>OX031009.1:111696840-121696840 GCA_943735925.1 Pollenia amentaria
CAAAAGAAGACCTAGACCTTAATTTAAATAAGTATTTGGAAGAGGGTCAAAGACTTATTCAAAAACTTTTGAATATGTGTCTAGCCGAACACATAATGGTGAAATTCAATTTGGAACTTACTGCTCGATACAAGTTACCAGCACATCCTGATAAGCCAGAAACAAATATGTATCATTGCACGGAAATGATGCGTATATCGAGAGCGGATGACGTAGACTTAGCTTTGACAACACAAATTGAAAAAAATTAAAGCTAAAATGTCAGAGTTCCAAGAAAGAGATTCTGGTTGGACTCTTATCCAAATTAAATGGCTGGAAATAAACATAAATAAAGCATCAACATTATCAGGATCCCAATATATACCTACACCCGTAGAGCTGGCGAGGAAGAAAGCTTGTGTCAACATTCAAAACAATGATGTATTTTGCTTTAAATGGAGTGTAATAGCAGCATTTTATAATGGTGATAATATTAATACACATAGGCAGACAATTAACAATATACCAAATATTGCTGACAATAATATTAAGCTTGATTGCGGTAGAACACTTAATTTCACATCAATGCAATTTCCTACTGATGTGAAAGATATTAAAGTATTTGAAAGAAATAATACTGATATAAGTGTAAATGTGTTCGGGTTTGATAGGAAATCCAAGGCTGTTATTGGACCATACTACATTACCAAAAAGGAAAAAAATATGCATATAAACCTTATGCTGCTGGAAGACGAATGTGGTGATAAAATGCACTACATTCTAATAAACAATATTTCAAGGTAGTTATCAAAATATTTAAATATATCGTGCAAAACATCTTATTAACAAAAATTCTTTTTCTCTTAGACTACTAAGTTCCCAAATTTCAAAACATAAAGGTGCTTTAATTTTTTGCAATAGTTGTCTCTACCATACAAATATACCAGAGAGAATGGTAATTCATAAGGAGAGAGAGTGTGGAGAATGCATTCCCAAGATGCCGGAGGGAGAAAAATCATAATAATATCAATCAAATATGTGCTGAAAAGAATGTAATTTTACTTAGAAATTTTCTAAATTTATATCTAAATAAAGAAAACCTTATTAATCAATAAAACATTTGAAGTTAATAATTTTATTTTTTTAGTTAATCCTTAGTCTTTATACAGAGTACATTACTTTTACTATTTTAAATATTTTTCTTCATACTTATCACCTATTTTGCTACAGTTCTTTCGTGTAATTCGTATGATTTGGTTTAGTTAGTGTGATTTGTTTTGCTTTGTTGCTGTTTGATGTAAATTCCGTACTCTTTACACTTCATATTTGCTCGTTTATATCACACTAATTACAATTAATTTGCAATTGTATGTTTTTTTTTTTTTTTTTGTTATATGTATTTTGCACAACATAGCATTTTTTTGATTTGTTAGCAAAGAGTGAGCAACAATCAGTATTTAAAAAACAAACGAATGTCTTGAAACGGCTTTTAAATGCATTTGAACAGAGGTTTAATACATACATATTATTATAAAAAATGTTTATTCACAATACTTTAACATTTCTTGATGTCAAACACTTTATGAACAACATTTGTTAGCATTTAAGTTTATTAATCTTTATAAACGTATTTTTAATTTTAAATCTGAAAAAACTGAAAAAAGAAATATCTAATTATATTTTCAAAAATAAAACACAATTTTTTTATTACTTTTTTTTATCTTTTTATTTTTATTTATTATAAATCATCATCATCATCATCATCACTTCCCATTTCACTATTGGAAGTGAGATCAATTTGCATGGAACATAGTATATTAGGCGGGGGGAACTTTATCTATTACATAACACCCCCCACCTTTTGGTCATATGTGCACTAGTTATTTTTGTCGGCAGTGAGGACACGATATCCTTTTCCAACTTCTTGCACAACCAAGGCATAAATAGTGGGTGCATCCTAGGAATATAAGCTCCTTTTCATATAAATAGTGCAAACCAATTTCGCATTTATAACGTCTTTTGTATAGAACTTCCAACGGAGAATCGGGAGCTCGATTCTCTTCCTCCTGCTTTTTATAAACTGCAGCATTTTTTTTGTATCTTCTCCTTCTTTTGCTGCAGTTTTTTAACTTGGCCATCTATAATCTTCTGCTTTTCAGTATATCTGTCCCATTTTCCGTATATCCTATCAACATCGTTCAAACGTTCCGTAAACATAGCCGAAAACCTTCCCTCTATTATAGTCGCCGGTGTGATTGTAGGAGGCGCTGGTGTTGTTGATGATGCTGGTGAAGGAAGGTGTTGGGATAGTGATGGTGGTGGTGTTGGTGATGATAATAGTTGTTGTCCATTAACTGGAAACAACTGTGTTTCCTCATCATCATCAATTATGAACATGGTAACATTTTGGTTTGACATTTTTTTTTTGTTTTGTTTTGTTAATTTAAGAATTTGTAATGAACAAATATTTATTCTAACTACTCTATTTATATTTAAAAAAAAAAAATTTTTTTTTTGTTTATGTGTACAAGCAAAAGGCATTGCACTTGAAAATATGTCAACGCAAGCGATTTGACTAAAAAAAAAAACTAGATTCGAAATATTATGAGGAATAATATTCCAAAACATAATGTGTAAATGCAAGCAGACAGAAAATAAGCCAATGCACTTGAAATAAAGTAATAAGCAATATAGAAAATAGTTTAAAATAAGAAATTGAATGAAAATTGTTGTCTTGGTTGTGTAAGAGGGTGGAAAAATGCTTATTGAGATAAAAAAACTAATTGTAGTGAGTTTGTCAAACCACATCACAACTACATAAAAATAATGTGTAGAGTGTCTATTATAACACAACTATCCAACAATAACAATACTAAGAACAATATAAAATTCATAATTTAATTTTTCTGCAACATGGAACCGCTTGACACCTCTTTAAGTGTGACCACACATAAGACAATGTTTATGTGTACAAGCAAAAGGCATTGCACTTGAAAATATGTCAACGCAAGCGATTTGACTAAAAAATATTAGATTCGAAATATTATGAGGAATAATATTCCAAAACATAATGTGTAAATGCAAGCAGACAGAAAATAAGCCAATGCACTTGAAATAAAGTAATAAGCAATATAGAAAATAGTTTAAAATAAGAAATTGTATGGATAGATATATAGACAGGCATAAGTACAGACTGTTTTAGAGCAATTGGTGTTTTACATGTATTTGTTTATGATTAAGAATTCATATCAGAGCTATAATTATAATTATAATCTTATTCCATCACCAACTTTAGATCTTCGAATATCTCGTTGTATACTTTTAACGAAACAGATTCCTTAAATAGCTAAACAGCTTTTTAAAACAGCTAAACAGCTTTTAAAAACAGCTAAACAGCTTTTTAAAACAGCTAAACAGCTTTTTAAAACAGCTAAACAGCTTTTTAAAACAGTTAAACAGCTTTTTAAAACAGTTAAACAGCTTTTTAAACAGCTAAACAGCTTTTTAAAACAGCTAAACAGCTTTTTAAAACAGCTAAACAGCTTTTTAAAACAGCTAAACAGCTTTTTAAAACAGCTAAACAGCTTTTTAAAACAGCTAAACAGCTAATTAAAACAATTTCTCCCACATTAGCGCAAAACTCCCATTACCCCATATACAAATACATTTAAGTGTGATCACTTGTGTTTACAATTTATATTTTAAAAATATGGTTTGAAATAAAAATAACATTTTAACGTTTGATTTCCTTCATAATTTTTTCTATTTTACAATTTTTTCTTATTATCTAAATTTACAATTTATCTTATCATTTAAAAAACATAAAATTAATTAAAAATCTATATTTACGTTGAGAAGATTGTCATTATTCTCTTCCATAAGTTCAGGATAGTTATTTATTCTAAAATGACCCCATGCATATGTATCAACACCATTATCTCTAATAAATCTCTTATCATCTGAATAGCTTAAAGTTAACTTATTTATATGTTGAGTATATATTTGATGAGCCTTAGATCTATATATATACATTGAATCATAATATAATTTCTTTTCTAATAGACATTTTCTAAAGTCATTTATACTTAATTTACTAGTTACACAATGCTTAACCCCCTTAATTTTTCAATTTCCTGACCTACCCAATCAATTTTCACTGAATACATTTTAGCCCTTAATCCAATGAATTCCTTAATAATTTTTCCATTACACTCATCCTTCATCATCCCTAAAACTTTTTTATTAAGAAGTGGGATATTGTAGACATTATCTATCGGATATGCAGATGTATCAAAATGAGTATTTATATCATTTTTAATATCTCTGTATAGATCATCTGTTTTAATATCATATATGAAGGAATCCGTATCCATATAGTTTAAACGAATATTATCAAGATATTTGGGTTTCATGTAATCATAATGAAAATTATACATTTTCCATTTTGATAGTTCTAAAACGGAAAACCCAATATAAATTGGTTTGTTATATACAGTACTTACTCTTCTCAATTCAATAGCCATCATATTGTCATTAATTTTAAGTGCGCTATGAAAATTATGTTTAGCTATTAAAGCTCTAGCTCCTAACCGTTTACGTCTGTTCTCCCATTCGCACACTATTTTAATGTCCTTTCTCTTGTCAACATTTTTCCATAGTCTTTCCATAGACAGCATTATTTAAAAGTTTAAAAAAATTTTGTTCAAAAGAGTTTTTAGCTAAAGTCCGATGATGATTATTCAAATCAATATATATCTTTAGCCAATCTGATTGATTAAATTCAAGAACTCTATGAATTTTTTTTTAGAATTAATCCATGTTGAATACATTGCTGCAATGTACGGTAGTGTATTACATAGTTAGTTTTATTATTTAAATCTGCTATTAGTTTTGTCTGTTTCATTATTTAAATTTTTTTTTGTTTTTTCCACACAAAAATGGTAAATCATTATGAAAGTCGTGTAACGCGGATGGATATTCCAAATCTACTTCTAGTATATAACCTAATGGAGAATCGTCTTTTATATTAGTGACATCAAAATTATCAATATTTTCCATCCATTTAAAATTTTTATAGGGAAGATATTGCGACATTGCATAGCCGTATAAATTATTAACATCTAAATACATTAGATAATTTTGATTCCTTGTTAGAGTTATAATCATTTATATATTTATTGTTAGCAATAGAATGTCGTTTACTGCATTGTACAATACCTACCCTTAAGGTTTTCTTTATTTAGATATAAATTTAGAAAATTTCTAAGTAAAATTACATTCTTTTCAGCACATATTTGATTGATATTATTATTATGATTTTTTACAAATATTTATATTAGAATTATTTTTTATATAAAGTTTTTATATTCGGACAATTCCAATAATCTAAATTAATTATGCATATATTACTTGAAATTATTAATTTAGCCTTTTCGGTAAAAACAGTTGATTATACAAGATTCTCATCATTTTTATTACGTATTAGAATCAATTCATGTTTTGCATTCAATAATATTATTGTTATAGTCTTCAGCGAATCCCAACAACAATTTAAGTGGTACATAAAAATTAAAATAGCCACTTACGAGATCAATATCATTAATTTTATTCCGTCGAGCATTTTACATTCCATTTCTATCTATCTATTGGTTATAATAAAACCAATTTTTTAATAGTACTTGATGTTCCTAAAAGTCTCGTTTGATCAATTTCAACACCATTTACTTCGTAACGGATTTCATCAAATGTATGTGCTGCAGAAGATACTAATTTTGTATTGCTATCATCTTTATCCTTCTACATATATAAAACTTTTCCGACGGTAAATCATACAAGTCTGGATTTTGTATTGTAATACGAATTTTATCGTTATTATTGTAAGATTGTAAATGTGGGGTATACGTATGGTAGGCCTTTTAATTTTATTTGCATCGGACAAAGGTTTATCCAGAACATCTATTATTGAACTCATGGTTTCTTCAATTTTAAATTTAATGATTTTAGAAATTCTTTATTTGATTGCGTTAAGTTGATATTTTTTTTTTTTTTTAATGAATTCTATGAATTTAATTTATTTTTCAATATTTTGTTAGCAGAAGAAGAAGAAGAAGAACGTAAAACTTTGTTTTTAGGTTATATAATTCTTGTAAATAGTCATTATTTTATTGGTTTTTAATGAATTCTATGAATTTAATTTTTTTTTTCAATATTTTGTTAGCAGGAGAAGAAGAAGAAGAACGTAAAACTTTGTTTTTAGATATATTATTCTTGTAAATTGGCAAATAGATGAGATTCCGAGGAATCTCATTTATTTGCCAGTCAAATAAATGAGAATCTCATTTATTTGCCAATTTACAAGAATAATATATCTAAAAACAAAGTTTTACGTTCTTCTTCTTCTTCTCCTGCTAACAAAATATTGAAAAAAAAAATTAAATTCATAGAATTCATTAAAAACCAATAAAATAATGACTATTTACAAGAATTATATAACCTAAAAACAAAGTTTTACGTTCTTCTTCTTCTTCTTCTGCTAACAAAATATTGAAAAATAAATTAAATTCATAGAATTCATTAAAAAAAAAAAAAAATATCAACTTAACGCAATCAAATAAAGAATTTCTAAAATCATTAAATTTAAAATTGAAGAAACCATGAGTTCAATAATAGATGTTCTGGATAAACCTTTGTCCGATGCAAATAAAATTAAAAGGCCTACCATACGTATACCCCACATTTACAATCTTACAATAATAACGATAAAATTCGTATTACAATACAAAATCCAGACTTGTATGATTTACCGTCGGAAAAGTTTTATATATGTAGAAGGATAAAGATGATAGCAATACAAAATTAGTATCTTCTGCAGCACATACATTTGATGAAATCCGTTACGAAGTAAATGGTGTTGAAATTGATCAAACGAGACTTTTAGGAACATCAAGTACTATTAAAAAATTGGTTTTATTATAACCAATAGATAGATAGAAATGGAATGTAAAATGCTCGACGGAATAAAATTAATGATATTGATCTCGTAAGTGGCTATTTTAATTTTTATGTACCACTTAAATTGTTGTTGGGATTCGCTGAAGACTATAACAATAATATTATTGAATGCAAAACATGAATTGATTCTAATACGTAATAAAAATGATGAGAATCTTGTATAATCAACTGTTTTTACCGAAAAGGCTAAATTAATAATTTCAAGTAATATATGCATAATTAATTTAGATTATTGGAATTGTCCGAATATAAAAACTTTATATAAAAAATAATTCTAATATAAATATTTGTAAAAAATCATAATAATAATATCAATCAAATATGTGCTGAAAAGAATGTAATTTTACTTAGAAATTTTCTAAATTTATATCTAAATAAAGAAAACCTTAAGGGTAGGTATTGTACAATGCAGTAAACGACATTCTATTGCTAACAATAAATATATAAATGATTATAACTCTAACAAGGAATCAAAATTATCTAATGTATTTAGATGTTAATAATTTATACGGCTATGCAATGTCGCAATATCTTCCCTATAAAAATTTTAAATGGATGGAAAATATTGATAATTTTGATGTCACTAATATAAAAGACGATTCTCCATTAGGTTATATACTAGAAGTAGATTTGGAATATCCATCCGCGTTACACGACTTTCATAATGATTTACCATTTTTGTGTGGAAAAAACAAAAAAAAATTTAAATAATGAAACAGACAAAACTAATAGCAGATTTAAATAATAAAACTAACTATGTAATACACTACCGTACATTGCAGCAATGTATTCAACATGGATTAATTCTAAAAAAAAATTCATAGAGTTCTTGAATTTAATCAATCAGATTGGCTAAAGATATATATTGATTTGAATAATCATCATCGGACTTTAGCTAAAAACTCTTTTGAACAAAATTTTTTTAAACTTTTAAATAATGCTGTCTATGGAAAGACTATGGAAAAATGTTGACAAGAGAAAGGACATTAAAATAGTGTGCGAATGGGAGAACAGACGTAAACGGTTAGGAGCTAGAGCTTTAATAGCTAAACATAATTTTCATAGCGCACTTAAAATTAATGACAATATGATGGCTATTGAATTGAGAAGAGTAAGTACTGTATATAACAAACCAATTTATATTGGGTTTTCCGTTTTAGAACTATCAAAATGGAAAATGTATAATTTTCATTATGATTACATGAAACCCAAATATCTTGATAATATTCGTTTAAACTATATGGATACGGATTCCTTCATATATGATATTAAAACAGATGATCTATACAGAGATATTAAAAATGATATAAATACTCATTTTGATACATCTGCATATCCGATAGATAATGTCTACAATATCCCACTTCTTAATAAAAAAGTTTTAGGGATGATGAAGGATGAGTGTAATGGAAAAATTATTAAGGAATTCATTGGATTAAGGGCTAAAATGTATTCAGTGAAAATTGATTGGGTAGGTCAGGAAATTGAAAAATTAAGGGGGTTAAGCATTGTGTAACTAGTAAATTAAGTATAAATGACTTTAGAAAATGTCTATTAGAAAAGAAATTATATTATGATTCAATGTATATATATAGATCTAAGGCTCATCAAATATATACTCAACATATAAATAAGTTAACTTTAAGCTATTCAGATGATAAGAGATTTATTAGAGATAATGGTGTTGATACATATGCATGGGGTCATTTTAGAATAAATAACTATCCTGAACTTATGGAAGAGAATAATGACAATCTTCTCAACGTAAATATAGATTTTTAATTAATTTTATGTTTTTTAAATGATAAGATAAATTGTAAATTTAGATAATAAGAAAAAATTGTAAAATAGAAAAAATTATGAAGGAAATCAAACGTTAAAATGTTATTTTTATTTCAAACCATATTTTTAAAATATAAATTGTAAACACAAGTGATCACAATTAAATGTATTTGTATATGGGGTAATGGGAGTTTTGCGCTAATGTGGGAGAAATTGTTTTAATTAGCTGTTTAGCTGTTTTAAAAAGCTGTTTAGCTGTTTTAAAAAGCTGTTTAGCTGTTTTAAAAAGCTGTTTAGCTGTTTTAAAAAGCTGTTTAGCTGTTTTAAAAAGCTGTTTAGCTGTTTAAAAAGCTGTTTAACTGTTTTAAAAAGCTGTTTAACTGTTTTAAAAAGCTGTTTAGCTGTTTTAAAAAGCTGTTTAGCTGTTTTAAAAAGCTGTTTAGCTGTTTTTAAAAGCTGTTTAGCTGTTTTAAAAAGCTGTTTAGCTATTTAAGGAATCTGTTTCGTTAAAAGTATACAACGAGATATTCGAAGATCTAAAGTTGGTGATGGAATAAGATTATAATTATAATTATAGCTCTGATATGAATTCTTAATCATAAACAAATACATGTAAAACACCAATTGCTCTAAAACAGTCTGTACTTATGCCTGTCTATATATCTATCCATACAATTTCTTATTTTAAACTATTTTCTATATTGCTTATTACTTTATTTCAAGTGCATTGGCTTATTTTCTGTCTGCTTGCATTTACACATTATGTTTTGGAATATTATTCCTCATAATATTTCGAATCTAATATTTTTTAGTCAAATCGCTTGCGTTGACATATTTTCAAGTGCAATGCCTTTTGCTTGTACACATAAACATTGTCTTATGTGTGGTCACACTTAAAGAGGTGTCAAGCGGTTCCATGTTGCAGAAAAATTAAATTATGAATTTTATATTGTTCTTAGTATTGTTATTGTTGGATAGTTGTGTTATAATAGACACTCTACACATTATTTTTATGTAGTTGTGATGTGGTTTGACAAACTCACTACAATTAGTTTTTTTATCTCAATAAGCATTTTTCCACCCTCTTACACAACCAAGACAACAATTTTCATTCAATTTCTTATTTTAAACTATTTTCTATATTGCTTATTACTTTATTTCAAGTGCATTGGCTTATTTTCTGTCTGCTTGCATTTACACATTATGTTTTGGAATATTATTCCTCATAATATTTCGAATCTAGTTTTTTTTTTAGTCAAATCGCTTGCGTTGACATATTTTCAAGTGCAATGCCTTTTGCTTGTACACATAAACAAAAAAAAAATTTTTTTTTTTTAAATATAAATAGAGTAGTTAGAATAAATATTTGTTCATTACAAATTCTTAAATTAACAAAACAAAACAAAAAAAAAATGTCAAACCAAAATGTTACCATGTTCATAATTGATGATGATGAGGAAACACAGTTGTTTCCAGTTAATGGACAACAACTATTATCATCACCAACACCACCACCATCACTATCCCAACACCTTCCTTCACCAGCATCATCAACAACACCAGCGCCTCCTACAATCACACCGGCGACTATAATAGAGGGAAGGTTTTCGGCTATGTTTACGGAACGTTTGAACGATGTTGATAGGATATACGGAAAATGGGACAGATATACTGAAAAGCAGAAGATTATAGATGGCCAAGTTAAAAAACTGCAGCAAAAGAAGGAGAAGATACAAAAAAAATGCTGCAGTTTATAAAAAGCAGGAGGAAGAGAATCGAGCTCCCGATTCTCCGTTGGAAGTTCTATACAAAAGACGTTATAAATGCGAAATTGGTTTGCACTATTTATATGAAAAGGAGCTTATATTCCTAGGATGCACCCACTATTTATGCCTTGGTTGTGCAAGAAGTTGGAAAAGGATATCGTGTCCTCACTGCCGACAAAAATAACTAGTGCACATATGACCAAAAGGTGGGGGAGTGTTATGTAATAGATAAAGTTCCCCCCGCCTAATATACTATGTTCCATGCAAATTGATCTCACTTCCAATAGTGAAATGGGAAGTGATGATGATGATGATGATGATTTATAATAAATAAAAATAAAAAGATAAAAAAAAGTAATAAAAAAATTGTGTTTTATTTTTGAAAATATAATTAGATATTTCTTTTTTCAGTTTTTTCAGATTTAAAATTAAAAATACGTTTATAAAGATTAATAAACTTAAATGCTAACAAATGTTGTTCATAAAGTGTTTGACATCAAGAAATGTTAAAGTATTGTGAATAAACATTTTTTATAATAATATGTATGTATTAAACCTCTGTTCAAATGCATTTAAAAGCCGTTTCAAGACATTCGTTTGTTTTTTAAATACTGATTGTTGCTCACTCTTTGCTAACAAATCAAAAAAATGCTATGTTGTGCAAAATACATATAACAAAAAAAAAAAAAAAACATACAATTGCAAATTAATTGTAATTAGTGTGATATAAACGAGCAAATATGAAGTGTAAAGAGTACGGAATTTACATCAAACAGCAACAAAGCAAAACAAATCACACTAACTAAACCAAATCATACGAATTACACGAAAGAACTGTAGCAAAATAGGTGATAAGTATGAAGAAAAATATTTAAAATAGTAAAAGTAATGTACTCTGTATAAAGACTAAGGATTAACTAAAAAAATAAAATTATTAACTTCAAATGTTTTATTGATTAATAAGGTTTTCTTTATTTAGATATAAATTTAGAAAATTTCTAAGTAAAATTACATTCTTTTCAGCACATATTTGATTGATATTATTATGATTTTTCTCCCTCCGGCATCTTGGGAATGCATTCTCCACACTCTCTCTCCTTATGAATTACCATTCTCTCTGGTATATTTGTATGGTAGAGACAACTATTGCAAAAAATTAAAGCACCTTTATGTTTTGAAATTTGGGAACTTAGTAGTCTAAGAGAAAAAGAATTTTTGTTAATAAGATGTTTTGCACGATATATTTAAATATTTTGATAACTACCTTGAAATATTGTTTATTAGAATGTAGTGCATTTTATCACCACATTCGTCTTCCAGCAGCATAAGGTTTATATGCATATTTTTTTCCTTTTTGGTAATGTAGTATGGTCCAATAACAGCCTTGGATTTCCTATCAAACCCGAACACATTTACACTTATATCAGTATTATTTCTTTCAAATACTTTAATATCTTTCACATCAGTAGGAAATTGCATTGATGTGAAATTAAGTGTTCTACCGCAATCAAGCTTAATATTATTGTCAGCAATATTTGGTATATTGTTAATTGTCTGCCTATGTGTATTAATATTATCACCATTATAAAATGCTGCTATTACACTCCATTTAAAGCAAAATACATCATTGTTTTGAATGTTGACACAAGCTTTCTTCCTCGCCAGCTCTACGGGTGTAGGTATATATTGGGATCCTGATAATGTTGATGCTTTATTTATGTTTATTTCCAGCCATTTAATTTGGATAAGAGTCCAACCAGAATCTCTTTCTTGGAACTCTGACATTTTAGCTTTAATTTTTTCAATTTGTGTTGTCAAAGCTAAGTCTACGTCATCCGCTCTCGATATACGCATCATTTCCGTGCAATGATACATATTTGTTTCTGGCTTATCAGGATGTGCTGGTAACTTGTATCGAGCAGTAAGTTCCAAATTGAATTTCACCATTATGTGTTCGGCTAGACACATATTCAAAAGTTTTTGAATAAGTCTTTGACCCTCTTCCAAATACTTATTTAAATTAAGGTCTAGGTCTTCTTTTGGGAAACGGTATGTCTGAAGCCGTGACTTGAATGAATTTTTTATGCTATACATTTTGTTTCCAATTTCCTTTTGTATATTAATCCTGTGTGTGGGTTGTGAGCAATGTATAAACCATTGCTGGGATTGTATTAGAGTGTTACAATCCTTGCACATAATAACAGCTTCTGAACACGGTTCTAACTTTTGTTGTTTCGATGGTGTTATGAATGTGTCGGGTTCTACTAGTGATTGACGCTTCCTAGATGCAGCTGATGTTGATGGATGTTCATCCATTTCTTCTACTTGATGTTGTTGTTGCCGTTGTTGTTGTTGTTGTTGTTGCTGTTGAAGGAAATCTATATGGATTTCAACATGTTTTTTTTTTTCCATAGATGTCATGGATATATGATTACATATATCACATGGCATATGAATTGTGCTATGTTTTTTTAAAATGTTTTTATTTTTGTATAGATTTTGGCAAATTTCACAAATTATTCCAGTTGCCATTATTAATTTTAAAATTTTTATTTCTTTTTATATTTTTAAAATCATAAACTTTCTTAAGCAAGTATACTTTAGAAACTAAATGAAAAGAATATATTTAAACCTTATATATACTTCAAATATCTATACAGTCGATCACCCAAACAAACAAAACAACAACATTCCTCCATCTGACTACTCATAAACACACAAAAAAAAGGGCTTATCATAAATGTGTATTTTCTCCCAACAATCCACAAAACACACACAAAAATAAAAAAAATTTAAAATGTGTATTTTCTCCCAACAATCCACAAAACACACACAAAAAATAAAAAAAAAAATATTTTTCCAATTTCTTCCTCAAGGTCTGTCTGTGTATCTATCTATCTATATTCAAGACACACCTCAATACAATACAATACCCTTATCATCTCACACCCCATAAATTATTAATTTTAATATCAGCGCTTTGAAAAAATTGTCCACAAAAATTTTTTTCAAAATCAATTGCATCGACAAGTACACAGTATGTCTGTCTTCCACAAAACACACACAAAAATAAAAAAAAAAATATTTTTCCAATTTCTTCCTCAAGGTCTGTCTGTAAATCTATCCATATTCAAGACACACTCCAATATAATACCCTTATCATCTCACACCCCATAAATTATTAATTTTAATATCAGCGCTTTGAAAAAATTGTCCACAAAAATTTTTTTCAAAATCAAGTGCATCTACACAGTAAGTCCGTCTATCGATCACAACAAAAGAAAGGCTTCAACAATCCACAAAACACACACAAAAATATTTTTCCAATTTCTTCCTCAAGGTCTGTCTGTGTATCTATCTACATATCTCTATGTCTGTCTATCGATCACAACAAAAGAAAGGCTTCAACAATGCACCCACCACTTGTGCATTGCTTTCCTATAAAATTTAACACGTGTTCATTTGACATACTTTAACACGTGTTCAGGAATTTCCTCCCTAATTTTACCTTTTTTAAAATTTTATGACATTTTTATGGCTTTTTTAAAAATTTTAATGGCTAAAAAAAATTTTAATGGCTAAAAAAAACAACGATGACCTTTTATTTCACCTACTTTAACACGTGTTCAGGAATTTCCCCCCTAATTTTACCTTTTTTAAAATTTTATGACATTTTTATGGCTTTTTTAAAAATTTATGACATTTTTATGGCTTTTTTAAAAATTTTATGACATTTTAATGGCTAAAAAAAATTTTTAATGGCTAAAAAAAATTTTAATGGCTAAAAAAAACAACGATGACCTTTTAATGGCTTTTATTACTTCCGCCCATACTAAACCTATAGGAAGTTGACCTTTTAACGACTTAAAATCCAAGTGAAGTAGTACCCGCTATATACATATACTGAAGACCGTATCCTGAACGTAAATCGTTCCCGGTTTCCCCTTTTCTGGCCCGATAAGGACCCTGCTCGCGACATCCGCTCCCAATACCACATGGTACTTTAGGCTGTGGTGCCAGTGCCGGTTGGCTGAGGAGGTATCACCGACCGCCAGATACTCTTCCTCCACGTCGCACATTGGGGCCAAATGAATGAAAAGTGGCGATTAATTCAAAATATGAACTTTAAAATTCATGATCGTGTTTGGTACCGGGTGAAAGTGGATAAAATTCTGCATCACTAATTGCAAAAATTATACTTTTATGTTGTTTGCTTTAGTTGAAGTGAGCACTTAAAGTTGAATAATTGTTATTTTTTTGTGCATATTGAAAAAAAGTGAAAATTTTGATATTTCAATTGATAATTTTTTCTATTAATACTTCTAAAAGTTAAATTTTTATAATGGAACCGTCAACTTCAGGTAGTTTACTATATAGTACATGTTTTTTTGTTTAAATAAATGTTTTAAAAATATTAAATGTTAATAAAATAAAATTAGCCCAAAAATGGGCTATTTTTGATTTATATATGGAGTTTCAACAACTTTGTTCGTGAGCTTGCGTAAAATCGTCTATATAGTGTTATAATATCAGATCTCAACTAATAAACCCCAAAATATTTTTTTGCGATTTTTGAGTTATGTTTGTTTTTGTGAAATAACTCGAGATGCTAAAAATCCACAAATATGAAAAAAAAAAACAAAACAAAACATCAAGTTGTTTTTACTTTGTTTTGTCATTATTTTCGTTATAGTAGTTGTTATTGTAGCTAAAAAATGTGTTGTTAATTAGAGATGGGGGCGTGAGTAACTTTAATTCACGCATGCTCACGTGATTGCGTATGTTTGGTTTATTTACTATGAATAAAACTAATTAAATTATTTTACATGTGTTTATGATATTTCAATGAATTTTACTTAAACATTTGTTAATTTTAAATTATTAGAAAATTGTATATGGCACAAGTGCACTATTTTGAAAAATTGAAGGAGGTCACGCTCCCATCCCTATTTATTATTGTCATTTATTTGAGTCCTACATAATAACTGTTGGTCATATACATGCATCATACGAGTAAAGTTTTAATTTTGTTTTATGCTGGTGATATCAATCTACTAATATAATGATAATACATTTTTAAGAATTTCTATCAATCCGTAGGGTATTATTGATTCGGTACTGACACGTTTATTTATTGTTTTAGCTGTCAATGTTTTGTGATGTGATGTTACATATTTAAAGTGTTGTGAAAGTGTAAATTATTCGGTACAGGGTTAAAGGAATTACTTTTTGCAAATTTTAAACGAATAGAAATCTTATTAATTTTAGGAACATGTCCCAAAACAATTTTCATGCCTCGTCATGAGTTGCATAATTTTATGAGGAGTGCAGAACCTAAATCACTTCAGGATAAATTTAAACTTTTGAGATGAGAAGTAATAAAACGTGTCGACCCTTCGGATATGGTAGATTTTATGACAAGGTTTCATAATTTTTGCTCTAGCTATGAGATTCGGTGGCAAAAATGTCATAGAAAGAATGAAATTTTTGTAAAAAATAATAAGAATTGGCTGGATGCCTCAATCTCATTCAGTCCACCACCAGAACCACAACCCAAAATAGGTCGCAATGATCTCTCATTTGAAGAGTGCAAAGAAAAAACAAAAGTTAAGAAATGTAAAGACATAAGAGATCAAATTTCTTTGCCTGTTTTGGCTTACGCCACACAAATGAGCTTGAGAGCTGCTGGAAAAATAGATGAGTCGAAAATTGTTAAGGAAATAATATCATCTCCAACAAAAGCCAAAAAATACCGAAAAAGTATAGAACAGGTACCACCACAGCAGTTAACTCCGGATGAAGCTCTGTCCGTTTTGGTAGAAGCGAAGCTAAGTCGCCACCAATATAATGTTATTAGAAAGGTTGCACCTGAGAAATTTCCATCATATAAATTGGTCCAAAGAGCTAAGAAAAAATGTTACCCAAAGGGAGAACAAATAAAAATTTCTGAAACATCAGCGCAAGTTAGCCTACAAGGAATATTGGATCATACCACTGAACGCCTTTTTTCGGTTAAAAATGCAGATTTAAATTCGTTAGACAACGAAGAAATCGAAAAAATTACTTTATACACTAAGTGGGGCTTTGACGGAAGTTCAGGGCATAGTTCTTACAAACAAGCCCTTCATGACAGTAATGCATCTGATTCTTCTGTATTTATTACGTCAATTGTACCATTAAAATTAGTTTGTAAAAACAAAATCATTTGGCATAATCCTCGACCGTCTTCAACTAGGTTTTGCAGGCCATTAAAAATTGAATTTATGAAAGAAACGGTCAACAGTATTAAAACAGAAAGAGTGGAGACAGAAAAAAATGCTCTTATCGCTACAGTGATATCAGTTGGAGAAAGAAAGATAAAAGTGAACCACAAACTAATTCTCGTTATGATTGACGGTAAAGTGTGTAACGCGATTACAGACACAAAGTCCACACAAAAGTGCTACATATGTGGCGCTACCAGCAAGGAGTTCAACAATATTGAACAAATGATTTCTAGAGATTCCAACGTAGACTTCATGGAGTTGGTTTGTCTGTCCTACATGGCTGGATAAGATTTTTTGAATGTCTTATTCACTTGGCATATAAACTTCCAATTCAAAAATGGCAGGCAAGAAGTGACGAAGAAAAAAAAATTATTGCTGAAACTAAAAGTCGTATTCAACGCGAATTTAAAAAGAGAACGGGATTGATCATTGATCAACCAAAACCTGGTTTTGGTAACTCTAATGACGGGAATACTGCAAGACGTTTTTTTAAGAATGCAGAAGTATCTGCTGAAATTACTAATATTGATTTAGAGTTGATCAAAAATATGCACACAATATTAATTGTAGTTTCTAGTGGTATTGAGGTCAACATTGAAAAATTTACAAACTTCGCTAATAACACTGCCAGGCTATTTGTGAAAAAATATCCATGGTACTATATGCCTCCTACTCTTCACAAATATTTAATTCATGGGCCTGAAATTATATCATTATCGCCATTGCCAATTGGTCAGCTAACCGAAGAGTCTCAGGAAGCCAGAAATAAAGATTTTAAAAGTTATAGGGAGAATTTTGCCCGTAAATGAAGTCGAGAAAAAACAATGGAAGATATCTTTAATAGATTTCTCTTAAGTTCAGATCCGTTTATAACAAGCATGAACAATAGTTCTAAAAAGAAAAAAGAGCTAATGCCAAAATCTGCATTGGAGTTGCTTGTACTTCCCAGCAATCAAAATAGCAATGATGAAGATGGAGATGAAGATTAAGATTATTGTAACGAATTAATTTATGATTATGAAATTGAATGTGAAGTAAATACTAACATTGAAGGTAATAATGATTATAATAAAAAATTGTTGTTTTCAAAAAAAAAAAAAAAATAGAATAACCGAATTTAATTAAATTTTTTTTAAATAGTGTGTTTATGGTTATTTATCAATAAAAAAAACAATTAGATTTTCAAATGTTTCATTTTTGAGCAAAATTTTAAAATTTCGAGAAAAAAGGTATGATTTTAATTTAAAAATTTTGTAATAGAAATACATATAAAATATTTATTCCTTATTATTTTTAAAAATATTACTTATTTTTCTTAAAGTACATTTAGTATGCTTTAATTTGCGATTTAATTGAATAATTTATAGCGCACCGTTCCAAAGTTACAGCAAAAAATGTGAAAAAAGAGGATGTTTTACAGAACACAAAATGGCCCATAAAGGGTTAAAAAATGTGTTTTTTCACTCTGTTTTTTTTTAAATGTTGGTTTTTTATGTATTTATAAATATCCATTAATAAAAAATATTTTTTTTTTAAATTACGACTTCTATGAATTAATCACCACTTTTCATGCATTTGGCCCCACTGTGCGTCGGCCACGGGGCTTCTGCCATATATCTGGTCCTCCACCACGAGCTCCACCTCTAGTCTTTGGCCCTCTTCCCTCCGCTCGAAAAGCGCCAGCGTTGTCCGACCACGCATTACTCCACAGTTAATTTTTCTGGCTGCATGGGAGGTGATCGAAGATCGTGCCGCGGTAGGGTCAATAAGCGCACGGACCCAAAACTCCTTTCGGCTCGGCCGCGCCATCACACGCACGTGGGCCGTCATCTGCACTCACACCCGTCCTTCGGGCAACTTATTGCGCTTATTTAGCTCTTGTAGATACTCCTGCTTCCACCAGCGACAAAACTCTTGCTGTAAGGCCTTCAATTTACGCCACCGATTAACAATGCTTAGGGGTGAAGACAGTTCTTTGGGCGCAGCAGGGGTAAGCATAGATGAGCCAATCAGAAAGTGACCTGGCGTAAGGGCAGACAAATCTTCAGCGTTTTCTGACATAGGGCCGAGAGGGCGCGAATTGAGACACGCTTCTATTTTTGCCAAAACGGTGGAAAACTCCTCAAACGTAAATTTCACTTGACCAGCTGACTTTTTGAGATGCATTTTCATGCTTTTTACCCCTGCCTCCCATAAACCTCCCATGTGAGGCGCTGCAGCAGGGATAAAGTGCCACGACAAGTGCTGGTGACCATAGTTTTCGACAGCCGTGTCACGAAGCTCTTTCACGTGTTTGGCGAAGTCTGCGTCAATCTCTCTAGCGGCGCCAACAAAGTTTCTGCCGTTGTCAGAATACATGCGGCTTGGGCAAACGCGACGGGCGACGAAACGGGCCAAGGCTGCTAAAAAGGCAGGGGTAGACAAATCGCTAACAGCTTCAAGGTGAATCGCCTTCGTAGAGAAACAAACGAAGATACATACGTAACCTTTTGAGATTCTGCAGTATCTGCCGGTGAAACTTTTAATCTCGAACGGGCCCGCAAAATCAACGCCAGTATTCATAAAGGGACGACAAATGGTAGTTCTTTCTTCCGGCAAAGCCGCCATTATTTGGTTTTGAAGCTTCTTTCTATAAAGAACACAGACTTTGCAGTTACGAACCACTGTCTTTATCAGGTTTTTCGCTCGAATGATCCAGCACTCTTGCCGGACAACATTTAAGACTAGACGAGCGCCTCCGTGAAGGACTAAGGTGTGCACGAATTCTACATACAACCGGGCCAATCTACTGCCATACGCCAAGATAATAGAATGTCGCTCGTTGTAGGACAGACAAGTAGTAGAGCTAAGTCGACTATTTGATCGAATAATGTTGTCTTTATCAACAAAAGGGGTAAGTGTCAGCAGGGGGCTACGTGAATCGATTTTCCTATTCGCCTTGAGGCAGCTAAACTCCCCTGAGAAGTACATTTGTTGAGAAAGGAAAAATAAACGATTTCTTACGAACATTAGCTCGCTAGCTGATATTCTCAAATAGCTGTGCATGACATTTTCGCGTCTTTTCATACTCGCCAGAGCGACAAATCGAAACATATAAGCGATTACGTGATATGCTCGAGATAAACTGGAAAACCTGTCTAGAATATCTTCTTTATCAGCAGATCTAGCAACAAAAACTTTAGATCCTTTCGACTCTTCTGTCGTTTCGAACTCCGCTGCTCCCGCAGGCCACGAAGACTGCGTTAAGTTGAGCCACTCAGGTCCGTGCCACCAGAGCCTGTTTTCTCTCAAATCCGCAGGGATCAGCCCCCGGGTTGCTAGATCGGCAGGGTCGTCACCTGACGCAACGTGGCACCAGTTTTTATTCCCCACTTTTTCTAATATTGTAGCCACTCTATTTGCCACGAACGTTTTCCAGCTACAAGGGGGTTTTCTCAACCACGCTAAAACAATCGTGGAATCGGACCACAAATAAAGGGGGGACTTGTCCACGTTAAAAGTAGGTACTACACTGTCAACCAAATTTGCCAAAAGAACTGCTCCACATAACTCCAAACGAGGCAAAGATGGCTTTCTTATTGGGGTCACTTTAGTTTTACATGTGAGCAGACTTGTCAAAACTTTATTTTCGAGCTGTACCCTTATATAAATTGTAGCCGCATATGCCAACTCAGACGAGTCACAGAACCCGTGCAATTGTATACTACAGCCAGGCGAATATTGAACCCAACGTGGAAGCTTAATTTTTTCAATATCCGCATAATTAGCAACAAAATTCTGCCATTTCTGCAGAGCCACAGGTTTGATAGCCCCGTCCCACTCGATCTTATCAAGCCACATCTGCTGCATAATAATTTTAGCAGTAACTACCACCGGAGCCAACCATCCTGCAGGATCGTATAGCCGAGCAATGGTAGAAAGAACCTCTCTTTTAGTGTACGAGGTTTTTAGATGATGAATTTAACAGGTTATCATGGGGCAAATTTTTTAAAATTTCTTCCGAATTCGAAGTCCATTTTCTGAACTCAAATCCCCCCATATCTAAAATACCAATTAATTGCTCCCATGCCACCAAAGCATCAGCAACTGAATGGGCACCAACTAGGGCATCATCTACGTACATATTTTCTCGCAAGTTTCTAGCGCCTAACGGAAAACGTCGCTTTTCATCATTCGCCAACTGTAGAATGGTTCTAAGAGCCAAATATGGGGCACAATTTACGCCAAAAATCACCGTTTTCAGTTGGTAATCATCAATCTCCCCGCTATCACTGCTACGAAATACTATTTTCTGAAAGGGCCTATGTGTGGCAGTCACAAAAATCTGCCGGTACATTTTTGAAATGTCCGCATTATAGACAAACTGAAACAATCGCCATCTCAAAATCAGATTAACTATTTCAGCCTGCAGAATAGGGCCAGTGTACAACAAATCATTTATGTAAGCTTTTGCCACTTGCAGAGGGACTCGAGGCATTGAATACTACTCGCAATTTAGTAGTTGTACTTTCTGGCTTAAAAACGCCATGATGGGGTAAATAATAACCCGGGTCACCTTCCGAAATTTCTACTTTTTCCATGTGCCCTAGAGCTATACATTCTTTTAGGACCTCATCGTACTGGGCCTTACGCTCAGCATTGCGCATTAACGATTTTTCGTTTCTCAAATACTGACAAACAGCAATATGCCTATTGGGACCAAGCGACAGCAAACTATTCTTAAAGGGCAGACTAACTGTGTATCTCCCTTCAGAGTTTCTAGCAATAGTAGAACTATAAATCTCCTCACATTTTTTATCCTCATCTGATAAAATACGCCTATGAGAAACTTCTTCTAACTCCCAAAACTTCGACAATTGGTCATCAATCACTAATTTTGTCATATGAGACACTCTTACTATTCGAGGGGAAACTTAGTAGGCGTAGGACCCGTAACTATCCAACCAAAAATGGTTTCTTGAGCCACTAGCGATTCAAAAACACCATGCCTAACTCCGCCACGAAGAATAGAAGAGTACAAGACACCTCCTAACAATAAATCAATTTCACTGATCTCATAAAACTTCGGATCAGCATAACACAGCTTGGGCAGCTCAATCTCTTTTTGGGGCAAAAAGGAATGCGTTGGAATACTACCAGTTACACGAGGGACAACTAGGGCCTGTATATTTAGAGACACGTTCCGATCGAAAAGAGAAACAATAGTAAAAACTGCCATTTTTGAAGACGTACTTATAATATCTCCGCCTAAACCTGAGACTTCTACAGAAACTGGATTAGTTGGCAACTTCAATAATTTTTGTATCTTTTCGGAAACAAAACTTTCATCGGAACATGGATCTATCAGGGCACGAACCTTGTAACAGGAACCGAAACTTATAATGTTAACCCAGGCTGTGGCTAACATAACCTTTTTCGCAACCGAGGTATGATGAGATTGAACTACACCAGAAGGGCCGGCAACATTAGTGGACTGTATTTGACTTTGACTGCTTTGACTCTGACTCTGCGAACTAGTGCTTGGCTGGCTTTGATTATTGTTGCTTATATTTCTTACTATATCCCTTTGTATTAGCGTGTGGTGTTTCTTATTGCATTTAGAACAACCATTAGGACTACTGCAATCCCCATACAAATGCCCCATAGTAAGACAATTAAAACAAAAACGAACTCTTTTTAATGTTGAAACACGGTTTTTGTAGTCCATGCTCAAAAATTTATTGCAAACACTAATTTTGTGACACCCTTTACACAATTTACACGAGCTCGAGTCAACTTTTGTGTGATGCGCTATATAATAACTATAATATCAGAAACACTTTCCAGGGCATGAAATCGATCGGTCAAAAAATTATTTAATTCTTCCCATTTGGGAACCTCTGTCTTATTTTTTACCGATTGCTCCCACAAATGTAAAGTATTTTCTGAGAGCCGAGACGAACATTGAAAAACAAAAATCGAGTCCCATGAGGCAATATCTACATTATATAATTTTAGCACCGAAATACAATTATTAATTTCCCTTTGGAGCCGTTTAATTTCTGCCGCTGTTTCCCATTGGCATGGAGCCAAATTAAATAAAGCTTTCAACTGACTATTTATTAAAACGCGCTTATTTTCATATAGGGACTTTAAATTGTTCCACGCTATCTCAAAATTTTCAGCTGTTAGGGCAATATTTCTATTTATATCGCGGGCTTCACTATCTGTTTTTTTAAATAAATAGAAAAGTTTTTCTACTGGGCTAAGTCTAGAATTATTTATGTAGATTGCCGTAAACATGTCCCTGAAGGTGGGCCACGAAACGTAATCTCCATGAAAAACGCCAGTATCACAAGGGGGGACAGGTATAGAACAAAGGTTGGGAACCACTGTTTTATTTTTCTGCCTATCTTCTTCTAATACCTGTCTAGCATTGGCCAAAATATTTATACATTTCACATATATTTTTCGCACCTGAGGATACTTTGTCTGGACCGCCACTAATTCCTTCTTTGCCTCAATAGTGTCCACGGAACACTCATCAAAAATTTTCTTAAATTTTTCCCAACTTTTGTCTAATTCGCTTTTTTCAAAATCAAACGCCTCACTGGTATATGTTGAAAAGTCTTCCTTTTTCAACATAACCTCAATATTTATTACCTCATCTGCTGCCCGAATAAATTTCTCAAAAGTAGACATCTTTTTATTTTATCTATTTATCAAACTGGCGCACTTTAGAACAACAAAAATAGCGAGATAATCCTTAATAAAGATAACAAAATTAATTTCCTTCGAGAAACAAATAAAAAATTTTTTTGGCGCGCTGGCAACACTTTTCCTTTATTCGTTAAATTGATGTTAAAAAAATCTTTAGGCAAAAAAATTGTGAGTCTTTAATTTGGCGCAACTTAACCTCACTTTTACCGAGACACAATATGGCGCGACACAATATATGCATGCATTTTAATATTCCACAGTACGTACCTTTTCTTCTGCAACTGTCGGTAGAACGACCAAATGTTTGGGTGTCGAACAATTGAACAGAGGTTACCTGGTTCGCTCCAAAGGCACGGGTGGCTTTTCAGGGACACTGAGAGACAAATCACTGGTAGACCTACTTGACTCAGCCCCGCACAATGATGGCACAGTTGGGTACTGCTTTGATTCCCTCTTTTAAACAATAGTCGTTTGGTTTCTGTTTTCGTTTAGTTATTTCTTGTTTCTTTATGTTTCTTTTCTCACTTGGTTTCACAATTTTCCTTTAAGTTGGCTTAGGTTTTAATTTAAGTTTTCATTTAAATTTAATTTTAATTTTTTAGCACTAATGTAAGGCAGAATGACGTCTGGTCGGTTGAAAGTTTATAAAAACAGTGACGACATCAAAACCTGAAAAAACCCAGCCGCGCTAACTCACCACACTACATGAGGGATTGCCAGATGCTACCACCGCATGTAGTGTGGTTCCCACGCGAAATAGTGCGGCGGTTGCACGAGCCAAGCAATGCTCATTTGTTTAACCAGCCAGACGCCAACAACTTTCGTTCATAAAACTATAACGATTCTTCAAGAAAAATAAAAAAAGGCTATAATTTCATAAAAACGTGTTAATCTATTAAAACAAAAATAAATTCAGAAATTAATTACTTTCATAAAACTTAAACGATTCTTCAGGAAAAATTTAATGGAAAACAACCATTAAATTTAATTTATTTTGTTAAAAACTAATTTTCATTATTTGTAATAACATTTTCAAAAACTTCATCTATATCGATTTCATATTGGCAACATTTAATGCGAAGAAGATCCTCTAAATGTTGATCTGTTAAACTATTTCTAAGTTAAGTTTTAATTAGCTTTAAAATTGAAAACGAGGACTCGCATATATATGTTGACCCGAACATAGAGTATAATTTAAAAATTTCATTTTTAGTTGTTAAGTATATCTCTTCGTTTAAATTTTTCCAGAATTCCACCCCAGCCGTCAACGGTATATTTCAATCCGAACGCATTTTCAAAAGTTCTTCTCTGATGTCATTACCCTGTTTATTGACATCACATGTTAAGGGATTGCTATGCAGTTCTAATAAACACTCAATTTTAGAAAAATCCGAAAAACGATTGTTACAATTATCTAATATGCCTTGAAGTAAACTAATATATTCGTCAAGTCTATAATTATTAGAATATTCATCATATATTTCATTTGTTCTTTTAAAACAAATAAAATTTTTATTTTTAAGATTTGTAATCAGAGTTTGAACTTTTGTTATAAACTGTTTTACGGAGAAATATAAAGAAAATACAGTTTTATTTCTTCCTTGCAATTGAAGATTTAACTGATTAATTAATTCGGTAATATCTGTTAAAAACGCAAAATCTAATACAAACATGTTATCTCTTAAATATCTTAGTAATTCATTCGATGGATTATTTTCAAAAAATAACATCACCTCTTTCCGAAGACTGAATAACCTTTCCAAGCAACGTCCTTTACTGAGCCATCTCACTTCTGTAAACATTAATACGTCGCCATATTCAGTATTCATTTCATCCAAAAACGCTTTAAATTTTCTGTGGCTCAAAGCATTGTGGCCACCACGTATTTTATTTATTATTTTTGTTACAATTTGCATTGTATGCATCATATTCACGCTTTTTGTAAATAATGCCTGTTGATGGATTATACAATTGAAAATATAAATGTTAAAGTCGTTTCTTAAAAGGTAACCCACAAGACCCTCGTTTTTCCCAACCATGACTTTTGCACCATCGGTGCATATAGAACAAAATTTGATTTTATCGGCAAAAGAAAAAATTTCGTCACATATTACCCTAAAAAGAGTTTCTCCCTTTACATTACCATGTAATGCAACCAACGTTAACATTTCCTCATGCACTTCAAAGTTATTATTGTAAGTTTTTACGCATATTATTAACTGCGCTATGTCGTTAATGTCAGTGCATTCATCTAAACAAATAGAAAAATATTTGCAATTAAGAATTTTTTTTTTATATTTGTGTAGATAAATGCACTGATATCTTCTGTTCGTCGCGTTATGGTCCGAGGTGAAAAGGGACTAGAACTAATTAAATTTCGAATTTGTTCAGTATTTTCTCCAAAGCATTTTAATACATCGTTGCACAATTCTTTGAAAAATTGCCCATCTTCGAAAGGACGGCAATGTTTTGCCAGACCTGCAGCAACGACATATGATGCTTTTCTTTTGCATCGCTCATGGACATTTTCAACTTTTGAGTTCTCAAAATCAAGAATCATTTTTTCGTAAAAAGGTTTTTTAATTTTAAAATTACGCATTTTCTTTCGTCATAAGAAATATTTTTATATTCATTATGACATGAATTAAAATGTCTTTCTAAATTAAGTTTTGCTGTTCGTGATAACGTACAATTACATATCAAGCATTCGGGCTTGCCAAAAAAATTTTCGGCAAACAAGAAATCAAATTCCCATTCTGTCTTGAACATTTCTCGCAGCACGAGCACGGTGTAGTACTTTTGCCGGGCTCTGGTATACACAATTGTGCATAGAAATGGATTTCCCTGGTCTATTTATTCAAAAATAAAATAAATTACATGGGAATTATAACGTGAAAAAGTTATTTTAGTAAAAAGTTAGGGTATTCATAGTGCTAAGTAAAATAGAAAGGGTATTCACGTTGTTGGGTTACTCATACTTCAAACATCTGTGCATACATCTTAATTCTGGCTAATGGTATATCATAACTTTCTACAAAATACCAAATGCGCACCTGACTTTGCCTGCAAAAATTTATAAAGTCATTATAACAGGTCAAAGTTACGTTAAATAAATACCATAAATTAGTAAGGTTAACTCTTTGTACTCGGTCATATAATTGTAGCATAAAAAATTAAGCAATAAAAATAGTGCGAAACAATAAAGTTTCATTAATACATCAATAAACCACATCTTCTTACACAAAAATTTTACCTGTTGTCACATTTGCTTTTATGTGTATAGGTTTACACATAAATTGTATGCAAACAAGACTTTTTTAACTTGTTTTTTAAATATTTTTACTTACTTAAGAAAAGTGTTTTCAAAGAAAAAAAACCCACCGACGCGATTGGTACAGAAACAAAAATATTTTTACAAGCACAAAATACCAACAAATTCTTGTGGCTATTTTTTTTCTTAAGAATTTCTGCATTTAGGTATGTCTTTTTAACGAAAGAAAAAGGGACCCTTGTACAGGCATCAAAGAATTTTTTTCACAAACAAAACACATATCGCAAAACAATGTAGATATTATTTGAAAATTTTTATATAATTTTACAAAATTAAAAATGACGTATTATACATATATAATTTTTTTTAACAGCATAATGTATAATCAAACTCAAGAAAAAAATTAGCAGAGTTTTTAATTCTTTTTATAAGAACACATTAATATTTTTAAACACCAAAACTGGGTAATCTTTTTTATAACTATAGTGGAATTAGTGATCAAATAATAATTTATATAATATAATATAAAAAAATATAAAATAATAAAAAAAATTTTCGGCAAACAAGAAATCAAATTCCCATTCTGTCTTGAACATTTCTCGCAGTGTTATTCTTAAGCAAGCGTCAACAGAACCTTCTTGTTTTAATGTTCGTACGAGAATAAATGATTTTGTTTGTTTTTTACAAAGTGAGAGCGAATGTTATTGTGAGAAAAAAAGCACGGTGTAGTACTTTTGCCGGGCTCTGCTCTAGATCATTCTACTCGGCGAAATGTCTGTAACATTTTCGACTTTTCTGGGCGAATCGAGATTTTATTATCTTACAGCGAATATCATTATGCATTAACACTGTGGCTGAATTTAAATTGATTTATACATCAATAAACTAAAGCATACTTTTTGGGTTAAAGATAATCTCAACACTATTATGTTATAAATTTATCTATAACAATCATAACATTACATTTGTACTAGAAAATTCTGTACAGTGGGTTTACATTAAAAATATGCGAAACTTATACAATAACATTTTAAACTAATAAACTTACTAATAAACTAAACTTATTCTTAACTAAAGTTACTTTCGTAACACTGCCCCGCACTTAAGCCTGTTCGTCCAAATACCCCTCTTCCATAAGGGGCTAATCGTTCCAAATGAACAACTTTCATTTTTGCCTTTTGACTTTTGTGTTTCTGTATTCGATATACAACGTCATTTAATTTATTTATCACCTTATATGGCCCATCCCAATGTATCTGTAGTTTGGGGGATAATCCTTTCTTTTGTTGTAGATTTCTCAGCATAACCAACTGGCCCTTCTTGAATCCTTCGGAGTTCACGCCCGATCATATCTGGACAAATTAGTGCTCACACGTTCATACTTACAAAGTTCGTAAGGGCTTCTCCACTCCAAGGAAGATACCTCATTATCTTCCTGTACATTAAGTGCACCAGAGTTGCACTGCTGGAGCGGCGCACAACTTATATTTGTTGTACCCCTGGATGCAACACACTTTTTGCAGCTTAATATCCAGTCCTTCACGGCTTGTTTACATCCAACCCAGTAGAAACGTCCCTTCAACCTTTCTACGGTTTTCCTTACACTTAGGTGATCTCCACTAGTGCCGTGATGAATTTTCCGCACCACTTCACACACCTTAGTAGACGGCACAACCATTAGGCTTTTAACTGCCTTGCCATCGGCGCTCTGCCATGTTCGGTATAGACAATCATTTGCCATTCGAAGACTATTCCACTGTACCCAATATGCTTTCATCAGTGGACCATCCGATGCAATATCTTCAGAAGTTGGTCTTCTACCTGCCATTTTGTCCCTCATAATCTTAGCCAATACAGGATCACTTCTCTGCGCCGTTATCCAGTCTTTACTGGGCTCTACCTACAATGAGCAACCTTCACTGATGCTTTCCCTTCTATCGGACTCCGTATAGTGCCTGTCCTCCAATTTACTTAGCTGTCTTACATAAGCAACCGCTTTTCCACGTTTATCAATTTTTCTGCGAGCTGACGATTTCGGAGGAGTACAAGTGAGAGGCTGTCCCACACGAGCCTCGCTTCCATACCCAACATCAAGGGGTATTTCAACATCACCCAAATACATGATGTGTTTTCCCATATCCAGACTTATGTTTTGACGAATCATAAAATCTGCGCCAATCAGTACTTCGTCTACAATGTCAGCCACAAGAAACTCATGAAAAGTGACTATATCAGCAATTCTTAACACCACACGTGTTTTTCCATAGACAGTAGCAGGCTCACCTGTTGCTGTTCGCAAGCTTACTCCGATTAGTGGTTCGACAGCTCCGCTCACTAAGTCAGACCTGATAATTGAAAATCCTGCACCAGTGTCGATAGTCAAAATGCGCTCTTTGCCATCGATGTAACCACATGTTGTAACACTTCTATTGCTCTTTTGCACTACCAAATTTATTGTCGAGACCTCAGATGCGAATGGTAGCACTCCCTCCATACTTAACGGCGACTCCTGTGATGACTGATAATTAGCCCGCTGGCTGTTTATTGGCGGTGAAGCTGATCTTCTTGGCTTTCTTGGTGCTCTACAGTTTCTCTGCATGTGACCAATCTTTCCGCAGTTATAGCATTTTACTTTAGTTTTAGTTTGCTTCTCGCTTAGAGCTTCCATAACTGCCTCTTTTATATACTGCTCAATATCCCTTTCACCATTGGCGGTCACATCGAGCCTTCGCACCTTGCCTACTTGTGGTCTTGAAATAATTCTAGCGGTTTCCTGGGCTAGGGCAAATGAAACAGTCTCTGCAAAGGTAGACTTTTGTGACGTACATACCGCAATTTTTATATTTGCATCCCGAATACCGTTTATAAATGCCTCAGTTTTGAAGTGATCCAAGAATGAATGACTCGCACCAGGATAGGTAAGCTGCACCAACCGCTCAATCTCCACTGCAAAGTCCTGTAATGTCTCATTAGCCTTTTGCATTCTACCACGTTATTCCATTTTGTAGATTTCCTTTTTTGTGGTCGCCACCATATTTACGCTGCAGTGCCATCATCACGTCATCATAATTGTTTCTGCAACTTTTACTGGTACACTTTCTAGAATTTCAGCTGCAGTCCCCTTTAGTGCAAGAATTAACTCTATGGCCTTTTCATCACTGTTCCATGCATTTCTGTTAGCAACTGTATCAAACTGGAACTTAAAAACATTAAATGGAACACTACCATCAAAACAAGGGGCCTTTACTCTGCTAGAAACTTCTGGTATAACCCGCACCGCTGCCTCCTGGCATTGAATGTTATTAACTCTAGATTCCAGATGGTGTAGTTTTTCATCAAAAACCGTGACTTGTGTTATTACATCCATGACATGTTTTTACATCAGACATCTTATGGTTAAATTCTATTTCCAGATCGTCAACTCTTTCATTTATAATAGTTGAAATCTCTTGCAGCTTCTCAAGTTTTTCATTAGTAATTCTGGAATTCTCTTGAATTTCGGCCAGGATGGTGCTCGATTTCTCTTCCATTTTTCTAGAAGTTTCGTCCATTTTTCTAGAAGTTTCATCCGTATTTTCTTTTATCATCATCACCATGCTTCTGGAATTATCTTCAGATATTTTCTTCATGTGCTCCATCATAGCGGCAAACATTGTATTTAAATCCATACTACTTGCAACTGCACATACCTCTATTTCTTCTTTATCCTCGAATTCGTGGCTACCAATGTCAATATTGCGTCGTTCGAATTCATCTATTAACCTCTTCTGCAGCTCTGCTTTATTTCCTGCAGTTGGTAGATCTAACTTGCTCAACTCTTTCTTGAGCTGGTCCACTTTAAGTTCTTCAAATTTCATTGCTGTCTATTTTTTTTTTTTTTTTTTAATTTATTTTATTTTTGCAATTTCACTTCTGACACCAATTGTTACGTTACTGCCTTTTCAATAACGTTTTTGGTTTATTTCCTTTATAATAAACCTCTTGAGTTCTTTTATTGCAACTTTAATAAAATAAATAAAACACTTTAAACACTTTACTTTATAGCTGTACTATAAACTATTCACGCCACTTTATTTAGAACTTATGCCCAATTTTCAGGATAGTATTTAAATCTATATTATGTTAATTTTCATAAAAACTTAAATCGTATTTAATTACAGATTGATTTTTTGAGTTTTATATGCAAAGTCTTATTTAATTAAGATAAAAGTATGGTAGCACTACTAAATACAAAAATATATAAAAAAAAAAGTGTAATTATTTACAAGGTGATCTCAAAAAACAGCTGGTTCTTATTACTTTGTCTGTTGTTTGTGTATTGCTGTGATATTGAGGCCACCTTGCTAAGTTAATCCAATGGAAACTTAAGTTGCACTTAAATGTACCACATCGGTGACTTAAGTTTCATTTAAGTGTTTAGTGAAGAAGAGAATTTTGTATTTAAAACGATTTTAAACATAAATGTGTTTTAATGTCAATCCTGAAAATTGGCCATTAGTCAATTATACCACTAATAATTGCGATGTACACACTTAAATAATCGCACTAATACTGATTACACTGCGGAACAGCCATTTTGCGGCCTGGAACTTTGTGTAATTTTTTTTTACTAATTTGAGGTCGCTGATTCCAAATCTAACCTTAATTTTTCTCTATCAGCTCCAGTTTTAGAGATATACCGTTATGTCCAAAATGAAGGCACTTTCAGCATATATATTGAAATAACATGAAAATGGTGCATCATATTCCCTTAAGAAAAAAAAACCGAAATTCGCTAACAATATTATCTTTAAGACGTACTAACATTGTTTTAAATTTGGCCAGTAATTTCAGAGATATTGTTGAAGTTTTAAAAAAAAACAAATAAAAATTTAAGAAAAAAAAATTTTTTTTGTTCTTTAAAAATTCATAAAAAATAAATGTGCAACAAAAATCACAGCTATAAAGTAAAGTGTTTAAAGTGTTTTATTTATTTTATTAAAGTTGCAATAAAAGAACTCAAGAGGTTTATTATAAAGGAAATAAACCAAAAACGTTATTGAAAAGGCAGTAACGTAACAATTGGTGTCAGAAGTGAAATTGCAAAAATAAAATAAATTAAAAAAAAAAAAAAAAAATAGACAGCAATGAAATTTGAAGAACTTAAAGTGGACCAGCTCAAGAAAGAGTTGAGCAAGTTAGATCTACCAACTGCAGGAAATAAAGCAGAGCTGCAGAAGAGGTTAATAGATGAATTCGAACGACGCGACCTCAAATTAGTAAAAAAAATTACACAAAGTTCCCGGCCGCACAAAAAAAGTTCAATTTTGTTCCGCAGTGTTATCGATGCCAACCTTCGCGAGTATTTATGCTCTGTTCGCTGACATCTAGATGTCTCTAGATCATTCTACTCGGCGAAATGTCTGTAACATTTTCGACTTTTCTGGGCGAATCGAGATTTTATTATCTTACAGCGAATATCATTATGCATTAACACTGCGGCTGAATTTAAATTGATTTATACATCAATAAACTAAAGCATACTTTTTGGGTTAAAGATAATCTCAACACTATTATGTTATACATTTATCTATAACAATCATAACATTACATTTGTACTAGAAAATTCTGTACAGTGGGTTTACATTAAAAATATGCGAAACTTATACAATAACATTTTAAACTAATAAACTTACTAATAAACTTAACTTATTCTTAACTAAAGTTACTTTCGTAACAATATTATAATATGTAATATATTTCTATTCATTTCACCATTGAATAGAAATTGTGTACATATATAAATAAAAAACGCATCATAATAATATCCTAATTTGGTATATTCAAATTTAAAGAAAACAAGTACGAGTGCTATATTCGGCTATGCCGAATCTTATATACCCTTCACCATGGTGCGATAAGAACTATCTACATATCGCACTTAATCAACAAGAGGGTATTATCTCAAAATTTTTATTTTTCCACTTTTTCGAAAAAATCTACACGTTATATTCATATCTGCCCGCTGTAAAAATATCTTGCTATTTTGTCTACTTTTTGCTAATGAAACGGTTGGTTTTAAAATTCATTTCCATATGCCTTCAATGTTAAATTAAAAATTGTTTTGCTTCTACTGAAAATTTTTAAATTTTGAGTTAATACCCTCTTGTTGATTAAGTGCGATATATAATATATCTGTGGCATTAAATAATAATGGCTTAAGTAGGAATTTCTTGTTTTGAGATATTAAGGGTTTTACCAAAAATAAATTGTTTGGTTTTTATATAAAATTATTAGCCACAGAAGGAAATGCGAATTTATTTAGAACAAAACTCTAAATTTTATAAAAAAAAATGTTTTTTAAAGGATATAAAAGTAAAAATAGCAAAAACTGATATATTTTTTATTTAATTGAAAATAATTTATAAATACCAAGAGAAATTTTTTTTTATCGAATTGGATTTGAACCCGTCAACACTCAGACGATGACTTGTGACATAACGGCTAGACCACTCGACCACTGGTACGCATGCGATCTTAACTTTAATATAAGTAAATAGGCCGTGGAATATTTTTTTCATATAAGCAAACATCTTTGTGTGAGTTTGTTGTTTGGGTATGAAAGGTGAATATGCGAAAAAGAGAAACACACCACCACCACTGGCGTGTTGCCATACAATAGATTTATCTGTTTTTGCAAGTTTTTAAGATGCAAAAATACCCAATCTCTATTTGTAACCGATATGTTTGTACCTAATTTGGGAACTTTAGCTCGTTTCGTTCTCCAGATATACAGAAATGTATAACGTCTTTGTATGGGAAGTGCCACACCCACTTCTCCAATCCCGCCCATTTGTGTATTGGCAAGCAATATGTTTGTACTAAATTTGAAAGCTGTAGCTCTTGCCGCTCTCGAGATATGCAGAAAAAAAGAATTTAAAAAACAACAACAACATGGGATTTATGGAAAAAATTAGAGGTAGTCGTGGTTTTTTGCTCATATCTCAGCCATTTATGGACCGATCTTCCTGAATTTCAATATCAAACAATTCCGGACTATATGTGACATAAATGTATAAAAAACCAAGCCTCCATCATATCTGGGGTCTTCGGAAACCCGATTTCAACGGAGGGACAGACGGATAGACGGACAACCGGATTTGATGTTCCCTTCTCATAAGAAGCCAGAATATATATACTTTATATGGTCTTAGATCAATATTGTAGAAATCAGTATTTTGGTCATAACCTGGGTATTTTTTAACCGATTTGATAGATTTATATACCGACGTCCTTATGAAGAAATGTACCATATACCTTGGAAATAAAACTTAGACTCGGAAAGATCTACGGTTCCCGAAAAAAGGTATTTTTCTTAAAAAAATAATATTTTGGTAATAACTTTTTTGTATCTGAACCGATTTATCCGAGTGTTTCAGTAAATATGTTCTACTAAAAATCCGATCTTTTGATATAATAGATGTATTCATAGGTCATATAACAGCTCTAAAATTTTAGTTTTTATAGAAATGTTGATGCTTTTTAGCCCATTTTTGGAGTATTTTGCTAATAACTTAACCATTTCTTAACCGATTTGGCAGATTTATATACCCACGTCTTTAGGAAGAAATTTATTATTTACTTAGATTATAAAACTTGGACTCGGGTAGATCTTATTATTTTATTTTGGGCATTTTTGGGAGAAAAGTTTCAGGGGTTTCGGGAAATATATGCCTCTAAAAATTTCTGATATTTTGGTATATAAATCGTGTTCATATGTCATACTAGAGCCCTAAAATTTTAAGTTTTGAGTATTTTCAATAATGTCTTTGTACGGGAGGTACCACGCCCACTTTTCCAATCGCGCCCATATTTTGTGGGATACTGTGTATTGATAACCGATATGTTTGTACCTAATTTGGGAACTTTAGGTCGATTCGTTTTCCAGATATACAGAAATGTATAACGTCTTTGTATGGGAGGTGCCACACCCACTTCTCCAATCCCGCCCATTTTTTTTAGAGAGTTTGTGTATTGGCAAGCAACATGATTGTACTAAATTTGAAAGCTGTAGCTCTTACCGCTCTCGAGATATGCAGAAAAAAAGAATTTAAAAAACAACAACAACATGGGATTTATGGGAAAAATTAGAGGTAGTCGTGTTTTTTTGCTCATATCTCAGCCATTTATGGACCGATCTTCCTGAATTTCATTAGGAAACAATTCCGGACTATATGTTTTTATAGAAATGTTGATGCTTTTTAGCCCATTTTTGGAGTATTTTGCTAATAACTTAACCATTTCTTAACCGATTTGGCAGATTTATATACCCACGTCTTTAGGAAGAAATTTATTATTTACTTAGATTATAAAACTTGGACTCGGGTAGATCTTATTATTTTATTTTGGGCATTTTTGGGAGAAAAGTTTCAGGGGTTTCGGGAAATATATGCCTCTAAAAATTTCTGATATTTTGGTATATAAATCGTGTTCATATGTCATACTAGAGCCCTAAAATGTTAAGTTTTGAGTATTTTCAATAATGTCTTTGTACGGGAGGTACCACGCCCACTTTTCCAATCGCGCCCATATTTTGTGGGATACTGTGTATTGATAACCGATATGTTTGTACCTAATTTGGGAACTTTAGGTCGATTCGTTTTCCAGATATACAGAAATGTATAACGTCTTTGTATGGGAGGTGCCACACCCACTTCTCCAATCCCGCCCATTTTTTTTAGAGAGTTTGTGTATTGGCAAGCAACATGATTGTACTAAATTTGAAAGCTGTAGCTCTTACCGCTCTCGAGATATGCAGAAAAAAAGAATTTAAAAAACAACAACAACATGGGATTTATGGGAAAAATTAGAGGTAGTCGTGTTTTTTTGCTCATATCTCAGCCATTTATGGACCGATCTTCCTGAATTTCATTAGGAAACAATTCCGGACTATATGTGACATAAATGTATAAAAACCTAGCCTCCATCATATCTGGGGTCTTCGGAAAACCCATTTCAACGGACGGACAGACGGACAAACGGATTTGAACTCCCCTTCTCATTAGAAGCCAGAATATATATACTTTATATGGTCTTAGATCAATATTGTAGAAATTACAAACGTACTGACAAAGTTATATATACCCTTTTACCTTCGGTGAAGGGTATAAAAAAAATGTTTAGATGGAAAAATGTTTAGAAGAACTACTTTGGATAACTACAGAGAAAAAACAAAGGCAATGTCAGAAGCAAATTACATGCACGTGTGTGACCAAATGTTATTAACCTTCTGTAAAACACCAATTTTGACAGACATTCACAATTACATATGACTTGAAAAGTTGACAAGTCAGATGTAAAAAACATGTCGTCTAAGCCTTACTTCATTTTTTTTTAAAATATCATCAAAGACTCCATTTTTGATAACTTTATTAAAAAAATGAGAATAAAATCTGTTCCCTTTTTTTAAAAAGATTGCCTTGAAACCTTTTTTATATCTAAAATTTACGAAATTAATTAAGTTTTTTCCTTCCCTTGTAGATTAACAAAAATCGAGTTACGCCTTTTTTTGAAAGCCATCGATTTGTATATCTTTCAAAGTGTGATTGAAAACTTTGTGCGTAATAATTGAAACCAGAAAATTAAAGAAAAACATTGCACATTCACATATAAAATAAACAGTGCACTTTATTACGTACTATTTTATAGAAAAAAGAAAGATAGCAATATAAAAAAAATAAACAAAGAACATGGGCAATTCCAATCAAATACAAAGAGCTGTTGCGGATCGCTTCAATCCCATTTCTTTGACAATCGACGATAATGGAGTTATACGCTCACGTTCCTTTTCGGATAATCCTGCCCGACTAGTAGCCCGTGCAGCACAACGTCATCAGAGTCTTTATAGTCGTATGCCACCTTTAGGGGAACATCGTTATGGGCTTAATATTGTACATCGAACGCGTTATAGTTGTACTTCATGCACCACCATACCGGAAGAAGATATTGTAAGTTTGTCTATGTGTTTGTGTCTATAAAAATTGTGTTAATTAACGACCGTATTTATAACCAAAATTTAGCCACTGCTTATACATCACACACAACGATCTGCTAACAAGCAGCCCGATTAGGCTAAGGAGAGAGTTAGCAAAGAGTTCATTTCAAACGAATTTTTAGCTGTCAAAAATATTTTGAATATCGACTTGGAAAAGAATTGTGTATAGCCAATTATTTATTCGAAAATTTGTTTTGTTGTATTTGCTGACATGTCTATTAAGGGTTTTCCGCTCAAATTTCACGCTTGTTTAAAAATTTACTTTGACACAAAATACTTAGATTGTGTTTGATTGCTAGTTGACATAAGTTTAGCAAACAGATATATATTATAAATAGTACTAATTATGAAATTATGCTAAATTTTGGTAAGAAATACGGCCGTTACTCCTTTTTTCATTATTGGATATACTCTTACTTGTATGTAACACAAAGAATAAAAACATCCATTTATTTGTGGCGAAACTGTATGTGCACCAGTGTTCTCATATTTTTTTTAAATCTTTTTAATTTCTGAACTGCATGTGTTTAATTTCTATTTCTTAAAAAACATGTTATGTACACACGTCAAAAAACCAATGGTTTCTCTGCGTGTATGTGATTTTTCTTCTTATTTCTTTAGAAAGCGTATTTTCAAAAGTTAATAATCATGGCATTTTCTGGGTCATAAAGAAAAGGGCGGTTGAGGGAGACATAATGCTGCTAGCTGGGGGAATTCGAGTCCCTTATATAATCCTTCTCACATATGTCACCTCACCAATTTACAGACACATTATGTGTAACGCAATTCTATTTGGCATATAAACAAAGAAATATTTAAAAATAGTTAATGGGTAATTCCATGTCAAATCGACCAAGAGTGGGACCCGACCCCTTTCGATTTGAATGAAATTTGGTGTGGAGGTTCCTTTCATCCTATAAGGAACATATGTTAACGAAAAAAAGTTTTAAGAATTTGTTCTTCAAAAGTTATACTCATACGTCATACTCAAAATGTCATAATTTCGCCGATTTTTATGTCATTTTAAATAGAATACTTGGGGCTATAAACAATATATTAAAAAAAATTTTGTTATTAAAAAATGAAATATATACAAAATATTAAATTTTAAAAATGGACTCATTCAACAAACTATTTTTTTTTTTGGCTGAAAACACAAAATCAAAAAACTAAGTATAATATATCCGAGAAGAAAAATACTTAATAATGTCGCGCATTAAAAGTGATGATTCTCTTAAAAATGTGTCCCCCTTTCTTATTAAAAAAGTTGTGGATAATATAGCTTGCGGGGCTCTTTGCAAAAAGTTAAAAAACGGTACTATTTTAATACACACTAAGAACTATACACAAGCCAGTAAATTGATACAATTAACTTCCTTATCAACTGACATTGAAGTCGAAGTTAAAGAGCACCCTTCACTAAATTATGCAAAAGGAGTTATCCGCTCAAACGATTTACGTAATATATCAGAAGAAGAAACAATGTACGAATTAAAAAAGCAAAACTTTTGCGCGGTTAAAAAAATTTTAAAAAAAGTTAACGAAGTACTACAAGCAGAGATCAGCAATGAATCGCTTTTTCGCTACTCATACTGACTCATGAAATTTTAAGTATAAGTGAGTAGAAATCATTTAAACTCAACTACTCTGATTCACTCACACTCACAAATATGAGTGTGACGTCGACTCATACTCACACATTTAAAAATGACCTCAATTTGACTTGTAATTTCAGGAAAATACTTATAATACTCACATTGATTCAGCTCATTTAACTCATCCAAGTATATTTACAAGTTTAGTCATTTAACAGTTTCTAACTAGTATAAAATGTATAAAAATATAAAAAAGCATAAAATTGTAAGTTTATACAGAAACATTTTGGGGAAATTAAATTTTTTTATTATTATTGATATTTATGCACATTGAGTTCTGTTGAATCTAAATCTAAGTATGAGTACGATGAGTGAAATCAAACTTCTGAGTGAATATGAGTTTCGATCGAATTACAATAAGTATGAGTGCGTATAAGTACAAGAAATTATGAGTCATGATTCGGCTCTACTCACTTTTTCACTACTCATTGCTGATCTCTGACTACAAGAGACTTTCATTATTACTTTTGCATCAATTTCGCTGCCATCAAATTTATTGGTTGGTTATGAGCACCTTAGAATAAGGTGCTCACTTAAATGTAACAAATGTTTCCAATATGGTCACGCTGATATGCCATACCTAAATAAGAGCGTTTGCGTTATGCCATGAACAGTAGTGGGTACAAAAAAAAATTATTATTTTATGCCCCACCTTTTTTTGAAAGCTTATAGTGTGAAGCATTTTTGTGATTTTTTTCAGATTTTTAGGAAGAGGTTTAGAGGTCACTAAAATCGAATTTAACCCAAAAATCGGATTTTCTCGACTTTTTTGAATTTTGCAGATTACGCGGCTCATTAGCACGATTTTCTTTGTTACTAAGTGTATTTTTATAAAGAAAACTTCTCAAACTTTACTTCTCTGTGCAGATATTAAAAGTTTCGCTTATTTTTTTGCTCATTTTGGTCCCCTTAAATACATTTTTTGTAAATTTAGCAAAAATTTGAAAAATAATGCTTTGCAACTTTTAAAATTTATATTGAAGTTAAAAAAACTAATGATTCAGTTTAAAAGGTGGATAAATTCTGAGTCATTGGAACAAAAAATATTTGTTTTAATGTTAGATATTTAGAAATTAGGAATTCTTTCAAAATATCAAATATGGGTGGTTTTTTGATCTATTGCACAGACTTCAGCAATGCGAGTCCAAAAAATTCTAAGCAGCTTACTTCTCATACCCCAAAAAATAAATTAAAAAACTATTTTTTTTAGCTTTCAATTATTTATTAGAGCTTTTACGATGAAGCTCTATGCCCTGCAATAAATTCTGAAAGTCTGTTTCAGAGGTTGTTAGATTAATGTAAGTATTAACTAAGGCCACGCCGCGTTCTGCGACATCATTTACCACGTGCAATTGATGAACTTTGTTCTTTGCTTTATTAAATGATTTAACATTAGCAACTCTTTTATAACATGAAATGACGGATTAGCTTGACAGTAGTCATGTTTTCAAAAAAAATAATCCCAGATTTTACTGACTAATTTTGATGAAACCAGATATCTGGAAAACAGCTCGTTAGATTTTTTGCACAGAAAGCTTTTTATATTCTATGGAACGTCTACTTTCATAATCTATTAAGTTTTTTCCTTGACAATACCTCTAAAACCCCAAAAAAATAAATCCCAGATTTTACTGACCAATTTGGATGAAACCAGATTTCTGGAAAACTGCTCGTTAGATTTTTTGCACGGAAAGCTTTTTATATTCTATGGAACGTCTACTTTCATAATCTATAAATTTTTTCCTTGACGTATCCTCTAAACCCCGAAAAAATAATAGACCAAATTCGGTTTTAATAATTTTAATGTGTAGATACTTCATAATATTATTAATCTTATTTATTTTTTGTAAAATGTTTACGATTTGTGTGTATAATAATTAAAAATGTTTTTGTAATTATAAATACATTTCTTTTAATTACTAATACATTTATTTTCATTATAAATACATTTATCTTAATTATTTTAGTACTTTTTTTGTATTTTTATATTATTATTATTGTTTATTACTTATTTTATTTCATTTTTACGTAAATTTTTGCTTAAAATTACAAATTCTCATTTTTATTCGAACGCCCTAATTTTTTAAATTCCCAAAATCAAAACTCCCATTAGCATATTAATTCCTAATGCCCAATTTTCAGGATAGTATTTAAATCTATATTATGTTAATTTTCATAAAAACTTAAATCGTATTTAATTACAGATTGATTTTTTGAGTTTTATATGAAAAGTCTTATTTAATTAAGATAATAGTATGGTAGCACTACTAAACCCAAAAAAATATCATAAAAAAAAGTGTAGTTATTTACAAGGTGGTCTCAAAAAACAGCTGGTTGTTATTACTTTGTCTGTTGTTTTTGTATTGTTGTGATATTGAGGCCACCTTGCTAAGTTAATCCAATTGAAACTTAAGTTGAATTTAAATGTTCCACATCGGTGACTTATGTAAGTTTCATTTAAGTGTTTAGTGAAGAAGAGAATTTTGTATTTAAAACATAAATGTGTTTTAATTTCAATCCTGAAAATTGGCCATAAAAGCATTAAATTCCCATTTTCAAATCAAACCCCCAAAAGCACCAATTCATTTTGCGTTTTCGTGGATAACTATCGACGCTATCTTGGCACACGTAGCAAATTTTTCGTTTGTCAGTATAACATGGTGTTTACATTTGCCAGTACTGGCAAGACAGTTGCATTACATGCAAACTTTTTCACTAATACATGTACACTTTTCCAACTATCTTTTCTACTGTCTAGCAAATTTTGCAGACAGTAAAATGGACAGTGATTTGGCATTTGCTGACAGTAATTTGAAGTTTTGTTTGCAAAACTAAAAAAAAAAATCAACAATTAAAAGAAAATTAATAAATTATGCTTTGGGTTTGTATGTTTTACTTAAGTGTTTTCTATGTTCACAAAAAATAGTTGTTAAATGCTATTTTTAATTTTTTAAGTTCATTTAAAACACGTTTAGCTAGAACTTGAACTGCGACATTCACGGTAGACATTTTTTTAAAAGTGAACTGTCTTAACTACTGTCTGGACGCCTACGTCACGAAGACAGCAAGTAGTGTTTTTGGCCACTAATATGTATTTGCTTACTGTCTTGCCAGTACTGTCAAATGAAAACGTACTGTAAATTGTGTTCTTGACCCTACCGCCACACGTGCAATTTGTGATGTCTTAACACAAGCAATAACGCCGGCAGAATAACTTCGTCAAATTGCCAATGTGTTTTAGGTGGAGAACACGTAAATATCTTACAACATAAGTTTAAAACTAAGCTAAAGACAGGATGTGTGTTATATTCATAGCGAAGAAAAAGTTTAGCGCTTAAACATAGTATACATCGCTAAAAATAACAATATTAAATATCCAATTTGCTTTTAAAATGAATTTATTTTCGGAAAACTTATTTTGCACTTTATTTTGCGCTTTAATTTTAATTATTTATCAGCCACGCGCGTATTTTTGACAAGTTGTATAAAAAAGTTAATAAAAAGCAACAAAAAAAGCTGTCTGTCAAACTTAATCGTCAAGTTATGTTATAAAATAGCTTTCAAGACAGATTGCTTAACAACGCTGTTAAAACACAAACAAAACACTAACATGAGGAGGCTATACCTAACACTAACATGATGTTAGTGTTAATGTTAACCATTTGATGTCAGTTGTAGCCTGGGTGTGATGGCATCTTGAAAGTAAATTGCTTAAAAATTGCGTGCAGCCAACGTCACAGCTATCAATTTATGTATGTAAATATTGACAAACAGAATATGTAAAAGACTATCAACAAAAAGTTGATCGTGTGGCCGCAGGGGTATCTAGCCCACAAATTAACGATATTCGTTATTAAAAGGGTTTTTCATGATATCGCTAAAAAGTCTAGCAAACTGTGCATTTTCACGCCCTCGCAAATGAACTTTAAATTATGAAAATTAACATAATATAGATTTAAATACTATCCTGAAAATTGGGCATAAGAATACTGAGAATATCTCTAATTACCGCTGGAACAGCCACATCAGTTTTGTAACTCACTCTTTGTCCAACCGTCTGAAGGTCACAAAATGTTTACCTAACCCAAAATTAAATTGCGACACATATATTATCACTTCTGCTATAAAAGCTACTATTCTATCAAAAATTAATCACGCATTATCAATTTATGGTCATTCGCCGAACTTTTCGCTGCGTAAAATTAAAACCGTCATCAATTCTGCTATAAGAAGTTCGCTAGGAGCATTTCGGTCTACTTCTTTAAATAACATGCTTTTCGAAGCAAACATTTTACCGTTGGAGACACAAGACGAATTATTAACACCAAAACTTTTAAAATCAGTTCAGATACACCTATTTCACAACTATCCCCAAAATGTTAAGTTTCAAAAAAAAAAAAAAATACCTATTTCGTAAATGGAGGAGGTTGCACAACATATGTTCGCGTAAATTCCACAATAGAATTTTCTTTAAGAAAAGTTAAATTTTTTTCTTATTTGGGCATTCGTTTTAGAGACAAATTTTTTTTTTTTTTTGGCAAACACAAAATTATTTTTAACAGAATTTTGAAATTTTGTTTTTTAAAAATTCATCAGAAATGGGAAAGTGCAGCTATGCTTCTAATTTTATTATAAAAAACGAAGTTGCAAACAAAACAAGCCATAAACGATTAAAATCTGTAAACAACTTTTGATTTTGTTCACAAAAGACGAAATATTTCAATTAATTTAAGCATTTCATAAAACCCATTATTTGTATGGGAGCACCCCTAAGAAGTGGAGGTAAAGGGCAAGTATGTCTCGAGAAAATATTAAGGACAAAAAACTAATGAATAAAGAGAGCGGGTTGGTATGTTAGAAATAAATGATTGGGATGAAAAACAAAGTGGGGTTGGTTATACATTTAACCCATCTAAGGGCATCCTAGGTACAGCAGGGTCCAAATTAAAGAATTTCAATAAACCACAATATTTGTATCGGAGCCCTCTTATGGGATGTTTTTGAGGGGAAAGTATGTAAAGCTACGAGCTGTCTGGTCCACACAATATTTCACCCCTTTAAGAATAAGAGCCGTACTTGTGAAATCGTACTTGATTCCTTCCCTGATCTATGGGTGTGAATTATATGGAAGCTGTGACTCAGTTAGTAAGGGTAAATTGAATATCTTGTTCAAAAATAAATTACAAGTCTCGTTTAACAATGCTACTCGTTATGTTTATGGTATTCACAGATTTAGTAGTGTTTCATCCTGGAGGACAATGCTTCTTTGTTGCGACTTAGTGGACTACCTTCGTATGAGAAACCTACTATTTCTACACAAATTACTAAATGATCGATCACCGACATACCTGTTCGACAAAATTTCATTCGGCAGGTCAACCAGTGGTGTGACCTTAATACCACCACGATATAACTATCTAAACACAAGCAGATTTTTCTTCATCAATGCCATAAAGCTTTGGAACTCGTTGCCTTCAAATATAAAACTAATTGTTGAAAGACAGAAATTCAAGAAAACTCTTATGGATTATGTTTCACAAACTTGCTAGCCTAACACTTCATCTTTCTCTTTATATTATCTTTCTCTTTATTTCGTCTACCAAAAAGGCTTATTGTATTTGATTTTTTTTTACTAATCGTTATGTTTAATACATGATTTTATAATTATATTTTTATTATCATTTTTATTATTGTTACTATTATTATTATTAGTATTATTATTATTATTATTTTTACCTTTGTTACTATTGTTACTATTATTACTATTATAATCATGAATATTATTAATACTATTACTAGTGGTGTTCATTATGTAATCCTCTGGACTATAAAAGAATTTTATTCTTAAAGTCCTTACAGTTTTTTTTTTTTATTTATTTAGTAGTCTATGGATTAACTCCTTTCAGACAAAAATTACATAATATTAAAATATTTTACAAATAAATTTAACATCATCTATTTAAATATAAAATTAGAGTGTGTTTGATAGTGTTAATATCCAAAGGTATATCAATAATGCTGTACAGATTGTAACGACTTTATTTTGGGGTATACTCAGCCTTTGTCCAGGTTCGTTACAAGAAAATATGACACGTGTTGATTTTATTTATTTTAACAACAAATTCAATAGGTTTATTAGTGCTATTACTATTATAATTTACAAGTAATAAAAATAATTATGTATAATTGGTTGCGTTGTGTTTCCGCTTCTACTGCCTCAGCACTCCTTCCGTGTTATGTCCTTTCTCGTCTTGTTGCTGTAGTAACTTGGCTGCTTCAGCTGGTATCAATCTTAGCGTAGGGAAAACTTTGTTGTGCCGCTTGTTACGGGGGATTTGGGGAAAACTCTTCTGGGGTTTTCACTACGGGATATTTCGGGTTGTTCTAAAATCTCACTTTCGTGAAATGCTCTACTGGCTATTTTGCTTGGTGTTAGAAAAACACGCTAGGGAAAATTTTCTACTGGGTATCTGTTGGTTACTAGGATTTCACTCTGTATTGGAAATCTACGCGGTGAAATTGTCTACTGGGTTGTGTTTACTAGACTTTCACTCTGTGTTAGAAAACCACGCGGTGAAATTGTCTACCGGGTTGTTTTACTAGAATCTCACTCTGTGTTAGAGAACCACGCGGTGAAATTGTCTACTGGGTTGTTTTACTAGAATTTCACTCTGTGTTAGAAAACCACGCGGTGAAATTGTCTACTGGGTTGTTTTACTAGAATTTCACTGTGTGTTAGAAAACCACTCGGTGAAATTGTCTACTGGGTTGTTTTACTAGAATCTCACTCTGTGTTAGAAAACCACTCGGTGAAATTGTCTACTGGGTTAATTTACTCGAATTTCACTCTGTGTTAGAAAACCACGCGGTGAAATTGTCTACTGGGTTGTTTTACTAGAATCTCACTCTGTGTTAGAAAACCACTCGGTGAAATTGTCTACTAGGTTAATTTACTCGAATTTCACTCTGTGTTAGAAAACCACGCGGTGAAATTGTCTACTGGGTTGTTTTACTAGAATCTCACTCTGTGTTAGAAAACCACTCGGTGAAATTGTCTACTGGGTTAATTTACTCGAATTCCACTCTGTGTTAGAAAACCACGCGGTGAAATTGTCTACTGGGTTGTTTTACTAGAATCTCACTCTGTGTTAGAAAACCACTCGGTGAAATTGTCTACTGGGTTGTTTTACTAGAATCTCACTCTGTGTTAGAAAACCACTCGGTGAAATTGTCTACTGGGTTAATTTACTCGAATTTCACTCTGTGTTAGAAAACCACGCGGTGAAATTGTCTACTGGGTTGTTTTACTCGCATTTCACTCTGTGTTAGGAAACCACTCGGTGAAATTGTCTACTGTGTATTTTACTAGAATTACTACATCGCTTACCTGATGTGTTCTTGAGCTCGGCTGGATCACAACTCCCTTCTTCAACGTTTATGTTGCCCTTTTATACTGAATTCGAACAAATATTTTACACTAACAAGAATCAGTACCTACAGTTGTTGTTGGTATGTCTCTTTACTTGTCCTATGTATATTTGTTGCTTGTTGTTTATGTTTAAAACTGCTTGCTTTGTTATTGTTACTTGTTTGTTGTGTGTGTTGTTAGTGTTTTTTGTTTACTTGTTTGTCGCGATTGCTGTGAAGTGTTGTCGGTTGTTATTTTATAACTCACATTCCTGCCCGTTATGTACAGTGTGGTACAAAAGTTTGTGACCACGGGTACTGATTACAGTGTAAGGCAAGGTACAGTTGGTTAAAAAAAATCTGAGGAGCCTAACAGGATGTGACCGAGTTTTGTCCCACAAAACTTGTCGTCACATTCCTCCCTTTCTTCCGGGAAAAGAAAATATTAAGCAACCATATATATATTTTTTTAGCGGTTTTATTTATTTCTTTTCCCAGTACCTTACGGTAGCGGAACCAAATTTGGAAACTCTTATACTATATGTTTTTTTTTCGAACTCTTTTAGAAAATTTAACCTTCCCTTACGGTTTGGATCTTGTATAAGATCTATCACATATGTCCATAGCTCCGTCGGTAATGGCTCCCCGGTGTGATTGCCTATGTGGGTTCCAAATTCCAGACCTTGAGACACGTGGCCTACATTGAGTGTCTTAATGGTGAATGCTGTTGGGGATTCAGTTGGGGATTCCAGTTCCGACGTAAGGTCCTCTGGGTGTACGTGAGAGACTGGTTGTGAGCAGTTGGTGGGAAGAAGTTCATTTTCGTAGTCCTGGTTGAGGTCGATTACCGGTATCGAGGCGACTTCTTTCTTCTCCTTTTGTCGCGGGTTTGTTGTTTCGTGGGCTCCTTCCGTTTCATTATCGCTGAGGGCCAGGTCTTTTTCCAGCAAGGTTTTTTGTTACTTTCGGTGTTATTTTCCTGTTGAGGTCCCTGCTCGGGCGCCACTTGTAACGACTTTATTTTGGGGTATACTCAGCCTTTGTCCAGGTTCGTTACAAGAAAATATGACACGTGTTGATTTTATTTATTTTAACAACAAATTCAATAGGTTTATTAGTGTTATTACTATTATAATTTACAAGTAATAAAAATAATTATGTATAATTGGTTGCGTTGTGTTTCCGCTTATACTGCCTCAGCACTCCTTCCGTGCTATGTCCTTTCTCGTCTTGTTGCTGTAGTAACTTGGCTGCTTAAGCTGGTATCAATCTTAGCGTAGGGAAAACTTTGTTGTGCCGCTTGTTACGGGGGATTTGGGGAAAACTCTTCTGGGGTTTTCACTACGGGATATTTCGGGTTGTTCTAAAATCTCACTTTCGTGAAATGCTCTACTGGCTATTTTGCTTGGTGTTAGAAAAACACGCTAGGGAAAATTTTCTACTGGGTGTCTGTTGGTTACTAGGATTTCACTCTGTATTGGAAATCTACGCGGTGAAATTGTCTACTGGGTTGTGTTTACTAGACTTTCACTCTGTGTTAGAAAACCACGCGGTGAAATTGTCTACCGGGTTGTTTTACTAGAATCTCACTCTGTGTTAGAGAACCACGCGGTGAAATTGTCTACTGGGTTGTTTTACTAGAATTTCACTCTGTGTTAGAAAACCACGCGGTGAAATTGTCTACTGGGTTGTTTTACTAGAATTTCACTCTGTGTTAGAAAACCACTCGGTGAAATTGTCTACTGGGTTGTTTTACTAGAATCTCACTCTGTGTTAGAAAACCACTCGGTGAAATTGTCTACTGGGTTAATTTACTCGAATTTCACTCTGTGTTAGAAAACCACGCGGTGAAATTGTCTACTGGGTTGTTTTACTAGAATCTCACTCTGTGTTAGAAAACCACTCGGTGAAATTGTCTACTAGGTTAATTTACTCGAATTTCACTCTGTGTTAGAAAACCACGCGGTGAAATTGTCTACTGGGTTGTTTTACTAGAATCTCACTCTGTGTTAGAAAACCACTCGGTGAAATTGTCTACTGGGTTAATTTACTAGAATCTCACTCTGTGTTAGAGAACCACGCGGTGAAATTGTCTACTGGGTTGTTTTACTAGAATTTCACTCTGTGTTAGAAAACCACGCGGTGAAATTGTCTACTGGGTTGTTTTACTAGAATTTCACTCTGTGTTAGAAAACCACTCGGTGAAATTGTCTACTGGGTTGTTTTACTAGAATCTCACTCTGTGTTAGAAAACCACTCGGTGAAATTGTCTACTGGGTTAATTTACTCGAATTTCACTCTGTGTTAGAAAACCACGCGGTGAAATTGTCTACTGGGTTGTTTTACTAGAATCTCACTCTGTGTTAGAAAACCACTCGGTGAAATTGTCTACTAGGTTAATTTACTCGAATTTCACTCTGTGTTAGAAAACCACGCGGTGAAATTGTCTACTGGGTTGTTTTACTAGAATCTCACTCTGTGTTAGAAAACCACTCGGTGAAATTGTCTACTGGGTTAATTTACTCGAATTTCACTCTGTGTTAGAAAACCACGCGGTCAAATTGTCTACTGGGTTGTTTTACTAGAATCTCACTCTGTGTTAGAAAACCACTCGGTGAAATTGTCTACTGGGTTGTTTTACTAGAATCTCACTCTGTGTTAGAAAACCACTCGGTGAAATTGTCTACTGGGTTAATTTACTCGAATTTCACTCTGTGTTAGAAAACCACGCGGTGAAATTGTCTACTGGGTTGTTTTACTCGCATTTCACTCTGTGTTAGGAAACCACTCGGTGAAATTGTCTACTGTGTATTTTACTAGAATTACTACATCGCTTACCTGATGTGTTCTTGAGCTCGGCTGGATCACAACTCCCTTCTTCAACGTTTATGTTGCCCTTTTATACTGAATTCGAACAAATATTTTACACTAACAAGAATCAGTACCTACAGTTGTTGTTGGTATGTCTCTTTACTTGTCCTATGTATATTTGTTGCTTGTTGTTTATGTTTAAAACTGCTTGCTTTGTTATTGTTACTTGTTTGTTGTGTGTGTTGTTAGTGTTTTTTGTTTACTTGTTTGTCGCGATTGCTGTGAAGTGTTGTCGGTTGTTATTTTATAACTCACATTCCTGCCCGTTATGTACAGTGTGGTACAAAAGTTTGTGACCACGGGTACTGATTACAGTGTAAGGCAAGGTACAGTTGGTTAAAAAAAATCTGAGGAGCCTAACAGGATGTGACCGAGTTTTGTCCCACAAAACTTGTCGTCACATTCCTCCCTTTCTTCCGGGAAAAGAAAATATTAAGCAACCATATATATATTTTTTTAGCGGTTTTATTTATTTCTTTTCCCAGTACCTTACGGTAGCGGAACCAAATTTGGAAACTCTTATACTATATGTTTTTTTTTCGAACTCTTTTAGAAAATTTAACCTTCCCTTACGGTTTGGATCTTGTATAAGATCTATCACATATGTCCATAGCTCCGTCGGTAATGGCTCCCCGGTGTGATTGCCTATGTGGGTTCCAAATTCCAGACCTTGAGACACGTGGCCTACATTGAGTGTCTTAATGGTGAATGCTGTTGGGGATTCAGTTGGGGATTCCAGTTCCGACGTAAGGTCCTCTGGGTGTACGTGAGAGACTGGTTGTGAGCAGTTGGTGGGAAAAAGTTCATTTTCGTAGTCCTGGTTGAGGTCGATTACCGGTATCGAGGCGACTTCTTTCTTCTCCTCTTGTCGCGGGTTGGTTGTTTCGTGGGCTCCTTCCGTTTCATTATCGCTGAGGGCCAGGTCTTTTTCCAGCAAGGTTTTTTGTTACTTTCGGTGTTATTTTCCTGTTGAGGTCCCTGCTCGGGCGCCACTTGTAACGACTTTATTTTGGGGTATACTCAGCCTTTGTCCAGGTTCGTTACAAGAAAATATGACACGTGTTGATTTTATTTATTTTAACAACAAATTCAATAGGTTTATTAGTGTTATTACTATTATAATTTACAAGTAATAAAAATAATTATGTATAATTGGTTGCGTTGTGTTTCCGCTTATACTGCCTCAGCACTCCTTCCGTGTTATGTCCTTTCTCGTCTTGTTGCTGTAGTAACTTGGCTGCTTAAGCTGGTATCAATCTTAGCGTAGGGAAAACTTTGTTGTGCCGCTTGTTACGGGGGATTTGGGGAAAACTCTTCTGGGGTTTTCACTACGGGATATTTCGGGTTGTTCTAAAATCTCACTTTCGTGAAATGCTCTACTGGCTATTTTGCTTGGTGTTAGAAAAACACGCTAGGGAAAATTTTCTACTGGGTATCTGTTGGTTACTAGGATTTCACTCTGTATTGGAAATCTACGCGGTGAAATTGTCTACTGGGTTGTGTTTACTAGACTTTCACTCTGTGTTAGAAAACCACGCGGTGAAATTGTCTACCGGGTTGTTTTACTAGAATCTCACTCTGTGTTAGAGAACCACGCGGTGAAATTGTCTACTGGGTTGTTTTACTAGAATCTCACTCTGTGTTAGAAAACCACTCGGTGAAATTGTCTACTAGGTTAATTTACTCGAATTTCACTCTGTGTTAGAAAACCACGCGGTGAAATTGTCTACTGGGTTGTTTTACTAGAATCTCACTCTGTGTTAGAAAACCACTCGGTGAAATTGTCTACTGGGTTAATTTACTCGAATTCCACTCTGTGTTAGAAAACCACGCGGTGAAATTGTCTACTGGGTTGTTTTACTAGAATCTCACTCTGTGTTAGAAAACCACTCGGTGAAATTGTCTACTGGGTTGTTTTACTAGAATCTCACTCTGTGTTAGAAAACCACTCGGTGAAATTGTCTACTGGGTTAATTTACTCGAATTTCACTCTGTGTTAGAAAACCACGCGGTGAAATTGTCTACTGGGTTGTTTTACTCGCATTTCACTCTGTGTTAGGAAACCACTCGGTGAAATTGTCTACTGTGTATTTTACTAGAATTACTACATCGCTTACCTGATGTGTTCTTGAGCTCGGCTGGATCACAACTCCCTTCTTCAACGTTTATGTTGCCCTTTTATACTGAATTCGAACAAATATTTTACACTAACAAGAATCAGTACCTACAGTTGTTGTTGGTATGTCTCTTTACTTGTCCTATGTATATTTGTTGCTTGTTGTTTATGTTTAAAACTGCTTGCTTTGTTATTGTTACTTGTTTGTTGTGTGTGTTGTTAGTGTTTCTTGTTTACTTGTTTGTCGCGATTGCTGTGAAGTGTTGTCGGTTGTTATTTTATAACTCACATTCCTGCCCGTTATGTACAGTGTGGTACAAAAGTTTGTGACCACGGGTAGTGATTACAGTGTAAGGCAAGGTACAGTTGATAAAAAAAATCTGAGGAGCCTAACAGGATGTGACCGAGTTTTGTCCCACAAAACTTGTCGTCACAAGATCATTAAAATTTACACATATTCTAAGAACAGGGTCGGCATTTGCATAATTTTGTTGAAAGTATTCAATTGGTAATGGCTGGTAATAACGTGTATGGCGTCGGGGAACATTAAAAAATAAACTTTTTAGCAGGAACTCCGAGCAAATATTGCCTTTAAGCAGATTGATAACAAATATCACGTTCAGCATTGTTCGGCGGCTTTTTAAAGTTGGTAAATGAATCTCTAATAACCTGGTTCTATATGAAGGAAGATTTATAGATGGATTTGGGTAAGTGCTCCGTAATATGAATAGCAAAAATTGTTTTTGGACAGACTCAATACGATCACTATGGACGTTGTAATACGGATCCCAAATTATTGAGCCATATTCGATTATAGGTCTGACAAGTGCTATGTACAACTGTTTTGTTATAGATGAGTCAGAGAATTCCTTTGACCATCGCTTAATAAATCCAAGTACACCACGAGCTTTATTAGTACACATACATATTTATATGTTCAGTAAAAGATAACTTTGTGTCAAATAATACACCGAGATCCAAGAAAACATTAACAACTTCCAATTTGTAGTCACCAATAAAATAGAAGCCAATAGGTCTAGTTTTTCTGGAAAAACTAATATGTTTACATTTTTTAAGGTTTATATCCAGTAAGTTTGTTTGGCACCAATTAAAGAATAAATTTAAATCCTGTTGTAAGTGTGGTTGAAAAATGGAGTCGGCAAAACTTGAAAACATTTTTACATCGTCAGCATACATAAGTATATTGGAAAATTTTATTGTTGTAGGCAGGTCGTTGATATACAATAGGAAAAGTATTGGTCCGAGATGGCTACCTTGTGGAACACCAGAGTTGACAATGATATGTTTAGATAAGTAATTATTATAATACACACGCTGTTCACGACCTAAAAGATAAGATTTTATCCAATTCAAACAGCAGTTCGTAAATCCCATTAAATACAGCTTATGCAATAAAAGATCATGGTTAACTCTGTCAAAAGCCTTACTAAAATCGGTGTATATAACATCCATTTTTAAATCCACTGTTAATTATTGTTGTCAGTTCTAGTAAATTGGTCGTAGTTGAACATCCTTTACGAAAACCATGTTGGAAAGGTGTGAGTATGGAAGAGACTTGTCGACTTCAAAATTCAGTAAGATACTGTTCAAAAAGATTGGGAATGACACTTAATTTGGCAATACCTCTGTAGTTCGTAATGTCCGATTTATTCCCTGATTTAAACAGTGGAATAATAAAAGATTTTTTCCATAATTTCGGGAAGTAACCATGTTTTATACACATATTAAATAAAATTGTTAAAGATATAGCTAGAATTTGCGCACAGTTTATAAGAAGGCAGCTAGGAATACCATCAGGTCCACTGTAGAACGAAGATTTTAGTTTTAATAATAGTGTTGTTATATTGGCAGTAGTGACGAATGGAAATGAAATGGGTTGTTGTTCAGGGATATAAAATGGATAGGTTTTCGATGAATCATATTCCTCATAAGAGTAGGTTGAAGCAAAAAAATCCGCAAACATATTACTTGTTTCCATATGATTAGATGACTCTGTGGCAAGGTATTTCATTGAAGATGGAAATCCGATGGATTTTTTTTTCGAGTTAACAAATTTATAAAATGCTTTCGGATCGCGCTTAAGGTTCAGTTTCATCCTGTTTAAATAATTTTTATAAAGGTTATGGTTGAGTAAATTGTATTTAGCACGGTAAAAAGAATATTTAGAGTAATCAGTCAGTAGTCCAGTTTGTTTATACTTCTTATAAAACTTCTTTAATCTCGATAGAGAGTTTGAGTTCCATGGAGGGCCAGATTTAGGTACACAATCATCGATGTAATGAAACAAAGTATTATAAAAATAACTTATAGCTGCATCGATTGCTGCCGGAGTACCACTGGATAATGACAAAATTTCAAGCCAGTTTGCGTTAGATAACAAGAAATTTAAATCGCTGTAGTTGGTCTTTTTAAAACAGTAATCATTAATATTATTGAGTTTTTTATTTGGATTCGCAGACAATGGATAATTACAGTTGACTTCAATAGTAGGATGATGACGATCTTCAGGCCTAGTAATAGGATGATGACGAGTCAAAGTACAATCTTTAGGTTCATTTACGAATACCAAATCAAGCAGCTTCTTAGAATCATTTAGTACTCCATTTATTTGAAAAAGACATAAATCCGATGTGTTGTGTAAGAATTCTTCGATGAAATTGTTTGTATTTATTGGAGAATAATATAGCAAATCAGGTAAAAATTTCCAAGATAAATACGGTAAATTAAAATCACCAAACACGAGGACCAAATTTTGAGGGTTAATCGAAAAAAGGATGGATTTTAGCAGTCAAGTGTTGAAGATATGTTATCTGTTCAGAATTTGGAGGGATATAAGAACACGTTATGAAAAGATTTTTGAAGTTTAATTTTATTTTGACTGCAATAAATTCAATATTGTCCATGGGAATATTATCAACTTTGACGGCTTCCAAATATTTAGATACTGCAATCAAAACTCCACCACCAGTAGTATTGGTAACTCTGTCACGTCTAAAAATTATATAATTATTGCAGAGAATTTCAGAATCCAAAATATTGCTATTGAGCCACGTTTCAGAAAATACAAGAATTTGAAGGTTAAGATCAAAACTATCGATATATAGGTTTGATAGTTTAGATTTCATACCATTTACATTTTGATATACAATATTTAATTGATTATCGTAGTTGTCAATCAGTTTTTTGAAACATTAGTCGAGCGGGATGGTAAGTGAACAGTGTTAGCTGGTCTTTGATTGTCTCTGTAAACATACTCACGTATCAATGCATTTTCAGGCCAGAATCTAGGATCTATTATAAGGTCAAATACTTCAGATGATACCATAAGCTTAAATGATGCAATAGTTCTCGGCTGAGAATATTTAAACTTATGGATCACTATTTCAACATCGAAATTTAATTTAGTTTTAATATAATATTCAATATCTTCAGTTGAAGTGTCAAAAGCAAAATGGGATATAAAAATAGTTTTTTTAGGCGGAATAACTCTAAGAGGATGGATGTTATTAGAGTTCTGAGTTGGATGAATAACTACAGGCGGAATTTCAGACGTAGTAGGGATAAATGGTGTTTCCGTGTTAGCAGCCATCATATTTAAACTTGTAAATTCCACGGGGGTACGAGAGCAAATTTCTGATGGACGGACATTTACACCTGCAGAAAAAGAAAGATTTATGTTGAAGTTTGTATTAGTATAACTGACAGTTAAGTTAGTATCGACAACAGACGATGATGTAGATCCGGCAGCATTTGAGGAGGTGGTATGTGGTACAACAGTGCCAGAGTTCGTCTTCTTCCGTTTAGGAGACAAAACATTCGCTGATGATGAAAATTTTTCCAAATTAGAGTATTTGGTAAACAATTCTCCAAATTTACTGAGTTTAGTTTGCAGCAACAGAAATTCCTTATTGATTTTATCAAATTCATCTCTAGAGTTTTCAAATAGGTTATAAAATTCAACACTAATAGTTCTGCAATTTGGAGATGTCCAGTGCAGAGATTTTTGAGGATCAGCAAGAGCATCAGCATCGCGTGCTTTTAGGCTACAGCATTTCAAATGATAGCACCCCACGCACAGCCAGCAAGATACCATACGATCATTTCCTGTTATTTGGCAGCTTACGTTTGAACATTCCATAATTAGTAAAAAAGGTTTGACAGCACAGGAAGTTTTTGGATGAAAATGGTAATGCTCTGTTACAGCTTATCAAATACACAAACCACAGTATTGTCAGAGTCGGTAATACAGTTGCAGAATAAACAGAAAATTAAAACATATGATCTATACAAAACATATGATTAGAATAGTGCATATAGATAATGTAAACAACGTTTATGCAGTATTCTCAGCTTTATGATTATTTATTTTTAAAACACAGGTGAACGAAAAAAAACACAGATTTTACGTAATAGACGAATGATCAATGGATTAAATATGACAAAAAAAACCGCGAATTTATGTTAAACACAAAATTAAACAGTAAAATTTAATATTATTTCGGAGAACAATGCGAGACACACAATACCACGTATCAGTGATATTGAGTTGAAATAAATAAATAAATAACATAATTATATATGTGTATGGCTTACGACGCACAGTGGCGCCCGTAGATCAAGCGAGGTTGCAAAAATCAAAATTTTCATGAGTGCCGACGAAGTTTTGAATAAACCCATGTTATAGGAAACTTTTCAACGATTTCAAATATGCCACTCTTAATAATATCACATTTTTAGTTTAGAAGATATAACCGTTCAAAGTTGACCGACTTTCGGTTTTCAAAAAAACACACAATTTTTAGTCAATTTGTTGCGATTTCAGGTGTAATATCACGAAAAATAGGTAACGAATCGCCTTATTTTTTGTTTGTATTGATTGATGTATTTATTAAATGTATAATGATAAAAAAAAAATTAACTGTTTGCTCTGTGTTTCTCCTGGTAAATCACTATTTAAAAACTATCCGTTTTTTCACTATTTTTCAACTTTGACGGAAAATAAAAAAAAACTATATTTTTCTATATTTGCCATATTTGAAAAACCTGTTCTTTGATTAGTTCTTTACATAATTCAAAATTTTTATCTGCCCGTACGTGCCCGTTTGGCTTCTAGAGGTAAAAAAGTTTAAAAAGACATGGTTGCAGAAATTGTATGGCGTCCATCCCTTATATGTTTTGACTGACAGTAGTTTGATCTAATAGTTTGAAAAAAACTACTCATTGAAATTAGCAGGTATGTACCTCACATAAACAATACTTTGGCGTACAAATGGTCAGGAACAATATTGACTTATGGTCCCTACAGGTAGGCACAAATCTTATTTGGACACGTGCATAATATCAAAATTGCATTATTCAGCCTAAATCCATATGTATGCAGGGAACAGATAAATTTTTAGGCATGGTAGCATAAGCCTATATATTGCAAAATAAGCATAATGCCTGGATTAGTCTACGCCTGAAAGTTGGCGCAATAATTACTGAAACCATTAAACAATTTAAGTACTGAAAACATGGCGTTGAACAATTTAAAATTATTTGAACTGTTTAGAAAGTCAACCACACCAAAGTTTTTCACGGAAGTGAAAATTCTTCCTGAGAAGTTGACATTGATCAGCAAATGGGGCTGCGATGGATCATCCGGACAAAGCGTTTATAAGCAAAGGATATCTTCCGATGACGCTACAATATCGGATGGAAATATGTTTATGGCATCTGTTGTTCCTTTGCGGCTAAAATCGGATGATTCCCTACACTGGAAAAATCCACGACCGTCATCAGTGCATTATTGCCGACCAATAATGTTTCAGTTTGCAAGGGAATCGACAGAACTCATAAGGACTACGGTGAAGGACATTGAAGAACAAATAAGCAAGATTAAGCCTATAAAGCTGCAAATTGGAGAAGGAAAATATATTGAATGCAATTACGAGTTCCACCTGACCATGGTTGACGAAAAAGTCGTAAACGAACTGACAGGAACAACCTCAACAATGTCATGCCCGATTTGCAAAAAGAGTCAGAAGAACTTTTTCAATTCAATTCAATTTATTTCATATATAATATGTTACATCTCAATTTTATATAATTAGTTGTAAAGAATTTAAGATAAGTATCTTTTTCTGCTTAATTATAACATATTTCAATTAGTTATCATATACATATATATAGACAGAATTATTTTGGAGGTAAAAATTTAGCAAAAACCTATTTAAACCCCTTTTTTCGTTTTATTTTTATATTTTTTTTTATCGATTTTTTACTATTATTTGTCAGAAGAACTTTGGTAATTTAAACGATTCTACAAATGAGGAGAATTACGAATATGGAATGTCACCAATGCACGCAAGGATACGGTGTATGGAATTCTTGCTAAAACTGGCATATACCCTACCACAAGAGGAGGAAAACTTCGATGAAAATACATCAATAAAGGATAAGGAGAAGATCAGAAAGAAGCAAATACAGGAGGCTTTTTTTAAACAAGTTGGACTAAAAGTAGACTGTCCCAAGCACGGATACGGTAACTCAAACGATGGAAACACTTCTAGGAGATTTTTTGAAAATGATGAGGCAGTAACTAGAATCATTGGAATTGACAATCAAATCGTGAAAAGATTGGGAACGATCTTGGATGTTTTAAACTGCAAAGAAAATGTCAATTCTACAAAATATGGAGAATATGCGTCGAAAACTGCATCTCTTTTAGCAGAAATGTATCCACAGAAGAAGTTGACCCCGACCGTCCATAAAATATTGGCGCATGGCAAAGATATAATTGAGTACCAGTCTTTGCCAATTGGAGAGCTTTCTGAAGAAGCACAGGAGTCTCTTAACAAATTTTATAAAATATATATATTGCACAACACATTCAAAGCATCAAGGGTAAGGCAAAATAAGGACCTCTTCAACATGTTGGCAGCATCTTCCGATCCACTTATTTCTTCCCTGCGGCATGTGAAGTCACAAATAGAGTTACAAAATAATTATAGTTTAGAAATGGTTAGTCTTTTAGATATACCTTCTCTTACGAATTGTGATGAATATTTTACAGAAAATTTAAAAAATAAATTTAAAAAAAAAATAATTTTTTTTTTAATTTGTTGGGTAATAATTTAAAACATAAAACCCTTAAGAAAAAAAATAAAAACAATCTAAAAATGTAAAAATAATTTTTTTTAGTTACCATAAAATTGATTTTTCTACTAATTTTAACTTTGATAACCCATAAGTAGACCCCTACAAAGCGTAGCACCCTTTCCAAACGCTCATTTCATAGGCTGAACAGTTATCTATCATATGCTGTTTAAACTGTTCAATTATCTTATTCTGTTCAAAAGATATGATTTTTGCAACGAAAAAACTCAAATGGCGCCACTGTGCGACGGTTTGATCATGTTTCCTCTGTTGCCAATAATTTTTATGGAGTATCCTTTGAAAGTCTGCTAAAAATTCGCACTCATACCTTTTTACATAAAAAAATAAACAGTCAAACACCTAAATATATATTCGACAAAATACGTTTTTTCCAATCCCCACAAAATCGAAATATTGTAGTACCTCGACATCATTGGCTTGTATCTGAATGGCAGTTTTATGTACTACCGCTTGTTTTTGGAACTATCTTCCACAAAGTCAACAACTAAACAACAATGCTAATAGTAATTTGTTATATTTATTTGTATCAAGTTTGTTTTGTAACGTAATACGTTCCTGTACTATAAATAAAAGACCCAGTGTACAAGATATGAAATCAATAAATAAATAAATAAAATAAATAAATAACTAATAAATTTAACTAATTCTTAACAAAAGTTACTTTCGTAACACTGCTCGTTCCGAAGAAGATCAGATTCAGCTCTTCCATAAAGGACAAGTCGTTCTAAATGAACAACATTTATTTTGGCTCTTGGCTCCTCTCTTATATCCCTCAAAAATTGAAGAACAGCATTGTAGTGCCAATTTTTAAGACTGGATCAGACAAAAGCCTAATTAAATCCCAAAGGCCAATTTCTCTTAATTCCTGTCTCGCAAAAATTCTAGATAGAATAGTAGCTAATATATTCAATATATTAGCAGAAAATTTTATAAATCGTTACCTTAGTCGGAAAAGTGCTTAGTCCATTTTTTCAAATTATTCAGGAGAGACAAAAAACTGTTTAATTTTTTATTTAGTAGACTTTTTAAAAATCTGTAAATGCAGTTCTTTTCTTTAGTCCATCCTCTTAAATTACCAGTAGTCGTGGGATATTAAAGTAAAGCATTTGCGGACTTATAGGCTTTTTTAGACTTAGCACAATTGTTCTTTGAAATTTCATTATTTTAGTAGGGACTAAAGGCCATATTTTCCTTACATATGTTTTCTTTTATTTCTGGAATTTAATATAAAAAAAAAAATATGTTCCTTTCAACTGGACTTGGCATATTTTCTTACTTTTTTAAATTTTTTTTCTTTTTGCCTACCACTGCATTCCAGCAAGAAAAAACAAAATAATGGTATTATTTTTGCTTGTAAATTATGTATTTTGAATTATACTAGCAAGTTACATCAAAATCTCAATTTCGACGAGAAGTGGACTTAGCACTTTTTCCGACTAAGGTAACGATTTATAAAATTTTCTGCTCAAATGAAAAAAATTAGCATTTGGCGGGTTTTGTATTTAGAACAACTGGTAACGCTCATGTAAATTGTAGAAAAATTGTGAAAAGCAGCCAGGGTTGTCAGATATATTTTGATGGTTTTTGACAAATTCAATGTCAAAAATCGCCAAGGCCTTTTTTGCGTTTTTGACAACATAAAATTTATTTAAAAAATTTTTCCAATGTTTTCTATAAATCCTAAAAAAAAATATTTCTTCTGAATCGGCAAAATGCTCCAAAAATGGGACAAAGTCGCATTGGATATATGTATATCTAAAACGCTATACACTTCACCGGCAAGGCAATTCTTACTGTTTTTTCAACAATGTATATTCAAAATATCGTGCGAAGGTACAAAAAGTGCTATTTACATTCATATAAGTTATAACTCTTAACAACGTGTCAAGAAGTTCGTATTGTACTCTATTTTGAAGGCGAGTTTTAGAAGAGTTAATTATTAAAAAGAACTCTTTCAACACAGACATTAGCAGTTGGAATTAAATGCATATAAAGACAGTCAAAGCAAGTTCTTTAAAATGGTAAGTACCGGACGTATCCTTATAGCTATAAACTTTATGCAAAACCTGATTTGTATTAGATGGAATACCATCATTGATATAATCTTTCTAATTAACAAACGGTAAATTTGTCCAACAGTCTCAAAACAAGTTTATAGCTTATCAAATAGCCAACAAAATCGCCATATATTTTATAAGCCACAAAAAAATTGCCATATCGCCAAACCGAAAATTAGGTCGCCAAGAAACTTGACAGCCCTGATTGTATTATAAAAATGTGTAAGGCAATGTGGCAATTAGTAAAAGAAATAAGTATATTATAATTGCATAACTTATACAACACAAAAGTATTGTTTTTTTTTTTTAACCAGTTGTCTGGTAAACAAGTGACCGACTGATTCAAAAGACCCAAGTGAACGATTGAACGATGAAACTGACCGGTCGGTCATCGTTCATCTGACTGATCCAGTTCGTTCATGACCGACACAGCTCTAATATATTGTGGTGGTTTGTGCAAACAAATAAACTTATGATAGTCGCCAATTCGGCTTCAGAAGAGGAAAGTCCACAATTGACCCACTTTTGTATATCTATTACCAAATTTCAACCACCCTTTCACTACGTAAGCACATTTCAATAATATCACTAGAATTCTAGAGGGCCTTCGATAGAATTGGCCTACATGCAGTTATCGAACAGCTTATCACCTGGAAGATGAGCTCACATATTATCAATTCTATTAAAAACTTTATAACAAATAGGAATATCACCGTGCGACTTGGTAACGTTCAAATATACAATGGAATTCTACACGGATTCCCCTTTCAGTAGCTCTATTCCTAATCGCTTATATGAAACTGTGTACTATTATTTCCTTTTACAAAGAAATAGAACTAGAAACCCTAAAATCGATCTTAGTCAACTTTTTGGCAATATTGACGAGGGGTCTTTCTTCTCAGAAACAATTCTGTCTATAACAGAGCGTAAATATATACATATATGTTCGCAAGACAAATTGTACCTTTATTATTAACTCCTGTCCCACTAATTTAACCCAAGTTGATACTATAAGAATACTGAGAATATCTCTTATTACCGCAGCCACATCAGTTTTCGCTGCGTACAATTAAAACCGTCATCAATTCTGCTATAAGAAGTTCGCTAGGAGCATTTCGGTCTACTTCTTTAAATAACATGCTTTTCGAAGAAAACATTTTACCGTTGGAGACACAAGACGAATTATTAACACCAAAACTTTTAAAATCAGTTCAGATACACCTATTTCACAACTATCCCCAAAATGTTAAGTTTCAAAAAAAAAAATACCTATTTCGTAAATGGAGGAGGTTGCACAACATATGTTCGCGTAAATTCCACAATAGAATTTTCTTTAAGAAAAGTTAAATTTTTTTCTTATTTGGGCATTCGTGTTAGAGACAAATTTTTTTTTTGGCAAAAACAAAATTATTTTTAACAGAATTTTGAAATTTTGTTTTTTAAAAATTCATCAGAAATGGGAAAGTGCAGCTATGCTTCTAATTTTATTATAAAAAACGAAGTTGCAAACAAAACAAGCCATAAACGATTAAAATCTGTAAACAACTTTTGATTTTGTTCACAAAAGACGAAATATTTCAATTAATTTAAGCATTTCATAAAACCCATTATTTGTATGGGAGCACCCCTAAGAAGTGGAGGTAAAGGGCAAGTATGTCTCGAGAAAATATTAAGGACAAAAAACTAATGAATAAAGAGAGCGGGTTGGTATGTTAGAAATAAATGATTGGGATGAAAAACAAAGTGGGGTTGGTTATACATTTAACCCATCTAAGGGCATCCTAGGTACAGCAGGGTCCAAATTAAAGAATTTCAATAAACCACAATATTTGTATCGGAGCCCTCTTATGGGATGTTTTTGAGGGGAAAGTATGTAAAGCTACGAGCTGTCTGGTCCACACAATATTTCACCCCTTTAAGAATAAGAACCGTACTTGTCAAATCGTACTTGATTCCTTCCCTGATCTATGGGTGTGAATTATATGGAAGCTGTGACTCAGTTACTAAGGGTAAATTTAATATCTTGTTCAAAAATAAATTACAAGTCTCGTTTAACAATGCTACTCGTTATGTTTATGGTATTCACAGATTTAGTAGTGTTTCATCCTGGAGGACAATGCTTCTTTGTTGCGACTTAGTGGACTACCTTCGTATGAGAAACCTACTATTTCTACACAAATTACTAAATGATCGATCACCGACATACCTGTTCGACAAAATTTCATTCGGCAGGTCAACCAGGGGTGTGACCTTAATACCACCACGATATAACTATCTAAACACAAGCAAATTTTTCTTCATCAATGCCATAAAGCTTTGGAACTCGTTGCCTTCAAATATAAAACTAATTGTTGAAAGACAGAAATTCAAGAAAACTCTTATGGATTATGTTTCACAAAATTGCTAGCCTATAACTTCATCTTTCTCTTTATATTATCTTTCTCTTTATTTCGTCTACCAAAAAGGCTTATTGTATTTGTTTTTTTTTTTACTAATCGTTATGTTTAATACATGATTTTATAATTATATTTTTATTATCATTTTTATTATTGTTACTATTATTATTATTAGTATTATTATTATTATTATTTTTACCTTTGTTACTATTGTTACTATTATTACTATTATAATCATGAATATTATTAATACTATTACTAGTGGTGTTCATTATGTAATCCTCTGGACTATAAAAGAATTTTATAGCCTATTTCCGATGTGCGAAAGAATTTATTCGTTCGCATAAATACATTGAAAACAAAAACTAATTTTTAGACTTTGTTTTTGTTTTCAATGTAGTTATGCGAACGAAAGAATTCTTTCGTACATTAGAAATTGGCTATTATTCTTAAAGTCCTTACAGTTGAAATAAATTAATAAATAAAATATATAACATAATTATATATGTGTATGGCTTACGACGGTTTGATCATGTTTCCTCTGTTGCCAATAATTTTTATGGAGTATCCATTGAAAGTCTGCTAAAAATTCGCACTCATACCTTTTTTACATAAAATAATAAACAGTCAAACACCTAAATATATATTCGACAAAATACGTTTTTTCCAATCCCCACTAAATCGAAATATTGTAGTACCTCGACATCATTGGCTTGTATCTGAATGGCAGTTTTATGTACATGCCGCTTGTTTTTGGAACTATCTTCCACAAAGTCAACAACTAAACAACAATGCTAATAGTAATTTGTTATATTTACTTGTATCAAGTTTGTTTTGTAACGTAATACGTTCCTGTACTATAAATAAAAGACCCAGTGTACAAGAAATGAAATCAATAAATAAATAAATAAAATAAATAAATAACTAATAAATTTAACTAATTCTTAACAAAAGTTACTTTCGTAACACTGCTCGTTCCGAAGAAGATCAGATTCAGCTCTTCCATAAAGGACAAGTCGTTCTAAATGAACAACATTTATTTTGGCTCTTGGCTTTTTGTATTTCTGTATTCGATATACAATTGGTCTGTACTTTGGAAGATAATCCCTTCTTTCGATGTGGGTTAAAAAGCACCACAAACTGGCCCTCCTTAAATCCTTCAGAGTTTGCCGCTCGATCGTATCTGGCTTTCATCTTGTTACTTGACAATTTAATACGGTTGCGTACAAATTAATGAACTTTATTAATAGTTTCTTGTTCATGAGATGTGGAGCCTTCATTATTTTTACTCGTTGATATATGTACAACGTCAAACTCTAGATATCCGGGCAGTCTGAGCTCTGTTCTAAAAACAATTTTGGCGGGTGTACGAGAGATGGAGTCGTGAACAGCTGATCTATATGCTAATAGGAATTTTGAAATGTGCTCATCCCAGTCTTTTTGTTGTGTGCTGACTACTTTTCACAAATGTTCCTCTAGTGTACGGTTAAAACTTACAACCATTCCGTCGGATTGCGGGGTTGTCCTTGTTTGCTTTATTCTGTACAATGTAGTTCCAATGGAACACCGTAGCGGCACACCCAATTGTTTACAAAGACGTCAACAACCGTTCTAGCTTCTTGGTTTGGGATGGCATACACCTCCGGCCATTTACCAAATTAATCGATGACCACCAGCACATAAAAGTTACCGGCATTATTTATTCGTTCAAATAGGGCAACAGAATTGTACTGCTGTAGCAGCCTACGGCTTTTCCTTACTGGACCTTTGCATTGTGCGTAATTTGTTATCCAGTCAGCTATGGCTTGTTAGCAGCCAACCCAATAGAAGCGTTGTTTTAATTTTTCTAGGATTTTTGTCACACCCACATGACCGCCACTAGGACCGTTATGAAATTTACTCAAAACTTCTTTTACTTTCTCTGACGGCACTACTATAAGGTTTTTAACTGATTTTCCGTCAGTGCTTTTCCACGTACGGTATAAGCAGCCATTTACTACTTGAAGGCTGTTCCAGAGAGCCCAGTATGCTTTCATCAATGGACTTTCAGGCGAAATTTCGTTTCGGGTGGGTATTCTTTCCTCTTCCTTGGTTTTCATCTTTTTTGCTAAAATAAAGTCATTTTTCTGCGCCATTGACCGGTCTTCATGGGACTACACAGATGTTTTCTTTTCCTTCAGCCCTTACACAATGCTTGCATTCCAGCTTACAGGGTCGCCTAGATAAAGCATTGCCATGTTTTCAAACTTTTCTATGTTCAATGCTAAAATCGTAGCTCTGAAGGCGCTCAATCCAATGAACTATCTGGCCTTCCGGATGTTTTAATTGCAGCAACCACCTGAGTGCAGAGATTTGTCCTTTTTAGCGTGCCCTTTTTAACTCTTCCTCACGGTGCTCTTAACACTGGGTAAAAATAATGCATTGACCACCGCCCCCTTCCTCTTTCGCCACAAAGCCGTGACACCAGAGCAATGGTACCGACTTAGAATTCATGCATTTGGACACTTCATCCTCATCGGTAAAGGGCGGAGCCTATCTAACACTCCTACCATTTTATGGCCAAAAGGCAACCGGTTGCAGTGCAACTCCACAACGAGCAATAACTTGCTCTACCCGCGATATGGGAGGGTCCTCAGCATTAACCAGGTTTGGACCGTAGTCCCAAGGGCGTCCTGGTTCCCGTGGTACCGAATAAGACTTCGGTCACCTTCGTAGCCTAAGCTACTACCAGTAGGACCCCAAATGGTCCGGGGACTGGTGGCCCCCAGCGACAGCAGGAGCACACAGCGATAGCAAATACTGCAACGGTGACAACATCAAACATACATCTACATACAGGGACCAACGACAGCACAAAGAACACACAATACAATCAACAGCTGCACTCACGGACGAAACATTGACACATGGTGTGACACCCGCCAAACACAGTCACCCTCACGGGAGACTCAACGGTCACAAGGCGACCCAGCAACAAAGCATCAAGGCGAGAACAGCAGCAGTAGTCAGAAACGCAGAGCAGGGGGTCGTTCCGGAAATCAGTCACAGGTTGTCGCTTCTCCACCACGACATTCCCAACTCCAGCCCCCAAGGAAGCCAGAGGTGGGAATGTCGCGGCACAAGCAACAGCAGCAAGGACAGATTAGCATCCATTTAATCAGCGAAGTTCACCATAATAAAGCAACCGACCGCAGAAACAACAACAAGGATTGTGCAGAGCGAACAGTTTGACGATATCCGCAAACGTCGGTTCGCAGATGACTACGAGTGACTGCCTCCACTATCTCCGTCTTCTCCTAGAAAAAACCTACCGGGCGAATTGCACCAACCTCCACATCGTCCTTTCGTCCTCTAAGGCCCAACTATAATTCCAACCCGCCCCAGTATGAGAGATGCCCATATGTACTTTCTAAGTCCCTAATGTCATCATAGTAGTTACACTCGGCAATAACGTGCCACGCGTCCTCAGGACCCATCCCACACCCACAGTCTGAGCTGTCTGACAAGGCCCTCTTATATAAAAATGCACTGAGAGAGCCATGACCCGTTACCAGGAACCCCATACTAAGACCGCAGCTAAACTCTGGGCGTTCACGTACGCAGACCGCATCTCGTATAAAAGCATACGTAACACGTCCCTTGTCAGTGTCCCCCCAGCGCGTCCGGCACCTAAAATCAAAGTAGTCGGCCTCACATCACCTTAATTTCCCTACTCCCCTTTTTCGCCACGTCAATAGCAGAAAGGAAATCATGCCCAAGAAGTGGCAGTCCCTTCTTGATCTTAAAAGCGATAGCACGGCGTATAACTTCGAAGTCAAGAGAAGCCGCAGCCAGCAAGACCTGAAGAGCATTCGTAGAAACCGCCCGACAGACCGGCATGCAAATAAGCATTATGAGAAATTAGCACCTTACCTCTGCCAGCAACAGTCGTAACCGTTTCGTACCATACAGGTGCAACATACGCTGCACATGCAACGAATAGTCTACCATAAATGGTGTGACCAGCAAGCTTGCTGCGGCCCCAGTCGCTCCTAAGAATGCGCTTGACCTTACCAATGACAGCCGTCAGCTTTTCCTGTATATAAGAAAGATGAACTAAACAGTTCATCCTCTCACCCATCATTATTCCCAGATACTTAAGCTTAGTAGCATATCTGAGACTAACGATACCAGACTTAATGACAAGTGGACGTGCACTGGACAGTCTACCCTTGAGCAGAATTATCACGGTATTGTCAAGGACAACCTCGACACCGACCTGTGCACCCCATTCATTAACCATGCGCATGAACTGCCCACCCTTCTCCTCCAGAGGAAGCCTAGACTGCCCATCGATCAAGATGAGCAGATCATCTGCATAAGCGTACAGCTTGCCGAGACGATCCTGTCGTGCCAACAATGGATCCATCATGACGTTCCATATAACAGGACCACAGACAGAACCCTGCAAACTGTGTTGCTGGCACCAACCACGCAAGCTTTTCTACAGCTTAAGTAACTTCTCCACAAGTTGAGCTGACGACAGTTTACACTACGTAACCTGCCGAGAACCGCGTCCAAGTCGAGATGATCAAGCGCGCCCTTAAAATCAGCAAAGACTCCTAGCACGTATTACTCAGTAGATCTACTAACGCATTGCCTAACATGCAGCCACGCATCTTCCACGGGGAGATCCGTAAATCCCTAAGTCCATACTGGTACTCAGAAGTCTCCTCGATGCTGTCCGCCTTTAGTCGTGTCACCATTATCCTCTCCAGCACATTTCCAAGTACCGGGAGGAGACTGATGCCCCGATAAGAGCGAAGATCACTCCTTGCTCTACCAGGAGACTTCAGGAGAACATAAAATCGAGCAGACTTCCAAGCTCTAGGGAAATAGCCCTTACTCAGACACCTCCCAAAGACCGACTACACATATTCCGGTATAGCCCTCCAGATGTCCTTAGCCATCTCTCCAGTCATTCAATCAATCCCTGGCGATTTTCTGCGCCAAATACTGTCCGAAACTTCCGACCTCTCCAGGTCCGGAGTAGCCACCTCCCCTATAAGAGGGATACGACCTGCCAACCCCAGCCCCGAGAAGAAGACCCTCAACAGTGTGTCAGCGCATTCCCTCCAAGATGACAAGCTAACGTTAGCAACCTGGCGGCAAGCAAAGTCGGCTACTCTCCCCCTATCCCTGCAAAAACGGTAAACCGAACCCCAAGGGCCTTCCCTTTTGTCCTGTACGAATCTCCTCCAATCGTCCTACTTTATCCTAGCAATCTTGTCCTTGAACGTCTTTGGGCCAGACAAATAAGGGGACTTATGAAGAGCAAGATCATCAGCATTGGACCGCGTGGCTCTCTGGAGTTGTCTCTTGAGGTGCCGGACAGTCCTTTTCATCGTATACAACTCTCGTCCACCATTTTACCTTACTAGGTGTCCTTCTCACAGAACGACCTAGTACGGCATCATTAACAGTGAGTAATCACTGATTAATCATGCTGACCTGGTCCGAATTTTCGGCACACTAACAGGCGGCACTCCCCTCACATCATCAGTGGTGTAGTCTGATGCGTCACCCTTCGGTCTCCCCTTGCTCGGTGACATCGCACCTCACCAAAAATATCAAATCAAAACGTCCAATCAATACACCAACCTTATACACTGCCAAGTCGTCAACCAGAAATCGCAGGCGATTATCGCCAATAAAACACAAAGACCGAACCGTAAAATTATCCAAAAACCGAACAGCCAATGCCAAAAGATACAAATCGCCACGAAATACCATCAGTTGACATAAATGTCAGCAGACAAGAATATCATCGATTTGTAACGCCGCCGGCAATGCAAAAACGAACGCAGCCAATACCAAAAACCACACCATAATATGAAAATAAAATGCAAAATCGAATCTGCGTATATTTTTAGCATCCACTACCAATCCAAAAAATTCGACCACCCTCGGACAGCCAAGATCCATCGAAAATATCCGATACCAAAACTGCGAATTTCAACAATGTTTATACCACCCAAAACTTACTCACAAACTTTACTCCGAAGCAGTGATGTCAGATGTAATTTTTAAAATTCCCTTCGTTTTGATAAAAAAAATCCCCACATTTCCCTACAACAGCAATTTTTTCCCCCCTACAATTTTCCCTAACTTATATTAGTTATATATTTATTAATAATTCAATATAGTAAATTTTATTTACTTTAGACAATAACATCCATTTAAAATAAATTTCAGGTAGCTTGAGCAAAAAAACAAAAACAATTAACATAACATAAAAATCTACCTATGTGTATACGTAACATATAAAAAATCAGTTGTAAAGCACTTGTGAATTCATTTTCTTAAAATGACTTTCTGAACAACGGAAGCTTGTACAGTTTAACATTTTTGATTGTAAGTGAGATCGAAGAATACATATGGAATTTAAAACCTCGTGCCTCAGCTTATTTATTTTTTTTTTGTACGAACGTCAGTAACTATTGAAAATATCCTCTCAGCATCGGCATTTGGTAAACTCATTAGATTTTTGGATAATTTTGAGAGGCAAGGGAATACTAAATTATCATTAAAATTCTTGGACTTTGATATATATGATCAAAATGGTTCCAAATCCATCTTTGAAAGAGAATTTATTTCTTCTTCTGAAAAATTATATTCTAAAGTTAGCCATTCTTGAGTAATAAGATTAGCATCAATATTAAACGTTTCACATTGCATTTTAAATTTGTAAATGTTTTTTTTACCAGTACCAAGGGCAAATTTTGAATTTAAGAATTCCATTTCTTTAAAAATTAACACGCGGTTCAGACGGTGATTTTTTCCATGTTTTTTAAGACATGATTTTTGGTGTTTGTTGGCGAATGGTGTAGTGGAGCAAGCGGGGTAGAGAAAAAAACAAGTTTTCTGATCTTTGTGTCTCTTTTTATATTTTTCTTTGAACCCATTCGTATTTTTGTGATGTTGCTTCATTTTATTTTTTATTTCAATGTGGCAACATCTCTTTACAATACAAAACATGGAGCGCATTAAAATTGTTTGTTTTTATAAATAAGCAAGTAAAGAGGAATTACTGATAATGGGGGAAAAAAATCAACACTAAAATCATGGGGAAAAAATCTTCGTTTGAATCTGTTGTGTTTTTGGAAGCAACTTTCAAAAGAAATTAAAAAACAGACATGATTTTTAAATCACGGTCTGAATCTAGTGTAAGTCTTTTTTCTAAGGTAGTCTCTTCTGTATTTCTTCTAGTGCGGTTATGTAAAACTTTAAGCAATCAGACTTATGTCCAATTTTCAGGATAGTATTTAAATCTATATTATGTTAATTTTCATAAAAACTTAAATCGTATTTAATTACAGATTGATTTTTTTGAGTTTTATATGAAAAGTCTTAATTAATTAAGATACAAGTATGGTAGCACTACTAAATCCAAAAAAATATCATAAAAAAGTGTATTTATTTACAAGGTGGCTTCAAAAAACAACTGGTTGTTATTTCTTTGTCTGTTGTTTTTGTATTGTTGTGATATTGAGGCCACCTTGCTAAGTTAATCCAATGGAAACTTAAGTTGAATGTAAATGTACCACATCGGTGACTTCAGTTTCATTTAAGGCTAGTTTACATGGTAATACAATGTATTACGACTTTATTATGAAATTCTCTCCGTGTTTAAAATAAAAAAATAAAAATCTGTTGGTAAGTATTTTTCATGTTTACACGGATGGTTGCAGTTTTACAATATTTACAAAAGCAACATGAACATATCCTGAGTTGATTCTGCTTGTTTTTGTAATTTTATAAAAATGTTACCACCTTCAATATACAGTGTTAAAATACGACTCAGGTGTGATGAGAATACATAAGTTTTTAAAATGGTTTAAAAAATGAACATTTAGCGACCGATTGTCATATTTTTAACCGTATTCTCTCTTACTCAATGCATTTTGCTTTTACATGATAAGATTTTTCTCATTCTACATCATTTTTTGACATGTCGTAACACATTGTATTACCGTGTAAACTAGCCTTTAAGTGTTTAGTGAAGAAGAGAATCTTGTATTTAAAACGATTTTAAACATAAATGTGTTTTAATGTCAATCCTGAAAATTGGCCATTAATCTGGTATGAATTTAATTTTAAGAAGGCCTTTAGCAACTCTTCGCGTTCATGGCCAACATAAATATCTTCTATTTGTTTTGTCACATGTGGTGATTTAATATTGCAAGTACCACATAGCTGCTCCTTTTTAATAAAATTTTGACCAATTTTTAAAAATAATTTGGTTGATTCAGAATGTAGAAATAAAGCATTTATGGCCATTTTCTCAATGTATCGGCAAACTGCCTGTTACTTAATGTCGACATAAATTTATTAGACTGATAAACTGATCGTTAAAGAATTTGGTTTCCTCAATAAACCGAAAATAACATTGTTTTCAGTTGGCAACACCTCTCAAAATACATGTAAGAAGTTGGGAGTCAGCTGATTTAATTTATCTGTACGGCAAATAAATAATTGACAGATGAGTGCCGGTTAGCTTTGCGACAGAATAGCAGCAAATAAGACCTTGAAAAAATCAAATTTCTTTAATATGCAGTTTTTCGTTGGAAAAAAAGATAATCGGCTAATGAGAAAACGGCCATTAGAGTATTAAAGTAACTCAAACTTTAAAAATAATAAATAAGCCTTGTTGCATTCATTTGCCAACTCACTTAGTATTAAATTTGCTTGCTTAAGCTAATCTTGTGATGCTGCATTTTTAAAAAATTCTGATAAAACTCCCCAGTTTTCCAATACTCTTTCAATACATTTCTGATGACACAACCATCTTGTTGCAGATGTTCTTAAAATGTTTCGCTTTTCTACGTTGAGCATTTCTTGAAATTCTTCTAACTCAGAGCATCTTGTAGAGCTTCCAGATATATATGATCCAACTTGTCGCAATAAATCTTCTGGAGCTCTAGGTAACATAAGGCAAGCTTTATTTGCAATTATTGCAGCCGAGTGACATATACATTTTATAGCAATGATATTCGCGCTGTCCGCTAACAATCTGGATGTTAATGAATTATGCTGCCCAACCATTACGCTAGCCCTATCACAGCAAAGCCCAATTATATTTTCGTAGGGAATCTCATATCCTAAAATACATTTTTTAAACTCATTTTAAAGAGCTTCTGCTGTACAATCAGCACCAAGCTGCCGCATATCCAAAAGTTGTACCGCAGATGTTTCTTGTTTTTCATCAAAGAACCGAACAAGAAGGCACATTGTTTTTTTCGATGAGATGTCAGCACTTTCATCAATGAGGACAGCAAACTTGTTACTTTTAAGTTTTTTATAAGCTTTGATTTTTCTTCATTGGCTAAAACATTACGTATTATATGGGTGCATTTAGTACGTGCCAGCTGACATTCTTTAACTATCGCTGAATCTGGTGTAATCTGTTTCAGTAAGGGAATGAAATGTTCAATTACCTGCAGAGCAACATTATGGTCAGCGAAAAAAAGTGCCATATGCATCACAAAAATTGCAGTATCGTTTTCAATGTTATTTGGCTTTTCTTTTTGAAAAAATGAGGTCATATATTGTGTTTAATTGATAAAACATTAGTTCTGTGTGACTTTAAGTTGGCATGTTTTACTAAGTCAGATTTTCCACAAGTTAACAGCTTTCCACATGGTATGCATTTGCATTTAAATTTATCGTCAACTTCTTCAAGCCATCCTTGAAAGATTCTTCATTCAACCATCTCTTGCGGAATCTTTGCTTTCTATATTTCTTTTGACAATCTTTCGAAGAATCAGAGTCTGAAGACATTTTCTATAATATTACGATGTTAGCACAGTCTTTTTTTATAAAAAAAATAATACTTACAAATATGGCGTTTTTAACAAATAAAAATGTATGTACATTCAAATTTAAGTCAAAGAATATTTTTTGTAATTTACCCTTGTTGTAATATTTAATATGCATACAGAAATCAAAAGCATAACAAGTCTCAATAAATTATAAAATTCTTAAACTGCTCTTTATATTCAAATTGGGTATATTGAAATTCTTGTATATGTGGTAGTATATTTCACCGTGTGCACGTTATAAAAATGCAATAATTGCCGCTTTAAGAGTTGTAAAAGTATTGAGTAATTGGGTACTTGATACTCAAAAGCAATTACTCAATAACAAAGTAGCCAGATTGTGATTATTGAAGCGATATGCTTTTATACTACAGATGTTTTTTCATAAGTCAGTTAGATTATATTTAAATTTACATACAAAGGAAAAATTCCCTACATTTTTACGAAAATAAAAAATCTGTCTTTTTTTCCCTACAGTCTGATTTTTGGAAAAAAATTGCCTACAAGTAGTGAATTTTCCCTACATCTGACATCACTGCTCCGAAGAACTACTAAATGAATGCGTCCGCACTGTTCAACGTCATATTCCAAGTGACCACCTGATTGCAGAATGGTCTGTTTTGAATCAAAATGTTGACTATACAAATATTTGTGGAAATGCTTTATGCACTCTAGTACTGCCTTGCCGAGCTCTTGCCGAGTCACGCAGTAATTCATCTCAGGCTTCGAAAGTATTTGACTGTAATAGCCTACGACTTTCTCTTCACCGTTGAACACTTGGGACAGCACACCTCCAATTCCAAATCCGCTCGCATCAGTATCTAGCATATATTTTTCCCCCGCGATTGGATAAGCCAAAATTGATGCTGAGCACAATAATTCTTTTAGCTTCTGGAATGCTCGTTCCTCTGTTTCACCCAAGTCATATGCCTGCGACTTTTTGGTCAATTCATGCAAACTTGCAGCAATATTGGCAAAATTCGGTACAAAACGGTTTAGATTTTTAGGGCGAGGCCAATCAATGACTGCTCGTATTTTTTCTTCGTCTGTTGAAATGCTATCAGATGTTACACAATGCCCTAGGTATTTTACTTCCTTCTGGAACAGTGAACATTTCTTAAAATTTAACTTGAGTCCGGCTGTAGATATACGTTTCAACACCTCTTCGAGGTTTTTCAGGTGTTCATCAAATGTTTTTCCCATGACAATTATGTCATCAAGGTACATTAAACATGTCTTTCGGTGGAGACCTTTCAATACCAGTTCTATTAAAAGCTCGAATGTAGCTGGAGCATTACAGAGTCCAGATGGCATCACATTAAACTGCCTTAAGCCATCACTTGCACTAAAAGCAGTTTTCTCTTTATCCTTGTCAACGATTTCTACTTGCCAATAACTGCTCCGCAAATCTAGTGTGGAGAGCCATTCTGTTCCGGCTAATGTGTCCAAGGTGTCATAAATCCTATGCAATGGATTTATGACACACCGGACAGAACAGTGTATCTTAATGCCCAGAACATCAAACGATTTTAATTCCTCAATGATTATACCACCCATATTTACAGATGAGGCAACACTGATTTTTTCGACCATTATATCAAGGTCTCGGCCAAGTATTGTGATGGCGACGATTTTGGTTCCTCTTATATGTTTTGATTCTGAATTGATACATTGTTTTAACTAATATTTTGGTTTGGTTGTAAAATTTTTACTTTGGATTTATTTGGGTTTTATAATGTTTGGATTTTGAGTTAGCATTGAAATTTTTGTAATTCATTTGGGAAAAATTTTATGAAATTTAAAATTATTATATTAGTTGTGTTGGGCTGTGTACTCAGATTTTTTTTTAAATTTGACAAGGGAAATTTAAAGAGGATTTGACTTCTTGTGGAATTATACTGAAGCTGTAATATTAGTGGATTATTGTTGGTGTATACACTAGTTTGGAGGTTGTTGGGCAAATTGCTTACAGTTTCGGATGTTGGAGAGTAACTGGGAACAGTTCTGCCCTTTGGAATTTTTCTGGAATATGGACTAAAAAAGAAATCAAAAGTCCAGGAGGCCAGTTAAGAAACAACTATTATTTTTTTTTATGGTGTCCTATTTAACCAGATTAACAAAGCACTAAATAGGGTGACCATGAGCTTACCAATTACCAATTTTTTTTTTATATTTATTAAAATCACTTTTCGGAATTTGAGCACCGGTTATTAGCATTTTCGTGCCCCTTCATTATGTGCATCTGGGGTGACCAGATGCATTGAAAACTACTATTTTATTGTAACATTTTAAACTTGGTTTTTTTAAGTAATTTAAACTACAAAATTTTAGAAAATTCCAATTAATTTCAATTAACTTCTGTTTCCAATGTTTATTCAATTGTGTTTTGTTTTAATAATTTTTTTTTTTATATATGGTCACCTAAATTAAAATATCTTATATTTTTATTTTATTTGTAAAACAAAAAATATTTTTTTTGTTAATTTTCACACTTCATTATTATACCCTTAAATTTTAATATTAAGAGCATGCATACATAAACACAGTGAGTGGATTTTGTTATTTTATGGGGTAATCACAGAATCCACGTAACTCACAATAAAAATTTTTTTACATTTTTACTCAAACACTCTTTAAAATAATTTATTAATAATAGGTCTGTCTGGGTACTTTTCCAGTAGCAAATACTCAGTAAATTTTTTTGGGAGAGTAAGACAAATTTTGCTCTTTCGGCTGAGAATATCTCAAAAAGTACGCAGACAGTATCCAGTGAAATCTTGCAAGAAAACAGCTGATCGGTGTGTAAACAATTGAAATAACAAACGTGAGCCAAGATAGTGTTGAAGAAATAGCCTCCAATTTGGAAATTTAAATCCCGGGAAACCAAAATACCCAAATAATGGGTATTTGCAGTATAAACAAAAAGTTAGCGTCGAATTTAGGAATTTAAAATAGGGAAGTACAAATATAGGAACAAATCTAGTTTACCGAGGCAGCTCCAAATAAAAAAAAGTACCCAGGGTGATGGAAAATAGAAAAATAAGAAGAAAAAATTAAATAAAAAAGTTGGCGCAAACGCTTAGTTTTCGAGTTATGGACGTTTAAAGTTTTCATATAAATATGTGATTTTCCACTACAATTCTAAACGTATATGGCCAATATTGGCATCATTTTAAAGCTCTTGAACAGATTTTTCTGGATATATATAATTTATTTCAAAATATTAAACTCTTTAGATCACATTACAGTTTTTTTCATTTTACGTCGAAATGTTACGGAAGTGCACTGGGAAAGAATGTAGTTTATTTAAATAAAAGTGTAATGCAAATTTTATAAAATAACAAACACTAGCATCGCAAAAAAAATTCTTTGCATAGCCAGCCTTTGGCCGGACGCAAGGATGTTCTTCTCTATGGTAAAATAAACACCGGTTTCGCTTACTAAAGCTTCCTGGCATAGCCGGCCTTCGGCCGGGCGCAAATATTTTCTCCCCTATGGTATAACTAATACCGGCTTCGCTAACTAAAGATTCTCTGCATAGACGGCCTTTGCCCATGGGCAAGGATTCTCTCCTCATTAGTATAACATAAACATAAATAAGGTTTTACTTGTATTTTAATTAAAATTCTTAAATAAATTAGTATGTAGTATATACATACATTAAAGAATTAGAAAAAATTAATAAATTTGTTTTTATGCTTACTAAAAAACTTTTGTATTTTGCAAACTCGTCCCACTTCCTAATAAACTAAAAATATTAAAATAAATTCTGTATGTCCAGAAAGATCTAGTGAAACGCTTTGCAATGATACCAATATTAGCCATATACATTTGGAAATGTACTGCAAAATCACATATTTATATAACAACTTAAAACGCCCATAACTCGAAAACTAAGCGTTTGCGCCAACTTTCTTATTTTAATTTTTTTTCTTATTTTTCCATTTTCTATCTCCCTAGGTACTTTTTTTTTTATTTGGAGCTGCGTCGGTAAACTAGATTTAAGCCCAAATATATTTATATTTTTAATAAAAATACAAAAAATATTTACCACAGGCTTTTGCAGGGTATAAACTATATATTTTCTGAAAGTAAATAGTTTTCTGGACAAAATGAGCGATGCGTGCAAAAAATCGTTCGGACAGTTTCCGAGAAATCTGGGTTCATCCAAAATGGTCAGTAAAAATCTTTACTGATTTATGCAATGAACCACAGGCTTTTGCACGGTATAAACTATATATTTTTTGCACGCATCGCTCATTTTGTCCAGAAAACTATTTACTTTCAGAAAATATACAGTTTATACCGTGCAAAAGCCTGTGGTAAATATTTTTAGTATTTTTATTAAAAATATAAATATATTTTTACTTCCCCTTTTTAAATTCCTAAATTCGACGCAAACTTTTTGTTCATATACTGTAAATCCCCATTATTTGGGTATTTTGGTTTCCCGGTTCGCTTTGACATCTAAGATAAAATATACATACTTATACGAAACATGTCACATAAAGTACTTTCAAAGCGGAGCGAAGCAAAAAGTTAGCCAACTCTCATCTTTTTGCGCGCTTTGACAATTGGCTAGTATAATTTTCTTTTTTTTTAAATTTTTTTTGCCAAATTCAATTCCAAAAAACCGTCCAATTAAATTTTTAACTTTAATTTTTGTAACAAATAATTAAATGTACAAATTACCAACCGCTTTTATAAGTAAACAAACAATGCTTGAGTGTTGTCAAAGTTTTCATTGTGGCATACACCTTTTGCTTTGCGTTTTTCTGCCGAAGGTAGAAACGTCACGCAAAGCGACAAAGTTGTATCTGACACGGCCTTAAGAGATTTGGAGTACGCAGACAACATTTTGCAAGATTTTGCGACATTTTGTACAAAATTATGCAAAATATCTGTAAGCAGACAGACCTAATAATAAGCAACAATCAACTGTCAGCTGGCGCCTGCTGACTACATTGGATAAAATGTAAGTAGCATATATTTTTTTATTCAATATAACGCCATACTTAAAAACTATTCTCTTTCACTCAAAAATAACATCCAAAACAGATTTATTAAACAAGATTTTAATATTTTTATGAGAAAATTTTGAAATTCAACCCAATTTTATGTATATTTTTTGAATTTGGCAATAAGGTGGCCATATAATAATTTAGTTCAATATGTATTTAGTATTTGTAAAAATAAAATAAATGTTTTTTTATACCATTTAGAATAATAAGTTATTATTTAAGAGCTAGCATCCTATTAGAATTTCGTTTGTTTTACCATATGTTAGTTATAACGCCAAATTTCTTTTAATTTATTTGTATTTGTTTATATTCATATATTATAATAAATGTTGACTTAGTTTATATCGTTTAGAACATGTTATATTAACTTTTTCTTTCGTTTTTGCCTGCGAAAGGTGAAGCTGTTAGTGGGTTATGGGATAATTTAATTTTTTTTTTGTGATTGGGCTGACAACAAAAATTATATTTTGTCAGCATGGTGGGTGGGCATAGGTCTGGTGGCAAATACCATCTTTAGCTACCTTCCAGTCATCATCAACACATATTTTGGTTTTCTTTGCTGTATAAGTTTTTGTTTATAGCTACCTTAAGTAATATCTCTTAAGATGCTTTAAAAAAAGAAAAATATAGTTAAAAATTATTTTATAAGGGAACACTCCCAACCCCCCCTAACGACGAACACAGCCGATTTATTAGGTAGCCCGTTCCCTTAGCTAGTTCAGAATCGTTACAGTATTATTCATGTTCTGACTCATAGCACCAACATCGGATACGCTTGGTCTATAATCAAATGAGTACGAATGGCAAAGGTTGCTGTTATCTGCAAAAGAGAAGATAGGGTTGGAAGTTTGACATAGAAGGTCACGTAGAAAAATAAGAAATAGAGTAGGAGAACGAACGGAGCCTAGCGCCACCACTGAATGAAGCTTGAACTCGTTTGACGAAACCCCATATATAACAACTCGTATAGTGCAATCTCTGAGAAAGCTCGATATAAATCGAGTGAAATTATCACCGACACCAAATGCAGCAAGTTTTGACAAGAGTGAACCATGCCAAACGCTGTCAAATGCCTTGGAAATATCTAAAACAAGGTATTACTTTCGCCAAAATGGTAAATGGAACGGCACCATTTTTCTGATAACAGGGCCAGTAAGTCTACAGTAGAGCGACCTCTATAAAAGCCATACTGGCGGTCGCTTAGCAGGAAATTTGACTCTAAAAATTGGGCAGGGTGTTGATTTACCATACTCTCCATAACTTTTCAGGGTTATAAGCCACCCCTTTTTTAACAATTGGCGTTACATTCGCAACTTTCCAGCAGATGGGAAATTTCACGGCACAGTATAAAGTACTGAAAAGATTTCCTAAGGGTCGAGCTAGCGTTAAAGAGCACTGCTTCAAGACCAGTGCAGGTTTTCCATCCGGCCCAGGAGACTTGTTATGTCGAGATCCGCAAGAACACTTTGAACAGCTCGAGCTCGAAAAAATATCTTTGGCATAGTTTCAAGTTCGGGTAGTGCTTGATTGCTAGCCGGTAAATAAGAATTATTAGCAAATAATTCTGCAAAACAATTTGCCTTATCAACCGGGTCCGTGAATGTTTGGACATCCTTTAAAAGAGTTGGTATTGAGGAACTAGCATTATCCCCTACTCTTTTAACGAAGCTTTTACTGACCCGGTAGTAGCAGGAACTTCAGCAAGAAGACGTTGCTCGTGAAGAGTTTTTTTCCCCGTTTAAGTACTTTGGCACAGTATCAGCGTTTTTATTGTTACGCCAATTTCTAAATGCTTCCTATCTGGATCTGACTGCCACTGAGCTCAGCCCAACGAGCTTTTCCGTAAAAAAAATTTTTTTGTTGATTATTTTTATATATGTATATAAGAGAGTAATAAAAAGTTTGTCGCATTATATTTTCTTAAATGAATAGAAATGTAAAAAATTCTATAATATATATAAAGAAATTGTTTGAGAATTTTAAAATAAGAGAGAGTAAGGCTAGATTTACACGATTGAAATTTTCTTCAATAATATTGAAAAAATTTATTTCAATAATATTGATCAATAAATTTTGAAGAAATTTTGCTGTTTACACGAGCTTGAAGCATTTTGAAGAGCAATTTTGAAGAAAATTTCAATCATGTAAATCTAGCTTAATATGTAAAATACTTTGGATATTCAGCATATATAAGTATAAAGATTAGCTCAATTTGTCAGTGTTACTACCAACAAAATTCAAAATTACACTTGAGATGAAGAAAAATTACCCGATTAAACTAAATTACACCTGATATAAAATTAACGTTTTATTTTATAAACACGCTACCATATTATCAAATTTAACTTTAAAAATCCGTCATCTATTTGCACAACTAAAAGGCGACTTTATGATTTTTATAGCGGACACAATCGTCTATCTGACCAGGTTTGTTATGAACAAAACTGCCGCATATGAAGTGAGACCAATCTACTACAGACTCACCTTTTGGTGCAGTTTACACGCAGTTTACACAAAGATGTAGCAACATTGTTCTTGAAGTACCGCCAGAAATACTTAAAAAAGTGGCCCGTAATTAGACGGCCAGAATGTGTTTCGTCAAGAACCGCCGCGGTGCTCATAGGAGCGAATACATTTTCAAATGTTAATGTCGTGGAATTGTCTTTTGAATAAAATTAATTTTTTGTACTTATTTTTTACAATTTCAAGTTTTATGGGCTTTAAGAAATATTCTTTATGGTTTTAGACAATAGTCTGTTTCTTAAATTAGTGTTACAACTGTTAAGGGTGCTGAATATGCTCCCAAATAAAGCATTTGGTAGTGGCAAAATAATTTGATTTTATTCCTTTTTAAAATATTAGAAACATATATTTTAGTTTGAATACCTTTTTCCAATAAGCTTCGGGTTGAAAACCGATTGAAACATTTTCGTAATAAGAAACAATATTTTAAATGGTATAATTTTTTTTCTGATATTAAAGATTTACATTTTTTGTTTTAAAACGAAAGAATTTCAAATTACACCAGATCTACACCTGCAACCAATTACCCACGCTCAACCCACGACAGTTAAAATTACACCAAATTCGGGTAATTACCCGCAAAGTGGTAACATTGCAGTTTGTACTCTAATCTAAGCAAGTATGCCATTAATATAAAAAGGCTTAGGGAGTATATTCCATATCATTATCCTAATTGCTGTTTTTAAGGAAACTTAATGAAAATGGTAAGAAATTCCTATATAATTATTTTTTATTTAATTATTTATTATTTTATTTTTTTTTTTAGATGTATAAAAAAATTGTTATTATTGTCCAAGGTGTAAACTTAGTTTAACGTACTCTGAAACTCGGATTTTTTCGGCGAAATCTGATTATTATTATTTCCTTAAATACCATAATGTTAAGCAAAACTAACCTGTTCCGTCAAAATTTTGTAAAAAAAACTTGCTAATGGTAGCACAAATCTGTTTTCAGATGAACTTAACCTAGTTTAACTGAGATCCAAAAAACCCAGCCTTAGAAACTAACTCACAATTGCGATCTCTATTTGTGATCTGCACACTTAAATGTTTATACTAAAACTCTTAACAGCTAATAACACTGTGCAAGAAATTTCACTTTTTTTTCGTGACAAGCTGGGCACCTAGCGTTTTAACATAACTCGGGTATGCTGAATCCAGTGGTGCCCGCGGTTTTTTAAGATTGGCTCTGGTTTTCGAGATATACCGTTATTTCGAAAATGGAGGAGGTTGCACAACATATGTTCGCGTAACTCAAAAACCCTTTAGCTAATTGAAAAAACTTAAAAAACCGAAATTGCGTAATAAAATTTCCTTTAAAAGTAAAGAAAAGTAAAACTTCTTTCTAATATCCGCAGTAGAAACATAATTTTTTTTTTGGAAAATAAAATAATTTTTTTAACAAAATTTCGAAATTTTTGTTTTTTAAAAATTCATAAAAAATTGGAAAATGCAGCTATGCTTCTAATTTTTTTGCAAAAAAACGAAATTCCAAACAAAACAAGCCATAAACGATTAAAATCTGTTTGCAACTTTTGATTTTATTCACAAAAGTCGACAGCTTTTTGTGAGAGCAAATTTTTAAGTTTACTCATTTACTGCATTTTACTGTAAAAGTACTCAAACGCACCTAATGCAGGGGTTTCCATTTCTTTGCACAATTGTGCACACTACTACTAACACATATTTTTATACTCTTCAATTCAGTCGTCGATGTGACTTCGACAAGTGTGCATGTCTAGCGGATGCTATATTATTTTGTTTCAGCTTACACTCAAAAAATACTGTGCGGTCAAAAATGCTTTTGGTAACATCCAATGCCTTGCGTGCAATTATTATTAGAGTTTAAGTTTTAAGACTTAAATGTAGAATAATGTAACTTTTCATAAGTTTACATGCAAAGCAAAGAACTTTGTAAAATGGTAATTATTTGAGATTTAAAAGCAATTTTTAATATTTCTGATAAAAAATTTCAAAATGTCTAACAGTCCTATGTGGAAGAAGCTGAGTCACATTTATTATAGGTTTTATTTTACATACGTATATGGATTCGGTTCTTATAATTTTACAGCTCTTTTTCAATTATTCTTATGCAATACTAAAAATTATTATTATAAATTATTATCTGATCACTAATTCCACTAACACCGTGCTAATAGTTATAAAACAGATTACCCAGTTTTGGTGTTTAAAAATATTAATGTGTTCTTATAAAAAGAATTAAAAACTCTGCTAATTCTTTTCTTGAGTGTGATTATACATTATGCTGTTAAAAACTATTATATATTTTTTTGATGATACGTCATTTTTAATTCTGTAAATAACTTAAAATTATATAAAAATACATATGTAACGTGAATCCTAATCAACACAAATTTTCAAATAATATCTACATTGTTTTGCATTTAAGCTAACGATATGTGTTTCGATTGTGAAAAAAATTCTTTGATGCCTGTAAAAGGGTCCCTTTTTCTTTCGTTAAAAAGACGTACCTAAATGCAGAAATTATTAAGAAAAAAAATAGCCACAAGAATTTGTTGGTATTTTGTGCTTGTAAAAATATTTTTGTTTCTGTACCAATCGCGTCGGTAGATTTTTTTTTTCCTTTTCTTAAGTAAGTAAAAATATTTAAAAAACAAGTTAAAAAAGTCTTGTTTTCCTACAATTTATGTGTAAACCTATGTGACAGCAAATGTGACAGCAGGTAAAATTTTTGGGTAAGAGGATGTGTTTTATTGATGTATTAATGAAACTTTATTGTTTGGCACTATTTTTATTGCTTACTTTTTTTCATTTAAGTGCCTCTCTTTATTCGGCACTACTTACCTATGCGAACAAATTTTTTCGGATTTAAAATTTATTGGTTCCAAGAAACGTAATAAATTAAGTTCATCCCATACGAAACTGCCATAAAAGAATAAATTTAGAAGTTTTTATTTATAAGTTGTATAACACAAGGGGAAAAAATTAAACATTTTTTGTGTTGACAGAAAATTTGTTGCAGTTGTTTACCAATTCAATGTCGCTGATTTTAAAACTGCACTTTTTTTCTATCAGCTGTGATTTGCGTGCAATATTTATTTTTTTGAATTTTTAAAACATAAAAATCTTTAATTTTTTTACAATTGTTTGATAATATATTTGAAACTGATTTAGAGTCAAAAAGATTCCGAATAAAAAAAAAGTGTAGTTTTAAAATCAGCGACATTGAATTGGTAAAGAATTGCTACAAATTTTTTATCAACACTAAAAATTTTTAGTTTTGTACCTTTGTGTTATACAACTTATAAAATATATTACTAACATTTTATTTCGGCTGTAAATGAATGCATTCTCTCAATTTGTTTACTCTCTGGTACTCACTACTACACAACCAAAAAATTTTTGGAAATCCCTGACCCAGGGCTGCCAGAAAAAATTGTGAAAAAATCGTCAATTTCCTGAGAAAAAATAAAAAAATCGTCTTTTTCTGTTTAAATAATCGTCAAAAAAATCGGATAATTTAAATTTAGATTTTAAACAAAGTTTGTTCGATTTTTATTTAAAAACAATATTATATATAAAACATATTATATACACACATATATCCTCGTATGTTAATGAAATTGTTTGTTAAATTATCAAAGTTGTTTTTGAGAATACAATTACTTATTAAAAGATTTTATTTGTTGTGCTTAATTCCCTATGGCGCCCTATGCTCCAGTGGGAGTTAGAGGAACATATATATAATTAATTCCCTTTTTTAAATAATTGATAAAAAATACTGCAATTTTCCTACACAGAAAAAATTATTAAATTTCTCCAATCACCAAATGTATTCCAAATTCATAATATCAAGCAAACAAGTTGTTGATTTTGCACCTATTACCAAAATGATTATATTGATTACTAAACATTTTAAAATTTTGAAAAATTTTTTTCGATAAATGATATTTTTAATTTTAATTAAAAAAGTGATCAAAAAACTTTGCCATTTCAAACAATGTGTTAATTTATTTAAATAAATATTGACAATTCCCAACAACAATTCTACATGTTTTAATTATTTTATTTTAAACAAAAAAAGTCAATTAAGACTTTTTGTTATTTAATTAAAATTTTAATTGAAAATTTATTTCAAAACAACTAATATGTTAATTAAATAAAAATTTACTGCCTGGCCCACAATGTCGACAAGAACATTTCTTTCGTATATTTATATTGAAAACAAAAACAAGTATTAGTTTTTTATTATTGTTTTCAATATAAAAATGCGAAAAAAATGTTCTTGTCGACATTGTGGGCCTGGCAGTAAATTTTTAATTTTCATTCAACAAAAAAAATAATTGATTCAATTATCACATTAATTAAATTTTAATACTTTTTAATCCATTTTTTTAATTGATAAAACACTTTTCTGTGTATGCGCATTTCACTGGTTGCTTAGACCAGATCATCAGGAAACGTTCTTTGTTAAATTTAACAAACGTTTCTTAAGGAAAATTTTCATAAAAAATTTGTTTTGTAAACCTTTAATTACTATATTATATTAATCTAAGGGTTTTTCCAAAGCCTTAAGAATAAAAGATACTTTCAATCGGACCATTTTCTAAAAAATTTCAAATTTGTATACCGTTCACAACAGAGGGTATATATTCTTATATAAGTTTGTCATTCCTTTCGTAATGGCTACAATATTAATATTAGGCCCCATAAAGTATATATGTATATGCTGAATCCTTATGAATAGCAAAGTTGTTTTAACGATGTCAATCTAACCATGAGTTTGTTGAAATGGGATTTCCGAAGTCTCGTATATAAACATTGCTATACATTTATATTAGATATAGTACGGAATAGTTTGCTATTATATTTCAGCTAGATTGGTCTACAAATGCAAAGTTATGAACAAAAAACCACGACTGCCTGTAATTTATACCCATAAATCTCTCATTTTGACCTGTAAACCTTAACTTCTTTATATATTCTTTAAATTTATTATTATTTTTTCTTTTTTACTAGGATGATAAAATTTGGCTTAAAAATGTTTCATATACATATATAGAGTATTAAATGTTAAAAATGAGCCAAATCGGTCTATAGCTCAAAAAATCTCAATCAAGGTTTTGGTACGAGTTTTTACTTAAATTGACTTGACTCAAAATTTTGCTTTTGCTCATAAAATTTTTTATGGAAAAGAACAAAAATGTTTTTTTTTCTGTGCTGCCTAATAACAAACATCAAAAGATTTAAAATTGTCTTACTTTGAAGATTGAATAAAATCGTCACTTTTTAGAAAAATATCAGCAAATCGGCACTTTGCTAATTTTGGAACCAAAAATCGTCAAAATGACGATAAATCGTCCATTCTGGCAGCCCTGCCCTGACCTAATGACACACATAGACGGGTATGTAGAGCAGAGCCCAGCAAAAGTACTACACCGTGCTTTTTTTTCACAATAACATTCGCTCTCACTTTGTAAAATACAAACAAAATCATTTATTCTCGTACGAACATTCAAAGAAGAAGGTTCTGTTGACGCTTGCTTAAGAATAGCACTGCGAGAAATGTTCAAGACAGAATGGGAATTTGATTTTTTGTTTGCCGAAATTTTTTTTTATTATATTATATATTTTTTATATTATATTATATAAATTATTATCTGATCACTAATTCCACTATAGTTATAAAAAAGATTAACCAGTTTTGGTGTTTAAAAATATTAATGTGTTCTTATAACAAGAATTAAAAACTCTGCTAATTTTTTTCTTGAGTTTGATTATACATTATGCTGTTAAAAAAAATTATATATGTATTTGATGATACGTCATTTTTAATTTTGTAAAATTATATAAAAATACATACATATGTAACGTGAATCCTAATCAACAAAAATTTTAAATTTTCAAATAATATCTACATTGTTTTGCGATATGTGTTTTGTTTGTGAAAAAAAATTCTTTGATGCCTGTAAAAGGGTCCCTTTTTCTTTCGTTAAAAAGACGTACCTAAATGCAGAAATTATTAAGAAAAAAATAGCCACAAGAATTTGTTGGTATTTTGTGCTTGTAAAAATATTTTTGTTTCTGTACCAATCGCGTACCAATCGTGTTTTCTTTGAAAACACTTTTCTTAAGTAGGTAAAAATATTTAAAAAACAAGTTAAAAAAGTCTTGTTTTCCTACAATTTATGTGTAAACCTATACACATAAAAGCAAATGTGACAGCAGGTAAAATTTTTGTGTAAGAAGATGTGTTTTATTGATGTATTAATGAAACTTTATTGTTTAGCACTATTTTTATTGCTTACTTTTTTATGCTACAATTATATGACCGAGTCCAAAGAGTTGAACTTACTAATTAATGGTATTTATTTAACGCAACTTTGACCTGTTATAATGACTTTAAAAATTTTTGCAGGCAAACTCAGGTACGCATTTGGTATTTTGTAGAAAATTATTATAAACCATTAGCCAGAATTATAATGTATGCACAGATGTTTGAAGTATGAGTAACCCAACAACGTGAATACCCTTTCTATTTTACTTACCACTATGAATACCCTAACTTTTTACTAAAATAACTTTTTCACGTTATAATTCCCATGTAATTTATTTTATTTTTGAATAAATAGACTAGGGAAATCCATTTCTATGCACAATTGTGTATACCAGAGCCCGGCAAAAGTACTACACCGTGCTCGTGCTGCGAGAAATGTTCAAGACAGAATGGGAATTTGATTTCTTGTTTGCCGAAAAATTTTTTGGCAAGCCCGAATGCTTGATATGTAATTGTACGTTATCACGAACAGCAAAATTTAATTTAGAAAGACATTTTAATTCATGTCATAATGAATATAAAAATATTTCTCATGACGAAAGAAAATGCGTAATTTTAAAATTAAAAAAACCTTTTTACGAAAAAATGATTCTTGATTTTGAGAACTCAAAAGTTGAAAATGTCCATGAGCGATGCAAAAGAAAAGCATCATATGTCGTTGCTGCAGGTCTGGCAAAACATTGCCGTCCTTTCGAAGATGGGCAATTTTTCAAAGAATTGTGCAACGATGTATTAAAATGCTTTGGAGAAAATACTGAACAAATTCGAAATTTAATTAGTTCTAGTCCCTTTTCACCTCGGACCATAACGCGACGAACAGAAGATATCAGTGCATTTATCTACACAAATATAAAAAAAAATTCTTAATTGCAAATATTTTTCTATTTGTTTAGATGAATGCACTGACATTAACGACATAGCGCAGTTAATAATATGCGTAAAAACTTACAATAATAACTTTGAAGTGCATGAGGAAATGTTAACGTTGGTTGCATTACATGGTAATGTAAAGGGAGAAACTCTTTTTAGGGTAATATGTGACGAAATCCATTGTATAATCCATCAACAGGCATTATTTACAAAAAGCGTGAATATGATGCATACAATGCAAATTGTAACAAAAATAATAAATAAAATACGTGGTGGCCACAATGCTTTGAGCCACAGAAAATTTAAAGCGTTTTTGGATGAAATGAATACTGAATATGGCGACGTATTAATGTTTACAGAAGTGAGATGGCTCAGTAAAGGACGTTGCTTGGAAAGGTTATTCAGTCTTCGGAAAGAGGTGATGTTATTTTTTGAAAATAATCCATCGAATGAATTACTAAGATATTTAAGAGATAACATGTTTGTATTAGATTTTGCGTTTTTAACAGATATTACCGAATTAATTAATCAGTTAAATCTTCAATTGCAAGGAAGAAATAAAACTGTATTTTCTTTATATTTCTCCGTAAAACAGTTTATAACAAAAGTTCAAACTCTGATTACAAATCTTAAAAATAAAAATTTTATTTGTTTTAAAAGAACAAATGAAATATATGATGAATATTCTAATAATTATAGACTTGACGAATATATTAGTTTACTTCAAGGCATATTAGATAATTGTAACAATCGTTTTTCGGATTTTTCTAAAATTGAGTGTTTATTAGAACTGCATAGCAATCCCTTAACATGTGATGTCAATAAACAGGGTAATGACATCAGAGAAGAACTTTTGAAAATGCGTTCGGATTTAAATATACCGTTGACGGCTGGGGTGGAATTCTGGAAAAATTTAAACGAAGAGATATACTTAACAACTAAAACTGAAATTTTTAAATTATACTCTATGTTCGGGTCAACATATATATGCGAGTCCTCGTTTTCAATTTTAAAGCTAATTAAAACTTAACTTAGAAATAGTTTAACAGATCAACATTTAGAGGATCTTCTTCGCATTAAATGTTGCCAATATGAAATCGATATAGATGAAGTTTTTGAAAATGTTATTACAAATAATGAATATTAGTTTTTAACAAAATAAATTAAATTAAATGGTTGTTTTCCATTAAATTTTTCCTGAAGAATCGTTTAAGTTTTATGAAAGTAATTAATTTCTGAATTTATTTTTGTTTTAATATATTAACACGTTTTTATGAAATTATAGTTTTTTTTTTATTTTTCTTGAAGAATCGTTTAAGTTTTATGAAAGTTATTAATTTCTGAATTTATTTTTGTTTTAATAGATTAACACCTTTTTATGAAATTAGTTTTTTTTTTTATTTTTCTTGAAGAATCGTTAAAGTTTTATGAACGAAAGTATTTATTTTCTGAATTTATTTTTGTTTTAATAGATTAACACGTTTTTATGAAATTATAGTTTTTTTTTTATTTTTCTTGAAGAATCGTTAAAGTTTTATGAACGAATGTATTTATTTTCTGAATTTATTTTGGTTTCAATAGATTAACATGTTTTAACGAAATTATAGTTTTTTTTTATTTTTCTTGAAGAATATGATTTATTTAATTTTAATTATTTTTTTGTTTTCTATTTTATATAAAACATACGCTTATGTTTTGAGTTTTTACATTAACAGCCAGATTGATTTTAACAATAACAATATAACACAAAAATTTCTTTAAGTGCTTCTGAGAGGGAGAGTTATTATTCTCTCACAAAAAACAAAAAGTCTGCATGTATGTGTTGCCGGGCTCTGATGTAGAGCAAACCAACAGAAAAGAAAAACGCCAAACACGAAGGTCGGTGTTAAGGCCATGTCAGATAAAACTTTTGCTTCGCGTTGCGTTACCGATTCGCTTTGACATCTAAGATAAAATATACATACTTATACGAAACATGTCACATAAAGTACTTTCAAAGCGGAGCGAAGCAAAAAGTTAGCCAACTCTCATCTTTTTGCGCGCTTTGACAATTGGCTGGTATAATTTTCTTCGGTTTTTTAATTGTTTTGCCAAATTCAATTCCAAAAAACTGTCCATTTAAATTTTTAACTTTTATTTTCATAACAAATAATTAAATGTACAAATTGCCAACCGCTTTTGTAAGAAAAAAAGCAATGCTTGAGTGTTGTCAAAGTTTTCATTGTGTCATACACCTTTTGCTTTGCGTTTTTCTGCCAAAGGTAGAAACGTCACGCAAAGCGGCAAAGTTGTATCTGACACGGCCTTTAGCCTTTACAACAGTGATGCGCAAAACTAAATTCTCTCACCAATACACTGACAAAACCACAGGTGCACTGGGAGAAAAGTTGTGAAATTTAAAAGAACTGTTGTTATTTTTTTACGGTGTGAAAAATTTTGTAATTTTTTTTTGTTTTGAAAATAAATTAAATATAAACGAAAAAGTAAACTTTTAAATAAATTATTTTTGATAAATACTTTATAAAAATGAAAAAGATTTTTTTTACTAAACTTTTCATAGAAGTGCTATAAAAGATATAAAAATGCCTTTTAAAAATGAGTTTTGTTCATTGTTTTAAATGTTTAATGACAAAAGAGGCATTACATGTTACCAAAAGCATTTTTAATCATAAAATAGGATATAAGAAACTAAGACAGATGGTATCTAGTCTTAAAAATTTAGCTATTATTAAGCAAGGTAGTCCTTTTTCTGACGAAATATTTATTAAGAATATATTCCTCCAAATAAAGCAAAATCTTAATTGTAGTTTTAATTTTATAGAATCCTCTGTCCCGTGATACTTTTGCTCGCCGTACTCTTTAGTTAGGAGTATACGCAGAGTTTGCCATTAAAGAAAATATAAAAAATTTTGATTTCTTTTCTTTTGCTTTTGATGAAAGCACTGACTTGCTAGCTTGTTACGCAAATAAAGAGTATTAAATCTTTGAATCAATGATTTCTCTCAAAACTGTTTACACAAAAGTAACAGCCAAGGTTTTTGTTCAATGTTATTAATGAAAAACTTTTATCAATTGCGGACTCCAGAAAATTTATTGACCTCTGTGTAGATGACAGAAATATCGTGTGAAAAAATATGGAAGTTAAATGTGTCAACTAAAACGACATGAGTATATATTCAATAATTTTAATCGCATTGTGCACCTGGTAGTGCTGGCGTCAAAAGTTTTAACATCTCATCCTGCCGTGAAAACTGCCAAGCGAATATTTAATAAAGCTCGCGGCAGACATAACGAGCTTAGCATAGACAATTTTTAATTAAAAATGTTTACAGAAGCTCGATGTCTTTGCCGCAGTGATTGTCTAAGGTATGAAGTGGTGATGGTTTCTAGGATAAGAGAACAAAGAAGACTGTTTCTTTCTTAAAGATAAACGGTCTAATTTATAAAAAATAAAACAGCTTTATTAAGGGTTAAAAAAACAAATTTTCATAGAAAATCTGTTCATAAACCTTTTATTAACCTGTTTTATTTTTTATAAATAAGGGGGAAAAAATTTAGTTAAGATTTGGCTTTTTTGAGCAGATTTAGCCGTTTTTAATTTAAACTTAGATATTCTAGATTAATTTTTCAACTTAAAAAAAAAAAACGTACACTATTGCATTCACTAACGAAAAGTTCATTAATTCATAGTTTAATTTGAAGCCAACATTCAAGGTTAATTTTTAAACTTTAAAAAAATGCACACTATTCCATTTTTCACTTATGAAAAGTTTATTGACTCATAATTTAATGCGAAACAAAAATTCAAGGTTAATTTTTTAACTTAAAAAAAAAAAAATGCATACGGTTGCACTTTTTAGCATAACGAAAAGTTTATTGACTTTTAATTTCCACAATAACAATTGTATATTTACTTTTTACGAGAATGTTCTTAAAAGTTCAATAATCATAGATCAGTTTTTAAAAATTTGCTTTGATAAACATTAAATATATGTACCAAACAAAAACAAAATAGTGCATAAGTGCATAAATATATGTTTTACGAGGTATTTTCAAAAGATTTTTTTACTGTTTTATTTAATTAAAAAATGGAACGTGTTAAACTAACTTGTGAATTTTGTAAAGATATAACTTTTTCCAACAAATTCAATAAAAAAAGGCATTTTATGCGCCTGCATAATTTCAGTGCCAAGAAATCCAAATTTTATAAAAGTGCTTCAGCTATCAAGGAAAAAAGGCGGGAGGATGACTTATTTTTATCGGAAATAAAGGAGGAGGACGATTTAATAAGACAATTTATGGAGGAGGATGACTTATTTTTATCAGAAATAAAGGAGGAGGACTTTAAATTTTAAATTTTTTAATGTAAAATTATTTTTTAATAAAAAATATAATAATATAATATAATATATATAATAAAAAGGAATATAAAAAAAAAAAAAAATCTTGTTTTTGTTTTATTATATTTATATTTATTGTAATGTTTTTTCAGAGTTTAGGTATAATTTAAATCAAATATTGCAGGACCATTTGGTAATTGACGCCCCTTGTAAATAATTGTCCAAACTTTATCATTCATCTGAGTTAAGTATGGATCCTCCTTGTTTAAAAATTTCATCATTCTATGGGGAAGATAAAAATATTTATTGTCATCTAAATTGGCAATGACTTTAAGACCATATTGTGTTTCTTTCCATTCAAAATTCACAATTTTCAAAGATTGGTGTAAAGGTATATCATCTATTCTAATATACTCGGGCTTAATACCTTGGGCAATATTTACAATTTTTTTATACATCTAAAAACAAACAAGAAAAAAAATAATAAAAATAAATAATTAAATATAAGATTTTTATATAGGAATTTCTTACCATTTTTATTAAGTTTCCTTTAAAGTGGCAATTAGGGTAATGATGTTGAATATACTCCCGAAAGCCTTTTTATATTAATGGCATACTTGCTAAGGTTAGAGTACAAATTGAGTTTATTTATATACTTACATATGTTGAATATTTAAACTATATTACATATTACTCTCTCTTTTTTAAAATACTCAAACAATACATTTAAACATATTACAGAATTTTTTAAATTTCTCTTCATTGAAGAAAATATAAATATGATCAACTTAATATTACTCCTTTTTATATTTAAAACTACTCAAAAAATTCTTTATTTTATTTATATTCAAAACTCCTCCTTATGGAAAAATACATTGGGGAAAAAAAACTAATGGGTAGGCAGAATTTTTGCTGCTTTAAATAAAAAGCAAAAAAAAATGCTCCCTCTGTGGTATATGGGAAAAAAACTAATGGGTAGGCAGAATTTTTGCTGCTTTAAATAAAAAGCAAAATGCTCCCTCTGTGGTATATGGAATGGGTAGGCAGAATTTTTGCTGCTTTAAATAAAAAGCAAAATGCTCCCTCTGTGGTATATGGAATGGGGAGGCAGAATTTTGCTGCTTTAAATAAAAAGCAAAATGCTCCCTCTGTGGAATATAGAATGGGGAGGCAGAATTTTTGCTGCCTCCCCATTTCCCTACTCATAACATTTAAGCTTTGTTCTTTTCCTTGAAGTTCTAAGTTGAATTTATTTAAAAGGGCGGCAGTATCTGCTAAAAATGCGAGATCTAAAATAAATTTCCTATCTTTAAGAAACACACATTCTTCCATATTTTCTATTTCTAAAAACTCCATTACTTCATTCCTTAGGTTAAATAGCCTGTTTGAACACTCACCGCGACTTAGCCATCTAACTTCAGTAAACATTTTTAGATCATTATGTGCAGCGCCTTTAGTCTTTAAAAAACTAACAAATTTTCTATGTGTAAGTGAGTGATGCCCATCACGAACTTTATTAACTACCCGCTCCGCAGTTTTCATTGCAGGGTGATCTGTTAAAAATTTAGATGCTAGCGCTACCTGATGAATAATACAATGAAAACTATTAAATTGCAATCCATGTCTTTTTAGCTGACCTATCAGACCTTCATATTTTCCACACATGACGTTTGCGCCATCAGTACAAACGCCAGCTAATTTTTTGGAGTCTAATGTAGAAAAAAGTTTTTCATTAATAACATCGAACAATAGTTTGCCTGTTACGTTTGAGCAAATGGTTTCTAGTGAAAACATAGTTTCAAAGACATTATATTCCATATATACACATCGAATACAAATAACGAGCTGGCAGAGATCGTTGATGTCAGTGCTCTCATCTAATAAAAAAGAAAAATATTCGCAATTTTTTTAAATTTTCTTTAATTTTAGATTCTGCGTATGCTCCCAAATGAAGACTACGACGTGCAACAGTATCACGGGACAACGGAAGATTTTCTATAATGTCAACATTATAATTTAATTTTTGCATAACGTGGAGTAATATGTTTTTAATAAATACCCCATCAGTGAACGGTCTACCTTGTCTAATAACATCTAAACTTATAAGACTAGATATCTCCTGCTTAAGTTTTTTATTTAACGACTTATTTAATTATTTTTCTTCCAACCATTCTTTAATCATCTTTAAACAATTTTGTTTTTTTTTTTTCTTGAAAAAGATTTTCTTTTCCTTCTTCATTTAACTTTTTCGTTGTAATGCTATGAAAGCTTTCAAAATGTCTTTTTAAAACACTTTCTTTCATTGTTTTAAATGACTTATGACAAAACAGGCATTGCATTTTACCAAAAGCATTTTTAATCATAAAATATTTTTTACATGCCATAATTAAACAATTTATTTTGTTCAGTGCACCTACAAAAAATACGTAAATAAAATCTAAAAAAATAAAGAAGCAGTCATACACCCGTGCTCATGTACATACGACGTTGTCTCGTTGAGTAGAGTTGTGTAGTTCATGAACGACCTAGTTCAATTGAACTATTCAGTCAGATGAACGATGACCGGTCTTTTTGGATCACCGTACGTTTTAGTTCACTAGTTCGTTTTGGGTCAGTATGTCTTTTTTTTGTCAGTTCACTTTCGGTCTTTTTTTGTCAGTTAGTTCAATTTTGGTCTTTTTTGTCAGTTCACTTTTTGTCTGTTTTTGTTGCTTACTCGATAGAATAACTGATTGAAAAGAAACAACAATACTATTGTTGTGTATTTTTATTCTTGTGAGCTGTTTCTGTTACTCATTGCCACATTGCTTTAAAGGCATAATAAACCACGCAAATTGCTTGGCAAACATGCACTTTGTTTTTGCTTCTGTTTGCCAATAAACAGCGCAATCATATTTCGTACAAACATAAATTTTTCCTTTTTTTTTTTGCTTTCAATGAATACTGACGACGATTGTGCTGCGGCAATTTTGCTCGCTCTTTATTTAAAACGCAGAAGAAATATAAAATAAAGAAAAAAATTTGTAGTAAAGAGTGCTCTTAACAAAAAAATGTTGTGGGGCCAACAATTCTGCTAAAAAAAATTAGAATTTACGGCTGAAAATGATTTTATTGCTTCTTCTTCTACGTCTTTACTCTGCAAAGTTTTCGCTTTAATGATTATTTTTAGCACTAGACACCACAAAAAGTTTGACAAATATCCAACATGTCTGCCAAATATTAAAAATGTTTAATATTTCTACAAACATTGCTTCAAATTTTTGTCCAAACAGCAAACACCCCAATTAACAACACAAAATATTTGTACAAACGTAATATTTTGACATGTTTGCCAAGCAATTTGTGTGGTTTATTATGCCTTTCACACATTTTCATAATACAATCAGGGTTGTCGAGTATAATAATTTCTCGACAAACGGCGATTATCAAGCTTTTTGCCGACATGACGATTTTTTGCGGCTTATAAGATCTATGTCGATTTTGTTTCCTATTTGATAAGCCATAAATTTGTTTTGAGACTCTTGGAAAAATTTTCCGTTTTTTATTTGGAAATTATTTCAATGATGGTATTCCATCTAATTTAAATCAGTTTTGACTAAAATGTTATAGCCAGAGTTCCAAATATTCACTCACTGTTCACTCATGGGTAGGAATAAAAAATTTTATACACTGTTGTGTGCTGTTTTATTCGTGTTTAAAAACACAAAAAAAATTTTGCTTTATTCGTTCTTGTATAAAAGTATTTTCATTATTTTTCGTTTCTACAAAACACATGAGATAATAATAGAGATTTTTTTTCTTACATTTGTACATGAGAAAATTGTTTTTTTTAACTTCTTTTGTTCATCTTGCATTCATTTACATACTTCCAAATATTCACTTGCTATTCACATCATAATCTCTGTTGTGTTTTGCTTTATTCGTGTTTAAAAACACAAAAAATCTCTTGCTTTATATGTTCTTATATTTGTATTGTTTTTTGTTCCCATGATACAAAGACACCAAAATAGCTCATTCAGCTTTAAAAAATGAAATGTAGAAACACAAGTAAACAAACATGTGTATAATGTGCTGATGTGACTTAATATTAAACAGTTAAATTTTGTAAATAATAAAAAAACATGCGCAATGCGTAATCTGTGTTGTTTCTACAAAAAAACATGAGATTAGACAAATTATTTATTATAAATGTTTGAATATTACTATTCATACCTACATAAATATTTATAAACGTTGAAAAAAAAACAAAATTTCAACAATTAGTGTCACGATTAGTTTTTTTTTTGTCTTTTTTGAAGTGCAAATTTAGAGAAAAAAAATTTTTAAGTGAAAATACTGCTCATAAAAAAAAAACAAAAAAAATAGTTATGATTTATTTTATATTTTTTTTTATTAAAGCTTTAAAAAAACATAACACAACACTTTGAAAATAAGTACATAATTCATTGAAAATTTGTACTGTTGTTATACATATGTATTTACAATTGTTCAAAATGAAGTTGCAAGTGTTTTTATTTTCTTATGGCCTGTTTATATAATCCATGTCACTCAAAATTTTTGTTCAAATGAGTGGAAAAATTTATTTGGCGTTTTTGTAAGGCATGTGTCAGGTTCTTGTGAGTAAAAACGTAAGATTTGACGTTTTTGTACATATTTTGTGGTTTTTTTATCACATTTAGAAATGTCATAATTGTCAAACTCAGGCAATCAGTAAAATTTATTCGTGAAGCTTCAATTCTATAACAAAATTAAAATAAATAAAATTATAAAAGCATGGATTGTAAAAATAAAAAGTGGTAAGTGAAAATTTCAGAAAATTGGATAATATTTAACGATCTATATTTATTTTATAGTTTAAAAAAGACAACCTATGTTCAATTTAAAAAATTGGTTGACCTTATGGAAGAATTTTCGCAACTTGCAACCGGCAGCCCTTTATTTGGAAGTAATAAGGTTGCTGCAGAACAGACCTGGGATAATATTGCGCAAAAAATTAATGCTTTTGGGCCACCTATTAGAACTGGGCAGGAGTGGAAGAAGGTACTGTATTTTTAGCTATAACCTTGTATTTTAGTACATATTATAAACAAAAGTATGCATATTTTTAATAATAGATATGGCATGACCAAAAGTGTCGTCTTAAAAGAAAAATAAGCGACAACAACAAAAGTCTTCATGGAACTGGTGGCGGTCCTTGTATAATAAACAATCTAACAGAAATGGAACAGCAAATTGACAAAATATGTCACCTATCATCAGCAGCGGCACCCAGTGGAAAAATTTTAGGTTTACCAACTGCCGAAAAACCTCTCTTTCCATCCGTAGAACCCAATTGTAATATACCACTTGCCCAAAAACATTTTCAACTCACCCCACCTCGTAGTAATATTCAAGTCGCTGTTGTAACTCCAACAACTTCCAAGCAACCAACGGTACAAGAGGCTCAATACGAACATATGACAGATATATTTACGTCAAATATTTTAAATATAATTACACTGGACAACTCACCACCTAAAGCAATAGCGCACTTGAACGAAGCATCTAAACTGCCTTCTAAACAAACAGCGACATCAACGCCACAGGAAAAGAAAAATTACCAAGCAGAAAATACAAGACTATTTCATCAAAATAGAAAAAGAAAAAATGGAGAAACAAAGTTGGACCAACAAAAATTATTATACCAGCAAACCAATATACAACAAAGCACAGCGGACATAATGAGTAAACAGTTGGAAGCATTTAAAGAAAGCACAAAGGTGGCAAAAATGCAGGCTGAAGCATCAAAAATTCAAGCTGAAGCTTCAAAAGCACAAGCTATTGCTTTAAAAGAAATAGCAGATTCGGTTAGAGTAATGGCCCAAGCCGTAGTAGCTATAACCAAGCATCTAAAAGATGAAGATTAAGCCTCACATTAAAATATCGATTAAATTACTTATTTACTTTTTTCTAATGAATATTTTTTTTATTTAATATGTACATACAATATATGGGTCTTAGTTTCTAATGTTTCTTTAAATAAAGGTTACAAAAATCCAGTTTTTTCGTTTTAAGTTAAATTTCGGGATATTTCATCCCTGATGGCTCTGGCTACGGTTACTTCTTCAGAGTTCAAATCACTGTAAGTTTCACCCACGTTTTCGTCGTTATTTGAAGACTCGTCGTTTTCACTTGGCTCCCAACTATTTTTATAAAAAATGCATATATTATGCAGAACGCAGCACACATTAATAATTTGTGAGGCCTTTTTGGGACTATAATGTAAGCCTCTGGAACCAATGATGCACCTAAATCGATTTTTTAAAACACCGTTGCACCTTTCAATTATATTTCTGGTCTTACAGTGTTTCTCATTAAACTTTTTTTCCAGATTTTCCGTTGGACTTCTGTATGGAGTCATTAAATACGGCTGCAATTTATAACCGGAGTCCCCTACATTAATATTAAGAAACACAAAAGAAAATTTAGTAGTTGTCACATATTTTTACAGTATTTAAATATCTTTATCGTAACGACCAAAAAATAAAAATCTATTTTTTCATTGATTCTGAAGTGATGCATCAACATATATGTTCACATAAAATGTTTCAATCTTTCGGTCAAAATTAGCGATTTATAAGCAAAAAACAAACGGCCCTATCCACAAAAGATTATATGATAAATTCTAAAAGACCTAACTAGCAGAGTGCATAGTATGCAATATTATCAATTGTCAAATAACTGGAAGGTTTTACAAGAAAATAAACAGTTTACGGCGATTTATCAAATTATCATTAGTAGTTTTGGTTTTTGCTTCTCATTATTTAAACCAAAAACACTGCACAACATAATGATTTCCATTTGATCTTAATAGTTAATAGTAGGTTTCGAACTTTTACAATGCATTTTTTATCATTGAGCTTTGAAAACAATTGTAAACGATGAATACCAAATTGCATTTATTTTTCAATACATTACATATTTTCTTTCTACTGTTAATTTTCAAAATGTTAGACAGGTCCCTTTGTTTTTTAGGTAAAGATATAACGTTAGCTGAAATGCAAAACCACCTAGCTAACATTTTTAAAAATTAACAGTAGAAAGAAAATATGTAATGTATTGAAAAATAAATGCAGTTTGGTATTCATCGTTTACAATTGTTTTCAAAGCTCAATGATAAAAAATGCATTGTAAAAGTTCGAAACCTACTATTAACTGTTAAGATCCAATGGAAATCATTATGTAGTGCAGTGTTTTTGGTTTAAATAATGCTTGCACTTATAGTGACGTATTTTCGATTTTCGCCTTAAAAATGTCTAACTTTCATTATCTGAGAGCAAAAATTGGAGAGGACATGGATGACGATTTCACATTTTTTTTAGTTACGTGGTTTTGCATTTCAGCAGGCGATATGTATATGTAGCTTAGTAAAATAATAAGGGAATAACTTATTATACTCTCCACCACTAGTGGTGAATGAGGGTATAGTAAGCTTGCCATTCCGCGTGTAGCTTTTTTAATATTCATCTAAGACCCCATAAAGTGTATCGCACTTTATCATAAAGGGGGTATTAACTCAAAATTTGTAATAAGTATAGTAGTTATACCTAAAATAAACTTACCAAGGAGCCAAGTGTTCCTTTTTCCATTTGAAAAATTGGTTTTAAAAAAATGATCTGCAACACTCTGATCCCAAATGAAGGCATCTTGATTTGCACCGGGGTGTCTTGCATCCACATACGAAATAGACATATTTTGATCGCAAATCTGATACAACCAATAAAAAGCAAACATTAGACGTATATAAGTATGTATGAACTTATGTACATGCTTATTTATAGTATATGCATACTCACCAGCATGACATTAATGCTATAATAACCTTTACGGTTATAATAAAGGTGTTTTACTTCACTTCCTGGCGCCCTTATTTTCACATGTGTGCCATCTACACAACCTACCACGCCCGGTATACCACCAGTTCTAAAAAAGGCTTCTTTTGTTTTGTTTTCCTCTTCTATACTTTTTTCCAGGTTTATCCATTTTGAACCTATGTATGCCTCAAATATGTTAAGTAGCTCACTAATAACTTTGCATACCATGGACTTGCTCATGGACGAGACTACCTCGTTTCCAATTGATGCCTGGTAGGAACCAGTTGCTAAAAACGACAATAGAGTCGCTAGTTTTGTGGGCGCCGGAATATGTGTATTTCGGTACACAACATTTAGCCTAGGCACTATTTCTTCAAGCAACATTGAAAAAATTTCTTTGCTGACGCGAAACGAGTTGACAAAACTATAAGGTTAACAAATTTTTAAAAGTCATCTTTAACTTTTTTATATATGTATGTACATACCGCTCATCTGGCAAATGTAACACATTTAATGCATCACGAACATTTCTACGACATATACGTGTATCGCCCACACCACTCTCACTAGAATCACTCGAATCACTGAAATAATTTGCCACTGATGGAAACATTATTGTAAATTTTAAAAAAAAACTTATATAATTTAGTTTTTCCAGTAAGTAAATTTATTTTTATTTTATTTTCCGAACACAATATTTTTTAGTAAACAAAAAACAACTATTTTTGTGTTTATTCAAGGGTTGCAATTTTTTTGTTCAAAAACCATGATTTTGTATGAAAAATATTAACGAAATTTTAAAAATAAATATAATGGCAACAATAACATTTGACAAAAGCAAAAACACAGCGTAAGAAAACGTAAGATAGACGAGTACCAAAAAAAAACTCAATTTTCTACGTACTCGTCTGGGTACCACTCGCTTGGCTGAATCTTTACATGGCTTGTATAAACAGGCCATTAATGTATGAAAAAACCACGAATAAACGACGCTTAAAAAAACATTTTTATCATGTACAAATCAAGGCTACAAGTACTATTAAACAAGAACAAATGAAGCAAGAGATATTTAGTGTTTTTAAACACGAATAACGCAAATTACAAAATAGATTATGATGTGAATAGCAAGTAAATATTTGGAACTCTTTTTTTTAAAAACATTAATGAGAGGAACAATTAGCCTCTCATATTTTAGTATTGACAACTTTGTACTTTTATTTATTCACAAACGTGCATATGTACATACTGGAAAATAAAAAACAAAAGTATTCATGTGCTTAAAAATAAAAAAATTCTTAGCTATTCATTTTACAGTGTGAGAATAAAACAAAAAATTTTGCAAGCATTATTCATGACAATTTATCATGAATGTTGGAATTTTAGAATTCATGTATGAATATATCTGAACCCTGGTTATAGCTATACGTCCGGTACGTACCATTTCAAAGAACTTGCTTTGACTGTCTTTATATGCATATAATTTCAGCTGCTAATGCCTGTGTTGAAAGAGTTTTATTAATAATGAACTCCACAAAAACTCACTTTCAATATATAATGCGAAGTTCCTATTGCATTATATATTGAAAGTGATTACGAGTTATGAATTATATGCAATATAATTAATCAAAAAAATCCTATACAATGTATTGAAAAAACAAAAAGAATTGTCTTGCAGCTGAAATGTATACCGTTATAGATATATGGGGGATTTCATGTCAAGTGACCAAACTTTTGAAATCGATGTCTTCCGATTTGGATGAAATTTGCACCAAGGTCAAAAAAGTCAAAAAGTTTCTGAGTTAGAGGGGGTCAAAAGTTGACATTTTGGCAAAACCGGTGTTCTTTCTCATCCATGTAACTTATAATCTATTGGTGGTAGCAAAATTTGTGCAAAACAAATTAGATAGCTTCAATTAGATTAGATAGCTTTCAAAAAATATTTTTTTTGTTTTTTTTTAATTTTTTAAATTTTTTTTTTTTAAATTTAAAACTTATTTTTTATTTTTTTTTTTGAAAAGGGTATTTTTTTTTTTTGCTCAAAATAAAGCTTAGGTCTTTTCCTTTAAGTTAGTTATGGTCGCTATTTGGGATGCGAGTGGGTTATGTATAAAAAAAAAATAATTTCTATGTCAAGACGAGGATTTTTCATTTTTATTTTGTTCATATCATGGCGACTTTTTTATATTTTTGTCGAAATAAAGGTATTCGGATTTCGTATTTTTGAGGATTTATAAAAAATATTTTTAATAAAAATATATGTTTTATTGTCAAAAACTAATAAACAAAAAGGCTTTGGCGTTTCTGACATTAAATTTGGCAAAAAAAAAAATCTGACAACTCTGGCTGCCGTTCCCAACTTTCCTACAATTAACATGGGCGCTGCCAGTTGTTATTAATATAAAACCCGCCAAATGCAAATTTTTTCATTTGTGCAAAAAATTTTGTGCATATTTATTTAATTTATTTTTTTAAAATAAGACCTATAAATAATTAACCAAATTCGATATTCGACAGCTTTATTTTTAAAAGCTTAGTCGAGTTTTAGAGCACGAAAATAGTATGGAAAAACCGCTTTTAATGTATACATTACTTTAGCATTCGTTTATGAAACGTAACTCTTCATTTAAGTAAAATAAAGTTACTCTTCTTCGAATCGACGAACTTTTAAAAAAAAATTCTAGCGGAACGATTTTTCAAGTAAAAAATTAACAACAAATTTTTAAGTTAAGCATTTTATTAAAAAATAAAATAAAGCATAAAATATATGAGTTTTCCTCTCTTTCAAAGGAATTTTTATTTGTTCGGGTGAAATCTTGCAACTTAATTTTGAAGCAGATGCCTTGAACCGATTAAGCTGACATTTTGTAAATACGTTCAGTTTGGCTGATAATGCACGGTTAACTTTGTAAAGTTATTCTAAATCCAGCTTGGTTAGACACCCAAGATGTCGGACTAATTATTTTTAATGCATTCCTACAATATGAGTATAAAAGGAAGAGCTTGCTGAGAAAAGGTCGACAAATAAAGTGACGTTACTCTAGATCCAATGCGGCGGACTAAGTTTTGAATGAAATAAATTAAAAGTAAAAAATCTTTTTTTAAAAAAAAACAAGCTTTTATTTAAATGCGCTGAAAAGAAAAAAATATTTTAAAAATAAGAAACCTTTTTAAAAAAAACGCTTTTATTTAAATGCTCTAAAAAGAAAATTTGAGTTTAGAACTTTTACTATCAACTTATAACGTCATTAAACAATTTGTATGGTATACAATCTTGTCGCGAGATTAACTTGTGTAGACAAACAAGTAAATTATATAACTTGATGTGATTGATTTTAACTATACAAATTTTCAAACAAAGTAAATACATATAAATAGATTAATGACGTTATAAGTAGATAGTAAAGGTTTATTAATTTTTTTCTTTTTATCGCATTTTAAAAAGGTTTTTTAATTTTTATAATATACAAACATAATACCCATAACATAATAATATCATAATAACATAATAATGAATAATAATAATTACTAGCTATTTGTTAATTGTTTTAATATTTAGAGTTGGTGCAATCGCTGCTATTTTTATTTATTTTTTGTTTAAATTTAAACGTATTTTGTTCTTAAAATATGACATAAATTCGAAATTTTTTCTTACATTATTATTGTTTAAATTAATTTTTGAAGAATTGCGCTCTTACTTTGAATAAGCTTCACAACAAATTTTTTTTCTTTCTATTAAAATGAAGTTATTTAAACAAATGGAAAATGAGAACGCCTAACAAGTTTTAAAATCGCCACGTTTGGCGAGAAATCACTACATGTGGCAGCCCAGATTGTACTATGCATTTTTTAAAACAATGTTGCAGGCCGCTACTGGTAATGTGTTAAAGAAAAAATACGTGTGAACAAATCAATACCGAAACCATCGCAATCAAAAACATTTTTTTTGTTTTGACCACGTGCTATTATTATTGTTTTGAAAACAACACCACGTGCGTGACAAACAATAACAAAACATGGAAAATTATATTCAAAAACATTACGAACACCACATTATTCATAAAAAATTAATGAAAATATGAAAAAATCTTTAAATTTAGCAGTTTAAAATGTTTGAAAAATTATGCAAAAATGTTGTTACATGAATAAAATCTACAAATTTGCCGGTTTATAAAATCCGATAACTGATTTTGAAAGCACGTTACTACGGCTATTAAGGCCGCCAGTTGTCACTTTCGACAATTCAAAACTTTAGGGGGTAGTTCATATTAAAGAAAAAAAATTCAAAAATTTACCAAAAAGTTGTTACATGAATAAAATCTACAAATTTGCCGGTTTATAAAATCCGATAACTGATTTTGAAAGCACGTTACTAGTTATCGGATTTTATAAACCGGCAAATTTGTATTTTATTCATGTAACAACTTTTGGTAAATTTTTGAATTTTTTTTCTTTAATATGAAATACCCCCTAAAGTTTTGATTTGTCGAAAGTGACAACTGGCAGCCTTAATAGCCCTAGTAACGTGCTTTCAAAATCAGTTATCGGATTTTATAAACCGGCAAATTTGTAGATTTTATTCATGTAACAACTTTTTGGTAAATTTTTGAATTTTTTTTCTTTAATATGAAATACCCCCTAAAGTTTTGATTTGTCGAAAGTGACAACTGGCGGCCTTAATAGCCCTAGTAACGTGCTTTCAAAATCAGTTATCGGATTTTATAAACCGGCAAATTTGTAGATTTTATTCATGTAACAACTTTTTGGTAAATTTTTGAATTTTTTTTTCTTTAATATGTAATACCCCCTAAAGTTTTGATTTGTCGAAAGTGACAACTGGCGGCCTTAATAGCCCTAGTAACGTGCTTTCAAAATCAGTTATCGGATTTTATAAACCGGCAAATTTGTAGAATTTATTTATGTAACAATTTTTTGGTAAATTTTTGAATTTTTTTTCTTTAATATGAAATACCCCCTAAAGTTTTGATTTGTCGAAAGTGACAACTGGCGGCCTTAATAGCCCTAGTAACGTGCTTTCAAAATCAGTTATCGGATTTTATAAACCGGCAAATTTGTAGATTTTATTCATGTAACAACATTTTTGGATAATTTTTCAAACATTTTAAACTGCTAAATTTAAAGATTTTTACATATTTTCATTAATTTTTTATGAATAATATGGTGTTCGTAATGTTTTTGGACATAATTTTCAATATTTTGTTATTGTTTGTCACGCACGTGGTGTTGTTTTCAAAACAATAATAATAGCACGTGGTCAAAACAAAAAAAATGTTGTTGTTTGCGGTTGATTTCGGTATTGATTTGTTCACACGCGTCAATTGAACAGCACAAGTTTACCGTTCAGAATTGTTGGGCAAATTTACAAAGTTTGTGTAAATGAATTCTCATACAATTTTTGACAGTTCATTTTGGATGGTTTAAAAATGCACAGATTGCGAGACTTTTAAGAGATATAATGAAAACCCTAATTGATTTTTATTTCTGTTAATATGTTCAGTTTTATGCATAAAATAAAACTGAAACACATGTGTACAAACATGTGTACATAAATAAAAGAAAATAAAAAACAAAAAATATTGGTAGGAAATAATGACAGGTTAAAATACTGATTTAGCTGTCTTAGTACGTAATTTAAATTTAGTTAAAATTAACTGAAAACACCTTTGAATATGTTTTTGTAGTTTCAATTTTTTTAATTTAAAATAAAGAGAAAAGTTAATTAGTTTCTACGTTATAAAATGAATATTAATAAAATTAACCGTAAAATTCCTTTATTTAAAATTAAATGATCCGTTTTCTGATTACATGTTCAGTTTTTAAACTTAATATTATTTTGAATTTACCTACATAATATTTTGAGTGTATACCACACGAGTATGCTATATTTGTTTCTTTAAACACATTTATCATCGATTGTAAAGACCAAGATGACAAGACAAGTGTACTACTGAACGAAAAAGACACAAAAGACAAAGTGACCGGTGAACTAAAAGAACGAACTAGTTCTTTTTTTAAATGAACTAAAATGACCGGTCACCAAAATGAACTTTTAAACCCAAGCCTATCGTTGAGTCGACAATCGCTACTAACCACAAGAGCATAAGAATGTGTGTGATTTGATTTGGAACAATTGTTCTATGGTTTGCGCACCATTGCTTTACAATAACTTTAAAGTAAAAACATACTTTTAATTATTTTGTTGCTATAGTCGAAATTAAAGTATGTTTTAAATTGAACCGACTTTAACTGGGTGCCATTAAATGTAGAAAATTTTTTTGTACAACAAACAAAAAAATATAAACGAGTGGCACAGCTTAACACCTGACATTGAAAATTTAAAAAAAAAAACAAGTTAGAGTGCTATATTCGGCTGTGCCGAATCTTTGATACCCTCCACCTACATGAGTGAGCTCTATTGATAAATACATATATATTATTAACTAAAAAAACGAAAGTCAGGATTAAAATTGGTTGCGGTTTAGACCTATATTAAGTTATTGACCGACAATAAGAAAGTTTTATGCGTTTCTTGTTAGAACTTTGAACTTTCTTGAGTAAAATATCATGATTCGTAACAGTTTTAGCCGATTTAAAGTGGTTTTAAGGAGGGTAATTTGTATTGGACCTATGGTCAATTATGGACCAATCATCCCAAAATTCTGAAGACTGATTTCTGGTACCACACAAAATAAATTAGAATAAATTTCAATACAGCAGTGTAATTAGTTTTAGCGTTAACAGTGAATTTCACAAAATTGCATGGTATTTTTTCTGGCCATATGAATCTAAGTTGGAAGAAATTTTACGGCAATATCTATATCTGTTATGGTTTTAGGCAAACTTAATTATTTTCCCAAAGTGGGGTTTATTTGGCTTTAGGCGCAATAAACAGTTTTCCGAGAGTAGAGTTTATATGGGCCCTAGGGTAAATAATGGACCGATCTTCACGAAATTTGTCCTATAAAACTGTGACGTACCGAATTTCATTATGATAGCATTATTAATTACGGTTTAAGGCGTACTAAACGGTTTTCCGGGAGTAGGGTTTATATGGGGCTTATGGCCAATTATGGACCGATCATTCCGTGCATTATTCGACCATTTATGTTAGTTTTTGTGTCAAAATTATCATTTTTTTGGGTGGTGGTTCCACATTTAGATTCATAGTTCTGATCCTACTGAACCGATGTTGCTGGATTTCAATCCAAACTGCTTAGAATATTTAGAAGCAATTTGAGACCAAGTTTGTTCTTTTCTTTTGTGTTTTTCGAAAGTGAGCGTGTTTTCAGCAGACGTACAGACAGGCCTTGACATGGCTTAATCTACTTAAAATTACTCGAGGAGCCAGCATATATATACTTTGTGGGGTCTTAGATGTATAATAAAAAAGTTTCACAGGGAATGAATAACTTAGTATACCCTTATTCACCACTAGTGGTGGTGGAGGGTATAAAAAACACTGCATTCCTGTGTTGAAAGTTTTTAAAACGCAATATGAATTTTTGTTAAAAGCAGCAACAAAATTTCAAAATAATTTTGACTTTGGTTTTTGCTTTCAATGTCATTTTGGCGTTGTGTTTTACACAATTAAATCTTACATGTATTTTGTGTTTCTTTCCATAAAAGTTTTCATCTCAATCATTTATAATTGCAAAATATCGGCCAATATCTTGTTACATAACCATTTTTAACTTTTTGAACGAACTTTTCTATTTGGCGAGGAACAGCTGATGCTGTTGTTAAATGAGTTAAAAATAGCATCAGCTAATTTTATATTTAAGGTCGATTTTAACGTCAAAAGTATACTTCAACTAGTCTATGAAAACCCTAAACAATCAAGTCTTTTGAATGTTGCTAATATATTGTGCCACCTTCGAATATCACACATTCATTAGAGATATAATTGTACAATTAGCCATCCTGTACTAGAAACACCTAATATCTTATGGGATGGTACATAATAGTACTCCTGAAATTCTTTTACTTCAGGTATTCTTTTGGGAATAAGCAAAAAAATAAAATTTAAATATTACCAAAAAAGCTTATGCGAACTTTAACGAATGTGGAGAAACTGAGTGCTACGCCCATTTAATATAAAATTATTCAGTTTCGTTGTTAAGTAAAGTTTTAATCTTACCAACATTACAAGCCAGGACGTCAGCGCCGACCCTTGCCAATCCACTGTGGTCTCCCAGACCACCTTTCTTGGCCAAAATTACAAAAATTAAAAAAAAAATAGGTTGTCAAACTATTTTTTATTTAAATTTAAGTATATTTTAAAACTTTTGGATGAAAACCCTTAAATGCACATTTTTTTAATTAAGGAATTTATTTACCTTATATATTTTTAGCTATAACTAAATTAAAATTTTATTCACACTTGTTTTTACTAAAGTTATAAAAAACGCTATAACAGAAATTACATTTTTATGTGCAGAAGTATACATACATAATTATAATTCACTTTCTAAAATTAAATTTCCTTCTATAAATTCTTCATCTAATTCTTCTTCATCATCATCATCATCGTCATCATTTCGGTCAATATTGTCTTGAGGGAAAGTGGTTTTTGTGGAATTCGATTACTTCTGGTGGCAGTGTTTAAACACTTCCTTTGATGAATGCGTATATTTAAACGCAAAGATGATATAAGTGGATCTGATGTGTCGATTTCTCTATTAAAAACGTCTGATAGCTTATCAACACGGCTAGTTTTTCGGGCATGATATAATCTATCAAATTTATATATTTTATTCCTCGATTCTGCCGCATCCTCTGCAAAACAACCTACCGGAAGTGCTGTATTTTGCATGATTTCTTTAAAATGAACAATCACAAGGGTTTTTATTTTGAATTAGGTGGCCAGTTTGAAGGCAGTATTTTTCAAACTTTTCTAAATTCAATGGAAATTGACATGAAAAACATATTAATATTATTTTTAAACGAAAAATAAATTCTGGGTCAACTCCTGTAATTTCCGAAAAGATCTCACGCTTTAAAAATGCTCGACGTGAAGTGTTGCCGTCATTTGTAGAACCAAATCCACCTGTTTTTGGAACGTCAACACGAAGGCCAAGTTGTGTTCAAAATGCATTTTGAACATTTTTTTGCAAGCGCGTCTTTGTCTTCATTAGATCTAATCTGCCATTTTTTAATATCACATTTGTAGCCTAAATGTAGTACAAATTCGAAAAATCTAATCCAGCAGTGGGGAGGGCTTATGCCATGCTTTAAATTTTCTTTGACTGGACGAAATTTTTCCGAATAATATTCTTTAATGCTTATGAAATCCTTTGAAGTAGCGCCGCACACAGGGCAAGCTTAAGTTGATTTAGTTCCGGTTATGGCATTTAAAACCTTTCCGTCAATAACAGTAAGGGACAAATCGGATTTTATTTCGATTATTTTATCTTCTTCTATTTTTATGACCAAATTTTCGAGTTCTTTAATTTGTTTATCCAAATCAGATTTTTCTCTTAAAATAACTTCATTTGTTTCTTTTGTAAACTCCAATTTTAATGGTCGACAAAACCTAGTCGATTGAGGAGTACGATTGTTCCAAAGAGCTTTTCCTCAGGATTCCAATAGTCTAAATGAAATTACTGCCGTTGCCAAAAGGCACGAATCAGCATAACGGGATGAACTTGGCTTAAGGAAGGATTGTTTAAATTGAGCTTGGCCAGCGCTACTGTCAAATCCATAGCTTAGAATTAATTCTGTTAACATAAAGTTGCTATTATTTGAACTCATAACGGTTAGAATAACTTCCTTTTGCACCTCAGCTATTCTTTTTGCTGTGGGCGTTAAAAGATTTCGTAAAGGAACTTGTGCAATTGTTTCGCGGACTGTTATACCATCAGGTCTGCACACACTTTTTGCAGCAATGAGTTTTCATGTTAGATGGAAATATATGTATCTGAATTCTTTTGCTTGCTTTTAAGACGAATATTGCAGTACTGGTGTTTAGAAAAACTGTTTTCAAGAATAAATGCTTTAGATAGAGGTGTTGGTGTTTGGATATCTTGGTTACACAATATTCTGATTTTTGATGGCTTTGTTGGACTTTCCAGTTTTTTTAAGAATAACTGCCAGATCGACATTGCAGCTGCCTGTATGAAAAGATCAGTTTCATTTTCTTTAGATGTTACAAGTTCTGCCGCTTCTCTTCTCTTACTGCGTTCAGACTTTTCAGAAAAGGGGAGACGAGGGCGTCCCGCTCGTGATAAAAATGTTTCATTCGGACATATTTCTTCTGGACTTTCTGATGTGCTTGCTTTTTTTGGGTGTTCGATTATTGTTGTAGAAGTGAAAAAGGTTGAATGTTTTTTTTGGAAAGTAATTTAGCCTTCTATGGCACTTCTCCCAATTAACATGTAAATTTTTGCAAAATTACGAATTTTTTTTTAATAAAAAAAACAGAACGTCACTAAATTAAAATTTTGGCCAAGAAAAGTGGTCTGCCAGACAATAGTGCAATCCGATAAAAAATTTCAAAGGAATATTGTTTTGTGATTAAAAGGCTTTTATAAGAAGAAAAATTTAAACGGCATCTTTCTGCCTCAAATTAGGTGACAAAACTATTCTTTAAAAAGTATATGCATACCACTGTACTTTACTATACATACCACTTTACTTTACCTTACATACCACTGTAACCCGGATTTACACATGCAAGTGCAAGTTCGAAAAACTCAATACACTTACACATTTTTCATACTTGTAGCCAGTGTGGCCAGGTCTAAAAAAAATTCACAGCTAAATCTTGCATTAGATATGTCCAAAAAATGCTAAAACAGATTTTAAAAATGCTAAAAATAATGCTAACATTTTTAAAAGATTTTTGTTAAAAATTTATTTCCAGTATGAAATTTTATTCGAAACTAAATACATTTTAGCGACTTATTTCTGAACGAAATGAAAATAAATGGTTATATTTAAGCAAATGGCACAATATGGCAAAATGGATACTTATTAATATGTAGCACAGATAGTTAAGATTAAATGGTTAATTTAGGGGGCCAGGAAACCGCTGATATATTCAAAATTTAAACGATTTGTTTCTATGATATACAAAATGTTTAGATAATTTTATTTTTTATAGTATATATGCATATATATGCATTCCCTGAATATTCTATTATTTTTAACAAGACAGGTAAGATGTTTCTTAACATAAGAATTATTCATCTTCACATGAAATTCCATTTTAGCCAAAAAATTATTATAATTTATAATTTTTTTTTAGTAAAATCATTAAAACTATTCGTCCAAATTTTTAAAATAAATAATGCTAAAAAAGCTGAAAACTTTTTTAAAAAATGCTAAATAAAATGCCATTTGCTAAATGAACTTTTTCCAGCTAAATAAATAATTTTAATGCTAAATTTAGCTGCAAAAATTCTAAAATGGCCACACTGCTTGCAGCCCAACTTGCAAGAGAATTTGCTTGCAAGTACATTTTTGACACTTGCAGCAAGTTTTTTTTTTTTCATTATATATTTATTGAATCTTCATATATTAAATATGAACTAACAATAATTAATCAAATCTTATCCTAATATTTGCTTTATGTCCTGCCAGTGCCATACACAAAAGATTTAGTCAGCACGGTTTCTGTTTACATATATAGGTGTTTATCGCTAATCTGATTGGGTGATTGCTGCAGTGTCTCTTCTTCTTAAGCGAGTGTGGCCGCCATAATTTAAAATATTTCTAGCTAATGGATTTGGGTGCAGTTCCAGCCTTTTTAAATATTTTACTGCATATTTCGTTATCATAGTTTTTACTAATGGCACATTGAGATCCTTGTGGATATTTGAGTTTTTGACATACCAGGGAGCGGCTGTGATTATTCGAAGCAGTTTATTTTGGCGCCTTTGAATTTTTTCGATGTTAGAAGCCGAGGCAGTGCCCCATAACTGAATACCGTAGCACCAAATTGGTTTTAAGATAGAGTTGTAGAGTAGAAGTTTGCAATCGAGACTAAGAACAGAATTTCTTCCAATAAGCCAATTAATTTGGATTGCTTTTAGTTTCATTTGAGTTAATTTAGCTTCTATATGCCATTTCCACGTTAAACGCCGATCTAGATGTATACCGAGGTATTTTACATGCGAGTGTTGGGGTATTATTTGATTATTTATTTTAATAGGGGGGCATGTTTCCCGACGCAATGTGAATGTTATATGTGCGCATTTTTGCTCATTGATCTTTATCCTCCATTTTTTTAACCACCTTTCTAGTTCAAATATATGATCCTGTAGATAACGAGATGCTTCTTGACAGTTTGCGTGTACGCTTAGAAAATTTGTGTCGTCCGCAAATGTTGAGGTATGGGTGTAGCTGTTTGTTGGCAAGTCCGAAGTATAAATTAAGTATAATAGAGGGCCCAGGATGCTGCCTTGTGGGACTCCAGCGTTAATTGGCTGTGGAGAACTTAAAAATTCGCCTTCTTTAATAATAAATTGACGACCGACTAAGTAGCTTTCTAACAGCTTGTGTATATTTGCTGGTAAGTTTTGCTGCAATTTCAGTAGTAAACCTTCATGCCAGACTTTATCAAAAGCTTGAGACACATCGATGAAGAGTGTTGAGCAATATTTTTTTTCTTCAAAGGCTTTTCTTATGACATTTACTATTCGATGAGTTTGTTCAATTGTGCTGTGTTTTCTTCTAAAACCGAATTGATGATTGGGAATACATCTGCTACCATTTAAAATCGGCGTTAATTTAGACACTAGAAGTTTCTCAAAAAGCTTTGATATATTAGACAATAAGCTTATAGGTCTATATGACTCAACTTTTGTGGGATCCTTTCCTGGTTTAGGTATCATGGTAACTAAGGATACTTTCCACTCTTGTGGGTAGTATTCAAGGCGTAAAATAGCATTAAAAATTAGTAGAATAATTTTCTTTGCTATGCTGGGTAGCTCCAAAAGCATTTTGTTACTGATCTTATCAAAACCAGGGGCTTTCTTGGGGTTTAAATCATGAATAGCCTTCTCGATTTCTCTTACTTCAAACCTTGGTGGAGCAGCTGATCTAACAGCAACAGGTGGTAACTCGACCGCAGTATCGAAAGATGTATGAGGGGTAAATACGGGTTTCAAATGATTAACGAAAATATTTCCTTTTTCTATGTCATTTCGTGCCCAACTTCCATTTAAGTTTCTTAATGGCGGTTTAGTGATAACTGGTCTTTTAAGTTTTTTAGCTGCACGCCATAAAGAGTAGTCAGATTGAGGAGTTGCATCAAGTTACTTAAGATATTTTTCCAGAGAAGCCGTTTTTTGAGACTGCAGTAAGTTTCTTAGCCTTTTTGTGCACTCTTTTAGTAAATTTTTAAGTTGAGGGGATCTGTGCAATTGCCACTCTCTTCGAGCTCTCCTTTTTTTAGTCAAGAGACGCTCGACATCTGTAGAGTATATTTTACTATTTTTGATGTTTTTGCGGGCTATGCTAGAATGTTGAACAGCTAGTTTGAGATAATTGTCAAAATTTACAATAGAAAGATTCACATTCTCCGGTGTTCTAAGCGGAATATTTTCAGTGCAGTGGGTACTGAGATATTTTTTATATTTTAACCAATTTATTTGTGTGGCTGACGTCACTAAGTAACCAGACGGAGAAACAATTCTTTAAGGGTTTGATATGGTAAGAATTGTAGGTGTGTGATCAGAAGATAATTCTAAAGAAGCTTCAACGTGAATCGTTTCTGCGGGGATGTTTTTAACCACGCCAAAATCGATGACATCTGGAATTTTTTGCTGATCAGTAGGCCAATAAGTTGGTTGTCCACTCGCGACCACATTTAAATCCATTTTAGACATTGTATTATACAAAACACGACCCTTTGGTGTAATGAGCCGTAAACCCCAGAAGGTATGTTTAGCGTTGTAATCGCCAGCGGCTAGGAAACAGGGTCCTAATGATTTAAAATATTTATAATATTGGCTTTCTGATATTGAAAATCTAGGTGGAGAGTATAAAGATGAAAGTACAAAGTTTCGATTTAGCTCTTCAACACAAATATTCGTTGCTTGCAGATAATCTTCACGATGATCACACATTAAGTAGTGTTTGATTCGGGTTTTTATCAAAATAGCAGAACCTCCACAAGCTCTATCTCGAGGGTCCTTGGTATCATATAATATATAACCATTAATTTTAAACGTATTTCTTGAGGTCAAATGAGTTTCAGAAACCATCATTACATCAATTTGTTTACTTTTAAGAAAGTATTCTAGTTCATTTTTATGTTTGCGAATGCCGTTTGAGTTCCAAAAACAAATTTTTAAACAATTCATGGGTTGTTAAGTACAGCTTGCAATCACATGGATTGCATTCTTAACATTTCCTGCATCATATTACCCATTGTGTTCGTAAAGTTAGTTACTGTTTGCACTAGTGTTTCCATGGTTTTTTCTAGACGACTTAAATTAGAAACTGGGGTCTCATCATTATTTGGCAAATCACCTTGCATTGGCATATGGTTTGATTTTAGGACGTTAGCGTAGAATGTTCTGTTATTACTAGGCTGCGGTACCTGAATGTCATTAGTATTATTTTGATGTGTTTCCTGAATTTGAGGTGGATTAGGTTTCAGTCCAACCGAGCGCTTGACGATAGAGTATACAGGGCATCCTCTATAGTTGGCAGTGTGATTACCACCACAGTTGCTGCATGTTTTTACATTGGGGTCGTTTTTAGACTTATCGCAGAGAGCTGTACCATGCAATTCTCCACATACAACGCAAACAGGGGTTAAATGGCAGTATGCCTTAGTGTGAGCAAATTCTTGGCAGTTTAAACATTGCACGGGACCGTTCCTTTTATGCGGCTCCTCTGTCGTTATTTTCCTATACAGGATATATTTCAGACTGTAAATGGGATGAGTTTCGTTTTTTTTAAGCTTAACGTCGCCGGGTTCTAACTCCACTCGAAATAGTGGCTGGGGATTTTTTTCTCTATTTTTAATATTAACTACATTTTTAATTTTAAAGCCCTTCTCTTCTAAAAACGTTTTTATTTCACCTGGGTCTACGCATGAATCAATGCCCTTTATCACTACCTGAAGACCTTTACTGCTCTTCAGTTGGTATGTATAAAAGTTTTTTTTTAGTGCTTCTAATTTAGTTATTACTTTACGAAAATCATCTTCACGATTAACTTGTATTTTTGTTTCATTTATACTACCACGTTTTATTGCAGCTACATAAAAAGAATTTTCACCTATTACCGAGATCAAATTCTTTATTAAATCACTTGAGTTTTGCTCTCTAAGATATATCGGGGGTGGCTTAGAAGATTTTGTAACGTTTTGTGCTTCCGAGGATTCCTCTTCCAAAATTGCAAACCGATTTTGAGAACTTATTCTATCAGCTGTACCCTCTTTTAAAACTTTTGGGACAGAAGCAACTGCAGAAGAAGTTGGGCTGCGACCCCGTTTTAGCACTGTTATGTACCTATCCATTCCAACTTGTACTTGGGGGTTTTGACCGCTTTTCACCTGTGATACTGAGTTTTCCATCATGCCTGATTTGGGGGTAATCTTTTCATCACTTGTTAAAATCGTTTCTGCCACTGAGGCACCGCTTGCAGCTTTTATATTTTTTATTGTATTCGAATCAACCGTATTATTAGACACCGAAGGTGATACAGAGTTTTCTATTGTGCCTGATTGAGGGTTAATATTTTTATCACTTATTAAAATTGTTTTTGCCGTTGAGGCAATGCTTGAAGGTTTTATATTTAATAGTGTATCAACCGTATTATTAAAAACAGAAGGTGAGAGGGATCGCGTACGAGTAATAGGTTTAGCCGTTAGGTATTTGCTATCATCGACTCTTTTTTTTATTTCTGCATTTGTTTCGTTAACACTCACTGTGATATATGCATTTCTATCATTATGCTTAATTGTTTTTGCACTGTTTGCACTCATAAGAGTTTTTTTTACTGTTTACAGTTGAGCTCTTATGTATTTTTTCTTTTCTTTTATTTACTTTTTTTTTGTATACTTTATTTGTTCACGTTTTTATAAACAAAAAATAAACCGTATGCCGAGCTTAGAAAACACGTCTATCTTCAACACAAATTATACAGATGACTAGTACTAAGTAAAAGAAAAATTATTTTTATAGCTGATTTTCTGTGTATTTAAAAAAGTAAAAAAACTAAATAAGAACACTACTATACAGCAACATACCTTCATGGTGTTTTTTTAACATAAATTGCAAGCAATTAAAAAAATTGCTAATCAAAATATTTGCTCAGAAATTTTTTTGATATCGGTAACTACGGCAATACTGGATTCACATATTTTAAAAATAAACATAATTTTTCAAGATGGATCAAAAATAAAATAAAGAAGTAATTATTTCATTAATTTCGTGATAACGTTAACATGATAATGTTTTTTAAACCCAAAAATAAAGCTTTTTTCATAGATGTTTTCGCCTCGAGAACATTTGAAAAATAAACTTGCAACTGAACGTATAAACCCTCAAGCTACTTGCAACACGTTCGGTTATTTCTTCGACATTTTCGTTGATAATACATATACACTGCTTGCAAGTAATTACTTGCACGTGTAAAGGCAGTTTAAAATATAGATTGTGCCGAATTTAAAAAAAGTACCAAACACCACTTCGCTTTTTTTTCCAAATTTTTCAAAATACCAACTCATATGGGCAATAATCATGCACCATTGAAGGAGTTGTGTTATAACAATATGCAAAAGACTTTATCCACTTATCCCAGTCGGTTTAATCAACTGAAATGTATAACCTAAAATACTCATTCTTAAAAATAGCTTACGCGGTTTTCGTCGCGCTTTTGTCAATAACCGGTATTGAGATCAGATACTTTGTTAGGCTACATATAAATGTGACAGCATACTCATTGCCATATTCTGATTTAGGAAATGGTCCAAAGGTATCTATCTGTACAACCTCAAACTCGTTGACTGGCGTCTGAGTTAGTATCATCTTTTCTTTTGTGTTTTTCAGTGTCTTATTAAGTTGACACTTCTCACAATTTTTTACATATTTTGTAACATCTCTTGTAATATTTCTCCAAGAGTATTTTCTTTTTATCTTATTTAAAGTCCGTGTGATTCCTGGGTGGCCATCCCTAATGGGATCATCATGGTATTTTTTTGCAATAGACATTTTCTCGCCGTTATCGGTAATTTTTGTAATAATCGGCGTCAGTTGTATTTCAATTTGCTCGAGCATTTTAGTACATATTTCTTTATATTCTTGGATCCTGAACGCCTCATAAATTTTGACTTTGCTTGTCAATTTTTCATTACTGGTAGGTATTGTTGCCCCTTTTCCAGTGATATTTTTGCTTTGCTGCCCCGTTGTTACTTTAAACATTTGACTAGCTTTGTCTTGAATTTTTCTAATCTCAGAGAAATCCAATCTAGACAGTGCGTCGGCACCATGATTGTCCTTTTGCCTTAGGTACTCTACGCTAAAATCATATCCTTCCAAATTTAGCCTCATTTGAGTCAATTTGGAAGAGGGGGTTTCATCGCAAATAAATACGATAATGGTCGACGATCCCTTCTGCCAGAAATTTTGTGCCATATATGTTTGGTCGAAAATAAGTTATTGCCAATTGGATTGCTGCCAATTCCTATTCAATAGTGGATTTATTTTTCTCACCGTTCGTAAAAACCGGGAAGCATAAGCAACGGAGAGTTGCGTTCCATTGTACTTTTGCCTAAGTACTGCGGCGCATGCATATTTACTTGCGTCAGTAGTTATACAGAATTGTTTTTGAAAATCTGGGCATTTCAGTATTTGCGAGCTCATTAATGTTAATTTAAGATATCTGAATGCTTTTTCGCAGTTAGTGGTCCACTCAAATTTTGCATTCTCTTTGCATAATCTCGTTAAAATTCTAGAAAATTCTGCAAAATTTGGAGCAAAACGTCTATAACGTCGGCATTTTTAGGTACAGGACTTGAATTATCTTAAATTTGCTATCATCTGGAAGAATTCCCTTATCTGTACATTTATGTCCTAAATAAATCACTTCGTGACAAAAAAAATTAACAGTTTTCTGGATGAAGTTTTAGGTTTTCGGCACGTCTCGAACACATGTGCTAAATTTTTTGACGTATGATGTTCTGAACGAGCTTGTAAAACTAATTCATCCATGTACAATAAAGCTTGTGCTGTTGAGAGTGCAGCAAATGCGAGTTCTTTGGAATGAATTTGCAGCTATTTTTAGTCAATAAAGTAACCGATTGGAACGGATTTGTCAATCGAAAATTAAGTTATATTCTTGAGTCTTCATCTAATTCAATTTGATGAAAACCAGAAGTTAAGTGTAGACAGGAAAAATATTTTGCCCTGCCTAATTGGGCGCCCTATGCTTCAGTGGGAGTTAAAGGACATATATATATATATATATATATATAATTGGTCAAGAATATCTTCTATTCTGGGTAATGGGAATTTGTCCGCAATTAATTTTTTATTAATTCCTCTGTAGTCAACCAATAATCTCCCCGTTTTTAATAACTTCCTGGTAATGATTTTTTCGGGTGCAAAAGTAATGGTCTATTGTACTCCGATGTTGATGGTTCTATTATATCGTCATCTAATAGTTTCTTTATTTGTCTCGTAATTTCCTCCTTGTGCGTATGTCGTATTCTGTATTTTTTTTATGTATGTTGGCTCTTTGTCCTTTAGACGAAGTCTTTGCCTATAAAAGTTATTTACTGAAATTCTCGCAGTTTCTAATACAAATCTGTATAAGAAACTGCAATATCATTTTCACAGTCTCGGTAGGTCATACTTTACAAATTCTGAAAATTTTCTAGACAACACTTGCAATTGTATGTCATTATTTTGCTCACCTTTTGACTTTAATGACTCGTAGTCGTGTAGTCTTTCTGTCGCAATATTGATATTTCCTAGGATCACATCTTTGGACGTGGTATTAATTATCCTGACAAATGCTTGTGTACAATTTGCAATTGTATTTGCAACAAAAATTCCTTCTTGAAGCATCTGGCTTGGAATTAGCAGTTCTCTGTCCGAACTTTGGATATTAATTTGACTAATGATCTCTGCTCTAGCAGGTATAGATATTGAATTAACACTTCGAGAATTAAGCATTGGTGAGGATATTTTTGGTCTCAAAATTAAACTTGACCTTCCTGATAATCTAAAATGCAGTGGTATTTTTTTTTTACAAAATCCAAGCCGAGTCTTCCATCAGATGGAATATGAAAGTCATCATGAGCTACATTAAATATGTATCTTATAAATAGATTTTTATGTTTTAAATCTGGTTCAACTTTTTTAGTCTATACGTTATTCCTTTCCCAATACCATGTATGCTAGTTTACCTATCAGAGTCAATGTGAATGTTACGTACCTTACTGCTCTTAATTATAGAAATATCCGCACCTGTCTCAATCAAAAATATTGATGGCTCCTGATTCAAAGATGTTTGTGTGGAAATATACGATGTTAAATTAAAATTCATATTAAAGATTTTACCGTCTTCTATACTTTCATTTATTGAGTACCCGGGGCCTGACGTTTTCATACCCTCGAACGTTAGTCGGAAGTTACGTCCTCCATTACCGTTATTATTACGTGTTGTTATTCCGTTGTCGTTACTATTATTATGGTTATTGTAATTATTGTAGTTGCGACCATATCTGCGATTATTACCTCTGGTAATAACCACGATTATTACTACGATTGGAAAACGTTAGAACTCGAAGCGCTTGTATACGTACAGGAATTTACAAACTTTGCAACTGCATCGTTCATTGTGGGGAAATTACCAGCCTCCATGACCAGCTTAACTTTTTCCTGTGACGCATTTTTTGTCATAGCCTTAACTGCTATTTTGTAAAGGTTTCGGGTTGTGTGTGTGGGTTATTATTCCTTTCCCTACCCTTGGTTATTTGGATTAGCTGACAGGGTTTCAGCTGTTAGACAGGCGTTCAAAAGAACTGCCAAAATATTTGAGAGTTTGTAAATTAAAACACAAGGCAAGTGACTGCCAATTTCAGATTTACGTTTACAAGTCTGATTTATTCAAATAATTATTATATACTACGGTTAAAACTTACATTTAGCCTTTCTTACTTATTCTACTTATCGAAAAAGTTCTGTTTGTCTTTGGCGATACTATGGACATATCAAGATTTGCCCTTTTTACAATCAACTGGAATGGTATTGCTGGATGTCAAAGCTGCATTCGATTCAGTGTGGCACAATGGATTAATCTATAAGTTAATTCGTTTAAACTTTCCCACAAATATTGTTAAAATTATCCAGAGTTTTCTCTCTCCCAGTAGTTTTAAAGTACACGTTGGTTCAGATTTTTCTGGAAATTATAGTGTCCCAGCCGGTTGTCCACAGTGCTCATGTCTTTCTCCGATACTTTATAATTTATATACATATGATCTTCCCCATCTTGATTATTGTACAATGTAAATTTTTGCAGATGATACTGCAATTATTTGCTCGGATATGTTTGCTGTTGATGTTGTAACAAATTTGCAAAGAGCTCTAGTGGAGATTACAACTTATTTTAAGACATGAAAAATTATGTTAAACAGAAAAAAAACACAGGCAATATTTTTTACAAGAAAAAGGAAACCTTGTTACGTCCCCCAAGTATCTATCAATATTAATAACCATTTAATTCCATGGGAACAAAAAGTTAGATATTTAGTTGTCATACTAGATCCTTAAATTAAATTTAAGGATCACATACCATATGTTTTAAATAAGATAAATATTCTAATTCGCATACTGTATCCTTTTATAAATCGAAATTCAATATTAAATATAGCTAACAAACAAATAATTCTCAAGGCAATATTTCATGCAGTTATGTTCTACGCAGCTTCTGTTTGGGCAAATAGTGCCAAATGTGACATTAAAAAGCTTCAGATTTCTCAAAACAAATTACTGAAGATGATATATAATGTTTTATGTAAGCTGTGTAACATTCGATGTATAATTTAATGTGAAAAAAAATACTTAGTAATTACAACCCCTGAAGATGTCAACAAATAATTGACGAAACGTTGGGAGAAACATGTAAAAAAGGTTTTTATTTACATTAATATATTAGGCCCAATTAGCTTAACAAAAACTTATATATAATAATCTTCCTTGGCATTTCTCTACCAATAGACTCCATGAACTCGCAAATATAAAACTAGTAGAGGAAAAATTAAATAGACTCTCATATAACTTTTATCTGCGGTGTAGTAACTCTGAATATGCGCATATTAATGGTTTATTACCACCTTAGTAGATGTAAGCTCGTAAAATAAGTTTTATCTAAAATCATTTAAAAATGTTTTAAATAGGTTTTTGTAAATTTTTCCCTCCAAACTTTGTATATATGTATGCATATAGTTTTATAAATTAAGTTTAATTATTGAGAAGAAAAAGAAACAGTCTTAAACTCTTTGTATATATATAACACATAAGAAATAATGGTAATAATATTTGACAAATAAATGAATTGAAATTGAATGATTGTTATTGCTTGTAATGCACTTATTTATATTTACACTCAATGTTGTGCATTTACATTTCGATTGAGTAGTTTGTGTTTCAATTGACTTACATTCCAATAAATGTTAGTAAATTGACTAATGCCGATATTTGATCTATTCGATCACCCTACTCCTGTAAAAATGGCATATATGGAAATCAGAGTGGTTTGTGTTTATTCAGTGGATACTCGTAAGGTACACTACATCCGCTAAGAGAAAAATTAGGGGAGTAATTTTTCTTGATCTATTCATTGTGTCGTTTATGTTATCTTATGATAAATTTATGTATGTATATGTATGTAAGAACAGTTCTTAATGTCTATTTACATTTTGGAATATATTAATATTCTTATATACATATGTAATTTGTATTTATACATCTATTCATTAGCCCTTAATGCTACGTATGGTTTTAGTTAATTATTATGGAATTCTTTTTCTATTCCGTTATAATCTAAATTAGTGTTTACACCGTAACGTCTAATTATTCTATATGGGCCTTTGTGCGGGCTTTGGTTCTTTTTCCTATTTTCTACTTTTATTAAAACTAAATCTCCTTTATTTAAATTTAAACTATTGCTATATCTATTTTCTACGATTCTTTTCTCTTTTGTCTTAGTTGTAAGTTCCTTAGCTCTATTCAGAGAATATTCTAATCTCTGTTTCAGATCTTTTGCATAGCCATAATAATTGTATATTTTTTTTATCTTCAGTATTATGAAATTCTGATGGTAAGCATGATAATTTACCATATACCAATTCAAATGGTGTGTAACCAGTGTCTATGTGCGGTGCCGTGTTGAAGGCAAAAGTAAAGTAATTTATCCCCTTATCCCATTCATAATCATTTGCTGTTGTCAGCATGAATTCATTGAGAACTCTGGGATTTCTCTCTACCGAACCTATTGTTTCATGTTGATAAGGGGTTGAAAATGTTTGTTTGATATCGAGTAGTGAGCATATGTTACGCATTAGTTAGTTTTAAATTCTGTCCCGTTGTCTGATTTGAGCACTTTAAACTTGCCATATTTTAAAATTAATTGTTCTATTAGAGTTTTGGCAGTTGTAAGTGCATCTTTTGTTGACATTGGGTGAGCAATAACGAATTTCGTGAGTTCGCATTGCATTGCCACTATGTATCGGTATCCATTTGAAATACGAAGAGGTCCTACAGTATCAATTGATATTATCTCAAAACTGTTGTTTGGAGTGTCAGTTAATGTAAGTGGCTCTTTAATGTGTCTGGTTTGTTTGTTTATACTACACTTGTCACAATACTTTACGAATTGTTTTACCATCTTATTGTTTTTTTTCCAAATGTATCGCTGTTTAAATTTTATAATTGTTTTTCTTATTCCTAAGTGTCCTGCATGTGTGGCATTGTGGAATTCGTCTATTAGTTTTTACTTCAATATGTCATCTGTTTTTCTTATTGGGGCATTATATATTAATATTTTAAGTTGAGGACTTTTGTTATTTATTTTTATTTTTGATCAGACTCCTGGGAGATGCATCTTCCCATATTATCTCTATGCGCGCGCTATTCATTCATATCTATTTCTTTATTTTTATAATTCTTATTTGCCTCTTTATTTATAGTTTTATTAGCCTCTTCTAATTTCATATTGTCTTAATTTCTCTTTTTCATCGCCCTTGTGGTTATTAGTATTTTCTTTTTTGTTTCATCATTTTCCAACGGTATCATATGTTTTAGTACGTCTGAATTTATTTCTATTCTTGATAATGCGTCCGCATTAGTATTAATTTTTGCTTTTTTATAAATGATTGTGAAGTCATAGTCGCCTTAATCTAGTCTAATTCTTGTCATTTTTGATGAAGGGTTCTTATGTGAAAATAGTGATATCAATGGTCTATGGTCTGTTACTACTACGTATAAATATGGTTTAAAGAAATTGATTCGTCAGTGAATTGCGAGCAATTTTATTTCAATGATGGGTTTGTTTATATCATGTTTTTGAAAGGATTTACTTGCGTAAGAAATAGGTACATCTTTTCTAATTTCACCTTGTGACATGACTGCTCCCCGTGCGTAGTTTGAGGCGTCAATTGTCAAAATAAAACGTTTGTCAAAATTTGGGAACTGCAAGTTAATTTTCTTTTAGGGTATCAAAAGCAGTTTGGCATTAATTTTTCCATAAAAAATTTACTGATTTTCTCATTAGCATATTTAAGTGTTTTGCAATGTCCGCAAAATTCGGTATGAATTTTCTATAATAGTTGCAGAATGCAACGAAACGTCTAACTTCGTCTGCGTTCTTAGGTGTGTGACGAGCAAAGTCACCGGGTTCGTTTTGCCCACACCAGAACTATTTTTATTTAAGTCTATTTCTGGTATATTTTAATGAATTAATTACCTTGCGTTTGTTTTGATAGATTTAAGGCATGAATTATATCTAATTTGTATTTTTAATTATTATTTTATTTACTTTATACCTTTATATGTGAATTAAGGTTAACTTTATTTGAATTTAACGGTTGGAAATAGCGCCCTATGTTTGTGAGAATACCGTCTCCATACACAACACTACAACCCTGGGCAATCACAGCTGTTGTGGTTCATATGATGGTATGTGTGTGTGTGTATGCCTGTGTATCAACACAAACGGTATAAAAGGGCGAGCATCGACTGGTATGGGTCAGTCGGTGACGAGATCGACATAAGGTAAGAACTACTTAGGCCAGTGGCGAATTCACAGTAGAAGTAGTTTTTAAATTATTCGATCGCACTCAGTGGCATATCTGGTAGTGTGAGTATTACCTGTTGGCTATTTCCGGGCCAATACTCGCACCGCCTGCGCTGAATAGAAGTGACCTGGGACAACACTCGAGTGGTCAACCCTGTGCTGTCCTAGCGTGCTTCCTTAGCCTCGACAGAACGGTAGCAGAGGCTTTCGTCAACACCCGAGTGGTAAACCTCGTGCTGACCTCTGGTTCTGCTCCACTGCACCAAGTGGCGCTACTGAGCAATCGGCGAAAGTAGTAAATAAAGTGATACGTTTTGTAACGTGGTTCAAAGAAGCGTGTTTTATTTAACTCTCCGACGACCCTGGCCGCTGCTGAGTACCCCAGCAGTTCAGCGGACACGTGTCGTTACATTGGAGCCCGAGCAGGGACCTTAGGTCCCACAACAACAGCAACAACAACAACAACCACAGCAACAACAACAGCAACCAGCGAATAGAACCAGTGGGCGCAGCGGCATCCCATTACCATGCTGAGGACGGCGTGGGTATACTATTTAAAGAAGGATGAGCTGTCTGGCTATCTCCAGCAATTCCCACAAACCCCAATGGGCACCGTGGAGGAAATGCGGAAGCTGTTCGCCAAATTCGTGCCCGCAGAACACGAAGAAGCCAGAACGGAACTTTTGCGCTTGCAGGCACAGCACGAAATTCCGCCCGCGTCCCCGAATTTTCTGCTCCAGCTGCCCGAGACTGGGATGAATAACCGAGCCAATCCGGCCAAGACCGAGGAGCCCGTGCAACCACCATGCGGCACTAGCATCCCGAAGGGGAGAAAAGAAAGCCGTGTATTAGTGATAGAGAGGGTACGCAAATGGAGAGTCACCTACACTGGTGGAGATTATTCACTCAGTTTCATTGAACGCCTGGAGGAATTGGCGGACATGAACGAAATTCCCTTAAATGATATTCTGCCGGTACCGTCCGAGTTCTTCCAAGAAAAGGCCTTGTTATGGCTCCGAAATAATCGCAAGGCGTGGCAGCAGTGGGGGTACGTTCAAGCAGGACTTTCTAACCTTCTTCCTGCCCTCACGATATTTCGAGAAATTGGACGATGAAATTCGGAAACGTATCCAGCGTCCGCGCGAACGGTTTAAAGATTATGTACTCGCGCTGCAGGACCTAATGCGGCACGCCAACATGACAGACGATCAGAAGGTGGAGCGGATCTTTCGGAACTCGCAGGCCGACTATCAATGGTACATCTGAAGACGTGACTTCGCCAAGCTCGAAGACCTTATCAGGTTAGCATGTGACCTCGAGTGTATCCAGAACTATCCGTCCGTCCGGAACAAGCACCATCGGGCAATCACCACCGTCACCTCCCGACGAAACGCCAGAAGACGTTCTCGGCGATCCCACCCAGCGGACCGGACGAGAACGGCCCTAGGGTAGGTGGAAAGTTAACTCACTACCCACATCCTCATCCAAGGGGAACGGCTTGCCGGCATCGTGGACACAGGGGCCACCAGAAGCTTCCTGACACCGGCAGTGATCCAGTGGGTGCCCGCCAACCCGAAGAAAACTGATGTCGACATCGAGGTAGTGCTGGCTGATGGTTCCAGTAAAGTGATTACGCAAGCAGTTACATATGAGGTAACCTTTGGCGATAAGACCGTGCCCACGGACTTCTTGTTCATGGAGTCGGCAACGGAAGGCATTATACTACGAGCAGATTTCCTGCACACCTTCGACACCCGAATCCAATGCGCAGGGCTGGTAGCAAGCACTCGGGCCCAGGTAAGCCATACTGTACAGTCTAGGGTCCGTCTCATATCAGTACATCCTAAGCCCCAGCTAACGCACCAGGAACAGATTAACCAATTTCTGGAAGAAGAATTGGCAGAATTCCAGGAAATCGTTGGGGTGTCTAATCTGGTGGGCGATCGTCATGAGGGACGAGCGGCCTATAAAAATCAGGTACGCCCCACGCAACCCCGCCATACAAGCCATTATCGACGAAGAGGTGAACAAATTGCTTGAGAAGGGTTGCATTGAACCTTCCTCGAGTCCGTACAGTTGCCCCATCACCCTGGTCAGAAAGAAGAGCGGGACGTGGCAAACTTGTATGGACTTACGCCAACTCAATGCCAGGTCCATACCAGATGCCTACCCCTTGCCCCGAATTGATACCATATTGGGCCGATTACGAGATGCCAAGTATATCAGCAGCATCGATCTAAAGGATAGCTACTGGCAGATTCCGATGCAAGAACAAAGCAAGAAATTCCCCGCATTTGCAGTGGCCGGCAGAGGGCTGTACCAGTGGCGAGTCATGTCTTTCGGCCTACATTCTGCCCCGGCCACCTTTCAACGAGCTTTAGATGGGGTCATAGGGCCAGACATGGAGCCGAATGCTTTCGCATATCTTGACGATATTATTGTCATCGGAAAAACTTTCGAAGAACACTTGGCCAATCTGAAGGAAGTCTTCAGAAGACTACGGGCCGCTAACTTACGAATAAATGCCGAGAAGTGCGAGTTCTTCAAGGCAGAGACCAAGTACCTGGGACATACCATAACGCCAGAAGGAATCAAGACGGACCCCTATAAGATTGCCGCCATCGCCAACATGCCAGTTCCCCGGAACCTAAAAGAAGAGCGGCGCTTTTTGGGTATCACCTCCTGGTACCGCCGTTTTGTCCAAAACTTTGCGGAGGGTAAAGAAGAGTAAGCACTGGAAATGGGGCCAGGAACAACAAGACGCGTTTGATACGCTGCGTAAGAAGTTAACCGAGGCTGCGGTATTGTCCTGTCCTGATTTTGGTAAAACATTCGTCCTCCACACGGATGCCAGCGAATACGGTTTAGGAGTAGTGCTCACCCAAGAAATTGAGGGCACCGAGCGAGTCATCGCGTATGCCAGCCGACACCTCGACCAGGCCGAGAAAAACTATTCGGCCACCGAGAAGGAGTATTTGGCCATAATATGGGGGACCCGTAAGATGCGTCCCTACCTGGAGGGCTACCATTTCATGATCCTCACCGATCACTTGGCCCTTAAATGGTTAAATTCTATTGAAAACCCGTCCGGGCCTTTGAACTGCAGCAATACCAGTTCTCTATCCAGTACAGGAAAGGCCAGCAAAATATTGTGGCAGATGCCCTCTCATGACAGCCCACTGCGGAACTCAACCTGCTGCAATCAGAGAGCCCCGCCCCACATAACTGGGTCGCAGAACGTATGTCACAAATACGCCAAAACCCGGAGGCCCACCTCGACTATTCCATCATCAACAACCAACTATACCGCCACGTGATCAACGAGGCCCCTCTGCAAGAAGACGTCCAGTCGAAGTTGTGTGTTCCTGAGGCGTTACAACCACGGGTCTTACATGAAACCCATGACCAGGCCGCCGGAGGTCATTTAGGCATTAAAAAGACCACCCACAAAATCGCCAGCCCGTATTATTGGCCCGGAATGACCCGGGATGTAAAAACATATGTACGAGGTTGCCAGAAGAGCCAGCAGTATAAGGTCGCGCAACAAGCACCGGCCCGAAGGATGTTAACGCGCATCCCAGAGAAGCCATGGGCGACAGTGTGCGCGGATTTTGTGGGACCCCTTCCCCGAACTAAACATGGGAATACGATGCTCCTCGTATTCTTTGACCAATTCTCAAAATGGGTGGAATTGATTGCCCTTCGTAAAGCAACCGCCGAAGGAGCGCTCAAGGCACTCAGGGGGCGCATCCTGGCTCGGTATAGCGTGCCAAAAGTTCTGATCACGGACAACTCACAGTTCACGGGCAAGGTGTTCAAGAAGGCCCTCGAAGACCTAGGGATCGGCCAGCAATTCACCACCCCCTACACACCTCAGGAGAACCCTACCGAGCGAGCCAACAGGACCATCAAAACCGTGATGGCACAGTTCTCGGGTCAACGCGATAATACCTGGGGCGAATTCTTACCAGAAATCATGCTGGCCATAAATACGAGCCAGTCGGAATCAACAGGGTTCACCCCCGCCTATCTTACCCAGGGCCGGGAACCCCGACTACCTAAAGCCCTGTATGATGCAGTCACTGTCGGTACCGGTGCCCGAAATCCAGCACCTACAGATCCGGCGAGTGAGCTACAAGTAGTGTTCAGTATAGTAGGGAAAAACCTGGCGGGAGCTGGGGCGAAGCAAAAACGCCATTATGACTTGCGGAGGCGTGGCTGGCAACCGGCCGTAGGTGAACAGGTACTGGTGCGACAGCACCCGTTATCGAGAGCCGTGGACAATTTCGCGGCTAAGTTGGCACCAAAATTCGCGGGTCTATACACAGTGCGGGGTTACACGTCCCCAGTAATAGTAGAACTTAGTAAAGTATGCAGTAGTGATGTCAGCACGGCCCACCTCAGTTCATTAAAACCATTTTTTCAACAAGCCCAGTAGTACGCCACCCACACCAACCAGCCCCAGAGGAATCGCGTTTGCGCAGTTGCCTGAAACCGTGCAGCGGCAGTTCAGCGACGACGCAGGTGCAGCCAGGCGAAGGCGTGTGCTACTACTACACCAGGGGTAACGATACCGAATTCGTGAAGCCGTAGACGGCCGGAGAGAGGGGAGGTAGTGTGACAAGCAAAGTCACCGGGTTCGTTTTGCCCACACCAGAATTATTTTTATTTAAGTCTATTTCTGGTATATTTTATTGAATTAATTACCTTGCGTTTATTTTGTTAGATCTAAGGCATGAATTATATCTAATTTGTATTTTTAATTATTTTATTTACTTTTTACCTTTATATGTGAATTAATGTTAACTTTATTTGAATTAGTAATTTGAATTTAACGGTTGGAAATAGCGACCTCTGGTTGTGAGAATACCGTCTCCATACACAACACTACCACCCTGGGCAATCACAGCTGTTGTGGTTCATATGATGGTATGTGTGTGTGTGTATGCCTGTGTATCAACACAAACGGTATATTAGGGCGAGCATCGACTGGTATGGGTCAGTCGGTGACGAGATCGACTAAGGTAAGAACTACTTAGGCCAGTGGCGAATTCACAGTCGAAGTAGTTTTTAAATTATTCGATCGCACTCAGTGGCATATCTTGTAGTGTGAGTATTACCTGTTGGATATTTGCGGGCCAATACTCGCACCGCCTGCGCTGAATAGAAGTGACCTGGGACAACACTCGAGTGGTCAACCCTGTGCTGCCCTAGCGTGCTACCTCAGCCTCCACAGAGCGGTAGCAGAGGCTTTGGTCAACACCTGAGTGGTAAACCTCATGCTGGCCTCTGGTTCCGCTGCACTGCACCAGGTGGCGCCTACTGAGCAACCGACGAAAGTAGTAAATAAAGTGATACGTTTTTTAACGTGGTTCAGAGAAGCGTGTTTTATTTCGCTCTCCGACGACTAGGGTTGCCAGTCGGACTTGATTTGGCTGGATTGTCCAGCTTTTTAATGGCCTGTCCAGTTCAAGCTAAAAAGAAATTTGTCCAGCTAAAAAAAATTTCCACAAAATGCTCTTAATATTTATTGCTTTAAAATAATTTTTATAAATTTCCTTATTGGAACATAATGCATCTGCAATAGCGCCATCATTTCTATTTTTGATTTAATTCGTATGTACAGTACTATTTCCATACTCAAGAGCTGAATATGCAAGATTTTTACATCAATTTTTTACTTAAGATAAATATAGGAGCGATAATTAATTCTACATTAAAATAAGAAACTAATTTTTTGAGTTATGACGTTGTTCCAGCAAATGAGAGGTATGTAGATATATAGAACATATGAATGAACTGAAAAAATTTAAGTTTAGTTATATTTTGTTATGTAAGTTTTGTAGTAAAGTATTATAAAAAAAAACAATGTAATAATATTAATGTCATACTCTTACATATGGGTATTTTTTAATAAAATTTTTTGTACAATAAACAAGTAACTTTTCGTGAAAATTTTGTTTCAAAATGTCCAGCTTTTTTTTAATATCCAGCTTTTTTAATTCACATGTCCAGCTTTTTGATCATCTGGATCTGGCAAGCCTACCGACGACCCTGGCCTCCGCTGAGTCTACCCCAGCAGTTCAGCGGACCCGTGTCGTTTGTTATTAAATTTCCTAAGTATACTTACTACCTCTGGTCTTAAAAAACAACATTTCTTTGGGTACAGTTTCAGGTTGCATCTCCTTTATAAGGTTTTGATTGTGATGATTCAAACTGCATCCATACACAGTTATGTCATCGACATAAAGAAAAGCTTCTGAATTAAGTCCTGAAAGTGCTATTGTAAGCATTCTCGGAAAACTGTTTGACGAGATCTTCAATCCAAATGGTAGTCTTTTAAATTGGTAATGTCCCTGTTGTGTGGAGAAAGCTGTAAGTGGTCTTGAGTCTTTGTCTATTTGGATTTGGTGAAATGAGCTAGTCATATCAAGAGTCAAAAACTATTTAGCTCTTTATAGTTTATCTAAAGTCTACTACAAGTCTCCATTTTCGTTTGTCTTCTGTATTCTTTTTGGGTACCTAAAGAAGTGAAGCATTGTAGGGGCTAATTGATGGTTCTATTTTATCGTCATGTAGCATGTTGTGTACTTGTTCATTCAATATGTCCGTATGGGAGTGGTTAGTCTGTAGTTTTATATATACACCGGAGTGTTATCTGTAGTTGTAATGTTTTGTTTATACAAATTGTACAGTTAATTTCTCGTTCTCTAAATGAAATACATTTTGATATCTTTTGAATATGTTTATGAGTTCTGATTTCGCATATTCATCAGGAAGCTGATTCTGGCAGTCGTGATCGAACACTTACTCGATTCATTGCCGTTGAGGCAACGGTTGAAGGTTTTATATTTGTTAGTGTATCTACCGTATTATTAAATACTAAAGGTGAGAGGGATAGGTTTAGCCGTTAGGTATTTGCTATCATCGATTCTTTTTTTATTTCTGCATTGGTTTCGTTAACACTCACTGTGATATATGCATTTCAACTATTTAAACTCATAAGAGTTTTAATTTTTTTTTTGTACTGTTTACAGTTGTGCTCTTCTTATTTGTTATTGTTTATCAACACCGAGAACAAAAAAATGTGTGTTTATGCTTCTCGGTGTTGATAAACAATAACAACTAAGAAGAGCACAACTGTAAACAGAGCACAACTGTACATACATGTATTTTTTTCTTTATCTTTTTCTTGTATTTACTTTTTTTAATACTTTATTTGTTCACGTTTTTATAAAAAAAAAATAAACCGTTAGCTTAGAAAACACATCTAAACATGTTCTAATTGTTAGTTGTTTTCTGAGCGGCAAAGAATAAACATGGGAAATGTGAATGTGGAGATTATAATTTCATCTGTACAAAGCTAACCGCTGTTATAGCAAGACAGATTATCAAATTTTAAAAATAAAAATATTACCGACAAATTATGGAGTGAAATTGGTGAGATTTTGATATACATATGTACATGTGTATAATAAAAAATAAACTTACGTAACTCAAAGTTAAAACAAGCCTTTGCTCTGCAGAAATTGCTTTTCTTTGTATTGTCAATCTGTTGCTAACTTTTTGCAAGAGCAAATCAAAGGATTTCACAGACATACGGCAGTATTGCCAAAACCGCTCAGAAATTACGCTCAGTAATAAGCCACTTGCTACTTGAACTCACCGCTCAGACGCTCGCCGCTTAGCCGCTCATTGCGTGGCCTCGGCCTAAGTTCTTCTACTCCTAACCTGTTCAGGTTGTTTATTGTCGTTATTATTTTTTCCCTGAATGTATTAACTGACATTTTTACTTGGTAAATAGTGCTTAATTTTTATTGTAATTCCGGAATGGTCTTTGTACTTCTGTTGTAACAATCAAAGCAGTGAAATTCTCTGGCCTTGCATGACTACCTATTGCCGTTCTTACCCCTGAAGTCAATTTTGCATGGTAGACGTACAGTAAGAAATCTTGTTTTGCTGTTTCAGCTAGAGTTTTCTCAATGAGTTCTGATGTTATCAAAAAACTTTCTAGTTCTTCATGGTTTCCAGCAAAGAGTGGGAGTGCTTTAGAGACTGTTTCTAAACTAAATGCTGCCATCGTAATGTTTCGTACTAAATATTCTTTGATTTTCTTTAGGATATTGTTAAATTCTAATTTAAGCGCTGATGCTTTTTCTTCGTCTTTTTCTACAAATTGTGCTATCTCAAATTCCCTTGTTATAGTTTTTAGGTCTTCTAACTTAAAGTTAATTGTTTTTTTCAGTGTATGTGCTTCCTGGACTTTTCTTTAAGTTTTTCAAAATTTCTGTTAGTTTTTGGAGACTCTTCACCATTAATAAAATTTCTTCTATACCACGTTTTCTCCTAATCTTTACTACTTGCACTATCGCAATATTTTCTTATCATTAAGACTGTCTCTAATTCTATTCTTCTTCCTAATAGATCCTTTTCTGTTGGTCTACCCGCAATACTTAATGTTTTCCACCAGTCAGCTTACCATTCTATGCTTTGTTCCAAATTCCATCCTTTATTCTCTTTATTTGTAAAATCTATAGGATTCTTTGGCTTATCCGTTTTTCCTTTTCTCTTTATTTTTATTTGTTATTTTGAAAAAGTTTTATTAATATTATTATTTCTAGTTAATTTATACATTAGTGTTAGTGCTGTCTACTCTATTACTATATTTAAAGACATATTTTTTAAAATACTGATTTACCTTATATGCTACGTATAAAACAATTAATACTATGCCTAATGTTACAATTAGTCAATTCACAAGGTATCCTAACATGTCATATTGTCAAAATGTCCTAATATTTTACAATGGTTTAAAAATATTGTTGTAGAAATAGAACGTTGCTTGCTGTGTTTATTGTGCTTACGTAATTAATCAGAAAAGTCCAGCGCTGAGCGGCTGAGCCGTACAACAATATTTTTAAACCATTGTGAAATATTAGGACATTTTGACAATATGACATGTTAGGATACCTTGTGAATTGACTATATATATTCCGGAAACATTCGTTTATCATTATTTTTTACATTTCCATTATTTATTATAGTTGCTTGGACTACCGCCTTGCTTTGTGGTTTCCCCATAATTTCTAAATATTTTCCCTGCAAGACTATGTCCATTTATCTTTAACAATTTTTCTTTTATATTTTTTTTGTTCCCCTGTTATTTTGTTTTTTTATTCTGTTGTTATAAGTAGTAGCACATTTTTGAATCCTTTATATCTATATACATATATAAAATTGTAACTTGTAAATTGTAAATTGTAATTGGATCTACACACATAAAATTAAGAATGCAATGCCCCGAGTGAATGAGAATCTGTTAGAGGGGCTTTTTGGTACTTTTTGTTCTTTACCTGTTACTTTTTGAATTTCCGTTAAAATTGGACCTATAAACATAAAATTAAACATGCAAGTTCCCAAGTGAATGAGAATATGTAAAGCAGACCATACACGATTCAATTTAATTGTCAACTGAGTCGGTTGTTGTCCAAATCAAAGCGTGTATGGCCTTGTCAGTTGATTAGTTTGACGGTTGTCGAGTTGGTTGAAGAAAAATCAAAAGATTTTGATTTTTTTACGTTGACTACTAAGTCTTTCAATTCGATTGTACTGTGTGTGCTCAAGTCTCTTGATCGGCTGTCAAAATTTATGTTTGTAATTTTTTTTGCAAAGAAAAAGTGAAATATTTTTAAAATTGGCTTTAATTTCAACAAAATAACCATTAATGCAATTATTTTTCTTTTTTCATCCATTGTTTTAATTTTGTAAATTTTTTTGTAAAATTGTAAAAAAATAATTAGTATTGTGGTTATTTTATTGAACTGTTAATGGTTTTTAATCCAAATTTAGATATTTTAATTAGGCTTAAGTTCATTGAATTTAATTTGCATTAAATTATTTTTTATGAAGAAAGGAATTTTTACAACATGGAAGATTAATTAAAATTGTTATTGATAATTTTCATTCTTGACTGACCTGGGATTCGAAGCCAGGCTGTCTGGCGTGTGATTCGAACCCAGGCGGCTGGTTACCCTGACATGTTTCGCCCTCAACCACTAGGTCTTCTCAAAGGGATTTGCCGTCTTACACTCGCAGCCATCGATGACTGCTGACGTCAGTAGTCAAACATCAATCCTTAAACCAAATTGTATTTTAACCTTTGGTAGATCGAAATTTGCTTTTTGAATGATTATCCATTTTTAATTGATCTCACATGTTTTTCCTTACTTCTGTTTTTTCGTACTCTTGTCAAGAATTCTTCTTGAAGTCCAAAGTACATTTTTTTTTTTTTTTGTTTTTCCTGTTTTTGTCTTTCTTTTTTCTAGTTGACCTTTTTCAGCACAACTTGAAGGACAAATGTAAACATAGCTCGTGCCTTAGCTGTTAACAATAATTAGTATTGTGGTTATTTTATTGAACTGTTAATGGTTTTTAATCCAAATTTAGATATTTTAATTAGGCTTAAGTTCATTGAATTTAATTTGCATTAAATTATTTTTTATGAAGAAAGGAATTTTTACAACATGGAAGATTAATTAAAATTGTTATTGATAATTTTCATTCTTGACTGACCTGGGATTCGAAGCCAGGCTGTCTGGCGTGTGATTCGAACCCAGGCGGCTGGTTACCCTGACATGTTTCGACCTCAACCACTAGGTCTTCTCAAAGGGATTTGCCGTCTTACACTCGCAGCCATCGATGACTGCTGACGTCAGTAGTCAAACATCAATCCTTAAACCAAATTGTATTTTAACCTTTGGTAGATCGAAATTTGCTTTTTGAATGATTATCCATTTTTAATTGATCTCACATGTTTTTCCTTACTTCTGTTTTTTCGTACTCTTGTCAAGAATTCTTCTTGAAGTCCAAAGTACATTTTTTTTTTTTTTTTGTTTTTCCTGTTTTTGTCTTTCTTTTTTCTAGTTGACCTTTTTCAGCACAACTTGAAGGACAAATGTAAACATAGCTCGTGCCTTAGCTGTTAACAATAATTAGTATTGTGGTTATTTTATTGAACTGTTAATGGTTTTTAATCCAAATTTAGATATTTTAATTAGGCTTAAGTTCATTGAATTTAATTTGCATTAAATTATTTTTTATGAAGAAAGGAATTTTTACAACATGGAAGATTAATTAAAATTGTTATTGATAATTTTCATTCTTGACTGACCTGGGATTCGAAGCCAGGCTGTCTGGCGTGTGATTCGAACCCAGGCGGCTGGTTACCCTGACATGTTTCGACCTCAACCACTAGGTCTTCTCAAAGGGATTTGCCGTCTTACACTCGCAGCCATCGATGACTGCTGACGTCAGTAGTCAAACATCAATCCTTAAACCAAATTGTATTTTAACCTTTGGTAGATCGAAATTTGCTTTTTGAATGATTATCCATTTTTAATTGATCTCACATGTTTTTCCTTACTTCTGTTTTTTCGTACTCTTGTCAAGAATTCTTCTTGAAGTCCAAAGTACAGACAGCCTGGCTTCGAATCCCAGGTCAGTCAAGAATGAAAATTATCAATAACAATTTTAATTAATCTTCCATGTTGTAAAAATTCCTTTCTTCATAAAAAATAATTTAATGCAAATTAAATTCAATGAACTTAAGCCTAATTAAAATATCTAAATTTGGATTGTAAAAAAATCTAAATTTGACAGTTGAATTAAAATCTTTCAATTTAGTTGAAGAAGTGTGTGGCCAAGTATCAATTCAGTTGAAAGACTCAGTTGACAACTGAATTGAGCCGTGTATGGGGCGCATAAGAGTGGTTTTTTGCTACTTTTATGTACTGTATTGTTTTCCAACAGGTACCTATTGAATTTTTGTTAGTATTGCATCTACAATGTTAATATTGGACCTAGAAACATAAAATTAAACATTCAAGTTCCTGAGTGAATGAGAATCTGTAAGGGGGATTTTTGGTACTTTTTCTTTCTCTAACTGTTACTTTTTTAATTAAAGTAGTACTTTTTTAATTCAATACTTATTGTTGTTCATTAACTAAAAAAAGAGAACAGGTGTCTGGTACAATTTTAAAATTGGGGCCTTTTAGGGAGTAAAAGGGTAAAACCTGTATTTTTGGTTATTTTTTGTCACCCATCTATCGTTAAAATCAATGCACATAGATATAAAAATTATATAAAATTCGTAATTTATCTAAAAAATGCAAGTGCAACCTTGGTACTTTTTCGAAATTTGAACGCTTAAGGTGTGAAAATCGTACCTAATTTTGTTACTTTTTCCAAGATATTTTTTCTTCATCTATTTATCTTTCACCGCACAAGCTAAACGCCTGAAGTTAAAAAGATGACATTTGGACCGGACGCAGGCCTCTCGCCAAATAGAGCACGCTTACCTCATATCTGCTAAGCTAAAGGAGATACAAAATAATGGAATAATTATTGTTGTTCAATTGAAAAAGGCGGTAAAAACGGAAATTCGCTAACCTCATATCGTCCCCTTAATAAAACAATAGTGTATACGCATGTACACCATTATTTTTTTATTGCATAATTAGAATCTACATAACTGATTCTAAATGTGGTCAAAATTTGGTGAAATTCTACTTCCACAAAGTGGATCAAAAGATTAATTGAAATATTATTGTATAATTGCGTGTTTGAAAATTTTCATTAATAATGAAACTTACGGTGTTTTAATTAGTTGTTACTCTGAATATCATTTCGAAGAAAAATAGGGTATAAAAAGCATACACTATTTTTATTATTCACTATTTTTATTATTTCATAACAAAATAAAATCGAAAAATGACGTATATTGATATACACAATTTTGTAATAATATATTTGGTGTAAAATATTCAAATAAAATAGTGTATACCATACAAAATAAAATAGTGTATAATGATTTTCATACATATTATAAAACAAATAAAATAGCCTAAGTGACATCATGGTACTTTGAATCCCATTTACATATTTGCAATTAAAGCACTTGTAAATTAATGAAATATCATCTACTAGTAGCCTGATTATTTCATCACATATTTAAATGACCACAACTCAAAAACATCGACTATTTTCTGAGATATTAGTGTTTTCCCATTTGTCTAATAACTCAAAAATTTTAAACTCTATTATCTCGAAATGGCAAAAAAATTATACACTATTGTTTTATTAAGGGGACGATATCTGCTAAACTAAATGAGATACACAAAAATAATATACCTATAATAATACCTATTATTGTTCATTAAAAAATAAGCGGACAGGTGTCTAGCACTTTTTTGAAATAAGGAGTAAACGGGTGAAACCTGTATTTGAAACTTTTTTGTTACGCCATCTATCGTTTAAACCAATAAACATAGAAATAAAAAGTATATCACATTCGTAACTCATCTAAAATATACCAATTTGGTACTTTTTCGAAATTCGATCCCTAAAAGAGTGAAAATCGTTCTTAATTTTGTTACTTTTTTTAAATATTTTTCTTCATCTGTCAATTGATAGATGACTGCTACTGACTGCTTCATTATCACTTATCCTTAACTCCAGAAGCTAAAAAGTTGACATTTGGACCGGAGGCTGGGCTCTCGCCAAATCGATCCCGATATCCTCATATGCCGCTACAAAGACACCAAAAAAATTTGTTCAATAAAAAAAAATAAGCGGACAGGTGCCTGGTTCTTTTTTGAAAATCGGCTTTTTGGGGAGTAAAAGGGTAAAACCTGTATTTAAAACTTTTTTGCTATGCCATCTATTTTTTTTAACCAATAAACATTAAAATAAAAAATATATCACATTCGTAACTTATCTAAAAAATACAAATACAAATTTGGTACATATTCGAAATTCGAACACTTAAGAGGTGAAAATCGTACCTATTACAAAGAAGCGGGTTAAAACATAGACACATAAATTTTGGCGTAAAAATATGTCCACGAAAGAAAAGGAAACGCTAACGAAGTAGCGGGTTAAATGCTAGTTATAGATAATATAACAATCATTAATTATATTGCAGTGATTTTTGAAAACAATTTGCTTAATTTCATTATGTTTATTTATATCTTATATTATTACATTTTATTATATGTTTACTTATTTTTTTTTATTTAACTTGTGTGTACTATCATTACATTTTAACACAATAATTAATACTATTACATTTTACTTATCTTACTTGTTTGCATTTTTTTTATTTGCAATTCTTTTATTTCTGTCCTTAATTTTACTTGTATGGATCTCTCCGTTGCTAAGTTGAGATCCCGATACAGCATAGCTAACTTCTTCCTCAACTGGTACTGTTTGCCTGCTCTTTTTTTTTTGGTTTATCGATGGTCTTCTCGTGTATTGTTTTCACTTGCCGCTTCCTGTACTCTTCCAGGGTAATGGTCTTTGGACCTGCGTTTACTGGTAGTGGTTCATAGCAGGGTGCCGATTCTACCACCGGTTCCGGCTCGTATTCCTGCTCCTTGATGTTTTTTAAATACGAGTCTATCTCTAAGGACATCAAAAAAATTTCTCTAGTCTGGCAGGATAACAAATTTGTCTTTTGAATGCCAGCTTGGTAGGATAATTAATCTTATTATGGTCCGAGTGGGCAGGATCGCCATGTAAAGGTTTCGGGTTGTGTGTGTGTGTGTTATTATTCCTTTCCCTATAGCCCTTGGTTATTTGGATTTGCTGTCAGGGTTTCAGCTGTTAGACAGGCGTTCAAAAGAACTGCCAAAATATGTGAGAATTTGTAAATTTAAACACAAGGCAAGTGACAGCCAATTTCAGATTTACGTTTACAAGTCTGATTTATTTAAATAATGTAAGGTATTTTATACTACGGTTGAAACTTACATTTAGCCTTTCTTACTTATTCTACTTATCGAAAAGATTTGCCCTTTTTACAATCATTCTGACCAATCAGAATGTTAGTGCTTGTAATGCACTTATTTATATTTACACTCAATGTTGTGCATTTACATTTCGATTGAGTAGTTTGTAATCCAATTGACTTACATTCCAATAAATGTTTTTTTGACTAATGCCGATATTTGATCTATTCTATCACCCTACTCCTGTTAAGATGTCATGTATGGAAATCAGCGTAGCTGACGTAAGGTACACTACAATTTGCGTCAAATACTTTTCAGCTGTCGAAGGTGGCAATCCGTTGGCGATGTAAGCAGTTGACAACGCCTTCGTCAATTGTTCTATTTCTGCTGTAAATTCATTGGCCGATCGATTATTCTGCTTTATGTTTAGCGGTAAGTACTTCGGCTGGTTCACCTTTAATCGTACCGTTCAGTTTGGCAATGATCTGCTGAATTGTTGTTTCAGCTGAAATTAATGCTCTAGAAGAGCCTTTTAATTTTGTTTTTATCAAATTTACAGATACCGCTTCACGACCTTCTTTTAGTGAATTCACTTAATTCAAAGCATCAATGAAGGATTGCATATTTTGTGGCTTTCTACCGAAGTCTGGAAGGATTCTCTATGCCAATCTTAGGAATTCTGTTATTGTCTGAGGCACTTTTTTGTCATGGAATTTCCTCAAACAGTTTGGTTTTAGTTTCAGGAGTTCTTGGTTCTGGAATATATTTTAACTCCTCTCGTGTCGTCTCCGGTAATTTGATTTGTAAACCTTTTCTCAAGCAGATGCGTGTTAGTTTATCAATGTCTACGAAAAATGTATCGGCCGCTGTTTTATGGTGCTGAGTTACGCGGGATTAGTTAACGTTCAATATGACCCTAATCTGTTCAAAACGGTAAAATAAAATATTTCTCTACTGTTTCATCTTTTGTGGGTCTATCTACGTTTAAGCACTAATAGGACCTATCAAAACTTCCCTTTATTTGGCTTATTTTTTCAACAATATATTGCCAGTCCATACCAAGGTAACTGATTCAGGACAAAATAGAATAAAAACATTTTTTTTTTTTATTATTATTCAAACATTTTTTTCTATTATATTTTTCTTGTTGCTTTAAATTTAAAAATAAACGTTGTGAAAGCAAAAATTAATTATATTTTTTCTATGCCATTTTAAATTGAGGCCGCCCGTTCGTAATTCTTTCCTAACGACCTCTTATGCAATTGATATAAGGTCGTAAGTAATTATAGTGCAAGGATCACTAATAATAACAATAAATTATTGGGAACACCAATTCACTTTAACCTTATTTATGACGTTGGCGTTTGAGTTTTCTATTTTAGATTCCTTGCCACCTATTTTCTAATGTTATTTTCTATCCTTCCTTCACGATATTTATTTAAATTTTTATTTGTTTTTTAATTTAAAGCATTAAATTTTGTATCAATACACAACATCTGACAATATTTGGGCGGGATTGGATAAATGGGCGTGGCACAAAATAGATTTATTTATATCTAAAGAACGGTAAGAGCAAAATTGCCCAAATTTGGTACACATAACTGGGTTGTCAATACGCAACCAAAAATGGGCGGGATTGGAATGGTGGGCGTTGCATCTCCCATACAAATACGTTATAATTTTATGTATATCTGGGGAACGACAACAGCCAAAGTTTTCAAACTACAATGCACAACATCCGAAATATGGAGGCAATTGGAGAAGTGGGCGTGTCATGTCGAATACAAACACATTATAGATATCTTTATATCTGATACACGGCAAGTACCAAAGCTTCCAAAATATGTACAAACATATATCTAATGAAAGTTAAGTGAAAAATTGCCTTAATTTCGTACAATTAGAATGCTTATCAATATACAGACAGCATCTGTAAGAAATGTACGGGATAGGAGAAGTGTGCGTTGCACATACTAGATTTCTGGAACTGCCACAGCTACAATTTAGAAATTTGAAACAAATAGCTTGGTTATAAATAAACAATATCTGTAAAAAAAAGTTGGCCTTATTATAAACAGAGGCGGGACAACTTCCATACAAATACCATATGGATTTCTGTGTAACTGGTAAATGGTAACAGTAAGAGCGTTCAAACTTTGTACAAATAGCTTCGCAAGCAATGCACGAGATTTGTTTGTATTTATAACAAATTACACATTTTATTTAAATGAGGGTATCGAAGCGCACTGTGTTAAGCTAGTATATATATAAAAAAAGAGAAATTTTCCCAAATGGCTTGGTGGAAGAATATTCTAAAAGCAATCCCTTTAGTTTTTGCGGGATATGAAGTAGGAAAAAACAACAATAATGAAAACTAACATAACAATAAGAAACTTATAGAGTATGTAAGGACAAATATAATAAGAATCCAAAATGAAAATAAAGAACTTGGATGTTTTTGAAATAATAATGGTAATTATCCTTGCATTATTGGCAATTGCCTACATTTTAAGATTAATGTATGCAATCTTAATTAGAAGACAATAAAAAATATCTAACGTAACAATTAAATATATAAATAAAAGTACTAAAAATTTAAAACAAAGTTCTAACAATTAAAAATAAAATTTGCTTGATATTTTCCAAACTCACTACAACCTCATTGATGATTTATATAACCTTATCTATAATAGGCTTAAGTTTATTGAATTTAATTTTCATTAAATTATTTTTATGAAGACAGGAATTTTACAACATGAAATTAATTAAAATTTTATTGATAATTTTTCATCCTTGACTGCGCTGAGATTTGAAGCCAGGCTTTCACGGACAGGTCAACATTTTTCATTTTTCGAATTTATTCTATGAGCTCAATTTCAGTTATGTATTTTATAAAGTTTTTTGTAATAGCTCTATTCCTTATATTTGTTTAGCAATGACTTTATACACTACCAGACTATTATATTGCATTTTCTTGTTACATTTTACCTTAGATTTCCGTTGGATAGCAATGAAGTATATTTATGTACAGAAAAATTTACAATTATTAGACACCAGCAGAACGTAATGCAATTTCTGGCCCGCTACGGCCTTCGTCAGCATTCTTTGTGTCACACTGGATAGTGATACTTTATAAATTGAATGTATTTAACTCAACTATTTTAACAAATAGATATTGGGAATTATTTCTTTTTCATAAGCAACTTTTATTATATTCAACATTTTTAATTTTTCGAATTTATTCTATGAGCTAAATTTCAGTTATGTATTTTATAAAGCTTTTTGTAATAGCTCTATTCCTTAAATTTGTTTAGAAATGACTTTATACACTACCAGACTATTATATTGCATTTTCTTGTTACATTTTACCTTAGATTTCCGTTGGATAGCAATGAAGTATATTTATGTACAGAAAAATTTACAATTATTAGACACCAGCAGAACGTAATGCAATTTCTGGCCCGCTACGGCCTTCGTCAGCATTCTTTGTGTCACACTGGATAGTGATACTTTATAAATTGAATGTATTTAACTCAACTATTTTAACAAATAGATATTGGGAATTATTTCTTTTTCATAAGCAACTTTTATTATATTCAACATTTTTCATTTTTCGAATTTATTCTATGAGCTAAATTTCAGTTTTGTAATTTATAAAGCTTTTTGTAATAGCTCTATTCCTTAAATTTGTTTAGAAATGACTTTATACACTACCAGACTATTATATTGTATTTTCTTGTTACATTTTACCTTAGCTTTCCGTTGGATAGCAATGAAGTATATTTATGTACAGAACAATTTACAATTATTAGACACCAGCAGAATGTAATGCATTTTCTGGCCCGCTACGGCCAGAGTAAGCATTCTTTGTGTCACACTGGATAGTGATACTTTATAAATTGAATGTATTTAACTCAACTATTTTAACAAATAGATATTGGGAATTATTTCTTTTTCATAAGCAACTTTTATTATATTCAACATTTTTCATTTTTCGAATTTATTCTATGAGCTAAATTTCAGTTATGTATTTTATAAAGCTTTTTGTAATAGCTCTATTCCTTAAATTTGTTTAGAAATGACTTTATACACTACCAGACTATTATATTGCATTTTCTTGTTACATTTTACCTTAGATTTCCGTTGGATAGCAATGAAGTATATTTATGTACAGAACAATTTACAATTATTAGACACCAGCAGAATGTAATGCATTTTCTGCCTTCGTCAGCATTCTTTGTAGCTCTATTCCTTAAATTTGTTTTGCTATTACAAAAAGCTTTATAAAATACATAACTGAAATTTAGCTCATAGAATAAATTCGAAAAATGAAAAATGTTGAATATAATAAAAGTTGCTTATGAAAAAGAAATAATTCCCAATATCTATTTGTTAAAATAGTTGAGTTGAATACATTCAATTTATAAAGTATCACTATCCAGTGTGACACAAAGAATGCTGACGAAGGCCGTAGCGGGCCAGAAAATGCATTACGTTCTGCTGGTGTCTAATAATTGTAAATTTTTCTGTACATAAATATACTTCATTGCTATCCAACGGAAAGCTAAGGTAAAATGTGACAAGAAAATACAATATAATAGTCTGGTAGTGTATAAAGTCATTTCTAAACAAATTTAATTAATAGAACTATTACAAAAAGCTTTATAAAATACATGACTGAAATTTAGCTCATAGAATAAATGCGAAAAATGAAAAATGTTGAATATAATAAAAGTTGCTTATGAAAAAGAAATAATTCCCAATATATATTTGTTAAAATAGTTGAGTTAAATACATTTAATTTATAAAGTATCACTATCCAGTGTGACACAAAGAATGCTGACGAAGGCCGTAGAGGGCCTGTTGTAAAACTTCTGGTTTTTTTCCAACAAAATATTTAAATATTAAACTTATGTATATGAATTATATTTTCTTAAAAATTGCAATTACCTACTATATACCTATTCGAATTGATTTGGAGTGTACACACAAAATACGTTTGCATTGACAAAAAAATACTTTGATTCTTTGTTTTCTAATTTTAATGTTGTATCATATATGTACGTAAATACGTATTTGCATATGCATTAATATGTTCTTGAGTTATAAGTCAGACACACATACATAGTATTCATTTATCAACAGACAATAATGCAATAAAAAAAAAGTATTTATTAATCTCTGTTCTCAAGTAATTTAGGTATAGTTGCTTGTAATTATTAACGGGTTCTTTATTTATTTTTTAATTATTTCTTTTACATATTTTGCACTCAAATATTAAAAATTCAATTCGAATTTAGGTACATACTAGAATTTAAGTTTTTTACTTTTTTCTTTTTTAACTTAACTTCGAACCTGAAAAGTTGTAAGCGCTAATAATTTTGAGCTAAATCTGGACTTAAGAAATTAAAAATAAAGTTTATTTATAATTAAGCTGTAACCAAATTAATTTTATTCGATTAAATCTTTGGTTGAAGGAAATTTACTGAACATAATAGCTGGTGCCGAAACCCGGGAACTCTTGCATTTAGGAATTTCTAAATTAATGGTTTGAAATTGATATATTTACTTGAAGAATTTTGGTAATTATTCTGTTTTATAATTATAATGAGCAGTCTTGATATTTTAATAAAAGAGCAACGTGACTTGTTGGAATTATTAATTAAATTAGAACTGCGTTTTGAACAGAAAAGTGGAAGTGAAAGGACCTGCGGTTATTTACATTCTTTAACACAAAAAGTAGATGATATATTCAAAAAATTTGAAATCCAGCACGATCAGATCGTACGGAGAATCCATGAGGATTCCATAAACGTGCAAGATGTTCCTTATTTAATAGAAGACGTTTACATTGAGTGTTCAGAAAAATTTTTAATATTTAAAGGAAAGTTGATTGACTCGCTTTCAGAACATTCGTCGACAAATGGTCCGATGGCAAGTACATTTATCGCACCTGGTAGTCGATCAGATACCTTAATTAATTCCGACACTAGACTTCCGAAAATATCATTGCCTAAATTTTCTGGAGAATATATTGAATGGATTCCATTCCGCGATATATATTTTTCCTTAGTTCACCACAATGATTCATGGAACAAAGTTCAAAAATTTTATTACTTAAAAGGCACGCTTTCAGGAGAAGCTGCCAATTTGATCAAAAGTATTTCTGCTACAGAGGCTAATTATGATTCCGCTTGGAAAATTCTGGTATCAAGATATCACAACAAGCGTATGCTTGTTGGAAATCTTATATTTAAACTTTTCAATATACCAAAATCCGATGGTGGATTTCAGTCAATTAAAACTTTACTGGATTCTGCCCAAGAATGTTTATCTTCTCTCAACAACCTGAACATAAATACCCATAGCTGGGACCCGCTTCTTGTGCATTTGCTAGTACAAAAGCTGGATATTCAGACTCGGAAAGATTGGGAGCATTCTTTAAAATCATCAACAGAACTACCCTTACGGGATGAATTATTCTTATTCTTAGAACGAACATTTAGATCACTGGAATCGATCAATGAGGAACTACCTTCAACTTCGAAACAAAAGTCTTTTAGAGGTAACAAAATATCTACACAATCGAAAAAGACCTCTTGTAACTCAGGAAATGTTTCAAAACAAAATAACAGTTCTTGCTTGTACTGTGACAAGCATCATCCATTATCTAAATGTTTTAAATTTTTGGCTCTTTCCTTACATTCAAAGGATAAATTCTTGTCTGATAAAAGAGTTTGTCGAAATTGTCTTGTGGTCGGACATGATCACAATAATTGTAGCTCACCCTTTCGTTGCATTAGTTGCAAAAAACTTTATCACACTGTCCTTCATTCCGAAGAAAATAACCCCTTAGATGCTTCGGCAACTAATTCTAGTCCCAATACTTCCCCTCAGCTAACGACACATACTGCAAATTCTTTTCATACGGTTCTATTGTATACAATTCGTTTAAATGTTCATACAAACCGTGGTAATTTTCCTATACGTGCTCTTTTAGACCCCGGATCCCAGGGAAGTTTAATTTCCAAATACTCACTTTGGTTGGGTGTTTTCTGGAAATAGTCAAGAAGTGTCGGTTAACAGAATACACATACATAACGTGAATTTGGAATGTATTTTGAGATCTTTCTGGGAACAGGAAGAAGTTGCTTCTCAGAGGCAGTTAACTGGCGAAGAGTTGGCTTGTGAGAACTTCTTTGAGTCTATAACTAGTCGCTCAGAATCGGGCCATTATATTGTACATTTACCATTTAAATCGCTTTTGCGCAATAATACTGAACCCAATATTAATAATAATGCTATAAGCGCTTTTAAGCGTTTACGACAATTGGAGATTTCATTTTCAAGAAATCCTGAATTTTCTGAAAGCTATAAAAACTTTATGCGAGAATACGAGTCTTTAGGGCACATGACGAAAATTGGAAGATATCCTAATGATATACGAGGAAACTCATATTTTTTGCCCCACCATGGCGTTTTGAAGGAAAGCAGTACAACGACCAAACTAAGAGTTGTGTTCGATGGCAGCTGTCATTTAAACGATTGTAAATCTTTAAACGAGGAATTATCTTCTGGCCCTGCCCTTCAAAACAATCTTCCTTCAATCATTACCAATTGGAGAAGACATAAGATAGCCTTCTGTGAGGACATCGAAAAGATGTTCCGGCAAATTGTTGTTTGTCCAGAACATAGAAAATATCAACAAATTCTTTGGCGGTTTAATCCAATTGAGGATATTAGCATTTATGAATTAAATACTGTTACATATGGGACTACCTCGGCTCCATATTTAGCAATTCGTGTCTTACATAAATTGGCTCATGATTTTGAATTTGATTTCCCGTTGGCTGCCAAAGTTTTGATTTCTGATTCCTACGTGGATGACATTATCTCAGGTGCAGATAATGTTAAAAGCGCTATACATTTACAGAAAGATCTTTGCACTCTTCTTCGAAAAGGCGGATGCAACTTACGTAAATGGATAACGAATTCCCCCGAACTTTTACGGGAAATACCTAAGGAGTATAGGGAACCTTCCGATACTTTGAAATTTGATAGGGATAACGTCGTTAAGACCCTAGGTATTCAGTGGAATACTGATAATGATTCGTTTTCATTTACCGTTAACATTGAGAAAGCAAAGTCTATTACAAAGCGGACAATACTGTCAGAGTCTGCAAGACTCTATGACCCTTTAGGATGGTTGACACCATCCACGGTAGTTTCCAAGTCTATTTTTAAGCAACTTTGGGAGCATGGGTTAGATTGGGATTCAAAAGTACCTGCCTCAATTGGAACACACTGGTACAGACAGAGGTCATCCCTATTGCATCTTTCTAAATTAAAAATTCCTAGATGGATTCGATGGTCCCATGATTCTAAAACAGAGCTACATTGCTTTTGTGATGCCTTATCTATTGCATATGCAGCGGTTGTTTATTCTAGGGTAATTACGCCTACTGGTATATTTGTCAACATTTTACAGTCGAAATCTAAGGTAACTCCAATAAAAACTGTTTCCATACCAAGGCTCGAGCTGTGTGCCGCCAAGCTTTTGGTTCAACTCACTCAGAGTGTTAGGGATTCATTATCTAATATTAATATTGAGAACATTTATTACTGGAGTGATAGTTCAACGGTTTTATCTTGGATACAAAAACCACCATCATCCTGGACTGTATATGTTGCAAATAGAGTTGCAGATATACAAAGGTTAAGTAATCCCATTCAATGGAAATATGTATCATCGGCGTTAAATCCGGCGGATTGCGCCTCTAGAGGTATTTTGGCACAGGATCTAGTGGAAAATAAAACATGGTGGTATGGGCCGTCGTTTTTATATAAATCTACACTCTATTGGCCAAAGGGTCTTTCAAATTTACAAACTTCAGAGGAAAAGAGATCAAGTAAAGTTTCAGCAAATTTATGTGGGAATAAGACTAACCCAGAAATACTTTTAAGATTTTCTAACTTAAAATCATTACTTCGAATAAGTACTCTGTGCTTTCGGTTTGCCTATAACTGCAAAAATCCCAGATTAAAACGAACGGACATTCTGTCAACTTCGGAAATTAATGAAACTTTTTCCCGTCTTATCAAAATTACACAGCTGATTGATTTTCCAATTGAAATTATGTCACTTTGCGACAATCGTGAGCTAAAACGTAGTCCTTTGCTTAAACTCCTGCCATTTCTCGATGAAGCTGGAATAATTCGTGTAGGTGGTCGCTTACAAAATTCAAACTTATCTTATAATATTAAACACCCTATAATATTAGCCAAATCTAACCCACTTTCGAAACTGATCATTGTTGATTCTCATGAGAGGACTTTACATGGCGGTATTACTTTAACCATGTCTATCGTGAATCGCAATTTTTGGATAATATCTGGAAACCAATTAGCTAAATTAATTATTCACAGATGTATGCAATGTTTCAGATATTCTGCTAAAGCTTCTTACCAAGTTATGGGCAATTTACCATACGTTCGTCTAAACATTACTAGACCATTTAAGCATAGTGGAGTTGACTATGCAGGTCCTATATCCATTAAAACATCAACGTTAAGAAATGCAGTCATCACTAAAGGTTATATTTGCTTATTTGTGTGTATGGTCACCAAGGCTATTCACTTGGAGGCCGTCTCAGACCTTACTACAAAGTCATTTCTGGCGGCATTTAAGCGCTTTGTGTCTCGTAGAGGCGCTTGTACTGATATCTATTCAGATTGTGGTACGAACTTTGTTGGTGCCTCGAAAGAACTTCAAATACTTTATCACAGAAATGAAAAATCATTGCCTCAGGACTTGCGTCAGGCACTGAGTTCAATGTTTACGAACTGGCATTTTATACCGCCAGCATCGCCAAATTTTGGTGGCCTATGGGAGGCTGGTGTGAAATCTGTCAAATACCACTTAAAACGTATAACAAAAGATAGACTTTTAAGTTTTGAGGAACTCGCAACACTCCTTTGCCAGATTGAAAGTTGCTTAAATTCACGCCCATTGTGTCCGTTATCGTCAGATCCTTCTAATTTTGATGCACTTACTCCAGCACATTTTTTGATTGGTGAACCAACACAATGTATTCAGGAGGAGACAATATTAAATCAAAACATAAATCACCTTGCAAGATGGAAATCTGTGGAATTGCTAAAGCAACACTTCTGGAAAAGGTGGCATAGAGAATACCTAAATCGTCTGCAAGCACGCCCGAAATGGCTAAAGGGTAACGCCAACCCTAAAATTGGAGACTTAGTACTTATAGTAGATGACAGATGTGGTCCAGGATAGTGGTTGTTTGGTCGAATAACTGATGTTCATCCAGGACTCGACGGCCGAATAAGGGTGGTATCTGTTCTTACAAAAAATAAAATCATCAAAAGGCCTATTTCTAAAATTTCTTTTCTTCCAGACATTTCACCAGAATTTACAGAAGACAATAACACCGATGAACAAATTACACAACATAGGATGGAGCCTACCGTATAACGCTGTGAGTCGGAGCATAGCGGAGTTTTATAGCCCGACTAAACTTACTCCCAACTATAGGCCATCCACAATACAAACATTTGTTCATAGGGGGGAGAATGTTGTAAAACTTCTGGTTTTTTCCAACAAAATATTTAAATATTAAACTTATGTATATGAATTATATTTTCTTAAAAATTGCAATTACCTACTATATACCTATTCGAATTGATTTGGAGTGTACACACAAAATACGTTTGCATTGACAAAAAAATACTTTGCTTCTTTGTTTTCTAATTTTAATGTTGTATCATATACGTAATGTAGTGTATATGGGGTGGCAGGATCGCCATGTAGGGTTTTGTGTTGTGGTGTGAGCGTGTTTTTCTAATGTGTATTGGTCCCTATAGCCCTTATTTTGTTTAAATAGCTGTTAGGGTACCAGCTGCTTTGTAAGGCGTTCAAAGGAACTGCCGAATTTGGATGAGTCTTTAAATTAAAACCAGGCAAGTTATTGCCGAATTAAGATATTAATTTTAAGTCTAATTTATTTTCAATTTACTGGTGCTTATATACTATACATGAGATTTTAACTTAACCGTTCTAACTTAGTTTAATTATTTACATTTCTCTATTTGTCTTTGTCGGTCATATGGAGATATCAATAGATTGTATTAATAACAAGCCCTCATGACCAGTCTCGCCAATCGGAATGTTGGACGTTGGAATGCACTCAATTTACACTCAATTTTAATGTCATTCACTTACATTCCGATTGTCGTCATTTGTTTATACCGTTATTTGATATTTAAAATACCCTACTCTATATAAGTTGGTAAGTGTTGGTTTTAGAGTAGTTTAAGGGTATGCGGTGGCGACTTATGAGGTACACTACACCCTCACCGCTAAGAGAAAAATTAGGGGATTGATTTTTCTTGATATATTCATAGTACCGACAATGTTTATAAAATAGTTCTTAGTTTCTATTTACATATATTATAATTTTACAAAGTAGTTCTTATAGAGTATTTAATATTTTAATAGTTTTATAATTTGTATTTACATGAGTTATAGTTTTTAAAGTAGTTCTTAATGTAATTAATATTTAATTTATAATTATTTAAAAATAGTAGTAAAAATAGTATTCTTATAGTACTTAATTATTGTCTCTTAGGCCTATATATGGTTTTAGTTGATTGTTATGGAATTCTTTTTCAATTCCGTGGTAGTCTATTATAGTATTTACACCGTTATTTCTAATTATTCTATATGGGCCTTTGTACGGGCTTTGATTCTTTTTCCTATTCTCTACTTTTATTAAAACTAAATCTCCTATTTTTAGATTTAAACTACTGCTATATCTATTTTCCATGTTTATTTTTTCTTTTATTTTATCTGTGAAATCTTTAGCTCTAATCAAAGAATATTTTAATCTTTGTTTCAGCTCTTTTGCATAGTCATCATAATTGTATATTTTGTTATTATCAGTTTCATAAAATTCTGATGGTAGGCATGGCAATCTACCATATACCAATTCAAATGGTGTGTAACCAGTGTCTATGTGTGGAGCCGTGTTGTAGGCAAAAGTAAAATAGTTTATCCACTTATCCCATTCGTAATCATTTGCTGTTGTCAGCAAGAATTCATTGAGAACCCTGTGATTTCTTTCTACCGCACCCATTGTTTCATGGTGGTAAGGGGTTGAAAATGTTTGTTTGATATCGAGTAGTGAACATATGTTATGCATGAGTTCGTTTTTGAATTCTTTCCCGTTGTCTGATTTGAGCACCATAAATTTACCGAATTTTAAAATTAATTGTTCTACAAGTGTTTTGGCAGTTGTAAGTGCGTCTTTTGTTGACATTGGGTGAGCAATAATGAATTTTGTAAGCTCGCATTGCATTGTCAATATGTATCGGTATCCGTTTGAAATACGAAGAGGTCCTACAGTATCAATTGATATTGTCTCAAAACTGTTGCTTGGGGTGTGCGTTATTGTAAGTGGTTCTTTAATGTGTTTGGTTTGTTTGTTTATGTTACACTTGTCACAGTATTTTACGAATTGCTTTACCATCTTATTCATGTTTTTCCAAATGTATCGCTGTTTTAATTTAATAATTGTTTTTCTTATTCCTTAGTGGCCTGCGTGTGTGGCGTTGTGGAATTCATCGATGAGTTTATATTTCAGTATGTCATCTGTTATTCTTGTTGGGGCATTGTAAATTAATATTTTTAGTTGAGGACTTTTGTTGTTTATTCTTATCTTTGTATAGGCTTCTTTAAAATCTTTCATTGTATATACTTTAAATATTTTATCATTCTTTGCTAGCGCTAATTCTTTTATATTTTCTTTATTCATTTTAGATATCAGTTTCCTCAGAATCGAATCTAGTTTCGCTGAGTTATCGCTGAATCTTGTATGCATACTATTTTGTATATTCTTGGCATGTAACTTCTTCATAACCGAATCTTGTTTCGATGAATTATCGTTACTACCTTCATTCATATAATTATTCTTTTGGGTACGTGATTTCTTCATAATCGAATCTTGTTTCGATGAATTATCATCACGTCCTATGTGCACAATGTTATCTTTTACATATATATCTGTATTCTCTATATTCTCAATACTATCAAATTGCAATTTCTTCATTTCTTTAATATCATTTATGGATGTGCATTCCCATATTAGAAGTTGATCAGACTCCTGAGAGATGCATTTTTCCACATTATTTCTATTCGCGTTGCTTCTATCCGGATTATTTCTATACGCGCGCGCTTTATTCATATCTATTTCTTCATTTGCCTCATTATTTGTAACTTTATTTGCCTCTTTTTCATTTCTCTTTGTCATTGCCCTCGTAGTTATTAGTATTCTTTTTTCTTTCTCATCATTTTCTAACGGTATCATTTGTTTATTTCTATCCTTGATAATGCGTCCGCATTAGTGTTAATTTTTCCTTTTTTATAAATTATCGCGAAGTCATAATCGCTTAAATCTAGTCTAATTCTTGTCATTTTTGATGAAGGATTCTTATGTGAAAATAGTGATATCAATGGTCTATGGTCTGTTACCACTATGAATTTTTGACCGATAAGTATGGTTTGAAGAAATTTATTCCCCAGTGAATTGCGAGCAATTCTTTTTCAATAATGGGTTTGTTCATATCATGCTTTTGAAGTGATTTACTTGCGTAAGAAATAGGTAAATCTTTTCCAATTTCACCTTGTGATAAGACTGCTCCTAAGGCGTAGTTTGAGGCGTCAGTCGTCAAAATAAAAGGTTTGTCAAAATTTGGGTACTGTAAAATTGGTGGGTTCATTAATTTGTCTTTTAGTGTGTCAAAAGCATTTTGGCATTCATTTGTCCATAAGAATTTTACTGATTTTCTTAATAGCATGTTTAACTGTTTTGCAATGTCCGCAAAATTCGGTATGAATTTTCTATAATAGTTGCAGAATGCAACGAAACGTCTAACTTCGTCTGCGTTTTTGGGAGTTGGGTAATTTTTAATAAATTCATATTTAGCTGGATCTGTTTTCACACCGTCTTTTGTTATTAAATGTCCTAAATAAACTACTTCTGGTCTTAAAAATCAACATTTCTTTGGATTCAGTTTTAAATTGTATCGCTGAAGTCTATCCAAAACTTTCACAAGATTTTCATTGTGATGGTTCAAACTACATCCATAAACAATTATGTCATCGACATAAAGAAAAGCTTCTGAATCAAGTCCCGAAAGTGCTATCGTAAGCATTCTCTGAAAACTGTTTGATGAAATTTTAAGTCCAAATGGTAGTCTTTTAAATTGGTAGTGTCCCTGTTGTGTAGAGAAAGCTGTAAGTGGTCTTGAGTCCTTGTCCAACTGAATTTGGTGAAATGAGCTAGTCATGTCAAGAGTCGAAAACCATTTAGCTCTTCCTAGTTTATCCAAAATATCCTCTAATCTAGTTAGTGGAAATTTGTCATTAATTTTTTTGTCATTTAACTTTCTGAAATCCACTACAAGTCTCCATTTTCGTTTGTCTTCCGTATTCTTTTTGGGTACCAAAAGAAGTGGAGCATTGTAGGGGCTAATTGATGGTTCTATTATATCGTCGTGTAACATTTTATGTACTTGTTCATTTATTATGTCCGTGTGTGAGTGGGGTAGTCTGTAGTTTTTTATGTATACCGGAGTTTTATCTGAAGTTGTAATGTTTTGTTTATAAAAATTGTTTACAGTCAATTTTTCATTCTCTAAATGAAATACATTTTGATATTTTTTGAATATGTTTATTAATTCTGATTTTGCATATTCATCAGTTTCATTTAATTGCAAGTCATTTAGAATTTGTTGAAAACGTTCGTCATTGTTTATATTTGTGTAACTTAATAAGTCATAATTCTTAAGTGGGTCAGTATGTAGTTTAATGCCCTGTAAAATTTGTGTCTCATTTGTTGTCTTTAAAATTTTGACGTGTGTCATTCCGTTTTTTGGTGCTATTGAATTACTTAAAAAAAATACCGCTTTTTAATTCATTATTAAGTATTACACAATCTTCAGTAAGGTTTAATTTCAATGGTTGTATTATTTCCGTTCGGGGGGGTATGGTAATTTTTAATGTGTCAAATGCTTTTGATTGCATGGGCAAAATTATGGTTTTATTGTTGGTAAAGAAAGAAATTGTGAATGTCTCATAATCTATTTTACATAAATATTCTCTTAAAAAGTCTCTTCCTATTATGCCGTCTGTCTCTATTGGAAAATTGTCATCTACTAGATGGAATTTGTATTTGCATGTTTGGTCTGCTAGTGAAAGTTCAAGTTCACTTGTCCCCAATGAATATATTTCTTCTTTAGTGATGCCTGTTAATTTGCATCTGTTTTCTATACTTAGTGGTTCATCATCAAAAATTGTTTTATTGCGACATAGTGATATGTCGGCTCCTGTGTCGACAAGAAACGTTAATTCTTTACTTTTGTATTTAGCGATTATGTAGTTTGTGTTATTATTAGAAACTTTAAATACCTTTAATTTTGGCTGTCCGGAATATCCCTGTATTCCGAGCCTTCCCCGTTTCCCTCGTCTTGTACTACATGTATAATTCTTCTATTGTTATTATTTCCGTAGTTGTTGTTGGTTCTATTGGAATTATTATTTCTATTATTATTGTTGTCATTCCTGTAGTCTCTATTACGGTTGTAACTGTTGTTTGAGTTATTGCTATTTCTAGCGTAGTTGTCAAAGTTCCTGTTACTTCTGTTACTGTTTGAGATATTGTTTCTACTGTTTGGGAAATTGTTGTTATTCCTAGTGTAGTTGTCAAAATTTCTGTCGTTTCTATTATTGTTTAAATTGTAGCTATTATTATTTCTATTGTTTGGGAAACTATGGTTCCTATTTTGATGGAAATTATTATTGCTATTTCTGTTGTCATTATTATTACGCTGTTGTTTTTGTATGTACAGCATCGAGTTAGTAGTCAGTTAATTTTCATTTTCTAGTTCTAATGCAAGTTCAACTGCGTCTTGCAAGGTCTTCGGACGAGCTGCAAAAATGGCCGTCTTTAAATTGTCATTTATACCTCTTTTAAAAGTATCTAGAGAAAGCTTTGAGTTTAATTTGATTATAACATTTTTCTCTGCTTCTGTGGCGTCATTACCAAGTTCTTCTATTCCTAACTTGTTCAGGTTGTCTATTGTCGTCATTATTCTTTCTCTGAATGTATTAACAGACATTTTCCCTTGGTAAATAGTGCTTAATTTTGATTGTAATTCTGGAATGGTCTTTGTACTTTTGTACCTCTGTTGTAATAATGATTTTAATGCATTGAAATTTTCTGGCTTTGCATAACTACCTATTGCCGTTCTTACCCCTGAAGTCAATTTTGCGTGGTATACGTACTGTAAGAAATCTTGTTTTGCTGTTACAGCTAGAGTTTTCTCAATGAGTTCTGCTGTTATCAGGAAACTCTCTAGTTCTTCATAGTTTCCAGCAAAAAATGGGAGTGCTTTAGACACTGTTTCTAAATTAAATGCTGCCATTTTGATGTCTTTGTTTTCTATTTTAGTATTATTCTGGATTAAATATTCTTTGATTTTCTTTGTTATGTTATTGAATTCTAATTTAAGTGCTGATGCTTTTTCCTCGTCTTTTTCTTCAACTTTGCTATTTCAAACTATCTTGTTATAGCTGTTATTTCTTCTAACCTAATGTTAATTGTCTTTTCTGTATATGTCCTTCCTGGACTTTTCTTTAAATTTTTCAATATATCTGTTATTTTCTTGAGGCTCTCCTCCATTACCATAAAATCAGTTATATGGTAATTTTGTTTTTATTTTGTTGTTATAAGTAGTAGCACATTTCTAAATCCTTAATACTATAGGTAATGTTTAATTACATTTTGTTTATTTATATCTTATATTATTTATTATATTTTATATTATTATTTTTATAAAAAAAAAATTCTTATTTATACATTGAAAATAGTAAAAATATTCTTAAAAACTAAGGAATTATTTATGTGTGTTTAATCTTTATACTACTGTTATTTTATTCTTATTGTTGTTTTTATATTTACTAATAAGTTTCTGAATCCTGTATATTACAGATAGGACTATAACAATCATTTATAATATTGTAGTTATTTTGAAAACATTATAAATATTCTTCTATTATTGTCTTCTATTTAAGATTGCATATATTAATCTAGTAATGTAAGAAATTACCAATAATGCTAGGATAACTATCATTATAATTTCGAAAATATTTCTCATTTTCAACCTCGTGTTGTACTCTCATTGTACTTGTCGTCCTTATATATTCTAATAGCTGATCATTGCTATGTTTGTTTTCGGAATCTTCATGTTTTCCTACTTCATACCCCGCAAAAATTAAAGGGATTGCTTTTAAGATATTTTTCCACCATGTCATTTTGAAATCTTCTTTGCAATGTGGTGTCTATATTTAGAATGCTTGGTCTTAGTTTAGCAGGAATAGTCTAAAATTTTCTTTGCCAGACTGGAATATCTACAAAAGGATCTACAGTGGAGTGAACAGGATCGTTAGTTTATGGTCCGATTGCAGGATCTTCAACTAATTTTTAGTTTGGAAGGTGGTGTAGGATCTAAAAAGTTAAGCCTTATTAAGCCTAATTAATCTGTTCTGGTCCTAGTGGTCCGAGTGCAGGATCGCCATGTAGTGTATGTGGGGTGGCAGGATCGCCATGTAGGGTTTTGTGTTGTGGTGTGAGCGTGTTTTTCTAATGTGTATTGGTCCCTATAGCCCTTATTTTGTTTAAATAGCTGTTAGGGTACCAGCTGCTTTGTAAGGCGTTCAAAGGAACTGCCGAATTTGGATGAGTCTTTAAATTAAAACCAGGCAAGTTATTGCCGAATTAAGTTATTAATTTTAAGTCTAATTTATTTTCAATTTACTGGTGTTTATATACTATACATGAGATTTTAACTTAACCGTTCTAACTTAGTTTAATTATTTACATTTCTCTATTTGTCTTTGTCGGTCATATGGAGATATCAATAGATTGTATCAATAACAAGCCCTCATGACCAGTCTCGCCAATCGGAATGTTGGACGTTGGAATGCACTCAATTTACACTCAATTTTAATGTCATTCACTTACATTCCGATTGTCGTCATTTGTTTATACCGTTATTTGATATTTAAAATACCCTACTCTATATAAGTTGGTAAGTGTTGGTTTTAGAGTAATTTAAGGGTATGCGGTGGCGACTTCTGAGGTACACTACAGTAAATACGTATTTGCATATGCATTAATATGTTCTTGAGTTATAAGTCAGACACACATACATAGTATTCATTTATCAACAGACAATAATGCAATAAAAAAAAAGTATTTATTAATCTCTGCACTCAAGTAATTTAGGTATAGTTGCTTGTAATTATTAACGGGTTCTTTATTTATTTTTTAATTATTTCTTTTACATATTTTGCACTCAAATATTAAAAATTCAATTCGAATTTAGGTACATACTAGAATTTAAGTTTTTTACTTTTTTCTTTTTTAACTTAACTTCGAACCTGAAAAGTTGTAAGCGCTAATAATTTTGAGCTAAATCTGGACTTAAGAAATTAAAAATAAAGTTTATTTATAATTAAGCTGTAACCAAATCAATTTTATTCGATTAAATCTTTGGTTGAAGGAAATTTACTGAACAGGGCCAGAAAATGCATTACATTCTACTGGTGTCTATATTGCTATCCAACGGAAAGCTAAGGTAAAATGTAACAAGAAAATACAATATAATAGTCTGGTAGTGTAAAAAGTCATTTCTAAACAAATTTAAGGAATAGAGCTATTACAAAAAGCTTTATAAAATACATAACTGAAATTTAGCTCATAGAATAAATTCGAAAAATGAAAAATGTTGAATATAATAAAAGTTGCTTATGAAAAAGAAATAATTCCCAATATCTATTTGTTAAAATAGTTGAGTTAAATACATTCAATTTATAAAGTATCACTATCCAGTGTGACACAAAGAATGCTGACGAAGGCCGTAGCGGGCCAGAAAATGCATTACATTCTGCTGGTGTCTAATAATTGTAAATTTTTCTGTACATAAATATACTTCATTGCTATCCAACGGAAAGCTAAGGTAAAATGTAACAAGAAAATACAATATAATAGTCTGGTAGTGTATAAAGTCATTTCTAAACAAATTTAAGGAATAGAGCTATTACAAAAAGCTTTATAAAATACATAACTGAAATTTAGCTCATAGAATAAATTCGAAAAATGAAAAATGTTGAAAATAATAATGTAGTTGAAAATAATAATGTAGGTATAAAAAGAGAAAAATAGTAAAACCAAAGAATGAAATAGATTTCCCACATAGGGAAGAAAAAGGATATCATTTAGAACAATGAATAGAATGATTATCTGACTGGTGGAAAACATTAGGTATTGAAGGTAGACCAACAGCAGAGGATGTATTGGAGAAAAGAAAAATAGAATTAGAAGCAATTTAAATGAAAAAATATTGAGATATCGTAAGTAGTAAGGATTAAAACAAACAAGAAATAAAAGATATGGAAAAAGACAAACCGCATTAATAAACATAAAAACTTTAATATATAGCATTTTCAATTTAATTAAAGCTTGTATTTTAATAAAGTTTCGTTTATTTTAAAAAATGTTTCGGTTATTTCGAATAAAGTTTCATTTATTTTTATTAAAGTTTCGTTTATTTTGAAAAAGGTTTCGTTTAATTTCCAAAAAGGTTTCGCGTAATTTGAAAAGATTTTATTTAAACTGAAAATGCTATATATAAAAAAAATATTGTACTTAATTTTCAATTTCTTGAAAAATTTTAAATAATTCCTTTATTACAATTATTTCAACATCTCATTTAAACATTAATTAATATTTTTGTATTTTAATATCAATTATTAAAAAAAAATTTAAAACACATACATAATTATATATACATACATATATTTTTTAAGAATATGTTTACTATTTAAAATATATATATTTACATACATATAGATATAAAATTATAACTCTTATAATGCAAACAAAAGCATTTAACACAAAAAAACCATAACACTCCAAACATGAAATTTACAACTATTGAATATTGTCATATTTAATAATGAATTACAAGAAGAATTTTTTTTTAACAGTAATTCAATAGCACACAAAAACGGAATGACACATTAAAATTTTAAACACAATAATTAAGACATAATTAATTTTACATGGCATTATCTGCACATTGATCCTCTGAAAAACTATGGCATATTAAATTACAACAATATAAATAGCAACGAAAGTTTTAACAAAAATTTTTAATTACTTGCAAGTAGACAATAATGTCAAATTGAAATAAACTCAGATATACTAAAGCAAATAATCCCGTTGGAAAATTATGAAAAAGAAAAGAAAATATGAATATCTACAAGGGCAATGAAAACGAAAAATGAAGAAGCTATGAGATTAAAATAGGCAAAAAACATGAAAAATAATGAGTCAAACAAAGTTAATAATGATAATGAAGAAATAGATATGAATAAATCACATGTAAATGGAAATAATATAGAAAATATGGAATGCACATCTATAAATAATATTAAGAATATGAAGAAATTGCAATTTAATAGTATGGAAAATATAGAAAGAATTGATTTACATATACATATGTAGAGAATAACATTGTGCACATAGGACGTGATGATTATTCATCGCAACCAGTTTCGACCACGAAGAAATCATCAATATACGATGTAACGATAATTCATCGAAACAAGATTCGATTATAAAGAAGTTACATGGTAAAAAAATACAAGATGATACTAGTATGCATGTGAGATTCAGCGACTCTAGATTCTATTCTGAGAACACTGATATCTAAAATTAATAAAGAAAATAAAAAAGAATTAACGATATCGAATAATAATGATATATTTAAGGTGTACACAAAAGAAGAATTGAAAGAAGCACATGCAAAAATAAAGATAAACAACAAAAGTCCTCACCTTGAGATATTAATATAAAATGCCCCAAAATGTATAATAGATTACACTTTATAAATATAAACTAATTAACGAATTCCACTAGACTGCACAAGTATTTTCTACATATTACCTACTGACATACTTAACATTTACCAACAACCAATTTATAACTACAACTAAGTTAAAGGGGTATGTACCAGAGAATGACAAAACCCACCTGACCTGAGATTCGAAAAAATTTAAAGCTCACTAAGGCGAAGAGTTTTCGAAACAAAAATGTTCGATAAATATTCGATGATATTTTATATAGCGAATGTTCTTTTATTTGAACAATTCTCGAAATTTTACTGACAGTCAACATTCGAAAATGTGTTATTTTTCATTAACTAAAGCATTCGAGTTTTTTTCTTTTTTGATAAAATCTCGAAACAACAATTAGTGCTATATTTTTTAATTTTAGACAAATCCTCGAACATTTATTTTGTTTACCGTTAAATTATTTTTTTACTATTTTTTATTTGTCAAATTATCACCAAAGGTTCGATTAAACTACTTTGTTCGAATTTTTAGCGAAAAGAAGTAACGGAGTTTTTTTTTTGTTGAAACATAAAAACAGAAAAACATTTTATTTGTGATTTAGACTTTATAAAGTGAAGTGTGGATAAAGAAAATAAGAATTTTTAAAAAGTGATAAAAAAATGAAGTGAAAATTCGTTATTTAATTTAATTAAATTAATTAAATTAGCTGACACTTTAGCCGAACAATTTTCATGGAGGGGAACGAGTACAAAAAAATGTATAAGTGGATGCAGATTGACACAAGCTATTCGAAGTAAGAAAGTTTTAAAAGAAAATTTGTATGTTTTTGCACCTTTATAATTTAACTCTTTCATTCTATTCATGTACCTAGATTCTTTCAAAAACAAATTTTCTCTTTGTGACGATAACTTCGACAAAATATCGCAGAAGCATTTCCAATATGCTCATGACAGGCTATCGAAAACACCGGTATACCATATAAAAAAGCAAAAACTTGGGGGAGAGGTGACCAAAAAAAAAATAAACAACATAATTTAATTTATTTACACATATATATTTTAAAGAAGTTAGTTGAGTTAAAAACTGTCTTCATTCATGTTGAACTAATTCTTTTTTTTGTATTTCAATTAATCTAAGACTGATTAATTGTTATACATACATACATATAAATATATTAACATACACAATTTAGATATACAGAATTTAACTTTATGTATTTTCTTTGGCAATTCAAATTTTTTTATTTTATTTTTTTTTATTAAAATATACATTTATTAGTATGTAGCATTGTACATTTTAATATAATTAATTTGAAAAAATAATATTAATTTTAAATAAATTAATTAAAATTAAAACGATAAAAATTGTTTGATTTGGACCAAAATGAAATTGAAACATAACAATAATCATTCGATATCGAAGTATAACTAACGATAGTAATGACGAATACTTAGCGATATCGAATTTGACTGATAACAATATCTCCAGATAAGGTTTCTCGATATCGTCAAAGTTATCTTTTGTAAACATTTCACAATATTGAATAAGTTGTTTTGGCGAACATTTTTCGATACCACTATCGAAACATTAGCAAAGGAATTTTCAAACCGCAATTGATATTGCTAAATCTTCGTTTCTAATTCTTTATCGAACCTTCTAAATCGATAGCTTTTTTGGATCAAACTGAGCGACATGTAAACAATTTTCAATTCGTTTTTGAGTGTCGATCTCGAAAGATTAACACAGTAAATGTTCGAGATATATTCGATGGCAATATCATTAACGAAAGTCTTGGTCAGGTGGGAAGTATCATTTTAAGTACTCTTTTAGTATTAGTGAGAAAACATGTATGGGCATGAATGGGTAAAGATCAAAACCATACACATACATACCATTACCCATAACAAGTTGAAGTTAAATATGTTTAGGTATACGCTGGCAATGTGTATTTGTATAGGTATTTATTCTTCTTTTAGAAAGTACATGCAGATATAAATAAAACTTGTATTGGCTATCTGCCCCTGCAAACAATTTCCATCGCCGAATCATCGCCCGCGAATCGCCGAAAAGTTGTCTAACATCGCCGCGATGCATCGCGTGGAAGCTAAATGCGATCCTCTGGCGAATCGCGAAAACGTTCGCATGTGTCAACAACGCGAATCGCGGTACATCGCGTACCGCGATTCGCGTGAACATCGTGTACCGCGAATGGTGAGCGATCCGCGGGTGGCGATTCGCTCGCTATTCTGCGCTATTTATACTTAATACTATTTTTATTTATTTTTTCATTTATTTTTTAATTAATTTTTGTATTAAATGTTTATTTATGAGTCATAAAGTTGTTTTACATTTATTTATTTGTTATTTGATTGTTCCTTTCGCTTAGCGAGGCGATCCCCTGCGTGGACAAAATGTTGTTGGAGAACACGACTTATTTGGTGTCCCTCAGCAGTGACAAATTTTTGTTGGCAAACTTCTACATAATGCAATGCAAAATTGAAATTTTAGTATTAAATGGAGATGTTAGATAACAAAATCTTTTAAAACGCATACCTCTGATCAATGTTATAAAAAGCCTATTTTCAATAGATTCCTTTGTTTTTGTGCCCTTCCAAGAAAATTTCATGACCAACTCATCATTAAGAACTCGTTTTATTGCGTTCCTGGTGAAGTTCACAACATCAACGCCCCCAACTCTTTTAATGATTCGTGTCTGAAAGTAGTACAAGCATTTTTTAAAAATATACAAAATATATAGCGTTTCACTGGAGATGGTTAAAATGTGGTTTGAAATAAAAGGAGATATATGTATAGGTATATTAAAAAATGTATTTACGTACAAAATCGTCAACCTTGCTATTGTTTTCTTGCATCTCCAAATCGAATTTTTGTATATCCTCCAGGGTAGAAAAAGGCAGTTTCCTCAAAATGCCGTCAACTTCCACTGAAACGTTTACTTTTTTCAGTTCCCGAACCTCATTGCGACCTGTCACAACTTCGGCAGTTAATGAAGAAACAAGTCCTTTTAAGAATGTAATTTCCGCACTTTGCTGGGACACTTGCTCCCTTAAGGCTTGGAGCTCCTTAAGTATTAGCGTAAGGGGATCGGGGTTACGAGTAGAAGCTTCTATAAAAGATAAAGGTTTAAATAATTAGTATTGTGGTTATTTTGTTGAACTATTCATGGTTTTTAATCCAAATTTTTACTATTTTTAATTAGGCTTAAGTTCATTAAATTTAATTTTCATTAAATTATTTTTATGAAGAAAGGAATTTTACAACATGGAGAATTAATTAAAATTGTTATTGATAATTTTCATTCTTGACTGACCTGGGATTCGAAGCCAGGCTGGCTGGCGTGTGATTCGAACCCAGGCGGCTGGTTACCCTGACATGTTTCGACCTCAACCACTAGGTCTCCTCAGAGGGATTTGCCGTCTTACACTCGCAGCCATCGATGACTGCTGACGTCAGTAGTCAAACATCAATCCTTAAAAATGGATAATCATTCAAAAAGCAAATTTCGATCTACCAAAGGTTAAAATACAATTTGGTTTAAGGATTGATGTTTGACTACTGACGTCAGCAGTCATCGATGGCTGCGAGTGTAAGACGGCAAATCCCTCTGAGGAGACCTAGTGGTTGAGGTCGAAACATGTCAGGGTAACCAGCCGCCTGGGTTCGAATCACACGCCAGCCAGCCTGGCTTCGAATCCCAGGTCAGTCAAGAATGAAAATTATCAATAACAATTTTAATTAATTCTCCATGTTGTAAAATTCCTTTCTTCATAAAAATAATTTAATGAAAATTAAATTTAATGAACTTAAGCCTAATTAAAAATAGTAAAAATTTGGATTAAAAACCATGAATAGTTCAACAAAATAACCACAATACTAATTATTGTTAAAGCTAAGGCACAAGCTCTATGTGTTCATTTGTCCTTCAAGTTGTGCTGAAAAATGTCAACAAGAAAAAAGAAAGACAAAAAAACATGATAAACAAAAAATGTACTTTGGACTTCAAGAAGAATTCTTGACAAAAGTACGAAAAAACAGAAGTAAGGAAAACATGTGAGATCAATTAATAATGGATAATCATTCAAAAAGCAAATTTCGATCTACCAAAGGTTAAAATACAATTTGGTTTAAGGATTGATGTTTGACTACTGACGTCAGCAGTCATCGATGGCTGCGAGTGTAAGACGGCAAATCCCTCTGAGGAGACCTAGTGGTTGAGGTCGAAACATGTCAGGGTAACCAGCCGCCTGGGTTCGAATCACACGCCAGCCAGCCTGGCTTCGAATCCCAGGTCAGTCAAGAATGAAAATTATCAATAACAATTTTAATTAATTCTCCATGTTGTAAAATTCCTTTCTTCATAAAAATAATTTAATGAAAATTAAATTTAATGAACTTAAGCCTAATTAAAAATAGTAAAAATTTGGATTAAAGTTTAAATATTAAAGAAAATGTTGTAATCTGAGAGAATCTTACCGGTATTCATGTTGTAATTTACTTCTTTTGGCATTTTTCAAATATTTAGTGAATAAATGGTATAAAAAAGAGTGCGTGCGAATCTTCTAAGCAAATAATTTTTTTTTTTATTAAATCAAAACAAAAACTTCTTGCCTCGCCTAGTTCAAGCTGGCTTGTCCAATAAATATTAATTTTTTCAGAAGAAATTGGTTGTTGGAAATAAGGTTTAAGATTTTTTATAATATGACCTTCAAAGAAAGGCATGGATTTTTTTTTTATGATTTTACTAATTTTAATAATATTGTTGTCAACTAAACAAAAATTATTTGGTTTTTTTGCAGTAAGAGAGAAATGTACAAGTTTTACACTAGTAAAAGATCCGTTAACAATTTTACCAAAAGAAAATATTGAATTTGTTGTTTGATGAACTGAATCAAGAATACGTGGCTGCCTTTTTTTACACTTTTCTTTATTTTTTGCAAGTGGTTTTCATATTTATAAGCGCTTATACCTTCCAGAGATCCATATAGTTTAGCTTCTTCGTGGAGATGTAACAGACAATGGAAATTGCATGTTAAAAAGGAAACGTAGTACAGTTGTGGTATATTTTCGATAAAATTAGGAAGCAAATTTTGTGCACACTCATTGTTTGCCGAACTGTCTTTACCATCTAATAAAATTCTGATTGCAATTGATAATTCTAGAAAATGGTGATACCTCTCGGGAGACAAAATTTGTTTTAAAATAAAAGGACCCGTGTATAAAAGGAATTGTCTGAATTCCGTTGCTTTAAATCTGTCAAGTTCAGTGAGTGCACGAGGTTTTCTATTAAATTCACAAGGAATGCATGTGTTAAGGTTAACTAATGAATTGGAAAGCATTTCTATTTTCCACGATACAAGTGAATACTGTTCCCCCTTTTACTTTATCCATGAATTTAATAAAGTGCGGGTTACACCAATATATATAATCTAAAGAAATTTGCTGTAGCATGTCAATTTCGAATTCTTCTATAATTGTACAACTTCTAATATTATGGTGTGCTGGCTGAGCACGACTCCTAAATGACTCATTGGATCTCATTTCCAAGTCTTCCATTTGTGGAAAAACTTCTCGATTTTGAACCATTTCACCCTTTTGCGTGCAGCGTATGCAGGAATAATAACCAGTGTGTCCTTTTGAACCAATGATGAACGATCTTGCTGGTGCATCCATTATGAAGCACCTTACTTTTATTATATACACTTTTTCTTCATAACAAAGTCCTTCATCAGTCAGCAACTTCAATTCAGAAACAAACTCTGATAAAAACTCTTTTGCACTTTTTGGTTTTGTGTATCCTTCATACGCACCAATCAAGAGAACATCAGAAGTGTTAATAACACTGCACAAAATCGGCCAGACTTGTTTGCTGGAACTTTTACACAAAGGCAAGCCGTCAACATTGAAATCCAGTGTAATTGTTTCCAAGTTAAAATCACTTCCACGTAAAAAATCAGTAAGAGGGTCTGCGATGCCATAATGAAAATACTTACCAGACCCCATTGGTCGGGCAACACCATCTTTTGGCGTTCGTTTCAACGTTCTCACGTCTTTAGGAACACTTATGTTGCATGCTCTAAAAATTTGTAACATTTAGTTAACAGCAACGTTACTGATGTTATGCTTTATAGCCCAGCTTGAAACTCCATTTTTTAATTTATTTAAATCGGATAAAAGGCTCATATTAATATTTGATATCTCGGCATTTACGATACAATCAAAATCACTTTCTGAACTTTCCGCATTTAAAACCACATTTTCTTGAACCATATTTATGTCACAATCGAACACATTTTCCACATTTACATTCGCATTTTGGGGACAACTATTTTCTGAAATAATAACATTTTCACTTTTTTCCGCAATAATATTTTCAACTGCATTTAAATTAAAATTTCTTGCTATTATTTTAGAGACTTCTCTCTTGCTTTTCAACCGCAGAGCTTTGTTAGACAACATTTTTTTAATTTATGACCTTTAAACACCACACCTTTCACTGATCACTACTATTAAAATATTAAACTATTTATTTTGTTATTTAATATTATTTACAAATATGAATTTCAATAAAACACCTTTCACAAATCACTTGCTCAACTGGAATGACAATTTTGCTAATTGCCCTTGAAACCAAAAATTTATTTTCCCGTTACCTTAACAAAACAACAAGAAAGAAAAAAATTCTATCGAAAATTATAAAAAAACTGATGATTGCCGCTACTTGTGTGCGCTCGCATATTCATCGCCTAGTTGTAAGGCGTAGGCGATGGTGAGCGATTCATATTCCCTGAGAAGGATCGCGTAATCATCGCCAAACAAACCATCGCCAAAAAATATCAAAAATGTTTAAAGGGGCAATACCCATAAGAATAAATAAGTATGTATGTGTATTTACGTATGTATAACGTAAGTATACACAGAGTATGTATACCGTCGCAGAGATGGCAAATGCAATTTTAAAAATTTTGGAATTAGGCAGAAATTCAATTTTGGGTTCTTATACAACTTTGACTACCCGTATTAAACTGAAATGTTTGAATTATAAATCGTTACAGAACGGCGTCTAAGCAAACACTATAAATTAACGATCATCACGCTATGACCCCAGGGGCCGAGCACTTTTCGGGACTTTCACACACACAACACGAATGTTACCGAAACTCACTTCAAAGATTGTAAAAAATTATAATTTCATTCATGCATTTAACACATTCGATACAGCAGGCAACACGAAGGCACGACTACAAATGCTGCAGGTTGCAATTGTAGTCGCGTAATCAGCTACTGAATTATTTTGAAGACGACAGCTACAATTGAAAAAATATAAACAGCTGTGTTTTTTTATTATGTATTTACATTTCAGTGGTGCCACTATCATTTTTAATTTTTATAAATTTAACAACATGCATAATTGCAGACTCGTACACAAACTTAATTTAAACCTACAAAAATATAAATACTTATTTATGATAAATTTTTTAACGTAAAAACAAATGAATTTGTTAAAAAACATTTAAAATATTTTAATTTTATTGTTTTTGGAACTCATGAAGAATATCATCTTCATGGCAGGTTGAATAAAAAAATCCTAATATACAGTATAATCGCGAAAAAGTAAACTGAAATGTCCTAAGGGTTGTAAACTTTTTCGTCTTATTTATTAACTTTTCTAAATTGTAAAAAAAATGCAATAATAAACATATGTACCTACATATATTTTTTGCAATGACTTAGTTTTCATCTGTACAAAAAAGAAACTTAGATCTAATTTGTACCGGCTACAATTTATAATTAATAATTATACAATCAGTCATGTATTATGTGTTAGGTGCTACATATGACGTTTGTCAGAAAATGAGTTCTTCAAAAATTTTCAGATAGCGAATTCTGGGTATTTTCTAAACATTTGCCAGCCATCCATTACTGATATTATCGTCTTTTCAGGTTGCAGTTACACGAACTCGCGCTTAGCTATTGATATTGAAAATAGAACAGTGATTGCGCAATTACGTTTTCGATGCTTCAAGAAAACATTTGTACAAACTTGCTTTACGATCGGCATATTTTGGTCTTTGTAATGTTTTCCTGTATGCTTTATCCTTTGTATTCTTCAAAGCCTCGAAAATTTTGTGACGTTTCGTTTTTATTTTTGAGATGGCAACTTCAGATATACAATAATACAACGCCGATAGTTTTTCTTTAATGTATTTCTCAATTTTGTTTGAACTCTCAACTTTCAGCTTAAAATTTAATCTAATTTGTTATCGTTTGTACAAATCAGTACTTTTACTAATACGATCTGAAAAGTTAACTTAGAGTTAACGTTTAGAGCGGCACAGAAGCGCTAAAATTTGGTTAACTTGACCGCAAGATTACTGTATCGCGATTCTACTGTAATTTTTTGGTTCAACGCACTAAGGTTATGAACAATAGGTCGTATATCAATAGTATAGGAAGAAAAATATAATCTGAATCTTTAAAATATTGGTATCATAATAAAGTCTTTCGAAACACATTTCAGATGATGTATAACATATACCGATTTATTAACCCCTTAAGAGGATTTATCTTAAAATTTTGTCGATATGTATAATAATATTTCCTAATATAATATGTTATAGAGAACATCCCAAGTTTTTGTATGCTATGTTTTAAGAAACTCCATCATATAAAATTTTAAAGTTATTAGGGTTAAAACAATTTTATTTTGGAAAACTTCACAATTTATTTATAAGTTTGAGTTAAAATATATAGTGGTAATAGTTTATGCACTTGTTACATATTGAAATATAGTAATATGTAAATAATTAGTATTGTGGTTATTTTATTGAACTGTTAATGGTTTTTAATCCAAATTTAGATATTTTTAATTAGGCTTAAGTTCATTGAATTTAATTTTCATTAAATTATTTTTATGAAAACAGGAATTTTACAACATGAAATTAATTAAAATTTTTATTGATAATTTTTCATTCTTGACTGCGCTGAGATTTGAACCCAGACGTTCACGGTCAGGTTGCCCATACTAGTTTCGATTGTAACCACACAATCTCGTCAGTGGGGTTTGCCGTTTTTACTCACTCGGCTATTGAGGCCGGGCGACGTCAATAGTCAAACATCAATCCTTAAACCAAATGGTATTTCACCTTGGTAGATCGAAATTTGCTTTTTGAATGAATGATTATCTATTTTAATTGATTTGTAATATGTAAATATTTGAAATGTGTTCCGGAAGGCTGAAAACCCGCAATACAGAAAAACTTTATTAATCAAATTGTTTAATAATTATTATTATATCGACATATGTAATTTAAAGATAAAGCAAATTTAGTAAAAAAAAGTCTGTCAAGAAGTATGAGCATTTGAAATGGGCTCTTAATGGGTTCTTAATGGGTTAATAAATTGGTGTGCTTTAAACACCATGTGAAAAGCACTTTCAATTTTTCAATGATACCAATGATAAAACTAAGAGCGTTGGCGTGACAAACATCTTCCTATATAATTTATTTTAAGGATACTAAAAAGTAATTATAAAATAGATTTGGTGGTGAGCCGCGCTTATATTCTTGTTAAAATCCGGTTCTTTGCTGTTTAACCAAAAAATTATTATTATATATTATAAGCACTAATTCTTCTAATTTTTGATTATATTAGCAGCACTTTTTCTGTTTTGTAGCGTACAAAAATAGAAATTAGTTTAATTTGACTACAACGAAAAATTAGCATAGACAACAACCTGCACCCATTTTGCCGTGTCGTCGTTAAAATAATCATTTCCATATACACACATGTATTCTATTGTTGACATATTGAAGTCGGTAGTATGCTGTCTCGAATGTGTTTAAAGCATTGATGTCAAAAATAAAATTGCAGTTGTATTTGTGAGTAAAAAAAATTACAATTACCCAACTAGCCATTCCTTAAGCGAGATATAAATAAACTGGAGAAAGAGCTTGTTAAACTGTTCTTGTTTTTATTAAAATGCCTTTTCAATACATACTCTCTTCTTTCTTTAAATGTTTTGTAACATAAAACACATTGCAATTTGCCAAAAGCATTCAACATCATAAAATATTGCCCACATCATTTTTCTTTTTTTGCACGTATGGTTTTTTGGGTAGTAAAGTAAACAAAAAGCAAAACATCCGCTATGCATGTGCTATTGTCGCTGGCAAATCGACGACTGAATGGAAGAGAGTAAGAATGTGTGTGATTTTTGAGCTAGCACAATTGTGCTATGAAATTGAAAGAATTTGACATCGCTGGTTTAAAGCATCAGTTGTATACTAGCTTTCAAACAAGCAGGTCGCCGTCGCTTTTGTTGTTTGAAAACAAAAACAAAACGCATAGTTAATATCTCAACTGAGTACTTTTAATTTTCTCTCTTCTTCAGATTTTCAAATATTTTAAGTACACTTTGAATATTTTTCTCCTTTTGTATGTGCTTATTTAAATGTGGAGAAAAAGTTTTCATTTTCATCTTCCTTGTATACAATCAGAAATTAAAAAAAAAGTGCATTTATATAAGAAAAAATTTGTTTAATACAAAAACAATTTTTTTTTCATATGTATATAGAAATTTCTTTCAGTGCACCCAAAATACACACACCACTACACATACATTTTTAACTGACTCTCTTTGTGATTACCTCTGCTATAAATACATATATAAATGTATTGAGTGACGGTTACACTCTTTCTTATTAGCACAACATACAAATCAATACTTACATCAGGGGTGTCAGCGTCATGCACAATTGTGTCAGCAAAACTCACATGTACGCTTACGCTCTTTTATTTTGCGTAAAAAATAATTTTTTACTGCAAAACACTCTCATTCAGCGGGAAATATCGAAATATCGCACGGCCTGTTTTGAGGCCTCTAAACAGAAATAATATATTTATTATTTATTATCTTTGTTTATGTTTTGTTTTATTTCTGTTTTTAACATTGTACAATGATTGACAAATAATATCTACATTGTTTTGCATTTAAGCTAACGATATGTGTTTTGTTTGTGAAAAAAATTCTTTGTTGCCTTTTAAAGGGTCCCTTTTTCTTTCGTTAAAAAGACGTACCTAAATGCAGAAATTATTAAGAAAAAAATAGCCACAAGAATTTGTTGGTATTTTGTGCTTGTAAAAATATTTTTCTTTCTGTACCAATCGCGTCAATGGGTTTTTTTTCCTTTGAAAACACTTTTCTCAAGTAAGTAAAAATATTTAAAAAAGTCTTGTTTTCCTACAATTTATGTGTAAACCTATACACATAAAAGCAAATGTGACAGCAGGTAAAATTTTTGGGTAAGAAGATGTGTATTATTAATGTATTAATGAAACTTTATTGTTTAACGTCCACAAACCTAAAAAATGTTTTGTTGTTTCGAAACTGCAATTTAAATTTAGAAGATATTATTGGTAAACAGAGTTCGAAAATAAACTGTAAAGTACAGCAAGTTAAGGTACCACACAGTTTTTTTAATTTTTGTTTGTGCACTTGTACACAAACAAAATATGGTACATAACTATTGTGAGCTGACGAACAGAAACACTTAGATAACTTACCGAACTTATTTTAGAGTCCGTGTTAAGTTCTTTTAAGGTACTTATCTGTACTTTTTTAGTGAACACGTAGTTAACTTTTAGCTAACATGATATGTTTTTTTTAGTGTCTGCGTAGTTTATTTATTGAGAAAAGAACCCAAAATATAATTTGAAGTTAAGTTTTATAACAGGAGTGCAGAAATATAAGAAACAAATAGTGCAAAAATATATGAAAAATTTGAAAAAATTCACGTTAAAATTCAAGAAAATTATGTAGTAAAAAGGCCTAATAGAAGGCCTTTTTGCAGACTAAAGATCTCCCAGCCGCATGCTAACTTTATTACCAATTAACAAGGTGTGTCATTGGAGACCAACACCTTGCACTTTTGCATCAATTTTAAGCACTTCTGGAAGGGTTTCTAAAAAGATTTAAGAATAAAGCTTTATCCAAATTTTATTGTTGTGGCAAATAATACGAAGTAAGTCAATTAATAACTAAACTTGCAACACGTTCTAACATAACTACTAATAAAACGATTGCGACAGGCCTTATCTTAGAAAAGAAAAATTTTAATTTGTATAATATTTAATAAAAACTTTTCTAAAAGACCTTTTCAAAGAAGGCAGAGTGGAGTAAGTAAAAGTTTACTTACAATTTAATTGTGAACCTTTTTAAAGGCCTAAAAAGTGAATCGCTTGCATCTTTCACTGCTGGGCAGCACGATTAGCCTGTGTGTATTTTTTTTTTTTTTTTTTGTAAAATTATTTCTTGATTGGTGAACCAAAATGTATGTGTTGTTTTTTTTTTTGTAGGCAAATATTATTGAAATAAAAAAAAACTAAGAGAACTGCACATATCGTCATCTTAAATGCAGAATATTGTAACATCAAATTTCATAAGTTTACATGAGAAGCAAAAAACCTTGTAAAATGGAAATTATATGAGATATTAGAGTATTAAATATTTAGAATAAAAATGCGAGAACCGATATATTTTTTATAAAAAAATATTATTTTTATTATATTCAACATTTTTGATTTTTCGAATTTATTCTATGATAGTGTATAAAGTAATTCCTGAAAAATTTAAGGAATAGAACTATTACAAAAAAGCTCATAGAATATATTCGAAAAATAAAAAATTTTAAATATAATAAAGTTGCTTATGAAAAGAAATAATTCCCAATATCTATTTATTATTTTTATTGTTATTTATTTAGTTATGTGTGTTGCGTTATTTTAAATTCTCTGTAACAAAACGACAAAAATTTAAATATATTGTTAAATATTACAGGAATAATTGAATATTAAGATACTATAATAGAATATTAAGACAATAATCGTATAATTAATATGTAGCAAGAAGTAAATTTTAATTAGTTAATTTCTGAAAAATTTAAATAAGAAGAATGAAAGTTTTTCAATTAAGAGTAGTATTGATAGCAGCCCCCGTATTCAGTGAACGAAAATGTTGTACAAAGAAGCACTTATCCTAAAAAAAAATACTATTAGTATTTAATAAAGCCGTAAAAGGATTAACAGAAAATATAGCTAAACAATTTATATTCCAGCACTTTATAAAAAATGCTATTATGTATGTGATGTAGAAGACAAGTAATTTATTATTTAACACAAAAATCTTTATAATAGTCTTTTTGAGGATATTGATGAAGGACGATTTGGAAGAATGCAATACTAACAAAAATAACAGATTATTTTAAATAAACGTGGAAAAAATATTTCTATGGTTTTATAAACATTCTTTATCAATAATGAAAAAATATTCTGGTCCAATAGTAATAGATACATTATAGGAAACTCGTCTGTATTAAAATTTATTAAAAAGTATATATGTACATACGAGTATATTAACTCATAACATTAGAAACGAAACAAATAATGGAAAAATCCTATCATAAAAATAATGGCATCCTGCTGGAAGCAAAAATCTAAGGATCTGCAGATGTTACTATTTATTCTTGGAAATTCTTAGCGTATGGGAGTGCAATGGGTTAAGCTGTGTAATTTCTAACAGTCCAATGAAGAAGAAGCTGATAGTCATACTTAATATAGGTTTTCATACATATATATGGATTCGGTTTATATTAATTTTACCGCACGGTTTTCCTGTTTGCTTATGCAACAATTTGCAATTTGATCACTTATTCCACTAACACGTTCAGAGTATGAAACAGAATACCCATTTTTGACGTGAAAAAATTATGTGTTCGTAAAAATATATCAAATACTCTGCTAATTTTTTTTTAATTAAGATTATTCATTATGTAGTTTAAGTAAATTATATACTTAATGATAAGCCATTTTTGATTTTGTTAATAGCTTGGATATTTTTTAAGGTGGAAGTTTAAAATTTTTTTAAATATTTAACGTAAATCGTAATCAATAATAAAGTCTATTTCAAAATGTTCAATGATACATTGCTTTGCATCTTAGCAAACGATATGTATACTGTTGTAAAAAATTCTTTGATGCTTTTAAAAGGGACCGTTTTTTCTTAAGCAGACATAAAGGCAAAACTCATTCAAAAAAAACTCCATGAACAAGTATAGAAACCTGGGCGCTGTTTCTCAAAACTACAAATCTACAAGTAAAATACATTTGAACAAAAACCAAAGTTGTAAAACTGTTGCTTTTTTTAACGTTAATGAAGTGATTTTATGGTCCCATGCAGTTTTATTAAAGGGAAGTTCGATTGTACCTGCTGTCACATTTGCTTTTACGTATAAAACCTTTTTTACTTTAATTTCAAATATTTGTTACCTATTTAAGAAAAATTTTATCAGCGAAAAAAAGCCACACTCACAATATTATTACAGTAACGGACTGTAGGTTATTCAAGAAGTATTCCGTTCAGTCATTTTTAAATAAATAAACATTTAAAATTCCAAGCAAATTAATTTTTAACTGATTCTAACATTTATTATAAAAACTAAGAGCACATTAATTAATACGGATTTTCGGTTGCATTTAATATTGTCAGTTGATTAAGTAAAAGTATTCTGTATGTAAAATTAAATGAAAAAGAAATTTAAAACAACTGTAAATTTACTTAAAACCCGATCTACTTATTTTTCATTTTATTTTAACGAAAAGTTAATTTAATTTCTACTGTCAAAAGTTCAACCGCGAATTCCATAAAAAATTAACCACAAATTCCGTAAAAATAAATGAATTTTCAGTTATTTTATATAATTGAATTACCAAAAAATAAATCTATTTATAAATCTGTGGCAAAAAGTAAAAGTAAAAAACGATTTGCTTGTTTTGTGTAGAAAATTTCCATATTCTATTTGTTAAAATTGTTTAGTTAAAAACATGAAATTTTTATGGTAAAATAATTGCGAATACCATATCGGGCATGCTGCTGGTGTCTTATAATTGGAAGTTCTTCTGTAACACTGCGGCCACACGATCAACTTTTTGTTGATAGTCTTTTACATATAGTGTTTGTCAAAATTTACATTAATTGAAAGCTGTGACGTAGGCTGCACGCAATTTTTAAGCAATTTTCTTTCAAGATGTGATCAAGAAAACAATTTATACTGACAAACGAAAAATTTGCTCACTAAACTTCTAATCAGCTGTTAAATTGAGCGTAAAATTGCCAAACAAATGGATAGTTAAAATTGAGAGCAATCTCGTGATCAATTTAAAAAGTGTGAGTGTGCTAGTGAAAAAATGAGAGTGAGAGCAAATTGAAAGGAATTGAAAGACAAAAATTGATCGTGTGGCCTCCAAGTAAAGAAAGTGGTCAGTACAACAAAACTAAAACAAACATGTAGGTATAACGGGGTAAGTAAATAAAAATAAATATTCTCTCTCTCTCATAAGAATAACAAGCGGACAGGAGTCTGGTATTTTTTAGAAATTCGAGTAAAACCTGTATTATATAAAATTACTGAATTACATAAAATAACTGAAAATTCGTTTGTTTTTACGGAATTGGTCAGTTATTTTTTGATAGTTAATTTTAATAAAATAACTGAAAATTCATTTGTTTTTACGGAATTCGCAGTTGAATTTTTGACAGTAAAAATTAAATGAACGCTTCGTTAAAAATAAATGAAAAATAGGTAGATCGGTTTTTAACTGGATATTCATTTATTTTATATTACAATTTCAGTTAATTTTACGTACAGAATATTGTGAGTGCACTTTTTTGGTTGGTAAAACTGTATTACAACAACAACACGTATTGAGTACTTGGAGTTTTTTTTGAATGAGTTTTGCCTTTATGTCTGCTTAAGAAAAAAACGGTCCCTTTTGAAAGCATCAAAGAATTTTTTACAACAGTATACATATCGTTTGCTAAGATGCAAAGCAATGTATCATTGAACATTTTGAAATAGACTTTATTATTGATTACGATTTACGTTAAATATTTAAAAATATTTTAAACTTCCACCTTAAAAAATATCCAAGCTATTAACAAAATCAAAAATGGCTTATCATTAAGTATATAATTTACTTAAACTACATAATGAATAATCTTAATTAAAAAAAAATTAGCAGAGTATTTGATATATTTTTACGAACACATAATTTTTTTACGTCAAAAATGGGTATTCTGTTTCATACTCTGAACGTGTTAGTGGAATAAGTGATCAAATTGCAAATTGTTGCATAAGCAAACAGGAAAACCGTGCGGTAAAATTAATATAAACCGAATCCATATATATGTATGAAAACCTATATTAAGTATGACTATCAGCTTCTTCTTCATTGGACTGTTAGAAATTACACAGCTTAACCCATTGCACTCCCATACGCTAAGAATTTCCAAGAATAAATAGTAACATCTGCAGATCCTTAGATTTTTGCTTCCAGCAGGATGCCATTATTTTTATGATAGGATTTTTCCATTATTTGTTTCGTTTCTAATGTTATGAGTTAATATACTCGTATGTACATATATACTTTTTAATAAATTTTAATACAGACGAGTTTCCTATAATGTATCTGTTACTATTGGACCAGAATATTTTTTCATTATTGATATAGAATGTTTATAAAACCATAGAAATATTTTTTCCACGTTTATTTAAAATAATCTGTTATTTTTGTTAGTATTGCATTCTTCCAAATCGTCCTTCATCAATATCCTCAAAAAGACTATTATAAAGATTTTTGTGTTAAATAATAAATTACTTGTCTTCTACATCACATACATAATAGCATTTTTTATAAAGTGCTGGAATATAAATTGTTTAGCTATATTTTCTGTTAATCCTTTTACGGCTTTATTAAATACTAATAGTATTTTTTTTTAGGATAAGTGCTTCTTTGTACAACATTTTCGTTCACTGAATACGGGGGCTGCTATCAATACTACTCTTAATTGAAAAACTTTCATTCTTCTTATTTAAATTTTTCAGAAATTAACTAATTAAAATTTACTTCTTGCTACATATTAATTATACGATTATTGTCTTAATATTCTATTATAGTATCTTAATATTCAATTATTCCTGTAATATTTAACAATATATTTAAATTTTTGTCGTTTTGTTACAGAGAATTTAAAATAACGCAACACACATAACTAAATAAATAACAATAAAAATAATAAATAGATATTGGGAATTATTTCTTTTCATAAGCAACTTTATTATATTTAAAATTTTTTATTTTTCGAATATATTCTATGAGCTTTTTTGTAATAGTTCTATTCCTTAAATTTTTCAGGAATTACTTTATACACTATCATAGAATAAATTCGAAAAATCAAAAATGTTGAATATATAAAAATAAAATTTTTTTATAAAAAATATATCGGTTCTCGCATTTTTATTCTAAATATTTAATACTCTAATATCTCATATAATTTCCATTTTACAAGGTTTTTTGCTTCTCATGTAAACTTATGAAATTTGATGTTACAATATTCTGCATTTAAGATGACGATATGTGCAGTTCTCTTAGTTTTTTTTTATTTCAATAATATTTGCCTACAAAAAAAAAACAACACATACATTTTGGTTCACCAATCAAGAAATAATTTTACAAAAAAAAAAAAAAAAAATACACACAGGCTAATCGTGCTGCCCAGCAGTGAAAATTGCAAGCGATTCACTTTTTAGGCCTTTAAAAAGGTTCACAATTAAATTGTAAGTAAACTTTTACTTACTCCACTCTGCCTTCTTTGAAAAGGTCTTTTAGAAAAGTTTTTATTAAATATTATACAAATTAAAATTTTTCTTTTCTAAGATAAGGCCTGTCGCAATCGTTTTATTAGTAGTTATGTTAGAACGTGTTGCAAGTTTAGTTATTAATTGACTTACTTCGTATTATTTGCCACAACAATAAAATTTGGATAAAGCTTTATTCTTAAATCTTATTAGAAACCCTTCCAGAAGTGCTTAAAATTGATGCAAAAGTGCAAGGTGTTGGTCTCCAATGACACACCTTGTTAATTGGTAATAAAGTTAGCATGCGGCTGGGAGATCTTTAGTCTGCAAAAAGGCCTTCTATTAGGCCTTTTTACTACATAATTTTCTTGAATTTTAACGTGAATTTTTTCAAATTTTTCATATATTTTTGCACTATTTGTTTCTTATATTTCTGCACTCCTGTTATAAAACTTAACTTCCAATTATATTTTGGGTTCTTTTCTCAATAAATAAACTACGCAGACACTAAAAAAAACATATCATGTTAGCTAAAAGTTAACTACGTGTTCACTAAAAAAGTACAGATAAGTACCTTAAAAGAACTTAACACGGACTCTAAAATAAGTTCGGTAAGTTATCTAAGTGTTTCTGTTCGTCAGCTCACAATAGTTATGTACCATATTTTGTTTGTGTACAAATGCACAAACAAAAAAATAAGATTTAGAGTTTGTGTGGTAAGACAAGTACACTGCGTTAGTGTACAGTTTTTTTTCGAACTCTGTTGGTAAATAAAAGTATATTTGTATAGGCTAGTAAAATCTTCTCTTTTTATAATGGTAGTTAATAATTATAGAATATTTTTAAACTTAATAGAGTTATTATTTGCATTAGCATGTGCAAATGAATTTTCATTGTTGGCATTTGCAAAGATATGTTGAGCACCAAATTAAAAATATTAGAAAGAATTTAATAAGGTAGTAAAATGACTTCAAATATTGTCAAATGCTCAATTTTTCCAAAAAAATTAGGAAAGTTTCTGCGAAATGCAGGTTCCAAATTAAATTTATTTAAATAATAACTGAGTGTGTCTGTCCATAACTCAACATTTTTCGATAATTGTATTATTATTAATTGCTCTAAAGTCTTTATAGCAAAATATGTATGTTAATTAGGCCTCGTAATAGGCCTCGCAACCGCAGATTCCTCCCGCTGAGAATGAAAGAGACAAGAGTATTCGCACCAATACAATCATAATTGACACCACTGACTTCCCAATAAAAAATTGAGCTTCGGGCGAAGCAGGTTTGTAAGGGAGAAATGTAAAAGTTTCGCTTACCATCCTGCTTACGGAAGGCATGAATTTAATATGGCGAGTTCCCACTTTGAAGCAATACATTTTTGACACAAAAAGCGCTTTATTCAAGGCATATGAAAAGTGGTGAGTGTTGCATTTACAAGAAGCACTTTTTGATGTGCTTAGTAAGAACTACTGTTTTCATACATATTAGAAGGCGCTACTTAAAGGGAGTTTGTTATGGCTTATATTAAGCGCAAGTAAAATGCATTTCTGTAAAACGTTGCAATAAGCGCACAATTCAGCACTTAACTGAAGCGCAACCATCAAAGCTTCTTTAAGCGCTTCCAAAGATGCATTTACTTCAGTGCTTACTGAACACTTTATGTTCTTACCTTGGTTTATTTTTATTAAAAAAGCTTATAAATTTTTTTATTAAATTTTTTTTATTCAAATTATTTAATATTAAAAAAAAATATTTATATTTGTATTTAAATACTTGAAAAAACTTAAATAACATAAAAACAGTTCAATGAGGAAAATGAAAATTTAAAAATAATTTAAGTAAAAATATTGAATGTAAAGTAAGTATGTATGTAATTAAATTTAATTTTGAAAAATTTGTACATATCATTAAATAAATTATAATTCATTATATTTAAATTCATTTAATCATTTATAATTAAATTAATTAATAATAAATTCACAATGTTTTCGCTAGGGTATTTATTTTCAATTAAACAATATTTATCCGGGCCTCTTGTGGTAAATGTGCCCTTATCAGACGAATATAATATTATTTTCTGCTTACAATTTTTTTTTAAAGCCACTGAATTGTATTGGTTTTAATAACGAATTGGACGAGAATATATTAAAAAGCTGCTGTTCAATTTGGTGTGATTTTTTTATAGCTCGTTTAATAGTCTGCATACTGTTTTCAAACGGATACGCATTTAAATGGGCAAGGTTACCAAATTCGTTTACCATATTCTTCAAGTGAAGCAGGTTGTGAACATTATATGTTACACTTGTGGAACCATAAACGTTTGCAAAGTTTCTGACAAACTTTTGTATCATTTCGTGCGCATGATAAAGATAGATGTTCATAAGTTTGTCGGAAACCATTATCCTATATGCACATGCCAACAGCAAAAAATGATTATAAAATTGATTACTTGTGTATTCCTTAAGAACTATTAAGCCAGTATATAAAATAAACTGTCGAAATTCAATAGCTTTCCATCTTAAAATGTCATCCAACGACCTAGGTTTCCTAGCAAATTCCTTAGGAATATAAGGACAAAGAGATGTAAGTAATGATGACATATTTTGTTTGATAACTGGTGAAAGGTGTTCATTGGTTTTAGAATTAAGTAAATATACAAGCATTTTTTTCATTACACCTAAATCTATTAGATGCATAACATCAAGAGGGAACTGGGTTATCATATTTGTCTCAATGGTTTCTAAAGACAGTACATTATTAAGGAAGTTTGGCTTATGAAAATTTGTATCTACTCTATTTTTGAAGTCTTCATCATTGCGAAGTTTCCCCGATGAAGTAGAAAAAGTGGTAACCTTCATAATACTTATTCCTTTTTGATCACACTTACTACAACCATTAAGAGAATTGTGACCTTTAATACCACATACAAACGCCCGAGCTGGTGCATCACACAAGAAGGCCCGAATTTTAACTTTAATTCTAACATTTTGAAAGGAAAATCCATTTTCACTTAATTCCTTAATTTCCGAAACAAAATCCAGTAGAAAACAATTGACATCATTTGGCTTTTGTTTCCCTATGTAGCTTCCGATAAGAAATACTTTTATCGTTGGCATATTTACAATACGCCCAAGGATTGGCCACAGTCCCACCGATGAACTTTTAAAAAGTGGTAAGCCATCAATGCCTATATCTAAAATCAATTCGTTGATTTTCTGGCTTTGAATAATATTTTCAATTTTTAGAAGGTTGGTGGCTATTCCTATGTGGATATAAGTACCTGGTTCTACGATTCTTTTTTTAGCTATCTGCTTAGAACCAGTGAGAGTTTCTACACTCAAAGGTATTTCTTTATAAAATCTATTTAAAATATGCAGTAGAGAAGTTGTACATTCCACTGTTGGATGATATTTTAAATACCATTCTCTAATATCGTCTTTAAAACAATTTTCTGTTTGAATAGAAATTAATTCTGGCGCAGTAGTATTTTCCCCTAAATTTGACTCATTATAATTTGATGAATTATTCAGAGACAACAAATTTTTATTCTTTTCTTTTCTCTTTAATTTATTTAATTGTCTTTTTCCTATCATTTTAAAAGTACATATGTACCTGTGTATGAAGAATATTTTTTTGTTTAAACAAAAATACAAATATTTAAAACTTTTTTGTTCAGTTAACTAACGGGTGTTTGACAATTTATGTAATAAAAAAGAAAATACACACAAATTTCGTTTTATTTTAACCGCACGCAAATACACACAAATTTCGTTTTATTTTAACCGCACGCATGCGTCGCTCACAAAAACCAGTTTAATACTAAATTTTTCGCTCGTGTTTGTACAAATGCATCATTCATTATTTACCGCAGAATATCGTCGAGACTCGTGTCAAACAGCTTTACACACTGAATTTGTTGTTGTTGCAGTTATTTTTAACATTTTCCCTTACAAACCTGCTTCAGAGTAAGGGAATTACGTAGCGCTTTAAATGTTATATTTCTTTAAATAATTTGTTAAGAATTCGTTCACTTACCCTGCTGCTTCTCTGTATGTCTTATTACGCAGCGCAAAATTGTGCGCTTACTTTTTAAAAGGTACCTTTAGTGCTTCGCAAAATAAGAAAATTTTTTATTGGGTTACATCAAAGATGCCCAGTAGTGGCTGATATCAGCAAAATTAACTCACACGTATACTTACGCTCTTTTGTTTGATCGTCAATCAACCAATAGGAAACAGTGATGGGATTTGAACATTTTCAGTTTGTGCCAAAATTGTAAAGAAAACGGGCCAAATATACTGAAAAAGGTCCAAACTCCTTTATTATAGAAATTAAACTTTGGAAAATTGTTTTAACACTAAAAATCGGAAAAAGATAAGGCTTAAGTTTTGATTGTGCATTCATTTTTAAATTTTGGAAAAAGTATTTACATTTCATTAAATCAAATACAAATTTGTAAGTTATTATTACATATCGTTATTTTAATTTAGAAGTTCGTATTTAACATCTACATTTTTTTTAAGTTTGAGACATAAAACTTGATAACAAATATATATAAAAAAGCGTATGCATAGTATTAGAACTGTAAGAAATGTAGGACATTTCCTAGTTTACGATATATTAACGCCCCTATTACGGTTTACAACTCAACTCTTGTTTAATTAAAGTTTTTTAATTGAAGCATTTTTGAATAATGATTTACAACTCTGCTATATTGTAAGTGCATATTTTTAATCTTTACAGGATTTTTTGCATAGACAAAAGAGTAGTTTAGTAAATATGGTATATTCCACCTTTTGATATCTATTTGCATATTTGGGCACTTGTTAATTTTTTTTTAAGTGAACAAATAAATGAATCAACCACATAACATAATTTTTTTTTGTTGGTTCATTACTGCCCATGAGCCCCAAACATAAACACTCTGAAATTTGTCTATACATACTGTGGCGTAGGCTTAACCGACTATATATTTTTATTTGTTTACAATATGAAAATATTATAAAATGGTTTTTAAGCGCATATTTTCGGTTTCAATAATCACACTCAGATTGAACTTTTTTATTATTAAATTATATTTCTTCGTATATACCTTACAAATAAGATTGTATTGCCACCTGAAATTCAAAAGGGCCTAAAACCCAAACAATATATTACTAATAAGATTTCTATATGACGTACTAAATTCCCAATTTTTATTTTTGATAAAAATATTGAAATTTATTTTTGTGGTAAAGCTAGTTTCTATGCGCATTTCGCTGGTTGCTTAGGTCAGCTCGTCAGGAAACGTTTTCCAAAGACTTTAGAAAAGCTAAGAATGTTAATATAAAAAGGGCCAAAAAAGAGCGGAAGGGCCATAGGGCCAAGCAACATTCAATAGTGCCAAAAATGGCCCAATTGTGCCATAAATCCCATCACTGATAGGAAATCAGCATGTTGTGTGGGAGAGACAAACTACACTTGCAGAACTTCTGTGCAGGGTTGTCAGATTGATTTTGAACTTTTTCGCCAAATTCAATGTCAGAATTCGCCAAAATCGCCAAAGCATTTATTTTTTAGATTTTGACAATAATATATGTATTTTTAAAATAATTAAAAATATTTTTTTATAAATCCCAAAAAAAAAATTTGTTCCATATCGCTAAAATCCGCCAAAAATTCAAAAAAAGTCGCCATGATATATTTTGCTTAATTTGTATTTAGAACAAAGTAAAAAATGATTAGTGAACTCAAAAAGGTGCAATGTTTAAAATATTTTATAGTAGTCTACTTAAAGCAAAAAAAAAAGATAATTTTTGCGGTAAGTATTAAACCAATATTGGATATACAATACATTTTAATGTAGTTGCAGTCCTTTTATGTATAAAATATATCTAAGATATATTATACATCTAAAAATACTTCACCGAGAAGACTCCCTTTTTGTCTTCTTTTGTGGAATACATTGTGAAGGTACAAAAGAAATCCAACATGTACTATTTACATTCATTTAACTTTTAACTCGTAAAAACGTGTAGAAAACTTCATATCGCATTCTACCCCAAAGGCGAATTTTAGTGTAGTTGTAATAACCAGCATATAAAGAACAGCCCATGCAGGTTTCTTAAAATGGTACGTACCCCCCGTATCCATGTAGCTATAAATTGTTGGCCTAAACTAATTTAAATTAAATTGAATATCATCACTAAAATTCTCTTTTAGCCCACGGATTTTTTTCCTTTGTGTTTCATTAGCATCCAAAGGTACGTTAGGGTTTATAAAAATCTTTAAAATACTCGTATCGTTAACAACGAATTTTATCTGTGATAATTTGTCACATTTTGTAATCGAAAAATGTTCATAAACTTTAATTATATTAGTTTTTTAAAGATTTATACTTATTACTTCTTTCAAGAGCAAAAAATTTTCTCGAAGATTTTCATTATCTTCATCAGCCAATTCAACATAATTAAGTTTAAAATACTGGTCGTACATATGAATGCATCAAATTTCATACATTGAAATACTAGAATAAAACAATATTATTTCTTCGTATTGAATTTAAAAAATTTAAAAACAAATTCATGGTTCATCAAAAATAGCCAACAAAATCGCCAACTATTTTATAAATAGTCAAAAAATCGCCATGTCGCCAAATCGAAAATTAGGTCGCCAAACAAGTTTGAAAATCGCCACGTTTGGCGAGAAATCGCCACATCTGACAGCCCTGCTTCTGTGTCTTATTTTACATTTTAATCGTCATCGAGACTGCTGTCAGTGAACACATAAATTGAAATTATTGCGATATATTAATGATGTCAGCCGAAAAGTATTTTATGTTACAAAATGTCTTATTTGTCATAAGACATTTAAAAAAACTAAGAAATATAATTTTAAAAAACATAATAATAATATATAATTTAAAAAAAATGACAACACCCGCCACACATGTGCTTTCGTCGCAATCTCGGTAGCTTTTTTTGTTTTGTTTTTTTGCAGAAGCAAAAGCAAAAGAATTCAGATCCCTTTACAAAAACAAAGTTACATACATACATACATATTAAAATACCAAATGTAAATCATTTGATGCATTAAACACATTCGAGACAGCAGGCAACACGAAGGCACGACAACAAATGCTGCAGGTTGCAATTGTAGCCGCGTAATCAGCTACTGAATTATTTTAAAGACGACAGCTACAATTGAAAAAATATAAACAGCTGTGTTTTTTATTATGTATTTACATTTCAGTGGTGCCACTATCATTTTTAATTTTTATAAATTTAACAACATGCATAATTGCAGACTCGTACACAAACTTAATTTAAGCCTACAAAAATATAAATACTTATTTATGATAAATTTTTTAACGTAAAAACAAATGAATTTATTAAAAACCATTTAAAATATTTTAATTTTATTGTTTTTGGAAATCGTAAAGAATATCATCTTCATGGCAGGTTGAATAAAAAAATCCTAATATACAGTATAATCGCGAAAAAGTAAACTGAAATGTCCTAAGGGTTGTTAACTTTTTGAAATAATAAACATATGTACCTATATTTTTTGCATATTTTCATCTGTACAAAAAAGAAACTTAGATCTAATTTGTACCGGCTACAATTTATACTTAATAATTATACAATCAGTCATGTATTATGTGTTAGGTGCTACATATGACGTTTGTCAGAAAATTAGTTCTTCAAAAATTTTCAGATAGCGAATTCTGGGTATTTTCTAAACATTTGCCAGCCATCCATTACTAATATTATTGTCTTTTTAGGTTGCAGTTACACGAACTCGCGCTTAGCTATTGATATTGAAATTAGAACAGTGATTGCGCAATTACGTTTTCGATGCTTCAAGAAAACATTTGTACAAACTTGCTTTAAGATCGGCATATTTTGGTATATGTAATGTTTTCCTGTATGCTTTTTCCCATGTATTCTTCAAAGCCTCGAAAATTTTGTGACGTTTCGTTTTTATTTTTGAGATGGCAACTTCAGATATACCATAATACAACGCTGATAGTTTTTCTTTAATGTATTTCTCAATTTTGTTTAAACTCTCAACTTTCAGCTTAAAATTTAATCTAATTTGTTATCGTTTGTACAAATCAGTACTTTTACTAATACGATCTGAAAAGTTAACTTAGAGTTAACGTTTAGAGCGGCACAGAAGCGCTAAAATTTGGTTAACTTGACCGCAAGATTACTGTATCGCGATTCTACTGTAATTTTTTGGTTCAACGCACTAAGTTTATGAATTATAGGTTTCAGAGCACTTTATCAATAGTATAGGAAGAAAAATATAATCTGAATCTTTAAAGTATAGGTATCATAATAAAGTCTTTCGAAACACATTTCATATGATATATTAAATATACCGATTTATTAACCCCTTAAGAGGATTTATCTTAAAATTTTGTCGATATGTATAATAATATTCCCTCAAATATAATATGTTATAGAGAACACCCCAAGTTTTTATATGCTATATTTTAGAAACTCCATCATATAAAATTTTAAAGTTATTAGGGTTAAAAAAATTTTATTTTGGAAAACCACAATTTATTTATAAGTTTAAGTTAAAATATATAGTGGTAATAGTTTATGCAGTTGTTACATATTTAAATATAGTAATATGTAAATATTTGAAAAGTGTTCCGGAAGGCTGAAAACCCGCAATACAGAAAAACTTTTTTAATCAAAGTCCTAATAACTTTGGTAACATGTGTATATTATTGTTAAATAATTATTATTATATCGAAATAATTTAAAGATAAAGCAAATTTAGTAAAAAAGTCAGTCAAGAAGTATGAGCATTTGAAATGGGCTCTTAATGGGTTAATAAATCGGTGTGCTTTAAGCACCATGTGAAAAGCACTTTCAATTTTTCAATGATACCCATACTGCTAAAACTAAGAGCGTTGGCGTGACAAACATCTTCCTATATAACTTCTTTTAAGGATACTAAAAAGTAATTATAATATAGATTTGGTGGTGAGCCGCGCTTATATTCTTGTTTCAATCCGGTTCTTTGCTGTTTAACCAAAAAATTATTATTATATATTATAAGCACTAATTCTACTAATTTTTGATTATATTAGCAGCACTTTTTCTGTTTTGTAGCGTTCAAAAATAGAAATTAGTTTAATCTGACTACAACGACAAAATTAGCATAGACAACAACCTGCAGCCATTTTGCCGTGTCGTCGCTAAAATAATCATTTCCATATACACACATGTATTCTATTGTTGACATATTGAAGTCGGTAGTCTGCTGTCTCGAATGTGTTTAAAGCATTAGTTGACGTTAAAAAGAGAAGAAGTAAAATTTTTTGGTTTTTTTCGCCAAAGCAAAAGCAAAAGAATTCAGATCCCGTTATAAAAACAAAGTTACATACATACATATTAAAAAACCAAATGAAAACAATAATGTAAATATTTTTAGTTGAGTTTTGTTCATTAAAGAAGATAGGTACTTGTGCTAAATAATGAAAATGTTATGTAGTATGTATTCATTATGTATATATTTATTATTTAATTTTATATTTTTTGTTTATATAGTAATTATAGTATGTGTAATTCTGTTAATAAATATATACATATGTGTACTAAACTAAACTTATAAAACACTAAACTTTTATACTTTTTTGAAATTTATGGGAGGGCATATAAGCAGGGATTAATCTGCAGGCCTTTTTAAATGCCTGTAGCTGAAAGCCTTTTGATATACCTTTTTTAAGAACCCTTCAAATCAAAGGCACTTTTTAATGGATGGTCTGAAAGGCTTTTTAAGAGCCATTAATTGAAAGGCCTTTTAACATACCTTTCTTAAAAACCCTTCAATAAAACCTTTATTCTAAGGCCTTTTGACAGTCATTCTCTGGAAAGCCTTCTAAGAGCCATTTATTTGAATGCCTTTCAGAAGCTCTGGCGAAAGAAAGGAAAGCGGACGGCCTTTTCCCAAATGACACCGTGTGTAAAAAAGATATGAGTATGGAATGGAGCGAGCAGGCCTTGTACATCCAAAAGAAAGGGTACTCCTTCTTTTTCCCGCTGGGTGTTATTATTTGTATTACTCGAATTTCTAAAAAATAACAGACACCTGTCCGCTAAGAGAGAGAGAGAGAATATTTATTTTTATTTACTTACCCCGTTATACATGTTTGTTTTACTTTTGTTTTTTTTTTTTTTTAGATGTTTATTTATTTTATAAAAAGGGAAAAATTACAAACTCCAAATAAACAAAAAGTATATCGATAACTTATTAGTATACAAAGTCCTATTTTAAAGAGCTCTCAAGTGTAATTTCTTTTAATAATAAAGTTAATTTTTCTGTTATTTTATTATTTATATATGTACATAGCAGTTTTAATATGTTAAATAAAATCTTACTTTTATCTACATATATGTATATAAATCGGCAAAGGCAAAACAGTTAAGAACACTTTCCTCCTCTGTTTCTTAACTAATTTGAACAAGAAATATGCCATTTAAAAGCTATTTACTTACGGAAGTGCACAATATATATTTTATTAAAATCTGACGGGTAAATTTGGTAACCCCATATCACCAAAACTAACAGAAATGCAGTTCGTTCAATAGTTCGTCAGAAAAATAAGTGGACAGGTGTCTGGTACTATTTTGAAATTAGGCCTTTTTGGGACCTCTTTGTTACATCTTAGACCAATAAATATAGAAAAAAAGTTTATACCAAAATCGTGACAAATATAAATTTATAGCCAATATGAATTTGGTACTTTTTTGAAATTTTAACGTTTAAGATGTGAAAATTGTACATCATATATTTGGTACTTTTTTTTAATACATTTTTCTGTAAATACGTATTAAACTATGGACTCTAACTACAAAAAAGTATCAAGAAGGGGAAATATGGAAAATTAAATTTCTTTCTCTTACTTCTGTGGAACTGCATGTGATAATTTCATAGTTTATTGAACTTAGAAACATAACATTATAGGTGCAGTGTCCTGAGTGCGAGAACATATAAGGTGAAAGCTGTTAGTACTTTTTTGTTCTTCAACTGGTACTTTTAGAATTTTCGTTAATATAGGGATTACAAACATAAAATTAAACATGCGTGGTTCTACGTAAATAAGAATCTGTAAGGGAAACCTTTTGGTACTTTTTCGTTGCACAACTGGTACCTGTTTGTATTTTCCTTAATATTGGATCTAGAAACATAAAATTAAACAAACAATGTCCTGATTGGAGGACAGTCTATAAAAGGAAACATTTTGGTACGTTTTTTTTCCTTTAACTGGTAGTTCTGGAATTTTTACTTATACTGATTTTTAATTTGTACTTTTTGATTTTGTTTTTTATATCAATGAACTTACAAAACTAAATTAAGCATTCACGGACTAGAGTGGAAGATAATATATGGACCGAAAGTTGGTCCCTCAACAAATCAATCCTCTAAGATGAGAAAAACAAATGCTCGAAATATGTTAATTTATTATTACTTATATGAATGTTTCCTTCAAAATTATGGTCGACCACTTGGCAAACACTAGTATTGTTAATTGTTTTACTTTTGTTGTACTGGCCACTTTGTTTACAGAAGAACTTTCAATTATAAGACACCAGCAGCATGCCCGATATGGTTTTCGAATTAATTCTACTTTAAAAATTTTACGTATTTAATTAAATAATTTTAACAAATAGAATTTGTGAATTTTCTACACAAAACAAGAAAATCGTTTTTCACTTTTACTTTTTGCCACAGATCTTTAAATAGATAACTGCAAAATTATTTTTTGGTAGTTAAATTTTATAAAATAACTGAAAATTCATTTGTTTTTACGGAATTTGTCGGTTATTTTTTTATAGTTAAATTATATAAAATAACTGAAAATTCAATTGTTTTTACGGAATTCGTGGTTAATTTTTTATGGAATTCGCGGTTGAATTTTTGACAGTAAAAAATAAGTTAACTTTTCGTTGAAATAAAATGCAAAATAAGTAAATCGGTATTTAAGTAAATTTACAGTTGTTTTAAATTTAATTTTCTTTTAATTTTACATACAGAATGCTTGTACTTAATCAACTGACAATATTAAATGCAATCGAAAATCCGTAATAATGTGAACTTAGTTTTTTTTAATAAATGTTAGAATCAGTTAAAAATAAATTTGCTTGGAATTTTAAATGTTTGTTTATTTAAAAATGACTGGACGGAATACTTCTTGAATAACCTACAGTCCGTTACTGTAATAATATTGTAAGTGTAGTAAAACAATACTTTCAAAAAGAAAAAATAATTAATATGATTTGATAAGAAATCTGATATTGGGGACTTTGTTTATATATGGTCAATACCATGATACAGAAGCTAAATATAATAAAAGATATATATACCAACATATACAATATTTTCGGATGTGGTATGTTTAAAGGAGCCAGGGTAAACTATACAATAAAATTTTGTTACAATAAGTCCATATTTGACCAGATAGTTGGTGGGATAATTTAGGTAGCAATAAAATACTTTAAAACCGAATTCAATCTATATACAAATGAAAATGAAGACTCTATTTTGGAATAAAGTTTGCATGGGAGTTATGTGAAATTATAGACCGACTCTAACCAGTTTCAATTAGCTTCGCCCTTTTTTTTTTTTTTTTCTTTGTTAGGACCAGCACTCAGGGGATGACCCCTACTAATGCACTGTATTGTGTTGGAACTAGGAAAATAGGTTATGGGAAGCAGGAAAGAGGGAGTAGTGCTTGTGAACATTCGACTTGAACTTATTCATGTTGTAAGTGAGAGGGAAGACTTCAGCAGGAAGGTTACTCCACATACGAACAGTCCGGCCAAAAAATGAATTTACCCTGTAATGCGTTGTACGATTTACCGGCCAATCGACCACAAAAGGATGGGCTCTTGAGGAAAAACGTGTATTACGAACAAAGCTATGGGTTTCGGGAACCAAATCCCTAATTTCATCAGAACACATCCCGTTGTAGTAACGATAAAATAGACAATTACAACCCACATTGCGACGGTGCTCAAGGGAGTCAATAGAATTGGATAACCTACTGTCGCCAATAAAACCTTCGCCCTCTCCTGCACGCGGTCAACAAAGTATCTCAACAACCAAACAGCATCGCAAACAGCAAGTACATCGATTCAAATGTTACAATCATCAGCACACACGTATAATACTCTCTCCCCCTACATACATACGAATATTGGTGTACGGTACAAAAAACTATTTTTAAAACACAGGTTTTTTAAAAAAAATTATCTTTTCAAACATTGATGATAAGTTGTGTTGTTTTCGGAAATAACTATTCCAAATAACGTAAGCCACACAGCGTTAAGGATATAAAAAAACAGATTTGTTTAACCAATATTTTGGTAAAATCTCCGGAGCCGTTGCAGAGAAATGTGGGTTTATCCAAAATAGTGTGTCAAATGGTCTGTAGTAAAAAAGCGCTAAATTTATAATACTTTTTTATTGCAGACAAATTATTTGGCGTCGTTGTCATAAATGATGCCTATTAGTTTTCAGCAAATTTGTAAAAGGATGCAAAGTATTTGCTGATTTAGCGTCGATGTCATAAATGGCGAGAATTAGTTTTTCCTATTAAGCCAATATTTAATATGTATACATATGTATGTATTACCAATTATCTGAGGTAATTAAACTTAGTTTTTTGTTTGAAGTTAAGTCAAAAATAACGTTGCAAAACACACATTTGACAGAACTTGTTTTTTGCAGGTAACATAACACTCATGGTGAAATAAACAGGTGGCATCGTTACGCCAGATGACGATTTTTTGCTCGATTATTGTTTGCCTGAGCTTATGTCAAAGTTTCGTTTGTTTATGTTTACAAAAAGCCCACGTGAAACTGTGATTGCGAAGAAACAAAACTTTATTTTAGTAATTATATGAATTTAAAAGAAATGTGATTGAATTTAAATAAAAAAGTTTTAAAATTATTAAAAAATAGTGAAAATGCGTTATTGTATTTTATGTCGTAAGCATTCAGTACCTGGTAATGGTATATTTTTTAATGCTCCTCGGGACAAAACCAAAAGAGCGGAATGGTCTAATTTATGTTAAAAGTATTTTGAATCCAGCACCCGGGTTTGTATTGATCACTTTTCTAAGAACGATATAAAAACAATAGGAAGTTGGTATATGTTATTGCCAAAAGCTATGCCTATATTACCAAAGCAAGGCGAAACAGGATTGTTCAGCAGTAGCATACTTCCTGACAATTTAGAATATCCTCGGCCAATGGAAAACCATGAAGACTTTAAGTCATGTGAGACATCTCTGCAGGGCTTTTTTACGCACGAGGAACTGGCGAGCACTGCAGTTTCATAGTGTCCAGATCCACAGTTTAAAGAAAAAGAGTCCCAAACTGAGTAAGTGTCACCAAATAATAATATTAAGTATGACTTTATGTACAATTTTATTTGGTTTCATAATTTGTGTCTGTAATTTCGTGTGTATTCTTCCCCCTCAAAGCAAACCCGCAAACACAGTTCTATGCTGTTTATCGTTTTCCTGCCAACACCAAATTAAATTCGTGGCACCTTGAACCAGCCAGCAAAATCGTAAACGTTACACTTGGGACGGGCTACCCTCAGCGCAAAACCCGCTGTTTTCCTGCCAACACCAAATTAAATTTCTTAGCACCTTAAATCAGCTATAATATTGTTATAGTCTGTACAATTATTATTCATTGTGCAATTTCGTTTTCTATAAGCTTTTTATCAATAAAGATATTTTAAGTTGTTTTTTAATAAAGTTGTAATTTATAAAATTTAACAAACGTTTATTTAGTAAAATTGTCATATAAAATTTGTTTTGTAAACCTTAATTAAAATAAAAATATTTTTATGAATACGGAATATGTACAAAACTGCCAATCAAATATAAAATTATAATAAATAATAGTTACTTGAAATTTTAAATATAGTTTTATTTTTTGTAATATTCACCCCCAATTTCACGTAGTTCGGTTATAGTTAACTACCAGTTATAACTGTCAAAAACATATTGTTAGTTAGGTTAGGTTAAGAAGGGTTATGCGTCCAAGGGCGCACATCCACTCGGAGACCAATGAGGCCCATTGTGAATCCCTTCAGTACAGGAGAAAAGAGGAAAAAAAGAGAAGTAAAGAAGAAAAGTAGAATATAGAAATACCACTTTGGACAAATCCCCCCTATGGTCCCCCCCAACATAAACAGCCATTCTATTTCCCTGACAAGCCCCAGTAGATTGGTTGGATTACATCCAGCGATACACCCCAGTTCGTCGTGAAATCTAACCCCTAGCCATTTTGCCTGGGGCCCTGCATCCTAGGACAGTGGCACAGTACATGCTCAACCGTCTCTAGCTCCTCAGCATCCCCGCACGGCCTGCAGAAGTCCGGTATCGCAATGTCCCATTTACCCATAAAAGCTCTAACAGAAAAATGGCCCGCCAGAAATCCTATAATGGTCCTGAGACTACTTCTCGACACCCTGTAATCCGTTCTATCCCTCCAGGACCGGTTAAAGGCATCACGGAATATTTCCCGTATCACACCATAGTAGGGACATAAGGGGGGTTTTACCCCTATGTTCCCTACCTCTAAGTCTAGATTCGCACCTCCTCGCGCGAGTTCGTCCGCCACCTCGTTACCATCCACCTTGCATTGTCCTGGTAACCAACACAGCCTTATTGTGAATGCCAACATGAGCTCCCTCAGAGCATTCCTACACCGTGCAACTAGGCACGATCGCACCGTATAATTCGACAATGCTCTTAGCGCAGCCTGACTATCGACGTTGATTGTCACCACTGATCCCACAACGATGTGACCCAGTATCACTTCCGTCGCCCTCCAGATCGCTAGGATCTCAGCCTGGAAGACACTGCATATACTGCCCACCCCTAAAACAGTCCGTTGGATCCACGCCAAACTTCCCTATCCGGGAACTCCACCGGTGGTGTTACACCGAAGTCCAAGGTCATACTCCTATGATCCGAGATTCCCGCCGGAATACTTTCTGTGATCAAGCAGACCCACTTCGTATAGAATCCTTGTGTGGTCATCCCGTCTAGGTCTAATCAATCCTGGTAGCCACACTCCTCACATAATGTCCAATGGGGGACAGATGTAGAAGGATGTCCAACGCCGCCTGTGGCGTGCTTCTTCTTGCACCAGTGATGCCAAGAGATGCACTTATCTGGGCCTTGCTGAGCATCTTCCTATAGCTGTCCACTCTCAACGCATCCCACCAAACAGTGTATCCATAGGTAAGAATAGTCCTAACCACCGATGTGTAAATCCAGTTTACCATATCTGGCCTTAGACCCCAATTCTTACCGGTGGAGTTTCTGCATGTGTAGTAGGCATTGAGTCCTCTTTTCATCCTCTCCTGGGTGTTTCTCCTCCAAGACAGTAGAGTCTTAATAAGTTCCTGGTAGCCACACTCCTCACATAATCTTCAATGGGGGACAGATGTAGAAGGATGTCCAACGCCGCCTGTGGCGTGCTTCTTCTTGCACCAGTGATGCCAAGAGATGCATCTTTTCATCCTCTCCTGGGTGTTTCTCCTCCAAGACAGTTTACAGTCGAGGAAGTTATCTAAGTACTTAGCACAGTCAGATAGAGTTAACTCGACGCCATCCAGCACTGGCCTCTTAAAACCCTCTATCCTGTACCTTCTGGTAAAAAAAAGAACCAGCTCAGCCTTCGCAGGGTTTACCCCCAGCCCTCTGTCCTTCGCCCAAGCCGAGAGTTCGCCCAACATCACCTGCATAATTTCACAGAAACTTTCCCCTGAACTATGTATGTCATCCGCATAGGCGACGGCTTTCATACCCTTGGAATCAAATGATCTGAGAATCCCGTTGACCGCAAGCAACCACAGTAGAGGAGATAGATCCCTCAATCCTAATGTTATTGAAGGCTCCTTCCTTGTTAGTTAGTTTTAGCTGAACGTAAAACAATCAAGGACAGATAGGATCAACAGAAAATTTTACGAGTTTTAAAATTGACTAAAATAATTATTAATATATCGGTATACTTTAAAGGGGGTAGGACCAATATTTTAAGGTGTTACAAACATCAGCACAAATGCATTATACACTCTACTTCTAGCAAATTTTCACTTAAGCAGCTCGTCATTGCCAAAACCAGCTACCATACTATTTTCATAGTATGAGTCTATAAAATAAAATCCCATACTTTTAGAACACTTTGGGTAGATTATAAATACAGTTTGTATGGACAGGCAGCTGGACGGACATCGTTAAATCGAAGCAGAAAACGATTCTGAGTCGATCAGTATACTTTAAAGGGGGTAGGATCAATATTTTAAGGTGTTACAAACATCAGCACAAACGCATAATACCTCCACTATCCAGCTAGCAATCCTTTCACTATATCATTCACTTCTACTACATCATTGACTGACAGCTCGCCATTGCCAAAACCAGCTACCAAACTATTTTAGCGATACATTTGGAAAAACATGAATAAGATGGTAAAGCAATTCGTAAAATACTGTGACAAGTGTACTATAAACAAACAAACCAAACACATTAAAGAACCACTTACAATAACGGACACACCGAGCAACAGTTTTGAAACAATATCAATTGACACTGTAGGACCTCTTCGTATTTCAAACGGATACCGATACATATTGACAATGCAATGCGAGCTAACAAAATTCATTATTGCTCACCCAATGTCAACAAAAGACGCACTTACAACTGCCAAAACAATAGTAGAACAATTAATTTTAAAATTCGGTAAATTTAAAGTGCTCAAATCAGACAACGGGACAGAATTCAAAAACGAACTCATGCATAACATATGTTCACTACTCGATATCAAACAAACATTTTCAACCCCTTACCACCATGAAACAATGGGTGCGGTAGAAAGAAATCACAGGGTTCTCAATGAATTCTTGCTGACAACAGCAAATGATTACGAATGGGATAAGTGGATAAACTATTTTACTTTTGCCTACAACACGGCTCCACACATAGACACTGGTTACACACCATTTGAATTGGTATATGGTAGATTGCCATGCCTACCATCAGAATTTTATGAAACTGATAATAACAAAATATACAATTATGATGACTATGCAAAAGAGCTGAAACAAAGATTAAAATATTCTTTGATTAGAGCTAAAGATTTCACAGATAAAATAAAAGAAAAAAGAAACATGGAAAATAGATATAGCAGTAGTTTAAATCTAAAAATAGGAGATTTAGTTTTAATAAAAGTAGAGAATAGGAAAAAGAAACAAAGCCCGTACAAATGCCCATATAGAATAATTAGAAATAACGGTGTAAATACTATAATAGACTACCACGGAATTGAAAAAGAATTCCATAACAATCAACTAAAACCATATATAGGCCTAAGAGACAATAATTAAGTACTATAAGAATACTATTTTTACTACTATTTTTAAATAATTATAAATTAAATATTAATTACATTAAGAACTACTTTAAAAACTATAACTCATGTAAATACAAATTATAAAACTATTAAAATATTAAATACTATATAAGAACTACTTTGTAAAATTATAATATATGTAAATAGAAACTAAGAACTATTTTATAAACATTGTCGGTATTATGAATATATCAAGAAAAATCAATCCCCTAATTTTTCTCTTAGCGGTGAGGGTGTAGTGTACCTCATAAGTCGCCACCGCATACCCTTAAACTACTCTAAAACCAACACTTAAAAACTTATATAGAGTAGGGTATTTTAAATATCAAATAACGGTATAAACAAATGACGACAATCGGAATGTAAGTGAATGACATTAAAATTGAGTGTAAATTGAGTGCATTCCAACGTCCAACATTCCGATTGGCGAGACTGGTCATGAGGGCTTGTTATTGATACAATCTATTGATATCTCCATATGACCGACAAAGACAAATAGAGAAATGTAAATAATTAAACTAAGTTAGAACGGTTAAGTTAAAATCTCATGTATAGTATATAAGCACCAGTAAATTGAAAATAAATTAGACTTAAAATTAATAACTTAATTCGGCAATAACTTGCCTGGTTTTAATTTAAAGACTCATCCAAATTCGGCAGTTCCTTTGAACGCCTTACAAATCAGCTGGTACCCTAACAGCTATTTAAACAAAATAAGGGCTATACGGACCAATACACATTAGAAAAACACGCTCACACCACAACACAAACCTCTACATGGCGATCCTGCCATTACACTTCTAACCCTACAATAGCATGCGTCTATAAAATTAAAGTCCATACTGTAAATTTGTTTTTCCGTGATTGCTGAGCGTCTTTGAACTGTTACTAATATCGTTCAATTAAAATTTATTATTTATCTTTATTTGCAAATGCCAATGTTTATGATTTTATGTTTGATAAATTTGTTTACAAAAAAATTTTGACGTAACGTCGACCTTACACAAACAAAATTTCCCTTTTTTGTTGTAATGTTTTGTTGCTGCCACCTACTTATTCCACCATGATAACACTCTTACATTGCTTAATACGAACGAAATCGCCGGTAGTAAATTTTATGTGTAACAGCGGTACACACATAAAAATCGTTTTTAAAGGCCGAGATTAGATACTTTCTTGATTTTATCCTGATTAGTAACTTTTAAAATGTTTTTCCACCTTAAACAACAAAACTTGCGGACTTAAAACATTTTTTTTAGGAGTTATGTTCTTATTTTTTTTTATATATATGCATTTCTGCTATATCTCCACCTTTAATTTTCAGTGCAATCTAACACGTGAACGAGAATAGTCGTTTTGTGTTTAATAATTGTTACTCGTATTTTATAATTCCTGAAGATGCCATCCAAAGAATGGGGAAATATTGAAAACATAAAAGAATAATAAAGATTAAAACATTTTTTAAAAAGCAACATCAATTGATAAAGTATATTTCTTAATGCGGAAAAAAAAATTTGTATTTAAATGTTCGTAAACATTTTTAAACAAAATATAAAAACTTCACTTATCTATGGATAATTTTTTGAACACGGAAATTACCTAAATTTGTAGTCATATTACCTAAGAAATTTTGTGACTGCTATTACAAATAACTTTACGCAATGCAGTAAAAAGAAGACGAAACACGATTTCTGTTGATGTCAAATTTTCATTAACATTTCTTTTCAAAATCATACCAGCTAAGGTATAAAGCCTAGTTTTTACCTCTTACTGAAATTTAGGTAAGTAAAGTTTTCAGACATCTTTCAAATTTAGCGAAAATATTGGACATTCCTAGCTCGGGAATACGATGTGTAAAAAACCAATTTGGTATGGCTAATTTTTTTTGAACAAATATTCAGCGCCTTTTTTAGAGTTGCACAAAATGTTTTGCCGCTAATAATAAAAGAGACGCCGCAAGCCATGTCTGTGATAGTAAAGTAATAAAAATTTCGCGCTTTTTTACATTTGCAATATATAAAAAATTAATCCCAGATTTTACTGACCAATTTGTATGAAACCAGATTTCTAAAAAACCGTTCCTTGGATTTTTTTCACGGAAAGCTTTTTATATTCTATAGTACGTCTACTTTCATAATCTATTGAGTTTTTTCCTTGACGTTACCTGTAAACCCCGAAAAAATTCATCACAGATTTTACTGACCAATTTGGATGAAACCAGATTTCTGGTAAACTGTTCCTTGGATTTTTTTGCACGGTAAGCTTTTTATATTCTATAGTACGTGTTCTTTTATAATCTATTGAGTTTTTCCTTGACGTTACCTCTAAGCCCCGAAGAAATAATGCACCAAATTTTATCATTTTAATGTGTAGATACTTCATATTTGTATTAATCTTTTTTCTGTAAAATGTTTTGATTTGTCTTTTTAATGATAAAAAAGTCTTTTTTTATATAATAAGTAAAAATGCTTTTGTAATTATAAATACATTTATTTTAATTACACATACATCTCTTTTTTAATTATATTAATATTTTTTGTATATATTATATTTTTATTATTGTTTATTACTTTTTTATTTCATTTTTGCGTAATTATTTGCTTCAAATTACAAATTCTCATTTTTATTCGAACGCCCTAATTTTTTAAAATTCCAAATTTTTAATTTCCAAATTCAAAACTCCCATTATTATTTTAATTCCCAAGAGCATTAAATTCCCATTTACAATTCAACCCCCCCAAAATCACCAATTAAATTTTGCACTTTCGTGGATAATTATCGACGCTATCTTGGCGCACGTCATATGTACTTTACAGCGTTATGCATTACACTGCATTTACACGTGAAAGTACTTTCATGAAATTTCTGTATACGTATTACAAATAAAAATTTCAATTAAATGGACGACTTTCTTGAAAATTTCTTGTGCGATTACACAGGAAAGTGAAAGTTCATTTTTAAAATGCCGTCAAAGCGAAAAGTTGCAAAAATTATTTAACTTCTAGAATTAAAAAAAAACTAGAAATGGAAGGTATATGTATGATTTATTATTCATATCCCATAAAATTAGGTATGCACATTATAAATTTATTAATTTAATTATACTTTGATGTTTTAATTTTTTCTTCATGCGTGTTGTTTTGATTACTACCTAATGAAAGTTGCCAAAGTTATCACATACACAAATTTATAGGGCAATAGTTGGAAATAATAATTATGTTAACTTTTTAATAACATTTTTGTGTTTTATAACACGCAATGTCATTTTTTATGTATATTTGAAGAAAAATATTATAAATACATTCATACATACACACAAGAAAATACATAGGTTAAATTACCTAAAAATATGGTATAAAATTAAATAAGCGCAAGGAAAGCATGGTATTATCTAAGTTTCTTAGGTAATATAACTACATATTAAATTAGGTAATTTCTATGTTCGAAAAAGTAAGAAAATTGTGACGACCACCGTGATATTTGTAATTTAAGCGTTTTTTTTTTCAAAATTAATAATGGAATATCTCCAGCCCTGAGTTCCATCACTGTATAAATAAAAGGAAATACAACCCTGCAATATACAAAAAATACCACCCTACCACGGCGAATTGGCTAATAAAAGCGAAGTTTTGTAGACTTGGCGTGGGTATAGAAAATTCAAGAAATTCATTCATCAAGTGGCATTTGAAAGGTAAAGTTGAAAATTTGTGAGGCGGCTTAAAATATAAGGAACATTTTTTTTTTGGTAAGGCTATATGGAAAAATCCATGTGTTTCACAAAAATTCATAATTTTTTTCTATTGAATTAGGGTCGGACTACTTTTAAGGGCTATCGGACAAAGTACCTGCCGCGAGACAAAATTTTCAAAATTCATTTTTTTTTTGTCAAACAGGAAAATATAGTGTGTGCGATTACAGGAGGTAATATTCAACGGTTCTTGATAATCATGCTCTGTGGAAAAGGGCGTGTGTCTAATAACGACTGAATAACGTGCAACAAAAGGGATATTTGGAAAACACTAAGTGAAAGGAAAACGTGCGACAGCACGACGTTTAAAGGCGAGTAAGTACTGTACCGCGTCGGCAAAAAAAAGAAAAAAAACGAAGTGGTACATATGCAATTTGGCGGCAAGGCACCGTTACGCTAAAACAACTCGACCGGCGACGTAACACCACGTGCTACGTATTAAAAAAAATTTGGCGGCAAAGCACAGTTGGCAAACACGTGTCGCGTATTAACTGCGGCGTAATAAACGTAAAATTTCAGTGATAACTTCCATAGCCAGCACCGACGACAGCTGAAAAACCACCAACCGCTCATACCACCTGTAATCAGCACAAATCACCACCTGTAACCCGCACAAACAAAAAAAAACAGCTCATACCACTTGAAATCAGCACAAGTCACCACGTATCTTACCAGCTGTACTTAGTTCAAACCACAAACAACTCATAGCAACCGTAGCCACCGGCCCAATAACAAATCAACACTACCACGTTTTCTAGCGGGAAAACAACAACGACAAAACCAACCTTATCACGTTTACAACGAATACGGCAAGACGTCAAAATACCTTATTTATAACACCAACGATAACAAGCCAGACAACAAACAACAACGACCGGATTTATCCGATTCGGAAGGTGAAATTTTACAAGATTGTTGGCAACAATTGCAGCAGCGTCGGCAAAAAAAAAAGAAAAAAGGGAAAACTAAGAAGACCGCTTTATAAGCAGCGACTGGCAAGTGCGGTGGGTTCACAACAACGGCAACTTGTCCAGCGACCCATTCTGAATCTGTATTCCCACTAGAGATGAGCGATATTTCTGTACCTGTGATTTAATCACTGTTACTGAAAAATCACGAATCACAGTTGTTACTAAATTTGTCAAGTAACAGGTACTTTCTAAGTCGTTCTTTTTGTATTTTGTTACATATACAAATTTATGATATTTCACTGTTTGTGTGGGTAATAGAGTTTTTTGAATGAAATGTCGAATGATGTTGCTGTTCCTTTCATTCTCTCTTCTATCTTATTAGAATTTTTTATGCCAAAATTTATTTGTTCAAGTATGTATGTATATGAAAGTAAATAGATTTGAAAGCTCTTACAATTTTTTGTTGTTTCTTTGTAAAGTGCCTACAAAAGCTCATGCGAAAGCTCGCGCATTGTACATATAGCGTGGCCGCAATTGCTATAAAAGAACAGAAAACTGATAAACCGTGATCACAATCACAGTTTAAAGGAGCAGTGATTTTTAAATCACATTCACTAATCACGATGATCTTTAAAAATCACGGGATCGCTCATCTCTAATTCCCACCCATTATATCCCACGATTCGGCAAGTACACACCCCAGCAGTTGTAGTTTAGTCTTCTATATTTCAAATTTAATATTCGAATGTTTAATAATCATCCCCTATTTAATTCCATACTTGAATTGTCTTGTCTTACAGTTGACAAGTGGTAGTGGTAATCACTCTTTAATTGGATTTTTTTTAGACTCAGTTGGGTGAATTGAGTACCGATTCTGCAATTTGATAGTCAATTTTGCAGATTGATTATCCATTTTGCAGATTGATTATTGAGTTTTTTTTCGGATTGATGATCAATTTTGCAAATTGATTATCCATTTTGCAAATTGATTATTGAGTTTTTTTTTTTGGATTGATGATCAAGTTCACTAATTGATTATCCATTTTGCAAATTGATTATTAGGTTTTTTGAACCGATTATCAAGGTTGCAAAGTTGATTATCGAGTTTGTTTTCGATCAATTGATTGTCAAGTTTCTTAGTGATGTCATAATTAGTCGGAAAATTGAATACAACCCGAAACTAACTAAATAAATTTACATTCCAAGTTTATTTAAAGGGTTTAACCAAGAGTACATCTAAAGATTTAACCGAAAGAAAAAAAAATCCAATTAAATCAAAAAAAAAATAAAAAAAAAAAAAGAAAAGAAAAAGAATAAAGTTTCGTAAAGGGGAATTATAAATTGATTGATTTTTGATTTTTTTTTAACTCGTCTTAGTTTTTTTAAATAAGTAAACTTATTCCCAAGTTTAAGTATCAAGGCTCAACGTAATTTTAAATCCATATTTGAGTTTAAACATTTAGTACGAATTTAAACCTTTCAATTAAATGCCATTTTAGATATCCTGATCAATATCGTTATTTAAATGCATCGACTAAAAACGAGTTTAAGTATACAAACTAAAGTTGGATACTGTAACTTAGTTACATTTAGAATACTTAAACTTGAATTTTGATATGAATTTAAATCTTTCAGCTAAATACGAATTTTGAATACATAACTCATTTCGAAATTTAAATTCATAAACTAAAATAAGTTTAAGTATACAAACTTAAGTTAGATAGTGTAACTTAATTACAATTAGAACACTTAAACTGAACTTTCGAATATGGATTTAAAGTTGTTAACCAATTCCAATTTTAACTACATTATTTATTCCGGAATTTAAATTCACCAACCGAAATAAGTTTCAGTGTACAAACTGGTGGTAGATACTGTAACTTAATTACCATTAGAATATGTAAACCGGATATCTGGTACGAATTTAACTTTTTCAAACTAAATACAATTCCTAATTACCAAACCAATTTAAATTCAAATACTGAATTAAGCTTAAGTATACCCACTAACGTTAGATACTGTAAAATGGTTACAATTACAATACTTAAACTTGAATTTTAATCACTGATTTAATTCATTCAACTAAAAACAATTTTCAAAACATAACCGATTTCGTAATAGAAATTCATAAACTAAAATAAGTTTAAGTAAACAAACTAAAGCTAGATAGGTAATTTAATTGCGATTAGAATACTTAAACTGAATTTTTGGGGTGAAATTTAAATTTTTGTAACTCAATGCAATTTTTAATTACTAAACCCATTGGTGATTTAAATTCATACACTTAATTAAGTTTAGGTATACAAACTAAGGTTGGATACTGTGCTTAATAACGAATTGGAAACTTAAACTGGATTATTAGTATGAATTTAAATTTTTAAAATTAAATATAATTTTAAATACCTTGACCAATTTCGGGATTTAAATTCATTAACTGAAATAAGTTTTAGTATACAAACGTAAGTTAGATACTGTCATTTAATCACGATAAGAATAATTAAACAAGATTTTTAGTATGAATTTACGTGGTCAAACCAAATCTGAACTTGAATACCCGGATAAAGAGTTTAATAAATATAAGAAAAGGATAAATAAATAGGGTAACTTTTTTTTTTTTTTTTTTCATTATTTATTTATTGAATCTTCATATATTAAATATGAACTAACAATAATTAATCAAATCTTATCCTAATATTTGCTTTATGTCCTGCCAGTGCCAAACACAAAAGATTTAGTCATCACGGTTTCTGTTTACATATATAGGTGTTTATCGCTCATCTGATTGGGTGAGTGCTGCAGTGTCTCTTCTTCTTAAGCGAGTGTGGCCGCCATAATTTAAAATATTTCTAGCTAATGGATTTGGGTGCAGTTCCAGCCCTTTTAAATATTTTACTGCATATTTCGTTATCATAGTTTTTACTAATGGCACATTGAGATCCTTGTGGATATTTGAGTTTTTGACGTACCAGGGGGCGGCTGTGATTATTCGAAGAAGTTTATTTTGGCGCCTTTGAATTTTTTCGATGTTAGAAGCCGAGGCAGTGCCCCATAACTGAATACCGTAGCACCAAATTGGCTTTAAGATAGAGTTGTAGAGTAGAAGTTTGCAATCGAGACTAAGAACAGAATTTCTTCCAATAAGCCAATTAATTTGGATTGCTTTTAGTTTCATTTGAGTTAATTTAGCTTCTATATGCCATTTCCACGTTAAACGCCGATCTAGATGTATACCGAGGTATTTTACATGCGAGTGTTGGGGTATTATTTGATTATTTATTTTAATAGGGGGGCATGTTTCCCGACGCAATGTGCATGTTATATGTGAGCATTTTTGCTCATTGATCTTTATCCTCCATTTTTTTAACCACCTTTCTAGTTCAAATATATGATCCTGTAGATAACGAGATGCTTCTTGACAGTTTGCGTGTACGCTTAGAAAAGCTGTGTCGTCCGCAAATGTTGAGGTATGGGTGTAGCTGTTTGTTGGCAAGTCCGAAGTATAAATTAAGTATAATAGAGGGCCCAGGATGCTGCCTTGTGGGACTCCAGCGTTAATTGGCTGTGGAGAACTTAAAAATTCGCCTTCTTTAATAATAAATTGACGACCGACTAAGTAGCTTTCTAACAGCTTGTGTATATTTGCTGGTAAGTTTTGCTGCAATTTCAGTAGTAAACCTTCATGCCAGACTTTATCAAAAGCTTGAGACACATCGATGAAGAGTGCTGAGCAATATTTTTTTTCTTCAAAGGCTTTTCTTATGACATTTACTATTCGATGAGTTTGTTCAATTGTGCTGTTTTCTTCTAAAACCGAATTGATGATTGGGAATACATCTGCTACCATTTAAAATCGGCGTTAATTTAGACACTAGAAGTTTCTCAAAAAGCTTTGATATATTAGACAATAAGCTTATAGGTCTATATGACTCAACTTTTGTGGGATCCTTTCCTGGTTTAAGTATCATGGTAACTAAGGATACTTTCCACTCTTGTGGGTAGTATTCAAGGCGTAAAATAGCATTAAAAATTAGTAGAATAATTTTCTTTGCTATGCTGGGTAGCTCCAAAAGCATTTTGTTACTGATCTTATCAAAACCAGGGGCTTTCTTGGGGTTTAAATCATGAATAGCCTTCTCGATTTCTCTTACTTCAAACCTTAGTGGAACAGCTGATCTAACAGCAACAGGTGGTAACTCGACCGCAGTATCGAAAGATGTATGAGGGGTAAATACGGTTTTCAAATGATTAACGAAAATATTTCCTTTTTCTGTCATTTCGTGCCCAACGTCCATTTAAGTTTCTTAATGGTGGTTTAGTGATAACTGGTCTTTTAAGATTTCTAGCTGCACGCCATAATGAGTAATCAGATTGAGGAGTTGCATCAAGTTCCTTAAGATATTTTTCCAGAGAAGCCGTTTTTTGAGACTGCAGTAAGTTTCTTACCCTTTTTGTGCACTCTTTTAGTAAATTTTTAAGTTGAGGGGATCTGTGCAATTGCCACTCTCTTCGAACTCTCCTTTTTTCAGTCAAGAGACGCTCGACATCAGTTGAATATATTTTACTATTTTTGATATTTTTGCGGGCTATGCTAGAATGTTGAACAGCTAGTTTGAGATAATTGTCAAAATTTACAATAGAAAGATTCACATTCTCCGGTGTTCTAAGCGGAATATTTTCAGTGCAGTGGGTACTGAGATATTTTTTATATTTTAACCAATTTATTTGTGTGGCTGACGTCACTAAGTAACCAGACGGAGATACAATTCTATAAGGGTTTGATATGGTAAGAATTGTAGGTGTGTGATCAGAAGATAATTCTAAAGAAGCTTCAACGTGAATCGTTTCTGCGGGGATGTTTTTAACCACTCCAAAATCGATGACATCTGGAATTTTTTGCTGATCAGTAGGCCAATAACAAGCTCTATCTCGAGGGTCCTTGGTATCATATAATATATAACCATTAATTTTAAACGTATTTCTTGAGGTCAAATGAGTTTCAGAAACCATCATTACATCAATTTGTTTACTTTTAAGAAAATATTCTAGTTCATTTTTATGTTGGCGAATGCCGTTTGCGTTCCGAAAACAAATTTTTAAACAATTCATGGCTTGTTAAGTACCGCTTGCAATAACATCGATTGCATTCTTAACATTTCCTGCATCATATTACCCATTGTATTCGTAAAGTTTGTTACTGTTTGTACTAGTGTTTCCATGGTTTTTTCTAGACGACTTAAATTAGAAACTGGGGTCTCATCATTATTTGGCAAATCACCTTGCATTGGCATATGGTTTGATTTTAGGACGTTAGCGTAGGATGTTCTGTTATTACTAGGCTGCGGTACCTGAATGTCATTAGTATTATTTTGATGTGTTTCCTGAATTTGAGGTGGATTAGGTTTCGGTCCAACCGAGCGCTTGACGATAGAGTATACAGGGCATCCTCTATAGTTGGCAGTGTGATTACCACCACAGTTGCTGCATTTTTTTACATTGGGGTCGTTTTTAGACTTATCGCAGAGAGCTGTACCATGCAATTCTCCACATACAACGCAAACAGGTGTTAAATGGCAGTATGCCTTAGTGTGACCAAATTCTTGGCAGTTTAAACATTGCACGGGACCGTTCCTTTTATGCGGCTCCTCTATCGTTATTTTCCTATACAGGATATATTTCAGACTGTAATTGGGATGAGTTTCGTTTTTTTTTAAGCTTAACGTCGCCGGGTTCTAACTCCACTCGAAATAGTGGCTGGGGATTTTTTTCTCTATTTTTAATATTAACTACATTTTTAATTTTAAAGCCCTTCTCTTCTAAAAACGTTTTTATTTCACCTGGGTCTACGCATGAATCAATGCCCTTTAACACTACCTGAAGACATTTACTGCTCTTCAGTTGGTATGTATAAAAGTTTTTTTTTAGTGCTTCTAATTTAGTTATTACTATACGAAAATCATCTTCACGATTAACTTGTATTTTAGTTTCATTTATACTACCACGTTTTATTGCAGCTACATAAAAAGAATTTTCACCTATTACCGAGATCAAATTCTTTATTAAATCACTTGAGTTTTGCTCTCTAAGATATATCGGGGGTGGCTTAGAAGATTTTGTAACGATTTGTGCTTCCGAGCATTCCTCTTCCAAAATTGCAAACCGATTTTGAGAACTTATTCTATCAGCTGTACCCTCTTTTAAAACTTTTGGGACAGAAGCAACTGCAGAAGAAGTTGGGCTGCGACCCCGTTTTAGCACTGTTATGTACCTATCCATTCCAACTTGTACTTGAGGCTTTTGACCGCTTTTCACCTGTGATACTGAGTTTTCCATCATGCCTGATTTGGGGGTAATCTTTTCATCACTTGTTAAAATCGTTTCTGCCACTGAGGCACCGCTTGCAGGTTTTATATTTTTTATTGTATTCGAATCAACCGTATTATTAGACACCGAAGGTGATACAGAGTTTTCTATTGTGACTGATTGAGGGTTAATATTTTTATCACTTATTAAAATTGTTTTTGCCGTTGAGGCAATGCTTGAAGGTTTTATATTTGTTAGTGTATCAACCGTATTATTAAAAACAGAAGGTGAGAGGGATCGCGTACGAGTAATAGGTTTAGCCGTTAGGTATTTGCTATCATCGACTCTTTTTTTTATTTCTGCATTTGTTTCGTTAACACTCACTGTGATATATGCATTTCTATCATTATGCGTAATTGTTTTTGCACTGTTTGCACTCATAAGAGTTTTTTTTTTTTTTTTACTGTTTACAGTTGTGCTCTTCTTATTTGTTATTGTTTATCAACACCGAGAATAAAAAATGTGTATGTTTATGTATGTATGTACATACATGCATTTTTTTCTTTTCTTTTATTTACTTTTTTTTTTTTTTGTATACTTTATTTGTTCACGTTTTTATAAAAAAAAATAAACCGTATACCAGGCTTAGAAAACACGTCTATCTTCAACGAGCGCGACAGACAGAATGAATAAAATAGGGTAACTAATAAGCCAATACCGATAAATAATTTAATCGACAAAAGATTAAACGGGCAAATTACATAAATAAATAAATAATTTAACAAATAAATACCAAATTAGTGATTAATACTAGTTGAATAAGTAGTAATTACTAACCGAAATAGTAGTCAGTAATAACCGAACAAGTAGTAATCACTAGCCAAATAAGTAGCAATTAATAACCGAATAAGTAGTCATTAATAACCGAATAACCAATTTGAATTTTGTTGCTTAGATTGTTTTTTTTATTAAAAGTTAAATTTGATTAAACAAATTAAATTTGAATTCAAGGTTTTGAAGGCAATTTAAAAACGTAAACTCACTTTTCCGGCTCATTCTAGTTTTAAAATTTTAATTTGTGAACCTGACAAAATTTAAATATTTAGACTTGAAATGGAAATTCTTAACGTAATCTAAAAGAAAAAAAAAACTTAGGCTGATCGTACGGGTTTATTCTGGAATTAAAAATTTAATTTTTTTGAACTTCGTAAAATTTAAATATATTTTCCGAATTCTAAACAGACTTAAAACAAAGTTGCCATTGAAATATTGTTAAATCCTTTTTTTATTGGTGGCTATTCTTGAAAACGCGTCGAAGGAGTGACGATTGTCCCGGAAGGTGTTAAATACACACCATTCCTGCGTTGCGACGGCATCGTATGGAGAAGTTAGGTATTGGGATCTCGGTTTTCTGACCTTATGACTGACGACCTATGTCCTGGAAGGTGTCAAGCAAACACCAAGCCTGAGTAGCAATGGCTTTCGACATAAGAGACGAGACTGAGGGAGTCGAATGGATTGAATTAACTCGAGTCCAAAATGAAAAACTTGATACGGCGGCTATATAGCTAGGGGATCATAAGTTTTCATTATCGGAGGAGAGGAGAGGAAAATCCAGGAGATTCACTCTATGTCGTTTTGTCTTGTGTTTTCGTTTATAGTTGATTGATGATAGAAAACTTGTTGGTTACAACACTTAACGTTCTATACGTAAAATAAAATTTTTTTTTTGACATGATTGATTTTCATATATTTTTATCATACTTAAACATCGTATGAGTTTTTAAGTTTTCATTTCTGAGAACAAAATATTCAATAACTTTAAACTCGAGTAAAAACATCACACACATTTCGCCACTACACGTCTGTTACCAAATTTCAACCAAAGTATAATTTGTATATATTAAAGTAAATATTTGAAAACGAATTAACCATAATTAGTTGTAATTGATACTATAGTAGATTAACAATATTTTGGTCATATTTGAATTCTTATACTAGACTTATATTCTACTAACATTACTTAAACTTATTTGCATCTAGAAAATAGTTTGTCAATTAATCTTATACAGTATTATATACATAAAAACCTACTCTTTTCTTTAATATTATTACAGTTTGAATAAATTTATTTATGAACACATTTATATTGATAATTATTACCATAAAATTTTTTTTTTAAATTTAATTTTTTTTTTGACATATGATAATCAATAATTATTTCTATGACATTTTTGCATTTACATTTTTGATTATTTCGAAATTGAAGATATAAGATTTTCTTAAAGCTTATTCCTTACTCAATATTTGTTTTGTAAAGTTATGGGATAATCATAATTTACAGACATTTGATTTTTTTTAATTACATTGGTATTTCTTTTGCTGAATACATTTATAGGGATATCTGGGATTTTACCATTTTGATATATAATAATAATCAACGATTAGGATTATAAAAATTTTTTTTATATAGATATTCTTTTTTTTTGACGTTTACCTAATACATTAAGATTTAAAGATTAACTCCGTATTCATAGGGAATGGTGAGTTTAACAATCGTTTATTGAAGAAAATTTACGTGCAAAAATTTTGTTTCGTAAACTGTTGTTAAATTTAAAACATTTCTTTTTATGAATTCAGGCGGTAATAGTTTTTTTTGAAACTTTTTCGGTTTTGCGATATTGAGATTGTAAGGGTATCATAACTACAATTTCATTTACACTCGGATTTTCTCTTATGACAATTGATGCTTCGGATGCAAATAAATTTGTGAAGATCTTTTGGCATTTACAGTTTGACTATAACTGTTGTTTTCTTGAAATTAAATTTTTCTTGGGAGTTTTTATTAATAAAGTATAATTTAAGGGAATAATATTTTCTTAAATTTTAACTGTTTCGGGATATTGGGATTGGGAAATTACGGGTTAATTTCTAAATACATCTACATTTTGATATTTTTTTTATTTGAATTTTCTATAATTGGAGTCCATTGGATCGTTGACTTGAGGGGATAGTTTATCCACGGGTAATATTGGTAGTAAGTTTTTTTTTGCCTTCGGTGCTATATCGTGGTAGTTGAAAGTTTTTTTTTGATCTGCGAACGGTTTTGGCTAAGGATGAATAATAGACGACTCCGATCGTCTAGTAGAAACCAAGCGGGTAATAACGACGACGTTCCAACGACTACTACTGCCACTGTTATCAATCCAAATACAGCACCCATTGTTTCTACAAACGCGGTAACTCCTTTAATGTCAATTAGATTCCCACCCGGATTTGGACCACAAACCCATTCTTCACCTGATAGTTTTAGTACAAATCGTACACCGACCTACAGCAGCATAACTGCCAGGGAAATAAGTGGACAGACAGGTAGCCAACGTACTCGTGATCTTGATTTAGGCAACATGAATAGGAATAATTTACCCCCTGTTGGCGAGGAAGTAGACCCTGAAATGGCCATTAATGAGGATGGATTGACGTTGAGGGACTATGTCAGTGCTTCGGTGGGAGCTGCACAGGCGGCAATTATGAATGAAGTTCAAAACATGCAACTTATGCTACCTCAATTGATCCGGGAGTCTTTGCGTTCCGAACGTGGCATTTCTTCGGAGAACCAGACTTTCCGTAACAATGTACCCTATGACCAACAGCGTGCATATCAAACCCCTTTTAATAACAATGATAGCAGACCACCGCCAGCACCACATTTTGCACATAATGATCCTCAAATGTTCAGACAACCACGCCCGCGTCAACCCAACCTAGCCCAACCGGAATTCAATAATATTCCTCAGAATTTTGCCGAGCAATACCCAGGTTTTGGAAATTCACCTTCGTTCCAGGGGTTTAAACCAATGACTTCAAACCAATTGGAAAAATGGGGAATAAGGTACGATGGTACGAATAAGTCTTTAACGGTTGAGGACTTTGTATTTCGGGTGGAGGCATTGAAACACGATTACAACTGTTCATGGGAAGTTATAATGAAAGGTTTTCATCATTTAGTCACAGGGGAAGCAAGCAACTGGTTCTGGTCCTTTCGAATGAAGCATCCGATATGCGACTGGCAGACTTTTAAACACCATATTATAAAAAAATTCCGGAATTTCGAAAGCGACTTTGAAATTCAAAGAAGAATAATGGAGCGAAGGCAAGCGCCCAATGAGTCTGCGGATGCGTTTATAACCGAGATTGTCAAACTTAAAAACCAAATGAGGGTAAGCGTGCTGGTAAAAATTGTTAAAGATAACCTGAAAGATGGATTGGCTCAACTGGTTTTCCCCATTAGGATTGACAGTCTGGATCAGCTACTGGAGGAGTGCAAAAGGGCAGAAAGGAATATTGCCAAGCGATCTTCGACCCGTATGCCTCTAGGTCATTCTCGACGTGTGTATGAGATGGACTTGTTTGACCACGAGCAGATAGATGAACAGGCACAGCAGGTTGAGGCACTTCAAAGGGATAGTTTGCCAGCAAAACAGCTCACGTGTTGGAACTGTAAAGCCCCCGGCCACTCATTTATTGAATGTCCTGTAGTACAACGCAATGTTTTCTGCTACAAATGTGGGTTCGAGGACGTAACTAGCCCTAATTGCCCCAGATGTGCGGTAAACAGCAAATCGAACATGCGGAAAACTGGGCCGACGTGTTCAAACCAAACCACCTCCCAGTAAAAGAAATTTTTTAAATTTCATGTTAGCTGAACAAGATCAACCCAACGAAATGCTCGACGCAAACCCAACCCCAGACAAAGTCAAACAACCGGATGAAGAAACTGAAGAAAAAAATTATTGCTTGAAACCAAATAAGAACTCAAAGCCACATGGTCTCAATCCAGGCCTATCGTATGAACAGCGTCTAGAAAACTACAACCGAACTCGTTCCGAAATTTTTACAGATTATGTACCCATAGTTAGCAATAGAATCCGAAAAACCAGGGAAAGATACGCCTTAAGAAAACAAGAGAGGAAAGTTATAGCATCGACGGTGATAGGTAGCGAGGACGATATTAGGCCCTATATGACAGTCATAATTAATAATTCTCAATATCAAGGACTGTTAAATAGTGGGGCTTCTGTGCTGCCTTGGCCGAAACTGTATTGAAAATGTTAAGCTAATGGATTCGAAAATACTCGATTTTAAATCTTCTGTGCGTACGGCGGATGGGAAACAACATTTAATAATTGGCAAAATTTTCGTAAAAATTAAATATGGAAATAAATTTGTGGAAATGATGTTATACCTAGTACCGAACTTAAGTCAAGAACTGATCTTAGGGTATGATTTTTGGAAAAAAGTAGGTCTAAAGGTATCATTTGAAAATAGTATAGTCGATGAAATTTCTCTCACAGATTCGGAGGAGGCCAAGATACACCCGTTAACGTCACGTCAACGAAAAATTTTGGAAAATGTAAAACAATCGTTTCGGTGTTACACACAGTTTGGCTTGGGAAGAACGGAAATTGAGAAACATACGATAGACACTGGAGATGCACCGGCCAAAAAGATGAGACACTACCCCGTCAGTCCAGCAGTGCAAAAACTGATATATGCTGAACTTGACAGGATGATCGAACTGGACGTAATCGAAGTCGCCACAGGAGCAGAGTGGAACAACCGTATGACCTTGGTCATTAAGCCCAACAAAAACAGGCTGTGCCTCGACGCCCGGGAGCTCAACAAGGTTACGAGGAAGGATGCGTACCCTCTGCCCAATATAGACGGTTTACTGGCGAGGCTAGGAGATACCCACTTTATCTCATCAATCGACCTCAAGGACGCCTTCTGGCAAATCCCTCTGGATGAGGCAAGCAGATCAAAGACAGCGTTCACAGTTCCTGGCAGGCCTCAGTATCAATTCAAAATGATGCCTTTTGGACTGTGCAACGCTGCCCAGAGGCTTTGTCGATTGATGGATAGAGTTGTGCCATCTGAGCTAAAGGATAGGGTCTTTATATACCTGGATGATTTATTGGTAGTGTCCTCGAACTTTGACGATCATATGGACATGCTTCGTATTGTTGGACAGAGGTTAACGAACGCTGGCCTTACAATAAACATGCAGAAATCAAAATTTTGTTACCGTGAATTGAAATACTTGGGATATATAGTTGGCGGGGGAAAACTAAAACCGGATGAAGAAAAAGTTAGGGCCATTTTGGATATAAGTCCACCTAAAAACCAGAAAGAGGTTAGAAGATTTTTAGGTACAGTAGGGTGGTATCGCCGTTTCATCAACGATTTTTCCACTCTTACAGCACCTTTAACGGATACGCTCAAAAAAGCTCCTAAATTTAATTTCACCCCTGATGCTATGGAATCTTTTGAACAGCTCAAGCTTAGGTTAGTTACAAGCCCAGTTTTATCCAGCCCGGACTTCGAAAGGCCATTCTTTGTCCAATGTGACGCGTCTAACGTAGGAATAGGGGCAGTTCTATTTCAAAAGGACGATGATGAGGGCGAACATCCTATTGAATATTTTTCAAAGAAACTGAACCAGGCCCAGAAGAACTATTCTACAACGGAGAAAGAGTGTCTCGCAGTAGTTCTGGCCATAGAAAAATTTCGCCAATATATAGAGTTGATGGACTTTACGGTCATCACAGACCATTCTAGCCTGAAGTGGCTGATGCGTCAGCAGGATTTGAACGGGAGACTTGCTCGGTGGAGTTTAAAGCTTCAAGGCTTTAAATTCAATATCGAGCATAGAAAAGGAACAAAAAACGTTGTCCCCGATATGCTTTCGCGTCAAGACATGGAGGAATTGGTTTTGAACAGTGGCCCCGTAATGGATTTTAACTCTGAAGCCTTCAAAAATAAAGACTATCTATCGTTAATAGACACTGTAGAGCAAAATAAGGACCGATTACCCGATTTAAAAGTTGAGGATGGTATTATACACAAAAGGGTAAAATTTAATAGAGATGGAATCGATGGAGAAGATGACTGTTGGAGGGTATGGGTGCCGTCCGAGTTGACGGAGAGTTTAATTCGAAGATCACATGTGGACAATACTTCACATGGAGGCGTAGCGAAAACGCTTTTTAACATCCGCGAATATTTTGATTGGCCTTCAATGACAGGTCAAATAAGAAACTTCGTTGGAAATTGTAATACCTGCAAGGAAGTTAAACACCCAGAACAAATCTTACGTCCCCCCATGGGAAGTGAAGTAAAGACCCAAAGACCATTCCAGAAAATCTATGTCGATTTCCTTGGGCCATATTCTAGAACTAAAACGGGCAACACTTTCATTTTTATAGTCTTGGACCACAAAACTAAATTTGTTCTGCTAAAAGCCTTATCTAAAGCAACCACCAAAGTAATGATTAAATTCCTACGAGACGAAGTGTTTTACAAATTTGGAGTGCCGGAGGTATTACATTCCGATAACGGCAAACAATTCGTTTCCGAAGCCTTTGGGGAATTCTTGAAAATGTTTGGAGTCAGGAACATGCGCAGTCCTATTTATTTACCTCAGGCTAACGCAAGTGAGAGAGTGAATCAGACTATACTTAGTTCGATTAGAGGTTTCCTGGACATTGATCAGGCTAAATGGGACGAAAACTTGTCAAAAATTGAATGTTCACTTCGCGCATCTGTTCATTCGTCTACTGGTATTTCACCCTACTTCGCGTTAACGGGATACAACATGATTACTCATGCTGATGCGTACGAAATATTGCGGAAATTAAAATCATCTGGAGAGGGGGATATGCTAATACTGCCTAAGTCCTCACAGATGCAATTAATTCACCAAAAAGTCAATGAGAAACTTCATGATGCTTACCTAAGAAACGTTAAGTCATATAACCTCAAGAGCAGAAGTATAAAATACACCCCTGGACAGGAGGTTTATAGGAGGAACTTTGTCCAAAGCAAATTCGCGAAGGGAATAAATGCTAAGCTTTGTCGACCCTGGCTGAAGTGCAGAATTAGGAAGGCGATAGGTAATAGTCAGTACGAAGTTGAGAATCTAAAGGGACAGTTAATAGGAGTGATACACGCGCAGCATTTGAAGCAATAGATGGGATAGTGCGTAGGAAGTAGAATTGACTGCATTGAATAGTATAAATTATGATACCGGGGGCGAATGGTTGAGTTGAGCTGAAAAGTGAAGGAAAACCAGAGTAAGTTTTGTAGGGCCCCAAAGTTGCTTTATTAAGGGAAATTTGTTTTTGATAACTTTGTGAATATACTGTTCGCAATACTCAAATCGGCGACCATTTAACGATATAGGATTAAATATTAATTAAAACATAACCATAAGTTATCTAAATTTTACTGTTAACACTGTTACTGTTTGAACGGAAACCTTTTTTTCTTTGAATTGGAAAATTTTAATTTTAAGGAATTATTTTTACGTAAACATCAATTCTGGTTACTCGTGACACAGCCTTTCCTTTTCGTAAACAGGCTTTGATTTCTAAAATTTTGTTTGGTGACCGAAAATCATGACCGTTGTATAGAAGATTTATTATACATTGTAGGGTGTTCAATTGATCGGGTTTGATTTTTGTTCGACTTAGCGATTAATCGATATTTGACATTTTTTGACTGGTTCGAGTAAACGAATAAAATTTCAGGATTAATCGATTAATTCTAAATATTGAAATTTTATAAATTACGAGATTTTTTTTTATAAAATAAATAAACATTCTTTTTGATAATAAACTTGTAATTGTAGCTCCAAATTGTTGCGTCAATTTCGGGTACTTAGATTGTAAAGGAGTTACACTCGAACAATTTTCACCAAAATTTGTTTCCAATTAATTCAATAATGCTGTTTCAAACAATCGTTTTTTTTTTCCAATAAATTTCCCTTAATTGAAAATAAAAATGATAATGTTTGTGTGTATGAATTGCAAAAGTGAAAACATTCACACAAACTTTAAAATGTTTCAAATGTTCAAACAATTTTTTTTAATTGTTTCAACTAACCGTGTTGATTGAAAAAATATTTTAATTGGTGTTTACGTTATATTTATTCTCTTTTGCTGGTGGTCATATTTCAGTTAAAGCTATCGATTGAGACTGAAAGGAAAAGCTCAAACTTACAAATGTGTTAATTGATATGATCAATTCGTTTGCTGGCGGAAAATCAGTACAGAATTTAACTAATAGTAAAAAGTTCTAACAAATACGTTAATTGAAGTTGGTTTTCCATTTTTTGTCTGAGCACATACTGACTAGCTTCGGATTTTTTTTTTAACTTTTCACGGATATTTAGGGAATCGATCGAAGTATCTTGTTTAAAATACTTATTCATTGACCACTTGGGTCATTTTGGTTTTGTGGGTGGAGCATCGTTTTCAAGTACATACTAGGTAATAGTCACTGTGTAAGTAGTAAAATAGGAAGTTGTTGGAAAACACCTACATTAATACCATTTAGCTTTATTGGGTTTATCCTTCGTACAATGTTTTCAAACCAAACTCATCCTATAGAGGGAAGTGCATGAACTATTTTGTTAAGAAAAAATGCGGGCGTGTTCTAGAATTTGAAATGAGGAAGATTAAAAAATCGACCAAGTTTAAAAACTACCCGTAATGAAATGCATTTTAAATTAAGTTGAAAAAAAAACTTAACGAAAGTGTAAGCAATTTTTAATTATTCGAAGGGTTATCGTCGAAAAGTGTTCGATTAATCTAACGAGATTTGATCGACTGAACACCCTATCCATTGGGAAAAGGAGTCGTGAGTCCCACTTTCGGTGTCTGACCGTATACGCAATTTCACTTAAAGTTTGAAAAAAAAACTACTAACCTTGCTTTGTTGTCATGTGGATATAATACCACTTTCGTCTGCCTTCCAAATCCCAGAATTTTCACAACGGTTTTATGCTGACCGGTCGAGTGCAATCCTGTAACGGCCGGTAGCAGAATCAACGTTTTTTTGCCCAGGGGGTTATTTAAGAATCCTATTTGGACGGGGGGAAGTTTGAATAACATTAGCTTATACATAGCTATTCAAATTAGGGTCACACGACTACTTACTTTTTTTTAACACCGAGGCACAACTTCACTTTTGCCTTGGGAAGGATGGTAATTTTTTTTGCGTTGAGGGAAAAGGGAAGGAAATCATCTACACTGGAGTAGACTAAAATTCCACGCGAAACAAATTGACTTTTTTGTAAATCGATGGCGCTCAGGATGTTTACTCGCTGAAGGTAGAAATAGAAAGGAAAGCATGGCGGATGGAGCGATATTAAGGAAGCCGAGTTCGTAAAATCGTAGGGCGTTGCTACACACCGGCCGAGAAATGGTAAGGGAGTTACCAGATCATCCGTTTTCCCAACTCTTTTCACTCTACACGTTAGGAGAAAAGAGCTGGCTTTGTGACGACCACCGTGATATTTGTAATTTAAGCGTTTTTTTTTTTTCAAAATTAATAATGGAATATCTCCAGCCCTGAGTTCCATCACTGTATAAATAAAAGGAAATACAACCCTGCAATATACAAAAAATACCACCCTACCACGGCGAATTGGCTAATAAAAGCGAAGTTTTGTAGACTTGGCGTGGGTATAGAAAATTCAAGAAATTCATTCATCAAGTGGCATTTGAAAGGTAAAGTTGAAAATTTGTGAGGCGGCTTAAAATATAAGGAACATTTTTTTTTTGGTAAGGCTATATGGAAAAATCCATGTGTTTCACAAAAATTCATAATTTTTTTCTATTGAATTAGGGTCGGACTACTTTTAAGGGCTATCGGACAAAGTACCTGCCGCGAGACAAAATTTTCAAAATTCATTTTTTTTTTGTCAAACAGGAAAATATAGTGTGTGCGATTACAGGAGGTAATATTCAACGGTTCTTGATAATCATGTCTAATAACGACTGAATAACGTGCAACAAAAGGGATATTTGGAAAACACTAAGTGAAAGGAAAACGTGCGACAGCACGACGTTTAAAGGCGAGTAAGTACTGTACCGCGTCGGCAAAAAAAAGAAAAAAAACGAAGTGGTACATATGCAATTTGGCGGCAAGGCACCGTTACGCTAAAACAACTCGACCGGCGACGTAACACCACGTGCTACGTATTAAAAAAAATTTGGCGGCAAAGCACAGTTGGCAAACACGTGTCGCGTATTAACTGCGGCGTAATAAACGTAAAATTTCAGTGATAACTTCCATAGCCAGCACCGACGACAGCTGAAAAACCAGCAACCGCTCATACCACCTGTAATCAGCGCAAATCACCACCTGTAACCCGCACAAACAAAAAAAAAAACAGCTCATACCACTTGAAATCAGCACAAGTCACCACGTATCTTACCAGCTGTACTTAGTTCAAACCACAAACAACTCATAGCAACCGTAGCCACCGGCCCAATAACAAATCAACACTACCACGTTTTCTAGCGGGAAAACAACAACGACAAAACCAACCTTATCACGTTTACAACGAATACGGCAAGACGTCAAAATACCTTATTTATAACACCAACGACAACAAGCCAGACAACAAACAACAACGACCGGATTTATCCGATTCGGAAGGTGAAATTTTACAAGATTGTTGGCAACAATTGCAGCAGCGTCGGCAAAAAAAAAAGAAAAAAGGGAAAACTAAGAAGACCGCTTTATAAGCAGCGACTGGCAAGTGCGGTGGGTTCACAACAACGGCAACTTGTCCAGCGACCCATTCTGAATCTGTATTCCCACTAGAGATGAGCGATATTTCTGTACCTGTGATTTAATCACTGTTACTGAAAAATCACGAATCACAGTTGTTACTAAATTTGTCAAGTAACAGGTACTTTCTAATGGTGTTTTCTTTTCTGACAATAATGTTCCATATATGCTACCATTCGTGCGGGTTTTTGTTCCATTCTAAAAATATATGCAAAAATGTGACAAGTTGTCGTTTTCCTTTCTATACATGTTGCAACAATAAATGGCATATTTGTTCCATTTCTTACCCGCAGTTATAACTGAGTGTGAGATAATACCCTTTTTTGCATCTGCGTAAAGTACTTTTTTATGCAAGCAAGTATTTTTTTTTCTTGTGTTTGCGGACAATTTGCGTTATATTGTGATTTTTAGTTATATTGTGATGGATATAAAAACTTTTTGTTTTTCGTTTGTTTTACTTTTATTATATTTTTTTTGTCGCAAAATTTTTAACCACAGCTGACATTAATTATTGAAAATCAGTGCTGTTAACGCTTATTGGAATTGTAAGAGAATTTAATGTTGAAAATTGCTACAAGCGTGGTGAATATCGCTTTTAGTACAAACTTTGCATTCAATATTAAACACGCTAAATACACATTAGTGTTGAGTGTAAAACGTAGCTACTATTTTGTTCCATTGTAATTTAGAAAAATGTATCACTTTGTAAGGGTTCGTGTAACCTAATAAATATATTACACAACTATAATGCATCATTATTTTTTAGAAAAGAAAACACCATAAGTCGTTCTTTTTGTATTTTGTTACATATACAAATTTATGATATTTCACTGTTTGTGTGGGTAATAGAGTTTTTTGAATGAAATGTCGAATGATGTTGCTGTTCCTTTCATTCTCTCTTCTATCTTATTAGAATTTTTTATGCCAAAATTTATTTGTTCAAGTATGTATGTATATGAAAGTAAATAGATTTGAAAGCTCTTACAATTTTTTGTTGTTTCTTTGTAAAGTGCCTACAAAAGCTCATGCGAAAGCTCGCGCATTGTACATATAGCGTGGCCGCAATTGCTATAAAAGAACAGAAAACTGATAAACCGTGATCACAATCACAGTTTAAAGGAGCAGTGATTTTTAAATCACATTCACTAATCACGATGATCTTTAAAAATCACGGGATCGCTCATCTCTAATTCCCACCCATTATATCCCACGATTCGGCAAGTACATACCCCAGCAGTTGTAGTTTAGTCTTCTATATTTCAAACTTAATATTCGAATGTTTAATAATCATCCCCTATTTAATTCCATACTTGAATTGTCTTGTCTTACAGTTGACAAGTGGTAGTGGTAATCACTCTTTAATTGGATTTTTTTTAGACTCAGTTGGGTGAATTGAGTACCGATTCTGCAATTTGATAGTCAATTTTGCAGATTGATTATCCATTTTGCAGATTGATTATTGAGTTTTTTTTCGGATTGATGATCAATTTTCCAAATTGATTATCCATTTTGCAAATTGATTATTGAGTTTTTTTTTGGATTGATGATCAAGTTCACTAATTGATTATCCATTTTGCAAATTGATTATTAGGTTTTTTGAACCGATTATCAAGGTTGCAAAGTTGATTATCGAGTTTGTTTTCGATCAATTGATTGTCAAGTTTCTTAGTGATGTCATAATTAGTCGGAAAATTGAATACAACCCGAAACTAACTAAATAAATTTACATTCCAAATTTATTTAAAGGGTTTAACCAAGAGTACATCTAAAGATTTAACCGAAAGAAAAAAAAATCCAATTAAATCAAAAAAAAATAAAAAAAAAAAAGAAAAGAAAAGAAGAAAAGAATAAAGTTTCGTAAAGGGGAATTATAAATTGATTGATTTTTGATTTTTTTTTAACTCGTCTTAGTTTTTTTAAATAAGTAAACTTATTCCCAAGTTTAAGTATCTAGGCTCAACGTAATTTTAAATCCATATTTGAGTTTAAACATTTAGTACGAATTTAAACCTTTCAATTAAATGCCATTTTAGATATCCTGATCAATATCGTTATTTAAATGCATCGACTAAAAACGAGTTTAAGTATACAAACTAAAGTTGGATACTGTAACTTAGTTACATTTAGAATACTTAAACTTGAATTTTGATATGAATTTAAATCTTTCAGCTAAATACGAATTTTGAATACATAACTCATTTCGAAATTTAAATTCATAAACTAAAATAAGTTTAAGTATACAAACTTAAGTTAGATAGTGTAACTTAATTACAATTAGAACACTTAAACTGAACTTTCGAATATGGATTTAAAGTTGTTAACCAATTCCAATTTTAACTACATGATTTATTCCGGAATTTAAATTCACCAACCGAAATAAGTTTCAGTGTACAAACTGGTGGTAGATACTGTAACTTAATTACCATTAGAATATGTAAACCGGATATCTGGTACGAATTTAACTTTTTCAAACTAAATACAATTCCTAATTACCAAACCAATTTAAATTCAAATACTGAATTAAGCTTAAGTATACCCACTAACGTTAGATACTGTAAAATGGTTACAATTACAATACTTAAACTTGAATTTTAATCACTGATTTAATTCATTCAACTAAAAACAATTTTCAAAACATAACCGATTTCGTAATAGAAATTCATAAACTAAAATAAGTTTAAGTAAACAAACTAAAGCTAGATACGGTAATTTAATTGCGATTAGAATACTTAAACTGAATTTTTGGGGTGAAATTTAAATTTTTGTAACTCAATGCAATTTTTAATTACTAAACCCATTGGTGATTTAAATTCATACACTTAATTAAGTTTAGGTATACAAACTAAGGTTGGATACTGTGCTTAATAACGAAATGGAAACTTAAACTGGATTATTAGTATGAATTTAAATTTTTAAAATTAAATATAATTTTAAATACCTTGACCAATTTCGGGATTTAAATTCATTAACTGAAATAAGTTTTAGTATACAAACGTAAGTTAGATACTGTCATTTAATCACGATAAGAATAATTAAACTAGATTTTTAGTATGAATTTACGTGGTCAAACCAAATCTGAACTTGAATACCCGGATAAAGAGTTTAATAAATATAAGAAAAGGATAAATAAATAGGGTAACTAATAAGCCAATACCGATAAATAATTTAATCGACAAAAGATTAAACGGGCAAATTACATAAATAAATAAATAATTTAACAAATAAATACCAAATTAGTGGTTAATACTAGTTGAATAAGTAGTAATTACTAACCGAAATAGTAGTCAGTAATAACCGAATAAGTAGTAATCACTAGCCAAATAAGTAGTAATTAATAACCGAATAAGTAGTCATTAATAACCGAATAACCAATTTGAATTTTGTTGCTTAGATTGTTTTTTTTATTAAAAGTTAAATTTGATTAAACAAATTAAATTTGAATTCAAGGTTTTGAAGGCAATTTAAAAACGTAAACTCACTTTTCCGGCTCATTCTAGTTTTAAAATTTTAATTTGTGAACCTGACAAAATTTAAATATTTAGACTTGAAATGGAAATTCTTAACGTAATCTAAAAGAAAAAAAAACTTAAGCTGATCGTACGGGTTTATTCTGGAATTAAAAATTTAATTTTTTTGAACTTCGTAAAATTTAAATATATTTTCCGAATTCTAAACAGACTTAAAACAAAGTTGCCATTGAAATATTTTTAAATCCTTTTTTTATTATATTTTTTCTTTTCAATCGTTGAATTAACTATACAGGGTTGCTCTACATTATTAAAAATCTTTCGATACAATATTTCATTGTTAGAATTGCCATTTAGTATTGAAAGACAAATAATCGGGTATTGCTAAAATTCTTTTTTTTTACTACTAATAATTTTAATTTAAAATTGTAAATTAAAGATAGAAACAGTATTGTTGTTAAATAATGTATTTTCTTTATTAATTATTATTATTATAGCCCTTGATAATATGTTTATTATAATGATTATTAAAAGTTAAATAGAATAGATACATACGTAAATAAAATATTTTTGTACACAATTTTTTTTGGAATTCTATAAAACAAATGACAATGTTGTAATTTATTCAGAATTTGGTTGAAAGGTAACTAGCGTATGACGAAATGGTAAGTTACGTTTTGGGGCATTACTCCCAAACAATTCTTTTTCAGGCAATGAGTAGTGCCACGGATGACGGCAAAATGTCATATGGGGTGGGCTGCCTGTCCAGGACAAAGACAACTGGTCCTGAAGACTCGAGTTCGATCTTGTCAAAATCTTCAAATTTTCTTTTCATCATTCGACGGTCGTATTTGTTCAATGTTTTACGTTTTCTATCGCTTCGGTTTTTCATCTACATCTTTCGTTTTTGGCACGAATTAAATTGTGTATGTGTGAGTAGATGGACACGAACCCCCCATTTCCGGCGAGCTTCAGCCCAAACACCAGCGTGCCACTGTCCATCGCGAAGCGAAGTTGAGATTTTGATTTAGGTCAAAATTTCTCACAAACAATTATTTTCACTCACGTAGCATCACAAAATTTACCAATATTTGAAAAGTTATTTTATTTTTGGAAAATTATCTAATAAAGATTTATTTTCTGAGGAATATGTTGCATAAATGTTACATGTTCTACATTTTTGTGTTCGTTTGTAGAAAAAATAAAACTGTGGGAAACATTTCTTTTGTGGATATGTTGGTGAAAAACATGCGAAACATGTTGCATATTTAACCCACACTTTTACTTAAGGTGTTTAAACTGCCCTGTTTTATAACTTTGGCACTTCTACTTTGTTCGCACAACCAAGGTTTTATTTTGTTTGTCATAACACAAACTGCTTAGAATTTTGTGAAAATATTGCTTAAAAATAATATATCAAAATGTTGACACATTAAAATAAAAAATTGTATGTATATTATTATCGTTTTAAGTGCTGGTTCACACTGTTCAAGTCTTAGCCGTCAAGTCTAGAGTTTTTAGGAGAGAAAGGAAAAGAAATGGAATTCTCTTTGCCCTTATATCCTAAAAGCTCAAGACCTGACGGCTGAAACTTTAACTGTTTGAACCAGCACTAACTTTTTCCAAGCCATTAGTAATGTCAATATTGGTTACAAGACCGCAATAGCTTGCATAAACCGCTCAAATAGCTAATGACGTAAATTAATAATAAAAGTGTAATAGTTTTAAATAAAAGCAACTAATTTTGTTCTATTGAAGTTGCACAACATGTAAAATTTTGTTGTAAAGTAAGCATATTTGAAAAAACTATATACTTCTTTCAGTTACACACTTTAAATAAAATTAACTTCCTTATTCATTTCATTGTAATATGCTATTTATCAATTCATAATGTATAACAATTAACTAAATTATCTACTGAAACATTTTACTTGATTGTCTTTCTAAATCTATATATCGCTCATTTGCTGCAACGTCGTAATTATTCAAAAAATACATTTCGAAATAAACGTGTTTAAAATTTTTGATTTGCTTGATCCACTTGGAAAAAAACGACACATTTTTTTTTAAACGGAGAAAGTATAAAATATTTAAGATGCGACCATTATTATCAATTATGTATTTTCGCATTGGTAAAATTACCTAGATTATTTTTTTGTGTGTAAGTTAATATATTATTTGGAAAATAAAACACTTGTTGTTATTCATTTACTTTTTATAGCTTTTATTTACTATTTAACATTTGGTGAGTTATTTATTTTTAATTAACATTGGTAAGTTATTTATTTCAATTTAATTTTAATTAACATTTGGTAAGTTATTTATTTTTATTTAACATTTGATAAGTTATTTATTTTTAATTTATTTTTATTTAAGTTGTCTCTTCATAGAGACTTGTCAAGACTGACTTTTCTATTTTTATTTCTTCCAAACGAAACCTTCGACTTAGCAAAAAAAATATTAAAGCAAAAAAACTCATTATGCTGAGTTTGGCAAACCTTTAGGCAACAGCAAAAAGAGGTAATCTGATCCGTGTAAAATTTATTTCGCAACCACACACTTAATGCTGAATAAAGTAATCAGCAAAATGAAATTTAAAATGTTTACTTGAAGTCAGCACAATTTTTTGACAAAAAAGAAAAAATGAACTTAATTTAAATTAAATGCCTACGCAGACGCTTTTGCTTAACCCGTTGCCTGTCGGCGGTTTAACTCTTCCCCCCTTAAACGCGAGCGTCCCCGGTTGCGGTGCTAGGATTTTTGTTTGCCTCACTATCTAACCAATTGGTAATAACACGAGATTGTCGCTTCTTGACCCAACCACCAAGGACAAGGCCCACTACCACGAGTAAAGTAAGAACCATAGTTCCTAGGCTTAGTAAAGAGCTTGCCTTGCTCTGTCCCCTTACCGACTCTATGTATCGCTGGTTATTTAAATGTAGTTCTTTAATTAATTGTAACGACAGCGTTTCTTCAAAGATGTGAGTGGAATTTAGGGAGGCCAGAATGGCTGGCAATGGTTTATATCCCAACTCTTCATAAAAATCGTACCTGGTGTTGTTAACGAATACCGATGCATTATGATAGGTTACTATAAACGTACCGTTTATGGTCACCTGGTTATTGTTTACAACAACATTCCCGTTGTAAGAATTGAAAAACAGAATGCCAGGTTGTAAAACTTCAAAAGAAGGAATATGAGAATCATTACTTTTCTTGCATACAGCTGTTTTACTTTTGAGGAGGTTAGGAATGCATTCCGTGCGCGTTATATCTCTTATGTTACCGCGTTCACATATGCTTAAGTCGTCGTATGATTTACACGTACTCTTAATTACATAAATTTCATCTTGACAAGTCACTACATTGGAGCTATCTAACTTTACAATTTCTTTATTTCTTTTTACAGGTTTTATTAGCATTGACTGACAATAGTTCGATTTTACAATAGGCAAGGTAATCATGTACAAGATAATTGAACTATTAGTAGCTATTTTCAAATCAGCAAATTTTAGGCATTGCTCAAGGTTAGAATATGGAAACCTTTGCTGCTTAACTGAATTCTTTAACAAGCTAACTTCTTTTTCAGAAAAAAGAAATGCGTTAATAACATTGCTCTTAGCCCACATTAAGGCTTGTTCTATTTTTGTTACCTCTTCCTTAAGAACTTCCAACTCAAACTTTAGCCCAAGTGCAGCCGTTTTTTGTACGTCCTTGTCGTTGTGAATGTCTCTCAAAATTTTGTTTGTTCTGTTCGCTATTTCATTGAGTTTATCTTCGATCAAGTGGTTAATGACGATCTGGTTTTCTGTTTGTCTCATAGTGTTATTAATTTTTTCTTCTAATAGCCGAAAGTCGTTCCTGTCAGGAGTTCCAGCGATCCATTTCCAGGCGGTTCCTAACGCATCTATGGATCTTTTCGTCTTATGAAAGGGTTTAATTCTGTCTATAATGTCTCTTATACTGTTTAGTTCATGATCTAGGAATGGCAGTAAAGGGTTGTGCGACTGCACCCTATATTTGATGTGCCCGTCTATTAGTCTCAGCTCTCGCTCGTATAGGGATATGTCAATTACATGAATCAATCTAAAGTCCCCATCCTGTATTAGTGTGCGTCCGGTCCCAAGGGTCACTATTTCCGAGTTCGAGTAGTCCAATATCTGAACTTCGCAGTCCGCCAAATAAAATAAGAACCTGTAAGATTAGAAATTATCTTATATTATCTTTATGAACCACCTTGTTGTCAATCAAAACTGTAGATCCAAGATCTTTCTGAATAACCTTTTCAACGTACAATTTTGAAAACTTGTTTCCAAGTCTTTTATTTGTCTTAACAAAGACTTTTTCTCCCTCACTAAATTCCCTACTACTAGTCACTTCGTTACGCTTCGCTACACATGTTTCCTGCGCTTTCTCTATTCTTCCTCTTACCAAGTCCCTCAGTTCTGCGGGTACAGATACTTGTCCGTTTTAACGTGATCATCGTCAGTGTGACTCTTCCTCACGGTGCTCTTAACACTGGGCCAATACAATGCGTTGACCACCGCCCCCCTCTTCCTTCGCCACAAAGCCGTGACACCAGAAGAGAGGTACCAACTTTGAATCCGTGCGTTTGGGCACTTCATCCCCCTCGGTCAAGGGCGGAGCCTATCTAACACTCCTACCATTTTATGGTCAAATGGCAACCGGTTGCAGTGCAACTCCACACCGAGCAATAACTTGCTCTAACCGCGATATGGGTATTAAACCACAGCCACCACGTTACTCCCCCGAAGGGGCCTCACCATTCACCAGGCTGGGACCGTAGTCCCAGGGGCTTCCTGGTTCCCGTGGTACCAGATAAAGACTCCGGTCAGCTTCGTAGCCTAAGCTACTACCAGTGGACCCCAAACGGCCCTGGGACTGGTGGCCCAATCAGCAATCTCCAGCTCACAAAACACTGCCACACGGCAGCACGGCAACACGGCACAGCGGCAAACTGGACAGCAACACATCAACTGCAACGCACCAACACAGCACACTGCAATCTCAAGCCCCAAGGGACCAGAGATAAAAGTGTCCCGGCACAAGCAACAGCAGCATGGGCAAATCACCAGACACGAACACAGCGAGCTCCCACCAAGACCAGCAATTGACCTCCGAACCACGACAACAATGCGCAGAGCGGACAGTTCGACGATACACGCGAGCGTCGGTTCGCAAATGACTGCGAGCACGACCGCCTCCACTACTCCTGTATCCTCCTAGCAAACACATCACGGGCAAATTGCCCCAACCTCCCCATCGTCCGATCGTCCTCTAAGGCCCTACTATAATCCCAACCCGCCCCAGTATGAGTGATGCCCATACTATCTAAGTCCCTAATGTCATCATAGTAATGGCACTCGGCAATAACGTGCCACACGTCCTCAGGTCCCTGCCCACACCCACAGTCCGAAGTACTCGACAAGGCCCTCCTATGCAAAAATGCATTGAGAGAGCCATGTCCCGTCAGTAAGAACCCCAGACTAAGACCGAAGCCAAAATCTGGGCGCTCGCGTACGAAGACCGCATCACGTATGAAAGCATACGTGACACGACCCTTGTCAGAGTCCGTCCAGCGCGTCCGCCACCTAGAATCAAGATGATCGGCTAACATCACCTTGATTTCCCTACTCCCCTTATTCGCCACGTCAACAGCAGAAAGCCAATCATGCCCAAGAAGTAACAGCCCCTTCTTGATCTTAAAAGCGATAGCACGACGCATCACTTCCAAATCAAGAGGAGCCGCACCCAGCAAGACCTGAAGAGCATCCGTAGAAACCGTTCGACAGACCGGCATGCAAGCAAGCATAGCAACTCTCTGACAAGACAGCACCTTAGCTCGGCCAGCAACAGTCATAACTGTTTCGTACCATACAGGTGCACCATACGCTGCACAGGCAACGAACAGCCCACCATAAATGGTTCGAACAGCACGCCTGCTGAGGCCCCAGTCGCTCCTAAGAATGCGCTTGACCTTACCAACGACTGCAGTCAGCTTATCCCGAACATAAGAGAGATGAACCAAAAAGTTCATCCTCTCACCCATCATTATTCCCAGATACTTGACCTGAGTCGCATATCTGAGACTAACGATACCAGACCTAATGACAGGCGGACGTGCACTGGACAATCTGCCTTTAAGCAGCATTATCACGTTCTTGTCAAGGGCAACCTCGACACCGACCTGTGCACCCCATTCATTAACAATGCGCATGGCCCCCCCACCCTTCTCTTCCAGAGCAAGCCTAGACTGCCCTTCGATCAGGATGAGCAGATCATCCGCATATGCGCACAGCTTGCCGAGACGACCCAGTCGAGCCAACAGTGGATCCATCATGAGGTTCCATATTACTGGACCACAGACAGAACCCTGCGGGCACCCCCGGGTAACATCCCTCCAAACCGTGCCGCTGGCACCAACCACACAAGCCTTTCTACAGCTTAAGTAACTTCTCCACAAGTTGAGCTCACGACAGCGTACACTACGCAGCCTGTCGAGAACCGCGTACCAGTGGAGATGGTCAAACGCACCCTTAAAATCAACAAAGATTCCCAGCACATACTTCTCAGTAGAGCTACTAACACATTGCCTAACATGCAGCCACGCGTCTTCTACGGATCTCCCCTCCCTAAAACCAAACTGGTACTCCGAAGTTTCCTCGCTGCTGTCCGCCTTCAGTCGCGTCACCATTATCCTCTCAAGCACTTTTCCAAGTACCGGGAGGAGACTGATGCCCCGGTAAGAGCGAGGATCACTCCTCACCCTACCAGGAGACTTCAGGAGCACAACAACCCGAGCAGACTTCCAAGCCCTAGGGAAATAGCCCTCACTCAGACACTTCCCAAAGATCGACTCCAAGTATTCCGGTATAGCCTTCCAGATGGCCCTGGCCATCTCTCCAGTCATACCATCAATACCTGGCGATTTCCTACTTTTAACGCGACGAAAACTGTCCGAAACTTCCGACCTAACCAAGTCCGGAGGGCCGACCGTTTCCTGTATAACAGGGGAACGACCAACTACCTCCATTCCCGGAAAGAAGACCCTTAACAGTGTGTCAGCGCATTCCCCCCATGAAGACAAATTAACATTGTCAACCTGGAGGCAAGCAATGTCAGCTACCTTACCTCTACCCCAGCAGATACGGTAAACCGTACCCCACGGGTCATCCCTATTGTCCCGTACGAAACTCCTCCACTCGTCCTCCTTAACCCTAACAAGCTTGTCCTTGTACGTCTTGAGGGCAGACAAATAAGTGGACTTGCGCAGAGCTAGATCGTCAGAACGGGCACGTCTGGCTCTCTGGAATAACCTCCGGAGGTGCCTGACGGACCTTTTCATCCTTTCCAGCTCGGCCGTCCACCATTTGACCTTACTAGGCGTCCTTCTAACAAAACGACCTAGTACGGCATCATTAACCGTGAGCAACCACTGGTTAATCATGCTGACCTGGTCATCTAACGTCAGTGCCCTATAGTCAGCCAGCGGGCGAGTTAGCGCCGCCTCTCTAAATTCCCTAGCATAAAAGTCCCAGTCCACCCCGTGACTCCGCCATCTAAGAGGCAGAGGCGTCTCCCTCGTCCGTTCGCGTAAGGTGACCATAATCTCAATCGGGTTATGATCACTTACTCCCCATTCGTCACAAACCCTCCACCTAAGTCCAAAACACGTCAATGCCGCGCTATTCGCGAGCGTCACGTCAATGTCACTATTACCATTTGGACCATCAAAAGTATACAACTCACTCGGCTCATTGACAACAATGAGACACTTTGTGACCAGCCATTCGCTAAGCATTACTCCTCGTATAAAGTTCGGATGTCCAGAAACATTTCTGGGCATCTTAGAGAACCACATACGAGAGCATGCATTTGCGTCAAGTCCGAGGATAACAGGAATACTACTCCCAGCGAGTAGCACCGTATCCATGTAGCTTAAGTATGCATCCAAAGGCTCCCTACCTACACAGTAGATGCTAGCCATCAACATCTTCCCAAAGTCGCACTCCACAGAAATGCAAACCCCCCATTGGCTACTACTAACTAACATTACGTCCATGTCCCTATCATCAACTACAATAGCCGAGTTTCCCCTCACGTCCGTATAAACTCGCATCCCCCCCGGCAAGCCCCTCACGCAGCCATTCGCGAAATACGGTTCCTGCAAGAGTGCAAAACGAACCCCACGACGCCGCATCGCCTGTCCCAACTCACACATCACCGCGTAGGCACCTTGGCAATTTAGCTGGAAGATCGGGAAACCCTCCATGCTTAATGTCTAGCGTTCACCCTTGCAACTGCGGCCGCATAGACCGGACACACCATCGACATCATAAGGTGGTTCGAGGGCAAGCCCTTGAACGCACAATTCCGGCAACGCAGCTCATTTTGGCACCTGGCCACTCCATGGCCCAGCATACCACATCTACGGCACACCTCATCGTTCACACGGCAGTCACGCACGCGGTGGTCGAATCCCAGGCACCTGAAACAGGAGAACACTGGGTCCTGTATTCTCACCAAAAATCGGAACCACTTGACGTAAACGCCAGTAGCCCTCAAATGCTCCGCCACCCTCGGGGTACATTCCAGCACCACGTTCACCGGACCACCATCCACCTTCCAGGGCTTCGTGGCCAGCCTGACACCTCGCCGGTAGGACTCCGGCGACATCATCTCTTTGAGATTCATTTCATACAGCTCGTTCATGAACTCGTCCGGGGTAATTTCACCGTGCACCCTCTGCACCGTCACCTTGGGGCCCAATTTGTCGGCCGCCGTCACCTCGAGCCCTACCTCCTGGAACGTCTTGTTCTCGACTATCCTCTTGCGTTCCGCCACCGAGGGGGTACGGATCACCGCTCCACCATCCCGTGTAGGCCGTACCTCGTGCACTCTGACACCCAACGTTGGGCCCACCTGCTCCACCACCTTATCCACTACCTCCTTCGAAGTAGTAGGGACACCTTTCCCCTTCACCACCACCGACCACGTCTCAACTGGCTTCGTTGCATAAGGCAACTTAGGGGCCACCACCACCGCCTCAGGCGCTTTAGGCACCGCGAACACCGCCCCTCCGTTCGAAGGAGCCATGTTTGAAGGCCCAGCAGCCACACCAGACTCGAGACGGCCCTTCAGCCGCTCGTTCTCCGCCAACAGCCTTACCAACACCTCTTCATATCTTGCCGCACAGTCGAGCACCTCCTTCGCCAACTTCGCAGCCACACTGTCCTTCACCACCACCTCGGTGAGCGCCTTGGTGATCTCTTTCATTGCTGCTATTTCACCTCCACCTGTACCACCAGCAGCCTTCCTCTTACTTTTCGGCCGACGCGTATCAGCGAACACCGACGCGGCATCCGTCGAGGCAACTATTTCCACCTCGTCGTCGACCCTCAATACAGCAGCACCAGCAGCAGACATACCAGCACCAGATCCAGCACCAACAACAGGTACAGCAACAGCAGCAGCAGCAGCACGCTTCGCCTGCGGCGAGCCCGGCTTGAACCGCTTTCCCTTCTTAACGTCCGCCTCTTCACCACTCGACACTTCACTATCAGTGTGCCGAATTTTTGGCACACTGACCGGCGGTACACCCCTAACGTCATCAGTGGTGACGTCGGATGCGTCACCCTTCGGTCTCCTTTTGCCCGGAGGCATCGCCAAAAACCAAAACTTCCAATCAAATCACAACCTTACACACTGCCAAGTCGTCAACCAGAAATACACCAATAGCAACCAAGACCAATCCGTAAAATCACACCAAGAACCAAGAAAAACACAGCCAATGTCAAAATACCAATCGCCACGAGAAACCACCAGTTGACATAAATGTCAGCAGACAAAAATGTCAGCGATTTGTCCAGGCAAACCGCCGGTGTAAACGCAGTCCTGTATAAACCCAGAAAATGGTAACGCCGCCGGCAACACAAAAAACGAACGCCGCCAATAGCAGAAACACGCCGCAATAAATTAAAAAATCACGGAATTTTAATCCGCCAATATTTCCGACATCCACTTACCGATCCGAAAAATTCGACCACCGTTCGATAGCCAAGATTCACCGGAAAATTCCGACACCAAAATCGCAATTTTAACCACTGTCTATACCACCGAAAAAATACTTACAAAATCAACTTCGAAGAGCTACTTAAAAAACGCGTCCGCACTATTCAACGTCACACTCCAAAGTGTGTTCTGCGGGTACAGAATGCACTATTTCTATAGGCTTCTTTTTTGTCACGGAGTGAATAGATTTATTATATTCTATCGTAGCTAAAAGAATTAAATCAGCTGTGTCCTCTATTTTGTTCCCAGCTCTCAGGCAGCGCGCGATTTCACCGAGGGTGCTGTGAAAGCGCTCTACCTGACCGTTAGAGGTGCTATGCATAGGCGGACACGTAAATATCTTTATCCCAAAATGATCTCTTAGCAATGTTCTTATAGTTTGTGAGTTTAAGGATTTCTCGTTATCACACACTATAATTTTTGTATTGCTAAACACGTTAAGAATTTGTAAAAGAGGCTCCCTTACATGCACTATGGCCCTCGAGGCTATCGGCAAGACAACAGCGAACTTAGAGAATTTATCCACGCACGTCAAGAAGTGTTTTTTGTCAGTGATGAAGATATCTATATGTAAAATTTCTCCTGTGTAAGTCGGGATTGGAGTCATGGGTACGTCTTGTCTCTTTGGGTGTCGGTTGTATTTTGATTCTTTACATATTTTACAATTAGCTACAACCTCTATTAACTTCCTCCTCATTCCCGGAAAGAAATAGTACTTTAAGATTTGTTTCTCGTTTTCTTTTGCTGACCGGTGTGCCCTGTTATGCTCTACGGCTATAATCTCGCTTTGATCACCCTCGTTAAATACGTCAATTGCCTGGAGAGGAGTGTAAACGAATCTTGTAGAAGGAAATCTTTTCCATAATTCGTTCTGAATTTTGCCAAGCACGGATAAGTCACACAGAAATGCATTGGTAACATTCGGATTTACGCAATCTTTCATGTCTCTTAATAAGTTTTCAATAGAATTAAACACAATTATGTGCCTCAACTGGGATCTAAACATAACTCTCCTAGAAACCTTCGGAGTTTCGCCTTCCTCTATCACTATTTGGTTTCTGAAGCAATTTATTGGGTTCGAAACTGATTTAATAACCTTACTTAAGGACACCTCACTATGTGCTGTTCTCGCCGATGAAGACGAGTGAAGCGCATTTATGTGTTGTCGGGATAAGGCATCTGCCACAAAGTTCTCCCTACCAGGTTTGTAAACGAATTTTGGCGAAAATTGCTCAATAAAAGACATCCATCGTCTTATCTTAGAATTTGGGTTCTTATCCGAAATAGTAAACGTAAGAGGCTGATGGTCAGTAAATATGTTTAGTTTCCTAACACCGTACAGATAGTTCCTCAACTTCTGTAAGGCCCATACTATTGCTAGAAGCTCACGCTCGTTGGTAGCATAGTTTTCCTCCGTTTTTGTAAGGGTGCGGGAAATCATTGTTATTGGTCTTCCTTTTTGCGACAGGACTGCACCTATTGCATATGATGATGCGTCAGTCGTAAGGTCAAAAGGTTGCTCATAGTCGGGTTGCAGTAATAAGACATCTTCTGATGCAATTATCCTCTTCACCTGCTCAAAAGCTACTAAGGCTTCGTGGTCTAATTCAATTTTAACATTCTTGGATTTATTTGCTCCTACCGAGCCGTTTTTCCCCCTTAGGTACCTAGTCAGGGGTTTTACTATAGCCGAGTAATCTTTTACAAATCGCCGATAATACCCTGCCAATCCAAGAAAAGAACGCAGGCCTCGCAAGGACTTCGGAGTTTCGTACTCTACTATGTCTTTCACTTTTTCGGGGCAAGTTTTTATGCCATCCTTTGAGACAACAAACCCTAAATATTCCACTTCCTCTAAAAGAAACCTCGACTTTTCCTTGGACACTCTCATATTCGCATTATAAAGCTTACCGAGGATTCTGTCAACGTCTTCGAGGTGTTTCTCTAAAGAGCTCGAAAATACAATGACATCATCTATGTAGACGTAGCAACATCTACCTATTTCCTCTCGCAACACGTCATCAATCGCTTTTTGAAAAATACTAGGGGCATTTTTCAGCCCAAAGGGAAGTCTACAAAATTCGAATTTACCATGGTTAATTGAAATGGCGGTCTTCTGTTGGTCCTGCTCCCTAAGTTTAATCTGGTAGAACCCAGACTTCAGATCTAAGGTTGAAAACACCGATGATTTCCCCAGGCTTGCCAAAATAACCGAAATATCCGGAATTGGATATCTTTCACTAAGTGTTTTCTCATTGAGTTTCCTGAAGTCAATCACCATGCGATGTTTTGCTCTCCCGTCCTCATCCACTCCCTTTTTGTTAACAATCCAGATGGGATTATTGTAGGGAGAGCGCGACGGCCGGATAATTTTGTTTTTTAACAAATCCTTAATTTCTCTGTCCACAAATTCCTTTAGAGCAGGAGGGTATGGGTATGGTCTTGAATATACCGTTTGGTCATCACTTGTTTTGATGGCTGCTACCACTGAAGTGTTGTAGGGTAAAGCTTCATCTGGGTCGGCAAATACCTTCATATGAGTCGTTAATAGCCTCTCCAGAGCTCCTTGGCAAGCGGTTTGATTCTCTTGAGTGATTGACAGTTTATTTACATCTCTACAATGAACATACATTAATTTCTCCTGTCTCCTGTCCTATATTTGCTTTTACTTCATTTAAAAGATCTACCCCTACTATTGCATCAAAGGTTCCCAGTTCCGGTAAAAGGAAAAAATCTGCGTTCCTCTCAAAAATTCTAACTACACACTTGCACATAATCCTAGAACGACCATGTACAGATTTCACAAGGAATGGGTTCAATATGTTTTTAACGCCCTTAAGACTACTCATTGGCTTAATATAATTCTTAGAAGTGCCAGTATCTAATAAAATTTTAATAGTCCTCCCTCCTATTACCCGTTCTACATACGGGAGGACTTCTTCTATCTCATAACACTCTGAGTCACTTTCGTGCTCATCATAGACCGATTCTACCTCAAAATCCTCTACTTCGCTTCTATTGTTTTCCCACTCATGAGTCATTTGATTCACCCTTTGAGCCTTTGCCGCTGGAAGGTATTGCCTAGATGATTCCATCGATCTTTTTACAGCCTGCGGGTTACTTCTGTCCATTTCCCTCTGTACGCTTCTCATGCTTCTGTCTACCTCCATAGGCTCGGGTCTTTGTACCCTGTCGCTGCGCCTTCCAACATTGTGGGTTTGCATGTCTCGGCCCTGTGGCCCAGTCTGATTTCTACTGGTCTCTGGATGATGACCCATCTGACCCACCTGTCGCAAGTGTGGATGGTTTCTAGTGTGTTGATGGTGGGGAGAGGACGAGCCCTGCCTAGAATTGTTCCAATAAGTTGTCGCAAAATTATACCTAACATGATTCGTCTCTAATTCCTGTGCTAAAGCCAGTGCCGATGGCATGTCCTGTGGCTTACATGAGAAAAGAATGTCGCACATAGGGCGACGTAAACCTGATATAAAGACTCTCAGCGCATCCTGCCTGTACTTTGCGTTCAATGACTCAATCAGAGAAGCATTTCCCTCATTCGTCATTATGACCTTGTTGATGATCAAGGTAAGTCTTTTTTCAACCTCGTCATAAAAATCAATTATACCTCTCGATCCCTGCTTCAGCGTGGACAATTCCTGTTCCAAGGTGAACAATGTTCTTTTGTCTCCGTACGAAAAATCTAGCCGTGCTAGTATGGCCTTAAAATTTAGCACTGTGTTATAGGAACTTAACACCGTGTCTGCCGCCCCTGTAACCTTGTTTCTAATAATAGCGATAGCCTGATAGTAGCGGCTACTACCATCGAATTTCTCAAATAACTTGTATGCAGTACTAGCTGCTTGCCTCCATGAGACCTATTTGGCGGCACTGCCATCGAATTCTGGGAGCGATTTCACAATTTCTAGTGATTCATTACACTCAATACCGGACCGAATTTGCACCTCCCTGTACTCTTCTATCCTGGCTGGTGCTTCTAGAGAAGCAAGTCTACTAGTGAGTTCGTCAATTTGCCCCTGGAACGCCCGTTTTGCCTGTTCTGTCGCTCGGCTGATTGCCGTGTCCAATAGAGACTGTAATTGATTAGCGTCCATGCCTACTCTATTGCGTACGGAGAGTCTGTTTAATCTATCGGCTAAGTCGTCAAGCGTACCCAGTTGATCAGAGCTCATACAGAAATAGGGAACTTACGTTAACCAATCCTTTCCTAAATTTGAACAATGCCAAACATTTTTTGAATATTCTAGATACAAAAATAATCTGTGGTTTATTTAGGTTAAAATTTACACACTTAAAATTAATATTCCCTACTCTAATTATGTTTTATTGCTTTTTTTTATAATTATTTCTTTCCTTTTTTATTAGAAATTTTTATGAATATTGTAATATTTAAAAATAATATTGTTCGCTTACAAATAAATGAAAATCTTCATTTTCGTCCTTCAACTGGGTGTTGTTCCTCTAGGCTAGGTTGTGTTGAGAGTTGCAGTTCTCGGCACGAACTGTTCTTATTATCACTTAATTTGTTGTCAATCGTACCACTTCTGACTGTTCTCCGATTTGTTTGTTTAGTGTCACGAAATATTTAAAGTTTTTTTTCCTTCTTATTCAAAACTGCTTATTATTTGAATTTACTTGCGTTATGAAAATAATTTTAAATTATCACGTTTTAAGTTAATATCGCATTTGCTTCACACTAGTAAATTTTATTTTCATGTTATTCAACTAGTTTTGAATTTTATCCTCAGTATAAGGATTTTTTATTATTAATAATTAATTTTATCCTCAATATAAGGATTCTTTATAATTAATAGTTAATTTTATCCTCAATATAAGGATTTTTTATAATTAATAGTTAATTTTATCCTCAATATAAGGATTTTTTACACTTAATCTTTAAGTTCCGTGAGTCCTTTTTCTTTATCCTCTATGAGGATTTTTTCGTTGTTCGCCAGTTAATATATTATTTGGAAAATAAAACACTTGTTGTTATTCATTTACTTTTTATAGCTTTTATTTACTATTTAACATTTGGTGAGTTATTTATTTTTAATTAACATTGGTAAGTTATTTATTTCAGTTTAATTTTAATTAACATTTGGTAAGTTATTTATTTTTATTTAACATTTGATAAGTTATTTATTTTTAATTTATTTTTATTTAAGTTGTCTCTTCATAGAGACTTGTCAAGACTGACTTTTCTATTTTTATTTCTTCCAAACGAAACCTTCGACTTAGCAAAAAAAATATTAAAGCAAAAAAACTCATTATGCTGAGTTTGGCAAACCTTTAGGCAACAGCAAAAAGAGGTAATCAGATCCGTGTAAAATTTATTTCGCAACCACACACTTAATGCTGAATAAAGTAATCAGCAAAATGAAATTTAAAATGTTTACTTGAAGTCAGCACAATTTTTTGACAAAAAAGAAAAAATGAACTTAATTTAAATTAAATGCCTACGCAGACGCTTTTGCTTAACCCGTTGCCTGTCGGCGGCCTAACTTGTACAAAATAAATTAAATTTAAAATTATTATTTTTTTGTGTGTACAAAATAAATTAAATTTACAATTATTATTTTACCACAATCCTGTAAATTTGTATAAGTCTGTTTAGTGGGCAACTTTGTTTACCGCTCTGTCATTTTACTTTCAGAAAGTGTCAAAAAATTACTTTCTTGAAAAAATCGTTGAAAGCTGAGTGGAAAGTAAAAAAATGGGAGTGTATTAGTGAAAAAGTGTGAGTGTATTGCTACTTTCATGAAATTACTTTCACGTGTAAACCAGGGGTGTCAGCGTCATGCACAATTGTGTCAGCAAAACTCACATGTACGCTTACGCTCTTTTATTTTGCGAGCGTAAAATATAATTTTTTACTGCAAAACACTCTCATTCAGCGGAAAATATCGAAATATCGCACGGCCTGTTTTGAGGCCTCTAAACAGAAATAATATATTTATTATTTATTATCTTTGTTTATGTTTTGTTTTATTTCTGTTTTTGACATTGTACAATGATTGACAAATAATATCTACATTGTTTTGCATTTAAGCTAACGATATGTGTTTTGTTTGTGAACAAAATTCTTTGTTGCCTTTTAAAGGGTCCCTTTTTCTTTCGTTAAAAAGACGTACCTAAATGCAGAAATTATTAAGAAAAAAATAGGCACAAGAATTTGTTGGTATTTTGTGCTTGTAAAAATATTTTTCTTTCTGTACCAATCGCGTCAATGGGTTTTTTTTCCTTTGAAAACACTTTTCTCAAGTAAGTAAAAATATTTAAAAAAGTCTTGTTTTCCTACAATTTATGTGTAAACCTATACACATAAAAGCAAATGTGACAGCAGGTAAAATTTTTGGGTAAGAAGATGTGTATTATTGATGTATTAATGAAACTTTATTGTTTAACGTCCACAAACCTAAAAAATGTTTTGTTGTTTCGAAACTGCAATTTAAATTGAGAAGATATTATTGGTAAATAAAAGTATATTTTTATAGGCTAGTAAAATCTTCTCTTTTTATAATGGTGGTTAATAATTATAGAATATTTTTAAACTTAATGGGGTTATTATTTGCATTAGCATGTGCAAATGAATTTTCATTGTTGGCATTTGCAAAGGTATGTTGAGCACCAAATTAAAAATATTGGAAAGAATTGTATAAGGTTGTAAAAAGACTTCAAATATTGTCAAATGCTCAATTTTTTCAAAAAATAAGCAAAGTTTCTGCGAAATGCAGGTTCCAAATTAAATTTATTTAAATTATAACTGAAATAACTCAACATTTTTCGATAATTGTGTTATTATTAATTGCTCTAAAGTCTTCATAGCAAAATATGTATGTTAATTAGGCCTCGTAATAGGCCTCGCAACCGCAGATTCCTCCCGCTGGGAGTGTAAGAGACAAGAGTAATCGCACCAATACAATCATAATTGACACCACTGGTGTAAACGCTAGGTAAGAGCAAAATGAAAAAACTGACCGAATCTTTGTGTACATATGATTTTGACTCTCTCTCTAACGCATTATGTCTCTCTCTCTTAATTATTAATTAAATGTAAAATTGTTGCAAGTGTTTTAGTAAATTTTTTTTTTTAGTTTTGGTTTTGGATACAATATTAAAATTTTTTATGCTTCAATGGAAGAAAAAAGTACCAAAAAGGTTAGTGGACTTCAAAATATGAGGCATTTAAAAATTAATATTTTTATAAACTTTAAACACAGGATAAATTTAAAATTTTGTTCGATTAAAATTTCACCTGATATCGATTTCCAGAACATCGCTGTTAATTTCATACTTTAGCTTTTTGGTTCTAAAACTAGCAATTTGCTTAATTATCGTTAATCAACATGCAATGTCCTGAGTGGATAAGAACCTATGAGGGAACTTTTTGGTACTTTTGGTTCTACAACTGTTACTTTTTGAATTCCCGTTAGTATTGGACCTACAAACATAAAATAAAACATACAAGTTCCTGAGTGAATGGGAATTTTTTAGAGGGATCTTTTTGGAACTGTTTCGTTCTTTAACTGGTGTTTTTTTTATTTTCGTTAATATTGTTACAAAATACAGGTTTTACCCCTTCACTCCCTAAAATGTCCGAATTTCAAAATAGTACCAGATACCTGTACTCCTTTTTTTTATTAAATGAACAACAATAAGTATTAAATTAAAAAAGTACCAGTTAGTGAAAGAAAAAGTACCAAAAAATCCCACTTGCAGATTCTCATTCACTCTGGAACTTGCATATTTTTCAGTTATGTTCTAAAGGCAAGTTTATACGGTAATACAATATGTTACGACATATCAAAAAATGATGTAGAATGAGAAAAATCTTATCATGTAAAAGCAAAATGCATTGAGTAAGAGAGAATACGGATAAAAATATGACAATCGGTCGCTAAATGTTCATTTTCTTAACCATTTTAGAAACTTATGTATTCTCATCACACCAGAGTCGCATTTTAACACTGTATATTGGAGGTGGTAACATTTTTATAAAATTACAAAAACAAGCAGAATCAACTCAGGAAATGTTCATGTTGTTTTTGTAAATATTGTAAAACTGCAACCATCTGCTTTTTTGTTATTAACTCACTTTGCTTTTATTTTACTTAAACCATCCGTGTAAACATGAAAAATACTTACCAACAGATTTTTATTTTAAACACGGAGAGAATTTCATAATATTTTGATTCCACAAAGTCGTAATACATTGTATTGCCGTGTAAACTAGCCTTAAGATATGCACATGTTCTCCATTTCCAGATATATTACACATTTGCAACCTACAACAGTTAATCTTCTGGCGTTATAATATTTGTTAAGAAATCTAAAATTACCCGTGTGGTCAGGGGTAAACAACATGCAATAAAATGCATGCAAATATTTTTTTTACACCCAAATTACTTATTAATATATATTTTACAAAAATAATTTATATATATTTATTAAGAAAAAACAAATTATATTTGTAGGCAGAAAGTTTGTATCCCCAACAGCAACATACAAAAAAACACACACAATTAAAAAAAATAGTATGGCCACTTTAAAACCAGCAAATACTTTGCGCTCTTTTACAGATTTGCTGAAAACTAATAGGCGCCATTTATGACAACGACGCCAAATAATGTTTCAGCGATAAAAAGTACTACAAATTCAGCGCTTTTTTACTGACCATTTTTACAGACCATTTTTAATCACCATTTTGGAAGAACCCACTTTTCTCTGGAACGGCTCGGGAAATTTTTCCAAAATTGGTGTCATTTAATCTTAAGGTGGTATTCTACCATATTCCGTTTAGTTTATGCCCTGACACTTCCTAGTTTGGCTGGCATAAATCAGCAACGATTTTTACTGACCATTTTGGATGAACCCACTTTTCTCTGGAACGGCTCGGGAAATTTTTCCAAAATTGGTGTCATTTAATCTTTAGGTGGTGTTCTACCATATTCCGTTGAGTTTATGCCCTGATACTTCCTAGTTTGGCTGGCATAAATCAGCAACGATTTTTACTGACCATTTTGGATGAACCCACTTTCCTCTGGAACGGCTCGGGAAATTTTTCCAAAATTGATGTCATTTAATCTTTAGGTGGTATTCTACCATATTCCTTTGAGTTTATGCCCTGACACTTCCTAGTTTGTCTGGCATAAATCAGCAACGATTTTTACTGACCATTTTGGGTGAACCCCCTTTTCTCTGGAACGGAAGGTTGGAAAGTTGATGTTTTTTAATCCTTTTCCACTAAATTTCTAAAACATTAAATCCAAAAAATACATTCATTTTCAATTCCGATGTTGCCACTAAATCCCCTGATTTTTTATTTCAGCCGTTGCTAACTTTCGTTGCTATCTTGGCGGACGTAGTGGTGCCACTATCATTTTTAATTTTTATAAATTTGACAACATGCATAATTGCAGACTCGTACACAAACTTTATTTAAGCCTACAAAAATATAAATACTTATTTATAATACATTTTGTAACGTAAAAACAAATGAATTTATTAAAAAACATTTAAAATATTTTAATTTTGTTGTTTTTGGAACTCATAAAGAATATCATCTTAACGGCAGGTTGAATAAAACAATCATAATATACAGTAGAATCACGAAAAAGTTAACGGAAATGTCCTAACTTTTTCGTCTTATTTATTAACTTTTCTAAGCGGGCTTTAATTGTAAAAAATGCAATAATAAACATATGTTTTTTTCAATGACTTAGTTTTCATCAGTACAAAAAAGAACCTTAGATCCAATTTGTACTGGCAGGTTTCAAGTTTACAATTGCTCTTGAACTACATTTTATAATTAATAATTATACAATCAGTCATGTATTATGTGTTAGGTGCTACATACGACGGTTGTCAGAAAATTAGTTCTTCAAAAATTTTCAGATAGCGAATTCTGAGTATTTTCTAAACATTTGCCAGCCATCCATTACTGACATTTATATTGAAATTAGAACAGTAATTGCGCAACTACGTTTTCCTTGCTTCAAGAAAATATTTGTACAAACTTGCTTTAAGATCGGCATATTTCGGTCTATGTAATGTTTTCTGTGTGCTTTTTCCTAATTAATTTAATCTAATTTGTTATCGTTTGTACAAATCAGTACTTTTTTATTAATACGATCTGAAAAGTTAACTTAGAGTTAACATTAAGAGCGGCACAGAAGCGCTAAAATTTGGTTAACTTGACCGCAAGATAACTGTATCGCGATTCTGCTGAAATTTTTTGGTTCAACGCACTAAGTTTATGAATTATATGTCATAAAAGTTTCAGAGCACTTTGTCAATAGTATAGGAAGAAAAATTTAATCTGAATCTTTAAAGTATTGGTATCATAATAAAGTCTTTCGCAGCACATTTCATATGATGTATTAAATATACCGATTTATTAACCCCTTAAGATTATTTATCTTAAAATTTTCTCGATATGTATAATAATATTTCCTCAAATATAATATATTATAGAGAACACTCCAAGTTTTTGTATGCTATATTTTTAGAAACTCCATCATATTTTAAAGTTATTAGGGTTAAAAAAATTTTATTTTGGAAAACTACACAATTTATTTATAAGTTTGAGTTAAAATATATGGTGGTAAGAGTTTATGCACTTGTTACATATTTATTTCAATATAGTAATAGATAAAGCAAATTTAGTAAAAAAAAAGTCAGTCAAGAAGTATGAGCATTTGAAATGGGTTAATAAATCGGTGTGCTTTAAACAATGTGAAAAGCACTTTCAATTTTTCAATGATACCCATAATGCTAAGAATCAGCTTATACCTTAAGAGATATGGATCAAGTATTTTGAAACTTTTACGACCTATAAGATTTGGTGGTGAGCCGCGCTTATATTCTTGTTTCTATCCGGTTCTTTGCTGTTTAACAAAAAAATTATTTTTTTAAAGCACTAATTCTTCTAATTTTTGATTATATTAGCAACACTTTCTCTGTTTTGTAGCGTACAAAAATAGAAATTAGTTTAATTTAACTAAAACGACAAAATTAGCAAAGACAACAACCTGCAGCCATATAGCCGTGTCGTCGTTAAAATAATCATTTCCATATACACACATGTATTCTATTATTGACATATTGAAGTCGGTAGCCTGCTGTCTCGAATATGTTTAAAGCATTTGAAATGAGTTTCGGTAACATTCGTGTTGTGTGTGTGAAAATCCCGAAAAGTGCTCGGCCCCTGGGGGCATAGCGTGATGATCGTTGATTTAAATTGATCTATACATCAATAAACTAAAGCATACTTTATGGGTTAAAAATAATCTTAACACTATTATGTTATACAGTTATCTATAACAATCATAACATTACATTTGTACTGGAAAACTCTGTACAGTGGGTTTACATTAGAAATATGCGTACCTAATACAATAACATTTTAAGCTAATAAAATTACTAATAAATTAAACTTATTCTTAACTAAAGTTACTTTCCTAACAATATTTTCAATTTAATAAAGGTTTATAAATCAAATTTTCTATAAATGGTTGTTAAATTTAATAATCATTTATGAATAGGGGGGTATTAAGATACAATAATATAATAGCAAGCAAAAGTAATTGTATTTAACTATTATTATCAAACAGTATAAAAATAATGAAGCTAACAGAATTGAAAATATAATTACAATCAAATATAATAACGATTAACTTTAGAAAAAATAATCTGTAAATAATTTTAAAATTTTTTTGCGCTGCAAGTTGTTTGCGAATAATTTGGAAGTTGATTCCAGAGACGTATACTAAATATAAAAAATTGGCATTCTGATGCATGTTTTCGATGACTAATTTTTTTTCATTATATATTGAATCTTCATATATTAAATATGAACTAACAATAATTATTCAAATCTTATACTAATACTTTATTTTTGTCCTGCCAATGCCAGACGAAAATTTTTCTCCTCAAGGTTTCTGTTCACATATAAAGATGTTTAGCGGTCTTTTGGTCGGATGAGTCCAGCAGTATCTCTTCTCCTTAATCTAGAGTGGCCACTGTCATTTAAAATATTTCAATCTAGTGGACTTGGGTACGACTCAAGCCTTTTTAAGTATTTTAGTGCATATTTCGTTATAGTAGTTTTTACTAACGGCACATTGAGATCCTTGTGAATATTTGAGTTTTTTACATACCAAGGAGCGAGTGTGATTATTCGAAGAAGTTTATTTTGGCGCTTTTGATTTTTTTTTCGATATTTGAGGCCGAGGCAGTGCCCCGTAGCTGAATACCGTAGCACCAGATCGGCTTTAATATAGAGTTGTAAAGTAGAAGTTTGCAATCGAGGCTTAAAACAGAATTTCTTCCAATATGCCAATAAATTTGAATTGCTTTTAGTTTAATTTGTGTTAGTTTTGCTTCTATATGGCATTTCCATGTTAAGCGCCGATCTAGATGAATACCGAGATATTTTACATGCGATTGTTGGGGCACTAATTGATTATTGATTTTAATAGGGGGATATGACTCCCGATGCAAGGTGAATGTTATATGTACGCATTTTTGCTCATTGAAATTTATCCTCCATTGTTTTAACCACTTTTCCAGTTCAAATATATGATCCTGCAAGTAACGAGATGGTTCATGACAGTTTTCGTGTACGCTTAAAAAAGCTGTATCATCAGCAAATGTTGAAGTTAGGGTGTGGTTATTTGTTGGCATGTCTGAGGTATATATTAATTATACCACAGGGCCCATGATGCTACCCTGAGAGACCCCAGGGTCAATTGGCTGAGGAGAACTTAAAAAAACCCCTTCTTTAATAATAAACTTTCGACCGACTAAGTAGCTTTCTAACAGCTTGTGTGTGTTTACTGGTAAGTTTAGCTTAAATTTATGTAATAAGCCTTCATGCCAGACTTTATCAAAAGCTTGAGAAACATCGATGAAGAGAGCGGAACAATATTTTCTTTCTTCAAAGGCTTTTCTTATGGCGCTTACTATATGATAGGTTTGTTTAGTATTGATGTGTTCTCTTCTAAAGCCGAATCGATGGCTGGGAATATATATATTTTCATTTTAAATTGGGGCTAATTTTGACACTAACAGCTTCTCAAACAGCTTAGATATATTGGACAATAAGCTTATATGAATATATGACTCAACTTTTGTGGGATCTTTTCCTGGTTTAGGTATCATGTTAACTGAGGATACTTTCGATTCTTGTGGGTAGTAGTCAAGGCGTAAAATAGCATTAAAAATTAATAGAATAAACTCGACGACAATATCGAGAGATGTATGAGGGGAAAATACGGGTTTCAAATGATTATCAAGAAGATTTTTTTCTATATCATTTCGCGCCCAATTTCCATTTAAGTTCCTTAATGGTGGTTTAATGTAACTGGTCTTTTAAGATTTCTAGCTGCACGCCACACAGAGGGATTTGTTCATACAATGTTTGGCATAAAATATAAGGAGTGCTCGTAGAATGTTGAAATTTGGCACAGAGCCTTTGGTTAGCTTAATTAAGAAAAAAATAAAGTTTCATCAAAATTGGCCACGCCCACTACCCACCGCCCATAGAACCCAAAATTAATTTTTGGCCCAAAGTTTTTGAAATTTGGCACAGAGCCTTTGGTTAGCTCAATTAAGAAAAATATAAGGTTTCATCAAAATTGGCCACGCCCACTACCCACCGCCCATAGAACCCAAAATTAATTTTTGGCCCAAAGTTTTTGAAATTTGGCACAGAGCCTTTGGTTAGCTCAATTAAGAAAAATATAAAGTTTCATCAAAATTGGCCACGCCCACTACCCACCGCCCATATAATCCATATTATATTTTTTCCCACAACTTTTTGTTTCATTACCAAAACTAATTATTTTATAAATAAATTTCAATACATGCATTTAAATATAGACTTTTATTCATCATCTATCATTTCTGTAACTATATCATCAAGTTCCATAACCTGTTTACGGGGTTGACATCTAATGCTACTTATAAAAGGATCTGACGATACTAGAAGTCGATGAAAAACATGTGCATTTGTTGCAACTCTATCACATTTTCTGAAGAACCTTAATCTATAATTTCTATAATCTTTATTTCTGGCTTCTTCGGCTTCTTCAGAAAGCATGCCAATAGGAAGTATTGCCGCATCCATTATATCCTTTCCGTGTATTAGTATTTTGTGTACTGTTACTGGCATATAATACCAACTATATTTTTCAACAAAAAGTTTTGCTGTATCTTGAGCAAAATTCTTGAACTTCAAGGAATTAACTTTTTTGCCACAAGTTATTATTTGTAGTATAATGCGAAATCGATCAATTAGTTGCTGCTCTACACCAGTCACATCGGCAACAAGTGCGGGGTTAGAAAAGAAACGCCTGGACGTATTTCCATCGTTAGTAGACCCAGTTCCTTGTTGAACTGCATCCACTCGTATACCCATCTGTTCCTTTAAGGCCTTCTGAATTCGAAGTTTGTTTTCCAGTTTAAGACTTTTGTGTTCGTCCTGGACCGCGGACCATTTTTCAAATGGTTTGTTGTAGGCGATATGAAGAATGCACTCCATAAATTTTATGCGAGCATGTAAGGAGGAAACGCCCATTTTGATTGCTTCACCATCAATAGCTTTGCTTGAAACTAATTTAAGATTATTCATTTCAGTTGGTTTTGCTTTGCAAATGTAACAAACAGCTGCTGAAGATGTACATGTAACAGTTTGAGCTGTCTTGCCATCTAACATTGTAAACACGAAATTATGCTTGATCGAAAATTGCTTTCCGCATACTACAACTTCGGTATTTTTCAAAGCAGCAATTTCTAAATTAATTTTTTCAACAAGGCTTAGCACTTTTTCTTTTGTTTCTTTGGTAAATTCAAAGGAGATAGGACGGCAGAATCTTGTTGATGACGGACTTTTATTTCGCCAACATTCGTCTTGAGAAATTGTCTGTAGACTTAACGGAACCATACATGCCAGTAACAAAGTTTTATCGCTTACATCAGCTGCTAAACTCTGATTATACTCAACATGTCCAGAGGAACCATCGCAACCCCACTTACATGTAAACTCTAATTTATCCGTCATACCATTTAATTCTTCATCCGGAAAAGTTTGAAATAATCGGCTTAACGTATGATCCATTAAACTTTGCAAGGAAACAGACGCAGTTTTTCAGATATTTCAATTTCATCTGGATAGCAATGCCTTTTTTCTTCTCTTACGTTTGCATATGGTGGCAAAATATCGTATCCTTCATTTTTGAGAAAACTTTTGATGGCTTTATACTGACTCTTTGTAAGCTCTGCATCCATCATCATTGCTAGTACAGCCGGCGAACGAATATAACACCGAGTTGGTATATTTCCACCCATCACTTTACTTGCCATATTCAAATGTTCTTGTGAATATTTTGAAGCTAATTCAGCTGCCTTGAACCTCTTTGTGCGAACTTGACAATCTTCGAAATCTTTTGCTGGCCGTCCTAGATTAATTGAACAACTAGGCTCGCTATTAAGTGATACTTCAAATACATCTAAAAACACAATAGGAAAAATCATTTACACATATAAATTTGTATAACTCTTTAAACGTACTTTTTAACCAATCTTCATTTTTTTTAAAAAAATGGGATTTTAGTTTATACGATTCTTGCCACCGTTTTTTGAAATGACCAAGAAACCTCTTTTGAATTGCTCTTTTCACTATACCGATTTCTTCATCCTGAAGCATTGCATTTTTTGATGTAATGAAATCGGTTATTAATTCCAAACTTGCATTGCAATTAATGAGTTCGTAACTCAGTTCACTATATAACACAGAAAATAAACTCATTTTAATAATATCTTTTCCACTTCGATATTTTCACAAATTGTTTTATTTTTATTGTTGTTAAATCATATGGTTTTGTTTTTAATCTATTCTAAATAAGTTATTGTTGTAACTTAATGTCATTATAACGCACGTGCCTAAAATTATGCAATATATTTTTGTAATTTTTTAAAATTAAAAATTTAATGAAATCGGAAACCAATTTTATGATTTTATAAAAGATTATTAATTATTTAAATTTTTTTTTTTTAAATGATAGTATGGAGTCTTACCTTTCATTTTATTATAGCGAGAGCACCGAGCACGACCGAGCAACCTTTTTTTTTCCAAGGAAGTTTGTAATCACGGCACATTATAGAACAAATTTTATTCTATCATATCTTTTAAACCATATGAGCGAATTTTATAATTTTTTTTTTAAATACGCAGAAAAGGCTATATTTGAAGAAAATCACTATTTAAATCAGAGCAATAAAATTATCTTACGTACAAACACTTTAGAAGTGCGTAAACAGTTTTCAATATTTTGGACCAAAATTTACATGTGACTTTACTTCATTATTTCAAAGACAAATAAACATTTTTTTGGAATACTGTTTATGGATTCTTCATACTGAATCAATTTTAAATTTTATGTGTCGAAAAAATGACTTATTGCACAAAAAATCCCACTGTGCGCCATAATGAGTAGTCTGATTGAGAAGTTGCATCAAGTTCCTTAAGATATTTTTCCAGGGAAGCCGTTTTCTGAGACTGCAGTAACTTTCTTAGCCTTTTTGTACACTCTTTCAGTAAATTCTTAAGTTGAGGGGATCTATGCAATTGCCACTCTCTTCGAGCTCTCCTTTTTTCAGTCAAGAGACGCTCAACATCTGTAGAATATATTTTACCATTTTTGATTTTTTTGAGGTTTATGCTAGAATGTTGAACAGCTAGGTTTAGATTACTGTCAAAATTTACAATAGAAAGATTCACATTCTCAGGTGTACTAAGCTGAATATTTTCAGTGCAGTGGGTACTGAGATATTTTTTATATTTTAGCCAATTTATTTGTGTGGCTGACGTAACCAGACGGAGATACAATTCTATAAGGGTTTATTATAGTAAGATTTGTAGGTGTGTGATCAGAAGATAATTTTAAGGAAGCTTCAACATAAATCGTTTCTCTGTGGAGGTGTTTTTAACCACTCCAAAATCTATGACTTCTGGAACTTTTTGCTGATCAGTAGGCTAATATGTTGGTTGTCCGCTCGCGACCACATTTAGATCCATTTTACAAATTGTGTTAAACAAAACACGACACTTTGGTGTTATAAGTCGTGACCCCCAGAAAGTGTGTTTAGCGTTTTAATCGCCAGCAGCCAGGAAGCAGGGTCCTAATGTTTTGAAATATTTATTATATTGGCTTTCTGATATTGAAAATCTAGGGGGGAGTATAATGATGAAATTACTAGGTGTCGATTTAATTCCTCAACGCTGATGTTCGTTGCTTGGAGATAATCTTTACGATGATCACACATTAAGTAGTGTCTTACCCGGGTTTTTATCAAAATGGCATAACCTCCGTAAGCTCTACCTCGAGGGTCCTTTGCTATCATATAATATATAACCATTGATTTTAAACGTATTTCTTAAGGTAGATGAGTTTCAGAAACCATCATAACATTAATTTGTTTATTTTTAAGAAAGTATTCTAGTTCATTTTTATGTTGGCGGATGCCGTTTGCATTCCAAAATCAAATTTTTAAACAGTTCATGGCTTCTTTAGTACAGCTTGCGATAACAACGACTCCATTCTTAACATTTCTTGCATCATATTACCCATTGTGTTAGTAAAATTGTTAACTGTTTGCACTAATGTTTCCATGGTTTTTTCTAGCCGAGTTAAATTAGAAATGGGAATTTCGTCATTATTTGGTAAATCATCTTGCAGTGGCATATCATTAGATTTTAAGCCATTAGCGCACGAGGTTCTGTTATTATTTGGCTGCGTTATTTGAACGCCGTTAGTGTTTTCTTGATTAGTTGCCAGCGTTTGAGAGGGATTAATTTTCTGTCCAACAGAACGCTTGACAATCGAATATACCGGGTATCCTCTATAGTTGGCAGTGTGACTACCACCACAGTTGCTTCATTTTTTTTCATTGGGGTAATTTTTTGACTTATAGCACAGGACGGTACCATGTAATTCTCCACATACGACGCAAACAGGAGGTAAATGGCAGTATGCCCTATTATGACCATAAACTGCCAAGTTTAAACACTCAACGGGCCCATTTCTTTTGTGCGGCTCTTCTATCGTGATTTTTCTGTACAGGATGTATTTGAAACTGTAAATGGGATGCGTTTCATTTTTTTTAGCTTTTTTTAATTGCTTTTAACTTATAAATTATTTTACGAAAATCATTCTCATGATTAGCCTGTATTTTTGCTTCGTTTATATAACCACGCTTGATTGCAGCTACGTAAAACCAATTTTCACCTATCAACGAGATTAAACTTTTTATCGGGGGTGGTTTCGACGATTTTATGACGTTAGGTGCTTCAGAAGATTCGTTCTCCAGAATTGCAAAACGATTTTGTGAATTTATTCTATCAAAAGATGGAAGGCTAAGGAAGGCCGAGGCTACAGCTCAAGAGGTAGGGCTGCGACCCCGTTTAAGCACTGTTATATTCCTGTCCATACCAACTTGCACTTGTGGTTTTTGACAACTTTTTACTGGTTTTTTTTCCATTGCTTCTGTGTTTGAGTTTATGGTATAATTTCCTACTAAGATTGTCTTTGGATCAGTGGCAACGCTTGCAGGCATTGGTCTTGCCGTTAGGTAGTTACTATTGTTTTATGATGTTATGCTTAATTCCACATTGCTTTCGTTAGCATGAATATTATTTATTTTTGTTCTTGTTTCATTGTTATTACTCATACAGAGTGTTGTTTATCACTGTTTTTTTATTTTTATTTTTTTGTTGACTGTGCTCTTCTTATTATGTATTACGTTGTTGTAATACCGAAATAAGGAAAAAAAGAATAAATAATTTTTTGCTCTTTTTGAAAGTATGTTTATCTTAATTGTGTTTTTTCTTAATTTGTTCACTTTTATATTAAGTAATTTTAATTAAAAATTACTCTATTTGAGCATCCAAACTCGCTTGTTAAATGATATTATTAACAAATTTATGTTAAAAAAAAGAATCGTATGCAGAGTTAAAAAAACACGTCTGTTCTCAACGAGCACGACCGATTGAGATGACGAATTTGTATAATAGATTTTCCTCTAAGTAATCTTGCAAAATGCAAACGATCAAACATGTTCTTCGGTTCCTAGTTATTATAATTTTGTGTAGGATGATAATACTCCTAAATTGAAGAAAATTATGAAATGGTAAACGAAGTAAATGGCAATGGTAAATGAATGAACTTATTCTGTCAAATTTTTTCAGACAAAAAACGTATCGGACAATGTTATTTTACGCAGTGATAAGTTTCGTCATATCGCGGGAGTTGCAGGCAGCATTATTTTCAGAAGCATACAATAGCGTCGGCAGTAGACAAGTCTTCGCAATTTAAGTTCATATTCTAAGTGGTGTAAAATATTGTGTGATCCACAATCTCCTTAACATACCATATATCCTGCCACAAGCCTGATTGATGTGATCCGAGCAAGTCAAAGTCGTATTGATTGTTATTCCTAGATTTTTAACTGTGGCAACAACAGAAATTCTAGGATCCGCAATATGTATATTCAGATCATCATCCATTACTACATTTTTTTCATATCACTAAACAATTGAATTTTCTCGGATTAAGTTTCAAGCTATTCGCCGAAGCCCAATAGATAATTTTGACCAAATCAAAATTTAAATGGTTTAAACTTGTAGGGTATGAGTCCCTTGAACTGCTGAGGTATAGTTCAACGTCGTCAGCGTACATTTGAATTTTGGAATAATGTAGATGTTGTGGCAAGTCATTTGCATATAGCGAATATAAAAGTGGTCCAAGGACCGAGTCCTGTGGAACACCATGTTTAACTTTCAACTGGCGTGAAATGCACCCATTTAGGAACACAGATTGTGTTCTCTCAGAGAGATAATTATCAATTAGTTTCACTGCCAAAGAAGAAAAGCTAAATAATCTCGAGAGTTTAACGCAAAGAATAGAATGGTTCACCGTATTAACGGCCTTGGAGTGGTCTAGTAGTACTTAAAAGGTGACTTGATCACCTTTAATACAGCTACGCCGAGGTCGGAAGCCAGATTGACGATGAGTCAATAGATTGTTATCGTTCATATATTTATATATCTGTTTATGAATCATGTGCTCAAAAACCTTCGAAAAGTACGGTAGGATGGCAATGGGACGAAAATCATTTCCCGCCTTTGGCACTCTAACATTCTTGGCGTATTTCCATTCTCTGGGAAATGAGTTGGTATGACAAAAGTATGTTCTTAAAATATTAAAATAGCCATGGCAGAATAATTTTGACAAATGTCGGATTTAAATTGTCAAATCCTATAGAGTTTGATTTAGTCGCATGGAAACTCTCTATTTCCTCCAACTCATCAAAACATAGGAAATAAAACTCTAGTAAATAAGCTACTAGATGGTATATGGTCATATAAATCATGGGTTGCGTTAGGAGACTAGTCATTCACAAAGGTATGGTTCAGCAAGTTAATATCAACGTCTGCCATACAAACAACTTATTTCGCAATTCCAATATCCCTTAAGTGCATCCACTTTACTGCCCATAGCCGTTTCAAATTTATTGGATTAATAAGTAATTTTAACAGACCTTATTTTTGAGACCACAGCCCTTCTGGCGATGTCGTACTATTTTAGGTGTTCAGGGGTTCTATAACGCTTCCACGTGTGCTACAATATATATCGGCTTCCAATCAATATCCTCACATCATCAAGGTTTTTGTCCTTTTCTCAATTTTATAGTCCTTTTGTGTACATTACATTACCATCATATAGCCGTAAAATTTTCCTACTCAAAAATAACAATTTCTCATTTACCGTAGCTGTAAATATCATTCCAAGTTGCATTCAAAACGTCATTATACAAGCATAAATAGTAGGGTATTCATTTAATGGGGCTTTTGCTGTAATCGGTTAATCGCTCGATTAATTAACCGGGGTTTTGGTTTAATCGGTTAATATTGTAATGTATCGGTTTTCCGATAAATAAAGTTTTTTTTATATATTAAGTAATTTCAATAAATAAAAATGCTTAAATTATTTATTATTTGGAGTTAACATAACAAACATCCTAGCGGGAAAACTCAGAAGACCTTCTTACTTCAGGCCTTATTGGAGGCCTGCTTAGAATTTTTTTTTATTCAATTCAATAATTCCTCGGCTCTTGTGTATAAAAGATAAGATACACATTCCACACTCGCTTCTATGAAAAGGAAGAAGAGAAGGAGTAGCATATTTTTTTTGCCAAAGCAAAAGTAAAAGATTTTTTTTTTTCTATTCATCGTGCGTAAAAAAGACATTAGTATGGGATGCAACGAGCAGGCCTTCTACAGATTAAAGACATATATTCGGCAGGTCGACCAGGGGTGTGACTTTAATACCACCACGATACAACTATCCAAACACTTAAAGCTTTGGAACTCGTTGCCCTCAAATATAAAACTAATTGTTGAAAGATAGAAATTTAAGAAAACTTATGGATTATGTTTCACAAAATTGCTAGCCTATAACTTCATCTTTCTCTTTATATTATCTTTCTCTTTATTCCGTCTACCAAAAAGACATATTGTATTTGTTTTTTTAATGCTTTACTAATCGTTATGATGTTATAACTATTATTACCATTGTTATTATTTTTATTATCTTTTGTCTAGAATCCTATTGTTTATGTCTGCAGGAACCTAAATTCCTTTTTTTTCAGTTGTCCGGGATTTGCTTATTACAAAGGCGAGCGAGCCTCTTGGTTATGTCTAATATGTCGCAGTTTAGTTGAGAATAAAAAAGATTTCTTACAGCTAACAAGCCGTTTTGATCATCCAATTTATTTTGCTTTTCTTATTCAATTTACAGCTATTTATATGAGTTCTTAAGTCTAAAATCTTTACATATCTATACTTATGACCTAATTATAAAGTTTACTTGTTTACATCCAACTTAGTGCGGGGTAGGTTTTTTTTTCTATGTCAGCATTTTGCTAACACAGGGTCTCCACCTAAAATAATATCTGATATAATATCTGAGAGAACGTCGGCAGAATGAGAGAAAACATTTCTTCATGTTAATCTTAATATTAAAAAAGGGGAACACGTACCTTATAAGACGCGGTTCACACGGTGATTTTTTCCATGTTTTTTAAGACATGATTTTTTGTGTTTGTAGGCGAACGGTGTAGAAAAGCAAGAGGGGTAGAGAAAAAAACACGTTTTCTGATATCTGTGTCTTTTTTATATTTTTCTTTGCACACATTCGTATTTTTGTTATGTTGCTTCATTTTATTTCTTATTTCAATGTGGCAACATCTCCTTACAATACAAAACATGGAGCGCATTAAAATTGTTTGTTTTCATAAATAAGCAAGTAAAGAAGAATTACCGATAATGGGAAAAAAATTCAACCATAAAATCATGGGGAAAAAATCTTCGTTTGAATCTGTTGTGATTTTGGAAGCAACTTTCAAAAGGAATTAAAAAAAAGACATGATTTTTAAATCACGGTCTGAATCTAGCCTAAGATTTCATAATCGCCTGATTCTCGCTAGAGTTGTGTCGGTCATGAACGACCTCGTTCAATTGAACGGATCAGTCAGACGAACGATGAACTTCCGTTCAGTTTCATCGTTCAATGGGTCACTTGGGTCTTCTTGTCAGACGTTCACTTGTGTAAAGAAAAACTGGTTGAAAAGAAACAACAATACGATTGTGGTTTATATGTTATACTTTATTGTTTTACATTCTTGTATACATATGTATTTATTATACGAATATGCTATATCTTTATATGTATAGTTGTTTGTTTTAAAACGTTGCCGTATGCAATCAATTGTGAATGACTGAACGAAAATCACAAAAGACAAACTGACCCAAAAGACAAACTGACACAAAAGACAAAGTGACCTGAAATGAACGAAAAGGACGAGCCCGTTCACTGATTCGAATTGAACGATAATGACCGGTCACTTAAACGAACGATTAAGCCCAAGACTAATTCTCGCACAGTAAACTTGTATCGTTTTTATTCTTTTTTTTAGCTTTTTTGATTTTTTAGTTTAATATATTGTTTTTTTAAACACTTAATAAATTACACATTTTAATAATAGTGGCTTATTATTGTTTTATATGTGTGTATGTATGTGTACTTTTGACAGCTCATCTTATAAGATAGTTGTTATAAGATTTCCCATAACAACTGTCTCATAACATTTATTGTAATATAAATACTAACACTATTTGAGAGTCCACACGTAAGATAATACTCTCTGCGTTTGACAATTGCTGATATAAAAATCTTATATCTTATCTCAGGTGGAGTCCCTGTGTAAGTTTAAATTTTTGCATGCTGATAATTTGTGCAATGCAATTTGATTCCTCGCGCCGTTACAATTTCTAGGTCATTTATACTTATTGTTTAAATTTGTAACGAATTGTACTTTTAAAGGCTAGTTTACACGGTTATACAATGTATTTCGACATGTGGAAAAATTATGTAGAATGAGAAAAATCTCATCATGTATGTAAAAGCAAAATGCATTGAGTAAGAGAGAATACGGATACAAAATTTGACAAGCGATCGGTAAATGTTCATTTTCTAAACCTTTTTAGAAAGTTTTGTATTCTCATCACACCAGAGGTGTATTTTAATTGTATATATTGAAGGTGGTAACATTTTTATACTATTACAAATACAACTAAAATCAACTCAGGCAATTTTCATGTTGGTTTTGTAAATATTGTAAAACTGTAACCATCTGCTTATTTGTTATTAACTCAACTGTTTATGGCTAATAAATCAGTGAGTGCTTAAACGCTGGTTTAGTTGAACTAAACTTAAATTTATATGTAGTTTAAACTCAACAGTTGTAAATCAGTGTCCCATGTATTATATGTAGTTTAAAAAGTAACATGTGGCAGCACTACGATAAATGTTGACAAATTCATATGGTTTGTATTGGTAGTTTAAACGCCCAATTTTATGCGTTTAAAGATGGTTTATATGTTTTCTGATTTATAGATTTGTTGGCTTAAACACATTTTAAACCAAAAAGAGAGTTAAACTTGCTCTGATTTATTAGCCCTTATAGTATCTTTGCTTTTATCTTACTTATACCGATTTTTATTTTTTTTATTTTAAATACGGAGAGAATTTCATAATATTTTGATTCTACAAAGTCGTAATGCATTGTATTACCGTGTAAACTAGCCTTAAGTAACATAAATGTGACCAACACATTACGGGTGCTCAGTGTGACCAACACACTACACCTCCGCTCTTAAGAAAAATCCATATAATTCAAATTGGATCATTTTTTGAATACTTATTATGAGTTCTTAATTTAAGGGTAGTATATACATACATTTTATTAAATTTATTTTTAAGTGTTCTTAAAATTATTTTATATATATTTTTAGTCTGTTCTTATGAATTGCTTTTATGTTTGTTTTTATTTTAATAATTACATTTAAATCATCTATATCTATTACTTCATATGGTCCGTCATAAGGTGTTTCATATTTTCTTCTATTCTCAGCTTTGACCAAAACTAAGTCGCCTCTAGTTCTATGTTATTCGTTTTATTTGTTTTTTATAGTCTCTATCAAGTTTTTGACATTTTCTAAAGCATGTCTTAGTCTAGTCTTAAGTTCATTGTAAACCTTAGGATGATTCATGACTTCATCTCCAGGTAAACTTGGCAATTTTCCAAAAATGAGTTCAAAAGGTGAATATTCAGTATCTACATGAGGAGTTATATTGTTCGCAAAAGTATAATAAGGTATCCATTTATCCTAATTGCCATTTTGTACAAATGATAAAAAGTATTAACTTAGAGCCCTATGATTCGTCTCTACCGTACCCAACGTCTCATAATGATATGGTGTGGAAAAAATTTGTTAAATTTTTAATAACTCACATATTTCTTTTAATAATTCATTTTTAAATTCTGTACCGTTATCTGATTTTAGTGTGCTAAATAAACCATATCTAAGTATTAAATTCTCTACTAGTGCTTTGGCTATTGTTTTTGCCTCTTTCGTCTTTATAGGACATGCAATTATATATTTCGTTAATTCGCATTGCATAGTTAAAATATATCTAAAATTGTTTAGTGTCAATTACTAAAGTTTTAAAACTATCTATTGGAGTATCTGTAACCTTTAATTGTTCCTTCGTATGCTTAGTCTTTTTATTACGTTGGCATAAGTCACATTTAGAAACATATTCTTTTACATCTTTGTTCATATTCTTCCAAATGTACTTCTGCTTCAATTTTAGTAAAGTTTTCTTCACTCCGAAATGTCCTCCTAGTGGTGTATTGTGGTATAATTTTATCAATTCTTGTCTCCTATCTTCATTTGTTATAACCTGAGGTTTCCTATATAGTAATATAATTATGTCATCTCTACATATTATATTTGCTTCGTTATATTTGGCCTTAAATTCATCCGCGGGTATTATATCAAATATTGCATCATTTCTCTAGATTGCAAATTTCTTGTTTCTTGTATTCTTTAAATATGATGATAGTTTCTCCAAAAGAGTACCTAAATACTTTGGATTATCGCTACATCTAACACGTGTTTCATTATTAATTTTATAATATTCTACTATATATTTATATAACTCTTTTACATCATTCTCAGGCCTTTTTTCTTATATAAATTTTAATTTCGATACGCGCTTTATATCATTTATTGACATGCAATCCCACATATGGAGTTGATCAGTCCCCTTATGAGATTCACCCATAACATTTTTATCCTTTATAATATTCTTTTCCGATGACTTTTTGCTCATACCTCGTCATTACGAGTGTTTTCTTTACCTTTTCGTAATTTTCCATTGGTATTATACTCTTTAGTGTAGTAGAATCAATTTCTATCCTTGATAATGCATCGGCATTAGTATTATTCGCTCCTTTCTTATATACAATGTCAAAGTTGTAGTCAGAAAGTTCCAGTATTACCCTTGTTAACTTAGAACTCGAGTTTTTATGAGAAAATAGTGAAATCAAAGGTCTATGATCTGTTACAACTGTGAACTTTCTACCATATAAATACGGTTTAAAGATTGTATGCCCCAATATATGCCTAATAATTCTTTTTCAATCACAGGTTTATTCTTTTCGTATTTGTTTAAAGATCTAATTGTAATGATATTGGTAAATCATTTCCTATTGGACCTTGTGACAAAACTGCGCCGAGTGCAAAATCTGATGCATCTGTCAAAATTAATGTCTTGTCAAAGTCTGGATATTGCAAAATAAGGGGTTCAATAAGCTTCTTCTTTAGTGTTTCAAATGCATTATGACATTCTTCCGTCCGTTCCAATTTTGTTCCTTTTTTTTAACAAATTATTTAAACAATTAGCAATATTTGCAAAATCTTTGTTACAAAATTCTATAAATCTTCTTACGTCTTCAGTATTCTTAGAAGTAGGATATTTGGTAATTACGTCATACTTGCTTGGGTCTGGTTTAATACCATTCTATGTTATCAAATGTCCTAAATATATAACATTTGCTTGTATTTGTATTTAATTTTAAATTATACCTAGATAATACTATGTTTCCACTATGAGCAAAAAATAAAATCTTTAACAATCTTTGCCAATATTTGAAAAATCTACAGAAGGAAAACACGACATTTAGATCTGCTATACCAATTGAAAAAAGAATAGCTATAGCCCTTTATGCTTTAGGATCCTCTGCTGAGTATAGAAGCGTTGGTAATTTGTTTGAAGTTTTCAAGTCGATGGTATGCAAAATTTTGATTAAGTTCTGCAAAGAAGTGTATAGCCAGTTAAAATCACATTCACCCCTATCGGGAATAATATGTGAAATTTTTGTTCCCATGAAATTTTCATTCCCCATAAAGGGAAAATTGCTATCGTGAATTTCATGGGAACGTTTGTTCATGCTATCAGTACGTAGTGAATGTTAAATAAGGAAGAAGAAAACAAAAAGAAATTAAAATATTAAAAACTTAAATTTGAAATCAAAATTGTCGAATATTTTTATCGGTGCAAAAAAATAAGTTTTTAATAAAGTAAGAATGTTTAGAATTGGTGCCATCATTTTATTGCAAGAGGAGGAGATACTGCAACAGCGAATAACTCGTCGTGCTTTGCGAGATGCGTCTAATCCCTTAGAATTACCCGAAACTTTGTAAGTGGCTTAATTTTCTAAAAAATACGATTATTAATTAGTTTTTATTTTAGATTTGTCCAACATTACAGGGTTAATAAAGCAGCATTTTCATATTTGTTAAGTACACTGACAAATTCTCTGCCGGCAGCAAAAAAACCATTTGGTATTCCGACCATCGTAAGCCTTAGTGCTTGTTTACGGTTTTTCGCAGAGGGTGGATACCAAAAGGGTGTTGGTAGAGACTACGAAGTGGGAATGGCACAATCCACCTTTTGTGAGGTGCTCTCCAAAGTTATACAAGCTTTAGAGCATAGCCTCTGGGCTGAATTGATTAAATATCCGAAGGAAGAAGAAAGTAGACTTACTTGCCAGGAGTTCTACCGGAAGTTTGGGATACCCGGCGTCATCGGATGCATTGATGGAACACACGTCAATATTGTAAGCCCAAATAAAAACAACCATTTATATTACAACAGAAAAGGAAATTACAGCTTGAATGTCACTCTCGTAAGTTGTGTTGTAAATATAAAGTATATTAATAGTCATGAACATAACTGTTTCGTAGATATGCGATAGTCAATTAAGAATAAGTTACGTTGATGCCACACATCCCGGAGCTTGTCACGATTCCATTGTGTGGAATACAAGTTCGTACAGGCGCATGCTGGAGCAAAATTATTTGCAAAGCGGTACGCACGTATGGCTACTAGGTAAGTGCAAATATAGAAATGTACATACATACATATGCATTTGTGCACAGGTTTGATTAACTAATAATTTATGCACTTTATATAAATATTTTTAGGAGACGGTGGATATCCCTTGGAACCATGGTTATTGACGCCGTATAGAACTTCTGCTCCCATTCCAAATGTAGGAATATTATAAAAAGAGTAAATGGCGTATTAAAAAACAGATGGAGGTGCCTGCTCGGTGCTAGAGAGCTGCACTATGAACCAAAGAAGGCCTCGAAAATAATTAACGTTTGTGTTGCATTGCATAATATATGCATTGCTTACAAGTGCGAATATAATAATGATATTTTATATGAGGAGGAAGAACCTGAATTTTTAAATATTGAAAGCGCAAATTCAAATGAAAGAGAAGGTTATCTGACTACTGCTCAACGAATTCGCACTGATATTGCGAATTCACTGTAAAATAATATATGTAGATTTTTTAAAAGTTTATAACAAAAAAATTTTAATAAAAAATCTTAAAGTTAAATTCATTATTATTAGTTTAAAATTAACATAGTAAAAAATAAGAATTAAAAAAAAGTATTTTAATTTTGTATTTAATTCACAGGTACATTTTAACTAACATGCATATCTAAAATTAAACTTTTGTACGTACATACATAGATAAGCATATATTATATATATATTGTTAGGTGAGTATGTTTTTAAAAGAATTTGTTTAAAATAAAAAAATAATAAAATTAACATAATTCAGGTTTGAACTATTTAGAGATAATTCTTGAAGTCACTTATTACTAAGCAGTCTTTAAAAAATTGTCTTCATTGGTTCAATTGTTTTTATCAAAATAACCGTTTTTTTCGGAACAGTTCAAGCTTCATATCTTCGATTTCTATAAATCTTTTATTTTTTTCCATTTTATTCTCAACTTCTTTTGCACGAAGTTTTTCAAGAACTGCATTGTGTCGGACCAACTCGTTTAATTTTTTAGATTTTAAGTCGTTATTTTTTTCTAAGGAACGATACACTCTTTTCATCGCTGCTTCCATTTCCTTGTTGCGAGTTTGGACCGACTCAGAAATTTGTGCGATCGTGGAGCATAAATTCTCCTGAGATTTTAACTCTTTTGCAATGAGTTCACTGGTTGTTAATTTTTCCTGTGGCTCAATTTTTCGTCTTTTAGCAGGCACCTTTTTTTCACTGGACTCTTCTCTTATTGTGGTCACTAGTCGCGGTGGAGTTAAAATTTTGCAACAAGTGGGTGAATCAGAACCTGTTTTTTTAACTTCATGGGAAGATGCCATTGCTTAATTTTGTTCACCTTCATAAAAATCCTTTGGTAAACCAAAACAGAATGCATTTTCTAAACCCTCTACCGACTCTTTCATTCCTATGAGGTCAAATATACATTGCTCGCTAACTGACAAGCTTTTGGTTTTGTTTGGTCCACCTCCAGTTCCACGTTGACTTTTTAAATTGGCAGCAGCTTTTGACCGGACATACCTTTTTTGGTCTATCCATACCTATAACAAATTACATATACATATGAATGTATAAAAATATACAATATTATACAAAAATACCTTTTTCCATTCATTGATACCTTTTATAGGAGGACCAGCACTATTTAATTCCTCTACAATAGAAGTCCAAAATTGGTTTACCACATCTTTGGAAACCTTAACAAAACCACATGCAATGGGTCTGTTATTTTGCATCCTATTTAAAAGAATATCGCTTTGCACTTTATTTATTGATTTTGACCTAAAATAATTTAAAATAATCTAAATATTGAGTAAAAAGTAAAAAATTACTTACATTTTTTATCCAGTTCGCATGAAAAAACAAAGTGAACAAACAAACACGAAAAAGGGAAGAAACAGCTTTGAAAAAACCGTTCACGATCATGGGAAATTTTTTAAATGTGAATATTTTCGTGATGTTATTCCCCACTGAATTACATATCAAAAAATGGGGAAACATTTCAAGGGAAAAGTTATTCACGATTGCAATTATAGAAAAAGGGGAAATATTTCATGGGAATAAGTATTCACGATAGGGGTGATTATTTAAATAAATTTCCCTTGTCTAGACACTATAGAAGAATGTGTCAAGGGGTTTAAAATGTCAGGCTTACCCCAATGCCTTGGAGCAATAGGTATGTATATATTTATGTAAACATGTTTTCACATACTAGTTTGTACATATTTATTTATTGAAGTTCACCTAACATGTGATGATGCGGTTGACTACTTTAACTACAAAGATTACAGGTAATTTAAGTAGAAATCATGTATGTATATCAAAAAATGACAAATGCAGATGTTACTATTCAAAGATATAGGTTTTTATATATAAACGTGGGAAGCCCAGGAAGATGCAATGATTCTCAAATATATGAGAAATCATTGCTAAAAAGATCTCTTGCTGAAAGCCAACTCTTAGCTGAAAATTCTGAAAGTATATGTGGGATAAAAGTTTCGGTTTATATATTGGGGAAAATCTAATGAAACCCTACCCTTTCAACGCCGAAAATAATACTAGAAGAAAAACTTTTAATTACTTTTTATCAAAATCCAGAAGAGTTGTGGAAAATGCATTTGGTCATCTTAAGGCTCGCTTTCGTCGGATAGGTAAAGGAATTGATAATGATATACAAAATGTCAATATAATAATACAAGCGTGTTGCGTACTTCACAATTACCTAAAGGAAAATAATGACAAAATCAACACAAAATGGATGGTAGAGTTTGAAAATTATGAAAAGGGTCGGCAATACCCACAAGAGGATACTTTTCTGAACGACTTAAGAGATGATGCTGAACAAATACGTCAAGCGATTAGTATGCACCGTAAGTATTCTCTAATTGACAAAAATATGGTTTAAAAATAGATATTAAAAAAGTGAGGATAAACGTGTGTGGTATTAATAACACTGCGCTGGAATTTGACTTTTTTTGGTAACAAGCCTGGCACCGTGCAGGTTAACCTAATTCGGGTACGCTGAATCCAGGGTGCTAAACATTTTTTTATGAAGCTCTTGTTTTCAAGATATACCGTTATTTCGAAATTGGAAAGGAGGCTTCCATACAAATATGCCGGTTTAATGAAATTATTAAACTTGGTCCCACTTTATTTTTCATTTCCATAATTTGTTTCTAACATACATACCCGCTTTCTCCATTACTTATGTAAGTGGGCTGCCCTACTTTAGACTAGAAATACATTGAAGAAAATGCCCCATAACTGCCTAGGAGTCGCCCCTAGGGGTATAAAACTTATGACCGACCTCCATTATTTTTTGTCCTTAACATTTTCTCAAACATAGCCTTTTACTTGCATCTAAATTGCAAATTTAGAAAATTGTACAACTTGAGATACATTTAAGCGTAAAATGCTTACAAGCGGTGTGTATAAAAGCGATAAATACTGTATATAACTATAATATTGTTACCAAAAAATCAATATACAATTATTTATTTATTTATTTAATCAATACAATATAGTTAGCCCCATATTCACAAAAATAATTTTTGATAAATAAAAGGTTTATGAAACGAATTTTCTATGAAAACCTAAAATATTTTTTATGAATATGGGGGTTAGTATTTATATATGTACATAAAGTGATGTGAAAAATAATAGAGACACGAAATAATATGGACACTTAACATTCAAATTTAAAAGGGCATTTCTTAAAAAAGAAATCCAGTATTACAAACAAGTATCTAAAAAATATAATAAAATAAAAAAAAGTTCGACCATATCGAGCATGTTCATTACTTAGATAATCTTGTATAAATTAGAAGGAGATAGAAGGTAGAAAAATTATCTACAAAGCACTTTTTATTTTTTTGTAATACTCGATTTCTTTTTAAAGATATGCCCCTTTAAATTTTAATGTCAAGTGTACATATTATTTCGTGTCTTTATTGTTTTTTACATCACTGTAAATGGTTGCCAAACCACATATGTTAAATTTTTTTCGTTTTTTGTAAAAATTTTAGAGGTGTTTTTTAAACAAATTAAGCAGCTCTTGTTTAATTTCTTCGCTGCCATTCGATATCTTTTCTTAAATTTTTTTCTTTTCTACTTCTAAATTATATATTTTTTCTTCCCATTTAAAATGTTCTGTTTCCTTCTCTTCACTTTCTTCTATAAATTCTATTTTTTTTTAAATATTTTTGTATTAACTCATCTCGGTTTTTGTTCTTGCTTGCAGTGTTGCGTGATGAAGATGAAGTTAATCGTGTCGATGACGAGGTATCAGAATAACTTTGCGATGTTGAGGGCAAATCATCGTAATCAATTAGTCAATTCACAAGGTATCCTAACATGTCATATTGTCAAAATGTCCTAATATTTCACAATGGTTTAAAAATATTGTTGTTGGTTTGTTAACAAAAAGTGTCTTAAATAAATAGAACGTTGCTTGCTGTGTTTATTGTGCTGTCGTAATTAATCAGAAAAGTCCAGCGCTGAGCGGCTGAGCCGTACAACAATATTTTTAAACCATGGTGAAATATTAGGACATTTTTACAATATGACATGTTAGGATACCTTGTGAATTGACTAAATAAGTGCAGATTCATCTAATAATAACTCCAAGTCACTAAACGAAGATGCCGAGTCTACAGTATTATATTTTTCTAAAACAATGTAATTTAAATGTGTATTAATTTAACTTTTTTTAACTTCGTATATGAGAATAAAAAATCGTAAAAAGAAGTTAAAATGCCAACATAAATTATTTTATTTAATTCATTTGTTCGTATTTGATATGTAAATACATATGAGTGTATATCATATTTACATATCTACATGATATACATATTTACATATCATTTCACTTGTACAATTAGGTAAAGAACACATTCCCGATATACTTTCCTGCACAACGTCTTTGAGGTTGTGTATTTTAAGTGACCCTAAAATGCTATGTACTGCAGGGTACATTTTCCATGTCTTTTTTCTTTTTTATCCCTAATATTTGTAAAGGAAAAATTAATTAATAGTATTGATTTTTTAGCTCTAGAATTTCATCACATACTTATATTTTGAAGTCATATTGTGCAATCTGCATTTTATTTCTTCTACGGAAACTACAACTCCACCCATAGTCTCCAACTCCAGACGCACTTCTTCCATTATGTGTGAATTTTTTCTAGCCCCTCGCAACATATCAATTTTGGCCGCCCAAAGCTTGCAAAATAGGGCCTCTTCCCGAGAAGAGCATAATTTTTTCCTCTTGTCCCTTTTGGAAACACCAGGCGACATTTTCAAAGCTAGCAAAATTATTACAAATTGTTACACAACTTCAGAAGCTTATTATTTGTGTGTATTTAGATATCACATATAAAAATGCTTACATTTAAACAAATGCAAGAACTGCCCAAGCACATAAGTAACAATATTTTAATAAAACATTAACCTCCTACAATCATTACATTTAATGCACTTTTAAATAAATTAAATTCACACATGCGACCATACATAGTATGCAATCATGAATTAATATACTTACACTAGATGACCCGGCAAACGTTGTTTTGCCCTCACGTTCACCTACTGGTGTTTTATCAGCTTTTATAACTGTTTTGTGATTATTTCACCAATTCGTTATGCTGATGGAATAAATTTTGTAATGATTCTACAATGTTGCGGCGTAGTCCCGTAGCAATTGCACATCTGGTGGTAACTTCTGTTTCAGAATTGCCAATGAAATATATATGCAAAAATGTATATTCTTCATCAGGAATAGGCAATAAGGATCCTGCTTTGTGATATATTTGTCCTTGGACTTTAAATGTTGGCATGAAACTTCCACTAACTATATTGTCAGCACCAAATGACGTCATTTGAAAGCAATTATTATAACCTCGTATATGGGTTAGGAAATGTTTTGATTGTGGTGTTGTGGCAGACACCAATGAAAGTAATGGTTCCGGTGGTTGGCTTAGTTGTGGCAGCTTTACTTTGCCATTTGCGCAACATAAGCCAGGTGTTTCCTTTTTATATTAAAATGCTTTGCAATAGACACATAATTGATCCATGCTTCCGATATTAATATAGGGATGTACATTAAAATCAATTGTCGGATCGTAATTAAATGCAAGACGCATAAAAGAAATGCGATTGGTATTGTGTTTTGCTGCTCTGGAGGCTCTTCCCGCAGCACATTGTCGTTCGTTCCGTATTTCGCGAATTTCTTGTGAAGAATTTTGGCGTAAAGGTGACATTCGATTCCTGGCTTGTTCGTTGTCTTCTGCGCGCTGCTCTTGTGTCTGCTGTGAGCGCAGCACACTCATATGATTTGTGTGCCGTGCACGGCGACCAATATTTGCACGTGGGCGTAGCATTTTGTACTGCAATATACGTTTTTTATAATTAATTTTTTTTTTGTTTGTTATTGTTGGGGTAGGTAGGCTGACCTTTGTTGTCTTACCTTTTGCTTGTGTACTTTCTTCAATAGCTTTCAATAATACAATTAACTTAATTTCAGTAACACCTTGGGTTAATTTATTAAAATGTATGTAAAATTTAATAATTTAAATAAATTAAACTTCAATTTAATAAGTTATTTTTTTTCGTTTGACTCCCACGCACTTTTCACGAAAAGAGGTTAATGACGGTGAAAAAACACAAAAAAACTAAATATTGCGCCTGACACTATATATCTGTCAGACACTACTCACGGCCCATAGAGCATGTATATAAAATTTGGTCAAAATCGGTCCAGTAGTTTTTAAGTTTAGCAATCACGAACATACAAGTAATTTTTATATATGTAGAGATATATGTATTGTATGTATAACTTTATAATTTACAAAATGTATCACTTATGTACATGCCGTAAATTTTATAAACCCAAATCGTTTTTTTTTTAATTTTTCCTTTATATTTTTAAATTTTCTTCGTTTAAATTTTTTTCCAGCGCGTTCTTATTATTATTATTGTAAATTATAATCAAATATGTCACTTTTTCGAATTTTCCAATCACCATTACTGGATAACCAAGAGTTGCATTTATAATCATAGAAGAAATGCAGTGTTGCATAGACAATTTTCGACATGTTTTTGAGCAAAACTAGTTTTTGTTTTAGTTTTTCGAATACGGAAATTGTATGGAAAAACAAGTAGCAAAACACTTGTTTTGCTACAAAACTAGTTTTGTGGCCCAAAACATGTAAGTGGAATCGTTCTATAACCTATTGAAAACGTTGAGCAAATTGTTGTTGTGATGTTTCAAACTACATCCAAAAACTATTATATCATCAACATATAAGAATGCTTCGGACTCTAGCCCAGCTAGTTTCATCGTTAGCATCCTCTGAAAACTATTTGAAGATATCTTTAGTCCAAAAGGTAATCTTGTATATTGGTAATGACTATCAGCTGTTGAAAATGCTGTAAGCGGTCTTGACTGCTGATCGAGCTCAATCTGATGAAAGGAACTTGCCATGTCCAATGTGGAAAAATATTTAGCTCTTCCTAGTCTATCTAGCACATCGTCTAAGCGTGTTAGTGGAAATTTGTCATTAACTATTTTGTCATTGAGTTTTCTAAAATCAACAACTAGTCTCCATTTTCTTATATCAGCCAATTCACATGGAGGCTTTTACGACGTCGTTTTTTCTTAATTCCCTTTTGAAGCAACTTCCAAAAACCTCTTGCGTTTATACGATGATTTTTAATGGCATGTCGCTTTTTTTAATTTTAATTTTTATTTGCAACCAGGGTTGATTTTTATTGCCTTATCGGTAAATCTGCTTTAGTTGATTTTTCTCATTAAGAAAAATATAAGAAAGTGTTTTTTACATAAGAAATATGTAAGAAATATGTTTAAATTAAAACTCAAACTTTTGTTTTATATTCTTTTTAATTATTTCCGTATTTGTTTGCAACCTGACGCTTCAAAGTAAGAAAAAGAATAAAACAAAACAAGAAGAGAAATAAGTTTGAAGAGGAGTATAAGAAAACGACATGAAAAACACAAAACGAGTCGTTTTGTTTACCCCTCTTTCTTCTCTACGCCGCTCGCCATCAAACCAAAAGAGACATCGACAAAGCGGCGTCGCAAAAGCCTCCATGTGAATTGGCTGTATCACTTTGCCCTTTCTTAGGTACCAATAAGAGTGCGGCGTTGTAAGGACTTGTGGATGGCTCTATTATCTTTTGTTCCAATAACCCTTTTACTTGGTTATTTATTTCCTCTGCATGCGTTTGTGGTAACCGATAGATCTTTATATAAACTGGACTCTTGTCATTCAGTTCAATAGTTTGATTGTAAAAATTATTGGTTGTCAGGTTCTCACCCTCTAAACGCAATATATGTTGGTATTTTTTTAATATCTCTAACAATTTCTTCCTTCCTTCCTCGTCATTTTTCTCTATATTGCATCAATTTAATACTTTCTTAAACCTTTCCTCACTATATTTCGCATCTGTTCTGTCATGACTTGTTTTGTGTATATCAAAATTTTTTTAAAGGAATAGTTTCCAATTTAAAATTTTCTAATTTTATAGTTTTATCAGTAACGTTTAATAACTTTAAGTGTTTGTATCCATCTTTAGGAATTGCGCAATTTGCCAAAAATACACCTTTTCCAATCTCACGGTTGCATATTACACCATCTTCCTCAATATCTATTTGTAAAGGTATAATTATTTCGCTTCCCGGATGAATTCTTATTACATTTATCTGAAATGTGTCGTTGTGAATAGGTAATGTCAAAGTCTCATTTTTTGTATTGATGGTTAATGTGCATGTTTTATAGTTTACATTACAATTGTACTTTAATAAAAAATCTCGTCCAAGTATACCATCGGTTTTCATTTACTAATTCTATTTTATGCTTTAGTTGGACTATAAAAGAATTTTATTCTTAAAGTCCTTACAGTTAAAATAAAATAAAATAAATAAAATATGTAAAAAGTGACGTGTGAAAAAGGCCCAAATCAGTTGCGAGGGCAGCTTTCGAAGAAAGAGACAAAAAGCGTTTTTTGGTAGTGAAGTGGCAATGTGTAAAAACAGGGCAATGCCATCAACACAAATTGCGTGATCAAAACAAAAATAGCAAAACACAAACCACGTTTAACAAATACATTAGTTCAACAAACGGGTTATTTTGTGCAAGTATTTAGTAATATTGTTTTCTTTTATAATGTTATTTACTTACTTAAATGTTATTTTCTAGTGTTGCGATAAACTTAAAAGTAAATTTTTACAACAGTTTTGCAAATAAATCTCAACTAAATAAATTTGTGTTCATTGAATTGCGGCATATAAGATGGTTCAAAGAGAAATGGAAAAGGGCAGCTTTCTAAGAAAGAGACAAAAATCTTCCGTCTCGTGCCATATCTGTGTGTAATCTGTGCCTTGTACATCCAAAAGAAAGAGTACAGAGGCCTTTTAGAATTTATTCCAACTCCTTCTTTTTCCTGCTGGGATAACAATTGGAACATAACAATTCTTGAAATAAAACGAGCAAACAAAAAAATAATTCATAAATATGGGTGTGTGTCAGAGAACTGCGACAAATACTAAAATTTGGAGTATATCCAATCATTTACTCTGAATTGTTATGATTCAAACCGTTTTTGTTCAACAATAAGAAATGATTTTCATCTAAAGAGCTCATTTCAAACAATCAGTTTTAATTATTGTACTCGCAACGAACATGAATGTTTGTAAATATATTTTTTCTGGTATGACTACAACAGTCACCGCAAGGAAACGACGCGGTGTTCGCATCAGAGAACTGCAACAATACATAATACTTGCGAGCGCACTTGCTGTTTACTAAGGCCCTAATCATGTACAACGCCACAGAAACTAACGCAACGCCAAAGAATAACATTGAAAGCACAAACAATGTCATAAATATTTTGTAATTTTGTTGTTGCTTTCAACAGAAATTCATGTACCGTTTTAAAATTTTCAAAGACACAAGCAATGGAGTGTTTGAAATTTTAGAACGCAATGTGAATTTCTGTAGAAAGCAACAACAAAATTACAAAATATTTATGAAATTGTTTGTGCTTTCAATGTTATTCTTTGGCGTTGCGTTAGTTTTGTGGCGTTGTACATGATTAGGGCCTAAATCATTTTTAGTCTTGAATACTTTTAAGCACTCGCTTTTACTGATTATATTGGTTCGTTGGCTTCTTCTTCATACAAAGCGTGCATTAAAATATTACACAATAACTTTTTACTTTTACATGTGTTAACTACATAAAGAAGTAAGAGCCCAGAAAAAAGTATGAACAATATCACCACCACTTAAAGCAAAGTTTCGTGTTTTTTTTCTATTTTTTACGACCAGCTCGTAACAACAACATTCACGGCATATTCATTTAGTATATGTTCGTGTATTTTAAATTTAACATTAAGTTAAAAACGTGGCTGCCAGATTTTTTGATTTGTCGTAGGTTAGACGATTTTAGGCGTTTAGAAGATTTAGTGCATGTTTTGTTATTTATTTTATGGATGAAAACTAGTAAGTCTTTATAAGTATTTTATTTATTATTATCTATAAAATTACATTACGCCATGATACATACATATATTGAACCACCTGCTGTCATGAAAACTGATGAACTAAATATAAGATATTAAAACAATTTTCTTAAAGAAAAAACTCAATTAGCAGCCGATAGTGACCGTTAATAAAGAGCGCACTCAGCCATTTAAAAAAATGTTCTTATGTGCATCTTTATCATCATAGAATATAATTGTGTGTTTGTTGTAAAATTTGTTGTCAAAAATGCATAAATATATAAAAAGTAAATTCTGTGTCTACGTCGCACGATAAAATAACGGACTGCGATGCGTTGCCATTGGTCAATATTTTTGTAAAAATATTGTTACGTCACTGCCTTTTCAATAACGATTTTGGTTAATTTCCTTTATAATAAACCTCTTGAGTTCTTTTATTGCAACTTTAATAAAATAAATAAAACACTTTACTTTATACCTGTACTATAAACTATTCACGCCACTTTATTTAGAACTTAGTCAATTTTACCACTTATAATTGCGATGTACACACTTACATAATCGCACTAATACTGATTATCGATGCCAACCTTCGCGAGTATTTATACTCTGTTCGCTGACATCTAGATGTCTCTAGAGCATTCTACTCGTCGAATTGTCTGTAACATTTTCGACATTTCTGGGCGAATCGAGATTTTATTATCTTACAGCGAATATCATTATGCATTAACACTGTGGCTGAATTTAAATTTATTTATACATAAATAAACTAAAGCATACTTTATGGGTTAAAAATAATCTTAACACTATTAGTTAACTATAACAATCATCACATTACATTTGTACTAGAAAACTCTGTACAGTGGGTTTACATTAGAAATATGCGAAACTAATACAATAACATTTTAAACTAATAAAATTACCTACTAATAAATTAAACTTATTCTTAACTAAAGTTACTTTCGTAACAATATTTACATATAAATGAAATTGACGTATAAAAAAATTGTCATTCATAAGCCTGTCGCATTCGTTATATATTTTAATTAAAATTTTCCACAAAAATTTTTCTTATAATAACTTTTAAAATCACTTTTCAGGGGTTTCCATTTCTTTGCACAATTGTGCACACCACTACTAACACATATTTTTATACCAGAGCCCGGCAACACATACATGCAGACTTTTTGTTTTTTGTGAGAGAATAATAACTCTCCCTCTCAGAAGCACTTAAAGAAATTTTTGTGTTATTTTGTTATTGTTAAAATCAATCTGGCTGTTAATGTAAAAACTGAAAACATAAGCGTATGTTTTATTTAAAATAGAAAACAAAAAAATCATTAAAATTAAATAAATCATATTCTTCAAGAAAAATAAAAAAAACTATAATTTCATAAAAACGTGTTAATATATTAAAGCAAAAATAAATTCAGAAATTAATTACTTTCATAAAACTTAAACGATTCTTCAGGAAAAATTGAATGGAAAACAACCATTTAATTTAATTTATTTCGTTAAAAACTAATTTTCATTATTTGTAATAACATTTTCAAAAACTTCATCCCCTAAATGTTCATCTGTTAAACTATTTCTAAGTTTAGTTTTAATTAGCTTTAAAATTGAAAACGAGGACTCGCATATATATGTTGACCCGAACATAGAGTATAATTTAAAAATTTCATTTTTAGTTGTTAAGTATATCTCTTCGTTTAAATTTTTCCAGAATTCCACCCCAGCCGTCAACGGTATATTTAAATCCGAACGCATTTTCAAAAGTTCTTCTCTGATGTCATTACCCTGTTTATTGACATCACATGTTAAAGGATTGCTATGCAGTTCTAATAAACACTCAATTTTAGAAAAATCCGAAAAACGATTGTTACAATTATCTAATATGCCTTGAAGTAAACTAATATATTCAAGTCTATAATTATTAGAAAATTCATCATATATTTCATTTGTTCTTTTAAAACATATTACATTTTTATTTTTAAGATTTGTAATCAGAGTTTGAACTTTTGTTATAAACTGTTTTACAGAGAAATATAAAGAAAATACAGTTTTATTCCTTCCTTTCAATTGAAGATTTAACTGATTAATTAATTCGGTAATATCTGTTAAAAACGCAAAATCTAATACAAACATGTTATCTATTAAATATCTTAGTAATTCATTCGATTCATTCGATGGATTATTTTCAAAAAATAACATCACCTCTTTCCGAAGACTGAATAACCTTTCCAAGCAACGTACTTTACTGAGCCATCTCACTTCTGTAAACATTAATACGTCGCCATATTCAGTATTCATTTCATCCAAAAACGCTTTAAATTTTTTTTTTTTTTTTTAATTAGTAAGTTTAACTCTTTGGACTCGGTCATATAGTTGTAGCATAAAAAAGTAAGCAATAAAAATAGTGCTAAACAATAAAGTTTCATTAATACATCAATAAAACACATCTTCTTACACAAAAATTTTACCTGTTGTCACATTTGCTTTTATGTGTATAGGTTTACACATAAATTGTAGGAAAACAAGACTTTTTTAACTCGTTTTTTAAATATTTTTACTTACTTAAGAAAAGTGTTTTCAAAGAAAACACGATTGGTACGCGATTGGTACAGAAACAAAAATGTTTTTACAAGCACAAAATACCAACAAATTCTTGTGGCCATTTTCTTTCTTAATAATTTCTGCATTTAGGCACGTCTTTTTAACGAAAGAAAAAGGGACCCTTTTACAGGCATCAAAGAATTTTTCTCACAAACAAAACACATATCGCAAAACAATGTAGATATTATTTGAAAAATTAAAATTTTTGTTGATTAGGATTCACGTTACATATGTATGTATTTTTATATAATTTTACAAAATTAAAAATGACGTATCATCAAATAAATATATAATTTTTTTTAACAGCATAATGTATAATCAAGCTCAAGAAAAAAATTAGCAGAGTTTTTAATTCTTTTTATAAGAACACATTAATATTTTTAAACACCAAAACTGGGTAATCTTTTTTATTACTATAGTGGAATTAGTGATCAGATAATAATTTATATAATATAATATAAAAAAATATAATATAATAAAAAAAATTTTCGGCAAACAAGAAATCAAATTCCCATTCTGTCTTGAACATTTCTCGCAGTGTTATTCTTAAGCAAGCGTCAACAGAACCTTTTTGTTTGAATGTTCGTACGAAAATAAATGATTTTGTTTGTTTTTTACAAAGTGAGAGAAAATGTTATTGTGAGAAACAAAGCACGGTGTAGCACTTTTGCCGAGCTCTGTTTTATACTCTTCAATTCAGTCGTCGATGTGACTTCGACAAGTGTGCATGTCTAGCGGATGCTATATTATTTTGTTTCAGCTTACACTCAAAAAATATTGTGCGGTCAAAAATGCTTTTGGTAACATCCAATGCCTTGCGTGCAATTATTATTAGAGTTTAAGTTTTAAGACTTAAATGTAGAATAATGTAACATTTCATAAGTTTACATGCAAAGCAAAGAACTTTGTAAAATGGTAATTATTTGAGATTTAAAAGCAATTTTTAATATTTCTGATAAAAAATTTCAAAATGTCTAACAGTCCTATGTGGAAGAAGCTGAGTCACATTTATTATAGGTTTTATTTTACATACGTATATGGATTCGGTTCTTATAATTTTACAGCACTTTTTCAATTATTCTTATGCAATACTAAAAATTATTATTATAAATTATTATCTGATCACTAATTCCACTAACACCGTGCTAATAGTTATAAAACAGATTACCCAGTTTTGGTGTTTAAAAATATTAATGTGTTCTTATAAAAAGAATTAAAAACTCTGCTAATTCTTTTCTTGAGTGTGATTATACATTATGCTGTTAATAACAATTATATATGTATTTGATGATACGTCATTTTTAATTTTGTAAATAACTTAAAATTATATAAAAATACATATGTAACGTGAATCCTAATCAACAAAAATTTCAAATTTTCAAATAATATCTACATTGTAGAATTGGAATTGCAAGGAAAGGAACGCAATATATGCGACTTGTCAAAAATCATTCGCAATTTTAAAACAAAACTTTTTCTAATTTTTTCCCAAATTAAAACTGGTGATTTTTCCAATTTTCCAAAAACTTCACTTGTTTATAGAAATCTCGAAATCGACAAAAGATATGAATATGCCGAAATATTTGAAACACTTTTCAATAACTTTCAAGACAGGTTTCAAGATTTTGTAATTTTACAACCGCTATCAGATCTTTTCGAAAACCCTTTTCTTTGCGATGTAAGCAACTACGAATTTGATATTCAATCAGAACTAATCATACTACGAATCGAAGTATATGCTCCAGACGAAAATAATATTGTAGAGTTCCGGAAAGATTTGGATGGCGAGTTCTATCCTGAACTAAAATAAAATAAATGCATACATGCAATTATAAAACAAAAAATATGTTTAATAAACAAAAATTTTGTTTTCGACATGTTTATCTAGAAATTTCTTTCAGTGCACCCAAAATACACTCACCACTACAAACATATTTTCAACTGCCTCTCTTTGTGAGTACCTCTGCTATAGATTTATAAAGATGTTGCACAGGGCGAATTCATGTATACGGTGGTGTCGATACTACAACAAGTAACAACACCAAAAACACAGCAATGTATTTTTTGTTGCTTTCGTTGATCGATATGTCAAAAACACAAGCAACTTTTGACATTTCTCTCTCTAAGTAAGAAAAAAAAGTAGCACAGCTGTGCTTTCAACGCCACCTGATAAATGAATTCGCCTTGATGTTGCACTTAGTACATTTGGAATTGACAAAAATGTTGTGCTTCTTACTGACGAGGGGGGGGAAGTAACAAGGAAAGCAAAAACTTCGTGCTCACCTTTAGAAAACTGAAGAGAGCAAAAAACCACATGCATTAATACATACATACACATGTTTTTTGTTTTTGTCAACCAACGTGTGTGTGCGTATGGTTTTTTCGTTAAAACCGGTTTTCGTGCCCACATTCAGAAAACTGAAGAGAGCAAAAAACCAAATACATCCATTAATACACACATACATGTTTTCTGTTTTTGTCAACCAACGTGTGTGTGGTTTTTTCGTTAAAACCGGTTTTCGGTATTTTTATTTTTTTAATGATTTTGTTTTGTTTTCAAGCAATTTATATGCAAATAGCTTACGTAAGAACAAATGCGACCGATTGCTTAATTGGTAGGGTAAGAATATGTGTTTTATTGTTGTAAAATTGAAATTATAACGATTCGAACCGAATTATAATTAAAATTTTTAGACAATGCAACTATGTATGTACTTATAATATGTGTATGCATGTATCAAACGAATTTATTGTAAAATAAGTGTGTTTTCTTAGGGCGTGTGTTAGGCGATAGAAAAGTGCGTATGTAAGTAAAATGTTGACACTTCTGAAATTAATGAAATTTCAATAGCCCTGGGGGCTAGTAGAATTTTTGAAACAACCAACAAAATTTCTGACAAGCAGAAAATCGAAAATTGTAATTGAAAAAGTCAAATAAAAACGTTTAAAAAATTTTGTTAATTCAAAACAAAAATATAAAATAAAATGCATAGAGCCACCTGCAAAAAAATGGTATTTTCCTAATTTGTTCATTATTTTATACAGTATTTTTCGTTTATAGTCATTTCCATTGTTAGTCACATTAGCGATATATTCCATTTAATCTTTATTTTTGCCGCTATACAGAAGGTTAATAGAAAGTATTTACGTTATAGTCCATTTAGCGATATAAGCACATTTACCATATATTCCATTTATCAGCGGCTAGAAAAGGCAAAAGTAAAGCAAATTATTAACTTTTTAGTCACATAATTCTAAGTTTTTTGTTTGTTTTCGAAGTTACAAACCATATCAAAGAATCAAGAAATTAATCGTTTAATTTTTCTTATCAACTCTCCAATCGAAAAAAATTAGTTTTTGTGTTTGGTAACAGTGATGAAATATCTTATTATTGTTTTAACTTTTTTAAAACAGTTCGCAACTCTGTTGCAAAGCTATAATCCCGCTGTCAGTGTTGTTAATATGATTTTTTATGTTGAAAATTTATATTAAATTCGCTAAAAATCGGCAAAAAATTTTTTTTGAACGATTTAAAATAAATCGGCATGCTCTGACAATCGTAAAACGCTTAACATTCTGACTTGAAACCGTATAATATGTGTTCTGTAAAGCACAATAGCACGATGTTTTGCGAATTAAAATTACAAAAGTATGCTGAATGAAACTAGAATTTTTGTAAGAAACAATGGCAGATCGCAAGCATAACGCACGAGTTTCCGAACACTGTAAAAAAAATGTGGTGTTTTGCTTTTTTAAATCGTGCGAATATCATAACAAGGCTGAATATCTTAAAACTTAGAACTTGAGAGATCAGTGAATTGAATTTTGCAAAAATATTAATTTTAAGAAATTTTTAAAATTTCATTTAATATGCAATCAAACGCGATTAAATTTTTAGGATTTATTAGAAGATTAGTAGAACTCCGAGGTTTGATAACTTTTGGCAAGGAAAATGTCTGAAAATCAAATAAAGCTTAAGCTTTATTCCAAGTTTCTAAAGGAACAATTTTTAAATGTGTTTAATGTAATAAAAAATTCTAAAAGATTCTAAAAGAATCACATTCCTATTGCAATTTTAAAATTTGTTAGAAATTTAACGAAAAAACTATAGCCTTGCTCATAATTTTTTTTATATAATTAAGAAAGAAAGGTAAATTGCTTTTCATAAATCGCTACCTTTTTTTAAATTTTGCCAAAAAAATTCGCCATGTCGGCAAACACAAAAATTTCGTCGCCAAATAGGCTTATAAATCGCCACATCTGACAGCCCTGTTCATAGTGGCACTCATCTACATATGTGAACTAGGCGAATAGTCATTCTAGCGATATAGTCCACGATTTGTAACTATAAGCATAAAGTACTGTACATAGTATTTTTTTAAAATATTTTTACACAACGTCAAAATTTTATATCGTCAAAAAAGTTATAATTTTTTCCAACGATATTTTTCAAAAAAGTTTTTATAATGTAGACCATAACCAAACAAATAGTTATTAATATAACATACATACACTGTCCTGCGTTCGAGCACTAGTATATTTACAATCATAAAATCTAAGGTGCTTTTTAGGAATATTGATAAATTAACTTACAAGTACTGCAATACATACATATCTATGTATTAGTATAATTAAAATGGGAAACAGCTTAGAAACAAAAGAAAAGTTTTAGTCACCATATCGGTGTAGCCACCATTTTTTTAAATAAGTTTGGCAACATGTTATCCCTAAATGGATTAACATCGGTAATTTAATTGCAGCTTATTTCGTTGACTCGTCTATAAATGTGGTATACTACCGGAGTCCCATATTTTGAATATATCCTTGTTTATCTAGGTATACGATGAAAAGGCATTCTTTATTTCGTTAAAAGATATCATTTCACACAGCAGAAACATGAATTTTTCACCACACGGAAATACTTTATTACCATAGTACTTTGCTACCGTTTCACACACGCCCTAACTATTTGCCACGAGTATTTAGGTAATAATTTTACTTATAGGCTCTTTACAAGTTTAATGGTTACAAGAATTCAAACTGAATGTTTGAAATGAGCTCTTTAGATCAAAATCATGGGTCGATGTGTATTCTCAGAAGACAAGTTAATAGACGACATGATTCTGGCAAGTTCACTAGTCATAAGCAAATTACTATTAAAACCCCCAGCTGTAATAACCTCAGCGTACGTCACCGATAATAGCTCCAATTTTGCGATTAAACTGTCCAATTTAATATTCCTGACCGGCCTATAGACACATCCAAGTTAAATTTTACAACCCTTAGAATTTACATCAATAAATAAATATTCACCATCTTTAGGTTCTTAATGTGAGTAAATCAGTTGACTAGAAATGCTATCCCTAATATAGATCGGAACACCCCCGCAATTCTGCCGTCTTTCGGATCTAAATATTCATCTAATCTATACAGATTGCTATCAATACCAGGATTAAACCACGTCTCCGAAATACATATAGCATCAATACCGGAATTTATAAAAAGAAAACGAAACTCGTCCATTACAGGTAATAAGGTTTGAGCATTCATATGAACATATTAAATCCTTTATGTAATATGGATAAAATACGAACCATATTACAATTACCATCTCAGGAATTTCTTTTTTGATTGATCAATAAGTGGTCTGTCATATTTATAACTCAGTACATCGCAATAAAATTTATGAACTAGTAAGAAATATGAATTTAATGCTTCAAGACAGTTTAATAATTTAATATGTAATTTATAATAATAAAAAGTATATAAATAAATACATAATAAATAAGGGTATATAATAAATGCTTGCATCGGTAAAATTTAAATAAAAGTAGTTCTACACGAAAAAGCTCCCTGAGTTCTTATTTTACCACTATAGCATCCTCAGACCAGGACACGTAAGGTAATTGTTGATTTTAGACGCTTATTCTTCCGCATAATTAAGGCTTCTTTAAAAATGGCGTGGTTGTAAGGAGTTAAGTTTTTGCATTGATTTTAACGACGGTATTTTACAATAGATTTTAGCAAATAGTTTTTTTCAAAGGGCCTGCTATAAACCTAAAATATTTTTTATGAATTCTTTGTCTTTTAAATCATATTAATATCAATTTTAAATATTAATAATAAGTTACACTGTAATTTTGTATAATAAACAATTTACCCTACTTGAGGTTTGTTAATTTTAACTAAAATTCAAATGCAATGTGCGTATCGGAATCGATATCGGCGAAAATGTTGTTTTCGTATCGGCAAAAAGCCGTATCGTTACTTACCTATTGAAAAATTGCCAAAATATTTTTTACTTTAAATTTAAATTATAAATTGACTCTTATTCGACCTTAAAAATTTTTTAATTAATCCTCTTATTTAAGCTTGAGGTCTTAGTTCTTTTTTTATAAAAAATATTAAATTTATTGAATCCAATATTTCGGCACTCCGTTGTGTGCCTTCTTCAGGGATTTTTTCTTGAATATTTTCTTTTTCTTGAATATTTGACAAAAAATTAACAATTTTTAATAAATTTAACAAAATTAACATATCTAACAAAATATCATATTTTCAATTAAATACAAAAAGGTTTTCCGATTTAAACCTAATCTATTACAGTTTAAATAAATTTTTAATTTCCGTTTCTATTTTCATAAATTAAATGTCTATAATTTTGGGTTACATTTTCAGTATCTGACTTAAAATTAATTCTGGATATTGTTGGAATCTTTATAATTTGCAACATTTCTAACATAAATCTACGCTTATAATTATTTTTCGTGTTTAAAACTGATATATTTTCAAAATCAGGATAATGGTTTAAATTTGCATAATGGGTTGATAAAGCTTTTTTTTGTAATGAAATATTCCTATATTTTTGATCTGACTTATGTCCTGCTATCCTAGTTTTAAGTTTATTTTTTGTTGTACCAATATACACTTTACTGCATTGTCCATTAACATTTCCCTTACAAGGTATTTTATAAACTACATTTGACATTTCCAACTTATTTATTTTATCCTTCATATTAGTGAATAATCTACCTATTGAGTTATAAGATTTATGTGCAATTTTATATATTTTCGTAAATATTAATATTTGACTTTTCTAATCTTTCTGAAAATCTTGGTACAATAAGTTATTGATTTATAAATTTTCGGTTCTGCGTTACTGTTGGAGTTGTTTATTCTATGGTTATTATATTTTTATAATAAATTGGAAATAATTTCCTTTGGAAAACTATTTTCCATTAATGCTCTAAAAATTGTTTCCGTATTATTCCTATGGAAACATGTATCACTTATTGTCAATACCCTTTCTATAAAATTTTTAGCCGTGTTATAACCAGAGTATGAAAACAAACAAAACATTTCGCAAACGTTTGCAAAATGTACAAAACTTTTCAAAATTTTTAAATTGTATTGTACATGAGCAAAACCAAAACAAAAACTTTTCAAGTGGCAAAGAGAGAAAACGAAACAATTGGCTTTCCACTCATCTGCATTAATTAATACTCTGGTTATAACTCTTTTTGGATGATTTGAAAAATAGTTAATTATTCTAACAGACGATGTTGGTGTTTGATACCAATCAATAAATAAACTTTTTTCTTTTCTTATTATTAAATTGTCTAAATAAGACAATCTTGATTCAAACTCCTTTTCCATTGTAAACTTTATATGCGTATGAAAAGAATTAAATGTATTTAAAATGCTTATTATTTCTGATTCTTTAATTACACAAAATAAATCATCCAGATATTTTGTCATAATTTTAGGTTTAATAGTTAACTGTTCTATACATTTATCTATTAATTTCTCCATAACAATATCAGCTACAATAGGAGATGCAGGTGAACAAATAGGAAGTCCTTTTAATTGAACATATATACTACTATCCAATTGAAAATACCTATTATCAATTATGCAAAATTTCAGAATACGTAAAAATAAATCCTTATCTATATTAGTGTGTTTTTCTACTTTATTCCATTGTTCCTCTATTATATTTATAGCAAGATCTATAGGTTTACTTGGAAATAATGAAACTACATCTAAAGAAATTAATTTCTCATCATCATTTAACTTAATATTCTTAATTTTATCTTTAAATTGAAGAGAGTCCCTTACATTATATTTTGAATTTTCTGTTATTTTTTTAAGAATCGTTGTAATATATTTACAAAGTTCATATGATGGAGAATTTATACATGAACAAAGTGGTCTTAATGGAAAATCAATTTTATGAATTTTCGGAACCCCATATAATCTAGGTGCATTTGCTATATTAGTGTAGGGTTCTTACCATTTTACGAGCCAATTAAAGAACTGCGATTCGGCCTTTAATGTTTCAGTTTGTTTTATTTAAATTCAATTAACGAAACTGATAATACATTTTAGAGCTAACTTAACTAGAGTATGATTTAATTAATAAAATTAACTAATATGCAATGTACTTTCGGAAGTCTTCGCGCAACGACCTTTTAATTCAACGACTCAACTGACACTGCCCTTTTTACCATTCGTTATTGCTTTAGCGAGCGATAGACAAATTGTAAAAGAGGATCAACAATTAGTGCCGTTATAATACAAATCAGGGTTGCCGTTTAAAAAAATTTTAGCCGACCAAAATTGTTTGCGAAACCTACCATAATCCTTTGAAACCGACCAAATTTTTAAAATATTTAAAAACATATATATCGTTATATAAAATGCAAAATGGCCTATCATCATTTTTCAGGAGCACTTTTGTGATAGGCTGAACTCTTGACCGTACCTCAAAAAAGTTTCCCCATACACCCTTTAATATAAAGTATTTTTGCAAGGAGGTTTAAAAAAATAATTTTCTTTTTGCCGAACGTTGAGGTCGCCTTTTTCGATTTTCATAATATCTTATTCATTTACATTTCGATCTTAAAGTATGATGTAAAAATGTTTGCCATTGACCTCAAGTATTACGTAAAAGTAGTAATCCATCAGATCTCTGTTTGTACACCCTTATATCAGTAAATTAAAGCTCGTAAGAAACTATTTAATTTAATTAGAAAATTAAAGCTTGCTAAAAATCATTGCAGTTTTGCAAAGGAAGTATTTCTATAATTCCCTCAGAACAGTCGGTTTCTGCTGGAGTTATCGAATTACTTCTTTTGCAAAAGTTTAATAGTTTCTTGAGAGCTTTAATTTTCTGACATTAGGGTGTACGAACAGAGATCTGGTGGATAAATACTAGAACGAGATACTTGAGCTTCAAACATTGGTCTTCTCGAGACAAAAACATTGATATATCATACTTTATGATCGGACTGTCAATGTCGAAAAGGCAACAGCTACGCTCAGCAAAAAAAAAATAATTTTTTAAATCCTCCTTGCAAAAATACTTTATATTAGATAGTGTATGGTGCACTTTTTTTCCTTGTAAGGTGGTACGCTCTACTAAGCTACAAAACATTCTAATACTTTGCAGAAAAATTAAAAAATGTATCAAAGAGTTTGCTTATTGTTTTCGCGTTGATAAATTTTTTGGTGCACTTTGGGACAGATAACATTGTAATAATCTCCACGGTTGAATTGTAGACTGCTTCAAAAAGCAAGTTCCTCTGCAAATATTGTTTTAGAACTTATATCTGCAAGTTCTGCGGCTCTTATACCATTGACTTTATCAAAACATGATACAAAATAGTGTATTAAAGCATCTGACTATTCTATAATTCTTACAATATCTCTTATTCTTGTATACGATAAGAAACACCTTATATCTTTTGGGGTGGTACAGAACAGTATTACTGAAATTCTTTTATTAATTATATTCTTATTACTTCAACTTTTTCTTTTAAATATTATATTTTTATATATTTTTCTCAATCTTTATGTCACTTTTTTTTTAAAAAATAATTAAATAATTGTTTATTTTTCAATATTTCGATGTCCGTTGGAAATCTTCTTCAGGAAATCTTTGAAAAAAACGACGAAAAAACTATTATCACAAAGATCCTCAATATTCTTGGCATTGCTAAGAAAGATTTAAGCTTACCAACATTACCAGTCATGACGTTAGCGCCGTTTGTTGCCAATCCGATCAAATTTTTTAAAGGAATATTGTTTGTTGATAAAGTTTTCTATAAAAAATTTAAACGGCATCTGACTTGGTAAGCTTAAATAAGGTGACTAAAACTATCCTATATAAACTTACACCGTCAAAGTAACTTGCTACTAACGTAAGACATATCATTTCATTGCCACATCCATGTTTCAACAATCCAAAAATAAACAATAACATTGTGTTTTGCTAAAGAAATATTAGATCTGCACTTGTCTGCTTTGCGACCAGTGTTCTAAATTTGTTAAAATAAATTTTCTCAATCCGACCAAAATTAGGTTTGGCCTACCATCCGACCAAACGGAAAATATCCGACCAAAATTGGTCGGAAAAGACCAAGTTCGGCAACCCTGATGCAAATACCCAAATATGCGATTAATTGTCAGTCATTGTATTTGTTGTTATTCCTATTACTATGGTCATCCTACATTAGTCTTGAGTTTATTCTTTTCCGTAACTCTTATTATACTCCTCCTAAAAAGTTCCTGAAAAAATTCATTAGTTATCCTTTGTAATCTATTAGTAGGATCCTTACCCAGTTTCTTATAAACTGAGTTGTCCTTTATAATATTATTAATCCTTAAATTATAATCTGTTCTGTTCATTGCTACTGTGGTATTACCTTTATCTGCCTTTAAAATATGAATATTCCTATTAAGTCTTAAAAACTTTTCTGTTTTCCTTACTTTATCAAAAACAAATTTATCCCTATTAGTCACTCATTTTGTTCATGTAGCTATCTATATTTGTTGTTAGTTTTGTCCTAGCTATTTCTTGTTCTTCCTTATTATTCAGTGTTGGAACTAAATCTTCTCCTTCAGTTATAACTTTTAATATTGGAAAATGTTTTCTTTCTGTTGGTAAAATGTGTTTGTGTCATAATGAAAGAACCCATTGTGCATCTATTGGTATGTCTATCTTAGATTTATTAACAAGCCATTTATTATTTAACCTTATACCGCATTCTTTCCTCTGTAAATTCACTAGATTTTCAAACTTTCTCTTGTGTCTATTCTTGACCTTTTCATTAAAATTTCTTGCTAATTTATCTTCAAATTCCAAAAAATTTTTGTATTCCTCCTTATTTAAGTATCTTTGTAAATTCTCTGTGGTCATTCTATATTGCTTTTGAACTTCCCTCATTAAGTGGTACTGTTGATTTATCCTCAAATTTAGAATTTTAATATGTAGATCATTTAGATAATTTCTTATAGTTTGACGACATGATGGAAAACGTTCATTTTCATAAAAAATATTTAAAATGTTATTAGCAGAATTCTTTATAAATTTAGGAATGATACCTACATTTCGACACCGAATTAAGAAAGTTATTGTTGCTTTAATTTTGATGAGTTTATCTCTTACAGTTTTGTATCTATTAATATTTCTTCTTACATCTTGATTCCTTTTAAACAAATTGTAATTGATAGTAGACGTAATTCTCATTTTATATAAATTGACTCTTATTCGACCTTTAAAATTTTTTAATTAATCCTCTTATTTAAGCTTGAGGTCTTATTTCTTTTTTTATATAAAATATTAAATTTATTGAATCCAATATCTCGGCACTCCGTTGTGTGCCTTCTTCAGGGATTTTTTCTTGAATATTTTCTTTTTCCTGAATATTTGACAAAAAATTAACAATATTTAATTAATTTAAAAAAATTAACAAAATGTCATATTTACAGTTTAATACAAAAAGGTTTTCCAATTTAAACCTAATCTATTACAGTTTAAATAAATTTTTAATTTCCGTTTCTATTTTTATAAATTAAATGTCTATAATTTTGGGCTACATTTTCAGTATCTGACTTAAAATTAATTCTGGATATTATTGGAATCTTTAAAATTTGCAACATTTCTAACATAAATCTACGCTTATAATTATTTTCCGTGTTATTTTTTGTTGTTGTACCAATATACACTTTACTGCATTGTCCATTAACATTTCCCTTACAAGATATTTTATAAACTACATTTCGTCGGTCACAGGTTGACAACTCTTAACTCACTTTTAAATTTTTGGAAATTGTCAACTCTTTTAATTTTTTTTTAATCTGAAATTATTTCATTACCTTTGTTTTCTTTACACCATCTTACAATAAATATCTCCTACTAATTTTGGTTTTTTTTATTTACTTCCAACACGGTTTAGTGACGGAGTAATAACGTTTTTTTTTTGTCTCCTGAAAAGTACAAAAAAAAACATGTTAAGAGTTGTCAACCTGTGACCGACGATTTGACATTTCCAACTTATTTATTTTATCCTTCATATTAGTGAATAATCTACCTATTGTGTTATAAGATTTATGTGCAATTTTATATATTTTCGTATCATATATATTTGACTTTTCTAATCTTTCTGAAAATCTTGGTACATAAGTTATTGATTTTTTGTCTCATTTTAGGATGAAAGCAATCTTGATGACATCAATCAGGCTACCAGCCCTGACGATTGTGCAGATCTCAGTCGAATGCCACTTGCTCTACCAGTTAGACGAACTAGTGGCATTTCAGCTGAATCCGTGATTACAGAGAATGCAACCAGCTATGTGAAAAAAGTTATACCCAAAGATTATAAAACAATGACAGCTCTCTTGAAAGCAGTCGCCAAAAATTTATTATTCTCACATTTGGACGAAAACGAACGTCCCGATATATTCGATGCCATGTTCCCAGTAACACATCTAATGGGTCAAACTGTAATACAACAGGGTGATGAGGGTGACAATTTTTATGTCATAGATCATGGTGAAGTTGAGGTAAGTGAGAGTTCTGTTAAAACTTACAAAAAGGAAAAGTAAATGCCAACATTCTTCTCTTTAATGACTTAAGGTATTTGTCAATTCCGAAATGGTGACAACAATTGGCGAGGGTGGTAGTTTTGGTGAATTGGCTTTGATTCATGGTACCCCAAGAGCTGCAACTGTACGTGCCAAAACTGATGTTAAATTATGGGGCATCGATCGTGATACATATCGTCGCATTTTGATGGGTTCCACTATTAGAAAACGTAAAATGTATAAAGAATTTTTATCACGCGTTTCTATATTAGGTAAATATTTTAATTTTTGCAATATTTAAAAGGGGATGTTTACCCTTCACCGAAGGTTAAGAGTACAAAGAAAAAATGACATAGTTAAAACAAACTTTCAGTTTTTCTGAATATTAATTAGGTTTTTTTGCACCTTGAACTCCCGTAGTAAAAAACCAAACAAAGCGTTTAGTGATTTTAGTTTGTTTTTTCAATGCGTTCAATTATAATATATAACTGAACGTAAGATTGCTATTTTGGCAGCTACGTTTAGAAAATTAAATTAAAGGTGTTTCAATTATTTTTAAAATGAACCATATTTATTTCATTTTTGTAATTACTGAATACATATGTACTGTTATTTTTTGTTTTCAAAAATTTATACAAAAAAAAAAAAAAAAAAAAATTATAAGAGCAAAACATTTACATTTTTATAATTTATCGGAAAGCTAGGTATTTAACGAATAATTTTGGGGCACTTGTCAAGTGCACTTAATATGTATTAATCAAAGATGTTAAGTAATGATTAGATAATGCTAATGATTGCTAATTAACCTTCTTTTGTGAAATTCTCTAATTCATCAAACAATTAGAATTAGTTCAACTAATTCCCATTAGATAATTGAAATTTTTATTCCAATGGTAAAACTAATTGCAATTAGTTGCCATTAGCCAAAAAAATTGGTTTACCTTTACAATTAGAAATCTAATTGACTTCTGCTAATGCAATTAGATATTCAATTAGCTCGAATTAGAATCAATTACTTTGATATTTTCAAAAACAATTCGAGCTAATTGAATATCTAATTGCATTAGCAGAAGTCAATTAGATTTCTAATTGTAAAGGTAAACCAATTTTTTTGGCTAATGGCAACTAATTGCAATTAGTTTTACCATTGGAATAAAAATTTCAATTATCTAATGGGAATTAGTTGAACTAATTCTAATTGTTTGATGAATTAGAGAATATAAACCAATTGAATCAATTGCTAATTCTAATTGGAATTTAACATGTATGTTATTAATGAATAATTTTGGTGCACTTGCCAACTGCACTTGCTTGCGAATAATTAATATGTGCATATGTGCACAAAAATTATTCGCAATAAATACTTAAGCTAACCACACATGACAAGAAAAAATATTTCATATAAAATATAACTAACATTAAAGCTGGGAGTTTTAACAAAACAGAAAGTACAAAAAGTATCTCTTTATTTTAGAGTTTGCTAAAAACCGTAAAAATGGGAAACCGCGGTTTTGGTTTTAAAATGATAAAAACCGGTCGGTTGAATAAGGCTGTGTTTGACTGGTGCTCTAATAATTTGAAATGTTTTCAAACTCCAGATTTTAGTTCAGACATTTCTGAAATAAAATTAGTAAAATAAAATAAGTAAAAAAGGTTTAATATGCTGCCAAATTTTATTGGTAATAAATTTTATTGGTAATTGGCGATTTCCATGTAAATGCATGTTTTTTGCCGATGGTCTAAGAACGATGTCGACCAATTATCTTTCCGAATCATTAAACTTGCGTTAAAATGGCATCGATTTGTTTTTGCATATTTTGGTTTTCAATGCATATTTTTTGCATATTTTGAAATTTTTGAGTAATTTTATTTTAAATTTCCATACTATAAAAAAAGTTCCTCAAGAAATTTTTGATACACAAAAAAAATCTTCAAAAAAAAAAATAAATTTAAATCTATATTCCATGTCAAATCGACCAAGAGTGGGACCCGACGAAATTTGGTGAGAAGGTTCCATTCATCTTATAAGGAACATATCTACGAAAAAAATTTCAAGTTATTTATAAATAAATTGTTTTGGAGCTCTGCTTAAAATATATTATTTTTCAAGATTTCAACAAAAGATACTTCTATTTGTAACCGATGCAGCACCTTCTCCGTAGTTTTTTTGAATTTTAAGAATTTTTGAAACATTTTCTATTGTTGCCGGCTGTAATGTATAAACTTTTTTTTTATAACAAGTACAATTTCTTTAAGCATAAATATATTTTTAAAGTAAAGGCTGAAAACCGAGGTTTTTCTTATCGGTTTTCGGTTTTTAGGCATTAAAAACCGCGGTTTCGATTTCGGTTGAAACCGAACAGCAATCCCTACTTTATTTAGTAAAAAGTATCAAAAAGTGGCTAGAATTACAAAAATTATCACATTTGGGTGCATTTTGTAAATGTAGCAAAATAGTATCCAAGCAGTCGAAAAAGTGGCAATTTGCCACTTTAGTAGCACCAACGGTAACGCTGATTGCGGTGTTGCCTATCCATGTGTAAGGAGACTCAATTTACAATGTGCACATACCTGCCAGACAGACGAAGTTTGTGGACGGCAGAGGAAAATAGTAAGCATACAGCGTCGCCCACTTACCGACAAACTTCGTCTGTCTGGCAAGAATATCCACATTAGTTGTGTTCATTTACTTTACTAGCAGAAACTTGCAAAGAGAGTAAGGAGGAATTTAAAAATACTAAAAAGTAAATGAACACTTTGCCAGCCAAAACTTGCAAGTTAAAGTAGTGACGAATATACAGGAATATCTGAGTACCCATTAATTATTCTAAGACTTGGAAAAATTTTATACATTACGGTAAAAGTAATGTGATTTTATTAATTAATATTTGTTTATGTTGAATAAAATGAATCATGAATTGGATTTTTTTTATTTAGGAGGTGATAGAAGAATTCGGGTTATCATTAATAATAAAAGATAAAAACCCCTTTGTTAACGATAAAAGTATTTATAAGGGAAAACAAAATATTTATTTTAACAATCTATGCATAACTTATTTATATAGGTATATAAAAATTTTAACGTTACGGACTGACTGACAGATTCATCTTCGCACAGGCTTAACGCCGTAAGTTATAAGGTTGAAATTTGAACCGGATGCTAATCTCTCGCTAATTCGATCCACTAAAAATCGTAGAAATTGCCTAATAGTACAAAAATTGTGTGTGTGTTATTGAACAAATATAGTGCATTTCGACTCGCAAGAAACTACTTGTTGGAATGGAATTTTTGGAAATTCGAATGTTTAGGGGATCAATAGCGTAAAAACGAGTAAATTCGCTACCCTCATAACTACGAAACTAACCGTGGATTCATCCATACGTTCCGAACAATATTTCTGTCTGAAGAATAATTTTTTTACTAAGAGTCACTGTTGCCAGTGAAATTTCGAGAAAGATACATGTTAGTTTCCTAAAAGATACACTTTTTCCCAAAAAGATACATCTTTAAAAAATCTTAAAATTTATTTTTAACGTTTAACATTTATTAACATAACATTTTTATTTCATATTAATTGAATATTGTAAAGAAAATGTTATCATATAAATTCATTTTTATATTTATTTAAGTTATAAATATTCGGTATGTAATTTTTAAAACTACAGTACGCAAACTTTAAAATTAAAAATATATAACTATCTTTGGATGTTATCAAAACAAATTCATTTCTGTAAAAATTAATAAAGAAGTTAAGGCGTTTTATAAACTTTATCAGAAACGGAAAGTTTAATATTTTATTTCTGTACATTTTGCGTACATATTCAAAAGAAATACATGGTACCCGAAGTCATCAAAAGATTCGAAATATGTATCTTTCGTATCCTAATGGCATCACTGCTGAGAGTGTTCTTCAGAACGATTCACCTATTTCGGAAAATTTGCCCGGAAAAACAAGGCTACCATATGGTTTACAGATGTAAACAATTATACAAACTGACAGGACAACTAGTAAACTACTTATATTGAATTATTTTCTAAAAATGTGTTAAGAAAATGGACGAAAAAAGGAAAGTGATTTTATTATTTTTAATTATATTTATTTTTTAATTTAATTATTCAGCAAAAAAAAAATTGTTGCACTATGTCACTATATTATGTGGCTGCCCAATTCAACTTTTACGTACAAATAGAAACAAAGTGGCATCGCAGTTCATTTTGTTCTGAACAAGAATTAAAATTAAACCATTCCTTTTTCAATTAAATCCAATAAATATAGAAATAAAAACTGTTTTACATTCGTAACTTATCCAAAAAATTACAAAGTTGTTTCTTTTTCGAAATTCAAACATTTATGGGGTGATAATTGTACCTATTTTTGGAACTTTCTTAACAAAACATTTTTCTCCATTCTTTGCAATATACTTTCTCAATTTTGGGCTTCCGCTACTATAATCCATTTTTATATTTTTCAATGGGGAGAAAAAATATAAAAAATGGTGAAATGCGGGAAATTCAATGTCTATGTTTTACTTTTTCGTTCTACAAGTGGTACCGATAACGTTGGTAATTTTTTTAAAACTTAGAAACATAAACTTTGGCATTTAAATATGACCACGAAAGAAACGTAACGATGTAGCGGGTTATATTATTGTTAATTATAAAATAATTTTAGATATTCTCATTATCTACTTTATGGCCGTTTTATTTGGCCCAAATGCATTTCTTTGGTGTTTGTTTCATAATAAACAAGACGGTCATAAAGTAAACAATGAGAAGATCTCAAATTATTTTATAATTAATAAGAATCTTTAATTTTGTAACTAATTTAATTTGCAAACAAATTTTATAACTAATGGGGTATTATTCTGCAATAGTGTTAAGTATCGGGTATCTAGGTAATCATTAAACTCATAGTACTAAGACCAACACCTGATCGGTTAAAAGCAAAACAAAATACATACGGGATTTTTTTAACAAGCTCGTTATTTTATTTAGCAATAAAAATATCAAAATATCTGTCCCTAGTTAAACAAAAGTATGATTTCTTATCGCATAAATATTTTTAATAATTTTAAAAATCAGCATTAGCTTATAAATTTTGCAATATATCCTAATTTAAAACTTCTTTTGGAAAAGTTTGTTTTGTAAACAAAAACATGAAACAGCTGTTTCAAAAATTGTTGCAAGTAAAAATTTTACCAGTAAGAATTTGAAGAATTTTTTTTATCTCTCAAATTTTTCTCTCTCTTTTTACGCTCTCAACTTGCAAAGTTTTATGGTTAATGAACACTTTCCTGTAACAGTTGTTACAAATTCATAACAATTTTTGGTAAATAAACACAGCTATTGTAAATTGGGTCTTACATATACATACATATTAGCGGTATTCAGTGTTTGGTGCGCTTAAGGTTGCTACTGTTTGTTATTACAATAATTTTGTCATTGACAGTGAGCATATTTTAAGCAACTTTGCAATGCTAAATGCAAATGAGGTAACAGCTGATACATATGCGGAATTATTGTTCATGAAAATTTAAAAGAAGGCGTTCGACTTAAAGTACTAGTATTTACAACACTGAAACAACAAAATATATTAAAATAGCAGAACCTCTACAAGCTCTATCATTATAAACGTATTTCTTGAGGTCAAATGAATTTCAGAAACCATCATCATATAAGTTTGTTTACTTTTAAGAAAGTATTCTAGTTCATTTTTATGTTGGCGAATGCCGTTTGCCTTCCAAAATCAAATTTTTAAACAATTCATGGCTTGCTAAGTACAGCTTGCAATAACATCGATTGCATTCTTAACATTTCCTGCCTCATATTACCCATTGTCTTCGTAAAGTTTTTTACTGTTTGCACTAATGTTTCCATGGTTTTTTTTAGACGACTTAAATTAGAAACTGGAGTTCATCATTATTTGGCAAATCACCATGCATTGGCATATGGTTTGATTTTAGGACGTTAGCGTCGGATGTTGATAAAAGCCTTAATCAAACACTTCTTAATGTGTTGTCATCGTGAGGATTATCTGCAAGCAACGAACATTTTTGTTGAAGAACTAAATCGAAACATAGTGCTTTCATCTTTATACTCTCCACCTAGATTTTTAATATCAGAAAGCCAATATAATAAATACTGCAAATCATTAGGACCCTGTTTCCTGGACGCTGGCGCATAACTTTCGGGGGGTCACGTCTTATAACACCAAAGGGTCGTATTTTGTTTAATACCATCTCTAAAATGGATGATCATCAAAAAATTCGAGATGTTATCGATTTTGGAGTGGTTAAAAACATCCCCTACACTCAAAGAAATAAGGAAATTTTACTTAAGTTCAGTACACTATGGCTGTCGTATGGCGCCAAAGACATTTTTACAGCCATTTAGTAAAAAAATTTCCTGATTTTTAAGAAATAAATGTTATTCACTACTACATCAAAATTTTTAATTTTAACCAAAATGTTACTTCATTTAAATAACTTTATACTAAGCAATATAAATCTTTGTTCTAAAATTTAGATTTATAATTATCTTAAGATATCCCGTAAACATGTAAAAACTTCCTTTAATTTAGTTAAGCTAATTTGATTATGATATGGGAATAAAACAACTTCTCCAAACTTTAAGTTAAATAGATAAAATTTTCGAACTTAAAATAGGGGAAATGTTACTAGTATTAAGTTAAAATGTTCTCTAAAGGGTTGAAATTCTTACTTCGATTTAGTAAATATGTTTGCTAAAGTCAATAAAAAATACTGCTATTCAACCCACCCATTTCATGACTTTTAGAAAAAATATCCACTTATGGGGACATAAATTCGTTAAAAATAGGAAATACTTACTATGTTTTTGTTTTATGTTTACTGATATAAGGTAAATTGTTTATATTTTTAAAGAACATGCTTACTTATCAGTAATATGTATTTATTAAAATTTAGAAAAATAAATTAAGATTATGCAAATAATTTCCAAAAATTTGGTAAATACGCCTATATTTTAGTACTCATTTTTCATTAAGCAATAGATGAAAATATTAATTTTAAGTACATCTATACTCTTTTTAAGGGAAGGATGTACTAAAAACTAGTATTTTTTTAACCAAATTTGGTTGATTTGTATACATTCTTTTTTAGTGTCTTAAGAAATATGCTCTGCTGATAAATACATTCATTATATATATATACGCCTTTTTTCTTTAACTATAAATTAAATATAGTATTTAGGCATTAAAGAAATTATATTGGTTTATTTCAAATACATTTAATATAATAACATTAACAAAAAAAGTACTAATAATTCTAAGCATAAAATAAAGTACACATTAATAACAATTCTGCTCATTTATAAACAAAACAAGATTTTTGTTTTATATATGCACAATCCTTAAGTTTAATATACAAAAAATTATAAAATCGAATTTTAAATTATTGTGTTTATCAGGCCTGTCACAAAATTCAATTCCGATCGAAAATGGAAGTGATTTCGTATCTTGCTACCCCAAAAACGAAATCACTTTCGATCGGAATTGATTTCTGTGACAGGTCTGTATATATGTATGTATTTCAATTTATAATAAAACAGCAATCAAGTATTTTTAGGTCTTAAATAATATTTATTATTTAAGTCATGAATGTGAAACTAAAACTAAAAACTGAAACTAAAAAACTAGAAACTAAAATAATTTTTCCAGTAAGCGACGATTGTTAAACTGCTTCAATACAGAACTATTTTTGAATTTTTAATAAAACTATCATATTTAATTTATATTTACTAGACTTACTTCTTTCTGATCTAATAACAAATTAACTGCTGGCTCCTTTTGCCAAGAATTAAGATTGTGCTCGAATCTTGTGCCAAACAAGGGTTTTGGTATTGTGGCATCTAAATGGTTTGAGGTCATGTATGTTAAGGCATTTGCATCAATGTTGTGTTCTTAATATTACAAAAATAAATAAAAATATTGGGAAAACGTAAGTTTTTAAACATAAAATAGGATTTTTAATATAAATACCTCGAAAAACTTCCAAAAATGCTTTTCCCTTCAGTGATTTCAATAAATACTTTAAATTATCCTCTGATTCCATATTGGACGTGTAACCTCCGCGTATTAGAATTAATTATGCTTAATAAAAACAAAATATTACAACGAAATAATCGTTATTGCTTAAGCTTCAAAATAAAAATCAATTCTAACGAAATATTATATTATTATTACATCCAGTATATTAAATTATATCTAGATAGTGATTTATGGAATAAATACGCGACCTGCAAATTTTATTCAACAATGACTAGGTAATTCTAAAAAGATTAAATGCAACTCAAAACTATAGTTGTATCATTCAATTGGATGTGAAATCAATAATACTCAATGTTTTTCAATAAAAAACAGAACACCAACCGAATAAAATAGTAGCGGTTTTCGCCCTTTGTATTAAGTGTACAACTCTGTTATATTTAATACGATTTTATACTTCAAAGCGTGAGTGTCTTTTTCGTATGCATGGTAAATTAATGAATTGGCTGGTGACAGAAAGAGACAGATAACGTTTCTTCAACTGGTTTATTCTAGTTAATTCACACACTTTGTTTACTACTGCTTTTTGTGGGATTTTCAACCACAGCGTAGTATATTTTAGTCTAATACATTTTGTTGTTGCAGTGTTGTAAATGTTAGTATTTTTACTAAAATTATAAGATTAACAAGGTCTACAAGGGACTTTACTATCAAGGGTGAATTTCGCTAGTGTTAAATCACAATATTTTATCCGAAAAAGACAAAACCAAATTCACACACAAATACTAACGATGGTGCACGCACCTAAGCACTTAATCAAAACACAATCAAAAGTCTTTAGAAAATTAAATTACTGATAACAAAAGTATTAATAACTAGGAAGCACACATATTTTATTCCTGCTCTTACCTTTGGTGGTTGCTCAGCTGTTGTTGTGAAATTTGCTGATGAGGTTGCTGATCCTAGAAGAAGTTGTCAAAGAATTCAGTGAATAGGCTAGAGCCAACAATGGGGTCACGAAAAAGCAGAAAAATATAGTTTATTCCAAAGCAAATCCGCCAATACACGTTTTAAAGTTGTTAATTCTTATTACATGAATATAAGCCACAATAGCTAATGAAACTTTACGAATGAGTTCTTATTTAAATTTTTAAAAAACTTAAGAACAACTATATTCTCTATTAATTTTTTTATAGTAATTAAAGCATATGCTGTTTTTATACCCTCCACCACCACTGTGGTGAATGAGGGTATACTAAGTTTGTCATTCCGTGTGAAACTTTTTTATTATACATCTAAGACCCCATAAAGTATATATATTCTGGGTCCTTGAGTAATTCTAAGTCGATTTAGCCATAACCGTCTGTCTGTCCGTCTGTCCGTCTGTCCCTCTGTCCGTCTGTTGAAAACACGCTCACTTTCGAAAAACGCAAAAGAAAAGAACAAACTTGGTCTCAAATTGCTTGTAGTTATCCTAAGCAGTTTGGGATTGAAATCCAGCAACATCGGTTTAGTAGGATCAGAACTATGAATCAAAATGTGGAACCACTACCCAAAAAAAATTGATAATTTTGATACAAAAACTAACATAAATGGTGGAATAATGCACGGAATGACATAAAATTTTGCACGAATTCGCTTTAGACGACTGCAAATCATACTGTTAAATTTCGTGAAGATCGGTCCATAATTTACCATAGGCCCCATATAAACCCTACTTCCGGAAAACAGTTTAGTACGCCTAAAACCGTAAAAAATAACGCAATCATATTAAAATTTGGTACGACACAGTTTTATAGGACCAGAAATCACACTGTAAAATTTTTTGAAGATCGGTCCATAATTTACACTAGGCCCCGTATAAGCCCTCCTCCCGGAAAACAGTTTAGTACGCCTAAAACCGTAAAAAATAACGCAATCATATTAAAATTTGGTGCGTCACAGTTTTATAGGACGAGAAATCACACTGCCAAAAAAGATTAGTACTTAATTTACCCTAGGCCCCATATAAACCCTACTCTCGGAAAACAGCTTAAAACCAAATAAAGCCCACTTTGGTAAAATAATTAAATTCGCCTAAAACCATCACAGATATAGATATTGCGGTGAAATTTTTTACCTTAATTCATATGGCAAGAAAAAATATCATGCAAATTTGTGAAATTTACTGTTAACGCTAAAACTAATTACACTGCTGTATTGAAATTTATTCTAATTTATTTTTTGTAATACCAGAAATCAGTCTTCAGAATTTTGGAATGATTTGTTCATAATTTACCATAGGTCCAATACAAATAACGCTCCTAAAAATCATTTTAGTCCGGCTAAAACTGTTACGAATAATGATATTTTACTCAAGCCAGTTCAAAGTTCTTACAAGAAACGAATAACATTTTCTTATTGTCGGTCAATTATTTAATTCAGGTCTAAACCGCAACCAATTTTAATGCTGACGTTCGTTTTTGTGAATCTTAGTAAATAATATATCTGTATTTAACATATAGAGCCCACTCCTGTTGGTGGAGGGTATCAAAGATTCGGCACAGCCGAATATAGCACTCTAACTTGTTTTAAATATAAATGTTTTCATTATTTTCTCTACATACCTTTTCTCGGAAAATTATTCAAATATTTATTAAAATCAAATAAATTGTTTCTTATAAATTAAAACATTTTTTATAGTATTTTTCTAACTTAATTTTTAGGAAGTATATTGTTAAAATAAAATTTTATATATAGTGTATCTGAACTTTTTAAAAAACAATTTTTATAGATTTCTGTCAGGATATTTTCACCAGGAGAATACATATTTACCAGAGTACGGAGAGTGCTCGAATTAAACTCGCTCGCGAGCGAGTCCAATTCGAGCGAGTTTTATTTTCTACATTGAAAAGAGTTATTCTTTACTGCTCGCGAGTTTAAAAAATAAAACTCGCGAGCGAGTTTTATTTTTGCGAGTTGAAAAATATTGCTCGCGAAAAGAATTCAAATTTTAAGAGTCAAAAATAAAACTCAACTCGCGAGTCGAGCTAAAAAGAATTGTTCGCGAGTTTTATTTTTGCGTATGAATTTTTTTTAATTAAAAATATCTTTTTCCTGTTTATTTGTTTGTATGTGTGGATAAATGTGTGTATGTATGAATATTTCATCGAAACACAGAACAGCATTAGCAAATGGATCAGAAGTAAGGTGGGAAAAGGTATTTATTGATACAGCAAATATTACGTTGTGACAAGTATAACTAACCATGAAGAAGAAATAGCAAAGGAAAGGATTCGTTTAAAAGAATGCAATCATGTTATACGTTTCGAAAATATAAAAATACTATGGAGAAACAGTTTTTAGTTTTAAATTTGGGAATATTTACTAACATAGTATTGAAAATAAATGTTTGTTACTATCAGTGTTGCCAAGAGCTGAATAAAAAATAAGCTAAATTGGTATTTTTAAATAAAGACTAAAAAGGCAAAAACTTTTTTTATTCATTGTGATCTTTATTATTAAATAAGTAAAAATACATATATTTTATACATGTATTTTATACTGTGCATAACATTTTTTTTAAGACTTCATAACAATAAAACTAAAAGTAGTTAGTATACTAATAATTGTGTTGATACTGAAAAAGTTTACATTAAAATGTTTAAAAAAGAGGAAACTAGGAATTATTTTTATTAATGTGAATAAAGTTAGGTTTATAGCAATTCCTCACTGGTATCGTGAGTAATTGCTATTTGTTGGATTAAATGCATTTTGATATATTATTTTGTTCGTCGATTGAAGCATATTTTTCAAATTCAAATAAATTTTTGCGACCCATTGCACAGATGTTTAAACACTCACTACAGATCAATGAACACATTTCATTGCATTTTATATAGTTGTTATTGTTAACTACCTGCTGCTATTTTCTATAAAAGTCAACTAATTTGGTTTGCACAAGACAATTATTGGCGATTTCTCAGAAAAGAAATCGCCATATGTGGTGGCTATTGCAGCCATAAAATCTCATATTGGGTTCTTTAATTCTGTGAGGAGTGTAGGGCCGTGCACATAAAAAACTTTTACTGCCTTTTTTGTAATAAAAATAAAAAATTTCGTAAGGTGTTTCCATGTAAATTCGCAAACAAACATTCTTAATACAAAAACAAGCCGTTCATTAATTTCCTATGAATCGTAAACACTTCTATGTAAGTCACTAATGACCGCATACGTTTTATTACACTTCATTCAAAATTTAACATTTATACGTATTGCACATATATTTTAAAACACACTTATCTACCTGTTTATGAGCATCATTCACTTGTGTGCATTTTTTTGAGTATAAACATTACTTTTACAACCCTTTCCCATTTAACCACTCACTAGGGATCAAACAAACATATCAATGATCACATTTTCTATAAATAGTCGTGAATGTTTACTACCTGCTGATGTTTTCTATATTGATTCTATATTTGATTCTTTGGTTATCACAAGACAATTATGTGATGGCTTTTGCTACCCTAAAAAACTCTTAATTCATTTATAACACTGGTCTTCAAAAACATATAAAATATAAAGATTTTGAAGCGGTTAATTTAAATCCGTTTGCAATTTCAAATTTTTTTATGGGCTTGGCTAATATTCCGCCCGAAATAAGGGCCGATTTTTATAAAAACACCAACAAATGATTATTAATAATATTTCCTTTAAGTCAAACGAATAACATTTTTTATATTTTCCACTTGTCGGACATTTTCAGAAATTAGTGGCGAAAAACTTTTTTTCCAAGCAAAATTAGTACTATTTTTTGTTTTCAAAAATTTGTTAACAAATTTAGAACAATTTTTTTATTATTTATCAGAAAGCCAGATATATTGCGAATAAAATGAGCCATAAACCATGAAAATCGATTGACAAATGTTTATTTAATTCATAATTATTAAAGGCAGCTTTTATGAAAATAATATGTTACCAATCTCAAACACTTTTATTTAAGTCATTTAAGAACGCATACATTTTATTACACATCATTAGACATTTTGCAGGTTTACATATTTTTAAACAAGAAAACATTTATACATACAAACACACATACATTCTTATCAACATGATTATGCCCAGCATTCATATGTGTGCATATGTTTTTATAACCCCTTCCTACACATTTGCCTGCCCATCGTTTCTAAAAATTCATATGTATGTATATTTTTACTTCGCACAAGCAAACATTAATTTTTTTAAACGAGTTGCTCGATTTCAACTCGTATGCGCTAGTTACCTACGGTCACCAATCAAACCAACAGCAGCAGCAACAACTACACCCACAATAACAACTTCACGATCTCGACAACAACAACAACAATCAATATATCAACAACAATAACTAAACCCACAGTCATCAACCTACTTCAATAAATTGGGTCAGACATAAATAAACAGAAGTAAGCATTTAATTATTTTATTTTGTTGCATTTTATTTTATTAATTTATTTCCTGAAGTTATTCTTGGAATTAGTAAAACTAAATTAGGTTATTAATAAATAAGCATAAGTAATCATTTTATTGTTAATTAGTTTATTTCCCTAAATAATTCTTAGAAATTAGTAAAATTAAGTAAATGGCAATTAAATGTTATAAATAGTTAAAGTAAATAAAATTGTATTCATTATTATTCAACCAACAAAAGTATTCGTTTCATTCCCATACTATAACTGGCGCAGTCGAAAAGGCGGTAGTAGTGTTATACAGTGAAATTGTATTTAGAAGTGTAAAAGGAAGAATTAACATAAAAATTTGAACAAAAAAAAAAAAAAAAAAAAAAAAAGGAATACAAATATATACAAGGAAAAATAAGGAAATGAAAAGTTAAAATATTGTTACTGTGTAAAAATACTAAAAAAAAAAATAATAAGAAAATCTTTGTACCGCACAAAAATATTAAAAGAAAAAAAAAGAAAATTTTTGTATCGCACAAAAATACTAAAAAATCAAAAAAATAAGAAGAAAATTTTTGTATCGCACAAAAATACTAAAAAAAGAAGAAAATTTTTGTATCGCACAAAAATACTAAAAGAAAAAAAGAAGAAAATTTTTGTATCGCACAAAAATACTAAAAAAAAAGAAGAAAATTTTTGTATCGCACAAAAATACTAATGAAAATATAGTGCAAATAAAAATAACATTTCAAGAATAAAAAAAATTTTTATAAAATTTTGGGGGTTAGAATATGAGTGAATATCATATTAACTAAGTAAAAATATGAATAGCAAACGAAGACACGATTAAGTTCGAAGAGTTTGAATATCATATTAATTGAATAAATAAAAATCGGGGAAGAAATTAAAAAGAAAAGAACATAGAATATCGGGAAAATAGTAAAATAACCTTTTATAAATTGATAAGAACATTACACCTAATATAATTTCGCAAAGTGTAACCTGCTTCCGAGAACCTACTCCGGGAAAGAAAAAACGATTACAAGGTTGCTTAATAATCACCTCCGGATACCTACACCAAAGGACATGATCTTGTTGTTAATATTCATGTAAGTTGCATACATATTTATTATATACATTATATCTTTATAATTTTTTATACATACAAAATTGGGTAGAATTTTTTTTTCTCTAATTGAGATTAAACTCGAAACCGAGATATAATTAATGCCAAAAAAGAGGTTTTCACCATATAACTTACCTAAATTGTTTAAAAGCAAAAGTTTAACTTCAATTCCTGAAACAGAGGAATTAACGGTAATGAATAACGAATTTCGTGATCAACTTGCGTCGGGAACTGTCCCACCTGCTCCTTCAGGTTCGGGGGTACAGATGGACGTTTTCCAATCATTAAGAATACCGGATGCCATCAAACAGTTACCGACATTCGATGGTAATCCCAGACTTCTGTATGAATTCCTAAATAATGTAGAAGAGATTCTTTTGTTTATTAGGGGAACAGATAAAACCCCATATGGGCAAATTCTATTAAGGGCTATACGTAATAAAATTGAGGGTCAGGCAAACGAAGTGCTTAACATGTATGGTACACCATTGAATTGGGACGACATTAAGGGAAATTTGATAACGCATTATGCTGATAAGCGTTCAGAAACTTCTCTGATAAAAGACCTTCACAATTTAAAACAATATAGCAAACCATTTGAAAAATTTTATAGCGAAGTAGTGGAACTTCAATCGGCTCTTTGTAACAATATATTGTTACACGAATCAGACGTAAACGTAATAAGTGCTAAGAAGTCGCTTTATGGGGAAATGTGTCTGAACTCTTTTGTTACGGGATTAAAGGATCCATTAGGGGCAACAATAAGAGCTATGAGACCAAACTCATTGGCTGAAGCCTTGGATTTTTGCATCAAGGAGCAAAATATTTACTATCAACAAGGGCCGTCTAGCAATTTTTCTAATAGATATAATAACCAATATAGGCAAAATAATTACCCATATCATAGGGATCGGTATTACAATAGACCAAGTTACAGTGGCCATCAATATGGGCACAGTAATACTTTGGTACCCACGGTCACACAAAGAATGGGTATTCGCAACACGAACCCAAATAGTAACAGGTACATTCAGCAACAAAGACAACCGTCTTTTACTAACAGCCACAATAATAATTTCAATCATCGAAACCAAACGTTCATAGGTAATAATATACCGAGGCTTCCACCACCGGAGCCAATGGACATATCAAGTGGGTTTACTCACCTAAGGAACAGGAATTCTTTCCCTAGCATCAAACAGAGCCCGAGCTCACAAATTAGAAGACAGCCGAATATGGAAATTAATAATATGCATGGAATAAGGGAAGAATACGAATTGACTAACGTGGAAGAGGAAGTAAATTTTCAGGAATACGCCTCACAAAACCCACGGGATACTTAGATATGAATAAACATGGGTCTGAATTAGTTTACATAAAAATCAATTTTCCTAATAATAAAGTTCTCAAATTTCTAATAGATACTGGGGCTTCGACTTCATTTATTACCCCAGAACATATAGACCAAGCACAACATATCAAATGTAAACCGACAATTATAAAAACCGTTTTAGAGAAGCATGTAATAGATAAATTAGTAATACTGCCAATATTTAAGGAATTTAATCAGGATGGAAAACTTTCACTATTGTTATTCAAATTTCACAATTACTTCGATGGTCTTTTAGGAATTGACTATTTATCTAATTTAGGTGCTAAGATCGATTTACAGAAGAATGTATTAAAAACAAAATATTCATCAATTCCACTATACCATAAGCCAAATGTTTGTTCTGGCAAAATCCTAATTGAACCAAATACAAGAATGTTGATTAGGTTACCCGTCGATGTCAAATCAGGGGATATCTTTATTTCGGAAACCTTTATTAATGAGAACCTAGTCATCTCAGCTGGCATTTATACAGCAAAAAACTGGTTTAGCTGGATAGAGGTAACAAACTTAAGTAATTCCTCAGAAACCGTATATTTCGATCAACCTTTAAAAACACAAGAGTATTGCAATCAGCAATTTTTTGAGGTTAATACTGTAGAATTTAAAGCATTTGATAACAGTGAAGATATTGACATAAAGGACCTATTACGTACTAATCACCTCAACCAAGAAGAAAGGAGACTTCTATTAAAAACCTGTAGGAAATATTCGGATGTTTTTTACAAAGAGGGTCAGGAGCTGACATTTTCGAACAGAATCAGACACAGTATACCAACAACAAATGATGTACCGATATATACAAAATCCTATAGATACCCGTACGTTCACAAGGCGGAAGTGCAAGAACAAATTGCTAAGTTGCTAAAACAGAACATAATTCGACCAAGCTACTCACCTTGGAGTTCACCCGTTTGGATAGTACCGAAGAAGAAAGATGCTAGCGGAAAACAGAAATGGAGATTAGTGATTGACTATAGAAAGGTGAACGAGAAGACTATTACTGATAAATACCCTATCCCGAATATAAACGAACTTCTAGATAAATTAGGTAGATGTATGTACTTTTCCACTGTTGATCTCGCCAGTGGTTTCCACCAAATCGAAATGGAACCAAAAGACATTCCGAAAACTGCATTTTCGGTGGAAGGGGGACATTATGAATTTATTAGAATGCCATTCGGTCTAAAAAATGCACCTTCTACATTCCAAAGGGTCATGGATAATGTTCTTAGAGAATTAGTGGGAAAAGTTTGTCTAGTTTACTTAGATGACATCATTATCTTTGCGACTTCGTTACAAGAACATATTAACAATTTAGAATTGGTCCTTGAAAGATTGAGAAATTCGAACTTTAAAATTCAATTGGATAAGTCAGAATTTTTACGAAAGGAAATAGAGTTCTTGGGACACATAGTTTCTACTGAAGGTATTAAGCCAAACCCCGGAAAAATAAGTGCTGTAAAAGAATTTCCGATACCCAGAACCCCGAAACAACTCAAATCCTTTTTGGGCTTATTAGGTTATTACCGGAAATTTATCCCTAATTTTGCGAAAATAACGAAGCCACTAACAGTTTGTCTGAAGAAAGGGAATGAGATAAAACTAACTGAAGATTACAGGAAAACTGTTGAAATGTGTAAAAATCTACTTTGTAATGATCCTATATTACAATACCCAGATTTTTCGAAAGATTTCATTTTAACCACTGATGCTAGTAACTATGCACTAGGGGCTATATTGTCTCAGGGACAAATAGGGAGCGATAAACCTATCTGTTATGCTAGCAGAACATTAAGTGGCACGGAAACTAACTATTCCACAATCGAAAAAGAGCTGTTAGCTATAGTATGGGCTACAAAATACTTTAGACCCTATCTTTTCGGTCACAAATTCAAGATAGTCACAGACCATAGACCGTTAACATGGATAATGGGGCTAAAAGAACCCAATTCAAAACTAGTACGTTGGCGGCTGAAATTAGAGGAATTCGACTATGAGATAGTTTATAAAAAAGGGGTACAGAATTCAAACGCTGATGCACTCAGTAGAATAAGACCGGACGTAAACAATCATGAGGCTTTTTCTACTCTCGGCACTAGTGGAAGTACGGTGCACTCTGCAGAAGAGAATTTGGACGATGGTATTTCAATTTCAGAAAAACCTCTAAATGAATTTAACATTCAATTAATACTTGAACTACATACGGAATCAAAAGTTACGGTTGAAGTACCTTTCAAAAATAAGTTAAAACGGGTAGTCAGATCACCGGCTTTCGACGAGGGTTCAATAATAAAAATCTTTACTAAATTTATTAAACCAAATAGACTTGTAGCAATTTATACAAACGATGATGTCTTTCGTATAGTACAGAAAATTTACTCAGCATATTTCGCTAACAATAAGCAATACCGGTTAATACGTTGTACTCGCAGAATAAGAGATATTACCGATAATGATGAACAAGATGAGATTATAAGGAAATATCATCATAATAGCAACCATCGTGGAATTGAGGAAACGTATTTACACTTAAAAAAGGAATATTTTTTCCCGATGATGAGGCATAAGATAAGCCAAATAATTAATGATTGTGATATATGCCAAACACTAAAATATGATAGACACCCACAGAAATTAGTTTTCCAAACTCCAGAAACTCCAGACAAACCATTGGATATTCTCCACATAGACATCTATCATATCAATAATCAGCAGATATTAACTATTATTGATAAATTTTCCAAATTCGCAACAGGATTCACAATTGCTGCTAAAACTAGTTTGAATATAATTAAATCTATGAAGACCTTTATTAGTGCCTATGGCATCCCGAAAAAAATCGTATGCGATCAGGGAAAAGAATTTACGGCCATTATCTTTAAGGACTTTTGTAAACAGTTCGATATTGCTTTACATATTACTTCATTTCAACAATCTTCCAGTAATGCACCTGTCGAAAGATTGCACTCAACTTTTACGGAGTTATATCGAATAATATTGGCCAAAAGGAAAGAAAACAAACTCTCAATAGATCATGAGGAAATTTTCTCAGAAGTTCTTATTACATACAATAACTCAGTGCACTCGGCAACAAAATTAACACCGTATGAATTATTCTTTGGTAGGCCACACATATTTAATGAAACAATAAAATTTAATGGGGAACATGAGTATCTACGTAAATTGAATGAATACCAACAAATAATTTACCCGAAAATTAAAGAGAAACTACAATCTAATGTCAAAAATAGAACGGAAAAATTAAATATGAATAGGAAACAACCTGAAGGCTTACAGCCAAACGATATAATATATCGGAAGGAAAATAGAAGGAATAAGATTACGCCTCGATTTTCCAAACATAGAGTCCAAGTCGATAGGAAAATAACACTTATTTCAGATAAAAATCAAAAAATTCACAAGTCAAAAATTAGGAGCAAAATAAAAAAAAAAAGGGGAACTTTGATCTAATATAAAGTACTAATTAATATATCTTTCTTCCTAGGTTTTCTGTGGTTCACTCCCAAAGGCTGAGTACACAACTAATAGACAACGAATCGGCTATTATAGAACTGAAGTTGGGTAATGGTAAAATAATAGATCACTATCAGAACCTAATCCATATAATAGATATTAATGACTTTATTAACACCACAGAAAAAATTAAGGAAACACTAAACATATTCGAGCAAGACTTTGAAACTAAAGATTCATTAGAAATCACAAAACTAAAACTAAATCAATTAAGAGACAAAATTGACAATTTACTACCTTTCAAAAGACAAAAACGTGGTCTATTTAATGGATTGGGTTCAGCAATTAAATATATTACGGGTAATATGGATGATAGTGACGCGGAAATAATTAATTCTCAACTTAGAGAACTAATTGAAAAAGAACACAAAATTAACGAAACATTTACAAAACAAACTACACTAAACACAGAAATGATTCAAAGATTTAATAACATTACCACACACATAAATAACGAACAAAACAAAATTACAAGAACATTAAAAAACACACAAGAAAATTTCTCAAACAGAATAAATAAAGAAAATGTTTTAATTTCAAAAATTCAATATTTAAACAGAATCAATTATAATATTGACTTATTAACAAACCAAATAAGCAATATCGCGGAAAGCATTGTATTAGCAAAATTAAATATTATATCCAAATTTATATTGAATCACAAAGAAATAGAAAATATCTATGAAATAATAAATGATCAAGTACATAAAATATATTCTGTAGAACAATTATATGAAATGCTTGAATTACAAGCATATCACAATAATTCAAAAATAATATTTAACGTAAAAATTCCAAGATTGCAGAAGGAAACTTTTATTATGTCTCATATTATACCTTTAACAATAAATACAACTAGACAAATAGTGTCAACTAAATATATAGCTTATAACAACAACTCAATTAACTTTTACCAAGATAAATGCTTAAAACTAGGAAATATTTATGTCTGTCGCAACCCTATAAGAAGTGAGTCGATGGAAAAATCATCATGCATGGGTAATTTACTACGAAAGCTACAACCGAGATGTAAATTAAAGGATGTAGGAAGATTGGAGACCATCTACCAACCAGAAGACAATTTTATTCTATTCATCAACATACCAACAACACTTGTGGAATCAGATTGCAGTAAACCATTCAGTGTGAGTAATACAACGTTATTATATTACGAAAAATGCACAATAATTATTAATGGATTGACATACGAAGACAAACCACAAACGTATGAAGAACACATTAACGTAACAATACCCAAGTTTATAGAAGTAATCCCTGAAACAATTATAGAAGAACTTAACTTGCAAAAGTTGAAAGCATACCAATTCAGTGATCACGACATGATGTCTTCCTTGAAAATTACAACAACAACTCACCAATATGTTACTTACACATCAATCACAATTATTATTCTAATAATTTTTATAACATCAACATGCCTAGCAAAAAGAATAAAAATCATCTACACACCAAGCCCTAATACAATTGAAAGTATCGTTCGTCCACCTGCAGATTCTTTGTGGCCCTCACTTTACTCTAAGGGGGGAGGAGTTACCTACGGTCACCAATCAAACCAACAGCAGCAGCAACAACTACACCCACAATAACAACTTCACGATCTCGACAACAACAACAACAATCAATATATCAACAACAATAACTAAACCCACAGTCATCAACCTACTTCAATAAATTGGGTCAGACATAAATAAACAGAAGTAAGCATTTAATTATTTTATTTTGTTGCATTTTATTTTATTAATTTATTTCCTGAAGTTATTCTTGGAATTAGTAAAACTAAATTAGGTTATTAATAAATAAGCATAAGTAATCATTTTATTGTTAATTAGTTTATTTCCCTAAATAATTCTTAGAAATTAGTAAAATTAAGTAAATGGCAATTAAATGTTATAAATAGTTAAAGTAAATAAAATTGTATTCATTATTATTCAACCAACAAAAGTATTCGTTTCATTCCCATACTATAACTCGCTCGTTTTCTGCTCGCATAAAATTTGTACTTACGAGTTGAAAAATAAAACTCGTAAGCACAAATTTTAAAACGAGTTGTTATCTGCTTACGAGTCGAGCACAAAAACCTTATGACTCGTAAAAAATTTGTGCTCGCGAGTTTAAAAATAAAACTCGCGAGCACAAATTTTAAAATGAGAGAGTTGACTCGAATTGTGCTCGCGAGTAGAATTTTTTCCTACCCTGATATTTACTTAAAATAAGAAAATAATTTGTTAGTTGGGTTTTAACTTTATCTGAACTAAACATAAACTAAATATTGCTTTTTTAAAATTTTTTCTAAAATTTAATTTAAACTATGCAACGAAAGCGAAAATTGAGTACTAAAATTAAGTATAGTTTTTAACAGTTTTTTAAATTTTATGAACTCCTTCGGAGCAAATCATTTACTTAATTATATATTTTTGAACTATAGCAAAAATTGTTTGTTTTTTCGATATAATTTCCTTTAATTTAGTTAACGTTACCTTAATTTTAGAAAATACTAATTTTTGGTCAGTAATGCATTAAACACATTCGAGACAGCAGGCAACACGAAGGCACGACAACAAATGCTGCAGGTTGCAATTGTAGTCGCGTAATCAGCCAGGGCTGTCAGATGTGGCGATTTCTCGCCAAACGTGGCGATTTTCAAACTCTTTTGGCGACCTAATTTTCGATTTGGCGACATGGCGATTTATAAAATAGTTGGCGATTTTGTTGGCTATTTTTGATGAGCCATCTATTTGTTTTGAAATTTGTTAAATTCAAAACGAAGAAATAATGTTTTTTTTATTCTAGTATTTCAATGTATGAAATTTGATGCATTCATATGTATGACCAGTATTTAAAACTAAATAATGTTGAAATGGCTGATGAAGATAATCTTCGAGAAATTTTTTTTTTACATTTAAATGTGCTCTTGAAAGAAGTAATAAGTAGAATTCTTTAAAAATGAATATAATGAAAGTTTATGAAAATTTTTCCATTATAAAATGTGACAAATTATCACATAAAATTTGTTGATTTTAAATATATTTTAAAGATTTTTTATGAATCCTAACTTACCCTTGGATGTTAATGAAATACAATAGAAAAAATACAGTTTGTTAAAAAAAAATTAAAATGATGATATTCAATCTAATTAAGATCAGTTTAGGCCAACAATTTATAGCTACAAGGATACGGCAGGTACCTGTATTGAAATATTGAAATTCACTAAATATCTGATTTGAAATAGAATGCGATATGAAGTTTTCGACACGTTTTACGAACCAAAAGTTATATGAATATAAATAGCACATGTTGCATTTCTTTTCTACCTTCACAATGTATTTCAAAAAAGAAGACAACAAGTTAGTCTTCTTGTTGAACTATATAGCGTTTTAGTTATATAATAGAACTGCAACTACATACAAATAAATTGTACATCCAATATTTGTTTAATACTTACCGCAAAATCCTTTTTTTTTACTTTAAGTAGACTTCTATAAAATATTTTAAACATTGCACCTTTTTTGTTAAATAAAAATTTAACAAAATATATGGCGACTTTTTTTGAATTTGTGGCGGATTTTAGGGATACGGAACAAATTTTTTTTGGGATTTATGAAAAAATATTTTTAATTATTCTAAAAATACATATATTATTGTCGAAATCGAAAAAAATAAATGCTTTGGCGATTTTGGCGATTTTTGACATTGAATTTGGCGAAAAAGATCAAAATCAATCTGACAACCCTGTAATCAGCTACTGAATTATTTTGAAGACGAAAGCTTCAATTAAAAAAATATAAACAGCTGTGTTTTTTATTATGTATTTACATTTCAGTGGTGCCACTATCATTTTTAATTTTTATAAATTTAACAACATGCATAATTGCAGGCTCGTACACAAACTTAATTTAAACCTACTAAAATATAAATACTTATTTATGATAAATTTTTTAACGTAAAAACAAATTAATTTATTAAAAAACATTTAAAATATTTTCATTTTATTGTTTTTGGAACTCATAAAGAATATCATCTTCATGGCAGGTTGAATAAAAAAATCCTAATATACAGTATAATCGCGAAAAAGTAAACTGAAATATCCTAAGGGTTGTTAACTTTTTCGTCTTATTTATTAACTTTTCTAAATTGTAAAAAAATGCAATAATAAACATATGTACCTACATATATTTTTTTCAATGACTTAGTTTTCATCTGTACAAAAAAGAAACTTAGATCTAATTTGTACCGGCTACAATTTATTACTACAATGTATTACGACTTTGTGGAATCAAAATATTATGAAATTCTCTCCGTGTTTAAAATAAAAAAATAAAAATCTGTTGGTAAGTATTTTTCATGTTTACACGGATGGTTTCAGTAAAATAAAAGCAAAGTGAGTTAATAACAAAAAAGCAGATGGTTGCAGTTTTACAATAATTACAAAAACAACATGAACATTTCCTGAGTTGATTCTGCTTGTTCTTGTAATTTTATAAAAAATTTTACCACCTTCAATATACAGTGTTAAAATACGACTCTGGTGTGATGAGAATACAAAGGTTTCTAAAATGGTTTAGAAAATGAACATTTAGCGACCGATTGTCATATTTTTATCCGTATTCTCTCTTACTAAATGCACATGATAAGATTTTTCTCATTCTACATCATTTTTTGACATGTCGTAACACATTGTATTACCGTGTAAACTTGCCTTTAGAACATAACTGAAAAATATGTCAGAAATATTTTTTGTGTTAATATATTCCCAAAAAAAGTTTTAATGTGATTTTAACGAAACATTTAGTTAATTTTACGAACATAGAACATGCCGATGCAACATAAGTTGAAACATGTATTTATCTTTACCATACACAATGAAAATAAAATTGTACTTTTTGTAGTTTACATGAATTAGCTTTAATTTAAGTCTCAATAATGCTCTCCTACATGAGTGGAGAAAAATACCATACATTTCTTGAAATTATGAAATTAATTTGTTTTAAAACATAGTTTTGGAACAGTTTTGAATAAAAGAAATAAAAATGAATAACTATAATGACGAGGTTGCATATCTAAATTCGTCGAAACTGGACGGATTTTGTTCTCTTTACTTCATGCAAATGCCGATGCCGAGAGAATTTTTTAATAATAACTGATGCTCGCGCCAAAAAGCGAAACAAATTGAGCCACACAACTTTAAGTTCAATTTAAGTTCAAGACAAGAAATAAAATTTCGTAGATAGGTTTATGATCTAACTATATAAAATTGTAACGTTACTGATTGACTGATCCATCATCGCACAGCCTAATTCAGTTCTTTTACGGAGTAAACGGGTAAAACCTGTATTTTTGTACTTTGTTGTCACACCATCATCCATAAACATAGAAATAAGTGTTAAATCGCATTTGAAACTTATCTAAAAAATCCAAATACGAATTTGTTACTTTTTCGAAATTCGGACGTTTTAAGGGTGAAAACCGTAACTATTTTTGGTACTTTTTTACAAAACATTTTTCTTTATTCATTGACATAAGTATACGTATTAAATTATGGCCCTACAAGAAGACTACCAGTCATTTTACTAGTTAGATGACCAGTAGTGCTCACTGATATATTGGTTATAGTTTCTATTAGTTTATTACGCTGCATTTAGACATGAAAGTACTTTCATGAAAATTCTGTATACGTATTAACACCACAAATTTCACAGAAAGATAATAAACTTTCATGAAAATGTACATGAAAGTGAAATTTCATTTTCAAAATGTCGTCAAAGGGTAAACTTCTATCAAAAATTTCTCTTCTTCTTCTTTTATTGTTTTGCTTATTTCAAGTTTCAGAGTAACCGAGCCAATTATTCACGCCGAACTTCAGGCATTCGTTTAAAATAATATTTATTTTTATTAGTTTTCATGATATTTATAAATTTTATTTAGAATCATTGTGTTCTTAATATTTAGTTAAAAAAATATATTAACATTCTTTATATATACGAAAAAAACAATTTCAATTGGCAACATTGCTTAGTTATTGTCATTTACTTTCATGAAATCGCTTTCTTGAAATTTTCATTGAAAGCTAGCTGAAAGTTGGACTGAAAGTAGAAAGATATAAATGTGTTAGTAAAAAAGTGTGAGTGTATTGCGACTTTCATGAAACTACTTTCATGTGTAAACGCTAGGTAAGAGCAAAATGAAAAAACTGACCGAATCTTTGTGTACATATGATTTTGACTCTCTCTCTAACGCATTATGTCTCTCTCTCTTAATTATTAATTAAATGTAAAATTGTTGCAAGTGTTTTAGTAAATTTTTTTTTTAGTTTTGGTTTTGGATACAATATTAAAATTTTTTATGCTTCAATGGGGAGAAAAAAAGTACCAAAAAGGTTAGTGGACTTCAAAATATGAGGCATTTAAAAATAAATATTTTTATAAACTTTAAACACAGGATAAATTTAAAATTTTGTTCGATTAAAATTTCACGTGATATCGATTTCCAGAACATCGCTGTTAATTTCATACTTTAGCTTTTTGGTTCTAAAACTAGCAATTTGCTTAATTATTGTTAATCAACATGCAATGTCCTGAGTGGATAAGAACCTATGAGGGAACTTTTTGGTACTTTTGGTTCTACAACTGTTACTTATTGAATTCCCGTTAGTATTGGACCTACAAACATAAAATAAAACATACAAGTTCCTGAGTGAATGGGAATTTTTTAGAGGGATCTTTTTGGAACTGTTTCGTTCTTTAACTGGTGTTTTTTTTATTTTCGTTAATATTGTTACAAAATACAGGTTTTACCCCTTCACTCCCTAAAAGGTCCGAATTTCAAAATAGTACCAGATACCTGTACTCCTTTTTTTTATTAAATGAACAACAATAAGTATTAAATTAAAAAAGTACCAGTTAGTGAAAGAAAAAGTACCAAAAAATCCCACTTGCAGATTCTCATTCACTCTGGAACTTGCATATTTTTCAGTTATGTTCTAAAGGCAAGTTTATACGGTAATACAATATGTTACGACATATCAAAAAATGATGTAGAATGAGAAAAATCTTATCATGTAAAAGCAAAATGCATTGAGTAAGAGAGAATACGGATAAAAATATGACAATCGGTCGCTAAATGTTCATTTTCTTAACCATTTTAGAAACTTATGTATTCTCATCACACCAGAGTCGCATTTTAACACTGTATATTGAAGGTGGTAACATTTTTATAAAATTACAAAAACAAGCAGAATCAACTCAGGAAATGTTCATGTTGTTTTTGTAAATATTGTAAAACTGCAACCATCTGCTTTTTTGTTATTAACTCACTTTGCTTTTATTTTACTTAAACCATCCGTGTAAACATGAAAAATACTTACCAACAGATTTTTATTTTAAACACGGAGAGAATTTCATAATATTTTGATTCCACAAAGTCGTAATACATTGTATTGCCGTGTAAACTAGCCTTAAGATATGCACATGTTCTCCATTTCCAGATATATTACACATTTGCAACCTACAACAGTTAATCTTCTGGCGTTATAATATTTGTTAAGAAATCTAAAATTACCCGTGTGGTCAGGGGTAAACAACATGCAATAAAATGCATGCAAATATTTTTTTTACACCCAAATTACTTATTAATATATATTTTACAAAAATAATTTATATATATTTATTAAGAAAAAACAAATTATATTTGTAGGCAGAAAGTTTGTATCCCCAACAGCAACATGCAAAAAAACACACACAATTAAAAAAAATAGTATGGCCACTTTAAAACCAGCAAATACTTTGCGCTCTTTTACAGATTTGCTGAAAACTAATAGGTGCCATTTATGACAACGACGCCAAATAATGTGTCAGCGATAAAAAGTACTACAAATTCAGCGCTTTTTTACTGACCATTTTTACTCACCATTTTGGAAGAACCCACTTTTCTCTGGAACGGCTCGGGAAATTTTTCCAAAATTGGTGTCATTTAATCTTAAGGTGGTATTCTACCATATTCCTTTGAGTTTATGCCCTGACACTTCCTAGTTTGGCTGGCATAAATCAGCAACGATTTTTACTGACCATTTTGGATGAACCCACTTTTCTCTGGAACGGCTCGGGAAATTTATCCAAAATTTATGTCATTTAATCTTTAGGTGGTATTCTACCATATTCCTTTGAGTTTATGCCCTGACACTTCCTAGTTTGGTTGGCATAAATCAGCAACGATTTTTACTGACCATTTTGGATGAAACCACTTTTCTCTGGAAGGGCTCGGGAAATTTTTCCAAAATTGATTTCATTTAATCTTTAGGTGGTGTTTAGTTTCATATTTCTTTATTTTAATTTTTTCATAATATTAAAAGAAAAGCACTGAACTTATTTAACAAGTTCTTTCACCCATATGTTTGTTTACATATTTAGTTTCATTTAACCAAAAACGCTGAATCGTCTCTAATAAGTTCTTTCACCTTTATGTTTGTTTACCTGAACAAGCATAAATGATTAATTAATGATCATTAAAAAGGCAAATTAATAAACTGCAAGGCACACTTATTTTCTTTTATTTATTTTTACTTTAATTTTAATTGTTAATTTGCTTAGTAATTAAATTTTAGTTGTTACTATTTGTATATATAAGACGTTAATATTTAATAAAATTATTGTTACATTTTGGTAATCAATCACTTAACACTGCGTGGTGTATTCAATTATTCAAGATTAGAAAACAATCAGTTTATGTGCTGCTTTGTTTATATTTTCACAACATCATTATTCAAATTACGATAGTCGGTTACAAGTGCCGCTCTATCCATTCAACAATCCTTATTGTGAATCGCAATAAGGAAACTCGCAAAACAAACATAAATTTTGGTGACCCCGACGTGATCCTGTTCCAGGTGCAGGATCATTATTTGCAAATACAAATACAAGTGCATATATATTCAACCCTTCATTCGTAGTACATAGTCTACCATGGCAAATCTACAAGAACTAATCAGCTTACAAGAACAAAAGGCAATAGAGCTTGAGAAGGCTATTGCCAACGTAAAAAAAGCTCCACTAGACCGGAGAAGCCTAGACTTCTACCAAAAAAGGTCCGAAGAACTATCCAATCTATGGTTAGAATTTGAAAGAGTGGAGAATGTGATCCGTAAAGATCAAAAACTCGGCTACAATGACCCATACATTGTCAACAATCTTCACCAACTGCTCGGAGCAAAGTACCGGGAAGCATTGGATAACATCGATTCTCAAATCAAGAGAATAAAGGAAGCAACCATGCAGCCACCAGAAGTAAGTGAAGCATCAGAACCTTTACCTTCAATGCAACAGTCCGAAGAAGGTGCCACGGTGCATCACAGCGGGCTTGTGAAACTTATGCGCAGACAATCTGCCATGATGTCATCTTTAGAAAGGATGTTAGAGGACGAATCCGCTCATACAGATGCTATAGCCGCCACAAGGTTATGGCAACCAATTGAAGACATACATTTCCAGATGTCAGAATTGTCTGACAACCTTACAACACAAGGCTATGACATAACAAGGTATATCCAGCTGGAAGGGAGGGTCAGAAAGTTGGCGAAGGCAACAGACAATATGCCAGCCACACCCACCAACATTTCCCTACCGAAAGTAATCATACCAAAATTTGCGGGTGATTACGAAAAATGGCCAACATTCTCAGATCTGTTTCAAAAGGTTGTACACGAGCAACCTATCTCAGCAGTACAAAAAATGTGGTATTTAAAAACCCATTTAGCGGGAGAAGCCGAACGCCTCATCCGACATTTAGCTCTTACCGAATCCAACTACACGACAGCTTGGAACACATTGAAAGAGCGATTCAACAACAAACGGGTGCTTACTTCAACAATAATTGAGCAAATTTTGGGCCATCAATGTATCACATCTGAAGCGAATTCGATCAAAGGCCTCCATGACGTCATCCAAGAAAGTCTGGCTGCTCTCACCAACTTAAACGTAAAAGTGCAGGATTGGGATCCCCTCTTACTACAAATACTAATAAAAAAACTTGATCGAAATACTCACATCCTTTATGAATCATCAATAACAACTCCAAGAAAAGTACAAACAATTGACCATTTTTTAAGGTTTTTGGAACAACGGTTCCAAGCATTGGAGTCGTTAGGCCAAAAGGAGAGGTCCAAAAAAGCTGAAAATCAAAATTCACCAAAGATAACAACAACTGCATCACTACTATCAACTGCCTGCAAAGGATGTGACGCCAAGGATCATGCGATATACTATTGCAAAAATTTCATTCAAATGACACCAAAGGAGCGGTACCAATGGGTGCAAGATAAGAAATTATGCATAAACTGTCTAAAACCCGGGCATAAGGCTGAAACTTGCATTTCGCGTACATGCAAGCATTGCACAAAAAAACACAATTCTCTCTTGCACTTTGACTCCAAACCGAAGCCCCAAATCCAAAAGAAAGGTATAACTCAGGCGTCATCAGCTTCAGCACCAGCCATTGCTACAAATAATGCACAACCAGCATCATCCTCTACCAATTCCGTAGTAGCAACCACAAACCAAGGAGTAGGAAATAATCAAACACATCAAAACTACGTTCTCCTTGCAACAGCAAAGGTCAGAATCGTAGCAAACAATGGCCAAGCATGTGAAGGACGAGCGGTTTTAGATGCCGGCTCACAAGTGAGTTTAATCTCGCAGCGACTTATTAATAAACTGTCGCTATCAACAAAAAAAAACAAAACTAGTCATTGAAGGAATAGGCCAGCACACAGGGACATCCAGCTCAAGAGTAAATGTGGACCTCCAGTCTTGTGCAGAAAGGTTTTCAACAAGACTTGAAGCATTTGTTTTACCGGAAATCATCTCACCACAACCATCTAGGTATATCGACGTATCAACCTGGAACATTCCAAACGACGTACAATTGGCAGATCCCTTCTTCTACAGACCAGGGAAAATTGATATTCTTATTGGAGCAGAATACTATCATCATTTCTTAAAACCGGAACAAATAACATTAGGAAACCGCTTACCACTGCTCCAAAACACAGTATTAGGATGGATCGCAATTGGGAAAACAGAAATACAAAGTGAAAAAGCAGTCACATGTGCGATATACGGTGCTGAGGAAGAAAAGGTTTCCAATCTGTTAGAAAAGTTCTGGAAACTCGAAGAGATAGACAACCACACCGAATGCGTAACTCCAAAGGAAAGGCTCTGTGAAACACACTTTGATAACAATGTCACAAGAAATCCAGATGGACGATTCGTAGTTAGGCTTCCATTCGCTGACAATCCATCAGTATTGGGTAACTCACAAGCTCAAGCTGAGAAACGTTTTCAATCGATTGAAAGAAAACTGAAATTAAATCCCAACCTTCACGCTGAATACCGGAAATTTATGGAAGAATATGAGGCATTAGGTCATATGAAGAAAATCAGAAAACAGGATGTTCCAGCCTCAAACTACTTTATACCACATCACTGTGTGCTGAAGCCCGACAGCAGTACAACAAAGCTACGGGTTGTCTTCGACGCGTCGGCAAAAACATCAACCGGTATTTCACTTAATGACATATTACATAAGGGACCTGTCGTACAGAGTGATCTGTTTTCAATTTTATTGCGTTTTCGCCTTCATAAGTTCGTGTTCACAGCTGACATTGAAAAAATGTATAGGCAAATTCTTATACACAATGAGGATTCTGCATATCAACTAATTGTCTGGAGAGCCAACGAATCTGAAGATTACAGTTACTACAAACTCAACACTGTAACTTACGGGACAACATCCGCTCCTTATTTGGCAAAAAAATGTCTTCAATACCTGAGCACAAGAAATAAAAGTAAATACCCCCTTGGAGCTGCCGTCGTACATGATGACTTCTATGTTGATGATTGTTTAAGCGGTGCAAATGACATCACCACTGCTCAACACATGCAAAAACAGACTGCAGCACTCTTGATGAATGCAGGATTCAAATTACGAAAATGGACTGCTAACTGTAAACATTTATTATCGGAGATACCCTTGGAAGATCAAGAAATAAACTTAGATCTAGATCAGTCATCAAAACAAATCATAAAAACCTTAGGTTTATTCTGGCTACCTAAATCAGATGAATTGTGTGGGCGAGCACATATTTCGACGCACTCTAAAATCACAAAACGCACTATTTCATCAGACTTAGCGCGCATTTTTGATCCACTTGGACTGTTTGGACCAGTCACTGTACAGGCAAAATTATTCATGCAACAACTCTGGGAGTTGAAGGTAGACTGGGACGAGGAACTTTCACCAAATTTAAGACGTCAATGGACTCAATTTCGCGACGATTTGCAGGAACTCAACAATTTAAAAACACGCAGGCATGTATTCCGTGGTCAAGTACCTAATCAAGTGCAGTTACACACCTTTGTGGATGCTTCAGAGAAAGCCTTCGGTGCAGCAGTATATATCAGATCCATCAATGAGGATAAAACGATATCTGTCCAGCTTTTATGTGCCAAATCCACAGTTGCTCCAATGAAAAAACTTACGATTCCTCGACTGGAATTATGTGCAGCACTTTTGGGGGCGGAACTCACAAATCGAGTCCAAACGGACATAAAACTCGCAAACATACAAAAGTTTCTATGGTCCGACTCCACAATAGTACTATCATGGATCCAGTCACCATCATCAACTCTACATTCCTTTGTGTCAAATAGAATCAGCACAATTCAACAATTGACGAACGCAGAACAATGGCATCATGTGTCGTCCAATAACAACCCCGCCGATGTCCTGTCTAGAGGAATCAGTCCTAAAAAACTCAGAACTAATTCCGCATGGTTTTACGGTCCCATATTCCTATATGAAAGACAAGACTTTTGGGTTCAACCAATAGCTAAAATCGCTGAAATTCCTAACGACATTGAAAGGAAAACAAAGAGAATCGTAGCAATAAGTCATCAGCCTAATGATTTAGAGACAATCATTTATCGCATTAATCATAAAAACTCATTCACATTACTCCAAAATGCTGTAGCGTATCTACGACGTCCTTTCATCCGCCCAAAACCACAACATCTGGCATTGTCACCCTTGGAAATCCAAAATTCGTTACTGTTGATTGTTCGGACAATTCAAGTATCCGAATTCAAGCAAGAAATAAATGACATAAGAAACCACAGAGCTGTAGCATCGTCAAGCAAATTAAGCACATTGGCCCCGTTCATCGATACTGATGGCATTATCAGAGTCGGAGGCCGTTTGGAACATTCAACATTACCATATGACTCAAAACATCCTATGGTATTACCGGATAATGATCCCATTGTTAAATTGCTATTTAAACAAAAGCATGAAGAAAATAAACATTGTGGAACGCAATCACTATTATCAGCAATAAGACAACGTTTTTGGCCTATCAAAGGTAAAATTATGGCACGCAACACAGTCCATAACTGTATTCAATGTTCAAAGGCCAAACCTAAATTAATGGGTCAAATCATGGGAAATCTTCCTTCTGCTCGAGTAATGATGACAAGGCCATTCTTGAATACTGGAGTTGATTATTGCGGCCCAATTTGGGTTCATTACAAAATTCGTGGGAAGAAACCAACAAAGGCCTACGTGGCAGTTTTTTGCTGTTTCTCAACAAAAGCAGTTCATCTTGAATTGGTGACTGATCTAACAACCAACGCATTTTTAGGAGCACTCAACCGATTTACTGGCAGACGAGGTCGTTGCCAGACAATTTATTGTGACAACGCAACAAATTTTGTGGGCGCAAAGAATCAGTTAGAAGAACTTAATGACAGCATATTTTCAAAAGACGCACAAGAAAAAATCATTCGAAATAGCAGCAATAAAGGAATTCACTTCCAATTCATCCCTCCTAGAGCACCACATTTTGGCGGGTTGTGGGAGGCAGCGGTAAAATCGGCTAAATATTTGCTGGTGAGAAGCATGTCTACAGTATCACTAACGTATGAGGAGCTAGAAACTGTCATCGTGGAAATTGAGGCAATCTTAAACTCTCGACCACTGACATCTATGTCAACAGACCCCAACGATTTAACAGCCATTACTCCAGGGCATTTTCTCATTGGAGAACCACTCACTGCTACTCCAGACCCACATCATCGTAATGATGCAAAAAATATAGTACAACGTTGGGAATTAGTGTCAAAAATAAAACATGACTTTTGGACAAGATGGTCGAATGAATACCTAAATGAGCTTCAATATCGACATAAATGGAAAACCGAATCTGAAAACCTTAAGGAACACGATATGGTCATTGTTAAAGACGATAACCTACCCACTATGAATTGGCCGATTGGAAGAGTTCACAAGGTTTACAGAGGTAATGATGGACGAATTCGAGTTGCAGACGTAAAAACATCTAGGGGAATTTGTAAGCGCCCCGTTCATTTACTAGCTCCATTGCCCACAGCAGGATCAATCAACTGTAGTGAACACAAACAGGACACAACAACTTGCACAAATGTTACAGACTCAGAACCACGCAAAGAAGTTATAGTGCCAAATAAACGTCAGAAAATGTCATCAGCATCATCACTTCTATCAATAGCAACAATATTACTGGTTTTATTTCCTTTAATCTTGGCAACACCAATAACCCTTCAACAGTTTCCAAATAAACCGGGAATTTATTTCGAAGGAATTGGTACGGTGAATCGTGTGGTTGGAGAATGGAAAATCATTACGTTTTTCAACTTATCACCAATTCAAACAGAATTACAAATCTTTCAAAATGGAACAACACTTCTCGAAAAACTCTGCCCACTCCTTCAACAATCAAATATGTGCACAGAGCTGGTCAAGCATTTTACAAATATTAACTTTGAACTACAAGAGACAAAGTTAATAAAAAGACGAAGAACTAGAGGAGCATTTGATGTAATTGGAAATATTGCAAATAAATTATTCGGTGTTCTAGATAGTGATTACGCTAACGACGTCTCAAAGGTAATTAAGCAACTCAACAACAACGATATTGCTTTGTCAGAAATGATTCAAAATCAAACGTCAATCATTGATACTACTATCAACATCCTCAAGAAAGAAACACAAACAATAGTAATAAAATTCAACGAGCTTCAAGCTGAAGCTAATATGATATCAAAGGAAATTACGAATGTTGAAAAACAAATCAATTTACTAGAAACCTACACATCGCTGTCAACCCAGCTAGCCTTGCTATCATCAGACTTAGAAAGGTTAGAAGCCGACATATTTGATACATTAACTGGTGCAAGGCATGGCCAAATCAGCCCTTTACTGATTTCCCCACTACAATTGCAGCAAGAAATAACAAAAATTAAAGAACATTTACCTAACACCCTACGCTTGCCATTTAACCAAAATGACGTCATTCATATGTATAAGTTTATGAACCTACAAACTGGAATCTCACCAGAGCATATTATGTTCATCATACGCATTCCGTTAACTAACAACGAAGCATTTAATCTATTCAACATCATACCGATTCCAGCCGTGATCAACGACACTATGCTTATCATTCAGCCTGAAACAAATCTTCTTGCGGTGACACCACATCATGATCAATATTTCGCACTATCAAAGGAAGATTTGAAGGAGTGCAAAGCTATCAAAGAAACTGCAAACCAACTGCTGTGTACAAATAAACAAACAAATTATCACCAAGGTGCTCAAGAATATTTATGTGAAATTAGCTTGCTTAAGAACTTAACCAATACAAAATGCATGTGGCAAGAAACTAAATCTAATTCAATATGGAGTCCTTTACAACATACAAATCAGTGGATTTTCGGAACAAAGCATGCAACTAAAATCAGTGCTTTGTGCAATGGGACAGCCCAACTTCTTGAATTACAAGGCTCAAGTCTTCTCACTTTACAGAATGATTGCACCCTTAAACACAACACTGCCACGATTCAAGCGCATCAAGTATATACCACAACCATGTATACGTCACATGTGGCATTTGGAGATCTATACACAATAAATAAGCCAATCATGCAACCCATGTTCAACGGAACACCGCTAGACTTCAACAACGAATTGGCACAGCTGAAACAACTACAACAGGCCATTAACGAAGACAAATTGGTCAAATTGCCGCAACTAGTTGAAGACCAAAATATTCATCACCACATAACAAGTTATGCAGCACTATTGTTAATCGTTAGTACGATTATATGGCTATCATGGAAATTGAAATCAACAAGGCAGAGCAACACACTTGAAAATCCAACAAAGCCTACCCCAACAGCAAGACTATCCATAAACCCTGAATTACACCTTTAGCTTAACTTTATTACACATTTATTTTATAAATTCATTCATTTTATAAATTCCCTTTAAACCTAGATTTTATTACACATTTTTTTTTTTTTTTTTTTTTATAAATTCAAATTTTAATTTGTTTACATAACTTGCTCAATTCTCTTTTGAATTTAATAAATTCAAGGCCGGCAGAATGTTTAGTTTCATATTTCTTTATTTTAATTTTTTCATAATATTAAAAGAAAAGCACTGAACTTATTTAACAAGTTCTTTCACCCATATGTTTGTTTACATATTTAGTTTCATTTAACCAAAAACGCTGAATCGTCTCTAATAAGTTCTTTCACCTTTATGTTTGTTTACCTGAACAAGCATAAATGATTAATTAATGATCATTAAAAAGGCAAATTAATAAACTGCAAGGCACACTTATTTTCTTTTATTTATTTTTACTTTAATTTTAATTGTTAATTTGCTTAGTAATTAAATTTTAGTTGTTACTATTTGTATATATAAGACGTTAATATTTAATAAAATTATTGTTACATTTTGGTAATCAATCACTTAACACTGCGTGGTGTATTCAATTATTCAAGATTAGAAAACAATCAGTTTATGTGCTGCTTTGTTTATATTTTCACAACATCATTATTCAAATTACGATAGTCGGTTACAAGTGCCGCTCTATCCATTCAACAATCCTTATTGTGAATCGCAATAAGGAAACTCGCAAAACAAACAGGTGGTATTCTACCATATTCCTTTGAGTTTATGCCCTGACACTTCCTAGTTTGGCTGGCATAAATCAGCAACGATTTTTACTGACCATTTTGGATGAACCCACTTTTCTCTGGAACGGCTCGGGAAATTTTTCCAAAATTGGTGTCATTTAATCTTTACCATATTCCGTTGAGTTTATGCGCTGACACTTCCTAGTTTGGCTGGCATAAATCAGCAACGATTTTTACTGACCATTTTGGATGAACCCACTTTTATCTGGAACGGCTCGGGAAATTTTCCCAAAATTGATGTCATTTAATCTTGAGGTGGTATTCTACCATAATCCGTTGAGTTTATGCCCTGACACTTCCTAGTTTGGCTGGCATAAATCAGCAACGATTTTTACTGACCATTTTGGGTGAACCCCCTTTTCTCTGGAACGGAAGGTTGGAAAGTTGATGTTTTTTAATCCTTTTCCACTAAATTTCTAAAACATTAAATCCAAAAAATACATTCATTTTCAATTCCGATGTTGCCACTAAATCCCCTGATTTTTTATTTCCGCCGTTGCTAACTTTCGTTGCTATCTTGGCGGACGTAGTGGTGCCACTATCATTTTTAATTTTTATAAATTTGACAACATGCATAATTGCAGACTCGTACACAAACTTTATTTAAGCCTACAAAAATATAAATACTTATTTATGATAAATGTTTTAAAGTAAAAACAAATGAATTTATTAAAAAACATTTAAAATATTTTAATTTTATTGTTTTTGGAACTCATGAAGAATATCATCTTCGCGGCAGGTTGAATAAAAAAATCATAATATACAGTAGAATCGCGAAGAAGTAAACCGAAATGTTCAAAGGGTTGTTAACTTTTTCGTCTTATTTATTAACTTTTCTAAATTGTAAAAAAATGCAATAATAAAAATATGTACCTACATATATTTTTTTCAATGACTTAGTTTTCATCTGTACAAAAAATAAACTTAGATCTAATTTGTACCGGCTACAATTTATAATTAATAATTATACAATCAGTCATGTATTATGTGTTAGGTGCTACATATAACGTTTGTCAGAAAATTAGTTCTTCAAAAATTTTCAGATAGCGAATTCTGGGTATTTTCAAAACATTTGCCAGCCATCTATTACTGACATTATTGTCCTTTCAGGTTGCAGTTACACGAACTCGCGCTTAGCTATTGATATTGAAATTAAAACAGTTGTATGGGTACACGGGGGTAAAAGATGGCTGTAGATAGAATACTGGTAGTACTTACTGTGGGGGCTGGTATATAGTTGAGCGGGGGCTGGTATCAGGTGGTTAATAATTCCACGGCTGAGATATAAGCTGCTCGCTGGCACTATTTGGCGTATATTCCTTTGGAAGGTTGTTTTTCCGCTCGACCAATTAAGTATTTTGGCTGCTGCCTTTTTTCCTTGTAGACTCCTCACTAGGGAGATCGAACGGTTATTATTCGACCGGTTTTAACCGGTTATTTTAGCTTTGTTCAAGTCGGTTATTTTAAAAAGTCCATTTTTCGAATATCGAATAAACCGGTTATTTTGGTATAATAAACCGGTTATTTTAATAATGTGTAATTTATATACATTTTTCTTACTCTTGTTGTAGATGTTCTCGCAATTTAAGTATTTTTCTAATTCTATATTAGGCAAATTTAAACTTTTTATGAACAATGTCATAACAAAATCTAATTAAAGTAAAAAAACATTTGAACACTGTAAATATTAAAAATATTTTTATATAGACATTATCTCTAAAAATATTTCGAACGGGATTAAGAAGACAAAGTTAGGTGATTGAAGTGTCCTAAAGTTATAAGTGGCGAAGGGGTTTCCACGTCACGATTTATTAATCACCTCTAATTAGTTCATATTGTTGACATTAATGTGCTCCAAATAAAACTTAACCCCGTTCGAAGTAGGTCTAAAGAGTCGACAAATAATACTTTACTAAAATACGCTGCCAAAAATGAATCATTAGGTGAAATATAAACCCGTTGTGTTGCCAAGGACGGAATGCCACTTAAGGTACTAAAAACTCTTAAATAGTTCCAGCATTTCTTTATGCTTAAAACTACAACATTCCGGCGGAATCAACGATATGGAAATAATTCATCAGTTTTATTTATTAAAACACCAAGAACTAAAAAACAAAATTGAGAAATCAAACAATGTCATGGAAGGTTTCAAGTTGTGGTCGACGAATTGACAAATATTTCATACAAAAAGCATTTTCATTTTACTATTCGTTTCTATAATGCTGAAACAAAATAATTTAAAATAGATAATCCTGGCTAAGAGGTTTTGTTTGCAACTTTTCAAAAATATGGTTGAAGTCTACTGATTCATATAGAGATGGCTTATGGCTTAATCACCAACAAATTAAAACTCATTTAAAATAAATTTAGGAGAATATCTCAAATAATAAATTTATTAAATTGCTATAATATTTTATTTGCTCTTGCAAAACGTTTGGCTAGATCAAACATCATTTAATACATAGTTTTTAAATTATACTATCTTCAATTATATTATACCCTCTTCATCGATGTTTCTCAAGCTTTTGATAAAGTCTGGCATGAAAGGTTATTACATAAATTGAAGCTAAACTTACCAGTAAACACACACAAGCTGTTAGAAAGCTACTTAGTCGGTCGAAAGTTTATTATTAAAGAAGGGGCTTTTTTAAGTTCTCCTCAGCCAATTGACACTGGGGTCCCTCAGGGAAGCATCATGGGCCCACTGTTATACTTAATATATACCTCATAATAACCACGCCCTTACTTCAACATTTGCTGATGATACAGCTTTTTTAAGCGTACACGAAAACTGTCATGAAGCATCTCGTTACTTGCAGAATCATATATTTGAATTGGAAAAGTGGTTTAAACAATGGAGGATAAAGGTCAATGAGCAAAAATGCGTACATATAACATTCACCTTGCGTCGGAAGTCATGTGCCCATATTAAAATCAATAATCAATTTAGTGCCCCAACAATCGCATGTAAAATATCTTGGTATTCATCTAGATCGGCGTTTAACATGGAAATGCCATATAGAAGCAAAACTAACACAAATTAAACTAAAAGCAATTCAAATTAATTGGCTTATTGGAAGAAATTCTGTTCTTAGCCTCGATTGCAAACTTCTACTTTACAACTCTATATTAAAGCCGATCTGGTGCTACGGTATTCAGCTATGGGGCACTGCCTCGGCCTCAAATATCGAAAAAATTCAAAAGAGCCAAAATAAACTTCTTCGAATAATCAGTCGCTCCCTGGTATGTTAAAAACTCAAATATTCACAAGGATCTCAAGGTGCCATTAGTAAAAACTATTATTACGAAGTACGCAGTAAAATATTTAAAAAGGCTTGAGTCGCACCCAAATCTACTAGCTCGAAATATTTTAAATGACAGCGGCCACTCAAGATTAAGGAGAAGAGATACCGCAGGACTCATCCGACGAGAAGGCCGCTAAAAATCTAGATATGTGATAGCGCATAGAGAAAGGGACCAGTAAGGTAAAGGGAACAGTAAAAACCAACTACACAAAACAAGAGGTAGGGACTACCTACGCGCGTTTTCAAGGTTGACCAACACGTTCCTGACGTCATGAGATGTGTCGCTTTCAAATGAGACCAATACCAACACGCTCAGTGATGGTACACCAAAGATACACGTATTTAAATCTTTAAAATGGCTCTCCTGAACAAAACCCTTAGGTCCCTTTCTATTTTGCGCGTCACATATGTGAATAGAAACCGTGAAGAGAAAAATTTTCGTCTAGCATTGGCAGGACAAAAATAAAGTAGTAGTATAAGTTTTGATTAATTACTGTTAGTTCATATTTAATATATGAAGATTCAATAAATAAATAATGAAAAAAAAAGTATTATACAATTATCGTTTTACAAAAACAGATTAGTAAATAAATAGAAATTGTTAAAAATGCGGTTAAAGTTTGTTAATTTTACTGGGCTCGTTTTTTTGGACTTTATCGTCAAATATTTGTTAGGTCTGACCATACCTTAAGTCATATCTATGTATTTTGTAGGTGTTTTTATGTATTCGAATTAAAACCGGTTAACCGGTTAGTTTAAAAATGTTTAACCGAAAACCGGGTTTTTTAAATTAGCAACTATTCGTAATATTCGAAAACCGGTTATTGAAAAAAGTCGAATAATCGACCTCCCTACTCCTCACGTTTGACTTTTTTCTCCTTATTATAAAAGTTTTATAAAAAATCACTTACAAATCAAATTCAGTTTTATATTATTTTATTCAGTTAATGGGTTTTATTTTATAACAATATATAAATCTATTTGGTAATTTTTATTAATAAGAATTTAATTTCTTGCAAAAACAACTAAGAATAACACCACCAATTCAATTCACGTTGAAAGAACTCCACTGACCGTTTTACAAATTGATCTGTTTGCTTCTAATACTGGACTGACTGTTTGTTAAAAAAGAAGTATTCAACTGCCTGCTGATGTCAAAAGGAAAAAAAAAACGACGAGTAAATATACTCGCTATTGCGACCCATGTAGGGTTTTCATGCCCTGCAAAATATGTAGGGTTCTCGTGCCTAAACATCCCGCCCCCCTTGTTATATCCTAAGATAACAACGAGGGTAGGTTTGCAGGCTTAAAATTCTTAACAACGGACAAGCAGTTGGATTCTTAAAAAATATACAATAAATCATGTAGATAATTCAATAATAATAATAGAATAGTAATGAGGTAAACATAAAATAAAGATTATAATATAATTCAGGATTAATACAAATATAATTTCCTTCAGGAGGATGCGTAAAATGGTATAAATGGTGGTTGATGTTAAAATGGATGCCTTTTAAACTCCGAATTTTCCGATTATGACCCAACCGAGTACAGTATCTTGGGCGATCGGAGAGCCAATTGATGCCAGTTGTATTCTGCTGCGTATAATTCGTGGGTAGATATCTGCTCCCAGGACAAAGTTGATGGAAATTATTTCCCTGGCCGACAGCTCTGGTCGCCTTATCTCTTCCGTCAATTTAGATCTCGTGCGGTGGTAAAAACGGAAAATATAACCTATAACTCTTAGCGCTCGAGGTAGGTCGTCTTTCCATATTTGCTGCATGATCATTTTTGCCATTATAATCTTGGGAGATAGCCATCCAGCTGGGTCGAATAGCTTGGCAATTTCAGAAAGCACACATCTTTTTGTGGTTAACTCACGATTCGGTTTAGCTTTGAGTTTAACATAAAATTGGTCGTTACCAGCATTCCACCTGAGCCCTAAAGTTTTCGTAATGCTGGACTCAGACAGTTGAAGGAATTCTTCACCTAGCAAATGTGTTAAAGGCAGACCTCGCAGCAACATTTCGTTGTTAGACGTCCATTTTCGTAACGCAAAACCTGCTGTTTTGAGAACTGCTATAAGCTCATCGCGAACTTTCATTGACGACGATATGGTATGGACACCCGAAAGGACATCATCAACATACATATGGTTTCGCAAGATGTCGGCAGCTTTAGGGGAAGTGGACTCACTTTCTTTTGCCAGTTCTAGCAATGTTCTGATTGCCAGATAGGGCGCACAGTTTACACCGAAGGTGACTGTGTTCAACTCAAAGTCTTGGGTTATCTCATTTGGGGAGTCACGATGCAAAATTCGTTGAAAAGGGGTGTGCTTGGGGTTCACCAAGATTTGACGGTACATTTTTTCAATGTCCGCGTTAAGTAAAATCATTAAATCTGACTGCAGAACTGGGCCAGGATGAAGCAAATCATTAAGGCTTATGCCATTGGATGAGGGGCTGGAGGCATTAAATACCACGCGCCCATTTTGTTGTGGTACTGTCGGGTTTTAAAACATCTTGGTGGAGCAAATAGTAAGTGCCGCTGTCACCATTTATGGGGGTTACTTTGGTCATTTGGCCTAGAGTAGAGTACTCTTTGATTACCTGATCGTATTCAGTTTTAAGTTGGGGGTTTATGATTAATCTCGCCTCGTTTCGTAGAAACGATTTGTCAACCGGAGATCCGATTTTGACGTGACAACTTTGGGTTGAAGTTGCAGTCACGGAGTCACTCAACCCTTGGACTTGGGCTGCTGATGGACGGGTGCAAAGACCAAGATGTCTTTGTAGCTTTTTCGAAATAAATGTCTCCTCCGAGGCGGAGTCTATTAGCGGGCGAACCGTACACTTGAGGTCGTTATTGTAGACGTCGACTAACGCTGTACCGAGTACTACAGATTGTGTTGTGGGTTCCAGGTGAGTAGAAAAAGATTGCAGCGTTCTATTTGCTGCTTGGGACGATGTCGAAGGGGTCACATCTAAAGCGGGAAGGGGGTTGTTATTTTGATGAACTGGAGTATTTTTAACGGTATTGTTAGTAGCTGGGGTTTTCTTCCCGTCTACGCGATGAAGCAGCGAATGATGTTTTCCCTTACATACAGGTGAATTTGCTTTGGACTTCGGTATCGCATGGGGGTAAAGAAATGTGTGAGGTCATATCGCGGTTGCTACTGTTCGAGGCGGAGGCTGTTTGGGCATGGGCTTGAAGAGCCTCTCGGAGTTCGTGGATCTTTGCAACCACAGTTGTGTGGCTGCCATAGGTAGAGTAGAAACGCCCTTTTAAAGCTTCCAGATCGATCTCTTCTTTTATGGTTTCATAATTATCCATCGCAGATTCATAACGTGACTCGAAACTTGCCCAGAGACGGTCGATTTGCTTTTCGTAAGCCTCGAGGGTGTGTCGCGTGTGCGACTCTACCTATAGACCGTCAAAGTAGGTTTTAAATTCGACCACACGATCAGAATACCGTATGACATTTTTTAACGATGCCATTCTTTCTCAGGTGAATGGGCTTATACAATTGGAAAAATTTTAAGAAATTTTATTTAAGAAAATTTAGGTAAATTTCGGATGGTGCTTCGTAAAAGCGACCAGTAAATTTATTGGAGAAAATTTAAAGAAATTTTCAAAGGTGCTTCGTAAAAGCGACAGAAGAAAATTATTGGGAAAAAAATTTAAAGAAATTTTCAAAGGTGCTTCGTAAAAACGACCGAAGAAAATTATTGATAAAAATTTAAAGAAATTTTCAAAGGCGCTTCGTAAAAGCGACCAATGAAAAATTATTGGAGAAAATTTAAAGAAATTTTCAAAGGTGCTTCGTAAAGCGACCGATGAAAATAGTTGAGAAAATTTAAAGAAATTTTCAAAGGTGCTTCGTAAAAGCAACCGAAGAAAATTATTGGGAAAAAAATTTAAAGAAATTTTCAAAGGTGCTTCGTAAAAACGACCGAAGAAAATTATTGATAAAAATTTAAAGAAATTTTCAAAGGCGCTTCGTAAAAGCGACCGAAGAAAATTATTGCGAAAAAAATTTAAAGAAACTTTCAAAGGTGCTTCGTAAAAGCGACCAATAAAAATTATTGGGAAAAAATTTAAAGAAATTCTCAAAGGTGCTTCGTAAAAACGACCAATGAGAAGTTATGGGCAAAAAATTTTAAGAAATTTTTAAGGTTTAATTTATCGTTGGAAAGTTAAAAGAAATTTTCAAAGGTGCTTCGTAAAAGCGACCGATGAAAATAGTTGAGAAAATTTAAAGAAATTTTCAAAGGTGCTTCGAAAAAGCGACCGATGAAAATTGTTTGGAAAAATTTAAAGAAATTTTAATAACTGATTTATAATTAATTTATGATTGAGGAGGAAAAAAATTTTAGAGAAATTTTCAGAGGTGCTTCGTTAAAGCGACCAATGAAAGTTGTTTGCAAAAGATTAAATGAAATTTTTCAAAAAAATAATAACAAAAAATAATTGACAAAATTTAAAGAACTTTTCAAAGGTGCTTATTAAAAGCGACCGATGAAGATTAGTTGGAAAAAATTTAAAGAATTTTAAATGGTTAGTTTACAGGTGTTATAATAAATTCGCAGCAAAGGGGTTATCATGTGTCGTGGGCTTTATGGTAATTTATTTATTTTCATATATTCACTTTATTTTATACTGTAGGCATTTATTTCAATAATAAATATTCATAAATAATATAATAGTAATTGTATTAAAACTCCAATGATTTTTCGAGCTGCCCTCGTATCCAGCTGTTAGTATATAAGTTCTTATGTACAAGTCAGTTTGTCCCAGTGACCTAGTTATTTTTCATGTACTTATGTTACACACCGTACATACATACATTTACTCGTCTGGTTCTTTGATTTTTGTTGTCTCATCAAAAATAAACCAACGAGTTGATCGACTGCGTAAATTATGAGAAAGTTGACAAAATTAATAGCAAAGAGGGAATCAAATGCAGTTGACGATTGCAACAACACAAGAGATGCTTATTGATATTAACATTGAATATCAAGCAGCAAGTGCAGCTCAATTTTTTTACTTATTTTCGGTCTTTTTCTTTTGTGTTCTGTTTGTTTGTCAACTCTATGTGTTGATGCTTATGGAGTTGACAATGGTCAAAGCAACTGCCTGCTGATGTCAAAAGGAAAAAAACGACGAGTAAATATACTCGCTATTGCGACCCATGTAGGGTTTTCATGCCCTGCAAAATATGTAGGGTTCTCGTGCCTAAACAACAGTGATTGCGCAATTACGTTTTCGATGCTTCAAGAAAACATTTGTACAAACTTGCTTTAAGATCGGCATATTTTGGTCTATGTAATGTTTTCCTGTATGCTTTTTCCTATGTATTCTTCAAAGCCTCGAAAATTTTGTGACGTTTCGTTTTTATTTTTGAGATGGCAACTTCAGATATACAATAATACAACGCCGATAGTTTTTCTTTAATGTATTTCTCAATTTTGTTTAAACTCTCAACTTTCAGCTTAAAATTTAATCTAATTTGTTATCGTTTGTACAAATCAGTTCTTTTACTAATACGATCTGAAAAGTTAACTTAGAGTTAACGTTTAGAGCGGCACAGAAACGCTAAGATTTAGTTAACTTGACCGCAAGATTACTGCATCGCGATTCTACTGTAATTTTTTGGTTCAACGCACTAAGTTTATGAATTATAGGTCGTAAAGGTTTCAGAGCACTTTATCAATAGTATATGAAGAAAAATATAATCTGAATCTTTAAAGTATTGGTATCATAATAATAATATTTCGAAACACATTTCATATGATGTATTAAATATACCGATTTATTAACCCCTTAAAAGGATTTATCTTAAAATTTTGTCGATATGTATAATAATATTTCCTCAAATATAATATGTTATAGAGAACGCCCCAAGTTTTTGTATGCTATATTTTTAGAAACTCTATCATATAAAATTTTAAAATTATTAGGGTTAAAAAAATTTTATATTGGAAAACTTCACAGTTTATTTATAAGTTTGAGTTAATATATATAGGGGAAATATAGTAATATGTAAACATTTGAAAAGTGTTCCGGGAGGCTGAAAACCCGCAATACAGAAAAACTTTATTAATCAAAGTCCTAATAGCTTTGGTAACATGTGTATATTATTGTTAAATAATTACACTGCGGAACAAAATTGAACTTTTTTTGTGCGGCCGGGAACTTTGTGTAATTTTTTTTACTAATTTGCGGTCGCTGATTCCATTACCAGTAAAAATTTACTGGTAATTAAAAAAAAATATGCATTACCAGTAAATATTAACTGGTAATTAAAAAAAATAGCAGTACCAGTAAAAATTTAATAAAATTAAAAAAAAATTTATGCATATTCAAAAAAAATATATTTTTTTAGAAGTTTATATTAATGTAAATTATATTGAGACAATTCAATCAAAATTAAAAAAAAAACAGAAAAAGAAACAAAATTACTTCAAATTTAATCTCACACAGAAATATAATTTTTGAGTACACGTTAAATGCGCCACTATGTGCTATTTGCTTTCCTTAGAACTAAAATTTCAAAATTCGTATCACTTAGCTTTTGTCTACGTGAACGATTGACGATTCCTGCAAACGAGAAAAGGCGCTCTACTGGAGCAGATGAGGGAAGAGCCGTGTTGTACTTCATAAAAAGCTTTTTTACAATTGGGTGATTGTGAAGGGATTCAATGTTTTGATCTTCATCGGTAAGGTAAGCTGCTATTTCTGGCAACATCATTCCTGCTCCATTTGAAATGTTTTCTATGTCATTTTCTAGAAGGCAGTATCAAAGTGTTAGGGAAAAAATTAATCCATTTAATTGAAAAGAAAATAATAAAAGGACATTACCTTCAGACTCTTTACCGAAATCTAAGAATGACAGTTTTGTATTTGAAAATTTTGTACCACATCGATTAACATTGTCGTCTGATTTAAACTCTCTCGCGTACTCGTTTAAGGCCGTGTCAGATACAACTTTGTCGCTTTGCGTGACGTTTCTACCTTCGGCAGAAAAACGCAAAGCAAATGGTGTATGCCACAATGAAAACTTTGTCAACACTCACGCATTGTTTGTTTACTTATAAAAGCGGTTGGTAATTTGTACATTTAATTATTTGTTACAAAAATAAAAGTTAAAAATTTAATTGGACGGTTTTTTGGAATTGAATTTGGCAAAAAAAATTAAAAAAATAAAGAAAATTATACTAGCCAATTGTCAAAGCGCGCAAAAAGATGAGAGTTGGCTAACTTTTTGCTTCGCTCCGCTTTGAAAGTACTTTATGTGACATGTTTCGTATAAGTATGTATATTTTTTCTTAGATGTCAAAGCGAATCGGTAACGCAACGCGAAGCAAAAGTTTTATCTGACATGGCCTTTAATTTTAGCCTAAATTCATCTTCGGAATGCGTTACTTTGCTGCACTGCTTATTTTAGCAGCTATGGTTGCGCAAAGTAAGTATACTTACCTTTTCAATAATCGTAAAAAATGTGCCATTAAAAAGCAGTTTATTTACACCCAGCAACTCGTGCTCATTCGCGAGATTTGTTAAATCACTGTAAAATTAATTAATTATTTATGTTTACTAATTAAAAAGAAAAAAAAACTTAACTACCTTGAACTTTGAGATTCTATAAAAGCACTTTCTTTTGAACCACTGGGAACATCATCCCGAGAATCGTCTGATCTATCATTTAGAGAATAATTCTTTGCATCAACTGTAGGATCATATGATTCATCAATCATCGAATCATCCTCATCAAAATCACTTAAATCACTCATTTTTATTTATTTTTTTTTTAATTTTATCAAGACTCTTCATTCAACAGGTATCACTTTAAAAATTGGAACTCAACTAATACTCAAAACAACTTTTCAATTAAGTATGAAACGACAGCTTCATTAGCAGTACCGTTAGATAACAGTTTATCACTTGTTGCATTCACTGATGCCAGATTTGACGAATTATCTTAATTTTGATGATTTTTTTTATCTTCCAATCTGGCAAAAGTGGTTGCATTTATTAAAACATTAGAAAAACACGGTAGGCACGTGTCATTATTGGATAAGTCCGACCATATGATGCCCTTCTTTAGGTTATATGAATACGAGTCATCGATCACTTTTAGTTCGATTATGCATTTTTTTAAACGACAAAATTACTATATATTTTTTTCTAAAAATTAATTTTTTTTAACATTACAAAATATACTGCATTACTATTTCCATTACCAATAAACTTTTACTGGTACTGCAATTTTTCATTTAATTACCAGTAAATGTTTACTGGTAATGTAATTTTTGTTTAATTAGAAATAAATATTTACTGGTACTGGAATTTAATCTTCATTACCAGTAAAAATTTACTGGTAATTAAATGAAAAATTGCAGTACCAGTAAAAGTTTATTGGTAATGGAAATAGTAATGCAGTACTTTTTTAATGGTTTTTGCCCATCTATGAACGGTATATCTCTAAAACTGGAGCTGACAGAGAAAAATGAAGGTTAGATTTGGAATCAGCGACCTCAAATTAGTAAAAAAATTACACAGAGTTCCAGGCCGCAAAATGGCTGTTCCGCAGTGTTATTATTAAATCGACATAATTTAAAGATAAAGCAAATTTAATAAAAAAGTCAGTCAAGAAGTATGAGCATTTGAAATGGGCTCTTAATGGGTTAATAAACCGGTGGGCTTTAAACAGCGTGTGAAAAGCACTTTCAATTTTTCAATGATACCCATACTGCTAAAACTAAGAGCGTTGCCGTGACAAACATCTTCCTATATAACTTCTTTTAAGGATACTAAAAAGTAATAATAATAGAGATTTGGTGGTGAGCCGCGCTTATATTCTTGTTTCAATCCAGTTCTTTGCTGCTTAACCCAAAAATTATTATTATATATTATAAGCACTAATTCTTCTAATTTTTGATTATATTAGCAGCACTTTTTCTGTTTTGTAGCGTACAAAAATAGAAATTAGTTTAATTTGACTACAACGACAAAATTAGCATAGACAACAACCTGCAGCCATTTAGCCGTGTCGTCGTTAAAATAATCATTTCCATATACACACATGTATTCTATTGTTGACATATTGAAGTCAGTAGTCTGCTGTCTCGAATGTGTTTAAAGCATTACACCAGCCTTGTTTTGAGTGATTCTTGTTTTTTATTATATTTATTAAGAGAACTGACACCCAATATTTTTAATTTTGCAAAACCTCTTCTTGTAAATATTTTAATCTTTAAGAAAGAGAACTCCCATACGAAGATTTATTTAACTAATCTGTACTGATTTCATAGTTGTGCTTTTTTTGTTAATCTGTTGGGATATTCGAATCAAACTTAAAGTTGAGGGTTTAAACCTATAATGTTTTTGTATATGTTGCGATAACAAATAAAATACTTCTTCTTTCTGTGTCAGTTTTATAATTGAATTTTATTTTTTTCATTTTCACTTCTTATAACTAAAATTTTATAATTACAAAGATTGTGTGACTTTTGAATCCACTCAATAATTTATTCTCTATCTTTACTTATTCTACTTACTAGTTGACAATCTATAATTACTACTTACATATCTACGTCACATTTTTCCTCATGCAGTCTTATGCAGTATGTAAAAAGGAGGGGCTAAATTATATGCATGCTCCTTACTCATTATTGTAATACAAAACTGTTGACCCAATTATTAGTCAACCGCTTTGTTTGACTTGAAATTCATTACGTTAGCAAAAAATTAAAGGCAATGACTCCAAATCAAACTTCGATTATTGTGGGATCACTTACACAAGAATGCATGCATGGGTGGTCACTATTAGAGGTTCTTGTGTACACTACAAACCACTCCCTTACCTTCTATATTTAGACATTTTTTTTAATTGGCAAATTTAAAGCTTCCCGTTTCTGATTATTTTTCGTTGTACCTTTATAATTTTATTATATTACATTTAAAATGACTGATTTAAACAAGTTTATTAGAGCTTCAGACCGTGTTGTTCAGTTTTACGCTTATTTTTCGGGAATTCCTCAAGATCAACATACCATACATACATTGGAGGTACAAAAAGACGAAATAATGCATCTTTGGACGTCCCTTCGCGCAGAATATAATTCCATTTTAGAGAAACTAGGGTCGGATGATGTTGAAGCGACATTATCCACAATTCAAAATAAGTTCTATGTCGCCTATGACTCGTACCTCAACTGCTTGTCAAGGGCAAATGAGCTAGTTGATCAATTGTCTAATAATCCTTACCCCGCTGCGGATAATGTAAATTTTCCATTAATCCACACTCCTAATATCTCTTTACCACCACGGACATCTTTTCCGGTGATTACGTCACCTGGCCCACATTCAGAGACATGTTGTCTGCCTTATATAGGAACAATCCCCGTCTATCTCCTGTATAGAAGCTTTACCATCTACTTAAAAAGACTCAAAACGAAGCACGCGACATTGTTAAATCGTGTCCACTGACTAACGCAGGCTTTGAAATGGCTTGGAACAATCTGGTTGAAAGATATGAAAACATGGAAGTTTTGCTCAACGCACAGTTAAAGACTCTGCTTAGCCTGAATCCAATTCAAAAGAAGTTTGGACCATAAAAACCCTTCAACGTACGATAAACGATTGCATTTCTAATTTGTCTTTGTTCAATATAGAAACCGACAAATGGGATGTGATTTTTATTTATATTTGTTCCACATGCCTTCCAGATATTACTCTTGACTTGTGGAAACAACACCATAGAACCGTAACATACTTACCTACATGGAAACAAATGAATAAGTTCTTGTCATCTAGGTATCAGCCACTAGAGTCATTTGCTGATATTAGATCTTCAAAACCGTCTTTTAATTCATTTAAGAATAATCCAACCAAACCCCAAAGTTGCCGTGATACACGCAAATTCAATTAATATCATACAAATGTATCATCAAATAAGCCAAACAAATGTTCCATTTGCTCCGAAATTCATTGTCTCCGACGATGCCCCGAATTTTTGAAAATGTCTGTAGATCAGCGCCTATCTATCGTTAAAAATCAGAAACGATGCACGAACTGTCTGGCGACATCACACGAATTAAAAAAATGCCTAATAGTGCATTTACACTTGTAATTTTCAAACTAGTTTATGATCGTAAACTACTTTCATAAACTATATCGTTTACATCAGCAGTTTTGACAGTTAACAGTTTAACAGCCGTGTCACAAAACAGCTGACTTCAGTAAAAAAAACTTAAAAAAGTTGGTGCACATACATTTATACATACGATAAACATACCTTTTATTTTCGTTATCCATATTATATAAAACAATTTTCAATTAATTTTTTTAAACTTTTTCTTGATGTGTTCCTTTTTTTAACGCAAACTTTTTTAACTTAATTTTTTTTTTTTTTTATGAAATGTCAAATATCACTAGCGTTGCCAGAGCAAAATTTGAAAACAACAGAGTTGCATTAACAAAAACTGGTTGTTTGCAACTAGTTTATCTCAAAAGCTAGTTATAAACGTGTTTATAATTTGTATGGATAAACAAGTTTCTTAAACTAGTTTATCATCACAAACAACTTATAACGTGTTTATGGTGTAGGTGTAAATGCACTATAAGCAAATACCTCTGTTCTGTTTGTAAACAAAAACATCACACTTTACTTCACCGCACCCCCAACACAGAAAATCTTAACCAAGCCCGACCTAGTTGCTGCCAGAGCACCCCCGTTTCTCGCTCTATAACCAATCCTGATGATATTCCATCAACATCCTCTGCTGCGATAGCAGGAACTCGAAAAATCTTTTCAACCCATATACAGTCCACACCCCATTTATTTACACTTCTTGGCACTGCTTTAGTGGATGTATGCATAGGTGAAGTTAAAGTCACAGCCCAGGCCCTAATTGATCCTGCCTCGGAAGCATCGTTTGTTTCTACCTCTCTTAAAAAGAAACTTTCATTGCCAACTCGAGTGTATCAAACACAAGTTATTGGGTTAAACGGCTCCATTACAGCTACATCTAATCAGGTTTGTGTTAAGCGTCGTATACGTCGAAGAAAAACAAATATATTGTTAAAAATGCGCCTATACAGAAATTATACGTTTTGTAGAACACAGACGAGTTAAGAGGCAATAAAAGGTATTTGGCTAGCTCAGAAATTGGTATATGGTTCTCAACCCTGTTTCTTAAACGCTTAACAATATAAAACAATTTTACTCATTTGCCTTAAAATACCATAGAGTAAAAGTAAAATGAACCTATTGTATTAATAATCTGGAAAATTGCAAATGAACTTAATGTGGCAAGATATTGTGCCAAAGGGGTACATTTTTCCCACCCTACTGACAGATAAACTGACAGACACCTTGACAGAATGCGCACCGATTATTATATTCCTGTCCCTTATGAAGACTAAAGCACTTAATTTACATTTTGTTAAAATTTCCCTTAGATATCCTTCCCATTAAAAGATATTTAGAATTTCATTTTAACTAAACATATAAACATTTTATTGAATAATAACAAAAATCATAATAATGTAAATAAACTATGCATGTGTATAAAAGAGATCATAACATCAAGAATGACACTATCATACTAATTATGATGTTTTTATAATATATAAGAATTAGGTAAGGTGGAGAAAAATAATAAAAAAAAGAAGGGAATAATTTGGAAGCGGACCGACTATTTTTCCAAAAATTAAGCAAAGTTTCTGCGAAATGCAGGTTCCAAATTAAATTTATTTAAATAATAACTAATTGTGTCTGTCCATAACTCAACATTTTTCGATAATTGTATTATTATTAATTGCTCTAAAGTCTTCATAGCAAAATATGTATGTTAATTAGGCCTCGTAATAGGCCTCGCAACCACAGATTGCTCCCGCTGGGAGTGTAAGAGACAAGAGTATTCGCACCAACACAATCATAATTGACACCACTGATCTAAAGCAGGGGTTTCCATTTCTTTGCACAATTGTGCACACCACTACTAACACATATTTTTATTCTCTTCAATTCAGTCGTCGATGTGACTTCGACAAGTGTGCATGTCTAGCGGATGCTATATTGTGCGGTCAAAAATGCTTTTGGTAACATCCAATGCCTTGCGTGCAATTTTTATTTAGAGTTTAAATTTTAAGACTTAAATGTAGAATAATGTAACATTTCATAAGTTTACATGCAAAGCAAAGAACTTTGTAAAATGATAATTATTTGAGATTTAAAAGCAATTTTTAATATTTCAGATAAAAAATTTCAAAATGTCTAACAGTCCTATGTCGAAGAAGCTGATAGTCACATTTATTGTAGGTTTTATTTTACATTCGTATATGGATTCGGTTCTTATAATTTTACAGCACTTTTTTATTTTTTCTTATGCAATACTAAAAATTATTATTATAAATTATTATCTGATCACTAATTCCACTAACACCGTGGTAATAGTTATAAAACAGATTACCCAGTTTTTTTGTTTAAAAATATTAATGTGTTCTTATAAAAAGAATTAAAAACTCTGCTAATTTTTTTATTGAGTGTGATTATACATTATGCTGTTAAAAAATTATATATTTATTTGATGATGCGTCATTTTTAATTTTGTAAATAACTTAAAATTATATAAAAATACATATGTATGTAACGTGAATCCTAATATAGCTTCCGCTAGACATGCACACTTGTCGAAGTCACATCGACGACTGAATTGAAGAGTATAAAAATATGTGTTAGTAGTGGTGCGCACAATTGTGCAAAGAAATGGAAACCCCTGATGCTTTAAACACATTGGAGACAGCAGACTACCGACTTCAATATGTCAACAATAAAATACATGTATGTATATTGAAATGATTATTTTAACGACGACACGGCAAAATGGCTGCAGGTTGTTGTCTATGCTAATTTTGTCGTTGTAGTCATATTAAACTAATTTCTATTTTTGTACGCTACAAAACAGAAAAAGTGCTGCTAATATAATCAAAAATTTGAAGAATTAGTGCTTATAATATATAATAATAATTTTTTGGTTAAACAGCAAAGAACCGGATTGAAACAAGAATATAAGCGCGGCTCACCACCAAATCTATATTATTATTACTTTTTAGTATCCTTAAAAGAAGTTATATAGGAAGATGTTTGTCACGCCAACGCTCTTAGTTTTAGCAGTATGGGTATCATTGAAAAATTAAAAGTGCCTTTAACATGGTGTTTAAAGCACACCGATTTATTAACCCATTAAGAACCCATTTCAAATGCTCATACTTCTTGACTGACTTTTTTACTAAATTTGCTTTATCTTTAAATTATGTCAATATAATAATTATTATTTAACAATAATATACACATGTTACCAAAGTTATTAGGACTTTTAATAATAAAGTTTTTCTGTATTGCGGGTTTTCAGCCTTCCGGAACACTTTTCAAATATTTACATATTACTATATTTCAATATGTAACAACTGCATAAACTATTACCACTATAAATTAATTCATTTATTAATGATGTGCTAATAATCCCAATTTATAATAAAAAACACTGAAATTTATTGTTGTGGGAAAGCTAGTTTCTATGCGCAGTTCGCTGGTTGCTTAGGCCAGCTCGTCAGGAAACTTTTTCCAAATACTTTAGAAAAGCTAAAAATATTATACAAGTAAGACCATAAAGTGAAAAAGAATTTTAAACACTCAGCTCTTACTTGTAACAATATCAAAGTTTCAACAAAGACACAACAATAAATAGTGAATTTTTTCTTTCTTACATTTCCCTACAATTGGCTGGGTTTTTTCCAACACGAATTGTAGTTGTACGAGGATAGAAAAAAACGAAATTAAAAAAAAAACAAGTTGCTAAATAAAGCAGCTTGCCATTTCAGTTTTTTATTTGCCGGGCACATGCAAATTTATTATCAAAAATTATTTTCGGGAATGAAATATTTATTAATTAATTCATTTATTAATTATGTGCTATATTACCACTATATATTTTAACTCAAACTTATAAATAAATTGTGAAGTTTTCCAAAATAAAATTTTTTTAACCCTAATAACTTTAAAATTTTATATAATGGAGTTTCTAAAAATATAGCATATAAAAACTTGGGGTGTTCTCTATAACATATTATATTTGAGGAAATATTATTATACATATCGACAAAATTTTAAGATAAATCCTCTGAAGGGGTTAATAAATCGGTATATTTAATACATCATATGAAATGTGTTTCGAAAGACTCTATTATGATACCAATACTTTAAAGATTCAGATTATATTTTTCTTCCTATACTATTGATAAAGTGCTCTGAAACCTTTACGACCTATAATTCATAAACTTAGTGCGTTGAACCAAAAAATTACAGTAGAATCGCGATACAGTAATCTTGCGGTCAAGTTAACCAAATTTTAGCGCTTCTGCGCCGCTCTAAACGTTAACTCTAAGTTAACTTTTCAGATCGTATTAGTAAAAGTACTGATTTGTACAAACGATAACAAATTAGATTAAATTTTAATCTGAAAGTTGAGAGTTTAAACAAAATTGAGAAATACATTAAAGAAAAACTATCGGCGTTGTATTATTGCATATCTGAAGTTGCCATCCCAAAAATAAAAACGAAACGTCACAAAATTTGAAGAATACATAGGAAAAAGCATACAGGAATCAGTACATAGACCAAAATATGCCGATCTTAAAGCAAGTTTGTACAAATGTTTTCTTGTAGCATCGAAAACGTAATTGCGCAATCACTGTTCTAATTTCAATACCAATACCTAAGCGCGAGTTCGTGTAACTGCAAACTGAAAAGACAATAATGTCAGTAATGGATGGCTGGCAAATGTTTAGAAAATGCCCAGAATTCGCTATCTGAAAATTTTTGAAGAACTAATTTTCTGACAAACGTCATATGTAGCACCTAACACATAATACATGACTGATTGTATAATTATTAATTATTAATTAATTAAGCACTTTTTAACCAACGGTTACGATTATCTGTTTCACCATCTTCCGGTTACTAAACGCAAACATTAGATAGAAAGTGTGGCAAAACCACCTCAGTTTGTTTACGAAAAAGTGTGTAATGAGAAACATAAAACTGATATTTAATATAAAATATTTTTTTAAACTTAAAAATTATAAATTAAAAAGTATTTGTTTTTAGTTTAAATAACCTATAAGCAATATTAGGGAACAAATTTGATCAAGTGATAGTGAAAAACGATTAAACGGCTACGTCTGTGCAAAAATAACTCCTGCGAGGACAACATTTTGTTAAAAAAAAAAATATAACGGGATGTTGGACTTATGTACATATATTTTTATATGGCCCTTTGACTCTTAATTATTTGTACCAGCTCATGTTTATCATTGTGAAAGTGTGTTTTTGTCCAAAATATCATGTAACATTGGGTTATGGGCGACATTGGGTTATTGTAATAGTCTATCAACTTTTTTTTAACTTTTATTGGTGGTAAATTTATATTGGGAAACAAAATTGGATGTGTAAGAAGTCTTTTATTTCTCATTTTACACATTTCAAATAAAAAAAATATTCAAAATACATTTTGTTATTGCGATTTGTTCCATTTTTTCGATATTTTTTATTTATTAAAAACTTAACCGGGATTTTTCATTCGGTTATATTTAACAACAACTTTTCCGTTAAATAGTTTCGGTTATGTGTTAATCATTAATTGTGAGAAGCCAATTTTACTAACTTACGGTTAATGTTTTGAGTAAAATTTAATCATATATTGTGAAAATGGCCGTTAGAAAAGTTAATAAATAAGACGAAAAAGTTAAAAACCCTTAGGACATTTCAGTTTACTTTTTCGCGATTACACTGTATATTAGGATTTTTTTTATTCAACCTGCCATGAAGATGATATTCTTTATGAGTTCCAAAAACAATAAAATTAAAATATTTTAAATGTTTTTTAATAAATTCATTTGTTTTTACGTTAAAAAATTTATCATAAATAAGTATTTATATTTTTGTAGGCTTAAATTAGGTTTGTGTACGAGTCTGCAATTATGCATGTTGTTAAATTTATAAAAATAAAAATGATAGTGGCACCACTGAAATGTAAATACATAATAAAAAACACAGCTGTTTATATTTTTTCAATTGTAGCTGTCGTCTTCAAAATATTTCAGTAGCTGATTACGCGACTACAATTGCAACCTGCAGCATTTGTAGTCGTGCCTTCGTATTGCCTGCTGTCTCGAATGTGTTTAGTGCATGATGCTTTAAAGCAGGGGTTTCCATTTCTTTGCACAATTGTGCACACCACTACCAACACATATTTTTATACTCTTCAATTCAGTCGTCGATGTGACTTCGACAAGTGTGCATGTCTAGCGGATGCTATATTATTTTGTCTCAGCTTACACTCAAAAAATATTGTGCGGTCAAAAATGCTTTTGGTAACATCCAATGCCTTGCGTGCAATTTTTATTTAGAGTTTAAATTTTAAGACTTAAATGTAAAATAATGTAACATTTCAATAGTTAACATGCAAAGCAAAGAACTTTGTAAAATGGTAATTATTTGAGATTTAAAAGCAATTTTTAATATTTCAGATAACAAATTTCAAAATGTATAACAGTCCTATGTGGAAGAAGCTGATAGTCACATTTATTATAGGTTTTATTTTACATACGTATATGGATTCGGTTCTTATAATTTTACAGCACTTTTTTATTTTTTCTTATGCAATACTTTATTATTATTATAAATTATTATCTGATCACTAATTCCACTAACACCGCGGTAATAGTTATAAAACAGATTACCCAGTTTTGGTGTTTAAAAATATTAATATGTTCTTATAAAAAGAATTAAAAACTCTGCTAATTTTTTTATTGAGTGTGATTATACATTATGCTGTTAAAAAAATTATATATTTATTTGATGATACGTCATTTTTAATTTTGTAAATAACTTAAAATTATATAAAAATACATATGTAACGTGAATCCTAATCAACAAAAATTTCAAATTTTCAAATAATATCTACATTGTTTTGCATTTAAGCTAACGATATTTGTTTTGTTTGAAAAAAAAATTCTTTGATGCCTGTAAAAGGGTCCCTTTTTCTTTCGTTAAAAAGACGTACCTAAATGCTGAAATTATTAAGAAAAAAATAGCCATAAGAATTTGTTGGTATTTTGTGCTTGTAAAAATATTTTTGTTTCTGTACCAATCGCGTCGGTAAGTTTTTTTTTTCTTTGAAAACACTTTTCTTAAGTATGTAAAAATATTTAAAAAACAAGTAAAAAAAAGTCTTGTTTTCCTACAATTTATATGTAAACCTATACACAATGTGACAGCAGGTAAAATTTTTGGGTAAGAAGATGTGTTTTATTGATGTATTAATGAAACTTTTTGGTTTGCCACTATTTTAATTGCTTACTTTTTTATGCTACAAGTATATGACCGAGTCCAAAGAGTTAACCTTACTAATTTATGGTATTTATTTAACGTAACTTTGACCTGTTATAATGACTTTATAAATTTTTGCAGGCAAACTCAGGTGCACATTTGGTATTTTGTAAAAAGTTATGATATACCATTAGCTAGAATTAAAATGTGTGCACAGATGTTTGAATTATGAGTCTGCACAGATGGAGCCAATGTAATGTTGGGCAAATATAATGCTTATAGGCCGATTAAAAAACACGAATTTGCAGTTCATAATTTTCACTGCATAATTCATCAGACCGCTCTTGCATCGAAATTCATAAATGATACCCCAGCTATGAAGACAGCAGAGGATATAATAAATAAAATTCGAGGCGGGCATCAAGCGCTTACCCACCGAAAATTTTTAACCTTTTTAAAAAACAAAAATGCTGTGAATTGTGACCTGAAAATGTTTACAGAAGTTCGGTGGCTAAGTCGCGGTGATTGCCTGAATAGACTTTATGATTTAAGAGAAGAAGTTCTTCAGTTCCTAGAAACTGAGAAAATAGAAAAAGTTTTAGTACAGTGTTTAAAAGACAATAATTTTATTTTAGACTTAGCTTTTTTGGCAGATACGACAAGTATGTTAAATGAACTTAATTTGGAATTGAAAGGAAAGGAACGCAATATATGCGACTTGTCAAAAATCATTCACAATTTTAAAACAAAACTTTTTCTAATTTTTTCCCAAATTAAAACTGGTGATTTTTTCCAATTTTCCAAAAACTTCACTTGTTTATAGAAATCTCGAAATCGACAAAAGATATGAATATGCCGAAATATTTGAAACACTTTTCAATAATTTTCAAGACAGGTTTCAAGATTTTGTAATTTTACAACCGCTATTAGATCTTTTCGAAAACCCTTTTCGTTGCGATGTAAGCAACTACGAATTTGATATTCAATCAGAACTAATCATACTACGAAGCGGAGTAAATGCTCCAGACGAAAATAATATTATAGAGTTCTGGAAAGATTTGGATGGCGAGTTCTATCCTGAACTAAAAAAAAATCATTTAAGTGCCTCTCTTTATTCGGCACTACTTACCTATGCGAACAAATTTTTTCGGATTTAAAATTTATTTGTTCCAAGCAACGTAATAAATTAAGTTCATCCCATTTGAAAAGCATTCCACTATTACGAAACTGCCATAAAAGTATAAATTTAGAAGATTTTATTTTATAAGTTGTATAACACAAGAGAACAAAATTAAACATTTTTTGTGTTGATAGAAAATTTGTAGCAGTTCTTTACCAATTCAATGTCGCTGATTTTAAAACTGCACTTTTTTTTCTATCAGCTGTGATTTGCGTGCAATATTTATTTTTTATGAATTTTTAAAACATAAAAATCTTTAATTTTTTTTTTACAATTGTTTGATAAGATATTTGAAACTGATTTAGAGTCAAAAAGCTTCCGAATAAAAAAAGCGCAGTTTTAAAATCAGCGACATTGAATTGGTAAAGAGTTGCTACAAATTTTTTATCAACACAAAAAATTTTTAATTTTACCTTTGTGTTATACAACTTATAAAATATATTACTAACATTTTATTTCGGCTGTAAATGAATGCATTCTCTCAATTTGTTTACTCTCTGGTACTCACTACTACACAACCAAAAAATTTTTGGAAATCCCTGCTTTAAAGCAGGGGTTTCCATTTCTTTGCACAATTGTGCGCACCACTACTAACACACATTTTTATACTCTTCAATTTAGTCGTCGATGTGACTTCGACAAGTGTGCATGTTTAGCGGATGCTATATTATTTTGTTTCAGCTTACACTCAAAAAATATTGTGCGGTAAAAAATGCTTTTGGTAACATCCAATGCGTTGCGTGCAATTTTTATTTAGAGTTTAAATTTTAAGACTAAAATGTAGAATAATGTAACATTTCATAAGTTAACATGCAAAGCAAAGAACTTTGTAAAATGGTAATTATTTGAGATTTAAAAGCAATTTTTAATATTTCAGATAAAAAATTTCAAAATGTCTAACAGTCCTATGTGGAAGAAGCTGATAGTCACATTTATTATAGGTTTTATTTTACATACGTTTATGGATTCGGTTCTTATAATTTTACAACACTTTTTTATTTTTTCTTATGCAATACTAAAAATTATTATTATAAATTATTATCTGATCACTAATTCCACTAACACCGTGGTAATCGTTATAAAACAGATTACCCAGTTTTGGTGTTTAAAAATATTAATGTGTTCTTATAAAAAGAACTAAAACCTCTGCTAATTTTTTTATTGAGTGTGATTATACATTATGCTGTTAAAAAAATTATATATTTATTTGATGATACGTCATTTATAATTTTGTAAATAACTTAAAATTATATAAAAATACATATGTAACGTGAATCCAAATCAACAAAACTTTCAAATTTTCAAATAATATCTACATTGTTTTGCATTTAAGCTAACGATATGTGTTTTGTTGTGAAAAAAATCTTTGATGCCTGTAAAAGGGTCCATTTTTCTTTCGTAAAAAAGACGTACCTAAATGCAGAAATTATTAAGAAAAAAAATAGCCACAAGAATTTGTTGGTATTTTGTGCTTGTAAAAATATTTTTGTTTCTGTACCAATCGCGTCGGTAGGTTTTTTTCTTTGAAAACACTTTTTTAAGTAAGTAAAAATATTTAAAAAACAAGTTAAAAAGTCTTGTTTTCCTACAATTTATGTGTAAACCTATACATATAAAAGCAAATGTGACAGCAGGTAAAATTTCTGGGTAAGAAGATGTGTTTTATTGATGTATTAATGAAACTTTATTGTTTAGCACTATTTTTATTGCTTACTTTTTTATGCTACAATTATATGACCGAGTCCAAAGAGTTAACCTTACTAATTTATGGTATTTATTTAACGTAACTTTGACCTGTTACAATGACTATACATTTTTGCAGGCAAACTCAGGTGCGCATTTGGTATTTTGTAAAAAGTTATGATATACTATTAGCTAGAATTAAAATGTATGCACAGATGTTTGAAGTATGAGTAACCCAACAACGTGAATACCCTTTCTATTTTACTTACCACTATGAACCCCCTAACTTTTTACTAAAATAACTTTTTCACGTTATAATTCTCATGTAATTTATTTTATTGTTGAAAAAATAGACCAGGGAAATCCATTTCTATGTACAATTGTATATACCACTACTAAAGGTACGTTCAGATTGAGTATCAAATAAAATAACAGCTGATTTTGAGCAAATAAAAGTATTTGCCGGCAAACAAATATTTGTCCAATGTGAACATAGTGTGAACACAAAAAATCAAATATTTGAGTAATTTTTGAGCAAACATTTATTTGATATTACAAAAAAATTGTAAGAGCAAACAACGACAAATAATTTTAGCCATGTTCCGGATAGAAGCAATTTTTCCTGTAAGTTTTCGGATTCTTACCGCTAATTTAGCAATTTTTATAGAATTTTTGCCATTCCTTATAGTTTTAGGCACTTTTACTAAATTTTATGGCTTGTTTGAAATATTAAAATGGTTCGCGATTTTCGCTATTTCTGCAACATTTTTTTTTTTGTTTTTCCCCTACATTTTGTTTTTTAACCGATTTAGCAATTTCAAATATATTTTAGGGTTTGTTTCCAAGTTTGCAATTTTTCGCGAATTTTAGCCATGCTCGCGAAGAAGCGATTTTTCACTGTAAATCTTTAGAGCTTTAACGATTTTTAATAATTATTAGGCTTTGCTATCATACCGCTATTATCAAATTTTTGCGAATTTCCGCTAATTTAGCAATTTTTATCGAATTTTTGCCATTCCTTTTAGTTTTAGGCACTTTTAATAAATTTTATGGCTTGTTTGAAATATCTAAATTTTTCGCGAATTTTCGCTATTTTTGCAAAAATTTTTTTCCCGACATTTTGTTTTTTAACTGATTTAGAGACTTCAAATATATTTAAGGGTTTATATCCAAGTTTGCAATTTTTCGCAAACTTTAGCCATGTTCCCGTTACCCATTGTCTTCCAGTTTTTTTTATATTTTACATTCTCCTGTTCTAACACTATAAAAGATGCTGCTCCACAGAATAAAAAAAAAAAATTAGCTTTTGCGCTCATTTTTACTATTTGTGAAATATATTATTATTTTTGAACACTTTCATTAAATAATTATTTGATGCAAATATTTATTTTAGTCTGAACGCATGGCAAACATGAATTAATTTATTTTATTTAACACTTTTTGCCAACTGTTTCATCAAACAAAAATTGTCAAATGTTTGAGCTTAGTTTGAACATTAAGCAAAATATATTTTTGTTTTACACAGTTTGATGCAAATATTAGAACAAATATTTTCGTCAAATATTTCATTAGTCTGAACGTACCTCAATACATATTTTTGTTTCAGGTTAACAGAAAAAACTTTATGATGGCACTTAAAAAATATTGTGCGGTCAAAAACGCTTTTGGTAACATCCAATGCCTTATATGGTATGCAACATTTAAGGAAGGAACGGAATATGTTATTAAACGTGTGATTTGCGTGCAATATTTATTTTTTATGAATTTTTAAAACATAAAAATTTTTAATTTTTTTACAATTGTTTGATAAGATATTTAAAACTGATTTAGAGTCAAAAAGCTTCCGAATGACAAAAAAGTGCAGTTTTAAAATCAGCGACATTGAATTGGTAAAGAATTGCTAAAAATTTTTTATCAACACAAAAAATTTTTAATTTTGTACCTTTGTGTTATACAACTTATAAAATATATTACTAACATTTTATTTCGGCTGTAAATGAATGCATTCTCTCAATTTTTTTACTCTCTGGTACTCACTAATACACAACCAAAAAATTTTTGGAAATCCCTGCTTTAAAGTTTAAAATTGTAGCATAAAAAAGTAAGCAATAAAAATAATGCGAAACAATAACGCTTCATTAATACATCAATAAAACACATCTTCTTACCCAAAAATTTTACCTGCTGTCTCATTTGCTTTTATGTGTATAGGTTTACACATACATTGTAGGAAAATAAGACTGTTTTAACTTGTTTTTTAAATATTTTTACTTACTTAAGAAAAGTGTTTTCAAAGAAAGAAAACCCACCGACGCGATTGGTACAGAAACAAAAATATTTTTACAAGCACAAAATACCAACAAATTCTTGTGGCTATTTTTTTTTTCTTAACAATTTCTGCATTTAGGTACGTCTTTTTTACGAAAGAAAAAGGGACCCTTTTACAGGCATCAAAGAATTTTTTTCACAAACAAAACACATATCGTTAGCTTAAATGCAAAACAATGTAGATATTATTTGAAAATTTGAAATTTTTGTTGATTAGCATTCACGTTACATATGTATTTTTATATAATTTTAAGTTATTTACAAAATTAAAAATGACGTACCATCAAATAAATATATAATTTTTTTAACAGCATAATGTATAATCACACTCAATAAAAAAATTAGCAGAGTTTTTAATTCTTTTTATAAGAACACATTAATATTTTTAAACAAAAAAACTGGGTAATCTGTTTTATAACTATTACCACGGTGTTAGTGGAATTAGTGATCAGATAATAATTTATAATAATAATTTTTAGTATTGCATAAGAAAAAATAAAAAAGTGCTGTAAAATTATAAGAACCGAATCCATATACGTATGTAAAATAAAACCTATAATAAATGTGACTATCAGCTTCTTCCACATAGGACTGTTAGATATTTTGAAATTTTTTATCTGAAATATTAAAAATTGCTTTTAAATCTCAAATAATTACCATTTTACAAAGTTCTTTGCTTTGCATGTACACTTATGAAATGTTACATTATTCTACATTTAAGTCTTAAAATTTAAACTCTAAATAAAAATTGCACGCAAGGCATTGGATGTAACCAAAAGCATTTTTGACCGCACAATATTTTTTGAGTGTAAGCTGAAACAAAATAATATAGCATCCGCTAGACATGCACAATTGTCGAAGTCACATCGACGACTGAATTGAAGAGTATAAAAATATGTGTTAGTAGTGGGGTGCACAATTGTGCAAAGAAATGGAAACCCCTGCTTTAAACACATTCGAGACAGCATACTACCGACTTCAATATGTCAACAATAGAATACATGTGTGTATATGGAAATGATTATTTTAACGACGACACGGCAAAATGGGTGCAGGTTGTTGTCTATGCTAATTTTGTCGTTGTAGTCAAATTAAACTAATTTCTATTTTTGTACGCTACAAAACAGAAAAAGTGCTGCTAATATAATCAAAAATTAGAAGAATTAGTGCTTATAATATATAATAATATTTTTTTGGTTAAACAGCAAAGAACCGGATTGAAACAAGAATATAAGCGCGGCTCACCACCAAATCTATATTATTATTACTTTTTAGTATCCTTAAAAGAAGTTATATAGGAAGATGTTTGTCACGCCAACGCTCTTAGTTTTAGCAGTATGGGTATCATTGAAAAATTGAAAGTGCTTTTCACATGGTGTTTAAAGCACACCGATTTATTAACCCATTAAGAGCCGATTTCAAATGCTCATACTTCTTGACTGACTTTTTTACTAAATTTGCTTTATCTTTAAATTATGTCGATATAATAATAATTATTTAACAATAATATACACATGTTTCCAAAGTTATTAGGACTTTGATTAATAAAGTTTTTCTGTATTGCGGGTTTTCAGCCTTCCGGAACACTTTTCAAATATTTACATATTACTATATTTCAATATGTAACAAGTGCATAAACTATTACCACTATATATTTTAACTCAAACTTATAAATAAATTGTGAAGTTTTCCAAAATAAAATTTTTTTAACCCTAATAACTTTAAGATTTTTTATGATGGAGTTTCTAAAAATATAGCATACAAAAACTTGGGGTGTTCTCTATAACATATTATATTTGAGGAAATATTATTATACACATCGACAATAATAAATCGGTATATTTAATACATCATATGAAATGTGTTTCGAAAGACTTTATTATGATACCAATACTTCAAAGATTCAGATTATATTTTTCTTCCTATACTATTGATAAAGTGCTCTGAAACATTTACGACCTATAATTCATAAACTTAGTGCGTTGAACCAAAAAATTACAGTAAAATCGCGATACAGTAATCTTGCGGTCAAGTTAACCAAATTTTAGCGCTTCTGTGCCGCTCTAAAAGTTAACTTTTCAGATCGTATTAGTAAAAGTACTGATTTATACAAACGATAACAAATTAGATTAAATTTTAAGCTGAAAGTTGAGAGTTTAAACAAAATTGAGAAATACATTAAAGAAAAACTATCGGCGTTGTATTATTGTATATCTGAAGTTGCCATCTCAAAAATAAAAACGAAACGTCACAAAATTTTCGAGGCTTTGAAGAATACATAGGAAAAAGCATACAGGAAAGCATTACAAAGGCCAAAATATGCCGATCTTAAAGCAAGTTTGTACAAATATTTTCTTGAAGCATCGAAAACGTAATTGCGCAATCACTGTTCTAATTTCAATATCAATAGCTAAGCGCGAGTTCGTGTAACTGCAACCTGAAAAGACAATAATGTCAGTAATGGATGGCTGGCAAATGTTTAGAAAATACCCAGAATTCGCTATCTGAAAATTTTTGAAGAACTAATTTTCTGACAAACGTTATATGTAGCACCTAACACATAATACATGACTGATTGTATAATTATTAATTATAAATTGTAGCCGGTACAAATTAGATCTAAGTTTCTTTTTTGTACTGATGAAAACTAAGTCATTGAAAAAAATATAGGTACATATGTTTATTATTGCATTTTTTTACAATTTAGAAAAGTTAATAAATATGACGAAAAAGTTAACCACCCTTAGGACATTTCAGTTTACTTTTTCGCGATTATACTGTATATTAGGATTTTTTTATTCAACCTGCCATGAAGATGATATTCTTTATGAGTTCCAAAAAAAATAAATTAAAATATTTTTTAATAAATTCATTTGTTTTTACGTTAAAAAATTTATTTTAAATAAGTATTAATATTTTTGTAGGCTTAAATTAACTTTGCGTGCGAGTCTGCAATTATGCATGTTGTTAAATTTATAAAAATTAAAAATGATAGTGGCACCACTGAAATGTATATACATAATAAAAACCACAGCTGTTTATATTTTTTCAATTGTAGCTGTCGTCTTCAAAATAATTCAGTAGCTGATTACGCGACTACAATTACAGCCTGCAGCATTTGTAGTCGTGCCTTCGTGTTGCCTCCCTTTCGGATTTTTTTTAGCTAGCTCAACATTTGGTTGACTTTTAGCTAACTTATTTACAACTGACTAGTGACTAACTCATAATTGGTGCAGATTTGAGTCAGGCGTGTTTTGTGCGACTGACTTCTTCTCGATAAGTATTGAACTAGCCTTTGGCTAACTCAAAGCTGATGCAGAGATTAGTGAGTTGTGTTTTGTGCGACTGACTTTTTCTCGATAAGTATTGAACTAGCCTTTGGCTAACTCAAAGCTGATGCAGTGGACTGTGGTAAAAACACGTTTTGCTTGTTTTGTGTACTTTTTCAAAGTTAAATAATAAGCAAAAGTTCCCATATTCTCTTTGTTAATATCATTTAGTTAAATACATCTTATTTTCAAAGTAGAATTATTATGAAAACCGGTTTTTGCCATATCGGGCATGCTGATGGTGTCTTATAACTGAGAGTTTTTCTGTAGACAAAGGGGAAATACAACAAAAGTGAAAGAAAACATATGTGAAATAGTCTAGACAGACAGAGACAGAGCTCTGTCTCTCTTTAAAAAATAAATAAAGCAAAATACGTAATTTTTTTTTATTCTCTTATTAAAGTCAACATATTGTATGCACCACAAGCTGACTCATAATGAGCTAACTTATGGTTATCTAAAAAGTTATGCAGTGTGAGTGAGTACTGACTCGTACTGCGGACATTGCGTGTAAAAACTGAATAGCTTTAACCATGTAAATGAGTTAGCTTGTGAGTCACCTCTGACTAACTTCTGGTTAACCATGAGTTGACTTTGAGCTAACTCATTTTCCGACAGGGCTGCTGTCTCGAATGTGTTTAACGCATGATTTAAGTAAAGATACATAAGTTTTAAATTACAGTGTTAGCAAAAATAACAAGCACAATGATTTTAATAAATTCAATTGAAAAATTGCATAATATTTAACTTGCAAAAGTAATATTTACTTTCATTTAGTTCATTAGTCATATTTTAGTTAATATAAGGCAAATTTAATTCATTTATTTAATATTAAATTAGAATCATTTGCACATTTAATAAGTTAGGTAAAATTATTTAGGTATTTAGTAAAATTTTAAATTTATGTTCAAGATAATTAATTAAGTTATTATTCTTTCTATTTCTTGAGTAAGAGAAAACTAAGTATGAATTAATTTAATAAATTTTTTCCTCTATCTTTTTTCTTTTTTTTTACATTACTTTAATTTATTATAACCATATAACTCTGCTCTACGTATAATAAAAAATAAATTATGAAGTTAAGTTATTATTAGGTGTGGGTTTTAAGTTTATGTATAAAGCCGAGAATACTTATAATTGAAGAAATAAGGTTATGTTTAATAATGTAGAAAATAGTATATAAAATATGCTAGTTAATAGTTTTTATTAATAATTTTTAATTTGTTGTTTAGGAAAATATAGTTTAAATTTCATTCAATATAAACTAATTTGATATAAGGTTTTATATTAGTTAATTTATTGATTTTTCAAGCTTTTGTCAAACCGTGTAGGATTTGTTGAAGGTATTATGCAATACGCTTTTCAATGTCTCCAAGCGTTGGAAATGATTGCCTTATGTGAATAATGATTGTTTTCTTGGAGTAATCCTCCATGTGGTCTCCCTCAAGGATCCCAGGACCAAGGCAAGGTGTATAATAGAATATTAAAAAAAAAGGAATCCTTTTAGTGTGTTCTGCGGGCGTTGACTCAAAAATTTTTCTTTTTTAAAAAAATGATGAAATAATTTAATATAATTATTATTGTAATTCTTTCACTTGTGAGTTCACTTATTTCACTTTTCCTTTTTAAAAATAAAAACTTTATATTGCTTAAATTTCTCTGCTCGCTTCTTTACTTGAGCACTTCTTTCTGATCGACACCACTTTTAAAACTGATCCTCACTTTAACAAAATTTCAATTATGCAGTGCGTATTTCTAGACGCGTAATACTCAAGTTTTCTAGTAATTAAGATCTATTAAAGCTTAAGTAAAAAGAGGACAAAATTATTAGTATCATAAAGATGAGGTGATCTAAATAAGGACAACTAACTTGACCTGCAAATGCAAAATGTTATTACCATATATGGTCATAAAATGCGAATTTAAAAATGAGAGTAACTACGCTCACTTAAATATAAACACACAATCGTACGTACTTACATATTTACGTATAGATGTGCATGCCCAATTGAGCGAAATAAGGTGCATTAGAAGGGCAAATAAAAGTAGACTAGGAAATGTGATGAACCCTCATTAACATACGTTAAATTTAAAAGTACAAATAGGAAAAATATTGAAGTAAAACAAATTCCTTAAATTTTTCAAGAAATCGTTACATTTGTTCAATACAAATTAGTTCTCCAATTGATAAATTCTTTTTGATTAAAGTTTAGGCATTTGTTGTTAGGAAACTCACTGGTAAATTGCCCTATAAATCCTTTGTGTTCTCTGTTCGTACTAAATTTGATGGTTTGAATTTAGCCGACTTTAATTTACGGGAAGAAAATCCAGTAGATTTACTTTTGGGCGGTGATATATACCCGCGTGACATACGTGAAGGTGTTCGGTGGAAAGATGACTACAACCTCGTTGCACAAAACACCGTTTTCGGCTGGATTGTGACAGGCCAGATTGAGCACTCGTTTCCAAACAAATCTGTGTCTTCATTTTCAACAAAGTCGATCTGAATCTCGAACTAGCTCGTTTTTGGGAACTTGAAGAAGTCCCTCACGTGCCCAAACTATCCGATGAAGACCTCTATTGTGAAGAATTATATCAAAGGACAACATATCGAAATTAAGAGGGATGGTTTGTAGTTTCACTTCCATTTAAGAAAGAATTTCCAATCCATAAGAATGTTGGCCACTCTCGGGGTAACGTCATTGCACAATATATACGTAACGAAACCCGTTTAATAAAACAACCCATGGCGAAGTGTAATTATGATCAGGTTATCACAGAATACCTGAATCTTCGCCATATGGAAAAAATTCACCCGGATTTATCCGCCAACCCCAATACTTCCTTTTATTTGCCCCATCACGCGGTAATAAAACCCGATAGCACGACGACTAAGATTAGAGTTGTCTTAACTGCATCAAACCCCTCATCAAATGGCGTAAGTCTTAACGACGTATTATACGTCGGTCCTGTATTTCAAGCTGATTTAACAATTCTTATTCTACGTTGGAGGCTCTTTCGATATGTTTTCAACGCCGACATTGAAAAAATGTATCGACAGATACTCATTGAAAAGTCTCAAGCCCCCTTTCAACGTATTGTTTAAATTGTGTAAATTATCCACACGTGGAAAACATTAAAATTCCAAGTTATCTAGACTTTAACCCGCTATTTTTTATCGAATTGCATGGGTTTTGTGATGCGTCGGAGAAAGCATATGCTGCTACCCTATATTTGCGTGCTCAAACCCCAAGTAACATAGTTCAAACACATCTGTCGACAGCAAAGACAAAAGTTGCGCACGTAAAGTTTATAACAATACCCCGAAAAGAACTCTGTGCTACTGAGCTGTTAGCCAAGATGTTTAAATCGATACAAACTTAGCTTTATATCGTAACCAATCGAATCTATATATGGACTGATTCCACCATTGCACTGTCATGGCTGCAGAAACCCCCCGAGCACTGGAAAACGTTCGCTGCGAATCGGGCCTCATTTATTGTCGCTAAATTAGGGAAAGATGTATGGTTTCATGTTAATTCAAAGGACAACCCCGCAGACCTAGCTTCGCGTGGTACTACAGCTAGGGACTTGATCTCGAACTCTTTGTGGTGGTCTGGCCCTACATGGTTAAAGTTATCACCTTCTGAATGGCCATCTTATACCCCAAATCTAGAAACCCAAGAAGAGAAGAAATCTGTAAAAGTGCACGTTAATTGTGTTGTTTCTAAGGACATTCTGAGTCGTTTTTCTGACCTTTCCAGGGCTATGAGAGTTCTTTGTTATGTATTTCGATTCTTTCATAACATATCGCCAAGACACCATCTTCGATTTAAAACAAATGCCCTAGGTCAATCAGAAATCACCCATGTTAAAAAGCGATTAATCATAATGACCCAAAAACTGTATTTTCCGGAATACGAAATTCTCACTAATGCACAGATCTTGCCACGCAAACCGTGATCTTTTAACATTAAACCCCTTTATTGATTCTGAAGGTTTTCTCAGAGTAAATGGTAGACTAACACAATCTCCCATACTTACTTATGATGAGCGTTTTCCAAAAATATTGCCGTATAAAGCTCAATTCACAAAACTCTATCTTGAGTTAATTCATAAGTCCTCCCTGCATGGAGAAAATTCGGTTCTATTGAGATTAATGCGAATTGGGTTCTGGGTTCCGAAACTAAAGAATTTGAGTGAAGGCAGAATTAGTTTGTACGTTCTGTTGTGTTACGAATCAGCCGTTTTGTTTCTGTTCAATTGATAGTCTGTATGTGTGGTTAGTTTTTCCTTTTTCGTTCTGTTCTGTTGCGGACAGATCTGTTAAAAATAGAATTCACCGTTAAGTTACGGCCAACGTGTGTATGGATTAATTTGTTGTGATATAAAAAAACTGTAATTTATTACTTATAGCTAGAAAAATTGGTTTTAATTAATGATTTTTTAAACATTTGCGTATTTTTGACACAAAATATTATTTTTTATTTTTGACGAAATTTTTTTTTACAATTGCAATGCTTTTCTTTTTAAAAGCAGCTGATTCCTTTCACAGAAAAAGTAATTACAAAATTTTTCTTACAGAAAGGAACGTAACAGAACGGCAACAGAAAGTAAAAACTAATGAGGCCTTTAGCTAATTGTCCGTAATTGTAAAGACTGTGTATTGCAAAGGCATATCAGAAGTGAACCAATCATGGGAGCACTACCGCCTGAAACAACGTATCTATCCCGATCCTTTACTAACACTTTGCTGGTCCGTTTGACATAAAATCGTATATCGGACGGGGCTATAAGGTAACCAAGGGTTACGTACTGGTATTCGTTTGTTTCGCCACAAAAGCTCTGCACTTGGAAATCTCAAGCGAAGTATCTACTAAACCTCTGCACAAATGCATTTAAAAGCCGTTTCAAGACATTCGTTTGTTTTTTAAATACTGATTGTCGCTCACTCTTTGCTAACGAATCAAATGCTATGTTGTGCAAAACACATATAACAAAAAATAAATAAAAACACACAATTGCAAATTAATTTTAATTAGTGTGTTATAAACGACCAAATACGAAGTGTAAAGAATACGGAATTCACTCCAAACAGCAACAAAGCAAAACAAATCACACTAACTAAACCAAATCACACGAATCACACGAAAGAACTGTAGCAAAATAGGTGATTATGAATTATCTTGTTTTTCTTCAATTATTAGGTATGACTAGCTAGATTTGTATGAAGCAAAAAACAATTAAAGATGAAAAATATTTTTATAGAATATTTAAGTTTTTATTTTAAATTATTTTATTATTACAAAAACATATTATCAAATATTTAATTAAAATTAAAAAAAAAAATAAAAGGTAATTCTATTATTTGCAAAATTAATATAAAAATAATACATAAAACGATCAAAATCTGAGAAAACAATCGGCAATAAACATCAAGATCACACCCTGTGAATTGAAAAGTTTACCGTACATAACTGTATTATAGACACAATTGTTGTGTGTTGTTTTTTCGTTCAAATCAAATTATGGATTGAGTTGGTTTATTTAAATCCAACTACTGCTTTACACTGATTTGTTTGAAACGAACTACTGTTTTAACATTGATTTGTTTTTTCATAATGGATCATTCGAGCTGATTTAAAAAAAAATTACAGTAGTTGACACAACAATCATTTGGTGTTGAACACTGTGTACAAGAAACAAATGCATTCGTGCATGGGTTTAGTATCTACCCCCGCTTTTATGGCAGCATTCCCCCGATTTTTCTCTCGAAGAGGTTGTCCTAAAGTCATGTACTCCGACAATGGGACCGCATTTGTAGGAGCCGCGAATATTCTTCGTAAAGATAGGATTCCATTTCTTTCATTAGTTAAACAGGGACTCATGTCCCAGTTTGCTTTTCAAGCCGTTGACTGGCGTTTCATACCCCCTGGAGCTCCACATATGGGAGGGCTATGGGAAGCCGGTGTTAAGAGCTCCAAAACTCACCTAAAAAATTAAACCATCTTCACAAGTTTACTTATGAAGAGCTTTCGACAATGCTTACTAAAATTGAAGCAGTATTGAACTCACGCCCCCTAAGCCCAATGACTGAAAACCCTACAGACTTTAATGCTTTGACGCCTGGTCATTTTCTCGTGGGTGGACCACTTTTAGCACCGGCAGAACCTGATATTTCAGAACAACCCTTAAGCTATTAGAATCGGTGGCAAAAACTTAAATTACTTCACCATCACATCGCCTTAAGATGGAAAGAAGAATATCTTAAGGAACTACATAAGCCTGTTAAATGGCAGTATCCCGAAAGAGACTTCGCAGTTGACGGGACGTTATTAGACGGGACAATCTACCCCCAAATTAATGGCGATTAGGTCGCGAAGAAAAGGTCGTTCTGGGACCAGACTCTAAAGTTAGAGATTGTGAAGTGCGTACATCGAGTGGCCTCATTACTCGTCCTATTTTTAAATTAGTTTTATTACCTTTTTTTGAACAACAATAATCATAGCTTTACTTTTTTAGCTAAAATGTCTACGCCCCCACGTCGCCTTAAAACCAACCTCAACACAAGTTCTGAAGTACAAAATAGTCAAACAGAAAATGCTTTGGCAATACGGCGACGAAAACTAAGAGATTGTCGATATGGTTCACCCCTTAAGAAAGAGAAAATGTTGTTCGCAAGTACCGCTACTGTATAAACTGCCTAGCACATTCACACTTTGTGAGGGATTGCCGTTGCCGTGATAGGTGTAGAATATGTCTTGCTGAACACAATACTCTCCTTCATTTATTTAATCATTAGACACAAAACCGCACAACACCATATCAAAAACGACAATCCGGTCGAAGACAACCACCACCACAGCCCCAACTTACACAAAGCAACAACCCAGCGGGAAAACTCAGAAGACCTTCTTACTTCAGGCCTTCTTAAAATTTTTTTTGATTAAACTACTATTATTATCTAACTGCTAAAGAATGTCTCAAAGAAGGCCTTCCACACTCGCTTCTATGAGAAGCGAGAAGAGAAGGAGTAACATTTTTTGTTTTGTTCAAGGCGAATTCAACTACAGGTGGTGTCAATACTACAACAATCCAAAAACAACAGAAACAACACAGGGTTTTTTGCATTGCATTGTTAGTGTTTACTGTCCAAAATGTTAACCATTCCTAACAAAGCACTAACAAATCTAAACAAAGTAGCTCGAACTGTCAAAATCAGATGGCTTTTCGACACCACCTGTAGTTGAATTCGCCTTGGTTTTGTTTTTTGCACAAGCAAAAGAATTCAGATCCCTTTACAAAAACAACGTTACATACATACATAGATGTTAAAATAACAATGAAAACAATAATGTAAATCATTTTAGTTGAAGTTGAAAAGAGAAAGAGTAACATTTTTTGTTTTGTTTTTTCGCCAAAGCAAAAGCGAAAGAATTCAGATCCCGTTATAAAAACTAAGTTACATACATACATATTAAAAAACCAAATGAAAACAATAATGTAAATCATTTTAGTTGAGTTTTGTTCATTAAAGAAGATAGGTACTTGTGCTAAATAATGAAAATGTTATGTAGTATGTATTAATTATGTATATATTTATTATATTTTATTTAATTTTATATTTTTTGTTTATATAGTAATTATAGTATGTGTAATTCTGTTCATAAATATATACATATGTGTACTAAACTAAACTTATTTTTTTTTTTTTTTTTTTTTCATATTTTATTTATTGAATCTTTTCTTAACTGAAAATTGACAATAAGTTTTTCAAATCTTAAAATTCTAAATTATTCTATGAGGTAACGTGCCAATGCAAGTTACCAATTAGATGTGAGAGGAGGTAATACATTGTTTATTATAGTGTTGCCAGATCTAGCGTGTCTTTTCTTCTTAGACGCCTATGTCCATCGCTAGAAAGTAAGTTTTGAGCTAAGGAATTTGGATGCACTATCAGCTTATTAACATATTTAATACAGCTCTCCCGAGCTACTGTGATGACGGTAGGAATACTTAAGTCCTTGTGAAGGTTAGCATTCCTTACGTACCAGGGAGCTCCAGTAATTATTCTTAAAATCTTCGATTGTCTTCTTTGTAGTTTTTCAATATTTGTAGAGCATGCTGTTCCCCAGAGTTGGATTCCATAGGACCAAATTGGTTTTATTATTGTGTTGTATATAAGGACTTTGTATTCCAAACTAAGAGTGGATCTAGTGTTTAAGAGCCACATTAGTTGGACGGTCTTCAATTTGATTTGAGTAATTTTTGCCTCAATGTGTCTGCTCCACGTGAGTCGCCGATCTAGGTGTATTCCTAGGTATTTAACATGATTCAGTTGAGGAATTTGTACGTTATTAATTTTAATTGGGGTGCAGTCATGTTTTCTGAGGGTAAATGTAATGTGGGCACATTTAACGGGATTAACATTAATTTTCCATTTGTCAAGCCAGATTTGAAGTTCGTTAATGTGATTTTGCAATAGCTTTGATGCTTCTACTGGGCAAGAATGGGTACTTATGATGGCAGTATCATCGGCAAATGTAAATGTTTGGGTTTTTACGTGAGTTGGCATATCTGCAGTATACAAGACATATAAGAAAGGACCAAGAATACTGCCTTGGGTTACACCAGCTTTTACAGAACAGGATCTGGATATAGTGTCTTTTACTTTGATTGTAAATGACCGATTTGACAAGTAATTTTTAAGAAGTAAGTGTGTACTAGGTGGTAAAATGGAAGAGATTTTAGATATGAGCCCTTCGTGCCACACTTTGTCGAAGGCTTGAGCTATGTCAATGAATAGAGCGGAACAATATTGCTTTTCTTCGAAAGTTTGTCTTATTAGTGTGACAATTCGGTGCACTTGTTCTATTGTGTTGTGACTTTTGCGGAATCCAAACTGGTGCTGAGGAATAATACGATGTTCGTTGACATAAGGAATAATAAGGCTTAGAAGTAGTTTTTCAAATAATTTTGATAATATTGACAGCAAGCTAATTGGTCTATATGATGTCGTTTGTGTTAAGTCTTTGCCAGGTTTCAGAATCATAATTATTTGTGATTTTTTCCAGGTTGTGGGGAAATGCCCTGTTCGATTTATACCGTTGTATATGTACATAAGTACTTTTAACGCACATTCGGGCAGTTGTTGGATCATTTTGGCAGTAATTTTGTCATGGCCGGCAGATTTTTTGACATTTAGCTCTTTAATGATTAGTTTTAAATCTGGGAGTCTAAAATGAATTGGGTAAAGTGGATAATTGCATAATGATTGTAACTCACAATCAGTGCTAGAAGAAACATTGGGCGTGAAAACTTTTTCGAGATGGTTTGCAAATGCATCGGCTTTTTCTGGGTTACTTCTGGCCCATTTTCCGTTTGGTAGTCGAATTGGTGATTCTAATGTTGTGGGGCATTTTAATTGTTTTGTTGTTCGCCACAGGCTATAATTTGTTCTATCGGTTGGGTCCAAATTTGATAGTTGCATATTAAGAAATGCTTCTCGTGACTCTTTTAATGCCGCACGAAGAGCTCTTGTACAGGTTGCCAGTTGATGCTTTAAAAAGGGAGATCTGTAGGTTTGCCACTGCCTCCGGATGTCTCTTTTTTGTTTTAGTAGGTCATCGATGTTTCTCGAAAAATAACTTAATGAAGTCTTGTTTCGCGTCACTTTGACAGGTGTAGCAAATTTGGCGGCAGACTGCAAGATTTCAGTAAACTCATTTGCAGCTGAGTCGATCTCATCATTATTTTTTAATGGAATATTTTGAGGTAAATGTGAGCTAACATACTTTTTATATTTAAGCCAATTTGTATTTTTATTTGGGAAATTAAATTTCGGATTGGGAAGTTGATTAATGTTGTTTATGTTTATTATAACCGGGGAGTGATCAGAAGATAATTCGAAAGACGGAATGGCTGTTATTTGCTCACGTTTTATGTTTTTAGTGACTCCAAAGTCTATTAAGTCTGGGATTTTTTGCAAATCTGTAGGCCAGTAAGTAGGGTGGCCAGAGGATATTGTATCCAGTTTAGCGGTAAAGACTGCCTTTAATAATTGTCTACCCTTTGGAGAGATAAGTCTGGAACCCCAGTGGGTATGTTTAGCATTAAAATCACCTGCTACAATAAATCTAGCACCTAGTGTAGAGAAGAAATCAAGAAACTTTTCTTCTGAGACCGAAAATCTTGGCGGGCAATAAATAGACGAGATGTTTATTTTGTATGAAGGACTATCAAAACATATTGAGGTAGCTTGCATATATTCTTTTGAGTAACATTGGAGAGGATAATGTTTAATGCTTGATCTGACGATTACAGCTGTGCCCCCAAAGCCTCTACCGCTCGGGTGTTTGGTGTCGTAAACTTTGTATCCTTTGATTCTAAAACAATTTTTTGAAGTGAAGTGTGTTTCAGAGACTAGCATTATATCTATTGAGTTCAGATGTAGAAAAGTTTCTAACTCGTTTTTATGTTGGCTTAAGCCGTTAGCGTTCCAATGACATATTGATATGGAATTCATTTTTTTGATAGGGTTTCAATAAGAATAGACTGATTTCTCATCATTTCTTGCAACATGCCAGTCATTCTGTCCATGAAAGTATACATTGACTGCACTAAGTTTTTTAAAGAATCCTCTAGGGATGAATGTTGTTGTTGTTGGAGTTCAGGGTTTTGTTGTTGTTGAGGTTCTGGGTTTTGTACGACTTGAGAATATGATTGCATAATTGTAAAATTTTGAGGAGTATAATTATTATTGCTGGCAGTAGCATTTAAGTTACTACGTCTGTTTGAGTCTATGTTTGCTCTCTGAGAAGGTCTCTGTCTCATTTGGATAAAGATTGGACAACCTCTATAATTTGCAGTGTGATTATTTCCACAGTTACTGCATTTTTTTACATTGGGGTCATTTTTTGGATTTGTGCACTCTTTGGTACTGTGGAGACCACCGCATATTACGCAGACGGTGGGTAGCTTACAATAAGTTTTTGTGTGTCCGTACTCCTGACAATTTTGACATTGTACGGGGTCTTTTCGTTTGTGTGGGGCTTCTACTGTTATTCTGTGATGCAAAAGATAACGCAATGAATAGATAGGATGAGGTTTATTCTTATTAGACATATGCCTGTCAAATGCAATTTCCACTCTGAAAAGTGTTTGAGGGATTTTGTTTCTATTTTTTATATTTTGAACGGACTTGACTTCGTAGCCAGCAGAAATGATAGCTTCTTTAACTTCGTTAATAGACACGGAACTTTCAATGCCTTTTATGACAACAATCAGTCCTTTTGCACTTTTAAGTTTGTAAGTATAGTAGTTTTTATTATTTTTATCGAAATCATCAATGACTATTCTGAAATTTTTTTCTGTGTACACTTGAACTTTGGTTTCCTGAATGTTACCCCTGCGCATAGACACAACATGGAAAGTATTAGAACCGATTAAGGTTGAAAGGCCATTAATCAATAGATTATTACATTGCTCACGAACATAGATCGGTGGTGGCTTATATTCCTTCGTAGGTAAATCGGTGGTATCACCATTTTCTTCATTGTCGAGTATAGAAAATCGATTTGACGATGTTTCTACTTGCGTTTTTGTTTGTTTTGATGCTGGTACATTTTTCTTAGACGCGGGACTGCGTTTTCTTTTCAAAATATCAAAGTAGCGATCCATCCCGGTTTGAACGGGACTTTTCGGAGGGATTTTATCGTTCCCAGTTTTTTGTGCTGAAGGGGAAGATGGCATCCCTTCACACAAAAACTAAACTTATAAAACACTAAACTTTTATACTTTTTTTTAAATTTATTAATAAATTATATTTTATATTTATTAAAAACGCTTCATTATGACCTTTAATCAAAGGCATGGTCTGAGAGGCCTTTTAAGAGCCATTAATTGAAAGGCCTTTTAACAAACCTTTCTTAGAAACCTTTCAAGATAACCTTTATCCTAAGTCCTTTTGACAGCCAATCTCTGGAAAGCCTTCTAAAAGCCATTTATTTGAATGCCTTTCAAAAGGCCTGTGAAAGAAAGGAAAGCGGAAGGCCTTCCCCGCAATGACAACGTGTGTAAAAAAGATATGAGTATGGAATGGAGCGAGCAGGCCTTGTGCATCCAAAAGAAGGGGTACAAAGGCCTAGAAAGCCTCCGCTGGGAAGGGCCTCAGAATCTGTACACTGTCTATACCAATACACCGGCACTAGCAACATCGCCAACTGGACCTACTATTATTATTAATCTCACACCGAAATAATCTAAAATCTATTTCTTTTTAATGAATTTTAGTTTTATAAGTCCTCTGAATATCTTACACAAATTTTACATCAGTATTATTGAGTGTAAAACATGAAGTTTTTTATATCCTGCAAAAATTTATATTGTAGATATACTTATCGGGTAGATACATTTATCTTGTTGATCTCTATCAATTATATCTTTTATTATTGAATTATTTTGAATTTTATACTCACTCGCCATTCATTTGGAAATTGCATTTCTGCAAGAGGGGGCGGGATGTTTATGTACGAACGTAACGGACATTATACTATCAATACCAATCTTAATTTTAGCGCTTTTTGTGTATTTTTCCGTATAAGTCTTCATACTACTTGTTGGAATGTACCTAGATTTCTCTCACTCTTCCTTTAATTTATCTGAGAAGAGCTTTGTATATTGGAATAAGCTTTTATCATTTAGATCAGTAAGATTCAATTTCTTTAAGCTATAAGTTTTAGTTTTTACGTGAATTTCACCCTGAAAGGTAATGAATTGTGAATAAAAAGTTGAATAGAACTAAAAATCTGGTTTATTTATTCTCTCTCTAACTAATTTTATATAAAATAATTTGGAAGGAAAAACCCCCCCATACAGCACAGATTGAAAATATATATTGAATAAAAATAAATGTATTGACGGAAAGGGAAATTAAAATGGGTTTTAGGTTTTGAATATTTTTAAAAAATTTGTTTGAATTCCTCTTTTTATTTTAAAAATTTATTTTCACATTTTTAATTTTTCCATTTTTTGTTAAAAACAATTTTGTAATTTTATAATATTTAAAAAGATTTCCTGAAGAAGGTTTCCATCGGGAATCGAAATATTGAAAAATAAATAACATTTTAATTGATTTTTTATAAAAAGTGACCTAAAGCTTGATAAAAATATATGAAAATAATTACTTTTATTTAATAATTTTTAATTTTAATTTTTTGAACTGAAGTGCAAATAAAATAGTGTTTAATACATAAATATTTTGGTTTCATTTTATTGCGTTTGGTTACTTTATTTTTAAATTTTGGTTAAACATTTTTTTTTGGTTGTGGCAGCACTGGTTAGAATTAATTTAATTTCATTTTCGGATTATCATCAGTTGCATTAATTATTATTATTAATTATTAATTTAATAAATTTGATTTTGAAATATAATATAAAATATAATTCCCTTTAGAAGCGAATGAACGCAATAAATAAATAATTTTTATTTAAATTATTTAACATCTAAGTGAACAAATTAAGAAAGAAAAATAAAAGAAAAAAAATATATTTATGTATGAATGAACATTCATACATATGTATACATACAGCGTTATTGTACGTATCAGTGATAGGTGAAAATTTGTTTTACGTGGCTGCAATTAAGCGTGGCAGTATAAACGAGACAAAAATACTGGTTAATCATGAAAATGATTTTCGTAAAATAATTAATAAATTTTAAGTACTTAAAAAAAGCTTTTATAAATACCAACTGAAGAGCAGTAAATCCCTTCAGGTAGTGATAAAGGGCATTGACTTTTGCGTGGAACCAGATGAAATAAAAACGTTTCTAGAAGAAAAGGGTTTCAAAATAAAAAATGTGATAAATATTAAAAACATCCCCAACCACTATTTCGAGTAGAATTAGAACCAGGCGATATAAAGCTTAAAAAAATTAAACGCATCCCATTTACAATTTAAAATACATTTTGTACAGACAAATCACGATAGAGGAGCCGCACAAAAGAAATGGTCCCGTTCAATGTTTAAACTGCCAAGAATTTGGTCATACTAAAGCAAACTTCCATTTACCCTCTGTTTGCGTCCTATGTGGAGAATTACATGGCACAGTTCATTGCGATAATTCTAAAAACGATCCCAACGTAAAAAAAATGTAGCAACTGTGGCGGTAATCACACTGTCAATTATAGAGGACTAGCTTAACCAGGTGCGCTTTGCGACCCCCATCGAAATTAAATTGGTAAGATTTTTTTAAAAAGTATAGCATCTTGGACTAAATTTGAATGATTTTACAGTAACCGTTCAACAGATGATATACAGAAATTTCAAGTGTCTTCGTCTGGGAGGTGCCATGCCTACTTTTCCCATTAAAACTACCTTTTTAAATATGTTGTGGATTATTATCCAAGCTATTTGTACAAAATAAGAATACTTTCACTATTACAGTACTTCGAATACGTAGAAATTTTTATTGCAATTGTGTGGAAGGTGCCACGCCCGCTTGTCTAATCCATCCGACTATTTGGCAGATGTCGTGTATTGATAACGAAGTTATTTGTTTTATATTGGAAAACTCTTATTGTAACCGTCCTGCAGATATGAGGTTATTCATATTATTATTGTATGGTTGTTGCCACGCCTACTTGATTAAAATATATTAATAGCCTATGTTAAGCGCCGAGTAATCAGGAAATTACTGTGAAACTTTCAGGAAAATCGGCTCAGTAGCTAAGGAGTCTGTAGAGAATAAACAAACATACGCTTTTTCATTTGTATATTATATTTTAATTTTGAAAGGTGTAGTTTACCATAAGAGTGGCTACTACAAAGCTTGAAGACTTTTGTCTTCAGATATGAAGTATTCAATATTTTCGTCCTATGGAGGGTATTGCTCCTCCTTCGTCTACCCCACCCATTTTTATTTTGGAATTTATAGCTTACCATAGCAATGGATTTAACCACATTTGAAGACTCTCGCTGTAATAGTTTTTCAGTTACGCGATATTACATATATGCTTCCTATGGGAGTATTACTCGCCCTGCGCCTACCCCTTTTATTTATATTTTTAAAGGTGTAGTTTTTCATAGGAGTGACTAATACTAAGTTTGAACATTCTCACTATAACAGTTCTTACGATATGCGATATTAAACATTGGCGTCATATGGGGGTAATACTTCCCCTGCAGCTATCTTCCTTCTCCCAACACCTACATACGTGAAACAGTATCGAAGATAAGAGGACTATAAATTTTGAGTTGATAAGGCGTGCAACCGCCCCTTTGTCCAACCACAACTTTATATAGCCTACGGCTCATTAATTCATAACAACAGCCTACTATGAGATTAGATATAATCGACATAAAGGGGCGTGGCCCCTCCCACTTTTTTTCATGCAACGTATTTATATTCATAACAATACCATATATACCAAGTATCATCATCCTACGCCAAAAATTGGCTGAGATATGAGGATTTTATGTTTTTCCAACCACATCTTTATATAGCTTAAAGTTCAGTAACTCAGTAGTTTATTAGATATGGTGGTTTTTACTTTTTCTATAAAGGGGCGTGGCTCCGCCCTCTTTTTTCATGGAGCTTATTGCTATTCATCCTAACACCATGTGTACTAAATATCATCATCCTATGCCAACAAATGCCTAAGATATAACGATTTTAAATTTTGGGTTGTATGAGCGTGGTATCGCCCCTTTGTCCAATCTCAACTTTATATAGCCTAATGTCTCTTCCAGGGTTACAGTTATATTCTGTGAAAATTTCAAGATGATCGGTCAAGTGGTTTGGCCTCCTATAAGCCACAAATATATACAAACATACATTAATTTTTATATATATAGATGTCCAGTATACTCCATCGTCAAGCGTTCGGTGTGACCGAAACCTAATCCCACTCAAATTCAGGTAACAAACCAAGAAACCATTAATGCCAATACAGGTACCGTAGCCTGGTACTAACAGAATCTCCTACTCTAATCTTAAAATCAAACCATATGCCAATGCAAGGTTATTTTCCCAACAATGATGAAACTGCCGTTTATAATTTAAGTCGACTAGAATAACTATGGAAACATTAGTGTAAACTATAAATAATTTTACGAACACAACGCAAACGGCATTCATCAACATAAAATTGAACTAGAATACTTTCTTAAAAATAAACAAATTGATATTATGATGATTTCTGAAACGCATTTGACACCAAGAAATACGGTGGCATGTCATAACGTCCATGGACACTATGACACTTTGCAAATGGACATTATGACACTTTCAAAAGTGTCATTAGGTCCATAATTACTAAAGAAGTTAAATACAAAAAAATGATCTGCGTACACGCAGAGAAAAACATGTTTCATTATGGTCCCAACCAACAAAACTATTTTTAAAGAAACTAATTTAACCATAATATGGTTGTCGGTAACAATGATTTGGTTAAATGAAACATAATATGGTAAAAAAAAATTTAAAAAATGGTTATGCTGCTTTTTCTCTGGGTGTATATACAATATTAAATATATAACGAAAACACTTTTGGGCGCAAGGATTTTCTACTCTATGGTATAACAAATACCGGCTTCGCTAACTAAAGCTTCTTTGCACAGCCGGCCTTCGGCCGGGCGCAAGGATTTTCTCCTCTATGGTATAACAAACACCGGCTTCGCTAACTAAATCTTCTCTGCATAGTCGGCTTTCGTTCGGAAACAAGGCAGATTTTAGAAGCTTTACTTAGCGAAGCCGGTGTTTGTTATACCATAGAGGAGAAAATCCTTGCGCCCGGCCGAAGGCCGGCTGTGCAGAGAAGCTTTAGTTAGCGAAGCCGGTATTTGTTATACCATAGAAAATGAAATCCTTGCGCCCGGCCGAAGGCCAGCTATGATCCCAAATTTGTTTACATTCTTATGTGGACATTATGACACTTTTCAAAGTGTCATAACGTCCGCGGACGCTACGACATTTCTTTGATGGACGTCATGTCACTTTTGAAAGTGTCATAATGTCCATGGACACTATGACACTTTCAAAAGTGTCATAACGTCAATGGATACTATGACACTGGACGTTATGACATGCCACCAGAAATACATTCAAAATAAATGGCTATATATTATATGACACCAAGGACCCTCGAGATAGAGCTTCGGGAGGTTCTGCCATTTTGATAAAAGCCCGAAACAAACACTACCTAATGTGTGACCATTTTGAAGATAATCTGCAAGCACGAACATTTGTGTTGCAGAACTAAATCGAAACATAGTAATTTCATCTTTATACTCTCCACCTAGATTTTCAATATCAGAAAGCCAATATTATAAATCATTAGGACCATGCTTCCTGGCCGCCGGCGATTATAACGCTAAATATACCTTCTGGGGGTCACGACTTATAACACCAAAGGGTCGTGTCTTGTTTAATACAATCTCTAAAATGGATTTAAATGTGGTCGCGAGCGGACAACCAACATATTGGCCTACTGATCAGCAAAAAATTCCAGATGTCATCGATTTTGGCGTGGTTAAAAACATCCCCACAGTAACGATTCATGTTAAAGCTTCTTTAGAATTATCTTCAGATCGCACACGTACAATTGTTACTACAATGAACCTCAATAGAATTGTATCTCCGTCTGGTTACTTAGGGACGACAACTCTCTTACCAGGGGGGCAAAGGCAAAGACTCACCCTTTGCCCAGTTGGAGAACCAGGAAGAAAAATAACCACTCTTATTTAAAAAGTGTATCACCACCTTCAGTGACAAGAAGTTTTATCACCACCTACAGTGACAAAAGTTCAGCACCTCTAGCGGCATCAAAAGTCCAGTGTTTTTTTTTTGGTATCATCACCCCTCTGAGAACATCGAACAGCTTGCTCAACATAACCACCGCCAGTGCTCCACCAAGGACCCCTACTGTGTCAGCCCGGCCGGTAGATAAAGATAAGTGCCCAAGTATAGTAGTAATATCGCAATAAATATAGGTCATAGAACAGCAAAAAGGTGGGAAAATATATAACGCCCTTCAAACTTCAAATTTTTTCAAGATTTTGCAAGTAAATTCAGGGATTCTCGATAAAAACTTTTTTTTTCTCCATTTCGGTTCGGGTTTAAGGGACAGAAGATGTTTAATTAATCCTTCTAGAAGTCCTCCATTAATGCAATGCAAACCGTTTGCTTTTAATAAGTTTATGGCCAAAGAGTCTAGTTACATTGGGAAATAAAAAAACCTAACCACGAAATGTAGATGAGACAAAGCTACATTATTATATCCTCCACCACCACTGTGGTGAATGAGGGTATACTACGTTTGTCATTCCGTGTGAAACTTTTTTATTATACATCTAAGACCCCATAAAGTATATATATTCTGGCTCCTTGAGTAATTCTAAGTCGATTTAGCCATGTCCGTCTGTCTGTCCGTCTGTTGAAAACACGGTCACTTTCGAAAAACGCGAAAGAAAAGAACAAACTTGGTCTCAAATTGCTTGTAGTTATCCTAAGCAGTTTGGGATTGAAATCCAGCAACATCGGTTCAGTAGGATCAGAACTATGAATCAAAATGTGGAACCACCACCCTAAAAAAAATTGATAATTTTGATACAAAAACTAACATAAATGGTTTAATAATGCACGGAATGACATATTATTTTGCTCGAATTTGGTTTGTAAGACTGCAAATCATACTGGTAAATTTCGTGACGATCGGTCCATAATTTACCATATAAACCCATCTCGCGGAAAACAGTTTTGTACGCCTAAAAACGCTAGCATACTTAAATTTGGCACGTCACAGTTTTATAGGTCCAGAAATCACACTGTAAAATTTTTTTAAGATCGGTCCAAAATTTACACTAGGTCCCATATAAACCCTACTCCCGGAAAACAGTTTAGTACTCTTAAAACCGTAATAAATAACGCTATCACACTAAAATTTGGTACGACACTGTTTTATAGGACCAGAATTCACACCGTAAGACTTTTTGAAGATCGGTCCATAATTTACACTAGCCCCCATATACAATAAACCCTACTCCCGGAAAACAGTTTAGTACGCCTAAAACAGTAATAAATAACGCTAGCATACTTAAATTTGGAACGTCACACATTTATAGGACCAGAAATCACACTGTAAAATTTTTTGCAGATCGGTCCATAGTTTACACTAGGCCCCATATAAGCCCTATACCCGGAAAACAGTTTAGTACGCCTAAAACCGTAATAAATAACGCTAGCATACTTAAATTCGGTACGTCACAGTTTTATAGGACGAGAAATCACACTGCCAAATTTCGTGAAGATTGGTCCATAATTTACCCTAGGCGACATATTAACCCTACTCTCGGAAAACAGTTTATTGCTCCTAGAACCAAAAAAAATCCCACTTTGGGAAAATAATAAAATTCGCCTTAAACCATCACAGATATAGATATTGCGGTGAAATTTTTTAATTAAATTCATATGGCCAGAAAAAATATCATGCAAATTTGTGAAATTTTCTGTTAACGCTAAAACTAATTACACTGCTGTATTGAAATGTATTCTAATTTAATGTTCAGAATTTTGGGATGATTGGGCCATAATTTACCATAGGACCGATATAAATTACCCTCCTAAAAATTATTTTAGTTCGGCTAAAACTTTTACGAATCATGATATTTTACTCAAGCCTGTTCAAAGTTCTAACAAGAAACGCATAAAATTTTCTTATTGTCGGTCAATAATTTAATTCATGTCTAAACCGCAACTAATTTTAATGCTGATGCTCGTTTTTGTGAAGCTTAGTTAATAATATATATGTATTTATCATATAGAGCTCACTCCTGTCGGTGGAGGGTATCAAAGATTCGGCACAGCCGAATATAGCACTCTAACTTGTTTTTATAATAAAACGATGTTCAATATAACTTTAAGTATTGGAAACAAAAAAGTTTTTGGTATGTTTGTTTCATGTTTACAGAACTTAATAGGGTCTAGTTAATTTTCAGAAGGACCTCTAGTAATACGATACAAAAGGAAAGTATTTATTACTGATCAAAACTTTAATTTTGTAATTATATAATAACTACTTTGTACAGAAGAGTGCTAAATTTAGACGAAATCGGTAAAAGAAACAGAAGCATCAATCAATTTTTTTTCTTTCAAAAAATAAGGTGATCAACCCGAAGAGAAAAAATCAAGTCGAAATAAGAGAAAAAGAAAAAAACATTACCTTATTAATTCGTTTTTAAGAAATTATTGGCCATTAATTTGACAAAACAAAACCATAAGAAAATAAATGAAATCGAGTTAAATTATCACTCATTAGGTGCGTTCGTTTACCCCAAAATTTGCACAAATTTGTGTAAGTTTTTACTGGATTTTACTGAAATGCGTTCGCTTACACAAAAATTTGCAAAAGAGAGCATCTACTGAGAGAGTAAAGTGACAGTTGTAAGCAAAGAGTCTGCAAATTTTTACTGAACAAATTTTTACCAGTAGAAAACAAAAACATATGTTTCATTTAATTAAACAAACAAAAGTAAGCAAACAAAAAGCATACAATTTGTAATAAAAACATTTAAAAGAACAAAAGCTGAATTAAAAGTGCAACAAAAACCAAAAATATTTATTTTCAACGTGAAAAAAATTAAAGTAGTCAGTATAGTTATTTATCAGTTTTCTAACATCTGTGCTTTTTAAAAGTATATCAAATTTAAAAAAAATGAGTAACATTGTTACAAATGATGAAGCTGGCTGGTACCAGTAAAAGTTTGAAACAGCGTAAGAATGACGCCTGTAAGTTAATTTAATGATTGATTTGTTAATTTATTATAGTGGTAAACATGTTAATTTTAGCTGCAAGTGTGCAAAAAATTAAGATGGATTCTGTTATGTTCAATACAATTACTTTGTTGGTTGAATCGTCATCTGAAAGCGAAGATGAACAGGAAATAATTATACTTGAAATATTAAAAAATAACGATGAAATATACCCTTATGACATACTGGGGGGATTCACAAGGTGTGCTATCAAGTCATATCGTCATAATGTCCTAAATAATATTTTACAATTGTTAAAAAAAAAAATATTTTTTTATGTTGTTTGAAACACAACAATATTTTTTTTTAAATAATTGTAAAATATTATTTAGGACATTATGACGATATGACTTGATAGCACACCTTGTGAATCCCCCAACTGTTAAAGAATGAAAGAATACCACGTAATTCAATAAAACATTACTTTTATAAGATGGTACCGGACTATACAGATGTGGAGTTACGGACACATTTTAGAATATCAAGAGCATTATATGAAAATTTAAGCAAACGATTTCTTGATTCCGATATTTATAAATCTCTTCGCCCCGATAAAAGATTGCCAGAAAGATTGCATATGTTGGTATTTTTATGGTTTGCTGGCCACGAAGCCTGTAGCTTTAGCGATTTGTCGGATCGTTTTAATTTATCCCGGTCAACCATATGTGTTATAATCAGAGAAGACAAATTTGCTTTTTTTGCTGTTTTGCTTCTTTTTTGCTGTTTTTGCCCATTTTTGCTTTTTTTGTTATTATGGTGCTTATTTTGCTTTTTTCCTATGTTTTTGCTGTAAAATAGCTTTTTTAACATAATTTTTACGTAAAATATATTTTTTTGAGAAAACATGAGAAAAAAAAAATAATTGACAACTTTTTTCTGGGTTAAAACAAAAGTATACGGCATGTTAAAAGCCACATGCGCATGTGGTTCTGACGTAATTTTGACGTCATCACACAACACGCAATGCTTATTGTGGCTTTGCATTGACGTCAAAATTACGTCAGAACCACATGCGCATGTGGCTTTTTACATTCCGTGTACTAGAGGCTTTAGTTGTGGACTCAACGTTTTTGGGCCAAAATCAATACGCTTTATTACAACTAAAATTAATGAACTTACCATCCCAAAAAAAAAAACAGCCATGTAACTTATTTGAGTTAAAAAAAAAAATAAATAAACCGGCCGTTGTGAACGAAAAAATAATAAAAAATAAATGCCGAAAGAAAAGTCAAATATGTTATTTATGCTAAAAATGGTAAAATTGTATCCTGAAGTTTTTAAAGTTGAAAAAGATTGGCTTTTTTGTAATGTGTGTTTGAGTAAAATTAATAGCGAAAAGAAGTGCAATGTGGAGCAACATTTTAGTACAAAAAACACAAATTAGCTGCTTGCCAAGAAAATCGTCCACAAAAACTTATAACGGAATTTCCTGTTTATACCAGTAAAAAAAGTAAGCCATCCCAGTTTCAAAAACATCTTTCAAAAGTACGCCAATTTGTCAGTTCCAAGCGAAAGTTCTATTCGAGGTAAATACATATCTCAAATGTATACGGAAGCTTTGGGAAAAATACGTGAAAAGGCTAAAGGTAAATATGTATGGATTTCTGTTGATGAAACAACAGACAGTGAACAAAGATATGTGGCCAACTTTATATTTGGTATTTTAAATGACGATGTTGGAAATAAACCTTTTTTTATTGAACATGGGTGTTCTCAAAAATGCAAATGGGGCTTCTATTGCAACTTTCTTCAACGATTCATTTCAAATTTTATGGCCTGATGGTAAGTGAATATTTGATTAATAATTTTTTTATATTTTTTTTTTTAATTTAATCTAGGCATTCAATACGACAAAATATTGCTAATGGTAACTAATACAGCGGCATACATGTCAAGTGGAATTTTGTCCCTTAGGATAATGTATCCTAAAATGATACATTTGACATGTTTTACTCATGGACTTCATCGTGTTGCTGATTTCATCGCTTAGACTTTCAGCATGTAAATAAATTAATATCTTGTACCAAATCCGTTTTTGTTAAGTTAATTTTTCAATAACTCGTATTTACACACATACAAACTAAAATTTTAATTTTCATAGGCTCCTCGTAGAAAGCAGTTATTTTTACAAATGAATCCCAATTTGGCTCTTCCACCGTTCCCATGCCCTACACGTTGGGGTACTTAGATAGAAGCCACAATGCATTATGCAGAATACCTTGATAAAGTAAAGGCTGTTATTTCTTAACTGAAAAGTGAAGACTCAGATTCGATCGCGCACGCTAAGGAAATATATAACTTGCCCGGATTAAGTTCCCAACTTGCGTTTATCAAAAACAATTTTTCAATTATTGTGTCTTTTATAAAAAAGCTACAAACAGTTGGGTTAGCTATTCACGAAAGTGTAAATATTGTGTCAAATGCACGAGAAGCTCTTGAGAATCTACATGAAAAAATATATATGAAGAAATTTAATGCAGTATGTATTTCAAAGAAATCCGGGGTTCAAACAAATTTTACAAATAAACAACATTCTTCAAACTGGTGCTAAACCTGATGACGAAATAAAATTTTAAAATATAAATTTGCTCCAACAACATCCGTCGACGTGGAAAGAAGTTTTTCCTTATACAATTCACTTTTAACAGAAAGACGAAGAAAAATGACGTTTACAAATATAAAAGCCCACATGATTGTAACTGTTTTTACGAGTCTGAAGAACTAGCATAATTGTAATTTTTTATATTTAAATGTATATATTAAAAATGCTTTTTTTGCTGCTTTTTTTCTAACTTTTTGTGCTTTTTTTATATATTTTTTTTGCTGTAAACACTTTGTTTTTTGCTTTTTTTTGTCTTCTCTGGTTATAATAAACCGAATTACTTTATTCATCAGTTCATTAAGTAAGGAAACTATTAAGTGGCCAAATGAAGCACAAAAAATAATATCCAGCAAGTATTTTGAAAGCCAATGTTTATTTCCCAAGACTATAGGTAATTATTCAATTCAAATGTTAACAAATAATAAAGTAATAATACTCGTTTTGAATTTAGGTTGCATAGATGGGACACATATCGTCATTGATCCTCCTTCCAAATCAAAAGATGAATACATTGACAGAAAAGGAAGCACAACAATTTGCATGCAAGGTATTTGCGACGAGAAAAAAAGTTTTTAAACGTGTTTATAGGATATCCAGGATCTTGCCACGATAGCTGGGTTCTAAAAAACTCGCCCATTTACGAAAAACTGCCTACATATTGTGGAGGTAATATTAATGCACGTGGGTTAACTCTATATGTACACATCGTCACGGTCGTGAACACGTACCTTTATAAAACAAACCATAATAAATCAAAGAATCGGTTTCGAATTTTTGTATAGTTACGTGCGTTTGCAATTAAGGTGGCGAAATGTACATTATTTTGTCATTTTATCTCCAAATGCAATTAAATATGTATTTTCAGAGTACTGTTTATTGGGTGATTCGGCATATCCATGCAATAAATACTTAATTACGCCATATAAAGATAATGGCCATCTAACCAGGCCTCAGAAACTGTTCAACATAAAATTAAGCTCAGGTCGTGTTGCTATTGAACACACTTTCGGAATTTTGAAACAACGATTTCGCCAATTATATTACTGTAAGTTAAGGGGAATGAAAAAAATTTGCCATTTTGTTAGAGCTTGTTGTGTATTACACAATATTGCCAATGAAGAATCCATTGACTTTAATGCTGATGTGATACCTGAGGAAAATGATGAATTTTTAGGACACGCCGATGTTTCAAGTGGAAATTTAGTTAGAGATCCAATATGCCAATTAATACAAAGAAAGTGCTTGGGATGAACTTAAAGCTCAAATTGAAACCTTTTTATAAGATATTTATTAATCAGAACATAGTTTGTAACGATTTTTTTTATTGAAACTACGACTTGTTTTTTTTGTCATTTTGTGTCATGCGATTACCAAAATTTTATTTAGTAACACCTATTTTACTAAGGTTCCCTTCCCTCATAATTGTGTTAATTTCTATCATGATAGATTTTATCTTTTGCATTGAAACCTACATTGTCTCTCACTTAACAATATATTTATATAGTTGCGTGTATAGATGTACGATTGAACTGATCTCAATTATGGAGCCTTTTGCTTAAAAATATTTTGTTTTTTTTTGTATGCTCATGTAATTGCACATTCAATAATATCAATCTCTCATTGGAAAGTAATTACGCAGTTATTAAATTCTAGGCTTACGCAATTTAGTTTGTACCCATTTTCTGAAAGACAAAAATTCATTATGTACTTGAAAGTGGTCATTGTAAGAGGCTCGACAAATTGAATCGGAAAAAGTGTAAATTAAAATTATATGTTGTCCACGTGGAAAATTTACTAGAATTAGATCAAATTTGTTTAATTGATGTGCAATTATTCTTTGAGGACAGTTGCGTCCCAACAGGGAATCGTCTGGTTTTCCAAAAGCAGGAACAAAAGAAATACGCTTGACATAAGGAAGTTTTGTCTTGTGCATCGTGACCTCCAAAGGTTTTCAAGTTCATGCTGTGCGAGGAAGAAGCCATTTTTAAGTTGCTCAGATAAGCTATAACTGCGGCGAAAAGAATAAGCTCCATTTTGTTGTTCAATGTCAAGGTCAAGGATTTTTTTTGAAGAAGTCTGAAGCCCTCACTATCACCAAGATATGGATTCGTCTCTGACCTCCAGCGGAAATTTTAGTGATATCGTGCTAAGTATATAATAAGTTATAAAATTTTTAATAATTGAATATACTGGAAAATTACCTAAAATTGGCGCAATTCCTTAAAAACTAATTAACAAATTAACTTTTAACAATCAAATGATTTTTTTTTTTGATAAGCTTGCCTGAACGAATTATAAAATGAGGTGCTAAAACCATAAAATTATATTGCCGCTTTCAATAAAAATAATTAAATTACACCGGTATTACAAAATATAAAAGAAAAAAAAACTTGATTCTAACAATCTCATCGAATTAATACATCAAAATTTTCGTATTAAAGAATACTGCACCTAATCACATTCCGGAAAAACTCCTAGTTTATAACTTCATCTTATTTAATAAAAAAAAAAATAAAATTAATATTAATAACTATTAAATCAAATGTGAAATTAAAATAATTTACTTTGATTCTTTTTGTTATGTTTTTTTTTATCCTAATTTTTTTTTAAATAATATAACTATTTCTTTTGATATCTAGATTAACGACCATTTTTCCATTGGTGTATTTAAGTATCTTTTCCATTGATTCTTTTTATTCTTTAAATATACTTTTATATATACTTTCTTAATTTAAATACTAATTGCAAAATCATTTTCTACTATTATGTACCATATCACATTGAACATTCATATGACAACAACATTATGTACTCCTGTATGCTGGGCCCAACATCAAAGAGACATCGTGAATTGAAACAACGAAGTGATCAATGATTTTGTAAGTACGTAATTTGATTTAATTATAAAAACAAAAAAAAAAAAGAAGAAAACAAAAAAAAAAGAAAAAAGAAAAAAAACTCTTATTAATTATTTAAATTTTGCCGGTCAGTCCGCTTTCTATTTTGTCCCAATCATATGCAGTATTTTTTTTTTTTTTGTTTTCTCTTAACCATTATAGTTACTCTTTAAGAAAGAATATTTTGTTTAAGCATAACAATTTTATTGATGAATATAAATAAGAGTACTAGTAGTTTTTTTTTATTTTAGTTTTTTTTTACATTTCTTATTTATTTTTGTTGTTATTTTCTGAAATAAAATTATGAATGAATTTTGTTGTAAAATGAATCATTAAATCTTTTTTTGATGGGAAGAGTGGCCAAAACAAAATATAGCTATAGTTAAGACAGGGTCATAATTTTAGGGACAGGTTTATAATTAAGGGTAATCTTTCTGTCAGGATGTTTATTGGGTGGGATAATTGTACCCTATGGCAAGTCAACTAGCCATAATGTCGTGTTTGTTAATTTTATATTATTTTTTTTTCTTTTATTCGATTTCCTTGTAGTTTTATACATACTCTGGTATTTTATTTGGCATGAAATAAGTATGTATTTTTTTATATGATTACGCGATTGGAATTCGGGTTAAGAACTATGTCTACCAAAGAGCTAGCGGGAAAATCTTGTTCATGCCCTTAACCATTATTTTCAATTTTTGGTAAGACAACTATTTAGATCCAATTTTTATTATTAATAGATGTTAACCGCGCGTAACATATATGGCGCCCAACGAAAAAGGGCGTTGCATGGTCAGAAATAACAAATATTCTGCGAATTTTTTTTTTCCATCTTTCATAGCGACTAAAGGCCAAGGCAATGCCAATTCAAAATGGAAATTGAAATATAATTACATAACTTGTGGAGTTTAAAAGAAGGAAATATATTATTTTTAAACATTTTGTTTTTTCATGTGTGTTATAAGCAATAGGCTGAGAGTGGGTTTGCAAAGAAAAATGCAGTAGTTAGTTTATATTATATACTTTATTTAATTATAGAAGACTTGGAATTTTTTTGGACATATAAGTTCTGGATCTTAATGCGCTATAGGGAATTAAAGTATTATTATAAAATATAGCCAATATATTCTGTCTTATCTTACATTTAGGAATCCTAGTTCTGAAATATTTATAAATTTTGGTCTGTGTTGTAATAAATGGGGAAAAAGACATTTTCTGTATCTTGTTTCTATCAAGTCCATTTTTTTTTTTAAATTAAGTGATACTTCCTTATGTAGCCGATAGGAAAATTCAATACAGAATCTAAATTAATTGTGCAGAAGTAGATCTGAAATTTAGTTTCTTGATTAAACTAATTCGTGACACTTCCATATTTAGAAAATTACCCTTTTAACATACTAGTTATATTTTGTTAAGGTATACTCTTCCCATTATTATATGAACATAGCTACAAAACAAAACAAAAAGGTATAATTTTAAACATACATATTTTAGAAAACGAAATATTAGACTTTTTCGCATAAGTGTATAATAAAAAAATTTTTTTTTTTTTTTTTCGAAGTATCTGAGTTTCATTTTACGGTTAGTGTTTTTTTTTAATATTTTTACCAAACATATTTTTTAATTTTTTTTACTAGGTTAGTTATAGCTTTTAGAATTTTGCTTTCGTTATATATTAGTTTAAAATTTATTTTTATATAAATATTTTTATTCGTCATGGAAACTCGAAATTCTTCACGAGGTAGTAGAAATAGTTCGATTGGTAAGGGCCGAGGCTGTGCGTCTCGAAATAATTTATCTACTGGGATGCAGAGCAACACTAGCAGTCCTAAACCTAATGTTGTGCATTCCCCTATCAACAGACAGGGTGTTCTTCAAAACGTTCATAGAACTCAGAGCTCCAATAGTCCACCGTCCTCTTCATTGTTTCAGGATATTCAACACCTTAGTAATCAGAACTCGGCCTCTCAGCCACAAATCAATGAGTCAATTGGTTTAAGAGTAATAAATCCTGACATAAACCCACAATTCGAAATGTTTGCTGCTCAGAACGAAGACCATTTAGTTACCAATCCAATCGTTAACTCTGCAACTACATCTTCATTTGACTCATTAATAACCTTAATGCAGCAATCTATGAGAAATACCCAAGAGGAGTTCCGAAGGGAATTAACCTCAATAAGAGCATCTATTGCTCAAATAGGTAATATTCCCACTTCTCATAGGCAGCCTGAATTAGGTCCAAATTTTAGTGGAAGTAACACGGCATTTTTGGGTGGTAGTCGACCTTCGGAAACTCATAGTAGAACATCCGCTAATGGCGATGCAAACATGAAACTCGAAAAATGGAAGATATCGTACGACGGTTCTGGATCGGTATCAGATTTTTTATTTAAGGTGGAAACACTTTGTGCCAGATCCAATTGCACTGATAATTATCTGTTATCCAACTTTCATGTCCTATTAGAGGGCAAAGCAGAAGAATGGTATTGGCTGTTCACCAAGCAAATCCGAAACGTAACATACCCAATTTTACGTCATGCTCTTATGAAAGAATTTGGACATTGTGAATCTGACCATGACATTCTTTTGAAAATGTCTTCGCGTAAACAACAATATAAGGAAAGTTATGACGAGTTTCACACTGCTATTTTGTCGATGAATTTACGCCTTCAAACTCCATTACCTGACGCTACCATTATTGACATTATAAAAAGAAATTTAAACGCAAGCCTTAGATTTCTATTATTCAATGTTGAAACGCGCAATTTGAATGATTTTAGAGATACAGCTCGTAGGGCAGAGAAAGTTGTTAGGGAAACAAAATTTCAAACTCCCCAGGCCACAAATGTTAGAAACGTTAGTGAAATCCACTGTTCCCTACCTGAAGCTGAGGATACCGACATTTCAGACCCTCAGATAGATGCGATTCAGATTGCAGGGAGAAAAGTTAGATATGACTATTCCGGCATACAGTGCTGGAATTGCTTATTGCTTGGACATTCGTATATTTATTGTTCTCAGGAAATCAAAGGACCGTTTTGCTTCAAATGCGGTAATAAGGGCGTATTGACGCCTAATTGTCCTAACAAACATAATTTTCAGGGAAATCGCAAAGTGGGCGAACAGGCGACCGGGGACTCTCGTCCACCCCCATAAACCCCGAGTTTTACTATAACTCCATTAGTGTTTCGGAAAAAACCAATTTTGAAACTTTTAAGAAAATACCTGCTAGTACAAACACAAACGTATTATTAACAAGAAGCATTTTTACTCAGACTGATCCAATTGTTGATACCTGCGATAAAAGTTATGGTGGGGAAAGTTATGCAAAACCTAAACTCAAGATAATAAAATGCCGATTGCGACACAAAAAGCTTCGTCATTTTCATAAATTGCTGGAATCTTCAGTTATTACTGGCTCTGACGACAGACCATTTGCCAAGGTTCAAATAATGGGCGAATCATTAATAGGTCTGCTAGATTCTGGCGCCAATGTGTCAATTTTAGGCAAAGATTGCATTTCCTTTTTAGAAAAACTTAACATTTCATACAGACCTTTAGATTCTAGAATTCGAACAGCTGATGGGGCCAAACAAAGTGTAATCGGTTTTTGCACACTACCGGTGCTTTTTAAAGAAGTCGAAAGGGATATTGTTTTTTATTTGGTACCATCGGTAAGTCAATCGGCTTATTTCGGTGTGAATTTTTGGCGTGATTTCGGTTTAGCCCCTAATAGAATTCCATCCTTACCACTAAAAATAAACGAACTCATAAGTGATTTAGATTCAACTAATAATTTTCACGAGCTTTCACCAAAGGATAAATTGACTTTAGAGAAAACCATTTTAGAATTTCCTTCGTTCGAGATTTTAGGTTTGGGTTGCACGGACTTATTAGAGCACCATATCGATACTGGAGATTCCACTCCTATAAAATGTAAACATTACCCGTTATCTCCGCCAAGACAAGAGGAGGCTTATATAGAAATTGAAAGATTACTTAGTATGGGTGTTATCGAAGAATCTAACTCTCCATGGTGCTCACCAGCAGTACTAGTTAGGAAGCCTGGGAAAGTTAGACTCTGCATAGATTCCAGAAGGCTGAATGCAGTCACTAAGAAAGACTCATATCCCCTACCCCATATTAATGGCTTACTGAGTAGGCTTAATGACACATGTTTTATAAGCGGTATTGACCTTAAGGACGCATTTTTACAAATACCCTTGTCTAACTCTTCGAAAGAGAAAACGGCTTTCGCTATTCCCGGAAAGCCATTGTACCATTATAAATTTATGCCCTTCGGGCTATGTAACGGTCCTCAGACTATGAGTCGTCTAATGGATAAGGTGATACCTTCACGTTTGAGGGAGAAAGTTTTTATCTATCTAGATGACTTATTGGTATGTAGTTCAAATTTCAATTCACATATTCAACTTTTATCCGAGGTTGCGTCTTGCCTTAAGAGAGCCAAGCTTACAATTAATGTAGCTAAGAGCAAATTTTGCCAGAAACAAATTCAGTATTTGGGCTACATTGTTGGCAATGGATGCTTAAAAGTAAATCCGGAAAAAGTTGACTCAATCAGAAACTTTCCATTGCCAAGAACTCCAAAACAACTTAGAAGATTTATAGGAATGGCAAATTGGTACAGAAGCTTTATTAACAATTTCGCAGATATAGCTGGCCATTTAACGGATTGCTTAAAAAAATCAGATAAAGGTTTTAGTATAAACGAAACCGCCAAATTATCATTCGAAAAACTTAAAGATGCGCTTTGTAATGCCCCAGTTTTGGCACAGCCAGACTTTAGCAAAGAATTCGTCATACAATGCGACGCTTCAAAGGTAGGAGTCGGCGGGGTTCTATTTCAAAAGGATGAAAAGGGCAGAGAACAACCTATAGCTTACGTTTCTCAAAAACTAAATAAAGCCTAGAAAAATTATACGGTTACTGAGCTTGAATGCCTAGCAGCTATAGTATCCGTCAATAGGTTTCGACCTTACGTCGAAGGGCTTCCTTTCCGCATAATCACGGACCATTCTTCGCTCAAGTGGCTTATGTCGCAGAAGGACCTCAGCGGAAGATTGGCCCGCTGGAGCTTAAAACTACAGCGGTACGATTTTAAAATAGAACATCGAAAGGGGACACTCAATATTGTACCGGATTGTTTGTCGAGAATGGAGGTAGATGAGTTAGCTTCGTGTAAAAATTTTTCTGAAATCGATTTGAAATCGCCTGAATTTAATGATTTGGAGTACCAGGAAATTAGGAAAACAGTTATTGAAAATAGTGAGAATTTGCCTGATCTTCGTGTAGCTGATAACATTATTTTGAAACGTGTTCATTTTAGACAGGGTGTTGAGGACGAAGAAGATGAACTTTGGAGAATATGGGTGCCAAAAACTCTGATACAAAATATCATACAATTGTCTCATAGTTCTGATTCTTCTTGCCATGGTGGCTTTTATAAAACCTTGTCACGAGTACGCTCGAAATACTTTTGGCCCTCTATGGTAAATGACATTAAGTCATACGTTCAAAACTGCGATATTTGCAAAAGCATAAAGTGTTCCAACCAAAATAATAGACCAGTTATGGGTGGGCAATTTTTGTCTTACAGGCCATTTGAGAGACTATACTGCGACTTTCTTGGGCCATATCCGTTTTCTAAAGTTAACAATTCTGTGTTATTCATTTGTCTTGATCATTTTAGCAAATTTGTTTTCTTAAAGCCCATGAAATCAGCAACATCGTCGAATGTAATTTTATTTTTTCAGTCAGAGCTATTTCCCACGTTTGGAGTTCCGCGTTGCATTCATAGTGATAATGGTAAACAATTTATATCAAAAGAAATGAAAGAGTTTTTAAAATTATACGAAATAAACCATATCACAACCGGGTTTTATGCACCTCAATCAAATGCATCTGAACGCACTTATCGGGAAATTATAACGAAAATTAGATTTTTTTTGCAGAAACAAAATGATCATAAAAACTGGGATAAATGCATACCACAAATTCCAAGTGTATTAAGGAGTGATTTTCACACCACCATTAAGTGTTCTCTCTATTTTGCCCTATTCGGTCAAAACATGATTCAGCATGGATCAACATACAAAATTATAGATCGTCTTAATTGCAAAACTGGTGAAGATTTTAACATAGTAGATCATGCAGATAAATTGTTTAAAATTAGAGAAAACATACGTGAAAATATGAACACTGCGCACGTTAGGGCAGCAAAAACGTATAACCTTAGAAGCCGAGATATAGAATTTAAAGAGGGTGAAACGGTATTTAGAAAAAACCATGTACTTAGCGATATGTCAAAACACATAAACCGAAAGTTTTTACCAAAATATCTAAAATGCCGAATTAAAAACAGGATTGGTAATAGCTTGTATGAAATCGAGGACGAAAGGGGCAAATATATTGGGAAGTATCACGCAAAGGATTTGAAAAGGTGAAGTAAATATTTTCGATATTTCATATAAATATCAATCCTTTGCCCGGCGATTCGTGGGTCGTGCCACACGATTTTGCTAATATTAATAATAAAAATTGCTAATACCTTTCTTTTCAAAAAGCAGAAATGAAAAAAAAAAAAAAAAAATCAGATTTCTGTTCGTTCGATGATTTTATAAAAATCTTCAAACAAAGCAGCTTTGTAACGATTTTTTTTATTGAAACTACGACTTGTTTTTTTTGTCATTTTGTGTCATGCGATTACCAAAATTTTATTTAGTAACACCTATTTTATTAAGGTTCCCTTCCCTCATAATTGTGTTAATTTCTATCATGATAGATTTTATCTTTTGCATTGAAACCTACATTGTCTCTCACTTAACAATATATTTATATAGTTGCGTGTATAGATGTACGATTGAACTGATCTCAATTATGGAGCCTTATGCTTAAAAATATTTTGTTTTTTTTTGTATGCTCATGTAATTGCACATTCAATAATATCAATCTCTCATTGGAAAGTAATTACGCAGTTATTAAATTCTAGGCTTACGCAATTTAGTTTGTACCCATTTTCTGAAAGACAAAAATTCATTATGTACTTGAAAGTGGTCATTGTAAGAGGCTCGACAAATTGAATCGGAAAAAGTGTAAATTAAAATTATATGTTGTCCACGTGGAAAATTTACTAGAATTAGATCAAATTTGTTTAATTGATGTGCAATTATTCTTTGAGGACAGTTGCGTCCCAACAGGGAATCGTCTGGTTTTCCAAAAGCAGGAACAAAAGAAATACGCTTGACATAAGGAAGTTTTGTCTTGTGCATCGTGACCTCCAAAGGTTTTCAAGTTCATGCTGTGCGAGGAAGAAGCCATTTTTAAGTTGCTCAGATAAGCTATAACTGCGGCGAAAAGAATAAGCTCCATTTTGTTGGTCAATGTCAAGGTCAAGGATTTTTTTTGAAGAAGTCTGAAGCCCTCACTATCACCAAGATATGGATTCGTCTCTGACCTCCAGCGGAAATTTTAGTGATATCGTGCTAAGTATATAATAAGTTATAAAATTTTTAATAATTGAATATACTGGAAAATTACCTAAAATTGGCGCAATTCCTTAAAAACTAATTAACAAATTAACTTTTAACAATCAAATGATTTTTTTTTTTGATAAGCTTGCCTGAACGAATTATAAAATGAGCTGCTAAAACCATAAAATTATATTGCCGCTTTCAATAAAAATAATTAAATTACACCGGTATTACAAAATATAAAAGAAAAAAAAACTTGATTCTAACAATCTCATCGAATTAATACATCATAATTTTCGTATTAAAGAATACTGCACCTAATCACATTCCGGAAAAACCCCTAGTTTATAACTTCATCTTATTTAATAAAAAAAAAAAATAAAATTAATATTAATAACTATTAAATCAAATGTGAAATTAAAATAATTTACTTTGATTCTTTTTGTTATGTTTTTTTTTATCCTAATTTTTTTTTAAATAATATAACTATTTCTTTTGATATCTAGATTAACGACCATTTTTCCATTGGTGTATTTAAGTATCTTTTCCATTGATTCTTTTTATTCTTTAAATATACTTTTATATGTATATACTTTCTTAATTTAAATACTAATTGCAAAATCATTTTCTACTATTATGTACCATATCACATTGAACATTCATATGACAACAACATTATGTACTCCTGTATGCTGGGCCCAACATCAAAGAGACATCGTGAATTGAAACAACGAAGTGATCAATGATTTTGTAAGTACGTAATTTGATTTAATTATAAAAACAAAAAAAAAAAAAAGAAGAAAACAAAAAAAAAAGAAAAAAAACTCTTATTAATTATTTAAATTTTGCCGGTCAGTCCGCTTTCTATTTTGTCCCAATCATATGCAGTATTTTTTTTTTTTTTGTTTTCTCTTAACCATTATAGTTACTCTTTAAGAAAGAATATTTTGTTTAAGCATAACAATTTTATTGATGAATATAAATAAGAGTACTAGTAGTTTTTTTTTATTTTAGTTTTTTTTTACATTTCTTATTTATTTTTGTTGTTATTTTCTGAAATAAAATTATGAATGAATTTTGTTGTAAAATGAATCATTAAATCTTTTTTTGATGGGAAGAGTGGCCAAAACAAAATATAGCTATAGTTAAGACAGGGTCATAACTTTAGGGACAGGTTTATAATTAAGGGTAATCTTTCTGTCAGGATGTTTATTGGGTGGGATAATTGTACCCTATGGCAAGTCAACTAGCCATAATGTCGTGTTTGTTAATTTTATATTATTTTTTTTTCTTTTATTCGATTTCCTTGTAGTTTTATACATACTCTGGTATTTTATTTGGCATGAAATAAGTATGTATTTTTTTATATGATTACGCGATTGGAATTCGGGTTAAGAACTACGTCTACCAAAGAGCTAGCGGGAAAATCTTGTTCATGCCCTTAACCATTATTTTCAATTTTTGGTAAGACAACTATTTAGATCCAATTTTTATTATTAATAGATGTTAACCGCGCGTAACAAGTTTTAATAAAATATTCAATTAATACTGTCTAATATTCAGTCTTATTTATTTGAACTTAAGTGTTTTCCATACATTTATATACATATTAAATTTACATTCATATAAAGATTCAATAAAATATAAATATTAAATTTCATTTCTTAGTTTTGTCATTTTTTCTCTAGGTGGCTAACAAGCCTTTCTAGAAGATCCACCTTTTGCTTTTCCAAGGCAACTCTTCTTTCTACACGTTCCCCCTTTTGCTTTAAACTTTCTGCAAGCATTTTCCGAATTTCTTCATAATTTTTTTCTTTTTTTTCTGCGTGCTTATCTGCTTTTTCCATATATATTTCCATTGCACTTTTTCTGGAGGTTGATGGTGGCAAGTCTTAAATTGGAAAAATAATGAATTGAAAATTAATATCGGTATGAATGCACATACCAACATGCTCTACAAATCGTACGTTTTCCAAAACTTAAAGTTGCGAAATTGGGGTTTTTTCAAATACAAAAAAAATATACAAAACAAAACATCGGCAACAAGTAGGCTTTTTTAGACTTTGTCTTTGCAAATCGTACGATGTCTAGCAAATACTCCGGGTTTAGTGACACCTTTTCCTTTAAAATCGCATCGAGTTCACTAATGTAAGTATTAAAATTGTAAATTCTTTAAAGTTTTTTTCCATTTTTGTGGCGATCTATATATAAAAACTTACCTTTGATATGGACATGTTTGTCTGCTGCGGCCGGTTTTATTATTATTCAGCGTGACTCTTTTGTAATGCCTCTCTAGAGTGTAATATTTGCCCTCTACTTGTGCTGCCGTAAACAAATACCCTTTTTCCATAAGACCTTGCGAAATTCTTTGCCACATTTGTTTTTGGACTTTAAATTTAAAGATTTTCCCACCTGTGGCCGCAAATCTTTTATTTGAGAAATCAAAAATTTCACAGCAGAGTCAACCCATACAGTTATTTTTGACTGCGCTGCATTATTGTCACTTGCATCTACTGGTAAACTATTGCATTCGTCATTAGGTGTGAAAATGATTTCATTAAATTCTTCCCCATTTGCAAAATCCACGGCAACGTTATTTCTATATTCTTCATCTATAAGTTAAAAGATACTTATTAAAAATGTAGTATATATTACTATGTACATATGTACATCCTAAACAATTTTACTTACCACTTTGTACCTTCCCAAATGTTCCGAGAGAGCATGAAATATTTAGTTTTCTTTTTTTGGCATCCATGGTAAAATTTGTGTTAATTGTTCAATATTACTTATTTTTGTTTTTGTTTATATTAATATTTTAGAGATGTAAAGCTAATGAATATATGATTACTTCTTATTGCATATTATTGAGGGTACCAAATATCAAAAATCAAATATTGATGTAGTTTCGTATGTAATTCAACTAGAAACAAAATTAAAAGTCATGTACAAAATAAACAAGTCTTAAAACTTGCACAGAAGCTCATTTAATAAATAAATTTGCTACGAATTTATAATCATTACAATGCATTTCATCAAGTACCAAAAACATTATGTACTGGGTAGTCTAAACAACACATATTTTACAACACTAAGCTTTTTAGCGATCAGCTGTTTGAATTAACCTGCAAGTTTTTGTAATTTTTCCGTTCGTTTACTTTTTTGTGCAAGAGCCATTTTTGAGAGTAAAATTTTCATATTGCCCAAAATTTACTCAACTACTGGATTTTACTGGAAAAGTAAACAAACGCACCTATTGTAAAAAAAAATTTATGGGCTGTTTATAAATAACAGGCAAGTGATTGTGCAGTAAAATTTATAGGAAAATCGCTCAAAAAACTGAGTGGTTTTCATATTAATTTGACTACACAATTACTTGCCTGTTATTTAAAAACAGCACATTAGTAACAAAGAATTTAACAAAAGAAAAGAAAAAGAAAATAAATGAAAAAGAGTAAAGTTATCATTTCCGGGCTAATAAATTATTAAAAAATATTTTAACAAAAGTAAAAATAAGAAACTAAAAATAATATTACCAGTATTAAAACGAAAGAAAATAAATATTGAAAAAAAGGACGTCCTAGTGTATAAGTTAGGAGGATAGGAAATCTATTTGTGAAAAGAAGTAATGTATTTTAATAAAATGAATTGAATGAAACCATCTTATGAAATAATGGATTAATTAATACGGGGGTATGAGGTAAATGCGTGGTTTTGGGATTAACAGCCTGTTTTTAGAAAATGAAAATATTTGTTCGTTCGTAAAAAAAAACGAACGAAAACTTATTTAGGTTTTCATAAAATTAAAACACATTTAAGGTGAGTGACTGAAAAAGCTTTAACTTTTTCCACACACGTTTGGTTCTTATAAAATGAACATCTTCCGGTGGCTGGACTCTTCCCAAATAGATCCACTAAAACGGGATTTTTGTAAAGGCGAATGTTTAGGGGGTAACAAGGGTAAATTCGTAACCTTATATTTCCAAAACTAAGAGAGATACAATGAAGTGTAATACCTATCGTTGTCTCTAAAAAAAATAAGTGGACGAGTCTCTGGTACTTTTTTGAAATTTTGCTCTTTCAGGGAGTATTTTGGCTCTTTTTTTTCATCCCACCTATCTTTTAAGCCAATAAACATAGAAATAAAAGTTATATCACATTCGAAACTTATCTAAAAAATGCAAAATCAAATATGGTACTTTTTCAAAATTCAAACGTTTAAGGGGCGAAAATCGTAATTTCTTTTTTGGTACTTTTTTTAAAAAACATTTTTCTCCATTCCCACTACAATATTGAAAATGTTAACAGTTTAACGGGGAGAAAAAAGTATCAAAAAGGATAAATACGAGAAATTAAATGTCTTTCTTTCACTCTTGTGTTCTGCGTATGGTACTTTTTGAATTTGTTATAATATTGAAGAGACTCAAAATTAAGCTGCAAGGTCCTGAGCGATTATCATCCCATTAGATAAAAAATGTTAGTAGCACACAAATATGATCATAAAAAAGGACCGGACAAAGAAGCAAATTAAATGCTAGCTAGCATTTAAACAAGTTAAAACTTAGAAAAATAAACTTTCGCATAAAAATATGCTTACGAAAGAAAATGAGACGTTAATGAAGTAGCGGGTTAAATGCTACTAATTACATAAATATGTATTTACAGGTTCAAAAAATTCTAGAAACAAGTATGTACATAAGTATGTATGTATGTATGTGTGTATGTAAGTTCTTTCGTGTGTTTTAAAAAAATAGTGCTATCACGCAAATACCTTCACCATTTCTATATGTTGATGTGTAGCAAAAAATCGTCTTCATATATTGCGTTTATTTATTGCAATTTTTGTAAACATTTTAATTCAACATTTTTAGTTTTAACATTTACTAACATTTTTTTATAGAATTTTTTGTTTTTTAAATTTATAATTTATTTTTGCAAACAAAAGCCAGGGTTAACCTTGAACACAAAATCCTTATATGTAAAAAGCATAAAAAGGTACGAAAATAAACGCATTGGCAATAACGTTATTTAACGATAGAAAAAAGCTCTATTTATGTCAAACATGAATAGACGAAAGCTTTTAAATGTTTTTTAAAAACCAATTTTAAAACGATTTCGTTTTAATACGAAAACTTCAAGTGAGAACACTTGTGTTTTACAAAAACAGGCTGTAAGTGACGATGGTTTAAATTCCGCCCGCAAACAGTGGTTAAACTTTTCGGGTCATCCTGGTTTTCTGTATCACAAAGAACCTTCACCCATGCCGCGAGCCATAGCCGAGTGGAACGGTTGAGGGTGGGAATGATAAAATTGGTGGTTACTCACCAGATCATTTCGATTGTGTAAATTTGTTTGGATTTTTTTTTCAGCTAAAATCTCGGTGTAGAAATATGACAGAAAATGGCACCCAACGTGGGTCCCGAAGACCACTTCTTGTGGTAGGGTACTTGCACGATTTTAAGCTAGGGATAGACTAGGGGATGCATATTGCTTTGGGTCGATTTCGAAATGAATAGTGGACGTTAGGGAGGATGTTAAACGCGGTGAGTCAGGGTGGGGAATTTAAATACCAACCGTTAGCCACTGTGTTTGTGTCCGGACAGTGAGAAGTTTTCTCCGAAGTAAGTAAGGCTTAATTTGTGGGAACTTTTCGCGTATGTTCGGCTTAGTGAGTCCTGGGGTTAGGTTTTACTGGCACCGGTAGCCACTAGTAGGTACGTTCCTTTCGGAAATTGATACGTGGAAATCTGTACTCCATGGTTTTATTTAGGCTCGTTGCGGGATTGAAACCCATACTAAATTTTGACCACCTAGCTCACCTCTAAACAATTCGATATCTTACATATTTTATTCAAATAGATACACTCTCTGAATTTTATTTTCAGTGAATTAAAATTTAAATCTAGATTTTTAAATTCGATTTCTAATCCGTAGTTGAGTTATCTTACTGTTAGGCAATTTTGATTGTAAAATTAGATTTTTATTAATCTTAACATTATTTAACCTTATCAATATGTTGACTAGTAGTTAATATTAATTTCTATTGTGTCTCGATTGAAACTGTATCACTTTTCCAGTAGATGTTAACTCTTGATTAACTTCCATTCGTAAATTTAAATATTTTTTTGATTATTTTATGCAAACTTTAACTTTTTTATTTTTTTTGATTTGTACCTTTTATTTTGACTTGATTAGTTTTAACGATTTTTTATTTTCATTTTTAACTTGAGCTGATTTCGGGTTTTCTTGTTTTAGAGTTTTGATATTCAAATTTTATTCTTAATTTGATGCGCTTATTTTGACTTTTAAATCCTAGTTAACTTTGATTAATTGTTTTAATATTTGGTCTGGTTGTTATCACGTTCATTTAATATTAAATTTTTATATTCAACATATTTTATATTTCGAATTTATTCTATGAGCTAAATTTCAGTTATGTATTTTATAAAGCATTTTCTAATAGTTCTATTCCTTAAATTTTTAAGAATGACTTTATACACTAACAGACAATTGTCTTGTATCTTAATGTTACATTTTACCTTAGCTATCCGTTGGATAGCAATGAGGTATATTGTACATATGTACAGAAAAATTTACAATTATTAGACACCAGCAGAATGTGATGCATTTTCTGGCCCCTACGGCCTTCGTCAGCATTCTTTGTGTCACACTGGATAGTGATACTTTATAAATTGAATGTATTTAACTCAACTATTTTAACAAATAGAATCTGGGAATCATTTCTTTTCATAAGCTACTTTATTATATTCAACAATTTTATTTTTCGAATTTAATCTATGAGCTAAAATTCAGTTATGTACTCGTATTTTATAAAGCTTTTTCTAATACAGTAGTAACTCGATTCTTGCACATACTTGCACAGTAGGGGTATAACCAAAATAAGAACCTATCATTACGGTATGGGCAATGTTATACTGATATTAAAAATCGATATCAGGGGTAATTTCGGTCCAAAAACCTTCGGCACCGAATGCAATTTCTAAAACACCAAATTTTTTTTTTTTTTTAAGCTTAATTAAATAACTTATACATTATTGTTGTACATTATAAACTTCAAATTGAGAGTTCGTGTTGATTTACAGAACGGAAAAATGTCTTGAACAACTTTCACCGCCCGCTCAGCGCATATATTGCTGCGCTGCTGTTTAAAAATTCTTTATGGCTCCTTAACCCAGTGTCGAAGAAAACATTTGTGAGCGTTATTAAATGTTTCCAATGACTGACTTAAAATTTCAAAGTTTTTTCATCATAAAAATGGTCCGAAAACCAAACGTCATACCATGCTCCACAAATAACTTCACAAATTGGTTTTAATTCAGTTCGGTAATTTGGAATAAGTATATATGCTAAAATTGCTAGTAAAGCACGAGAGTTCCAACGAGCATTGCTTATTGGGGGTATAGATTTAACATGTATGTATGGAAATATGTTATTTTTTTTTGTTATATCTGTATGCTTTGCCGAGCTCATACAAATATTGCATGTCATCACGCCATTTTATATTTTTAGATTCGATGCGTTCTTCATTTTGCTTGTAATTTATTTTTAAATAATCGTAATCACTAATTAATTCATCAACAAAATTGTATGAAATATTTGGGGATGATGTTTTTCCGTTTTTACATGGTTTAACCTGAATTTCTTTTTTGCCAATCTTTTTCCCATCAAAGTGTAAACACCAGCTTTCATTTTTTAGAGTACTTTTGTATTCTTGTAGCTTTTGTTCTGCCTGTTTAATCACTGCTTTATAAATAGCGGGTTGCGATGGTATTGGAAGACCAGCATGGCTTTCGACGTTAGAATTATGGATTTCCTGTTAAACTGAAAAAAATTATAAGCTAAAACTTCATCGCGATCGGTGCCGAACCTTTTTGAACGCTCGCGAAAAAAGGAAAGCACATTTCTTCATATTTTTTTATGCACTATCTCACTATGATAGGTCCTTTTTGATATTTGCAAAAAAATGCAAATGGTTATATCCCTATTGCACACCTCCATTCTTGCAACATAAAAATATTTTTCATTACGCACTCAGTACTTGCGACATCCGAAAATTTTGAACCCGATACTTGCAACACTACGCTTGTATTACTCTTGCGTGCTGCTTTGTTTACGTTTTCTTAGACCGAAAAAATTTCGGGAAATCCCCGTCGTTTTATGCTGCTGATGAAATGTTGTACATAATTTGAATCAGTTTTAAGCTGACTATTGAGAGGTGCGGTGTCATAATGGTAAAGAAAAAATTTACGTTGCTGACAATTAAAGAAAAGCTGAGATTTTAAAGAAATTACGTGCTTAATTTTCCACCAATTCCTTAGCCAAAAGTTTTCATGTGCATAGATCAACAATAACTCGTGTTAAGAGAAATGAAAACACCATAAAGAAATTTGTGGCACACTCTGAATCCGGCCCTAAAAGAAGAAAGACGCTTAAACTCTCGGAGATTCCAAAAATGGAAAGAGCATTGTTTAAATGGTTTGCAAAGTTTGTAACTTCTTATTGAGTACCATTGCTTAGAATGGGCGGAGCAAAACAATGCTTCATTAGACGATATTATGATGCTCCAGAGACTAAGAAGCAACAAACAAAAATTTTTAATTTCTTTAATTCCACATAAAATATGCATCTACTGTTATACGAATGCGTTGAACTTAAGTGTTTTGAATTGAAATATTAAACTTAGATTTAAAACAGATGTATGTCGCTTTTATTTTGGATGGGAAATTAATACTCGGTACTTGCGATAACCTCAAAACTTGCACCGAGCCCGGTTTTCATTACGTGCAAGAATCGAGTTTCTAGTAGTTCTATTCCTTAAATTTTTAGGAATGACTTTATATACTACCAGACTTTTATCTTGTTTCTTCCTGTTACATTTTACCTTAGCTATCCGTTGGATAGCAATGAGGTATATTGTACATATGTACAGAAAAATTTACAATTATTAGACACCACCAGAATGTAATGCATTTTCTGGTCCGCTACGGCCTTCGTTAGCATTATTTGTGTCACACTGGATAGTGGTACTTTATAAATTGAATGAATTTAACTCAACTATTTTAACAAATAGAATCTGGGAATTATTTCTTTTCATAAGCTACTTTATTATATTAAAAATTTTTTTATTTTTCGAATTTAGGCCCCTATTATGAGTTACATTCGATAAACGATTTTCGCTGGCTAAGTTGATCGAACGAATTTTCATTTGGTATTATGGCACACATTCGATAAAAAAGTACTATTGTGATTTATTTTATTCACAGTAGTACATTTTCTATCAGCTGTGACTTTAAATAAAAAATTTTTGTTAACAAATTTAAAAAAGTTAAACTAATATATAAATCATGACTACGACGGAATTATGGTACGATGATTCATCTGATGAAGATGACTGCTTACTGGAACTGGCCAGAAGTAGAAAAAGGTATTCAGCTCTGTTTTGGCTAATTTTCTTTTTTGTTTTAGACTTCATATCAGCCCAGACCTGTAAAAGCCAGTTATTTTAATTTATTTCTCTAATCAACCCAATATGGAATAAAAATGTCCAGGAGTTTTCTCCTTTTTCCCGTTTTTCCTATTTAAACTCAAATGTAAAAAATGGGAGAAAACTACCGGGGAATTTTTTGCACCATTTGGTTGAATATATATTTAACTACCTTAATCCACTTTGCTGTCGTCCTAACGGGTGGTCCCAAACAATTTAGCTCCTGCGAGATTTCATCCCACTTTTTTATAGCCTGAACTTTTGTAACAATTCCTTTTGCCAACAAAGGATTTTGTTCCATAAGGGACACAAGCTTTTCCAACTGCTGTTTACTACTGACGACTTTAGACCTACATAAAATAACCAAAAATAATAAGGAATGTGAAATTTGCACACCAAAACTAATAAATTTACAAAAACTTACATTTTAAACAATTTTTTTTTAAATTTTTTACACCGTCGAAAGCAAATTTGTTTTCGTTGAAAAATTCGATGCACAACGAAATTTTCGACAGTGCTACCAACTCATAATACCAAATTAACATTCGATATTCGATGTTCGATAGCCAGCGAAAATCGTTTATCGAATGTAACTCATAATAGGGGCCTTATTCTATGAGCTAAATTTCAGTTATGTACTCGTATTTTATAAAGCTTTTTGATGAAAATGATGATCGTAAGAAGTTTAACCAATTGGCAGAGATCACAACCGAATTAAAAAAACGCGCGTGGTTCATTGGACAAGCTTACTTTTTATTTTATTATTAAAAGATACATAAAATATAAATGTCAATTTACTATTTACAGAGTTGTTATAATAAATAAGAGAAAAGTTACCAAATAGTTTAAATTTCATTTTCCCATTTCAACAAGTTCTATTCCCTAAATTTTTAGGAATGACTTTATACACTACCAGACTATTATCTTGTATCTTCCTGTTACATTTTACCTTAGCTATCCGTTGGATAGCAATGAAGTATATTGTATGTACAGAAAAATTTACAATTATTAGACACCAGCAGAATGTGATGCATTTTCTGGCCCGCTACGTAAAATGTAACAGGAAGATATAAGACAATAGTCTGGCAGTGTATAAAGTCATTCCCAAAAATTTAAGGAATAGAACTATTACAAAAAGCTCTATAATATACATAACTGAATTTTAGCTCATAGAATAAATTCGAAAAATAAAATTGTTGAATATAATAAAGTAGCTTATGAAAAGAAATAACTCCCAGATTCTATTTGTTAAAATAGTTGAGTTAAATACATTCAATTTATAAAGTATCACTATTAAGTGTGACACAAACAATGCTGACGAAAGCCGTAGCGGGCCAGAAAATGCATCACATTCTGCTGGTGTCTAATAATTCAGCCCAATTACAAACAAAAATTCCGCGTGAGTTTTCTCACTTATTTCTTTACTCCAATCATGAATAAATATTTTCCCTTTTTTTGCAACTATGGGGAGAGAAAAAATTCGAAGTGAATAAAAGTAGGCAACATCAATAGAAAAAAAGGGGAAAAACAGTTAAATTATTTAAGTTTTTTTTCACTTATAATTTTGAAGGGAGTTAAGATAACCATGTAAGTATATCTTTTTAAAATTAAAATAAAAAAACACAAAACAAAAAATACAAAATTTTAATGTGTTTACAGGTCAAAAATACTAATAAGCAGCAATTGCAGCACTTGTTGACGTTAATGGAAGCCAATTCGGACATTGCGTGTGGATTTTATAAAGGTACCAAGGAGGCACTATTACGATTTTGGAAAAACGCTGAAACGGAGCTAAATTCGATGGGTCCTCCAACAAAATGTAATTCTGAGTGGAAAAAGGTAAGAAATGAGAATAAAGTTAACAGCAGACTAGTCACTCATACTCGTTCGCGTGTTTTTTGTGTTTTTTACATTTTTAGGTGTGGGCAGATCAAAAAAAATATGTCCGGCAAAAGGCTGCGCAAAATCTACGAGAGAAAAAAGCTACTGGAGGGGGCCCGAACAAGGAAGTAAAGTTCTCTTCTATAGGGGAAGGCATTTACAACCTCGTTGGCATGAAGTCTGCAGTGGAAGGTGTGGCAGCACAGTCGTATGGACTAAATTCTCCAAAACCCCATGAAGACTTAATTGAAACTTTAGTCGATGCAGAGTTTTTAGAGGATGAAGTACAAGAAGAACCAAAAGAGGTTCGACAAAATACACCACAAGCGAATAATATTACCACGCTACCAGCTTTAGCTTTCTCAAAAGTCCCAAGATTCCAAAAATTGGCTGTGAATAAAGAACTAGAAAAAAGTTCTTATGATGTTCTTCAAGCTGAGCTTAAAGTGCAAAAAGATTTCGTGGAAGCCATGAAAACAATAGCAGGAAATCAAAAGAACGAACAACAACATACAAATACCAATATATCGTTTACTCGAAAAACTTAACGAGAGTAACGATAAACATTTAAAAAAAATGGAAATACTTAAGTGATGAAATCAAGGAAATGCGCAGACACAATGCATTTATGGAAAAACAAAGAGTTAGAGAAGTTGAATATAAATTAGAAAAAAATAGCTTAGAACTGCAGCTACGTGAATATTATTAATTAATCGTTTATGAAATATTTTTAAAATTATAAATGTTGTGTAAGAACTGGTTTCTTTAAAAATGAGTCTGAATTATTTGTGTTTTTTTTTTTAATAATTTACTTATTATTTTAACAAACAAAAACGAAAATTATGTTATTACGGGTTTATTTACAAAAGTGTATTTCAAATACAGTAGAATCTCACAAATTAGAACCACTTTGTGCACCGGACAGTTCGAATTTCTGGACATTTTTTTACAGAAAATTATAAAATTATAATGAAATAGTGATAGATAATGAATAGTTGTGTAAGCTTTATTTAAATTCAAAACAGTTTTTATTTAATAACATTTAATTAATTAAACATATTAAATTCATAAAAAAACTTTTAAAAAGTTTTTTAATTATTAGGTACTTAATTGGTCTTTAACATAAAATCAGTTATACTTGTTTGTTTTTTGATTTATTAAACCTGGATACAACGATATCTTTACGAACTTCCAAAAGGTTAGACATGTGTTTACTGACCCAAATTTGTACAAGCATATCAAATTTCATACGCATATGATCGAATTGTACACACCATCAATAACTCGGTCATTCCCCGTTTTATTTTTACCTTAATGAGCGAAAAAAAATAATTTGTAGTGAAAATAAAAAAAAAATAAGAACCGCCTGTTTTACTTTTAGAGCGTTTAATTTGGTTTTTCGCCTATTAAGTTCAAAATCATAAAAAAAAAAAATTTTTTTCTAGTAGAAATAAAAACAAAAAAAAAACACTTCCAGAAATAAGAACCACAGGTTCTAATTTGTGACGGTTCGCATTTGTGAGATTCTACTGTATTAGCTCTTATAGCTTGAGCTGTAGCTAAATATTGGTTTTAATGTGTGGTACTATTTCCTCATCCGGCATGTTTAAATCTGTAACTTCAGTGCATGAATCCGTTACTTTATAATGTATGCATACATTATGTAAAGCGCTACATACATTACCAATGTTTGCGGCTTTTTTGGGAGCGTAGTGCAACTCCCGTGCTCCAAGCATACACCTCCAACGATTTTTCAATACCCCATTGGTACGCTCAATTATGTTACGGGCTTTTATATGGGCTTGTTAAAACGCATTTCAGTAGATCCATCTCCAGATCCATCTCCAGAAAATGCATTACATTCTGCTGATGTCTAATAATTGTAAATTTTTCTGTACATAAATATACTTCATTGCTATCCATCGGAAAGCTAAGGTAAAATGTAACAAGAAAATACAATATAATAGTCTGGTAGTGTATAAAGTCATTCCTAAAAAAATTTAAGGAATAGAACTATTACAAAAAGCTTTATAAAATACATAACTGAAATTTAACTCATAGAATAAATTTGAAAAATAAAAAATGTTGAATATAATGAAGTTGCTTATAAAAAGAAATAATTCCCAATAGCTTTTTGTAATAGTTATATTCCTTAAATTTTATGGAAGGATTTTGTACACTACCAGACTATTATCTTGTACATATCTTCCAGATACATTTTACCTTAGCTATCCTTTGGATAGCAATGAGGTATATTGTACATATGTACAGAAAAATTTACAATTATTAGACACCACCAGAATGTAATGCATTCGTTAGCATTCTTTGTGTCACACTGGATAGTGGTACTTTATAAATTGAATGAATTTAACTCAACTATTTTAACAAATAGAATCTTGGAATTATTTCTTTTCACTCAAAAAATTGAGTACTTTTCACATAAATTTTACTACACGTTCAATCACTTGTGTTGTGTAAACAGCACATAATGCTTTAAACCACGTATAATTCATAAGACTTATAGTTAGTTATAGTTAATAAGACACAAAACTTATTCTATCAAAAAATCTTGAAAAACAAAAAAGTTGTGAGCATTTCAACTTCAAAAATTGACTCAGAAATTCAAAACTATAATCAAATACTGAGAAAGTCCATTTGGGACCACCCTGTTCTCAATAAAATTGGCTCCCGAAGTTCACTAGTATTTACTTTCACATGAATAAAAAAAATTTCAAAATCGGAGAACATAAAAAAGTAGTTTTGGCCGCCTTCTCAAAATATGAACCAGTGTGCGATTGTCAAGTTAAGTTTAAGAGGGGAGCAGTTCTTCAAGAAGCTGATGAAAATTGTGATGTTCAAGAGGGCATTGTTGTTAAATATGGAATACGTGGTGGCCTCATAATCAGCAACTTCCTTTTTTTTTCCAAAATAGGGTCCTCCTATTACTTGCGTGTCGGCCATTTGGCAATTGACTTAATAGGTTACGGCAGCTTCACGACGCGACATACAGCGATTTTTGGTTTTAATTGGAGTTTATCATTTTAGGCAATAGCCACCAAATAGCTGCTAGCACCAGTCATTAAAGTACACAATATTGAAAATATAGAAAAGCCAAATGTGGGACAGCAAAAACGATAAAAGCTTTGCCATAGAATAAGGCTGACGATTTAGTGCCAACATTGCGGCTGAAATCCTTCAATAGCTCTTCGTCCTTGGTAAATCCAGCCTGTACTTTTTGTTTTCTTGTCGGCACCCATTTAATAAAAACAATTTGTTAAACATAAAACAAATGCAAAAGTATTCTAAATACGAATACATGTTAATTTGTCACGCTGTTTGTATTTTAAGGAATCATTGCGCATTTTTAGTTTTGGTGCTGCCAAGTTTAAAATTGTACTAAATGTAGTTTATTAGTATGACAGCATACACGCGTGTGAACAAATCAATACCGAAATCAACCGCAAACAAGAACATTTGTTATTGTTTTGACCGCGTGCTATTATTATTGTTTTGAAAACAACAGCACGTGCATGACAAACAATAACAAAACATGTAAAATTATATCAGAAAACATTACGAACACCATATTATTCAAAAAAATTAAAATATGAAAAAATCTTTAAATTTAGCAGTTGAAAATGTTTGAAAAATTATGCAAAAATTTTGTTATATGAATAAAATCTACAAATTTTCCGGTTTATAAAATCTGATAACTGATTTTGATAGCACGTTACTAGGGCTATTAAGGCCGACAGTTGTCACTTTCGACAAATCAAAACTTTAGGGGGTCTTCCATATTAAAGAAAAAAAGTTGAAAAATGTACCCAAATGTTGTTACATGAATAAAATGTACAAATTTGCCGGTTTATAAAATCCGATAACTGATTTTGATAGCACGTTACTAGAGCTATTAAGGCCGCCAGTTGTCACTTTCGACAAATCAAAACTTTAGGGGGTATTCCATATTAAAGAAAAAAAATTCAAAAATTTACCCAAATGTTGTTATATGAATAAAATGTTGTTACATGAATAAAATCTACAAATTTTTGTTTTACATGTATTTGTGCGAACGAAAGCGTTCGTTCGCATTAAGTGAAATAGGCAGTAAGGGTTTTCATGAAATCACTAAAAGTCTCGCAAACTGTGAATTTTTACGCGCTCTCAAATGAACTGCCAAAAATTGTATGAGAATTCGTTTACACAAACTTCGTAAATTTGCTCAACAATTTTGACTCGTAAACTGGCGCTGTTCAGTTGTGCATTTATACAAACAAATTTGTTTAATATTAACCGCCGTTTTCAATGAAAAATTCAAGTGTTAATAATATCACAAACAATAAAATCTTGCAGTAATTTAAGCAAATTAGTCGTTATGCTTTATTTATGCTTGTTTAAAAAACAAATTTCACTTTTTATTCACAAATTTTAGCTTTTAATTTTATAGTTGTTTTCTTTTAATTGATTTTTGTATTGATTTTTGTATTTAAAATGACACAAAAATTAAAAAGGGTCTTCATGAAACGAGTCTTGCAAGTTTGCCTATTTGCACATATGGCAATTTTAAGCGATATCATGAAAACCCTTATTAATTTTTGTAGTTTGTCGCAATTTACACTATGGACATTTCTTGCCGGACAGACGAAGTTTGTAGGCGAGAGAGGAAAAGAGTAAGCATACATCGTCGCCCCCTTGCCAACAAACTTCGTCTGTCCAGCACGAAATGTCCATAGTGTAAATTGCGACTTTGTTTTTGGAACAATATGCAGAAACAGTTTAATTAATAAAATAAAAAAAATTTCATTAATTACGGAAAACAATTTTAATAAATCTCATTAAGTTACTGTAAAACTTTTTTGAGTGTAACCAAGAATAGAAAACAATAAGCACAAACCAAATACGCATTTTTTTCGTTCATTTGATTAAAAAGAAACAACAACACTATAAGTGTGTATGCTATACGTTTTTCTTTTAACACATTGCCAGTGGCGACTTGCCACACTGTTTTAAAAAATTCATAGTACAATCTGGGCTGCAATACGTAGTAATTTCTCGCCAAACGTGGCGATTTTAAAACTTGTTTATTTATTATATGCTTAGGTAATTCCATTTTAATAGAAAGAACAAAAAATTGTTGCGAGGGCTTATTCAAAGTAAGAGCCCAATTCTTTAAAAATTAATTTAAACAAAAATAATGAGAGAAAAAAAATTAAAATTTATGTGGTATTTTAAGAACAAAATACTTTTAAAAACAAAAAAATAATAAAAATAATAGCAATTGCACAATTTAAATTTCAAAATAATATTACAAAAATGAACAAATAGCAATAGTGATTATTATTATTCATGCGTTATATGTATTATATTCTCAAAATATGTGATAATATAAATTTTATTTTTTGTTTTTATTTTATAAAAACTAAAAAACCTTATTAAAAAACACGCTTTTATTAAAATGCGCTAAAAAGAAGAGAAATAAACTTTAACTTTCAACTTATAACATCATTAATAAATTTATATGATATAAAAGCTTGTCGCTTGTCTTTACACAATTTATTTGATTTAAAAGCTAGTCGCGAGATTTAAGTACTAGTATTTACATGGTTTGAAAAGTTTAATAGTTAAAATCAATCACATCAAGTTATATAATTTACTTGATTGTCTACACAAGTAAATCTCGTATATCATATAAATTATGTAATCCGTTATAAGTTGATAGTAGTTTTATACTATTCATTTATATATTTCTTTGAAGCGCATTTCAATAAAAGCTTGTTTTTTAAAAAGGTTATTTACTTTTAGTTTATATTAAAACTAGCATTTGTATTCTCATGAGTCCTTTCATTTGATACCCATCTTGAAGGCAAGCATTAAAAACTTAGTCCGCCATATATGATTAAGAGTAACGTCACTTTCTTTTTCGTCTTATTCTCAGCAAGCCCTCCCATTTGATACTCATATTGTAGGAATGCATTAAAAATAAGTCTGCCATCTTGGGTGTCTTATAATGTTAGATTTAGAATAACGTAACACAGTTAACCATGCATCGTCATCTTAACTAAACGTGTTTAAAAATGACAGCTCAATCGGTTCGAGGTATCTGCTTCAAAATTGAGTTGCAAGATTTCACCGAACAAACATACATTGCTAATTTTTTTTATATTTTAAGAGTCTTATTCATAAACGAATGTAATGTATACCTTAAAAGTTTTTTTCCATACTAATTTCGTGCTGTAAAACTTTACTAAGATTTTATAAATAAAGGGACTTATTTAAAAAATTAAAAGAAATAAATATTTATAAAATTTTCTGCTCACATGAAAAAAATTAGCATTCGGCGGGTTTTGTATTAAGAACAACTGGCAACGCTCATGTAAATTGTAGAAAAATTGTGAAAAGCAGCCAGGGTTGTCAGATTTATTTTAATTTTTTTTGCCAAATTCAATGTCAAAAATCGCCAAGGCTTACTTTGCGTTTTTGACAACATAAAATTTATTTTAGAACTTTCTCCAATGTTTTCTATAAATCCTAAAAAAAATATATTTCTTCTGAATCGCTAAAATTCTCCAAAAATGGGACAAGTCGCCTTGATATATGTATATTTTTTTGAATAAAAGTAAAATTATTGGTGAACACACAAAAGATACAATAGTTTATAATAATCTAATTAAAGCAGCAAAACGTTTTTTTGTGTTTAGTATTAAACAAATATTGGATATACATATATCTAAAACGCTATACACTTCATCGGCAAGGCAATTCTTACTGTTTTTTTTTTAACAATGTATATTCAAAATATCGTGCGAAGGTACAAAAAGTGCTATTAACATTCATATAATTTATAACTCGTAACAATGAAGGCGAGTTTTAGTAGAGTAAATTATTAAAAAGAACTATTTCAACACAGACATTAGCAGTTGGAATTAAATGCATATAAAGACAGTCAAAGCAAGTTCTTTAAAATGGTAAGTACCTGACGTATCCTTATATCTATAAGCTTTATGCAAAACCTGACATATATTAGATGGAATACCATCATTGATATAATCTTTCTAATAACAACCGGTAAATTTGTCCAACAGTCTCAAAACAAGTTTATAGAAAATCAATAGCCAATCAAATCGCCATATATTTTATAAGCCGCCAAAAAGTCGCCATATCGCCAAATCGAAAATTAGGTCGCCAAGAAACTTGACAACCCTGATTGTATTATGAAAATGTGTAAAGCAATGTGGCAATGAGTAAAAGAAATAAGTATATTATAATTGCATAACTTATACAACACAAAAGTATTGTTGTTTCTTTTCAACCAGTTGTCCGGCAAGCAAGTGACCGACTGATTCAAAGGACCCAAGACCCCTTTCAGACAGGCAAAGTTTACTTTGACAAAGTCTGTTGAATTCTCTTTTAAACTTTGTTTTGTGCTCAGACACACAAAGTTTAATTTGACAAATTTTTGTTTTCTCTTGTTTGAATATAATATATAAACAGCGTTGCCAGAATGATGATTTTATCATATTTTTTTTTTATTTTTTCAAACAAAAATATGATTAAAGATTTTTTTCTCAAATGATGATTTTTTATTTTTAGAAATTCTGATTTTTACTTTAATTTTGCTTATAGAAAATACACGATTACTTAAACAGTCAATTTTTAAAACAATGAAGTTTTGCATCAGCTTGATGTGTGTTGGTGCTGCACACTTTTGTACCCAGTATCTAGAATACACAAAATTGCATCATTATTTCTGGACATAAAAATATTAAAAAAGGCATATTATAACCTATTTCCAATGTGCGAAAGAATTCCTTCTTTCGGACAACTACATTTAAAACAAAAACAAATTCTAAAAACTTTGTTTTTGTTTTAAATGTATTTGTAAAGGTACGTTCAGACTGATAAAATATTTGAAAGCAAACATCAAATATTTCATTAACGTAGTCTGAACACAAAATATTTTTGAGTATCAAATAAAATAACAGCTGATTTTGAGAAAATAAAAGTATTTGCCGGCAAACAAATATTTGTCCAATGTGAACATAGTGGGAAAACAAAAAAAATCAAATATTTTAGTAATTTTTGAGCAAACATTTATTTGATATTACAAAAAAATTGAAAGAGCAAACAACGACAAATAATTTTAGCCATGTTCCAGATAGAAGCAATTTTTACTGTAAGTTTTCGGATTCTTTACAATTTTAAAGATTTTTTATAATTATTAGACTTTGCTATTGTGCCGCTATTAGCAAATTTTTGCAAATTACCGCTAATTTAGAAATTTTTATAGAATTTTTGCCATTCCTTAAAGTTTAAGGCACTTTTACTAAATTTTATGGCTTGTTTGAAATATTAAAATGGTTCGCGAATTTTCGCAATTTTTGCAACATTTTTTTTTTTGTTTTTCCCCTAAATTTTGTTTTTTAACCGATTTAGCAATTTCAAATATATTTTAGGGTTTGTTCCAAGTTTGCATTTTTTCGTGAATTTTAGCCATGTTTCCAAAAGAAGCGATTTCTTTCTGTGATTCTTTGCAGCTTTAACTATTTTTAATAATTATGAGTATTTAACTTTGGTATCATGCCGCTATTAGCAAATTTTTGGGAATTTCCGCTAATTATGCAATTTTTACCGAATTTTTGCTATTCCTTATAGTTTTAGGCACCCTTAATAAATTTTATGGCTTGTTTAAAATATCTAAATTTTTCGCGAATTTTCGCTATTTTTGCAACATTTTTTTTGTTTTTTTCTTGACATTTTGTTTTTTAACCGATTTACCGACTTCAAATATATTTTAGCGTTTGTTTCCAAGTTTGCAATTTTTCGCAAATTTTAGCCATGTTCCCGTTTTTTTCTTCTTCTACATTCTCCTGTTCTAACACTAAAAGAGATGCTGATCCACAGAATAAAATAAAAAAATTAGCTTTTGCGCTCATTTTTACCATTTGAGAAATATATTTTTATTTATGAACACTTTCATTAAATAATTATTTGATGCAAATATTTCTTTTAGTCTGAACGCATGGCAAACATGAATTAATTTATTTTATTAACACTGTTTGCCAACTGTTTCATCAAACAAAAATTATCAAATATTTGAGCTTAGTTTGAACATTAACAAAATATTTTTTTGTTTCACACAGTTTGAAGCAAATATCAGAACAAATATTTTCGATAAATATTTCATTAGTAAAACGTACCTTAAGAAGTAAATAATTCTTTAGTACATCGGAAATAGGTGAAATGAAATAATGTATTTTTATTAAGTTTCATATACTGACGAATTATCTTTTTATGTATTTCAATTTAAATAATAAGAAGTATGGTTTTATAAAAAAAATTAAGATTTTCCTCTTCAAAATATGATTTCTTTCGCCATATGACAATTTTTATTCCAAAGATTCTGGTAACGCTGTATATAAATATAAAGTTGCAGCCAACTTCAGGTATAATCTACGAACGAAAAACAAAACGACTTTGCGAGTACAGCAAAGTATGTACTCCCCCGCTATACTCTTTTCCCTTCTCTTCTATAAACTCAAGACTTTGCAAAGTAAACTTTGCTTGTCTGAAAGGGGTCCAAGTGAACGATTGAACGAAATTGAACGATGAAACTGAACGGCCGGTCATCGTTCATCTGACTGATCCGTTCAATTGATCCAGTTCGTTCATGACCGACACAACTCTAATAGTTTTGACATTATTATATCTGTTTTGAATTCGTCGCTCCATGGCATCGTGTTCTTTTTGAGTGCATACAACTGTGTTAATGGCAATTTCCTTGCTTTGAATCCACGAAAACAAATGTTGTACATTTAAGATCTGGTCAGTATATGGCCTTTGCAAACTTGCCTTAGTCGCCATGCGTTTTAGGGTTCCCCCTAACGCATCGAATGGGCCCTTACCGTGGGACGTCGCGAAAAAGTGCCACTCGACCTTGCAGTTTTGTTCTTCTTCAATTATGCAAAGATTGTAAAAATTTTTTTTATTCTTGTACTGAGAAGCCGCGCCGTCGATTGCATCGAATTTTGATCTTAAGAATTCAAATAGTTTCATTTGAAATAAATAAACGGACACATAATTATGAGCTAAACTCTCCGCGACAACAACAAGGCTTACGGTCTGTAGTTCGTTATCTTCGTTTTTGAAATGAATTCAAAAAGGATGCACCGTGCACTGGTCGTTTGCCCAGTGATAAGCCTGAATTTCATCCTGAACGAGAAAAGTGTAATTCTCGGCAAAGTCGCTTATCACAATGAATTCATTTTGGTCTAATTTCTCCTTACTTTCCTTTAGAAATTTCGATTGCATCTCGGATATGAAATGGTGCGCCTTCAGTTCATTCAACTTGAATCCGAATTCCTCGATGAATTCCGGAATCTGCTTTACCACGGTCTCAAGGGAACATCTGCCGCTGCTAATTATCCACTGTTTGAAATGCACCTCCTGAATTAACAGCTGTTCAAACTTTTCCGCCAAATATTGCTCTAGCTCGTCAATCTTCGGACAATTGTCGCATTTGGACAGATGACAATTTTCCGTGGGGTATGCGCACAACGACTTCGACAGGAGGTCCCTATATGTTTCAATTTCACCGTGAAATACTTTCAATTTCTTGCATGGAAAGAAAATTAATTTGATGTATTGATGAAACATGCAATCGCAGACTGAATGCGTTCCGTGCCTGTCTAATGCCAGCACGCATTCTTTTGGTCGTAGGATGGCAAACTTTGAAAATCCCACTTTTTCTGCTGGGTATTTCTCATTGAACTGATGGTATGCTTCGGATAGATTACATAATAATAATCTGCGCTGCTTGTGTACTTTTTCTCCATCTTCACGTGTGATAACATAGTCACGTGTACCTGGGCAGGCGCGGCTGTTGTCATCATTGCAGTAAAAATCTTGAATCAATTTCACCGTTGCTTCGCTGAGGGTCCTTGAGCCAAATTTCTTGGTGGGAGTCGCCAATATGCCCTTCTGTCGAACTAATTCTTTGCTTCTTCTCGCGATGTAAAAAGATGTTTGAAACTGTTCAGAAATCTTGCGTATAGACCATCGGAATGTCTGCCTCACTATCAGATGAAACATTTTGTTCACTTGTCATTTCACTCTCGGATTGTGGCTGCATTTGTTTCAATGCATTTGCTTGTTGAGACAAATCGATTTTACACTTGGGGCAAATGAATTCTGCTTCTTCACCGTATTGTATATTTAATTCATTCATGTATCGCTTCGAAACACCAGTTAATTTTAATACTTTTATCTTTTTCGAACGATGTCCACTCTTGTTAAACGGATTGCAGCAAAATTTATTCATTTTACTTTAATTTGTCTTTACAGCTTCACTCTTTGCTTTACAAAAAAAAAAAAAACACTTTAACACTTTTACGTTTAGTATTCAACTGAAATTTGACTCAGAGTGTGTGAAGTATTTATATTTATTTTTTGGTAAAAAATAGGTAAAAAAAATAAGCGATATTTGCTTTGCTTTTCTAAAATTTGCGTGAACTACTGGTGATAAAATGTTTTTTAAAAGGGACTTAATTGGTTACTTCCAATAAGCCGACCACAGGTCATAAAATGTTTTGCAAATTTTTTAAATTACCAGGTAATAAATTTTTCGCCATATTTATGGAAAATTCGTGTTTTATGACTTGTTTCTGCACGTGTCATTTTATGCGAAATATTTATTACCTGGTAATTTAAAAAATTTACAAAACATTTTATGACCTGTAGCCTCAGTCGGGTTTGGTGTGCCATTACATGCCACTGCTGCTATTATCCATGGATTTATGGCCGATCTTGTGAAGGCAGGCAGACCATATTCACTACACACTCAACTTGGGGCTCTCTGATTTTTTCTTCATAAATGTATTTTTAACTGTCAAATAATTTTTAAAATGTATTTTTAACAAGTCTCTTAAATGCTCTTCTCCTGTCCAAACAAGGAGTCGGGGCCCATTTTTTTATTGCTGAAAAAAAAAAAAAATTAGCCGGAAAATTTAGGAGCTTCTGTGGAAAATCGGAAAATTTAATTTTCTTGGGAAAATTTAAAGGTAAATTTCTAAGAAAAATTAGGAAAATTTTATTTTTCAATTAAAGCCTGATTCAATACCTTTCCAACGAGCTATCACTCGTTGCGATCGCTTTAGTAGTTTTTTAGTTTTTTAAAACAACTTTCAATGAGGTCCCTTATGAAGAATTCTTAAATTTTGTCACATGACAGTGGTGTACACCACCACTAAACCAGTCACTATAAAAAAAAAAAAAAAATATGTAGGTACATTATTTTTTGCTGGGCAATCGATTGAGACTATTTATTTTAAAATCGGAGAGGGGTCGTCCAAAAATTTGCCAATTTTGATCGTTTTTATATGGAATTGCTCTATAAGAAAAAAATCCCTACATAGTGTAATTAGCATAAACGCAAACCGTTACTTAACTGCATTATCAGTTATCACTTATCTACTCTCATTTTAACGAAATCACTCATTTGTTCTTATTGCATATTCCTCTTTGATGACTCAAAGACATTATACGCCTGTTTCTTTACTTACTACAATTTACTATTTTTACTACAGCTGGAAGGTTTCAATACAAAAAGGAAAAACAATTTCCAATTGTAGTAAAAGTGGTATGAATTTCGGGTAAACCAACACAGCTTTGACAGCAAAAAATGTTATGTTGAGATTCAAAGTTGCTTTAATCTTTAAAATTCGATTGAAAAATTTAAAAAAAATTTCCACAATACACAATATGAGATTATTTTAACAAAAAATTATTGTTAAAGACACCTCTAATAATATTTACACACTATTTGATAAAAATAAAAATATAAGTTTCTTTTAGCAAATTGACAAAATTTTCCCATTTGATAGGATTTTAGCCGATACCTAATAATTTAATACCTATTCTGCCGCTACCTGTCAATTCCAGTATATCATGGGAATTTAAAATCTAAGAATTTTTTGGCTTTGGACTATACTAGAGTAATGCAATTCAAATTTCAATCAATTCAATTCAAATGAGTTGGAAATGAATTGCTTATTCTTTTTTCTTATTCATTTGAATTAATTCAAAAACTATTCAATTCAAATGAATTGGAAATAAAATGCAATTCACTTTGACAAATTCAATTGAATTTTCAGAATGAATTGTAATTCACTTTGACAAATTCATTTGAACTGGAAACGAATTGCAATTTATTTGACAAATTCATTTGAATTGGAAATGAATTGCAATTCATTTTTACCAAATTCATTTGAATTGACTCAAATTTCATTCAATTCATTTTTTTGTGTGAAAAGAATTAATTCAAAATTTACTATTTCAGTGCATAAATGATTCGCTAATTAATCCATTAAAATGGATTTCTTATACATTTGGATTTTTTCTTCCTATATTCATTTAAATTTTGCATTCAAAATGTTATTTAAACTGTATTTGGAAGAAAAGATTAACCCCCTAATGCAAAAAACAGTTAAAGTTCACATTTCTTAACCAACACATTAGATCCACCAAATGTGCACTTAAATCTTTTTTTTTTGCATTAGGTTGTAAGACTATAATTCAAAAGCGCTTTTATACATTTCATACTACTCTTTAAATCGGGAAAAACTAAGCTCATTAACAAAAAAGTATTAAAAGAGAATCTTCATTTGTTTTCAATTTACATGATTCGATTTCGAGAACATGGCCGTTTCTAATATAAAAATCACATTTGGCTATTTTTTCTTAACTAAATTATTAAGAAAATTTAATTTGGCGAATTTCAAGGATTTTAGGAGTGCATACAATTTTTGTTATGCTAAAAACGTAATGAAAACAGGTTAATAAATTTGTTAAAAATAAAAAAAACCTGATTTAAAAGTTTATCAAGAAAAATAAAAAATATTTGTACGTATTATTATTTTAAGAAAAAAAAAAAAATAGTAACCAAAATAAAATAAATAGTCGCATCTCCACATTGAAAAAATTACGAATTTTCGTTAGAAATAATATAAGCCGGCAACTCTGGTTACTAAGCAAAAGCACTACATAGGAAGTGTGGCAATACTATCTTTGTTTGTTTACGTAAAATTGTGTAGTGAAAACCAGAAAACTCATGTTTAATTTATAATATTTTTTTTTACTTAAAAATTCCGAATTAAACAGAATTTGTTTTTAATTTAAACAGCCTTTAAGAAATATTAGTGAACAAGTCATAGTGCAAACAATTAGACGGCAAATTTGTAGATTTTATTCATGTAACAACATTTGGGTAAATTGTTGAATTTTTTTTCTTTAATATGGAATACCCCCCAAAGTTTTGATTTGTCGAAAGTGACAACTGGCGGCCTTAATAGCCCTAGTAACGTTTAGTTATCAGATTTTATAAACCGGCAAATTTGTAGATTTTATTCATATAACAACATTTTTGCATAATTTTTCAAACATTTTAAACTACTAAATTTAAAGATTTTTTCATATTTCAATTCATTTTTATGTTCGTAATGTTTTCTGATATAATTTTGAATTTTTTGTTATTGTTTGTCACGCACGTGCTGTTGTTTTTAAAACAATAATAATAGCACGTGGTCAAAACAAAAAAAATTTGTTTTTTGAGGCTGATTTCGGTATTGATTTGTTCACACGCGTATTGATTATATAAATATTTAAAAATCCAACAATGTTTTTATTTTATATAATAAGTTAAATTTTTATATATTACATATGTAAGATAAGATTTTTTTCAATATTATAAATTTTTGCAAAACTATTTTATTTATTAACCGATAGATTTTTAGTAAAATATGCAGAATATGAAATACAATAATATTAACCCTGTAGTTACAATTTACCTTTACACTACGTCTTCAGGCGCCGACTTTCACAAGTATTAATTTGTTCACGTGGTTGTAAGTGGCTAATACGTGTTGATTAGGGAGATCGAACGGTTATTATTCAACCGGTTATAAGATAATTCAAGCAATATGATGTTAGCAAGTAGAACTACTTGTAGTACATATATTTATTTTATCGTCTATTAAAAAATTAAAAAAATATACCTACCTAGAAATTCATACACAAAATTGTGTAAGTCCTTTAGCCAAAAATTTATTAATTAAAAATAATATTTTTCTGTAGAATGTATTTGTTAAATATGTATAACTGTTTTTAGAAAAAAAAATATTTAAATTCTGCATAATCCATTTGAAAATTGCACTTTGCTATTAAAAGTGATTCCTAAGCAAAACTTTTAATTGGGACTTTTTGGAAAATCCAACAATTATTAGCAATTGAAAGTAATATTTTTGTTGGCACACTAAAGGCCGGCAGACACAAACAAAGCTCTACAAGCTTCATTGAAGTAGCCAAAATGTTCCATCTATATTTGATCCATTGATGTATCATCACTAATCCACTTCTCACCCAATCAAAACGTTAAATTTATGTAAACACTGCATCCCATTGATTTAAATCGTCAATACAGAATACTGCAAGCCAAATAAGCAGGGCTGTGGAGTTGAGGTTTTTGTACCGGAGTCGGAGTTGGAGTCGCAGTACGCAAAAAAACGCGTGAGTCCGACTCCAAAATTTTTCGGCATTAAAAATTTACAAAAAATTTCTAATATTTTCCAATATAAAAATTCTTCGAAATTGGCGATGCAATATTTTGCAGATCAATATGAATAAGTAGTATAGTAGGTTTGGTAGGTGTGGTTTATTAATATTCAAAATAACTACAAATCTATTACTATTGCTTTAGCATTGAATCGCGACTAATGCAATAGAAAGCCTTGGTTTGTAGAGCGAGGCTTTAAAACTCGGCAGACGAGCAAATGATGCCCTTTTTTCTTGAGTTCAGTAAAAGAAGAATGAATTCTTGTGTCTAAACTGAGACTAACTTTTATTTACAAATTTTCTAACTTATATACTAATTTACAAATTATCTAAAAATTATCTGACACATCTTGCATTTCATTCATACATCCAAAATGCCCAATGTAACATGGTGTTCAACTTTTTGTTCATGTTACAAAATGCATTTACTGATCGACTGACTAATCAGCACAGTCGTTATTTTTAAACAAATTGCATTTCTCCTATTTAAGGTATTTAAAAAAAAATATAAAGAAATTTGATTTGCTATTGTTACCCCTTAAGTACGGTCAAGTACCTAAAGCAATAAACTATAAGTGGAGCAAGTGAAAATACTCATGTTTCACTTCGCTGTAGATATTTTGGTATACGTATGAAGTGCAAGCATTTGTTTACCATATGTGTCATAATGTTTATGTGTCATCAATATTTTCTGTTACAAAAATATTGTGTAATGCTTTTGTGGAAATGAAAAAATAAGTGTACACCACACCCTTACCCTTAAGATAAAATTTATGAGATTTTGAATAAATTTAAATCTGAATACAAATTAATAGTTTAAAAAAAAAATTTTTTTTTGTATATGGTTAATGCATTTTTAGTAAGTATTATAAATAAGAATATATACTTATATCTACTTTATTTCATGATTTTTTTTTGTATAATTTTAATGAGTTATTATGGAATATTCGTTCTTTATTATTTATTTCTAGTATTGAATTACAATTTTGTCTTTCTAGTATTCTATATGGACCAATGTAGGGACTCTGATTTTTCTTTCTACTTTCTAGTTTTACTAATACTAAGTCTCCTACATCAAATAAACTTTTTATAATTTTCTTATCATATTCTAATTTTGATTTTTCTTTTGCTATATTTATCAAATTTTTTGCGTTATCTAATGCTCTCTTAATCCTAGTCCTAAGTTCATTAGCATAATTTTCCAAATCATAAACTTTAGTGTTAGTGCATAATGCGTCTGTGGGCAGAGTTGGTAATTTGCCAAAAATCAACTGGTATGGAGAATAATTGCTATTTACGTGAGGTGTGGTATTATACGCAAATGTATAATAAGGTATCCACTTGTCCCATTCTAAATCCTCAACAAAGTTTAACATATATTCATTTAATACTCTGTGATTTCTTTCTAATGTTCCTATAGACTGATGGTGATATGGTGCTGAGAATTTCTGGTCTATATTTAATAGTTTGCATACTTCATTCATTAATTCATTTTTGAATTCAGTGCCTCTATCTGATTTTAATACTTTAAAGCAACCATATTTTAAAATAAACTGTTCTACTAGAGTTTTAGCTATATTTTTTGCTTCTTTTGTTTCCATAGGGTATGCTACAACATACTTTGTTAATTCGCATTGCATTGTTAGTATATATCTATAATTATTAGAAATTCTTAATGGTCCTACTGTATCTATTTCTATTATTTCAAAACTAGTATTTGGGGTTTCGGTGATATTCATTTCCTCCCTAATATGTTTTGTTTGCTTATTTCTTAAACATTTATCGCAATTTACAACGTAATCTCGTACCATTTTTCTCATATTTTTCCAAACATATCTTTGTTTGAGTCTTAGTACAGTCTTTCGAATGCCTAAGTGTCCTGATAATGGTGAGTTGTGGAATTCTTCAATTAATTTGTTTTGTAATTTCTTATTTTTAATGTACTGCAAAGGTTTATACAAGATGATATTCAAGTTAATGTTTTTATATTTTTTAGATTTTATCAATCTTTGGTATACCTCATCATAAATTCTTTTCATATATTCTACTGATATCAGTTTGAAAATTTCATCGTCGCTAGCTAATGCGAGATCTTTAATATTCTGCTTATGCATATAGATTATCAGCTTCTCTAGAAACAAAACGTATTTTGCAAGATCATCACTAATATTCATATGATAGCTATTATTTATACAGTCAATGGTACCATTAAATTTATCATCATTGGTAATTTTAAATTTCAATTTGTGCACATTTTTAATATCCTGTAGTGAAGTACATTCCCATATGTTTGTATATTTTTGTTGTTGGGATATGTTTTTCTCATCTGTGTTGTTTTCAGTTGTTTTGCCCTTTGCGTCCATTCCACGCGTAATTGCTAAAATTTTTGTTGGTTTGGAATAATCGTCTTCTATTGGAATCATGTTTTTTAGTATATCAGAGTCTATCTTAATTCTAGATAAAGCATCAGCATTTGTATTAATTTTTCCTTTTTTGTATACAATTTCAAAGTCATAATCTGATAAATCAATCCGTACTCTAGTTAATTTAGAAGAGGGGTTTTTATGAGTAAAAAGTGAAACAAGAGGTCTGTGGTCAGTTACTACTATAAATCTTCTACCATATAAATATGGTCTAAAGTATTCAATGCCCCAATGTATAGCAAGTAATTCTTTTTCTATCACAGGTTTATTAATTTCGTGTTTATTCAAAGTTCTGCTAGCATAGGTTATTGGCAAATCTGTTCCTATTTCTCCCTGTGATAAGATTGCACCTAAAGCATAATTTGAAGCATCTGTTGTTAGAATGAAAGGTTTTTCAAAATCCGGATATTGTAATATTGGTGAACTAGTTAATTTTTGTCTTAATATGTTAAAAGTTTGTTGACATTCATCTGTCCACTCAAATATTTTTCCTTTCTTTGTTTGATCATTCAGACATTTTGTTAATGTAGCGAAGTTTTTTATAAAACGTCTATAGTAATTACAGAAAGCTACAAATCGTTTTACCTCGTTAGCATCTTTGGGTATTGGATAATTTTGTATTGCCTTGTGTTTTGCTGGGTCTGTTTTGATACCTTCTTTTGTTATTAGATGACCTAAATAAACAACTTCCGATTTTAAAAATACACATTTTTTTGCGTTCAATTTTAAATTGTATTTTGATAAACGTTCAAAGACCTGTCTCAGATTGTCATTGTGATGTTTCAAACTACATCCAAAAATTATGATGTCGTCCACATATAAAAATGCTTTACTATCAAGACCTGAAAGTGCTATTGTTAGCATACGTTGGAAACTATTTGATGAAATTTTAAGGCCAAAAGGTAGTCGTTTAAACTGATAGTGACCGTTTGATGTGGAAAATGCAGTTGGTTTTCTTGATTCTTTATCTAAGTTAATCTGATGAAACGAGCTTGTCATATCCAGAGTTGAAAAATATTTTGCTCTTCCTAATTTATCCAATACATCTTCAATTCTTGTAAGTGGAAATTTATCGTTAACTATTTTCCTATTTAATTGTCTAAAATCTACTACAAGTCGCCATTTCTCTTTGTCTCCATTGCTTTTCTTTGGTACAACAAGTAATGGTGAGTTGTAAGGACTGGTTGAATGTTCAATAATCGATTTCTTCTATTTGAGTTTGTGGAAGTCTATAGTTTTTGATGTAAACTGGTGTTTCATCGGTTAAATTAAGATGTTGTGTATAAAAGTTATTTGCTGTTAAAACATCGCCTTCTAAGTGAAATATGTCTTGATAGTCTTTAAAAATGTTTATCAATTCATCCGTCGCTTTACTGTCAGTATTGTCAATTTTTAACGTTTGTAATAGTTTGCTAAATCTGTCTTTATTGTTTTGGGATTTAGTAAGAAAAACGTATTTATTTAATGGTTCAATTTCAAAATTAACATTTTTTAATATTACATCTTCATCTGTTGTATTTAGAATTTTAACATGAGTAATGCCTGATCCTGGAACTATTGTATCCCCTATAAAAATTCCTGACTCTAATTCTTTACTTAAAATAATACTATCTTCCGTTAGATTTAGTTGTACTGGACATATTAATTCAGATCGTTTCTCTATTTTAATGTAGTAATCTCTATTTATTGTAGATTTCATGGGAATTGTAATTTCTGTTTCTTGTAAAGTTAATGAAATCGTGAATGTTTCATAATCAATCTTGCATAAAAATGTTGTGAAAAAGTCTCTTCCTAAGATTCCGTCCGTTGGTATTGGAAAATTATCATCGACTATGTGGAAATTGTGTTTTGATTGGTTATCATATAATTTAAAATTTAATTCTGTGATTCCAATAGATCTTATCTTTTCGTTTGTTATACCAGAAAATGAACATGATTGTGTTTTATCAATAAAAAGGTCTTCATTTAATTGTCCTAATTTACATAATGAAATATCAGCCCCTGTATCTATTAAAAATGTTAAGCTAGTTTTTGTTCCTATGTCTAATTCTATATAATTAGTAGTGTTTTTAGAAATAGAAAAAATTTTATTTAATTCTGCTCCGGAGGATGAATGATTAAATTTTGATTGTTCATCTCCGGGCCTTCGGTGTTTTCCTGAACTACATGTACGCTATTTCCATTGTTGTTTCGGTTTCGTCTACCATTATTATTGTTGTTTTGTCTATTGTTGTAATGGTTATTATCATTCCAGGTATTATTATTATAATTTCTATTATTATTTCTATGATTATTATTATTATTTCTATGATTATTACTATTATTACTATGATTATTATTATTATTACTATGATTATTATTATTTCTGTTATTGTTATAATTCGAATTTCTATTATTCTGATTCGAAATATTGTTTCTGTTATAATTATTATTTCTAAAGTTATTATTTTTAATATTCCGCTTATTTGAATTGTTTCCATTATAAAAATATAATACTTGATTTTCATTACTAGCAAAGTCTTTTTCTAGTTCTATTGCAAGTTGTACAGCTTCATTCAAGTCCTTTGGCTTAGAAGCAAAAATTGTTGGCTTAATATCTGCATTAAGACCATTTTTGAATATATTCAATGCATAAGTATTATTAAGAGAAATAATTGTGTTTTTCTGTATAGCATTGCATTGCGGTATTTCGTGTATTTGCAGTTCATTCAGTTCAGCAATCATTTCTAAAAGCTTCTCGTTATATGTTTGTATTGTCATGTTCTTTTGCATGAATCTACTCAAAGTAAGTTGTATTTGAGCTATAGTTTTTGTAGACTTATACCTTGATTGAAGTGAATTTTTAAGGCTATTGAAATCATTAATTTCTGTGGTACTTATAGCAGTTCTAACGCATGGTGTTAATTTCACATTAATAACAAAATCTATGAGTTGTATTTTCGCGTCAGTTGTTAAAGAATTGTAAATTATTTCAACTATTTTCAAAAATGATATTAAATTTTTGAAGTTTCCAGAAAATTCTGGTATACTTTTCAATGATAGTTCCAAATTGAATGATGCCATTTTAACTGTAGAATTTGAACTTGCACTTGAATTTTCAGGAGTTAAGTTTGAGTTTTCAGTAGATACGTTTGAATTTTCAGCCTCTCTTTCTGAATCTGACATACTTTGAGTTGATTCTGTATCTAATCTTTCCAATTTTTGCTTTAACAGTGTCTTTGCTTTTTCATAAAGTTTGTAAAATTTCTCTATAAGTTTTTCTTTTATTTCTTTACCAATGCTAAATTCTACAAATTGTTTTTCAATTAACTCTACCTCTTTTAATTTTAAAATTAATGTTTTTTCAGTATATCCTCTGCTACCCGATTTTCTCAAATTAATGATGATTCTAGCCAACCTATCTATTAATTGGTCCATTTACAATACATTTTAGAATTTTTTTTTTTATTGCTTTTTTTTTTTGATATTTAATTTTATTTAAACAATGTTGTTGTTTACTTTCTTATTGACATATTTTTTATAATAACTATTTAGTTTTGAAATACATATGCTCAAAATCAATATAAAAATTATAGCTAATACTACAATCCAATGTTTTTCATCGTTAGTGTGTTTGGGTTTTTCAGTATTGTTGCCTATTTCATAGCCAGCAATTGCTACTAAAATTGCGTTACTAACTTTACTCCACCAACCCATTTTGATGTTTTTATTTATGTATGTGCATGCTTTATTTTTGTATAAATATGTAAAAATTTTTAAAAAAAAAACAATTTTTGTGCCTACTTTAAGTCATAATAATGAAATAATTTAATTATTTATGTAAATTATCATTGTAAAATATAATTTTTGCTGCTTTTTATTTTTCTAACTCTTTTAATTTGTTGTAGAAGAGTTTCTTTTGCGGTCCACTGCTAAGGCTTATTAACCGCCTTAATTCCGCTTTTTCTCTATTGAGCCGCTTCTTTTTGCCGCCCTTCGTCTTCTTTTTAGTTGGAGTTACAGGTGGTACTGGACGCTGTTTTTTCGACTTATTTCTCTCAAGATATTGTTCTGTTAACCAAATCTTCGAAAAGTTTATGAAAATCTTCGTCCATTTAAAAAGAAAAATTCCAGATATGTTGGCAGGATCGCCATATAGTAGGTTTGGTAGGTGTGGTTTATTAATATTCAAAATAACTACAAATCTATTACTATTGCTTTAGCATTGAATCGCGACTAATGCAATAGAAAGTCTTGGTTTGTAGAGCGAGGCTTTAAAACTCGGCAGACGAGCAAATGATGCCCTTTTTTCTTGAGTTCAGTAAAAGAAGAATGAATTCTTGTGTCTAAACTGAGACTAACTTTTATTTACAAATTTTCTAACTTATATACTAATTTACAAATTATCTAAAAATTATCTGACACATCTTGCATTTCATTCATACATCCAAAATGCCCAATGTAACATGGTGTTCAACTTTTTGTTCATGTTACAAAATGCATTTACTGATCGACTGACTAATCAGCACAGTCGTTATTTTTAAACAAATTGCATTTCTCCTATTTAAGGTATTTAAAAAAAAATAAAAAGAAATTTGATTTGCTATTGTTACCCCTTAAGTACGGTCAAGTACCTAAAGCAATAAACTATAAGTGGAGCAAGTGAAAATACTCATGTTTCACTTCGCTGTAGATATTTTGGTATACGTATGAAGTGCAAGCATTTGTTTACCATATGTGTCATAATGTTTATGTGTCATCAATATTTTCTGTTACAAAAATATTGTGTAATGCTTTTGTGGAAATGAAAAAATAAGTGTACACCACAGTAGATTTTAATTTATTTTATGAGAAATAGTTGATTCAAGTACTTTACTATTTAAGTATATTTTTTATACGTGCGGGAAAAAGTCTAAATTACATTAGCAAAACTTATACTCAGTTATTGATCTAGTTTAAAAAAGATGTGTGATTTTTTTAAATAATTTACTCATGCTAAAAAATGTTAATGACAAAAATTGCCAATAATTTTAATATCAGAATTTTTTAACCATCAACGCTGAAATATTTTCAACATTGTACAGAATAAGTGTTGATATAGCGCATAAATACTAGTATGTATTAGAAAAATTGTGACGTAAAATTATTTCTCTTTTGTGTAGAAACATCTTTATCGGCCTGCCTTTAATTCCTACCATAACACTCATGTTTTTCTTATGCACATTACGCAAGGATTCCCATAATTCGTTTAATAAAGATGTTTCTACAAAAAAGAAAAATAATTTAACGTCTCATTCATTTCGCATCACGGTTAGAGTAGGAGTCGGAGTCGCACTTAAAAAATTTCAGCGTTTGGAGTCGGAGTCGGAGTTAGTACTTTTTTCGGACGACTCCACAGCCCTGCAAATAAGTATGCCAAAATGTTTTTCATAAACAATGGTAAAAACACATTTTCTTTGCGTGCAATTCATTTTAATTTAGAGTCCTTTAAAGTAAGAGCAGCCTTAGGCATTGCATTTTGTTGTGACTCTAGATGACAAATATATTTATGGAATATAACAGCCATACCTAAACAAGAGCGGAACGCGTTTTCTAGCTGTCAAAAATCCTCATGCCCATACAATTTGTATGAAGCATCCCTAAATAGCGCCGCGTCAACGCTTTGCAATTGGAAAATCCGTTTTTGACAGAGCGTTAAAATAAACAGGGCTGCTATATTTGTTGTTTTGACAACTCTGTTTTTTTTTTGTTTGATAATAAATAATGGCAAGTTAGCTATTTTTAGGTCAAACTAGCGATTTTAATTCAATTTCTTATGTCTTTTATGAGGGTTTTAGTCGGCACGAAAGTTAACACTACGCTCTTATTTAGGTATGGCATTGATATGCCATACCTAAAAAAGCTACGCTGAAGAAAACGTTCCGCCTTCCGCTCTTGTTTAGGTACGGCTGTAAAGCCTTGGTATGTGCCCAAAGTAACCACAAGTCAGCACATGGATCATCAAAATAATTTTTTTAATATCATCGGGCACCTTTGTTGAGAGAGAAAATGTTCTTTAAATGGCACGAACAATTGCAGAATTCGATCTAACGCTGGCATTAGTGTTGACCAGCGTGGTTTGTTATATTAATGTTAAAATTTGAGTGTTTTGGGACAATAAAACTTAAAGTTTTTGAGTTTAAAGAAAAAAGTCATAATCTAACAAAAGGACAAGTCACTCAAAAAATGACAATCTACTGTCCTCTTTTTTGAATAAAATCTTAAAGGCCATCGTACCTTGTTGTTGTTTTTTTATATTTTTTTCTTTGCATATCTGGAGAACGGCAAGAGCCAAAGATTCCAAATTAGGTACAAGCATCTTGGTAATCAATACACAACCTCTCTAAAAATGTGGGCTGGATTTGAGATGTGGGCGTGGTACAACAAAGTTTCTTAAATATCTAAAGAGCGGTAAGAGAAATATTGTCCAAATTTGGTACACATAGTTGTTAATACAGAACCTCTTTAAATATGGGCGCTTTGGTTAATAATACACAACATCCGACAAAATATGGGCGGGATTGGAAAAGTGGTTATGGCACAAAACAGATTTATTTATATATACATATTTTAAGAACGGTATTTACATAACCTTCTGTTCTTATCGCATCACGGTGAAGGGTATAAAAGATTCAGCATTGCTTATTCTATCAATCTAACTTGTTTTAATTTGTGTTTTATTTTCTTTATAGATCGTCTGGGCATATGGGAACGTTTGATAGTGGCCGATGCTTTGGAGCTTGTTAATTTTGAAGATGGCGAAACAGTTCTTAAACAGGGTGAACTCACTGACGATTTTTATATTATTTTTGAAGGCTGTGCTGTTGTTTTACAAAGTCGTGCTGAGGTGAGTAATATAGAAATATCGAAACACTTCTTCGAGTTTCACCAAAAAGATTCAGATATTTTTTTAATTTCCCACAATACATTATTCGAGTTCTATAAATATTTATATTAATTTTAGTTATTTTTCTTTTCGTGGCTTATGTCTTTATTTTACACAAGTTCGATTTGTATATAAACTTTTTTTATACATATCGTCACATTAAAGGGTAAACAACCAACGTATTCTTACTTAATTGGAGAAAAAAACGCTATAAAATGGACACCAATTACAATATTGAAACAAAATTTTTAAGTTAGAATAAGACAAGAGATATATATAAATATATCGGATTACCTTGAATTGTTATATTCTGAAACAAAATAACGAATCATCAATTTAAATCTGTATGAAAAAATAAAATTTTTTAAAATTATTTCGTTTTTGCTTTAAATGACAAGTTTTTTTTATACTGTACACCATATAGGTGGAGAGAGTATTATGCTTTTGTACTAATGGGTGTAACATCTGAATCGTTCAAACTATATAAGGGCTGACATCCAAAACGTAAATTGCTTTGCATTAGAACAGAGCATAATGTTTCATAACGCCGCAGTACAAAATATATACAATGCAAACCCTTCCAAAACATCACTGTTAAGTGAAACAGCAATCAGGGCATCGGTTTTAAAATTGCTGCTTTGTGACATTTAACATTTCATTTGCAAACACTACCTGTTTATTTTTAATATTATCCATTGCATCACTTAAGGCCATGTCAGATAAAACTTTTGCTTCGCGTTGCGTTACCGATTCGCTTTGACATCTAAGATAAAATATACATACATACTTATACGAAACATGTCCCATAAAGTACTTTCAAAGCGGAGCGAAGCAAAAAAGTTAGCCAACTCTCATCTTTTTGCGCGCTTTGACAATTGGCTAGTATAATTTTCTGTTTTATTTTAATTATCTGTTTTATTTTAATTTTTTGCCAAATTCAATTCCAAAAAACCGTCCAATTTAATTTTTAATCAAAAATTATTTTCGGGAATGAAATATTTTATTAATTAATTCATTTATTAATGATGTGCTAATAATCCCAATTTTTTAATGAAAACACTGAAATTTATTGTTGTGGGAAAGCTAGTTTCTATGCGCATTTCGCTGGTTGCTTAGGCCAGCTCGTCAGGAAACTTTTTCCAAATACTTTAGAAAAGGTAAAAATATTATACAAGTAAGACCATAAAGTGAATAAGAATTTTAAAACACTCAGGTCTTAAATGTAACAATATCAAAGCTTCAACAAAGTCACAACAATAAACCGTCATTTTTTTCTTTCTTACATTCCCCTACAATTGGCTGGTATTTTTCCAACACGAATTGTAGTTGTAAGAGGATAGAGAGAAAAAACAAAATTAAAAAAAAAACAAGTTGCTTAAATAAAGCAGCTTGCCATTTCAGTTTTTTATTTGCCGGGCACATGCAAATTTATTATCAAAAACAATTTTCGGGAATGAAATATTTTATTAATTAATTCATTTATTAATGATGTGCTAATAATCCCAATTTTTGAATGAAAACACTGAAATTTATTGTTGTGCACTTGCAAAAATTTATTATCAAAGTTGATTTTGGGAATACTATTATTTATTAAAAGATTTTGTTTGTTGTGCTTAATTCCCTTTTTTTATTAATTGATAAAAAATGCTGAAATTTATTGTTGGAGGATAAGCTGTTCCTATGCGCATTTCACTGCTTGCTTTGTCCCCTTTCAGACAGGCAAAGTTTACGTTGACAAAGTCTGTTGAATTCTCTTTTAAACTTTGTTTGGTGCTCAGACACACAAAGTTTAATTTGACAAATTTTTGTTTTCTCTTGTTTGAATATAATATATAAACAGCGTTGCCAGAATGATGATTTTGTCATATTTTGGATTATTTTTTTAAACAAAAATATGATTAAAGATTTTTATCTCAAATGATGATTTTTATTTTTAGAAATTCTGATTTTTACTTTAATTTTGCTTATAGAAAATACACTATTATTTAAGCAGTCAATTTTTAAAACAATGAAGTTTGCATCAGCTTGATGTGTGTTGGTGCTGCACACTTTTGTACCCAGTATCTAGAATACACAAAATTGCATCATTATTTCTGGACATAAAAAAATATTAAAAAAGGCATATTATAACCTATTTCCAATGTGCGAAAGAATTCCTTCTTTCGAACAACTACATTTAAAACAAAAACAAATTCTAAAAACTTTGTTTTTGTTTTAAATGTATTTGTAAAGGTACGTTCAGACTGATGAAATATTTGAAAGCAAACATCAAATATTTCATTAACGTAGTCTGAACACAAAATATTTTTGAGTATCAAATAAAATAACAGCTGATTTTGAGCAAATAAAAGTATTTGATGGCAAACAAATATTTGTCCAATGTGAACATAGTGTGAACACAAAAAATCAAATATTTTAGTAATTTTTGAGCAAACATTTATTTGATATTACAAAAAAATTGTAAGAGCAAACAACGACAAATAATTTTAGCCATGTTCCGGATAGAAGCAATTTTTCCTGTAAGTTTTTGGATTCTTTACAATTTTAAAGATTTTTTATAATTATTAGACTTTGTATCGTGCCGCTATTAGCAAATGTTTGCCATTCCTTATAGTTTTAGGCACTTTTACTAAATTTTATGGCTTGTTTGAAATATTAAAATGGTTCGCGAATTTTCGCTATTTCTGCAACATTTTTTTTTGTTTTTCCCCTACATTTTGTTTTTTAACCGATTTAGCAATTTCAAATATATTTTAGTAGGCAAATTTTCGCGAATTTTAGCCATGCTCGCGAAGAAGCGATTTTTCACTGTGAATCTTTAGAGCTTTAACGATTTTTAATAATTATTAGGCTTTGCTATCATACCGCTATTAGCAAATTTTTGCGAATTACCACTAATTTAGCAATTTTTATCGAATTTTTGCCATTCCTTATAGTTTTAGGCACTTTTAATAAATTTTATGGCTTGTTTGAAATATCTAAATTTTTCGCGAATTTTCGCTATTTTTGCAAAAATTTTTTTTCCCGACATTTTGTTTTTTAAACTGATTTAGCGACTTCAAATATATTTAAGGGTTTGTTTCCAAGTTTGCAATTATTCGCAAATTTTAGCCATGTTCCCGTTACCCATTGTCTTCCAGTTTTTTTATATTTAACATTCTCCTGTTCTAACACTATTAGAGATGCTGCTCCACAGAATAAAAAAAATAAATTAGCTTTTGCGCTCATTTTACTATTTGTGAAATATATTATTCTTTTTGAACACTTTCATTAAATAATTATTTGATGCAAATATTTATTTTAGTCTGAACGCATGGCAAACGTGAATTAATTTATTTTATTTAACACTGTTTGCCAACTGTTTCATCAAACAAAAATTGTCAAATATTTGAGCTTAGTTTGAACATTAAACAAAATATTTTTTTGTTTCACACAGTTTGAAGCAAATATCAGAACAAATATTTTCGTTAAATATTTCATTAGTTTGAACGTACCTTAAGAAGTAAATAATTCTTTCGCACATCGGAAATAGGCAGTTAGAATATTCAGGGGTGTCATAGAATCCAAGTCGGTTTTGCTAATTGTCGGTTTTTCAAACCAATATTGGTTTCATTTGGTGTCATAAAAACAAGTCGGTTTTGTTATTTTCGAATACAAATAAAACCGATATTCGAAACAGCTGTTTTATGTTTTGGTTCATGTGTTTATAGTTTTTAATGCAATTTTTGTTTGATAATTTTTTAAATTATGATTGTGCTCTAAAATATTGTTAAAACTTGTGTTTGTAATAAAAGGAAAATTATAGAAAAGAAAATAAGAATGGAAACACACTAAACATATGCAATAAATGCCATCGTTGTATGTATTAAATATTTGCATTTGTTGTTTACATTTGTGTAATTTTATTGTTTTGTAGAATTATAAAGCAAATTTATTAAAAATAAAAAATAAATTGTTTCTTGTTAATAAATAAAATAAATAAATGTGTTGCGAACTTTCTGTACGCAGAAAAAGTGAGAATACTTTTGCAAGCTCGCAGCAGCCCGCTGCCGGAGACTACCGGAGACATGCAAAAAATACTAATTTACCAATTTTATTTATTTCCATCTATGCAAAATAACTAACTGTTGAAAAAATTAAATAAAAAATTAAACTTTAACCAACTATATTTATTTTCAATATAAAAACAAGAGCTGTAAGCTGTTTGGTTTATTTTCAATAAAAATCCGATAATATTGGTTTCTGTGACACCTAAAACCGACACTAATTTCAGTTCGAACAAAAAACCGATAAAATTGGATTTCATGACACCAATGTATTTTTTTTGTCGGTTTCAAATCCAATACCGATAAGATTGGTTTCTATGACACCCCTGATTGACAAAAAAAAATATTTGTGAAAAGTAAAAATGTATTTTTCTAAAGTTTCATATACTGACGAATTATGTTTTTATGAATTCCAATTTAAATAATAAGAAGTATGTTGTTATAAAAAATTAATAATTCTTACTAGGTATTTTGCCCTTGTTTTAAAAAATTTAAATTAAGAAAAAAAAAATTTAAGATTTTCCTCTTCAAAATATGATTTCTTTCGCCATATGAAAATTTTCATTCCAAAGATTCTGGTAACGCTGTGTATAAATATAAAGTTGCAGCCAACTTCAGGTATAATCTACGAACGAAAAACAAAACGACTTTGCGAGTACAGCAAAGTATGTACTCCCCCGCTATACTCTTTTCCCTTCTCTTCTATAAACTCAAGACTTTGCAAAGTAAACTTTGCTTGTCTGAAAGGGTTCTTAGGCCAGATCATCAGGAAACGTTCTCACTCACCCGAAAATTTTAGTGGTTGATTTGTTGTTTTTTGTCGAGGTCTTGTTTGGTTGTTTTGGTGGTTGATGAGGTTGGTGATGAGCCTGTGGAGGAAAAGTTAAAATCGCCATTAGTTTCAGCTATGTTACTAAGTATGTAATTTTATTGTAATTTTGTCTTATACTTGCCTATCCACGCTCTTGAATTTTTTTTGCGTTGGTCAGGTAGGATCCGGCCTTAGTGCCCCTTAATTCCATTAACTTAGGAAATTTAGAAAAATGAATAAGTAGGCTTAAATACAAAAAACAAAACAAAATCAAAATTATAAAAATCCACGTATAAATATTAAAAAAATATATAAAACTTGAAATCAAGGACCGGAAAACGTTTTTTTAGGTTTTTTAAAAAATATATATCATTGGTGTTCGAAAAATATTTTAAATTGTACAATAACCAAAAATAGATAAAAAATATTTTGTTTGATATTGTTTCGTTAAGTTCAAAATAATAAAGTTCTCAAAAAAAAACGTTTTTAGAAAAATATTTTTTGTTGTACTTTTGTACAAAAAATTTCGAACCGAAAATTTAATTTTTTCTTTTTAAAAATCTAAAAATCATGCGTACAAAATAATTTTTTTTTTCATCAGTTCAAAAAAAAAAATTCACAAAATTTAAACTCATACGTACAAAATTAAAGTAAATAATATAAAGCTAATTAATAATAAGTAGTTACAAAATGATAAAGATTATCCTAGAACTAAATAGTAATCTTATCAATTAGCTTGATGTTGAGTTTGAGCAACAATAAATTTTCTACATGCTCAGAACTTAAATTCCTTCTATTTTTGGTCATAATAATTGGCAAAGCACTGAAGGCTGTCTCCACAGATACCTGTGTTGCGGATACAGCTAATGCAACAGCAGCTAGTTTTGATAATTTAGAATCTCTAAAGATTTTTTGCAATTGCAATTTTAAACACCATTTTATATTATAGTTTTAATTAAAATTCACAATTTTAACTTCAAATTGAGTTTTTATTGTTAGTTTCTAAAAACAAAAAAAATATATTTTTCTCAAGAAGGTTTTTTAAGAACTTTATTATTTTAAACTTTGAAGAACAAATAAAACAAAATAATTTTTTTTTTTTTTTGTACAGTTGAAAACATGTTTTGAACACCAATGATAAATATTTTTAAAAAAAATAATAAAAAACCTTTTTGTGTATTTTTCAAATTTTTGTTTCTTTTTATGTACAAAATACATATTGTACTTTAAAAATAAATATCTTTTTTGTGTTTCCTATTTTTTTTTAACTGATAGAAAAAAAAATTTATTTTGTACGCATGAGTTTTGAATTTTTCAAATGAAAAACTTAAATTTTAAGTTTTCGGTTCTTAATTTCTGATGCCTGCTTGAAATATAAAAAGAAAAAAATGCAAAAAAAAAAATAAAAATACAATAAAAAATATAAAAATTAAAATACAAAAAAAAATATAAATATCAAAATACAAAAAAGGATATTGAAATCCAAATAGACAAAAGAAAAGAAACCAAAAGTCTTTTATTTTTTTTAATTAGGCCTTAATTAGGTTAAAACATTTTAAAAGGACCAATTATGAAGTCTTTAAAAGGTTGGCAAATTTAGCCGTATTACTTTTAAAAGGTTTTAATTTGGTAGAAGGCAAATTTTTTTTTTTTTTTTTTTTTTTGGTGGAAATCGCAAGGGGTAATGTCCGTCAAACATTTAACTCTTTGATGCAGCGTTACCGTTTACCCGACTAAAGTCGCAATTTGACCCTTTTTACGCGGTCTGCGACTTTATGTGAGACTTTTTTTTACCACCGACTTTTGCGACTTATTTAATTTTGTTGCGACTTTTTACCCTTTTTTTGTAAAGCATCTAACTTGTAGTAAATCGTTAAAAAAAAGTCGTTAAAATTTTAAAGCAATTCACAGATTTTTGTTCATTTGACAACACTTTTATCACTTTTTTGCAACCTTTTCATGTGTTTAACAAATTCTTCGCAAATTTTCAGTAAAAGTTTCAAAATAACGTCTTAGCAAAAAGGCTTTTAAAAAAATTGCAGTGTTTATTTTACAAAATAATTTTTAGCCACCGAGTCAATGAAAGATGAAGTTTTCGTAAAACATGGACAGGCATGTACGAACATGAGAATATTTTGCTTTAACTTAAAAAATAAAATTTATTTTTTTCTTTAAAAAATGATTTCTTGTTAATTGTTGAATTTTTCGTTGAAAACGACGGTAATCATAAAAAAAATTTGTTTGTATAAATGCACAATTGATTAGGCAAATTTACGAAGTATGTGTTATTGAATTCTCATACAAATGTTGACAGTTCATTTGCGAGAGTGTAATAATATACAGTTTGCCCAGGTTGCGAGACTTTTAAGCGATATCATGAAAACTCTTATGCAAAAGAGGCTTCTGAAAATAAAAAAGTGAAACTGACTGTTTTGTTTAATTTTTTTTGTTTTGCTATGCTTTTTATTATTAAAAAACGTTAAAAAAAAAGATGTTCGACTTTTATTTTCTCAGACGACTTTTTTGTGCGACTTTATTTTTATGAAACGACCTTTTGTGCGACTTTTCAAAAATTTCTAGCGGTAACCCTGCTTTGATGGCTCTACACCAGGGGTTTCCATTTCTTTGCATAATTGTGCACACCACTACTAACACATATTTTTATACTCTTCAATTCAGTCGTCGATGTGACTTCGACAAGTGTGCATGTCTAGCGGATGCTATATTATTTTGTTTCAGCTTACACTCCAAAAATATTGTGCGGTCAAAAATGCTTTTGTTTCATCCAATGCATTGCGTGCAATTTTTATTTAGAGTTTAAATTTTAAGACTTAAATGTAGAATAATGTAACATTTCATAAGTTTACATGCAAAGCAAGGAACTTTGTAAAATGGTAATTATTTGAGATTTAAAAGCAATTTTTAATATTTCAGATAAAAAATTTCAAAATGTCTAACAGTCCTATGTGGAAGAAGCTGATAGTTACATTTATTATAGGTTTTATTTTACATACGTATATTGATTCGGTTCTTATAATTTTACAGCACTTTTTTATTTTTTCTTATGCAATACTAAAAATTATTATTATAAATTATTATCTGATCACTAATTCCACTAACACCGTGGTAATAGTTATAAAACAGATTACCCAATTTTGGTGTTTAAAAATATTAATGTGTTCTTACCTATAAAAAGAATTAAAAACTCTGCTGTTAAAAAAATTATATATTTATTTGATGATACGTCATTTTTAATTTTGTAAATAACTTAAAATTATATAAAAAATACATATGTAACGTGAATCCTAATCAACAAAAATTTCAAATTTTCAAATAATATCTACATTGTTTTGCATTTAAGCTAACGATATGTATTTTGTTTGTGAAAAAAATTCTTTGATGCCTGTAAAAGGGTCCCTTTTTCTTTCGTAAAAAAGACGTACCTAAATGCAGAAATTATTAAGAAAAACAAAAACCCCACAAGAATTTGTTGGTATTTTGTGCTTGTAAAAATATTTTTGTTTCTGTACCAATCGCGTCGGTAGGTTTTTTTCTTTGAAAACGCTTTTCTTAAGTAAGTAAAAATATTTAAAAAACAAGTTCAAGGCCTATCCAATAGGTCTGCTTACCGCTACAACAATACAACAGTACAAAAAACAACAGGCATTTTGTTTGTGTAATTTTCCTCACGGTTGTCAAAATCTTCTTACTACATAGGGAAAACAAAAGGAAAAACGTGTTTTGTATGCATGTATGTGTGACAAAAAACGTAAACAAAAATATACATTTATAAGCAAAATGTAAACAACTTTTGACATGGTTGAGGAAAAAACCAAATAAACATCTGGCTCCTTAAGCAGACCTAATGGATAGACCTTGAACAAGTTAAAAAAGTCTTGTTTTCCTACAATTTATGTGTAAACCTATACACAAAAAAGCAAATGTGACAGCAGGTAAAATTTTTGGGTAAGAAGATGTGTATTATTGATGTATTAATGAAGCGTTATTGTTTGGCACTATTTTTATTGCTTACTTTTTTATGCTACAATTATATGACCGAGTCCAAAGAGTTAACCCTACTAATTTATGGTATTTATTTAACGTACATAACTTTTACCTGTTATAATGACTTTCTACATTTTTTCAGGCACTCAGGTGCGCATTTGGTATTTTGTAAAAAGTTATGATATACCATTAGCAAGAATTAAAATGAATGCACAGATGTTTGAGGTATGAGTAACCCAACAACGTGAATACCTTTTCTATTTTACTTACCACTATGAATACCCTAACTTTTTACTAAAATAACTTTTTCACGTTATAATTCTTATGTAATTTATTCTATTTTTGAATAAATAGACCAGGGAAATACATTTCTATGCACAATTGTGGATACCACTACTAATACATATTTTTGTTTCAGGTTAACAGAAAAAACTTTATGAACCAAAATCAGTTCCCAAATTGAAAAAGGAGATTTCAAGTTTAGTAATATTGGAAATTGTTAAGAAAGGAAGACCATTGTGGGATGGTGTTTTTATCAAGCAATTGCTAAAAAAAATTTGGGAAAGGCTTAATTATAATACTAAATTTATAGAGTCTCTTCCCCTGTCCAGTCAAACTGTAGGCCGTCGTACTGTTCAATTAGGAACATGTGTAGAATCTGCAATTAGGGAAAAAGTAATTAATTGCGAATTTATTTCAATTTGTTTAGACGAAAGCACTGACATAAATGATCTGTGTGAACTTGTAATTTGTATTCGATGCGTAGACAGCGAATACACTATTTTTGAGTCAATGTATACTTTAGAAACATTTTATGGAAATGAAACTGGTACGTTGTTGTATGATGTTGTCACAGAAAAGCTTCTTTCCATTGTAGACATAAACAAATTTGCTGGAGTCTGCACAGATGGAGTCAATGTAATGTTGGGCAAATATAATGGGCTTATAGGCCAATTAAAAAAACACGAATTTGCAGTTCATAATTTTCACTGCATAATTCATCAGACCGCTCTTGCATCGAAATTCATAAATGATACCCCAGCTATGAAGACAGGATATAATAAATAAAATTCGAGGCGGACATCAAGCGCTTACCCACCGAAAATTTGTAACCTTTTTAAAAAACAAAAATGCTGTGAATTTTGACCTGAAAACGTTTACAGAAGTTCGGTGGCTAAGTCGCGGTGATTGCCTGAATAGACTTTATGATTTAAGAGAAGAAGTTCTTCAGTTCCTAGAAACTGAGAAAATAGAAAACGTTTTAGAATAGTGTTTAAAAGACAATAATTTTATTTACTTAGATTTTTTGGCAGATACGACAAGTATGTTAAATGAACTTAATTTGGAATTGCAAGGAAAGGAACGCAATATATGCGACTTGTCAAAAATCATTTACAATTTTAAAACAAAACTTTTTCTAATTTTTTCCCAAATTAAAACTGGTGATTTTTCCAATATTCCAAAACTTCACTTGTTTATAGAAATCTCGAAATCGACAAAAGATATGAATATGCCGAAATATTTGAAACACTTTTCAATAATTTTCCAGACAGGTTTCAAGATTTTGTAATTTTACAACCCCTATTAGATCTTTTCGAAAACCCTTTTCGATGCGATGTAAGCAACTACGAATTTGATATTCAATCAGAACTAATCATACTACGAAGCGAAGTAAACATTCCAGACGAAAATAATATTGTAGAGTTTTGGATAGATTTGGGTGGCGAGTTCTATCCTGAACTAAAAAAAAATTCATTTAAGTGCCTCTCTTTATTCGGCCCTACTTACCTATGCGAACAAATTTTTTCGGATTTAAAATTTATTTGTTCCAAGCAACCTATTAAATTAAGTTCATCACATTTGAAAAGGATTCTGCTATTACGAAACTGCCATAAAAGTATAAATTTAGAAGATTTTATTTTATAATTTGTATAACACAAGGGAACAAAATTAAACATGTTTTGTGTTGATAGAAAATTTGTAGCAGTTCTTTACCAATTCAATGTCGCTGATTTTAAAACTGCACTTTTTTTTTTATCAGCTGTGATTTGCGTGCAATATTTATTTTTTATGAATTTTTAAAACATAAAAATCTTTAATTTTTTTACAATTGTTTGATAAGATATTTGAAACTGATTTAGAGTCAAAAAGCTTCCGAATAAAACAAAAGTGCAATTTTAAAATCAGCGACATTGAATTGGTAAAGAATTGCTACAAATTTTTTATCAACACAAAAAATTTTTAATTTTGTACCATTGTGTTATACAACTTATAAAATATATTACTAATATTTTATTTCGGCTGTAAATGAATGCATTTTCTCAATTATTTTACTCTCTGGTACTCACTACTACACAACCAAAAAATTTTTGGAAATCCCTGCTCTACACCATGCGTTTATATTCCATTTCAAATTCCCATTAAAATGTGCACTTTTCTTATGGAATATTGATAGTGGCAAGAGCTAGATCAAGGCGAGTCTTGATTTTGTGAGCCTTAACTTAAGATTAAGTTAGTATAATTTTTTTACCTATTAGTGGTTGACCGTAGTCAGAATTCTCCCATCTAGGGGCCCTGGACGGTATACCTGTACCTGGGGAGAAGTAAAGTTAACATTTTACTTCGAATTATCTTATAATGAATTTCTATGTTTTTTTGTCTCTGAAATTTCTTTTAAAACATACCTGTTGCATTGGAAAATATTCTTTGGGGGGAAACAAGAGGGGTATTTCCCGCCAAAGATTTAACTCTTTGGTGGACTTAGTCCTTGTGGTTCTCCCGGCATGGCGTCCCATGAAAAGTCCAGTTGAATTTGTTCCCTGTTCTTCAGTAAAATCGCTAAATTTTTAATCCTGAAATGAGAAATAGGAAAACAAAATTTATATTGTTAAGCAGTTTTGTAAATTTTAGGTTTTGGGTAAAATTGTTTTTGGTACATATTTTACTCTTCTCTTTTCAAATCAATTAATCGTGCTAAAAACACTAAAATTTCATTTGGAATTAATATTATTTTCTTTAAGCACTTTACTTTGGTACCGCAATGTATGAATAGTAATTTATATTAATTTCAACTTGATTGATAATTTATATTTTTTTTTTTCTTGTTCATAAATATTCATAGTTTAGCTTTGTTACCCACTGTAATTCACACGGTAGGTTATTTCACTTGGGACACATCATGGGAGTTTTATTTTACAAGATAATCACTTATTTTTTTTTTAGTTCACTTTCCGCATTTCATTTTGTTCTACACTGTACACTTCTTTAATTTTTTCACGTTAGTAGGTTGCACTTGTAGTCAATATTTAAAAGTAAAAGGTTTTAGCCGAAGTTGTTTAATTTTTTTTTCGTGCATACCTAGTTTCGTTGGACACTGTAAATTCTAAAAATATTTATTTTCCACTCCACGGTATGGCACTTATTTTAGTTTCAATTATTTACAATTTTTTTCAATTAAGAACACTTCAAAATGCATGCTAACTTACCTTGTTATCCGGAGTCATCGGTAGGGGGTTTTGCCCAATTAAGTCCAAGAAGATGTCCTAAAAATAAAGAAAATATGTTTTTAAATATATTTTACTAAAACCACGAAGAAAATGTAGAACTTACGAATGTCCGTCCGGTAGATGTGGTAATTCGCCATTTAATTTGGTTGAGGTGTCGCTGTCGCTAGCATTGTGGCCTAGCAAAATGAAATTTTTGTTGAAAATTTTTATTATATTCAACATTTTTTTTTATTTTTCGAATTTATTCTATGAGTTAAATTTCAGTTATGTATTTTATAAAGCTTTTTGTAATAGTTCTATTCCTTAAATTTTTTAGAAATGACTTTATACACTACCAGACTATTATCATGTATTTTCTTGTAACATTTTACCTTAGCCATCCGTTGGATAGCAATGAAGTATATTGTATGTACAGAAAAATTTACAATTATTAGACACCAGCAGAATGTAATGCCTTTTTTGGCCCGCTACGGCCTTATTAATAATAGTAATTTATGATACATACCTTTTTATTTCATCGACACCGACACCATCCTGCATATTTTCCTGCAAGAAAATGAAAGAAAAAATATATTAACTGCCAGGCCCACAATGTCGACAAGAACATTTCTTTCGCATTTTTATATTGAAAACAATAATAAAAAATTTAAATTTGTTTTTGTTTTCAATATAAATATAAGAAAGAAATGTTCTTGTCGACATTGTGGGCCAGGCAGTAAATTAATATATTTAGTTAATTATATTTTTTTTATTAATTTCTCTATTAATGGTTAACTTACCTTTTAGTTAGCGACCGCCATTATAAAAAAATTACAAGCAAGTTGTAATTCATCCATGCGTATTATTATCGTTGCATTCGTTTTGTTCGTATTCTTCCATTTATACAGCTGGTCATTACGTTTATTTAGATTTGCCAGAGAGATTAAAACATATGTTCCACACAGGGTGTATTTATTAATGAATTTGTTGATTAGGGCTGCCAGACGGGTATAGGTATTTAGGAATTTATTAAAAATGCGCAAAAATGAAGGTGCTGCATCGGCACCGTCACGCCAGGGGTGCTTGGTAAAAAAAAAAAGGTTTTAGACTTAAGAAAGTGTCAACCTAGACGACCCGACGGACAGGACAGATACCTAAAAAAAAATGAAAGATTAAACATAAAAATAAAAGTAAGTTAATAAAATAAAACGCCCAAGAACAAAAAAGGGGTTAAAAAAAGGTTTTAGGCAATTTTATTTAAAGATTTTTATTGTAACCAGTCCGTATTGGGAATTTTGAGCCAAACGTGCGCGAAAAGTAGGGTAGAGCTCAGGCCTAGAAATCGTCGGGTTAGGAGAAAATAAAAGACAAATATTCGTGGTTAAAAAAAAACGAAAGAAGTTTAAGTAAAATTCCCTAAAATTAAATAGAAATATATATATATATATGGGGGATTTCATGTCAAGTGGCCCAACTTTTGAAATCGATGTCTTCCGATTTCGGTGTCTTCCGATTTCGCAAGAAATCAAAATAAAAACAATTTGCCAGTTCAATTTTTTATGCACGTGCACTTGCAAAAATTTATTATCAAAGTTGATTTTGGGAATACTATTATTTATTAAAAGATTTTGTTTGTTGTGCTTAACTCCCTTTTTTTATTAATTGATAAAAAATGCTGAAATTTATTGTTGGAGGATAAGCTGTTCCTATGCGCATTTCACTGCTTGCTTCAGGAAACGTTCTCCTAAATAATTTTAGAAAAGCCAAAGCTATCAGCAAATAAGACTATAGAGGGAATGAGAAGTACCTACAAACACTCAAAAAGTCTTTTTTGCAACGGTATCAAAGCTTAAACAAAATACCACACAATAAATCAGTGATGAGTTTTTTTTATCTTTTCTTACATTTCCCACTGCAATTATTTGGAATTCTCCCAACATTCATTGTAGTTGTAAGTGGGTAAAGAAAAAACATATTAATTTTGCTGATAGCTTTGGCTTTTCTAAAATTATTTAGGAGAACGTTTCCTGATGATCTGGCCTAAGCAACCAGTAAAATGCGTATAGGAACAGCTTATCCTCCAACAATAAATTTCAGTATTTTTTATCAATTAATAAAAAAAGGGAGTTAAGCACAACAAACAAAAGTTTTTCTAAAATCTTAAAAATAAAACTTATGCTGAGAAACTAGACAAATTAACCTTTCCGACGGTATATAACATACCTAACTAGCATTTCATTCCCTCGATACTGTAATACCCACAATATGTTAATCCCAGGAATAAAATCACTGTTTCTATAGAGATGTTGACAAATAAAATTTTTTTATTTATTTGTAATTATAATTAAATTATTATAAAATAATAATAATAAAAACAAAAAGATAAATAATCTTAAGAATTTAATCTTAATCACATAAGTCCTTTAATAAATTTTTTTTTTTTAAATTTAAAACTATTTTTGTATTTTTTTTGAAGCGGGTAGTTTTTTATTTTTTGCTCAAAAGAAAGCTTAGGTCTTTTCCTTTAAGGTAGTTCTGGTCGCTTTTTGTGCCGCTAGTGGCTATGTATAAAAAAAAAATTATGTGTAAGTCAACGTCATATGCTAAAAAATTTAAAAATCCTCGTCTTGACTTACAAACTATTTTTTTATACATAACCCACTAGCGGCCCAAAAAGCGACCAGAACTACCTTAAAGGAAGAGACCTAAGCTTTCTTTTGAGTAAAAAAAAAAATACCCGCTTAAAAAAATTCAAAAATTGTTTTAAATTTAAAAAAAAAAAAAAAATTTTTAAAAATTTCATCCAAATCGGAAGACATCGATTTCAAAAGTTGGGTCACTTGACATGAAATCCCCCATATATATAAAGAAAAAAAACCCTGGAAAAAAATATATAAAAAAGGAAAAAATTTTGATACTTACCGGAATACGCTGGGACTTCGGACAACGATGGAAGACTAAAACCTTTTCGGAGCTCCATGAATAAATCTGCTTTGAACTTGTGGGAGATACAAGAAGTAGCAGCTGGCCGTCAATAGAATTTAAGACGCTTAAGAAAACTTCTGCCTGTAAAAAGAAGGAATAAGATTTGGAAATAAGAAATCATTAATTTAAGTAAAATTTGTTGAAATTTCACCCATAAATTTTATAGAAACTTTTATTTGTGTCGTAAGAGTAAAATTTTTTGCTGAATTTTCTTATCACGGTTGAGTAATGCAAATGTAAACTATGTAAAATTTTTGCCAACCTTGCAAATTAATAAATCGAACTTTTATAATGAGTAGATTGAAATTTTAAGGCATTTTGTAAATTAAGATGTTGGCCTAAAAAGGTAGAAGAAAGCGGTGAGTAAAGGGGAGGGAAAATATGTGAAGATGGTAAGCTAAGATCTGCTTATGGACATCCAGATAAACCCTAGAGTAGGATGTACGGTGGGAATAAAGTTCCCAAAGGGAGGGCAAATATTATGCCAGCCATCTGCCTAATTATATGTAGTGTGTGTGTGTGTCCTATAGTATCGCGGCAACTTACCTGCTTTGGGTCCCAAATATTTTTTTTCTTTTTAGCTTTTTTCCAGCTGGTATGAATCATTTTTTATGTGCCCGGGATTACCGCCAATAGGTCGGCAAGAACCACCCCATCCGGCGAGCTTACGCCAGCATACCAGCGCCGCCGATAGTCTGGCCACACTCACTGGTTGTTGTGTTAACAGCAACCAGATGGTATTTTATCCCCGTCCCGTGTAGTACATACAGTGAGCCACAACCAAAATAAATAAATAATTATAAAGCTCTACATATACATATATTAAAAATATTAAAAAAAAATAAACCAAGTAATTATGTACATATTAGAATTAAAAAAGAAATTTCATAGATTATTTCTTATCTCTTTCGAAGTTCTGCCCCCGTAATGGTGAGAGATTGAAGACCCTGAAATTGATGGAATATTACTTTCAACTTCACTTCGCCATAATCCATCTTCCCAATCAGTGCAGTTATTAGGCATATACGAAGATATAGCAGTGTTGGAAAGCATTATAAAGTTATGCAATGTGACACACCACAAAACCATTTTCTCCGCATTTTCTGGAAATAATTGCAAAGTTGTCAGTAGAACTCGCCAGCGACACACTAATATCCCGAACGCGTTTTCAATTGTACCCCGGGCACTTGACAACCTTTTGTTACAAATTTCTTTATTATTTGGCAACAACACACCTGGTTAAGGGCGCATCAAGTTTGTACATAAAGGAAACGCAGCATCACCAACAAAGAAATGTGGAAGTGTTATGTTACTAGTTGGTAACTTTGCTGGTGGAGGAATCGGAAGATTATTATTGAGCAATCTCTTTCCCAATCGACTTAGTTGAAAAATTCTTTTTTAAAATAAAGAAAGAAAAACACAATTATTTCAGTGTTTTAATCATAAATAAAAATTGGGATATTAGCACATCATTAATAAATGAATTAATTAATAATAAATATTTCATTCCCGAAAATAAATTTTGGTAATAAATTTGCATGTGCCCGGCAAATAAAAAACTGAAATGGCAAGCTGCTTTATTAAGCAATTTGTTTATTTTTTTAATTTTGTTTTTTTCTTTCTATCCTCTTACAACCACAATTCGTGTTGGAAAAAACCAGCCAACTGTAGGGGAATGGAAGAAAGAAAAAATTTACTGTTTATTGTTGTGGCTTTGTTGAAGCTTTGATATTGTTACAAGTAAGACCTGAGTATTTAAAATTCTTATTTACTTTATGGTCTTACTTGTATAATATTTTTAGCTTTTCTAAAGTATTTGGAAAAATTTCCTGACGAGCTGGCCTAAGCAACCAGCGAAATGCACATAGAAACTAGCTTTCCCACAACAATAAATTTCAGTGTCGGACTATTCCGACCATTTTTGAGAGTGTACCATTTTTGGGACCCATGGGCAAACATGGACAATCCTGAACAAAATTATGTTATGAGGTTAAAATTCATTTAAAAGTTCCTTGTGCCGAATATTATTAAGATATCTTCATCCAAATATATGAGATTTTAAGAGGGGGTTTATATGGGACCTATGGTTTTCTTTGGACCTATCAGGACAACATTTTGTTATGACATATAAGCTATCGTAAAAGTCATTGTCCCCAATTTTTATGTGAAGTTATGGCATTAAAAGCTTTTTTCGGGAGTATTATTTGTATGGGAGCTATTGTCAGATATAGACTCCAATAAAATTCGGTAAGATGATTCTGATTGCAATAAATTAGTTTGGACAAAATTTAATCTTAATACCAACGTAATAAGATAAGTTATCGGAACAAAAACCCTATCCGGAAATAATCTTGCATGGGGGCTAAGTAAAATTATGGACCGATTCGGCCCAACCTCGGTCCTTGTGCCAATTTGAACCTATGCCAACTTTCATCAAATTATCTCCAAAATTGCGACATATACTTTGCGCACAATGTTACATGGATAGCCAGCCAGACTGCCAGCTGGACGGACATCATTAGATCGATTTAGAATGATTCTGACTCGATCGGTATACTTCAAAGTAGATATAGGACCCATATTTTAGGGTGTAATACACATCATCACATGCATTATACCCTCTCCACTATTGTGGTCTGGGTATAAAAAGTCGGCAATTCAGCTAACATTAGTCGAATACATGGACGAAAATCTTGAGTTGGCGAGAGGAGGTGCACCAGTGCTTGGAGCAAATAAATTTTCGATGGATGAGCAATGGAAAAGTAGAAGCCAAAAACTAAACGCCATTGGGCCATCTACGCGTTCTATTGCAGAGTAGAAGATGGTACACCACATTATATTTTAAGGCAGAAAAACCAAAGGCTTGAATTGATTTTGAAATATTTTTTATATTTACAGACATAGGTTGATTTAAAATGTAGGACAAAAACAAAACTTGCGGAAAACCACAAAAGCCTGCAAAAACCCCGTCGCTGTATTTACAAACGAAACTATTTACATAACTTTCCTTGTACAGAAAATTAATCGGATGCTGCTTTTGTAATTGTTTAATTGATTCATTTATTTGCTTTCATGATTTATTTATTTTTTTGCTTATATGCATATTAGGGTATTCATTGAATCGGGCTTTAGCTTTAATCGGTTAATCGCTCGATTAATTAACAGAGGTTTTTGTTTAATCGGTTAATAATCAGTTAATTTTGTTATTTTTTTATTTTATTTGTTATTTGGAGTTTATTAGTAAAAAAATTATGTTAAAAGATTGATATGAGAAGAAACAAATAACTTAACGCATACATATAAAAAGTACGTGAAACAAAAAGCTGTTGACAGCAAACACTTATTTAAAATGAAGTTCACTGAACACCTTTGTTTGTATGAAAAAATATTTCCTAAGCACATACGTTTTGTATATGAGACGAAACAATTAATTAAAAACGCAAAAAATTATGTTATAATACTACAAAAAGTTAAACATTTTGTTACATCGGTTAATCGACTGAAATTAATCGGTAATCGAAAATAGGCAATTTTAAATTAACCGATCAGTTAATCGGGTAGTAACTAATGAATACCCTAATAGATATGTATTTTGTTTTTAATTTTTTTTGACATTTCTATACACCTGATAAAATTTCAAACACAGTTGTATTTGTTATCAAGCAAATTAGTATTATTTTTGATACTTTTGAACATAAACGCAAAAAATTATAGAAATATCTTATATGGCAATGCTATATTTTTTTAATACGTAAGTAACAAATATTGACACTCGTTAGAGCAAGGATAGCTGTCGAAATGGTTGAACCCAATCTAATTCGAAATCGAGCGAATGGATGGCGACAGCTTCGATTTGCTATCGAGATTGTTGAACAGGCCATTAATAAAATTACAATTTGAATTTACTTATTGTGTTTTAAGCAGAGTTCGAAAATAAACTGTAAAGTACAGCAAGTTAAAGTACCACACAGTTTTCTTAATTTTTGTTTGTGCATTTGTACACAAACAAAATATGGTACATAACTATTGTGAGCTGACGAACAGACTTAGATAACTTACCGATCTTATTTAAGAGTCCGTGTTAAGTTCTTTAGAGGTACTTATTCTGTACTTTTTAGTGAACACGTAGTTAACTTTTAGCTAACATGATATGTTTTTTTTAGTGTCTGCGTAGTTTATTTATTGAGAAAATATAATTTGAAGTTGAGTTTTATAATAGGAGTGCAGAAATATAAGAAACAAATAGTGCAAAAATATATGAAAATTTTGAAAAAATTCAAGAAGTAAAGAGGCTTTATAGAAGGCCTTTTTGCAGACATAAGATCTCCCAGCCGCATTCCAACTTTATTACCAATTGACAAGGTGTGTCATTGGAGACCAACACCTTGCACTTTTGCATCTTTTTTAAACAAGGGCTTCTAAAAAGATTTAAGAATAAAGCTTTATCCAAATTTTATTGTTGTGGCAAATAATACGAAGTAAGTCAATTAATAATAATAACTAAACTTGCAACACGTTCTAACATAACTACTAATAAAACGATTGCGACAGGCCTTATCTTAGAAAAGAAAAATTTGCATTTGTAAAATATTTAATAAAAACTTTTCTAAAAGACCTTTTCAAAGAAGGCAGAGTGGAATAAGTAAGAGTTTATTAAAAATTAAATTGTAAACATTCTTAAAGGCCTAAAAAGTGATTCGCTTGCAATTTTCCCCGCTGGGCAGCACGCTTAGTCCGTGTGTATTTTTTTTTTTTGTAAAAATATTTCTTGACTGGTTAACCAAAATGTGTGTGTTGTTTTTTTGAAGGCAAATATTATTGAAATAAAAAAAACTAAGAGAACTGCACATATCGTCATCTTAAATGCAGAATATTGTAACATCAAATTTCATAAGTTTACATGAGAAGCAAAAAACGTTGTAAGATTGAAATTATATGAGATATTAGAGTATTAAATATTTAGAATAAAATTGAGAGAACCGATATATTTTTTATAAAAAAATATTATTTTTATTATATTCAACATTTTTGATTTTTCGAATTTATTCTATGATAGTGTATAAAGTAATTCCTGAAAAATTTAAGGAATAGAACTATTACAAAAAAGCTTTATAAAATACATAACTGAAATTTAACTCATAGAATAAATTCGAAAAATAAAAAATGTTGAATATAATAAAGTTGCTTATGAAAAGAAATAATTCCCAATATCTATTTATTATTTTTATTGTTATTTATTTAGTTATGTGTGTTGCGTTATTTTAAATTGAATGTGTGTTGCTTTATTTTAAATTCTCTGAAACAAAACGACGTATCATCAACGAAAGTATGATAGTATTAAGTTAAACAATCATTTAAAATATTAAATAATTAAATATATTGTTATTAAAAATTACAGGAATAATTAAATATTAAGACAATAATCGTATAATTAATATGTAGCAAGAAGTAAATTTTAATTAGTTAATTTCTGAAAAATTTAAATAAGAAGAATGAAAGTTTTTCAATGAAGAGTAGTATTGATAGCAGCCCCCGTATTCAGTGAACGAAAATGTTGTACAAAGAAGCACTTATCCTAAACAAAATACTATTAGTATTTAATAAAGCCGTAAAAGGATTAACAGAATATATAGCTAAACAATTTATATTCCAGCACTTTATAAAAAATGCTATTATGTATGTGATGTAGAAGACAAGTAATTTATTATTTAACACAAAAATCTTTATAATAGTCTTTTTGAGGATATTGATGAAGGACGACTTGGAAGAATGCAATCCTAACAAAAATGCCAGATTATTTTAAATAAACATCGAAAAAATATTTCTATTGTATTATAAACTTTCTATAGTAATAATGTAGATATATTTTGATCCAATAGCAACAGATTCATTATAGGGAAATTCGACTATATTAAAATTTATTAAAAAGTATATATGTACATATATAAACTCATAAGGTTGGAAACGAAATACATGATGGGAAAATCATATCATAAAAATAATGACAGTCTGCTGGAAGCAAAAAACTAAGGACCTGCAGGTGGTACTATTTATTCTTGGAAATTCATACTTAATAGAGGTTTTGCAATACATATATATATGTGGATTCGGTTTATATTAATTTCATAGCACTGTTTTTATTTTTGCTTATGCAATAATTTGCAGTTTGATCACTTATTCCACTAACACGTTCAGAGTATGAAACAGAATACCCATTTTTGACGTAAAAAAAATAATGTGTTAAAAATATATCAAATACTCTGCTAATATTTTTTTTTTAATTAAGATTATTCATTTTGTTGTTTAAGGAAATTATATACTTAATGATAAGCCATTCTTGATTTTGTTAATAGCTTGGATATTTTTTAAGGTGGAAGTTTAAAATTTTTTTTAAATATTTAACGTAAATCGTAATCAATAAAAAAGTCTATTTCAAAATTTTCAATGATACATTGCTTTGCATTTTAGCAAACGTTATTTATACTGTTGTAAAAAATTCTTTGATGCTTTTAAAAGGGAACGTTTTTTTCTTAAGCAGACATAAAGGCAAAACTCATTGAAAAAAAATTCCAAGTACTCAATACGTGTTGTTGTTGTAATACAGTTTTGGTTTTACCAACCAAAACGGTGGTTCGTTAATAACATTTTTCTTAAGTAGGTAACAAATATTTGAAATTAAAGTAAAAAAGGCTTGTTTTGCTAAAAATTATGTGTAAAGTTTACAAGTTATGATACGCCCTAATAAAATACTTATATAAAATAATACAAACACATTTTAAACACATTTTACATATACATATATTTTCTTTAACATACGGTCACACTTACAATTCTTTTTAATCCATAAAATGCATAAGTACTTATGAATATTTGTCCACAACAAAGTATACAAACATACATACGTACTTAGCATACATTTAATTTATTGAACTATTAAACTTCTCGGAATCTTTTGTTCTTGCATTTCGTGGGTGGTCACATTAAAAGTAGACCAATAAACTACAAAATGCAATTGAATCAGTTCCACTTATAGCCCGGCAGAATTAGTAAATTCCAAGAATAAAACTAGGAAATAAATAAAATAAGCACTTTAGTTTTAATATTCATTTTGCTATTTAATATTAAGATTTTGAAAATAAAGAGACATTCGTATACATCGAGTCAAAGAATAAACTAGTCGAGTTCTTTTATTAAAAGTGTAATAGAACGGATTTAGTTAAAAGTGAACATCAAACTGGCGACGAGGATGGGATTGGCGGAATAATCCCCAACAAAAAAATTATAAATAATTTTTCTAAAATTAAGGAATAATCCTTAACAACAGATGAGATTGGCGGAATAATCCCCAACAAAAAATTATAAATAATTTTTCTAAAATTAAGGAATAATCCTTAACAACAGATGAAATTGGCGGAATAATCCCCAACGAAAAATTATAAATAATTTTTCTAAAATTAAGGAATAATCCTTAACAACAGATGAAATTGGCGGAATAATCCCCAACGAAAAATTATAAATAATTCTTTTAAAATTAAGGAATAATCCTTAACAATAGATGAGATTCGAGGAATAATCCTACAACAAAAAAAAATCCCAACAGAATTTTTTTTTTTTGGTGGAATAATCCCCAATAAAAAGTGGAAAATTTTTTTTATACGGATACAAAATCCCAACAACATTTGGTGGAATAATCCCCTATTAAAAACATTACCAGGAACAGTTACATTATCAGAAAAATCGACAAGGAATATTTCTAAATACAGCGATTACCAGTAACAGTTACATCATCAGAAAAATCAACAAGGAATATTTCTAAATACAGCGCTTACCAGGAACAGTTACATCATCGGAAAAATCAACAAGAAATACTTCTAAGCAACAACAGTTATTACCAGAAACAATTTCTAAAGTAAGTGATCAAAAATAAAATTAGTTTATCATAAATAGTTTTATATTTAAATATGTGCAAATAATTTTAATAAGTGACAGATGTGATTCCATGTTATATAAAACAAAAAGGAGATTTCTCTTTCTATAAATCTTGACTAACATTTTTTTTATTGTCCGTGAAAAATATATTTTTTTAAAGAAGTTTATAAATGAGTGACAACGATTCCTTGTCAGACTATCCATCAGACTTAGAATACGCAATAAGAAACGTTGACCACAGACTTACAGTACACCCAATAGATTCAGGAATAGAATCGAATGACGGCTATTTAACAGACGAGATTGAACACAACAAACGCCACAACAAAAACAGTAGAAATTCACGTATATTCAAAAAGAAATTCAGACGATATCTAAGACAAAACTAGAAAACATTTTTTTTTTTTTCCCCAAAAATGGCAAATCAACAGATACAATTAAATCCAATTAAATATTTAAATAACTTACCTCTATACAGCGGTAGTAAGAAAGATCTTAATACATTCACTAAATTAATAGACAGAATACATCCCTTGCTCATTACATATGATGAAATTTCGCAGTTAATATTTTCAGACATAATAAAAAGTCGTTTAATAGGAAAAGCTCAAGAAATTATCGAAATAAATACACAGGCTCGATCCTGGCAAGAAATTAAGACAGTTTTAGAAAACAATTTTGGCGAAAGAAAGAGTTGTGAAGAATTATTCGACGACCTTAGATCAGTAACTTTTAGCAACACTACGCTCGATTTCTTTAACGAAATTAAATTTCGTCTTAGACTCTTGAACAATAAAGCAGCAATGATTATGGGAGAGGGTGAAGGATTGAATCAAGTTGCTCTAAACAATCAGAAATCGGCTCTCCATATATTTAAAAACAAAATGCCAGAACCAATGCGCACTGTATTAGCATGTAGAAATCCTAACACATTAGAGTCCGCAATGGATATCTTATTCGAAAGCGGATATGACAAAGTAGGTAAGGATGGTTTTCAAACCAAATACCATAAATTAAACAGAGACAAAGAGCAAAATTATAGGCAACAAAATAGACAAAACTCTAACGAAAGACGCAACAATAATCATAGGGAATACCAGCAACAAACTAACCAAAGACATCAAGACAATGATAATAGCAACAACTATCAAAGACGCTGGAATGACCATCCAAATAACTATCAAAGACATTGGAATAATAATAATCAACAAAACCAAAATAGAAGATTTTATAGTAACCAGCTAAATTATAATTCTACTTCAAATAATCAACCACAACAAAGATACCCCGAACCAATGGAGGTGAACACAGTTGAAAATTTTCAACACACAGCCTCACGGGAAAATTACCCTATATAGTAATAAAGACAAAATTAAGACCACTAAAATTTATTATCGATACCGGAGCTACTCATTCAATTATAAACCCCGGAATCTGTCACCCAAAATGGCGTGTACCCTGTAATGAAATAAAATTGAAGACTCTCCAACATAACATAAAACTAAAAGAAAAAGTTCGCATCCCAATTTTTAAAGAATTCAGCGAAAACTCTAAAGACAAGATAGAATTCTTAATTTGTTATTTCCATGACCAGTACGATGGTTTAATTGGGAATGACATATTAAAAGGGTTAAAAACAATTATTAATTTAAAAGATAATATTCTAGAGATCGACGATAAACATGTCCCTCTAAAATATACCAATGATGGTATTGAATATTACCTCGAGAAATCAGGTATACATGAACTAGTGTTACCTACCCAACATAAAAATGGTCTAATATACAACCCCAAAAAAATTTTTAAAGATGAAAATATAGAAATTTTAGAAGGAATATATGAGGCAGACGATTCTAAAATATGTGCGCTCGTTAAAGTATTAGGAAACGTTCCAAAAAGAGTAGTTCTGAACACAGAAAATACGTCTGAAGTAAATACAGAAAATTTTTATATTAATACCTTAAAGGAAAACGAAGAAAATAGAATCAAACCGATAGAAGATCAAATCCGCATAGAACACCTCAATATAGAAGAAAGAGAAAAACTTATTCCCATTATAAAAAAATACAGAAAAATTTTCTATACAGAGGATAACGACCTCTCGTTTACTAACGCAATTAAACATGAAATACGTACAAGAAACAATATCCCAATCACTACAAAAACGTACAGATATCCCTATATTCACAAGGAAGAAGTCACCGAACAAATTAAAGAAATGCTAGATAAGAAAATCATAAGACACAGCTATTCTCCGTATTCCGCTCCTGTTTGGATAGTTCCTAAGAAAATGGACGCCAGCGGCAAAAAGAAATGGAGGTTGGTCATAGATTATAGGAAACTGAATGAGGAAACAGTGGACCAAATATTGATGAAATTCTAGAAAAACTAGGAAGATGTCAATACTTCACTACCTTAGATTTGGCTAAAGGTTTTCATCAAATTGAAATCCATAGTGAAGATATTCCTAAAACAGCATTCAGTGTGGAAGGTGGGCACTACGAATTTCTACGTATGCCTTTTGGTCTGAAAACAGCGCCAGCCACTTTCCAAAGGTTAATGAACAATGTTCTAGGCGACCTTATTAATAAAATATGTCTTGTCTATCTAGATGACATAATAATATTCTCAACTTCTTTACAAGAACATGCGGAATCTTTAGTAAAAGTGTTCCAACGCTTAAAAGAGGTGAACTTAAAAATACAGCTCGACAAGAGTGAATTTATGAAAAGATCAACGAATTTTCTAGGACATGTCGTTACTAATGAAGGTATTAAACCAAACCCGGAAAAAATTATTTGTGTACAAAAATTTCCACTACCAAAAAACCAAAAAGAAATTAAACAATTTCTAGGCCTATCTGGATACTATAGGAAATTTGTTAGGGATTACTCTAAAATAGCTAGACCAATGACGAAATACTTAAAAAAGAACGTAATAATGAATATAAATGATACAGAGTATATAGAAAGCTTTGAAACACTTAAAAAACTTCTAATTAATCCTCCTATTTTAACATATCCCGACTTCAATAAAAAATTCGTCTTGCAAACAGATGCAAGTAAATTTGCTATAGGAGCCGTTCTTTCTCAGGATAATCACCCTGTTAGTTACGCAAGCCGGACCTTAAACGGTTCAGAACAGAATTATAGTACCATAGAGAAGGAACTCCTTGCAATAGTATGGGCGACAAAACATTTCAGACCATACTTGTTCGGAAGGAAATTTCTGATAGAAACTGACCATAGACCATTAACATGGCTATTCTCTATCAAAGAACCGAATTCTAAATTAGTGCGTTGGCGATTGCGATTGCAAGAATATGATTACGAAATTAAATACAAGAAGGGAGTTCTGAATGGCAATGCAGATGCATTATCTCGAATTAAGATAGAAGACAATGAAGTAAACTTAGTACAAGAAAACGAGGTCATAAAAGAAGTAAATACCCCACTAAACTTTTTCAAACAACAATATATCATTAAGCAAATAGCTTCTGGCTCGCTAAAAATAAAAACCGAAATCATATTCCAGAACAAAAGGAAAATTATATCTGCCAAAGAATTTGACGAACAAACATTAATAACTCTTATAAAAAACCACTTTGACCCAAATAAAATCAATGCAGTAGTAATAGAAAATGAAATGTTATACGAAAAATTTAAAGAAACCATAATCAAATACTTTAATAAACTTAAAATTTATAGAAGTAGGATAATTCTACAGGATATTGTTGACGAAAATGAACTTGTCGAAAAAATAAAAAAAGAACATAGAAATAACAATCATAGAGGTATAAATGAAAACTTCGCGGAACTTAAATCAGAAATTTACCACCCAAAATTAAAAATACGTATAACACAATTTATAAACAATTGCGATACATGCAATAAGGAAAAGTACGAACGAAAGCCCATAAAACAGAAATTCAAAATAACAGAAACCCCGGAAAGCCCTGGAGAAATTGTACACGCTGATGTATACTACAGCTTAGAAAAGAAATTATTCTTAACATTTATCGACAAATTTTCAAAGCATGCACAAGCTATTAAAATAAATAATAGATCTTGGATTGAATTTAAGACTGCCTTAGCTCAATATTTATCATCTGCAGGAAGCATAAAAAAACTCGTAATGGATAACGAACTAGGTTTTAAAGCATTACCGCTCCTAGAATATTTACGTGAACAAGAAATAGAAATACATTTCACGTCAAATAATAATCACACTTCCAATGCGGATATTGAAAGATTTCATAATACTCTAAACGAACATGTAAGAATCCTTAAACATGATTCTCAAAGTGACATAGACACAGTAGAAGAAAAGATATTTAGATGCGTTAAGTATTATAATAATACAATCCATTCCACTACCGGTAGGAAACCAATAGACTTTAAGAATGGAACGATAAGTAGAGAAGAATATCCCAATATAAGAGAGAAAATGATTAAAATAAAAGAAAAAGCCATAGAAAACCAAAACAAGAACCGGGAAGAGATAGAAATTCAAACAGGACCAATATATTTAAAAGATGAACGTGGAGGTAAAAACCACTCAAAATTCAGGAAAATAATTGTAAAAGAATTAGATAACGACCACGTCATAACAGATCGAGGTCATAAATATTACAAGTCCCACATAAAGAGGAAAAGAAAATATCAAAACGATAACACTTCGGAAATTACATAAACCTTGCCATTAATTTTTTTTTCAGATGATCTTCTTCATATTATTACTTATACCAACTCTACATGACGTAGTAGCACAAAATCTAGAAGTAAAAGACCTAACGGATAATCATGGATACTTACCAATTAAATTAAAAGATGTAAAGATTATTAATAACCACTTAAAAATAATTCACATTATTAACACGACACAGTATTTGGAAACAGTTAATGTTATACAAGAAAATATTCATAGATTAACAGACACATATACAAACATTACCCCACTATTGGACAGTGTTAACAAAAGTTTGGCAATATGCAAAGCAAAAATTGAAAACTTAATACCCAAATTCAGATACAAACGAGGACTTATAAACGCAATAGGTAAAGGAATGAAATACATTGCAGGAACAATGGATAACGACGACGAAAAAGAAATTTTTGACAAAATTCAAAAGTTAGAAAAAAGTAACAGAGAAACGGTTACCGCCATAGACGAAATAACCTATCTCAGCACTTCCGTGTCAGACAGAATAACAAATATTACAGAACACATAAACAACCAACAAAAAATTGTTCAAAAATACATAAATACATTTAAGGGAGAAATACAAAACAAGATTCTTGACTTAGAAGATGAAACCTTATTTCTGAAAAACATCTTTCAAATTAATAATGATTTAAATTTACTGATGGACCACGTAAACGAAATCGGACATGTTATCTTTAATTCCAAACTAGGAATAATCCCATCTGACATACTAACTACAGACGAATATAAATTTATAGACGAAATAGAATCTTACCTTCATACTAAAGTATACGTTACATACAGAGAAAGTTTAGCAATTTTAACTTTGAATATTCCTAAGTTTTCGAACGAAACATTTACAGAAGTCACATTTGAACCAATTCCTGACAAACAGAATAGAACTTTAGTCTTCAATGAAAAGACAGTTCTTATTAACAAAGGCGAAATATACAAATCAAATACTATAGAATACAAAAAACTAGAAATAGTAAACGACCATTGTTTAACAAACATTGTGAACAACTTGCAACCCAATTGTAAAATGACTATTACAAAAGATCAGGAAGAAAAAGAAATTTATCCAGGTTTACTCATATTTAAAAATTACCAAGAAAATATAACAACAAACTGTAAAAATTTATATAATTTAAAAAACTTAAAAACGTATTTAATAAAATTTGAAAATTGTATTATTAAAACTAGATTAAGAAACTATGAAAATTACAAAGTAAATATTAATGAAATGTTTATTTTAGAAGAATTTATTTTAAAAACAAAAGATTATAATATTTCTATTCCTGACTTAGCTATTAAAGAAATACACTTCAATGAAACAATGAAAACTGTAAAACATAAAATACTTAAAACCTCTATAATAAGTACTGGCAGCAATATTGGAATCACTGTCATATTGATTTCTATCATTATTATATTTTATGTTAAAAATAATAAAAGAATTTATATTACTAGTTCACCGGAGCTTCACTCTAACGATGGGGGAGTTATGATACGCCCTAATAAAATACTTATATAAAATAATACAAACACATTTTAAACACATTTTACATATACATATATTTTCTTTAACATACGGTCACACTTACAATTCTTTTTAATCCATAAAATGCATAAGTACTTATGAATATTTGTCCACAACAAAGTATACAAACATACATACGTACTTAGCATACATTTAATTTATTGAACTATTAAACTTCTCGGAATCTTTTGTTCTTGCATTTCGTGGGTGGTCACATTAAAAGTAGACCAATAAACTACAAAATGCAATTGAATCAGTTCCACTTATAGCCCGGCAGAATTAGTAAATTCCAAGAATAAAACTAGGAAATAAATAAAATAAGCACTTTAGTTTTAATATTCATTTTGCTATTTAATATTAAGATTTTGAAAATAAAGAGACATTCGTATACATCGAGTCAAAGAATAAACTAGTCGAGTTCTTTTATTAAAAGTGTAATAGAACGGATTTAGTTAAAAGTGAACATCAAACTTTTACACTGTAAACAACCTTTATACCAGTGGTATCAAATATGATTGTGTTGGTGCGATTACTCTTGTCTCTTACATTCCCAGCGGGAGAAATCTGCGGTTGCGAGGCCTATTACGAGGCCTTATTAAGATACATATTTTGCTATGAAGACTTTAGAGCAATTAATAATAACACAATTATCGAAAAATGTTGAGTTATTGACAGACACAATCAGTTATTATTTAAATAAATTTAATTTGGAACCTGCATTTCGCAGAAACTTTGCTTATTTTTTGGAAAAATTGAGCACTTGACAATATATGAAGTCTTTTTACAACCTTATACAATTCTTTCCAATATATTTAAATTTGTGCTCAACATACCTTTGCGAATGCCAACAATGAAAATAATATTTGCACATACCAATGCAAATAATAACCCCATTAAGTTTAAAAATATTCTATAATTATTAACCGCCATTATAAAAAGAGAAGATTTTACAAAGATAATAAATAATAAATAAATTATTTCTGTTTAGGGGCCTCAAAACAGGCCGTGTGATATAGCCCTGTGAATGAGTGTTTTGCAGTAAAAAATTATATTTTACGCTCGCAAAATAAAAGAGCGTAAGCGTACATGTGAGTTTTGCAGCCACAATTGTGTATGACGCTGACATACCTGCTTTATACGTAAAAGCAAATGTGACAGCAGGTACAATCGAACTTCCCTATAATAAATCTGCATGGGACCATAAAATCACTTCATTTACTTTAAAAAAGCAACAATTTTACAACTTTGGTTGTTGTTCAAATGCATTTTACTTGTAGACTTGTAATTTGTAGTCTTGAGAAACAGCGCCCAGGTTTCTATACTTGCTCATGGAGTTTTTTTTCAACAAGTTTTGCCTTTATGTCTGCTTAAGAAAAGGGCCGACCCTTTTTTAAGCATAAAATTTTTTTTTGCAATAGTATACATATGGTTTGCTAAAATGCAAAGCAATGTATCATTGAAAATTTTAAAATAGACTTTTTTATTGATTACGATTTACGTTAAATATTTAAAAAAAATTTTAAACTTCCACCTTAAAAAATATCCAAGCTATTAACAAAATCAAGAATGGCTTATCATTAAGTATATAATTTCCTTAAACAACATAATGAATAATCTTAATTAAAAAAAAATTAGCAGAGTATTTGATATATTTTTACGAACACATTAATTTTTTTTTGTACGTCAAAAATGGGTATTCTGTTTCATACTCTGAACGTGTTAGTGGAATAAGTGATCAAACTGCAAATTATTGCATAAGCAAAAATAAAAACAGTGCTATGAAATTAATATAAACCGAATCCACATATATATATGTATTGCAAAACCTCTATTAAGTATGAATTTCCAAGAATAAATAGTACCATCTGCAGGTCCTTAGTTTTTTGCTTCCAGCAGACTGTCATTATTTTTATGATATGATTTTCCCATCATGTATTTCGTTTCCAACCTTATGAGTTTATATATGTACATATATACTTTTTAATAAATTTTAATATAGTCGAATTTCCCTATAATGAATCTGTTGCTATTGGATCAAAATATATCTACATTATTACTATAGAAAGTTTATAATACAATAGAAAAATTTTTTCGATGTTTATTTAAAATAATCTGGTATTTTTGTTAGGATTGCATTCTTCCAAGTCGTCCTTCATCAATATCCTCAAAAAGACTATTATAAAGATTTTTGTGTTAAATAATAAATTACTTGTCTTCTACATCACATACATAATAGCATTTTTTATAAAGTGCTGGAATATAAATTGTTTAGCTATATATTCTGTTAATCCTTTTACGGCTTTATTAAATACTAATAGTATTTTGTTTAGGATAAGTGCTTCTTTGTACAACATTTTCGTTCACTGAATACGGGGGCTGCTATCAATACTACTCTTCATTGAAAAACTTTCATTCTTCTTATTTAAATTTTTCAGAAATTAACTAATTAAAATTTACTTCTTGCTACATATTAATTATACGATTATTGTCTTAATATTTAATTATTCCTGTAATTTTTAATAACAATATATTTAATTATTTAATATTTTAAATGATTGTTTAACTTAATACTATCATACTTTCGTTGATGATACGTCGTTTTGTTTCAGAGAATTTAAAATAAAGCAACACACATTCAATTTAAAATAACGCAACACACATAACTAAATAAATAACAATAAAAATAATAAATAGATATTGGGAATTATTTCTTTTCATAAGCAACTTTATTATATTCAACATTTTTTATTTTTCGAATTTATTCTATGAGTTAAATTTCAGTTATGTATTTTATAAAGCTTTTTTGTAATAGTTCTATTCCTTAAATTTTTCAGGAATTACTTTATACACTATCATAGAATAAATTCGAAAAATCAAAAATGTTGAATATAATAAAAATAATATTTTTTTATAAAAAATATATCGGTTCTCTCAATTTTATTCTAAATATTTAATACTCTAATATCTCATATAATTTCAATCTTACAACGTTTTTTGCTTCTCATGTAAACTTATGAAATTTGATGTTACAATATTCTGCATTTAAGATGACGATATGTGCAGTTCTCTTAGTTTTTTTTATTTCAATAATATTTGCCTTCAAAAAAACAACACACACATTTTGGTTAACCAGTCAAGAAATATTTTTACAAAAAAAAAATACACACGGACTAAGCGTGCTGCCCAGCGGGGAAAATTGCAAGCGAATCACTTTTTAGGCCTTTAAGAATGTTTACAATTTAATTTTTAATAAACTCTTACTTATTCCACTCTGCCTTCTTTGAAAAGGTCTTTTAGAAAAGTTTTTATTAAATATTTTACAAATGCAAATTTTTCTTTTCTAAGAGAAGGCCTGTCGCAATCGTTTTATTAGTAGTTATTTTAGAACGTGTTGCAAGTTTAGTTATTATTATTAATTGACTTACTTCGTATTATTTGCCACAACAATAAAATTTGGATAAAGCTTTATTCTTAAATCTTTTTAGAAGCCCTTGTTTAAAAAAGATGCAAAAGTGCAAGGTGTTGGTCTCCAATGACACACCTTGTCAATTGGTAATAAAGTTGGAATGCGGCTGGGAGATCTTATGTCTGCAAAAAGGCCTTCTATAAAGCCTCTTTACTTCTTGATTTTCCCGCTGGAAATGTTGGGCAAATCGCATTTTTTTTTCCTTGTTTTAACGTAAATTTTTTCAAAAGTTCGTCAGCTCAAAATAGTTATGTACCATATTTTGTTTGTGTACAAATGCACAAACAAAAAAATAAGATTTAGAGTTTGTGGGGTAAGACAAGTACACTGCGTTAGGGTAAAGTTTTTTTTCGAACTCTTGTTTTAAGTACATTTGGAACTACAGACATACATTTGTATTAATGTCCATGCACAACAAATAAATTTAAATCAGTAAAACATTTATTAAGTAATTTCACGAAAATATACAGGCCTGTTCTGAAAATCACATTTTATCAAAGTGATTTGAAACCACAAGAAAGGTGTTCTGAGCAAATTATTTTGTGATTTCAAAACGTTCAGCTACGTAAACAACTTTTTAAAATCTCTTTGTTATTTTTGCGTCTATTGCAAGATGACCGTCATAATAAATTACTTAATAAAATAATCAATGTGTTTTTTATTAATTTTTTTTATGCAATAAGTTGTTTTATTTACAACAAAATCATTTAAAATTAAGAAAATTCGACGACAGTACAAAAATAAAATTTGCTTTTGTGACTTCTGTTATAATTTTAGGTTTGTTTTTTAGTTGAATAAAAGATCGATAATTTGCTAACAGCGGCATGATAGCAAAGTCTAATATTTATTTAAAATCGTAAAAGATGTGAAGAATCACAGGAAAAAATCGCTTCTATCCGCGAACATGGCTGGAATTCACGAAAAATTGCAAATTTGTAAACAAACCCTAAAACTTATTTGAAATCGCTAAATGTGCTAAAAACAAAATATCGGAAAATAAAAAAATATTTTTGCAAAAATAGCCAAAAGTCGCGAAAATTTTTAATATTACAAACAAGCCATAAAATTGATTAAAAGTTTCTAAAACTATAAGGAATGGCAAAAATTCGGTAAAAATTTCTAAATTAGTGGAAATTCACAAAAATTTGCTAACAGCGGTAAGATAGCAGAGTCTTCTGTTTTTTTATAAATCTTCAAAGCTGTAAAGAATCAGAAAACTTACAGGGACAAATCGCTTCTATGGAAAACATGGCTCAAATACTCGAAAAATTGCAAAATTTTAAACAAGCCCTAAAACCAACTTGAGATCGCCAAATCGGGTAAAAAACAAATTATCGGAAAATATCATAAAATCGGTAAAAAAAAATGAGCTACGCCTTTGTAGAACAAGCAGGTGTTCAAAACTTGTGTTTGAATGTGCTTTCGACAGTTGAAAATCACACCGAAAAACACAAAAACGGTGTGATTTAGAGAAAACCACAAAATCACACGTGTGATTTTAAAAGCACATGTGATTTGAAATCACGTGATTTTCAGAACTGACCTGATACCCACCGCCATCACTTTGGTTTCTATAGGCACCTATATCTTTGTATGTAAACCGAAACCTTGCATCACATGCTGCTAAAAAAAACTATTGAAAAAAACATTTTGTAGCAGAAAAATTGACTACCGCTATTTGGAGGAAATTTGATGGCGATATGTTTGCCATCGATGGAGCCGACACAGTTGGGCATATTCCACAACTCGCAAAAATCCGGAGCAATTGTTCGGTAGTCGTTTTCATTTGGCTCAGACAAATAAAGGCTTCCTAATTTGCGCCAAATAATCTCTGTTGTCTCCAGAATGCACCGAACAGTACCCCACTTAAAAGAGCAAGATAGCGATTGGAATGAAGTCCCATGCATTAAGTCTTTTTTTTTAAAAATAAAGCGGGGGAAAACCTTGTAAATAAATATTAATTAAATAATAATAAACATACTTACAGTAATGTTACCGCCAATCGACATTCCGGTTGTACAGGCTCTCTCATAGATTCTTTTTAAAGGAAAGGATTAATGAGGTTCAACAAAACTTCATATACTTGAGGTGTCATCCTGGTGTAAATGAAAAATTGTTGATGGTCCAGCTAGGTAGGTAGAAAGGCTGGTGTGAAGTCTCCTTCACACCTTCACCCAGAGACCAATATGGTCCATTGTGATGCCTTGTTTGGAAATAAATAGCTGAAAAGTAGGTAAAGTAAACAGCGGAAGCATTAGAAAAGATAAGGATAGATAAGAAAAGGAAGATCTGACCAAACCCGAGAGAAAAGCCTCACTCAACACAACACCGATCCGCCCTATGTGCGGTTAGCTCCCAGTCTCCTGCTGCGCAGCCAGGCCATCCCCATTACGAATCCTATCAGACTCTCGAGCCCACAGCCCGGGACATCCCCTAATTCGCCTAGAAATCTGCTCCCTAGCAACTTCAGCCTGCTGCACTGTAGCCTGGGACAGCGGCACAAAATGTTCTCAACCGTCTCCAACTCCTACGGGTCCTCACACAACCCGCACATATCCGACACGTCGGATCCCATCCTGCCATCCTGCCTATCATGCAATGACCCGTGATGATTCCGTGATACCCGGCAGTCCGTTCGGTTCCCCCAGACCCTATTGGTCGCGCCCAGAATCCATTCTCTAATCTTTCCAATGTAGAAGCCTATTGGAAGCCCAACCGCCTCCATATAATTAGGATCGTGCATCTCTGAGCCCTGTCTCGCCAACTCATCAGCAATCTCGGTGCCGTTTATGTTGCAGTGACCAGGCACCCAGCACAATCACAAATATATACTCTCCTGAGGCTCCGTCCAGAGCCCTCCTACAACCGTCAACTAGCCTTTAGTTCACATAACAGTCCCTTAGGGCCATAAGGGCCGCCTGACTGTCGACGTATATAGTGAACTCCAAGCCCCTATCAATGTTGTCCCTCATCAGTTCCACGGCCCCAAGACCCCCAGAACCTCCGCCTGAAAAACGTTGCAGTCGTCAGGAAGCCTATATGACATTCTGATGTCCAGATCCTCAATGTAGACCCCCGCACCCGTGCCTCTTATCTTCGAGCCATCAGTGAAAATAGCAAATCCACTAAATAAATTGCTCCTACCTAACCAACTCTCCCTAGAAGGCGTTACCACCTCCGGCAACCGCCCGAAATCTACCCTGGTGCCCACAAAATCCGTGAAGCCGGGTGATCCCAGGCAATAACCACCAGCTTCAATCTCACCCAGGATCCGTGAGTGACCCTGAGTGAAATTCCTAATCAATCCTAGCTCCCTCAGTCTAAGAATGCTTCTGGCTGCCATTCCCATAACATACTGCTCAATGGGCAGAAGATGTAGAACGACATCCAGTGTCGCTTGAGGAGTACTTCTCATGGCACCTGTCATGCCGATTGAAGCACACCTCTGAGCCTTAGACAGAAGGTTCCTTCGACTAGCCACTCTCAATGACTCCCACCAAACACAGCATCCATACGTTAGAATGGGTCTAACCACCGAAGTGTACAGCCATCCCACTACTGACGGCCGGAGTCCCCAGCTCCTACCTATCGATGATCTCCAAGCATAGTAGGCATTGAGACCTCTCTTAAGTCTCTCCTGAGTATTCCTTCCGCACGACAGCTTGCTGTCCAGAAAAACTAGTCTAAGCTCTACTCCTAGTTCTGGTAGCCTAAAATTTTCTACCCTGTACCTCCTAGTAAAAAGAACCAACTCGGTCTTCTCCGGATTAACTCCCAATCCCTTATCACTCGCCCATGCTGACAGTTCGCCCAGCGCCCCTTGCATGACTTCGCTAATTGTCGGCAGAAACTTGCCCGATACCAATATCACTACATCATCTGCTTAGGCCACAAGTTTCTGACCCATTCTGTCAAAAAGTCCCAGAACGACATTGACAGCTTAGAGCCATAATAAGGGGGAGAGAGAACTCCCCCCTGTGGGTTTCCCCTAGTCACCAGTTTCTTCAAGCGCTCGTTTCCCCAGTCCGAGTGAATAACTCTGCTGCTGAGCATCAGAGTTATCCATTCGACCAGGAACAGTGGAACGCCTAGATCCACCAATGCCTGCCTAATAGCCTCTATCTTCAAATTGTTAAAGGCGCCCTCTATATCCAGGAATGCCGCCAAGGTGTATACCTTGTTTCGCAATCCCCGCTCTACATAACCAACCACATCATGAAACGCACTCTCAACAGATCTACCCTTAAGATAGGCGTGTTGAGCGCCGCTGATGATGCCGGCGTCAATCTTCGTCCTCAGATGTAGATCAATCAGTCTTTCCAACGTCTTCAAAAGAAAATACGATAAGCTGATTGGTCTAAAATCCTTGGGTTTAGAGTGACCGGTTCTTTCCGCCTTGGGTATGAAAACCGCCCTGACCTCCCTCCACCCTATAGGAATGTGCCCGTTCAGCACACAGACCCTAAACAGCTCCACCAAAAGCAGGAGTGATGATCTCCCGATATTCTGTAACATCGCCGGAAAGATACCATCTGGTCCTGCCGATTTGTAAGACCCAAAGGTATTAACCGCCCATGTTACTTTATACAAGGTGATCACGTCCCCCACCGTCTCTCTCTCCTCACTGCCCGAGCCTGGCCCAGAGAAGGGGTTACCACATTCAATCTGTTCCCCCACCCCAGGATCCACACATCCCGGAAAGTAAGTCTACATAAGCAGACAAAGAGATTCAGAGGTAGATTCCGTCCATGAGTTTTCCGGTCTCTGAATAAATCCCGGGACTACAGGGTCCTTGGATAAAATTCTCCTGAACCTGGACATCTCATTTACAGATTCCACTGACTCGCTAAACTTGACCCACGAGTCCCTTTTCGCTCTCCTAATATCTCCCTTATATCTATTGTAACTCAATCTGAAGTTACTCCAATCTTCTGCCCTACACGTAAACTTCGCTCTATTGAACAACCTTCTGACAGTGGACCTTTAAGTCCTCAACTCGTCTGTCCACCATCTTGGTTGTGTGCGCTTACCCGGGAAGTTCATTGGACAGGATCGCTCATAACTACTAGTCAGTACCTCCGTGAAGGTGCTCACCAATTGCTCTACATCGGTCGAAGTCGACCTCCAGTCGTGCGTAACTCTAAGGTTACTTTGCATCAATCTCTAACATTATATTAAAGAACAGGCGACTATGGTCAGAGAAGGAAAAACCCAGGCCCACCCTCCAATACTCCACTAACTCTCTACAGTTCGTCAATGTTATATCTATCACTGCCTCCCTATCCCTAGTTCTGAACGTAGGTGTATTCCCCCTGTTACAGATAAGAAGATTGCTGGCAATAATAAAATCAAACATAGACTCACCTCTTTTGTTGATGTCGGCACTTCCCCATTGGGTATGGTGTGCATTGGCGTCACACCCTAGTACCAGCTTTGAGCTACTTCTGCCTGAGTACTCCACCAACTCTCGCAGTTTTTCACCAGATGGATCGGTAGCCTCGTATGGCAAGTAAACCGATGCTAGTGCCAGGATCGTTTTGTCCTTGGCTCCTCCTGTCACAACCGTGAGATCTCCATTACTGTAAGAATGAGAAAACATAAATTTATGCTCAGTTCTCGCCAGAATACAAGTTCGTACCTTCTCATCTGTGTCGGGTACGAACAATGTATACCCCGTGACCCTTAATCCAACTACCCGGTTTTTGTTAATCCAGGGCTCTTGAATTAAGGCTACGTCCACGTTGTTATCGATGAGGTGGATTACTAATTCGGTTGAGGCTGCTTCACAGTGGTGCAGTTTTATCTGCACCACTTTCAACCTCTTAAGACCCTAACACGAATACCGCAACTCCTCCCATCGATTCCGGCTTTTTAAGAGACTCCCGGTCCACTGCGAACCTGAAGTCTCTTCCCTGGTTCTCTTTACAACTTCCACTGGCTTGTACTGAGTCCATTGTTCTGGTTGGCCATTACCCCCAGTATGACCTCCACCGGTTTTGTAGGTGGATGTATCCATATCGTGACTACCGGCCTTAATGGCAAGTTCTTGTCCAGACTAGCTTCAGGACAAGAGCTGCCATACTTACCAATTGCAGCCTTTAAAAACTCAAAGGATTTTTGATTGCCGCAACTGACAGTTATGACACCTCTTGCCCAGTCAGGCCCTTTGAACGATACTTCGTCCGGCCTTCCTTTGGCACTAAAGATTTCATCGAGTAGTTTGTTCTCTAGCACCTTACATATCTCGACACTGATCCTTCCATCGGGATCCCTACGATCAATGACAGCCGCTAGAATACCGTCCTTACTCGACGACTCCTTTAGTTTCTTTGACGTGGAGGGGTGGTCTTCTCTGGAGCCAGTCCTCTTATTGATCTCCTTATGGGGATCTTTAAGAGAACTGACCACAGTCTGACCAGTCCTCTTAGCCGCAGGGGATTTCTGGCCATCACCAGACCTCACTCGCTTAACTACCCCCTTTTTGGGGCCCTTAGCAGAGCTCTGTCGATGATCACCCGATTTCCTTGCAGATGTTGGTTTGTCCCGGTAACCCTTCCTTTAGTGACTCCTTTTTGGGAGTGACTATCGGAAATTATCAAGACATTTCCAGTCCTCATCGCGCGACTAGTAGTGGGTAAATCGTTCTCAGGCCTAGCTCCCTTAACTGTGACCATAGAGCAATTCCATATGAAAGCGATCACCTTTTGGACGACCCCTCTCCGATTTTAAAATAAATAGTCTCAATCGATTGCCCAGCAAAAAATTATGTACCTACATTTTTTTTTTTTTTTTATAGTGACGGGTTTAGTGGTGGTGTACACCACTGTCATGTGACAAAATTGAAGAATTCTTCATAAGGGACCTCATTGAAAGTTGTTTTAAAAACTACTAAAGCGATCGCAACGAGTGATAGCTCGTTGGAAAGGTATTGAATCAGGCTTTAATTGAAAAATAAAATTTTCCTAATTTTTCTTAGAAATTTACCTTTAAATTTTCCCAAGAAAATTAAATTTTCCGATTTTCCACAGAAGCTCCTAAATTTTCCGGCTAATTTTTTTTTTGGATTCCTCATAATTTTTGCTTTAAGAATCAGCAATAAAAAAATGGGCCCCGACTCCTTGTTTGGACAGGAGAAGAGCATTTAAGAGACCACCTTGTTAAAAATACATTTTAAAAATTATTTTACAGTTAAAAATACATTTATGAAGAAAAAATCTTTCTTATTTTGCTGCTTATACTTAATTACAATATTTATTAAAAATTTCAATTGTCTTGGCATCATTATAAAATTAAAGTAACTTTAAATTTAGCACGTCGGCAGACGAAGAGTACCGCTTTACATTAATTGACATATCAGAAATATTTGGTATGAAGCAATGAAACTTTTGCGTTCCAGTTATAGTTTTGACATTATTATATCTGTTTTGAATTCGTCGCTCCATGGCATCGTGTTCTTTTTGAGTGCATAAAACTGTGTTAATGGCAATTTCCTTGCTTTGAATCCACGAAAACAAATGTTGTACATTTAAGATCTGGTCAGTATATGGCCTTTGCAAACTTGCCTTAGTCGCCATGCGTTTTAGGGTTCCCCCTTACGCATCGCATGGGCCCTTACCGTGGGACGTCGCGAAAAAGTGCCACTCGACCTTGCAGTTTTGTTCTTATTCAATTATGCAAAGATTGTAAAATTTTTTTTTATTCTTGTACTGAGAAGCCGCGCCGTCTGAGAAAAACGTTACTTTGTCGATTGCATCGAATTTTGATCTTAAGAATTCAAACAGTTTCATTTGAAATAAATAAACTGTTGACATTCACATCAACATACATTTAATTTTAAATTTTATTTTTAACTATGTTACTTAATGTTAATGAACTACATAAGTTCAGTTTATCGCTGACATAACATAATTTCATTTTTTGTTTTATTTTACCTTTTGTTTATAAATAATTGTTGACATATCATTAATTTATTTTGTTTACTTGAAGTTCAATCATCCCAAACAATTTTATTTTACTTTTGTTTATAATTGTTAACATTGCATAATTTTATTCTGTTACTTAAATCATAATTTTATTTTTTGTACATTGAAATGTTAGTCAGCAATTATGCAAACGATTAATTGGGTCACTTCCGCATTGTGCAATAGTGGCATTCAGCTTTAAGTAATGTATTAAATTTTAGTATATAAGAAAGAACCAAAATAAAGAAAGATGTTCAATTACTATAAGGCATCTAAAGTGTTTTATTGATTGAATCTATTAGCGTTCTACAAGTTAAAGTGCTTGGAGGACAATTAAGGCAATTAATATATCAGTGCAGATTTATGTGTTTGAACTGAATCATATTATAGCCGCAATTCATATCAGGTTTATACATTGGTGACCCCAGAGTCTTTAGAATTACAAGTTTCCCCCCACCAGCGGTAAGGGACTTTTACTCTAAAGGCAGAACACGCAGCAATCATCCGGCACCAAATACATTGGTGACCCCAGTTTTTTTGGTTTTTTTTGTATACAATTTTCGAGTTTCCCCCCACCAGCGGTAAGGGACTCTTAAAGTACAAAAAACACCTTTTGAACACGCAACCACATTCATCAGGACAACAGTCCATTCATCCGGCACCAAATACATAGTTCCAGCCGTTTTGTCGAAGATTTTGAGTCTCCTAACAGCGTTTAGGGGCCTTTGAACACAAAAGGCACATCTGACCACGCATCCTTTATTTGACGGTCAACCGGGCGACCGTATTCATCGAAGACATCAGTATACAACAGCCACCAAAACATTTGGTGACCTAAAAGATGCAAGCAAGCAACTCAGGCATCGCTGGGAAGCAGGCATCGGACACAACAAAGAACAATTTGATAAATATACAGAACGCCACCATATCCAAAATTATCAGCACATTGGACGATATGTTATCCATAGGTGGTCAGTACACAAAGCAGCAGATTGATGTAAAACTAAAGGAAGTCGAGTACAATATGAAAACAATACAGCAGTTGCAGGATAAGATATGTACGGAGAATATCGAGCACGATATATACCAGTTTCTGGCAAAACAAACAGAAATAACGGATAAGATATTGCAAATTGAGGACCTAAAATCGAGTTTGATGCCAGATGCTATTAACCAAGCAAGAATTAATCAAGATACCCATCCGCATCATCTTCCCAAAATAACAATACCAAAATTCAATGGTGATTATCTGAGCTGGCAACCATTCTATGACATGTTCAACGAAATGATACACAAAAAGGCAATGCCAACCATACAAAAAATGTGGTTTCTAAAAACAAATGTGACAGGTGAGGCCGCAAGACTAATACAAAATCTATCTCCAACAGAAACCAATTATGAGACGGCATGGAATACACTTCAACACCGTTTTAACAATCCGAGAATTCTAACATATAATATCATAAATAAATTGATAGGCCAGCAAAAAATACCGGAAAATCCCTCTGCTGCAGCTATAAAAGGGCTGCACGATACGACGCGCGAATCTATTGCAGCACTAAACAATTTAAACATCAATACATCGACTTGGGATCCAATACTAGTCAATATATTGATTAAAAAACTAGACCAGGGAACGCATGTACTGTATGAAAAATCGATACAGCTTCCCAAATCTTTACCATCCTTAGAAGAGCTATTGGGTTTCCTAGAAACTAGGTTCCAGTCACTAGAAGCAGTCGGTCGAATCCAAAACACGCCAAAAAGAACTGTTTCAGCAGCAACCACGTCTCAAGATACCTACTCCTGCAAATTATGCGAAAATGGAAATCATCAGTTGTATCATTGCAAACAATTCTTATCAAAGCCACCGTCCGAGCGATTAAAATGGATTCAACAGCAGCAACTATGTGTCAACTGTTTCAAGCCTGGCCACATAGCAAGACATTGCACAACAAGTTGCTGTAGAAAATGTCAGAAAAGGCACAACACGCTAGTTCACCTGGAAACATATCAACACAACACAAACACTGGGCCATCAACATCAAAAAAGGTGTCCACTGTGAGTATCACACCAGCGACCAATGTACCAGCATCGTCAACAGTAGCGTCGGCTCATTTGTCTGGGGCCCGGGAAGGCTACGTCCTGCTAGCAACAGCACGCGTAAAAATCACTGCCAATAACGGGCAATCTGGTATTTTCAAGGCAATATTGGATTCAGGCTCACAAATTAACATTGTAACAAATCGACTAGTAAATAAATTATCCATCAAGCCCACAGAAGCATCTCTATGCATCGAAGGTATCGGCAGTCAATCACGCAGAACAAATCAACGCATTAACGTAGGACTTTATTCCACCTCAACCAACTTCAGCACAAGACTAGAAGCGTTTGTACTTCCCAACATTATTCCAATTCAACCCTCCGAGGAATTCAATTGCACATCCTGGCCAATTCCTGAAAATATACAATTAGCTGATCCTGAGTTTAACAAACCTAACAACATCGATGTTCTCTTAGGCGCCGAATACTACCATGATCTGATAACTTCCGGTAAAATTAAGTTATTACCGGAGCTACCAAGTTTAATAAATACAAGACTCGGTTGGGTCGTCAGCGGAAGGCTAGGACAAGGCTCCATTCAATCAGAAACATGTGCAATAAATACTAAATGCAGCCCAGACACAAACGAACTTATCGAGCGTTTTTGGAAAATAGATGGTTTTGAGTCAAATGACACGCTCACGGAAGGAGAAAGGCGATGCGAAACACACTTTATTCAAACCACAAAAAGAAACTCTGAAGGTCGATTCGTAGTACGACTACCATTTCGCGAAGACCCAAGTAGTTTAGGCAGCACAAGGAAGCTTGCATTTTCAAGATTTATAGCCCTGGAACACCGACTAGCTAGAAACCAAGACATCAAGGCCCAATATGTTGATTTTATGGACCAATATGAAAGGCTAGGCCACATGACTCGTATAGATACTACTGAAGTGAATGAACCCCATTGCTACATTCCCCATCACTGTGTGCTGAAACCAGAAAGTAAGACCACGAAGCTGCGAGTTGTATTTGATGCGTCAGCAAAATCCTCGACAGGTCTCTCCCTCAACGATATACTAAGCATTGGCCCTCCAACTCAAGGAGATCTCTTTGGCATGTTGTTACGATTTCGATTGCCCAGATTTGTGTTTTGCACTGACATCGAGAAAATGTATCGGCAAATTCTGGTTGATCCGGCTGATCGAAATATGCAACTCATTTATTGGAGAAGGGATCCAACTGATACAATGCAAACATACAAGCTTAACACGGTAACTTATGGAACGTCGCAGACAAAAATATGGAGAAATATCCTCTGGGCGCTAAAAGTCTAAGATACGACTTTTATGTCGACGATGGCATGAGTGGCTCAGACAGTTTAATGACAGCAATCGATATGAAAAAACAATTAAGTAGTTTGTTACAAGAGGCTGGGTTTAAACTGAGGAAATGGTGCGCAAACCATCCTCAGCTACTGTCTGGAATACACCCTGAAGACGTGGAGCTAAACCTAGACTTCGACGATCAAAGCACATAAATATTGGGATTAACATGGAATCCCAAGTCAGACGTATTCTGCCTCAAGGCAGATATCCAAGAAACCCAAAGGATCACAAAGAGAACAGTAACATCAGATGTGGCACGGATATTTGACCCATTGGGCGTCGCTGGTCCCGTAGTAGTGGCCGCAAAAATGTTTATACAACAGCTATGGCAGCTAGAACTATCATGGGATGAAGTACTCCCAGAAGATCTTTACAGCTATTGGTGGTCATTCCGTCAAAACTTAAAACATATAAACAATTTATCTACTAAGAGACACATTTTTGATGGCCAAGTCTCGAAAGATACGCAAATACACACTTTTGTAGATGCATCCGAAAAGGCTTATGGGGCTGCAGTCTACATACGTTCCAAATTGAAGGATAATCGGATCATAGTCAGATTGTTATGTTCCAAATCACGAATCGCACCCTTAAAGAAGGTAACCTTACTAAAATTAGAACTATGCGCTGCTCTCCTTGGGACAGAACTTACCAGGAGAGTAAAAAAGGAAATACGAGCTGAAAACACCCCAACATACCTATGGTCGGATTCAGAAATAGTTCTTCACTGGATTACATCGTCAACATCGTCACTTCGTACATTCGTCGCCAATCGAGTAAGTAAAATCCAAGAGCAAACAACAACCAGCCAGTGGAGACATGTTGTCTCGAAACAAAATCCAGCTGATCTAATTTCTCGAGGTATAAGTCCAGAAAAACTGTCTCAATGCAACCTGTGGTTCGTCGGACCAATATTCCTACATGGCAGTGAAAGGATGTGGCCTAAAGAATTTAATAAATCTCAATCACCTCCTCATTCCGAAGAATTCAAACTAAATCCTGTGACGGCTCTATCTACCACTTCACCTGGATTGGAAGAGATAATCTACAAAATTAATAATCACGACTCATTCAAGACCCTTCAAAGGGTGGTAGCATATACACTTCGTTTCATCCAAAATGCTAAGACATCCAAGGCCGCCCGACCAATAAGCAAAACACTCACCCTTCACGAACTCACTTCAGCAACTAACCTAATCACCAAAGGCATTCAGGCGTCAGAATTTAAAATTGAGCTCAACAATTTAAAGAAAGGGCATGAAATCAAAAAATCAAGTCAAATAAGTGGTTTATCTCCCTTTCTAGACGAAAATGGCATTATAAGGGTAGGGGGAAGGCTGGAGGCCTCCTGCCTCTCATACAACGCAAAACACCCAATACTCCTTCCATACAATGACCCGATCGCAAGGCTTATAATGAAGATGCTACACACCGACAACCACCATTGCGGTCCACAAACGCTGTTAGCCATCTCAAGACAGCAGTTTTGGATAATCAAGGGCAAGTCGGTAGCCAGAAGCATCGTCCAAAACTGTGTTCGATGTACAAAATCGAGACCAATACTAATGCAGCAAGTTATGGGAGACTTACCCGCCACTAGAGTGACTCCAACAAGGCCGTTCATGATATCAGGTGTAGACTATTGTGGCCCACTCTGGATGCACTACAAATTAAGGGGCAAGAGGCGCCACAAGGTATACCTAGCAGTCTTTGTTTGCTTTTCAACGAAAGCAATACATTTAGAGGTAGTAAGCGACCTTACAGCAGAAGCATTTATTGGGGCTCTCAAAAAATTTATTGCCCGCCGAGGACGCTGCCAAACCATATACTCAGACAACGCTACAAATTTTGTAGGAGCACGAAACCAAGTTAAAAAATTGAATGACGTCATCTTTTCTGAGCATTCGCAGGAAACAATCAAAAGGGCTTGTAGCAACAGTGGTATCGAATTCAAGTTTATACCCCCAAGGGCACCACATTTCGGTGGATTATGGGAAGCAGCAGTGAAATCCGCTAAACAGTTACTGCTCAGAAGCATGGCAACAGCCTCACTTACATACGAAGAACTAGAAACTGTCATTGTCGAAATTGAAGCAATACTAAACTCGCGACCACTAACACCTCTATCAAGTAATCCAAACGATTATGCAGCCCTAACTCCCGGTCATTTTTTGATCGGAGAACCACTTACGGTACAAATAGATACAAGAGCACCCAACCCTACAAACCCCTCACTGTCAAAAAGGTGGAATCTTGTCTCCCAACTGAAACATGAAAAACGAAAATGGAAAACGTCAACCGAAAATGCAAGGGAAGGTAAATTAGTCATAATAAGGGAGGATAATCTACCGGTCATGCAATGGCCACTCGGCAGGATTCTTAAAACTTATGAGGGAAACGATGGCAAGGTTCGAGTAGCAGACGTAAAAACAGCATCAGGAATAAAAAGACGGCCAATCCATAATTTAGCCCCACTACTTCCCGAGGACGAATTAAAGGAAAATGAAGCATCCCACTCTACGCCACACTTGACATCTGATGAAGCAGATATTCCACCAATCAAAAAGGCCAGGACTAACAGTAACCCAATCCTTCTCACAACAATTTTAGCGATCTTTCTCATCCCAGCGGTCATAAGCAGTAACATCAATATCACCAACTTTCGCTCTGACCCAGGGCTATATTTTGAAGGAATTGGAACTGTAAAACTCGTTACGGCCGAATGGAAGCTCATGGTATACTACGACTTAACACCCTTTTCGTTTGAGCTAAGGGTTTTTCAGTCTGGAATATCCACTTTGCAGCAGTTATGCTCATCCATTAAACACCTGTCAACATGCAACACATTGGTAAACAACTTTATTCAAATTAAGGAAGATTTACTAGAGGAGAAGGCACTTTTCGTTACTAGTAGAACAAAAAGAGGCGCATTTAACATTGTAGGAAATGTAGCAAGATCACTGTTTGGTGTTTTGGACTCAGAATACGCAAATGAAATGTCAGATACCATTAAAAGGTCCAAGATCGAAACAGACTATCTTCTCCAGCTACTAAAAAACCAAACGTCCATCATTGATTCTACTGTTAACATCATTAAAGGTGTTATGATACTTGCTATTTTTTGTATTTTTTCTATATTGGAGAACAGTGCAAATATATTTGCATAGGAAAACTGACTAAGTGTAAAGAGTTTGATTATACCATAAAAAATCTTGAAATGTCAAAAAAATATACGTGTGTTATCGATAAATAATCTTAGACTGTCAAGAAAAATATAAAAATTTGTAACTTAAAATTGACATTTCCAGATTAAATGTGAGCAATGCTGCTAACTTTTTTAGTTTTTGATCGAAAGTAGCGGGTTTTAACTTTTTTTTTGCGATTTATAGCTTTTTTGACGGTTTTTGTGGGAACAAAACGTGGGCAATATTGTTTGTTTTGTTTACATATTGTATTTCTTGTTCTTTCTCGCATTTGTTGTTTCATTCAGTCAATCCTAAAAAAAAACCAAAACAAAAAATAGCAAGTATCATAACACCTTAAGCAAGATGAGCTTAATGCACAGAACCAGTTAAGAGAAATTGTCCAAAATCTTAACGAAGCAACAAACGAAATAGCAAAGGAATCCGAACAAATCAGTCAAACACAACAAATGTCGCTACTCGCCAACCAATTGACCTTAACCGCCTTAAACCTGCAAAGAATAGAAAGGGAAGTAATAGACGTGTTAACCGATGCTCATCATGGAAAAATCAGTCCGCTTCTATTAGCTCCTCATCAACTTAGGAATGAATTAACCGTAATAAGGGCACATCTCCCAAGGCAACGTGCACTTCCTGTAGAAGACGATAGTCTGATACAATTTTATAAGCTAATGAAGGCCAGTAGAGCGATAACAAAGAGCGAAGTTATCTTTGAAATTATGTTGCCACTTGTCGACCAGCAATTTCTAGAACTCTTCAATGTAATTCCGGTTCCAACAATAAAAAAAAATCTTCTAATATCTATTAACTCAAAGGAATCTTTTCTCGCAATTAATTCACACAGAGATGAATATATTCCTTTTTCAACTGAAGACGTTACCAACTGCATAATGTCTAAACCCGATGAATACATATGCCAAAACAAGCAGGTCAAGCTCAAAGGGGAAACATTTGCCAATTCCTGTGAACCAAACATTTTCATCAACCGGAACACAGCCAACTGCAAACTTATCCGAATTCCATCCAACACAACATGGACACAATTAAAAAATCCTAACAATTGGATTTTTGCTTCCACCACAGAAGTAGAAATCTCAGCAGTCTGCGCCACAGAAACTTCACAACACTTTATAAGAGGCACTGGCATAATGCAAATAGACCAAACTTGTATAATCAAAACCAATTCCATCACGATTCAAGGTCACTTTAGTTCGTCAAACAGTTTGCACACATCATACGTCCAACTTAAACACATCGACCATATAAGCAGACCACAGGAAATCAAACAGATTCTTGACACTACAGATAGCCAGTTTGAGACTCACCTTAATCAACTCAATAACCTGCAAAAACAACTTAACGAGTCAACAATTACACGTCTACCACAGCTAATCAAGTCTAATAGCCAACATCATCATATAGTAAGCTATTCCGCACTTATAATTTCCTTGCTCATCGCGGTAACCATAACCCTAATTAAAAGAAGCTCAACCCATCAAGAAGGAATAGGCCACAACTCCAACCAACCAACACCGCATCCAGTTCCATTACCCCGACCTGTCACCATTGACATCATAGACACCTAACCCACATAGGTTATCATCGACCAGCGGTCAACGCGGGGGAGAATGTTGACATTCACATCAACATACATTTAATTTTAAATTTTATTTTTAACTATGTTACTTAATGTTAATGAACTACATAAGTTCAGTTTATCGCTGACATAACATAATTTCATTTTTTGTTTTATTTTACCTTTTGTTTATAAATAATTGTTGACATATCATTAATTTATATTGTTTACTTGAAGTTCAATCATCCCAAACAATTTTATTTTACTTTTGTTTATAATTGTTAACATTGCATAATTTTATTCTGCTACTTAAATCATAATTTTATTTTTTGTACATTGAAATGTTAGTCAGCAATTATGCAAACGATTAATTGGGTCACTTCCGCATTGTGCAATAGTGGCATTCAGCTTTAAGTAATGTATTAAATTTTAGTATATAAGAAAGAACCAAAATAAAGAAAGATGTTCAATTACTATAAGGAATCTAAAGTGTTTTATTGATTGAATCTATTAGCGTTCTACAAGTTAAAGTGCTTGGAGGACAATTAAGGCAATTAATATATCAGTGCAGATTTATGTGTTTGAACTGAATCATATTATAGCCGCAATTCATATCAGGTTTATACATAAACGGACTCATAATTATGAGCTAAACTCTCCGCGACAACAACAAGGCTTACGGTCTGTAGTTCGTTATCTTCGTTTTTGAAATGAATTCAAAAAGGATGCACCGTGCACTGGTCGTTTGCCCAGTGATAAGCCTGAATTTCATCCTGAACGAGAAAAGTGTAATTCTCGGCAAAGTCGCTTATCACAATGAATTCATTTTGGGCTAATTTCTCCTTACTTTCCTTTAGAAATTTCGATTGCATCTCGGATATGAAATGGTGCGCCTTCAGTTCATTCAACTTGAATCCGAATTCCTCGATGAATTCCGGAATCTGCTTTACCACGGTCTCAAGGGAACATCTGCCGCTGCTAATTATCCACTGTTTGAAATGCACCTCCTGAATTAACAGCTGTTCAAACTTTTCCGCCAAATATTGCTCTAGCTCGTCAATCTTCGGACAATTGTCGCATTTGGACAGATGACAATTTTCCGTGGGGTATGCGCACAACGACTTCGACAGGAGGTCCCTATATGTTTCAATTTCACCGTGAAATACTTTCAATTTCTTGCATGGAAAGAAAATTAATTTGATGTTTTGATGAAACATGCAAACGCAGACTGAATGCGTTCCGTGCCTGTCTAATGCCAGCACGCATTCTTTTGGTCGTAGGATGGCAAACTTAGAAAATCCCACTTTTTCTGCTGGGTATTTCTCATTGAACTGATGGTATGCTTCGGATAGATTACATAATAATAATCTGCGCAGCTTGTGTACTTTTTCTCCATCTTCACGTGTGATAACATAGTCACGTGTACCTGGGCAGGCGCGGCTGTTGTCATCATTGCAGTAAAAATCTTGAATCAATTTCACCGTTGCTTCGCTGAGGGTCCTTGAGCCAAATTTCTTGGTGGGAGTCGCCAATATGCCCTTCTGTCGAACAAAATCTTTGCTTCTTCTCGCGATGTAAAAAGATGTTTGAAACTGTTCAGAAATCTTGCGTATAGACCATGATTTAGGCAGCACAGATAAAATGAGATATTTCTCCGGAAAAGTGGTCAGTAAATTGAATTTTCTTTTCAAATGCTCAATCATTTGTTTGCCGTCATCAACGTCATCTGCTTGACTGCATTCGTTATCACAGCCTTCATCAAATATTGACGCGATTGCACTCATAACCTTGCCTTTTTTCTCTTTCCTGTATGTTTCACTTCGCAACTTTCTTTTTCTAATAGGCGTTTCACCTAAAGTGGTAATAGCCTCATTCAAAGGACTCAAAGACATATTGACCATCGGAATGTCTGCCTCACTATCAGATGAAACATTTTGTTCACTTGTCATTTCACTCTCGGATTGTGGCTGCATTTGTTTCAATGCATTTGCTTGTTGAGACAAATCGATTTTACACTTGGGGCAAATGAATTCTGCTTCTTCACCGTATTGTATATTTAATTCATTCATGTATCGCTTCGAAACACCAGTTAATTTTAATACTTTTATCTTTTTCGAACGATGTCCACTCTTGTTAAACGGATTGCAGCAAAATTTATTCATTTTACTTTAAATTGTCTTTACAGCTCCACTCTTTACTTTACAAAAAAAAAAACACTTTAACACTTTCACGTTTAGTATTCAACTGAAATTTGACTCAGAGTGTGTGAAGTATTTATATTTATTTTTTGGTAAAAAATAGGTAAAAAAAAATAAGCGATATTTGCTTTTCTTTAATAGGAAAATTTGCGTGAACTACTGGTCATAAAATGTTTTTTAAAAGGGACTTAATTGGTTACTGCCAATAAGCCGACCACAGGTCATAAAATGTTTTGCAAATTTTTTTAATTACCAGGTAATAAATATTTCGCCATATTTATGGAAAATCCGTGTTTTATGACTTGTTTCTGCACGTGTCATTTTAGGCGAAATATTTATTACCTGGTAATTTAAAAAATTTACAAAACATTTTATGACCTGTAGCCTCAGTCGGGTTTGGTGTGCCATTACATGCCACTGCTGCTATTATCCATGGGGCTCTTAAAAAAAAAATTGATTTTTTCTTCATAAATGTATTTTTAACTGTAAAATAATTTTTAAAATGTATTTTTAACAAGGTGGTCTCTTAAATGCTCTTCTCCTGTCCAAACAAGGAGTCGGGGCCCATTTTTTTATTGCTGATTCTTAAAGCAAAAATTATGAGGAATCCAAAAAAAAATTAGCCGGAAAATTTATCATTTATCACTCGTTGCGATCGCTTTAGTAGTTTTTTTAAAAACGTCATTAAAACAACTTTCAATGAGGTCCCTTATGAAGAATTCTTCAATTTTGTCACATGACAGTGGTGTACACCACCACTAAACCAGTCACTATAAAAAAACAAAAAAAATATGTAGGTACATTATTTTTTGCTGGGCAATCGATTGAGACTATTTATTTTAAAATCGGAGAGGGGTCGTCCAAAAATTTGCCAATTTTGATGGAATTGCTCCATACTGTCACGATTAAGAGGCCAGGTGTTGAACCTTTACCCTCCATTTTTTATCCTCTGTTTTATTCGAGGATTCATCAACAGGTGGTGCTAGGGATTTGCTGTCTTTGCTGACAACATTTGTATCCCCAGCAGCCCTTGCTGTGTATCTCGCAGGATAGGGAAGCCCTAGGATGGCACCGAAAGAGCGGTGGATTCGTTCGAATCTACCAATGTTCTTTGCTGGTATTTTTGGTACTTTTTAATAAAAACTACTTAAATGTGCATCAGTGGGTTTTAAGAATTTAAGTTCGTACATTATGTACATTATGGCCACCTAAAAGTATTTTTTAAATTGCTTATGCATTTGACAGACTCTTTGTTAATTTTTTACAGTAACTTAAGCTACATTAAACATAGTATGATTGGGCCTGTGCTCCTAGTAAACAGCGGAATCTATTTTTTAAGACTTCTATGGTTCTTTCAACAACATTTCGGTTTTTCGAAAGTTCAAATTTTGTCTCATATAAATGTTTTCAGTTTTGACAATTTTGGCAAGTGTTTATATTATCTGTAATATAAAATATGATAAATTTTAATTGAATAGGATAATGTACTTAAAAGACTTACAACCAGGGTAGGAAAAAATTCTACTCGCGAGCACAATTCGAGTCAACTCTCTCATTTTAAAATTTGTGCTCGCGAGTTTTATTTTTAAACTCGCGAGCACAAATTTTTTACGAGTCATAAGGTTTTTGTGCTCGACTCGTAAGCAGATAACAACTCGTTTTAAAATTTGTGCTTACGAGTTTTATTTTTCAACTCGTAAGTACAAATTTTATGCGAGCAGAAAACGAGCGCATACGAGTTGAAATCGAGCAACTCGTTTAAAAAAATTAATGTTTGCTTGTGCGAAGTAAAAATATACATACATATGAATTTTTAGAAACGAAGGGCAGGCAAATGTGTAGGAAGGGGTTATAAAAACATATGCACACATATGAATGCTGGGCATAATCATGTTGATAAGAATGTATGTGTGTTTGTATGTATAAATGTTTTCTTGTTTAAAAATATGTAAACCTGCAAAATGTCTAATGATGTGTAATAAAATGTATGCGTTCTTAAATGACTTAAATAAAAGTGTTTGAGATTGGTAACATATTATTTTCATAAAAGCTGCCTTTAATAATTATGAATTAAATAAACATTTGTCAATCGATTTTCATGGTTTATGGCTCATTTTATTCGCAATATATCTGGCTTTCTGATAAATAATAAAAAAATTGTTCTAAATTTGTTAACAAATTTTTGAAAACAAAAAATAGTACTAATTTTGCTTGGAAAAAAAGTTTTTCGCCACTAATTTCTGAAAATGTCCGACAAGTGGAAAATATAAAAAATGTTATTCGTTTGACTTAAAGGAAATATTATTAATAATCATTTGTTGGTGTTTTTATAAAAATCGGCCCTTATTTCGGGCGGAATATTAGCCAAGCCCATAAAAAAATTTGAAATTGCAAACGGATTTAAATTAACCGCTTCAAAATCTTTATATTTTATATGTTTTTGAAGACCAGTGTTATAAATGAATTAAGAGTTTTTTAGGGTAGCAAAAGCCATCACATAATTGTCTTGTGATAACCAAAGAATCAAATATAGAATCAATATAGAAAACATCAGCAGGTAGTAAACATTCACGACTATTTATAGAAAATGTGATCATTGATATGTTTGTTTGATCCCTAGTGAGTGGTTAAATGGGAAAGGGTTGTAAAAGTAATGTTTATACTCAAAAAAATGCACACAAGTGAATGATGCTCATAAACAGGTAGATAAGTGTGTTTTAAAATATATGTGCAATACGTATAAATGTTAAATTTTGAATGAAGTGTAATAAAACGTATGCGGTCATTAGTGACTTACATAGAAGTGTTTACGATTCATAGGAAATTAATGAACGGCTTGTTTTTGTATTAAGAATGTTTGTTTGCGAATTTACATGGAAACACCTTACGAAATTTTTTATTTTTATTACAAAAAAGGCAGTAAAAGTTTTTTATGTGCACGGCCCTACACTCCTCACAGAATTAAAGAACCCAATATGAGATTTTATGGCTGCAATAGCCACCACATATGGCGATTTCTTTTCTGAGAAATCGCCAATAATTGTCTTGTGCAAACCAAATTAGTTGACTTTTATAGAAAATAGCAGCAGGTAGTTAACAATAACAACTATATAAAATGCAATGAAATGTGTTCATTGATCTGTAGTGAGTGTTTAAACATCTGTGCAATGGGTCGCAAAAATTTATTTGAATTTGAAAAATATGTTTCAATCGACGAACAAAATAATATATCAAAATGCATTTAATCCAACAAATAGCAATTACTCACGATACCAGTGAGGAATTGCTATAAACCTAACTTTATTCACATTAATAAAAATAATTCCTAGTTTCCTCTTTTTTAAACATTTTAATGTAAACTTTTTCAGTATCAACACAATTATTAGTATACTAACTACTTTTAGTTTTATTGTTATGAAGTCTTAAAAAAAATGTTATGCACAGTATAAAATACATGTATAAAATATATGTATTTTTACTTATTTAATAATAAAGATCACAATGAATAAAAAAAGTTTTTGCCTTTTTAGTCTTTATTTAAAAATACCAATTTAGCTTATTTTTTATTCAGCTCTTGGCAACACTGATAGTAACAAACATTTATTTTCAATACTATGTTAGTAAATATTCCCAAATTTAAAACTAAAAACTGTTTCTCCATAGTATTTTTATATTTTCGAAACGTATAACATGATTGCATTCTTTTAAACGAATCCTTTCCTTTGCTATTTCTTCTTCATGGTTAGTTATACTTGTCACAACGTAATATTTGCTGTATCAATAAATACCTTTTCCCACCTTACTTCTGATCCATTTGCTAATGCTGTTCTGTGTTTCGATGAAATATTCATACATACACACATTTATCCACACATACAAACAAATAAACAGGAAAAAGATATTTTTAATTAAAAAAAATTCATACGCAAAAATAAAACTCGCGAACAATTCTTTTTAGCTCGACTCGCGAGTTGAGTTTTATTTTTGACTCTTAAAATTTGAATTCTTTTCGCGAGCAATATTTTTCAACTCGCAAAAATAAAACTCGCTCGCGAGCAGTAAAGAATAACTCTTTTCAATGTAGAAAATAAAACTCGCTCGAATTGGACTCGCTCGCGAGCGAGTTTAATTCGAGCACTCTCCGTACTCTGCTTACAACTTGATATTAAATTTTTACCAAATTTGTATTGCTTAATACCTGGATTCTGGTTTTCTGATTTCATTATATTGTGTATTATTTTATTTGTTTATAGTATATTACTTTATTAAACTTTTTTTTTATTTTTTGGTATACTTTATTATATATTTTTGGTCTCTAACTTATTATTATTATGTTTTTATAATTATTAATTAATATTATTACTTTTATAATTATGTTTTTTATTTAGGAATATTTTAATATATTTCTGTGTTTGAAGTTTAAAAAAAAAAATTTTTTTATTTAGGTACATCCATGCAAAATTGGAAATAAAACTAATTTTTCTTCTTGTGGGAAACCTGCCAATTTACATTCTCTATTTGTTATTTCATAAGTTTCAGTCTCATCTAAATCTTTTGGGTCAACTAGACAGGTCCCTAGAACTAAAAGTGAATTAAACGGTTCAATAAATAAGCTATTAACTGTTCTAAAACGTCTGCCGATTACATAACCTGGTTCTATACTCGAAAACCCTGTTATTATTATTGGAATATAAGGTTTTACTACGCATAAGTTATTGGGACACTTTATAGTAAATAGAAAATGTTTATTTGAAAAGCTAATGGTTTCACCATTTTTTTTTGTTGAATTTGGCTTTAGTTTCAGTTAGAACCATATCTTCATGTTGAAGTCTGCCGGAAATTTGCTGCAAAATTTTTGATGGTTTCTTAACATACTTTTTTAAGATTTGTAGATAATTCTCGAAGGCATATCCAGAAAAATTAATGCAAGTTCCGAGTTCTCTTACGCACTCACTTAAATGCAAAAGCCCATGTACGTTGCATGTGATGCTACTTTCTCCAAAAATAATTGGAAAGTTTTCAACAAATAATTCTAGCATTTTTTGGGCATTGTCTACATTTCTAGCACATGTTCTTGGGCAAGAAAGAAGTCGATACGCAGAATGTAGCAACCAAAATTCATAATAAAAATCTTCATGGACTCGGCCTTTAAGAACAACTGCACCGGTATATAATATAAATTTACGAAACTCGGATGCTTTCCAATTTAGTATTTCACCTAGTTCCCTAGGACAACGAGCAAATTCCTTAGGTACATATTTTTTAGAAAAGTAAAATTATTGGATATTTGTGCCTTATTTACTTTATTGACTTTGAAATTTGCTTTGTAATTAATTAGTCGTAGTAGTATTTTTCTTGTTACCCCTAAATCGACAAGGTGCATCGGATCAAGAGGTACTTGACTAACCATATTAATGTTAACTTTTTCAAAAGGAGTTTTTTTCATAAAACTGCTTGTGATGGTGCTTCAAATACTTTCTTGATCCGAAATCCACGTCAGTAATTAGTTGAGATGACTCCAAAGAATATGTGAGAACATTATTAATTTTTTTTGCCAATTTGACAACATTTGCTGCAACCATGAAAGGACGTATGGCCGGCAATACCGCATAAAAAAGCCTTTGAATCTTTTTTAATTCCGAAAGACTTTGCACTTTTTGGAACATTTATGTTTTCCTCACGTAAGCCTAGCTTTTCACCTAAAGTTTTTTCTTTGGAGTGCAATTTTTCATTAATTGATTGGCTAGATTCCACAATCTCGTTTGTTGTGTATTCTCCTAAATCATCCTGATCAATAATCCATGTTACAGCATTCACTTCACTTTCTTTAACTTCACTTTCTTTTTCCTTCATATTTAATTTTCTTACATAAATATCTTTCTCTTTTTTTATTAATCTTTTTAAATTCCTCTTACTTCAACCCTTCATATTTATATTATAATTTAATTATTATATATTTTGATTATAATTTATTAATTATTATCTTGTACCACTAAACTTTTTGCCCTTTGATGTTCAGCTTTTTTTTAACAAAATTTTTTGCCCTTTGATTTTCAATTAAATATTATATTTTAATATATGGGGGATTTCATGTCAAGTGACCCAACTTTTGAAATCGATGTCTTCCGATTTGGATGAAATTTGCACCAAGGTTAGTCTTATTGGATAGTAGTTTAGACACAAGATCGGTCAAAAAGTTTCTGAGTTAGAGGGGGTCAAAATTTGAAATTTTGGCCAAACCAGTGTTCTTTCTCATCCATGTAACTTATTATCTATTGGTGTTAGCAAAATTTGTCCCAAACAAATTAGATAGCTATTTCTTCAAGCTTTCGATATACATATAATATATTTTTATTAAGCTTTTTTTAAATTTTAAACACATGAAATCTGAAATAACTAGACAAACTTTTCTCAGTTAAATGATTAAAAATAAAACAAAAATGAATATTTCAGCAAAATAAAGTTTCAATTGTAATGTTCATGTTTTTTAATGTTTGTTTATTTCCACATCAGCTTTGTGTGATTTTGAAGTTATTACTGAAGTTAGTTGTAAATGAGTTAGCTTAAAGTTAGCCTAATTTTGAGTTAGCTCATAAAAGTCCGACAGGGTTAATTCAAACAAACAACTACAAAAAACACAAAATAATAACAAAACAATAAACTAATAAGAATATAAATAAATTCAAAAATACAAAACTTAAACTGTACAAAATAAAAATAAAAAAATTCCCAATTCAATTCAAACAAACAATAACATAAACACTATTTAATAAACACCATTAAAACGAAATCCAATGGGGACAAAGTTCAGCATACATTGCTTCGATGCATTCGTGAAATGCTTCGCTTACAGAAGACTGGTAAAGGTTAACATTTATGTCATTCCCGGCACCTTTTTAATAACTACCTTCGGCAAGTATTCTCATGGTTGCAGTTAGCCTCGCTAGGTTGGATACAGCAAACTTCTTTTTTGGGTTTTTAAGTTTTGGAGAAATTGTTCTCAGGACAAATTTATATCCCTCTTTGTTAAGCTTAAAATAGCTAACAAATCTGAAAGAAATTCTGAAGAATTTTCATATATGCATTTGTAGGTACATATACTCAATTCTTGTTAGGCAGAGAAAATATATCACATTGTTGCCCAACATGTTTTTTTATATCTGTCTGAAACGTTTTAATCTTCTTCGCCTTCCCGCACTCAACGCCCCGCACTCAACATAATAAAAAATTATTTATATTCTATACCACGTAAATAACCAATTTTTTTGTAAACAACTGTCATTTTTGACAGTTTTCATTACAGGCTGCTTCAGATAAAAATAAAATTAGATAATCTGTAACAATATGACTACGGTGACCATTCGTCCTTTTTTTAAGAGGACAGTCCTTTTTTTTGATCCGATGTCCTTTGCGATATTTTTCAAAAAAGAGGACAGTAGATTATACTTTTTTGAGTGAATTGTCATTTTGCTAGATTATGATTTTTTTTTTCTTTAAACTCAAAAACTATAAGTTTTTATCAAAACACCAAAATTTCTACATCAATACCGGAAAACAATTGTTTGTGCCATTGAAAGAATATTTTCTCTCTCAACAAAGGTGCCCGATAATATTGCAAAAATTATTTTGATGATCCATGTGCTGGATTGTGGTTACTTTTGCCAGCTTTTATACTCCATAAATATATTTGTAGTTTATAGTTACAACACTTTTCAATGCCTAATTCTGCACTTACTTTAAAGGACTTTGAATTAAAATGAACTGCCCGCAAAGAAGATGTGTTTTTAACACTTGTTATAAAAACCATTTTGGCATACTAAGTTGGCAGGGCTGTGTGTTTGCAAAAATGTAAAATTGTGATTGGGTGAGAAGTGGAGAAAAGATGATACATCAGTGGATCAAATAAAGATGAAACATTTTGTCTATTTCAAGAAAAAAATGTTGGAGGTAAAAATATAATGGAACTTGTAAATCGTTAGTGCGCCAACATAAAGATTACTTGCAATTGCTAATAATTTTTGGATAATCGGAAAAGTCCTAATTAAATGTTGTTACTTAAGAATCACTTTGATATTAAAAGTGCAATTTTTAAATGGACTGTGCAGATTTTAAATTATTGTTATATAAACACAGTGAAAATACATTCTACAGAAAAATATCAATTATTTTAAATTATAAAATTTTTTGTTTTAAAGACTTTTGCATAATTTTATATACATATGAATTTCTATGCACATATATTTTGTTTTTTTTCATTGCCAAAAAAAAACAGTATATGTTTTGTTTGTAGTTGTACTTGCTAGTATATCTTATTGTTTGAATTATCTTATTACTTATAAAATAAGTTTGATACTATCATAATTTTTACTACATTTCGAAACAGTGATGGAAAATTCAGTACTATGGTACTATTTTCAGTACTTTTTCTATTCGTAAATACCACAGTACCCCTACGTCAGTTTAAGTACTCTTTTCTTTTTATGCTTCCTTGTAAAGAAATCCAGGGTGACTTTTTTTAAATATTGACAAAATATTCTACGGGCCAATAACATACAGGATACACATACAATTTATTGTATTCTTTCGTTCATGTTTTTTGTTGCAAAAATATTGATATTCTTCAAGCACCAATGTCATTTTACAGTATAATATAGTATGTATTTACTATTTTTACTCACCAATAGTTAACAAATATATTTTAAACACCACTAGAAAATATGTAACAAGCTTTTTGTTCGGGAATGAGGAACGAAAATAAAAAATGGTGGCTGCTTCCAATGGGTTAAGATTTATACAATTCTAGAAAGTTAATAAAATACCAATGTCAAAACAACAAGGCGCAATGTTGATTGAAAATCATAGTCAATTTCGGCTAAAGTACGGATTTTATTTAAATTTTAAATAATGTTAAAATAACATTGTTGAATATTAAATCCATAAAATCCTGTTTTACGTGTTATGTGTGAAAACTGCAACAACACTTCAAGAAGAAAAACATGAATTTTTTATTTTTATATTTAAAATAATTTTAAAAAAGAAGAAAAATTCCCGAATTCTTACATATAAAACAAATATACATATAAAAATTTATTTAAAAAAGGGATCATTTAAATTTCATTTAAAATAAATGAATTTTACACAGTTTAAATTTTTTTTTATTTAACAGTATATTCAGTAAAATTTAACAGTTGTTGCTTTAAAAAAAATATAATTTAACTGACAAAAAATCAAACTACATAACAATATAAGTACGGAAAAACATTATTTTTTGGTAGATTGTTTTTTCAATAACAAACATAAATATTAAAAAATAAATTCATTCGTATTTTTATTACATTTTAACAGTACGGAAAACGAATTTAATGACCTGCAATCAGTTCCTGTAATATTTTTATGAGTGTAACTTTGCTCGAATGTTAAATTAATATGAATTAAAGTTATTTTAAAAGAAAAATATTGCTAGCATGTTATTGTAACCGAAAAATGTAAAATCAACCTTGTTTTCGACGATTTTGCATTGATTTTCTTCTGTGTTTTTGTTTACCAAAAATGTTATATTTTGTATATTAAAATTAATATAGTTTTTATTTTTTAAAATTTTTGTGTTTTTTGAGTATATTTTTTAATAAGAAATATGTTTTATAAAAAGTACCAAAATGTTGTATAAAGTACTCTTTTGCTTGGTGGTCAGTACCATCTTAATTTTTAAATTTTCCATCACTGTTTCGAAATGTCCTTTATGTAGCATTAAAAAATATGGTCACCGTAAATATGACTCTTTTACAAAAGCTGGGTTACTCGAAAAATTTTCACGATGCCATTGAATTTTAAATTTGAGTGATGCTCATTCATGCAAACAGTTGTTTAGAAGCCCCACCCCTTTATTTTTTACGCTCATTGCTCTTGTCGTACGTGTGAGAGCAACAAGTGCACATGTACAGTAAAGGCCGTGTCAGATACAACTTTGTCGCTTTGCGTGACGTTTCTACCTTTGGCAGAAAAACGCAAACCAAAGGTGTATGACACAATGAAAACTTTGACAACACTCACGCATTGATTGTTTACTTATAAAAGCGGTTGGTAATTTGTACATTTAATTATTTGTTATAAAAATAAAAGTTAAAAATTTAATTGGACGGTTTTTTGGAATTGAATTTGCCAAAAAAATTAAAAAAAAAGAAAATTTTACTAGGCAATTGTCAAAGCGCGCAAAAAGATGAGAGTTGGCTAACTTTTTGCTTCGCTTCGCTTGGAAAGTACTTTATGTGACATGTTTCGTATAAATATGTATATTTTATCTTAGATGGCAAAGCGATTCGGTAACGCAACGCGAGGCAAAAGTTTTATCTGACATGGCCTTAACTGTATTGATATTTTTTCAAATACAGTGTGTTAAATACATGATGAAATGATTTAGTTGCTGGTCATACAGCGAGGAATGCATATGTACGGAAGCTTTTTTGCAATGCAATTAATTCAGTGGGAACTGCACTATTATAAATTTTATACAACCATAACAATTTCTTGTGATGTAATATTAATAAAATTGTGCGTTTAGTTTTGCGTGTCACTGTATTTAAAAAATTCTCTCAGAATACATATACAAAACATTTTTGAACACCAATGTTTTAAATACGCCTACAAATACGAGCCTCGTCGAAATATGCCTACCCCAACCACGATAAGGGTGATTTTTGTAAAATACGTAAAGTAAAACATCTCAGTCACTTAATTCGTGCTTGTTGTGTCTTACATAACATCGCAAATGAAGATGACAACGATTTTGAAGCAGAAACATTTAGTGCTGTTCTACAAGATACATATCAATGTAGGAAAATGCAACCGAAAATAAAATTAGAAATGCTATAAGACAAGAAATGACTTTAAATAAAAATTAACAAATTTATTAAAAATTAGTTGGTTCAATGTTTATAAATCAAATATCTATCTAGGAGATTAAAGCCACAAAAAAAAAATAAAGTTTGATTTAATTACATGGTATCACTTATTTTGGAAACTAGTAATTCTAATAGCTCCAATTTTTTTTTTCTTTCTTTGTTCCTTCCGATCAGCCCTTTCTTCTTTTCGTTTTTCCCTTTCGGCACGTATTTCCATTATTTTTAATGTTTTTGACTCAAATTCCATCGAATTTTTTTGTTAATAAATCAATTTTTTCTAGTAGTTGCGCTTGGATGTGTTTTTTTTTTTTTGAGAAGATTTTTGTTCTGTTAAAAATAAAACATTTAAAAAAAGTTACTTCGACCTTTTGGTTTGATTGATTTTTTTTTTGATGAACTTGAAATACTTCCGTCATTGGACTCATCTTCGAGCGTAGAAATTTAAGTCTCTTCATTCAGTTCATATTCCGGGTTAATGGATTTTCTTTCTTGCAACAGATCATCTAATTCGCTAAAAAAAACAAATATAAAATTCGGAAACCTTTCAATAAAAATAAATTTTTTAAAGAAAGTGAAATTTATTATTTTTGTAATGCCTCTCTCTCTCTAAACTATAATATTTAGTTTCCACTTGCTGCGCATTATACACATAACTTCCCTCCCGCATTCTTTCCGAAATTTCCTGCCACATTTTCTTTTTTTGTTTTTAATTTTTGCGGTTTGGCCTACTTGCAGTCTTAAGTCTTTTACAAGAGATATAAGAAGGTTTGTGAGTGCCTCTAATCATTCATTTTGTCTGCTCCTAAGAAGAATATGTGTAATATGTGTGCTCCTGCACTTTCTTTGCCAATTCGATTTGGTATTGAAGATTTATTTTGGCACATTAGTAGATTACTTATTAATTAATGTTTTAAGGGTTGAATACTTACCTGATTTAATAAATTTAAACGTTTTTGGGGTGCAATTTACTTGAACTTTAGACGGTTCCATTTTAGAGAAACAAAAAAAAAATATTTATTTTTTCAGGAAAATAAAAAACACATTAAGGCCCTAATCATGTACAACGCAGCGCCACAGAACTAACGCAACGCCAAAGAATAACATTGAAAGCACAAACAATGTCATAAATATTTTGTAATTTTGTTGTTGCTTTCTACAGAAATTCACATTGCGTCTTAAAATTTCAAACGCTCCATTGCTTGTGTCGTTGATAATTTTAAAACGGTACATGAATTTCTGTTGAAAGCAACAACAAAATTACAAAATATTTATGACATTGTTTGTGCTTTCAATGTTATTGTTTGGCGTTGCGCTGCGTTGTACATGATTAGGGCCTAAGAGTTGTAAAAGTTTAGGGTACTTATGGCTGAGTATATACAAATATTCAAACTTTCAGAAATGTATTTATAAAAATTATGAGATAGAAATTGAGTTTTGTAATAAAATTTATTCGCGTTCATGTATTTTTGGAAATTTGCAAGAAAATATTCGTTCATACTATTGAATTTTTTGTATGATATTCGATAACGTAAATATTAACAAAATATTTCTCATAATTCAGCATTTGCAATATAAATTTCATTTTTAATGTAAGTATGTATTATACAAATATTTTAATAAGACTTTAAATAACAATATTATAACAATAACAGAATATATTCACCAAATACATACATATATGCGAATTTAAAATATATTAAGGGTTGAGTAACTTCATAATGAGCAGTCATAAATTTCCTTGGCTTACAACACTATTTTATTGCAAGTTCTTACTAGTAAAGCGTTCATTTACATTTTTCTTCCATTTGAGTATTTGTGAGAGAAATTTTTAGTTTTTTACCAACTTACTAACATTTTTTTATAATAGTTTTTGTTTTTTAAATTTATAATTTATTTTTGTAAACAAAAGCCAGGGTTAACCTTGAACACAAAATCTTTATATGCAAAACTCATGAAAAGGTACAAAAATAAACGCATTGGAAATAATGTTATTTAACGATAGAAAAAAGCTCTATTTATGTCAAACATGAATAGCAGAAATCTTTTAAATGTTTTTTAAGAACCAAATTTTAAACGTTTTCGTTTTAATACTAAAACTTCAAATGAGAACACTTGTGTTCAAACCATCCGTTTCTCGAATCAAAATATTTTTTGTACATGCAGAAATCCTTTCTTGCATTGCATAAAGTTTTAATGTTAATGTCTTAAATTTTCATTAAAAAGTTTCTCATAATACACCTAACCTAGCATTTACACGTGAAAGTAATTTCTTGAAAGTCGCAATACACTCACATTTTTCCACTAATACACTCACATTTTTTTAGTTTCCACTTCCCGGTCAGCAGTTTTTTAAATAATATTTGAGTCTTTTTTGACTCCTCTGCGCGATTAAAATAGTCATTTATGCGCTCGTTTTTGAGTCGAAAATGACTTTTCATTCGGGAGAAAATGGTACCCCAGTTTTGTAAAAAAAAGAAAAAAAAATAATAATTTTCTGATTTAATTTTTTATGTTTTAGTGTAATTGTTATCTATGTTCACACAATATAGTTATTATATTGTTACGAAAGTAACCATAGTTAAGAATTAGTTTAATTTATTAGTTATCTTGTATTTATTAGTTATTTTGTATTTATTAGCAATTACAATAAGTTTAAATTGTTATTGTATTAGTTATGCATATTTCTAATGTAAAAGTCCGTATACAAAATTTTCTAGTACAAATGTAATGTTAAAATTGTTATACCTAATTATACTTCAACCCCAATGTATTTTTCTATATTGATAAATTTTAAGCTTTGAAGTATACTTTAGTATATTGATGTATAATAGCTCAATTTAAATTCAGCCATATTGTTTATGCATAATGATATTAGCTGAGTAAGTTTAGATAATTAGACGCTAGAGAGCATTCCGGACACAATTCGAATAATCTAGAGCAGGGATTTCCAAAAATTTTTTGATTGTGTGTTAGTGAGTACCAGAGAGTAAAAAAATTGAGAGAACGCATTCATTTACAGCCGAAATAAAATGTTAGTAATATATTTTATAAGTTGTATAACACAAAGGTACAAAATTAAAAATTGTTTGTGTTGATAAAAAATTTGTAGCAATTCTTAACCAATTCAATGTCGCTGATTTTAAAACTGCACTTTTTTTTATTTGGAAGCTTTTTGACTCTAAATCAGTTTCAAATATCTTATCAAACAATTGTAAAAAAATTAAAGATTTTTATGTTTTCATAAAAAATAAATATTGCACGCAAATTACACGTTTAATAACATATTTCGTTCCTTCCTTAAATGTTGGATGTTACCAAAAGCGTTTTTGACCGCACAATATTTTTTAAGTGCCATCATAAAGTTTTTTCTGTTAACCTGAAACAAAAATATGTATTAGTAGTGGCATACAAAATTGTGCACAGAAATGGATTTCCCTGGTCTATTTATTCAAAAATAAAATAAATTACATGAGAATTATAACGTGAAAAAGTTAAGGCTCAGTTATGCGAACGTTGCTGTACCGTATTTTTACTGTATCAATCAGCTGTTCGCTTTTTGGTATATGAAAAGCAATGCAAAAGCTTACCGAAATGTAATGTACCGTAGCTGTAACGTTTCATTCTGTATAAAACAGAATTTCATACCGTTGTTACGTGACATTTGTAAAACAGTGATGGGTTGCTGCTATGTTAAATTGAATGGGGGTATTTTCGCTCTTTGTTTTGGTACTTTTTTCAGTATATCTATGGACTTTCAACCAAACTACTAACAATACATATATATAAATATACATATGCTTAGATGTACAAAATAAACAAATGCATATGCACATACAATAGAAATGAGATATATATAAAAGGCTTTAAACATTGTTTTGTCCATGCACATTTATAAAATACATATTTGTTTATTGTAAATCTATAATTTAAATATCAGATATTAAATTATTAATGCTTTTTACATACACTAAATACTGTTTTAATACCATTTTAATCGCCTGGTACTTTTTCTGCACAGCGGTCACCATTTAAACCTTTTGATTTCCCATCACTGTGTGTGTTGTTTTATGTATACTATTGCTTTTTTGTGTATGTATGTGAAAAACATATGCCACGTTTTTAGATGTTCTATAAGTGCACCAACGTGCTAGCAGTCCGTTACAGTAAGTTACGGGTACAGCAACGTTCGCCTAACTGAGCCTTTATTTTAGTAAAAAGTTAGGGTATTCATAGTGGTAAGTAAAATAGAAAGGGTATTCACGTTGTCGGGTTACTCATACTTCAAACATCTGTGCATACATTTTAATTCTAGCTAATGGTATATCATAACTTTTTACAAAATACCAAATGCGCACCTGAGTTTGCCTGCAAAAATGTATAGTCATTATAACAGGTCAAAGTAACGTTAAATAAATACCATAAATTAGTAAGGTTATCTCTTTGGACTCGGTCATATAATTGTAGCATAAAAAAGTAAGCAATAAAAATAGTGCGAAACAATAAAGTTTCATTAATACATCAATAAAACACATATTCTTACCCAAAAATTTTACCTGCTGTCACATTTGCTTTTTTAACTTGTTTTTTAAATATTTTTACTTACTTAAGAAAAGTGTTTTCAAAGAAAAAAAAAAAAAAAAAACCCACCGACGCGATTGGTACAGAAACAAAACTATTTTTACAAGCACAAAATATCAAAAAATTCTTGTGGCTATTTTTTTTCTTAATAATTTCTGCATTTTTAACGAAAGAAAAAGGGACCCTTTTACAGGTTTTTGTTGATTAGGATTCACGTTACATATGTATTTTTATATAATTTTAAGTTATTTACAAAATTAAAAATGACGTATCATTAAATAAATATATAATTTTTTTAACAGCATAATGTATAATCACACTCAATAAAAAAATTAGCAGAGTTTTTAATTCTTTTTATAAGAACACATTAATATTTTTAAACACCAAAACTGGGTAATCTGTTTTATAACTATTACCACGGTGTTAGTGGAATTAGTGATCAGATAATAATTTATAATAATAATTTTTAGTATTGCATAAGAAAAAATAAAAAAGTGTTGTAAAATTATAAGAACCGAATCCATATACGTATGTAAAATAAAACCTATAATAAATGTGACTATCAGCTTCCTCCACATAGGACTGTTAGACATTTTGAAATTTGTTATCTGAAATATTAAAAATTGCTTTTAAAACTCAAATAATTACCATTTTACAAAGTTCCTTGCTTTGCATGTAAACTTATGAAATGTTACATTATTCTACATTTTAGTCATTTGCATTTAAACTCTAAATAAAAATTGCACGCAAGGCATTGGATGTTACCAAAAGCATTTTTGACCGCACAATATTTTTTGAGTGTAAGCTAAAACAAAATAATATAGCATCCGCTAGTCATGCACACTTGTCGAAGTCACATCGACGACTGAATTGAAGAGTATAAAAATATGTGTTAGTAGTGGTGTGCTCAATTGTGCAAAGAAATGGAAACCCCTGGTGTAGATTGCGAGTTATGTATAAATATTAACTTAATGCTTAAGAAAACAATGTAATCAACATACATACTTACTATTGATTCTTTCATTTTGACTTCGTTTTATTAACATTTTTATTTGATAATTATGTATTCAAAATAGCAATTCCACTTACAAAACTTAAAGCAGTTTAATTCCGAAAATTATCTTCGTTTTACCTTTTTTAAAGAATCAAATGCGGAATTAATTCAAATATCGGTCGGATTGAATTTCTGTGACATACCTACCTGATACGAATAATGTATTTTTTTTAATTAGTCTTTTTTGACGGCTTATGTTTGAGAATTTTTTTTTTTTTTTGTTAAGACAACAACCGTTTTCGTACCAAGGTTGGTGTATTTGCTAAGATAGCAACAGCTTTGTGTCGATAAGGCAATACTTCGATAACTTCACTGTGTCGATAATGCTGTACACTTATTTTGGTGGTAAATACAATTTTATTCACTGCCATCCGTAGTGAGGTTTTGAGAAACCAAGTCGGCACGGCTGCCAGTTTTGACGATTTTATGTCATTTGGACGATTTTTTGTTCCGAAATTATGCTATGTTCATACGACGATATAAACCACTTATTTCGCTTTCTGAAACTAGATTGCCAAACATGCTGTTCATACGATTCATTCTTGTTTAATTTAGACATTTTTTTTTTGTTGTTAGTGAGATTCTATTTAAAATAGATTTTAATCTAAGTACAAATTAAAAATATATTATTTAATACTTTTATTAGTATTATTAGTTAATAATTATCACTTTATTTTATTGAACATTCACATTTATTTTGTTTTTTTTTTTTAGAGCTAGTTCAGATAAACTAACGATAATTGTTATCAACATTGGAGATGATAGTACATTTTTCCTGTTTCGCAGCGTGTTTAAAAATGAAACGACCTGTCTCGCTCTCAAAATTATGTATGGCAAAACATGTTAGGGGTGCGAAACAGAAATAGGAGCGCGAAACACGAAAATTTCTGTCCGTGGTAACATAGTGTTGGCAAAGTACTGATTCGCTGATTTTTTATCAGTCTTCAAAATAAGACAATTTTAAAGCTATGTATGTTATATCGTCTTATATAACCACTTGTTTCGCTCTCTGAAAATAGATTGTCAAACATGCTGTTCATACAATTTATTCTTGTTTCATTTTGACATTTTGTTTTGTCTTATTAGTATCACACTTGTTTAAAATAGATTAAAATGTAAGTAAACCAGGGATTTCCAAAAATTTTTTGGTTGTGTATTAGTGAGTACAAGAGTAAAAAAATTGAGAGAATGCATTAATTTACAGCCGAAATAAAATGTTAATAATATTTTTATAAATTGTATAACACAAAGGTACAAAATTAAAAATTTTTTGTGTTGATAAAAAATTTGTAGCAATTCTTTACCAATTCAATGTCGCTGATTTTAAAACTGCACTTTTTTTTATTCGGAAGCTTTTTGACTCTAAATCAGTTTTAAATATCTTATCAAACAATTGTAAAAAAATTAAAGATTTTTATGTTTTAAAAATTCATAAAAAATAAATATTGCACGCAAATCACACGTTTAATAACATATTCCGTTCCTTCCTAAAATGATGCATAGCATATAAGGCATTGGATGTTACCAAAAGCGTTTTTGACCGCACAATATTTTTTAAGTGCCATCATAAAGTTTTTTCTGTTAACCTGAAACAAAAATATGTATTAGTAGTGGTATACACAATTGTGCATAGAAATGGATTTCCCTGGTCTATTTTTTCAAAAATAAAAAAAATTACATGAGAATTATAACGTGAAAAAGTTATTTTAGTAAAAAGTTAGGGTATTCATAGTGGTAAGTAAAATAGAAAAGGTATTCACGTTGTTGGGTTACTCATACTTCAAACATCTGTGCATTCATTTTAATTCTTGCTAATGGTATATCATAACTTTTTACAAAATACCAAATGCGCACCTGAGTGCCTGCAAAAATGTAGAAAGGCATTATAACAGGTCAAAGTTATGTACGTTAAATAAATACCATAAATTAGTAAGGTTAACTCTTTGGACTCGGTCATATAATTGTAGCATAAAAAAGTAAGCAATAAAAATAGTGCCAAACAATAACGCTTCATTAATACATCAATAAAACACATCTTCTTACCCAAAAATTTTACCTGCTGTCACATTTGCTTTTATGTGTTTAGGTTTACACATAAATTGTAGGAAAACAAGACTTTTTTAACTTGTTTTTTAAATATTTTTACTTACTTAAGAAAAGTGTTTTCAAAGAAAAAAACCTACCGACGCGATTGGTACAGAAACAAAAATATATAAAATACCAACAAATTCTTGTGGCTATTTTTTTCTTAATAATTTCTGCATTTAGGTACGTCTTTTTACGAAAGAAAAATGGACCCTTTTACAGGCATCAAAGATTTTTTTTCACAAACAAAACACATATCGTTAGCTTAAATGCAAAACAATGTAGATATTATTTGAAAATTTGAAAGTTTTGTTGATTTGGATTCACGTTACATATGTATTTTTATATAATTTTAAGTTATTTACAAAATTATAAATGACGGATCATCAAATAAATATATAATTTTTTTAACAGCATAATGTATAATCACACTCAATAAAAAAATTAGCAGAGGTTTTAATTCTTTTTATAAGAACACATTAATATTTTTAAACACCTAAACTGGGTAATCTGTTTTATAACGATTACCACGGTGTTAGTGGAATTAGTGATCAGATAATAATTTATAATAATAATTTTTAGTATTGCATAAGAAAAAATAAAAAAGTGTTGTAAAATTATAAGAACCGAATCCATATACGTATGTAAAATAAAACCTATAATAAATGTGACTATCAGCTTCTTCCACATAGGACTGTTAGACATTTTGAAATTTGTTATCTGAAATATTAAAAATTGCTTTTAAATCTCAAATAATTACCATTTTACAAAGTTCTTTGCTTTGCATGTAAACTTATGAAATGTTACATTATTCTACATTTAAGTCTTAAAATTTAAACTCTAATTAAAAATTGCACGCAAGGCATTGGATGTTACCAAAAGCATTTTTGACCGCACAATATTTTTTGAGTGTAAGCTGAAACAAAATAATATAGCATCCGCTAGACATGCACACTTGTCGAAGTCACATCGACGACTGAATTGAAGAGTATAAAAATATGTGTTAGTAGTGGTGTGCACAATTGTGCAAAGAAATGGAAACCCCTGGTGTAGATTGCGAGCTATGTATAAATATTAACTTAATGCTTAAGAAAACAATGTAATCAACATACATACTTACTATTGATTCTTTCATTTTGACTTCGTTTTATTAACATTTTTATTTGATAAATTATGTATTCAAAATAGCAATTCCACTTACAAAACTTAAAGCAGTTTAATTCCGAAAATTATCTTCGTTTTACCTTTTTTAAAGAATCAAATGCGGAATTAATTCAAATATCGGTCGGATTGAATTTCTGTGACATACCTACCTGATACGAATAATGTATTTTTTTAATTAGTCTTTTTTGACGGCTTATGTTTGAGAATTTTTTTTTTTTTTTGTTAAGACAACAACCGTTTTCGTACCAAGGTTGGTGTATTTGCTAAGATAGCAACAGCTTTGTGTCGATAAGGCAATACTTCGATAACTTCACTGTGTCGATAATGCTGTACACTTATTTTGGTGGTAAATAAAATTTTATTCACTGCCATCCGTAGTGAGGTTTTGAGAAACCAAGTCGGCACGGCTGCCAGTTTTGACGATTTTATGTCATTTGGACGATTTTTTGTTCCGAAATTATGCTATGTTCATACGACGATACAAACCACTTATTTCGCTTTCTGAAACTAGATTGCCAAACATGCTGTTCATACGATTCATTCTTGTTTAATTTAGACATTTTTTTTTTGTTGTTAGTGAGATTCTATTTAAAATAGATTTTAATCTAAGTACAAATTAAAAATATATTATTTAATACTTTTATTAGTATTATTAGTTAATAATTATCACTTTATTTTATTGAACATTCACATTTATTTTGTTTTTTTTTTTTAGAGCTAGTTCAGATAAACTAACGATAATTGTTATCAACATTGGAGATGATAGTACATTTTTCCTGTTTCGCAGCGTGTTTAAAAATGAAACGACCTGTCTCGCTCTCAAAATTATGTATGGCAAAACATGTTAGGGGTGCGAAACAGAAATAGGAGCGCGAAACACGAAAATTTCTGTCCGTGGTAACATAGTGTTGGCAAAGTACTGATTCGCTGATTTTTTATCAGTCTTCAAAATAAGACAATTTTAAAGCTATGTATGTTATATCGTCTTATATAACCACTTGTTTCGCTCTCTGAAAATAGATTGTCAAACATGCTGTTCATACAATTTATTCTTGTTTCATTTTGACATTTTGTTTTGTCTTATTAGTATCACACTTGTTTAAAATAGATTAAAATGTAAGTAAACCAGGGATTTCCAAAAATTTTTTGGTTGTGTATTAGTGAGTACAAGAGTAAAAAAATTGAGAGAATGCATTAATTTACAGCCGAAATAAAATGTTAATAATATTTTTATAAATTGTATAACACAAAGGTACAAAATTAAAAATTTTTTGTGTTGATAAAAAATTTGTAGCAATTCTTTACCAATTCAATGTCGCTGATTTTAAAACTGCACTTTTTTTTATTCGGAAGCTTTTTGACTCTAAATCAGTTTTAAATATCTTATCAAACAATTGTAAAAAAATTAAAGATTTTTATGTTTTAAAAATTCATAAAAAATAAATATTGCACGCAAATCACACGTTTAATAACATATTCCGTTCCTTCCTAAAATGATGCATAGCATATAAGGCATTGGATGTTACCAAAAGCGTTTTTGACCGCACAATATTTTTTAAGTGCCATCATAAAGTTTTTTCTGTTAACCTGAAACAAAAATATGTATTAGTAGTGGTATACACAATTGTGCATAGAAATGGATTTCCCTGGTCTATTTTTTCAAAAATAAAAAAAATTACATGAGAATTATAACGTGAAAAAGTTATTTTAGTAAAAACTTAGGGTATTCATAGTGGTAAGTAAAATAGAAAAGGTATTCACGTTGTTGGGTTACTCATACTTCAAACATCTGTGCATTCATTTTAATTCTTGCTAATGGTATATCATAACTTTTTACAAAATACCAAATGCGCACCTGAGTGCCTGCAAAAATGTAGAAAGGCATTATAACAGGTCAAAGTTATGTACGTTAAATAAATACCATAAATTAGTAAGGTTAACTCTTTGGACTCGGTCATATAATTGTAGCATAAAAAAGTAAGCAATAAAAATAGTGCCAAACAATAACGCTTCATTAATACATCAATAAAACACATCTTCTTACCCAAAAATTTTACCTGCTGTCACATTTGCTTTTATGTGTTTAGGTTTACACATAAATTGTAGGAAAACAAGACTTTTTTAACTTGTTTTTTAAATATTTTTACTTACTTAAGAAAAGTGTTTTCAAAGAAAAAACCTACCGACGCGATTGGTACAGAAACAAAAATATATAAAATACCAACAAATTCTTGTGGCTATTTTTTTCTTAATAATTTCTGCATATAGGTACGTCTTTTTTACGAAAGAAAAATGGACCCTTTTACAGGCATCAAAGATTTTTTTCACAAACAAAACACATATCGTTAGCTTAAATGCAAAACAATGTAGATATTATTTGAAAATTTGAAAGTTTTGTTGATTTGGATTCACGTTACATATGTATTTTTATATAATTTTAAGTTATTTACAAAATTATAAATGACGGATCATCAAATAAATATATAATTTTTTTAACAGCATAATGTATAATCACACTCAATAAAAAAATTAGCAGAGGTTTTAATTCTTTTTATAAGAACACATTAATATTTTTAAACACCAAAACTGGGTAATCTGTTTTATAACGATTACCACGGTGTTAGTGGAATTAGTGATCAGATAATAATTTATAATAATAATTTTTAGTATTGCATAAGAAAAAATAAAAAAGTGTTGTAAAATTATAAGAACCGAATCCATATACGTATGTAAAATAAAACCTATAATAAATGTGACTATCAGCTTCTTCCACATAGGACTGTTAGACATTTTGAAATTTTTTATCTGAAATATTAAAAATTGCTTTTAAAACTCAAATAATTACCATTTTACAAAGTTCCTTGCTTTGCATGTAAACTTATGAAATGTTACATTATTCTACATTTTAGTCATTTGCATTTAAACTCTAAATAAAAATTGCACGCAAGGCATTGGATGTTACCAAAAGCATTTTTGACCGCACAATATTTTTTGAGTGTAAGCTGAAACAAAATAATATAGCATCCGCTAGACATGCACACTTGTCGAAGTCACATCGACGACTGAATTGAAGAGTATAAAAATATGTGTTAGTAGTTGTGCGCACAATTGTGCAAAGAAATGGAAACCCCTGCTCTAGAGCATTCGACTCGTCCAAATGTCTGTAACATTTTCGACATTTCTGGGCCAATCGAGATTTTATTATGGGCCTGTTCGAAAATGCATCACTGCGCTGCATCTGATGCGCATTTATGATTAGTTTCCGATGCTCATGCAAATCAGCTTGGCATCAGCTTGTTTGCCGCCCGTAGTTAATATTATTGAACACAATATGCATCAGTAATTTTTGTGATGCGTGTTTTAGATTTGTTTGCGCATGATCTGCATTTGTTATGTATTTTCGAACAGCTGACATTTGCAGTGATGCTTAACCGAACGCGCTGCGCATCAGATGCAGCGCAGTGATGCATTTCCGAACAGGCCCTATCTTACAGCTAATATCATTATGCATTAACACTGTGGCTGAATTTAAATTGATTTATACATCAATAAACTAAAGCATACATTATGGGTTAAAAATAATCTTAACACTATTAGTTATCTATAACAATCATTTGTACTAAAAAACTCTGTACAGTGGGTTTACATTAGAAATATGCGAAACTAATACTATACAATTTTAAACTAATAAAATTACTAATACACTAAACTTATTCTTAACTAAAGTTACTTTCGTAACAATATGTTTAAGATGCAAACAAAATATCTTTACTCTAATAATATTTTGTTATCGCCATTTGTAAATTTTGCATCAGTTGTGACTTTTGTTTTACAAATTCCTATCGAATTATTTGTTATTCAGTGGTTAAACAATATAAAAAAATACCCATTAAAAACCCAAGTTTAAAGAAATTGTAGGTCAGGGATGTTAAAGTTGGTACAATTGTACTTTTTTGGTACATTTTGACCTTCTAAAGTACCGTGGTACTACCGTGACTCATTTGGTACATTTAAAAAAAATTTGTCATAGTTATATCTTTTAGAATTTTTAATATAACAAACCACTTATTGAGTCCTTTTTATTGCATTTATTTTTTTAATTATTTCTTTCATCAGGACTTCAAAATCCTTGTTTTAAATTGCAATTTTTATTTATGCAATATGCACTTAAAATAACATGGTTAATTTAGAAATGCAATCAGAAGATGCTCGAATGCATATATTTTTACAAAGACTAACTTTTTTGTTCCGCCAAATAGCACGTCATTTCATGAATAAAAATTTCACGTAATTTCATGAATAAAAATGTTTTGTTTGAATGTGATATCTATGTATATCGTAGACCTTTACAAAAATCACATACCCTTTGAAGAAGTTTATTGCGGCACAGAAGTGGATTTATATATCTCTACAAATAATATCAATATTGATATTGTTAAAGAAATGAAAGAAAATGCAAAACAATTTTATATAAAATTTTGCGAAGTTTTGAGAACCAAAGTCAACTTTAATAATGAAGTTTTAATGTGGTTCCATAAATTTACTCCTGAAAATGTTATTTCAGGTAAAACAAGTTGTATTGTACCTCTTCTAGTAAAAATGTTCGCGAATGAAATTGCAAATTTTGATTAAATCAATAATCCATTTAAAGCTTTAGCTGAAGTCGAGCAACTACAGTCGTTTAAAACTGAAAACATTTGTAGGTTTTGGTCGGCAGTAGCTAATTTACAAAATGAGCTGAATGAACATATATTTCCTGACATTTCTAGAGTCATTGCTGGAATTTTTTCCATTCCACATTCGTCTGCAAATGTAGAAAGAGTTTTCTATTTTCAAAATATAATAAAAACTAAGGAAGACAAAATGTGCCAATATTATCAAGTCTCATACAAACAAAGGATTGGTTAAGATCGACAAAACGCGGCTCCAGAAAACGTGGTGGTAAATTTTCTGGAAATAACAGGTCATGTACGAAACAGTCGTGTTAAAAGAAGTGGTCTTTCAACAGGTAGCGGTCATTCGGGTGGTTGTTTGGTGGTGATAATAAAGCAGCAATTTATACCAAATATTTAAAATCCTGATGACTTTTCAAGTATGTATTCGGTTTTTTAGTCACAAGTTGTTAACAAAATAATATTTCTTTAAATGATCTACGAGAAATTAATTGGTAATGAGTACGTTTACCTCCATTTCAAAAGAACTTTTATAAATAAGATCCCAAAACGAAATCCAGACCCATGTGAGAAAGGAAAGTAATAGAGCATCCACAGAAATTACGTTACGTGGTCCCGCATCCACACCTATTATATACTTTAATGAAGCCTGTTTGATTATATTTTTTAATAAAAACTTTATTTAAAAACTAAAATAAAAAAAAATTATTTTATAAAGGTTAGTACTAACCAATTTTTACACTATGAATAACTAGTTAGTGCTAACCTTTATTTACGTTATGACTAGCAAGTTAGTGTTAACCATTATTTACGCGATCACTAACTAATATAAAGCAGCGTAGTAAGCAGTACAGATATATGTTCCGTAGTCGAGTGGAATTAATTAGTTAGAAAGAGATCACGTGTACACCAGAGATCAGCAATGAGTAGTGAAAAAGTGAGTAGAGCCGAATCATGACTCATAATTTCTTGTACTTATACGCACTCATACTTATTGTAATTCGATCGAAACTCATACTCACTCAGAAGTTTGATTTCACTCATCGTACTCATACTTAGATTTAGATTCAACAGAACTCAATGTGCATAAATATCAATAATAATAAAAAAATTTAATTTCCCCAAAATGTTTCTGTATAAACTTACAATTTTATGCTTTTTTATATTTTTATACATTTTATACTAGTTAGAAACTGTTAAATGACTAAACTTGTAAATATACTTGGATGAGTTAAATGAGCTGAATCAATGTGAGTATTATAAGTATTTTCCTGAAATTACAAATCAAATTGAGGTCATTTTTAAATGTGTGAGTATGAGTCGACGTCACACTCATATTTGTGAGTGTGAGTGAATCAGAGTAGTTGAGTTTAAATGATTTCTACTCACTTATACTTAAAATTTCATGAGTCAGTATGAGAAGCGAAAAAGCGATTCATTGCTGATCTCTGGTGTACACACAAGACTTTCGGTTAGTTTTTTCATTTTGCTCTTAATAAACTAATTGAAACTTTATCCAAAAGTCAAAACTACCGGTCATTTTACTAGCAAACCGACTACAAATTTGTGTATGTGATAACTTTGGCAACTCTAATTATGTATTAAACAAAAGGTGTGTTCATTTACTTTACTAGCAGAAACTTGCAAAGAGAGAGTAAGTAAGAATTCAAAGAAATTGCTCTCAAAAATACTAAAAAGTAAATGAACACTTTGCCAGCCAAATTTGCAAGTTAAAGTAGTGACGAATATACAGGAGTACCCATTAATTATTCTAAGACTTGGGAAACATTACGGTAAAAATAATGTGATTTTATTAATTAATATTTGTTTATGTTTAATAAAATTAATCATGATTTGGATTTTTTTTTTATTTAGGAGGTGAAAGAAGAATATGTAATATCTATATCCCACAGATGGAGCATTTTGCTTTTTATTTAAAGCAGCGAAAATTCTGCCTACCCATTCCATATACCACAGAGGGAGCATTTTGCTTTTTATTTAAAGCCGCAAAAATTCTGCCTACCCATTAGTTTTTTTCCCATATACCACAGAGGGAGCATTTTTTTTTTTGCTTTTTATTTAAAGCAGCAAAAATTCTGCCTACCCATTAGTTTTTTTCCCAATGTATTTTTCCATAAGGAGGAGTTTTGAATATAAATAAAATAAAGAATTTTTTGAGTAGTTTTAAATATAAAAAAAGAGTAATATAAAGTTGATCATATTTATATTTTCTTCAATGAAGAGAAATTCTGTAATATGTTTAAATGTATTGTTAAATTTAAAAAATTATGTAATATGTATAAATGTATTGTTTATTTAATTTTAATCAAAGCATATTTTGAAAAATGATCTATGATTATTGAACTTTTTAGAACCTTCCGTTCAATAGGGTAAAAAATGCAATCGTATGCATTTTTAGAGTTTAAAAATTAACCTTGAACATTTGTTAAATATATTTATTTTATTAGTCTATAGACTACTTTCAAAGCGTGTAAACATTTATTAAAAAAAATTAAGCTTATATACTATAACATGGCATCGTTCAACTGCAAATTCTGTAAATCGGTTTTCGAGGAAAAGGATATGCTCGACACTCATGAAGACCATCACTGCCGTGAATGCTTCAAATTTTTCTCCAAAATAAATCATCTAAGGGAGCATGAAAAGTCGCATGCTACTACATCTCTGAGATGTAATAGTGGAGAACAGGTGATTGAAATGTCCAATTTAAAAAACCTTAAATGTGTGAAAAGGGCATTTAAGGATAGAATTGTCACATACCTCTATGAAAATCAAAAGGAAGAGATTCTACATCCACAAGAGTTTTTCAATGGAATTCTTGTGGATCTTTTAAAAATTCTCAATGGAAGTCTGAAAAAACACGTAACCTTAAAGTACAATCTAGAACTGGAATGCGAATACATACAAATAAAAAATGAAGATATATACATTCGGTCTATTACGCACAGATCTAAAATGCAATTCCTGACTTTAAGCGACGACGTGGAGGACTCCCTCAAAAATCAATTTTTGAATATATGTACAAAAATGTCCGAATTTCAGGAGAGGGATAGCGGGTGGTCTCTATTAAAAATAAAAATTTTGGAAATTAATAAAAATAAATCATCGTTTATGAGAGGTGCCAAATATATTCCAACACCACAGTGGATAAAAAAAAAACAGGGAGTTTTTAATTTTCAAAATGATGATGACTACTGCTTTAAATGGAGTATTATTGCTTCATTTTTAGGCAATAATCCAAATTTACTGAAAGAAGTAAATATAGTAGAGGAGAAGATACAAATAAAAGATAGTCTGATCAATTTTCAAACATTGGAGTTCCCTCTAAAATTGAAGGATATTAAGATATTTGAGCAAATGAATTCAAATATAAGTATTTATGTATTTGGTTGTGAGGGAAGTTAAACTGTGGGGCCATATTACCTTACCAGTGAAATGAAAGCTCATCATATAAATCTACTTCTTTTAACGGATGAAGAATGGTCCCATTATGTATTAATAACAGATATTTTAAGGTAAGAAATATAAATTACAAAATTTTAATTCAAAATATTAATTTTGTTTTATTGTATTCATATTTTAGGCTAATAAGAAGAAGCTTAACTTCTCATATGGGACGGATATATCTTTGCAACGCATGTCTTCAATACTCTTCAAATGCGAAAATTATGAAAGATCATGAAGAAGGTTGTAAGAAAGTCGTCTCAAAAATGCCGAAGGCGAACGAATGTGTGTTACAGTTTAAAAACTACCATAAACAATTAGATGTACCATTCGTCATATATGCAGATTTTGAGGCTTACTTGGAGAAAATTGATGGCAGTGATGAGCATGATAATATTCAAAAACACGTAGCGTGTGCCTTTAGTTATTACATTAAGTGTAGTTTTGATAATAATTTAGACAAATTTAATATTTATTTTGGTGAAGATGCTCCCAACGTATTTATTGACAATTTAATTAAGGACAGTAAAGAAATTTTCACGGACTACTTATCTAAACATCAAACCATGACAGCACTTTCTAATGTTGAGATAACTTCACATAATCTCGCAACAAATTGTCATATTTGTGAAAAAAGCTTAGGGAGTGACAAAATAAAGGATCACTGTCATTTGACTGGTAAATACAGAGGAGCAGCGCATAACTCTTGTAATCTTCTATAGCAAATTGCTAAGTTTATACCGGTATTCTTTCATAATTTTTCTTCCTACGATTGCCACTTATTTGTAAAAGAATTATCAAAATTTGAGGGTGATATAAAAGTAATTCCTCTCAACAAGGAATTATATATATCATTATCAAAATTTATACCAATGCAAAATAATAATAGCTTTGAAATTCGGATTCTTTTCGATTTATGGCATCTAGTTTAGAATCTCTTGCAAACAATTTAAATGACAATGATTTTCAAATTCTCAATAAAGTGTTTCAACAGAAAAATGAATTTGATTTAATAAGAAGGAAGGGAGTATTTCCTTACTCTTACATTGATTCAATGGAACGCTTTAATGAAACAAATCTTCCCACCAAAGAAAATTTTTACAATATTTTAAATAATACTAACTGCACTAATGAAGACTATGAGCATGCTCAAGCTGTTTGGAGAACTTTTAAATGTACTTACTTATTAGATTACACAAAATTATATTTAAAAACGGGCGTTCTTTTATTAACTGACATTTTTCAAAATTTTCGACACATTTGTAAAAGTATTTATAAACTTGACCCATGTCAATATTATACTGCCCCAGGACTATCATGGGATGCTATGTTAAGAACAACTAAAATAGAGTTAGAACTGCTAAGTGATGTCAATATGTACAATTTTATACAAGATGGTATTAGGGGAGGCTTAGTTCAATGCTCAAAGAGATATTCTAAAGCAAATAACAAATATTTAGAAGACTTTGACAGTAGTAAGCCTTCAGAGTATTTAATGTACCTCGATGCTAATAACTTGTATGGATGGGCAATGTCAGAATATCTTCCGTATGGAGAATTCGAATGGAATTATGAAGAAGACATTTTAAATATGTTGGATGTTGGTAATATATCAGATACGTCTGAAATTGGTTATTTCTTGGAGGTAGACTTAGAATACCCCGAATACTTACATGAAACACATAATGATTTACCATTTTGTCCAGAAAATAAAATAGTTGGTGAATCTAAATATAGAAAGCTAATTGCAGACTTAACATCAAAAACAAAATATAAAATTCATTATAGGGTTCTTAAACAGTGTTTGAAAAATGGATTAAAATTAAAAAAAAATCATAGAGCGTTAAAGCTTAAACAATCTCCATGGCTAAAATAGTATATAGATTTAAACACATACCATAGAACATTAGCAAAAAATTCGTTTGAAAAAGATTTTTTCAAACTTCTTAACAATGCTGTTTATGGGAAAATCATGAAAAACGTTCTTAATCGTACAGATGTTAAAATAGTTAGTGATTGGGAAACTACAAATCGTAATCATTTAGGAAATAGAGCACTAATTTCTAAGCCAAATTTCTCGAGTATTACACAATTTTCCAACAATATGTTTGCAATTCAATTAAAACTTATGCAAATAACTTACAACAAACCAATTTATTTAGGCTTTGCTGTGCTAGAACTCTCTAAATGGAAAATGTACGATTTTCATTATCAGTACATGAAGCCAAAATTTCAATCCAATTCAGCCTTAAATTATATGGATACAGATTCATTTATCTACACAATAAAAACAGAGGATTTTTATGCTGATATTTATGATGACATTGCTTCAAGGTTTGACACATCTGAGTATCATCCGAATAATATTTTTAACCTGCCATTATTAAATAAAAAAGTTTTAGGTATGATGAAGGATGAAAATAGTGGAAAAATTATGAAAGAGTTTGTTGGACTTCGATCAAAAATGTATTCAATTAAAACAGTTGGTATGAATGAAATAAAAAAGTCTAAAGGTGTTAAAAAGTCGTGCATAAAAAACCTTTCAATGACAGACTATAAAAAATCATTGTTTGAAAAAGTAATACTCTCTGACACAATGAATACATTAAGATCTAAGTTTCATCAGCTGTATACTCAAAAATTACACAAGATTGTCTTGAGTTATGCGGATGACAAAAGAATTATTGCTTCGGACCAAATAAATACTTATGCACGAGGGCATTTTAGCCTTAAATCTAACTTTGACAACTTGTTTACAGAAATAGACAATTTTTTAAATGACTCATCTGACGATGAATATTTAATGAACATAGATATTTAAATTAATATTTAATAATTATGATACCATATAAATGTACAAAATTTATATTACATACATATATAAAATAATTTTTGAATTTAAAAAATAAAAAAAAAAAAAATAAATAAAACAATACACATATGTTAATAAATATACTTTTATTAAAAAATTTGGAATTTTATTTCTAAAATAAATTTTTAAACATTTTGCCATATTACATTTTCAGTATCGTAATCTAATTTATTTCGATTTCTTGTTACACGAGGAGAGTATTGATAAGGTAAAGTGGATTGTTTCATATTTGAATAGTTGTCAGTTTTGGATAATATTCTAATTTTTGGAGTTCCTTTTTCCGAAAAGCTTTTAAGACGCTTAGCTACGGAAGATGCAGAAGAAGGATTTAATTTTTGTATTGTTGTATCCATATCAGTGATGCATTTTCAGTTTTTTTGTTTTGGGCCAAATTAAAGATTAAAAAGGGCCAAAATACCTTGGATAGGGCCAAACTATTTTTGTAATAGTGGTTTAACAACGACAACAGGATGTCTTTGTGAATATTTAAAATTTTTGATATTCGTTTTAACATCCTATCATAGATATAACCGTTTGTGCGGTTTATTTAGTCCTGAACAAACACTTGGCCATGAAAATCGAAAAAAAATCATTGAAAAAAGAATAAACCAATTTAAAATAGTTAATTAAATTTGGACGTTTAAGGGCCAAAATAGATTACCACAGGGCCGTCAAACATTCGAAAGAGCCAAAAATGGCACAATTGTGCCACGATTTGCATCACTGATACATATCGTTCTGGCCATCATTATTTGTGTAAATATCTTCAGGCAAATCCAAATCTGTTTGCAGTGCTATACTACTCGATTAAGGTGTAATTGTTTGAGTTTCAATATGCTTTTTATACACCTTTCTAGTTTGAGTTTCATTATCGCGCAAATTATGCATTGTTGATAGTTTATTCTGATTAGATGATCGTTGGGATTCAATTAAATATTTAGCAAGTTCTTGTTTAATGTAATACCATTTGTTTATATCCTTTAGTGTATGTAAACCATATATTGGTAAGAGTTTCCGATGTAAAAAATCTGAATCAGTATATTTAACTTTAAATTTTTCGTAAGTTGATGGATGAAGAACTATAAGTTTTGATAATTTATTTGACATTTTCTAAAATTTTTCCAATGACTCCACTTAATATTGACGTAATAATAATGGGTAAAAATCCTCCCTTTTGAATAAGATGTTTCCTCTTTTGACGCATAGAGGTTTGTGATGAACAAACTTTCCTCAAAGTATTTTTAAATGGTCTTAGTTTTTCAAACACATTTTTGTTTATTTTATGATTTCTGTTTATAATATTTAAAATAATTTCATTTAAAGTTTTGAACATTGTCAACATTTTTCAAAATTGCATTTCGTAGTTTGTGATCCGCTTTTTAAGAACATAGAGAATATGTTTGTTCTCCTTCAGTAACTTCAGATTTAAAGTCATTGTTTATATTCGCATATATATAGTAATTTGTATTAAAAATATTTGATCTAAATCTTAAAGCGTTAGGTATTTCTTGAGTAAGATCAACTATTAAATAACCATGCGCCTGTTGTGTACAATGATTATATACATCTACTAAAGATTTTGAGTTTTCTGGATAAACTTGACGAGCTAAATGTTGGAATTGTGTCTTATCTCTTGGATTTTTAAACATAACTATATATTTGGAGTTTAATGAAATATCTCTCGAATAAGTCCCTTTATGAAAAATATTTTGTGTAACTAAAATTACACTTAAGTTTCTATGATGAGATCCTTTTGTAAATAGTTCACAAACTTTCTTATTTGATGATTCAAGCATTATATCATCCAATATAATTAAAGTAGATTCGTCGTCATTCGTATTGAAAGTCTCTGGAATTCCTTTAACAAACTCTACATTTTCTATATTTGGAAGTGAATTTTTTCTGAATAACACCATATGATTCGGTCTATATCTTTAGATATTAAGTTTTGATTTTTAATTAAATTTTTAATAAAAGTAGATTTTCCACAGCCTGAGGGACCACAAACCATCATTGTAAATGGGTATATAAACTGATGAAACATGTTTGCGCTCTTAAAAACCATTTGTTAATGAATTAAAAAGGAAGAATATTTTAATTAATATGAGTAAAAAAAAATCTTATTGACGAAATTCATAGTCAAGCTAGAAAACACTTTAAGCGACGTAGGTTTATTCAAAAGGGAATTTTAGATACTTGGCAAATAGACTTGGTGGAGATGATACCATTTGCAAAATTTAATAAAGGTTTCAAGTATATGCTTACTGTAATAGATGTTTTCTCAAAATATGCCTACGCTCTGCCATTAAAAACTTAATCAGGATTTGAGGTTTCAAAATCATTTAAAAGCATTATAAAGTTAAACAGTAATAAAGCTCCTAAGAACCTACATTCAGATCAAGGAAAAGAATTTTACAACACATATTTCAAAACTCTTATGGAAGAGCTAAATATTAATCATTATCATACATATTCAAACTTAAAAGCGTCAATAGTTGAACGATTTAATAGAACTTTAAAAAATAAAATGTGGAAACAATTTAGTATGCAAGGAAACTATAACTGGACAGATGTATTAGATAAACTGTTGAAAGAATATAATTCATCTTATCATCGAAGTATAAAGATGAAACCTAATTCAGTTAACAAGCGAAATGAAAAAAAAACTTTTAAGAACTGTATATGTATAATAACTTAAAAGTTTTTAAAAATGGAAAATTTAATATTAACGATTTTGTTCGCATAAGCAAATATCAAAATGTTTTTGAAAAGGGATATACACCAAATTGGTCTACAGAGGTTTTTAAAGTAAATAAAATTAATGCAACAAACCCTGTCACCTACCAGCTAAAAGATTTTAATGGAAATATAATTAAAGGCCGATTTTATCAAGAGGAGTTATTAAAAACTAAAGTTCCTAACATCTTTTTAGTTGAAAAAGTCTTAAAACGTAAAGGTGAAAAACTATTTGTAAAATGGTTGGGTTTCGGAAAAGAATATAATTAATGGATTAATCAAACAGATTTTAGTTGATAAACTAAATTTTTCATATATGTATAACACACAACTTATAATATTTAACATTTCTAATAAATATGTCATCAAGCACAGAGGATAATAGTATTTATGTTACTTTATTAAGTAACGATTCAGTAAATTTTTATAAAAACACTTCTAGTACTTTCACAAATTTATTTAAGCAATCTATTACCATGAGTGACCAGTGGGAAGTTTATCAGATATATCCTTTTCGATAACGAATAAACAACTAAATATGAATCAAAATATACTTAAACGTAAAAAACGCAACATTTCAAATTTTAATAATCAATTTGTTAAAACATTGAAAATTGACTCTAATAATGAATATGATGAAATTAAAACAAAATTTAAAGAACTAATGAAAGCATCCGAGGAGCTAAAACTAAAAAATATTAATAAAACTTCAAAACTTTTAAATACATCAAACATTGTTAAGCCCCAATCTAATATATCTACAAAAGAAAAAGATACTCGTAATGTAAATATAAAAAGTTCAAACATAGAACAAAATGTTCAAATTACTAGTCCAGAATCTACAACAACTTATGAAATAGATCCCATATTATCGTCAACAAATTATATATTCGAAAAATCTTTGAACAAATTCTCTGACAACATAAATCAGTTTATCAATAAAATTGAATCTTCTGATATAAATGAAAAATATTTATTTATACTGATATAAAAAAACCTCGACATGTTGGTAGTAAAAAAATTAAATGTTTAAAATTTTTTTTCAGTAACAACATTGAAAAACTATATACATTTCAATAGAATTGAATATTTTCCTCTTGAAGCCTATAATATAAATGATATTTCCATAATGATTCGAAATGATGAAGGAGAAGAGATAAACTTTAATAAATTAGTTCCCGTTTATTGTACTCTACACTTTAAAAAAAAAATGTATATAAAATAGTTGCGTAACAAAACAAAATTAATCATTTTTATTACAACCATGGATGCGATTTATACAAGTTATTATAATAATCAGTCTGGAGAAAATATACAAAATATTGGTGAAATATATCACGCACCAAGAATTTTACAATACGGTCGTGGTATTGGATCCATATTTTCGGCTGTATTTTCACATCTTAAACCCTTATTTAAAACGGGGATGAATATTTTTTATTTTATTTATTTAATTTTCCAGTCTATAGATTAAAAATCCTTACAGACATAAGTGCTTAAATTATAGTACATATAATAAATATAGAATAATGATATTAACTAATTTAATAAAATAAACAATAATTTTTCTTTTTAAGGCATCATTACTATCAGAAAAGTCAATTAGATTATATAGATTATTAAATTTCAAGCAAATTTGACGAAAGGAGTCGTTGTTAGCGTACACAGAACGGTAATACGTTAAATTTAACGGCTGAAAATTTCGTGTAGGTCTCACTGGAACATTAAAGTTAATTTTGCTTAACAAGTAACCGGAATCGACATCACCGCGTATTAGACCCATTAAAAACGAAATACTAAGCATTGTTCTTCGGCTTTTTAACGTCGGTAACTTAATAAGACCAAGTCTGCTTTCATATGAAGGTAGTGCAAGCGAATTCCATCCAAGACCTCTTAAACAAAATAAAAGGAACTGTTTCTGTACAGATTCAATGCTGTTGATATATATATTAAAGTATGGATCCCACACAATTGATCCATATTCCAGGATAGGGCGAACCAGAGACGTATATAAGTGTTTAGTTACATATGGATCAGAAAATTCTTTTGACCAACGTTTCAAAAAACCAAGAACTCCATTAGCTTTATTGACCATTAATGAAATGTGATCACAGTATTTTAGTTTGTGATCCAATAAAATACCGAGATCACCAATAGTGTGAACTTTATCCAGTAATGTTCCATTTAGAAAATAGCTAGTGTCAAGTTTAAATGAGCGGAAAAATGACATGTGTTTACATTTTTTTATATTTAAATCCAATAAGTTGTAATTACACCATTGAGAGAAAAGTTCAATGTCAGACCGCAAAATAGATTGATCAATAATATCGTTAAAAGAATTAAAAATTTTAACATCATCAGCATACATGAGTATGTTAGAGTGCTGAACAACCGATGGCAGATCGTTAATAAATAATGTAAATAAAACAGGACCAAGATGACTTCCTTGAGGCACACCCGAGAGAACATCGATGAATTTTGATGTAGCATTTTTAAATTTTACTTGTTGGGTTCTATCTAAAAGATATGATTTAAGCCATTGTATTGCGTTGTTGCTAAATCCCATACGTGATAACTTGTAAAGTAAAATATCGTGGTTAACTTTATCAAATGCTTTGCTAAAATCCGTGTAAATAACGTCTGTTTGTTTATTATTAACAAAACCTTCATTTACAATAGTTGTTAATTGTAAAATGTTAGTAGCAGTGGAACGTGATTTCCTGAAACCATGTTGACAAGGTGATAAAAGGGAAGAGATTTGATGATATAAACTATCAGTTAATATTTTTTCTAAAAGTTTGGGAATCGCATTCAGCTTTGCAATTCCTCTATAATTCGATATTTCCAGTTTACTTCCACTTTTAAACAACGGAGTTATATAAGATTTTTTCCATTCAGGTGGTAAGTAACCAAGTTCAATAGATTTATTGAAGATAATTGTAAGAGGAACATATAAGGATTCTGCACAATTTTTTAAAATACAATTAGGTACACCATCCGGGCCAGGATTAAGAGAACACCGCAGAGACTTTAAATTTAATAGTACTGTTTCAGTGTCAATAAATGAAAAGTTGATACCTGTAGAATGAGGTATGCTGTAGGGATAAGAAGTTTGACTATCAAATGACTTTTTTGAATACGTGGTTGCAAAAAAATCAGCAAATAAGTTGCTAATAGAAACATCATCTTCAGCACTCCGAGATCCAAATTTCAAATAATTAGGATACGCACTTGCACGACGCTTACTGTTGATAAAATTGTAGAACGATCTGGGGTTGGTTTTCATTTTAATTTTCATTCGATTTAAATAGCTTTTATACGCTAGTTGGCTAGCCGTGTTGTAATTAGATCGTATAATGCAATAATTCGTGAAATCAACAGATGAGCCGGATAGCCTATATTTTTTAAAAAGTTTGGTTTTTCTATTTTTCAATTTAGATAAATAACGATTATTCCAGGGAGGGCCTTTATTACTGCGAATAATTTGTTTGGGAACAGCTTCCAACATGCAGTGATGCAATACAGCATACAAATTTGATACGACATTATCCAGATTATCTCCTGAAATAAGAGTATCCCAATCGACTTTCGATAATAAACTATTAAATTTTGTGTAGTCCGTACGGGAGAAACAGAATACCAAATTATTTAAATTTTCTCTTAATTCCTGGGGAAAGATTTTTGTAGAAAGGCAAATATCTAGCTGTATTGTAGGATGGTAACAATCTTCAGGTTGAGAAATAGGTAGCGTGTTCCTCACATGTATGTCTGATGGCTGGTTAACAAAAGCAAGATCAAGAAGTTTCCCAAATGCGTTGGAGACGTAGTTTATCTGAGAAAGTCCACATGACAGCAGTGACTGAATAAATTCATTTAATTGTAATGGAATTAAATAGTTTATTTCTACAGGATTACTCCATACTATGTTTGGAAGGTTGAAGTCACCAAGGGCAATAAACAAATCAGAAGGTTTAGACTGACCAAGAACAAGTTTAATTGCAGAAATGTGGTTATTGTAAATTTTAGCTGGCGAGTTTGGAGGTATATAGGAACAGGAAATGTAAAGATAAGTCGAATACAGCTTAATTTTAACGGCAACAAATTCAGTATCATCACTAGATGTAAGGTTTATATATTCACAAGGAAAATAATCAAGCACTGCGATAAGAACACCGCCACCAGATTTATGTATCCTATCAAATCTAAAAATCTGGTATCTCGGGCATAAAATTTCATAATTGTATATATTTTTTCTGTTATTTAACCAGGTTTCCGTAAAAACAATTATATGAAAGGGAAACCCAAAGCTATTGGCATAAAGGGTGGATAATTTCGTGTTAAGGCCACGCACATTTTGGTACCCAACACTTATTAAGTTTTCAGTCTGCAAATTATTTAGTTTTTTGGAATATTATCATGAGAAGGTAAGTAAGCAATATCAGAACGAAAAGCATTTCTATATTCATATTCGTGTATAATAGCGTTAGGAGGCCAACAATTTTCATTGACAATGGTATTAAAATTTTCTTCTGGAACAATAATTTTAAAAGATGATTTGCTTCTTCTTTCAGAATACTTGAATTTGAAAACACTTATATCAATTTCTTTACCAAGTTTAAAGTTAACATATTGTTTTATTGCGTCTGGCGTTGTATCCGAAGCAAAACGAGCAGCAAATATTGTCTTTTTTGGACCAATAACTTTAAGTTGAACCGGGTTACCAGTGATATTATTAGGAAGACTATTGTTAATTGAAGGAAGATTCATAGTAGAATGTTGTTGCTGTTGGCTTACTCCAATGACCAGCTGTTCTGCTTCTTGTACAGATAAATATGATATTGTATTCGTATCTGAAACCTTTGTTGGGACAGTGGACGTTGATAAAATCGAATTAGGTAGAGTTTCCTTATTGGTTACAGTAGGTGTTAAATTTAACGAAACATGTGCTAGAGTGTTAGAGTTAGAGTGTAGAGCCAAAGGGGTTGCAGGAGGATTGTCATCAGTTAAGTTAAGAGACAACCAGAACAAGGGGCTCAATACAAGCCAGTGGAAGTTGGTAGCTTCACTGGGTTGTAAAGAGAACCAGGGAAGAGACTTCAGGTTCGCAGTGGACCGGGAGTCTCTTAAAAAGCTTGATTCGATAGGAGGGGTTGCAATATTCGGGTTGGGGTCTATCAAATTTAGGTTTCCTAAAAATGATAGACCCTAAGAGGTTGAAAGTGGTGCAGATAAACCTGCACCACTGTGAAGCAGCCTCAACCGAATTAGTAACCCACCTCATCGACAACAACGTGGACGTGGCCTTAATCCAAGAGCCCTGGATTAATAAAAACCGGGTAGTTGGATTAAGGGTCACGGGGTATACATTGTTCGTACCCCACACAGATGAGAAGGTACGAACTTGTATCTTGGCGAGAACTGAGTTTAAATTTATGTTTTCTCATTCTTATAGTAATGGAGACCTCACGGTTGTGACAGGAGAAGCCAAGGACAGAAGGGTCCTGGCATTAGCATCGGTATACTTGCCGTACGAGGCTACCGATCCACCTGGTGAAAAAGTGCGAGAGTTGGTGGAGTACTCAGGCAGAACTGGCTCGAGACTGGTACTAGGGTGTGACGCCAATGCACACCATACCCAATGGGGAAGTGCCGACATCAACAAAAGAGGTGAGTCTATGTTTGATTTTATTATTGCCAGCAATCTTTATATCTGTAACAGAGGGAATACACCTACGTTCAGAACTAGGGATAGAGAGGCAGTGATAGACATGACATTGACGAACTGTAGGGAATTAGTGGAGGATTGGAGGGTGGACCTGGGGTTTTCCTTCTCTGACCATAGTCGCCTGTCCTTTAATCTAATGTTTGAGAGGTCGAAAAGGTGTCCGTATAGGAATCCGAGAAGGACGGATTGGGATTACTTTTCGAGATTGGTGCAAAGTAACCTTAGAGTTACACGCGACTGGGGGTCGACTTCGACCGGTGTAGAGCAACTGGTGGGCACCTTTACGGGGGTACTGACTAGTAGTTATGAGCGTTCCTGTCCTTTGAACTTTCCGGGCAAGCGCACACAACCAAGATGGTGGACAGACGAGTTGAGGACTCAAAGGTCCACTGTCAGAAGGTTGTTTAATAGAGCGAAGTATACGCGTAGGGAAGAAGATTGGAGTAACTTCAGATTGAGTTACAATAGATATAAAGGAGACATTAGGAGGGCGAAAAGGGACTCGTGGGTCAAGTTTAGCGAGTCAGTGGAATCTGTAAATGAGATGTCCAGGTTCAGGAGAATTTTATCCAAGGACCCTGTAGTCCCTGGATTTATTCAGAGACCGGACAACTCATGGACGGAATCTAGCTCTGAATCTCTTTGTCTGCTAATGGAAACTCACTTTCCGGGATGTGTGGATCCTGGGACGGGGGAACAGATTGAATGTGGTAACCCCTTCTCTGGGTCAGAATCGGGCGGTGAGGAGAGGGAGACGGTGGGGGACATGATCACCTTGGAAAAAGTAACATGGGCGGTTAATACCTTTGGGTCTTACAAATCGGCAGGACCAGACGGTATCTTTCCGGCGATGTTACAGAATATCGGGAGATCATCACTCCTGCTGTTGGTGGAACTGTTTAGGGTCTGTGTGCTGAACGGGTACATTCCTAAAGGGTGGAGGGAGGTCAGGGTGGTTTTCATACCCAAGGCGGGAAGAACCGGTCACTCTAAACCCAAGGATTTTAGACCAATCAGCTTATCGTCTTTTCTTTTGAAGACGTTGGAAAGACTGATTGATCTACATCTGAGGACGAAGATTGACGCCGGCATCATCAGCGGCGCTCAACACGCCTATCTTAAGGGTAGATCTGTTGAGAGTGCGCTTCATGATGTGGTGGGTTATGTAGAGCGGGGATTGCGAAACAAGGAATACACCTTGGCGGCATTCCTGGATATAGAGGGCGCTTTTAATAATTTGAAGATAGAGGCTATCAGGCAGGCATTGGTGGATCTAGGCGTTCCTCTGTTCCTGGTCGAATGGATAACTCTGATGCTCAGCAGCAGAGTTATTCACTCGGACTGGGGAAACGAGCGCTTAAAGAAACTGGTGACTAGGGGAACCCCACAGGGGGGAGTTCTCTCTCCCTTATTATGGCTCTTAGCTGTCAACGTCGTTCTGGGACTTTTTGACAGATTGGGTCGGAAAGTTGTGGCCTACGCGGATGATGTTGGGCAAGTTTCTGCCGACAATAAGCGAAGTCATGCAAGGGGCGCTGGGCGAACTGTCAGCATGGGCGAGTGATAAGGGTTTGGGAGTCAATCCGGAGAAGACCGAGTTGGTTCTTTTTACTAGGAGGTACAGGGTAGAGAATTTTAGGCTGCCGGTACTAGGAGGTGTAGAGCTTAGACTATCTGATAGCGCTAAGTATCTAGGAGTTTTTCTGGACAGCAAGCTTTCGTGGGGAAGGAATACTCAGGAGAGACTTAAGAGAGGCCTCAATGCCTACTATGCTTGCAGATCATCGATAGGTAAGAGTTGGGGACTCCGGCCGTCAGTAGTGGGATGGCTGTACACTTCGGTGGTTAGACCCATTCTTACATATGGATGCTGTGTTTGGTGGGAGTCATTGAGAGTGGCTTGTCGAAGGAACCTTCTGTCTAAGGCTCAGAGGTGTGCTTCAATCGGCATGACAGGTGCCATGAGAAGTACACCTCAAGCGGCACTGGATGTCATTCTACATCTTCTGCCCATTGAGCAGTATGTTATGGGAATGGCAGCCAGAAGCATTCTTAGACTGAGGGAACTAGGATTGATTAGGGATTTCACGCAGGGTCACTCACGGATCTTGAGTGAGATCGAAGCTGGAGGTTACTGCCTGGGATCACCCGGCTCCACGGATTTCGTGGGCACCAGGGTGGATTTCGGACGGTTGCCGGAGGTGGTAACGCCTTCTAGGGAGAGATGGTCAGGTAGGAGCAGATTATTTAATGGATTTGCTATTTTCACTGACGGCTCGAAGATGAGAGGCACGGGTGCGGGGGTCTACATTGAGGATCTGGATATCAGAATGTCATATAGGCTTCCGGACGACTGCAGTGTTTTTCAGGCGGAAGTTCTGGGGGTCTTGAGGGCCGTGGAACTGATGAGGGACAACATTGATAGGGGCTCGGAGGTCACTATATATGTCGACAGCCAGGCGGCCCTTATGGCCGTAAGGGGCTGTTACGTGAAGTCCAAGCTAGTTGACGGTTGCAGGAGGGCTCTGGAGGGAGCCTTAGGAGAGTATATGTTGAGATTGTGCTGGGTGCCTGGTCACTGCAACATAAGCGGCAACGAGATTGCTGATGAGTTGGCGAGACAGGGCTCAGAGATGGAGGATCCTAATCACATAGAGGCAATTAGGCCTCCAATAGGATTCTACTTTGGGAAGATTAGGGAATGGATTCTGGGCGCGACCAATAGGGCCTGGGGGAACCGAACGGACTGCCGGGTATCACGGACGATGTGGCCGGTGCTCAGGAAGTCCGACTCGGAGTTGTTGCTGGGCAGAAGCAGGGTCTGCGTGAGGACCATAATAGGAATCATCACGGGTCATTGCATGATAGGCAGGATGGCGATGAGGTTAGGATCCGACGTGTCGGATATGTGCGGGTTGTGTGAGGACCCGGAGGAGCTGGAGACGGTTGAGCACATTTTGTGCCGCTGTCCCAGGCTACAGGGCAGCAGGCTGAGGTGGCTGGGCAGCAGATTCCTAGGCGAATTAGGGGACGTCCCGGGCTGTGGGCTCGAGAGTCTGATAGGATTCGTAATGGGGATGGCCTGGCTGCGCAGCAGGAGACTGGGAGCTAGCCGCACATAGGGCGGATTGGTGTTGTGTTGAGTGAGGCTTTTCTCTCGGGTTTGGTCAGAACTTCCTTTTCTCATCTATTCTTATCTGTTCTTATCTTTTCTGATTCTTTTGCTGTTTCTCTTCACCTTCTTTTTTCAGCTTCTTAACTATAAACAAGGCATCACAATGGACCGTATTGGTCTCTGGGTGAGGGTGTGAAGGAGACTTCACACCAGCCTTCCTACCTACCTACCTACCTAAGTTAAGAGAAGCAGAAGTTGAAGAATGTGAGATATAAGGTACAGCAGGAGACTTATAATCAGACTTCTTCCTTTTGGGAGAAGACAGGTGTTGCGAGCTTGCAAATTTATCCAAATTAGGAAAGTTTGTAAATAACTCACCAAATTTCATTAGCTTGTTTTGTACCAGAGAGAATTCTTTATTAAGCTGGTCAAACTCATCTTTAAAATTTTTGAAAAATTTGTAGAACTCTACGTTTATCATCTTACAGCGGAAACAACTCCACTGCATGCATTTCACCGGGTCAGCAAGGGCATCAGCATCACGTGCTTTAAGTCCTCCACTACATTTCAAATGACAACATTTTAGGCATAACCAACAAGATATCATGCGTTCGTTACCAGCGATGTTGCAGTTAGGATTAAGGCAGTCCATAGTAACACAAATTATTCTTAAATTTGAGTTTGATGAAAACTGATTATTAAATGTTGACTTGGTTAAAATAACAGCTACTTTCCAACAGATGGCGCTACGACGAAAGTATCAAATTCACAAACCAATGAGGTTGTAATAATATGTAGTGATGGTGAGTTCAATCAGATGTTATCACAGTAGTATAAGATATTACTTATTTATTCTTTGTACGAACAACAAAAATGCTTTTACAAAAACAAGGTAATAATAAAATGCAAAATAATAAAATGCAAACTGAAGAAAGTTTATGTTTGTTTATGATAGACTCGTTATACAGCACATATAAACACTTATTACACAGTTTATTAATATTAAAAATTGTTGATATTTTAAATGGTTAATGATAATTTTATGTATTTATAACTTTTACAGAGCGACAAGCAAACACGACCGTATACTGACATGCATTCCTTAAATTAAAGAATAGATCATTAGATATTGGAAAGGAAATTTTAGAAGAAATTGGAACGAAGCCAATAAAAGAAATCTTACTAAACAAAGGAAAAAAGGTCATACAAAATATAAAAGAAGCTACTATTGATAAAATGAAAACAATGCAGAAAGGTAAAGGTCGACGTATAAAACTCAAACGTTTAAAGCAAAAGCAACAGGTTAAATCAAAACGTTGTAGAGGAAAGAACTTTAGGGATATTTTTGGGAATTGGAAATGTCAGGATTTATAGAATGTATGAAGAGTGAGTTGGATTTATTTGAATCTCCTCCAATTCAAACTAGCGTTGTTAAAACCGAAGAAATTTGCTACAATCCAATTGCATCACTAGATAATTCTAGCACAATTGAATTTGTATCGCTAGGTAATGGTGAAACATATCGTGATCTTAATAGTATTTATCTTCGACTGGTTATTGAAATAAAAGGAAACGGAGGAGTTGTTAATAACTTACTGCACTCCTTGATTAGAAATTGTATTGTACACCTTAACAATAAAAATGTATCACAACCTGACAATAACTATCACTATAGAGCTTATATAGAAAAATTGTTAAATTATGGAAATGATGCCAGATCTACACATCTTGAATCATGTGGCTGGGCTATTGATATAAATAAAATAAATTCATTAGTTGAAAAAGAAAATCCTGGTTTAGACAAGAGAAAAAACTATTTAAGAATGGAAAAAGAGTAGAGCTTTTTGGAAAACTTCATGTTGATGTATTTAACCAACAAAAATATTTGCTTAATAATGTTGATCTGAAGGAAACATTAAATATGGAAAAACCAGAATTTTACATTTTAGAAGGTGGCGATAAAAATGAACCTTATATTAAAATACACGAAGCTTATTTATATATAAACCATCTTACTATCATATATATTATTTCTAAAGCACTTTTTTTTGTCGGTTGCAAATATTTCCCATACCACCGCATCAAATTTAATGAATGATATCTCATTTTAAAGCTTATTTCTAACACTAATGAATAATTAGAAATTGAAAAATTAATATTTTCACTGATAAAAATTATATTTTATATAGAACTGCATGATAATACTGTTGTCATTATGATTATATGTTTTTGCTCAAGTGTGGTAATACAGGGTCGCTTAATAGTAATGCAGTTCTACATAATATAGTATGTATTAAAATCCATTCTGGCAATACCGCTATTTACTATAATGCCGTTTATTACTAAGTCAGTTATATATAATTGCGTACGTTTAAAGATATTTTTGTTTGTATTAAGGATTCGTACGGGCAAAAAGTTAACGATGATCATGTCATTACCTCTAACATTGTATTCAAAGAAGTATTATAAAAGCATTTAAAGATATGTATGTATATATGTAAATATGTATTATATATATTTTGATTTCTAATATTTTTATACTTTTAACAAAATGTATTGAAGTTACTAATATTTCTATTAATTATTTTCATTTTATGTTACAAAAATTACAACTTACGGTGCGAAATATTCGTACGGGTCATCTAGTTAATCATAATATTCTAATGGCTCATCATAATGTATTACAATCAAGAAATGCAATTTATCCCTATAAAAGAGTGGAAATAAAAACGTTTACAATACACCCTGGAAATCACTCATTAAGTTTAGATAACGTGATACTAGGACAATGTGAAACTTCAATTTTATGTGGCGTTTATTGTTGTGTATTTATTTATTAAGATGTAAAAACATAAGTTTCAAACAAATTTTAAAATTGTTTGATTATTTTAATTTATATTATAATGATATTTTAGTTGTAAGTTTATATAAGCATATTTTTAAGAATTTTTAAGAATATAATAAAAGATAAAAAAAAATAAATACACATTTTTGTTTTTATATTTGTTCCATATTAAATATAAACTTATAATTATTAATCAAATTTATTACATTAATTTTTCTTAAGTAGTATACCGTGCACCTGCACGGAATAGGACCCTCCTTACAATTTGTATTATGCCATGGGCAGCAATCAAAATGAGGCACGTTTAGTCCTTCATCGACGTCATCTACACCGTAGTCCTCATTTTCCTCTAGTTTATTTATATACTTACATATGTTGAATATTTAAACTATATTACGTATTACTCTCTCTTATTTTAAAATACTCAAATAATACATTAAAACATATTACAGAATTTTTTAAATTTCTCTTCATTGAAGAAAATATAAATATGATCAACTTAATATTACTCTTTTTTATATTTAAAACTACTCAAAAAATTCTTCATTTTATTTATATTCAAAACTCCTCCTTATGGAAAAATACATTGGGAAAAAAAACTAATGGGTAGGCAGAATTTTTGCTGCTTTAAATAAAAAGCAAAAAAAAAAAAATGCTCCCTCTGTGGTATATGGGAAAAAAACTTATGGGTAGGCAGAATTTTTGCGGCTTTAAATAAAAAGCAAAATGCTCCCTCTGTGGTATATGGAATGGGTAGGCAGAATTTTGCTGCTTTAAATAAAAAGCAAAATGCTCCCTCTGTGGTATATGGAATGGGGAGGCAGAATTTTTGCTGCCTCCCCATTTCCCTACTACTCAACTGTCTCAAAAATTGTTGCAAGTAAAAATTTTACCAGTAAGAACAAGGCGAATTCATTTACCAGGTGGCGTTGAAAGCACAGCTGTGCTACTTTTTTTTCTTACTTAGAGAGAGAAATGTCAAAAGTTGCTTGTGTTTTTGACATATCGATCAACGAAAGCTACAAGAAAATACATTGTTCTGTTTTTGGTGTTGTTACTTGTTGTAGTATCGACACCATCGTATACATGAATTCGCCTTGAGTAAGAATTTGCAAGAATTTTTTTATCTCTCAACTTTTTTCTCTCTTTTGACGCTCTCAACTTGCAAAGTTTTTGGGTTAATGAACACCTTCCAGAAACAGTTGTTACAAATTCGTAACAATTTTTAGTAAATGAACACAGCTAAAACAACACAACTGGAGGCAAAATCAATTCACCAAAGTACAATTAAATTAATAAATTTATATCGTTCATACCCAATTTTGTGGAATATGAATAATAAATCATACATATATTTTCCATTTCTAGGTCTTTTAATTCTAGAAGTGAAATAATTTTTGCAACTTTTCGCTTTGACGACATTTTTGAAATAAACTTTCACTTTCCTGTTAATCGAACAAATAATTTTCAAGAAAGTCGACTATTTCATTAAGAAAACATTTTTTGTTATACGTATACAGAAATTTCATGAAAGTACTTTCATGTGTAAATGCAGCGTAAGTAAATTGCTTTAGGAAAATATTTTTTGAAAGACTTCTAAATTATTACTCGTTTCAAGTAAATCGATTTTAAACAACAGAATCTTGTTACAAGAAAACGTGAAAATAATGTATGCTTTTCTTTGGTTCTGTTATTGTTCTTGTTTCTACACAAAACTAGCAAATCGTTTTTTACCTACTTGTATGGTGTTATAGTAATCTTAATATAAATTAAGAAACTTTTGATTGATTTTCTTGATATGTCGATTCAAATAAAAAGTATTTGAATTAAACCAAGTTTTCTTGAGTATTTTCTAAAAAAAATTAAAAATCCCTATCATTTGTTTCTTAATGCAAGAAATTCGATTATATTTTAAAATCGAGAAAACCAGAATAAGATAAATGCAGCATGAACTCAGAAATATCTTTCTTATTTTTAATAAAAAACTAGGTACGTTTGTATACATACATATATTTTTTTAAGAAATTTTTGATCACATACCAAAACCGTGAATTTTTTGATCATGAGAAAATGCTTCTTTATTAAGAAAATTTACTAAATACGAACGAAATAAGTTTAATCAAAAAATTACTTTTGAATTTTGGATTTTCTTGTTTTAAGAAACGAAAGTATTCCTTTAGAAACTTCTTTCCATGTAATTTAACTCAAATATTAAATTTTACTTTTTTTTTGTTGAAATTTTATAGCAAGGCGATGTACCTGCCGAAGTTGGCCGTTTAGGCACAAGTGATTATTTTGGTGAAATTGCATTGTTGCTAGATCGTCCTCGTGCTGCTACAGTTGTTGCCAGAGGCCCTTTGAAATGCGTTAAATTAGATAGAGCGAGGTAAGTTAGATTTTCACTTTCATCATAATGAAAATGATTTGTAAATTAATAATTATTTAAAAAAAGGAAATAAACACAAAATCTGATAAATAAAAAACTTTTAATATGTCATGAAAAATTATATTCTACCTTATCATCAGGGCTGTGGAGTCGGAGTTGCGGTATTTTTACCGGAGTCGGAGTACCTAAAAAAACTCGCGACTCCGACTCCAAAATTACTCGGTATTACACGCAGAGTTCTCATTTGCGCACGTATAACGCACTCATCCGCATCACAGTTGGGATCTGACAATTCTTAAATTGTAACGTCTCAGTGGCAACATTTTATCAAAATTTCGGTATTAAATAAAAAACCACATACTCATAACACTTTTTTATTCAATAAAAACAAAAGAAAATAGAAAGAAAACTTAAAAACGTAAAACAGTTATTGAAATAAGTAAACATATGTACATCATATGTATACTTATGTATGTCTGTATGTATTTACTAGGAATGCCAAACGGAAAATCCCGAATGCCAAAATTCCCGGGATTTTTCGGGATTGATAAATTCCTAATCCTGGGATTTTTTTTAAGTCCCGGGATTTTTAACATATCAACTTTTATGTACAAAAATGTTCTTTTTTTTTGAATTTTTATACTCTTTCTAGAAATTTTTTTAAAAAATTATATTTAAGTTTATTGCAAATAATTCTTATTTTTATAGCCTATTTCCGATGTGCGAAAGAATTCTTTCTTTCGTATAACTACATTGAAAACAAAAACAAATTTTTAGACTTTGTTTTTGTTTTCAATGTAGTTATGCGAACGAAAGAATTCGTTCGCACATTGGAAATAGGCTATTAGTTAAATTTTTGTTTTTGGAATACAGCGAGTATTTAAAATTGTTATTTTTTGCTTGATACCTATATGACGACTATTTCTGGACTTTTGTATTTTGCTTAATAAAAACCATTATTTTAAGTAGAAACGAAATTTGCAGATTCACATCTCAAGCCTTTTTTACAATTGTGTTTAGCAAGTTCAGCTTAGGCTTAAGACATAATACTAAAATAAAAATGATTATTTTTATGCAAAATATAGAAATCAAAATATAGAAATTGTTATATATCAAGCAAAAAATAAAAATTATTCACGATCCAATTAAAGTATATTCAGAAACTAAGGAATAAAAGTTGATATAATTATAACAATTAAGTCGTTATATATATGAAATAGCTGATATTCCTTCCGGTATAATAATAATAAAAAATTTGCTTAAAAAACATACGGTTAATAAAATAATTTTTATTATAAATAAACACTATCTGACGTATTCATAAAAAAATTATTTAAACTTGAAATCTGTGTGTATAAACATTTTGTTTTAAAATAAATTTCAAACGTACATAAATTATTGATTATGAATCTCGCCCTCACCCTGGAGGTGTATTAGTGTCGTCACAACTTAATTCACATTAAAAATTGAATTGCTGTCAAAAAACCGAAATGAATTGATCTAGAAAAATTAAGAGATACGTATATATTTTTAAGCTTTTTTCAGAATCTGATCAGTTTGATCATGGGTGAGGCCAGTGTTATAAACATATGTATAAAATAAATTGTTTTGTTGTCTTCATTTTTAAAAATTTATGTTACGTATATAAAAACTTTAGAATATTCAAAAAGTGTTGTTTATTAAAAAAAAGTAGCATCTTAAAGAAACACATTGATCCTGAATCCCGAAAAAATCCGGAAAATCCCGGTATTTCCAAAATCAGTCCCGATTGGCATCCCTAGTATGTACTCGTATATTAGACGCGACTCACCTTATATGTGCAAAAAAAAAAAAGTTAAAGTTATACCTCCCCTGAAAATTAATTTTGACATGTTTTATGAAGATTCCCAAAATATTTTGTCTCTAGCGATTATCTCCCGTGAGGGTCCAAAAAATGTATTTTTCATTAATAAAAAATTCGGTAATTTTTTTTTGTCCAATGAATGACCAAATATAATAGATATTTATGGATTCTTTGATTCTGCATTAAAACATTTGAAAAATCTAGCCACAGACTCAAGATAGCGAGATGATTATGTAAGTTTTTTGATGCTTTTCAATTCGATTTTTATGAAAATTTAAATAACTAAACCATTTTTTGACCCAATTTCCTTTCCTATACGTCGTTAGAAAGGAGCTGACCACCGCTTAAATTAAGTTTATTACTTTTTTATAACATTCATTTAGACTTTATTAAAAACTCATTTTATACAAACAAAAAGAATATATTTGTGCATAAAACACGTTTAATTAATAAATTTAGCCACTATCAAATTAATCCCTTCATGACTAATATTTTTAAGAGGACATTAAAAAAATGTTGAAAAAACTAAAGGCCACACCCAAAGAAAAAATATGTTTAAAAATGGTCACCTCCAACAAAACTATTTTAAAAAAAAAATTTTAAACATATTATGTTTAATTTAAACATATTATTGTCATCGACAACCATATTATGGTTAAATGGGTCCTCCATCAAGAAAGCGCAACCATATTATGGATATTATTTTTAAACATATTTTTTTTCTGCGTGCAGTTGTATACTTAACAAATTAATATATAATTGCTATCAAGGCACATTTAACAAGACATCATTAAAACCCAGTTGCTTATCTCCAAAAAAGTGTATCTCGTTTAGGAAGTACTTTCATTTGATATCAAATAGTGACCAAATTTAACCCTTTTATGGCCATCATTTCTATGAGGATATTTTTTAAGTAATATTTTTGGTAAGCATTGAATAATAACTCTTCTGTGCCACTAGCTGAAATATTATTTACCAAGAATTACAAAATTATTAATTTCTTCCCAAAAATTACAACAAAAATGTTTTAGTCCATTCAGATATATTTATATATAATTTTAAGGTAAAAACAAGTAAGTATTATTAAAATATATTATCAAAGTATTAAAATTTAACAAATAATATAATGCAGTTTAATACTAAGAATTCTTGTCTGACTGAAAATCGGAATTACCTTGAAACTTACATTGAAACAACAAAGAAAATAATATTAATTTTTGTTTTCAAAAAAAATTCTCATACAGAAAGCTTATTTTCATATAAAATTTGCCAAAATTTTTCATTGACAATACAAATTTACATGTAGGTTAATTTCTGCAAAAGAACAGTTAGCAGAACTACAATTTTTTTTATAGAGTGCATCGAACTGTAGAAAACATTGAAAGCTTTGTTGAACTCAAAATGTAAAGATTATTGAAATCGTAACAGAGAAAGCCAGCAGTTTTAATTATTGCTTTCTAAATACAAAAAAAGTTGTACAAAAATTAATTCCTTGTGCATTAAACAAAACAAAACCTACATTAGTATGTAGGTTTTGTTTACTTTTACACATATTGAATACAAATGCTCATGTTTCAGTTTTCCTACACACGATGAAATTGAAAACGAAACAAGTATTGCGTGTTTTTCGAATATACCACTACAAAACAATTATCCCTTAAATGCGCAGTGTATCTTTAAAGATACAACCAATAAAACTAGTGTTATTTCCACAATTATTAAAAAAAAACTAAAAAAAGTTTAATGATTTCTACTAACAACACTTTTTTCTTTTATACGGAATTGATTTTTTATCAAAAATTTAACGTTCTTGGAAAATATAAAGCCGTAGATTCAAAATTTTAAAATTCCTACTTTTAGAAATGAAGCTAGGGTTTATCCACTTTTATTTGCATTATTTGTATCCAAATTTACTCCAAAAAAATATATGTTGATTAAAATAGTGTTTTTTAACTATACATAAATTTTCAATACGGTCTGATATATACTTTCGTCAAGAAATCGTATTTAGTGGTTGTATCTTATAAGATACATTGCGCATTACACACAAATTAGGAATGTTGGCTGTTATTGTTTCATGTACACTGTTTGTATTGAAAAGAGAAAAGTGTTGCTGGTGCACAAGTTGCTTGTGTGTTTTATTCTTGTTTAGTCATTTGATACGACAAGTTCTTTTCGCTCGCCACGTAAAATTTTTTTATTCTAATTATAATTGCAAATAAAAATATGGATGCGTTTAAACGTATTGGTAGATCCAAAATGACAAATGATGAAATATGTAAAATGCTTTGCAACAACGCAGAATTTCCTTATGACAGCACTGATGAAAGTAGTGATGATGAAATTGAAATTCCAAAAATAGTGTCCACTAAAAATAAAAATGTTGTCCTTTTTGATAATGACACTGATCAGGAAGAAGAATCTGAAATTAGCGTTGATATTATTGCATTGATGAACGACGATAATCTGTTCTCAAGCCCAATACATTCTCCTGTAGCTACTCGCTCAGATCTTGCTAAGTCTAGTACCCTTCCGTCTCCTGGCCACGTACAATTTTGTACTTCTAACTCCCTAGCACCAAACTTAAGAAGGTCTTCCTTCATTCAATCCCCTCTTGCCAGAAATGGTTCATTGTCAAATCCAACTGCTTCCAGTACCCCAACCGCGAGCTTACAAGAGTCACCAGCCGATCAGTTCCCAACTCACTCAAGGGACTTACCATCAAGTCCAACGCCATTTGATTTACTTTCCTTAAAATTTCAAAATGTTTCCTTCGATCCAAAAGCTTCTGCATTTGAAAAAATTATATGGAAACAGGGTAATATGCAATTCGTCAGTCAGGAAGTAGAGTTTAAAGGCGATAGCTCTCTGCCTGATGATATCAAATCATTGGTTACTCTGTATCAAGTTTGGCGTTACTTATTTCCTGAGAGATTGGAAAATTGTATAGTTGAGGAAACTTTGCGATATGCTGGAATTGATGAAAGATTTTCCTTCAATGTTTTAGAATTGCGAAAATTTATTGGTATTTTATATTATATGACATATTTTAACCTTCCTAACTCGAGAGACTATTGGTCAAATAATAATGATAGATCAGTGGACGTTATCACGAAGCAAATGTCCCAAAACCGATTTGAAAAAATTAGACAATATATACATTTTAACGACAAAGAAAAACAGCCATCACGTGACGATCCGAAGCGAGATAGACTTTATCTTATAAGGCCCGTTATAGATACACTTAATACCACATTTGGTGCTGTACCTAAAATGGAAAGATTATCTGTCGATGAGCAAATGTGTTCGACTAAAATGCACACATATATGAGACAATATTTGCCAAACAAACCTAAAAAGTGGGGTCTTAAATTTTTTGTTGTATGTGATACTAAAGGGTATGCTTAGAAATTTGAAATTTATACGGGAGCTAATGAACACATTCGTCCAGAAGAGCCGAATCTTCAAGCTTCTGCAAATATTGTAGTCAGGTTAGTTAGGGAAGTTCCTAGATTTAAAAATTATATTATATACTTCGATAATTATTACACTAATATTCCTTTACTTATATATCTTAGAGCCCAGGGAATTCTTTCTGTTGGTACGATTCGCCGAAATAGAATTAAAAACTGTAAGCTTCCGGAAGAAAAAACTATGATGAAGTTTGAGCGTGGAACAAGCAAGGAATTTGTAGCCAGTGTGTACGGAATTGATATTACCTCAATTTCTTGGAAAGACACCAGAGTTGTAAACTTGGTTTCAACGTACGTCGGAACAAAGCCAGTACTAAACGGAAATGAAACAGATGAACACATTACTGTTCGAAGATTTGATAAAACACAGAACAAAGTTAAAACCGTAGCATGCCCACAGATTGTGAAGGACTATAATGCCAATATGGGAGGGGTTGATCTAATGGACAGCTCTATAAGTCGTCACAAAATAACCATGAAGAGTAGAAAATGGACAAATAGGCTATTTTACCACTTATTAGATATGACTTGCATCAACGCCTGGGCTCTTTTCAAAAGAATTAACAAAGACTGTCCAGACATAAAAAATCGAAGACTGATAGATTTTAAGCTAGAAGTTGCCGATTCACTTTTCGGCTATAAAAATAAGTCAAGAGAGCCCTTGTTACGTGGACGTCCGAACCTTGATTCTGAAATACAACAGAAGAGGCATAAGCCAAATTCACAGACTCCGCCTCCGAAAGATGTGAGATTAGATGGCACCCAACACTGGACTGTGGTCAGTAAAAAAGGAAGATGTAAAATGCCAGGTTGCTCAGGACAAACAAAGATGTTTTGCAGCAAGTGTGAGCTAAATTTGTGTTTGACCTCTGAAAGAAACTGTTTTCTACAATATCATAACCAACAAATGTAATATTTGAAGGAAATACACTTTAAAATTTTTTGTATATCATATTATTAAGTTTTAGTATAAGATTTATTTAGAATTAAAAATAAAAAAATTAAATAAAAAAAAAATAAAAACCCGATTTTATTAATTTTGATTTAACTAAATGAATTTGAATTATATTTAATATAATTACAATAATTTAAAATTGTTTTCCTATTAAAAATAAACTCTACTTAAAAAAATCGTTCATTGTTTATGCGTTTCTCTTTGTGCGTGGAGTGCGCAGTGTATCTTATAAGATACAACCAGTTTTTCCTTAATAAAACTTCAAAAAAACAAAAGATTGAAAAAATAAAAACGCAGTTTTAAATTTTGTTCTTATTTACGTACAATATATTTTTTTCATAAAGATACAAGACCGTGCGCATTTAAGGGTTATGTATACTGTATACTCATTTTTTATATCTTTGACATTTTATATTTTTATAATCATTTTTCATTATTTTAAGTTTTCACCATTTTCCCACCAATTTGAGAAACCATGCGATGAAATAAGCTTATGTTTCTATTAATGTTGCATAATGTTTGATCACCATACGAGCAACATACATAGAGTGCATGTTCTTTTTGTTTCATTATCAAAATCTATATTCATACGCAACACTTATAGTGCATTTACACCTACACCATAAACAGGTTATAAGTTGTTTATGATGATAAACTAGTTTAAGAAACTTGTTTATCCATACAAATTATAAACACGTTTGTAACTAGCTTTTGAGATAAACTAGTTGCAAACAACCAGTTTTTGTTAATGCAACTCTGTTCTTTTCAAATTTTGCTCTGGCAACGCTAGTGATATTTGACATTTCATAAAAAAAAAATTAAGTTAAAAAAGTTTGCGTTAAAAAAAGGAACACATCAAGAAAAAGTTTAAAAAAATTAATTGAAAATTGTTTTATATAATATGGATAAAGAAAATAAAAGGAATGTTTATCGTATGTATAAATGTACGTGCACCAACGTTTTTAAGTTTTTTTTACTGAAGTCAGCTGTTTTGTGACACGGCTGTAAAACTGTTAACTGTCAAAACTGCTGATGTAAACGATATAGTTTATGAAAGTAGTTTACGATCATAAACTAGTTTGAAAATTACAAGTGTAAATGCACTATTAACTAAAAATGTAACTTATTACAAAAACCAAAAAATTTCTGGATTGCTAAAAATATATAATTGTATATGAAATATATTTATCATAGAAAGCCAATCTGGCAATACTATACGCATTAAATATAGTATAGTATTTAATTTATAAATGTAATTTTTTGGATATCCTAACACTCCTGAAATTACTCGAGACTCCTTTTTCCGTCAAGAATCGAAACTTTGAAAAGTAGGTATGTATAAGAAATCCTTTTATATCCTAAAATATCACTAATTTGTGAAGTTCTTGCCTTATTGTACATTAATAATAAGGATGCATCACCTCTTTTACCTACGGACACGGCCTTGGGCCGCTTAGGAATGAAAAATGTTCGTTAATGGGAATGGGCCACCTTTAGCAATCCTGTTTTAACGGATGGTGCGGTATTCCATCATTGGAAGCACAGATGAACCAAAAGAATATTTTTTGTTAAGTTTAACTCCGTTAGAGATACCAAGTTATAAAATTATCAAAAAAACAAACAGATTATTTAGTTGATAAAGGTAAACGGTAAGTTTTATATTAATAAAAAAATTATACCTAAAATACATGTTTGTGAGACATTTGCAGCTTCGATCAGCGCTTCATTATAATGGAAGATCGTTGGTATTGGGAATTAGACATTAAGAATGTGGAACAGTTTAAAGAACGCTACTACGAAGTAGTTGGCTTACTTACTAAATCAAAAGGAAGTAATGCTCAAAATTTTGGCGGCGACAAAAAAACATTCGTATGTGATGTTAAACATGAACGCCGACGTAAAGATCAACTAAATAAACTCTTTGAACGTAAGAGTCAACAAGCAAATGAACAAAATCTTATTAACCCTTTCAGGGTCAAAAATAATTTTTGGCGAGATAAAAATCTGATAATGTGTATTTAAGGTAATGTGATGGCGCTAAAGCCGGAAAAAATAAGAGTTTCTGCCTCATGCAGCTCCCCTGGTTTTTAGGGAATGCCGAATATATTCAAAATTGACCTACAAATGTCCACAAAAGAACCTACAATTTATTTTTGCAATATTTTTTTCAAGAAAATACTTATTGATGCATATATCAACACTTAAAATTTTGTTTAATATCGCCTGATCCCCGAAATTATTATTTTTTAATTTCTTCCTAAATCTAAGCTTTTTACAAATTTCCTGACTTGGGTACGATAATGCACTCAATAATAAAAAAAGAAAGCCAATGTCTACTATAATAACAATTTAAAATATAAAAAGTGTCCCTCTTTCAGATAAAACAAAAAAAAAATATAATTAGCTGTACATTTGTATACAGTAAAAGTGCGTAGAGAGTACAATGCAATGTCGAATATATTCGACAAAAACACTGAAATGGTTAATGAACTGAGAAAAAGTGAAGCTCGGTAAAAGACTGAACGTAAAACACAAGATTTCCGATTTACGTTGCACTGGTGTTATATTGAGATCAATGAAATGAAATCACCAGCAACTATTGGACAACGTAAAGTAAAAGCACTTTAACAGGCCATACATGAATTCCAAGTGGGTAAGTAATATTATTTATTTTAATAATATAATAATGGTTTTCATGATATCGCTTAAGTCTCGCAATCTGTGCAAACTATGCATTTTTACTTACAAAACCTTCAAAAATTGTATGAGAAGTCATTTTCACAAACTTTGTAAATTTACCTTACAACGTTGACTCGTAAACTTGCGTTGTTCAATTGTGCATTTAAATAAACAGATTTTTTAAAGTTTGCCTTAGTTTTCAATTAAAAATTTAAGTGTTTAAAAATCACAAACAATAAATTCTTGCAATAATTGCATCAAATTAGTCTTTTGGATTTATTTATGCATTTTTAATAACAAATTTCACATTTTAAACACAAATTTCTACTTTTATTTTTATATTTTTTTTTTAAATTTATAAATAAATAAATAATTTTTTTTTGTATTGACGTTTCTTACAAACTGACATTCAGAGGTGTTCTGGAAATCGAAAACGCAAGAATTTAAAAGTATTTTTTTTAATAAGATTTTTGTAATAAAAGAAATACAAATACAATACAATACAAATATTTCTCTATTTAACAGAATTGTATAAGAAAACTATAAAAAATTTGATTAGGAGTGTATTAAAAACAACTTCAAAATTCTTGCGTTTTGCGTTTTCGATTTCCAGAACACCCCTGATTAATTGTTTAAAATTACACAAAAATTAAAAAGAATCTTCATGGAGCGAGTCTCGCAAGTTTGCTTTTTTGCTCAAATGGCAATTTCGAAAACCATTAATATATCGCACTTATTCAACAATAGTGTATTAACTCAAAATTTTTATTTTTCCATTTTTTGGAAAAAAAACGTCACACTATATTCATATCTACCCGCTGTTGAAATATCGTGCTATTTTGTTTACTTTTTGATAATGAAACTGGTGGTTTAAAAATTATTTTCCATATGTCTTTAATGTAAAATTAAAAATGTTTTGTTTCTATTGGAATTTGTTAAATTTTGAGTTAATACAGTATTGTAGAACAACCGATATGGTTAATTATATTGACGTTTTATTATACTAAATTAATTAAAATTAACAGATCCTTCACCACTACCTTCTGAAGAAATTTGTCCCGCCTTTAAGTTACTTTTCGATTTGATTTTGTTGTGTGATCTTCGTACGACTTTGGCAATATGTATCTATGAAATGGAAAGTTCAAAACATCAATATGAAACATCTTGGCCTGGGAAGGTATAAAATTATACATTTGTAGTAGAACTCAATAAAAACCACAATGCCGAAAATAAAATTTCTTTCGTATTTTTATATTGAAAACAAAAACATTGTGGGCCAAGGGGGTTAATATACCTACATCCTTGATTCCACCAGGACTTCAATTTAAAACAGAAATATTTGTAATTAATTCTTCTACGAGGAACAGCTTATCCTCCAACAATAAATTTCAGTATTTTTTATCAATTATTTAAAAAGGGAATTAAGCACAACAAACAAAATCTGTTTAAATATATATTTTACATTTTAGGATAAGATTTACCTCTTTGAAGATTCATTTATGAACTCTAAAATTTTAATAAAAGTAAACAACATTTTCAACGAAAGCTTTTTATTATAAAGAAACAATCGGCCATGTTCTAGAAATCGAAATCAAGTGAAATGGAAATCGTTGGATATTTTAAATTAATTTTTTTTAATTGAACGCATCTTTTCCTGGTTTAAAAAGGGATAGTGGTAAAGGTTAGTGGACCTCAAAATATAAGGCATATACAAAGAAATATTTTTATAAACTTTAAACACAGGATAAATTAAAAATTTTGTTCGATTTCAATTTTACGTGATTTCGATTTCCAGAACATGACCGAATAAGAACATTTCGGTAAATTATTATCTGTTTATTAAAATTGCAAATTAGAAAACACAGACATTTAGAGAACAAAACCGAAAATATTTCAGCAAGATAAACGTATGAATTATCTTCTTTCTATATGTGCCTGTGAGTTCATGTCGCTTAAGGCTAGATTACACTATCTCACAAGCCTTACGTATTCCATAATACTTTGTGAGATGGAAATCTAATGAGTTTTGTTGTGACTGTCAAAAAATCTAATGTAACATTACAGTTTGTAGTCACACTATCACACATGAACATGCTTTTGTTAAAATGCAACCCTGATCCAATGAAAAGTATTAGCGTTTAGAAATTTTTCAGAAAACGATTAAGTCGTATGGGATGTCAAACTTTTTTCGTAATACTTGTGACACATTGCATTCACATTATCACACTGTGTTATATTACTTGAGTTTTTGACATGTATTAATACAAAGTATAATAGTGTAATCTAGCCTTTAGCCATTGCAGAATATTTTAACAAAAATTTTGGATATTGGCAATGTGGGTATCATTATCCTCCGAGCAGCTGCATTCTTACATTTTTAAAATGGCCCTAATTCTGGCAGTCATGACCGAATACTCTTCGATTCAAAAGCAATTTTATTTATAATTGTTTTTGTTGTAAAGGATTTATTTGAGTTTTTACAATATTGAAAAAATAATTTCGATTCGTTCAGTATCAACTGAAAAAATTAGAAATTAAATTGCTTTCGAATTAAAAAAGTATTTGATCAAGACTGCAAGAATTAGCCCCCAGATTTGTTTAAAAATGGCAATATCTAAAATTATTTTTTTTAACAAATTGACCAAATAGTCTAAACTAACCTCTCACTGTTAAAATTTTAATACAAGTTTTTTTTTCGATTGCTAAAAAAAAACACGTATAAAATATTTTTACGTTACTGCCTTTTCAATAACGTTTTTGGTTTATTTCCTTTATAATAAACCTCTTGAGTTCTTTTATTGCAACTTGAATAAAATAAATAAAACACTTTAAACACTTTATTTATAGCTGTACTATAAACTTTTCACACCACTTTATTTAGAACTTAAGCTAGATTTACACGATTGAAATTTTCTTAAAAATTGCTCTTCAAAATGCTTCCAACTCGTGTAAACAGCAAAATTTCTTCAAGATTTATTAATCAAAAATTATTGAAATAAATTTTGATCAATAAATTTTGAAGAAATTTTGCTGTTTACACGAGTTTGAAGCATTTTGAAGAGCAATTTTGAAGAAAATTTCAATCGTGTAAATCTAGCTTTAGTCAATTATATTACTTATACTTGCGATCTACACACTTAATTGTTCGTGCTAATACTGATTATCGATGCCCACCTTCGCGAGTATTTATACTCTGTTCGCTGACATCTAGGTGGCTCTAGAACATTCGACTTTTTCGAAATGTCTGTAACATTTTCGAAATTTCTGGGCCATTCGAGCTTTTATTATCTTAACAGCTAATATCATTATGCATTAACACTATGGCTGAATTTAAATTGAGCTATTATTCATCAATAAACTAAAGCATACTTTATGGGTTAACAATAATCTTAACACTATTATGTTATACAATTATGTATAACAATTATAACATTACATTTGTACTAGAAAATTCTGTACAGTGATTTACATTAGAAATATGCATAACTAATACAATAACAATTTAAACTAATAAAATTACTAGCAAATACAAAATAACTAATAAATTAAACTTATTCTTAACTAAAGTTACTTTCGTAACACTGTCCCCCACTTAAGTTCGTCCCTAATAGGACCAGAATCACCTCTTCCATTAAGGGGATAATCGTTTCAAATGAACAACTTTCGTTTTTGCCCTTAGACTTCGGTATTTTTATATACGATATACAACATCATTTAATTGATTTATCACCTTATATGGCCCATCCCAATGTGTCTGTAGTTTGGCAAACAATCCTTCCTTTTGTTGTGGATTCTTTAGCATAACCAACTGGCCCTTCTTGAATCCTTCAGAATTCACCGCCCGATCATATCTGGACAAATTAGTGCTCATACTTTCGTAGTTACGAAGTTTGTAAGGACTTCTACGCTCCAAGGAAGATACATCATTATCTTCCTGGATATTAAGTGCACCAGAGTGGCACTGCTGGAGCGGCGCACAACTTCTATTTGTTGTACCCCTGGCTGCAACACCCTTTTTGCAGCTTAATATCCAGTCCGTCACTGCTTGTTTACATCCAACCCAGTAGAAGCGTTCCTTCAACCTTTCTAGGGTTTTTTTTACACAGAGATGATCACTACCAGTGCCACTTCACATACCTTAGTAGATGGCACAACCATTAGGCTTTTAACTTCCTTGCCATCAACGCTCTCCCTTGTTCGATATAGGCGATCATTTCCCATATGAAGACTATTCCACTGCACCCAGTATGCTTTCATCAGTGGACCATCTGATGCAACTTCTTTTCTACATTATATAATGGTGTTATCTCCTGAATTCTACTAAACTGTTGAAACCCATTTGGAAGTCTACCGAAAACTAACTCATATGGACAATAGTCATGAACTGATGATGGCGTAGTGTTAAAACAGTACATGAAATACTTAAGCCATTCATTGCAATCGGTTTTGTCAACGGATATGTATGATCTTACATATTCGTTGAAAGTTCTATGACTTCTTTCTACAGTTCCTAGAGTCTGGTGATGGTAAGCATTTGATGTAATTTTTTCTATCTTCAAAAGGTTACACAATTCAGTAAGTATTGAGTTTTTTTATTCTGTGCCCATGTCCGAAATCAACGTCTTCATTGGACCATAAGTGAGAATAAAATTTTCGAATATTGCTTCCGCAATTGATTTTGCACTTTTATCTTGTATACCGTTACAAGATATTTTGTCATATCACATATTATTGTGACGGCATATTCGTTTCCGAAATATGACTTTGGTAGTGGACATATGGTATCCACAATCACCGTATCAAAAGGTTTACTTGGTGCATTTGTCAATGTCAATGGTTTGGCAATTTTGGCACATTTTAACGTATTTTGTAATATCTCGAGTCATATTTTTCCAATTATAGTATCTTTTTATTTTATTAAGAGTTCTTGAAACACCGGAATGTCCACCCTCTGCGGAATTGTCGTGGTATCGTTTCATTATCTCTGCTATTGATTTGGCATTTGTTACGTGGATCACCTCGTTAAGTAGTGCTGCTTTTAATAATTTTAATAATTTATTTCCCATTTCTTTAAATTCATTAATAGAGATAAATTCGAAAATTCTCACTAGGTGCCACTTGTACTTTATGAATATTTAATTTACCGGCTACTTTTTCGAGCCTAGGGAAAAATTGTCCTAAGTCAGTCTGTGATCAGTGCGGACTAAAAATGTTTTCCATATATATATATGGTCTAAAATGCGTGATTGCCCAGTGTAGCGCAGTTAACTCTTGTTCAATTGTTGATTTTATACTCTCGCCCTTTGTAAATATTTTTGAAGCGTATGCTATTGGTAGATGTTTTCCCTCATATTCTTGAGTTAGTACAGCTCCACAAGCATGCTTGCTTGCATCTGTTGTTATACAAAACTCTTTTGTAAAATCGGGATATTGAAGTAATGTCGGACTCATTAATTCTTTCTTTAGATATTTAAATTCCTAGTCACAATCTTCAGTCCATTCGAACTCCACGCCTTTTTTGGACAATCTTGTGAGAAGTCTAGAATACTCTGAAATTTTTTTAATAAATCTGCGATAATAGTTGCAAAATGCAACAAATCTCTTTGCACTATCTGCATCTTTTGGCTGTGGATAGTGTTTGATTACTGCATATTTACTATCATCTGGGAGTATTCGTTTATCGGTACATTCATGTCCTAAATATGTAAATTACTTCCCTCATGAAAAATGAACATTTTCCAGGATGTAGTTTGAGGTTGCGTTTTCGACATAATTCAAATACATTTGTTAAGTTAGAAAGCATATGTTTTTCCGAAGATCCTAAAACAACTAAGTCTTCCATGTAAAGGAATGCTTGGTCTGGTCGCAAACCTGTAAAAGCGAGTGTCATCATTCTTTGAAAAGAATTGGGCGCTATTTTTAAACCATAGGTCAATCTATTAAATCTGTAAGATCCATTTGTTGTTGCAAATGAGGTTAGATCTCTAGAGTTTTTCTCTAATCCAATTTGGTGAAAACCGGACATTAGGTACAGACATGAAAAATTCTTGACTCTGCCGAGTTGGTCTAAAATTCCTGGTAATGGAAATTTGTCTGCTATTAATTTCTTATTTAATTGTCTATAATCCACTACGAGTCTCCATCTTTTTATTTCAGAATTTGGAAGTGATTTCTTTGGTACCAACAGAATTGGACTGTTGTACTCAGAATTTGAAGGTTTAACTATTTCATCTTGTATTAGTTTTTTCACCTGTCTATCTATCTCTCTTTGTGTGTATGTGGTATACGGTAGTTCTTAATGTACACCGGTTGTGAATCCTTTACTCTCAACTTTTGATAATAAAAATTATTATTTGTTATAGTTTCTGATTCTAAACCGAAAATATCGCTGTATGATGCACAAAGCTCAGTTAATGTATTTTTAAATTGTTCTGGAAAATTATTCTGTAAAATTTTTAATATTTCTGATTTTCTATGCGTATTTTTTGTCGGACTTCTTTCGACTATATCATATTCAGAAAGATTTTCGGTTTTTATTTTACTTTTATTAACTGTTGTTATATTGTTATTTATATTTAGGATGCTTCATTAGATTTTACCAATGTATTTGCAATAAAAACTCCTGGATCAAGTTCTTGATTTGGAATTAATATTTCATTATCGCAATTAGTAAAATTAACTTTGATCTGGGTGGCAAAATAAGATTGTTGGTGTTGTTAGTAATTGGTATTTCTATAGGTTGTGGTATATTAAATGGTCGTAGTATTAAGTAGTCGTACTGCTGGTTGAAGTCTAATATACAATTAAATTTCTTAATGAAATCCATACCAATGATTCCATCGCTTGGTATTAGAAAATCATTGGCTACTACTTGAAAATTATGTGGTTTTAAATAATTTTAAATCAAGAAATATACTACCTATAGATTTAATTTCACATTGTCCTATTCCACTTAATGTTGTGATTCTGTTAGTATTTATTTGCTTTAAATCTAAATATTTAGATTTTATGAGTGAAATGTCGGCACCTGTGTCGTTATTGTTGTGTTATTGTTATCTATATTAATCTGAATGAAATAACATAAGTTGAGGTTAAGGTTATACACTTTCTTATTTACTGTTCTAATCTAAGGGGATGGTCGGAGTTTTCCGAACCAATTTCATTTGAGCCTGTTGCCCGTACATAATGTATATTCCCACGGTTATTGTCGTATCTTTGTCTGTTTCTGTAGTTGTTAGTATTATTATTACCGTTGTTATTATTATTGTTGTTTCGTGAGTAATTGTTTCTACCACGAAATCTTCTATTGCTTCCACGATTATTGTTATATGTGGGTTTTTGCCCAAAATATAATATGGCGTTTTGTTGCTTCAGTGCAACTATTTACGGATTTTGTGATAGCTTCGTTCATGTCACTAAACTGTCCAGCTTCCATCATAAGTTTCACCTTATCAATGTGGCAGTTTTTGGTAAGTGCTTTCACTGCTATTTGTGTGGAATATTTGTTCGCTAACTCAGTTGCTAGACCGTCCGATATATAAGCGTTTTCGAGCGATTTTGTAAGGGATTCGATCTCGGTACAGTAAGCATTCGCAGTCTTATTGTTTTGCTTTGTATTCATAATCTTTGCAGATAGAACTTCGACAGATTCATCCTTAACGGCATCCTTTAATTTATTAACTATTTCTAATATTGTGGACTCATTATCTATTAAGTTCGTAGCACTTTCTTTAAGTTTTGTCTTAATGAGTGATACTGCAATTTGTTAATGCGAGTCTTTAATTAATTCCACCAGCTGGAGTGAGTCTAGAAAAGAACTTAAGTTTTCTGGTTTTCCGTCAAATTCGATTATGAGTTTTGAGGCTATGCTCAGAAATTCTGCCACTGATTGAGTCATTTTTGTGTTTTTTCTGAGTCAGAGTCTGAATCGGAATCCTCTTCTGAAATTGGATCAAACTTGTCAGTATTCCTACAAGTTAGCACAATTTCAGGATCAATTTTTATAGGTTCCTCCACTGAGTGAGGTACTGTTTGATTTATGTTACATTTATTTAAAATTCGGACCAGCTGGTCTCTAAAGTTCCAGTATATGTCTAATGCTTCATGTTTGTGTATTTTTGTAAATTGTTCCCTATGCTTGTACATAATTTCTCTAATTGTTTCTAATGAGGCAACAACTATATGCAAATGTTTTCTTACTGTCTCTGGTCTTACGTAAACACTTTTATTAATACATTTTTAAGCTTTTCTAAATTTTTGTTTTTCTGATATTATTATTTTTTCAATTAATTCCCATTGACCCATTTATATTTTGTCTAAATTATCTGGCCTACTTGCATATTTTTTTCTTTACGCTTCTATGATACATTTAATAAATGCGAAGCAAAAAGTTTATTATTATTATTATGGTAATTATTAATAAATATATTTCTATTGTTGAGGAATTATTGGTTTTTCCCTCTACTACTTCTATCTCATTAAGGAAGTTGGCCTTGGGACGATGAAACTTTGTTTCTGACTTACACATTTTATTTATTTGTTATTCTATTTCATAAATTGGCTCTTATTCGACTTTTAAAAATTTATATTAATTTTCTTAATAAGCTTGAGTTGTCTTTTCTCTTTTTTTATATATATAAAAAATATTAAATTTATTTTATTTTATCCTATTTTATTTAAATTTTTGTTTGTTTTGTGTTAAAAAAAGGGTTTTTTATGCCTCGAGCGATTTGTCGCTTATAGGCCCTACGAGTGCGGATTTAGACGCACTTCGTTAAAAGCTAATATATATATGGATGTGCATAGCTACTTATCTGATTTTTCTTATAATTATAATATATTTTTTTTTTACTTCGTGCTTGCAGTCGTTCTATTTTGATGATTTATCTTCAGGATAAATTACTTGTGTTTTTTGCTCTTTGGAGGATCTTCTTCGTTGGGCAGAGTAGGCTTTCTCCGCCTTCTTCTCCATCATGCCTCTTGGCCAGGCGGTATTGAAAATTTTTAAAATTATTTTAAAAATTAAAAAATTTTTTTTGTAAGTCCCTATCTTTATTTTTTTTTATTAATAAGGGTGCTTATTAAAATTTAGCACTCTTTTTTTAAGGGTGCTTTATAGCACTTCCTTTACTTCTCTTTTTAAGGAAGCTTTAAAAAATGTTTAGCACTCCTTGAAAGAAGTCTGGCAGGATCGCGATGTAAACAAAAGAAAAGATTTTTATTTATTCTTAATTCTTTATTCAAGAGCGGCTGGTACGCACAGTTTGGTATTGATATAAGAATTGATTTTACGTAGAATTGTTCCGAGTTTTATACATAATTAATCATGATCAAGCATTTTCATTTACAGTGGAAGATATAACGGTTTGCTTGAGAATTACACACAATGTCATAGCTAATCGTCCAATAGAAAGAGTGTTGATAGTATTGCTATTGAACGAATGTGTGTTGATCGTACTGTAAGCAATAATATTGTAGCACACAACACTCAAATGCCTTATTCATATTACATTAAAACATGCGCCGGGTTCATTGTATGTAATGTAACTGGAATAATGTGTGCAAGTATGGTTCGCACGCAAAGACACGCTTCTCAAAATCCTCAAAAAGGCAGGATTGGGGCCTTTTGTGTTTAGTGCTTAACAGCTTGCCCTCTACATTTTTAGAATAAATGCATTTTTTTTTTTGTTTTTGATAAAGTGCTGGGAAGAATCCCAAACTGCTTGGCTCTATTTTGTTAATATATACTATTTTTTCAATGTGTTAAAAGCAGGGTAGGAAAAAATTCTACTCGCGAGCACAATTCGAGTCAACTCTCTCTTTTTAAAATTTGTGCTCGCGAGTTTTATTTTTAAACTCGCGAGCACAAATTTTTTACGAGTCATAAGATTTTTGTGCTCGACTCGTAAGCGATAACAACTCGTTTTAAAATTTGTGCTTACGAGTTTTATTTTTCAACTCGTAAGTACAAATTTTATGCGAGCAGAAAACGAGCGCATACGAGTTGAAATCGAGCAACAAAATTAATGTTTGCTTGTGCGAAGTAAAAATATACATACATATGAATTTTTAGAAACGAAGGGCAGGCAAATGTGTAGGAAGGGGTTATAAAAACATATGCACACATATGAATGCTGGGCATAACAATGTTGATAAGAATGTATGTGTGTTTGTATGTATAAATGTTTTCTTGTTTAAAAATATGTAAACCTGCAAAATGTTTAATGATGTGTAATAAAATGTATGCGTTCATAAATGACTTAAATAAAAGTGTTTGAGATTGGTAACATATTATTTTCATAAAAGCTGCCTTTAATAATTATGAATAAAATAAACATTTGTCAATCGATTTTCATGGTTTATGGCTCATTTTATTCGCAATATATCTGGCTTTCTGATAAATAATAAAAAAAATTGTTCTAAATTTGTTAAAAAATTTTTGAAAACAAAAAATAGTACTAATTTTGCTTGAAAGTTTATCGCCACTAATTTCTGAAAATGTCCGAAACAGTGGAAAATATAAAAAATGTTATTCGTTTGACTTAAAGGAAATATTATTAATAATCATTTGTTGGTGTTTTAATAAAAATCGGCCCTTATTTCGGGCGGAATATTAGTCAAGCCCATAAAAAAATTTGAAACTGCAAACGGATTTAAATTAACCGCTTCAAAATCTTTATATTGTATATGTTTTTATTTAAAGACTTACATTTGTTTTGAAGACCAGTGTTATAAAGGAATTAAGAGTTTTTTAGGGTAGCAAAAGCCATCACATAATTGTCTTGTGACAACCAAATTAGTTGATTCTTATAGAAAAAATCAGCAGGTAGTAAACAATCACGACTATTTATAGAAAATGTGATCATTGATATGTTTGTTTGATCCCTAGTGAGTGTTTAAATGTCAAAGCAATGGGTCTGAAAAACTTATTATATTAATGTTTATGTTAAAATGGCTGGCAAGACGAGTGGGAAAGGGTTGTAAAAGTAATGTTTATACTCAAAAAAATGCACACAAGTGAATGCTGCTCATAAACAGGTAGATAAGTGTGTTTTAAAATATATGTGCAATACGTATAAATGTTAAATTTTGAATGACGTGTAATAAAATGTATGCGTTCATTAGTGACTTACATAGAAGTGTTTACGATTCATAGGAAATTAATGAACTGCCTGTTTATTTATTAAGAATGTTTGTTTGCGAATTTACATGGAAACACCTTACGAAATTTTTTATTTTTTATTACCAAAAAAGTCAGTAAAGGCTTTTTATGTGCACGGCCCTACACTCCTCACAGAATTAAAGAACCCATTATGAGATTTTATGGCTGCAATAGCCACCACATATGGCTTTGGAACTTTGTTACAAAATTTGTAAAATCCTTTAATCCTCTATCAGAATGCACTAATAAATTCCAGTTTGATCAGTAAATAGTGGGCGATTTCTACAGAGATTGGCTCTGCTGTGAAGTTGAACTAGAAGAGCTGGGATTGCAAGAAAACATTTACGCACAAAGCCTCTTTGATGCTATGAAGAAGTGGAAGCAAACCCTTTTGACAAACGACGGCTTTATTTCAGCAATTTACTTAGATCCACGTTTTAATTTTACAAGAACCCCATTATACATACAAACTATTTTTAAACTGCATACACTTAAATTTGACATTTAAATAACATTTTTAAAAGAAAATAATTATCTGTAAACATTAATTTTGTTTTAGAACCACCTCCTTAAAACACATATAATGATAAAACGGTTATCAGGTCAAAGCACCGATATCCAAAATGAATCATTTTTAAGTAATCCATCATCTTCATCAACCCGAGCATTTTCAAAACTGGAAGCAAAAATTAATTTGCTAATTCAGCAAACTCCACTAACCGATCAAACAATGAAGCAAAAATTGGAAAATTTGTGCAACTTAACAAGGCTTAATTTTGAAACAAACATTTTGGAATACTACAAAAGGAACAAAATTACAGATCCAGAGCTTGGGAAATTATTAGACGTAGCACTTGCCGTTCCATCAACACAAGTATCCGTAGAAAGAGCCTTTAGTGCTCTTTCACTAATTTTAACAAAATCGAGGTCCAAATTGTCAAAAGATACAATAAATAATTTGCTTTTAGTTAAACTAAATAAAAATTTAATCCAACAAATAACAATTACTCACGATACCAGTGAGGAATTGCTATAAACCTAACTTTATTCACATTAATAAAAATTATTCCTAGTTTCCTCTTTTTTAAACATTTTAATGTAACCTTTTTCAGTATCAACACAATTATTAGTATACTAACTACTTTAAGTTTTATTTTTATGGCGTCTTAAAAAAAATGTTATGCACTGTATAAAATATGTTTATGTATTTTTACTTATTTAATAATAAAGATCACAATGAATAAAAAAAAAAGTTTTTGCCTTTTTAGTCTTTATTTAAAAATACCAATTTAGCTTATTTTTTATTCAGCTCTTGGCAACACTGATAGTAACAAACATTTATTTTCAATACTATGTTAGTAAATATTTCCAAATTTAAAACTAAAAACTGTTTCTCCATAGTATTTTTATATTTTCGAAACGTATAACATGATTGCATTCTTTTAAACGAATCCTTTCCTTTGCTATTTCTTCTTCATGGTTAGTTATACTTGTCACAACGTAATATTTGCTGTTTCAATAAATACCTTTTCCCACCTTACTTCTGATCCATTTGCTAATGCTGTTCTGTGTTTCGATGAAATATTCATACATTCACACATTTATCCACACATACAAACAAATAAACAGGAAAAAGATATTTTTAATTAAAAAAAATTCATACGCAAAAATAAAACTCGCGAACAATTCTTTTTAGCTCGACTCGCGAGTTGAGTTTTTGACTCTTAAAATTTTAATTCTTTTCGCGAGCAATATTTTTCAACTCGCAAAAATAAAACTCGCTCGCGACCGAGTTTAATTCGAGCACTCTCCGTACTATGGTTAAAAGTAAGAATCTATAAGTAAAATACGTTAAAAAAAGCAACAATTTTACAATTTTGGTTTTTGTTTCAAATGTATTTTACTTGTAGATTTGTAGTTTTGAGTAACAGCGCCCAGGTTTCTTACTTTTAACACATTGTAAAAATATTATATCAAGAAAGCCTAAATATGAATGTATAGATTAAATGAAGACATCAATATACAAATGCATAATAATGCCATTAATGGTTAAATTCTACCCTGAAATGATTATACTTGCTCATGGAAACCAAAATTTTTAATATTTTGACAATCTATTTTTTTCGAACGTCCATGAAACAAATTTTCATGAGTAAAAATTCATACATTCTGAGTTTAAGGAAAATGTCTCCGCAAATATGAATATCTAAATAGCATCAACATAGCGCCACATATCGGCTCCATTCATAGATACATATGTACACAAAATAGTACATACCTTCTGAATGCTGGCAAATAAGACTAAAATGAAGAGTTCTGTTAATAAATTGATCCCAGCGCTATATACTGAGTCAACATTTGGTCCGGAAACTTATTTTTGTTTAATAAATATACATTGTGAATTTCAGCCAAATCCATAATTACGACAACAGCGACAACTTCCCGGATTAAACTTAAGAGAAACGTGGTTACAGACTAAACTAACTTATTGTCCAAGTTTAGTGTCAATCGGTCCTTCGGCTCTTGATTTTTAGTAACACGTACACGGAACAAACGTTTTTATATATAGATAAAGTTTTGTACATAGTTTTGTACATAGTCATACATAGTTTATATGTATTTTTATTTCATTAGAAAAAAGGATACTTTACGAATTTCTTATAATTTTTTTTTAAATAGGCACTAACGATATATGTACATATTTAAGAATGTCTACATACATATAGGTACATATGTATGTATATATGTATATTTTATAAATTTGGTCCCTATTATGAGTTACATTCGACAAACGTTTTTCGCTGGCTATCGAACGTCGACTATCGAATGTTAATTTGGCATTATGAGTTGGCCGCACTGTCGAAAATTTCGTTGTGCATCGAATTTTTCAACGAAAACAAATTTGCTTTCGACGGTGTAAAAATTTTAAAAAAAATTGTTGAAAATTTAAGTTCTTGTTAATTTATTAGTTTTGGTGTGAAAATTCCATTCTTTATTATTTTTGGTTATTTTATGCAGGTCTAAAGTCGACAGTAGTAAACAGCAGTCGGAAAAGCTTGTTTCCATTATGGAACAAAATTTTTTGTTGGCAAAAGGAATTTTTACAAAAGTTCAGGCCAGTTCCAGTAAGCGTTCATCTTCATCAGATGAATCATTGCACCATAATTCCGTCGTAGTCATGATTTTAGTTTTATTTTTTAAATTTGTTAACAAAAATTTTTTTATTTAATGTGACAGCTGATAGAAAATGTACTACTGTGAATAAACTAAATCACAATAGTACTTTTTTTTATCGAATGTGTGCCATAATACCAAATGAAAATTCTTTCGATCAACTAATTCGACTGCTGTCGAAAATCGAATTAAGTTCATAATAGGGACCTTTATTTCAGAGGAAAAGTCATTTGCTATGATACTATTAACATCGAAATTAGAAAAATTTAGGAGGTTATAATTCCGCTTTGTTATGAGTAAATTGGAAAGAGTCTTTTATCGAAAGTTTAGACCTTAATTTTGTAGTAGATAAGGCACTAATACACGTGTCACCTCCTTATCCGTGCCATAAGATATGCGCCAATAATCAAGTATATTGATACCTAAAGGCATTCTCTCTCCATCACATAGTCTGTTTAGCTTCTGCTTAATGGTTAAAGTATGGTTTTGTACAGATCAGAGAATGACAACAAGTACCCATAAGAATAATATACAGAGGTATTTACCCACGCTTTACGTTATTGTGTATATCCATACTTATAACACAAATAATAACAACAGCTATGGTTGTGCGTTGTAAAAAATATGTGTATTACTTAAACTTAAATACATGAATGTTATGCAGATATTATTCAATACCCATGAATGCGTTTTGGTTATCTGCCATACATATAAAATATCTATGTGTAAGAAAATATACATGGGTACCTTCAGTATTTTTGGCACTACTGCGTAAATATAAAAAAAAAATTTTTGTATGAAATGTTTTAGCAAAAATGTGCTTTGATCACTAGCCAGGTATGGGACTATGTACATATTTTTTTTGATACATAAAATAAATTTTTTTGTAACATCAACAGTGCCAATGTATGTCTACTTAACCTCTGCACAAATGCATTTAAAAGCCGTTTCAAGACATCCGTTTGTTTTTTAAATACTGATTATCGCTTACTCTTTGCTAACGAATCAAATGCTATGTTGTGCAAAACACATATAACAAAAAATAAATAAAAACAAACAATTGCAAATTAATTGTAATTAGTGTGTTATAAACGACCAAATACGAAGTGTAAAGAGTACGGAATTCACTCCAAACAGCAACAAAGCAAACAAATCACACGAACTAAACCAAATCACACGAAAGAACTGTAGCAAAATAGGTGATAAGTATGAATTATCTTGTTTTTTTTCTCAATTATTAGGTATGACTAGCTAGATTTGTATAAAGCAAAAAACAATTAAAGATGAAAAATATTTTTATAGAATATTTAAGTTTTTATTTTAAATTATTTTATTATTACCAAACATATTATCAAATATTTAAGTAAAAAAAATATTAAAAGGTTATTCTATTAGTTGCAAAATTAATATAAAAATAATACATACAACGATCAAAATCTGAGAAACAATCGGCAATAAACATCAAGATCACACCCTGTGAATTGAAAAGTTTACCGTACATAACTGTATTATAGACACACAATTGTTGTGTGTTGTTTTTTCGTTCAAAATCCAACTACTGCTTTACACTGATTTGTTTGAAACGAACTACTGTTTTAACATTGATTTGGTTTTTCATAATGGATCATTCGAGCTGATTTAAAAAAAAATTACAGTAGTTGACACAACAATAATTTGGTGTTGACAACTGTGTACAAGAAACAAATGCATTCGAGCAGGGGTTTAATGTCTACATTAAAAATTTAATTATAAACATGCAATGTCCTGAGCGGATTAGAATCTATAAGAGAAGACTTTTTGATACTTTTTTGTTTTTCAATTGATATTTTTATATTGAACTTACAAAATAGATTAACTCACGTGGAAGATAAAATATGAACCGGAGGTTGGTCCATCCCCAAATCGATCAACTAAGACGAAAAAAATAAATGCTCAAAACATGTAAATTCATAAATACTTAGATGCACCATGTTTTCTTCATATTTACATAAAAATTAATGGTCGAATTTTGACCATTAGGCAAACGCTAGTATATATAAAACGTTTAATTTTTATATCCTAAATTGGTATCTTCGAAATTAAAGAGAAAAAAATTAAAGATGGGTTAACTCTTACGGCACAGATAAAAGTTTTTGAGGCGGCAGTACGCTATTTTTAAACCAAGAACTACTTCGGCTTCTGCAAAAACTATGCAAAAATAAACATAAAATGAAACGTTTGAATTGCAAATCGTTACAGAACGGCGTCTAAATGTATTGAGTGGAGGTTACACTCTTTCTTATTAGCACAACATACAAATCAGTACTTACATACATAAAAAACAATATCTTCCGTCTCGTGTCACCTCTCTATCCTATGTGCGTGTGACAGCGACAAGTGTAAAATAATTATGCGGATGCGTAAAGGTTTTTAACATGCAAAAATAAATAATTTTTTTGCACTTGCCGCTGTCACACGCACATAGGATAGAGAGGTGACACGAGACGGAAGATATTGTTTTTTATGTATGTAAGTATTGATTTGTATGTTGTGCTAATAAGAAAGAGTGTAACCGCCACTCAAAACATTAAGACGCCGTTCTGTAACGATTTATAGTTCAAACATTTCATTTTAATACCGGTAGTCAAAGTTGTATAAGAACCCAAAATTGAATTTCTGCCTAATTCCAAAATTTTTAAAATTGCATTTGCCATCTCTGCGACGGTATACATACTCTGTGTATACTTACGTTATACATACATCAATACACATACTTATTTATTCTTATGGGTATTGCAGATAGCCAATTCAAGTTTTATTTATATCTGCATGTACTTTCTAAAAGAAGAATGAATGTACAAATACACATTGCCAGCGTATACCTATACATATTTAACTTCAACTTGTTATGGGTAATGGTATGTATGTGTAGGGTTGTAGGTAGGGTAATCTTTACCTATACATGCCCATACATGTTTTCTCACTAATACTAAAAGAGTACTTAAAATGATACTTTTGTCATTCTATGGTACAGATGAGTTGTGCGCAGGCCTGCCATATTTTATCGGCATTTTGCCGATTTTTTTGGCTTAAAATGACCAAAGTGCCGATTTGCCGATTTTTGCTCCAAAAATGCCGATTTTTTGATTAACACTAAAACCACTCTAACTTTGCTTGGTAAGATGAAATTTATTAATTTTGGGGAACTTTGGAGCAATTGTCATAACATACACAACCAAATGGAAAGCCTTTTTTAAATTGTTTTGATTAATTTTACAAAAAACGATTACAATTTTAAATTTTCTTCACGGAATTTATGAACACAAAGAATTTTTTGTGCTTTTATGATTAGTATTCGGGCTTATTGGCTAATGATTTACTATCAAAATCAGACTCAACAAAAGCGATATTAACAAAATTGTTAATAACTCTATTATTTTTTATATAGAACTTGCAAATCAAATATTAAAATGTTTTGATCTTGAACAAAAATCTTATAAATCTTTGAATATGATCACCCTAACAAAATTTGGAAAAAGGAAAAATATTTATTTTATGGAAAGTCTGAAGGAGTTACCCAGCTTTATTTCTGAAAAAGAAAAACTAATTTTAGACTCTGAATGTAGAGAGTTAAAATTCTAAAATTTTTAAGAAGATTTATAAGGAATTAAAGTAAATTTGCCAACTTTTTGGGAAAAAATATTAGACTTAAAACATGGGGATTCTACGGATACATTTCCAGTGCTGTCAAAGTTTGTACAACGAATTAAGGACCTTCCACATTCTTCCGCAAATGGGGAAAGAATTTGTGGCCAAGTGAAACTTAATAAATCCAAATTTCGATGTTTCCTGGAAAATGAACACGCAAAGAATAAACATGGTTGATACAATCACAATCGCAAACTATCATTAATGTTTGTGGTTATGATTGTGTCAAACACGTCTTAAGCAACAATATATGTTCTGACATAATGTTTTTAACCAATTATTGTCTCAAACATATTTTTATGTTCAGAAGAAGAAGGCAAACGATCTTTCAAACCATGTTTTATATATTTTCCAACACCATGCAAAATGTCTTCTTTGACATGTTATATGGTTCTCAATAAAAACAATAAAAAATTTAATTGAAAAAAATTTATGTTTTATTACAAATATGCAGCATATGTATATTAATAAATAAAATATAGTATATATTAAAAATAAAATTAAATACATACAATTTTATAAATGTGTGTGTGTTTTAATTTATAAATTATAAATTATATTTTGTACAAATTTTCCCAAAAAATAACAGATCTATGTAGACTTACTTCGGCATGTAATAACACTTTTCAAATTAAACTTACCTTTTATTTCTTTTATGAAATATACCATATCAATATGCTGTTGAAAAGTTATTAAAAAAGACGGTGCTAATGACAACATTTTGTGTCAAAATTTATATGCCGGTTTCAGTGTTGTAGGTTCTTTGGCTGCAAAAAAGACAAAGTAATTGCTTATTTATATATTTTTTTAATTATATATAAATAACTAACCTGTTTCAATAAACGTATAATAATTTATATTTTTAACTAGCTGACCCGGTCCGCGTTGCTCACCCCGAAATTTACGGCCCTTAAATAAAAATCCATGAAACCGCATTCTCTGGCAAAATTTCATGTCAAACTGCATGTAAAACATCGTTCATCCCCAGTTCTGTTTCATCATTATTATATTATAAATTAAAATGTTGTTCATATACATATGTTTGATTTACATTTGATTTGAAAATACATATGGTTATATGTATGTATATATATGCTGTGAATCTTACGAAAAAAGTGAGCGTAAAAGTGGGCGGGGCAACATTTTCTTTCCGCAAAACCTAAGTTAGACCATGGCGATCATTTTAAAGAAAAAATCGTCCAAATCGGTCAAGCCGTTCTCCAGCTATGCGCTTAATAGAAAAAGTGGGCGTAAAAGTAGGCGTGGTAAATTTTTCTTTCGATGAAAGCTTAAAGTTGATTAATACGAACATTTGAAAGAAAAATTAGTCAACTCGATGGAGCCGTTTTCTGATTTTAGGTAAATCGAAAAAAGTGGGCGTAAAAGTGGGCGGGGCAAAATTTTCTTTCCGTAAAAACCTAAGTTGGACCATGGCGATAATTTCAAAGAAAAAATCGGTCAAGCCGTTCTCAAGTTATGGATTTTGCCACGCCCCTCGGCCCCCAGGCCATTAATTTAAATAATAACTATCCTATCATCTAAGTTGGACCAAATTACATATATATGCCAATTTTCATGAATATCAGTTGACTCGTTTTTGTGTTTATTCGAAACATACACAGTGACACGGATTTTTTATATATTAACATAGCTGACCCGGTCCGCGTTGCTGGCCCCGAAATTTTTGGCCCTTAAATAAAAATCCATGAAACCGCATTCTCTGGCAAAATTTCATGTCAAACTGCATGTAAAACATCGTTCATCCCCAGTTCTGTTTCATCATTATTATATTATAAATTAAAATGTTGTTCATATACATATGTTTGATTTACATTTGATTTGAAAATACATATGGTTATATGTATGTATATATATGCTGTGAATCTTACGAAAAAAGTGAGCGTAAAAGTGGGCGGGGCAACATTTTCTTTCCGCAAAACCTAAGTTAGACCATGGCGATCATTTTAAAGAAAAAATCGGTCAAGCCGTTCTCCAGCTATGCGCTTAATAGAAAAAGTGGGCGTAAAAGTAGGCGTGGTAAATTTTTCTTTCGATGAAAACTTAAAGTTGATTAATACGAACATTTGAAAGAAAAATTAGTCAACTCGATGGAGCCGTTTTCTGATTTTAGGTAAATCGAAAAAAGTGGGCGTAAAAGTGGGCGGGGCAAAATTTTCTTTCCGTAAAAACCTAAGTTGGACCATGGCGATCATTTTAAAGAAAAAATCGGTCAAGCCGTTCTCCAGTTATGCGATTAATAGAAAAAGTGGGCGTAAAAGTGGGCGTGGCAAAATTTTCTTTCCGTAAAAACCTAAGTTGGACCATGACGATCATTAGAAAAAAAAACTGTCCAAATCGGTCCAGCCGTTCTCAACTGATGCAATTACCAACGAACAACATTGATTTTTATTTATATAGATTTTGCAAGGTAGCATGACCTTTTTCTACCCGAGAAATGTTTTAATTATTTTGTAAACATTTATGTTTCCTGATTAACTAACGCTCGCGGAAGGAGAAAATTTCATTTTCTTTGTAAGCACACACTGCTTGTTTCGACAATAAATGTTTGCTCACTAAGAGAATGTGTTTTAAAGCAAACAAACATTATGGTATTAAAAATATCTTTTGGGTCCAACAATATTATGATTTTAATTGTATAGTTGAAAATATATATAATATAGTAGCAAACATATTAAATAATTTAAAATGTTTAGCTAGATCAGAGTAACTTTTTAGGTGTAAAAGGCCATATAATATTATTATAGCGAATTTAAAAATGTTAAGGACAATTAAACAATTTTTGAGGATATATTATGACTATAAATAATTTATTAGGGTAAACGTATTAGGTAAATATGAATAAAAATGGTCGTAGTGACCATTTCATAATCAGGTTTTTTCTCTGCGTGAACCCTTGGAAGAAATTTTTTTTTTAAGATTACTTAAAATTTAATAATGCAAACTGTTTTGATGTTGATATTAAAATGGATTTAATTAAACTATTAAACTGAAATATATACATATCTATAAAATATTTGTTAAAATAAAATGTTGAAAAAAAAATTTCAATTAACTAAAATTTATAAAACTATTCTTTTTCATTAATTTTAATGTATTTATATGGTTTATATGTAAGTTAATTCTGAATTATTCTGTTTTGTTATTTTTGTGTTAATAAAAATATGTTTTATTGTTCTTAAAATGGATATTATTAATTTGCCGATTTTTTGAATTGAAGTGCCGATAATGCCGATTTTTTTTTTTTTGAAAATGTGCCGATTTTTTATCAAAATTATCTGGCACCCCTGGTTGTGCGTGCTCATTTGGATATGAAGATCTATTTTATCGTAAGCATTCGACGTTGTGGTACCGTCGTCTTGAAAGCTGCAGCTCATTAAATTTGAATTAGTTAAAACATCCTGATCATTTATATTATTTTTAATTTTTTGCATAGCTTCATATGTTTTGAGAAAATGATCCTTTACAAAAAAAAATATTATATGTTTAGAATTTGAAGCAGATAATATGCATATACATATCTATGTATCGCACAGTTTCAAATAAACTAATTAAAAAATGTTCAGAAAAAAATTAAAGCTGCATTTTGAAAGGAAAATACTCATTTAGATGAAAGTATACTGCATAAGTATATTCTTAACACAGCCTTTTGCTTACGATCTTCAAAAAAAAATCGTACCCCTGTAATCAAAGCGTGGATCTAGGTATATTGCTGATCAAAAGGCATCATGCTTTAAAAGTATCTCTTTCCTGATTCTCATCGCATTTAGGAGAGCTGCTGCGTATGTATTAAGGGAAACGAACTCTTCCATATCTAACTCACATGTTAAGGTAGAGTTAGCCGAACGTCCACGTCCCCTAACGAAACGTCTGGTCCGTTTTGTTATTTGCTTACAACATAAATGCTTACCGAATTTAAAGGTCACGTTGACGGAACGTCTCAATCTGTTTAAATTAGAATTTCTTGCCGTCGTTAAGTGACAGTTGTAAAGCAGTGATGGCCTGCTTGTATATTAAATTGAATACGAATATTTTCGCTCTTTTTTTTGGTACTTTTTTCCAGTATATCTATGGACTTTCGACAAAACGACTTACAATACAAAATATTTGCATATATATAAATATACATATGCTTAGAATCTATATATAAGAAACTAAGACAGATGGTATCTAGTCTTTAAAATTTAGCTATTATTAAGCAAGGTAGACCTTTTTCTGACGAAATATTTATTAAGAATATATTCCTCCAAATAAAACAAAATCTTAATTGTAGTTTTAATTTTATAGAATCCTCTGTCCCGTGATACTTTTGCTCGCCGTACTCTTTAGTTAGGAGTATACGCAGAGTTTGCCATTAAAGAAAATATAAAAAATTTTGATTTCTTTTCTTTTGCTTTAGATGAAAGCACTGACTTGCTAGCTTGTTACGCAGATAAACAGTAAATCTTTGAAACAATGATTTCTCTCAAAACTGTTTGCACAAAAGTAACAGCCAAGGTTTTTGTTCAATATTATTAATGAAAAATTTTTATCAATTGCGGACTCCAGAAAATTTATTTACCTCTGTGTAGATGACAGAAATATCGTGTGAAAAAATATGGAAGTTAAATGTGTCAACTAAAACGACATGAGTATATATTCAATAATTTTAATCGCATTGTGCACCTGGTAGTACTGGCATCAAAAGTTTTAACATCTCACCCTGCCATGAAAACTGACGTTTGCGCCATCAGTACAAACGCCAGCTAATTTTTTGGAGTCTACTGTAGAAAAAAGTTTTTCATTAATAATATCGAACAATAGTTTGCCTGTTTCGTTTGAGCAAAAGGTTTCTAGTGAAAACATAGTTTCAAAGACATTATATTCCATATCTACACAGCGAATACAAATAACGAGCTGGCAGAGATCGTTGATGTCAGTGCTCTCATCTAATGAAAAAGAAAAAAATTCGCAATTTTTTAAATTTTCTTTAATTTTAGATTCTACGTATGCTCCCAAATGAAGACTACGACGTGCAACAGTATCACGGGATAACAGAAGATTTTCTATAATGTCAACATTATAATTTTTGCGTAACGTGGCGTAATATGTTTTTAATAAATACCCCATCAGTGAACGGTCTACCTTGTGTAATAACGTCTAAACTTATAAGACTAGATAGCTCCTGCTTAAGTTTTTTATTTGACGACTGATTTAATTCTTTTTCTTCCAACCATTCTTTAATCATCTTTAAACAATTTTTTTTTTTTTTTTCTTGAAAAAGATTTTCTTTTCCTTCTTCATTTAACTTTTTCATAGTAATGCTATGAAAGCTATCAAAATGTCTTTTTAAAACACTTTCTTTCATTGTTTTAAATGACTTATGACAAAACAGGCATTGCATTTTACCAAAAGCATTTTTAATCATAAAATATTTTTTACATGCCATAATTAAACAATTTATTTTGTTCAGTTCACCTACAAAAAATACGTAAATAAAATCTGAAAAAATAAAGAAGCAGTCATACACCCGTGCTCATGTACATACGACGTTGTCTCGTTGAGTCGACAATCGCTACTAACCACAAGAGCATAAGAATCAGTGTTGCCAGTGAAATTTCGAGAAAGATACATTTTAGTTTCCAAAAAGATACACTTTTTCCCAAAAAGATACATTTTGAAAAAAAATTTTAAAATCCATTTTTAACGTTTAACATTTATTAACATAACATTCTTATTTCATATTTAATGAATATTGCAAACAAAATGATATCCTATAAATTCATTTTTATATTTATTTAAGTCATAAATATATTTTAAAAATACAGTAAGCAAACTTTAAAATTAATTATATGTAACTATCTTTGGATGTTATCAAAACAAATTCATTTTTGTAAAAAAATAATATATGTACGAGTTAAGGCGTTAATACTAAGGCGATTATATGAAAAAGTTCACATAAATATTTGTTCTAAAATTTCATCTTAACACACATGCACAAGAATAAGCAGACGACAGAAAAACTTAGAAAACCTTACATCAAAATACATGTTATTTTGGTATAGCTTCGTACAAGACGGTGGCCAGATCATACAATATTGTAAACAGGCGTTGCCAATAGAAACATTTTTCTGACAATGATCTAGTCACATGCATTAATGTTACACGTCTGCCAAATACAATGTTCACACAGTAGCAAGACATTTTTAGTCAATTTTAATGCAATTTAACCAGCGCTGTTTACCAATATTAGGTCTGTCTGCGTACACATATTTTGCATAATTTTGTACAAAATGTCGCAAAATCTTGCAAAATGTTGTCTGCGTACTCCAAATCTCTTACAGCGAGAGAGCCAAAAAGAGAATTTTTTGACAGTTGAAAGTTAGAGAACTTGCAAAATGTTACTGGAGAAATTTCCTCTGGTAAGATTTTGCAACTAGTTTGAACAGCTGTTTTTATATACTGTTTGAATGAAAGAGTTTACGTGTGCCAAGATAGCGTCGACGAAATAGCGTCGAATTTGGGAATTTAAAAACCGGGAAACCAAAATACCCAAATAATGGGGATTTACAGTATATGAACAAAAAGTTAGCGTCGAATTTAGGAATTTAAAAAGGGGAAGTAAAAATATAGTTTTATTTTTAATAAAAATACTAAAAATATTTACCACAGGCTTTTGCACGGTATAAACTGTATATTTTCTGAAAGTAAATAGTTTCCTGGACCAAATGAGCGATGCGTGCAAAAAATATATAGTTTATACCGTGCAAAAGCCTGTGGTTCATTGCATTAATCAGTAAAGATTTTTACTGACCATTTTGGATGAACTCAGATTTCTCGGAAACTGTCCGAACGATTTTTTGCTCGCATCGCTCATTTTGTCCAGAAAACTATTTACTTTCAGAAAATATATAGTTTATACCCTGCAAAAGCCTGTGGTAAATATTTTTTGTATTTTTATTAAAAATATAAATATATTTGGGCTTAAATCAAGTTTACCGACGCAGCTCCAAATAAAAAAAGTACCTAGGGTGATAGAAAATGTGAAAATGGAAAAATAAGAAGAAAAAAATTAAATAAGAAAGTTCGCGCAAACGCTTAGTTTTCGAGTTATGGGCGTTTTAAGTTTTTATATAAATATGTGATTTTGCAGTTCATTTCCAAATGTATATGGCTAATATTGGTATCATTGCAAAGCGTTTCACTAGATCTTTCTGGACATACAGAACTTATTTTAATATTTTTAGTTTATTAAGAAGTGGGACGAGTTTGCAAAATACAAAAGTTTTTTAGTAAGCATAAAAACAAATTTATTAATTTTTTCTAATTCTTTAATGTATGTATATGCTACATACTAATTTATTTAAGAATTTTAATTAAAATACAAGTAAAACCTTCTTTATGTTTATGTTATACTAATGAGGAGAGAATCCTTGCCCATGGGCAAAGGACGTCTATGCCAGGAAGCTTTAGTAAGCGAAGCCGGTGTTTATTATACCATAGAGAAGAACATCCTTGCGTCCGGCCAAAGGCTGGCTATGCAAAGAATTTTTTTTTGCGATGCTAGTGTTTGTTATTTTATAAAATTTGTATTACACTTTTATTTAAATAAACTACATTCTTTCCTACTGCACTTCCGTAACATTTCGACGTAAAATAAAAAAAAAAAACGGTAACGTGATCTAAAGAGGTTAATATTTTGAAATAAATTATGTATATCCAGAAAAATCTGTTCAAGAGCTTTAAAATGATACCAATATTGGCCATATACGTTTAGAATTGTAGTGGAAAATCACATATTTATATGAAAACTTTAAACGTCCATAACTCGAAAACTAAGCGTTTGCGCCAACTTTTTTATTTCATTTTTTCTTCTTATTTTTCCATTTTCCATCACCCTGGGTATTTTTTTTTGATTTGGAGCTGCGCCGGTAAACTAGATTTGTTCCTATATTTGTACCTCTATTTTAAATTCCTAAATTCGACGCTAACTTTTTGTTTATACTGCAAATGCTCATTATTTGGGTATTTTGGTTTCCCGGTTTTTAAATTCCCAAATTGGACGCTATTTCTTCAACGCTATCTTGGCTCACGTTTGTTATTTCAATTGTTTACACACCGATCAGCTGTTTTCTTGCAAGATTTCACTGGATACTGTCTGCGTACTTTTTGAAATATTCTCAGCCGAAAGAGTAAAATTTGTCTTACTCTCCCAAAAAATTTACTGAGTATTTGCTACTGGAAAAGTACCCAGACAGACCTATTGTAAGATCTGACCACCGTTTGTACGAAGCTTTTTAGTTGTTACTGTTTTTTTTTCGTATTCATAACGATATGATATCTTTAAAAAACTTTCTCAGATAAGGAAGGTTTAATAATTTATTTCTGTACATTTTGCGTACATATTCAAAAGATACGAAAAATATCAGGATTATACACGATACATGAAGTCATCAAAAGATACGAAAAATGCATCTTTCGTATCCTAACGGCATCACTGATAAGAATGTGTGTGATTTGATTTTGAACAATTGTTCTATGGTTTGCGCGCCATTGGCTTAAGGTACGGTCAGATATGGCAAACATTTGCCGAAAAACGTCAAATATTTGTTTGCCGCAATGTGACCATAAAATATTTATTTGCGACAAACAGGAAAACAGCTGATTTTGGGCAAATAAATTTGTTTGGTGTCAAACAAAAATGCTTTTAATGTGACCACTCAAAAACAAATATTTGCCTGTATTTTAAGCAAACAAATATTTGTTCTTACAATTATTTTGTAAGAGCAAACAGTAGCAAATAACTGCTGTTGGGAACAACTTAAAAAAAAAATACCACTAAAATCAAATAAAAAAACACAAAGTATTGTAATAATATTTTTGTAAAATTTAACATTTATCTAATTTATTTATTAAAAAAAACACATGATTTTGGAATTACATTAAATTCGTTTTTGATTTTCAGTATTTTTTGTTGTTGTAGCCAAATCGTCGTGCGGTTACTGCCTTGGATCAAAGATAAAAAAGTTATCTAATCTATATATATAAAATTGTAACGTTACTGATTCACTCACTGATTCATCATCGCACAGCCTGATGGACCAGGGCTAGCTCTCCCCAAATCGATCACAAAGACGTGATTTTTGGAATTCTAATGTTTAGGGGGTAAAAACGGGTAAATTCGGTAACCTTATATCTCTAAAACTAAAATTTCATACTTATCGTTGTTCTTTAGAAAAATAAGCGGACAGGTGTCTGGTACTTTTTGGAAATTCAGCCCTTTAACGGAGTAAACGGGTAAAACCTGTATTTTGGTACTTTTTTGTCACCCCACCTATCTTTTAAACCCATAATAAGAGAAATAAGGGTTATATCACATTTGAAACTTATCTAAAAAATCCAAATACAAATTTCGTACTTTTTCGAAATTCGGACGTTTAAGGGGTAAAAAGCGTAACTATTTTTGGTACTTTTTTACAAAACATTGTTTTTATTTATTGACATAGACGTATTAAATTATGGGCTCCCACTACAATATTTAAATTTTTTTATGCTTCAATGGGGAGAAAAAAGTACAAAAAAGGGGAAATAGGGAGTAAACGGGTAAAATCTGTATTTTGGACTTTTTTGTCACCCCATCTATCTTTTAAACCTATAAACATAGAAATAAGGGTTATATCACATTTGAAACTTATCTAAAAAATCCAAATACGAATTTGGTACTTATTCGAAATTCGGACATTTAAGGGGTAAAAACCGTAACTATTTTTGGTACTTTTTTACAAAACATTTTTTTTTAGTCAAAAATTTAGTACTTATTGTTGTTCAATAAAAAAAAAAATAAGCGGACAGGTGCTTGGTACTTTTTTGAAATTCGGCCTTTTTGGGGAGTAAACGGGTAAAACTTGTATTTTTAAACTTTTTTGCTATGCCATCTATCTTTTAAACCAATAAACATTAAAATAAAAACTATATCACATTCATAACGTATCTAAAAAATACAAATAAAAATTTGGTACATTTTCGAAATTCGAACGTTTAAGAGGTGAAAATCGTACCTATTACAAAGTAGCTGGTTAAAACCTAGAAACATAAACTTTGGCGTAATATGTCCACGAAAGAAAAGGAGATGCTAACGAAGTAGCAGGTTAAATGCTAGTTATTGTATAAAACCATTTTTTGAGTAATTACCATTTTAAGATTTCAAAAATGGATTACGAAATATAAAAAGAACTCTAAAATTATATATGTATAATCGATTTTAAACTCAACCTTTCAAAAATGTTTAAGCAATTTTACACGATATTTATTTTGCGGTGGGTTTGTCAGATGTAAAGTCCATATGTAATTTCACATGTCTGTCAAAATTGACAATTACAGAAGGTTAATCATTTTTGCTTTAACACGTTCCTTTTTGGTTTCACCTGACATAACATAAAAACATTCATATTAGCAAACTATTTACTGATTTATATTTATATTCACTTTTTATTGTATTTTAGTTAATTAAAAAATTTGTTTTTTTTTAAGAATATGTGTAAGTAAATAGATTTTAATATATATTTGCCTCCACAAACAGACGACTTGCAAAACAGCTGATGTCAGATGGTTTGCCAGATCAAAATAGAACACGCTCTAATTGAAAGAAATTCCTCTATATTTTCCATCACAATTTGTATAATAGTGTTTTGGCAAATAAATTTATATATTTTGACAGTTTGGTCAAATATTTTGCTTCGGCAAATATTTTTTTAAGTGTGACCATATGGAAAACATGTTTGCTAATATGTGTGTTTGCCGCTATTTGACATCTGTTCGAGCAAACAAATATGAGCAAATAAATGTGCGCAGTGTGACCACAAAATGAAACCTACATTGTTTTGAAAAAAAATTTGCCAAATAAAGGCAAACATATTTGGGGCTAATATTTGCCATATGTGACCGTACCTTTAGATGTACAAAATAAACAAATGCATATGCACATAGAATAGAAATGAGAAATATATAAAAGGCTTTAAATGGTTACAAAATATTGTTTTGTCTATACACATTTACAAAATAATATATGTAAATGTGTATGTATATACTAAAATACATATTTGTTTATTGTAAATCTATAATATAAATATCAGATATTAAATTATTAATGTTTTTTTACTTACACTAAATAATGTTTTAATACCATTTTAATCACTTGGTACTTTTTCTGCATTTCCCATCACTGTGTGTGTTGTTTAATGTTTACTATTGCTTTTTTGTTTATGTATGTGAAAAACATTTGACACAATTTTAGATATTCTATAAGTGCACCAACGTGCAAGCAGTCCGTTACAGTAAGTTACGGGAACAGCAACGTTCGCCTAACTCTGCCTTTAGCCAGTCTTGGAAAAAGTCTTCTAATATATATTGCTCCTTTTGAAGTTTTACAGTGCATTTAGCTAATGGTGCAAATACATTAACAAAATTGTTGATAAATATCCAGTTTATGTCAAGGTTGTATAAGCTTTCATGGGTTTCAATATATTCTTTGAGAGAAAGGATTTTGTTTATGATATTGTATGTAGAATTCCATCTTGTTTTCTCATTTGAAATAAATTAAAAAAATATTTTATTAGTTTTTCTTTTTATCATCAGTTTAAACACAAAATATGCAAATAAATTTTAAACATTAAAACTTAATAAAAACCCCCATAAATAAAAGTTTAATTCACTATTAAGTCGAATTAATATTATTTGGTTTTTTTTTAAATATGCTGAAGATGTTTAAAAAAATTGGGTTTAAATTTGAATATGAAGATTTGTGTCATTGTACAAGAATTCGAAAAATGATTTACATTAAAAATAGTTGGCGGAGCGAAATATGACCCCAGGAAATATGGCCCCAAAGTACTGAATGAAGAATTTTCCCAAAACTTTACATGAAACACAGCAACACGCTATTTTGGGGCAATTTTTTTTTTTTTTTTGCTTTTTTTGGAATGTTGTTGCATTTTTTTGTTAGAGGTGTTTTTTGTATTTTAAGTGAAATGAAAATATCAAGGAATTAAAAACGACGCCGCATAAGATCGCAATTTTTTCTTTGGTACCATTTTTCATTTACTAGTATTTAAGGCAAATTTTAATAAAATCAAAAACGAGCCCAAAAATTCAATGTGAACATATGGGCAGATTGACATGTAATATTTTATTAAAATTCACGATCAAAATAGAAGTAAATTCTAAGGTACTTTTAAAGAAGTAGTAAGATCCATTTAATTATAAAAAAATATTCCTGACATAGAACTCTTTTAAGTTTCTAATCAAAATGCTAACAATTTTTGATACCAGAAATGTTTGTCGAATTTTGTAAGACCCTTCACGGCACCTTCAAAATACTTAAATTTTCAATCTTTTAACAATTCAAAAAATTTTATTTAAAAATTTCCATGGATAGTATCAAAATCCCGAATGGTTTTACCATTGAGGAGAAAATCCTTACACCCGGCCGAAGGCCCAACCATGGTTGCTTTCGTGCGATTTTTAAAATCAAAACTGTAAAATTATTCGGTATATTAAAATTCAGCAATTTTAAATTCTGCATTTTTAAACTCTGCATTTTGAAATTTGGGAATTGTAATACGGGATTGTAAGTTACGGGTAAATGACCCTAACCCAACAATTTCTTATATAATTTGCTTCGTGTGTGTATAGTTTTAGGTTTTTTGGCGTAACATTTCATTAAAAAAAATTCAGGTGAATTTTTAAAAAGAAGACCTACCCCAAATTTAGGGTCATATTACGGCGGTCAGTAAAATCGCATAAAGGATTAATGGCCCAACGTAAACGTTAAATGGCCCAAAAAATTAAAAAGAAATTTATATATAAAAATGAAGAAAACATTAAAATAATGAAAAATCACTTAAAAAGTAAAATTATTTATTTAGTTTATATTTTAAGTTAAATATGTACATTGAATATTTAAAATAAAAACCATATCGGGCTTGATGCTGGTGTTTAAAAATTGAAATTCTGTATGGTGTGAAACGGGTAGCTAAATCAATCATAATAAAATTCTCCTTCTAATTTCACTTTTGGTTGATTTCAAGTACAAATTAAATCAAGTTTATAATTCTTGAATCAAACGCATTTTGAGATTGAATCAATCTCAGTTTTACTTAAATCAATCTCATTTTCGGGTTATTTTAAGTACGAATTCGGGATAAAATGTGGATAATTTAAGTACATATTTCGCGCTTGAATACTCCGTACTAAATAAATCTTTCTGTACTTGATTCAAGAAAATCCGTGATACCGCTACGAATTGATTTGAGTACGGCTGGATGGATTTTTCTTTTGAATGTACTTATTTGAGTTGGGGTTATATGTCCGAAACTTGATATCTCCAATCCAAAATTCCGAATTTACATATCTAGACTCGCCAACTAAAGCTTCCCTGCATGGCCGACCTTCGCCCGGGCAAAAGACCAAACTTAAAAGCTTTAATTAAGGAAGCCGGTGTTTGTTATACCATAGCGGAGAACATTCTCGCTATGCAGAAAATATTGGGTTAGCGAAGCCAGTGTTTGTTATACCATAGAGGTGAAACCCCTTGCACCCGAACGAGGGCCTTCCTTTAGTTAGCGATTCGGGATTTTCAAATTCCGCATTTTTATCAATAATAATACATATAACACTGACTGAAAACAAAATTTGTTTTACTAGATCTTACAGTCGTTATTTCGTTACTATCTCGTTGAAGAATAAGTCCAATTAAGAAAACGAAAAAATTATTAGTAGTTTTCCAATTCAAAAAAATTGTTTAAAAAGTTTTTTAATTAAATTAATGTTAAAATTGAATCCATTATTTTTTTAGTTGAAAGAAAATTATAAATACAATTTTGATTAAATTAACATTTAAGTTGTTTTGATATAAATTTTTAATTAAAATATTAGTTAAATAACAACAAATCTTAATTGATTTTGTCGCTTAAAATAAAATAATTGAACCTTCTAGAATTGTTGTTGGGAATTGTCTAAACCTGAGCTATATTCAATTAAATCAATTAACACATTGTTTGAAACGACAAAGTTTTTTGATCATTTGTTTTAATTAAAATTAAAAATATCATTTATTGAAAAAAATTCACAATTTTCAACTTTTAAAATTTTTAGAAATCAATATAATCATTGCGGTCATAGGTGCAAAATCAGCCACTTGTTTTCTTAATTCTATGAACTTGGTATAAATTTGGTGATTAGAGACTATTTTTAATTTTTTCTGGTATTAAAAATTAATTATTACCCAAAAATTAGGAAAAATCTCAAGAAAAAAAATGGTTGATTTTGCAAAGGAAATTTGTGTGGAAAATTTTGTGCGATTTTTCATATATTGCCTCATACATAATTAATTTTAGTTTTAGGGCAATTTTTTTTTTTTTTGGTGATATTTCATTAAAATAATTGAGTCATAATGCTTTTAAAAAAGCCCCAAATTTGGGGTCAATTTTCTTTTTTAGGCCACATTTCGCAGCACCAAAGAAGGCTGTGGGAAAAATCGCCCAAAGAAAAATGGCCCAAAAAAAGAAATGAAAAATCGCCCAAAAAAATTCCATGTAAAATTGGGCCTAAATTCATATGAAAAGTGACCTAAAATTTTTGGGCTATTTTTCGTTATTGTTGGGTGATTTTTCGTTTTTTAAATTTGGGTGATTTTTCATAATGAAAATGTTGTATGAAAAATGGCCCATTTTTTTGATTTTCTCCTCTATGGTATAACAAACACCGGCTTCGCTTACTAAAGCTTCTCTGCACAGCCGGCCTTCGGCCGGGCGCAAGGATTTTCTCCTCTATGGTATAACAAATACCGGCTTCGCTAACAAAAGCTTCTCTGCACAGCCGGCCTTTGGCCGGGCGCAAGGATTTTCACCTCTATGGTATAACAAACACCGGCTTCGCTAAGTAGAGCTTCTAAAATCTGCCTTGTTTCCAAATGAAAGCCGACTATGCAGAGAAGCTTTAGTTAGCGAGGCCGGTGTTTGGTCTACCATAGAGGAGAAAATCCTTGCGCCCGGCCGAAGGCCGGCTGTGCAGAGAAGCTTTAGTTAGCGCAGTGTCCATGACACTGGACGTTATAACATGCCACCAGGAAAAAATTCGTTTTTGCTTTTTGGGTAATTTTTCATTTTTTTTGGGCCCTTTTTCGTTTCTTTTGGGCAAAATTTCATATATAACATTTTGGGTCATTTTTCATGTTCAGTTGGGCGATTCTTCATTTGGGCGATTTTTCATTTCTTTTTTTGGGCCATTTTTCTTTGGGCGATTTTTCCCACAGCCGCCAAAGAAGTTGCAATAAAGGCTCAAAATAAAATTATTCTAAAAGAGATAAAAAAATTTTATTTTTAATAAAACATTTTAATATTTTATTTTTAAAATAAAAAAACTAAATCTAATTAAAGAATAAACAAGAAAGGGGAAAGGGGGGTTGGTTTAAAATGCGTTTAAACCAACATATCTATAAAACTGTAAACATTTAAAAAATCTTTAAGCGAATAAAATTGGGCGTTTAAACTACCATTGCAGACCATATGAATTTGACAACATTTATCGTAGAGCTGCCACATGTTACTTTTTAAATTACGTATAATACATGGGACACTGATTTGCAGCTTTTGAGTTTAAACTACATATATATTTAAGTTTAGTTCAACTAAAGCAATCTTTAAACACTCACTGATTTATTAGCCACAAGAAAGTAAAGTTGGTCAAGCGCGACCGCATTGCGTACATAGAAATTTTTGAGAGTATGTATACTGTATTTGAAACCCCTGGCCAAAAATAGACTCATAAAATACATACATAGTTCTTTGTATCGAATATTTTATGCAAATAGGCGATGCGCAAAATGACCCTGGAAATATGGCCCAAAAACAAAGGAAAATTAAGAATGGCCCCAACATAATACAACACAACAGCACGCAATTTTGGGTAATGTTTTTTGTTTTTTTTTCATATTTTCGTTGGGATTTTTTTACATTTTAAGTGAAATTAGAAATGACCCCAATATCAAGGAATGAAAAATGGCCCCAAATAAAATGAAAATTTTTACTTTGGGCCTATTTTTCATTTACTAATATGTAATGCAAATTTTAAGAAATGAAAAATGATGCCAACAAATTTTATAAAATTCTTTTTTTGCTTGGGTAATTCAACATGGAATCTTAACCTCATTATTCCTCCTTATACCACAAGGCTTACAATAATAAAATTACCAACGTTGGAGAGCAGAAGAATTATGCTTAGCGTTTCATTTTTATTCAACCTAATAAATGGTGCGGTCTGCTCCGACTTCCTACTCAGCAACATAAACTTTAATGTTCCTCATCGATCAACTCGTTTCTACATCCCAATATATTTACAAGTTTTTCAAACTAATTATGCTAATTCTAAATCTCTAAGAAAATTGTGTAAACTTTATAATGATTTTTATTTCCTATTCATTTTTCTGTTAATGTTAATGTCATTAAACGTAATATTATTTTGTACCTTAATCAATGTAATTAAATGGCTGCCTAACTGCCCGTTCGCCGATATCGAACGTTAACCTCCGCATAGTAAATTACATTTAAAACAAAAACAAAATTTCAAAAATTGTATCGAACGGGCAGTAAGTCTTTTGTTATTTTGTATATTATGTAAAATTTTTTTTATACTTGGTCTGTAAGGATTTATTCCGTAGACCTTAAATAAATAAATAAAAAAAATAAAATAAATATATAAAAAAAAAATTCTAGGAATAGTATCAAAATCATGAATTTTTATACCAAAGAGGATAAAATCTATGCCAGCTATGCAGAAATGCTTAAAATAGCGAAGTATTACCCCAAATTTAGGGTCATATTTAAATTTTTTTGATTTTTAATTTTTCATTAAAAAACAATAAATTTCAGTGTTTTTATCAAAAAAAAAAAAATTGAGAATTTAGCACGTCATAGAGAAATCTTATTTATAATAAATTTTGTATTCCCGAAAATAACTTTTCATATATGAAAAATAGCTCCAAATTTGGGGTAAATCTTAATTTTTTTTTCGAGGGGCTATATTTCCTAGGGCCAAGGTTCGCAGAGTAATTTCCATATATCTACGTCTATAAACGCAGAGAAAAAAACATTTTTCAATATGGGCCCCACCAAAAAAATTATTTTTTTAAAATTTGTAAACATATTATGGTTAAATTAACCATATTATTGTCACCGGCAATCATATTATGGTTAAATAAGTCCTGAATCAGGAAGCCACAATAATATAATGGTTGCATGTAAAAATTTTGAGGTTAAACATGTTTTGTTTTAAATTAATTGTTGGACTTTGAATTAAGAATAGGATTTTCCTCTTTTCCAAACATGATATGGTTAAAAACCAAACGGCCGTAAGTGTTAAACATATCTTTTTAGTTATTACCCATGACGTGTTCGAAGGCAACTATAATATGGTTTGGGCTCATTAATGGAAAACTAATTTAAACATAATATGGTTGCCGGTGACAATAATATGGTTAAATAAATCATAATGTATTAAAGAATTTTCGTTAAAAATAATTTTATTGAAGGTGACCATATTGAAAAATGTTTTTTTATTTGGGTGCATAGACAGTAAGTAAAACAAAAAATGTATTGGAATTAAAGTTTGAATGATACTGGAACGAAATTTTCGTTCTTTAATCGTTTCCTTTTCAAAAAGTCAAACCTGATTAAGAAGTTTATATGCATTTTAGTATAGATCGAAAATTGTTAAAAATAAAATGTGCCATGGTTGGCTAGTTGGTAGTGAGCTAGTCGCATAGTGCGATGGTTTTGGGTTCGATTCCCGGCAAAGACTCTGATATGGTTCACTACAACGGTCTAAAAGTCTAATTAAGTTTGAATTTCTTGAAAAATAGAGTCGTGTCGAAAAAAATCAAACCAAAAAACAATTATGGGTAATACTAAATTTTACTTATTTCTCAACATGTTTTTCAAATTTATAATTTTTTTTATCATAATTTGAAAAAGACAGATAACAGTTACAAAGAAAGATTTTTTTATGAATATTTCTGACTTACAATTTGTGAAATTAATTTGAAAATAGTCCAATGGATTTTAGTATATGTTTTTAGTATATGAATATCACAGTTCTTTTAACTTCTTTTTATTTTAAAAACTTTAAAAAAATTTCAAGATGCAACATTTTTTTTTAAACACCAACAATTTTTTATTAACCTTTTTTAAAAGCCATAAATAAATTTTATTTAACACAAATTTTATTTGTGTTTTTAACACATTTTTTGATTTGCATTAGTTTTATGTTCTAATTTCTATTTTTTTAAAGAATTTTGTTTAAAATTGTTGTTCTGTTTTTATTCTTCTTTTATTAAACACTTTTAAAATTAAAATATTTTTTTTTTTTTTTTTGGATTTTCTAATTTTTTATTAACAATTTCTCATACTTTTTTCAAAAATAAATTTTATTTGAATCGATAAATGGATTTCCCGGGAGTGGAAGTGTAAAGGTTTGAATTTCTGAAAGACGTCCGTACACGTTCGTTATTCGCGTTTGAATGTATCATTTGGCAAAAACCTCATCCAACTTTAGGTGATTTTTGAAACCTGGTTTTGTGCAAAGAAATGTTTTTATTGCTGCTTCTTTCGTTATTTTGGTTGTTTGTGATTGCTTTTTATACCCTTCACCGAAGGTAAAAGGGTATATATAATTTTGTCCGTACGTTTGTAATTTCTACAATATTGATCTAAGCCCATATAAAGTATATATATTCTGGCTTCTTATGAGAAGGGAAGTTCAAATCCGGTTGTCCGTCTGTCCGTCCGTTGAAATGGGTTTTCCGAAGACCCCAGATGTGATGAAGGCTAGGTTGTTATACATTTATGTCACATATGGTCCGGATTTGTTTGCTATTGAAATTCAGGAAGATCGGTCCATAAATGGCTGAGATATGAGCAAAAAACCACGACTACCTCTAATTTTTCCCATAAATCCCATGTTGTTGTTGTTTTTTTCCCATAAATCCCATGTTGTTGTTGTTTTTTAAATTCTTTTTTTCTGCATATCTCGAGAACGGCAAGAGCTACGGCTTTGAAATTTGGTACAAACATCTTGCTTGCCAATACACAAACTCTCTAAAAAAAAATGGGCGGGATTGGATAAGTGGGTGTGGCACTTCCCGTACAAAGACATTATTGAAAATACTCAAAATTTTAAATTTTACGGCTCTAGTATGACATATGAACACGTTTTATATACCAAAATGTCAGAAATTTTTAGCAGGGGGGGGGACGCAAATGAAACAACTTAATTATATATAAAAAAAAAAAGTAAATATTTGGATTTCAGTAATTTGGTCATAACTTGGGCATTTTTCAACCGATTTGATAGATTTATATACCGACGTCTTTGGGAAGAAATTTACCATTTACATTGGTAATAAAACTTGGACTCGAAAAGGTCTACGGTTCCCGAAAATAGGTATTTTTCTTAAAAAAAATTATATTTTGGTAATAACTTTTTTGTATCTGAACCGATTTTTCCGAGTTCTTGAGCAAATATGTTCTACTATGTATGTATGTATTCATAGGTCATATAACATAAATTTTTAGCAGCATATATTTCCTGAAAACCCTGAAACCTTTCTCCCAAAAATGGAAGAGTAATGCCCAAAATAAAATTTTTTTTTTTAACATACCCATTTTCGGGAACAATAGGTCTTCCCGAGTCCAAGTTTTATAATCTAAGTAAATGGTTTTTTCTTCCTTAAAACGTGGGTATATAAATCTGCCAAATCGGTTAAGAAATGGTTAAGTTATTAGCAAAATACTCCAAAAATGGGCTAAAAAGCATCAAAATTTCTATAAAAACTAAAATTTTATAAATTTTCTCATTTTGAGTTCTAATATTTTTATACTTTTAACAAAATGTATTGAAGTTACTAATATTTCTATTAATTATTTTCATTTTATGTTACAAAAATTACAACTTACGGTGCGAAATATTCGTACGGGTCATCTAGTTAATCATAATATTCTAATGGCTCATCATAATGTATTACAATCAAGAAATGGATTTATCCCTATAAAAGAGTGGAAATAAAAACGTTTACAATACACCCTGGAAATCACTCATTAAGTTTAGATAACGTTATACTAGGACAATTGCCAAATTTTTTAATTTTTGGAATGGTGTCTAATAAAGCATATACTGGAGAGAAAAAAGAAAATCCATTTAACTTTCAACATTTTAATTTACAAAGATTTAATTTGGTTGTAAATTGAGTACAATATCATGCACAACCAATTGAACTTAACTACAAAAACGGAGGAATAATAAGTACTCGTGGTTATCAAACACTATTTGAAGGAACTGGAATTCATCATTTCGATAAAGGTCATCAAATAACTAAAGACCTTTTTGATAACGGATATTTTTTACTTGCTTTCGACCAGATCATAATAATAATTCTAATTGCGGTAATTTAATAAACCAGGGAACTATTCGTATTGAAGGGCGTTTTGGCAAACCAATTATTGAAGCAATAACGTGCTTAGTATACTGTGAATTTGATAGTGTTATAGAAATTGATAAAACGCGTAATATTATTCAAACACTATGAATTCAATAAATATTAAAAATACTTTGATGTCCAATAATATAACAAAATATAAATTTAAAGGTGTATTTGCATGTAATAAATTACCAACACAACCAGTTTTAAAACCATCATTTTACGTTGCTAACACTGATCCATCACATATGCCTGGACAGCATTGGGTTGCTTTTTATTTTCCTAAAAACAAACCTGCCGAGTACTTTTGTTCTGCTGGCCAATCTCAAAATAAATCTTTCAGGTTATTTTTAAATAAAAATTGTAAAACTTTTACTTATAATAGTCTTCGAATTCAGAGTGAAACTTCAATTTTATGTGGCGTTTATTGTTGTGTATTTATTTATTTAAGATGTAAAAACATAAGTTTCAAACAAATTTTAAAATTGTTTGATTATTTTAATTTATATTATAATGATATTTTAGTTGTAAGTTTATATAAGCATATTTTTAAGAATTTTTAAGAATATAATAAAAGATAAAAAAAAATAAATACACATTTTTGTTTTTATATTTGTTCCATATTAAATATAAACTTAAAATTATTAATCAAATTTATTACATTAATTTTTCTTAAGTAGTATACCGTGCACCTGCACGGAATAGGACCCTCCTTACAATTTGTATTATGCCATGGGCAGCAATCAAAATGAGGCACGTTTAGTCCTTCATCGACGCCATCTACACCGTAGTCCTCATTTTCCTCTATCATTGTTAAATAATCATTCCTTCTTCCGCGCTCGTTGAAGATAGACGTGTTTTCTAAGCTCGGCATACGGTTTATTTTTTTTTTTGAACAAATAAAGTATTAAAAAAAGTAAATACAAGTAAAGAAAAAGAAAAAAAAAATACATGTATGTACATACATACATAAACACACATTTTTTTATTCTCGGTGTTGATAAACAATAACAAATAAGGAGAGCAAAACTGTAAACAGTAAAAGAAAAAAAAAAAAAAAAAAAAAAATTTTATGAGTGCAAACAGTAGAAATGCATATATCACAGTGAGTGTTAACGAAACAAATGCAGAAATAAAAAAAAGAATCGATGATAGCAAATACCTAACGGCTAAACCTATTACTCGCACGCGATCCCTTTCACCGTCTGTATTTAATAACACGGTTGATACAATAACAAATATAAAACCTGCTAGCGTTGCCTCAACAGCAAAAACAATTTTAATAAGTGATGTAAATATTAACCCCCAATCAGGCATAATAGATAACTCAGTATCACCTTCGGTGTCTAATAATACGGTTGATCTTAATACAATAAAAAATATAAAACCTGCAAGCGGTGCCGCAGCGGCAAAAACGATTTTAATAAGTGATGAAAATATTACCCCTAAATCAGGCATGATGGAAAACTCAGCTCCACAAGTTAAAAGTGCTCAAAAGCCTCCAGTACAAGTAGGTATTGATAGGTACATAACAGTGCTTAAACGGGGTCGCAGCCCAACCTCCTCAGCAGTTGTTTCGGTCTCAAAAGATGGTACAGCTGATAGAACAAGTTCACAAAATCGTTTTGCAATTCTGGATGAGGAATCCCAGGAAGCACAAAACGTTATCAAATCTTCTAAGCCACCGCCGATATACTTATCTTAGAGAGCAAAACTCAAATGAATTAATAAAGAATTTGATATCGGTAATAGGTGAAAATTCTTTTTATGTAGCTGCAATAAAGCGGGGTAGTATTAATGAGACAAAAATACAAGTTAATCGTGAAGAAGATTTTCGTAAGGTAATAACTAAATTTGAAGCACTTAATAAGAATTTTTATACATATCAACTGAAGAGCAGTAAAGGTCTTCAGGTAGTGATTAAGGGCATTGACTCATGCGTGGACCCAGGTGAGATAAAAACGTTTTTAGAAGAGAAGGGCTTCAAAATAAAAACTGTAATAAACATTAAAAACAGAGAAAAAAAATCCCCAGCCACTATTTCGAGTGGAGTTAGAACCCGGCGACATTAAGCTTAAAAAGAACGAAACGCATCCCATTTATAATCTTAAATATATCCTGTATAGAAAAATAACAATAGAGGAGCCGCACAAAAGGAATGGTCCCGTGCAATTTTTAAACTGCCAAGAATTTGGTCACACTAAGGCATATTGTCATTTAACCCCTGTTTGCGTCGTATGTGGAGAATTACATGGTACAGCTCTCTGCGATAAGTCTAAAAACGACCCCAATGTAAAAAATGTAGCAACTGCGGTGGTAATCACACGGCCAACTATAGAGGATGCCCTGTATACTCTATCGTCAAGCGCTCGGTTGGACCGAAACCTAATCCCCCTCAAATGCAGGCAACAAATCAAGTCTACATTAATGACGTTCAGGTACCGCAGCCTAGTAATAACAGAACATCCTACGCTAACGTCCTAAAATCAAACCATATGCCAATGCAAGGTGAGTTGCCAAATAATGATGAAACTCCAGTTTCTAACTTAAGTCGTCTAGAGAAAACCATGGAAACATTAGTACAAACAGTAAATAACTTTACAAACACAATGGGTAATATGATGCAGGAAATGTTAAGAATGCAATCGATGTTATTGCAAGCTGTACTAAACAAGCCATGAACTGTTTAAAAATTTGCTTTTGGAACGCAAACGGCATTCGCCAACATAAAAATGAACTAGAATACTTCCTTAAAAATAAACAAATTGATGTTAGGATGGTTTCTGAAACCCATCTGACCTCAAGAATCACGTTTAAAGTCAATGGTTATATATTATATGATACCAAGGACCCTCGAGGCAGAGCTTGTGGAGGTTCTGCCATTTTGATAAAAAACCGAGTAAAACACTACCTAATGTGCGATCATCGTGAAGATTATCTCCAAGCAACGAGCATTTGCGTTGAGGAATTATCTCGAAACATAGTAATTTCATCATTATACTCCCCACCTAGATTTTTAATATCAGAAAGCCAATATAATAAATATTTCAAATCATTAGGACCCTGCTTCCTGGCTGCTGGCGATTATAACGCTAAACACACTTTCTGGGGGTCACGACTTATTACACCTAAGGGTCGTGTTTTGTTTAACACAATTTGTAAAATGGACCTAAATGTGGTCGCGAGCGGACAACCAACATATTGGCCTACTGATCAGCAAAAAGTTCCAGATGTCATAGATTTTGGCGTGGTTAATAACATCCCCATAGACACGATTCATGTGGAAGCGTCCCTAGAATTATCTTCAGATCACACACCTACAATTGTTACTATAATGAATCCAAATAGAATCGTATCTCCGTCTGGTTACTTATCGACATCAGCCTCACAAATAAATTGGTTAAAATATAAAAAATATCTGAGTGCCCATTGCACAGAAAATATTCCGCTTAGCACACCGGAGAACGTGGATCTCGCTATTGTTAATTTTGACAGTTATCTCAAACTAGCTGTTCAACATTCCAGCATAACACTCAAAAAAACCAAAAACAAAATCATATATTCTACAGATGTCGAGCGTCTATTGACTGAAAAAAGGAGAGTTCGTAGAGAGTGGCAATTGCACAGATCCCCCCAACTTAAGACTTTATTAAAAGAGTGCACAAAAAGGCTGAGAAAGTTACTGCAGTCTCAGAAAACGGCTTCCCTGGAAAAATATCTCAAGGGACTTGATGCAACTCCACAATCAGATTACTCATTATGGCGTGCAGCTAGAATCCTCAATAGACCAGTTATCTCTAAGCCACCATTGAGAAACTTGAATGGAAGTTGGGCAAGAAATGATGTTGAAAAAGGAAATCTGTTTGCTAATCATCTGAAAAATGTATTTACCCATAATATATTTCACGATATAGCAGTCGATTTACCGTCTGTAAATGTTAGAGCAGCTATTCCCCTAAGATTCGAGTTTAGAGAAATCAAAAAGGCTATTTGTAATTTAAACACCAAGAAGGCATCCGGTATTGATAAGATCAGTAATAAAATGCTTTTGGAGCTACCAAGTACAGCAAAGAAAATTATACTTTTTATTTTTAATGCTATTTTACGACTTCAATACTACCCTCATAAATGGAAGGTTTCCTTAGTAACCATGATACCAAAGCCAGGAAAGGATCACACAAAAGTTGAGTCATACAGGCCTATTAGCTTATTATCTAATATTTCAAAGCTATTTGAGAAACTACTAGTGGCAAAATTAACGCCGATTTTAAATTAAAATAGATGTATTCCTAATCATCAATTTGGGTTTAGAAGAAAGCATAGCACAATTGAACAAACTCATCGAATAGTAAATGTAATAAGAAAAGCCTTTGAAGAAAAAAAATATTGCTCAGCACTCTTCATCGATGTGTCTCAAGCTTTTGATAAAGTCTGGCATGAAGGTTTAGTACTGAAATTGCAGCAAAACTTACCAGCAAACATACACAAGCTGTTAGAAAGCTACTTAGTCGGTCGTCAATTTATTATTAAAGAAGGCGATTTTTTAAGTTCTCCTCAGCCAGTTAACGCTGGAGTCCCACAAGGCAGCATCCTGGGCCCTCTATTGTACTTAATTTATACTTCGGACATGCCAACAAACAGCTACACACAAACCTCAACATTTGCGGATGACACAGCTGTCCTAAGCGTACATGAAAACTGTCAAGAAGCATCTCGTTACTTACAGGATCACATATTTGAACTGGAAAGGTGGTTAAAACAATGGAGGATAAAGATCAATAAGCAAAAATGCGCACATATAACATTCACATTGCGTCGGGAAACATGCCCCCCTATTAAAATCAATAATCAAATAATACCCCAACACTCGCATGTAAAATACCTCGGTATACATCTAGATCGGCGTTTAACGTAGAAATGGCACATAGAAGCAAAATTAACTCAAATGAAACTAAAAGCAATTCAAATTAATTGGCTCATTGGAAGAAATTCTGTTCTTAGTCTCGATTGCAAACTTCTACTTTACAACTCTATCTTAAAGCCAATTTGGTGCTACGGTATTCAGTTATGGGGCACTGCCTCGGCTTTTAATATCGAAAAAATTCAAAGGCGCCAAAATAAACTTCTTCGAATAATAACAGCTGCTCCCTGGTATGTCAAAAACTCAAATATCCACAAGGATCTCAATGTGCCATTGGTAAAAACTATGATAACGAAATATGCAGTAAAATATTTAAAAAGGCTGGAACTGCACCCAAATCCCATAGCCCTTAAAAAAAAAAATTGTTAAATAATGATATATGCACTGCCTGTGCTCAAACATGAGCACATTTTCGTAGTCTTTTAGGAACGTTTGTAGATATTTTTTAAAATAAGACATTTTTGGTCTTGTTTGTTTGGATTCCTTTTGTTTAATGTTCCTCATTTAAAATTTTTTAGATACAGGTGTAATATATCAGAAGAACTTAAAAATCACTATATATATATATATATATATATACTATATATATATATATATATATGTAGCCAAATCTATTTGTAACTACATTAGACTCAAGGCGAATTCACTAGAAGGTGGGGTCAAGTCAACATACGGGTATTTTTTTAAAATTGTTTACTGGATGTAAAGGACCTACAGTGTCAATTACTATAGTCTTAAAACTATCTATTGGAGTATCTGTAACCTTTATTTGTTCCTTCGTATGTCTAGTCTGTTTATTACGTTGGCATAAGTCACATCTAGACACATATTCTTTTACATTTTTGTTCATATTCTTCCAAATGTACTTCTGCTATAATTTAAGTAAAGTTTTCTTCACCCCGAAATGTCCTCCTTGAGGTGTGTCATGGTATAATTTTATCAATTCTTGTTTTCTATCCTCATTTGTTATTATCTGAGGTTTTCTATATAGTAATATAATTATGTCATCTTTGTTATTTTTGTTTGCTTCGTTATATCTGGCCTTAAATTCATCCGCGGGTATTATATCAATTATTGCATCATTTCTCTGGATTGCAAATTTCTTATTTCCTGTATTTTTCAAATATGATGATAGTTTCTCCAAAAGAGTACCTAAATACTTTGGATTATCGCTACATCTAACACGTGCTTCATTATTCACTTTATAATATTCAACTATACATATATTTATATAATTCTTTTACATCATTCTCTGGCCTTTTCTCTAATACAAATTTTAATTTCGATACGCGCTTTATATCATTTATTGACATGCAATCCCACATATGGAGTTGATCAGTCCCCTTATGAGATTCACCCATAACATTTTTATCCTTTATAATATTCTTTTCCGATGACTTTTTACTCATACCTCTTGTCATTAGCGTTTTCTTTACCTTTTCGTCATTTTCCATTGGTATTATACTCTTTAGTGTAGTAGAATCAATTTCTATCCATGATAATGCATCGGCATTAGTATTATTCGCTCCTTTCTTGTATACAATGTCAAAGTTGTAGTCAGAAAGTTCCAGTATTATCCTTGTTAACTTAGAACTCGGGTTTTTATGAGAAAATAGTGAAATCAAAGGTCTATGATCTGTTACAACTGTGAACTTTCTACCATATAAATACGGTCTAAAGATTGTATGCCCCAATATATGCCTAATAATTCTTTTTCAATCACAGGTTTATTCTTTTCGTATTCGTTTAAAGATCTTATTGTAATGATATTGGTAAATCATTTCCTATTGGACCTTGTGACAAAACTGCGCCGAGTGCAAAATCTGATGCATCTGTCAAAATTAATGTCTTGTCAAAGTCTGGATATTGCAAAATAAGGGGTTCAATAAGCTTCTTCTTTAGTGTTTCAAATGCATTATGACATTCTTCCGTCCGTTCCAATTTTGTTCCTTTTTTTTTAACAAATTATTTAAACAATTAGCAATATTTGCAAAATCTTTGTTACAAAATTCTATAAATCTTCTTACGTCTTCAGTATTCTTAGAAGTAGGATATTTGGTAATTACGTCATACTTGCTTGGGTCTGGTTTAATACCATTCGATGTTATCAAATGTCCTAAATATATAACATTTGCTTGTATTTGTATTTCATTTTAAATTATACCTAGATAATACTATGTTTCCACTTCCTTTTCTCTAATACAAATTTTAACCTCGTCGCACGCTTTATATCACTTATTGACGTGCAATCCCACATATGGAGTTGATCAGTCTCTTTATGAGATCCACTCATAACATTTTTATCCTTTATAATATTCTTTTCTGATGACTTTTTACTCATACCTCTTGTAATTACTAGTGTTTTCTTTACTTTTTCGTCATTTTCCATTGGTATCATACTCTTTAGTGTAGTAGAATCAATATCTATCCTCGATAATGCATCGGCATTAGTGTTACTTGTTCCTTTTTTATATACTATGTCAAAGTCGTAGTCAGAAAGTTCCAGTCTTATCCTTGTTAACTTAGAACTCGGGTTTTTATGAGAAAATAACGAAATTAATGGTCTGTGATCTGTTACAACTGTGAACCTTCTACCATATAAATACGGTCTAAAGAATTGTATGCCCCAGTATATGCCTAATAGTTCCTTCTCAATCACAGGTTTATTCTTTTCGTGTTTGCTTAAAGATCTACTTACATATGATATTGGTAAATCATTTCCTATTGTACCTTGTGACAAAACTGCGCCTAGTGCCAAATCTGATGCATCTGTCGTCAAAATGAATGTTTTGTCAAAGTCTGGATATTGCAAAATTTGAGGTTCAATAAGCCTGTTCTTTAGTGTTTCAAATGCATTATGACATTCTTTCGACCATACAAATTTTATTCCTTTTTTTAACAAATTATTTAAACAATTAGCAATATTTGCAAAATCTTTTATGAATCTTCTATAATAGTTACAAAATGCTATAAATCTTCTTACGTCATCAGTGTTCTTAGGAGTATGATATTTGGTAATTACGTCATATTTGTTTGGGTCTGGCTTAATACCATTTGATGTTATCAAATGTCCCAAATATATAACTTCCGATTTCAAAAAATAGCATTTACTCGCATTCAATTTCAAATTATACCTAGATAATCTATCGAAAACGTTGCTCAAGTTGTTGTTGTGATGTTTCAAACTACATCCAAAAACTATTATATCGTCAACATATAAGAATGCTTCGGACTCTAGTCCAGCTAGTGCTATTGTTAGCATCCTCTGAAAACTATTTGAAGATATTTTTAGCCCAAAAGGTAATCTTGTATATTGGTAATGACCATTAGCTGTTGAAAATGCTGTAAACGGTCTTGACTGTTGATCGAGTTCAATTTGATGAAAGGAATTTGTCATGTCTAACGTGGAAAAATATTTAGCCCTTCCTAGTCTATCTAGAACATCATCTAAACGTGTTAGTGGAAATTTGTCATTTACTATTTTGTCATTGAGTTTTCTGAAATCAACTACTAGTCTCCATTTTTTTAAATCACCTTGCCCCTTTTTAGGAACCAATAAGAGTGGAGCGTTATAAGGACTTATGGATGGCTCTATTATCTTTTGTTTCAACAAACCTTTTACTTCGTTATTTATTTCCTCCGTATGTGTTTGTGGTAGTCGATAGTTCTTTATATAAACTGGATTTTTTTCATTAAACTGAATAGTTTGATTGTAAAAATTATTGGTTGTCAGGTTCTCACCTTCTAAATGAAATATATGTTGGTATTTTTTTTTAATATCTCTAACAATTCCTTCTTTGCTTTCTCGTCATTCCTCTCCATATTGCACTCCTTTACCACTTTCTCAAATCTTTCTTCACTATATCCCGCATCTGTTTTGTCACGACCTGTCTTGTATATATCAAAATTTCTTAAAGGGATCGTTTCTACTTTCAAATTTTATGGTTTTATCAGTAACGTTTAATAACTTTATGTGTTTGTATCCATCTTTTGGAATTTGCCAAAAATACACCTTTTCCAATCTCACGGTTGCATACTACGCCATCTTCCCCAATATTCATTTGCAAAGGTATAATTATTTCGCTTCTTGGAGGAATTCTTATTACATTTACCTCAAATATGTCGTTGTGAATAGGTAATGTCAAAGTCTCATTTTTGTGTTGATGGTTAGTGTGAATGTTTCATAGCCTATGTTACAATTGTACTTTAATAAAAAATCTCGTCCAAGTATACCATCTGTGTGGATAGGAAAACTTTCATGTACTAATTGTATTTTATGTTCAAGTAATGTACCGTCTATCTGTATAATTACGTTAGTGGAACCTAAGGATTTTATTTTTTCCTTCGTAATCCCTGTTAAGCAGCAATAGTCGTCTGGATCTTCATCATATCTATGTAACAAGTCTTCTTTGCATAGTGAGATATCAGCACCTGTGTCTATTAAAAATGTTAATGCACGGTGTGTATCTTTTATATTTAATCTGACATAATTTTTTAGATCGGACGAAATGCTAAATACCGCTCTTAAAGTTACTGGTTTTGTTCCGGAGGACCTTGGTATTCTATGGTCTCCGGACCGTGGGAGTTTCCCTGGTCTTGCTCCATAAGGTTTATGTTCTGTAGCTCGTTTCTGTATTTCTCGCATTGCAAAATTTCTCACATGAAGTGTGAAACAAAAAATTCCATCGTTTCTCGATTTGTGAGAAAAAAGTGTTTCTGTATTTAAATGCGAGAACAGACAACACAGATTCTGTTTTAACTGAAATACTTCCAGTAATTAAGTGTCAAATGCAAGCGAAACGTCAACAAAAGAAATAGATATAATAAAAATAGGGCTGCCAGATTTGACGATTTATCGTCATTACGACGATTTTTTGTTCAAAAATTGGCAAAGTGCCGATTTGCTGATTTTTTTTGGTGACGATATTATTCAGTCTTCAAAATAAAATAATTTTAATTAGTTTAATATGTTTATATATTCGGCACCACAGAAAAACAATATCTTTAAAAACAAGGCAGCTTAAAAAATTTATGGGCAAAATCAAAATTTCGAAGGAAAACTGTTTAATTTTTATTTCCTTAGATTATTAAATACATTTGTTTATGTGATCAAAACATTAAACTATTACCCCATTTTTCAATCAATGCACTATAGGAAATTTTTGCTTTTTTTACAAAGTTCAATATGATATTTTGTCACGCCTTTAAGTGAACATGAAAAAAACAATCTGAAATTATAAATCGTTATCGGATTAAAGAGAAAAATAAAATAAATAATTTTATTTAAATAGACCTCAAGTTTAAGTATGTATGTATATATGTATTTTACCCATGAACTTTACCAATTTTTTTTTTTTTTCATTGATTATGTTTTAATAAAAATCGAACAAAATTTGTCAAAATTAATTTTAAATTGTCCGATTTTTTAAAACAAATTAGCCGATTTATTTTATTTTTTCTTAGGAAATTAACGTTTTTTTCCAAAATTTATCTGGCAGCCCTGCATAAAACGAAAACAATGAAGGGCTTAAAAAATTAAAATAACAAAATTTAACAATTGTGTTTTAATTATTTTCATCACATAAATTCTTTCTCTTCAAATAAAAAAAAATAATACACATTCTTGTGTACATACATACATAATTTGTGCTCCATTTTTTCAAATTTTATTTTTCTCGCATCATTTTTAAATGTAACTAATTTTGACAGTTCTTGTGAGAAACTTTTAGCAAAATATTGATACAGAAACACTTTTTCTCACATCCTTCCAATAAATGCTGGAAAATTATTTAAATGACAGATAATTCTCCCAAAGTAAATATACAGAAACACTTATGTGAGAAACCCCATTTTTTGTTTCATATTGCACTGTTTTTGTTATAATTCACTTGTTTCATGCGGGAAATTTTACGATGTGAGAAATACAGAAACGGGCTACTGGTTTCTGTTACCATTGTAGTAATTATTATTACTGTTCCTGTTACGATTATTAGCATTACGATTACCATTATTAGTATTCCCGTTTCGGTAACCATTACCATCATTGTAGGAATTACCACGATAATTATTATAATTGTTACCTCTGTTGTTTTTATGATTGTTATTGCTGTAGTGGTTGTTATTATTATAATTGTTTGTCCTATTATTATTTCCTCTATTGTCATGATTATTTCTGTTATTATTTCTCCGATAATTATTATTGTTGTACCTTTTAGTAGAATAGTTGTTACCCGTGTAGTTTCTGTAATTGGTTCTGTTTGATGTTGTTTGGAACATTATTTGATTTTGTCTCTTGTCTGTTGATGTTTCCATGGCTATGACAATGGCTTCGTTGAGAGTCTTTACCCTACTAGCATTTATTGTCCTTACAATATCTTGGTCTTTAAGTCCGTTCTTGAAAGAATTAAATGCAATTACGGCATTGGTTTTACTGATTGCTTCTCTATTGGCTTCCCCAAGAGAACTTATCTGGATTTCATTCAATTCCGTAGTTAACGTTTCTATTTTGTCAGCAAATTTTCTGATAGTGTCTAACTGAGTAATCTTTGTTAGTTCGTTCAAAATAACATTTGGTGACTTTTTTGTTTTGTAAGTCTCTTTCAAAGTTGAAATTAAGGAGTCTACGTCGGTAGGAACTAATACTTGTCTTAACTTGGTTTGCACTTTATTTGAAATTTTAGTTTTATATACAAAATTAAAAAATGAAGCATGTTTTGTTGGAGTTAATGTGTCTTTAAGTATTTTGATGTTTGCTACAAATGAATTTAATTCATCCCTTGAACCATTGAAAACTGTTAACAATTTTGAAATAGATGCCAATTCCGTCGTATTAAAATTTTCGTCAGTCATTGTGGAAATTTCCAATTGTTTTTCTAATGATTGAATTTTAAGTTTATCTTCGTGGCTCTGCAATATTTCTAACGCTCTTTCTTTTTTGTCTTTAAACTTTTGGATATGAAACTGTCTTTGTTGTTCTCTTACTACTTTGTCTTCTAATAATTCTATGACTCTCTTTTCTTATTCTTCTATTTCTAATCTTTTACTTTGAATGGTATCATCTGTATACCCTCTTGCTAGTGACTTCCTTGCATTAGTTATAAGAGAATCTATACGTTCGTATATCTCTTCCATTGGTCATACTGAAAATTTCTAGATTCTTTTTCTTCTTTTTTTTTATTACTTTACTTTTTTTTTTTTTTTTTGGGACCAGGGGATGACCCCTACTAATGCAATGCATTGTGTTGGAACTAGGAAAATAGGTTATGGGAAGGAGGAAAGAGGGAGTAGTGTTTGTGAACATTCGACTTGAACTTTTTCATGTTGTTAGTGAGAGGGAAGACTTCAGCAGGAAGGTTATTCCACATACGAACTGTCCGGCCAAAAAACGAATTTTCCCTGTAATGCGTTGTACGATTCACCGGCCAATCGACCACAAAAGGATGTGCTCTTGAGGAAAAGCGTGTATTACGAACAAAGCTATGGGTCTCGGGAACCAAATCCCTAATTTCATCAGAACACATCCCGTTGTAGTACCGATAAAATAGGCAAGTACAACCCACATTGCGACGGTGCTCAAGGGAGTCAATAGAATTGGATACCCTACTGTCGCCAATGAGAACCTTCGCCCTCTCCTGCACGCGGTCGAGAAGCTCAAAAATAGACTTTGAAGCACCGGCCCACACATGAGAGTTGTATTCCATTCTTGGTCGGATATAGGTGGTATAAATAGTAAGGAGATCAGATGGAGTGAAGTATATCTTACACCGTTTCAAAAAACCGAGGCACTTGAATGCTTCTTTCGACACCTTGAATATATGTTCTGTCCATCGGACATCACATTGTATCCTCATGCCCAGAACATCAAGAGATTGTGTTTCCTCAATATTTATACCACCCATACATACAGATGAGGCACCTTGATCCGTCGCGCGTTTATGCGTTAGTACGCAACATTGGGTCTTTCGGGCATTAAATTCGACCCTATTTGCACGACCCCATTCTGAGATTATGTCTAGGTCACGGCCAAGCGTATCATTCATGTTCTGTCTCATAGCACAAACATCGGACACGCCTGGTCTGTAACCAAATGAATACGAATGGCAAAGGTTGCTGTCATCTGCAAAAGAATAGATAGGGTTGGAAGTTTGACATAAGAGGTCATTTAGAAAAATAAAAAATAGAGTAGGAGAAAGAACGGAGCCTTGCGGTACCCCTGAATGAATCTTGAACTCGTTTGATGAAACCCCATCTATAACAACCCGTATAGTGCGATCTCTGAGAAAGCTCGATATAAATCGAGAGAAATTATCACCGACACCAAATGCAACAAGTTTAGACAAGAGTGCACCATGCCAGACTCTGTCAAACGCCTTGGAAATATCTAAAGCAATTACCTTACTTTCGCCAAAATGGTGAATGGAACGACACCATTTTTCTGATAACAGGGCCAGTAGGTCTCCAGTAGAACGACCTCTACGAAAGCCATACTGGCGGTCGCTTAGTAGGTAATTTGACTCTAAAAATTTTACAAGATGGTGATTTACCATACTCTCCATAACTTTGGAAAGTGCCGAACAAATTGCAATTGGGCGGTAATTTTCAGGGTTATTAGCCACTCCTTTTTTAGGAATTGGCGTTACATTAGCAACTTTCCAGCAGACGGGAAATTCACCAGCATGGTATAGAGTGCTGAAAAGATTTGCTAAGGGACGAGCTAGCGTCGAAGAGCACTGCTTCAAGACCAGTGCATGTATACCATCAAGTAAAAAAAATTTCTTAGACTCTATTGTTAGTAGTTAGCAAAAGTCTTTCCTTCAATCTGTTATTCAAAAATTTCTTATACATTTTATGAACTTTAGCTACTATTAGAAATAACTGCAAAATTAATATTATATATATTACTGTTGTTTGATTGACGTTCAGCTTGTTGGTGCTGTCGTTGTTATTAGAGATTATTATCTCCTCATTTTTCGAGTCTTGATTCCCCATTAATGTCTTTTTGGTGTTTTTGTTTTTTGTTCTGCCTTTATCCCTACTAAGATAGATTTCAAACTTTTCCTCAGAGTGTTGTCGGTGGTTATCGCCAATATCCTATGTACTTCTGCAGCTTTCTGCCTTAGTTTTACCTTCTTTCCGCCTCTTGGTTTGTGTTGTTTTTTCGGTGACGCAACTACTGGTTTATTCTGCCGTTGTCTATATTCTGCTATAGTTATCGGTCTCGGACCTGCTGTCTTTGGCATAGGTGTGTACTCTGGATAGTCCTCTATCGTCTGTGCCTCCGGAATGTATTCATCCACTATTAAATCTTCATATTTTTTAAAAATTTCATCAATAGTTTCCTTCGAGACACCCCTGGTATTCTGGAAATCGAAAACGCAAAACGCAAGAATTTAAAAGTCGTTTTTTTAATAAGATTTTTGAAGTAAAATAAATACAAATGCAATACAATACAAATATTTCTCAATTAAACAGAATTCTATAAGAAAATCGTAAAAACTTGGATTAAGAGTGTATTAAAAAGAACTTCAAAATTCTTGCGTTTTGCGTTTTCGATTTCCAGAACACCCCTGTACCTCTTCAGTGGGAGAATTCATTAGTAAAAAAAAAGAAGAATGGGTATAATTTCCGGAAAACAACTCTCAACAACTAGGATCGAGAGGGCAGTATCGCCATGTAATGAAGGATGTTTTGTTTTAATTGGAGGGATTATGGGTTGCTTATTATTAAGGCGAGCACGCCACTTGGGTATGGCTAATAAGCCGCAGTTTTATAGAGAATATAATAAAGAATATTTTACAGCTAACAAGCCGTTTTGATTATCCAATTTATTCTGATTTCTTTCATTCATCTTACAGCTATTTATATGAATTCTTAAATCTAAAATCTTTACATATCTATGTATACTTATGACCTAATTATAAATTCTATTTGTTTACATTTACATTCAGCGTAGAGTGTGGCAAGTTATTCTTACTTCAGCATTTTACTAATTCGTACTTATTGAATGTTGATAATTTGTGCAATTTGTTTACTTGCGCCGTTACAATTTGTAGGTCATGAATAATTATTGTTTATATTATTTTGAAGTGTAACAAATGCATTTTTGAGCAATGCACAATGTGACCAACACACTACAATGAACAAATGTGACCAACACACTACACTGGACGCTCGCAAGCTTAATGCATTAACAGTCAAGGATGCCTATCCATTGCCGCACATCGCAGGTTTGCTCAGTCGGTTGGGGGACACAATATTTATATCCAGTGTCGATTTAAAGGATGCTTTCTGGCAGATACCACTAGACCCGTATAGTAGGGAGAAAACTGCATTCACCGTGCCAGGGCGACCACTTTACCATTTTACGGTCATGCCTTTTGGGCTGTGTAACGCAGCTCAAAGGTTGTGTCGTCTAATGGATAAAGTGATCCCTGCGGAACTGCGTGATAGAGTTTTCGTCTACTTAGACGATCTTTTGATAGTGTCTCCAGATTTCGAGACACACATGGAATTGTTAAAGCGTGTATCTATTAGTTTGGCGGAAGCAGGTCTTACCATCAATGTGGCGAAATCTAAGTTTTGTTTTAAGGAGTTAAAATATCTAGGGTATATAGTAGGAGGTGGTAAACTAAAACCTGATCCAGCTAAGGTCGAAACTATTTCTCGTTTTGCTTATCAGCAAGACAGGTGCGGAGTTTCATGGGGGCAACAGGCTGGTATAGAAAGTTTATATCAGACTATGCTACCATTGCAGCCCCAATCTTTGAAACGCTGAAGAAGGGTAAGCAATTCAAGTTTTCAGAGGAAGCTAAGGTCGCGTCTCAAGGAATCTCTGATTTTGAGATCACTACTTAATCACCCTGACTTCAGCAAGCATTTTTACGTTCAGTGCGATGCGTCTGATGTAGGTATTGGGGCAGTTCTTTTCCAGAAAGACGAATCTGATGGTGAGTACCCAACAGCCTATTTCTCGCACAAACTGACAACAGCTTAAAAAAATTATTCAGTTAATGAACGTAAATGCTTAGCTGTAGTCCTGGCGATTAAGAAGTTTAGGCCCTATGTAAAACTGATGCCATTTACCGTCATTACGGATCATAGTAGTCTGAAATGGCTTATGGGTCATAAGGACTTAACCGGTCGTTTTGCAAGGTGGAGTCTTCATCTGCAAGCCTATGATTTTACGGTAGAGCACAGGCAGGGGAGGCAGAATGTAGAACCCGATAACCTGTCACGCTACGATATGGACGAAATCTCGCTTAATGTACCTATGATCGTGGATTTAAACTCAGAAGCTTTTCGGTCGGAAGACTCGTGCAATTAATTTCTACAATCGAAAGTAATTCGGAACAATTGCCCGATTTAAAAGTCGTAGATAGTTTTGTCTATAAGCGTACCAAGCCGTATGACGGTGAAGCGCTTAATGAGGATTTCGCATGGAAATTGTGGGTACCTTTGGAGTCGACAGAGGGTATTATAAAGGCATGTCATAACTCCCCGCAAGCGTCTCATGGAGGCGTAGGCAAAACTTTGCATCGCGTGAAAGAATATTTTTATTGGCCTTATCAAAACGTGCAAATAAGGAATTTTGTGTTAAATTGCCAAACATGCAAAGAAGCAAAACCCGCGAATGTAACGCTTAGACCACACATGGGTTTGGAAACGCGCAGCGAAAGACTTTTTCAGAGAATATTTATAGATTTTCTCGAAAAAGCGGAACGTGTATATTTTTATTGTTTTGGACCATCTAACTAAATTTGTTTTTCTCAAGGCCTCGCCTAAAGCTAGTTCCAAAAATGTTATAAAATTTGTAATATCGGAGGTTTTCCATAAATTTGGAACTCCTGAAACCATTGTCTCAGACAATGGAAAACAGTTTATCAGCAAAGAATTTGCTGATATGGTTAACTATTTTGATGTTAGGCACGTTAGAACCGCGATACATGCACCCCAGGCAAACGCGTCCGAGCGCGTGAACCAGTCAGTTTTGTCAGCCATAAAGTCGTACTTGCAAAACGACCACACTGAATGTGACAAACGTTTGTCCGAAATTGAATTTTTTTTAAGGTCGTCAGTGCAGACGTCTAAAGGGTAACGCCATATTTTGCCTTAACGGTATGAATACCGCAATAGCTTTAATATCTTTTCCGCCTAAATATCTACCCGTCTAGAAAATATAGTCTGCAATGTCGTCGTTGCGTATCCGGCTGATAAGTAGCCGTAACTTTAATAACCTATTTTTCTAACATTTTTTTTTAGTTGATTGCGCTGAATTACCCCTGTATTCATAACCGATTGGTAAATTTAACAAACTTTTATTAAGTCAAATTTTCCTACAAAATTGGTTTTGTAAACCTCTATTTAATAAAAAAAAATTATGAATGCCGTCATATTGTTATACTATGGTAAATACCAAGGTATAAGGTAAAGGCGTTATATTATTGGGGGGCAAAATTTGCAGGCGTTCCTGAACAGAAAATGAACATACTAATTAAAAAAATGAGTTGTAAAAGAAAACTAACAGCACTGTCATTAAAACAAAAAGTAAAGATAATTAAAGAAATAGAAGACATCATAAGAATAAAAAATTAGTTTGCTTAAAATATAAATGTGATACTTCGACAGTGAATTGTATATTAAAGAAAAAAGTAGAAATTAATGAAGCCGTCAGCGCTTCAGCCAATTTAAAACAAAAGCGCAATAGAAAAGGTGTTCATGGCAATGTTGAAAAAGCTCTTGGGATATGGTTCGATCAACAAAGACAAAAAAAATGCTGTAATAAGCTCCCAAGTTCTTATTAGAAAAGCCAAAGAATTTGCCATGGAGCTTGGTGACGATTTCGATCCGGATAGCAAATGGTTATTTTGACCCCTTTTAGACAAGCAAAGTTTACTTTGCAAAGTCTTGAGTTTATAGAAGAGAAGGGAAAAGAGAATAGCGGGGGAGTACATACTTTGCTGTACTCACAAATTCATTTTTTTTTTCTTTCTTAGATTATACCTAAAGTTGGCTGCAACTTTATATTTATATACAGCGTTACCAGAATATTTCGAATGAAAATTGTCATATGGCGAAAGAAATCATATTTTGAAGAGGAAAATCTTAAATTTTTTTTTCTTAATTTAAATTTTCAAAAAAAAAGTAAGAATTATTAATTTTTTTGTCCAGAAATAATAATGTAATTTTGTGTATTCTAGATACTGGGAACAAATGTGTGCAGCACCAATACACATCAAGCTGATTCAAAACTTCATTGTTTTAAAAATTTACTGTTTAAATAATCGTGTATTTAGTATAAGCAAAATTAAAGTAAAAATCAGAATTTTTAAAAATAAGAAATCATCATTTGAGAAAAAAATCTTTAATCATATTTTTGTTTAAAAAAATAATCCAAAATATGCTGGCGGCAACGCTGTTTATATATTATATTCAAACAAGAGAAAACAAAAATTTGTCAAATTAAACTTTGTGTGTCTGAGCCATAGTGTAGAACTAGTATGCCAACTCGAGTGTTCTCAATTTTCTAGTTCACCCCTCACACATATAGGTTCTGTGTGAATTCAACACACATAAGAAATGCTACTCTGCAGGCATTTTATGGTATGAAAATAATATTTGAAATCATAAATAATTTAAATATTTTCCGATATTGCAGAATAAAAATTTCGCAAACATTGTTTTTAAAAGTTTTTAAATGCAGCCAGCATTTAATAAATGGAAAATTTATTGAACTAACACGCGGTTCAGACGGTGATTTTTTCCATGTATTTTAAGACATGATTTTTGGTGTTTGTAGGCGAACGGTGTAGAGAAGCAAGCGGGGTAGAGAAAAAAAAACACGTTTTCTGATCTATGTGTCTCTTTTTATATTTTTCTTTGCTCCCATTCGTAATTTGGTTATGTTGCTTCATTTTATTTTTTATTTCAATGTGGCAACATCTCTTTACAATACAAAACATGGAGCGCAATAAAATTATTTGTTTTTATAAATAAGCAAGTTAAGAAGAATTACTGATAATGGGGAAAAATCAACCCTAAAATCATGGGGAAAAAATCTTCGTTTGAATCTGTTGTGTTTTTAGAAGCAACTTTTAAAAGGAATTAAAAAAAGACATGATTTTTAAATCACGGTCTGAATCTAGTGTAATAAAATTTTATTTTGGAAAAAAATGTTTGCCACATTCTATACGATTTTATGCAACTATGTTTAGAGGTGGAAATAGTTTTATACACCAATACATTTAAAAAAAATCTTACTAATACAAACATAAATTAGGTTCCACTGACAAATGAGTTATATACCTGTCAAAGAATCGGCATACTAGTTGTACACTATGGTCTGAGCACCAAACAAAGTTTAAAAGAGAATTCAACAGACTTTGTCAAAGTAAACTTTGCCTGTCTTAAAGGGGACTTAGATGGAAAAACGACAAAATGTAAAAGTGGGCATAATTCATGGTGAAGCCTCAGACATGAACACAGACGGTGCAAAACAATGCATCGAAAATTTACCTAGCCTTATTAAATATTACTCCCCTGAAAATGTAATGAATGCGGACCAGAATGCTCTTTTCTGTAATGCTTTACCCACGAAAAAATACTATCAACCTAATATTCATCAACCTGTAGGCAATAAACGCCATAAAGTAAGATTTACTCTTTTATTTTTGTAATGCTACAGGGTCTTTTAAAAGAGTGTACGTCATTGGAAAATCCAAATGCCCACGTTGTTTTAAAAATGTTGCTCCGCCTTTACCATATTTTTTTAATAAAAGGGCATGGATGACAACAGCATTATGGCAAGAAATCTTGCATTCATTGGATGTTGAAATGCAGAAATTGAACAAAAAGATAATTTTATTTGTAGACAACGCCAGTTGCCACAAGACTCCACATCTGGAAAAGATTGAAGTGCAATCACAGTGCTGAACAAGAAATTTATAATGAAATTGAATCTGATAATCAAGACGATGAAAGTGAAGACGTCAACGAGATTCCGACACTTAAAGAATCATTGATTGCTTTAAATATTGTTCAAAAATATTGTTTTTTTTTCATGAATTGAAATTATTAAAGGGAGAGTAGCGTCTACTTAGCAATAAGAACATATTTATGAATTGTTTTGTTTTTTTAAATTTTTATTTTTGTGAATTCTCATTGTTTTTGTTAATGTTCCTTCCCAGCTAGCATAGGCTGTTTGTTAGACGATTATGTTCAATATACAACTCCTAAAAGAGTCTTCTGATGATTATCTGACGAGTTACAAAAACAAAAACATCTACATTTTTTTTATTTATTACTTTTTTTATATATTTTTGACACGCTCGTTTTTTAATCTTGGAATGAACCTTTTCCGACTCTCTGTAAGAGTCATATAAGAATTACTGAGCTACCTAAATAAGAGCGTTTTTGAAATATGAAAATTCTATTGGCAATACAATTTCAATAAAACAAACTGACCTAAGGATCTGTAAAATAAGATTTTCCGACAGGATGGTGTTAATTTCGCGACCTTAAGGTTTGTTTGACATAAATTGTATAAAAATTAGAAGTTTTGACATGAAAAACACGCTTAATGCCCTTATTAAGGTAGCTCAGTTATACGGCTGAGCATTTCACGAGTCGTAAAATAATCCCTAAGTGAGTCTCATGCGACCCTTGGCAAGCTTTTTGAAAGATTCTAACAAATCTCTGCATACATCATAAACGATTCCCTTTAGGATGACAATAAGAGTCGTTTGCTGTGTTATGGAAGAATTTCTCATACGAATTAAAAAATGAGCTCGTCGACGATCAAAAACACTCGTCATGAGATTCCCAGTAGACTCCTAGACAATTGAAAATGCTAGCTGGGTTTTATATAAAATATACATACATACATACATATGTTTATAAAATGATTTTTTATTTGAAATACAATTTTAATGAAACATAAAATTTTAATAAAAACGTTTTTTATTCTTCTCTTAAACACTATACTTTAGCTGCACTTTTATACAGGTAACCACAATTGTATACCTGCACATTAAGGCAGGTAAATACATTTAAGATAACTGCATTTTTGATTTAGCTGCACAAAAAATCGTGCAAAGGAGATTGTGCAGCTAAGTAAAAATTACTGTATAGACATTTCGACAGTTTTGGTCAGTAAACCATCAATAGCTAAACCTGACACAATTCTACCTAAAATCTGTTTTCATAACAAGGGACGTAACGTAACGAATTTTCCTAATATTTGTATGTTCAGTCTTAATTATTTTCCAACAGAATTTTCGCGATAGTTATCGAAATTTTTATTTTTAAATATACCGTCGGATTTTTATTATCTAGCTCAACATTTAGTTGACTTTTAGCCAGCGTTGCCATAATTTTTTTGAAAATAACTGCATCTTAAGGGGAAAAAAACTGAATTTAACTTAAAAAAACTGCACATAAAAAAAGCAAAAAATATATATACATATATATATTTACTTAATTTTTTTTAACATACGTGGAATACAGAAACAAATACAATATTACATAAATTATTAACAAATAGAATCTGGGAATTTTAGTTCTCATGCTGAGTTTAATTTTTATTACAAAAAAATGCTTTACATTCTGCTGGTATCTAATAGTTTACAATTTACTTCATTGCTAGCCAAAGGATAGATAAAGTAAGCCTCGTAATAAAAATATATAAACAAAAAAATTCTGATAATGCATAGAAAATATTCCTGGAAAATATTGAAGTTATAAGACTATTAAAGAACGAAAGCTTTATAAGTTGTAATTTGACTAAGAATATACATTCGAATTTATATAAAAAATTATAATAACTTATTAACGAATATCGGTACTTTGTAGGCTAGATGAAAAGAGTGGAATTAAGAGGGGTAACAATAAAATATAGTCTTGCGATTTGTTTTGCTTCCTCATTTAATACAAAATTATTTTTAGTTCGGGCTCATATTTGCAATTTGTCAAGTGAACATACATGAAAAGATGCTGCAATAAAATAAAACATCAAAAATCACAAAATGTAAACAGGGATGTAATTAAATTCCAAAAGAAAAGCCAAATAAACTACTCAAACGGCCTGTCAAACATGAAAAAATTGTACGTTCGTACAATCCTCATGCGTTCTTAATTGGTGTATTTGACAAACGATTCAATCATGTTTGTAGAATAATCGAAATGTTGTATATTTTCCAAACTGTTTGCGCTACCTAGTGCTAAATTTAGTCATTTAAGTGAAAATTTTACAGTCAATAAGGAAACAACGGAATATAAAAATTTAAAAGAATAAAAGTATTTTATTGGAATTTATTAAAAAAATTATTAATTAGGTTTAGGTGGTTTATTTGTTAATGAAAAGTGCGTGTTTCCCACGCCGATTGTGTTTTTTGTTTGACTCCTAAAGCTTGCCTCTGTTACAGGAGTATGTGTTAACCAAATTAGGTAAGATTAAAGAAATAAAAAATAATATAAAAAAATTTATAATAAAACATTTTAAGGAAAACTGCAAAATCTGCACAATTTACAAAAAAACTTATTTTTTTAACAAAAAACTTCAAAACTGCCCAATGCTTAGAAAAACTGTAAAATGCAGATAAATCTGCACATTTGGCAACGCTGCTTTTAGCTAACTTATTTACAACTGACTAGTGACTAACTCATCGTAATTGGTGCAGATTTGAGTCAGTTGTGTTTTGTGCGACTGACCTCTTCTCGATAAGTATTGAACTAGCCTTTGGCTAACTCAAAAGTTATGCAGAGATTAGTGAGTTGTGTTTTGTGCGACTGACTTCTTCTCGATAACTTTTGAGCTAGCGTTTGGCTAACTCAAAGCTGATGCAGTGGACTGTGGTAAAAACACGTTTTGCTTGTTTTGTGTACTTTTTCAAAGTTAAATAATAAGTAAAAGTTTCCATATTCTCTTTGTTAATATCATTTAGTTAAATACATCTCATTTTCAAAGTATAATTATTATGAAAACCGGTTTTGGTCATATCGGGCATGCTGCTGGTGTCTTATAACTGAGAGTTTTTCTGAAGACAAAGGGGAAATACAACAAAAGTGAAAGAAAACATATGTGTAATAGTCTCTGTCTCTCTTTAGAAAATAAATAAAGCAAAATACGTAATTTTTTTTTTATTCTCTTATTAAAGTCAACATATTGTATGCACCACAAGCTGACTCATAATGAGCTAACTTATGGTTATCTTAAAGTTATGCAGTGTGAGTGAGTACTGACTCGTACTGCGGACATTGCGTGTAAAAACTGAATAGCTTTAACCATGTAAATGAGTTAGCTTGTGAGTCACCTCTGACTAACTTCTGGTTAACCATGAGTTGACTTTGAGCTAACTCATTTTCCGACAGGGTAACTACGTATGTATATTCTAATACATTCTACCAATATGGTATTTTTACTTATATAACTAGAGTTGTGCACTCACCCGTTTATTTCTGCTGTTGTTATTGTGGTTGCCTGAAAAATAGTTTTTGAAAGACTTTAGTAATAATTCTACTGTAAGCTAAATTTAAATTTATTGTTTTTTATAAATACTTGCCAATACCCATGAATTGTTTTTTTGATTTGGCCTTGTCTTCATTGGTTCGTCCTTCCAAGGGCAATTTAATTCCAAAGAACCTGGGGAAAAGGAAACTTTAATAATCTTTTATAATTTTTGTTTTTATTTTTTTTTTGTTGACGATGAACTTTTCCAAAGGAATGATTTTATGAATTTTCTGCATTGTTGGGGTTTCTCCTTCGGAAACCTTCAGGTGTCAACAGTATAATTTTTTGGTTGCACTTATATTAAGTGGAAAGGTCAAGGGGTATATCTCGCCAAAGATCGAAGGTTTTAGCCTGAAATCTTTGGTGGTCTTAGTCCTTGCCTTTCTTATCTAGCTCTGTATTCAGGACTTACCTGAGTCTTTAGGAGCGGTCGTCGTTTAATTTTCAATTTTCTTCCACAAGAATTAAAATGTTATTTTCTGGAAAAAAAATGGGGGAAATAAATTGAATTAATAGGATTCTGAAAGCCACTTTTTTTTTTACTTTAGCGAGGTTATTTTCTTAATTCTTCCCAACGGAAAAAGAATAACAGAAAAATATACAAGAAAAAAAATATGAAAATATACAAAAAAAGAAAAAAATATAAAAAATATACCAAAAAAAAATATCAGAGTTCGTATTTGCTCATGAGTGTGCAGCACATGCGCTTAAATTTGTGCTCATGCGCATGTGCATGTGCAACATTTTCTTATATCAATGCGCATGCTCAAGCGCATGAGCATTGATCGATGGAACTCATGTGCATATGCGCATGTGCATAAAATAATAGCGCACGCATGCACACTCATTAGAAGCCATGTTGGTTTTTATCTTCATTTCAAACAATGTTGCCAGAAATGCAGTTCATCGTGTAAAATATTATTATGAAATAGTTGTTAGTCAAAAATTATTATATTATATTGGTAATTCCTACATAAATTTATTAAAATAAATAATTTTATGTTACATTTGTCTTCTATTTATAAAATTTTAATTTATGACGTACAAAATATGAAAGTAATATACATACCAATTTGAATAATAAATATTTTCAATAGTAGGCATGAAAAAACTGGAACTGATATGTAACTTGTATAATCGGTTGTTGCTTATAAGGAAATATTTTTAACCATTCTTGTAAAAAACACATGCAATAACTGTGTAAAAAGGTAATGGAATTTTTTGGCTTTATGATTTTGTAAACATTTTATTAGAACACTTAAAGCAGGTAGACTATTTTGTCTAAAAATACATGACAATTTTTACATACAAAAACAAAAATATACATGAATTTTGTTGTTACAATTCTTTATTTGAAGGAAATTACAAAAAAAACTTAACCTTCAAATAATTTTTTATGATCAGTAAAAAAATTTTACAAAATAGCTAAAATAAAGAACAATATCACAGTACAGTTATTTCTTTTCGATTTTCTACTGCATTAACAAAAATGTTCGTTACAAACAAAATATACACATGTAATCAACTACCAGTAACTACATACATTTATTCGCTCGTAGTATGTATGTATGTACATGTACATATATTTTTTTGCGGGTAACCTATAGTTTATATATTATCAGCCGTATTCATAAAAACTTATTTATGATTAATTATCCGTTTTTAAGCAAAAATCGTTAAAGTTGTATTCATAAACGAAAAACAGTCTATTAAACCTTTAATAAACCATTCATAAAGTAAGAAAATTTATTGATGGATTTGCCCTTCTTTAAACCAAAAATAAAATGACATTTTGATAAGTGTTTTATGATATTATTTGTGTGAAATACATATGTTGAAAAATAATGAAAAAAATGTTTTATTTATTAATATGGACATGTTTAATAGATTATACTAAATTTTTTTTTATTTTAGATAACCAATTTTAAGTTATATGGCTAATTATTTAAACAATTTTTTAATGATGAAAAAGAATCTGTTCAGGGGCAAATGCAGATATTTACATTAATTATTTTTTAAATAATTGCAACTAGTTGTTTGTTTGTTTAAAACAACAAATTATTGTTCAAAAATATTTAAAAAAATAGAATAAACAAATCATAATAATAGTGATGTTAATAAAATATATAGATATAGATATAGCTATGGGGACAACAACAAGAGCGCATGCTATTATAATATGAAGTCAAACCTAAGCAAACGTTCAGTTTGCCAAAACACAAGCGCATGTCCCTCTATTTATTTATTTTTCCTTTTTGAGAAGTGTGGGTACGTTCGTAAATGCATCACTGCGCTGCATCAGTGATTTCAAATGTTTATATATACTTCAATGAAGCAGATATGGACCAAAAAATTGTCAAATACTCTACAAAAATAATAGTCACACAATAAAAAAAATTATAATTTCTTTTTTATCGGCATTTAAAAAAGTTTGCTTTTCTGATGCAGCGCAGTGATGCATTTACGAACGCACCCTGTTCCTATTTTAGCATATTTAGCACATTGAGTTGGAGATTTGCATATTTTTTTAGAAAATATTCTAACTGCTTTTTGGCATATTTCCTTACCCAAAAGCAGATTTTTTAGCATATTTTTGCTTTTTAGGAAAGCATTTTTTTTTAACGACTCACTATACATATTTTTAAAAAATTTCATATATTTGTTGCATAATTTATCTTATATATTTTTTATATAAAACTTTTTATGCAAAAAATTTATATAAAAATTATTTGTTATTTAGCAGCTGCTTAGCAAATTTTTTTTATAAAAATTCAGATGATTTTTAGCATATTTTTTGTAAAAATTTAACATATTTTTATCAAATTTAAAATATTTAAAGTTTTATGTTGTAATCTTAGCAGATTTTAAGCATATTTTCTTCATTTAACGATTTAGCAAATTTTTTTTTGAAGTTTTGGCATATTTTCATCAAAAAGTTATGGCAGCACTGTTTTTAAGAACATAAAAAAAAATCCTAACAAGTAACAATTTTAAAACATCGTTTATGAATTTTTGTCACATCAAAAATTTAATATGGCAACGCTGATAATAACATCAATAAATTGTATGCCTGTGTGCATGCACATGTGCATTGATGCGTTGCTCATTCCATGTGCCACTCACAAAATGTGCAACAACAAAATGCACATACACATGAGTGCGTAAGAAACATATATAAAATATCGCTCTTACGCATGTGCATGTGCTAGTTTTTATGTGAGTGTCTTTTTGGCTCATGTGCAAGAGTGCACAATGTGTGCGCAAATGAGAACTCTGAAAAATATATAAAAATATACAAAAAAAAATATGAAACAAATATACAAAAAAAAATTAATTACAAAAAAACAAAATAAAAAAAGAAAGTAATGTTTGCGGTTCGCACTATCACTTTTATCCGCCACTGTGATTCTTAACATTTAAAAGGATAAAATTTTTATTTTCAATCTAAAAGCCTAAATTTCATCACACACTAGTATTGGGCAAAATCTTTCATTTATGTGAATCTTTCATTCTGTTTCAGAAAGGTTAAGTGAATAAATTCATTCATTTCTTTCACCTTTCTTAAAGACACACAGCTTTCAAAATGAAGTGCCTCTGTTTTTTAATGAATGTTTAGATGGTTATTTTAAAAACAAAAAACGATTTTTTATTATAAGTTGATTATATGTACCTTGATTTTCTTTTTAATTTAAAGAGTTGTTTTAGAAATATAAATTATGCATGCATTTAGTATGTTCATATCGTTAGCTTAAACGCAGAAGACCCTAACTTACAAAAAAATAAAAATATACTTTTTCATTGATTCTGATATATTGCAGCAACACAAATTACTGCTACAACAAATTATGAAATCTTTCGACCAAAATTAGTGATTTTATTTAGAAAAAACAACCGGCCCATCTACAAAAAATATATATGATAAATGGTTGTAGTAATTCATTCATGAACGACACAAGCCTATCACACACCAATTTTGGTTTTTTTTTGCATTTAATTCGATCAATGTGTTTTGTGGTCACACAACTTTTGTTTTTCACTGCACGTAATTTTTTTAATCACTTGTAAATTTTACACACTCACTTTAATTTAATTTTCACACCGTTCTCAATAATTTATTTACTCACTTCACTTTTGGCACACACTGTAATTTTTAATGTCAAATTTCCTTTATACCGACCCAACTCGTTTCCAATAATATTTTAGAAAATTTAATTTTTTTTTTTTAATTTTTCGGCACTTTATTTTTTTATTTTTGCTCTTCACTTTTGTCCCGAACTGTAATTTCGAAAATGTAAAAAAAATCTAAGCTTTTATACCGTCGAAAATCGGTTTATCAATAATAAAAGTTTTTTTGAAAGTTTTTATTTCACTTTTGATCACACACTTTTGTCACTCACTGAATTTTGCTAATAATGAAATTTTACTTTGTTTTTGTTTATACCTACACTTTTAAATACTTAAAGTACAAGAAAAATACATGTCGCTTACCTTGTTTTTGTTCTGCAACAGAGGCCTTCTTCTAGGTAATAACGGGAACCACATTCCTGAAAAATATAAAAAACATTTTTTTTACACACCGATCCCTATGCAAATTGAAATATTATTTTTACTTACCCGTATCACGCCAGAATCTGCAGAATCTTTGGAAACTTCCGGAAAAGAAAACCTAAATAAAATTTTGTATCAATATTTTGCCTAATTTTGCTATGTTTTGCTAAATAAAAACCCATATATTAAAAAAATAAAAAAAATACCTACCATTGTTAAGCACCGCCATTAAAGAAAAATTTTTCACATTAATATGTGCGTAGTTTTTTATTTTCTCTCCACCCGTTCGCTTTCATTGGTACCAGCTGTTCATTCACAATCAGGTTGGAGTTGCCACAGGGTAGTTAAATTTGATAGAGTGGTGAGTTTCTGACCAGCGTTACCGTGCATGTCTTTTCTGTTATGGGAATTTCTGGAAGCCCAAAATCCCAGAGAAACGTGAGAATTAAGGTTATGCGTATGAATCAGGGCGCTTGTTTTCCCTGCCATCCTGTATCCAGAGACGGAATACAGGAATGGTTGGGTTTGTTGTGTGCACCCTGTAGGTGTTCATAAATTAAAAAGAAGCAAGTAGTAGACAGCTGGTATAAAAAAATGTAAGAGAAGGTAAACAAAAACAAAAGGCAGGCATAAAAAAAATTTGTTTAGAAATAAATTGCTGAAAAAGAAAGAGCCATATTGGCTTGGGCTAGGTTTCGTGGGCAATAAAAACTAAAATGTCGGTCCTTTTTACCTTTTCTTTTGGCGGCATAAAGAAGTAGATGGAGTAAGTGGCCAACGTAGCAGCCGAATTTTAATAAAAAAAAAACAAGTTTCAACAATTTTTGCTCAATTTTAATTTATTGAAAAATAACCAAGAGAAAAAGAAAAATTTTAAAACTAGTGGTAAAAATTAAAAGAAAAACTAAAAGTACAAAAATAAAATTGAAAAATTTTGAATAAACGTATAATTATAAAATAAAAAAAAACGTAAACAAACAAGCCAAAGCCACGCCATTCCGTGCTCCATCCACCGAGGGAAAAGCTGTTTAGCACCATCACTCCTGGAGGTGCTCCTGGTATGGTTTTCGACACTCGTAAGTGACACCATCACCCGTACGGCTATACGGGCCCGACAGTCCCTTTTAGTTAATTTTTTTAAAAAGAAAAAAAAAACAGAAAAACTTTTGTAACTTGGAGGCCACACGATTAATTTTTGTCTTTCAATTCCTTTCAATTTGCTCTCACTCTCATTTTTTTCACTAACACACTCACACTTTTTAAATTGATCACGAGATTGCTCTCAATTTTAACTATCCATTTGTTTGGCAATTTTACGCTCAATTTAACAGCTGATTAGAAGTTTAGTGAGCAAATTTTTCGTTTGTCAGTATAAATTATTTTCTTGATGACATCTTGAAAGTAAATTGCTTAAAAATTGCGTGCAGCCTACGTCACAGCTTTCAATTAATGTAAATTTTGACAAACAGTATATGTAAAAGACTATCAACAAAAAGTTGATCGTGTGGCCGCAGTGTAAGTTAAATATATTTCAATATACATATGTATAAGTTGGTAGGCATACCTGTCGTGTTGAAATCGAAACCCATTCCGTTTGATGGCATTAAACAAAAGGTGCGCGTGATGTTAGGGGTAAGCTCAGGCCTAATTTAAAGGAAACCCGGTGTTTTCTAGTAGTAGAAGGTGCAGGGCCTCCTGAAACTTATATATATTTCATGTAAAAAAAAAATAGAAAAAAATGAAAAATATATAAAAAGGAAATATAAAAAAAAATAAAACAAATAAAAAAGTTAACTAAAAGGCGAGCTATATTGTGGATAATTTTATACACGTACCGGAGTTGCGCGTACCATAAGAAAGAAAGACAGACGGACAGAAAACCAAATACTACTTGTTGTGTGTCTAGCTGCTGAGGTGGCCGAAGTATTTAGATAAGGGAATCCTCCCTAAAGGAAGCAAAAATAAAAAAAGATAAATTAAAAAGTGATGGAACACTAATTAAAAAAAAAAACACATATTGTACCCCAATTAAATTTTGTTTTTCTTTGTTACGATTTAAAAAGTAAATTAAAAATTTCGATTTTCTAATTATAATACATTGCTCATTTTATGAGATTGAATTCATTGGTAAAAGAAAATTCTATTTAAAATTTGTTTTTATATTCAATAAATTAAGCACCTTTTTATAATGTTTAAATGAAAATTTTGTGCGTTATCATTTTAATATGATCGGCTAAATTTAAGTAATAAGCGGCGGAAAGTAGGGAAAATAATGATTGCAGGTTAGATTTGGGACGATGACGTCATGGCGACACGAAGATCTCGAGTGGGAGGGCAAACATTTTGTGTATAGGTATGACTGGTAGGGAGATGCAGGACTACTTTGAGCCCCGGAAAATAAAATAATAATCAATAGCTGATATGATTTTTTTGTGTTAGTGTGTGTGTAAGATACAGATTGCCGGCAAGAACCACCCCATCCGGCGAACTTCAGCAGAGCTTAACGCGGGCATACCAGAGCCGCTGGCAATCTGGCCACTCCGTATTTCTTTAAGTTTCTGTCTGTTTGTGTTTCACAAACGGCTGACCACCACACCACTACAATATATAAAACCTATATTAAGTATGAATATCAGCTTCTTCTACATTGGAATATTAGAAACTTCACAGCTGCACTCCCATACGCTAAGAATTTCCAAGAATAAATAGTAACATATGCAGGTCCTTAGTTCTTTGCTTCCAGCAGACTGCCATTATTTTTATATGATTTTTCCATCATTTGTTTCGTTTCTAATCTTATAAGTTAATATATGTACATACATATATACCTACTTTTTAATAAATTTTAATACAGTCGAATTTCCTATTATGAATCTGTTACTATTGGACCAGAATATTTCTTCATTATTGATATAGAATGTGAATAATACAATAGAAATATTTTTTCCACGTTTATTTAAAATAATCTGGTATTTTTGTTAGGATTGTATTCTTCCAAGTGGTCCTTCATCAATATCCTCAAAAAGACTGTTATAAAGCCTTTTGTGTTGTGATATCTCTGTAACGGCTGAAGGTTGCATTTTAATGTTAATGGGAGTGGAGAGGATTTTACATAAAAAGGGAAAAATGCTATCGTGAAACTCCCATGAACAATTTTTCGCGCTATCAGTTCTCAGTGAATGTAAAAAAGAAGAAATATTAAAAAACATTAAAAAAATTTTTTTTTTCAAAAATATACACCTATATTTTAAAGAAAAGTTAAAAAAAAAAAAAAATTAAATATATTGTATTGGAGTGATAGTTTGATTGCAACATTAGCTTATTACGCTTTTATGTAGTAAATAATTTCTAAAATTCTGCCATTACGTCTGAAAAGCTTCATAACTCCACAGGCAATCGACCTGTTTTTGCATTTTGTTGAACATTATATGTGTCCGTTAGTTGTATGTGATCTTTTTTCTTATAAAAATGTTAAAGTCTTACCCTCAAAAAGTTGAGGCTTGATGCAAAAATAAATCTCCAAATATATCACGCCCCTGGGACCATGCCTTCCCGTGCCGAATTAAGGTTAAAATTTTATTCAATTACACTGATACGGCTGATGAACCACAAGTCGAAAAATATGATAACATCATGAAAAATCATTCTGTGCAACAAAAAAAATTTAATTTTAAAAGTGTTTAAATTTCATAATTTTTTAACGTATTTTTTTTTATTTAGGGTAAAGTTTTCGATGCTCATGAACGCATTGCATTACATATGTCATCTGACTTGCATCCTTTTGTTCAGGCCGTGATAGTCTTCTATTAACTTCACCGCTTTTTCGGCAGTATCATTCACAACCGTTAAATTCTTAAGTGAATACCTTCCGTTGATATAAGATTTCTCATTTTCCAATCTATATTGAACCGTGAAAAAATGCATGCTTCTCCTTGTAATAAAAAAATCGATTAATATTCTTGAAAAATAAGACCTACAGAAGTAATGTCAGTCTTTGCAAAATTATTTATAGGATATTATTTAATATTTAACCTAATAATGGTTTTATATCTCTATAATCGATTATCAGCTTTTTCTTTGAGCTAAGTCTTGTCTCTGTTTTTAACGCCTTCACCATATTTGCTCTTGTAGTGGCATTCAACCTCACATCATAAAATGCTAAAGCCAAAGTTTCTTCAACAAGATATCATAAGTGATTACAAAAATTTTTTAAAAGCTGCCTCTGACGTTACTTGATTGTTGTAATTCTACAGTGTTAGTAAAAAGTCTAGATCATTGTTTAAAAGTCTAGATCACATAAGTGTTAGTAAAAAGTCTAGATCATTGACGCAAGCATCGCAGGCATTGGGGCAATTGAACCATGTTTCGTTACGACAAAAATATTTTTAAGCAATATACTGCTTAAAAAACGGCACATCTGGACTCGTTGTTAGATGGGGCAACTTGTTCTCAAACACTGCTTTCAAAACTAATTCCTAAATATTATGGCGACAAAGGGAGGTAAAGCAGGTCTCAACCGCTTAACCAGATGTATTATTTAGTTTTGGAATCTCAAGAATATACTCCATGTTGGTTCCAGTAACAATTACACTGTGCTAGAATTTTACACTTTTTTCTGTCAAGCGGGGAACCTGGCGCGTACGCTAAATCCAGTGGTGCTAACCGTTTTTTTAGGTTAGCTCTTGTTTTCGATATATACCGTTATTTCGAAAATGGAGGAGGTTGCACAACATATATTCGCATAACTCAAAAACGGTTAAAAAAAATTCCGCTATAAAATTACCTTCAAGCAAGGCTAAAGTTTTTTTTTCTAATCTGCACAGTCGTTTTGGAAACATATTTTTTTTTTTTTTTTGGCAAAAATAAAATAATTTATTAGCAAAATTTCGAAATTTGCAGCTTTGTGTTTCACGTATAGAAAACGAAGTTCCAAACAAAACAAGCCATAAATGACTAAAATCTGTATACAACTTTTGATTTTATTCACAAAAGATGAAAAATTTTAATTAGATTTAAGAATGTCATAAAACGCCATATTTGTATGGAAGAAGCCCCCTATGGGGTGGAGGTAAACGACAAGTATGTTTTTAGAAAATTATGGAATTTAAACACTTTAACATTGTCTTTTTTGGTTGCACAGAATGATTTTTCGTGATGTTATCATATTTTTCGACTTGTGGTTCATCTTCCGAATGAGTGTTATTGAATGAAATTTCAACCGTAAGTCGGCACGGGAAGGCATGGTCCCAAGGACATGAAATTTTTAAAGATTTTTTTTTTTGGATCAAGCCTCAACTTTTTGAGGGATAAGACAAATAACATTTCCACTTTATGAAATAACGCCCTAATGTACATACGTATAAGTTTGTGCCTCTTTTAACTGAAATTGACCTTAAAATTAATTTTGTAAACTTCAATATTCGAATTATAAGCAGAATTACTTACATAAATGTTTTTTCCCCCAGCAAAAATAAAGTGAGAAATTCAAAGGTAAAAGTGAAAAAATTACGAGGGAAAAAATTGTTCACGATAAGTGGAATTTTTTCCCGTGAACATTTTTTTTCACGTTATTATTCTCCTATGAATTATCTTTTTTCATGTGAGTTTTTCATGATCGCACATACGTGAAAAGGGAAAAAATTTCGAGGGAAAAGTTATTCACGGTAGGGGTGATTAAGAGAAAAATAAAAAAGAAGCGGTTTAATAATATTTGTGTAAACAACAGAAAAATATACATATGTACATCATAAGCACATACACCATACCCACATACAGCATACACCCATTCATCATCCAGAGTCCATCATCATCTGTCATCCCTACACTCCACATCCTCCAGACACCATCAACAACATTTATACGAGCACACTCATCCCCTCTCACATACACACACACCTACATACACACTTGCGATTAGGTCACCAGCGACCAATTGATAGACTGGACTTTGTCCGAATCGACCGGGGAAATTATTGGTAATCCTATCCGTAATTTTAGTACACCAGACCGAGCTCGGACTAGGGTTTTTGGGCTCTAAGTTGGGCCTTAGGAATCACGAAGACCGATATTTTTTTTTTTGGGAGGTTCATTTGACCGGACCGATAGGACAAGTTTTTTTGTAACTTATTATTGGGATGAACGCGCTTTGTAAGAAAATGTCCTGAGGGAAGGAAATTTGGACATGGAGTGAAAATAACAACAGGTAAGTGAGCTTATTTTACACTTGTAGGGGAAGAAGCGCGTAAAGAGGAAAATCCATATATGGGCCAGGGATTTGCCAAGGTAGTGGGTGGGCAGGCCAGGCAGCAAATCACCAGCTGCCAGCCAAGGAGGTAATAGGTCGCGATGGTCAATCGAGTTATCCCGGGAATCGGGAACATTTAGGAAGGTTAGTGTTGTCCTTTTTTTTGTCGAATAATAGTTTTTGTTTACATACCTTTTTTACCTTTTTATTTAAAATTTCTTTTTGGTTTTACTGTTTTTTGTTATGCAACTAGTTTATTTTCATTTAGTATTTTTTTTTTTTTTTTTTTGAAATACATAAAATGTTTTTTTTTTTGGACAATAGCTTGTGGATGGTTAAGATGGAGAATTCACGCCACTCTCCCGTCGTAGCCTGGCAAATTTTAAGATCTGAGCGTGGCCATCCTAATCATCCACCGGTCCCGACCAAAAGTTATTGCCAAAAATGGCGCCCAACGTGGGGCCCGAAATTCGGGTTCCATCCAATAGTTTTTGTTGTTTGCGGTTTTATCTTCAATAGGTATCGTTTTCAGCGTAGGTCAGAATGACAACGATCAGTCAAGGTCGGTCATCAGCTGCAACGTTGAAATGCTTGCTATTACTTTGGTCTCATGAACAACCATAAGTCACATTATTGGAGGGTAATCATTACCCCAATAGTAGCCACGGTGTTCATAAGACAAAAGTAATAGGCAATAAAGGTTAGTAAAGTAGTTTGATTTGATTTTCGATGGATGGCTCCGGGTATATAGTCCTTTGGAGGATGTACTCGTAGCAATTCATCGGAAGTTAAATTTTGGAAAATCTTGACTCCTGAACGTCTTCGATGTTTCACTTCTTTGGCCAACTACCTCTACAAGTTAAAAGGAAGCTCAGCACTGGAGTTTAAATACTGAAATATAGATTTGAATTTAGTAATATTTGCGTGTTTATGATTTTATGAGTCGTGTCATGCTGTCATGTTATTTTTGTTTACTATTGTAGTGTTGGATGTGTAATGGCAGGATCGCCATGTAGTGTTAGATGTGTAATGGCAGGATCGCCATGTAGGGTTAGAAGTGGCAGGATAGTGTAGGATGTGAAGTGTATATTCCCTAATGTGTATTGGTCCCTATAGCCCTTATTTTGTTTAAATAGCTGTTAGGGTACCAGCTGATTAGCAAGGCGTTCAAAGGAACTGCCAAATTTAGTTGAGTCTTTAAATTAAAACTAGGCAAGTTGTTGCCGAATTAAGTTATTAATTTTAAGTCTAATTTATTTTCAATTTACTAGTGCTTATATACTATACATGAGATTTTAACTTAACCGTTCTAACTTAGTTTAATTATTTACATCTTCATGTTTGTCTTTGTCAGTCATATGGAGATATCAATAAATCGTAACAATAACAAACTCTCTCGCCAATCAGAATGTTGCAAGTTGGAATGCACTCAATTCTCACTCAATGAAATGTCATTCACTTACATTCCGATTGTCGTCATTTGTTTATACCGTTATTTGATATTTAAAATACCCTACTCTATATTAGTTGGTAAGTGTTGTTTTAAGTGTAGTTTAAGGGTATGCGGTGGCGACTTATGAGGTACACTACACTATTGTTTGGCATTTCATAATGAAAATACGCCTTCCCAAGCGACATCGCTTCGCTCTATGGGCTCTTGAAAAGTTCCAAGAAGATCCGACGTTTTCGAGGCAAATTTTGTTCAGCGATGAGGCCCATTTCTGACTCAATGGGTATATAAACAAACAAAATTGCCGCATTTGGGACGAAGAGCACCCTGTAGAGATTCAAGAACTGCCACTTCATCCATAAAAAACAACGGTTTGGTGCGGTTTGCGGGCCGGTGGAATCATCGGTCCATATTTCTTTAAAAATGATGCCGGTGCAAACGTAACCGTCAATGGCGACCGTTATCGTGCCGTGATAACCGACTATTTGATGCCTGAAATTGAAGCTCGTGATCTCGGCGACATTAGGTTTCAGCAAGACGGATCAACTTCCCACACATGGCATTAGTCAATGGATTTATTGAGAGAACACTTCGGTGAGCACATAGTTTCACGTTTTGGGCCGGTCGATTGGCCACCAAGATCGTGGGGATATGTAAAGTATAAAGTTTATGCGTGTCATTCGCCAGTTACCAGTGGAAATGCTCGAACGAGTCATCGAAAATTGGACTCAACGGATGGACCATCTGCGACGTAGCAACGGCCAACATTTTATAGACATACTCTTCAAAAAATAAATGCCAAAGAATGTTCTTTCAAATGATAATAAAAATTCCCCCATTAAATTTGAATTTTCTGTATTTTTTTTTTTCAAAAAGTAGGGAACCTCGAAATGGATCACCCTATATATACAGGTATATAGAAACGATTTTTGGGCTTAATTAATATACAATTATTGGGTCTAAATAGAGTTTTAAGTTCAATTTAAATATCTAACTACGTACATACATAAAACTGTATGTTATTGTGTATACGCATACATACATATGTATATCTAAAATAAGTTTACTTTAAAGGAACGTACTTAGATATTCATAACAATTTATATATAATTTTTTTAGTTTAGTTTTATATAGGTATTTTAATATAGGATATAAGCTATCTTAGTATAGTTTTATACTGGTAGGAAAAAAAGATATGAAATTAATTTGGCTTATATATAATTAATTAGGCTTATACATATATAATCAGATTCTTTATATAATGGAATAAAATAAGTTTAACTTAAATAACCAGAGGATCTTTATTCTTTACGTTTATTTATGCATGGTAAACTACTTGTACAGGTTTACGTATACTGTGTATAATTTCTAGGACTTTGAATTAATAAACATAAATATAAGTTATAGCTATATATACATAGGGGGGATTCACAAGGTGTGCTATCAAGTCATATCGTCATAATGTCCTAAATAATATTTTACAATTGTTTAAAAAAAATATTGTTGTGTTTCAAACAACATAAAAAATATTTTTTTTTTAAACAATTGTAAAATATTATTTAGGACATTATGACGATATGACTTGATAGCACACCTTGTGAATCCCCCCATAGTATATCTATATATAGGATTCATTTAAATTTCGGTTGTTTACATTCAAAGACTATCTAGGTATAATTTTGCAAGGAATAAAAATCTGAAATTACTTTTTATAATATATAATCACATATGTATATATTTAGTAAAAGTTATGTCAGATTGTTGGTATTAAAGTTCCTATAGTTTAGTTTAAATACATACCTAAAAAGCTGAAACCAGGGCTTTTTTATCTACGTTTAAATATTTACGTATCAACTTAATTAATTACATAAAATTATATTAGTTTATTTATATATTATCTATGGTATAGTATCTATATATCAGAGCTGTAAATGAATCATTCATTTTTGAATTAATTCGTGAATCATTCATGCATTGAATTAGCAAATTTTGAATTAATTCTTTTCACACAAATAAATGAATTGAATTAAATTTGAATCAATTCAAACGAATTAGGCAGAAATGAATTTAAATTCGTTTCCAATTCAAATGAATCTGAAAAATTAATTGCAATTCATTTTGACAAATTCAAATGAATCTGTAAAATGAATTGCAATTCGTTTCTAATTAAAATGAATTGCAATCTCTTGTTTGTATATTGTGGAAAATTCCTTTTTTTTATTTTTAATCGATTTTTAAAGATTCTAGCAACTTTGAATCTCAACATAACATTTTTTGCTGTCAAAGCTGTATTCGTTTACTCCATGGTATAATAAGTACCAGGTATGTTCATTAGGGAGAGTTGTCATTATTTTCCCATGTAATGTCAAATTAATTTATTTGATTGTTTTAAGTTGTTTCCTTATTTCCTCTTGAAAATTAAATGTGTTTTGTCGTTCAGAATAAAAATAAAAAAAAATTTCTTCTTGAAGAAATAAACTCCAAACACTGAAAAAAGAAATTTTAATTTTTTATTCCCCCTAGATCTGCTCTTGAATTTGATTGATTGCAACTCATTTTAGATTTCATTCATTTGAATTGTTAATTTTTTTTTTAACTCATTTGAATTAATTCAAAATCAATTCAAATGAATCTGAAAAATGAATTGCAATTTATTTTTCAGATTCATTTGAATTAGAAACGAATTTAAATTCATTTCTGCCTAATTCGTTTGAATTGATTCAAATTTAATTCAATTCATTTATTTGTGTGAAAAGAATTAATTCAAAATTTGCTAATTCATTAATGAATTAAAATCAAAAATGAATGATTCATTTACAGCTCTGCTATATATAATCTATACTAGTTCAGTTTAATGTATAGGGTTAGTGTTATTTTAATTTATTTAACATAATATTTTGCCTTATTTTAGTTTTGTTTTTTTACAGCCTATTTTTGTGGTATATAGCAATTCTATAATTCGCGAGGCAACGCATATAACTTATTATATTTAGTTGTTTTTTTTTTTTTTTTTTTTTTTTTTTTTTTTTTTTTGGTATGCTAGAAACTAGGGCAAGTAAACTGCAGCGTGAATCCGCTTCTACATCCTCTAGGCCGATTCTCGGTGGAACAAATATTCAGACCCCGGCTAATACCACAACATCAATTCGACAACTATAACTACGACCACTGCAACGGCTGCCTATACTTACGCAAATTCTACGCAAATAAACCCACCATATAATGCGGGTAATCCACCATTCGTGGATGAGGAAATCAGTATTATCTCTCCGATTACGTCATTTTCATCAGCTGTTGTCCGGGGATGCCTTAGTGGTTTTGGATGCAGAGACGACTTCAGCCAATACACACGTGGGACGAGTTGAAGGAGGCTGTAATCAACCGTTTTAGGCGTTTTAATAGCGACGTAGAAATCCATAGGCAGATCATGGACCGTCGCCAACAACCTCATGAACTGTTTGAGGATTTTTATAACGCTGTCCTTAAGTTAAGAAGCCAACAATCTAGACCAATAAGTGAGATTGACTTGATAGATATAATGAAAATGAATTAATGGCCCGGCTTGTGTTTCCTGTTCGCATATTTGGACTGAGCCATTTCCGCACCGAGTGTAAGAAAGCCGAATCCCTGCTTCATAGTCAGAGACAAGAGTAAAAGAGTAAAAGTACCAAGAGTAAAAGAGATCGGCTATGAGCCCACAGGACCAGAGGCAATTGAGGTAGAGGCCATAAATACCTCCAAATATTTTCTGGAACTGCAGACAGCCTTGCCACGGTTATATGGACTGCCCATCAGCCACCCGGCGCTTATTTTGTTTTAAGTGTGGTATGGACAACACTGTTACACCAAAGTGTCCTAGATGCTTGGGAAACAGGAGGTCGGATCCGTTAACTGGGGAACAGTGTCCGAGTTAAACTGGAGGATTTTAACGACCTAGAGGAAACAGAAAATAGCGGAGTCGTTAAAATTTTTGTTAATAGTAAAGTTAGGATTAGTGAAAAGGCAGAGGAGTCAAGATTTACCATTGCATATTAGAATTAGGGATTATGAGGAGGCTAGGAAAAGGATTTTTGGTAAGACGCTGATAGAAAAAGCTAGGGAACGTTATAGAAAAAGAAAAGAGCTTAGGCGTGAGATCGCAAACGTCTCGTTATACGAGGGCGATGATACCCGGTTGTACACCCATATCTCTATCAATGGGGTAGAGATTGAGCTTCTTTTAGATAGTGGTACAACGGTAACGGTTCTCGTCGAAGGATGTTTTGATATCGCGATGAGGGTCGGAGTCGATGTTCATTAAATTCCGGCAACGGTAAAAGCGGCAGACGGTAGATCTCATACCATTCAGGGTCGGTTTAGAGCAAAAATTAAATTCAATAAAATAGAAAGCGTGATAACTTTCTATTTGGTACCGACTCTGAAAAGGGCGTTGATTTTATGAAGACCTTTGGCTTGATTGTTAATTTAGATTGTTTGGCCACAAATGATATGCTTTTTAGTGAGGAGATATGCGAAAATCCATTAAATCCTTTAATGCATACCCTTTGTGGTCAAGACAGGAAGGTATTAGAGGCAAGTATTGCTGAGTTTCCATCTTTTGTGGAAAAAGGACTTCGGAAAACTGAACAGGAAACACATATAATCGACACGCAAGACGCCTGCAAAGCAGACATTACCCAGTCTCGCCAGCTGTTCAAAAGCTTATATATGCGGAATTGGATAGGATGCTTGCTATGGGGGTAATTGAGACGAGGCAAAGCCCCTGGAATAATCCTGTGACGTTAGGGCGCAAAGGTACAGAAAACAGGCTTTGTTTGGACGCACGAAAACTCAATTCACTCACAGTCAGGGACGCCTATCCACTTCCACATATAGAAGGATTGCTCAGCAGACTGGGTGACACACACTATATATCTAATGTCGATTTGAAAGATGCATTCTGGCAAATCCCTCACACCATTTTTCATTGAAAATGAGAAAACTCCAGATGAAATTGGGAAAATTCCAAATGAAAATGAGAATTTCAATTTGAAATTGAGAAAATTCCAATTGAAATTGAGAATATCAATTTGAAATTGAGAAAATTCCAATTGAAATTGAGAATATCAATTTGAAATTGAGAAAAATTATATAATTTTTTTAATATTCATACAACGAACGTACATAACAAACATAATGATGGAAAAAATAAAAATATCTTCCAGGTCCAGAGTAGATTGGTAAAACGTTGTAGTATGCTGTATGGCTGTAGTATGTTGTAGAGCCATACAACATACTACAACGTTTTTTCAGTCAGCTCTGGATCTGGAAGATAAGCCTGTTGGTCAATAATACTGCGATTTGTATTAATTTTCATTTCTTCATCCTTATGTTTCTTGTATGAATTTAATAAAAATCATATAATTCAGTTTTATCAATTTAAAATTTCTCAATTTCATTTGGAATTTTCTCAACTTCAAATTAAAATTTCCCAATTTTATTTGGAATTTTCTCAGTTTCAAATTGATATTCTCAATTTCAATTGGAATTTTCTCAATTTCAAATTGAAATTCTCATTTTCATTTGAAATTTTCTCAATTTCAATGAAAAATTGTGTAGATATACAGAGTCGTGAAAAAACTGCTTTTACAGTGCCAAGGAGACCACTTTACCATTTTACTGTCATGCCTTTTGGCTTGTGTAATGCAGCCCAAATATTGTGACGTTTAATGTATAAAGTGATCCCTTCTGACTTGCGCGATCGAGTGTTTGTGTATCTGGACGATTTGCTCATAGTTACCCCTGACTACCACACCCACATAACCATACTTGAGCGGGTTGCCAAACTACTTTCTAATGCTAAATTAACAATCAATGTCGAAAAATCAAAATTTTGTTTAAAAGAACTTCGGTATCTTGGATATGGTGTGGGTGAAGGTAAATTAAAACCTGATCCAGCAAAAAAATCCTCTATACTTGAATTTCCTTACCCTAAAACGCCCAGACAAGTACGCGGATTTATGGGAACTACCAGCTGGTATCGTCGGTTTATCAAAGATTACGCGACAATTGCTACGCCGATTTTTGATACGTTGAAAAAAGTGAAATCTTTTAAATTCCCGGAAAATGCGAAAGAAGCTTTTGATAAATTAAAATTAGCTCTTATCTCGAGTCCCGTGTTACGGTAACCTGATTTTCAGAAACGATTTCAAAAAGATGCGCCGTGCTTATTCAAAAAGATGAAGTTGAAGGAGAACACCCGATTGCGTATATGTAGCAAAAACTAACACCGGCACAGCGTAACTATGCGGTAACAGAGCGAGAGTGTCTGGCGGTAGTAGTGGCGTACATTGAGCTCATGCCTTTTACAGTGATCACCGACCATTCGAGCTTGAATTGGCTTATGTCTAATAAAGAGCTTAGTGGACGGCTGGCCAGATGGAGAGTTGGCTCTTACAATCTTATACTTTCGATATCGAACACCTCCAAGGGAGCAAAAATGTGGTACTAGACACGTACTATCGCGCTACGACATGGACGAAATCGCCAGGCAACAAAATACAAAGACCACTTATGGTAGAGGAAGAAGCAGTCCAAATAAATTGCCCATTCCACAAAATTTATATAGATTTTTTAGGGACCTACGTCAGATATACATCGGGCAAGATATTTATATTTATTGTTCTGGACTACTTTTCCAAATTTGTTTTGCTAAAGGCTATGGCAAAGGAAAATAATAAAAACGTAAGTCGTTTCCTGTTTTCAGAGGTGTTTTATCAGTATCAAAAGAATTCCGCGAGCTTATAAAAACCTTTGACATCAGGCATATGAAAACCGCAATCTATTCGCCACAAGCAAATGCGTCGGAGAGAGCCAACCAATCGATTTTGGCCGCAATAAGAGCTTACCTCAAGAATGACCACAGATATTGGGACAACCATCTCTCAGAAATCGAATGTGCCCTTAGATCATCAGTGCACTCATCAATTGGTATGACTCCCTATTTCGCTTTGTTTGGGACGAATATGATTACCCACGGGAGCGTTTATAAATTGGCGAGAAAACTGGAGCTATTCGAAGATGCTGAGACAAACTTATTACCGAAACCGAACAAGAATGACCTGATTCTTAATAAAATTCGGGAAAACTTAGCTAAAAGCTACTTCGCGCAAAAACGTACACCAAACGGGCGCGAAATGTTAAATTCCGAACAGGTCAGGAGGTATATCGACGCAATTTTAGTCTCAGCAATTCTAGTAGGCTCTACAACGCGAAAATGGGTAAAAAGTTTTTAAAATGTCGTATCGTTCGTCCGGTCATTAATTGCTACTACGAACTGGAAGATCTGCAGGGGAAAACAATCGGAGTATACCACGCAAAAGACATAAAAAGATCGCTACTTACTTTCTCTATAGGTTACCAGTTTTATTTATAGATCGTTTGCCTGAAATTTGTTTTTCTACCCTACCTTAATCTGCCGATTCTAAATCCTTATGGTTTATTTCTTTAAACGCTTTTTATACTCCCTGTTGTCGCCTCCTACGACAGTTTTCTTAAAACATCTATAGTTACTTATTTTTTTTTTTTTGTAAATAAATCGGTAAACTGAATTTAGGTTAAGAGATATGTTCTATTTTATTTTTACTATTATTTCTTAAGCTTATTTTTTTTTTGTCTCTTTTCTTAAGCTAATTTATTATTATTTTTCTTTTCTTACCTAGGCTAAGTTATTACTTTTATTTTACTTAAGCTTAATGATCTTTAATATTATTACCTTCTTATTTTACCCCTAGATATAGTCATTATGGTAGGTCTCACCAGATTTCAGTTTTGTTGCTCTAAATTCCTTGAAGGGAAAAATTTTGATTTGACACCACATATTTTGGACTTGAACTCAGCAATTTTTTTGTTTAGTGGTCCAGTAATTGCCCTTTTTTTATCCCAACCAGAGGCCAACGTTTCTAAGCTGGTTACAGTGTAACGGTCATCGTACTAATAATGCGACCTCCTTAACGTCCTGGGGAACTATGCCATTAAGGACTAGAGGTCGTTAGTCATTTAGTACAATGACATAATCTGAGTCCGGTCTTACGACAAGTTGGGGCAAGTAGGACAAATTCAACAAATGCAAAACAAATAGTTATCACATAATTGGTGACACACAATATCGCAGATAAATGGTATTAAAATTAAAATTTTTCTTTGGGATCTGAGCAACGTATTTTGTACTTGCTTGAAGGGTAAAATAAGGAATGGAATTTCATGTTTGAAATTTGAAAATTAGTGCATAAAGCAGGCTTGAAAGGGAATTTAAAAGATGCTTTAGGGATTAATTAAATCTGCTTTTGACATGTAAGGAAAACTGACAGTGCAATTAATGTATTTGTTTTTAATTTACTTTTGATTACAAGCATCGAATAGTAAACTTAGGTTATGGGGGGGGGGGGGGGGGGTTCGGTACTAGTAATTGAGAACTACGTACAGCGACGGTAAATTTTTGAAAATTACAAAAAGTTAGTTGTTATCCCCAATCTGTTTAAAAGGAAAAATGTATTGAATTTTTGTTCGCGAGCTACACTTGCAATTTTTAATACATAACACCAAAATACCTTGGAATTAATATGAAAGAAAAAAATAGTCTTTCTAACAAAAATTGATATACTATGCGAAGTAATTTTCTTTATAGGTTCAATGGTTCAACGATAAAATCTAGGAAAATGGGCACAAAAATCTAGGCCATTTTTCGGCAAAAGTGGGGTTCAGTTGAATAACTTATTAGTTTTGTAACCTTCAAGAAAAATAACATGCATTTACATTGAATTTCACACCTTAGGTGGGATAATAAGCGGCCTAATTATACTTAATACTATGCTTATATGTAATTCGAGAGTTATAATAAGGGAAAGTTCGCTTACCGGGGATCGGGGTCGACATTTCTTGTTTCTTATGGGTTATATAGGTGGACTGCAGGCTCCTAAAGGGGTGGCTTAGGGAAATTAGAGAGCATTAGTTAAATGGTGTTCGGAGACATCAATAAGTGCTGGTATTAGGGAAGCCATTGGGGTAAGGGCCTCTTTAAGTTTTTCCTTCGGTGGCCGGTCTGCTCCTTAACAAATTTTTTTGTAGATATTTTTTTCTGTGAGATGGTGAACAAAAAATTTTTTCTTTAAATTCGTTTGCTTATTAATCATAAAGGAAGAAAAATTAATATTTTGTGTCGAAAATACCCCACCGTTTAAAATAGGTGCGTTCGTCCAAAGAAAATAATCACGTATTTTCAATAATTGTTACTAATTGTTAATCACCTGTTTCGGTTTTCATCTACCAATCAAATTTAAAATAAAGAGCTTTAAATAACACCAAAAATATTTATTTTTCTACAATTAAAGAACAATATTCTGGCACCAGTAGCTTAATATAATTGAATTTTTTAGAAATAATATCGTATCTTACCGCTGTCTATCGACCAAAATTGCAAGTTTTAGTAGAGTAGAGTATAGGAACTAGGGATGCCAAACGGGAAATCCCGCATCCCGGGATTTATTTTTACGAGTCCCGGGATTTTTAACATATCAACTTTTATGTGCAAAACTGTTCGTTTTTATTGAATTTTTATACTATATACAAAAAAATTATTAAAAATTATATTTGAGTTATATTTTTTATTGCAAATAATTCTTATTTTTGAGTTTAATTTTTGTTTTTGGAACACAGCGAGTATTTAAAATTTTCAATTTTTGCTTGATATATGACGACTATTTCTGGATTTTTACATTTTGCTTAATAAAAACCATTATTTTAAGTAGAAACGAAATTTGCAGACTCACATCTCAAGCCTTTATTACAATTACGTTTAGCAAGTTCAGCTTTGGCTTAATACATAATACCAAAATAAAAATGATTATTTTTATGCAAAATATAGAAATCAATAAATAATTGTTATATATCCAGCAAAAAATAAAAATTAGTCACGATCCAATTAAAGCACATTAAGAAACTAAAGAATTAAAGTTGATATAATTATAACAATTAAGTCGTTATATTTATGAAATAGCTCATATTCTTTCCGGTCCAATAAAAATAAAAAATTTGCTTAAAAACATACGGTAAATAAAATAATTTTTTTTTATAAATCAACACTATTTGACGTATTCTTAAATAAATTATTTAAACTTGAAATCTGTTTTAAGAAACATGTAGTACACCCTCCTGGAGGTGTACTACACTGCAGTCGACATAGTTTTACAGTTTTTAACTCAGCTATCGAGATCGATGAGGGACTACACTTTGCAGTGTATTAATGTCGTCACAACTTAATTCACATTAAAACTTGAATTGCTGTCAAAATACCGAAATGAATTGATCTAGAAAAACTAAGAGATACGTATATTTTTTTAAGCTTTTTTCAGAATCTGATCAGTTTAATCATGGGTGAGGTTAGTGTTATAAACATATGTATAAAATAAATTATTTTGTTGTTTTCATTTTTAAGAATTTATGTTACGTATATAAAACCTTTTGAATATTTAAAAAGTGTTGTTTATTAAAAAAGTAGCATTTTAAGGTAACACATAGATCCCGAAAAATCCTGAAATCCCGGGATTTTAAAAAATCAGTCCCTAAAAGGAACACACATTATATCAATAATTACAATTTTTAGCTTTTGACGGAAAGTTAGTAGTTTTTTTCATACCACAATACGCACTTTTAACTATCACTTAAGGCCATGTCAGATAAAACTTTTGCTTCGCGTTGCGTTATCGATTCGCTTTGACATCTAAAATAAAATATACATACTTATAAGAAACATGTCACATAAAGTACTTTCAAAGCGGATTGAAGCAAAAAGTTAGCCAACTCTCATCTTTTTGCGCACTTTGACAATTGGCTAGTATAATTTTCTTTTTTTTAAATTTCGAATTAAATTTTAAAATTTTATTTTTATTACAAATACTTAAAAGTTCAAATTATTAAGCGATTTTATAAGTAAACAAACAATGCGTGAGTGTTGTCAGAGTTTCATTGTGTTATACACCTTTTGCTTTGCGTTTTTCTGCCAAAGATGGAAACGTCTCGCAAAGCGACAGATTTGTATCTGACACAGCCTTTAACTTTAAATTAAATTTTTAACAGATGGGTCCGCAACTAAATAGAAGAAAAGAAAAAATTTTGAACGAGAAACATTACTACACACGAGGAAACATTGGGTGGAACATGCCATGTTTCCGCTAATGTTGCATCGTGTGTAAACACCTAATGTTTAACGTGTGGGCAACGCTTGGAATATTCAGCCGCCCCGTTAAAAATATTTTTTCCGCGCGATAAGAATATTCTTGCCGCCCACTGGGGATGTTTTTGCCGCCGCCAATTTTTTTTTTTTTGCACTTAAATTTATTCCTTTTTTGTCCTGTAATTTCTTTTTTTGCACGCACTTAAACATTAACATTGGCACCTTTATTTTTGTTGTTTTGTACCTTAAGTTTTTTAAGGAAACTTATTAATATAAAAAATACCATAAATAACAAAATATGCAAAACTTACCTTGTTATGCGGCAGAAATTAAGAAAACTAAAATGGTGACGTGAAGAGTTGCCAGATCACGTATGGCAATACTAAGGTGCTGCCAAGTTCTGTGGCCTAGTGCAGAGATGGGAATAACAAAAATTATGGAAATAAAGGTTTGGAGATTTTTTTTGCCAATAATAAGTAATAAATAAATGAATTATTATGATAAAAATAAAAAAAAGCGGTTTAATAATATTTGTGTACACAAAAGAAAAATATACATACATCATAAGCACATACACCATACCCAAATACATCATACACACATACAGCATACACCCATTCATCATCCAGATTCCATCATCATCTGTCATCCCTACACTCCACATCCTCCAGACACCATCAGCAACATCCATCCGTACGAGCACACTCACCCGCTCTCACATACACACACACCTACACACTTGCGATAGCTCACCAGCGACCAATTGATGTACTGGACTTTGTCCGAACCGACCGGGGAAATTATTGGTCATCCTACACGTAATTTTAGTACATCAGACCGAGCTCGGACTAGGGTTTTTGGGCTCTAAGTTGGGCCTTAGGAATCACGAAGACCGATATTTTTTTTTTTGGGAGGTTCATATGACCGGACCGATAGGACAAGTTTTTTTTTTAACTTATTATTGGGATGAACGCGCTTTGTAAGAAAATGTCCTGAGGGAAGGAAAATGTGGACATGTAGTAAAAATAACAACAGGTAAGTGAGCTTATTTTACACTTGTAGGGGTAGAAGCGCGTAAAGGGGAAATCCATATATGGGCCAGGGATTTGCCAAGGTAGTGGGTGGGCAGGCCAGGCAGCAAATCACCAGCTGCCAACCAAGGAGGTAATAGGTCGCGATGGTCAGGAATCGAGTTATCCCGGGAATCGGGAATATTTAGGAAGGTTAGTGTTGTCCTTTTTTTTGTCGAATAATAGTTTTTGTTTACATACCATTTTTACCTTTTTATTTAAAATTTCTTTTTGGTTTTACTGTTTTTTGTTATGCAACTAGTTTATTTTAATTAAGTAATTTTTTTTTAACTTCATTAAAATTTTTTTTTTTTTTGACAATAGCTTGTGGTTGATTAAGATGGCGAATTCACGCCACTCTACCGGCCTAGCCTGGCAAATTTTAAGATTTGGGCGTTGCCATCCTAATCATCCACCGGTCCCGACCAAAAGTTATTGACAGTGTTAAATAATAAATTACTTGTCTTCTACATGTTTAGAATAATAGCATTTTTTATAAAGTGCTGGAATATAAATTGTTTAGCTATATTTTGTGTTAATCCTTTTACGGCTTTATTAAATAGTAAAAGAATTTTTTTTTTTTTTTTGATGAGTGCTTCTTTGTACAACATTTTCGTTCACTGAATACGGGGGCTGCTATCAATACTACTCTTAATTGAAAAACTCATTCATTCTTCTTATTTAAATTTTTCAGAAATTAACTAATTAAAATTTACTTCTTGTTAGTATGGGTTTTTTTTTTAATAATTCCTTATATGGAGACAAATATGCATGTATGTATGTATATGAGTAAAATTTTTGTTTACAAAATTTGTTTATTGTAAAGAAAAATTCAATTGATAAAATTCATTATAAGGAAATCAAAAAACAATTTATTTATAATGGAAAAGTTGGCTTTTTAAAATCAATTTATAGCTAAATTTAATGAAGTATATTTTTTAGTTTAATCCACTTCGGATTAGAAATTAAAATCAATAAAAAACTATAAATAATATGTCATAATATCTCTAATAGTAAAACATCTCTACATTCTCAAATGCAGTACTGCCTGCGCTGAATCAGAAAATCAAACTTATTTCACCATGTCAACGCAAACCTACTGATGCTACATATTAATTTTGTGATTATCATTTTTATATGTGCATTTAACCATATTTAAATTTATTGCTTAAACGCAGTATTGCATTTATGACCATGTGCATTATCTTTATATTCTATTATACCTGTAATTTAACAAAAATATTTCATTATTCAATATTTTAAATGTTTGTCTAACTTAACACTATCATACTTTCGTTGATGATTCGTCGTTTTGTTTCAGAGAATTGCAAATTAAAATAACGTAACACACATAACTAAATAAATAACAAGAAAGGTAATATTTTTCCCTCAAAAAAAATCGGTTATCGCATTTTTATCCAAAATATTTAAAACTGCTTTTATATCTCAATTAATTTCCATTTTACAACGTTTTTTGCTTCTCATGAAAACTGTGATGTTATATTTTTCTGCGTTTAAGATGACGATATGTGCGGTTCTTTTAGTATATTTTTTAATAATATTTTCCTACAAAAAATTCAACACACACTTTGGCTCCTTGCCTTTAACGAAATGGTAAAATTAATTAATTTTTTAAACAAAAAAAAAAAAAAAAAAAAAAAAAAAAAAAAAATAAAAAAACCGTGTAAGAGAATATAAGTAAGATTTTAAAGAGCTAAAAATTTTCAAATTGTTTGTTAAGTATTTCTTTGTATTATAAAATTTTTTGATATTATTTTGCTTTATATTTCATATTAATTATATTTCCTTACTTTCCATAAAATTTCAGAAAAAGCTTTGTAAAAATAGTAATGTTCTAATAACACTGGTCAGCAAACACAAGTCGGGGGAGAGATAACTTTATTATGTGATTTTACGTGACGTCTGTCACGTAAGTTACAGGGTGTAATTTTTTTACAACTTTTTTTGTATTTAGAAAGTTATAATTAAAACTGCTGGCTTTCTCTGTTACGATTTCAATCATCTTTACATTTTGAGTTCAACAAAGCTTTCAATGTTTCCTACAGTTCTATGCACTCTATAAAAAAATTGTAGTTCTGTTAACTTTTCTTTTGCAGAAATTTAACTACATATAAATTTGTATTGTCAATGAAAACTGTTGGCAAATTTTGTATGAAAATAAGCTTTCTGTATGAGAATTTTTTCAAAACAAAAATAAATATTTTTTTATTGTCGTTTCAATGTAAATTCCCAAACGAAACATTTCTTTTTACTTTCCAAACAGGCACTGTCCTTTAATTGAAATTTTGTATGCGAACATAAACGTCCAAATTTGTAAAATTTAGCATAATTATATATTAAACCTCTTTTTATAAAATTCGTTTGAAGGACCTTATATAAACCTGAGCTATTTCTAGTGAATAAAAGCATATTTACACCTGTACTAAAAACAGGTTATACGTGGTTTATTGTGGTAAACAGAAGTATTTAAGTTTTCGCTGAAAGGAGAACTTGTGTATAAATTTCCCGACGCACAAACTCAAAAGCATTTTTTTAATTATAGAACAAACTGTTTTCAAAAATCTTTACCATAGAATTTAAATTTCGAAACTTTTATGCACAAAAAAAAGAGAAAAATAAATCATCAAATAAAAGTTTAATTTTGTGGGATAATGTAATTTAAACAAACATTAAGTACTTTTTTTTGCTTAAACCAGTAAAAGAAACTATAACTGTTATTATTTTATTTATATAATATTCATATGTATCAAGAAATTGTTATTTATTCATACTAATTAGTACTGCTCATAGGTTATTTGGTTTCAGATTTTTACAATTCCAAATAACCCAAGTGACATAACATAAGCTGTGTTTAGAAAAACAAAATTTTCTCACCCAATATATATTTTTGGTTTAATTTTAACCAAAATATGTAATTTTCGTTTCAATATTGTAAATAGTTTCAATTGTATAACGTTTTTTCCCTCTCCTGTAAACTTTTGAAAACTTCAGATAGGTTTTTTCGTCTTTAAGGTGACATTATGTTTAAAAAGCATTTTTTTTTTAAATGTATATTAATTAAAACTAAAGTATATTTTATTTATCCTTTGCTTATTAAATTGTTGTCTATTTTATTTCATGCTTGAGGTTCACTTTTTCATAACAAAAATTATAATGTTAATTTTATTATATTACCCAATATTTCGATATCGGCGTATATCATTGTCAGGGAAAATTACAACTAACAAACTATTTTTAATATAATGAAAAAACAACAAAACGATTTTACAATCCAAATATTTTATAACAAATTATCTATTACAGTTTAAAAAATTGTTTAATTTCCTTATCTGTTTTTGTAAACTAAAGTAAAATATACAATTTAATATTAAAAGACAAAATAATTTTTTGTATTTAATAAAAATAAACTTTCCATCCCTGAATAACTATATTTTATTTGGTAGCACTGCAAATTTCAGTCTTTAAAGCAGAGCCCGGAAACACATACATGCAGACTTTTTGTTTTTTGTGAGAGAATAATAACTCTCCCTCTCAGAAGCACTTAAAGAAATTTTTGTGTTATTTTGTTATTGTTAAAATCAATCTGGCTGTTAATGTAAAAACTCAAAACATAAGCGTATGTTTTATATAAAATAGAAAACAAAAAAATCATTAAAATTAAATAAATCATATTCTTCAAGAAAAATAAAAAAAAACTATAATTTCGTTAAAACATGTTAATCTATTGAAACAAAAATAAATTCAGAAAATAAATACATTCGTTCATAAAACTTTAACGATTCTTCAAGAAAAATAAAAAAAAAAACTATAATTTCATAAAAACGTGTTAATCTATTAAAACAAAAATAAATTCAGAAAATAAATACTTTCGTTCATAAAACTTTAACGACCCTTCAAGAAAAATAAAAAAAAACTAATTTCATAAAAAGGTGTTAATCTATTTAAACAAAAATAAAGTCAGAAATTAATAACTTTCATAAAACTTAAACGATTCTTCAAGAAAAATAAAAAAAACTATAATTTCATAAAAACGTGTTAATATATTAAAACAAAAATAAATTCAGAAATTAATTACTTTCATAAAACTTAAACGACTCTTCAGGAAAAATTTAATGGAAAACAACCATTTAATTTAATTTATTTCGTTAAAAACTAATTTTCATTATTTGTAATAACATTTTCAAAAACTTCATTCCCTAAATGTTCATCTGTTAAACTATTTCTAAGTTTAGTTTTAATTAGCTTTAAAATTGAAAACGAGGACTCGCATATATATGTTGACCCGAACATAGAGTATAATTTAAAAATTTCATTTTTAGTTGTTAAGTATATCTCTTCGTTTAAATTTTTCCAGAATTCCACCCCAGCCGTCAACGGTATATTTAAATCCGATCGCATTTTCAAAAGTTCTTCTCTGATGTCATTACCCTGTTTATTGACATCACATGTTAAGGGATTGCTATGCAGTTCTAAAAAAACACTCAATTTTAGAAAAATCCGAAAAACGATTGTTACAATTATCTAATATGCCTTGCAGTAAACTAATATATTCAAGTCTATAATTATTAGAAAATTCATCATATATTACATTTTTATTTTTAAGATTTGTAATCAGAGTTTGAACTTTTGTTATAAACTGTTTTACAGAGAAATATAAAGAAAATACAGTTTTATTTCTTCCTTGCAATTGAAGATTTAACTGATTAATTAATTCGGTAATATCTGTTAAAAACGCAAAATCTAATACAAACATGTTATCTATTAAATATCTTAGTAATTCATTCGATTCATTCGATGGATTATTTTCAAAAAATAACATCACCTCTTTCCGAAGACTGAATAACCTTTCCAAGCAACGTCCTTTACTGAGCCATCTCACTTCTGTAAACATTAATACGTCGCCATATTCAGTATTCATTTCATCCAAAAACGCTTTAAATTTTCTGTGGCTCAAAGCATTGTGGCCACCACGTATTTTATTTATTATTTTTGTTACAATTTGCATTGTATGCATCATATTCACGCTTTTTGTAAATAATGCCTGTTGATGGATTATACAATGGAAAATATAAATGTTAAAGTCGTTTCTTAAAAGGTAACCCACAAGACCCTCATTTTTCCCAACCATGATTTTGCACCATCGGTGCATATAGAACAAAATTTGCTTTTATCGGCAAAAGAAAAAATTTCGTCACATATTACCCTAAAAAGAGTTTATCCCTTTACATTACCATGTAATGCAACTAACGTTAACATTTCCTCATGCACTTCAAAGTTATTATTGCAAGTTTTTATGCATATTATTAACTGCGCTATGTCGTTAATGTCAGTGCATTCATCTAAACAAATAGAAAAATATTTGCAATTAAGAATTTTTTTTTATTTGTGTAGATAAATGCACTGATATCTTCTGTTCGTCGCGTTATGGTCCGAGGTGAAAAGGGACCAGAACTAATTAAATTTCGAATTTGTTCAGTATTTTTTTTTTTTTTTTAAATATGCCGATTTTTTACCAACACCATCTGGCACCCCTGTGTGTGAGTAAGTATAAATGTAAAAAAAAACAGAAGAGAAAAGAGAATATTTTTCTGTTAGAAATGTACAAAACTAAAAGACTGCCTGATTTTAGGACTGCGACTTCTGACAACTTTCAAAAGCAAAGACACTGCTTGTATTTTTGATTTTTTTAACTTATCAAAAGCAGAAGAAAACTTAGCACACGACTGCCGATTGTTTTCATAAGTTTTAACAGAATCAATGTTTGATTTTAAAAAGCAGAGAAAAGTAAAAGCATTGAAAAGTTAAAATTTTGCGACTTTTTGACTTAAGTTTTTTAAACACTGCTTTTATTTAACAATAATATCTTCTAAATTTATATTGCAGTTTCGAAACAACAAAACATTTTTAGGTTTGCGGACGTTAATTTATTGCGTTGTTTTGGGCAAATGTATTTCAAATCGGAAAATATTTGTTCGCAAAGATATATTGAGGAAAAAAAAGCGACAAACATTTGAAGGAACTTTTTTTAATACAGGATGTAGTGCCCCGTCTAAATTTTTCCAGAACTCAATAATATTTTCCCTATCTGGATGATTAAATTTTTAATAAACTCATCCGCTTGTATGCTCGTTATCGCTGTCTACAAGACTAATTAATAAAATACAAATTTGAAGTTTACAGAAGCTCAATAAACACAACATCAAGGCGAATTCATCACAGTTATTCTTGATAATACAACAAGTACACTATACCTCGTACAAAAACCACAAGCAATTTGTTTTTTTAAAATCATTGTACAATGTTAAAAACAGAAATAAATTAAAACAGAAACAAAGATAATAAATAATAAATATATTATTTCTGTTTAGAGGCCTCAAAACAGGCCGTGCGATCGTGCGATATTTCCCGCTGAATGAGAGTGTTTTGCAGTAAACAATTATATTTTACGCTCGCAAAATAAAAGAGCGTAAGCGTACATGTGAGTTTTGCTGACACAATTGTGTATGACGCTGACATCCCTGCTTTAAAGTTTAAAGCAGGGGTTTCCATTTATTTGCACAATTGTGTACACCACTACTAACACATATTTTTATACTCTTCAATTCAGTCGTCGATGTGACTTCGACAAGTGTGCATGTATAGCGGATGCTGTATTATTTTGTTTCAGCTTACACTCAAAAAATATTGTGCGGTCAAAAATGCTTTTGGTAACATCCAATGCCTTGCGTGCAATTTTTATTTAGAGTTTAAATTTTAAGACTTAAATGTAGAATAATGTAACATTTCATAAGTTTACATGCAAAGCAAAGAACTTTGTAAAATGAAAAAAAATATTACCACTAACACCGTGGTAATAGTTATAAAAAATATTAATGTGTTCTTATAAAAAGAATTAAAAACTCTGCTAATTTTTTTATTGAGTGTGATTTTACATTATGCTGTTAAAAAAATTATATATTTATTTGATGATACGTCATTTTTAATTTTGTAAATAACTTAAAATTATATAAAAAATACATATGTAACGTGAATCCTAATCAACAAAAATTTCAAATTTTCAAATAATATCTACATTGTTTTGCATTTAAGCTAACGATATGTGTTTTGTTTGTGAATAAAATTCTTTGATGCCTGTAAAAGGGTCTCTTTTTCTTTCGTTAAAAAGACGTACCTAAATGCAGAAATTATTAAGAGAAAAAAATAGCCACAAGAATTTGTTGGTATTTTGTGCTTGTAAAAATATTTTTATTTCTGTACTAATCGCGCCAGTGGGTTTTTTTTTTCTTTGAAAACACTTTTCTTAAGTAAGTAAAAATATTTAAAAACAAGTTAAAAGTCTTGTTTTCCTAAAATTTATGTGTAAACCTATACACATAAAAGCAAATGTGACAGCAGGTAAAATTTTTGGGTAAGAAGATGTGTTTCATTAATGTATTAATGAAACTTTATTGTTTGGCACTATTTTTATTTCCTACTTTTTTTGTGCTACAATTATATGACCGAGTCCAAAGAGTTAACCTTACTAATTTATGGTATTTATTTAACGTAACTTTGACCTGTTATAATGACTTTATACATTTTTGCAGGCAAACTCAGGTGCGCATTTGGTATTTTGTAAAAAGTTATGATATACGACAAGTATGTTAAATGAATTTAATTTGGAATTGCAAGGAAAGGAACGCAATATATGCGATTTGTCAAACATCATTCACATTTTTAAAACAAAACTTTCTAATTTTTTCCCAAATTAAAACTGGTGATTTTTCCAATTTTCCAAAAACTTTACTTGTTTATAGAAATCTCGAAATCGACAAAAGATATGAATATGCCGAAATATTTGAAACACTTTTCAATAATTTTCAAGACAGGTTTCAAGATTTTGTAATTTTCAACCGCTATTAGATCTTTTCGAAAACCCTTTTCGTTGCGATGTAAGCAACTACGAATTTGATATTCAATCAGAACTAATCATACTACGAAGCGAAGTAAACATTCCAGACGAAAATAATATTGTAGAGTTCTGGATAGATTTGGGTGGCGAGTTCTATCCTGAACTAAAAAAAATTCATTTAAGTGCCTCTCTTTATTCGGCACTACTTACCTATGCGAACAAATTTTTTCGGATTTAAAATTTATTTGTTCCAAGCAACGTAATAAATTAAGTTCAGCCCATTTGAAAAGCATTCTACTATTACGAAACTGCCATAAAAGTATAAATTTAGAAGATTTTTTTTTATAAGTTGTATAACACAAGGGAACAAAATTAAACATTTTTTGTGTTGATAGAAAATTTGTAGCAGTTCTTTACCAATTCAATGTCGCTGATTTCAAAACTGCACTTTTTTTTCTATCAGCTGTGATTTGCGTGCAATATTTATTTTTTATGCATTTTTAAAACATAAAAATCTTTAATTTTTTTACAATTGTTTGATAAGATATTTGAAACTGATTTAGAGTCAAAAAGCTTCCGAATAAAAAAAAAAGTGCAGTTTTAAAATCAGCGACATTGAATTGGTAAAGAATTGCTACAAATTTTTTATAAACACAAAAAATTTTTAGTTTTGTACCTTTGTGTTATACAACTTATAAAATATATTACTAACATTTTATTTCGGCTGTAAATGAATGCATTCTCTCAATTTGTTTACTCTCTGGTACTCACTACTACACAACCAAAAAATTTTTGGAAATCCCTGCTTTAAAGCAGGGGTTTTCATTTCTTTGCACAATTGTGCACACCACTACTAACACATATTTTTATACTCTTCAATTCAGTCGTCGATGTGACTTCGACAAGTGTGCATGTCTAGCGGATGCTATATTATTTTGTTTCAGCTTACACTCAAAAAATATTGTGCGGTCAAAAATGCTTTTGGTAACATCCAATGCCTTGCGTGCAAATTTTATTTAGAGTTTAAATTTTAAGACTTAAATGTAGAATAATGTAACATTTCATAAGTTTACATGCAAAGCAAAGAACTTTGTAAAATGGTAATTATTTTAGATTTAAAAGCAATTTTTAATATTTCAGATAAAAAATTTCAAAATGTCTAACAGTCCTATGTGGAAGAAGCTGATAGTCACATTTATTATAGGTTTTATTTTACATACGTATATGGATTCGGTTCTTATAATTTTACAGCACTTTTTTATTTTTTCTTATGCAATACTTTATTATTATTATAAATTATTATCTGATCACTAATTCCACTAACACCGTGGTAATAGTTATAAAACAGATTACCCAGTTTTTTTTTGTTAAAAAATATTAATGTGTTCTTATAAAAAGAATTAAAAACTCTGCTAATTTTTTTATTGAGTGTGATTATACATTATGTCGTTAAAAAAAATTATATATGTGTTTGATGATACGTCATTTTTAATTTTGTAAATAACTTAAAATTATATAAAAATACATATGTAACGTGAATCCTAATCAACAAAAATTTCAAATTTTCAAATAATATCTACATTGTTTTGCATTTAAGCTAACGATATGTGTTTTGGTTGTGAATAAAATTCTTTGATGCCTGTAAAAGGGTCTCTTTTTCTTTCGTTAAAAAGACGTACCTAAATGCAGAAATTATTAAGAAAAAAATAGCCACAAGAATTTGTTGGTATTTTGTGCTTGTAAAAATATTTTTGTTTCTGTACTAATCGCGCCAGTGGGTTTTTTTTTTCTTTGAAAACACTTTTCTTAAGTAAGTAAAAATATTTAAAAACAAGTTAAAAGTCTTGTTTTCCTAAAATTTATGTGTAAACCTATACACATAAAAGCAAATGTGACAGCAGGTAAAATTTTTGGGTAAGAAGATGTGTATTATTGATGTATTAATGAAACTTTATTGTTTAACGTCCACAAACCTAAAAAATGTTTTGTTGTTTCGAAACTGAAATTTAAATTTAGAAGATATTATTGTTAAATAAAAGTATATTTTTATAGGCTAGTAAAATCTTCTCTTTTTATAATGGCGGTTAATAATTATAGAATATTTTTAAACTTAATGCGGTTATTATTTGCATTGGTATGTGCAAATATTATTTTCATTGTTGGCATTCGCAAAGGTATGTTGAGCTCAAAATTTAAAATATTGGAAAGAATTGTATAAGGTTGTAAAAAGACTTCAAATATTGTCAAATGCTCAATTTTTCCAAAATTTAAGCAAAGTTTCTGCGAAATGCAGGTTCCAAATTAAATTTATTTAAATAATAACTGATTGTGTCTGTCCATAACTCAACATTTTTCGATAATTGTATTATTATTAATTGCTCTAAAGTCTTCATAGCAAAATATGTATTTTAATTAGGCCTCGTAATAGGCCTCGCAACCGCTGATTCCTCCCGCTGGGAATGTAAGATACAACAGTAATCGCACCAACACAATCATAATTGACACCACTGCTTTAAAGCAGGTTTTATTTTACATACGTATATGGATTCGGTTCTTATAAATTTACAGCACTTTTTTATTTTTTCTTATGCAATACTAAAAATTATTATTATAAATTATTATCTGATCACTAATGCCACTAACACCGTGGTAATAGTTATAAAACAGATTACCCAATTTTGGTGTTTAAAAATATTAATGTGTTCTTATAAAACGAATTAAAAACTCTGGTAATTTTTTTCTTGAGTGTGATTATACATTATGTCGTTAAAAAAAATTATATATGTGTTTGATGATACGTCATTTTTAATTTTGTAAATAACTTAAAATTATATAAAAATACATATGTAACGTGAATCCTAATCAACAAAAATTTCAAATTTTCAAATAATATCTACATTGTTTTGCATTTAAGCTAACGATATGTGTTCTCTTTGTGAAAAAAATTCTTTGATGCCTGTAAAAGGGTCCCTTTTTCTTTCGTTAAAAAGACGTACCTAAATGCAGAAATTATTAAGAAAAAAAATAGCCACAAGAATTTGTTGGTATTTTGTGCTTGTAAAAATATTTTTGTTTTTGTACCAATTGCTTCGGTGGGTTTTTTTTTTCTTTGAAAACACTTTTCTGAAGTATGTAAAAATATTTAAAAAACAATTTAAAAAAGTCTTGGTTTCCTACAATTTATGTGTAAACTTATACACATAAAAGCAAATGTGACAGCAGGTAAAATTTTTGGGTAAGAAGATGTGTTTAATTGATGTATTAATGAAACTTTATTGTTTGCCACTATTTTTATTGCTTACTTTTTTATGCTACAATTATATGACCGAGTCCAAAGAGTTAACCTTACTAATTTATGGTATTTATTTAACGTAACTTTGACCTGTTATAATGACTTTATAAATTTTTGCAGGCAAACTCAGGTGCACATTTGGTATTTTGTAAAAAGTTATGATATACCATTAGCTAGAATTAAAATGTGTGCACAGATGTTTTAAGTATGAGTCTGCGCAGATGGAGCCAATGTAATGTTGGGCAAATATAATGCTTATAGGCCTATTAAAAAAACACGAATTTGCAGTTCATAATTTTCACTGCATAATTCATCAGACCGCTCTTGCATCGAAATTCATAAATGATACCCCAGCTATGAAGACAGCAGAAAATTTGTAACCTTTTTAAAAAACAAAAATGCTGTGAATTGTGACCTAAATATGTTTACAGAAGTTCGGTGGCTAAGTCGCAGTGATTGCCTGAATAGACTTTATGATTTAAGAGAAGAAGTTCTTCAGTTTCTAGAAACTGAGAAAATAGAAAAAGTTTTAGTACAGTGTTTAAAAGACAATAATTTTATTTTAGACTTAGCTTTTTTGGCAGATACGACAAGTATGTTAAATGAATTTAATTTGGAATTGCAAGGAAAGGAACGCAATATATGCGACTTGTCAAAAATCATTCACAATTTTAAAACAAAACTTTTTCTAATTTTTTCCCAAATTAAAACTGGTGATTTTTCCAATTTTCCAAAAACTTCACTTGTTTATAGAAATCTCGAAATCGACAAAAGATATGAATATGCCGAAATATTTGATACACTTTTCAATAATTTTCAAGACAGGTTTCAAGATTTTGTAATTTTACAACCGCTATTAGATCTTTTCGAAAACCCTTTTCGATGCGATGTAAGCAACTACGAATTTGATATTCAATCAGAACTAATCATACTACGAAGCGAAGTAAATGCTCCAGACGAAAATAATATTGTAGAGTTCTGGAAAGATTTGGATGGCGAGTTCTATCCTGAACTAAAAAAAATTCATTTAAGTGCCTCTCTTTATTCGGCACTACTTACCTATGCGAACAAATTTTTTCGGATTTAAAATTTATTTGTTCCAAGCAACGTAATAAATTAAGTTCATCCCATTTGAAAAGCATTCTACTATTACGAAACTGCCATAAAAGTATAAATTTAGAAGATTTTATTTTATAAGTTGTATAACACAAGAGAACAAAATTAAACATTTTTTTGTGTTGATAGAAAATTTGTAGCAGTTCTTTACCAATTCAATGTCGCTGATTTTAAAACTGCACTTTTTTTCTATCAGCTGTGATTTGCGTGCAATATTTATTTTTTATGAATTTTTAAAACATAAAAATCTTTAATTTTTTTTACAATTGTTTGATAAGATATTTGAAACTGATTTAGAGTCAAAAAGCTTCCGAATAAAAAAAAGCGCAGTTTTAAAATCAGCAACATTGAATTGGTAAAGAGTTGCTACAAATTTTTATCAACACAAAAAATTTTTAATTTTACCTTTGTGTTATACAACTTATAAAATATATTACTAACATTTTATTTCGGCTGTAAATTAATGCATTCTCTCAATTTGTTTACTCTCTGGTACTCACTACTACACAACCAAAAAATTTTTGGAAATCCCTGCTTTAAAGCAGGGATGTCAGCGTCATGCACAATTGTGTCAGCAAAACTCACATGTACGCTTACGCTCTTTTATTTTGCGAGCGTAAAATATAATTTTTTACTGCAAAACACTCTCATTCAGCGGGAAATATCGAAATATCGCATGGCCTGTTTTGAGGCCTCTAAACAGAAATAATATATTTATTATTTATTATCTTTGTTTATGTTTTGTTTTATTTCTGTTTTTGACATTGTACAATGATTGACAAATAATATCTACATTGTTTTGCATTTAAGCTAACGATATGTGTTTTGTTTGTGAACGAAATTCTTTGTTGCCTTTTAAAGGGTCCCTTTTTCTTTCGTTAAAAAGACGTACCTAAATGCAGAAATTATTAAGAAAAAAATAGCCACAAGAATTTGTTGGTATTTTGTGCTTGTAAAAATATTTTTGTTTCTGTACCAATCGCGTCGGTGTGTTTTCTTCTTTGAAAACACTTTTCTTAAGTAAGTAAAAATATTTAAAAAACAAGTTAAAAAAGTCTTGTTTTCCTACAATTTATGTGTAAACCTATACACATAAAAGCAGATGTGAAAGCAGGTAAAATTTTTGGGTAAGAAGATGTGTATTATTGATGTATTAATGAAACTTTATTGTTTAACGTCCACAAACCTAAAAAATGTTTTGTTGTTTCGAAACTGCAATTTAAATTTAGAAGATATTATTGGTAAATAAAAGTATATTTTTATAGGCTAGTAAAATCTTCTCTTTTTATAATGGTGGTTAATAATTATAGAATATTTTTAAACTTAATGGAGTTATTATTTGCATTAGCATGTGCAAATGAATTTTCATTGTTGGCATTTGCAAAGGTATGTTGAGCACCAAATTAAAAATATTAGAAAGAATTGTATAAGGTAGTAAAATGACTTCAAATATTGTCAAATGCTCAATTTTTCCAAAAAATAAGCAAAGTTTCTGCGAAATGCAGGTTCCAAATTAAATTTATTTAAATTATAACTGATTGTGTCTGTCCATAACTCAACATTTTTCGATAATTGTATTATTATTAATTGCTCTAAAGTCTTCATAGCAAAATATGTATGTTAATTAGGCTTCGTAATAGGCCTCGCAACCGCAGATTCCTCCCGCTGGGAATTTAAGAGACAAGAGTATTCGCACCAACACAATCATAATTGACACCACTGCTTTAAAGCAAAATAAGAACACTCATTTCTTTATGCAACATTTCTCAGAGATTTACAACTTGATCTCTTTGAATTGAGTGAAACAGTTTGTCAGCAAAAGTTTGTTATTTACTCGCGGGTTAATTTTTTAGTGCAAGTAGTGGAAATATTGTGAAAAGTGCTTAAAAAACTATATTAAACAGTAAAAACAAAGAAAACAACTAAAAAAAATATTAAAAACGGCACAAGTTTACTGTACGACAATCAGAAAATTATGAAATCTTATAAGATTTCATAATTTTTAAGATCAGGCCTGCCATATTTGCCGATTATCAAAGTGCCGATTTGCCGATTTTTGCTCCAAAAATGCCGTTTTTTTCAATAAACCCACAAAACCGTTATTTTTTTTATTTTATTACAGTGGAAAGGAACAACTGTTATTAAGTCAGCACTTCTACTAAAGTAAAATTGGCAAGGGTTATTAAATATATGTTGGATTAATACATTTTTATATGAAAAATTTACACTATGAAGAATTAAGGACCAAAGCTAAAAGAAGAAATAATTTTTAAACCTAAAACCATCAAATTAAAATGTGTTTATCTATAAGGAAAATATGAAATACTTTATATTTGTATTTAAAAATGGATGGGAACTTACAACAGAGTAAAGTTAACCTAAATTTATATTCACTATCAATGAAGATAATTTAATTTAAAAAAAATATTCCTTTAAGATTATAATGCAATTGAGGAAGATGCATGTACTTCGGATAGGTAATCTAATGCCAGGAATTTAAGTTAATTTGCAGACTTTTTGGCAAATAATTTCAGTTTTAAAAGTGAGGATTTTATGGCTGCATTTCCTACAATTTTTGGTTTTTACACATTCTTCTGCAAATGTGGAAAGAATATCTTATAATAACAAAATTTCGATGTTTCCTTTAAAATTAATCTTTGGAATTCCCTTTTTTTATTATTATTGTGTGAGCTGAGACTTTGCTGTTTGGCCGCTTTTATCTTCATTTGTACTGTCCTCCATTTTTTCTAAAGGACATAGTTTGTGAATAGGACGTTTAAGAACTCTGTTTGGATGCTAAATGGGATGTTACCTGGTCGGCTGGTTGCGCAGGGTCGATGTGCCGGCTGGCTGCTGCGTTTCGGGAGCCACAGAAAAACAATAACCACCCACGTATCGGGCGGGAAGAACTTTCCAATAGCGAAAGAAAAGAAACACTTTTGCTTTTACGTTTATTTTCTTTTATTTCCTTTTTTTTTTTCTTTTATTATTGGGTTTATGATTTCTCCTTAAAATATTTCTTTTTTATCTTTAATTTCACAACTTCTTTTTTTTATACTCTTACTTTTTCCCTTAAATGGCGTCTAACTGGTTCGAGTTTTATGACAGGAGTAACAAAAGCAAATCAGCCGGTTGACAGACTCACCACTCTACATGCGGGGCTGCCAGACGATAAAAGGTGTAGGCCAGTCTCACACGAGCAACATAATGGGAAACATATCGACCCGGTTCACACCAGCTAGACGCCAACATACCGCCCACCTTGCGACGAAGGTGCAACACAAACATAAAGTAATTTACAATCGGTGGAAAGTAATAGGAAAAAAAGAAAAATTCAAAATTAACAATATATTTCGTATGATGTATGTATATACATATAAAAAAAATCAAAAAAAAAATTAAGAAATTCAAATAAAGCAAAAACTTAACAATAACAATAATGGTGTAAAGTAACACTAAAGGAGAAAAAAAGAACTTGAAAAATAGTGCGCCCTATAGGGCAAAAACAAAACGGCTGTCTGACGTCTAGGTCTTCAGTGCAACTCCCTCTCCAAAGTAGTCAAAGCCAAAAATGGTGTCCTGCACATATATGGTCCCTGGCTTCCCCTTCGCCGGCCCAACCAGAACCCTGCTGGCGACGTCCGCTCCCAGTATTACGTGGTACTTCTTGCTGCAGTGCCAGTGTCGGTTTGCTGAAGGGTGTCCCCAATTGACATGTACTCACCCTCGACGTCGTTCTCTGGACTCTTGCCGTACGTCTGGTCTTCCACCACGAGCTCCACCTCGAGCTTTCGACCCTCCTCCGTGCGGTGAAAGAACGTGAGCGTCGTGCGGCCTCGGGTAAAAATACATCCCAAGGTTCGGGTCTCTTGCTGGGTAATGGACGATAAGCGCCCGCGTCCAAAGTGGCTTCACTCCCGGTCTAGCTTGCACGCGCGCATTAGCCGTCATTCGGACCCACACCCTCCCTTGGGGCATCGGGTGGAGCCAACTATTGTGGTCCTGCAGACAGCGCCGGCATCTTTCAATGCTTCTGCAGGCGGCTCGAGTGTGGGACTGCGCCAAGCAGTTATAACAAAGTGCTCTATGAGCCACGATGCGCAACTTCTCCTCCACCGGGAGCGTGATGAAACGCGAACACTGCCGGATCGCATGGAACCGTTCGCAGAGGGGGCACCGGTAGTTGGTGTTAAAGGCGGCCATGGGACTCTGGAAGAAAATATTTTTAATTAGAGAGGGAAACGTTATATAGAGGCATTTGGAGTGTCGCATTTAGGCAGCGCGACCAACTTGTGTATCGGCCGAGTGACTACGCCACTTTGCGTTTTGAGATCGGCTACTCGCACCTTGCCATCACTGCCACGGTAAACTTTTATAATACGCCAATCAGTGGGACAGCCTGGTTCACTTTTAAGAGCCACAAAATCGCCTTCTTTTAAGTCTGATTGAGGGTGTTGCCATCTATTTCGCTTATTTAGCTCTTTGAGATACTCCTGCTTCCATCGGCGACAAAACTCTTGCTGTAGGGCCTTCAACTTATGCCACCGATTTACAATACTTAGGGGTGAAGACAGTTCTTCGGGCTCAGCAGGGGTAAGCATAGATGTGCCAATCAAAAAGTGACCTGGCGTAAGGGCAGATAAATCTTCAGCGTTTTCTGACATAGGGCCGAGAGGGCGCGAATTGAGACACGCTTCTATTTTTGCCAGAACGGTGGAAAACTCCTCAAACGTAAATTTCACTTGACCAGCTGACTTTTTGAGATGCATTTTCATGCTTTTCACCCCTGCCTCCCATAAACCTCCCATGTGAGGCGCTGCAGCAGGGATAAAGTGTAGAGTTGTCTAGTTCATGAACGAACTAGTTCAATTGAACTATTCAGTCAGATGAACGATGACCGGTCTTTTTGGATCACCGTTCGTTTTAGTTCACTAGTTCGTTTTGGGTCAGTATGTCTTTTTTTGTCAGTTCACTTTCGGTCTTTTTTTGTCAGTTAGTTCAATTTAAGTCTTTTTTGTCAGTTCACTTTTTGTCTGTTTTTGTTGCTTACTCGATAGAATAACTGATTGAAAAGAAACAACAATACTATTCTTGTGTAATTTTATTCTTGTGAGCTGTTTCTGTTACTCATTGCCACATTGATTTACACATTTTCATAATACAATCAGGGTTGTCGAGTATAATAATTTCTCGACAAACGGCGATGACGATTTTTTGCGGCTTATAAGATATATGTCGATTTTGTTTCCTATTTGATAAGCCATAAAATTTTCCGTTTTTTATTTGGAAAGATTATTTCAATGATGGTATTCCATCTAATTTAAATCAGTTTTGACTAAAATGTTATAGCTATACGTCCGGTACGTACCATTTCAAAGAACTTGCTTTGACTGTCTTTATATGCATATAATTTCAGCTGCTAATGCCTGTGTTGAAAGAGTTTTATTAATAATGAACTCCACAAAAACTCACTTTCAATATATAATACGAAGTTCCTATTGCATTATATATTCACGTAGAAAAAAAATATGTTTAAATATGGTCACCTCCAACAAAACTATTTTTACATAGAATTTTAAACATATTATGTTTAAATTTGACCATATTATTATCACCGACAACCATATTATGGTTAAATGTGTCCTCCATCATGAAGCCACAACCATATTATGGTTGCCTCTAAACATGTTATGGTTAAATATGACAATAATTTGTTTTTAAATTAACAATAGTATTTTCCTCTTCTCCAAGAGCAACATGCTATGGTTGAAAACCAACCATGCTATTATAAGTGTTAAACATATTTTAGTTATTATTGACCAAAACATGTTCGGAGACAACCATAATTTGGTTGTGCCCTCTTGATGGAGGACACATTTAAGCATAATATGGTTGTCGGTGACAATAATATGGTTACATTTAACTATAATATATTTAAAATTTTTTTTAAAAATAGTTTTGTTGGAGGTGACAATATTTAAACATAGTTTTTCTCTGGGTGTTGAAAGTTATTACGAGTTATGAATTATATGCAATATAATTAATCAAAAAAATCCTATACAATGTATTGAAAAAACAATAAGAATTGTCTTGCAGCTGAAATGTATACCGTTATAGATATATGGGGGATTTCATGTCAAGTGACCCAACTTTTGAAATCGATGTCTTCCGATTTGGATGAAATTTGCAACAAGGTTAGTCTTATTGGATAGTAGTTTAGACACAAATTTTCAACAAGATCGGTCAAAAAGTTTCTGAGTTAGAGGAGGTCAAAATTTGACATTTTGGCCAAACCGGTGTTCTTTCTCATCCATGTAACTTATAATCTATTGGTGGTAGCAAAATTTGTCCAAAACAAATTAGATAGCTTTCAATTAGATTAGATAGCTTTCAAGCTTTCAAAAAATATTTTTTTTGTTTTTTTTAAATTTCTTAAAAATTTTTTTTTTTTAAATTTAAAACTTATTTTTTATTTTTTTTGAAAAGGGTATTTTTTTTTTTTTTTTGCTCAAAATAAAGCTTAGGTCTTTTCCTTTAAGTTAGTTGTGGTCGCTATTTGGGATGCGAGTGGGTTATGTAGAAAAAAAAAATAATTTCTAGGTCAAGACGAGGATTTTTCATTTTTATTTTTTATATATCATGGAGACTTTTTTATATTTTTGTCGAAATAAAGGTATTCGGATTTCGTATTTTTGAGGATTTATAAAAAATATTTTTAATAAAAATATATGTTTTATTGTCAAAAACTAATAAAAAAAGGCTTTGGCGATTCTGACATTAAATTTGGAAAAAAAAAAAACTGACAACTCTGGCTGCCGTTCCCAACTTTCCTACAATTAACATGGGTGCTGCCAGTTGTTATTAATATAAAACCCGCCAAATGCAAATTTTTTCATTTGTGCAAAAAATTTTGTGCATATTTATTTAATTTATTTTTTTAAAATAAGACCTTTAAATAATTAACCAAATTCGATATTCGACAGCTTTATTTTTAAAAGCTTAGTCGAGTTTTAGAGCACGAAATTAGTATGGAAAAACCGCTTTTAATGTATACATTACTTAAGCATTCGTTTATGAAACGTAACTCTTCATTTAAGTAAAATAAAGTTACTCTTCTTCGAATCGACGAACTTTTAAAAAAAAATTCTAGCGGAACGATTTTTAAAGTAAAAAATCAACAACAAACTTTTCAGTTAAGCATTTTATTAAAAAATAAAATAAAGCATAAAATATATGAGTTTTCCTCTCTTTCAAAGGAATTTTTATTTGTTCGGGTGAAATCATGCAACCTAATTTTGAAGCAGATACCTTGAACCGATTAAGATGACATTTTGTAAATACATTCAGTTTGGCTGATAATGCACGGTTAACTTTGTAAAGTTATTCTAAATCCAGCTTGGTAAGACACCCAAGATGTCGGACTAATTATTTTTAATGCATTCCTACAATATGAGTATAAAAGGAGGGGCTTGCTAAGAAAAGGTCGACAAATAAAGTGACGTTACTCTAGATCCAATGCGGCGGACTAAGTTTTGAATGAAATAAATTAAAAGTAAAAAATCTTTTTTTTAAAAAAACAAGCTTTTATTTAAATACGCTGAAAAGAAAAAAATATTTTAAAAATAAGAAACCTTTAAAAAAAACGCTTTTATTTAAATGCTCTAAAAAGAAAATTTGAGTTTAGAACTTTTACTATCAACTTATAACGTCATTAAACAATTTGTATGGTATACAAACTTGTCGCGAGATTAACTTGTGTAGACAAACAAGTAAATTATATAACATGATGTGATTGATTTTAACTATACAAATTTTCAAGCAAAGTAAATAAATATAAATAGATTAATGACGTTATAAGTCGATAGTAAAGGCTTATTAATTTTTTTCTTTTTAGCGCATTTTAAAAAGGTTTTTTAATTTTTATAAAATACAAACATAAAACCCATAACATAATAATATGATAATAACATAATAATGAATAATAATAATTACTAGCTATTTGTTCATTGTTTTAATATTTAGAGTTGGTGCAATCGCTGCTATTTTTATTTAATTTTTGTTTAAATTTAAACGCATTTTGTTCTTAAAATACGACATAAATTCGAAATTTTTTCTTACATTATTTTTGTTTAAATTAATTTTTGAAGAATTGCGCTCTTACTTTGAATAAGCCTCACAACAAATTTTTTTTCTTTCTATTAAAATAAGGTTATTTAAACAAATGGAAAATGAGAACACCAAACAAGTTTTAAAATCGCCACGTTTGGCGAGAAATCACTACATGTGGCAGCCCAGATTGTACTATGAATTTTTTAAAACAGTGCGGCAAACCGCTACTGGCAATGTGTTAAAGAAAAAAGTATAAGCACTGTAATAGTATTGTTGTTTCTTGTCAATTATTTATTTGGTATACAACAGGGATGTTAAATAGGGGTTTAAATTTTGTACAAACTTCCAAAAAAATGTACTTTTTGGACCTTTATGGAACCATTTTTTTTTTGAATATATTAAAATAACAAAAAGAGTGAAAGTTATAAAAATAAAACAAAAAAAGCAGGATAAGATAATGTCTTTCGCATATACTTGTTAAGTTAAGTAGTACTTCTATATTCCAAAAAAATATTGATGTTTTGCTTATAGTGCCATCGTCTGTGGTAAAAAAGAAACAAAAGTAGTAACACAGGATTTGACTAATGTTGCCTCGTCTGTGGGTACCATAGGTTCCCTTTTACGATGTGGCAAGTAAAAGGCAGACAGGCGAAGTTTGTAGGCGATAAAAGGGGACTAAGTGCTCTATATACCAAAATACTAGTCGCATATTTAAGCACCCATTACATTAACGATTTGTTGTACAACATAAATGCAATGAAAAGGACTCATTAATTTGATTGTTATACAAAAAAAGCAAAAAGGGGGAGCTATGACAAATTTTTAAATTGTACCAAATGAGTCACGGTAGTACCACGGTACTTTGGAAGGTCAAAATGTACAAAAAAAAAAAGTACAATTGTACCAACTTTAACATCCCTGGTATATAATATGAAACCGAACAAAAAAACAACTGCGAATTTGGTATGTGCTTATTGTTTTCTATTCTTGGGTACACTCAAAATAGTTTTACAGTTACTAAATATAATTTATTAAAATCGTTTTCCGTAAAGTTAAAAAATTAATGAAAATTTTGTTATATTAAATAAAATTAAACTAATTTAACATATTTTTCCAAAAACAAACTACAAAAAATAATACGGGTTTTCAGGATATCGCTTAAAATTACCTTTTTTTTAAATATCCTTTTTAATTTTTGTGTAATTTTAAGCGACTAATGTCAGTTCAAACTGAAATGTCAATACAAAAATAAATTATAAAAATAAAAGTTGAAATTTGTGAATAAAAGGTGAAAATTGTTTTTTAAACATGCATAAAGAAAGCAAAATAGAACAATTTGCTTAACTTATTGTAAGAATTTATTGTTGGTGATTTTATTAACATTTGAATTATTCATTGAAAACGGTGGCAAAGGTGCCCGTAGACGACATGTTTTTTACATCTGACTTGTCAACTTTTCAAGTCATATGTAATTGTGAATGTCTGTCAAAATTGCTGTTTATAATTTTACAAATTTACAGAAGGTTAATAACATTTGGTCACAAACGTACATGTAATTTGCTTCTGACATTGTCTATGTTTTTTCTCTGTAGCTATAGAATAAAACAAAGTAGTTCTTGGTTTCAAAATAGCGTGCTGCCGGCACAAAAATTTTTATTTGCGCCGTAAAAAAGTTCAGCCATCTAAACATTTTTTTTTTTTTTCTTTAAATTCGAATATACCAATTTAGGATATTATAATGATGCGTTTTTATTTATATATGTACTTAATTTCTATTCAATGGTGAAATTATTATACATATATCGGTATTGTTAAATATTAACTTTAGCCGGCTAATGATTCCGTGAAGAGTGCACCGCCGCTGCGGGTTTCTTCCCGGCATAGATTTTTGACACAGCTGATGTCAGATGGTTTGTCAGAAAAAAATAGAGCACGCTCTAATTGAAATTTTGTCAGATGCAATGTTTTAAAGGTAACACACGACATGTATGTATGTATTTTGCAGTGGGAAATTTGACAAGTCAGGTGTAAAAAACATGTCGTGTACATGCAACTTAAGCAATTAAAAAAATTCGTTTGTATAAATGCACAATTGAACAGCACCAGCTTACGGGTCAGAATTGTTGGGCAAATTTACGAAGTTTGTGTAAATGAATTCTCATACAATTTTTGACAGTTCATTTTGGATGGTTTAAAAATGCACAGATTGCGAGACTTTTAAGAGATATAATGAAAACCCTAATTAATTTTTATTTCTGTTAATATGTTCAGTTTTATGCATAAAATAAAACTGAAACACATGTGTACAAACATGTGTACATAAATAAAAGAAAATAAAAAACAAAAAATATTGGTAGGTAATAATGACAGGTTAAAATACTGATTTAGCTAACAAACGAAGAGACACACGTAGCCCTTTGAGATACGGCAGTATCTGCCGGTGAAACTTTTAATCTCGAACGGGCCCGCAAAATCAACGCCAGTATTCGTGAAGGGACGACAAAGGGTAGTTCTTTCTTCTGGTAAAGCCGCCATTATTTGGTTTTGAAGCTTCTTTCTATAAAGAACACAGACTTTGCAGTTACGAACCACTGTCTTTATCAGGTTTTTCGCTCGAATGATCCAGCACTCTTGCTGGACAATATTTAAGACTAGAGGAGCGCCTCCGTGAAGGACTAAGGTGTGCACGAATTCTACATACAACCTGGCCAATCTACTGCCATACGCCAAGATAATAGGATGTCGCTCGTTGTAGGACAGACAAGTAGTAGAGCTTAGGCGACTATTAGATCGAATAAGGTTATCTTTATCAACAAAAGGGGAAAGTGTCAACAGGGGGCTACGCGAATCGATTTTTCTATTCGCCTTGAGGCAGTTAAACTCCCCTGAGAAGTACATTTGTTGAGAAAGGAGAAATAAACGATTTCTTACGAACTTTAGCTCGCTAGCTGATATTCTCAAAGAGCTGTGCATGACATTTTCGCGTCTTTTCATACTCGCTAGAGCGACAAATCGAAACATATAAGCGATTACGTGATACGCTCGAGATAAACTAGAAAACCTGTCTAGAACATCTTCTTTATCAGCAGATCTAGCAACAAAAACTTTAGCTCTTTCGACTCTTCTACCGTCTCGAACTCCGCTGCTCCTACAGGCCACGAAGACTGCGCTAAGTTGAGCCACTCAGCGCCGTGCCACCAGAGCCTATTTTCTCTCAAATCCGCAGGTATCAGCCCCCGGGTTGCTAGATCGGCAGGATTGTCACCTGACGCCACGTGACACCAGTTTTTATTCCCCACTTTTTCTAATATTGTAGCCACTCTATTTGCCACGAATGTTTTCCAGCTACAAGGGGGTTTTCTCAACCACGCTAAAACAATCGTGGAATCAGACCACAAATAAAGGGGGGACTTGTCCACGTTAAAAGTAGGTACTACACTGTCAACCAAATTTGCCAAAAGAACTGCTCCACATAACGCCAAACGAGGCCAAGATGGCTTTTTTATTGGGGCCACTTTAGTTTTACATGTGAGCAGACTTGTCAAAACTTTATTTTCGAGCTGTACCCTTATAGAAATTGTAGCCGCATATGCCAACTCAGACGAGTCACAGAACCCGTGAAACTGTATATTACAGCCAGGCGAATATTGAACCCAACGTGGAAGCTTAATTTTTTCAATATCCGCATAATTAGCAACAAAATTCTGCCATTTCTGCCGAGCCACGGGTTTGATAGCCTCGTCCCACTCGATCTTATCAAGCCACATTTGCTGCATAATAATTTTAGCAGTAACTACCACCGGTAACTAGCCGAGCAATGGTAGAAAGAACCTCTCTTTTAGTGTACGATGTTTTTACAGTTATCTTTTCACACACAAAGAAAAAAATATCTTCTGCCGCATTCCAGCGAATTCCTAGCGTTTCGTAGTGCTCTTTTCATCGAGCGACAAAAATGATGAATTTAGCAGGTGATCATGGGGCAAATTTTTTAAAATTTCTTCAGAATTCGAGGTCCATTTTCTGAGCTCAAATCCCCCCATATCTAAAATACCAATTAATTGCTCCCGTGCCACTAAAGCATCAGCAACTGAATGGGCACCAACTAGGGCATCATCTACGTACATATTTTCTCTCAAGATTCTAGCGCCTAACGGAAAACGTCGCTCTTCATCATTAGCCAACTGTATAATGGTTCTAAGGGCCAAATATGGGGCACAATTTACGCCAAAAGTCACCGTTTTCAGTTGGTAATCTTCAATTTCCGCACTATCACTGCTACGAAAAACTATTTTCTGGAAGGGCCTATGTGTGGGAGTCACAAAAATCTGCCGGTACATTTTTGAAATGTCCGCATTAAAGACAAACTGAAAAAATCGCCATCTCAAAATCAGATTAACTATTTCAGCCTGCAGAATAGGGCCAGTGTACAACAAATCATTTAAGCTTTTGCCACTTGCAGAGGCACTCGAGGCATTGAATACTACTCGCAATTTAGTAGTTGTACTTTCTGGCTTAAAAACGCCATGATGGGGTAAATAATAACCCGGGTCACCTTCAGAAATTTCTACTTTTTCCATGTGCCCTAGAGCTATATATTCTTTTAGGACCTCATCGTACTGGGCCTTACGCTCAGCATTTTTCGTTTCTCAAATACTGACAAACAGCAATATGCCTATTGGGACCAAGCGACAGCAAACTATTCTTAAAGGGCAGACTAACTGTGTATCTCCCTTCAGAGTTTCTAGTGGTAGTAGAACTATAAATCTCCTCACATTTTTTATCCTCATCTGATAAAATACGCCTATGAGAAACTTCTTCTAACTCCCAAAACTTCGACAATTGGTCATCAATCGCTACTTTTGTCATATGAGACACTCTTACTATTCGAGGGGAAACTATAGTAGGCGTTGGACCCGTAACTATCCAACCAAAAATGGTTTCTTGAGCCACTAGGGATTCAAAAACACCATGCCTAACTCCGCCACGAAGAATAGAAGGGTACAAGTCACCTCCTAACAATAAATCAATCTCACTGCTCTCATGAAACTTCGGATCAGCATAACACAGCTTGGGCAGCTCAATCTCTTTTTGGGGCAAAAAGGAGTGCGTTGGAATACTACCAGTTACACGAGGGACAACTAGGGCCTGTATATTTAGAGACACATTCCGATCGAAAAGAGAAACAATAGTAAAAACTGCCATTTTTGAAGACGTACTTATTATATCTCCGCCTAAACCTGAGACTTCTGCAGAAACTGGATTAGTTGGCAGCTTCCATAATTTTTGTATCTTTTCGGAAACAAAACTTTCATCGAAACATGGATCTATCAGGGCCCGAACCTTGTAACAGGAACCAAAACTTATAATGTTAACCCAGGCTGTGGCTATCATAACCTTTTTCGCAACCGAGGTATGATGAGATTGAACTACACCAGAAGGGCCGGCAACATAAGTGGACTGTATTTGACTTTGACTCTGACTCTGCGAACTAGTGTTTGGTTGGCTTAGATTATTGTTGTTTATATTTCTTACTATATCCCTATGTATTAACGTGTGGAGTTTCTTATTGCATTTAGAACAACCATTAGGACTACTGCAATCCCAATACAAATGCCCCATAGTAAGACAATTAAAACAAAAACGAAATCTTTTAAATGTTGAAACACGGTTCTTGTAGTCCATGCTCAAAAATTTATTGCAAGCACTAATTTTGTGACACCCTTTACACAATTTACACGAGCTCGAGTCAACTTTTGTGTGATGCGCCTTAAACTGTTTAGATTTTGTAGACATATAGCTATTATGTGAAGGGCCTGTTTGGGAACCACTGGTAGCCACATTGTTCGCTACTATAATATCAGAAACACTTTCCAGGTCATGAAATCGATCGGTCAAAAAATTATTTAATTCTTCCCATTTGGGAACCTCTGTCTTATTTTTTACCGATTGCTCCCACAGATGTAAAGTACTTTCTGAGAGTCGAGACGAACATTGAAACACAAAAATTGGGTCCCATGAGGCAATATCTACATTATATAATTTTAGCACCGAAATACAATTATTAATTTCTCTTTGGAGACTTTTTATTTCTGAAGCCGTTTCCCGTTGACATGGAGCCAAATTAAATAAAGCTTTCAACTGACTATTTATTAAAACGCGCTTATTTTCATATTGGGACTTAAAATTGTTCCACGCTATCTCAAAATTTTCAGCTGTTAGGGCAATATTTCTATTTATATCCCGGGCCTCACTATCTGTTTTTTGAAATAAATAAAATAATTTTTCTACTGGGCTAAGTCTCGAATAATTTATGTAGATTGCCGTAAACATGTCCCTAAAGGTGGGCCACGGAACGTAATCTCCATGAAAAACGCCAGTATCACAAGGGGGGACAGGTATAGAACAAAGGTTGGGAACCACTGTTTTATTTTTCTGCCTATCTTCTTCTAATACCTGTCTAGCATTGGCCAAAATATTTATACATTTCACATATATTTTTCGCACCTGAGGGTACTTTGTCTGGACCGCCACTAATTCTTTCTTTGCCTCAATAGTGTCCGCGGAACACTCATCAAAAATTTTCTTAAATTTTCCCAACTTTTGTCTAATTCGCTTTTTTCAAAATCAAACGCCTCACTGGTATATGTTGAAAAGTCTTCCTTTTTCAACATAACCTCAATATTTATTACCTCATCTGCTGCCCGAATAAATTTCTCAAAAGTAGACATCTTTTTATTTTATCTATTTATCAAATAGGCGCACTTTAGAACAACAAAAATAGCGAGATAATCCTTAATAAGACAACAAAATTAATTTTCTTCGAGAAACAAAATAAAAAAAAAATTTGGCGCGCTGGCAACACTTTTCCTTTATTCGTAAAATTGATGTTAAAAAAATCTTTAGGCAAAAAACAGAATTACAAATTGGCGAGTAACGGGTAAACCGGCGAGTAAAAAAAGATGGCTGTTAAGATTGTGAGACTTTAATATGGCGCAACTTAACCTCACTTTCACCGAGACACAATATGGCGCGACACAGTATATGCATGCACTTTAAAATTCCAAAAGTACGTACCTTTTTATTCACTTCACGGGCGAAGGACCAAATGTTTGGATGCTAAATGGGATGTTACCTGGTCGGCTGGTTGCGCAGGGTCGATGTGCCGGCTGGCTGCTGCGTTTCGGGAGCCACAGAAAAACAATAACCACCCACGTATCGGGCGGGAAGAACTTTCCAATAGCGAAAGAAAAGAAACACTTTTGCTTTTACGTTTATTTTCTTTTATTTCCTTTTTTTTTTTCTTTTATTATTGGGTTTATGATTTCTCCTTAAAATATTTCTTTTTTATCTTTAATTTCACAACTTCTTTTTTTTATACTCTTACTTTTTCCCTTAAATGGCGTCTAACTGGTTCGAGTTTTATGACAGGAGTAACAAAAGCAAATCAGCCGGTTGACAGACTCACCACTCTACATGCGGGGCTGCCAGACGATAAAAGGTGTAGGCCAGTCTCACACGAGCAACATAATGGGAAACATATCGACCCGGTTCACACCAGCTAGACGCCAACATACCGCCCACCTTGCGACGAAGGTGCAACACAAACATAAAGTAATTTACAATCGGTGGAAAGTAATAGGAAAAAAAGAAAAATTCAAAATTAACAATATATTTCGTATGATGTATGTATATACATATAAAAAAAATCAAAAAAAAAATTAAGAAATTCAAATAAAGCAAAAACTTAACAATAACAATAATGGTGTAAAGTAACACTAAAGGAGAAAAAAAGAACTTGAAAAATAGTGCGCCCTATAGGGCAAAAACAAAACGGCTGTCTGACGTCTAGGTCTTCAGTGCAACTCCCTCTCCAAAGTAGTCAAAGCCAAAAATGGTGTCCTGCACATATATGGTCCCTGGCTTCCCCTTCGCCGGCCCAACCAGAACCCTGCTGGCGACGTCCGCTCTCAGTATTACGTGGTACTTCTTGCTGCAGTGCCAGTGTCGGTTTGCTGAAGGGTGTCCCCAATTGACATGTACTCACCCTCGACGTCGTTCTCTGGACTCTTGCCGTACGTCTGGTCTTCCACCACGAGCTCCACCTCGAGCTTTCGACCCTCCTCCGTGCGGTGAAAGAACGTGAGCGTCGTGCGGCCTCGGGTAAAAATACATCCCAAGGTTCGGGTCTCTTGCTGGGTAATGGACGATAAGCGCCCGCGTCCAAAGTGGCTTCACTCCCGGTCTGGCTTGCACGCGCGCATTAGCCGTCATTCGGACCCACACCCTCCCTTGGGGCATCGGGTGGAGCCAACTATTGTGGTCCTGCAGAGAGCGCCGGCATCTTTCAATGCTTCTGCAGGCGGCTCGAGTGTGGGACTGCGCCAAGCAGTTATAACAAAGTGCTCTATGAGCCACGATGCGCAACTTCTCCTCCACCGGGAGCGTGATGAAACGCGAACACTGCCGGATCGCATGGAACCGTTCGCAGAGGGGGCACCGGTAGTTGGTGTTAAAGGCGGCCATGGGACTCTGGAAGAAAATATTTTTAATTAGAGAGGGAAACGTTATATAGAGGCATTTGGAGTGTCGCATTTAGGCAGCGCGACCAACTTGTGTATCGGCCGAGTGACTACGCCACTTTGCGTTTTGAGATCGGCTACTCGCACCTTGCCATCACTGCCACGGTAAACTTTTATAATACGCCAATCAGTGGGACAGCCTGGTTCACTTTTAAGAGCCACCAAATCGCCTTCTTTTAAGTCTGATTGAGGGTGTTGCCATCTATTTCGCTTATTTAGCTCTTTGAGATACTCCTGCTTCCATCGGCGACAAAACTCTTGCTGTAGGGCCTTCAACTTATGCCACCGATTTACAATACTTAGGGGTGAAGACAGTTCTTCGGGCTCAGCAGGGGTAAGCATAGATGTGCCAATCAAAAAGTGACCTGGCGTAAGGGCAGATAAATCTTCAGCGTTTTCTGACATAGGGCCGAGAGGGCGCGAATTGAGACACGCTTCTATTTTTGCCAGAACGGTGGAAAACTCCTCAAACGTAAATTTCACTTGACCAGCTGACTTTTTGAGATGCATTTTCATGCTTTTCACCCCTGCCTCCCATAAACCTCCCATGTGAGGCGCTGCAGCAGGGATAAAGTGCCACGACAAGTGCTGGTGACCATAGTTTTCGACAGCCGTGTCACGAAGCTCTTTCACGTGTTTGGCGAAGTCTGCGTCGATCTCTCTAGCGGCGCCAACAAAGTTTCTGCCGTTATCAGAATACATGCGGCTGGGGCAACCGCGACGGGCGACGAAACGGGCCAAGGCTGCTAAAAAGGCAGGGGTAGACAAATCGCTAACAGCTTCAAGGTGAATCGCCTTCGTAGAGAAACAAACGAAGAGACACACGTAGCCCTTTGAGATACGGCAGTATCTGCCGGTGAAACTTTTAATCTCGAACGGGCCCGCAAAATCAACGCCAGTATTCGTGAAGGGACGACAAAGGGTAGTTCTTTCTTCTGGTAAAGCCGCCATTATTTGGTTTTGAAGCTTCTTTCTATAAAGAACACAGACTTTGCAGTTACGAACCACTGTCTTTATCAGGTTTTTCGCTCGAATGATCCAGCACTCTTGCTGGACAATATTTAAGACTAGAGGAGCGCCTCCGTGAAGGACTAAGGTGTGCACGAATTCTACATACAACCTGGCCAATCTACTGCCATACGCCAAGATAATAGGATGTCGCTCGTTGTAGGACAGACAAGTAGTAGAGCTTAGGCGACTATTAGATCGAATAAGGTTATCTTTATCAACAAAAGGGGAAAGTGTCAACAGGGGGCTACGCGAATCGATTTTTCTATTCGCCTTGAGGCAGTTAAACTCCCCTGAGAAGTACATTTGTTGAGAAAGGAGAAATAAACGATTTCTTACGAACTTTAGCTCGCTAGCTGATATTCTCAAAGAGCTGTGCATGACATTTTCGCGTCTTTTCATACTCGCTAGAGCGACAAATCGAAACATATAAGCGATTACGTGATACGCTCGAGATAAACTAGAAAACCTGTCTAGAACATCTTCTTTATCAGCAGATCTAGCAACAAAAACTTTAGCTCTTTCGACTCTTCTACCGTCTCGAACTCCGCTGCTCCTACAGGCCACGAAGACTGCGCTAAGTTGAGCCACTCAGCGCCGTGCCACCAGAGCCTATTTTCTCTCAAATCCGCAGGTATCAGCCCCCGGGTTGCTAGATCGGCAGGATTGTCACCTGACGCCACGTGACACCAGTTTTTATTCCCCACTTTTTCTAATATTGTAGCCACTCTATTTGCCACGAATGTTTTCCAGCTACAAGGGGGTTTTCTCAACCACGCTAAAACAATCGTGGAATCAGACCACAAATAAAGGGGGGACTTGTCCACGTTAAAAGTAGGTACTACACTGTCAACCAAATTTTCCAAAAGAACTGCTCCACATAACGCCAAACGAGGCCAAGATGGCTTTTTTATTGGGGCCACTTTAGTTTTACATGTGAGCAGACTTGTCAAAACTTTATTTTCGAGCTGTACCCTTATAGAAATTGTAGCCGCATATGCCAACTCAGACGAGTCACAGAACCCGTGAAACTGTATATTACAGCCAGGCGAATATTGAACCCAACGTGGAAGCTTAATTTTTTCAATATCCGCATAATTAGCAACAAAATTCTGCCATTTCTGCCGAGCCACGGGTTTGATAGCCTCGTCCCACTCGATCTTATCAAGCCACATTTGCTGCATAATAATTTTAGCAGTAACTACCACCGGTAACTAGCCGAGCAATGGTAGAAAGAACCTCTCTTTTAGTGTACGATGTTTTTACAGTTATCTTTTCACACACAAAGAAAAAAATATCTTCTGCCGCATTCCAGCGAATTCCTAGCGTTTCGTAGTGCTCTTTTCATCGAGCGACAAAAATGATGAATTTAGCAGGTGATCATGGGGCAAATTTTTTAAAATTTCTTCAGAATTCGAGGTCCATTTTCTGAGCTCAAATCCCCCCATATCTAAAATACCAATTAATTGCTCCCGTGCCACTAAAGCATCAGCAACTGAATGGGCACCAACTAGGGCATCATCTACGTACATATTTTCTCTCAAGATTCTAGCGCCTAACGGAAAACGTCGCTCTTCATCATTAGCCAACTGTATAATGGTTCTAAGGGCCAAATATGGGGCACAATTTACGCCAAAAGTCACCGTTTTCAGTTGGTAATCTTCAATTTCCGCACTATCACTGCTACGAAAAACTATTTTCTGGAAGGGCCTATGTGTGGGAGTCACAAAAATCTGCCGGTACATTTTTGAAATGTCCGCATTAAAGACAAACTGAAAAAATCGCCATCTCAAAATCAGATTAACTATTTCAGCCTGCAGAATAGGGCCAGTGTACAACAAATCATTTAAGCTTTTGCCACTTGCAGAGGCACTCGAGGCATTGAATACTACTCGCAATTTAGTAGTTGTACTTTCTGGCTTAAAAACGCCATGATGGGGTAAATAATAACCCGGGTCACCTTCAGAAATTTCTACTTTTTCCATGTGCCCTAGAGCTATATATTCTTTTAGGACCTCATCGTACTGGGCCTTACGCTCAGCATTTTTCGTTTCTCAAATACTGACAAACAGCAATATGCCTATTGGGACCAAGCGACAGCAAACTATTCTTAAAGGGCAGACTAACTGTGTATCTCCCTTCAGAGTTTCTAGTGGTAGTAGAACTATAAATCTCCTCACATTTTTTATCCTCATCTGATAAAATACGCCTATGAGAAACTTCTTCTAACTCCCAAAACTTCGACAATTGGTCATCAATCGCTACTTTTGTCATATGAGACACTCTTACTATTCGAGGGGAAACTATAGTAGGCGTTGGACCCGTAACTATCCAACCAAAAATGGTTTCTTGAGCCACTAGGGATTCAAAAACACCATGCCTAACTCCGCCACGAAGAATAGAAGGGTACAAGTCACCTCCTAACAATAAATCAATCTCACTGCTCTCATGAAACTTCGGATCAGCATAACACAGCTTGGGCAGCTCAATCTCTTTTTGGGGCAAAAAGGAGTGCGTTGGAATACTACCAGTTACACGAGGGACAACTAGGGCCTGTATATTTAGAGACACATTCCGATCGAAAAGAGAAACAATAGTAAAAACTGCCATTTTTGAAGACGTACTTATTATATCTCCGCCTAAACCTGAGACTTCTGCAGAAACTGGATTAGTTGGCAGCTTCCATAATTTTTGTATCTTTTCGGAAACAAAACTTTCATCGGAACATGGATCTATCAGGGCCCGAACCTTGTAACAGGATCCAAAACTTATAATGTTAACCCAGGCTGTGGCTATCATAACCTTTTTCGCAACCGATGTATGATGAGATTGAACTACACCAGAAGGGCCGGCAACATAAGTGGACTGTATTTGACTTTGACTCTGCGAACTAGTGTTTGGTTGGCTTAGATTATTGTTGTTTATATTTCTTACTATATCCCTATGTATTAACGTGTGGAGTTTCTTATTGCATTTAGAACAACCATTAGGACTACTGCAATCCCAATACAAATGCCCCATAGTAAGACAATTAAAACAAAAACGAAATCTTTTAAATGTTGAAACACGGTTCTTGTAGTCCATGCTCAAAAATTTATTGCAAGCACTAATTTTGTGACACCCTTTACACAATTTACACGAGCTCGAGTCAACTTTTGTGTGATGCGCCTTAAACTGTTTAGATTTTGTAGACATATAGCTATTATGTGAAGGGCCTGTTTGGGAACCACTGGTAGCCACATTGTTCGCTACTATAATATCAGAAACACTTTCCAGGTCATGAAATCGATCGGTCAAAAAATTATTTAATTCTTCCCATTTGGGAACCTCTGTCTTATTTTTTACCGATTGCTCCCACAGATGTAAAGTACTTTCTGAGAGTCGAGACGAACATTGAAACACAAAAATTGGGTCCCATGAGGCAATATCTACATTATATAATTTTAGCACCGAAATACAATTATTAATTTCTCTTTGGAGACTTTTTATTTCTGAAGCCGTTTCCCGTTGACATGGAGCCAAATTAAATAAAGCTTTCAACTGACTATTTATTAAAACGCGCTTATTTTCATATTGGGACTTAAAATTGTTCCACGCTATCTCAAAATTTTCAGCTGTTAGGGCAATATTTCTATTTATATCCCGGGCCTCACTATCTGTTTTTTGAAATAAATAAAATAATTTTTCTACTGGGCTAAGTCTCGAATAATTTATGTAGATTGCCGTAAACATGTCCCTAAAGGTGGGCCACGGAACGTAATCTCCATGAAAAACGCCAGTATCACAAGGGGGGACAGGTATAGAACAAAGGTTGGGAACCACTGTTTTATTTTTCTGCCTATCTTCTTCTAATACCTGTCTAGCATTGGCCAAAATATTTATACATTTCACATATATTTTTCGCACCTGAGGGTACTTTGTCTGGACCGCCACTAATTCTTTCTTTGCCTCAATAGTGTCCGCGGAACACTCATCAAAAATTTTCTTAAATTTTTCCCAACTTTTGTCTAATTCGCTTTTCTCAAAATCAAACGCCTCACTGGTATATGTTGAAAAGTCTTCCTTTTTCAACATAACCTCAATATTTATTACCTCATCTGCTGCCCGAATAAATTTCTCAAAAGTAGACATCTTTTTATTTTATCTATTTATCAAATAGGCGCACTTTAGAACAACAAAAATAGCGAGATAATCCTTAATAAGACAACAAAATTAATTTTCTTCGAGAAACAAAATAAAAAAAAAATTTGGCGCGCTGGCAACACTTTTCCTTTATTCGTAAAATTGATGTTAAAAAAATCTTTAGGCAAAAAACAGAATTACAAATTGGCGAGTAACGGGTAAACCGGCGAGTAAAAAAAGATGGCTGTTAAGATTGTGAGACTTTAATATGGCGCAACTTAACCTCACTTTCACCGAGACACAATATGGCGCGACACAGTATATGCATGCACTTTAAAATTCCAAAAGTACGTACCTTTTTATTCACTTCACGGGCGAAGGACCAAATGTTTGGATGCTAAATGGGATGTTACCTGGTCGGCTGGTTGCGCAGGGTCGATGTGCCGGCTGGCTGCTGCGTTTCGGGAGCCACAGAAAAACAATAACCACCCACGTATCGGGCGGGAAGAACTTTCCAATAGCGAAAGAAAAGAAACACTTTTGCTTTTACGTTTATTTTCTTTTATTTCGTTTTTTTTTTCTTTTATTATTGGGTTTATGATTTCTCCTTAAAATATTTTTTTTTATCTTTAATTTCACAACTTCTTTTTTTTATACTCTAACTTTTTCCCTTAAATCGTCTAGCTGGTTTGAGTTTTATGACAGGAGTAACAAAAGAAAATCAGCCGGTTGACAGACTCACCACTCTACATGCGGGGCTGCCAGACGATAAAAGGTGTAGGCCAGTCTCACACGAGCAACATAATGGGAAACATCTCGACCCGGTTTACACCAGCTAGACGCTAACAAACTCCATTTTCCATTTTTAACGTGACTACTCGCACTTTTCCGTCTTTGCCCGCATGAGTCTCTATGATTCTTCCCAATGGCCACTTTGCAGGAGATGTCGCTTCATCTTTAACTATAACTACTTGGTTTTGCTTCAAATTCTCCTCTCTACTTTTCCATTTGTCTCTGTGTTGTAACGTTGTCAAATACTAATCTTTCCATCGCTGCCAAAAGTCTTTTTTCATTTTTTGTATTATTTTCCATCTATTGAGAGAACCAATGCGTGAGTCGTCTATTACTTCTGGACTTCCCACTAGCGGTTGACCAATTAGAAAGTGCCCAGGTGTCAAAACAGCTATTTCCTCTGAAGATTGATTCATAGTAGTTAAAGGTCGTGAATTTAGTACAGCTTCAATTTGCGCCAATAATGTTGACATTTCTTCATAAGTAAGCATGTTGTCCCGCGTATTTGCCCCGCATACATCTCCCGATATTGTAGTCGAGTTGCCTCCAGTTGCTGTTAGAGCTGCTGTTCCCCTTAGATTTGAGATAAGATCAGCAACAAAATGCTTTTAGAGCTACCCAGCATAGCAAAGAAAATTATTCTTTTAATTTTTAATGCTATTATACGCCTTGAATACTACCCACAAGAATGGAAAGTATCCTTAGTTACAATGATACCTAAGCCAGGAAAGGATCCTACAAAAGTTGAGTCATATAGACCTATAAGCTTATTGTCTAATATATCAAAGCTGTTTGAGAAGCTGTTAGTGTCAAAATTAGCCCCAATTATAAATGTAAATAGATGTATTCCTAACCATCAATTCGGCTTTAGAAGAGAACATAGCACAATCGAACAAACCCATCGTATAGTAAACGCCATAAGAAAAGCCTTTGAAGAAAAAAATATTGTTCCGCCCTCTTCATCGATGTTTCCCAAGCTTTTGATAAAGTCTGGCATGAAGGGTTATTACATAAATTGAAGCTAAACTTACCAGTAAACACACACAAGCTGTTAGAAAGCTACTTAGTCGGCCGAAAGTTTATTATTAAAGAATGTGATTTTATAAGTTCTCCTCAGCCAATTGACGCTGGAGTCCCTCAGGGAAGCATCATGGGCCCACTCTTATACCTTATATATACCTCAGACATGCCAACAAACAACCACACCCTTACTTCAACATTTGCTGATGATACAGCTTTTCTAAGCGTACACGAAAACTGTCATGAAGCATCCCGTTACTTGCAGGATCATATATTTGAACTGGAAAAGTGGTTAAAACAATGGAGGATAAAGGTCAATGAGCAAAAATGCGTACATATAACATTCACCTTGCGTCGGGAGTCATGTCCCCCTATTAAAATCAATAATCAATTAGTGCCCCAGCAATCGCATGTAAAATATCTCGGTATTCATCTAGATCGGCGTTTGACATGGAAATGCCATATAGAAGCAAAACTAACACAAATGAAACTAAAAGCAATTCAAATATATTGGCTTATTGGAAGAAATTCTGTTCTTAGCCTCGACTGCAAACTTCTACTTTATAACTCTATATTGAAGCCAATCTGGTGCTACGGTATTCAGCTATGGGGCACTGCCTCGGCCTCAAATATCGAAAAAATTCAAAGGCGCCAAAATAAACTTCTTCGAATAATCACAGCCGCTCCCTGGTATGTTAAAAACTCTAATATTCACAAGGATCTCAATGTGCCATTAGTTAAAACTATTATTACGAAGTACGCAGCAAAATATTTAAAAAGGCTTTAGTCGCACCCAAATCCACTTGCTCGAAATATTTTAAATGACAGTGGACACTCTAGATTAAGGAGAAGAGATACCGCAGGACTCATCCGAAGGGAAAACCGCTGAACATCTACATATGTGAACAGAAACCGTGAGGAGAAAAATTTTCGTCTAGCATTGGCAGGACAAAAATAAAGTATTAGTATAAGATTTGAATAATTATTGTTAGTTCATATTTAATATATGAAGATTCAATAAATAAATAATGAGAAAAAAAAAAATGCTGACAGCTTTTTCACTATTCATGTTTGGTTGATCCAGCAATTTGTCAACCAGTGTAGAAAACAGCAATCTTTTGTTTTCGTATCGCTCCCTTAACATAACAAGTGCCACTCTATAATTATATTCAGTTATACTCAAATGTTGTATATGTTTTGCAGCATCGCCTCTTACTGATGTTTTAAGTCGGTACATTTTCTTTACATTACTAAGATAGTCTATTTTGATTCACCAATGTATCAAACAAGTCATAATATGATGACCACTCATTTGGATCTCCATGAAAATATGGGATCTTTACCTCCTGCAATTTCGTAGCTGGTTGAGGAATTGTTGAAATTTGATCGGTGCCTTCTTTTTCACAAATCTTCCTTAGTACTTTATAATAAAGGCTTCTCACTTCTGAGAACCTTTCCGAAAAAGCATTTCTATCTTCATCTTCCAATTTTTCTAACTTGGATTAGAGCTTCTTATATTCTTCATTTAACTCCATCTTCACTACTTCCAAAACCGATTTGCTTTGGCCTTGAACTTCATTTGTGGCTTCCATCAATCGATTAATTAAATTTACCATGTCACGATTAAACCACGAAATTTTTTCTGTACTTTTAATACGGTTGCTTTTAAATAACACCGTTTTTTCCTGACAGACCAGTTGGGGGCCCCCTTCTAATGAACCACCTTCCGCCCTGCTGATTTCGCACACGTTTTCCTTCAGCTCTACAGCAGCTTCTGAGATGGATTCTTCTAGCTGTTGACTTGGGTTTAGATGTTGCTGAATATCTTGAACATATTTTTTTACTTCTTCAAAGTAATTTACTTCAAAATAATGTTCATTTCTATACCCGCTATGTACCAATTAATCATGATTTTCTTGGAACTCCACACATTTCAATTCCACTCTCTTCTGAGTTTCTTCGAATTGAACTTTGCGTATTGCTCCCACTTCCAGTTTTTCCAGGATAATCAGCAAATCTTCACCAATGACCTTTTGTCGTTCTAACAACTTGATTTTATGAGCCATCATATTTTATTAAAACCGTACCGAACTCTTTTTTTTCGAAAGATTATGTTTTAAATAACTTATTTTCTTCAATAGTTCTTTCTCGAAATGTTTACTATTTATTTTAAATAAGTAAACCCGCATTTGTATTACACTAAACTTTATTTGAAAAATTAAACCTTAAGAACTACATTTAAAAATCTTAAAACTAACTACAAATAATCTATTTACTGGTCGCGCACATGTGTACCAGCCGCTGTTAAGTGTATTTTGTGTTATCACACTGTGTGATAAACACATTTAGGAATTTTCATATCTCTACCTAAAAATATCATGTTCATGTTTGAACACAAAGAGTAAAATGCCTATTCAAATAATAATTTCGTGTGCGTAAGCTTTGCTGACATATCAAACATTCAACTTTACCAAAAAAATTTTCGGCACAAAAAAAGTTATTAAACATTTCTTCATCAGACATTTTTTAAGTGTGCATGCAATAATAACGTCAATACAAAGCATCAACACAACCTCTTGGTATGACTGCTCATGCGACACTGAATTGTTTTCTTCCGTACGTGTGTTTAATATGCAATATTTTCGAAAAAAAAAGAATTATGGCAACGCTGAAGTAACAACACCAAAAACACAACAATGTATTTTTTTGTTGTTTTCGTTGATCGATATGTCAAAAACACAAGCAACTTTTGACATTTCTCTCTCTAAGTAAGAAAAAAAAATAGCACAGCTGTGCTTTCAACGTCACCTGGTAAATGAATTCGCATTGGTGGTGTCGATACTACAACAAGTAACAACACCAAAAACACAACAATGTATTTTTTTGTTGCTTTCGTTGATCGTTATGTCAAAAACACAAGCAACTTTTGACATTTCTCTCTCTAAGTAAGAACAAAAGTAGCACAGCTGTGCTTTCAACGCCATTTGGTAAATGAATTCGCCTTGGCATACACATGTGTTTGCCTATCTTTGTAATATATACAAACTTTTTCACTAATACACTTTTCTAACTGTCTTGTCTACTATCTTGCAAATTGCAGACAGTAAAATTGGTCAGTGATTTGACATTTGCTGACAGTAATTTGAAGTTTTGTTTGTAAAAGTAAAAAAAAAATCAACAATTAAAAGAAAATTAATAAGTTATGTTTGATTTTTTATGTTTTACTTAAAGCTGAAGGTCCACACCATGCGTTTATGCGTATGATACTTTTTATGCATTTCATGCGTTCCTAAATTCAAATTACATGCAATGCGTTCTATGCGCCAAACTGTTTTTTTTTTATCATCTGTTGTGCTAATATGTTTATCAAATAAAAACAATTTGGGAAAAATAGAAGGTGTAACTGATATTTTAATAGAGTTTGTCTATAAGAATTCAGAGAGAAGTAAGCTTTTATTATCAAAATAATTCGTAATTATTCATGGAGTCAATAAGTTTCCCTTTCAAGGCATATGTCTAAAAATTAATTTCAATGTATTTTGTTCTAGAAAGTTATATCAATCTTAATTACGAAAGTTTTTTCTTTTATTAAAAACCTTTTTAATACACAAAAATAGAAAAAAAAGGAATTCACCACACAAACATATTTATCGATAACATAGAAAATAAAATATGATGCATTAAACACATTCGAGACAGCAGGCAACACGAAGGCACGACTACAAATGCTGCAGGTTGCAATTGTAGTCGCGTAATCAGCTACTGAATTATTTTGAAGACGCAAGCTACAATTGAAAAAATATAAACAGCTGTGTTTTTATACCCTTCAGCGAACGTAAAAGGGTAAAAAAATCCTAATATACAGTATAATCGCGAAAAAGTAAACTGAAATGTCCTAAGCGTTGTTAACTTTTTCGTCTTATTTATTAACTTTTCTAAATTGTAAAAAAATGCAATAATAAACATATGTACCTTTATTTTTTTCAATGACTTAGTTTTCATCTGTACAAAAAAGAAACTTAGATCTAATTTGTACCGGCTACAATTTATAATTAATAATTATACAATCAGTCATGTATTATGTGTTAGGTGCTACATATGACGTTTGTCAGAAAATTAGTTCTTCAAAAATTTTCAGATAGCGAATTCTGGGTATTTTCTAAACATTTGCCAGCCATCCATTACTGACATTATTGTCTCCTCAGGTTGCAGTTACACGAACTAGCGCTTAGCTATTGATATTGAAATTAGAACAGTGATTGCGCAATTACGTTTTTGATGCTTCAAGAAAACATTTGTACAAACTTGCTTTAAGATCGGCATATTTTGATCTATGTAATGTTTTCCTGTATGCTTTTTCCTATGTATTCTTCAAAGCCTCGAAAATTTTGTGACGTTTCGTTTTTATTTTTGAGATGGCAACTTCAGATATACAATAATACAACGCCGATAGTTTTTCTTTAATGTATTTCTCAATTTTGTTTAAACTCTCAACTTTCAGCTTAAAATTTAATCTAATTTGTTATCGTTTGTACAAATCAGTACTTTTACTAATACGATCTGAAAAGTTAACTTAGAGTTAACGTTTAGAGCGGCACAGAAGCGCTAAAATTTGGTTAACTTGACCGCAAGATTACTGTAGTTTATGAATTATAGGAAGAAAAATATAAATTAAAGTATTGGTATCATAATAAAGTCTTTCGAAACACATTTCATATGATGTATTAAATATACCGATTTATTAACCCCTTAAGAGGATTTATCTTAAAATTTTGTCGATATGTATAATAATATTTCCTCAAATATAATATGTTATAGAGAACACCCCAAGTTTTATCTATATATATGAAAATGAATTATGTTTGTATGTTTGTTTGTCGCTTTATAGACTCCGAAACTACTGAACCGAAATTTTTACAGTAACATCACGTGAGCCCTAAAAATAAAATAGGCTACTTATTTTTTCGATAGGGGCAGGGGAATTGGTACCCCCATAGGATGCCAATATTAATTATCGCATATCTTAAGAGCCGCTGCACGCATTTTGCTGAACTTTTTGTAGTAGGATCTTCTGAGCCCCGGAATTGAAATAAAATAGCAGCGGGGGTATAGGAATACCCCATAGGACGCCAATGTTTAACATCGCATATCTTAAGAACTGTAATAGTGAGAATGTTCAAACTTTCTAAAAGTCACTCTTATGGTATACTACACTTTTGAAAATAAAAATAAAGCGGGTAGGCGCAGGGGGGGAAATACCTCCCATAGGATGCATACATTAAATATCGCTCAACTGAAGAACTATTAAAGGGAGAGTCTTCCAACGTGGTTAAAGCTACTATTATAGTAAACTATAAATTTCAATATAAAAATGTGCGGGGTTAGTGTAGCGAAGCGTACCGGGTTAAGCTAGTATGCTATATTTTTAGAAACTCCATCATATAAAACTTTAAAGTTATTAGGGTTAAAAAAAATTTAGTTTGGGAAACTTCACAATTTATGCTTTAAACACATTCGAGACAGCAGACTACCGACTTCAATATGTCAACAATAGAATACATGTGTTTATATGGAAATGATTATTTTAACGACGACACGGCAAAATGGCTGCAGGTTGTTGTCTATGCTAATTTTGTCGTTGTAGTCAAATTAAACTAATTTCTATTTTTGTACGCTACAAAACAGAAAAAGTGCTGCTAATATAATCAAAAATTAGAAGAATTAGTGCTTATAATATATAATAATAATTTTTTGGTTAAACAGCAAAGAACCGGATTGAAACAAGAAAATAGCGCGGCTCACCACCAAATCTATATTATTATTACTTTTTAGTATCCTTAAAAGAAGTTTTAGCAGTATGGGTATCATTGAAAAATTGAAAGTGCTTTTCACATGGTGTTTAAAGCACACCGATTTATTAACCCATTAAGAGCCCATTTCAAATGCTCATACTTCTTGACTGACTTTTTTACTAAATTTGCTTTATCTTTAAATTATGTCGATATAATAATAATTATTTAACAATAATATACACATGTTACCAAAGTTATTAGGACTTTGATTAATAAAGTTTTTCTCTATTGCGGGTTTTCAGCCTTCCGGAACACATTTCAAATATTTACATATTACTATATTTCAATATGTAACAACTGCATAAACTATTACCACTATATATTTGAACTCAAACTTATAAATAAATTGTGAAGTTTTCCAAAATAAAATTTTTTTAACCCTAATAACTTTAAAATTTTATATGATGGAGTTTCTAAAAATATAGCATACAAAAACTTGGGGTGTTCTCTAAAACATATTATATTTGAGGAAATATTATTATACATATCGACAAAATTTTAAGATAAATCCTCTTAAGAAAAAATCGGTATATTTAATACATCATATGAAATGTGTTACGAAAAACTTTATTATGATACCAATACTTTAAAGATTCAGATTATTTTTTTCTTCCTATACTATTGATAAAGTGCTCTGAAACCTTTACGACCTATAATTCATAAACAAAGTGCGTTGAACCAAAAAACCAAACGTTAACCAAATTTTAGCGCTTCTGTGCCGCTCTAAACGTTAACTCTAAGTTAACTTTTCAGATCGTAAAACTACTGATTTGTACAAACGATAACAAATTAGATTAAATTTTAAGCTGAAAGATGAGAGTTTAAACAAAATTGAGAAATACATTAAAGAAAAACTATCGGCGTTGTATTATTGTATATCTGAAGTTGCCATCTCAAAAATAAAAACGAAACGTCACAAAATTTTCGAGGCTTTGAAGAATACATAGGAAAAAGCATACAGGAATCAGTACATAGACCAAAATATGCCGATCTTAAAGCAAGTTTCTACAAATGTTTTCTTGAAGCATCGAAAACGTAATTGCGCAATCACTGTTCTAATTTCAATATCAATAGCTAAGCGCGAGTTCGTGTAACTGCAACCTGAAAAGATAATAATGTCAGTAATGGATGGCTGGCAAATGTTTAGAAAATACCCAGAATTCGCTATCTGAAAATTTTTGAAGAACTAATTTTCTGACAAACGTCATATACATAATTATTAATTATAAATTGTAGCCGGTACAAATTAGATCCAAGTTTCTTTTTTGTACAGATGAAAACTAAGTCATTGCAAAAAATATAGTTACTTATGTTTATTATTGCATTTTTTACAATTGAGAAAAGTTAATAAATAAGACGAAAAAGTTAACAACCCTTAGGACATTTCGGTTTACTTTTTCGCGATTCTACTGTATATTAGGATTTTTTTATTCAACCTGCCATGAAGATGATATTCTTTATGAGTTAAAAAAACAATAAAATTAAAATATTTTAAATGTTTTTTAATAAATTCATTTGTTTTTACGTTAAAAAATTCATCATAAATAAGTATTTATATTTTTGTAGGCTTAAATTAAGTTTGTGTACGAGTCTGCAATTATGCATGTTGTTAAATTTATAAAAATTAAAAATGATAGTGGCACCACTGAAATATAAATACATAATAAAAAACACAGCTGTTTATATTTTTTCAATTGTAGCTGTCGTCTTCAAAATAATTCAGTAGCTGATTACGTGACTACAATTACAACCTGCAGCATTTGTAGTCGTGCCTTCGTGTTGCCTGCTGTCTTGAATGTGTTTAATGCATTAGTTTTCAGCAAATCTGTAAAAGAGCGCAAAGTATTTATTTTTTTTAATTGTGTGTGTTTTTTTGTATGTTGCTGTCGGGGATACAAACTTTCTGCCTACAAATAAAATTTGTTTTTTCTTAATAAATATATATAAATTATTTTTGTAAAATGAATAAGTAATTTGGGTTTAAAATAATATTTTCATGCATTTTATTGCATGATTTTTACCCCTGACCACACGTCTAATTTTAGATTTCTTAACAAATATAACGCCGGAAGATTAACTGTTGCAGGTTGCAAATGTGTAATATATATGGAAATGGAGAACTTTTATTTTATCGTCATCCGTTGAAATGCCTTTAGAGGTTACTCGATGTCCCAGGTACTTTACTTCCTTCTGGAACAGCGAACATTGCTTAGCACTTAGCTTAAGTCCTGCCATGGATACACGTTTCAACACTTCTTCCAGGTTTTTCAGGTGTTCATTTTCTCCTTATCATATTCTGAAATTTTCACTTGCCAATAACCGCTCTGCAAATCTAATGTAGAAAACCATTCCGTTCCGGCTAACGTGTCCAAGGTATCTTTAATTCTAGGCAATGGATAATAACTATCTTTTTTCGTGACGTCATTAAGTTTTCTGTAGTCTACGCAGAATCTTGTACTTCCATCTTTCTTTTTCACTAACACCACTGGTGGGCTCCATGGACTTGATGATGGTTTAATAACTCCGCTCTTTTCCATCTCGCTAACCAGCTCTCTTACTTCAGTTCGCTTTGCTAGAGGAATGCTGCTCGGTGCCTATTTTATTGGCTTAGCACCGCCGGTGTTGATTTAGTGTTTTACGATTGAAGTTCTACCTTGTTTTTGACCTTTCAAAGCAAATACAGAGGCATATTTACATACTAGTTGTTTGGCCTTATTTTTACTAGGCGTCGTTAGTTTTTGGGTCCATTTTCGCACATGTTCCTCTAGTGATTCGTGGTCCTTAAAACTCTTTCTTGCTGCGACTTGATGCTGCTCGCAATTAATTATTGCCTCTGTTGAAGTACATTGCCCAATGTTGCAGTTCTGCGCAAGGACTTTTTCACCACTGGATAAATTTAATATTCTCACGGGAACTAAATAAACTCATGCTAGGTTTTACGAGGGCATTTGCTGTTACGACATCGCCTTTAATTTCTGCTGGCTCCACCACCCACAAACTGTTGTCCTCACATTCTCCATCCATTCGCGCCCATACTAAGGTTTCTGATTTGGGTGGCAATTTTTCACATTCAAGGGCGATTAATTGTCTTACATGAGCCTTGATTTGGTATCCAACTTCAAGGGTATTTCAACTTCACGCCAATACATAATTTGCTGACCCATATCCAAGCGAATACCCTGACCAATCATAAAATCTGCGCCAATGATTACCTCGTCTACAATATCAGCCACTATAAATACATGATGGACGATTGTATTAGCCATATTTAATTGTACTTTTACTTTTCCATAGACTGTGGCAGAATCTCCCGTAGCTGTTCGCAGACTTACCGCGCTCAGTGGTTCAATAGATTTTTGTATTAAATCGGGCCTTATAATAGAATGTGATGCCCCAGTGTCCACAGTAAAAATGCGCTTTTGTCCGTTAATATAACCGCAGGCAGTAAGATTATTGTTACTATGTTGCACAACTGATATAGAAATTGTGGGGCCATCAGATGTGGAAGCTAGCCCATGCCCCGCAGCGCTAGCTCTTTTTAGTTTAAAAGTGACTCTTGTGATGAATGTCGACAAGTTCTTTGGTTGTCTCTTTGTGGCGAAGCAGATCGGGATCATTTTCTTGTTGACTTGCAGTTTCGTTGAATATGACCAGTCTTACCACAGTTATAGCATTTTACTTTGCTTTTGGTTTTATTTTGCTTGTCGCCCAACGCTTGCAAAACTGCATTCTTCATGCTTCTCATTTCCTTTAAAATATCTTCTTCGTCCTTAGCAGAGAAATCAAGCTTTCGTACTTTATACGCTTGCGGCCTTGAAATTATCCTGGCGGTTTCTTGGGCTAGAGCAAATGATACCGTTTCTGCAAACGATGATTTCTGTGATGCACATACCGCGAGTTTTACATCAGCATCTCGTATACCATTTACAAATGCTTCGGTCTTAAAGTGATCTAACAATGGATGACTTTCACCTGGATAAGTAAGCTGCACCAAACGCTCGATCTCTAGTGCGAAATCCTGTAGCGTCTCGTTTGCCTTTTGTACTCTGCCCCGTTATTCCATTCTGAATATTTCTTTTCTGTGTTCACCACCATACTTACCTTGCAGTGCTACCATCATGTCATCATAATTGTTTCTACAACTTACTGGTACACTTTCTAGAATTTCAGCTGCAGTTCCTTTTAAAGCCAGAATCAACTCTATGGCTTTTTCTTCATTGTTCCATTCATTTTTGTTGGCAACTGTGTCAAACTGGAACTTGAACACATTCAATGGTGAGCTGCCGTCAAAACTTGGAGCTCTTATTCTATTCGATACTTCTGGAAAAACTCTCACCGCTCCCTCTTGGCACTGAAGACTATTAACTTTTACTTCCAGATGGAGTAGTTTTTCATCAAAAACCACGACTTTTGTTTTAACATCAGACAGCTTTTGGTTGAATTCTATCTCCATATCGTCTTCCCTTTCATTTATAACAGTATAAATTTCTTGCAGCTTCTCAAGCTTTTCATTAGTAGCCTGCAGTTTCTCGTTCGTCACTCTCGAATTTTCTTGAATTTCGGCAAGAATAGTGCTTCAATTTTCCTTAACCATTTTCTCCATGCTTCTTGAATTATCTTCCATTCTTCTAGAAGTTTCTGCTAGGATATCGTTTGAATTTTCTTTTGCCATCTTCTCCACGCTTCTCCCCATGTTTTTAGAATTTTCTTCCATTTTTCTAGAAGTTTCAGCCGCATTTTCTTTTACCATTCTCTCCATGTTTTTAGAATTTTCTTCCATTTTTCTTGAAGTTTCAGCCAAATTTCCTTTTACCATTCTCTCCATGTTTTTAGAAGTTTCTTCCATTTTTCTAGAAGTTTCAGCCGAATTTTCCTTTACCATTCTCTCCATGCTTTTAGAATTTTCTTCCATTTTCTGCATCATAGCAGCAAACATTGTGCTAAGATCCCTGTTGCTTGTTACTGCACGGGTAGCAACTTCTATTTCTTCTTTTTCATCAAATTCATAAGCTGCAATGTTGCGACGCTTAAATTCATCGATTAATCTTCTCTGCAGCTCAGCTTTATTTCCTGCAGTCGGCAGATCCAACTTGCCCAACTCCTTCTTAAGCTGCTCAACTTTAAGCTCATCGAATTTAATTGCTTACCAATTTTTCTTTTTATTGCAATTTCATTTCTGACACCAATTGTTACGTTTTTATACCCTTCACCGAAGGTAAAAGGGTATATATAACTTTGTCATTCCGTTTGTAATTTCTACGATATTGATCTAAGACCACATTAAGTATATATATTCTGGCTTCTTATGAGAAGGGAAGTTCAAATCCGGTTGTCCGTCTGTCCGTCCGTTGAAATGGGTTTTCCGAAGACCCCAGATATGATGGAGGCTAGGTTTATACATTTATGTCACATATAGTCCGGAATTGTTTGCTATTGAAATTCAGGAAGATCGGTCCATAAGTGGCTGAGATATAAGCAAAAAACCACGACTACCTCTAATGTTGTTGTTGTTTTTTAAATTCTTTTTTTCTGCATATCTCGAGAGCGGCAAGAGCTACGGCTTTCAAATTTAGTACAAATATGTTGCTTGCCAATACACAAACTCTCTAAAAAAAATGGGCTGGATTGGAGAAGTGGTGTGGCACTTCCCATACAAAGACGTTATACATTTCTATATATCTGGAGAACGAAACGAGCTAAAGTTCCCAAATTAGGTACAAACATATTGGTTATCAATACACAGTACTCCACAAAATATGGGCGCGATTGGAAAAGTGGGCGTGGTACCCCCCGTACAAATACATTATTACAAATACTCAACATTTTAAATTTTAGGGCTCTAGTATGACATATGAACACGTTTTATATACCAAAATGTCAGAAATTTCTAGCAGCATATATTTCCCCAAAACCCTGAAACCTTTCTCCCAAAAATGGAAGAGTAATGCCCAAAAATTTTTACATACATTCCCGAGTCCAAGTTTTATAATCTAAGTAAAACGTGGGTATATAAATCTGCCAAATCGGCTAAGAAATGGTTAAGTTATTAGCAAAATACTCCAAAAATGGGCTAAAAAGCATCAACATTTTTAGAGCTGTTACATGACCTATGGATACGTCAGATACAAAACAATTATTACCAAATATTATTTTTTTTTAATAAAAATACCTTTTTTCGGGAACCGTTGATCTTTCCGAGTCCAAGTTTTATTACCAAAGTAAATGGTAAATTTCTTCCTAAAGACGCACATAGGGGCTTTTTGCCAATCTAGCCGGACATTACTTTTTTTTCTAGCTTATATTGCTTCTTAAAAGTTATTGAGTGACCCTAGATTGATGAAACTTGGCAGATATATGTGTTATTGTCATAGGCAGGTAAATATCAAAAATACTTAAAATCGGACCAAGGGGGAAAAAGTTCCCCATAGAAAAACTAGTCCTACCTCTGAAAAATTCAATTTTTTTAAAGTTTTCCTATACTTTTGTTTGGCAAATACAACTTTTAACATCGGCACAAATTAAAAACCCTAAAATTGGACCCATGAGATCGTAAAATTTCACTTTTCGCCCCGCCCTTTTTGTGGGCGGTTACATAAAATAATATTTAAAAAAAAAATGTAAATATTAAAAGAAAAAGGTTACTAACGCCTTAATTCTATAAAAATTAAATTTTTGAACTTTTATGGGCAGGGGGAGGTATCCCTCCTAATCCACCCCCCGGAACGACCCTGTCAAAAAAAAATTTTTTTTGCTAATTTCCAAAAAATATTCATTTTTAAGATTTTATGTGACTTTTATGTATTTCATAGTATTTAATTTATATGAAAAGAATTTATTTATTCGTAATTATAACTAATTCATAATAGTGACAACTAATTTTATTTAAAATAATAACTTATTTATTTACAATAACTTCTCTTTTGCACTAAGATGATGATGAGTGCCATGGTTCTTCTTCGTCTGTTTCTTCAAAATCCTCTTCCGAATCGGAATTCTCTTCAGAGCCAAGTACAGGTGGAAGCATAAAAGAAATTGCTTCTTTCGTAAAGGGTAATGACTTTTTTTTTTGGAGTTGGTCTTATGCTAGTAATCAGTGGGTCAGAACTGAGCAAAAGTCTATTTATAATATCTTTGTTACACTGAACCCTCGAAAACTTTCTAGCAAAATTCTGCCTGTAAAGCCGAAAATGCTTATTTCGTGCCTCAGACGCTTCATCTGATAAGAGCCCGATAGGCAACAATGCCTCGCTCATTACAGTTGTACCATGTATTAAAATCTTGTGCATTGTAGGTGTCATAGGATGCCAGGGATATAGAGTAAAGTAAAGTTTTGCAGTGTCTAAGCAATAATCGGCAAACTCGTGCAAATAGATTTTGTGACCACTTGTAATTACTTCAATAATAACTTTGATTCGGTAGATGAAATCCAATGCAATTCCAGTTATTTCTGCAGCTAATTAAGGATTGGAAAAAAATCTTCTGCTGGTGTTGCCATCGTTGCTGTTTCCAAAGCCAGTCTTCGGTACATCCACTATTAGCCCTAATTTACTTCTAAATTTTTCTTGGATAGTTTTTTTCCTCTCTTTTACAATAGTTTTGTCCTCATCCGATCTTAATTGCCACTTTTTCACTGTGAGTTTATACGACAGGTGTAATATGCTCTCAAAAAGTCGAATTCTGGCATGCAAAGTAGATAATCCGAAAGAAAGTGCATCTACGTCTTCATCTCTTTTGATGTTCAAATTGTTAAATTCTTTTGAAGTAGCCCCACAAATATACCGTTACGTACTGTTCGCACATTCCTTTTTTTACACAGGTTATATTACTCTTAGATGTAATAATTTAAATAAAAAATATCTACGTACAACCAAAACATTTTATGACTGACGAAAGGGTTTATATCATATGTACCTATGCAAGATGAGCAAAAACAGAAAAAAGGTGAAATTTTCAAAAAATCATTAAAAAAAATGGCGCAACAACGCGCAAGGTTTTTTTCTTGAATTTAAAAGTAGAGATCTCAAATTTTAACGTGATGTTTAACATTTTTATGGACTCTAAGGGTTGCACCTTCAAAAACCTTTAAATTTTTTTTTTTTTTACAAAAAAGTGAACAAAAAATCCGTTTTTTTAATTTCGAACGAATTTTTTTACCATAAAAATTGCTAATAAAATTTTTCTAAAAATTTTTATAAGTAGCTGTTAATATAGTCTTTCAGAGAAAAAAAAATCAATGTAAAATCTTTATTCCTTTACCCACAAAAAAATATATTGTAAACCTCCCAAAACCGTAAAATGTCAATAAACACGCATGCAATTTACTCAACTTTCTTGACTTTAACAGTGTCCCAAAACCACCAGTCTCAAGCAAATGACTTGAAAATTCACTATACGATGCAGAATTTTGTCTGTCGTGCTGCGTACTTACATTTTTACATTTCTTAAATTTAATTTTTCGCCTAATGTCCGGCTAGATTGGCAAAAAGCCCCTATGTGAGACGTAGGTGTATAAATCTATCAAATCGATTGGAAAATGCCCGAGTTATGACCAAATTACTGAAATACCAATATTTACTTTTCCCCATAATTTTTTCATTTGTTTACAGGCACCAGCATCATGTCCATTATGACTTCCGTTATCACTCTGCTTTTAAACTGTGATCTATTTAACGAAATAATTTCTACAAATAGAGATTGGAAATTTTTGCATCTTAAAAACTTGCAAAAACAGATAAATCTATTGTATGGCAACACGCCAGATTACACAAGTAATCGTCTGAGTGTTGGCGGGTTCAAATCCCATTCGATAAATTTTATTTTTCTCTTGGTATTTATAAATTATTTTTAATTAAATAAAATATATATCAGTTTTTGCTATTTTTACTTTTATATCCTTAAAAAACACTTTTTTTTATAAAATTTAGAGTTTTGTTCTAAATAAATGCGCATTTTTTTCTGTGGCTAATAATTTTATATAAAAACCAAACAATTTATTTTTGGTAACACCCTTAATATCTCAAAACAAGAAATTCCGACTTAAGCCATTATTATTTAATGCCACAGATATATTATATATGTAGATTATTCTTATCGCACCATGGTGAAGGGTATATAAGATTCGGCATAGCCGAATATAGCACTCTTACTTGTTATTTTATAAAACGCGTTAAGGTTTTTTCCCTTTATAATAAACCTTTGAGTTCTTTTAATTGCAACTCAAAATAAATACACACACGAATTCAACTTAACAAACTCTATTGAAATTAATTATAATGTTTACAAATTTTAACCACAATTGTAAGTAGCGATCTGAACCGTTTAATGTCTCCAATCAAACTAAACTAACTGCCTATTTCACTAAATGCGAACGAACGCTTTCTTTCGCACAAAAACATGTAAAACAAAAACAAATTCTCAAAAATTTGTTTTTGTTTCATATGTATTTATGCGAAAGAAAGCGTTCTTTCGACATCGTGAAATTGGCAGTAAATTTTCATGAGTTAGCCTGTATTCAAGAACCGTCTAGTATTTTCTAGAAGGTTGTGTTCGAATTATTTTAAAATAACTTATACATCTACATAAATCTAAAGTCTACAATTACAATTGCTAGAAAATTTAGTGCAGTGGCGTTCATAAAAATAGTATCTAATATGACATAAAACTACAATTTACAAGATAACTTATAACTAAAACCATAAATAATTCTTAGACAAATCTATTTTCGTAACAATATATAAGTTAACACCGTACCAATTACAACAACAAATATTGCACATACAACGTGCCAACAAATTTAAGAAGTTCAATAACAAAACGTGCCAACAGCAAAACTGCAGCACTAGCAATTTCAAACCATGTAACTTGAGTCCACACGAGCCGCAACATTTCATCGACTGGTCGATGGGAAAATACAAACTCAGCAACTGAGTTACACGCGCAACCACAAGTAAATTAATTGATGGGAAATTGCGGGATCGGCAAATTATTTTAAGAAAGTAGGTTTCATTATAAGAAAAAATTGTAAAGTCTTTGCAGTTAGTTTTGAAATTTAAATTAATAAAGAACATTACTATTAATCCGTCTGATTAAAAGTAATAAAAAAATATTTTTTTAATAAAAATTAAATACCGAATTTTAATTGGCGCCCGAGCAGGGACCCTAGAAAAAGAAGGGTCCTTTGTCGTGAAGTAACAGGTGTGATAGATCGCGGAAATAGTGCGCCCTAGTAGTCTCTAAGAAGACAAAAGGGAGGTCCTCTTAAGAATCAGCGGCCGCGATATTAAAAATAAGGATATTAAAAAATAGCGATATTAAAAAATAAGGATAATTAAAAATAAGGATGTTAAAAAATAAAAATACAAAAGTGTAAAAGTATAAGATATAAAAATATTAAAATATAAAAATACAAAAGTGTAAAAATAGTAAAATAAAAAAATATTAAAAATTAAAAATACAAGAGTATACAAATATGAAAATATAAAAACACAGAATATAAAAAGAATGGAACAATTAGAAATTAGTGAACGTTGAATAAATTTTAAAAGTTAGTAAGCACAAAATTAAAAAAAAAAAAAAAAAAAGTGAATAGTAACATTTTAAGTGGGAAACAGAATTGTCGCTGTAGTACAACGTAACGAATAGCGCTGCAAGCTCTGAAAAGTTAAAAAGGCAGTTTCAAAGTAGTGCCAACACAATACGTAGTTGTAGTAGTCGTTGCAGTTGAAGTTGAAGCGCAAAGTTCAAAATTTTGAACTTTGTTGCGCTACAGAGCATTCCTCAGCTTCAGCTACTACCACAACTACTTTATTCTGTTCCAGGCCTTAAGTAAAAGCTTTAAAGACTGAACAAAAGTTCTAAAAAGTAAATAGATGAACTTGAATAAAATTTTAGTTAACAAAAATAATTAAGTGAACAGTAAAGAATTTTAATAAATGATGAATGAAGTTAAATAAAAATAAACAAATTACAGGAATATTTTTAAAAAAATTTTTTTTTTAAAATAAACTAAGATTTTTGTGATACCAACTACAAAGTAAAAGGAAAGCCAAGAACTAATAATTCTAGAAAGTGAACAATAAACAAAAAACAACTAAAGGAAAATTAATGTTTCTTAAATTGAAAAATACGTTACAACCGAAAATAAAAGAAACTTCAGCAATCAACATATTCAACAAACCAACAGGAAAAGATGTCAACATTTGTGCAGATATTTATGTAAGAAGTAGTCTTAAGTAGTTATAAGAAACTAAAACATCCTTAATAAAATAGAAGATTTCTTTCTAAATTTTAATAAAATCAAATTTATAACTTTGAAGAGCCATCTCATTTTAAAATAAAGGTATATTCGGAATCTTTTAGCAAATAATCTTAGAAAAGTTTTCCTAATAATATTGAATTCATACATTGCAATTTTAACTCAAAAGTTTATTCGAATTTTCCGGGAAAGATTCAAAAAAAAAAAAAAAAAATTTTTTTTCATTAATACTTAATTATAATATTTAAAAATTCCAATCGAAATGCCAGACGAGACCATAGAAGAACTAACTGAAAGGCTGAACAGATCTTTGAACATGTCACCAAATAATTCGACAGTTAGGGCAGATATTCCGCAGGGATTAAATGACACACAAAAAAGGCAAATAAGGGAAATAGTGAATGAGGTTTTAGGCACGCGACAAGATCCTATAGTCAATGAAGAAATAGATCAACCTATTGGTAATATTTCAAGGCTAGAAGAAGTGGAAAAAATTCCCGACATCGTAAGGTCATTAAGAGATTTTTCGGGGCAACCGGGAGAATTTAGTTCCTGGCGGAAGTCCGTTGATAGGGTAATGGAGCTTTTCAAATCCCTTCAAGGGACAGGGAGATACTATGCAATATTGCATACAATTAGAACAAAAATAATAGGAGACGCGGATACCGCGTTAGAATCTTATCGAACACCATTAGATTGGGGCAGAATAAGAAAATGCCTCATGATGCACTACTCTGACAAGAGAGACATTGGTACATTAGAGTACCAAATGACTACACTTTGTCAGGGTGGTAGATCGATAACAGCTTTTTACCAAGCGGTCTACCAACATCTTTCTCTAATATTAGATAAAGTTGCTTGTCTAGATATTGATGAGGGCAGCTTGAGAATAATGACGAACACTTACAGGGATAAGGCCCTGGATACTTTCGTGAGGGGTCTAAATGGAGACCTACCTCGTTTACTGAGCGTTCGCGAACCGACATCTCTTCCTCAAGCACTACATATCTGCTTAAAATTAGATAATATGACGTTCCGCATGAACCATGCACATGGACAGATATCAAGAAATAGGGATAGAATCGGTGCAAGTTATCCATCCTCAGGAGGCGGACGGAAGTTTTATCCTGAGCTAGCACACGTAGGTGGTACAGAGCAAGTTAGGCCACAATTACTACCTCGAAACCCTATACCAAATTTTAATAGAAATCCGCCCATTCAGACGGCCCCAAACTACGGGTTTAGGCCCCAGAATAATCAATGGAACCAAAATGGGTTCAGGCCACAACACCCAAATTTTAGCTTTCAGAGACCAATTACCCAACATCAAAACCCAAATCCAGGGTACCAAAGGCCAACGCCGAGAGTCGAACCAATGGATATCGATCGATCTATCCAATCCAAACAAGTCAATTACACGAATAGGTCACAAGCCTATCAACAACCCAAGAGACCGGCGGGAACATCCTTCCAAGGACCAGTCAACAAATTTCAAAGGAACTTCCATGTTGTGACTGAAGGCGAAGCAACCCAGGAAATTAATCAAGCTTCACAATATCATGAATACGGTCCTGAAGAAGGCGCAGTTGGTGGAGTAACGGCCACGGATGAATATTATAGGGAATTTGACAATAGTGGGATTGATGCAATAGACCTTACACCCATCACATATGAAACTGGAAACAATGATCCTTTGGCGACAGAGAATTTGTCGGAAGATCCATTAAACGACCTTAATTTTTTTTGGTTAAATAGTTCCTCGCTACCATATTTTCGGATTATGACGAGGAACGGACAAAGTCTTAGAATATTATTAGATACAGGTAGTAACAAAAATTATATTAAGCCTAGCCTAGTTAGATACCCTAGAATTAATCAGGAAGCATTCAGTGCAAAATCTGTTGCAGGGAATGTGGAGATAACTCATCATACGTTTTTAAATTTATTTGGTATCAATGATATTCCAATGAAGTTTTTCATGTTGCCAGGACTAAGAACTTTTGATGGAATATTGGGAAATGATAGCATGAAAGAACTCTCCGCTGTAATATATACTTCAGGGAACTTTTTTACGGTTGGATCGGGAATAAAAATACCAATATTCCAATACACTTCTCAAGATGTTAACAATATAGAAATTAGAATAGAACACCTCTCAAGAAATCAAAAGACTTCTCTCGAAAATATTGTGGGCCGCCACAAGGATTTATTTGCAGACCCAGATGAACGCCTCACCTATACAACACCTATTTGGATTGTTCCAAAGAAACAAGATGCTTCTGGAACACAAAAATATCGATTAGTCATAGACTTTAGGAAATTGAATTCCATCACAATACCTGACAGATACCTTATTCCCGAAATTAACGAGGTATTGGCTCAACTTGGAGGCAACCAATATTTTACGGTAATAGATTTAAAGAGTGGGTTCCATCAGATACCACTGAAGGAGGAAGACATAGAAAAAACGGCCTTCTCCGTTACTAACGGTAAATATGAGTTTACACGACTCCCCTTTGGCCTGAAAAATGCTCCTGCGATATTTCAGAGGGCATTAGATGATATCCTTAGGGAACATATTGGCAAGATTTGCTACGTCTATATAGACGATATAATCATTTTTAGCAAAGATGAAAAGTCCCATCTAGAACACCTAAATAAGGTTTTTGAAACACTTAATATGGATGCCGAGGCTAGGAATGCAATAGATTCATTAAAGAATGCCCTGATATCACGTGAGGTTATTCTTGCATACCCAGACTTCAAGAAGGAGTTCCAATTGACAACCGATGCCTCAAATGTAGCCCTTGGTGCTGTACTTAGCCAAGACGACCGGCCAATAGCATTTATATCCAGCACTTTATCAGAGGCGGAAGAAAATTATGCCGCTAATGAGAAAGAAATGCTGGCTATAATTTGGGCACTTGGGAATCTACGAAACTATTTGTATGGAACTGCCAAAGTCATTATTTACACGGATCACCAACCACTAACGTTTGCACTTAGCGCGAAAAACAACAATAGCAAAATTAAAAGATGGAAGGCTATATTAGAGGAGTACAACTACGAGATGAAATATAAACCCGGAAAGAGCAACGTGGTAGCAGATGCACTTTCTAGGCCACCAACAACGAACGTTAATTCCTTAACGGGCACAGTTCATAGTAGTGATAGCTCTCCGCAAGATCTTATACCGAGTGTAGAAGTCCCGATAAACGCATTTAAGAACCAAATCTTTCTTAACATAGGCGAACCATCTAATTACCAATTTAAAGTCATATTTCCAGGATACAACAGACACATTTTCACGGAATCTGATTACGACTCAAAGAAACTAATATCAATTTTAAAAGAAAATTTAAATCCTTCCGTTGTAAATTGTATAAAAACACCAGAATTCATAATGGGGAGGATTCAGGAAATATATCCTAATCATTTTAGCTCTTATAAGGTACGTTTTACACAAAATTTTGTGGAAGATATTATATCGGAATCTGATCAGGAAACATTAATTATAGAAACTCATAGAAGCGCACATAGGAACGCAGTTGAAAACAGATCCCAGATATTAGAAAAAGCCTATTTTCCTAGTATGTTCTCCAAAATTAAGAGATTATTAAAACTTTGCTCAATATGCAAGAAAAACAAATACGAAAGGCATCCTAACCAACCAAAATTAAATGCTACACCGATACCAAGCTATCCTGGTCAAGTCATTCACATTGACATTTTTACAACCGATAAAAAAATAGTTCTAACAGCACTCGATAAATTTTCAAAGTATGTACAGACCAAAATTTTACAGGGAAAAATAAAGTTGGCAACCCTTAAGCATCAAGACGTATTTTTACAAGTGTTAAAATTGTTCGTATAAAAAATATAAAATATATTAATAAATCCCTAGTAATAATTAATTAAACTTTTTTAACAAACAAACAAAAGTTTAAGACATTAGAAAAACATAAAATATGCCTAAAAAACAATTCGTCGCAGTATTGCAAATAAAAACATTTTGTATTGTAATCAATGTGAAAATGAAATTAAAGAAGAAACTGATGATTACATACAATGCGACAAGTGCATGAAAAGCTTTCACTCACAATGTTCTAGTTTGAGTAGAAGAGAATTTGAAAGACTTCTAAATAATGAAAATGAACTCTTTAAATGTAAATTTTGTAAAGAAGGGGGTGAATATATTAAAGAAGAATTAAGCACTATTAAAAATGAATTAAAAAAACTTGAAAAACTTGAAAAATTAGATCAGCTGACTGAGTCTATTCAATTTATGTCAGCTAAATTTGATGAAGTGTTTAAAGATCTTGCAGAAAACAAAAAGAAAATAAGCGAAATTGAAAAGGAAAATAAAAAACTAAGAACCGAAATAAAAACTTTAAAATCTTCTGTAAAAATTTTAAATGAACATCGCATCAAAAATGATTGTATAATTACTGGATTAAAAGTGGGAGAAAATATAAGTGCTTTAGAAGCTGTGGTCAACATTTCTAAAGATATGGGTGTTCCATTAGAAAATAGTGCTGTGGATGATGCGTATTTTTTTAGAAATAAAAACAATGATAAAAAAACTATGGTAGTCAAGTTTGCATCAAAAGTACACAAGGAAAAATTTATGACATCAAGGTCAAAACTTAAAGAAACCAAAAAAGTTTTTATTAACCATTTTAACAGCAAAGAAACCATCAATCTATTTAATCATGCAAAGGCCTTAAAATCGATTGGATATCAGTATGTTTTTATCAAAAATGGGAAAGTTTTTTGCAAAAAAAGTGAGATTTCTAGGCCGCAGTTAATAAATATTGAGGATGAAGTAGATGAATTATTATTAAATGCAACAACGAACAAGCATTGGAAAAAAAGATCTAAAATTTAATCTGGACAAGTTGAAGCTGTGGATTCTAGTGATGCTGATGGGGAAGATGGTGCTTCATATATGTCGCCTTCATAAAACAAAAGTTTTGAAATTATTTTGTAGTTATATTTGTTTTTATAATTTTACTATATAATCAGTTAATGATAGTTAACCAATATTTTGATAACTATTCAAACTTTAAAAATTACATAAACTTTTTAAACGATGAATTGTTAAATATACTCAGTATTAACATAAGAAGCGTTTCGTCTATTGAAAAATTTAACAAATTTAAATCAGTTTTGTCCCAATTACCTAAACTGCCAAATATAATAGCAATTCAGGAAACATGGTTTGAAAAAGATATTACTCAAATATACGAAATCCCTGGTTTTGCAAATGCACATTGCTGTAGAGAAGATGGGTATGGTGGTACATCCTTATATATAAATAAGGATATTAATTACAGTCTTAATATTTGTAAAAGTGAAAATTTTGTAGAAATTTTGGCTATTACTTTACATAACATAATAGTAGAATCCAAACCGCTAAGAGTTGTTTCTTATTATCGTTCACAAAAATGTAATGAAGTTAATTTTATGACTTTACTTGATAATTTGTTACAAGATTTAGCTCAAAATCCATTAATAGTAGTTGGTGACTCTAATATTGATATTTTTAAAAGTTCCTCATGCCGGGAATTGATTTCGATTTTTCAGAACTATAACTGTGATTGTACTCATAACCTTATCACAAGACCAAGAAGTGGAACATGTATAGATCATGTTTTTAGCAATTTGTGGGGAAGGCTAAGTGTTGATTCTGTTGAGTGTACTCTGTCAGATCACAATATGTTGTTTTGTAGAATGAAAAGTAACTTTAAAAGAACAAAGTTCACGGAGATATCAAAAATTTATTGTGATTATGAGAAAGCTAAAAATCATTTACAAAACATTTTACCAACGAACTATTCGTCATTGCCTGTGTCATGCTTGACAAATTCATTAATATCTTCAATAGAGTCAGCTATTAACATTTCAACTGTAGTAAAAAAGTTTAAAAAGCCACTACATTTTGAACTTTCTCCTTGGATTAATCAAAATCTTAGTGAACTAATTTTATTTAAACAAAAATTATTAAAGAAAAGACGTAAATCAAGAAATAATACAGACAATGAAATTATTTTGAAGAGAATAAGTAAGGTTATAAAATTGGCGATTAAAACATGTAGAGACAGTTATTACACAGATAGTTTGAAGAAAGCTGGTAATGATCCGAGGAAATGTTGGAAATTTATAAACAATGCACTTGGTAGATCGAGAAATAGTGTTGTAAAACTAAATGATTGACAAGGCAATTTAATATTAAGTGAACAAGTTAAAGTGGACTGTTTAAATAAATATTTCATTTCAATTATAAAACAACTTAAAAGCCGAATTAATATTCTTCCCGGGGACTCAATTAATTCTTTAAGAACACTAACTGCAACAAGTTGCCGTTTTGTTCTCAATGAAATAGGTATGGAAGATGTAAATGATATTGTTTTAAATATGAATGAAAATAAATCCCCTGGCTTTGATAATATTACAGTTAAAATGGTTAAAGAATGTCTTAATGTCATTTTACCTGTTTTAGTAGACATATTTAACAAAATTATTAGAACTTCAGAATACCCTAATGAATTAAAAATTCACAAGATAGTACCGATACCGAAAGCTGTCAATGCAATTACTGAGGATAAATATCGACCTATTGCTGTTCTTTCGACAATAGATAAAATATTGGAAAAAATTTTGTATGACAGACTATTGGGTTATCTTGAGGCTAATAACTTCTTATATAAATACCAATTTGGATTTAGAAAGGGGGTAAGTACACAGGACGCTGTATTAAATGTAGTAAGGTATGTTTGTAAAGGTTTAGATGATGGTTTTATTGGAGTTGCAGGGATGTTTTTTGATTTTTCAAAGGCATTTGATCTTATTGATCATCAAATAATGCTGCAAAAGTTAGGATTTTACGGAATTCAGGGGCGAGAACTATTATTGTTTAAAAATTATTTCAAGAACCGACGACAGTTTGTTCAAATTGGACAGCACAAAAGCTTTCTTGGCTCTGTAGATTACGGCGTGCCGCAAGGAAGTGGATTAGGTCCTTTATTATTCTCCATTTATATAAATGATTTGAAAAACTTAAATCTAACTGGTCAATTATTCATGTTTGCGGACGATATATGCTTGTTTTACCCTTTTAAGTATGATTTAGTTTTGAAAACAAATATTGAAAGAGACACTGCATTATTAGTGGAATTTGCACGCTTAAATCGTTTATTGCTTAATTCTGAAAAAACAAGGTTGGTTCGCTTCAGACCTCATTCAACAGGTTTAAATAGCAACTTTTCAGTATATGTCGATGGAACATCAATATATGAAACCCATACTATAAAATACTTAGGCATTACGTTGCAAAGTAATCTATGCTGGGATTTACATATTAATGAGGTGAAGAACAAAATGGCTCCGGCCATTGGTATATTATATAAATTCAAAAATAAGCTAAGTGAAAAAACCAAATTAATGATTTATACTGGTCTGATACAATCACATCTTAATTATTTGACAAGTGTCTATGCATATAATAAAAATAATATAGTTCAAAAATCACTACAATGTTTGCAAAATAAGGCATTAAAAATTGTATACAATTTACCAAGAACTTTTTCAACAGTTTCATTATACAAAAATGTAAGCAAAACTGTGTTACCCGTTTACGGCTTATATGAATACCAGGTTTTATTGTATGTTTATAAGAGAATACAAAAAAAATTTTTTTTTTTTTTTTTTTTTTTTTTTTTCTTTGTATATTGTACTGTTAAGATATTTGCCAACTTGCCTCAAAAATGCCCTTATGGCGCTGGGGCCCAGATTTTAAAATGTATAAATTTTGTAAATTATAATTTTAATTATAATTTTAATAAAGAGAAAAAAAAAAAAAAAAAAAAAAATCGATAGAAGATATTAGAAGACCGTTAAGGGATATTCTTTTCTCTTACGGAATCCCCAAAACCGTTTTCATGGATAACGAGAAATCCTTAAATTCTGCTTCAATTCTCTTTATGATGAAAGATGAACTAGGAATAGAAGTATTCACAACACCACCCTATAGAAGCGAGGCCAACGGACAAATCGAAAGATTTCATTCGACCCTAGCCGAGATCATGAGATGTCTGAAGGACGAGGGTGTTTGTAGGGATTTTGAAGAGCTTCTAGAGCGTTCAGTTAACGAATATAATCATTCCATTCACACAACAATAGGAAAACGGTCTGTAGATATATTTTTTGGAAGAACGGTAGACTTTTCACCAGGTAGTTACGAACGAACAAGGGAGGACAACATGACAAGACTGAAAAAGAAACAGGAAAAAATTTAGAATACCACAACAAGAACAAAAAAGAGATAAAACAATACATACCAGGACAGGAAATTTTCGTAAGGGTAAACAAAAGACTTGGTACTAAATTGACTGAGAGATTTAAACGGGAATTAGTAAAGGAAAACCGACACACAACAATAGTTACAGAAAGCGGGAGAGTAATACACAAAAAACACATAAGAAACTAAATTTTAAAAAACCTTGTTACAGGCTTACTTGGATGTTCACATTTTCTGTGGGTGAGTTCCAGATAATGGAGTACACAAATTCCAGACTCGTTGTAATTAATACAGGATCAGCAAAAATTCAAACAGGCGTATTCAAACTTATCCACACAATTGACTTGGAGAAATACGAAGACCTTATAAAAAACTTGGAAAGTGGCATTGACTTTAATAAGAATACTGACAACCAACTATTACCCTACCTATCCATATCCCAAATGAAATCCTGTTTATCCAGATTAAAATCCAAGACAAAGACGAAAAGGTCGCTGGACTTTATTGGCAGCGCTTGGAAATGGTTGGCCGGTAATCTGGACCACCAAGACTTTGAAATAATAGAAAATAAAATGAATAATGTCTTAAAAAATAACAATAATCAGATTATAATTAATCAATTAACAATAGAAAAAATTAACAAACTGTCAAATGGGACCAACAACATTTCTAAATTGGTAGAGAATAGGTTTAACGAGGAAAAATTGTTAGACTTTAAGTATATTTGGAAATATAGATGAATTTTTCTAAGATTAAAATTGCATCAAATGATAAAGAAATTGTCTACATAGTAAATATTCCGACAACGAGTAATGAAAATTGTGATAATTTTTCGATTAGACCTGTAAAAAGAAATAATATTGTAATTAAGACAAATTTTATAACCATTTTGAAATGTTATGATAAAATATTTGGTATTAAGAATGACTGCAAAAACTATAATAAACTAAGTATTTGTGAAACAGATAATATTATAGACATAAGTGAAACGGATTGCATCCCAAACATTTTGATGAGTAAACCATTTCGCTGCACAACAACAAATAATGAGCATGTGGCACAGGTAGAGAAAATAGATGAAAGCATGGTACTACTGAACGAATTCGAAGGACAAGTCGAAATAGACAACTCAACAATAAACTTAAACGGCACTTTTATAATTCACCACCTAAATTCTACGGTACGAATTGGAAACAAAACTTATTTAACAACACAAGCTACCCTTACAAAGCCATTACCTGCATTGTTACAACCAGGTAACATAAGTTTCCAGGAACGAGTAATAACGCTGGAAAGAATGGAGGCTGTAAACGTCAACAATTCTCACTTAATCGAAAAATTACAAGTGGAGAATAAAATCAACCTATTCACTAATTTTGGATTAATAATAGCCATATCAGTACTGGTCACCATTGTCTGCATAATGAAAAGAAACAAAAAGGTAGTTACTGAAACAGAGAATAAACCATTTGAGAAAGTCAACCAGTCACCGAAAGAAGGAGGAAAAGAAGACACTGTAGTGGAGGCTAATTTATGCGCTAATCCGGAAGTTTCCTTAGCATTATCATCTAAAAAGAGACAAAACCAAAGAATTCATAACCTTCCGTTTTTTTAGTAAATCATACGAGGACGTATGAACTTAAAGGGGGAGGAGTTAACACCGGACCAATTACAACAACAAATATTGCACATACAACTTGCCAACAAATTTAAGAAGTTCAATAACAAAACGTGCCAACAGCAAAACTGCAGCACTAGCAATTTCAAACCATGTAACTTGAGTCCACACGAGCCGCAACATTTCATCGACTGGTCGATGGGAAAATACAAACTCAGCAACTGAGTTACACGCGCAACCACAAGTAAATTAATTGATGGGAAATTACGGGATCGGCAAATTATTTTAAGAAAGTAGGTTTCATTATAAGAAAAAATTGTAAAGTATTTGCAGTCAGTTTTGGAATTTAAATTAATAAAGAACATTACTATTAATCCTAAAATCAAACCATATTCTAATTCAAGGTGATTTGCCAAATAATGATGAGACTCCAGTTTCTAATTTAAGTCGTCTAGAAAAAACCATGGAAACACTAGTGCAAACAGTAACTAACTTTACGAACACAATGGGTAATATGATGCAGGAAATGTTAAGAATGCAATCGATGTTATTGCAGGCTGTACTAAACAAGCCATGAATTGTTTAAAACTTTGTTTTTGGAACGCAAACGGCATTCGCCAACATAAAAATGAACTAGAATACTTTCTTAAAAGTAAACAAATTGATGTACTGATGGTTTCTGAAACTCATTTGACCTCAAGAAATACTTTTAAAATTAATGGTTATATATTATATGATACCAAGGACCCTCGAGATAGAGCTTGTGGAGGTTCTGCTATTTTGATAAAAGCCCGAATCAAACACTACCTAATGTGTGATCATCGTGAAGATTATGTGCAAGCAACGAACATTTGTGTTGAAGAGTTAAATCGAAACTTAGCACTTTCATCTTAGATTTTCAATATCAGAAAGCCAATATTATAAATATTTTAAATCATTAGGACCCTGTTTCCTAGCCGCTGGCGATTACAACGCTAAACATACCTTCTGGCGGTCACGGCTCATTACACCAAAGAGTCGTGTTTTGTATAATACAATGTCTAAAATGGATTTAAATGTGGTCGCGAGTGGACAACCAACTTATTGGCCTACTGATCAGCAAAAAATTCCAGATGTCATCGATTTTGGCGTGGTTAAAAACATCCCCGCAGAAACGATTCATGTTGAAGCTTCTTTAGAATTATCTTCTGATCACACACCTACAATTCTTACCATATCAAACCCTAATAGAATTGTATCTCCGTCTGGTTACATAGTGACGTCAGCCACACAAATAAATTGGTTAAAATATAAAAAATATCTCGGTACCCACTGCACTGAAAATATTCCGCTTAGAACACCGGAGAATGTGAATCTTTCTATTGTAAATTTTGACAATTATCTCAAACTAGCTGTTCAACATTCTAGCATAGCCCGTAAAAATATCAAAAATAGTAAAATATATTCTACAGATGTCGAGCGTCTCTTGACTGAAAAAAGGAGAGTTCGAAGCGAGTGGCAATTGCACAGATCCCCTCAACTTAAAAATTTACAAAAAGAGAGCACAAAAAGGCTAAGAAAGTTACTGCAGTCTCAAAAAAGGGCTTCTCTGGAAAAATATCTTAAGGAACTCGATGCAACTCCTCAATCTGACTACTCATTATGGCGTGCAGCTAGAAATCTTAAAAGACCAGTTATCACTAAACCGCCATTAAGAAACTTAAATGGAAGTTGGGCACGAAATGATGAAGAAAAAGGAAATATTTTTGTTAATCATTTGAAACCCGTATTTACCCCTCATACATCTTTCGATACTGCGGTCGAGTTACCACCTGTTGCTGTTGGATCAGCTGTTCCACTAAGATTTGAGATAAGAGAAATCGAGAAGGCTATTCATGATTTAAACACCAAGAAAGCCCCTGGTTTTGATAAGATCAGTAACAAAATGCTTTTGGAGCTACCCAGCATAGCAAAGAAAATTATTCTACTAATTTTTAATGCTATTTTACGCCTTGAATACTACCCACAAGAGTGGAAAGTATCCTTAGTTACCATGATACCTAAACCAGGAAAGGATCCCACAAAAGTTGAGTCATATAGACCTATAAGCTTATTGTCTAATATATCAAAGCTATTTGAGAAACTACTAGTGTCAAAAATAACACCGATTTTAAATGAAAACAGATGTATTCCCAATCATCAATTCGGTTTTAGAAGAAAACACAGCACAATTGAACAAACTCATCGAATAGTAAATATCATAAGAAAAGCCTTTGAAGAAAAAAAAATATTGTTCAGCACTCTTCATTGATGTGTCTCAAGCTTTTGCTAAAGTCTGGCATGAAGGTTTACTACTGAAATTGCAGCAAAACTTACCAGCAAACATACACAAGCTGTTGTAGAGGCGCTTGTAGCAAGAAAGATATTTCTTAACATTTTCTTATTTTGAAATTTTTGTTTGAATTTATAACGGTCGAATCAGAAAAGTTTTCTTAGGTAAGGTGAATTAACATTTAACTACCTTAATACCACTCTGCATTTTGTTCATGCATTTTTGTCAATGATAATGCAGTTCTCGGTATTTGGTATTAAGTTAGTGGTTTCTGTTGTATGCTGAATTTATGTAGGTATGTATTCTAACACCACTTTTCCAACATGTCAGTATTTTGTGGGGGTATAAAAGGGCTAACTGTAGCGAAAATCTATCCATTTTTATTACACAATTTTCATACAGGGAGCGAGTTCTGTTGCGTACAAGGCTAAGGAGCATACTTTTAATTGGTAAGAATCTTATATTCATTTAATTTATAAATATTGGGTGTTTGTTAGATATTGGCGAAGAAAAAGTTTAATAAATTTTAATTTGCTATAGTTGCCACCGCTTGCTGCTCAGGGACAAGATTTTGGCCAAGGAACCATAGTTTTGGAAGAGGCTTTGCGGATAAGCCTAGTTTTAAATATTTTCTATAAAGGAGGAAACTCACAGATTGCTGGGATAATTTATGGTCCCGAATTAGCCATTTTAGAAGTAATAGGACAACAGTTGTGGTAAAATTAAAAAGTGACAAAGAAAAGTTTTTCTAAAAGTGTGTAAATTTGTAAAAAAAAAAAAAAAAACAAAAAATTTGAGCCTAATTTTGAAAAAAAAAAACAAATAAAAGTATGTATGTACAGATAAAGATACCAAAAAGTTAAAAAAAAAAACATTGCGAACAGAAAATAAGGAAACACTAAATGATAAAAATTAGCCTAGGTAGGTACTTACTAATTAAAATCATTAAAATATTTAACATAATAGATCATTTATCCTAAAATCACAGTAAAATATTGCACAAGTGTCAGAAAATAATTATTAATTATATCTCGTGTAAATCTGAAGATTTAACAATTAATTTATCAATCACAAGAAATTAAAAAGAAACCTTAACTTAAACTCGGGCAAAGTGTTCAATTCCAATTGTTATGTTAAATTCAATACTTAAAAGTATGCGAAAGAAATGTTTGCAGTAATTTAGAACTAATTTTTTTTATATTTCTTTTAATTTAAAATCTTAATATTGTTCTTATCATTTTTTTAAACAAATCTAAATTGCATTAGTCAGAACTATTTTATAAAAGCAAAAATCACAAAATAAAAGCAGTGAAAAATTTAAAAAAAAGTGTAAATAATAATAAATAAATCCAATGGGGAAAAATTTTTATGAGTAAAATAAAAAAAATTTGTTAATAACAATGTAGTGAGATTTACGGCTATACGAGGTTTTTCTGTTAACTTTACAGTGATGGACAAAAATAAAAAAAAAAACACAACAAAAGTAATTTTTTTATAATTAATATGAATAATATTTTTCTTGTTGTTTAATTCAATCTCATTTGATTAAAAATAAAAAGAAAAGATACAATTTACATTTCAACTTTAAATGAAAATACCACCATTCCATTGCTTTAATCCATTCCCTTCACAACTACAAGCAAATTTCCGGCTGAAAGATCTTTCAACGATGGACAACTAACATGTATGTAAGTCATTTTGATTTTTTTTTCTATTTCCTAATCAAAATCTGTATGTATGTATCTATCGTTAAAAATTAGCAAGTAAAGCCTAAATTCGAACAAAATTTACTTTGTTTCGTTCGGTTAATAACATCAATTGCTTTAACATTGCTCTGTAAAAGAAAAATGTAAAAGAATTAGTTAAACGATAAATACATACAGAATCGTAGCTTTTATTTAAAGTATAAAAAAAATGTAAATTTCGTATCGGCAATAAAAAAATAATGAATTTAAGTCCAAAAAAGACGTAAAAATGTTAAGAATTAACTTTTTTATTGAAGAGAATGCATTTATTTATCTTAGTATTTACTGCAGTTCTTCTTCTTTTTGTTATTATTAAAAAAAAAAATATTTGTAAAATCCGAAAATGAATTCGCCGTAAACTTGGATGGTTATTTATAGACCACAATAATTGAGCTAGTGTTAATAAACGGTTTTATTAAAATTTAATTTAAATATTTTGTGAACCCGGGTTCGAATCCTGCAGAGGACATTATTTTATTTTATTTTTTTTCATTTCTGTATATTATTTTTTTTACCAATTTCATATTGATATCATTAATGGTTGGTAGCCGAGTTGGATACCTAAATAAAATTTTTGTTTCAGCTTTTTTTTTGTGATTTTTGCTTAACATTAGTTTTCCGATTTCTTTTGATTTTTTTTGTAATTTTAAATATGAAAAACCATTTTCTATATAATTTAAATTTGTGGTTAAAATCGTTAACTTTAATTTAGCTTTTAAAATTAATATTAATAACTAATAGTTAGTGGTAATGTTTTTTTCCCCCTTAATAAATAATTATTAATATGAATTTGTAAATTGAGCTGTTTTTGATTTCCACAAAGCTACTGGTAGATGTAATATGATTTGTTTGGGATCATGAAACATAAATTCTACGAGATTTTCATGATCATGGTTGGGAGGGTTATAAGAGCTGTGACAACATCAATCGCAACAAATTAAATGATGAAGGCTATACGATATTTTAACTTCGATTTAGGTTTTCCATATTCTTTTTCCTATCACTAATTTTAGCATGCAAATTAAAATTTGTTTCTATTTCTTTCCGTGGCCTTTCCTATTTATTTTATTATCGAGAATTAGTAGTTACGAATCCACCCATTAGCCGACGAGATAGGAGCCGGATGTAGGAAGCATGCTACTGCTGCTTATTGCTCGTAAAAACTAAGGAAAATTTTGACCGTTACACGCTACACTGTTAGAAAGCTACTTAGTCGGTCGGCAATTTATTATTAAAGAAGGCGATTTTTTAAGTTCTCCTCAGCCAATTAACGCTGGAGTCCCACAAGGCAGCATCCTGGGCCCTCTATTATACTTAATTTATACTTCGGACTTGCCTACAAACAGCTACACCCATACCTCAACATTTGCGGACGATACAGCTTTTCTAAGCGTACACGCAAACTGTCAAGAAGCATCTCGTTACTTACAGGATCATATATTTGAACTGGAAAGGTGGTTAAAAAAATGGAGGATAAAGATCAATGAGCAAGAATGCTCACATATAACATTCACATTGCGTCGGGAAACGTGCCCCCCTATTAAAATCAATAATCAAATAATACCCCAACACTCGCATATAAAATACCTCGGTATACATCTAGATCGGCGTTTAACGTGGAAATGGCATATAGAAGCTAAATTAACTCAAATGAAACTAAAAGCAATCCAAATTAATGGCCTATTGGACGAAATTCTGTTCTTAGTCTCGATTGCAAACTTCTACTCTACAACTCTATCTTAAAGCCAATTTGGTGCTACGGTATTCAGTTATGGGGCACTGCCACGGCTTCTTACATCGAAAAAATACAAAGGCGCCAAAACAAACTTCTTCGAATAATCACAGCCGTCCCCTGGTACGTCAAAAACTCAAATATCCACAAGGATCTCAATGTGCCATTAGTAAAAACTATGATAACGAAATATGCAGTAAAATATTTAAAAAGGCTGGAACTGCACCCAAATCCATTAGCTCGAAATATTTTAAATTATGGCGGCCACACTCGCTTAAGAAGAAGAGACACTGCAGCACTCACCCAATCAGATGAGCGATAAACACCTTAATATGTGAACAGAAACCGTGATGACTAAATCTTTTTTGTCTAGCACTGGCAGGACATAAAGTAAATATTAGGATAAGATTTGATTAATTATTGTTAGTTCATATTTAATATGTGAAGATTCAATAAACAAATACTAAAAAAAAAAAAAAAATGTTAGGAGCCTGTTTCTCTTTTCTCCTCTTTGAAAACTAAAGACTCGTTCTGTAAAAGCGTTTGAATGTGGAATGAAAGAAATAAAATTACACATTTTTTCCAATTCGTTAATGCACCACCATTTAGAAACACTTTCCATTTTTCTTTTACTGCCTTCTTTTATCGTACTGACTCGGCAAAAATCTTTAATGTTAATAACTCATCGATAAGAACTTCTATATTAATATTTGTATCGCAAACAGATTGACAAACTACATACTGAACAAAATTTATGTATAATAACAGTACAAAAACAGTACATTAATGAAAAAATCAGTACATTTGCGTATTGATTTGCTTGTAATGCATAAATCAGTGCTTTAAACAAAAAAACAGTACATGTACTGTTAAAAACAGTACGAATGGCAACCATACACGCCATCTATCTTTTAAACCAATAAACATAGAAATAAAAATTATATCACATTCGTAACTCATCTAAAAAATACAAATACAAATTTGTACTTTTTCGAAATTCGATCCCCAAAGGAGTGAAAATTGTTCCTAAGCTTGTTACTTTTTTTAAATATTTTTCTTCATCTATCTATGTATATAATTATAGAGTATTAATATTTATACGACACCCTAATACTACAAATATGAAGAGTAACTTTATATAAGAAATTAATGCTACAAAACTAATAACATTTATATAGTTGTTGTAATTCTTTAACTTCAATTATTATATTATTAATTAGTTCATTTATTAATGATGTGCTAATAATCCCAATTTTTTAAATGAAAACACTGAAATTTATTGTTGTGGGAAAGCTAGTTCCTATGCGCATTTCGCTGGTTGCTTAGGCCAGCTCGTCAGGAAACTTTTTCCAAATACTTTAGAAAAGCTAAAAATATTATACAAGTAAGACCATAAAGTGAATAAGAATTTTAAAACACTCTGGTCTTAAATGTAACAATATCAAAGCTTCAACAAAGTCACAACAATAAACCGTCAATTTTTTCTTTCTTACATTCCCCTACAATTGGCTGGGTTTTTTCCAACACAAATTGTAGTTGTAAGAGGATAGAAAGAAAAAACAAAAATTAAAAAAAACAAGTTACTTAAATAAAGCAGCTTACCATTTCAGTTTTTTATTTGCCGGGCACATGCAAATTTATTATCAAAAATTATTTTTGGGAATGAAATATTTTATTAATTAGTTCATTTATTAATGATGTGCTAATAATCCCAATTTTTTAAATGAAAACACTGAAATTTATTGTTGTGGGAAAGCTAGTTCCTATGCGCATTTCGCTGGTTGCTTAGGCCAGCTCGTCAGGAAACTTTTTCCAAATACTTTAGAAAAGCTAAAAATATTATACAAGTAAGACCATAAAGTGAATAAGAATTTTAAAACACTCTGGTCTTAAATGTAACAATATCAAAGCTTCAACAAAGTCACAACAATAAACCGTCAATTTTTTCTTTCTTACATTCCCCTACAATTGGCTGGGTTTTTTCCAACACAAATTGTAGTTGTAAGAGGATAGAAAGAAAAAACAAAAATTAAAAAAAACAAGTTACTTAAATAAAGCAGCTTACCATTTCAGTTTTTTATTTGCCGGGCACATGCAAATTTATTATCAAAAATTATTTTTGGGAATGAAATATTTTATTAATTAGTTCATTTATTAATGATGTGCTAATAATCCCAATTTTTTAAATGAAAACACTGAAATTTATTGTTGTGGGAAAGCTAGTTCCTATGCGCATTTCGCTGGTTGCTTAGGCCAGCTCGTCAGGAAACTTTTTCCAAATACTTTAGAAAAGCTAAAAATATTATACAAGTAAGACCATAAAGTGAATAAGAATTTTAAAACACTCTGGTCTTAAATGTAACAATATCAAAGCTTCAACAAAGTCACAACAATAAACCGTCAATTTTTTCTTTCTTACATTCCCCTACAATTGGCTGGGTTTTTTCCAACACAAATTGTAGTTGTAAGAGGATAGAAAGAAAAAACAAAAATTAAAAAAAACAAGTTACTTAAATAAAGCAGCTTACCATTTCAGTTTTTTATTTGCCGGGCACATGCAAATTTATTATCAAAAATTATTTTTGGGAATGAAATATTTTATTAATTAGTTCATTTATTAATGATGTGCTAATAATCCCAATTTTTTAAATGAAAACACTGAAATTTATTGTTGTGGGAAAGCTAGTTCCTATGCGCATTTCGCTGGTTGCTTAGGCCAGCTCGTCAGGAAACTTTTTCCAAATACTTTAGAAAAGCTAAAAATATTATACAAGTAAGACCATAAAGTGAATAAGAATTTTAAAACACTCTGGTCTTAAATGTAACAATATCAAAGCTTCAACAAAGTCACAACAATAAACCGTCAATTTTTTCTTTCTTACATTCCCCTACAATTGGCTGGGTTTTTTCCAACACAAATTGTAGTTGTAAGAGGATAGAAAGAAAAAACAAAAATTAAAAAAAAACAAGTTACTTAAATAAAGCAGCTTACCATTTCAGTTTTTTATTTGCCGGGCACATGCAAATTTATTATCAAAAATTATTTTTGGGAATGAAATATTTTATTAATTAGTTCATTTATTAATGATGTGCTAATAATCCCAATTTTTTAAATGAAAACACTGAAATTTATTGTTGTGGGAAAGCTAGTTCCTATGCGCATTTCGCTGGTTGCTTAGGCCAGCTCGTCAGGAAACTTTTTCCAAATACTTTAGAAAAGCTAAAAATATTATACAAGTAAGACCATAAAGTGAATAAGAATTTTAAAACACTCTGGTCTTAAATGTAACAATATCAAAGCTTCAACAAAGTCACAACAATAAACCGTCAATTTTTTCTTTCTTACATTCCCCTACAATTGGCTGGGTTTTTTCCAACACAAATTGTAGTTGTAAGAGGATAGAAAGAAAAAACAAAAATTAAAAAAAACAAGTTACTTAAATAAAGCAGCTTACCATTTCAGTTTTTTATTTGCCGGGCACATGCAAATTTATTATCAAAAATTATTTTTGGGAATGAAATATTTTATTAATTAGTTCATTTATTAATGATGTGCTAATAATCCCAATTTTTTAAATGAAAACACTGAAATTTATTGTTGTGGGAAAGCTAGTTCCTATGCGCATTTCGCTGGTTGCTTAGGCCAGCTCGTCAGGAAACTTTTTCCAAATACTTTAGAAAAGCTAAAAATATTATACAAGTAAGACCATAAAGTGAATAAGAATTTTAAAACACTCTGGTCTTAAATGTAACAATATCAAAGCTTCAACAAAGTCACAACAATAAACCGTCAATTTTTTCTTTCTTACATTCCCCTACAATTGGCTGGGTTTTTTCCAACACAAATTGTAGTTGTAAGAGGATAGAAAGAAAAAACAAAAATTAAAAAAAACAAGTTACTTAAATAAAGCAGCTTACCATTTCAGTTTTTTATTTGCCGGGCACATGCAAATTTATTATCAAAAATTATTTTTGGGAATGAAATATTTTATTAATTAGTTCATTTATTAATGATGTGCTAATAATCCCAATTTTTTAAATGAAAACACTGAAATTTATTGTTGTGGGAAAGCTAGTTCCTATGCGCATTTCGCTGGTTGCTTAGGCCAGCTCGTCAGGAAACTTTTTCCAAATACTTTAGAAAAGCTAAAAATATTATACAAGTAAGACCATAAAGTGAATAAGAATTTTAAAACACTCTGGTCTTAAATGTAACAATATCAAAGCTTCAACAAAGTCACAACAATAAACCGTCAATTTTTTCTTTCTTACATTCCCCTACAATTGGCTGGGTTTTTTCCAACACAAATTGTAGTTGTAAGAGGATAGAAAGAAAAAACAAAAATTAAAAAAAAACAAGTTACTTAAATAAAGCATTATTATACTTTGAGAATTTACATAAATAAAGTTTTAGTCATAAATAAATAAAGTATCTGCAGCTGCTCGTGTTTGAATTATTTTTGTCTTACGACACTACAATAACATAAAATTGTAACGTTACTGACTGCTTCATTATCACTTATCCTAAACTCCAGAAGCTAAAAAGTTGACATTTGGACCGGCTGACTTACAAATTATTTTTTTTATGCATAACCCACTCGCATCCCAAATAGCTTACTTAAAGGAAAAGACCTACACTTTCTTTTGAGCAAAAAAAAAAAAAAGAAAAAACAAAAAAACCCTTTTAAAAAAAATTTGTTTTAAATTTAAAAAAAAAAACAAAAAAAATATTTTTTGAAAGCTTGAAGAAATAGCTATCTAATTTGTTTTGGACAAAGTTTGCTAACACCAATAGATTATAAGTTACATGGATGAGAAAGAACACCGGTTTGGCCAAAATGTCGAATTTTGACCCCCTCTAACTCAGAAACTTTTTGACCGATCTTGTGGAAAATTTGTGTCTAAACTACTATCCAATAAGACTAACCTTGGTGCAAATTTCATCCAAATCGGAAGACATCGATTTCAAAAGTTGGGTCACTTGACGTGAAATCCCCCATATATAAAATTGTAACGTTACTGACTGACTGATTCTTCATCGCACAGCCTAAACGCCTCAAGCGAAAGACCTGAAATTTGGACCAGGGATTTTTGGAAATTCGAATGTTTAGGGGGTAAAAACGGGTAAATTCGGTAACCTTATATCTCTAAAACTGAAAGAGACACACAAAAAATTTAATACTTATCGTTGTTCTTTAGAAAAGAAGGCGGACAAGTGGTACTTTTTGGAAATTCAGCCCTTTAACGGAGTAAACAGGTAAAACCTGTATTTTGGTACTTTTTTGTCGCCCCATCTATCTTTTAAACCCAAAAACATAGAAACAAGCGTTGTATCACATTTGAAACTTATCTAAAAAATCCAAATACGAATTTGGTATTTTGTCGAAATTTGGACGTTTAAGGGGTAAAACCCGTAACTATTCTTGGTACTTTTTTAACAAAAGATTTTTTTTTTATTCATTGACATAAACGTATTAAATTATGGGCTCCCACTACAATATTGAAATTTTTATGCTTCAAGGGGGAGAAAAAAGTACCAAAAAAGGGGAAATACGGGAAATTTAATTTCTTACTTTAGCTTTTCGGGTCTACAACTGCCAATTTTTTTAATTATCGTTAATATTGGACCTAGAAACATAAACAACATTCAACATGCAATGTCCTGAGTGGATAATTACCTGAGTGGATAATAACCTATGAGGGTATTTTTTTGGTACTTTTTGTTCTTCAACTGGTTATTTTTCAGTTTCCATTAGTATTAGACATAGAAACATAAAATTAAACATGCAAGGTCCTGAGTGAATGAGAATTCGTTAGAGGGATCTTTGTGGTACTTTCTCGTTCTTTAACTGGTACTTTTTTTAATTTGCGTTAATATTGGACCTATGAACATAAAATTAAATATGCATGGTCCTGATTGAATGAGAATCTTCAAAAGGGCTTTTTGGTACTTTTTTGCTCTTTAACTGGTACTATTTGAATTTCCGTTAGTATTGGACCTAGAAACATAAAATTCAACATTAAATGTCCTGAGTGGACAAGAATATATAAGAGGGATCTTTTTGGTACTTTTTTGTTCTTTAACTGGTAACTTTTTTAATTTTCGTTAATATTGGATCTACAACCATAAAATTAAGGATGCAATGCCCTGCGTGAATGAGAATCTGGAAGAGGGGCTTTTGGTACTTTTTGTTCTTTACCTGGAACTTCTTGAATTTCCGTTAAAATTGGACCTTTAAACATAAGATTAAACATGCAAGTTCCCAAGTGAATGAGAATCTGTAAGAGTGGTTTTTTGGTACTTTTTAGTACTTTTCCAACAGGTAGTTTTTGAATTTTCGTTAGTATTGCATCTACAAACATAAAATTAAACAAGCAGTGCGTTGAGTGAATGAGCGTCTGTAATAGGCGCTTTTTGGTACTTTTTTGTGCTTTACCTGCACTTTTTGATATTCCGTGAATATAGGACCAAAAAACATAAAATTAAACATGCAAGTTCCTGAGTGAATGAGAATCTGTAAGGGGGATTTTTGGTACTTTTTCTTTCTCTAACTGGTACTTTTTTAATTAAAGTGGTAATTTTTTAATTTAATACTTATTGTTGTTCATTAAATAAAAAAAAACAAACAGGTGTCTGGTACTTTTTTGAAATGCGGCCCTTTTAGGGAGTAAAAGGGTAAAACCTGTATTTTGGTACTTTTTTGTCCCCCATCTATATTTTAAATCAGTGCACATAGAAATAGAAATGATATAAAATTTGTAACTTATCTAAAATGCAAGTGCAAATTTTATGCTTTTTCGAAATTTGAATGTTTAAGGGGTGAAAATCGTACCTAATTTTTGTTACTTTTTCCAAGACATTTTTTCTCCATCTATTTATCTTTCATCGCACAGCCTAAACGCCTGAAGCTAAAAAGTTGACATTTCGACCGGAGGCTGGCCTCTCGCCAAACCGATCACCCTTACCTCATTTCTGCTAAGCCAAAGAAGATATAAACAAATTTAATACTTATTGTTGTTCAATAGAAAAAAAGGCCGTAAAAACGGAATTTCGCTAACCTCATATCTACTAAACTAAAAAAGATACAAAAAAATGTAATACATACTATTGTTTATTAAACAGTAAGCGGTCCGGTGTCTAGCACTTTTTTTGAAGTGAGGAGTAAACGGGTAAAACCTGTATTTTGAAACTTTTATGTCACGCCATTAGGGTTGCCAGTTTTGAAATCAGAGAAACCAGTACATAAGAGAAAAAAATCAGTACAATTGCATAAAAAACACATATAAGAGTTCGAAAAAACTGTACACTAACGCAGTGTACTTGTCTTACCACACAAACTCTAAATCTTATATTTTTGTTTGTGGATTTGTACACAAACACTTAGATAACTTACCGAACTTATTTTAGAGTCCGTGTTAAGTTCTTTTGAGGTACTTATTCTGTATTTTTTAGTGAACACGTAGTTAACTTTTAGCTAACATGATATGTTTTTTTTAGTGTCTGCGTAGTTAACATTTATTGTACTTACTTTTTTTTAAAGCAAATATTTTAAATAATATATCCTCTGTATGTATGGGAAAGAAAATAAGAAATATAATTTTGTTGATGGTTTGTTTGTTTGTTTATTTATTGGAAAAAAAAATCGAAAATATAATTTGATGTTGAGTTTTATAACAGGAGTGCAAAAATATAAGAAACATGCAAAAGTATACAAATGTTTTAATAAAATATACGGGTCTGTTCTAGGTTTCGACTCGTTTTGAAAACGCAAAAAAAAACAGCTTGTTATCAGCTGTTCAAAAAAAAAAAAAAAATAAATTTTTTTTATTGTATAAAAAATTATTCCTGTGTGGTTTCGAACATAAACAAAATTGATAAAAAAAAAAAAATAATGCTTGACTCCATGTTTGTTTTTGACACAAGTGAGTTTAATAAAAACAATTTAAATTTTTGGATATGTTAAAAATTTTATTTTTATTAATATTTGTGTAAAGAAATATATATATTTTTTTATTAAATTGAAAAAAAAACATTTCAAACTAAAAACCTAAATTTTGTTTTTGTTAAAAATTTTATCACATATAAGAATAAAAGTCGATTCGTTTTACTTTCACGAACCCCTAACTGCTCTAATTGAAAACGAATAAAAACATGCGGATGTGAAATGCAGAACACCAAAAATGCTGAAGTAATCCACTTTCGAGTGGATTCGGATTCTAGAACACACCTGTTTGTATTTATTTAAAAATATGAATCTAAATAGGTGTTTATAACAGTCGCTCAAAAAAAGAGTACACAAAAACAAGTGCGTTTGTGTTTTGAGAAATTTATTTAAAACCATCAAAGTAAATATAAGGGTAGACATTTTTATGCGTGGGTGTGTTGATCAACGTTTTATAATGTATTTTGTTGTGATTTTGGTATATTTAATTGTTGATGCGAATGGATGTATTCAAAATAGAAAAAACAATTGCGATATTATAGTAGCCGGTCAACACAGGTATGCAGCAGAGAAAAGAACATTGTAAGACCCCTTTCAGACAAGCAAAGTTTACTTTGCAAAGTCTTGAGTTTATGGAAGAGAAGGGAAAAGAGAATAGTGGGGGAGTACATACTTTGCTGTACTCACAAATTCGTTTTGTTTTTCGTTCGTAGATTATACCTGAAGTTGGCTGCAACTTTATATTTATAAACAGCGTTACCAGAATCTTTGGAAAGAAAATTGTCATATGGCGAAAAAAATCATATTTTGAAGAGGAAAATCTTAAATTTTTTTTCTTAATTTAAATTTTGTAAGAGTTATTAATTTTTTATAAAAACATACTTCTTATTATTTAAATTGAAATACATAAAAATAATAATTCGTCAGTATATGAAACTTTATAAAAGTACATTTTTTCTTTTCACAAATATTTTTTTATCAATATTCTAACTGCCTATTTCCGATGTACGAAAGAATTATTTACTTCGTACAAAAAGATTTTAGAATTTAATCCAAATTTAGATATTTTTAATTAGGAATTAGGACAGGAATTTTTACAACATGAAATTTTTCATTCTTGACTGCGCTGAGATTTGAACCCAGGCGTTCACGGACAGGTTGCCCAGACTAGTTTCGATTGTAACCACACAATCTCGTCAGTGGGGTTTGCCGTTTTAATCACTCGGCTATTGAGGCCGGGCGACGTCAATAGTCAAACATCAATCCTTAAACCAAATGGTATTTCACTTTGGTAGATCGAAATTTGATTTTTGAATGAATGATTATCTATTTTAATTGATTTACATGTTCTTTATAACTTTTGTTTTTTCGTACTTTTTGTCAAGAATTCTTCTTGAAGTCCAAAGTACATTTTTTGTTTTTTGATGTTTTTGTCTTTCTTTTTTCTTGTTGACCTTTTTCAGCACAACTTGAAGGACAAATGTAAACATAGCTCGTGCCTTAGCTGTTAACAATAATTAGTATTGTGGTTATTTTATTGAACTGTTAATCGTTTTTAATCCAAATTTAGATATTTTTAATTAGAATAATTAGTATTGTGGTTATTTTGTTGAACTATTCATGGTTTTTAATCCAAATTTTTACTATTTTTAATTAGGCTTAAGTTCATTAAATTTAATTTTCATTAAATTATTTTTTATGAAGAAAGGAATTTTTACAACATGGAAGATTAATTAAAAAATAGAAGTAAGGAAAACATGTGAGATCAATTAAAAATGGATAATCATTCAATAAGCAAATTTCGATCTACCAAAGGTTAAAATACAATTTGGTTTAAGGATTGATGTTTGACTACTGACGTCAGCAGTCTTCGATGGCTGCGAGTGTAAGACGGCAAATCCCTTTGAGAAGACCTAGTGGTTGAGGTCGAAACATGTCAGGGTAACCAGCCGCCTGGGTTCGAATCACACGCCAGCCAGCCTGGCTTCGAATCCCAGGTCAGTCAAGAATGAAAATTATCAATAACAATTTTAATTAATCTTCCATGTTGTAAAAATTCCTTTCTTCATAAAAAATAATTTAATGAAAATTAAATTTAATGAACTTAAGCCTAATTAAAAATAGTAAAAATTTTTAATTAGGCTTAAGTTCATTGAATTTAATTTTCATTAAATTATTTTTATGAAGACAGGGATCCTTTTGGTACTTTTTCGTTATTTTACTGGTACTTTTTTTAATTTTCGTTAATATTGGACCTATGAACATAAAATTAAACATTAAATGTCCTGAGTGGATAAGAACCTATAAGAGGGATCTTCTTGGTACTTTTTCGTTTTTTAACTGGTACCTTTTTAATTTTCGTTAATATTGGATCTACAAACATAAAATTAAAAATGCAATGCCCTGAGTGAATGAGAATCTGTAAGAGGGGCTTTTTGGTACTTTTTGTTCTTTACCTGTTACTTTTTGAATTTCCGTTAAAATTTGACCTATAAATATAAAATTAAACATGCAAGTTCCCAAGTGAATGAGAATCTGTAAGAGTGGTTTTTTTTGGTACTTTTTCGTACTGTATTGTTTGCCAACAGGTACTTATTGAATTTTTGTTAGTATTGCAACTACAAACATAAAATTAAACAAGCAAAACGTTGAATGAGCATCTGTAAGAGGCAATTTTTGGTACTTTATTTTGTGCTTTTATTGTTGCTCATTAAATAAAAAAGAGAACAGGCGCCTGGTACTATTTCAAAATTCGGCTCTTTTAGGGAGTAAAACCTGAATTTTGGTTCTTTTTTGTCCCCCATTTACCGTTTAAATCAATGCACATAGAAATAAAATTTATATAAAATTCGTAACTTATCTAAAAAATGCCAAGTGAAAATTTTGTACTTTTTCTGAATTCGAACGTTTAAGGGGTAAAAATCGTACGTAATTTTGTTACTTTTTCCAAGATATTTTTTCTTCATCTATTTATTTTCATCGCACAGCCTAAACGCCTGAAGCTAAAAAGTTGAGATTTGGACCTGAGGCAGGCCTCTCGCCAAATCGATCACGCTGACCTCATATCTGCTAAGCTAAAGGAGAATCAAAAAAATTTAATACTTATTGTTGTTCAATAGAAAAAAGGCGATAAAAACGGAAATTCGCTAACCTCATATCTGCTAAACTAAAAGGGATACAAAAAAATTGAATATCTATTATTGTTCATTAAAAATAAGCGGACAGGTGTCTAGCACTTCTTTGAAATAAGGAGTAAACGGGTAAAGCCTGTATTTTAAAACTTTTTTGCTTATTTGATGTTTGCTTTCAAATATTTCATCAGTCTGCACGTACCTTAAGTAATACACATATTTTTTGCAACGCACAACCATAGCTGTTGTTATTATTTGTGTTATAAGTATGGATATACACAATAACGTAAAGCGTGGGTAAATACCTCTGTATATTATTCTTATGGGTACTTGTTGTCATTCTCCGAACCGAAAATTCCTTTATTTTCCGCGAATTTGTTGCATTTGGGTTTTTACATCTGAAAGAGGTTGGCGCCATAATTATTCCTTAATAATGTCCATGCAAGTGCACACATAAAATAGTAAATAAAAAAGATGTACCTACCTAAAATTTATGTATGAATATAGCAAACAACAACAGATATTTAACTAAAAAACTCAAATCATATAAAACAAGAGCAGTCATATTTTTTTTAACATGAATAATGCAAAGCACCACAACAATTTTCGATGCTTCATTAACCACTTACAAATGTGCACAAAAAATTATACATATTTACACCTACGCATACTCTTGACACTTTACAACTGATCTTTACTTACACTGTTCTTTTCTCTGCTGCATACCTGCGTTGACCTGCTACTACAATATCGCATTTGGTTTTTCTATTTTGAATACATCCATTCGCATCAACAATTAAATATACCAAAATCACAACAAAATACATTATAAAACGTTGATCAACACACCCACGCATAAAAATGTCTACCCTTATATTTACTTTGATGGTTTTAAATAAATTTCTCAAAACACAAACGCACTTGGCTTTGTGTACTCTATTTTTGAGCGACTGTTATAAACACCTATTTAGATTCCTATTTTTAAATAAATACTATATTTTATTAAAACATTTGTATACTTCTGCATGTTTTTTATATTTTTGCACTCCTGTTATAAAACTCAACTTCAAATTATATTTTAGATTTTTTTTCCAATAAATAACAAACAAACAAATCATCAAAAAATTATATTATTTCTTATTTTCTTTCCCATACATACAGAGGATTTATTATTTAAAATATTTGCTTTAAAAAAAAGTAAGTACAATAAATGTTAACTACGCAGACACTAAAAAAAACATATCATGTTAGCTAAAAGTTAACTACGTGTTCACTAAAAAATACAGAATAAGTACCTCAAACGAACTTAACACGGACTCTAAAATAAGTTCGGTAAGTTATCTAAGAGTTTCTGTTCGTCAGCTCACAATAGTTATGTACCATATTTTGTTTGTGTACAAATTCACAAACAAAAATTAAAAAACCTGTGTGGTACTTTAACTTGCTGTACTGTACAGTTTATTTTCGAACTCTGGTACATATACATTTTTAATATAAAATTGCATATTAATAATATAAAAACCTTTAATCTCTTTTAAATCAAGAGTTTAATTCATTCTATAATTTGAACAGTGACAAAATTTAATTAATAAAACTGAATTTTTTCAAAACAATAATTTAATTCCGTATATATTTATAGCGGGAATACAAAGGGAATACAAAAATCTAAATCACAACAACTTGTTAAAAATTCGATTCTTAATTTTGTTAAAACTTGGTTTTTCAAAGAAACATTAGTTTTATTAAAAGTAAAATTTGAGTTCATTATGTCTGAAGCTTGGTACTACAAGGGCCGATGTCAATATTTTGCTGTTTGAGTTAAGTGTTGCATCAGGTATTTTCTTAAGCTACGGTCACACCTAGCAAATATTTGACGGGAAAAAGTGACCAAATGTGAACTAAAATTGCATTTCTTAATTGTATTATATATTTTGAATATATGTCAACATAAAATTAAATAAAAGTAGTTTTCTGCTATATCTACCACATAATATATTTCATTTTGCAATTAAAAGGTCATTCTTAATCTCTTCAAAAAGTTTTGCTAGCCAATTTCACTTAGAACTCTTCTATAAAAAACTAAAATTTACATTTTTTTTTGACATTGACCTTTTTAGCCCCAAGCTACAGTTATAAGGAAAACAATGTTAAAAAACTAATTCAACCCTTGAAATAACGAAGGTTGTTATGTATTTATCTTCAAAATATTTTAAAAATTATTTAAAAGTGATTAACCACTAATTACTATTAATAATTATAATAAGTGCAAAAGGCACAATTGTTTTTCAGAAGACATAAATATTTACAAATTTTACAAGTTAAAAATATTTATGGCCTTTTTGTCCATATTCCACAATTTCTTTCCTGTCTTCAGTCTTCAAGAAATTGGAAAACTCATTACAACTATAACCAAAGTTTGTCTTTATCTGCAACTTATATTAGGAGCCTTTTTTGGAACGCCAACGGCATTCGCCAACATAAAAATGAACTAGAATACTTTCTTAAAAGTAAACAAATTGATGTACTGATGGTTTCTGAAACTCATTTGACCTCAAGAAATACTTTTAAAATTAATGGTTATATATTATATGATACCAAGGACCCTCGAGATAGAGCTTGTGGAGGCTCTGCTATTTTGATAAAAGCCCGAATCAAACACTACTTAATGTGTGATTATAGTGAAGATTATCTGCAAGCAACGAACATTTGTGTTGAAGAGCTAAATCGAAACTTAGTACTTTCATCATTATACTCTCCACCTAGATTTTCAATATCAGAAAGCCAATATTATAAATATTTTAAATCATTAGGACCCTGTTTCCTAGCCGCTGGCGATTACAACGCTAAACATACCTTCTGGGGGTCACGGCTCATAACACCAAAGGGTCGTGTTTTGTACAATACAATGTCTAAAATGGATTTAAATGTGGTCGCGAGTGGTCAACCAACTTATTGGCCTACTGATCAGCAAAAAATTCCAGATGTCATCGATTTTGGCGTGGTTAAAAACATCCCCGCAGAAACGATTCATGTTCACTTCTAACTATAGCAAACCCTAATAGAATTGTATCTCCGTGTGGATAGTTAGTGACGTCAGCAACACAAATAAATTGGTTAAAATATAAAAAATATCTCAGTACCCACTGCACTGAAAATATTCCGCTTAGAACACCGGAGAATGTGAATCTTTCTATTGTAAATTTTGACAATTATCTCAAACTAGCTGTTCAACATTCTAGCATAGCCCGCAAAAACATCAAAAATAGTAAAATATATTCTACAGATGTCGAGCGTCTCTTGACTGAAAAAAGGAGAGCTCGAAGGGAGTGGCAATTGCACAGATCCCCTCAACTTAAAAATTTACTAAAAGAGTGTACAAAAAGGCTAAGAATCTTACTGCAGTCTCAAAAAACGGCTTCTCTGGAAAAATATCTTAAGGAACTTGATGCAACTCCTCAATCTGACTACTCATTATGGCGTGCTGCTAGAAATCTAAAAAGACCAGTTATCACTAAACCGCCATTAAGAAACTTAAATGGAAGTTGGGCACGAAATGATATAGAAAAAGGAAATATTTTTGTTAATCATTTGAAAACCGTATTTACCCCTCATACTTCTTTCGATACTGCGGTCGAGTTACCACCTGTTGTTGTTAGATCAGCTGTTCCACTAAGATTTGAGATAAGAGAAATCGAAAAGGCTATTCATGATTTAAACCCCAAGAAAGCCCCTGGTTTTGATAATATCAGTAACAAAATGCTTTTGGAGCTACCCCGCATAGCAAAGAAAATTATTCTACTAATTTTTAATGCTATTTTACGCCTTGAATACTACCCACAAGAGTGGAAAGTATCTTTAGTTACCATGATACCTAAACCAGGAAAGGATCCCACAAAAGTTGATTCATATAGACCTATAAGCCTATTGTCTAATATATCAAAGCTATTTGAGAAACTACTAGTGTCAAAATTAACGCCGATTTTAAATGAAAACAGATGTATTCCCAATCATCAATTCGGTTTTAGAAGAAAACACAGCACAATTGAACAAACTCATCGAATAGTAAATGTCATAAGAAAAGCCTTTGAAGAAAAAAAATATTGCTCTGCACTCTTCATCGATGTGTCTCAAGCTTTTGATAAAGTCTGGCATGAAGGTTTACTACTGAAGTTGCAGCAAAACTTACCAGCAAACATACACAAGCTGTTAGAAAGCTACTTAGTCGGGCGTCATTTTATTATTAAAGAAGGCGATTTTTTAAGTTCTCCTCAGCCAATTAACGCCGGAGTCCCACAAGGCAGCATCCTGGGCCCTCTATTATACTTAATTTATACTTCGGACTTGCCAACAAACAGCTACACCCATACCTCAACATTTGCGGACGATACAGCTTTTCTAAGCGTACACGCAAACTGTCAAGAAGCATCTCGTTACTTACAGGATCACATATTTGAACTGGAAAGGTGGTTAAAACAATGGAGGATAAAGATCAATAAGCAAAAATGCGCACATATAACATTCACATTGCGTCGGGAAACATGCCCCCCTATTAAAATCAATAATCAAATAATACCCCAACACTCGCATGTAAAATACCTCGGTATACATCTAGATCGGCGTTTAACGTAGAAATGGCACATAGAAGCAAAATTAACTCAAATGAAACTAAAAGCAATTCAAATAAATTGGCTTATTGGAAGAAATTCTGTTCTCAGCCTCGATTGCAAACTTCTACTTTACAACTCTATCTTAAAGCCAATTTGGTGCTACGGTATTCAGTTATGGGGCACTGCCTCGGCTTCTAACATCGAAAAAATTCAAAGGCGCCAAAATAAACTTCTTCGAATAATCACAGCCGCCCCCTGGTACGTCAAAAACTCAAATATCCACAAGGATCTCAATGTGCCATTAGTAAAAACTATGATAACGAAATATGCAGTAAAATATTTAAAAAGGCTGGAACTGCACCCAAACCCATTAGCACGAAATATTTTAAATTATGGCGGCCACACTCGATTAAGAAGAAGAGACACTGCAGCACTCACCCAATCAGATGAGCGATAAACACCTTAATATGTGAACAGAAACCGTGATGACTAAATCTTTTTTGTCTAGCACTGGCAGGACATAAATCAAATATTAGGTTAAGATTTGATTAATTATTGTTAGTTCATATTTAGTATATGAAGATTCAATAAATAAATACTGAGAAAAAAAAAAAAAAAAAAAAAAAAACTATTAATCCGTCTGATTAATAGTAATAAAAAAATATTTTTTAATAAAAATTAAATACCGAATTTTAATTTATATATACTTGTGCCTCATAGGAGGCCAAACCACTTGACCGATCAACTTGAAATTTTCACAGAATATAACTGTGACCCTGGAAGAGACAACAGGCTATATAAAGTTGATATTGGACAAAGGGGCGATGCCACGCCCATACAACCCAAAATTTAAAATCGTTATATCTTAGGCACTTTTTGGGCATAGGATGATGATATTTAGTACATATGGTGTTAGTATGAACAGAAATAAGCTCCATGAAAAAAGAGGGCGGAGCCATGCCTCTTTATAGAAAAAGTAAAAACCACTTAATAAACTACTGAACCGATCGTCATCAAATTTCCACAGTAGGCGACTGCCTTGAGTTACTGACTTTAAGCTATTTAAAGATGTGGTTGGAAAAAGGGGCGGTGCCACACCCATACAACCCAAAACATAAAATCCTCATATCTTAGCCACTATTTGGCGTAGGATGATGATATTTGGTATATATGGTATTGTGTTGAATAGAAATACTTTGCATGAAAAAAAGTGGGATGGGCCACACCCCTTTATGTCGATTATATCTAATTAGCTACTGAACCGTAGGTTGTTGCTATGAATTAATGAGCCCTAGGCTATGTAAAGTTGTGGTTGGACAATGGGGCGGTGGCACGCCTACGATTACAGTTTCCTGTTCGGTTATCGTTTGCGATGACAATAAACAAAGCCCAAGGGCAATTTTTACAAGTTTGTGGCTTAAATTTAGCAAATACATGTTTCTCGCGTGGACAGCTGCATTTACAAATTTTAAAAACACAAGCAAAAAATCAGAAGATCTTAGAAACGTTGAAAAGGTTGAAAAGTAATTCATACAAGAATTACCAAATGAACAAAAAATTTATGAATTAAAAAAAAGAAGGCTGACTTACAAATTAAACTGATAGAAGATAAACTTTAATTAACAAATAAAAGAATTCAGGAGCTGTGATAAATATATGTGTATATTATCTACCTTCTGTATAGTTTTAAGAATCTGGTGATATTTTTATATGTATATATGAATAAGTTTTTAAGTTTTTCTTTTTAAATTGCAACTGAATTAAAGCAATAAATATGTATATTGTAAAAAATGTTTATTCATTTTAAATTGCAACATTAAATTATTTCTAATTTGTTGCGCAGACTCTTCAATGTTTATTTCTGCAAGTTCTCCAACTTCTACTTCTGTGTCTAATGGAAAAAGCAATTCTTCATTTAACTCTGTGTTAAAGTGTTTGCTTAAATTGTGCTCCAAGGGGTTGAAACTATCCCGAATTCTCTTCGGTATATGAGCCATATGTGTTTTCTTTCTACTATCAGCGTCATCATCAAAAAATAATTCGGTGTTTATATCCATTATTTTACTTTTAATTTAAACAAAATCGTATGTATATAAATATTCTTTAAACTTTTTTTCAAACTTGGCAGTTTTTCATACGCAGGGATGTAAATTAAGGGATATTAAGCACTAACATTAAATGCAACCCTGCGACGTACACAACACCTAGATGTTGTAAACCATAATCAATAAAAAATTAGGTGTTGTGTTGTAGCTAAAACAACACAACACTTAAGTGTTGTAAACGATAATCGGGGCTTTAATACTTATTGTTGTTCAAAAGAAAAAAAGGCGGTAAAAACGGAAATTCGCTAGCCTCATATCTGCTAAACTAAAAGAGATACAAAAAAATTTAATACCTATTAATGTTCAATAAATAATAAGCGGACAGAAGTCTAGCACTTTTTTGAAGTAAGGAGTAAACGGATAAAACCTGTATTTTGAAACTTTTTTGTTACGCCATCTATCTTTTAAACCAATAAACAGAGAAATAATAATTATATCACATTCGTAACTCATCTAAAAAATACAAATACAAGTTTGGTACTTGTATGTATGCCACTAAAAAAGACACCAAAAAAATTTAGTACTTATTGTTGTTCAATAAAAAAATTAGCGGACAGGTGCTTTGTACTTTTTTGAAATTCGGGCATTTTGGAGAGTAAACGGGTAAAACCTGTATTTTAAAACTTTTTGCTATGCCATCTATATTTTAAACCAATAAACATTAAAATAAAAAATATATCACATTCGTAACTTATCTAAAAAATACAAATTTTGTACATTTTTGAATGTCGAACGTTTAAGAGGTGAAAATCGTACCTATTACAAAGTAGCGGGTTAAATGCTAGCATTAAAACAAGTTAAAACCTAGAAACAGAAGCCTTGGCGTAAAAATATGTCGACGAAAGAAAATGAGACGTTAACGAAGTAGCGGGTTAAATGCTAGATAATTACACTATGCTTGTTGAAAAACCAGACAAGCCGGGCACATGGCGTTTTAACATAGCTCGGGTACGCTGAATCCAGTGGTGCCCGCGGTTTTTTAAGATTGGTTCTGGTTTTCGAGATATACCGTTATTTCGAAAATGGAGGAGGTTGCACAACATATGTTCGCGTAACTCAAAAACGATTTAGTTTATTGAAAAAACTTTTTTTTTAAATTTCATTTAAGAAAACAAAAACTTTTATTCTAATATCAGAAGTCGTTATTGAAACATAATTTTTTTTTTGAAAAAAAAAATTAGCTATGCTTCTAGCAGACGTATAAAAAACGAAATTCCAAACAAAACAAGCCATAAATGATGAAAATCTGTTTGCAACTTTTGATTTTATTCACAAAAGTCGACAAATTTTAATTAATTTAAGAATTTTATAAAACGCAATATGTGTATGGGAGCCCCCCTAAGGGATGGTGATAAAGGGAAAGTATAATTTGAGAAAATGTTAAGAACAAAAAATTAATGGAGGTCAGTCATACATTTTATCCCCCTAGGGCCGACTCCTGGGCATTTATGGGACTTTTTCTTCAATATATTACTAGTCTGCATTGAACATTTTGTATGGAAGCCCCCTTAAGGAATGGAGATAGCGGGTGGGTATGTTAGAAATAAATGATTGAGATGAAAAATATAGTGGGGTTGGTCATACATTTGACCCATCTAGGGGCATCCTAGGCGCTGCAGGGGCCAAATTTAAGAATTTCATTAAACGGCCATATTTGTATGGGAGCCCCCCTAAGGGGTGAAGATATATGGCAACTATGTTTTAAGAAAATGTTAAGAGCAAAAAACATTGGAGGTCAGCCATACATTTATCCCCCTAGGAGCGAATCCTAGGCCTTAGAAACAAATAATGGGAATGAAAAATAAAGTTGCGCTGGTCATACATCAATCAATCGCCACAGACGATTTACGACTTTTTTTAAATCTATTGAGAATAATTCTATCGCGTATTGTACTGACATCCGCGGCTTGGTTTTAACAATGCAAAATGAATATAATCCTGGAGATTGGCACTTATTCATTGATTTTGCCAAAAGTAGCTTAAAAGCAGTTTTGCTACATGTCACTAATTTAAAAAGTCCTATTCCGATAGCACTAAGCACAAATACTAAAGGGACATACGCATCAATGAAAAAAATAATACAGTTAATTAAATATGAAGACCACAAGTGGAAAATATGCGCAGATTTAAAAGTGGTAGCTCTTTTAAGAGGCATGCAATTGGGCTATACTAAAAATATGTGCTTCATGTGCTTATGGAATACGCGTTTCGGTGGCGACCAGTACAATACACTGGATTGGGCTTTACGTGAGGAAAGTAGATTGCATAGAAATAATGTTATTGAATTCCCACTTGTGCCGATGGAAAAGATTTTGCTTCCTCCACTCCACATCGAACTGGGTATTGTAAAAAATTTTATAATAGCATTGAGCCCAGATGGTGTTGCTTTAACCGAATTGCGCCGATTTTTTCCACGATTAAGCGGCATGAAAGTAAAAGTAGGTGTGAACTGTAACTACTTTATTAAATTAGATTTATATTTCATATCATAATGTTTTTATATTACAGGAATTCTTAATGGACCGGACATTCGTCGTCTTATGAAGGACCATCAATATGAGGTTGCATTGAATGATATTGAGCTATTGGCCTGGAATTGTGTGAAATCAGTAATAGATAATGTATTAGGAAATCATCGGTCTGAAAACTGGCGAATTTTAATCAAAAATGTGCTTACCGCATTTAAAAACTTAAACGTTAGAATGTCATTGAAAATACATTTTTTGCATTACCATGCCGAAAAATTTAATGAACAATCACCAGCCGCGTCTGGTGAACATGGCGAGAGATTTCACCAAGTAACCGCCAGGCTCGAACATTGGTATAGCGGCAAACAACTTGATTCGCTATTAGGGGATATTTCTTGGAATCTGCAGGAGGAAGAAGAATAAATTTCTAAATAAAACCTTTAACTTTAACTAATTAACAACAAAAATAAATGTTTTAAAATTTTTAAGTTTTGTTATTATAAAAAATAAAAAAATTTCATCTTTTCTGAAAAAATCAAAAGTTGTAGACAGACATTAATCACTTATAGCTTATTTTGGCTAGAATTTTGTTTTTTTACGCGTAGAACCCTAGCCTTAAATTTTTACTGAGATACCCCTAGACAGGCCAAATGTATGACCAGCGCAACTTGATTTTTCATTCACATCATTTGTTTCTAAGGCCTAGGATTCACTCCTAGGGGGATTAAATGTATGACCGACCTCCAATGATATTTGTTCTTAACATTTTCTAAAAACATAGTTGCAATATATCTCCACCCCTAGGGGCGCTCCCATACAAATATGGCCGTTTAATGAAATTCTTAAATTTGGCCCCTGCAGCGCCTAGGATGCCCCTAGATGGGTCAAATGTATGACCAACCCCACTTTATTTTTCATCTCAATCATTTATTTCTAACATACCCACCCGCTATCTCCATTGCTTAAGGGGGCTTCCATACAAAATGTTCAATGCAGACTAGAAATATATTGAAGAAAAAGTCCCATAAATTCCCAGGAGTCGCCCCTAGGGGGATAAAATGTATGACTGACCTACATTAGTTTTTTTTTTTTCTTAACATTTTCTCAAATTATACTTTCCCTTTATCACCATCCCTTAGGGGGGCTCCCATACAAATATTGCGTTTTATAAAATTCTTAAATTAATTAAAATTTGTCGACTTTTGTGAATAAAATCAAAAGTTGCAAACAGATTTTAATAATTTCTGGCTTGTTTTGTTTGGAATTTCGTTTTTTATACGTCTGCAAAAAATTAGCATAGCTGCATTTTCCAATTTTTTACGAATTTTTAAAAAACAAAAATTTTGAAATTTTGATAAAAAAATTGATTTTTATGTTTCAATAACGACTGCGGATATTAGAAACAAGTTTTACTTTTCTTAAAGGAAATTTTATTGCGGAATTTCGGTTTTTTAAGTTTTTTCAATTAGCGAAAGGGTTTTTGAGTAACGTGAACATATGTTGTGCAACCTCCTCCATTTTGGGAATAACGGTATATCTCGAAAACCAGAGCCAATCCTAAAAAACCGCGGGCACCACTGGATTCAGCGTACCCGAATTATGTTAAAACACTAGGTGCCCAGCTTGTCACGAAAAAAAAGTGTCAATTTCTTGCACAGTGTTATTAAACCAAGTGTACAAAGCATTAAGCCTTATTATATGTTTTTCTATATTGATAGTTGCCGCAATAAGGTATATAAGAAAATAAACTGTATTCAATGTGTTTTTCTTTTCCACTTCAACAAAAATCATAACTACCTGCAAACAATTTTTATTCTTTTTTTTCTTATTGATTTTAATAATATTTCATTTTTTTCTCTTTCAGGTTTGAACGTGTTTTGGGACCGTGTGTGGAAATTTTAAAGCACAACATCACCCAATACAACAGTTTCGTTTCATTGTCTGGTTAATTCAGACATTTGAATTAAAACAAACTCAATAAAACAAAAACTTCTAGAAGAACTCACAATTAAATATATTTTGTATTTTTTAATAACTGTTAAATGTTTTTTTTTTTTTTTTACAAAAACCAAATGAAATGTATGCTAAAAATAAAACATACAATGTGAAATGAAGAAGATAAAGATAAACAATTTTGTAAGAGAGTTTGTTAAAACAAAAGCTTAAAAAAATAAAAACTTAAAGAAAATTAAGCAAAAACAAAACAACATAAAAAAAATTAAGTGTTTATACAGAACTTTTAAATTGGAAGCTTTTTCTTACAGTTATTAAAAACAAATCGAATATTAAGAAAAATAACTAAAACTTAATTTTCAGTGTTTTATGTAAAGCAACAATAACAACTACATAATAATACACAGCAATACAAACTACAACAAATTGCAAGAAAATAAAAAATTGTTGTTCAAAAGTAAAAAAAAATACTATCTAAAAATTTTGCCAGAATGTTTTGTGGAAATATAAGTATACAAATATTAATAAATTAAACAAAATTTAACAAGAAAAACTTAAATGTTTATACAGAAATTTTTAGTTTAAAACTTGTTCAAACAATTATTAAAAACAAATCTTATATTCAAAAAAATAATTAAGAATTTATTTTCAATGTTTGATGTAAAGCAACAATAACAACTACAACATAATACACAATAACACAAACTACAATAAATTGAAAGAAAATATTAAAATTTTTGTTGAATAGTAAAAAAATAAAAATTAAACAATTTTGTAAGAAAGTTTTGTGGAAACCAATGTAAAAAGAATTAAAAAGATAAAGACTGTAAAACAAAAAAACTGAAATCTTTATTGGTACAGAAATTTTAAACTTTTTCATACAACTATTGTTGGAAATAGTACTTCCATTTATAACAATCTTAGCAACTGTGCATATTTTTCTTATTCTTTTTTATACTTCAATTTACATGAAATGTCAATCTTTTTATGTATACTTTTATCAATCATTGTAAAATAAACGTTTGAATTAACAGGTTATGGGCCCAGAGCTCGCTGTGTTTTTCGGAATATAAAAGTTTTGTGTTAGTCACAATTGTATGCGTTTGTCGCGATAAATTTTTAAAAATGAATTCTCTTTATCAAATTGATAAACTCGGTGAAGACAACTACGACACTTGGTGTGTCCAGATGCAGTGTGTTCTCAGGCATGCAGATTTATGGTGCGTAACAAATAAAAAAATGCTAAGACCTGATGTTGCAGCAGATGCTGTATAATGGGATCAACTCAACGAAAAAGCCCTAACCACGATCATGCTATCAGTGAAACCGTCACAGCTTAATTACTTAAAAAATTGCGAAACAGCTGCTGACGCTTGGGATAAATTGGTTGGAGTGTACAAGCCAAGTGGACCATTAAGAAAAGTAAGTCTTTATAAAAAATTGCTTGCACTTCGCATGTCGGATGCTGCCACCATGATGCAGTATTTAAATTCGTTTGTTGAGATTTCTGAAAAACTTGGTGAAGTTGGAATCTCGTTGGGTGATGAGTTACTCGTAATCATTTTGCTTTCTAGTCTACCTAAAGATTTTGAGAATTTTGTCATTGCCATGGAGACTAGGGACGTATTGCCGAAATTTGACATTTTGAAGGTCAAACTTTTAGATGAGTGGGAACGACGTAACCAGCAAAATGAAAAAGAAGAAACCGTTACTGTACAACAGGCATTTGCATTAAAGTCAAATCCATCACCAAATATTAAAAATAACAACAATAACTTTAAGTGTTACAAATGCGGGAAGCGGGGGCATTACGCAAAGAACTGCCGTACAAAGCAAAAAGAAAAAAATAACCAGCAACAAAAACAACATTCATTTGCTCTATTAGCTGCGTGCAAAAATGATGGTTTTAGTAAAAGATCTTGGTGCATTGACAGCGGCGCAACCGCGCATATATGCTGCGACCGTCAGAAGCTTATATCGTTCGTCGAATGTAAAGAAAAAATAATGTTAGCCTCTGACAAGTTTATAAAAGCAGAAGGACGGGGAGATGTACAAATTAATATTCGTGAAGGCACCTTAATTTTAAGAGACGTACTCTTTGTTCCAAGTATGATTGGTAATTTTATTGCAGTGTCAAGGGCAACAAACAATGGTTTGATGGTGAAGTTTGAGAAAGAACATGCAACTATAACAAATAATAGTGGTATAGTATTGCTTAAAGCGAATATTTGTTCGAATCTGTTTATTTTTACAGAAGAAATACCTATTAACTATTATTTGAAGATCAATGGCGCAGTTCTTTGGCATAATCGCTACGGTCACATCAATTTTAGAACCCTTAATGATCTCCGAAACAACAAATCGGTTGATGGTTTGATGTTTGACAACATACCAAAAGAAGTTTCGTGCACAACATGTATGCAAAGCAAGATATGCAGTCAACCATTCTCTGCTAGTGAAACCAGATCAAACAATTTGTTGGAGCTGATACACACAGATGTTTGTGGGCCAATGAACACCCAGTCTGTTGGAGGTGCTCGTTACTTTGTAATTTTTATAGACGATATGTCCAGATGGATTTCTGTGTTTTTTATAAAGCACAAAAATGAAGTGTTCGAAAAGTTTAAAATCTTTAAAACTTTCGTCGAAAACCAAACCAATTATAAAATAAAGGCCATACGTAGTGATAATGGTACAGAATATGTGAATAGAAATTTCGATAGTTATCTCCAACAATGTGACATTAAACGACAGCTATCTGTACCGTATACGCCACAGCAAAACGGTGTTGCCGAACGGGCGAATCGTACGATCATTGAAATGGCGAGAAGTATGATGTTACATGCAAAGGTAAACGATTCCCTATGGGCAGAAGCAGTCAACACCGCTGTTTATATACGAAACAGAACAACAACGAAAATTTTGAAAGACAAAACCCCTTATGAAATGTGGTATTCAAAACCAAACGTCAAGCATCTTCGAGTTTTTGGTTCACCAGCTGTTGGTTTGGAAAAAACCCAAAATAAAAAGTTTGCTGCAAGAGGCCAAAATTACATCTTCGTCGGTTATTCAACAACGTCCAAAGCATACAGATTGTATGATGTTGATACAAGAAATGTTGTAGAGAAGAGGGATGTAAAATTTTGCGAAGAGATGTCAAACAATACCGACTCATATAATATATCTGATTTAATGGGCAAAGAAAGCAGAAATTCTGATAAAGAAGAACAACAAACCGATGAAACAGACAATGTGGCCCCCAGTAAAACTGAAATATGTGATGATGACGTCAATGCTAAAGCAGAAGTTTGTGATGAAAGTGGTGAAGAATTTCAAACATGCAGTTCCGAAAGCGATGATGGAAAGAAAAGAAACGGCGAGATGGCATCAGTACGGGGAAGAGGTAGGCCCAAGCTCATTCGATCCGGCACAAAAGGAAGGCCTAAGAAGGTATACCAAAAACTATGTTTTGTTAGAACGGAAGATGTTCAGATTCCTCAAACAGTGGCTGAGGCTTATGGAAGCGAATTTAGTGATATTTGGAAAGACGTCATGGAACGTGAATACCAAGCCTTATTGGAGAACGACACCTATTGTGCTGTAGAGTTGCCACCAAATCAAAAAGTCATAGGCAACAAATGGGTCTTCAATTTGAAAAAAGATGAGCATGGCAACGTTCAAAGATTTAAAGCTCGCCTTGTTGCAAAAGGGTGTGGGCAGGAATTTGGTGTAAATTTCGGTGAAACATTTTCCCCAGTTATCCGGTACTCTACCATAAGAATGGTTCTGGCATTAGCAGCAGAACATAATTTATATTTACACCATGTTGATGTTTCTACCGCTTATCTGAACAGTAAATTAGAAGAAGACGTATATATGAGAACACCCGATGGATTTGAAGATACCATAGAGCCGAACAAGGTACTTAAGTTGAAACGCACTATTTATGGACTGAAGCAGTCAGGGCGCGCATGGAATGTCATTCTAGATGCAGCCATTCGAGACATTGGTTTTGTACCCTGTAAACACGAACCTTGCCTATATCAAGCGAATGAAGGTAACAAAATTAATCTGATAGCGATATACGTTGATGACATCATGATAGCCTGCAGTGATAAGAAGAATTTGGAATTAATAAAGCGTAAAATAGGTGAAAGGTTCAAGATCGTTGATGGTGGTGAGGTGAAACACTTTTTGGGGATGGAAATAGAAAGAGAAAATGAAACCGGTTCTATTGCTGTGGGTCATAAACAATACATCAAAAATCTTTTGCAACGTTTTGATATGGAAAACTGCAGATCTGTAGCAACCCCCCTCGACCCTGGATTTCAAATACATTGCAGCTCATCCGACTGTCAAAAGGTTGAACCGAAAGATTATCAATCGTTAATAGGGGCGCTGATGTATTTAGCAATTTCAACACGGCCAGACATAATGCATTCTGTGGGTAAATTGGCACAGAGAAATAAGGACCCACATGTTGAGCACTTAAAGGCGGCCAAACATATTTTAAGGTATCTTTCTGCAACATTACATTTCAAATTGGTTTATTCCAAAACAGGTTTACCACCAAAGGCATTTGTGGATGCCGATTGGGCAAGTTGTATGGAAGACCGAAAATCGTATACAGGTATTGCGTTTATCATGGCTGGGAGTGTGATTAATTGGGAGAGTAAAAAACAACCAAACATTGCCCTCAGCAGCACTGAAGCAGAATTTGTGGCCTTGTCTACGGCGGCGAGAGAAGCTGTCTATCTGAAAAGATTGTTAAGTGAAATCCAATGTTATGACGTCAGCCAACCAATATTAGTTTATGGTGCTAACTTGGGAGCTCAGTGTATGGCTAAAAATCCTGTTTTACATGGAAGAAGCAAACATATTGATGTCAAATACCTACATGTGAGAGATGTAGTGAAAGCAAACAAGATTGAGCTGCGCTATACTCCAACGGATGAAAATATATCCGATGTTTTAACTAAAAATGTAATTAAACAAAAACACTTAAAATTTGTAAGAGGTCTAGGACTTCAGGAAATTGAATTTAATTAAAATTTTTATATTATTCATATTGTACAAAAATATGCAAGTTTGAGGGGAAGTGTTGGAAATAGTACTACCATTTATAACAATCTTAGCAACTGTGCATATTTTTCTTATTCTTTTTTATACTTTAATTTACATGAAATGTCAATCTTTTTATGTATACTTTTTTCAATCATTGTAAAATAAACGTTTGAATTAACAACTATTAAAAAAAATCTAATATTCAAAAATATAATTAAGAATTTATTTTCAATGTTTGATGTAAAGCAACAATAACAAATACAACATAATACACAATAACACAAACTACAATAAATTGAAAGAAAATAATGAAATTTTTGTTGAAAAGTAAAAAAAAATAAAAATTAAACAATTTTGTAAGAAAGTTTTGTGGAAACGAATGTAAAAAAGAATTAAAAAGATAAAGACTGTAAAACAAAAAAACTGAAATCTTTATTGGTACAGAAATTTTTAACTTTTTCATGCAACTATTAAAAAAAAATCTAATATTCAAAAATATAATTAAGAATTTATTTTCAATGTTTGATGTAAAGCAACAATAACAAATACAACATAATACACAATAACACAAACTACAATAAATTGAAAGAAAATAATGAAATTTTTGTTGAAAACTAAAAAAAAATAAAAACTAACAATTTTGTAAGAAAGTTTTGTGGAAACGAATGTAAAAAAGAATTAAAAAGATAAAGACTGTAAAACAAAAAAACTGAAATCTTTATTGGTACAGAAATTTTTAACTTTTTCATGCAACTATTAAAAAAAAATCTAATATTCAAAAATATAATTAAGAATTTATTTTCAATGTTTGATGTAAAGCAACAATAACAAATACAACATAATACACAATAACACAAACTACAATAAATTGAAAGAAAATAATGAAATTTTTGTTGAAAAGTAAAAAAAAATAAAAATTAAACAATTTTGTAAGAAAGTTTTGTGGAAACGAATGTAAAAAAGAATTAAAAAGATAAAGACTGTAAAACAAAAAAACTGAAATCTTTATTGGTACAGAAATTTTTAACTTTTTCATGCAACTATTAAAAAAAAATCTAATATTCAAAAATATAATTAAGAATTTATTTTCAATGTTTGATGTAAAGCAACAATAACAAATACAACATAATACACAATAACACAAACTACAATAAATTGAAAGAAAATAATGAAATTTTTGTTGAAAAGTAAAAAAAAATAAAAATTAAACAATTTTGTAAGAAAGTTTTGTGGAAACGAATGTAAAAAAGAATTAAAAAGATAAAGACTGTAAAACAAAAAAACTGAAATCTTTATTGGTACAGAAATTTTTAACTTTTTCATGCAACTATTAAAAAAAAATCTAATATTCAAAAATATAATTAAGAATTTATTTTCAATGTTTGATGTAAAGCAACAATAACAAATACAACATAATACACAATAACACAAACTACAATAAATTGAAAGAAAATAATGAAATTTTTGTTGAAAAGTAAAAAAAAATAAAAATTAAACAATTTTGTAAGAAAGTTTTGTGGAAACGAATGTAAAAAAGAATTAAAAAGATAAAGACTGTAAAACAAAAAAACTGAAATCTTTATTGGTACAGAAATTTTTAACTTTTTCATGCAACTATTAAAAAAAAATCTAATATTCAAAAATATAATTAAGAATTTATTTTCAATGTTTGATGTAAAGCAACAATAACAAATACAACATAATACACAATAACACAAACTACAATAAATTGAAAGAAAATAATGAAATTTTTGTTGAAAAGTAAAAAAAAATAAAAATTAAACAATTTTGTAAGAAAGTTTTGTGGAAACGAATGTAAAAAAGAATTAAAAAGATAAAGACTGTAAAACAAAAAAACTGAAATCTTTATTGGTACAGAAATTTTTAACTTTTTCATGCAACTATTAAAAAAAAATCTAATATTCAAAAATATAATTAAGAATTTATTTTCAATGTTTGATGTAAAGCAACAATAACAAATACAACATAATACACAATAACACAAACTACAATAAATTGAAAGAAAATAATGAAATTTTTGTTGAAAAGTAAAAAAAAATAAAAATTAAACAATTTTGTAAGAAAGTTTTGTGGAAACGAATGTAAAAAAGAATTAAAAAGATAAAGACTGTAAAACAAAAAAACTGAAATCTTTATTGGTACAGAAATTTTTAACTTTTTCATGCAACTATTAAAAAAAAATCTAATATTCAAAAATATAATTAAGAATTTATTTTCAATGTTTGATGTAAAGCAACAATAACAAATACAACATAATACACAATAACACAAACTACAATAAATTGAAAGAAAATAATGAAATTTTTGTTGAAAAGTAAAAAAAAATAAAAATTAAACAATTTTGTAAGAAAGTTTTGTGGAAACGAATGTAAAAAAGAATTAAAAAGATAAAGACTGTAAAACAAAAAAACTGAAATCTTTATTGGTACAGAAATTTTTAACTTTTTCATGCAACTATTAAAAAAAAATCTAATATTCAAAAATATAATTAAGAATTTATTTTCAATGTTTGATGTAAAGCAACAATAACAAATACAACATAATACACAATAACACAAACTACAATAAATTGAAAGAAAATAATGAAATTTTTGTTGAAAAGTAAAAAAAAATAAAAATTAAACAATTTTGTAAGAAAGTTTTGTGGAAACGAATGTAAAAAAGAATTAAAAAGATAAAGACTGTAAAACAAAAAAACTGAAATCTTTATTGGTACAGAAATTTTTAACTTTTTCATGCAACTATTAAAAAAAAATCTAATATTCAAAAATATAATTAAGAATTTATTTTCAATGTTTGATGTAAAGCAACAATAACAAATACAACATAATACACAATAACACAAACTACAATAAATTGAAAGAAAATAATGAAATTTTTGTTGAAAAGTAAAAAAAAATAAAAATTAAACAATTTTGTAAGAAACACTAGATTCAGACCGTGATTTAAAAATCATGTCTTTTTTTTAATTCCTTTTGAAAGTTGCTTCCAAAAACACAACAGATTCAAACGAAGATTTTTTCCCCATGATTTTACGGTTGATTTTTTCCTCCATTATCGGTAATTCTTCTTTACTTGCTTATTTATAAAAACCAAAAATTTTAATGCGCTCCATGGTTTGTATTGTAAAGAGATGTTGCCACATTGAAATAAAAAATAAAATGAAGCAACATAACAAAAATACGAATGGGTGCAAAGAAAAATATAAAAAGAGACACATGGATCAGAAAACGTGTTTTTTTCTCTACCCCGCTTGCTTCACTACACCGTTCGCCAACAAACACCAAAAATCATGTCTTAAAAAACATGGAAAAAATCACCGTCTGAACCGCGTGAAAGTTTTGTGGAAACGAATGGAAAAAAGAATTAAAAAGATAAAGACTGTAAAACAAAAAAACTGAAATCTTTATTGGTACAGAAATTTTTAACTTTTTCATGCAACTATTAAAAAAAAATCTAATATTCAAAAATATAATTAAGAATTTATTTTCAATGTTTGATGTAAAGCAACAATAACAAATACAACATAATACACAATAACACAAACTACAATAAATTGAAAGAAAATAATGAAATTTTTGTTGAAAAGTAAAAAAAAATAAAAATTAAACAATTTTGTAAGAAAGTTTTGTGGAAACGAATGTAAAAAAGAATTAAAAAGATAAAGACTGTAAAACAAAAAAACTGAAATCTTTATTGGTACAGAAATTTTTAACTTTTTCATGCAACTATTAAAAAAAAATTTAATATTCAAAAATATAATTAAGAATTTATTTTCAATGTTTGATGTAAAGCAACAATAACAAATACAACATAATACACAATAACACAAACTACAATAAATTGAAAGAAAATAATGAAATTTTTGTTGAAAAGTAAAAAAAAATAAAAATTAAACAATTTTGTAAGAAAGTTTTGTGGAAACGAATGTAAAAAAGAATTAAAAGGATAAAGACTGTAAAACAAAAAAACTGAAATCTTTATTGGTACAGAAATTTTTAACTTTTTCATGCAACTATTAAAAAAAAATCTAATATTCAAAAATATAATTAAGAATTTATTTTCAATGTTTGATGTAAAGCAACAATAACAAATACAACATAATACACAATAACACAAACTACAATAAATTGAAAGAAAATAATGAAATTTTTGTTGAAAAGTAAAAAAAAAATAAAAATTAAACAATTTTGTAAGAAAGTTTTGTGGAAACGAATGTAAAAAAGAATTAAAAAGATAAAGACTGTAAAACAAAAAAACTGAAATCTTTATTGGTACAGAAATTTTTAACTTTTTCATGCAACTATTAAAAAAAAATCTAATATTCATAAATATAATTAAGAATTTATTTTCAATGTTTGATGTAAAGCAACAATAACAAATACAACATAATACACAATAACACAAACTACAATAAATTGAAAGAAAATAATGAAATTTTTGTTGAAAAGTAAAAAAAAATAAAAATTAAACAATTTTGTAAGAAAGTTTTGTGGAAACGAATGTAAAAAAGAATTAAAAAGATAAAGACTGTAAAACAAAAAAACTGAAATCTTTATTGTTACAGAAATTTTTAACTTTTTTATGCAACTATTAAAAAAAAATCTAATATTCAAAAATATAATTAAGAATTTATTTTCAATGTTTGATGTAAAGCAACAATAACAAATACAACATAATACACAATAACACAAACTACAATAAATTGAAAGAAAATAATGAAATTTTTGTTGAAAAGTAAAAAAAAATAAAAATTAAACAATTTTGTAAGAAAGTTTTGTGGAAACGAATGTAAAAAAGAATTAAAAAGATAAAGACTGTAAAACAAAAAAACTGAAATCTTTATTGTTACAGAAATTTTTAACTTTTTTATGCAACTATTAAAAAAAAATCTAATATTCAAAAATATAATTAAGAATTTATTTTCAATGTTTGATGTAAAGCAACAATAACAAATACAACATAATACACAATAACACAAACTACAATAAATTGAAAGAAAATAATGAAATTTTTGTTGAAAAGTAAAAAAAAATAAAAATTAAACAATTTTGTAAGAAAGTTTTGTGGAAACGAATGTAAAAAAGAATTAAAAAGATAAAGACTGTAAAACAAAAAAACTGAAATCTTTATTGTTACAGAAATTTTTAACTTTTTTATGCAACTATTAAAAAAAAATCTAATATTCAAAAATATAATTAAGAATTTATTTTCAATGTTTGATGTAAAGCAACAATAACAAATACAACATAATACACAATAACACAAACTACAATAAATTGAAAGAAAATAATGAAATTTTTGTTGAAAAGTAAAAAAAAATAAAAATTAAACAATTTTGTAAGAAAGTTTTGTGGAAACGAATGTAAAAAAGAATTAAAAAGATAAAGACTGTAAAACAAAAAAACTGAAATCTTTATTGGTACAGAAATTTTTAACTTTTTCATGCAACTATTAAAAAAAAATCTAATATTCAAAAATATAATTAAGAATTTATTTTCAATGTTTGATGTAAAGCAACAATAACAAATACAACATAATACACAATAACACAAACTACAATAAATTGAAAGAAAATAATGAAATTTTTGTTGAAAAGTAAAAAAAAATAAAAATTAAACAATTTTGTAAGAAAGTTTTGTGGAAACGAATGTAAAAAAGAATTAAAAAGATAAAGACTGTAAAACAAAAAAACTGAAATCTTTATTGGTACAGAAATTTTTAACTTTTTCATGCAACTATTAAAAAAAAATCTAATATTCAAAAATATAATTAAGAATTTATTTTCAATGTTTGATGTAAAGCAACAATAACAAATACAACATAATACACAATAACACAAACTACAATAAATTGAAAGAAAATAATGAAATTTTTGTTGAAAAGTAAAAAAAAATAAAATTTAAACAATTTTGTAAGAAAGTTTTGTGGAAACGAATGTAAAAAAGAATTAAAAAGATAAAGACTGTAAAACAAAAAAATTGAAATCTTTATTGGTACAGAAATTTTTAACTTTGTCATGCATCTATTAAAAAAAAATCTAATATTCAAAAATATAATTAAGAATTTATTTTCAATGTTTGATGTAAAGCAACAATAACAAATACAACATAATACACAATAACACAAACTACAATTAGTTGAAAGAAAATAATGAAATTTTTGTTGAAAAGTAAAAAAAAATAAAAATTAAACAATTTTGTAAGAAAGTTTTGTGGAAACGAATGTAAAAAAGAATTAAAAAGATAAAGACTGTAAAACAAAAAAATTGAAATCTTTATTGGTACAGAAATTTTTAACTTTTTCATGCAACTATTAAAAAAAAATCTAATATTCAAAAATATAATTAAGAATTTATTTTCAATGTTTGATGTAAAGCAACAATAACAAATACAACATAATACACAATAACACAAACTACAATTAGTTGAAAGAAAATAATGAAATTTTTGTTGAAAAGTAAAAAAAAATAAAAATTAAACAATTTTGTAAGAAAGTTTTGTGGAAACGAATGTAAAAAAGAATTAAAAAGATAAGCCTGTAAAACAAAAAAACTGAAATCTTTATTGGTACAGAAATTTTTAACTTTTTCATGCAACTATTAAAAAAAAATCTAATATTCAAAAATATAATTAAGAATTTATTTTCAATGTTTGATGTAAAGCAACAATAACAAATACAACATAATACACAATAACACAAACTACAATAAATTGAAAGAAAATAATGAAATTTTTGTTGAAAAGTAAAAAAAAATAAAATTTAAACAATTTTGTAAGAAAGTTTTGTGGAAACGAATGTAAAAAAGAATTAAAAAGATAAAGACTGTAAAACAAAAAAACTGAAATCTTTATTGGTACAGAAATTTTTAACTTTTTCATGCAACTATTAAAAAAAAATCTAATATTCAAAAATATAATTAAGAATTTATTTTCAATGTTTGATGTAAAGCAACAATAACAAATACAACATAATACACAATAACACAAACTACAATAAATTGAAAGAAAATAATGAAATTTTTGTTGAAAAGTAAAAAAAAATAAAAATTAAACAATTTTGTAAGAAAGTTTTGTGGAAACGAATGTAAAAAAGAATTAAAAAGATAAAGACTGTAAAACAAAAAAACTGAAATCTTTATTGGTACAGAAATTTTTAACTTTTTCATGCAACTATTAAAAAAAAATCTAATATTCAAAAATATAATTAAGAATTTATTTTCAATGTTTGATGTAAAGCAACAATAACAAATACAACATAATACACAATAACACAAACTACAATAAATTGAAAGAAAATAATGAAATTTTTGTTGAAAAGTAAAAAAAAATAAAATTTAAACAATTTTGTAAGAAAGTTTTGTGGAAACGAATGTAAAAAAGAATTAAAAAGATAAAGACTGTAAAACAAAAAAACTGAAATCTTTATTGGTACAGAAATTTTTAACTTTTTCATGCAACTATTAAAAAAAAATCTAATATTCAAAAATATAATTAAGAATTTATTTTCAATGTTTGATGTAAAGCAACAATAACAAATACAACATAATACACAATAACACAAACTACAATAAATTGAAAGAAAATAATGAAATTTTTGTTGAAAAGTAAAAAAAAATAAAAATTAAACAATTTTGTAAGAAAGTTTTGTGGAAACGAATGTAAAAAAGAATTAAAAAGATAAAGACTGTAAAACAAAAAAACTGAAATCTTTATTGGTACAGAAATTTTTAACTTTTTCATGCAACTATTAAAAAAAAATCTAATATTCAAAAATATAATTAAGAATTTATTTTCAATGTTTGATGTAAAGCAACAATAACAAATACAACATAATACACAATAACACAAACTACAATAAATTGAAAGAAAATAATGAAATTTTTGTTGAAAAGTAAAAAAAAATAAAAATTAAACAATTTTGTAAGAAAGTTTTGTGGAAACGAATGTAAAAAAGAATTAAAAAGATAAAGACTGTAAAACAAAAAAACTGAAATCTTTATTGGTACAGAAATTTTTAACTTTTTCATGCAACTATTAAAAAAAAATCTAATATTCAAAAATATAATTAAGAATTTATTTTCAATGTTTGATGTAAAGCAACAATAACAAATACAACATAATACACAATAACACAAACTACAATAAATTGAAAGAAAATAATGAAATTTTTGTTGAAAAGTAAAAAAAAATAAAAATTAAACAATTTTGTAAGAAAGTTTTGTGGAAACGAATGTAAAAAAGAATTAAAAAGATAAAGACTGTAAAACAAAAAAACTGAAATCTTTATTGGTACAGAAATTTTTAACTTTTTCATGCAACTATTAAAAAAAAATCTAATATTCAAAAATATAATTAAGAATTTATTTTCAATGTTTGATGTAAAGCAACAATAACAAATACAACATAATACACAATAACACAAACTACAATAAATTGAAAGAAAATAATGAAATTTTTGTTGAAAAGTAAAAAAAAATAAAAATTAAACAATTTTGTAAGAAAGTTTTGTGGAAACGAATGTAAAAAAGAATTAAAAAGATAAAGACTGTAAAACAAAAAAACTGAAATCTTTATTGGTACAGAAATTTTTAACTTTTTCATGCAACTATTAAAAAAAAATCTAATATTCAAAAATATAATTAAGAATTTATTTTCAATGTTTGATGTAAAGCAACAATAACAAATACAACATAATACACAATAACACAAACTACAATAAATTGAAAGAAAATAATGAAATTTTTGTTGAAAAGTAAAAAAAAATAAAAATTAAACAATTTTGTAAGAAAGTTTTGTGGAAACGAATGTAAAAAAGAATTAAAAAGATAAAGACTGTAAAACAAAAAAACTGAAATCTTTATTGGTACAGAAATTTTTAACTTTTTCATGCAACTATTAAAAAAAAATCTAATATTCAAAAATATAATTAAGAATTTATTTTCAATGTTTGATGTAAAGCAACAATAACAAATACAACATAATACACAATAACACAAACTACAATAAATTGAAAGAAAATAATGAAATTTTTGTTGAAAAGTAAAAAAAAATAAAAATTAAACAATTTTGTAAGAAAGTTTTGTGGAAACGAATGTAAAAAAGAATTAAAAAGATAAAGACTGTAAAACAAAAAAACTGAAATCTTTATTGGTACAGAAATTTTTAACTTTTTCATGCAACTATTAAAAAAAAATCTAATATTCAAAAATATAATTAAGAATTTATTTTCAATGTTTGATGTAAAGCAACAATAACAAATACAACATAATACACAATAACACAAACTACAATAAATTGAAAGAAAATAATGAAATTTTTGTTGAAAAGTAAAAAAAAATAAAAATTAAACAATTTTGTAAGAAAGTTTTGTGGAAACGAATGTAAAAAAGAATTAAAAAGATAAAGACTGTAAAACAAAAAAACTGAAATCTTTATTGGTACAGAAATTTTTAACTTTTTCATGCAACTATTAAAAAAAAATCTAATATTCAAAAATATAATTAAGAATTTATTTTCAATGTTTGATGTAAAGCAACAATAACAAATACAACATAATACACAATAACACAAACTACAATAAATTGAAAGAAAATAATGAAATTTTTGTTGAAAAGTAAAAAAAAATAAAATTTAAACAATTTTGTAAGAAAGTTTTGTGGAAACGAATGTAAAAAAGAATTAAAAAGATAAAGACTGTAAAACAAAAAAACTGAAATCTTTATTGGTACAGAAATTTTTAACTTTTTCATGCAACTATTAAAAAAAAATCTAATATTCAAAAATATAATTAAGAATTTATTTTCAATGTTTGATGTAAAGCAACAATAACAAATACAACATAATACACAATAACACAAACTACAATAAATTGAAAGAAAATAATGAAATTTTTGTTGAAAAGTAAAAAAAAATAAAAATTAAACAATTTTGTAAGAAAGTTTTGTGGAAACGAATGTAAAAAAGAATTAAAAAGATAAAGACTGTAAAACAAAAAAACTGAAATCTTTATTGGTACAGAAATTTTTAACTTTTTCATGCAACTATTAAAAAAAAATCTAATATTCAAAAATATAATTAAGAATTTATTTTCAATGTTTGATGTAAAGCAACAATAACAAATACAACATAATACACAATAACACAAACTACAATAAATTGAAAGAAAATAATGAAATTTTTGTTGAAAAGTAAAAAAAAATAAAAATTAAACAATTTTGTAAGAAAGTTTTGTGGAAACGAATGTAAAAAAGAATTAAAAAGATAAAGACTGTAAAACAAAAAAACTGAAATCTTTATTGGTACAGAAATTTTTAACTTTTTCATGCAACTATTAAAAAAAAATCTAATATTCAAAAATATAATTAAGAATTTATTTTCAATGTTTGATGTAAAGCAACAATAACAAATACAACATAATACACAATAACACAAACTACAATAAATTGAAAGAAAATAATGAAATTTTTGTTGAAAAGTAAAAAAAAATAAAATTTAAACAATTTTGTAAGAAAGTTTTGTGGAAACGAATGTAAAAAAGAATTAAAAAGATAAAGACTGTAAAACAAAAAAATTGAAATCTTTATTGGTACAGAAATTTTTAACTTTGTCATGCATCTATTAAAAAAAAATCTAATATTCAAAAATATAATTAAGAATTTATTTTCAATGTTTGATGTAAAGCAACAATAACAAATACAACATAATACACAATAACACAAACTACAATTAGTTGAAAGAAAATAATGAAATTTTTGTTGAAAAGTAAAAAAAAATAAAAATTAAACAATTTTGTAAGAAAGTTTTGTGGAAACGAATGTAAAAAAGAATTAAAAAGATAAAGACTGTAAAACAAAAAAATTGAAATCTTTATTGGTACAGAAATTTTTAACTTTTTCATGCAACTATTAAAAAAAAATCTAATATTCAAAAATATAATTAAGAATTTATTTTCAATGTTTGATGTAAAGCAACAATAACAAATACAACATAATACACAATAACACAAACTACAATTAGTTGAAAGAAAATAATGAAATTTTTGTTGAAAAGTAAAAAAAAATAAAAATTAAACAATTTTGTAAGAAAGTTTTGTGGAAACGAATGTAAAAAAGAATTAAAAAGATAAACCTGTAAAACAAAAAAACTGAAATCTTTATTGGTACAGAAATTTTTAACTTTTTCATGCAACTATTAAAAAAAAATCTAATATTCAAAAATATAATTAAGAATTTATTTTCAATGTTTGATGTAAAGCAACAATAACAAATACAACATAATACACAATAACACAAACTACAATAAATTGAAAGAAAATAATGAAATTTTTGTTGAAAAGTAAAAAAAAATAAAATTTAAACAATTTTGTAAGAAAGTTTTGTGGAAACGAATGTAAAAAAGAATTAAAAAGATAAAGACTGTAAAACAAAAAAACTGAAATCTTTATTGGTACAGAAATTTTTAACTTTTTCATGCAACTATTAAAAAAAAATCTAATATTCAAAAATATAATTAAGAATTTATTTTCAATGTTTGATGTAAAGCAACAATAACAAATACAACATAATACACAATAACACAAACTACAATAAATTGAAAGAAAATAATGAAATTTTTGTTGAAAAGTAAAAAAAAATAAAAATTAAACAATTTTGTAAGAAAGTTTTGTGGAAACGAATGTAAAAAAGAATTAAAAAGATAAAGACTGTAAAACAAAAAAACTGAAATCTTTATTGGTACAGAAATTTTTAACTTTTTCATGCAACTATTAAAAAAAAATCTAATATTCAAAAATATAATTAAGAATTTATTTTCAATGTTTGATGTAAAGCAACAATAACAAATACAACATAATACACAATAACACAAACTACAATAAATTGAAAGAAAATAATGAAATTTTTGTTGAAAAGTAAAAAAAAATAAAATTTAAACAATTTTGTAAGAAAGTTTTGTGGAAACGAATGTAAAAAAGAATTAAAAAGATAAAGACTGTAAAACAAAAAAACTGAAATCTTTATTGGTACAGAAATTTTTAACTTTTTCATGCAACTATTAAAAAAAAATCTAATATTCAAAAATATAATTAAGAATTTATTTTCAATGTTTGATGTAAAGCAACAATAACAAATACAACATAATACACAATAACACAAACTACAATAAATTGAAAGAAAATAATGAAATTTTTGTTGAAAAGTAAAAAAAAATAAAATTTAAACAATTTTGTAAGAAAGTTTTGTGGAAACGAATGTAAAAAAGAATTAAAAAGATAAAGACTGTAAAACAAAAAAACTGAAATCTTTATTGGTACAGAAATTTTTAACTTTTTCATGCAACTATTAAAAAAAATCTAATATTCAAAAATATAATTAAGAATTTATTTTCAATGTTTGATGTAAAGCAACAATAACAAATACAACATAATACACAATAACACAAACTACAATAAATTGAAAGAAAATAATGAAATTTTTGTTGAAAAGTAAAAAAAAATAAAAATTAAACAATTTTGTAAGAAAGTTTTGTGGAAACGAATGTAAAAAAGAATTAAAAAGATAAAGACTGTAAAACAAAAAAACTGAAATCTTTATTGGTACAGAAATTTTTAACTTTTTCATGCAACTATTAAAAAAAATCTAATATTCAAAAATATAATTAAGAATTTATTTTCAATGTTTGATGTAAAGCAACAATAACAAATACAACATAATACACAATAACACAAACTACAATAAATTGAAAGATAATAATGAAATTTTTGTTGAAAAGTAAAAAAAAATAAAATTTAAACAATTTTGTAAGAAAGTTTTGTAGAAACGAATGTAAAAAAGAATTAAAAAGATAAAGACTGTAAAACAAAAAAACTGAAATCTTTATTGGTACAGAAATTTTTAACTTTTTCATGCAACTATTAAAAAAAAATCTAATATTCAAAAATATAATTAAGAATTTATTTTCAATGTTTGATGTAAAGCAACAATAACAAATACAACATAATACACAATAACACAAACTACAATAAATTGAAAGAAAATAATGAAATTTTTGTTGAAAAGTAAAAAAAAATAAAATTTAAACAATTTTGTAAGAAAGTTTTGTGGAAACGAATGTAAAAAAGAATTAAAAAGATAAAGACTGTAAAACAAAAAAACTGAAATCTTTATTGGTACAGAAATTTTTAACTTTTTCATGCAACTATTAAAAAAAAATCTAATATTCAAAAATATAATTAAGAATTTATTTTCAATGTTTGATGTAAAGCAACAATAACAAATACAACATAATACACAATAACACAAACTACAATAAATTGAAAGAAAATAATGAAATTTTTGTTGAAAAGTAAAAAAAAATAAAATTTAAACAATTTTGTAAGAAAGTTTTGTGGAAACGAATGTAAAAAAGAATTAAAAAGATAAAGACTGTAAAACAAAAAAACTGAAATCTTTATTGGTACAGAAATTTTTAACTTTTTCATGCAACTATTAAAAAAAAATCTAATATTCAAAAATATAATTAAGAATTTATTTTCAATGTTTGATGTAAAGCAACAATAACAAATACAACATAATACACAATAACACAAACTACAATAAATTGAAAGAAAATAATGAAATTTTTGTTGAAAAGTAAAAAAAAATAAAATTTAAACAATTTTGTAAGAAAGTTTTGTGGAAACGAATGTAAAAAAGAATTAAAAAGATAAAGACTGTAAAACAAAAAAACTGAAATCTTTATTGGTACAGAAATTTTTAACTTTTTCATGCAACTATTAAAAAAAAATCTAATATTCAAAAATATAATTAAGAATTTATTTTCAATGTTTGATGTAAAGCAACAATAACAAATACAACATAATACACAATAACACAAACTACAATAAATTGAAAGAAAATAATGAAATTTTTGTTGAAAAGTAAAAAAAAATAAAATTTAAACAATTTTGTAAGAAAGTTTTGTGGAAACGAATGTAAAAAAGAATTAAAAAGATAAAGACTGTAAAACAAAAAAACTGAAATCTTTATTGGTACAGAAATTTTTAACTTTTTCATGCAACTATTAAAAAAAAATCTAATATTCAAAAATATAATTAAGAATTTATTTTCAATGTTTGATGTAAAGCAACAATAACAAATACAACATAATACACAATAACACAAACTACAATAAATTGAAAGAAAATAATGAAATTTTTGTTGAAAAGTAAAAAAAAATAAAATTTAAACAATTTTGTAAGAAAGTTTTGTGGAAACGAATGTAAAAAAGAATTAAAAAGATAAAGACTGTAAAACAAAAAAACTGAAATCTTTATTGGTACAGAAATTTTTAACTTTTTCATGCAACTATTAAAAAAAAATCTAATATTCAAAAATATAATTAAGAATTTATTTTCAATGTTTGATGTAAAGCAACAATAACAAATACAACATAATACACAATAACACAAACTACAATAAATTGAAAGAAAATAATGAAATTTTTGTTGAAAAGTAAAAAAAAATAAAATTTAAACAATTTTGTAAGAAAGTTTTGTGGAAACGAATGTAAAAAAGAATTAAAAAGATAAAGACTGTAAAACAAAAAAACTGAAATCTTTATTGGTACAGAAATTTTTAACTTTTTCATGCAACTATTAAAAAAAAATCTAATATTCAAAAATATAATTAAGAATTTATTTTCAATGTTTGATGTAAAGCAACAATAACAAATACAACATAATACACAATAACACAAACTACAATAAATTGAAAGAAAATAATGAAATTTTTGTTGAAAAGTAAAAAAAAATAAAATTTAAACAATTTTGTAAGAAAGTTTTGTGGAAACGAATGTAAAAAAGAATTAAAAAGATAAAGACTGTAAAACAAAAAAACTGAAATCTTTATTGGTACAGAAATTTTTAACTTTTTCATGCAACTATTAAAAAAAAATCTAATATTCAAAAATATAATTAAGAATTTATTTTCAATGTTTGATGTAAAGCAACAATAACAAATACAACATAATACACAATAACACAAACTACAATAAATTGAAAGAAAATAATGAAATTTTTGTTGAAAAGTAAAAAAAAATAAAATTTAAACAATTTTGTAAGAAAGTTTTGTGGAAACGAATGTAAAAAAGAATTAAAAAGATAAAGACTGTAAAACAAAAAAACTGAAATCTTTATTGGTACAGAAATTTTTAACTTTTTCATGCAACTATTAAAAAAAAATCTAATATTCAAAAATATAATTAAGAATTTATTTTCAATGTTTGATGTAAAGCAACAATAACAAATACAACATAATACACAATAACACAAACTACAATAAATTGAAAGAAAATAATGAAATTTTTGTTGAAAAGTAAAAAAAAATAAAATTTAAACAATTTTGTAAGAAAGTTTTGTGGAAACGAATGTAAAAAAGAATTAAAAAGATAAAGACTGTAAAACAGAAAAACTGAAATCTTTATTGGTACAGAAATTTTTAACTTTTTCATGCAACTATTAAAAAAAAATCTAATATTCAAAAATATAATTAAGAATTTATTTTCAATGTTTGATGTAAAGCAACAATAACAAATACAACATAATACACAATAACACAAACTACAATAAATTGAAAGAAAATAATGAAATTTTTGTTGAAAAGTAAAAAAAAATAAAATTTAAACAATTTTGTAAGAAAGTTTTGTGGAAACGAATGTAAAAAAGAATTAAAAAGATAAAGACTGTAAAACAAAAAAACTGAAATCTTTATTGGTACAGAAATTTTTAACTTTTTCATGCAACTATTAAAAAAAATCTAATATTCAAAAATATAATTAAGAATTTATTTTCAATGTTTGATGTAAAGCAACAATAACAAATACAACATAATACACAATAACACAAACTACAATAAATTGAAAGAAAATAATGAAATTTTTGTTGAAAAGTAAAAAAAAATAAAAATTAAACAATTTTGTAAGAAAGTTTTGTGGAAACGAATGTAAAAAAGAATTAAAAAGATAAAGACTGTAAAACAAAAAAACTGAAATCTTTATTGGTACAGAAATTTTTAACTTTTTCATGCAACTAATAAAAAAAAATCTAATATTCAAAAATATAATTAAGAATTTATTTTCAATGTTTGATGTAAAGCAACAATAACAAATACAACATAATACACAATAACACAAACTACAATAAATTGAAAGATAATAATGAAATTTTTGTTGAAAAGTAAAAAAAAATAAAATTTAAACAATTTTGTAAGAAAGTTTTGTAGAAACGAATGTAAAAAAGAATTAAAAAGATAAAGACTGTAAAACAAAAAAACTGAAATCTTTATTGGTACAGAAATTTTTAACTTTTTCATGCAACTATTAAAAAAAAATCTAATATTCAAAAATATAATTAAGAATTTATTTTCAATGTTTGATGTAAAGCAACAATAACAAATACAACATAATACACAATAACACAAACTACAATAAATTGAAAGAAAATAATGAAATTTTTGTTGAAAAGTAAAAAAAAATAAAATTTAAACAATTTTGTAAGAAAGTTTTGTGGAAACGAATGTAAAAAAGAATTAAAAAGATAAAGACTGTAAAACAAAAAAACTGAAATCTTTATTGGTAAAGAAATTTTTAACTTTTTCATGCAACTATTAAAAAAAAATCTAATATTCAAAAATATAATTAAGAATTTATTTTCAATGTTTGATGTAAAGCAACAATAACAAATACAACATAATACACAATAACACAAACTACAATAAATTGAAAGAAAATAATGAAATTTTTGTTGAAAAGTAAAAAAAAATAAAATTTAAACAATTTTGTAAGAAAGTTTTGTGGAAACGAATGTAAAAAAGAATTAAAAAGATAAAGACTGTAAAACAAAAAAACTGAAATCTTTATTGGTACAGAAATTTTTAACTTTTTCATGCAACTATTAAAAAAAAATCTAATATTCAAAAATATAATTAAGAATTTATTTTCAATGTTTGATGTAAAGCAACAATAACAAATACAACATAATACACAATAACACAAACTACAATAAATTGAAAGAAAATAATGAAATTTTTGTTGAAAAGTAAAAAAAAATAAAATTTAAACAATTTTGTAAGAAAGTTTTGTGGAAACGAATGTAAAAAAGAATTAAAAAGATAAAGACTGTAAAACAAAAAAACTGAAATCTTTATTGGTACAGAAATTTTTAACTTTTTCATGCAACTATTAAAAAAAAATCTAATATTCAAAAATATAATTAAGAATTTATTTTCAATGTTTGATGTAAAGCAACAATAACAAATACAACATAATACACAATAACACAAACTACAATAAATTGAAAGAAAATAATGAAATTTTTGTTGAAAAGTAAAAAAAAATAAAATTTAAACAATTTTGTAAGAAAGTTTTGTGGAAACGAATGTAAAAAAGAATTAAAAAGATAAAGACTGTAAAACAAAAAAACTGAAATCTTTATTGGTACAGAAATTTTTAACTTTTTCATGCAACTATTAAAAAAAAATCTAATATTCAAAAATATAATTAAGAATTTATTTTCAATGTTTGATGTAAAGCAACAATAACAAATACAACATAATACACAATAACACAAACTACAATAAATTGAAAGAAAATAATGAAATTTTTGTTGAAAAGTAAAAAAAAATAAAATTTAAACAATTTTGTAAGAAAGTTTTGTGGAAACGAATGTAAAAAAGAATTAAAAAGATAAAGACTGTAAAACAAAAAAACTGAAATCTTTATTGGTACAGAAATTTTTAACTTTTTCATGCAACTATTAAAAAAAAATCTAATATTCAAAAATATAATTAAGAATTTATTTTCAATGTTTGATGTAAAGCAACAATAACAAATACAACATAATACACAATAACACAAACTACAATAAATTGAAAGAAAATAATGAAATTTTTGTTGAAAAGTAAAAAAAAATAAAATTTAAACAATTTTGTAAGAAAGTTTTGTGGAAACGAATGTAAAAAAGAATTAAAAAGATAAAGACTGTAAAACAAAAAAACTGAAATCTTTATTGGTACAGAAATTTTTAACTTTTTCATGCAACTATTAAAAAAAAATCTAATATTCAAAAATATAATTAAGAATTTATTTTCAATGTTTGATGTAAAGCAACAATAACAAATACAACATAATACACAATAACACAAACTACAATAAATTGAAAGAAAATAATGAAATTTTTGTTGAAAAGTAAAAAAAAATAAAATTTAAACAATTTTGTAAGAAAGTTTTGTGGAAACGAATGTAAAAAAGAATTAAAAAGATAAAGACTGTAAAACAAAAAAACTGAAATCTTTATTGGTACAGAAATTTTTAACTTTTTCATGCAACTATTAAAAAAAAATCTAATATTCAAAAATATAATTAAGAATTTATTTTCAATGTTTGATGTAAAGCAACAATAACAAATACAACATAATACACAATAACACAAACTACAATAAATTGAAAGAAAATAATGAAATTTTTGTTGAAAAGTAAAAAAAAATAAAATTTAAACAATTTTGTAAGAAAGTTTTGTGGAAACGAATGTAAAAAAGAATTAAAAAGATAAAGACTGTAAAACAAAAAAACTGAAATCTTTATTGGTACAGAAATTTTTAACTTTTTCATGCAACTATTAAAAAAAAATCTAATATTCAAAAATATAATTAAGAATTTATTTTCAATGTTTGATGTAAAGCAACAATAACAAATACAACATAATACACAATAACACAAACTACAATAAATTGAAAGAAAATAATGAAATTTTTGTTGAAAAGTAAAAAAAAATAAAATTTAAACAATTTTGTAAGAAAGTTTTGTGGAAACGAATGTAAAAAAGAATTAAAAAGATAAAGACTGTAAAACAAAAAAACTGAAATCTTTATTGGTACAGAAATTTTTAACTTTTTCATGCAACTATTAAAAAAAAATCTAATATTCAAAAATATAATTAAGAATTTATTTTCAATGTTTGATGTAAAGCAACAATAACAAATACAACATAATACACAATAACACAAACTACAATAAATTGAAAGAAAATAATGAAATTTTTGTTGAAAAGTAAAAAAAAATAAAATTTAAACAATTTTGTAAGAAAGTTTTGTGGAAACGAATGTAAAAAAGAATTAAAAAGATAAAGACTGTAAAACAAAAAAACTGAAATCTTTATTGGTACAGAAATTTTTAACTTTTTCATGCAACTATTAAAAAAAAATCTAATATTCAAAAATATAATTAAGAATTTATTTTCAATGTTTGATGTAAAGCAACAATAACAAATACAACATAATACACAATAACACAAACTACAATAAATTGAAAGAAAATAATGAAATTTTTGTTGAAAAGTAAAAAAAAATAAAATTTAAACAATTTTGTAAGAGGGAGTTTACACGGTGTCTATTCAGACATGTCTGACAAACACGTCTGTTTTGTTTGTAGGCGATCGGGGTAGAGAAGAAAGAGGGGTTGCCAAACAAACACGAAATGAGTTTTCATGTTTGTTTTTATGAATTTTCATGTATTTTGATTTGTATGTATATCAGTGATGGAAAACTTAAAAATTTAGATGGTACTGACCACCAACCAAAAGAGTACTTTTTTCAATATTTTGGTACTTTTTTTAAACATATTTTTTATTGCATATGTATTTGCTTATGATTTAATATAAGGTACACACGTAACAACAAGAATCATTTGATATTAATATATCTTTAGTTTAATTTCAATTTGAAATAGTTTGTACTTGCAACCGATTTCTTTTTTTTTTCGTTTTTATAGCATCTTGCACTGAAAACGTGCACTCAACTGCTGCTGATAAATGGAGTATTGACAAAATTCCAATGGCAATACGTGAATTATCAGGAATCATAAGTTCGTTCATTTCGTTCTTAACTTGGCTTAACATGAACGAAAAAAAGAACAATAAATTTTGTGTAGGCAATGTTGTCAATGCTAAAAAAATAGAAACGCTAAATTTCTCAACAAAGAAGCAAAGAAACAACAAAAGAGTACGAAAAATGACGTGGGGGTACCGTGTTATTTTTGAAATGAATAAGTACTGAAAAAGTACCATAGTAATGAATTTTCCATCACTGATGTATATGTATATTAGACAATTAGACATGAAAACAGACATGTTTGGATAGACATCGTGAAAAGACAAAAGGTTTTTGGTAGCATGTTCAAAAGAAAATGTCAAAAAAAGACATGTCTGAAAAGACTCCGTGTAAACTATGCCTAAGAAAGTTTTGTGGAAACGAATGTAAAAAAGAATTAAAAAGATAAAGACTGTAAAACAAAAAAACTGAAATCTTTATTGGTACAGAAATTTTTAACTTTTTCATGCAACTATTAAAAAAAAATCTAATATTCAAAAATATAATTAAGAATTTATTTTCAATGTTTGATGTAAAGCAACAATAACAAATACAACATAATACACAATAACACAAACTACAATAAATTGAAAGAAAATAATGAAATTTTTGTTGAAAAGTAAAAAAAAATAAAATTTAAACAATTTTGTAAGAAAGTTTTGTGGAAACGAATGTAAAAAAGAATTAAAAAGATAAAGACTGTAAAACAAAAAAACTGAAATCTTTATTGGTACAGAAATTTTTAACTTTTTCATGCAACTATTAAAAAAAAATCTAATATTCAAAAATATAATTAAGAATTTATTTTCAATGTTTGATGTAAAGCAACAATAACAAATACAACATAATACACAATAACACAAACTACAATAAATTGAAAGAAAATAATGAAATTTTTGTTGAAAAGTAAAAAAAAATAAAAATTAAACAATTTTGTAAGAAAGTTTTGTGGAAACGAATGTAAAAAAGAATTAAAAAGATAAAGACTGTAAAACAAAAAAACTGAAATCTTTATTGGTACAGACATTTTTAACTTTTTCATGCAACTATTAAAAAAAAATATAATTAAGAATTTATTTTCAATGTTTGATGTAAAGCAACAATAACAAATACAACATAATACACAATAACACAAACTACAATAAATTGAAAGAAAATAATGAAATTTTTGTTGAAAAGTAAAAAAAAATAAAAATTAAACAATTTTGTAAGAAAGTTTTGTGGAAACGAATGTAAAAAAGAATTAAAAAGATAAAGACTGTAAAACAAAAAAACTGAAATCTTTATTGGTACAGAAATTTTTAACTTTTTCATGCAACTATTAAAAAAAAATCTAATATTCAAAAATATAATTAAGAATTTATTTTCAATGTTTGATGTAAAGCAACAATAACAACTACAACATAATACACAACAACACAAACTACAATATATTGAAAGAAAATAATAAAATTGTTAAAAAGTAAAAAAAAATACTATCTAAACAATTTTGTAAGAATGTTTTGTGGAAACGAAATTTAACAAACAAACGCCTGTGTTCTAAATTCGTCAAATGAAATGAAAGTGAAAATTCCGCACAGTTTGTGTTCTTACTCAGGGTCTCCACCTGAGATAAGATATAAGATTTTTATATCAGCAAACGTCAAATTCAATCGCAGAGAGTATTATCTTACATGTGGACTCTCAAATAGTGTTAGTATTAATATTATAATAAATGTGATGAGACAGTTGTTATAAGATTTCTTATAACAACTTTCGATCTTATAAGATGAGTTGTCAAAAATACACATACATACATGTAGGATTTTAATGAAACCAGTGTTCTTTTTGTTTAATTTAAAAAAAGAGTTCAATTTTATTCAATTGTAAATGGATTACGTCCTAAAACTTAAAGTATTAATTAATGTAGTTATCTGTCCAACATCTAAACTTCAACTAACTATCCCTAGTCTTGTCCTCGTCGATAAAAACCGTACTCGTCCAACTCCCTGTCACTCGTTAGTCAATTCCTCTTGTCATGACAGTGTTATAATTCTAATAAGAGTTGCGACTCCTTGTCGTTCGTCCGTTAATACCCGTCCCCACATTCAGCCATCCTGCATGGTTATTCGCCCCGAATGACGAGTCCCATCTTTTCATATATTCGGTAACTGTATTCGTCCTACCAGGACCTTCGGAAGTACCGACCTTTTCGACCTCATAGCGGTCATGATCTAGTGCACGCACCACTCTGTAAGGTCCAAAATGTTTTGGCTTCAATTTTAGGCCAGTTCCGAATTGGATGCGTTTTATCGCCACAAGATCATCCACATCATAAAGAGGTGCTGCCGTTCATTTCTTGTTAAAGTTCCGTCTATTTTCAGACTGAATCTTAGCTATGTTCTCCTTAGCAGTACGACGTATTTCTTCTCTCTCCTCGTCGAGTTCGTGAATAGTGTAGTCTTCAATCAACTTTCTTATATCCCCGTGGCCTGCCACCTTCATTTCCACCCGTCAGTATTCTGAATGGTGAAAATTTGGTACTCCTTGGTGGGGTATTATTTATACATTGCTGTACCCTAACGACATGCTTATACCATTGTTGAGGATTGTTCACGCACAGCTTGGAAAGCAACGACACCACAATCTTATTCACCCTTTCAACCTGGCCATTACCCCTCGGAACACCAGTTGCTATTAACAAATGCTGAATATTTTGCCGGTCGCAATATTCCCTAAATACATTCGATGTGAAGGCCGTCCCTCTGTCAGAAATAATCCTTTCTGGGTTACCAAAAATTGCGGACTGTCTTTTTAACCTATCAACTACCTCCTCTGTTCCGATTCTTCTTGTAGGATATAACCATACAAATTTCGAAAATGCATCAACAACAACTTGAATATGATTGTACCGCTTCCGAGTTATCACCATAGGCCCGACATGGTCAATGTAATAAGTTTTGAGGGGCTTATTCGATTTATCGATTGGACTTAAAAAACCCTTTGCTTTGCCAACTTTTGCATCATTAATAATACACTCCATATAACTGCGAACCACATTATTCACCTTTCGCGTTATATCAGGTATATAAAATTCTTTTTCGACCAGCTCTTTAGTTTTTTTTACGCCAAAATGACCTTCTCTGTGAGCGATTTGAATAATCTCCACTTCCATAGCAGCTGGGATAACTATTAATTCACGATTCGGGTCCTTATATAGCAAATCATACTTCAAATAAAAATCTTCGTAACTCTGCTTCTCAACCAGTTGCCTGATAACCTTTACCCTTTCATCCTGTAACTGTGCTGCCTTAAGTCTATGTTTCAACGAATCCTCCACTAAGAGACAAGAAACTCTGCTAAGTGCATCAACATGTCTCATTCTGCTACCGGATCTATGCTCTATGATGTGGGTGAAGATAAATATGTCGAACTAAATATGTTTCGACGTAACATCTTACGTCTTCACATATTTCAAATACGTTTTTCGTTTTTGGGACATTTTTCCAAATATGTTTTTGACAAGCTGTTAAATATGTTTTCGTATTTGTTACATATTTAATGAAATTTGAAAGAACTTAAAAATTGTATTACAAATACAATATGTGGACAAACTGGAAGACCTTACAGGATGGTACATACCTCATTTTAAAGCTAATTACGCCCAAATTTGTAATCTATTTTGCTTTTGGAGAAAAAACCTCTGGGCTATTTTTAAAACATTTTTTAAGTTCTCAGATGTACTAGTAGTGATTCTCTGAGGGATTTTTGAAAATTTTGGACAAACTGGAAGACCTTACAGGATGGGACATACCTCATTTTAAAGCTAATTACGCCCAAATTTTTAATCTATTTTGCTTTTGGAGAAAAAAACCTCTGGGCTATTTTTAAAACATTTTTTAAGTTCTCAGATGTACTGGTAGTGATTCTCTTTTTTGATAATGGCACCTCGGTATCGCACCTACCGAGGCTTTAATTTGCGTTATAAAACGTAAAATTCGACTGATAGGAGCAAAAGTTATGGGGAGTTCTAAATGCATTTTCATTTTTTTGTTGAGTTTCGGTGTAAAAGTTGAATATTTCAAATATGAATTTTTTTATAATTTATCATTATTTCTCTTGTATTTTACAACTGATACTTATTTTTTATTGTCGAACTTAGATCCTGTCAGAAAATGCCAATATTTGGCCCCTGAAAATTTTTTAGTCCCAATATTCACAGGGGCCAAAGGTTGGCTTTTTTGGGACGAGACGAGTTGTTATAAGGATAAAACTGAAAAGGAATATTTTGAAAAATGCCCAAATAGCATTCTTGGCTATCGATAACATTTTAGGTAATTCAACTTTTATTTTTGGTTTGAGATGTACATATGTGTATTTTATTTTTATATATTAATACAAATATATAATTAAATCAAAAACAAATTATAATCTATAAACAATTTTAATTTTAATTTTGGGTTTCATTTTCCAGAAGCTGTTTAGCTTCTTCCTCTAATTCGATTGAGGTTGATTTCCATTTTTGTCGAATACTGGACATATATGGATCTGATGTGCACAACAAAATAGTAATAAGATCTTCATTAGTACAACATCTGGACATTTTTCTTGTATTATGCTCGCGGAAGAATCTGTAGTCTTTGATCCTTTTTTCTTGCGCTTCTTCAGATAGATCTCCAATTGGTAGGATATTGTGTTGAACTATTTGTTCCCCATGGTATAAAATTTTATGAACAGTGGTTCGCATATGTCTCCAAGAGTATTTTTTGTTATAAATGTTGCATACTGGCCAAATTTTTTTGCATTTATCTCTCTGCTACATGATATAACTTGTAAAATGATCTGGAATCGTCTTATTAATTCAAAATGTACTCCTGTGATAGATGCTGCAGTTTCTGGATCGGAAAAGAATCTCCTTGCAGTGTTTCCATCATTTGAATTTCCTTCTCCTTGTTTTGGCTGATCAATTATAAGGCCTAGGTGAAGGTATTTTTCTTGAATTTGTTTTTTTCTTTGCTTCCTTTTTTCCACATATTCTTTGTTTTTTCTCACTGTTTCGCCTAACGGGCCAAATTCCAAATCATTAAGAATATGCTCCATGAAACGAATTCTGGTATGAAGAGGGGACATTCCAAATTCGTTTGCTTCATTGAAACTATTGTCTTGTGATGGGGGTTGGCTTAATTGACTTGATGTCTTTTGGCATATGGTACAGCTCGACGAAGACTTTGTTTCGGTTAATGCTTGTGCAACTTTTCCATCGATCATTGTAAGGAACATTTGAAAATTAATTTCAATGCATTGGTCATCAAATTTAAATATTGCCGGTTGAAGTTCTTTAATTTGATCTTTTATTTTTCGAACTTCTTCAGTTATGACATCTTAAGTTTCCTTTTTGTAAACAAACTTTATTGGTCTGCAATACTTTGTTGAAGAGGGAATTTCATTTTTCCATACATCCATTTCTGTAACTCTACTGGTTGACGGCTCTAAGCCAATATAAGTTCTTCTTAAACGTAATGGAACGAAAGATACCATGAATAAGTTAGCATCAGATGAGTTTTCTGAATTACATTGCTTGTATTGTTTCTGACCAGAGCTTCCATCACATCCCCATTTAGAGAATAAAGTGATGCTGCAATTTTTAAGTTTTTTTAAACAGTCAGCATCAAGTGTATTTAATAATCGTTCTGCAGTGTGTTCGAGAAGAGCCTGCAATTTTACTTCTTCTGAACTTGAAGTTACACTAATAGCCGTTTGCGAAGGTAAGCACTCTTTTTTGACAGAAACTAAATCTCGATATGCTGGAAAGATTCCTCAATTTTTTTTCATTGGTTCGCTTTTGCAGTTCTGTATACTGATTTTTTGTCAGTTTTTAATCCAAAAATAGTGCAAATGCTTCTTCTGGAGTAAATTTCATTTCTTCAGTTGGTGTAGGCATACTTTTTAAAATCCTCTTTGTGCGTTTAGGGCTCGCTTCCACTATTTTTTCAATTATTGCAATTTTTGTTTTCTTATTTTGCGTTGGTTGAATTTGATGCAGAAATGAATCCTTTATCATACTATGAGAAATTTCTTCATTGATATTTGCAAGCCTGCGTCTTCGTGATCTTTCACTGCAATTGTCAATTTGTTTTGCGGGCCGACCCACTTTTCCAGTTTCCTTAGCGGTTATTGACAGCTTCTTAAAAATCAGATCATTTGTTAGCCATTTTTCGTTGCGTAAGTAAAACGTTTTCTTGTTTCTAGAACATTAAAGGTACCGTTTTCTTAATGTAAATGAAAAATTTTTAATTTTTATCTTATGAATTTTGATTTCTTGTTCGTTGCATAATTTAAAAAATGGATTACTAATTATGTGTAACACAAAATTTTTTCATCTTTCTGTTGAAAATATATATCTGCGAGAACTTTATAACTGAACCTATTCATTGTTTAAACAATAATGAAGGTAAAATTATGAATGCATGCATTTTTATACTCTTGATAGAAGTTTTTTAAATGATCTTTTGTTACCACTTCTTGGAAACATTAATACCCTTTTTTAAACACAAATTTAATCTTTTATTACCATTTCTTTGAAACATAAAAATCCCTGTTTTCACACTTTTTAAAGGATAACATACCGGCAATAAATTAACAGGTAACATGTAGGTAACTTTCACGTAAAATATAACTGCTCTTCCATTTTTTAAATTAAGTTGCAATTTTCAAGTAATTAAACTATGTAGTTTATGTTGCGGCTATTTACTAATGTTTAACCTTTTAACTTACTCAGAAATCTAACGTGTTAGTCTATTTATGTCGCCTATTCGTTTTGCAGCATCCGTTCACCCACAATAAGTTCATAACAATGGCAATACCTTTACCTTCTCGAAATTAATTGATAACCTGACGTGCTAGATAATTTATGTGGCCTGAACTGCTTTATTTGCCGAAAATTCTTTAAGATTCACTTACTTTAATTTCAGTAATGTTTCCTTGCAGGACTTATTTTTTGAACCGAATATCTTACCTTGGGCCACAGAAATTGCTGTAGTTCGCAAGACCGTATCCAGATGTGTGTACAATGGGGTATATAAATGTAGGTTAGATTCTGGACTACAAGAGAGTATAGATTTTTTTTGACGCGTTTTGACGGGCAGGACTTATGTTCTATAAAATAGGAAATTTCCGGGAAATTTTGACATTAAAAAGAAAGAAAATTAAATAGTTCTACAGGTCGCAGAGTTTAATGCTTTAAACCACGTATAGCTAATAAGATAAACTAATACACAAAACTTATTCTGTCAAAAAATCTTGAAAAACAAAAAAGTTATGAGCATCAACTTCAAAAGTTTACTCAGAAATTCAAAACTATAACCAAATACTGAAAAAGTCCATTTGGGACCACCCTGTTCTCAATGAAATAGTTGAAATAGGGTTGAAATTTGTTGGCTCCCAAGGTTCACTAGTATTTACTTTCACATGAATAAAAAAATTTCATAATCGGAGAACATAAAAAAAAATAGTTTTGGCCGCCTTCTCAAAATATGAACCAGTGTGCGACGGTCTGATAGTAGAATTTTCCACAATATTGCCCAAAATATCCACCTTTTTCTTCTAAAGCTGAGACTTTTCCCACTTAATATTAAGTCACCCTCAATACTCTCTCCAATTTTGCGATACCTTCCTCCTCGTTTAATGACGGGATTATGTATAACATCGTCCATATATACTACAATCGTACCATCCTGTATCAACTCTCTAAATATCGAAAAATAAAACGACAAAACACCGCGGGAGAATTAGAAATTCCAAAAGGTACATAAAGGAATTCATATTGTCCATTATGTGTCACAAATTAAGTATATTTCCGAGATTCTTCCTTATATAGACCTTAGCCGATTGTAATTTGTGCAAAACATCGTCTAGCAATACCATTGGGAAATTGTCTCTCATGATCTTTAAGTTTAATTTCCGATAATCACAACACAATATCTTGGTTCCATCCTTCTTGGAACCTATTACTATGGGTGAAGCATATTCAGATGTACTTGAGCGTATTATTCCATCAAAAAGTCACTCCTTTATCTGTTGCTCTACAACACGTTGATCATCGTATGACAATCGTCGGGGTCTTTGATAAATAGGGACATCATCAGAAAGTATTATCTTCATATTAATAGGTGAGGGTTTCTCCCTTCTCGACCTTTAATTTGCAATTAATTCTTTAACGTGAACTGCTTTCTCTCTAGACAGGTTTATTAAATTATACTCCCGATCTTTATCCTCAAATACCAACGTCGAACAGAATAACGCAAACTCATCGACTGGTTCAGGCAAATTCTCCAATGTGCTACCCTCCGATTCTTTCCCCTTTTTCACTAACTTCGTACCCTCAGAACACATAATCATATCCGCCTGTTGTAATAAATCATTACCTATTGCCGCTGGATATACAAAATTTTCCGCCACGAAAAATTTTATGTCGAACTTGTCCCCATCAATTACCACAACCTTGTAAAAATACCCTATTGTAGTCAATATATAGTCCCCGGCGGTAATAAAATTCCGCTTCTCCGATGTTAGTCCTACGTCACCCAAGCGCTGGAAAACATCATAACAAACAAATTAAATTCACTTCATCGCCGATTTTAGATACTTAGAAAATTTTTTTTTTTTTATTTTAGAAATTTTACTCCATTGATCCCGATACTCAAAGTAGTGAATCAAACTCTCCTCGTCTAATTTGATTGGCTAACCTATCTCCACCAATATGTAAAGGTACTCCCTCAAGCTTTCACCATTCCTCTTTTAACGATCCTTTAACATTCGATGGATATCCACTGACGCCAATTTACACCCGAATTCTCCTATTAGTGCCTCTCTTAAAGATCCCCAGTTCTTTATTCCACTCTGACTACGTACAAATATTTTTGCTGCCTTCAATAGTTGCTTAGCATATATAAACTTTTGCAACTGATTTCAAGCAACTGCTTTAGCGTTGCCCTCAGTCTTCCAACCAGTTATTTATATCAATATTGTCAGTGTCACAGAATGATGTTAGAGAATCTTCTATATCTCGTAACGTAAATACAATCCTTTCAAAATTATCAGTGCCCGAATCACCCGCAGTCAGACCAAAATGCTCCAATAACCGCCGTTGCAACTCACCCTTGAGTCCTGTTGGCGCCAATCCCAACCCAGTCAACTTTTTCCTTAACCCCTCCACAGTCAATGCTAAAAATCCCCTTTCCCTACAAAAAAAGAATGGAGTACATGGTCCAAAGGAGTACTTTTTGAACTACTCTTATATAATGCAGCCATGGACCATTTCATTTTAACAAGAATTTTTTTACGACGTTTGGCAACACTTAAAATGCTTGGTGTTAAATTACAGCTCTGGTAGCCCTTATGTCATTTGTTTATAAAATTTGGTTAGAAATAAATATGCGGGTAAAAAAATTATTTACATTAAAGCATAAGATAAATTATTGGTAAGATAATTTATCTTATTTAATTACAGTGGAATAGAGTAGCTTCGAAACTAACCCCTATGAGTACTCCATGGGGTAGTGAAATAGAGTACTTTCGAAACTAACCCCTAAGAGTACTCCATAGGGTAGTGAAATAGAGTACTTTCAAAACTAGTATTTGTGGGTGCTCTTTGGTGTAGCGACATAGAGTAGTTTTGGTACCCCAATGTAATGCATATCTGGGTTACGTGGTCCAGCCCTAGGACATCGCAATGTAAATTGGAGTATGTTTTTACATACATTTAGGTTAGGTATTGGAGTAGTCCTACTCCCTTATGGGGTAGTCCATACAAGCATGTATAGAGTAGTCTCGTTTTTTTAACAAACTTTTTCAAACAAACTTTCATTCATATATTGCCCCATTGTGCAAAATTTAGGACTTGTGCCAAAAATGTGAAAATGGGGGTAATAGAGGAAGGTCTTGGCTACATTTCCCTATATTCAGTTTTTTTCCATCAAGTTATTTTTTTAACAACTTTTTCAAACAAACTTTTTTACACAACTCACTCATTCATTTATTGCCCCATTGTGCAAAATTTCGGACCTGTGCCAAAAATGTGAAAATGGTAATAGAGGAAGGTCTTGGCTACATTTCCTTATATTCAGTTTTATACCATCAAGTTATTTTTTAACAAACTTTTTCAAACAAACTTTCATTCATATATTGGCCCATTGTGCAAAATTTAGGACTTGTACCAAAAATGTGCAAATGGGGGGGGGGGGGGGGGGGGGTAATAGACGAAGGTCTTGGCTACTTTTCCTCATATTCAGTTTTTTCCCATCAAGTTATTTTTTTAACAAACTTTTATTCATATTTAATGCAAAATTTAGGACCTGTGCTAAAATTGTGAAAATGGGAAGTAATAGAGGAAGGCCTTGGCTACATTTCCCCATATTCAGTTTTTATCCACCAAGTTATTTTTTAACAAACTTTTTCAAACAAAATTCCATTCATATATTGCCACATTGTGCAAAATATAGAACTTGTGCCAAAAATGTGCAAATGGGGGATAATAGAGGAAGGTCTTGGCTACATTTCCCCATATTCAGTTTTTTCCATCATTTTATTTTTTTAACAACTTTTTCAAACAAACTTTTTCACACAACTCACTCATTTATATATTGCCCCATTGTGCAAAATTTTGGACTTGTACCAAAAATGTGCAAACGGGGGGTAATAGAGGAAGGTCTTGGCTACATTTCCTCATATTCAGTTTTTTACCATCAAGTCATTTTTTAACAAACTTTTTCAAACAAACTTTCATTCATATATTGGCCCATTGTGCAAAATTTATGACTTGTACCAAAAATGTAAAAATGAGGGGTAATAGAGGAAGGTCTTGGCGACATTTCCCCATATTCAGTTTTTTCCATCAAGTTATTTTTTTAACAACTTTTTCAAACAAACTTTTTCACACAACTCACTCATTCATATATTGCCCCCATTGTGCAAAATTTAGGACTTGTGCCAAAATTGTGAAAATGGGGGGTAATAGAGGAAGGCCTTGGCTACATTTTTCCATATTCAGTTTTTATCCATCAAGTTATTTTTTTAACAAACGTTTTCAAACAAACTTCCATTCATATATTGCCCCATTGTGCAAAATATAGGACTTGTGACAAAAATGTGAAAATGAGGGGTAATAGAGGAAGGTTTTGGCTACATTTCCCCATATTCAGTTTTTTTTCCATCAAGTTATTTTTTAACAACTTTTTCAAACAATATTCTTCACACAACTCACTCATTGTACAAATTTTAGGACTTGTGCCAAAAATGTGAAAATGAGGGGTAATAGAGGAAGGTCTTGGCTACATTTCCTCATATTCAGTTTTTTCCCATCAAGTTATTTTTTAACAAACTTTTTCAAACAAACTTTCATTCATATATTGCCCCATTGTGCAAAATTTAGGACTTGTGCCAAAAATGTAAAAATAGGGGGTAATAGAGCAAGGTATTGGCGACATTTCCCCATATTCAGTTTTTTCCACCAAGATATTTTTTTAACAACTTTTTCAAACAAACTTTTTCACACAACTCACTCATTCATATATTGCCCCCATTGTGCAAAACTTAGGACTTGTGCCAAAAATGTGCAAATGGGGGGTAATAGAGGAAGGTCTTGGCTACATTTCCTCATATTCAGTTTTTTCCCATCAAGTTATTTTTTTAACAAACTTTTTCAAACAAACTTTTATTCATATTTTCCCCATTGTGCAAAATTAAGGACTTGTGCCAAAATTGTGAAAATGGGGAGTAATAGAGGAAGGCCTTGGCTACATTTTTTCATATTCAGTTTTTTCCATCGAGTTATTTTTGTAACAACTTTTTATAACAAACTTTTTCACACAACTCACTCATTGTGCAAAATTTAGGACTTGTGCCAAAAATGTGCAAATGAGGGGTAATAGAGGAAGGTCTTGGCTACATTTTCCCATATTCAGTTTTTTTCCATCAAGTTATTTTTTAACAACTTTTTCAAACAAAATTCTTCACACAACTCACTCATTGTGCAAATTTTAGGACTTGTGCCAAAAATGCGCAAATGGGGGTTAATAGAGGAAGGTCTTGGCTACATTTCCTTATATTCAGTTTTTTCCCATCAAGTTATTTTTTTAACAAACTTTTTCAAACAAACTTTCATTCATATATTGCCCCATTGTGCAAAATTTAGGACTTGTGCCAAAATGAGCAAATGGGGGGTAATAGAGGAAGGTCTTGGCTACATTTCCTTATATTCATTTTTTTCCCATCAAGTTATTTTCTAAACAAACTTTTTCAAACAAACTTTCATTCATATATTGTCCCACTGTGCAAAATTTAGGACTTGTGCCAAAAACGAGCAAATGGGGGGTAATAGAGGAAGGTCTTGGCTACATTTCCTCATATTCAGTTTTTTCCCATCAAGTTATTTTTTTAACAAACTTTTTCAAACAAACTTTTATTCATATTTTCCCCATTGTGCAAAATTTAGGACTTGTGCCAAAATTGTGAAAATGGGGGGTAATAGAGGAAGGCCTTGGCTACATTTTTTCATATTCAGCTTTTTCCATCAAGTTATTTTTTTAACAAACTTTTTCAAACAAACTTTCATTCATATATTGTCCCACTGTGCAAAATTTAGGACTTGTGCCAAAAATGTGAAAATGGGGGGTGATAGAGGAAGGTCTTGGCTACATTTCCCCATATTCAGTTTTTTCCATCAAGTTATTTTTTTAACAACTTTTTCACACAATTCACTCATTCATATATTGCCCCCATTGTGCAAAATTTATAACTTGTGCTAAAAATGTGCAAATGCGGGGTAATAGAGGAAGGTCTTGGCTACATTTCCTCATATTCAGTTTTTTCCCATCAAGTTATTTTTTTAACAAACTTTTTCAAACAAACTTTCATTCATATATTGCCCCATTGTGCAAAATTTAGGACTTGTTCCAAAAATGTAAAAATGGGGGGTAATAGAGCAAGGTCTTGGCAACATTTCCCCATATTCTGTTTTTTCCATCAAGTTATTTTTTTAACAACTTTTTCAAACAAACTTTTTCACACAACTCACTCATTCATATATTGCCCCCATTGTGCAAAACTGAGGACTTGTGCCAAAAATGTGCAAATGGGGGGTGATAGAGGAAGGTCTTGGCTACATATCCTCATACTCAGTTTTTTCCCATCAAGTTATTTTTTTAACAAACTTTTTCAAACAAACTTTTATTCATATTTTTCCCCATTGTGCAAAATTTAGGACTTGTGCCAAAATTGTGAAAATGGGGGGAAATAGAGGAAGGCCTTGGCTACATTTTTCCATATTTAGTTTTTATCCATCAATTTATTTTTTTAACAAACTTTTTCAAACAAACTTCCATTCATATATTGCCCCATTGTGCAAAATATAGGACTTGTGCCAAAAATGTGAAAATGAGGGGTTATAGAGGAAGGTCTTAGCTAAATTTCCTTATATTCAGTTTTTTCCCATCAAGTTATTTTTTTAACAAACTTTTTCAAACAAACTTTCATTCATATATTGCCCCATTGTGCAAAATTTAGGACTTGTGCCAAAAATGTAAAAATGGGGGGTAATAGAGCAAGGTATTGGCGACATTTCCCCATATTCAGTTTTTTCCATCAAGTTATTTTTTTAACAACTTTTTTAAACAAACTTTTTCACACAACTCACTCATTCATATATTGCCCCCATTGTGCAAACTTAGGACTTGTGCCAAAAATGTGCAAATGGGGGGTAATAGAGGAAGGTCTTGGCTACATTTCCTCATATTCAGTTTTTTCCCATCAAGTTATTTTTTTAACAAACTTTTTCAAACAAACTTTTATTCATATTTTCCCCATTGTGCAAAATTAAGGACTTGTGCCAAAATTGTGAAAATGGGGAGTAATAGAGGAAGGCCTTGGCTACATTTTTTCATATTCAGTTTTTTCCATCGAGTTATTTTTGTAACAACTTTTTATAACAAACTTTTTCACACAACTCACTCATTGTGCAAAATTTAGGACTTGTGCCAAAAATGTGCAAATGAGGGGTAATAGAGGAAGGTCTTCGCTACATTTCCCCATATTCAGTTTTTTTCCATCAAGTTATTTTTTAACAACTTTTTCAAACAAAATTCTTCACACAACTCACTCATTGTGCAAATTTTAGGACTTGTGCCAAAAATGCGCAAATGGGGGGGTAATAGAGGAAGGCCTTGGCTACATTTTTTCATATTCATTTTTTTCCATCAAGTAATTTTTTTAACAAACTTTTTCAAACAAACTTTCATTCATATATTGTCCCACTGTGCAAAATTTAGGACTTGTGCCAAAAATGTGAAAATGGGTGGTGATAGAGGAAGGTCTTGGCTACATTTCCCCATATTCAGTTTTTTCCATCAAGTTATTTTTTTAACAACTTTTTCACACAATTCACTCATCCATATATTGCCCCCATTGTGCAAAATTTATAACTTGTGCTAAAAATGTGCAAATGCGGGGTAATAGAGGAAAGTCTTGGCTACATTTCCTCATATTCAGTTTTTTCCCATCAAGTTATTTTTTTAACAAACTTTTTCAAACAAACTTTCATTCATATATTGCCCCATTGTGCAAAATTTAGGACTTGTGCCAAAAATGTAAAAATGGGGGGTAATAGAGCAAGGTCTTGGCGACCTTTCCCCATATTCAGTTTTTTCCATCAAGTTATTTTTTTAACAACTTTTTCAAACAAACTCTTTCACACAACTCACTCATTCATATATTGCCCCCATTGTGCAAAACTGAGGACTTGTGCCAAAAATGTGCAAATGGGGGGTAATAGAGGAAGGTCTTGGCTACATTTCCTCATATTCAGTTTTTTCCCATCAAGTTATTTTTTTAACAAACTTTTTTAAACAAACTTTTATTCATATTTTTGCCCATTGTGCAAAATTTAGGACTTGTGCCAAAATTGTGAAAATGGGTGGTAATAGAGGAAGGCCTTGGCTACATTTTTCCATATTCAGTTTTTTCCATCAAGTTATTTTTTTAACAACTTTTTCAAACAAACTTTTTCACACAACTCACTCATTGTGCAAAATTTAGGACTTGTGCCAAAAATGTGCAAATGAGGGGTAATAGAGGAAGGTCTTCGCTACATTTCCCCATATTCAGTTTTTTTCCATCAAGTTATTTTTTAACAACTTTTTCAAACAAAATTCTTCACACAACTCACTCATTGTGCAAATTTTAGGACTTGTGCCAAAAATGCGCAAATGGGGGGGTAATAGAGGAAGGCCTTGGCTACATTTTTTTCCATCAAGTTATTTTTTTAACAAACTTTTTCAAACAAACTCTTTCACACAACTCACTCATTCATATATTGCCCCCATTGTGCAAAACTGAGGACTTGTGCCAAAAATGTGCAAATGGGGGGTAATAGAGGAAGGTCTTGGCTACATTTCCTCATATTCAGTTTTTTCCCATCAAGTTATTTTTTTAACAAACTTTTTCAAACAAACTTTCATTCATATATTGCCCCATTGTGCAAAATTTAGGACTTGTGCCAAAAATGTAAAAATGGGGGGTAATAGAGCAAGGTCTTGGCGACCTTTCCCCATATTCAGTTTTTTCCATCAAGTTATTTTTTTAACAACTTTTTCAAACAAACTCTTTCACACAACTCACTCATTCATATATTGCCCCCATTGTGCAAAACTGAGGACTTGTGCCAAAAATGTGCAAATGGGGGGTAATAGAGGAAGGTCTTCGCTACATTTCCCCATATTCAGTTTTTTCCATCAAGTTATTTTTTTAACAACTTTTTCAAACAAACTCTTTCACACAACTCACTCATTCATATATTGCCCCCATTGTGCAAAACTGAGGACTTGTGCCAAAAATGTGCAAATGGGGGGTAATAGAGGAAGGTCTTGGCTACATTTCCTCATATTCAGTTTTTTCCCATCAAGTTATTTTTTTAACAAACTTTTTTAAACAAACTTTTATTCATATTTTTGCCCATTGTGCAAAATTTAGGACTTGTGCCAAAAATGTAAAAATGGGGGGTAATAGAGCAAGGTCTTGGCGACCTTTCCCCATATTCAGTTTTTTCCATCAAGTTATTTTTTTAACAACTTTTTCAAACAAACTCTTTCACACAACTCACTCATTCATATATTGCCCCCATTGTGCAAAACTGAGGACTTGTGCCAAAAATGTGAAAATGGGTGGTGATAGAGGAAGGTCTTGGCTACATTTCCCCATATTCAGTTTTTTCCATCAAGTTATTTTTTTAACAACTTTTTCACACAATTCACTCATTCATATATTGCCCCCATTGTGCAAAATTTATAACTTGTGCTAAAAATGTGCAAATGCGGGGTAATAGAGGAAGGTCTTGGCTACATTTCCTCATATTCAGTTTTTTCCCATCAAGTTATTTTTTTAACAAACTTTTTCAAACAAACTTTCATTCATATATTGCCCCATTGTGCAAAATTTAGGACTTGTGCCAAAAATGTAAAAATGGGGGGTAATAGAGCCAGGTCTTGGCGACTTTTCCCCATATTCAGTTTTTTCCATCAAGTTATTTTTTTAACAACTTTTTCAAACAAACTTTTTCACACAACTCACTCATTCATATATTGCCCCCATTGTGCAAAACTGAGGACTTGTGCCAAAAATGTGCAAATGGGGGGTAATAGAGGAAGGTCTTGGCTACATTTCCTCATATTCAGTTTTTTCCCATCAAGTTATTTTTTTAACAAACTTTTTTAAACAAACTTTTATTCATATTTTTGCCCATTGTGCAAAATTTAGGACTTGTGCCAAAATTGTGAAAATGGGGGGTAATAGAGGAAGGCCTTGGCTACATTTTTCCATATTCAGTTTTTCCATCAAGTTATTTTTTTAACAACTTTTTCAAACAAACTTTTTCACACAACTCACTCATTGTGCAAAATTTAGGACTTGTGCCAAAAATGTGCAAATGAGGGGTAATAGAGGAAGGTCTTCGCTACATTTCCCCATATTCAGTTTTTTTCCATCAAGTTATTTTTTAACAACTTTTTCAAACAAAATTCTTCACACAACTCACTCATTGTGCAAATTTTAGGACTTGTGCCAAAAATGCGCAAATGGGGGGGTAATAGAGGAAGGCCTTGGCTACATTTTTTCATATTCATTTTTTTCCATCAAGTTATTTTTTTAACAAACTTTTTCAAACAAACTTTCATTCATATATTGTCCCACTGTGCAAAATTTAGGACTTGTGCCAAAAATGTGAAAATGGGTGTTGATAGAGGAAGGTCTTGGCTACATTTCCCCATATTCAGTTTTTTCCATCAAGTTATTTTTTTAACAACTTTTTCACACAATTCACTCATCCATATATTGCCCCCATTGTGCAAAATTTATAACTTGTGCTAAAAATGTGCAAATGCGGGGTAATAGAGGAAGGTCTTGGCTACATTTCCTCATATTCAGTTTTTTCCCATCAACTTATTTTTTTAACAAACTTTTTCAAACAAACTTTCATTCATATATTGCCCCATTGTGCAAAATTTAGGACTTGTGCCAAAAATGTAAAAATGGGGGGTAATAGAGCAAGGTCTTGGCGACTTTTCCCCATATTCAGTTTTTTCCATCAAGTTATTTTTTTAACAACTTTTTCACACAATTCACTCATTCATATATTGTCCCCATTGTGCAAAATTTATAACTTGTGCTAAAAATGTGCAAATGCGGGGTAATAGAGGAAGGTCTTGGCTACATTTCCTCATATTCAGTTTTTTCCCATCAAGTTATTTTTTTAACAAACTTTTTCAAACAAACTTTCATTCATATATTGCCCCATTGTGCAAAATTTAGGACTTGTGCCAAAAATGTAAAAATGGGGGGTAATAGAGCAAGGTCTTGGCGACTTTTCCCCATATTCAGTTTTTTCCATCAAGTTATTTTTTTAACAACTTTTTCAAACAAACTTTTTCACACAACTCACTCATTCATATATTGCCCCCATTGTGCAAAACTGAGGACTTGTGCCAAAAATGTGCAAATGGGGGGTGATAGAGGAAGGTCTTGGCTACATTTCCTCATATTCAGTTTTTTCCCATCAAGTTATTTTTTAACAAACTTTTTCAAACAAAATTCCATTCATATATTGCCACATTGTGCAAAATATAGAACTTGTGCCAAAAATGTGCAAATGGGGGATAATAGAGGAAGGTCTTGGCTACATTTCCCCATATTCAGTTTTTTCCATCATATTATTTTTTTAACAACTTTTTCAAACAAACTTATTCACACAACTCACTCATTTATATATTGCCCCATTGTGCAAAATTTTGGACTTGTACCAAAAATGTGCAAACGGGGGGTAATAGAGGAAGGTCTTGGCTACATTTCCTCATATTCAGTTTTTTACCATCAAGTCATTTTTTAACAAACTTTCATTCATATATTGGCCCATTGTGCAATGTAACGATTCATTATTGTATTTGTATGGGAATGGTGCTACCTATTATATCCGGCCGTGCTCGTCGTTGGGTGGGTGTGTTGTATTCCCAGATATAAGTTTCTAACAGAAAAAAAAAATTTTAGAATCAGCTACAAAAACTTTAATTTAGGTAGCTATAAGACTATTAATGATTTACAAAGAAAAGATAGAAGTAGAATTGAAAGAAGGTTTGGTTGGTATCTGCAGTGTAGCTCAAGCTGGAAGTCGCTACACAGATTCCATGCCCACCCACCATGCTGACAGAAATTAATATGTTGGTTGTCAGCCCGATTTAATTAAAAACTGTATAAAAACTACTTAACTACCCATACCCAACTTCACCTTTCGCAATTAAAAAAAATAACTAAATTCAAAATTTCATTATCAAAATCAGAATTAGTGAGACAATTTTATTAATATAAATTTAAGGTAAATGTATAGACAATTGTAAGTATCTTTTATAAAATAAGGTCACCAGAAACAAACAATACAAAAAAAAATTAACTAATAATTAAATATCTTATTTTATTGATTGGCATCCCGTTTAATTCATGTATATATGTATATATACACTCAAATAATAAAAAAAATCGATTGTTTAATCAGTAAAAAGTATTGCTTGAAGGGGTGTAAGGTGTCAATTAATTTGTCGTATGAATATTTATGGTATTAAACAAAACAAATAAAATATAAAACAAAATAGCAACAATACGTTGCGTTTAAGTTACACATTTCTATTATTCCATATAAAAAAAAAAAGTAATAAATTTAAATATTCATAAGACAAACTAAAAATTGAGTGTAAAAATGATTTTAAATATGGCAAATATTCGAATAGATCAACTTACTTATATTTAGGTTCCACGATGTCAGCAGGCGCCGGATGACAATTTATCGTTGAGTTTGAATATTTAATTTAATACCGATATTTTGAATTGCGTTAAGATAATATCCATCTCTATGAATGCATGAGTGAAATTTGTTATTACTGTGAGAATGTTTCTTATCGATATTAACAAAACAAAAATCACTCAACACAAACATACATGGTTATTATGTTTTAAGTATTAATTTTAATTGTGCATATGTGTGTGTAGGTGTGTGTGTAAATAAATTTTTTTAACAATTGTACGATTCTAATGATTACGTTTACATTGTATATTGTTTAATTGTAAAGTGTGTAATTAATGTATGTTTAAAGAATTAATAAAGTTTTTTTTTTTTTTTTTTTTTTTTAAGAATTAATATAAGTAGAAAAATTTAGATTTTACGTTAAAAAAAAAAATTATTATCAATCAATATAAAGACAAATGAATTAAAACAAAAGAACAAAAATCATTGATTGTCAATATTTACGCTCAACATACGCACAAATTACATTAAACAGGCCAACCCCATTTGGTAATTGATTTCAAGCTTAACAGTTCTTATACTCTTTCAGTGGTTTACGATTAGACTAATAATGGTTAAATAGCTTAGTAATTGACTTGGATTCCGGTTGATTTGTTTCACTATTCTATTTCCACTTAATTCATCTAACGATTTATTTCCGGTTATCCTTTACCACGGGTTATTTAAAATAACCCTTCCAACTACCTTCCTAGGACACGACTTATAACAGCACCACAATATTAATATAACTATATAACAATAAAAACAACATTCTGCTAAATTTTCAAAACCATAAAATAGAATTTCCTAAATATTTCTTACCAGTATTCCTTTCCGATTCTGAACAAACAACAAAATGATCCAATATTATGATTCGTGCTTTTTCCTTTTCAATAAATATTTTCCACTGATTCACAATTTAAAACTAACTTTTTTTTTCCCCCAAATGGTATGTCCCATTCAAAAACCAAGTTTAATATGAATAAAATTTTCCAATTCATGACAAACTTAAAAAAATAAAATCAATGAAAACTAAATTCCAAATTTGAATATACAAAAAAAAAAATATTATTTATATATGTAAGTATCAAGACCATTTTAAGCTACAATAAAATGTTAGTAAATTCAGAGATAAAACAGTCAATCCATATTCAAAGAAGTCGCCATCACAAAGCAGATAAAATATCAAAAATCCTGCAGATATTATATCTGAAAAAAGGTGACTTATTCCAGGAATTTTTAAATACGATAATTTATGTCCACATATCTTTTATATGGTAAACACCAATGTGACCACCCTTGACGTCTTCAAGTTCGTAGTTCAAGTTGCCAATTTTTTTCCTCACAACAGCTTTCACACCCGTGGGTGCAAGTTTAGCATTAAACCGATCTGCTAAAGAGCTTTGTACAAAATTGCGCCGAACTACTATCTGGCCAACGTTAAACTCTCTTTTACGGGATCTTAGGTTATAATATTTCACATTACGATCATATGCCTCCTTAATTTTTGTCCTTATAGAATCACGAAGTAGTGTAAAACTATCCTGCCTTTCTATGTCCGTATCCGTTTCCGCCAAAAGTTTCAAGTTATGCAAAATTTTGTAATCCTGTCCATGTGTAATCATAGTCTGTCCGAAGAGCAATTCGTAAGGTGTCCGTCCCGTAGTCTGATGTACACTACTGCGGATAGCACAATTTACGCTAGGTAAATATTCATCCCATTCCCGTTGATCGTTACGAATGTATGAACGAAAAGCTTCATTTATTGAACGATTGACTCTCTCGCTCGCATTAGACTGTGGGCTGTGTACTGCAGTAAATTGATGTACAATACCATATTCAACAACCAAGTTCCTAAATTCACTTGATTTAAACTGACTACCATTATCGGAAACAATGATTTCAGGTACACCAAAGCAAGTAAATATTTCATTTTTAAGATAATCGATTATAGGCTTAGTCATAAAGTTCTTTAATGATTTTAAAAATGTAAATTTCGTGAAATGATCCAGTATAATTAACACTCCCATATTTCCCTTTTTGGTTCGTGGGAACGGTCCAATGAGATCTATGTAAATACGTTGCAAAGGCCTTTCTGTATTTATCATCTGACCCATAGGAGGTTTAAGTGATGAAGTTGGTATTTTAGAAGTTTTACAGGAGTTGCAATTTGTGACATAATCTTTGACATCAGATACTAATCCAGGCCAATAAAAGTATTGCCTTATTCGATGCACTGTCTTTGCTATGCCACCATGTGCTGCTTTGGGTATATCATGCGCTGCGTATATTACATTTTTACGGAGTTCTTCAGGAACAAACAATTTCCAACTAAAAGATTCATCGAAACTACCAGTTGAGAAATTTGTTCGCTTGTATATAAATTTATCAATAACACGATAATCTGGTAGATTAGATTTAGAAAATTCATTTCTTAACCGGCAGTATTCTATACTTTCAAAAGCACTAGAGTCAAGGTCAATGGATGGTAAGGTTTCAAGGCTAACTTCCGCCACATCAAGGTCTTCCGCAAAAGCACGGGATAAAGCATCCGGCACAACGTTGTCCTTACCTTTTCTATGCTCTATAGTAAAAACGTATCCCTGTTACTTGAGAGCCCATCTGGCCAATCGCCCAGAAAGGTCTTTTTGTCTCATAAGCCACTTAAGACTAGCATGGTCCGTAATAACTTTAAATTCATGGCCCTCAAGATACGCCCTAAATTTTTTTATCGCTAAAATTACTGCTAAGCATTCCAATTCCGTTATAGAATAATTTCGTTGAGCTTTATTCAGCTTTTGTGACATATAAGCTATAGGTGTCTCATTGCCATCGTCGTCAAGTTGAGCCAATACGGCGCCAATTCCAAATGTACTAGCGTCACATTGAAGAATGAAAGGTTTACTAAAATTGGCATGTACTAACACAGGAGCTGAAGTTAACTTCCCTTTGACCGATTCAAAAGATTTTTGTGCCTCTTCCGTCCATATAAATGACTTTCTTTTTGATAACAATTCCGTCATAGCAAACGTAACAGTAGCATAATCATCAATAAACCTACGATACCAGCCGGCTATACCAAGAAATTGGCGTAATTGACGCACTGTCCTTGGAACCGGAAACTGTGAAATTGCTCTCACCTTTTCAGGATCCACTTTTAACGATCCTTCCCCAACTATGTATCCTAGATACTGCACCTGACGAAGACAAAAGCTACTTTTTTTAACGTTAATTGTTAAGTTAGCTCTTCGAAAATGAGTAGCCACCTCCTGTAAGTGTTGCATATGTTCGTCGTAGTCTTTTGAAATTATGAGAAGATCATCTAAGTAAACAAATACGTTTGTTTTCATATTATACGGAATGACTTGGTCTATCAGTCTACACATTGTTTGAGGGGCATTACACAATCCAAACGGCATTCTTGTAAATTGATACAATGGCCGATTAGGGATTGTAAACGCAGTCTTTGGTCTTGAGGTTTCGTCCAATTTAATTTGCCAAAATGCATCTTTAAGATCCACTTTAGAAATATAGTAAATTGGAGGAAGTCTCGAAATTAGTCCGTCTATGTTCGGAATAGGATAGGCGTCCTTTGTCGTCACAGCATTTAATTTACGGCTGTCCAAGCAAAAACGTATTTTGCCAGGTTTTACAATCAACACGCCAGGAGATGACCAAGGTGACGAAGGGCACTCTTCTATAACTCCTAACTTTAGCATCCGGTCTATTTCATTACACAATAATTTTTCCCTTGCTGGAGATATTGGGTAATATCTCTGCTTAATCGTACTTGCGTCCCCAGTATCGATATTGTGTTCCAATAAAGAAGTACAACCTAGACCATCGCGTTCTGAATTCGGAAAATAATCTACAATTTCCTTGAGTCGCTGGTTTTGTGTCGCTGTCAAAGGTATTTTGTCTTTGTCCTCATCAGAAATAATTTCACTAACATTATCCAATGTCACAATTTGGATATTAAACCTATCCCAAAAATCCATACCACAAATAACATCCTGCGTAATAGATGGGATCAACAAGAATTCAATTAACTCCTTTCGGCAACTATAGCCAATTTCAAGTAAAACAGTTCCTAACACACGTTGAATTTGTCCGTCTGCTGTTTTTACACTACCGTTACTCCGTATATACCCTTTAGACTCTACTATTACTGTACATAATTCACCACCAATGACGTTTACATTAGCGCCACTATCCAATAAAGCAAAATAATTTTTCCCTAATATGTTCAACCTAACATAAGGTCTACCGTCATTCTCCTTGTTCACTAACGAAGAGATGATTTTCCCTCGAAACTGCTTCCTTCGCCTATAATAGTCATAAATCCTTCTTGAAGATCTTCTCGGTCTACAATTTATCGATTGATTAAAAATTCTATCTCTAACTTTATTGTATTCCTCTAAGCGTATATGGTATGGTCTTTGTAATGGATGAGTTTTAGTCGTTTCAGGAAAAATTGGTATATCTAGTAAATTTGAAGTCGAATTTGGAATTTTTGATACAACAGGTAAAGAAGATTCTAAAGCTGATGTGTCATCGTTCATTGTGACTGTGTGGTTTAATTTTGGCATGGATGCCCGTCCTTCTTCGCACGGACATCCCTTAAACGGTTTTCCCGCTTCTGCAAACACTTGGGACATTGAGGTTTATAAACGTTTTTCTCCCCACAACCATAGCAAAAGACAGTCCGTGGTTGCAGACAATCAATAAAACTATGTCCGTTATTATCACAATTCCAGCATTTGCTAGATCGCACCACAAAACATATTTCGGAATCTGAATTGTCCAAATTATAATTTTCTTTAGGCTGGATATCATCATCCATGACCTCAGACACTTGTGCCTTTTGATATGCACGTTTGCTATGTTGTGAATATATCATGTCCTTAACAAATTTCTCATGTCTACGTACCGCACGCCTCAATTGAGATACCCTGTTAAACTCCAAATGTAAAATCTCATGTCTAATCTCTGGTCTCAAATTTCGTTGTAATGTTTCACACAATTCATCCTCGGAAAAAGGATTACGCAATCTATCACAAAGTACAATGACGGAGTCATAAAATTCATCAAATGTTTCATTTGACCTTTGCTTCCTTCGTAAAATGTCGTCCTTGATGTCAAAGTCAGTATTATAATCTTTATATTGGCGTTTTAATGCACTGCACAATTCTTCCCAGTCAATAATTTCACTACTCCGATGGAATCGCCAAAACCATTTTAAGGCCTTACCCTCAAAAAGTATATGAGCATGTTCACATAATAAGTCAAAATCACCTCGAAGGTTTGCGTTTGTAAGAGTATTAACTCTATAAATAAATTCGTCCACGGTCACTTCAGAAGTATCACCGGTAAAATGAATCTTCCAATTCCTAATCAGGTTTAAAATTCTTTCCGAATTTCGATCAAAATCCCTATCAAAATTACGAGGCCCAAATATGCGCCCATTCCGTTCATCCTGCGAACCTACACTACGATTATCATGTCTCGGTTGACCTAAATTCACCTGTTCCAACCGATTTTGCTGCCTGTCTCGTCCCGACGATCCTTGATCCACGTGAGATCCCTAAGCCCCGCTGTTATCATATTAGTAGTTTCCCCTCTAAATTCTCTTAACGAGTCATCTATTAATCCACGAACTCGCCTGATATTAAAACTGTCATGTTCAGTTGCTTCCCTTCGAGTCTATGATCGTGTCACCGGTCTTCCCCGATTCGAAGGAATCCGCATATCACCACCTGCTCTTTCGTCAACAGTCAATGTCTCATCAGCTGCTTCCCGCTCCATGTCAGCTGGAATATTTACGCAACTACGAACCAAAGGCATCTTAGTCAAGTCTATTAATAGTCAATGAACAATAAAAAAAAAAAACAAAAAAAATAACCAAAATGTAATAGCACAACGCAATCGAAAAACAAGTATTACAAATATCACGAATTAAAATTTAACTCACTCTAAACCAATATTCACAATTAAGGTTAACTGTTTAATGCAACAAGATATATTTAATTACTACTCAGTGAAGTTTTTAGGTATGATAGTTAAGCATTACTAAAAAAAAAAAATTAAAGAAAACTAAAATAAAAATGATACCAAAACTAAAATGAAAGCAAAAATATGATTGGAACAAACAAAATATATAAAACATTCGATCACCAACCAAAAACCACAAAGGAGTAAACTGAAAAGATACCCATTTGGTGGAAACTTTTTTGACAAAAGCCAAAGAGAATAAGTCCAAAACCAAATATGAGTATAAGGATAAAAGGTAAGCATTGATTATCTGCCGCCGGAAAGTAATCGATAAAAAAACAAATCAATAACTTTAAATCCACACGGTTAGAAGTATCAAGCTTATAATATAATTTTAAAGAGAAATACCAAAAAAAAAAAAAGAAAAACGGAAGGAGAAGGAAATGAGTCAAATGAGTATTGAACCGATATAAGCCAGAACAACTTCTCTAAATCGAACCCAAGCCCTGATAACTACTGTATCATTAAATGCCAAACCGGGAAATGTTAATTATATAAACAATAAACAAGTAAGTCCACAGTTGCAACTAATAAAACAAATAGCCAAAAGTAGGAAAAGTAAGGGAAAGTATTCATTATAAGTCAAAACACACTAGTGATTCAAAAGACCTCAGCATCTAGATGAAAATTGCACAAAAAAAAATCCTAAAACTTACGAAAACTGAGGCCCCACGTTGGGCGCCAAAAATCTCTTTAACGATTCATTATTGTATTTGTATGGGAATGGTGCTACCTATTATATCCGGCCGTGCTCGTCGTTGGGTGGGTGTGTTGTATTCCCATATATAAGTTTCTAACAGAAAAAAAAATTTTAGAATCAGCTACAAAAACTTTAATTTAGGTAGCTATAAGACTATTAATGATTTACAAAGAAAAGATAGAAGTAGAATTGAAAGAAGGTTTGGTTGGTATCTGCAGTGTAGCTCAAGCTGGAAGTCGCTACACAGATTCCATGCCCACCCACCATGCTGACAGAAATTAATATGTTGGTTGTCAGCCCGATTTAATTAAAAACTGTATAAAAACTACTTAACTACCCATACCCAACTTCACCTTTCGCAATTAAAAAAAATAACTAAATTCAAAATTTCATTATCAAAATCAGAATTAGTGAGACAATTTTATTAATATAAATTTAAGGTAAATGTATAGACAATTGTAAGTATCTTTTATAAAATAAGGTCACCAGAAACAAACAATACAAAAAAAAATTAACTAATAATTAAATATCTTATTTTATTGATTGGCATCCCGTTTAATTCATGTATATATGTATATATACACTCAAATAATAAAAAAAATCGATTGTTTAATCAGTAAAAAGTATTGCTTGAAGGGGTGTAAGGTGTCAATTAATTTGTCGTATGAATATTTATGGTATTAAACAAAACAAATAAAATATAAAACAAAATAGCAACAATACGTTGCGTTTAAGTTACACATTTCTATTATTCCATATAAAAAAAAAAAAGTAATAAATTTAAATATTCATAAGACAAACTAAAAATTGAGTGTAAAAATGATTTTAAATATGGCAAATATTCGAATAGATCAACTTACTTATATTTAGGTTCCACGATGTCAGCAGGCGCCGGATGACAATTTATCGTTGAGTTTGAATATTTAATTTAATACCGATATTTTGAATTGCGTTAAGATAATATCCATCTCTATGAATGCATGAGTGAAATTTGTTATTACTGTGAGAATGTTTCTTATCGATATTAACAAAACAAAAATCACTCAACACAAACATACATGGTTATTATGTTTTAAGTATTAATTTTAATTGTGCATATGTGTGTGTAGGTGTGTGTGTAAATAAATTTTTTTAACAATTGTACGATTCTAATGATTACGTTTACATTGTATATTGTTTAATTGTAAAGTGTGTAATTAATGTATGTTTAAAGAATTAATAAAGTTTTTTTTTTTTTTTTTTTTTTTTTTAAGAATTAATATAAGTAGAAAAATTTAGATTTTACGTTAAAAAAAAAAATTATTATCAATCAATATAAAGACAAATGAATTAAAACAAAAGAACAAAAATCATTGATTGTCAATATTTACGCTCAACATACGCACAAATTACATTAAACAGGCCAACCCCATTTGGTAATTGATTTCAAGCTTAACAGTTCTTATACTCTTTCAGTGGTTTACGATTAGACTAATAATGGTTAAATAGCTTAGTAATTGACTTGGATTCCGGTTGATTTGTTTCACTATTTTATTTCCACTTAATTCATCTAACGATTTATTTCCGGTTATCCTTTACCACGGGTTATTTAAAATAACCCTTCCAACTACCTTCCTAGGACACGACTTATAACAGCACCACAATATTAATATAACTATATAACAATAAAAACAACATTCTGCTAAATTTTCAAAACCATAAAATAGAATTTCCTAAATATTTCTTACCAGTATTCCTTTCCGATTCTGAACAAACAACAAAATGATCCAATATTATGATTCGTGCTTTTTCCTTTTCAATAAATATTTTCCACTGATTCACAATTTAAAACTAACTTTTTTTTTCCCCCAAATGGTATGTCCCATTCAAAAACCAAGTTTAATATGAATAAAATTTTCCAATTCATGACAAACTTAAAAAAATAAAATCAATGAAAACTAAATTCCAAATTTGAATATACAAAAAAAAAAATATTATTTATATATGTAAGTATCAAGACCATTTTAAGCTACAATAAAATGTTAGTAAATTCAGAGATAAAACAGTCAATCCATATTCAAAGAAGTCGCCATCACAAAGCAGATAAAATATCAAAAATCCTGCAGATATTATATCTGAAAAAAGGTGACTTATTCCAGGAATTTTTAAATACGATAATTTATGTCCACATATCTTTTATATGGTAAACACCAATGTGACCACCCTTGACGTCTTCAAGTTCGTAGTTCAAGTTGCCAATTTTTTTCCTCACAACAGCTTTCACACCCGTGGGTGCAAGTTTAGCATTAAACCGATCTGCTAAAGAGCTTTGTACAAAATTGCGCCGAACTACTATCTGGCCAACGTTAAACTCTCTTTTACGGGATCTTAGGTTATAATATTTCACATTACGATCATATGCCTCCTTAATTTTTGTCCTTATAGAATCACGAAGTAGTGTAAAACTATCCTGCCTTTCTATGTCCGTATCCGTTTCCGCCAAAAGTTTCAAGTTATGCAAAATTTTGTAATCCTGTCCATGTGTAATCATAGTCTGTCCGAAGAGCAATTCGTAAGGTGTCCGTCCCGTAGTCTGATGTACACTACTGCGGATAGCACAATTTACGCTAGGTAAATATTCATCCCATTCCCGTTGATCGTTACGAATGTATGAACGAAAAGCTTCATTTATTGAACGATTGACTCTCTCGCTCGCATTAGACTGTGGGCTGTGTACTGCAGTAAATTGATGTACAATACCATATTCAACAACCAAGTTCCTAAATTCACTTGATTTAAACTGACTACCATTATCGGAAACAATGATTTCAGGTACACCAAAGCAAGTAAATATTTCATTTTTAAGATAATCGATTATAGGCTTAGTCATAAAGTTCTTTAATGATTTTAAAAATGTAAATTTCGTGAAATGATCCAATATAATTAACACTCCCATATTTCCCTTTTTGGTTCGTGGGAACGGTCCAATGAGATCTATGTAAATACGTTGCAAAGGCCTTTCTGTATTTATCATCTGACCCATAGGAGGTTTAAGTGATGAAGTTGGTATTTTAGAAGTTTTACAGGAGTTGCAATTTGTGACATAATCTTTGACATCAGATACTAATCCAGGCCAATAAAAGTATTGCCTTATTCGATGCACTGTCTTTGCTATGCCACCATGTGCTGCTTTGGGTATATCATGCGCTGCGTATATTACATTTTTACGGAGTTCTTCAGGAACAAACAATTTCCAACTAAAAGATTCATCGAAACTACCAGTTGAGAAATTTGTTCGCTTGTATATAAATTTATCAATAACACGATAATCTGGTAGATTAGATTTAGAAAATTCATTTCTTAACCGGCAGTATTCTATACTTTCAAAAGCACTAGAGTCAAGGTCAATGGATGGTAAGGTTTCAAGGCTAACTTCCGCCACATCAAGGTCTTCCGCAAAAGCACGGGATAAAGCATCCGGCACAACGTTGTCCTTACCTTTCCTATGCTCTATAGTAAAAACGTATCCCTGTAACTTGAGAGCCCATCTGGCCAATCGCCCAGAAAGGTCTTTTTGTCTCATAAGCCACTTAAGACTAGCATGGTCCGTAATAACTTTAAATTCATGGCCCTCAAGATACGCCCTAAATTTTTTTATCGCTAAAATTACTGCTAAGCATTCCAATTCCGTTATAGAATAATTTCGTTGAGCTTTATTCAGCTTTTGTGACATATAAGCTATAGGTGTCTCATTGCCATCGTCGTCAAGTTGAGCCAATACGGCGCCAATTCCAAATGTACTAGCGTCACATTGAAGAATGAAAGGTTTACTAAAATTGGCATGTACTAACACAGGAGCTGAAGTTAACTTCCCTTTGACCGATTCAAAAGATTTTTGTGCCTCTTCCGTCCATATAAATGACTTTCTTTTTGATAACAATTCCGTCATAGCAAACGTAACAGTAGCATAATCATCAATAAACCTACGATACCAGCCGGCTATACCAAGAAATTGGCGTAATTGACGCACTGTCCTTGGAACCGGAAACTGTGAAATTGCTCTCACCTTTTCAGGATCCACTTTTAACGATCCTTCCCCAACTATGTATCCTAGATACTGCACCTGACGAAGACAAAAGCTACTTTTTTTAACGTTAATTGTTAAGTTAGCTCTTCGAAAATGAGTAGCCACCTCCTGTAAGTGTTGCATATGTTCGTCGTAGTCTTTTGAAATTATGAGAAGATCATCTAAGTAAACAAATACGTTTGTTTTCATATTATACGGAATGACTTGGTCCATCAGTCTACACATTGTTTGAGGGGCATTACACAATCCAAACGGCATTCTTGTAAATTGATACAATGGCCGATTAGGGATTGTAAACGCAGTCTTTGGTCTTGAGGTTTCGTCCAATTTAATTTGCCAAAATGCATCTTTAAGATCCACTTTAGAAATATAGTAAATTGGAGGAAGTCTCGAAATTAGTCCGTCTATGTTCGGAATAGGATAGGCGTCCTTTGTCGTCACAGCATTTAATTTACGGCTGTCCAAGCAAAAACGTATTTTGTCAGGTTTTACAATCAACACGCCAGGAGATGACCAAGGTGACGAAGGGCACTCTTCTATAACTCCTAACTTTAGCATCCGGTCTATTTCATTACACAATAATTTTTCCCTTGCTGGAGATATTGGGTAATATCTCTGCTTAATCGTACTTGCGTCCCCAGTATCGATATTGTGTTCCAATAAAGAAGTACAACCTAGACCATCGCGTTCTGAATTCGGAAAATAATCTACAATTTCCTTGAGTCGCTGGTTTTGTGTCGCTGTCAAAGGTATTTTGTCTTTGTCCTCATCAGAAATAATTTCACTAACATTATCCAATGTCACAATTTGGATATTAAACCTATCCCAAAAATCCATACCACAAATAACATCCTGCGTAATAGATGGGATCAACAAGAATTCAATTAACTCCTTTCGGCAACTATAGCCAATTTCAAGTAAAACAGTTCCTAACACACGTTGAATTTGTCCGTCTGCTGTTTTTACACTACCGTTACTCCGTATATACCCTTTAGACTCTACTATTACTGTACATAATTCACCACCAATGACGTTTACATTAGCGCCACTATCCAATAAAGCAAAATAATTTTTCCCTAATATGTTCAACCTAACATAAGGTCTACCGTCATTCTCCTTGTTCACTAACGAAGAGATGATTTTCCCTCGAAACTGCTTCCTTCGCCTATAAAAGTCATAAATCCTTCTTGAAGATCTTCTCGGTCTACAATTTATCGATTGATTAAAAATTCTATCTCTAACTTTATTGTATTCCTCTAAGCGTATATGGTATGGTCTTTGTAATGGATGAGTTTTAGTCGTTTCAGGAAAAATTGGTATATCTAGTAAATTTGAAGTCGAATTTGGAATTTTTGATACAACAGGTAAAGAAGATTCTAAAGCTGATGTGTCATCGTTCATTGTGACTGTGTGGTTTAATTTTGGCATGGATGCCCGTCCTTCTTCGCACGGACATCCCTTAAACGGTTTTCCCGCTTCTGCAAACACTTGGGACATTGAGGTTTATAAACGTTTTTCTCCCCACAACCATAGCAAAAGACAGTCCGTGGTTGCAGACAATCAATAAAACTATGTCCGTTATTATCACAATTCCAGCATTTGCTAGATCGCACCACAAAACATATTTCGGAATCTGAATTGTCCAAATTATAATTTTCTTTAGGCTGGATATCATCATCCATGACCTCAGACACTTGTGCCTTTTGATATGCACGTTTGCTATGTTGTGAATATATCATGTCCTTAACAAATTTCTCATGTCTACGTACCGCACGCCTCAATTGAGATACCCTGTTAAACTCCAAATGTAAAATCTCATGTCTAATCTCTGGTCTCAAATTTCGTTGTAATGTTTCACACAATTCATCCTCGGAAAAAGGATTACGCAATCTATCACAAAGTACAATGACGGAGTCATAAAATTCATCAAATGTTTCATTTGACCTTTGCTTCCTTCGTAAAATGTCGTCCTTGATGTCAAAGTCAGTATTATAATCTTTATATTGGCGTTTTAATGCACTGCACAATTCTTCCCAGTCAATAATTTCACTACTCCGATGGAATCGCCAAAACCATTTTAAGGCCTTACCCTCAAAAAGTATATGAGCATGTTCACATAATAAGTCAAAATCACCTCGAAGGTTTGCGTTTGTAAGAGTATTAACTCTATAAATAAATTCGTCCACGGTCACTTCAGAAGTATCACCGGTAAAATGAATCTTCCAATTCCTAATCAGGTTTAAAATTCTTTCCGAATTTCGATCAAAATCCCTATCAAAATTACGAGGCCCAAATATGCGCCCATTCCGTTCATCCTGCGAACCTACACTACGATTATCATGTCTCGGTTGACCTAAATTCACCTGTTCCAACCGATTTTGCTGCCTGTCTCGTCCCGACGATCCTTGATCCACGTGAGATCCCTAAGCCCCGCTGTTATCATATTAGTAGTTTCCCCTCTAAATTCTCTTAACGAGTCATCTATTAATCCACGAACTCGCCTGATATTAAAACTGTCATGTTCAGTTGCTTCCCTTCGAGTCTGTGATCGTGTCACCGGTCTTCCCCGATTCGAAGGAATCCGCATATCACCACCTGCTCTTTCGTCAACAGTCAATGTCTCATCAGCTGCTTCCCGCTCCATGTCAGCTGGAATATTTACGCAACTACGAACCAAAGGCATCTTAGTCAAGTCTATTAATAGTCAATGAACAATAAAAAAAAAAAACAAAAAAAATAACCAAAATGTAATAGCACAACGCAATCGAAAAACAAGTATTACAAATATCACGAATTAAAATTTAACTCACTCTAAACCAATATTCACAATTAAGGTTAACTGTTTAATGCAACAAGATATATTTAATTACTACTCAGTGAAGTTTTTAGGTATGATAGTTAAGCATTACTAAAAAAAAAAAATTAAAGAAAACTAAAATAAAAATGATACCAAAACTAAAATGAAAGCAAAAATATGATTGGAACAAACAAAATATATAAAACATTCGATCACCAACCAAAAACCACAAAGGAGTAAACTGAAAAGATACCCATTTGGTGGAAACTTTTTTGACAAAAGCCAAAGAGAATAAGTCCAAAACCAAATATGAGTATAAGGATAAAAGGTAAGCATTGATTATCTGCCGCCGGAAAGTAATCGATAAAAAAACAAATCAATAACTTTAAATCCACACGGTTAGAAGTATCAAGCTTATAATATAATTTTAAAGAGAAATACCAAAAAAAAAAAAAGAAAAACGGAAGGAGAAGGAAATGAGTCAAATGAGTATTGAACCGATATAAGCCAGAACAACTTCTCTAAATCGAACCCAAGCCCTGATAACTACTGTATCATTAAATGCCAAACCGGGAAATGTTAATTATATAAACAATAAACAAGTAAGTCCACAGTTGCAACTAATAAAACAAATAGCCAAAAGTAGGAAAAGTAAGGGAAAGTATTCATTATAAGTCAAAACACACTAGTGATTCAAAAGACCTCAGCATCTAGATGAAAATTGCACAAAAAAAAATCCTAAAACTTACGAAAACTGAGGCCCCACGTTGGGCGCCAAAAATCTCTGTAACGATTCATTATTGTATTTGTATGGGAATGGTGCTACCTATTATATCCGGCCGTGCTCGTCGTTGGGTGGGTGTGTTGTATTCCCATATATAAGTTTCTAACAGAAAAAAAAATTTTAGAATCAGCTACAAAAACTTTAATTTAGGTAGCTATAAGACTATTAATGATTTACAAAGAAAAGATAGAAGTAGAATTGAAAGAAGGTTTGGTTGGTATCTGCAGTGTAGCTCAAGCTGGAAGTCGCTACACAGATTCCATGCCCACCCACCATGCTGACAGAAATTAATATGTTGGTTGTCAGCCCGATTTAATTAAAAACTGTATAAAAACTACTTAACTACCCATACCCAACTTCACCTTTCGCAATTAAAAAAAATAACTAAATTCAAAATTTCATTATCAAAATCAGAATTAGTGAGACAATTTTATTAATATAAATTTAAGGTAAATGTATAGACAATTGTAAGTATCTTTTATAAAATAAGGTCACCAGAAACAAACAATACAAAAAAAAATTAACTAATAATTAAATATCTTATTTTATTGATTGGCATCCCGTTTAATTCATGTATATATGTATATATACACTCAAATAATAAAAAAAATCGATTGTTTAATCAGTAAAAAGTATTGCTTGAAGGGGTGTAAGGTGTCAATTAATTTGTCGTATGAATATTTATGGTATTAAACAAAACAAATAAAATATAAAACAAAATAGCAACAATACGTTGCGTTTAAGTTACACATTTCATTTCATTTCATTTTTCATTTTCATTTTCATTTTTATTTACTTAATCGAGCCCCTTAGGGCCATATATGATTAATACAGTAAGATAATATGATCAAATTAATATACTTTGTACATAAAGATCTAAATGTTTTTTTTTTTTTTTTTTTTTTTTTTTTTTTTTTCTTCTAATTTATGAATTTTTAATGTGTTCCAAAAGCTTATGTCGTATTGTTGATATTGTATAACTAAAAGTTTTGAGTTGTCGTGGAAGTCTATTCCATATTCTAGCTGATTTCACTAAAAATGATTTTTCGAAAATACTATTATTTATTCGCGGTATAATTATTTCAGGGTTACGAGTTGAGCTGGAGAAACGAAAATATCCTAATACAGATGTAGGCTTACGTGTTTTTACAATTCGATACATTGTGATTAAAAGCCTCATATTAATGAACTGCAGAAATGTACAACCTATGAAGTTAAATGAGTATGATGACACCGGGTCAAAAACTTTAATACGATAAATATATCGTAATATACGATTATATATTGTCCGCAAATAATTAATATTGGTTCGAGTGGTGTTGCCATAAACTTCTAAACAATAGAGGATATGAGTCATAAGTAAAGCATGGGATAATTTGATCCTAATATTAGTAGGTATGTAGCAGTCCAAATTATAGAGTAACCGCAGAGAATAACCAACCTTAGCAGCAACTGCCGATATGTGTTTCCTAAAATTTAGGTCCCTATCCAGTATTACTCCCAAAAGATTTACTGTATCAAAAAATTGCACACGAGTATTGTCAAAAGCTACACTCATAGAGTCATCTGGGTTCTCAATAGAGCCAAAGACAATGGCTTTGGTCTTATTCGGATTAAATTTAAGTTTATTTTCTTTTGCCCAGCCTAAAGCTCTTAAAAGTACATAATTAATGGTTTCGACATGACAATCGAGAAATTCCTTATTTCCTGTAAATAGCAGATTTATATCGTCAGCAAAAAGAAAAACTTGACATTGCAGAATACTGATGTGATCAATAAAATCGTTCATATATATAAGGAAAAGTAACGGACCAAGTATAGAACCTTGAGGAATGCCGCTTGAACATAATTTAAGCGATGAGGTGTTTCCATTTAAACCAACAAATTGTAATCTATGAGCTATAAACGTGTAAATAAGTTTGCACGCAGTACCTGAAAAACCAAACCCTGCATACAACTTGTTCATTAAAACGGTGTAGTTAACCGTATCAAACGCTTTACTTAAATCAAGTGAAACCAGTGTGGATATACATTTTCTATTCATGTTGTCACGAATTTGTTCAGTCATACTAAGCAACAATGAAGATGTGTTAGAGCCAGCTCGAAACCCGAAATGTTGGTCACTTAGCAATTTCCTAGTATCCGAACTATGTAAAATTTGCTCTTTTAATATAATTTCAAATACCTTCGACAAACAACAAAGTATACTGACTGGTCTAAAATCTTCCAAGTTATTATGGAATGATTTCTTTTTTATTGGCACTATACGTGACGTTTTCCATAAATCCGGAAACTGTGATGTAGTAATTATGGTGTTAAAAATAAATAGTAAATATTTCTCAATATATTGCAAAATTTTTTTTATAAATAGAATAGGTAGTTCGTCAGGACCAAGAGCATTAGATTTAACTTGAAACATAGCACTTAAAAGCTCTTCTCTATGTATGCACCTAAAGGAAAAACCAGAATTTGAAAACTCCATAGGAACATCATCATTAATCGTCTGTGACGAAATGAAATATTCATTAAAAATTTCAGGATCATAATGGAGAAATGGATTTTCCATTTTGTTACCACGTTTGTTATTAATTATTTGCCACATATCCTTACTATTACAATTATCAAAAACGTCAGTCCAGTATCTCTTTTTGTACTTTCTCAAAATATTCTTAACTTTGTTACGATATTTACAATAGGTTCTCCAGCTGGTATCACTTTTGTTTTCCTTATACGCCTTAAAAGCCAAATATCTCATATTTTTTGCATTCTTAACTTCAGGAATATTACAAAATTTTGGATCGTTTTGAGCTCGTCTTTTTTTCACAGGAACAGTATCATATATTTTATATAAAAGTTGATAAAAAGTTGTCATTTGCTGATTGACATTGTTTGTCTCAAAAATCTCATCCCAGTGATAAGAATCCATGATTTCATGGATTACGTTAAAATTTATAGCTTCGTAGTTCTTATATTCTATCGTATGACTTTTAACTATTACCGGAGTGTCAACACAAACATAAATAAAGGAGTGATGTGTGAGAGCAGGAGCCAGAAACTGACCAGATGCCTTAATTAAACTAAGGTCATTAATTAATGTGTAGTCTATTAATGATGTTGAGGAATGTTGGGTATCGAAGTGAGTAGGCATTGAGTTGTGATAATAAAATAGGTTAGTATCTTCACATAGACGCCTTATATTTTCCACTCCCCGACAATTAAAAATGTTGTTATTAAAGTCTCCTATAATCACGATATTTTCATAACGACAACTTAAATCTCCCAGTACTACGTTTAATTGAAAAATGTTTCCCCTTGGAGAATATATTACACCTACTAACGTCTTGTCATTATCATTGTCAACCTCAATAAATAAACCCTCGAAGGTTTCAGGATCAGAAATAGTTTTAATTATCTTAGTCGATATACCCTCACGCACATAAAACGCTACTCCCCCACCTCTCATGTTGTCCTCTCTGTCCTTTCTAATTATGTAATAGTTGGGAATAGCAACAGAACTATCAGATATTCCACTCTTTAACCATGTTTCAGATACTGCGAATAAATCAAATAGTGAGCCGTCAATAATATATTTGAATTCATCAAATTTTGAAGTTTTTAACGTTGGCTTAAGACTTGTTATGTTAACGTGCCCAATTTTCAAGCAAGCACTATAGTTTTTAAGTTTTTCACTTAACCAGTAGTTATTATCAACAATAGGACCTAAGTTTTCCAACAATGGATGATTTTCATTATTCATTAAACTATAATTATATAATAATAATACTAACACTACTATTTATAATAATAAACCTAGAACTGCACTAGATCATATAAAATTATGCATGACTTAAAATTCATAATTTACAAAACAATAGAATATTAGTTAATTTTAATAAATGTATAATAGTCCCGAGTATATTTAAAGCTATGTATAATCATAGCTTTAAATATAACTATTTTCAACGGAATTGAACTTAATAATCATGTAAATAGTTAATATGCGAAGGTTATTGTTTTACTTAAAATTTTCAACAAAACTTGTCTAAAAAGCTTTCCTAAAAACAGACCACACAACTTTTACAAAACCAGATATTTGCTTGAACTATTTATTTACGACTGATAAGAATTCCGTTGAAGACGTGGGAAATACCGAATCTGAACCATACTTTAAAGAGTTAAAGTATGATCAGAATGGTGAAATATTTAAGGTTAAAAATTAGCTAATGAAATTTATACATTCATAACATTAGTTTGGAATTTAAATACTTAAATGATTACTAGTTAATTGATGCATCCTGATCGACATCCTCTGTTTCACCAGATTGTGCTGAGTTAGTTAAGTTGAAAAATTTATTTAGCTCAGGTAAATCAAAGATCTTTACACTTCCACCAACAAGAGTAATTTTTACTTTAGGTATGTCTGTGTTTAGCAACCTGAACTTAGAAATTTTTTTACTTCTTCGCAAATTTCGACAAATATAACAAATTTTTCCTGCTTTAGGTGTCAAATGGTCATTTAAATATATTCTTTTTTGAATCGCAGTTTCCCTTCCAAGCTGGTCGGAGACAAAACTAGACAATTTCAAATCTCTTTTTGCAAAGTAACACTTCATTATTGCATCCCTCTTTGATACAGAGTTGAATTTCACCAGCACTGAGTGACCATTATTTATAAAACAACACAGACTGATATCTTCTTCATTGACATTAACATTAAGCGATTTAAAAATGTTGACTGCAATATCAATCATATTTTCTTGGTGTTGTTTAAATCCATTGATGATAATATCAGCTCTATTTATATGTTTTTGTAAAATTTCATTTTGACCCTCTAAGCTTTGTATTTTTTTTGACATTGATGTGTCCAAATAATTTATCATTTTTTGACAATTGTTTACGTCGCTTTTAAGTTCTTTAAATTTGAAACCCAATTCATTTTTTACTTCTGCTAAGATAGTATCAAATTTTGTTTGTATATCCGCAAGCCCATTACGAAGTTCCTCACGAATAGATCCTGAATTTGTTATACAAGGTGGATTTTCTTTACAACTGTCACATGTGAATTTAAGGGATCCTTTACTCTTTGCAATAGCACTAAGTAAGTCAATGGGTATATTACTGCAACTCGCGTGAAAATATTTAAAGCATAGTTGACAATCCAGACTTCCTTGAGACTTGGTAATATTTTTATCGCAAGCTCCACATTGCGTGCTGGGCGACATTTTGTCAACTTATTCAATGTATTAACACAAAGTAAAAGCACAAAGCAGAGTATAAATTTGAGGTTATAAGATTTATTTTTTTTTCCAATTGTGTTTTATTCCTGTATATGCTCCAATCTATAAAACATTAAACGATTTCGTTTTCACTTTAATTATTCTTTAAATATTTCACGATTTAATTAATTAAAACAAGATATTGTTAGCAAATATGATTTTTATTTAAGCCACACGCGTTTTCTTTATCTGATCATTACGGTGTTACCACAATTTAATACCGATATTTTGAATTGCGTTAAGATAATATCCATCTCTATGAATGCATGAGTGAAATTTGTTATTACTGTGAGAATGTTTCTTATCGATATTAACAAAACAAAAATCACTCAACACAAACATACATGGTTATTATGTTTTAAGTATTAATTTTAATTGTGCATATGTGTGTGTAGGTGTGTGTGTAAATAAATTTTTTTAACAATTGTACGATTCTAATGATTACGTTTACATTGTATATTGTTTAATTGTAAAGTGTGTAATTAATGTATGTTTAAAGAATTAATAAAGTTTTTTTTTTTTTTTTTTTTTTTTAAGAATTAATATAAGTAGAAAAATTTAGATTTTACGTTAAAAAAAAAAATTATTATCAATCAATATAAAGACAAATGAATTAAAACAAAAGAACAAAAATCATTGATTGTCAATATTTACGCTCAACATACGCACAAATTACATTAAACAGGCCAACCCCATTTGGTAATTGATTTCAAGCTTAACAGTTCTTATACTCTTTCAGTGGTTTACGATTAGACTAATAATGGCTAAATAGCTTAGTAATTGACTTGGATTCCGGTTGATTTGTTTCACTATTTTATTTCCACTTAATTCATCTAACGATTTATTTCCGGTTATCCTTTACCACGGGTTATTTAAAATAACCCTTCCAACTACCTTCCTAGGACACGACTTATAACAGCACCACAATATTAATATAACTATATAACAAAAAAAACAACATTCTGCTAAATTTTCAAAACCATAAAATAGAATTTCCTAAATATTTCTTACCAGTATTCCTTTCCGATTCTGAACAAACAACAAAATGATCCAATATTATGATTCGTGCTTTTTCCTTTTCAATAAATATTTTCCACTGATTCACAATTTAAAACTAACTTTTTTTTTCCCCCAAATGGTATGTCCCATTCAAAAACCAAGTTTAATATGAATAAAATTTTCCAATTCATGACAAACTTAAAAAAATAAAATCAATGAAAACTAAATTCCAAATTTGAATATACAAAAAAAAAAATATTATTTATATATGTAAGTATCAAGACCATTTTAAGCTACAATAAAATGTTAGTAAATTCAGAGATAAAACAGTCAATCCATATTCAAAGAAGTCGCCATCACAGCAAAATTTATGACTTGTACCAAAAATGTAAAAATGAGGGGTAATAGAGGAAGGTCTTGGCGACATTTCCCCATATTCAGTTTTTTCCATCAAGTTATTTTTTTAACAACTTTTTCAAACAAACTTTTTCACACAACTCACTCATTCATATATTGCCCCCATTGTGCAAAATTTAGGACTTGTGCCAAAATTGTGAAAATGGGGGGTAATAGAGGAAGGCCTTGGCTACATTTTTCCATATTCAGTTTTTATCCATCAAGTTATTTTTTTAACAAACTTTTTCAAACAAACTTTCATTCATATATTGCCCCATTGTGCAAAATTTATTACTTGTGCCAAGAATCTGAAAATGGGGGGTAATAGAGGAAGGTCTTGGCTACATTTCCCCATATTCAGTTTTTTTCAGGGACAGAAAATAACTGTTATTTTTAAAAATTTACATCAAAAAAGCACACATAAAAAATAATCGTAGAAAATTTTTGTTCTTATCATTATGATACATAGGTGATGTACATGCAAAATTTTGTATGACTTTAAAATTTATGCCTTTTTTGGTAAAAGTCAAAACATAACTTTTAATTTTGACTTTTATTTTTTAAGGCAAAAATTAAAAGTTATTTTTGACTTTTATTATTTTACAAAAAATAAAAGTTAATTTTTAACTTTTAATATTTTAAGGCAAAAATAAAAGTCATGAATTAAATATTGCATAGTTATACGCTAGTTTTATTGCTTTCAATGCTATAAATGAAATGTTAAGGAACGGATTGAAGGATATGGAACTGAAATATTCCTCCTCTGATGACGACGATGTGGTAACTGATGGTACGATTCGACAAGCGTATTTTGAAATCGACAACAACAAAGAAAAACGCTTAGATGGTGCAGATGATATGAGTCATTCCATGTCAGACCGAACACCTTTTTTACACCACCTCTTCCGATTTTCTTTAAATTTGCCAGACGTATTAAACATAAAAAAATATTTTACACGTGTTTCGGGAAAAAAATTAAAAATTTTTTTTTAAAAAGTTATTTGCATTTGAAAATCGTCAAAATCGTGAAAAATCTTCCGACATGACAACATTTAAACTAATGTTTTTATAAAACTAGTGAATGGATTTTGAAGTTCAATACCTTATTTTAAAGGTATTTGAACCTTCTTTTTAAAAAAAATATTACTTTTTATAAATTAATTTTTTTTTATTATTAAAATTTGGTTTTTTTACTTAATTTCTGTTTTCCACAATCTTCGAACAAGTCGAAAAATCTGAAAAAAATATTTTCTTAAAGGTTAATATATTCTTAACATTCCCTCAAAATTTCAGAGTGGAGGTCGAATGGATTCTATTTTTTTACGATTTTTTTCCATTGTAGCACCACAAAAAAATTACATTTTGTATACCTATAAACATTTTATTTTCAAGCATGTTAACGAAAATGTCAACGCATGTATGTATGTGTGTATGTATTCAAAAACACACAAAATTTGATACTTAAGTAAATATTTAATCAAAATTCATATTATTCTGGAGATTTGTTTGTTTTGCTTTTACTATTTTAAAAAAAGCAATGTTGCAGGTGATTTTTAGTTTACAAGAAAAGTTCGTTTATCTCAGTTCAGTGCTTTCAGAGGGAATACAAAATTGTTAAGTAAATTAAAATAATGAAACCGAATTACAGATTTTGTTGCAATCCGTTAAATGTTGTCAAACATAAAAAAAACTAAACTGAAAAATTTACATTGGATAAATGTGGAAAATTTTCAACAAAAGCTAAAATTAAATTTGCAAACCTTGAATAAAAGGCTTAGAATTTGTGGTCATTGTCGACTAAAACTAAATAAAATGCCAATAATTGACAGCGATTGTGTTTCGACAGGAAGTTTATCCCCTAACCCTAGAACAACGAGCCCATGGGCTATGAGAACCGATCCAGACCAGAACACACTACACACACAAAATATTAAAAATTTTAATGAATCTTTGCAGTTTTTGAATGAATCGCCAATAGTTAAAAGAAAATTGCAACAAAAAAAATATTTCATTTTCGTTAACATGCTTGAAAATAAAATGTTTATATACAAAATGTAATTTTTTTGTGGTGCTGCAATGGAAAAAAATCGTAAAAAAATAGAATCCATTCGACCTCCACTCTGAAATTTTGAGGGAATGTTAAGAATATATTAACCTTTAAGAAAATATTTTTTTCAGATTTTTCGACTTGTTCGAAGATTGTGGAAAACAGAAATTAATTAAAAAAACCAAATTTTAATAATAAAAAAAAATTAAATTATAAAAAATTATATTTTTTTTAAAAAGAATGTTCAAATACCTTTAAAATAAGGTATTGAACTTCAAAATCCATTCACTAGTTTTATAAAAACATTAGTTTAAATGTTGTCATGTCGGAAAATTTTTCACGATTTTGACGATTTTCAAATGCAAATAACTTTTTAAAAAAAAATTTTTAATTTTTTTCGGAGACATCAAGGTCAATTTTTAGCAAAAATCGTACGGTTTGACATGGAATGTATATATACAAGAATATTGGGATAGTACAAAATTTACTATACCATGGCTGCACAAACTAGCACTGTACCTGCAACTCAAGTCAGTGTAGAAAGGTCATTTTCAGCAATCAAATTGATTTTGGGGGATTTGAGATATAATTTATCTGAAGAAAACTTAGAATCAATTTTGATGGTAAAATTAAACAGATGAACAACTATAATAATAATAACAACAATAATTTTTATAGACTTCTGTAATATACATCAATTATTATTACCAAGGCCCGGATTTTTATGCAAATGCATATTTGTTGTCGTCAGTCTGAGATCAACATAAACTAAATATCTTTGCGAATCATGGAATTTGATGTAAAATGGCATCGATTTGTTTGCGCATATTTTTGCATATTTTGCTTTAAATGCATATTTTTGCATATATTGCTGACATTGCATATTTTTGTTGCATATTTTGAAAAGAAAAACTGGTTTTGTTTGTTTTATCCTGCGATACAACGTGTTGCAGAGGAGATAAGATGCAACTGCGATTATATTGATTTATTGATTTCTTATGGGAAAGAGAAGTATCCTGATTTATTTGTTCCTCCATAAACAACCAGGTGGGAAACGTGGTTGAAAGCAGTTCTTTATTATGCTGAACATTTTGAGCAATTCAAGGATGTGGTGGAAGAATTTAAATTTATCAAATATAAAAAGCTCAGATAATGATTGTATCGTTAAATTATGGGTTTATCTCTGAGACTATTGTGAAATTAACGAAATCTAATTCATTGAGAAAGCAAATTAAATTAATTGACAATGCCACAAATAAAATGTATGCAGTAGGTAACTTTATAAAGTTTTTAGAAAAAATAAGGATTCAGAACAATAAAACAAACTGCTGGCATATTTCATTTACATTTTTACGAAAACAGCGTACTGGAAAATAAATATTGCACAAAGGAACTATCAGCATTAAATCATGTACCGATCACTTCCGTCGCGTTTAACGGTAATTTTCAATCCTTAAAAGCTTTTTGAAGCCAAGCTAAGCTGCCTTTACTTTACATTTGAAAATATTAAAATAAAATTATTTATTTATAAATTTTTTTATTTTTTCTTATTGTTTAATTAATTTTATATGTATACAGAAAAAATTATTAAATTTCTCCAATCACCAAATTTATTCCAAATTCATAATATCAAGAAAACAAATTAATTGATTCAATTATGACATTAATTAAATTTAAATACTTTTTAAACCATTTTTTTAATTGAAAAAACAATTTTTTTCTGAAAACGTCTATCTAACAAGTGACTTAATTTATAGGATTATCTTGCTTGTGGAATTTCTTTATATTTTTGTGCTTCACTTTAATTTTATTTCGTCTTTTGTGTTTATTGTAACGTACTTTCGTTTATAAGACTGAATTTTTACGTTTTTATCTTATTTTTGTTTTTCTTCTTGTTATTTAAATAATTTTTTTAACATTAATAAAGGTGTTAAAAAAAATTCAAGTGCATATTTTTCCAATTTTTAGCGCATATTTATCTATTTGTATTGCATGTTTTATGCGCATAAAACGTGATTTAAAATGCATAAAAATCCGGTCCCTGATTATTACCTATAAATTGGAGGCAATAAAACTAGCTAACAAGACTTTTATTTTTGCCTTAAAAAATTAAAAGTTAAAAAATAACTTTTATTTTTTGAGTAAAATAATAAAAGTCAAAAATAACTTTAATTTTTGCCTTAAAAAATAAAAGTTAAGAAATAACTTTTATTTCTGCATTAAAAAATAACTTTTTTTTCTTGACTTTTTCGATAAAAGCCATAACAGTTACGGTCCCTGGTTTGTTTGCATTAATTTATTTTTTTAACAACTTTTTCGAACAAACTTTTTTACACAACTCCATTGTGCAAAATTTAGGACCTGTGCCAAAAATGTGCAAATGGGGGGGGTAATAGAGGAAGGTCTTGGCTACATTTCCCCATATTCAGTTTTTTTCCACCAAGTTATTTTTTAACAACTTTTTCAAACAAACTTTTTCACACAACTCACTCATTGTGCAAAATTTAGGACCTGTGCCAAAAATGTGCAAATGGGGGGTAATAGAGGAAGGTCTTGGCTACATTTCCCCATATTCAGTTTTTATCCATCAAGTTATTTTTTAACAACTTTTTCAAACAAACTTTTTCACACAACTCACTCATTGTGCAAAATTTAGGACCTGTGCCAAAAATGTGCAAATGGGGGGTAATAGAGGAAGGTCTTGGCTACATTTCCCCATATTCAGTTTTAATCCATCAAGTTATTTTTTTAACAAACTTTTTCAAACAAACTTTCATTCATATATTGCCCCATTGTGCAAAATTTAGGACTTGTGCCAAAAATGTGAAAATAGGGGGTAATAGAGGAAGGTCTTAGCTACATTTCCTTATATTCAGTTTTTTCCCATCAAGTTATTTTTTTAACAAACTTTTTCAAACAAACTTTCATTCATATATTGCCCCATTGTGCAAAATTTAGCACTTGTGCCAAAAATGTGAAAATGGAGGGTAATAGAGGAAGGTCTTGGCTACATTTCCCCATATTCAGTTTTTATCCATCAAGTTATTTTTTAACAAACTTTTTCAAACAAACTTTCATTCATATATTGCTTCATTGTGCAAAATTTAGGACTTGTGCCAAAAATGTGCAAATGGGGGGTAATAGAGGAAGGTATTGGCTACATTTCCCCATATTCAGTTTTTTCCATCAAGTTATTTTTTAACACCTTTTTAAACAAACTTTTTCATACAACTCACTCATTCATATATTGCCCCATTGTGCAAAATTTAGCACTTGTGCCAAAAATGTGAAAATGGAGGGTAATAGAGGAAGGTCTTGGCTACATTTCCCCATATTCAGTTTTTATCCATCAAGTTATTTTTTTAACAAACTTTTTCAAACAAACTTTCATTCATATATTGCTTCATTGTGCAAAATTTAGGACTTGTGCCAAAAATGTGCAAATGGGGGGTAATAGAGGAAGGTATTGGCTACATTTCCCCATATTCAGTTTTTTCCATCAAGTTATTTTTTAACACCTTTTTAAACAAACTTTTTCATACAACTCACTCATTCATATATTGCCCCATTGTGCAAAATTTAGGACTTGTGCCAAAAATGTGCAAATGGGGGGTAATAGAGGAAGGTCTTGATACATTTCCTCATATTCAGTTTTTTCCCATCAAGTTATTTTTTTAACAAACTTTTTCAAACAAACTTTCATTCATATATTGCTTCATTGTGCAAAATTTAGGACTTGTGCCAAAAATGTGCAAATGGGGGGTAATAGAGGAAGGTCTTGATACATTTCCTCATATTCAGTTTTTTCCCATCAAGTTATTTTTTTAACAAACTTTTTCAAACAAACTTTCATTCATATATTGCCCCATTGTGCAAAATTTAGGACTTGTGCCAAAAATGTGCAAATGGGGGGTAATAGAGGAAGGTCTTGGCTACATTTCCCCATATTCAGTTTTTATCCATCAAGTTATTTTTTTAACAAACTTTTTCAAACAAACTTTCATTCATATATTGCTTCATTGTGCAAAATTTAGGACTTGTGCCAAAAATGTGCAAATGGGGGGTAATAGAGGAAGGTATTGGCTACATTTCCCCATATTCAGTTTTTTCCATCAAGTTATTTTTTAACACCTTTTTAAACAAACTTTTTCATACAACTCACTCATTCATATATTGCCCCATTGTGCAAAATTTAGGACTTGTGCCAAAAATGTGCAAATGGGGGGTAATAGAGGAAGGTCTTGATACATTTCCTCATATTCAGTTTTTTCCCATCAAGTTATTTTTTTAACAAACTTTTTCAAACAAACTTTTATTCATATTTTTCCCCATTGTGCAAAATTTAGGACTTGTGCCAAAAATGTGAAAATGGGGTGTAATAGAGGAAGGTCTTGGCTACATTTCCTCATTTTTAGTTTTTCTCGTTAAAGTTTTTTTTAACAATTTTTTCCAACAAACTTTTTTCAAAAGTGAACCTTGTGCAGGTTTTCAAAAAAGTTTGTTGAAAGGCGAAAATCGTCTTTCTTGTCGAAAGGAAGAAGAAGAACGTGCATTCACTGTAGAATTCCCGCTTATTCGCGTATATGATGTTGCCATATAAATTTACGTGCAATTAGTTTCAGGGATGGGAACTAGTTTTTTTAAATTTGAGTTATCTATCCATGTTCCCGATAGAAGCAATTTGTTCTGATTTGTTTTTTGCGAATTTTTGGCGAATTTCCGCTAATGTAGCAATTTTTGGCATTCCTTATATTTTTAGGGACGCAACACCAAAGAATTACATTGAAAGCACAAACATATGACATCCAACAATTGTAAAGTTAATAAACAAATTTGATATGTTTAAATTAAATTTATTGCAAATAAAATGATCTGAACATGTTTTATATTAAATAAGTTGGAATTTCAGAAATTACGATAAGATACGGGTATGTTCTGACAATCGCAAAAGGCTTAACATCGCGATTCTGACATGAAATCGTATAACAGGTGTTCTGTAAATCGCAAGAAGAAGTCTGCTCAAGGGAACTAGAGTATTTATAAAAAACTATGGCATATCGCAAGCAAAACGCAGGCAAGAGTTTCAAAACATAGTAAAATAAATCTGGCGTTTTGCGATTTCAATTCGTTCGATTGTTAGATCATTAAACTTTTTTTATTTATAAAAAATAAGTACCTATGGTATTAGAGTCCTTTAAACAAATTTTATAAAAAGAGGTTTAATATTATATATAAGTTTTTGTTAAGCTAATTGGGCCTAATGTATTAATGTAAATAAAAAACCTTTTTTACATGTTTCTCCTAACGTTTCGTCAATTATTTGTTGACATCTTCAGGGGTTGTATATTTTATATTTTTTTAAAAAACAATTGATTATTACAAAATTAGAAAACAACAAAATAAATAAACTTACAATTACAAAAACTTATATATAATATCTAAACAACTTGGCCAAAAAAATAACAAACATACTTTAGAGCTTGCCGAAAGAAATTTATTTAAACATTTTTAATAACATCAACAACAACAAATATAGCACCAGCATCAGAAATAAAACATAATAATTTTTTTTTCCATTATTTATTTATTGAATCTTCATATATTAAATATGAACTAACAATAATTAATCAAATCTTATACTAATACTTTATTTTTGTCCTGCCAATTCTAGACGAAAATTTTTCTCTTCACGGTTTCTATTCACATATGTAGATTTTTAGCGGTCTTCTCGTCGGATGAGTCCTGCAGTATCTCTTCTCCTTAATCTAGAGTGGCCGCTGTCATTTAAAATATTTCGAGCTAGTGGATTTGGGTGCGACTCAAGCCTTTTTAAATATTTTACTGCGTACTTCGTAATAATAGTTTTTACTAATGGCACATTGAGATCCTTGTGAATATTTGGGTTTTTAACATACCAGGGAGCGATTATTCGAAGAAGTTTATTTTGGCGCCTTTGAATTTTTTTGATATTTGAGGCCGAGGCAGTGCCCCATAGCTGAATACCGTAGCACCGAATTGGCTTTAAGATAGAGTTGTAGAGTAGAAGTTTGCAATCGAGGCTAAGAACAGAATTTCTTCCAATAAGCCAATAAATTTGAATTGCTTTTAGTTTCATTTGTGTTAGTTTTGCTTCTATATGGCATTTCCATAATAAGTGCCGATCTAGATGAATACCAAGATATTTTACATGCGATTGTTGAGGCACTAATTGATTATTGATTTTAATAGGGGGACATGACTCCCGACGCAAGGTGAATGTTATATGTACGCATTTTTGCTCATTGACCTTTATCCTCCATTGTTTTAACCACTTTTCCAATTCAAATATATGATTCTGCAAGTAGCGAGATGCTTCATGACAGTTTTCGTGTACGCTTAAAAAAGCTGTATCATCAGCAAATGTTGAAGTTAGGGTGTGGTTATTTGTTGGCATGTCTGAGGTATATATTAAGTATAACAGTGGGCCCATGATGCTTCCCTGAGGGACTCCAGCGTCAATTGGCTGAGGAGAACTTATAAAATCACCTTCTTTAATAATAAGCCTTCGACCGACTAAGTAGTTTTCTAACAGCTTGTGTGTGTTTACTGGTAAGTTTAACTTCAATTTATGTAATAAGCCTTCATGCCAGACTTTATCAAAAGCTTGAGAAACATCGATGAAGAGGGCGGAACAATATTTTTTTTCTTCAAAGGCTTTTCTTATGGCGTTTACTAAACGATGGGTTTGTTCAATTGTGCTATGTTCTCTTCGGTGGCATGTCATAACGTCCAGTGTCATAGTGTCCATGGACGTTATGACACCCCAAAAAGTGTCATAGTGTCCATGGACATTATGACACTTTCAAAAGTGTCATAAAGTTCGCGGACACTATGACACTTTGGAAATGGACATTATGACACTTTCAAAAGTGTCATTAGGTCCATTATTACTAAATAAGTTAAATACAAAAAAATTATCTGCATACACGCAGAGAGAAACATGTATCATTATGGTCCCAACCAACAAAACTATTTTTAAAGAAACTAGTTTAACCATAATATGGTTGTCGGTGACAATGATTTTTTTAGATGAAACATAATATGGTTAAAAATTTTTTAAAAATGGTTTTCCTGCTTTTTCTCTGGGAGTAAATATTAAATACATAACGAAAACACTTTTGGGCGCAAGGATTTCCTCCTCTATAGTATAACAAATACCGGCTTCGATAACTAAAGATTCTCTGCACAGACGGCCTTCGGCCGGGCGCAAGGATTTTTTTCTCTATGGTATAACAAATACCGGCTTCGCTAACTAAAGCTTCTCTGCATAGTCGGCTTTCGTTCGGAAACAAGGCAGATTTTAGAAGCTTTACTTAGCGAAGCCGGTGTTTGTTATACCATAGAGGAGAAAATCCTTGCGCCCGGCCGAAGGCCGGCTGTGCAGAGAAGCTTTAGTTAGCGAAGCCGGTATTTGTTATACCATAGAGAAGAAAATCCTTGCGCCCGGCCGAAGGCCGGCTATGATCTCAAATTTGTTTACATTCTTGCTTGTTGTGGACATTATGACACCTTGCAAAGTGTCATAACGTCCGCGGACGCTATGACATTTCTTCGATGGACGTTATGACACTATGACACTGGACGTTATGACATGCCACCTTCTCTTCTAAAGCCGAATTGATATTTTTAATATTTTTAGTTTATTAAGAAGTGGGACGAGTTTGCAAAAATACAAAAGTTTTTAGTAAGCATAAAAACAAATTTATTAATTTTTTTCTAATTGCTTAATGTATGTGTATACTACATTCTAATTTATTTAAGAATTTTAATTAAAATAAAAGTAAACCCTTCTTTATGTGTATGTTATACTAATGAGAAGAGAATCCTTGCTCCTGGCCAAAAGCCGGTTATGCAGAGTAGCTTTAGTTACCGAAGCTAGTGTTTGTTATACCATGTAGTAGAAAATCTTTGCGCCCGGCCGAAGGCTGGCTATGCAGGGGAGCTTTAGTTAGCGAAGCTGGTGTTTGTTATACCATAGAGAAGAAGATCCTTGCATCCGGCCAAAGGCCGGCTAAGCAGGAAAGTTTTTTTTTTGCGACGCTGGTATTTGTTATTTTATAAAATTCGTATTACACTTTTATTTAAATAAACTACATGCTTTCCAAGTGCACTTCCGTAACATTTCGTCGTAAAATGAAAAAAAAACTGTAATGTGAGGTAGTTTAAAATTTTGAAATAAATTTTGTTTATTCAGAAAAATTTGTTCAAGGGCCTCAAAATGATACCAATATTGGCCATTTACGTTTAGAAATGTATTTTTCTTCTTATTTTTCCATTTTCTATCACCCTAGGTACTTTTTTTTATTTGCAGCTGCGTCGGTATATGAAATTATGGAACGATTTGCGCTAATTTCAATAGGCTTGTGCCAGTTACAACCTATGTACCAAATTTCAACAAATTATCTTCAAAATTGCAACCTGTACTTTGCACGGACACTGTACTTTACATGGACAACCAGCCGGACGGACATCGTTAAATCGACTCAGAAAGTGATTATTAGTTATTCAAACGTGATTAATTTACTTTAAAAGTGTATTAATGTAGGTCTCTATGCAGTATTTACACATACATAAAATATCTCTTTTGGTTTTTGTTTAATTGGCTTAAGTACCGGTCGCGAAAGTACGGGTCGCGAACGTACGATTTTTTCATATGTTATAACCGTTAATTAACCGATAATCGAACTTTTTACCTTCTACTTACACTTTTTTCTTCTTAATTGGTTGTAATGGAGATTTTAAAGATAGAGTGCAAACATAACAAATTTTTGCATGTAAAATAATTATATATAAAAATGTCTTTAGAAGTAGCTTAAAACGAAAATATTAATTTTTCCAGTTTCCAGCCCAATTTCCTCAAGTAACAGTTAAGATATCATAGAACAACATATATAGCATTCTATTATAAAAACATAGACTTTTTTATAATTATAAACAATAAAACACGATGATTATACACATTTTTTTTCCATTTTTTTATTGATTTCTTTTACTTATTATATAGTAACATAAAATAACAATTACAATAATATTCTTATTACAATGGAATTAGGGTAAGTGAGAATACTCAGTTAGCAATTAAATGTAATGTTAGTAACTTTAACGCCCGCTTTCACGATCTGTGATTAAAAGTTTGTTAAAAAAAAATTAACTAATTGCTGGTTTGGCTAACGGGTACTTTTTAATGAACGGTTACCGATTTTCGTTTCATCATCTTTCGGTTATTTAACGAAAGAATTTGATAAAAATGTGGCAATACTATCGGTTTGTTTACGTAAAAAATAAATATTAAAAGGCGGCTTTTAAAAGTGAACAAAATTTTAGTGTGTTTTAATTTAAATAAAATTTAATAAATAAAATAAAAATTTATAAATATTATAATTTAAAAATTAAGGTAAATATAAATGTATATGTAAAATATATTAATGTAAAAAAATTGTTTTTTTATGTATTCAGCATGTTCTCAAAGCAGGCCATTTTCTTCGAAAATGAGGATAAAAGAGCGGAAGAGCGACACAAGTTACAAGTTGACGAGCTTCACTTAAAAGTAGAATTATTAAATTTAGAGATATCTTTAAAAAAACTAGAAATCAGAAAATTTAAATCAGAAAATACTAATTCTTTTGGATTTTTATTTTTTCGAGTAAATATAAGTTTTACTACACGTTCAATTACTTGTGTTCTGAAAACAGCACATAACTGTTATTTTTGTTGGAAAAAAAATCAAAAAATAACTTTCATTCTGGCTGGAAAAAATAAAAATCAAATAATGACTGTTATCATCCGACTTTTATAAAAAAAGAATAATTATTGTGGTCTCAGACATCAATATGTATGTATGTAGCATAGCTGTAAATGAATAATTAATTGAATAATTCAACGCATTCATGCGTTGAATTAGCAAATTTTGAATTAATTCTTTTAACACACAAAATGAATTGAATGAAATTTGAGTCAATTCAAATGAATTGCAATTATGTAATTTTAAATTCAAATGAATTGCAATTTGTTTCTAATTCAAATGAATTTGTAGAAGTGGGGTAAATTTTTAGCAACTTTGAAACTCAACAACATTTTTTGCTGCCAAAGCTGTGCTGATTTACTCGAAATTCTTACTACTTTTACTACAATTGGAAAATTTGTTTACTTTTTGAATTCAAAACTTCCTTCCAACTGCAATAAAAATAGTAAATTTTAGTAATTCCCCCTAGATCTGCTTTTGAATTTGATTGATTGCAACTCATTTTTGATTTCATTAATTTGAATTGCTAATTCTTTTTTCTAATTCATTTGAATGAATTTAAAATCAATTCAAATGAATTGAATTGGAAACGAATTGCAACTCATTCTACAAATTCATTTAAAATGTAAAACGAATTGAAATTAATTCTTCCTAATTCTGTGAAAAGAATTTATTAAAAATTAAGCTAATTCGTAACAAATTGAAATCATGTAGATAGATACTTATAACTTAGAGAAATAGTTTTTAATAAGATTGCTTCGCGTACTCGAAAATGTTTTTTTCATGTCCTCTGAAGAATGCGGCATTTTTATAAATTTTAAAGATTGCCGTGCGATATCCGTAGAGACTTTCTTTACAACCCGGCTTGCTGTTGCGATTGATACGCCGCAATAATCCCCAATAACCATCATAAAGCTACCGGTGGCGTAAAACCTTAAGTTCAATAGTACCATTTGTATTGGCGATAAGGCATTATTTCTAAATTCAATTTTAATTAATAATTTTATATATTTTTCGAAATATCTTACCTATCTGTTGCAGACTTTATATTGTTGTGAACAAGACTGCAAACAAAACGTATTGCAGACTTTGATAATCTATATCTCTGTCTGAATTCTTCATCAGATAATTTGAAGTGGTTCCGGTGGCCAGGAACATTTCTTTTTTTGCGATATGAACTTTTAAAATACAAAATATTACAAAAATGTAAATGTTGGTTCATATTTCTATCCATTTTATTTGTTTTATTTTCCGATTAGTGTGCTAACCGCCAAATTTTCTTCGGTTAAATTTAACACACACTTTTTGGTTAAATTATGTCAGTTAAGAGTTAATCATATATTGTGTAATACAATTTGGCCAAACTTTCGGTTAAAATTATGATTATTTTTTATTCAAAGGTGGTGAAAACGGGCGTAAGTCTTTGAACTAAAAGTGTGTTATTCTTTGTTTGAATGTTTCTTACAGTGCACAGTGGGCTCATTGACCAGAAATTTAGTGGAATTAAGTATAAGGCCCATTACAGACCTCAGTAAAAATTTCAGTTCGATTGGGCGATGCCACGCCCACTTCTTCGTGGATAAATGAATTGTGTGTCTGAGGAAAAATTATGACTTGAAATTGTGTTTAGTTTAATTATTAATTTGACATTAAAGTTTCAGATAAAAATTTAATGTCGATGTTATTACCAAACCCAATTTAAAAATCTAAAAGTTGTCTGCAATTTTCAATATAATGCTTGCGACCAGAGCTGTAAAAGTATGATGAATTTTTAAAATAATTTGTACATTAATTAAAAAAATAAATTTGTGATATTTTGAATTCATTTATTAAAATTATGCCACATATTTTTATAAATCATTAGCTGAGCCCGGTCCGCTTCGCTGGCACAAAATACATATATATTTTTTTACTATGAAATACTCATATTTATTAAATAAAATGAATTAAAACTAAGAAAAAATTTTTTCTGTGTAGGTATTTAATTAAATTACTTTCTATTTATTCAACAAATAGCAAAAAAATTATGTACAGTACAACAAAATTAAAATTCATCATAGTCTTCCGATGTTTCATCAACTTCTAATTCCAAATTAATTTCAAATGAGATTTCCTCTTCTTCAGAATCAGAATCATGATCATTTTCGATGGCATTTGATGTAGATGGAAACACACATTCAGGCGTCTCTGGGACCTTTAAAAGAGAAATAACTTCTCTTGGAAAAGGCACCTTTTTTGCTTTTTCTTTATTTGAATGAGCTGCAATTGAAGCAGCAAGAAGCAACAACTTTGTGTCATTTCCCTGTTCCGCCGAAACAACGGATGCAAGTTTTCGTTTTTGACGCTCACTTCATTCATTGTAACCAATATTAGGACGACCTTTTTTAGTTGGGACATTATTATTTATTAGTTTAAGCTCAGTTTCACATGATAACCATTGGCTTTCTTTTTTTTCCAATTTAGACCAGTTTCTGAAGTTTGCGGCCTATTTCTGGTTGGCATATGGACATAAATTATTAATTTTCTTCTTAATTGGTATCATACAGTTCTCATTAGCATCTCTCTGAAATTTACTACAGATCCAGTTGACAACAGCGGTCACACTTCGATTATTTTCTAACCAAAATTTAACAATATCAGCATTTTTTATTTTTAGGCAATCTAAAAAGATTAATATCTTAGAAGGTTGCAGACAGCCGCAGTCAATTTTTTAAACACATAAACTAGACATGAATACTTTTCTTTCGATACGAATGGTTTTCACAATACGTTTCAATAAACAAACTTCTACTCCAAAAAACGTAAACACTTTTACCAAAATTTCACAAAAAAGACGTCACAAATTAACAGCACAAATTAAGTAACACAACAATAGGTCTGTCTGCGTACTTTTCCAGTAGCAAATACTCAGTAAATTTTTTTGGGAGAGTAAGACAAATTTTACTCTTTCGGCTGAGAATATCTCAAAAAGTACGCAGACAGTATCCAGTGAAATCTTGCAAGAAAACAGCTGATCGGTGTGTAAACAATTGAAATAACAAACGTGAGCCAAGATAGCGTTGAAGAAATAGCGTCCAATTTGGGAATTTAAAAACCGGGAAACCAAAATACCCAAATAATGGGTATTTGCAGTATAAACAAAAAATTAGCGTAAAATTTAGGAATTTAAAATAGGGAAGTACAAATAAAGGAACAAATCTAGTTTACCGACGCAGCTCCAAATAAAAAAAAGTACCCAGGGTGATGGAAAATGTAAAAATAAGAAGAAAAAATAAAATAAAAAAGTTGGCGAAAACGCTTAGTTTTCGAGTTACGGGCGTTTTAAGTTTTTATATAAATATGTGATTTTGCAGTACATTTCCAAATGTATATGGCCAATATTGGTATCATTTTAAAGCTCTTGAACAGATTTTTCTAGATATACATAATTTATTTCAAAATATTAACCTCTTTAGATCACGTTACAGTTTTTTTCATTTTACGTCGAAATGTTACGGAAGTGCACTAGGAAAGAATGTAGTTTATTTAAATAAAAGTGTAATACAAATTTTATAAAATAACAAACACTAGCATCGCAAAAAAAAAATTCTTTGCATAGCCAGCCTTTGGCCGGACGCAGGGAAGTTCTTCTCTATGGTATAACAAACACCGGTTTCGCTTACTAAAGCTTCCTTGCATAGACGGCCTTTGCCCATGGGCAAGGATTCTCTCCTCATTAGTATATCATAAACATAAAGAAGGTTTTACTTGTATTTTAATTAAAATTCTTAAATAAATTAGTATGTAGTATATACATACATTAAAGAATTAGAAAAAATTAATAAATTTGTTTTTATGCTTACTAAAAAACTTTTGTATTTTGCAAACTCGTCCCACTTCTTAATAAACTAAAAATATTAAAATAAATTCTGTATGTCCAGAAAGATCTAGTGAAACGCTTTGCAATGATACCAATATTAGCCATATACATTTGGAAATGTACTGCAAAATCACATATTAATATAAAAATTTAAAACGCCCGTAACTCGAAAACTAGGCGTTTGCGCCAACTTTCTTATTTAATTTTTTCTTCTTATTTTTCCATTTTCTATCACCCTAGGTACTTTTTTTTTATTTGGAGCTGCGTCGGTAAACTAGATTTAAGCCCAAATATATTTATATTTTTAATAAAAACACAAAAAATATTTACCACAGGCTTTTGCAGGGTATAAGCTATATATTTTCTGAAAGTAAATAGTTTTCTGGACAAAATGAGCGATGCGTGCAAAAAATCGTTCGGACAGTTTCCGAGAAATCTGGGTTCATCCAAAATGGTCAGTAAAAATCTTTACTGATTTATGCAATGAACCACAGGCTTTTGCACGGTATAAACTATATATTTTTTGCACGCATCGCTCATTTTGTCCAGAAAACTATTTACTTTCAGAAAATATACAGTTTATACCGTGCAAAAGCCTGTGGTAAATATTTTTAGTATTTTTATTAAAAATATAAATATATTTTTACTTCCCCTTTTTAAATTCCTAAATTCGACGCTAACTTTTTGTTCATATACTGTAAAGCCCCATTATTTGGGTATTTTGGTTTCCAGGTTTTTAAATTCCCAAATTCGACGCTATTTCGTCGACGCTATCTTGGCACACGTAAACTCTTTCATTCAAACAGTATATAAAAACAGCTGTTCAAACTAGTTGCAAAATCTTACCAGAGGAAATTTCTCCAGTAACATTTTGCAAGTTCTCTAACTTTCAACTGTCAAAAAATTCTCTTTTTGGCTCTCCCGCTGTAAGAGATTTGGAGTACGCAGACAACATTTTGCAAGATTTTGCGACATTTTGTACAAAATTATGCAAAATATGTGTACGCAGACAGACCTAATATTTTTGTACAAATTTTTTTTAAATCTAAATTCTCATACCTTTACTAATATTTTCCATTTTATAATAGTTTATCAAGTTTGATAAATATTGGTTATTTATTACTTTTCTTTGATTACTTCTTAAGTGAAAAATATATGAAAACAAACTAAACCAAAAAAATCTGACTTTGGCAGCTTCCCGTTAAATGAAGGGTTGCCACATGGTTCAAATTTTTTGCATTTAAGTTTCTCAATGTATTAGCTATAAAATCCCATCGTTACTTTTTTTAAATTGTTAAGTACAAAAAAGGACTTTTTGCCTCAAAAACTAGTCGTGGAGCCCATAGTGCAGTGACTAAATTGTATGATCGTATTTCAGACAATTATATTTTAAGTAGGTCACAGAAACATTACTCATTTGGACTTTAAATGTTTCTTGAAGTGACTACATTGTATGATCATATTTCAGAACATTGGTAAATTCACAGAAACATTACTCATTTATTTCACTACACCTCCCCTTTTAAAGAGAAAGGTCTTATTGATACCATTGATCAAGTGGTGTCGATAAGAGCTTTCTTTACAAATTTAAATTTAACAAAAAGAAATAACTTTTCGTTTTATTTTTATAAAATAACAAGTTAATAGGTAGTGTCTTAATATTAAAAAAAAAATTATGTTATGAAGTTATCTAGTCACTTATGGAATAATGATATACATACATATTTGTGTAAAAAAAAAAATTTAATTTTTTTTTTTTTTTTTTTTTCATTGGCTAAAAGCTTTACTATTTTCTTTATTAATTTTTTGTTTTTTTCCTTTTAAATTTACGAATATATTGTTTTTGTCGTCAATGTCAATTACTTTTTATGGTCCTTTGTAAAGTGGTTCTAGTTTGTGTGCTGTATGATTTTTAATAAACACTTCATGTCCTATTGCAATATCTGTATTGTTGATGTTTTTATCATGTATCTGTTTTAGATTTATTTTCATCTTGTTAATTAAGTGTTGTGCCCTAGTTAATGCGGTTTGTAGACGAAATTTAACTTCTTTTGAATTATTATCAAAATTATATAAAGGATCTATTGTATCAAACGGTATCAATGGTGTATGTTGTGGTTTAGCAGGGAAAATTAATTCGAATGGGCAGTATCCATGCACCACAACACCATGTATATGGCTTTTCTTGAATTACTTGACTATCCTCACTTTGAATTTTTTGTTGTTTTTCCTTTTTCTTTTGTGCACGCGTGATTACCAGTTTAACATTGTTAATTAAAGGAATTGATTTTATATCACTGAAGAGATAACGCGTCCGCTCCTGAATTGTCTTTTCCTTTTATGTGTTCTATAATAAAATCATATTCCTCCAATTCCAGTCGAATTCTGGTTAATCTACTGGATGGATTTTTTAAAGAATATAGATATGTTAATAGTTTATGATCACTACGTATTAAAAATTTATTTCCATATACATATGGTCGAAAATGGTTAATTGCCCATTGAACAGCTATTAACTCCTGTTCTATGGTTGCTTTATTTGATTCACCCTTGGTGAATGCTCGAGATGCATTTGTTGTGATAACAGTGCTGCCTTCAGGTGTTGGAATGCATGTTCACAATCATTAGACCATATAAACTGTTCTTTTTTTCTGGTTAGTTTAGACAAATGTACTGAATAAAATGTACTGAAGCGTCTGTAATAATTACAGAAAGCTATAAATCGACGTACTTCATCTGAATTCGATGGTCTGGGATAGTTTTTTATTGCATCATATTTGCTACTATCCGGCAGAATTCCTCTATCAATACACCTATGTCCTAAATATGTAACTTCAGATCTGAAAAAAATGCATTTATCTGGATGCAGTTTTAAATAACATTCCCTGCATCTTTGGAACACTGTTTCTAAGTTTTTAAGCATGTGCTTTACGGAACAGCCTGTGACGATAACGTCATCCATGTATATAAATGATTAAGATTGAGCTAAACCCGTAAATGCTAAATTCATCATTCTCTGGAATGAATTTGGGGCTACTTTTAAGCCATATGGTAGACGCGTGAAGCGAAATGAACCATTTTCGGTTGAGAATGACGTGATATCTCGTGATATTTCATCCAACCCTATTTGATGAAACCCAGATGTTAAATCCAGACAGCAAAACAATTTTGCTCTACCCAGTTGGTCTAGAATATCTTCAATCCTGGGTAAAGGAAACTTGTCCGCTGTTAATTTTTTATTTATTTGCCGGTAATCCACCACTAAACGCCAACGTTTTTCAGGATTATTTGGCAATGATTTTTTCGGTACGAGCATAATCGGACTATTATAATTAGACGCTGACGGTTCCACAATTCCACCTTGATGAAGTTTTTCAACTTGTCTAATTATTTCGGACTTTTGTGAATGCGGCGTACGATAATTGTTTATGTATACACCATTTTCGTCAGATAATCTTAGTTTTTGTGTGTAAAATTTATTTGTAGTTATTTTGTCACTTTCTAACGCAAAAATATCAGTATATTTCGAAAATAATAGGGATAATTCGGACTTAACCATTTCGGGACAATTTTTCCTTAATTTTTCTAAAATGGTTTGTTCTCTAATTTTGTCAGTACTGTGGGTACCAATAATTTCATAATCAGATAAATTTTCATGTTTTATTGATACATTATTTAAAAACTTATTTTCTGGGCTTGTGTTAACAATTCTCACATATGGGAAGTTTTTAGATACAATGCATCCAACGACATACACTTCGTCTTGTATAGTTTGATTTGGGATTACTAAATCAGTAGCTTTGCTATTGAATTTTATTGGTCTGAACACCTCTGATCGAGCTGGTAATGTAATTGAGTCATCATTTATACTTTCAAGTAGTGGTATATTTATGGAATAATTTAAATTATGTAGTCTCAAAGAAATTAAATTTGAATTTGATTCCTGTCCGTATTGTATAGTGACATTGTATCTTTTTAAAAAGTCTAAACCCAATATACCCTGAAATGGTATTGGAAATGTATCTGAAACAACATGAAATTTGTGTGGAATCACAAAGTTTTTGACTCTAAGGTTAATTTGTATTGTACCTATGGATTTTATATTTCCTTCTCCTATGCCTGTTATTCGAATAATATTTTGGGAGTTGATTCTTAAAGATTTTATTGCATTCAGTTTGATTAGTGAGATATCCGCTCCGGTGTCCACTAGAAATATATTTAAATCAGAATTAGTTGAAATTGAAAGTTCAATAAAGCTACTTAAATTGAGATTTAAGTGAAATATTGATTTATTATACATTATCTGTCCTTCTTACTTTGGCCCCCCATATCTTGAGGGGGAATCTCGTTTCCCGAGACTCCTTGTGTTATTCTCACACGTCCCCCGTTTCGTGAATGGTGTGCCTGATTTCTATTATGATTATTCCCGCGTCGCCAACTATTATTATTGTTAAAATTATTATTATTATTAGAACCATTAAAATGATTATTTCGACGCCAGGAATGACCATTTCCCCTGTAGTTATAAAATCGGTTTTCATGATTTTGCCTTGAAGACCCAGGGCGCTTAAAGTAAAACACGGATGAATTTGCGGTAGTCGCTTCAGTGCTAGCTTCTATAAATTTCGAAACAACTTCATTCAATGAAACAAAGTTTCCTGTTTTCATTATCAATTTAACTTCCTCATTTGCTGCATTTTTAGAAATCGCTTTAGTGACATTTTGTTTTATTAATTTCTCAGAGATATGGTATGGGTAGCCCTCTCGTATGTAGGCTCCACATAATTTTTTTTGTGATTTGCTAAATTTCCTCAGCGTATGAAGTTGCTGACTTCGACTGCTGTTTTATATTCATTAATTTTGAGCATAACACCTCAGACGATTCACCCTGAATATTAGATTCTAGCTTACTGCTTATAGCCACTATCGAATCCTCATTTGTAATTAGGTTCCTAGCTTGTCCTTTAAGTTAAGTCTTAATTACTCCTATCGCTATTTCCTCATGCGTATCCTTTATTTTATCAACAATTGTTAACGCATCCAAAAAACTCTGGAGTTCGTCTACAATTCCGTCAAAAGTGGGGACAATCTTCGTTGTCTTATCCATTACTTCGTCCTCTGAACGCGTCATTGTGTTTGGTTGTATTTCTTTGTCTTCCTCAAAATCTTCCTGCTCGCTATCGTCCGATTCAATGATTTTCTTATCTACCTCGCAACTTAGTGTAAGCGGAACTTTAATATGAATATTATGCTTATGAAATTTAATAATTTATCCCTTAATTTGAAAAATATCTTATCAGCCTGTTCCTTGTGCTGTGTGGAATATCTATCATATTGTCTGTTTAAGATTTCTCTAATATTGTTAAATGACTCTATTAAAATAGTAATATGCTTGTTTAAGGTTTCCGATTGTATCGGTCTATTTTGGTATAGGCATTTATAAGATTGTTTAAACTTGATTTCTAAGGGTTCTATACTACTAATAATGGTTTCCCATTGCATACCTTAAAAATAATACGTTTGTTTATTATTATATTAATATTTATTGATACTTATCAAATTTATGCAGCATCCAGCATTCAGGACATTCCCTATACATGTCATAGCAAGTATCGATGCACACAAGGTGAAAAATATGTTTGCAGCTCACTAACATCAGGATTTCATGATAAGGTGTGATGTAGCCACAACACACTTGACAAATTTTATCGGATTTGGCTGATTTTTTTGCTTCCCATTTTTCTGGCTTTCCTTTGTTGTCTTCTAATATCTTCTTATATCTGTTGTTGTGTGGCGTTGTTACTATTGTTCTTTAAGGATATGCCTTCTTATGTTTTTATATCTGTTGTTGTGGGGCGTTGTTACTATTGTTTTTTAAGGCTTTACATATTATTTTTATCACATAGATAACACCTATTATTACCACAACCACTATTGAGAAAATTTCCACGTAACTCATGCTATTGTTTTTTATTGATTCACTTGTAACAGGTTGTTGTATATTTTGGCGTAGTATCTGCACCAGTTCATTATTTTCATTTTCCTCTGTGGACTTTCCCACTTCATAACCTGCTACGAGTAGTGGTATGGTGGACAATATTTTTTTCCACCAGGCCATTAAATTTTTTTTTTTTTTTTGAAACTTATAGGACTATTAAGTTTTTTCTCACTTTTTATTTTACTTACAACTTTTGTCTTTGTGTTTATAAAAGCCGAAATTAAAAAAAAATTACATACAACACATTTTTACCGAATCGCCACTTTTCACAAAAACTTAAAAAAAACTGTCACGGTCGCCATGTAGAATATTTAATTAACAAGACGTGGCATAGCGCCCAGTTGCAACTTAAAACTGAATTTCTTTATTGATTTCTTTTACTTATTATATAGTAACATAAAATAACAATTACGATAATATTCTTATTACAATGGAATTAGGGTAAGTGAGAATACTCAATTAGCAATTAAATGTAATGTTAGCAACTTTAAGTCTTTGAACTTAAAGTGTGTTATTCTTTGTTTGAATGTTTCTTACAGTGACTAAATTGTATGATCATATTTCAGACAATTATATATTAAGTAGGTCACAGAAACATTACTCATTTGGACTTTAAATGTTTCTTGAAGTGACTACATTGTATGATCATATTTCAGAACATTGGTAAATTATATTTTAAGTAGGTCACAGAAACATTACTCATTTATTTCACTACAATATTGCCCCAATGTGCAAAATTTAGGACCTGTGCCAAAAATGTGAAAATGGGGGTTAATAGAGGAAGCTCTTAGCTACATTTCCTCGTATTCAGTTTTTTACCATCAAGTTATTTTTTTAACAAACTTTTTCAACCAAACTTTCCTTCATATATTGCCCCATTGTGCAAAATTTAGGACTTGTGCCGAAAATGAGCAAATGGGGGGTAATAGAGGAAGGTCTTGGCTACATTTCCTCATATTCTTTTTTTTCCATCAAGTTATTTTCTTAGCAAACTTTTTCAAACGAACTTTCATTCATATGTTGCCCCATTGTGCAAAATTTACGACTTGTGCCAAAAATGTACAAATGGGGGGTAATAGAGAAAGGTCTTGGCGACATTTTCCCATATTCAGCTTTTCCATCAAGTTATTTTTTTAACAACTTTTTCAAACAAACTTTTTCACACAACTCACTCATTCATATATTGCCCCCATTGTGCAAAATTTAGGACTTGTGCCAAAAATGTGAAAATGGGGGGTAATAGAGGAACCCCTTGGCTACATTTCTCCATATCCAGTTTTTATCCATCAACCTATTTTTTTAACAAACTTTTTCAAACAAACTTCCATTCATATATTGCCCCATTGTGCAAAATTTTGGACTTGTGCCAAAAATGAGCAAATGGGGGATAATAGAGGAAGATCTTGGCTACATTTCCTCATATTCAGTTTTTTCCCATCAAGTTATTTTTATAACAAACTTTTTCAAACGAAACTTTCATTCATATATTGCCCCACTGTGCAAAATTTAGGACTTGTGCCAAAAATGAGAAAATGGGGGGTAATAGAGGAAGGTCTTGGCTACATTTCCCCATATTCAGTTTTTTGCAATAAGTTATTTTTTTAACAACTTTTTCAAACAAACTTTTTCACACAACTCACTCATTCATATATTGCCCCATTGTGCATAATTTATAACTTGTGCCAAAAATGTGCAAATGGGGGGTAATAGAGGAAGGTCTTGGCTACATTTCCTCATATTCAGTTTTTTCCCATCAAGTTTTTTTTTAACAAACTTTTTCAAACAAACTTTCATTCATATATTGCCCCATTGTGCAAAATTTAGGACTTGTGCCAAAAATGTACAAATGGGGGGTAATAGAGAAAGGTCTTGGCGACTTTTCCCCATATTCAGTTTTTTTCCATCAAGTTATTTTTTTAACAACTTTTTCAAACAAACTTTTTCACACAACTCACTCATTCATATATTGCCCCCATTGTGCAAAATTTAGGACTTGTGCCAAAAATGTGCAAATGGGGGGTAATAGAGGAAGGTCTTGGCTACAATTCCTCATATTCAGTTTTTTCCCATCAAGTTATTTTTTTAACAAACTTTTTCAAACAAACTTTTATTCATATATTGCCCCATTGTGCAAAATTTAGGACTTGTGCCAAAAATGTGAAAAGGGGGGTAATAGAGGAACCCCTTGGCTACATTTCTCCATATTCAGTTTTTATCCATCAAGTTATTTTTTTAACAAACTTCCATTCATATATTGCCCCCATTGTGCAAAATATAGGACTTGTGCCAAAAATGTGAAAATGAGGGGTAATAGAGGAAAATCTTGGCTACATTTCCCCATATTCAGTTTTTTTCCATCAAGTTATTTTTTAACAACTTTTTCAAACAAAATTCTTCACACAACTCACTCATTGTGCAAATTTTAGGACTTGTGCCAAAAATGCGCAAAATTTAGGAGTTGTGCCAAAAATGTGAAAATGGGGGGTAATAGAGGAAGGTCTTGGCTACATTTCCCAATATTCAGTTTTTATCCATCAAGTTATTTTTTAACAACTTTTTCAAACAAACTTTTTCACACAACTCACTCATTCATATATTGCCCCCATTGTGCAAAACTGAGGACTTGTGCCAAAAATGTGCAAATGGGGGGTGATAGAGGAAGGTCTTGGCTACATTTCCTCATATTCAGTTTTTTCCCATCAAGTTATTTTTTTAACAAACTTTTTCAAACAAACTTTTATTCATATTTTTCCCCATTGTGCAAAATTTAGGACCTGTGCCAAAAATGTGAAAATGGGGGTAATAGAGGAAGGTCTTGGCTACATTTCCTCATATTCAGTTTTTTCCCATCAAGTTATTTTTTTAACAAACTTTTTCAACCATACTTTCATTCATATATTGCCCCATTGTGCAAAATTTAGGACTTGTGCCAAAAATGAGCAAATGGGGGGTAATAGAGGAAGGTCTTGGCTACATTTCCTCATATTCAGTTTTTTCCCATCAAGTTATTTTTTTAACAAACTTTTTCAAACAAACTTTCATTCATATATTGCCCCATTGTGCAAAATTTAGGACTTGTGCCAAAAATGTGAAAATGGGGGGTAATAGAGGAAGGTCTTGGCTACATTTTCTCATTTTTAGTTTTTCTCGTTAAAGTTTTTTTTAACAATTTTTTCCAACAAACTTTTTTCAAAAGTGAACCTTGTGCAGGTTTTCAAAAAAGTTTGTTGAAAGGCGAAAATCGTCTTTCTTGTCGAAAGGAAGAAGAAGAACGTGCATTCACTGTAGAATTCCCGCTTATTCGCGTATATGATGTTGCCATATAAATTTACGTGCAATTAGTTTTAGGGATGGGAACAAGTTTTTTTAAATTTGAGTTATCTATCCATGATCCCGATAGAAGCAATTTGTTCTGATTTGTTTTTTGCGAATTTTTGGCGAATTTCCGCTAATGTAGCAATTTTTGCCATTCCTTATATTTTTAGGGACTTTTAGGCCCTAATCATGTAAAACACAATGCAACACCAAAGAATTACATTGAAAGCACAAACATATGACAGCCAACAATTATAAAGTTAATAAACAAATTTGATATGTTTAAATTAAATTTATTGTAAATAAAATGATCTGAACATGTTTTATATTAAATAAGTTGGAATTTCAGAAATTACGATAGGATACGGGTATGTTCTGACAATCGCAAAATGCTTAACATCGCGATTCTGACATGAAATCGTATAACAGGTGTTCTGTAAATCACAAGAAGAAGTCTGCTCAAGGGAACTCGAGATTATTTTTAAAAAAATACGCGAATTGAAATCGCGTTTTGCGAAAGGAGAAATTTATTCTTACAGTTTTTGAGAAAACAATGAAATTTTTGAAAAAACACGACGACGTTATTACTATACAAGCGGACAAGGGGAATAAAACGGTTTTAATGTATAAGGATTACAATAATAGAAAGGAAAAACTTCTAGAAGACAAAAATACATACAGAACAATACGAACAGACCCAACGTCAAAACTTCAAAGGGAAAATAATAACATAGTTTCGGAGATATTCAAAGATGAGTGTATAGATCAATGGCAAAAAAGGCAACTATTATGCAGCGCAGCCATTGCTCCGAGAATTTACGGTCTCCCAAAAATTCACAAAACAAATACTCCCCGTAGACCGATTGTATCGTCGATGAATGTCCCATGTTACCAACTCTCCAAATATATTGGCCAAATTCTCAAACATATAATTTCCAAAAAATATAATATTAAAAACTCTGCAGAACTTAAAAACAATTACAACATACATCTATCGCGGACAATGAAGTTCTCATATCATTTGATGTCGTGTCATTATTTACGAACATCCCTGTGCATACTGCCATAAAAAACATAATGGGAAACTATTAAAAAACAAACAAAAATCTCGAAGTCCACTTTTTTGAAAATACTTAAATTTTGTCTCACGGATAACAATTATTTCGTCTACGAAAATAACATCTATCGCCAGATTTTTGGAATGCCAAAGGGGAACCCCCTTTCTCCTACTATAGCTGATATAGTACTGGGCAGTTTACTCGACGAAGCAATAGCCGAATTAAAAAAGAAAAATATAAATTTAAAATACATAGTGAAATATGTAGATGACATATTAGCTATAGTAAAACGTGACGACAAAGAGGAGATCCTGAATGCTTTCAACGCATATCATCCAAAAATCCAGTTTACTACGGAAATTGAAGAAAATTTTAAAATTGCATATTTGGATACATACATATATCGACATAATAGTTTTATTAAATTTGACTGGTATTCAAAAGAAACATCATCTGGTAGACTGATGAATTTTAATGCAACTCAACCAAAATACCAAATAATAAATACGGCCAAAAATTTCATTTTTAGGGTACTATATATTAGCCATGGGGAATTCCACGTTAAAAACATAAAGAAAATTACAGCAATATTAATAAATAATAGCTTTCCAATAAAACTTATACACCAACTAATTGAAGAAACACAAAGAAAATTAAAAAACAACACAACTTCAAACAACACTGAAAACGATGACAAAGTTTTTTACAGTGTAAAATTTATTCCTGGCTTAACGGACAACAGAAATATTAAAACAACGATAGACACACATAACATATTGTTACGAAATTAGATTTGTCTAATAATTATTTATGGTTTTAGTTATAAGTTATCTTGTAAATTATAGTTTTATGTCATATTAGTTACTATTTTTATGAACGCTACTAAATTTTCTAGCAATTGTAATTGTAGACTTTAGATTTAGATGCATAAGTTATTTTAAAATAATTCGAACACAATTTTCTAGAAACTAGTAGACGGTTCTTGAATCAACTAGGAATAGTTTTGAACTATAACTACAGGCTAACTCATAAAAGTTTAGTTAAGTTTGATTGGAGACATTAAACGGTTCAAATCGATACTTACAATAGTGGTTAAATTTTGTGAACATTTTTTTTCAATAAAGTTTGTTAAGTTGAATTCGTGTGTGTATCAATTTTGATTTGCAATTAAAAGAACTCAAAGGTTTATTAGAAAACGAATAAACCTTGTACATGTCGCCACCCTAATGACTTTCATTAATCCCTTACATTATTAGTGTACTATATTTCACATGTAGAGGGCTTTAAACTGCTATAACATGTACTAAAAATTCTATCTCCTTGCTTTTGAAATCCCATAAACTGTATTGTTAAGTTAGTTAAGTCTTAGAATTAGAAGAACAAACATTGTCTAATAAAAGAATTTATACTATAAGCAAATCAACTACTGGCTTTTATTTGGCATCTACCAGCAAAGATCTAAACTCTGGTCCTTCAGCTTTTCATGGTCCTTCGAGCCGGATAACCAGGGCCGTGGATTCTACCAATAAGAAAATAATTTCGAAGTTTGTCGTTCTCCTTTTATTAAGCAAAACACATTCAACAAGGGTACTCAGAAAATATTTCTAATATGCACAATTTCTAATAAGGTTTTCTGGGTAATCTATGCAAATAACAAAGCAATCAAATTCACCTACTCTGGAATAATTCTCATACAACAATTAATTCAACAAGAATTCCGGTGTAATTCATGTAAAAGATAAGTATTAATTTTCCATAAAAATTCAAATTATTTCATCTCAAGCTATTCACAATACATTAAAATCATCTATCCAATGAATTTGGTCAATTATTTTTAAAAATCAGATCTTCATCAACGGTCACCGTAGCACTCCATCTACATTCCAAATTACATAATCAGTCATCCAATTAAACGTTTCTCATCAAAGGAGGTACCGATTACATAATTAACATCACTAAGCTGTCAAAAGGAATTTTCTGTAAGTTGCTCTTTTTACTATTCCATTCCAATAGTTGTGCGGTGTTAAAACGAGATGGTACAGAAAAATCGGTAAAAAAAACCCTAAAAATTAAATAAAATCGTGAAAAACGCAAAGAAAATTGTTAAAAAACTTTAAAAACATTACAAACAAGAATCTTTGAAAGAAAAACAATAAAATTCTGATAAAAAAGTGATTAATTAAAATAAAATCGTTTAACAAAAAACCCAAATCTTCTCATAAAAAAAATACAGCCAAACAAAAATCTGTGTAAAAAACAACAAAAACAGTGTCTAATTTATATAAAAAAAGTTCAAAACTCGACTATTAAAGAGAAAATAATTGGCGGCATATTTTTTGCAAAAAAAGTGTACATTAATTTCCTTGATGTATGGACATTAACAAAAAAAATCGTAAAACAACAAATATATTTTCTAAAAATTAAAACGGTATTTTTGGTGTAACTATTGTTGTATATAAAAAAAAAAATCTTAAAACAAATATTTTTGCTAAAATTCAAACGGTAATTTTTTGGTGTAACCACTATACTATTGTAAAAAAAAATCGAGCGGTATTTTTTTTGTGTTGATGCAAAATAAAATTCGAAAAAGAAGAAACGGAAAATAGTGCTGAAAAAACAACAAAAAAATACAATTGCCTTTACAAAATTTCAAACGGTATTTTTTCCTTTATCTTTAGAACCCTCAACTTCCACAAATATTCGTTCCAACTTTGCATCAAATTCAAAGTCCGTTGTACTTGCTACTGCCATGGTTCAAATTCACCGCAATGGTGTTCAATTTCCTGCTAGAGCATTCATTGATTCAGGTTCCGAGGGGACATTTATTTCAGAACGTCTTTTTAGAACGTCTTTTCCAATCAATTAATGCACAAATAAGCGGTTTAAATGGCTCTATTTCTGCACAGTCCAGAAAAATCTGCCAACTAGTGGTTGGTTCAAATGGCTATAGAAATGATAAAGTCGAAATAAATGCTCTTGTTCTTAAAGAACTTTCAGGAAATCTTCCCACCTGTAATATTGATCAAAATATTGTATCAAAAATTCCAAATTTGACATTGGCCGATCCGTATTCTTACAAAAATTCAGAAGTAGACATTCTAATCGGCGAAGATACAATAGATCGATTCGAACTAGATGGATTTATACGAAATATTTTTGGACGTTTGAAAGCAAAGGACACATTTTTGGTTGGGTTTTGTCTGGAAATTTTGAGCATGATGCTCCTAATCCTACTAGAGTTCTCACATGCGTTTCTAAAGTGTCTCTTGAAAAACAGCTAACGCGTTTTTGGGAGGTGGAGGATGTTTCACAAAAACCAATAGTTTCACAAGCAGATAGATATTGTGAAGATTTATACGTACGAACTACCCAACGACAAGGCGATGGTCGTTTTATCGTATTACTCCCGTTTAAAAAATCATTTTTAGATGGATCAGAAGGTTTAGGAAATTCAAGAAGTATTGCTCTTGCTCAATTTCTTCGCAATGATTTACGATTTTCTAAAAATATAGAACAAAAAGTCATATATGATTCCGTAGTCGAAGAATATTTTGCATTGAACCATATGAAAAAAGTCCCCATTCCTACATCTATTCAAAACTTCGGAAACTATTATCTTCCACACCATGCGGTCATAAAGCCAGAAAGTTCCACCCAAAAAGTCAGGGTCGTATTTAATGCGCCTTGCCCAACAACAAACGGAACTTCATTAAATGACATGCTATATCCAGGTCCTGTCCTAGAAAATGACCTTATCATTCTTCTTTTAAAATGGAGATTTCATAGATATGTCTTTAATAGTGACATCGAAAAGATATATCGACAAATTCTTGTCAATCCAAATGATACTGCATACCAGCGAATACTTTTCCGAAATTTCATTAATGATATTATCCAAGATTTTGAATTAAAGACCGTAACCTTTGGGGTTAATTGCGCTCCTTACTAAGCAATCCGTACTCTTGTCCAATTAGCTTCTGATGTAGAAAACCTATACCCGTTCGCTAGCGATATTCTGAAAAATAATATGTACGTAGACGATGCCTTATATGGAGGTCCTGATATTCCAACGGCACTTCAAGCTCGAAATCAACTAATAGATGCACTTAGTTCAGCAGGGTTCAATCTCCGAAAATGGACATCTAATTCGCCAGAAGTTTTAGAAGGAATTCCAAAAAGTCATCTTCTCCAAGAAGATTTTTGCGAATTCGAGGATACAAGCAATGCCAAAACTTTAGGCGTACGGTGGAATGCTAAATCTGATGTTTTCTGTTCTGCAAAACCTTTAACCACAAGAAAGAATATTACAAAGAGAAAGGTTTTGTCCGAAATTTCTAAATTATTCGACCCCGCAGGTTGGCTTTCTCCGATTATAATTCTGTCCAAGATTCTAATGAGAAAAGTTTGGGAATCCAAGTCCGACTGAGACGAATGTTTGTCAGATGATTGTCTTCGAGATTGGAATTAATTCTTACATCATTATTCGGATATCAACAAAATAGTAATACCAAGAGGGATTTCTTTTGTTCCAAAATGTACTATAGAAATTCACGGATTCTGCGACTCTTCGGAAAAGGCTTACGCTGCAGCTATTTATGTTCGAATTATTGCTAACGAAACCATTACCGTGAATCTTTTAACAGCTAACTCCAAGGTTGCTCCCGTAAAGTGCATTTTGCTTCCTAGACTTGAGCTTTGCGGCGCCGTACTTTTATCCAATATGATTGATTCTATTCTCCCTTCACTTAATATTCCTGAATATTCTCTGTTTAAATGGTCAGACTCTACAATTGTTCTTTCGTGGCTTCGAAAATCCCCAAGTAATTGGAAAACATTCGTTGCGAATCGAGTTTCTAAAATTCTTCAAACTGTCGGATGTGACAACTGGTCCGACGTTCCATCTCAAGAAAACCCAGCAGATATTGCCACAAGAGGACTGTATCCAACCGATCTATGTAACAGCAATTTATGGTGGCATGGACCGGCTTGGCTTAAGCTTTCACGAAATAGCTGACCTAAACTTAACTATCAAATTGATGAAACTGAAGAAGAACAGAAACCAATTCGAGTCAACTTTGCATACTTTTCAGATTATAACGATATTTTGGATAGATTCTCAAAGTTTCCTACTGCAATCCGAACCCTTTGCTATATTTTTAGATTTTTCATAGAACTCACCCAAAGTACAAGGATTCATTTCATTACGATTCCACTCTTATTACGAGCAGCGAATTTACTCATATGCGAAATCGTCTTATCCTTATAGCTCAAAAGGTTGCTTACCCAAATGAATACAAATCTATCCAAAATAATGAGAATATTCAAAAAAACGAGCTCTATCCTGAATTTAAATCCATTCCTAGATTCTAACAAACTTCTACGAGTAAACGGTCGATAAGCTAATTCGCCATTTCTCTCCTATGACGAAAAGTATCCTATCATTATTCCTTACAATTGTCGATTTTCTCAACTACTGGTTCAATTTACGCATATAATTTCGCTTCATGGTGGAAATCAACAAGTTTTACGTTTTGTCCGAATGCAATTTTGGATTCCAAAGCTAAAGAATTTAATCAAAACAACTATTCATAACTGCAAGGAATGTGTTTTGCATAAGGCAAAAGTAAAAACTCAGCTTATGTCAGCGTTACCTCCAGAAAGATCTGAGTTACAACGGCCTTTTTACAACACAGGACTGGATTTCGCAGGTCCTTTCGACTTGAAGAACTTCTCAGGTAGAGGCTGCAGAGTAACAAAGGGCTACGTGTGCGTATTTGTGTGCTTTGCCACAACGGATCTTTCGACTTCAGCATTCATGGCAGCCTTTTACCGCTTTATATCAAGACGTGGATATCCGTTAAGGCTATACTCAGACAATGGCAAAACTTTCGTCGGGGCTTCTAAACAAATGGCAAAAGATTTCCTGTTAGCTTCTCGTTCCGAACTTCTATCCGCATTCATATATCAGAACATTCAATGGCACTTTATTCCGCCAGGTTCACCGCATATGGGCGGTCTATGGGAAGCGGGAGTCAAAAGCTTCAAAACCCACTTCCGAAAAATCGCTGGTTCGTTCAAATATACATATAAAGTGTTTTCTACATTACTTTCAAAAATTGAATCTTGCTTAAATTCCAGACCGATTTCTCCTATGTCCGAAGATCCAATGGATTTGAATGCTTTGACTCCAGGCCATTTCCTCATAGGTAGCCCTTTCCTTGCTCCTCCAGACCCACAAATTTATAATCAACCAATCTCCATCATCAATCGCTGGCAACGACTGAAAGCTATCCAACAACAATTCTGTCAACGTTGGAAAAGTGAATATCTAAAAGAGCTTCACAAAAGGAATAAATGGAAAACACCAGAAGAAAATATTTCCGTTGGCACGATGGTTGTTATCAAAGACGATAATGTTTCTATCAACGAATGGCTACTATTCTATTTCGTTTGCATAGTTTTTTTTCTCTTACAAAAAAAAAAAATCTTTTCTTAATCCATATTATCTAACATTACAAAAATTCCACACCACAATCTCCTCCCAAATCACCTAAATCATTAATCAAACAAATACTCATTTCACTTTCATTACATCAATAGGTTACAATGTCATCTAACCATGTTATCACCAAAAACCGTAAAAATAATGACCCGTTTCGATGCCGTTTATGTCAAGGTTCGCATCCACTTCGACTATGTGAAGCCTTTTAAAAGATGGATGTCGAAAAACGATTGCAAGCTGTTTCACTGTTCGACTACTACCCAAACTGTCTTGCTCACGTGCATTCAGAGAAGTCATGTTTTCACAAAACGGGATGCCATATTTGTTCTAAGCAACACCACACTTTATTGCCCTCTGAGGAATCATCTCGAGACAAACGTAGTCGTGAGACCAGTACTCTTTCTCGAGTTTCACGTATCAAACGTGATAACACACCAAATCGACGAGACGGAATTTTTACAACAAGTCAAAATGATTCAATATCATCAATTGTCTCTCGTCATTTAGTACCATTTCTACCTACAGCAAACGTGATCGTGGTTTCAAATAACAACCGGCAAACATTTAGAGCTCTAATCGATGTTTGCTCCGAAAATAGCCGAATTGAACAGCAGCTGGCTGATACTCTTCAGTTAAAAACGTATCAGATCAACAACGCAACGTACGCGATACTCATACTCACAGCAAAACACGATCGTCAATTTCGTGTAGCAGTAGACGCCAGAATTGTGGGTAGATTACCAATGAAAACCCCATCTGCGTCATTGAATTCCAGTGTTCTTGACAAATTCTCCCATCTACTACTGTGCCGAAACCTGTGCAAGGAGAGCACACGAAGAAAGATTCGATGCCCTCTGATGCACCTCCAAAGGCACATAAATGCATCCAAACGGGCCTTCATAACCAGGCGCTCCGCCTATAAAATCATTAGCCGACTTGGTGAAAAACCGGTTGGTGAGCTCACGGAGCAGGAGATATCCTCTCTCCAATGGGCAAAAACCCATATTGAGGGTTTAAAACGTGCACCTCCCTCTGCAGAGGAAGGCAATCCTGAACGGAAGCCAACCGAAGCAGCGCCTAAACGGCAACGGTCGGGGGAGGACACCCTTCCTGGGACTAAAAGGTCCAAATATACGCCTCAACGGCCGCAAAACAGGTCGTACAAAGATGTGGCTAAAGACCACCTCATTTGGGCGATCATTGACCGCAACGCAAGTGACGGCACCATTTCCTCCAAGAACTGGAAGCTGGTTGTCGTCGCACTTAGTAGGGCGTTCTTGAGCGTCTTAAGGGGTAACCCTGGACCACCACCACAATGTGAAGATGCCGGCTGGTATCAGGGTCACATTAAATTGATAGCGTGTGCAGATGAGCGTTCAGCGCTGCTGTACAAGGATGCCGTGGAGTCCCTGGGGGAAGTTTGGCAGGGCGCTAAGATTGAGGCAATACCTCTGGCCGATGTACCGCAGAGGCCCAGATCTATTGCCAAGATCCCCGCTGAGCCATCCACAGCATCAACGGAGCTTTTGGAAGACGACTCTGCTACGTCAACGACCAATGAAGACACCCAATCGGTCAGCGGACTTGTGGGTGACTTCCTTGGTAAGTTGGAAGTGGCGGACGATAAGGACATCCTTCTGGAATCGGACGACGACCCAGAGGATGCCAACGTCACAGTCGTCCATAGCGATGAGCTATGATGAAGGTTACGCAGATCAACCTTCATCACTCTAAAGCGGCGTCAGCTGCCCTTCTTCTCCGATTAGCTTCAGGCACGGATGAGCTTATATGTATCCAAGAACCATTGTTGTATAGAGACAGGGTTTGCGGACTCAGTTTAGACGGCTATTGTACTCTGTACGCAGCCGATCAAGGTAAGACCAGGGCTTGTGTTATGAAAGCTTTCATTCTTTCTGATTTTAGCGATAAGGATACATGCACTGTCGCAGTAGAATGCAAAACCAGTACAGTTTCGTTTATGAGCTGCTACATGGCACATGACCAGGGTGCCAATCCCCCAAACTCCACAACCAGGAAGGCGATGTCGTATGCTAACAGGCACAACATCCCCCTAATAATATGTGCTGATGCTAATGCACATCATGCGTCTGGGGAAGCTCGAATGTCAATCCACGAGGTGAGTCGCTTTTGGACTTCATAGAAGAAAACGAACTAACAGTAGTTAATAGGAGTAGTGAGCCCACCTTTATTGTGACTAACAGAAGGGAGGTTCTAGATATTACGCTTATTAGTGATAAATTCGCGGATATGATCAGCGATTGGAACGTGTCAAAGGATTGTTCCTACTCTGATCACATGTATGTTGATTTCAATTTTTCCTTTAGAGTTGATTCAGTTAAACCCTACTAGAATAGAAGAAGGACCAACTGGTCTATCTATGCGAGTGTACTCGGGGACAAGCTGCCTATGTGCCCGGTTCTCATAGACAGTGTGTCCATGCTCGACTCCGCAGTGGAGTCATTGACTGGTGTCTTAATGGAGGCAACAAACGAATCCTGTAAAAGAATCGACAGGAGGGGCAAAGCTAAGCCCATATGGTGGAATGCGGAAATTGCTGAAAAACGCAAGGAAAGCAGGAAACTCTTTAATGAGGCGAAACGTAACGGTGTCTGGAACAATTACAAGTCCTCAGTAAATGGATTCAAAAATCTTATCAGGAAGGTCAAGAGACAGTCATGGAGGAAATTCTGCAGTGACGTGGAAAACTCCTCGGAGACAAGTCGGCTACGTAAGATTTTATCCTCTAAACCAGATATTCCATCATATATACGAAAGATGGATGGATCCTGGACCACAAACAGTCGGGACACCCTTGAGGTCCTGATGAATACACACTTCCCAGGTTGCACTGATGATGTGCCTAGGGAGGAAACATTTAGTGGCGCTCGGGATATCTCTAATATTCCGATAACTCGCCATCATATGGAATGGGCGGTCAAAAGCTTCCATCCCTTTAAATCTCCAGGCCCGGATGGCATTATCCCAGCGGACCTACAAAAGAACCTGGGAATATTGATGCCATGGCTCTTGGCAATATTTAGAGCCTGCCTGAGTCTCTCACATGTCCCATCAACTTGGGCAACATATAAGATCGTCTTCATCCCCAAGAGTGGGAAGACATCTCACACTGTGGCTAAAGACTTTAGACCAATTAGTCTATCCTCCTTTCTACTGAAAACACTAGAGAGGATTTTAGATATTCATATTAGATCATCGTTAGGACACAATTCCCTGTCACTGGCTCAGCACGCCTACACGAAGGGAAGGTCCACTGAAACTGCGCTCCACTCATTAGTGGGCCACATAGAGAGATCCCTGCATTACAAGGAATTTGCTTTAGTTGCATTCCTGGATATTGAGGGCGCTTTCAACAACGTTCGACCTGAATCGGTCATTAACGCTATGAGACATTTGGAAATCGACCGAGCGATCATTCAATTTGTCAGCAGTATCTTGCACTTCAGGCGTATCGAATCCAACTTGGGCGCCTCGAACATTTCAAAGGTTGCGACTAGGGGCACCCCGCAAGGTGGTGTGCTGTCACCTTTACTTTGGAATCTAAATATAAATACCCTACTCAGAGCCATGGAAAGGACGGGCTGCAGAACGGTTGCATATGCGGATGACGTCGCAGTTGTGGCTATGGGTAAAGATCCCAGACTATTGTCTGAACTAATGGAGTCCGCATTGGACGTACTTACAAAATGGTGCCAGGGATGTGGACTGGATGTAAATCCTGCCAAAACAGAACTGGTACTTTTCACAAGGAGATACAAAATTCCCAAATTTAATACCCCGAGGATAAAGGGGGTGTCACTGGAACTGTCTGACAGCGCCAAGTATCTTGGGCTAATATTGGACAGCAAACTGAACTGGAAGATGAACACCATTTCCAGGACTAATAAGACGGCTACTGCATTATATTGCTGCAAAAGGGCCATTGGCCTAAACTGGGGAATTAACCCGAGGAATGTATACTGGCTATACGAATGTGTCATTAAACTCATTCTTTTCTACGGGGCAGCTGTTTGGTGGCCGGCGTTCAAGGTGAGGAGTCATCAAACCATGATAAATATTTTTTAAAAAACATAAAAAAAACGTTTTCCGGTCCTTGGTATAAACTCAAAATTTTTATTTTTCCTTTTCTGGAAAAAATCGGCACACTTTTCATATCTACCTTAGCTTAAGAATTATTTTTCATATGCTTTTAATGTAAAATTTAAAATTTTTTTGTTTCTATTAGAAATTGTTAAATTTTGAGTTAATACAGTATTGTAGAACAAGCGATATGATTAATTATATTGACGTTTCATTATTATTTTAATTAACAGATCCACCACTACCTTCTGAAGAAATTTGTCCCGCCTTTAACTTACTTTCCGATATGCTTTTGCTCTGTGAACTCCGTACGACTTTGGCAACATGTATAAAAAATGAAAAATATGTAAAAATGAAAAATTGCAATTGAATCATTTATTTCGAAAAGGGCGCAGGTACAAACTTCAAAGAGTTCAGGAGACACAAAAAACTGAATATCTCATAAACCATTTGACTTTTTGAAGCAGTTTTTTTGTAAAATTATTTTAAGTAATTTTTGAAGAAGAATATGGTCATTTCAGTTTCCGGTGATGAGTTCTTTTCGAAAATTTTTTTGAACTTTCGTGGTTTTATGTATGGTATCTTTAGTGTATGCAAAATTGTATCATTAGTGTATGAAATAAACAATTATTCAGATAATCTATAACGTTTAAATATATATTTTGCATTTTAGGATAAGATTAACCTCTTTGAAGATTCATTTATGAACTCAAAAATTTGAATAAAAGTAAACAACATTTTCAACAAAAGCTTTTTATTATAAAAGAAACAATCGGACATGTTCTAGAAATCAAAATCAAGTGAAATTTAAATCGTTTAATATTTTCAATTAAATTTTTTTAAAATTTTACGCATCTTTTCCTGGTTTGAAAAGAGGTAGTGGTAATGGTTAGTGGACCTCAAAATATAAATCATATTAAAAGAAATATTTTTATAAACTTTAAACAGGATAAATTTAAAATGTTCCAGAACATGGCCGAATAAGAACATTTCGGTACATTATTATCTGTTTATTAACATTACAAATTAGAAAACAAACACTTATGTGCTGTTTGCAAATGACAGGTAAGTGATTGCGTAGTCAAATTTATATAAAAAGCACTCGGTTTTTTGAGTGACTTTCATGTAAATTTTACTACACAATCACTTGCCTGTTATTTAGAAACAGCACATTAGAGAACAAAAACGAAAATATTTCAGCAAGATACACGTATGAATTATAAATCTTATTTCTATTTGTGCCTATGAGTTCATGTCGCTTTGCCATTGCAAATTTCTTCTCAAAAGTTTTGGATATTGGCACATTTTCATAATGAAGATAAACAAAAATTGTGTTTACTATTCATGGCCATAATTCTTTCCATCGTGACCGATTACTCTTCGATTCGAAAGCAATTTTATTCATAATTTTTTCAGTCGTTACTGAATGAATCGAAATTATTTTTTCAGTGTTGTAAAGGACTTATTTGAGTTTTCACAATATTCAAAATGATGGAAGAGGTTGTTTATATAAACAAATCGGAAAGTTATTGTTCGTAATAGAGCGTAAGTTTTGAGAAAGTAATTTTTTGTTTTCCATTATCCGTTTATTCGAAACAAATATTATGGGAATCGTCATACACAGTACAAATTTTCCGAATTCGTATATTATATCTTTCGAATCGATATACGCATTAAATCTCAAGATATCTACATTTAAAACATTCGAGAAAAAGAACTATTATTTGAATAAAAATAAAGAACTTTTCTTTGAATAAACATTAAATCAAGTTAAGGTACGGTCAGATATGGCAAACATTTGCCGAAAAACGTCAAATATTTGTTTGCCGAAATGTGACCACAAAATATTTATTTGCGACAAACAGGAAAACAGCTGTTTTTGGGCTAATAAATTTGTTTGGTGTCAAACAAAAATGCTTTTAATGTGACCACTCAAAAACAAATATTTGCCTGTATTTTAAGCAAACAAATATTTGTTCTTACAATTATTTTGTAAGAGCAAACAGTAGCAAATAACTGCTGTTGGGAACAACTTAAAAAAAAATACCACTAAAATCAAATAAAAAAACACAAAGTATTGTAATAATATTTTTGTAAAATTTAACATTTATCTAATTTATTTATTAAAAAAAACACATGATTTTGGAATTACATTAAATTCGTTTTTGATTTTCAGTATTTTTTGTTGTTGTAGCCAAATCGTCGTGCGGTTACTGCCTTGGATCAAAGATAAAAAAGTTATCTAATCTATATATATAAAATTGTAACGTTACTGATTCACTCACTGATTCATCATCGCATAGCCTAAACGACTGAAGGTAAAAACTTGAAATTTAGACCAGGGCTAGCTAGACCAGGGTAAGCCGTTTACTCCGTTAAAGGGCTGAATTTCCAAAAAGTACCAGACACCTGTCCCCTTATTTTTCTAAAGAACAACGATAAGTATGAAATTTTAGTTTTAGAGATATAAGGTTACCGAATTTACCCGTTTTTACCCCCTAAACATTCGAATTCCAAAAATCCAGTCTTTGTGATCGATTTGGGGAGAGCTAGCCCTGGTCTAAATTTCAAGTTTTTACCTTCAGTCGTTTAGGCTATGCGATGATGAATCAGTGATTTTGGTACTTTTTTGTCACCCCACCTATCTTTTAAACCCATAATAAGAGAAATAAGGGTTATATCACATTTGAAACTTATCTAAAAAATCCAAATACGAATTTGGTACTTATTCGAAATTCGGACATTTAAGGGGTAAAAACCGTAACTATTTTTGGTACTTTTTTACAAAACATTTTTTTTTAGTCAAAAATTTAGTACTTATTGTTGTTCAATAAAAAAAAAAAATAAGCGGACAGGTGCTTGGTACTTTTTTGAAATTCGGCCTTTTTGGGGAGTAAACGGGTAAAACTTGTATTTTTAAACTTTTTTGCTATGCCATCTATCTTTTAAACCAATAAACATTTAAATAAAAACTATATCACATTCATAACGTATCTAAAAAATACAAATAAAAATTTTGTACATTTTCGAAATTCGAACGTTTAAGAGCTGAAAATCGTACCTATTACAAAGTAGCTGGTTAAAACCTAGAAACATAAACTTTGGCGTAATATGTCCACGAAAGAAAAGGAGATGCTAATAGCCAATTTACACTACAACGAAATCTAGTACTTTCGAGATTTCGAGCCAAATCTAGTTGTTTTTGGCTAGATTTCCCGTACAAAACAAAATCTACTCCGTAACTAGATTTTGACGAAATCTTTTCGAAATCTAGTAGTACTTATTGATGCAACTATGTTTTTCCATATATAGCACTAAAAACTACTTCCCTGCACAAAAAAAAAATTACATTTTAACAAAAAACCAAAACAATAATAGCTGCTTGTTAAAATTGTTAAAAAAAAATTCAAAAATTTTGTAAAATAGTAAAAAAAATGCAAATGACAAATACAATTGATAAAATAAATGAAGTTGATTATAAAGAAAATGTAATGCAAATTTTTAAATTCCTATTTCTTTAAATGTAAGTATGTGTTACACAAAAAACTTTCAGTCGGCGGTTTTTGTTGTCATAACCAAATCTCGCTAATGTCAAACAAGTATAATGTAAACGAACTTGATTTGAAGGAAGATTTCAAATGAAATCTACTAGATTTCGATGTAATGTAAATGCCCTATAACGAAGTAGCGGGTTAAATGCTACTTATTGTATAAAACCATTTTTTGAGTAATTACCATTTTAAGATTTCAAAAATGGATTACGAAATATAAAAAGAACACTGAAATCATATATGTATAATCGATTTTAAACTCAACCTTTCAAAAATGTTTAAGCAATTTTACACGATATTTATTTTGCGGTGGGTTTGTCAGATGTAAAGTCCATATGTAATTTCACATGTCTGTCAAAATTGACAATTACAGAAGGTTAATCATTTTTGCTTTAACACGTTCCTTTTTGGTTTCACCTGACATAACATAAAAACATTCATATTAGCAAACTATTTACTGATTTATATTTATATTCACTTTTTATTGTATTTAAGTTAATTAAAAATTTTGTTTTTTTTTAAGAATATGTGTAAGTAAATAGATTTTAATATATATTTGCCTCCACAAACAGACGACTTGCAAAACAGCTGATGTCAGATGGCTTGCCAGATCAAAATAGAACACGCTCTAATTGAAAGAAATTCCTCTATATTTTCCATCACAATTTGTATAATAGTGTTTTGGCAAATAAATTTATATATTTTGACAGTTTGGTCAAATATTTTGCTTCGGCAAATTTTTTTTTAAGTGTGACCATATGGAAAACATGTTTGCTAATATGTGTGTTTGCCGCTATTTGACATCTGTTCGAGCAAACAAATATGAGCAAATAAATGTGCGCAGTGTGACCACAAAATGAAACCTACATTGTTTTGAAAAAAAAATTTGGCAAAAAAAATATTTGGGGCTAATATTTGCCATATGTGACCGTACCTTTAGAGTGCTATATTCGGCTGTGCAAACTCTTTGATACCCTCCACCGACAGGAGTGGGCTCGATATGATAAATACATATATATATTATTAACTAAGCGGTTGCGGTTTAGACCTATATTAAATTATTGAACGACAATAAGAAAGTTTTATGCGTTTCTTGTTAGAACTTTTAATTGGCTTGAGTAAAATATCATGTCATATCATAAAATGATTTTTATAAGTGGGCTTTATTTGAGAGTAGGGTTTATATGGGACCTAGTGTAAATTATGGACCGATCATAAAAAAAATTTTACAAATGTGATTTCTGGTCCTATAAAATTGTGACGTACCAAATTTTAGTATGATATCATTATTTATTACTATCTTGGGTTTACTAAACTGTTTTCCGGGAGTAGGGTTTATATGGGGCCTAGTGTAAATTATGGACCGATCTTCAAAAAATTTTACTGTGGTTTCTAGTCCTATTAAAGTGTGAAGTACCAAATGTTATTTTTTTTTTTTCCTAATACTAAAGTTTTTGGCTGACTATTTTAGTCATATTGCCAGGGTATCCAACGAAATTTTGGAGCCTCAACCGCAAGTCCTCGTTCGACCTAAACCTTCGTATAGGAAGGCGAGAGCTTTCAGAATCCACTCCAGAGTTTTTTTTGGTCTCCACCAGTAAACGTCTGAGTTTTATATGGTTCTCCACCAGTCACATCGAGTTATAAATGGTTCTCCACCAGACAAACAAGTTAAAAAAAAAATGTAAGGTTAAACACGATTGCATCAAGTCAATACTGACAACCGCAAAAACTGTAACTCGGTACAGTTATACGACGCCACGCCATTAACCAATGCGAGGTGACACCGCAAAACGCACGAAAAGTAGACAAACAAGAACGACCTGATTGTCCTTAAAAATAATGACAACGAGCGCGAGCTACTTCCCCACTCAGAGCAGTTTTACAAATTTTATTATGATAGCAGTATTTACTATTTTCACAAAATAATTTCAGTGTCGCCAAGCTTAAAATGGTACTAAATATTGTTTTTTGGTATCAGCGTTGCCAGAGTCTTTGGTAAGAAAATCATCAATTGCCGAAAAAATAATCATATCTTAAAGAGAAAAATAATCAAATTCTTTTAAATTTAAACATGTTATTACAAAGGCAAATACATGCATACATACATATCTACCGTATTTATACAAAATAAGATATGTTTAAATTGTGCATATAGCGAAATTTTGGATACAAATTTTCTTGAAATACATTTCAAATTCATTTTACATATCTCCCGTATTTATACAAAATAAGATATGTTTAAATTGTGCATAAAGCGAAATTTTGGATACAAATTTTCTTGAAATACATTTCAAATTCATTTTAATTTTATAAATAAAACAGTAAAGGTACGTTCAGATTAATCAAATATTTTACAAAAATATATGTTCTGATATTTGCTTCAAACTGTGTTAATCAAAAAAATATTTAATGTTCAAACTAAGCTCAAATATTTGACAATTTTTGTTTGTTGAAACAGTTGGCAGTGTTAAAGAAAATAAATTAATTCATGTTTGCCATGCGTTCAGACTAAAACAAATATTTGCATCAAGTAATTATTTAATAAAAGTGTTCAAAAATAAAAATATATTTCACAAATAGTAAAATGAAATTTCGTATGAAAATGAATAATTCTTATGTTAAGAAACATCTTACCTGTCTTGTTAAAAAAAATAGCATATTCAAGGAATACATATTAGAAATGCCCTTCTCATGGTTGTTGTAAATATTATTTGCCCTTTGATATTATCATATAAAAAAACAAGGAAATTTCACTTTGTATATAATAATTTAATAGTGCAAATGTTTGAAAAAATAGTTTGCTCTAAACTGCTGGAAAAATAATTATTTTAAAGCTTCAACTTTTCTTAAACTATAAAAAATAAAAGAATGTTGTGCATCATAGAAATAAATCGTTTAAATTTTGCATATATCAGCGGTCAGGCCCCCTAAATTTTAAATTTAATCTAAACTTCCCGTGCTTCATATTTATGTGCCCCTAAATTTTAAATTTAATCTTAACTACCTGTTCTTCATATTTATGTGTATCAGATGCTACACCGAAATCTATCCACTTTTTTAAATATAACCATTTATTTAAATTTCGTTAAAAAATAAGTCACTAAAATGTATTTAGTTTCAAATAAAATTTCATATTGGTAATAAATTTAAGCAAAAATCTTTGAACAGTTTTAGCATTTTTTAAAATCATTTTTAGCATTTTTTGGCTATATCAAATGCCAAATTAAGCTATAAAATTTTTTTTAGACCAGGCCACACTGGCGTTATTCCCAAAATTCCTTAGAATTTTTCTACAATGAAAAAATACAATTTTATTCTTCTCTCAAGAGCTGAGTTTACAATATGAAATAACTTCATAATAAAATAAAAATAACTTCATAAATGAACGATTTTTACTTTTAAAGTACCCTATATTTTAATCTGGATATGTAATCTGAATACCAAAACTATGCATGCATGTAGTTGCAAAGGAGAAGCAAATTAATTTTTAAACTTAACATTGTCATGTGCACCCTGTAGTGCTGCGAAAATGGTTGGCAACGCCAATTGTGAAAGTAAAAGGACGGCCCAAGGCGAATTTACTTTCAGGTGGTGTTGAAAACACAGCTGTGCTACTTTTTTCTTGCATAATTGTGTATAGAAATGTCAAAAGTTGTTTACATTTTTTTTTCATAATTATGTAGAGAAATGTCAAAAGATGTTTATGTGTACATTGTAAGTAGACGTTTTTCGAAATACAATTTCAAAAAAGCTTCAAAGTGAAAAATTAATTATTGCAAATAATAAAAGTGTAAAGTGAATAAAAAATTAAAAAGTGTTAAGTGCAGTTAACTAATTAACTAAACAAACAAACAAACATAAAAAGTGATTATTATGTTTGCATGTGGTGGACGTTTTTTAAAACACAATTTTAAAAAAGGCTTCAAAGTGAAAAATTAATTATTGCAAATAATAAAAGTCAAAAGTGAATAAAATATTAAAAAGTGTTAAGTGCAGTTAACTAACTAAATAAACAAACAAACATAAAAAGTGTTTATTAAGAAGAAAAAAAGTTAAAATATACATATAATATAAAACATGAAAAGTTGTTGTATATGCAAAAAGAAGCAAAAACCTGGAAGTGGTAGCTTTTTCAGTGTGCCCAATGATAACCGTAGGCTCAAGTGGAGCAAAATTTGTAGTCTGGACTTCTCCCGACATGCAGTTGTTTGCGCTGACTATTTTGCGCCAACAAACATTATTAGGTTACAAAAAAGTGCCTCATTGTTGCCGGATGCTGTGCCAATGTGAGTAAATGTTTTTATAAATTACATTTTTAATAGATTTTTATAAATATATATTGGGTATTATTATTATAAATATAGAATACCCGACCAAAAAAACATCGCTTTGTTGCCGGATGCTGTACCAGAGTAAGTAAATGTTTTAAAAATTAGAATTTATATGGCTTTATAAAATATGTTTTGTGCATTATTATAATAATTATAGATTGCCCGAATTACAAAACTTTGCATATCCGTTATTTTACAATCCTGTGACAAACATAACCCCCATGCCAGTGTGCAACAATCCAGTTGCATTCTGTGAAGAGCGTGCAATGGATCAGTCCTTCGTAGTGTTTGCTACTAATAGAAAATTACAAGAAAATATGTTCTCTGATAAAGAAACACAAACTATGTAAAATTCTTATAGAATTCTAAAATATGATATCCTAACAAATTTAAAATTTTTTTATATATCTGTGACAAAAAGTAAAAAATTCTTATCTTGACTTAAGCCAAATTGAGTAAAGTACACATTGGCAAAGTTTTAATTATTATGTACGATTTTTTTTTTTTTTTTTAGTTATAGCAACATTACTTTTTGGTTGCCTTCTTTCAAAGTACAATAACTTTTGCACATGATGACTATTTAGAAATAAAGGCTTAAAAAACTAACCGCAGAAAAGTGTCGATCATTACCGTTAAAGTTAAAAAAACTAAAAAAAATGACCACCCATCACCGAAAGATTTAAAATATCGGTTACGGAAATATATATTAGGTACGTTATTTATAAAAACTTTGTGTTTCGTTATCTTCTTATTAATTCTGTTATTTATTTTCAGCAAGAAACACAGAACACCTTAGCGGCACTGGCAACGTTGGTTATGACACACCTGAGTGGCTTAACAATACCAATGAAAAATTAAACAACAACCGTTTTTCCCAATACAAACCATCAAAAAGTCTGCCGGACCTACCTGAAGACGACGAGAGTGAAGCAGAACCCGATACACTGGACGACCTTGATGTAACCAATTTTCCAGATATAGGTGCTCTTCAAGAGGATGCGTTAGAGTACATATCAGGGTACATCATCCGAAAGCTTCACCTTGAAGAGCACCTATGTCATGAAAATTCGTATACATATGTCGATCAGCTGTCGAAAGGCTATTTAAAAAAACCTGCTTGGTCATTTGTAAAACAAATTAAAGCTCTTGAGGGCATTTTTTATAAAATAAATGGGCTTGGAAAAATAAAAGCTTTTTTTTTCATATATATATATATATATATATATATGTATATATATAAATATTACAAAAATTAGTTTTGAACACATAGGTACTAGTCAATAAAACAATTATAAAAAACACCTAAGTTTAACTTTTTTAATATTATTTTTTTAAATAAAATGAAAACACTGAACGAAATATGAATTGAAACGATTTTATTTACCTAGCTTCTTTTGGGCCACAAACAAGTAAGTTAAAACCTTCAATACAGTAGAGAGATTAATACAAACATAATTTGTTGGTACATTTATATTTGAGCAGCATCGTCCGCTTTAATTTGCTACCGTAATTCATTAATTGTGTATTGTCACAGTGCAATCGACTGCAAAATGTTAATATACATACATACTTATATCCTTAGGCTGATAGTAAATTTAAAAATACCTTTAAAATTATATGTATGTATATGTTTCATTGAAATTGGTGGAATATAAAATACTTAAAAATCAACATCAATTTTAGAAATTGTTCCTGTTTTTATATATTGTTACCTAAAACGCAAAAAGCCCTACCTAACATTTTGAAAATGTTACAGGAGAAGCAAAAAACTATTTAAAATGATAAATTGATAAATCACTTTAAACTCTTTATAATTTATTTTTCTTCTATTATTCTTGTAAAACCTACCAGTAGTTTCGACAATTGATATTATAACAGATTAATATATGCTTTATAGAACACGAGAGCAAAATTCGTCCGTTTAAATTACATTGAAAACAAAATTTCCAAATTTGTTTTTGTTTCAAATTTAAGTTTAACGGACGAGTTTCTCGGTCGTATTCTATAAGCCACACACAAGATTTTCTTTATTTGTTTTAAAGTCGGCAAACTCTTACAGATCATAATAAAAACTACACACTAGTGCCTAATCGTGATTTAAAACAAAAATGTTAATTATAAAATGGATTACAAGTAATCTCTTGCTTGTCCTTGTTCACTTTTGAGCGAGATAAACAATGATTGGAACAAATCTAGTTTACCGACGCAGCTCCAAATAAAAAGAAAAGTACCCAGGGTGATAGAAAATGGAAAAATAAAAAGAAAAAATTAAATAAGAAAGTTGGCGCAAACGCTTAGTTTTTGAGTTATGTACGTTTAAAGTTTTCATATAAATTAGCGATTTTCCACTACAATTCTAAACGTATATGGCCAATATTGGTATAATTTTAAAACTCTTGAACAGATTTTTCTGAATATAAATAATTTATTTTAAACTCTTTGCCTCACATTACAGTTTACCTCACATTTTTCATTTACGTCGAAATGTTACGGAAGTGCACTAGGAAAGAATGCAGTTTATTTAAAAAAAAGTGTAATACAAATTTTATAAAATAACAAACGCTAGCATCGCAAAAAAAATCTTTGCATAGCCAGCCTTTGGTCGGATGCAAGCATCTTCTTCTCTATGGTATAACAAACACCAGTTTCGCTTACTAAAGCTTCCTTGCATAGCCGGCCTTCGGCCGGGCGCAAAGATTTTCTTTCCTATGGTATAACTAATACCGGCTTCGCTAACTAAAGATTCTCTGCATAGCTGGCCTTCGGCCGGGCGCAATGATTTTCTCCTCAATGGTATAAAGCTGCTCTGCATAGACGGCCTTTACCCATGGGCAAGGATTCTCTCCTCATTAGTATAACATAAACATAAAGAAGGTTTTACTTTTATTTTAATTAAAATTCTTAAAAAAATTAGTATGTACAATATACATACATAAACAATTAGAAAAAAAAATTAAAAAATTTGGTTTTATGCTTACTAAAAACTTTTGTAAATAATTGGTATTGTGGTTATTTTATTGAACTGTTAAAAATATTGAAATAAATTCTATATGTCCAGGAAGATCTAGTGGAAAGCTTTGCAATGATACCAATATTAGCCATATACATTAGAAAATGTAGTGCAAAATCACATATTTATATGAAAACTTTAAACGTCCATAACTCGAAAACTAAGCATTTGCGCCAACTTTCTTATTTTATTTTTTCTTCTTATGATTCCATTTTCTATCACCCTTGGTACTTTTTTTTATTTGGAGCTGCGTCGGTAAACAAGATTTAAGCCCAATGATTTATAAACATCACTGGCATTTGGATCTTTGGCCACACTATAATCAGTTTCTAAACGTTTCAACTCAGGATCCTCTAAAACGCCAGAAGTAGCACCTAAACGATTTGCATTGGCCACAATTATTGTTTTTGATGATTTTAATGAACACGCCCGTTTCAATGAATTCTCATTAAGTTTTGTGCTGATTTACGGATTTTGACACAGCCGACAGGTGCCGGAAGAACTGCCTTTAATTTCCTTTAAAGTTCTTTCAGGCATAAACATTCCAAAAGCCACGTTAGATTCAGTTGTACAGCCTCAGGCAGTCGTTCGATGACATTTTGTTTGGAATAGTCGTTCGATGACATTTTGTTTGGAATACAAACATCCCAGTCCGCATAGAACAATCGGTTCCTGCAAGCGTTGTTGGGTAAAGCACACGTTCAGCATCTTTATATTTCTAAAATTTTAAAATAAATTAGTAATATATTGTCTTTTTTAAAACAAAATAAACTATTACCTGTTTTTTGCACATGTGCTACAGACTACTTTTTTTAAACTTATATAGAGAAATGTCAAAAGTTGCTTACAATTGAATTCGCCTTGTTTATGTTTTTTGACACACGGACCAACTCAAGCAACAATAAAACACACTGTTGTTATTCGTGTTGTTGACTTGTTGTAGTATCGACGCCACCTGAAGTAAATTCGCCTTGGGACGGCCATAGTAGCTATGTAGAGATAGGTAGAGGTAAAAATAAAGCTAGAGGAAGAAGAAGAAAGTAAACATGTAAGCAAATTGCTGAAAGCCAATTTTATTGGAAATATGCAAGGACGACATTTTGCTTGACCGAGGCTTCTTGGCCGGCGAAAAGCAAAATGTCGTTCCTTTTTTCTTTTGTTTTGCTGGTGGGACGAATGGTGAGTCTGGTGGCCGGAATAAATATACAAAATTTAAAGCGCTAAAACTTAAAACTTAAACATTAAAGTAAAACTTAATAAATAATAAAAGAAATAAAAGGAATAAAAGGAGTTAAAATAAAAGAGGTTTTAGACAATTTTATTTATTTTTTTTTTTTTGTTACTTACCGCGGATAACCCAGTCCGATTTTGGGAATTTTTAACCCAACCGTGTACGAAAAGTAAGGGTTTAGCTCAGGCCTAGAAATCGTCGGGTTAGGAGAAAATAAAAGACAAATATTAGTGGTTAAAAAAGAGAAAGAAGTTTAAGAGAAATTCCCTAAAATTAAATAGAAAAGAATAGAAACCCTGAAAAAAAGGAATTTTTTTTTGGTACTTACCGGAAAACCTGGTAACTGGGTTCCGCTGGGAACCCGAGAGAGATAGTTAGCCGCTGGCCGAAATAAAACCTTTGTAAAACAGAAAAAAAAATCATAAAAAGATTTGTAAATAAGGAATCATTTATTTTGATTAATACTAGATTAAAATTTAACTATAAATTTCATAGAATACATTGTTGTTGAAAGAGTAAAATTTTTGATGAATTTTTGTTGAGTAATTAATGGAAATTTCAATTATGTTAAATTTTTGACCCTCTTGAAAATCAATAAATCAATTTTTGTAATGAGTAAATTGAAATTTAAGGCATTTTGGTAAATTAAGATGTTGGCCTAAAAAGTAGGAAAAAGCGGTGAGTAAAGGAGGGGGAAAAATATATGTGAAGATGGTAAGTTAAAATCTGCTTAGGGACATCCTGATAAACCCTAGAGTAGGATGTACGGTGGGACTAAAGTTCCCAAAGGGAGGGCAAATTTTAGGCCAGCCACCTGCCTAATTATATGTAGAGTGTGTGTGTTTCCTATAGTGTCGCGACAACTTACCTACTTTGGGTCCCAAATATTTTTTTTCTTTTTAGCTTTTTTCCAGCTGGTATGAATCATTTTTTTTGTGCCCGGGATTACTGCCAAAAGGTCGGCAAGAACCACCCCATCCGGCGAGCTTAAGCCGCGCGATACGCAAACATACCAGCGCCGTCGACAGTCTGGCCACACTCACTGGTTGTTGTGTAGACAGCTACCAGCTGGTATTTTATCCCCGTTCTGTGTAGTACAAAAATGGCGCCCAACGTGGGGCCCAAAGCAGGTCAATAGCCTGGAAATAAAAAATAGATTAGAGATTTCCTTTGTTTAGATCGTAGGTCCAATTAGGAAATATACAAGAGTCCCTAATTTATAGCGACGACTTTGGACAAGGGGAATATATTTGTAAGAATTTTTTTTGTAGATTCGTTGAAATAGAAGGAAGGATTTGGCAATTCGGCTTGATTCATTTCGTCACTCAGGTAGGTCCCGGGTTTAAAAGATTAATAAGTCGAATCCGCGTTTCACATATGCTGCGGTCAATATGATCAGGACGAATTACAGATTCGATTGTCTTCAGTCTTGGCATACAACTTGAGGCTTATTTAGGATAACGTAAGAAGGGTTAGGATAAATTGCTCGAGTTGTAGGAAAGGATAGAGACAAAAATAGGTTAGGTTTAGGTTTCAAATATATAAAGGAGTTTTTACTTTTTGTTCTCCGGAGTCGGTTTCGGATATTCGTCCGGCAGCCAAAAGTAGTTGTGGCGAGTCCTAGTATAGTAGGGGGTATTAATAGAACCCAATAGCTAGAAGCAGCTTAACTTTTCCTTTTGATGTCAGGGGTTAAGGCTGACCTATCTTCATCAATTCCATTGGTTTTTGTTTAATATACCCAACTACAATTAAGTTGCGACTCTAAATAGAAGAGAAAGACAACATTTATTAGATCATGATACACACACAAATAATATTAAAATACAGATAGCTTACCATCACACATTTATTTTTCTCCCCGACAATCACCGCTGAATGTTAAAAATTTAATCAATTTTCGAAATTTGCGCTTTTGGCAACAAAATAAAATTTTTGTGGCATTTTTGATATTTTATATAGATAATTGTTTATTTTTTTATCTATCTTTTGGTGGGAAATTGTTGAAAACTATTACGCAATTCCCTTTTTATTTATTTTTTTTTCCTCGTTATTTTTTTTATACATACCTTTTTGGCAACTAGGATTATATTTTTTTGTAGTGGTTTTCTGCGCTGAATTTTTATTGCTTTAATTGTTTTAACCCGCCGTGCAAGTAAGGTTTTAACAGGAAAAATGGCTACAACGAGCGCAAGTACAACTGGGAGTACGTATGCGTCTTCGGTAGCGGCGATTCCGTCAATGGCAAACCCTGCGTCATACCACAATACAACGACAACATCCGCGTTAATAGTAAACCCGATGGTATCCACTCAAGCTCACGATTTATAGGTCAGCTCTGAAGGGCTAGATCAAACAGTGGTTTCTCCAACTTTCGAAAGTGCTACAGCACAAAATATTCGCCGAGAGGTGCGTGAGGGGACGACTGGACAGTATCCAGCAAATTGTTGAAGCTTCAGTGGGCATATGTCAAGTAAGGTTTATGCGGGAGGTGGATGAGAAAATTCAGCAGGCCTTAGCAGGAATTAAAGTGGCCTTGACGCAGCAAGCCCATACGACGCCCTTCTCCACCGACTTCCAGCGCAGGTCCCAATTATTACGACATACCCCCCAGACCGGCACAAGGTAATTTTGGTCTGAGCCAACAGCTATCAGGGCCGCCGGTGTCAAGAGCACCACCGTTTGCGCAACCTCCACCATTGAGGGCAGCTCCGGGTGTAACGCGAGCCGGTCAAGGTAGGCCAGGCGTACTAAGTATATAACCACCATTGGTTCCACCACAACTACAAACCGCTTACCAACAACAACAATACGTGCTACAGCAGCAAAATCCATTGCCATATATACAACCGCCCGTTCAGCCGCAGTATTACCTGCAGCCAGTGTTACCACCACAGGTCTATGGTCAGCCACAGAATCCAGCTAGCTACCAACAGCCGTCTCGTAATTCTCAGCCAGAATACCCACCAAATGCCTAGACAGCAGGAGCAATGCACCCACCACCTTTTCCGCCGCAAAATTTTAGTGCCAACAATACTTGGGCAAGTCAGCCGGAGGCCTTGGACAAATATAAATTAGCCAAATGGGGAGTGAAATTCGATGGCACCAGCAAATCCATGAATGTGCAGGAGTTCATTTTCAGAGTGGGGGCTTTGCGCCGAGAGTATGGTTGCTCCGACACTGAAATGCTGAGGAGTTTTCATATTTTGCTGGAGGGGCCGGCTCTCGATTGGTATTGAGATTACCGCAAGATCGTACACATTAGCACGTGGGAGGAGCTAGAAAAGGCTCTTTTAAACCAATATAGGCGTTATGAAAAAGAATACCAAGTTCAGATGCAAATCTTGAATAGAAGACAGAAATAATGAGGGGCAATTTGAAACCGTCGCTGGCACAAATGATGTTTGCGGTGCAAATTAAAACGCTGTCGGAGTTTTGCCGAGGAGGCAGACGTGCTGAAGGTCTTATTACCATGCAAAGGCAATTGTACCAGCAGCGAAATTTTGGCCAGAGGGTCAGTGAGATCGAGGTTGTGGATGAGGATTTGCCATTGATCGGTCTCGAAGTGGATGCCATACATTCTACCAGTCACTACACTTGCTTGAATTGTAAAGCCGTAGGTCACAGCTTTGTGGATTGTCCCTAACCAATTGTTAGACAATTTTGTTGTAGGTGTGGTAGGGACAATATGGTAGCTCCAAAATGTCCAAAGTGCCAGGGAAACCGGTCACGGAACCCGCCTCAAACTGGGGAGGCGCGGTCGACCGAAGCCTAGACCCAGTAAATAATAAATCAACAACGAATTCGGGCGAGAGGTGTGTGAAGGTTTTGAGGAGGGAGGATAGTGTAGAGGTGAAACGTATTCCTGAGCCTCGGCTTAGGGAAATAAGACCCTTACATGTACGAGTCCGTGAGTATAATCAGGCAAAGTTAAGAATTTTCGGTGAAGTCAGTAGTAGAATTAAGAAGGCGCACGAGCGTTATAAAATCCGTAAAATATTGTGGCGCGAAATCGCGGCGGCGTCATTGTACGACGTGGGCGATTCCCGTTTCTACACAAGAATAAAAATAAATGGTTTGGAAATCGAGGGGTTGCTGGATAGTGGGGCGACTGTTACATGTCTAGGTCGCAATTGTATGGATTTTGTTCAGAAAATGGGTCTGGAAATCCACGATTTTCAAAGCATTATATGAACGGCGGATGGCTCTAAACACCCTATTGTAGGTCGCGTGCGTTCGGAGGTTTAGTTTCGTGATAGGTCTCAAGTCATCACTTTTTATTTAGTGCCTTCTCTGAACCGAGAGCTCTTCTTGGGGGGTCGATTTTATGAAGGCTTTTAAATTATTTGCCAACATTGATAGTCTTACGACGAATGAAGTAAGCCTATGTGAAGAGGCAGACAATTATTCAGATGTCGTAACTCATGATTTGACAGCTGAACAGCGCCAGAAACTGGATTCTGTCATATTAAAGTTTCCCTGTTTTATGAAAAAAGGACTAGGAAAAACACATTTAGAGACCCAATCCATAGAAACCCGGCAGGCGATTCCAGTAAAGGATCGTCATTATCCTGTCACTCCGGCTGTACAAAAGTTGATGTTCGCGGAGCTAGATAGGATGATTGATCTTGGAGTTATTGAGCTTAGTGAGAGTCCATGGAGTCATCCGATTACTCTGGTCCGCAAGCCCGAGAAGAATCGGCTGTGTTTGGACGCTCGAAAGCTCAATGCTCTGACGGTCAAGGATGCCTATCCTCTGCCGCATATTGAGGGTTTGCCAGTCGCTTGGGAGACACGATTTTTATATCCAGTGTCGATTTAAAGGACGCTTTCTGGCAGATACCACTAGACCCGTCTAGTAGGGAGAAAACTGCATTCACCGTGCCAGGGCGACCACTTTATCATTATACGGCCATGCCATTTGGGTTGTGTTACGCAGCCCAAAGGTTATGTCGTCTAATGGATAAAGTGATTCCCGCTGTCCTACGTGATAGAGTTTTCGTCTACTTAGACGATCTTTTGATAGTATCTCCAGATTTCGAGACACACCTGGAATTGTTAACTAAGGTATCCATTCAGTTGCGAGAGGCAGGGTTAACTATTAATGTGACCAAATCTAAATTCTGCTTCAAACAGTTACGGTATCTGGGGTACAGAGTGGGTGGTGGCAAATTAAAGCCTGATCCGGCTTAAGTGGAAACCATTACTAGTTTTGCCCACTCTAAAACAGCAAAGCAAGTGCGGGGTTTCATGGGAGCAGCAGGATGGTATAGAAAATTTATACCAGACTATGCTACCATTGCAGCCCCAATCTTTAAAACGCTAAAGAAGGGGAAGCAATTCAAGTTCTCGGATGAAGCCAAGGTCGCGTTTGATCGCCTCAAGGAAGCTCTGATTACGAGCCCACTTCTTAATCACCCCGACTTCTCCAGACACTTCTACGTTCAGTGTGATGCCTCCGATGTAGGTATTGGCGCTGTTCTTTTTCAGAAAGATAATTTTGATGGTGAGTGCCCATTAGCCTATTTTTCGCATAAGTTAACCCCAGCACAGAAAACTATTCCGTCACTGAGCGAGAGTGTCTAGCAGTTGTCTTGGCGATTAAGAAGTTTAGGCCCTATATAGAATTGATGCCCTTTTCCATAATTACGGACCACAGCAGCCGGCTTATGTCACATAAGGATTTGGCAGGCCGATTGGAGAGGTGGAGTTTGCATCTTCAGGCGTACGATTTTACAATCGAGCATAGGCAGGGGAAACAAAATGTAGTACCTGATCTTATAAAGTTTTATTTACGCTAATTTATATTAAAATTATGCTTACATATAAGAAATGAATAATTACATATATTTAATAGTGGCTTAATGCTAAAAAGTGCAACGACACAAAAATAATAAACAGAAATAAGAATTTTCTATATAGCACAAAACTTGACCTACTTAATAAATAAAGTTTTGCCTAGTGGTCATTGACTTATGAATTGTGTATGATGATGCATAAGCAAAATGAACTTAATTGTGAAATGCTATTGTTACAAAATTAAAATAAACAAACAATAAAATTAATTTGGGTTAATGTTCAATGAACCTTATTGTGAAATAAAAATAATAAATGAAACTAAATGTATTAACATGCTCCCCCCGTTGAGTGTAACTCAAAAAAAAAAGAATTAAATAAGTAAACAAATGGAAAAAATTACTAATAAACCTTGAAGATTATGTGTCCGCGTTGTGCTGAGCTGGCATTCCTTCTCGTCTTATTGAAGCTGTGTGGATCTTTTGCTTTTTGTTAGTTAGTTGTTGATGTTTGTTAAATGTGGACGGTGAATTCTGACGTGGCTTGTTGTTGACGGGGTGTGGGAACTGGAGTAGCAGCCTTTTTGGAATTTTGTCTTCTTGTGAGGTAAACTAAGATGCCAAGCGTAATTATTAGAGATGAGTAGCCGATGGTGATGTGATGGTAGTTGTTGGTGTCAATTTTGTTCGGAAGCGGAAGAATTTTTTGTGTGTTCAAAGAGGTTTGTAGTTTTGTTAGATTTTTAACTTGTGATATATATTCGTTCGTATGGATTTTATTTAGCAATGTGTTTATACGTTCTTCATGGCTTTGTTTGGTGGTTTCCCAAAGATTTGTGTATGATGTTTTCTGGAGCTGGATATTACTTGCTGCCCTCTTAGTGTCATGAATTTATGCTTAAGGGTGCATATTGGTTCCAGTGCAAGCAAACCTGATCCTTCGAGGGTTAATTGGGTGATCTGTTGGTTGCATACCACTGTTGCTTGGGATTGAGATGGAAGGGAATATATCCATTTATTTGGATGTCGTAGCGGTACCCATGATGCGGGTTCTTTGACATGCTGCACTGGGCAGTCTAGTTGAGTTCTGTTGTGAAACAAATTTATTTCACAACTACATGCTGATGAACCATGGTCATACTTTAGTTGAATCTTCGAACAGAGATATCGCTCTTTTGTGAGAAGTAAACATGAGTTGAATTCGAGATTACTGAGAGCGTAATACTGGTTGCGATCAATGTTGATGACCAGAAACGTAGAGCATGACTGAATTGAGATTAATGTGTTATTAACCCAATTCGGTATTGGGACTATGTTGAAGACATCAAAACTATCACGTTCAATTAATGGTAATGTAATGCTAAACATTACTGTGTTTTCGGTGAGGCCTCCCTTAACCTTCATTAGCTTGTACAACTGTAGCGTGTCTTCTTGGTTAACAGGTAGGCCAATGCTTCAGGGAGATGGAATCTTATTTTTTTCACTTCTTTTTGCAATTGGCGTGGAGTCAGGAGTAATGGACTGATGATGCCATGGAGAGTATTGGTAAGGACATCAAGAATTGATAATTGAGTGCGCTGTAGATTAGCTGCTGTAATTGTTAATTGAATGCAAAGTGATGAAAACAATCGGTAGAGCCTGTCCTGATGGTGTTCGTCTTTGCCAGCGAGTATCATGTTATGTATTTCGTCGATTTGGAAGTCAATTTGATCAAATTTTTTCTTTACAGCTCCTTGGTCTGCCTTCATGATGTTTATGGTTGAGTCAATAATTGAAGTCTGATTCTTTAGGAGATTAAGTAGATGTGCTTCGTTTTCCTTGACCTTTGAAATTGTTTGTGCCATGTTTGTCGCATATTCGGAATCCAGTATACCAAATAGAGAATGGGCGATGCTTCCAACTAAATCTATCGCTGCTCTTTTTCTCCTTTTCCGGAATGTAACATACTGTCCATGGTGAGTTCATCTTCAGTATGTTCAAAATATTTTACCAGGTTAGTACATGTTGTCTTTTCTTGTATTTCCTTACATACATGGTTAAGTGTTTTTGTCCCTTCGGAAAAAATGGTTAACTCAGACCAAAATTCCTTTAAGTCATAGTATATCAATAGTTGCCATTCTGTCGGTGATATTACTGCTGATCCGATTCCTTCGAAATGTATGCCTAATTTTCTTCCGAATTTTTTCTTGTGTACTTGTGCACTAGAGTTGTGTAGTTCACGAACGACCTAGTTCAACTGAACTATTCAGTCAGATGAACGATGACCGGTCTTTTTGGATCATCGTTCTTTTTAGTTCACTTAGTTCATTTTCGGTCAGTATGTCTTTTTTTGTCAGTTCACTTTGGGTCTTTTTTTGTCAGTTCACTTTGGTCTTTTTTTGGTGTTTACTTGAACGAATAACTAATTGAAAAGAAACATCAACACTATTCTTGTGTATATTTATTCTTGTGTGCTGTTTCTGTTACTCATTGCAGCATTGCTTTACACATTTTCATAATACAATCAGGGTTGTCGAGTAGGACAATTTCTCGACAAACGGCGATTTTCAAGATTTTTGGCGAGATGGCGATTTTGTTGCTGCTTATAAAATATATGGCGATTTTGTTTCATAGTTGATAAGCCATGAATTTTTTTTGAGACTCGTGGACAAATTTACCGTTTTTTTATTTGAAAAGATTATTTCTGTGACGGTATTCCATCTAATATAAATCAGGTTTTGCAAAAAGTGTATAGCTATAAGGATGCGTCCGGTACGTGCCATTTTAAAGAACTTGCTTTGACTGTCTTTATATGCATGTAATTCCAAGTGCTAATGTCTGTGTTGAAAGAGTTCTTTTTAATAATTTTATCTACTAAAACTCGCCTTCAATATAGAATGCAATAGCAACTTCTTGACGCGTTATTACGAGCTATGAATTATATGCTTTTGAACCTTCGCACAATATGTTCTATCAATAAAATCCTATACAATGTATTAAAAAGACAATAAGAATTGTCTTGTCGATGAAATGTATAGCGTTTTAGATATTTGTTTAATACAAGGTGCTTTAAGTAGACTACCGTAAACTATTTTATAGTCAAAATTGTACTTTTTTGTGTATATCCCATGTGTATATCATGGCGACTTTTTTATATTTTTGTCGAAATAAAGGTATTCGGAAAAAATTATTTTTGAGGATTTATAAAAAATATTTTTTATTATTTGAAAAATATATATTTTATTGTCAAAAACTAATAAAAAAAAAGCTTTGGCGTTTCTGACATTGAATTTGTAAAAAAAAGAAGTAAAAATAAGCCCGACAGCCCTGGCTGCCATTCACAATTATCCTACAATTTACATGAGCGTTGCCAGCTGTTATTAATGTTAAATCCGCCAAATGCAAAGTTTTTTATTTAAGAAAATTTTATACATATATATTTAATTCATTGATTTTTATAAATAAAAAACCAAATTCGATATTCGACAGCGTTATTTATACAAAATTTATAGTTTTAGAGCACGCAATTAGTATGAGAAAACAACTTTTAATGTACACTTTATTTAAGCACTCGTTAAGTTACAATAAGTTACAAATATGGAAAAATTAAATCAAACCCCTTTTTTACCTCTTCACCAAAAAAAATTGTTAGCAGGAAAGTACTTATTTTAAAATAAGACCGAAAAAATAAAATCTTCATTAGCAGATCTTTTGCTATTTGTATATTGTTTTAATATTCTTTTGATTGCTTAGAGTTTGTGCAATCACTGTTATTTTGTTTAGTGCTTAAAACTCTTTTGTTCTTAAAATACCACGTAAATTTGATATTTTTAATTTATTTCTTACATTATTTTTGTTTAAATTCATTTTTGAAAAATTGCGCTCAGCATTTGCTATAGATGATACGTACATATATAGGAAACGACAAAATTATATAAACAAAATTTTTATATACATACTAGCTGACCCGGTCCGCGTTGCTGGCCCTAAGCAAACATTAGTGTTGTATTACCAGACGATTTAAATTGATCTTTAAACGAAGTTTACGGCCTTTAAATAAAAATCCATAAAATACCTATCATAAAGTTTTTCTTACGAAAAAAGTGGGCGTACAAGTCGGCGGGGCAACATTTTCTTTCCGCAAAACCTAAGTTAGACCATGGCGATCATTTTAAAGAAAAAATCGTCCAAATCGGTCAAGCCGTTCTCCAGTTATGCGCTTAATAGAAAAAGTGGGCGTAAAAGTAGGCGTGGTAAATTTTTCTTTCGATGAAAACTTAAAGTTGATTAATACGAACATTTGAAAGAAAAATTAGTCAACTCGATGGAGCCGTTTTCTGATTTTAGGTTAATCGAAAAAAGTGGGCGTAAAAGTGGGCGGGGCAAAATTTTCTTTCCGTAAAAACCTAAGTTGGACCATGGCGATCATTTTAAAGAAAAAATCGTTCAAATCGGTTGAGCCGTTCTCAAGTTATGGATTTTGCCACGCCCCCAGACCAAAAATCAGAAATCAGACTTCACAGTGTCACCCGCCTGAATATTCTGAAGATTCCCTGAAAATTTCATCAAAATCGACCAAGCCGTTTTGGAGTCCATACGTTAAATACATACATACATACATACATACATACTAAAGACCTGCACGAGGCACCATAAAGTATTGTCAAAACAGATACACCAGATATGTACCTGTTACTATTAATATCGATGAGAGAATGAGTGTAACTGATATTGTATGGTTTTGCCTTTGTCCACTCACCATATCCTAAAAACCAAAACAGTTGCTTATGGTATTGGATTGAGTATATCATAACCTTTTTTTTTGCTCACAAATATCTGTTGTCACCATGGTATTTTAACAATACTTATTGTTATCTGTTGTATTTTCAAATATTGTTGGAGAGTTGATGCAAATAACAGAGCTAATAAAAATTTATATACGATCTCAACCAGGGGTGCCAGATGGTTTTGGTAAGAAATCTGCATATCATCAAAAACAAATCGGCAATTTAATTTTAAAAAATATTAAAATACCTTTTTTAAACACAATAAAACATATTTTAATGACAAAAAATAACAAAGCATCAATTTACCATTACCTAATGCTTTTAACATAAAAATCAATACAAATAAAAGTTGTATAAATAAATATTAGTTAATTAAAAATGTATATGAATTTTCCATACTGTCTCTTTTAGAATCTATGGTGATCTAGAAAAAACGATCTCAACTCCACAGTTAAGACAAATTTTTCAACGAATATATAAAAGTTCGGAATAAACAATAAAAGTAGAGTTTTCTCTCTAAAAAAATTAAATAATACTTGAGGAGTTTTCAGCCTAAAATAAAACTCACCTGGCTGTCAACAAATAAAACTCTTTTAAGGATTTATATTTTTACGTCTTTAATAACCAGTGATGCCATTAGGATTTGAAAGATACATTTTTCGTACCTTTTGATGACTTCAGGTACCATGTATAATCCTGATATTTTTCGAATCTTTTGAATCTGTGCGCAAAATGTACAGAAGTCAAATTTTAAACTTTCCTACTCTGACAAAGTTTATTTAAGTTATCATTTCGTTATGAATACTAAAAAAACAGTGACAACTAAATACAAAAATAACATGTATTTTGTTGTTAGGTTTTCTAAGTTCTTCTGTAGCTTGCTTATTCTTGTGTATGTGTGTTAAGATGAAATTTTAGAAGAAAACTTTATATGATCTTTTTGATCGCCTTAGTATATACGCCTTAACTCGTATATTAATTTTTACAAAAATGAATTTGTTTTGATAACATCCAAAGATAGTGACATATAATGAATTTTAAAGTTTGCTTACTGTATTTTTAAATTTACATACCTAATATTTATGACTTAAATAAATACAAAAATTAATTTATATGATATCATTTTTAACTATGTAAAAAAAATGTTATGTTAATAAATGTTAAACGTTAAAAATGGATTTTCAAATGTTTTCCAATATGTATCATTTTGGAAAAAAAAGCGTATCTCTTTGGAAACTAAAATGTATCTTTCTCGAAATTTCACTGGCAACCTGATAATAACACTCATTTTGTTTTTCTTCTTTTTTTAATGACAATTTAATTGCAGCACAAGCTGATTAGATAATACTGCTATACAAATTGTAAAGATCTGACCAGCGGCAAGCTTTGAGTTTCGATCTTTTATTCCTCAACTGAGTTTTAATTTATTATTTTATATTTACGTTAAAGAGATAACTGTTTAAAAAGGACTTTTTTGTTTTTAATTCACAAAATAACTCCGGGACTGAAAATAATAATAATTATTATTATTATTTTTTTTTTTTTTGTTATTGATAACCATTTTTTCAACCAACAAATTTTTCGGTTAGAAATATGTATTATAAAAAAGCATTTATTTTTCCATTATAAACAAATAATTTATTTTTTTTGGTTGCAATTATCCATTACAAACAAATAAGAAAGTAGTCTGCATGCCCCACCCTACGATGCTCCACACCACAATATGTAGAGATAACTTTTCAAGAGTGTAGCTTAGGGACCCATGGGCAATCATGGACCACGCCATTATTTTATGAAGTTAAGATTCATGTCAAAGTTCTCACCATTGACAATATGCTTGTTCCTTAGGACAATTAGAACCTTTGTACCAAATTTCAGCAATTTATTTTCAAAACTGCGACCTGAACTTTACGTACAACGTTTACATAGACAGACATTGTTTCTATGATTTTTTTTGTCGCTTATTTTATAACTGTTACGATCCTTGAAATAACTGTTATTAAAGAATTTTTTTGATATCAGTTATAACTGCCACCGTTCCTGGTTAATTGTTTTTATGGATATAAAAAGTTTTTGTTTTAATTTTTTTATTATACATATATACATATATGAGTTTGACACTTTTATTAAATAACTTTAAATATAAGCATAAAAATCGAATTATTAAATTTGAAATAATCTTTAAAAATAATAATTCCTTGCAAAGATTAATTTTTCAGTGGATATCGAAATTTAATTTTAAGGTGGAAGAATTCTCGCATTTTAAATCTGATTTTCTTTTTGCAAAAAAAAACTTGAATATTTACTTTACTTTCTTAAATTAAATTTTCTACCGGAGGTATAAGCCTTATCCTCAATTGCATATAATCCTATAAAATTAAATATTTACATTGACAGTGAATATAAATTAAGCTTAACTTTACTCTTTTGTAAGTAATAATCCCTTTTTCCTTTAGAAAAATATATTATCTCTTCTTTTAACTTTGGTCAAAAAATCGTTAAGTTTTTTTCTTTCATTTGGAGTTAATGCTTTTATTCTTTATACCTAGTTGAATATTTTTCATAATGTGTGTGTGTGATGGGTTAGACAAACACTACATACATATGTACATATATGGAATAAATCTAACCCATTTTCCTTAAGTATAAGCGCTGAATTAATAACAGTTGTCTCTTTGTAACGTTAAAAGTTACACAAAATTAAAAATGTATATAACACAAACCAAAAGCTACCGTGTTTTAAGTTTTTATCAAAAATCGGTAAATAGGCACTTTGATAATTTAGAGAAAAAAATTGGCAAAATACCGATAAATCGGTAAATATGGCAGGCCTGATCGCAACGCTTCTCGCTAGTTTTGTTGTTGTTGCTCAGCAATTTTCAATACCACAGCACGAAAAAGACCCTTCCTTTTAAGGGCATCAATGAATTTGTTACAAAAACAAAATATGTGTTGTTTTTTTGGTAATTTTTTTTTATTATATTTTTCAATAATTTTTGTCTACATGTCTCTTGAACGAAAAGACCCCATCCTTTTAAGGGCATCAAAAAATTTGTTACAAAAACAAAATGCATGTGGTTTTTTTTTTGCTAATGTTTTTTCAATAATTTTTGTCTACATGTCTCTTGAACGAAAAGACCCCATCCTTTTAAGGGCATCAAAGAATTTGTTACAAGAACAAATACATACCGCTACCAAAAATTTCAAAAATGTTTGCCTTTCAAAATAAAAAAATAAAAATTTACAAGAACAAATCATGTACACAGTAGACGCAAAGTCTAATCGTGCTGCCCATCGGGGAAAATTGCAAGCGCTTCCACTTTTTAGGCCTTTAAGAATGTTAACAATTCGTCATATGACTTCCTTAGTTGCATTTAACAAATTTTACAGGAGAAGCAAAAAAAAATTTTTTTATTAAAAAAATCAGCCTAGCAAATTTTTGTTGCTGCAATTTTTTCTTAATAAACGTTAACTCTTCTTTAAAGTTAGAAAGCGGTTGCGAGGCTGAATGTCTGCAAAAAGGGCTTTTGTAAGACCTCTATACTACCTAATTATCCCACTGGAAGTAGTCATGCAAATCGCGTTTTTCCTTTATGAAGAACTTTAATTGCGCTATTCAGTGTTTGGTGCGCTTCAGGTTGCAACAGTTTGTTAGTGTCGGTTCTCTTGTAAATTTAATACCTTGTGCTAAAATTTGTGCTTTAAAATGAACAGTGAAATAAAAAAAAAAATTTATCTAATGTATACAAAATTATTGAAAAGAGAGGACGAAGCAAAATATGGGAGTGCTTTGGATATATTAAAGACGAAAATGATGTGGAACTAGCTAATTTAAATTTAAATAAACACAAGTGCTATGAATTATTAAAAAATGAAAAAACCAATAATTTGATTGAACCAACACAAGACGCTAAAAAAGCATGCACCGATGTTATGACCGAATGGGTTCTTGGAGACATTCGCCCATACTCTATAGCAAAAGATAATGGGCTACAAGCTTATTCGAAGTTAATGCTATCCCTGGGTAATAAATTTGGACCTAGTCTAAACATAAAAACTCTAATGCCACATTAAACCACAATACAAAGAAACGTTGAGAATAGTTATTCCATTCACTTTGAGAAACTTAAATCAGAGATCTCATCTATACGAAAAATTGGTTATGCCCAGACATGCGATTTATGGACAGAAAATTTTTCTAAAATATCGTACCTTGCCCTAACGGCTCATTTTGTTATGGATGGAGAGTGTAAAAGCAAGCTGCTAGGAGTAAAATCCATGAAAGGATCGAATACAAGTAAGTGTTTTTTATAAACTGATATGTTTACCTTAAAAGAATGTCCGTTATAAATATTGTTTATTATATTCAAAATTATTTATTTATTAAATAAGCACCAATATAAAACATAAATTGGAGACTTTACTCAGTGAGTTCTGCTGTTCCTTAAACGATCCAACAGTTATAGTGACAGATAGAGGAAGTAATATCAAAGCTGCTTTAAAAGACTACGAAAATATTAACTGCATAAGTCACCTGCTTCACAATACAATTGAAAAATGTATTAAAACATCAGAACAGATCGATGAAATCGTAGCCATATCGTCCAAACTGGTTAAATATGTTAAGAAATCTGGATTAAATTGCGACTTACCTACATCGCTGAAAAGCTTCACCCCAACAAGGTGGAATACGGTTTATTTTACCATACTATCTTTAAAATCTAACTTTGCTGATATTCAAAAAATACTAAGTGATAAAAATCTAAGTGAAAAATATAACATTATAAAAGAACATCATTTAGATCAACTAATAGCAATTCTTAAGCCTTTCATGGATGCCTCAAAAGAACTTGAAGGAAGTTCCTATCCAACAATTCATTTAGTTCATCCACATATTCGTAACTTAAAAACTATATGTAATACCACCAATAGTGATGAACCTAGTTTTATCTCAGAATTTAAAAAGAAATTACACGATACTTTAATTTCCTTAGTAGACAGCAAAATCACAGTTTACCATAAAATAGCAATATTTTTATTTCCGCCAGCTAATCAACTTACACAATTTAGTTTAGAAGAACAAACAGAAGTAATCAGTAAGTGCAAAATGTTATTGCTTCCTTATTTAAATGACATTACTATTTTTAATCCAACCAATGAAATTCCTTCATCATTATTTGAAAATTATGTACAGCCAATAGAGGGAGCTAATTTTAACCAGTCTATTATTGAAAATGAATTAAGTAAATATAAAAATACTAACGTACCCCTAGTAAATGATTTTAATATTTTGAAATGGTGGCACGATAGAAAAAATGAATTTCCAATGCTATACAAACTAAGTTGCAGAATATTCGCTATACCAGCATCGAGCGCCCCTTCAGAAAGAATATTTTCCATTGCCCGGGCACTAATAACAGATAAACGATCAAAACTCGGATCTAATGGAAAATCAATTAATGAAATTTTATTCGTGAATGTAAATTCGAAAAACTAATTGTTAGCTAAAATTCAAAAACACGTATAAATAAAAAATTATGAATTTTTATAAATTACGCTGCGGAACCAAATTGAACTTTTTTTGTGCGGCCGGGAACTTTGTGTAATATTTTTACTCGTTTGAGGTCGCTGATTCCAAATCTAACCTTCATTTTTCTCTATCAGCTCCAGTTTTAGAGATATACCGTTATGTCCAAAATTAAGGTAATTTCAGCACATATATTGAAATAACATGAAAATGGTGCATCATATTCCCTTAAGAAAAAAATTTTTTTGTTCTTTAAAAATTCATAAAAAATAATTGTGCAACAAAAATCACAGTTTGGGTTTAGACCATTTAGTTCAACATATTTCGAATGAAATGAGCTTTATTTCATTGCAATCGGTGCACAACTTTTGATTGTATTCACAATTTATCCATAAAAAAACATATTTTAATGTATATATTTTTTTTTTGTTCACACATACACATTAAAATACGTTTTTTTTTTATGGAAATCGCAATTTTTATCAATTCGGTAAATTGTGAACACAAGAGTGTAAAAGCAAGCTGCTAGGAGTAAAATCCATGAAAGGATCGAATACAAGTAAGTGTTTTTTATAAACTGATATGTTTACCTTAAAAGAATGTCCGTTATAAATATTGTTTATTATATTCAAAATTATTTATTTATTAAATAGGCACCAATATAAAACATAAATTGGAGACTTTACTCAGTGAGTTCTGCTGTTCCTTAAACGATCCAACAGTTATAGTGACAGATAGAGGAAGTAATATCAAAGCTGCTTTAAAAGACTACGAAAATATTAACTGCATAAGTCACCTGCTTCACAATACAATTGAAAAATGTATTAAAACATCAGAACAGATCGATGAAATCGTAGCCATATCGTCCAAACTGGTTAAATATGTTAAGAAATCTGGATTAAATTGCGACTTACCTACATCGCTGAAAAGCTTCACCCCAACAAGGTGGAATACGGTTTATTTTACCATACTATCTTTAAAATCTAACTTTGCTGATATTCAAAAAATACTAAGTGATAAAAATCTAAGTGAAAAATATAACATTATAAAAGAACATCATTTAGATCAACTAATAGCAATTCTTAAGCCTTTCATGGATGCCTCAAAAGAACTTGAAGGAAGTTCCTATCCAACAATTCATTTAGTTCATCCACATATTCGTAACTTAAAAACTATATGTAATACCACCAATAGTGATGAACCTAGTTTTATCTCAGAATTTAAAAAGAAATTACACGATACTTTAATTTCCTTAGTAGACAGCAAAATCACAGTTTACCATAAAATAGCAATATTTTTATTTCCGCCAGCTAATCAACTTACACAATTTAGTTTAGAAGAACAATCAGAAGTAATCAGTAAGTGCAAAATGTTATTGCTTCCTTATTTAAATGACATTACTATTTTTAATCCAACCAATGAAATTCCTTCATCAAAAATATATACATTATTTGAAAATTATGTACAGCCAATAGAGGGAGCTAATTTTAACCAGTCTATTATTGAAAATGAATTAAGTAAATATAAAAATACTAACGTACCCCTAGTAAATGATTTTAATATTTTGAAATGGTGGCACGATAGAAAAAATGAATTTCCAATGCTATACAAACTAAGTTGCAGAATATTCGCTATACCAGCATCGAGCGCCCCTTCAGAAAGAATATTTTCCATTGCCCGGGCACTAATAACAGATAAACGATCAAAACTCGGATCTAATGGAAAATCAATTAATGATATTTTATTCGTGAATGTAAATTCGAAAAACTAATTGTTAGCTAAAATTCAAAAACACGTATAAATAAAAAATTATGAATTTTTATAAATTACGCTGCGGAACCAAATTGAACTTTTTTTGTGCGGCCGGGAACTTTGTGTAATATTTTTACTCGTTTGAGGTCGCTGATTCCAAATCTAACCTTCATTTTTCTCTATCAGCTCCAGTTTTAGAGATATACCGTTATGTCCAAAATTAAGGTAATTTCAGCACATATATTGAAATAACATGAAAATGGTGCATCATATTCCCTTAAGAAAAAAATTTTTTTGTTCTTTAAAAATTCATAAAAAATAATTGTGCAACAAAAATCACAGTTTGGGTTTAGACCATTTAGTTCAACATATTTCGAATGAAATGAGCTTTATTTCATTGCAATCGGTGCACAACTTTTGATTGTATTCACAATTTATCCATAAAAAAACATATTTTAATGTATATATTTTTTTTTTGTTCACACATACACATTAAAATACGTTTTTTTTTTATGGAAATCGCAATTTTTATCAATTCGGTAAATTGTGAACACAAGAGTGTAAAAGCAAGCTGCTAGGAGTAAAATCCATGAAAGGATCGAATACAAGTAAGTGTTTTTTATAAACTGATATATATGTTTACCTTAAAAGAATGTCCGTTATAAATATTGTTTATTATATTCAAAATTATTTATTTATTAAATAGGCACCAATATAAAACATAAATTGGAGACTTTACTCAGTGAGTTCTGCTGTTCCTTAAACGATCCAACAGTTATAGTGACAGATAGAGGAAGTAATATCAAAGCTGCTTTAAAAGACTACGAAAATATTAACTGCATAAGTCACCTGCTTCACAATACAATTGAAAAATGTATTAAAACATCAGAACAGATCGATGAAATCGTAGCCATATCGTCCAAACTGGTTAAATATGTTAAGAAATCTGGATTAAATTGCGACTTACCTACATCGCTGAAAAGCTTCACACCAACAAGGTGGAATACGGTTTATTTTACCATACTATCTTTAAAATCTAACTTTGCTGATATTCAAAAAATACTAAGTGATAAAAATCTAAGTGAAAAATATAACATTATAAAAGAACATCATTTAGATCAACTAATAGCAATTCTTAAGCCTTTCATGGATGCCTCAAAAGAACTTGAAGGAAGTTCCTATCCAACAATTCATTTAGTTCATCCACATATTCGTAACTTAAAAACTATATGTAATACCACCAATAGTGATGAACCTAGTTTTATCTCAGAATTTAAAAAGAAATTACACGATACTTTAATTTCCTTAGTAGACAGCAAAATCACAGTTTACCATAAAATAGCAATATTTTTATTTCCGCCAGCTAATCAACTTACACAATTTAGTTTAGAAGAACAAACAGAAGTAATCAGTAAGTGCAAAATGTTATTGCTTCCTTATTTAAATGACATTACTATTTTTAATCCAACCAATGAAATTCCTTCATCAAAAATATATACATTATTTGAAAATTATGTACAGCCAATAGAGGGAGCTAATTTTAACCAGTCTATTATTGAAAATGAATTAAGTAAATATAAAAATACTAACGTACCCCTAGTAAATGATTTTAATATTTTGAAATGGTGGCACGATAGAAAAAATGAATTTCCAATGCTATACAAACTAAGTTGCAGAATATTCGCTATACCAGCATCGAGCGCCCCTTCAGAAAGAATATTTTCCATTGCCCGGGCACTAATAACAGATAAACGATCAAAACTCGGATCTAATGGAAAATCAATTAATGAAATTTTATTCGTGAATGTAAATTCGAAAAACTAATTGTTAGCTAAAATTCAAAAACACGTATAAATAAAAAATTATGAATTTTTATAAATTACGCTGCGGAACCAAATTGAACTTTTTTTGTGCGGCCGGGAACTTTGTGTAATATTTTTACTCGTTTGAGGTCGCTGATTCCAAATCTAACCTTCATTTTTCTCTATCAGCTCCAGTTTTAGAGATATACCGTTATGTCCAAAATTAAGGTAATTTCAGCACATATATTGAAATAACATGAAAATGGTGCATCATATTCCCTTAAGAAAAAAATTTTTTTGTTCTTTAAAAATTCATAAAAAATAATTGTGCAACAAAAATCACAGTTTGGGTTTAGACCATTTAGTTCAACATATTTCGAATGAAATGAGCTTTATTTCATTGCAATCGGTGCACAACTTTTGATTGTATTCACAATTTATCCATAAAAAAACATATTTTAATGTATATATTTTTTTTTGTTCACACATACACATTAAAATACGTTTTTTTTTTATGGAAATCGCAATTTTTATCAATTCGGTAAATTGTGAACACAAGAGTGTAAAAGCAAGCTGCTAGGAGTAAAATCCATGAAAGGATCGAATACAAGTAAGTGTTTTTTATAAACTGATATATATGTTTACCTTAAAAGAATGTCCGTTATAAATATTGTTTATTATATTCAAAATTATTTATTTATTAAATAGGCACCAATATAAAACATAAATTGGAGACTTTACTCAGTGAGTTCTGCTGTTCCTTAAACGATCCAACAGTTATAGTGACAGATAGAGGAAGTAATATCAAAGCTGCTTTAAAAGACTACGAAAATATTAACTGCATAAGTCACCTGCTTCACAATACAATTGAAAAATGTATTAAAACATCAGAACAGATCGATGAAATCGTAGCCATATCGTCCAAACTGGTTAAATATGTTAAGAAATCTGGATTAAATTGCGACTTACCTACATCGCTGAAAAGCTTCACACCAACAAGGTGGAATACGGTTTATTTTACCATACTATCTTTAAAATCTAACTTTGCTGATATTCAAAAAATACTAAGTGATAAAAATCTAAGTGAAAAATATAACATTATAAAAGAACATCATTTAGATCAACTAATAGCAATTCTTAAGCCTTTCATGGATGCCTCAAAAGAACTTGAAGGAAGTTCCTATCCAACAATTCATTTAGTTCATCCACATATTCGTAACTTAAAAACTATATGTAATACCACCAATAGTGATGAACCTAGTTTTATCTCAGAATTTAAAAAGAAATTACACGATACTTTAATTTCCTTAGTAGACAGCAAAATCACAGTTTACCATAAAATAGCAATATTTTTATTTCCGCCAGCTAATCAACTTACACAATTTAGTTTAGAAGAACAAACAGAAGTAATCAGTAAGTGCAAAATGTTATTGCTTCCTTATTTAAATGACATTACTATTTTTAATCCAACCAATGAAATTCCTTCATCAAAAATATATACATTATTTGAAAATTATGTACAGCCAATAGAGGGAGCTAATTTTAACCAGTCTATTATTGAAAATGAATTAAGTAAATATAAAAATACTAACGTACCCCTAGTAAATGATTTTAATATTTTGAAATGGTGGCACGATAGAAAAAATGAATTTCCAATGCTATACAAACTAAGTTGCAGAATATTCGCTATACCAGCATCGAGCGCCCCTTCAGAAAGAATATTTTCCATTGCCCGGGCACTAATAACAGATAAACGATCAAAACTCGGATCTAATGGAAAATCAATTAATGAAATTTTATTCGTGAATGTAAATTCGAAAAACTAATTGTTAGCTAAAATTCAAAAACACGTATAAATAAAAAATTATGAATTTTTATAAATTACGCTCCGGAACCAAATTGAACTTTTTTTGTGCGGCCGGGAACTTTGTGTAATATTTTTACTCGTTTGAGGTCGCTGATTCCAAATCTAACCTTCATTTTTCTCTATCAGCTCCAGTTTTAGAGATATACCGTTATGTCCAAAATTAAGGTAATTTCAGCACATATATTGAAATAACATGAAAATGGTGCATCATATTCCCTTAAGAAAAAAATTTTTTTGTTCTTTAAAAATTCATAAAAAATAATTGTGCAACAAAAATCACAGTTTGGGTTTAGACCATTTAGTTCAACATATTTCGAATGAAATGAGCTTTATTTCATTGCAATCGGTGCACAACTTTTGATTGTATTCACAATTTATCCATAAAAAACATATTTTAATGTATATATTTTTTTTTTTGTTCACACATACACATTAAAATACGTTTTTTTTTTATGGAAATCGCAATTTTTATCAATTCGGTAAATTGTGAACACAATCAAAAGTTATGCACCGATTGCAATGAAATAAAGCTCATTTCATTCGAAATATGTTGAACTAAATGCTTTTAGACCCAAACTGTAACTTTTGTTGCACATTTATTTTTTATGAATTTTTAAAGAACAAAAAAATTTTTTTTTTTCTTAAATTTTTATTTGTTTTTTTAAAAACTTCAACGATATCTCTGAAATTACTGGCCAAATTTAAAACAATGTTAGTACGTCTTAAAGATAATGTTGTTAGCGAATTTCGGTTTTTTTTTCATGTTATTTCAATATATGTGCTGAAAGTGCCTTAATTTTGGACATAACGGTATATCTCTAAAACTGGAGCAGATAGAGAAAAATGAAGGTTAGATTTGGAATCAGCGACCTCAAATTAGTAAAAAAATTACACAAAGTTCCAGGACGCAAAATGGCTGTTCCGCAGTGTTATTGCTTATTAAATCTAAGCTAGCTAATGCTTAGATTTAAGTGCTATCAACTCAAAAGTTTTTTACATGTAAAAAAAAGCTCTCCCTCAAGATCAGCTCCATATTTTGATTCTACGCGTCGCTCAACGACTTTCAGCTTTAACATATAAATAAAACATGTAACATTTTTTTTTTTGAACTTTGAAGGTAAAACTATTATATATGTATATATATATTACAGCTTTAATGGGCATATTCTTGTAGGAAATAAAATTTTCCAAATAAAACCTCTGTTATCATTTTTTTTGGAAACTTAACGGATAAAAAGTTATCAGACTTTGAATACTAGCTAAAATGAAGAACAAAAGCAATATATGTTACAACTAGTTTCCGATTACAAAAAATTCCTTTTATTCAAAGTCTGATAATTTTTTACCCGTTAACTTTACGAAAAAAAATTAAAACAGAGTTGTTATGTGAAAAAATTCATTTCCTACAAGAATCAAAATTTTAGGAGATTTTTTTAGCAGTTTTATTTGCAAATACGAAAAAATGTTGTACATGTAATTTATATGAAAAAAAAAAACTGAAAGTCGTTGAACGACGCGTATAATCAAAATATGGGGCTGATGTTGAAGGAGAGCTTTTTTTGCCTAGTAGCAATTTCAAAAATAATACAAAAACAATTTTTTTACATATTTATTTATTTTAATTAATTTATTTTTATTTTGTTTGTCCTTCAAGGAATAATTTTTTTTTATGTAATACCTAGTATCTATACTTAAGTTTAAATGACTGAATTATTTTTGTTACCTGAAAAATCTTAAAGTTTAACTGAATTAATAAAACGATAGTTATAAAATCATTGTTTATATTTAGCCAACTTACAAAGTGCTTTAAAGTACTTATTTTGTCTAAATAGCACTGTTGAGCAGCCTGCTGCATTATAATATGATAAATTATTAACAAACGTAAAAAAAAAGAATAAATATAAAAACATATTTTTTTATAGGTATTTCGTGAACAAATAAATAATTAAAGAAAACTAATGATTTAAAATTGTTATGAAACCCATTTAATATTTCAATATGAAAAATAAGAAAACAGTTTTATGAGAACCATAAAATTTTAGAAAATACAACAATTATGACAAAATAAAACCTTTGTGAATGGCCTTATTGTCTTTATTTTTTTAAATAGGTATGTACTACTGCTTATTTGTTTGTATAATTTTTATAAATCATACATACTAATTTTTATTTGCGCCTTACAATAAGTAACTTGTATTATTGTTGTTGCTCGGCAATTTGTACGATCATGGCGCGAACAGCCTGTGCGTTTTGTGTACCAGTTTTGTTCTTGTAAATTTTATTTGTTTGGCGCTCGAAACACTTTCACGCAAAAGTTATTGAAAAAAATAAATGAACAAAAGTATTTTGTTTTTGTAAAGAATTATTGTTTTACCAGCCAAAAGGGTCGGCTCTTCTCGTTGAAAGACAATTGAAAAAAAACGGCATCGTACAATAAGTAACTTATTGTATTCCATCATTATCAACTAGTATCTGCTTTTGTGAAACAGATATAAACAGATAAGTTACTCTCATTCTCTTTTTATCAACTCATATCCACTATGTTACAAAAAATATCCATATCAACTTATATCAGAAACACTCGACCACTCATCCATACACACTCACTTTAGTAAACACACAGAAACTTGTACAAACAGATATATCCGTGCACGTCTTTATTACATACACACATCCTATTTTATATATATAGATATGGAAAAACTTCATACTTTTCTCAAAGTCCTGATTTCGGACGTATCGCAAAATATTATGTTGCTTCAAATTAACATGCAAAATATACATGTATATTCAAAATGTAAGCAACTTTTGACATATTTTAAGAATAAATGAAATAAACAAAGCCCCAAAGGAATGGACCTTGGATTAATCATTTACTTTTCAAAATGCATTAATTTTTTTAAGAAATGTGCTAAATACTTTTTCAGAATAATTTATTTAAAAAATTTATAATCTTCTCAAGTTTAATGTCTTCCGAGACTACACATACATAATTGTAACTTTATTTTTCATCGGTGTCACGCATAGAAACAAAGTAACAAATACAATAATATTCAATTTTTAAAATGAATTTCAAATACATTTTTGTTTTCTCTTTTAAAAATTTTGGCATTTTTGTAGAAGAAATTAAAAATGAAATGTTTTTAAAATTGGTTTATTTTTAAATATATGGCAACGTTTTGTAAAACGGCGAAACTAGATGGTAGCACTTTTTAATTATTGTGATTAATATACGTTACTAAAATTGTATTTTCCCACAAAACGAAAGTTTGTTCTACAAGTGTATATGAAAAACGCAGAAAAAGTTTTAAATTAATAAAAGGGAAAATAATCTTCACAAAAAACAAAAAAAAGTATAAGTATACAGTTTAATTAAAAAAAAAAAAACAAAAATTATTAAAAAATATTAAAATAAATTTTCTTTTCAGCGTAATTGTTAAAAAAAATTTATATTAAAAAATTTTACGGGTAATTTTTAAATATATTAGTATATTAATTGTCCTAGACAACTTAATATACATATATACCGGTTACATTTCGCTATTGAACGATTTGTATTTAAAAAAGTCTCGATTTGTGCGAAGTGAAAAAAAATATTAAAAGTGATTATTAAAAAATTGATTATAAAAAAGTGTTAGTCAAAAAGTAAGTAGATAAAAATTTAATATTGTATTTAAATTTATTATAACAAGAAGCAGCTTTGATATGTCGGGAAAGAGGAAATTTAGTACCATATGGACTCATTTTATGGAAGATGGGGACCAAAGAGCAAAATGCAAATATTGCAAGGCCTCCTTGAGTACAACGGGCGGCTCCCTAGGTAATTTAAATCGGCATCTGAAGCTAAAACATCCGCTTACTCCAATCACTGTCGAAAGGCAAGAATCAACGCCAATAACTGCAACAGATAGTGAAAGTGATGGCCCAAGCACTAGCACTCGAATACCCCAACAGCAACAGACTATGACTCAGTTTTTGCGCAGGCCTCTACCCATAAAAAAAGTGGAAAAAATTGATAAGCAGGTTCTTAAGATGATAGCCAAAGGACACCACGCCTTAAGAATTGTGGAAGAACCGGAGTTCAAAAAACTTATCGAGGAAGTATCGCAGTGCCCAGGGTACACCTTGCCGACAAGAAAAACCATTTCGTATAACTTGCTGCCATCTACTCACATGGAAATTTTAGATGTAATTAAAGCGGAAGTGAGATCCGCTTTTGCAGTTTGTTTAACAACTGATGGATGGACCTCTAAAACAAATGCAAGTTATATGGCAGTTACAGCTCATTTCATAGACTCCAATACAAATTTTAAATCGCATTTGTTATCCTGCGAACAGTATGGTGAACGGCATACTAGTGAAAATTTGTGCAATTTCTTAAAGAAAGTTATTTCAGATTTTGAATTAACAAACAAAGTAACGGCCATTGTAAGTGACAATGCAGCTAACATTACCGCAGCGATAAATCTTGGAGGATGGAGAGCAATTGGGTGTTTTGCCCACTCCTTGAATTTAGTGGTTCAAACCTCATTAAAGAGTGTCAACGACGTTATAATAAAAGTAAAAAGGATTGTGGAATATTTTCACAAAAGCACACAGGGTTTGAAAAAATTACAAGAAGCCCAAAAGCAAATGGGACTTCCAGAATTAAAACTTAAGCAGGATGTCGTCACACGCTGGAATTCCACTTTTGAAATGCTGGAGAGAATTTACAAAATCAAGGATGCCGTAATTTCAACCCTGTCCATCAATAGACCAGAGTTGACATTATCTTTAAATGAGTGGGAGCATATAAAAGACATTATACCAATTTTAAAGCCGTTCTACGAAATAACAATTGAAATGTCTTCGGAGAAAAATGTAACGCTTTCTAAATTTACATTGTTGTGCAATCTTTTGGAACGTTTTATTTCCAAATGCTGCTCCCCAAAGCCCACTGTATCGCAAATGATACAAACGCTGCAAAAAGAGATGACACATCGTTTTGGCAACCTGGAGCGGAACAATTTGTATGCGGAAAGCACCACTCTTGATCCTCGTTTTAAAAGAAATGGCTTTAAAAATAAAACAACATACGAGGATTCAGTTCTGCGGTTGAAGAAAATTCCAGTATATGGAATGATTGTGATGCAGACTTTAAAAAAATTGTTAGACCGAATAACATTAAAGCTGCAACTATTAGGGAATTAGATAAGTACCTAAATGAGGAGTATGTACAGAGAAAAGAAGATCCCCTTAAGTGGTGGAAAGAACGAAAGTCATTGTACCCACATGTTTACATGTATGCAATGAAACGTCTCTGCATTATGGCGACTTCAGTACCGTGTGAAATAATATTTTCTGCAACCGGGCAAATTATAAATGAACGGCGCACACTTTTAAAGCCAAACAAAGTCTCCAGCCTAGTATTCTTACATACATAATAATATGTAAAGTAATTACTTTTTAAATATACTTAATAAAACTTTGTCCTAATATATATATAAGTAAATAAAAAAATATATTTAATAAATCATAAATGTCTTTTATTATTACTTTTACCTAACTGAATTTATAATTAAAAGTATTAAATCTTTCATTTCAGAGAACATGTTAGTCATAAAAACAAATTCCCGAAAAATGGCAGTTTCTGCAGCAATCAACGTGGGTTACAAAAAAAGGGAGTATAAATCTATTTCATCTCATATGAATAATAAAAGTTTTACCTCTTTTCTTTTAGCAAGTTTTTTTAAGTCGGCTCCAAAAATAACGGATAAGTGGATTATACCTACCGGGGATACCACTTTAAAAAAAATGTGCCATGTTCATTATCTCGTAGGTGGTGTGGAAATGTGAGCATATCTAGCGTTATATTCATGTGCACCATACATTTGTAAATAGTATTACTAAATTAAAGAAATATTTAAAAAAAAAACGTATGTTTAATTTTTAAACTAACGAAACAAAAAAAATAATTGAAATTTTGTGTAAAGAAAACTGTTTAAAAGTTAAAAAAAATATATATATATGCTTAAACAAGAATGAAAAAAAGGATAAAAAAATGTTTTAAAAAAACTAAGCTACAAAAAAACTTTAGGAAATAAATGATTTTGAAAACAATAAATATACTTTGCAAAATTTCAATTAAGTTTTTATTAAAAATATATTTTATAAAACAATCGCTTTTTAACATTTATTTTACTATATATATAAAACATTTTTTGTACAAAGTATTAAATTTTTTATAAAATATAAATGAAAAACAATACAAAAATTTTTAAATAATTTTAAATAACTATAGTATGTACATAGGTATGTATAATTAAACCATATTCTTAAAATAATATTAATTAAAAAAACTATTATGCTTAAAATTATAAAATATAAAAAAAAAGAATTAGTTAAGAACAGAATTTAAGTATAAAATAATATAAAATATTTTATATTTTGTAAATTTTTTTAAAACTAGTGTTTGCCCACTGGTCGAAATTTGACCATAATTATTTATGCGAATATGAAGAAATCATACATATACATAAGTAAAAATAAATTTACATATTTCGAGTATTTGTTTTTTATTCGTCTGAGTGGGTCGGTTTGGCGAGGGGTACTCTTTACATTACATTAATCTTAAAAAAAAAATCAGAAATTACCAGTTAAAAACAAAAAAGGACAAAAAATGTTCTCTAAGATTAAGTTTCTCAATCACTCTGCATGTTTAATTTTATGTTTCTACGTCCAATTTTAATGAAAATTCAAAAAGTATCTGTTGAAGAGCAAAAAAGTGCCCACATTTTTCTTCTTGCAGTTTCTCATTCACTCCTATAATTTTATGTTTCTACGTTCAATATTATAAAAAATTCAAAAATTACCACATGCAGCACGGAAAAGTACCAAAAAGTTCAATATTGTAGTGGGAATCCATCATTTAATACGAATGTGTCAATACATAAAGAAAAATATGTTGTAAAAAAGGGCCAAAAACAGGTAGGATTTTCAAGCTGGGCACCTGGCGTTTTAACATAATTGGGGTACGCTAAATCCCATCCTATGACCCAAGACTGGGCCTTAACTAAGCGTCATGAGTCCGAGGATATATCTGGTGTACAATTATGTGGCAATAATCCTTATGTTATTGCGCAAACCGCTCAACTATTGCAAGACGGCAAAAGTAGATTTTCTAGATTTAAATATCGGTTGTCCCATTGATTTAATTTACCAGCAGGGTGGCGGTAGTGCGTTAATGAAAAGGACCAATATATTAGAATAAACAGTGCGTTCATATGCTGCATTGAATCCTTTAGTTCCTTTTACGGTTAAAATGCGTACTGGCATATATGCAAATAAAAGTGTGGGACATGATCTCATGCCTTTGGTGGAAGAATGGGAAGCGTCAGCAGTAACGGTAAATAAAATTGTCCAGTTGTGGTAAAGATATGTTGAATTATATTTATGGTTCTTTCATATTTAAGTTACATGGCGGTTCTCGTGAACAACGTTATACCAAAAATGCTAATTGCGAATATATTGAGGACTGTGCTTTCAAAGTTAAAAACATACCAGTGATTGGCAATGGTGATATTTTAAGCTATGAAGATTATATGGAAAAGAGGGTAAGTTTGAAGTTTTCTTAATTTACTTTAAAATTAATAAACTCAAGCTACATTTTATAAAAAATAGTTTTCAGTTTAAATTTTCACAAAAGTAATTTATTTTTTTTTTTTTCTAAATTTTAAATAAAATTTACAATCAATTTTATTTGCATTGAAAATTTGTCGAAACATTTTTGAGGAACTTTTTTAGACAAATTTAATTTCGCTGAAAATTATCAGAACAATTTTTACTTAAATTAATTACACTGCGCAAGTTGAAAAAACAGAGATAATTCACCGATAATTTAAACTGTTCTTTCCTTTTTAGAAAATTGCGCCCCATGTTTCCTCAGTTATGATTGGCCGTGGTGCCTTGATAAAACCCTGGATCGTTAAAGAAATTAAGGAGAAAAAGAGTTGGGATCCTTCTTCTACAGAACGATTTGAAATATTGCGTAAATGTGTTAATTATGGCCTATAACATTGGGGTTCTGATACTAAAGGTATTGAAAATACCAGACGTTTCTTGCTAGAATGGCAATCTTTCTTATACCGCTACATACCTTATGATTTAATAGTTCAACCTCCACAAAAAATCAATCAAAGACCCCGAACATTTAAAGGACGCGATGAGATGGAAACCTTAATGAGTTCTCCCAACTCACAAGATTGGGTGAAATTAAGTGAAATGCTGTTGGGCACTGTGCCAGAAGATTTCACCTTTGTGCCAAAACATAAAGCCAATTCATATTAATTAATAAAAAAAATAGTTAAGGTTAATAAAACAAAACAACTATTTTTAAAAAAAAAATTCTGTCGGTTTTTTGATTACGAGCGCAAATCTCAATCGTTTGATTTACATCTATATATATAAAAGTGAATGTATGTTTGTATATATATATATTAGACCGACTCAAGTTGTATGGAGCCGAAAAAAGTGTTTTAGTTACCCCTCTGAAAATAAAGGTTGATATGTTTTATGATGATTCCCAAAATATTTTGGTTCTAGCGTTGACCATCCGTGAGCTGGACCATTTTTAAAAAAGGTCTTTTTTCAGGTTTTCGAATTTTTTTGTACTTTTCTCCAAGACTAATTGAGATATTTAATTCTCACATATTCTCGTTTCGGGTTTTCATACAAATTCTAAGTATGTGGAAGTAATATTCTGCTTTTCAAATTGAATCTGTTTTAAAATAATGTTACTTTATTTTTTTATTTGTAATTATTCACATAAAACGCGAAAATCGCGATATATTTTATCTTTTTTTCGTATATAGGCAATATGGGTATATTTTTTCATTTTTCAATTTATCAAAATGTGAAAAATACAATAAAAAAATATAAAATTAATAAAAAAAACAGGTAGAATTTGTATGAAAGCCCGAAACGAAAATATGTATTTAGTTAAATATCTCAATAAGTAGGTCGCAAGTGGTAAAGTTTTATATACCATTGGATGCTGCTTCAAAACTCTTTTCGATGGTACCAAATTTTATTTATGACCAGCTCACGGATGGTCAACGCTAGAACCAAAATATTTTGGGAATCATCATAAAACATATCAACCTTTATTTTCATAGGGGTAACAAAATCACTTTTTTTTTGAGTCGCTCTAATATATATATATATAAATATATTTGTGCCTTATAGGAGGCCAAACCACTTGACCGATCATCTTGAAATGTAACTGTGACCCTGGAAGAGACATTAGGCTATATAAAGTTGAGATTGGACAAAGGGGCGATGCCACACCCATACAACCCAAAATTTAAAATCGTTATATCTTAAGCATTTTTTGACATAGGATGATGATATTTAGTACATATTGCACCCTAAATACAAAAGAGTCACAACTCAAAATACTAAAATGTTCAGGAGAGGCAAAAAACTGTTTATGTAAAAATGATTGTAATATTTAAAGAAAATATTGTTCCATTATGAAAACATGCAATATTGAAGAAGGTTCTGCTATATTTTTTTCAATTTTATATTATATTTGCAAAAATAAAACAAAATTTTGATTTATGACTCTTTAACTGAAATTTTTTCGATTAGCTAGTGATATTATATCAAGTTATGTCTCTTTAACTGATAAAATGTTTTAATTTTGTAAGTTTCCTAACCGCCGACTAAATAGCAAGAAGAATAATTTTAAAAAATCCACAGGAGTGTTGAAATGTATGTTTATATTCAAATATTTCTATTTTAAAACAAAGCTTTATTCATTTCATTATCACATATCAAAGTAGCACAAAATACAAATCAAAATAGTTCATTATATTAAAAGAAAAAAAAATCTTCAAAAGTTAACATTTTAAAATGCAATTGAAACTATGTAATAAATAAATATTTGTAATACGACTCATAAAAGTTTTTTGGAATATGATTTTTATTCACCAGTTCTTTTATGTCCTTTTGCTTTATTTGTGGAAGTGATAGCCTTTCCGAATAAATCGCACATAAGCTGAAATTATTATTGGTCAAAAATTTGTGATGTTTTTAATAATAGCAAAATAAAGTAAATACAAAATGCTTCTCAGTTCTTACTTGATGCAACTCCAAGGCTTTGAGTTGTTCCTTAAACACACTTCCTGAAAATCGATTTCTTTATAAGATGTTTTATAAAAAAATGAATTGGAGTTTTCTTTATTGACTTGGAGAACTTTAATATCACGCCATATGACTTTCTGATTGTCTTTATTTGTGGAAAAATTGTGACCCCACTCTTCTTGAAGAAACTTTAAATCATGTGATAATTCCCGAACTTTATATGGGGGGCCAGTCTTTTTTGCAGTGGCTATGAGACTTGTGTATTGGTCCGGCGTATAAATGGGATTACTACTTAAATGCCTTTTTACTTGCTTCTCAATAACGCTGTGCACACTGTCTCCTTCGTTTTGAGAGTGACCTTTAATAAGATATTTATGCGTAATACTTTTCAGATTATACTTATGTACAGCATATGCATACATTGAAAGAATGTACTTATTTTTTTGCTGTCCACAGCAGTTATCGGAATAAAAAGTTATCTCTAAATCTTGAGCATTTTTTGCCTTTTGCACCAGATTCTGGATATATAAAAGCACACAGGTTCCGATCTCATTACTCCCACGTTTTCCTTCTACTTCAGTCCAAAAAAAGCATTCTACATACTTGGCGCTGAGGTCACTAACAGTAAAATTGTAACAGTTAATTTTACTTTTGTAGTAAAAAGAAGAGGTAAAGCCTTTTGGCAATGTTAAAACAGCCTGTAAGTCATACACTGCCACATTGCTTTTTTTCTTATCAACATCTTTTTCGGTTCTGCATAGCTCCTTTTCTTCGAGGTGTGTGTTGTAAGCTTGCATCAAATCTCTTTTTTCATTTTCATCAGCATATAGGAAAGTCTCGCAGAGATCGCATTGATCTTTCTTTGGTTTGAAAAAAGCAATGTTGAATTCTGTGTTAAATATTCTGTAAAACATAATTTTACTCCCAAACTCCAAATTTTCAGCTTTACGAGATTCTTTATAGTCTCGGTATAGATCTGCTATACTTTTACTGCTTTCAATGAACTCGCGAGAAGTTTTAGCACGTAAGTAATGAGACTCGATTCTTGGAATATTTTGAATAAATTCTCTAATACTGTTTTTGATTTCTGGACTTACTGTAGTATGAGTATCGTGCTTTCCACGAAGATCCAGCTCAACGAAACCATATTTGTTCTTTTTTTTATAACTGTTCGTATAACTCTGTCATTTATATCAACGGTTGCTTTAAAAAAAGTCTTACACACTCTAATAGGCTTTGAATTGAGCTCAAAGAAAAAAGCATTATTAGGCTTGCGAAGCCCATCTGTACAGGTGTATCTATATTTTGGTTTAATTTCTTTCATATGGCTAGCTATAAATTCTCTTTGCCTTTGCAAGTCACTGCAACCCCAATATTTTTGAAATATTTCAAGGCGCGTCGATTCGGAAATTTGTTCATTGCATCGAAGTCGGCACTTTGCTTCGCAGGGTGGCCGTATACACCTGCCATTTACTTCTTTTTTCGACTTGGAAAGTGATGTATAAGAGGCTCCTGCGTTTCTTAAAGATTTTTGTTTCTGTTGTTTCTTGTTTTGAAATTTATATCTAGAACGTGTTCTCTTCCTATTTAATATTGTTATATCTTCTTTTGAGTATTCCTCCGAGGTGCTGCTTTCAGTTTTCCCGGACCCGCAAAATTCACTCCCAGAGTCACTAAATGCATTTGTGCTACTATCATCCTGATGATAAGAAACGCTACAATCAGTTTCCATTGTAGTTGAGTAATGGTCAAGGTTTGGGCAAGACATTTTCATCGAAGAGGTCGCAACTAAAAATTAAATTTTGTATTGCATGGAAATAATGTAAGATTTTACAAAAGGCATGCACAATAAGTAAACAAAAAAATGGCTAATACCAATATAATTAACATTCAATACTTTTTTCTACTTTAAAATAAAAAAATATATAAAACTTACGACGCTCACGATCATTTAATCAAAGAAGGTACATAAATAAATAATATTGTTAATTGAACTTACTTTTTACAACTAAAGAAGCACAATTCAAAATAATATACCATGAAATTTATCACTTTTTACAGTAATAGAGTCAAAACTCAAAATAAAACTCTTTATGTGTAATAAAAGTAATCACTTGTTCTTGAACACATTAACGTAACTAAAAATAATTCTCTTTAGTTCATCGTGCAGAAGCAACACATTTAACATAAAAATAGACATAACTGTATTTTTCCAGTTAAAGAAGATAGTGATGTGAAAGAAATTTTTGCAGCAGTTAGAGATGTGTATTCTGAATTCATTTATGGAAAAAAGTCAGTTTTGGAAAATTTTGAGTTGTGACCCTTTTGTATTTAGGGTGCGTATGGTGTTAGTATGAATAGAAATAAACTCCATGAAAAAAGATAATTTTATAACGATTGGGGTAGCGAAGCACACCTGGTTAAGCTAGTTTAAAATAAAAACAAAATTTAAAAATTTATTTTTGGTTTAAATGCAAGTTAAACATTTGAGTTTTTCGCTCCTTATCAAAAAAATGCAGTAGGACTTCTTTTAATAAGTTTTTGATTTAAAACAAAAACAAAAAGAAACTTAATAATAAAAAATTAATATTTAAAAACTAATCACAATATGAAAGAGATTTATGCTTTCTTATAATATTCCAAAGCTTCTTCGACATCTAATTTTGAGCCTAAGAAAATGGGAGATCTCTCATGGATCTTTTGGGGCAAAATATCCAAAATGGGAATCTTGCCATCGCTAGTCAAATCACCAGATTCAGGCATCAAATAAGCCATGGGATTGCACTTGTACAACAAACGCAATTTACCATTATGGGCAGATTTAGTGGCTGGATAGATGAAAATACCGCCGTATTTGATAGTACGATGAACATCAGCTACCATGGAATCTACATAACGGAACCCAAAGCCAAAACAATAGCTGTGGCTGAGCCATACAAAGTATAACCGGCTGCAACAATTTGATTACCAGGCTGCAAGGCGTCCTTATCTGTGGGTGCTCAATTGGTTTGTAAATGGAGGAAATAGAACCAATTGAAACCAAACAATTACTATTGGAGGAACCGTCCAAAGGATCAAAGCAAACAATATATTTCTCCTAAAACAACAACAAACAGAGAAATTAATACATAATTGTTATCAATACATTTTTTAATTATGTAATTAAACAACTCACCTGCTTTTCAACCTCCAACTCGATAACATTAATATTTTCTTCTGAAACCATCAAACAAGTGGTGTTGGATGATTTCAACATGTTGATAAACAACTCGTTAAATAAAACATCCAATTTCTTGGCTTCTTCGCCCTAAACATTCACATTACCAGCAATACCATGCAATTTGGCAATACCAGCCTTGCGTACAGCGGAAGAATAGCCTTAATGGAGGTCTGAATACAATTCAATAATTAAGACAAATCCCGGTAGCACTTTTAAATATACGCTTCTCCTGTAACACGAAACGTGTTAAGGTCATGGCATTAGAGTCAAAAGCTTGACCTTGTTGTGTCATGTTGTCTAAAATGAAAAACAAAGATTAGATTTTCAAAATAAAAAGAAGTGACATTTGAAAATAATTCCAAAAATCTAATACCGGCTTCGCTAACTAAAGTTTCTCTGCATAGCCGGCCTTCGGCCGGGAGCAAAGCTTTTCTCCTGCATGGTATAACGAACTAAAGCTTCTCTGCATTGCCGGTATTAGTATAACATTAATATAAAAGTTTTACTTGTATTTTAATTAAACTAGTAAACTATTACTTACCTCTTCAGATCCTTAGGAAAGATGTGCAGCTTTTCTCCGGGAGGACATCCTTTAATACTCCTGAAAAGAAGAAAAAAAATTAAAATTTGCTTAAAATTACATTTTGACCAATTATATGTACATACATTTTTTAATGCCAAATAAAACTTATTCTGTGAAAATCTACATGAAAAAAAAACCGAAAAATATTTGTATTAAAAAAATAAATAAAAATAAATAATGAAAAATAAAAAATTCAGCAAAAATTTTAAAATATTTCAGCAAAAAACTCTACTTACCATCACAAAATCTAGAAAACAACGTGCCAGATCTGTGTAGTAATCTGTGGTGCTACCAACTGACACAAAAGACCTGCTGACACAAAAGACCTGCTGACACAAAAGACCGAAGTGACCGAAAATGAACTATGAACTAAAGGAACGAACTAGTTCTTTTTTTTAAATGAACTAAAATGACCGGTCACCAAAATGAACTTTATAGCCCAAGCCTATTGTGCACCTACTATTAATGGAAGTAGCATAATTGCTATCATCACGGTGACTATAGTGTGATTAAGAGAGGCACGTCTTCTCTTTTTAGGAATTTCATTGTCATTGGTTTGTGACGTGGTTGGTTCTTCGGAATCATCTTGGTTGTTGGTTCCACCCGAGTCTGTAGTATTAATTGGTAGTGGTGCTAGTCGAGCAATTGGCCTTCTGGAAATGCCCTTTGCTGTTTTGACGTCCGCTACCCGTGCAAAGCCATCATCTCCATAGTGTACCTTTACAATCCTTCCTAAAGGCCATTGCAAAGATGTTTTGTTATCTTCTTTTATGATGACCATATCACCAGGTCTTATGTTATTTTTTTTGTGTTTGCCACTTATGGCGATACTGCAGTTCACAAAGATACTCGCGTGACCATCTCCTCCAGAATTCCTCTTTGACATGAGTGACCAACTTCCATCTAGTCAACAGGTTGGTGTTTGGCTGTGTGTCTCCGATGTTGGCTTGTGCATTTATAGGTTCCCCGATGAGAAAATGACCCGGAGTGAGTGCCGCCAAATCATTTGGATTGTCTGATATGGGACTTATTGGGCGAGAGTTGAGAATACCTTCTATCTCTATTACCACAGTATCAAGTACGTCAATGTTGCTGTTGATACACTCCTTACTAGCAGATGTTTTGCGGACTTAACCGCCGCTTCCCATAAGCCTCCAAAGTGGGGCGCCCTTGGTGGTATGAAGTGAAATGCAATCCCTCTGGACGTACATTCGTTATGGATTTTTCCATGAGCGGAACTTTCATACAGTGAGTCTGACAGCTCCTTAAGTTTATTTTTTGTACCAACGAAATTTGTTGCGTTGTCACAATATAGGTTTTTGCAGTGTCCTCTGCGGCTTGTAAATCGCTTTAATGAGCCTATAAAGGCTTCAGTGGTTAACTCACTTACTAATTCTAAGTGCACAGCTTTAGTAGCGAAACAGCAAAATACAGCGATGTAGGCCTTCTGAGGCCTTTTTCCTCTTATTTTATAGTGAATCCAAAATGGTCCACAAAAGTCAACGCCAGAGTTGATAAATGGTCGTGCTGGTGTTATTCGTGCTGGTGGCAAGTTTCCCATAATTTGGTTAAGCAATTTTGGCTTTGCTCTAGTGCATTTTATGCAGTGTTGAACAGTTGATCTTACTGCCGACTTTCCTTTGACTGGCCAATACCTTTGCCGTAGGTGAGCTAAAAGTGCTTGTGGTCCACAGTGTCGATTTTGTACATGCACCATCTGCATTAGTAGTTTTGATATTGGATCATTATATGGGATTAACATTGGGTGCCTTGCGTCGTAAGGTAACGTTGATGATTCTAGGCGTCCTCCCACTCTGATAAGGCCATTATAGTCTAAAAATGGTGTAAGATTGTTGTATGGGCTGCCTTTGGTCACTTCCTTATGTTTCAGCAAATGTTTAAACTCATCACTAATGTCTGCCTGCTGCATTGCCCTAACGATAACTATGAGAGCTTGCTCCAACTCGTGGGTTGATAACTCTAGTTCGCGCTGCTGCTTCTGTTTTCTGCTATTATTGATGAATCTGAGGATATATCCTGTCACTCTTTGCAGTGTTCTGAAAGACCCTTTATGATTTATCTGGTAGATTAGACTTGTTGAATTTTCACCTGTGGTTGTGATGGCAGTCACTTTGGTGCCTATTATGAACTTAATTCGATTTTCGACAGCAGTCGACTTAGTTGATCGAACGAATTTTCATTTGGTATTATGGCACACATTCGATAAAGAAGTACTATTGTGATTTAGTTTATTCACAGTCGTACATTTTCTATCAGCTGTCACTTTAAATAAAAATTTATGTTAACAAATTTAAAAAATAAAACTAATATAAATCATGACGACGGAATTATGGTACGATGATTCATCTGATGAAGATGAACGCTTACTGGAACTGGCCTGTACCTGTAACCTGAACTTTTGTAAAAATTTCTTTTGCCAACAAAGGATTTTGTTCCATAAGGGAAACAAGCTTTTCCAACTGCTGATTACTTCTGTCGACTTTAGACTTGCATAAAATAACCAAAAAAAATTTAGAATGTGGAATTTGCACACTAAAACTAATAAATTAACAAAAACTTAACATTTCAACAATTTTTTTTAAAATTATTTACACCGTCGAAAGCAAATTTGTTTTCGTTGAAAAATTCGATGCTCAACGAAATTGTCGACAGTGCTGCAAACTCATAATACCAAATTAACATTCGATAGTCGATGTTCGATAGCCAGCGAAAATCGTTTATCGAATGTAACTCATAATAGGGGCCTTTCTTTAGTTCCATGTTACTGTCGTCACTGATGGCTTTATGGTTTGTGAAGTTTTGTGGACAAATTCCATTTTGTTCACAAAGAAACATGTGTCCGTAGAACCATAAGGGGTGTTCGGATAATTTTCTTGGCGAAAGACCACGTGACAGAACATCTGCGGGATTATCCTTTGATCTTACATGTCGCCATTGTTCGACAATAGCTATTTCTTGTATTGCAGCTATTCGGTTAGCCACGAACGTTTGGTATGATGACGATGGCGAATGGATCCAGCCCAATACGATTTCAGAATCTGTCCATAGGGTCAGAGGTTGGCATCCATGTTAATCCTAGGGTTTTGACCGTTTGGTTATTATCATTAGCAAAGTCTAAATTTACTTCTTTTTGTTCTTCTGTGGGGTTTTGTAGCAACTTCTGGTGATTGGCGGTCCATTTTTGTAATTTCAGACCATGTTTGCTTAGGATGTGTTTTAATTCTGTCTGAATCATTAAAGCTGTATGCAAGCTATCATCTCTCCCGATTCCATCATCCACGTAAAAGTTGTCTAGCAGGAATTGGGCTCCATGCGGATAATTTGTTTTATTTGATTCACCAATTTTTTGTAGACATTTTGTTGCTAAGTATGGTGCGGATCGGGTTCCGTAGGTGATTGTGTTCAGCTGGTAGTATTTTATTGGCATCGTCGGTTCTTCCCTCCAGATAATTGTTTGAAATTTTCTGTCTTCTGGCTGCATGAGGAATTGCCGATACATCTTTTCGATGTCAGTTGTGAAAACAAAACGTGGTAAGCGGAAGCGAAGAAAAATTGAGAATATATCGCTTTGCACCGTGGGCCCTGTGTGCATTCTATCATTCAATGATACATCGTCTGAGTCCTGTATTATGTGATTCTCCCAATGTATCAGGGTTGTTGCAGAATGGAATTTTTACCGTAAATCTTCATTCCTATCGATTGTGTGAGTTTGTGCAAAATGATCTTCGCACTGTTTGTCTGAAGTTGATAGTCTTGTGTCGACTTGATTTAGATTTTCGAGCTCCCAAAGTTGAGCAATGGCATTTTCTAAATTTGTATCGTCTTCAGTGCACATTCCACATACTGCAGCTCTTGCTTCGTGTCCTCCTATCTTACCAGCAACGACCCAACCCAATAATGTATTTTGTAAAATCGGCAAATCATTAACAAGTTTAACCTGTCCTATTGCTATTAGTTGATGGTAAAATTCTGCCCCTAGTAAAACGTCTATTCTATCAGGGCGGTTAAATTCTGGATCGGCTAGCACTAGGTCTTTAGGAATTTGCCAGTGGTCAATTGTGATCGTTTGCGATGGTTGAGGCGGAATTATTTGTGGAAGAACTGCAGCTTCAAGTCTTGTATTAAAGTTGTTTATGCGTGAGTGTAAGGCTCTGTTTACGCGATGCTGCACTCTAGTGTTGCGTGAGCCTATACCGCTGATGCATATTGAGGTTGGTTTTAGTGAGATTCCAAGGCGTTTAACTAACCTTTCGCTGACAAGGTTTAGCTGTGATCCGGAATCAAGGATTGCCCTACATTGTATCTCCTTGTTTTTTTTTTTTTTTTTTTTTTTGGGACCAGCACTCAGGGGATGACCCCTACTAATGCAATGCATTGTGTTGGAACTAGGAAAATAGGTTATGGGAAGGAGGAAAGAGGGAGTAGTGTTTGTGAACATTCGACTTGAACTTTTTCATGTTGTAAGTGAGAGGGAAGATTTCAGCAGGAAGGTTATTCCACATACGAACTGTCCGGCCAAAAAACGAATTTTCCCTGTAATGCGTTGTACGATTCACCGGCCAATCGACCACAAAAGGATGTGCTCTTGAGGAAAAACGTGTATTACGAACAAAGCTATGGGTTTCGGGAACCAAATCCCTAATTTCATCAGAACACATCCCGTTGTAGTAACGATAAAATAGGCAAGTACAACCCACATTGCGACGGTGCTCAAGGGAGTCAATAGAATTGGATACCCTACTGTCGCCAATGAGAACCTTCGCCCTCTCCTGCACGCGGTCGAGAAGCTCCAAAATAGACTTTGAAGCACCGGCCCACACATGAGAGTTGTATTCCATTCGCGGTCGGATATAGGTGGTATAAATAGTAAGGAGATCAGATGGAGTGAAGTATATCTTACACCGTTTCAAAAAACCGAGGCACTTGAATGCTTCTTTCGACACCTTGAATATATGTTCTGTCCATCGGACATCACATTGTATCCTCATGCCCAGAACATCAAGAGATTCTGTTTCCTCAATATTTATACCACCCATACATACAGATGAGGCACCTTGATCCGTCGTGCGTTTATGCGTTAGTACGCAACATTGGGTCTTTCGGGCATTAAATTCGACCCTATTCGCACGACCCCATTCTGAGATTATGTCTAGGTCACGGCCAAGCGTATCATTCATGTTCTGTCTCATAGCACAAACATCGGACACGCCTGGTCTGTAACCAAATGAATACGAATGGCAAAGGTTGCTGTCATCTGCAAAAGAACAGATAGGGTTGGAAGTTTGACATAAGAGGTCATTTAGAAAAATAAGAAATAGAGTAGGAGAAAGAACGGAGCCTTGCGGTACCCCTGAATGAATCTTGAACTCGTTTGATGAAACCCCATCGCCTTGGAAATATCTAAAGCAATTACCTTACTTTCGCCAAAATGGTGAATGGAACGACACCATTTTTCTGATAACAGGGCCAGTAGGTCTCCAGTAGAACGACCTCTACGAAAGCCATACTGGCGGTCGCTTAGTAGGTAATTTGACTCTAAAAATTTTACAAGATGGTGACTTTGGAAAGTGCCGAACAAATTGCAATTGGGCGGTAATTTTCAGGGTTATTAGCAACTCCTTTTTTAGGAATTTGCGTTACATTAGCAACTTTCCAGCAGACGGGAAATTCACCAGCATGGTATAGAGTGCTGAAAAGATTTGCTAAGGGACGAGCTAGCGTCGAAGAGCACTGCTTCAAGACCAGTGCATGTATACCATCCGGGCCAGGAGACTTGTTTATGTCGAGATCCGCAAGAACCTTTTTAACAGCTCGAGCCCGAAAAATATTTTAGGCATAGTTACGGATACTTTTTCGAGTTCGGGTAGTGGTTGATTGCTATCTGGTAGGTTAGAATTATTTGCAAATAATTCGGCAAAACAATTAGCCTTATCAACCAGGTTCGTGAATGTTTGGCCATCCTTTAAAAGAGTTGGTATTGAAGAACTAGCATTAACCCTTACTCTTTTAACGAATGACCAGAAGCTTTTACTGCCCCGGGGAGCAGTAAGAACTTCAGCACGAAGACGTTGCTCGTGAAGAGTTTTTTCCCGTCTTAGCACTTTGGCACACGACGACCTTGCCATTTTGCGTAGCAATTCAGTATCAGCGGTTTTATTGACACGCCAATTTCTGAATGCTTCCTCTCTGGATCTGACTGCTGATTTGCACGTCTGATTAAACCAGGATTTGGACCTAGGTTTATTCGAAGCATTTTTAGCTGGAATGAACATTTTCATTCCTAGCATAATAACATTTTCAACCATTTTCGCCATGGCATTGACGTCATTGTCAAGGAAACAGAGTTTCCAATTAAAATGCCGAAAAAAGTCGTTGAGTTCAACCCAACGTGCTTTCCCGTAAACAAATTTTGATCGTTTCATAGCCTGTCGAGAAACGTTCCGAAGTTCGGAGAACGGAAAAGAGGCAGAAATGGTGCAATGATCCGAGTTACCGAGAGGTGCTAGAACTTCAACTTCGTACTTTTGAGGGTGCGAAGAGAGGAAGAGGTCAAGGGTATTGTGTTGGTGCCCATCAACACATGGAATATGTGTTGGTTCATTCACCAGTTGCACGAGAGGATTATGTGCAGCAAATAGCTCAACATATTGGCCTTCATAGGTTGTACGGCCCGAGTGGTGAAGCCAAGCAGAATTGTGGACATTGAAATCACCAGCAACAACGATTTCACTGTCCGGACAATTCTCAAGAATCTTCGATATTGAGTCGGAAAGGGAGTCGAAGCGCGATAATGTGATATCCCTTCCCGCGTTTGGACTTCTGTAAAGAAACCCGAAATGCAAAAAGTGCGTATTGATTTTGAATTTAACCCAAAGGCAGTTAAATTCCGCATCAAACATGCCCACTGGTTGCTGGCATTGATACACAACTTCATTGCGTATATATATAGCAAGACCCCGATGAAGATCAAACAGGGATAGAAGGTGATACCCAGGAATCTGAAAATCCAGTGGATCAGAATTTTCAGATACCTGTGTTTCACATAAGGCGAAAACATCCGGCCGATGGAGACAAACGTGAGCGTATACAGAAAAAAAATTCGTTCTCAGCCCACGTATGTTACAGAAGTCGATTCGAAACCGACCTCTCATCACAACACAAAAAAATTCAAATAAAACGCAAAGTACGGATATCTCTATGTTAATTGCCGTTTAGAAACTGTTTGGTGATCAGTGTTATACCTTCATCACCAAAACAGATCAACAACGATTAACACAAATACATCCGTACTAACACGAATATGGTGGACGGTTATAGGGGGTACACAATGGACAATGCCATAAAAGGACCATAAAAGCCCTGATCTGGTCAACGCCGAAAAAGACCATCAATGGCAGATTGTTATTATTGTTGTTGTTGTTGTTTGTTTATTTTGTTATTTCGTTTGTTGTTTTTTTTTTTATATTATTATTGTTTTTCTTTTCTGTATGTTTTTTTTTTTAATAAATCTTGTTTGTTTAATAAATTATTTCTCCTTATTGTTATTTAGATTTTATTTATTTATATTTGATTGCGGGTATTTTTATTTTTTTAATTTATAAGTAAGTTCTTTTCTTTTATTTAAACACGGACACACACGGACACTTTCGTATTTTAACAAATTGACACAGACACAGCGGACTAAATATAAAAACGTGTGGACACGACAAAAGACAAATCACTCCTTGTTGTTTGATTGAACCTTGATCATTGCTGTGCCCAGAAGGACGTAGATAATTGTTTGAGCGTGGTTTGAAGCAGCGAGTGGTGTTGCGTTTTGCTGAATTTGCGGTGTTCCGGCGACGGATGTTGTGCGTTCGTTAAAAACCGGGTTATTTCCTACTGGTGCGACTTGGTTCTGATTTGTGCCTTCTAGATGCAACAGAGTATTGTGTTTTTTGTTGCACTTCATGAAATTTTTGCTACGCCAGTTTTTAGCTATATAACCAGGTTTTAAACAGTTCACACAGCGCTTTTGCTTTTGAACAAATTGAAGCCTTGAAACCGGTGACTGCTGAAGAAAAGTGTTGCATGCAAATAATGGGTGACTTCCATTTTTGCACAGAATGCAGCATGGGTTGCCTTGGCACTCGAATCGAGGTACACACTCGCGATTTGGAGTGTGGTGACTTTCCTTTTTCGGCAATGGATTCCATAGATTGGAAATGTTTTTCTAGAAATTTTAGAAATTCTTGTACGGTTGGGACTTCTCTTGGTTGAAGAAGGGATTGCTCGTACTGTAGTCGTGTGGTTTGATCCAATCTTTTCAGTAGCAAATAAAGCAACAGCGGATCCCATGATGAGGTGTCAATGTCGAGATTTCTAAGTGATAAAAGACACTCTTGGGTTTTATCATGCAACGACTTGTAATTGTCGCTTGATGTTTTTGTTGGAGCATCGACAAGCTCCTGGATGAGTTTGCTCACCAGAAATCTTTTATTGTTGTATCGCTCTACTTCAACCGACCAAGCAGCTTCAAAGTTTTCTCCTGTGGTGGTGAAATGCTTGACTAAGTTTGGAATTGGCTGCTGAACAGTAACCGAATCTGATTATCGGTACCTTCAAAACTTGCCCACTCCTCGTCAAGCCGTCTCAATCGTTCCTGGAAGTAGCTAATTGATGTTTTCCTTGAAGCTGGGTCCTTTTTGTAATTTCGGATGATGGCTTCAATCCGCTGTCCAGTCTGTTGCTGGCTGATGACAAGCTCTTCGAACGAGGTCATGGTGTATCCTTTCTCCTTGCTAGTTCAAATTAAATGAAAATCCTGTGCCTGATACAGGATCACGTCGGGGTCACCAACAAATGTTAAGAGAATGATCTCTTAAATGGATACAAGATCTGAGAATTACCTTTCAAGTACTTCAACCTGAAAGAGTTTGTTTTGTTTTGTTCTATTGTTCCTTTCAAGCACATAAACCTGAAGGAATTTTGTTTTTTGTTTATGTTCCTGACAAGCACTTTAACCTGCAGGACAGTGTACCAAATAAAACACAAAATGAGTTTCTTAATGCACACTGATCTTATAAAGTTTTATTTACGCTAATTTATATTAAAATTATGCTTACATATAAGAAATGAATAATTACATATATTTAATAGTGGCTTAATGCTAAAAAGTGCAACGACACAAAAAATAATAAACAGAAATAAGAATTGTCTATATAGCACAAAACTTGACCTACTTAATAAATAAAGTTTTGCTAGTGGTCACTGACTTATGAATTGTGTATGATGATGCATAAGCAAAATGAACTTAATTGTGAAATGCTATTGTTACAAAATTAAAATAAACAAACGATAAAATTAATTTGGGTTAATGTTCAATGAACCTTATTGTGAAATAAAAATATTAAATGAAATTAAATGTATTAACACGAGGTATCTGGTCTTATTGATCTTAATGCTGAGTCGTTTAAATCTAAAGATTATTTAGAACTCATAGGTACTATTCAGGATAATTCTGAACATTTACCGGATTTGAATGTAGTCGATAACATGGTCTATAAAAGGGCAAGAGCGTATAATGGCATAGATATTGATGAGGATTTTGCGTGGAAGCTATGGGTTCCCCTTGAATTGACAGCGGATATCATAAAACGGTGTCACGATTCAACACAAACCTCACATGTTGATTTTAACAAAACTCTTCGAAGGGTAAGAGTATTTTTATTGGCCAAATCAAAATGTTCATATCAGAGATTTTATTAAAAACTGTCAAACTTGCAAAGAGTCGAAACCATCAAATATAACGTTACGACCACCTATGGGCGCGGAGGCGCGTAGCAAACGACCGTTCCAAAGAATTTTTATTGATTTTCTGGGGCCATATCCCCGCTCGAAAAACGGAAATAGTTTCATTTTTATTGCGCTAGACCATTTAACAAAATATGTGCTGTTAAAGGCGATGCCGAAGGCAAGCACTAAAAATGTAATGAAGTTTTTAATTGCCCAGGTTTTTTTATAAGTTTGGCACCCCAGAAACCATTGTGTCAGATAATGGCAAACAGGTCGTTAGTAAAGAGTTTGCGGAACTGATAACATTTAAGGACGGCCACCCATTTCCCACAAGCCAACGCATCCGAGCGAGTAAATCAATCGATTTTAGCAGCAGTTCGCTCGTTTCTGCAAGAAGATCACACCAAATGGGATAGGCATCTGCCTGAAATAGAATTCTCCCTAAGGTAGTCGGTACAGACATCCATTGGTGTCACCCCGTATTTCGCACTTTTAGGTACAAATATGATCGGGCATGGCAGTGTGTATAAGTTGGCCAGGAAACTCGAGGCTTTGAGTGAACCAGAGCTAAATATCGTACCAAAATCGGTAAAAATGGACCTATTGCGACAGAAGATACGTGAGAGTCTATATAAGGCTTATGTTAGAAACGAAAAGACTTATAATACGCGGTGTCGAAACATTAAATTTATACCCGGACAAGAAGTTTACCGGAAAAACTTCCAACAAAGCGACTTTAAGCGCGGATTCAGCGCGAAACTCGCGAGAAAATTCTTTAAGTGTTGAATAGTTCGACCGGTCGGTAATAGTCTTGACGAGGTCGAAAATTTGTAAGGGAAATCGTTGGCGGGTATTTCACGCCAAAGATTTAAAGCAATAGCGTTATAAATCTTTGGTGTACTTAGTCCTAACGTTTCCCTGAGGCGCAGCGCATTAGGGTTTGTTTTTTGCGAATATTGTTAGTAATGATTTACTTTAATAATTACGGTTGTTAGTATCGCATAATGTGTAACTTTAATAGTACTTCTCTAGAGATAGAGATAAATACGCACAGTCATATTCTACTATCGGCCGAAGAATTCAAAAGCTGGGTTTCAGTAGTAATTTATTTATTTATTTATTTCAACTGTTAGCTAACGTTTTTAAACATGTTTCATTTGAAACCATTATTGTCCTAATAGTGTAACCTCGTCGAAGCCCTAGGAGGCAGAAATGGTGCAATGATCCGAGTTACCGAGAGGTGCTAGAACTTCAACTTCGTACTTTTGAGGGTGCGAAGAGAGGAAGAGGTCAAGGGTATTGTGTTGGTGCCCATCAACACATGGAATATGTGTTGGTTCATTCACCAGTTGCACGAGAGGATTATGTGCAGCAAATAGCTCAACATATTGGCCTTCATAGGTTGTACGGCCCGAGTGGTGAAGCCAAGCAGAATTGTGGACATTGAAATCACCAGCAACAACGATTTCACTGTCCGGACAATTCTCAAGAATCTTCGATATTGAGTCGGAAAGGGAGTCGAAGCGCGATAATGTGATATCCCTTCCCGCGTTTGGACTTCTGTAAAGAAACCCGAAATGCAAAAAGTGCGTATTGATTTTGAATTTAACCCAAAGGCAGTTAAATTCCGCATCAAACATGCCCACTGGTTGCTGGCATTGATACACAACTTCATTGCGTATATATATAGCAAGACCCCGATGAAGATCAAATAGGGATAGAAGGTGATACCCAGGAATCTGAAAATCCAGTGGATCAGAATTTTCAGATACCTGTGTTTCACATAAGGCGAAAACACCCGGCCGATGGAGACAAACGTGAGCGTATACAGAAAAAAAATTCGTTCTCAGCCCACGTATGTTACAGAAGTCGATTCGAAACCGACCTCTCATCACAACACAAAAAAATTCAAATAAAACGCAAAGTACGGATATCTCTATGTTAATTGCCGTTTAGAAACTGTTTGGTGATCAGTGTTATACCTTCATCACCAAAACAGATCAACAACGATTAACACAAATACATCCGTACTAACACGAATATGGTGGACGGTTATAGGGGGTACACAATGGACAATGCCATAAAAGGACCATAAAAGCCCTGATCTGGTCAACGCCGAAAAAGACCATCAATGGCAGATTGTTATTATTGTTGTTGTTGTTGTTTGTTTATTTTGTTATTTCGTTTGTTGTTTTTTTTTTTATATTATTATTGTTTTTCTTTTCTGTATGTTTTTTTTTTTAATAAATCTTGTTTGTTTAATAAATTATTTCTCCTTATTGTTATTTAGATTTTATTTATTTATATTTGATTGCGGGTATTTTTATTTTTTTAATTTATAAGTAAGTTCTTTTCTTTTATTTAAACACGGACACACACGGACACTTTCGTATTTTAACAAATTGACACAGACACAGCGGACTAAATATAAAAACGTGTGGACACGACAAAAGACAAATCACTCCTTGTTGTTTGATTGAACCTTGATCATTGCTGTGCCCAGAAGGACGTAGATAATTGTTTGAGCGTGGTTTGAAGCAGCGAGTGGTGTTGCGTTTTGCTGAATTTGCGGTGTTCCGGCGACGGATGTTGTGCGTTCGTTAAAAACCGGGTTATTTCCTACTGGTGCGACTTGGTTCTGATTTGTGCCTTCTAGATGCAACAGAGTATTGTGTTTTTTGTTGCACTTCATGAAATTTTTGCTACGCCAGTTTTTAGCTATATAACCAGGTTTTAAACAGTTCACACAGCGCTTTTGCTTTTGAACAAATTGAAGCCTTGAAACCGGTGACTGCTGAAGAAAAGTGTTGCATGCAAATAATGGGTGACTTCCATTTTTGCACAGAATGCAGCATGGGTTGCCTTGGCACTCGAATCGAGGTACACACTCGCGATTTGGAGTGTGGTGACTTTCCTTTTTCGGCAATGGATTCCATAGATTGGAAATGTTTTTCTAGAAATTTTAGAAATTCTTGTACGGTTGGGACTTCTCTTGGTTGAAGAAGGGATTGCTCGTACTGTAGTCGTGTGGTTTGATCCAATCTTTTCAGTAGCAAATAAAGCAACAGCGGATCCCATGATGAGGTGTCAATGTCGAGATTTCTAAGTGATAAAAGACACTCTTGGGTTTTATCATGCAACGACTTGTAATTGTCGCTTGATGTTTTTGTTGGAGCATCGACAAGCTCCTGGATGAGTTTGCTCACCAGAAATCTTTTATTGTTGTATCGCTCTACTTCAACCGACCAAGCAGCTTCAAAGTTTTCTCCTGTGGTGGTGAAATGCTTGACTAAGTTTGGAATTGGCTGCTGAACAGTAACCGAATCTGATTATCGGTACCTTCAAAACTTGCCCACTCCTCGTCAAGCCGTCTCAATCGTTCCTGGAAGTAGCTAATTGATGTTTTCCTTGAAGCTGGGTCCTTTTTGTAATTTCGGATGATGGCTTCAATCCGCTGTCCAGTCTGTTGCTGGCTGATGACAAGCTCTTCGAACGAGGTCATGGTGTATCCTTTCTCCTTGCTAGTTCAAATTAAATGAAAATCCTGTGCCTGATACAGGATCACGTCGGGGTCACCAACAAATGTTAAGAGAATGATCTCTTAAATGGATACAAGATCTGAGAATTACCTTTCAAGTACTTCAACCTGAAAGAGTTTGTTTTGTTTTGTTCTATTGTTCCTTTCAAGCACATAAACCTGAAGGAATTTTGTTTTTTGTTTATGTTCCTGACAAGCACTTTAACCTGCAGGACAGTGTACCAAATAAAACACAAAATGAGTTTCTTAATGCACACTGATCTTATAAAGTTTTATTTACGCTAATTTATATTAAAATTATGCTTACATATAAGAAATGAATAATTACATATATTTAATAGTGGCTTAATGCTAAAAAGTGCAACGACACAAAAAATAATAAACAGAAATAAGAATTGTCTATATAGCACAAAACTTGACCTACTTAATAAATAAAGTTTTGCTAGTGGTCACTGACTTATGAATTGTGTATGATGATGCATAAGCAAAATGAACTTAATTGTGAAATGCTATTGTTACAAAATTAAAATAAACAAACGATAAAATTAATTTGGGTTAATGTTCAATGAACCTTATTGTGAAATAAAAATATTAAATGAAATTAAATGTATTAACACGAGGTATCTGGTCTTATTGATCTTAATGCTGAGTCGTTTAAATCTAAAGATTATTTAGAACTCATAGGTACTATTCAGGATAATTCTGAACATTTACCGGATTTGAATGTAGTCGATAACATGGTCTATAAAAGGGCAAGAGCGTATAATGGCATAGATATTGATGAGGATTTTGCGTGGAAGCTATGGGTTCCCCTTGAATTGACAGCGGATATCATAAAACGGTGTCACGATTCAACACAAACCTCACATGTTGATTTTAACAAAACTCTTCGAAGGGTAAGAGTATTTTTATTGGCCAAATCAAAATGTTCATATCAGAGATTTTATTAAAAACTGTCAAACTTGCAAAGAGTCGAAACCATCAAATATAACGTTACGACCACCTATGGGCGCGGAGGCGCGTAGCAAACGACCGTTCCAAAGAATTTTTATTGATTTTCTGGGGCCATATCCCCGCTCGAAAAACGGAAATAGTTTCATTTTTATTGCGCTAGACCATTTAACAAAATATGTGCTGTTAAAGGCGATGCCGAAGGCAAGCACTAAAAATGTAATGAAGTTTTTAATTGCCCAGGTTTTTTTATAAGTTTGGCACCCCAGAAACCATTGTGTCAGATAATGGCAAACAGGTCGTTAGTAAAGAGTTTGCGGAACTGATAACATTTAAGGACGGCCACCCATTTCCCACAAGCCAACGCATCCGAGCGAGTAAATCAATCGATTTTAGCAGCAGTTCGCTCGTTTCTGCAAGAAGATCACACCAAATGGGATAGGCATCTGCCTGAAATAGAATTCTCCCTAAGGTAGTCGGTACAGACATCCATTGGTGTCACCCCGTATTTCGCACTTTTAGGTACAAATATGATCGGGCATGGCAGTGTGTATAAGTTGGCCAGGAAACTCGAGGCTTTGAGTGAACCAGAGCTAAATATCGTACCAAAATCGGTAAAAATGGACCTATTGCGACAGAAGATACGTGAGAGTCTATATAAGGCTTATGTTAGAAACGAAAAGACTTATAATACGCGGTGTCGAAACATTAAATTTATACCCGGACAAGAAGTTTACCGGAAAAACTTCCAACAAAGCGACTTTAAGCGCGGATTCAGCGCGAAACTCGCGAGAAAATTCTTTAAGTGTTGAATAGTTCGACCGGTCGGTAATAGTCTTTACGAGGTCGAAAATTTGTAAGGGAAATCGTTGGCGGGTATTTCACGCCAAAGATTTAAAGCAATAGCGTTATAAATCTTTGGTGTACTTAGTCCTAACGTTTCCCTGAGGCGCAGCGCATTAGGGTTTGTTTTTTGCGAATATTGTTAGTAATGATTTACTTTAATAATTACGGTTGTTAGTATCGCATAATGTGTAACTTTAATAGTACTTCTCTAGAGATAGAGATAAATACGCACAGTCATATTCTACTATCGGCCGAAGAATTCAAAAGCTGGGTTTCAGTAGTAATTTATTTATTTATTTATTTCAACTGTTAGCTAACGTTTTTAAACATGTTTCATTTGAAACCATTATTGTCCTAATAGTGTAACCTCGTCGAAGCCCTAGGAGAATTATGCTATTAAGGACTAGAGGTTTTTCGTCACCTAGGACATTCGCATCTTACAGCGAGTTGAGATAAAGGTAAATAAATGTGGGTGTTTTATAATTACAGCTTATTTGAACGGCCGATAGAATGGGTATTTGTGGGTACTTTGCCACCAGCTTAGTTAACGAAAAGTTTAGATTGGGTGCAATTAGTTAAGCCATGTTGATTTTAACGGCCTTTTCGTTATGTTAACAAAGCTTGACTAGGGAAGTGTACATATATACGTAAAATATTTTTTTTGCTATACAAAATTTCATAATAATTATGTTAATATCTTAAACTTTTAATCACTAACCCAAAAATTTTAGTTGTTGTTTTGTTTGTCGAGGTGGTTTGGTTGTTTTAGTGGTTGATGAGGTTGGTGATGAGCCTGTGGAGGAAAAGTTTAAATCGCTATTAGTTTTAGCTATGTTACTTAGTATGTAATTTTATTTTATACTTGCCCATCCACGCTCCTGGAATTTTTTTGCGTTGGTCAGGTAGAATCCGGCCTTAGTGCCCTTAATTCCATTAACCTAGGGAAATTTAGAAAAATTAATAAGTATGCTTAAATAAAAAAAAAAACAAAAAAACAAAATCAATATTATAAAAATCCACATACAAATATTAAAAAAAATATATAAGAAAAAATATAAAAATGAATACATATATAAGAAAAAATATAAAAATAAAAACACAAAAAAAAATATAAAAATAAAAAAAAATACAAAAAAAAAATATAAAAATAAAAATACAAAAAAAAAATTTATAAAAATTTAAATACAAAGAAAGATATTGAAATCCAAATAGACGAAAAAAAAGAAATCAAAAATTTTTTAATTATTCCTTAATGGGGTTAAAACATTTTAAAAGGACCAATTATGAATGAATTCTTTAAAAAGTTGGCTAATTTAGGCGTATTACTTTTAAAATGTTTTAATCAATATTTTTTTTTTTGGTAGAAGGCAAAAATTTTTTTTTTTTTTAGATATTGCAGGGGGATATGTCCGTCAAAGATTTAACTCTTTGATGGCTCTAGTCCTTGCATTCTATTCCATTTCAAATTCCCATTAAAATTTGCACTTTTCTTATGGAATATTGATAGTGGCAAGAGCTAGATCAAGGCGAGTATTGATTTTTTGAGTTTTTACTTAAGATTAAGTTAGTATAATTTAATTTTTTACCTGGTAGTGGTTGACCGTAGCCACAATTCTCCCATCTAGGTAACCTGGATTGTATACCTGTGCCTGGGGAGCAGTAAAGTTAACAGTTTATTTTTTTTTTTTTTTTTGAATTTTCTTAGAATGAATTTTTATGTTCTTTTTTTTGAAATTCTTTTTAAAACATACCTGTTGTATTGAAAAATTTTTTTTTTTTGGGAGCACACGCGAGAGGTATTTCCCGCCAAAGATTTAACCCTTTGGTGGACTTAGTCCTTGTGTTTCTCCCGGCATGGCATCCAATGAAAAGTCCAGTTGGATTTGTTCCCTGTTCTTCAGTAAGATCGCTGATTTTTTAATCCTGAAATGAGAAATATGAAAAAAATTTGTGAATTTGTATCGTTCAGCAGTTTTGTTGGGGTCAAATTATTTTTGGTACATATTTTACTCTTTTCTATTCAAATCAATTAATCGTGCTAAAAACACTAAAAATTTTGTTTACAAGATTATTATTTTTTATTTTATTTTTTTATTTTGTTCACTTTCCGCCTTTAATTTTGTTATTAACTGTACACTTCTTAAATTTTGTCGCGTTAGTAGGTTGCACTTGTAGTCAAAATTTAATAGTAATAGGTTTTAGCCGAATTTGTTTAATTTTTTTTCCGTGCATACCTAGTTTCGTTAGACACTGTATATTCTAAAAATATTTATTTTCCACTCTGTACGGCACTTATTTTAGTTTGGTTGGTTACAATGTAGAGATAGGTAGAGATAAAAATAAAGCTGGAGGAAGAAGAAGAAAGTAAACATGTAAACAAATTGCTGAAAGCCAATTTTATTGGAAATATGCTAGGACGACATTTTCTTGACCGAGGCTTCTTGGCCGGCGAAAAGCAAAATGTCGTTCCCTTTTTCTTTTGTTTTGCTGGTGGGACGAATGGTGAGTCTGGTGGCCGGATTAAATATACAAAATTTAAAGCCCAGTGATTTTTTTTTTGAAAGAACTGAAAGTTTTATTAAAGATAAGAGTTAAACTTAAAAGTGCATTGCAAATTAAAAGCTAAAACTTAAACATTAAAGTAAAACTACATAAATAAAAAAAGAAATAAACGGAATTTTGCTATCATACCACTGCCACTTGCCACCGCCACCCAACCGTGCGCGAAATGTTAGGGTCGAGCTCAGGCCTAGAAATCGTCGGGTTAGGAGAAAATAAAAGACAAATATTAGCGGTTAAAAAAGAGAAAGAAGTTTAAGTGAAATTCCCTAAAATTAAATAGAAAAGATATATATATTTATAAAAAGAAAAAAAAACCCTGAAAAAAATATAAAAAAAAAGGAAATTTTTTTTTAATACTTACCGGAATACGCTGGGACTTCGGACAACGACGGACGACCAAAACCTTTTCGAAGCGCCATTAGTCAATCCGCTGGGACCCCAGAAAGAGAGTAAGCCGCTAGCCAAAATAAAACCTTTGTAAAACAGGAAAAAAAATCATAAAAAGATTTGTAAATAAGGAATCATTAATTTTGATTAAAATTAGATAAAAATTTAACTATAAATTTCATAGAATACATTGTTGTTGAAAGAGTAAAATTTTTGATGAATTTTTGTTGAGTAATTAATGCAAATTTCAATTATGTTAAATTTTTGCCCCTCTTGAAAATCAATAAATCAATTTTTGTAATAAGTAAATTGAAATATAAGGCATTTTGGTAAATTAAGATGTTGGCCTAAAAAGTAGAAAAAAGCGGGGAGTAAAGGAGGGGGAAAAAATATATGTGAAGATGGTAAGTTAAAATCTGCTTAGGGACACCTGATAAACCTGATAAAGTTCCCAAAGGGAGGGCAAATATTAGGCCAGCCACCTGCCTAATTATATGTAGAGTGTGTGTGTGTCCTATAGTGTCGCGACAACTTACCTGCTTCGGGTCCCAAATATTTTTTTTTTAGCTTTTTTCCAGCTGGTATGAATCATTTTTTTGTGCCCGTAACAACTCCATGTAACAACTTTTTGGTAAATTTTTGAATGTTTTTTTCTTTAATATGAAATACCACCTAAAGTTTTGATTTGTCGAAAGTGACAACTGGCGGCCTTAATAGCCCTAGTAACTTGCTTTCAAAATCAGTTATCAGATTTTATAAACCGTCAAATTTGTAGATTTTATTCATGTAACAACTTTTTGGTACATTTTTGAATTTCTTTTCTATAATATGGAATACCCCCTAAAGTTTCGATTTGTCGAAAGTGACAACTGGCGGCCTTAATAGCCCTAGTAACGTGCTTTCAAAATCAGTTATCGGATTTAATAAACCGGCACCCCTAAATAGGGGTGGATAACCTTTCGTCGTCAAGGCTTTTAGGTTCCGTATCTCAAACCCAGGCGCCGCTTGTGACGTTACCTGTACTTGAAATACAAACCACAGCCTAGACTCAGCCACCACATCGCTGCAAGATCGTTATCCAAGGTGGTAACATTAAGTATGCTATTATTGGCAATTTAAATTCCTAATTTATCGTTTTTCATTCCAAAATTACAACAACAATTGTGAAATAAGACCTTTTTTTTTAAATACAAAGTTGTGTTGGTAGCATTATAGTTTCGAAAAAAAATCGTAATTTAATACATAACTTCAACGGCTGAATTTTTTAACGCTATTTATTTTATTTTCCCACATTTAGCGATTTCTTTTAAATTTTAGGCTTTGCTTCCAATTTTGCAATTTTTTGTGAATTTTTATCATGTTTGCGGTTGAAGTGATTTTTTCTTGCAAATTTTCTAATTCTTACCAGCGTAATTGATTTTTATTCAATATTTGACTTTGCTATCATGCCGCTGTACAGTGGGAGATTTTGGAAAAAAAAATGGAAATAATTCTGAATTTTCTAAACTGTTAGTCCGATTGGAATAAAATTTTATGTGGCAATTAGAGAGTCCGATTTCAAAAATCAAAGAAATGCCCTAGTCTAGTTCTACAAAAAAATTAGCGACAGGCATTATTTACATACATATGTCGTATAGCTTGCGAAATATCCGACTTTCAAAAAAAAACATGCTATTTTTGACCTACCTTGGTCTAGTATTTTGCAAATATAAGGCTCAAACTCATCGCGAATATTGGGTCATACAATCAGTGCTTATAATTTTTGATACATGCTTAACGATTGGAGAAAATGTGGCATTAAGTGGAAATTTATTTTAAAAAAATGTTCTATTTCGAAAGAACCTTGTGTCTGCAGTGATTGAAATTTTCGTAAATTTTTTGCATAGCAAAACTACACATAAAATAACCTTTCAAAAAACTATAAATAAAAGATATACATATGTATATGGGGGATTTCATGTCAAGTGACCCAACTTTTGAAATCAATGTCTTCCGGTTTGGATGAAATTTGCACCAAGGTTAGTCCTATTAGATAGTAGCTTAGACATAAATTTTTAACAAGATCGGTCAAAAAGTTTCTGAGTTAAAGGAGGTCAAAATTTGACATCTTGGCCAAACAGGTGTTCTTTCTCATCCCTGTAACTTATTATCTATTGGTGTTAGCAAAATTTGTCGCAAACAAATTATATAGCAATTTCTTCAATCTTTCGAAAAATTTTTTTTTTTGTTTTTTTTTTAAATATAAAACTTTTTTTAATTTTTTTTTAAGTCCTCGTCTTGACTTAGAAATTATTTTTGTTATACATAACCCACTCGCGGCCCAAAAAGCGACCAGAACTACCTTAAAGGAAAAGACCTAAGCTTTCTTTTGAGAAAAAAAAGTACCCGCTTAAAAAAAAATAAAAAAAATAAAAAAAAGTTTTAAATTAAAATAAGAAAAAAATTTTAAAAAAATTCAAAAAAAAAAAAAATTTTTTTAAAGATTGAAGAAATAGCTATCTAAAAATTTAATATATATTTTTCCTTCTTTTTATTACAAATTAAAAACTGGTATTTTATGCTGATCATAATAATAAATAGATTCTGTTATTGTAGAATTTAAAGAAATACTCCTTAAAGATGGTTGCAGGGTGTATAACCAACAATATTAAAGAAATTGTGTAAAGGAATACTTAAGGTTTAGAAAAAAGATTTGCTTTCCTTTTCTTAAGAGTTCGCCTTTAGTTTTTAACATATCACATCATTTTTTAACATATCACATCATTTTTTACATATCACATTGGGACACATTTTGCTAACACCAATAGTTTTTTTTTTTTTTTTTGATTTTCCTAAAACTAAAGTTTTTGGCTGACTATTTTAGCCAATTATTAATTTTCAAAGTCGGATATTTCCTAAACTATAAGATAAATTATGTCTGTCGCTAACTTTTTTGTACAATTCGGATTTTACTGATAACAAATTTTTAAAATCGGACTAAGAATCCTGGATTGTTTTTAATTTTTGTAATACCCGAGATGCCCTACTTTCGGAACTTATGGCGCCTCTTCGGACATGTCTATAGACCCCAAATCTAAAACTTTAACTCAACTACAACTCTTTAGTTGCCAATTCAAATTTTATTCACATCGGAATAACCGGTTAAAAAAATCAAGAATTATTACGCGTGTGAACAAAGCAATACCGAAATCAACCGCAATCAATACCATTTTTTGTTTTGACCACACCGATCATTTAAGCTGGAGGTCCACACCACGCGTTACACGCCTTTTCGCAGTCTACGCAGCTGTCAAAAAAGTAGAATCTGTGTAGTTGTATGTAACAAGCTTCATGCACATTAGCCTAGGATGCATTGAGGCGTTGAACGCGAAAAGTAGGGTTACTTTCTACTTTTGCAAGCGTCACAAGCAGCGTTCGAATAAATCAGCTGATTTTGACAAATGAAATTTTATTTTTACTTGTGGTGATGCCGCATCAGAAGCGTTGCATGTAACTTGAAACGTAGAACGCAAGTAAGGTATAAAACGCATGCAATGCGTGGAGGCTAAAACGCGTGGTGTGGACCTCCAGCTTTACAGCGAGACGCGTGTGAACAAATCAATACCGAAATTAACCGCAATCAACAAAATTGTTTTTGTTTTGACCACGTGCTATTATTATTGTTTTGAAAACAACAGCACGTGCGTGACAAACAATAACAAAACATGAAAATTATATCAGAAAACATTACGAACAACATATTATTCATAAAAAATTAATTAAAATAAGAAAAAATCTGTAAATTTAGCAGTTTAAAATGTTTGAAAAATTATTCAAAATTGTTATTATATGAATAAAATCTACAAATTTGCCGGTTTATAAAATTTGATAACTGATTTTGAAAGCTCGTTACTAGGGCTATTAAGGCCGCCAGTTGTCAATTTCGACAAATCAAAACTTTAGGGGGTATTCCATATTAAAGAAAAAAAATTCAAAAATTTACCAAAAAGTTGTTACATGAATAAAATCTACAAATTTGCCGGTTTATAAAATCCGATAACTGATTTTGAAAGCACGTTACTAGGGCTATTAAGGCCGACAAATCAAAACTTTAGAGGGTATTCCATATTAAAGAAAAAAATTCAAAAATTTACCAAAAAGTTGTTACATGAATAAAATCTACAAATTTGCCGGTTTATAAAATCCGATAACTGATTTTGAAAGCACGTTACTAGGGCTATTAAGGCCGCCAGTTGTCACTTTCGACAAATTAAAACTTTAGGGGGTATTCCATATTGAAGAAAAAAAATTCAAAAATTTACCAAAAAGTTGTTACATGAATAAAATCTACAAATTTGCCGGTTTATAAAATCCGATAACTGATTTTGAAAGCACTTTATTAGGGCTATTAAGGCCGCCAGTTGTCACTTTCAACAAATCCAAACTTTAGGGGGTATTCCATATTATAGATAAAAAATTAAAAAATTTACCAAAAAGTTGTTACATGAATAAAATCTACAAATTTGCCGGTTTATAAAATGCGATAACTGACTTTGAAAGCACGTTACTGGGACTATTAAGGCCGCCAGTTGTCCCTTTCGACAAATCAAAACTTTAGGGGGTATTTCATATTAAAAAAAAAATCAAAAATTTACCCAAATGTTGTTACATGAATAAAATCTACAAATTTGCAGTCTAATTGTTTGCACTATGACTTGTTCGCTAATATTTCTTAAAGGCTGTTTAAATTTAAAACAAATTCTGTTTAATTCGGAATTTTTAAGTTAAACAAATATTATAAATTAAACATGAGTTTTCTGGTTTTCACTACACAATTTTTCGTAAACAAACAAAGATGGTATTGCCACACTTCCTATGTAATGCTTTTGTTTACTTACCAGAGTTGCCGTCTTATGTTATTTCTAACGAAAATTCGTCATTTTTTTCAATGTGGAGATGCGACTATTTATTTTATTTTGGTTACTTTTTTTTCTTAAAATAATAATACTTATAAATATATTTTTATTTTTCTTGATCAACTTTTAAATCAGGTTTGTTTAATTCTTAACAAATTTATTAACCTGTTTTCATTACGTTTTTAGCATAACACAAATTGTATGCACTCCTAAAATCCCTGAAATTCGCCAAATTTAATTTTCTTAAGAATTTAGTTAAGAAAAAATAGCCATATGTGATTTTTATATTAGAAACGGCCATGTTGCTTAATTTTGGTTGGTCTTTAAGAAACACATTTCGCCAGGAAAGTCCGATTTTCGGACTACGTTAAGCTAAGTTTAAAGATAATCTACATCTCAAAAACCTGGCCTTCGTCTATATAAACGTTGAAATAATGCCCTACCCTGATGTATTAGGTGGCAGAAAAAACTTAAAATGCTCCAAATCTTTAGTCTGACGGAAGTATTTCAACGAACATATTTTTAACTTATGAATATTCCCGCTTCCTACCTGGTTTACCTGTATATTCTTTTAATGCTTCTTAGCTTAAATCCAGTTTTTTCAAAAATCGGTTTTCTAATATTCCGAATAGTTGCAATTTTAAAAAAACGGGTTTCTGTTAAGCATTTTTAAAATAACCGGTTTTAATTCGAATACATAAAAACACAATAATCAAATAAGTTTTTGTAATAAAACGTTAATTTGAATAAAAAATCAATTCACAAACGTAAGGGACCAACAAAATACATATGTAGATATGACTTAACAAATATTTGACGATAAAATGCAAGAAAAGTGTGACAAGTAAATTGATCAAACTAGCTTTATTTTTTACAATTTCTATATATTTACTTAACTTTATTTGTAAGTAGATGATTGTATAATGAAATTTAGAAAGTGTTAAATGTTTGATCTGTACAAGCGTTTTGAAAAAGCAAATAAAAAATTATAGAAATTTAATAAATTTATTATTTGAGATGTTCTCCCAAATTTAATTTAGTTTTAGTTTGATGGTGGTTAATATAATAAGTAGACTTTTACCATATTTTTGAAAAGTTGCAAACAAAATCTCTTAGGCAAGATTATATTTTAAATTATTTTTTTCAGCATTATAGAAACGATTAGTAATATTAACATGCTTTTTGTATAAAATATTTGTCAATTCGTCGACCACAATTAAAAACCTTCCAGACTGTTTGATTTCTTCAATTTTGTCTTCAGTTCTTGGTGTTTCAATAAATAAAACAGGAATTTTGTCTATATCGTTGATTCCGCCCGAATATACTTAAGAAATGTGTTTTTTAAAGACCAACCAAAATTAAGCAAAACTAAGCTGTTCCGACAAAATTTTGTATACAAGCTTGGTAATGGCGGCACAAATGTTTTCATTAACTAAACATAGTTTAACTGATATCTCAAAAATCCAGCCTTAATGAAAGAAAATTCAAATTTATTCCTTTCACAGTTCATCCCCGATTCTTAATTAAATGTATGTATTTTAATTTTGGTCTTTTTTTAATTATGAATCAGGTGGCACATATTTTTTTCGTGGGCCATGTAAACTGCATTTCAGCCGAATTTTTAAATAAATGTTGTATACCTATCCATAGGTTTGCGCCACTTTTTTCAACTTACATTTTCTTCTTTTTCTGCGTCGGTAAGCCGAAAAAGCAAATATTTTATACACCCACTGTAGTTTTTGAAGACTGGAAAGAAAAATATATCAGCAATATGTTTAAAACAATTGGAACGACCTGTAGTTACCCATATAGTTACCAAAATTAGTCTCCAAGATTCCTGAAAATAAAAAAGCGTAAAAATATAAAATTTACGAAGAACTTACGATCGTCCATTGAAATGTTAGTTTTTTTTCTGTAGGTGAACAGTGCTACCAGACAAATCATAGGATAGAATGAAATGAAACAAATTACCATACACTGGAAAAAATTATTACAATTTTTTTTTTTAACCTAAATATTTTTAAAACATTTTAATGAAAGTTAGATTAATAGCCAAATTTGAGTGTTTAGGAGCAAAACATGTTAATTTTAGATGTTTTCCCATATACATATTTAATAGAATTTACGTTTTTAAAAATTTTACTCTCTCCAAAACAAGAAAAAGTCAGGGATCGGAGTATGTTTTCAAGTATATGCAGTAGCTTTTAGATTTTAGGTTTTTATTGAACATATTTGAATGACGGTACGTCATAAATTAAACAATAACAAAGAATTAAAAAATAAAGGGGTGTTTGGGAAAATTAAAAAAAGACTATAATTAATCAAATAACGGAAAAAAGAATAATAGAAAATTATAAAAGGGTATAATTATTCAAATAACGGCAAAAGAATAATACAAATCTAGGCACAAACATCTAGATTTGTTGTTTTTAAAGCCTTGATCACTAATGGCCAATTTTCAGGATTGACATTAAAACACATTTATGTTTAAAATCGTTTTAAATACAAAATTCTCTTCTTCACTAAACACTTAAATGAAACTTAAGTCACCGATGTGGTACATTTAAATTCAACTTAAGTTTCCATTGGATTAACTTAGCAAGGTGGCCTCAATATCACAACAATACAAAAACAACAGACAAAGTTATAAGAACCAGCTGTTTTTTGAGATCACCTTGTAAATAATTACACTTTTTTTTATATATTTTTGTATTTAGTAGTGCTACCATACTTTTATCTTAATTAAATAAGACTTTTCATATAAAACTCAAAAAATCAATCTGTAATTAAATACGATTTAAGTTTTTATGAAAATTAACATAATATAGATTTAAATACTATCCTGAAAATTGGGCATAAGAATTCGGCAGTCCACTTCCCAAATTATTTTGTACGGTCCTATGGATAATAAAATGAATACATCTGTCAATAGCTGATTTTAAAATTGTAGCCAATTGCCAAAACCTTTTTTCATATCTGAATCCATATAATTGCTCCGCATATAACAATAGAAGTTTCAATTGCTTTTCCAGTGCATTATATTTGTAATTATAGCGCAACGGCTCTTATTTTATTCCTTTTTTGTTTTTTAAAATAACTTATCAATGTTTATAATTGCATCGTTAATATAATTTAAATAAAATCCCAAAAATTTTATTAATTAATTTTTATCTATTTTTAAAATGTATTTTACATATTGATGTGCAGCAATTAAAGCATCTGACAAGGTGTCAAATCAAAACCTGATAATTGTAGACTGAACCGTTTTCTTAAAAAAGTTGTTGAAACATGTTAAACTTTAACAGTGTGAATATAGTATAAATTACAACAATATTAGCAAAACATAATTGAAACTATTTAGAAAATATATGCTAACTGCTTTTAACAAGCATATTTGCTTGTCCTAAAGCAAACATAGCATATTTTAACTTTTTGAAAGCCAGATTTTTTATACATTTGCATTTTTTCTTCCTATATTCATTTAAATTTTACATTCAAAATGTTATTTAAACTGTATTTGGAAGAAAAGATTAACCACCTAATGCAAAAAACAGTTAAAGTTCACATTACTTAACCAACACATTAGATCCACCAAATGTGCACTTAAATCTTTTTTTTTTTTTTTGCATTAGGTTGTAAGACTATAATTCAAAAGCGCTTTTATACATTTCATACTACTCTTAAAATCGGAAAAAACTAAGCTCATTAACAAAAAAGAATTAAAAGAAAATCTCCATTGGTTTTCACTTTACCTGATTTCGATTTCGAGAACATGGCCGTTTCTAATATAAAAATCACATATGGCTATTTTTTCTTAACTAAATTCTTAAGAAAATTTAATTTGGCGAATTTCAGGGATTTTAGGAGTGCATTAGGGAGATCGAACGGTTATTATTCGACCGGTTTTAACCGGTTATTTTAGCTTTGCCCAAGTCGGTTATTTTAAAATGCCCATTTTCCGAATATCGAATAAACCGGTTACTTTGGTATAATAAACCGGTTATTTTATTAATGTGGAATTTATATACATTTTCCTTACTCTTGTTGTAGATGCAACCGTAATTTAAGTATTTTCTAATTGAATATTGGCCAAACTTAAACTTTTTATAAAGAATGTCAAAACAAAGTGTAACAAAGGTGAAAAAACATTATGAATACTGTAAATACAAATCACTTATAAAAGCGTGTGCTCTTGTAGAAAAAAAAACCAACAACTATTCATAATACTACAAAAACGTGTGCAGTTAAAAAGTAAATAGTAATTTGTGCAAGAGCATTCTAAATATTAAATATATTTTTATATAAAGGTTATCTCTAGATATTTTTCGAACGCGATTTAAAAGACAAAGATAGTTGCCTGAAGAGCCCTAAAATGATAAGTTACAAAGGTTCTTCCATGTTACTTATTAATCACCTTTAATTAGTATACATGCTTGACATTAATGTGATCCAAATGAATTTTAACTAAAATGCGATGCAAAAAAATAATCATTGGGTAAAATATTAGCCCGTTGTGTTGCCGAGGACGAAATGCCCGTTAAGGCACTAAAAACTATAATTTAGAATCTCTTCATGCTGAAAACTACAACATAACGCGGAATCAGTTCTATTTATTAAAACACCAAGAACTAAAAAACAAAATTGAAGAAATCAAACAATGTCATGGAATGTTTTATATTGTAGTCGACGAATTGACAAATATTTTACACAAACAGAATGTTAAGTTCACTATTCGTTTCTATAATGCTGAAACAAAATTGCTAAGAGGTTTTGTTTGCAACTTAGACATGCAAAATAAATTTGAGAGAATATTTTAAATAATAACTTTATTAAATTCCTATAATTTATTTGCTTTTGCAAAACGTTTCTCTAGATCAAATGTCATTCAACAGTTTCTAAATTGCATTATACAAATATCTTCTTACAAATAAAGTTTAGTAAATCAATAAAAAATTTGTTGAAAATTTAGCTAAAGTTTGATCAATTTACTGGTCCCACTTTTCTTCGATTTTATCCTAAAATATTTGTTAGGTTAGAACAGACCTAACCTAAGTCATATCTATGTATTTTGTTGGTTCCTTACCTCTGAAATTGTTTTTTTTTATTCAAATTAACGTTTTATTTAAAAACTTATTTGATTTTTGTGTTCTTAAGTATTCGAATTAAAACCGGTTAACCGGTTATTTAAAAATTGCTTAACCGAAAACCGGGTTTTTTAAAATAGCAACTATTCGTAATATTCGAAAACCGGTTATTGAAAAAAGTCGAATAATCGATCTCCCTAGAGTGCATACAATTTGTGTTATGCTAAAAACGTAATGAAAACAGGTTAATAAATTTGTTAAGAATTAAACAAACCTGATTTAAAAGTTGATCAAGAAAAATAAAAATATATTTATAAGTATTATTATTTTAAGAAAAAAAAGTAACCAAAATAAAATAAATAGTCGCATCTCCACATTGAAAAAAATGACGAATTTTCGTTAGAAATAACATAAGACGGCAACTCTGGTAAGTAAACAAACGCATTACATAGGAAGTGTGGCAATACCTTCTTTGTTTGTTTACGAAAAATTGTGTAGTGAAAACCAGAAAACTCATGTTTAATTTATAATATTTGTTTAACTTAAAAATTCCGAATTAAACAGAATTTGTTTTAAATTTAAACAGCCTTTAAGAAATATTAGCGAACAAGTCATAGTGCAAACAACACTAGTATACAAATTTTGATTTTGAAAAAGTATTTTTTATGGTAACTAAATTTTTTTATTTATGTTTACATACTGCATACAAAAATGATAATAGCGGTTTTCACCCTTTGTATTAATAGTACAACTCTGTTATATTTAATACGATTTTATACTTCAAAACGTGAGTGTCTTTTTCGTATGCATTGTAAATTAATGAATTTGCTGAGGGAGAGAAAGAGATAGATAAAGTTTCTTCAACTGTTTTATTCTGGTAAATTCACACACTTGTTTACTACTGCATTTTGTGGGATTTTTCAACCACAGCGTAGTATATTTTAGTCTCATACATTTTGTTGTTGTAGTGTTGTAGATGTTAGTATTTTTACTAAAATTATAAGATTAACAAGGTCTACAAGGGACTTTACTGTCAAGGGTGAATTCCGCTAATTATATTTTAAAATTGGTTACAATTTCTTAAAAAAAAGTTTTCAAGTTTTTTGAAAAAATAACAGAAATTACACCGTTCTTCTATTCGTTGGTAGAATTGCGACGTGGTTTCTTCGCTGCCCTATTGTAGTGTGCTTCTGGAGCATCTCGATAAATAGTCCAGCAGTAATCCGCTAACATTGAAATGCTACACTTTCCCTGATACTGTTTTTCCATGTTTGCGATGTCCTCGTGGAAGCGCTCCCCGTGTTCATCGCTGAAGGCCCCACAGTTATCCGGAAAAAAGTCCAAATGAGAATGTAAAAAGTGGATTTTCAATGACATGTTACAACCAAGTTCTTGGTAAGATGATAACATATTTTCAATAAGTTCAGCGTAGTTGTCACTCCTCTTATTTCCCAAGAAGTTTTTTGTCACAAGGCGAAAATTGTCCCATGCTTTTTTTTCTTTACCTTCCAAAATAGAGTCGAAACGTTCATCTTTAAATAAATTTCTTATTTGGGGACCAACGAATATACCCTCTTTGATCTTAGCCTCACTTAATCTTGGAAATTTCTGGCGAAGGTATTGAAAAGCAGTTCCATTTTTGTTCATTGCTTTTACGAAATTCTTCATAAGCCCTAGTTTTATGTGCAGTGGTGGAAGTAACACTTTTTGTCGGTCAACTAAGGGATTATTTTGAACATTTTTTTTACCAGGCTGAAGTGACTGACGATGAGGCCACACCTTTTTCGTATAATGCTGCTTCCTGTCACGACTATCCCATTCGCATAGAAAGCAACAAAACTTCGTGTAACCTAATTGTAGTCCAAGTAGAATAGCTATGATTTTTAAATCTCCGCAAATTTGCCATTGGTGTTCATCATATTTTATCTGCAGCAAGAGGGTTTTCATATTATCATAAGATTCTTTCATATGGACTGCATAACCAATAGGAATCGATGGAAAAATATTTTGGTTATGTAACAATACAGCTTTTAAACTTAATTTAGAGCCATCTATAAAAAGTCTCCATTCGTCCCATTTATATGTAATGTTAAGAGATCCCATCAAACCCCGGACATCTTTACAAAAAACTAAACTTTCAGCCATTTCAAAATATTGCATCAACTGTTTTTGTCTGGTACGGAAACATGTTATAACCACACCACTTTATAAAAGGTTCCATTGTTGTAATCTCGAACCTAAAAGTTCTGCTTTATTCTTTGGCAATTCTAAGTCTCTTACAAAATCATTTAATTCAGCTTGCGTTATCATGTGTGGCTGTGATGATGTGCTAGGTACCTCGTATTCTGACATTGACGAAATTGACGGTGAACCGCCCGTGATTTCATCTTCGTCGCCACCGATGTTAGGACGTTTCGGGATCGGATGAAGATTGCTGTGCGAGAGAGGACGAGTAGCCGATGGTATATTTGGATATGTTATGACACTCTTCTTTTTTTTAGAAACGCCTTTGCCTTTTCCAAATATATGAGTCGTCATGCAGAAATAACAATCACTAACGTGATTTGTCGATTCCCGCCACTGCATTGGCACTGCAAAACGAAATGATGGTTTTTTGCCGTTCAGCCAATTTCTCAAACCTGTAGCACATGGATTGCAGCAGAAATGTGGAACCCAGCTTTTATCTTGGTGTTTGATGTTTTCGTTAAAGTAGTAATAATAGGCTTTTTTTATTATAGGCGATATACAACACCTTTGTTTACTAAATATCACCTCACCGCAAATATAACAAAAATTGTCGGGATTATTCACACATTTTCGAGACATTTTGCTATAAAATAGTATTATACTTTTTACTTTTAACACTTTTATCGTTAAATTATAAAGAAAAAGAGCACAAAAAAGCAAAATTTTGGATATTTGATACCAACTAACTACGTAAATATCAACACTATGAAGTAAAATGTAGGTACTTTCGTTAAATTCGAAAGATATCAGGGATCGCAAAAACTAAAACTAATAAATGAATTTTACTTATCAATTCGCATTTTGCATGGACAGAGACGCAAAAATTAGTTAAAATTATTTCGGATACTTTTCCTTGTATACTAGTGCAATTAGACGGCAAATTTGTAGATTTTATTCATGTACCAACTTTTTGGTAAATTTTTGAATTTTTTTTCTTTAATATGGAATACCCCCTAAAGTTTTGATTTGTCGAAAGTGACAACTGGCGGCCTTAATAGCCCTAGTAACGTCCTTTCAAAATCAGTTATCGGATTTTATAAACCGGCAAATTTGTAGATTTTATTCATGTAACAACTTTTTGGTAAATTTTTGGATTTTTTTTCTTTAATATGAAATACCCCCTAAAGTTTTGATTTGTCGAAAGTGACAACTGGCGGCCTTAATAGCCCTAGTAACGTGCTTTCAAAATCAGTTATCAGATTTTATAAACCGGCAAATTTGTAGATTTTATTCATATAATAACAATTTTGAATAATTTTTCAAACATTTTAAACTGCTAAATTTACAGATTTTTTCTTATTTTAATTAATTTTTTATGAATAATATTGTGTTCGTAATGTTTTCTGATATAATTTTGCATGTTTTGTTATTGTTTGTCACGCACGTGCTGTTGTTTTCAAAACAATAATAATAGCACGTGGTCAAAACAAAAAAAATGTTGTTGTTTGCGGTTGATTTCGGTATTGATTTGTTCACACGCGTAATAATTCTTGATTTTTTTAACCGGTTATTCCGATGTGAATAAAATTTGAATTGGCAACTAAAGAGTTGTAGTTGAGTTAAAGTTTTATATTTGGGGTCTATAGACATGTCCGAAGAGGCGCCATAAGTTCCGAAAGTAGGGCATCTCGGGTATTACAAAAATTAAAAACAATCCAGGATTCTTAGTCCGATTTTAAAAATTTGTTATCAGTAAAATCCGAGTTGTACAAAAAAGTTAGCGACAGACATAATTTATCTTATAGTTTAGGAAATATCCGACTTTGAAAATTAATAAGTGGCTAAAATAGTCAGCCAAAAACTTTAGTTTTAGGAAAATCAAAAAAAAAAAAACTATTGGTGTTAGCAAAATGTGTCCCAATGTGATATGTAAAAAATGATGTGATATGTTAAAAAATGATGTGATATGTTAAAAACTAAAGGCGAACTCTTAAGAAAAGGAAAGCAAATCTTTTTTCTAAACCTTAAGTATTCCTTTACACAATTTCTTTAATATTGTTGGTTATACACCCTGCAACCATCTTTAAGGAGTATTTCTTTAAATTCTACAATAACAGAATCTATTTATTATTATGATCAGCATAAAATCCCAGTTTTTAATTTGTAATAAAAAGAAGGAAAAATATATATTAAATTTTTAGATAGCTATTTCTTCAATCTTTAAAAAAATTTTTTTTTTTTTTGAATTTTTTTAAAATTTTTTTCTTTTTTTAATTTAAAACTTTTTTTTATTTTTTTTAAGCGGGTACTTTTTTTTTCTCAAAAGAAAGCTTAGGTCTTTTCCTTTAAGGTAGTTCTGGTCGCTTTTTGGGCCGCGAGTGGGTTATGTATAACAAAAATAATTTCTAAGTCAAGACGAGGACTTAAAAAAAAAATTAAAAAAAGTTTTATATTTAAAAAAAAAACAAAAAAAAAATTTTTCGAAAGATTGAAGAAATTGCTATATAATTTGTTTGCGACAAATTTTGCTAACACCAATAGATAATAAGTTACAGGGATGAGAAAGAACACCTGTTTGGCCAAGATGTCAAATTTTGACCTCCTTTAACTCAGAAACTTTTTGACCGATCTTTTTAAAAATTTATGTCTAAGCTACTATCTAATAGGACTAACCTTGGTGCAAATTTCATCCAAATCGGAAGACATTGATTTCAAAAGTTAGGTCACTTGACATGAAATCCCCCATATACATATGTATATCTTTTATTTATAGTTTTTTGAAAGGTTATTTTATGTGTAGATTTGCTATGCAAAAAATTTACGAAAATTTCAATCACTGCAGGCACAAGGTTCTTTCGAAATAGAACATTTTTTTAAAATAAATTTCCACTTAATGCCACATTTTCTCCAATCGTTAAGCATGTATCAAAAATTATAAGCACTGATTGTATGACCCAATATTCGCGATGAGTTTGAGCCTTATATTTGCAAAATACTAGACCAAGGTAGGTCAAAAATAGCATGTTTTTTTTTTGAAAGTCGGATATTTCGCAAGCTATACGACATATGTATGTAAATAATGCCTGTCGCTAATTTTTTTGTAGAACTAGACTAGGGCATTTCTTTGATTTTTGAAATCGGACTCTCTAATTGCCACATAAAATTTTATTCCAATCGGACTAACAGTTTAGAAAATTCAGAATTATTTCCATTTTTTTTTCCAAAATCTCCCACTGTACAGCGGCATGATAGCAAAGTCAAATATTGAATAAAAATCAATTACGCTGGTAAGAATTAGAAAATTTGCAAGAAAAAATCACTTCAACCACAAACATGATAAAAATTCACAAAAAATTGCAAAATTGGAAGCAAAACCTAAAATTTAAAAGAAATCGCTAAATGTGGGAAAATAAAATAAATAGCGTTAAAAAATTCAGCCGTTGAAGTTATGTATTAAATTACGATTTTTTTTCGAAACTATAATGCTACCAACACAACTTTGTATTTAAAAAAAAAAGGTCTTATTTCACGATTGTAGTTGTAACTTTGGAATGAAAAACGATAAATTAGGAATTTAAATTGCCAATAATAGCATACTTAATGTTACCACCTTGGATAACGATCTTGCAGCGATGTGGTGGCTGAGTCTAGGCTGTGGTTTGTATTTCAAGTACAGGTAACGTCACAAGCGGCGCCTGGGTTTGAGATACGGAACCTAAAAGCCTTGACGACGAAAGGTTATCCACCCCTAAACCGAGGTGTCATGCGACCCGTGCCTATCGGTCTGGTTTGCAGTCAGGGGTTACCGACTGTATTATCACGGTGCTTTGCTGATACCTGGGCACCTCAGCAAATAGACCACGCCCTTACCACGTTATTGGGAGCTATGACGTGGCGGACCTTGCAACTCCCCTACACTCGTGGGACCAGAATTTCAATGAACAACCAAAAAGACAAGAAACAACAACAAAAACAATCAACGGTAACTGATGACGGACAGGCGAGAACGAGGACAACGATAGACAGTAATACGGCAAAGCCAGGGACTGTAACAGTCCCGGCGACCAAAGAAGATCGTCCTAGGCTGATTGGAAGTGGTAAGGCAGCTCGACCAGAAGGCAGCTGCTCTAAAAATTGCGGCGGGATGCCTCTGTGCTTCAATCCAAGCACCTCCAAAACCGCTTTAGCCCTTTCCGTCATTGGAACGGATAAAACCCCTGCTTCGGGTGATCTAAGTTGGGAATGACAAAGTCGTCCAACATTGCAGTTTCCCATGTGCCCATTGTGCAAGGAGGGATGGCGATGAAAACATCCAATCCCAAGGTTGCACCACCACACGCCAAATTCGGCGACCATAAAAAGTCTCCAAGGCACAAAAACCCTACAAAGAGGGCATCCAACACGTGCCGCCTTGCGTTTCATTGAGCTTCTAGGCTCCAAAAAAGCTGAAGAGCTTTCCAGTGAACAAAAAGCTTCACTGGCATGGGCAAGAGCCCACATAGCTGGGCTGCCAAGTGCTACTCCTTCAGTCCCTGCGAAGGTGACAATGCCTAAACGGCAACGTTCGGAGGAGGAAGCTGCAGCCGTGAAACAGCAACCAGGGACGAAACGTCCTAAGATTGCGCCGAAATCGATGAATAAGTCCTTCAGCGAGGTGGCCAAAGGTCACCTTGTATGGGCTGTTATCGATAGAGGTGTGGATAATGGTGCCATCTCAAATACCAAGTGGGACCTGGTTAAACAAAAATTAATGGGAGTGTTCTGGACGATCCTTAGGGAGAATCCAGTGCCACCTCCTCAATGCGATGATGCTGGCTGGTTCCAGGGTCACGTGAAGTTGATGGCTTGCGCAGATGAGCGCTCAGCGCTGCTTCTGAAGCGGGCCATCCAAATGCTAGGAGAGGTCTGTGAAGGTGCTAGGCTCGATGTGGTATTAGTTGATGAGATACCTCGGAGACCTAGATCGATTGTCATCATCCCTGCCGAACCATTGGAACCTGAGGAGATCTTGAAGATCATTCAGTGCTGCAACCCTCAACTACCCACACAGGACTGGAAAGTTGTGAAGGTTTCGGCTGCTGAAGGGTCCTCAAGGACGGCGATTGTGGTGTTAAACCAGCAATCCTTGGAACCACTGAGGGAGAGACAGGGCAAGATCTACTATGGTTTTAGTACGGTCTTGCTCCGTGTCTACCGAAATGATAACAAGGGCAATCCGGCTCCTTCGGTTAGTGAGGCCAAGCAGCCTGAAGAAGGCTTGGCTGGTGACGATGCCGTAAGCTCAGGTGACAAAGAGGACACCCAGTCTATATCCGGATTGGTGTCTGTCTTTGGGCACCTGGGTGATATGGTTGATGAGGACGTACTTCTGGAATCAGACCAGGAGGACGTCAACATCACAGTGGTCGCCAATATGGATCATGGTGAAGGTTCTTCAAATCAACCTCCACCTCTCTAAAGCAGCATATGCTGCATTGCTTCTCCGTGTGGTAGAAAAAGGGGAGGAGCTCGTGATGGTCCAAAAACCCTGGATTCATAAGGATCGTGTTTGCGGACTTAATCTCAAAGGCTACAAGCTACTGTTTGCGAAAGGTACAGGTAACATAAGATCTTGTGTCTTAGCTAAAAATTCGTTGAATATCTTCATTCTCTCTGATTACAGTGATGAAGACACCACAACAGTTGCTCTCGAGACACAGGACGGTATAATCTGGATGGTCTCGGGATATATGGCGCATGATCACGGACAGGACCCACCCAATCGGCACATCCGTGATGCAGTAACGAGGGCAGCAGGCACTGGAACACCTATTATAATCTGTGCCGATGCTAATGCGCACCACACTATATGTGGTAGCACGAACACGAATGTTAGAGGTGAGTCACTATTCTCCTTTATTATGAATTATAATTTAGGAATAGTAAATAGGGGCCGTGAGCCAACGTTTGTTGTAGCAAATATGTGTGAAGTTCTTGATGTCACGCTGGTTTGCATTGACCACATTGACATGATCGAAAACTGGATGGTTTCTAATGATTGTTCACTTTCTGATCATAGATATGTGGAATTTAGTCTGGTACTTAGATCTGTAGGATCGAGTGCTATGTTGAATAGGAAACGAACGAATTGGGGGATTCATTCCTCCTCTCTGGTTCGGTCTCTATCTGATCCTCCCCGGGTTGAAGATATAGGGGGGATCGATGCGGCAGTGGGTCTGCTTAAAGACTCACTGCAGTTAGCGACTTCCTTGGCGTGCAAGCCAATGGTGCATAGGGGCAGGGATCGCCCACCGTGGTGGGATCCTGATATTGCGCAGGCAAGAAGAGACTGTCGTAGGTTGTTCAATATGGCTAAGCGTCATGGTAATTGGGCGGAGTACAAGTCTTCACTGAATATATTCAGAAACTTGGTTAGATCGGCGAAAAGGAGTGCTTGGAGGAACTTCTGTAGCGGCGTGGAAGGATCCTCTGAGACAAACCGTTTACGTAAGATAATGGCTTAGAGCCCTATTGTCCCGACCTATATCCGTAAATCGGATAGTTGCTGGACTACGACTAGTCTGGAAACACTCGAGGTGTTAATTGACACTCACTTTCCTGGAAACTCCCAAGGGAGCTTGCGGGATCAGGTTTGTGAGTCGATGCCCGGTCCTTTGTCCATCCCAATGGACTACGATAGGATTAAGTGGGCTGTCGACAGCTTTGACCCGTACAAATCTCCGGGTATGGATGGTATAATTCCGGCGGACTTGCAGAGGAATTCGACTGTGATTATACCCTGGCTGATGGCTATATACAGGGGATGCGTTAGATTTTCGTATGTACCTATGAGCTGGACCTTGTGTAGAGTGGTCTTCATCCCTAAGGGAGGGAAGACTTCTCACACCGAAGCGAAGGATTACAGACCGATTAGACTTGCATCCTTTTTTATCAAGACTCTTTAAAGAGTTATCGATATTCACTTGAGTGTTTACTCTCGACCTCTCAGCATGCCTACACAAAGGGTAGGTCTGTTGAGACGGCTCTTCACTCATTAGTTGGAACTATTGAGAGATCACTCGAATTTAAGGCGTGTGCTCTGGTGGCCTTTCTCGACATTGAAGGGGCCTTTAACAATGTCAACCCGGATTCTATTGTTGCATCTATGAGTAGTCTGAGTAGAGTAGACTACTCAGGAATAGGGTCATCCGTTCCACGATAGGTGCGACCAGCGTTCAGAGACTGGTTAACAGGGGTACTCCCCAAGGAGGAGTACTATCCCCACTATTGTGGAACCTGACTATGAACACCATGTTGACGAAAATGGACGACATGAGGATTAAAACTGTGGCGTACGCTGACGATGTTGCAGTGGCCATCACGGGGAAGCATTTGAACATGTCTCAGAGGCAGCATTAAGGGTACTTAGCACCTGGAGCGTATCATGCGGCTTGGGTGTTAATCCGTCTAAGACGGAACTGGTACTCTTCACGAGGAAGTATAGGACTGAGGTCATGAGACTTCCGAGGCTAAATGGGACTGAACTTAAGTTCTCTTACAACGCCAAGTATCTGGGCGTAATCCTGGACAGTAAACTGTCGTGGGGGCTGAACATCCGGACGAGGATGGAAAAGGCAACTGTTGCTATATATGCGTGCAGAGGTGCAATCGGCAAGAACTGGGGCATGGGCCCGAGGTGTGTCAATTGGATCTTTGAGGCTGTAATAAAGCCGACTCTGTATTACGGTGTTGTCGTATGGTGGACTGCGCTGGACAAGGGCAGGTACCGTGCGATGCTTGAGAAGGTTCACAGACTGGTCGCATTGATGATCACAGGATCAATGCGCTCCACTCCCACCAGGGCGCTGTTTACTATGCTAAACTGGCTGCCGGTGGACATCACGGCCAGACATATGGCTCTCTGTTCGGCGATACGGTTGAACGCGACACACAGCTGGTCGAACCGTGACTATGGACACTCCAGTATAATGGGATACTCGATTGTCCCTGAAAGAGTGGACTACTGCACCCCGTAGCCTTTCTTTGGCGCGAGGTATGCGACACATATAGCGCACGAAACTGCGCTGTCGGTTATTGGCACCTTCCATGAACCAGCCCTGGGGGTATACACTGATGGTTCAAGGAAGGGGGAAAGATTTTGGAATTGGGCGTTAAAGTTTCCTTTCGTCTGCCGGATGGATGTAGTGCCCTGCAGGCGGAAATCTCGGCTATAAAGCGGGCAGCCAACTGGCTAAAGTATTATCGCGTATCGGGAGATATACGTATATTTACTGATAGCAAGGCTGCCATTGCCTCTCTTGCGGGTGTCTATACGACATCTAGGTTGACTGTGGAATGTCGGATGTTGAACATTCAGAGTTTTACGCTTATATGGATACCAGGGCACTCAAACTGCCCGGGAAACCAGGTAGCAGATGAGCTGGCCAAGGAAGGTGGTCGTATGGATGAAACATTCATTGATCAATTCATTGGCCTTCCAATGGCTCACTGTAAGTCACTCATGCGGCGCGAGAACTATAGAATTGCGCAAGAGGGATGGACCCATGAGTCCACCTGCTCCACATCCAGGGCACTTTGGCCTGGATATGATGAACGGAGAACCAAATCTCTACTTAGGTTCAATAGGAACCAAATCAGGACCGTGGTGTCGGTCATAACTGGACACTGGTCTGTTGGGACTCATGCTAGAAGAATAGGTCTGGTATTCAATGACTACTGTAGAAGTTGTCATGATGAGGAGGAAGAGGAAACTGTGATTCACTTTCTCTGTCAACGCCCTGGGCTACGGGGCATTAGGGAAAAAATACCTGGGAGAACCGGTGTTTTCCCTTTTGGAGGATCTATCAAAAATAGAACTAAGATTGCTTCTTCTCTTCATTAGGAAGACGAATTGGCTCAACCTTGCAGTGACGCCATCTGAATAACAACTCTTCGGGATGGGCATTGGCGCTGGGTATCACAAAGGGACCGCTAAATGACCCAAGTGAGCTGTCTCTCGATGGCTGCCCATGGAACCTAACCTAACCTAATGTTATTTAAAAAAAATATGTTTTTAAAAAATAAGAAGGAATAAATATTCGTTATGTATTTTTATTGGTGCAATTTTTAAATAAAATCCACATTTTCCCCAAATTTCAAACTTTCGCAAGTTTAACTCAAAAAAGTCACATTAGAAAATATTATAATTTTTTATTGGTCAATATTCATAAACATAAAACAAGCCACTGTCCCTTGTGTCTGTCTGCTATTGCCGCTCTTATTTATGTAGCTCAGTACCTTATTTAAAAGATTTTTTTTTACATTTTCAAAGTTTTAAAAAAAAAACATTTTTAAACAAATTTCGTATAAAAAGTTTTTGATCCTTTAAAAAATTGTCGATAGAAAATATTTAAACTCTTTTAAAGTTGTCTATGGAAAACATTTCGAACTCCTTCAAAGTTTAAATATAAAAACAATTCAAACGGTTTTAAAAGATTAATATAAAAAACTTATCGACCTCTTTCAAAAGCATTCTAAAAAAAAACATTTAGAACTCTTTTTAAACATGTTTTATAAAAAAAACTTTTAGATCACTTTTTCTATAAAAAACAAAAAATTTCTGTAAAAAACTTTTTTACCACTTTTAAGTTCTCTACAAAAAACAACTGTTGATTTTCTTTGACAAAATTTCTATCAATTTTATTCCTTTTAACAATAAAAAAAAAAAAAAAAAATTAAACAACTGTTAGGATATTTCAAATATGTACATATAAATGCAGTCTTTCCAATTCTTTATGTTTTCCAATGAAATGAAGTCTCCCGTTTCAAACATTAAAGTATCCAAGACTTAGAAAACTCTGACTTATTAACACAACATTTCAGAACACTGTCAATAACTTTATTGTGTGTGTTATATTTTGCAGGCAGACATAGAATTTGTTTTTTTTTTAATAAAAAATTTTGCTAAAAGTTTTGAGAATAAAATAAAATAAATGACCACAAATAATCAAGAAGTTGTTTAATGTTTTTTGTTGTTGTTGTGTTGCAATATTTTCGTTTTTTTTAAATTAAAAAAAAACAATTATTTTTAATAATGTTCAATAGGCAAATTAGTTGTTGCAGTGTTTATTGATATTGGGGCTGTTGTTGTTGGTATTTTTAAATTTCTTATCGGTGAACAATGAATTAATGCATTTGAGCATAAAACTAAATATGACAAATGAACTGCATTGTTTAGGTTTCATAAAAGTATTCATAGCTTTGGAGCAACTATTATTGCTTTGACATCATCAATCAATGGGATCTCTATTTAAAGTTAAAAAAGATTATAATTTAAATATATTCTTAAAAATAATAATTAAACTAACTAAACGTACCCCGCAAAAGCTTTTGCATGTTGAGACGCTAAATCATCATCTTGATTACCAACAGCTTTTTTAATGTACTGGAAAAACAAATAAAAATGTTCTTAGTACATACATAGTTTGAAAGTTAAACATAATATGTTTACTTACCGTGGGATTTAGTATAATTTCTTCTTCCATTTTATTTAACTGCTTAACTAATGCCACGACATTATCCATGTCTTGTTGTATTTTAAGGAACATTTCAGGTGAATTGTATTTTTCTGGATCGTCTTTAAAAACAACCATGCCATCTTTTTGATTTATAGTTGCATAAATTTCACCAGATTTTATCTAAAGAAAAAGAAACCAATATTTTACAATAAATAAATTTGGAGAACTTGTTTTTTAACTTATTGACTATATTTTTATCCCGGAAACCACCGACGTTAATTTACATACATAAATGCTAGACTGGGAGTCTGAGTAGCTGTAAACTTGCTTTTGCCTTTTACCTATCGGGCATGTTCCGACATATGCAAACCGCTTAAAATTTGCGATTCTGACTTTAAATCGCATAAAGGGTGTTCCGTAACTCGCAATCGCAAGAAGTTCGTCAACTTCAAATTGCAAAAGAATGCTCAAGGGAACTAGAATATTTTTTAAGAAACTGTGGCAGACTGCAAGCAAATCCCACAAGTTTCAGAACACTACAAAATAACTCTGACGTTTTGCGATTTCAAATCGTGCGATTGGCCGTATATTTATCCAGCCTTATTGAGGTTGTCGTTGTCGTATACAACTGTGTCGTTTTTTTTAATAGATTAAAGTAATGCAACACCTGTTCTTTAATCTACTAAAAAAAAAAACGATAGTCGTTTACGACAACGACAACCGCAATAAGGCTGATTACTCAAAGTGCATGATTGTTAATTAATGAATTAACGGTCTTATTTATTAAAAATAAAACAGGGTTATAAAAGTTTTATGACACGAATTTAATAGGAAAATTTTATTAAAAAACACTTTATAAACCTGTTTAATTTTTTTATAAATAAGGGGTAAATAATTAAGCGAGGGTTTCACTTCATTACAAAAGTATAAGATCAAAAACACAAAACTAATTAAATTCTTTGATTAATTTTTTATAGAAAACTGTTTCAACTATATACTTCTGTTAAAATATTATCGAGCATGTTTTATAAATCAAAATGAAGTGGATATTAAATCAAACAAATTTTAAAAACGAGCCTGTACAGAAAGTTCATCAAAATATTCCTTTTAATATACTTCACACCTTGAGTACCAATTTAATTTAGAAGAACAACTCTTTAAACCAGGAAAAGTACAGTCATTTTGTAAATCGAAATCTGATGCGATTTCAATTCCACTTAATTTCGATTTCTAAAACATGACAGTCAGCACACTTTGGTTACAACACTTCGTCAGTTGTGCCTAAAGAAAATGTTTTAAAATTAAATGAATTAAAAAGTAAATTACGGCATTCGATATCGATCGAAATTAAATTACAATTTAAGTGCGAACTTCGAAAGATATCGGATGCAGTAATTTGGACCATGTCCGTTTTTTTTAATTCAGTTCATTCTTAGAAAGTTCTTATAGGCACAATGGACGATTTTGTAAACATAACTTTTTTAAAAAAAAAATAACAGTTTTTTATAGACATTTTTTTTAACAAGACATCTAGTTTTCTATACAAAACTGTTCAAACTATTTGACCAGTTATCTACAGAAATTTTTTCACACTTATTATATACATAATTGCGTTTGTACTCTTTGTTGTTTTCTAAATAAATATGGTATGAAATGTTTCAACTCTTCGTTTTTGGACTTCTTCAACTGCAATTATTATCAAATATAATTTTACCATATTCAAAATATATTTTTCAGCTGCATTAGCCGATGGTAATTGAACTCTACTAGCGACATCGGTAAGGGATAATGTCAAAAATGTTTTTGTCAATCTTTGAATATTTTTCTTATACAATGAAGTAGCGACCTGCAAGAAAAAATATTGGTAAGTTTTTTTTTTGGTTTATCTCGTTACAAATTAAAAACCTGACCTGTTTTACAAGACCCATATTATTATCACGTTGAAATGTTTCACTATATTTTATAATGCAATTTCGTAGTTCTTCACTGGAGGTGGTGACATATGCAACGGCTAATGTATGATATACTTGAGCAATTGGTTTCATAAAACGCGATATAACTTGAGAAGAATATTTTGGTATGGGTATAATCTTAAAAAAAAAAAAGATTTTTTTTTTTAAATTAATCAGTCTTATTACGATTGTCGTCCACGACAGTGTCGATGACAACGACAACCGTAATAAGGCTGATTATTCAAGATATTAAATTGTACATCTATATATATTTTTAAGAGCATGGTTTTTTACAATAATTTTTTTTAAACACTCACCTTGCCATGTAGTATCAATGAAACCAAAATAAATTTTTTATATGCTTCTAACATTATATAAGACATTGCCAGGGCAGGAGTTGATATACAGACTTCAAAAAAGTATAATGCTCTATCATAATTTTTGATGGCCGTATAAATCATGCCACCGTAATAATAGTACAATAAGAAATATTTGGCATCATGATTGGTGACATCCTAAGAAAAGATTGATTAAAATACTTTTCCAGTCTTAATATAAGTCCCCTTTTAGACAGGCAAAGTTTACTTTGACAAAGTCTGTTGAATTCTCATTTAAACTTTGTTTGGTGCTCAGACACACAAAGTTTAATTTGACAAATTTTTGTTTTCTCTTGTTTGAATATAATATATAAACAACGTTGCCAGAATGATGATTTTATCATATTTTGGATTATTTTTTTTAAACAAAAATATGATTAAAGATTTTTTTGTAATGTAGGCAGTTAGAATATTGATAAAAACAAATATTGTGAAAAGAAAAAATGTATTTTTATAAAGTTTCATATACTGACGAATTATGTTTTTATGTATTTCAATTTAAATAATAAGTATGTTTTTTTAAAAAATTAATAATTCTTACTATTTTGCCCTTGTTTTAAAAAATTTAAATTAAGAAAAAAAAATTTAAGATTTTCCTCTTCAAAATATGATTTCTTTCGCCATATGACAATTTTCATTCCAAAGATTCTGGTAACGCTGTATATAAATATAAAGTTGCAGCCAACTTCAGGTATAATCTACGAACGAAAAACAAAACGAATTTGTGAGTACAGCAAAGTATGTACTCCCCCGCTATGCACTTTTCCCTTCTCTTCTATAAACTCAAGACTTTGCAAAGTAAACTTTGCTTGTCTGAAAGGGGTCTAAGCAATATAGTTAATTATAATACCGTTTGACTTTGCCCTCTAGTTTCAGCTGAAGTTGATATTGTTGTTATGTCAACATCTAAATATTTTAAAGCAACTCTAAAGCATTTTGATTTAAGACTTAACTGACACAAATCAGCATGAATGGGTGTTAGTTGAGACTCTGATGTGCGTATTTTATTAATGGCTGTGGCTAAAACATTTAAACCATGTATACAACTTGGTTGAGTTACAATTGTATTCGTAAATAGATGACATAATTCATAATCTAAAAAGAAGAAAAAAAAAAATATTTGGAATTTATTTCCAACTAGTCATTTTAGAAAATCTTTAACGGAACAAATCAAGTTTACCGACGTAGCTCCAAAAAAAAAAAAAATTACCTAGGGTGAAATTGAAAAATAAGAAGAAAAAATTAAATAAAAAAAATTGGCGCAAACGATTAGTTTTCGAGTTACGGACGTTTAAAGTTTTCATATAAATATGCGATTTTCCACTAAATCGAACCCTTAGGCCATATACGATTAATATAGTTCTTTACAACTTTGTAATGATATATGATAATGTATATATTAAATATAATGTATATATTAAAATAACTTTTATTCTATTATTATTAACTTTTTTGGGAATCAATACACATAACAAGCAACAAATGCATTAGTGATCAAAATAGCGCATTACTAATTGTTTAAAAGCGTAATTCGAAAAATTAAATCTTCTATAATCTACAGGTAACGTGTTCCACAGTCTACACGCTCTAATAAAAAATGATCTTTCAAACGTTGAAATCGTAATTCTTGGATAAATAAGTGTTGGGTTCCTTGTGGATGTAGAAAAATATAATATACGAACTAAACATGATGGTGTTTGAGTAGTTATTTGAAAAAATGTGATTAATACTCTTATCTTTATAAAATCTTGAAAAGAACAATAGAGGAAACTCCTAGAATATTGAGAAACATGATCAGAAATCCTAAGTCCATAAATATACCTTATAATTCGGTTAAAAATAAGTGTTATCCGTCTTACATTCAACGCTGTGGTACCACTGAAAATTTCAAAACAATAACGCACCTGAGACATGAGCAGAGCATGTGATATTTTCCATTTAACAATAACAGGGTGGTATAAATTAAGCATATATAACGATCTAAGCAACATATTTATTCTAGCCCCCACTTTCATGATGTCTTTCAAATGTCAAATCCTTATCAATCGTTAATCCAAGGCAGTCAATTGAGTCTACACAAGGTATGCTTACTGTACCAAGTTTTATATTCATTAATATATTTGAACAATTTCTTGTTCCAAATGACATTATTCTTGATTTCTGTGGATTAAACTTAAGTTTATTATATTCTGCCCATTGTAGTGCTCTATATAATGTGCATAATTAATAACATACTCGTGACAGTCCTCGAATTGTCTATTACCAATAAATACCAAATTTATGTCATCAGCAAATAAATAACTCTTGCAATGAGAAGTGCCTATAAATTCTTCAAATTCATTAATATATATTAGGAAAAGCAAAGGGGGCAATTATTGAACCTTGTGGCACTTCACTATAGCATTTAGATATAAACGATATCATATCCCGAATTCCCACAAACTGCGTGCGACCCTTAAGGTAAGAATATAATAATCTACACGAGGATGAAGAAAACCTAAACGTCGTAGCAAATTTATCAATTAAAGAGCAATAATTAACAGTGTCAAAAGCTTTACTTATATCCAGGGATACCATTGCTACAATTTTATTAAAATTAAAATGTTGCCTAATATCTTCTGTCATACTTAATAACAGATTCTAATTCCAAACGTTTTTGGTATCATTTTAAAGCTCTTGAACAGATTGTTTTGAATATACGGGCATGTTCTCAAAATCACGTGATTTGAAATCGCGTGCTTTTAAAATCACGCGTGTGATTTTGTAATGTTCTGAAAAACATTTCATTTTTATTTTTCTTTGTATGCTTTCGGTAATTGAAAATCATGCCAAAACATACAAAAAACGGCACAAAAAATATCAAACGTGTGATTTTAAAAGGCACACGTGATTTTAAATCACGTGATTTGAATAAAAGTGATTTTCAGAACAGGCCTGATACAAAATGTATTTCAAAATTGTAAACTCATTAGCTCACATTACAGTTTTTTTCATTTTACGTCGAAGTGTTACGGAAGTGCACTAGGAACGAATGTAGTTTAATCACATAAAAGTGTAATACAAATTTTATAAAATAACAAACACCAGCATCGCAAAAAAAAACTTGTCTGCATAGCCAGCCTTTGGCTGGACGCAAGGATCTACTTCTCTATGGTATAACAAACACCGGCTTCGCTTACTAACGTTTCTCTACATAGCCGGGCTCAAAGATTTTCTCCTACATGGGATAAAAAACCTAGCTTCGCTAACTAAAGCTGCTCTGCATATCCGCCTTTGCCCATGGGCAAGGATTCTCTCCTCATTATTATAACACAAACATAAGGAAGTTTTTACTTTTATTTTATTTAAAATTCTTAAATAAATTAGTATCTAGTATATTCATATGTACATACATTAAACAATTAGAAAAAAATGAATAAATTTGTTTTTATGCTTACTAAAAAAAAACTTTTGTGTTTTTGCAAACTCGTCCCTCTTCATAATAAACTAGAAATATTCAAATAAATTTTGTATGTCCAGAAAGATCTAGTGAAAAGCTATGAAATGATACCAATATTAGCCATATACGTTTGCAAATGTAGTGGAAAATCGCATATTTATATGAAAACTTTAAACGTCCGTAACTCGAAAACTAAGCGTTTTCGCCAATTTTTGTATTTAACTTTTTCTTCTTATTTTTCAATTTTTCAATCACCCGAGGTACTCTTTTACTAACTTTCAAATTTTCATAATTTTTTTTTTTTTGCTTAAGGAAACAGGCATGACAATTATTTTGTATTCGAAGCTTGTTAAAAGAAAAGTGAAAGATAATTCTTTCCTCACCTTTCGCCTACAAAATTCGAAGTCTTGCCCATACCACCAATCAAATAAATCATAATCAAAATCCAGGTAAAGAATATTTTTATATAGAATTTTGAAAAGACATAGGTATGTATGTATATTAAAAAATTACAGGAAAAACTTACAAGCATGTGCAGCTAAGCCAACTTGATAAGTATTGCATTGCTCAATAAAGTCTTTAAACAATTTAAACAGCACATTCACATCAGCGTTGGAGTTCTAAAGGGAAATGTTAGAAAACAAAAATAGGTCAACATTAAAATAAGTAACAACTCAAATATTTTTGGCTGAAGTGCACTTTACGGGGCGTACGAAAAAAAAATATAAAAAATATGCCACCCGATCCAGAATTAAAAAAAAAAAATACCAAAATTAATATTTAAGGGGGCTGATGCCCGTGGGGACCCCTGGGTCCATAAAACCGCCCCGCCCACTGAATGGTATGTGTGGGTACTCAAATTAAAGGTAATTGTGCAACAAAAACGAAAATAATAAAATTTTGGGTGGGCGGCATTTCTAGGGCCCTCTGAGGCACAAAAAAGTGTCCCCCCTATAACAATTATGTATATCTGTGTGGATACTCAAATTAAAGGTAATTTGCTCACGATTGCAAATATGTATTTTATTTTTGTATTCGTTTAATATTTTCCTCTCTAGGTTAATTTATGTATCTTTTATAGCTATGCAGAGAAGTTTTAGTTAGCGAAGCCGGTCTTTGTTATACCATAGAGGAGAAAATCCTTTTGCCCGGCCGAAGGCCGGCTATGCAGAGAAGCTTTAGTAAGCGAAGCCGGTCTTTGTTTTACCATAGAGGAGAAAATCCTTGCGCCCGGCCGAAGGCCGGCTATACAGAGAAGCTTTAGTTAGCGAAGCCGGTCTTTGTTATACCATAGAGGAGAAAATCCTTGCGCCCGGCCGAAGGCCGGCTATACAGAGAAGCTTTAGTTAGCGAAGCCGGTCTTTGTTATACCATAGAGGAGAAAATCCTTGAGCCCGGCCGAAGGCCGGCTATACAGAAAAGCTTTAGTTAGCGAAGCCGGTCTTTGTTATACCATACAGAAGAAAATCCTTGCGCCCGCCTGAAGGCCGGCTATACAGAAAAGCTTTAGTTAGCGAAGCCGGTTTTTGTTATACCATAGAGGAGAAAATCCTTGCGCCCGGCCGAAGGTCGGCTATACAAAGAAGCTTTAGTTACAAAAAAATAAAAAAATAATAAAACTCATTTGAAAATGTTAGCGCATAGGTATAACATTAAAAAAGCAAAATAGAAACAAAATATTTACAATCGTAAGCAAAATACCTTTCATTCGAGTACCCACACATAGTTATAACGGTGGGAGGGGCAATTTTTTTACCCCCAGAGGGACCCAGAAGTCCCGCTCGACCTTAATTTTATTAATTTCGTATTTTTTACACAATTACCTTTAATTTGAGTACCCACACATACCACTAAGTGGGCGGACCGCTTTTTTTGATCCATGGGGTCCCAGGGGCCTCAGCCCCCTTAAATTTTAATTTTGGTTTTTTTCTTTTTTTATTCCAGAGGGGGTCCAACTTTTTTTTTTTTTTTTTTTCGTACGCCCCGTAAAGTGCACTTTTGCCATATTTTTTACCGCAATACTATTAAATTTAGCAATTAACACATAAAGTACACCCAACGAATGCTGTTGTATGTCCAATGTCTCCAGGACATTATCGAGTATATTCCAGTTTTTGGTTAAAATCTCCAAAGATTCTAATAAATGTGTTGCCAGTTCTTCAAAGGCACCTACAAAATTGTGTTTAATATAAAGTCTTGCCTTTTTATCTTTATATTTAACTCACCCGATGAACTACGGCTTCTCACACTATTCACAAAATTTTCTAAGGCGCTGGCCATTTTTTGCGTGTGTTATTTTTCCTGCGAACAAATAACTCCAAATAAAAACAAAATTTCTACAATTCTTTTGTGTGCCAGATTTTAGCTTTTTTGCATGCTTCTTTTAAAATTCAAACAATTTGGAATTATATGTTTATATGTATGTATTTTACGAACTTTTTTAAATATATTTTTATTTTAAGAAACTTTTTTTTGTTTTTGGTAGATTCGTCTTGCAATATTATTTTTGATGGTTATTTCTTTTTGTTCAGACACAAGGTTGCAAAATTTTGTATTTTCGGGCAATTTTATTGTCGCTAATGTTTAATTTACTAATCAATTCACTTATTTTTCTTTAAATTTATTTTATAATAGTATTGGTATAATTTATATTGAAATCTCATAAAATCTATTTAAAATTTGAAGTATTTAGAAAAAAGCGAACGAAACATTTGTTCCAAATTTTTTTGCACATGAAATTTTTGCAACTGTGTTGGGATTTTGTTTTGGTTATGCGAAAGAGAGACAAATATATATTCAACACATGTACTAAATAAATGTCAAAAACCGGCATTCCAGAGCAGAGAGCTGCCAGAAATAAATATTGACTTCTGCCTAGGGGTGTCAGAAGTACTGTTTTAGCAGTGCATGGACTTTTTTACTTTGTACTGTTTGAAAACGCCAGAACAAATATTCCTAAGATGTGATATCGCACGATCTAGGTGGCCAATTTAACTTAGAAAATCGTGAAATTAAGTGCTCACCAAAGTTATTTCTTAACAAGGCCATTGATTCACGAGCTGTATTGTTTGCAGCGCCATCTTGTTGAAAACAGAGCTTACCGAGACCTTGCCTTGAATTTCAGGAAGCACATATTCCGTTAACATGCTGCGATAACCATTCATGGTGACATTCTGATTTTCCTATTTTTTCAACAAATACGGACCAATGATACCACCAGCCCGTAAACCATACCATACCGTTGTCTTTAATGGATATAATGAATATAATTACGATTGATCCAGAAAAGTGCTTATTACTGAATAAAATTTTACAATAAAACACCGGATTTTCATTTCTCACAGAACGCTGATTTTCGTAATACTGCTAAACAAACCTCACGATGAATCGCCCTTTATATTATAAAAAAAAAAAAACAGAAAAGTTAAAGTGCTTAGTACTAAAGGGCAAAACTAATAAACTAAGCACGCTTTAAGTTTGCAAGCTATAGAGCTGTAAAGTTTGAAAATTAATTCACTTTGTAACATCTTTCATGTTTAGGATCATATTTTAAGTAAATATAATTTGAAAGTGTTTCAAATTACCTTCTAATTGGGGTACACAAATTGTTTTAATAATGAACCCAATACGAATTTATTTCAAAAATTTAAATTAGCTTTTCTAAAAAAAATTATCTTAAAATATCATCGATATAATGGTATCATAAATAGTATAATACAAAACTAAGAACATTTAAGCTTTCAAATAATGTATGAGATTCATAGCTCCCAAACCAAAATCTTCTTGTCCAAAATTTATACATACATGAACAACTTCATTCATAAGCATATTGAAATGTTTATTCACTGAAGCTCATGTTCGAATAAAATAGAGATGATCAAACAGTTGTTTTATTCATGCTACTAGCAAACACATTTTGGTTCATATCGTTTTCAAAACTGTACTTAATTCAGTAAAAATTGTACTTTTTCGACCTTAATTGTACTAAAACCCCAAATTATTTTTTACTAGTTAGAATAACAAACATTTTTAGGGTGTTTTATTAAATTGCATGAGAACTATCGATATCGATAACTATGTTTTGACATCTGAGAATGCTAAACAGTGCAACTGGTTAGTAAAGTTTGAAGAAGCTCATTACTGGTTAAATGGCTACGTCTATAAGCAAAATTGCCGTATTTAGAGCGAATATAATCCTTAAGCCATTAACGAGTTAGTATTACTTCCATTAAAAATGACTGGTGCAGTTTACACGCTGGCGGCACTATCAGTCCTTATTTCTTTCAAAAGGGACAAGCGCCTGCCATTACGGCTTATTACGAGTGCCATCGCTTAATTAGCTTATCAGCTTAACATTAACGACATTTGGCTCCAATAAGCTGGCTCAAATTAACATACAGCACACCTAACAATTGGTTTTTGCAAAATAAATATGATGACAACTTTATTTACAGAAGTGGTCCTGTTCACTGGACCCCACGTTAATGCGATTAACGTGGATAGCTTTATGAGGCTATGTTAAGTCATTGGCTTATCCCGACAAACCAGAATTTCTTGAAGCATTGGAGTCCAATATTCAAACCAGCCGCGGCGGACATACGACGAAAATAATATTTAAAATAATTTCATGATAATAATTTGCCAGATTATAATAAAAAAAAAATCATTCCAACATTATTTCTTTCTTGTATTATTATTTTTAGTTCTCATGCAGCTAAAAAAGTACCCTATACATTAGAATTCACTTGTACTCTACCTTAATACTTAAATATATTTATAATATATCTTTGGCAATTAAAAAAGAAAAACTAAGTTGTAATTAGTTTTCGCTTAGGCGAAAACTTCTTCGCTTGTTTTTTTTTTTGGAGCTAATAGTGGTACAGGGTAAAAATACGGGAATTTACATAAAAGCGATTTTTACGCTCTATTTTCATCATATTTTGGAATGAAAAAATTCAACTATCCATGCCTATGCCAAAATCTTAAATTTTAAAACGTTCTAACGGTCTAAAAAATTTGACAGCTAAATCTGGCATTAGACATGGCCAAAAAATGCTAAAAATTATTTTAAAAATTTGAATTTTTTTTTAAAGATATTTGTTAAAAATTTTATTCGGAACTTAATACATTTCAGTGACTTATTTTGTAACGGAATGGAAATAAATGGTTATATTTAAGCAAGTGGCTAGATTTTGGTAAAGCTTCTGATACATATAAATATGTAGCACAAGTAGTTGAGCTTAAATTTTAATTTTGCCAACTGCTAAATGAAAATTTTTGCAGTTAAATAGAAATTTTTAATGCCAAATTTAGCTGCAAAAATGCCAAAATGGCCACAGTGGTCATGGAGTACTTAGTACTTTTGCAATGCTAATAGTACTGAAAAAGTACATTTGTACTGACCTTACCATCCCTGATTGTTTTATTACCATTGCAAAGGGTCTCCACCTGAAATAATATCTGATATAATATCTGAGAGAACGTCGGCAAAATGAGAGAATACATTTCTTCATGTTAATCTTAATATTAAACAAGGGGAATACGTATCTTATAAGATTTCATAATCGACTGACTTCGTACAGTAAACTTGTTTCGTTTTTATTCTTTTTTTAGTTTTTTTTAATTCAAAATATTGTTTTTTAAACACTTTTCAAAAGATGTTCACTATTTGCATTAATAAATTACACATTTTAATAATGGTGGCTTATTATTGTTTTATATGTGTGCATGCATGTGTATTTTTGACAGCTCATCTTATAAGATAGTTTTTATAAGATTTCTTATAATAACTGTCGCATAACATTTATTATAATATTAATATGTACTAACACTATTTGAGAGTCCACACGTAAGATAATACTCTCTGCGATTGAATTTGACTTTTGCTAATATAAAAATCTTATATCTTATCTCAGGTGGAGACTCTGTGTTAGTGCTCATTCACACTAAACATCTGCATGAAACTTAATAATGATGTTCATGAAACTTTCATTATAATTTTGTATTTGCTTCGTTTGTATTCAGTATAATGAATAACTACGAAATGAAAGCAACAAACACATGAAATTTAAGAGACGAGTAAGATGCAGTTTTTTTGTTTACTTAAGCAAGAGAATAGGAATGCTAACAACTCTGAAACAAAACAACCACTGAATAAATGTCGAATATGTTCATGGAAAAACACATTTATTTTAAAGTCAGTATTGCCAGTTGAAAGAAATGAAAAACATTTGGAAAAATAAAAAAAAAAACAAAAATAACCATGAAGAGTAAAAGCAACAAGATAAGGAAGTACATTTATATTAAAATAATACAAATTTGACTTTGTTTTCAATGTAAATTAGTTGTTTTTAATGTAAATTTTTAAACTTCAAAAAAAATTTTATTTTATTTTTAAAAACATTTTTCAGCAATGTGTTTTGCTTGGACGTACATAAAAAAGTGGTGAGGAAAAAAATTTTAATTTAATTTAAAAAATGCTTTACAAATTACATATCTTATTGTTATAGTAACAAAAAAGCAAAAAATTTCATAAATTTACTAAGTGGCAACATTGCTATTTAGTATTTATATAAAACAAATGAGAGAGAGCGAAAAAGGTGAAACAAAAGTCTTTTTTATTTGAATTTTATTTGAATACGAACTTCATTGAATAAACATTTCAGTATGTTCATGAATGAAGTTATTCATGCAGACCTTTAGTTCACACTCTTCAAGTTTAATGCTATGTTCATACGACGATAAAAAACCACTTGCTTCGCATTCTGAAACTAGATTGCCAAACATGCTGTTCATACGATTCATTCTTGTTTAATTTTGACATTTCATGCGTTGTTAGTGTGTTTTTATTAAAAATAGATTAAAATGTAAGCAAAAGCTAAAAATAAATTATTTAATTTTATTTATTAATATTATTATTTAATAATTATCACTTTATTTTATTAACCATAAATTTTTATTTTGTTTGCTTTTTGGAGAGCTGGTTCAGATAAACTAACGATAATTGTTATCAAAATTGGAGAGGATAGTAAATTTTTCATGTTTCGCAGCATGTTCCAAGATTATACGACCTGTTTCGCTTTAAAAATGTTGTATAGCAAAACATGTTGTTTCAATCAAGTTTGGGGCGCGAAACGGGAATGGGAGAGCGAAACACGAATATTAATGCCCGTGTAAACATGGTATAAGACGTCAAGTCTAGGGCTTTTAGGAGAGAGGGGAAAAGATAATGCCATTTCTTTTCCTCCCACTCTAAACTTAAACAGTGGGATTTAGCACTTATTTTAGACTCGGCGTATTTACTTGATTAGGAGGTCTCAGTCTTGTAACAACTAATATTTCGTGCGTTTTTCATATGAAGTTCATATGCATAATACGAATAATAAAAAATTTTTAATTTCAAAAATAGCTAAGCCTGAAAGTAATTTCAATTTTTTAACAGACGGCAGATTGGCTTTCCATTTTTAAATCTTACGCAAAATAAATATTTTAAATCAAAAAAATGTTTTATCCCATTTTTCCATAAGCGGCACACTTTGAGTCCGACAAATTGTATCTAGTATTGAAAATGCAATGGCAAAATATTGCTTCTAAATTGGATTTTTGGACTGAAGTTAAGTGTTATAAAGGTGCTGTTAATAGATATAAATACCTTGGAGGCAATAGCGAATATTGCGTTTATTATTTTTTCACTTCCATATTAAGTTTTTGTTATTGTTTTTGAAAAGAATATTCATTTTTAAATAAATACAATTAAAACTAAAAATGTAAAAATACGCGTTTTTTCCCGATTTAGGAGTGTTTTATAATTTAAGAGTTGACAACGCTGCTTAAAATCTAAAGTTGTTTTTCTCCGTGTAGTCCTAAAATCGCTTATATGAATAAATATTCTTATCTGGCAACAAAATAAAACAACAGCTGCATTTTGGTTGTCATTTGTGTGAATTGTTTGTTTTTATTTTGTGTGAGGAGATTATAATAAAATACATTGAAAAAATCAAGTAAATCAAACTAAAAGTGTTTAAAAAGTAAAACCAATGATATATGCTATGAAGAGAAGATTGAGTTAGCGAAATCGGGGTTATACCATAGAGGATAAAGTTTTTGAGTCCAGCCGAAGGCCGGCTATGCAGGGAAACTTTAGTTAGCAAAGCTGGTGTTATCTATATATAAATCGGCAAGAGCAAAACAGTTAAGAACACTTTCCTCTTCTGTTTGTTAACCGATTTGAACAAAAAAATACACAATTTGAAAGGTATTTACTTACGTAAGTGCACAATATTAATCGCTATGATATTGAACTTTAACATAAAATTATAGATGCAGGGTTTTTGAATTTTCGTTAATATTGGGACTGAAACATAAAATTTTTTTGTATTTGTATTTATTAATTCGATTTTCTAATACAACAAAACACAATATCTTATAAATTACAGCATTAGAATCAGACAAGTTAAAGTATACATTGATAAAAAATATTTTTTTAAAAACTACATAGATTATATTTAAATTTAAATAGAGTAAAATATATAAAGTAAAGGTTTATAAAAATAAAAAAGTACAATTAAAACATTAAAAAAATTTACGAAAATTTACGAAAAATATTCCCTTAGTAATTTTCTAAATCTTATAGCGTTGCTAGTGATTTGCAAATCATTTGGAAGTTGATTCCAGAGACGTATGCTTAATATAAAGTATTGGCATTCAGAAGCATGGTCACGATGACGAAATTGTATTAAATTTTTCCCTCTACACGATCTAGAAAACTGCAGACGTTCATAAAGATATTTTGGCTCCTTTGTCGTTATTATTTTGTGAAGTAATATTAAGTTTTTGAATTGAAGATAGTTTGAAAATGACATATTAAATAAGCGACAAGAGTGCTGCGATATATGATCAAATCTTTTTAAGGAGAAAATGTAACGGATGATATTGTTGTATGTTACGGTCAGCTTTCTCATATCATTTGTGTTACAACCAGTAAAAATTTCAGATGAGTATAAAAGTGTCGGAAGAAGATATGTTTTTGCAAGTAATATTCTTACTTGCAGAGGTGTAAAGTGCTGAGTAGCCCATAAACTTCGCAACATGCCATATACTTTACCACAAACTTGTGTAATGTGATTCGACCAGGTTAAAGTTTTGTTAAATAGTACTCCTAAGTTTCTTGCTGAATCTACAACATCGATTCTCGAATCACCAAGAAATAAATTTACCTCAAAATTTATATAAGAGGCTCTTTTACATATTAATATGCATTTGGATTTATTAGGATTAAGTCGCAAACCGTTAGCCGATGCCCACGTAAGTATATTCTAAAGATCATGATTTAACTCCCGTATTTTCATATTAGCTGACTCTTTAGGACTACTGTGATACAGCTGAACATCATCAGCATACATTTGTATACTAGAATACGATAGTTGGTTTGGGAGATCGTTCGCATATAAGGAGTATAGCAGTGGTCCAAAGATGGATCCCTGTGGGACACCTCTAGTTACTTGTAAAGAACGCGATATAGTTTCGGCATTTGCAACTGATTGGCATCTCTTGAGAGGTATGATGACAACAGTTTCACCGCAAACGTGGAAAATTTAAATAGTTTGGACAATTTCATGCACAAAATTGAATGGTGCACTGTATCAAAAGCCTTTAAGTGGTCCAATAATACCAAAAACGTTATTTTTTTCTCATCTAGGTTACTACGAATTTCCTCTATCACATCGGTAAGAGCTAAAGTACATCCACGTTGAGGTCTGAATCCAGATTGACGATCGGTTAACAGGTTGTTGTTATTAAAACTAAACATGGATGTTTCTGAGTTACTTGGTGGCCACACGATAAATTTTTGTCTTTCAATTCCTTTCAATTTGCTCTCACTCTCATTTTTTTCACTAACACACTCACACTTTTTAAATTGATCACGAGATTGCTCTCAATTTTAACTATCCATTTGTTTGGCAATTTTACGCTCAATTTAACAGCTGATTAGAAGTTTAGTGAGCAAATTTTTCGTTTGTCAGTATAAATTGTTTTCTTGATTACATCTTGAAAGTAAATTGCTTAAATTAAACATTCAAGGTCCAAAGTAAATGAAAATCTGTTACAGGGATCCTTTTTGGTACATTTGCGTTCTTTAACTGGTGCTTTTCGAATTTATATTAATACTGAACCTAGAAACATCAAATTCAACATGCAGAGTCTAGAGAGATTGAGAAACTATATGAGGAGACTTTTTAGTACTTTCTTGATTTTCAATAGTACTTTTTGATTTTAAATATTATTGAACTTACAAAACTAAATTAAACATTTGCGAACCTGAGAGCGTTGGTCCCTCGACAAATCGATCCACTAAGGCGAAAATAAACAAATGCATATGTTTTCTTCATATTTGCATAAATAATTATGGTCGAATTTCGACCACCTGGCAAATACTAGTTTAATTAAATTTGTATTAAACTTTCGTTTGAATAAACTTAATATTTACCGGAACAAATCTTATTTACCGATGCAGTTCCAAATAAAAAAACAAGAACCTGAATTAAAATTAAAAAATAAGAAAATATGAAGTGAAAAAAGTGACGCAATCGTATAGTTATAAATATGCGATTTTCCACAACATTTCTCAAATTATTTGGCCAATATTGGTTTTATTTTAAAGCTTTTGAATAGATATTTCTGAATATACAAAATTTATACCAAAATTTATAACTTGACTGTTTTACAAAATTTTACATCAAAATGTAACGGAAGTGCACTAGTTAAATACTTGTGTAGTTTGTTCCAGTAAAAGTGTAAAAAATAAAAATTTATTAAATAACAAATATCGGCTTCGCTAACTAAAGCTCATCAAAGATTTTGTCCTCTATGATATAACAAACCCCGGCTTCGCTAAATGAAGCTTCTTTGCATAGCTGGCCATCGGCCGGGCTCAATGATTTTCTCCTCTATGGTATATCAAATACTTGCTTCGCTAACTAAAGCTTCTCTGCATACCCCCTTCGCCCGGGCGCAAAATTGTTTCCTCTATGGAATAAAAAACACCGGCTTCGCTAACTAAAACTTCTCTTCATAGTTTCTATTATGCTTACTAAAAACTCATGTATTTTTACAAACTCATCGCCGCTTCTTAATGGGTTAAAAATTTTTAAATAAATTTTGTATATAAAGAAAGATCTCTTCATACAGATCTTCGGCCATATAAGTTGAGAAATATAGTGGAAAATCGCATAGATATATGAAAATTTATAAAGTCCATAACTCGAAAACTATGCGTTTGTGCCACTTTTTCACTTAATATTTTCTTCTTATTTTCTATCACCCTAGGTACTTGTTTTTTATTTGGAGCTGCGTTGGTAAACAAGATTAAAGCCCATTTACCTTGTACACTTCCGTAAAAACCGTATTGAGTGCTAGAGTTACAAAATTTTAAATAAATTATGTGTATTCAGAAAGATCTATTCAAAAGCTCCACAAACTAGATTTAATCCATTTTTAGTAAACTATAATTTATCGCGCTGTTTTAAGAACATGCTGACGACATTTTTATAATACATATTTACAAATGTGGAAAATGCTTCAAATATAATGTATAAAACATACCGATTTATTAAATTTTGTCAAATAAACGAGGGAAAGCCAACCAATTGTAGGGGAATGTAGTAAAAGATAAACTCACTGTTTTTTGTTGGTTTTGTCTAACCTTTGATATCGTTGCAAGTAAACTTGCCTGTTTGTAATTATCATTCGCTTTATAGTTATATTTGTATAATGTCATTAGCTTTTCCAAAGCCTTTAGAAAAAGGTTTCCTGATGATCTGGCCGAAGCAGCCAGCGACATGCACATAGGAACTAGCTTATTTCAGTGCTAAGTACTTATATCAAAAATAAAAAGTGGGAATTTAGCATGTCATAGATAAACCTTATTAATGAATAAAAAATTTTGTATTCCCGAAAAAAACTTTAATAGCTGTATTTATTCACATAATTGTTGTTAAGTGGAACACGAAGCTTTCATATGGTACTTTCGAAACAGTAGAATAACGGTATCGATTGCCAACCTTGATTATTTGTGTGAAATTAATATTTTGTACTTAAAGCTTCATTTTATGTAAAACCTCATTTTTTTTAATCAAAATCTATTTTTTGCGAATATTATCTATATTTTAATATATGTTTTCTGTGTAAAAATTGATATTTTTGCATTAGAATCAATTTTTCGCATGCACAACGGCACTTTGCATGAACACAGATATTTTGTATGAAAATCATTTTTCGCACAAAAGTATTTTTTTTGCATTAAAAATGATTCCAAGTTATAAAAATTTTTTGGGTTCTTTTTGTGAATAAATAAATAAAGCAATAAAAATCAATTTTTTGTAAAAAATCGATTTTTTAGGAAAATAAATTTTTCAACATTTTTTATTTTTCGAATTTATTCTATGAGCTAAATTTCAGTTAGTTAGCTCATAGAATAAATTCGAAAAATAAAAAATGTTGAATATAATAAAGTAGTTTATGAAAAGAAATAATTCCCAGATTAAAATAAATTTTTTGTAAAATCTTTTTTATGATAATTGATTTGTTGTATGAATAACGGTATTTTGTATGAAAATCGATTTTTGGTATAAATAACTAAAATTGTATTTTTTTATCAAAAGGAGTTTTATAACTTTAGTTTCTTTGTTTTGTTGCAGTCGAACATGTCTGTGAAACCTGAAGACATATTTTTTCGTGCTTCAGATTCCAATAATGAAATTGATTCCAATTATTTAGAAAATGATGATTTACAACAACGCATTATTCTTGTGTGTTTTTTGTGTCTTCGTCAATATGATTTAGAAGAAGATTTGCGAGGTCATTTGATTGAATATCATAAATATAAACTTACTAATGAGCCTGCCAATGAAAATTGTAAAAAAGAAGAAAAAGAGCCAACGGACGAAACTGCAGAGGCTGAAAAACAATCCATAGAAGTAGAAGAACAATTTGTTAAACCTGTTACAGATGTCGAAATTAAACCAGTGCCATTTAAAGATTTTCGTTTGATTCTTAGAAGTAACATGATTCTGAAATGCAATAAATATTCCAGTTGCATTTACAAATTTGAAACAGAAGAGAAACTAAAACAACACATGGATTGTCATGCTACAAATAAAATATCATTTCAATGTCGTATATGTTCCGCGAAACTAAACAATTGGAGGCGTTGTTCAGCCCATTTGTGGAAAATGCATCAGTTAGATGTGGATTTGTTGAAATGTCCAATATGTGATTTTAAATCTCATGCTTCTGGTAGGTTAATATTAAGATCATCTTCATCATTGTTAATTCAAGAACTTTATTTTCAGCTTTAGTCTGGCGCCACATGAGAGTTCATAAAAAATGGCGTCCACGAGTCATGCGTTCTTTAAAGGCAGTTAAAAAAAGACGCTTAGATTCTTTAAGAAAACAGCAGGAACAGGAAACTCCCCCAGCACCCAAGACTCCTCCACCCAAAAAAAATAAATACTATTCGGAAAAGACATGTGAAATATGCGAACGAAAATTCGTAAATGGCAAAACTTTATCGAAACACATTAAGACAGTACATAATAAGATTAAACCGTTTAATTGCAATGTTTGTGGCAAGAAAACTGCTCGGAAAGCTAGTTTAATAGTAAGTTTTTCCTTCTATTATGTTAAAGTGCTTAAAACTATAAAAAAAACATTTTTCATTTACAGATTCATATGCGCCAACATACTGGCGAGAAACCTTTATCTTGTAAATCATGTAAATTTTCCACACGTGATCCCAGTGTCTTGCACAAACATCAAATGACACATGACCGTGTTGGCAAATTAAAATGTTCTTTGTGTGACTACACGTGTATACAGTCGAATGCCCTTAAACGTCATATACGTTTAAATCATATTGAATATTATAAAGAAATTTCCTGTGATTTATGTGCTTTTGTTACCATCAATGTCAGCAAGTTAAAAGCTCACAAAGATGATCACCGTAAGGGTTTAATAGTCAACAATGAAGATTCCATGGTCGCCAGAAAGATGGTGAAAAGAAATGAGGTAAGTGGTTGAAATATACATATGTATGTGTACATATAACACTTCTAAAATATATGAAATGAAATACATCAATGTAATATAATCAATTGATACGAAGACAGTCAAGGCGAATTCATTACAGGCGACCCTAAAAGCCCTGCTGATAATTTTTTTCTTTAGCTTTATAATTGTTGGATGTCAAAATTTTGTTTATTATCTTTGTTTCTATTTTGATTTGTTTCGGTTTTTGACATTGTACAATGGTTTTACAAATACTAATTTCTTGTGGTTTTTGTACGAGTTGTACTTGTTGTACTACCGAGACTACCTGGAATGAATTCGCCTTGAAGACAGTGAAGGAAATAAATGAACGTAATAGTTGATTTTGTTTTATAACTATTTTATTTGACATTAAAATTAGCAAACAATATACATTAGCGGAATTCACCCTTGATAGTAAAGTCCCTTGTAGACCTTGTTAATCTTATAATTTTAGTAAAAATACTAATATTTACAACACTGCAACAACAAAATGTATTAGACTAAAATATACTACGCTGTGGTTGAAAAATCAAACAAAAAGGAGTAGTAAACAAAGTGTGTGAATTTACCAGAATAAAACAGTTGAAGAAACTTTATCTGTCTCTTTCTCTCACTCATCAAATTCATTAATTTACAATGCATACAAAAAAGACACTCACGCTTTGAAGTATAAAATCGTATTTAATATAACAGAGTTGTACTCTTAATACAAAGGGTGAAAACCGCTATTATATATTATATTTACAGTATATTTACATTTGGGTTGTTCACGAAAGGCGGAATATCAGGTTATATGGTGATGTAGTTATATTAACAGCAGCAGAATATATTTAAAAAAAATTAAATAAATGTATTTCGTTGTTGTGAATATAACTAAACAACCATATAACCTGATGAGCAGCCTTCCGTGAACAACCCAATTATTATTGTTATAATTAGTGTTAAAACTTAAGAAATAATAAAATATTTAAGTTTAAAAAACATTTTCCTAAGAATACAAGGATTTCGCGGTACAGAAAAAACTGCTCTCTATAAGAAGACTAAAACGAATCAGAAGTTTAAAAAACATTTTCCTAAGAATACAAGGATTTCGCGGTACAGAAAAAACTGCTCTCTATAAGAAGACTAAAACGAATCAGAAGAGGATATAGATACTCAAGCGTACTGAAATACGCTTCCACTGAGTTTTTCATTATATGATCAATTTTATCTTACTTAATACAGAGTTTTGACTTTAAGCACTGAATATTTGATAAGAATTACCAGGAGTTAACGGGCAATTCTAAGACTTTTTAGGTTTAATTCTGAAATTTAATGTAATGTATACGGTGACCATCGGTTCTGTATTTTACAGAACAGGGGGATACTCTCTATTACGATGCGAATGCGATTTCAATACGAAAGCTAAATGCCATTTTGGTATTTCTCTATCGCTTTCGCAATATTTTTTGAAAATAAAGCAACACTGGTAATACAAATTAAAGATAGTGCAGATTGCCAGTAATGAAATGAAAAATATGTAAAATAAATTTAAAATTTGAAAATTGAAATAAAATAAATAGCGATTATTTGCGAAAAAAAATAAAAAGAGGCGAAATACAAATGCGCAACCGCATTAAAGAGTACCAATCGCTAGATTTGGTACCATTTTCTTTCGCATCTCAATAGAGAACAGCCACTATATTCTTTAGTTTAGAACTTTGTTCTGAGTGAATTATCTTTTTTAGCGAAAAGCCTTTAATTGTTCTGTATTTAATTAAATTTTCTTTATTTGTACTGTATTTAGTAACATAACATTAAAAGATACTTTCTCAAATCTCCTTACTGGAAACTTGCACAATTTTTTTTCTTTTTGGAAATATTTTTGAGAATAATTACTTAAAAAAGTGTACAAAATCATAATTTACGTTTAATTTATTCTAATGAGCGCTTAAGGCTCATGAAGACACTTTTCGAGAGAAATGAAATTAAAATAAATTTACAAAATACATACTGAGAATTTTAGCAGGGATGTAATGATACGGCCTTTTGCCGATATGATACCGATACCCAAACAAAAATATCGCCGATATCGATACGCTTATTGAATTTGGATTCAAGTTAAATTTAACAAAACTCAAACAGAGTGAATTGTAATTGGAAGGAGGCTCATCCTCCTAGGATCCTCTTATAATTTTTTCACAAAATCTCTAAAAACGAATTTTTGTAGATTTATCAGAACTTGTACTACCTGTAGGGGTTTTCAACATTTTCGGAATGCAGAGACATGTTAAGTACCTCAATAAGACATTTATTCGGTAAGATTGAAATCAATTGTCTTTGAAATAATCGAGCATTGTATCGAAGGTTAAACATTGTAGATAAAGGATAGGTTTCATTTCTAAAGCCTTAAGTCTTTTAGTTAGAGCTAATGCTGAGTCAGCCGCTAAATTTTGAGACTCCGAACTATTTTCTATCTTCGTTGAAGCAATTTCATTATTCGGTTTTAATATTATTCTCTGCTTTTTTAATATATTATTTCTCTTAGTTGTTATGCAAAAAATAAGCATAGAAAATTTAATTATTTGTTCAAAAATACTTCAACAATCTGTAAAAAGTATCGTCGCGTCGACAGCAAAATATCGCATATACCGATATATCGGAAAATCTGAAGTATCGCCGATATATCGGTATTTGTTACTTCCCTAATCTTTAGTTTTCAAGAAAGTTACAAACAATTTCAAAATAACGAAAATTAAACATTTTGTAAATTTTTTGAAGAGTATTAATTTTCAAATATGTTCTGTTTTTTTTTGACTATCGAATCACTCCTTCATACTTTTCTAACTTTGAAGTTTATGCGGTAGTTTTTTTTTTTTTGGTTGAAATCCGAAATTTTTTAAAACAAGAAATTAGTTTGCACTTTTCGAAAGTTTTTGCAAATAATTTTGGTTTTAAAACGGCCAAAATTTTAAGAAAAAAGCTGGTTAACGCATCACGGCAAATGTGTGTCGATATGATCTATTTGCATAACATCAAATTTTTGTGTTCTGTATTTTGATTTTAAAAATATGGTCACCGTAGTGAAAAAGTACCGAAATTTTTATTATATTGAAACAATTTGTTGACCTGCGTAAATGAAAAAGAATTTAAATCTTATAGTTTATTTGAGTGTCTCTACAAATATTGTGATCGTTTTTCTCTGTTAAGCCAAATCTAAATTTAAATTAAATACAAGACAGTTCCAAACTGTTCTTGTACTGATCGAGTGCTACTACACCGGGAATTAATAAAAAAAAAATTGTACTAAAATTGTTGGAGGGAAGCACCTATAATTTTTTCATTTTTTATTTAGCACTCTTTTATTTTAGTAAAAGCACGAAACAATAATCTATTAAACAAATTTCTGGGGATAAAAAAGTATAGCCTCGCAACATCAAAACCGTTCGCATTATCAAATTTTAAATAATCTTTAGACAAAAGAATTCCTTGAAAGGATTTATTTTCCAGGGAACATCGAAATTTGGTTTTATTAAGGTTGACTTGGCTAAAAATTCTTTCCGCATTTGCGAAAGAATGTGGAAGGACCATAATTTGTTGTACAAACTTTGACAGCACTGAAAATGCATCCGAAGAATTCCCACGTTTAAAGTCTGAAATTTTTTGCCAATTTTTTTGGGGAACTCTTAGAATTTCCATAAAAAAATATTTTCCTTTTTCATAATTTTGTTAGGGTTAATCATGTTCAAGAATTTATAAGATATTTGTTCAAAATCAAGACGTTTTAATATTTGATTTAAAAGTTCTATTTAAACATGTTATTAACAATTTTGTTGATTTCGCTTTTGTGGAGCTTTAATTTTGATAGTAACTCATTAAATTACTCATTGCCACCCTTCTTAACCTAACCTAACTCATTGCCAATAAGCCCAAATACCCCGCATCATAAATTCTGTTAAGTAAATTTAATTTTTTAATCGTTTTTTATAAACTTACTTAATGCAGTTTTAAAAACACTTTCCATTTGGTTGTATAGGTTATAGGTAGCAAGTGCTCCAAAGTTACCCAAAATTAATAAATTACACGTTAACAAGCAAAGTTACCGCGGTTTAAGTGTTTATCAAAAAATCCTAACTTTAAGGCAAAAAATCGGCAAAATGCCGATAAATCTGTAAATATGGCAGGCCTGCATGTATACAAAGTTTCGGTCAGTTTTTTCATTTTGCTCTTAATAAACTAATTGAAACAAAAGCCAATATATTGGTGAGCACTACTGGTCATCTAACTAGTAATATGACCGGTAGTCTTCTTGTAGGGTGTTTATAGTATATGCTGACACATTCAACAACTTTAAGTTCAAGAAACTTAATTATATATGAAAACGGGAATTCTAGTCCATTTATAAAACTTAAGGTTTAAGCTGTGGAAGAAAATTAATCTTTTTGCCATTATAATCAGCGTTACCGTAGTGATACTAAAGTATTCATTTGAACACTTTTTTCGACGCTCTTGATACATTTTATGACCCTTTTTTTAATGACTTTTTGTATCATATCATCCAGGGCTGTCAGATGTTGCGATTTCTCGCCAAACGTTTCGATTTTCAAACTGGTTTGGCGACCTAAATTTCGATTTGGCGACATGGCGATTTTTTTTTGGCGATTTATAAGATATTTGGCGATTGTGTTGACTTTTTTTTGATGAGCCATGAATTTGTTAAATTCAATACGAAGAAATAAAATTTTTTTTATTCTAGTATTTCAATGTATGAAATTTGATGCATTCATATGTATGACCAGTATATAAAACTATATTAAGTTGAAATGGCTGATGAAGATAATGAAAATCTTCGAGAGTTTTTTTTTCACATTTAAATGTGCTCCTGAAAGTAATAAGTAGAATTCTTAAAAAATGAATATAATTACAATTTATGAAGATATTTCTATTAAAAAAAGTAACAAATATATCACAGATAAAATTCGTTGTTGTTAAAGATATTTTAAGAATTTTTATGAATCCTAACGTACCTTTGGATGAAACACAATGGAAAAAACCGTTTGTTAAAAGAGAATTTTAATGATGATATTCAATCTAATTTAAATCAGTTCAGACCAACAATTTGTAGCTACAAGGATACGTCAGGTACGTACTATTTTAAGGAACTTGCATCGGTTGTTCTTTATATGCTGGTTATTACAACTAGTAATGTCTGTCTTGAAATAATGAACTCCACTCAAATTTGCCTTCGAAGTAGAATGCGATATGAAGTTTTCGACACGTTTTAACGAGTTAAAAGTTATATGAATGTAAATAGTACATGTTACATTTCTTTTGTTCCTGCACAATGTATTCCAAAAAAGAAGACAAAAAGGGAGTCTTCGCGGTGAAGTATATAGCGTTTTAGATATATAATAGAACTGCAACTACATACAAATGTATTGCGTATCCAATATTTGTTTAATACTTACCGAAAAAAATCTCTTTGTTGCTTTAAGTAGACTACTATAAAATATTTAAAACATTGCAAATTTTTTGTGTTCACTTATCATTTTTACTTTGTTCTAAATAAAAATTAAACAAAATAAATCATGGCGACTTTTTTTTTGAATTTTTGGCGGATTTTAGCGATACGGAACAAATTTTTTTTTGGGATTTATAAAAAAATATTGTAAATTATTCTAAAAAACATATGTATATTATTGTCAAAAACTAAAAAATAAATGCTTGGCGATTTTGGCGATTTCTGACATAGAATTTGGCGAAAAAGTTCAAAATTAATCTGACAACCCTGATCATATCAAATATTTTCGTGCCACTTTTTGACCCTTTTTAAAAATAGCACTTACGTTTTATTTTTTGCCAACAGCTTTTGGGCCATATAAGTCGTACGTATTTTGACGAAAATGCATCTCTGAATTGTTTGAAAATTTTGCTCAAAATAAGTAAGACTTTGTGATCTGGTAAACTTCCCTAAAGCGGCATGTTGCAATCCGGTTTATATGCACAACGTTGCCATTAAGCCACTAAAGCGTCAAATTTTACCCTTTTTTAAGAACCTTGCCACTTTTATGGCCCTTTTATAAAGAACTCTTTTGTTTCATTTTAGATTAATTCAATTCTCGAATTCCAGAATAAATATAAAAGAGACGAGAACGAATATTTTTAAGATTTTTAAAGCCCGTATTTATAAACTCCAAACAAGATTATCATGAAATCATATATTATATGTATATTATCTTGAAATTGTTTCAGAATTCAAGACATATTTTGAAAGCAAATTTGTTAACAAATTTAAGTTATAAAAAATAAATTTAAATTTACAACTCAACTCGTAAATAACAAAACGTATGAAGCCAAATGCGGAAAAGTTTAAGTTTTGAACAGACTCAAAGCATAAATTTGCGATTCCATGCTTTCGTCTCTTAATTTGTTCGAAACAGAGTTGTAAAAATGGATTTCAAGTGAAGATTTAATAACAAAATATAGAACGAACATAATAAAAAATAGTTTGAAATAAAACATTTTTCGACCCCCTCATTGGTAAATACTATTTGTCATTAACTTGACCCTTTTTTACTCTGGAATACTCTTTTTGTGATCCCTTTTTTGGAACATACCCTTTTGTGACCCTTTTAGAAAATTTCCAACGGTAACCCTGACTATAATATTGAATTTTTAATGCTCTTGTATTAAATTTTTGCTTGTGCTTTTTTCAACAAAAGAACGAAGTTTATATTATTTTTTGTAATATGTTTCACATTAAAAACACAAATCGTCACCTAAAACCCAAAAGGCCGTAAGCGACAAAAAAAAATTAATATCGACATCATAATCTATCAAAAAGTCGATTTTGAATTTTTTGTCGCGTACGTCTTTTTGGATTTTGGGGGAGAAATACAGTATCATGAATATGCAAAATTTATTTTTACTTATTTAATAAATCACCAGCTCATTATTGGTTATTTTGTACGTTTTTGTATGAGCAATTTGTGCATTCGCCAAACAGTGTTGTCGTGTAGAGCAAAACAATACTTAAAAAACTTTAAAATAGTTAATATGGAGCAAAGTTAGTGCTTAATATCTCAGAAACCATCAACAATTTCGTGAAACATGTTTTGGATTCAGAAAGGGGGTATTCAAAATATATATGCCCCATACCTAACTGAATATTTTTAAAAATAGTCAGTAGGTCAAACCAATAATGAGCTGACGAAATATGTAAATCAAAAATTTTTAAATTGTTTCTATTTAATAAAAATAAAAACAGTTCGGTGTCGGGTTCAACGGGCTTGGTTTGTAAAATATACCAAAGTCCGGATTAGGGTTCGGGTTCGGTCAGAAATGGTGCATTCAGTCGGACGCTACTAGCTTAACATAAGCTTTATCGCAGTTATATTTACACAGGTAATTTTAAACAACAAATTTTTGGCAAGACAATTAATTCAAGAATGTAAGGACCTGACTCAAGAACTTGATTATATAACTTTGTCAGAAGATGGGCAGAAGATTTTAAGGTAACAAGAGAAAAAAAGAACTTAATTAAATATCAGACACATAATATAATCAAGATAAGTGAAAACCGATTTGGACAAAACTTAAAATAATGAAATCCTCAATCAACAAGATCTTACGCAACTGGATTATTTTTTCTAGGTCTCTACCGATTGCTTCTTACCTTTGGAGAGTATTGATTCTCTGCCCCATGAACCGGCTGTTGATACTGGAGGCGTTACCATTCCAGCGCCCTCGGAGGACTCACAATTTCCCACTTTTTTAAATAATTAAAAACTTTAAGATTTTTTTTTTTAATTTTTACTATTTATTTTTCCTTTTTGTTTAATTGATTTTATGATATGATTTGCAACGCAATATTATTTTTTAAGTCATTTTAAGTATTTTTTTTCTCATTTTTTTAATAATTAAAATCTTTTCAATTTTTTTTTAATTTTTTTTATTTAACATTTTATGTTTGGTTTTAATTAATGTTTTTTTTTTATATAACGTCTTTTGAGTTTGTTTCTTGTATTTTTTTATTTAATTCCATTCCATTTAATTTTTTTAACGTTTCAATTTAAAATTTCTTTTTTTCAATTTTTCAAAATCTTTGTTTTTAGGGATTAATTAAAAAAACGACATTAAATGTTAATGTTCATTTTTAATTTTATTAGACGATTTTTTTTAAATTATTAAAATATGAAAATATGTTCTTTTTTAAGGATTTGATTTAAATTTTTTGATTTAATGATGTTAGACAATGAATTTCTAGTACTAAAATTTAATTTTTTATTAGTTTTCAGAAACATTTTTTTTCGAATTCTAATTTTAAATACGGTTTTAATTAAAGTTTTTTTTTTATAAATTATTGCTTTTTACAAAAGTTCTTTTAAAATTTAAAAATTTTTGTTTTCAATTATTTTCGCTTAACTCTTAAAACAAAAATTGTTTTCTTGTATCGAGTCGTTTGTATTACAGTTCAAATGGAAGTATTGCATTTTTCTTTTAACTATTTGTTTAGATTAAATGAAATTATTTGTTTTATTTTTATTAATGTCAATTGCTTTGCTGCACGTTTCTTTGCTATTTTATATCGGTGAATAATTTAGTAGACTTTTAATATTTTAAAAAATATTTTTCCTTTTTATTATATTTTAAATATTGATTTAAATATTGTTTATTCCTTTTTCAACTCAAAAAATTTCAACAAAAACTTGTTAATTATTTTTTTATTGTCTGTATTTGATTTGAAATAGAGCTAATATTTTGTAGAGTTTTGTTTTTTTATATTTATTTTTATAAAATTAAAATTAGTTAAAACAAAAGAAAATAAAATTTTCGAAAAATTAAGCAAATTAAATGTAAAAATTTTATTTCGTTTTGATTCTTTTTAATTTTAATTAGGGGCAGTGTTTTGTTTAAAGTTTTTTGTTGTTTTATTTATAATTTTAAGAACTAAATTAATAAACAAAAAAATTCAATATTAATTATAAATATTTTTTAAGTATAAAATTATTATAAAAAACTTTGGGTGGGTTTCTTAAAGAAATTTTCTTTGTATATAATAAAAAAATCGTTGAATTTGATTTATTTTTGAGAAAAAAATTTCGATATAAATTTTTATTTAGTATTTTGATTTATTTAAAAAATTGTACTAAATTTATTATACATTTTTAAATAAACCATTAAAAAAACAATTTTCTTTATTCTTTGCAATGATTTTAACAAGAGTTTTGACAAAGTATTCTTTTCAGCAAAAACAAAATGTTCTCAATAAAATAAATTTTAATTAAAGTTTTATTAAAGATTAGGTTTGATAGAAATGGTGGTGCGAAGTCAATCTGCACACCCCTTACCCAGAGACTAGTAATTAAAGGTTAATAAAATTCAAAATTATTGAAAACATTTGTTTAGTTATGCATTTTTTCCATTGTAATTGTTTAAAATCAAAATCTCTCTAAAAATAAATTGATAAACCTAAAGAAGACTATAAATTCCTACAATTTTCCAGGATAAATGATAGCGAATTGATAAAAACTTACAGCCGTATTCATAACGAAAATTTGGCATGATGTTAGCACAAAGTTCATTCATAATACACTAACCAAACTCTGGCTAACGATTTGCTAAACTCTTGTTAACGATCTGCCAAACGTTTGCCACCTTGTGAAAAACGGGCGTTTAATGTTAAATAATTTTGTTTGTTTTTTTTTTAATTCACTGTCTTTTTTAAATAAGTCCTTTTTTAAATTTATTTTAAATAAAAACATTTAACATTTTTATATGGGGAGGAAAAAACAAAAAAAAAAAAAAAAATTATAAAATGAAATGACAAACCAGCGATGATTTATGCAAAACGTGTTGCATTTTGATCACTTTAATGTGACATCATTAATATTCAGAGTTGATTTATTAAAAGATAGCAGACAGATAAAATTCGTTATGAATAAACTCTGTGCTAACAAGCTGCTAAGCTTAATTGGCCTTCTAGTTAGCAGCTCGTACGTAGTATACAAACTGTGGCTAACTTTCTGTTATGAATACGGCTGTTAATGTACACTGAGCTAAAAAACCAGACTTCTTAAAATCCCAGATTTTTTTTTTAGCATAAATGTCAAATTTGTTCTGTTGACCTAAAAGGGCAAAGTACATTTACACAAGGTAGACTTATTTGGGAGAGCATTACAAAAATACACAACTTGTCAAAATTGTCTCCATATAAGACAAACAATTAATGCACACAGGCACATGTTTTGGCTCGTACATACGAATTTGACAATTGGGGTTTATGTAAGAATGGCAACTGGATAAAAAAATAATTCTTTTACTTTTGCTTTTGCAAAAAACAAAACAAAAAATGCTACTACTTCTCTTCTCCCTTCTCATAGAAGCGAGTGAGGAAGGTGTACCTTATCTTTTTTACGAAAGAGACGAGGCCTTCTATGATGTATTCTTTAGCAGTTAGATAAGAATGGTAATTGAATCAAAAACATTTTTAGGCAGGCCCTTAATAAGGCCTGAAGTAAGAAGGTCTTCTGAGTTTTCCCGCTGGGTAATGTTTACTTTCGAACACTGGTTACAAACAAACAAAACTTTATTGTTATACCCTTGTATATTATTTTACCCTTCACCGAAGGTAAAAGGGTATATTCAAGTTTGTCATTCCGTTTGTAATATCTACAAAATTAATCTTAGACCCTTATGGTATATTTATTATTAGTCCTTATAAGGAGCTAAGTTGATTAAACGATGTTCGTCTCTTGAAATGGATTTTTCGATGGCCCCAGATATGAAGGGGACCAGGGGGGCTACTCTCTATTGCGACGCGAAAGAAAATGATCGCAAATCAAGCTATTGGTACTCTTTAATGCGTTTGCGCATTTGTCTTTCGCATCTTTTTAGTTTTCTCTTTTCGCAAATCATCACTTTTTATTTTATTTTAATTTTCCAATTTCAAATATTTTTACATATTTTGTCATTTCATTGATGTCAATCTGCGCCATCTTTAATTTTTATTGCCAGTATTGTTTCATTTAAAAAAAATTGCGAAATTGATAGAGAGTAACAAGTTGAAATCGGTTTCGCACCGCAATAGAGAGTAACCCCCCAGGTTGTTATATATTTATGTATATCACATATAGTACAAATGACTTCGATAGCAATACAAGACATCTATATACATAAGTATGTATATGTATTTATTTTTATAAATTTCTGTTCTTATCGTACCATGGACAAGGGTATATAAGATTTGGCATAGCCGAAAACAGAGCTATTACTTGTTTTTTTTTATTATTTTGTTATGTTATTTAATTATGGTATTTTTTGATTGTTTTCTTGTAATTTTTAAATTTTTATGTCTTATATTGAATGAAAAATCTCATAAAATAGTTAATTAAAAAAAATATTGGTTTTTTTGATCTACTAAAAATGCTATCTGAACAAAAAACGTAAACAAGTGCTTAATATTAAACTATTTGCATATGTATAAATTAGTAAGAATATTTAAGCCATCTTATGTTTATTTTCACAATGGCTGCTTTCACTCTTGGTAGTAAAATTCCCTTGTACACAACTTGTCAAAATTGTCTCCATAATAATTAAGTCAACCTACTAAGTTTTACAACACCACAACAACAAAATGTTTTAAACTCTTATTTACTAAGTCCCAATTTACACGTTGTAGCTTGCTACATTATAGGCGAGAGAGACGAGGAATGTAGACGTGTACATTAGGACTAAAGCCTATAGTACACGGCATGTAAAAATACACATGCGCATGTGGTTCTGACGTAATTTTGACGTCAATGCAAAGCCACAATAAACATTGCGTGTTGTGTGATGACGTCAAAATTACGTCAGAACCACATGCGCATGTGTATTTTTACATGCCGTGTACTATAGGCTTAAGTCTACATTCACAAGTTTCATCTTTTGATGCTCAGCTCTTGTGTTTTAAAGAGAGGGAAGCAAGAAGAAAAGGGGTTGGTACGGAGATGCCTACTTGGGCAGTAAGCTTTGTGTTCTCATTCGAAGGTATATGCACAACAATGGCTGCATGTAAATTTTTTACTTTTCTTTTTCTCTTTGTGAACAAATTCCAATTAATTATTTTGGAAATTGTGGTAATTCAACAACAGCGTTGAATAAGGCACAAATAAAACAAGAGAAATTTTATTTGTTACTTACTTGTTGGGTTTTTTCTCTATGAAAACACGGGGGGTTTTGGGTTTAAAAATTAATTGGGGGTTTATTACTTCACAATATTTTTTTGTTGCACCGGGAGTGCGGGGTTTTTTCTTTTTTGTTTTTAATTTTGTTTTTTATTTAAAAGGAGCAGCTGTCGAGCGCGCACACTTCATTCGTTTTCGTTTTTTTGGTTTTTTCATCGCCCCGAAGGCTAGTTATGGAAGTGTTTGGAGGCCGTCAGTCAAAGTCGATAAGGCCGTCATCGAAGTCGATAAAATCATCTTCAAGATCGATAAGATCGTCTTCGATAACGGCTGATCGATCCTGAACATGCCGCCCCCCTTGCACTGGTGCAATTGTTGAGCCAGTTAATTGTCCTAAAGCCGCGACGATTTGATTTACGAGCCCCTGGGTGGTATGCGGGACCTCAGTAAGAGCTGGAGAGGGCTGAGGTTGCCGCTGCCGTCCTCTTGATTGTTGTTGCTGCCTTTGAAGTTGTTGTTGCTGGCGACGAAGGCGCTGCCTCAAGCGCTGCAAACGTAGTTGTGCCCTTTGCTGAGGCGGGTTGGAAGGTGGTTGCAAATTAGCACTTACAGCTTGTGTTCGTTTGGATCTGCGATCATTTCGAACCCTAGCGGAAACTTGAGCCAGACGACTGCCCTGGGACCGTTGATTGACGGGCCTTCGATGGAGGAGCGTGTGATGAAGATCACCGCATATTTGGCATGCCCCCATTGATGTGCAACTTCCGATTTGGTGTGTCCTCGAAAAACAGTTGGAGCAGTATTTGTGGATCCGCACCAAATAAAGTTTTTGGTCCAATGAGAGCTTCCGGAACATTTTGCAATATCTTAATGGATGGTAGTTAAAGCACACAACACATAGTTCAGGCTGCTGAGCTGGATCCATTCTCTGACAAAATAAAGACAGAAAAAAAAAGAAAGAGAGGCAGATTACGAAAGAAAAACTCATAAAACAGATGTGGACACGACAGATAATATACAAGAACTTGTTAACAATCTAGACTTTTACATAGCGGAAGCATGCATAGTTTTACTATTGGCCGAGTTATTACCCCACTTGACGTTCGGATATCAGCCACTCGTACACGTTTATCTGGACCCACGTGCACAGTTTCAATTCTGCCCAACCTCCAGTCGCTTGGAGGAAGAAGCTCGTCTTTAACGATGACGAAATCACCCGCCTGTAGATCACGTCGTGGATTCTGCCATTTATACCTTTTGTGTAGCTCGTGTAGGTACTCATTTTTCCATCTTTGACTAAATTTGTGATGGAGTGCTTTTAATCGTTCCCAACGGTTAATCAAAGATAGGTTCTGAGATGGTAGCTCCGGAACAAACATTAATGGACCTCCCCGTAGAAAATGGCCCGGTGTGAGGGCCTGTAAGTCGTCTGGGTCCTCTGACATTGGGGATAAAGGTCTAGAGTTTAAAACACATTCAATTCTCGCTAAAAGAGTAGAGAACTCTTCAAAATTAAACTTCTGCGTGCCTACAACCTTTCTAAAGTGGAGCTTAAAACTCTTTACTCCAGCCTCCCATAAACCTCCCATATGAGGAGCACTTGGCGGAATGAACTTCCACCCAAACCCATGAATAGCATATTTTTCCGTAATCTCCTTGGCAGTTTGTCTTAGAAACAAGGAATATTCTTTTAAAAGGGACTTACTTGCCCCTAGGAAATTTGTGCCATTATCCGACATAATAGATTTGGGCAACCCCCGCCTTGCTACAAATCGAGCAAATGCAGCTAAGAAGGCTTCTGAGGTTAAACTTGAACAGGCTTCAAGATGAATTGCTCGTGTGGAAAAACAAACAAATACACAAGCATAACCTTTAATGTATGCAGAATTTCGCAAATTACCTGACTTAATTTGAAACGGACCAGCAAAGTCGACTCCCGCATGTGAGAACGGTAATGAAAGAGTTGATCTTTCCAATGGCAGAGCAGCCATGATTTGTGATTTAACCTGTTGTTTATATCGAACGCAAGTTAAACAATGATGAACACATTTCTTGACGGTTCTTTTAAGGCCAGGAATATAGAACTGGCTTCTTGCTATGCTCATCATAAGAGATATGTCAGCATGCATTAGTAATTTGTGAACAAATTCTAGGAAAATTTTACAGAACTGAGAGGAATTTGGAATTATTATTGGAAATCGTTCATCATATGGAAGCAAGGCATTAGCCAATCGACCGTTGACTCGAATTAGACCTTGAGAATCCACAAATGGATTAAGTGTACATAAAGAACTTTTTTTTGAAACTTGCTTAGAATCAGAGAGATTTGTAAGCTCTTGAAAATAATATGTCCTCTGAGTCAATCGAATAAAGGTGGCTTTGGCATCATTGAACTCTTCGTGAGAGAGCGTTAAATTTTCAAATCTTTGCCTTGTTTGCGGTTTACATGCACGTATAAACCTATGCATATAAGCAATAACGCGGAGTGCTCGTGAATAAGAAGAAAATCTTTGGATCAAACTAGAGTCATCTGTGGAGGAGCAGTGCACTTCTATTTTTCTTTTTTCCAAAAGAGCAATGGCAGGTGGATCTGATTTCGGCCAGTTGTCTTGAGAACCAAGGAGCCACATGGGGCCATGCCACCACAAGGAATTATTTTTTAAGTCTTGGGGTTTAACACCTCGAGTTCCGAGATCTGCAGGATTATCATGGCCTAAAACATGATTCCACTTCGCATTGCCGACATTCTGTATAATCTGCGCTGTACGATTCGATACATAAGTTTTCCAAGCTGATGGATGTTTTTGTAACCATGCTAAAACAATAGTCGAATCTGACCACAAAAAAAGTTGAGAACTTTTAAATGAGGAGTTTTTGAGAACCTGCTTGACCAGTTTTGAGAGCAGTAATGCTCCGCATAACTCTAGTCTCGGTAAACTTACTCGCAGCAGCGGCGCAACTTTACTTTTTGCCACTAGTAGATGTGAGTGTCTGCCAGATAAATCTTCTGATCGTATATATAACGCAGCGCAATAGGCCTGTTCGGAAGCATCACAAAACCCATGAAACTGGATAGTACTTTCTGGATGGAAGTGGATCCATCTAGGGATTTGAATGGTTCGTATTTGAATAAAATCCTCTAAGAAAATGTTCCACCTTGAAAGGGCTTGAGGTTTTACATCTTCATCCCATTCTACCCCATCTTGCCATAATTCTTGTAGCAGGATTTTTGCTTGAATTATTATGGGCGTTAGCCATCCTGCGGGATCAAACAATTTAGCAACAGCGGACAAGATTTTCCTTTTCGTTGTCTTATCTGCAAAATCGGGCATTTCTACTTTATAATTGAATGAGTCACTGATTGCATTCCACTGAATACCTAACGTCTTCGTAGAGCTCGAATCGTATAACTTTAGGAAATCTGTACTTAAAGTATCTTTAGGTGGGATATTTTCAAACAATTTTATATGATTTGCCGTTATTTTCTTAAGTGGAAAACCGGCAGATTTTAAAGTTTGTATAAGCTGGGTTTGTGCTTCAAGAGCTGAAGCTAAGGTATGACCACCAGCTAAAATATCATCGACATATGTTTCGTATCTCAAGATATGAGATGACAAAGGAGCCCGTCTTTCCTCATCTTTTGCCAATTGCAGCAGCGTCCGTATAGCTAAATACGGTGCACAGTTCACACCAAAAGTAACTGTCAACAATTCATAATCTTCCAAAGGGTCAGAAGGTTTTTTCCGAAAAAGAATTCTCTGATATGGATAATCAGATTCAGATACTAGTATTTGGCGGTACATTTTCTCAATGTCGCCATTAAAGACATATTTGTACGTGCGCCAATTTATAATGATGGACATTAAGTCAGATTGTAATGTGGGCCCCACATGTAATACGTCGTTTAACGAAAATGAGCTTTTCGTTTTTCTAGAGCCATTAAAAACTACTCTGACTTTCGTAGATGCACTTTCGGGTCTAAATACGGCATGATGAGGTAAATAATATGAAAAATACCTCCCATCATAACAAATTTCCGAAGATCTTGTTTTTCTCATGTGACCCAATGTTAAATACTCATTCAAAACATCATTATACATTTTGAGATCCTTTTGTTTTTCAAGCTTTGATTCTAAGTGTATATATTGGCTCTTTGCTGCAAGTCTGGATGATTGCAAATATAAGGAATTTGGAAATTCCTTTTTAAAAGGAAGTTTGACTACATATCGTCCATCATTTCGACGATACGTTGTCTTCTTAAAAAGCTCTTCGCAGTAGAGCTCTGCCTCAGATAGAACTTTTGTATGTGGGACTTCTTCCGTTTCCCAGAATTGTCTTAGCATTGAGCCTATATTTTCGTTATCTTCCCTTTGATCATTAGTAGTTAGAGAAACGCTTTGTAACTTTAATGGACCGTAAATATACCATCCATATATTGAATTTTGAGCAATGAGGTTGCCCATTATATTTTTCTTGATTCCGTTCTTTATTATGTATGGTAAGACATCACTTCCAAGAAGCATGTCTACTTGTGATGAGACTAAGAAGTTGGGATCTGCAAGTTTAAGACCCTTTACTTCAGATAAATCAATATTGGAAACTGAAAAACTTGGCATTAATTTCGTTAAATTTGGAACAATAATAACTTTGGTACTGAGTGAGAACTCGTGGTTTTGTTTACATAAAGTAATATTGGCCACTTTATTTGAATTTGCAACCACTGTACCACCTAATCCGCAAATTTCTATGTTCGCATTTTCAGTTTGTATGCCAAGTCTGTTCGAGATTTTCTTTGTCAAAAACGAACGTTTTGATCCAGAGTCGATGAGAGCTCGAATGATAAATATTTCTCCTGAATGAGAGATTTCTACAAGAGCTGTAGGCAACAAAATATTCTCGTCATTTATTGAAAAATTTGTTTGCGTATTAACTTTGTGCATCATAGAATTTGAACAACAAGGGTGTTCCGTGCTTACAGATTCATCTGAAAGATGAGCAGAATCGACATGGAATGCATTTGTCGCATTATTACGGTTTTGAGATTTTCTTTGATGTTGAGAATTGGATTTTTCCAAGTGCAGTAAGCTATGGTGCTTATTATTGCATTGAACACATGTGTGAATACTTTGGCAGTTCGCGCTGCTATGAGCCGATGACAAGCAATTACTGCATAAATTATTCTTGCCCACATATTCAATCCTATGTTGTACTGAGAAATTTTGAAATTTAGGGCAATTTCGAATGTTATGATTTTTATTGCATAACTTACACAGTATATTATCATTATGCGCATGCGTAACGCTATTGTTAATGTAAGATTTAGTTCTATTCTGTGACTGTACGGATCCTACCAAACTTTGCGATCTATTTTGAAGCCGTTGGCCTCGAATACTAGATATTCTTTCTATTACCTGATGCCTATTAATCAAAAATTCCTCCATTTCTGCCCAAGAAGGCAAACGAGTTGGAGAACTCAGAGATTGTTCCCATAGAGCTAGAGTTTCATCAGGTAACTTTGTAGAGCACAAATATATTAAAATTGGATCCCACTGGTCAGTTTTAATGTTGTGAGCATTTAATATCGACAAGCAATCGGTAATTGTTGTCTGAATTTTATTTAAAGATTCACAACTTTCTGATTTTGCCACTGGGATGTTGAATAAAATTTGCAACTGATTATCTACCAATACTCGTTTATTTTCGTATCTCGCCCTTAACGCATCCCATGCTAATAAATAATTTTGATCGGAAAGAGCATACTTCGCGACAATACTACCTGCTTCACCCTTGGTTTTATTCCTGAGGTGATATAATTTCTGAGCTTGTGTTAAACGAGGATGATTGCCATAAATGGCAGTGAACATATCACGAAAAGATGGCCATTCCTCATAACCCCCATGAAACTCCTGAGTATCACACGGAGGGACCTTGATACAGATTTCCGAATCATTAAATGTTGTATTGATGGGAAACATATTTGAAGTATTGTAAAATGTAGAATTCGTGGGAACGTCTAGCCTTGGACCTGGATTGCTTGAAGCCTTATGCATCTTCAGTTGGTCAATCATATTTGACCATGAACAAATTCCAATTACTTATTTTGGAAATTGTGGTAATTCAACAACAGCGTTGAATAAGGCACAAATAAAACAAGAGAAATTTTATTTGTTACTTACTTGTTGGGTTTTTTCTCTATGAAAACACGGGGGGTTTTGGGTTTAAAAATTAATTGGGGTTTTATTACTTCACAATATTTTTTTTGTTGCACCGGGAGTGCGGGGTTTTTTCTTTTTTGGTTTTAATTTTGTTTTTTATTTAAAAGGAGCAGCTGTCGAGCGCGCACACTTGCTCCATAGGTCACTGGTTCATATCCGGTTCGAAGGACCATGAACAAATTCCAATTAATTATTTTGGAAATTGTGGTAATTCAACAACAGCGTTGAATAAGGCACAAATAAAACAAGAGAAATTTTATTTGTTACTTACTTGTTGGGTTTTTTCTCTATGAAAACACGGGGGGTTTTGGGTTTAAAAATTAATTGGGGGTTTATTACTTCACAATATTTTTTTGTTGCACCGGGAGTGCGGGGTTTTTTCTTTTTTGTTTTTAATTTTGTTTTTTATTTAAAAGGAGCAGCTGTCGAGCGCGCACACTTCATTCGTTTTCGTTTTTTTGGTTTTTTCATCGCCCCGAAGGCTAGTTATGGAAGTGTTTGGAGGCCGTCAGTCAAAGTCGATAAGGCCGTCATCGAAGTCGATAAAATCATCTTCAAGATCGATAAGATCGTCTTCGATAACGGCTGATCGATCCTGAACACTTTGGTTCGCTTTGAATAAAAGTGTTGTTGTTTTGAAGCAAAAAAAGTTAAAACCGGTTGCTGCGTGTGAACGTAATGGCATCTTCAAAAGGGAATTTAAAAGAAGTTGAGCATCAAAAAAAGCTGTGGTTGAAAAAATCACACAAAAAGCTGTAGTGGGCACGTGAGTTAAATTAAACAAAATTAAACAGTTGACGAAAGTCTATCTCTCTTTCTCTCTCTATCTCTCAGCATATTCATTACTTTACAATAAATACCAAAAAGACACTCACGCTTTGTAGTATAAAATCGTATTAAATAAAACAGAGTTGTACACTTAACGCAATGGATGAAACTTGCTAAAAGTGAGCGAAATAAATAGTTTTTTAACTCTCCAGTAAAGTTCACAAATAATATAAATTCAACTATTTAATATGACGTCATATCAGCATATACACATGTGTGTTTACTTGTGCTTCTAATTTTTTTTAACTGTATATCACTGGTGTTCAAAAATGTTTTGCATATGTATTCTGAGAGAATTTTTTAAGTACAGTGACACCCAAAACTAAACGCACAATTTTTATTAATATTATATCACAAGATTTTTTGGTTATATAAAATTTATAATAATGCAGTTCACACTGAATTAAGTGTATGTGATTAACTTCCGTTGTTTAGGGGTTTCTGTAGAGTTGGTGATTAGGGATTAATTAAGAAAATTATGATTCTTTTCATAGCTATATGACTAGGTTACCGATGAGGAAAAAAAACTTTTTATTAGAAATAAAATTTTTTTTTTTTAATTTAAGGAATGGCTATCAGGGGAAGAAAACATTGAAATTAAATCAGATTTTATTTTAAAAAAAGCCATTTCATGTCAGTACTTTCATCTAAGCAAAAGGAAAAAAATACACGATTTCTTAATTTTTCCTTAATTGCCAACTCTACCGATGTTCCTAACTGCGCAGCGCTACGCGCAATAGTACTGCGGGACAAGGGCACAGATTATATTAAATTAACATTATAATTTAGCATATGAAGAAGTTTACTAAACAACTGTTTAATAAAAACTCCATCGATAAACGGTCTGCCCTGCCTGACAATATTTAAGGCGACTACGTCTGAAATGGCTTTTTTTAAAATAAAATCTGATTTATTTTCAATATTTTCTTCCCCTGATAGCCATTCCTTCAATTTTTCCAAAAAAAATCTTTTTATTTCTAATAAAAAGGTTTTTTTTTTCTTCATCGGTATATTTAGTCATATTGCTATGAAAAGAATCATAATGCCTCTTAATAACATTTTCCCAATGTCCTTTAAATGTTTGATAACATAAAAGACATTGGGCATTACCAAAGGCATTTTTAATCATAAAATAGTTTTGCATTTTAATATTTTTTAGCAACAAACTAGCGTAGCTTCCGCGCATGTGCATTCGTCGCTGTCTGACGAACAACTAAATTAATTTCATTATTATTTATTTTACACACTGTATTTGAACAAATATCAATGCATCTATCGTACATGTGCGCTTGTTGCTCTCACACGTACGACAAAAATAATGAGCGTAAAAAACAAAGGGGTGGGGCTTCTAAACAATTGTTTGCCTGAATGAGCATCACTGCTGTATATATAAGCTGATGTGACGTATATGCGCAGAAACACTTCATTTTTAAAGCTGAATGAGCTTTCTTGGTTTCTTTGTATCACGAATAAAGTTAAGGTTTTTTGGTTGGTATTTATTAAATCGAGAAAAAAGTTCTCAACATAAAATATATTATATTTCACGACGGCTTTCTACGACATATTTTTATAACTTCTATGGAAAATAATAACAAAAAGTTAGCCACAGTTTGTACACTACGTACAACGAGCTGCTAACTAGAATGCCGATTAAGCTTAGCAGCTTGTTAGCACAGAGTTTATTCATAACGAATTTTATCCGTCTGCTAACTTTTAATAAATCAACTCTGAATATTAATGCTGCCACATTATAGTGCTCAAAAATGCAAAACGTTTTGCATAAATCATCGCTGGTTTTGTCATTTCATTTTATAATTTTTTTTATTTTTTTGTTTTTGCCTCCCCATATAAAAATGTTAAATGTTTTTAAATTAAAATAAATTTAAAAAAAGACAGTGAATTAAAAAAAAAACAAACAAAATTATTCAACATTAAACGCATGTTTTTGTGGCAAACGTTTGGCAGCTCGTTAACAAGAGTTTAGCAAATCGTTAGCCAGAGTTTGGTTAGTGTATTATGAATGAACTTTGTGCTAACTTCATGCCAAATTTTCGTTATGAATACGGCTTAAAGGCATTAAATTATTAGAGTTGAAGATTATTTGCTACAGTATATAACGTAGTTGCCATCAATTACAGTTTTTCAGTATTCGACATTTACCATTTGCTTTAACCGACCGTTTTATATCGTGCTGGTGGAGTAACAACAAAATTACATTTGGATGTTTCGGCTGAAGGTGTAGGTCGTTCGATAGCTTTTGGAGAGACGACCGCCGTAATTTGTGATGGCTTTATAAAAATTTTAAGGGCAGATAATTCCTTTTCTTCAACAGCAAAACCACTTATTTTACTTATAACATTTGGCAACTAAAGCAAATGTTTTAAGCAAAATAAAAATTTTTAAGAGAAACAAATTTTATTTCTCAATTTTATTGTTAAGAATTAATGTTGTCACTATTGTTTAAACTAGTGTATTTCATACGATATATCCCGGGACGAAAACCCGCACATTTTTCCGGAAAATAATACCGGGAAATTCGTCCAGGAATTCCCGGATTCGTTTTTATTTACTTACGGCATCTTTAATGATAATAGATTTGCAAATAAGTTTTGTCAAAAATAGATGTAAATTCTAGTCCGATAAATAAGGCAATGTTTAATGTTTAGTGCTCTTGTATTTCGGACTAGTAAAAGAAGAGGATTAAAAATGTACACAATTTAAAATTTAATTTTTAAAAAACTCAAAAAAGTTGCTCCCACTTTCTTCAAACATTTAATGCTTTTATAAAGAATCTTGTTTAGCCACTTTATAGCCATTTTTTGTTGATTATTTTGCCATTTTTGGACATGAAGAGTTGACAACACTGTTGAGCATATGCATTCCCAATTTCTCTCTAAAATAATTTAAATTCAAAATTATTTCTACCATATGGGCATTTCCATGAGAATGTCAACCACGACTCAAAAAATAAATAGCCTTGAAACTATTTTTCGAATATGGTAGAAAGTAAAAAAACACTCAAACTTTACTATGCAAAGGGGTTTACAGCTTATTACAACTTTTAAAGAGCAAAAAATAAAAGTTAAAACTGACTATCTCTTTGATTCATTTTTAGTAACTGCAATCAACAATTTTTACTTTTCTGCCGATTAAATACAGATACTGGTAACATTGGAATTATACCTTAAAATTAACGTTACAACAACAATGAACAAAATTCACGAGGAGAGACCAAATATATAGTTTGATTAGCGGTATATTTTTTGGTTTGCTTTGGGTGCTATTTAAATGTCACGTACGTGGTGCGAAAACATCATTTGTCTATGTCATTGGTATTTGATCAGTCGTACGTGTTTCAAAATAAAGGTTCAAAGCAAGATATTTGTTGCAAACAAATATTGACCGGAATTTTTTTTTAAATAGGTATAATAAAAATTTTATAAGCTGTTAAACGTCGTCACGTACGATATTGTATTACTATAAATTCAACTAAATGTATCATCTTATTATGTTGGTATTAGGTTGAAATTTGATCAAAAATTATTTTTTTGCAGTCTTAATGATCTAAACAATTATAATTGGTATCGGTCCATATTTGACCATAGCACTCATTCAAATACTACTCCAGAAAATAGCTTTTAATGTTGTAACTTTCTAATAAATGCTGGTATTGACATAAAAATTGGCGACAATAACTTTTACGACAAGTACTATGTCGTGATAAAATGTTGTGCTGGTAGGTCCAAAATTAACTATAGGTCCCATATATATACTTTCTGACTTGTTTGTTTTAAGTTTTTGTATGCATATATTTCCCAAAAATATATTTCATATCTTGTAAATACTATAAGAAAAAAATCTGTCACGTACGGTATGTCACGTACGATATTACATTTGGTTCATTATAAAACCATCCAGAAAAATGTTTTTCTTTCCAATTACGGATTATAACGGAAAAATATATGGTTAAATGCAAAAAATTTAAAAAAGGAAAAATACATCACACAATTCGCAGATTTTCGGATTTTTTTACATTCACCCCAAAATCACTTCCGTTTTATGTCACGTACGATATACACCTATTTTGCTAGGTATTTTGGACAACAAGGTTTCGAATGTAATAATGTTTTTTTTCATATATAGTACCCTCTAAAAGAAACATAATGATTAATAAGTTTTCCAGTTACTTCTATTTGCGCAAAAACTCCATCGCTCCGAAGGCGTACAAAAGTCACGTACGATGACATGGAAATGCCCATATACCCTCTCAAAACTCTTGTTTAAATAAATTTTTTATTCTATAACAATTTTCATAATTTTTGTTAAAGAAAACATTAACTAAAATTAAAAAATTTTAACTCAATTACTATTAAACACTTAAACAATATTGACTAATAAATACAAAATGTGTAGTAATAAATACATTCATATGTAGTATTTTGTATGTAAATTTATGTATGGAGGATATACCCATTTTCTTCTTAATTGAATTAAGTTTTTATAATTAATTGTAGTTTAACTTACTTTGATTCTATAATTATGATTTACTATTTTAAAATCTACAATACACGTTTACAAACACACACATACACACAAAACACATTGGGTAAACTGTGTGTGTGCTTGTAATTTTATAATTAATGTAAATTTTATTACTTAAAGAAATAATTTTATACTTATTTATTAATATAAATGATTTATATTTGTGCGTCGCATAATGAATGCTTGAATTTAAACTTATTACTTAACTCACTAGATTTATTTTATTCGTGTTGTTAAATAATAGTTTTTTTTTATTTATTTATTAATTTTAGTTTTAATTAGATAGAATTTTTAAGTAATAAACGATGAGATTTTGTCATTTTATTATAATATAGATAAGTATTTTATATTATATACTTAATTGGAATTTTTTAAATAAAAAGTTTTACAAAACTTTGAAATGTGAATGATAAAGTTGATAAAAACGGTATCTGGATGTTCCTTCAGATTTAATTAGATTTCTTTAAAGAAGTATACAATTATAACGAAGGCTTTAATTTTAACTTTAAGTTCTTGCTTGATTGTACAGTGTGGCGCCGAATAGGCAGAATGGCTTGATTTATTTTTAACTTTTCTTATTATAATTTTTTCTTCGTTTTTTTTTCATCATTTTGTGAAGATGGCTTGGGGAATTTAATTTGAATAACTACACAAACGAACAAGATATCAACATAATTAAGATTTTTATTTTAAACAAATAACCAATTTTGTTGACACACTGTGCATATCGTTTAAATATGCGGAATGCACCCAAAAGCAAAATTGCAGTTCATCAGCGCCAATTACACTAATTTAAGTACTGTTTGGTGCGGTGAATCGTCCGAAAGGATAATGGGTCACATTTTTTCTTCTAGAGTGGTGCATATCGGACGATTTTGAACAATTTTGTTTTGCCAGCTGGGGAAAACCATAACTCTAACCTTGTGGTTTAAACAAAATGAATCCAAAATATTTGAGATATTTGAAATAAAGAGTGTGTTAACAAGTTAAGTATTATTCCCAACGTAAAACCAACATTTTAAATGAAATCATGGCCATTACACCTAAAGTTTTGCAAAAAGTTATGGAAATTATATTAAAAAGGGTACGTGCAGGGTAGCGCATAAGAAACCTTATGGTTTAAAAAGTTAATTGATTTTTTGGTTATGTTTTTTTTTTTTTTTGCTTTTTTTAGAATTAACTTAGAAAAACTCAGGAAATTTATGATGGATAGACTTAGCATACAACAAAAACCCAACTTTGTTAAATTTTATTTTGAAAGTCAGCATTCAGTTATTCAGACATAAAGGCTCATTTTCACATCAATGTTCACGTGAGTAAACTTGGCTAAATTTTAAGGGCCGATGTTAAATGTGAACCACACCTAATCGTCAAGTTTTTTTCTGCATTTCATTTGACATTTCTCAATTTGACTATCAGACTAACTCAATTTGAGCCATGGAAAGATACACAATCGAGCAACGCATTCAGGCTTATTATGAAAATGGGCGTTCAAATCAAAATGCATATCTTGAAAATCATCTTCAGTGATGAGGTACATTTTCACCTCGGTGGATTCGTCAATAAGCAGAATTGCCGCATTTAGGCGAATGATAATCCAAGAGTGATTGTCGAAAAACCAATGCACCCACAAAGAGTAACTGTTTGGTGTGGTTTATGGGCTGGCGGCATCATAGGGCCGTATTTTTTCCAAAATGAGGCCAGTCAGGCAGTTACTGGGAATGGAGTTCGCTATCGTGAGATGATAACGAACTTTTTATGGCCCGAATTGGAAGATATGGATGTGGACGATATGTGGTTTTAAAAGGACGGTGCCACTTGCCACACAGCTAACGAAACAATGGCTCTTCTGCGCGACAAATTCAATGGTCGTGTTGTATTACGTTAATTGGCCGCTGAGATCATGTGATTTGACACCGTTGGGCTTCTTTCTTTGGGGTTATTTGAAAGAAAAGGCGTACGTCGAAAAGCCAGCAACAATTCAAGAGCTAAAGGATGAGATAATTCGGCACATTAACGGCAAAGAACCGCAATTATGCCTCAGCGTTATCGAAAATTTGGATCATCGGATGGACGTGTGCCATTTGGATGCTATTTTCTTCCATACATAATTGAACCATACCAATATTATCATAATTAAAAGAAATGACAATAATTTCCTAAACAATTTCTGTTTTATTCAAAATCAACATCGGCCCATAAAATTTAACACCCCTTTATATAATAATGATTTTTTAAAGTGGTCACCACGTTCGCCTGATTTAACGGCTCCCGCTTTTTTCCCTGGGGTAATCTATAGGGTAAGGTGTATGCCAACAAGCCAATACCCATCCAACAGCTAAGGACGATTCTCCGAGAAGAAGTGAGGGCGCTGGGTCCTGAAATTCTAAGAAAACTGATTGAAAATGCTCTGGAAAGATCACGTCGGGTCGTAGCAAACAATGGACAACAGCCTTATTACGGCTTTCGATGTCGAAAACGACTCTGTATTAGATTAAAGAAACACACAACCTGTGCTTTTTAATCTACTACAAAATTCGACTAACGTTGTTTCCGACATTGAGAACCGTAATAAGGCTGAATGTGTACATATTTACAAACTTTAATCTAAATTTTTATAAATGGCAACGTTAAGTGAAATCAAAAAGAAAAAAAAAAAAATGGATTCATTAAATAAAGCATAGCGATACTTAGGCACCACTCTGTATGTGCAAAGAAAATAAAATGGACACCACTTAGCGAAAATAGTTTTTCAACCCGAATAAAAAACAACCCAATAATATACTGTATTTAAATAAAAAAAGAAAGGTTATGAACAATTTAACCCATATATCCCTTTCTGCGCCACCCTGTATATCTATCTAGATCTTTTATGAAATATGTCCAGCATCCAATTCTCTTTTAAATACTGTTTCTCGTAAAAAATTTGTTAATATCTGCTTACATTTTGGACCTTCAAAAATTTCAATTTCATCTTCAAACTTTCATTACCTTAAGGTTTAATTTTATCTCCAATTGTGAATCTACACGGAGCTTAATTTTAGTCAAATTCTTAAGTTCTATTTTAGCTATTGATGGCGAATCTCAGAGAAGTCTAATTATAGATTCAGTTGTGAATACCTTTAAAGCAGAATTCCATCCTTAATTGCTGGTCACCAAAGGGTTTCATTAAAGGGTTTCTGGAGTAAATTCCCATTTTATGTTCAGGATTTCCGAAGAACTAAATTCTAGCTTAAATCGTAGATCTCCTGAAAGGTCCATTAACGCTTCAATATTAGTGTCCCGAAAAAGTTAAACGAGACGTCGAATTCTACATTCAATTTTGGATTTGAGAAGAGCCTAGCTTAGTAAATTTTTCAAAAATTAACTTCTAACTGCGATTATTGATCTTAAAAGAGTTTAATATTAGCGTCAAATGCAAATCTCTGAAGATTTCAATTTCATGCTCCAAATGTTAATTTATAAAAAGTCCATTAGTTTTTTAAATCATGTATTCCATAAAAGTAACTTTCTTCTTTAAATTTTAGATATTTGAAAATTCTATTTTAGTAAATTTTAACTGTCATTATAACTGTCTGAAATTCATCGATCGTGGATCTCCTAAAACTTAAATTCAAGTTTCAATCGAAGATCTGCGAAGATCATGGTTTCAATATATAAAACCTTTCTGTAACAATTGTTAAATAAATATTAAAAGATTTTTCATTTAAATTTTGGACTTATAAAAAGCACAATTGTAGCTTTAATAAAAAGTTCCGGTAAAACTTACTGTTATGTTCTGACAATCGCACGATTTGAAATCGCAAAACGGCCGACTTATTTTATGATGTTCCGAAACTCGTGCGAGTTGCTTGCGAACTGCCATAGTTTTTCTTAAAAATGTTCAAGTTCCATTGAGCATATTTTTGGGATTTGAAGTCCCCAAGCTTATTGCGATATATAGAACACCTATTTACCTATTATGAAATTTCAAGTCAAAATCGCAAACGTTGAGCGTTTTGCGATTGAAAGAACAGACCCTTAAATTAAGGCCCTAATAATGTATAACGCAACGCCAAAGAATTACATTGCAAGCACAAACAATGTCATAAATATTTTGTAATTTTGTTGTTGCTTTCTACAGAAATTCATGTACCGTTTTAAAATTTTCGACGCCACAAGCAATGCAGGAAGCAAATATCGATTGAAAGAACATACACTTAAATAAAATCATAATACTAAAAATCTAAAGACTCCAAATTTAGTTTATAATGCAGATTTCTGAAGGGTTTCATTATACACACACCACAATAGAGGAGAGGGCATTATGCCTTTGTGCTGATGTGTGTAAAATTTTCAAGTATACTGATCGACTCAGAACACGTTCTGTGTAATTTTTTCGTGACAAAGAAAATATTGAAAAATTTGTCAAAAATTATTTCGGATTAATTGTTTATGAATTATAACTATAAGAGAATAAGTCGGCAAAAACTTAAATAAGGCAATGTCTGTTACGTATACTTTTTCGTCCTTAATATACAAACATAGTAAATTTTCTTATGTGTGTATTATTAAATTGTAGAAATATCAAAGCGTCAGGGATGCAAATAAACAGAATATTCCACTGATACAAAAAATAATATAAATAAATTACTTTTCAAAAACACATAATCTATTATTTAAATTATACCAGGGAGAATTATTTATATAACTTATTGTAAATGGTTAAATAATATAATGCTTTAACCCTTTCCGTGTTTTTGTCTAATATATTCGACATTACATTGTACTCTGTATCTATGCGCTTGAACGATATACAAATTTAAAGTTTCTTATAACATAGAGATTGCATTTGTTTCTTTATTTTTGAGCGGAGATGGCCAAGAGGAAAACTATAATTTTTTCTGGCTTCAGCACCATAATATTACCTTAAATATAAGTTTCAAGATTTTTAGCTCGACTTAAATTTTTTTTGCCCCGGAAAGGGTTAAAAAGAATTAATTATAAAATTCGTTCTCTGAACACAATAAAATAATTCATTATTATCCTATGACATCTCCTTGTTAAGAATAATGAGTTATGGAATCAGTATATAATCCACCTACTTGATTCCTATTGGTGTCTAAATTTACCTTTTCTAGAGAATAGTTGGATAGTCTGTATTCACCTCCAGTCGCAATCGTAGATTTCTATATATTTCAATTTCTAATTTAGCTGAACTAGGGCTTGTTCGGAAATGCATCACTGCGCTGCATCTGATGCGTATCTGTGATTAGCAAATCAGTTCATTTTTAGACACAATATGTAGATTTGTTAGCGCATCATCTGCTTTTGTTATGTACATATTTTCGAACAGCTGAGATTTGTAGTGACGCCAGATAATGCTTTTACGAACGCGTTGCGTATCAGATGCAGCGCAGTGATGCATTTACGAACAAGCGCCTATCTTACACATTTAACTTGAAGAATCTAAATTTACCTCGAATATTGATTTTTTATTTATCTGCATTCGTAAATGTCTGCAGAGTCTTTACCTATAATCGTGGTATTGTAAAAAAACTATAATTTATTTTTTTTTGGTTATCGAACTAGTTTAATGAGTGTCGAAAAACTCCAATTTTAGATAAATTGAATTTTTAATTTTGACCGATAAGCTTACTTTCATCTGTAAGTAAAGTCCTAGAAAAGGTTTTAATAGATAAACTTACCGCATTTATTAACGCTAATAATATTCTACCATCATATCAATTTGGATTCAGAAAAGAACATAAAACGGTTCAACCTCTATTAAGAATCAGAAACATGGTCCATTCAAATGTTGAACATGGAAAGTCAACAGGAATGGTACTACTCGACATTAAGGCAGCTTTTGATTCAGTGTGGCATAACGTACTAATCTTTAAGATGTCCAATTTCAACTTTCCAATAGAAACAATTAAAATTATCCAAAGCTTTCTTAAAGACAGATCATTTAATGTTTACATAGGCTCCACCCACTCTCAGCAAAGAAGCATAACAGCAGGATGCCCACAGGGCTCTTGTTTGTCGCCAATTTTATACAATACTTTTACAGCGAATTTCCCACCACTAAGTTATTGCAAAACTTCAATCTTCGCTGATGATACAGCTTTATTGTGCTCTGATGTACAAGCCTCTGACATCTTCTCAAAATTAGAACCTGCTTTAAAAGAAATACACAATTTTTTCACGAAATGGAAAATAATGGTCAATACTAAAAAGATACAGGCAATATACTTTACGAGAAGGCGAAAAGCATGTTTTCTACCACAAAATTCAATAAATTTTAACAACAACACAATAATGTGGGAAAGTAGTGCAAAATATTTAGGAGTCATACTCGACCAGAAACTTAAATTTAAAAATCACATCCTATATATCATAGACAAGATAAATAAGATTACAAAAATATTGTACTCTCTTATTAACCGAAATTCAAAACTGAGCATTGAGAAAAAAAAATTTATATTAAAATCTGTTTTCCATGCATTAATATTCTACGCTGCTCCAGTATGGTCATCTTCTGCCCAGTGTCACATGAAAAAATTGCAAATAGCTCAAAACAAGCTATTGAAAGTGATTTACAATTTACCATGGCACTACTCAACAAATCGTCTCCATGAGCGCGCAAATATCGATCTCGTTAGAGATAAAATTGAAAGATTGACTTCAAGTTTTAACACCCGATGTCTCACATCAGAATATGCATATAAATATTAATGAGTTGATCTCAGCGTAATTGTAATGCCTTTTATCTTAACTAACAAAAAATCAGAGAGGTTTTTTCTAATGCTAATTTTTCCTTCATACCAAGTGATATTATAAATAGTCTGTGTCCATATTAAAAATAGGTTATGTATAGTTACAACAAAGTAGAAAAGGAATTAAAATTCCTAAATACTTTAGATAAATTATGTTTAAGATGATAGATGTACGTTATATTAAATAGTAAATAAAGAATAGAATAGAATAGAATTTTTAATTTTACTAACAACCCAATTATGAATATAAATTCTTCGGGAGTTTTCTCCTTTTTCCCATTTTTTCGTATTTAATTGAAAAAAAAATGGGAGAAGGGAGAAAACTCCCAGGGAATTTTCATTTATAATTGGGTTGCTAGTAAAATTAAATTTTACTTAGGTCATGGATGACGCGAAATCCGATACTCTAAGGCTGGGCTTTTGAGATCTCAGTTAAACTAGGTTTAGTAAATCTGAAAACAGATTTGCGCGGCCATTACCAAGTTTGTTTGAATAGCTTAGTTTTGCTTAACATGTTGGTTTTTAATGAAATAATACAAAAAAATCACATTTCGACGGAAAATCCGAGTTTCAGAGTACGTTAAATAAAGTTTAAACTTAATCCAAATCCCGGGCTAAAGGAAAAACATTGAATATAATTTAGACCTAATGGAAAGAGATCTTTTTTATAGACTCTTGTAAAAATTGATTATTAGAATAAAAGTTACTGCATTCAACTAAAGAAAGCCTGCAAACATATTTATTTTAATTTTTTAATTCCAACCTGTTATCTATAAAATAATGAAAATCTCATCTTTATAACTTGAATTCAAGTAGTTTAGTTTTTAACTAATTAATGGCCATAATTTACCCAGAATGTTTCTGCTTTGGTCTAAATAGTCTATAAATTATTTTTTAGTTAAAACAATTTAAAATTAATACCTTTTAAAGAAGGAAAAGAGTACTATATTTCAAACTCGTACTTAACTATTTAATTTAATATTTCCTTAACTATTCACAAATTAATATGTTTGATTTATTTTAATTTTAAATTACGTAGAAAATATTTGTGAGATTCAACAAAGTGTTTTTCTTCTTCTTTTGTTTTTTTTTTTTTTTTTTTTTTTGATTGAGATTGAGTTTTTGTTTTCGCTTTTTAATCTTCTTTCATTCTTAAAAGTTGCCGTAAAAACAAGTGTCCTTTAAATCAATTTTAGATATTAAATTAGTTTGTTTCTGTTATTTAATTATGTATGTTTTAATGTCTTTTATGTATAAATTATAATAATAATGTTTAATTTGCAATTATAATATATATATTTATATAGTTACTCATGTATTATGTTTATATTTAGCAATAATTAGTATTATGTTAGTAGTATTTTAGTAAGTAAGTATTTAGTTTATAACAGTCTACTAGCAAGATACACAATTCTGTGCGATATTTCTTTAAGTGTATCCATAGAATGCGGTCAGACTGTAGTGACACGATCTATTTCAACATATCGCACAGAATTGTCGCTTTGTCAGCAAATCACTTCTTTCTCATCCAAAACTGCTGTATCCATAGAGCTTAAGGATTTTAAACGTGTCTGCAAAACTGATGAGCCTCTTAATTTTCTTTTGATTTTCCTAAAATAGAACATAAAAGAAAATTAATTGGAATGCAAAAAAAAAAAACAAAAAATAGAAAGTTAATTCAATGGAAATCCATTGGAACTGTGCTAATATTAAAGTAACACCATTTCCTATAGCGGAATGTGGAAGAAACTGGAGTACATCACTGGAATTAAATTTAAGCTTCCATAATAGAGCTATAAAAATATTTAATATTTCAGTTAAAATTAAATCATAGATTTGCGAAGATTTTATTTTATTTAAGGAGTAATCCTGTGTCTTTAAATAGCTATTTACAGAAAAAATTATTAAATTTCTCCAATCACCAAATATATTCCAAATTCATATTATCAAGCAAACAATTTGTTGATGTTGCACCTATTACCAAAATGATAATATTGATTACTAAAAAAGTGATCAAGAAACTTTGCCATTTCAAACCATGTGTTAATTTATTTAAATAAATATTGACAATTCCCAACAACAATTCTACATTTTTAAATTATTTTATTTTAAACGATAAAAGTCAATTAAGATTTTTTGTTATTTAATTAAAATTTTAATTGAAAATTTATTTCAAAACAACTAAAATGTTAATTAAATCCAAATTAAATTTTTACTGCCGTATTCATAAAAAATAAAATAGATTTCAAACCTATTTTAAAACAAAATTTTCATACAAATTTTCTTTCAACTAAAAAAATAATTGATTCAATTATCACATTAATTAAATTTAAATACTTTTTAAACCATTTTTTTAATTGATAAAACACTTTTTTTTGTGTTACTATGGATCCTTTATTAAGTCCAATAATTTCTCGTTGATTCTTTTTACCACTTGACTGTAGCTTTTTATCTTCTTGCAATAACAAAGTAAGGGTTTTCAAGCTTTTTTCTTTACATAACATTTATATTAAATGCAAATATTAACACATATTGTAAAAATTAAAATAATAAATTCCAAAAAATTACTAATACATTATATTAATATACAAATGTAATGTACTTGAGCGCCCGAATATGGGAAACTGTATAATAAGATGTAAATATATATACTATTTGTTTATTTATAGTTTAAGTATATTAAGTTTAAAAAAAAAAAAAAAATAATATCTCGTTGGTACATATTTATAAAAAATTTATATTGAATCTAATTGGATTTCATGGATCCTAATTGAGTTCAATCACAGCTTGTACGTTTTTATACAGTCTAATCATAGTTCGTGGATCTTTATAGAGTCCAAACATTACTTAGGAATCTTTATAGAGGAAAATCATACCACATGGATCTTAATAGAGTCAAATTACAGCTCCCGCATCCGTAGGGTCCAATCATTTTCAATAAATCTTTATCGATAATATCACTTGGATCTTTATAAAGTCAAATCACAGCTCGTGGATTTGTAAAGTGTCAAATCGTTACTTTTGAATCTTTATAGATTTAAATCACATCACGTGTATCTCAATAGAGTCCAACAGATATTTAGAAAGTCTAATCGGAGCACGTGGATATTTCTGTATACATATGTACCTACCCGTAGACCTTTTTGTAGTTCAACAATATTTTATAAGTATCCGATACCAGCTCGTGGATGTTCGTCTAGTCCATTCACAGATTGTGGATCTTCATAGAGTCTAGGCCAAGGTCATGGAACTCTAACAAATCCAATCACAGCTCGTTGATCTTTGGAATAGTTCAGTCACAGAGTTCAACAATATTTTATGGATTTTTATAGCATCAAATCCATCCTCACGGATCTTTAAAGTATCCAATGCCAGCTCGTGGATTTTCACACAGAACAATCACAGATTGTTGATCTTCATAGATTCTAGTTGTAGATCATATAACTCTGACGAATCCAATCATATCTCGAACAGTTCAGTCACAGCTGGTATATCTTAAAAGGAGTCCATTTATAGGTCGTGGGTATTGACTGATTCCAAGCACATCTTGACAGAGTCTAGTCACAGCTCGAAGATCTTTATAGGGCTTTATTACAGCTTGTGTATCTTTGAAGTCTCCAATTATAGGAAGGAGGGGACTACTATAAAGTATCATCATAGTTTATATTTCTTTAAAGAGTTGAATTCCAAATCTTAAAAGGCTTCTCGTAAATCTTTACTGACTTCAAATCACATATTATGGACATTACCAGAGTCCAATCATAGCTCGGGGATGTTAATAGAGTAAAATTACATTTCTTAGATTGTTATTTTTTTTTAAGATTTCAGTTCCAAATCTAATCATCGTGAATTCTTACCGACTCCAACCACTTTTCTTTGACCTTTACAGAGTCCGATCATAACTCGTGAATGTAAATAGAGGAAAATCATATCTCTTGGATTTCTACAGTGTCCAACCCTATCTCATTGCACATATTTCAATAGAGCCAATCTCTGCTCGTGGATCTATAAGGAGACTAACTCTTTCTTGTGGATCTTTATAAAGTTTAATCCCCCTCGGTGTATCTTAATAAAAGTAAATCACGCCTCGTAAATCCAATTCTAACTTGCGGATCTTGATAAAATCCAATCATAGTAAGTAGACGTTTCAAAGGTGCAATCTCAGCTCGTTTTCTTTCATTTCATTCTTTACATATTTCATCATTAAATAATCAAATCATGTTTCATAGATATTTGAAAAGCCCAGTTCCAGCCCGAAGCTTTTAGTAAAATCCAATTATTTCGCTTGGATTTTTATGAGGTTCAATCACAACTCGAAAACCTTCAGAGAGTCTTAATATAGCTCGATGATCTTTATAGAGTTTAGTAGTAGATTTTGAAAAAGCTTTAACTACAACTCTTATGGCTAATAAATCAGTAAGTGTTTCAACGCTTGTTTAATTGAACTAAACTTAAAATTATATTTAGTTTAAACTCAAGAGTTGTAAATCAGTGTCCCATGTATTATATGTATGTAATATAAAAAGTAACCTGTGACAGCACTACGATAAATGTTGACAAATTAATACGGTCTGCATTGGTGGTTTAAACGCCCAATTTTATGCATTTAAAGATGGCTTATATGTTTACTGGGGTCTAATTCTGGTAGTCGTGATCGAATACGTTTTCGATTCGAAAGCCATTTTTTTTCAGTCGATACCGAAAGAATAAAAATTATTTTTTCAGTATTGTGAAAACTCAAATAAATGCTTTACAACTCTGAAAAAATAATTTCGATTCGTTCAGTATCGACTGAAAGAATTAGAAAAAAAATTGCCTTCGAATCGAAAAAGTATTCGATCACGACTGACATAATTAGCCCCCTGGTTTATTGATTTGTTGGTTTAATATCTATATCGGTGATACTTCATGTTTGCCGACATATCGGTATCGGCGATAATTTTATTATATATAGGGGTTGGCCGATACTTTTATTATAGTTTTTTTGAACAAACAATTTAATTTCCAATGCTTATTTTTTGCATTAAAACTAAGAGCAAATAATCAAACCGAATAATAAATTGTTTCTTTAAATTCTTAAGCTGGAGGTCAGTCCACACCACGCATTTTATGCGTTTGTTTCTTTTCTGACATTTTATCGAGTTGCATGCTAAAGTAGAAAGTCATCCTACTTCATGCTTTCTATAAGTATATGCGTTTTACGCATTTGCTGTGTAACTTGTCAATACAATTTTACACTATGACTTTTTCGACTGATGCATAAACGCATTGAACGCTTGGTTTGAACCTGCAGTAGAATTTTCTGCTAACTTTTAATGATTTTTGTGAAAATAAAAATCACTTTGCCACAACTTTTGGGGGGTTACTTCGATGAGACCACAAAATTCATAAGTAAAGACACTGCTACATTTTCTGACGCTATTTCGCTAGTTAACAGTCTTCGAACATTATTAGAAAATACGATAAGTGATAAAACTGAGATGTGGAATAATTTAAAGTCCCAAAAATTGGCGATTTACGTAGAATTAGCTCTAAATTAAAGACTTGAGTGCTTTGAGCATAATGAAATCTATTGCTTATCTACAATTCTTTACCTTCGATGCAAAGCTAGAAAATTTCAAAGAGTCCTTCTAGAGCTACGTCTTATTGAGCTACTCAACATGACTTTACATTCCGAAAGTGTTGAAGACACGGTCACCCCTACACCTACTAAAAGTTCTGATAAGTCTAAAAGAACTGACCTTTGGAGGGTTTGTGCAAACTTAAAAGAACATTTGGAGAAGGATGATCCTCTGTCAATCCTACGCTGTGGCTCAGCTAAAGAAGGAGTCTAAATATACCTTAGATTTTCTAATTTATCTAGAAACGCAGAACCGCTTGTTTACTGGCGCAATTGAATGCTATACTCAAAATGTAAGACTATAGCGCAGACATACTTAAGTTGTCAAATGACTTCAGTCCCATCTGAGAGACGATTTTTTACTGCAGGTCTGATACAAACAAAGTTGCGAAATTATCTCCGCAAAAGTTGAGAATACTTTTTTTTAAACGAAAATCTTATTAATATTAATTTTGAAGATTATAAATAATCTCTTACACTGTTTTTTTTTGTGTAAAATTTAATAAATTTTACCATGAATTTAAAATCATTTCGTTGTTTTTAAAATCTTACATATTAATAATCTCTTACGTTGTAAATTTGTATAATGAAGAAATTACTCTAATTGAGTTTTGTTAATTTTACCTTAAATTAAAATTTTATATTCGTATCGGTATCGATATCGGCGATATTTCTTCTTGAGTATCGGTATCGGTTTCGTATTGGCAAAAAGGCGTATCGCTATATCCCTAGTTTAAATACATTTAAACCAAAAACAGAGTTTAACTTGCTCTGACTTATTAGGCCTTAGAAGTAGAAAATTTCGGAATCAAATTACAACTCGAAAATCTTTAAGGAGTTCAAACACAGCAGGTTCATTATTTTTCTCATAACTTTGGCGATTCTAGAGGAGGTGGGCAAAACAATTCTTTAAGGTATCCGTAGACGACATTTCCCACTGTTAAATACATACATGTCGTGTGTTATCTTTAAAACATTGCATCTGTAAAAGTCAGACGCAATTAGAGCATGCTCTATTTTCTTCTGACAAACCATCTGGCATCAGCTGTGTCAGAAATCTATGCCGGGAAGAAACCGGCAGCGGCGGTGCACTATTGACGGAATCATTAGCCGGCTGAAGTTAATATTTTACAATACCGATATACATATGTATAATAATTTCACCATTGAATAGAAATTATGTTCATATATATAAAAAACGTTTCATCATAATATCCTAAATCGGGTTCTTCAAATTTAAAGAAAAAAAGTTAAGATGGCTGAATTTTTCACGGAGCAAATAAAAATTTTGGTGCCGGTCGCACGCTATTTTGAAACCGAGAACTACTTTAGTTTCTGAACTATGCGAAAAACTGAGACAATGCCAGGAGCAACATACATGTACGTGTGTGACCAAATATTATAAACCTTATGTAAAACAGCAATTTTGACAGACATGCATAATTACATGTGACCTGTAAAGTTGACAAGTCAGATGTAAAAAACATGTCGTGTACATGCACCTTTGAAACAGAAGTCTATTATATTCAGTTTTACCCAAAAACAAAAGTAATTCCTTTACAATTATAATAAAGAAAATTGCCTTTCCTAATGGTAGCACATTTCTTTTAATTCGAGCAAGAATCGCAGGAAATGGTGTATATTAAAAAAAAAAAAAAAGAAAACTAGACAAAAAATGAAAATTAGGTTTAAACTTACTTGTAGGCAAATGCTGCAAATGCACAACAGAATAGTACAATAATCAAACACAATGTTGCCAATATTTCTGTAGGTAATTTCATAATAGCTGAACATTGTAGGAATGTTTCATCATCGCCTGAAGGACAATGTTGTATGCCATCGCACCAAACACTAACATTAACGCAGGCGTTTAACTCCGTGCATTTGTACTGGCATTCTTCTATAATGTTTTTTTTTTTTGGGTTAAAATAATGCGAGTAAAGTGAAAAATAATGGTAATAAAGTATTATAAAATTCACATTTGAAAACAATAGATTCTTTATAGGTAGCCATTCATTATTGACAAATTTATGTGAATGTATGCTGCAAATAATAAAAGTAACTTACCTGCTATACTGAGTGTTGGTCCTGGTATCAATTCCATCCAATTAAATGAAAAGTCACCATTCTCTGGTCTTAGGAACTCTACACTAATGGCTTTTGAACGATTTGCAATGGCAAAATTAGGACGCTCATTCCAACCAGCACTGAAAATCTCCACATACTCGTAGGCCTTTGAATCAGGTGCCAATGGGCATGCTGTGATTGTTAAACCTACAAAATGAAAATGACAAAAATACACAAACATACACAAGTTAAAATACAATAATGGAATAGGAGTAGTACAAGTCTTATATTTTCTCAGAGACAGGAATGACAGAATATAGAAAATGAAATTGATATCAATTACAAAATAATAAATGAAATGGCTTTTTTAGCCTAAAGCCTGCAATTAGATATGAATGAAAATAATGGCTTTGCCAATTTACTTTTTAAATTGTCAATTTCGAATTCGTAAGTTGGAAAGGGCTCCTGTTAATAGAAATTTAATTTTGGGAAAGGAGAAAAATTTTTCATTAATGTTTTTATTTTACTTAATTAATTATTTTAAGTTAATGTAATTAATCGTTAGTTACATAAAGGAAAGATTTTTAAATTGTAGTCCTCTTCTTAAAGTAAATTTGTTTAAATACAATTAGATTTTTTATATTTTAAAATTTATTTTAAATTTCAAGTTGCTTGAACACTACATTTTCTATGAACAATTAACTTTTTATTGTAGATCCTTAAAGTTAATTACTTGACTTGTATATTTTCGAAGAGCATTATTTCTTTCTCAATCTAGGACTATAAAATCATTCTGATTAAGTTTCAATCATGAAACTTTTACGAGTATATTTCAAGTTTTAAATATGGATCTTTTAAGATTTCACGCGATCTTTGATCTTCCCAAAGTCGAATGACAGCTTAAATCGTAGATCTTTCTAGGGTCTAATTTTTATTAAAATCGTCGATTTGGAAAAGATACATTTAAGCTTTGATCGAGGATCTTTAAGGAGAGCAATTTTTGCTTTAATCCTGGTTTTTAAAAGAGCTCAATTAAAATTTGTTATTAAGAACATTTTAAAAGCAAAATCTGAGCTTCAATCAAGGATCTTGGAAAAGTTCAATTTAACTTCAATCGTAGATTTTTTAAAAATCATTCTTAAATTCAATAAGTGATTTTGTAAGTTAAATTTGAGCTTCCATAGTTGGTCTTTAAAAAGTCCTTTCTCAGCTTAAATCGAAATTCTGTCAAGAATTTGTTTAAAATTTTCATTATGGATTTGTTTCAAGATCCCAATTTTGAAAGATTTAGTCGTGGAACTTTAAATTTTTAAAAAATTAAATTTTTCCTCAATCGCTTATAAAAAACCAATCTTTATTGTTTTTATCAAACCTTTCTTAAAAAATAGTTTGTAGATTTAGTCAGGGATCTTAAAAAAAGTCCTATTCCAGTTTGAAACATAAATACTTCATATGTTTAATATCAGTTTCAACCTTGATGTTATGAAAAGTCCAAGTATATCTAAGTGAATATACGAGGTCGGATCAATAATTCCTTTTTGAATGAAACACAGTTTTATTTACAAAAAAATATATTTATTTTTCAACATAATCTCTTTTTAGCTCAATACACTTAGTCCAACATTTCTCCAATTTGTGTATCCCTTCCAGTTTTTTTTTTCAACAGAAACAAATTTAATATTATATTAAGGGTTTTCATGATATCGCTTAAAATTGCTATTTGTACAAAAGGGCATTGGTGATTGAAATGGTTATTTTGTTTTTAAAAATGCATAAAGAACGCCAAGACTAATTTGCTCAAATTATTGAAAAATTCATTGTTTCTGATTTATAAACACTTGATTGACGACGGTAAGCATTAAAAAATCTGTTTGTAAAAATTGACAATTCAACAGCGTAAGTTTACGGGGCAAAATTAATGGGCACGTTAACGAAGTTTGTGTAAATGAATTTTCATACAATTTTTGATAGTTCATTTGCGAGGGCGTAAACATGCACAGTTTTCACAGATTGCGAGACTTTAGAGCGATATTATGAAAACCCTTATTGTTGACGAATATCGTTACTTTATAGGATAAATAAAAGAGATTAAGAGTACACAAGTACATGTAGTCTTGCGATTTTTTTTGTTTCTTCATTTGATATAAATATATTTTAGTTCGGCTGCAGATTTTCTATTTGTGAAGTGTACATAAATGTAAAAACAAAACTTTTACAACTTAAACCCAGAACATACTCAAACTTTCAAAAGTAAAAGCGAAATAAACCACTCAAACGGGTTGGCAAACATGTCATCCTTTTGCGTTGTGAATTGGGGGTATTTGACAAACGATAAAAACATGTTTGTAAAGGATTGTTTTCAGAGAACTATAATTGAGGTTCAATGTCATTAATGTGCCGATTTATATCATCCTTTAGCTCATGAATTGTTCTTGGCTTATTGACGAACACATTTTCTTTTAAATATCCCCAAAGAAAGAAGTGCAACGGTGTCAAATCACATTATTATTTGACATTAACACAAAAAAACACGGCCATTGAATTACTCGCGCTCAAAAGGTTGTTGGAACCATATATCGTCCAGGTCTATATCCTCAACTTCTTGCCACAAGAAGTCTGGTTTTATCTCGCGATAGCGAAAACCATTCACGATAACTGCTAAGCCTAATTAAAAAATATCTAAATTTGGATTAAAAACCATTAACAGTTCAATAAAATAATCACAATACTAATTATTGTTAACAGCTAAGGCACGAGCTATGTTTACATTTGTCCTTCAAGTTGTGCTGAAAAAGGTCAACAAGAAAAAAGAAAGACAAAAACATTAAAAATAAAAAAAAAAAAAAAAAAAAAAAAAAAAATGTACTTTGGACTTCAAGAAGATTTCTTGACAAAAAGTACGAAAAAACAGAAGTTAGGAAGAACATGTAAATCAATTAAATTAGATAATCATTCATTCAAAAAGCAAATTTCGATCTACCAAAGTGAAATACCATTTGGTTTAAGGATTGATGTTTGACTATTGACGTCGCCCGGCCTCAATAGCCGAGTGAGTAAAACGGCAAACCCCACCGACGAGATTGTGTGGTTACAATCGAAACTAGTCTGGGCAACCTGTCTGTGAACGCCTGGGTTCAAATCTCAGCGCAGTCAAGAATGAAAAATTATCAATAAAAAAAATTTTAATTAATTTCATGTTGTAAAATTCCTGTCTTCATAAAAATAATTTAATGAAAATTAAATTCAATGAACTTAAGCCTAATTAAAAAATATCTAAATTTGGATTAAAAACTATTACAAAAAATTTAAATTGCTTTATTGATTTTATTAGTTGCTTATTATCAATGATTTATATGAAATTACTTTTTTCAAAAGTCGGATATTTTTTATTGATAATCAGCGACAACTTGAATCAAGTATTGTTTCTCCTCTTCGTTCCTGCACAATATTTTATTGTACTCCTCCAACATTTTCACGCCTCTTTCAGCGGTGTCGTTAATACCAGACTTTCACGTATAGACGAACTATAAACACGCAGACATCTCGAATTCCACCCAATTGTGATTTTTCCAGTCTAAATTGACCTCTGAACATACATATTTTAAAAGAATAAATTGCCTTGGACATCCATCGAGCGTGGTGATCGGTATGAGTTGTTTGAACACCTTACTCCAGTTTCGAATGCATCTTGATTTATTTTTCCCCAGTTTTGCTGATAGCGGCGGAATAAAGACCAGGGTTCAGAAATATTCATACATGAATTCTAAAATTCCAACATTCATGATAAATTGTCATGAATAATGCTTGCAAAATTTTTTGTTTTATTCTCACACTGTAAAATGAATAGCTAAGAATTTTTTTTATTTTTAAGCACATGAATAGTTTTGTTTTTTATTTTCCAGTTTGTACATATGCACGTATGTGAATAAAGAAAAGTACAAAATTGTAAAAACTAAAATATGAGAGGCTAATCGTTGCTGTCATTTATGTTTATAATAAAAAGAGTTCCTCTCTGTTGTGTTTTGCTTTATTCGTGTTTAAAAACACAAAATATCGCTTGCTTCATTTGTTCTTGTTTAATAGTATTTGTAGCCTTGATTTGTACATGATAAAAATGTTTTTTTAAGCGTCGTTTATTCGTGGTTTTTTCATACATTAAGAAAATAAAAACACTTGCAACTTTATTTTGAACAATTGTAAATATAACAACAGTACAAATTTTCAATGAATTACTTATTTTAAAAGTGTTGTGGTATGTTTTTTTTAAAACTTTAATAAAAAAAAATATAAAATAAATCATACCTATTTGTTTTTTTTTAAGAGCAGTATTTTCTCTTAAAAAATTTTTTTTCTCTAAATTTGCACTTCAAAAAAAAGACATAAAAAAAACTAATCGTGCCACTAATTGTTGAAAATTTGTTTTTTTTTAACGTTCATAAATATTTATGTATGAATAGTAAAATTCAAACATTTATAATAAATAATTTGTCTTATCTCATGTTTTTTGTAGAAACAACACAAGAATGATATACATAAACACAGATTACGCATTGCGCATATTTTTTATTATTTACAAAATTTAACTGTTTAATATTAAGTCACATCAGCACATTATACACATGTTTGTTTACTTGTGTTTCTACATTTCATTTTTAAAAGCTGAATGAGCTATTTTGGTGTCTTTGTATCATGGAAACAAAAAACAATACAAATATAAGAACAAATAAAGCAAGAGATTTTTTGTGTTTTTAAACACGAATAAAGCAAAACACAACAGAGATTATGATGTGAATAGCAAGTGTATATTTGGAAGTATGTATAAGAATGCAAGATGAGCAAAAGAAGTTAAAAAAAAAAATTCTCTCATGTACAAATGTAAGAAAAAATAAATCTCTATTTTTATCTCATGTGTTTTGTAGAAACGAAAAATAATGAAAATACTTTTATACAAGAACGAATAAAGCAAAATTTTTTTTGTGTTTTTAAGCACGAATAAAACAGCACACAACAGTGTATAAAATTTTTTATTCCTACCCATGAGTGAATAGTGAGTGAATATTTGGAACTCTGATAAAGACACATCTGGCGCAAAAGTTTTTCCCATTTTATCTTCGAACAGTGCTCTTAGAACCAATTCGTAGATGTGATATTTTGACAACAAAAATCACATTTAGTATTACGTGCGTGCGCATTACAGTATCGAAAGGTATAAAATGATAGTTGGGTATGTTACATATTATTGGAAAGGTTAATTTGTCTAGTTTCTCTGCATAAGTTTTATTTTAAAGGTTTTAGAAACACTTTTTTAAGGTGGTTCTCTCAGAAGTCCGCCAATTTGAAAATTTTTTGCTTTTAGTGGATTGGATTACATCCTAATTGGTTTTTTTAATCTTGTCCATCTGGCTATCCGTCCGTCTGTTCTAGTGTCGGTTTTCGAGAAATTTAATTTTTCGTATGAAGGGTTGGAGATAGAGGATAAGTTTGTTCTAGAGAAATATTGGGGATCCAAAAATAATTGGGTTTGCTCACACATTTTACATCTCTAGGGATGACTCCTCAGTAGTTACGTGCGTTTTTCTCTCCATTTAGCCCGAATTTCATTCTCACAGATTTCAATGCGCGTGCGGCACAGCAATTTTCAACCGTTCGAGCTCATATTTTTACCAATTTTTTTTTTACCCTAACCTAACACAAAACTTTGCTACGATTTTGAAACAGATAACTTTTTTAATTCTCCCTTCATTGAAGGTCCACTCTAATGGTCACCTCCAACAAAACTATTTTTAAATATAATTTTAAGCATATTATATTTAATTTAACCATATTATTGCCATCGACAACCATATTATTGGTTGCCCCCGAACATGTTTTGGTTAATAATAACTAAAATATGCTTAACACTTATAACAGCATGGTTGGTTTTCAACCATAGCATGTTGCTCATGGAAATGAGGAAAATACTATTGTTAATTTAAAAACAATTTAGTGTCATACTTAACCATAATATGATGAATGACTAATTTAACAATAATGTGTTTTTCGGTGGCAATAATATGGTTAAATTAAACAAACTATTTTTAAAATTTTCTATAAAAATAGGTTTGTTGGAGGTGACCATATTTAAACATGTTTTTTCCCTGCGTGTATAAAGTTGACTTAACGCTGTCCTTCGTCTGTCTGTGTGTGTTGGTAGTTATATATTTATGTCACATGTAGTGTCGAATTGTTTGCTATTCAAATTCAGCCTGATCGGTCCACAAATGGATGAAATATGAGCAAAAAGGCACGACTGCCTCTAATTTATCCAAAAATCCCTTGTTTTTTTATTTCATATTTATGTATATCTGGAGCTCGCAGAAGCCAAAGTTTCTAAATTAGGTAAAAGTAGCTTGGCTAATAAAACACAACATCCGACAAAATGAAGGCGAGATTGGACAAGTAGGCGTGGCACTTCCCATACAAAGGGTACCCCGGTAGGCTAATTGGTAGTGAGCTAGTATATCAGCGCCGGGGTTGCGGGTTCGATTCCCGCCAGAGAATCTGGTTTCTTTCATGCAGACAAGCGTAGAGCTTTGCGGGATTAGAATTGGAAGAAAAAAAAAAGATATAGGTTTTGGTATATCTGGAGAACGGCAAGAGCCAAAGTTTCCAAATTAGGTACAAGCATCTTGGTTATCAATACACAGCATCGACAAAATGTGTGTGGGATTGGAAAAGTGGGCGTGTCACAAAGTTGATTCACTTATATCTAAGAAACAGTACTTATATAACTTTCTGTAATTATCGTACCATGGTGTTTTTATTTAAATGTTTACCGTAGTAGTTAGTTAGTTAACTTTATTGAGACTTCATTTTTTCATAATACAAGATTTGCGAACACTAGATTTTTAGAAAACTTAAAACTTAAGGGTATTGTTTTAATTACAATTGAATATCTATATTAAGAAGAAATAATCATATTACAAAATTGATTACAACTATATTTAGATACAAACAGTGCTTGCTCCCGGCTCTTACTTTCGGATGTAGAGTTTTATCTTCTAAATGTTTACCGTAATTATGCAGATATTTGAAAAAAAATTGCGTTTTTAACTTTAAAGAAGTACTAGGGGTTTTTGCTCTCATGTGCATTAAAGGGTTAATTTGTACAAAAAACTTAAAAAAAATTATTTCTGGAATTGTTTTTAACTAATCTTTTATTTTAGGGGATGACTGGCTCAACTTTTTTTGTATGGGGCCCGAACCACTTCATTGGCCATTGGTCCCAAATAGGATACACTCTCGAAAACTAGTTTTTAGATATTGTTGTGTAGGGAAGTATATGGTCGAGCTTGATCGACTATACCTTCTCACTTGATTTAAAGTTCATTTTGGGCTTTAACAGTAAGAAGATCTTTCAAACGGACAATCGTAGCTGCAAAGCGATTCAGACAGTCAAATTTAAAATTTAATCGTACATTTTTAAAAGTCAAATTTTACCTTTAAACGCAATTTTTTAACAAATACAATTATAGCGTTGTACTGTCGAATTGTAAATTTAACATTGAATATAGAACAAAACCGAATTAAATTTTATTCATAGATTTTTGAAGGGTCGCATTTTTTGTTTTAATGGGGAATTGATTGTAAATCCAATTTTAACTGCAGTCGTGAAAGAATAAAATTTTACCTTAAATATACGGAAAAATATTTATAATGTTTAGGCCTTTTAGGATAAAAGTCATAAGTTCGTTTTTCTTTTTGTAATATAGTTCTTAGAGTGGGATGTTAACATCGAGTTAATTCTTCGCAGCAAACTATTATTAATTAATCTGAGAATATATTTAATTGTGTACTAATTGTGTTTGACGTTTTTAAGTGGAAGCTTAAACCTCGCAGAATCGCCATACTAAATAACATAAATGGCAACAAACATATTTTAAAATGTCAACTTTTTACCAGTTCCCTTTCCATTTTATACAGAAGAAGAAGACAATCCACCATTTTAGTACTTATACAAAGAAAATGTCATCATATAATTGTTTTATTTAAGTTTTCATATGTTTCAGAATCACAAATCTTCATATTCACTAGAATGAACCATTTTTCTGTTTTCTAAAAAAATCTTTTCTTTTATGTATGTACCCTGTCGGACATTCAGTTAACTTTAAATTAACTGAAAGCTAACTATTTCTCAAGTAGTGGTGGTTGACACTTGCATTACTTTTATATGGAATTAACTCACTATTTTAACATTGCGATGTCCTAGGAAGTAGTCAATTATCCGACTCTGCACTACTTTCAATTAACTTTAAAGTTAGTTACCTAGCCGTTAACTTAAAGCTAACTTTTTGTAGCTAGCTATAAACTTAGTACTTTAAGTTAGCTTTAAGTTGGTTTTTTGAATTAACTATAAGTTAGTTAAATTTCAGTCAACGAAAAGTTAGTTGTTTACACGTTGGCTTAAAACTCACTATTTGTAACTCGCTACAAACTTAGCTATCATATTAATTATTCGAAATAAAAAAGTTTTTAAAAATTTATATATTAAAAGAAAACAAAAATTTATTCAAAAATTTTTAAAAATTATGATTTGTTCTTATAAGAAGAAATAAAATAGTTTATTATTAAAAAAAATTTAAGGCACAAAAAATTAAATAAATTTGGTGAGCATTATCATTAAAAGAGTAAAAAATTGAATAAATTAAAAAAATTCAATTATACTATAACCTGTAGCCCGTTTCTGTATTTCTCGCATCGTAAAATTTCCCGTATGAAACAAGTGAATTATGGCAAAAACAGTGCAATATGAAACAAAAAATGGTTTTTCTCACATAAGTGTTTCTGTACTTTTACTTTGCGAGAATTATCTGTCATTTACATAATTTTCCAGCAATTATTGGAAGGATGCGAGAACAAGTGTTTCTGTAACAATATTTTGCAAAAAGTTTCTCACAATAACTGTCAAAATAAGTCATATTTGAAATTGATGCGAGAAAACAAAATTTAAAAAAATGGAGCCCAAATTATGTATGTATGTACACAAGAATGTGTATTATTTTATTTTATTTTAAAAGAAAAAATTTAAATGATGAAAATAAGTATATAAAACACAATTGTTATATTTTGTTATTAAAATTTTTTTAGCCTTTCATTGTGTTTGTTTTATGCAGGGCTGCCAGATAAATTTGTGAAAAAAAACGTCAATATCCTAAGAAAAAATAAAAAAATCGTCTATTTTTTTCAGACAATTTAAAATTAATTTTGACGAATTTTGTTCGATTTTTATCATATAATCACAAATTTGTATCATATAAACACATAATCAAAAAAAAAAAAAAAAAAAACATTAAGTTCATGGGTAAAATACATATTTTATACATACATAAGCTTGAGGTCTATTTAAATAAAATTATTTATTTTATTTTCCTTAATCCGATAAGAGTTTAAAATTTCAGATTGTTATTTTTCCCTGCAGAAATCACACAAAGGAGTGACAAAATATCATATTGAAATAAAATAAACACTTTTGGACAAAGTAAAAGGCAAAAATTTCCTAAAGTGCATTGACTGAAAAATGGGGTAATAGTTTAATCTTTTGATCACACAAACAAATGTATTAAAATCCAAGCAAATAAAAATTAAACAGTTTCCGTTCGAAATTTTGATTTTGCCGATACATTTTTTAATCTGCCTTGTTTTTAAAGATATCGGTTTTCTGTGGTGCCTAATACACAAACATATAAAACTATTTAAAATTGTTTTATTTCAAAGACTGTATCGTCACTAGAAAAAAATTAGCAAATTTTCACTTTGCCAATTTTGGAACAAAAAAAATCGTCAAAATGTCGATAAATCTTTAAATCTGGCAGCCTTATTTTTATTATATATATTTCTTTCGTTGACGTTTCGCTTGCATTTGACACTTAATTACTGGAAGCATTCCAGTTAAAACAGAATCTGTGTTGTCTGTTCTCGCATTTAAATACAGAAACAATTTTTTCTCACAAATCGAGAAACGATGGAATTTTTTGTTTCACACTTAATATGAGAAAATTTGCGATGCGAGAAATACAGAAACGAGCTACTGGCCATAACCGATTACCAATTTCTACTCCGTATATTGATTGTAATAATGGCCCTAAATAAATTAAATCTTTTGTGGGTCTTGGAGCCGTTTCTTTGCCCATCGGCTTGGTTCGTTCTACTTAAAATATACTACACAGTGTTTGTATACACTTTAGTTAATGTAAATTTTGCATTGCGTAGTAGTTGAATTTTTTTGTAGTTAACTACTCATTTTAGGCAGGGTATTTAAGCAGCTGCTTTTTTATATATACAAACATGAGTATGTGTTGACATTTGTTGATTAAGCTTAAACCACCAACATTGGCCGCGTAAACTGGCAAATAAAAGTAATTAATCCTCATCTTAAAAACTACAAGTACAGATTAAAGATGACTAAATCTCTGATCTCCATGTTAAAAACCCACCCTTAAACTCCATTCACACTTTAAAGATTTGGTTCTAGTATTCATGTATAAAAGTTAATAAATATTTTACTTCCACTCACCTTCTGCTGTTGTCAGCACAGCTCTGGACTTTGTCTCACAACGATACGAGCTTGTTCCCACAATTGTAGTATTCATTGCCTTTCGAGGATTGTATTTACGCAGAAAAATGGCTTTCAAACGTATGTACAGGAATTTATTGCCATTTGAAGGCTCAATAAGCCAGGGGCGGGTGCGACATTCCATCTGTAGCAAATTAACGAACACAAAAGAAAACAAAATGAAATACATAATTTTTAAACACTTCAAAAACATGTTATACAAAAGGCATTTGTCATACAACATTTGAATAACACACGAATACACTTGAACAACAAAATTTTCCGAAAATGTTTATTTTACTTAAAACCACGCACTGAAAACTAAACATTTGCTTAAACGCATTGTGATGGAAATCTATGCGGTATTAACATTGCTACATACATAATGACGCTTTCAAATAAAGAAATAAATTACTACTCACATCTCCGAATGTCATATCGATGGTGCCACTGGGACCGAATTTTCTACGACCATCCTTACAATTTGATGGTCCTTTGATGAATTCAAACATTCCCTCAAAATTCAAGGCATCTGGATCATCTAACGTTGTCATATTGTAGGCAGTAAAATGCACTTCAACATCACGACTTGTAGATGTGTATTCAACTGGTAAATGTGATGAGTTCGATGAATTGCAAAGGCAACCGCGTGGCAATAATATTGTGTCATGATACGGACGCTCAAATATCTGCAATAGAAATAGAAAACAAATACAAGGAAACGTAGAGAATATGTGATGTGTTGGATAAAATAAACCCCAGCAAACATTATCAATTGAAATGAACATAATTTTGAATATAGTTTTAATTATTAATATGATTTGGGTGCACAAATTAAAAGTACGGACTTAACTCATGGTTTTTGTCTCTAAAAACTTAAATAGTATTTTAAAACATCTGTTACACAGAAAAAATTAAAAAGTGTCTCTAATCACCAAATTCATATCAAATTTATAGAATCAAAATAATTATATTGATTACTAAAAATTTTAAAAATTTTCTTTTAATAAATAATTGTATTCCCAAAAACAATAACAAAATTGTAAATATTTTTTTTTTCAATAAATGATATTTTTAATTAAAAAAATTATCAATATACTTTGCCGTTTCAAACAATGTGTTAATTGATTTAATTAAATGTAGCTCTGGTTTTGACAATTCCCAACAACAATTCTACAGCTATATATTATTTTATTTTAAACGAGAAAATCAATTAAGATTTTTTGATATTTAATTAAAAATTTATTTCAAAACAACTAAAATGTTAATTTAATCAACATCATAATTTTAATTTTCTTTCAATTAAAAAAAGTAATTGATTCAAATCCCATTAATTAAATTTAAATACTTTTTAAACAATTTTTTTAATTGATAAAAAACCGCTGATATTTTTTTTTGTGTATTTATTCTTATTAAGTCTTTGAACAACATTGTGTAAACCAAAAATTTTTTTTTTGTTTTGAAAATGGTAAATTTTGTGTTGACAAATCGTCATCCTCGGCGGGGTTAAATAAAATGCAATCGATTTCTTAGCGAAGCATTCTTGATATTTTGCATTATTTTTGAAGTGCAAGAGTTGCTTTGTTCGGTGATTTTTGAAAGGAAGGCAAAGGCCGCCATATTACCTAAAAAACTGTAGATGAGTTGTTGTCAAATTCCAAAACTTATAAAATCATTAGGATACAATGTTTGCAAGCGAAGATTAATCCGTAAGCAAGGAGATTGAGTATTACATAGGTTAAAATCAAGAGTCCGTGAAACACGATTAGACATGTCCCAAATGCTGTTTCAACGTCAGAAAAGAAGTCGCATGTTAAGCCGACCAGCTGAATCAACGCCAAAGCTGAATGTACATGGTCCCATCTACTGTAAGCTGTTGAAATTGATTTCTGTGATCACCTGCAGCGAAAACAATTGGTTAATTTAAAGCGAGCAATGGCCGAAAATGCCCGAAAAACAAGATATTAAACCGTAATATTACAGTATTACAACGCTAGGCTACATTTAGCAAGATCCGTTAAAAACTACTAAACAGAGGAAGTTTTATCTCACTAGTCTTTTAGTAGAGACACCTCCCCGTTCGACCACCATTTGTTCGATCACTGCAAGACACTTTCACTGAAATACGCTTCATTACGAAACATGGTTTTCGAAATTGTGTTAATTCGTTCTTGGTCTCAAAACATTAGCAGTTCTTGTGGCGAGGTAAAATGAGAAAAGGGGATAGCCAACGATGGTTAATATTTCGAATGAATTTATTTTGGAGAAATATTCATAATAAACGTTTAAATTTTGCCAAAACTCCTAATTTTTTTTCTAAGTAAAAGCAATAAAAATGCTTGCTGGGTTTTAAGCATTTTCCATTTTATGGTTATTACAACTCACCTCAACCTTCACACTGGTATCACCATAACAGAATGACCTATTTATGTCCTCATCCACACGTGACATACAATGCCGATTCATAGTTGTTACTTTGCGTAATTTAATGCGTACACGCTCACCTCTCATGCCCTCAAATTTATATACACACTTCAAATTTCGTGTACCACCACGCCCAAAGAGAAATATATTGCGTACACTGCGAAAAATGGCCGGATCTTTACGATCCATTAGATTGCTGACAAATTTTCGATTGCAGTCAAGTTCACCACCACCCATGGGCAAACCATCCTGATGCAGATCAATGAATTCGTATTTTAGTTTAAATTCTAAAGGTCTGCAAAGAAATAGAACGATTAATTTGATCCTGGATTTAAATTGAAAGCATTTTTACCTTAATACGGTCGATTCGGTATTTTTCAATTCCAAAGTTATTGAATCTCCACTGGAGACATAACTCTCGGAAACTGTACAGGGTCTGGCATAAGTTTCATTTATATTGGCCCGATCACATGTTCGTGGTACTGTTCCTCGACAATATCTTGCTATGACATTGGTTGTATTGTGCGAATATTGTTGCAGAGATGGATGTACAGGATTTGTTTCCGTCATGCTGGAAGTTTATAATAAAAAGAAATACTTTAAATTGTAAATGTAATTTGAGATAAAATAAAACAATTTTGGAGAAATTTTATCAGATGCTTAGTTAAGTAAAATGGTATCTCTTTGAATCTTTAATAAGATTAACTTTACGTGTTCTGTTGGTATGGAAAATTTAGTTTTAAACGCTTATCTGGAACGATTTTAGTTTTATTAGTATATTAAAAAAGGGTTCTCTGAAGTACCAAATAATGTTTTCATTGTGGATCTTAAAAAGCCTATTTTAAGTATGTATTTTCGATCTTTAAGGTAGGCAATTATAGTTGCTTTTGTGAAACTTAAAGGATACTAATTTTGATTCCAATCGTAGACCTTTAAGAAGACTATTTTCAATTTTACCTGCAGATATTTAAAGTTATTTTAGCGTTTCAAGCTTTGGCCCTTGAGTTGCTCCGTTAAAACTTCGACCTTCGCTCTTTGTAAGACCAATGTTTTTCCACAGTCATGTTCGAAATTACATGAATTATGCTTGAGGATCTATAGGAACTGACATTTAGAGACATTTAAGATCCTTCGGTTTTCGAATACATTCCCTAATTGCTATTAATGATTTAAATTTGAAATTAAAATTTTTTGGTATCGTTAAAAACACCATCGCAGAACGCCTGACATTTACCCAAGATTTGCATTTATAGGAAAAGTCAAGAAGTGGGTAAAATATACATATGACTATATATCTATATAATATATAATTTCTTAATATGTCCGGATGGGTGTATGTGTGTTCTATTCTCTTTCGGAAGCCATCTGATGACATGAAAAGCTAAAATTTGGCATACTTAAAGTACTTTCTCTGCGGAAGATCGCAGCAAAGCCAGATTTTTGATTTTCGGTCTAACACTCAACAAAATAATGGCTAAATTTCCTTAGTGACCAAGTGAATTGTTTGGTTCATAATTTATACAGAGTAGACACGGTTTAAATGTATTTGTTGCATTAAAGCAGAGAGAGCGATTCAGGAAGACGATTCCACTGGGACTAAGCGTATACATTTTTCTTGACGTTGCAATTTTGGGGACTACAAATGCAGCTAATATCTAAAACTAGATCACTTAAAAGATCACGGCTAAGAAAAGACGTGCTGGTACTATGAGTATCTGGCATCCCAGGCATAGGATTAATCCTATATCTAGGAATGGCAAATCTCAGAGATGTTGGATTTTAGGAGAAATTGTTTTGTTTAAGACTGTAATGATGCTTAGTTTAGTAAGGATATCTCCATGCGGTGCTCTTTTCGTACAAAGTGGATACTTTGGACTACAATTTCCTTCCTACTAGTTATTGGTAACACACAAAGAGAGATGTTGAACCATCTTTTATATGTTTATCTTTTGGCCTGGTTTTTTTTTTCCTGATGTCAAAGACTTAAGGCCCAACTATAATATGCTTAAGTTGGCTTAAGCAACTGTGCGAATACATGTAACTCTTATGTGTCAAACCGTATTAAATTTAAGGAAACTTTTTGATAAGTTTAATGGATCTGTCACTTGCTTAAGCAAAGTGCGAAACAGATCGCACTTTCCGTACGGATTCAAAAGTTTTTTGATTTAGTTTTTGTTTTTTAAAATGCATTTGAAAGACTTTTTGTTAATTTTTGGCAGAAGATTAAGTAAGGTTATGTATATTAGAGTTGTGCCTTTAGTTTAAATTGAGTTCATGATTCAGTTATTAGTTCGGCAGAATTACATCTGTGAATAAAGCGCACAGCATGTGTTAAAATGTTTCCTTATGGCTAAGGTAAGTTTTAAGTCTACACAGATAAATCAAATAAGATTGAACAATCCAAAATTCAGAAAAATCAAATGAATTGGAGAATTTACGCGGGCAAAGGTTTAAATTCCCTTCTTTATATGGAAACTTACCAATTTAGATCTTTGCATATGGGAGGCTCTCTCATCGAACCATCCCATATGCGCAGCATACCACTGCAGTCTTCCTGAGTCTGCAAAACTCCAATAGCACCAACTGAAGTCTCATCGATTTGACCAAATTCCGGATCTAAATTAAATTTCAGCATAGAAATCCATACCTTAAATCTGGAAGGAGGTTGATGCAAGCCCTGAGCATTAGTGCGACGTGACAGGCTCAAATGATCGAATGTCTTAAAGATACCCACACCTTGTAAATGATACAAGCAGGTGGTATTGGGAGCCAAGGAGTGCTTAGGATTTTCTAAGATACCACGACTCGCTCCTCTGATCCAAAATTCACAAGGCTTTTTGTTTTTGGAATAGGTGGGTGATTGTAAGTCTACAAATATTACTTCAACCTGGAAAAGAGGAAATTTAAAGAAATATTTTTAAACTTTAACAGAATTTTTATTTTCTATTCAATCTCACCTCCAGTTGAAAACCATATAATGGCAATACTTGCGATGAACTTCCTGTAAATGTTCCATATGGTGATGTTGTAAACTCCACCAATAATTCAGGGCCACTAGAGACGGCTGATGGCACAGCTTGACCACCACCACAAAACTTTAATACAATTGGATCACGCGTTGTATAACCATCATACACGGTCACGTAGTCCTGTAATAATGAAAATGTACAAATACACAAAATATCAAATGAATAAAGTGCCATAACGGCTGCCATTTCTTCTTGTGGCAGTAGCATTAAGTTGTTAGTAGCAGTAGAAGTACAACTAAAACTATTGGTGTAATTGAGTCAAAGACAAATAGAAAAAGACACATAAAATGTTGATGGAAGGATTTTGGTTTGCGATTCTTTTCTATTCATTTATAGTAAATGTGTTCGAGCATGTTACAAAATGTTGTAGTATAACTCTAACGTTGAGGGAATAACATTTGAACTAAGGTGTTAACTTAAATATTACAAGTAGTTGCAAGTAGTAAGTGGTAGCAGTAGAAGTTTGTAAACGATAAAAAAAAACTGGTGGCATCTAAACTGATGAAATTGAAGAGACAACTTATTATTTTGGTGTGTATTTGGAAGATAATAAAATGGGAAAATCACTTAACATTATTGTTGTAGTTATTTACACATTTTGTTGTTGTTTTTAAAATAGCTTAACATTAGATAGAATGAATTTTTTAGCGTCTAGAGATGATTTTTATTTATATTATTTTTCTTTTCTAAATAAGTTTAATTTTTTTTCAGAAATTTGATAAACTTTGGCAGTCAGCTTAAGAAAAAAGTTTAACAATATCGTTCTGAGTGGGAGCTAGTTTTTAAAGCCAATTTGACCTTAAAATTTTTATAGAAATTGTTTCTAAATAATTTTCCTATTTCTACATTTCTCTAAATATCATTGCAAATTTTAACAAGAAATTTTGAATAGGAAGTCCGGCCAGTTAGAGCTAATTTCTATAGGAAATTTGACCTTCAGTAAGAACTAACTATTTTAGTAAATTTGACCATGAATTAGAGTAAATTTTTCTTGATAATTTTGACTTTGAATTAGACTCCATTTCTTAAGAAAATTTCGAGCTAAGATTCTTTACAAATTTAATCTGGTTTAGAGTCACAATTTTGTGAAAGAGTTTAGGGATAATCTCAATAAATTGTTTTGTAACGACTGAGATTAGTTTTCTACTCGTATATAAAATCATACTTCGATTTAGATTACTTTGGCATAGATTTTCTTGTTCTAAATGAGAAATTTGCTAAGCATTAATGCTGAGGAAAAGTGTCTCTGTTTACTTGGAGGCCACACGACCAATTTTTGTCTTTCAATTCCTTTCAATTTGCTATCACTCTCATTTTTTTGCTTACACACTCACACTTCTTAAATCGATCACGAGATTGCTCTCAATTTTAACTATCCATTTGTTTGGCTATTTTACGGTCAATTTAACAGCTGATTACAAGTTTAGTGAGCAAATTTTTCGTTTGTCAGTATAAATTGTTTTCTTGATGACATCTTGAAAGTAAATTGCTTAAAAATTGCGTGCAGACTACGTCACAGCTTTCAATTTATGTAAATATTGGCAAACAGAAAATGTAAAAGACTATCAACAAAAAGTTGAACGTGTGGCCGCAGAGTTAAGAAAAGGTTTTTGTTAAACAATTTTTTGTAAGAAATTTTGAGCTGATTGAGAGAAACTTTTGGGCTATATCTTAATTAGGAATCTTAGTAAGGAGTCTTTGATTAGGAAAAGCTTTCTATAAAAAGGAGTGACAACCTTGTGAATAATTTTCTATAGAAAAAACTCGTTATCGGAGAGTAATTTTCTTTCTTTTTTTGGGAGTTATATTTTTTTAAAAAAAATTTTCCCGTCTTTGAGATTAATTTTCTGCAGAAAAATTTTTACTTATTTTTTTAATTTACTATAGAAAATTAACCTCTCATTGAGAAAAATTTTCTATGCTAAATTTGAAATAATTTTCTATAGAACGTTTGCCTTACTCTGAAAGTAAAACTTGCGTCTCCATGAAAGAAATTTTCTATAGAAAATTTGCCTCTCCTTAAGAGCATTTTTATAAAGAAAATTTTACTCTTTTTGAGCTTACTCTCTTTGAGATTTATTTTTTATAGAAAATTTGTCTCTCCTTAAGAGTCATTGTCTAAAGAAATTTTTATAAATTTTAAATAATTTTCTATAGAAAATTTGGATTTTCTTTTATGAAAAATTTTCTCTGAAAAATTTGGCTCTTATTGGTAACAGTTTTTCATAGACAGTTTTAGAATAATATTCTATAGAGATGTTGGCTATTCTTGAAAGTTAATTGCTTCTTCTTGCGAGCAATTTTCTATAGGAAATTTGACTGTCCTTGATAGCAATTTTCCATCGAAAATTTCCCTTTTAAAAATATTTTTCTTTAGGGAATTAGATCTTCTTAAGAGCAATTTCTGTAAAAAAATTTGCTACTCCTTTAGAGTTAATTTTTAAAGAAAATTTGAATCTTCTTGAAATTTAGTTTTTATAAAAAGTTTGGTTCTCTTAGAGAGTATTTTTCAATAAAAAACTTGCCTCTCCTTAAGAGTAGAATTCTCTTAAAAAATTTGTTTTTTTTGAGATAATTTTTTACAGAAAATTTTTTTCTTCCTGAGGGTTATTTTCTTTAGAAAATTTCTTATCTCTTTAGAGCTATTTCCAACAAAGAATTAGTTTCTCCTTTAAATAAACTTTCGCGAGAAAATAAAATTAAGAAAATTGTACTTGCGCTTGAAAGCAAATTTCTTTACTTAAGAGCTATTTTCTTTGACTGCTTAGGGGTAACGTGGTGGAAATAAATGAGAATTCCCTAAAAATATAATACAAATTTCTCTGCTATGACATTTCGGATTTTTTTAAAAATTAACCCTTCTGAGATCACTCACAAACATCATGAGATACTGAATTGTGACATTATTAAAAAAAAAATGTGCGAAATATGTGCGAGCAAACTGTTTTCTTTTATTAATTTTTTTTTAAGAAAAATACACAGAAGGAATTCACAGAAAATAGAATTAGAAGATAGAAAGAAAGGAATAAAGTGATTGAAAGAGAACATCTAAAACAATTGCAAAATGCAGTGGGGTAGAGTCATAAGTGAAATAAGTTAATACATCATTTTGTGCAAGAAAAAAAAGAAACAAAGTTACAACTACACATGTCCTTATTTATTGAAAATGAAAAAACTGGGAATGAATTATATTTTTAAACAACCCAACACTGTCCTTACAAAAGGTCATAAAAAGGTTGTGCGAAAAATTCGTGTTTCAAAAATTGTTACAACAGCTTGTGTTCGTTCGTTCAGGACCTGTCGAAATGAATGACAATTTTCATTTTGTATTTAACAGAATGTGTGTAGGTGTTATGTCAGATAAAGACTGTGTGTGATATTTAGATGAACAAATATATTTGTAGAGGGACAATGTTTGGCAAAACATGAGTGTTTAAAAGAAACACTAATATGAAAAAGAATTTAAAGAGTTTAATAACTCTATTCATACTTATCATGATTAAATTAGGGTTAGAAAAAGCTTCTTTATTTGTATCCTTTAGGGTAACTGGAGGACACATGTGTATTGATGACATATTAAATGTTGTTTCTTAATATTAAAATGTTTCTATTGTACTTTTTTTGTTGTATTGGAATTGATTAGGTACCCTTTTTTGCCACAGTTAAATAATTTACTTCTATTTATAGAAAAAATATATTGATGATGATTAATTTTTGTATTTGGTTATTAAAACATGTTTATATCTAGGACAAGTTTTTAAAGATTTTTGGCTTGAAATAAAATTTTTTTGCATTTTTCTGAAAATTGATTTTTTTTTTTGCATATTTTGTAATTATTTCTTTTAAAATGAACAATTTTCTACCCTTTTCGCATGTTGGGTCTGAAAAAATCAAAATACTTCTTATGTGCTATTGATATGCGACAACTGATAATTAAAATTAAAAAAACGCCAAAAAAAAGAATTATTTTTTTTTATCAAAAACTCGCTAACAAATCACAGTAAAAACTTGTTTCTTTAGTTTTCTGTAACAAGGTTGTGTGTATAAAACATTACTTTTATATATTTTAATTGAAAACAATAATAAAAAACCAAAATTTATTTTTGTTTTCAATATTTCAATATTCAAAAGAAATGTTCTTGTCGACATTGTAGGCCAGGCAGTTAAATCAATTGTTAAAATTAATTTGGTCTACAATGGTAAAAAAATATACCATACTTTGAAAGGATTTTCTTTAGAATTAAGTCTGCGTAATATTCTACATGAACTAAACAAGTTTGTTTAATTATATAAATTGTTTCTGTTAACAGTAGTTTAATTCAGAACAATTAATATTTTTAATCGTAGTAGTGCAAGCAATGGGAGCAACAGCAAAATGGGTGATTATTGTATCAAATGTCTGTATTTTCTCAACCGGTGCTAAATAATAAATTTTGAACAGAAGATTTTCTAAAAAATTAATTGTAATTTAATGATAATGCTTAGTTATAAATGAGTAAAAATTTCTATGGAGGTTAAAGTATAACAAGTTGCTTAAAATTTGTGGTTTGTGGAGTCAATTATGGCTTATTGTCTTACGACATTTAGACAATGAATTATATTATGCACAGATATTAAAAACAATATTTGAATCTATTTATTTACTAAATGTTACAAACACAAATACAACAAGTAAGAAAGTATAGTCGGTCAAGCCCGGCCATATGATACCCTACACCACAGCATTTAAAAACAAATTTCGAAGAGGCAGTAATTGCCCCCTACCTTCCCTCCTGGTCCTAGTTTTGAAAAATGCATAGCTAATGTCGGTCAAGCCCGGCCATTTGATACCCTACACCACAGCATTTAAAAACAAATTTCGAAGAGGCAGTAATTGCCCCCTACCTTCCCTCTTGGTCCTAGTTTTGAAAAATGCATAGCTAATGTCGGTCAAGCCCGGACATATGATACCCTACACCACAGCATTTAAAAACAAATTTCGAAGAGGCAGTAATTGCCCCCTACCTTCCCTCTTGGTCCTAGTTTTGAAAAATGCATAGCTAATGTCGGTCAAGCCCGGACATATGATACCCTACACCACAGCATTTAAAAACAAATTTCGAAGAGGCAGTAATTGCCCCCTACCTTCCCTCTTGGTCCAAGTTTTGAAAAATGCATAGCTAATGTGGCGATATGAATAGTGATCTATTTATGTTTTAAATTTCATTAAAATTAGAGTGACAGTGGCACAAAGACCCTATTCCGGAAAGCAGCTTGTATGGGGGATGTATGAAATTATAGACCGATTAGCCCCATTTTCAATAGGCTTGGTCCTTGTGCCAATTAGAACCTATGAACCAAATTCCATCAAATTATCTTTAAAATTGCGCCCTGTACTTTGCGCACAAGGTTACATGGACAGCCAGCCGGACGGACATCGTTAGATCGACTCAGAAAGTGATTTTGAGTCGATCGGTGTAAGGTGGGTCTAGGACCAATTGCACAAATGCATAATACCCTCTCCACTATTATGGTGTGGGTATAATTACAGATTATATTCCAACTTAATTTTTTCGAGTAAGAGTAACGTAGACCTTCAAATCGTCGTAGCAAAACAGATAAAAGTCTCTGGCGGGAATCGAACCCGCAACCCTTATACCAATGGACTTACTTCTAATTAGGCTACCCGGGTGATCAAAATTATTGTTTTAAGTCAATATTAAAATTTTTATAAATAGTTTTCTTTAAAGACAAAAAGTTAGTATGTAATTTATATTTGAGAATTTTCTACGAAAATGGGAAAATTTTCCTAAAAACTTCAATAAAATAGAACCTTCTTGTCCTAAGGTCGCGTTTTTAATAGATTTTTATAAAATCAGACTCTGAAAAAGAGCAAACTAGAAAATAAGACTTTAAATTAATATTGTGAATTTGACTTTGTAGAGATAAATTTTTTTTAGGAAATCATACTCTGTAAGACAATTTGACTCTGTATAAGAGAAAATTTATATTCTGTGACTGAGCTACCTAAATAATAGCGGAAAGTGGGTTTTTTATGTCAACATTTTTTCAATTCAATCCTTTTTAGCCCGTTTTTCAAATATTTACACGCGTTTAGTGTTCACAATGTTTCGAATTTGAAGTTATTGTATTAGATTGGGCTTGTTAGTGCTAGTATTTAAGCACTACAGCAATACTAATTCTGTAAAATGCACACTGGGTAATTTAAGCAACTTTTTAGGCCAAAATTAATTAATTCACAATGCGATACAAAGAGTCAGCCAGTTAAAGAACGTTGGTTTTTCAATATGGAATAACGTTTTAAAAGCCGCTTGCGTAGTGGAAACACGACTTTAGTGACATCGCGATTGTGAATATCAAACTTTTTCCACTAAAAAAAATTATATAAATTGTTTGCTGTAATTTAAGATTAAAATTTCTTGATATTTGTCATAAAAGTGTTTGTTATCATGATTTTTGATAATCTAAAGAAAAAAACTCAAAAATAAATAATCATGCCTGCACTCAAAATATTATATTATGTAGCTAAATTCAACATAAAATTCTTTAAAACAACTTAAAATTTATTAAAATAACGTCATTTCATTTAAAATAAATGAATTTTACATTTATTTTTCAATTTTTATTTATTTAAGAGCATATTCCGTAAAATTTAATAGTTTTTACTTTTAACAAATATATTTGAACCGACAAAAAATCACACTACATAGAGGGAGTTTACACGGAGTCTTTTCAGACATGTCTAACAAACACGTTTGTTTTGTTTGTAGGCGATCGGGTTAGAGATGAAAGAGGGGTTGTTAAACAGACACGAAACAAGTTTTCATGTTTGTTTTTATGAATTTTTATGTTTTTAATTTGTTTTTTTATGGATATTAGACAATTAGACATGAAAACTGACATGTTTGGAAAGACATCGTGTAAACTCCCCTATATTAATATAAGTACAGAAAAACATTATTTTTTGGTAGTTTGTTTTTTGAATAACAAACAAAATTGTTGAAAAATAAAGTTATTCGTAAAATAAAGTTATTCGTAAAATAACTATATTTTTATTCAATTTGAACAGTACGGAACCCGAATTTAATAACCCACAATCAGTTACTGCAATAATTTTATGAGTGTCCTAAAAACGTTTTTTGCTCTCCTGAAAAATAATTATTTTGTAACTTACAACGTTATACTTGGCTGTGCTTCAATTGTAAACAGCATTTATTTTCTTTTTATTCCTTCGGAAAACTAAATATTAGAAAGTTCAAACATTATTTTAAGCTGAGGTTGTCTGAGACAAAAAAAAAAAAAAAAAAAATACAATCACACGTTTTGTTAACAAAAGCAATAACGTCCCCAAAATATTTTGGTTTTTTTAATTTCCTATTATCCCCTCTCTTCACCATATTATGCACGATTTCCTTCTTTTTGTTTAATAGCTGATAAAAAAGTTTTAATTTATATCAAAATTACACTCAGGACTGCCAGATAAAATTTTGCAAAAATCGCCAATTTCCTGAGAAAAAAATAAAAAATAGTCTTTTCTGTTTTAAAAATCGTCAAAAAAATCGCACAATTTAAAATTAGACTTAAAAAAAACATACATATACCCCGTAGGTGTATGAAATTCTTTGTTAAATTTAACAAACGTTTGTTAAGGCACATTTTCATAAAAAATTTGTTTTTTAAACCTTTAATTACTATATTATAATAATCTATGGTTTTTTTCAAAGTCTTAAGAATAAAAGATACTTTCTATCGGGCCAATTTCTACAAAATTTCAAATTTGTAAACCGTTCACCACAGAGGGTGATGTATATTTTTTAACGATGTCAATCTAATCATGTGTTTGTTGAAATGGGATTTCCGAAGACTCGTATATAAACATTGCTATACATTTATATTAGATATAGTACGGAATAGTGTGCTATTATATTTCAGGCAGATCGGTCTACAAATGCCTAAGATATGAACAAAAAACCATGACTGCCTGTAATTTATACCCATTAAACTCTAATTTTGACCTGTCAACCTTAACTTCTTTAAATCTTCTTATAATTTATTATTATTTTTTCTTTTTTACCTGAAATAATCTTTCTTCACGAAATTATAGTTTTGGTACCCATATAAGCTAGGAGCATAAAATTTGGCTTACAATTTTTTCATTAATATATATGGAGTATTAAATCTTAAAAATGAGCCAAATCAATCCATAACTTCACCTGCTCCCCACACGAGTGAACTCTCAATCTCAAAATCAAGGTTTTGGTACGAATTTTTACTTAAATTGACTTGACTTAAAATTTTGCTTTTGCCCATAACATTTTTTATGAAAATGAGCGAAAATTTCTAGTATAATTTCATTTACAATAGGGATGAATATAAATATTTAAGCTTTATTATTTACAAAAAAGTTTTTTTTTGCTGTGCTGCCTTATAACAAACATCAAAAGATTTAAGTCTTATTTTGAAGACTGAATAAAATCGTCCCTTTTAAGAAAAAAATCAGCAAATCGGCACGTTGCTAATTTCGGAAACAAAAATCGTCAAAATGACGATAAATCGTCAAATCTGGCTGCCCTGATTACACTTATTTTGTTCCACTGAGCACGTTGCTTGCAAATGTCATTAACGAACGTCATTAACGAAAACATTATTGGTGTTAGTGGAAAAAATTTTTTTTTACCAAGATTTTGGGTCAAATTACCTACTGTGCAATGTTAAACAAGCTTCATTGTTGACGGTTAAAAAATGTGATTTTAAAATAAGCGGGAATTCCCGTCGTTAACTTTTCTAAGCACAAGTGAATAACTGAAATTAAATTTACCACAAACCTTAAAAAATCACAAACCTCTTTTTTCAACTAGATCAATAACGGAATATAAGTTTTCAGTTTATACAGTTGCCCGCACTAATAAATAAAATTTTAAAATATGGGCATTTCCATGAGAATGTCAATCATGACTCAAAAAATAAATAGCCTTGAAACTATTTTTCGAATATGGTAGAAAGTAAAAAACACTCAAACTTTACTATGCAAAGGGGTTTACAGCTTATTACAATTTTTAAAGAGCAAAAAATAAAAGTTAAAACTGACTATCTCTTTGATTAATTTTTAGTAACTGCAATCAACAATTTTCACTTTTCTGCCGATTAAATACAGATACTGGTAACATTGGAATTATACCTTAAAATTAATGTTACAACAATAATGAACAAAATTCACGAGGGAGACCAAATATAAAGTTTGATTAGCGGTATATTTTTTGGTTTGCTTTGGGTGCTATTCAAATGTCACGTACGTGGTGCGAAAACATCATTTGTCTATGTCATTGGTATTTGATCAGTCGAACGTGTTTCAAAATAAAAGTTCAAAGCAAGATATTTGTTGCAAAAAAATATTGACCGGATTTTTTTTTTAAATAGGTATAATAAAAATTTTATAAGCTGTTAGACGTCGTCACGTACGATATTGTATTACTATAAATTCAACTAAATGTATCATCTTATTATGTTGGTATTAGGTTGAAATTTGATCAAAAATTATTTTTTTGCAGTCTTAATGATCTAAACAATTATAATTGGTATCGGTCCATATTTGACCATAGCACTCATTCAAATACTACTCCAGAAAATAGCTTTTAATGTTGTAACTTTCTAATAAATGCTGGTATTGACATAAAAATTGGCGACAATACCTTTTACGACAAGTACTATGTCGTGATAAAATATTGTGCTGGTAGGTCCAAAATTAACTATAGGTCCCATATAAACCCCCTTCCTAAAATCGCTGAAAGGCAAGAAAATCTCATATAGATGAAGATATCTGAATAATATACGGCACAAATAACTTTTATATAACTTTTAACGTCATAGCATAATTCTGTTCCGGCGACCATGATTGGCGATGGGTTAAAAATAGGGACACTCAAAAATTTGTTTTTAAAATATTATGGTGTAGGGTATTATATGGTCGGGCTTGGCCGACTATACTTTCTGACTTGTTTGTTTTAAGTTTTTGTATGCATATATTTCCCAAAAATATATTTCATATCTTGTAAATACTATAAGAGAAAAATCTGTCACGTACGTATGTCACGTACGATATTACATTTGGTTTATTATTAAACCATCTAGAAAAATTTTTTTCTTTCCAATTACGGATTATAACGGAAAAATATATGGTTTAATGCAAAAAATTTAAAAAAGGAAAAATACATCCCACAATTCGCAGATTTTCGGATTTTTTTACATTCACCCCCAAAATCACTTCCGTTTTATGTCACGTACGATATACACCTATTTTGCTAGGTATTTTGGACAACAAGGTTTCGAATGTAACAATTTTTTTTTTTCATATATAGTACCCTCTAAAAGAAACATAATGATTAATAAGTTTTCCAGTTACTACTATTTGCGCAAAAACTCCATCGCTCCGAAGGCGTACAAATGTCACGTACGATGACATGGAAATGCCCATATGTAACTTCAATAAATACACACTTTTTTTATATTATTTAATTAAAGAACTTGTATGAAATAATTCTTATTAAATAAATTAAAATCAACTTTTCATAGTGATCTGTAAAATATATTACGTTGCCAATTTCAAATAATTTTTATTTTTTAAAATATTTGATTCTTTGAATTTTTTATGCACGTGTAATACCGTGAAAATTTGTGGCCGGAGTCGTAAGTTTTTGTAGGTAATCCAACTTCGACTCCGGAACAAACACCGCGACTCCGACTCCACAGCCCTGGTTTCAAAGTAATTTCCTATAAAATATTTGTAAAGTATTTTTTTTACAGAAAAGTTGTCTAATCTTTCTATGGGTTTTATATAAAAATATTTCCAAGTGTTCAAACAGAATTGAGTCTTCCACTTCAGGCAAAAATCCTAAAGCCCATAATTAAAACCTTCGCAGTAACATCAAATTCTCTGCAATTTTTTTGTTTTAATTTTCTTTTGTTTTTAATTTTCTGTTTACAAAACGTATGAAATTTAATGAAAGTATGGCAGCATTGTTGGGAGAATAAGTGTCTATATGTGAGAGAATTAGAAAAAATGTTCTCAAAATCAAATAGATTTTATTTCACGACGTCTTTCTACGACAAATTTGTATGTCCAATTGTATGGAAAATGTGGCAACGACGCAGTTCTGTTTGAGCACCAATTTCTAAGATTTTTTTGTAGAAAGTTGCTATTTTTTTCTGAGCATTTTCTTTAGAAATTATGCTTCTCTTTAAATTTTAACTGTCAAATTTCCTTTTCCTCAATTTAAGTAAGTTCCTAAAATCACAAAATCTAAATTTGTTTTCTGAATATCATAAAAATCATGAACCATCGAAACGTTGCTCACTTTTAAGGATGCATTAACAACTCAACACGAAACACTAACGTATGTTTGTCCTTATTTCTTTTAAACTCTTAAGCCTACTAAAGTATTTACAAATATTTGAGCAATAATAAAAAAAATCTAACAAAAGGGAACAAAAATCACTAGGAAGGGAAAAACTATTAAATGCCCATTGAAAAATACCATTAATGTCTACAAACAATGTTTTTTTTTGATCATAACATTTCATTGCTGGCTGTTTGAATGGATAGACCAGCAGTTTTTGGAATTTGCCACATACATTTTTTGCTGACTAAACTAAATAGTTTTCAAGTGTGATTATTCACACGTGCATCTAGAATAAAAATGAAAATAAAACTGAAAGAATGATGAAAAAAAGGAAACAAATATTGGCAAAGACGTGCTTACATCCTTTAATAAATACACATACACACACACACACTCACATTAAACAACGAATAGTAGTTAAAATAACAAATTTTTATGACATCAAAATGGATGTGTATCTACGGAAGTTGGATTTTCAAAAAAAATCCTCATTTGATGCATTTATGGCCATTCATGGCTCAGAACGTGTATAAAACTACAATTTGCATTGCTTTTTTTCAATTTTCTTACAGTTGAATAAGCAATTCAAGCAGTGTGTATGTTTTTGTGTGTCTGCAATGGTTGGTTTTTTTTTAATGTGTGCGTGCAGCTTTTAGTGTGTAATTTTTAAAATGGAATCGAAATAAAAAATAAATCTTGTAAAGTTTAAAATAAGAATATAAAAAGGAGAAAAAGGAATCCCTCGTCGTCGACATCAACACTTGGGCTATTTTTTGTCTTATTCAGCTTGTTTAATGTCCTGTTCCTGACACAGCTCACTCTTTCTCTCTCTCCCGCCCTTTATCTCCATGTGTGATTTTCATTCTTTCTAAATGTTTTGGGTACCAGACCAACGATTAAATAAATTGTGGACTGTTTAGATAATGTTTGTTATGGACATGTACACTTAACTTGTGCAAAGGTTTTAAGGAAATACACACATATATATTTTATAAAACGCAAAGTACTTGAACTATTTCTTTTTCGTTTGTTTGTTCTCAGCACTTTTCTCTACTTTGGAATTGTGTTTCACGTTTGCTGTCATGTAAAATTGTTTTTAAATTACAAGCGATCTAATTTAAATGGGTTTCTTAGCCACTACTGCGAAGTAGTTGATATTTTAACTAAATTAGTCACTTTAGAAAATCCATAAATTTTATTGCAAATAATAAAGAAATTTGTTTTATTTTGTAAATAAAAATTTTTTTTAATCGAAAATATGCCTCTGTATAAGAGAAATGTTTCTTAGAAAATACGCCCATCTTTAAAATTATATGCAAATTAAGTCTCTGTGCAAGAAAAAATTTCTATATAAATTATATCTCTGACTAAAAGAAGTCTTCTAACAAAATTAAATTTATGTACAAGAGGAAATTTAGAAAAGTTTTCTTTGTGAAAGAGAGAGATACATTTTGTGTCTGTATAATAGAATATTTCTATAGAAATTATGTCCATGTTTAGGTAAATTTTTTACAAATATTTAGTCAATTCACAAGGTATCCTAACATGTCATATTGTCAAAATGTCCTAATATTTCACAATGGCTTAAAAATATTGTTGTTGGTTTGTTAACAAAAAGTGTCTTAAATAAATAGAACGTTGCTTGCTGTGTTTATTGTGCTGTCGTAATTAATCAGAAAAGTCCAGCGCTGAGCCGTACAACAATATTTTTAAACCATTGTGAAATATTAGGACATTTTGACAATATGACATGTTAGGATACCTTGTGAATTGACTAATTGTATTACTAAAAAATCCTGTTGAAAAAATATCAATTTATAATAGAAAATATCTATAGAAATTATGTTTTTTGTATTAGTGAAATTGTCTTTAAAAATAAGTCAGTATAAGAGACAAAATCTATACAGATAGAAACGAGAGAAACCTTTTTTAGAAATAAAAGAAATTTTTGTAAGAAAATTTCGTATAAAGAAATTCGCATAAAAATAAATTTTTTTAAGAAAGTCTTCCTTTGTATAAGAGAATTTTTCTGTATAATTCCTGTCTAAAAGAAAATTTAAATAAAGAATATGTCTCTATACAAAAAAAAAATTTATATAAAATATATTGCTCTGTAAAAGAAGACATATTTTCTGTCTTAATAAAAATTTTCTATAGAAAATTTTATAGAAAACTCATATCTCAATAAGAGAAAAAAATTTCATTCGGTTGTAAGAGACATTTTCTATAAAAAATTTAGTTCTGTAAATAAGAAATTTTTGCAGAAAATCCACATTAGTATAACACAAATTTTCTATTTAAAATTAATTTTTGTTAAAAGAAAAGCTTGCAAATAAAATCATCTATAACAGCCATTTACAATTAACAAATGTTTCTGAATTTTATTTTAAATAAGTCTTAATTTGTTGGTGGTTAAACATGTCTATAATAATCAGTAGACTTCAGCCATATTTTTGAAAAGTTACAAACAAAACCTCTTAGCCAGGATGTATGTATATATTTCAAATCACTTTGTTTCAGCGTTATAGACACGAATAGTACTATGAACATGTTTTTTTGTATGAAATATCTGTCCATTCATCGACCAAAATTTAAAACCTTCCATGGCATTGTTTGATTTGTTCAATTCAATTCAAAAAATAGTGAATTTTTCGCATTTCGTTGACAACGGGCTACTATTTTACCAATGATTTAGTTTTGGCAGCGTATTTTAGTAATGTTAAGCTTTAATGTCAAGCTTGTTAACTAACTAAAGGTGATTAATAAGCCGTGATGTCGAAGAACCTTTGCAACTTATCATTTAATGGCACTGCAAGCACTTTTGCCTTTTAAATCCCGTTCGAAATAACTCCAGAGATGACATCTGTATGAAAATATATGAAAATATACCTGTCCGTGAAAACCTGGGTTAAATTCCCAGCTCAGTCAAGAATGAAAAATTATCAATAAATTTTAATTCTTTCATGTTGTAAAATTCCTTTCTTCATAAAAATAATTTAATGAAAAATAAGTTCAATGAACTAAAGCCTAATTAAAATATCGAAAATTGGATAAAAAACCATTAACAGTTCAATAAAAGTAACCACAATACTAATTATTGTTAACAGGTAAGGCACGAGCTATGTTTACATTTGTCCTTCAAGTTGTGCTGAAAAAGGTCAACAAGAAAAAAAAGACAAAAACATGAAAAACAAAAAAATGTACTTCAGATTTCAAGAGGAATTCTTGACAAAAAGTACGAAAAACAGAAGAAAGGAAGAACGTGTAGATCAATTAAAATAGGAAATCATACATTCAAAGCAAATTTCGATCTACAAGGTTAAACTACCATTTGGTTTAAAGATTGATGTTTGACTAATGACGTCATCCGTCGTCAATGGCAGTGAGAGCTAAACGGCAAACCCCACTAAAGTCTGAGCAACCTGTCCGTGAAAACCTGGGTTCAATTCCCAGCTCAGTCAAGAATGAAAAATTATCAATAAATTTTAATTCTTTGATGTTGCAAAATTCCTTTCTTCATGAAAATAATTTAATGAAAATTAAATTCAATGAACTTAAGCCTGATTAAATATCAAAATTACTCCAAAACTTTAATTTACAAAGACTCTGACAAAAAGCTCATTCTTAGCAGTACTTAAAACTAACCGAGTTTCTATAGGAGTTCTATTTTTTATGACTACGAAAAACTTAATATTCAAGTTTCCAAGCCACAGCCATGTGCCACTAATTTGTGGCTAAATACGTTTATTCCCTTGACCATCAAAACGATAACAGACAAACAGCCAGTCATCCTTTTACAATGGCCAACAAAAAACAAATGCAATTTGCAAAGAATGATCCGCAGCAACATCAGGAAAAGAATATATTTAATGTTCCGTGTAAGCGAGAAACTTAGAAGAAAAAACTCCCAGAATTTTCGAACTAAAAATATCAGAGTCTAGTGCAGCTGGAGTATAAAAAAATCGGCAAAAAATTGTGTTCAAATTCAACAGGATGATAAATAGTTTAAAAGCAAGTGAATCTGTTGTAACTAAGAAGTAAAAGAACGAAAAGGGAAAATATAAAAAAATCAAATAACCAAATGTTGTTGAAACGTTTGAAAGCAAAAAAGTGCAACGATTATAAAAAAAGCTGCAAAACTCAAGTGATTTTAAGCGCCTTAAAAGCAAGAAAAAACTCACAAAACATAAAAAATTTTTGTGTAACATTTTAATATTATATGTGCCACAGTCCAAACGACAATGACTTCATGAATAAAATTATTGTTTTTTGTATTTTTTGGATTCTTTACTTAGAGAAAATTCAATTTAGGCCTGAATTAACATAAAATAATGAAACAGAAAACTAAATGCTTTAAATTCTTTATAATTTATCATAAATTATATTTAATCTTACAAATAGCATGTTGAAGTTTTGCGGCATTTTTAACTGACAAAATACTAACAACTGTATTTAGATAGATACTTTACGAAAGCAGTTAATAGTTTTAGCAGCACTGTGGAGTCGGAGCTGAAGTCGAAATCGGACTTAAAAACTTTCAGAGTTTGGAGTCTGAGTTATAACTATTTTTCACGACTCCTCAGCCCTCGTGTTTTAAAGTTTAATTTATTTAAATGAATTTTATAATATACGATTTATTCGTTTAACAAATCTATTAAATAATTAAAAATAATTTCCAAAAACAATTTGCATATTTTTGATTATTTTCATAGCAAAATAAATATTATGGAACTGTGATAGATATTGATATTTTTGGGTGATAAATATGAATATTTTTGTGATTCTCATTTTAGTTAATGCTTAAGGCATATTAAAAATTTATCTTATAGTTGTTGTTGGTTAACCATAAAATCCTAGCAGTTTGTGATTAACTTGGAACATTAGGGGGCTTTGTGTCAACCAAATTTAATACAGGAGGAGCCAAAAGTTGCCAAGAAAATGAAAAACATTAAACAGAATTAAATAAAAAAAAAAAAACTGCAACTGAACCAGAACCCGTTTTTTGGTTCAAATAATTTTTTTTTTAAAAAGGTGCTTCTCATCTGGAGCAGTTTTCTATAAGAAATTAAGCTCTGTTCTAGATTTTCTATAAGAAAAATTCGAAACTGATCTAAAGCAATTTTCTTTAGAAAATTTTCGTCTGATCTAGAGCAATTTTCTATGAAAATTTTCCTCTCATCTGGACCAATTTTCTAAAGAAAAATTGCCTCTGATCTAGAGAAATGTTCTTGTAATCTTTAGCAAATTTTCTATGAAAAGTTATATGTGATATATTTCTCTCGGATCTAAAGCAATTTTCTATTGAAAAATTGTCTCTGATCTAAAGAAATTTTTTATTTAACAGTGTCCTCTGAACTAGAAAACTTTTAAAATGATCTTTGGCTCTGATCTAGAACAGTTTTCTATTAGAAATCTCCCTTTGGTCTTGAGCAATTTTTCATAAGAATTCAGCCTTGAGCCATTTTTCATCAGAAATTTGAAAAATAATCTGGAATAAAGTTTTATAAAAAAAATTTCCCTTCGGATCTAAAGTAATTTCTCATAAGATTTCAAAGCAATTTTCTATGAAAATTTTTCTCTTATCTAAATCAGTTTTATGTTGAAAATTTTCTCTAACCTAGACCAATTTTCTATAGAAAATTTCTCTCTGATCTACAGAAATATTTTTGTAAATTTTCTATGAATAAATTTCTCTAAGAAATTTCTCTCAGATCTAGAGCCATTTTCTTTAGAAAAATTGTCTCTGATCTAAAGAAATTTTTTATTTAACAGTGTCCTCTGAACTAGAAAACTTTTAAAAAGATCTTTGGCTCTGATCTAGAACAGTTTTCTATTAGAAATCTCCCTTTGGTCTTGAGCAATTTTTCATAAGAATTCAGCCTTGAGCCATTTTTCATCAGAAATTTGAAAAATAATCTGGAATAAAGTTTTATAAAAAAAATTTCCCTTCGGATCTAAAGTAATTTCTCATAAGATTTCAAAGCAATTTTCTATGAAAATTTTTCTCTCATCTAAATCAGTTTTATGTTGAAAATGTTCTCTAACCTAGACCAATTTTCTATAGAAAATTTCCCTCTGATCTACAGATTTTTTTTTGTAAATTTTCTATGAATAAATTTCTCTCAGATCTAGAGCCGTTTTCTATAGTAAAATTGTCTCTGATCTAAAGAAATTTTTAAATTAACAGTTTCCTCTGAACCAGAAAACTTTTTAATAGAAATTTGCCTCTGATCTAGAGCAATTATCTATGAAAATTCTTCTCTCATCTAAATCCTTTTTAATAAAGGAGGTCGAAACATGTCAGGGTAACCAGCCGCCTGGGTTCGAATCACACGCCAGACAGCCTGGCTTCGAATCCCAGGTCAGTCAAGAATGAAAATTATCAATAACAATTTTAATTAATCTTCCATGTTGTAAAAATTCCTTTCTTCATAAAAATAATTTAATGCAAATTAAATTCAATGAACTTAAGCCTAATTAAAATATCTAAATTTGGATTAAATCCTTTTTATGTTGAAAATTTTCTATGATCTATACCGATTTTCTTTAGAAAATTGGCCTTTGAGCTAGAGAAATTTTTATGAAAAAGTTTCCTTTTAAATAGAAATTTGCCTCTGATCTAGGGAAATTTTCCATGAAAATTTTTATCGCATCTAAATCCTTTTTATTCTAAAAATTTTCTATGATCTAGACCGATTTTCTTAAGAAAATTTGTCTTTGATCTAGAGAAATTTTTATCAAAAATTTTTACTGTTATATACGATCCATTTTTTGTTGAAAATTTTTTCTGATGATGACCAATTTTCTTAAGTTAATTTTCCTCTGATCTAGAGGAATTTTCTATGGAAATTTTCCTCTTATCTAAAGCAAATTATATTTGATAATCTTCCATTTTCTCTAAGAAATGGCTCTCTGGTCTAAATAAATCTTGAAAATTTTTTAATAACAAGGTTGCAGTAATTTTGTGTGTTCCCGTTGGTGATGCATATTTTTGTCAAATTAAGTATGATAATTGTGTTCTACAAATCTTTGTAAAAAAAACTAGATGCTTTGTATGATTTAGGCAAACATGATTCATGTTTGTGTAATATAAATGTAAATGTGTAAATATACATTTAGTTAATGTGTAATGAATGTACGTGTTTTGAAATATGTATCTTGCAAATATTTTGTATGATTTAGCATTTGTATAGCTTTTCCTAAAACATTTCATATAAATCTTAACATTTTACTCCGGTTGCAATACGATAATTCTTCTTGCATTTGTACATTTTAAGTATCATTTCAATACATAATTATTGTTAAAATGCTGAAAATGTCATGTAAATTGTGTTTGTAACATTAATTGGAATAGAATGTCATGGTCATTGTGTTGGACGTAATTGAATGACTGCATATTTTTCGAATGATGGATAAATAATGCAAAAAATGAGAAATGTCTTCCATAAAGATGTCGTAATTATTTTGTTTTTCATAAAATATATATTATTGTCTACGATTTGTGCTAATACAAGAAGACTAAACATAAAAAAGAATTAATATAATTGGGTGCAATAAAGTTGATCATTAGAGATTATTAATTACCGTAGATTTCCTTTTATAGTTTGATGTTTCCTAAAGATATTGCAAATTATAATTATTTAACATGTTTAAAGAAATAAAAATTCTTAATCTTAGTTTTTTTTATTTCGATTTTAAATCCTTAAATGCTTCATAAAATAATTCATGACGTATGATTAATATTAATTAAAATTGTATTTAAAGCGTTCTGAATCCAAAGCAACATTTCTTTATAAAATTGGCCTATGTCAGAAGCAAACTTTCTATAGAATATTATTGTGGATTAATTGTGGAGACAAGTTTTCTATAGAAAAATGCAACAAAAAAAAAAAAAAAAAAAAAAGCAGCTGGTGATTATAATCCTGGTCGGTGAAAAATAGGTTAAGCAAAGATTGCTTACGATCTGAAGCAAATTTTGTATAGAAAGTTGATATTTTTCAGAAGCGAATTTTGTGTAAAAAAAATTGATCCTGATTAAAGGCTAATTTCTATAGAAAATTTCTGTAGATCGGAGGCAAAACAGAAAATTGCTCTATATAATAAAAAAATTTGAGAGGCAAATTTTCTATAAAAAATTTTCTAGATGAAAAGCAAATTTTCTGTTGAAAAATTGCCCTAGATGAGAGGCAAATTTTCTATTGAAAAAGGCAAATTTTATATACGAAATTGCTCTACGTCAGACGCAAATTTTCTGTAGAAAATATTTCTATACCAAAGGCAAACTTTTTTTAGAACATTTTTTTAGATTAGAGGCAATTTTTTAAAAGAAAATTGCGTAGAAACAAGAAAATTTTCTAAATAAAATTGCTGTAGGTCAAAGAAAAAATTTTGTAACGAATATTTTTTTTATCATGGCCAACTTTTGTATATCAAATTGCTCTAAATCATAAAAAAATTTTCACAGAAAATTTATCTGCATCACAGGGAAATTTTGTATAGAAAATTGATCTAGATCAGAGAAAAATTATGTAAAGAAATTTGCTCTTGATCAGTGGAAAATTTTCTATAGATCTGTGGGAATTTTTTTATGAAATTGCTTAGATCAAAGAAAAAGTTTGTAAAGAAAATTTTTTTTTTTTTCAGAGTAAAATTTTTTATAGAAAATTTCTGTAGACTAGAGGACATTTTTTTAGAGGCAAATTTTCAAAGAAAATTGCTCAGAAAAGTGGAACATTTTCTATATAAAATTGCTATAGTCCAGTTACAAATTTTGTATAGCAATTTTCTCCCGATTGAAGTCAAATTTTCCATAGAAAACGCTTTCAGATCAGTAGCAATTTTTTTTGTTTAATTTTGTGTCTGTGAACGACGAAATGGCGCTACTTAGCTCAGATTAAAACTTTTTTAAAAAAGTATTTGCCGAGCCAAACTTTTAATAGAAGACTGAGCTAAGCAAAATTTTCTATAGAAAACCTTACATTAAACATTCTAAATAGCGTTTGTTTGAGGATAATTTTGTTATAGATGACTTTGCTCTAAGAAAATTTTCTTTAGAATGCGTTGCTTTTAATAAATAGGTTAAGTAGTGTTATGCGCCTAAGGGCGCATCTCCACTCGTAGACCAATGCGGTCCATTGTGAATCCCAAAATAATAAATAAGTTTGCTCTGACTAAAATTTTTTGTAAAAGACTCTGCTACTACTAAAATTTCCGCTGATATAGAGAGCAGTACAAATTTCTCTCTTTGTAGTCGGTTAACTGTTTAATTTTAAATAATTTCTTATAAATCATAATAATTAAACAAATAAATAATTGTTCAACAGTCAAACAGACCAACATTTATTTTATATTAAATGAGTCACAATCTCTTGTTATTAAGAGACTCTGGCGTATGATTTCTGTTTATTTATTTAATTAAAATGAATTTCATTAATTAATATCACTCATACGTCATTCTGTCTGTCGCGGTCGTTGAAGATAGACGTGTTTTCTAAACTCGGCATACGGTTTATTTTTTTTGAACAAATAAAGTATAAAAAAAGTAAATACAAGAAAAAGAAAAAAAAAAAAAAAAAAATTACATGTATGTACATACATACATAAACACACATTTTTTTCATTATCGGTGTTGATAAACAATAACAAATAAGAAGAGCACAACTGTAAACAGTAAAAGAAAAAAAAAACTCTTATGAGTGCAAACAGTAGAAATGCATATATCACAGTGAGTGTTAGCGAAAAAAATACAGAAATAAAAAAAAGAATCGATGATAGCAAATACCTAACGGCTAAACCTATTACTCGTACGCGATCCCTCTCGCCGTCTGTATTTAATAACACGGTTGATACAATAACAAATACAAAACCTGCTAGCGTTGCCTCAACAGCAAAAACAATTTTAATAAGTGATGTAAATATTAACCCCCAATCAGGCATAATAGAAAACTCAGTATCACCTTCGGTGTCTAATAATACGGTTGATATTAATACAATAAAAAATATAAAACCTGCAAGCGGTGCCTCAGTGGCAAAAACGATTTTAATAAGTGATGAAAATATTACCCTCAAATCAGGCATGATGGAAAACTCAGCTCCACAAGTAAAAAGTGGTCAAAAGCCTCAAGTACAAGTTGGTATGGACAGGTACATAACAGTGCTTAAACGGGGTCGCAGCCCTACCTCTGCAGCAGTTGCTTCGGCCTCAAAAGTACCATCTTTTGATAAAATAAATTCTCAAAATCGATTTGCAATTCTGGAGGATGAATCCTCTGAAGCACCAAACGTCATAAAATCGTCCAAGCCTCCCCCGATATATCTTAGGGAGCAAAACTCAAATGAGCTCATAAAGAGTTTGATATCGGTGATAGGTGAAAATTCGTTTTACGTAGCTGCTATCAAGCGTGGTAGTATAAACGAGACAAAAATACAAGTCAATAATGAGAATGATTTTCGCAAAATTATAAACAAATTTGAAGTACTTAAAAAAAACTTTTATACATACCAACTGAAAAGCAGTAAAGGTCTCCAGGTAGTGATTAAGGGAATTGACTCATGTGTGGACCCAGAAGAGGTAAAAACATTCCTCGAAGAAAAAGGCTTCAAAATAAAACATGTAGTAAATATAAAAAATAGAGAAAAAAACCCCCAACCACTTTTTCGAGTGGAGTTTGAACCCGGCGACGTAAAGCTTAAAAAAAATGAAACGCACCCTATTTACAATTTGAAATATATTCTCTATAGAAGAGTAACTATAGAAGAGCCACACAAAAGAAATGGTCCCGTTCAGTGTTTAAACTGTCAAGAATATGGTCATACTAAGGCATATTGCTATTTACCCCCTGTTTGCGTAGTATGTGGTGAATTACATGGTACAGATCTTTGCGATAAGTCTAAAACCGACCCCAACGTAAAAAAATGTAGCAACTGTGGCGGTAATCACACTGCCAATTATAGAGGATGCCCTGTATATACCATCGTCAAGCAGTCAGTTGGACCGAAAACTAATCCCCCTCAAATGCAGGTAACAAATCAAGTAAGCACTGGTGACATTCAGGCCCCGCAGCCTAGTTATAACAGAACCTCTTATGCTAACGTCGTAAAATCAAACCATGCGCCAACGCAAGGTGCTGCGCCAAGTAATGATGAAACTCCAGTTTCAGATTTAAGTCGTCTGGAAAAAACCATGGAAACATTAGTGCAAACAGTAACTAATTTTACGAACACAATGGGTAATATGATGCAGGAAATTCTTAGAATGCAATCGATGTTATTGCAATCTGTACTTAACAGGCCATGAACTGTTTAAAAATCTGTTTTTGGAACGCGAACGGCATCCGCCAACATAAAAATGAATTAGAATACTTTCTTAAAAATAAACAAATTGATGTCATGATGGTTTCTGAAACTCATTTGACCTCAAGAAATACGTTTAACATCAATGGTTATATACTATATGATACCAAGGACCCTCGAGATAGAGCTTGTGGTGGTTCTGCCATTTTGATAAAAAATCGAGTCAAACACTACCTAATGTGTGATCATCGTGAGGATTATCTCCAAGCAACGAACATTTGTGTTGAAGAGCTGAATCGTAGCATTGTAATCTCATCTTTATACTCTCCACCTAGATTTTCAATATCAGAAAGCCAATATTGTGAATATTATAAATCACTAGGACCCTGTTTCCTGGCCGCTGGCGATTATAACGCTAAACATACCTTCTGGGGGTCACGACTAATAACACCAAAGGGTCGTGTTTTGTTTAATACAATCTCTAAAATGAATTTAAATGTTGTCGCGAGCGGCCAACCAACATATTGGCCTGCTGACCCGCAAAAAATTCCAGATGTCATCGATTTTGGCGTGGTTAAAAACATCCCCACAGAAACGATTCACGTTGAAGCTTCCCTAGAATTATCTTCCGACCACACACCTACAATTGTTACTATAATGAACCCCAATAGAATTGTATCTCCGACTGGTTACCTAGCGACGTCAGCCACACAAATAAATTGGTTAAAATATAAAAAATATCTCAGTGCCCATTGCACAGAAAATATTCCGCTCAGTACACCGGAGTATGTAGATCGCTCTATTGATAATTTTGACAGTTTTCTGAAACTAGCTGTTCAACATTCCAATATTGCCCCCAAAAAAACAAAAACTATTAAAATATATTCCACAGATGTCGAGCGTCTCTTGTCTGAAAAAAGGAGGGCACGAAGAGAGTGGCAATTGCACAGATCTCCTCAACTTAAGAACTTGCTAAAAGAGTGTACAAAAAGATTAAGAAAGTTATTGCAGACTCAGAAAACGGCTTCTCTGGAAAAATATCTTAAGGAACTTGATGCAACTCCACAATCGGACTACTCATTATGGCGTGCAGCTAGAAACCTCAAAAGGCCAGTTGTCTCTAAACCACCATTAAGAAACTTGAATGGAAGTTGGGCAAGAAATGATGTTGAAAAAGGAAATCTGTTTGTAAGTCACTTGAAAAACGTATTTACACCTAATATATCTCACAATATTGCGGTCGATTTACCACCTGTTGCTGCTAGAGCAGCTATTCCCCTAAGATTTGAGATGAGAGAAATCGAAAAGGTTATATGTGACTTAAACACTAAGAAGGCACCTGGCATTGATAAGATCAGCAATAAAATGCTATTAGAGCTACCTCGCGTAGCAAAGAAAATTATTCTTTTTATTTTTAATGCTATTTTACGCCTTGAATACTTTCCTCAAAAATGGAAGGTTTCCTTAGTTACCATGATACCAAAGCCAGGTAAAGATCATACGAAAGTTGAGTCTTATAGGCCTATTAGCTTATTGTCAAATATGTCAAAGCTATTTGAGAAATTATTAGTTTCAAAATTAACACCGATTTTAAGTGAAAATAGATGTATTCCAAACCATCAATTCGGATTTAGAAGAAAACACAGCACAATTGAACAAACTCATCGAATAGTAAATGTCATAAGAAAAACATTTGAAGAAAAAAAATATTGCTCAGCACTATTCATCGATGTTTCGCAAGCTTTTGACAAAGTCTGGCATGAAGGCTTATTACACAAATTGAAGCAAAATTTACCAGCAAACACACACAAACTGTTAGAAAGCTACTTAGTCGGTCGTCAATTTATTATTAAAGAAGGAAATTTCTTAAGTTCACCTCAGCCGATTGGCGCTGGAGTCCCACAGGGCAGCATCCTGGGCCCTCTATTATACTTAATTTATACTTCGGACATGCCAACAAACAACTACACCCAAACTTCAACATTTGCAGACGACACAGCTTTTCTAAGCGCCCACGAAAACCGTTATGAAGCATCTCGTTACCTACAGCATCATATATTTCAACTAGAAATATGGCTAAGACAATGGAGGATAATGGTCAATGAGCAAAAATGCGTACATATAACATTCACCCTGCGCCGGGAATCTTGCCCCCCTATTACAATCAATAATCAAATTATTCCTCAACATTCGCATGTAAAATATCTCGGTATACATCTGGATCGGCGATTAACGTGGAAATGCCATATAGAGGCAAAATTAACTCAAATGAAACTAAAAGCCATCCAAATTCATTGGCTTATTGGAAGAAATTCTGTTCTTAGACTCGATTGCAAGCTTCTACTTTACAACTCTATCTTAAAGCCTATCTGGTGCTACGGTATTCAACTATGGGGCACTGCCTCGGCCTCTAATATCGAAAAAATTCAAAGGCGCCAAAATAAACTTCTTCGTATAATCACAGCCGCCCCCTGGTATGTTAAAAACTCAAACATTCATAAGGATCTCAACGTGCCATTAGTAAAAACTATGATTACAAAATATGCAGTAAAATATTTAAAAAGACTTGAACAACACCCAAATCCTTTAGCTCGAAATATTTTAAATCATGGCGGCCACACTCGCTTAAGGAGAAGAGACACTGCAGCACTTACTCAACTAGATGAGAGATAAACACCTATATAAGTGAACAGAACCCGTGATGAAGAAAATTTTTGTCTGGCACTGGCAGGACATAAATAAAGTATTAGGTTAAGATTTGATAAATTATTGTTAGTTCATATTAAATATATGAAGATTCAATAAATAAATAACGAAAAAAAAAAAAAAAAAAAAAACTCATACGTCATGTTAAATCGTTGATTAAACGGAGCGTAGACAAGTGGACGTGAACGGGAATTTTAATTGAATAGAAAATTTATTCATACACATGTTTATAGTAAAGCTATACTCACACCTATCAAATATTTGACGTCCTACACGTGACCACTAGTTTTATTAAAAAATTATTTGCTTTTGCAAAACGTTTGGCTAGACCAAACATTATTAAACAGTTTCTAGATTACATTATGATTTTATCATTTTATCATGTTTAGTGAATCAATAAAAATTGTTATGAATAAAGCTTAAGTTTGATCAATTAACTGGTCACACTATTTTGTTTTTTTTTGTCAATCATATGTTAGGTATGAACATACCATAAGCGTTTTAAATGGAGTGTAATTTATGGCATTTCCTATAGTTATTTTTTAATTATATTTTTTTGACAAATAAATAATTATTTAAAGGGAAGCAAATCGTATTTAGTGGTTGTTTTTTTTTATTTTTTGTAAGGATTTCCTTGGTATTTCACCAAATGATTATGTTTAACCACAAATATAATTTTAAACGCTTTACACTCACTGTTAACAGAATGTGATTGTAGAATTACTTGCTTAAGAATTTCTTGTGAGCGTTTTTATGACAAAAAGGGGGAAAAAATACAAGCAGAGTGAAAAGTTTTTATAGTTTGTTCTTCTGGATTTTAGCTGCATTTCCATTTGAAAGGAGATATTTGGTAAGTTTTAACTCCTATTCCCCTGTTTTAGTATATTTTAAATATTTTAATACACTTGAGTATTTTTGTACAATTTCTTTTTTATTTCCTGTACTTTTTCCATTATTATTTTTTTGTGTTGCAGTTATAACTAATTTTTATTAAATTTTTTCTGTATTCTTTTTGTTGAAATAATTACCTGTATGTGATCACAGTCCGACCAGGTTTTCAGTCTCGGCTCGAATTTCTTATCCTTTTCATTGGTACTGGGTGCCACCTTAACGTTGGTAGTATCCTGTGTTGAAATCCATATCAGGTTACCTTTGGGCTGTTTAACTAAAATTAACGCATGTTTACCATGGGGCACATCATGCTAGAGACCAGAGACCAGCAAAAACGAATGAGAAAAAAGTTAAAGGAAACATAATAAGTGCAGAGGTTGTTGTTGTAGGAATGACCATCAAAGGCAAAAGTACACAGTACGAAAAGAAACGGAAAAGAAAAGAGGATTAAATTTTTTTATTATTATTTTCTTAAGTTAAAAAAAATAAGTAAAATTAAAAAAGGTAATGAATTTTTTTTAATGAAAAAAAGTAACTGTTTGTTAATGTGTTTGGTAAATGTTGGAAGAGAAATGTTTTCTCGCCTCAAGGAGCTTTAAAGTTTTCAATTTAAAACTTTTAATTTGCTTTTCTATGTTTTTGGAAAAATATGAAATTGTTCTACGTTTGTCATTCCGTTTGTAATTTCTTCTATAGTGAAATTACGTAAATATATAATATGGGTTCTTATGAATAGCTGATTGGACAATGCTGTAGTTGATTTAACAATGTCCGTCTGTCAGTCTGTCGATCGGTCGGTCTCTCAGTGTGTCGGTGGTTATGAATTTTTTTCAGAACTCAGATAGGCTGGGAACAAGGTTGTTATATATTTATTTTAAATTTTGTCCGATATAGATTGCTATTAAAATTCCACCACATAACTCTACATATGGCTGAGATATGAGACAGAAACTACTACTGTATCAAATTTTGCCTATAACTCTTTAATTCTTACCCATAAACCTTCACTCTTGCAAGTCTTTTTATATTCTATGATTCTTAAGTAAAATACTAGTAGTGAATGTTTACAAAGTTGTTCAGTTTAATTTTCTTCAACCTCTTAATATAAGTTTGACGTAGTAAAAACTATTTATTTTTTATCCAATATTTCGCTATCTCAATGGATAGCTACTTCAGGGATTCAGATATTTGGCTTTTTTCTTTTATAAAATTTTAAACAAATTCTTTATACAATATCTATTTTAAAATTGATTCTTTGTTCTATTGGTGTTTTAATAATTTCTAACATGTCTAACAGGAAGCGTCGTTTGCAGTTTGTTTCTGTATTTAAAACTGTTGTATGTTCAAAATCTGGTGCATAATTGAAATTGGCACAATGTGATGACAATGCAGTTTTTTGAAAATATGTATTTTTGTATTTTTGATTTTTGTCCTGCTTATCTAGTTTTTAATTGGTTTTGGTACCTATATATACTTTACTATATATCTCATTATCCTTATCCTTCTAAGGTATCTTGTAAATAATATGAGATCTATCTAATTTGTCTGTCTCATTTTACTAAATAATCTATCTAATGTGCTAAATGTTTTATGAGCCATCCTATAATTATTAATATCATAAATATTAGAATTTTCCAATCTTTCAGAAATCATTGATACATACATAAGTTAAAAACTTGTAAATCTCAGGCTGAGTAACCGTATTCACATTTACCTTCCCTATGTCCTTTGTACTGTCCAATCAATTTACAAATCAATTCTTTTGGGAAACCATTAATCTCCAAAATATTTTTTATAGAAAAAACAAAAATACATTTTCTCAAAAAACTGCATTGTCTTCCCATTGTGCCAATTTCAACCCTGCACCAGATTTTGAAAATACAACAGTTTTAATTACAAAAGCAAACAACAAATTATTAATATACCAATAGAACAAAGAACCAATTTTAAAACAGACACAGAAAATGTAGCTCAAAATTACAGACATTTACTGCCTGGCCCACTATGTCGACAAGAACATTTCTTTCTTATATTTAAATTGAAAACAAAAACAAGTTTAAATTTGTTATTATTGTTTTCAATATTAAAATGCGAAATAAATGTTCTTGTCGACATTGTCGGCCTGGCAGTTAATTTATAAGAATAAGATACACAGAAAAAAATATTAAATTTCTCCAAGCACCAAATTTATTCCAAATTCATAATATCAAGCAAACAAGTTGTTGACTTTGCACTTATTACCAACATGATTATATTGATTACTAAAAATTTTAAAATTTTGGAAAAATATTTTCAATAAATGATATTTTTAATTTTAATTTAAAAAGGGATCAAAAAACTTTGCCATTTCAAACAATGTTTAATTTATTTAAATAAATATTGACAATTCCCAACAACAATTCTACATGTTTAAATTATTTTATTTTAAACGAAAAAAGTCAATTAAGATTTTTGTTATTTAATTAAAATTTTAATTGAAAATTTATTTCAAAATAACTAAAATGTTAATTAAATCAAAATTAAATTTTTAATTTTCTTTCAACAAAAAAATAATTAATTCAGTTACCACATTAATTAAATTTAAAGGTGGCATGTCATAACGTCCAGTGTCATAGTGTCCATGGACGTTATGACACTCCAAAAAGTGTCATAGTGTCCATGGACACTGCGACACTTTTGAAAGTGTCATAACGTCCATGGACACTATGACACTTTGCAAATGGACATTATGACACTTTCAAAAGTGCGGCTGTGCAGAGAAGCTTTAGTTAGCGAAGCCGGTATTTGGTATACCATAGAGAAGAAAATCCTTGCGCCCGGCCAAAGGTCGGCTATGATCCCAAATTTGTTTACATTCTTGCTTGTTGTGGACATTATGACACCTTGCAAAGTGTCACAACGTCCGCGGACGCTACGACATTTCTTTGATGGACGTTATGACACTTTTGAAAGTGTCATAATGTCCATGGACACTACGACATTTTCAAAAGTGTCATTACGTCCATGGACACTATGACACTGGACGTTATGACATGCCACCAATTTAAATACTTTTTAAACCATTTTTTGAATTGATAAAACACTTTTTTCTGTGTAGGAAATTTAATAAGTTTATAAAAATGTAATAGAATAATATTTGTTTCCTGTGTATAATTTTTATTGTTTTTCATAATTGACAATTTTGTTGTTTTGCTGAAATTTTTAATTAAGAATTTGTTTAAAATTTTATTAAAGAAAAAACCAAATATCTGCATCCCTGAAGAAGCTATCCATTGAGATAGCGAAACATTTATTACGTCAAGTTTACAAAGTTGGTTTATAAATAACCGAATTTCAGCTTTTGGTATAGATGATGGAGATTTACATGCCTTCCGACCGAAGCTCATAGGGGTCTTATCACTGGATAACAAAAAATGCGTTTACTAACCGCCCATGTGTATGAGCTTTACCAACAAATACTGGGGCAACCGACACCTGTGATTCTAGATGGAATTTTTGTTCATGATCTGAAAGAGATATGTAAATTTTGAAGTCTGCCGAATTCCAGGTATTTGCTGCACGTAATTTCCCCATAGGATTTACATTTGAAGTCTGCCGAATTCCAGGTATTTGCTGCACGTAATTTCCCCATAGGAGATTTACATGCCTTCCGACCTAATCTAATGGGGGTCTTATAACTGGATAACAAAAAATGCGTTTACTAACCGCCCATGTGTATGAGCTTTACCAACAAATACTGGGGCTACCGACACCTGTGATTCTAGATAGAATGTTTGTTCATGATCTGAAAGAGATATGTCAATTTTGAAGTCTGCCGAATTCCAGTTATTTGCTGCACGTTATTTCCCCATATGATGTAACACCATAGGGCGGAATATCCTTTAAATGTTTCTCTCAATACAAAACAAGTTGAGTAGCTCAAATTAAGATCATATATGTGAGAATGGTTTGGTTTTAAAAATCAGGAAAATCAACCTATTACTTTACCTATCGCCTGTACAAATATGGTCCCGAAATATGAATTTTAACACGATATCTTTCACAGATAGAGCTAGGAAACAGCTGATTTTTCAGGACTAGGGGTGAGGCTATAGAAGTTTCTGCATAGTCAAATACAGCAATCCAAATTGTTATTATTAAAAAGAAAACCCTCCATATTCAATATTATCGCTTCTAAATTTTTATAAGGTGCACATTTTGAGTATTTTTTAGAGCGATCCTTTTCTATCGCTATTATTTTCTATAAAAAATGTTTTGTTTTGAAATCTAAGCATGAAAATTTAAAATCCCTTTAAATTTAAATGTTGTCTTTTAAAATGTTATTTAATATAACTTTGGTAGCAGTAAATTGTCCAATAAAATTGTATAATTACAAATCAAGCTCGTTATAGTTCTCGTTGGCAATTGTATTGGGTTTCTTAATATCTTGTTCTTTTTTCTTTTCATTTTTTTTTTAATTTATTTTAAATTACATTTCAATCTCGTATTACTTTTTGTTAGTTTATTGCTATAGGGTGCTTTGTTTAGAGTATTATTACGTTAAATAGTAATAAAAAAATATTTAAACTGCCGTAAAGGCCATTAATGTCTAAATAATATGTTTTCTTTTCTACAAAAACGATGACATTTTATTTAAAAAAATGCTATTTGGTGTTTGTTTCTTAAAAATGTTTTGCTCTCCTTTTCTCTTATCATCAAATTTATACCAAATAAATAATAGCAAGCAAAGAAATTGTTGATTTTGCATATATTACCAAAATGATTTTATTGATTACTAAAAATTGTGAAATTTTTTTTAATAAATGATATTTTTAATTTTAAATAAAAAAATTATCAAAAAACTTTGCCATTTCAAACAATGTGTTAATTTATTTAATTAAATATTGACAACTCCCAATAACAATTCTACAAGTTTAAATTATTTTATTTTAAACGAAAAAAAAATAAATTAATATTTTTTGATATTTAATTAAAATTTTAATTAAAAATGTATTTCAAAACAACTTAAATATTAATAAAATCAAAATTATATTTTTAATTTTCTTTCAACTAAAAAAAATAATTGATTCAATTATCACATTAATTAAATTTAAATACTTTTTTAACCATTTTTTAATTGAACAGCTCACTTCTGTTTATATTTAGGGCTACCAGACAAAGTTGGGGAAAAAATTGCTTGGAATCAGGGAAGTAAAAAAGTTAAGCTTTTTTGGGTTATTTTTTATATTGTTTTATAGAAACCCTGCGAGAAATTTGTGTCAATTGTTCCAGCAGACTGGTCCTGGGATTTGTGAAAATAGAACAAGTACAAAAAGAAAGAACTTATGACCAGTGAAAGGAGAACCAATCCTTTAACTTGTTTATGAAGAACCAAAAGGTAGAAAAAGTAATGAAATTTGGTTCTAGGACTTGTTTTATTGAAATAATACTCAATTGTAGTAACTAACACTAAACACGTTCAGTGAGAATAGATCAACTGGTGGTTGTTAGGAGTCAATTGACCCCCTCCAAAGACAACCCCATGTAAAAGTGATAGGTCACATTCATAAAAAGTGAACCCTACCACCAAAGGCCTATCACGGGACTACTTTGGTGTCAGTTCGCTTCCCTCTAGGGAAGACATAAGAAAGCATTATTTTGTTAATGGAAGGTTGTCAGTTAAATAAAATCTTAGTGGATTCGGAGTTATAAAATTGTTCTAATAAAATGGCTTCAAATCACAAAATCTTCAAAACTTGGTGTCGATAAATCGGCAATCTGGCAACGGTATTTTCATGTTTACATATTTTATGAAAAAATAACTAAAGAATTCTTTTTTGTATTTTCAAACATTTTTAGTTAAAATATGGATACTACCGCATACATTATATGCGCAGAAATGACAATATATCAGTTACTGGATTCATCCTCGTTATCTGATGAGGATGAAGAGTTAATAATATATACATTTTCAAATAAGCGTTCACTAGTTTTGCCAACGTTATATCAAATCTAATTTTTACATTGAACTGTTTTCGAGCAGACTGAAATTTCGCCATTCAAATTGTTGTTTATTTACTTAATTTTGTAGTTTTATTTACTTAAGTCGCCAATAAAACTAATATTTTCTTACTGGCTTATATGCTTCAACGAAATAAATTTAGATACTTTATACATAACAAAAACGGAAAAATGTTGCATTTAATTTATCTTAAGACATTTAAGAGGTTATTTTTGACGCCAATAGGATCAGTGAAATCAATATATGTAAACAAATTGTTAAATTCGGAGCTCAGTCTGCGGATAGGATCAAAATTTGCATAATAAGACCGAAAGTATTGAAGTCTAAGGGGTATATAATTTCTAGAAGGACGAAGGGGATTTGAAAACTCAACCTTACGAAGTAGGAATTCTGAGGCAATTTCACCGCTTAACAGATTCAGCATGAAGGTAATGTTCATATATATCCTCCGATATTTTAAGGTTGGAAGATTAATTAGTTTTTAACAGTTTTCACACGGAGGTAAATTGATATTTGGATGTCAATGCAGTTTTCGAAGGCAGAATAAAAGAAATTGCTTCTGTACTGATTCCAGTTTTTTAGTATGTACCTCTTACTGGGGGTCCCAGACGACCGCATAGTGTGACTTTTGTTACTTTTAGGATGCCAAAAGTCGTAACAGTCAAATAAAAGTAGATATGGCAATGAAATTTAGCAATAATAATGATGAGATCGATATAGCATTGGACACAAAAAATAGGCGTGGTCCGCCCACTTTTTTGGCCACCCCCCCATATAAGGTGTATTTTCAAAATACCATAATATCTAATTTAATAGTACTTATTATGGCGGAAAGAAATAAAAATAATTTTAATTTCACTTAATTTTTAGATACACACAAATGCCTTCAATTAGTAGTTGTTTTGAGATGATTAAAATATATTTTTGAAAACAAATTTAAATTTCATATTAAAAAAAAGCTATCTGGAAATAAAAATAATTACTCCGAGTCAATATCGTTTCCATATTCCGGTTCGGATAATAAGCCAATAACTTCTTTTGGTAATGTTAATTATACTGCAAATGTGATTATATACGGCATCATTTTTGTCTTCTTTCTTGCCAAACATCAAAGAGCGCATTTCGTGGAACAGCCATTTTTTTTTGCGAAAAAATCAAAATATAGCAGAAAGGAGCAAAAACTTATTGTTGAATCTGAAACTAGATATATAAACCTTCAATCTCCATATAATCACTTAACAGAATTCTACAGAATCATGCAAGTTTTTCTCTATCGAAAAACAAACATTTTTGGACATCACTCAATTTTTAGTGATTGCATATTTTCATTGATTAAAAATTAAAATAATAACGTTAAAGCTTCAGAAACTTACCAGTCTTTATAGAAAAGGTTCCAACTTAATTAAAGCAAAAAGACTTTTGTAAAATTATTTTGCCAAACAAAAGTAATGCCACCGCAAAGTTCAACATAAAATGAAAACTATAAACAGATTTACTACACTTGTCACAGTGACACAAGTTTGATAACTGTTATCATGTTAATTGTTGTTTTTTTGATTTGTTTTGAGTACATATTCGTAATAGTTGTACATTTTACTATTACATAGCATAAAATTATTAAAATCGGAGAACATTTTTTTTCTTCCTTTTGGCATCCTAAAAGTAACAAAAGTCACACTGTGGACCGAGGCGTATTCCAGAATAGGTCTCACTAATGAAATATATAAATGTTTTATAACATAGGGATCGTCAAATTCCTTCCCCCAACGTTTGATAAATCCAAGGACACCTTTGGTTTTTTGTTGACAGTCTGCGATATGTGCGCATTAAAACACAATTTATGATCAGTAAAATACCCAGAGGAGTCTGTTTATTGTTGCTACAATAAACAAATTTTAAATATTGTTTTTTTAAATTTTGAAGAACAAACTTTTTGCCAGCTGTTAAAAATAAGGCATTCCACTTTTCGACAACTTGTGTTCAGTTCTCGTCAAATAACAAATGGCATTATTACAGGGTTGGCAAGACATTTTATACATGGACCTTTTTGATAAGATTTAGGCCATGTGGTTGCCACGGCTGGCGCGTTCTAATTTTCATACACTTTTCGCTAATTGAAGTCCGTATTTTATCAACAGCTTGTCGAATATTGATTTCCAGTTAATCCAATCTTGGTGGCCAATTAACACCAATTAAGGACCATTACGTAAAAATATTCTTTCATCAAAAGTTTCTTCAAGTATATAAATTGTAGCATGCGTAGTGTGGTTTAAACAGGACGTGTTTTTAACAGGACGGAGCCAACACGCGTCCTGTTTAAACCAAATGCCAGCAATATTAATGGCAGCTAATTGAGGTACGAAAAAGTTAGTAAGCATGTCACTTAGCCGCTCACCGTTGACTCGGTCTATCGTTGTTTGTGAAGAGATATGGACTAATGACTTCCCGGCCAACAAAGATTTGTGGGCCATTGTAAAAACATCAATAAATGTGTTGGTCTGAAAGTTATTATCGCTCCAAATGCTGCAAATCTGCTTATTGGCATAGTCATTTTTAACCAAAAGTGTGATTTATCACTAAACAAATTTTTTTTTAATGATATTTAACCATAATTTTCAAAAATTAATTTAAATAATTTGCAAACGTGGCTCTGGCGTGAGTCTCTTTATGATAAATTGCCAAAAGAAACCAACCTCGAAACAACCAAACACTGTCAAATCAGCTGTGACAGAAGACAGTGAAGCCAATTTTAAGGTCTTCGCCTCTAAAAGAACACCCTGTATTTTCATTTTCAGTTGATGCTGCTTTTGGTTGATAAATAAAAATACATTTCTGGTCTAGTAATTTTCCTCGACAATTTTCTTCTGAGTTAATTTTTTTTCGTTTTTCTTTTGAACATCTGTAATAAACATTGTTTTCTTTTTGTGCTTTTTGTCAAAGCAAATTGTGGATGAGAAAGAAATATGTATAAAAGCTGGGGGAAAAAACGAACAAAATCAAACTTTAAATTAACTCAACTTTTGCAATAACAATATAAAATCAAGTCGCTTAGGACAGTGACTTGTTTCTTGTTTTCTAGTTGGACACAATTTTTGTCATTTTTATTCATTTATTTGGAGTTGATTCAGATTTTTCTCTGGCACAAAGTTAAGGAATTGAAGTTTTTGTTAAAGTTTCCCAGACTTTTTTTTTTTTTTTTTGTTAATTATGAATTTATTTTGTAGTCGTTGAAAAGGAAAAGAGAAATCCGATTTTGAATGAAACAGTTCAAGGTAGACAGACAAGTTGTCTTTTTTTATCACAACGTAAAACTTGACTTTGTCCCATTAAGTCATAATATGTCTTCGGTTATCGTAAACTAATTCAAGTAGTTATATTAATCTAAGGAAAAGAAATTTAGGTTCGTGGAGAAAATATACAACTGAAGAATTACAAAATTACAAAAAAAAAAACAAAATAAATTTTAATTAGTTTCTTTGTTGTTAATCAAGCTGTTTATGGTGTTCAATTCAAATTTGATTTTATTTTAAATCGGACTTAAGTCCATCAAATTAAATTTTCATTAAATTATTTAAATGAAGGAAGGAATTTAACACTAAGAAATACATTTAAATTTAAGCTTCGTTCACAATGGCAGCAACATTTTCACTTGGTGTTCACAATAAAACAACAATTTTTTTCACAAGCACACACATTTTCAATTAAGAAAACGTGTACAATTAACAATATAACGTTTTAATTATTATTTCTCAAAACATTTTGTTCAAATTTTCATGCAAAACTAATGGCCAATTTCACCAATTTTATTTAAATATCAATTTATGTTTAATATTCGGTTTTTATGTCAAATAAAAATAAACTTATATGAAAAACTCTATTTTAATATAAATTGATATTCAAAAAGAATTGGTGGAATTGACTATAAATAAAATTATTATAAACGCCATTTACAACTTCAGACAAATTGTGGCTGAAGTAGAAGTAGACGCAATTTAAAAAAAAAAAACTTAAGTTACATATCTGATTTTAAATCTAAATTTTGATATTTGAATCAGGCTAAAGTTCCTTAAATTTATATTTCATAAAATTATTTTTATAAGGAATTTTACAACACAAAACTAATTAAAATTTATTGAAAATTTTTCATTCTTGACTGACCGGGGAATTGAACCCACGTTTACGGGCAGGTTAATTTGATATGTTTCAATAGTAACCACACTATCTCGTCAGAAATCTTTGCCGTTTAACACTCACCGTCATTGACGACGGCTGGCAGTCAATCAATAAATGAAAAGAAAATAAAGCGTGATCCATTTCGAGGTTCCCTACTTTTTTAAGAAAAAAAAAAAAAAAACACAGAAAGAACATTCTTTGGGATTTATTTTTGAAGATTATGACGCTGCAGATGGTTCATCCGCTGAGTCCAATTTTCGATGACTCGTTCGAGCATTTTGACTGGTAACTGGCGAATGACATGCGTGATGTTTTCCTCCAAGGCCTGAATCGAAGCGGGTTTGTCCGCATAAACTTTAGACTTTACATATCCCCACATGAAAAAGTCTAACGGTGTGATATCATACGATCTTGGTGGCCAATCGACCGGCCCAAAACGTGAAATTATGTGCTCACCGAAGTGTTCTCTCAATAAATCTATTGATTGATGCGATGTGTGGGAAATGGCGCCGTCTTGCTGAAACCAAATCTCGCCGAGATCACGAGCTTCAATTTCAGGAATAAAATAGTCGGTTATAATGGCACGATAACGGTCTGAGTTGCTGCGAACGGCGCCGAATCGACTCTCCACGGTCTTCGTGTACACTCTCAGATACGGCCGATATATTTTCTTCACAGCGTTCTGGACGTGGTCTATTCGGTCGAATATTATCCAATAATGAATGCTGGGTCTCAAAATGGGTGATGGTGCTGCGAATTGTACGCTCAGTAGGCCGATTATGTTGAGCAAAGTGCACGAAACACATTCCTCACAGAACGTGAATTTTCGTAATAAAGTTGAACGATTTGTAAACGTTGTTCAGGCGTAAGTCTTTCTATTATGAAATGCCAAACAATACTTAACAAAAATAACATGACAGCATGACACGACTCACACGTGATCTGTCAAAAAAAAAAAGGCTATTGAAAAAAGTATCTCTACTTGAATCACCCATTATAAGTAAGAGATTTTTTTAGCACATAATCCTGTTATAACTAGATCCTATTAAAGTACAATTTCCGGGACGGGAAATCCCGGGAACAAACTCTAATGACCATTGAAATACTTTTTATGATCCAAAAGCAAAGCCTTTGAAAACGATGAAATTTTACACTTTCCAGTAAAAAAAAGCTCTTACACTGAAAAGACAAAACAAGCCATCCATACTTAAGTACGGATTTCTTTCAATCAAGTTCAGAATGCTTGATTCAAGTACGGATTCATCAAGTGCCAAATACTTAATTTGTTCATATTTAATCCCTGATCCGTACTTAAAATTATGCGAAAACGGGATTGACTTAATTAAAAGTGATATAAGACTGTGTTTGAATAGTTGTTGATAAGTTGTTTTAACCCCGACTCGTACTTGAAATAATCCGAAAGTGAGATTAGTTTCTAGCCTACATACCCAAGCATTTACCCCAGAGAACCAGAAATAGAGAGAATAGTATTATTTACTTATCCGTTACACATGTTTGTTCCACTTTTGTTCCGCCCTTTGTTTACAGAAGAATTCTTAACTATAAGACACCTGCAGCATGCCCGATATGGTTTTTGTAATAATTCTACTATGACATTTTTTTGTATTTAACGAAATTAATTGAACAAATACACAGAAAAAATTATTTTTCCAATTCAAGAAAAAAAAATTTTAAAATTAAAACCTTTTTGTTTAAAACAGGAAGGACCTACAAACGAATTTGCATATTCTAACAATTTATTAAGCAACTTGTTTTTTTCTTTCTATCCTCTTACAACTACAATTCGTGTTGGAAAAAAAACCAGCCAATTGTAGGGGAATGTAAGAAAGAAAAAATTGACGGTTTATTGTTGTGACTTTGTTGAAGCTTTGATATTGTAACATTTAAGACCTAAGTGCTTTAAAATTCTTATTCACTTTATGGTCTTACTTGTATAATATTTTTAGCTTTTCTAAAGTATTTGGAAAAAGTTTCCTGACGAGCTGGCCTAAGCAACCAGCGAAATGCGCATAGAAACTAGCTTTCCCACAACAATAAATTTCAGTGTTTTCATTCAAAAATTGGGACTATTAGCACATCATTAATAAATGAATTAATTAATAAAATATTTCATTCCCGAAAATAATATTTGTTATTTTGCATTTCGTTTATTGAAAAAAACTCGGAATTTTTCAAACAAATAGTTGCTTAAATTGGTTAAATTTGTGTTAAAAAAATTTTCAAACAAATAATTTAGCTGAATCAAACAAAAAAGTTTACTGAAATTAATACAAATTTAAAAACAAATAATTTTGCTGAATCAGTGAAGAGTGGCTGGCCTCGGGACACATTTTTTTTTTTATTCATTTCCGAACACCATTCGTCTTGTTGTACACAATGTTTCTTTCCCCCTCAATGTCGCTGTATCCATTCCTTGGATACAGAAGAAATCTCAATTAAAAACAGCAGCATTACGGCCTGATATGGTTTTCATCATCATTTTGCTTTCAAAATATAATGTATTTAACTAAAAAATTAAATAAAATAGAATACGGGAGTTTTTTTTATCAACTTTGAAACCAACCAAAACATTCTGTTTTTTAGTTTTGTTTTTGTGGCAACACAAGCATTGAATCGTTTTTACCTACTTTTGTTATTGCTTTAATAACGAACTTTGCCACGCTATTTTATCATGTTCTTTATTGTTGTACTCTTTTAATGCGTCCAAAATTAGACTGTATGTCAGGGGTGTCAGCGTCATGCAAAATTGTGTCAGCAAAACTCACATGTACGCTTACGCTCTTTTATTTTGCGAGCGTAAAATATAATTTTTTACTGCAAAACACTCTCATTCAGCGGGAAATATCGAAATATCGCACGGCCTGTTTTGAGGCCTCTAAACAGAAATAATATATTTATTATTTATTATCTTTGTTTATGTTTTGTTTTATTTCTGTTTTTGACATTGTACAATGATTGACAAATAATATCTACATTGTTTTGAATTTAAGCTAACGATATGTGTTTTGTTTGTGAAAAAAATTCTTTGTTGCCTTTTAAAGGGTCCCTTTTTCTTTCGTTAAAAAGACGTACCTAAATGCAGAAATTATTAAGAAAAAAATAGCCACAAGAATTTGTTGGTATTTTGTGCTTGTAAAAATATTTTTCTTTCTGTACCAATCGCGTCAATGGGTTTTTTTTCCTTTGAAAACACTTTTCTCAAGTAAGTAAAAATATTTAAAAAAGTCTTGTTTTCCTACAATTTATGTGCAAACCTATACACATAAAAGCAAATGTGACAGCAGGTAAAATTTTTGGGTAAGAAGATATGTATTATTAATGTATTAATGAAACTTTATTGTTTAACGTCCACAAACCTAAAAAATGTTTTGTTGTTTCGAAACTGCAATTTAAATTTAGTAGATATTATTGGTAAATAAAAGTATATTTTTATAGGCTAGTAAAATCTTCTCTTTTTATAATGGTGGTTAATAATTATAGAATATTTTTAAACTTAATGGAGTTATTATTTGCATTAGCATGTGCAAATGAATTTTCATTGTTGGCATTTGCAAAGGTATGTTGAGCACCAAATTAAAAATATTAGAAAGAATTTAATAAGGTAGTAAAATGACTTCAAATATTGTCAAATGCTCAATTTTTCCAAAAAATAAGCAAAGTTTCTGCGAAATGCAGGTTCCAAATTAAATTTATTTAAATAATAACTGAGTGTGTCTGTCCATAACTCAACATTTTTCGATAATTGTATTATTATTAATTGCTCTAAAGTCTTCATAGCAAAATATGTATGTTAATTAGGCCTCGTAATAGGCCTCGCAACCGCAGATTCCTCCCGCTGAGAATGAAAAAGACAAGAGTATTCGCACCAATACAATCATAATTGACACCACTGCTGTATGTGTTTTTTGTTGTTGTTAATTTTTTTCACTTAATGCTCGGAATACAACTGGGACGAACGACAAATTTCGCCCAACACGACGAATTTTTCCGTAAAAATTTGCTGAGTAAATTCGTCGTATGAAGCACAATAACGACGAATAGCTGGCAGCTTTTATAATTGAGAAAGTGGGTTACTGTTTCTGCAAAGAGAGAGAAATAGTGTGACCATATTCAAAAAAATAATGCTTAAAAATAAAAACATAATCAAAAACACTTCTAAAAACTATTTTTATAGCAAAATTCTTTGTATACTTATTTTATGTGTTATACGATAAAAAAAGAAACAGTTATTAAAGTAAAAAGTAACTTTATTTACTAAACTACTTCTTAACTTAAATCAAACATGGTCACCTAGTACTGATTTGTTCGTCGTTCGCCGGCGTATGAAATATAATTAAATCTATTTAAAGTTCGCGTCGTCTGGCGAATTTCCGCCGGCGCCCTGATTGTGTGCATTTTCATATACACAAACGTCTTTTATTTATTTTCGACGAATATTCGCGGCCAAAAATTCGTCGTTCGCCCCAGTTGTGTTCCTAGCATAAAGTAGTGTAACTTAATCCTATAGTACACGGCATGTAAAAAGCCACATGCGTATGCGGTTCTGACGTTATTTTGACGTCATCACACAACACGCAATATTTATTGTGGCTTTGCATTGCCGTCAAAATTACGTCAGAACCATATGCGCATGTAGCTTTTTACATTCCATGTACTATAGGCTTTACGATCATAAAAAATAACATAAGAAATTTTAAAAAACGACCACTTTGAGGAGCGTTAAATATTTCATACAAAATTATTAAAACTGGAAACCAATAACGCGTAAATCATATTTTTGTATAGTTGTCAACATTTTTGTTGCTAAAATAAAAATCAAACAAAAATATTTATAGAAACAGTAAACAAAATTTGTTGAAATTAAAAAAATTTTAAACAAGAATTTGCTTGAAAATATTTTATCAATAATATTTTCTGTGTAGAATATGGGAATTATTGTTTCTTATTTTACTTTTTAAACATGAAAATAATCTGCATTTTTCTTCTTGTACTGTTATTCCAACAAATTTTTACAAACACATGCGTATGCACGCATATTGGTTTTTGAAAGTTATCGCATTTTGGATTGTTTTAAGTATTTTTTTTTTGTTATTCGTACTTAAATTTTTAAGAACGGCTCGTACTAAAGTCAAAAAAAAAAAAACTTTAATATAGTACGAGTTTTTCTTTCTCGGTTCCGAGTACAAGTAACTTTTGTTTTATTTAGTTTAGAATAGGTCCATAGTTTCGGTTTAAAATTGGGCAAAATATTGATATATAACATTTTTAGATAAATATTTTAAATCCTACTACAATAACCTTTATACACTTGATTTCATTTCAGGGTTTTCATTTAATTGCTTATTGCTTTAAGTGCGTCTTGGTTGCGTATTTTCTGTCCAATTTATGATATAAAACCTGACAAGGTAAGTAATTATACTCATTCTAAACAAATTATACAGACATTTACCCCCGTTTTCACAACTTACCGATAGCTAAAGGTAAGATTTTATCAGCGGTATAAAAAGTGTTCCCTTATTAAAACTTTAGCTTATCAGGTAGTATGAACCTTCCTTTAACTAATTGCTCACTTTAGGTTAATGTAAAGTTGGAATAATGGAACGCTTGTTATATGGCCGATAAAATCCTACCTTAAGTTATAGGTAAGTGGTGAAAACGGGCCTTAGAGGTAAAAGTTCCTTGTTGTCTCACTAAACATAAAATTCTTAAAAAAAATATAAAGTTTTTCTAAATAAAGTGCTGTCCAGCAGGATGCAACAAAAAATTATATTCATCTTTAATTTATGCCCAATTTTCAAGTAAAATTCGATTTCATACACAAATGCTTGAAACTATTTTTTTTAAGTATTTTTGCTTAAGTATCAAAAAAAAAAAAAATTATAATGTGAAATAATATTTTTTTTTAAATGTATATCTATGCGCTGAAAGGGAGGAAAATTATTTCGAAAAAAATTTAATTATTAATTTCCTTGGACTTAAATCAAACGTAACGAGGTCTCCAAAAAACTAATATACATGCATACATATATATATATATATATATATATATATATATGTATGTAATATTTATGTGGTATTACGGAAAAAATTTGAAGGTTAATCGAATGGCACCTTTTGCGTTATTGTCTTTGATACCGTATTATATTACTCTAGCACCAACAAATTATACCACCGTATTTCACTTTTAAGTTCTTTTCCAATTATATCACATTTGTATGCAGATGCTTCATAGTAAAATATGAATCAACCACCAAACTCTTTAAGATGATAAATAATTTCATATATCATTTTTGTATGTGTTTGAGGCTGGAATTTTACTGTAATTCAACGCTTGAATTATACTGTATTTACATTCCCAGCAAAAACTTTGCTTACAAAATAAGCAGAAAAATAATGAGAACTTGAGGAAAAGAGTACTTATTTTTCTACTAGAAAAAGTACATATTTTTGTTCGCGATGTCCCAAAAGTAATCCTTTATAATTTGGCCAATTACAACCTAAAAAATAATACTTAAATAATACTTAAAAAATATACTTAAAAGTTGTATAAAAATAAGTAGTTACAAAGAGAGACAAGAAATAAGTACTTTCGAATTTACTTTAAAAAAGGTTAAAACACACTAATTAAAATTGCTCTAAAATCTTATGGAATTTTTGTTGAAAAAGTGTACGCAAAATTCCGAGAAAGCTTCTTCAGAAAAATAAAACCGATACAATTTCTCGGAATGAAATCACTTTTAATTTTTCGATCGAAAAAGTTTTTGTTTGGTTTGCACAATATTGCCACATTTAACTTAAGAAATAACAAAATTAAAATTTGCCGGAATTACGAAAAATCGATCGAAATGAAAATACAATTTCAAAACCATTCCGAACAGTTTCTGTGACAGGCCTGATTATGTTCTTCAAAAAAAATCGTTTACATTAGATTGATATCACTACTAGTATTCTGATAACAAAAATATATTCACCTCAATTATGACTTAAATTCCCCCGGAGTTTTTTCCCTTCTCCCATTTTTCCTATTTAAATTATATTGTAAAAATGCGTAAAGGGAAAAAACTCCCGGGGAATTTTTATTCATAATTGGGCTGATTGTGTGAATAATTTTGGAACATATTTATGTATATATTTACATACAATTGATTAATTTTTGGATTTTCCATGTATTTCACATCGAAATTATTCTTAAAATTTTATAATATTACCGTTTATCTAATAAATATTAATGGACTATATTGCAAATTGATTCAAATAATTCTTTAAATTCATATAATAATAACTTATTTAAGTCATTATATTAAGGTATTCTTTTGTTATGTATAATTATGATTTATTTAAGATATAATAACAAAGTTATTATTTAATATATAACTAATAAGGCAAAAAGTGGCGAATAAAGCTACAAAGTAATGAATTCAGGAAGTCATTAAAAGTAGCATTGTAAGTTAAGTTTTTGCTGGGTTGTTATGTTCGACTGGATTTCCAGTAACCATTTTGCTCGAGTATGCTATTGAATTACAGTGTAATTCAAGTATAATTCAAAGGCTTGCAAATGGAAAATAGGACTGGAATTTAACATACGTACAATGATAACAAGGTGCTACAGTGTAAAAAAATTGGAAAACGACCTAGCATGGGTTATAGGTATTCTTAAGTACATTACAAATTGTGTCAAAAGATTTCAGAAACACCCTCAAATTTAGAAGTTCCCAGCAAAAACTTAACTTACCTGGTAAGTTAGCAAGTAATATTGGAGACATATGAACACTACTTATTTTTCGGCTGAATAACTACTTATTTTTGTTCGAACTGTCCACAGAATTCAGTAGTTACAATATACTTACTAGAAGTCACAAAATATCTAGTTATTATTTAACTACCAGTAAGTTGAATTGTAAGTACTTACAATATACTTACTAGAAGCCAAAAAGTAACTAGTTTTTATTTAATTGGCGGTAGTTAATAGACCTAATAAGAAGTTATGGAGCTAGTTACCAGTAAGTAAATATTCAGTATTGAAAACAAGATAACTTATAAGTAGTTATTTAGCTGATTATTAGTAAGAAGATATTCATAACTGAAAATAATAGTAGTGAAAATACTTACTGAGGTCATTACTAGCAAGTACTTATTGAGGTTTTCAGAATAATGATAATTGTAATGACAACTAATTACCAGGTAACGTATGAAATAACTACGACCTATTACCAGCTAAATAACTACTTATTAGTTGTCTTATTTTCAGTACTGAGCATTAACTTACTGGTAACTACTTATTAGGTCTATTAATTAGCGCCAATTAAATAAAAAATAGCTATTTTTTGGCTTCTAGTAAGTCTATTGTAATTACTTACAATTCAACTTACTGGTAGTTGAATAATAACTAGATATATTTTTACTTCTAGTAAGTGTATTTTAAGTACTGAATTCTGTGGACAACTCGAACAAAAATAAGTAGTTATTCAGCCGAAAAATAAGTAGTGCTTATATTTCTCCAACATTACTTGCTAACTTACCAGGTTAGTAAAGTTTTTGCTGGGTTATTCTAAAAAAACCGTTTTCAGTGATGTTCGTCAACTTATCGACCTGTAACTCAGTCAGTTTTTGTCCGATTTAAAGAAAACTGATTACACTTTAAAATTACGTGCATTTTTTGATACATTTGTAAGTTATAACTATTGTTTTTATTATGAATATCTACAAAAAAAAAACGAAAGTGAAAAACTTCTTTGATTTTAGTAGCTTTTCATTGCTTATTTTAATATGAAAGCTTATAAAAATTTATACCAACGTATGAAGAAAATTTAGTTCTTAACAAAAACATGGTTCTCATTTTTCAAATCGGATGAAAATTGTAAAAGTTATTGAACTTTTCATTAACACCTGTTTTTAGTATTTTCTCTTCCAGCGCAAAACATATGAATTAAAAAAAACTATGTAACTATACAAGCAAATTTATTAACTTAATAATGCAAAGTGTCTTGTTTGTTGTAATTTTACAGTTACGTTTTTGGTATTTACTTAATTAAGTGAAGTTATTATATTCGATAATGCAGAATAAATACACTCTGCTTTATTGTTAATCTGTCTTTGTTTAAAAAAATCGAACTGGAAGATAATACAGATGAATAGGATTTATTATGTCCCATTTTTTTTAATCAATAAAAAAGTTTAGAATGTTTTTATATGCAATTTTCAGTTTATATATTTGGATAAATACATTAACTTATCGAATTTAATACCAACACAATGGCAAAGTGAGAAATACCACCTTTTGGTGAAGGATATATTTTTTTAGATAAGAGTAAAAAAAGTGTATCTAGTTTAAAATTTGTGACAAGTAAAGTGCTATTAATATTTAATTTTATTAAAATAAGTTAGTTTGTAATTTTTGTAATCCTTTAACAAATTTTAAATTGTATTTAATTTTTTCTGCAGTGTGTGATAAGCGTTAAATTTTTGTTATGTTTACGGTTTATTCGCTGACAAAAATATCGCTTGAATCAGCAGAAAAATAAAGCCTTGGTAAATGCCTTCAGTACAGTTTTTAGCTGCTTATATATGTAGTTCTAGCATATACTATGAACCCGAAAGTATTTGTACAAGCTGTTCCAGTGTGCTTAAGAAAACTAAGCCCGAAAAGTTTATAAGCCGGCCATTTGACAGAAAGAGCTACATAAGAATGATAGTTTTTTATTGCTGGTAACTCAGACGATAAACAGATGGTTTGTTGAACAAACGTAACTATACATGTTAACTTAGGTTAAGCTATTTGTGCAGTTTTTAATTTACGTTTGTAAGTCAAGTGGTTTACCAAAAGAAAAGTCTGCAATCGCAAAATTTTTACTTTAGAAAAAGTCTAGTAACTTTTGCAAATATAAACCGATTTTAATAAATCATATCTCGTTTTTTTCTATATAAATTTGTCTTTAAAATACATTGCAAAAAAAGATAGGTTTTCATAGAAAAAAATTAAAATTACTCTTGTTGAATTTGAAAAATTAGGGGAAACAATAAGAAATGAAAAACTTTTGATAAACACTTACCTAATTTCTTGGAATATATATTTTTAATTAATTTAATTATTTGCCTTTCTAAAACTGTTTAAAATTTTCAAATCGGTCAAAAAATCTGTGAGTTAGAGGTACTAAAGTGCTACGACCTACACCAAAATATTTTTTTGAAAATAACTCAAAATTTTGAGGGTGCTTAAAAATTGTTGGAAACGGTTTTTGAATGTCCTCACCTAGGCCTACAACCCCCACTAGGTCGGTTTTCAAGTTCTGACAAAAAGTGATTTTTTGTAGCAGTGTGTAATTAAATCATATATCACAATCAACATATTTTTTTACCAAGTGTAGCATAATATAACTGGCGGGTTACCGCGTATTTCGATTCGAAAGAAATAATTTACGAGTCCGAACAATTTGTTCTGTGTATAGCGATTTTCGGATTATTTATTTTGAATTTGAAAAAAATCCTTTCAAAATAGCAGATATCTATAACGAAGAAAAACTTTTTAACAAATGGCCCTTTTTTTAATAGAACTCTGCCATGGTTTCTAACGAGTTCGAAAATTGCATATAGGCGAGTTTTTATAAATTCACAGCAAAAAGTATTAAGTATATCCATATTTGTTTTGCATTAAATGAGTAGAACATAATGACAAAAACAAGGAGCAAATAGTAAACAATTATTATTTTTTTTAAGTACTCATTTTCATTCTCTGCTGCACACGCTTAAGTACTTCGCCAAAAAGCTGATCCTCTCGCTTCGCATTATATCCGTTAACGGTTTTAAATAGCACAAAAAAAAAAGAAAAAGATAAAAGTTTTTAATCTTATTAAAAGGTAAATGACGAGATGGTTTGCACTTAATTTCTTTTGGTTTACTTATTATTTTCTTTTATTGTTTGCTGTTTTTTAAATACATTTTTATTTAAACAATTTTTTTTTATCTAAATAATAAATTTCTCTCTTTGACTAAAAATAAGCACAAAAAGGTGGTTATTTATTTTCATAGCCTTTTGGCCATAATTCTTTTTTAATTCTCCCTCCTTTGCATTGTATATGAGGAGTATCTAAACGTTTTTTGCTTACCAAAAAATCCACAGAAGTATTTGTAGCAAGTAGCAACAATAATGACAAGAGAAACGTCTCTAATTTCTATTGGGTGTATAACTTAAAAATGTGTTTTTAATATTATTTATACATATACCGGTGAAATTGATTCGTTTGAAGCGAGCTTTGAGCAAAAATGGCCCTAAGTATGTGATCAAACTCGAAAACATGTTGCAAGAAAATATTGGCTGAAAAGTTTTAGTCTGCTGTTTGAGCTCACATGCAAAGAAAAAACATGGTTGTGGTAAACATATTCTAAAAACAACATATTATGATAAGATTCATGATTGTAGTCAACATATTACGATTATTATTGAATCATATTATGACAAAATATTACATCATAATATTTTTCCCTTAATGTTATCAAGGATTTTAAACATTCTTATGCTTCCGATTACCATATTATGTGTTACCAATAATTTGGCCGAAATCAACCATAATATGGTCAAAATGAACCATATATTGTTCAAAATTAACCATATTACGCTCAACATTAACCATATTATGTTCAACATTAACATTATTATCAGTGTTGCCAACTGTGCAATTTAGTGGCTAGATTTAGCTACTTTTCATCTCGTTTGGCCATGAAAAAATCAATTTAGTCATTAGCCATTTTTATTTAGCCAAATTTTCTTCAAGTTTTTCAAATTTTTGGATCAAAAATGTTATAAATGCTACAGCATTTAATTTGCGTTGTTACAATAAAAAAAGATTTATTTTTCGATAATTTGAGATTCTCGTTATTTAAAGATTTTTCTTATCTTACGTTTATTGTTACTTAAAATGTATTAATACAACCAAAAATTATCTCTGATGTACAATTTTAGTGTTTTAAATAAGTTTTGTAAGTGTTTTATTAATATTGATGCATTTTTTATAATAAAATCTTGTTTAGCCATCGGCATGGTGTTAATTAATTATAATAGTATTCTTCTTCTAATTTCAGTTTTGATATATTTAAAGTACGAATTCGGGATTAAATCAATTTTATAATTCTTGAATCAAGCGCATTTTGAGATTGATTCAATCTCAGTTTTACTTTAATCAATCTCATTCTCGGATTATTTTAAGTACGAATCCGGGATAACTTGAGTATTTCGCGATTGAATAATCCGTACTTGAATCAATCCTTCTGTACTTGATTCAAGAAAATCCGTACTCACACTACTATTGATACCGCTTCGGATTGATTTGAGTACGGATGGATTGATTTTTCTTTTGAGTGTAGTTACTTTTCTAAACGTAAAGCGAAGGGTACGGTGCCTATGAAAATATCACTTATTTAATCTTTATAAGTATATAAAAACGTTTGTGCCGTGTATGTACTCCTAAAACTCAAAAACGGCTGGACCATTTGACACCAAACTTGGACAGTAAATTAGTTTAGTCTGGAGCCAGGTTTCTCTTAAGTTTAATTGGTGGAGCTGTTGACGTGATATTTAAATTTTTTTTTTAGTTTGGCTGAAATTCACAAAATATATTTATAAAACAAAAATAAGTTTTCTGATACAATTCTGATCCGGTAGATAGCGCTGGGGTCAAGTTTTTAACAAAATTCTAAATTTTAGTCTAATTTGCCGGCTCTTCAGAAGGTATGTATTTTTTTGTGTATGGACCCAATATGTAGTGCTATGGTGATGCTATTTAGATATTAAACATCTGCATGAAACTAAATAATGCTGTTGATGAAACCTTCATTATAATTTTGTAATCGCTTCGTTTGTATTCAGTAAAATGAAATGAATCAACAAACACACGAAATTTAAGAGACGAGTAAGATGCAGTTTTTTTGATTACTTAAACAAGAGAATATGAATACTAACAACTCTGAAACAAAACAACCACTGAATAAATGTCGAATAAGTTCATGGAAAAACACATTTACTTTAAAATCAGTATTGCCAGTTAAAGAAAATGAAAACATAAGGAAAGATAAAAAAAAAACACAAAATAACCATGAAGAGTAAAAGCAACAAGATAAGGAAGTACATTAATATTAAAATAATACAAATTTTACTTTGTTTTCAATGTAAATTAATTGTTTTAATGTAAATTTTTAAACATCAAAAAAATTTAATTTTATTTGCTCGGCAGTACATAAAAAAGTAGTTAGGAAAAAAAAATTAAAATATTATATCAAAAATGCTTTACAAATTACATATATTATTGTAAAGGTAACAAAAAAGAAAAAAAATAACATAAATTTACTAAGTGGCAACATTGCTATGGAGTATTTATATAAAAAAATGAGAGAGAGTGAAAACTGTAATACAAAGTCTTTGTGTTTGCATATAAAACGAAATGTTTTTGCTAGTAGCATGAATAAAACAACAGCTTGTTCAGTGGTCTGAATTTTATTTGAATACGAAGTTCATTAGAAAAACATTTCAGTATGTTTATGAATGAAGTTATTCATGCAGCCCTTTATTATATATTCGTATCTGCGGAGACATTTTACTTAATGTATGTATTTTTCTCATGACAATTTGTTTTATGGACTTTCAAACAACAAATTGTGAAAGAATTTCAGTTTCCATGAAAAAAAAAAATCAATTTTAAATTCCGGAAAATTCAATTTCGTTTATAATAATGCCGACCGGATATAGAGGTGGAGACATTGGTCAGATTCTGAGCCTATAGGTATACGAAAAGCTCAATACACTCTCTACTATTATAGTGTGGGCATAAAAAACATTTGAGGGTAAGACAACGTTTGCCTGGCTCATCTAGTATTTAATAAATTAAACTCAATTTTACTAATACAATCCAATTAATACCCGTGTTATTTTTTTATTTCGAGGAAATATTTTGAGGAAAAAACCTTTAGTTTTAAGTTATACACCCAATACTTTAATACTTCCAAAGAAAGTTTATTACGTTTTTGTTTTCTATGAGCAGGTTTTTTTTGCACATTTCTTCATTTTTTATTTGAAATTTTTATGTCCTTGTTTTTTCGTGCTACTCCTTAGTATCGCATTGTAGATTGTAGTTTTGTGTTTGCTATATCTTAAAGGCATTCCTAACCACAACCATTTCATACCATTTTTCTTTTTTTTAATCTTTTTTTTTTTAAATTTTTTCCCTGCTTATTGTGAAGGTAAACTTTAGTTTTGTTGCCAGTATCAAGCACTAACCAAGAAAATGGAAAAACTGTTGAAGAAAAAGAAATCTTTTTAAAGAGAAAAACACTTCTTAAGTATCTTTTTCTTATACTTTTTTGCTCTCTGCAGTTATTGTAGTTTTTTATTAATTTCTTTTTTCATTATCTTCTAACTTTCTTTGGGTCTTTTGTTTTCTTGTTCTGGGTTGTTTTCTTCTGTTTGAGTGTATTTTTCTTTTGATAAGAAAAATATTTTGCTATTGACGCTAATTTTAATTATATTTCTCAAATCGTTGATGAAAAGAAAAACTTGGCATCATTTCTTTTAACATTTTTAATTTTTTTGCTTGTTTCTTTTTTAAGTTTCATTTGCAAGACAATAGATTTTTGCTCTACTCGTTTAAGTTACATTTTAAAATGTATCTTTAAGAGACGTTTTTTCCAAAAAAAGTTTCTCTTTTTTTTATACAGGACCATGAACCTTTTTTCAAGTGAAAGTTTAAACAACTAGTTATAATTGCTATTGAAAAATAGTTTAAATTAAAAGTTAATTAAAGTTTTTTATTCATGTTCATTTAAGAGAAATGATAGATTTTGTTTGTTATGGTAAACTAATGGGCTGAATTAAATTTTATAATTCGGCCTCTGAATCAAAACCAAGAGACTTGAAACCACTTAATCTGTCATCATTTCCTGTTAAAACACTATAGTTATCTTTCACTCGGTAAACATGCACAAACCAAAGATTTACTCTCAAACGAGGCCGCACCACATTTGCTTGTAAGAAACATCAAAAAAGAGGATTTTTTTGGATATAGAAGAGTGTTTTTATAATCAGCAATCAGTAGAAACACTTTTAAAGGGTTGAAAGCATATAAGTTAATAATTTGCTTTATAATAAGACATTAATGGAATATATTAAATAGCCACCCATAACTAAAGCTTCTCTTTGTAGCCGGCCATCGGTCGGGGATAAGGCCGGATTTAGGAGCTTCAGTTAGCGAAGCCGCTATTTGCTATACCATTAGGGATGCCTATCTCGATCCCGAAAATCCCTGGGATTCAGCGAATCCTAAATCCCGGGATTTTAATTTTTCAATCCCGGGATTTTTGGGATTTAGTCAATCCCGACATCGTTAACTTAATTGTTTTGTTTTTCGTTTTTTTAATTAAACCCTTGATTAAACCCGTTAATACTGTCAATGAAAACAAAAGAAGAAAGTTAAACTTTGTTGTTCTTTTCAAGCGTGTCCAACAAATATTAAGAAATTTTAATGTAAGAAGTGCGGGAAATAATTAAAGAAGAAATCTAAGCAAAGAAATAAATGTATTTTGAAATGCACAAAACATAAAGAAAAACCAAAAGTTCCGTGTAGTTTTATTATCTAACTGACTCCACTGGTGCACCAAATGCGAATATTAAACTTTTCTCTAAACGGGTTTAGGCTTATAAAAGTGTTTTCCGAGAGTGGGCATGGGACCTACAGTAATTTCTGGAGCGATTTCACGAAATTAAGTAGTGTTATTTATACACTACATAATTCCAACCACCAGTGGTAAAGAAATGGATTTTGTTAATTACTTTCGAATTCAAATTTCAATAATTCATCTTTATAGAATCTTACAAATAAATAAATTTCTAATTTGCTCTATTCAACTACTGTATTAATTATTTTTTTTAATTTAATTTGAATTAACTACAGTAATTGAATAAAATATAGATCTTATGTTAATTATTTTTTAGTTGAATCAACTTACACATTGTTGGAAATTGTACGTTATTTTTTTTTATATCATATTTTCAATTAAATAAATCATTAATTAAGAAAAAAAATCACAATTTTTAATTTTTACAAAGTTTATTACTCAATATGGTCTAGAGATGAGCGATCCCGTGATTTTTAAAGATCACCGTGATTAGTGAATGTGATTTAAAAATCACTGCTCCTTTAAACTGTGATTGTGATCACGGTTTATCAGTTTTCTGTTCTTTTAAAGCAATTGCGGCTAAGGTATATGTACAATGCGCGAGCTTTTGCAAGAGCTTTTGTAAGCACTTTACAAAGAAACAACAACAAATTGTAAGAGCTTTCAAATCTGTTTACTTTCATATACAAAGTTTTAATAAGATAGAATGAAAGGAACAGCAATATCATTCGATATTTCATTCAAAAAACGCCCACACAAACAATGAAATATCATAAATTTGTATATGTAACAAAATACAAAAAGAACGACTTAGAAAGTACCTGTTACTTGACAAATTTGGTCACAACTGCGATTCGTGATTTTTCACTAACAGTGATTAAATCACAGGTACAGAAATATCGCTCATCTCTAATATAGTCATTAAACAACTTTGTAATACGAGGGCGGATAAATAAGTCCGAAACACAGTTTTTAAAAAAAAAAATTAATTTTTCAACATAATCTCCTGTTAGCTCAATACACTTAGTCCATCGTTTCTCCAATTTGTGTATTCCTTCCAAAAAATAGGATTTTTCGAGGTCCATTTGTACTTGTGCGACCACAATCCCCATAGTATTTATTAAGCTTTCCCTTGGTTTTATTGACGGCTTTTTTCGCAAAAAAATAATGATCAATGAGCACTCGAAATTCACTTTTTTTTTCCATTTTTAAAAAATCCACGAGGTTGTATGTTTTGGACAGCTGTTAAACGCAAAGTAAATGACGGAACTTGCTCAAAACTTGACAGTAGTCTATTAACAGGTGGTACTTGATGGGAGCAGTGTTGCATTTCATATAACTACGAGGGAAGTTTGAAAAGTCACAGACTTATTGATTAATTGAATTATAAAACTCTTGTTTGTTAAAGGGTTGCATGAATAACTTCATTCATGAACAGACTGTAATGTTTATTTAATGAAGTTCGTATTCAAATAAAATTCAGACCACTGAAGAAACTGTTGTTTCATTCTTGCTACTAGCAAACACATTTCGTTTTATATGACAAACACAAAGACTTTGTTCAATGAAACGACTTTTGTTTTACAGTTTTCACTCTCTCTCATTTTTATATATAAATACTTATTAGCAATGTTGCCACTTAGTAACTTTATGTAATTTTACCTTTACAATAATATATGTAATTTGTAAAGCATTTTGTAAATTAAATTTAAATTTTTTCCTAACAATTTTTTTTTGTACTTCCAAGCAAAAAAAATAAAATGAAATTTTTTTTTAAGTTTAAAAATTTACATTAATAATAATTAATTTACATTGAAAACAAAGTAAAATTTGTATTATTTTTTTTTATTTTAAAATTAATGTACTTCCTTATCTTGTTGCTTCTAGGTTAGGTTAGGTTAAGAAGGGTTATGCGCCCAAGGGCGCAACTCCACTCTTGTTGCTTTTACTCTTCATGGTTATTTTTCTTTTTTGTATCTTTCCTAATTTCATTTCTTTCAACTGACAATACTGACTTTAAAGTAAGTGTGTTTTTCCATGAACTTATTCGACATTTATTCAGTGGTTGTTTTGTTTCAGAGTTGTTAGTATTCATATTCTCTTGTTAAAGTAAACAAAAAACGGCATCTTTCTCGTCTCTTAAATTTCGTGTGTTTGTTGGTTTCATTTCATTTTACTGAATTCAAACGAAGCAAATACAAAATTATAATGAAAGTTTCATGAACATCATTATTAAGTTTTATGCAGATGTTTATTGTTTGTAAACTTCTTTTGAAGACTTTTTTAATAAATAATTAAAAAAAGCATTTATCTTTTGACTTCCAAAAATCCCGAACCCCGAAAAATCCCAAAATCCTGGAATCCCGGGAATTGATTTTTTGCAATCCTAAATTCCGCGACTTACGAAAATCAGTCCCGATTGGCATTCCTATATACCATAGAGGAGAAAATCCTTGCATCTGGCCATAGTGCCAACCATGCTATATATCGCGTGATTCTTAATTGTATTATACATATTAGGGCTTAATTTAATTTCAGAAATTGAGGTCTTATTTCATACGAAGCAAGACCACAAAAATTAGGGCATTATTTAATTTTTGTTTGGGGTGTTATTTCATTTCATTGGGAGTTTGTTTCATTTCCAAAACTGGGGTCTTATTTCATATGAAATAAGGCCACACGCTTTGGGGGGTAATTTTATATTTTTTTTTGGGGAGTTAATTCTTGGTGGGTTATTTCTTGCCGTCATCTGAATTAAGCACATGAACAAATATCTAGGAAAATAGTTTTTGCAAAATTGTGGATATAGGAAAAAACTTTACCACTAAGGCCACGATTTGCGTAACAACAGCATTTCTGAACTTAGCAAGCATTTCATTTGTTTCTATTACAAAAGCCCATTTAAAAAGATAAAATTAAATAATATCAATAAAATTTAATCACTTAGTGCAGAAAGGGAACTACTGACATTTATTTCATGTACTTTATTTGAGAATTGCTAAAGGCTGTTTTACACTTTCACACAAGTCTTAAGTATTTTGATGAAAATGCTACGCTGATGCAATTATTGTTTGAAAATTAAAAAAAAAAAAACAATAACAACTTATCATGATAGAGTTGTATTTTGCTCAAAATACGTAAGATTTGTGTAATAGTGTAAAGTACCCTTAAGAAACCAGTGTAAAAAGTGTCATATTAGATCACTTGAAATTAAAGTCAGTCAATTAATGTTCTTAGCGATCCAAATAAAGTCAAATAAAAAAAAAAAAAAAAAAAAAAAACAAGTAAGTGTACTATTTTCGGCTGTGCCGAATCTCTAATACCCTCCACCAAGAATGCAAATATTCAGCAGTTGGATTAATATGAGATCTATAAATTATAAGCCAATCTTTTTAAAACCTGACCTCACAGTATTATAATTTGTTGCCTAATTTACACAAAATATCAGGACGTTTTGGTGATGCTAGTCTTTCAGTACTGGGGCTGCGGGTTCGATTCCCGCCAGAGACTCTGGTCTCCTGCAGACAAGCAAAAAAAGCTTCGTGGGATTTAGTGTAGGAATAATAAAAAAAAAAAAAAAAAGAAATATTATTGGGCATATTAAATTAAATTTAATGATGGGATTTTATATTGGACATATCGTATATTATGTATCGTTCAACACAAAATTCGGAAGAGTTATTTCTGGAATAAGAAATCTGAATTAGACTTAATTTCCATAAAGTAATAAGAACTTTTTAGAATTTAAGGCTTCTAAAACTGCTTTTCGAAAGACCGCTTTATATGGGACCTAAGGTTATCACGATTATCACAAAATTACAATATTATTGTTGTTTAATTTTTGATATCGTTGCAAATAAGACTTGAGGGTATGTAATTCTCATTCGCTCTGCAGTTTTATTTGTATTATCTCTTTAGCTTTCTGGCCAAAACAACAATTGAAATACGCATAGGAACTAGCTTATCCTCCAACAATAAAAAATTTAAAGAAAATATTTTTAAACTGTCTTGAGCATAACAAATTTGAAACATAATTACTTGAGATTATAATACAAATGACTAAATACTTTAAATTAGACTTAAGCTCATTAAATATAATTTTCAATAAATTATTTTTATGAACGAAGGAATTTTACAACATAAAATTTATTAAAATTTATTGATAATGTTTCATTCTTGACTGCCGTGGGACTCGAACCCACGTTCATGGACTATCTCTTCAGAGGTCTTTGCCGTTTAACACTCACCGCCATCAGTCTTTAAACCAAATTGGTAGATCAAAATTTGTTTTTTCAATGATTATCATCTATTTAAATTGATTTACATTTTCCTTTTTACTTCTGTTTTTCATACTTTTTGTCAAGAATTTTTCTTGAAGTCCAAAGTACATTTTTCTGTTTTTCATGTTTTTGTCCTTCTTTTCGAACAAAATTACAAAATATTTTTGACTTTGTTTGTGCTTTCAATGTAATTCTTTGGCGTTGCGTTGCGTTTTACATGATATTTCTTCTTATAATCTATTTCCCACTTTCATTTCAAATAAACTAAGTAGAATACCGGTAGTGAAGATAAGCAAAATCGATTAAGAAATGGCCGAATTTTCTATAACGAACTTCTAGATATTTCTTATACAATCAGTTCTTATATGTATAAGGAGTTTTAATTATTGAAAATGAGCTTTTTCTATGAGATTTTTTTAGCTGGACCTATAAAAGTGTTCTACTAAACTAAAGGGTTGCTATGATTTTAAATACTATGGTGAAGTGTTTATAAGATTTGGTCAGCAAAGCATTTAACTGTTTTTTTTAATTTTAATTTTTTGAGTGTAAAGATCAAATCCATATTCTGAAAACGGCGGAAGAAATCAGTCTTTGATAAACAATAACAATCAACCGCAAGGACAAAACTTGGTAAATTGTTCTTTTAGCTAGACATAGAAGACAGTTGTGTTATAATAAGCGGCGACTTTAATTTTATATCGTCTTTAGTATTAACTGATAAAATAGTTTTCTCTTTAAGTTTAAATTTCGGCTTTATTCCTTTTACTCACTGAGCACTTTTTCTCTGTGGTCTCCGATCTAAATTAAGAAAAAAATTTGAACTAATTTCAAAAATGTTGGTGACTGCGGCCGCAGTTTTAAGGCGCTTTAAAAATACTCTCGACGACATTGACTAATCATCGATAGAATCGGCAGACGCTAAAAGTCGTACTTTCATAATCATGATCGAAACATGGTCTAAAAAAAGAGGAAAGTTATGCTTCAATGCCAAAGAATCAAAACGATTCAGTTATAGACGGTGCCGATTGTTTTATATCGTCTTTGTGCTGTTCTTGGTGACCCTCAACCTTAAATACCTTGACTAGAATTGTCAAAGCTAAACGAAAGTGTTTGTATACAAATTGCTTTTTATAAGATCTTTAAGCAATTGGTTTTTTTTATAACGAAAACGTTAACTTTTTCTTAAAATTTTTTATGTTACGTAGATTTTTGAAAGACATAAACCCATTTAAAATTCGACTCTATTCCAGTATATTAATATACTATGAAGCTCTTCAAGCTATTGCCTCTAAAACTTTCATCATCCTTATTATCCTTATTAGCATTTATGGCCTGTCTCTAGTACGTGGTAATTTAAAGACTTTTAAGATGTGGAACCTTAAATTTCATAAAAAAAAATAAAAGAATAATTGAAAATAAAACAACTATTTTAAAGTCTCTAGTGTCACTTTTAGGTTCATTCCCTTATTATGTAAATATACGATGGGGTAGCAAATACACGCATATTAATATACACAAACTTACTGAAGCACACAAATACCTCTACACTATTACACAATTCTACGTACTTAATATTCGTGCAAAATTTAAGTAAGCACATTTTTTTATTTGGTTTTCTTTTTGCAGGAACGTTGGCGGTTTATAAAAATATTTTCTCTGGCAGTTGTTTTCTTTTTTTTTTTGTTAGTTTTGCAAACGGTAGGCTCGTTGGTTGGACAGACTTGCTGCCATAAAAGACAGACTGGCAGGCTGCGTACCGGGGTTTTTTTTTTGTTGCATACGAAAACCTTTAACAAACACATTTAAAAACTCTTCCCTGTTTTTTGTTTGTATTTTTACTTTTAACATTTTACAATGTACGAGTACATGATGTTGTTGTTTTAAATATACAAAAAAGTCGGGATAAAAATTTTATGTACCCTTGTGGTTTAATGAAGCTTTATAGTTTCTGCTGTGTGTGTGTCCCTGTAAATGGGTGTGTGTGTGTTTGTGTGTGTTCATGTGTTTACCCAGCTGACCATGTCTGTAAGACATCCTTAAAGATGGATGTATGACAATATTAACTCCTGCACGACAAGTGACCCTGCATATAACGAGACTAGTCCATACATGCGTGTAAAGAGTAGTCCAAAAAGGAGTAGAAGTACTCCAAAACTACTCCAATTATATGGTTAAAAGGTGGTCTATTTAACATTACGATGTCCTCGGAGTGGACCATATAACCCACCGAAGTAGTACTCCATGGAGCACTCAAGTGTGTGAGTTTCAAAAGTACTCCATGTTACTACTTTTTCACTAATCGCTTTCTATGGCGTGCACTTTTTTTGTATTTACTTGGTATTTTTAATTTTTTTCCACAAATCTTAAAAAACTTTCCTGTTTCACTTTTAAATAAATAATGGACAACATCAGGGCTACCAATGTGTAATACTATTATTAACACTGCATGTTAATTTGTGTAATATGGTCCAGACTACAGTACATTGGACCATGTTGTAAGTAGCACATTTAAGCCACAATGAACCACGTAGTCCAATATTATCTGCAGGGGAGGGACAGCCAGAACACATCGTCAACGACATTTATGAACAAGTGATGCGAACATCGTGCACGAAACCAGCAAAGACAATGTCGCTCTTCTTTTCGTTCATTTGGTCGAAAGATTTCATAGACGACAATGTTGCCTACTTTGTCGTCAACGACTACATGAATGACATTGTCGTCCACGGTAAAAATTATTATATGGTTATTTATTTCAGACAATTTTTTAATATAGTTACAATTTTAGCTTATAAGCAATCCATAAATTTACAGTGTAGAATAAAATGCATGTAATCCATTTTCCAGCCCGCATTTTTTAGTTTCCCTGGTTTGTGCTAATCCGTAAATTTTATGTAGGTAGTGAAATCAACAACTAAAAAAAAAAGAATACGAGAATTTTAAACAAACCCAGCAAGTGAGTGAATATCATTCAAATACCGCATAAGAAATTTTTTTCGCTCATAATGTCAGCCAAAGGCCTTAATAGAAGACAATGTGGCTCATACACATAGACTTTGATAAAAGACAACTTATAAGAGAATGTCGCTCATACTGTCCCACATAGAGTTTGATAAAAGACAATGTCGCTCATACTGTCCCACATAGACTTTGATAGAAGACAACTTGTAAGACAATGTCGCTCATACTGTCTCACACAGAGTTTGATAAAAGACAATGTCGCTCATTCTGCACACATAGACTTTGATAGAAGACAACTTATAAGACAATGTCGCTCATACTCTTCCACACAGAGTTTGATAAAAGACAATGTCGCTCATTCTGTCCCACATTCTGCTCATACTGTCGTATACGATGTCGATTTCCTCTTAATTGTGTTCTCAAATACCTTAACGATAGGTTACAAGTCGTGCATACATACATCATTAATGGGGATGTTGTCAACCACAATCTGGCCAACTGGGTTATGTAAATCTATTTGTATGTGTATGCTTTACCATGTACTCATAGTTTCTTCTATGCGGTTTTGCACTTTGTTTTTGACCTGCAAAACTATTCCTTAATTTTTTTTTTTAATTTTGAAACTCCCAAAAGGTTAAAAATGGACCTTTTGTTGTGGTTGCACGAGTTCATGCCACAAATGTACAACAACTCTTCCATACATAAGTGTACTTGTTTTTCTTGTCAAACCCACCAAACAAAATGGTGTAAACTTTAATTAAGATGCATTTTGAATCAATGCCCAGATAAAAAGTATTTTTTAGGTTTGAGAATGGTATGAAATTTATTTAAAATGAAGTTGAGAAAACGATGTTTGTTGAGAATTTCCTTTCTTATTAATTTTCTTGTGTGCCCAAGTAGGCCAGTAGGTAGAGAGCTAACCTATCATTGCAAGTGTTCGATTCCCTCCAGAGACTCATGTTTGTTTCACTACAACGGGCTGAAGATCAACGTTACAATAACACGGTAAAATAATTAGAATATAATTTGTAATTGTATTTGCAATTTTTATTTCATTTTAAAGGTTTAAGATTATTCTCAAACCAATAACAAATTTAATTCTATGGTGAAACGGGGACGACCATTAAGATTTGAAAGCCAGAATTATCCAATCGAAAAAAATATAGCTTTTTAATTTGATAGTTAATTTAGGATTTAAGAAAAATATTGTGCAGAATTTTTTTTCTTAACCTAACAGCATTTTAAAATTAAAAGAGAAAATTTCAAGAAGAATTCTTGACAAAAAAGTACGAAAAACAGAAGTTAGGAAGAACATGTAAATCAATTAAAATAGATAATCATTCATTCAAAAGCAAATTTCGATCTACCAAAGTGAAATACCATTTGGTTTAAAGATTGATGTTTGACTATTGACGTCATCCGGCTTCAATGGCGGTGTGAGTAAAACGGCAAACCCCTCCGAAGAGATTGTGTGGTTACAATCGAAACTAGCCCGTAAAAGCCTTTTTTTTTAATATTATTTTAAGGTTGGAAAATAAATTGATAAAAACATGTGATAAAAAGTTGCTAAGATATTCTACGTCAAATTAAAATCAAATCCAAATTAAAAACTCAAACATTCTTTAAGTATAAAAACAGAATTGAGTCGTCAACTTCAGACAAAACTCATAAAGCCCATAATTAAGGCCTGGCACAGAATAACGTAGTTTAAGTAGACGTTGACGAATGCTCTGTAGCGCAACAAAATTCAAAATTTCGAAATTTGCCCTTCAACTTCATATGCAACGACTACTACGACTACGTATTCTGTTGACACTACTTTCAAACTGGCTTTTTTAACTTTTCACAGCATGCAGCGCTTTTCGTAACGATGTACTACAGCGACTATTCTGTTCCCCACTTCAATCGTCGGCCGTAACTTCAAATTTTCTCTCATTTCTTTCTTTTTCTTTTGTTCTTATTTTTCCATGTTTGCAATATTTATGAAATTTAATGGTAACATTATTAAAAGAAGGTGTCTATTGGGCAGATCATAAGAAAAAAAAAACTTTTAAAATAAAATAGATTCTTTTTCACGACGGCTTTCTATGACAAATTGGTCTTGACGTAGTTCTGTTTGAAGAGTTGAAAATAACATTTTTAATAAATTTTTTTTTAAACATATTCTATTAAATTCAATTCTAATGTTGAGCTTTGAGAATTACTTGAGAAATACATTTGGTATAAAATTGTAAAATTTTATACTAAAGCGATAATCATTATCCGCTTTATAATGAAGAATCAACAGTGAACATTTTCAACTTTATGTGAAGGCTTGAGAATATTAAAAAAATTGTAAACGTAAAATTTTTTCTCAAGCCTTCATCAAATTTAAACTAATGTCAAATTTCTTATACTACTTGAGCACATTTCAAATCTTAGAGTTTGTGTTTGTTGGGATACAATCACTTACACAAAAATCTGTGCCAACTATAACAACTGCATACGTTTGTATAACTATAATAATATTATAATGTTGTTAGTGTTGGTGATGCGATTATTTCGTTTATGAGTTCAAAACTTTCTCAACTCTAAAAAGTTTATGAATGCTAGTATTGAAAATTGTTTTAAAGTCAAACTGAAAAAGCTAGTTAGTAATATTTTCGGGCTAAAGATTTTGAATGTCAATAGTTGTTCTTAAATGTAAAAAACACTTTTTCTAAAATTTGGAAAAAAGTATTGGCAACTTAACCGTGTTGCCAATTTATTTTATTTTTCTTATTTACCCATAGATTTATATAATATTGAGCCCTTTAGGCCATTAAGTCATAATACCCGTTTGTGCTGATGTTTGAAACAGCTTAAAATATTGGGCCTGGACTCACATTAATAACCTGTTTTTCGATTTCGAACGAAGACTTCGTCAACAAAAACAATATTCTGTCATTTGTTTTTGTTTTATATGAAGGTTAAGCGAACGAAGTCTTCGTTCGGAACAAGATGAACAGGCAGTAAATTACTCCGGTCGAAAATTATAAAACTATGGATTTTGTTATTAATTGTGGTATAAAACAACTTCCGAATTCACAATAATTGGTGAAACACGTTAAACTTTTCATAGAATCTTAGCTTTAATCCACTAGTTTTTATCCGCTCAAAGCAAGTCGCCACTTTTTGATGCATAATTTATTAGCTTATCAAATAAGATATAACTTATTATAGAAGTATATATCGAAATACACCAGCGCTGCCACCTTGGGGATAATTACCCGAATTTGGTGTAATTTTTTACTGTCGGGGGTAGCGCGTGGGTAATATCTTTTAGGCGAAGAGCAGGTGTAATTTAAAATTCTTTCAAAAATTATTTTCGGGAATGAAATATTTATTATTAATTAATTCATTTATTAATGATGTGCTAATAATCCAAATTTTTGCATGAAAACACTGAAATTTATTGTTGTGGGAAAGCTAGTTTCTATGCGCATTTCGGTGGTTGCTTAGGCCAGCTCGTCAGGAAACTTTTTCCAAATACTTTATAAAAGCTAAAAATATTATACAAGTAAGACCATAAAGTGAATAAGAATTTTAAACACTCAGGTCTTACTTGTAACAATATCAAAGCTTCAACAAAGACACAACAATAAACAGTCAATTTTTCTTTCTTACATTACAATTCTTTCGTTCTTTAAAAAAAAAAAAATTATAAAACAATTTGATTTCAGTTTTCGCTTTATTTATAAAAAAAGAAATCAATCGTTTGATATGGATTTTCAAAATCTTGATAATGAATAGCGCCACATGAAAGTTAAGATTACAATAGACATCAAAAGTTACATCAATCCAATAACGAACGTTATCCTAAAACTATGTCATATTTTATGCATCATCTACGCTATGACTACAGTGACATCAATTCGACGCCACATTTTGTGTACACTGATAGAAAAGGCGTCATAACGCTGATGTATTTTGACGATGACATAATATACCACGCCATCAGTGTGATGACAAACTGGCATCAGTGCAATGACAAACTGTCATCTGTGCGATGACATAATATATCATGTCGTTATATATTATTAACATTATTTTAATGTTTAAAAAGTAAAATTAGAAGCAAAAATTCCCATATTCCATTTATTTCAATTATTTATTAAATCAATCAATCAATCAATTTTCAAGTAGATTAATTGCGAAAACCATATCATGCTGCTGGTGTCTTTTAATTGAGAGTTCTTCTGTTAACAAAGGGTGGAATACAACAAAAGTGAAACAAACATGTGTAACGGGTAAGTAGATAATGATATTCTTTCAATTTGACTTAAGGTCAATTACAATCACTCAATTTGATGACAGTTTGTCATCGCAGTGATGACATGCTTTATACAACCGCCTCCGAATAGTCATTTCTGTGATGCCAATGTGTCATCTCATTGATGACATAATGCAAAAATTTTGACCCTGATTACAATTTCAAAAAAGGTATACCAACTTTAAAATAACCTGAGGTAAGATGGATTTTCTATTTTCCAAAAAGTAATAAATTTATTTTTATAATGCCACTTTTAAATGCTCGAGTTGGGAGAATATTTACTGCCCTTAACAGTTGTAAAACTAAATTAAGAAATACAATGTCATCTGAAATTTTTACAGGATATTTATTTACTTAATAAGGGTTTTTAAATTGTAAAAATAACACAAGATATTAAATTTTATTAGGAAGATCAAGACATGGCATTAATATTTGAAACTGATTTCGGACATAAAGGCACCACCGTGACTGTTTTTGGCGAAGCGCATTCTGGATGTCCAACTTTAAACCACTTTTTCGAGCATTGTTGCCTGTATTATACGTATTAACAATTTTGGCCCTTAATTGTTGCTGGTTTAGCAGAAATAAGTTACGATGATGCCATCAGCCTGGAAATTGCACCAAACGGTGCATTTTTCTTGATAAATTAGAGTCTGTTGTGGATTAGTTTCACACCATATTAAAGGCAGTCTTGGTTATTAACAAACCCGTTCAAATGGACGAACATGTGCGCCTTTAAATTCATGTCGTCTATAAATTTGCCCTTATCGATGACTGGCTTTCAAAGTTAATTTAGATAATTTCGTAGTATTTTAATAAAATAAAAAGATAATTTAATTTGAGGTGTAATTTCTTTTAAATCGGGTAATTTTTTTTATCGTAAGTGTAGTTTTGAAACACGTTATCTCGTAAATGTGACCTGGTACACTTAAGCGAAGTTTATATTTGTAATATATAGATCAACATTTACCAGTTTTATATCAAATTATTTAAAAAATATTTTCATCGCAGAGCTGTGAATTCCGCACAAAGAACTTTTACATGAATCTTAATCACAACATACGTTTGTTGTGGCAGGTTCACGCTTGTACATTTGAGGAGGTCCATAACAAAACGCAATAATTACACCATAACATTTTTTTGGATAAACGACAAAATGTAATTTAAGTTAGTAGCACATAATTTTTTTAAAAAACAATTATTGAGGTATTATTGTCTACAAAAAATAATATTAATCACAAATTAATTATTTTATCTGACAGTTTGTTTTAAAGTTATTTAGATAACAACTTTGGAATTATTGCGTTTTGGTCCGAATCATAGTATTTATTTCATTTTGCTTTGAACTGTATGAAAATATTGCGTTCTGATCTGAACAAGGGCTGGAATTTCTGCTTTTTGGTTTGAATAGATTTGTATTATATCATTTTGATGGGTACATATGGGACTATCAAATGCGCTAGATGCAGATCTTGTTCAATTTTACCTTTGTTTTTGTAAAAATGCTCACGATTGAGTATAATTGAACGCGTATTAAACAGCTCACATTTGTAGTCACTTTTCTCTTTGTGTTTGCAAGGTTTGTTAAAGGTCAAAGCCAACGGATCCTTATCAGCATACCTAGAAAAATCGTTTGTTTTAGATAAAAAAATAAAAAAAAAATTTAAAACAATTACTTTTCATGACGGGTTTCTCGTCTTATATTCGTTCTCTGTAGAGGACCACGCTTTCTTTTCCCGACGTTTATACACCCTACTGTTGTTTCAGCCATAAATATGTTCAACTATTTTTTTTATTTGTAAATATTTAAATTTATAAATTACTTTATTCACAATTAACTAGGCTTGTGTCGTTCATGAATGAATTACTTCAACTGAATGATTCACATAAATGAAAGATTTTTTCCAATACATACTACAATTAACTTAACAAAAGCAAAATGTATTAACTAAACAAAAATTCCTTACGTCTTACAGTTATCTAAGAGTTACCACCAGAGCATAATTTATTTATAAAGTTGACTTTTTTAAAATTTCTTGTAGCGATTTGTTGCAAAGATGTGTAATTATTGCATTTTGCTCTGAACCATTATATTTGATATTGAATTGCAGTGTAGTTATTGAGTTTTGGAATGCTTTATAATAAAGGTAATATAGATTTCAATGTGTAAAATAGGATTCAATCAAAAAATCAAAAAACTTGAAAAATGTAATTATTGCGTTTTGTTATGGACCTCCTCATTTGTTATTACATACTGTGGTGTAGGGTGTCATATGGTCGGGCTTGATCGACTATACTTTAAAGATCTAAAATATTGGGAATAGCAGATTAATTTCCAGAAAAAAAAATTTTATTTTCTGCCCCACTGTGCTATGTAAATATTGCCACATTGTCACTTTCAAAACTATCGGGTTTTAATTTTAAATTGTTAAATTTACCAAAAATATTTTCCAACTTGCCAACCTTAAAAAAACACATATTGTGTAAAGGAAAAATATTTTAAAGAGGATTGATTGTTTTCCTTTCGTACATAAAAACTTAAAAGAATAAATTTTCTTTTTCTTTTTTACAAAAGCCTAAACACACAGGTAACTGCTTTAGATATGAACAAGCACCGCATTCTGTAATATAATGTGACAACACTTTTTAAATCCTTTGCTTAAACTAACAAAAGAAAAAAAGGATTAAAAACACAGTTAGTTTTTTATACCAAATCTTTACACACCCACACATACAAACAGTTACAACACAGATAGAGAGGGAGACATACTTACTTTAATCTAAAATAACTCTTTGGGTTTCTTTTGTATTCAAAAATCTTTTTTTTTTTCTTAAATAACAAACAGAGAAAGAAAAAAGGATATTCTTACCTGTCTTACAGCATAGTAACAGGTTAAATTTCTTGGGTATATACCAGGATAATTTGGTGATTGCAAACGACAAGCCTTCTTATCACAATCGCTAAATATGCGGGAACAATAGGTACCGGGTATTAAATCACCTTAAATGAGTTCAAAAGACAAAAAACACACACACACACATATTTTCTTACTAACGTATACATTTTTCAAAAGAAAGATAAATTAGTTCGCTTAAAGTGCTGAAAGTCTTTGTAAGCAGCTTAATAAGTTTTAGTTTTTATCATGCCACAATAAGCCATACAACAGACCCTCAGTTACCTAAAGTGTTAGCACAACTTCTTTACAGCACTTTGTCATTTAGCTTTTTCTATTTCGCTTTATGCACACTTACCCAAATAGTACTTTGGTTCGGTGTAATTATGTTCATCCTTAATCATTTGTTTGTTGAGAGAATTTAAAAAGGTTTTATTGTTGGCATAAGCACTGAATAAACTGAAATCCTGGCCATAACGATCCGAATGAACTCCACTTGTATTGGTGAAATCCTCAATGGTATTTTGGTGTAAGAAACTGCTGCGATTGTGCCAGTGTTGGAGATCTAGAAGATTTTACAAATAATGAAAAAAAAAAAATAAATAAATGATTAACTAATGTTTAACCCCCTCATACAAAAAACTATTTCAAGCTCACATTAGTTAACCAACACATTAAAACCAGCAAAGGTATATGTGTTTAATGTGTTGGTTAACTAATGTGAACTTTAACTTATTTTGGCATAAGGGAGTAAGCATTTATGATGCACTTTAAATTGGAAAAATAAGCATAAAACAGGCGCCTTATTTGTCGCGGGCTTGAAATGGTCTAATCTCCCTACATTACGGTTGGCTAGAGTTCTATCTTGTACCACCACAAACAGGAGTCCCCAGTCCTTATTGTTGAGGACCCTTCGGAAATCACATGGTGGCTGCAGTTTCAATCCAATTCGTTGGAAGGGAGATGTTTTTAATAGTAAGTAGGAGGCAAATTTTTGCTTTTAATTTCTCCAGATTAAGGGCAAAAATAAACCCCTAACCTGCCATCAAAAGATATATTTTCCCATGAAGTTTGACCTGCCACCTTTGTGGGGGTGTCTATTAACGGGGGGCGTTACCTTGGGCGTAGAGCACATTGCGGTCAAGTCAAACACAATAGCACCTATGTTACTTTACATCAGTTATGTCAATTAAGCCATTAAGGGGCTAGATTTTTTCTTTTTGATTCTCTTAAGTCATCCTTGAAAAAAAGGAATTAAGTCATTCGGCATTTCAATTCAGCTTGATTCTTAAATATCTATAAAAAGTCATGCTCGAATTCTTGAGCTGCTTCTAATAGCCTAACCTTAATCAGCGCGTTTAGCTTTACATTTTCTAGCGGTTAGCTTTAACGCTGAAATGACTTACCTAAATAAGAGCGTCAACCGTATGTATTGAACAGTAATGTTAACTTATCTTGCTTATTAAGCCCCACAAACATTTTCTCGCACAAGGGGTCCATCGAAAAAATGAATAATAAATCTGAATCTCCTAAATTAATGGTCGGATTATAAAATGATGTATGAATGAGTCATAGAGTAGGACTTCAGGAATGGAGGCAGCAGGCAGGTGTTAGAAACAAATTTTGGGGATGAAAAGTTAATTGGTGTCGGTCATACATTTGTCGGTCATTACCTGAGGTGTCTGCATTGTGGCCATATTATTTACTATTTGAAAAGGACTTTATAAACATAAATTATTTAAATATTTTCGAATATTACAGAATAAAATTTTCAAGTTTATAAATGCAGCCAGCATTAAATAAATTCGAAAAATAAAAAAATGTTAAGAAAATTTTATTTTGGAAAAAAAAATTGTTGCCACATTCTATACGATTTTATGCAACTATGTTTAGTGGTGGAAATAGTTTTATACACTAATACATTTGAAAAAATCTTACTAAACAAGCATAAAATATGTATGTAAACATTTAAAAAACAATTGAGTAATAAAAATAATTATACTCAATTTTTTTAAATATTCACTGCCTATTTTTCAAACTGAAATAAAAATTTTCGTTTAGAAATTTATGTGCTGTTTCCAGGTGATAGGCAATGGATTGTGTAGTAAAATTTATATGAAAACCACTCAGTTTTTTGAGTGCTTTACATATAAATTTTCCTACACAATCAGTTGTCTGTCACCTGGAAACAACACATTAAATTGAAGACAAAAACATATTTGAGTTTTTTTAATGTAGTTTCAATATACATAAATTCCCCAACGAAAGTTTTTATTTTATTTTGAAAAAACAGGTAGTCAGTAATTTTTCAAACTCATTTCGAAATTTATATTTCGATTATTCTTCACGACTAGGCGGATTGAGATATATATTGTAAAAAATCTTTTTACGTGACATTTCTGCATTCATTAGAAATAAAAAGATATTTTCATTACGGAATATATTTGCGAAAAACGAAATAAAGTCAAAGTTAAAACCGTAAAAACAAAATTCTAACTGAAATATTTTTAAAAGTATAAGAGATAACTTATGGCTAATAAATCAGTGAGTTTTTAAACGGTGGTTTAGTTGAACTAAACTCAAATTTATTTGTAGTTTAAACTCAAGAGCTGTAAATCAGTGCCCCATGTTTTATATGTAGCTAAAAAAAATAACATGTGGCAGCACTACGATAAATGTTGTAAAATTCATATGGGGTTAATTGGTAGTTTAAACGCCCAATTTTATGATTTTAAAGATGGTTTATATGTTTACTTGTTGGTTTTGTTTGTTTCAACACATTTTAAACCAAAAATAGAGTTGAACTTGCTCTGATTTATTAGCCCTTAGTGGAATAAACCAAATTTTTTTATCTTCAAGAAGTTTCATTCATTGAAATCTGTCAATATTTGCACAAGTTACAAGTTTTACAAAGCTTACATAGCCCGAGGGGGTCAACATTAACACCCAATATCTCACCTTGTATTTTAACAGAGTGGTCACAATGACAATTTTCTTAAAGGCTATATCCTTCTCTACGACTCTTTCATCATATTGCAATCCGACCAGTAGTTTAGGAGATACACATTTCAACAATTTTTTTTTGCGATTAACCCTACTGTGCAGCAAGACGTCGAAATACGTAGACTATAAAATTCCATCTGCTATTTATCTCGGTTTCTAACTCAAACTTTCAAAAACATCAACTTCTTTACGCTCTGCGGTTGTATATTGTAATTTGTTCTTTGGCTTTACACAAACTATCGTAAACATCGTACTTCCCTGCAATGAATCTGCATGGGACAATCAAATCACTTAATTGTATAGAAACTTCATTATAAAGAAATTATATTTTTTCCGTTCTTATTTAAAATAATCAGGTGTTTTAGTTGGGATAATAATATTTAACGTGCGGCGGCTATTCATTTTAAAATTGCTTCTCAAAATATAGTCAAAAAGGCAGGATTGGAGCTTTTTGTGTTTAGTGCTTAACAGCTTGTCGTCTACATTTTTGAATTTCTGCGTTTTTTTTTTTTTTTTGTTTTTAATAAAGTGCTGGGACGAATCCCAAACTGCTTGGCTCTATTGTGTTTTTGTTGCTCATTGAAGAAGTTTGATTGGTTGATTTATAGAGAGCTTAAGCTGCTCGATTGTGTGGGCAGATAATTTGGAGATAGATCTGTGGTATCAAGGGCAACCACGCAAACTTCTGTAACAACGCTTCTCTTGAATCTTTGGGTTAAGGTTGAGGGTTGATTTACCATGAACTCAATGGTATTCTAAAAGAGATGCGTTGAATAATTATAATTGCTCCAAGCAATTACAATTATTTGGGTTGCGTATTTGGTAAAAGAAAAGAAACCAAATAAATAAGAGAAATTCAATATTTATTTTGGGTTGAGGGCTGATGCTCACCTTTGGGTTGTTGATTACAATTTTAAATTAAATTTAGGTTATTTCATGCATGTAAACTTAAACTGGACACAATTTATTTTAGACTTTAAATTACAAGTTTCAAGAGTAAAATACAATTTGAGGTTCAGATTAATTCAAGTAAGTTGCTAATTCAACGATCAGAAAAGAAGTGACTTAAAACTGCAGTACTTAAGTATCGTCTAAACTTCATAATAATAATTCAATAAATTGCAATATGCATCTTTGTCGCAACGGTTTAAACTTAACATTTCAACAAGTACTTTTAAATACAACAGTTCAAGTTGAAGTAATGTTGTAGAAATGTAGATGCTATGTTAGTTATTTCTTGTAACGTATAATTATATTTAAATTTTATAGTAAAATAAATGAATGATTTTTAAGTCCTGTTTTATTGTTATGGTCTTTAACTTTATTAAATACTACTAACTTTTTTTCAAGAGATATGCTACTTTGGTGCGAACTAATTCATTTTATGGAGACAGAAATGCATGAAAGTCAAATTTATAGTTGAAAATTTTGTTCACTGTAAAAATGTACTTTATGGAAATTCATTATAAAGGGATCAAATTACGCTAAAATTTAAATAAAAAATCAATTTATAAAAGGGAGAGCTTCATTGAATAGAAGTTCACTACAGAGAAGTTCCACTGTATCTGTTTTGCCCGCTGCTGTTCAGGGAATTTTCTGAAAATTTTATTGTGTATGAATATGTGTGCTCATTTTCTTTACTAGCAGAAACTAGCAACGAGAGAGTAAATTTAAAATTTACAAAATTTTTCTCCCAATTAATCAAAAAAATAAAAAAGGAAATGAACGCAAAAACTAGCAAGTAAGACAGCGACACTATTCAGCTGTAAGATACGATATTATTTCTAAATAAATTCAATTGTTCTGAACTCTTTGCGCAAGAATATTGTTCATAAATTTTAGAAAAATAAATATCTTATGTTTTTGAAAAAAATTTTGATTTAAAAATTATGAAAAAGATTTTCGTTTTGCAAACAAAAACATATAACAGGTGGTTGAGTAATTCTTGCTAGTAAAAATTTTACTATCAGAAATATTCGACAAATTTCTTGTCTCCCAAATTTGTATGCTCTTTTTTACACTCTCGTTGCAAGTTTTTCGAGTACGTGAACACTTACTAGTAGCAAGAAAAAAAGTAATAATTTTCTGTAAATGAAACCGAAAAGCTTCATTACGTCAAAAATAAGAACTCAAATTTGCTTGAAAATTATTCTCAACAAATTTTAATACATTCCATACAAAATTACACAGTTCTTTTATCCAACATTTTTATTGGCAGACGTTTGCTTATTTTCCCTCTTTTACTTGCCATTTGCTTACCTTCAACTTTAACACCGCCATAACGAGTTACAGAACTATCACGGGATAAAACTTTATATCGCATACGAAAATCGAAATTATAACCGCTTTGATCACGTGCTAATCTGAAATGGAAAACAAAATTATTTAAAGAAAAGTTATGAAATAGTTGTTAAAAAATATCTCCGTTTATAAGACTAGAAAATTCTAATAAAATGTAAAAAAAAAAATAAAATATAATTTTAGATTCTGTTTTACAAGCAAAGCAGGAAATAGTTTTACAAGTTTATGAAAATAGCAAAAGTTAAGCTTGCATCTCGAACAACAACAACAGCAACAAAAATAAAAATAATATGAAAAAAGTAAAGGAACTACCACCTTTTTTTTTACTTACTTATTCAATTTAATGGTAAAAATCAACGAACGAGATTCACTATAAAATAAAACTGGTCCCCATGAGGTGCCACACCACATGCCGCCAATGGGTGTGCGGGCCGATTCGGCAATTTGCATATAACCATCGGGGCAGCCATCTTGTGTATATGAGGTAAAACGTCCAATTGTAAAGCTATCCAAAGTTACCTGGTTGCAAAAAGAAAAAAAAAAAACGAAAATACATTAAGGCAATTGTAAGACGTTTTTTACATACGCAAAGAAGAAAGGGTTTGCAATAGCCACTTTTAAAAAAACACTATTGACGTGTTATCATTAAATAGTTTTCATCAACAATAATTTAGTATTTATAAACATTTTTGGTTTCCGGCAATGGCCATATACCAGGGATGTTAAATGGGTCTTAAATTTTGTACCAACTTCCAAACAAAATGTACTCTTTGGACGTTCACTGTACCATTTTTTTTAAATTAATTAAAACAACAAAAAAGGACATAAAACTGCAATTGTACACAAAAAAAAAAAAAAAAAAACAAAACTGAACATTAACATACATTATATGTATGAATAAAATAAGGTACATAAAAGTCTTATAAATATATGAGATCAAAATCAGGCACTTATTTGTTTAGTTTATAAACTATTTGGAATTTTTACATCATAGCAGCATGAATTTGTCGATCTTAACCAATCCTTTGTTGGTATGATTTGATTTGATTTTGATTTGATTAGTTATTGATCACAACCCAGTACAAAGATAAATCTTATATTAAAGTACTGGATTACATGAGTTGATATACAAAACATATTTATAGTAATGAAAATAAAAACTTTATTAAGACAGTGAAAACTTATATATACTTATATATGGGGGATTTCATGTCAAGTGATCTAACTTTTGAAATCGATGTCTTCCGACTTGGTCTTTAGTCTTATTGGATAGTAGTTTAGACACAAATTTTGAACAAGATCGGTCAAAAAGTTTCTGTGTTAGAGGGGGTAAAAATTTGACATTTTGGCCAAACCGGTGTTCTTTCTCATCCATGTAACTTATTATCTATTGGTGTTAGCAAAATTTGTCCCAATTAAATTAGATAGCTATTTCTTCAAGCTATCGAAAAACATTTTTTTTTGTAGTTTTTAAAATTTTTAAAAATTTTTTTTTTTTTAAATTTAAAACTTTTTTTTTATTTTTTTTGGACACGGTTTGTTTTTTTTTTTTTTGCTCTAAATAAAGCTTATATATTTTCCTTTTAGGTAGTTTTAGTCGCTTAGTGGGATGCGAGTGGGATATGTATAAAAACAAATAATTTCTAACTCAAGACGAGGATTTTTAAATTTTTTAGCATATGACGTCTTGACTTACAAATTATTTTTTTTTATACATATCCCACTCGCATCCCACTAAGCGACCAGAACTACCTTAAAGGAAAAGACCTAAGCTTTCTTTTGAGCAAAAAAAAAAAAAAAAAAAAAATAAAATAAAATACCCTTTAAAAATAAATACAAAAATAGTTTTAAATTTAAAAAAAAAAAAATTTTTAAAAAATTTTAAAAAAACAAAAAAAATTTATTAACTTATGTGATTAAGATTAAATTTTTTAGATTATTTCTCTTTCTCTTTTTGTTTTTATTATTATTATTTTATATTAATTTAATTATTATTACAAATAAATAAAAAAATTAAATTTGTCAACATTTCTATAGAAAAAATGATTTTATTCCTGGGATTAGCATATTGTGGGTATTACAGCATCGAGGGAATGAAATGCTAGTTAGGTATGTTATATACCGTCGGAAAGGTTAATTTGTCTAGTTTCTCTGCATAAGTTTTATTTCTAAGATTTTGGAAACCCTTACACACAAATAGGAAAAAATTCAAAATAGTGCATATGCTAAAAATTGAAAAATCCTCGTCTTGACTTAGAAATTATTTTTTTTTTATACATAACCCACTCGCATCCCAGATAGCGACCATAACTAACTTAAAGGAAAAGACCGAAGCTTTATTTTGAGCAAAAAAAAAAAAAAAAAATACCCATTCTTAAAAAAAATAAAAAATAAGTTTTAAATTTAAAAAAATTTAACTTCGTTTTTGTAATGTTCAGATGTATGCTGACGACGTTCAGCTGTATCTGAGTAGTACCAGGGAATTAGTTTTGTCTAAAGTGCAGGAGCTGAATTATGATCTGAACAAAATTTTCGTTTGGGCTTCAGCAAATGGCTTAAGACTTAATCCAAGCAAATCTAAATGCCTAGTCATAAGCAAGAACGCAATGGAAATAGAGGATGAAGTAAATATTTTCTTGGGAGGTTCAAAAATTGACATTGTAGGTAAAGCTAAGAATTTAGGTGTTACATTGAATAGACGTTTAACTTGGTCGGATCATATAACACAAGCCTGTGGTAGAACATACGGCATGCTAAGGAGCTTATGGGTAGCTCAATACTTTACTCCGCCGAAAGTAAGATTATTACTTGCAAAAACGTATTTATTACCAACGCTTTTATGTTCATCCGAAATATTTGCTGGTTGTAACTCAGCGGGTACGAGGAAACTCAATACAACTTTTAACAATATCGTTTCGGGCTGAAAAGATTTGATCATGTGTCACAATTCTCCATTCATATATTCGATATTACATTTGATAACTTTCTAGTTTTTAAAAATATAATATTTCTTTATAAAGTTATTATGACAAAGTTATTATGAACCAAAGTATCTCTTTGATCGCTTGCGATTTGCCAGATCACCAAGAGGTAAATTGTTGATTCAATTCAGATATCGTAGCCATGCCTCTGAATGTCAGTTTTTTATTCTTAGCATCCGCCTCTTGAATCAGCTCTCTGATAATCTGCAGACTACTAGCAACGCAATAAGGTTCAGAAAATTACTTAAAAAACATCTTTTCTAAAAGAACATTTTTTTTTTATTTTTGTTTCGTTTCTTATTTTTTCTTAAATCGCAAACCAAATAATTTAATTTTAGGTTTATTTATTTGATTTTTTTAATTTCATTTATTTTTCTTTATTTTTAAATTTTTCATTATTTTATTTCATAATTATTATTTTTATTTAATTGAATCAATGTATGTTTTAACTTGTCAGATTCAAATACTGTAATTTATAAGATATTATGTCTTGTTGTATAAGAAAATCATATTAAATAAATAAATACAAATAGAAATAGACGGACGCCTGAACAACAAGGCGTATATTCGGTGAATGGGCCCAAAACTAGATTGCCATTGATCCCGATTTTTATAAGCGAATTTTGTTTAGCGATGAAGCTCACTTTTGTTCGCATATATGCGCCAATAAACAAAACAGCCGTATTTGGAGTTATGATAATTCTCAAGTGTAGGTGTGCCTCATGGGCTGGTGAAATTATTGGTCCGTACTTCCTTAAAAACGATGCTGATCAGAACGTTACAGTCAATGGTGACCGCTATAGGGTGCCCGGTAGGCTAGCTGGTAGTGAGCTAATCTATCAGTGCTGGGGTTGCGGGTTCGATTCCCGCCAGAGACTCTGGTCTCCTGCAGACAGGCGAAGATATTTTCGGGAATAGCATAGGAAAAAAGTTGAAGTTTAAAAATTAAAAAAAAATTTCTGACTTTTTGGTTTATCAATTGAACAACCATGATATGCAGGAGCTGTGGTTTTAACAAGACGGCACAACATTTCACACAGCTCATGCCACAATTGATTTATTGAAGGAAACGTTAAGTACCCGCATAGTTTCGCTTTTCATACCCGTTAATTTGCCTCCAAGATCGTGCGATTTAAAGTCGCTGTACTATTTTCTTTGGGGATATGTAAAGTATCTAGTCTACGCCGATAAGCTCGAAATGATTGGCCACTTGCAGGACAGAATTCGCAGCGTTATTGCTGGTATACGGCCACAAATATTGAAAAAAGTCATCGGAAATTGGACGTACAGATTAGGCTACGTCCGAGCCAGCCGTGACGGTCATATGCCAAAAATTATATTTAAATTATAATGCCAGAAAATTATCTTTTGATTTCATGGCAATTTAGAAAATTCATCTTTATTTCATTCCATTTCAAGGCTCTGTACCTCTATAAAAAACACCCTTTATAATATTGTATAACATTATATATCGTCACCTTAAATGCAAAAGGGCATAACAACACTTTTTATTATTTTAAAAGGAGAAGCAACAAAAACTTTACAAAATCAAAAACGACAAGTTGTACTTGACGTTTAAATTTCTTTCATAAAGTCGCATTTTTTATTCGCAGGGATGTAAAATAAAACGAACAAAAATCAATCAAAAACTCTATTTCGAATTTTTTGTTGTATTTCCCTTTTGCATTTTAAGTGACGATATGTATGTATATGTTTAATTCTAATGTACTATTGGGAAAATCAATTATATTCTTATTTCTTCGACCTTTTTCTGTTAAATATTATATTTTTATATCACTACACGCAGAGAAAAAACATGTTTAAATATGGTCACTTCCAACAAAACTATTTTAAGACATAATTTTAGACATATTATGTTTAAATTAAACATATTACTGTTACCGACAACCATATTATTGTTTAATTAGTCCTCCATCAAGAAGCCACAACCATATTATGGTTGCCTCTAAACATGTTTTGGTTAAATATGACAATAATTTGTTTTTAAATTAACAATAGTATTTTTCTTTCCTCCAAGAGCAACATGCTATGGTTAAAAACCAACCATGCTATTATAAGTGTTAAACATATTTTAGTTATTATTGACCAAAACATGTTCGGAGGCAACCATAATATGGTTGTGTCTTCTTAATGGAGGACACATTTAACCATAATATGGTTGTCTGTGATAATAATATGGTTAAATTAACCATAACGTTATTACAATTTTTTTTAAAAAATAGTTTTGTTGGTGGTGACCATATTTTAACATAATTTTTCTCTGCTTACTCAAGTCCTACTTGAAGGCGATGAATACGAGGAAACAAATGATCATTTTTTAATAAAAGTTGCCAGTTTACTTACTAACCGTAGAAGTGTCTACCTTGAAGACCCAAAATTTAATAACTAGCGGCAGAACGTGCAAAGAGAATTTGACGACAATCGATTTAATCAGATAGTTCTGGTTCGACCAGAGTCATTCATGTGTATGCTGTACTTAATGAAAGATGATGCTGTGCATAACACAAGTGAAAGAACAGCACAGCTTCTGATAGATATTCTGTTAGAAATCGTACTTTATCGGTTAGTTTCCTCTGCACCTTTTCTACTTAAGCTAATGAAGGAAAAAAACTATCTCTAATGTACCGGTTCATCTATCAAGACATTATGACATCCTGATTATTAAATATCATATTACAAGTCCGGGAAAATCAGTTGCAGTCAATACCTGGAATTCGGCAGATCCCTTGAGATCACGACTGACTGGTACCACGAGCCCCTGGAACTTCGGTTTCAGCCTGACAGTTGGTGTGCATCTTCAGAGATCACGTGGTTGTTATAGTTAAAATCGAAAGTCGTGGGAAGGGAGATTTTAAAAAATTAGTTAAAAAGCCAGATTTTCCACCCAAATATCGTTTTTACACTGATCAACATCGCAATGAAACGCGTTGAGGATGTATAAAATGTTCAAATGTAATATCTACCATCAATCAAAAATGTAAATGATTATAAAACACAAACAAACAAGTCACACAGAAATAAAACACTGCAACATTTTTGAATTAATCGAGTGCAAACTCTTTTTCGTGTGTAATTTCTCGCAGTACTTAACGTAACCATCAAAACTCTACTTGGGTTTTGCATGTTTAGCTGTCGTTCGGATTTTATAGCCTCGTGAACATTTTTGCACAAACTTGAATTCCCCGAAGAACATGTAATTATTCTCATGTCTATATCTCGGATGCCAATTTAAATCTATTTTTTTTTTGCCTTCGCCAAAAATGTAGCATAGACTGGGGAAAAAATCCAAGCATTGCCTCAAAATTGCTAAAATGTCGAAAATTTTTAATTTTTTATATCTTTTTTCACCTTTTTTTTTTAAAACTGTAGCGAAGGCAAAATCAAAAAGATTTTATAAATTCTTTAACTTTTTTCCAAAAGCACACTTTCAAACTTTTTGTACATACACAAACTTGCCCTGATACTAACCTAATTATTTTGTACACGAAGTATGTATATCCCAACTTCTTCTATCATCTCTGTTTGTCAAAAGCATTTCCTCTTTTCAAATAATAACCAAACATTTATTATTTTCATAAAAAAATTAGAAGCATTTTCTAAAACAAATACCATGATTAAGTTAATGCACTCCTTTATGCATCCATCAATAAAGCAAAAATGTTAAATGTTATTAAGCAAAAAAACAAAAAAAAAAAAACAAAAAAAAATAAATTTAAAAGTTTTTAATAAAAACGAACGAACGAAAAAAAGAACAAGTTTGACTTTCTACTAAATAACGGTAACTAAAAACATACTCTGTTGTCGGTTCGCGGATATCCTGTCCTTACGTTTCCTGTAACAAAAGCAAATACTTTTGTTTTATTTTCAATTTTTTAAACTTTTCATACATTTTTACAGCCAGTTAGTCCTTTTTTTATGTACCACTACTCACAACTGCAATTTATACTTAAACATATCTATGCAAAACGAGTTTTATGTTCGACAAGTGTGTGCAAGTGCATGTGTCTGTATGTGTGTCGGTGTAAGTGTCCAGGATGTACGCTAGAGAAGCTTAAGCGGCAGCACTAAAGCTTCAAAATGTTATTTGGTCATTTGGGGATTAAAAAACTAAAAATCACCGAATGTCAGTCAGTTTTTGATAAAGAGCCATGGATGGTATGAGCACCCTCTAGCTACTAAACGTCCAGTGGTCTTATAGATTTTGTTTCTTTTTTAATTTATTTTTTCAAATATTAAAAATTGAAAAAAGTAATTTTAGAATTTAATTCGACAACAGATAGAAAACACAAGGAAAAAAATTCAAGTTGAAATTGCTGTTTCAGTTAAGGGACAAATTGTTTTGGTTTTTGTGGAATTTAATATAATTTTATATTATTTTTTTTTTTGTAATTCTTTTAATCTCTAAATGCATGTTTTATAGGTTAATTGAATAAGTTAATAACAATTAAGTGGGATTTTGTATGTTGCTGCGAGTGCATTTGTTTAGATAATAAATTGCTCTAATGCCAGTATTTAGCTAAACTGGCACAATGAGACTAATGAACAAATAAAATGGTAAAATATTTTAATTTCAAAAATTAAAAAAACCAAGCGGCCGATGATACAGGATGTTATTAGTAGAGAACTGTTGTTTTTAAGTTCCAGAGAAAAGTTATCTATAAATCTTAATATCTTAAAATTCATAGGAAATTTATCTATTACTTTTAAATTCCATAGAAAAGTTATCGATAACTTACAAATTCTAAAGAAAAGTTATCGATAACTTAAAAATTCTATAGAGCAGTTATCGATTACTTAAAAATTTTATAGAAACGTTAGCGATAAGTTATAAATAACTTAAATTTTTAACTTTTAACTTTAAAATTCTACCGAAAAGTTTTCGATAACTTTGAAATTGTGTAGAAAATTATTGATAACTTTTAAATTCAATTTAAATATTATCGACAAGTTTGAAATTCTCTAAAAACGTTATAGGTGGCTTACAAATTCTTTTAAAACTTAATCGATTGCTTTAAAATCACATAAAAAGGTAATCAATAACTGTAAAATTCTATGGAATAGTTCGCGATACCATTGAAATATTTAAGAAACGTAATCGATAACTTAGATATTCTATAAAATGTTTATATATGGTCCTTAATTCTATTGAAAAGTTATCGATAGCTTCAAAGTTGTTATCGATAATTTTGATACTCTTAACGATAATAATAAACTTCTATAGAAAAGATAAGGTTAATGTAAAAACGAAAAATTTTACAGTTATCGATAATTTTAAAATATATAGAAAAGTTATCGATAACTTTTCAATCTATGGAACAATTGTTAAGAACTTTGGAATTCGATAAAAAAAGTTATCCACAACTTTGAAATTCTATAGAAAAGTAATTGATAACTTTACAAGTCTGTAGCAAAGTTATCAATAACTTTAGAATTCTATACAATTAAAGTGTAGCTAGAAAAGTTACCTAGTTCTATTGAAAAGTCATGCTAGCTATTTTATTTTTTTAAGTTATAAGTAACTTTGTTATTCTTTAGAAAAGTTATCGATAACTTTGTTTTACTAAAGGAAAGTCGTCAATAATTTTATTATTTTATAGAAAAGTTATCGAAAACTTTGTTGTTTTAAGAAAAATGTATTAATAATTTTGATACTTTTTAGAATAATTACACTGCGCAAGAAATTGACACTTTTTTCGTGACAAGCTCGGCACCTGGCGTTTTAACATAATTCGGGTACGGTTTTTTAAGATTGGCTCTGGTTTTCGAGATATACCGTTATTTCAAAAATGGAGGAGGTTGCACAACATATGTTCGCGTAACTCAAAAACGCTTTAGCTTATTGAAAAAACTTAAAAAACCGAAATTTCGCAATGAAATTTCCTTTAAGAAAAGTAAAACTTCTTTCTAATATCCGCAGTCGTTTTAGAAACATTTTTTTGGAGAAATTTTTGTTTTTTAAAAATCATAAAAATTTGGAAAATGCAGCTGTGCTTCTAATTTTTTGCAGACGTAAAAAAAAATTCCAATCAAAACAAGCCATAAATCATTAAAATCTGTTTGCAACTTTTGATTTTATTCACAAAAGTCGACAAATTTTAATTAATTGAGGAATTTCATAAAACGCAATATTTGTTTGGGAGACCCCCTAAGGGATAGTGATAAAGGGAAAGTATAATTTAAGAAAATGTTAAGAACAAAAAACTAATGGAGGTCAGTCATACATTTTATCCCCCTTAGGAGCATTTATGGGACTTTTTCTTCAATATATTTCTACTCTGCATTGAACATTTTGTATGGACGCCCCCTGAAGTAATGGAGATAGCGGGTGGGTATGTTAGAAATAAATGATTAAGATGAAAAATAAAGTTGGCTGGTCATACATTTGGCCCGTCTAGGGGTATCTCAGGCGCTGCAGGTGCAAAATTTAAGGCTAGGGTTCTACGCGTATAAAAAACAAAGTTCCAAACAAAATAAGCTATAAGTGATTAAAGTCTGTCTACAACTTTTGATTTTTTCAGAAAAGATGAAATTTTTTTATTTTTTATAATAACCAAACTTAAAAATTTCAAAACATTTATTTTTGTTGTTAATTAGTTAAAGTTAAAGTTTTTATTTAGAAATTTATTCTTCTTCCTCCTGCAGATTCCAACAAATATCCCCTAATAGCGAATCAAGTTGTTTGCCGCTATACCAGTGTTCGAGCCTGGCTGTTACTTGGTGAAATATCTCGACATGTTCATCAGACTCGGCTGGTGATTGTTCATTAAATTTTTCGGCATGGTAATGCAAAAAATGTATTTTCAATGACATTCTAACGTTTAAGTTTCTAAATGCGGTTAGCATATTTTTGATTAAAATTCGCCAGTTTTCGGACCGATGATTTCCTAATACATTTTCTATTAATGATTTCACACAATTCCAGGCCAATAGCTCGATATCATTCAATGCAACCTTAAATTGATGGTCCTTCATAAGACGACGAATGTCCGGTCCATTAAGAATTCCTGTAAAATAAAAACATTATGATATGAAATATAAATCTAATTTAATAAAGTAGTTAGAGTTCATACCTTCTTTTACTTTCATGCCGCTTAATCGTGGAAAAATTCGGCGCAATTCGGTAAAAGCAACACCATCTGGGCTCAATGCTTTTATTAAATTTTTTACAATGCCCAGTTTGATGTGGAGCATTTATGACTTCATTTCTTAATTCTAAGAATTTTTTAATCGGTAACTGTGGATTTTCCAAAATTCCTACCGCAAAGAGAAGGTGTGGTAATAATGCATGCATATTTCTTTGGAATAGCAAAAATTTGAATATTTGTTTTTTTTTGTTTTGTATTGTAAATGGCACAAAAACCGCATTTAAAAATTTTACGTCAAAATGTCATTGAAAATAAATTTTCTGCATTGGCACATTCTTCATATATACATAATGTTGAATAAAGAATTTAATAATTAAAAAAAAATCCTATGAAATACTCCATATAAATTATATTCTTCATATATATTGAAGAAAAACTCCTATAAATTCCCAGATTCGCAGAAGTCGCCCCTAGTGGTATATAATGTATGACCGACCTCAATTAGTTTTTTGTCCTTAACATTTTTTCGAGACATACTTGCCCCTTATCACCACTTCTTAGGGGGGCTCCCAGACAAATATTGAGTTTTATGAAATTCTTAAATTAATTAAAATTTGTCGACTTTTGTGAATAAAATTAAAAGTTGCTAACAGATTTTAATCATTAATGGCTTGTTTTGTTTAGAGCTTCGTTTTTTATATGTCTGCAAAATTAAAAGCCTAGCTTCATTTTTTAATTTTTTATGAATTTTTAAAAAACAAAATTTTCGAAACTTTGATAAAAAAATTAATTGTTTTTTTCAAAAAAAAAAAAATTATGATTCAATAACGACTACTCATATTAGAAAAAAGTTTAACTTTTCTTAAATGAAATTTTATTGCGGAATTTCGTTTTTTTTAGTAATTTCAATAAACTAAACCGTTTTTGAGTTACGCGAATATATGTTGTGCAATCTCCTCCATTTTCGAAATAACGGTATATCTCGAAAACCAGAGCCAATCTTAAAAAACCGCGGGCACCACTAGAATTATGTTAAAACGCCATGTGCCCGGCTTGTCTGTTTTTTCAACTAGCATAGTGTTATTGACAACTTTGTTATCCAATAGAAAGCTTTTCGATAACTTTGTTCTTTACTAAAACAATACCAAAAACTTTGTTTATATATACGGAATTAATCTTGTTGAGATTTTCAAATTTACCTGCACAACATCTCCATGTTGACCGCCGGCTGCTGTAAAGGTCAATACACAGACGTACGGCAAACGATCCTGCTTGGGACGGTGCAGTTCCAGGGAATAAGTTAAACCTATATCACCATAATAAGTGCGATTACAACCTGAAAAGTGAAAAAAATATTTAAAGAAAAAATTTAATTAAATTTAGTTTTCCATCAAGAGAATAGAAACAAACTCAAATAACTTTTAAAAATATTGAAAAGAATTAAATGGCAAAAAGTTTTCCTGCTAATAAGCAGGATTTCTTTGCAACATAAGAAATGCAAAGAGGTCTAATTAAAACAGAAGACAAAACTTGTTGAAACAAAAGTTCAGCTGCAAAAAGAGGAAATTAAATGGAGATTATTTTAAAAAAGGTAATTTTATAAGAGTGTAACTAAAAGTGTTTTAATTTAAAAGCCATAAAATTTTTCCTTAAAAAAATTAAACTAAAGTAGTGTTTTATTAATTTTTTCCGTAATGAACATGACACCACAGTCAATTTCCTGGAAAACTGCTTGAATTCCAATTTAATGTAAGAAAAACCCTCTAACAGTCTTCACATTTTCCCTTTTTCCGAAAAACGTGCTTACTTTAAAGGTTATTTTTATTAGTCTTCATTTTCCTTAGAACTGTATTCATTTAATTGGGTTTTATTTTTATCAGATTTTAAGGTTGCACTCAACTGTCACAGAACGTAGCACTTGCACCATATGCGAGTTCTTTTCACATCATTCTGAAGTAGTGTAAAATTCATTTAGTCTTTTGTTTAAAATCTTTTTCTTTTCTATTTTTGGAATAAATTTCTGTTGTTTCTGCAACACAACTGTAAGGCAGTACTGACACTGAGTTGTGCATAACAGTCACAGTTGTAGTAACAATAAACAATGGGCATGAATATAAAGAAATGGATGTTTGTCCGTCTGTCGGTTGGAGTCGACACTATGAAATTTAAGATTACAAACCAACTTGGTTGGTTGTTAAACAAAGACCTGGAGTTCAAGTAATACTAGAGAGATAGAGAGACTGTGTGTTAAAGAAAACACGTCGAAATTTCTGTCAACAAAGCACAGTGGGGCTAAAATCACTTAATTTACACCAGCATAAAAAAGTTATACAAATATATTTTCTTCCATAACTTTCATACAATGAATTAAAAAAATCGATATTCAAGAAAAATATTATGGTTAGCTTTAATAATCTGTAAAAATATTTTTGATAACTTGATTATTTTGTATAAAAGCTATCGATAAATTAAGTATTTTAAAGAAAAGTCAATGGTAGCGTTGTTATTCTTTAGAAATGTCATCGATAACTTTGTTTTTCTATAGAAAAGTCATCGATAGATCTGTAGAAGACTTATCGATAACTTTGGACTTCTAAAGTAAAGTTGTCCATAACTGAGAAAACTAACAAAAGTTGGCGATAACATAGGAACTATATATAAAAGTTATCGGCAACATTGTTAGTTTATAGAAAACTTATCTATTACTTTGTTATTCTATAGAAAAGTTATCGATAATTTTGAAAGCATAGCAAGTTATCGATAACTGATTTATTTTACAGAAAAGTTATCGGCAGTTCGCTACAATTATAGAAAACTTATCTATAATCTATCTATAACTTTGTTATTCTATAGAAAATTCCTCGATAACTTTAGTTTTTACAGAAAAGCTATTGATAATTTAGCAAATGACGATGATTTTGTTACTATGTATATAGAAAACTTTCCATAACTTTGTAATTCTTCTGTAACTACTGTAGAAAATTCTTTTATAGCAGTGTTATTATACAGAAAAGTTATCTATTATTTTGTAATTCTATAGAAAACTCATCTGTGAGTTTGTTATTCTATAGAAAACTTATCTATAACTTTGTTCTTTTAAAGAAAAGTCATCATGATCTTTGTTTTTATATAAACGATTTATCGATAACTCAGATACTACATAGTAAAGTTATCAACAATTTTGTATTTCTATAAAGAACTCATTTATAACTTGGTTATTCTTTAGGAAATTCATCGATAACTTTGTTATCCCATGAATTCTATACAAAGTTATTCTTTACAAAGTTATCGATAACTTTGTTATTATATTTAAAAGCTATCTAAAGTTCTAATATTCAATATCAAATTTATTAATAACTTTTTAATACTAAAGAAAACTTATCGCAAACTTCTTTTTACAGAAAAGTAATCAATGATTTATAATATTTAGAAAAATGATCTATTACTTAGGTACTCTATAGAGAAATTTTCGACGATTTTGTATTTATATAGAAAATTATAACATTGTTATTCTGTAGAAAAGTCAAAGGTAACTTTTCTATTCTATGTAAAGTTATCGACAGCTGTGTTATAATAGAAAAGTTACATATAGTTCTGTAATTCTATAGAATATTTATCTATAATTTTGTTATTCTTTAGAAAACTTATTTCCAAGTTTTTTTTCTATAGAAAAGGCATCAAGAACTTTGTTTTTGTATAAAAAAATATCGACAATAGAGAAAAATGACAAAATTTATGGTTAACTTTGTAGTAAAGGTTTTAGCAGTTTTGTATTTCTATGAAAAAACTCCGTTACAACTTTTTATTGCATAGAAAGTTTTCGATAACTTTGTTATTATGCAAAAAAGTTATCATAGCTCTGTAATTATATATAAAACTTATCTATAAACTCATCGATAATTTTGTTTTACTGTAGAAAATTAATCGAGTAATAAATTTTTTTAAGAAAAAAGTTATCTATTTTTTGGAAAAATTAGAAAAGCTATCTATATTTCAATTATTTTGTAGTATTACTATTGACAATTTTGAAATTTTATAAAAGACTGATCTATACTTTGTTATTCTATAGTAAACTCATCGACAGCTTTGCCATTCCAAAGAAAAGTTATCGATAACTGTGTTATACAGAACAGCTATCTATAATTCTGTAATTCTATAAAAAAAGTTTCTGTAATTTTGTTATTCTATTAAAAGGTTATCGATGCCTCTGTTATTCTATAGAAAGTTGACGATAACTGTGTTGTTCTAGAGACAACTTATTGATTACTTTTGATTATTTCTTTAGAAAAATATTAATAACTCTAATTTTATTTTGAAAAGTCTTCTACATATAACTTTGTTATTTTACAGAAAAGTCATCGATTACTTTATTTTTTGTAGAAAAGTAATCGAGAACTTAGAAAAATTAAAAAAAGCTCTTAATTACTTTGTTGTTGTTAAAAATTTATTGATATTTTTGTTTATTCATAGAAGAATTTTCGATATACTTAAACTTTATTTGTCGATAAGTTATCGATAAATTTTCTATATAATAACATAGTAAAAGATAAGTTGTCTTTCTAACGAAAACCTATATAATTTTTTTTATCGATTTTTCATTTCTTGAATTTTCTATTGAACAATTTATATTTTTCTCTATGTGCAGAAAATGTATTAGTTGCTTTGAAGTTCTTTATAAAATTGATCTTTTTTTTATATTCGCTGGGAAATTTATCGCTTTGGAAGAAATGATCGCATGTTTGAACTTTTTATCGTTACATTTTTAGCTGGCTATAACTTTCGGTTTAGAATTCATCGCTTTCCTTTTCTTTATAAAAAATGTATCTCTTGGTTTCATTTTCCTTGAAAGATTATCGTTTGTTTTAACTTTTTCTATAAATTATATCGCTTGCTTTAATTCTATTTCTACTCCACTAAAATGTGACAGCAGCTGTCATCTTTAACATGTCAAATGAAGCAAAAATTTAAGCGTCCCATTGCGAATATGATCACATTCACAATGTTAAACGTATAAATATAAAATATTTACAACTTTTGTGTTAAATATTTTAGAACTTTTTTTTGTTTGTATCTTCTGTTTCTTACATTTGTTGTTGTTGTTTTGTTTGTGTGTATGTGTGTATCTACAGGAAATAAGAGAAGTTTTTTGGTAACAAATACATTTTAACATTTTTAAAAATATGTAGGAGTACGACAACAAAATGTGGCAGCCAACATTTATGTTTGCAGTTATTGCTATTTTTGTTTATTCTACAGTAACAATTTAACACTGCATAAATGTTGCAAGTGTTTCATACAACGCAGCTGTATGTATTCAGAAGCACCAGCAGTTGTTTGTGCTCTTTTTGGAAAGCCAGCCTGTTTCTTAAAACATTATATTCTTTTTATGCTATTTTGTATTGTCTACTTCTAGGAGTTTATACAATTTGTTTCTAACAAACTTGTTGTTCTTGTTATTGTGCTTGTTTTTGTTATTGTCTTCTTTGCTTTTTGTTGTTATTGCGTTGTCTCATAATTTGTTAAATTACTTTTAAGTTTTGCTAGTCTTATGTTTATTTCTGATGTTTTTGTATGTGTGTGTGCGTGTGCATGTATATGAGCACTAGTATTTGTAACTTTTTCCTTGTTGAACTTTTTTTTATCTTTTTTGCTTTTGTTTCCTTGCTTTTATTGTATACAAGTATTATTCTAATATTGTTAAGTCTTTTACAGATGTTTTGCTCATGTTTCTACCAAAAAGTTTTTCTATGTTCTTCTTCTCCCTTCTCCTGTATTTTACACAATTCATTCAAGTATGTTTAATAGGAAAGGAATTTGTTATTATTGTTCTTGTAGTTGTTGTTCTAGTTTTGCCACAGTTTTGTTGCATTTGCCACTTAATTGAATTGCATTAAATGTATACACTTTGTAACACTTGTGGTCAACTTTGAGTTGCCCATTTGGATGTTTTCTCTAATAGTTCGTGATTAGGAATGCACATATAGATAATTGCGAGAGCAGTAAGAAAATTATAACAAAGTCAAAATATTTGAGTTTTAAGGGAAATTTGTTTTCTAACATAAACATTTTTCATAACCAGATTTTTATTTAATATTTGGATTAAATTTATTTGTTTAACATTTTTTAGAAAAGTTATTGAAAAATTAAAAATTTTAAAAATAAATTGCCTTTGATTTCAATATTCTATTAAACAGTTATCAACTACTTTTTTATAAAATATTCTATAAAAATTTTATCGATAACTTTAATATAGAAAATTTAATATAAAATGATATTGATAAATTTTATATTCTATAGAAAAGCTATCGATAATTTTTATTTTCTTTGGTTAAGCAACCGATAGCTTGAATATTCTTTAGAAAATCAATCGATAACTTTAGAAAAAATTTAAAATTTTTTTTATTAATTTTAACATTTAAATGAACTGTTTTCAATAGTTGAAATTTTTAATAGGGAAATTATCGATAACTTTAACATTCTATGGAGAAGTTATCAGTAACTGTTATACTTTAAGCTTCCGATATACCTTCAAGCTGCTTAGACAAATTTAGATAACTTTGATTTTAATAGAAAAATCTATAGAAAAATTTTTAATAAGATCAATAAGTTTTAAAAAATTTTTCGATACCTTTAATATTTTATAGTAAGATATCGGTAGCTGTAGTTTTCTTTAGAAGTTTTATCGATAACTTAAATATTATATTGTAAGAAAATAATCGAAATATTTTATATTTTTAATAAGAAAAATCTCCAAAAATGTTATTGATTACTTTAATATTCTTTAAAAAACATTATTCACGATATTTTTAATATACAGAAAAGTCATCGATAATATACGTCTGCGCTGAAAATCTGTTTTAAATAATTTCGTATAACTCATTTCAATCGAACCAGCATTTCACTCTGGATGGCGCCTGAAATGGAAGTACACATCGAAAAACACAAATGTACCATTATCTCGTGACGTGCTATGAATCATATCAATATCCTTTCCCATTACTTTGACGTTAATAACCACAAATAATAATAGTTTGAGAAAAGAAAAAAAATTTCAAAAACCAAAATTTCGCAGGCCTGTGTAATTGTGTTATTTCAAAAAAATATTAAAAAGATTTTGCTAAACTTGTTATTAAAAATAAAAGTTATCGACGGCTTTGTTATTCTATACAAAAGGAACCAGTTACTTAGTTATTCTATAAAAAAAGTTATAAATAAGTTTGTTACTCTATAGAAAGGTTATTAATAATTTTGTTATACTAAGAGCAGTAAACGGTAACTTTGTTATACTATAGAAAAGTTAACGATAACTGTGCTTTTCTCAAAAAAGGTATCGACAAACTTGTTATTTGTTTTATTTATTTAGTTTTTAAGGGTTGCAAATACAATTAAAAATTATATTCTTACTTAATTATCCGAGCAATAGTAACTTACACCCTCAGCCCGTTGCAGTGAAACAAACCAGAGTCTCTGGCGGTAATCGAATCCGCAACCCCCGCTCTGATAGACTACCTTACTCCAACTTACCAACCAGGTTTGGTACTTTAGAAACTCTTTAAAAAACTTATAGCTAACGTTGGTACTTTATAAAAAAGTTATCGATAGTTTTGTTATTTCATACGAAAGTAATTGATAACTTTGATATTCCATAAAAAAGCTATCGGCAACTTTGGTATTCTATAGAAAACATATCGCTAACTACGGTATTCTATAGAAAATATATCGATAGCTTCGGTATTCTAAAGAACATTTATCGATAACTTTATTGTTCTTTAGAACAGTTATCGATTCTTAAGAAGAGTTATCGATAAGTTTGATGTTCTATTATAAACGGGTTTTAAATAAAAATAAACATTATTTTCTTCAAAATCTACCTTTTGAAGGATTCCTTTTAAACGTAGTTTTTGGCATTCGACCTCCGCTTTTATTGTTCTTTTGAAATTTTGTATTTGTATCAGGTTTTCCGAACTTGGTCTTATCCGACCAAATTTGGTTCAATATTTATTTTAAGAACACTTTTACAAAAACACAAAATTGCTTTTGATTGTTGACGAAACTATGGATGTGGCAATGAAATAAATTGTATAACATTAGTAGCAAGTTTCTTTGACGGTGTTAGTGGTATAAAGAAATAGTTATGTCACTGTATGTGACCAAGTCAGATGCCGTATAGAAAAAACTTTGTATCAACAAACAATATTCCTTTAAAAAATTTGATCGGATTGCCAACAAATAGCGCTAACGTACGTCATGACTGGTAATGTTGGTAAACTTCAATCTTATTCAGCAATTTATTCTTTGGGGGTAATTTTTAAAGTTTGTTTTTTTGCAAGGTCCTAAAAGAATAACTTTTGTAATAGAATTTCAGGAATACTGTTCTGTACCACCACAAAAGATATTAGGGCCTTAATCATGTAAAACGCAACGCAACGCCAAAGAATTGCATTGAAAGCACAAGCAATGTCATTAATATTTTGTAATTTTGTTGTTGCATTCTACAGAAATTCATGTACCGTTTTCAAAGTTTCAACGCCTCAAGCTATGCAGCGCTTGAAATTTTAAAACGCAATGCGAATTTCTGCAGAAAGCAACAGCAAAATTACAAAATATTTATGACATTGTTTGTACTTTCAATGTAATTCTTTGGCGTTGCGTTTTACATGATTAGGGCGTATTTGTTTCTTATACAGGTAGACTTCTTTGGACAGATTATAGAACATTGGTATATTTTGATTATGTATTTTGTATCATGTTTTTATAAAGTCAATGGTATAAAAGCCTCAGAACTTGCAGAAAGAATGAGTGAGTTCCAAAGCGTCAGTTGCAGAGCAACTTGCTTTTTTACGCATTTTATTGTGTAGAAACAATATGCAAACTACACAGAAAAAAATTAACAATTTTCTCTAATCACCAAATTTATACCAAATTCATAATATCAAGCAAACAAGTTGTTGATTTTGCAACTATTGCCAAAATAATTATATTGATTACTAAAAACTTTAAAATTTAAAATTTTTTTTTCAATCAATTTTAATTATTTTTTAATTAAAAAAATTATCAATAAACTTTGCCATTTCAAACAATGTGTAAATTTATTTAATTAAATATTGCCAATTCCCAACAACAATTCTACAAGTTTAAATTATTTTATTTTAAACGAAAAAAACCAATTAATTTTTTTTGATATTTAAATAATATTTTAATTATAAATTTATTTCAAAACAACTAAAATGTTAATTAAATCCAAATTATATTTTTAATTTTCTTTCAACTTAAAAAATAGTTGATTCAATTATCACATTAATTAAATTTAACTACTTTTTAAATCATTTTTTTTTATTGATAAAACACTTTTTCTGTGTATGCATTGTTAAGCTCTTCGATACATTTCTAACGTTGTCTGCAAACTATTAGGATGTTTTGGAGCTCAACATATGTCTTGTGAAATTAAATAATCATTTTGAAAAATTGTACAAACTTAAGTTACCAAATTGTGATTAATTTTTTATTATGGGTTTTTTATATTTATTATTGCATACACAGAAAAAATTATTAAATTTCTCCAATCACCAAATTTATTCCAAATTCATAATATCAAGCAAACTATTGGTTGATTTTGCACCTAATACAAAAATGATTATATTGATTACTAAAAATTGTAAAAATTGAAAATGGTAAATTCTTCTTTTCAATAAATGATATTTTTTTAATTTTAGTTGATCAAAATACTTTGCCATTTCAAACAATGTGTTAATTTATTTAAATAAATATTGACAATTCCCAACAACAATTCTACAAGTTTAAATTATTTTATTTTAAACGAAAAAAGTCAATTAAGATTTTATGTTATTTAATTAAAATTTTAATTGAAAATTTATTTCAAAACAACTAAAATTTTAATTAAATCAAAATTAAATTTTTAATTTTCTTTCAACTAAAAAAATAATTGATTCAATTATCACATTAATTAAATTTAAATACTTTTTATACCATTTTTTTAATTGATAACACTTTTTTCTGTGTATGTTCAATGAATAAATCTAGTTTGTTAGCGTTATTAAATGAATTGTTATATGCCTTTTGTTTTTGTTACTTTTTTCTATTTATTATTAATTGAATATTACAAAAAAAAAAAAAAAAAAAAAAAATAGATTTATAGCTTTATCCAATAAAAATTATATTTAATATCAAAAGCACATAGACATAGATATCGTCATATAAAATGCAAAAGGACCTATCATCATTTAGACAAAATTTTGAGGAGAGATTTTTTTTCTGTTAAATACGTTAAGAAATTATGAATTTATGAAATTAAAGATACTATCCTAAAAAAACTGTTATTGTAATCACACCAGTTTGCTTGTTATTCGGCTACTTATCATTCCTGAAATTTTTTTAAAAATTATGATAGGGCCTTTTGCATTTTATACGAAGATATATTTGTTATTAATTATTTTAAAAATTTGGTCGTTTACAAAGGATTATGGTAGGGTTTGCAGACAATTTTGGTCGGATAAAAATTGCTTAAACGGCAACCCTGATTTGTATAATTATTTTTTCGTTACAATTGTTAGACTCAATGTTTTTGTTTTGTTAAGTTCTTGTTTTATTTCTGTCATTTTGCAAAACAAGACTTGTTTCAATTTGTGAAACTTTAACTTGACAGTCATTACACCGTACACTATTTGATAACAGTACATGGTTTTAAAAAGCGACAGTGGTTTCGATTTATTTTGTTTCCGCTGATTAAAATATAAACTTATATGTATATATATGCATATAAATTTAATATCTTATTAAGTATAGCAATCGAGATTTTATAAGCTGTAGTATACTAAATTTTTACCCAGAGTTTTAGTTTAATTTCCCCACAAACTTTAAGCATTTTTCCTAGCAAAACTCCTGTTTATTTTAGATTAATTACTCACAGTGTCACAGGAGATGCCATTGTATATACTTTCTGTCGTATTGTTTAATTTAGATTCATTTATTTTATATGACTTTTTATTTTCTTTTTTATGTCTTTCTCTTAAATTACAATAAAAACTGATGTTATCGTTCATTCATTTACTATTTTTGCATTTAATGTCTGTAATTAAGCTAAATGGTTTTTAATTTGAATGTTAAGACTAAGTAAGATTGATTTTATTTAAAATTTTCCAAAGCTTTAAATACATTTTAAAGACTGCTGATTGAAGATGCCATTTCGTTGGTTTTTGTTACAGAGTTTTTTAAAAAAATATTATTTACATTTGATGAGACATCCACTTACTACTTTTATTTACCTACTTTTATTTAATAAAAACCAGGGTTTTTATTCAAAAAGGTTTTTAAAAGATCCGACTTTATTGTTTAACTATGATAAGGTGCCATTAATTTCAATTTATTTTAACAAACGGACACTTAACGTATAAGTAATATTGATCTGAACAGAGAGAGAAAAATAAATAATTATACGCCTAGTGCTACATTTTTAACCAAAAGAAACAAAAAGTTCAAGCAACCGCTACCAAAATAAACTAAAGTATTCGTTAATTTTTCTATATGTAATTGAAACCATCGATACATTTTTAATCAATCAACACTCTTATTAACAAATAACAGTGCATGCAATATTTTTTGGGAACATATTTAAAACAATCTTTAGCTGTTATAGAAGAAAACCAAACTGCGTTTTCTTTAAGAGAAAGGTAGAGCTATCAATAAATTTCCAAAAAAATGAAGTCCATAAAAATATTTAGGAAAAATATAAGGGTTTTAAAGTTATAAAAAGAAATAACTAGATTGCCTATAAAGTTTTAAAGAAACCGATAAAACGGAGCTACCTCTAAGTCTTATATAGAATTACAAACTTATCGATAACCTTTTTTAAAATAACATACATTTTTAAAAGATTAATAAAGCAATCAGTAAATTTCTTATAGAATAACAAAGTTAATGACATTCTATATAACAACAAAGTTATCGATGACTTTTCTATAGAATTACAAACAATCTTGTGTATAAGAAAATTTTAGATAACTTTTGTATAGAAACATAAAGTTATCGATAAATATTAATTAATTCTTTTATTTAAGCTTGAGGTCTTTTTCTTTTTTTTATAATAAATATTAAATTTATTGAATCCAATGTTTCGGCACTCCGTTGTGTGCCTTCTTCAGGGTTTTTTTCTTTAATATTTGATACAAATTAACAATTTTTAATAAATTTAACAAATTTAACAAAATGTCATTTTCCGTATCTGACTTAAAACTAATTCTGGATATTGTTGTTACCTTTGTAATTTGCCACATTTCTAATATAAATCTACGTTTATATTTATTTTCCGTGTTTATATTTTCAAAATCAGGATAATGGTTTAGACTTGCACAATGGGTTGATAAAGCTGTTTTTTGTGATGAAATATTCCTATATTTTTGATCTGACTTATATCCTGCTATCCTAGTCTTAAGTTTATTTTTTGTTTTATCAACATACACTTTACTGCATTGTCCATAAACAAGGTATTTTATAAACTACATTTGACATTTCCAACTTTTTTATTTTATTCTTCATATTAGTAAATATTCTAGTTATTGTGTTATAAGATTTATGTGCAATTTTATATATTTTCGTATTATAAATATTTGATTTTTCTAATCTTTCTGAAAATCTTGGTATACAAGTTAGTGATTTATAAATTTTCGGTTCTGCGTTACTGTTGGAATTGTTTATTCTATGGTTATTTTATTTTAATAATTAATTAGATATAATTTCCTTTGGAAAACTTTTTTCCATTAATGCTCTAATTTTTTTTTTCCTTATTATTCCTATGGAAACATGTATCACTTATTGTCAATACACTTTCTATATAATTATTAGCCGTGTTAATTATAACTTTTTTTGGATGATTTGAAAAATTGTTAATTATTCTACCAGACGATGTTGGTTATTGATACCAATCAATAAATAAAAAAAAAAAATTAATACTCCTACAAAGTTATCGATTACTTTTCTTAAGAATAACAAAGTTATTGATCACGTATTAAATAATATAGTTTCGTTGTTTTGTCTAAGAACAACAAAGTTATCGATAATTGTTCTATAGAATAATAACGTTATCAAACAATTTTCCAGAAATTAACACAGTTGATTTTTTTTCTATAACATAATAAAGTTATCAATTTTCAGTAATCAATTATTTACTATAAAATAACAATTGTATGTTCTTTTGTGGACCTTTGAAGGTAAATCTTAAATATATATTCCGCATAGCCTAAAAACCAGGAGAGCTACATGAGACGAAAACTGTTATTTTTCCTGGCTTCAACGCCATCACATTACCTTAAATACCACTTTTCAGATTTTTATCTCGCCACAAATTATTTTTGACCCTGAAAGGGTTAATTGGGGTGTTTTCTGTTTGGACAAACATTTGAAGCAATGTTTGCAGAAATATTAAAAAATTTTAATATTTAGCAGACATATTGGATATTTGTCAAACTTTTTGTGGTGTCTCATTTCAACGAAAACTTTGCAGAGTAAAGACGTAGAAGAAGATCCAATAGTCTCATTTTCAGCAGTACATTCTAATTTTTTTAGCACATTGTTTGCCCCAAAACAGCTTTGTTTATAGCACATTTTACTTAAATAATTTTTCTTCCTGTTATATTTTTTCTCCATTTTAAACAAATAGCGAGCAAAAGTGCCACATCACAATTGTCGTCTGCATTCATTGAAAACAAAACAAAAATGAAAAATTAATGTTTGTACGAAATATGATTGTGTTGTTTATTGGCAAACGGAAGCAAAACCAAACGGTATGTTTGCCAAGCAATTTGTATGGTTTACTATGCCCTTTAGTCTATCAGCACCGGGGTTTCAGATTAGATTCCCGCCAGAGACTCTGGTCTCCTGGAGCGAGATTTTCATTGGATAAAAACAATAACGACGTTATCAACTTTTCTATAAAATAACAAAATTATCGTTAACTACTTTATACAATAGCTTCGTTATTAATAACTTTTTTATAAAATAACAAAGCTATTGGTATATTTTCCGATAACCGATAACTTTTCTACAGAGCAACTTAGTTATTTATAACTTTTTCTAGAATAAAACGTTATTCTTAACATTTTTAAAAATTCAGAAAGTTATCGTTATCTTGTCTATAGAATAACAAAATAACTTTCCTAAAAAATAACAAAATTGTCGGTAATTTTTCATAAAATATGGATTTTATTGTTTAGTTTTCTATAAATATTTAAGTTAAATATGGTTAAATATACTTTCAAAAAATTAAGTTATCGATAAAATTTTTCCATCAAAATTTAAATTTATAGCAATGGTTTTATTTAAATCTTATAAATTTTTTATTTTCATAATATGTTGTGAATTTGCTATAAAATGTCATAATATTATTTATTTTTGCCACATATTCGTCCATAAAATTTGCCGTTTTCTGCTTGGCAACGTTTGTCGCTTACAATGTTGTTGATTAATATTGTTGGTTGAGAATAAATTAGTTTTTGAGTTGATTTTATTGAAAATTGATTTATTTATGGTACGAGTATCGACACAATATACTGGCCAATGGAGTCGGCCACATAAAACACACTTTGGAATATTTTAAGTCCTTTGAGGGTGAATCAAAAAATTGTTTTATCAGGCCTGTCACAAATTCCGATCGAAGTGGTTTTAATTATGTATCGAATTTGTTTTAGCTTCTCTAAATTAAATTTTCATTTTTTGGAAAAGCAAAATACGGATTTACTTCCACTTTCGATCGGAATGGATTTCTGTGACAGGCCTGAATAATTCTATTCAGTTTCGAAATAAGTTTTTGTAATATTCAAATATTTTGAAAGACACGTTTCCTTGAAGGTAAAAGTTTTAAAAACATGGTTTTTGTTGTATTGATAAACAAATTTTTTGTTTATTAATCGGCTTCTCAATGGGTTAATTTGGTGTAGAATGAGTGATTGTTTATCGTTTTGTATTTGATTGATAAATGAGTTTGTGCTCTTGTCTGTAGGATTTTGTTACTTTTGGCACTATTTAATTGATAATTTATGTTTTTTTTGGCATTGTATTATTTAATGAAATTAATTTATTTTTAATTAAATTACTACACAAAATTATATAAGTTAATGGGCAAATTTAATCGAAACAGGTTGATTGATGTACTTTTCTCTCTCACTTTTTGTTGCTTTTCATTTCAATAAAATAAATTTAAATTAATACAGCAAAGAATTTTATATCAAGAGTATTAAATATAAGCGACCCGCAATATCATTACAAAAATATCGACAAAATCTCAGAAATATTAGTTAGTAATAGTTTTCCTCAAAAATTAATAAATACACTTATCAACGATACACAAAAATATGTACAATACAAAAACATCAATAATGATAGAAACCCTGAAAACGACAAACATTTTTACAGTGTAAAATACATACCTGGCTTGACGGATAATAGACACATAAGGACAACAATAAAATCAGAACAAATAAACTTGGCGTACAAACCGAATTCAACTTTAAGAGCAATATTTTCAAGAGTGAAGGCGCCAATAGAAAAACTACAACTAAGTAATGTTGTTTACGAGGTAAAGTGTAACGGAAGGGACGATCAGAATTGTGACTTAATTTATATAGGAACAACAAAACGCTCACTTGAAAAGAGAATAGGAGAACATCAAAATGACATATTGAAGAGCAGAGAGACAAGTGCATTATCACAACACATGATTTCAAAATATCATTCCTTTGAACCAGAACAAGTGAGAGTGTTGGATTTTGAACGAGGGGAGAGGAAGAGGTATATGATAGAAAGCTTGAGAATACAACAAAACATAATAAAAACAATGAACCACAATGAAGATATTGACAACATTAGCGCTAGTTACAGAAACGCAATATAATTAATTCTGTAATAATAATTTTAAGTTGTGCTTTACTGTTCGTTTTAAATGTTTTTGTGCAATTGAAGTTTATTAAAAATCTAATGTTTTTAATGTAAAATAATATATAAATTTTCTAAGTTGTGTTTGCTTGTTGGGAAAAATATTTTGTATTAATGTTGACCTTTTATTATTTTTATTTAAATAGACGACTCTTGAAAAAGTCACCAAAAAAGTGACGAAACGTCGGGTGAAATGTAATAAATTTGTTTTTATTTACATCAATATCATTAGGTCTTATTAGCTTAAAAAGAAAAATAAACTGAAAATAAATAATTAATTGGCCAAAGAAATATATTCGAATAAATTGTTATCGGAAAGCTTGCCGAAACAATTTATTTAAACAAATTATTTAAGAATTAAAGTTTAAAAAAGTGTTCAACATGGTATTGATTTTTAATAGAAAAAACTACAAGACGTTTGTTTGTAGTTACAAAACACTTCTTTAAAATATTAAGTTATTTAAACAAAAAATTTTACAGAAAATTTGGATTAAAAACCATTAACAGTTCAATAAAATAACCACAATACTAATTATTAGAAAATGTTTATTTCCAACAAAAATTTTTTAAGTAACAGCATTCCATAAAATATATTCAAAAACCAGGATTCTTTTTTTATAAAAATATTTTAAATAAAAATCAAATTTAATGAACTTTAGACTTATTAAAAAATAATAATTTGGATTAAAAACCAGGATTCTATGGAAATTTTTTCAAATAATTAAATTTTCATTGAAATGTGTAAAAAAAAGAGAAACAACTAAACCACTGAAACGGCTTGTTCAACGATATGGAAAATGTTTGAATCATTTTTTTGCGCTAACATCAAAAAAATCTTGTTGTTTTTATCCGCTTGTTTAGTTTATTTGGCACTTAAATAACAGAATTTCTATTATTGAAGCCCTATAAGAAAACCATTTTCGATAATGGTAGATCGAACTTCAAGAACATAAACTTCTGTCTTTGAAAAATTTGAAAAATATTTTATGGAATCCATCACTCGAACATATTTTTGTAGAAATTCTATCATTCGAACATACCTCTTTTTAATCGAAATTTGATCAAATTTCTATTGAAAATTTCTAACGTTAACAAATAACCAAATTTTTACTATTTAATTAGGCTTAAGTTCATTAAATTTAATTTTCATTAAATTATTTTTATGAAGAAAGGAATTTTTACAACATGGAAGATTAATTAAAATTGTTATTGATAATTTTCATTCTTGACTGACCTGGGATTCGAAGGCAGGCTGGCTGGCGTGTGATTCGAACCCAGGCGGCCGGTTGCCCTGACATGTTTCGACCTCAACCACCAGGTCCTCTCAAAGGGATTTGCCGTCTTACACTCGCAGCCATCGAAGACTGCTGACGTCAGTAGTCAAACATCAATCCTTAAACCAAATTGTATTTTAACCTTTGGTAGATCGAAATTTGCTTATTGAATGATTATCCATTTTCAATTGATCTCACATGTTTTTCCTTTACTTCTGTTTTTTCCGTACTTTTGTCAAGAATTCTTCTTGAAGTCCAAAGTACATTTTTTGTTTATCATGTTTTTTGTCTTTCTTTTTTCTTGTTGACATTTTTCAGCACAACTTGAACGACAAATGAACACATAGAGCTTGTGCCTTAGCTTTAACAATAATTAGTATTGTGGTTATTTTGTTGAACTATTCATGGTTTTTAATCCAAATTTTTACTATTTAATTAGGCTTAAGTTCATTAAATTTAATTTTCATTAAATTATTTTTATGAAGAAAGGAATTTTTACAACATGGAAGATTAATTAAAATTGTTATTGATAATTTTCATTCTTGACTGACCTGGGATTCGAAGGCAGGCTGGCTGGTGTGTGATTCGAACCCAGGCGGCCGGTTGCCCTGACATGTTTCGACCTCAACCACCAGGTCCTCTCAAAGGGATTTGCCGTCTTACACTCGCAGCCATCGAACACTGCTGACGTCAGTAGTCAAACATCAATCCTTAAACCAAATTGTATTTTAACCTTTGGTAGATCGAAATTTGCTTATTGAATGATTATCCATTTTCAATTGATCTCACATGTTTTTCCTTTACTTCTGTTTTTTCCTACTTTCTAACTTTCTACATTAATTCGGCGTTTTGAACATTTTTTTTCAGAAGTTCGGTTTTGCGAACATATTTTTCTTAAAATTTTATTATTCAATAAATTTCTATACGCGTTTTTTTATTCGACCTTATTAATACGAGTATGAAAATTCTCTGACTCGAAAAAATTTCTTTAGAAATCTTGTAATTCGAAGAAATTTTTTTTTATTAATTTTGTTATTTGAAGAAAATTTTTATAGAAATTTTATTATTCGAACAATTTCAAAAAGAAATTATTTTTATTCAAACACATTTCTATAGAAATATATTCTTCTTGGAAGAAATAAAAACATATACAAATAATTCGAAAAAATTTCTATAGAAATTTTCTTATTCGAACAAATTTCTATAGAAATTTCTTTAGTCGAATTTCTAAAACATGTTCTTATTCAAACAAATGTCTATAAAAATTTGCTTATTTGAACAAATTCTATACAAATGCTGTTATTTAAACAAATTTTTATAAACAATTTTATTATTCGAGTTAATTCAAATTTTTTTTTTTATTCGAACTACTTTTTATATAAGCCTTTCGAAATTTGTTAAATGTTTTAACACCAGGGGCCTAATTCTGATAGTCGTGATCGAGTACTTTCTCGATTCGAAAGCAATTTTATTTCTAATTCATTGAGTCGATATTGAACGAATCGAAATGATTTTTTCAGTATTGTGAAACTCAAATTAATGCTTTACAACACTGAAAAATTAATTCCGATTCGTTCAGTATTGACTGAAATAATTAGATTTTAAATTGCTTTCGATTCGAGAAAGTATTCGATCACGACTGCCAGAATCAGGCCACAGATTAATTAAATTACCACAAATTTCTAAAATTATTTAATTCCTAAAATTGACTATTCAATTCGAAAAAAAGTTTCAAAACCAAACTTTCTGTTTTGTTTTTACTTAACTGAAATTATTATAATTTTTAAAATTCATATTATTTGAAAAAAAAAAAATTCTAAGGGATTCTATTTCAATTCCCCTTTTCCCCAGCAGGGTTGCCCCACTTACATACATTTTTAAACAGAAGGCTTAAATCCTTTTTGTCTATTAGCAGATGCTTTTTAATTTTTTTTCCCCATTTAAAATAATCTAAAAATAAAATTTTACATTTAAATGAATTTTTAATTAAAATTATAAAAATTTTAAATATACATCATTCACATAAATACAGACATGAAGAGATTAAAATGCAAACACGCACTCAGGCACACGCATTATTATGCATAAATATGTGTGAAAGAATCCCGTGTGTATATTTACATTGTTACATATTTAAATTGTCAAATCAAATGGATAAAATTGTATTAAATTACAGATAAATTTACGCCTGTCATATTTGAATTATAATTATACAAACTTTTAAATAAATTAATGATGATAAAAATATAAATTTCAAAAAATTTTATATACATATAAATAAATATTAAAAATTTTAATTTGTTCCCAATTTTTTAACTAAAATAATAATTTATACATAAAAAAACACAAGTCTACTAATTTTGCTCTATTTTAAACATTTTCGCCCTTGCAAACCACCCACTGTAACCAGCCAACCATCCGCCTGACCGACCTCTCAAGCCAACCGTAATTTTATCTATTATTCATTGCAATATTCCGAACCACAAAGTGCTAACTACTTTTTAAAATAATTAGTTCTTATATTAAAAACTAAAAATGATTTATAATTAAATAATGGCAATATTATCACACGTCTATTTAATATGACTTCATTTGGAAACAATTTAAACATCAACTACTCATTTGCGGGGCTTCCATACCAGAGAGTTGTTGTGCGCCAAACAAAGTATTGAAGGAACTACAAACAAAAATGCGAAAATCATTTTTAATTGGAAATAAAGCCAGAAATGGAATCTTCTATTAATAACTACGAGATATTGGAAAATGGTTTGACATAAAATTCTATTAATAAATTCGTTTAAGGGAAGAAACTTCTAATGAAAATTTGCTAAACGAACAAATTTTCTACAAAAAATTTGCTAAACGAACAAATCAAAGAAGTTTCTAAATCGAATAAATTTCTATAAAAAAAAATTGTAAAACGAATAAGTCTTAAAAGCAAATATCTAAAACAAAAAATTTTTTCTAAATCAAAAAATTTCTAAAACGAACAAATTTTTTTAGAGAATTTTTAAAACGAACAAATTTCTTTAGAAAACTTTTAAAATGAACAAATTATTATAGAAAATTTTTAAAACGAACAAATTTCTATCAAAAAACTTTAAAATGAGAAAATTTCTATAGAAAATATCAAAAACGGACAAATTTCTATAGAAAATATGGCGAACGATTTTTAAAACGACCAAATTTATAAAGAATACTTTAAGATCGAAAGATTAATTAACAAATTTCTGTAAAAAATTTTTAAATCGAAGGAATTTTTGTAGAAAATTTCTAAAATGAAAAAATTTATTTAAAAAAATTTCCAAATCATTTTTGTAGAAAAATGTATGTAACAACTCACTGGGTAAAAGGGGAATTGAAATAGAAAGCCCTAGAATTTTTATTTTTTGAAAGTAAAATTAATTCATGAAATATTTAATTCAGTTAAGTAAAAACAAAAAGAGAAAGAATTAATTTGGTTTTGAAAGTTTTTTCGAATTGAATAGCCAATTTTAGGAAATAATAAACATTAATAAGCCTTTGTGGTAATTTAATTAATCTGTTGTTAAACCATTTAACAAATTCCGAAAGGTCTGTAAAAAATTTGTTCGAATAAATAAAATTTTTTGATTTATTTCGAATAAATTATTGCAAATTACAGAACTTTTATAGAAATTGTTCAAATTAGAAAATTTCTATAGACAATTGTTTCAATTAGGAAACTTTTTAGAAATACGACTTAAGAAGTTTCCATAGAAATTTGTTCGAACAAGAAAATTTCTGTAGAAATTCCTTTAAATAAAAAAATGTCTATAGAAATTTTTTCGAACTGGAAAATTTATATAGAAATTTTTTTTTCTTTGTTTGTTTTTATATATTCCAAGAATAAAATTTCGATAGAAATGTGTTTTGAAATAAAAATAATTTCTTTTTGAATTTGTTCGAATAATAAAATTTCTATAAAAATTTTCTCCAAATTACAAAATTTACAATAAAAAAAAAATTACAAGATTTCTATAGAAATTTATTTGAATCAGAAAATGTTCATATTAATAGGGTCGAATAAAAATATGTCTATAGAAATTTATGGAATGATAAAATTTTTAAAAAATTATGTTCGCAAAACAGAATTTCTGAAAAAAAATTATTCAAAACGCCGAATTGGTGTGGAAACGTGTTCGTTCGCATTATAAATTTTCAACAGAAATTTGATAAAATTTCGATAAAAAAAATTTCTACAGAGATTTGAATGATAGAATTTCTACAAAAATTTGTTCGAGTATTAGAATTCTATTAAAAATTCTTAAAAATTTTTGTAAAAAAATTTTTGAATTATTTTTGTAGAAAAATTGTAAAACGAGCAGATTTTAATAGAAAATTTCTAAATCGAACAAATTTTGGTAGAACATTTTTGACGGTTTATTGTTGTGTCTTTGTGTTTTAAAATTCTTATTCACTTTATGGTCTTACTTGTATAATATTTTTAGCTCTTCTAAAGTATTTGGAAAAAGTTTCCTGACGAGCTGGCCTAAGCAACCAGCGAAATGCGCATAGAAACTACCTTTCCCACAACAATAAATTTCAGTGTTTTCATTCAAAAATTGGGATTATTAGCACATCATTAATAAATGAACTAATTAATGATAAATATTTCATTCCCGAAAATAATTTTTGATAATACATTTTTAAAACGATTAAATTTTTTTTGGAAAATTTCTACATCGAGCATATTTTTATAGAAAATTTCTCAAACGAACAAATTTCCATTGACTATTTTTAACTAGAACAAATTTCTATAGAAAACTTTTAAAACGAATAAATTTCTGTCGAAAATTTTTAAAAAAGAAAAAAATTTCTATAGAAAATTTCTACATAGAGCAAATTTTAATAAAAAAAATTCTATAAAAAACTTTTCAAACGAAAATTTTTTAAGTCGAACAAATATCTGTAGAAAATTTTTAAAACGGGCAAATTTCTTTAGAAAAAATAAAAATTTAACGATTTTCTAGAAAAAAGTTAAAATTATAAAACGTACAAATTTCTATTAAAAAAAAATTCTAAATAAAAAAAATTTCTATACAAAATTTCCAAATTGAACAAATTTTTGTAGAACATTTTTAAACGAGCAAATTTTTATAGAATATTACAAAATTGAACGATTTTTTAAAAAAAATTCTAAAAAGAACAAATTTACTTGGAAAAACCAAAAAAAATTTCTTGAAAATTTCTGAAATAAGTTTCTATAGAAAATTTTGAAAATGAACAAATTTCTAAAAAAAATTCTAAATCAAACATATTTCTCTCGAAAATTTCCAAATCGAACAAATTTTGGTAGAACATTTTTAAAACGTCCAAATTTTTAATAGAAAATTTCTATAAAATTTCGATATAAAATTTCTCATATAGACAAATTCCATTAAATGTTTAACTAAAACAAAAAAAAAAAATCATCTAAAACAAAATTCTGTAGAAATTTTTAAACGAACAAATTTCTAAAAATAATTTCTACACAGAGTAGAGATTTAAAAAAAAATTTCTCAAAAAACAAATTTCCATAAATAATTTTTTAAATCGAACAAATTTCTGTATAAAATTTTTTAAACGAGCAAATTTCTATAGAGTATTACAAAATTTAACGACTTTTTAAATAAAATTCTAAAACGAAAAAATTTCTATAAAAATAATTCTAAATCAAACAAAATTCTTTAGAAAATTTTAAAATCTATCAAGTTTTTGTAGAAAATTTGTAACAAATAAATTTCTATGGAAAATTTCTAAAACAAACAAATTTCTTTAGAAAAGATTTTAATCGAACGGTTTTCTCGATACAAAATTCCAAATCGATAAAATTTTTGAATCCATCAAATTTCTACATTTTATAATTAGAATAAAATTCTATAAGCTAACGGTTTTCAGGTTAAAGCAACCGGAATTTCCTTATTCGAATAAATATTTATTCGAATAAAAATTAATAGAAAATTTGTTATTCGTCTAAAATAATTTTACATTTTGTTATTCGCTTAAAATTTTATAGAAAGTTTTTCTTCGTTTTTAAATTTCTATGTTATTCGAATATAATTCTGAATTGTCAATAGAAAATGTCGTATTCGAACAAAATTCTCTGTAGAGAATTTACAAAAGTCACAGAAATTTCTTTATGAAATTTTTAAATCTCTGTAGAAAGTTTCGTATTAGAAAATTTTTTTTTGATATTCTTTTCAATAACCTGCAGTATAAAGTGTTCCATTGTCGTTTGCGAAAAATATGAACAGGTACCCTGTTGTCTATATCCAGGTTCACATTTATTCATGATGGTCTTGGATTATTGTGTTCAAAATGAATTTTAAGAACTTACGTGTGCAAAATCGTGGTTCATCACTACCGTCACCACAGTCGTTGATGTTGTTGCAATATTTACTTAGAGGCACACAGCGTCCATTTGTACAGCTGTATTCGGAAAGGGAACACTGTGGAATGGTGGAGGCCAACATGGGTAGTGATTTGGCAGTGAGGTCCGACGTTGAGGATGATGATGATGATGCCGATGATACAGCAGAAACTACAGGTGATTCTTGCCGCTGAATTGAGGAGTTATTAAGTGTTGTAAGTGATGAGGTGGATGACGATGATGTAGATGATGACGATGATGATGATGTCGCTGCTGTTGCTGTTGTGGCAAACAAACAAATAAATAAGAATATAAAAAATGTTGGCAGTTTATGGTATGTCATCATTGTTGTGGCAATGTTTGTGGTAAGTGTTGATTTCATATGCAAAGAATCAACGATGACTCTCGATTTTTGTTGAATATCACAATTCATTATTGTATTTGTTGCTGCTGTTGCTGGTATTGCAGGTACAGTTGATGATGATGTTGCTGTTGTTATTGTTTGTTTGTTTGGTAGTGCATTTGTGGCAGTATACATTGGAGTTAATAAAGTGTCAATGGTGGTCGTTGTTGTTGTTGGTGGTGGTTGTATTGTAGGACTAGTGGAACACCAACTTGGTTTATGAAAACCATTTTTGTTGTTGCTATTGTATATGTATTGCTTTTCATTTTGTTCTTGTTTTAGATTTGTGTGTCGCCATTTAATTGTTATTGCATTTTCTATCACATCCATTGATGGTGTGCATTGTCTCAATGTTAAATCTTGTTGCAGTTTATGTTTTTCCCTGGGCTCCTCTGCAATTTGCTCTGCTGCCGTCAATTGATGTTTTTGTTGTCGTGCTATTGTGTTTTTGGGAAAACTTATGCAACCATATGTTGGTGTAGTTGTTGTGATGGCAGTTGAAGTTGTTTTCAAAAAGCAATTGCTTAAAAACATTTGCTGTTGTTGTTGGTGTTGTTGTTTAAAGCCATTAGTTAAATTGCTGATGTTTGCCACATCTTCGTCTTGAACATTCTTTTTGTGTTGAATGCTGCAGCTGCTCTGGTTTATTTTGTTATTTTGATAGTTTTTGTGGCTTATTGCTGCTGCTGTTGTTGGTGGAGTTGTTCCTGTTCTCATTGATGTTGCAACAATGGTTGGCTCCATTTGACATTGTTGTTGCTGTAGTTGCATATATTTTCTGTTTTTGTATTTCTGTCGCCATTTTATCGTCATTTTTACAACAGAAAAATCACACAAGCTGAAAGTAAAGAAAAAGAAGTAAGAGATTATTGAAATAACATGTTATTTAGAAATAATAATAATAAAAATTATAAACTTTTTGGGTTATTTTTTTTCAAAATCATAGTTCGAATTTAAACAAGAATGAATAAACTTGGAAATTTATTAGAAGTTAGAATTAAGTAAACAAATTCTGTAAAAAAACAAATAAATGTTGTTCAAAGACAATTCGTATAGAATATTTGTTATTATATTTCAAGAGAAAATATGTTATTTGAACAATTTTTTTTTAAAAAAAATTAGTTATTCGAACAACATTTTCTATACAAATTTTTTGTTGTTCGAAAAAAACTTCTACAAATTCTAATTTTTTCTTTCAAACAGAATTTCTTTTGAAAATTTTTGGTTCTATTTTTTGTTAGAAAATTTTGTCATTTTAACAAACTTCTCGTTAATTTGTTTTTAGTCAAACCAATTGTTGTTTGAAAATATTGTGTAAAAAATCTATATCAAAATGACGTCATTCGATATCGATGGAAGTTACAATACAATTGAAATGGGAATGTCGATCATTATCATATGCCGTAATTTGGCACCCGGTTATTTAAGGAAATTTCTGATGAAATTCGCTTGTTTAAATACATTTTCATTAAAACCCATAAAAATTAAATTTCTATAGAAATCTGCTTTTCCGAATAAAATTAAAAATAAATTCAAATTTTTTTAATGAAATGTGGGACCAAACAAATACCTCACTCAAAATCACTCGAAAACAAAAATACAATTCTAATATAAATTTCGATTAATTTCTAATGTCATAATTCGGTCCCTGGTCGCTTGAACAAAATTCTGTAGAGATCGTCTAATTAGAAAAAACTGCTTACGAGATCAGGTTGTCCGGACAAATTTTAATAGAAATATTCTTAAGTCGAACAAATTTCCATAAAAACTTTTTTCTTCCAACAAATTTCTTTAAATGTTTTGTTATTGAAATAAATTTTTGTAGAAATTTTTTATTCAGGGAAACTTCTGCAGAAATTTTCTTATTCGAACAGATTTCTTTAAAAATCTTATTATTCGAACAGATTTCATTAAAAATCTTGTTATTCAAGCAAATTTCTATCGGAATTAACTTATTCAAACAAATTTTTATAGAAATTTGTTTTATTCAAGCAAATTTCTATAAATAACTAGCGGACCCCGATGCACTTCGTTGCAACCAACCAAAAAAAGAAATGAAATATTCTAGATTTTTTTTATGAAATGAATGCATTGTATTTAAAAATTATTAATGTTAATCCAAAACATTTGGATATACAATATTTTTCGTTTGCCCATTTGAAGCGAGCACAAACAAACAATTTGGAGTTCCAACTCTTGAGCAGGCCACGTATAGCTGTCCATGTGAAAAGCACGGCTCCCCCAAATTTAATCCGCATATTTGAAGCGTTTGTCCTTGCGCCTTAATGATGGACATGGCAAATGATAGACGCACTGGGAATTGCAAACGCTTAAATTCAAATGGCATGTCTGTTGGAATCAGTGGAATACGTGGTATGAGCACAATTTCACCTTTCGCTGTTCCGGTCAATATTGTGGTTTCAATTAAATTCGGCATCAATTTTTTTACTGCCAATCTTGTGCCATTGCACAATTTTGGTGCATTTAAATTCCGTAGTAAAATAATTGATGAGCCAACCTTTAAATTCAAACAAAGCGGTGGCATACCAGGTGGCTCCAATGAATTCAAAAATTCAATTGGATAATTCACTGCATCATCTGCATTCATTGCGCTATCAACAGATTTATATGATGTCACTGCACCTTGCAATTTTTCTTGAATCTGATAATTGATTTCATTGACGTGTACATTTTTTGGTGCCAGTATTGCGCGTTCTCTCAACCAATTAAGATTCCTGTAATTTTGAACAATATTTGGAAACACACTTTCAATCAACTCTTCTGTTGAATGGAGAATGGTACAAAAATTGTTAGGCAATATAATCAATCCATTTGTATTATCGACTCGAACTTTGCCATTTCCAATATCTAACAATTGCTTCGAGAACCGATCTGCAGATTGGTCGTTGTGCAATTGAACGCGCATATTTATTTTCAATGTCAATTTTTGCACATGTCGCCACAGAAGAGAAGACTTTAAACATGCGTTGATCTCATCCGCCGGTATTGATCGTGGAACCACAGGCAATATTTGACGAAAATCGCCTGACAATTAAGAATAACTCAAAAAAGTATTGTTGTTGTGTGAGTGCTGTTATGCGTTGCATTTAATTAAACTTTCTCAAAAAATCATTAAAGTAAAACAAAATTGTTTTGTTTATTTGGAAAGTATGTAAAAAAAACATGGTTTATTATTTAAAAAATATGGTGTTTTTGAATGATTAATTGAGATGATTCAATTTTATTAGCTTAAGATCATAAGAAATATTTATTTGGTTTCGCGTATTCATTTATTTATTTGTTGTAAAAGAATGAAGAAATTGTGTTTTCCAAAATTCAATTATATTCCATTTTTTTCCATAATTTCATCGTATTGGATCATCCATTATTGAAATGGGATATAAAAAAGCACCGTACGCAGTAACAACAATGTCCACATTACGAATGAATTCGATATTGAGTACACGCTAAATGGATGATGCAATAAGATGAAATTATGGAAAAAAATCACTTTTCACTATGTTTTCTGGAATCCGAACACATTTTTTGCACTGAACACACTTAAAATCACCTTTTAAATTTTCAATACTTACCAATATTTATGAAACTCAAAAAAAAAAAATCACTTGTAATAAAATTCCAATTGGAAAGCAGCGAATGTATGACCGGCTGTATCAGAATCCAAGAGTGAAAGAAAGTGATTTGCAAACATGTGCATTTCAACAGGTTCATCTGTTTTACATTTGTATGCTGTCAATCAAATGAATGTGTGTATGTATGAGTTTGTGTATTAGGTTGGATAGATTTTTTTCGTTAGGTCGAACCGAAATTTAAACTTTTTTTTTCAAATGTTGAATTGTTTCAGGAAAAAAATCATAACTGGAGAATGGCTAGACCGATTTTGGATTTCAAAATCAACTAACCATCATCACTCCTCCCTGTACCTTCCCTAAAAATTTTATGGCAATCGGTCGAGCCGTTCTCGAGTTATGGAGTGACAATCAAAATGTACACTTCTTTTTATATATATAGATTTTTATTTTGAACAAATTTTTATAACATTTTTTTTATTTAAATTAATTTTTATAGAAATTTTTTTTATTCGAATAAATTTAAAAAAAAATGTTTTTAGTCAAACAAATTTCTACAGAAAATTTCTTATTAATTCAAACAAATTTTTATAGAAATTTCTGGTTCGAATATACAGAAGTCTACAGAAATTTTATAAGAAAATTTATCAAACAAATTTTTATAAAAATTTTCTAGTTCGAACAAATTTTTATAGAAATTATTTAGTTTTATTTTCTTCGACCTTTTAATAAGTTTGATATAATAAATATTCAAGCGCAAGGTCAATTATATAAAAAATTATTTATTTCCTATCCAATATTTCGCTTTCTCAATGGATAGCTTCTTCAGGGATTCAAATATTTGGTTTTTTTCTTTTTTCTTTTTATAAAATTTTTAAACAAATTCTTAAAACAACAAAATTGTCAATTATGAAAAACAATAAAAATTATACACGGAAAACAAAAATTATTCTATAACATTTTCATAAACTTATTTAATTTCCTATCTTATTCTTATAAATTAAATGTCTATAGTTTTGAGCTTCATTGTCTGTATCTGTTTTAAAATTTATTCTTTGTTCTATTGGTGTATTGATAATTTGTAACATTTCTAACATGAAACGTCGTTTGTAGTTTGTTTCTGTATTTAAAACTGTTGTATTTTCAAAATCTGGTGTATAGAAATTTTTTTTATTCGAATAAATTTCATAAAAAATGTTTTAGTCAACCAAATTTCTACAGAAAATTTCTTATTCAAAACAATTTTCAATAAACAGTTTTTTATTCGAACAAATTTATAAAAAACTTTTGTAATTTCCACAAGTTTTTATAGAAGTATTCTTTTTAATTCAAACAAATTTTTATAGAAATTTCTGGTTCGAATATACAGAAGTCTACAGAAATTTTATGAGAAAATTTATCAAACAAATTTTTATAAAAATTTTCCAGTTCGAACAAATTTTTATAGAAATTTTTTTTATTCAAAAAAAATTATATAAAAATTTTCTAATTCGAACAAATTTTTATAGGAATTTTTTTTATTCGAAAAAATTTTTAAATAAATTTCTAATCCGAACAAACTTTAAAAAAATTTTCTAATTCGAACAAATTTTTATAAAAATTTTTTTTTATTCAAACAAATTTATATAAAAATTTTTTTTATTGAAACTAATTTATATAAAATATTTTTTTAAACAAATTTATATAAAAATTTTCGAATTCGAACAAATTTTAATAAAAAATTTATTATCCGAACATATTTTCATAGAATTTTTTTATTCAAACAAACTTTTATAGATATTTTCTTATTCGAACAAATTTCCATAGAAATTTTCTTATGAAACTAAATTTCTTTAGATTTCATAGATATTTTCTTATTCATTAGACATTTTCTAATTCGAACCTATTTTTATAGAAATATTCTAGTTCGAGGAAATTGTTTAGAACAAATTTATATAAACATTTTTTAATTCGAACAAATTACTTTAGAAATTTTTATAAAAGGATTTTCGCTAATTTCTGATTGCTTTTATTTTTACCTGTTTTAAAAAAACTTGAGCAATAGAAATATATCTTTAAGCATTTTCCCATTATTTCTGACTATTCTCATGCCTGTTCTTTGGAATTCACTAATGTTTCATTTCGAAAAATATATGTTTTTGCATATTTTCACATTCAAAGTGTATGAAGAAACATTTTATGCATTGTCTCCTTTTGCAACATGTCATATTTCTAAACTCTTTTACCATCAAATGCCAAAGAACTTGTTAATGAATAAAAAAAATATTCGTAAATTCTAAAGAAGAAAAACTTTTGTATGTAAAAGGTGTAAAACTCATAGTTAAAGGTTTAATAACATCCACTAAAATTTGATAAAAAAAAAAACATTTTTTCCATTGAATATGTGAAAAGTGGCTGTTGCTATAAAATAAACATTAAAAAAATTTATACTTCTTATGAAATTGGAAACTTTTTGGTGCTTCGGTAAAAAAACGAAAAATTTAAAAAATAAAAGTTCTGTGTTGATTTTACTAACAGTTAAACTTCTAAGGATCACTAACATTTGTAACCACAAAAAAAATTTAAAACACTTTATTGAAATATGTTCAAAAATTTTTAAATCGATTTCGATTCAACATCAATGAATGCATCGAAAACTGCTGACATTGTTTGTTCTGGTGCTGTAAGAATACAAATTGATTGATATTTCTTTCTACGAATATAAAAACAAAATAAAAAAAATAAAAAGCCGGTTAGATCGCCTAAAATCCAAAAGGGCTTTACAACACTTTATTTTTTACAGGAGAAGCAAAAAACTTTCTAAAATCAATAACAACAAGGTGTACTTGGCGTTGAATTACTTTAATAAAGTCGCCACTTTTAATTGCAGGGATCTAAAGTTGTAGTTTAATAAAACGAACAAAAGTCAGTCAGAAACTCGAATTTTGTTGTTGTAACGATCTTTTGAATTTTAGGCGACCATATGTACTTTAAGTTTTTTAAATTTTTTCTTTAAGTTTTTATACACTCATAGAAAAATGCGTCTTCATATTGATGATGATAGACATCGGATTTGTGATATCAAAGTTATTATAAATGGCATAAATGAGGCAAAAAGTGACATCAATCCAATGACGAACGTCAACATAAGATTTTGTCATATTTTAGGTGTCATCTACGCTATGGCATCAATTGACATAAATTCGATGCGACATTTTGTGTACACTGATAGAAAAAGCGTCATAACGCTGATGTAGTTTGACATCAGTACAGACAAACGGTTTTATAAAGCATGTCATCAATGAAATGAAAAACTGTCATCAGTGCGGGCACAAACTGTCATAAGCGCGATGACATAATATACCATGCCATCAGTGTAATGATAAACTGTCATCATTACAATGAAATACTGTCATCAGTGCAATGACAACTGTCATTAGTGCGATTACATAATATATCAAGTTAGTTCAAAATGCTAGAAATAAAAGCATAACACTGTCTGATTGTCGTCCAATTGGCTTAAGCCGGAACAAATTGTTATACTGACATCTGTTTTTATAAAGATTAATTAATAATTTATAGCTCTCATATATTCTAACTGTCGGTGGACGGTATCAAAGATTCGGCACAGCCAAATATAGCACTCTAACTTGTTTTTAATGCAGTACATTTTAAATGGTTAAATAAACCAAGAAATTGATTCTGTAAAAATTTCAAATCGATATTTGAAATATTGCATTGCCAATTTCGAAGAATTTTTATTTTGGAAAATATTAGAAAAATTTTAAAAATTTTTTATGCCGAAAAATTTTGGAGTCGGAGTCGCAACTTTTTGTGGGTACTACGTCTCCGACTCTACAGCTCTGGTTTTAACTAATGGCTCATTGAGATCCTTGTGAATATTTGAGTTTTTAATATACCAGGGAGCAGCTGTGATTATTCGAAGATGTTTATTTTGGCGCCTTTAAATTTTTTCGATATTTGAGGCCGAGGCAGTGCCCCATAACTGAATACCGTAACACCAAATTGGCTTTAAGATAGATTTGATTTGTTTTTTTTTTATTGTAAAAGTCATTATATAAATGCAACATTTATTAAATTTTTTGGTCTAAAATATTTAAAATCTTGAAGGAAATTTATTAATTAATAATGACTAAAAATGGCTAATGGCTTAAACGATTTTCTATGGATTAACGAGATAAGAAATGGCTTAATCAAGCCGCTAAATGGTTTCATTGGCAACACTGCTTTAAAAATTGTACTATATTTTTTATAAGAACCTTTCCATATTCCCTTGAATTCGTTTTGATTTTCTTATCTCCCTTGAAATATGGTATCCCTTAAAAATTCAACTTTGTCCCTTAAAAAAATATTATAAAAAAAGCATATCGTACCAGTTCAATAATAGTGTACTAACTCAAAATTTGTATTTGTTTACTTTTTGGAATAAATCGAGACGTAATATTTATATCCATCTGGCATAAAAATATCGTGCTATTTTGTCTACCTTTTGGTAACGAAAAGGTTGCCTTAAATATTTGTAACGCCCTTATTGTTGCAACATCCCTGTTGTATAATACTGATCACTTGGTTAAATGTAACCAGTCATAACAAGTGCAACAATAGTTAGATAGGTACACATTTTCTTCCTATTTTTTAATTACTGTAAATACCTTCAACTTTGTATATCGTAATTTTATTAAGCGTGAATTAGGCATATTAATATTAAATAAATGAAATAATATAATAATAGCAAACCACCAGCTTTTTCCCTTTGGCACCACCGGTTACAATAGTTGGCGACGAGAGAAAAATTAAGAATACAATTCAAGTAGAATTTGTGAAATTAATGAAAGTGCAAATCATCAATTTTAAGTAAAATACAAAATGGACGCCGATCAATTCAGGCAATTCATGGCTGTACAACAGAAAATGTTGGGTGAAATCCTAAACGCTACCAATACTGCTGCTAATCCAGGGCAAAGTACGTCTGCAAACGCAGTGTTAGTAGCAAATTTCGATCAGTTCGATCCAGCTAAGGAGCCGTACAAAAACTACATACAGCGATTTGGGAACTACATCGAAATGAAAGAAATCAACACAGACGAAGTATATTGTGCCAAATTGCTATTAAATTTAATTGGTACAGCAACATTCAACACAATTACAGCATTGACAGCACCTAAATTACCGTCTGATTTAAAGTACAAAGATATGCTGGGGAAACTGGCCAAATATTTTTCACCAAAGAGGTACTTGTTGGTGGCTCAACATCGTTTTTTAACAAAGTATCAGAATGATCAACAGTCTATTGCTGATTTTGTTGCTGCTCTTCGGCCAGAAGTAATTGATTGTAATCTTACGTCTCCATGTGACTATAAAATTTCAATTGCAGATATTTTCCTACGTGCTCAGTTCATCAGGGGTGTTCGGGATAACAGCATTCGGGAACAGCTCAATTTAATTAATTAATAGTTGAAAGAAAATTAAAAATATAACTTTGATTTAATTAACATTTTAGTGGTTTTAAAATAAATTTTTAATTAAAATTTTAATTAAATAACAAAAAATCTTAATTGACTTTTTTCGTTTAAAATAAAATAATTTAAACTTGTAGAATTATTGTTGGCAATTGTCAATATTTAATTAAATCAATTTACACATTGTTTCAAACGGCTAAGTTTTTTGATTATTTTTTTATTATTAAAATTAAAATATCAATTACACTGGTTTACAGCCAAAAAATACCAAGAACACCATATGCCTAGATAAGTTAATTGGGACCTCCTGAACACGAAAAAAGCTGCATTTTTTTTTCTAAGTACCGTTATTTAGATATCGGTACTTTTGTGTTTTTCGGTGTATGGTCCCACTCAAACCCTTGTGGAGCCCAACCGAGAAGTCCTATCGAGATAAATAGGATATCGTTGCAAAGGTAATTGAATGCCTTTTTTGTCGATATGCTGCAAATTTCATTCTGATTATCTCGATCAGACTGCTCGGCTGGGCTCCACAAGCGTTTTTCGTGTTCAGGAGGTCCCAATTAACTTATCTAGGCATATGGTGTTCTTGGTATTTTTCCAAATTAAAAATTTGTAAAGCAGTGTTATTGAAAAAAAAAAAAATATATTAATAATTTTTAGTAATCTATATAATCATTTTGGTAATAGGTGCAATATCAACCAATTGCTTGCTTGATTCTATGAATTTGGCATGAATTTGGTGATAAGAGAACATTTTTAATTTTTTCTGTGTTCAGAACTAATGCTTAGTAATCCGCCAATTTTTGGGCATCTGAACTATTCTCTATCTCAGTTTATTCACTTATTATATTTTCTAATAATGTTCGAAGACTGCTTACTAGCAGAATGACGTCAGACAATGTATCAGTGTCATTGCTTGTGGATTTTGTAGCCTCTTTGAAGAAACCCAAATTTTTCATCAAAATTATTTTTATTCTCACAAACATCTCTTTAAAAATAAGTATAAAAATCTAAAAATTAACAAAAGTTTTAGGTTTTTGTACTAAAAGTTCATACAAGATTAGCAGTGAGAGAATATTTCCCTACTCTGCTGAAAGTCAAACGGCTGAAACTGGAGGTCCACACTAAGCGTTCAATTCGATTGATACGTTAAAGTATCTGTCAAAAGAGCGGAATCAGTGTTAAACTGTATTGACAACATACACAGCAAATGCGTATAATGCATAGACATATAGAACGCATTAAGTGGGATAACTTACCACATTTGCATGCGTCTTGAAAAAAAGTCAAGGAAGTATCAAACGCATAGAACGTGTGGTGTGGACCTTCAGCTGAAGAATTAAAATAAACAATTTATTATTCTATTAATCAGATTTATTAAAAACGTACTAAATTTCACATTTTTATTTTTGATAAAAACACTGAAATTTATTGTTGAGGGAAAGCTGGTTTCTATGTGCATTTGGCATTATTCTATATTGATTTTATGTTCTACTTTTAAATTTGTTATTTCTGTTAGTGGTTATGCAAAAAATAACCATTGAAAGTTAAATTGTTTTCAACATTTTTATTTTTCTAATGAATAAAAATGTTGAATATCGAGGGCCTATATTCAAACCCCTCTATCTTTGATTTTTACGAAAATGAGTTTTTAATGGTAAAATATTCAGTAAAACAAGCCTCATCTTTGGTGTGATTTTCATAACAAACATATTTTTTTTTGCTGTTTTATTTGCATTTTTGTACTTTCTCTATCTTACACAATTAATTTTTCTGAATGAAAAACCCTCTATCTTTTCTAATAATTAATTTTCAAATATTTTTGGAATAACTTGTTCATGCAATACATGTTTTTTTTTACTATTTTTTGCAAGCTGAACATGAATTTGACATTATACCACCGGAATACCATTATTTTTACGATCATTTAAACCAATCAAACTCCAAACAAACTTAAAAAAGCAAAAACAAAAAAAAAAAAACAAAAATTGTTGCTATAACTTTTTGTTTAATATTGTTAATTGTTAATTTTTTTTATCTTATGTTGTATTATCTTAAATTAACCACGTTAAAGACCGACAGATGGCATAAATAAAATCAAAATAATTTATTTTTATTAAAATGCAAAACCCTCTATCTTTTCATTTTCATACATACATATTGAATATTTTTGAGAAGCAAAACCCTCTATCTCGCATAAAGTCCCCAATAATGCAAAATTTTATGAACCAATTATCTGTAAGATTCAGTAGTTGATTGAAAAAATATTGTAGAATAGCGAATTTTAATAACTCAAGTAATACACGAAAAAAACAGTTTTTTGGCTCTCCTGAAAAATTGTGTAAGATAGAGGATTTTGAATATAGGCCCTCGATATAAAAAGTTACTTTTAAAAAGAAATAATCTTCATATTCTATAAAATTATTTTTTCAAAAAAATACTAAAAAAAGGATCGGTGTATCGCCAGTAAAATATCGCTGATACCGATATATCGGCAAACCCGAAGTATCGCAAAATATCAGTACCGGTATTCGTTACACCCCTGCTTCAAATACCAAAAATTAAAAAGTTTTTTGCTTATACATACTGAACATTTTTTAAATTTTGAGTTAATACAGTATTGTTGAACAAGTGCGATATATTGACATTCCATTTATTTTCCATTCCCTTTTTTAAAATTAAAAAAAAAAACAAAAAATTTTCTATAACTTTATTATAGTTTTTCTTTCCACCCACATTGTAAAAATATTTGAAATATTTGAAAACTTTTTTTTATATTAAAAATAAGAAAAAACTTGAACTTTTTTTTGTTGCGGCTGCTGCTGCTGTTCACATACAATTTATTATCGTGCCAGCTCAATATTTGACGTGTGTTAAAAATCACTACTACTGACTGTATCAAACAAATATCATAGTTTTTTCTTTAAACATGAGCTGCGAGTATAAAGTCCCGTAGTGATTATACTAGTCTATGCATGTAAAGGGTATTTTTTAAGCGCGATAGAACTTGAAGTTGTAAAAATGAACACAAAAAATTAAATTTCAATCAGAAATTATATTTTTATTCAAACGATTATAACATGGCATTTACTGGGCATGTTCCCACAATCGCAAAACGCTTAACATTCTGACTTAAAATCGCATAAAAGGTCTTTTTTTAAATAGCGATCGCAAAAATTTGGCGAATTCAAATCGCAAAAGTTGCTCAAGGCAACTAGAATATTTTAAGGAATCTATGGCAAATCGCAAGTAAAACGCACTAGTTTCACAAAACAATAAAATATATCTGGCGGTTTGTGATTTTAAATCGCGCGATTGTCAGTGCATGACCTTACATTTTAAAATGAAATTTACGAAGAGCATTCTGGACGTCTAATTCTAGGGCACTTGGTCGAGTGTGGCAAGTATAAAGCAAACAATGTTGGCTGTCAAGGCGTTAGTTATTGCTGGCTTATCAGCATTTACCAGTGACTTAACGTAGTCCTATAAAAAATAATCGAGAGGTGTCAAATCGCACGATCTTAGAGGCCAATTGACAGGTTCATTTCTCGAAACTGACTTATGGCCAAACTTTGATTTCCATAGAGCCATCCTGTTGAACTCACATCTTTACCGGATCAATGACATCCGTACTTTCAAACAAAAAATAATTGATCATGGTGCACAGAAAAAAATGTTGCCCCAATTAAAGCATGAATCAAAAATAAAACCAGTTTTAATTAAAAATGTAATCAAGTGAATTAAACGTTTAATCAAGTAAATTAAACCTTTAATCAAGTGAGTTAAACGTTGAACTGTTACTATTTATTTGTATACTGGTACAAATTAATAGTATCAATTAAACTTTTAATTCACTTGATTAAACATTTAATTTACTTGAATAAATTTTTAATTAAAACTGATTTTATTTCTGATTAATGCTTCAATTGGGGCAATATTTTTTTCTGTGTACGGTAATCATCTCCATGGAACGTAACGCAAGATCCGTCTTCACTTTTAAAAATTGTAATGGAGTCTGTAGGGTCTGTTGTATATAAATCTCTCTTCATATGCGGAAATTTTGCATATTGACAATCTCCTTAATTCAAGAATAAGTTTAATAGCTGAACACAAATTTGGAATGTAACATCGATGATTGATTTCCAAAGTACATAAATTTGGAAAATTTTGCAGCTTTGTTCAAGAGTGTGTCCATTCGTGATGATTTTTCGGATCATACTTATCATAAATGTCAAAAATTGAGCGTATTATGACGGTTCGTTTGCCAGCTAACTATTTCCTTTATGTGTATAGTATTTTTTTGTATGTGTGCACTGCAGTGCTCACAAAGGTGACCGCTTAACAAGCACCGCGTATAAATTTATCAAGTGGCGGTTAAAGCCGCGCTAATTTTGACAAATCGGCTAGTTTGAAATGACTTACAATTTTTTTTTATACAAACAGTTGATATTTGGAGCATTAAACACAACAAAGCAATTAAAAAAAATAAGAAATTGCTTACAACAACAGAAACCTGTGTTATTTTTGTATTTCTGTAACGGGTGGTCCAACCGAAACGCACGATGTAAACTGTAAATAAAACAAGGAATTTTCAGAGAATTATCCTAATATTTTTTATTATAATAAAAGGATCTATGACAATTATAAGTGAAATAAAAAAGTGGTCAAAGGATCGCCACAGCTTCCACATTTTCAATGACTCTGAGACATAATTGAGGTTCAATGTCGTTAATGAGCCGAATTATCTCATCCTTTAGCTCTTGAATTGTTCTTGACTTATTGACGTACAGTTTTTCTTTGAAATATCCATAAAGAAAGAAGTCCAACGGTGTCAAATCACATGATCGTGGCGGCCAATAGACATCGCCACGACGTGAGATAACACGGCCATTGAATTTATCGCGCAAAAGAGCCATTGTTTCGTAGGCAAGGGGTATCCTGTTGGAACCACATATCGTCCAGGTTCATATCCTCAATTTGTGACCACAAGAATTCCGTTATTATCTCCCGGTAGCAAACCTACAATTTTTTGCCCACAATTCTCTTGATTGTGGACACATTTGGTCGATTATGCTGACCAAAAAAATCACGAAGTGCACCAAATGCATTTTGATTTGAACGCCCATTTTCGTAAAAGGCTTCAACAATCTTAACGCGCTGCTCAATTGCGTATCTCTCCGTGGTTGAATTTATCAATCACTGAAACAAAGAAATGTTTAATTTTCTTGGGCTCTTAGTATTGCTGCCACAGTTTAACTAAAATACCCCGTAATATAAGCAAAACTACCTTAAAAAACATAGAAAAAATCTTTGAAGCTCTCAAAACTCCTTCTTCTTCATCCCCGAATCTACAAATCTCTCTTTTACTGCCGTTCACTGCTTTGCACACTCTCTCCTACGTGTTCGGTCTATGGCTGATGTTGACAACATCTGGATTGTTTGTTATTGATGGAGTTAAGTTGAAGTTGTTGTTGCCAGTAAGCAACGGATATATTTTTTATTACCCCAGTGTAGTTTGAACGTGTGTGGCAGACGAGCTGATAGAAAGGAAATAAATAAAATTCCATGGAAAATAAAGTATCATTAGAGTAAAAGTTATAAATATTAAGGAAAACTGAGGGGGGAAAACCCAACGATAAGATAAGAAAATAAAAAAAAATATCCATACAAAAACATATTGGTAATTTTTTTGCCTTTTTCTTTTTGGAAACTTTATTGATAACATCCAATTTAATGATCTCAGACATTAATATTAGTGGTGGAAAAGGATAAATTGGTATAAAATTTTGTGAAATGTATCCATAGAAAAAACTGTTTAAGAAACTAATTTTTAGTTGAGGTTTTTAAAAAATAAAGATTTATCTCAAACTCTGAAAAGGATAGAAATTGCTATGTAAAAACACTTTTTATTTTATGTAAAGAACGGGTTAATTTTAATGATAATAAAAAATTTAATTAATGCTGGGGACACAATTGAGTCGTACGTCGTATGAACGTTGGACATAACGCCGTGAATTTTTCAAAACACGCTTCACTTACCCACAATGCCGTCGTATTTTTTTATGTTTTGTGTAGAACGAGTTAATTTTAATGACAATTAAAAATTTAATTAATGCTGGGAACACAATTGAGTCGTACGTCGTATGAACGTAGGACGTAACGCCGTAATTTTTTCAAAACACGCTTCACTTACCCACAATGCCGTCGGAAACGTATTTTGTTTTATTTTAAACATAATACTAAAAAATTCTAAAGTTATTCAAATTATTGTTCATTTTTCTATACTTTTATTTTGTTATCAAATAATTAATTTGAAAACACAAAAATAATTAAATTTTATATTTTTAATTTTGGTTTTCTATGACGATACGTACGCAACCGGAGTATGATATAGAATTAAGTCTATGACAACGTACGACGTAGATACGCATTTACGTTTATGCCAGCTATTGTGTACCTTTGTATAAAATATTTGACGTTTAAATTTGACAACGTATATACGTCGTACGCTAGTACGTACATACGGTGCTATTGTGTTTCTACGATAAAGTAACAACTTAAGGCCGTTTTACACTATCACAAAAGTCTTATGTATTCTTTGAATTAAAAAAAAAAAACAATAACCACTTATCATGACAGGGTTATATTTCCTTAAAATACGTAAGACTTGTGTGATAGTGTAAAGTACCCTTTAGCAACTTGTCAAGGAATCTGAAAAATAAATCGTCTATGGAAATTATCTATAAAAGTACTATATAAAAAATTTTAACGTTACTAGTTGACTGATTCATTATCACACAGCTTAAGCACCTGAAGCAAAAATTTTTAATTTGGACCTGATTTTGGTCTCTCTCCAAATCGATCCACGAAGACGGAATTTTTAGATATTTCGGTATTTAGGGGTAGAAATAGTTAAAACTTGTTAATTCGCTAACCTCATATCTCCTAAACTAAAAGAGTTACAAAAGAAATGCAATCCTAATTGTTGTTTATTAAGCGGGCTGGTGCCTGGAACTTTTTCGAAATTCGGTCTTTTTGGGGAGTAAGCGGGTGAAACATGTATTTTGGAGCTTTTTTTCGTTCCATCTCTCTTTAAAACCAATAAACATGAAAATACAAATTAAATCACTTACCCCCATTTTCACAACTTACCGATAGCTAAAGGTAGAATATTATCGGCCGTAAAAAAGAGTTCCATTACTAAAACTTTACTTTAACCGACCAGGCCGGATAAACCTTCCATCAATTTATCGCTCACATTATTTTAAAGTAAAGTTGCAATAATGGAACACTGTTTTTACGGCCTATAAAATTCTACCTTTAGCTATCGGTAAGCTGTGAAAACGGGCCTTACAAATAATGAATATGGTAAGTACTTTTTCGAAATTTGAACGTTTAAGGGGTGTAAATCGTATCAATTTTTGGTATTTTTTTTTTGCAAAATTTTTTCTCCATATATTCACACATAAGTATTAAATTATGATGAGAAAAAGAGTACCAAAAAGGAGAAATATGGGAAATAAAATTTCTTTCTTTCACTTCTTCGTTTTACATGTGGTCCTTTGTATAACTGCTGCAGGGCCCTGAGTAGGGTGTACAATTAATCGACTTTTTTTTGTTCGATTATACGATTAATCGATATTTGGCATTTTTGAGTTTCCTTTTAATTTTCTATTCTCTCTCACTTTTTTTACTAACGCACTCACACTTTTTAAATTGACCACGAGATTGCTCTCAATTTTACCTTTGGGGAGGGGCAACGCCCCTTTATGTCGATTATATCTAATTAACTACTGAACCGATCGTCATAAAATTCTTACAGTAGACTGTTGTTATGAATTAATGAGCCCTAGGCTATGTAAAGTTGTGGTTGAACAAAGGGGCGGTGGCACGCCTAATCAACTCAAAATTTATAATCCTCTTATCTTCGACACTGTTTCACGTATGTAGGTGTTGGGAGAAGTAAGATAGTTGCAGGGGAAGTGCTACCCCCCATAGGACGCCAATGTTTAATATCGCATATCGTAAGAACTGTTAAAGTGAGAATGTTCAAACTTGGTATTAGTCACTCTTATGGAAAACTACACCTTTAAAAATATAAATAAAGGGGGTACGCGCAGGGCGAGTAATACCCCCCCATAGGAAGCATATATTAAATATCGCGTAACTGAAAAACTATTACAGCGAGAGTCTTCAAATGTGGTTCAATCCACTATTATGGTAAGCTATAAATTCCAAAATAAAAATGGGTGGGGTAGACGAAGGAGGAGCAATACCCTCCATAGGACGAAAATATTAAATACTTCATATCTGAAGACAAAAGTCTTCAAGCTTTTTAGGACCCATTCTTATGGTAAACTACACCTTTAAAAATAAAAATATAATATATAAATGAAAAAGCGTATGTTTGTTTATTCTCTACAGACTCCTAAGCTACTGAGCCGATTTTCCTGAAAGTTTCACAGTAATTTCCTGACTACTCGATGCTTAACTATTAATATATTTTAATCAAGTAGGCGTGGCAACAATCATACAATAAAAATATGAATAACCTTATATCTGGAGGACGGTTACAATAAGAGTTTTCCAATAGGAAACAAATAACTTCGTTATCAATACACGACATCTGCCAAAAAGTTGGCTGGATTAGACAAGCGGGCGTGGCACCTCCCACACAATTGCAATAAAGATTTCTACGTATTTGAAGCGGAAGTATTCCAATTTTGTCCAAATAGCTTAGATAATAATCCACAACATATTTCAAAAGGTAGTTTTAATGGGAAAAGTAGGCATGGCACCTCCCATACGAAGACACTTGAAATTTCTGTATATCATCTGTTGAACGGTTACTGTAAAATCATTCAAATTTAGTCCAAGATGCTTTACTTTTTAAAAAAATCTTACCAATTTTATTTCGATCAGGGTAGCAAAGCGCACCGGGTTCAGCTAGTATTATTAAAAAAGGAATTTTGGAATATTTTATACTGAAAATGAATCTTGAAGTTTCTGCTATAAAATTAAATTTGAGCTAAGTTTCATTAGGAAATTAATCTTGGTAAAACTTTTATATAAAATTAATCTTGAAAATTAGTCTGATTTTATTTTCTATAGAAAATAAGTACTTGAATATTTTCAATAGAAAATGATTCGTGGATTATTTTCTATACAAAATAAGCATTTGATTATTTTCTAAAGAAAATTAATGATTGATAATTTTCTATAGAAAAACAATTTTTGATATTTTTATGTAGAAAAGCAGCGATTGATTATTTTCTCTAGAAAAGGATGGCTTTATTTTTTTTTTTATAGAAAATTACTGTTTGATTATTTTCAATAGAAAAGGAGACTTTAATTATTTTCATTTGTAAATGAGTCTTTGATTACTTTTTATAGGAAATTGGTCTTTGATAATTTTCAACAGAATATGAGTCTCGGATTATTATCAATAGAAAATGAGTCTTGGATTATTTTTTTTTAAATGTTATGGGTCTTTAAGTATTTGCTATAGAAAATTTGTCTTTGATTATTTGCAGTAGAGAATGAGATTTGGACTATTTTTTTTATAGAAAACGAGTCGTGAATTATTTTCTATAAAAATGAGTCTTGGGTTATTTTTTTGGATTTCTGGGTTGATTTACTTTCTATAGAAAATGAGTCTTTCATTATTGTCTATAGAATTTGAGTCTTATAGAAAATTAATCCTGGATTATTTTCTAGAGAAAATGAGTCTTGTATTATTTTATAAAGCAAATGAGTCTTGGATTATTTTTAAAGAAAATTTGTCTTTGATTATTTTCTATAGAAAATTAGTCTTGTATTATTTTCTATATTAAATGAGTTTTGTGTAATTTTCGGCACAAAATGATATTTTGATTATTTTTTTTTAGAAAAACGAGGCTTGGATTATTTTGTATAGAAAATGATTCTTTGATTATTTTCTGTAGAAATTGAGTCTTGGGTTATTTTCTACAGGAAACGGAAATTGGATTGTTTTTTAAAGAAAATTAGTCTTGTATTATTTTCTATGGATATTTATCTTGGATTATATTCTAAAGAAAATAAGTGTTTGATTATTTTTTATAGAAAATGGGTATTGTATCTATAGTAAATGCGTTTTGAGGCATTTCGATTGAAAATGATTATTTGATTATTTTCTGTAGAAAATGGGTCTTTAAATATTTTCTTTATAAAATGAGTCTTGTATTTTTTTTTTTTTAATAGAAAATGAGTCTTTAACTGTATGCTATAGAAAATTAGTCTTTGAACTTTTTCGGTAGAAAATTAGCCTTGGATTTTTTTTTAATGAGTCTTGGATAATTTTCTATAGAAAATTAAAATAAAGCCACACGGATTTTTTGGTATTGTTTTTGGTTTAAAAGAAATTTTTTTCTTTAACTATTTTCAGCACTTCTAACAATAAAATTTCTTTATAACTGTTGGCCGCGCTTTCGTTTTCAAAGAAAGTATTAACGAAAGTCCCGGCATTAAAAAAATTTTAGATCGGGATTGACTTCCGTAGCCTTAAAGTATTTTCTTTATAAAATGAGTCTTGTATTATTATTTTTTAAGTGAAATTGAGTCTTTAACTATTTCATATAGAAAATTAGTCTTTGAATTTTTTCGGTAGAAAATGAGCTTTGGATTTTTTTTTTATAGAAAATAAGTCTTCGGTTATTTTCTTTAGAAAAAAGTCTTGGGCTATTTTCTATAGAATATTAGTCGTGGATTATTTTCTATAGGAAATTATTTTTGAGATATTTCCATAGAAAATGATTATTTTCTACAGAAAATGGGGTTTTAATTATTTTCTACAGAAAATGGGGTTTTAATTATTTTCTTTAGAAAATGAGTATTTTATTATATTTTTTTTTATAGAAAATTATTCTTAATTATTTTCTATAGAAATTTTTGTTTAATAATTTAATTTTTGGCGCTTAGTTACTTTTGTTTAAAAAGGAGATATCGGGTAAGTTTCTACAAAAAATGAATATTGCTCTAATTTCTATAGAACATCTAGGCTGAGATTTTTTAGGAAATTAATGTTGGACTATTTTGTATATTATTTTCCATTTCTTCACTTTCCTTCTATTAGCTGTAGCACTTTCAAAAATCTTTATTAATACTTTCTCTATATGAAAAAGCGAAATAAAAATCTTTTTATGATGCAAAAGTTTATTTTAATATTTTCATCACATCATTGTCGAGAAAAGTCATCATCAAACATTTTTTACATGCCATGGAATAAATGCCAAAGGTTAACTTTTTTTCCGTTGATTTGGGAGTTGTCGTTTTTGCTGGTACTTTTTTAAAAGTAACTAAAACATCTACAGAAATTTATAAATAAAAGATAAAAGTTTCAAAAAATATTGGTAGGATTTTTGTTTTGTTTTTTAACTTTTTCAGTAATAAAGTGGAAGAAAAAAGTTTCTGTATTTTGGGGAAAAATGTTAAATAAGCAATTGTAAAGACATACTCTAATACAAAGAAATAAAAAAAGCAAAATATATACATGAGTTATATAAAAATATACAATAAAACTCAGCACTCAAATAAACTTTAAATATACACATTTGAAAACAGCAACACACTCCTTCAATTATTTGAACTTACAAGCTTGTGTGTGTGTGTGTGAGAGAGAGAGAGAGAGTGTTTTGCTTAAGTTGTGGTACTACGATATGAAGAGTTGTTAAATGCATGAATGTTTGTGTAAGTTAAAACGCGTATGCTTGCTTGAGTGTGTGTGTAGGTGTAAATATGTGTGTTAATAAAAATGTATGTTTGTTTACTGAGTTCCCTTTCCGTTTAAAAGTTTTTTTTTAGTTATTAAATGTTAGTCAAAAAAGCAACAAAACAAACTAAGTTGACTTAGAAGAAAATCAAGTTGCCTTCCGGGTTTGTTGTTGGCATATATTTGTTTTCTTCGTCTTCTTCATATATAATTTTTCATTTTCTCAGTTGAGTTGCCACATCTCATCTTATGTTTATTATTTCGCTCCCATTTGGTATGTATTTTTGTCTTTCAAAGATGTTAGTTTTAGGTTTTTTTTTTCTTTATTTTTAGCATATTTTTGTTGATTATTGTAGATAAATTTCCGTACTGCTGTTTTTTTTTAATTTTCATCTTGATCTTCCTTAAACTCATTCCCTGGGAGATCTAAAAGATTCTTTTGATGATGCATGAATTGCGTATTTAATCAGCCTAAATAAACATTTTTGTTTTGTTTTTTATTTAAATGTGTTGCGTTGATGACGAATTGAAGAGACCGATGTTTGTATGTGTGTTTAGTGTGCTCTTGCAAGTGTGGGTTAAATTGTTATTGGTATATGGGTTTTAATAAAGTCATCGAGGGTTTTTAAATGGTTATTATATTCCATAGAAAAAGTATTTAAAGTCAGTTCTGGCGTAGTTCTAGCTTAGTTCGATCGCAATGAAAACGCCGTTCAGATCCAGTTGAGTGCTAGTTCAGTTCTAGTTCAGTTCTAGCTCAGTTATAGTTCAGTTATAGTTCTAGTTCAGTTATAGTTCTAGTTCAGTTCTAGTTCTGGTTCAGTTCTAGTTCCGTTCTAGTTCAGTTCTAGTTCAGTTCTAATTCAGTTCTAGTTCAGTTCTAGTTCAGTTCTAGTTCAGTTGTAGTTCAGTTGCAGTTCAGTTTAAGTTCAGTTCTAGTTCAGTTTTAGTTCAGTTCTAGTTCAGTTCTAGTTCAGTTCTAGTTCAGTTCTAGTTCAGTTCTAGTTCAGTTCTAGTTCAGTTCTAGTTCAGTTCTAGTTCAGTTCTAGTTCAGTTCTAGTTCAGTTCTAGTTCAGTTCTAGTTCAGTTCTAGTTCAGTTGTAGTTCAGTTGCAGTTCAGTTTAAGTTCAGTTCTAGTTCAGTTTTAGTTCAGTTCTAGTTCAGTTCTAGTTCAGTTCTAGTTCAGTTTTAGTTCAGTTCTAGTTCAGTTCTAGTTCAGGCTTCGCGGGAATAGATTTAAGAAACATAAATCATATTGAAAAAAAATAAAAAAAAAAAATAAAAAATGTTCTAGTTCAGTTCTAGTTCAGTCCTAGTTCAGTTCTATTTCAGTTCTAGCTCAATTCTAGTGCAGTTTTTTTTTAATCAAGAAAAACGAAACAAATTGAACTATTTTCTATAGAAAACTATTTGGAGAATTTTTTCTAATCTCAGATTATTTACATATATATCATTTTGACAATAGTAACACTCTGCTTTTGGCTCTTTTCCTTAATGTTAACGCACTTGTTTCACTATTATCTCATTCCATAATATTTAAGCTAAATTTTTTAAAAAGAAATTTAAATTTATATAAAATAAAAAATTGAATAAATGTGTGTACAGCAAATAATATCGCTTTTGTTAAAGTTGTATGTAGAGCATGTAGATGATGATGATTTTTTTTATCGAAATTTTTTAAAGTCCTTTAATAAAACCCCGGGGAATAAAAGCACACCAGGATTTTGTTTTAAAATTGTTTAAATAGAACTGTGGAGACAAAACATATGTTCGCATTGTTCGCATTGTGCTAAATGAAAGTACATAAAGAATTATGTGTATTAGGACAACCACTTTTTAAGGCAAAAGAGAAAGATGTAAAAGTCTTTAACTATTTAACTTTAACTATTCAGATTTTAAATTTAAACAAATAATTTATATCGCAGTGCTTTCAAATTTAAATATATCAAGTCATATCGTTATTATGTCCTAAATAATATTTTACAATTGTTTAAAAAAAATATTGTTGTGCTTCAAACAAAATAAATATTTAAATGATGTGTTCAGTGATTCTTCATAACTGTACAGTAAGATTTTAAATTATAAGCGGTTGCTCACAGTTGTCATATATATTTCTTGTAATTATTGTAAGACATATGACTTTACAACTTTATGACTACCTTGTGAATGACCCAAATGTGCTTAAATAATTTATACTTAGGTTCTGTGTGAAACGGTTGCAAAGTTCTATGGTAATGAAAATGGTCTAGAATTTCTACGCTAATGTCAAAATTTATAGTGAAATTTTATTCACCTCAACAGTGTCAAAATTTTACTTTCATGGGTACTTTGCTAACGTTTCACACAACCCCTTGTGTTGACATTTCTGTTCAGTTAGGTTTGGAAAATCATCATGATGGTGGAAATTTATTTAAAAAAAATCTTTGCGTGAAGTTTATAGAGCCCTTCGGCCACTTTACGAAGTGCATTGCTTGTTAAAAAAAAATTGCCGTATTTGGAGCGAAGATAATCCTCAAGCCGTTAACGGATCACCATTACACCATTAAAATTAAATGTTTGGTGCGGATTACACGCTCTTCTAAAATGAACAAGGAGCAGCCGTTACGGTGAATGGCAAGCGCTATCGGTTAATATCGAGCTGACAAAATTTTTGTTTCCAAAAATTAATCACCTAAACAAGACAACAATACGGCGCAGCTTGCCATACAGCGCGCTTAATAATCGATTTATTGCAAAATCATTTTGGTAATAACTTAATTTCCAGAAGTGGTGCTGTTCACTGGCCCTTTCGTTCGTGCAATTTAATGCCTCTGGATTACTTTTTGTGGGGGCTATATTAAGCCAATGGCTTATGCCGACTAACCAGCAACACTTGAAGCATTAGAAGCTAATATTCAAGCCACCACTGTCGTCATACGGCCAGATTTATTCCCAAACAAAAATGGTTAAGATATAATTTTAATTTTATTAATATTTTAGATATTTTGATATAAATTTTAAATTCAAATATTAATTAAATAAGAAAAAATCGCTTAAAATAAAAAGTTAAAACTTGTAGAATTGTTGTTGGGAATAGTCAAAACCTGAGTGATATTTATTTATTATTTTTTTTTTTATTGCCAGAGTATCACACGAATTTTTGGAGCCTCAACCACAAGTCCTCGTTCGACCTAAGCCTTTGTATAGTATGGCGAGAGCTTCCAGAATCCACTCCAGAGTATTTTTGGTTCTCCACCAGTCGCGTTGAGTTATAATTGGTTCTCCACCGGACAAACACGTTAAAACATTGAGGTTACGAACGATTGCACAAAGTCAATGCTGGCAACCGCAAAAACTGTAACTCGGCACAGTTATACGACACCAAGCCATTAACCAATGCGAAGTGACAACGCAAAACGCACGAAAAGTAGACAAACAAGAACAATCTGAATTTGAAACAATTAGATTAGAAACAATTTTAAATATTTTCTGTGCCCTGAAGTTTTTCTATAATAATAATTCAGTTACTGCAAACTTGAAAAATGTGAATGCACCAGGCATTGTTAGATTATTTCTTTCCAAACGCCTACTTCTATTTTAAGCTGTACAGAATTTTTGGGCTATCCTTATATACATACTTTCAAGTATTATATGTGTGAGTAACTCTGCTAACACTACACGTTGTGTTGTGTTAGTATTATAAATTCATTTTGTTTGTAGGATATTGTGCTAATAGTTTATTCTCCTTAGGTCTAATGTATGTTTAGTTTATGACTACATGTACACAGATTCATTTGTATATTCCCAGCAAACGATATGAGTCCTAAAAAAGTCTTTTAGGACTCCTTTCCATGAGCAAAACGCTCAGAAGAAAGCTCCTAAAACCCTCAGATATGAGCGTGTTTTCCTATGAAACCGTCAAAACATTTTGTACTGAATATGAGCGTTTTAGGACTCCTAAATTTAACGATTTGTATGGAAAATTGTGAGGCTTTTTGCTCACAAATCAATCATAACAACCTCTTAAAAGAGTCATAAAGGAGGGATTTCAGAGCCAAAAAAGAGTGATATAGGAGTGTTTCTTTTTCTTGAAATTAGGGTATTCATTTTATATGTAAATTTGTGCTTTTTAGCTTTTATTAAAAGTTTTATTAATTTATGTTTTGTGCATGGAAATAATAATAATTTTAAACAAATTTCAACGGACAAAACCACATAATTTTCTTTTTACAAGGAGTTCAAATGGATAGTTTTGTCTAATGAAAAGATTTACAAGGGCATTGTTTAGTCAAATATTCACACATAAAGTACACAAAAAACATTAGTGCAAAAGTTAAAAAATAAATTAAATAAATGAATAATAAGCATTTGTTTTCTCAAAGATTTTATCAAAACCACAACCGAACCGCGCAAAATGATCACAATAATGACAGACAAACGCAAAATATTGAAATTATCAAGAAAAAGAAAACAAACTACCGTTGCCCCTCAGAAAACCCACATAAATAAGAGTTTTCTAGGAGTGTGCTCCTAAATTGCTCATAAAAATAAGTCTTTTCGGAGTCCTGAATTCTACAGGCTCCGAAATCAATCAGAATTGCTCATAAATTAGGAGGGTAATCATAAAAATCTCAAGAAAAGGAATCTTTTAAGAGTCATATTTAGGGGCGCTCCGAAAATTGTTTGGTGGGTTTACACTCGCATTCGCATATTGTTTTTAGTGTACATGTATGCAGACAGAGGTCTTTTGTTTTTATGTATAAGTTGAATGAATTGTGTAAACAATTTTAAAAAAACTACATATTTCTATTTAGTGGCTGCTACTATAGTCAGGGTATTAAAGATGCTATTTAAATTTTAAATGTTCGAAACCGATTATTGCGGTAAACGGAACTAAACTGGAACTAAACTGGAATTCAACTAGATCTGAACTAGAACAGCACTTAAACAAAACTATAACTAATCTTAAAATGTCCCTAATGTATATAGAAACATAAATTGTTTAATGTCGCTCCTATAAACAAAGTTTGTAATTAACAACACACATCTTGAGGATGTCGACTCCTATAGCTATATCGGAAGCCTAATTACGACTACTGATGGTTCCAGCAGCGATATTGAAAATTAAATAAAAAAGGCACGACAAGCTTTTGGCCGCCTAAGTAATGTATGGAAATCATCGTTACTCTCGCACCGTATCAAGTTAAAGATATTTAACTCCAACGTAAAATCAACGCTCCTCTATAGTTTCGAAACCTGGAGTGCTGCGCCACGTGATCTGCTGTCTCCGCTAGTGTTCGTAAATCAGTGTCTACGAAGAATTATGTAAATTTCTTGGCCAGAAACTATCTCCAACATTGGACTCTGGTCCCAAAGAAATCACCAGCCAGTTAAAATTGAAATACGTAAGCGCAAATGGAACTGGATCGGCCATACTCTGCGCAGGTCACACGATGACATCACCAGAAATGCAATTAATTGAAATCCGCACACCCAGAGAAAAAGCATGTTTAAATATGGTCACCTCCAACAAAACTTTTTTTAAATGCAATTTTAAACATATTATGGTCAATTTAACTAAATTATTGTCATCGACAACCATATTATGGTTAAATTACTTCTCCATTAAGAAGGCACAACCATGTTATGGTTGCCTCCGAACATATTTTGGTTAATAATAACTAAAATATGTTTAACACTTATAATAGCATGGTTGGTTTTCAACAATAGCATGTTGCTGTTGGAAAAGAGGAAAATACTATTGTTAATTTAAAAACAAATTATTGTAAAATTTAAGCATAACATGTTTAGAGGCAACCATTATATGATTGTGGCTTCTTGATGGAGGACTAATTTAACAATAATATGGTTGTCGGTGACAATAATATGGTTATATTAAACATAATATGTTCAATATTTTCTTTAAAAATAGTTTTTTTTTTGAGGTGACCAAATTTAAACATGTTTTTTCTCTGCAGAACGCAGAAGCAGATGAAGGCCGTCATATACATGGAGGAGGCAAACAGAGTCCGAAGTAAAAACCATGCGAAAAAGCTGGGCCGAAACTAAATCACTGGCAACAAATAAATCAAAATTCAACCAATTCGTTGAGGCCCTATGCTCCTTGTTGGATCGGCGGGATAATATATATGTAAACAAAATTAATCTATCTTTTCCTAACTAATACAAAATATCTGTCTATTTGAATATTTTAGTAGACAATCGTATACGATTGTTGTAGTCATTCTTTCTACCCCAGATGTCCTCTAAAAATTGCAACAAAAAAAAAAAAACCTACTGATCTATTTCTTAACATTTTTCTACCCCCAACCACTAGTGGTGAATGATGGTATATTAAGTTTGTCACTCCGTTTGAAGCTGTTGTATAATTAATCTCAGACCCCAAAAAGTATATGATGGAAAAACGGACATGGCTAAATCGACTTAGAATTAATAAAGGACCCAGCTGGATTTTAATCCCAAAATGTTGCTCGAAAGTGACCGTTTTTTCAACGCACAGACAAACGGACATGGCTAAATCGACCTTGAATCAATCAAGGACCCAAGATCTATATATTATGTATATTCTTTAAGAATATTATTTATATTCTTGGTCCTTAATAAATTCTTAGTGGATTTAGCCATGTCCGCTTTTCCGCTTATTTTGTGAAATTATTTGAATACGCCTAAAATCGTAGCATATATATATAGATACTGTGGTGAAATTTGGTACAATTTAGGCTTATATGGTCAGCAATATCACCATGCAATTTTGTCATCGATCCATAATTTACCATATGTAGGTGCCATACACGTCCGCCTTCTGAAAACAATTAAAAATATATAAAACGCTTAAACAAATTTTAGTACTGAATTGAAAATTTGGTCCAATTTAATTTTTTTTAATACCAGAAGTCACTCAACAGAATTTATGATTCATCCATAATTTACCGCGGGTCTACTATAAATTCTTCTCTTTTTAAACAAATTAGTTCAAATTAAGTTTTAGATGTCTAGAAATAAAAGTACAAAATTTTCTTATTGTCGGTCAATACCTAAACAGAGGTCTAAATTGCAATAAATTTTATTATTAGCACCCGTTTTTATAAATTTTAATTAATAATTAAAATAGATCCCATTTAGACCCCACTCCTAAATATTCTAACTGTCGGTTGATGGTATCAAAGATTCGGCATAGTCGAATATAGCTCTCCAACTTGTTTTGTTTTAAATTCTATGAGCCTATGAGATTCTTTGAGCATCCCTAATACTAGGTGTTATGCTACCTTGCAAGCACTATTTGTTTTTGTGAATGTGTTTGATTTTATGTATGAGAGATATTTCTAAGTTGAAGGATTTTCTTGCATGCTTGACATTGCACAAACAAGTTTAAGTTTAATTCCATTTTTATTTGTATATTTTAAGTGTCTGGTATTTACTTAATACCAGAATTTACTAACAATTATTTTATAACTGGCACTCATTACTTGTGGTAGACTGCATTCTAGTTTTAGTTTTGTTAGATTTTGTGTAAAATATTAATTGAAATAGACAGGAGAAAATAAATAGAGTCTGTTTTTTAAAGCCTTTAAGGTCGCAATATTTTTATATTTCACTTGTATTAATTTTTTTTTTCAATTCAATTTTTTATTTAAATTTTTCTTTATAAACATTATGGATCTTATATCTAGTATATCTATTGAAAATATATTAATAAGTTGCAATCATATTAAAAATTTTTTTAATAGTTTATGTTCAGAGTATATCAGTTTTTTTTTATTTTAAATAGGAAAGATGTTGTAGATAATAATCATAGGCCATGGCATGTCCTAAAATAAATTTTCAAGAATACACCTACGTTGCGTTGCCAATTTTACAATTTTGTGACTAAACTTAGCCATTTTTTTTACCTTGTTTAGCCACTTAAAAAAAATGCGCTTAGCTGTTTTCACCATGTTTACACAATTTAATTTACAAATTTGGCACTATCGGCATAATCGAATTCATCCTTATTTATAAACCCTTCTGTGTCATCTGAAGGTCCTACCAATTACTTTTAAAATAAATGTTTAACCTTTGTAATGTCTTGTTCCTTGTCTGAACAGAACAGAACTAGAACAGAACTGGAACAGAACTAAAACAGAACTAGAACAGAACTAGAACAGAACTAGAACATAACTAGAACATAACTAGAACATAACGAGAACATAATTAGAACAGAACTAGAACAGAACTAGAACAGAGCTAGAACAGAACTAGAACAGAAATAGAACAGAACTAGAACATATCTAGAACAGAACTAGAACAGAACTAGAACAGAACTAGAACAATACTAGAACAGAACAGAACTAGAACAGAACTAGAACAGAACTAGAACAGAACTAGAACAGAACTAGAACAGAACTAGAACAGAACTAGAACAGAACTAGAACAGAACTAGAACAGAACTAGAACAGAACTAGAACAGAACTAGAACAGAACTAGAACAGAACTAGAACAGAATTAGAGCAGAACAAGAACAGAACTAGAACAGAACTAGAACAGAACTAGAACAGAACTAGAACAGAACTAGAACAGAACTAGAACAGAACTAGAACAGAACTAGAACAGAACTAGAACAGAACTAGAACAGAACTAGAACAGAACTAAAACAGAACTAGGACATACCTAGAATAGAACTACAACAGAACTAGAACTAGAACAGAATTAGAACTAGAACAGAACTGGAACTAGAACAGAACTAGAACAGAACTAGAACAGAACTAGAACAGAACTAGATTAGACCTACAACAGAACTAGAACAGAATTAGAACTAGAACAGGACTAGAACAGAACTAGAATAGAACTAGCACAGAACTGGAACAAAACTGAAACAGAACTATTACAGGTCTAGAATAAATCTAGAACATTTCTAGTAGGGTATTCATATGGTTAACCGTTAATCGGTTACCCGATTAATTACTACCCGATTAACTGATCGGTTAATTTAAAATTGGTTATTTTCGATTAACGATTAAACCGGTTAATTTCAGTCGATTAACCGATGTAACAAAATTTTGAATTTTTTGTAGTGCTATAACATATTTTTTTGTGTTTTTAATCACTTTTTTCGTGGCATATACAAAAGGTATGTGTTTAAAATAAGTGTTTGCTGTCAACAGTTTCTGTACTTTTTATATGTATGTGTTTAGTTATTTGTTTCTTCTCATATTAATATTTTAATAGAAATAACCGAAACAATAAGAAGTGTTAAAAATTTAAAAAATTTCACAGGACTCTAATGGCATAATGAACATTATATGTTTACATTTATATGTTTAAAGAAATCCAGGAAGAAGACTGAGAAAAAAGTCAAGCTTTATCAAAACTAATGAAAAGAATTTCTTAAATCTTAAATATTTAAACCAACTTATTTGTCTAAAAGATTAGTTTATAAGATCTCCTTAAACTATTGAAATAACTAATTAAATTATCACACAGCCTATTTTTTAATAAATACATACAGCCGTATTCATAACAAAAAGTTAGCCACAGTTTGTACACTACGTACAACGAGCTGCTAACTAGAATGCCGATTAAGCTTAGCAGCTTGTTAGCATAGAGTTTATTAATAACAAATTTTATCCGTCTGCTAACTTTTAATAAATCAACTCTGAATCTTAATGATGCCACATTATAATACTCAAAAATGCAACACGTTTTGCATTAATCATCGCTGGTTTTGTCATTTAATTTAATTTTTTTTTATTTTCCCTCTTTATATAAAAAATTTGAAATGTTTTAAAATTAAATTATATTTAAAAAAGGACTCTAAACTAAAAAAAAAAAAACAGTGTATTAAAAAAAACAAACAAAATTATTCAACATAAAACGGCTGTTTATCACAAGTTGGCAAACGTTTGGCAGCTTGTTGACAAGAGTTTAGCAAATCGTTAGCCAGAGTTTGGTAAGTGTATTATGAATAAACTTTGTGCTTACTTCATGCCAAATTTTCGTTATGCATACGGCTGATAATATTTATTTATTTAAGAAATATGTATTACATATTTATGAATTATTTTTTTTGTTTGCTCGTTTTAGCTCAAAAATTGTTATGTTTGTTCTGTTATTGTTGTTGTTTCCCAAATAATTTATTCATTTTTATTTATTGAAATTACTTAATTTATAAAAAAAACTTTATTAATCGGTTAACCGATCAATAACAAAATTAACCGATTAAACCAAAAGCTCGGTTAATTCATCGAGCGATTAACAGATTAAAGCAAAAGTCAGATTAAATGAATACCCTAATATCTAGAGCAGATCCAGAACACCAGATCTAGAACAGAACAAAAACGAAACTAAAATATATCTCGTACAGAACTATAAAAAATGGGTTCATTTAAACAAGTCGGTACATTTTGGTAAAGCATCTGACACATATTTTTAGGGGCCAGGAATTCATGATACATGCAAAATTTAAACGATTTATTTCTATGATATACAAATTTTTACAACCATTTTATTTTTATAGGTTAAGAAAAGTTGAAGCGTAAGAATTAGAAAAATGCAACCGCCCGCTGTTTAGAGCAAACAATTTTTTAAAACATTTACACTATAGAATTTGTATCTTAATACAAAGTGAAATTTCCTTGTACTTTGATATCGTAATATCAAAGGGCGTTTCTTATATTCCCTGAATATTCTATTTTTTTATCAAGACAGGTAAGATGTTTCTTTACATAAGAGTTATCACTTTTGATACGAAATTTAATTTTGGATACCATTATTTTTAGTCAAAATTATAATATATAAAACGATTTAAGCAAAATCAATAAAACTATTCGTTTAAATTTTTTAAAATAAATAAAGCTGAAAACAAGCTAAAAACATTTTCTAAAACTGCTAAAAAAATGTCAAGTGCTAAATGAAAATTTTGCAGGTACATAAAAGTTTTAAATGCTTAATTTAGCTGCAAAAATGCCAAAATGGCCTCTATGAATGTCACGTAAAAATTTGTCGTGAAATAAAATCTATTTGATTTTGGAAACATGAAATTATTTAAAATTCATTGATAATTTTTCATTCTTGACTGAGCTGGGAATCGAACCCAGGTTTTCACGCACAGGTTGCCCTGACATGTTACGATTGTAACCACACAATCTCTTGAGAGGGGTTTACCATTTAACACTCACCGCCATTGACGACGCGTCGCGACGGCTGCCAGTCAATTGTCAAACATCAATCTTTACACCAAATTGTATTTTAACTTTGGCAGATCGAGATTTGTTTTAAATGATTATCTATTTCAATTGATTTACACGTTCTTTCCTACTGCTGTTTTTCGTAGTTTTTGTCAAGAATTCTTCTTGAAGTCCGAAGTACATTTTTCTGTTTTTCAAGTTCTTGTCCTTCCTTTTCTTGTTGACCTTTTGCACCACAACTTAAAGGACAAATGTAAACATAGAGCTTGTGCCTTAGCTGTTAATAATAACTAGCATTGTGGTTATTTTATGAACTATTAATAGTTTTTAATCAAAATTTTGATATTTTAATCAGGCTAAAGTTCATTGAATTTAATTTTTATTAAATTATTCTAATTAAGAAAGGAATTTTACAACATGAAATTTATTAAAATTTATTGATAATGTTTCTTTCTTGAATGAGCTGGAACTCGAACCCAGGTTTTCAAGGACAGGTTGCCCTGACGTTAGAACTTTTTTTCTTATGTTCTCACTTATAGACACTTATTCTCTCAACAATTCCATCCTACTTTCATTAAACTTCACACAGCTTGTAAACAAGAAAGAAAGAAAATAAAACATCTAACGATCACACGAGAGACAATTTGAAGCTACTGCCGACGTCTTAGTTATGGGCTTGAGAATTTTTGCCTAAAGTTTAAGACTCAATTCTCTTCGAATACTTAAAGTTAAGCTCAAACTTAACTATTTTATAGAGCAAATTTCGATCCGCCAAAAACTGCAAAGAACTCTGATGAAATGGTTATTTTCGAAACATGTAAGTGCGACCCCAGTTCAACCCCTCGTTCAGTCAAGAATAAAAATTATACATAAATTTAAATTCATTTCGTGTTGTAAGATTCCTTCCTAAATTGAAATAATTTAATGAATATTAAATTTGATAAACTTGAGCATGTTTCAAAATAAAATAAAATTTGAATTAAAAACTTAAAATAGTTTGATTAACCAAAAATGAAACAAATTATTTTGCACAACTTATTCCAAATGTGTGTTATGTTTTAAAATTCGAATTGACTTTTGAAAATGCATTCTAACTTGAAAAATGCTTATTTTTAATAGTAAATTATAAAAATAACCACATCTGAATTGCTAAAATGTTCAAAAGTTTTGAATTTTTGAAACCCATACTATACGACATGTCGCACAGCAATAATTTAACAGAATATTGAACGCAAGGTTTAAAGTCGCTTGCGGATCAAACAACAATTTTATGTTCTTCATTAATATGTGTCTTAAAAATTTTTAAAATTGAAAAGTTTAATTTAGATTTAAGACTAAAAGACTTAAGACTTAGATTTAAGACTTAAAATTGGCCAAATTAAAATAACGAATATTGTTGCAGGGCTATGTCGCATAGTCTGGAAATGCTTTAACTATTTACGTATATTTTTAAGAAAACTTTGACTTTTTTTCATATAAAAATTTACAAAAAATTAAATTGATTAAAGCGATTTTTTGACAATCAATATGAACTATCAATTTTTTATTAAATCTAAAAATTGTGATAATTTCTCTAAAGAGTAGCTGTTGCCACCGCCTCAATGTTGATTTACACCATTTACCATTTTTAAAAATTTATGTATTATTCTTTACAAAAATATTCAATTTATGTTCGAAAAAATAACATAAAAATGTAGATTTACACTTTATAAAAGCGGTGCACGACCTAATAACGTACATCAATTTTCGTAAAGCAAATGTTTCTGCTCTGCTCTGCACTGCGCTGCTCTTCTCTGATGTTGTTTGTATTTTTTTAACACCCTCCTCCATTATGTTGTTCACGTATACGACCTGTCATTGTCAATGATTTATTACATTTAACAGCAACTGACCCTAAAATAAAAATATTATGAAAGAGAAAAAAATCAAAACAAGTATTTCATATGACTACCAGTTTATTGCAGAAATTTTGCAAAATTTATAACAAAAACAACTTGATGTTACCGCGAGTACCGGAAAAAACCAAAGACCGACCCAGACAATACGGAAACTAAATGACCGATATACAATCGAATTTTTGTTACAGCAAAACGGGAGCAAAAAACTTAAAACAAGCAACTTGTGTTGCAACAAATATTGTATAACATTAATCACAGTTGCTTTCATTCATTGTTTATGGTGGAATTGTTTGAAAGAGAAAAAAATCATAGACAAGAGATAATAAAAGTGTATAAAACTAATTAAAGACCTTTTGGAAAAATTATTGTGAGAGAACAGCAAATACGCTTTGATTTCGACAAGAGGCTCTCAAAAATGGAGCTATCGACAACTTTACGATAGAAAATACAAGTTAACGATAACTTGACCTTTAATCTATTGACAACTTTTATATAGATAATTTAAGTAATCGATAGCTTTTCTCACGAAAATCAAAGTTAGCTATAGTCTTATTGAAAAAATATAAGCTAACGACTAATTTTCCATAGAAAATCAAAGTTATCGACAGCTTTTTATCGAAAATTAGAGCAATCGATAACTTTTTCAACTAAAGTAAATCTTATTAAAAGTTTCTAATGAAAATTGAAGTAATCGAGAATCGTTCTGACAAAAATCATATCTAACGATAACAAAAAATAAAGTTGTCGATAACTTTTCTTCAACAAAAATCACAAATATTGATAATTTACTTTTTTTAATAATTTAATTTATCGATAACTTTTTTCTAAACGAATGAAGGTATCCATAACATAACATAAGTTGATCAATAACTATCTATAGAAAAATCAAGTTCTCGATAACTTGTCTATAGAAACGTTAAATTATTGATAAGTTTTGCAAACTTTTTTATAGAAAAGAAAAGTTTTCGATCATTTTTTTCAAGAAAAGTCCACTTATCGACAACCCCTTAATATAAAAGTTATGTTAGAGTTAACTTTTCTATAGAAAAATCCAAGTAATCGCTTTTTCTATGGAAAATTCAAGTCGATAACTTTTATGTTACGGATAACTTATTGAGAACTACTCTATTAAAAAGTCAAGTTATCAATAACTTTTTTATAGAAAAGTCAAGTTATCAATAACTGTTTTACAGAAAGGGCAAGTTATCGACAGCTATTTTATAGAAAAGCCAAGTTATCGATATCTTTTAAAAAAAGTCAAGTTATCGATAACTTGTCTATAGAAACGTCAAATTATTGATAAGTTTTCTAGAAATAAGTCAGGTTATCGATAGCTTTTCAATAGTAAAGTTATTGCAACCTTTTTTTATGGTAAAGTAAAGCTATTGCAAACTTCACTTTCATAGAAAAGTGAAGTTTTCGATCATTTTTCGATAGAAAAGGCAAGTTAACGATATGTTTTTCTAGAAAGTCCAGTTATCAATAACTTTTCTATAGAAATCTCCAGTTATTAAAAAATTTTCTATAGACAAGTCCAGTTATTGATATTTTTTCTATAAAAATTCCAGTTATTTAGCACTTTTCTATGGAAAAGTTAAGTTGTCGATAACTTTTTTCTCTAGAAAAGTTAAGTTATCGATAACTTTTCTATAAAAAAGTCAGGTAATCGATTTTTGCATCCGTTTAATTTTTTCAATATTGTTTATATTTTTTCTCTCCAGTGTTACAAATTCATGGATTTTATAATATGAGCATCTATTCTAAATTGATTTAGGTCCCCTTTTATAAAAAATAAAAATGTATTTTTCAAGTAATTTTCCCCTTTTAACCCCACAACATCACAGGTCAACATGGTAGACAGATGGTTATTTTTGGAATCACCCACAAAAACAAAACCACGTCGCAGCAGAGAACCATATCGCACAAGAGATTGGGGGCGACTTTTTTTGTTTAATTCCTCTCATTTATTTAGTTTTTGTTGGCTTGGTATGTGTTTGTGTTGTTTGTCGGTTGTAATTATTAATTGATTTTGATTTATGTTGACACTAAAATCGTTTTTCATTCATATTTTCTACCGCAATCACTCACATGTATGCGGGGGGAAAACTAAAACACTTTGAATTATTTATACACACATATTCAAACATTCATCTACAGAACTATTTAAACTGAAGTGACGTCTGGCAATCCATTGGATTTAATTAGTTTTTATGTCTGCACAACACAAATAAAAAAACAAGTAAAATAAAATCGTTCATAAATGTATTTAAACATTTGTTGGCTGCTCTTGTAGTTGTTTTTGTGTCAAAATTTTTGATATGCGATGATTTCAAATTGATAAATAATAAATTGGAAAGGGTGAAAAGACGAGAAGGATAAAAACAATCGGGGGAATATATGACTTTCACGAATAATAAAACTCTAAGTAACAAATAATTTAATTTGATTTTTGCTAAAAAGATAACATTGTCCCAATTATGTTATTAAATATGTAAAGGTTTTATTTTTTAAATAAAAAATAAAAAAATTTAGTTTAAAAAAATTAATCCATATTTTTTAACAATTAAAAATTTTGGTGAGAAAATATTTAGTGTCTATTTACGGAAACGTTAAAATCTCCGCAAACAATTAAAAATTTTAAATAAATGTCTGCAGAAAACAAGTAACTGTGCTATATTCGGCTATGCCAATTCTTATATACCCTTTACGATAATGCGATAAGAATGTGTAAAAAATAAGAAAAAAAAAGTAATCAATACATGGAAAACAACAATCACAAGGGATTTTATGAGTAAAAATTAGATGCAGTCGAGGTTTTTTGCTCATATCTTTTGTGGATTCATCTGGCTGAATTTCAATAGCGAAAAATCCCTGACTGATGTAAATATATAGCAATCTAGTCCACATCATATCTGAGGTCTTCGGAAAAAACATTTGAACGGACTGACGAACATCGTTAAATTAACTTCGCTACTCATAAGGATATACTATATTTATATATAATTATAAATATATATATATGGGGGATTTCATGTCAAGTGACCCAACTTTTGAAATCGATGTCTTCCGATTTGGATGAATTTTGCACCAAGGTTAGTCTTATTGGATAGTAGTTTAGACACAAATTTTCAACAAGATCGGTCAAAAAGTTTCTGAGTTGGAGGGGGTCAAAATTTGACATTTTTGCAAAACCGGTGTTCTTTCTCGTCCATGTAACTTATTAGCTATTGGTGTTAGCAAAATTTGTCCCAAACAAATTAGATAGCTTTTTCTTCAAGCTATCGAAAAAACATTTTTTTGTATTTTTTAAAATTTTTTTTTTTTAAATTTTTTGAACTTATTTTTTATTTTTTTTTGGAAACGGTATATTTTTTTTTTTTTTTGCTCAAAAGAAAGCTTATGTATTTCTCTTTTAGGTAGTTTTGTTCGCTTACTGGGATGAGAGTGGAATATGTATAAAAAAAAATTATTTCTAACACAAGACGAGGGTTTTTCAATTCTTAGCATATGCACTATTTTGAATTTTTTCCTTTTTATGTGTAAGTGTTTCTAAAATCTTAAAAATAAAACTTATGCTGAGAAACTAGACAAATTACCCTTTCCGACGGTATATAACATACCGAACTAGCATTTCATTCCCTCGCTACTGTAATACCCACAATATGTTAATCCCAGGAATAAAATCACTTTTTCTATAAATATATAAATTAAATTTTTTTTATTTATTTGTAATAATAATTAAATTAATATAAAATAATAATAATAAAAACAAAAAGATAACTAATCTTCAAAATTTAATCTTAATTACATAAGATCCTTTTATAATTTTATTTTGTTTTTTTGGAATTGAAAAATTCTAATTGAAAAATCCTAACCACCTGTGGTGAAGGATATAGACAAAGCTATTGACATACATTTGCACTTTGTATATAATAAAATAATAATATGATAATATTACAAAAACGAGCCAATAAGAGAACAAAATTATAAATAATGCCTTGCATGAAATTAAATTAGCCTTAAGTTTTCTATGCAATAACAATGTCTCGACAACTTTTCAATATAATAACATAGTTATCAATATCAGTTTTATATGACAACACGGTTACACTCACAATATTCTGTACGTAAAACTAACTGAAATTGTAATATAAAATAAATGAAAATTCAGCAAAAAACCGATCTACTTATTTTTCATTTATTTATAACGAGGAGTTCATTTAATATTTACTGTCAAAAATTCAACCGCGAATTCCGTAAAGACAACTGAATTTACAGTTATTTTATGAAATTCCGTTATTTTCTACAAAAGAGCAGAATTTCTAAAAAGTACCAGATAACAAAAAACCAATATGTTATCGGTAATTTATATTTAAAAAGCCAAGTTATCGGTAAGTTCTCTTTAAAATAAAAAAACCATCAATAAGTTCTTAATAAAATAACAGAGTAATCGATACAATTAGGTATGTGAGGAAAAACAAAACGACTTGAAATCGATAATGTAGCTTTCAGTTTCTTTAAAAATTTAGCTAGAACATTTAATTTTTTCCTGTCTATACTTTCTTTAATTTCATATTAAAATGTTAATTGAACTGTATCTTGAACAAAAGATTAACCCCAATATTCATAAAAAATTTTTTTAGTTTTGTAGCAGGTTTATGCAATGAATTTCCTATGAAAATTTGTTTAATAAGCTTTTTAAAAATCAAAAATATTTTTTATGAATATGGGGGTAAGACTAGAATTCAGAAATAGATTTTAAAATCACTCGAAATTAATCACACCTTCTAAAAACGATAGTTTTGAAATCGATCGATTGTCATCACATACCTGAAAAAACCAGCTCTTTAATTTTGTCACTAAACACCAAATGTATCGATAAACCTTTTACCCCAAAAACAAAGTTATCGATAAGTTTTCTATAGAATAAAAATGTTATCGATAACTTTTCTATAAAATAAAAAAGTTATCTTAAGTTTTTTTTAATGTATATGCCAAAGTTTTTGATAAATTTGCTTAAGGAAAACCATAATTATTAATTTCTATTGAAAAAAATATATAATCGATAAGTTTTCTGTAAAAGAACAATGTCATCGATAACTTTTATGTAAAATCATACATCTGTCATTAACTTTCTTTTAATAAATATCCAAGTTATCGAAAGGTTTTATATGGAAAAACAATATAATCGGTAAGTTTTTCACAGAAAAGCTCATCATTAAAGAAGTTATCGATTTAAAAAAACGGCCTTTTGATTAAAATTCTTTTCAATATTTTTATCGCTAATTTTTTAACAGAATCTACAATAGAGTATATTAATGTTTTTTTATTGTGTGTTAAAGTTATCAATACCTTTTGCAAAGTGTATCAAAGCTATCGATTACTTTTCTATAAATTTTAAAGTGATCGAAAACTTTTTTACTTTATCAAAGTTATCGATAACTTTTCTATACCTTATTAAAGTTATCGATAACTTTTCTATAGTGTATCAAAATAATCAACAAACTTTTATGGTAAATAAGATTATTAAAGGGCACGATAATTCTCTAAGGTATTCGATATATGTGGCTGGCGTTCCCAACGTCTGCAATTTCTCATTGTCTCGAGTGGAAAATTATTACATTAATAACGTAACCACATTATCTCTCTTGATAGTTTTCGATATGAGTTATAGACACACTTTTTTCTCACTTTTTGAGAAAGGATGGAATATTTTGTTGCACATCTTTTCGATGCGAGAAGTTCGCACCATCCCAACAAAAACTTTACTTACCTGGTAAGTTAGAAAGTAATGTTGGAGACATATAAACACAACTTATTTTTCGGCTGAATAACTACTTATTTTTGTTCGAGTTGTCCACAGAATTCAGTACTAACAATATACTTACTAGTAGTCAAAAAGTATCTAGTTATTATTTAACTACCAGTAAGTTGAATTGTAAGTACTTACAATATACTTTATTTAGTTTGTTAGCAAAAAGAAAATATAAACAAAAACAAGAATTTGTATAAAATACATCTTTAAACTGCTTATATACCTAATAAGTAGTTATTGAGCTCGTTACCTTTAAGTAAATATTCAGTACTGAAAGCTTCACAACTAATAAGTAGTTATTGAGCTGATTATTAGTAAAGTTATGTTCACACCTATTAAATATTTGACGTCCTACACGTAACCATTAGTTTTTTTTACCGTGTAACGTGTGAAATAACTACTACCTGTTACCAAAATTCAAAAAGTTTTTCCCGGGATAGTTACAGAACATTAATACTGGTTTTAAGGAATGATCCATTGTGAGGTTAAGTGCGTATGAGCCTTTTAAATTCTCATGTATATTAATCATACGCCATTATGTTTGGTTTTATATAAATAAACATTTATTGTAAAAAGTTTCTTAAAATTTTAGCTATCAAATAGCCTGTGTAAACTTTTGTCTTACTCTTTGTCTTACATTTGGTACTGTTATTTACTTTTCTCCCAAATAATTTTATCTTTTTTTATATTGAAATTTGAAGACATTTACGAGCTTTAAATTAAGACACATTTTATTTGATCGCCTTTGCTTATTTATTTGTAACATATTTGTTCATTTTATATTTTATATTGCAGTTTCAGTGCAATAAACGAAATTGCTTTTAGTCAAATATTTATGAACAAACACAAACTTTGCATTTGTTTTTTCATCAAATGTTGGCATTTCAAAAATGGAAAATAATATCTTGACGTTATATTTTCTTTTTCGATTATTATCACTAGCAAATATTTACTAAAGCAGAACCAAATTTATATTTAACCCATTTTTCACCGCACGAAGAAAACTTATAATATATGTAACATAGTGGGGGTAGTGCACTAAATATTGATTTAAATCAGCAGTGCACAATCACTAAATAAAACTGGAAAAAAAGTAGATTGCATTTTTACCACAAAAAAAATTTGTGGTATTGCAAATTTTTTCACTATTGAATGCAACGAAGATTGAATGCAAAAAATCTGCACTCAATTCAAATAGTGCAAAATTTGTACTTGCAATCAAAAAAAAAAAACTGCATATAAACAGACTCTCACTAAAATTTGAAAAAATTAATTTTGTATGAGCATAATTTTTGATTCTGGTTATGATATGCATAAAGAATGTAATTAAACATGTCAATAATTTGTCAATAACGGAATATTTCATGATTTTAATCATGAAACAACCAGTTTTCTGTTTGTAAATTTAGGGCGAAACTTAAAGTTGCACTCAAATGAGTGAAGAGCAAAAAAGTTGCAATAAACTTATGATTGCTTTTTCTTAAATCAAACTATTTTTTTTTGAGTGCAACATTTTCACTATCACTCATGTTTAGTGAGTCTGCTAATTATAATTGGCTTTAATTATGAAAAAATAAGTGTTTTGTTTGTAAATTTAGTGCAAAATTTCAAGTTGCACTCAAATGAGTGAAGAGCAAAAAAGTTGCAATAAACTGATGATTGCTTTTTCTTAAATCAAACTATTTTTTTTTGAGTGCAACATTTTCACTATCACTCATGTTTAGTGAGTCTGCTAATTATAATTGGCTTTAATTATGAAAAAATAAGTGTTTTGTTTGTAAATTGAGTGCAAAATTTCAAGTTGCACTCAAATGAGTGAAGAGAAAAAAAGTTGCAATAAACTGATGATTGCTTTTTCTTAAATCAAACAATTTTTTTTTTGAGTGCAAGATTTTTTAACATCACTATCACTCATGTTTAGTGAGGCTGCTAATTATCAATTCATCACTCAACATCAACAAAATGATTGTAATAATTTTGCACCATCACTAACTGCGAGTTGAAACTGCAAAATTAGTGCACTATCTTCCTGATTCTATGATTTGTAAAAACGAAATAAGATTGTAAGTAACTGAGAGAAAAAAAAACAATGCAACAAACAAAAAAAAAAAAAAATGTGATGAGTGCTGGTGATTATAATCACCGGTCGGCGAAAAATGGTTTTTGTTTAAATTTGCTATAAAAATGTTTTTGTGTTAAAAATACTAAAAAGAACTTTTATATATCGTTTATCGAGAGAGTGGAGTAAAACATAGGGTGCGTTCGTAAATGCATCACTGCGCTGCATCAGAAAAGCAAACTTTTTTTTAATGTCAATAAAGAAGCAATTATAATTTTTTTTATTGTGTGACTATTATTTTTGTGGAGTATTTGTCAATTTTTTGGTCCATATCTACTTCATTCTTATATTTATAAACATTTGAAATCACTGATGCAGCGCAGTGATGCATTTATATGCCTAAATCGGCGAAAGTAATGGAATAAAACGAGCTTTTATATGAACATTAGGGACAATTACAGACATATCACTATTATATTTAGTGGTCATATATTGATTTGCATTAAAGTTAAATATTATAAATATTATTTCTAAGGGGTTTTTGGCAATTTAAATGCATTTTCATGATAACAGAGGCTGGGTTCTTCAGATTTGGAAAGGGGTAGTCGCTATCTGAATATATTTAAATTCTTTTGGTTTTAACTTTAGACTCTAGATTTTATCATTCACTAAATTATTAAAAATAATGTTTTAATAACAACAACAATAAATTCTCAAAATTCTTCTATTTTTCAAATAAAAAACTGCTACTATATTAATTATATTAAAGAGCCCGCTTCAAATCCAGTGTACATAATGTTTTAAATTCTTAACTATTGTTTATTTTAGATTAAGAATGTTATAGAAAATATTTTAAAAAACATAAAATTGGAGCTTTTGTTGGTACTTTGCCAGCGCGATGCAAAGAGTTAGTTTAAGCGATTGGTAAATATGGAACTCCAAACACTGTATTTCGGTATAGTTATATGTCGCCACACGCAGAGAAAAAACATGTTTAAATATGGTCACCTCTAACAAAATTATTTTTAAGGAAAATTTTAAATATATTATGTTAAATTTAACCATATTATTGTCACCGACAGCCATATTATTGTTAAATTAGTCCTCCATCAAGAAGCCACAACCATATTATGGTCGCCTCTAAACATGCTATGGTTAAATATGACAATAATTTGCTTTTATATTAACAATAGCATTTTCCTCTTTTCCAAGAGCAACATGGTATTGTTGAAAACCAACCATGCTATTATAAGTGTTTAACATTTTTTTAGTAATTATTAACCAAAACATGTTCGGAAGCAACCATAATATGGTTGTGCCTTCTTAATTTAACCGTAATATGGTTGTCGGCGGTAATAACATGGTCAAATTAACCATAATATGTTAACATTTTTCTTTAAAAATAGTTTTGTTGGAGGTGACCATATTTAAACATGTTTTTTCTCTGGGTGCAAATCAATACACACGAGAACGAAACGTAAAACGCGCAAAGGCAGATAAACAATGACGGCCTGAGTGCCCCTAGAAGACAATGACAACGACTTACCCATCGAGAGTAGTTTTGCGAAAACTGCTATTTTTATTGATTTGCTTACACATGACTATTTTGATAGCTGTATGTATGTATAACATATATTTTTGCAACTTTTTTTTACAATAAACAACTATTTATTCTCGCCCATAAAATAAGTATCGATTATTATCACTTTTATCGTCATCATAAAAAACTTTCACTTAATTGTGGGTTAATGTGAAATGTTGTTAACATTATAATTTATTAATGACATTATCCTTGTTACCTCAAACGAAACTATTACAAAACTGTTTCTGCTTGTACATAGACAACTCATGCATACACACTCATACACAGTCAAAAAAAAAGTGAGTTTGTACGTGTGTGCTTGTGTGTATGGGCAACTACAAAAACTATTCTAAAGTAGAAAAATTGTCCCCTCTAGAAATGTGTACATGAAAACTTCGTGCATATATCACAACAGACATTGGACAGACAAAAAGGACATGTACGCTGACAGTAAGAAAAATTATACTAACATTTCAAAACACAAAGCCACCAACAAAAACTCTAACAACTACACAGTGGGAAAACTCAGAAGGCCTTCTTACTTCAGGCCTTATTGAAGGCCTGCTTATAATTTTTTTGGATTCAATTACCATTCTAATCTTACTGATAAAGAAGGACTCATAGAAGGCCTCGGCTCTTTTGTATAAAAGATAAGATACACATTCCACACTCGTTTCTATTAGAATGGAGAAAAGAAGCAGAACCTTTTTTTGTTTTTTTTTGCAAAAGTAAAAGAATTATTTTTTTTTTATAAAGTTGCCATTCTTATGTACATGACAAAGAAGCGAGAGCGGAAGTCCTACCCCGCAACGGCAACGTGAAAAAAAAAGATGTGAGTATAGAATGGGGTGAGCAGGCCTTGTACATCCAAAAGAAGGAGTACAGAGGCCTTCTAGAAGGCATCCGTACTCCTTCTTTTTCCCGCTGTTTAAGTGCAAACACTAACACACTTAGAAGTGAAAACACAATTACTCGTAACGTTGATGATGTGTTAAAAAAATTGTACTAAGAATGAGAGTAATAAAGACAAATTATTAAAACAAAAACTGTTGTTGGACTAAATAATTGTACACCAAGTAATTAAGAAGAAAGAAAGACCTAGAAATTTTAAAAAACAAGACAAGTCTATTTAAAAAAAAAAAAGGAATAGTGGTGTGTTCGACTGCCTAGAACTTGAAAACGACTTGACCAAATCGGTTACTTCCTTTGCTGGATTGTTCGAAAATGCTACGCGAAGGTTTAGGAAAAAAGAAAAGTCGACAAAACAGGGAAACAATTCGTTCTTTTGGGTTCTTTTTGTAAAATCATTTTTCTTTTTAAACAATTGAGCTTGAAATTTAAACTATGATCTTTACCAATAAAGTACATTTATGGAGCCAAACAGGGCACAAAATTCGTACTTTTGGTTCTTTTTGTAATCACGATTTTTTTTCCAAAATAATTTTGCACAACCTTGAAACCTTTGTTCTTTAATATTAAAGCAGCAGTACAATACGAATTAAAGGAAATAAAATTGGTGTATAAAAAGTGCATACAAGGAAAAGGGATAAAAATAGTCCAAAAAAAGCAAGTTCAGCTTTCTTTAAGGTAAATAATATTGAAACTTGAAATTTGAAATGTTGGTGAATTTGTATTATATTGACAGGGATGGACAAAACGGGGTACTTTTGCAAAAATAATTTTATTTTTTTTGAATAATTATTATGGATACGTTAAAATATAGGCTCAAGTTCAATACACAATTAGTGTAGTTTAAAGCAACATATAATACAAATTCTTTTGAGCTGAAATTCCATTATCGAAAAAAGTGCTAAAAAGAGTAAAAAGTGATTTTGTTTACCAAATAAATAAATAATTAATATTGTGGTTATTTTATTGAACTGTTAATGGTTTTTAATCCAAATTTTGATATTTTTATCAGGATAAAGTTCATTGAATTTTATTTTAATAAAATTTTTTTTATGAAGAAAGAGATTGTGTGGTTACAATCGAAACATGTCAGGGCAACCTGTCCGTGAAAACCTGGGTTCAATTCCCAGCTCAGTCAAGAATGAAAATTATCAATAAATTTTAATTTATGTCATGTTGTAAAATTCCATTCTTTATAAAAATAATTAAATGGAAATTAAATTTGGGTTCAAATAAATAGATAAAATTAAAAAAACATTTAAGCCGACATGAATATTTTGGAGCAAATATAATCATTATAGGGGAGAATTAAATCATTGATAGCATTAATATGCATTTACCCAGCTTGAATTTGGGTAAAAATATTTTTTAAAAATCAAAAATTATTTTCGGGAATGAAATATTTATTATTAATTAGTTCATTTATTAATGATGTGCTAATAATCCCAATTTTTTAATGAAAACATTGAAATTCATTGTTGTGGGAAAGCTAGTTTCTATGCGCATTTCGCTGGTTGCTTAGGCCAGCTCGTCAGGAAACTTTTTCCAATTACTTTAGAAAAGCTAAAAATATTATAAAAGTAAGACCATAAAGTGAATAAGAATTTTAAACACTCAGGTCCTGCATGTAACAATATCAAAGCTTCAACAAAGACACAACAAGAAACCGTCAATTTTTCTTTCTTACATTCCCCCACAATTGGCTGGTTTTTTTCCAACACGAATTGTAGTTGTAAGAGGATAGAGAGAAAAAACAAAATTAAAAAATCAGAAATCACCTAAGTGATTTTTCTGATATCACATTTGATGATTAAAAACTAATTTATCATTTGAGCGATTAAAAAGTATTCATATTTTGTTCATTCATATGCTCAAAAAGAAATCAGAAAATTGTATCATAAATGATTCTTTAAGATGGTTTATCGGTAGAGTACCATTTTCTCACAATGAAAGAAAAAGGATACGGGAATTGTTCTTCCTTTTATAAATAATTTTAAACATGAAAACAATTACGTTTTGCTTCTTGAATTGTTGTTGTTTTTTTTATACAAAACAAGTAAAACCAACAGGCTTTTATGGATTCAACATTCAACAATGTTACTTTAACATCTTTCATTTAAAATTAATATAAAACAATTATAATTTTAAATAAAGACTATGCTTTTGCAGAAATTTACTATGATTTTCAATTGACATTGCGTCATGTTAATTTAACATTGATATTTTTTTCTGTGTGTAAAATATTCGATTATGATATAAAATGCTAGCTGGGTATTAATTTGCTATATACATAAATATTTAAACATTCTTGCTATAATATTTTAATAACGTGTTTAAAGTTAGGAACATGATTTTATCGACCCCTGGCAAAATCTAGTTTACTATAATTTCTATAAAATTAAGTTATTGCTTTTAAAGCAAAACTATTAACTTCTTTTATTTCTTTTATATGTTAACATCATTTTATATGTTTTCTGCAACGTCGTCATGACTCAAAAAATGAAGTTTTGAAGCTAGCGACGCAGAATTGTTCGCTATATTGTTTTTTATATATGGGGGATTCACAATGTATCATAAAGTCATATGTCTTAAAATAATAACATGAAAAAATACGACTGTTGTGAGCAACCCCTCATAATTTAATGTGTTATTAATTACGACAGCACAATAAACATAGCAAGCAACGTTCTATTTATTTAAGACACTTTTTGTTTACAAACCAGCAACAATATTTTTAAACCATTGTAAAATGTTAGAACATTATGACAATAAACCATGATAGCACACCTTGTGAATACCCCAATTGTGTATAAAATTCATCTTTATATATTTTATACTTTCCTCGTTTAAAAAGAATGTGTTGTTAAGAAACTTCAAACACGTTTATTTCGAAAAGTATTTTATTGCGTTATGCCGATATTGCAGAAAATAAGCAATATGTTATTAAAAAGTTATCGATAGCTTTGTTATCTAATAGAAAAGTTATAAGTTACTGTGTTATTTAACAAAAAAGTAATTAGTTACTTTGTTATGTTATCGAAAAGTTATCGATAACTTTAAAGAATTTTAAAGAAAAGTCATTGTGAACTCTGTTAATCAATAGAAAAGCTATCGGTTACTTTGTTATTGTATAATTATAGAATATCGATAATTTTGTTATTCCATAGAAAAATTATCACTTGCTTTGTTATTCTATCAAAATGTTATCGGTTACTTTATAATTATCTAACTTTGTTGTTCAATAGGAGAGGTATCGATAATTTTGTTATTCTCTAAAAAAAGTTATCACTTTAATGTTTTATATAAAATTTACCGATAACTTTGTTATCTTCTAAAAAAGTTATCAATAACGTTGTTTTTCTATATTAAAGTTATCGATAATTTTGTTGTTCTCCAGAAAAGTTATTGTTAACTTTGTTTTTATCTAGAACTCTTCTCGATAGCTTTGTTATTATCTAAAAAAATTTCATATTTCTTTAAAAATGATGCCGGTGCGAACGTAACCGTCAATGGCGACCGTTATCGTGCCATGATAACGGACTAATTGATGCCTGAAATTGAAGCTCGTGATCTCGGCGACATTTGGTTTCAGCAAGACGGCGCCACTTCCCACACATCGCATCAATCAATGGATTTATTGAGAGAAAACTTCGGTGAGCACATAATTTCACATTTTGGCCCGGTCGATTGGCCACCAAAATCGTGTGATATCAAACCGTTAGACTTTTTCCTGTGGGGATATGTAAAGTCTAAAGTTTATGCGGACAAACCCGCTTCGATTCAGGCCTTGGAGGAAAACATGACGCATGTCATTCGCCGGTTACCAGTCAAAATGCTCGAACGAGTTATCGAAAATTGGTCTCAGCGGATAGACCATCTGCGACGTAGCAACGCCCAACATTTGATAGACATAATCTTCAAAAAATAAATTCCAAAGAATGTTCTTTCAAATGATAATAAACATTCCCCATTAAATTTTAATTTTCTGTGTTTTTTTCTTTAAAAAAATTACGGAACCTCGAAATGGATCACGCTTTACATATACACAACTTTCAAGTTATTACTTGCATGTGTAAAGGCAGGGTTATTTACTTACTGGCAACTTTAACGTTAAACTGTTACAGATATTTCTCATAATATTTTAAACCTATTTTTGTGGTAGGTCGCAATTATATATAAATTATTTTATAGAATTTTCCTTCTTTTTCTCTAAAATAACAAAAAACAATGGTCAATATTTCTGCACCATTTTTAAATAATATTAACATTTTTTTAGCATTGATATTTTATTTTGTGACACTTTAAAATTTTTTTTAATGTACCTACAATTTCTTTAAACTTGGCTTTTTAATGGGTATTTTTTTTAAATTGTTTAACCACTGAATAACAACTAATTCGATAGGCATATGTAAAACAAACGACAGAACTGATGCAAAATTATTTTACAAATGGCGTTAACAAAATATTATTACTTATTAAATTAAAGATATTTTGTTTGCATCTTAAGCATATTATGAGTACATGTATATAAAGCTATTATGTTATGGCTATTAAATATCATTAAACGGTTGTGATGAATATAATATGTTTTCAAAGTTATCATTATTTAGTTGTTATAAAAATGATTATTTTTCACTGAACCATACTTAAATTTATAATTGCGATAAACATGGACATGTTTACAGTTACTATAATATTGTTGATATTAGGTAAAATAAACAATATTTTGCGTACGACAACAATATATTGTTACAATAAATATAGTGTACTTGCCGTAACCATGCCCAACCATAGTTTTTCTTTGCGTGTACTTAAATGGAATTTAACGACCTATAAGTTTTATAAAAAAGTACACAACTTTCTTTAAGCCAACTAAATTTAAGTTTTTGAAAGAAAATTAATCAATTATGAATATTTGATTATATCGCGAATCATTTATTTCATTTTTCCAATATCTGGTTGCCTTATTCCTGTTCCTTTCACATATCTTTCATTAAATATTTCTTAAAAATTTTATGTTGTTTTTCCATTAATTCTTTATATACCCCCACCACAATAGTCGAATGGGTATATTGAGTTTGTGCTTATGTGTGTAACGCTAAAAATATTGATACCAGACGCACATTTAAGTAAACAGATCGACACAGAATCACTTTCACCTTGTGCGCAAATAACAGGTCGAAATCTGGAAGATAGTTTGATGAAATTTGGTACGTACGTATTAATTGTCGTAAGGACGAAACCTATGGTGAGAACCCTCCCATAATTTCCAATATTCCCCATAAAGGGTGTGTGTGAAACGGTAGCAAAGTTCTATGGCGAAATAAATTTTGTCTGTGGTAAAAAAATTTCATGTTTGTGCTGTGTGAAACGATAACACATTTGACAACGTTAAATTTTGACATAAAGAAAAGAACAATTGCTTGCTGGCATTTCTTAACAGAAGTCTAAGTCGGCAAATTTTTTGGTGGCTGCGGTTCAGCAAAAATTTATTACAATTTGTTGTTATTTTAAATATATGTATGTATTTTTTATTGGTATAAATATATTTTAATCCGACTTCAAAAGAGAAGGAGGGTTTCAATTCGGTTGTATGTTGCTCTTTTTAATGTTTGTTACCGCATAACTCCGTAATTTTTGAACCGATATTTTTGCATTTTAATAGGGCGTGTCAACAGATTGTACTTACAAAAAATTTTGGAAATCAGATGGACAATTTGTCCAGAAATTTAATTTTTGAGCTACTCCGTAATTTATAAACCAATTTTCGGAATTCGCGCTTACTTTTAATATGATTTGCTAGCAGGTTCCAAATGTGAACAAATTTTGAGGAATTTTTGGAGGTTGCTCATTTGGCTTTTTCAAAATGTTTGAATTTCTTTTTTTTAATTTTTGAGGTTTTTCTGCGATTTTTTTATTCTCTACTGGTTGGAACCCATAAACAGATATTTTATGTTTTTTTAAACTTTTAGAAAATTTCTCATTTTTATTAAATTTTGTTAAACCTTCACGAATTGCGCGGTTAAGGTAACCCAAATCCTAATCAGCTGATTATGGGATTAATGATCTAACTTACATTATTTATCCAGTTTGTTCATTTGGATTACCTCTCAATCGAATATATTTCCATGTTATTGTGATTGGTTTCTTCCAATTACACTTACATAAGATTGCGCCTTGGCAATATAACAAACTGCTTGTAATTTAAATGGAATAAGCGTTCTGTAGTCTATAACTGAATTTAAAATTTATTAAAAAAAAAAATATTTTACGTTTATTAAATACTGATGTCAAAATGCACAAATTATAATAACAAAATCGTTATTAATAAAATAAATATATATATGTAACTATTTTTGATCTTATAGTAGCTTATATAAATATGCAAAACATGGCTAAAGAGAAAAGTTTGACTAAAAAATGAGTGTAAATATGCCTTTCGAACCGGCGGTGACTTCAACTCAAACATTAAATTCGGTGGCGGCTTAGAGGCGACTTTGTGCTGCACGACCTGGGAGTGTGTCCCAAAGAATTTTTTCCGGAATAGCCTTTGTGCTCATGAACTATATTATTAGATTAAATTGGCTTAAAAATACGTTTCATTGCAACATAAATCGTTATACTAAATGTTTTTGAAATAGGTCCTTATTTGACCATAGCTGCCATACAAAAATCACTCTCGAAAATTGCTTAAAATGCCATAATTTCCTTATACATATTGGAATTGATATAAATGTCATTGCAAAATGTTGTACTGGAAGGTCCCAAATTTACCATTGGTCCTATATAAACCCCCCCTTCAAAATCGTTTTAAGACGAACATATCTCATATAGATGTTGATATTTAGATAATATTAGGCACAAAGAATCAGTGATGCCATATGACGAACCTGGCTGAAAAGTGCTAATTTGAAAAAGGATGATTTTAGTACATATTCATGTAATTTTTTTTAAAAAAGCGCAAAAAGGGTTAAAATATATTTTTAAGTATACACCAAAACAATTTATTAAAATTTTTATTGGAAATAGGAGTATTAATTCAATTCAATTACGGTACTCATACAATTGAAGCTCTAAGAAGCCTTTACTATCTATAACAGTTAGTCGTTGTTAAACAAAATTTGTAGTTCTTGGTCATCCTCGTCTCCATTTCATACATCACTATCCATGAACATACATATTTTGACTTTTTTATGTCTCGTTGGAACTATTTTTAGGCATAACTCCGCCAGGTACTTCGTAGCTTGAACAATAACGATTATCTCGTCTTAGACGCTAAAAGTCCTCTCCTCTTCAGCGTATAATTAGGGATATGTTTATATTTTTATAGCAAAACTATAAAGTTTAACAAATGGATTGTTACTAGGGATGTCAAAAGGGAAATACGGAATCCCGAAATCTCGGTATTTTACGGGATTAAGAAATACCGAATCCTGGGATTTATTTTTATGAATCTCAGGATTTTTAATATATTAACTTTAATGTACAAATATGTTAGGTAAGGTTAGGTTAGAATGGCCGGTCACAAAGATCCCGCATGGACCAAATAGGTCCCTAGCGTTACCACGTTGTACGACAACCCGTAGAAGAAAGTCAGATAAAAGAAATGTCATTCCGATGTGATGATACTCAGAGTACCGCACACTCTCTTGACCAATGCCAGGAGTCTCATTAACCCAATTCCAGATATTTCCCCGAGACCTTGGAAGTAATGATCTCCCAGACTGGAGCGCACGATTGCCGGACAGAAGCAGAGTTATGCTCCACTGTCTCCTCTGCCCCTGGTACCCCACAGAATCTACAATTGTCACTATTTAGTCGCCCCGCCATCTGGGCGTATACCGCAGTCCAACAGTGACCCGTTATATAACCTACCAGAAGTCTGCAGTCCCTTCTCGTTAGCGACAGAAGAATTTTCGTCGACTCCGGATCATGGGATACCCACATTACCTTGGAAACCCTGCACGTTCCGGTGTTTTCCCAAACCGCCTCTGATCTCCTCCGTATAGCAGAGTCCGTATCTCTCCTAATATTCCGAATTGGAGCCGGAATGGCCATCACCCTATCGAATGGTAACTGGAACCCCCGTTCTGCCAATTCGTCCGTCTCCTCGTTTCCCTCTATGCCCTGGTGGCCGCGGACCCAGTAGATGTGTACCCTCCCATTGGATACAAATATGTTGGTTTTAATTGAATTTTTATACTTTATACAAAAAAAAAAAAATTTAAAAATTATAATCAAAAGTTATTTTCGGGAATACAAAATTTTTATTATTAATTCATTTATTAATGACGTGCTAAATTCCCACTTTTTTTTTTTGATAAAAACACTGATTTGAGTTTATTTTTTTTTTTTGCACACAACGACTACACTATGCAGCAAATGGGAAAATTTTTTTTTCTTAAATAACCACTATATTTTTTTTTGGATCCTCTATATTCACCTTATTGGAAAAATCATCATTATTTTAAATTCTACGGTAAGGCTTTTTTTAATTAGTTTTTTTCCAAAATTTGAGATTTTTGAAGGGGCTGCTTCATACATCTTGTCGTAATTTGGAAGGACATACTTGATTTTGTAATGCAATCCGTCAAAACATTTTAAATTACGCTAGATTAGAGTCTTTCTAATATCATTTTTTGATTTAGCCATTAGTTTTGGAGTTATTCAGGCACTAAATGTTTAATCATAAAATTTTTGAACTCAAAAAATTCATAAAAGATTGAAATCAACACATGCTTCCCAGTTTTAGTACTTAATCGTTAAGCTGCATCTTTTAGAAATAAAATAAATTTTATTTCATGAAAATATATGGATAAATTCCTGTTTAATTCCTGATACATTTGTTTCATCTCAAATTTGTGTATCTTAAAGAAACACATTGATCCCGAATCCCGAAATCTCAGAAAATCCTGAGATCCCGAAAATTCTGGGATTTCGGGATCGGGATTTCAAGCTCCTGAATCGCGGGATTTTCAAAAATCAGTCCCGATTGGCATTCCTAATTGTTATCAATTGCAAACTTAAAAAAAAATTATCTACTCTCAATGTTTTTCTATTCCCAGGTTTTAAAATTTTCAAGACATAAAAAAATTGTATCTACACCGAAGCAAGAACAAAAACGGGCTTAAAGGGCCAAAAATACACCCTTCTTAGTTTAGCGCGTTTTTAGTTTATCGCTCTTCCGGAACTTTAAAAAAAGGTCAAAACTGTCCCGAAGAAGATGAGCCTCATAATATAATTTTGTTATGCCGGGTCCATGATTAGCTATGGGTCCAAAATAAGGTACACTCTCGGAAATTTGCCTTTAAATATGAATACTGTGGTGAAGAGTATCAAATAGTCAGTCTTGACCGACTATACTCTTACTGATTTTTTTTTATTATTTTGTAATTCATTCGTTATTAAACATGTGAACTGCAATGAATTTCATATAAATTGTTACACATTATTGTATAAATACTTACGCATGGACGCCAGTTAAAGAACATGAAAAATATCTCATAAATTTTTTTTTATAAATTTATGAACAGCAACAGCAGAATTTTTTGACTTTCATTGAACGAAAATTCCACTTAAAATTAAAACATTAATAAATCATTTTATAAAGGAAATAATGGAAAGAAATATTTTAAGCATCTGATGTGTCCTTAAAAAAGGAATAATATGTTCGTTAAAACCATAATGAGATTTTTGTCTTTTTCATAGTTAACAGGAGGATGTGTATTGAAGTAATGTAGAGATATTTAAACATTTTTCACAGCGAAAATTTAAATGGATTTTGAATTGAATTCATTAAAATTGTCTTTCTTAATAACAAAAAATTCCTTAAGAATCCTTTAATATTTTCAAATGTATTTTTGTTCCTTTAGGCTAAATAATCTGTGTATATTATTAGAATTTGTTAGACTCGTAATTAATTTCAATAAATTTTATTTGTGGTTTCTTGTGGAAATTACAATTTTAGTTTATTTGGCTTCATTTTTTTATGGACTCCTTTGAAGACCACATGAGCTTTGATTCCAACTTTATGACTGCAATAGTTTAACAAAAAAAAAAAAAGAAAAAAAAAAACAAGCTAGAAGAGAAAAAGGGTAAAAACCAAGGGTCTATTCGTTTTACTTACTCCTGTAAAGCCATAATAATTAATTGCCTACACTAAACTCATAAAAGCTCCAATATACAAGTGAATAAATGAAACTTTAATATTTGTTAAAGGACCACTCTGCCCAGTGCTGAACGCGGCCAATGTTATGAAAAGGATGAAGTTAAATTGAGTACATGTATAAGTACAATTCCGTATGTATAGTTGCTCTTTAATATTAAAGAGGAAAAATTAAAAAGAGAGAATATTGTAGAGGCAGGTGCCCAAAAGATAAAGTATTTCAAATGTGCTTTGATCTAATGTTGTTAATATTGGCAGAAATCTGCAGGTCGATAGGCAATTTACGTCTTATGAATAAAAATTAGAAATGTCTATAAAATAATAAAATTTCCTCCAAATTTTGCTTTCATATAAAAAAATTTAGATAAACTTTTTCTTATATTATTGCTGCAGTATCTTTTTAAGTTTTATGTATAACTAAACAAATTTGAAAAGTCTTTTGTACTCGTTACATTCATGTTAATTTAAAAATTTCCTGTTGGGTTGGTGAAAACTTTTTGCTATTGCATTAAACATTTAAGAGCCGTAACAGCGAAGTTTTTTCAAAGTCTTTAAATGTTTTTCATAACACAGCCAGACACAAACTCATGGGCCTCAGATGCATGCTGGCAATGTAATTATACATGTCTGCTAAGGAATTTACCTAAAGAACAAGGTGTTTTTAGAGTCTAGAGCTTCAGGTTTGTTCTTGTATTCATTTAATAGTCGACCATTTAGTTGTTTAGGTCGAAAAGGCTTCTCACTGGAGTTTCAATCCATAAGGCCATTTTTTTCTTTTGGATACTCTACACATAAAAAGAATATACTTGAGATATTAATCATTTGGTGCTTTTCTATAAAGAAATTATCAATGTAATCGATCCGTAGAAAAATTATCTGCAGCATAAATTTTGTACATAAAACTTATCGATAATTTTGATATTGTATAGGAAAATTATCAACTTTTTTTTATTGAAAAGGTTTTAATAGCTTTGATTTTATTCAGAAAGTTATCGATAACTTTAATTTTCTATAGAAACTTTTATCGATTACTTTGTTATTCTATAGAAAAGTTATCGATAATTTGATTTTCCATAAAATTGTTACCTTTAACTTTTATCTATAACTTTGATTGTTAATTGTAAATCATCGATAACTTAACATTTTTAAAGAGAGTTATCGAAAACTGTGACTGAATTGAAAAGTTATCAATAAGCCTGCATTTCTTTGAACAACTTTACCAATCACCACAATATTAAGTGATATCATTGTTATTTCATAAGAATTAATAACAAAAAATTTCTATTTTCACAAACACTTTTTTTAGCACAAAACATTAATTCGAATGTGATTCTAAGTCAAATAACAATTCATAAAGCTTTCCTACTTTAATAGTCTTATTCCTTCAATATTTTTCAGAAATATTTTCTATGCACTCAGAAAAATTAATATTTTCAAGAAATTAATATTTTCAAAAAGTTTTTGTTCCACAAAAAGACCTTTTTTTAGCACAAAAAAGGACATTTTTACAACAAAAATTTTTTTTTTTTTTTACAAAATATCTTTTTTTCATAGAGTACTTTTACCACAAAAAAATTCCTTTGTTATAAAAACTTCTTTCTTTTCACAAAACACCTTTATTCCGTAAAAAGAATTTTTTATCACGAAAAAAATCTCCATTTACAAAATCTGCTTTTTACAAAATGTTAGTTTATTTAAAAGCAATTTTTTCTACAAAAAGTCCATATTTAAACAAACAGTTCTTTTTTCCGAAAAAAGTCTTTCTTCTGCAAAAAGTTTTTTTCCCACGAAAAATCATTTTCTATTTTAATTCCTTTATTCTGGAGAAAGTAATTTTTTACCTTTTTTTTCTCACAAAATTATACTTATTTGCAAAAATTTGTTTTTTTCACAGTCTTTTTTGTACAAAAAGTCTTTTTTGTCTACAAAAAAAACTTTTTCTCTGCAAATAATTTTATTTCTACAAAAAGCATTATTTTCTACAAAAAGTTCTTTTTACGAAAAGTCCTTTTTTCCACGAAAATGAACTCTTTTTACCAAAGGTCCTTGATTCAGCAGAAATGCGTTTTTCACAAAAAGTCCCCTTATTTACAATGTCTTTTTTTCATAAAAATTCCTCTTTTTCACAAGAAGTCCTGTTTTTCACAAGAAGTCCTCTTTTTCACAAGAAGTCGCATATTTCACAAAAGGTCCCCTTGTCACAAAAAGCCGCATTTTTTTACAGTGTCAAATTTTTCACAAAAAGTCCCCTTTTTCAAAAAAAGTTCTTTATTCCGTAACATGCCATTTTTCCCAACATGCCATTTCTCCCAAAATGTCCTTTTCCATAAAAAGTCCTTACTTCTACAAAAAGTCCTTTTTGCTGCAAAAAGTTCTTTTTTCAGCAGAAAGTAATTTTTCTATAAAAATTTGTTTCACAAAAATTCCCTTTTTGACAACGTATTTTCTTATACAAAAAGTCCTATTTGAAATAAAAATCATTTGTTCACAAACAGTAATTTTTCACACAAAATTCAGAAATCTACAATTGTAGATTTTCACAGTCTTGTCAAAAGGTTCTGATTTGCACAAAAAGGTCTTTTTTATTAAAAATAAAATTATATATTAAATTTTATACATAATTTTCTTTTTTTCAAACAATTAATTTGGCAAAAAGAGTCCCATATTTTACAAAAAGTCCTGTTTTAGTATTGAAGTTATAAGGCATAATTAATTCGTTTCACCTGGGTTTTTTTTTTGTTTCTTATTCCCTTCCTTTTATTTCCCTTCTTTTTGTAAGTAACTTCTAAAGTACATGTTTTCCATTTATTTTGTACAAATTTTAAACTTGTTTCATTAACTTGAACATTTTACACCCGGCCACTTGAGCCCAGCAGCTTATACGAATGTTTGGCCCATTAAGATAATAATATTTAAACAGAAGAGAAAGAGAGAAAAAGGCCTCATTTCACTTGAGCAATTTGATATAAAATAAAAAAATTAATACACCATACCTTAAATGAACTCTAATGTTTTCACATTAAATAATATGTACAGGGTCCTTTGAAGTCCTGACTTTGTATATTTTGCTATTCATTTATTATTATTTTGTTTTTTTTTTTCAATTGCAAATCCATGGCAAAAGAGGTTGAACAAATAATTTAATTTAATGTTAATCATAAATCACTTAATAAGCATGTTTTGCTGCTTCTTCGTATTTTCTTCTAGGCCTCCTCCTTTCTCCATTTAGTCCTTTTCCAGCTGTGTTTAAGTCACATTTTTAGAAATTCTATATCAATCAAATGCATGAGAAACACAAAATTTAATATTTCATTTCCAGCAAATGCGACTGGCGAAGACGTCGAATCAGTGAAATGAACATTAAAACATTATTTAAGTTTGGAACATGCAATTGCAATTATAGCCAGACTTCTAGAGGAGTCATGTTATGGAATGTGGTATTTGTCGAAGGGAAGTTGGTGAACTTTTTCTTTTTTTTTTTTTGTTCTTTTCTTAAAAATATTTATATGAAAATAAGATTAGAAAAATAATCTTGCAAGGAGCTCACGCCATGTTTATACCGCACGGTTTTTATTTAAATTTCCCTACGCCACAAATTGTAGCAAAAAAAAAAGCAAAAATTTTATCACATTAATTTCCTTCACGCTTGATGGATTTCGCATTTAAATTCAATTAAATAGCTAGACATTGCAACATAAAATAGTCAATAATTATAAGTATTCCAAAGGGAAAATATTTAAAAAACGCACAGAAAAAATTTTCATTATTTCTTTATCAATTAAATAAATTTTTTGAATATTACACTGAAAAAATTAAAAAATTTCTCCAATCACCAAACTTATAACAAATTCATAATATCAGGCAAACAATTTGTTGATTTTGCACCTATTACCAAAATAATTATATTGATTACTAAAAATTTTAATATTTTGAATATTTTTTTCAATTAATGATATTTTTTATTTTAATTAAAAAAATTATCAAGAAACTTTGCCATTTCAAACAATGTGTTAATTTATATAATTAAATATTGACATTTCCCAACAATAAGTTTAAATGATTTTATTTTAAACGAAAAAAGTCAATTAAGTTTTTGGTATTTAATTAATATTTTAATTAAAAATTTATTTGGAAACAACTAAAATGTTCATTAAATCAAAATCAAATTTTTAATTTTCTTTCAATTAAAACAAAATTGATTCAATTTTCACATTAATTAAATTTAATTACTTTTAAAAACATTTTTTTAATTGATAAAAAACCTTTTTCTGTGTGTTACAATTTCAATAGTGTGTTATTTGAATAAATTAGTTTTTTAATTGAACAAAAACTAATATAATATATTTAATTCAATCGAAATTTTAATGGTTTAGAAATAAATAAGTAATTAAAATATTAATTTAATACATCAAAGACTTAATTGAGTTTTTCTTTTGAAATAAAATAACTAAGACTTCTAAGATTTAATATTATTTATATTTGTTTGTTATTATCAAAACATGAGCTTTATTTGTTAAAGTCTTAAAATCTAAGAAATTGCCAATAAAGCCTTCAGATTATAAATTGAAAATCTAGACCCAGTAAAAAAAAATGTGTTTTTTGAAGCACTTGAGAGAAAAAGCGCATAATCGAGCGCTTCAATAAGAGAACTCTTATGGTAGAAACACAACTAGGACGAACGACGAATTTTTGGCCGTGAATATTCGTCGTCAAAAATAAAAAATATTGGTGTATGTGAAAATGCACACAATAACGCGGCGTCTTTGCAATAGATTTATTTCTATTTCATACGCCGGCGAACGACGAACTAATCAGTACCAGGTGACCATATTTGGTTTTTGGTTAGAAGTATTTTAGTAAATAAAGTTACTCTTTACTTTAATAATTGTTTTTTTTTTATTGTATAACATTTAAAATATATATACATACAAAGTATTAAAATAGTTTTTAGTTGTGTTTTTGATTATGTTTTAATTTTTGAGCATTATTTTTTTTAATATGGTCACACTATTTCTCTCTCTTTACACAAACAGCAATCAACTCTCTTAATTATAAAAGCTGCTTGTTAACTGAGCGAATTTTTACTGAAAAATTCGACGTGTTGGACGAAATTCGTCGTTCGTCCCAGTTGTGTTCCTAGCATTATATAGCAGTTAATGATAACGAATTAAATATCCAAAACAGCTGCTATTTTAGTGCTGATAACAAAGAAGGGTTTCAAGCAAAAAAAAAAAAAATATATTACGGTATACGAAAATGATTGAAAAAGGCAAGGAAAAGCAAAACATAATGAATATGTACATATATTTAGCTCTTAAAAAAGCACTTAGGGGTGCTTTGTTTGCATGTTTTATTAGTTTAGAAGAAGCGCTTTTTGTCAGCAGAAAAAGTCCTCCCAACCCGGAACACCCCATACAAAAATCAGGCATCCCATCAGCAAGTTTGAAGCGATTTGAGGTATAAATTGATACATAAAACCTGCTCATTTTGAAGCAAATTTTTTACTGAGGAACTGCAATAATATTGAAGTTTATTATAATTAGTGTATTTAAGGAAAAGTCTCTGAAATATAATCTCATCATACATTTCAGTTTTAGATATATAAAAGTTCTTTTCGTAATGATGCTTTGTGTGTTTTTAGCGTCAAATTCGGAATCGTCAATCACAAAAGCTTTTTATTGCGATTTCTAGTCTCAAGAGACTAAATTTGACCAAATTTCACCACGACATTATTTTTGTTTCAGTTTAAGACGTTCCTATTTAAGTGTTTTATAAGAGGTATATGGACCAATCATTATAAAATTAATTAATTTTTGATTGAAATTTAAGTTAGTTATTTTAATACATTCAATAAAAATTTTATTTAAATCTAACAAATAGTAGCTTGCTCAATTCCATTACTTTATAATTTTTTTTTTATTTCTTCTTTAATTACCTGTGGTAATTGAATTAAATAGACCCCTTTTGCTAATTATTTTTTTAGTTAAATCAATTACCATGTGGCTTGAAATTGGACACTTTTTTAATCATATTTGTGATCAAAATTTAAAGTATTATTTATTAAAAAAAAAACCATTCGCAATTTTAAATTTTACAACTTTTAGTAATCAATATAATTATTTTGGTGAAAGGTGCAAAATTAACAAATTGTTTGCTAGATTCTACGAATTCGGTAAATAAATTAAATTTTTGGTTTTTTCTCCGCATTACGAAAAAAAATCTTTTTTAAAATATATTCCAAATTAAATTTGGTAGTTGTGAATCTTTACACAGAAAAAATTAAAAATTTTCTCTAGTCACCAAATTCATAGAATGAAGCAAACAATTTGTTGATGTTGCACCTATTACCAAAATTATTATAAAGATTACTAACAATTGTAAAACTGTGACTATTTTTTTTCAATAAATTATATTTTTAATTTTAATTAAAAAAATCATCGAAAGACTTTTCCGTTTCAAACAATGTGTTAATTGATTTAATTAAATATAGCTCAGGTTTTGACAATTCCCAACAATAATTCTACAAGCGTAAGTTATTTTATTTTAAACGAAAAAATCAATTAAAATTTTTTGTTATTTAATTAATATTTTAATTAGAAATTTCATTCAATGCAAGTAAAATGTTAATTAAATCAACATCATAATTTTATTAATTCTTTCAATTAAAAAAATAATTGATTCAATTATCACATTAATTAAATTTAAATACTTTTTAAACAATTTTTTTTTTAATGGATAGAATTTGATTTACAGTTTACAAAACATAACTTTTCACACAAATAAGAATTAGCTTATTACACATAACATCACTTTTACACAAGAAGTCAGTTTTTACACAAAATGTTAGTAATTAGTATTGTGGTTATTTTATTGAACTGTTAATGGTTTTTAATCCAAATTTAGATATTTTAATTGAAGTTCATTGAATTTAATTTTCATTAAATTATTTTTGTGAAGACAGGAATTTCACAACATGAAATTAATTAAAATTTTATTGATAATTTTTCATTCTTGACTGCGCTGAGATTTGAACCCAGGCTTTCACGGACAGGTTGCCCAGACTAGATTCGATTGTAACCACAAAATTCTTCAGTGGGGTTTGCCGTCGTTACTCAAAATTTTTTTTAAATAAAAATTCAGAAACGTCACTTTTACAAAAAGAGTCACTTTTACACAAAAAGTAACTTTAACACAAAAAGTAACTATTAACAAAAAGTAACTTTTACACAAAAAGTAATTTTTTACACAAAAAGGCACCTTTTACACAAAAAGTCATTTATTACAAAAAAAAGGCACATTTTACACAAAAAGTAATTTTTTACACAAAATGGCACATTTTACACAAAAAGTCACTTAACACAAAAAGTCACCTTTTACACAAAAAGTCACCTTTTACACAAAAAGTCACTTTTTACACAAAAAGTCACTTTTTATACAAAAATTCACTTTTACACAAAAAGTCACTTTTTATACAAAAATTCACTTTTTACAAAAAGTCACTTTTTATATAAACTTTTTATAATAAGTCACTTTTTACACAAATAGTCACTTTTTACACAAAAAGTCACATGTTATAAGGTAACAGTTTTTAGACAAACAGTTACATTTTAACAAAAAAAGTTACACTTAAAGCAAAAGAAATTTATTTTACATAAAAATTGGTTTTTTACGCAATAAGTTTCTTTATAGGCAAAAAGTAGTACTTTTTCAACACAAAAAGTGTGAATTTAACAAAAAAAAAATCAGATGCTTTTTTCTGTGTTTAGTTTGAAACCCCCCATGTTTGCTCTGTTTGAAGTTTTGTTTGAATTTAAAAGTGTCTGCCTGCATGTGCCTAAATTATTTTGTTTGTTTTCGCATTACAATGTGCGAGAGCGTGTGCTTGCGTTTGTGTGTAAGCGTTTGGTACGTGCTAATTTTATCATTTAAACTTTTTGTTTGCTTGGCAGTTTTTTTTCTTAGTTTAACATTTTTTGTTTACTGTGTTGTTTAGTTTTGTTTGTAGATTTATTTTTTTTTTTTTGTATTTTTGGGTTTCTATTTTTCTTAGTATTTTTTTGGTTAAGCGCTAAATTCCCAAAAAAAAAAAAAAAAAAAATTAAATCATGTAAAAGCAGGAAAACATGATAAAAATGAAAATACATATGTATATAGAAAAAGAGATTTTGTGCATAAATGTGTGTACACATGTGCACAAATGATATGTACATGTTTTATTCACTTACATGTTTATGTATTTAGTTAGAAACAAGCCACACAAAATTAAATTGCTAAATTTTAATTTATTTTATTATTTGTGCAGATGTGGGCAGTCATATACGCGCGCACTCCTTAACATGGATATAAAAGGGACCAAAATAAATATTTGCACATGCTGACAAAGAATTCAACACCGATGTATATATTTTCACACACATTTGCTAAAACAGATATTCAGCCATGTCACAGAGTACAATTCCGTTCGGAAACGGAATTCATTCCGTATTTTGGTGCTTCAGAAAATTACGAAAAAACTTTGCGGAATGTAACCAGTTTTGTTTTCATGGACGGAATGGGAGTTTTCTGTATCTTAAAGGCCAAAAATCTATCAAAATATACTTTCTATCAATAAAAAAATATGTTTTCTTTGGTTCCGAACGGAATTGAACTCTGTGACATGGCTGATTGTTATATAAACATTTATAATTCGAAATTAATAAATAAGAATTTTTGTTTATTTTTTTTTTAATGGAATTCAGTTTATTTTATAATTAAAGTGTTAAATCGTTTTTAAATAAAACAGTACACAAAATTTTATTTTTTCATAGTCTGGGTTTTGTTGAAACTTATGGTTTTATTTAAGACAGGGCTGTGGATTCGGAGTCGTAGAGTCGGAGTTGAAGTTTTTGTAGCAGAGTCGGAATCGAAGTACCCAAAAAATAGCTCAATGCGGCACGTGTTAGAATTAAAACATCGAAATTAAATTTTTACAGAATCATTTTCTTGCTATATTTAACCATTTAAAAGGTAATGTATTAACTAAAATAGTTTAAAGTCATATAAGGACCAGTCTCATATACATTTAACAACAAGGTTAGAGAAGGAGTTGGAGTTGGCATCGGAGTTGGAGTTGGAGTCGGAGTCGGACTTAAAAATTGTTAGCGGTTGTAGTCGCAGTTAGAACTATTTCTTGTCGACGCCCTTATTTAGATCTAGCGGATAACTAATCTCATAGTGTAGCATACAGTTTAACTCGTAGACCAATGGTCTTATCCTTAGTCAAAATCTTGTTCACCACTCAGTCTAATGCTCGGGTTTTGCCATAGCCAAATCGAGAATAAAAAGTCGCCAAAATTCTAGCCATTTTTCTTAACTCGAAATATTGAATTTATTTAAATTTCGACTTTGATTTTATATGTACCCAATAAAAAAATTTGTGTTTTTTGAAGCACTTAAGAGAAAAAGCGCATAATCGAGCGCTTCAAATAGAGAGCTCTTATACAGCAGTAAATGATAACGAATAAAATATACAAAAAAGCTGATATTTTAGTGCTGACAACGAAGAAGGCTTTAAAGCTAATAAAAATATATTATGGTTTACGAAAATGATTGAAAAAGGCATTTGAACAAGTGAAAGTAAAACATTAATGAATATGTTAGTTAGCCCTTAAAAAGCACTTTAGGAGTGGTTTGTTTGCATGTTTTATTATAAAAGAAGCGCTTATTGTCAGTAGAAAATAGTCCTCCAAACCGGGAACACCTCAAACAAAAATCAGGCATCCCATCAGCAGGTTTGAAGCGATTTGAGGTATGAATTCATATACAAAACCTGCTCCTTTTGGAGCACATTTTTTATTGGGTATTTAAAAACTTTTACACCTAGCAATACCGTTTTTCCAAAGCTGACTCGGTATTACACATCTAGTCTAGAGCAGATTATTGGTCACAGTTAAGCTCATGCTCTAGCAAAAAATTAATTCATATGCATACAATTCGTGTAGTCTAGTTCAGTGCCTAGTTCATATTCCACCTCCCAATTAGCTCATTGTCTGGCTCATGAGTTCTAGTGCATGATCTGCTTCCTAGTTCAATAGTCTAACTGACCTCCATGACAAAAATTTACCAAAATAAAGTCTTACAATTTTAAACCCTATAAAATCTTAGATTCTGCTTTTGCAAAAATTATCTGCATCTCGTCCCACTGTGTTTAAAAAGTTGGAAATATTTCGTATCTAACTAAGAAAACTTTGTGAAAATTAGTTTTAAGTAATTTCGTGAGTTTTGTTAACACTCAAAAACAAAACAAATACAAACGTTTTTCCCCTCAGACATTAAAGTACTAAAAGGTCAATTGGTCATAGAAAAATCTTTAAAAGTTCAGTGTCATAATAATGGCAAAAAAAAAAAGAGTGAACAATAATTTGGGATGAAGTAAAAAGTATATCTTAGTCAATCAATAGAAAATTGTGCTAAAGTTGTGCAACTACACTATTAGTCAATTCACAAGGTATCCTAACATGTCATATTGTCAAAATGTCCTAATATTTCACAATGGTTTAAAAATATTGTTGTACGGCTCAGCCGCTCAGCGCTGGACTTTTCTGATTAATTACGACAGCACAATAAACACAGCAAGCAACGTTCTATTTATTTAAGACACTTTTTGTTAACAAACCAACAACAATATTTTTAAACCATTGCGAAATATTAGGACATTTTGACAATATGACATGTTAGGATACCTTGTGAATTGACTAAATGTGTTATAATAAATATTGACAATTCCCAACAACAATTCTACATGTTTAAATAATTTTATTTTAAACGAAAAAAGTCAATTAAGATTTTTTGTTATTTAATTGAAAATTTTTTTTCCAAACAACTAAAATGTTAATTAAATCAAAAGTAAATTTTTAATTTTCATTCAACTAAAAAAATAATTGATTCAATTATTTCATTTATTATATTTTAATACTTTTTAAAACATTTTTTTGATAAAACACTTTTTTCTGTGTTAAAACGATGGGACTGTACAATTTTTTTCAAAATAGGTAACTATTAAACCTTTAGAGAACTAAGAGTAGCGCTACTTTGTTTATACTATAAGTATTTCTCTAAAGCTACAATTTAAGCAATTATACACAGAAGAGACTCTCCATGGTTTTTCTCCAATTAAAGCATTAGTCCAAAATAACATCTACATTCGATGATTTGTTTTCAAAGACAGTTGTTTAGGTTAACATAAGGTCGGATTTGACCGACTATACTTTTTTACTTGTTTATTGAATTCCAAAATTATTATTTTGCTTTTCAATAAACCAGTTCCATTTTACTTATTAAAAAATGTTCTTGCTGCATATTTAATGAGCATGAAACACTTTTTTAAGTGCTTATGTATATTAGGGTGGGTCAAAAAATTTTTTTCTAAATTTTTTAAAAGGCTCAGCGATAAAAAGGTGCTAAATGGTATAATTAATCTATATGTAAAGTTTTGTTAGATAATTTTTAGTTTTTCTGCCTCCGGATTGCGATAGAAACTTAAGATAAGGTAAACTTATGACATCACATTAATAATACTAAATTATTCTTAACAAATTTTACACATAATAATTTTAAGTACTTCTAAAACACAGATTAACAATTTGAGAATTGTAACTACACTCGTATAACAAATTTAAAAGATTTTAAAAGTCTGAAAACCCACTGAAATTAAGACACTGCTCTTTAATGTATGTAAAAAAAACTTTAAAAATCAAGAAACTTTTATATATATTTTGGTTAGAAATCAAGAAACTTGGACTTCAAGAAGAATTCTTGACAAAAGTACGAGAAAAAACAGAAGTAAGGAAAACATGTGAGATCAATTAAAAATGGATAATCATTCAAAAAGCAAATTTCGATCTACCAAAGGTTAAAATACAATTTGGTTTAAGGATTGATGTTTGACTACTGACGTCAGCAGTCATCGATGGCTGCGAGTGTAAGACGGCAAATCCCTCTGAGGAGACCTAGTGGTTGAGGTCGAAACATGTCAGGGTAACCAGCCGCCTGGGTTCGAATCACACGCCAGCCAGCCTGGCTTCGAATCCCAGGTCAGTCAAGAATGAAAATTATCAATAACAATTTTAATTAATTCTCCATGTTGTAAAATTCCTTTCTTCATAAAAATAATTTAATGAAAAATTAAATTTAATGAACTTAAGGCTAATTAAATAGTAAAAATTTGGATTAAAAACCATGAATAGTTCAACAAAATAACCACAATACTAATTATAATCAATAAACTTTTATATATATTATGTTTGCAAACGTTATACAACATTTTTTGAAATAAGAACCACCGTAAAACAGCTGGACACTGCAAAACATATTTTATATAATATTAGCTATTATGAGTGGACTCGGCATAGATTAAAATATGAGATGGAAACAAAAAAGGAGCCAACAGATAAAGAAGTAGAGGCCATTGTAGTTGAAAAACTAACAGAAATATGGCAAAAATCATACATTCCTACAGTTGAAATGAAACGGATGACGGTTATGTTACATACGTATTATATAAAATATAAAAAGCTTCTGAAGTCTCATCCAAAGATTCCTAAAAACAAGTTGGAAAAGTTTCGTTTTGAATGTAAGATTTTATTTGATATATCGGCATGTAAATGCAGAGATTTTCTGAAATGCATTTGCGTTAAAAACAAAAAAATACCTGCAAGAGAACAAAATTTCATAGCAGACCAAAGAACGGCTAGGCAGATGGTGATAAGTGGCTTAGATTTTGGCGCAACAAAGCAGATCAGAAAAACAATAAAAAGAAAGATGTTACGAGAAAAATCGAAGAGAAAACAACAAAAGCTTGTCAAAATATGGAAAAAAACACTGACTAGTACATCTGAACGCGATTGTGTGCAGACAAATTCAATTGCATGCTTCAAAAATTAAGTCCACGAGCAAAGAGATTTGGAGTGTCTGACAGGGCAGGAGCTGCAATCGCACCAGCAGCTCTGCACGCCTCGAGTTCAGAAATTATAGGCAAAAATAAACTTCGCCGAGAGAGAAAAAAAAACTAGAGAAATCATGACTTTACAACAAACCGTTTCAAACATACCCGCTTTATACTTCGATGGAAGGAAAGACCAGACTTTGACTATAACTGAAAAAGATGGAAAAAAATACAGACAATGCATACTCGAAGAGCGTATTTCTTTGATAAAAGAACCTGACTCGAAGTTTTTAGGATATCTGGCACCTGTTTCAGGCACTACAAAGTGTGTAGAACCAGAATTATTAAACTTTTTCTTACAAGCGGGTATTTCAATGGATTTTTAACTGCCATTGGTTGTGATGTTACAAATGTTAATGTTGGTAAGTTTGGCGGTATTATACGAACCCTAGAAAAGAGATTGGGTAACTCCTTACAATGTATTGTTAGTTTATTACTTACATATGAATGAACTGCCGTTCAGACACCTATTTCAGCACGTTGATGATGGTACATCCGGACCACATACATTTTCGGGAACAATTGGCAAGGCACTCGAAAACTGTGAAAAAAGGTCAATAACACAGTTTCAACCAATTTCGTCTAATTTACCACAGCTTTTTATTGAAGATATTAGTACAGACCAAAAGTATTTGTTCAGAATAGTTGAAGCAGTTGCAACCGGCATTGTTACCATTGATTTAGCAAAAAAAAAAAAAAAAATCGACAGGGAAAATGCCCGATGGCTGACTCGTGCAAACAGAATTCTTCGCCTATATGTTTCGGTTGAGTGTTCCTCTGCAAATCTTACCACTCATGCAACATATATTGTCAAAGCTTATGCACCGGTATGGTTTTCTATAAAAACCAACCCCAGTTTAAAGATGGATCGCGACATCTGTTTAAACTCATTGAGCTAACCCGATACATACCACCAACTTTAAAATCTATTGTCGACCCAGTAATTTAAAGAAACTGCTATTTTGCACACCCTGAAAACTTATTGCTTGCAATGTTGACGGATCCTCAGCCATACATTCGCGAATTAGCTGTCGACCGTATTTTAGAAAGCAGATTAACGAAATCCAAAACATCATGTTTGCTTCAGTTACCAACGATTAACTTCAACGCATCAACATATTATGAGCTCCCGAAATGGCAAGAACCTATCACTGAACCACCGATATTAAAGGCAGTTAGTGAAGAAATCTTCGATTATTTATTGAACAAAAGGGGAAATCAGAAATTGAGTTACTATCTCTTCCTTGTCACACACATGCAGTGGAAAGAGCAGTAAAAGCAGTGACTAGTGCTTCAGCTTCTTTGTGCAATAAAACGAGAAGAGAAGGATTCATTAAAGCCCAAATAAACTCAAGAAAACCAATGCCGAAATTCGATAGCAAAAAGGATTGTAATTCAAAATAAACTCTTCAATTTCGCCCAACAAGACGAATTTTTCAGTAAAAATTCGCTGAGTAAATTCGTCGTATGATGCACAATAACGACGAACAACAAACAGCTTCTATAATTGAGAAAGTTCATTGCTGTTTGTGCAAAGGGAGAGAAATAGTGTGACCACATAAAAAAAATATTGCTTAAAAATTAAAACATAATCAAAAACACAACTAAAAACTATTTTTATAGCAAAGTACTTTGTATATTTATTTTAAATGTTATACAACAAAAAAAAAAAACAATTATTAAAGTAAAAAGTAACTTTATTTACTAAAAAACGTCTAAACTAAAACCAAACATGGTCACTATTTGTTCGTCGTTCGCCGGTGTATGAAATAGAAATAAATCTATTGCAAACGAATTTCGCCGGACGCTATTATTGTGTGTATTTTTATATACACCAATATGTTTTATTTTTGGCGACGAATATTCGCAGCCAAAAATTCGTCGTTCGTCCCAGTTGTGTTCCTAGCATAAGATGGACGTTTTTTAATTTTCCTTTCTGGTCTATTAAACTTTTCGTTAAAAACTATTGTGTATTTAATAAGTTTAATTAAATGAAACTACCTCTGGTTGGCTGGTATAGTATTTAAAACTTTGTATTAACTTTTTATTTTTTGACCTTTTTTCAGCAATGGTTTTATAAATAACAACTTTTTTTAGTTTATTTTCCTTTCACAAAAATAAAAAAAGGATCAAAGTAACAATTTAAATTCAAATCGTGATGGTTGCATAAATTTTAGTTTTTGCTTTTCTCTGCTCCCAAACCAAGAATAAACACTTTTAACCCATAATTTTATTAAGTTTTTATTTAATTTTATAAACTTAAAAGTAAATAAAAAAAAACAGGCACAAAGTTAAATAAGATATAAATAAAACATCAAATTAATTAGAATGAATATGTAAAAGTTATATCAAAGAAAAAAAAAGGAAATCCTGCTTTGAATAAATAATTTTTACATCAGAAATAGAAGTGAGTTTTTGCAAAGTTTTCCTGGTTTAATTTGAATTTTAAATTCAAAGATTAAAGTTAAGAGCATTCTAGTTGCAAAAAAAGAAAAAAGTATAAGATTGGAAATCATTGTAGTTCTTGTTATAAGGGCAGAGTACAAACGAAAAAGTCAGGGTATTTTTTAACTTAAAAAAAGTTATTTTAAGGAAAATATACATTAAAAACTTTAAAAGTAGCCACAGGTCAAAAAGTAAAGAAATTAGTACTTATTCGCCTTTCGCTTGGTTAAAGCAAAAGATTGATTCCGAAATTCTTCTGTCTTTTGAAATGCCTTTCCCTGGACCGATCCTAAGGTTATTTAGGGACGGGTTGTGGTAAGGATCTGGATATAAAAGATCTGTTCGTCTGCCGAATAACTAAAATGTCCTGCAGGCGAAAATCTCTGCTTTAGGGCGGGTGCCTAACTGAGTTATAAGATATCACTGCATATTAACGGATATTTTTATATTTATTGATAGCAAACCTGCTATGGCATCCCTTGTGGGTGTTTATATGACATCGAGGTTAACTGCAGAAAGTCAGATGTCTTTAAATAAGACGGTGCTTTGATAGAAAAGGCGTCATAACGCTGTGTATTTTGACATCAGTACTAAGACAAGTGTCTTCGTTTTTGACCTCATGACACTTTACACACTGTGATGGCAGCTTTAAGTTCACTTGGTCAAATTGTCATCAGGGTCAGAAATCTAAATTATGTCATCAATGGGATGACACATTGGCATCACAGAAATGACTATTCGGAGTCGGTTTTATAAAGCATGTCATCAGTGCGATGGTAAACTGTCATCAAATTGAGTCATTTTAATTGACCTTAAGTCAAATTAAGAGAATATCATTATTTACTTACCCGTTTCAAATGTTTGTTTTGCTTTTGTTGTATTCCGCCCTTTGTTAACAGAAGAACTCTTAATTATCAGACACCAGCAGCATGCCCGATATGGTTTTCGTAATAATTCTACTTGAAAATTTTGATGAATAAATAATAAAAAAAAAATAGAATATGGGAATTTTTGCTTTTAATTTTACTTTTTAAACATGAAAATAATGTTTATAATATATTATGACATGATATATTATGTCATCGCACTGATGACAATTTGTTAACGCACTGATGGCAGTTTGTCATTGCACTGATGACAGTTTGTCATCACACTAATGACATTATATATTATGTCATCGCACTGATGACAGGTTGCTTTTGCACTGATGACAGTTTTTCATTGCAATGATCACAGTTTGGCATTGCACTGGTCACCGTTTTTATTACACTGATTACAATTTTCAATCACACTGATTGCATGGTATATTAAGTCATCGCACTGATGACAGTTTGTCTGTACTGATGTCAAAATACATCAGCGTTATGACGCCTTTTCTATCAGTGTACACAAAATGTGGCGTCCAATTGATGTCACTGTAGTCATAGCATAGATGACGCATAAAATATGACAACATCTTAGGATGATGTTCGTCATTTAATTGATGTCACTTTTTGCCTCATTGATGACATTTGTAATAACATTGATGTCACAATTCTGATGTTAGAGCATCATCAATATTATGATGCATTTTTCTATGAATGTGAAGCATTCAAAGTTAAGGGTACCCAAATAGCGGATGAGCTTTACAAACAAGGTCGTCGAGACGACACATTAATTGATCAATTCGTTGACTTTGTCCAGGTGTAGAATACTTGCGAATCCACCTGCTTCGTATCCCGGGCATTGTGGTTTGGGTATGATGAACGGAAAACCGGCTCTCTACTTACGTTCATTTGGATCCAGTTTATTACTGCGGTTTCAGTTATAATTGGGCACTGGTCCATGGGGACTCATGCGTGGAGAGTGGGTCTGGAATTCAATGACTACTGCAGAAGTTGCCATGACTAAGAGTAAGAGGAAACTGCGTTTCATTTTCTGTGTCAATTTCCTGAAATTTGGGACTTAAGGGAGAGATATCTGAGAAAACAGGCGTCTGCAACCTTGGTTGTATCTAAGATATCTATGATACAACTAAGGTTGCTTTTTCTCTTCATTAGGAAGACGAATTAGTTGACGCCTTTTGAGTAACTGCTCTGTTCGACGGGCATTGGCGCTGGGTTTCACAGAGGGATCACTTACGGACCCAAGAGAGCTGTTAGCTCAATGGCGACCCAAGGAACCAAACCTAAACCTAAAATTCTTACGTTACCATGTTCCTAAGAAAAACCTTTGATTAGAACTGCCGAGAAGTTAAACAAACTCACAATTAAAGATTTAAAGTAGCGATAAAAAGATCAACAATTAATTCTGTCTAGGAACTACAAAAATACGGACCTAAGAATATAAAATTTTGCTACAAAAATAGACCAACGATTGAATCTATTAAAAGTGCTACGAAAGCTATCACTGATCAATAAAAAAAGAGCTATCAGTTTGCTTTAAAATGATCTACAATCAGGGACTTACCTACAAAGAAAATTCTTTGGAAGGTATAAAACCACCAAACATTTAAACTTCAGACAGGCTATAAAAACTTTTACAATTGAACCTGTTTTTTTTGAGGTGTAAAAGGAGTCACAAAAAGGGGATTTCATAGATCTTTAAGAACACACGCAATTAAAGCTTATTTAAGCTTTTAAGGCATTCGATTAATACTGTTATGAAGATATTTAAAACTATTAGGAAAGCCATCCTTTAGCTTTAAAATGGCGTAAGACTGAAGACTTGAAAAAAATCGAAAAATTTTAGGTTGTATAGAGCTAATTGAAGGCTGATATTCATATGGAGCCTTAAAGAACCTATTGTTAAATCTAACAAGCTATCTATGATTGTTCGTTGCAGGCGCAACAAGTACAATACAAAAGCAGATAAAAAACAATTAACTTGTTTTTTGTTAGGGTAATAACGAATACCGATACTGAGAATTGGCGATACTTCGAGTTTGCCGATATATTAGTATCGACGATATTTTACTGGCGATACGACGATACTTTTTTTATAGTTTTTTTGAACACACAATTTAATTTTCAATGCTTTTTTTTGCATAACAACTAAGAACAATAAACCACTTAATAGCAGAGCAAAAAATCAAAAAGAATAATATATTGTCTTGGAATTCTAAAGCTGGAGGTCGGTCCACACCTTTTTGGCCTTTTTTGAGGACGCATGGTACAGTAGAAAGTAATCCCACTTTCGATACGTATATACATTCTACGCGTTTGCTGCATTGAACGCTTGTTGTGGACCTGCAGCTTTAGCCGTTTTGCTTAGCAACAAAGAAGCTAAATGTTCTCTCATTGATAAATCTTGTATGCATTTGTACGTTTTATGATTTTTCTGCTTATTTTTAATGATTTTTGTGAGAATAAAAATCCATTCACTACAAATTTTGGGTTACTTCGAAAAGACCACACAATCCATGAGCAAAGCCACTGCTACAATTTCTGATGCTACTTGGCTATTCAACAGTATTCGAAGATTATGAGGAAATACGCTAAATGTTTAAACTGAGATTTAGACTAGTTCGTTCAGAGTCCCAAAAATTTCCGAATAACTTAGTCGCCAATTTCAATAAATAAGAGATCTGAGACACAACGCTGGAACATTTCAAAGACAATAGATCGAAAAAAACGTCTTATTGAGCTACTTAACATGACTGTGCATTTCGAAAGTGTGGAAGACGCGTGAAAGTTCTAATAAGTCTACAAGAACGGACGTTTGGATCGTTTGTGATAATCTTATATAAAAAAATTCGGAGAAGGATTGTCCTCTGTCCCTTCTACGTTGTGGTTCTAGATATACCTTAGATCTTTCTAGAGGCTCATATCCGACTTATTACTGGCGCACTGAATTTGTACCCACAATTTAGGAACATTTAGCAGAAAATGTTCCTCATATGAATTCGTCGATTTTTCTTTTTGAGTATCGGTATCGTATCGGCAAAAGTGTATTTCTAGCTACATAATAGTTACTTTGTCCGCAGGGAATTTATACAATAATATATTTTTCCTTAAGTTTACTTATATGCATGTATTTTTTTATCGGATATACTAGTCGAGTTTATTTATATTAAGTGCTAAGAAACGTGATGAGATTTATAAAAAGAATCTGCTTTTTAAATACGATTATGTTTATGTATTTACACATACACATACATACATAGATGAAGCTACAAAACACATTATAATACACGTGCATAAATAGACTTGCACAAACATAGCGCTCTAGAAAGAAAATGAATATTAGGGTGAAATGAATATTAGAAGCTTGATAGATATAATATAGCAATCAGTGCTCGTTTCTGTATTTCTTGCATCGTAAAAAAATGTTAAAAAAAAATATCTGCTTTTGGATTCAATCTGCCAAATCCAGCAGAAAATGTGCTAAAATGGTTACACTGATAACAAAAACCAAAACAAATTTATACTAAAAACAAATTTAAGTTCCAAAATATAACAATTGTTTTTATTTATTTTTATCATTTTAAAAATTCTTTCATCATTTTAATTCTTTATTAAAATTAAAAAACATTTGACAAACACATTTTTAATTTAAAATATCTTTATGTTTTCACATTTGTTTTTTCTCGTACCAATTTTAAATGTGACTTATTTTGACAGTTCTTGTGAGAAACTATTCGCAAAAAATGGTTCCAGTAACACTTTTTCTCACATCCTTCTAATAATCTTTGGAAAATTATTTCAATAACAAATGGTTCTCGCAAAGTAAAGATAAAGAATCAGTTGTGTGAAAAACCCAATTTTTTGTTTCATGCGGAACATTTTACGATGCGAGAAATAGAGAAACGAGCTATTGGGTTAAATTGGACTCAAAGTCTTAAAAAAAAACTTAGTATACTACATCTGAGGAGCCGCAGAACAAAACGTACTTTTTCGCATTTTTTTACAAATTGGTTTTTTGATATTTTTGTAATATTTGGGTCGAAATCTAAGAAAAAATCTAGTTAGCATATTTTATTTTTTCTTTTCACCAAGAAAATGGGTTCTAAAAAAATTGATGCATAACAAAACGTACATTTTTCATTTTTATTTTTCAAAACGTGCTTTTTTCATTGTTTTTGCCCTTTTTTCGAGTAGTTGTTTTAATAACATAACATTTCTTAATATTCTTAATTTGTTTGACGTTTATTTATGTCATTTAATTTTCGTTAAAATTAACTGTTGAATAATAAATTCTTGAAAACGCGTCGAAAAAGTGAAAATTTTCATTAAAACAAAAACAAAGTTTAAGAAATTTTTTTTGTGTTTATCATACAATTTACCGTTTTTTAAAGAGAGAGAAACGCGTCAAAATTCTCATGTATGTATATTTAATTTAGAAATGTTTGACAAACAAAAACTATTTTTTAAACTTTGCTTTTGTTTTAATGTAAATTTTTATTTCTTCGACGCGTTTTCAAGAATATCCACCAATAATTGCAATAATTTAACTATTGTTTGGTGAATGAGTGTTATGAAAAAAATAATTAATACAATAGTATAATTAAAACATGGAAGAATTACAAGAATCTGTAGAAAATTTAAATATGGGAATACGTAAAAAGCAAAAACTTAAAAATGCTAAAAAAAAGTAAATATTGCGAGTTTCATTTCAACATTTTGAAAACGACGTTGGGAAAAAAGTTTAACTATTTAAAAAGTATTATACTTATTAACTTTAAAATCTGTATTGAATTATAAAAAAGAATTGTTTAGTTTCCTATTTAATTTGAAATAAAATAATAAAGTTTTCATTTTACTTATTTTTTATTTATTTTTTACTTTAATGGTTCAGGTTTAAAAACATTCAGTCAAAATATTACCGTCTAAAAAAACGCACACCAAAACGTTCCTTTTTCTATATTTTTTAACAAAACGTACTTTTTCATTTTTTTTTTAACAAAACGTACTTTTTCGATATAAAATTGGTTTGATATTAAACATCCTTGACATTTAATGTGTTGACTTACGGCAGTTTGATTCATCTTTTGGTAAGCAAAAAACTTGTTTCCATTTCCAGGTTCATGCAGTTTTTTAAGGGGTCGAAATAAATAATCCTCAATTTCCCAAAAATTTTAAATGTGTGAAAAAGTACGTTTTGTTCTGCGGCTCCTCATCTTATAAGAAATTTACATTAGTGTTTAAATAGCTAAATGTAGATAACGTTTTTAAATTTAATTAGCATTATAGTAGCCTTAATAGGAAGCCTTATACAAGGTGGGCCAAAGCGCTCGATTATGCGCTTTTTCTCTTAAGTGTTTCAAAAAACACAAATTTTTTTACTGGTTAGTTAAATATAAGGTTTTTCTTATGAAGAATAAATGGTCCGTTAGTTATTTAACTTAAGTGTACACAAATTTAAATGCTGACACATTTTAATATTGATGTAGCTACTAGGGTATTCATTTAATCGGGATTTTGCTTTAATCGGTTAATCGCTCGATTAATTAACCGATGTTTTGGTTTAGTCGGTTAATAATCGATTAATTTTGTAATTGATCGATTAACCGATTAATAAAGTTTTTTTTTATAAATTAAGTAATTTAAATAAATAAATATGCAAAAATGTAAGATAGAAAAAATTCACTGTTTATTGTTGTGTCTTTGTTGAAGCTTTGATATTGTTACAAGTAGGAGCTAAGTGTTTAAAATTCTTATTCACTTTATGGTCTTACTTGTATAACATTTTTAGCTCTTCTAAAGTATTTGGAAAATGTTTCCTGACGAGCTGGCCTAAGCAACCAGCGAAATGCGCATAGAAACTAGCTTTCCCACAACAATAAATTTCAGTGTTTTTTTTATCATAAATTGGGATTATTAGCACATCATTAATAAATGAATTAATTAATAAATATTTCATTCCTGAAAATAATTTTTGATAATAAATTATTTATTATTTGGAGTTAAAAAAAATAACATAACCATTCTTGAACTAAAACGAGCAAACATTCATAAATATGTAAACATATTTTTTAATTAACACATAAATATTATGTAGTAATTAAAATATAAACTGTAATATAATTTTATTAGTTATTTATATAGTTTAAGGACCCCTTGACAAATAATCTTTTAGAACAATTGTTTAGGATTTAGCGGTTTTTTTTTGTTTTGATAAAACTTGACTGAAAAATTTCTTTCATTTATCGTATATGTTGGATAAATCAAAAGCAATTCATAATACATCTAATTTCTCAGTCCTTCCTCGATTTCTCTAAACATATAAAATCTTCTAATATGCCATTAGAGTCCAGTTTTAATTTTGTGAAATGTTTAGCACTTCTAATTGCTTCGGTTAATTATGTTAAAAGATTGATATAATATGAGACGATATGAGAAGAAACATGTAACTTAGCACATACATATAAAAAGTACGTTAAATAAAAAGCGGTTGACAGAAAACACTTCCCAGCTAGCATTTTGTATCATAATCTAATATTTTAGGAATCAGCTTCAAGAGCTAAATAACCGTATATGAGCTAATTTTTCGATCATAAATTTTACTGATGAATCACTTCGAAGAATCATTTGTGATACCATTTGCTGATCCCTTTTTGATCATACGAATGACTCATATGTGAATCGTTTTTCAATCGCTCTATCAGTAGAGGGATTCAAAACATTGAGAAATCATTATTTGAACATATAAATGAATCCATTTTCAATTGCTCAAGTGATACATCAGTTTTTAATCTCAAAAGAAATCTGAAAAGGCTCATTTAGGTTGTTTTTACAAAAAATTATCACCCAAATGCTAGCTGGGTTATTTGAAATTAAGTTCACTAATTTGTTTGTATGAGACGGAACCAATAATTAAAAACTAAAAAAATATGTTACAATCTACAAAACATTCAAAATTTCGCTACATCGGTTAATATGTTAATTGGTTTAATCGAAAATAGCCAACTTTAGATTAACCGATCAGTTAATCGAGTAGTAATAAATCGGTTAACCGTTAATCGGTTAATGAATACCCTAGTAACTCCCGTAAAAAAATTTAGTTGAATTAAGATGTTACGGCTTATATACTATTTTCCAAAAAGACTTAAGTTAAAATATAAATGCGTATAGTTTTATTAATAATGACATTTTCTACTTGAAATTTAGCTGAGTGATTGATCTTGAAGAAGAGAATAAGAATATGTAATAAAAAAAGAACTTATGTCAACTTAAGCCATTATTATTTGGTAGATTGAATCGTTGGATCTTAATATTTGTTGTTATCGTAGGAAGTTTTATAGTTTATTGCTGTAATGGTTTCTTTATAGCTGTATAAAGGTATTTTCTATTATGGCCTTATAACAGCCATATTGTAGATTTTTTTGTAGGCTCTGTTATAGCTCTAAAGTTTTTTTTATAGACGTTTTAATAACTTTGTGGTAACTTCAATCGTGCATTTATTATAGTTTCATGATAGCTTGGACCCTAGGCAGTTTAATAGGTTCCAGCTATATATCGCAATAAATCAAGAAGATGGCATTAAAGCGATGTTCACACCTATTAAATATTTGACGTCCTACACGTAACCACTAGTTTCTTTAAAAAATTATTTTTTTTTCAAAACGTTTTTGCTAAATCAAACATCATTTAACAGTTTCTAAATAACATTGTTCAATTATCTTCTAACAAATAAAGTTTGGTAAATCTATAGGAATTGTTAAAAAATAAAGATAACGTTTGATCAATTTACTGGTCACGCTTTCTTTCGTCAAATATTTGTTAGGTCGAAACAAACCTTAACTCAAAATTTTAAGATTTTCAGCAGAGAGCAGAAGAAAAACAATTTTTAATTTAACATTGAAGGGATATGAAAACAACCGTTTCATAACCAAAAAAAAAAAAAAAATACAAAATAGTATGATATTTTTACGGCGGGTATATATGAATATAACGTGTTGATTTTTTCGAAAAAGTGAAAAAAAGAGTTAATACACTTTTGTTGATTTGCTATATCTTTATCAACATAAAATTGTATATATATATGAATATAACGTGTTGATTTTCGAAAAAGTGAAAAAAAAGAGTTAATACACTTTTGTTGATTTGCTATATCTTTATCAACATAAAATTGTATGTGTCTTTATATAAGGTGTGTTCATTTACTTACATAAAATTACTGCTTATTTTCGATAATTGCTACTAGTAAGTGTTCACGTACTCGAAAAACTTGCAACGAGAGAGTCAACAAAGAGCATCAAAATGAGAGACAAAAAATTTGTTGAAAATTTCTGATAGTCAAATTTTTTGTTTCATGTTTTTCTTTACAAATAAAAAATAGTTTTCACAATTTTTATATAAAAAGTGTAGATTCATTCAAAAAGCAAATTTTGACCTACCAAGGTAAAATACCATTTGGTTTAAAGATTGATGTTTGACTAATGACGTCATCCGTCCTCAATGGCGCTGAGAGCTAAACGGCAAACCCTACTAAAGAGATTGTGTGGTTACAATCGAAACTAGTCTAGGCAACCTGTCCGTGAAAACCTGGGTTCAATTCCCAGCTCAGTCAAGAATGAAAAATTATCAATAAATGTTAATTCATTTAATGTTGTAAAATTCCTTTCTTCATAAAAATAATTTAATGAAACTTAAATTCAATGAACTTAAGCCTGATTAAAATATCAAAATTTGGTTTTAAAACCATTAACAGTTCAATAAAATAACCATAATACTAAAAAGTTTAAAAGTTTTTCAATAAAATAAAATAATTATTTCTCTAAAATTTTGAAACAATATTCTAATAATAATAGTTCAAAACAAATGAATTTATTGAAAAATAATCTTGTATCTTACAGCTGAACGCTACGTACTGGTTTTTTCTGGTTAAGCGATTATTTACTTTTTTATTTTTTTAAGTAATTGGGAGAAAAATTTTGTAAATTTTAAATTTACTCTCTCGTTGCAAGTTCCTGCAAGTAAGGAAAATGAACCCACCTATATATTTGCAAATTGGAAAAAATTAAAACAAATAAAGAATGTTTTGTCATTCTATTTCGAGGATGGGCATCAATATTGTTAAGGTTTTCAAAGGATGTCTCTACTTCCCCTTGGATACAGGTCCGTGCTGACAATTAAACTAAACTCAACAACTTTTTATCTTGATATGAAAAAATCTAACTTAGCCATTTTAAATTTGCAAAACTTTCTTGGTTTCTAAAAATTTTTGACAAGAAAGATGTTGCATTGTAACAACATCCATTTCCAATGAGTCATTTACTACGTTTATACGTCGCCTATTCGCAAATAAAAATTATTTGCGATTAACTAAATTGCTGTTTATATGCATGTCAATTTTGTTACAGAAAATTCTTGCTTTTGTGATGCCAGATGAAAAATTTAATCATTTGGTATGGTAGCACTGTATGTATATAACCTTTTTATTTTTTTTTAAAGCAAAAATTAAAAAAAAAAACATACATTATTGTGTATTTGCATATTCTATTTGCACAATTTTTAGTTTTTTTTTTTTTTTTTTTTTTTTTTTTTTTTTTTTATTATTATTCCTATACTAAATCCCGCGAAGCTTTTTGCTTGTCTGCAGGATACCAGAGTCTCTGGCGGGAATCGAACCCGCAACCTCGGTACTGATAGACTAGCTCACTACCAGCTAGCATACCGGGGTCAAATGTCAAGTGGATGAGCCGCATCGAAATAAAAACTTAGAACGGTAAAAAGTGTGGCAATGTTTAAATCTTCGTAGCAAATCGTGTCGTTAATCAGAAATTGTTTTCGTGAGTTAGCTATTCGCAAATAAAAATTTAATTCACTGTTTATGCGGCAATTTTCTCTACTTGCAATATAATTATTTGCGAATAAGCTGTGCGTATAAACGTAGTAATATTTGACTTACAAGAGCATACTAACGGGTTATCCATATTTCGGTTTCAAAAGTAAAGAAAGTTACATTAAAAGCCTTGTTTTCGATGACAATTTTATTTCATTTAAATGCTTGGACCCATTGCCATTACATACGAAATACAATGTCATTTAATTGACCTCCTCTATAATGACTGCATCAGTCCATTCTTTTGAGGTAGTTTTTGGCCACTTTTTCGCACATTTCAGGCGGTATCTCGGCGAGGACTTGATGCATGTTAAATTTCACGGCCCTTGACAAAAAGTCTAAAGGCACTACAAAAAGTCTAAAGGCGCACGATCGCAGATCGCATGATCTAAGTGTCCAATTGACGTCTCCACAACGTGAGATTACACCTTCTGGGAACTTCCCATGCAGTAAAGGTTTGCTTGGAAACACATATCGTCCAGTTCATAATCTTCAATTGCAGGGCAAAAATTCAGTTAACTTATGGCCATAGCGCTCTCAGCCGTGAAATCGCGAAATTCGGACTATCCGCCATACTTTCACTAACAGAAACTGTATTTTTTGCAATGCGCTCATTGCAATGAGGCACAGGACTGACCACATTTGTACCGCTTCCAGTCTCTTTAAATTTCTAAATTACCTTGCCAATTCCTTGCACAGTAGGTCGATTATGACGATTATAAGCAAGCAATGCTCGAAAATGTGCCACGTTTGAACCGCCACTTTTGTAGTAGGTTTTAGGGTGCCCCGGTAGGCTAGCTGGTAATGAGCTAGTCTATCAGTGCCGGGTTGCGGGTTCGATTCCCGCCTGAGACTCTGGTTTCCTGCAGACAAGCGTAAAGCTTCGCAGGATTAGCATAGGGCCATAGGGTTTTCAATTGTTAAACCATCCATATTCGTAAACGGCAAACTTTTCACTTAAGAAATTTGACAGATGACAGCCTTGCCAGACCGAAGGTTTTGAAACCAATAAATGGATAGCCCTGTAGAATAAAGAGTCACATGAGACTTATTTCTCTAAGTAGATTTATTTTTCTGTTATAAACGTGACGGGATATGTTTTTAAATGACATGTGGACATGCAAAAATATATAAAAATCCAGTGGGCATGAGTCATTTACAAAATTTGCTCTACGACGACAGGGAAGTTTTTAAGGTATTCATTCAAAAGATCTTCATTATAAAAATAACAATAATTAATAACTAATTGATAAGCTCGAGGCCACATTTCAATTAATAAAGTATTGATAATTAAAAGGCCGAATAAGGATAAAAATATTTTACAAAATTAGTATTGTGGTTATTTTAATGAACTATTAATGGGTTTTAATCCAAATTTTGATATTTAAATCAGGCTTAAGTTCATTGCATTTAATTTTCATTAACATATTTTAATGAAGAAAGGAATTTTACAACATGAAATTTATTGATAATTTTTCATTCTTGACTGAGCTGGGAATTGAACCGAGGTTTTCACATTTTACAAATCTAACATATTTTCGTTTAATGTTTTTGCGTTTTTGCAAAAAAATTTTGTTTAGTAATTTTTTGTTAAAAATTAACTAAGTTTTAGTTAAACAAAGAGTTGGCAGCACTGGTTCAGATGTATTAGCCCAAATAATTTGAACTTCATTTAGCATAGAAGTAAGTTTTTATTAGAAATATGTTTGATCCCTGAATATAATTCTTTAAAAGAAAATAAATATAAATTTCTTTAATAAAATTCAACAATAATTATATTTTCTATGCAGAATTTTTTTATGCAGAAAAATTTCCTACATTTTATATTTAAAAACCTAAAAATTATAATCTTTAACAATAAGTGCTTTTAGCTTTCAAAGGGGAACCTTCCCACCTTTACCCTTTTAAAGCAATTTTATGTTATTCCCAACAAAATAATCATGGCATTTGTATTTATTTGGAAAATGTGTGCCAGAATGTATTCGTGCTCATTTGCAACAGTTTATTCGTAAAAATAAAATGAACAAAAAAAAAAAAAAATGAAATGTAAAAAATATGCAGATTTTCTTTATAGCCAGGAAATTATAATAGAATCTCAGTTTTTTTAAACGGAAGTTTATAAACTTATAAAAGAGAATAAACACAGTTATTCTTATACAAATACTTATACACACAGTTATTTTCTTATACACACACGTTCATTCTGTTGCATACGAGCACGTATGTAGATTATTTGTAATTGAAAACCAAATTCAGCTAAATTTGTAAGCAGTTTCTTAAATAGTATTAGTGAGTTGTAGTACGAGTTGTAACAGTAAATTTTTCTTATTATACCCTGAACCACTAGAGGTGAATGAGGGTATACTAAGTTTCTCATTCCGTGTGACGCTTTTAAATATTCATCTAAGACTATATATTCTAGGTCCTTGAGCTATTTGTAGTCTATTGTGCATGTCCGTCTTTTAAAACCACACGCACAAAAGAAAAACACAGTTTACGTTCATAAATGCGCTGCATCAGTGATTTCAAATGTTTATATAAGAGGGCGGATCAATAACTCCGTGCCTTTTCGAAATTCCCTCGTGGTTATATGAAATGCAACACTGCTCCCATCAAGTACCACCTGTTAATAGACTACTGTCAAGTTTTGAGCAAGTTCCGTCATTTACTTTGCGTTTAACAGCTGTTCAAAACATACAACCTCGTGGAGTTTTTAAAAATGGAAAAAGTGAATTTCGAGTGCTCATTAAACATTATTTTTTACGAAAAAAAAAAACCGTTAATCAAACCAAGAAAAAGCTTGATAAGTACTATGGGGACTCTGCACCATCGATTTCAATGGTAAAAAAGTGGTTTACTGTCTTTCGTTGTGGTCGCACAAGTACAAATGACGCTGAACGTTCTGGACTGCCAATTGAAGTTACTACACCCGAAAATGTCGAAAAAATTCATGGCCGATCGAAGAGTAAAAGTGCGTGAGATTGTTGATGCCATAGGCATTTCATAATAAATTTAAATTTCCTTTATTTGGTGGCGGAAAACACCGATTGTGATTAAATTTTGCACAAACTCGTTTATAAGACTTGAAATCACACTGCCAAATTTTCTGAAGATTGGACCATAATTTACTATAAGGGTCATATTAAGCTCACTCTAGGAAGACGCTTTCGTACTCCTTAAACTGTAGAAAAATTTGGTCTGTCATAGTTTTAAAAGACTAGAAATAATACAATTAAATTTTAGGAAAATTGGTCAATAAAAGACCATACCCCATCAAAAGCCCACTCCTTAACCCTGAAAGGTTACTCTTAATTTTAAAGCATTAAAGTTATTCTTCGTCGAATCGACGAATTTAAAAAAAATAATTCTAGCGAAATGAATTTTAAAGTAAAAATTCAACAAAAAGTTTTTTAGTCAAGCATTTAATTAAAAAATAAAATTTAATAAAGCATAAAAAATAAAAGTTTTTCTTCTCTCTCAATTTCGTGATTAAAAAATTTTTTTTAAAGCTGATGACGAACAGGTAACGTTGTTGAAAAAAAAATCGTAATTTGAAACACATAAAAAAGTTATATGATAAAGTGTAAATGAGCTTCGTCGATTCGAAGAATATTTAACCAACCGGAGTTAAATATTCTCACTCTCGTTGGAGGGCATCAATTATTCGGCAGAGCCGAATTAATTTCTGTGTATGTGTATAAATACATATTTGTGTAAATGTATGATTTAAAAACAAACACAAACGCACTTATGAAATCCCATAAAAACCAGTAAAAGCACTTAGAAATTTTCATTATCCAAAAAAAAAAAAAAAAAAAAATTTCCATAATTGTACAGAAGACTATTTTTTTCTTCTAAGCTTTTACAAAATACATTCTTATTTAAAATAGAAAATCTAGTACGTACTAGTGATGTTACGAATTTCAAATTTTAATATTCGCGAATACGATTATCTGTGCCAATATTCGTCAAATACGAATATCCAATCTGAATATCGATATTTAAAATTTATTTGAAATAAAGCTCAGATGTGAACTAAACCTAGTGTAAAACTTGTAAAAAAAATAGGAAATTTTTAATTTTTTTTTGGTTTTTGTATAGATGTAAGTTCTTTAGGACCATTTTCTGCCATGCCTTTAAATACGGCTTGTTCTCAAAAATAACTTCCAGCAAATAACAAGCTAAACCCTTAATCTCAAATAAAAAATAATTTCAGAAGGTTTACAAAAAAGAGCTTGGAAATTAAAAGCCATCAAAATAGTGTCTAGTGTACTACCACGTCATTGGATTTGTTATAATAAAGTCACGTCATTTGCCGAGGGTTAATGAAGAAAAAACGAAAGTGTAGGGATTTTTCTCTAATTCTGGCAAACAAATAAAGCCTATAGTAAAAGCTTACACGAGTTTCTAAATGCTTCTTGTTTAATAGCATCAAAAGACGTGCAAATTAGGAAATCACCGATAAATACTGTTTTTTCTTAAACATAAATGAAAAGGGCTGCTTTGGAAATGCTAAATTTAAAGATGGTCTTAAATAATTTAATATTATTATACCAATTTACCATAATTTCTCTGCAAAAGTTTCTTTCATATTTATTTACCTGTAAAGAAAAAGAAAATAAAATATATAATTATTGTTAGATAAAGGTATGAATAATTGTTGTAAATTGAATTATTGTTGAATTAGATGATTACATTACAAAAATATTTTTAAAACTAAATATTTACCAAAATTTTTTCTGTCATCCCTTAAAAAAAATATATTAATATGTATTTATTTTTGCTTATTTATACATACACCACAATAGTGAAGAATAGTGCATTTGTGCTGATGTGTGTAAAACCTTAACACATTTCTTGCAGTGTTACCAGCAGCAAAATTCAAAATTACACTTGAGGTGAAGAAAAATTACGCTACCATATTTTCAAAATTAACTTTAAAAATCCGTTATCTATTCGTGCAACTAAAAGGCGACTTTATGATTTTTAAAGCGGACATAATCGTCTATTTTACCAGGTTTGTTATTAACGAAACTGCGGCATATGAAGTGAGACCAATCTACAACAGACTCACCTTAGGGTGCAGTTTACACGCAGGTATCATCATCGGTCCTTATTTATTTTTTAAATGAGTCCAAAAGGTGGATTTTGCGAAAAAGGCCTGCCAATTAGTCTCCAAGCTCGTGCGATTTGACACCTCTCGATTATGACGTGAAGGAACATTGTTCGTGATGTACCGCCAGAAATACTTGAAAAAGCGGCCCATAATTGGACGGCCAATAAGCTTCGGGTTCAAAACCGATTGAAACGTTTTCGTAATAAGAAACAATATTTTAAATGGTGTACATTTTTTTCTGATATTAAAGATTTACAGTTTTTGTTTTAAAACGAAAGAATTTCAAATTACACCTAATCTACACCTGCAACCAATTACCCTCGCTCTACCCACGACAGTAAAAATTACACCAAATTCGGGTAATTACCCGCAAAGTGGCAACACTGATTTCTTGTCTCTCTTGGTTGTTTATTTTTGAGCGTAATTGTGTTTCTCTCATTCCACTGAAAGACATTGCTTGTGCCATTTTTTATCACTAGTCTTACATCTAGTGATAAAAACTAAATAAAAATTAACTCATTTATATCGAAATTAAAAAAAAAAAAATAATTTGGCGAACTTCAGAAACTTTTGGTAACAATCTTTGGTTGGCAATTATTGCCAACATTTCTTCATGAATTTCGAAATTATTGTCAATAGTTCTTATACATATAATCAACTGGCATATGCCATTGATATCAGTGCACTCATCTAAACAAATAGAAAACGACTTGCAAATAATTATTATGTTCTTAATATTAGAATAAATGAATGCGCTAATATTATCCGAACGAATGCTAATTGTATTAGCGGACATTGGAACATTATTAATCATTTCTTCGCCTTTTTTACCGAAGCATTCTAAAACAGAATTGCTCAGCTACTTGAAAAATATTCCATCTTCAAATGAACGGCAACGTTTAGCAAGTGCAGTGCAATGATGACTTTTTACAACACGATCGGGTAATTTTTCAACCTGAGACTCTTGGCAATCATTTATTATTTTAATAGAAAAGGGGTTTTTCAGATTTAAAAATAATTACTCCCTTTCAATATTTGAAAATTTTTCATACTCGCTATGACATAAGCGATAATGCCTTTCTACAAAAAATTTATAATTACGAATCACAGTTCGTTGACGAACTAAGCACTCAGCTATACCGAAGACATTTTCGGCAAATAAAAAATCATTCTGCCACTCAATGTTAAAAATGTTGTTCAGTGTAACAACCTGCTCATATGAATGACCAAACAAGACTAACAGCCATACCTAAACAAGAGCGGAAGGCGGAACGTTTTCTTCAGCGTAGCTTTTACGCTGATATGCCATACCTAAATAAAAATAAAACCCTCATAAAAGACATAAGAAATTAATTTAAAACCGCTAGTTTGACCTAAAAATAGCTAATTTGCCATTATTTATTATCAAACAATAAAAACAGGGTTGTCAAAACAACAAATATAGCAGCCTTGTTTATTTTAACGCGCTGTCAAAATCGAATTTTCCAATTGCAAAGCGCTACCGTTGCGTTGCCGTCGCGTTGTTTTGGTATGCTACATACAAATTGTATGAGCATGAGGATTTTTGACTGAATGCTTGTTTACATTTAATGCTCTTTACTACAGTGGCGTAAAAATTACGTCAAAATTAGAGTAAAAAGTTAACGGACCTGCGCAAAGCGCTATCTTGCTTTCTTTGTTTCATGCCCATCTACTCAGAATCACTTTCTGAGTCGATCTATCGATGTCCGTCCGACTGGCTGGCTGGCTGTCCATGTAGCCTTGTGCGCAAAATACAGGGCGCAATTTTGAAGATAGTCTGATAAAATTTGGATCATAGGTTCTAATCTAAAGACCGAGACTGTTGAAAATGGGGCGATAATTTCATATAGCACCCATTTAAGCTGCTTTCCGAAATAGGGTCTTTGTGCCCACTATCACACCAATTTTTATGAAACTTAAAACATAGATAGATCCATATTTATATGGACACATAACCTAGTATGTTTTAAAAAATAGGACCACGAGGGAAGATAGGGGACAATTTGTGACTCTCCGCAACTATCTAACAAATTTTAATGAAATTTAAAACGTATAAAGATCCCTATTCATATCGCTACATTAGCTATGCATTTTTAAAAACTAGGACCACGAGGGGCAATTTATGCCTCTCCGAAATTTGTTTTTAAATGCTAAATGCGAAATTACTCGTTTATTTCATATTATTTTCCATAAAAAGGAAAGTCCCCTATTATACCCTTTACCACCGGTGAAAACGTTGTACAGTGTTAATTTTAGACCTTATTGTACATATGCTGGATCCTTAAGAGCAGAAGAGTTTATTTAAGGAAATCCGTCTTTCCAACACCCAGAGAAAAAATATGTTTAAAAATTGTCACCTCCAACCAAACTATTTTAAAAGAAAAATTTTAAACATATTATGTTTAATTAAACCATACTTTTTTCACCGACAAACATATTATGGTTAAATTTGTCCTCCATCAAGAAGCCCAACCATACTATGGTTGCCTCCAAACATGTTTTGGTTAATAATAACTAAGATATGTTTAACACTTATAATAGCATGGTTGGTTTTCAACCATAGCATGTTGCTCTTGGAAAAGAGGAAAATACTATTGTTAATTTAAAAACAAATTATTGTCATATTTAACCAAAACATGTTTAAAGACAACCATAATATGGTTGTTGCTTCTTGATGGAGGGCCATTTTAACAATAATATGGTTATCGGTGACAATAATATGGTTAAATTAAACATAATATGTTGAACAATTTTCTTTAAAAATAGTTTTGTTGGAGGTGACCATTTTTAAACATATTTTTTCTCTGCGTGAAGTGTTTGTTGAAATCCACTTTCCAAATACCACAGACATGTTGGGATCTAAGTTGTTATATGTTTTTATAACATATAGTCCGGAATACATTGCATTTAAAAGTCAGCCTGATCGGTTCATAAGTGTCTGAGATATGAGCAATAAGAACAAGAAAATTGCCTCAAATTTTAGCACACAACACTAAATTTTTTGAAGTTCATATTTAATAAGTTTAGTAAAATTTTTTAATATTAAAATTGCCGACAACGGTTTATAAATGGAAAGGATATACATAAATATAAAAAAAACTAATTTTTTTCCTTCCGAAGTACAAAATTTGGTGTTCGCACCACTTAAGCTCTTGGACAAAATTTGGCTAAAATTTGTTCTGTACATAAAGCATTTCGGGAACTGAAGATTAACCAAATCAGTTCATCATAATCACAGGGCCCGGTAAAAATATCCTCCACGAATTAGGATTTTGGCACAAAAGCGAGCGTACAAAGCAGCCTAAAAATTCGATTCGAGTATTCTTAATATGTTAACCTCAGTTTATATTGAAACTAAAAATCGTTTAATAAATATACCGCGTCTAAATATAAATGTCCTCTCCCTCCACAAAAAAAATTACGACAAATCAATTATCATATTAAATACTATATTCGTCAATACAATTAACTTTTTAATTGAAAAGGCACCAACAACCGAATTCGTAATTGTTAAGAATAATTTTGTTAAAACTCAACGAATATGTTTAACAATGAGTTTATTATATTGAATACAATATTTGTTAACAATTATACTTCCTTTTGTGTATGGAGTTTGTCATATAAACAAAATATTTTGTTCCTAATTAATTTGAATAAGAAATTGCATTTAACATTAAAAATAACATTATAACCTATTTCAGCAAGAGACTGAACATTTAATTATAATAACTTTATTTACCCCGTAAATTGATTCAATTTCTCAGTTATCGAAAATCTTTTAATACTTTAAAGATTTGGAACCAAAAATCCAAAATTATTTTTCTTTTTTTTTTGTATTTTAAGCTTTTTGACACAAAATAATTTTTTACTATACAAATTAATTTCCTACAAAACAAAAAACGTTAATATGACAATTCACAAACATTTTAATTAAGAAAATTATTAAAAATATTAGAAAAGTTTTAAAAATTTTTCTTCAATCAGTTAATAACCTTTGTTATTTTTTTCTGTGTCATAATGATACGATCAGAAAAAAAGAACTAAAATGTTTGAGTTTTGCTCATATATTCTCTTTATATATGACATATTAAGTATTTACAATGGGCTCAAAAGTATATTCTTTAACCTGTTTTACCTCCATAAAATTATGTTCCTAAAATACCGACTTTTTCGAATGAATCGACATTCAGCTGCTCCTTTATTATCAGTTTTGTATTTGATTGAATAAAAAAAGTTTTTTTGGAACTTTATTGTACAAGTTTCAGGTTTTTCAAATAGGAATGAACATTTTTGTTTGCGAAATTACATTAAAACAACAATAAAAAAAACACAAATTTGTTTTTATTTTCAATACAAATTTCTAAACGAAAAATGTTTATTTTTTTATTTAAAAAAAGGCAGTTAAAGTAATTTCCAATTTAAGCCAAGAGACCTTAAAGTTCTTATCAAAATCTGATTCAAATATTGGTTCCGATTCACACGCATCAGGTTTGTGGCGTCAAGTCTTCAGTTTTAAGAAAATAAAAGGGTGTAAAGAGGATAAAAAGGTGTACAGATTTGACCGTTCTTGTTATTTTCTTTTTCTTTCCGTTTCGTATTCGTTGTATTCTGCATAAGTTTTTGTTTTAAATAAAATAAAACGAGAACTTTACAGTTAAAGCCGATGTGGGGAAACGAGCACTTACTTACAGAACATATTTGCCTTAAATTTTACAATCCGAATTTAGAAGAGTTGCAATTGTTAAGAACCAATTCCGGGGTATGTTGGGATCATCTTAAGAATACACAGATTTTTGTGTTGCATCCTCCAGAGAAATAAGATGCAGAAAATATCTGGAGTTTGATAGTTATTTAAAATCGGTAGGATTCTTAAGATCATGATCTCTTGAGATCATGGCCGACCAGAGATTCTATCTGGTACCACGGGAGTCAGTAGCCCCTGGTACTTCGGAACCAGACAGACTATTGGTTGAGGTCCCCAGGAATATGCTCTCTTGAGAAGAGGTGCCTTTGAGCTTGAGTTAAATTCTATGAGTAATACATTTAAAGTGACAGTAAAAATGGGTGTTGATGGTAAGTCGCAAAAGTTGTTGGTTATAGTGAGGAGAGCGTTGCGGGAAGTGGCAAAGAAGTGGTAAAGACTTACTAGTGATGAGAAAATGAAAGGTCGGACCGGGATCGGCCGGGATTTTTTGAAAAGCGAAAGGTTAAGAACCTGTGAATGAGATGGGTGTGGAGAAAGAGTGGGGATTAAAGTGCAATTGGTGAAGAAGTAGTAGTTGATAATAGCTAAAGGTTGATCGGTGTCGTTGTGGATGTTGGAGATGTGGAGACTTCGATTTGGGGTGGATGAAGAGTCAAAAGCGGATGATATAGAATAAGTTGACTGTCTCATAGAATATGTGTTTCACAGAAAGATACTATTTCATAGAGAGTGTTGTTCTTACGGGAGGATGTTATTGGGAAACACGTGGTGGCTGTGGTTTAAACCCAAGAAAACGTGGGAATGGAGTTCCTGAACTTCATGAGATCCTTCACTTGTGAAAATTCGAATTGGGAGGATGGATCATCCTAGATGCTGTTTTAATTCAACTGACGCTGCTGGCTATTCTATAAGCAGAAGACGTTAAATATCTCCAGCTCCTAAACAAGGGCGAGAGTAAAGTTCTTGCGGGTTATACACTCAAATTGCGACCTGTGTGCCCTGGTTGCTCTCACACTCTGGGGCTTTTGGTAAACGCTTAGTTTGGGATCCAAATGGATAAGATCCATTATGGAGTAGGACTTAAGGCAGAAATCCATGTGAATATTTTTCACACTGTGAAGGGTATATGAGATTCGGCAAAGCTGAGCTACTTGTTTTTAATATTTAATATAAAATGTTTTCTTTTCTGAAACTAATCTAATCAATTCAAGCTCAATTAACATTATCCAATTTTTCTATACAAATCTAAATGTAAAGTTGCAATATTAAATTAAAAAGAACTTTTTTATTTTTAATTAATATTTTAATTTTCCTTTTCTTTTTAAGAGAAAATTTAATTATGCTTGTATTACAAGATGTTTGTTATTTTCCTAAAAAATTAAATTTATATTTTTCCTAAAAATGTAAAAACAAAATGAAAAGAATCCCACAGATGCAATAACAAAATACTTTTATATTAGAATGCCATTAATTTTAATTTAATTTTTTTTTTGTTACAAACAAATCTAAATTTATGTTTACATGAGTGTTTTTTTGGTGAAACGAACAAAATTGAGAAAAAAATATTGCTAAGAAAATATTTTATTTATTATGAAATAATTTAAAAATAATTGTAGAGTAATAGAAAATGTTTGGGTTGGCAAATAAATTATTGGAAGGAAATAAGTTATTTTAAGAGGAAATTGATCTTTCATTTTTCAATTCTAGATTTTGTTGAAACACATAAAAAACAAGAAAGAGTGCTTTATTCGGCTATGGCGAATCTTATATACTCTTCACAATGAAAACATATAAATACCGTGTTCTTTAGAAATTAAAAAATCTATTTTGTGCCATACCCACTTTTCTAATCCTGTTTACATTGCACAGTGTAAGATTTTGCTAATCTAGCTGGACAAAAGTCGTTTTTTTTTGAGTTTAAATTTGAGTAAATATATTTATCAAATATGAAAGGGCAGTTGTTATTAAATAAGAAAATGCAAAAACTTTGCCTAATTTGTCATCAATAACAATATAACGGTACTATGAACTTGATTATTTTTGAGTGAATTAAAAACAAGAAAAACACTTACATGAAATTGCTTATTTTTAAAAGCATGTAACTTTTTATTGGAATGGAAATTTTTAACGATTCTTTTTTGTTTTGAAGCTAAACTTATGTTTTAATCGATTAATCGCACGAATAATTATTCTAGGTAAAAATTTATTCGAATAACAATCGAAAAATTTAATATTATTCGGCTAATCGAATAATTTTAATTTGGCCTAGTTTAGAAGTTTAAAAATAAGACCAAAAATTATGTTTTTTAACATTAAAATGTTATTAAAAAGGAACAACTTCATGTAATAAGAGAGGAAAACTTTTTAATAAAAAAAAGCTTGAAAATTTTAGCAAATCTTCAAAAATAATCTTTCAAAAAGAGTATTCAGTTTAAATGTTTTTATTTTGTGTTGATTAAACCTGATTTAGAAAAGATTCTTCCACTTATTGTTGACGTTGGAGAGCTTAAAAGTAGAGCGTTGTTCTTTTCCTTATCTTTTCTAAAAATTCGTAGTCATCCATTAACCACACCCAGAGAAAAACTATGTTTTAATATGGTCACCTCCAACAAAACTATTTTCAAATAAAATTGTAAACATATTATGGTTAAATTTAACCATATTATTATCACCGACAACCATATTATGGTTAAATGTGTCCTCCATCAAGAAAGCACAACCATATTATGGTTACCTCCAAACATGTTTTGGTCAATAATAACTAAAATATTTTTAACACTTATAATAGCATGGTTGGTTTTCAACCATAGCATGTTGCTCTTGGAGAAGAGGAAAATACTATTGTTAATTTAAAAACAAATTATTGTCATATTTAACCATAACATGTTTAGAGGCAACCATAGTATGGTTGTGGCTTCTTGAGGGAGGACACATTTAACCATAATATGGTTGTCGGTGATAATAACATGGTTAAATTTAAACATAATATGTTTAAAATTTTGTGTAAAAATATTTTTGTTGGAGGTGACCATATTTAAACATGTATTTTCTCTACGTGCACTTGAATCTGTTTTTGATATTTTAACAATTTTAATAATTTTATTATCAAAGTTGTTTTTGGGAATACTATTATTTATTAAAAGATTTTGTTTGTTGTGCTTAACTCCCTTTTTAAATAATTGATAAAAAAAAATACTGAAATTTATTGTTGGAGGATAAGCTGTTCCTATGCGCATTTCACTGGTTGCTTAGGCCAGATCATCAGGAAACCTTCTCCTAAATAATTTTAGAAAAGCCAAAGCTATCAGCAAACAAGACTACAGAGGGAATGAGAATTACCTACAAACACTCAAAAAGTCTTCTTTGCAACGATATCAAAGCTTAAACAAAATACCAAACAATAAATCAGTGATGAGTTTATCTTGTAATGTAAGAAAAGACAAACAAAATCTTTTAATTGAAGTCGCCGCGTTGAAGTCGCCGCTAGTCCGAAAGGCGTATTTACACTCCTTTTTTAGTCAAGCTTTTCTCTTTAGCCATGTTGCATATTTATATAAGCTATTATTAGATCAAAAATAGTTACATATTTAATTTTTTATTAATAAACTTTTTGTTATTGTAATTTGCGCATGTTGACATAAGTGTCTAATAAAAGTAAAATACCTTTCTTTTGAATTAATTTAAAATTCACTAATAGACTACAGAACGCTTATTACATTTACATTAACAGCATTTTGTTATATTTCCACGGCACGAACTTATGCAACTGTAATTGGAAGAAACCAATCACAATAAGATGGAAATATATTCGATTGAGAGGTAATCTAAATAAACAAACTGGATAAATAATGCTTGTTAGATCATTAATCTTATAATCAGCTTATTAGGATTTGGGTTACCTTAACTGCGCAATTCGCGAAGGTATAAAAAATTTTTATACAAATGAGAAATTTCCTAAAAGCTTATAAAAGCATAAAATATCTGTTTATGGGTTCCAAATCAGTAGAGAATAAAAAAAAAGCAAATCATATTAAAAGTAAGCGCGAATTCTGAAAATTGGTTTATAAATTTTGGAGTAGCTCAAAAATAAAATTTCCAGACAGACAAATTGTCCGTCTGATTTCCAAAATTTTTTTGTAATTATAATCTGTTGACACGCCCTATTAAAATGCAAAAAAATCGTTTAACAAATGACGGAGTTATGCGGTTACAAACATTAAAAAAGCAACATACAACCGAATTGAAACCCTCCTTCTTTTTTGAAGTCGGTTTAAAATATATATATATTAATGACAAATACATACATATATTTCAAACATGTAATAACAAATTGTAATAGATAATTTTTTCATTTTAAATAATTAATTCTTTTGTTAGGTGATCCACTAGCGGCCACTTTTTGCTGAACCGCCGTTGACAAAAAATTGCCGACATAGATTTCTGTTAAGAAATGTCAGCAAGAAATGTTCTTTTCTTTATGTCGAAATTTTACGTTGTCAAAAATGTTATTCACACAGCACAAACATGAAATTTTTCTACCACAGACAAATTTTATTTCACCATAGAGCTTTGCTACCGTTTCAATATTTCAATATTTTAAAAAATTATTACTCGAAATAAATGCTCCTGAGTTTAGCACCAATAAAAGGGTATTTAAAACGTAGCGGTTTGTTTTTTGGCCTAAAAGAAAAAAGTAATACTGGGAAAAAAACAAATTTTCGATTAATCGATTAATTAACGAAAATTATTTGAATTATTCGTTAATCGAAAATAGGCAATTTGAATTTATTCGAACAGTTAATCGTTAAAAATGAATCGATTAATCGAACAACGGTTAATCGTTTGAGTACCCTAGGATATACCTTTCAAATGGTGTATTTTTTGTTGAAATCGGTTGAAAAACAGAAGAAGAAATTGCTCTTAACTATTTTGCCTTTGCAGATTTAGTTGATTTGGAAAATTTTAATTTCTTGCAAAACTTTCAAACATTAAATTTTATTCCTCCTTTTTAAATTTATAGTGATATTTTTTTTAAATTTTTTATGTTTTCCATTTGTTTTTATTTAATTTATGTGTTTGTTTAAATATAAATTTCTTCTATTTGCTTTTTTTATATTTTTGTTCTACCCATTTCCTGTCTGCCCAATTGAGTTTGTATGTGTTTCAATGTCTGTATTGTTATAAGTGTATCCCTATATTGAAATTTTTTTTCTTCCCCTCTCTCTTAATCACTTTCTTTATTGTTTCCATGTGGTTAAGTTCATTTGTATCCTTGAAGTACTCTCATATAATTTAATCATACATAAATCAAAAAATGCAAATTCATTTAAGTCAAATAAATTATTGTTCATATTGTTTTTGTTCAAATTAAAAAAAAAAAGGAAATGTTATCTCTTTTTTTTAATGTAAGGAAAAAGTTACTAAGGCAACATACAGATACTCACACCATTAGTGGGACACCTCATAAAAATACTTAATTTACATATTTTATGTTAATTATTGTAGGTCTGAATTAATTAAGGATAAATTAATTCATAAAAAGTAAAATATATTAAATAAAAAACTTAAATTTTATTTTGCGTTTCAAACATGGCCACATAAGACTTAATCTATGTACCACTGTACCACTTATAGTGAGAGTAGCTGTACATACATGTATTTGAGATTTAGAGATGTCAAACCAAATTCCAAACAAATATAAATATTAGTATTTTAGATAATAATTCTGTGGTGAAAAGAAAAACAAATTGAAATTAATGGGAATTGCAAAATGGTAATTTCCAGCTTCTTTTTTCTTTTCGTATAAAAAAAAGCAAAGTGAAGACATTTTAAAACACAGTTGCAACATTTAAAAGGGCATGAATAAAAAAATTTTATTTTGGAAAGTGTATTTAGAAAAACAATTTTATATATTGTGGTTTTCGGGTTTTGGTTTAGGAAGTTTTTTTTTTGCAAAATTTTTGCTCTTTCTGTTTTTGTTTATTCGCTTTAAGAAGTCTTAAAATTACAAAAAAATAAAAAAATTAATAATTTAAGTGTGAACCAACTTTCGAAAGTTTGTTTTTCTCTTGAACTACATACATAAAGGGTGTTTTTTTATAGAGGTAGAGAACTTTGAAATGGAATAAAAATAAAAAGATGATTTTTTTTAAATTGACGTGAAATAAGATGACCGCTACGGCTAGCTCGCACGTAGTCTAATCTAAAGGGCCAATTGTCGTTAGCTTTTTCCAACATTAGTGGCCGTATATCGGAAATACCGCGGCGAATGTTGTCCTCCAATTGGCCAATCGTTTCGGGCTTGTCGGGGTAGACCAGCGACTTCATTTCCTTACAGAAAATAATCTAGCTGTATTAATTCACACGATAAGGGAGGCCAACTCACGGGTCCGAAGGGTGAAATCTTGCAGTTACCAAACGTTTCCTTCTATAAATTACTTGTGCCATGAGCTGTGTGACATGTTGCGCCGTCTTGTTGAAACCACAGCTCCTGCGCATCATGGTTGTTCAATTGATAAACGAAAAAGTACATAGTCATGGCTCTATTGCTGTCACCATTGACTGTAATGTTATGACCAGCTTTGTTTTTAAAGCAGTACGGACCAATGATTCTACCAGCCCATAAAGCACACCAAACAGACAGTTTTTTTGGATGTAACGGTGTCTCAATATACACTTGAGCGTTATCATCACTCGAAATATGGCAGTTTGTTTTGTTGATGAATCCATTCAAATAAAAATGAGCTTAATCGCTAAACAAAATTTGCAAAATTCGTATTTCGAATGATTTTCAAAATTAATTTGTACAATTTGGATGTGTTGTGCCTCATTTTGGACATAACGGTATGTCTCAAGTCGAGCCGATAGAGAAAAATGGAGATTCGATTGGAAATTAGCGACCTCAAATTAATAAAAATTTGCTATAGAGTTCCAGGCCGCACAAAAATGTTCAATTTTGTTCCCGTGTATAATAAAAAAAGGAAAAATTCCCGTATTCTTTTTGTTTAAATTATTATAATAAATTTCTATGCCTCTCTCTTTCTCTCTCTTTGTCTCTATCTGGTTCCGCGGGTAAGTATTTAGAATTATTCAAGGCGAATTCAACTACAGGTGGTGTCGAAACGCCATCTGATTTTGCCAGTTCGAGCCATTTTGTTTTGATTTGTTAGTGCTATGTTAGGAATAGTTAACATTTTGGACCGTAAACACTAACAATGCAATGCAAAAAACTCTATGTTGTTTCTGTTGTTTTTGGATTGTTGTATTTCCGACACCACCTGTAGTTGAATTCGCCTTAGAATTATTCTTAAATAAATTCAAATTCATGTCGTTTCATCTTGAAATAGCTTTCATTGAACGTGAATCGTAATGTTATTTCAATATGAATCTAATTTTGCTCTCAAACTTTACTGGAGTGTTAAATTAACATGAATTATAGTTATTTTAAAGGAAAAAATTTTGTTCGTAGGTTATTGTAAAATCATGTTGAATTTACATTGATTTTTTTCTATGTGAACAAAATCCAATTTTACATTAAATATTTCAAAACGCATAAAATCGTAACAAATATTCACATAAAACGTTGCATAATAAGTTTTATTTGAATAAAAATTATGACAATATATTTTTAGTCAATCGGTCTACAATAAGACAAAGCCGTTATCTTAAGCCTGCTCCCGGCTTAATTAGTTGCCGGTAGTAAGCGCATATAAAACCGTAGCGAATAACGATATTGTCTTCAAAATTGTCACAAAAAAGTCTCATATGATAATAAATTACAAGGTATCAACTTATTATTATGATCTATAAATGGCAATTATTAATTACCGCCCATAGCTGTCATATAAAGCCCACTTCCGATAAATATTTAAGGTGCCATAAAATCAGACCTAAAAAATGTATTTTCACGAAATTCAACTAAATCTATTTCATATAACTTAAAAAATTTATGCAATTCTGCCCATAACTTGTCGTAAAAAGCTTTATATAAAACCTATTTCCGAAATACATTTCTATAGCTTTCATGTCAGGAAAAGGCCAGCATAATGTTTTTGAAAATCAAATACACATGTTATGTATCTGGTCCTTTTTTCTGAGGGGAGGAATAAGGTCTACTTATTCGACTTCACGCGTATGTATGTACTTTACTAATTACCAGCTGCTTCTGCCGTCTGGGTTATGGAAGTTTGGACTATCCCATATGCCAGATAATATAAAAAAAATTAATAATAATACACACAAAAGTCAAATGTATTAACAAAACATTTGTGTACAAACACACTGACAAATGCTACGCGTTACTGTTCGCCGCACAATTTCAATAATGCTGTAAGATTACAGGTCACAGAAATAAACTCCACACAGTACTTATTTCTTTCAAAACCTTTCAGTATATCTTTACTACTAGTATTGGAAAATTACCTTGTGCAGTCTGTGAGAATTTGTGATGTTTACTTGTGTATCAAATGTGGCGTAAGCATATAAAAAATTGTTATTGCAATATTATCAAAGAAATTAACCAACAAAATTTTTCGTACACACATATCCCACGATTATAATAAAAGTAAGAATGTGTGTATTTTTTATTCTCACTCTCATTGGTGCGTGTACTTTTTATTGCCTTATTAATTTTTGCGGGTATTTTTTATACCAGCTTCTCATTTGACTTCCACTATAGCAAAGCATTTGGTTGTTGCTTCTTCACGTTCAGACATTATTCGTTTGTGACAGCGACACTACAGTATAGAGTTTAAAAATTTTTCAGTTATTTTACTTGTGTTTAAACGGCATTTTGTAGGTCTCTTTTATAAGGCGTACTTCCGGAAGAAAAATGCTAAAAAACAAATAACCGTACTATAATGAATTTTGTTATAAATAATGGTGTTTTCTTTTCTACAAAAAATATCATATTGTTAAAAGGGACATGTATAAAATGTCTTGCCGACCCTGTAACAAGGCAATTTTTTATTTGACGAGCACAAAACACAAAATTGGACCGCCCTATTTTTAACAGCTGACAAAAAATTTGTTCTTCAAAATATAAAAAATATGGAAATGAACTAAAAGGTTTGTTATTTAAAATATAAAAAAAATATACATAATCCAAAATTTGTTAATAAATTTATTCCAATTTCTTTAGTTTGTTTTTTATAAAATATGTAAATAAGAAAATACCTTTGCCAGATTGCTGATTTATCAACACCAAGTTTTTCAGATTTCTTGATTTGACGTTTTTTTTTCAAAAACAATTTTATAACACCGATTCTGAAATTTTATATCACTGACAAACTATCATTAACGTAATCATTAATCATTGATGTAATGCTTTCTTATGTTTTTACTATTAAATAATAGAAAAATAACTATTAAAATTTTTACTGTCCTTATTAGAGGTGATTTTTTCCCAACTTCGTATTTAAATAGAAGTCATCTTTTTACAGGGCATTATCAACACTGTCGATTTAAACGGGGCCTTATGCCATTAGTAATGGGTTACTTTTTAGAATAAAACAAGCAACCCTTTTAGAGAGCGAAGCATTTTTAAGAAACGAACACCAAATTGCGTTTTTTAAAATAAAATGTAAAATTTGTTGTAGAAAAGAAAACACCATAAGATTAAATGTTATAATGTAAAATTTTATGAGGATTGGTTTTTAATTGCCCATAGACAAACTTCTAAAAAATTCCTAAACTCTCCTAAAACCGTTAACAAAATAACCATGTTGATTTCGAAATTTAATATAAACTTAAGAAAAATCTGTTCATTTTTGGCCAAAGTTTCTTTAAGCAATCAATTCTAATTTAATATAAGATTTTATGCAAATCGGTCCATAATTGGGTATGGAAAATAAAGAATTTGAATTGTATGCCGCTATCACGCAATCGAGTCGGTTCAAAGAGAGTTTAGACCCTTTTAAGTTAAGATCCTTTGAGCAAACGGGTTAAATGAGACTCGCTAATAATTTTTCCAACACTCTCTAGAAATCCCTATCGACACTGGGTGTTTTAACAAGATGTTGCCACTCAAAAGACTATATCAAATAACTCAAGATCTTTAGATAATTTAATTCGATGCATTTCAACACCTCTTGAGACAATAGCCGCTTCAACTTTTAAGGCTGTAATGAATAATTTTTCTGACAAGATGTCCACAGGCGTTACTGAACATGAAGGTTCAATAATTTTTAAAACCACTACAAAAAATGCAAACAACATGCATAATTTAAAAAAAAGAGAAAATATAATGTTTTAAATTAAAAATTAAAGTTATTAATCCAAATTTAGATATTTTTAATTAGGCTTAAGTTCATTGAATTTAATTTTTCATTAAATTATTTTTATGAAGACAGGAATTTTTACAACATGAAATTTATTAAAATTTTTATTGATAATTTTTCATTCTTGACTGCGCTGAGATTTTAACCCAGGCTTTCACTGACAGGTTGCCCATACTAGTTTCGATTTAGATTGTGTGGTTGCAAGCCTAATTAAAAATATCTAAATTTGGATTAAAAACCATTAACAGTTCAATAAAATAACCACAATACTAATATAATTAAAGTTATGTATATAATGAGGTTTTCTTTTCTACAAAAAAAAAGGTGAAATTTTATTTCAAAAATGCAATTTGGTGTTTGTTTCTTAAAAATATTCCGCATTTTAAATCGACAGCGTTGATAATGCCCTGTAAAACCGGGCACTTCTGTTTATATATAAGGCTGCCACACGAAGTTGGGGAGAAATCGCTTCGTCATTCATTTCGTCCTCTGATGAGAAAGAAATGTTAATAATATATACATTTTCACTTAAGCGTCCACTAGTTTTGTCAACGTGCTTTTAAATCTAATTTTTACTTACATTGAACTATTTTCGAGCAAACTGGAATTTCGTCATTTATTTTGTTGTTGATGCAATAAACAAATTTTAAATTTTATTTTTTAAATTTTGAAGAACAAACTTTTTGTCAGCTGTTAAAATCAGGACATTCCACTTTTTGACAAATTGTGTTCAGTTCTCGTTAAATAACAAATAGCATTTTTACAGGGTTGGCAAGACATTTCCTACATGCACCTATTAGGTTAAGAAGGGTTATGCGCCCAAGGGCGCATCTCCACTCGAAGACCAATGAGATCCAATGTGAATATGCACCTTTTAACAAGGTGGTATTTTTTTTTTTGTAGAAAAGAAAACACCATAAGTTTCTTCATCAGCCACCCAGTATTTCATTGGTCTTTTCTACATAGACACATTAATCTTTAGCAACACTTAATTACATAGAAACCAATTACAAACTGAAAAGAGTCATTAATAATGACATTTGACACAATAATGGTACAGGCAACACTATAATGATTTAAGTCATTATGGCGAACATGATTATGAAGACAACGACTTGGGCTCGTGGCGATAACAATAATAACTGTTGAGCATAAGATTACAAAAATCACTAAAAGTGTTAGGAAGAAAAAAAAATTATGCAAATATGATTAAATCATACCTCTTCCACAGACCCCTGCCAAAAAGCATTAAATTGTAATGAAATTCAGCAAATTTATAGAAAGCTGGCAATATAGAAAAAAAAAAAATTAAAGTTGTACAAGTGCCACATAGAAATTTACCGACAATTTGTCTAAAAGCCACCACATAGACAGGATGACTGACGGACTGACTGATTACCCCAGTAACAGGCAACACAAGATAAATTATACTATAGACGTAAATTACCCTGAACATCATCATAGCGCTGGATTATCTTTTTACTTATTTTTTTTTTAATTTTGAGTCTGATTTTTAATGACACTAATGACGATGAGGATGGTACTGCCACTGTTGCTGATAATAATGAATTAAAGTCACACAGTAAAAATAATAAAATTACTTTTACTTCTGCCTCTCTCTCTCTCTCTAACCTTAACTTAAAATACGAGGGTTACTACTACTATAATAATTTCACCATGGGTTGCTGCTTATACTTCATGTCTTAAGTTGCATGTACACGACATGTTTTTTACATCTGACTTGTCAAATTTCCCACTGCAAAATACATACATGTCGTGTGTTACCTTTAAAACATTGCATCTGTAAAAGTCAGAACCAAAGTCATCTGACAAAATTTCAATAAGAGCGTGCTATATTTTCTTTTGACAAACCATCTGACATCAGCTGTATTAGAAATCTATGCCGGGAAGAAACCCGCAGCGGCGGTGCATTGTTGACGGAATCATTAGACGGCTTAAGTTAATATTTAACAATACCGATATATGTATAATAATTTCACCATTGAATAGAAATTATGTACATATAAAAATAAAAACGCATCATTAAAATATCCTAAATTAGTATATTCGAATTTAAAGAAAACAAATGTTTAGATGGCTGAACATTTTTACGGCGCAAATAAAAATTTTTGTGCCGGCAGCGCGCTATTTTGAAACCAAGAACTACTTTGGTTTATTCCATAGCTACAGAGAAAAAACATAGACAATGTCAGAAGCAAATTACATGTACGTTTGTGACCAAATGCTATTAACCTTCTGTAAAACAGCAATTTTGACAGGCAGTCACAATTACATATGACTTGAAAAGTTGACAAGTCAGATATAAAAAACATGTCGTCTACGGGCACCTTTTGCAACATTTAGTGTGTTCTCATTTGCCATCTGATATTTAAAATTTAAAGTTTTTTTATAAACTAACCTAAGCAAGTCCGACAAACGTTTTTTATGTGTCAAAAATTCTAATGCAAATGCAATTTGTATGTAGCAAGCCGGAATAACGAAGCTGTAACGCTTTGCAATTGGAAAATGCGATTTTGATAAAAATAATGAAATATTGCCACATGCAAGTGCAAGTGAAAAAAACTCAATACACTCACACTTTTTTACTAGCACTATCACATTTTGCTTGTAATTAAATTTTTTACACTTGCAGCAAGTAAAATGACAAATAAGGAAACAGTGTTATATCAATTTACTAGTACTTAGTAAAATAAAAATTATGTTTATAGCTGATTTTCTGTGTTTTAATCTGTCTATCTTCTTCTTCTATCTATCTATATATATAAAATAGGATGTGTGTATGTATGTAACGTATGGACTCCAAAACGGCTGGGCCGATTTTGATGAAATTTTCAGGGAATCTTCAGAATATTCAGGCGGGTGACACTGCGAAGTCTGATTTCTGATTTTCGGTCTGGGGGCGGAGGGGCGTGGCAAAATCCATAACTTGAGAACGGCTTGACCGATTTGAACGATTTTTTCTTTAAAATGATCGCCATGGTCCAACTTAGGTTTTTACGGAAAGAAAATGTTACCCCGCCCACTTTTACGCCAACTTTTTTCGATTTACCTAAAATCAGAAAACGGCTCCATCGAGTTGACTAATTTTTCTGTCAAATGTTCGTATTAATCAACTTTAAGTTTTCATCGAAAGAAAAATTTACCACGACTACTTTTACGCCCACTTTTTCTATTAAGCGCATAACTGGAGAAAGGCTTGACCGATTTGGACGATTTTTTCTTTAAAATGATCGCCATTGTCTAACTTAGGTTTTGCGGAAAGAAAATGTTGCCCCGCCCACTTTTACGCTCACTTTTTTCGTAAGATTCACAGCATATATATACATACATACAACCATATGTATTTTCAAATCAAATGTAAATCAAACATATGTATATGAAGAACATTTTATTTATAATATTACTAGCTGCCCCGGCTCCGCTAGCCTTAAGATGAAGTAATCAATAAATATAATTTCCAATTTGCCTTAAATACATGTGTTCCTTTTTTCATTGAACCCATATCTACACCATATGTAAGTTATTCAGTAAAAAAACTTTATGATAGGTATATCATGGATTTTTATTTAATGGCCGTAAATTTCGTTTAAAGATCAATTTAAATCGTCTGGTAATACAACACTAATGTTTGCTTAAGGCCAGCAATGCGGACCGGGTCAGCTAGTAAAATATAAAAAACATGTATATGAAGAATATTTAGAAATCCCAAAGAGGATTATTTTGAAGGAAAGTTTTAACATTAATAGAGTAAGTGCGGGTAATGTGGTATACGCTGGTAATGTGGTACAGTGCCTTTTTTTCTTAAACTAACAGATCAAGCGAAATGAAACCAATCTGAATGGTTGCCGCTCTCAAAAAATTAAGAAAACTTCGATCTGTTTTATTTTTGAAAGTCATTCTTAGTGTGAGTCTCGAAAAATTCGATTGGCTGCGAACTCGACTTTTTTTTGGGTGCTGTTAGCAAACAAGGTTTTGTTGTAAAGGTGCATTTAAAAGTTTTTAAGTGTATAACTAAAGTAATTGGAAAGTACCAAATTAGTGAACAATATATGCAATTACTCGAAAGCTGTAGTAAATAATTTAAAATAAATAAATATCTGCATTAACCTCAAGTGCGCCTAATGTGGTATACCTTAAATCAGCTAATTTGTTATAGTATACCACATTACCTGTCAAATAAAATATTAATGAAATTGTTGTTTGTGTACATGAGTTCTTGTTGTTTTCTTGTTTTTTTTTTGTTTTGCAATAAAGTAAAAATTTATATATAACACGATTTTAAAGAAAATATTATGATTTGGTAAAGTAGTTCACTATACCACATTACCGGCACTTGGTGTACCACATTACCCGCACATTTTTTTATAGTCGTATCTAATGAGATTTGCAATATTTTCTTATATTCCTCTGAAAGTGTGGGTTTAATATTTTTCGCAAATGGCTTCGTGGGAGCCCAAGGTTAATCATATTTTAATCAGACAAAAATTAAAAATTTGTCAATCTAAAAACAAATAGGTATACCATATTACCCGCACTTCCTCTATCACCTGTTTATAAAAAAAATATATTACCAAATGATGTGTCTACAGGTAACGTTAAATATTGACTACTTGGCAACACTTCGTTAACAATAGAGAAATTGAAGTTTTGTTAGAAGTTTAGTTGTTGGCGAAATTTTAAAAATGAACTTGCACTGTGCTGTGTAGCCACTCAAAAAAATGTTGTGTTTTTTTTGACATTTCTCCTAATTTTCGTTAGTAATATGTATATATTACTTGCAAGTAATCAATTGCTTGTGGCAACGTAGGATTAGTACCCTTTTACAATGTGGAAATTCCTTGCAGACAGACGAAGTTTGATGATTTCCTCTTCACCTACAAATAGGGTTGCCAGTTTTAAAATCAGAGAAATCAGTACATAAGAGAAAACAAAATCAGTACAATTGCATAAAAAACAGTACATATACTTTTTTAATATAAAATTGCATATTAATAACATAAAAAGCTTTAATCTTTTTAAACCAAAACTTGAATTAATTCTATAATTTAAACAGTGATAAAATTTAATTAATAAAACTTAATTTTTTCAAAACAAAAATTCAATTCCGTATATATTTTTAGCGGGAATACAAAGTGAAAACAAAAAAAATCTAAAACACAACAAATTGTTAAAAATTCGTTTCTTAATTTCTTGTTAGCTATTTGCTTTAATCTTTTTCAAAGAAACATTAGTTTTATTAAAAGCAAAAAAATTTTATTTCCTTTATTCTATTATATTTTTTGAATATAGGTCAATATAAAATTAAATAAAAAGTAAATAAAAGTAGTTTTTTGCTATATCTACCAGCATAATTCATTTCATTTTGCAATTAAAAGGTCATGCTGAATCTCTTTTATTTTGCGGATGTCTAATTTAACCGAGAACAGCTTCAAAAAGGTTTTGCTAGCCAATTTCACTTAGAATCCTTCTATAAAAAACTAAAATCAAATTTTCTCAAAAATGAATTATTTGACATTGGCCTTTTTAGCACCATTCTACAGATATAAGGACAACAATGTTAAAAAAAAAACAAATTCAACACATGAAATAACGAAGCTTGTTATGTATTTATCTTCAAAATAGTTTAATAAAATTATTTAAAAGTGATTTACAACTAATTACTATTAATAATTGTAATTATTGCAAAAGGCACAATCGTTTTTCAGGCGATCTTTTACCATTTATTTTTATAAATAATATATTTACATATGTTTAGACATAAATATTTACAATGTTACAAGTTAAAAATATTTATGGTCTTATTGTACATTTTCCACAATTTCTTTCCTGTCTTCAGTCTTCAAGAAATTGTAAAACTCATTACAACTATAACCAAAGTTGTCTTCCAACTTTCTAGGTTTTATATTAGGAGCCTGTTTCTCTCTTTTCTCCACTTTGAAAACTAAAGACTCGTTCTGTAAAAGCGTTTCAATGTGGAATGGAAGAAATAAAATTAAACATTTCCTCGAATTCGTAAAGGTACCACCATTAAGAAACACTTTCCATTTTTCTTCTACTGTCTTTGTTTTTCGTACTGACTCGGCAAAAATCTTCAAAAATCTATAAAAATATTTGTATCGCAAACTATTTGCCATTATGACAAACTATATACTGAACAAAATTAATATATAATAACAGTACAAAAACAGTACATTAATGAAAAAATCAGTACATTTGCGAACTGATTTGCTTGCAATGCATAAATCAGTACTTTAAACAAAAAACAGTACAAGAACTGATAAAAACAATACGAATGGCAACCCTACCTACAAACTTCGTCTGTCTGGCAAGAAATGTCCAGATTGTAAATTGGGACTTACATATGTTTTTGTTTTATAGTAGCTCATGATAACTCAGATATTTTCCTGTCAATGTAAAGGTAGAAGTACACAACACGCGTTAGTGCACGCGAGCTCCGTACTCTTCTGTCAAAAAATGTTAAACTAGTGATTTTTCATAGATCAAGTTACACAAAAACAATTCTTCACGCGTACGCGGCAGAAAGTTGGTTAACTTTGAACTTTTTAATGCGTTGTATATTTTTGACAAGCAATCAGCTGACAACAGAAAGGAATAATTTAACAAATTTGTGATTCATGGAGGAAAAACTTATTGAAGATCTTATAAAACATACAGTATCGTATAAAAAGAGCTGAAGCTTGGAGTTCTATAAAAAAAGTGTAAAACGAATAAAAAACAGCTGAAAGAAGAGGCTTTTATAACGCGTGTTGTGTAACTTGCCATTTTTCACGCGCTAAAGTTTTTAAACGCACGATACTCGTCTACCTTAAAGGTTTTATCCATATTTTTATATTCTTTTAATAGGTTTTACTAAACAATATAATTTAACAAAAAAGCAACGCTCAACGTTCTTATTTAGGTTGGTCAATTAACCGTAATATTTTTTTGGCTTTGTCATGTCAACACAATTTGTGTTTTTTACAGTGGCTTGAAAATGTTGTATCAGCAATAAAATGCAGTGAAACGATCACCAAACAACACAGAAAAAATTAAAAATTGTCTCATCACCAAATTCATAGAATCAAGCAAACCTTTTGTTGATTTTTCACGTATTAACAAAAAGATAGTATTGATTGCAAAAAACTGAAATTTGTGAACATATTTTTTCCATAAATTATATTTTTAATTTTAATTTTAATAAAAAAAAACTTTGTGTTAATTGATTTAATAAAATATAGCTCAGGTTTTGACAATTCCCAACAACAATTCTACAAGTTTAAATCATTTTATTTTAAGTGAAAAAGTCAATTAATATTTTTTGATATTTAATTAATATTTTTATTAAAAATTTATTTCAAAACAAATTAAATATTGATTAAAGCAAAATTATTTTTTTAATTTCCTTTCAACTAAAAATGTAATTGATTCAATTATCAAATTAATTATATTGAAATACTTTTTAGAAAAATATTTTTAATTGCACAGAATAAAGTTTTTTATCAATTAAAAAAATGGTTTGAAAAGTATTTAAATTTAATTAATGTGATAATTGAATCAATTATTTTTTTAGCTGAAAGAAAATTAAAAAAATAATTTTAACTTAATAATATTAATTAAATATCAAAAAATATTAATTGATTTTTTTCGTTTAAAATAAAATAATTTAAACTTTTGTTAGTATTGTGGTTATTTTATTGAACTGTTAATGGTTTTTAAACCAAATTTTGATATTTTAAATTCATTGAATTTAATTTTCATTTAATTATTTTTATGAAGACATGAATTTTACAACATGAACTCAATTAAAATTTATTGATAATTTTTCATTCTTGACTGAGCTGAGAATTGAACCCAGGCTTTCACGGACAGGTGGCCCTGACTAATTTCGATTGTAACCACAGAATCTCTTCGGAGGGTTTGCCGTTTTACTCACACCGCCATTGAAGACGAATGACGTCAATAGTCAAACATCAATCTTTAAACCAAATGGTATTTTACCTTGGTAGATCAAAATTTTCTTTGAATGAATGAAAATTGATTTACATTGATTTTGTCAAGAATTCTTCTTGAAATCCAAAGTACATTATTTTTTTGTTTTTCATGTTTTTTAAACTTGTAGAATTGTTGTTGGGAATTGTCAAGATTTAATAAAATAAATTAACACATTGTTTGAAATGGCATAGTTTTTTGATCATTTCTTTAAAGATAATTAAAAATATCATTTATTGAAAAAAATATTTACTATTTTGAGTAATCAATATAACTATTTTGGTAAAAGGTGCAAAATCAACAACTTGTTTGCTTGATATTAAGAATTTGGTGATTAGAGACAATTTTTAATTTTTTCTGTGTGATAAAAAACTACTGATAATTTTTTCTGTGTTCGGCTTTTGGCTATGAAGCCTGATTCTTGTATCTCAGGAAGCCGTGCAGGTAAAACGATATATTGGAGGTACCTTAATCTGAGCGGAAAATTAGTTCCAGCGCAAACGAAATGGTTTATTCCGAAAAAACAATTTTGATAATTAGCTACTGTATTTTTAGTATTAGACTCATAATATCAATAGTACTCCTCGTGCATTCCTATTTTACATAGATTCTTGGAGGAAGAGGAGCTCTCCTCCAAATGTAAAGTAATAGTGTGGTTGTCTTGTGTTTGTCATTGTATGTGTTTTTAATTACATGTGATTGAATTTCTATGATAGTCCTTCTACTAGTTATAAGTTGAGAAACTAAATGTTAGGGTTTCTATTGGGGAAAAAAATTTAATAATGGAAAATTTCGAGAAAATTGCCAAAACCTCTAGTCATTAATAAAGCAGTGAATGTTTAAACCCCCGATTATTTGCGTTTAAAAATGGTTTATATGTCTACTGATTTATAGATTTGTTGTCTTCAACACATTTTAAACCAAAAAGAGAGTTTTACTCTGATTTATTAGCCTTAAGACTTTAATTAAACAGTTGTCGATTTCGGAATAAATATTGTTTATAAAAAATGTTTGCATCCGTCCATCTTTACGAAAGGTGATGAGTTTGAATGCAATCCAATTTTTTTTACCAAATAGTTGATCATAACAATTAGAGATGTAACGAATACCGTTACCGATACCAATATATCGGTGATACTTCGGATTGCCGATATTTTACTGGCGGTACGACGATATTTTTTGTAGTTTTTTTGAACACAACAATTTTATTTTCAATGCTTTTTTTTTGCATTACAACTAAGAGCAATAACACAATCAAAGCAGACCATAAAATCAAACAAAATAATAAATTGTTGAGGAATTAAAAGAACTACGCGTTCTGCGTTTCTGTTACTTTTTTACATTTTTTTCAAGACGCATGCTAAAGTAAAAAGTAATCCCACTTCATGCTTGCGATACGTATTTGCATTCCACGCGTTGGCTGCGTAACTTGTCAATATAATTTTAAACTGCAGCTTTAGCCATTTTGCTTTTTACCAATTGAAGTGAACATGAGATTTTAGCACCTTTATCATATTTTCTTAATATTACGTTGTTGAAGCAGCGAGAACTGAAGAGCAAGGGGCAAATTACTGCATTAGATATCGATCGAAATTTTCCTTTAAATTGTATTGCAATTTCGATCGGGTTGCTGAGTTAACAACCCTTGCACGTTATCGTTCGTGCCCGAGTCGTTTTGTTGCGTACAACGGATTGTCGTGGGAACGCGGATATGGAATAACCCCACAAGAATTAACTCCCAAAAAAAAAAAAATTAAATACCCCCCAAAAATTTGTGCAGAAAGCAACAACAACGATTATTGGGGAGCTATTTCATTTTGTTTGGGGTGCTATTTATTTTTTTTAATTGGGGGATTATCTCATATTAAATTAACCCCCAAAAAATCATTATGAAATAAAGCCCAATATATTTTTTGGGAGATTATTTCATTTTGAAATTTATATTAAAAACGTTTTTGGAAGCAAGCATTTTCTCCTCTACTACCAAAGCTTCTCTGCATAGCCGACCTTCGGCCGGGCGCAAGGATTTTCTTCTCTATGGTATAACAAATACAGGCTTCGCTAACTAAAACTTCTCCTAATAGCCGGGAACAAGGATGTTCTCCTCGGTATCGCTAATTGGAGCTCCTAAAATCGGCCTTATCCCCGACCGATGACAGGCTAAGCAGAGAAGCTTTAGTTAGCGAAGCCGGTATTTGCTATACCATAGAGGAGAGAATCCTTGCGCCCGGCTAAATGCCGGCTATGCAGAGAAGTTTTAAGTAGCGAAGCCGGTATTTGTTATACCATAGCGGAGAAAATCCTTGCACCTGGCCGTAGTCCCAACCATGCTATATATCTCTGATTCTTCAAGCCAAACCTACAGAATTAATTGTATTACACATATTGGGGCTTAATTTAATTTCAGAAATTTAAGTCTTATTTCATACGAAGCAAGACCACAAAAATTAGGGTTTATTTAATTTTTGTTTGGGGTGTTATTCCATTTCATTGGGGGCTTATTTCATTTCCAATACTGAGGTTTTATTTCATATGAAATAAGGCCCCACGCTTTTCCAAGTTTTCTAAGTTCGCAAGAGAATTGTCTAGATAATAAATCTACTGAATTAGCTTATGGCACATTTTTGTTCTCTTGAGTATATGGATCTTTCCGTAGCACTGTCCACTATGTTAAAAGCTACGGTAAATATAGAACATACATATTCAGACATATCTGAGGTTTTGAATTGGAAGAGCCCTAAACGATCTCAGCACATTAGTCTTAAATGCATTACCGAAGAACCAATAGTCGCTAGGGGCTTTGGGATTCTAGAGTTATAGATGAGTCATCTTCCTCGTAATGGCAGGGTCATATATCTCGAATATGAATGCTATATATCTAGTGACAAGAAGTGCCCCCTTCACAATTGAATTTCATAGTCTGGAAAAGATTGCAAACAATATAATCTTGATTGTCTGGTTTCCGGGAAAGATAAAATCAGAACCCCTAGTCCACACTCATGTGGTTAGCTCTATCCCTCTATTCCTTATTGTTTAACACATACATATGTACATATGCATGTTTGTAACGAATAAATATTAAATTTAATTTGTATGTGTTTTTGCTCTTTGTGTGTGTGTGCTTTAAGTATTAAATGGCATTTAAACGAGGCAAACAATGAAGCAACAACAAAATTTATAAAATCTGCCTAACCTGCATAAAAGGCTAAATGAGGGTAATATTAAAATGAAATTTTGAAGTTTGACAAAACTGAAGGATACCATACATCCCCGCAAACATTTCCTATAGAAAAATAATCTTATGTAGTCACTCCATCAATCGGTTATGCGATTGATTAATTAACAGAAAGTCACTAGTTTGCTGAAAATCCCTTATATTAAATAAGCTTAAATTAATTGTGGAAACGATTATATTATTTATATTGAAATTTGGTGCTCCGGTAGGCTGGTTCCCGTTGGGAAAACTCAGAAGAACTTCTTACTTCAGGACTTATTAAAGGCCTGCTGAAAATTTTTTTATATATTTTCAATATATGATATTTTTAATTTTAATTAAAAAAGTGATTAAAAAAATTTTGCAATTTCAAACAATGTGTTAATTTATTTAAATAAATATAGACAGTTCCCAAACAACAATTCTACATGTTTAAATTATTTTATTTTAAGCGAAAAAGTCAATTAAGATTTTTTGTTATTTAATTAAAATTTTAATTTGAAAATTTATTTCAAAACAACTAAAATGTTAATTTAATCAAAATTAAATTTTAAATTTTCTTTCAAATAAAAAAATAATTGATCCAATTATCACATTAATTAAATTTAAATACTTTTTAAACTATTTTTTTAATTGTTAAAACGTTTTTTGCTTTGTATAATTAAAAATACCGTAATTTTATTCGTATTTTTCGTTGTTGAATTCTACAACATTTTGTGACAAAGTAGTGACATTTTGGTAGACAACAGAAAAACAGTATATAAAATGTTTTAAGGGATATTATTTACAAAATAAACATATTGGCACATGTTTAGCATTTCAATGATTGAAACTGAATTGCCAGTGCACAAAATAAGGCGGACGCAAAAATATGTGTGATAAGATCCGATTTTATATAAATATAAAGTATAATGTCGCAAACTTTGATTATGTTAGCCTCCTTAGGCAGCTCTCCAAACAAGAGAGCTCACTTGGGCACTTCAGTGGTACCGATGTCCATCTAAGAAACAGCCACTCCATAGGTCACTGCAGATCTCAACCAATTCGTTTTCCTATTAAAAAGAAGAAACAACCATTGTTTTAACCTAGATATGTCATTCAAAGCTCTTTCTTCTCGTCATACCAACTTCTGCAGTAGTCATTGAGTTCCAAACCCATTCTATTAGCATGAGTCTATAGGGAACAGATCCGAACAGTAAGTCAGTAATAACTGGGCTACCGTCCAGTGTCCTATTAAAGCTAAAAATGTCCTATGTTCATCATAGCCAGGCTAGAAAGTCTTAGGTAAGGAGTAGGATGATTCATGAGTTGACCCTAACTGTGCAAGTCTATAAGGCTCTCGCTGAATAAATGACTTACAGTAAGCCAGTGAAAGACCAACAAAGTGATCTTCAAATCTGTCATCCAGAAGACCATATATTTTGGCAAATGCGTAAGCATTTTCATCGAAAGTTTCGCAATCTGATTTAAAGATCTCCGACTTAATGTCGTATAGACACCTCCTAGGTCTGCAATATCAGCCTGGCTATCAGTAAATATCCCTGAATAAACGATAATACTCCAGCCAGTAAGCCTTTCGCCTACAATCATCTAAGCCTAGTTCCTCTTTGTACACAGAAAAAATTCTCAAAAATTTAATCAAGTAAATTAAAAATTTAGTGACGTACTCATGAAAAATTAAAATTAATTTGAATTGTATTTTAAGAAAATTTTGTAGGAAAATTTTGCCTCAAAACACATTTCAAACTTATTTTATTTTTTATGAATACGGCAGTTAATCAAGTAAATTAAACGTGTAATCAAGTGAATTAAACGTTTAATTAATACTATTAATTTTTTTGCTGGTGCAAATACATTTTAGTTATTTTCTGAGTACAGACCACCACCAACTCTACTACCATCGTCAGTATCGACAATCGAATAATTGAAAATCTTTTCGTGGCCATCATAATGGGATAGCTTAGACTATATGCTTCATTTCCAAGTAACTATTTTTAGTCCACGAAAATGCCCAAAGATCCTTGAAAATAAAATAATATTATGTCAAAAGAAAAATATGCATACATTTATTTATTTCATTAAATTCATTTGTGTAAAACATACATATTATTGAAACTAATTTTATTTGTACTTATATATGTATATAAAAAGAATAACGAAAAAATGCACAAGAAATATTCAAAAAATTTCACTTTAGAATAAAAATCATCTGATTCATCAGCCAATGCATTTTTTTTTAAATTTTGTTTGTATAAAAAAGTGTTAGCATTTGAGAAAAAGAAATGAATTTGTCACAGCAAACTGAATTACTTTTAAAACGTGTATTTATTATTATTTAAAAAACCGGTCTTAGGTTAAAAGTGTTAAATATAACCGGTTTTTTCCAAAAAATATATAGGCAATTCACATAATGTACTATTGCGCTTATTGGTTGTATTTTATTAATGACACATAAATAAAATTATAGAGCAGAGCATACACAGGGTGTCCGCCGGGAAGGTATACTACTTTGTTTGCTTATAATTTTTGATAAAATGAAAAAGAATGGATCTTATATTGATAACTGTTTGTTTTAATGTCGGTAATTATGTATGGAATAGAATATCAGATAATTGTCCGCCTCTGTTAGCCTCACATATGCGAGCCCTTTTGAGCACATTTTTCATTACATTCTCACACATTTCACGCGGTTTTTCATTAATTTCATCACGAATATTTTGTTTGAGTTGCTCAAGCGTTTCTGGTTTGTTTGCATAAATCTTGCTTTTCCGATATTTCCACAAAAAGAAGTCCGGGTTGTCTGGCTTATTAGTTTTTAAGTTATTTAGAAAACAAATTTGGAATTGTTAGTGCTTTGATCCGGTTCATGTAAATCAATTCGATTTGATAGGAACTAAATTTTTTGCCTTGTAATATAAACTAAATTTAGAATTGAAAACTTTTAAATTTCAATAATATTGTAATTTTACTTTTCTTTTTAAATTTCATAAGTTTTATAGAAAAATAATTAACACTAAGGCTTGTAATTCTTCACTTTTCACTAATACATATCTATATCGAGGTTGTTTATTGCATAGATATTTGTTATTAATGGCTAGTTTACACTATCAAACAAGTTTTACGTATTTTAAGGAAAATACAACGCTGTCATGATAAGTTAATATTGTTTTTTAAAATTGTTCAAGCAATAATTAAATCCGGGAAGCATTTTCGTTGAAATTCGTAAGACTTGTATGATAGTGTAAACTAGCCATAAATAAAAACATAATTATTGACGTTTGTTAAGTTTTTAACAATGGTCAAAAAAATTTCAATATGTAGAATAGTATTCAGTAAAGAAAACCAAAAATCTTAAAAAGTATAATTGTCACAAATTGTTATGGAACTCCTCCGTTATGAATTAGATTTTTTTTTTTTGAGAATTTTGGTTTTTAGCAATTTTATTTTAAATTTTATATATTCACACGAAACCCTTGTTATTTTTGTGGAACAGCTTGAAGCAAATAGTTGGCCTCTTATTCATAAACTCAATAAATTTTTGGTTTTGACATTCTTCATGAAAAATTTAAGGTTGCTAGTACCCATGTTCTGTAACTTTAGTGAGAACTTCTCGCATCAAAAACATGTGAAACAAAATATTTCATCGTTTCTCGAAAAGTGAGAATAATATAATATCAAAAGAGATTACGTCGTTACGTTTTAAATGTCATAATATTCCACTCGAAGCCGATATGAAATTGCAGATGTTGAGAACGCCAGTCAAATATATCCAAAAAATAAAAAAAATGAAACATTTTCAATGACGGCGGCGAAAATACAGCCGTCGGCTATATCAAAAAATGTAAAGTGCGACATTAATGTTTGTTGATTACAAAATTGCTTTGAAAACATTCGTATATTTTTCAAAAATGTTAAAAGCAAAATAATTAAACAATAAAAAATCTGCCAAGAACAAATTTATGACATTTTTGTTTCATTCCTGACATTTCAATCGGAAAGTTTCTCAACGCGGGAGTTACAGATCATGGGCACAGATGTTTAAAAAATTAAGTCCAATAAAAGAAGAAATACTTACGGTTATATTTACAACAAAAGTAAGGAAAACGTATATAAGTTACACATTTTTTAAATAGCCGGTTATTTATTCGATATTCTAAAAATGGACATTTAAAAATAACCGTCTTGAGAAAAACTAAAAAAAGGTTACAACTTGACGAATAATAACCGTTCGATCTCCCTAGTATTTTTTCTAAAAAAACCTTTTAATAACTCATACTGCATTCCGTTGCGAGTTTTGTTTTTGGTTGTATTCATTATAGAAAAGACTCGTTCAACACTAGCGTTAGTTGTTGGCAAAGAAATCGTATTTAAAAATATTTTTTTGAAAGCTCTTGGAAAGCGTTTGAACCACCTGCGTCTTGGTGTGAAAAAGATTTAAGTCCAAAAAGACTTAAGGTATGTTCAGAGCTATCAAATATTTGAAGATAAAATCCATAAAAGCGTGACGAGTACATTGATCATACTTTAGATTTATTTTTAACAATATTTTTTGACTCACTGAACTTAATTTGTAAGAAGATAATTGTAAAATGTATTTTAGAAACTGTTAATGATGTTTGATCTTACATAAGTTTTGCGAAAGCAAAAAATTTTTCAATAAAACTAGTTCTTTTTGTGTAGGACCTCCAATATTTCGGTATTGCCATTGCGTAAATGGCATTTATATTAATATACTATCGCCAAAATCCCCAGCGAAAAAGTTCTTTTTCCCCAAAAATTCTCTGGGTATTTTCACGAATTTTTTATCGCCAATTACGAATGAAAAATCCCCTATTTTAGGACAAATCCCCAAAAATGAAAGAACGCCGATTGCACCTGTGTTTTGCCATGTGTTTTACACTCACAATATTATTACAGTAACGGACTGTAGGTTATGTAAGAAGTATTCCGTTCAGTCATTTTTAAATCAATAAATATTTAATATTAACATTTATTCATAAAACTAAGTGCACATTAATACGGATTTTCGGTTGCATTTAATATTCTCCGTTGATTAAACAATTGTGATTTTTAATTGAGCTGTTGGTTTTTAATTGAAGTTTTTGATTTTCAGTTAATTTTTCTTTTTTAACTAATAGGACTTAATGATATTGATGTAAATAAAAACAAATTTATTACATTTCACCCGACGTTTCGTCACTCTTTTGGTGACATTTTCAAGGGTCGTCTAATTAAATACAAATAATAAAAGGACTACATTAATACAAAATATTTTTCACAACAAGCAAACACAACTTACAAAAACTATATATTACTCGTACTTTACATCAAAAACATCAGATTTTTAATAAAATTAAATTGCACAAAAACATTTAACTAAAAACAGTAGAGCACAACTTAAAATTATTATCACAGAATTAATTATATTGCGGTTCTATAACTAGTGCTAATATTGTCAATATATACATTGTGGTTCATTGTTTTCATTATGTTTTGTTGTATTCTCAAGCTTTCTATCGTATACCTCTTCCCTCGTTCAAAATCCAACACTTTCACTTGTTATGTTCCAAAGGAGTGAGATTTTGAAATCATGTGTTGTGATCAAGGTATATTTATAGCAGGTAGCCGCGAGATTACAACAATTGTACAATAAAACAAACAACAGGGCTTTTTATTGTTGTTATGTGATATGAACTTTCAAAGAGCGAAGGAGTTGATAAAAGACAAATGAAAAACAAGCAAGAAAAAACGCCATTAAACGAAAATAGATTCATTTTGTTTGTTATTTTTTTCTAATTATATATTTAAGTATTCACCCAAAATTGTTATTTATTATAAATCACTTTGATTTTCTTTTTAATTTTATCACATTTTCACTTTTTACTTTGATTAAAAAAACTTGTTTACTTTTTAAGCTAGAAATTTAACACGTGTTGAAAAAAACATAAACAACATTTGACAGTTCGTATCACAAAACAAGCAAATAAAAAAATAATCAGCAGGCTTTCCGAGACTACCTGCTATAAATATACCTTGGTTGTGATAATGCATTTGTTTCTCTCCTCTTCAATATGTCATTTTGATGTTCTCCCATTCTCTTTGCATGTGAGCGTTTTGTTGTTCATATATAAATTAAGTCACAATTCTGATCGTCCCTTCCGATGAGTTTTAGTTTTTCTTTTAGCGCCTTAAAGGCCCAACCATAATATTGTACATATTTTTGTGTATCGTTGATAAGTGTATTTCTTAAATTTTTTAGGAAAACTATTACTAACTAATATTTCTGAGATTTTGTCGATATTTTTGTAATGATATTGCGGGTCGCTTATATTTAATACTCTTGATATAAATTTTTTTGCTGTATTAATTATCTGGTTTTTGGGTTGTGTCGCGTTGTTTTTGATATTTTAATTAGGCTTAAGGTCATCAAATTTAATTTTCATTTGGGTTGTTCACGAAATGTAGATTATCAGGTTATTAACAGCAACAAAATATATTTAAAAAAAATTTGAATAAATGTATTTTGTTGTTGTGAATATAACTAAATAACCATATTACCTGATAAACAGCCATCCGTGAACAACCCAATAAAATTATTTTTATTATAGGAAGGAATTTACGACATGAAATTAATTGAATTTATTTTTTTGTTATAAAGTTTTCAAGACAAAGTCTTTACAAAAAGTACGAAAAATCAAGAAGGAAGGAAAAAACATGTAAATAAAAATTGAAAATTGATAATCAATTACAGCAAGTTTCGATCTACCAATACCATTGGTTAAAGATTGATGTTTGACTATAGATTGACAGGGGCCGCAGTGGCGCAACCGGTAGAGCGCAAAGAATTCTGATGATGGGAATGTGGTTATTCTCGAAACATACTCGTATAAATTTGACCCAAGTTCAATCCCGTGTTCAGTCAAGAATTATCAAAAAGAAAAAATTATAATTCATTTCATGTTGTAAATTCTCCTGTTGATTAAGTTAAAGTATTCTGTATGTAAAAATAAACTGTAAATTTAATTAAAAGCCGATCCACTTATTTTGCATTTAATTTTAACAAAAAGTTCATTAATTTTTACTGTCAAAAATTCAGCAGCGAATTCCGTAAAAAATTAACCACAAATTCCGTAAAAACAAATGAATTTTTAGTTATTTTTTAATAACTTAACCACCAAAAGTTATCTATTTAAATATCTGTGTCAAAAAGTAATAAGCTTTTTGCTTGTTTTGTATAGAAAATTCCCATATGCTATTTTTTAAAATATTTAGTTAAATACACTAAGTTTTTTTTAAGTATAATGATAGCGAATACCATATCGGTCATGCTGTTGGTGTCTTATAACTGAGAGTTCTTGTAAACAAAATGGTCACTACATCCACAGTAAGACAAACATGTTTAACGGGGTAAGTAAATAATAATATTCTATATCCGTATCATTAGAAAAACAAGCGGACGGGTGTCTAGTATTTTTTTTTTTAATAATTATGCTCTTTTGTGGAGTAAACGAGTGAAACCTGTATTAAATACAATATAACTGAAAATTCATTTGTTTTTACGGAATTCGCGGTTGAATTTTTGACAGTAAAAATTAAATGAACATTTCGTAAAAACAAATGAAAATTAAGTAGACCAGTTTTTTACTCAATTTTCATTTATTTTAAATTTCAATTTAAGTTAATTTTATGTACAGCATATTGTGAGTGTAATTTTGTTTTAACTTGTATTTTGTTATTTAATGTTATAGTATATTTTATAAGTCATACAATTTAATTAAACTACCATTTTACATAAAAAGCCATTTAAGTAATAAACACTTGAAAAAACTTTTTCATTGTCGCCATAAAAGCAAAAAATGTTAAAAAACAGAAATAAACTCATACACAGACAGTTGCTTTTAATAGTTGTAAAACTCTTTTGTACAAATAAATGAAATTCTGCAAAAAAAAAGTATTATGAAAATTGTGAAATTCTACAGAATTACACAAAATAAAATACAAAGAAAAAATTGAAAATATTCCATTGGTAAAATATTTGTTCATAAACAAGATAGACATTTTTGTTATAAAAAAACTATTAAAACATAAAAATCTTGTAAATTATTTTTACCTTTTGTAAACAACAAACAAGTTAAAAACATAAAAAAAGTTTTGCAAAAAAAAATTGCTCTTGTGCAACATTTACAAAATAATTGTGGCTAACGATTACAAAAGGTTGTAGGAGAGGCTTTAATAAATTAAAACCGCTTTTAAAAATTTTTTATGAAAAATTTCTTGACGTTAAATAAAGGAATTTAAAAAAAATGCTATATTTATTTGATAAATAAAGAAGAAGAATATTAATTACTAATTAAAAATCAGTTTAATTAAATTTTTTATAAAATATTTCTCCGACAGTAAACACAGGTTTACATAAAATAATCTTAAATTTGTATTTTAAAGTTTTGTTTAGTGTGCACTAAAATGAGATAAAGGAATTATTATATATTATTTTTTTAATAAGGACCATTGCATTTTATCTTCTTACCATTTGTGTAGGGTTCTCTGGACAGTTTTTAATTTTTTATAGAGTATGCAACACTTATGATGATTGCAAAGTCCCAATTTATATCATACGATTTTTGTCATTGCGATTATTATCGTTTCTTCTTTGAAGTCGGTCTAATGTTTACAATGTACGATTGTTCGTTACAACTTCTTATGTATACATATGTTTTTAAACAGCGAATGAATGAACAAAACGAATCGAGGTGTACACTAGCTTGTGTACCCCTTCCTCTCTCCCCTCTCGCCTATAAGTTAGAATTGCAACGACAAAAATCGTATAATGGAAATTGGGACAAACAAAATAAATTAAATAATTCCCAGACGAAAATAATATGAAACAGTTATTAAAGTCAGTGTCAGTGATGTCAACTCTTCATTACTAAAAATGACTAAACAAGATTTGTTTTTACAAAAAAAATCCCATCAATATTAATAAGAAACTTCTAAGATTTATTTACTACACTGAAATTGTACATAAGAGATTATTGTAATACATTTTTAGTAACAATAAACGTGACATAAGAAAAATCTTTGATAAACGAAAAGTTCAAAATATCGATAAAATTGATATTTTTTTTTGTTGTAAAAGTCATTTGCGTTAACAAATAAAAAAGTCAACGTTACAGCACAGCTAATGCAGCATTTTAACCTTTTTCGGTCTAAAAATTGTAAAAACTTGAAGAAAATGTGGTTAAATAAAAATTGGTACACAAAAATTACTTATGGCTAAATTGATTTTTTCGTGGCTAAACGTGTTGAAAAATGGCTAAATCTAGCCACTATGTGGCTTAATTGGCAACACTGGTCAATGTTAACAATACAGAAATTACCCTGTCGGAAAATGAGTTAGCTTAAAGTTAACTCATGGTTAACCAGAAGTTAGTCAGAGGTGACTCACAAGCTAACTCATTTACATGGTTAAAGCTATTCAGTTTTTACACGCAATGTCCGCAGTACGAGTCAGTACTCACTCACACTGCATAACTTAAAGATAACCATAAGTTAGCTCATTATGAGTTAGCTTGTGGTGCATACAATAAATATGTTGACTTTAATAAGAGAATAAAAAAAAATTACGTATTTTGCTTTATTTATTTTTTAAAGAGAGACAGGGACTATTACACATATGTTTTCTTTCACTTTTGTTGTATTTCCCTTTGTCTACAGAAAAACTCTCAGTTATAAGACACCAGCAGCATGCCCGATATGGTTTGCATAATAATTCCACTTTGAAAATGAGATGTATTTAACTAAATGATATAAACAAAGAGAATATGGGAACTTTTGCTTATTATTTAACTTTGAAAAAGTACACAAAACAACAAAATCGTTTTTTTAATAACGTTGTGAGCTTTGAGGATTGACTGGAACGAAAAGGGAGAGGACAATCTCATCTTTCAAAAAAAACCTAGCTCTACGAATGTGTTAGCGAAAAACAGTGATTCCAACTAAACCCTTTTCGGGCTAGATTAAGCTATTTTTCAAATAACTGAAACGCGAAAAAAGTGTCAAGTCAGTTTTTTTCTATTTAGCCCTTTTAAGCCAGTTTTACAAATGTATTCACGTGTTTATTGTCCCAAGAGTTAGCATCACTGGTGAGAAATGTGCTTACTTTGTTTTTTGTACTTTATGTGTCTGCATGTTGCTTTATTTTTTTTTTTAGAAAAACTGACAATTTCCCAAGAAAAAACTGTTTTTATGGAAAAAAAAAACTTTTCCTTAAGAAATGAACAAACCATATTTATGTATTTTTATTGAAGCGAAAAGTTTTACTGCTTACTGAACATTTTTTCAGTAACCAGTAAATTTTTACTGTTTACTGAAAAAAATATCAGTAAGCAATACAATTTTACTGGTTATTGAAAAAATTGCAGTATTTAGTAAATTTTTACTGATTACTGAAAAAAATCAGTATTGACTTTTTGAGATAATTTTAATAAAAAAAAACTATTATAAACATAATTAGTTGATTTTTAGATAATTTTCAGGCAAAATCTATTTTTTAGCATTGGTTTCAGTACTAAAGGCCGGTATTCACTATCCTATTTAGTCGCACGATATGTCAAAATAATCGTGTGTGCTCATAATGTATGACAGTGTGGCTTAAAAATGAATTGAGTGACAGATTTTTTTGACAGTCTGTCCGACTTGCAAATATTTATGAAAATTTTCATAAAATGATAGATTCAGATCAGAGTTGCATATTCTTGTAAAGTAGTTGAGTCATTTGAGTTTACATCTTTTTTGTGGGATAGTGTGGCATCGACAGCAGATTTTGCAGAAATTTTTTTTGAGTCGGATAGAATTCCGTCAGATTTTCGTGTGAATGAATCGTACAATTATGTAGGATAGTGAATACCGGCCTTAAGGGCGTGTGTGAAACGGTAGCAAAGTACTCATGAAAGTAAAAATTTGACACTGTTGAGGTGAATAAAATTTCACTAGCCCAGGGGGCTAGTATAAATTTTGACATTAGCGTAGAAATTTTTTGACAACCACACCATTATCAGACACTCTCCCAGGTCGTGCAGCTAAAATTCGCCTCTTAGCCGCCGCCGAATTTAAATTTTGGGTTGAAGTCGCCGCCGGTTTGAAATGCATATTTACACTCATTTCTTTAGTCAAACTTTTCCTTTTATCCGTGTTGCATATTTATATAAGCTATTATAAGATCAAAATAGTTACATATTTAATATGTTGTATTAATAACATTTTTTATTATAACTTTTGCATATTGACATCAGTGTCTAATTAAAGTAAAATACCTTTCTTTTAAATAAAATTAGAAATTCATTAATAGACTACAGAACTCTAATAACATTTACATTAGCATTTACACAAGCGTTTTGTTATATTTCCAAGGCACAATCTTATGCAACTGTAATTAAAAAAACCAATCACAATAACATTGAAATATATTCGATTGAGAGGTAATCTAAATAAACAAACTTGATAAATAATGTTTGTTAGATCATTAATCCGATAATCAGCTTATTTGGATTTGGGTTACCCTTAACGCGCAATTCGCGAAGGTTTAAAAAAATTTTATAAAAATTTCCTAAAAGTTTATAAAAGCATAAAATATCTGTTTATGGGTTCCAAATCAGTAGAGAATAAAAAAATCGCTGAAAAACTTCAAAAATTAAAAAAAAAAAAAAAAAAATTAAAACATTTTGAAAAAGCCAAATGTGCAACCTCCAAAAATTCTTTAAAATTGGTTCACATTTGCAACCTGCTAGCAAACCATATTAAAAGTAAGTCGAATTCTGAAAATTGGTTAATAAATTATGGAGCAGCTCAAAAATAAAATTTCCGGACAGACAAATTGGCCGTCTGATTTCCAAAATTTGTTGTTATTACAAGTTGTTTACATGCCCGGAGTTATGCGGTTACAAACATTCAAAAAGAAACATACAACAGAATTGAAACCGTCCTTCTTTTTTGAAGTCGAGTTAAAATATTTTTATATTAATAACAAATACATATATTTCAAATAATAACAAATTGTAATAGATAATTTTTTCATTTTGAATAACGCATTCTTTTGTCAGGTGATCCACAACCGGCTACTTTTTGCTGATCCGCTGCCGCCAAAAATTAGCCGACTTGGACTTCTGCTAAGAAATGTCAGCAAGAAAGTGTTCTTTTCTTTATGTCGAAATTTTACATTGTCAAAAATGTTATAATTTCACACAGCACAAACATGAACATTTTCCACCGCAGATAAATTTTAATTCACCATAGAACTTTGCTACCCTAAGTAAAAATTTACATATTACTGCAACCCCTGGTCCAAATTTCAAGTTTTTAGCTTCAGGCGTTTTTATTTATTTAAATAATTTGCGGTAAGAAATGTGACCCCAGGAAATATGTCCCCAAAGTACTAAATGAAGAATGGCCCCAAAACCTTATGTGACCCCAATATCAAGAATGACACCAAATAAAATCCCAATTTTTTTTACTTACGGACAACTTTCAATTTACAAATTCATAATGCTATTTTTAAAGAAATGAAAAATGAACTAAAAGTTGTGTGCAAAAATTTTGGATAATTTTTCATTTTAACAAATCGAGCCCTTACCCCAAAAATAGCGACATTATTTTTAAATTTAATTTTTTTTAATAAACGAATTTATTGCCAACACTTACATCATCTCCTTAAATGTCATTAAAAATATATTTACAATTTTTGTTAGAAATAACCAGTGTTGCCAAAACTTGGTGACCAAAATGGCTATTTACGGAAGAAATTGCAATTTTTTTTTTTGTAAAAGCATATTAAAAATTCAATAACAAAACAAAAATAATTCATTAACAGTTTTTCACAATGAAATTGTAATTTGAGATCAATTTGTAACTTAAAAATTAATGAAAATTAAAAATTTCTTAGCATATAAAACATTAAATCGTCGATAAATTCAACGTCGTTATTGTTCATCTCATAGGAATCACTTGTTCCTATTAGTTTTAAATATTTAAAAGGTAAATCATAATCGTGACAACATTTACCCAACCAAAATAAAAAAAAAGATATACAATATTTTATTGTTATGGTAAAAATATTTATTTACCTTATTGTTGCTAAATGTTACCTATTTCTCAAATTACTTTTAACGATGTTTAATTGGCTAAATACCCTTTCTACTTTAGCATTAGACCATGGAAGTGAGAGCAACTTTAGTGTAAATTCCGAAAATTCTAAAAATTTCTTGTTGCCACTACTCACAATACACTGTTGCATTTTTTTTTGACGCTTGTTAAAAATTTTTATTTTAGTTTAAGTAATCTTATAAATTTTTATAATAAAATAAAAATTAAATAAAAAACGGAAAATAATGTTATGGCTAAACAAGTTGGAAAATGGCAAAAAATGGCTAATGGCTAAACTCATTTTGTAATGCCTCAAAAAGGGCTTAATCTAGCCCCCAAATGGTTAAATTGACAACACTGGAAATAACCAAAAACGGCAGCTCTGGTGGTGTTTGCAAGTTGACTACTACTTATTTATCTGAATCACATTTTTGCTGAAAGATGCCATCGATTTGTTTGTGCATATTTTATCCTTAATGCATTTTTAGTCATATAATGTTTAAGAATGCACATAACTCGCATATATTGTTGATTTTTGCTAAAAAAAAAAGGCTATTGCAAATAAAAACAAAAGTTGTACACCGATTTCAATAAAGAAGTTTTCAATGCAAAATAAAAAGAAAAACTGGGTCGTAGGATAATTTACAGGAAATTTTGTTGTCGAATTTTGAATTTTTTTATTTTACTGAATAGAGTAAAGCAATCTTAAGCTACGCTTATATATTTCCTGTAAGTGCCTTTATTTTAGATATAACGCTATATCGCAAAAACTAGAGCTGATAAAAATTTTACTTGCCGATTGAAAATCTGTATATCACAAGTTGTCAGTGACGCACAGTGTGACTTTTGTTACTTTTAGGATGCCAAAAGAAAAAAAATAATGTTCTCCGATTTTGATAATTTTATGCTATTTAATAGTAAAATGTACAACTATATCGAAGAGATTGTGTGATTATAATCGAAATTAGTCAGGGCAACCTGTCCGTGAAAAACCTGGGTTCAATTTCCAGCTCAGTCAAGAATGAAAAATTATCAATAAATTTTAAATTATTTCATGTTTACTTTCTTCATAAAAATAATTTAATGAAAATTAAATTCAATGAACTTAAGCCTTATTAAAATATCGAAATTTGGATTAAAAACCATTAACAGTACAATAAAAAAAAAAAAATAACCACAATACTAATTATATGTAGGTATTATCTAAAAAAAAAAATAATTATTCGTATAATAAATGTTTTCCCAACCCCTAATAATAATATTCATTAGGGGTTGGGAATACATTTACTTTTTTTATACTTTTTTATGTTCACATTTAAATCACCGTCATTCAGGAAAGATATTAAATCAAACATAATTGTCATTTATCACACTTTGCATAAACGATTAATTATTTTTGAAAAGTCCTACAGTCATTTTTTATGTGAACACACATTTTGGCAAAACTTCAAAATTTCAATTGGATTTTCTTTTTTGTGTACTTAAATAAAATAAATATGTATATATGACTCGATAAAGTGTGAATTTGAAATGCAGTTTCGTTGACAAAAAGAAATGAAATTTAATACTGAATAAATTGAATGTATACGCTATAGAATATTTACTATTTAGAACGGAAACTCTTTCAAAACCATAAAAAATAATTATCTCTCAAAATTTATTACATGTGAAGTTACAACAACTCTCTCATTCTTATTAACAGCTTAAGGCTAGTTTACACTATCACACATTTCTTACGTATTCCATAATACTTTGTGAGATAGAAATCTAATGAGTTTTGTTGTGACTGTCAAAAAATCTAATGTAACATTACAGTTTGTAGCCACACTATTACACATGAACATGCTATTGTTAAAATGCAACCCTGATCCAATAAACAGTATTAGGGTTAAGAAAATTTTCAAAAAACAATAAAGTCGTATGGAGAGTCAAATTTTTTTTCGTAATACTTGTCATTTTCTTAACACACTTTTACATATTACTTGAGTTTTTAACATGTATTCATACAAAGTATAATAGTGTAAAGTAACCTTTAATAATGATCCAAATTACATAATTCTTCATACAAATTTTGATAGCGGATTATCTGTTTCTAAATTTCTATACCAACTACAAACTAATTATTGTCATCACTAGGGCTGACATTCTCCTGCACTAAAAAATCGAAAATAATCGCTTAAAATATACACTAAAAGATCCAAAATAAGTACTAAATCAAATAAAAAAAATATGCACTAAAAGCTTAACAATGTCCATATAAAAAAGTTTTTTAGCAGTCAAGCCCCCGATGTCGATCGAAAACTTACGCGAGCGACAACAAGTCACTCATCGTTCTCTTAAGCGCCCCACGAACCATCGACTTGTCGGTCGACAGGTTTTACGTGTCAAGTGTAATTTATTTATTTATTGTCAAATGACTATATTGCCAGATCATCAATTCCATAATTAAAACGCTGGTTTGTAAATAAAAATCGATATATAGAAAAGACGATAGAATAGATTTTTATAAAAGATATTTAAAAAACCTATATAATTTTATAAAAGGTGTTGCCTTAAAAAAATATTTAGTGTTTGGGTGTAAAAAAAATTTGGTAAAACTTTTTAACAAAATGCCTATGTCGACAACTACAACTACAAGTAACTGATAATTATGACATTTGTGGTCGCATAACACAAGGCAACAAAATCGAAAAAATTTTAAAGGCTTGAAAAACCACTATACAATTTTGATGTATTGTGGTTCCAGTAGTACAAATATGGTCCAAATTTAAAATTCTATGGAGATTTTTTTTTTAAAAAAATTTTTTAGTAAAATTGTAAATTTTTTTAGACGTTTCTTCACATAATTAATGATAACTCAAAAAGTGTTAGTCCGATATTATTAAAATAAATTTGGAAAAATTTAAATTTACATAGCCTTTAAACCGTTTATACATCGCGTTTCAATCGGCCCACTATTTTCGGAGTTATAAGAAAACATTGAAGCCAAAAATATATTTTTTACGTAAAAATGGCAAATATTTTTGTTTTAAAAAAATCATGAAAAATCGAAAACGGCAAAAATTGTGCAGATTTATTATTTTATCACAAAGCCAGATGTAAAAGCAACAAAATGAGATATCGGTCATAAAAATTGATTGATAATTTTCGAATTTATTCACAATTAAGTGAATTCGCTCATTTTCACAAAATTTTAGTTTTTTTCTCGATATACATAAAATTGAGTAATTAATGTTCTTCTTTCGATTTATTGAATTTTGAAAACATGATATGTACAATTTTCACATCGAAAATGCATTACATAGTAACATTCATGTATTTTTTTGGCAAAACCCTACCTACAATACTGTTTCTATTCTTCGTAAAAACATTTGAATTGGATAAGTTTAAATGTATTAAACAGTAGAAAATTTATATTTTATTATTTAAATTTATAATAAGAAATAAAGTAAGAAAATAAATAAATAATTATTATAAACTACAAACTCTGGAATTTTCTTTTATACGATTTTCTACTATTGTTGAATAACGAAGTGTTACTCTGAATACTCCAGCAAAAATCAGCCATCATGTGTGCATCCCAGCGACCCTGGTATCGTTCCTCCATTGTCCGGATATCTTGGTGGAATCGTTCGCCCTGTTCCTCACTCAAGTCTCCTAGATTTTCAGGAAAACGATCTAAGTGACTGTGCAGGTAATGTACTTTGATGCTCATGTTGCATCCAAGATTCTGGAAGTGAGTTAACATCTCTTCAACGTGCGTAACGTAATCATCACCCTTGTTATTTCCTAAGAAATTTTGAATAACCCATACAAGCGAATCCCATGCATTTTTCTCAATTTCTGACATTGAACTGCCAAAATCAATATCTTTGACCAATTTGCGAATTTATGGGCCATTAAATATGCCTGCTTTCAGCTTTTCAATACTCAAATTAGGAAACTTCCTTGAAATATACTGGAAACATTCACTATCTTTGTTAAGTGATTTAACATATTGTTTCATAAGACCAAGTTTAATGTGAAGAGGGGGTAATATGATCCGATCTCGGGGCACTAGAGCCACATTTATAACATTTGGCATACCTGGAACCAGTGTTTCCCTAGAAGGCCATTGTTTTCTCTTCTAATGTTCTGCTTTAGCTCAGCTGTCCCATAAACATAAAAAGCAAGGGTATTTGGTAAAGCCACTTTGTTGACCTAAGAGGAAATTTACCATCTTATGATCAACACAAATTACCCAGTTATGTTCATTATACTTTATCTTCTTCATGACCAATGCAATTACAGAGTATTCTTCTTTTACTTTGGTTGAATGTGCGATCGGCCAGGAGTGAAATTTATTTCCATTATGCAAAAATACACACTTCAAGCTGCGTTTTGATGAGTCGATAAATAAACGCCATTCGTTTGAATCGTATCTCTGGAAGCCCATGGCAGTCATCAAACCAGAAATATCTGTGCAGTACACAAAATCATCCTCTTCAACAAAATAATGAAGTAAGCCTTCTTCTCGAGTACTTTAATACGAAACTTTAGTTTCTTTTTTTATGAGATTTGTTTCTTTCATCCGGGACGCAAGTAATTCCGAAGACCTTTTCGACAATCCAAGGTCTCTAATTACATCATCCATGGTCTCGGCGAGAAATTTTTGTGTGGGATTAACTCGTCATTTTCAGATGTAGATAGCAGTGCTGAATTTGAACTTTCTGATTTGGAACACATACTTGAGGTTAAGTGTCCTGGTGAAGATGAAAGCACTTGACTAGAGCTTGGACCCTGATCTTCAGCATATTTCATTTCTGGTGAATGTAGAACTGCAAGTGTAAACCCATCAGCAGACCTCGTGGGGTAAGACCATCGCATATGTTTTCCGAAGCCGGTTTTTGTACTTAAACAAAAATAACAATCGGATTCGTGGCTCGCTGTTTCTCTCCATAGCATAGGCTTCGAAATTTCCAAGCGTCGTCTGTAAAATGAAAAAAATTTCAAAATTTAATTAAGACATACTTTAAGTATGAAATATTCCAAATGTATTAACCTTACTTACTTTACGTTAGAAAACCTCATAGATAAATTCAATCGACATGAAATACATATGGTACTGGGTGTCCAATGCTGGTTCAAATTGTGCGGATATATATTATAACAATCTTCATATAACTTTTGCAATGAAGTTAGGAAGCAGTTACGTTTTTTCTCGGTGATATATTGGCCGCACACATAACAAAATGAATCCGGATTGTTTTTACATAAAAATGTTCTGGCTTTCTTGGTCATTTTTATTAATACTTGTAAATTGTTTTAACTTGTAAGCTGAATGACTCTTTATGTAGGGATGAAATGATGTTTCCGTTATCGCAAACAATTCTTGAATAAAGTAAAATGGCTCAAGGAGCTCTTATAAATACTGATACTATAATTTGGGATAACCCTTCATGTGGGTACAGCTTGTGTGTGCTGCAAATTTGTTTCTTATTCCCAAGAATCATAAAAAACATTAAGGAATGTTATGCAAAAAAATCATCCGTTACAGGTAGCCAACGGAAAAAATAGCATTTCATTGCATTGAGCGTTTATTAGTTTGATACCGCAATCGTAAAACAACCTTTCGTTTATTACTTATTTTTTTAATTCTGAAAATCATAAAAATGTCATAAAGGTTTTTTTCCAAACAATTTTCTACATGTAAAGAGGGTTTGCCGAAATCCGGGTCGTATAATGCACCTGTGTTTCTGTGATCTGCATTTTCATTATACCATTTTCTACAGTGCTTGTAAATATGCGACAGCTTCAATTAATTGTAATTAAAAACCTTAACCATGCACCGATTTTCATGATCCATATCTTTTTTAATTCACATGATATGTAGCTTTACTACAAAAAAATAAAATATAATACCTTTTGCCGTTTTCGATTTTTTCCAGATTTTTTTCTTCCGAAAAAAAATTTTTTTTACCAATTTTTTTATTTTTTGGCTAAAAATTTGTTTCATAACTTTGAAACTATTGATCGCATTAAAAATATTTGTATACATCATTTAAAGATATTAAAGATTTATTTTAACAACATCGGACAAGTTGTTTTTGAGTTATGATAATATAAGTGGAGAAATGTCTCAAAATATTGACAATTTTACTTAAAAATTATTTAAAAAAAAAATTATCCATAGAATTGAAAAATGTTACCATTTTTGTACTTAGGTAGCCATGCTGCATCAAATCTATATAGTAGTTATTCAAGCCCTTTTTTGCTGTTGACCTGTGTAATAGCTCTTAGTGTGCCGCAAATTTGTATGAAAACTGTTACGTACGAAAATTGTAAGTGGTCCGCAAATCAGCTGTATGTCGTTGAAAATTAAAGCGAACGACAGCGGTCGACATCAGGGGCCGGCAGTTAATTTTATTAAAAAAAAAATTTTATTATCAAAGTTGTTTTTAGGAATACAATTAGTTATTAAAAGATTTTGTTTGTTGTGCTTAATTCCCATTTTTTAATAATTGATAAAAATACTGAAATTTATTATTGGAGGATAAGCTGTTCCTATGCGCATTTCACTGGTTGCTTAGGCCAGATCATCAGGAAACGTTCTCCTAAATAATTTTAGAAAAGCCAGAGCTATCAGCAAACAAGACTACAGAGGGAATGAGAATTAACTACACTCAAAACATCTTGTTTGCAACGATATCAAAGCTTAAACAAAATACCAACAATAAAACAGTGAGTTTTTTAATAATTGATAAAAATACTGAAATTAATTTTTTTTATCAATTATTAAAAAAAGGGAATTAAGCACAGCAAACAAAATCTTTTAATAAAAAAAAAAAAAAAATAAAAAAATGCAGTGCAGTCTATTGTTCAAATATCTTTTTAAAACTTAAATGACTCATTTAAATTTTTGTTTGTTTCAACAAATAGGTATTATATATGAGGGGCTTAAAGCACAAGGGCTATAAAATATTTTTTAGTAGGTAAAGATCAGAACACAAGAGTTTATCCGGTACCGAGATATGGCGGCCGATTCTAGCAGTTGTCGTTAAAATACCTGTTCCGCTTGGAGCACACGGGCTATATGAGCACTTGATCACAATCCAGTGTTGGCAATTTAGCCATTTAGTGGCTAGATTTAGCTATTTTTCACCTTGTTTAGCCATTATATAGAGAGTATAGCCAGTAGCCATTTTTATTTTTTAGCAATTTTCCAACTTCTTTAGCCGTCAAAATAAAAATAAAAAAATAAGAAGAAAACATAAAATTGTAAAAAAATTTTTATTTGTAAAATTTTAAAACAACAAATAAATTAACAAAATAGGAATTGTATTAAACAATGAGACATTTTAAGTTGTTGCTGGCAAAAAAAAAAAACCTAAATGTAAGAAGAAGAATTGTTGAATTATGAATACGCCGTGGGAACAGCGTAATTCGCATTCTTAATTTAAAGAGCGAACAACGTAATTCTAAATGCCGTGTGAACATAGCATAAAGACCCAACTATAATGTGCATAAGCCTGCTTAAGCTATTGTCGACAATTAACAAAAAGCCTCTCAAATGCATAAAAAAAAACAAAATCAAAAAACATTTTATTCCGTACGGAAAGTACCATCTGCTTAAGCAAATGATAGATTCATTAAACTTAACAAAAAGTTTCCTTAAGTTCAATATGGTTTGACACATATGATCAACATGTATTCACTCAATTGGTTAGGCCAACTTAAGCATATTCCAGCGGGAAAAAGAAGGAGTAGAATGCCTTCTAGATTCTTTCTTTTTGATGTAAAAGGCCTACTCGCTCCATTCCATACTTATATCTTTTTTACACACGATGTCATTGCGGGGTAGGCCTTCCGTTCTCGCTTCTTTGGCAGGAACCTAAGAATGGCAACTGAATAAAAAAAAAATAATAATTGTTTTACTTTTGCTTTGTCAAAAAACAAAAAAAAATCCTACTCCTTCTCTTCTCCCTTCTTATGAAGGCTTTCTTTTATGCATTCTTTAGCAGTTAGATAAGAATGGTAATTAAATCAAAACAATTTTTAAGCAGGCCTTCCGTTCTAACTTATCTTCTATGGTATACGCTTTCTGTTACTTAAAAAGTAAAAGATGGGAAATAATGAACACTGCTGTACTTTTATTTTAAAAGTGTTAGTGTTGCAATAATTTATTACCTAACAAAATTTCAAATGCTTTTAATTGGAAATAAGTTTAATTAAGTAGAAAAATCTTGTAATTATATTCTACTTCAATTCTAAAAATATCTAATTTTAGATGATCATTACAAACTTTAACTTGAAAAATTCTTAAACATGTTCTTGTATTACAAGTACTAACGTTATCTTAAATTTAATTTGACTTAAAACTTTAGAAAAGAAAAAGATATACTCTAAAGCTTCTTATAGAGTGACAGAAATAAAACACTACAAAGTTTTTGATAATAATAAGTAATTTTGTATTATAATATACTATAGATTACTAAAAAATCCTTTAACATAATTCGCACTTGTTCAACAATAGTGTATTAACTCAACATTTTTATTTTTGCACTTTTTGGAAAAAATTTACACGTAATATGCATCTAACCGCTCTAAAAATTTCATGCTTTACCCATGTTCTGTAACTTTGGTGGGACCTCCTCGCATCGAAAACATGTGAAACAAAATATTCTCGAAATATTTCTAGAAAAGTGCGAAAAGGTGTGTCTGTAATTCATCTCGAAAACAATCAAAAGAGATAACGTCGTTACGTTATAAATGTCATAATATTACACTCGAAGCCGATATGAAATTGCAGATGTTGAGAGCGCCAGTCAAACATATCGTCGACGGCAACTACAATTGAAACATTTTTAACGACGGCGGCTATACCAAAAAATGTAAGGTGCGACTTTGGCAGTTCAAAGCGGGAACTTTCCCACAAAAATTTTATAGACATACTTTTTCAGTATATTGGCGACTAATTTTCTTACGTGACAGCTTTTACTCGCCAAAAATATTACAGACGAAGTTAAGTGAGAAAAACAGATGTTTGTTTCAATTTATGGCATTTTTGTTTCATTCCTCATATTTCAATCGAAAAGTTTATCGACGCGGCATTTACAGAACATGGGCACTGTTTTGTATACTTTTTTGGTAAAAATACTTTTTCATATGCTTTTAATGTAAAATTTTAATTGTTTTGCTTTTAATGAAAATTTGTAAATTATGAGTTAATACGGTATTGTTGAACAAGTGCGATATGTGAAGTACCTCATGTCTCGAAAACAAAAGCTAATATAAAAAAAAATTTAACGAAGTTTATAGTTTAGGATATCCAACTTACACTTTTCGTAGCTGAGTTAGATGTATCCCAGTAAAAACTTTCCAAGCGCACTACAATTTTTTTTTTTTGTTAAGACCAGCGCTCAGGGGTTGCCATTTTTAATTTGAAGTCGATTTAATAAAATTTTAATTGTCGTTACACCGAAGCCTATTGAAAATAGTTAGAATCGGGCTATAATTTCACATGCCCTGCCATACAAATTCCTTTCAGAAAAAGAGTCTTTGTGTCCAGAAATCATTTTACTATTGTTGTATTTAGATATAATTTTTGTTTAAATTTATTTTATTGCAATCTAAATCATATAACTTCATTTAATTGAAATTGGTTCACATTTAACCATAGCTCCCACAGAATTACATACCACTCCCGAAAATAGTTTTTAATGACATAACTTCCTTATGAATGTTGGTATTGGCATTTAAATTGGCGACAGTAACTTTAACGATAACTACAAGGTTAGAATACAGTTCCCGTAATCTTACCATGCTATTTACACCGCCTATATCCGAACGAAAATGGAATACAACTTCCATATCTGGGCAGGTGCTTCAAGGTCTATCTTGAAGCTTCTGAATCGGGTGCAAAGGAGTGCATTGAAGCTCATTAGTGGCAGTAGGGTATCCAGCTCTATTGACATATTGGAGCATCGTCGGAATATGGGGTGTATGTAATTGTTCTATCAATATTGCCAATGTAAATGTGCAGCGGAAATGGGCGAACTCATCCCTGAAACGCGGGTGCAGCCCGTAGTACTCGCTTTTCCAGCAGATCACATCCGTTCGTTGTCTACTCTCCAATGTATCCCACAACGCATTACAGAGAAAATTCGTTTCTCGGTCGAACAAGGCGTATGTGGACTAGACTCCCGGCAGAAAGAAGTCTTTCCAGTCGGCTACAATTTGGAAAAGTCCACAGACACTACTCCCTCTTTTCTTCTCCTCGTAACCTATTTTCCCAATACCAACACAATGCATTGCATTAGTAGGTGGCATCACCCCCTTTCTAAAATTACATTAGGGCATATTTCATGTTGATGACGATATCTTCTTAAAGAATAATTAGCACAAAGAACTTTTACATGAATCTAAAACTCATAAGTCTGGGTTCACACTATGAAAGTTTTCTTTTAGACAGTCTTAGTTTATTGGTGAGAGAGGAAGAGAACAGGCAATTGATCTGTCCCATTTCACCCATAAACTCAAATTTTCTGAAAGACAACTTTCATAATGTGAACCCAGACTAACATCATTTTGTTCTGGCGGGTCCATGATAGCCATATTATTTACTGTGGTGTAGGGTATCAGATGATCGGGCGTGAACGACAATACTTTCTTACTAGTTCTTGTATGTTTTGTAAGTTTAAATACTTATAAAGAAAATGTGGGAACAGCGGAACAAATTGGTGAAAAAGATCTATTTGATTATGGCCATTACTGCTTACTGCAGTGGTGAAATTGCAAAGCTTAGCTGTGGTGTAAATTTATTGACTGCTGCAGAATTGAAATAAATGCAAACAAATTGTTTCCGAGTCTTATTATTATTTTCTAATGGCCAAATTCTATTTAAATATCAATTCATATTTTAATATAGTTTTTCATATAAATTTATTTTTATTTGACATGAATTTTAAACATAAATTCATATGCATAAGTACCTACACTTAAATATAATTGGTGAAATATTAATAAGCGGTTGAATCGTACGTTTAATAACCAGGTGCTCGGGTACCCTTTTCTACTTTTAAGTGCTGGAATTTCTTTAACAAATCCTTGCTAGGAAGCCCCAGTAGCAGTGTGCCCATTTTGGATTTTTGCAGCTAAACTAAGCATTAAAAATTTTGATTTAGCTGCAAAATATTAAACGAATCTTAAAAATGCGCAATCATGTTGATTGAAGATTTTTTCTTTTAAAGTTTAACGGGGCTAAGACCCATGGGCCCTCTTGGATCCAAAAAACCGGGCCGCCCACTAAGTGGTAAGTGTGCGTACTTAAATTAAAGGTAATTGTGTAAGAAGAACGAAAATAATAAAATAAAGGGGAGGGGGTCCTCTGGAGCAAACAAAGTGGACCCACCCCTAATTATATCTATGTGTGGGTACTCATAGTAAAGGTAATAGCCGGACTTTGGCCGGGTAGAAGGATTTTCTCCTATATGGTATAACTAACACCGGCTTTGCTAACTAAAGCTTCTCTGCATCTAAAAGGTTCTTAAACTATTCTAGAGGAGAAAATAATTATCGAATACAAAAAGAAAATGCATATTTGCAGACGTGAGCAAATTATCTTTAATTTGAGTACCCACACATACATATTATTATTTTCGTTTTCTTACATATTTACCTTTAAATTAAGAACCCAAACATGCCACTAAGTAGGTGGGGGGTTTTTGGGTCTAGAGGGCCCAATCGGCCTTAGCCCCCTTTAATTTTAATTTGGGTTTTTTTTTTGTTTTTAGTTCTGAATCGGGAGGCATATCTTTTTTATTTTTTTTCGTGTGCCTCGCAAACTGCATTTCAGCCAAGATCTTTTTAAGATCTGGTCACACTGCCCAGTAGGCTAGTTGGCAGTGATCTAGTCTAATGCTACGAGGGTTGCGGTTTCAATTCCCGCCAAAGAATCTAGACTGTATAAATACAACGGGGGGCTGAATGTCTAAGTTACTATTAAAGTACGTTTCCACTTACAGGTTTTGGGCCACAAAACCAGTTTTGCTGTAAAACAAGTGTTTTGCTACTTGTTTTCCCATACATTTTTCATGTTCGAAAAACCCAAACAAAAACTAGTTTTGCTCCAAAACATATGGAAAATTTTTGAAAATCATGAATACAACTCTGAGTTACCCATTATTGATGATTGACAAATTCGAAAAAGTGACATATTAACCAAAATAACCAGACTTTTTTAAAAGGTTAATGCAACTTTCCAGCTGATTTTTTATATTGCAACATAAAATAATGAAATAATATAATAAAAACGTAGTAAATGATGTGCTTTTATATACGTACAATGTTCGTACAATTTCGTACATATATATATATATGTATATCGGTGTATTCAAAACAACCAAGGAAATTCTATGCTAAAAAAAATATTTTTGTTTAACACATGTTTTGTTTGGCTTTCATGTTTGTTTACAACATAAATGTCACATTCGTTTCGAAAATTCGAAAACCAAATCGACTTTAACATAATGGAAACACTTTGACAAGTTTTTCTTAAAACAAGTTATTTTGCTCATAGTGGAAACATAGTATAACTTGGCATATTAAAGTTAACCATGGTTGCCAGATTTGATGATTTATCGTCATTTTAACGCTTTTTTGATTAAAAAATGCACTTCTGAAGATTTTAAGATTTTTTCATTTACACTGTGCAAGAAAATCACACTTCTTTTCGTGACAAGCTGGGTTCCTAGCGTTTTAACATAATTCGGATACGCTGAATCCAGTGGTGCCCGCGGTTTATTAAGATTGGCTTTGGTTTTCGAGATATACCGTTATTTCGAAAATGGAGGAGGTTGCACAACATATATTCGCGTAACTCAAAAACGCTTTAGCTTATTGAAAAAACCGAAGTTCCGCAATAAAATTTCCTTTAAGAAAAGTAAAACTTCTTTCTAATATCCGCAGTCGTTTTAGAAACATAATTTTTTTTTTGGAAAAAAAATAATTTTTTTAACAAAATTTCGAAATTTTTGTTTTTTAAAAGTTCATAAAAAATTGGAAAATGCAGCTATGCGTCTAATTTGCAGACGTATAAAAAAAGAAATTCCAAACAAAACAAGCCATAAATTATTAAAATCTGTTTGCAACTTTTGATTTTATTCACAAAAGTCGACAAATTTTAATTAATTTAAGAATTTCATAAAACGCAATATTTGTATGGGAGCCCCCCTAAGGGATGGTGATAAAGGGAAAGTATAATTTGAGAAAATGTTAAGAACAAAAAACTAATGGAGGTCAGTCATACATTTTATCCCCCTAGGGGCGACTCCTGGGCATTTATGGGACTTTTTCTTCAATATATTGTATTTTTAGTCTGCATTGAACATTTTGTATGGAAGACCCCTTAAGGGGGTTGGTCATACAGTTGACCCATCTAGGGGCATCCTAGGCGCTACAGGGGCCAAATTTAAGAATTTCATTAAACGGCCATATTTGTATGGGAGCCCCCCTAAGGGGTGGAGATATATGGCAACTATGTTTTAAGAAAATGTTAAGAACAAATAACATTGGAGGTCATACATTTTATCCCCCTAGGAGTGAATCCTAGGCCTTAGAAACAAATGATGGGAATGAAAAATAAAGTTGCGCTGGTCATACATTTGGCCCGTCTAGGGGTATCTCAGGCGTTGCAGGTGCAACATTTAAGGCTAGGGTTCTACGCGTATAAAAAACAAAGTTCCAAACAAAATAAGCTATAAGTGATTAAAGTCTGTCTACAACTTTTGATTTTTTCAGAAGAGATGAAATTTTATTTATTTTTTATAATAACCAAACTTAAAAATTTCAAAACATTTATTTTTGTTGTTAATTAGTTAAAGTTAAAGTTTTTATTTAGAAATTTATTCTTCTTCCTCCTGCAGATTCCAACAAATATCCCCTAATAGCGAATCAAGTTGTTTGCCGCTATACCAGTGTTCGAGCCTGGCTGTTACTTGGTGAAATATCTCGACATGTTCATCAGACTCGGCTGGTGATTGTTCATTAAATTTTTCGGCCTGGTATTGCAAAAAATGTATTTTCAAAGACATTCTAACGTTTAAGTTTCTAAATGCGGTTAGCATATTTTTGATTAAAATTCGCCAGTTTTCGGACCGATGATTACCTAATACATTTTCTATTACTGTTTTTACACAATTCCAGGCCAATTGCTCGATATCATTTAATGCAACCTCAAATTGATGGTCCTTCATAAGACGACGAATGTCCGGTCCATTAAGAGTTCCTGTAAAATAAAAACATTATGATATGAAATATAAATCTACTTTAATAAAGTAGTTAGAGTTCATACCTTCTTTTACTTTCATGCCGCTTAATCGTGGAAAAATTCGGCGCAATTCGGTAAAAGCAACACCATCTGGGCTCAATGCTTTTATATAATTGTTTACAATACCCAGTTTGATGTGGAGCATTATTTCTTAATTCTAAGAATTTTTTAATCGGTAACTAGATTTTCCAAAATTCCAACCGCAAAGTGAAAGTGTGGTAATAATGCATGCATATTTCTTTGGAATAGCATAAATTTGAATGTTTGTTCTTTTGTTTTGTATTGTAAATGGCACAAAACCCGCATTTAAAAAACTTAACGTCAAAATGTCACTGAAAATAAATTTTCTGCATTGGCACATTCTCCATATCGGCCCTTTGCTGCAATAGAGTCATAACTCAAATTTGAATTTCTAGCATTTTAAAATTTAATTCTTCTCTCTAGAGTTGAATATAGAGGATATTTGTATGAAATGTTTTCACAATATGAAGAAGCGATATGGTGATTAACTCCACATTATTAGCTAGTAGGCGTCCCTATGTTCCACTGTGAGCTAAAGCATTATATACATTAGCTCAAAAACCAGCGTTTTTGAGTTATGACTCTATTGCAGCAAAGGCTCGATATATACATTATGTTGAATAAAGAATTTAATAATTAAAAAAAATTCTATGAAATGATCCATATAAATAATATTCTTCATATACATATATTGAAGAAAAAGTCCCACAAATTCCCAGAAGTCGCCCCTTGTGGTATGTAATGTATGACCGACCTCAATTGATTTTTTGTCATTAATATATCCCTTATCACCACATCTTAGGTGGGCTCCCATACAAATATTGCGTTTTATGAAATTCTTAAATTAATTAACATTTGTCGACTTTTGTGAATAAAATCAAAAGTTGCTAACAGATTTTAATTATTGATGGCTTGTTTTGTTTGCAGATTCGCTTTTTATATGTTTTCAAAAAAAAAATTATGTTTCAATAACGACTACTCATATTAGAAAAAAGTTTTATTTTTCTTAAATAAAATTAACAATAAACTAAACCGTTTTTGAGTTACGCGAACATATGTTGTGAAACCTCCTCCATTTTCGAACTAAGGGTATATCTCGAAAACCAGAGCCAATCTTAAAAAACCGTGGGCACCACTGGATTTGGCGTACCCGAATTATGTTAAAACGCCATGGGCCCGGCTTGTCTGTTTTTTCAACTAGCATAGTGTTATTTAACTGGCAGTAATTTATTGTATATTTTTGTGGTTAAGTTTTTCCGTTGGTACAGTTTAATTTGAACATTTTTTAAACCGCTTAAACATAATTTCCGTCATGTAAAAATAGGTGCTCGATATCCCTCGGCTTTAGCTCATGTGGTACCTTATTTTCTTAAGTTTGAAATATTTTCCATTCTAATGGTTGAGTAACACAATTTAGATACGTATGCTTTCGATTTGTAGAAAAGTCATCTATTGACAGCAATAATTAACTTATACTACGAATATTTAAAATATTTTTTGATTTTGGATTCACTGCTATTAATAAGAAAACTATACATTTACGTATTTGCAGTTTATTAGAAATGAAAACTAAATATAGCACAAAAAGCATATTAGAAGTTAGTGTTATAATACAATTTCGATTTTAGGGACGATTTAGGTAAGTCCATTTGATGACTTGAACGATTTTCAACCAACTTTGTATGGTAACTATGTTTGAAACAGTTAAAAAAAAATAAAAATAAGTAAATTACATCACTCCTCGCTAGACATCTACTTTTTAGAAGTTTGTACCCCAATGAGGTAAATATCCATAACATTAAAATATATATAAATTAAAATATCATTAAAGAAATATGTAATATATTACTATTTGTCTTATTAAATATTTGTCACACTGTATACACATTATATTACTTCCGTCTTTTTTCTACTTATTCCTATAATTTTTATCTAAAAAAGGATATTAACTACTTTCATTAAAGTACTTACAAGTGATTTTATCAGTACAAAAAGGAAAAAATAAGGAAAAAACTTTATGTATAAGTGTGTGTGTGTGTGTATGTGGAAGGACCATAAAAACAAATAAGGACCATTGGGAAATCCAACGAGCAAAAGGAGTATAAGAAAAAGGACTTTCTGTATTGTTTTTTTTACAATAAATTTTTTGTCTCTGTTCAAAATTAAAGAAAACTTAACTGCTATCACAGGATTTTTAATAAATAACAAGAGTAGGAGTATTCTTAAAATAGAGCGTATTTGTATGAATGTCAATATCCTGTGTAACTACAAGCCGGAAGTTAGTACTTTTTCTCATTGCTGTTAAAATTAAACTTTCCCACACCCCATGCCATGCCACCCACCACTTCATTGCTCAAAAGCAACACTTAAAATTAGCTGCAATGTATATATGTGTTTGTGTGTGTGGTGAGAACTTAAAAAGGACAATAGAGTGGTTTGGGGTTAGTGTAAGTAGACTGGAATAAAGTTGTGCTATTGACATGACTTTGGCAATGAGGCTTGATAATGGTTCAATAAACTTAATGAAATAACATTTATTCTTTTATTCTCCTTCTTCATTTCTTTATCATTTTTTTCTCACGATTTTATTTTTCATTCTGCCATTGTAGATAAAAAAAAATTAAGATGTATTTTCGAACAAAGTAAACATTTTTTTCTCTTTTGTTATTTTTAAGAAAATTCAACGTAGAAAAAATATGTGTTATTTATGGGATTTTAACCATGTTTGTACATGTCGCAGTATTTTTTTTTTTTTTTTTGGAGTTTCCTTTTGTCGTTGTTTTCGACAACGTTTTCGTCTTTTGTTTTCGTTAATCATGTATAATAAATCTTATCGCAATTCATTGGTGAAAAGTTTGTAAATATAAGAAAAAAATTTACTTTTTTTCCTCCATTATTATTTTAACGTGTTCAATTATTTAAAACGGAAAAGTTAAGAAAAGAATTAATTCAGTCGATTAAAATAATTTGATAATTTGTATAAAGAACATTTAAATTATCGATAAATGTTTCATACTTAAAAGGTAACGTAAAAGAAAATAAGATCGGTAAAAACATTATTTTTTAAATCATAGATATTGCTCACTTTTCCACAAAAAAAAAAAAAAAATTAAGGGTATAGATAACACTGCGGAACAGCCATTTTGCGGCCGGGAACTTTGTGTAATTTTTTTTACTAATTTGAGGTCGCTGATTCCAAATCTAACCTTCATTTTTCTCTATCAGCTCCAGTTTTAGAGATATACCGTTATGTCCAAAATTAAGGCACTTTCAGCACATATATTGAAATAACATGAAAATGGTGCATCATATTCCCTTAAAAAAAAAACCGAAATTCGCTAACAATATATATCAAATAATAAAGCTTTTTAAAAAAATTCAAGTTACCGATAACTTTTATAATAAAAACTATACGGCCTAGTTATAAAAAAATAAAACAGGATAATAAAGGGTTTATGAAACGGATTTTGTATGCAAATCCGATTCATAAACTCTTTATTAACCTGTTTTATTTTGTATAACTAAGGCGGATAGTTATCAGTTACTTTTCTAATTACAATAAAATTTGTCAATAACTTTTCTAAATAATATATAAGACATCGATTACTTTTCTAATAGTTATCATAAACTTTTCTAGTTCAAATAAAAACTAATAGGTCCATTACGGATGGCAACACAACTTCAGTTGCGTTGTCAAAAAGCCACGCAACTGACATTTAAATTAGTATTAGGTACGGCAACACTGTTTAGTAGCCAAAAAGCTATTGCATATAGCATATTTTGACAGTTTGGCAACTAAACATAAATATTACAAATTAAAAAGTAACAAAAAAGTGATTCAAAAGTGAATAAAAAGTTAAATAAAATAAAAAATATGATTAGTTTTGTGGAAAAGGATGGGGCGGCGAACATGGCATCTATTAGACGCTATACAAGAGAGTCAAAGCCGTTTGTTTTTGTTGTTGTAGCAGCGATACCTGAAGAACAGGTGTTGCTAAGTTGACCATCCTTGGCCGGTGTTCGCTGAACACCGAGTCGTTCCGGTGCGTAGAGCCGATTGTCGTGGGAAGGCAAAGCCGTATGTTATTGCCATTCGTTAGTGTTTTGGTGCTCAGTCTCTTGTTCCAAAACTTCAGCTTAGTTTGTCCAAAAGACATGCCCTTTAGTATTAACTGACAGTTCCATCTGTAAAAGCTCGGCTGCGGGGACAAACTTATCGATTCGGGGACAAACTTATTTCCTCTGACGGTTCTCCGCTGGTAGTGTATACATTTTTTGATTGTGCTATATATTTTCCTTTAATTTTGCCTTTAAATGTACCTACACTCGTTGCCAAAACTGTTAAATTTTTCTGCGATACGATTCCATGTAACTTCAGTGCTTGTTTTCTGTTTTCCCAAAAGATCGAACACCATGAGCATTTTGACTATAATTTAACATTTCATGCCTTAAAATTTCAAACTATTCTCGAGTTGCTATTTTTGAAATTTTGATATCTTAAATTGAAGACATAAACTTAAAAACTACAAACTTTTATAAAAACTTTACTTACTTATTAGTTTTGACGCCTTCTTTATTTAAAAAAAAAGCAGTAACTACAAGTTTGTGGTTGCCAATTTGTTAATAATATTACAATTGAAATAACAAGCTGTTAGTTGACAGTTGCCATACGTAATATAAATTTGGCAACTGGCAATAAAACTTCAGTTGTGTTGCTATCCGTAATCGACTCATAAATCAAATAAAAATTAAAAGCTGTCATCAGCATAGCTAAATAAAATTATACATAGTTATCAATAACTTTTTTAAGTAAAAATAATGTTATCGATAACTTTTCTAAAGAAAATCAATTATCGATAGCTTTTCTAAAGAAAATCAAAGTTACCGCTAACGTTTTTTAAAGAAAATTAAAGAAATTAATTACTGTACCAAAAAAAAAAAATCAAAGTTATCAATAACTTTTTTACGTAAAAATAATGTTATCGATAACTTTTCTAAAGAAAATCAAAGTTATCGATAGCTTTTCTAAAGAAAATTAAAGTTACTGTTAACGTTTTTTAAAGAAAATTAAAGAAATTAATTACTTTTCCAAAAAAAAAAATCACGTTATCAATAACTTTTTTTAGTAAAAATAATGTTTCTTTAATTTTGTACAGAACATTTTTCGATAATTTTTAATTTCTATATAACTTCCTATAAAAAAAAATCGACAACTCTCGTTTTCTTAAAAAAAAATTAATCGATAACTTTAATTATTTTAATGAAAATGTTGATTTTCATTAGAAATTTTTCAAAAACTTTGATTTTCTTTAGAAAAGTTATCGATAGCTTTTCTAAAGAAAATCAAAGTTACCGCTAACGTTTTTTAAAGAAAATTAAAGTAATTAATAACTTTTCCAAAAAAAAAAAAAATCAAAGTTTTCAATAACTTTTCTAAATAAAATTAAAGTTTTTGAAAAATTTCTAATGAAAATCAACATTTTCATTAAAATAATTAAAGTTATCGATTAATTTTTTTTAAGAAAACGAGAGTTGTCGATTTTTTTTTATAGAAAGTTATATAGAAATTAAAAATTATCGAAAAATGTTCTGTACAAAATTAAAGATATCAATGTATTTTCTGCAAAAAATTAATATTTAGAAAAATTTCAATACAAAAATCCAACCGTTTAAATTTCGGTTTCGTATTAAATTTTCTATAATCTAAAATAATTACAAAGGGTGGTCCAACCATAATGCACGATGTTAATTGTGAGTCGCACCATAACGTCGTGTTTTTTGCCCAACTTAATTTGATATTTCATCCATGGAGAGGTACACAATTGAGCAGCGCGTTAAGATTGTTGAAGCGTTTTACGAAAATGGGCGTTCAAATCAAAATGCATTTCATGCACTACGTGATATATTTGGTCAGCATAATTGATCTCAGTGGATTCGTTAACAAGCAGAACTGTCGTATTTGGGCAAATAGGAATCCACGGGTGATTGTTGAAAAACCGATACATCCATAAAGAGCGACTGTTTGGTGCGGTTTATGGGCTGGCGGCTTCTTCGAAAATGAGGTCGGCCAAGCAGTTACCGTGAATGGTGTTCGTTATCACGAGATTATAGCGGACTTCTTGTGGCCAGAAATTGAGAATATGGACCTGGACGATATGAGGTTTCAACAGGATGGTGCCACTTGCCACACACAGCCAACGCCACAATGGCTCTCGTGAGGAATTTAATGGCCGTGTCGTCTTCTTTAAACTATTCTTTGATATTTAAAAGAATAGTTTAAAGAAAAAGTGGATGTACGCCAATAAAAACAAGAACAATGCAAGAGCTAAAGGAAGAGATTAATCGGCACTATATTACCATTGAACATCAAATATGTGTCAGAGTCATTGAAAATATGGACCATCGGATAGAGGTATACCACCGAAGCCGTGGTGAGCGTTTAGCGGATATTTTGTTTCATACATAATTGTCATAGATTCTTCTATCGTAATAAAAAATATTAAGATAATTCTCTGAAAAATTTTGGTCTTATTAACAATTAACATCGTGAGTTTTGGTTGGACTACCCTTTAGTAGAGTAATACTCCAAAAAATATTTTCTTGCAAGTTGCCTTATGGCGAAATCGAACATAGAAATTTTAAGATATTGTCACGTTATTTATAATGAAATTTAATTTTTTTTATGAGGCTTATGTGATATGGGTTCTTATTCCATTAACGACGATAACATTTTTGGTAACTTAAAATATTTGTAGTTCATAATATATTTTATTCATTTGTCATATACAAAACTATAAAAATTCTAAAAACAATAGACATTCTAAAGATATACGCTAATTTTGTTAAATATTTATAATGACCTCAAAACTGATATTTATTGAGCTGTGAAATACTCGAATGAGAAAAAATATATACAAATTTTTGAAAATTGCATTAAAGCAAATGTTGTACTTTAATTTATACATTTTACTAGTTTTTATTTTACCTTTTAATTTAATATTTATACAACTCAAAGTAGTGCCACAAAAAAAAGTGGTTATAAATAAATAGTTTTAATCTCATAAATAAAATGACCACAAAATTTACACGTAAAACTAACTTTGTGTCGGTAAACCTCACATATAATTATTTGTTTGAGCAACAGAAATACCACTAATATGATATAATTTTTATTTTGTAAAATTAAATTCGAAAAATTGAATAAAACCTTAAGCCGTATCTATAATTTGATACATACTACCAATTTTTCTACATTTTCTATTTGCAAATGTACATAAATTCGTACAATATTTGCGGTGAAATTTAGTATTTTTATTTAATAATACACATTATTTTAAATTTTTTATGCGACTAGTTCACCTGCCTTCCATATTTAATGTTCCATTTTATAACTCTCTTACAGTGATTATTTTATGTTCAACTCTTCTTCTTTATGCCACACAAACCGCAAAATTTCATACCATATTCGTATTAAATTTATACGTTAATCCTTTATACGATTTCGTTGTAATGCGTGTTCTTTGGTGTAAATGTTTGTGTGTGTGGAAAATATAGAAATGTGTCTGTATATGCGAAAAAGCCATTATAGTTTTTCTCCTTTTTTTTTGCATTTATATGAAACAAACGAAACACCAACCGAATTCCTCAATAAATCATGGATATCGTTAAATTTGGAATGTAATTGACACTGAGCATTTGAGAGCATAAAATTCGCCACAATGTAAATAAATAAAATAAATAAATATAAAACAATAAAATAAATAAAGAGAAATAATAAATGACCCACTTTAATGATGAACTGAACTACTACTGAACTAAGACTTAACTGAAACTAAGCTAGAACTGAACTAAGAATTAATTGGAGCTAAGCTCAGACTTGAATAAGAACTGAACTAGAACTGAACTAGAACTGAACTAGAACTGAACTAGAACTGAACTAGAACTGAACTAGAACTGAACTAGAACTGAACTAGAACTGAACTAGAACTGAACTAGAACTGAACTAGAACTGAACTAGAACTGAACTAGAACTGAACTAGAACTGAACTAGAACTGAACTAGAACTGAACTAGAACTGAACTAGAACTGAACTAGAACTGAACTAGAACTGAACTATAACTGAACTATAACTGAACTAGAACTGAACTAGAACTGAACTAGAACTGAACTGGAACTGAACTAGAACTGAACTAAAACTGAAGTAGATACTCTACTTAAAACTGAACTAAAGGCTGAACTAGAAACATATCTCGAACTTAACTAAAGCTGATTATACACCAAACAACAGTGATTCTTTTCGGTTAATATTTCTCCAACTTTTCCAATTCTTACCTGCAAAGAAAGATAATGAAACAAAACTTTAAAAATGCATTGAAATGTTGTTATAAATTTTAAATGTTTTAAAAATTCGCATCACTAAAATTAACAAAACATTTAAAAAGCTCTTAAAATTCTTTAAAAAAAATTTTTTTTTTAAATATGCAGAAAAACAACTATAAACCATTTTTATTACTTTATTAACTAGAATGTTTTTCTAAATGAATACTTCACTTCGTTTGTATAGAAGAAATAGGGGAAAAAACCAACTTCAAGAGAGTTGAGAATACTAAACATTAAAAAAATATAATAATATATAAAAAAGGTATAGAAATAGTAGCAGAATGTGCATGTGCACCAACCAACTTCTACAATGTCGCTCAAACACTTTAATCAAAAACAAACCGCACAGAATAGAAAAAAATATGAGCTGAATGAAATAGAAAAATTTAAAAGCGCATAAAAACGAATCAGGAAGTACAGTGAAGTAAGTGGCTTCATCTTGTAACTTCCTGCCAACAGCCACTATTCCTTTCTTCCTCCCAATGTTTGTTCGTGTATGATGTCGTGTGTGTTGGCTGGTTGTTGCCTTTTAAACTTCTTCTATGCATGTCCTTTTTATATGTATATATATTTTTATTTATATTGTGTGTGCAATAGAGTCAGTGAGTGTAAGTATGTCATTTTTATGTATTTAACTTTTGTGCATTTTACATCATGATGATGATGGAGCTTCTTCTCATGGTGATGGCGATGATGACGGAACGAAAGAATTACAGATATCTTTGTTTACTTGCATTTGTATAAGAGTATGTGTGTGTGTGTGTTTATCCGATTGTGTAAGTAAAATATAATGCTACAATGTTTAGTTTATATGAATTTGTATCTACTTGTTTGAATATAATTCGCTTGTGGTTTTATATCATGCAGTATCTTCTGTATTTTTTGTTTTGGTTACGAAACGGGCAAACTGCGGTTCGGGGTCAAAATTTAACTAATTTTACAGTTTTTTTTAACTCGAAGTTAAGAGAACTCTTAGAGTAACTTTTTTATAAGAAAATTTATTATTTGGAATTAATTTTTTCTATGAAAAATTTTGCTTGGTGTAAATTTGTTATAAAAAAAATCTAATTTGAAAAATTTTTTTTTGGAAAATATAGTTTTGAGCTATTTTTTATTAAAAAAATTTAGTTCCGGTTTTTTTCTATAAACAAATTTAGTTTGGAGTGAATTTGTTATTGCCAAATAATATATAATTTATATTGAAAATTTAATTCATGGCAAATTTTCTATTTCGGCTCGAATTCAAAGTAGTGTAATTTGAAGAAAATTTTCTTTAGAAAAATTTAATTCGGAGTAACTTTTCTATAGAAATATTTAATTTGAAGTAAATTTTCTTAAGAAAAATTTTATTTGAAGTAAATTTTCTTAGAACAATTTTATTTGAAGAAAATTTTCTTAGAACAATTTTATTTGGAGTAAATTTTCTGTAGAAAAATTTAATTTCCTATAGAAAAATTTAATCCGGAGTAAATTTTCTATAGAAAAATTTTAATTTGGAGTAAATTTTCGATAGATTATAGTAAACTGTCTATAAAAAATTTCATTCGGAAAAAATTTTCCATCAAAATTTTTATTTTGAGTAAGTGTTCTATAGAAAAACTAAATTTAAAATAAATTTTTAATTGAAAAATTGAGTTCGGCGTAAATTTTTAATAGAAAAATTTCATTTGGAGTAAATTTGTTCTAGAAGCAGCCATGTCACAGAGTACAATTCCGTTCGGAAACGGAATTCATTCCGTATTTTGGTGCTTCAGAAAATTACAAAAAAACTTTGCGGAATAAAGCCATTCGAAAAACTATCAAAATATCCTTTCTATCAATGAACAAATATGTTCTCTGCGGTTCCGAACGGAAATGTACTCTGTGGCATCGCTGAATAAATCATTTTGGATTAAATTTTCTATAGAAACATTTAATTGAAAAAAATTAATTCGTAGTAAATTTGCAATAGAAAAATATCATTTGGAGTAAATTTTCTATAGAATAGTGTAATTCAAAGTAAACTTTCGATTAAAAAAATTTAGTTCGGAGTGAATTTTCTATTAAAAAATTTAATTCGGATTAAATTTTCTATAAAATAATTCATTTCGAAATAAATTTTTTATAGAAAAACTGAATGCAAAGTAAATTTTGAATTGAAAAGATTTAATTCGTAGTAAATTTTCTATAGAAAAATATAGTTCGGAGTCAATTTGCCATAGAATAGTGTAATTCGGAGAAAGTAAATTTTTTATAGAAAAATTTATTTCGGTATAAATTTTTTTTTGCAAATTATTAAATTCTTAGTAAATTTAATTCGGATTGTAATAAATTTTGAATAGAAAAATATAATCCGGATTAAATTTGCTATCGAAAAGTTCAATAAGGAGAAAATTTTTCATAGAAAGAAATTAATTTGGAGTAAATTTTCTATAGAAAAAATTAGGTCGGAGTAAAATTTATATAAAAAAAATTCTGAGTACATTTTCTATATGAAAAAAAAATTCGTAGTAAATTATCTATAGGAAAATTTAATTTTAAGTAAACAGGAACAACAAGAACATTTAATTCGGATTAACTTTTCTATAAGAAAAGTTGGTGCGTATTAAATTTATTCTAAGATATTTCATTAGTTTTTGTATAAGAGAAATTCAGCTCGCAATAAATTTTCTATGAAAAATTTTTAGTGGACTGATCATTTCTTGGTGGAAATTTTAGAAATGTTCTTGAGAATATTTTCTTCCGAGTGGGTGTTCTTATAAAAAATTGTTCTTCGTAAAGAATATTTTCATCAGATAAAATTTTCTTATAGAAAATTCTCTTCAGAGTACATTTTTATGGAATATCTGTTTAGACTTAATTTTCCTTTATAAAAATTCTCTTTCAGAAATAGAATATATTTATAGAAAATTGATCTGGGATCAAATGGTATTACAGAAAGTTCACGACGAGTTCAAATTGCTCAAGAAGACTGTACCCTATTGAATTGCCTGCTAAACATCGATGTAGATTTTCCTTTACTTCCTTCGGTCATCCTAACAAGGTTGCACATAAATTTTAATAAAAATTTAAAAGCATATGTATGTGTATGTTATTCTTTCATTCTAAGTTTTGTCAGTTTTTTCCGACTATTTATTTCTCAAAAAAAAAAAAATTATTCTTCATAATGTTGCTATTGCTTAAAAAAAATATGCAGCAAGCAAAATGTTGCAATTGCTTGAAAAGGACCTTTCTGTATGTCACTCATCCTGGTGTTTACAAAACTGTTGCAAGTAAGAATTTTAAACTCCTTCTTGTATTCCTTGCACATAAACTATCTATTGAGAGTATAAAAAAATAACGAAGAAAAAATATGTAAATTAAGTGATAAAGTGCAGTGTTTTCATTTGAAAGGACGAATAGTTGAGTGTAAGAACATTTCTTAAAGAATAAAAGTGTGAAAAACATTAAAAGGAAATATGCAAAGGCTTGCTTAAATATCAAATTTAAATTTATTTAAAATTTGTATCTTCAACTTAAATTTAATATTAATTCACATATTATTTACAACCACCATACATTTAGTTAAAAAATAATGTGCATTTCACCCTTTTGCTAACACAAAAATATTTCCGCATAATAAAACAGAATTCACAATGTCATCACATCGCTCATTTCGTGCAAGACCGTCACAACTCAAAATTTGAAACTTTACAGGAGAGCCTTTTTAAGATTCCAACCTATTATTATTTATTTTATTATTTATTTTATATACAGTTATAAAATCAAATGTTTCTTTTTTGCTACAAAGAAAACCACATGTACAAGAGGAATGCCAACAAAAAAACTGAAATGTGACCTTGTTGATGTTAATTGCTCAAGTTTGTTACAAGAGGTCATAGCGTCAAAAGCATCTGTATTACCGTTATTTTTTCGATAATTCTCTCCGTTCTTAGATCAATTTGTAGAGATTTAAGAGGAGAACATTTCTGCATTACTAACTCGAAAATGCCAAATTTTGAGTTGTGACGGTCTTGCACGAAATGAGCGACATGTCTAAAGAAAAGGAAACCTTAGATTTCACTTGTTTGTAGACCAAAAAAAAAAAAAAAAAAAACAAATTCAGTCATATCGAATTTTATGGAAATTATAAAAGTCATTTGTAAATTTAATTCCGTTACTTCCCAACTTACCCGCTGTGCTTTAATCTATTCCAAACAGACAGACAAATGTCGTGGGTTTGATTTTAATATGAGGATTTTTTCAGGAAGACTGACTACAGGATCTATAAAAACGTAATTGGTTTAATAAAAATAAAATATGACATCGTATTTTAAGAATAGAAATGAATGAATGAATGAATAAGGGAAAAACAATAAAAGAATACGGGGTAAAAAAAAGATATAAAAAATCATTAAAGAATAAAAGAAAATGGCAAATATACAACAGTTTTCCTGAATAAAATTGTAATAAAAATTATAATACATAATGATTGTATACATATGTATATGTATATCAAATTGCATCTTTCTAAAAAATAGGAGCACATGTGTTTGTATACTTATGTGTGCCCGGTAGCTCGTTGTATGGTAACAATGCTTGTGAAAAGAAGATATATCGTTTCACTATCGGTTAGTATAAGAATGGGTTCGGAGAAGAAAATCTGTTATATATGCAAATAAATGAAGCCATAAATACTTTAAAAAAAGATATTCCGGTTAAAGAAACTGAATCTTAAGTGGACTTTTTCTACAGAAAATTTTTTCAAGGCGCATACTCAAAAAAGGATCTACTTTGGAGAAAATTTTCTAGAAAAACTCCCTCAAAATAAAAGATTTTCATCGAAGGGAAATTTTTCAAGAGGAAATTGCATACAAATCATTTGTCGTCCAATTTTTAATTTTCCTAATATTCTAATAGAACTTTTCACTTAGAATATTCTTGTAGACAATTTTATTCCGATTTTTTTTTTTTGGAAAATTATACTCCTCATTTTTTTTATAGAAAATTTTACTCCAAATCTAAATCCAAAAAATTTCACCGATCTTTGTTACAAAAAATGTAACTCCGAATTTTCTTGTATAAAAAAACTTTTTATTATTTCTTATTTTATATATTTCAGCTTAAATATTTGTGAACAAAATTGTCTTTTACTATACCCTAAAAGTTTAAGGCTTGCCCAAATTTTCTTTAAGAAAAATATGCTCCAAACTTTTTTAAAAAACTATTACCTCGATTTTTCTTATTAATGAATATTATTCCACGAATTTTATTATAAAAAAATATTATTCCAAAATTGTCAATAAGACATTTTGTTCCGAATTCTGTTTGACACTTAATTACAATTACACTGTGAAACAAATTCAGGTTACCAAAGGTAGGTCGATTTTGTGAGTGAGGGGTGAAAATAGAGGCTAAATTAGAAGACCCGTATTGCGGTGTTTGTTTATGTTAGTTCGAATTTCAGCATATTAATATTAAGCTGGAAAAAGCACATAAATGCAATGATCAAGATATTAGAGAGAGCATTGAGAGCAAAAAATTTGTTGCACAGGTCTCTAGCAATAATTTTGCCTTTACAGAATTAAAAAATATCAATAAAACAATATAAACAATATGCTGAAATTCGAATTAACATAAACCAACACCGCGATACGGGTCTTCTAATTTAGCCTCTAATTTCACCCCTCACTCTCAAAATCGACCTAACTTTTGCTAACCTGAATTTGTTCCACAGTGTTATATGTGTTACTAATAAATTTTTGTCTGGCACTGGCTGGAATAAACGTTAAAGCATTAGTTTTAGGAGTTGATTAATTATTGTAAGTTCCAAAATCTGGGGTTTTCATGGCCAACCGCGTATATTCGTTTTTTTCGTTTATGAGATGTTGATGCCATATTGCTTAATTTTAAACGCTTTTTATATGGTTCTAAAAATTTCTTAGAAAACAATAGACGAATGCCAGTTTTTTAACGTAACAATGCCTAGACCATAGTTTGATCTATAATGATTTTTCGGCTCTTCTAAAAAATTTGATTTTTAGACAAACGTGGTTCCCCATGAAAACCACAGAAATATCAAATTAAGATCCCATAAATAAATTTATGAAAGAAAAAAATTCTATTTAAGAAAATATGACTCCGAACTTTTTTAAATAATATCTTAGGCCGAGCTTTCTTCTAAAAAACTTAAGTTCGAATTTTCTTATAGAAAACTTGGCTACAAAGTTTCTTGCGGAAAATATTTCCTTAAGAAAATTTAACTCCGAACTTTCTTTTTGAAAATTTCACTCCGGTTTTTTTTTATAGACAATTTTACTCATAATTTTTGGGATAGAAAATTTTATTCAGAATTTTCTTACAAAAAATTTTTCTCCGAACTTTTTTTAAAGAATAAATTAACGCCTAGCTTTCTTTTAAAAAATTTTACTTCGTGTTTTTTTTTAGAAAACTTTACTCCGAAATTTAATTTAGAACATTTTACTCGAACTTTCTAAAAAAAATTTTACACCAAGCTTTTTTATACACAATTTTATTCCGAATTTTCTTATAGAATATTAAAAAAAAATTTTTTCATAAAACTTTTACTTCGCATTTTCTTATAAAATATTTTACCCGGAGTCATTTTATACAATAAAAACTTCTGGTTTTGCTAAAAAAATGTTCAATCTCTTTTTAATTTTTTTAAAAAATTATTAAGCAGTTTTTCTAAAATTTTTATTTCAAATTTATTATAAAGTTTTATGGATTTCCCTATAAAATGATAGCTATAAATATTTTAAGAACTATTTTTTTTTAATTATGAATGATTTTTTATGAACTAAGTCTGAATTTCTAATAAAATATTTATTACGAATTTTCTTACAAAAATGTTTAACTCCAAAAAATTTATCAAAGAACATTTGATTTTAAACTTTTAACTAAGAAAATTTGATTTAAAATTTTTAAATATTTTCTACGCACTATCAGATTGTTTGTTGGTATATTTCTGTTACGGGACTAACTTTAGCTATCCTTTGGCTAGCAATGAAGTAAATTGTACAGAAAATGTACACAACTAATAGATACCCGAAGAATGTAATGAATTTTCTGGTCCGCTACGGCCTTCGTCAGCATTCTTTGTATCCTATAACTGTATAGTGCTTATTGTTTAAAATGTTACTCACCAAGAGAACTAAATTCCCAGATTCTATTTTATAAAAATTTATTGTAACTGTTCTTAAAGAAAATTTTAATTATTTCTATTAGAAATTTGCTCTGAAAAATAATTTGAAATAATTCCAACAGAAATTTTTCTACTGACTTACTTAAGAACTTTAGAATTTATTTTAGGAAAATTTATTTGGCATATGGTTTTCCTATAGAAGCTGAAAGTTAGTTTCCAGTTCAAGCAGGGCGATTGCAAGTGAAACCCTTTTTACAGATAACTTGGGGACAGTAAAGTGTATATTAGTTCTCATTTTAATAAATTTTGCTTGGGTTTGCGAATATTATTCCTTAAGAGTTCGAAAAAGGGGTACACAATAATGTTTAAATGAACTGCTGGGTGGCAATTTAAAATGTAATCGTATTTGTATGTAAGTGTTGAATGTCCTTACGGGTGTATGTTACACGTAATTTTTATTTTTTTATTATAATTTTTTTTTTTTTGTGAAAAACGTAAAACGAAATGTTGGCATGTTAACACAAATTCATATTTTCTGTTAATGTTTTCATATTCTGGTTTTTTCGTTTGTTTTTTGTATTTCTTCCCTCATTTATTCGTGGTATTGTTGTCATAATTTTATTCTTTTTTTTTTGAGAAATGAAAAATAAAATGGTTTGTTAAAGGGCTATACTTTTATAGAAACAGAAGTATGTGAAGTATTTTCATACATTTACACTGTTTCCATAGAATGTACACTTCAGGAACAAAATTAAGGGTAAAACAGTTTCAAAAAAGGTTACATAATGGGAAGAAATTTTTTTCATTGAGGCACTGTTTTTTGAAGTGGCAGCCTGTAAAGGAACAATACATCGAATAATGAGAGTCCGTTTCGATAATATCACACAATTTATTAGAAAGTGTGTGCACCTTTCAAAGGATCGAAACGATATTAAAGACTTATGAATGTTGTAGACATTCATTTAAGCATTGCCGGGCGTAAGTTCCATTTCGAACCAGACGACAAATGGAATGTTTGTCAACTATAGGCCTTTTAATCCTGTATTGAATACTTCACTTCCATGTAAGTTTGGTGTCTAAAAAGACCACCAGACGTGGGAGTTTAATGCTTTCGATATTGGTTTTTGTCCAGGACTCACAACGAATGACGTAGCTTTAATACGTTGTTTGTGCCTTTAATAATTTATATGGCATTCTGGCGGGCTAAAATCTGCATTTTATTCTCACTTAGTCATTGAACGAAATAGTAAAAGAAGAATAACTGGCAAAATCCTAGTGTGTCACTCCAAAAGAAATCTTAAAACATTTGCAAACAGAATCAGGAAATTTGTGTAACACAAGAGTTGAAACTGAGAATTGTTTAAATATGATTTTGCATGTCCAAACGTTATGAAAAGAAGTAATTTTTTCGTCGAATTACTGGCAATTACATGTGCATCTATTACGAGAATCTTAAGCTCAAGGAGTCGTATCTAAATCCCGGCCAACCAGCCGAATTAACGTCAAACCCGAATATCCGTGGCGCTAAAGTACTGTATTTCGTGGAACTAAAAGGTTTCCATCGATAATGAGCTACTGAAATCGGGCCAGACGGCTACAGGAGACCTATACGGGATACATATAATTCAGTTAAATCGATCATTGGCCATAAAGCACCCGAAATATGTGACTAGATAATAATATTTCATGATGCCAACCAGGGCTGTGGAGTCAGAGTTGTAGAGTCAGAGTTGAGGTTTTTGTACCAGAGTCGGAGTCGAAGGGCACACAAAAACTTGCGACTCCGCCTCCAACATTTTTCTACTTTATTTATGTACATAAATATATTAAAGCTCAAGGCGGCACGTGCTACACAGAAAAAAGTGCTGTATCAATTAAAAAAATGGTTTAAAAAGTATTTAAATTTAATTAATGTGATAATTGAATCTATTATTTTTTTAGTTGAAAGAAAATTTTAAATTTAATTTTGATTTAATTAACATTTTAGTTGTTTTAAAATAAATTTTCAATCAAAATTTTAATTAAATAACAAAAAATCTTAATTGACTTTTTTCGTTTAAAATAAAATAATTTAAGCTGGTAGAATTGTTGTTGGGAATTGTCAATATTTAATTAAATAAATTAACACATTGTTTGAAATGGCAAAGTTTTTTGATCATTTTTTTAATTAAAATTAAAAATATCATTTATTGAAAAAAAAAAAGAATATTACCAATGTTACAATTTTTAGTAATCAATATAATCATTTTGGTAATATGTGCAAAATCAACAAATTGTTTTGCTTGATATTATGAATTTGGTATAAATTTGGTGATTGGAGAAATTTAATAATTTTTTCTGTGTAGAATTTAATCAAAATTTTAAATTTTAACAAAATAATTTTCTTGCTATATTTAACCATTTAAAAGTCACTGCATTAAAAAGGAGTTTAAAGTCGAATAAGGTCTAGTCTTATTAACATTAAGCATAAAGGTAAGAGAAGGATTCGGAATCGGAGTAAGAGTTCGAGTCGGAGTTGGACTTAAAAAACTTCAGCGATTGGAGCCGGAGTCGGAGTTAGAAATATTTTTTGACGACTCCACAGCTCTGATGACTACCTTCGATCAGATGTTGAAAGTCCAGTAAAAAAGCTTTTTGAAAATATTAGCTGGAAAATCTTCCCAACCTTATAGCCTAGACCTTGCCCCATTCGACTATCATTTCTTTTGGCCGATGCAGAATGCTCCCAGTAAAATAAGCTTCACTTCAGAATAGGGTATTCGAAATCAGCTTGTCCTCAAAAAATTAATAGTTTATATCTTTAACATGGATATTATCCAGTTCCTAGATATCAGCAGTAATAACATTTGTAAAGGCTCCTTTAACACAGAAAATATTAAAAATTTTTCTTTAATCACCAAATTTATACAAAATTCATAGAATCATGCAAACAATTTGTTGATTTTGCACCTATTACCAAAATTATTTTATTAATTACTAAAAATTGAAATATGTTAAAGTTTTATTTTTTTTTTTTTTTTGCAATAAATGATATTTTTAATTTTAATTAAAAAAATTATTAAAAAACTCTGCCATTTCAAGCAATGTGTTAATTGCTTTCAATTAATATAGCTCAGGCTTTGACCATTCCCAACAAAAATTCCACAATCAATTAAGATTTTTTGTAATTTAATAAATATTTTAATTAAAAATTTATTTCAATAAAACGAAAATGTTAATTAGATCAAAATTAAATTTATAAATTTCTTTCAAATAAAAAAAAAACACAATTAATTTAATTATCACATTAATTAAATTGATATACTTTTTAAACAATTTTTTTAATTGATAAAAAACTACTGATAATTTTTTCTGTGAATATCTAGAGCAAAAGCGTGTTGTTTGATTTTCCGTAATCTCTCTTTATTTCTAGCAACTTTGGGTAAAACAGATTCTGAGGAACTGAAATGAAAGTTCCTTTTCGTCTGCCGGATGGTTGTAGTGTTCTGCAATTTCTAGCAATGTTTCGGATAACAAGAAATATATTTACGAAGAGCAAAATTACCATCGCATTAAAACGAATGACTTAATCAGGGCACTATGATTTCGAAATTATTCATATAACAGATAAGATTGCTTAATAAGGAAAGGGTAAAATTCTTTAGTAACACATACGAAGTAACTGCAATAAATATCGATATATCAAAATATCAATATTTAAAAAAATTATAATCGATATATATCGCCGATATTAAAAATACCCATATATCGATTCATCGATATTTATCTACGACTATAGAATTCGATATTTTTTTGATCTTTTTATAATAAAATTCAACATTTTAACCGCTGCTCAACTGCTTACGATACTGTTTTAGGAGTTGCTTCATATGTGTTTTAACTAATATTAAGAAAATAACGGCGCTTTTCCATTGTACAATTTTCATAGATTACAGTTTTGTCACGGTTTTTTTTAGAGATGACAACAATAATGATACAATAAAGATGACAAAAATAAGCGCGGAAAAAATATAAACTGAAAAGGTTCCAAGAATTATGCAAAGAATCGCCTTAATTATGGCGTATTAGCAGCAATAGACTCATGAAAGTTGGAATGTTAATAATAATAACAATAATATTTATTTTTTTTTTTTATTTGAGCATGTTCTTATATATAAAAATAAAATATTGTACAGTTTTTTTAGTATATAATCCGGCATTATATAATCCCAATTATTTTTTTTTTAGATTTCATATGGCGAATAATAAAAATTTTTTTGTATTTTTAAATTTTTTTTTTTTTTAAATTTTTTTATTGTAGAATGAACTGCCGGTCCCTCGATTTGAAATGAAAATTTGTTCGCATAACTTTCCTTAAAAACTAAATTTTTAAATTTGTTTTAGTCGATTAACCGATTAATGTAACAAAATTTTTAATTTTTTGTAGTATTTTAACATATTTTCTTTTGTTTTTAATAATTTATTGAGACGAAACACTCATATACAAAAGGTACGGTTTATGAAATATTTTTTCAAGCAAACAAAGAAAGTGTTAATTGATCTTCATTTTATGTTCAAAAGTGGTTGTATTTAGTTATTTGTTTCTTCTCATACCTTCTCCTTTCAATCTTTTAACAGGATCAACCGAAACAATTAGAAGTGTTAAAAATTTAAAAAACTCTAATGACATAATGGAAGATTGTAAACGTTTAGAGAAATCCAGGAAAAGGAGTGAGAAATTCGATATTCTGTATTTCTCAAACATCTACGATAATTTAAAGAATTTTGGAAGAAAAGAATCGCTTAAGTCCTAAACATTTATATCAAATTATTTTTCTAAAAGATTTTTTTATAAGATCTCTTTAAACCATTGAAATAACTAATAAAATGGTCTCACAGTTTATTTTGTAATTAATACACAATATGTACATAATATTTATGAATTATTTTTTTATTTGCTCGTTTTAGTTCAAGAATTGTTATGGTTGTTATATAATTGCTTTTTTTTGCTAATAAACTCCAAGTAATAAATAATTTTTGCATTTTTATTTATTTAAATTACTTAATTTATAGAAAGCCAAAACCTCGGTTAATTAATCGAGCGATTAACCGATTAAATGAATACCCTAGTTTGTACATATGTAAATATGTTTTGACATAGGTATATTAAGTTTTTGAATTTGGTAATAATTTCAGGCTTAATACGTTTGATACATCGATATATCGATATTCTTAAATAATTATTATCGATACTGTTTTGACGTGAAATCGAACACACGTTTATTTTGCAATAGCCGACGAAAAATTGTTCAAAAACAATAATGTCCGTGAAATCAAACACACGGGCAAATAATTTGAATAAAAAGCCAATTAAAACAAATTGCTTAAAATTCAATTACAAAAATGTTTATTGCAGCAACAAATTTTTAAAATGTTTCTTAAGCCTATAGTACACGGCATGTAAAAAGACACATGCGCATGTGGTTCTGACGTAATTTTGACGTCAATGCAAAGCCACAATAAACATTGCGTGTTGTGTGACGACGTCAAAATTACGTCAGAACCACATGCGCATGTGTCTTTTTACATGCCGTGTACTATAGGCTTTAAGCAAACCAGTTATCAACAAGAATATTTACAAGAATAATAAAAATAATTTAAGTTGAGCTTCTTTTAAATGAAATTACAAGAGCTTAAAGAACCGTTAATTCTCAGTTAACTAATAAGTACAAATAAGTACATAAATCTTAATTTTGGAAATTACGATATGAGAGTTTACTTAAAGAAAGAGCAAAACTTTACAAAAGAAAATAAAATATTTTGAGTAATAGTTATGTGTAAAAATATAGTTGCAAAATATAACCATGTAAAAATATAAGCAGACAATTTTTTTTTAAATAAATAAGCTGATTTAGGCTGTAGCTGAACAGATACGATATATACCGATATTTTTTTCAATCTGGCCATCCCTAGTATATGCGTTCTAATAGGGGTATTATGCTTTGGGTATTACTTATGGGGGCGTCTTAGGCGGTAATACAAGTCGTACGTATTTTGGCGAAAATGCTTCCTGATCTAATTATTCTTTGAACATTTTCAAAAAACAATAACAACTAATCAAAATACGTTAGACTTGTGTGATCGTGTGAGCTACCTTTTAGGAGTTGATGTTTGAATGACGGTTGTCCGTGGAACCTGAAACTATGTTCTCAGTAGACTTTATATTAAGCCAAATTCTACCTTAATATTAGGAAAACCTTACCTTAGGAAACAGTGTACAAATCTAAAACTGTGTTAAAAAATGTGGATCGCTGTGAATTTTTTAAGCTACTTTTTTCCAGAAAGCTAAAAGTAGCAGTGAAAATATCATAATTTAATTTCATATCATACTTGGTAATTTTTCTTTACCGAGGCTCCCACATATTATGTAAATTTCCATTATTTTACCCTACATAAATTCTTCTTAATGTTGTTGGTAGCAAAATGGAAAAAAGTATTAAAATAACACAAAAAAATATTAAAATTATGCGTATTTCGTATATAAAATATTTATGAGTACTCAATGGTTATGAACCCAAGCCCGAAATGAAAAAAATGCAAGTAAAAAATGTTAAAGAAAAAAACTACACAAAACCAACGCACATAAATTTAACAAAAATGTGGCACAATTCCAATTTTGTTGAAGGTAAAAATAAATATTTATTCAGTTAACAACATGAATTTTTTTATGCATTTTTACTAAAAATGAAATTTACTTTATACATTTTAATAATTTGAATTTTATTTAAAAATAAATTGTAGATTTCCCAAGCGATTTTTTTATTTATTGATTTTGATATTGATTTCTATTAAAGTGGAAATGCTATTGAACTTGTAGAAAATGTGTTTGAGGTAACAGTAAAAGCATTTAAGTTTTATTTTGAATACTTGTTATTAAAGTAATTTCAATTCACAGCCAACTGAAATTGAAATCAGAGATTTTTTTGTCTGGGTATATTTATTTTTTAAAGAGTTAAACAAATTAAAGAGACGAATTTTAAGAAGCCAAAAGGAAGATTGTATCAACTTTCAAAACCGTTCAAGGTCACCAACCCTAATTCGGGGTCAACATCCGGCTGTCCATCTTTTAATATAGATAACTTGTGAGTTTAAAAAACTTTAAAAAATATTTAAGAAATATAAAAACTAAATATGCAGTGACAAGATCAGTTAACAATTTAGCAAATATCCAATGTTACAACAATTACACTGTGTTCGAATTTGACACTTTTTTCTGTCAAGCCGGGCCCCCGGTGGATAATTCTAATTCGAGTACGCTGCATCCAGGGGTGCTAACCGTTTTTTGGGTTAACTTTTTAAAGCAAATAGAACGCAAACGAGTATTTTTAAAATAATTTATTTTCACCATTATTTCATTTAGCGCCGTCAATACCAAACGATATAATTTTTGCGAATTTGCGATAATTTAGCATTTTTTATAGAATTTTTTGCCATTTCTTATAATTTTAGGGATCTTTAATCAATTTTATGGCTTGTTTGAGATATTAAAAATTTTTGGAAATTTTCCGAATATTTGTAATTTTCTCGTAATGTTTTGTTGCTCTTTTCGGCGATTGTCGCCGTTATAAAGATAGCCGCATATATAAACCGAAGTCTGTATTTTACAGATAAGGGTGAATTTGTTTAATTAAAAAAATAAAAAATAAACTAAATTACCTTTAAGTAAGGCTAACGTTATTTTTTATCTGCGCAGCCATTTTAGAATTTTTTTTTTTTAGCAAAATTTCGAAATTTTTTTTTAAACAGCATAAAATATTGAAAAATTCAGATATGCAGTTATAGCCAATTTACACTACAACGAAATCTAGTACTTTCAAGATTTCGAGCCAAATCTAGTTGTTTTTGTCTAGATTTCCCGTACAAAACAAAATCTACTCCGTAACTAGATTTTGACGAAATCTATTCGAAATCTAGTAGTACTTATTGATGCAACTGTGCTTTTCCCCATATAGCACTAAAAACTTCTTCCCTGCACAAGAAAATAATGACATTTTAACAAAAAACAAAACAAAAACAATAATATCTGTTTGTTAAAATTGTTAAAAAAAATTAAAAAATTTTGTAAAATAGTAAAAAAGATGCAAATTACAAATAATATTGATAAAATAAATGAAGTTGATTATAAAGAAAATGTAACGCAATTTTTAAATGCCTATTTCTTTATTTGTAAGTATGTGTTACACAAAAAACTTCCAGTCGGCGGTTTTTGTTGTGAAAACCAAATCTCGCTAATGTCAAACAAGTATAATGTAAACGAACTAGATTTGGAGGAAGATTTCAAATGAAATCTACTAGATTTCGATGTAATGTAAATGCCCTATTAAATTCTTTACGTACACAGAAAAAAGTGTATTATCAATTAAAAAAATGGTTCAAAAAATATTTTAATTTAATTACCCAGTAAAAAACGTGCTCCATAAGGAGCAGGTTTTATGTATGAATTCATACCTCAAATCGCTTCAAAGCTGCTGATGGGATGCCTGATTTTTGTATGGGGTGTTCCCGGTTTGGAGCACTAATTTCTGCTGACAATAAGCGCTTCTTTTAACATAATAAAACACGCATATAAAGCACTCCTAAAGTGCTTTTTTAAAGGCTAACTAAATTATCATATTCATTCATGTTTTTCTTTTACTGGTTTAAATGCCTTTAATTAAGCATTTTCGTAAACCATAATATATTTTTATTTTGTTATCGCTTTAAAACCTTCTTCGTTGTCAGCACTAAAATAGCAGCTTTTTTGTATATTTTATTCGTTATCGTTTACTGCTTTATAAGAGCCCTATTATCGAAGCGCTCGATTATGCGCTTTTTCTCTTAAGTGCTTCAAAAATCACAAATTTTTTTTACTGGGTAATGTGATAATTGAATCAATTATTTTTTTAGTTGAAAGAAAATTAAAAATTTAATTTTGATTTAATTAACATTTTAGTTGTTGTGAAATAAATTTTCAATTAAAATTTATTAAATAACAAAAAATCTTAATTGACTTTTTTCGTTTAAAATAAAATAATTTAAAAATGTAGAATTGTTGTTGGGAATTGTCAATATTTATTTAAATAAATTAACACATGGTTTTAAATGTCAAAGTTTTTTGATCACTTTTTTAATTAAAATTAAAAATATCATTTATTGAAAATATTTTTTAAAAATTTTAAAATTTTTAGTTATCAATATAATCATTTTGGTATAAGATGCAAATCAACAACTTGTTTGCTTGATATAATGAATTTGGAATAAATTTGGTGATTGGAGAAATTTAATAATTTTTTCTGGGTATAGAACACAGAGTTCCAAGCCTGACCCGTCTATATTGGATGGAAGCGCCTCTAAGGGGTACGGCTATTCGTCCTTCCATAAATTATATTCCCCTAAGACTTCAATACTTTCGGTGTTTTTATACAAATTTTGACGCTATCTGCAGAATGAGTTTTGAATTTAACAATTTTTATACAGCGATTTTATTAAAATGGTTTATAGCTTAGTTATTTATTTTTTATTAGACTACATTATTGGGGAATTTGCATGATCCAATGTGCAGAGCACACTAAGGTTGGATTGTAATGGCCGTAGTTATACGTTAATTTTGAAAATATCTGAATACTAATATGTTACACTAAAATTATTATGATTTATATTCTAACCAGTTGATGTAGGAAGACATTGCAAAGATATTTCACTTTGGTGGTGAAACTTCCTCCGAGAAAATCAGACGCAGTGAATACCAGGAATTCGGAAGCTCAAAATTTACAGATCTCTTGAGATCGATGCTGACCAAAGATTTAATCTGGTACCAGGGGAGTCAAGAGTTCCAAGAACTTCGGTTCTAGTCTGATTATTGGATGGGACCATTCTTAAAACGTCGGCTTAAAAGGCTGATTTCCACTTTACAGCAGCAGTGATTAGATAGCTCCAGTTCCAAATAACCAAGTATACAATTCTGCCAATTATATACTCAAACTGCCACCAGTGTTTGTGGTTGATCTTAAACATGGGTTAATCGCATCCCACTTATGGGTAAATCACATCCCACTTATCCCAGGAAAAGTGCTTAATTTAATGAGAAAGAAAACATAAATATTACTCAGCACTTTTTGAGCATCAAAGCAGCGCGCATTTTTCTTGAGGATGTAGCTAGATGCACTAGTTTTTATCCGAATGTCCCTAATGCAAAAACGATAATTGCTAGTATTTAAATTTGTTAGAGCATTTGTGTCATTAGGACTGTTAAATATTTTTCGATTTTAGAAATGCATTTGGAGATCAGACGGAGTATCAAAACAATTTGCTACTAAATGTAAACTTTTTGTTTTACATTTAAAATTTTTATTGTATGAACTAGTGTACCATTAAATACACTAGTGTAATTATTTTAATAAGGCAGTATGCTTGGCGTAAGGGATTGATTTTTTGACTTAAATAATCTTAAATAGTCATACTTTTTTGAAAGACGGCCGCAGTACATATCGAAATCAAATATATCAAAATAGAAGTACATTTTCAATTATAAACGCAGTATATGTGAGTGTGTGTACAAGTGTACCCTTAAGTTCACTACTGAAGGTGTATCTATACGTGTGTGTGTAAGTAATGTTTTAAAAGTAGGTCAGTTTTTTGTGTTAACAAAAAAATAAAAGCAAAAATTGAAAGAAACTAAATAAAAAAGACAAAAGAGTAAAAAACTACGTATAAAATCTATAACATTAAAATGCTTTTGGCACAAAAAACATAAAAAATATAAACTTTTTGTTTTGTATTGTAGTTGTTTCATCCTAGAGCGGTAAGTGGGTGAGTGCTGTGGAACTGCAGGAATAATAATGACATGATACCTGTGTAGTTAAGTAAAACTTAAAAGAGAAATTTAATTCTACTTTTCATAAAAGAGAAAAATAGAATAACACAAACACTTTAGTAGTTGCAGATAATTCATTAAATTACAAGTAAAACTTGCAATTTGCAAAAGTTCTTAATGTGTTTTTTGAGATACAAACGAGACTAGAAAAACGGGATGTTCCAAATCATCGCGGTGTTTTACCAGGAAAGTGTTAGTTATTTTAGTGTACACAGCAGTTAAAGATTTTAACAATTTACATTTCAAAGCAGTCAGAAAACATCTCTAAAAAAGATTTGCCACTAGGAGTTCTACCAACGGATAATTTTCTGAAATCATATTCAAACACATGATGTAGAATTTCCCACAAATTTATAATAAGGGTTTCTAATCTCTATAAAAACCTCAAGCATTTCTCTATTTCCTTGTAACTGTATTATTCTAATTTAATTTTATTTTCAAATGGTTGTTAAAATCCAACCCTTTTTTGTTTTTTTTTTTTCTTTTTAATTTCGACAACAATATTTTTTCTTTTATACAGTTCTCTCCTTTTTATTTACATTTTTTTTTCAACCACAATTTCAAAAGATGAATTTCTGTTTATTTTAATTAATTAAAAAAATACTCTTTTAGAAAAATATAAGTAAACAAACTGGGATAAAGTAAGTTAATTGGCATTAAAGTAAAAGCAAAAAAAAAGTACTATTGAATGAAATTTGGGGCAGAATATATTTAAAAAAGTGTTATTGTGGACAAATAAAATAATAGTATTAGCGGAATTCACGCTTAGTAGTAAACAAGCATTGTATACCTGACAGATATTGTGGCTATAGTACATATGTATAACACGGTGTACAAGAAAACAACGAAATGCATTAAACTCTCACATTGTTGTTAAAATACTACACCAAAAACCGTGGTAAACTATGTACATCGATATACAAGTTTTTCTTTCTTTTTGTCTCTCGTTATCTGTTTTGAAAAAAAAAAAATTATAAATACATAAAAAACATTAAAACGACTTTCTAATAAAAGCAAAATTAAATTTCAAAATTTATTTTAGACATTTTGAAGCTTTAAACTGTTTTCAGTTTATGCATTACAAATACTCAAAAAAAAAAAAATTTTTTTTTTTAAAAAAAAATCATTACTGAAAAAACCCAAAACAAACATCAGATTTTTCGATCTGTTTACAAAAAAACGCTCACACTTTGTGGTTTAAAATCCGAATACATCTAAAAGGGTTAAAAATGTAGTACTAAGCATGAATTCTGATGTTATTAAAAAAATATACTTTTTAATAATCTAAAATTAATTTTTCACGGCCAAAATATTTAAAAAAAGAAAAAAATTTTAATATCTAACAACATCCTATTAATAACATACAATTTTCTATGGAAAATTTATCGATCGCATAAAAATTTTATTTAAAATTGATTGAACACATAAAATTTTCTATTGAAAATTTATCGAGAGCATAATATTTAAAAAAAAAAATTATTGATAACACAAAACTTCTATAGAAAATTTATCGATAACACATATACTCTTTAAAAATTTCTATGGCAAATTTATCAACCACACAAAGTTTCTTGAAAAATATATCGATAGCATAAAATATTTTTGGAAAATTTATCCATAGCAAAAAATTTCTATAGAAAATTTATCAAAAGCATAACATTTCTGTAGAAAATTTATCGATAACATAAAATTTTTATAAAAAATTTATCGATTTATCAAAGACCCAACATTTTTATAGAATACTTATCCATGACACAAAATTTTTGTAGAAAATTTATCGATATCATAAAATTCCTATAGAAAATTTATCTGTAAAATAAAATGTCCTTAGAAAACTTTTCAAAAGCAAAAAACTCCTATATAAAATTTTATCGATGACAAATAATTGCTTTAGAAAATTTTTCGAGAGCAAACAATTTTTATAGAAGATTAATCAACAGCAAAAAATTTCTATAGAAAATCAATCGATAGCATAAAATTTCTGTGGAAAATTTATCGATAGCACAAATTTTCTTGAAAAAATGTATCGGTTGCACAAAATTTCTATAGAACATTTTTTATACCATTAAATTTCTATAGCAAACCTATCGATGCAATTAAATTTCTATAGAGAATTAATCGATAGCATTAAATTTGAATAGATAATCTGTCGATAACATATCAGTCGTAAAGAAAATTTATGGATAACATAAAATTTCAATAAAAAAATTATCGATAACATAAAATTTCTGTAGAAAATTTATCGGTAACATTTCTACAGAAAATAAGTCAAAAAGGCTTTCAAAATACTTGTAGTTCAATAGTTTTATTTAACACAAAGTTCCTAATATAAAATTTATTGCTTACATACCCCCATATTCCAAAAAAATATTTTAGGTTTATAGCAGGCTTATGAAACGGATTTTTTAATATAAAAATTTTTTTAATAAACATTTAATTAATCAAAAATATTTTTTATGAATATGTGGCATAAAATACAATAGAACATCATAAGTCTTCTATCGATAACATAGCAAATTTATCGATCACATAAGGTTTGTATAGAAACTTAAAGATAACATAAAGTTTATATAGAAAATATTTCGATAAGATAAACTATCTAAAGAAAATTAATATAACTAAAACAGGATCAGTAACAAAATTTACTATAAAATATTGTGGATAGCTTTAAATTTCTAAAGATATTTTATGGAAAACACAGAGATTTTTTTGAAGTTCTTTCGATAATTTAAATTTTATCGATAACAAAAAGTTTCTATAAACAGTTTATAAATACATTTTATCGATAACAGTAAGTTTTTATAAAAATTTTAATCTAAGGTTATGTATTTTGAAAGAAATGTTATCGCTAATATATAGTCAGTCTCTTTAATAACTTCTTCGATCACATAAAGTTTTAATAGAATAATATTCAAAACCTTTGGTTTTTCTATAACATTTTAATCGATAACTCTGATTTTGTATTTCAATAATTTTGATCACCTGCACTTTTCAACAACATGTTTGGTTAACGTTGATTTTTTTGTAGAAAAATTCTTAATTACTTTAGGTCTCTAAACGGAAAATTGAAAAATTTTTAAATGCATACATTTTAAAAGAAACCAAACTTTTATTCCATTAAATCCTGCCTCAGACTTAAATCTTATTCCTGATCTCATTATATTTTCTATTTTTATTGAAATTAACAACCAAACCATATTTCCATTTTAATTTCTCATTTAGTTTTATATTGTTTCTTCCTCTTTTTCCCATTAATCGTGTACTATTTTTAATTTGTTCTTTTAATTAAAATGAAGCGAATACGAGTGTCTTGTGGAAGAACTAAAATTAAATTAAATAAAAGAAATAAAAAAAATATTCTCATAATGAAATACAATAAACAACAGTAGTAACAGCAACAAACCGAAGACAATGCGTTATACGAACATGCTGAGTCTGATGTAATAAAAACGGATATGCAGAAAAAGGATGCAGACAATGGAGGCTTTGAGACAAATAAACCACTAGCACAATTTTTAACAGTTATAGATGTATTTAGATTCTTATTTACATTAACTGTAACTAAAGAATAAACAAAAATGGCTGCAAACAAAATGCAATATGATGCTAAAAATACAAAAAAAAAAAATATTTAAAAAGAACTGTCATAATAAATTCAAAACCAAGGCAGACAGCCTTTATAATTTATTACATTAGAGGCGATAATAGGAATCCTAAAAAAAGTTTAATTTAAGAAAAACAAGAAAAAACTAATCCAATATCCAGCGAAGTTTTCGATTACTTTGATTCTCTATTACAAAGTTATGATAAGAACGTGGTTATTCTCGAAACATAATAATTCGACCCGAGTTCAAGTCCTGGATCATCAAATGCATTAAAATTATCAATATATTCTTAAGCCTGATTTTAAAATAAAAATCGAATTTGGATTAAAAAATTATAAGCAGTTCAATTAACCACAATTAACTTACAGTTATAGAAATTTTTAAAGTTTTATTGATTTTCAATGGAAAATATACCAACTACTTTGCCCTTAATAAAAAGTTATTTATAAACTTTGTTGTGCTTAGAAAAGTTATCGGTTATATTATTTATTATAAAAATCTTTGCTGTGCTAATAAAAAATTATCGATTACCTTGCTGTATTTTAAAAAAAACATTATATACTTTGCTTTATTACAGAAAGATTGTCGATATGCTTATTATGCTATAGAAAAGCTATCGATATTATTTCCATTGTATAGAAATGTTATAGACATTTTTGCTTTAATATAGAATTATCCATAGGTTTGCTCTTTTAGATTAATTTGCTATTCTATAGAAATAGTAACTCGTTTCAATAACCTTGCTATTCTATGGAAAAAGTTATCGATAACTTTGCTGTTCTATAAAATAAGTTATCAATAACTTTGATTTACTTTAGAAAAATTTGTCAATGACTTTGAATTTCTGTAGAAAACTACATCGATTACTTTGCTTTTCTAAAGTAATAGTTATCAATGACTTTGCTATTAAAAAAAATAGGTTATCGTTTTTTGGTATTCTATAGAAAATGTTATCGATAAATTTGCGTTTCTTTCACATAAGTTATCGATAACTTTGATGCTCTTAAGCAACAGTAATCAATAATTTTGCTTTTTTATTAGTAAGCTATCGATAGCTTTGCTTTTCTGTAAACAAGTTATCGATAACCTTGCTTTTCTATAGAAATAATATCGATCACAATAACAAATTCCGATATTAGATTCTTCACTCAGAGAAAAAACATGTTTCAATATGGTCACCTCCAACAAAACTATTTTAAAAGAAAATTTGTAAACATATTATGGTGAATTTAACCATGTTATTGTCCCCGCCAGCCAGTTAAATTAGTCCTTCATCAAGAAGGACTAATTTAACCAGTCCTTCATCAAAAAGCCACAACCACATTATGGTTGCCTCCAATCGTTAATAATAACAAAAATATGTTTAACACTTATAATAGCATGGTTGTTTTTTAAGTATAGCATGTTGCTCTTAGAAAAGAGGAATATATTATTGTTAATTTAAAAAACAAATTATTGTTATATTTAACCAAAGCATGTTTAGAGGCAACCATAACATGGTTGTGGCTTGGTGATGGAGGACTTAATTAACCATAATATGGTTGCCGGTAAAAATGACATGGCCAAATTCACCATAATATGTTTTAAAATGTTCGTTAAAAATATTTTTTTTTTGGAGGTGACCATATTGAAACATGTTTTTCTCTCCGTGTATTGAAGGCTTGTCAATAGACTTGTGTTTTTTTTTTCGAAATATTTAGTATGTTCGAGTACTTTGGTTTTCTGAAGAAAATTGCAACTTTTAGATTATTCATTAAAAGCAGATCTTACAGCCAAGTCACACCCCTATCAAACACTTCATATTGTTGCAAGTTACCTTCTGCTTCAATTGTTTTGTTCTTTTGTTTGGTTTTGTTTTAAATCCAGCAACTCAAAAAACCGTAAATTTTACCAAAATCAGTGTTACTATGAATTGTACTCCAAATAAGGCAAATAGTTTTTGCTCCAAGGATTTGTGCGAAATTAAAACAACAACTGGCACTACAACAATGAATAACAAATGAAAATGGGAAAAAGTGCAAACCAACCAAACAACTTTGTAATACCAACGACACTTTTATCACCACGAAATGCTGATGTTGTTGGTTTTGCAATTGTGGTTGTGATTCTTTTATTATTGTAATTCTAGTGCTGGCGGTCGAAGAGGTGGCAGTTGGAATGCTTAGATTCATTTTCAAATACTAAATTGGGGCCATTGTCTTAGAATTAAATGCAAGTATTCCAACGGTTGCTGTATGTCAGGGTTTGTTGTTGTAGTTAAAGATTGTATCTTTAACTATTTGTCACCCTTTAAAATTAGGATCAAAATTTCAGCTGAAATAATAAAATATTTGTGGATTTTTTTGAACAAAAAAACTGTCACACATGTAAAATTCTCTTTTACCTTGTCTTGACATTTTTGTTTGTTATTTAAACAAAACAAAAAAAAAAAAAAAGTCTGCAGATAAAAAACTTTTCTCAACACAATAGAATGCTCTGGCAAAAATAAAATACAACTTTTTCCTTTTGTTCAGGCAAATATTCAAACGGAAAAGCCAACTAAACATATTCTCACATGACCATGTACATGAGAGTTAAAGAAAAATCATTAAAAATTAAAAAAAAAGTTTGAAATAGAAAATTCTACTTCATATTTACATGTCGGTTAGTGGAGATACACATGTATTTAAAAGAGCATGAAATATATACCGGAAGTGATAGCGACATCATTGTGGCTTTTTGTCTACAAAACCATTTTGTTTCTTTTTGTGTTCCTCTGTGTATGCTAACTGTATATGAATGAATGTAGATTATGTTTATGTATGGTTAAATAATACAAACATACAAACAGTATGCCAAGATTATGTTTTTACTTGATAAAATCCGTTTTATTTGGCCTTTTATCATTAAAAAACAACATCTATTTAATATTTACTATTATTTTACCCAAATATTAACTAGCGCATATCGGCAAGGAGAAAAAAATTAAGCTTACCCTAGTCCTTATACCCAACTTTTACTACGAGAACGCATACCCAAGTACAGGTGTGGCCATTAATTTTTTATACATTTTTTTCGTTTTTCTTTATATTTTCGGAGAAAATTTATTTTTTTTATGCAATTTTGTAGCTGAATATATTTTCGAACATTTTAAGCGGTCAAAAGAATACTATATGATCGGGATAACGTCAAAACCTTATTTTCTCAACATCCTAAAAACCAGCCAGGCCCATATGTTTGCAGCATTCAAGAAATTAGTGTGTGTGCGAAACTTGCAATAACATAAATTAACATTATTAATATAAAAACATTCTTTGATTATATAGTCAATTCATATAATTGCATTAAAATTGAACCAAGTACACCTGTACTTGGGTATACGTTGTTGGGGGGTCTCGAATTTGGAGGCGCATAGCTCCTCAATGCCTTGACCTTGACCAGTAGTTTAGTTGTCAATCGTCGCAGATTTGTACCATCTTCCTAGATCCGGAGTTTCTGCAAAAATCCTTAAGCGACTTAGGAGGTACATTACTAGGAGATACATACTGTCCACACCTGTATCCTTATATAAGGACTAGGGTTAAGAAATAAGATAGAAAAGAAACTCCAGAATTTTGTTGTCTAGAAGTTGTTTTTACATACTAATTTAAAGTGAATAAAAATGAGGCTGATCTTTAATTATTACTACTCTTGCCGTTTGTTTGTTATTAAATATGTAGATAAATCAATTTAGTGAAAAATTAACTGGGTGGCTACTGCGAATTTCGACCCGAAAGAAATAATTTACTAATTTTGTATTGCATATTACGATTAAGTACTATTTATTTCGAAAAAACGGAAGTTGATTATACCTTGTCAAACAAAAAGTCCCTTTCGAAGCGGCAACTCTCAATTTTGATATTTTAGTAGCAGCGCTACCAATTTTTAATCAAATTTTCCATTTGTTTATAAATACTACTTTGTCATCGTTTCGAACGAGTTACGCAGTAAGGTGAAACTTTCGAATCAGGAAATGCTTTCGAAAAATTTTACTTTGGTCTTTTTTTATGAATTAAAGTCACAAAATAAACTATTTTCACAATGTCAAAACAATTTCTTGACAGACTGTATGTATATTTAAAAGTATGCACATATACTGTGTATATTTATTTTCCATTGAGGTTTTGGAACTGAGCTTCTTAAGGTTTTAAAGCAGAATCTCCAGTCTTAAACAAAAAAGTCAACTTTATCTTAGCTCAGTCCTCATTACAAAAATGTTTTTTCAATATATTCAAGCATGTTTATAAAAAAAGGTCTAATATTTAATAATTTTCCCTGTTGTTTTTTTGCAACCAAAAACAAATACTCCATCGGCTTTTTTAAACAATAATAGTGAAAAAAACCACAATGTATAAATTTTGCGCAGAATTTTAAATTTGGCGTATAACCAGAAGCCTATTTAACCCTTTAGCTACAAAATGGTATGTATTTATCAATTTCTTATTGTTCTATAGATACATTTCTTAAGGTTGCGAAAATTTCATCGATTACAAAAAAGTTCTACAGAAAATTTATCGATAGCTTGAATTTCTATAAAAAAGTAGTCGAAGAAAAAATTCGTAAGGAAATATATCGATGATATAAAATTTCTATTAAAAAAATTGTCGATAACAACAAATTTGGATGGAAAATTTTATTGATTACATAAAATTTCTATAGAAAATTTATCGGTGACATAAAACATTTATTGAGGACATAAAATGTTCGTTATATGTTATAACAATTTATGATAACATAAATTTTCAATAGAATATTTTTCTATAACATAAGATTTCTATAGAAATTAAGCGATAGCATACAATTTCTTAAGAAAGTTTATCGATAATATAAAATTGCTTTTAAACATTAATGGATAACATCAAAGTTCTATAAACATTTTATCGATAACATACAGTTTCTATAGGAATTGTATTCATAACATATAGTTTCTTTAGGAATTACATAAAAATAGATCGAAAAAATAAAATTCCTATGCTTATAAAACTTTATGTAGTATATATCGATAACATAAAATTTCTATTCAAAATGTATTGATAACATTTTTGTTTATAGAAAATTAATTAGTTGCACCAAATTTTCCTAAGAAATTTATCGATCAAAAAATTTCTATAGAAAATTAATCGATAACATTAAATTTCTATAGAAATTTCTATAGGAAATTGTTAGGAAATTTTTTGTTATCAATAAATTCTCTATAAAAATATTTTCTATAACTTAAACTCTATAGAAAATTTAATTTAATAGACTATGTTCTGTTCAAAATATAGCAAAAATAGCATAAAATGTCTTTAGAAAATATATCGATAATATATATAGAAAATTATCGATAAAATAATTTTTTTTTATAAAAGTTATCGATAACTCAAAATTTCTATGTTATATTTATGGATATCTTTGACTTTTAATGGCCAATTTACCGACAGCCCGAATCATCGATAAATTTCCTATGCTAACGATGCATTTAAAAAAAAATCGATAGAGTTTACAAATAGAAAATAAATATTTTTTTTTTAAATCATGAATGATATCGATAAATTTTCTATATGAAGTAAATGCTATTGATAACTTTTCTTTTGAAAGGGGTTAAAATAAAATTTTTCAATAACATTTGATGGTGTCCATTAAATTTACTTGCAAGTTTTAGAAATTTATCCGTCAATTAGTTTTATTAATAATCAAACAATTTTATTCCATTATTTTAATGTCAAGGCATATTTTTGCATGCTTAAATACATTCGATAATAAATTCTAAATATTCCATAATGATAAACATGAATATTTGTTACGTTTTTGGCATTAGTTTCTGCATTTAAAAATACACATTTATTGGTCATAAAAATAAGCGAAAACTACAAAAGTAACAACCGAAACTATTAAACAATCAACTTGAATATTTAATGCACAGCTACATAAATTCTAATTTAATTAAATCGAGTTGCAGTAGAGTGTGTATTTTGGAGAATAGTGTTCAATTGCATATTTTGCAATTTCAGCACAGGGTGTCAAACACAGTACAACACATGATTTGCCAACTCAATTCTGTGAACTGTATGTGAAATTAGACCCAAAAAGAAGAATTTCTGCATCATTCGTTTTGTCTTCTTACCTGCGATTTGAAGTTAGTATCGATTTGAAGTTAGTACTATCGTATAGGGGAATTTATCACGTTTTAGGCCCTGTTGTTTGACATAGCTCGACAACCACTAGCCCAATTTAGTTGAAATAAATTTTAAAAAATTAAGAATTACAATTCCCTTAATCTGTTCATATATTGTTTTCCTATACAAGTAACACTTTCGAAGTTAAAAATGAATGTATGAAGGGAAAAAATTATTTTTTGCCTAAAAATTTAAATTTTTTTTTTTAAAAATACATAAAAAATCCAAAATGGAAAAAAGTTTCAAGTCTAGTTATTTTTTCGCAAAGTCACATAACCTATGAGCAAAATGAGACAAAGATCATAAAAATCGATGCACGCGTTTCGCTTTTATTCGCAATTGAGTAAAGGTATGAATTTCAAAAATCAGTTATAGCCACCACCCTTAAAATAAAAATAAAAATATAAATTAAAAAATTATCATGCAAAAAAAAACTTTATTTATAAAAACTTAATGAAAATAAAATAATATGCAATTAATACGCAATTATAATATGCATAAAAACAAAATTTAGAACATTTTTTCAATTATTGGCAATATCCATCCTTGTAGAAGTTGACGCTTGTGGTTCTGATGATCTTGTTTTCTTCGTAGGTTGTTCATATTCATGGTCTGAGTCTGTATCGTCATCCGAGATACACATACTATTCAAGGGCGTGTTTCTTTCACTGTGTCCACCAATTTCAATGTCTTCATCTTCAGTGCTTTCCTAGAACGCCTTCTATTACTTCTTTCAATGCGTTCCATGCATGTTGGTGGTCGTGTTGCTCTGAAAGCAAATGTGTGAAAGAATCACTTTTGATCAATTTCCGAATATCAGGTCCATTGAGAATACCTGTTTTAAATACATAAGAAAAACGAAAAAATTATTGGTAATGCGAATGTATAGAAATTAACAAATTTAGATATGACAATATTGAAATACAGAGTACGATACGTACCGTTTTTAATTTTCTCATCACTGAGTTTCGGAAAGATGGATTTCAAACAGTCAAAGGCGCCGTTAACTTTTTTGACCACCACTTCAACGAATTTCCCAGCTATTCCCAGTTTCATGTGGAGCGGTGGCAACAAAATATCATCCAGGTCCTTTATCATAGGTTCATTGCGTAATTTTAATTGTTTGTTGAGCTCGGGAGTTCTTCCTTTCCAATCTTTACATTGACATTGATTTCCTTTGTATCGTGAATCCCAATTACAAAGGAAGCAGAAGTATTTTGGATATCCGCCCTTTTCTATAATCCCTTGTAGTATGTTGACCACCTTCAGATCGCAACAAATGTTCCATTTGTGTTCATCGTATTTGATTTTCTTCAAAATTTCGCCCAATGCTTCATACGTTTCCTTCATAGTTGTGCTGAATCCCAATGGAATGCATGGTTTTTTATTTTTTTTTGTGCAGCAGCACAGCCTTCAAACTAGTAACTGAACCATCGATGAATAAACGCCAGTCGCCAGCGATATAATCCATTCCCAATTTTTTCACTAAACCTGGGATATCATGGCAGTACGTGAACGTATTTGCTTCGTCAACGGAATAAAATTTCTGAAAATCAGCTTGGCGTTGTCGGTATGATGTTGCGCTGACATTTTGCTGTGTGAGTTTTCTTCTCTTCAAAAATGATGTCAGCCATTCGGAGTCGTGTTGTGATAGTCCCAGCTTGGCCACAATGTAATCCATTTCGATTTGTGGTAGCGGTTGTGGTGCACTATTTTCAATATCGGGTATCCAATCAGCATCATCCAAATCGGTCGGATTGGTGAAAACGGTTTCGGCTAGCAGGGACACAGTATCCGCACTCGGAGGTTTAGGTGCATCGGTATCAGCAGGGCGTTGCACTGGAAGTGTGGCAGTAAATGCAGCAGTGTATACTTTTGTTTTCAATTGTTGTCTGTTTAATCCAGGACGAAAATTTATGCATGCATAGCACCTGGATTCATCATGTCCAGTTGTGTCTTCCACCCAAATTACTGGCTTCATAAAAGATAACTTTCTACTTTTTCCGTGAATCCATTTTAGAAGGGTAGTATAACAACTGTTGCACACTGTGTTCGGCGTAAAATTTGCACCACTTAAATCTGCTTCATCGAAATAATTACAATACGCGGTTTTGAATTGCTCAGTAAACAAATTTTTTCGATCTTTTCTCTGTATTTTTCGGACGATATGACCACAAACGTAACAATATTCATCCAAATATGGGCACTTGTTGTTTTCCATATTGATATATTTTATGTTTTGTTGTTATTCACTTTTAAAAAACTGGAGAAAAATCACTTTTACTGTTCGCGTTCGTCGGCACTGGCTGAATGCCAAAAATCGATCAATGCACACCTATAAATACTACGTATTTTTGAATATTTTACTGCCAGGTACTTATAAATGGGCGCATATTTTAAGGGCGGCTGGCTATATACCTGATTCAGCACTTGTACGTTTCAAACTGTGCAAAACTTTCCAAATAATGACCACCCTTAAATGTGGGTGCAATTTCTGTAAAAAAATCATATAGGTAGCCACCGGAAAAACCCAAATAATAAAAAGGTCCACTTTCCGTTTAATTGTCCACGTACATTTATTACCGCAATCATAAAAATCAAATAACCTTTTGTTTATTTCTTTTTTTTAATTCTCAGAATCATGAAAAAGGTGTCAATGTTTTCTCCAAATAATGTTGTGCATATCTCGAGCAAATTTTTGAAATTCATACATTTACTCAATTGCGAATAAAAGCGAAACGCGTGCATCGATTTTTATGATCTTTGTCTCATTTTGCTCATAGGTTATGTGACTTTGCGAAAAAATAACTAGACTTGAAACTTTTTTCCATTTTGGATTTTTTATGTATTTTTAAAAAAAAATTTAAATTTTTAGGCAAAAAATAATTTTTTCCCTTCATACATTCATTTTTAACTTCGAAAGTGTTACTTGTATAGGAAAACAATATATGAACAGATTAAGGGAATTGTAATTCTTAATTTTTTAAAATTTATTTCAACTAAATTGGGCTAGTGGTTGTCGAGCTATGTCAAACAACAGGGCCTAAAACGTGATAAATTCCCCTATACGATAGTACTAACTTCAAATCGATACTAACTTCAAATCGCAGGTAAGAAGACAAAACGAATGATGCAGAAATTCTTCTTTTTGGGTCTAATTTCACATACAGTTCACAGAATTGAGTTGGCAATCAATTAACTGAAAAATGTTGTACTGTGAAATATAAAAATAAATTTCGCTTTGAAATGATATCAATTAAATGCATTTGTTTAACAGATATTAATTTCTAACAATTTTTAATTTTAGTTTTTGCCAAATTTTACAGCGACTTTTGCATAAAAAGGTAGCAAATGAAAATTAGTGAAAATTAGTTAGTTTATTCAATTAGAACTGGTACGCACCTTGCGGAATTTAGATCAAACTTTTACACAATCGTGATAACTTTAAGTAAAAGAATATAGAGAATGATACTTAAGCAACTTCATTTATTGGAGTAGGTCCAAAAATTGATAATAAATCTCATATCAAGACTCTTAGTCACTTCACCTCGTGTATCTCCTAAATTGTTAGTAACAAAAAAAGATAAGACAGGAGCTACATTCATAAAGTTACCCAATAAAAAATGGAGCTTCCAATGCAGCAGGATTGTAAGGCAGAAACGTTAAAGAATCGCTAACTATCTTGCTTACGGAAGCAATTATTTTCATATGGCGAGTTCCCGTATAAGAACTTTTCTGACAGCCACTTAAACTAGGGTGCTCTTAAAACCATAGCTTCTATTTAAAGATCTCTTGCGAAAAGTGATCTCAATTCATAAGTAGCCCACAAATCATAGTATCGAAAATTTGCTTCAAATTTATCTTGATCGCATTACCCGGTTGCGCTAAAGCTTGCATAAACACTTTGGTCGTGGATCCATCTTTTAGTTAAACAGATCGACTCAGGATAATTGTTTGAGGAGATTTAAAGATGTCCGTCCGTCTATGTAATTAGCCGACTCTGTGCCTATGTCAACTTTGTTAACAAAATACATGCGGCATTTTTAAAAATAATTGTATTAAATTTTAAACGTATGCTTTTACTGACTCAATGACACAGTCCTATTGAAAATAGTGAGAATAGGTCATAATCATTTCCTAGTCCCCATGCAAAGGAATTCCTAGAAAAGATACTGCTTAATATTTTTATTTTATTGTTTTGGTATTTATGTCAACTTCAGCCCAAAATGTGTTATTGCATTCTATGTTATATTTTAAAATTTTTATGAAATCGGTTCTAGATCTCCTGCAAACACAACACACGAAAATGGCTTTTACACCCAGAAATTTCTTAAAAATTTTGTTATTTGAAAGAAGATCTTGCAAAAACAATATCTTTAATAACAGCAACCCAGAATTTACCATAAGTTCCACTTAACTAGTTTATATATGTAGTTGTAGGTATCTGTTTTAAATTTGGCAAAAATAATTTTTTTATATATCTTAAACTCATAACAGTTACAGTCAGGGCTGTGGAGTCGGAGTTGAGGTTTTTTTCGGATTTTGAGTCGAAGTAACTACAAAAACTCGCGACTCCGACTCCAAAATTTTTCTATTTTATTTGTGTAAATAACTATATTAAAGCTCAATGCGGCACGTGTTAGAATTTAAATATCGATTTAAAATTTTTACAGAATTATTTGCTGCTAACCATTAACCATTTAAAAGGTACTGCATAAGAAAATAAAAATAATAATAATGAGTCAAATAAGGACATTTAGCATCAAGGTAAGAGGTTGTAGTCGGAGAGGGAGTTAGAACTATTTTTTGACCACTTCACAGGCCGGGTTACAGCTTTACACTGACGGGTCTGAAACAGAGTATAGTGTCGATTCTGGCATTTACTCCGAGTAATTGGACTGGAGTAACCTTTTAGGTTGCCGGATAATTGCAGTGCAATTTAGGTCAAGAAAGTGTCTATCTACAAGGCACATTCATGAGGGTAAGATATCTGACAGGGACATCCACATTGCTACCGACTGTAAAGCGGCCATAAGATTCCTAGATATTATGTTTATCATACTGAATTTTTAGAAGATGTCGGAAGTCTTAGAAGGTGATATCAAGACATTCAAAAGTTAGCCTTATATGGGTCCCTGGGCACAGGGGTGTACATGTGAACTGATTCACTGGCGCATGCAGGAACGACCCTGCATTAAATCGGTTTAATATGTAATTTAAGTGTTCCGCTTTCGAAGAGAAAGCACACAAGTTTCATCTTATCGCTAGTCGTAGATAATTCAATGAATTTTCTATCGCTAATGTTGTCAAGAAAAAGATTTTATTTGTTGTGCTTAAGACATTATTTTTATATCTACATCTAGAAAATAAGTAGTTATAGAAGTAGTTGTATAGTTAGTTACAGTTCTATAACTACTTCTATAACTACTTCTATAACAACTTCTATAACAACTTCTATAACTACTTCTATAACTACTTCCATAACTACTTATATAACTACTTCTATAACTACTTCTATAACTACTTCTATAACTACTTCTATAACTACTTCTATAACTACTTCTAAAACTATTTCTATAACTTCTTCTATAACTACTTCTATAACTACTTATATAACTACTTCTTTAACTACTTCTATAACTACTTCTATAAATACTTCTATAACAACTATGAGAAAAACTCTTTGATCACCACACTCCCAAACATATTTAATAAATTACCTTTAGAGTTATTAAATATCTCAAAAAGTACGTTATCAACACGCAACGAAAACGATAAAATTGTATTATATTATTATATTATTAGATTATTATTCTACACTGTATTATTCCAATTTACTATTTATTTTATCCTGCAGATAAGCCAAAAGGCTTCGCGGGATTAGACCTAAGATTTAAATGTACATATTGAGAATATATTAATTAATAAAAAAAAAAAAACTACTTCTATAACTACTTCTATAACTATTTATATAACTACTTCTATAACTACTTCTATAACTACTTTTATAACTACTTCTATTACTACTTCTATAACTACTTCTATAACTACTTCTATAACTATTTCTGTAACTTCTTCTATAACTACTTCTATAACTACTTCTATAACTACTTTTATAACTACTTCTATTACTACTTCTATAACTACTTCTATAACTACTTCTATAACTATTTCTGTAACTTCTTCTATAACTACTTCTATAACTATTTCTATAACTTCTTCTATAACTACTTCTATAACTACTTCTATAACTACTTCTATAACTACTTCTATAACTATTTCTATAACTTCTTCTATAACTACTTATTTTTCAGATATATGCATGTAAGTAAAAAAAATGACTTACTTTCGAATGCGTTCATTCTGGGACATCCCTTGTAACATTTTTTGGTTCTTTTAGTAGAATTGTAAGTAGTATACTATATTTTTCTGATTACTCAACACATTATTTTGTAGGCGAAGTTTTTACTGAAGTTTAGAGAACGTCTGGGAGGCACAACAGTAACTTAATACTTGACCTACGTAAGCTATGCTTGATTGAAGCTGCCAGTGGAACTTAATCTCATAACAAAATTTTGTTCTTCTTTGTTTATTTGTAGGCCTCAAATTGGAAACAATGTCCAAAATTGCTCTGCCAAAAGTCACAAGCAGTAATATGGTCGGACTTGCCGCTATATTTATTTACTTGTTTTTGTTAGTTTAGTTACTTTTGTGTCACCCGTTCTGATTTGTTAGCAATTAACAACATTGATTTTCAACAAAATTTTAAATTGATTTAATATTTGATATGACAACACTAAATTTTTATCGCTGCATGTTTGAGTACTATTGTTCATGCAACATAGTGCATGATACTATTGTGTTGCATTTACCAAACATGTTCGTAGTTGTGGGACAATAGAAATTGCGAAAGATAGTAGGGGAGTAAAATGTATAACACTGTTAATTTGAAAATAATTTATGCATTTATTAGGGGCACAAATAAAGAACAACTTATCGCATACATTTAAAGTAATCGATTCGAGTTGTAAATGAAGTTAAAATGTGGAAAAAATGGTGTATAGAATTGGGAAAGCAAGAAAATCCTGTTTAGAACTTAGGGAAATTTGTAGGGAAAGATAAATAGTAATAAAGGTACTAAAGGAACTTAATACTTTTTAAAGATATAAAGAAGTTAAGGTACTAAACGTACTTTATATATTCATTTTGTTTAATTTGAAGTCAGACAAAAATTTTGTATCTGCTGTAATTCAATTGTGTCTACTATAGATTACCCGGGACTGTTTTAGCAAAATTATATAGACTTACCCCCATATTCATAAAAAATATTTTAGGTTTACAGCAGGTATATGAAACGAATTTTCTATGAAAATTTGTTTAATAAACCTTTTATTAATCAAAAATATTTTTTATGAATACGGGGGTTATGCTTTGTACCCTTCAAATAAACAAATAATTTTCTACAATAGATAACTATTAAATGAGAACAGTACCTGCTAAAACACCTACTACCGAATGCTACTAGACTGCCTTTTTATAATGCAAAAGAAAGTTAATTGACTATGCTACAGATTTCTGAAGAATGAGGAGAGTAATCACTTTAATACTTCTATTCGACTTTACTGAAGAACAATTGCAGTACTTTTAAGTCTATAAAAAGACAAAAGATTCCAGGAAATAAAGCCCGTTTCTTGTAAAATTTTTTCCTTTACTACTAGACTGTCTCTTAGTAATCTACGAAGTGACTCATATTATATTTTTGCTTATAATTCTCTTCGTATTCTTATTTTATAATGTATAAATTGTTTATGCAATTTAAATAGAATTATCAAAGTTCATGACATTTACGAAAGCATTACTGTTGATACTTTAGTCTGTCTGTCCGTCTGTCTGTCTACAAATTGTTTACCTTAAACTTTATAAAAATATTGTTGACACAAACAGTTTGTTCTACATATTTTAGCAGTTTCGCAAAACTTAAGAAAAAGAACATGAGAAGCTGCCTTGATGTATAATTTAGTTTTTTACTACTTAAAAAAAAAACGAGTATTAAGAATGTACCAGAATCTATGAAGCAATAAAGAAAGAATGTCTAAAAGAAGTATCAACAAAAATATTTATCGTTAAAATGAAAGACATAAATCCTAACAACTTTTGGCAAAATGATTTCACATAAATTATTTATAAAAAAAAACACCTCAAAAAGGTTGTTGGCATTAAAGAAATTTAGCAATATCTCAATAAAATAAGTACGAATAAGAAAAATTAGGGGGATTGAATTGAATGTAGAAACTATGATGTTCGAGTTATCAGTCAGTTAGATTGTATGTAAATGTAAGCCTTACCCTGTAGGAAATGTCACTAGTGAATCTGTTCTGATGCACTGCAATGGGCACGTTCATAAAACGTAACTGTTGCGTAGCCGTTGAGTGTTTTTATATGAAAAAAAAAACAGTTACGTCTTATGAACGTAACCAATGTTATTTACTATAGACAATTAACAAGTGTCATTGAAAATCCTCTACTGACGTTGGTACTATTGACTACGTAGTTCTTTTGGGACCATATGTAGATATTGGAACCAATTGGAATCACAAGTACATTTTAGTAAATTTAGTCTACACTTTTGGTACTGTTTTAAAAAAGATGTCGAATTGAAAATTGCTTTTTTCCCCCTTAAATATTCTATTAAAAAAAAAAAAAAAAAAAAATAGAAATACTAATTCATAACAAAATTTTATTTGGTATACAAGGTAAAAAGAAAAGTGTAGACAATTCGTGGACAATGTCGCCAAAAAGTCACCTAAATAGTCGACAAGAATGGTGACATGGACATTGAACCCAAGTTTCCTTCAGAGTAAATACACAAAATTTTGGGGCCGAATAGGAAATTATAGACCTACACGGTTTTTTAAAATGTCTAATATTTGAATTTCATCATATATATATATAAAAGAACAAATCAAATCAGCAAGTTTGTCTTTGCGGGGAGTTTAACATTTCCGTTAAAAATATACTTTCGGGGATCACGTGGTGGTTGTAATTTAGTACCAAAGTCGCAGGAAGGAAGATCCTGAAAACCCCACTCAAGGGCTGATTTTTCAACACTTATGGGAGATATCGGCCTTATAGGCGGATAATTCTTAGGTGTTATTGCTACTTAACACATGCTGCTAGCATATTTTCAAAAGCAGCGGAAGTAAGATTGCTCTAGCTCCGAAGAAAGGGGGCAATTGTATACTCTTACCGGACTATGTGCTCAAATTGCTACTTGTTTGTGCTGGTTGCTTTCAGCCTCAGGGTGGTTGGTTAAGATCCACTATAAGGTAAGACAGTGACAGATTTTCAACATCTGTGTGCTTTTACTATAGAGTTAAAACAACCATAAGTTATTCATAGTAATTACGTTAATTTTGAACTCAGTTGGATGTTTTGCCTAACCGTTTTTAGAGGCACCTACGTCATGGCGTTGAACTCGCGGGTGACATATGTAGATGCTGCCAATAGCTGAAGCTTATCGTATATCTCCCACGATCACGGCAGCTGGAGTGTTATATCTGATACCATGGGAGCCGGTAGCCCTCAGCAAGTAATATAGGGTTGCGGTTTGTTTAAGATAAGACTATTTTAGGAATCACAAGGTAGTTGTGGCTTAAACCCAAATTAAGAAAAGGAAGACCCCAAAAATTACGAGTTAGGAGTTTGTTTTTCCCCTTACTTAAGCTTTAGTAGATGAGTTGTACATACTATATGTTGAAAGCAAAATGTTGTTAGGGCGAAAAGCGCGTACTAATGTTTATTTAAAACATTTTTGCAAGCCGATATGGATTTCAAAAAAGGAATTTTGATGCTATACGTGATTGTGAGCTCTTTTTCATCTGTCGTAAATAATAAAAGATCTCTGAGGGCGTAGGAACGTAGATGTTTCTTAAATTCTTAGATATTTGGACTACTATTTGGATAAGGGAATACGAATTGTCTTTACTTTAGCAGGCCGTCGTTTATGGCTGGCCAATTTGCAATAAGTTAAAGTAATTTCTTAGACAAACAGGAAAAGGAATTAGAAAGGCACTTGCTCAGGCCGGTATTATAGGAACAACTCAGGATTATATGAACAAATTGATAAATTTGCAGCATATATATCCAATAGACTTATTTGCATTAGCTGGAACCCTTTCTACCCTGGATTTTTTTAGCCATCGAAGCAATTTTCAAGAGACAGAAATGCAAAACTGCAACAATACATAAAACGACACGCATTTGGCTTGTGTAAAACATGATAAAGATGTCAAAGCAACCGCCATTGTTTATATAAAAAATTATAAAGATGTCAAAATAATTGCACGAAAAAAACCCACCTCTGCAAACAATCAGCAGGCATTTTGCGTAGACCTTATAATTGAACCTTTGGTAACACAATTTCTAAATACATATGGTGACGTCACCATTAACGAATGCCGTCCTTAAGCGGATTTATTAAGGTCAGTTCTCCATAAAATCTTTGCCAGATTTTGTCCCAATACTTACACATTTTAATGAAATTAATGAATGCGCACTTAAGCGACTACACATATACATATATGTATGCAACATGCATACGTATTCGAAAATTGCATCCATTTACATAAATCACTTTTTACTTTTCATGTGATAATAAAATTTCAGACTCTTAATTCTACAACAATTTGCTTTAAAAATATGCTCCCTTAATTTAAAATCAAAGAACTTTCCATTTTTGCCCACTGTGTGTAGTCACCATCCTGCACCGAGTTCATGTGTGAACAATTTTTAATAAAAAAAAAAAAAAATTTTTATTTATTCAAATGTAAATTAAAATTATCTCTTTTTATTTGAGTTTCGTTTTTAATATTTTGTATATTTATTTATTTAATTTTTTTTGCGCATAAAACTATTGTTAACTTTTCTATGCAACATATTTTGCACAAATTCAATTTAAATTTTCATAAAACTTTGTATTTTTGCAAACAAATATGAATTAATTAAAATATTTAAAATACCATTCCCAGCGGTAACTATTGAAAGGACCCCAAGTGGCTGGCCTTTTTGTAGGCCTCTATACTTCTTTCTGTAAGATTTGCTTCGTATGATATTCTGCCTTCAGAAGTATACCTTATAGAAGGTAAACATTTCTTATTGAAACACCTTCCAAAATATTCATTACCCATTCTCTATTGCCTTCTTTAAGAAGTGTGAAAGGAAGTTGTTCAGTTATGTTATTTTTTTTATATTTTTATTATTATTTTACTCCTTTGGGAAGGGAACGAATTTGTTATTATAGAGTGAGCAGAAGGGCTTGCTCCCAATGACAGTCTGTGTAAAAAATAAATAAGTAATGCGGCGAGAAGGGCTTGTGTCAGCTTTATAAGGCCTTCTATTAGGCCTCTTTACTTATTCTTTTTACCGCTGGGTTGGTTGGGTTTGCTAAAATCGAAAAAACTAAAATAGTAGTAAATTAGCAATAATGTAAAAAGTATAAATAAATAAATTTAAATGAAAATAATTAAAATCTACTATGGTTTAATTGGAAAATAAATTTAAATTAAGAAAAAACTTAAAAAAACGCAAATATATTTTACCAGCGTGAAGCTTAAGTTTTTATAAAAATCGAATATATGATATTAAAATCACGTTAAAGCGATTTTTAGAAATTTTGTACCTTGTAAACAATTTTATGTAAACGACCTCTTTATTGGATTTATGGTTTTTTCAATTTCCCAGAAGGAAAGAAATGTAACGAAATAATTTTATAAAATTAAACAAGATCATCACGATATCTTCAAAATATTATACAACAAAAACATTTTTAATTCTAATAGTTTAGGTTCAATGGGCAGACAATGCGACGGCTCACTTTGATCCATATTACGGTCTCTTTGCAACACGCAGAGACAGAAACCAGGGTCTCGATGGTGTTCACCGGATTCCCTAGACATCACTGCATCCGCGACTCATTTCGATTCCCTGCAGTAAAGAGGGATCGACCTCAGTCTCAGATATGATATAGCATTCAAACGGGGAAATTTTGGCCTCTCAAAATGCCTCATCCTTATAACCCTGATACCGGGGCATTGGCATGGAAAGTGAAATACTGTCACTTCCTCATCATGACAACTTCTGTAGTAGTTATTATTACTTAGGCCCTTTCACATCACATGGGTCCCTATTACCCACTAACCTGTAATGACCAATATCACCGTTATTATCTGGTCCCTACCAAACCCAAATAACTCGCGGGCTTCCTCGCATCGTAGGTAGGCTAAAGAGCCCTGTTCTTAAAGCAGATATTCTCACCCTGCCATCTTTCCTGAGCTTTTCTGTACGACTCACATTTGATAAGAGTCCTCAAAATATCGATGAGTAATCAAAATATCGATCAGGCCTTCGATAAACATATCGTTCAATAGACAATTTTGTTTGACCAGGCCAGGCCGTATGCTGTTTGGATTCACAGGCAACCTCTGTGCCCTGGTACCCACGCTAGCGTTAGTCATTATCCAGACTTTCAATTTGTGTAGCTGCAATTTTTTAATATTCTGCTTTGAAATTGCAACAATGTGAACAAAATCAAAAGTTGTGCACCGATTGCAATGAAATAAAGCTCATTTCATTCGAAATATGTTTAACTAAATGTTTTTAGACGAAAACTGTAATTTTTCTCGCATTTGTTTATGAAATTTTAAAGAACAAAAGTTTAGTTTTTTTTTTGATATTTTTTTCAAAACTGCAACGCAACGATATCTATGAAACTACTGGGCAAATTTAAAAATAATGTAGGCACGTCTTAAAGATAATATTGTTGCCGAGTTTCGGATTTATTTTTTAACTGCATGTGGTGGACCGTTTTCAAGTTATTCCAATATAGTAGTGAAAGTGCCTTAGTTTTGGACATAACGGTATATCTCGAAAAGTCGAGCTGATAGGGAAAAATGGAGATTAGATCAGAAATCAGCGACCTCAATTTAGTAAAAAGTTGTAATAAAGTTCCGGGCCGCAAAATGAATGTTCCTCCCAAGTGATTTTTAAAAACCGGCTATCGAATTTTCTGAATAGCTGCTATATACAAAAACCGGTTTACAGTTAAACATTAAAAAAATAACCGGTTAGTCGGTTTTATTCAAATATAGTGATCTCTCGGTAATGTGAATTTCCAATATAGTAAACCATCCAGTAATGTGAACACCTATTTTTTTTATATTAATGCTCTAAATAGTGAACAAAGTTTATTGGCTCTTATTAGTGAACCGATATGTTAACGATTTTTGTTTATTTTCTAATTTTGGGAATCCCTCGATTGAATAAAAAAATGCAAACAATACATGAATGCATACTTTGAGTTTTTTTAAGGAAGGTTAATTGTCACATAGAAATCACTTGAACTTGATTTTTTTTTGTACATATCGAGCGTTTGCTGCAATATAGTCATAACTCAAATTTGAGTTTTCTAGCACATTAAAATTTAATTCTAATATTTGTATGAAATTTTTACACAATATGAAGAAACGATATGGCGATTAACTCCAAATTATCACCTGGTAGGCGGCCCTATGTCCCACTAAGAATTAAAGAATTAAATGCATTAGCTCAAAAATCTGGTTTTTTGAGTTATGACTCTATTGCAGCAAACGCTCGATATGTACCCGTATACAGTGTTGTCATATCGTAAGACTTATATTTTTTGCAAGTTTTTGATATGCAAAAAAGTTTTTAAGTTTTAGAAAAAAAATACTTACTCAGAAATACTTTTAAGTAGCTTACAGAAATTTACTTATAATTTATTTATAGCTTATAAATTAGAATAAAAACTCCGCGGTAAGTCTCTAACAGATCCCGAAGACTGAAAACGAGCGACCAGATTGCGTACTTAATTTCATAATGTACATTTCTGGTGTTCCAAAAATTCCGAAATTGTCTTTGGGCTTGACTTACTGAACTTTGACTCAGAAATTTATGCTCGTTTCTCAATCTTATATACTGGATCTCCCAATCGTTGCTTATAATAAATAATTTTATTTCAGTGACTTATGGCCCACCTTCTATATACCCTTTTCTAGCTGCAGTGAAGGATATACAAAGTATATAAGATGAATTCAAATACTGTCAATCAATGATCATTTAATGCAATTATGATCTTTCACCGGGCAGGGTAATGGGCTTTATGCATAGCTGAACCTTTCATGGTGAGACACATAGGCTGTACAAAAGATCTTCTGGGTCGTGGTGCTTATGGCCTTCCTTCTACATACATAATACATGCACTTACATGCGCCTCATAAGATGGAACACTTAACCACTTATTTTAAAAACTGTTTCAGATTTTCAAGTCTAGTGCTACCATTCAACTGACGTCGTATACATACTTTTGCTAAGCAAAAGTATTTGAAACTAAATTAGTTTTAAATTTAATATAATTTTCTTTATTATGCAATACACAATATTGATTTTCAAAAAAAAAAAAAAAAAAAAAAATTGCTAATAATGCCAATACAAGCAAAAAAGTTTTTGAAGGTGGAAACAAACTTCCGTAGGCATCTACTAAGCAATTACTATACCAAAAATCCCAGAGGAATATCAACGAACTCTCCTCTCACCCGATCCAGCAAACTTTCTTCCTTTTTATTTAATTTCCTTAGCATTTCATTATGGGCAGTTTACAGCCTGTCCTGCCATTGAAATATTATTCCCCTCACACACATAACGAACAACGCAGACACAACTCCTACCGAAACACACACTAGTACCGGAGAGGTTATTTATCCTTGATTTATGTAAAATAAGGAAATATGAACGAAACAGAAGATGAAGAAGAAAAAAAAAACAAAACGGAAAAATATTCATCCTGCTGTTATTAGTCGGTGTATTTTTAGCATCTATAGATATTTTTCTTAGTTCACTGCCAACGACAGCTGCTCTAAATCGATTATGCATAATTTTTCTACTTCAGCGTTGTTAGATTCCTTTTATTCCCACTAAAGGCTGGCTGCACCAACTTGCCGTTTAGAAAGTTGCTGCGTGGCTGAGGAAAAGGCATTCAAACAGGCAACAGTGGTTCAGAGAGTGGGCAAGTGTAGTAGAGTGCTCTGTAGTTTAGTGGAGTGTAGCTTTAAGTTTTCCAGAGTAGGACTATAAGTGTATACCAAAAAGGATTTGTATGCTTTTGAGTGTTTGGAATTTATAACGTTTTAACAATTTACATACAGTTTTGCGATTTATTCTTTTAATGCATTTATTTATTTATTTTTTTCCATAAATATTGTGTTTATAAATGCTTCTGAAAATATTTTAATAAATAAATTTTCATTACGATTCGTTTTCTTTAGTTTTCTTTCTTACAAGTTAAAGCTTTAATATGTTTAAAAAAAAAGTATTTTATTAACAAGTTAGGAAAAATAGCAAGAAAAAAATTTAATTAAATTTTTATACTTATAAAATTGTTTAACAAAGACTTAAAGGATTTTATAGCCTTCATAATTTTGTGAAAAGGAAAAATAAGTTTATGAAGGCAATATTTTGTTTCTTTCTTTAAAATAAATTTTTTTACAACAACAATTTTCTTGTATTCGTGTTGCGTGTGTGTGTTGGTGTTGTATTCACAACACGAGCATGAAAAGAGACTTGAAGGTTGTTTAAAATGTTGCATTTTTGTAACTTGCGAAGAAAAACTTGAATAAGTATAATGTTGAGAGATTTAATGATGTTAAAGTTGACAGCTTTGTAACCCCTCCAAGCAATTGGTAGAGTGTTTTTCGATTGTCTACGAATTTTAACTACTTCGTCACATTTGGTAGTTAAACAGTAGATTTTTCGGAATTTAACAACAACAAAATACGGTAGAGTCGCATTATGAGTTCTTAAATTACACTTTTTCGTCACTTTAATTAGTTGTTCAGATAATTGTAACAGTTATGCAACTGCAACAATAGCACAATTGAATATTTCACATATTATATTGACTTCTTCGCAACAATTTGGTGTTTAATAGTGAATATTACAAAAGCAAAATGCGAAAAAGAGCACAGTTTGTATTTAAGTTGCCATGTGATCGGTGCTACGTGCGTGTAAAATAATATAAATATAAAAAATTATGTAAAATAGAGTGAAATTTTTAATATTTGAAAAATAAAATAGTTATAGTATTGTACTTAAAATTAGGACTCCGCGGAATCCAAATGTTACGGTTAGATTGGTTAAAGTTTTAATAATTTCTCATGCATATTTTTTTTAGAGCAAATAAAAATGAAATTAAAAATAATAATTTGATAATTATCTTTTTTTAAAGGATATTAGTGATTTTTTTAAACTGTCTGTTTATTTATTGACTTTAGATATTTTAGTGTGAAAATTAGTGTTTTTGTTAAATTTTTCTAGTGAAGATCAACAATAACGTTGAGTGAAGAACATTTGTAAAATAAGTTTTGTAAAGCAATAAAAAGATATGCTAGTTATAATATGATGAAAGTTTACAAAGTTAGTGTTTGAACAAATTTGTGATTTTGTGTAATTTTCTTTAACAAAATTTGTCCACATTAGGTTTTTAACTTTAAAACATTAACAGCTATTTTGATTAAATGTAACGTAGATTTTTTAATATTTGTTTAACTTTAAGATCATTTATTTTATATTTTACTTAGATTTCCCTTACAAAATCAAACAAAGATACACAGTAAAATGACCCACTTTTTATTATTAAGAACAATAAGAAAAAATGTAACTTCAAAAGAGTGCTTTTTGGAGCCTACAGCGATACTACTAAATTTAATATATATTAAACTTACAAAGTGCTCTAATTCATCATATAATATAGACACTAAGTGGATTCTTAAAGTAAATATTACCATAGTGGGACACTTCTTCCCGAACGATGTAACTACATCAATAAGAATTGAATAACAAAAGCGATAGATTATTACTAAATGGGGAAACTATTTAGATTATTTTTCGATCGAAATTGTTTGCAGGGACGTTGTCATACACCAACAAATATGGGTAACACATATACACACTATTTTGTTTTTAAAAAAGAGGCAGTTTAAAAAATCTTAAACTAAACTGATCTAGAACTGAGTTAGAAATTGGATCGGAAATGAACTAGAATTGAGGTAAAACTGAAATAAAAACTAGACTTAAACAAGTAAGAGTGCTTGCTATATTCTTCTATGCCAAATCTAATATATCCTTCGCCATGGTGCGGTATGAACAGAAAGTTAAATATATATCGTTCTTTAGATATAAATAAATATTTTTTGTAACACGCCCACTTTTCTAATCCCTCCCACATTTTACCATATGTTGTGTATTGATATCCAAGATGGAAACTTTGGCTCTTGTGGTTTTCCAGATATACAGAAATCTATAATGTCTTTGTATGGGAAGTGCCACGCCCATTTGTCCAATCTCGCCCATTTTTAGGGAGGTTGTGTATTGTTCATCCATTTATGTGTACCAAATTTAAAAAAATGTCTTAAAGTTTCTAAGATATAAATAAATATATTTTCTGCCCCACCCACTTTTCTACTTATGCCTACATTTTGTCGGTAGAGAGGTTGAATATTGCTAACCAGGATGCTTACACATAATTTGGTTAATTTGGCTCTTGCAGTTCTCCAGATATACTGAAATCGATAACGGATTTGTATGGGCGGTGCCACGCCCACTTATCCAATCTCGCTGGCTTTAAGAGAGATTGTGTATTGATAATCTATTTATGTGTATCAAATTGGAACAATTTTTTGTTCTTACAGTTCTTCAGATATAAATAAATTTATTTTGTGCCACACCCATTATTTTAAGCCTGTCCACGTTTAGTCGGTTGTATATTGATAACCAAGATGCGAAATAAGATTTTAAGTAGCTGACAGAAAAAACTTTGCAAACAAAAATAAAAGTAAGAGTGCTGATAATTATAATCACCAGTCGGCGAAAAATGGGTTAAAAAAAATTAAAAAACAACCACAAGGGATTTATAGGTTTAACTAGAGGCAGTCGTGGTTTGTTGCTCATATTTCAGCCATTTGTGGGCCGATCTGGCTAAATTTCAATAAAAAACAATTCCTAACTATATGTGGCATAAATATATAACTCCCTACCTTGTCCCCATCATATCTGTGGTCTTCGGAAAAAAGACCAAGAGAGACACGGATATTAATTTCGCTCCTCATAAGGACCCAGAATATTTGCACTAAATATTTACTGCCCGTTCGCCGATATCGAACGTTAACGTTCGCATAGAAAATTACATTTAAAACAAAAACAATTTTTGAAATTTTGTTTTTTTTTTTAAATGTTATTTACTACGCGAACGTTAACGTTCGATATCGGCGAACCGGCAGTTATACTTGCCAAAGTTACAAACGGAATGGCAAACTTATATATACCCTTTAACCTGCGTTGAAGCGTATAATAATCCAGAAATAAACTAGCAATTCAACAAAAAACTGAACTATAAACCGGACCTTGTATTGTAGTTTCGATTTATATCGAATGTCGTAACTGGGCACTAATCTTTAAACTAAATTAGACTCTGAACAACAAAAGTGAGCTGAACTAAAAACTCCTTTGAAAATAAAATTAGAAAAGGAACTAGGACTCCAAATATAAACTAAATTGAAAATAGTACGAGAAACTGAACAAGTAGCTAAACCAAAATCTGAATAAACAATTGAACTAGAAACTAACATAGAATTAAACTAAAAATAAAACTACTAAGAGAACTAGAGCCAACTTTGAACTGATCGAAAGCAAGGGTTAAGTAAGAAACTGTATTGGAACTGTAATAAAATATAATTAAAATTCAAATAGACACCTACACACCTACACCTACAACTACAATTGAACCAGAAATGGTAACGGAATAAAAAAACTAAGCTAGCAATAGAACTAGAACCAAACCGGAAACACACCAAATACCAACTTCAAACAACACTTCTAACGTACTTCTAAATTTGACCCTCTGTAAATTTTCCTCTGCCGGCTTCTTTTACATGTATGTGAATTATGTTTCCTTTGCTACATTATCAACATTTAATTTTTAAGCTGCCATTATTTTATGGATTCTTTTAAGTGCATTTTTGCTGTAATTTTTTTTTCATAACTTGTTCCTTTAAAGTTTTGTTTGTAGCATTTTTTGCTTTGTTAAAATAACTGAGAAAGTAATTTTTAGAATTACATTTTTAGTTAAGCACAATTTTTTGTTTTCTTATTTTAGTACTCTTCAATCTTTTTCCAACGTTAAAAATGCTTGCGTTTATTGTTTTTTGTATGAAGTTTAAAATTATTTTTCATCACTTTTTACTTTAAGCTGCAGTCATTGTTCAAGTTTTATCCGTAAAAAATTTTTAATTTATTTATTTTTCGTTGTTTAAGCAAAAGTTAAATTTTAGTGTTTGTGTGTACTTTTTGTTAAGAACAAATAAATCTTAAGTGATTTTTGTGTTTCTTGCGAAAAACTTTAAGAAAAATAAGCCATAACTAATGTATTTAAAAGATTCTGAAAATTGATTTTGATTGGAGAAGAATTATTGCAAGTTGTCAAAAAAAAAAAAAAAAAAAAATATAATCTGCAACACATGTTAATTTGTCTAAGGGAATACTGTTATCCTAATATTTATTATTTCAATAAATAAACGAGCAGGGTTTTAAGGGAGAAACGTAAAATTTTCACGTACCATATCACTAACGGAAGACATGCATTTTATATGGCGAGTTCCCACTTTGAAGCAATACATTTTTGACACAGAAAGCGCTTTTTTCAGCGCATATAAAAATTGGCGAATGTAACGAACAGCTTAACCTACTTTTGTGCATCTCTGCGAACTTTTAAAATTTTCACAGAAAGAAAAACACTCGGTATAAATTAAGCTTACTTACTCTAAGTACGATTTGTACTTAACAATTCAAGTACGAATAACACTAACACTACTTAAAACAATCCTAAATGGGATAACTTTCGAAAATCAATCCTGGAATTTCTTAAAATAAGTATAAAATTCTTAAGCCAAGCACAAAAAAGATTGAACTTTTCGGTGGTAGTGCCACTCTGAGAGTAAAATTACAAAATGAGCGTTTTAATCTCATATAACTTATCAAAATTTGTTTTAGCCACTACAACAGCACCACACAAGTAGCTAAAAAACTATTTGCTTGTTGGTGTAGAAAAAAAAAAAAAAAAAAAAAAACAACAGAACAACAGAACAAGAAGAAAACACAATGGTGGCTATTCTTAAAAACGCGTCGAAGGAGTGAAAATTAACATGAAAACAAAAACAAATTTACAAAAAATTTACAAGAATTGTTTTTGTTTATCATACAAAATTTACAGTTTTTAAAAGAGACATAAACGCGTTAAACCTCTTGCTTTAAACACATTCGAGACAGCAGACTACCGACTTCAATATGTCAACAATAGAATACATGTGTGTATATGGAAATGATTATTTTAACGACGACACGGCTAAATGGCTGCAGGTTGTTGTCTATGCTAATCTTGTCGTTGTAGTCAAATTAAACTAATTTCTATTTTTGTACGCTACAAAACAGAAAAAGTGCTGCTAATATAATCAAAAATTAGAAGAATTAGTGCTTATAATATATAATAATAATTGTTTGGTTAAACAGCAAAGAACCGGATTGAAATAAGAATATAAGCGCGGCTCACAACCAAATCTATATTATTATTACTTTTTAGTATCCTTAAAAGAAGTTATATAGGAAGATGTTTGTCACGCCAACGCTCTTAGTTTTAGCAGTATGGGTATCATTAAAAAATTGAAAGTGCTTTTTACATGGTGTTTAAAGCACACCGATTTATTAACCCATTAAGAGCCCATTTCAAATGCTCATACTTCTTGACTGACTTTTAAATTATGTCGATTAATAATAATTATTTAACAATAATATACACATGTTACCAAAGCTATTAGGACTTTGATTAATAAAGTTTTTCTGTATTGCGGGTTTTTAGCTTTCCGAAACACTTTTCAAATATTTACATATTACTATATTTCAATATGTAACAAGTGCATAAACTATTACCACTATATATTTTAACTCAAACTTATAAATAAATTGTGAAGTTTTCCAAAATAAAATTTTTATAACCCTAATAACTTTAAAATTTTATATGATGGAGTTTCTAAAAATATAGCATACAAAAACTTGGGGTATTCTCTATAACATATTATATTTGAGGAAATATTATTATACATATCGACAAAATTTTAAGATAAATCCTCTTAAGGGGTTAATAAATCGGTTATTTAATACATTATATGAAATGTGTTTCGAAAGACTTTATTATGATACCAATACTTTAAAGATTCAGATTATATTTTTCTTCCTATACTATTGATAAAGTGCTCTGAAACCTTTACGACCTAAAATTCATAAACTTAGTGCGTTGAACCAAAAAATTACAGTAGAATCGCGATACAGTAATCTTGCGGTCAAGTTAACCAAATTTTAGCGCTTCTGTGCCGCTCTAAACGTTAACTCTAAGTTAACTTTTCAGATCGTATTAGTAAAAGTACTGATGTGTACAAACGATAACAAATTAGATTAAATTTTAAGCTGAAAGTTGAGAGTTTAAACAAAATTGAGAAATACATTAAAGAAAAACTATCGGCGTTGTATTATTGTATATCAGAAGTTGCCATCTCAAAAATAAAAACGAAACGTCACAAAATTTTCGAGGCTTTGAAGAATACATAGGAAAAAGAATACAGGAAAACATTACATAGACCAAAATATGCCGATCTTGAAGCAAATGATTTCTTGAAGCATCGAAAACGTAATTGCGCAATCACTGTTCTAATTTCAATATCAATAGCTAAGCGCGAGTTCGTGTAACTGCAACCTGAAAAGACAATAATGTCAGTAATGGATGGCTGGGAAATGTTTAGAAAATACCCAGAATTCGCTATCTGAAAATTTTTGAAGAACTAATTTTCTGACAAACGTCATATGTAGCACCTAACACATAATACATGACTGATTGTATAATTATTAATTATATATGTTGTTGTTTATTTGTTTGGCTTAAGGTCATAAAAAATTATAAAATAACAAATTTGTATATATTTTTAAATATTAATTATAAATTGTAGCAGGTACAAATTAGATCTGTTTCTTTTTTGTACAGATGAAAACTAAGTCATTGAAAAAAATATAGGTACATATGTTTATTATTGCATTTTTTTACAATTTAGAAAAGTTAATAAATAAGACGAAAAAGTTAACAACCCTTAGGACATTTCAGTTTACTTGTTCGCGATTATACTGTATATTAGGATTTTTTATTCAACCTGCCATGAAGATGATATTCTTTATGAGTTCCAAAAACAATAAAATTAAAATATTTTAAATGTTTTTTTAATAAATTCATTTGTTTTTACGCTAAAAAATTTATGATAAATAAGTATTTATATTTTTGTAGGCTTAAATTAAGTTTGTGTACGAGTCTGCAATTATGCATGTTGTTAAATTTATAAAAATTAAAAATGATAGTGGCACCACTGAAATGTAAATACATAATAAAAAACACAGCTGTTTATAATTTTTCAATTGTAGCTGTCGTCTTCAAAATAATTCAGTAGCTGATTACGCGACTACAATTGCAACCTGCAGCATTTGTAGTCGTGCCTTCGTGTTGCCTGCTGTCTCGAATGTGTTTAATGCATCTCACGTTAATTTATTTTTAAAAGAGTATAGATAACAAAAACAATTTTTGTTTTTGTTTTCATGTAAATGTTCACTCCTTCGACGCGTTTTTAAGAATAGCCACCATTATTTTCATGTTTAAGGCATTAAACACATTCGAGACAGCAGGCAACACGAAGGCACGACTACAAATGCTGCAGGTTGCAATTGTAGTCGCGTAATCAGCTACTGAATTATTTTGAAGACGACAGCTACAATTGAAAAAATAAAAACAGCTGTGTTTTTTATTATGTATTTACATTTCAGTGGTGCCACTATCATTTTTAATTTTTATAAATTTAACAACATGCATAATTGCAGACTCGTACACAAACTTAATTTAAGCCTACAAAAATATAAATACTTATTTATGATAAATTTTTTAACGTAAAAACAAATGAAATTTATTAAAAAACATTTAAAATATTTTAATTTTATTGTTTTTGGAACTCATAAAGAATATCATCTTCATGGCAGGTTGAATAAAAAATCCTAATATACAGTATAATCGCGAACAAGTAAACTGAAATGTCCTAAGGGTTGTTAACTTTTTCGTCTTATTTATTAACTTTTCTAAATTGTAAAAAAATGCAATAATAAACATATGTACCTATATTTTTTTCAATGACTTAGTTTTCATCTGTACAAAAAAGAAACAGATCTAATTTGTACCTGCTACAATTTATAATTAATATTTAAAAATATATACAAATTTGTTATTTTATAATTTTTTATGACCTTAAGCCAAACAAATAAACAACAACATATATAATTAATAATTATACAATCAGTCATGTATTATGTGTTAGGTGCTACATAAGAAGTTTGTCAGAAAATTAGTTCTTCAAAAATTTTCAGATAGCGAATTCTCGGTATTTTCTAAACATTTGCCAGCCATCCATTACTGACATTATTGTCTTTTCAGGTTGCAGTTACACGAACTCGCGCTAAGCTATTGATATTGAAATTAGAACAGTGATTGCGCAATTACGTTTTCGATGCTTCAAGAAAACATTTATACAAACTTGCTTTAATATCGGCATATTTTGGTCTATGTAATGTTTTCCTGTATGCTTTTTCCTATGTATTCTTCAAAGCCTCGAAAATTTTGTGACGTTTCGTTTTTGTTTTTGAGATGGCAACTTCAGATATACAATAATACAACGCCGATAGTTTTTCTTTAATGTGTTTCTCAATTTTGTTTAAACTCTCAACTTTCAGCTTTAATTAATTAATTAATTAAATTAATTAAAAATTAATTAAATTTAATCTAATTTATTATCGTTTGTACAAATCAATACTTTTACTTATACGATCTGAAAAGTTAACTTAGAGTTAACGTTTAGAGCGGCACAAAAGCGCTAAAATTTGGTTAACTTGACCGCAAGATTACTGTATCGCGATTCTACTGTAATTTTTTGGTTCAACGCACTAATATTATGAATTATAGGTCGTAAAGGTTTCAGAGCACTTTATCGCTTTATAAAAGTATTGGTATCATAATAAAGAATTTCGAAACAAATTTCATATTATGTATTAAATATACCGATTTATTAACCCCTTAAGGCTAGTTTACACGATAATACAATGTGTTACGACATGTCAAAAAATTATGTAGAATGAGAAAAATCTTATCATGTAAAAGCCAAATGCATTGAGTAAGAGAGAATACGGATAAAAATATGACAATCGGTCGGTAAATGTTCATTTTCTAAACCATTTTAGAAACTTATGTATTCTCATCACACCAGAGTCGCATTTTAACAGAATATATTCAAGGTGGTAACATTTTTATAACATAACAAAAACAAGCAGAATCAACTCAGGAAATGTTCATGTTGTTTTTGTAAATATTATAAACTGCAACCATCTGATATTTTGTTATTAACTCACTTTGCTTTTATTTTACTTAAACCATCCGTGTAAACATAAAAAATACTTACCAACAGATTTTTATTTTTTTATTTTAAACACGGAGAGAATTTCATAATATTTTGATTCCACAAAGTCGTAATACATTGTATTACCGTATAAACTAGCCTTTAAGAGCATTTATCTTAAAATTTTGTCGATATGTATAATAATATTTCCTCAAATATAGTATGTTATCGAGAACACTTCAAGTTTTTGTATGCTATATTTTTAGAAACTCCATCATATAAAATTTTAAAGTTATTAGGGTTAAAAAATTTTTATTTTGGAAAACTACACAATTTATTTATAAGTTAGAGTTAAAATATATAGTGGTAATAGTTTATGCACTTGTTACATATTGAAATATAGTAATATGTAAATATTTGAAAAGTGTTCCGGAAGGCTGAAAACCCGCAATACAGAAAAACTTTATTAATCAAAGTCCTAATAACTTTGGTAACATGTGTATATTATTGTTAAATAATTATTATTATATCGACATAATTTAAAGATAAAGCAAATTTAGTAAAAAAGTCAGTCAAGAAGTATGAGCATTTGAAATGGGCTCTTAATGGGTTACTAAATCGGTGTGCTTTAAACACCACGTGAAAAGCACTTTCAATTTTTCAATGATACCCATACTGCTAAAACTAAGAGCGTTGGCGTGACAAACATCTTCCTATATAACTTCTTTTAAGGATACTAAAAAGTAATAATAATATAGATTTGGTGGTGAGCCGCGCTTATATTCTTGTTTCAATCCGGTTCTTTGCTGTTTTACCAAAAAATTATTATTATATATTATAAGCACTAATTCTTCTAATTTTTGATTATATGAGCAGCACTTTTTCTGTTTAGTTTAATTTGACTACAACGACAAAATAAGCATAGACAACAACCTGCAGCCATTTAGCCGTGTCGTCGTTAAAATAATCATTTCCATATACACACATGTATTTTATTGTTGACATATTGAAGTCGGTAGTCTGCTGTCTCGAATGTGTTTAAAGCATTAATCATAATCAATTTTACGGTTTAAAGTTTAAAAAGTAAAATTGAAAGCAAGAGTTCTCATTTAGTTTATATTTTTAGTTAAATATGTACATTAAGTTTTTAAAGTAAAAATCATATCGGGCATGATGCTGGTGTGTCATAATTTGAACTATCTAAGGTGTGAAACGGGTAAGTAAATCAATCCTAATAATATCCTTCTTTTAATTTCACTTTTGGTTTATTTCAAGTACGTATTCGGGATTAAATCAACTTTATAACCCTTGAATCAAGCATATTTTGAGATTGATTCGATCTCAGTTTTACTTAAATCAATCTCATTTTCGGATTATTAAAAGTACGAATTCGGGATTGAATATGGATAAGTTGAGTATTTCGCGATTGAATAAATCTTTCTGTACTTGATTCAAGAAAATCCGTACTCACCGTACTATTGATACCGCTTCGGATTGACTTGAGTACGGATGGATTGATTTTTCTTTTTAGTGTACCATTATTACTTCGCAAAATAAGAACATTTTCTATTGGGGTAAAAATGAGGTGTTATCTTGTTAGTATGTTTCACAATCAAGCCGAGGAACCGTTTTTTTTTAAATTTGAAAACTTATAATTTATATTTTTATTCGCCACTTTGAAGTAGGAAGGAATAAAATGGTCAAAAAAAGGCATGTCACAAAAAAGTAAATTTTCAAATCCAGTCTCTAGGGGGTAAATGATCGTAAAAAGTGTTTTGGGTTTAGATTGCAAAATTTTGAAACGTTTATTTATTTAAGTTCTTTAACTTTCAGCAGTGACATAGTTTTGATAGATTTTAGCAAAAAAACACTAAAAATGTTAAACCAAAATGCAACATCACTTAGTTCATTCGTGTAAATATGAATATATAAATAGTAAGTCTATGCGGCCCTCTTAAGGCCGTGTCAGATACAACTTCGTCGCGTTGCGTGACGTTTCTAACTTTGAAAGAAAAGCGTAAAGCGAAAGGTGTATGACACAATAAAAACTTTGACAACACGCAGGCATTGTTTGGTTACCTTTAAGAGCGGTTGGTAAATTATAGATCTAATTATTTGTTATAAAAATAAAAGTTAAACATTGTATTTAAATATTTATTGGAATTGAATTTTGCAAAACAAAAAATAAAATAAAAGCAAATTATACTAGCTGATTGTCAAAGCGCGCAAAAAGATGAAGTTGCCTAACTTTTCGCTACGCTCTGCGTTAAAAACCCTCTATGTGACGTTAAAAACCCTCTATGTGACATGTTTTGTATAAGTATGTATATTTCATCTAAAATGTCAAAGCGAATCTGTAATCCAACGCGAAGCAAAAGTTTTATCTGACGTGGCCTTTATGGTGTTTTATTTTCTACAAAAAAAAAAAAAAAAATACCACATTGTTAAAAGGTACATGTATAAGATGTCTTGCCGACCCTGTAATAATGCAATTTTTTATTTGACGAGAACAAAACACAAAATTAGACCGCCCTGTTTTTAACAGCCGACAAAAAGTTTGTTCTTCAAATATAAAAAAATATGTACATATATTAAAAAGTTTGTTATTTAAAATATAAAAAAAATTTACATAAACAAAAATTTGTTAATAAATTGATATTAATAAATAATTAAATTAATTAAATAAATAAATAAATGAACAAAACGAATGACAAAATTCCAATTTCTTTCTCTTTCTCTTTTTATAAAATATGTAACTGAGCTACCTAAACAAGGGCGGCAAGCGTTTTTTTAAACATGAAAATTCTATTTCAAATACATTTTCAATAAGACAAATCGACATAGCGATTTGTCAAATAGAATTTTCTAGCCGGGTGGTGTCGAATTTGCGTTCTAAAGGTTTTTTTTCGTATAAACTTTATGCAAATTAAAAGTTTTGACGTACAAAAAACGATTGCCGCTCTTATTGAGGTAGCTCAGTAAGCTAGAAAATACCTTTGCCAGATTGCTGATTTATTAACACCAAGTTTTTCAGATTTCTTGATTTGACGTTTTTTTCAAAAACTATTTTATAACACCGAATCCTCTTAAATTTTATATCACTGACAACCTGTCATTAACAATGTAATGCTTTCTTATGTTTTAACTATTAAATAATAGAAAACATAACTATTAATATTTTAAATTTTTACTGTCCTGATTAGAGGCGATTTTTTCCCAACTTCGTCTGGTGACCCTTTTTATAAACAGAAGCCATCTTTTTACAGGGCATTATTTATACTGTCGATTTATACAGGGCGTAAAGTGCAATGCCTTTTGCCATCAGTAAGGGTGCATTTTTAAGAATAAAACAGCGAAGCATTTTTAAGAAACGAACACCAAATTTCATTTTTTTTTTAAATAAATAGTCACATTTTTTGTAGAAAAGAAAACACCATTAGTTAGCATTTCAATTTTATGCTGCATATTCTCCTCTTCCGCTTTATAAGTACACGATTCCCAATTACCTAATGTGACCATAAAAAAACCATACCTCCAACATTGCGACAAAAATTGAAAATACGCAAATGGTAGCATGTAATAATGTCCAATGGCATAACCTCCATGCATTTTATGACACCCCAAAAAGCGTCATAATATCCATGAACGGAGTGGCTTATGGTCCATGGACATTATGACGTATTGTGTTGTGTTATAATCAATTAATTGTAGGTTTCATAATAGTCAAGCTCTGGCACGAAAGATTAGAAAAAATAACATATTAATTTGGGATAGTACCGAAATCCCGAACTTAATAATCCCGAATCTTAAAATCCTAAATTTAAAAATCCCGAAGAAGCTTTAGCTAGCGAAGCCGGAGATTTTTATTCCATAGAGAAGAAAACCTTTGCAGCTGGTCAAACACCGGCTTTGCAGAGAAGCTTAAGTTAGCCAAGCTGGCGTTTGTTATTCCATAGAGTAGAAGTTCTTTGTAAGATAAATAAACACTGGCTTCGGTAACTAAAACTTCTAACTTCGGTAGAACATTTACATTAGATGACAGAGAATGTTAAAGAAATCTATTTTAGCTTAAGACAGGCTGCAGATGCCCCAAAATGCTTTATATGCTTTGCGAAAGCGAGAAATGATGCTCCATCTGTCTTAAAAATTATAATATCAAATCAAAAAAAAAGTATTTAAAAATATAACGTTATTTATTTTTGTTTTTAAAAAGTGGACACTGCGACACATTTGATAGCTAGTAATACCAAAAAGGGTTACAATGTCTGCGGACCATTTGACACTTTTAAAAATACTGCCTTCAAACTAGCCAGATAACTACAAAGAGTTATAATTTTTTAATAATACATAGTTAAATAAAAAAATACTGCAAGGTTCTTCATTCATTTTTATTAAATGCATATGCTAAGAGTAATTATTTTTTTTAACAATATACTTTTAATTAGGAGATTCAGTTTCATAAGATAATAGCACGGACTTATAGTACCCCCATTAACTTATTTATAAGTCATTAAAACATTCAATATATTATCCTTGTAGTTGAGCGATGTAACATTTTTTTAATATTTTTGGCCGCTTATATATTTTAATAATAGGTGTGTTCACTTAGAGAAAATTATTGCTCATTTTCAATAATTGTTACTAGAAAGTGTACACGTACTCGAAAAACTTGCAACGAGAGAGTGAAAAAAGCATAAAAATTTGGGAGACAAAAAAATTGTTTAAAATTTCTGATAGTAAAATCTTCACTAGCAAGAATTATTCGACCACCTGGACAGACAAAATTAAAAATTGTCTCCAATCACCAATTTGTTGATTTTGCACCAATTAGCAAAATTAATATATTGATTACTAGAAATTGTAAAAATTTTAAATTTGGAATATTTTTTTTTTCAATAAATGATATTTTTAATTTTAATTAAAAAAATGATCAAAAAACATTGCCGTTTCAAGCAAAGAATTAATTGATTTAATTAAAAATAGCTCAGTTCCCATGTTCTGTAACTTTGGTAAAAACTTTTCGCATCGAAAACATGTGAAACAAAATATTCCATCGTTTCTCGAAAAGTGCGAAAAACGTGTGTCTTAACTCATATAGAAAACCATCAAAAGAGATTATGTCGTTACGTTATTAATGTATTAAATTTAACTCGAAGCCGATATAAAATTGCAGATGTGGAGAACAGCAGTCAAACATAACGTTAATGGCGAACAAAATTTTCTAAAATTGAAAAATTTTCAACGACGGCGCCGAAAATACAAGCGTCGGCTATACCACATGATGAAAAGTGCGACTTTAATGTTTGTTGTTTAAAAAAAAAACTTTGGAAACATTCGTTTAATGTTCCAAAATATTAAAAGCAAAAAAAAATTAAACAATAAAAAAAATCGGACAATCACAAAATACTTACTTCTTTTGGTTATTATTCGTTGCATTTTTCTTTTCCAATATATTTTTTAGTGTTGAAATTTTTTCTCACCCCGTTTTTAGCGTGAGTTTATTTGACAGTTCAAAGCGAGAACTTTCTCACGACAATTTTTCAGAAACAGTTTTTCAGTAAATTACTTGACAACAATCACTCGCCAAAAATTTTACAGACGCAGTTAAGTGAGAAAAACAGTTTTTTTGTTTCCATTTATGGCATTTTTGTTTGGAGTTACCATTGCCCATGGTTTTGCCAATTCCCAACAACAATTCTACAAATTTAAATTATTTTATTTCAAACGAAAAAATCAATTAAGATTTTTTGTAATTTAATAAATATTTAATTTAAAAATTTATTCCAAAACATCTAAAATGTTAATTAAATCAAAATTTTAAACTTTAATACTTTTTAAACAATTTTTTTTGTACTTTGGAATTCAAGAAGAGCTCTTGACAACAACTACGTAAAACAGAAGTAAGGAAGATCACTTAAATCAATTAAAATAGGTAATCATTCATTCAAAGCAAATTTCGATCTACCAAGGTAAAATACCATTTGGTTTAAAGATTGGTGTTTGACTAATGACGTCATCCGTCTTTAATGGCGGTGAGTGCTAAACGGCAAGCCCCCCTGAAGAGATTGTGTGGTTACAATCGAAACTAGTCAGGACAACCTGTCCGTGGAAACTCGGGTTCAATTCCCAGCTCAGTCAAGAATGAAAAATTATCAATAAATTTTAATTCATTTCTTGTTTCATAATTTTTAAATTGAAAGTTTTTCAATAACATAAAACATTTATTTTTCTAAAATTAAAGACCAATCTTCTTGCGCAGATAGTTAAAAACAATTGAATTTATTAAAAAATAATATTTTTATTCAACACCTGAATACTGTCGATATGCCTAAATTGCTAGTTTTTTCTGGTAAAGCGTTCATTTCCTTTTTTTTTTTTTTTTTTTTTGAGTAAATGGTACGGCAATTTTTTAAATTTTAAATTTACTCTCTCATTGCAAGTTCCTGCTAGTAAACTAAATGAACATACCTAATGTAAACTTTTTCGAATGAAATTTTTAAAATTCCATACAAATATTTGACCTCTTATAAAGTTTTATAATTTTTAAACAAATACAACGTTTTAGTACCGTTAAAATTTTGATTAACATCTTGTATCGGGTATTTCAGTTTTGAGATATAACCGTTTTTCGGTTATATGTCAATTATTTGTAAATATTAAAAATGGAAATCACAAAACAAGGTTGAGTAACAAATTTGTGAACACTAGAGTGTTCAATGCAGTTTTTAAACACCAGCATAAAAAGTGTTGGGTCATTTAGATCCCAAGTACATTTAAGGATTAATCTCTTTTTTTGCACTGTTTTTCTTTGTATAACTTTAGAGTTTAGTTTTTCAGTTTCATAAAAATAGGCAATAAAAAAATAAAATATACAATATTTCGCTATCTTTCCTTTAGAAATTGCAAATATGTCAAAATTTTAATTTTGAACGTCATGATTTTAGGGTTAATGTTGTCGTATTCATCTTTTGTGTACATTAATATTTTGAAAAGGTTTTGCTTAAAATTCATTACAGTAGCGAAACATTGGCCAACAAATTTATTTTTTAAGAAAATCGCTAAATTTAAATCACAGGCACAGAAAAACTCTTGGAGGTATTGACATAATTTTTTCATATTTTCATTTTCCTAATATTTCATCGAAACCGATGATCAGCAATCGAATGTGATGATCAACAAATTTCATTCCCGAAAATAATTTTTGATAATAAATTTGCATGTGCCCGGCAAATAAAAAACTGAAATGGCAAGCTGCTTTATTTAGCAACTTGTTTTTTTTAATTTTGTTTTTTTCTATCCTCTTACAACTATAATTCGCGTTGGAAAAAACCCAGCCAATTGTAGGGGAATGTAAGAAAGAAAAAATTCACTATTTATTGTTGTGTCTTTGTTGAAGCTTTGATCTTGTTACAAGTAAGAGCTGAGTGTTTAAAATTCTTATTCACTTTATGGTCTTACTTGTATAATATTTTTAGCTTTTCTAAAGTATTTGGAAAAAGTTTCCTGACGAGCTGGCCTAAGCAACCAGCGAAATGCGCATAGAAACTAGCTTTCCCACAACAATAAATTTCAGTGTTTTTTATCATAAATTGGGATTATTAGCACATCATTAATAAATGAATTAATTAACAATTTTGGAAATTTGTTAAACAAAATTTTTAAAAATGTAGTTTTGAAAATTCCTTTCAAATGCTGTATTTTTTGTTTAAATCCGTTGACAAGGCAAAAATGGAAGCGTTCTTAATCGTTTTGACTTTGCCGATTTATTTATAGACTATAGTTTAACGCAGGGCTTAAAAGGGGCTTGAAAGGCTAGTGTTAAAAAATTTTGATTTAGAAAAAGATTGTCAACTTCAAATTTAATTTAATGTCTCAGCAGCTGGTAAAATTTCCATACCTTAGCCCGGGGCGAACTGTGTGTAGTAAAAACATAACCTAAAAATATTTTTTTTTTCCATTATTTTCAACATTGGTGGTTTTGGTCAGCCAAAAAAAAATATAATTTAATATAAGCTTAAACTCTATTAATATTTTTTTGCGCTAAAAAATGTAAATTTTTCAATTTACTTTTGCTGCAATCAAAAACAAATATCTAACAAATTTTCCAAGATATTTTTGCTTTTTCAACACCGTCACAAATTGTTTGTTATTTTGTTTGCAGTAGTTTCGCTTGAAAGGTGCCAAAAAACTTTTGCCAAAAAGTTGGAAGTTGTCTTTTTTTTAAGTTTTTCTTCAGGTTTTGCCTTCCAATGAATACGAAATGCAAACGAACCTTTTTTTTTTAGAAAAAATATGAGTAAAAAACTGTATGTAAATTAAAAAAAGAGTATGCTCTTTAAGTGGTTTTGACACAACAAATGACTTGTCAGCCAGATAGAATTCCGTTTGAATAAATTTTTTTATGAATATTTTAAGAAATAAGAAATTGTCTGCAATATTTTTAAGACATTGATTATCTTTGCAATACAAGAATGTGTCTAAAAATAATTTTTACATAAATAAGTTTTTTATATTTTATTCATAAATATATTTATGTTTATTTACTGCATTCGTTTAGGGTACCGTTACGTAAGTTTGTCTACAAATTAGGGAGCAACATATATTTAAATTATAATTTATAAGGCAAATGTCTTGACATAAATAATCAGACCCAGACAGCCAGCAGGTATAGGCAATGTTTGCTTCACTGACGAAGCGAGACATCCCACCTTAGTAGATTTGATCTAAGGTGGGTGGCATCCCCATCGAAAGGCTAAGGACCTTGGGCTTGCAACCTGCAACACCTGCAATTTATATTGTTAAAGAAACCTTAAGCTAAATATTTTTTTGTGATTTGGCGTTAAAGCATTAAATAAGAATTTAAAGCAAAATTTTTATTTCTCTAAATAAGAGCTGGCAAGTCGTCTTTAATTTTAATCGTAATCGCAACTAATCGCGCCTTTCAATTGCAGTCACTGGAAAGTTCTATGATTACGGTTAGAAAATTTAAGCTTTTAATTTGTTTCGAATAAAATTTCAAGTCCTTACATGCTGTCAGCCCTCCAAATTAATAAGATAATGATAATTTATAAGTGGTAGCTAGAACTTTTTCGGATTGATTGTAGCCTTTTGTTTTTTCTCTGGGCATACCCACCCAAAATATTAAAGATTGTCTCTAATAACCAAATTTATAGAATGAAGCAAACAATTTGTTGATTTTGCACCAAATACCAAAATGATTACATTGATTACTAACAATTTAAAAATTATTTTTTTCAATAAATGATATATTTAATTTTAATAAAAAAAAATTATCAAAATACTTCGCCGTTTCAAACAATGTGTTAATTGATTTAATTAAATATAGCTCAGTCTTGACAATTCCCAACAACAAGTTTAAATTATATTATTTTAACCGAAAACATCAATTAAGATTTTTTTGTTATTTAATTAATATTTTAATAAAATATTTATTTTAAAACAACTAAAATGTTAATTAAATCAAAATCATATTTTTAATTTTTTTTAAAATAATGGCCTTAATTATAACATTAAATAAATTTAAATAGTTTTTAAACAACTTTTTTAATTGATAAAAAACTACTGAAAATTTTTTTTTTGTATGATATTTTCACAATAAGCCTTTCAAATAGTTATTTTTATTTTTTTAAGCCTGCAACATTTTTTATAATTTTTTTTTTATTATAAAAAATTTTTTTAATAAAGAGGATATCATACAAGTATGTACTCCTATGTTCAAAAAGTTCTAGTTTTATTTCAAATGTCACTAAGTGGTACTCAAAGTATGACGTCTATAAAACGAAAAATGTTTATGAATCTAAAGCACAGGATAATAAAACGTGAACGTGAGACTTGAAAAAATGTTCGTGAATGAAAGTACGTGATTAAAAATTATCAGTTCATGAGCATTCGTGACGTGAGCATTTTGAAAATAAGTCGTGCGCGAAAGTGCGTGATCAGCTCTTCTTTTTTCCACACCACCATACGAAAATCCCCAGTGCGTGGTGTATGAGTAATATTAATAAAATTTAATAATTTTAAGGTGACTACTTTTAAGCAAAAAAATTAAATAATTTTTTTTTTATTTAATTAATATTTTACTTAAAAATGTATTTCAAAACAACTAAAATGTTAATTAAATCAAAATTATGTTTTTAATATTTTTTTTAATATTTGATTCAATTATCACATTAATTAAATTTAAACACATTTCAAACTATTTTTTTAATTAATAATATAAATACGGAAATTTTTTTATGCCAAATTCATCAAATTATGACAATAATGGAAAATTTAAAAAAGATTTTTCCTGTCGAGCCGTGCATTTTAGTTCTAATTTGAATGTCACCATTTCCTATTAAAGGGCTACCTCAACAAGCAAAATGGCACAATTTGGATGACGTAGAATCCAAGAGCAATTCATCAGCAACAATTACACCATCCTAAGTCTACTGTGTGATCGCTCGCATGGATAATTGGTCCGTATTTCTTTTGAAAAAGGTCGTGTATATCGGACGATGTCAGAATATTTTGTACAGCCAGCTGTGGAACACCATTCTACTTTGTGGGTTCAACAAGATGGAGCTACAACTAATACTAGATGGTTTATTGCCACAAAGATTAATTAACCGAAAGAAGCTTGTATGGGACTATGTGAAAGTATTAAGCAATTCTCATCATTTGCCCTTATGACTATTGGAATCTTGTGAGAATAACAACAAGGCTTACATGAACAGCCAGCCTACATGCCAGACGGACTTCGTTAGATCGATTCAAAAAGAGATGATGATGGTATAATTAAAGGTGTGTTAAGAGCTAATATTTTAAGGTATTATAAACATCAGCACAAACGTATAATACCTTTTCTGCTATTGTGGTGTACAAAAAGTTATCAATAACTTAAACCGTATAGCTATTTGTGAGCCACCCTGTATCATATAAAGTTAAAATTTGTTCACAGAAAATAGTGTTTTATCAATTAAAAAAAAGGTTTAAAAAGTATTTAAATTTAATTAATGTGATAATTGAATCAATTATTTTTTTAGTTGAAAGAAAATTAAAAATTTAATTTTGATTTAATTAACATTTTAGTTATTTTGAAATAAATTTTTAATTAAAATTTTAATAAAATAACAAAAAATCTTATTTGACTTTTTTCGTTTAAAATAAAATAATTTTAACATGTAGAATTGTTGTTGGGAGTTGTCAATATTTATTTAAATAAATTAACACATTGTTTGAAATGGCAAATTTTTTTGATCACTTTTTTAATTAAAATTAAAAATATTTTTTCAAAATTTAAAAATTTTAGGAATCAATATAATCATTTTGGTAATAGTTTGCAACTTGTTTGCTTGATATTATGAATTTGGAATAAATTTGGTAATTCGAGATATTTAATAATTTTTTCTGTGTTTTGTAATTTCCAATCAAAACCAAAATCATTAAATATGCAGTTAATCAATAATCTAACTTAAGAAATATTGCAATTATATGCAAAGACTACCCCAAGCCAGCCTTTTAAATTTCAACGAAAAATGTTAAATTAATTACAACCCCAACAATTCTTAGAAGTATTACGCAAAAGTCTAAAGTTATATTCACTTTAAACAATTATTTGACGAAAAAATTCCAAGAAATGCTTGACCACAAAATTGATCTACTTTACACACTCGTTTGAATAATTTTTGTTAATCTACTAAACTGTTTTACTGAGAAAAATTAAAGAATAATGTAATTAATAAAATGTTTATTGCTCTAGCAAACGTTATGCAAAATCAAACAATTGTCTTAAGTTACAGCCAAAGTGTGAATGAAGTAGTTTGTTGTGATATGAAAAAATCAAATTTTTGTTGAAAGCTAGAATTTTTTTTTTAATTAATGATTTTTAAAAAGTGACGTATTTCTGACACAAAATATTCATTTTTTTATATTTTACGAAAATTTCTTTTTATAACTTGAATTTTCTTTTTAAGCAGCTGATTCCTTTCAGAAAAAGTAATCACAAAACATTTGTTACAGAAAGGAACAAAACAGAACAGCAACAGAAAGTAAAAACTAATGAGGCCTTTAGTCTAGTTTTAAGCTGATTAAAATACAAATTAAAAACATGTTTCTTTTATACTCTATTTTATAAAGAATAAAGAAGAGCACCAAAAGATGCTTAAACGGATAATTTAAAACAAAAAAAGACGGAAACAGTACAAAGTATTTTAATTTCATTTTTTAATTAACATTTCCAATTTTCTCTGACTCTGTTTGATTGTCAAAGTCCTTTAACATTTATTCAAAATTTTTTCTAATTAGAGTAGAAAATAGACAGGATATAACATTTTTTTTAGCTTGTAAAAGGAAAAAGGAGAAAATAATAAAACTTGTATGAGAGTAAAGTTGGTCAACCCCGACTGTTTGATACCCTATACAAAAGGATTAACAGACAAATTAAAAAACTTCAAAACTTAATAATAATGATACGAAGTTAACGTTCTTTGTACCGAATGTAAAATAGATATAAACATCTACTTATATGACATTTTTTCGGTGGGGGGCTTATATGGGACTTATGGTCAATTCTGGACAGGCGACGACATAGTACAAAATAATATATGAAGCTTCCAACGTAGCAGGCTTGTAAGGGAGAAACGTAAAAGTTTAGCTTACAATCTTGCTTCTGGAAGACAAGAATTTTATATGGCGAGTTCCAATTTGAAGCAAAACATTTTTTACGCAGAAAGCGCTTTATTTAGCGAATATAAATTGGTGAATGTAACGCACAGCTTTACACACTGAATGTTTTTTTGTCACCGTTATTTTTAAAAATGCAACCTTGCAAACCTGCTTCGTCTTTGTGTTTATACTAGAGTATCCACTCAATTAATCGTTGTTCGATTAATCGAAGAAATTTTTCGCCATTATTTGTTCGAATAATTAAAATAGCCAATTTAAAATAACGAATAACTCAAACAATATATGTCAATTAATCGATTAAAATTTATTTCTTAGAAAATTCTACATTTTTAAAATAAAAATATTTTTTTTTTAGATTTCTAACTCATAAAATACCTAACAACTAAATAACATGTTATTATATTCTGTATCTATTGTATTACGCGCACTTCTGAACATATTTTAGTCCATTTTTAGATGTGGGTGCGTGTGAGCAAATTATGTAATAAACGATTAACTAATAATTCCATACGTAAGAAATTTCATACTAAAATAGCGCTTTTTCATATTGAGTTTGACGTGCATTGTAAAAAAAATCATCAGCATTTATGAATGTGTACACCAGATTGTGGGTTACCTGTTTTTCCCCGACCTTAAATTTCTTAATTGCCATTGTTAGATTCGTCTTAAAAACCGAAGTGTCCTTAGATGGGTAGTTGAAAACAAAATCACGGATTGTTGGCGCAAAATAGTATTTTGTTAAAAAACAAATCACCCAAACCTATAGAGTAGAGCTTTAAAATGAAGGAAAATAATTATCAGCCATGTTCGGGTAATCGAATACGTATGAGTTAAATTGAAATCGAACAAACCTTGAAAACGATTCAATTTAAAAAGTTTATATAAAAGTTCATTTTAAATACGTCATACTTTGCGTTCTTATCCTAATCAGAACTTCTCTTAAAATCAGGAAGAAAACGGTGTTAAAAAAAAGACTGAGAATTTCCATTGATTTTAATTTGACTTAATTTTCAGGAATAATAAATAAGTTAAATTGAATAACGAATAATAAATTTGTTTAAATAGGCTGTACCTCTCATAAAAATACCGCGACAAAAAAGTCTAAAATAACATAAATAATTAAATAATTTATAAAAATATATGTTGAATTCCCGTATTAAGTTTAACAGGCGGGACATAATTAAAAATTATACACTGAAATAAAATTAAAGGACCCCGACTGCTGCTAAGCCTTATGCATATATTAAACTTTGGCTTTCGGGTCATTTTATGGTCTGTTCAACCGAAGTAGTGTTTACTTTGTCTTTTAGCTTATTTTTATTTTTTTGCTTAAGCTTGTTTCGTTTTCTTTAGCGCCTTCAAAACTGAATGTTTTGCCCCGCTGTTTTTTGATTTTTAATTATTTGTTTGATTTAAAAGTTTTAGAACTGTATACGTGGTATAAATAAATTGTTATTTAATTGTTTATTGTTTAATTATATTTTTATTGTATTGTTTTTTTCGGTTTGTTAATATAATAAAAGTATCAAATCAAGTAGACATGTTTGTTTTTCACCGTGGATAAGATTATTTGAATTATTCGAGTTATTCGAACATTTTAAAACTCTTATTCGATTAATCGAGAAAAATTTAAAGTTAAAAATCGATTAATTGGTTACTCGAGCAAAATCAAAAGTCAAATAATTGGACACTCTAGTTAATACCAACATTTATAAGGAAGTTATGGCATTAAAAGCTATTTTCTGGAGTGGTATTTGTATGGAAGCTGTGGTCAAATATGGACCGATTACAAAAAAAAAAAAAAAAAAAAAAAATTATATTTTTATTACTTACATGGACAGTCGGCCAACAGGATAGACGAACATCGACGGTCTATTACACTTAAAGGTAAAACAATATTTCACTGTTAAATACATATTCTCTGTCATTTCCCGGCATTCGGAGATCTACGAATAAACTGTTTAGTCGAAGAACCCTTGGGAATAATACTTGTCTTTCTGATATTGATTTGCACAGGATCCACTTCTTTATTGAATCAACCGGGTGACTGAGAGAGAATATAAGCAGCCAGGTAACATAGGACCCTTGGGAGAGGGTGTGACATAGTAACTCAACGGGAAATAATTAATGGATCCACATGAGATGTGCTTGACTACGGCTGCCAATTGAACCTAACAAATAGTTTGGTTATCAATGTAAAACATCTGTCAAAACGCGATCTAAACTGATAAAGTGAGCGTGGAACCTCCCATACAAGGAATATATAATTGTCTCAATGTTTGCAAAAGGATAAGAGTAAACATTTGTAATATCAGATCATTATTGGTTTGACCTATCGACTATTTAAAAAAAAGTTAAGCTGGTTATGGGGTATATCTATTCAGAATACCCCCTTTCTGAACCCAAAGACTGTTTCACGAATTTTTTATGGTTTCTGAGATATTAAGCAATAAGAATTTTGCTCCGTATCAAGTATTTTATAGGTTATTAGATATTGCTTTGCAACTGTTTGGCAAATGCTGCAAATTCATTGTACAAAAACACGAAATAAACTTCACTCTTGCTTTGCATCATTGCCGTAAGAAAAACAAGTTGTTAAAGCGAAAGCAAAATAAAACGACAACAAGAAAATAAATTGTACTCTTGCATTGCTTTATTGCCGTAAAAGAAAAATAGTGAAAGCAAAAGCAAAATAAAATGTTAACAACTCAATGCACAGCAGTATATATACGTATGTGACACAAAAGCCATTTTTTTAAAATAAATTTAGAAAAGTGGCGTATGCGGCACAAAACAATAATTTTCACTTTCAAAACATATGCACGAAGCATTGGCGAATATACAAAAAAAATTGTATTAGTTATATTTTCCGAAAACTTCATGTAAACCTTCATAGTCATTTTTATCCACTACGACTTTTTGGCATATGCGCCAAACCAATAATGTGGTGACGATATGGTTAAAATGTCTTCGTTATCAGCATACGGGATCTGTTTTTAGATTTTATTTACTAATTTTATTTTAATGGGGGTAGCGAGGCGAACCGGTGGGTTATAAATGCGACTATTTGATTGTTATCGACCTATCTGAAGGAAATTTCCGGAATTAATCATATTTACATTAAATTTATATATTTGCCGCATCTTCGAAAAATGTATGCGGCCGAGAGCGATTTGTTTAAAACCCTATTTGTTAAATTATAAACGTTTTCTCTCGAAGTTTTATAAAGTTATTTCTTTGCGTTACAAATGCCAGCCTACACGGATAATACCCTCTGGCGGTGTAAAGTATATTAATTATTTTATAGGTTTAAGTTAAAAAGTAAAGAAACTGAAGGTCCTTTTTAAGATTTTTTTTTAATTTATGTATGTAAATAATGTGTAAACAAGGAAACAGAAAATAAATTAGTTGTTGAGTTTTTTTTTATTAAAATATTTATCCAAAAATAAATTTAAATCCAAATAAAATTAAATCCAAAAATAAATTTTTGCACCAGCAGAATTCTCAACAATAAGAAAAAAAATTAATTACAAGAAGACACATTTTCACTGTCAATGTAAACATTTTTGATAATATTTACACAAGTTTCTAACTCACTCTATCTATCTCTCTACTACACATCAGGCATGGAAAATTTAATACTATCCCAGCCAGTAAAATACTCCAATGGTGAATTAGACATTTCTTGCATTCCTGTCAGATATCTATCAGAAATGCCGGAAAAAACCGAAATTTTCGATGACGTGTCTGCCAGAATTTGCGTCAACCACTTCATATATTTTTGGGTTAAAAATCTGACAGAATTCGTTACGATTTCGAGTTTTTGTCAGGCGACGCACACTGGTTCATATTTTGATAAGGCGGCCAAAATTATTTTTTTGTTCTCCAAATCAAAAATTATTTTATTCATATGAAAGTTAATACTAGTAAACCTCAGGATCCACAAAATTTTAACCCTTCTTCAACTATTTCCTTGAGAACAGGGTGGTGCAAAATGAACTTTCTCAGTATTTGGTTATAGTTATGATTTTCTTAGTCAAATTCTAAAGTGGAAATGGTCATAACTTGTTTGACAGAATAAGTTTTGTGTATTAGTTTATCTTCCTTAATATTATCGGTTTAAAGCATTAAACTCTGCGATCTGCAGAACCATTTAATTTTAATTTTTTTTTTGTTTTAATGTCAAAATTTCCCTGAAACCTCTTACTTTTTTAGAGCATAAGTCCTGAGCGTCAAAATGAGTCAAAAAAATCTTACACCGGCTGGCTCCAAACTTGCGAACTACAGCAATTTCTGTGACCTAAGGTAAGATATTCGGTTCAGAGGTGGTGAAATATTAAAGAATTTTCGGCGATTAAAACAGTTCCGGCCACATAAATTATTTAGCATGTCAACTTATCAATTATTTTAAAAAAGGTAAAAATTGCGTTTATGCTATTTTATGAATTTATTGTGGGTGAACGGATGCTGCAAAACAAATTGGCGACATAAATTGACTTACACGTAAGATTTCTGAGTTATTTTAAGTACATATTAAGATTAAATATTAGTAAATAGCAGCAGCATAAACTACAAAGTTTAAATACCTTTAAATTGCATATTAATTTAAAAAAATTAAAGTAGCAGGTAAATAAAAAAAAAACAAGTTCACAGTTATATTTTACGTGAAATATTAGCTTAATTTATTGCCGGTATGTTATCCTTTTAAAATTGTGAAAACAGGACTTTTGTATGTTTCAAACTAATGCTAATAAAAGATAATTATATCAAGAGTATAAAAACTCATGCAAACATATTTTTTCTTCATTATTGGATAAACAATGGCCATGTTCAGTTATAAAGTCCTCGCTGATATATATTTTCAACAGAAAGATGAAAAAGTTATTGAGTTACACATAATAAATAATCCATTCTTTAAACCGAACAAGAAATCAAAAGCTCATAAAACAAAAAAAAAAAAAAAACGGTACGTTAAATGTAATAAAAACAAGAAAAGATTTTACTTGCACAACCAAAAATGGTTAACAAATCAACTTATTTTTAAGAAGTCGATAACCGTTCAGGAAACTGGAAAAGGGGGCCAACCAGCAAAACCAATTGACAAACCAATTTCTGCATCAAATTCAACCAACGCAAAATAAGAAAACAAAAATTGCAATAATTCATAAAATAGTGGAAGCGAGCACAAGACGTTCAGAGCAGGTTTAAAAAAGTATGCCTACACCAACTGAAGAACTGAAATTGACTCCTTACGAAGGATTTGCACTATTTTTGGATTTAAAACTGACTAAAAAATTGTGGAATTTTTCCTGCATATCTAGATTTAGTTTCTGTCAAAAAAGAGTACTTACATTTACAAAAGGCAATAAGTGCAACTTCAAGTTCAGCCGAAGTAAAATTACAGGATCTTCTCGAACACCCTGCAGAACGATTATTAAATACACGTGATGCTGACTGTATAAAAAACTTAAAAAATGGAAGTTCTGATCAGAAAACACACAAGCAATGTAATGCAGAAAATTCAGCTGATGCTCACTTATTCATGGTATCTTTCATTTCATTGCGTTTAAGAAAAACTGATATTGGATTAGAGCTGTCAACTAGTAGAGCTACAGAAATGGTTCCATGAAAAAATAAAATTCCCTCCTTAACAAAGTATTGCAGACCAATAAAAATATTTATTCCGCCATCTTGGGTGTTGCACCATGTTGGACTTATACAAAAATTTCAGCTTAATCGGCTAAAGATATCCGCTTCAAAGTTGAGTTTCAAGCTTTATAAGTCTGCAAATTGGATTTAGAATGATGGCACTGTGTTCGTGTTAATCTTAGCAAGCCCTTTCACTTGATACTTATATTGCAGAAGAGCATTAAAAACAGCTAGTCCGCCATCTAGGACTTGCTGCCATGTTGGATTTTTCTTTATTCCTATGCTCTTCGCTTGTCTGCAAGAGACCAGAGTCTCTGGTGGGAATCGAACCCGCAACCCCGGTACTGATAGACTAGCTCATTACCAGCTAGCCTACCGGGGCACCCACATCAAACAGATTTCCATTAATTGTCATACAAAATGAACCTGTATAAAAGATATCTGCTTCAGAATTGAGTTTCAAGATGCCACCCGAACAAATATACATTGCAAGTTAAATAAAAGCTTTTAAAACTAAAATATTCGTACATATTTAACCAAAACTAAAAGTTGAATTACTTCAAATTTTATTGATAGCCAAGAATACTACTGAAATTTTTCAAAAGTTTCTTTTTTTTCCTATAACAACTAGTCTTATTACAAAAAAGCAAACCCTGTGAATATTGGGATTAAAAATTTACAGGGGCCAAATGTTCGCATTTTCTGAGAAGATTTAAGTTCGAAAAAATATAAGTATCAGTTGTAAGATATAACAGAAAAAATGAGAGATTATAAAAAATATGTATATGAAATATTAAAATTTTACACGAAAACTCAACAAAAAATGAAAATGGATTTTGAACTTCCCATAACTTTTGTTCCTAACAGTCGAATTTAACGTTTTGTCGCGTAAATTAAAGCTTAGGTTCCCACATATCGAGCAAAAAAATCGTATAAAAATACCGATCCAGTCAAAAGTTATGGAATTTTCAACATTTTTTATTTTTCGAATTTATTCTATGAGCTAAATTTCAGTTATGTATTTTATAAAGCTTTTTGTAATAGTTCTATTCCTTAAATATTTATAGCCTATTTCCAATGTGCGTAAGAATTCTTTCGTTCGCATAACTACATTAAAAACAAAAACAAAGTCTAAGAATTTGTTTTTGTTTTCAATGTAGTTATACGAAAGAAAGAACTCTTTCGCACATCGGAAATAGGCTATTAGGAATGACTTTATAAAATACATAACTGAAATTTGGCTCATAGAATAAATTCGAAAAATAAAAAATGTTGAATATAATAAAGTAACTTATGAAAAATAAATAATTCTCAGATTCTATTTGTTATGGGATTTTCTTAAAAAACGATTGAATGCATAAAATTTTAAAAATATTTTTGAATAATTGTCCAAATTTTAATTTTTTTTACCTAAAACCATTTACAAAAACTTAGTTGAACTTAAGATTTGTCTCTTAAGCAAGCACTATTTACAAGTAAGTATTTCTTAAGTGTGCGTTATTGTGAGAGTTCGAAATTGTTCCGGGTGTTAAAGTGTGTTCGTGATAACAAAAATATTTTTAGTCAGCGTGTGCAGTCATTGAGAATTGATAAATTTCTTTTGCCTAAACGTAGTTGATTATATTTTCTTCCCTTGTGCAAATGCCTTAAGTTTAAACTGAGATTTTAGTTTTATCATGGTTTTTTCCTTGTGCTGCTAAGCCTGCAAAATATGTTTAAGATTGTTGCAAGACAGTTGGGTTAGAGATGGTAGTTTCGCTTAATGTTTGAAATAATGGCCAGCAGAAACATTACAAAATATTAAGCATAATTAGTCGTAGTTTCATAATTTTCAAATATATTTTTTGAAATTTTTTGTGCTCAAGTTTTCCTCAATTATTTGGGCGATTTATAAAGCGTGCTATCAAGTCAAATTGTTATATTTTCCTAAATAATATTTTACAATTGTTTAAAAAACAATTGTTGTGTTTTAAACAAAATCAATATTTTAATGCCGTGTTCATTGATACGTCATAGATCTACAGTAGAAATCTAAACTATAAGTAGTTGCCCACAGCAGTCATATATATTTCTTGTAATTCTTTTAAGACATATGACTTTAAAACTTTATGACTACCTTTTGAATCACCCAGTTATAGATATTTTAATAATATAACAAAATCTAGAGCTCAAGCGTCTTGAACTTTTAAAATAGAAGCAACAACGGGTTAATTACAAGAACTTTGAAGCAGCCCTTGTTGGAGTTTAAGTATCTTAACGGATCTCAATTAAAAGAGATGAATAAGCCAGTGCGAGTTTTTGGTGGAAAGTCTTCTTTAGATGGCCTAGGCAAAAGAAGATTGTTTTTTTTAATTTTGATACTTCTTCTTAAAAATATACATTTTTTTAGAAATTCAGTTCCACTTTTCAATCTTTTTATCCATCCCTGGGACACACATACACACAGACGCACCCAAAGTTTTAAAAGATGAAAGATTTTGATTTTGTTGCGTTTGTTTCTGTTAACGCATGTTTGGCCTTTTCTCTCACCCTTCTCTGATTTTTTAAAACAAACAAATTAACGAAAGAACCAACAAAAAAAGAGTCCTATGTAAATAAGTGATGCCAGATATCTGAAGTGATTTTGTAAGTTTTTGGTAATATTTTTATTTTTGGATTTTTGGCTTTTAAATGACTTACCTGGGGTATTTTGTGGGTCTTTTTGATGTTGGCTTATTGAATATTTCAAACGAGTTCGACTACAGTCATTTAAAATCTGTAAAGGGATAAACAAGTAATTGAATTTAAATTTTTTTTATATTCTATTTATAAATTAATACTAATTTTCTATAATTCAAAGATATTTCCAATAAATAAATTTTTTAAAATTTTGCAGGGGTGTACATACGAGTATAGCAAAAATTATAACACTTGACAAGTGCTTAAGGATTACAAAAGTTTCTTATTTTCTGGACAGTTTTTATTAATGTTCAAATTTAATTAATATAAAATTTTTTTAAATAATTAATAACAATATATTTAAATCTATAATCAATTTAAATTTTCATAAAATGTTTTATAAGTGGAATTTATTATATTTAGCATTTGTTTTTGGCACTCTAGAAAGCAAGTGGCCTTTCTATGGTTAATTCAGCACATTAAGCGTATCGCTTTTATGGTTTATTATAGATTTTAATTAACTTTTTAAGAATTAATAGGGATGAGGATATAGGGAGTAGTGCTTGTTAACATTCGACTTACTTTATTCATGTTGAAAGTGAGAGGAAAGACAATTTTTTTTGCCAGTAATGCGTTGTACGATGCACCGGCCAATCATCCACAAAAAGATGGGCTCTTTAGAAAAAAGTTTATTTCGAACAAATGTACGGGCTTCATGAACCATATCCCTTATTTCATCAGAACACATCCCATTATAGTAACGATAAAATAGGAAAGTACAACCCACATTGCGACGGTGCGACGACGCGGGAGTGAATAGAATTGGTTACTCTACTGTCACCAATGAGAACCTTCGCCCTTTCATGCACTCGGTCGAGAAGCTCTACAATTACCTTAAAGCACCGGCCCACACATGAGAGTTGTATTCCATCCTCGGGCGGATATAGGTTTTATAAATAGGTGGCATGTCATAACGTCCAGTGTCATAGTGTCCATGGACGTTATGACACCCCAAAAAGTGTCATAGTGTCCATGGACATTATGACACTTTCAAAAGTGTCATAACGTCCGCGGACACTATGACACTTTGGAAATGGACATTATGACACTTTCAAAAGTGTCATTAGGTCCATTATTACTAAATAAGTTAAATACAAAAAAATTATCTGCATACACGCAGAGAGAAACATGTTTCATTATGTTCCCAACCAACAAAACTATTTTTAAAGAAACTAGTTTAACCATAATATGGTTGTCGGTGACAATGATTTTTTTAGATGAAACATAATATGGTAAAAAATTTTTTAAAAATGGTTTTCCTGCTTTTTCTCTGGGAGTAAATATTAAATATATAACGAAAACACTTTTGGGCGCAAGGATTTCCTCCTCTATAGTATAACAAATACCGGCTTCGCTAACTAAAGCTTCTCTGCATAGTCGGCTTTCGTTCGGAAACAAGGCAGATTTTAGAAGCTTTACTTAGCGAAGCCGGTGTTTGTTATACCATAGAGGAGAAAATCCTTGCGCCCGGCCAAAGGCCGGCTGTGCAGAGAAGCTTTAGTTAGCGAAGCCGGTATTTGTTATACCATAGAGAAGAAAATCCTTGCGCCCGGCCGAAGGCCGGCTATGATCCCAAATTTGTTTACATTCTTGCTTGTTGTGGACATTATGACACCTTGCAAAGTGTCATAACGTCCGCGGACGCTATGACATTTCTTCGATGGACGTTATGACACTGGACGTTATGACATGCCACCGTATAAATAGTAAGGAGATCAAATGGAGCGAAGTATCTCTTACGCCATTTTAAAAAACCGAGACACTTGACTTCTTCATTCGACATCTTCAATATATGTTTCATCCATCGGGCATAACATTATGTATTCATGAACAGAACATCAATAGATTCTGATTCCTCAATAATTATACTGCCCATATATACCGGTGATGCAACTTGCTCCGTCGCGCGTTTATGCGTCAGCATGCAACATTGGGTCTTTCAGGCGTTAAAATCGCACAAATAACGGATCCACTTGGTCGATAATCAAATGAATGCGAATGGCAGCGGTTGCTGTAATCTGCAAAAGAGTAGATAGGGTTGGAAGTTTGACATAGGAGGTTATTTAGAAAAATAAGAAATAGAGTAGGCACCCCTGAATGAATCTTACACTCGTTTCACGAAACCCCATCTATAATATCTCGTATAGTGCGATCTCTTATTTGATTTCGTTTTGTTGTATTCATACTAGTTCTATTATGAAGGCCGTGCATCATTATTTCTAGTGTTTTATAAAGAAATATTAAGCGGTTTCTAAAAATAAGACAAAACTCGAAAATTTGGTTAAGACATTTTGATAATTTAGCCAAAAACTTTTTCAAGATTTTGAATCTCTTGCCAAAATCAATATTTTTTTCTTTTTTGTAGAAATCTAAGACATCTTAAACTCAATTACTAACTACATTTTCCCCCACCAAAAATCTGGCATCCTTCCAAACGGTCTTAGTTTAAACCTTTAGTTTTCTACATCCGTTCAAACAAACAGAGATGGCAAACGGTTACACATAAATGTTTTGGTTTGTGTCTTAGTAAGAAATTATAACTGCCTTTTAATAAAAATATATTACGTACGGCACAATCTTAAAATTTATGTTCGTAGTTTAGTTTTAGTATGTGTTTAAATGATGCTTCATGTGTGTAAATTATTTGGATTTTTCTTATTTCTCTTACACCCACAGTAAAACTCACCCCTGGTTGTTATATAAACAAAAACATGAACAACAACAGCAAAAACTACCTTTACAACAAATACAGTACAATTCAATGTAATGTGTCAATGCTCTTTAAAGTGGTAGTCTATGAATCCTTGTTTGTTTTGTTTTATGTAAGTATGTGTGCATAAGGACACATACACACGCCGACATATTTTTATTTAGTAACTGTGTTTATTTAAGGATTTATGTATGTATGCATGTTTGTTTGTTGTAACTGTATGCGTAGGTGTGTTTGCTAAAATGTATACATATGTAGTTGTTTTTGTTGCCGTTCTTTTTTTTTTGTTTTTGTAGCCTTTTATAATAAATTTCTTTTTTATGTAAAATTTCTACTTAAATTTTATGGCTGCTGTTTTATTTTGTGTGATATTTTCCTGTATTTTATTGCATATTTTTTTCTAGTTGTTTGTTTTGTTGTTGTCTCCTATAGCCATGAAACGCCTCCTCGACCTTTTTTTCAAATTTATTTTTGCTTAAATTTAAATTTAATGGCACTGACGTACGCAGTGTTGCCTTTTTTGCAAAAAAAAAATTAATTAATATTTTTAATTTGTTTTAAACACAGGTTTATTTCGAAAAAAGTAGTTTTTGCGCGAAATGTAAAAACTTTTTTTTGTACCTTTGAAGGAAAATAAACTTTTTAAAAAAGTAAATATATCAGTATATATTTTAGCCAACAAACAAGAAGTCAAACCTATTTTTTTTTTTGTTATAAAATACTTTATCATTTGATATCAAGCACAATTCTCAAACCTTTTGAAATGGTTTGATTTTGCCATTAGAATATTTTGCATTTGAATATAAACATTTGCCAAACTGTTTATAAATTTGTTGTCAAATTAATATTTTTGTGAGAAAAGTGCTGAAATTTAAAAAAAAAATGTTACTATGTGTAAAAAGAGAACTTTTTGTGTGGACATTAATTTAAATATTTTCTGGATGGTGTGGAAATTGAAATGGTTAACAACTATAAATCCCTTGGCTTTCATATTGATCATGAATTGACTTCTGATTATCACATAGACTCTGTGATATCTAAAGTAACCTGGACTTTTTATTGTACGGGCTATTACTTGCCCCCCACCGTTAGAAGACGAGTTGGGTTGGCATTTTGTAAGCCGTTATTTCTATATGGATTGGAAGTTTATGGGTGTACATCTCGCGGGAATTTGTAAAGGCTTAAATTATATTTTAATAGAATAGTGAGGTATATTTATAATTTGCGAATAAGGGATCATGTGTCCGGAAATCGATCGGAATTACTAGGTTACGATTTTGGGTATTATATTTGTGCTCGCCAGATAATTTTGTTTTATAAGATTGTTAAGTATAATCGCCCACAGTATTTAATGGCTTAGTTTATTTTCGGACAGTTGATTAGATCATCACAATTACCATATCCTGAATATTCTACGGTTATTATGAGTAGATCTTTTGTGGCAAAGGTGGTCAGATTGTGGAATACATTTATTCCTAATAGTGAAAAGCCATTTTCTAGAGCTGTGGTTCAATTTGAGGACCTTTGTTGCTGATATAAACTCTTTCTGGACGCTGTAGTTGTATTTGCATAGAGATACATTTTTTTGGGGGTATGATTCTGGTATTGTTGTTTATTTTTTTTGAATTAAGAAATAAATGAAAGTGAGTTTTAAGCAGAAGAGCGAGTATTTATAGATTCCGGAAATATTAATAGATATAGAATTTTTCATAGCATTATTAAGATATGTTAATATAATATTTAATATGAATACTACTGTCAACTTATATTAACTGCAGCTATTTGGCCCACTCGGCTTACAGCTGCAATAAAATTAAATAAATTAAATTAAATTAAATTAAAAATTAAAAGTACTTCTTATTTAAATTAAACCTTTTGTTACAAAGTTTTTTTTGCAAACAAACTTTTTGTGAAAAATTCCTTTTTTTTTTTGTTTTTTTTTTTTTTTTTTTTTTGTAAAAAAAAACATTTGCTAAAATTGAAATTTTTGATTTAAAAACGGGTTTCTAGGGAAAGGAAATCTTTTCAAAGTTAAGAAAAATTTGATAGCAAAATGTTTTTTTAGTGAATCATGATATAAGTGAAAAACGTTGGTTCCAAGTGAAAAGTTTGTTTCCAGTATAAACTCATTTTATATTAAGCTATATCTTTGACTATTAAATTAAATCTATCATAGCTGCTTATTATGAACATTTTCACTACAAATATGTGCTAAAACTAAATTAAACTATAATTTGATCAGAATATGAAGAATACAAATTAACAAAAATCATTTGATTTCGGTAATAACATAACTGAAATCCAATTTTGGTAATTTGAAATTAAATATTTAAAAATTTGGTTTATTTGCTTGTTGGCCAAGTTCAATCATATTTCACTTCCATTTGAATAAAGTTATTGTTTATATAAAATATTTTACTATTATTCGACTAAGATTAAGATATAAGAAAATTTTTTATTTAATAAACAAATTCCCAAATCTTTTTGTAAAGAAATCAATTTAAAAAAATTCAAATTATTTTCCTTTGGCTTGATTCAAAGAAAAATATTCGTTTTTATCCATAATATAATAAGTTCCAAGTAGGTTCATTAGGGAGAGTTGTCATTATTTACCCATGTAATGTCAAACAACGAAATATTTTAAAAGCAAATATTGAAACTTTAACATATGTATCTTGCACTTCTTAGATATTACAAACTTACTTTTTTAATATAAAATTAAAGTATATTATTCAATATATTGTCTTTTTTAAAATTGATTTTTGATAAAAAATTGATATTACAAAATTTTTATATCAAGAAATTTTTAAAAAAATAAAATTTATTTATTAGATATTTGAAGCTTGTTTTAATTTCTTACGTTATTCTCTTTTGTTTGACATTACATGGGTTTTAAAATTGAGAGCAAACTTTCTAATGCCTATACCTTGTACTTATTCCACCGTGGTTTTTATCAATATTCATTAAAAAAAATTACAAAAAATTTCAATCAAACAAAAAACATTCCAAATAATTTAATTAAAAAAAAACTATAAATTATTACTTTGATTCAACAAAAAACCTTCCAAATATTATTATTTAGAAAATAAAATTTTTTAAATACTTTGATTTGTTTAAAGAAAAAGAAAATTGTAAATTTTTTCCACTTCCATGAATTTGAATAAAGTTATTGTTAATATCAATTATTTTAATATTATTCGACTAAGATTAAGAGATATAAGAATTTTTTTTATTTAATTTAACAAATTCACAAAAATTTTTGTAAAAAAATCATCTTAAACAAATTCTAATTATTTTTCTTTGGTTTGATTCAAAGCAAAATATTCGCTTTTATCAATATTCATTAAATAATTTACAAATCATTTAATCCAACAAAAAAAAAGCTACCAAATAGTTTAATTTAAAAACAAACTATAAATTTTTTGATTCAGCAAAAGACCTTCTAAATAATTTTATTAAAAAAAAAAATTATAAATATTCGTACTTTGATTTGTTTAAAAGAAAAAGAAAATTGTAAATTTTTTCAATATTTAAAATAATAATTACTATAAATTTTCTGACACATTTCGATAGTAACCACACAATCTCTTCCATGTTTTTTTTAAGGACATTTATTAATACCATCAGTATATTTGTTCTCATAAACAGCTCAACGGAACTGTGGGAATCAATTGTCATCTCGCGTTTTAATTTTGTAACGAACGATTTTGGCATCTCACCTACTCATAAGATACCGCGTGAAAAATCTAATCTTACGAAAGTAGGGTTTAATGGTTTGAAATTTAACCCTCTCCGGTTAACGATTCTTTTATGATGGCAAAAAATCTCACCTTGGTGTGGAAGAAAAATTTCCGGGAGTTTTCTTCATTCTTCTTTTTTAAATAATCTTATCTTTATTTCTAGATGCAAATGAAGAGGTTGTTTCACCATCTGAAAATGAACTAATATCATATCTCAGTGATATTGATGTATCTTAAAAAAAACTTAAAGAAATATACGAGAATCTATGAATTTTTTTTTAAAATATAAGACACACCAATTGCATCTTCAGCGTTAGTCGAGAGACGTTATTCACTAGTAGGATTATTGAATAGCCAAGAAGAAATTCTAAAACTGATGATCATTTTGAACAACTATTAATTTTAAAAACAGTTCTTTAAACAAATTTCTGTATTGTTCTGCAAGGCTAGACAGTTTTTTAATTTCAATTAATTTGGTTTGAAAATAGTTAAATTAAATAATTTGTTAATTTTTTTTTAGAATAATAAAATTTAAATTTTTTTTGGAATGTTATGTATTTCATAATTTCTAATTTGAATACTCTTAATTTGTTTATACTCGTAGTTTGTATGAACAACTCTATTTAGTTTGTACAAGATTTCTTAGCATTTTAATAAAATAAAATGAATATTATTCAAGTTTTTTTAAATTCAAATATATTAAATTTTATTGTGGTTCAACGAATATTAATAAATTGTATATTGATCGTAAAAGTATAATTTAATTTACATTTATTGTTTTCCATTTAAAATACATTGCTATCGAATTTAATACAATTCAAGAAAAATAATTTATCAAAAATTTATATCATAGAAATTTGAATTTAGATTGATTATATTTGCAGCTAAAAATATTAAGTAAAAATTTAATTTTCTATTTAATTCACATCTTACATCTGTATTTTCTATATTTGAAAAAAAAATCATTTCATTTTAAAAATCGTTTTTTAATAAACAAAGTTTTTTTCTTGCCAATACACAGAAAAAATTATTAAATTTCTCCAATCACCAAATTTATTCCAAATTCTTATATCAAGCAAACAAATTGTTGATTTTGCACATATTACCAAAATGATTACTAAACATTTAAAGATTTTGTTTGTTGTGCTTAGTTCCCTTTTATTTAATAATTGATAAAAAAAAATACTGAAATTTATTGTTGGAGGATAAGCTGTTCCTATGCGCATTTCACTGGTTGCTTAGGCCAGATCATCAGGAAACGTTCTCCTAAATAATTTTAGAAAGGCCAAAGGGAGGGAATGAGAATTACCTACAAACACTCAAAAAGTATTTTTTGCAACGATATCAAAGCTTAAACAAAATCCCGAACAATAAATCAGTGATGAGTTTATCTTTTCTTAAATTACATTGGAATTAAGCACAACAAACAAAATGTTTTAATAAATTATAGTATTCCCAAAAACAACTTTGATGATTACTAAAAATTTTAAAATTTTTAAAAAATATTTTCAATAAAATAAATTAAAAATATCATAATTTTAATTAAAAAGGTGATCAAAAAACTTTGCCATTTCAAACAATGTGTTAATTTATTTAAATAAATATTGACAATTCCCAACAACAATTCTACAAATTTAAATTATTTTATTTTAAACGAAAAAAGTCAATTAAGATTTTTTGTTATTTAATTAAAATTTTAATTGAAAATTTATTTCAAAACAACTAAAATGTTAATTAATTCAAAATTAAATTTTTAATTTTCTTTCAATTAAAAAATAATTGATTCAATTATCACATTAATTAAATTTAAATACTTTTTAAACCATTTTTTTAATTGATTAACGTTTTTCTATGTAGAGGAATTTTAAACAGAATGGGCCATGAGTCACTGAACAATGTTTTTTTTTATTATAATTTTTTTATATTAAATTTAATTTTATTCCTTTAATTATATTCGTCCTTTTTTTATTAAAAATTAAAAGTTTTTTTGAGCTCGAGACCAATTATTTGTTAAAAATATATTAATTATTTATTCATTAATTTCTACAATATTTTGATATCCATCGGATATTATTATCAAGGAATTAGCAACAAATATATTTGTAAGATAAGTATAACTATCTCCACATACAATATTGTTCAGAATTGTACAATTTTGTACTTGTTTGTGCAAACTCGTAAATTGTATTTAGGTATTGAAATCAGCCAGGGCTGTGGAATCGTCAAAAAATAGTTCAAACTCCGACCCCAACCGCTGGAATTTTTTTAGTCCGACTTTAACTCCTACTGCTATTCTAACCTTGATGTTAAATGTATATCAGACTGGTCCTTATTTGACTTTAAATTTTTTTTAATGCTGTACCTTTTAAATGGTTATAGCAAGAAAATGATTATGTAAAAATTTCCAATCGATATTTTAATTCTATCACGTGCCACACTGAGCTTTAATATAGTTACTTACATATTTAAAGTAGAAAAATTTTGATGTCGGAGTCGCGAGTTTTTATGGGTACTTCGACTCGGACTCCGGGACAAAAACCTCAACTCTCACTCCACAGCCCTGGAATATATATATATCATTCGGAAACACGAAGCCACAAAAATATCGAACGAGTTCGCAAGGGCGTAAATTGGAATTGCGTAAACGTTTGGTGGATATACCACAGATGTACAATTGTGTAAACGCTTGTTATGCGGTGTATTTTTGAAATGCTTTGATCCTTTTCTTACTATATCTGCTTAACTTTAGGTGAAGGATCCATTTATATTGCCCACAGATCGCTCGGCCCAGAGCTAGGCTTCTTTTCAGAGTAAATCATTTTTGGGCCAATGATATACTTATCAAATGGGTTTTTATCCTTGTACAAATCCTACATGGAAGTTAGACACAATCGCCGTAAAGTAAGAGAATTATGTAACAAGTATTTGCTATCCCACTCGGTCATGGATATATTTTGCTCTACGCGCAAGCAAATTATCGATGTCATCAAGAATCTGTTTAACATGTTAAACAATAACTGGCATATGATACAATTGTGCCTGATAGCAGAGTTTTATCTGAATGTGGCTTTAATGGACCGCAAGGCTTTAAAATTAGTTAGCTTTGCCGAGAAGCAACTGATTTTGCAACGGACTTCGTATCTAAATCCACCAGTCAAAAAAACATCTCAAAAAATTAATCAATCGCCTGCCGCATGACTGGATAGTATTTTATTTTAAACATCGACTCGTAAAGGTGCCACTCAGCTTCAAATCAACTTCAATGCGGATAATCATGAAAACAAATTTGCCATACAAGATACAAATTATACATACAATTTGGCCAAAGACTATGCAACCCGCTTAAAATTTTGTGAAAAAATAATACCAAAAATACAATATTCAGTAAATTATGGCCCACCCTGCAAACACCCTTTTCGGTTAATATAAACTAATGGAAAAACCTTTCGTTCTTAAAAGAAAAATTGTCTATAAAAAAAGGGTTTTTGCCAAAGAAATATCAAAGTAATAAATGTTCAAGCTCGAGGTCATAACTTTTTAAACGTATTCTTATTTATTTATATATTTCCAATATTTCGATATTCCTTGAATATCATCATCAGGGACAGTCTAATGTTTACAAAAAATATAACAGGCAGATTGTTTTTGTTTTAAATGTTAGTTAAGCGAACGAAATTTTTATTCGTTATCAAGGGATAGGCAGTTATGTTTTTTTTTTTTTTTTTTTTGTAAAAAAAAGCATAAGCTTTATATAAAATAATTTTTTAACGAAAATTTCTTTTAGTTTTCTAGTGTAAAAAAAGCTTTTAATCCAACAAAGTTCTATTTTATAGCGAAAAATAAAATGATTTTTCAAAACAACATATAATTTATGGTGCAAGGATGCTTTTCTATTAAAAATAAAATTTTCTGGTGGAAAAACTTTTATTATTTTTAGGATTTTTTATAAAAAGGTTTTAGTGTTTTTTGCTTAAAATAAAGATTATTTATTATTTTATTCCTTACGATTTCTTAATAAATTTCCTTGGGTTATAAACATTCGTTTTGCGTCTATTTTTACTAAATTTATGTTGGCATGTGTTATAAATTGCAAAAAAGGGAAACTTTAGAAAAAGAAGGGATAATATTTATACAGAATAATAAACTGAAAAGAACTTATACGTATGTATGTATAAATAAACTTTTTGCACAAACGCTGTTGTTGCAAATCTTTAAATATTCAAACACACACACACTTAAACACTTTCGCACACATATTTAATAAAATATTTATACATTATCCCAACCAACCGATTACTTTACATGCAAAATTTTATTATATTGCCATAAAAAATAAAAAAAAATGTAGAGAATCCTAGACTTAAATACTCCTACAACGACACGTTTTCGAACTCTACATCCAACTACATGAAGCATCCTGCTTATCTATTTCTATGTGTTTCATAATATTCGTATTAGTAAGCATATTTTTAGGAGTAAATGTCGGTTTGTTAGTGTGTGCGTATGGATATAATCCATCTTTTATACGGAATATCGAGAGTAAACACACAGTTTTTATACGATGATTATAGATTCTTCGAATAAAACATTTATTTATATTGTTGGCAGTATATTTGAGTGATTTTATAAAACTTTCATAAAAAGTTTATGTGAGTATACACTCTGCGCCCCAAGAATAGCACACGGTATATAGAAATACTTAATTCTGCAAAAATTTATTGTCTGTCGAAGCTAAAATCTTTGGCAATTTTTTATAAGAAAGAAATTTGTATGAAAATTCTTTTTGCACTTTATTTTGTTGCTGAATAAAAACCGTGAAAAAGCGCCACTTGAATAGCGCCAGCCTTAAAAAAATTTTTTTTTCTAAGTTAACGTATGCGTGAATTAATTTATTTAACAAATCGATAATTTTTCTGATCTGTGTAAAACTTTATGTGACATTTTTCGAGGAAAATCCTTTATTGAGGAAGTAAAAGAAGAAATTAAAGCTTATAAGGATATGGGATTATCGATTGCAGTAATGCCCAAGAAGATCAACAGAAGTTGTCATTTCTTTTAAGCTACGGAAAAAATATGAAAGGCCGAACAAAATATGTGTTATCGAGCTCAACGAAAAGACTTATTTTAAGAAAAGCTTCATATTCACACGATATAATTGCCAGAATAAAGCAAAAAGCATATATAATAAAAAAAAAGTTCAACAACCATCGGGCGAGCTATTTTAAAAGCTGATCATATAAGAGAATAAAATTAAAGAAAAAAGCACCTCTAAATGCAGCGCGCAAAGAGAAACAGCTCAGCCTCTGCCGTGCACATATGACGTTTACAACTGAGTGGTATTGTGTTGTTGTCTCTAATGAGAAACAGTTTAATTTAAAAGTAGAAACCACATCAGAAAGATCGGCTACATGGTCGTGTGATGGTTGGTCTGGGCAGAACTTTAATTTAATGGCATTTTATGTGTGCTTGAATTTTTAAGTAAAAAAATACAAATATTAATTGGGTACTGGAAAAGGCCTTTCCTGCTATAAATAATCTTTTTGGTCCTATTCTTTGGACATTTTAGCAGGATAATGCTCCTTTCCATACTGCTCGTATTGTAAAATTTTATATAAAGGATCAAAATATAGAACTTTTAAGATGGCCCCCATATTTATTAATCTTAAGCATTATATAAAATGTATTAAAATGGTTGTCTCAAAAACTTTATGACATCAATATAATTATTACAGTTCCTGAACTTACTAAAGCCCTGAATTCAACTAGATGACATATTCACGTTATACGAATCTATTCCAAAGAGGATCTGTGAAGTTTTAACTAACAAAAGGAGGACCGACCATCCGCTACCATCAATTGTTAAGAAATTAGTTCAAAAGTGGGGTGTTCAATGCAAATTATATCATTTTTCAGTTTAACAAAAAAAAAGTAATAATATATAAAATTATTTTTACGAATACGATTTTTTTGATTGCATCACAAAAAAATTCATTGTAAATATTTTTTTTTTCAATAAATCATATTTTTAATTTTAATTAAAAAAGTGATCAAGAAACTTTGCCATTTCAAACAATGTGTTAATTTATTTAAATAAATATTGACAGTTCCCAACAACAATTCTACATATTTAAATTATTTTATTTTAAACGAAAAAAGTCAATTAAGATTTTTTGCTATTTAATTAAAATTTTATTTTAAAATTTATTTCAAAACAACTAAAATATTAATTAAATCAAAATTAAATTTTTAATTTTCTTTTAACTAAAAAAATAATTGATTCAATTATCACACTAATTAAATTTAAATACTTTTTAGACCATTTTTTAATTGATAAAACACTTTTTTCTGTGTATTGTTACGGATATAATTTTTTTAATTGCATCGCAGACAAAATTAAAAAATTGTTTTTAATCACCAAATTTATAGAATCAAGCAAACAATTTGTTGATTTTGCACCTATTACCAAAATGATTATATTGATTACTAAAAATTGTAAAAATTTAAAATTCTAAATTTTTCTTTTCATTAAATTATATTTTTAATAAATTATGTAAATAATCAGGCTCGTGGTCTGTGTTTAAAATATTTTATTTATTTATTTTATCCAATATTTCGCCTACCATCGGTAAGGATCATCAATATTAAATGTTAAACGTTAAAGTGATAATTGTTTGATTATTGTTACTCATTGTTTTATTTTCTGATGATGCTTACCGATGGTAGGCGAAATATTGGATAAAATAAATAAATAAAATATTTTAAATACAGACCTCGAGCCTGATTATTTACATAATTTATTTGAAAGTTAAACGGTCGAAAGAAAAACATATTTAGTTGATATTTTTAATTTTAATTAAGAAAATGATAAAAAAAACTTTGCCATTTCAAAAAATGTGTTAATTGATTTAATTAAATATAGCTCAGGTTTTAACAATTACCAATATCAGTTCTACAAGTTTAAATAGTTTTTTTTAGCGAAAAAATCAATCAAAACTTTTTGTTATTTAATTAATATTGTAATAACAAATTTATTTTTAAAACAACCAAAATTTTAATCAAATCAAAATTATATTTAAAATTTTTTTTGCAACTAAAAAATAATTGATTTAATTATCACATTAATTGATATACTTTTGAAATATTTTTTTAATTGATAAGAAGGTACGCTATTGAATGCCTGTTATTGAATTCTAAAGTAAAAGTATTTTTTTTTTTTTTTTTGAGAAAAAAAAGTGCTTCATGCTTAGAAAAAAGTTACCTAAGGTGTGCTATTAAAGTTGCGCAGAGTGTATACAAATTTAGTAACGCATTCAAAGTTATGATTATATCATTCAAATCATGTCATTATACAAAATATACACATATATTTGGCAAATATCTTGAAAACATTTTATCTTAGAACTTAGTTAAGAAATTTTATTCTAAACGTTGCCGGTCTTTATAAAATTTTTTTTTGTAAATTGGAAGTAGTAAGAACGAATGGTTATTATTCGACCGGTTTTAACCGGTTTTTTTAAGTTTATTCAAGCCGGTTATTTTTAATTGTACATTTTTCAAACATCGAATAATCCGGCTATTTTGGTATAATTAATCGGTTTTTTTAATAATGTGTAATTAATGTACGTTTTCCTAACTTTTCTTATAAATGAACCATAATTTAAGTATTTTTATAATCGTAATATTGGACAATCTTAAACTTTTATGAACAATGTCAAAACAAAATGTTACAACAGTCAAAGAACATAATGAACGATGTAAATACAAATCGCTGATTAAAGTGTGTGTTCTTGTAAAAGAAAACGAAAAAAAATTCAAAATGCTAAAAAAAAGTGTTCAGTTAAAAGGTAAATAAAATGTAATTTGTGTTAAAGTATTCTTAATATTAAATATGGGCATTTCCTGGGGTCACAAACGTACGTTCGTACGCTTTTGATGTACAAATAATATAGAAAACTAAACTTTTCCCAGCATTTTTTTTGCGATTCGATTGCATTTTAGTATCTCTATATTTAGTGCAAAAGAAGGATTTCATCGAGTTTAAGTTTTCATAATGATACTTATAAACATGTGGTCACGAACGTACGCAAAATAGAAGTCAACTTTGGCTGACAGTAGTAAAATGTAAAACTCTGCGAAGTGGAACGGAATGTTCAAAAGTGATTAATTTATTTTAAAAGTGTATTAATGTAGGTCTCTATCCAGTATTTACACAATAAAATATATCTATTGGTTTTTGTTTAATTGGCTTACGCGAACGTACGATTTTTCCATATGTTTAAACCGTTACTTAACCGTTAATCGAACTTTTTTGTTCTTCTTACACTTTTCTCTTCTTAATTGATTGTAATAGAGAGATTTTAAAGAAAGAGTGCAAATATAACATATTTTTTGCATGTAAAATAATTAAATATAAAAATGTCCTTAGGAGTAGCTTAAAAAGAAAATATAGCATTTTCCAGTTTCCAGCCCAAATTCCTCAAGTAAAACAGCTGAGAAATCCTATGAAACCATTCCATTATAAAAACATAGACTTTTTTTATAATTATAAACATTATACTTATAAACATATTTATCAACATTTTATTTTTCCATCCTGGTTGACCATTCGGAAGAAATGCCCATATATTATTAAATTCGCCCCAAATATATTTTTCTTTTCAAATCAGTTTACATTTGCCCAAAGCTCCCATCCTAAAAAAGCTTTTACTTCCTATTAAATGTTAATTAATATTAACAAACAGCTTAGCGACCATCCCTGAAATTCCTTTAATACAAAAAACCTCATATGGATGTTAATATCGTGATAATATTCGGCACAAATAACTCTTATATGAATTTTAACCTCATAACATTACTTTGTTTTTGTGAGCCCATGACTGCCCATCGTTTCCAATTAGGGTAAATCCTATGGTGCTTTACCGATTATAATTTTCAATGGCTGTGAGTGCTAAACGGCAAACCCCTCTGAAGAGATTGTGTGGTTACCATCGAAACTAGTCAGGGCAACCTGTCCGTGAAAACCTGGGTTCAATTCCCAGCTCAGTCAAGAATGAAAAATTATAAATAAATTTTAATTAATTTCATGTTTCAAAATTCCTTTCTTCATAAAAATAATTTAATGAAAATTAAATTCAATGAACTTAAGCCTGATTAAAATATCGAAATTTGAATTAAAAACCATTAACAGTTCAATAAAATAACCACAATACTAATTATTTTAAAATTTTTTTTTTTAAATGCAAGTGTTATTAAATTGTTGAATATTTTGCTTTCAAATGGGCATTTTTTTAATTTTTGGGGCATATTTTTTTTTAGTACATATTTCAAGCGCATAAATGAGTTTTTTAGAGCATATTTTTGGTTTCCCTGATCATAACCTTACAAAAGGGTCTCGATTGTGCAAAAGAAATTAAACGAAATTTTCTATTTTATATTAAAGACGAATTTTGCCCATATTCATAAAAATTTATGATAGACTTCTAAACGGTTGTTAAACAATATTTTATAACATTTTAAAATTTCATAAACGGTTAAAAGGCTTTTAAAACGTTGATAAACCATTTATACAATAAAAAATTTTAACTTTAAACTAAAAATAAAATGATATTTTGATAAATGTTTCCGTTTTATGATTTTATTTTTATGAAATATTTTAAAATAATTGAAAAGAGAAAAATTTAGAGAAATCTTATTAATAACAAATTTTGTATTGCCGAAAAAAAATTTTGATAGAAAATGTTTTATTTGTTAAATATTTGTCTGCTGATCAGGGGATACTCAAGTCACTTTGTGGATGCGTTTGTTTGGGAACAGAGTTCTACCAATAACAGTAGCCCCAAAAATTAAATCTGGGGCTTATTCTGGTAGTCGTGATCGAACACCCCTTCTCTTCGAAAGAAATTTTATTGTTTATTCTTTCAGTCGATACTGAACGACTCGTAATTATTTTTGCAGCGGTGTAACGCATTTATTTGAGTTGTAACAACAACGAAAAGTAAAAGTACGAATCGATATTACTTTTTTAGTGTTGTTAAGCATTTATTTGAAAAATTAATTTCACAACACCAAAAACTAATTTCAATTCGTTCAGTATCGACTAAAATAAATAGATATAAAATTGCCTTCGAAAAAATAGCGTTCAATCACGACTGCCAGAATTAGCCCCTGATCTACGTAATGCGTCTGTCGCTTATGACAGTTACGATCGACTTCTCATTGTTTTCATATTATAAAGGAATGGCATTGGAAGTTTTGGTCAACATAACAATGGAGGTCGTTCGATACATTGCGGAGTATGCCGAAATTTGTGATAGATTTTTGAAAGTATCAAATCCAAATAATTCCTTTGTGTGCCTTTGCCGTTGAAGGGTTTATTTAATTTCAAAACAAACAACCAAACAAAAAAACACCAATATTTTACAAGTTTGGCATTTATTTTAATATTAATTGGAAAACAAGAAAAAATGTTAACTCTACTAATTCGATAAGCGATAAATATTGATACATAAAAGTTTTTTTTTTCTTTTGAATTTTTAACATAAATCCATTTTTAGAGCAAATTTAAACTTTTACTCAGAAGCATTTAATAAAATATTCTTTAAATATAAATTTTGTTCTTCTTTAACAAATATTTGCTTGTGATAATAATCGAAAAAGCAAATATATCGTCAAGATATTATTTTTCATTTTTGGAATGCCAACATTTGATGAAAAAAAATAATATACAAAGTTTGTGTTTGTTCATAAATATTTGACTAAAAGCAATTTCGTTTATTGCACTAAAACTGCAATAATAAATATAAAATGAACAAATATGTTACAAATCAATTAACAGAAGCGATCAAATAAAATGTGTTTTAATTTAAGGCTCGTAAATGTCTTCAAATTTCAACATACAAAACAAAATAATTTGGGAGGAAAGTCCCAAATGTAAGACGAAGAGCTAAAATTAAAACAGGCTATTTGATAGCTAAAATTTTAAGAAAATTTTTACAATAAATGTTATTTATATAAAAACAAACATCGTGGCGTATGAGCAATATTTAGGGGAATTAGGAAGGCTCATACGCACTTAATCTCATTGTGGATCATTCCTTAAAACCAGTACCCATGTTCTGTAACTTTGGTGAGAACTTCTCGCATCGAAAAGATGTAAAACAAAATATTCCCTCGTTTCTCGAAAAGTAAGAAAAAAGTGTGTCTGTATCTCATGTGGAAGAACTATCAAGATATATTACGTCGTTACGTTATAAATATCATAATATTCCACTCGAAGCCGATGAGAAAATGCAGCTGTTGGGAACGCCAGTCACAGGTATCGCTAACGGCAACCAAACTTTACTTAAATGTAAAAAATTTTTAACGACGGCGGTGAAAATACAACCATTAACATTATAAATGATGTCAAATGCGACTTGAATGTTTGTTGTTTACCAAATACCTTTGAACACATTCGAATATTTTTCAAAAATGTTAAAAGTAAATTAATAAAACAATGAAAAATCAGCCAGGAACAAAATACTTACCTCTTCCGTGTTATTTTTCATTACATTTTGTATTTTTAAAATATCTTTTAGTGTTAAAATTTTTTCTCATCCCGTTCTTATTCGTGAGTTTAGTTGACAGTTTATAGCGAAAATCTTTCCCAAATAAATTTTACAGATACACTTCTTCTCTAAATTGGCGAGGCATTTCTTTATGTGACAGCGATAACTCACCAGTTATTTGTTTTAATTTATGGCACCCTATGGGTCTACGCTGGACTCCACAGCGGAGTTACGGAGTGTTTTAACTGAGGCAGCAAATAAGTCCTGTGCGAGGAAGGGCAAGGCTAAGCACCTAGGGTGGAATTCGGAAATTGCTGAAAAATGCAAGGAGAGCAGGAAACTCTTTAATAAGGTGAAACCTAATGGTTTTTGTAACAATAAGAAGTCCTTTGTTATTTGACCAGTGAGTAACGTAAGATTATAGCCTCTAGACCAGCTATTCGATCCTATGTACGGAAGACAGATGGATTCTGGACCATGAACAGTCTGGACAGCCTTGAAGTTCTGATAAACACTTCCCAGGCTGCATTGATGATGTGCCGAAGGCAGAAACACCTTCAGATGAACCTAGAGATATTGTGCTTTTGGCGAAATTTACTACCTGCCTGCGACTATCACATGTTCCTTCAATATGGACGGCCCACTGTGGCTGAAAATTGAATTTCATCGGGCAAAAGTCCAATTTTTTGTCATCGCCGATTTCAAAAAATTTAATGCCATTCGATAGCAAACATATTAGAACTAAGGTATCAAAAAAACTAGATTAAAATATTCGTAATTGTGGCTGTGGCATGCTGCTGGAAACAAATATTTTATTTTGTTTTAGAAAAAATTAATTTTTGTAAATTTGATCAGAACTAAATTATGATTTCTCGCAAACCGTTATCAATAATTGGTCGAAATTGTTTTTGTTATATTAATGGGATAGTAGTCTTTAAGAAATGGATCATTACATCAATGTGTCATTTATACCTGATGTGTTATTAAATGTTTCCCCAGGTTCTATATTTTAGTTAAATCCGAATTTTAGAGGAGTAGAACTTGTTAGGGTCAAAAGGGGTCAAAGAGATTTTAGTACCATCAGAAAGCTGAAGGTGCCCTCTTTAACCCCATATATACTTGTGCAACTGTTTGGAACTGTCTGTTGAACACTTTTTTCATTTTAATGAAATTACTCGCAACATTTTTTTTTTGCACTTTTTATTTAAGCTGCTCATATGACTGAAATATAACACAATGGTTTACGAGCGTTTTGTTTTGAAAAATAATTTTGCTTCTTATGAACGGCTGAACATATTTGAATGAAATTTTAAACTGTCATGGCCGGGTAGCTTTTGTGTTGAATTGGAAGAACACGCGTTCATGGAGGGTCGGGAGAATGACTTGCGGACCTCTAAAATTGGTAACCTCGGAAATTCAAACTTTTAAAAAATTCACCAAAAATATATTTATGGATTGCAACTAAAAAATTTAACTTAAGCTGAGTTACAAAAAATATGCTTAAATGTTTAGGTTATCTCCTTTGCTTTTGGAGATATTCGGATAAAACGGATTTTTTGGCTTGATTTTTATTATGTTTTATGTCAATAGTGGGTTCAACATTTTTTATATTGGTAGTAAAGCAGTCTTTAAACAATGTTATGTTGTATTACTGTACCGATTATACCTGCTGTGTTATTAAATATTTTTTCAGGTTCTATATTTTAGTCAAATTGAAGTTCAGAAGAATATAATTTATGAGGTCAAAAGGGGTTAAAGAAATTTTACTAGCTGTAGGTAGGTGAAAGTATCCACTTTAAACCCAAATGCACTTTTGTACCTGTTTGGACCAGCCTATAGAACACTTGTTTATTTTGTGTAAAATTATTCGCAACATTTCTTTAGCTTTTTTAATTTTACCTATTCATATGGCTGAAATATAAGTGCACCAAGCCTTTTTTTTATATTATATAATTACCAATACCTGTGGGATTTTAAGCGTATCCTACTTTAGCCTATTTTAGTTCTTTATTCTACCTTATTTTGCTACCTGGTCACAGTATAACGAAAGCTATGTATAAAAGCCAGTGGTATTCGAATAAAATCTCAGTTGTTAAAATATATCTAAGCAATAACAATCTAATTTTTTTAATATCTATAAAAATGGAGAGCTTCAGCTTTAAAGAATTATCCGAAGAGTATTTTAAAAATAAAAAGGAGGAAGATGTTTTAAGTTACATTGAAGGAAAACTCAATATATATTCCTGCAGCACTGAAATACGATCGGAACTGCAAAATAAAATAACCGATTTCGTCAAAAACTTAAAAAAGCGCTTCAAACAAGTTGGATGGAGTAAACCTAGATTTTACAACAGTTTTTCAAACTGGTTAGATGGCGAACTCAGTGTCCAGAGATCTTCAGAAGGTACAAATGAAAAGAACCTTGGGAGACCAAAGAAATCACTTGAGAACTGTAGCGATAGATCTAAAAGGCGGAAGCTTAAGGATATCAACGAAGAAATCGGGGATAAAAATATTCAAGAAGCTTTGCTATATCAACTGCGATTACAAAAACAACTCACAAAAGTCGATATTATTGAAAAAGTGTTTAACGCTAGTCCCAAGAGAACAAAACGGATTCTTAAGAGTGTTCCAACGCCAAGCGATGAAAAACAGTTTTCAAATAAAGAGGCATTAGCATTATTTTTATATTTGAAGTTAACAAAAGAGCAATATATTCAGAGTACGTGCAATTGAAAAAGGTTCAAATCTGTATCCTGCTTATCATCACATAACTGCTGCTTAGAAGGAATGTTTGCCACCAAGGGACACTTTTAAAATCACACCAATTTCGGCAGAGGTAAATCTTCAAGGTCTACTTAATCATACAATACAAATTTTTCAAACAAAAAAAAAAAAAATAATTTGAGTAAAAAATTCTAATAATTCAACACACCGATTTTTATACAATTAGAACAGTAATGTTTTCTAATATGTCCATTATTTTCTAGAAAATTCTGATCAATATCGAGTGGTAAATTGTATTGCCTTTTTTGAACAAAAAAAAATTTAAAGCCGTTTTCCGGGATTGGGAATTTGGGTATTTCTTAATCAAAAATGGGGATGTTTTTCAGTCCACTGTTTTAAGAACTTTTTAATCTACATAACTGCCAAAATTCATTATGATTTATAGATTCATGTTAGATTTATAGATTGTCAAACATTAAAATTATTATTTATATAGTGTAAATGAATAAAAGGGCTTTCAACATGAGTAAAAAATAATAATTTTAAGGTTTGACATTCTATAAGTCTGACATGAACAAAGGTATATTAATCAAATTTGGCAGTTATGTAGATTAAAAAGTTCTTAAAACAGTGGGGTTAAAAACATCCCACTTTTTGAATAAAAAATACCATAATTCTCAATCAATAGCATTTTCATACTAAATGCTAAAAAACATCAAAAGTTCAACTTTGACCTTAAATTTCTCAACATTTACTGAACTGATTTTAACAAAATTAACACTGCAAAAAAGTTCAAGAAAATTTGCAAAATTATCTCTATCGGTTTAAAAGTTACTAAAGTCTTGACTGTGGGCACCCCACAAGGAGGGGTATTATCACCACAACTTTGGAATCTGAATATCAATATTCTGCACAAGGCCATGTAGGGGACTTACTGAAGAGCTGTTGCACTTGCGGCCGACGTGGCAGTTTTGAATATTGGTAAGGATCCTGGACTAATGTTGGATCTAATCTTGGAGTCCACACTTAACATCCTATTCAAATGGTACCAGAACTATGGACTGGATGTTAATCCCTCCAAAACGGAACTGGTACTTTTTACAAAGAGGTGCGAAATTCCTCAATTTAATATCCCAAAAATAAATGGGGTCTCAGTAAAACTGTCTGATAATACCAAGTACCTTGTGTTAATACTGGACATAAAGCTGAACTGGAAGATGTACACCATTTCCGGGACTACTAAGGCGGTGACTGCAGTAAATTGCTGCAAAAGGGTCTTTGGCCTAAATTGGGGAAATAATCCTAGGAATGTACACTGCTTGTAAGAATATATCAAACCCATTCTATTTTACTGCGCAGCTGTTTGGTGGCCGTAACAGGCGCTATTAGCAGCTTAGACATTATTTACTATTTTAAACTGGTAACCACAAGACATTCTGGTGAAAAAAATAGCTACAAACGCAGCAGTAAGACCTAGGGCCACTAGGGCATGGAGGGATTATAACATTGGACATGCAAAAATCCTGTGGGATATAAATTGACAGACTGACGTTATCTAACCTCAGCCAATTTATGATGCTGGCTGCACTGTAAGCATTTTGGATAGTATGGATCATTATGATGACCTACAAATTCCCGCGGTTGCGATACGAATATTCACCGATGGGTCCAAAACATTGCATGGTGTCGGTTCTGGCATTTACTAGAGCATCCCTCTTAGGCTGCCGGATCACTGCAGTTTCCTTCAGGCCGAGATAATGGCCATCTACACAGCCGCGGTGCACATTCGGTATGGTGAGATATCTGGCAGGGATATTCACATTATTACCGATAGGTAAGCGGCCATTAGATCCCTAGAGAGTGTGTTTATCACACCGAAAATTCTTGAAGAATGCCGGATATCTCTGGAGAAGATAGCGAGACATGGGAACTCTATAGCTGACTCGTTGGTGCATGCAGGAATCACCTTGAGTCGTAGCGGTTCGACCCATGATATATGTGTTTCGCTCCCAAGGAGTTGGCAACCTATTGTACACAAATTACATCTCATTGCCAATTAGAGGTAGTTTGATGAAACTACATTTGGGGAAACTAGAAAAATCTGGCCCATCAAAGATGAAAAGAGGAAACGGCGAGCACTAATTGCGGTTATAAAAGGCCACTGGCCTATTGGGAAAGACGCCCAAAGGCTGGGCCTCCCTTATAATGACATATGTAGAAGTTGCAGTGACAAAGAGTCAACGGAATACTGCCCGGCATTCGGAGACCTAAGACTCAAATTGTTTGGCCAAAGAAACCTCAGGGACAAAACCTGTCTCTCTGACATTGATTTAAACAGAACTCATTCCTTCATTGAATCAACCGGATGGCTAGGTGAGTATGTCAACAGCTAGGTAACGTTGGCCCATTGCGAGACGGTAAAACATGGTAAAACAACGGGAACTAATTACTGGACCCACGTGAGCTGTGCTTAATTGCGGATGCCAGTGGAACCTCACCTAACCCAACTGACAGCAACATTTTCTTATTTTTGCGAAATATCTTTAAGTGGAGAGGGTATTATTCATTTGTGCTGATGTGTGTAACACCTTAAAATATTGGTACTAGGCACACCTTAAAGTATACCGATCGACTCAGAATCACATTCCGAATCGGTCCATAATTTCATATAGCCCCCATATAAGCTAATTTCCGGAATAGGGTCTTTGTGCCCATTATCAAACCAATTTTAATGAAATCTAAAATATAGATAGATCCCTATTCATATAGCCACATTAGCTATGCATTTCTCAAAACTAGTTCCCAAATAGGTACTCTTGCAAAAATTGGTTCCTACACACTGTGGTGGCGGACATCTTATGGTCGGGCTTGGTCGACTATACTTTCTTACTTGTTTCATAAATGTGTATGTGGCAATAAGGAAAAAGTGCTTAAGTCCAAACTTTTAAGGTGATTTTTAAAAATATACTCCTTTTTGAATATAATCATCACTTTTTTGCGGCTATAATTTTTTTTAATTTTTTATTCCTAAATATTCCAAATGTCACATATAGAAAATAAACTTATGTTTTTATTGCACATTGAAAAAAGATAAGTAATTTTGCTATAACTTCCTTAAAAATTATACAAAATAACTGAAAATTTGCTCATGTGTGCTTTTAACCGTTAAGATCTCAAAGCTGCTATTTACTTAAACTGTGCTTAAGCACTTTTTGCTATAGATATAGTTTCGTAGAGAAGGCAACATTTTCTATACTTTGATGTATAAATATAGGCTGGTAACCTCTTCCACCCGTCAATTAGAAGAAATAATAGAAACAACTTTTCCTGCTTTCGGGCTTTACCTAGGGAGGGTTGAATTATTATTTTTTGATTAAAACGGGGTTGATAACAATCAAAAACATAGTAAGAAATAGGTTTGATTCCGTACTCAACGTTGGGAGCACGCGGGATTCCATTCTCACCGAAAACTGTTCCCGTCCTCAAAGATTGGTAAAGTGAGAGAGCTTTTAAGAGAAAAATATTCATCTCTTCTTGCACGAAGTAGCCCGAACTTTTTATTTGGGTTAATTGGGAATATTGTTAAACAATCAGTGGTGTCAAAAAATAAACAGTAAAAAACTACAAACAAGTATGTTTTACCAAAAGATTTAAAATAAAAAATATTAATAAAAAACAAGTTAGAGCGCTATATTCGGCTGTGCCGAATCTTTGATACCCTCCACCGACAGGAGTGAACTCTATATGATAAATACATATATATTATTAACTAAGCTTCACAAAAACGAGCGTCAGCATTAAAATAAGTTGCGGTTTAGACATGAATTAAATTATTGACCGACAATAAGAAAATTTTATGCGTTTCTTGTTAGAACTTTGAACTGGCTTGAGTAAAATATCATGATTCGTAAAAGTTTTAGCCGAACTAAAATAATTTTTAGGAGCGTTATTTGTATTGGGCCTATGGTAAATTATGGACCAATCATCCCAAAATTCTGAAGACTGATTTCTGGTATTACAAAAAATAAATTAGAATAAATTTCAATACAGCAGTGAAATTAGTTTTAGCGTTAACATTAAATTTGCATGATATTTTTTCTGGCCATATGAATTTAAGTGATGGTTTCAGGTGAATTTAATTGTTTTCCCAAAGTGGGATTTATTTGGGTTTAGGCGCAATAAACTGTTTTCCGAGAGTAGAGTTTATATGGGGCCTATGGTAAATTATGGACAAATCTTCACGAAATTTGGCAGTGTGATTTCTCGTCCTATAAAACTGTGACGTACCGAACTTCAATTTGATAGCATTATTTATAGTATAAAAAAAGTAAATACAAGAAAAAGAAAAAAAAAAAAAAAAAAATTACATGTATGTACATACATACATAAACACACATTTTTTCATTATCGGTGTTGATAAACAATAACAAATAAGAAGAGCACAACTGTAAACAGTAAAAGAAAAAAAAAAAAAAAAAAAAACTCTTATGAGTGCAAACAGTAGAAATGCATATATCACAGTGAGTGTTAGCGAAAAAAATACAGAAATAAAAAAAAGAATCGATGATAGCAAATACCTAACGGCTAAACCTATTACTCGTACGCGATCCCTCTCGCCGTCTGTATTTAATAACACGGTTGATACAATAACAAATACAAAACCTGCTAGCGTTGCCTCAACAGCAAAAACAATTTTAATAAGTGATGTAAATATTAACCCCCAATCAGGCATAATAGAAAACTCAGAATCACCTTCGGTGTCTAATAATACGGTTGATATTAATACAATAAAAAATATAAAACCTGCAAGCGGTGCCTCAGCGGCAAAAACGATTTTAATAAGTGATGAAAATATTACCCTCAAATCAGGCATGATGGAAAACTCAGCTCCTCAAGTAAAAAGTGGTCAAAAGCCTCAAGTACAAGTTGGTATGGACAGGTACATAACAGTGCTTAAACGGGGTCGCAGCCCTACCTCTGCAGCAGTTGCTTCGGCCTCAAAAGTACCATCTTTTGATAAAATAAATTCTCAAAATCGATTTGCAATTCTGGAGGATGAATCCTCTGAAGCACCAAACGTCATAAAATCGTCCAAGCCTCCCCCGATATATCTTAGGGAGCAAAACTCAAATGAGCTCATAAAGAGTTTGATATCGGTGATAGGTGAAAATTCGTTTTACGTAGCTGCTATCAAGCGTGGTAGTATAAACGAGACAAAAATACAAGTCAATAATGAGAATGATTTTCGCAAAATTATAAACAAATTTGAAGTACTTAAAAAAAACTTTTATACATACCAACTGAAAAGCAGTAAAGGTCTCCAGGTAGTGATTAAGGGAATTGACTCATGTGTGGACCCAGAAGAGGTAAAAACATTCCTCGAAGAAAAAGGCTTCAAAATAAAACATGTAGTAAATATAAAAAATAGAGAAAAAAACCCCCAACCACTTTTTCGAGTGGAGTTTGAACCCGGCGACGTAAAGCTTAAAAAAAATGAAACGCACCCTATTTACAATTTGAAATATATTCTCTATAGAAGAGTAACTATAGAAGAGCCACACAAAAGAAATGGTCCCGTTCAGTGTTTAAACTGTCAAGAATATGGTCATACTAAGGCATATTGCTATTTACCCCCTGTTTGCGTAGTATGTGGTGAATTACATGGTACAGATCTTTGCGATAAGTCTAAAACCGACCCCAACGTAAAAAAATGTAGCAACTGTGGAGGTAATCACACTGCCAATTATAGAGGATGCCCTGTATATACCATCGTCAAGCAGTCAGTTGGACCGAAAACTAATCCCCCTCAAATGCAGGTAACAAATCAAGTAAGCACTGGTGACATTCAGGCCCCGCAGCCTAGTAATAACAGAACCTCTTATGCTAACGTCGTAAAATCAAACCATGCGCCAACGCAAGGTGCTGCGCCAAGTAATGATGAAACTCCAGTTTCAAATTTAAGTCGTCTAGAAAAAACCATGGAAACATTAGTGCAAACAGTAACAAATTTTACGAACACAATGGGTAATATGATGCAGGAAATTCTTAGAATGCAATCGATGTTATTGCAATCTGTACTTAACAAGCCATGAACTGTTTAAAAATCTGTTTTTGGAACGCGAACGGCATCCGCCAACATAAAAATGAATTAGAATACTTTCTTAAAAATAAACAAATTGATGTCATGATGGTTTCTGAAACTCATTTGACCTCAAGAAATACGTTTAACATCAATGGTTATATACTATATGATACCAAGGACCCTCGAGATAGAGCTTGTGGTGGTTCTGCCATTTTGATAAAAAATCGAGTCAAACACTACCTAATGTGTGATCATCGTGAGGATTATCTCCAAGCAACGAACATTTGTGTTGAAGAGCTGAATCGTAGCATTGTTATCTCATCTTTATACTCTCCACCTAGATTTTCAATATCAGAAAGCCAATATTGTGAATATTATAAATCACTAGGACCCTGTTTCCTGGCCGCTGGCGATTATAACGCTAAACATACCTTCTGGGGGTCACGACTAATAACACCAAAGGGTCGTGTTTTGTTTAATACAATCTCTAAAATGAATTTAAATGTTGTCGCGAGCGGCCAACCAACATATTGGCCTGCTGACCCGCAAAAAATTCCAGATGTCATCGATTTTGGCGTGGTTAAAAACATCCCCACAGAAACGATTCACGTTGAAGCTTCCCTAGAATTATCTTCCGACCACACACCTACAATTGTTACTATAATGAACCCCAATAGAATTGTATCTCCGACTGGTTACCTAGCGACGTCAGCCACACAAATAAATTGGTTAAAATATAAAAAATATCTCAGTGCCCATTGCACAGAAAATATTCCGCTCAGTACACCGGAGTATGTAGATCGCTCTATTGATAATTTTGACAGTTTTCTGAAACTAGCTGTTCAACATTCCAATATTGCCCCCAAAAAAACAAAAACTATTAAAATATATTCCACAGATGTCGAGCGTCTCTTGTCTGAAAAAAGGAGGGCACGAAGAGAGTGGCAATTGCACAGATCTCCTCAACTTAAGAACTTGCTAAAAGAGTGTACAAAAAGATTAAGAAAGTTATTGCAGACTCAGAAAACGGCTTCTCTGGAAAAATATCTTAAGGAACTTGATGCAACTCCACAATCGGACTACTCATTATGGCGTGCAGCTAGAAACCTCAAAAGGCCAGTTGTCTCTAAACCACCATTAAGAAACTTGAATGGAAGTTGGGCAAGAAATGATGTTGAAAAAAGAAATCTGTTTGTAAGCCACTTGAAAAACGTATTTACACCTAATATATCTCACAATATTGCGGTCGATTTACCACCTGTTGCTGCTAGAGCAGCTATTCCCCTAAGATTTGAGATGAGAGAAATCGAAAAGGTTATATGTGACTTAAACACTAAGAAGGCACCTGGCATTGATAAGATCAGCAATAAAATGCTATTAGAGCTACCTCGCGTAGCAAAGAAAATTATTCTTTTTATTTTTAATGCTATTTTACGCCTTGAATACTTTCCTCAAAAATGGAAGGTTTCCTTAGTTACCATGATACCAAAGCCAGGTAAAGATCATACGAAAGTTGAGTCTTATAGGCCTATTAGCTTATTATCAAATATGTCAAAGCTATTTGAGAAATTATTAGTTTCAAAGTTAACACCGATTTTAAGTGAAAATAGATGTATTCCAAACCATCAATTCGGATTTAGAAGAAAACACAGCACAATTGAACAAACTCATCGAATAGTAAATGTCATAAGAAAAACATTTGAAGAAAAAAAATATTGCTCAGCACTCTTCATCGATGTTTCGCAAGCTTTTGACAAAGTCTGGCATGAAGGCTTATTACACAAATTGAAGCAAAATTTACCAGCAAACACACACAAACTGTTAGAAAGCTACTTAGTCGGTCGTCAATTTATTATTAAAGAAGGAAATTCCTTAAGTTCACCTCAGCCGATTGGCGCTGGAGTCCCACAGGGCAGCATCCTGGGCCCTCTATTATACTTAATTTATACTTCGGACATGCCAACAAACAACTACACCCAAACTTCAACATTTGCAGACGACACAGCTTTTCTAAGCGTCCACGAAAACCGTTATGAAGCATCTCGTTACCTACAGCATCATATATTTCAACTAGAAATATGGCTAAGACAATGGAGGATAATGGTCAATGAGCAAAAATGCGTACATATAACATTCACCCTGCGCCAGGAATCTTGCCCCCCTATTACAATCAATAATCAAATTATTCCTCAACATTCGCATGTAAAATATCTCGGTATACATCTGGATCGGCGATTAACGTGGAAATGCCATATAGAGGCAAAATTAACTCAAATGAAACTAAAAGCCATCCAAATTCATTGGCTTATTGGAAGAAATTCTGTTCTTAGACTCGATTGCAAGCTTCTACTTTACAACTCTATCTTAAAGCCTATCTGGTGCTACGGTATTCAACTATGGGGCACTGCCTCGGCCTCTAATATCGAAAAAATTCAAAGGCGCCAAAATAAACTTCTTCGTATAATCACAGCCGCCCCCTGGTATGTTAAAAACTCAAACATTCATAAGGATCTCAACGTGCCATTAGTAAAAACTATGATTACAAAATATGCAGTAAAATATTTAAAAAGACTTGAACAACACCCAAATCCTTTAGCTCGAAATATTTTAAATCATGGCGGCCACACTCGCTTAAGGAGAAGAGACACTGCAGCACTTATCCAACTAGATGTGAGATAAACACCTATATAAGTGAACAGAACCCGTGATGAAGAAAATTTTTGTCTGGCACTGGCAGGACATAAATAAAGTATTAGGTTAAGATTTGATAAATTATTGTTAGTTCATATTAAATATATGAAGATTCAATAAATAAATAACGAAAAAAAAAAAAAAAAAAAAAAAAAAAAAAAATTTATTACGGTTTTAGGCGTACTAAACGGTTTATCGGGAGTAGGGTTTATATGGGGTCTAGTGTAAATTATGGACCGATCTTCAAAAAATTTTACAGTTTGATTTGCGGTATTGTAAAACTGTGGCGTATCAAATTTAAGTATGCTAGCGTTATTTATTGCGGTTTTAGGCGTACTAAACTGTTTTCCGCGATCTTCACGAAATTTTATGTCATTCCGTGCATTATTCCACCATTTATGTTAGTTTTTGTATCAAAATTATCAATTTTGTTTGAGTAGTGGTTCCACATTGTGATTGATAGTTCTGATCCTACTAAACCGATGTTGCTGGATTTCAATCCCAAACTGCTTAGGATAACTACAAGCAATTTGAGACCAAGTTTGTTCTTTTCTGTGAGCGTGTTTTCAACAGACGGACAGACAGACGGACATGGCTAAATCGACTTAGAATTACTCAAGGAGCCAGAATATATATACTTTATGGGGGTTAGATGTATTATAAAAAAGTTTCACATGGAATGACAAACTTGGTATACCCTCATTCACCACAGTGGTGGTGGAGGGTATAAAAACAATAGAAAATGTGGAAAAATGTAAAATCATGCTTGAATGTTACTTTCATACCCTCTTATGTATCATTTATTTATTTATTTGAACAAACGAGTATTTCGTACTAACGAATTCTTTTGGAGTAGAAATTTGGTTTTTATTGTTTCCATACTTTTGTACATTTTTAAGTAAAAGATCAATTTTTGTTAACTCTCATTTTACCGAACTTTACCAAAAAAAGAACGGGATCGCACCTAATATATTTCTGTGGTATTTTGAAAAAACATCTTAAGTCAAATTTAAAAACTTGAAAAAATGTTTTTAATCATACGAATTTTCATTCAAAAAACATATTTGTTTACGATTTTAAAATTTTTCATTAAACGATATTTCTCTTTAATTTGGTTTATTATTTGATAAAAATAATTTTTTCAACGAGTTCTTTTTAAAAACTTTTTTGCTTTCTTATCTTGACTTCAGATGTTTTGTCAAAATGCCACAGATTTAGTTTTACTTTATGCTTTTAGAAAACGTTTTTGGGTTATTTTATGCCATTATTTGGTCAAATTTAACTAAAAACTGTTAAAAAACTGTTACGTTAATTTTAAGACCTGTACTTTAAGCGTTTTGCCACAAAATTAAAACTCAAAAAAAAAAACTGCATTCTATGACCTGGCAAATAGTGCAGTTACGTTTCTTTGATATATTTTTTTTTGTTTTGTGAAAAATGTCACGTTTCTATAAAATTGTCAATTGTCTACAACTTGCAATTTTCAAGACCTAAATACGTACTTTTTGATCAAACGAACTTACAAACATTCAGAAACCCATACGTCGAAAGTGAAAGGAGGTCTCTTTATTTTCAGTCACAGACACAAAGACGCTTTAAAAATAATCCAGTACAGCAAAAAAAAAAAGAGTTTGTATTTTCGGTTTCCTTTTTGTTTGTACGAAAATAACTTGACCTCATACAATTTTTGTTTTCTTCTTTCCACCGAACTTAAGCACAATTTCACACTCACAAATGCTCAAGTACTGGCTGGTACTTAGTGTGTAATATGCACGAACATACAAATCAACTGGAAAACCATGTCTATATGTGGCGTTTTGGCTTAATACGGTTGCACGACTACTGTCGGTTGGTTTGAGGGCAAATTATTTTGTACGTTCCGTTTGAGTTGAGTGTGCGAAATTCGTTCTACATTTGATGTATTTTTTATTTGGGATTTTTGCATCAAGTTATAAGCGGATTTTTAAAGAATTTTTCTTTATATGGATGTTCTATTTGCATTTCTTTGGTGTCGCATTATTTTTTGGTGTTTACTCATGTAAATGAGTGAAAAAATGCTTGAAAAATATATTATTTTAAATTATCGTTTGGATTTTGTATACACTTGTTTAACTTTAAGTTGCACGTCAATGCGTCACACTCAGGGCAAGTTAAAATCTAAACAAACTTATGTGTTATATGAATATAAAAAAACTTTAATATTAGGTCCAATTTAATTCTAATATGTTACAGTCCAGTCCCAATACAGATATAACTCATGTTCGAGCACAGTTTCAGGCTTAGTACGCTCAACAGTGTTCGGCTTATTTTCAACCATAATATAATTGTGGCTTGTTGATAAAGGTTAAATAAATAAAACCACTATTTGGTTGCCGGTAACAATAATATGGTTAATGTAACGATAATATGTTTTAAAAATGTTTGTTAAAAAAGTTTCGTTGGAGGTGACCGTTAAGAAAAATGTGCTCTCTCTGCGTTCAGTTATAGTTTTAAAAAGGTCGTACAGGCTACAAAAGGGGTCTAGTTTTAAAAATGACATTTGCAAGCAAATTCGATGGCATTTTTTTTTTTTTTTTTGAAACTTGAGCTTATACAGGGTCGTCACTAAACATTGTATTTTTCATAGCTGTGTTTTAAATAGAAAATTAAATTTCTTAAATTTAATTTTTAATTTCTTAAATTTAATTTTTAGTTAATATTTTGCAAATATAATCAATCTAAATAAATTATTTTTCTTCAGTCAATTTAAATTCGATATTAATGTATTTAAAATGGAAAACAAAAAATGTAAATTGAATTATCTTTTTACGATCAATATACATTTTATTAATATCCGTTGAACCACAATAAAATTTAATATATTTGAATTTAAAAAAAACTTGAATAATATTCATTTTATTTTATTAAAATGCTAAGAAATCTTGTACAAACTAAATAGAGTTGTTCATACAAACTACGAGTATAAACAAATTAAGAGTATTCAAATTAGAAATTATCAAATACATAATATTCCAAAAAAAAACTTAAATTTTATTATTCCAAAAAAATTAACAAATTATTTAATTTTACTATCTTAAAACAAAATTTATTAAAATTTCAAAAATGTCTAGCTTTTTTTCTCTTTTTTTTTTTTTTTTTTTTTTTTGTTAGGACCATCACTCAGGGGATGACTCCTACTAATGCATTGCATTGTGTTGGAACTACGAAAATAGGTTTTGGAAAGGAGAAAGAAGGGAGTAGTGCTTGTGAACATTCGACTTGAATTTATTCATGTTGAAAGTGAGAGGGAATAGTCCGGCCAAAAAACAAATTTTCCCTGTAATGTGTTGTACGATTCACCGGTCAGTCGACCACAAAAGGATGTTGAGGCTCTTGAGGAAAAACGAGTATTGCGAACAAAGGTATGGGTTTTGGGAACCAAATCCCTTATTTCATTAGAACAGATCCCGCTGCAGTAACAATAAAACAGGTTGCAGAACAATACAGAAATTTGTTTTAAGAAGTGTTTTTAAAATAAATAGTGGTTCAAAATAATCATTAGTTAAGGAATTTCTTCTTGGCTATTCAATAATCCTACTAGTGAAAAAAAGTCTCTCGTCTGGTGCTGAAGATGCAATGGGTGTGTCTTATATTTTTAAAAAAAATTCATAGATTCTCGTATATTTCTTTAAGATACATCAATATCACTGATATATGATATTAGTTCATTTTCAGATGGTGAAACAACCTCTTCATTTGCATCTAGAAACAAAGATATGATTATTTAAAAAAGAAGAATGAAGAAAACTCCCGGAAATTTTTCTTCCACACCTAGGTGAGATTTTTTCCCATCATAAAAGAATCGTAAACCGGAGAGGGTTAAATTTCAAGACATTAAACACTACTTTCGTAATCTTTGAACGTAAAATGTGAAATTAAAATTTCATCAAAGATTAGATATTTCACGCGGTATCTTATGAGTAGGTGAGATGCCAAAATCGTTCGTTACAAAATTAAAGGGCGAGATGACAATTGATTCCCACAATTCCATTGAGCTCTTTTTGAGAAGAAATATAGTGATTGTATTAAAACATGTCCTTAAAAAAAACATGGAAGGTATTGTGTGGTTACTATCGAAATGTGTCAGAAAATTTTTTGTCATTTTTATTTTAAATATTGAAAAAATTTACAATTTTCTTTTTCTTTTAAAACAAATCATTGTATTTATAATTTTTTTTTAATAAATTTATTTGGAAGGTTTTTTGTTGAATCAAAGCATAGCTTGGGAATAATGATTAGAAATCCTAATGATTAGCAATTGGATTAGAAATTTTAATTGTGCTGAAAAATTGATTAATTATGATTAGTAAGCCATTTTAGACGATTACTAATTGATTTGATTAGAAATAATCAAAAATCTAATCACAATTAGTGACGATTAGCATTTATAATCAAATCTAATCAAAACTAATCAAAAAAATAATTGATTAGATTTCTTGATTATTTTTGATTAGATTTGATTAGATCAACTATTTTTAACTATTTTTGTGAAAAGAAAATATTTATTTATCACATTTGTTGCTATATTTACATAATGTAACAGTTTTTGTTAAGTTTTATTTTGCCAGTCAGAAATCAATAATTCAAAACCAAGGAAAATCTCGACTTTTTTTTAACACCAGAAATGCTCCATCACGAAGTCAAGTACACAATCTAGCCGCATGTTTTCAGTCATCGGGATCTGTAAGGGACTTACGGTGCCCCGGTAAGCTAGTTAGTAGTGAGCTAATCTATCAGTGCGGGGATTTCGGGTTCGATTTCCATCAGAGACTCTGGTCTCCTGCAGATAAGCGTAGAGCTTTGCGGGATTCGCATAGGAAAAACATGTACAGCCTTTTCTGAACAAGATACAAATGGTACATGAAATTTTAATGCAAGTCTTGCCAAGACGTTTAAGATTTTGTAAAAAACAAATTATATCAAATATATAATTTTCAGTGGCTTATGACACACCCTGTATTATAAAAAAAAATTCATTTGAATTAGTGTTCAAACAGATTTCAACTTCATTCAAAAACCATAACGCGCATAACTAAAATGTCTCTTTTTATTGTTTTAATTTTGTGTTTTCTTTTGTTTTTAATTTTCTGTTTGCAAAATGTTTGAAATTAAATGAAAGTATGGCAGCATTGATTCTGCCAAAAATTGCAAAACTGTCTTTATGTGAGAGCATTAGCAAGAACGTTCTCAAAATAAAACAGATTTTATTCCACGATGGCTTTCTATGACAAACTTTTATGTCTAATTTTATGGAAATTGTGGTCTCGGCGGAGTTCTGTTTGAACGCTTCAGTACACTACTAAAATCGTATGTTATGTTAAATTTGAACTTTTCCTCTTTTTTGTTAAATCGTATTTTAATAAAAGTTTAAAGATAAAGTATGAGTGGGTAAGAGTGCAATTTTTTAAATTTAGTTTTTTTTTTTGCAAGTGACAACTCTGACGTTTGGCAGCTGTCGGATTTGTAGGTCTCCGCGAAGCTACAACAATGCAACTATAGAAAAAACAACACGTATTTTTAAATTAGATTTTATTTTATCTAATAAGGCCTACTTAAGTTTAATATGTAATTAAAAATGCATTTAATAGATATTTTCCCAAAGTTTCGTGAACATAACACACTTTATCAAGGGATTCGTCGATTTAAATTAAAGAAAATATATTTAACAACATTAGATGCGTTCGAGAACACAAAAGTTTTTACTATTTTTTACTGAAGTTTACTGCATTTTACGAAATTGCGTTCGAGTACACAAAATGCAGTAAATGAGAACACAAATTGAGAGCGTAAAGTCACAGTTCTTGACTGAGTACTTACAAATTTTTACTGCAGAAATTTTTGCAGTAAAATTTAGTTAATCAAAAAAACATATGTTACAAAAGGTAAGAGAGCAAAAGAAACAAACAAAAAGGATAAAAATTGTGAAGAAATTGTTTTAAAAAAGGAAAGTGGAAATAAAATTAAACAATAACAAAAAGTTAATAAATATTAATTAATTAAACCTGTTTGTGGTGCATTTATATGGCTAAATTTCAACTTTTAAACTTTTTCTGTTGTTGTTTTAATTTTTAGAGTTGTTACGAGTATTTGTATTTGGGTACTTAGTACTTCCCTTATTTTTTAAGAAATCAATAGCAAAAAATGTATTCATATATTTTTGAACAAACTTAGCCGGACACAAATTAGTAAAATCAAATAAAATAAAAAAAAAATTAAAATTTGAAAGAAAAATGAAATTAATTGTTTGAATTTTCTTAAAATGTTCGTGTTATAAAAAGTATTTAATCGAGTACCGATAAAAAAAACGAGTTAAGTAGTCAAAAGTGTAAACATTTTTCAACACTTCAATTATTTGCCATCAGCTGTTGCCTTTATTTTACGAATTTTTACAAATTTTGCGTTCGCGTACTTTTCTGGACAACAGCTTTTTGTAAGAGAAAATTTTTCAGTATACTCATTTACTGCATTTTACTTTAAAAGTACTCAAACGCACCTATTATTACAACAAACATTTATCAACCATTAATTATGACTTACAATAAGAGAAATAAATTTTTTGTTACATTGAACAATATTTTGTTGTAGACAAACATAAACAACATTAAACATTAAATTCAACATAAACTTAAAAAATGTTTTTATATCACAGGTTAGATATTGCAACACAATAACTGGCATTAATGTTTTGTGTGTCTTTCCTTAAGTTCATTGTCATTTTTATTTTCTGTTGTATTCTTAACGTCTTTATTGTAAATTTTTTCTCCATCCAATTTACGTACTTTGTCAAAATCTGCCGTATGATTCGTATTTTCCGTATTTTGTTTGTGTAAATTATTTAAAGATGTCAAAAACGTCGGCATGAATTAAACCCACAAAATATAACCCCTCCAAAAAAATTAAATAACCCCCCAAAACTTTGTACAGAAAGGGTATTTTAATTTTGTTTGGGGTGTATTTAATTTTTTTAATTGGATGATTATTTCATATGAAAAACCATTAAGAAATAAAACCCCAATATAATTTTGGGGGATTATTTTATTTTTAAATTTATAATGAAAACGTTTTTGGTAGCAAGGATTTTCTCCTCTGGCTTTGCTTATTAGCATAACCGGCCTTCGACCGGGCGCATGGATTTTCTCATACGCAGAGAAGCTTTAGTAAGCGCAGCCGGTGCTTGTAATAACATAGAGAAGAATATCCGTGCGCCCGGCCGAAGTCCCAACCATGCTATATATCGCGTGATTCCTAAAACAAAACTTATACAATTTATTTTATATACATATTCGGGTCTTATTTAATTTAAAAAATTGGGGGTTTATTTCATATGAAAAAGGCCCCCAAAAAATAGGGTTTTATTTCATTTCGGTTTGGGCCGTTATTTCATTTTGTTGGGGGCTTATTTTAATTGACAAATTGGAATTTTATTGCATGTGTAATAAGGCACCACGCTTTGGGGGGTTTTTATGCCCCTTTAAAAAACCATTGTATTTGTTTTTATATGAAATAGGCAAGATGTCAAAAACAATTGCACGTAAAAAACACAACTCTTCAAAAAAAACAGCAGGCGTTTCAAGCAGACCTACTACTAATTGGGCCATGTTCCGATTATTTAAAATCAAGCGCTTAACGAAAGACCAATATGCGTTATAATTGTGACAAATTATTACAATAATTTGAAAAGGTTTGCTGAGACCGTGCGGAAAAAGTCATCTTCTCCGATGAAGCGCATTTTCATCTGGTTTCGTGAAAACACAAAATTGTCAATTTTGGGGCTTAGAAAATCCACTACAATCCATGAGAAACCAATGCATCCACAACGGGCAACTGTCTGGTGCGGATTCTGGTCTGGCGGAATGATTGAGCTTAATTTTTTTTCCAGATGAGGCCGAAATTGCAGTAACTGTGAGAGGCATTCGTTACAGGAACATGCTAAGTTATTGTGACCTCAACGTCAAGGGTCTGGAGGTCATGTGGTTTCAGCAAGATGGCACCACCTTCTACACCACGCATACAACAATCGATTTTATTCGATTGTAGCAACTATTTTCAGAACCAAATACCTCAAGAAATTCTGATGTCAACTGTCCACCAACATCATGCAGTTTAACGCCGTGCGATTTTTTTCTTTAGGGTTTCGTGAAATCTCGGTCTTATACGATTAAACCAGCAACAATTCCTAAGCTTAAATCCGAGATTTATCGCGCAATCGGCGAGATACAGCCACAACTCCGTAAAAAAGTCATGGAAATTTCATTAAAAGAGTGATGCCCTGTCATTAGAGCCGTGAGGGATATTTGACGGATATTTTATTCTATACTGAATCGGAACTTGCCTCTTTTGCAATCCAAATTAAGCCCTTTATATTAAAGTTTTTTTTTATCAAGTGATATTTGTAATTGGACTTTAAAACTTAACGATAGTAAGTTTTTTTTAATCAAATAAATCTATTGTATTTTTTTCCTCCTTCTTATACCAATTAATACATTTTATAACTTATTCTATACTTGAGATGTTTTTTTCTTAACCTATTTTTTTTTTTTTTTTTGTCATGTACATATCGCACTTGTTCACCAATAGTGTATTAACTCCAAAATTTTATTTTTTCACTTTTTGGAAAAAAATTTACACGTTACATTCATGTCTACCCGCTGCAAAAATATCGTGATATTTTGTATACGAAATGAAACGGTTGGTTAAGAAATTATATTTCATATGCCTTTAATGTTAAATTCAAAGAGGTTTTGCTTCTGCTGAAAATTTTTAAATTTTGAGTTAATACAGTATTGTGGAACAAGTGCGATATGATATGTTGTCATTAAAATGGAAATTTCTTAACATGAAAATAATTAAAATCTTTTTATATTCCCCCTTTTTTGTAAATTAAAGTTGTGTGCACCTTCGTTAATACCAAATTCATCCTGTAGATTTGAAATTTTTGTTCTAGTTTTTGGAAACATCACATCATTTGGCATTCGTAACTTCTGGTTACAGGTTTTATGTGATTGTCATATGAAAGTTGCCATTGCGATTTTTAAACAATATGATTCATGATGCCAGTTACTCTAACAATTTAAATGCAAATGTAACTGCAAGTATACAACTTTATCTCGTCATACATGCCTGATTGTTGGTTATTTTTGCACAGTTGCCGGCGTAAAAGCAACAGTTTTTTTCTTTGTCCTCTACACTCTCCCACATGTAGGAAAATAGTCAGTCACTTCTATGAGCTGTCTAGTACTTAGAAATGTAAAGCATCTGATATAATTTAGCCCCAGTTTACAAGGATGTGTTTGGACGCCAATTTGCTGGAGTATATGTGTGAGTGCAAGTTTAAATATGTAGATGTGCCTTCTCTTATGTATTTATTTGATGTCTGTTTTCAAACCATCCCAGTTGGCCTCATCTTCACACAAGACGAGATGAGCGACAATATCTTGAATAATTTCGTCGTCGACTTTATAGAAAATAATATCTGCTATATAATATATTCTATGCTATATACATGACAATCGGCCTTATTGTGTAAGGCGATTAAAGAACGCATGTTGTGTGTTACTTTAATCTTATAAAAAACGATTCACGCCTAAACGAGAACGCTTTACACAATAACGCTGAATTTCTCCTACTTTGTAGCCCATGCATGATAACGACAAAAATTATTTTAAGTATAGCTGTAATTTTATTTCGCTTGTTTTGCTACTGTTACATGTTACATATTCGAGTTTTTAGCAATTCTTTAATCAACGCTGAAGTATAAGCTGCATGTAATCCATGTTATAACCCGCGACCACCTTCGTCAATACGATTTCGGTTTTACTTGTTTGTGCTAACTCGTAAATTTTATTTAGGTATTGAAATCGGCCAGGGCTGTGGAGTCGCCAAAAAATAGTTCAAGCTTCGCCTCTAACCGCTGAAATTTTTTAAGTCCGACTCCAACTCCGACTCCTACTTTTACATTGAAGCTAAATGTATATGAGACTGGTCCTCATTTGACTTTAAACTCTTTTTTAATGCAGTACCTTCAAAATGATTATTATTTATTTACTTAATAGATATTTTTATTAATATTTGCAAAGGTAAGTAATACAATTTTTGAGATCATATGTATCTACATTTGGCTTAACTTTACAGTTGTGAGCCAGATTGGCATTTTAAAACTGATTTTAATTAAATTAATTTATAAGCAAATTTACTTTGGTTCTACCAAATTTTTAATTGATTATATAATATAAAAAAGAACGATTTATACTAAATCTTTTGTACATCAAATTAATATTAATTAATTTTAAAGGAATTTAATGGAATTTATTCAGTATAAGTTTTCTGTACTTTAAACAAATTTCCAAATATTTATATAAACTATAGAAGTCATTATCATTGCCATTTAGTATTTTTATTACTTCATTAATAATTAAAATGATTATAATAGCAAGAAAATTATTCTATAAAAATTTCGAATCGATACTTTAAATTTTGCAACGCCAATTTCAAAGAATTTTTGTTTTGAAAAATTTTAGAACATTTGTTAAAATAATATCTGGGAATTATTTCTTTTTCATTAGTTACTTTTTTATATTCAACATTTTTTATTTTTCGAATTTATTCTATGAGCTAAATTTCAGTTATGTATTTTATAAAAATGTTCGAAAAATACAAAATGTTGAATATAAAAAAGTAACTAATGAAAAAGAAATAATTCCCAGATTCTATTTGTTAAAATAGTTGAGTTAAATACATTCAATTTATAAAGTATCACTATCCACTATGACACAAAGAATGCTGCTGACAAAGACAGTAGCGGGCCAGAAAATGGGTTAAATTCTGCTGGTGTCTAATTATAAATTTTTCTGTACATTCAATATACTTCAGTGCTATCCAAAGGATAGCTAAGGTAAAATGTAACAGGAAAATAAAAGATAATAGTCTGGTAGTGTATAAAGTCATTCCTAAAAATTTAAGGAATAGAACTATCACAAAAAAGCTTTATAAAATACATAAATGAAATTTAGCTCATAGAATAAATTTGAAAAATAAAAAATTTTGAATATGTTAAAATGTGTATGCTGAACAATTTTTGAGTCAGAGTCGCGAGTTTTTGTGGATTCTTCAACTCCGACTTCAACTCCGGTACAAAACTCTCAACTTCGACTCTTGAACTCCGACTCCACAGCCTTGAAATCAACAATAAAGAAAAGAGTGTGGAAATTTTAAGCAAACCAAACCAACTGATTGAAAAGCATTCAACTACGGCAGAAGAAAACGTTGTCGTCCACAGCTTTCTATACAAGACCACTTATAAGGCAATGATAGAAGAAAACTTCTAGGACAATATCACTTATACTGTCCCACATAGAGTGTGAAAGAAGATAACTTCTAAGACAATGTTACTTATATTGTTCCACGGAGAGTGTTGTCTGTAGGCGAACGGTGTTGAGAAAATATCGAGCCTTTCTTCTAATGTATTTTATGTGGTTTTTTATATTGCTCATTACGCTTTTACGTTTTGTTCTATAATTTTTTCTACTTTAAAGTGTTAGGTTAAAAATACAGTGAGACATCGATTTTCTGTAATGGACAGGACCGGGAGCATTCTTGATAAACAATTTTGAGCGGTTTTTTGTGTATTTCTTTTTATAAACGAATATTGTTTAATCTACAAAACTCGCGCTCTATATAAGATATATGTATTTATATAAAGTTTTATAAATATCGGTGCAGTAGTTTTAGAGTTTAAAGGTTACAAGCAACTCCATCTTTTTCACATATCGCTCATTTGCCGCAACGTCGTCATAACTCCAAAAATATATTTCGAAACAACAGTGTGTTAAGTTTTTGATTTGCTGCACCACTTAGAAAAGAAAACGACACTCTCTTTTCAAACGGGGAAAGTACAAAATATATAAAGCTATAAAGATGAATTTTATACAAAATATAAAGAACAACGTAGTGATGATACCCTGTATTAGCCAAATTTATTAAATCAATTATTCACACAATTAGCACAACAAGTTTTGTAAAACATTGTTATTTTTATACCCTCCACAACCACTAGTGGTGATGGGAGTATACTAAGTTTGTCATTGCGTGTGAAACCGTTTTATTTTACATCTAAGACCCCACAAAGTATATATGTATATTCTGGCTCCATGAGTAATTCTAAGTCGATTTAGGGTGCCCCGGTAGTCTAGCTGGTAGTGAGATAGTCTATCAGTACCGGGGTTGCGGGTTCGATTCTCGCCAGAGACTCTGGTCTCCTGCATACAAGCGAAGAGCTTCGCGGGATTAGCGTAGGAATAAAAAAAAAAAAAAAGTATTGTAAAACTGTAACCATCTGGTTATTTAAAAAATAAAATAAAAATAAGCCATGTTAGTCTGTTGAAAACACGCTCACACAACTTATTGTCAAATAGCTTGTTGTTACTCTAAGAAGTTTCGGTTTGAAATCCAGCAAAATCGGTTCAGTTGGATCAGAGGTTTGATTCAAAATGTGGAACCGCCACCTTAAGAAATTGATAATTTTGTAACTACAAATTGACATAAATGGTGGAATAATGCACGGACTGATAACACATTTTGCACAAATTTGTTTTATAATAGTGTTAGATTTCATGAAGATCGGATCATAATTTACCCTGGGCCTACCTAACAGTTTTATAGGACTGGATATCACACTGGCAAATTTCATGAACATCGGTCCATAATTTACCCCAGGCCCCATATAAATTCTATTTACATGGGGCCTGGGATAAATTATGTGGAATAATGCACGGAATGATAAAAAATTTCGCACAAATTTATTTTATATGACTTGAAATAATAGTGTTAGAGTTTATGAAGATCGGATCATAATTTACCCTTGCCCCATATAAACCCTACTCCCGCAAAACAGTTTAGTACGCCTAAAACCGTAATAAATAATGTCATCAGAATAAAATTTGTTACGTCGCAGTTTCATAGGACTGAAAATCACACTGGCAAATTTTACGGACATCGGTCCATAATTTATCCTAGGCCCCATATAAATTCTATTTATAATATAACAAAATTATTCAAAGATTTTATGTACAGACTTAAGTATGTAAATGTTTAAAAATATGAAGAAAGAAGTTATTTTTGCAGAACATGTTTCCAATACTTTGCGAGGGAATTCCCCTTCCTTTATTTACATTTTTTTGATTATTCAAAAAGAAAGTAAACAAAAATGTGTTTATAATTTCGGTTGCAAAAAGCTTTAAAATCAATCCAAACAAAGTCTTTTTTTCTCGGATAATTAATATTGGTGGAACATCGAGGTTTTATTGTAAATAAAAAGAGATATGCAACTAAAAATAATCGTATGAGCGCAAAGGATTTTTAGAAGTTGCTTCAAAAGGGAATTAAGAAAAAACGAAGTCGGAAAAACCCTCGAATGAATTGGCTGTTATTAGACAATGTCGCTGATACTCTCCCATAAAGAGTTTGGTAAAAGACAATTTCGTATATGCTGTCCCACAAAAAGTTTCATAAAAGATAAAACCGCTTATACCGTCCCACATAGAGTTAAAAAGAAGACAACTTATAAGACAATGTTGCTCATACTGTCGTACACGACGATTTCCTCTATGTTGTCTTCTAGAAAACCTAAACGAAGGGAATAAGTCGTGCATACATTATTGACAACGATGTCGTCAAAGTCAAACTGGCCAACTGTGATATTCTAAAACTCATATTCCCGCACATTCCTATTTATGCATCCTCATAGAGGAGTAGATGTATTTATTATATGTATACATAGAGTGTTAATATATTGTGTTTGTATGTATGTATGTATGTATGTATGTATGTATTTATTGTAAGTAATGTAAGTCAACACATTTGGCCTACATTTGATGAAATATTTTTTTCTTTCAGTATTTTTGTAGCTTTTTAATCGACCTAAAATAAAAACAAGCATTTCTGCTTTGGCAACATGATGAATTGGACTGCAATAAATGAAAAAAAAAATGCAAAATTATAAAATAAAAAAATAGGAGAAGACACACTGTAGCAATATGTAGTGTATAGGTCTCTACAGCCATACAAACTCACTTCACTTACCCTCCTTACCCTCTTATATGATGTGTAGTCGCAGATGGCACACAGAAGGGAAAATATGTAGGGTATTGTTAGTTAAAGGGGTTTAAAAGATTAAAATGGTATAATGAAAAAAATAATAATAAACAGAACACAAAAATAAAAAGGGAAAACGAAACACAAAACAAGTGCCAACAATGACTTTAAGGCAGACTGTTAAGGAATGAGATATTTTGGGTTTTTTCAATTGGAATTGGAGCAGGAAAAGTTGACTCGAAGGTGATTTGGGTTTTTAATAAAAAATAAATAAAATAAAAATATTAATTAAATAAAGAAGGCGGCTTAAAGCTACAAAATTAACAAAAAAAAATCGTAGAAATTATTTCGAATACTTCCAAAACTTTTAAATATATAACACTCTACAAGTTATCGTTTAAAAGCATCAAAACTGCGCTTAATATGAAACATAGTGAAAGATTTTCGAGTAAAGGTCTAAGTGCCTATTGTTTAAATTTTTTTTAGCACGGAAACCGCTACTTGTCGACCACTACGGTGTAACGGTACTGACGGCTCGTATGGTCTTCTTTTAACTCTACCACCCAGTATTTTATAACTGTAGGAGCGGAACCCCCGTGAGTAGAGAGAGACGACTGAGAGATTGTAAATGGAAAAATTGAATTACATAACGGTAGCCCATTTTCCATATTAATGAATTCATTGAGATCGATTATTTCTGCTGGTTCCTAGAAAATACTAAGCAACCTGGCCAAAACTTCTGCCGTCTATATAAAGAGTGGTCTAACCATAATGCACGATGTTAATTGTAAGTCACGTCAAGTTTTTTGTCCAAGTTAATTTGACATTTCTTTGTTTAAGTGTTTGACAAATTAAACAGTGGATTATTACACAGTTAAGTGGCGCAATAAGATTGTTGAAGCCTTTTACGAAAACGGGCTTTCAAATCAAAATGCATTTAGTGCACTTCGAGATTTTTTTATTTATTTTTTTTTTTTTTTGTCTGCATAATCGACCTAAGTGGTTTCGTTAATAAGCAGAATTGCCGCATTTGGGAAAATGAGAGTCCACAAGTGATGCATCCACAAAGAGTGACTGTATGGTGCGATTTATTGGCTGGCGGGATCATTGGGCCGTACTTGTTCGAAAATTAGGTTGGCCGAGCCATAACCGTGAATGGAGTTCGCTATTGCGAGATGATAACGGACTTATTGTGGCCAGAAATTGAGGATATGGACCTGGACGGTATGTGGTCCCAACAGGATGGTGCCAATGGCTCTTTTGCGCATGAAATTCAATGGCCATGTTATCTCACAAAGTGACGATGTTAATTGGCCGCCATGATCATGGGATTAGACACCGTTGGACTTCCTTCTTATTATTCAAAAGATAAAGTGTACGTCAAGCCAAGAATAATTCAAGAGCAAAAGGATGAGATAATTCGGCACCTTAGCGACATCGAACCTCATTTATGTCTCAGATTCATTGAAAATATGGACCATCGGTTAGAGGTATGCCGACGAAGCCGTGGCCACCATTTGGTCATATTTTGTTTCATAAATAATTGTAATAGATCATTCGATAATAATAAAGATATTAAGATTATTTAAAATTAACATCGTGTGGTTTGGCTGGAACAACCTTTTTACGTCTGCTCGGCTCATTTTGGCACTGCTCTCGTAGAACTTGTTTTGCCTGTTATGTTAACTAAAAAACTTTTTCTGACCAACTCTAGTTAGTCCAAAATGTTCTCAATATAATTTTATTCTTTTAAATAATGCCGATTTTGAATTGAAAAAAATATATAAAAATGTTCTCTTTCATTGCTCGTACAGATCACGTTTTTTTCTCCTTCTTAGACAAGAAACTTATTCATTTTCTGCAATTTCACTTTACAATTTATACAAAATGTATTCATATATATTTTTTTTCCATAGTGTTTACATTATTGTCGTATTTGTTTTGTGTTTATGTTGGTGTGCATTTTCATTTATTCCTGCATTCCGTTTTTTTCTGAAGATTGGAACAATTTATAATATTGAATATTGATGTCAGTGTTGTTTTGCTCTACTTATTACATTTGTATAACAACAATATTCATGTGATTGCTGTTGTTATTGAATTTTCATTGTTGTTGTCATATCGTATTATTTTTTTCGACTTAAATTAACTTTCAACTTGGCAGCACATCACAGCTGAGCTCAGCTTTATTACCATTTCCTACTATCAGTCTTGTGTTCTCAAGTAGAAATCCGCTTTCCTCTTTCTCTTCCCGGGTTCAGGGCTTCAAATATAAAATATTTGTTTTTATTCATGTTGTTGTTAATGTAAAATTAGCAGGCAAGTGTAAAAATAACATCATAAGTATTGGTGTCACATGAAATGTACTTGTATTTGTTTGTAGATGCAGGGGTAAGTATATGAGCCTGTATAAGGACATGTTTATTATATGTTTATACATATTAAAGAATAGCGATGTATACATGTATGTATGTGTAAATAATGTGTTTGAAAGCAATTTTTATTAGGATAAATAATACATATAAAAAATTAAGATGCTGTGTTGTATTATTTATTAAGTTTAAGTGTTCGGTTCGTTTTTCAGTCTCTTTGTCGCTCTTTTACACTGTTTGTCTGTTTTACTTGTTGTTATATAAGTGGATTTTATATCCTTGTTATTATAAACTATCAAATTTTTGTCGTAGAGCCTTATTCAATTTTGTTTTAGGGAGATACAGCGAGAAGTTCTTAGAAAATTTGTGGCGATTAAGTTATACCAGGGGACGTTAGAACGCTTTAAACTAAATCTTTCGTAGTGCGACGTATGGGAAAATGTAGACGATGCAATTTTTCTATGTATTTCAGCATTGAAAATATTATGTCAATATATACAGTCATGTCACAGAGTACGTTCGGAATGATTCCGTTCGGAACCGAAGAAAACATATTGGTTTATTGATAGAAAGTATATTTTTTTATTTTTTTTTGCCTTTAAGATGCAAGAAACTCCCATTCCGTTCAAAAAAACAAAAATAGTTTCATTCCGCTAAGTACGGAATGAATTCCGTTTCCGAACGGAATTGTACTCTGTAACATGGCTGATAGAAAATTTATTACAACACTGAAGATAGTACAAATTTCATCAATTTGACTTGCAGAAATAAAAATCTATTTTAAGGAATAAAATTTTCGATTATTATTGAAATTAAACTTATAATCAACTGCCTATTCTTCCACTTCTTCATTTGTCATTCGCCAAAAAAAAAAAAAAACTGTTTCTTCTGACTCATTAAATGTAAACAGTCGCTGTCAAACCAACTCAAGAAGCGAAAGGTGTACACAAATTTTCGTTTTTTGTTCGACAGTTTTTGGTTTAGACTGCTGTTTTTTAAACCCTGCTTGTAATATAAGTGGTCGCAAGCAGAGTTCGAAAATGAGCATTACATACTGTATTTTAGTGTTCTGTATGGTTAAAATATGGAAAACACAAACGCTTAGAGTGCCTGCGTAGAAAAAAATCCACAAACTTCGCTGTGTTTGGTTCAGCACATTAGTGTTAGTTCGTTTCAGCCTTTTGACTGCCAACAAAAATTTGTTTACAAAAACAATATATTTGTGTGTTTTTAACGAAACAAAAACCAAACGCCAACAAGAATTTTTTACAAAAACAAAACATGTAAACAATAAACACACAGGCTGTTCATGCTGTAGTCGTGTAAATTGCAAATACAGCAGCATCAATACTAGTGAGAATCGTTGTTTATAAAAACAGTACAGAACATTAAAGTATTTAATTAATTATATATTTATAGTGAAAAACAGAACACAACATATGTTTGTTACTTTTTATACCCTTCACCGAAGGTAAAAGGGTATATATAATTTTGTCATTCCGTTTGTAATTTCTACAATATTGATTTAAGACCATACAAAGTATATATATTCTGGCTTCTTATGAGAAGGGAAGCTCAAATCCGGTTGTCCGTCTGTCCGTCTGTCCGTCTGTCCGTCTGTCCGTCTGTCCGTCTGTCCGTCCGTTGAAATGGGTTTTCCGAAGACCCCAGATATGATGAAGGCTAGGGTGTTATACATTTATGTCACATATAGTCCGGATTTGTTTGCTATTGAAATTCAGGAAGATCGGTCCATAAATGGCTGAGATATGAGCAAAAAACCACGACTACCTCTAATTTTTCCCATAAATCCCATGTTGTTGTTGTTTTTTTCCCATAAATCCCATGTTGTTGTTGTTTTTTAAATTCTTTTTTCTGCATATCTCGAGAACGGCAAGAGCTACGGCTTTGAAATTTGGTACAAACATCTTGCTTGCCAATACACAGACTCTCTAAAAAAATGGGCGGGATTGGATAAGTGGGTGTGGCACTTCCTATACAAAGACGTTATGTATTTCTGTATATCTGGAGAACGAAACGAGCTAAAGTTCCCAAATTAGGTACAAACATATCGGTTATCAATACACAGTATCCCACAAAATATGGGCGCGATTGGACAAGTGGGCGTGGTACCTCCCGTACAAAGACATTATTGAAAATACTCAAAATTTTAAATTTTAGGGCTCTAGTATGACATATGAACTCGTTTTATATACCAAAATGTCAGAAATTTTTAGCAGCATATATTTCCCGAAAACCCTGCAACCTTTCTCCCAAAAATGGAAGAGTAATGCCCAAAATAAAATTTTTTTTTTTAAACATACCCATTTTCGGGAACAATAGGTCTTCCCGAGTCCAAGTTTTATAATCTAAGTAAATGGTTTTTGTCGAGTGGTCTAGCAGTTATGTCACAAGTAAACTTCTGGGTGTTGGCGGGTTCAAATCCCATTCGATTAATTTTTTTTTCTCTTGGTATTTATAAATTATTTTTAATTAAATAAAAAATATATAATTTTTTGATATTTTTTTTTTTTACTTTTATATGCTTTAAAAAACGCTCTTTTTTTTTTTTTTATAAAATTTACAGTTTTGTACTATATAAATGCGCATTTCTTTTCTGTGGCTAATAATTTTATATAAAAACCAAATAATTTATTTTAGACAAAACCCTTAATATCTCAAAGCAAGAAATTTCGACTTAAGCCATTATTATTTAATGCCACAGATATATTACATATGTATGTATATTTATATAAATATCCTTTTGTTCTTATCGCACCATGGTGAAGGGTATATAAGATTCGGCATAGCCGAATATAGCACTCTTACTTGTTAATTAATTATGAGCGGTATTAAGGGTTGTGTACTAATACACAAACACTTAACAATTTATATCGTTTCTGGGTGTGTGTAATGAACGCTAAATAATGGTAAGTTTATTTTCTAACACTGGTCAAAAGTCACAATAACCTAAGTCGGTTTTTCAATTTTTTGAGGAATACAGTTTAAAGTTTTAAGGGCCTGATTGTGTAAAACGCAACGCAACTCCAAAATTTTCATTGAAAGCAAAAACAAATTCAAAAACATTTTATAGTTTTGTTTTTGCTTTCTACAGAAATTCATATTAGCGGTTTTCACCCTTTGTATTAAGTGTACAACTCTGTTATATTAAATACGATTTTATACTTCAAAGTGTGAGTGTCTTTTTCGTATGCATTGTAAATTAATGAATTTGCTGAGTGAGAGAAAGAGACAGATAAAGTTTCTTCAACTGTTTTATTCTGGTAAATTCACACACTTTGTTTACTACTGCTTTTTGTGGGATTTTTCAATCACAGCGTAGTATATTTTAGTCTAATACATTTTGTTGTTGCAGTGTTGTAAATGTTAGTATTTTGACTAAAATTATAAGATTAACAAGGTCTACAAGGGACTTTACTATCAAGGGTGAATACAGCTATTGTTTTTTAAACTTTTCAATGTCACAAAATATAAAGTGTTTGAAATTTAAAATTTCAGTATGAATTCCTGTAATACTAGTTGTTAAGCCAGTCCCTGCCAGGCAGGAAGAAAATGAAAAACTGCTTGGCAGAAAAAAAAGATAAAAATTTATTTACAAAATCAAGACTTAGTAATTAATTAACGAAATATTTTTTTTCTTTTTATGCAATACAAATGAATTCAGCGAACATTCTTTATAGACAATATTTATTGTGAATACTTTTGAACTGCCCTTACGCATTCTCTAATTTCGATCCTCATGAATAACTTTTATTTTGACGTCATCTGCGGAATTAACTCTTGAAAATACAACATACAATTGACTAACCTTTTTTAATTTCTGACCCTTCCAAATTAGTTAATACACTGAACCAAAAAGGTACTTGGAGTCAATGAAAATTTACGTTGAGCAAACGAAAAATTTATTAATTTTCGTCCAATGAATTTGTTCGTTGAGACAATGAATGACCGTTCATAAAAAGATTTGATATTAATTTTTTAAAAAACTGTTCGCTAATATAAGAAAAAAGGTTACGAAATAATTAATAAATGTATGTTCATTGAGTCAACGAATCGTACGTAAATTGAAATATCTGATATAATAACTCATTGAGCCAACGAAAATTATTTTAATAAACGTTGTTCGTTAATATTATGAACACTTTTTGGTTCAGTGTATGTATAAAAAACAACTTTTTTCCACGTCTCTTTTTCCCATTAATTATCCGTCCATAGTCCACAAATTTTTATTCTAACTACTTTAAGGTAAGCCGCAACATCAGTACCATATTCTTGGTAATTCTTAGCTCCATTGGTTTTTACGGGGCTTTGAAATTGACTTAAATGTAAAATAACACAATTTTTCCACGCCCCTTTTCCTCTCAATTTTCCGCCCGTAGTACACAATCTTAGATCAGACTACTTCAGGCTATGCTCAATTGTTAGGACTACATGGTAGGAAACATTCAGCTTCCTATGGTATTAAGGGGGCTTTAATATGAGCTAAGATGTTAAAAAATTCAATTTTGCAGCGCAATTTTTTCCTCTTAATCCTCTGCCTACAGGATTTGGCCTGAGTGTTTTACTATATACATGCCAATTTTGCAGCTTTCTAGCCCGTCAGTGGGCTTCAAAAGGCTCTGCATAGACAAAGAAAGAAGAACACACAGATAAGAATAAGGATAGATTTTTGACTTTGTTTTGCTTTCAATCTAATTTTTGCCGTTGCATTGTGTTTTACACAATTAAGGCCTCAGTTTCTAGTTTAGTTTCTAGACTAGTTTCTAGCTTATAAGTTTTAGGTTCAGCTCACAAAAATCATTATTTCTGAATGATGTTCACTTTTCCTTGTTTGTTTTTAAACCAGACTTCTTTTTAAAGATCATTTTCGTTTCGCCCTCGTATTATATACGTCTATGTTTATGTATGGGTACGACTTTATTTATCTTATTTTTATTTCCGTTTGGTGTCAACGTATTTTTTTTACTGCTCTCTGTATCTCCTTTTCTCAATTAAAAAAAAAATTTTCTTTATATTATTCTTTTTTTTTTTTTTGGCAGTTTTTTCTGAATGCGCTGATTTTTAAGCAGATAACTCGAATTTTAATAAAAAACACATCATTGTCAAACTAAATTGGAAAAACAACTAAAGAGTAAAAAAAGAAGAAAAAAATAAATTCATTGATTCAGATTGGATTTTTTTCAGAAAGTTTTTGTTTATTATTTTTCTTTTTTTTTGTATTTTTTAACTTTCCATTAATTCTGTTAAAATCTTTATCATTTCTATAGAATCAGTAGTTAAGAAATGGGAAAAGGATTAAAATGTTAAAGAAATAAACAGTTGTGTATATGGTCAGTGATGCCAACTCTTGGGGTACTAAACGAGTGAAGATATTTAAAAAAACGGGTTAAAAAGGCTTAATTGGAAAAATTACGTTTTTAGTACATAATTTTTTCAGAATAGCGCAAAAAGACCTAAAATATATTTTTTTAATAAAACACTAACAAAGTTAAAAAAAAAAATATTACAAAGTATGGGATTATTTTACATGTAATTGAATTAAGAAGATCTTAAGATTAAAGTAGTATTTACAGATTTTTAAAATTGATCATTGTTTAATGAAATTGGGTTTTCTTGGTCATCTTAATTCCATTAATACATATATATGTGATATTGTGACCATAGAGCTGCAAGGAGTATGATCGAGCCGCTCAATCACTACAGCTTAAAATTGAGTATAAATCAAAAAAGTATTCTACAGTTTTGTTCTAGTTCAAACGTCAACACGAACCAAAAAATTCAGTATGAAGTATGAATTAATCGCAAAATTATGCTTGGTTTGTTAATTTAAAAGCGATGCATTTATTTATGAACGACAGCTAACTTGTACTCCGCTTTCGGCTCGGTGATTCGATCATTATTATATTGTGATCAGTTGCAACGACCACTCGAATTTTATGATTCAATCGGTTTTGTCAATTTTCAAGAAATGATTTTAATCTAAAGAGCTCATTTCAAACAATCAGTTTGAATTCTTGTACTCGCAATGAACATGAATGTTAATATTTCTTTGGTACGATAGTAGAAAAATTCATCTTATTGGCTCGAGCCACTTGTTTTTTGTGTATTATTTATGTATGTACATAAGCAATATAAAGCTCATGCTATTGTATTCGTTGTCTCTTCTAAACCCATTTGATATTTTTTAATAGTTAGAAATCAAAAAATCCCAAAAATGTGTGTTTTAATATACATATGTATGTTTTTAACATACCAAAGTCGGGGCGAAAAATTAAGATTTAATTGTAATATATTTTGCGGGTTAGAGAAATTATGGGTTAAAGTTAAAATTTTTATACAAAAAAGTCGAATTTAGCAGACATTGGTCCTATATAAATATCTCATAAAATTTCTTCGAATTTATTTTTTTGCCTAAGCAATAATATATAGGTATGTAAGTACATACAAATTTTTCCCAAATTGTATGTTCAAATAAATTTTTGGTTGTGATTTTTTAACAGTTTTTTCTCTATATCCATATTGCCTAACAATGCATGCATACAATGTTAAAAAACAGTATAGATCTTACATACACTCAAACACTTGTATATTTTTAACCAATAACGTTGCAACTGATATATACATATGTATGACGCTTGAACGAGAACAAAGCTGTAGAAAACATGACTTGTTTGTACTTCAATTTTAGCGTTTTTGATTGAGTCGACTCGTACATACATGCTGCACCTGAATGAACATTATATCGCATTTGAAAACGAATATTGCAAGAGTGATGCGAGCACCGCTTCGTTTCCTTGCGGTGATATGCAGTCATACCAGAAAAAACATTTACAAACATTCATGTTTGTTGCGAGTATAATAATTCAAACTGATTGTTTGAAATGAGCTCTTTAGATTAAAATCATTTCTTATTGTTGAACAAAACGGTTTGAATCATAACAATTCAGAGGAAATGATTGGATATACTCCAAAGTTTATTATTCGTTGCAGTTCTCCGATTGTGAGAACGTAGCTTTAACAGCAACGATCTTTCTCGTTTATGATTTATATGTCTTCAGCGACATTTTCTTTTATATGAATTTATGACACCAAAAGTCCAATCAACTTCAGCGTTTGAGCACGAATATATCAATATATTTATAGCAGAACTATAACTTTAAATAAAAAGATTGTTACCAATTGCATTTTTATAATAATGAAAATCAAGGCACATCAAATAATAATTTAAAAATTAATTTGAAGTTAGTAAGTATCGTATAGGGGTATTTGTCTCGTTATAGGCTCTTTTCTTTGTCATAACTCGAGAACCACTAGTCCGAATAAGCTGAAACAAATTTAAAAAAAATTAAGAATTACAATTCCTTTAATCTGTTCATACAACGTTTCGCTACATAAGCAACAGTTTCTCAGTTATAAATAATTGTATGAAGAAAAAAAATATTTTTTGCCCAAAAAAATGAAATTATTTATTTTTAATTCATAAAAAATCCTTTGGAAAAAATATTGATGACTTTTTTATTGATTCTTTATTTTGCATGAAAATAAACATTCTGATTCATATTACAGCTATTCTTACACAGAAAATATGCGATTTTTATATGTGTTCTATGCATGGAAACAAAATTTAGAACATTTTCAATTATTGTCACTATCCATCCTCGTTGAAGTTGACGCCTGTGGTTCTGATGACCTTATTTTCTTCGTAGGTTGTTCATATTCATGTTCTGAGTCTGCATCATCATCCGAGATAGACGATATATTCAAGGGCATGTTTTGTTCAGTGTGTCCACAAATTTCAAACTGCATAATTTTAGAACTCCGCCAACAAACCTCCGCAAGCAATGCATCCAATTTTTTGCCTTTGAATTGCTTTTTGAAACCACCTGTGGGGAAACCAGAAAAATTTGGCGCATCATAGATGAAAAGAGGACTAGGCTGGCTTACAGTTGTCCAGTAACCTCAGGAACCTTATTGCGGTTATAACGGACCGCTATCTTATTGGGAGGCACGCCCAAAGGCTAGGGATCACTTACAATGACCTATGTAGAAGTTGCGGTGACGAGGAGGAGGAAGAGTCAACGGAGCATCTTCTGTGTCATTGTCCGGCATTCGGAGATCTGAGACTTAAACTGTTTGGTCGAAGCACCCTTGGAGACAAAACGTGTCTCTATAAAATTTATTTAAACAGGATCCACTCCTTTATTGAATCGCCTGGGTGCCTGAGTGAGAATATTAGCAGCCAGGTAACATAGGACCCTTGTGAGACGGTGTGACATGGTAACACAACGGTAACTAATTAATGGACCCAAGTGAGCCGTACTAGAGTACGGCTGCCAATGGAACCTAGCCTACTGCTTAAAAATGATATCGTGTTAATGTTGACGATGACTACGTCTGAGGCGGTCCAATTTTGGGCGACTCGTTCGAGCGTAGCAACTGGTATCTCGCGAATAAGACGATTTATGTTAGCTTCCAAAGCGTCACTCGAAGCTGGCTTAATCCTGACCTCAGTTTTACATATCCCCATAGAAAATAATCCAAATTTGCAATATCATACGATCTAGTTGGTCAATTTACAGCAGCCAAACGTGAAGTTAAGTGCTCGCCAAAATTATTTCTCGACAAGGCCATTGTTTGACGCCTAGCTACTGAGAAGAGTGAAGAATTGATTCGTCACGCTTTTCGCTTCACTACGTGTTAGATGTGGTCTAACTGGTCGAGTGCCCTCCACTGATGTAAACTGGGACTCAGATTTGAGAATGGTGTTGGCAAAAATGGTTTCAGAAATTAGATTATGCGCACAAAAAAAATTTCTCACAGAACGCTGACTTTCGTAATACAGCTGAACAATTTGGAGACGCTGCTTTAGTGCGAGTCTTTCAAAAATGACTTGCCGAACGATACTGAACAACAATTGCAAAGTGATCTGTAAAAAAAGCACATTGAAAATCACACCTAACGATGTGATTACCTTTTCTTTTCAAATAGCTGAGATTAAGGCCCTAATCATGTAAAACCCAACGCAACGCCAAAGAATAACATTGAAAGCACAAACAATGTCATAAATTCATGTACCGTTTTAAAATTTTCAACGCCGCAAGCAATGGAGCGTTTGAAATTTTAACACGCAATGTGAATTTATGTGGGAAGCACAAACAAAACTAAAAAATATTTTTGACACTGTTTTGTTTCAATGTTATTCTTTGGCGTTGCGTTGCGTTTTACATAATAAGAGCCTAAAAATATCTTCTAGTTCTTCTCCATTTTTAAAGAAGTTCGTTTTATTTTGTAGAGATTGTACGTTGAATTTGCAGCATTATTTTGTACGGCTTTGCCACCATATTGCTGTAGTTGTGAATGAGTAGACAGATATAATCTATATACTCGATATCCTCCAATCCCGCGTAATTCCTTTCACGGTAAAAACTTACACTAGATCTTTTTAAATAATTAAGTTACGGATCTTCGTTTCTTTTGGTTGTTCCTGCACTCAGGGAAAATCTGCAAATTGAAAAATTTTCAATATAATAGAAAAAATATTTTGATATACATTAAATCTATAATTTTTTAATTTTGAATTAATGTAGTTTCTAATAATTTCGTAGGATACATTGAATCAACACTTTTTTAAAGTTTAAACATATTCCCCTTAATCATAGTCAAAAATAAAGTCGACTTTTTCTAAAGTTTACTTTAGAACAATTCTGTTCACATGCACAATTTTGAGTATGAGTATGGGTATTATTTTAAGGCTTCTAATTTATTAATTTCTTGATTAAGTTGAAATTTAAATTGCAAAATATTGTATAAATAAATACAATTTTTAAAACCTTATGGCAACATTTTAAATTGATATGTGAACCATATTAGCTGATTCGCCCTTTATTAGGTTGTGACATTTTGTTTGTTGTGGACTCTAGAGTGGATGATAACTGTACACAGAAATGACTTGGCAGATCATGAAACATCCATTTCGGGTAACATAATCCTCTCTGAAGGCCAGGAAGTAGTAGGCACTTTGAAGAAAGCATACGTTTTAAGTCCTACACAGAAAAAATGATTGCGAAAATATTTTCAAGCAAACGCTTGTTTGAAAATTTTTTAAATTTCAGCAAATTTTTTTACTGTTTCTATTAATATTTTTGTTTGATTTTTATTTTAACAATAACAATGTTGACAACTATACAAAAAATATGTTATACGCCCTATTGGTTTTAAGTTTTAATAATTTTGTATGAAATATTAAACGCTTTTTAAAGTGGTCGTTTTTTTAAAAAAAAATTTTTTTTATCGTTACCCTGTGGGAAATTCGTGTCAATTGTTCCAACAGACTGGTCCTGGGATTTGTGAAAATAGAACAAGTACAAAAAGAATAAACTTGTGACCATAAACCTTTTAACTGGTTTATGAAAAACCAAAAGGTAGAAAAAGGAATGAATTACAGTACAGTATTCACCGGCGCACACTGGTTCATATTTTGAGAAGGCGGCCAAAACTATTTTTTTTTTTATGTTCTCCGATTTTGAAATTTTTTTATTCATGTGAAAGTAAATACTAGTGAACCTCGGGAGCCAAAAAATTTCAACCCTATTTCAACTATTTCATTGAGAACAGGGTGGTCCCAAATGGACTTTGTCAGTATTTGGTTATAGATTTGAATTTCTGAGTAAACTTTTGAAGTTTAAATGCTCATAACTTTTTTGTTTTGCAAGATTTTTTGACAGAATAAGTTTTGTGTATTAGTTTATCTTATTAGCTATACGTGGTTTAAAGCATTAAACTCTGCGACCTGTAGAACAATTTAATTTTTTTTTTTTTTTATGTCAAAATTTCCCGGAAATTTCCTATTTTATAGAACGTAAGTCCTACCCGTCAAAACGCGTCAAAAAAAAATCTATACTCTCTTGTAGTCCAGAATCTAACCTACATTTATATACCCCATTGTACACACATCTGGATACGATCTTGCGAACTACAGCAATTTCTGTGACCCAAGGTAAGATATTCGGTTCAAAAAATAAGTCCTGCAAGGAAACATTACTGAAATTAAAGAAGGTGAATCTTAAAGAATTATCGACAAATAAAGCAGTTCAGGCCACATAAATTATCTAGCACGTCAGGTTATCAATTAATTTTGAGAAGGTAAAGGTATTGCCATTGTTATAAACTTATTGTGGGTGAACGGATGCTGTAAAACGAATAGGCGACATAAATAGATTAACACGTTAGATTTTTGAGTAAGTTAAAAGGTTAAACATTAGTAAATAGCCGCAACATAAACTACATAGTTTAATTACCTGAACATTGCAACTTAATTTAAAAAAATGGAAGAGCAGTTATATTTTACGTGAAAATTACTTTCATGTTACCTGTTAATTTATTGCCGGTATGTTATCCTTTTAAAAAGTGTGAAAACAGGGGTTTTTTTATGTTTCAAAGAAATGGTAATAAAAGAATAAGAAAACAAAAATTGCAATAATTGAAAAAAAGGTGAAAGCGAGCCCTAAACGCACAAAGAGGATTTTAAAAAGTATGCCTACGCCAACTGAAGAAATGAAATTTACTCCAGAAGAAGCATTTGCACTATTTTTGGATTTAAAACTGACAAAAAATCAGTATACAGAACTGCGAAAGCGAACCAATGAAAAAAATTGTGGAATCTTTCCAGCATATCGAGATTTAGTTTCTGTCAAAAAAGAGTGCTTACCTTCACAAACGGCTATTAGTGTAACTTCAAGTTCAGCAGAAGTAAAATTGCAGGCTCTTTTCGAACACACTGCAGAACGATTATTAAATACACTTGATGCTGACTGTTTAAAAAAACTTAAAAATTGCAGCATCACTTTATTTTCTAAATGGGGATGTGATGGAAGCTCTGGACAGAAACAATACAAGCAATGTAATTCAGAAAACTCATCTGATGCTAACTTATTCATGGTATCTTTCGTTCCATTACGTTTAAGAAAAACTTATATTGGCTTAGAGCCGTCAACCAGTAGAGTTACAGCAATGGATGTATGGAAAAATGAAATTCCCTCTTCAACAAAGGAGAAGGAAATTCAAATGATGGAAACACTGCAAGGAGATTCTTTTCCGATCCAGAAACTGCAGCATCTATCACAGGAGTGCATTTTGAATTAATAAGACGATTCCAGATCATTTTACAAGTTATATCATGTAGCAGAAAGATAAATGCAAAAAAATTTGGCCAGTAAGCAAATTAAACAGCAATTCTTTATAACAAAAAATACTCTTGGAAACATATGCCAACCATAGTTCATAAAATTGTATACCATGGGGAACAAATAGTTCAACACAATATCCTACCAATTGGAGATCTATCTGAAGAAGCGCAAGAAAAAAGGAACAAAGACTACAGATTCTTCCGCGAGCATAATACAAGAAAAATGTCCAGATGTTGTACTAATGAAGATCTTATTACTATTTTGTTGTGCACATCAGATCCATTTATGTCCAGTATTCGACAAAAATGGAAATCAACCTCAATCGAATTAGAGGAAGAAGCTAAAAAACTTCTGGAAAATGAAACCCAAAGCTATTTAGAAGAAATTTTTACTAATATTTTTTAATTTAAAAGTGTTTATAGATAATAATTTGTTTTTGATTTAAGTATATATTTGTATTAATATATAAAAATAAAATACACATACATCTCTAACCAAAAATAAAAGTTGAATTACCTAAAATGTTATCGATAGCTAAGAATGCTATTTGGGCATTTTTCAAAATATTCCTTTTCAGTTTTATCCTTATAACAACTCGTCTCGTCCCAAAAAAAATCCAACCTTTGGCCCCTGTGAATATTGGGACCAAAAAATTTACAGGGGCCAAATATTGGCATTTTCTGACAGGATCTAAGTTCGACAATAAAAAATAAGTATCAGTTGTAAAATACAAGAGAAATAATGATAAATTATAAAAAAACTCATATTTGAAATATTCAACTTTTACACCGAAACTCAACAAAAAAATGAAAATGCATTTTGAACTCCCCATAACTTTTGCTCCTATCAGTCGAATTTTACGTTTTATAGCGCAAATTAAAGCCTAATATCGCACCTATCGAGCAAAAAATCGCATAAAAAAATACCGATCCAGTCAAAAGTTATGGAATTTTGACCGCCTTCTCGTAAATTTCCCACTGTGCGGCGGTGTAACACATTTTTTTGGGACTTTCTAAAATTTGTTTCTTAAATTTAGTTCAAGGACTTGTTTTATTGAAATAATACTACATTTTGTATTGAAAAATACTCCGTTTTATTAACTAACACTTAACACGTTCATTGAGAATAGATGTGTGACTTGTCAAATCGTGGCTGTTAGGTGTCAATTGACCCCCTCCAATGACAACCCAATGTAAAAGTGATAGGTCACATTTATATAAAGTAAGCCGCTCTCTACCACCAAATACCTATCACGGGACTACTTTGGTACCAGTTCGCTTCCCTCTAGAGAAGTAACACTACTTTAAGTGAAAAAAAATTAAGACCATTTATTTTTGGACGCTTTAAAAAAGTACAACAATAAGATAGATGATAAAAAAGCGTGGCGAAGTTTTTAATTAACGCAATAACAAAAGTAGATAAAAACGATTCAATGTTTGTGTCGCCACAATAACAACACCAAAAACTGTTTTTTTGGTTGGTTTCAAAGTTGATAAATAAGAATAAAAAAGTCCCGTAAAAATTAAATATTTATTAAAAAATTGTTTGCTTTTGCAAAACGTTTCCTAAATCAAACATCACTTAACAGTTTCTTAATTGAATTATACAATTATTTTCTCTCAAATAAAGGTAAGGAAGTCAATAAAAATTGTTAAAAATAAAGCTAAAGTTTGATCACTTTGCTGGTCATGCTTTTTTGGATTTTTTCTTCAAATATATGTTAGGTCTAAGCATACATTAAGTCTACCATCGGCAGATAAAGAATATATTAAGAAATTAATTGAATGGTTGGAAGAGGCTGGATTGTCCAATGTTTTCCGTTACTTAAAATGTAACTTCGCTTTTTAACTATGGTAAAGAATCAAGTACTAATATACATCTATAGACTTAATTACATGCTATATAAAGCCAGAGAGGACTTAAGGGAGGCTGTTTCACTCATAGGAGTTAAACAGAGCATAGTTCTGCAGCAAGCCATTTGCATGAAGAAAGAAAAAGGTGGGTGTTGTCCTTCAAATCTACATAATCGATTTTGAAGTTAAATAATTGCTTTTCTGATTTTAATTATTTTTAGTTTGGAACTGAAGATGACGCAGACTTACTTAAGTCTGAAATAAGAAGATGGGTACAGGGCAGCAGTCTTAACAGTACATCTTCAGCGATATCCCCTGTCGTCGAGGTATCATATTCGAATGGCTCAAAAATCTGAATAAATACTTGCCTTAATTCAAAATATTTTCAGCCTGGTACCAATAGTGTGCATTTCAAATATCATAACGTTTCAATATTAAATCAAAGCTGAATAACCTTATTTTAAAATTGTTTCATTCTTAATTTAATACTGCTTTAATTTTATTTCTAAAAGGCAAATATAATTTCAATAGTTTTCCCACATTTTTTTATATTAGGCGAAAATATTGTTATGTAAGAATTCAATATTAATACAATGGCGAAAAATTTTATTTCTATATTGTTTCCATATTAAAATGAGCAAAGTAGGGCAACTTTAAATTGAAATTGTTTCATATTAAAATAAAAAATTACAACATAGCTAGACTTTCGTTAATGTTTCTTATTGATTTAATTTGGGTTTTATTGATTTTAAGTTGTTTTTTCTCCGAGGTATATATTAGGGTATTCATTCGGTTTTTCATTTATTTTTAACGAAAAGTTCATTTAATTTTTACTGTCCAAAATTCAACTGCGAATTCCGTAAAAACAAAAGAATTTTCAGTTATTTTCAGTTATTTCAGTAAGTTTATATAATAAAGGATTTACTCGAATTTCTTAAAAATACCACACACCTGTCCGCGTATGAGATAGAGAGAGAGAATATTAATTTTTGTTCACTTACCCCGTTATACATGTTTGTTTTACTTTTGTTGTACTGACCACTTTGTTTACAGAAGAACTTTCAATTATAAGACACCAGCAGCATGCCCGATATGGTATTATAATTATTTTAATATAAAAATTGTATGTATCTAACTAAATAATTTTAACAAATAGAATATGGGAATTTTCTACGCAAAACAAGCATATCGTTTTTTACTTTTTGCCGCAGATCTATAAATAGATACTCGTAAATAAGAACTTATTTTTTGGTAGTTAAATTATATAAAATAACTGAAAATTCATTTGTTTTTACAGAATTTGTGGTTAATTTTTTATGGAATTCGCGCTTGATTTTTTGACAGTTAAAATTAAATGAACTTTTCGTTAAAATTAAATGCAAAAAAAGTAGATCAGTTTTTAAGTTAATCTACAGTTGTTTTAAATTTCATTTTCATTTAATTTTACATACAGAATAATTTTACTTAATCAATTAACAATATTAAATGCAACCGAAAATTCGTATTAATGTGCACAAAAATAAATTTGCTTGGAGTTTTAAATGTTTATTTATTTAACAATGACTGAACGGAATACTTCTTGAATAACCTACAGTCCGTTACTGTAATAATATTGTGAGTGCATTTGACATTTTGAAGAAAATTGTAAGCCTCTGTTTATGTTTTAATAATAAAAACCAAAAAATAGTTTTAAGTAATATTTGAAAGAGAAAATTGTCATTACAGTTTCCGGAGAAAATTATTTTTGAATTTTCGTGGTTTTAGTGGCAAAATATTATCTTTGGTGTATGCAATTTATTGAAACACACGAATATTCAGATACTCTATAACGTATAAATATATATGTATTTTGAATTTGAAGATAAGATTAACCCATTAAAGATTCATTAGTAACTCGAAAATTTTTATGAAAGTAAACAATATTTTTAACGAAAACTTTTTAATATAAAAGAACAATAAGAACATAACGGTACATTTTTATCTGTTTATTATGACTACAAATTTCCTTTCGTCTGCCGGATGGATGTAGTGTCCTGCAGGCGGAAATCTCGGCTATAAAGCGGGCAGCCAACTGGCTAAAGTATTATCGCGTATCGGGAGATATACGTATATTAACTGATAGCAAGGCTGTCATTGCCTCTCTTGCGGGTGTCTATACGACATCTAGGTTGACTGTGGAATGTCGGATGTCTTTGAATGAGATTGCTGAACATTCAGAGTTAACGCTTATATGGATACCAGGGCACTCAAACTGCCCGGGAAACCAGGTAGCAGATGAGCTGACTAAGGAAGGTGGTCGTATGGATGAAACATTCATTGACCAATTCATTGGCCTTCCAATGGCTCAATGTAAGTCACTCATGCGGCGCGAGAACTATAGAATTGCACAAGAGGGATGGACCCGTGAGTCCACCTGCTCCACATCCAGGGCACTTTGGCCTGAATATGATAAACGGAGAACCAAATCTCTACTGAGGTTCAATAGGAACCAAATCAGGACCGTGGTGTCGGTCATAACTGGACACTGGCCTGTTGGGACTCATGCTAGAAGAATGGGTCTGGTATTCAATGACTACTGTAGAAGTTGTCATGATGAGGAGGAAGAGGAAACTGTGATTCACTTTCTCTGTCAATGCCCTGGGCTACGGGGCATTAGGGAAAAATACCTGGGAGAACCGGTGTTTTCCTGTTTGGAGGATCTATCAAAAATAGAACTAAAATTGCTTCTTCTCTTCATTAGGAAGACGAATTGGATCAACCTTGCAGTGACGCCATCTGAATAACTGCTCTTCGGGATGGGCATTGGCGCTGGGTATCACAAAGGGACCGCTAAAGGACCCAAGTGAGTTGTCTCTCGATGGCTGCCCATGGAACCTAACCTAACCTATGACTACAAATTAGAAAACACATATATTCATAAAATATCAAAAACGAATATATTTCATTAAAATAAACATATGAATAACAAATCTTCTATATCTGCCTGTGAAAACACGTCAGTTGGCCGCCGCAGAATGACTTCGTAAAATTTTTGGAAATCTGCAATCTGGATATCATTATCATACGAGCAACTGGAATTACTCATTATCAAAATTAAGTTAAAAGTGCGTATTAATTTATATTTTTCTCATGAAACGGTGTTCACTTCTCATATTTTTTAATAATGGCAACATCAAAAATAAGTTTTCATAACAAATTAACCACATATTCAAAACTTATTACTGTAAAAATTTTGAATGCAAAGTGTTTCCATTGCTAACTAAAACACAGATAAATAAATATTCTTATTATATATGGAGATGAGCTCTTTTCGAAATTCATTTTAAAAAGCCATTTGTTTTTCACCGCCATGAAAAACATACCAAGGGGTATATAACCTTTACTTCTCATAGTATATCGGGGTATATGTGTACCTCCAAAACAACAAAAACTCAATTTCCAAAAATTTGTACCTAAACCCTTTTCGAAATAAATGATTCAAATATATGTATGTGTTTAGTTATTAGTTTCTTCTCATATGTTCTCATATCAATCTTATAACAGAATTAACCGAAAAGACGTAATGGAAGAGTTTATATATTAAGAGAAATCCAGGAAAAGGACTACGAAATTATATGTTCTGTATTATTGGCTACTTTTGATTGCTCCAACATTTACGATAAGTGAGAGAACTTTTTCCACGTCAACTTTTATCAAAACTAAAACTAAAGAAAAGAATCGCTTAAATCCTAAAAATTTAAACCAAATTATTTTTCTAAAAGAATATTTTATAAGACCTCCTTAAACTCTTGAAATAACTGATAAAATGATCTTACAGTTGATTTTCTTTAATTACTACACAGTATGTATGTGTATTATTTATTATTTCTTTGTTTGCTCGTTTAAGTTCAAGAATTGTTATGTTTTTTATGTTTTTGCTTATTTTTACTAATAAACTCCAAATAATAAAAAATTTATGCATATTTATTTATTGAAATTACTTAGTTTATAAAAAAAAAGTTTATTAATCGATTAACCGATCGATAGCAAAATTAACCGATTATTAACCTATATAATGAAAACCTCGGTTAATTAACCGATTAAAGCAAAAGCCCGATTAAATGAATATCCTAGTATATATCTTCAAACAGTTCTATCCTAAATATACTATGAGCCTTGTTCTGGAAATCGAAATCATGTGAAATTGAAATCGAACAAATCTTAAGCTATGTTCACACCCATTAAATATTTGACGTCCTACACGTAACCCCTAGTTTTATTAAAAAATAATTTGCTTTTGCAAAACGTTTGGCTAGAGCAAACATTATTTAACAGTCTCTAATTTACTTTAATCAATTACCTTCTACAAACAAAGTTTAGTAAATCAATAGAAATTGTTAAAAATAAATCCAAAGTTTGATCAAATTACTGGTCCTGCTTTTTTGGATTTTTTCTTCAACTATTTGTTAGGTCTGAACATACCTTTAGAAACTATCCTGTGTTTGAAGTTTTTAAAAAAATTTCCTTTTAGATACCTCATACTTTGAGCACCACTTACCTTTACCAGAAATACTTTTGAAACCAGAAAAAGAAAGATACGCTAATTTCAAAGAAATTTTAATTGAAAATATCCATCGATTTAAATTTTACGTAATTTCGATTTCCAGAAAATGGCCGTATAACAAAATTAATATAAAACTTCTTTAAGCGCCAAAATTTTAAACTTTACACTTTAATACTGCAATTCGACAAAAAGCACTCCATTAAACTAATTTTAGAGTATTTTTACTAAAAATCAAAATGCAATTTAATCTTTATACATTTTTTTCATTTGAAAATGAAAAGCAATAAATGTGTACGAAATAAAGTATTTTTGTTGTTACTTATTTGCAAATGTTTATTGAGGTATTGAGGTTTTTCATAAAAGAACATTTAGTTGCGGTTTGCCAATATTAAACTTTTCACTTAAGAGCTCTGTAACGACAGCCATTAAAGTGGCACAGAAAAAAACACATTTTTGATACTTCATCTTCGTCTTGTGCAACTTGAAACGTCTTCTCTGTTTTCGTCTGCCTATTATTTTGCAGCTACAACAATAACATCTTGACGATTGTAAAAAATGTTCACTTTACTAACAGTTCTCTTTCATACTCTTTGGGGGCGAAGTTTTTTCTGTAATTTGTGGTGTATAAACTGAGTTGGTGAATCTTTGGTAATCAGGGGGGAGTAAAAACTAAAATGCAGTTCAATAGATTCTTATTGTATCTTTGAATAACACCATTATGCACAGTGATTACTTAATTTCAAAGAAATATTCTTTAAGTAAGTTTTTTTTTTATATGTCGCTGTATTTTTTTAAAAAGTTCGTTCTTTTCTGAATTTTGATGTATTCATTGCCCAATCTACCAACAAGTCCATACAAATTTTACAAAATTTCTGTTTGTGTATGTTAGTGTTAGAACACTTCTTTCAATTGCTACTCATACATACAAAGAATACAATAAATGCGAATTGAAGGAAATTTAAAAAAAAATATGGTTCAAGGATTTCATCTACTTCTTAAGTTGTTGTCCTTATTTGTTGTTTTATTTGAATGCATTTTTGTTTTTAACTTATTTTCGGGTTTCTCTCAATAAAACACAAAATGCCATATTTAATATACAAAATGCTATACAGAACTCCAAAATGTATACAATACTTTTAACTCCTCAAATAATGAAATACTTTTTGCCGATTGCCTTAAAAAGGAAGACAAGACCCTCCAAAAACTGCAGCCACACTTAAGTTACTTAAATGTATTTTATTTTTAGTGGTTTTACTAAATTTAGTTTAAGTATTTATCGATTCAGTTTAAAAGCATTGACGATAATGCTTAAGAAAAAAATAAAAAAAAAATGGAATTCAAAGGAGTAGACGTTGTTTTGGTTTGTAACGAGGGGAAAAAGGATGCAACGAAAGTGGTTTGAGCTTTAACGATTTCTTATGCTTTATTGTGAATAACTTTTTTAGTTCTGTGTTTTGCAAATTTGAAAAAAGTTTTTTCGTCTTATGTGCAATTTAAATTGGAATTTAGGTGCATTTTGCGGTTAATATAAAGTTCAGATAAAAATTGAGTTTGTTAAGAAACTTAACACAGATTACAATAAAACTAAAATCTTTGAATTTGCAGTAGAGATTATAACAAGATAGGGAGTCAAGAGCAAATGTACTTATAAAGTTGTTTTAACCATTTTTTATGAAAATGTCTATAAAGTCAGAAGGGTGTTTCGTAAGGTGTAGCCCAGTATGAAATATTTATTTCGTATCAACACTATTTCCTACCATCATAGGAAAAGAAAATCTATTAAAATTTATATTTGGGTAATTCCATGCCAAATCGACCACGAGTGGGACCCGACCCCTTTCGATTTGAATGACATTTGGTGAGAAGGTTCCTTTCATCCTATAAGGAACATGTTTAAAGGAAAAAAAATAAAAAAAAATTTTTTTTCTAAAGTTATGTCATATTCAAAATGTCATAGTTTCGCCGAATTAGGCCGAATGTGTTGAGTTTATTTTATCAATATCTCAAAAACTACTTCACACACGAAGATGATTTGTATGTCATTTTAAGGAGAATATTTGGGGTATAAACAGTATTTTAAAAATGGACTAAGTAAAAACATAATTTTTTTTTACGTAATACCTCAAACTGTTCTTTAAAAATCCTGAAACCTTAAAGGAGGTGTTTTTTTTAAAGAACGTGACAAAAAGTGTACTTTTATCTGAAAGTGTCCACATTGAGCTCCAACAAAAAGTTCAACAAATAAACAAAAGAAACTTTATCAATGTCGTTACTTTTTTTAAACACCTAAAGTCACACAAATCAAGTTTAATAAATAATTATTGCTCGAAATTACAATATTAAATTTTATTTTAGAACTATTTTTTTAAAGGTTGCGCAAGAAAAAAAAAATCATATCTTAAAAAAGAAAAAAACTACTCCTTCACGATTTCTTAAACAAAAATTTTAGGTATTATATAAAAAATAATCAGCCAAAAAAAAATTATGGTTTTGACTTAGTCCATTTTTAAAATTTTATATTTTGCCGATATTACACTTTTTACAAACTTAAAGTATATTGTTTGTAGCCCCAAGTAGTCTCTTTAAAATGACATACAAATCATCTGCGTGTGTGAAGTAGTTTTTGAGATATTCAAATTATGACATGTTGAATATGACATAACTTTTGAAGAAAAAAATAAAAGTTTTTTTCCTTAATATATGTTCCTTATAGGATGAAAGGAACCTTCTCACCAAATTTCATTCAAATCGAAAGACGTCGGGTCCCACTCTTGGTCGATTTGACATTGAATTACTTATTTATAATTTTTTTTTATTTGTTTTTTTTTTTTTTTGGGTGCATAATATAAAAACGAGAGGATTTTCAACCACGGTTTGTGTCTTTGATAAATAGAGAGGGATGTGCCAAAAAAAAACCTACCATTGTTAAACACGTTCAGCTTTTTAATTGGTAAAATACCATTTTTTTCTTTATTCAGGTTATAACTGAATTCTAAACCCTGCGAGAGATTTGTGTCTATTATCCTTATAGCACTATCTACTATATGTTTATATTACTTTATAAGAAGGAGATCTATCATATAAATATGGTTCGTTTGGGACAATATCTGCGACAGGCATTATTATAAACGAAATTTAATGTGTCCATTTTGGATAATCAGTGACCTGTCACAAGGTGTCAAAAAGGTGCCCATTAACCCCCTACTAGGACTTCGCCATGGTGCAGCAACAGGTCTCCTTCATACAAATTATAGGAACTAAAACCGGTGACTATCACTTTGGCACTGTCAGTCGACAAGTTTGGTGCAAAATGCATTTTCCCCAGGGAAATTAATGCATACGGTACACAACAGTTCGTTAAAATAATCCCATTCAACACCCAGTAAAAAAAATTGTGTTTTTTGAAGCACTTAAGAGAAAAAGCGCATAATCGAGCGCTTCAATAAGAGAGCTCTGATACAGCAGTAAATGATAACGAATAAAATATACAAAAAAAAAGCTGCTATTTTAGTGCAGACAACGAAGAAAGAAAAAAAAAATATATTATGGTTTACGAAAATGCTTGGCATTTTAACCAGTAAAAGCAAAACATTAATAAATATGTTAATATAGTTAGCCCTTCAAAAAGCACTTTATTAGTACTTTATTTGCATGTTTTATTATGTTAAAAGAAGCGCTTATTATCAGCAGAAAACAATCCTCCAAACCGGGAGCACCCCATACAAAAATCAGGCATCCCATCAGCAGGTTTGATGCGATTTGAGGTATGCATTTATATATAAAACCTGCTCCTTTTGGAGCACCTTTTTTACTGGGTATATAGTCAATATATTAATTTAAGATCCCAAAGCCTACCTGACTAGGAATTTAGTTTGCCGTTTTGAGGAACAGGGTTCAGTGATCGACTATCCTGAAAGAGGTTTTCATCGAAATATTCGCACTAAAGGCAACGTGGCAGCTATGCAGCAGAGTCTTAAAAAATATCCATCTGTTAAAGTCTTCGTCGTTCCGGCCAATTATGCAGTTTCAGAACAACAAAGCAGAGAATTTTAAAATAAAATCTTAAAATGCATCCATACAAAATTAAAATTGACAGCTCAATTGCTACTGCTACCCCAAGCCCACCAACATCGACGTTGGTAGGTCTTTTTTCAGCCACCCTGTATAAAATTTTATCCGTTAGTCATCTGTCATCTATTCACAGAAATACTTCGAAGTACAAAGTTTTTTCATTGCATCATAAATGTCGAGTTTTGTTCCGACAAAGCTGCATTTGCTGAAAGTTTTACACTACTCTGCAATAAAAAAATAACAGCTGAAACCAACCAAATACTCACTGAAACTTTTACTAAAAATGTTCCATAGATTTCAACGTGCGAAAGATGATTTGCGAGCATTTGGGCGATACTTTGTTTCGCACATAATTGAATCGCTAACTACTGACATTTTGGTCGAAATGAAATAACATTGTATTCATATAGACTCGAATACGCTCTATTTAATGAGTGCACTAAGAAAGTGATTTAAATACAGCCAATAGACCGCCAATATCTTTATCTTAGAAGATGAAATCGATTGTTAAAATCAAGAAGGACCTGCGAAATCGTTGCATAGAAAAAAGTGTTTTATCAATTAAAAAAAATGGGTCAAAAAGTATTTAAATTTAATTAAGGTGATAATTGAATCAATTATTTTTTTAGTTGAAAGAAAATTAAAATTTTAATTTTGATTTAATTAACATTTTAGTTGTTTTAAAATAAATTTTCAATTGAAATTTTTATTAAATAAAAAAAAAATCTTAATTGACTTTTTTCGTATAAAATAAAATAATATAAAAACGTAGAATTGTTGTTCGGAATTGTCAATATTTATTTAAATAAATTAACACAATGTTTGAAATGGCAAAGTTTTTTGTTCACTTTTTTAATAAAAATTAAAAATATCATTTATTGAAATTTTAAAATTTTTCGTAATCAATATAATCATTTTGGTAAGAAGTGCAAAATAAACAACTTATTTGCTTGATATAATGAATTTGGAATAAATTTGGTGATAGGAGAAATTTAATAAATTTTTCTGTGTGTATGGAAAATTGACACAACAAAATTTAAAAACGTGGAACGTTGAAAGACGGGTTTGAGTGTCTTAAATACTGCTTAAATGCCATAGAAGTAGTAGTTTTTGCATTTCATCATTACTGGCGATAAAAAATACTAGTATGGGCCAGCAGTCGACACAATCGGCTGCAATCTAGAAATAACTTATTTGTACCGTTATTTCTAATACTAACCATTCAAACGTGTGGGTTAAAACTTGTTGAAACACATATCGCACTTGATCATAAAGAGGGTATTAACAAAAAATTTAATCATTTTCAGCAGAGCAGAACAATTTAAAATTTTATGAGGCATATTTCTTTAAGGCATATGATATTTAGTGACAAATTTTCTAAAAATGTATGTATAACATAAGTTCCCTAATCTAAATGTTTATAACAAAGCATTTTATATATTTTCCATTTATATTTATTTCGTTGATGAATTGTGTTATTATAACCTCTATATATACATATATATTTTTTGTAAATAAATGATTATCATATAATAATTGATCGGTAGTGTCTGTTATATAAAATCGCAGCCCATCAAAAGAACGCACTTTATTTAAAAAAAAAAAAAATCCAATAAACACATTCTTTACAATGTAACCATATTAATAATGTAACAATAATATTAAAATTATTCATAAACGCAAAAATTTAAGAAATCAACGGTAACATTTAAAAACAACAACTCTCCCAAAAAGAAAACAAAATATTTAAAACTGTCTTTCTCTTTTTTATTTCTTAATATCTACTGTTCTCCAATTTAATGCATAGCAGAAAACTCTGCATGTTGTTATTCTTTTTACTATGTAAACACAAAAACAAAGCATACTGCTTCTGTTATGTGTTTACATTGTTTTTGCTTACACGTATGTGAATTGTTTCAATGTATTAGTTCCACTTTCTAACGTATATAACTCGTAAAATACTGAACCGATAAAATTTACATTAACAGAATCTACCAAAAAATACCTTTCGATTGATATATCATTTGTTAAAATACAATATATAGTTTAGGCGTAAAAGGTATCCAAAGAAATCGACTTGCCTATTAATATATATGATGATGATGATGATACCTATTTTGACAAACCGAAGTACAGGAGTTCATATGCGGAGCTTGACCTATCAGCCGAATTTACGCACTGGTGTTGAAGCAGTGCTCTTCAACGCTAGCTCTTCCCTAAGCAAATCTTTTCAGCATTTTATACCATGCCGGGGAATTTCTCGTATGCTGGAAAGTTGCTTATGAAACGCCAGTTCCTTAAAAAAGAGTGGCTAATAACCCTGAAAATTACGGGCCAATTGCAAATTGTTCAGCATTTTGCAAAGTTATGGATGGAGAGTATAGTAAGTTACCACCTTGTCAAATTTTTAGAGTCAAACTACCTACTAAGCGACCGCCTGTATGGCTTTCGTAGAGGTCGCTCTACTGGCTGTTGGCTTGCCCTGTTATCGTAAAAATGGTGCAGTTCCATTCATTCCATTTTTCCGAAATTAAGGTAATTGCTGTAGATATTTCCCAGGCGTTTGACAGAGTCTGACATGGAGCACTCTTGTCAAAACTTATTGTATTTGGTCTAGGCGATAATTTTACTCGATTAATAACGAGCTTTCTAACAGATCGCACTATAAAAGTTGTTATAGATGGTATAATTATTGAGTAATCAGAATCTCTTGATGTTCTGGGCATGAATACACAATGAAATGTCCGATGAACAAAACACTTACTGCCAGTTCATTGATTTCGAACGTAAACGTTCTCATAGAAAATTACACTTAAAATAGGTTCAAAATTATAAAAATTGATTTTGTTTTAAATGTTATTTTCTATGCGAACGGTAACGTTCGAAATCGTTGAATAGGCAGTTATTCAAGGTGTTGAAAAAAGCATTTAAGTGCCTCGGTTTTTTAAGATGGTTTAAGAGAATTCAATCCATCTGATCTCCTTACTATTTATACCACCTATTCCGCCGGTACCTAAAAGTCTATTTTAAAGCACCTCAACCGCGTGTAGGAGAGGGCAAAAATTCTCATTGATGACATTTGACTATTGACTTTCTTAAGCATCATCGCAACATGGATTTATTTGGCTGTTTTATCGTTACTACAATGAGATGTGTTCCGAGGAAATGAGGAATCTGTTTACAGAAACTCGTACATTTGTTTGTGATATGCATGTTTCTTCAAGAAACCAACCTTTTGTGATCGGTTGGCCGGTGGATCGTACAACGCATTACAGGGAAAATTCGTTTTTTGGCCTGACCATTCGTATGTGAAATGACCTTGATGCGGAAGTCTTGCCTCCCACTTTCAACATTAATAAGTTTAAATCGAATATCCACAAGCACTACTACTTCAACCTGCTTCCCATAACCTTTTTTTCCTAGTTCCAACACAATGAAGTGCATCAGTAGGGGCCAACCTACGAGTGCTGGTCCTAACAACAAAAAAAAACGACTTTCATTTGTAGAAAACGTAAAACTTTAACGAAATTTGTAAGCCTGTATGCAACTTTAAGTATTAATCGTTCATGTAGATTTATTTTTCGAAAGTTTTGACTCTGCTCTGCGTTCACTGTAAAATTTCTTTTCATGTGCTTAATGGCGTATACGTATTATATATATACATACAAAATCCCCTATAAAACACTCATACGCTAAGTGGACTCTCGCAATACTTCACTCTAAAACCAAAATGTTTTCAATTCCAATCATATTTTAACCACAATCCTTTTCTGTATTTTATAAAAACTAAATTATTTTATAAAAATTAAATCTATGCGTATGAAAAAATGTCTTGCTTTCGAAAATTCTGAAAAGATTTTTTTAGCTTATGTTTTTTGGTTGTATTTATCGTAAACATGACAAAAAAGGTATTGTAAAATATAGTTGTTTTCACTTTGGTTACTAAAAAGACTTCAAAAAGTTTTACAAATATCTTGACAACAGAATGTTATGGCAAACAAGAGGATTTTCAAAATGTTTTAGGGAATGGTGCTAAGTGCTCGTAAGACTTCAAACGAAAAATTTATAATCCTGATTTTTTATTTATTTTCATTTTTAACAGGGAGGTTAATTACTTATTTTTAAATTTCAAAAAATCAAAATGAAAAAAACTAGCCAATTGTAGGGAAATGTAAGAAAGAAAAAATTGACGGTTTATTGTTGTGTCTTTGTTGAAGCTTTGATATTTTTACATTTAAGACCTAAGTGTTTTAAAATTCTTATTCACTTTACTGTCTTACTTGTATAATATTTTTAGCTTCTCTAAAGTATTTGGAAACAGTTTCCTGACGTGCTGGCCTAAGCAACCAGCGAAATGCGCATAGGAACTAGCTTTCCCACAACAATAAATTACAGTGTTTTCATTTAAAAATTGGGATTATTAGCACATCATTATTTAAATGAATTATTAACAAAATGATTTTTATTTTCAAAATAATAGTATTCTGCCAACTGATTCTTGTACAGGGGTATAAAAAAAGGTATACGTGTATCGCCGTCTCAAAAATTTACATCTGAAAGTTATTTTACGGCCTATTTAAAGTTTCAACTTTGTGTACTAAAAAAAAACTTAAAAAATCTTGTGTTACTTAGGTTTTGGGTATAAAGTGTCTTCCAAAAATTTATTTAGAACATAACAAGCAAAATGTTTAAATAAGCCGTAAAATAAGTTTGAGATGTAAACTTTTGAAATGCCGATACACTTATATCTTTTTTTTTTTTTTTTTTTTTTTTTTTTTTACACTCTGTCTGTCGCGGTCGTTGAAGATAGACGTGTTTTCTAAACTCGGCATACGGTTTATTTTTTTTTTTTTTTGAACAAATAAAGTATAAAAAAAGTAAATACAAGAAAAAGAAAAAAAAAAAAAATTACATGTATGTACATACATACATAAACACACATTTTTTCATTATCGGTGTTGATAAACAATAACAAATAAGAAGAGCACAACTGTAAACAGTAAAAGAAAAAAAAAACTCTTATGAGTGCAAACAGTAGAAATGCATATATAACAGTGAGTGTTAGCGAAAAAAATACAGAAATAAAAAAAAGAATCGATGATAGCAAATACCTAACGGCTAAACCTATTACTCGTACGCGATCCCTCTCGCCGTCTGTATTTAATAACACGGTTGATACAATAACAAATACAAAACCTGCTAGCGTTGCCTCAACAGCAAAAACAATTTTAATAAGTGATGTAAATATTAACCCCCAATCAGGCATAATAGAAAACTCAGTATCACCTTCGGTGTCTAATAATACGGTTGATATTAATACAATAAAAAATATAAAACCTGCAAGCGGTGCCTCAGCGGCAAAAACGATTTTAATAAGTGATGAAAATATTACCCTCAAATCAGGCATGATGGAAAACTCAGCTCCACAAGTAAAAAGTGGTCAAAAGCCTCAAGTACAAGTTGGTATGGACAGGTACATAACAGTGCTTAAACGGGGTCGCAGCCCTACCTCTGCAGCAGTTGCTTCGGCCTCAAAAGTACCATCTTTTGATAAAATAAATTCTCAAAATCGATTTGCAATTCTGGAGGATGAATCCTCTGAAGCACCAAACGTCATAAAATCGTCCAAGCCTCCCCCGATATATCTTAGGGAGCAAAACTCAAATGAGCTCATAAAGAGTTCGATATCGGTGATAGGTGAAAATTCGTTTTACGTAGCTGCTATCAAGCGTGGTAGTATAAACGAGACAAAAATACAAGTCAATAATGAGAATGATTTTCGCAAAATTATAAACAAATTTGAAGTACTTAAAAAAAACTTTTATACATACCAACTGAAAAGCAGTAAAGGTCTCCAGGTAGTGATTAAGGGAATTGACTCATGTGTGGACCCAGAAGAGGTAAAAACATTCCTCGAAGAAAAAGGCTTCAAAATAAAACATGTAGTAAATATAAAAAATAGAGAAAAAAACCCCCAACCACTTTTTCGAGTGGAGTTTGAACCCGGCGACGTAAAGCTTAAAAAAAATGAAACGCACCCTATTTACAATTTGAAATATATTCTCTATAGAAGAGTAACTATAGAAGAGCCACACAAAAGAAATGGTCCCGTTCAGTGTTTAAACTGTCAAGAATATGGTCATACTAAGGCATATTGCTATTTACCCCCTGTTTGCGTAGTATGTGGTGAATTACATGGTACAGATCTTTGCGATAAGTCTAAAACCGACCCCAACGTAAAAAAATGTAGCAACTGTGGCGGTAATCACACTGCCAATTATAGAGGATGCCCTGTATATACCATCGTCAAGCAGTCAGTTGGACCGAAAACTAATCCCCCTCAAATGCAGGTAACAAATCAAGTAAGCACTGGTGACATTCAGGCCCCGCAGCCTAGTTATAACAGAACCTCTTATGCTAACGTCGTAAAATCAAACCATGCGCCAACGCAAGGTGCTGCGCCAAGTAATGATGAAACTCCAGTTTCAAATTTAAGTCGTCTGGAAAAAACCATGGAAACATTAGTGCAAACAGTAACTAATTTTACGAACACAATGGGTAATATGATGCAGGAAATTCTTAGAATGCAATCGATGTTATTGCAATCTGTACTTAACAGGCCATGAACTGTTTAAAAATCTGTTTTTGGAACGCGAACGGCATCCGCCAACATAAAAATGAATTAGAATACTTTCTTAAAAATAAACAAATTGATGTCATGATGGTTTCTGAAACTCATTTGACCTCAAGAAATACGTTTAACATCAATGGTTATATACTATATGATACCAAGGACCCTCGAGATAGAGCTTGTGGTGGTTCTACCATTTTGATAAAAAATCGAGTAAAACACTACCTAATGTGTGATCATCGTGAGGATTATCTCCAAGCAACGAACATTTGTGTTGAAGAGCTGAATCGTAGCATTGTAATCTCATCTTTATACTCTCCACCTAGATTTTCAATATCAGAAAGCCAATATTGTGAATATTATAAATCACTAGGACCCTGTTTCCTGGCCGCTGGCGATTATAACGCTAAACATACCTTCTGGGGGTCACGACTAATAACACCAAAGGGTCGTGTTTTGTTTAATACAATCTCTAAAATGAATTTAAATGTTGTCGCGAGCGGCCAACCAACATATTGGCCTGCTGACCCGCAAAAAATTCCAGATGTCATCGATTTTGGCGTGGTTAAAAACATCCCCACAGAAACGATTCAAGTTGAAGCTTCCCTAGAATTATCTTCCGACCACACACCTACAATTGTTACTATAATGAACCCCAATAGAATTGTATCTCCGACTGGTTACCTAGCGACGTCAGCCACACAAATAAATTGGTTAAAATATAAAAAATATCTCAGTGCCCATTGCACAGAAAATATTCCGCTCAGTACACCGGAGTATGTAGATCGCTCTATTGATAATTTTGACAGTTTTCTGAAACTAGCTGTTCAACATTCCAATATTGCCCCCAAAAAAACAAAAACTATTAAAATATATTCCACAGATGTCGAGCGTCTCTTGTCTGAAAAAAGGAGGGCACGAAGAGAGTGGCAATTGCACAGATCTCCTCAACTTAAGAACTTGCTAAAAGAGTGTACAAAAAGATTAAGAAAGTTATTGCAGACTCAGAAAACGGCTTCTCTGGAAAAATATCTTAAGGAACTTGATGCAACTCCACAATCGGACTACTCATTATGGCGTGCAGCTAGAAACCTCAAAAGGCCAGTTGTCTCTAAACCACCATTAAGAAACTTGAATGGAAGTTGGGCAAGAAATGATGTTGAAAAAGGAAATCTGTTTGTAAGTCACTTGAAAAACGTATTTACACCTAATATATCTCACAATATTGCGGTCGATTTACCACCTGTTGCTGCTAGAGCAGCTATTCCCCTAAGATTTGAGATGAGAGAAATCGAAAAGGTTATATGTGACTTAAACACTAAGAAGGCACCTGGCATTGATAAGATCAGCAATAAAATGCTATTAGAGCTACCTCGCGTAGCAAAGAAAATTATTCTTTTTATTTTTAATGCTATTTTACGCCTTGAATACTTTCCTCAAAAATGGAAGGTTTCCTTAGTTACCATGATACCAAAGCCAGGTAAAGATCATACGAAAGTTGAGTCTTATAGGCCTATTAGCTTATTGTCAAATATGTCAAAGCTATTTGAGAAATTATTAGTTTCAAAATTAACACCGATTTTAAGTGAAAATAGATGTATTCCAAACCATCAATTCGGATTTAGAAGAAAACACAGCACAATTGAACAAACTCATCGAATAGTAAATGTCATAAGAAAAACATTTGAAGAAAAAAAATATTGCTCAGCACTCTTCATCGATGTTTCGCAAGCTTTTGACAAAGTCTGGCATGAAGGCTTATTACACAAATTGAAGCAAAATTTACCAGCAAACACACACAAACTGTTAGAAAGCTACTTAGTCGGTCGTCAATTTATTATTAAAGAAGGAAATTTCTTAAGTTCACCTCAGCCGATTGGCGCTGGAGTCCCACAGGGCAGCATCCTGGGCCCTCTATTATACTTAATTTATACTTCGGACATGCCAACAAACAACTACACCCAAACTTCAACATTTGCAGACGACACAGCTTTTCTAAGCGTCCACGAAAACCGTTATGAAGCATCTCGTTACCTACAGCATCATATATTTCAACTAGAAATATGGCTAAGACAATGGAGGATAATGGTCAATGAGCAAAAATGCGTACATATAACATTCACCCTGCGCCGGGAATCTTGCCCCCCTATTACAATCAATAATCAAATTATTCCTCAACATTCGCATGTAAAATATCTCGGTATACATCTGGATCGGCGATTAACGTGGAAATGCCATATAGAGGCAAAATTAACTCAAATGAAACTAAAAGCCATCCAAATTCATTGGCTTATTGGAAGAAATTCTGTTCTTAGACTCGATTGCAAGCTTCTACTTTACAACTCTATCTTAAAGCCTATCTGGTGCTACGGTATTCAACTATGGGGCACTGCCTCGGCCTCTAATATCGAAAAAATTCAAAGGCGCCAAAATAAACTTCTTCGTATAATCACAGCCGCCCCCTGGTATGTTAAAAACTCAAACATTCATAAGGATCTCAACGTGCCATTAGTAAAAACTATGATTACAAAATATGCAGTAAAATATTTAAAAAGACTTGAACAACACCCAAATCCTTTAGCTCGAAATATTTTAAATCATGGCGGCCACACTCGCTTAAGGAGAAGAGACACTGCAGCACTTACCCAACTAGATGAGAGATAAACACCTATATAAGTGAACAGAACCCGTGATGAAGAAAATTTTTGTCTGGCACTGGCAGGACATAAATAAAGTATTAGGTTAAGATTTGATAAATTATTGTTAGTTCATATTAAATATATGAAGATTCAATAAATAAATAACGAAAAGAAAAAAAAAAAACTTATATCTTTTTTTTTTTTTTTTTTTTTTTTTTTTTTTTTGACAAGTCTGTCTGACTTGCAACCGTGCATGGAAATTTATATTAAATGATAAATTCTACACAGAAAATAATAAAAATTGATTTCAATTAAATAATTCATGGTATGAATTAAAAAATTAATTAAATTTTCACCAGTACACAAATTAATAGTATCAGATAAACGTTTAATTCACTTGATTAAACGTCTAATTCACTTGCTTAAATGTGTAATTTAACTTGAAAAATTGTTATTTAAAACTGATTTCATTTTTGATTAATGCTTTAGTTGGTTAAACATTTTGGAGAATTTTTTCTGCGTATGCAATCAAAATTTCATTTTCTTTTAAAGTAAATGAGTTATAATTTTTTTATGTCGGATTGTTGCCTTAACATATTAAACGCTTAGAATGCGTATTGACAACAGGAAGTTGGATTACCTTCTTCCTTTGCGTGCTTCGATAGACGTCAAGAAAGTATTAAAAGCATAGAACGCGTGCTGTTGACGTCATGCTTAAGAATTAAAGGAAACAATTTAATATTCTGTCTTGAATTTTTGCTCTTTTTTTTAATTGGGTGACTCACAAGGTTTGCTATCAAGTCATATCATCATAATGTCCTAACTAATATTTTTATAATTATTAAAAAAAATATTGTTGTGTATCAAACAAAATAAAAATGTTATTGCTGTGTTCATTGATTCGTCATAACTGTACAGTAGAACTCTAAATTATAAGCGGTTGCACAGCAGCCATATATATTTCTTGTAATTATTTTAAGACATATGACTTTACACCTTTATGACTACCTTGTGAATCCTCCAAATGTGTTATTTCTTTTAGTTGTTATGCAAAAAATAAACATTGAAAATAAAGTTTTGTGTTTAAAAAATCTAAAAAAAAGTATCGTCGTATTGAGCGTAAAATATCGTCAAAACCTTCAGGTTTGCCTATCGGTATTGGTATCCGTTACTTCCCTAATTTAACCTTCCTTTAAAAATTGTTTGCTTAAAAAACTTATAATTTAAAGAATGAATTTCAACCAACCACGCAAATTTAAAAAAAAAATACACACTCACCTCCTTCCACCTCAAACAGCATTAACAGGATCAACTACAAGGAAAATAAACAAAAAATATGTATAAAAATTATATCCTTATAAACGACGAAAGTGAAGTTAAGTGTAATGAATAAAATTGTTAATGGCTGTATTACATTTTACAACAAAAAAAAAAAAGACTACAACAACGAACACAACAAAACAATACATTACATTATTATATTTTATTCTTTTCGCAGAAATTCACTCAGTCATTTGTTACAAATTGGTTTTTACTCATTTATTTAGTGGCATCGAGCATCTTGTAAAAATTTCAATTCATTTAGTTCCTTTTTCCAAAATTGCTCTTCATCGACGCACAGTGTCCTGCTCCTCCAAGGGAGTAATCAAAAAACAGTTAAACCTGAAAATTTTTTGCAGAGTGCCATAAGAAAATTCTGAAGTTTCCGATTCCACCCAGCAAAAATATTTCAATATTTGAAAGCAGTAAATACGTATTCTGCATCCCAACCGCTTGCTTTTAAGCTTCTTTAAATGACTGCCTTACTCTAGCGCTGTAAGATTAGGCATATAATCCTGCAATCTTTAAATGCGATGCTAAATAGTAAAAGTGAATTGCTGTAAATTCGTTTTTTAAGATAACATGTTCTACTGCTTCAAAGCAACAGTAAAATCCTTTATTCTTTTGATAAAAAAAAATTTAACTAGATTTTACAATAATAATATAATTCCATTGGATGCTGCTTCAAAAACTCTTTGCGATGATACCAAATTTTATTTATGTCGTCTTGGAGCAAAGTACAAAAAAATTCGAAAAACTAAAAAAAAACCTTTTTTAAAAATGGTCCAGCTTACGGATGGTCAACGCTAGAACCAAAATATTTTGGGAATCGTCATAAAACATATCAAGCTTTATTTTCAGAGGGGTAACTAAAACACTTTTTTCGGCTCCATACAACGTGAGTCGGTCTAATATGTAGTCATTGAAACCAGAGAATCACTAATAAAGTTAAGTAAGTCTTGACTACACATTTGGTACTTTTTTAAAGTAAATGCACGCAAAGAAAAAACATGGTTGTGATATTCTATATTCTACCTTCTATGACCAACAGATTATGATAAGAATTATGATTGTAGTCAAACTATTACGATTAATATTGAATCAAATTATGACCAAAAATATTCGTAATATTACATCATAATATTTTTCTCTTAATCCTAATTTGTTTTTATTACATCCCATTATAATTAAATGTAATCATATTATTATCATGTTAATCATAATAAGTTAAGAAGTGATCACATTATTATGATGTTAAGTATAATAAGTTAAGAAGTGATCGTATTATTAACATGTTAATCATAATAATATGTAGATTAAATCTAAAACCGAAAAATATTTTTAATATATACTCGTATTTTTGCTTATTTACTTACTGGCAACTTTAACGTAAAACTGTTACAGATATTTCACATCATAATATGATACAACTTTAAACATAATATTTGTAACCTGTTTTTGTCGTAAGTCACAATTATTTATTAATTCTATTATAGAATTTTCATTATTTTTCTATAAAATAACACAAAACAATGGTCAATATGTTTGCACCATTTTCAAACAATATTAAAATTTTTTTGGCATTGATATTTTATGTTGTGTCACTTTACAATTTTTTTTAATGTACCTACAATTTCTTTAATTTTTAATTTCTTTAAGCTTGTTCTTTTAATGAGTATTTTTAAAATTGTTTAACTAATAAATAACAACTTATTCGATAGTCATATGTAAAACAAACGACACATCTGATGAAAAATTATTTTAGAAATGGCGATAACAAAATATTATTAGAGTAAAGATACTTTGTTTCCACCTTAAACATATTATGACACGTAGAGAAAGTTATCATGTTATGACTATTAAATATCATTAAGTGGTTGAGGAATATAATATGCTTCCAAAGTTATCATTATTTAGTTGTTATAAAAGTGATTATTTTTCAGTGAACCATACTTAAATTTATAATTGCGATAAACATTGACATGCTTACAGTAACTATAATATAGTTGATATTAAATAAAAATACGACAACAATATATTATTACAATAAACATTGTGTAGCTGCCGTAACCATGCCCAACCATATTTTTTCTCTGCGTGTGTCGAATTGAAAATTGCCTATTTTCTTAACATTTAATAATTTTATTAAAAAAAAAAAATAATAATAATAATAATAATAATAATAATAATAATAATAATAATAATAATAATAATAATAATAATAATAATAATAATAATAATAATAATAATAATAATAATAATAATAATAATAATAATAATAATAATAATAATAATAATAATAATAATAATAATAATAATAATAATAATAATAATAATAATAATAATAATAATAATAATAATAATAATAATAATAATAATAATAATAATAATAATAATAATAATAATAATAATAATAATAATAATAATAATAATAATAATAATAATAATACGAAATATGTAATAAAAATTTTTGTTTTCGTATTAAATGCAAATATAAAAGTGTAGAAACTTCGTGGACAATGTCGCCAAAAACACACTTGCACCCAGGTTTCTTCAGGGTATTTTCACGAAAGTATAAACATTATGTAGTGTTCTGTTCTTCGTTATACTTTAATGTTCTTTAGTATTTTTCAACATTGATGAAGGAATGAGAAAACAAAAAATATTAGCAATGCTGCTCTCCAGGACTGTTGTTGTGTCAAATTGCACGACCACAGCACGAATAGACTGTGTATGTATTGTAAACATGTTTTGTTCTTGTAAAAAATTTTTGTTGGCGGTTTGTTTTTTCTTTTTTTTTTAACAACACATATGTATTTTGTTGTTGGAAAATATTTTTTGATGTGGTTACCAGCCAAAAGGACGCTGAGCACAGCTGAAGCGAACATTAATGTGCTGAACGAAAATTTTGGTTTTTTTTTTTGCGAAAAAGAGAACGCAATGAAATGTTCTCATCTTTATGTTAATTTGGTTTAGTACAGTATGAGTATTTTGATTGTGTTAGAAGATCACCAACAGTATTCGTTTCTTGAAGGTATTTACTACAAAAACACTGCTAGCGTTTTTTTCCATATTTCTACCGTAGCGATCAGTAAAAGACGGAATATAGTGTTTACATTCAAACACTGACTTTAATAGAACATTTTGTATAAAATATATGCTAAAAATCCGTGAAGAAAAATTTCAATTTTTTTAAGTGTGAAAGATTTTTTATCACTTACACCTCTAAAAAGGTACACTGTGCGACGTCTCATTTTGGCTGTTTATATTCTTGTTTAGTCTTCTTCATACTTTTAAACATTTAATGTATTGTTTTTTTCTTTTTCTTTTTTTTAACGTATTATAATTACAAGGATGAAGGGAATGAAGTGTAATGAGTGCCTGACTGTATATATTTGGTGGATAGATGGATGGCTTGACAGAGGACTGAGAACATGAATTATGTTTTTCTTTTTGTAGTTTATGCTGTTGTTTTGTTATAAATTAAACAAAAGTTTTCACAAACAATTTAATGGCAAATTTTGCACTTGTATTGTGTGTGCAAGAAACGCTACATACACATTAGGGGGATTGAATATTCGACTTTTTTCAGAAACCGGTTATTCCGAATACTTGGTGTTTTAAATAAACCGGTTTTCGAATATTAAATTCACAAATAGCCGGTTAACCGGTTTTATTTAAATAAAAAAAAAACAAAAAATTCAAATTAGTTATTGAAATAAAAAGTTTATTTGAATAAAAACCAAGCAATTCACAACGGTAAAGGTATATTTTTAACAGTTTTTATTGGCTTCCATATCTTTATTTGTATGAAGATAATTGTATAATTCAATTTAGAAACTATTAAATGATGATTGATCCAGCAAACGTTTTGCAAAAGCATACCATTTTTTAATAAAACTAGTGGTTACGTGTAAGACGTCAAATATTTAATAGGTTTAAACATAGCTTAAGTAAGCAACCAAATCCACAGTCATGACTTGAAATTTTTTGAAGAATTTTGAATTTTAAAATTTAAATGAATTTAGTTAATTTATTATTTAAGATTTTCTCACAATTTTATTTTAAAAAAGTTTTAATATGTGGTCTTTCGGTATTTCTATATGCCGGTATTTAATTGGTGCTAAAACCAAATCATCAGTGGGGAATCATAATCATTTTTTTGAAAAGTTACAAATAAAACCTCTTATCCTATATATTTCAAATTAATTTGTTCAGCATTATAGAAGTAAATAGTAATATGAACATGTTTTTTGTATGAAATATCTCTCGATTCGCCGACCACAATTGAAAACCTTCCATGACTTTGAATGATTTCTATCATTTTGTTTTTAAGTTTTTGGTGTTTTAATTAATAAAACAGGTGAATTTTTTTTCATATCGTTGCTTCTGTCGGAATGTTGTAGTTTTTAGCATGAAGATGTGCTAGAAATACGTAAGATTTTTTTAGTGCCTTAAAGGGCATGCCGTCCTCGGCAACTTTCTAATATTTCACCCAATGATTCATTTTTGGTAGAGTATTTTAGTTGACGCCTTATGTTCTCCGTAAATATTTTATATAAAGATTTTATTTTACATTTTTGTATTAATATAATTTTTGGATAAATAAAGGACATACTATATATATATTTCAGTAAGGTAAATTTTACCGTCTCTTTTGAAGTACTTGGAACGGAGCAAAGTTTTATTTGGCGGACATTTATGTAAAGCTTGTATTTAGAAGATAAATATATTCCTCTCGATCCTATAAGGAGCATAGGGCCGCAACAAACTCCTTCCATTCAAATCTGTTAATCAGAATAATTTTTATTTTACTCCAGCTTTTATTCAGTTTTCTAGCCTCACTATCGATTTGCCTATGCCACGTATGTGCTCGCCGGGCCCTTCTGCGACTCCCCTGCGGATTCCATTCGATAGCATTTCTGTCAAGATCGGACAGTAGTTTACGGAGTGTGTGTCCATTCCAATTCCACTTTTTTCTCTGTGTTTCTACACACAACGGTATTTGACGTGTTTTAGCCTACAGATTGTTGTTTTAGATGGTTCGTAGCCAGAAGATTTATAGAACTATTCGGAGACATTTATTTCAGCATATGGAAGGTGATTACAAAGACGTGACGTCGAAGAACCTTTGCAACTCATCATTTAATGATACTTCAGACAGCTAGATTTACCTCTTTAATCCAGTTCGAAATATCTTCAGAGATGACATGTATATAAAAATATTTTTAGCATTTAGAATACTCTCGCACAAATTACTATTTATTTACCATTGGACACTTTTTTGTAGTATTTTGAATTGTTTTCAGGTTTTTTTAACAGGAACATAAGTTTATTAAAATTAAAAAAATACTTTAATTCCTGATATAAAGGGTGATTCATCGTGAGGTTTGATACTCAATATGCTTTTTTAAAATCAGGCGAATTAAAGTGCTCTCACTTTTTTGCTTTTAATAAAAAAAATAAAATGGTTTTTTTTTCGACAAACATGCGCCATTTTTATTTATTTCATTTACTTAAATAGAATAAACGACTATGTGTCTGTGTTACTTATTTCTTACTAAACTCTAAAACTTTTTGATATTTTCTTAAATATTAAGTTAGGACAAAAATTTCCTTATTCTAATTCTTATGTATATCTTATTAATGTAAATATAAAGGATTACTTATTTTTTTTTTTTTTTTTTTTTTTTGTTCCTTATCTAATATGTGTTTTTCATTCTTATACATATGTATAGCGTGATCCATTTCGAGGCTCTCTACTTTTTTAAAGAAAAAAACACAGAAAATTCAAATTTAATGGGAAACGTTTATTATCATTTGAAAGAACGTTCTTTGGCATTTATTTTTTGAAGATTGGCCGTTGCTACGTCGCAGATGGTCCATCCGTTAAGTCCAATTTTCGATAACTCGTTCAAGCATTTCGACTGCTAACTGGCGAATGACACGCGTGATGTTTTCCTCCAAGGCCTGAATTGAAGCGGGTTTGTCCGCGTACACATTAGACTTTACATATCCCCACAGGAAAACATCTAACAGTGCAATATCACACGAACTTGGTGGCTAATCGACCGGCCCAAAACGTGACACTATGTGCTCATCGAAGCGTTCTCTCAATAAATCCATTGATTGATGCGATGTGTGGAAAGTGGCGCCGTCTTGCTGAAACCAAATATCGACGAGATCACGAGCTTCAATTTCAGGCATCAAATAGTCGGTTATCATGGTACGATAACGGTCCGAGTTGCTGCGCACGGCGCCGAATCGACTCTCCACGGCCTTTGTGTACACTCTCAGCTACGGCCGCTTTATTTTCTTCACAGCGTGCTGGACGTCGTCTATTCCGATATTATCCAATAATGAATGCTGGGTCTCAAAATGGGTGATGGTGTTGCGAATAATACGCTCAGTAGGCCGATTATGTTGACCATAAGTTGAGCGAAGTGCACGAAACACACTCTTCACAGAACGTGAATTTTCGTAATAAGGTTGAACAATTTGTAAACGTTGTTCAGGTAAGTCTTTCCATTATGAAAAAACATGACACGACTCACACGTGATCTGTCAAATAAAGGCTATTAAAAAAAGTATCTCTACTTCAATCACCTATTATTTTCTTAAAACTACTTATCTACTTTTGTGTTTAAATACCTAAGTACTTACTTTCCCTTTCACTTATGAAAAACCATTATCTACTTTTTCTTAAAATAGTTTATCAAACAAAACAATATTGTCTGTCATAGTGTGGGGTCGTTTTCATTTCGTTTATTTCCAACTGTACATGAGCGTCTATAACTCGCGTGACTCAAATCAAACTGATTTGTCATTTTTTTATTCAGTATCGTTTGGCAAGTTATCATGGAAAGGCCAACACCACAACAGCGTCTCCAAATTGTTCAGCTCAAGCTCAATGCAAATCCGGTGTTTCATCGTTAAATTGATGAAGCACATTTCTACCTCAATAGATACGTTTAAAAGGAAAATTGCCGCATTTGGACTGATGAGCATACCGTAGAGTGCCAAAAGCTACCATTACATCCATGGTCTCGGTGAGCTCTGTTTTTAATAAGACGGCGCTACGAGCCATACGGCGCGTGAAACAAGGACCTTGTTGAGAAATAATTTCGGTGAGTACTTAATTTCACGTTTCCAAAATTGAACCTTCCGAAGGTACCAACGCAGGCGTAGTCATGGCCAACATTTACATTGTTCCTTTAGTCGATAGTAAAAAATTTTAAGTTCGCTTTCAAAATTATGTATTTTATGTTACCTTATTAAGCAAACCTTACGATGAATCACCCGATATTTACAATAAAAGTACCAAAAACGAATATAAATTACACATCTTTTATTCGTTTATTCGTTATTGGAAAAATGGACATTTTAAAATAGCCGGCTTGAGCAAAACTGAAAAACCCGGTTAAAACCGGTCGAATAATAACCGTTCGATCTCCCTAACACACATATAAACAATCATAAATAGGAACAGTAATATTTTTTCTCGATCTGTCTCTCTGTCTAATGTTAAATATAAAGGCAGTTTGAAAATTTTTCTAAAGCGAGGTAGCTGCCATTAGAGCTTGTGTTATAAGTTTCTATTCTATTAGCGGAATCTACCACCTTCCACTGTGCTGAATTCTATTAATAGGTGACCGTTTGAATGAATAACTGCCTTGATCATAACATGGCGCACCTATCTAACCTTCACTGTCAATGTAGCTTCTGTAAATATGCACCACATCATATAGATAAAAACGGTTCCTTGACGATTCTCTTCTACCAAACAGTCAGTACATTTCCTATATTCCTAAAGAATACGAGTTTTAAGGATATGTTTAATTGTGGTCAGCTGTCCTCCTGGGGTGTGCTAAGCTTTTTGAGAAAGGCACAACCTCGGGGCGTAGTACTCACGTGGAGAAACCAATAACCTGAACGCGATCAAATAATTTACCAGAGTTCCTATATAATTCTACGGGCACCAGTAGAACCTGCCACTTAGTTTCGGGGATAACCACGTTGGGGCTATGATTTATACCTAATATCGCTGGTAGGAAGATTTTAAAAAGTCTTCTTAAAAGACTGATTTTTCACCGTTGTAGAGAAGTATGCTATGCTGTCGAATCTGCTGTTAAATGCAGATGCTGTTGCTAAGCAATAGAAACTGTTATATATCCGAGGTAGAAGTTAAATATCTTTAGCTCCTTAGCAAGAATCGAGTATACTAGTTTCTTTCGAATCCATACTCTTGAATTTCTGTGTCTAATGTGTGCAGTGACCCTTACACATGAGGAAATTGGTAGATGCAATAAGTCCACCCGGTATTTAGACCACCGTCAGATTACCCCTTCACGGTAGGTGCTCATGTAAATGAAAAAAAAAACACAGTTTTGGTTACCAGTCTACTGCATAACAGCCTCCTATTCTTTTATTGAAAATCAGCCAATTTTACCTCCGAACACAGTTACAACTTAGAGGTACGTCCTGTTCCACATATGCACAGGCATATCAATTTCAATAAATCTTTTACAATTAACAAAAACTTTAAAAACTCCCCTCGTTCTTCATTTAAACAAGTGCATATGCTTTTGTATTTTCCATTTAAGTTTTCAAGGAAAAAGTTAAGGATGTATTTATACAGTTATTTTGCATGAAAACTCATCAACAATTTTTTGTTTTCTGTCAAACAATAGATTTTTAGATTTTCATCTTCTCTGCCTTGTTTTTTTTTTGTGTCACATCTACGTTTAATTCTCTATTTTAAATTCGTTTTACGTTTTTGTATTATTTCGTTTCTTTTCTATTTTTTTTTTTTTTTTTTGCTTGAATGTTTCAAAGAAAACTTGTTAAATAAATGTCATATTTTTGTATTGTTTTACACATTTACAACGACACACATACACATAGACGTGTTTAGGAACATTTTAATAAACTTTTAAAACAGTTCTGTTTGTATGTGTTTGTATGTCATATTCTTAGAGTTCATGTAGATTTCTTTTCACATTCACTTTTTGAAAATTCATAAGTTCACAGTCAAGTGAATTAAATTTTCTTATAATACTTTTAAGCGTTTTATTGTTCTTTCTTTCTTTTTTATCTTTCCTATGTCAATTGAATATGCAAAGAAAAATTTATAAAACACGCGTTTAATTGTTGCATATTAATAGATGGAAGGGTTTTTAATTACAAGTTATGAAAACTTTTTTTGCCGCTACACTCATAGAAAAATGCATCTTCATATTGATGTCACCCTAACAACAGAATTGTGACACCAATGTGCTTAAAAATGGCACCAATTAGGCAAAAAGGGACATCAATCCAATGACGAACGTCAACCAAAAATTTTGTCATATTTATACGTCATCTGCGCTATGACTACAGTGACATCAACTCGACGCCACATTTTGTGTACACTAATAGAAAAGGCGTCATAATGCTGATGTATTTTGACATCAGTTCAGACAAACTGTCATCAGTGCAATGACAAACTGTCATCAGTGCAATGACAAACAGTCATCAGTGCAATGACAAACTGTCATCAGTGCGATGACATAATATATCATGTCATCAGTGTGATGACAAACTGTCATCAGTGCAATGACAAACTGTCATTAATGCGATGACATAATATATCATGTAATAATATATTATTAACATTATTTTCATGTTTAAAAAGGAAAATTAGAAGCAAAAATTACCCTTTTCTATTTTTTTTAATTATTTATTTAAATACATCAAATTTTTAAAATAGATTTATTACGAAAGCCATATCGGACATGCTGCTGGTGTCTTATAATTGAGAGTTCTCCTGTTAACAAAAGGCGGAATACAACAAAAGTGAAACAAATATGTATAACGGGTAAGTTTATAATGCTAGTCTCTCAATTTGACTTAAGGTCAATTACTATGACTCATTTTGATGACAGTTTGTCATCGCACTGATGACATGCCTTATAAAACCGACTCCGATTCGTCATTTCTGTGATGCCAATGTGTCATCCCATTGATGACATAATTTAAATTTTTGACCCTGACGACAATTTGGCCAAGTGATGTTAAGGCTGACTTTACAGTTATGTAAAGTGTCATTAGGTCAAAAACGAAGACATTTCTCATAGTACTGTTGTCCAAATACAAGGCGTTATTACGGCTTTTCTATCAGTGTATGGATTTTGTTTTAAACTGTAAATTCCAAAATCCTTTTTAAGAACAAATTCGAAGACAGTCATGATTTGTATGCCCACACAACAAGTGTGAAGAGGGTATTATGCGTTTGTGCTGATATTTGTAACACCTTCTGATATTGGTCCTAGACTGTCCGATTCAATCTAACGATGTCCATCCGTCTGGCTTGCTGTCTATATAAACTTGGTGCACCAAATTGGAGATAATTTGGTGAAATATGGTACACAGGTTCTAATTGCCACAAGAACCAAACCTTTTGAAAACGGTGAGAAACGTTCCATTATTTCAGATAGCCCCCACACAAGCTGCTTTCCGGAATAGACTATTTGGTGACATAAACCGTCTTATTATGTTGGTCTTTAGATTCAATTTGGTCCAAACTTATTTGTTTGCAATCTAAATCAGCTAACCAAATTTTATTAGAATCGGTTCATATTTCACCAAAACTTCCATACAACTATCACTCCCGATAATAGTTTTTAATAACATATCTTCCACATAACTGTTGGTATTTGCATGAAAATTGGCGAGAATAAATTTTACGATAACCTCACCTAACCTGACAACATTTTGTTCTGGTAGACCAAAAATTTTCAATGTGTCCCGTGTAAACCCCTACCTAAAATCACTTAAAGGCAGGTCCATGATCGCCCATAGGTCCCAACAAGGGTACACTCTCAAAAGTTGTTTTTAAATGCTGTGTTATAGGGTATCATATGGTCGGGCTTAACCGAATATACTTTCTAACTTTTTTCATATATCTTTGTTTAAGGCAAATTCTCAAGAGTATGTATAAAAATTCGAATTCATCACTTGTTTTAGGGTAATATTATTCGGGAAATATTATTCAAAAAGTTTTCGAAATAAATTGAAAATAAAGTACTTTTCGTACGAATCCGCAAACTTAGAAATTTTTGAATCAGGCACAGATTTATATTAACTTTCATCTCACTTTTACTTAAGTCAATCCCGTTTTCTGGGACACTTGAATAGTCCGGACTTGAATCAATCATTCTGTACTTGATTTAAGAAAATCCGTACTTACCTTACTAACACAGTACAACATTTTTCAGTTAATTGATTGCCAACTCAATTCTGTGAACTGTATGTGAAATTAGACCCAAAAAGAAGAATTTCTGCATCATTCGTTTTGTCTTCTTACCTGCGATTTGAAGTTAGTATCGATTTGAAGTTAGTACTATCGTATAGGGGAATTTATCACGTTTTAGGCCCTGTTGTTTGACATAGCTCGACAACCACTAGCCCAATTTAGTTGAAATAAATTTTAAAAAATTAAGAATTACAATTCCCTTAATCTGTTCATATATTGTTTTCCTATACAAGTAACACTTTCGAAGTTAAAAATGAATGTATGAAGGGAAAAAATTATTTTTTGCCTAAAAATTTAAATTTTTTTTTTTAAAAATACATAAAAAATCCAAAATGGAAAAAAGTTTCAAGTCTAGTTATTTTTTCGCAAAGTCACATAACCTATGAGCAAAATGAGACAAAGATCATAAAAATCGATGCACGCGTTTCGCTTTTATTCGCAATTGAGTAAATGTATGAATTTAAAAAATTTGCTCGAGATATGCACAACAGTATTTGGAGAAAACATTGACACCTTTTTCATGATTCTGAGAATTAAAAAAAAAGGAATAAACAAAAGGTTATTTGATTTTTATGATTGCGGTAATAAATGTACGTGGACAATTAAACGGAAAGTGGACCTTTTTATTATTTGGGTTTTTCCGGTGGCTACCTATATGATTTTTTTACAGAAATTGCACCCACATTTAAGGGTGGTCATTATTTGGAAAGTTTTGCACAGTTTGAAACGTATAAGTGCTGAATCAGGTATATAGCCAGCCGCCCTTAAAATATGCGCCCATTTATAAATACCTGGCAGTAAAATATTCAAAAATACGTAGTATTTATAGGTGTGCATTGATCGATTTTTGGCATTCAGCCAGTGCCGACGAACGCGAACAGTAAAAGTGATGTTTCTCCAGTTTTTTAAAAGTGAATAACAACAAAACATAAAATATATCAATATGGAAAACAACAAGTGCCCATATTTGGATGAATATTGTTACGTTTGTGGTCATATCGTCCGAAAAATACAGAAAAAAGATCGAAAAAATTTGTTTACTGAGCAATTCAAAACCGCGTATTGTAATTATTTCGATGAAGCAGATTTAAGTGGTGCAAATTTTACGCCGAACACAGTGTGCAACAGTTGTTATACTACCCTTCTAAAATTGATTCACGGAAAAAGTAGAAAGTTATCTTTTATGAAGCCAGTAATTTGGGTGGAAGACACAACTGGACATGATGAATCCAGGTGCTATGCATGCATAAATTTTCGTCCTGGATTAAACAGACAACAATTGAAAACAAAAGTATACACTGCTGCATTTACTGCCACACTTCCAGTGCAACGCCCTGCTGATACCGATGCACCTAAACCTCCGAGTGCGGATACTGTGTCCCTGCTAGCCGAAACCGTTTTCACCAATCCGACCGATTTGGATGATGCTGATTGGATACCCGATATTGAAAATAGTGCACCACAACCGCTACCACAAATCGAAATGGATTACATTGTGGCCAAGCTGGGACTATCACAACACGACTCCGAATGGCTGACATCATTTTTGAAGAGAAGAAAACTCACACAGCAAAATGTCAGCGCAACATCATACCGACAACGCCAAGCTGATTTTCAAAAATTTTATTCCGTTGACGAAGCAAATACGTTCACGTACTGCCATGATATCCCAGGTTTAGTGAAAAAATTGGGAATGGATTATATCGCTGGCGACTGGCGTTTATTCATCGATGGTTCAGTTACTAGTTTGAAGGCTGTGCTGCTGCACAAAAAAAATAAAAAACCATGCATTCCATTGGGATTCAGCACAACTATGAAGGAAACGTATGAAGCATTGGGCGAAATTTTGAAGAAAATCAAATACGATGAACACAAATGGAACATTTGTTGCGATCTGAAGGTGGTCAACATACTACAAGGGATTATAGAAAAGGGCGGATATCCAAAATACTTCTGCTTCCTTTGTAATTGGGATTCACGATACAAAGGAAATCAATATCAATGTAAAGATTGGAAAGGAAGAACTCCCGAGCTCAACAAACAATTAAATTTACGCAATGAACCTATGATAAAGGACCTGGATGATATTTTGTTGCCACCGCTCCACATGAAACTGGGAATAGCTGGGAAATTCGTTGAAGTGGTGGTCAAAAAAGTTAACGGCGCCTTTGACTGTTTGAAATCCATCTTTCCGAAACTCAGTGATGAGAAAATTAAAAACGGTACGTATCGTACTCTGTATTTCAATATTGTCATATCTAAATTTGTTAATTTCTATACATTCGCATTACCAATAATTTTTTCGTTTTTCTTATGTATTTAAAACAGGTATTCTCAATGGACCTGATATTCGGAAATTGATCAAAAGTGATTCTTTCACACATTTGCTATCAGAGCATCACGACCACCAACATGCATGGAACGCATTGAAAGAAGTAATAGAAGGCGTTCTAGGAAAGAACCGTGTCCAGCGAGAAGAGATACAGCAACGAGTGGACAGGTTGCTGTTTTATTTCGAAAAAATCGGTGCATCCATGACGCTGAAATTGCATTTCTTGCACCACCACCTCGATACTTTTTTGGCACAATCACCTCAGGAATCAGACGAACAAGGAGAGAGGTTCCACCAGGTGACCATGCCATTTGAAAAGCGGTTCAAAAGCAAAAAATTGGATGCATTGCTTGCGGAGGTTTGTTGGTGGAGTTCCACAATTATGCAGTTTGAAGAAAGCACCGAAGATGAAGACATTGAAATTGGTGGACACAGTGAAAGAAACACGCCCTTGAATAGTATGTGTATCTCGGATGACGATACAGACTCAGACCATGAATATGAACAACCTACGAAGAAAACAAGATCATCAGAACCACAAGCGTCAACTTCTACAAGGATGGATATTGCCAATAATTGAAAAAATGTTCTAAATTTTGTTTTTATGCATATTATAATTGCGTATTAATTCCATATTATTTTATTTTCATTAAGTTTTTATAAATAAAGTTTTTTTTTGCATGATAATTTTTTAATTAATATTTTTATTTTTATTTTAAGGGTGGTGGCTATAACTGATTTTTGAAATTCATACCTTTACTCAATTGCGAATAAAAGCGAAACGCGTGCATCGATTTTTATGATCTTTGTCTCATTTTGCTCATAGGTTATGTGACTTTGCGAAAAAATAACTAGACTTGAAACTTTTTTCCATTTTGGATTTTTTATGTATTTTTAAAAAAAAAATTTAAATTTTTAGGCAAAAAATAATTTTTTCCCTTCATACATTCATTTTTAACTTCGAAAGTGTTACTTGTATAGGAAAACAATATATGAACAGATTAAGGGAATTGTAATTCTTAATTTTTTAAAATTTATTTCAACTAAATTGGGCTAGTGGTTGTCGAGCTATGTCAAACAAAAGGGCCTAAAACGTGATAAATTCCCCTATACGATAGTACTAACTTCAAATCGATACTAACTTCAAATCGCAGGTAAGAAGACAAAACGAATGATGCAGAAATTCTTCTTTTTGGGTCTAATTTCACATACAGTTCACAGAATTGAGTTGGCAAATCATGTGTTGTACTGTGTAATGAAACCGCCTTGGCTTGATTTAAGTACGGATGGATTGATTTTTGTTTTCAGTGTAAAGCTTAATTTAAGCGACTATATTCTTACTTTTACTTTGTAGATAACGATTTTAAAGATCAATTTTTTTTGCTTGAGTGAGTAGTTATAATCTTGGCTTTTGGCGAAGGGCATTAGAACCACATGCCCTTTAAAAGCTTCTCCTAAAAAAATTTACTAACTCAGCAACCTCAATAAGATCAGCAGCGCTGTTTCTATGCCAAAGCTTCCCATTTTCCTTTAGAATCTAAACTCAACACCACACGGCTGGAAAATCTTATTTGACAGATAGTTAGATCGATTTGTTTTATTGAAAATGTATTAGAAATACAAAAAAAACGCTTGCCGCTCTTGTTTAGGTCAGTAAAAAAAAAAAAATCAAATCCAGTTCACAAACGTTAATTTCTTTGTTAAAGTTTTCGATAACATTTCGGCATTATTGTGGTTCAATCTAAGAAATTGTACGCCAAAAGACTTTGGCATTCAAAATCCTGGACTTTTTCGTGAAATTATGTTTTCCGGAAATTAAGTTTGCTATGAATTAATTGTTTTTTTTTTGTTGGTTGTGCAGCATGCCGCACATTCATTAGGAGGTTGTTCTTCTGGCGCTATGTATGGAGACATGATAAAGATATTTCACCTTTTCGCGTTACATACTTCGAGGAAGGCAGGTGCAGTCAATACCCGAAATTCGACCGAGTTCAAAGTTGATGGATGTCTTGAGATTATGGTTGGCCAGAAGCCCTATCTAGAGCTTTGGGATTCAGTAGCAACTGTTATCTCGATCTTAGTCTGTATATTGATGGAAGGCCCTTCGGGGATCACGTGGAAGTTTTGTTCTAAACCTGAAGTTGCAGAAAATAAAAGTCTTTAAATGCTGATTTTTAACCTTGAGGGGATGTTCGATGTTCAGCTGCTGGCCGATCTCCCTTGGCGTTGTTGCTATATCAACAGGTTCTGTTTACCTAACAGTAGTGGTGGTTATAAAGCGGCAGCTTTGAGACTGGAATCGAGTGATAGTTCGACAGAAATGCCTTTCGACTTGTGCTGCAACGTTTTCAATAAAATATATTTGATATCCATATTACTAACAAGTGTTATGAAGATAAGCGAATTTACAATTGAAATGATCATTGCTAAGAAACTGATTTTTCAGCAAACACATTTAGGTAATTCCTCCATTGAGTGAATGAATTGTTAACGTTGCTAGTGGTCGTAAGGCGTTGATTCCTACACTAACTAAAAACTCAGATGTTTTTATTTAATTTCTTAATTAACTTCCTTATTTCAGCTTCTTTTCAACGATTATAACAACTAAAAGTAGCCACAACTTTTCGAAATATGTTTTTGTGCACAACAGGAGGGATAATTATAGTTTTGCAAGTGCTCCGTACTAAAAATTATTCGAAAACGGGATGGAGTTAAGTAATAGTTGGTTGGTTAGCGTGGTAGCACGCCCAAAACTAGGGGTGCTTTAAGTGGAGTCGACAGTGACTCCGTTTTGACAAAAGTAATAGTGATATTGAGATAAAAAATAATCTCAAACTTTGCTTGATCGAAGAGTTTCTTAGTTGGTTTATTCCCGACAAAGTTCTTTAAATAATTCGAAAGTGCATTGATTGAATTGATTCTAACCTAAACACTATTTCAGATAACCAGAGAGAGAGAAAATATTGTTGTTTATTTACTTTCATTATCCACCAGTTCGTTACCTCTGTTGTATTCCTCTCTTTGTTTACAGAAGAACTCTTAATTAGAAGACCCCAGCAGCATGATCGAAATGGTTTTCGTAATCATTCTATTTTGAAAATTTTATGTATTTAACTAAATAATTTCAACAAACAGAATTCGGGAATTTTTGCTTCTTATTTTGGAAACAAACAAAACAACCAAATACTTTATACCTACCCTACGCGAAAGGGAACTAACACTAAACTTGTCACGTGAGAAGTCACATTAACATGGTGATGTCCTACGAGGGGGTTAATTGACACCTTTTTGACACTTTGTAACAGGTCACTGAAATAACCTTCCAATTTCGGTTAAAATAATGCCAGTCGCAGATATTGAGCCATATCATTATGATATTTCCCTTCATAAAAAGTAATAGAACTAGAGATAATCAGCCACTACCCGCACAAAATCCAGTCACATGAATAGTTTTGTGCCAATAACCTTTCCTCTGGACTAACTACACTCTAAACACATTATCACCAGTTAAGTGATATGTCTTGTTTTCACCTATCACAATTCGTTCCTCTCAATTATAACATTTTGTTAACTGGTCACGGGATAAGTGCTTTAAGAGCAATTGACACAAATTACCAACAGGGTACTTTTGTAGAGTTGTTGTTTCTACAACAAACATTTCGAATCATAATTTCAGGTTCAAGGTTTTCCTAACTAATCTCATTTAGGATTGTTTTAAGTACTTTTTAGTGTTTTCGTACTAAAATTCGTACTAAAAGTAAGTGGAGATAACATAAATTTCATACGAGGGTTTTCTTATTGTGTATCTCTTTGAAAGTCATGAAGCTTCTAACAATATTTCCAAATATTGAATTACCGAAAGTAATTTTGTTTATTTTTGGCTTAACAATCTGTTAACATTACGGTTTACAACTCAGCTCTCGTTCTGTTTTTGTATTATTGTATACAACTCTGTTATATTGCGGTTAACAAAAACATCGAAAAATTAGAACTCATCGCTAGCAGTTGTTTTAATTTCAACACAACTGAGTTGAGTTCAAAACCGTAAAAGGGAAATAAATAAGCACTAAATTAATCACTAACATTTCTTAACTACCAAAAAAATTTTTATCTCTTTATTGCCTTCGCCTTCTGCAACACAGAGTTTTGCTGATGTAAGTTGTTAAAAGTAAAATTTACTTAAATGATTTTACATTATTTACATGATATGTTTACATAAAATTGGTTGTTAGCAAAAGGCTTCAGGCGTAAAATGAATATACAATACCTGCCACATGACTGCGACGTAATAAAATTGTATTTAAACAGAAATTTTCACAAAAAGTACTTAAAATCTCTTACAATTCATTAATTTTCAATTTCCGATAATATTGAATGTTAATTCTACTATTAGACATATTTCACACAACTCCTAACAATTTGTAAGGGATGAATTTTAACAAATAAATTGTTCAATATTTAAAAATAAATGTGATGATGATGATGATGGTGATGGCGTTGAACTGAAAACCAAAATGGGGGAAAATACTTTTCAATATTGATTTAAATTTCAACACATTACAGTAAAAGCAAATAAACAACAGTAACACAAGCAAACAGGGCACCTACAATGGAAATTATGGCAAAAAAAAATTTAAAGAACAGTGGGGGAGCGAAGTTATGAGACGGTTCACTTAACAGACGGTTTGTATTTTTTTAACTTGTTTTAATAAAAAGAAAATTTATCCTTTGTAGATTATTTTTTAATACAAATATCCGAAAAAAATTTTCAATGTTTTTTTTAAAGAAAAAAAACTCTTTTTGGCCTTAAAAGAAATAATTTTAATATTGTGCTGACATTAGTACAAATTCTCTTCACAATAACTTTAAACAGAGATCGGAAAAAATATAGCATTACTAAAGTAGTCGAAAGTTCTGCAAAGACCCGCTCTAAAGAAAATAAATAGGGTTTCCTCAGACTTCTTCACGGACCGGTTATATCTTTTGTCAGTTTATAAACAGATTTAAAATATTAACTAAATTTAAAGTATCCTATAGAATATTAATCGGCAAAAGCAAACCAGTTAAGAACACTTTCCTCCTTCGTTTGTCATCCACGCCCTTAATGGGGAGAAAAAAGTTTCATAATAGGGAAATATGGGAAACTAAATCTCTTTCTTTTAACGTATATTGAACTTAGAAACATAAAATTATAGGTGTAGGGGCCTGACTGAATGAGAACCAATTAGATGAAAAATGTTAGTACTTTTTTGTTCTTCATCTGCTAGCTTTTGAATTTTGTTTATATTGGACCTATAAAGACAAAATTAAACATTTATGGCCCTGAGTGAATAAGAATCCGTAAGGGGCAGCTTTTTGGTACTTTTTCGTTCTACATCAGGTACTTTGGTAAATTTTCGTCAATATTAAACATAGAAACATAAAAAATTTAATTAGTGCAATGTCTTGAGTAGATGAGAATCTATCAGAGGGAACTTTTTGATAAATTTTCTTTTTCAATTGGTACGTTCTGATATTTATTATATTGAACTTACAGAACTAAATTAAGCATTCACGGCTCACCCACGCCAAATCGATCTACTAAGACGGAAAAACTAAACGCTAAAAACATTTAAATTTTATATATACTTAGATGTACTATGTTTTCTTCATATTTAAATAAAAATGTATGGTCGAATTTCGACTATTGGACTAATACAAAAAAAAGGACTTAACCCGTTCAGTACGATGGGGATCAGGCATCCGTCCAAAATAAAGAAAATTATTAATTGGAAAACTCTGATCACATAGAATCCTATATTAAAATAAGTAGTGTAGGGTGTTCTTTTTAGCCCAAGTAAACTAACGAAACGGCTAGCTGCCAAACGAACTGTCAAACAACCCTCTCTTTTTGACATTTATGATCATCATGAACAACACCCCAATAAAATTTTTTCCTATTTTGCGAAGCACTAATCGGACATTTTAAAAACTAAGCACACATTTACGCGCTACGCAATAATACATACTCAGATGCAGTAAGGTAAGTGAACGAATTCTTAATAAATTAAAAAAAAAATTTGAAGAGCCACAATATTCCCATATTACGAAGCGGATTTGTAAGGGAGCATATAAAAGAGTAACGGCAACAAAGGGAAATTCAGTGCCGAATGCTGATCGTTATATTCACCAATTTTTATATGGAGCATAAGTGCTTTAAGAACAATTGACACAAATTTCCCGCTGGGTATAGATAGAATTTGTGTTTCAGAATGGACATCGTTAAATGTATTTTCCTTTCAAAATATTTCAAGTCTTAATGAAATGTAAAATATTTATCTATATCGTTTCCAACTGGGGTCAAGGGTCTCTCCGGTAGTGTAGGGATCAACTTAAAGATATTTCTCCTTTTGGAGTTGCGTTCTCTGGGATATAATCAGGTGCAGCCAAACCTGACATTCGGCAATTATTCAAAATTGCCAGGTTTCTTGAGATCTTGACCTTATGAGAGCGGGACTGTCTAGAGATTCTATCTGGTACCACGAGAGTCAGTAGACCCTGGTAGTTCGGTACCAAACTGACTATTGATTGAAGTCCCTTGGGGCATACTCTCTTGAGAAGAGGTGCTTTTGTGCTTGTGATTAATTCTGTTCGAAAAATGTTTTATGTGATAGTCAAAGAAAATGGGTGATAAATCTGGTTGTAACTTTTGGGTGAATCTTTTTTGTGATGCTCCTGCTTGAACGGGGAGCTAAAGTTGTGAGGTGTGACGCTTTTCTATGGAGAGCGGTAGTTTTGGGGTGAAGAGTCAATAGTGTGACTTGAATGATGTGTCGACGGACCATTTTAAGTTCGGTGAAGTGTTGGATTTTGTGAAGTGGCGAAATATTGTGGCACCGTTGTTGAGGAGTGGAGTTGATTGTCTCATGAAATATGTGTTCTAAAAAATGCTCTTTCACAGAGAGTGTTGTTCTCACGGAAGGAAGTTTTTCAGGATCACGTGGTGGCTGTGCTTTAAAGCCTGGTACGCGTGAAGCCAGTTCTTGAACTACATGAGAGCTTTAACTTGTGAAAGTTCTAATTGTGAGGACGAATCATCTCTAGGTGCTAATGCTCTTCAACAGATGCTGTTGGCTATTCCTAAAATAGCGGTGGTTAGGTAGTTTCAACTCCTTACCAAGGGGCGAGAGTATAATGTTCCGGATTATTCACTCAAAATGTTACATGTATGTGCCGGTTATTTTCACACCCAGGGGCTTTTGGATAATCATAGCCTATCACCCAAGTGAGTAAGATCCACCATGAAGTAGGCCGTAATCCATTTAGATCTGTTCCCGACTGTTGTCAAGAGTATAAATATCGGGGTTTTTGCTGTTACAAATTAAAACGGTCTAATTAAGATTTTAAATATGTATCATTTAAAATATTGAATATCTTGTATAATTTTAGAAATACTTGAAAATTACGAAATAATTTATTAATCGAGTATATCTTTCTAATCGCACAAAAGATGTGCAAATGGTAACAATGTAAGCTTTTTTCATAACCTTGTAGGGCGTAAAACCTCTGATATAGACCATCGTTTGCCCACACTAAAGACTTCAAGGTTCTGTCCATTATTTTAGATTAATTGTTTTTCCTCGAGCAGCTCTTCTTTCAAAGATGAAACAATAATGAAATTTAATATTTGCATAATTTACACCATTTTTTTTATTATTTGCCTAATATTTCGCGAACTACCCTACAAACATTAATATATTTTCTCGATCATTAATCTACACAACAATCTCTGTCATTTGAGTAGAGTCACATTGGTGAACTGTCAGGATATCTAACATGTATTGCAAGGATGATGAAATGAACATACTATTAATCTTAAAAAGTAGAGCGGAAAGGGAAAACTAATGACGTCATGCATTAGCTGAAAATTTTAAAAAGCTCAATTTTGTTGTGCTGTGTAATTTTCTTATCATCCAAATATTTCTTCAGTTCTTTTTTTTGGGTCTATTTGTCAAATGGGTTCAAGCTGAAACCTATAATTGGTACACATTTTTCACGCACTGTATTTGCGTTAACACATAAATAATACGTACAAGTATTTAAGGAAATCGGTTGTAATATAAAAGTGTTAGACTGGTAGGAAATCATGTAATTGCTGTTATACAATATTGTTTTTTTTTTTACATAGACAAAATTATAACCCAGCAAATCTGAAAGTGAAAATTTTTAATTTTAAAAACTACCAGTTGGTACGACGCATTGTTTTAGATACATATCTGGCTGGTAACTGACTCTCGTGGTTCCAGATAGGATCTTAATGCGAAGATCTATCAATTTTTGATTCTGCCGAATTCTAGGTATTGGTTGTACCACATTTCCCTGGATAATGAAACACTAGAAGTTAAATATCCTAAGAATATCTCCCTTTATAAGCAAGCAAAATTGATGCATTCGGACTCAGACTGCTGGCTGAGATAATATAGATTTATCCGACAAAATGTTGGGTTTTATGTCGGCACCTTTAACGGCTCATTTTTCTTTTTTAATCCATACGGGGTACTTTGCAGAACTTTAAGGACCAGCTCAATATTTTGGGACCTGGGGGATATTTAGTTCCAGCAGGACGGCATAAAGTGCTATTAAGTGTACGATACAATCGAAACCCTAAATATCAAGTTCAGCGAGAAAGTTAACTCGCGCTACGGTGCTCGCGAGTGGATGCCCTGTTATTGCCTTTTTAGACTTTCTTGGGGGTAACATTTCGAATGCGTTTGAAATCATTTTTTATTTGACATCATTTTTTATTACAAAGACACCAGAACTTAAGGAGCCGTTCTTTATGTGAGTGTGAATGCATGTGTGTTTTTACACATAAATACACACAATCACTTACAAACATACAACGTTTGATAATCATGTTAATTACAATCAGTATGGCTTCTATTTTAATCATTGGCATGAACAATATTGGCCAATATTGTTAAACAACGGATTTTTGTATCTGTTGTTGTAGTAACGTTGATAACGTAATTTAATTTGTATTACAAATAGCATTTAAGTTTTTGCTTGTTTGTTTTCCTTGTTATTTTTTCCAGTATTTATTTGATTTATTTGGACAGCACTTTTATCACAGGCAAAAAATTTTAATTTTATTAAAAATGCCTGTAGATTGATGAACAAAGTAATAAATTCGAAATTTGTTTACAATATTTTCGTTTAACACACCAGTAGTCAAATAAAAGTTGAATGGCAGTTTGAATGTTAATTAAAATATGCAATAGGTAGTAAAAAAGAAGCAATTTGCAACACATTGGCAATGCATTTATATCTTCTATAAAGGCATTTCCGAAATAAATCTCGGTTTCTGATAGCGCAGTATCATTAAATAAAAAATTTCTTTTTCCCATTTTTGCTTTGAAAATTTTAGCTTAAACGAAAACTGAATCAAATCGAAAAATAATTTTAAGATATGCCAGACTTAACTAAAAGTGAATTAGAACTGAATTACAACTGACACAGAACTGAGCTAGAACTGAACTTAAACTTTTTTCTTTAAAAAATTTGTTATTAGAGAATGAGATTTTAAAGTTTTCCTCAGCCAATTGATGCTGGAAACCCATAAGGAAGCATCTTATGCCCTCTATTATAAGTTACATGTGCTTCGAAAATCCTAATTAATAACCCCAATCAAACTTTAACTTTTGCAGATGATACAGCTTTTCTAAGCGTACACCGAAATCGTCATGAATCATCTCGTTACCTTCATGATCTTATATTTCAACTAGAAATGCGGTTAAAACGATGGAAGAAAGAGGTCAATAAGCAAAAATGCGTACATATAACATTGCTGGCACTGGGAATCATGCCGCCTCTCTGAAGAATTCAATAACTAAATAATAGCTTAACATTTGCATGTAAAATAGCTGGGTTTACATCTAGATCGGCGTATACTTGGAAGTGCCATATAGAGGCAAAATTAACTCCAATAAAAAGTTAAGCCTTTCCAATTAATTGGCTTATTAGAAAAGATTCTGTCCTTAGTCTTGACTGCAAACTTCTGATTTTCAACTCTACCTTAAAGCCAATCTGGTGCTACGGTATTCAGGTATCGAGCCCTTACCGGAAAAATAACTTAAGCGATATCTTTTCCAGTTTTCGGGGTTTTTTTAATAAATGAATTTATTCCATCATCTTAATGAACAAAACCAAAATAGTCAAACCAATTGGCTGCTAAAAAAAACCGCATATTTGTGGAATTGTAATCCATTTATTGAGCAAAAAGGTGAAACATTGGGTGAAAATTTAAAGAAATGGGCATTTTTGCGATTTTTGAGGCACTGGATACACTTTTTTCGGGTAGGTATGTTCCGCTTTTTTCCTATTCAATATCTACAACTTTGCTTCAGACACAAAAGACATATTCCGTACGGTATACCGAGATATAACCGTGTTAAAATATAGAAAAAGTGATAAAAATCCACATTGAGCAAAATAAATTCGTATGGCCATTAAATTACACTGTGCAAGAAATTGACACTTTTTTTCGTGACAAGCTGGGCACCTAGCGTTTTAACATTATTCGGGTACGCTGAATCCAGTGGTGCTCGCGGTTTTTTAAGATTGGCTCTGGTTTTCGAGATATACCGTTATTTCGAAAATGGGGGAGGTTGCACAACATATGTTCGCTTAAAAAACCGAAATTCATTCATTTTTAACATACCCACCCGCTATCTCCATTCCTTAAGGGGGCTTCCATACAAAATGTTCAATGCAGACTAGAAATATATTGAAGAAAAAGTCCTATAAATTCCCAGAAGTCGCCCCTAGTGGTATATAATGTATGACCGACCTCAATTAATTTTTTGTCCTTAACATTTTCTCAAAACATACTTGCCCCTTATCTTCACTTCTTAGGGGAGCTCCCATACAAATATTGCGTTTTATGAAATTCTTAAATTAATTAAAATTTGTCGACTTTTGTGAATAAAATCAAAAGTTGCAAACAGATTTTAATCATTTATGGCTTGTTTTGTTTGGAATTTAATTTTTAATACTGCATTTGCCAATTTTTTATGAATTTTTAAAAAACAAAAATTTCGAAATTTTGTTAAAAAAATTATTTTTTTTTTTTCAAAAAAAATATTATGTTTCTAAAACGACTGCAGATATTAGAAAGAAGTTTTACTTTTCTGAAAGGAAATTTTTTTTGCGGAATTTCGGGTTTTAAAGTTCTTTCAATAACCTAAAGCGTTTTTGAGTTACGCGAACATATGTTGTGCAACCTCCTCCATTTTCGAAATAACGGTATATCTCGAAAACCAGAGCGAATCTTAAAAAACCGCGGGCACCACTGGATTCAGCGTACCCGAATTATGTTAAAACGCTATGTGCCCGGCTTGTCTCTTTTTTCAACTAGCATAGTGTTATTAATGCCGCCAACTTGACAGAAGTTCTTATTTTTGGGGCTAATTTCACGTGCAATTCTCAGAATTTAGTCCCAAAATCATGTGTTGTACTGTGTAAGGTACCGTTACGATTTTATAGCAAAAACAATTTTAGCTTAAGCGCCAATATTCATACAAATTTTAATGAAATATAATTAAAAAAAAACCTTCTGTAAAATTGTGTTTTGTCGCTTGATGTAGAGAAAAATATCAAAAGGTTCCAAAATAAAATGCTTCAGACGATCACAGCTGACCCCGAATTAGCACTCTGGTATGTAAAAAACTCAAATATTAGCAAGGATCTCAATCTAGGGATGGGCAATAAATATCGATATTTAAAAAAATTATAATCGATATATATCGCCGATAATAAAAATAACCATATATCGATACAACGATATTCGATATTTTTAAGATCTCTTTATAATAAAATTCAACATTTTAACTGCTTACAATACTGTTGTTTTTTGAGAATAGCATCATATGTTTTTTAATTAATATTAAGACAATAACGGCTCTTTTCCATTGTACATTTTCATAGATAACACAGTTCAGTTTTATCTCGGTTTTTTTCAAAATAAGCGCGGAAAAAATATTCTGGAAAGGGTTCCTAGAATTATGCAAAGAATCGCCTTATTTATGGCGTATTAGCAGCAATAGACTCATGAAAGTTGGAATGTTAATAATAAAAAAATATATTTTGTTTTTTTTTTTTTTATTTGAGCATGTTCTTATATATTAAAAGTAAAATATTTCGTTCGAAATCGAGGGAAATGCGGTAAATTTGTAATTAAAATAATCAATAAAAAGTTAGAATGGAATTACATGTAATATGTTTGTACATATCGTCGGCTGATAATTTAATTGTCGTATGTGGATTCCGATAGTTTCGAGTAAATTAAGTTTGAACACATCTAATTTGAAAATTGCTTAAGCAAATACCACATACGACAAACTCAACACTCCGTATCTCGAAAACCGTATGGGGTATCGAAAAAGTGATAATGTCAAATGAAAGATCAGGTCGGAAACCCTAAGGAATCGATCTTAACTCAAAACCGCAAAAAATCCACATACGGCATTTAAATTATCAACCGACGATATGTAAATATGTTTTGACATAGGTATATTAAGTTTTTAAATTTGGCAATAATTTCAGCTTAATACGTTCGATACATCGATATATCGATATTTTTAATTAATAAATATCGATACTCTTAAAAAATATCGATACGATATATATCGATATATTTTTTCAATTTGCCCATCCCTATCTCAATCTGACATTAGTAAAAACTATTTTCGCGAAATATGCAGTAAAATATTTAGCTCCAAATATTTTTAATGATGGCGGCCACATACTCTACACAATAAGATATACAGCAGGCTTAACAGTACAAATGAGCGCTAAACACCAACATATGTGTACAGAAAACGGTATGGGGAAAATGTTCGACCGAAACTGGCAGGACATAAAACAAGGTTTAGGAAAAAGATTTGATTTTGTTAGCTCATAATTTATAAATAAATAAATATGACAAATCTCAAGCAGTCAAGAATGAAAAATTATCAATAAAAATTTTAATTAATTTCATGTTGTAAAATTCCTGTCTTCATAAAAATAATTTAATGAAAATTAAATTCAATGAATTAAGACTAATTAAAAATATATAAAAAAAAATATCTAAATTTGGATTAAAAACCATTAACAGTTTAATAAAATAACCACAAAACTAATTATTGTTAACAGCTAAGGCACGAGCTATGTTTACATTTGTCCTTCAAGTTGTGCTGAAAAAGGTCAACAAGAAAAAAAAAGACAAAAAAACCTGAAAAACAAAAAAAAAAAAAAATGTACTTTGGATTTCAAGAAGAATTCTTGACAAAAGGTACGAAAAAAAACAGAAGTTAGGAAGAACATGTAAATCAATTAAAATAGATAATCATTCATTCAAAAGCAAATTTCTATCTACCAAATTGAAATACCATTTGGTTTAAAGATTGATGTTTGACTATTGACGTCATCCGGCTGCAATAGCCGAGTGAGTAAGACGGCAAACCCCACTGAAGAGATTGTGTGGATACAATCTAAACTAGTCTGGGCAACCTGTCCGTGAACGCCTGGGTTAAAATCTCAGCGCAGTCAAGAATAAAAAATTATCAATAAAAATTTTAATTAATTTCATGTTGTAAAATTCCTGTCTTCATAAAAATAATTTAATGAAAATTAAATTCAATGAACTTAAGCCTGTTTAAAATATCAAAATTTGGATTAAAAACCATTAACAGTTCAATGAAATAACCACAAAACTAATTATTGACAAAAAGAAAATAGTTTTAAAGTTTCTTAAGATAGCAGATTAATATAAAAAAATATAGAATATTTACAAATTGACCATGACCTAAATTTTTCAAAAAAAAAAAAAAAAAAAAAATTAAACCAAACCAAAAAAACATACAAAATTTAAAGTAAAATAATTTCTATGGAAAATAATTTTTATATCTTACGAAAAAAAAATTTCTGTTGTGGATACTCGTACTCTGGCAAAACAAGGACATTTCAATGTTAAAGTAAATAATTCTATATGGGAAAATAGTTGCAAAAAACATATAAATAAAAGCCCAACAACAAAAAGAAACCTTGAACAATATACAAGGATTTTTAATTTTAAAAGAAATTTATTGTGTTGCCATTGTATTTTAAGTTTTTATGAAGCTTTTTTTTTGTTGCTTCCTTTCAACAAACATTCAGGTGGAATTTGAACTATTCACATGACAATGTCATTTCATTCATAAGAATATCGACACTCAAGCAAACATATGAACAGTTTTCATTAAATAAAATTGAAATTGATAACAACTATAACAAAACTATTCAATAATTCTCTCTTGTATGAGTAAAAACAATAACACATTGACAACCTTTGACGTTCTTTGATTTCATCATAACGTTTAATATCCGCTTGTGTATTTTTTGTACCGTTATCAATGACAATTTTGCATAATAGGAAGGCCATAAGAAACAGTAGGGCGTTAGATAGAAAAAATTTTAAACAAAATCAAAACCTCAATTTAAATTAGCACTGATAGTTTTTTTTCTATTTAAGGGATTTTAATTTCATTTTTGTTTTCTATTTAAGAGATTTTTTGTAAAATATCTTTTTTCCTAATTTGAAAGATTTTTAGATGTTTAACTTTTAAATTTATTCCGTATATTTTTAAGTAATTTTCTGATTTTAGTGATTTTTTAAATGTTAGCGGTTTATATTTAAATTTAGGTTTAATTTTTTTTATTTATATCTGAATGTATACAAGCATCTTGGTTATCCATAAGCAATATCCGATAAAATGTGAGCGGGAGTAGAAGTGGGCGTGGCATAATATAGATTTATTTATATGTAAAGAACGGTAAGAGGAAAATTGTCCACATTTGGTACATATACCTTGAATATCAATGCACAACATCTCTAAAAAAATGTACGGGGCCAGAGAAGTGGCGCCTTTCCTACAAACCCATTATAGATTTCTATACATCTGGATAAAGGCAAGAGTCACAGTTTCCAAATTAGATACAAGTGTCTTGATTATCAATAAACAGTATCCGACAAAATGTGTGCGGAAGTGGAGAAGTGAGCGTGGCGCAATTTGGATTTATTTATAGTATTCTTATAACTTTCTGTTCTTATTGCTCAATGGTGATGAGTATATAAATTAAGCACAGTCGACTATAGCGCTCTTACTTGTTTTTATTATTATTTTTTTTTATATGTAGACTTTTTTCTCTTTTTTACTTATAGCAATTACGTACATAACAAATGTATTTTAAACAAAAAAATGTACTCAAAATATTGTTTTTTTTTTTCAAATTCTGTTAGTGAGTGAGTGGTCTAAGGTCTAAGATGCTTTTTTTTTGTTGTGTGCATTTCAAATGTTGGCGTTTCTATTTATCAGCGTTTTCAGTCTTAATTTAATCTGACATAAAAATAAATTTCTAACAATTCCCTTTCTTTATTAAGAAAATGTGCTTTCAAAACCATTGCAATAATATTACAAAAAATTATTTAAAATCACAAAAATTTGAGAAAAAAAATCGGTTAATCGCTTAATACCAAAATACTTTGTGTAAACGATTTTTGTATTTTGCTTTTTTTTATTAAATACGCGATTTTCCATGCATTCTTGTGATTTTTTATTCATTTGCAGATTTTTGATTGTTGGTCTAATTTTTTGGAATCCTAACGATTTTCAGGAAAGCTCAAGCTTTTTTTAAGTTTTTCTGAGATATGGATCCTTATGATTAGCGAAGTTGATTAAGCGATGTCCGTCTGTATGTAAGTTGAAATCAATTTTACCGAGCTCCTACAAAATGCCGGCATTTGTACGATGTATCTATCGATCAATGATGTTTTCGTAAATTTTGCTGTTGAAAATCACCCAAATAAGTTTATAAATGACTCTAAATAAGCAAAAATGTCCAAAAGTCTTATAGAAAAAACACCAAAATTTCCCTAAAAACTGATTAATTAGGACTCCAGTCTTTTTCTTCTCTCATCCTTATCTCGCACTGGAGCATAGGGTCTCTAATTTTCTTCTGTATCTGACCCTGATGTTGGCTTCGCTAGTGATGTCATTCCAGCTTTAACTTGCGGTACGCAATTCGTCATCAATACTTCTCCGACAGGCCTTTGAGGGTGCAGCCAGACATCGATTACCTTGCGAATTCCGTCTTACTTGACGTGACTTGACCAAATACTATTTAATATTAAAAATATCCCTTTTGCTGTATTTATTTTACACGTTACATCGAATTCAGCTCCGCTCGTGTTATCAACAGCGCTACCAATATAATTGAAGTTGTCAACATTCTCAATGAAAACGCTTCCTTTATTAAGATTTGGATGAATTGCGCATTTGCTATATTGATCTCAAGTCTTGCAGCTGCAGCACTTACACTGAGGGCTGCAGTACGACGAATGAAAACGTTTTATATGTAAAATGATAGGAAATGTTATGCAGAGCGAATCCTCTGAACTCGAATCGGAATAAGAAGAGCTATGTGCCATATACATATATATTTTTTTTTTTTTTTTTTAAATTTTGAAAAATAATTGTTTTAAGTGTTAACAGTTTTTCATATTTTAGCAATTTTTATTAAATTTGATCAAGTTTATGAGAGTTTTCGGAAAGATTTCTGCAAAATTTCTCGATTTAAAACATTTTTTTCGATCACCTTCTTTTTTTCTGTTTCACTGTGCCTCTATAAAAAAAATAATTAAATTAAATTCCATTTATATCCCATACACACGACACAATAACAAAGTATAAAATATAATTACTAAAGGATAACATTTTATATGTTTGTTTGTTTGGATGTGTTAATGAGTATTTAAGACTGTTTTATTTTTTTGTTTCAGTAAGTGTCTGTGTGTTTGTGTAGGTATGAAAATATTTTGTAATGATAAATAAATAGTTAAAACAAACGTGTTTTTAATTACTTAAGAACAATAAGGTGTCTTTTAAATTAATAAACAAAAACAGAATTTTTACTTAAAATATTAACAGCAAAGACGGCAGACAGTGGCAAATAACAAAATACAAAAAGGATTGGGGAAAAAATAAGTCCTCGTAGTTGGAATATTTGTTTAACAACTTTCATTTACTGTGGTAAAACTTTATGTAGTTTAATTTATACACCTGCAATTACTAACACAATAGTTTTTCTTATATAATGGGTGATGCATCGTGAAGTTGGATTTTCAATATGCTTTTTTACATATGACGCGTGACTCATATTACACTGCTTTATGATTTTTGTTCAGTATCGTTTGGCAAGTCATTATGGACAGACTCATACCACAACAGGGTCTCCAAATTGTCCAGCTGTATTAAACAAATCAGCGTTCTGTGATAAAAGTTTTTCGTGCGACTCGGGGAACTTACGGTGCGTGTAATCGACCTACTGAAACCACTATTGCTTATATCATTCGCAAATTGGAGTCCTAGTTTACATTAGTGGATGATTCTCGACCGGTTAGTTCAGATCCAGCACATAATGAAGTCAATATAGCATCTGTAGATGGCAGTGTTCGCGAAGACCAAAAATGAGGAACATCAGAATGTTACCGTCAATGGTAACCGTTATCGCATTATGGTATCGGATTATGTGCTTCCTGATATTCAAATTCATGGTCTTGGTGCGCTCTGGTTTCAACAAGACGGTGCTACGACTCATACAGCGCTTGAAACAGTGACGTTGTTAAGAAATCATTTTGGTTAGCAGTTTATTTCACGTTTTGCTACGGTAAATTGGCCACCTAGATCGTGCGACATCACACCTTTGAACTATTTTCTCTGAGGTATTCAGGAATAAGCCAGCTTCCATTGACCCCTTGGAAGCCAACATTACTCGTGTTCTTCGCCAGATACCAGTCGCTATGCTCGAATTGGACTTGGCTTGTAACTCGGCAAACATTAGTTAAACGTTTGAAACGTATATGTCATTTATATATATTTCTATTTGTAAATTTATTGTTCAGTTAATATGAATATTTTACAATAATTATAATATAGTGTAGTAAAGAGTTTAGAACATTCACATGGCCTTTCATCTTAAGTTTAATTATATGTAGGTAGATGTAAAATTTCAATGTTTAAATTGACATATTTTCAAATAGAGAAAAAAGTTGTAAAAATAACCTCAAATAGAAAAAAAAATTATAACAGGTTATACTCAAAAGAAAAACGTTAATATCTTAAAAAACATTTGTAACTAAGGATACAAATGACTTATATGCTCGTAACAAGACTGGGTACATTTTTCAAAAAATCTATTGGTATTTATAAGTATAAAATATATCATTAACTAGTAGGATATTAGATAGTGAGTGAAGACGAAGAGTTGAAAAATGGAATGGTAAATTTAAGAGCATTTTTAGTAATTTATTCTGACAAAATTGAAGTCGTTTAATATGACAGTCGGAGGTATCGTACCAGGCGGGTGCTGCGTAGAATAAAATTGCATGGAATTACTTTCAAATTTAAATTTTATTTTCCATACACAGGCTTGATTTTCGATTGATAAAAGGATATAATATTTTAGTCGTGATATTAACTCTTTTAATAATATATCCAATATGTTCATTAAACAGTATTTTTTTTTATCTAAAATTACTCCTAAGTACTTCACGCGAATCTTCCTTGGAATTTCCATGTTATTAATCTTAATATTATATTGAGGTAAATATCTTTGATTTCTTTTTCTTGTAAAGAATATACTCGTAGGTTGGGTTTTATTTGAGTTTAATAGTATTTTCCATTTTTCAAAGTAATTGTTCACTATATCAACAGATCTTTGAAAGTTACTTAGAATGTAAATTGCTAGAATATTTTTTTTATTCCTACACTAAATCCCGCGAAGCTTTTTGCTTGTCTGCAGGAGACCAGAGTCTCTGGCGCGAATCGAACCCGCAACTTAAGATAACCGTGTCATCGGCAAAAAAAAATGGAAGATTCACAACATAAGAGAATGGGAAAGTCTGAGGTAAAAATATTATAGAGGATCTCTCCCCGAGGGACGAACTGCGGCGGTATTATATTCCTTGGAAGATAGTTTTCCAATATGTACTCTGAACTTTCGACCAGTAAGATAACTTTTAATAAGTTTAACCAGCTTCAGATTCATACCTATATTTAAAAGTTTGTGTAAAAGGGCATCATGCCAAACAGAATCAAAAGCTGATTTTATATCCAATAGCACCATGGTTGTGGACTTGTCTTGATCAAAACTGCTTTTAACTAGTTTCTTTATTCTCACTAGAGGCTCAGTGGTATTATGTTCAGTACGGAAACCAAATTGTTGGGCAGGTAGAATGTCATTATCTTCAATATAGTAAACAATTTGTTCATTAATAACTTTTTCTAAAACTTTGCTCATGGTGCTTAGTAAGCCAATTGGTCAGTAAGAATCAGGACTAGCACAGTCTCAACTAGGTTTGGGAATTGCAATAATTGAATATTAGTATTAAATGCTATAACAAACTTTTCTTTGAATATTAATGAGATCTTAGGAAGAACTTTTTCCTATTCGCTGAGAATGTTCTGAAGTGATTACAAGGCCTTTTTCTAACTTTGAACCTTTGAAAATGGGCTTGATTTGAAATCCTAAATAATTTGATGTTAAGCTTTTGTATTTGCCGGAAAGTGATTCTTAAAGAAATTCATTTGTTACTAGGAAATATTTCTACTTGCGAATATTCTCAAAAGAAAAGCAATTACTTTTTGCATTACATGGTAGATTTTGCAGTTTTATAATTGTCTTGTGCATAACTCTCAGTATAGACCACTACCGGTACACGCCAATGATTCCTTTTTACTACCAGTGTTTGGAAAAGCATCATTTGTTTGCGATGCTCATTCAAATCAGCTGATACCGTTGACCTTTTCTACGCAGTTTCGTTTTATTTTTTAACACAATATGCATCAGCCATTTTTGTGCTGGATATTTAAAATGTGTTTGCGCATCATCTGCTTTTCTATGTATTTTCGACCAGCTGGTAGTTGCAGTGATGCCAGATAATGCTTTTACGAAAGCGCTACGCACCAAATGGAGCGCAGTGATGCTGTTTCGAAAAGGCGTAATGAAATATGAAATGCATGTAGAGAGTAATCGAGGCTACTTTGAATTAAGAAAGTAGCAACTAATAAAGATAATTAATTATATGCTACTACATTCGAAGCATAACTTAAGTAAAGCATTAGAGTATTCACATCGTTGGTTTTGCAGGGTTTGTGGCTGCTGGGTTTATTCAATTATCTGGTATTTCATTAAAAAGTTGTTAATTTATGAACGACGAGTATTTAAATAAACATTATTAAAATTTTAAATTACAAGTAAACAAATGTGTGCCATAGCAACAACTTTTATCCAGTCATGATGCAACTAATGGCGTTGGAAAAATTTAAGATTTGCTGGAGATACAATCGCTCAAAAAGAGTGTAAAATTATTAAAATGTAAATTTGCAGGTTTTTTTCAAAGATGAAAAACTTTAATTTATAATATTGAAATTTTTAGCATATATATCTGTTTTTTTATAAAAATTCAAGCACATTTAATGTTGTTATACGTAATACAGTGGAACTTCTCATGACCGGACATCGAAAGGAATATGTCCGTTTAAGGACATTTTCTCTAAAATGCTGCCGGGACCAGGTAACAGTATCCGTCGAAAGGGGTGTCCGCAGAAGAGAGCTTTCCGATTAGGGAGATTACTAAATTAAACTTAATTATAACATTGCCGACACTCGTTACAATTCTAGACCTGTTTAATATTTTTCGACAGTGGGCTTTATATATGGAACTTATACCCAAGTGTACAATATTATTTCTGTTAATTTTGATTTGAAATCAAAATTGGAGTAAGACAAGGGTACGTGCTGTCGCCCCTCCTTTTCAATATTGTCCTGGACAATATAATGCAAAAAGCTTCACGCACGGAGAGGGGAAAAGCATGGGGACTCAATAAAAGACTAGAAGACCTTGACTATGCATACGGGTTGTCTCTTATCGCACAACAGGCCGAAGCAGCTGGATCTGGTCTGAAAATAAATATTACCAAAAACAAGGTAATGAGGATAAATGCCTCCAACAATAGACCATCAAGAACCCGACGGAGTGACAACATCTTGCTATCTCGGCAGCTTACTGACCACAAAAGGACGCTCTGATGATGATGTCCGAAACTGAATTAAATATGGCAAGCAAGCATTCGGCCAGCTTAACCCAATATGGCGATCGGTGCATATCTTAAAGAGAATCCAATTGAACATATTCAACTCCTGCGTAAAATCCGCTCTTCTTTATCGCTGCGAATCCTGGAATGCAGCTTCCAAAGACCTTAACTCGTTGAAAGTATTTATTAGTCGGTACCTGCGAAGAATCCTTAAAATATTTTGGCCAGTTACTATATTTAATGTAAGATTGTGGAACGATCTGGTCAAAAGGTCGTAAACAGAGAAATACTAAGAAGGAAATGGAGATGGATAGGGCATACCCTGCACAAACCTAATGACGATATTACAAGAAATGCTATAGAATGGAACCCACAAGGTAGCCAAAGAAGAGGTAGACCATCCCCACATGGCCTCGCCAAATCGATCTCGAAGCCTTCACACAAAACAATAGCTGCAACGATTTGAAGACATTAGCAACCGACAAATCACAATGGGACCAATTTGTTATGGCCCTATGCTCCTAATAGGAGCCACGTGAATAGATATATATATATATATATATATATATATATATATATATATATATATATATATATATATTCAATGGCTGATTTCTTTGCCCTGTGCTGTTACTATTCAACAGATGATGGTTTCAGCAGTTGCGGTTAGATAACTCCAGCTCTTAAGCAGGGGTGATTGTACTGGGCTCTGCTGAGTTTCAAACGCTTAAAGTTTCTATCTGTTTGGGATTGGGATCTGCAATTGCATAGGGGCTGTGTGTGAGTGTAATCTTCCTTTCGAATGGATGCGTTGGCAAGCCCAGTATGTAAATCTTCCCACAACTGACCTTAAAAATAAAAAAATTGAGACTTTTCAAACCTCTTCGTTGCTTTTGGACAATTCTTAATACGAAATATTTTAAAGAAGAGCCAAAATATGAAAGGGTATTCTACTTATACTCGGGATAACCGACTTAAGGACCGATCTCCTAGTATTATTGGTAATATTAATTTGTTTACTGGTGCAAATGTAATTAATTTTTTCATAAATATCACAAATATTTTAATAAAAATCAGTTTTATATACTTTAATTCTAGACATTAAATTGAAAAATAATTGATTCGCAGTGCATTTTACTTACATTTATACGAATTATCACTTCATTCAATATGGAATAATTACATTATTGTTTTAAATATTCTTTTTATATTTTGTATTATTATTAATAGCACAACTATTTATTTGCTGTTGTTAAATTATAACTCACGCATTTAAATTGTTTCATTTACTTTTTTAAATATTATTAATTTTTTTTTATTAATTTCTCCCTCAACACATTTTGAATTGAATTCGTTTTGTTCAAAAAAAAAGTCGGGTAGAGCTGGCAGTGTTTAATTTTAATAAAATTATAATTTATATAATATTTTAGTTTAAGTTATTGTTTTAAATTAATTACTATTGTTTCGCCGGATTATTTACTTATTGTTATTATTTTTTCTTTCATAACCTTTTTTAAATTTATGGTTGGTTTAATTTAAATGATTGTTATAAATTTTCGTTTAATTTTTTATATAAAATGTATGTTTTTAATTTATGGTCTTATTTGTTTTATACGATTTTATTTTAAATTTACATAATTAAGTAGTTTACTTTGTTCTTATGGAGAATATTTTCATTTATGTTTTTTTATTTTAATTATTAACCATTTCAATTATTTATATTTTATATAAATTTCTAATCTATTATTTAATACGAACATTTAATTGCAATTTAGAAGAAGAATCTGAAAATAGACAAATAAAATAGAGAAAAATTATTAGTATGTTTGTGGTAAATAAATTATTTAGAATTAAAATAAATTTTGGTTTAACTAGATTTTCATAATGGCTTTAAGGCTGGGTTTTTGAGATCTCAGTTATACTAGGCTTAGTTAATCTGAAAGTAAATAAAACCAAGTTGGTATACAAAAGTTTGACGGAACGGCTTAATTTTGCTTTAAATGTTGGTCCTTAATGAAAAAAAAAATCAGATTTCACGGTAAAAATCCGAGTTTCAGAGTACGTTAAACTAAGTTTAAACTGAATCCACATAGAAATACAAAAACTAAATATTTATACAAATCAATTTTTTATTAACTTTGTTAAAGCCCCTTTACACTATAATACACCTCCCATAACCGGCCATATTTTGTTGATCCAAGCAGTGCATTAGTGTTTCCATACAAAATGTCTTCCCATACCAGGACGCGGACACTAACCTAAAAAAAAAATGTTAACCCATTTTTAGCCACACCAAGTAAACTGACAATATAATAACAAAATAAGATTTTTTATAACTGACAGGAGAAAACCATTGCAAAAAATAGTATGAGTACTGGTGATTATAATCAGCGGACACCGAAAAATGTGTAAAATATTTCTCATAAACGGACAGATCGCTTTGAAATACACCAACAAGAGTTTTATTTTATTACCAGTTCTTCTTTTTGCGACTCTGATTATAATTTGTGTTGATGTCAATAAAATTTGTGATTCCCCCGCAAACACTCTTGTGATGAGGATGGCAATGAAATTGTTGTTTATTTCGAGAATTTGTTGTTTAGCTCATGTTGTCTGCGTTAGAGCCACAAAATGGCTTTCTGAAAGTTGGATTCTCATCAGCTATCTGAGGCTGATATCCCACTTGCAATGTTTGAAAACTTAAAAGAACTGTTCGGTCTATCATATCCCCTAGAGGGAAGCGAACTGACACTATATTATTCCCATAACAGGTTCTTTGGTGGCAGAGACCGGTCCTAGTTCTAACACTTTATATGAATGGGATCTATCACTTTTACATGGGGTTGTCCTTGGAGGGTGACACCTGACAGCCACCATTTGATCAGGCACACATCTATTCCCAATAAACGAGCTCAGTGTTACATACTACAATGATAATTCTTGGCATTCTTCCAATAAAAATGTCCTTGAAATAATTTTAAGAACATATTTCTAAAACAAATGTATCGCATCACCGGTGAATAAAAAACGATCATAATAAATAAATAAAAAATCATTTATATTAAATAAATTATTAAAACAAAATTTACACAAAATTTAAAAATCTACCCTTTTGTTCTTACTTAATATACCAGTTAAGTGATTAGTTCTAAGTCTATTTTTACAAGTCCCAGGACAAGTTCTGTTGGAGCAATTGACACAAATTTCGCACCGGGATGTCTTTGATGAATTTTTTAAAGTAAATGAGTCAGTCTGAAGACGAAGTACATATTAAAAAATCAGATTCCATAGATTCTTATGATGAAGCATTTCAGCAAATGCCTTTTTGAAGAATTTTTGCCAGAGACGACTTTTTCGCATTTCAGCTTAATATTGAACCGATATTCTCTCTATAAATTTTTTCAAACCACAAGAGACGACTCTGTCATTGTTTTAATGAAATGTATCATTTTAAAATAAAATTTTTAAAACAATTAATCTATACAAGCATCTCTCATAACCGGAAAAAAGCACCGCAACGGTGAGTGTTTGGTTATGGGAGGTTTCACTGTGTTACATGTCAAAAAAGCAAATAAATTCAAAATGTATAATCAAGGCGAATTCATACAAGGTGGTCTTATGTTGTTTCAAAATAATACAACACTGTAGTTAACGATTTAAACAAACATTTTATTTTGTTTTTAATTTTAAATTGTGTGTTTTGAAATGTTATAATTTAAAACGTTTTAAATTATGTTATTCTAAGTGAAAATTATAAAACTTATGAAAGATTTCCCAAAACTACCAGGACGGTATACCATTTCGACATGGTTAGTTTTCAGCTGTTGCTTACGTAGCAAGGCAAGGCTACGTTGTATGAATTCGGAAAATATTTCTTTTATTGAAATTCTAAAAGATTTCTCCAGCTTTATTTCTGAAAAAGAAAAACAAATTTTAGACTCTGAATTTAGAGAGTGAAAATTTTTAAATTTTTAAGAAGATTTAGAAGGAATCGAAATATATTTTGCAAACTTTTTGGCAAACAGTTCAGACTTAAAACGTGGGGATTCTAAGGATGCATTTCCAGTGCTGGCAAAGTTTGTACAATAAATTATTATCCTTCCACATTCTTCCGCAAATGTGAAAAGAATTTGTAGCCAAGTCAACCTTAATAAAACCAAAATTTGATGTTCATTGGAAAATTAATCCCTTCAAGGAATTCTTTTTTCTAAAGATTACTTCAAATTTAATAATGCAAACTTTTTTGGTGTTGATATTAAAATGGATTTAATAAAACTATTAAACTCAAATATGTACATATCTATAAAATATTTGTAAAAATAAAATGTTGGAAAAAATGTTTCAACTATAAAAATAATTTCAACCTAATGTACAAAACTTTTTTAAATTAACTACAATTTATTTCAAAAAAATACTATTTTTCATTAATTTTTACGTTTTTATATGGCTTATAAGTAATCAATAAAAATATTTTTTTTGCCGATTAATTTTAATTGAAGTGCCGATAATGCCGATTTTTTTTTTAATATGCCGATTTTTTATCCAAATTATCTGGCACCTCTGACTCGCCCCTTTTTTTAGGAGCTGGAGCTATCTAAACTCCGCTGATTTTGTTAATATGCTAGCAGCATCTATTAAGTGCCAGCAGCACTTATTGCTAAGCCAGCCTGAGGGATAAAACATCAGCCTTTTAATGGGGTTTCAGCACCTCCCTTGCTGGCGACTTTATGTTAAAACCACAACCACTACGTGATCCCCGAAAGTATATTTTCAAAGGAAAAGTAAAACTCCTCCAAAGACAGTCTTTCTTAAAGACAGAAGGTATTTCCCGCAAGAATTATACTTTTGAAGGCGTTAACCAAAGTCAGCCAGGTGCCATGTTACCAGCCGCGGTTGCAGCTCTACCGTTTGGGAATGGAAAGTTTTTAAAAATTTATTGATACAATAGCTGCTTATTTAAATATTGTAAATATATAAATAACTGAATATTAAATATAAAATGGCAATATAAGTCTTTAGAATCGAGTTCCTAATTAGCTAAGAGACAGGAAAAATTTAAAAAATATTTGTCCAACTTCTGAAATGTTCTGATAACAAAGTTATACTTATTTTCATGAATCGTAAATAATTATTATCTTTAAATTTTTAAAGGAAAAAGCAACCATAAGAAAATATCGGAGAACCAAGTCATAAACAGTATTTTAATCGTTTTCATACAATTATATGCTTTTAAATCCTTATAGCTATTTTCTCAATATATCGACAAACTGCCTGTTACTTAGGCCCTAATCATGTAAAACGCACCGCAACGCCAAATGTTTTGTAATTTTGTTGTTGCTTTCTACAGAAATTCATGTACCGTTTTAAAGTTTTCAGAGCCACAAGCAATGCGGCGTCTGAAATTTTAAAACCCAATGTGAATTTCTGTAGAAAGCAACAACAAAATTAAAAAATATTTATGACATTATTTGTGCTTTTAATGTATTTCTTTGACGTTGCGTTGCGTTTTACATGATTAGGGCCTTAATGTCGACATACACAGAAAAAAATTTGTCCAATTCAAACAAAAAAAATTTTAGAATCAAAACCTTTTTTGTTCAAAACAGGACCTATAAACGAATTTGCATATTCAAACAATTTATTTTGCATTTCGTTTATTGAAAAAAAACTCGGATTTTTTCAAAAAAATAGTTGTTATTATTAGTTAAATTTGTGTTGGATATTAAAAAAATTTTCAAACTAATAATTTAGCTGAATCAAACAAAAAAGTTTACTGAAATAAATAAAAATTTCAAAACAAATAATGTTGTTGAATCAGTAAAAAGCGGCTGGTCTGGGGACAAATTTTTTTTTAATAATTTCCGAACACCATTCGTCTTTTTGTACACAATGGGTACGTTCATAAGACGTAGCTGTTGAGCTCAACTGCTAGAAAACTGTTGACAACTGTTGAGCCGAATATTTTCGTCTTAGAAACGGCATTATGAGTATAATGCAAAATTAACAGCTGATAAACATAAACAATTGAAAAAAATAAAGGTTGAGGTTGAGCACAACATGTTGACTTTAGGTAGCTAAAAAATTTTATGATGGAATAAATGGCCTCAAATACCCAACTGTTGTGTTGAGCGGAAGTCCTCAACTATGCGTTTCTAAGACAAACACTAAACGGTTACACAACAGTTACGCCTTATGAACGTGCCCAATGTTTCTTTCTCACTCACTGTCGCTGTTGCCTCTTCTAGGGTACAGAAGAATAAATCTCAATTAAAAACAGCAGCATAACGATCCGATGTGGTTTTCATCATCATTTTACTTTGAAAATTTGATGTATTTAACTAAAAAAAATTAAAAAAAGAATACGGGATTTTTTTTATTCCTTTTTACCAACATTGAAACCAACCAAAAAATTCTGTTTTTTTAGTGTTGCTTTTGTTTTTGAATCGTTTTTACCTACTTTTGTTAGTGCTTTAATAACAAACTTCGCGACGCTATTTTATCATCTTTTTCATTGTTGTACTTTTTTAATGCGTCCAAAAATATGTATGTATATGTATGTATGTATGAAAACAGATAATCGCCAATAAGAAAACTGCCATTAATATTTTTTTTTTTGCAAAAATAATTGTTATTTTAATTAGGAATGTAACGACAAGCCTTTTTCTGATACGATAACGATACCGATACTCAAGAAGAAATATCGCCGATACCGATGCGGATTCGAATATAAAATTTAAGGTCACATTAACAAAACCCAAGTACAGTAATTTCTTTATTATACAAAATTACAAAATTAATCTTTAAAATTTATTTTAATAAGATTTAACCAACAACAAAATCAATTTAAATTCATGATAAAATTAATTAATTTTTAAACAAAAAATAAAAAAAAAACAGTGTAAAAGATTATAAGGATTCAAAATTAATATTAATAAGATTTTTGTTTAAAATACAAAGGATTCTCAACTTTTGTGGAGAAAGACGATTTCGCAACTCCGCATGAAGTGGGAAATGGTCTCTCAGATGTGACTGAACTCATTTGAAGGCTTAAGTATTTCTGCGCAATGTTCTTACATTTTATGTATAACATTTAAAATCTAGAAGATTTAAGGTATCTCTCTACTTCTTCTTTAGCTGAACCACTGCGTTGGATGGACAGAGGACAATCCTTCTCGAAAATTTCTTATAAGATCACAAACGCTACATAGGTCAGTTCTTGGAGACTTATCAGAACTTTTACCAGGTGTAGGGGTGACCGTGTCTTTAACACTTTCGGAATGTAGAGTCATGTTGAGTAGCTCAATAACACGTTTTTTAATCTATTCTCTTTTTAATTTTCTAGCTTTGTATCGAAGGTAAAGAATTGCAGATTAACATTGGATTTCATTACTCTCTAAACACTCAAATCTTTCATTCAGAGCTAATGCTACGTAAATGGCCAATTTGTAGGAATCTGAACTACTCTGCATCTCAGTTTATTCATTTATCGTATTTTTTAAAACTTTTCGTAGACTGTTAACTAGCAAAATAGCGTCAGAAAATGTAGCAGTGTCTTTGCTTATGGGTTTTGTGTTCTCATCGAAGTAACCCAAAAGTGGTCGCGAAGTGATTTTTATTGAAGCTCCAAACCAAGCGTATACGCATCAGTCCAATGCGTATACGCATCAGTCCAAAAAGTCGTAGTGTAAAATTGTATTGACAAGTTACACAGCATAAGCATAAAACGCATATACGTATCCTGCTTAAGAATTAAAAAAAGCATTTTATTATTCTGTTTGATTTATTGCTATTAGTTGTTATGCAAAAAATAAGCATTGAAATTTAAGTTGTTTGTTCAAAAAACTATAAAAAAGTATCGGCGTATCAACATTAAAATATCGCCTATACCGATATATCGGCAAACGTGAAGTATCGCCGATATATCGGATTCAGTGCCGGCATTCGTTACACCCCTTACTTAAGTATGTGATGAAAACCGATCGATTTCCAAATGATCGTTTTTAAAAGTGACGATATATTTCAAGCGATTTTCTTTTTGAATGACTTTATACACTACCAGACTATTATCGTGTATCTTCTTGTTACATTTTACCTTAGCTATCCTTTGGATAGCAATGAAGTATATTGTATGTACAGAAAATAAAAAGAAATAATTCCCAGATTCTATATGTTAAAATAGTTGTCTTAAATACATTCAATTTATAAAGTATCACTATATAGTGTGACAAAAAGAATGCTGACGAAGGCCGTAGTAGGCCAGAAAATGCATTACATTCAGCTGGTGTCTAATAATTGTAAATTTTTCTGTACATAAAATATACTTCATTGCTATCCAAAGGATTGCTTAGGTAAAATGTAACAAAAAAAAAAACCAGATAATAGTCTGGTACTGTATAAAGTCATTCCTAAAAATTTAAGGAATATAAAATACATAACTGAAATTTAGCTCATAGAATAAATTCGAAAAATAAAAAATCTTGAATATAATAAAGTAGCATATAAAAAGAAATAATTCCCAGATTCTATTTGTTAAAATTAAAAATATTATATATTGAAAAACAAATATCACAATTTAAAATTTTTAAAATAAAATTTTTAAAGCCTTCGTATCTTAAGCATAATTACAAACTTGTTCTTGAAATTTATAAAATTGTTTTTGTTCCACCAGCTGTTAGTACAATAAAACATTTTACCATAAATACAGGCTTTCGCCTTAACATTTTGGTATAAATATTAATATCTGTTCCATGTGCTTTGCATTAACTACTTTCTAAATTTTAGCACCCAAATACACACAAACACACATACTCTGCTTATTAATTTTATGCATATAATTTTCGTGGAACAAAATACTTATTTAAGGTTTTAGTGGTTGATCACAATTGACACTACTAATTTTCGTTAAAGGACTTAAAATGACTATAAACGTTGTATATTTAGCCATTAACGAATTTCTGAAAGAGCAACAGAGTGTGGGGGGTTAGAGTAGGAGAGAATAACTCTAAAAATTTTAACATGAACATTTTACAATGTGTTTTCTGTGCTAAAGAGGTTAGAAGGGTGGGATAAAGACTTATTACACATTCATTAAACACAATTAAAGGTGATTAAGGCTTTAATGGAATAATCTGTAGGGTTTTCTTTGAGGAAAAAAAATTCAATGTGTTCCCAATTGGCATAACTGCCATCGAAGACATTGTCGTCAACTATTTATGCACTACATGTCCTCTATCACTTACCCTGCCTTTACACATGCAAGTAATTACTTGCACGTAGTGTATATGTATTATCGGTAAAAATGTCGAAGAAATAGACGAAAGTCTTGCAAGTAGCTTGAGTGTTTACACGGTCAGTTGCAAGTTTATTTTTCAAATGTTCTCGAAGCGAAAACATCTTATGAAAAAAGCTTTTGGGTTAAAAAAATATTATAATGTTAACGTTTTCACTTTAAGTGATTGATTTAATAATTTCTTCTTTATTTTAGTTTTGGTCCCTCTTGATGAAAAAATTATATATATTTTTAAAATATGTGAATCCAGTATTGCCGTTGTTACCGATATCATAAAATTTCTGAAAAAATATTTTGTTAACAATTTTTGTTAATAAAATTATTGCAATTTATGTTTAAAAATACCATGAAGATGTGTTGATGTATAGTAGTGTTTGTGTTTTGTTTTTTATTTTTATAAATACACAGAAAATCAGCTATAAATATAATATTCAACATTTTTTATTTTTCGAATTTATTAAATATAATAAAGTAGCTTATGAAAAGAAATAATTCCCAGATTCTATAAATATAATATTTATTTTACTAAGTACCAGTAAATTGATATAAAAGGCATCCACGGTAACACTGTTTCTTTATTTGTCATTTTACTTACTGCAAGTGTCAAAACTTTACTTGCAAGCAAATTCTCTTGCAAGTTGGGCTGCAAGTACGAAAAATGTGATGGTGTTAGTAAAAATATGTGAGTGTATGAGTTTTTCGAACTTGCGCTTGCATGTGTAAAACCCGGGTTAGGATTTCTGGAAGACAATTTTGAGAAAAATGTCGTGGACGATAAAATACTCAACATTGTCTAGTGCACTATCTTCTAAAGAAGTTTATAAACGACGACATGACCGACATTGTCTTCCAAGTTGTCTTATATACAAACCTATACACGAAAACATGACCGACATTGTCTTGTCAGGTGTCTTATATCAACACCTATATACGACAGTATAAGCGACAGTGTCTTGTAAGGAGTCCTCTTTCAACCACTTTACACGACATTAAGGGCGGCAATGTCTTTCTTTATAACGTACACGATTCTCGCGACACTTTTTTGAAAATGTCGTTGACGCTTTTTTTTGGCTGCCCCTCACATGCCGTGCAGGAATTATCCGTCTTGAATGACGTCTCAAAGATATGACCAACTGGGTTGTGTTCATATTTTCGGCTTAAGGTCTGTTATATTAAATAGAATAAAAATAAAAAACTCTTGTTTTGTTTTTAACTTTTATTATTATTGTTTATTTCTTCCAATATTTTGACCAACTTTATTGGCCATCTTCAGGAAGATATGATTTATTATTTAATGCAGTGTTGTCCGATGTTGATGTTATTGTTTTAAGTTTTCTTCAGTGACAAATATACATATAGAAACACAAAAAAATTCTTCGAATTTTCGTAAATTTGGGAATTTTCCAAGATGTTTTTAATTAAACTTAAGATTTAATGACAATTAATGAAATCTACTGGCGATTTATCATAATGATAGAAGAGTTTTTAAAGTGAACTATTCCAATTAGAATTTGATAACCACGGAAAAACTTCCATGTACACAAATCTTTAAAATATGCAGGGAAACCGTTTTAAAAAAGTAAAGAAATATGTATTTTAAAAAATTAATAATAGATCCACACATGCATAATGGCCTACCAAAAGCTTCAACGAAAGACTTATAATTTTTATTTTAATACCAACATTACAATAGGGGAAACAGTATTATGCGCTTGTGCTGATGTGTGTAACACTAAACGATATTGACCCTAAATCCACCTTTTAGTATACCGAGCGGCTCAGCATTACTAACTGAGTCGATCTAACGATGCCTGTTCATCCACCTGGCTGGTTGACCTTGCGCAAAGTACAGGTCCCAGTTTTAAAGGTAGCTCGATAAAATTTAGCACATTGTCATAAGGATGAAGTCTATTGAGAATGGCGAGAACATAATTTCACATAGCCGCCATACAAGCTTCTTTCCGGAATAGAGTCTTTGTGTCCATTAGTGTTATGACGTTTTAAATTTTTTGGAAATATTAAATTGTACATGCCATAGGCAAAATGTCCATAACAAATATTAACAAACGTAATCTTTTTTTTCGCTACTTTTAAAAAAGTTCCCGCCCCAAACGAGTTAAAATTTGTTATATTAAAAAAAAATTGATTATTAGAATTACCATTGTCACAATTTTAAACGGCTAAATTATATACAGGCATGTCATGAATTCCGTTCGGAATGGAAATGATTCCATAGTTACCATTCCGATCGGATTCATTAAACCTCAAAAACATATGAAACCACTTTTTGTGTATTAAATATGGCAAGAAAGAATTGAAGTAAATAGACGAATTCCGTTTATTTTTCTTTTTTTTTTGGAAAGCATTTAGAAAAATTAAAAGTTTATTATTTAATTCACATAAAATTATATTTATTTTAGATAATGAAGCAAATAGACAGCGTGCTTTACTGATAACAATGTATTTTGAATAGTTTGTACACCTGAAAAATGCTTAAAATATGAATTCCACTTTGAAAAATGAAAGTGGTATCATTCCGAAAAAAATTTTCGTTTTACATTTTCCGTAGAAGCAAAATGCGGAATCAATTCCACTTCCAAACGGAATTAAGCTCTGTGACATGGCTGATAGTATTTGTTTTAAGAAATTTAACGGAAACTCTTTGTATTTTGTTGTTATATTTTACAAAGACCCTCGATTTATTGCATTGGCTCTTTCGGAAACCCGCTAATGTAGTAAAATACAATATTTTTAGAAATTGCATTTAGAAATTGCAATCACGATTTTTATCACAAATTTAGTATTGGTGATAGGTACATTTGTTGTAAAAAAATAGTCATAACCCTAGTGTCCATATGGCATCTTAATATGTTGGTAGTTAGATTAAATTTGGTCCAAAATTATTTGATTGCAATCTTAATCATCACACTAAATTTTATTGGAATCGGTCCATATTTGACCACAGCTCCAATACAAATGCTACTCCCGAAATCGCTTTCAATGCTTTTGGTGACAATAGAACACATATACACCTCCTTCCTAAAGTCACTGAAAGTAAAAAAAAAATCTCTAATAGATCAAGATAAATAATATTCGGCACAAATGACTTTTACATGAATCTCATATTGTAATTTTGTTTTGGCGGGTACATGATTGCATATGTGTCCCAAATAGGGTACACTCGCGCAAATTTGTTTTTAAATACTGGAGTGTAGGTTATCATATGGTCGGACTTGACCAACTATACTTGCTTACTCTTTTTCTCCTTAGTACGAAAACATTTGAAATTTTTAATTCTATGAATAAATATGTATTTATTTTTTTAATTTGTAATCTAAAATTCATAAAAAATTCCAAAACATTACTAATTTTATAACTGCATCATAAAACTAAAACTTTCTAGCTGGCGAAATATCCGACAACTCCTTCTTATGTTATAATAAAATTGGTGGAGCAGCCTCTTCGAAAGCCGCACCTTTTAGAACAAAAATGGAAAAAAATTCATATATAGAATTGAAATTATCGACTGTGTTTGTACTAAGAAGGCTAAAACACATCAGACTAATTTTGTATTAGCCCTGGGTATTTGTTTTGTTCCAACTTTGTACAGATCAATAGAATATATCGAATATGTTTGCTTAATTTTTGTAATGAGGCAAAGTGTGAGAAAACTATTTTGGTGATCATTGTATTAAAAAAAAAGATAAATTAAATTTAAATTTTGAAATATGCACTAAATTGCAAATAAAAATTTTTTTTAAATTTTTTCAAAATATGATAAAACTTATTTTTTTTACCAAAAAGCTTTAAAAATTTGCCCTGAAGATGTATGTATGTAAATGTGTAGGAGGTCATAAGCACCACGACCCAGAGGATCTTTTGCATATTTAACTCACCATATCAGGCTTAGGCGACGTATAAAGCCTATTATCCTGCCTGGTGAAAGATCATAAATTGCAATTGGGCTCATCATTAGCCCGCCGAAAATTTTCGTCTGAAAGTCCCCAAAGCGGGACAGCAGCAAAGCAGATGATCTAACGTTTCGTCTTCAACCTCATCAAGTCTCTATGTCCTGGTACTTGCATTGCCCACTAATAACTGGCGGTATCTAAAACTACAATGTCTCGTGAACAGGTTAACAATTAGCCTACCTGCACTGCCACGGGACAGTGTCACAAATCCCTCGGACTGTCTTAAACCAGTAGTGGACGTCCATGTGTGAAGGAATTCAAGTTCGGACCATTTCTGTAACGTCCCTCTAATGTGACCGACAGTGACACCGAACAAGGGCTCCGGGCCTATGAATGGGCGGCGAGCGCCCCTGTTTGATTAGCAGTTAGGCCTTTAGTTGCCCGCATGGCCCTCATAGCCGTCACCCAACACAAATTCAAGTCATTGTATTTCCCCAAATTGTTTAGGGACGTAAAGCAGTCCATGACTAATTAAAAAATATTAAAAAAATTTAGAAGCACAATTTATATATTTTTTTGTTTGTTAAATATTAAATTTAGTGATCAATTCTTATTTAAAAATTGTAATGTTCGAATAATTGATCGACAACAAAGGCTTCCAGCAGGAAACCCCGCTCACTAGTTTCGATCCAAATTCAAAATATTTGCAAGCAGCAGGATTCATCCAAACGCATTATTTAAGTACCACACCAACAGTGGTTAGGAAGTCATCCGTCAATACTGCAGACCATGTGCCGTTTGTTTCGATCGACGCAAAACGAATTTACTGGAACACGCTTCACTTCGTGGCGGCTTGGTGTAGATGTTGAAGTGCTCTCTATTTAAACCAAACATACCAGGTTCGATCCCCAGCAGAGGACGAAAAATTTTCATTATGGTTTTCGAATTTAAAACAAGATCAAGTGGCTTCAACTTCCCTGCAAACAATCCATTTAAGAAGACCCCTGGCCTCCCCTTCCCCTAAAAAAGAAGATAACATAATGCCAAGGTCAGGCAGTCACAACTCCCAGCAAAAAAATATAGAATTCAAAGATTAGCAAGGTTCAACACCACTATAGCAAAACAGACGGCAATGAGAGATGCCAGCCCCATTATCCTAGGACCATCTAATGCAAATACCATCTACTGCAATAATCTACTTAGCAGGAACAACAACCGATTAAAGAAACTGATAGAAGGAAAAATAACAATACTGAATAGATCCATTCTCCAAGAACAAGGACAGTGAAATCTTACATGGGAAGACACGAAAACAACGGAAGCAAATCGTGTAATCGTGTAAAATACATCAGCGTTTTGACGCCTTTTCTATCAGTTTACTCTCCCTCTTAGTAACCCTATTCATATTGTATCGAACAATATTTTAAGCTTATTATTTAGATCTTAAGCTAAAGCTCATGAGATGAACAAATTATGGACAATTTTTAGTTTGTTTTTGTTGTTAAACTTGAAGTTTAAAATAGAAAAAAAAATTTCAAATTTATTAACATTTAACTGAAATTGTTTTCAAATTCATCTCTTTCCTTCGAAAATCATGCAAAAAAAAGGTTTGTTTAGGATAATTTTTAATTGGCCTTGATATGCCTACAAAAATCTAGTTCTTTTCAGCACAATCAGCAACATTTAAAATTTCAAAGGCATTTAAAAATACAAGCAAGAGAAAGAATCTCTAAAAGTATAACAAATAAAAAAAAAATGGCAAAAACGTTTCTATTTTCGCTGTTCAAACATCAAAAGCAAATGAACTTTTATGACCTCAAATGTTACGAAAAAAGTGGGGAGAAATATTAAAACAAACAAAAAAACCAAAAATATAAAACCTTGAACTGTTTGTTAAAGCTTTCCAAGAGTTTTTTTTTAATGCATAAGTGTGTCTATGGGCGTGTGTATGTATGTCAGAATGTGAGGTTAGATAAGAAAAAAAGAACAACGGAAATGAAAACAACAAAACCAGCTAGAAAATTCTTCTATTTTAGAAGAATATTTTCATAAAAATTTAAGAAACTGAAGATGGACAAGGTTGATTTTGTTATACTACTTACACATTCATTCAAATCAAATACACATGCACTTTAAAACATTTCTACAAAACACCCTGTGGTTCAAAGGGAATAAGTCGCTTTAAAAAATTTAAATTTGGAAGAAAAAAAATATTTGTTTTGCATGAAAAATGGGTCATATTGGCCTTAGGTTGTACCTTTAGACATACCCCAAAAATGTATTTTATTCGACATGGATAAACTGTCTGTTAAAACCATTTAATGTCAGAAAACCCGCAATTAAAATCGAAAATATTAGACATTTCTGTATAAAAATTCCTGATGTTTTAAGAAAGTTTATGCAAAAAAAAACAAATTCCTAGTCCCAAAGAAAATTTTAAAAGTTAAACAAAAAGAAAACATAAACTGTTAAGCCCGACCATGTGATACTCTACACTACATTATTTATTGAGAAATGTTCGGGAGTGTACCCTATTTGTGGCCCATAAGGAATCATGAGTCCTCAAAAACAAAATTTTGCTATGAGGTTAAGATTCTTTCAGACTCATCAGAGCTCTATGTGCCAACTATTATCTAGATATCTTAATTTTTTCGAGAAGTTTTCGTCCTAAAGTGATTTTAGGGAGGGGTTTACATGGGACCTATAGTTACTTCTCGATTTACCAGCACATAACTCTTACATGTACTCTTACAAAGCGGTTGGAAAATCGAACAAATTTTTGAAACGAGTCTGTAAAGAAAGTTTATTAAAATATTCATTTTCATATAAAAGTGGTGCAACCAAAACGCACGATGTTAATTGTAAATAAACCAAATATTTGTGTGAAACAAAATATCCATCAAATGCTCGCCACGGCTTCAGTGGCATACCTCTATCCGATGGTCAATCTTTTCAATGACTCTGAGAAATAATTGAGGTACAATGTCGTTAATGTGCCGAATTATCTTATCACTTAGCTCTTGAATTGTTTTTTGCTTATTAACGTACACTTTTTCTTTTAAATATCCCCATAGAAAGTGGTCAAACGGTGTCAAAACACATGATCGAGGCGGCCAATTCATATCGCCACGACGTGAGATAACAGGGGAATTTCTCGCTCAAAAGAGCACTTGTTTCGTTGGCTGTGTGGCAAGTGGAACCATCCTGTGGGAACCACATATCGTCCAGGTCAAAATCTTCCATTTCTGTTCACAAGAAGGCCGTCATCATCTTGCGATAGCGAACACTATTTACGGTAACTGCTTGGCCCACGCCGCCAGCCCACAAACTAGCCCATAAGCAGGCGCAGGTGTTTTTGCATTTCCTACAGACCCGGTTTGCTGAAAGTTGCACACAATTCTCCCGATTGTGGACACATTTGATAGATTATGCTGACCAAAAGATCACGAAGTGTACAAAATGCATTTTGGTGAACGCCCATTTTCGTAAAAAGTTTCAACAATCTCAACACTGAAAACAAGAAATGTCAAATTAAGTTGGGCAAAAGACTTGACATTAAGGTGTGACTCATAATAAGCATCGTGCATTATGGTTGGCTAATTATCTCTACAAGAACAACCCTTCAAAACAGGAAAAACTGCAGTCATATTTTGTTTTGAAATAAATTTTAAATCAAAATATTAATTAAATAAGAAAAAATCTTAGGTGATTTATTCGCTTAAAATACGATAATTTAAAAGTGTAAAATTGTTGTTGGGAAATGTCAAAACCTGAGCTAATTTAAATTAATCATTTTTTTAAATAAAATTAAAAATATCATTTGTTGAAAAAAAATATTCACAATTTTAAATTTTTCCAATTTTTAGTAATCAATAAAATCATTTTGGTAATAGAAGCATATCAACAAATTGTTTGCTTGATTCTATGAATTTGGTGATTAGAGATAATTTTTAACTTTTTCCGTGTAAAAAAGCCCGTTAAGCGTACCGTTTTCTAGCGCATATCTTAAAGGGTAAAATAACATACTTAAATTAAAGTGTTAACAATCTGTCGTCAACAGAATGTTATCTTATATTGCTTAATCACACCCACCAATAGAAATAAAAAATAGAGATAAAACCTCTAGATTGATCTAAAAATAGCTAAAAAGCCATTACTTTTTTAAAATAACAAACTTCTTTTCTTAAATTAATTGCAAATCGGTTAGGCCACCTTATTTGGATATGCGTAATACATTTACCCCCATATTCATAAAAAATACTTTTGATTAATAAAAGGCTTTTGAAACAAATTTTGTATTTAATGCTGTAAACATAAAATTTTTTTATGAATATGGTTGTTTATATTTGTAAGCATGAGAATTTTTTACAAATAAAAAAAAAATCGTCTCACTGATTTAGGTTGTTCTGTAAGTAAAACAAAAATTTTAGATTTATTAATGAAAATCCACGAATCCAAAAAAAAACTGTAAATTTGCAAAATTGTGTAGATATTAAGATATTTTGTAAACATGATATTTTGCTATTTCAACCCCATTTTATAATTACACTGTGTCTAGTAAAAACATTACAAAAACCCATTGACACACATTTTGCATCACTGCACTGAAACAAACATATACACATGTAATATAAAGTATATTCATTATTTATGTGGCTGTTTATTTATCTATCTTTTTGTCTACATTTTGCCTTTAAAAAAGGGTTGAAGTGTGCCTTTTTAAAAACAACCGGAAATTCTTGGGCAAGTAAATGCTTTTTAAGCAAAATTTAAAAAAAACTTATTTTAAAACAACAACACGACACACTCATTTTTTAAATTTAAAAAAAATACCTTACAGTCTTAACAAACTTCAAGCTCACTATTATTTTTTTAACATAATTTATTTTAAAAGTAATTAGTATCACAGAAAAAAGTGTTTTATCAAATCAAAAATTGGTTAAAAAGTATTTAAATTTAATTAATGTGATAACTGAATCAATTATTTTTTTAGTTGAAAGAAAATTAAAAATTTAATTTTGATTTAATTAACATTTTAGTTGTTTTGAAATAAGTTTTCAATTAAAATTTTAATTAAATAACAAAAAATCTTAATTGACTTTTTTCGTTTAAAATAAAATAATATAAACTCGAATGAATTGTTGTTGGGAATTGTCAATATTTATATAAATATATTAACACATTGTTTGAAATGGCAAAGTTTTTTGATCACTTTTTTAATTAAAATTAAAAATATCATTTATTGAAAATATTTTTTCAAAATTTTAAAATTTTTAGTAATCAATATAATCATTTTTATTATGAATTTGGAATAAATATGGGGATTGCAGAAATTTAATAATGTTTTCAATGATTGTGGTTAATTTATTGAATTGTTTATGTTTTTAATCAAAATTTTTATATATTAATCAGGCTAAAGTAAATCAAGTTTAATTTTAGTTAAATTATCTTAATTAAGAAATGAATCTTATAACAAGAAATAAATTTAAATTTATTAATAATTGTTCATTCTTGACTGACCAGGGGCCAAGCCCACGTTAATAATATTTTTTTCTTTTCTTTGCAGTATTTTCTAAAAAAAAAGAGGAATTTTAAATGGAATAGTTCACAATTGTACAACTCGCTGAACTTTATTTCTTAGCTCAACGCTTCATTGTTTTGATTAAGCGTACATTCGAGTATTCGGGAAGTTGGAGAAACATCAACCAGGAGACGTTCGACATAACTTGGACTTTCACGCGGGTCGCTGCAGAAAATTTTGCATATAATAAGAATATTTTCATACAAAATTCAGCGAATTCAGAGAATTTTGCATACAATAAGAATATTTTCATACAAAATTAAGCTGTGGAAGAATTGAAACCGACAGATTATCAGCAATGACTTGATTATGCAATTTTTTCGGATAAAAAGCAGAAGAAAATAATAATTTTTTTTTATAATTTAATTATGAACGACGAAGTCCATTTCCAATTAAATGGACTCGTTAATAGGCCAAACTGCAGGATATCAGCTACGTAAAATACAGTAGTCAGCAGCGTCAGCTTCCCCCACTTCAGTGTACTGCTTGGTGCGTTTCATCGAAAAGGATAATTGGCCCTTATTTTTTTTTTAAATAAACACCGCTTCCATCACTGGTGTTAGACATCCAAAAATGTTGGAAAAATGTTTAACGCCAACCGTGGGAAGCCATTCGTCATTATGGTTCCAGCAGGGTGGAGCCACAGCGCACACTGCGACTGACACAGTGGCTCTTTTACGCGACTTCTTTGGTGAACGATTTATTTTGCGCAATAGCGATTTTAATTTGCCTCCGCGTTCACCAGATTTAACCGCTCTAGTCTGTTTCCTTCGGGGTTTTTTGAAAGGAAAAGTCTATTATAATAATATTATTAATAAAAATGCAATTTACGCGACAAAATCAACAACACAACACCGGAAGTTTTGCGAAAGGTTATGCAAAATTTTTTGTAAAGAGCACGAATATGCGAAGAATAAAATGGCCACCCCTTGCGAGATATAATTTTAAATAATTAAACTAAACAAATCTCCATTAATATACTGTATTCAAAACAAATAATAATAATAATTATGTCTTAAATAAAAAGTTATAATGAACATAAACCCCTTCGGTCATTTTGGGCTACCCTGTACAACTACGAGAGGAAACGCAAAAAAAGTAATTTATTAACATTTTAATAACCATAAACACACATATAGCCAGCTACATTTAAATTTATATGCACACAAACAAACAAACATACACATACACACATTCTTCTGCGCTTGCAAATGATGACGACAATTTTTTTTTTTTTTTTTTTTGTTACTGGCGTATCAGAGAGTGTGAGTGTTTATGCAGGTTTGTTGTGCTCTTTTCAAGGCCATTTTTTATTAACCCTTGTACTCACACACACCTATACACAGATCTTTTACACTTTTATTTACGGACACATACACATTTACACAGATACTATACACTCAGCTACATCAACCTTTTAATATTCAACATTTATTAGCTCTATCGCTCCGAACTGTTTGCAGGTGATTTGAGTTATTTTGTTTTTGTAGTTTCAATTGAAGTTTTTGTTTTGATTTTTTTCCATAATTCTATTTTATTTATGAGGGGTTTTAGTTTTGATTGCTTTTAATACCTTCACTTGCCTAAGGTTTTAATTGTTGAGTTTTGTGCTTATTAGTTAGATAACGAGGGTAAATTGAAAAGAAATTTTAAGTCCTTGCAGTTTTTGTTTTTAGTCGAAATCTTAATTTAAAAAAGCTTCGATGTTGTAAAGGAAGTACGAGAGCAGCAATTTGTGTCGTTTTTATACAGTGAAGAGCGCATTATGCGGCTGTGCTAATGGGTGTTACGTATAAGAATATTGTTTCTAGAGGACCATTTTAGTATACTAAGCGACACAGTCACATTTTCATTAGCTATAACGATGACCGCCCATTCAGCTGGCAGGCTTACTGGTTGTCTGTGCATGCACCCCTCTTGCGCAAAGTGCAAATATTTTCACAGATCGATTTTATCAGTTCTAGTTTTCCTGCATGAAAAAACAACCCAACAACAACAACACAATTTAGGTTGCTTACGAAAGGCGGATTATCAGGTTATATGGTTATGTAGTTATAAAAACTTCAGCAAAACAAATTTAAAAAAATTTTAATAAATGTATTTTGTTGTTTTTGTGAATATAACTAAATAACCATATAACCTGATAGCCACCCTTCCTTGGACAACCCAAATAATTTCTGTAATATCCTAATAACTCCAAAACACCTACAAACATAAGGAAATGTTATTTTGATGAATTAAATGAAAAATTTATTATCATCTGTTAGTGCTTTTATCAAAATCGGACAAATCGTTCTCAAGTCATGATGAAATGTATTAGCAAAACCGCATTATTTGAGGCTAAATATACGTCACGCTCTTAATGAATACACAGAAAAAATTAAATATTTCCTCTAATCACCAAATTCATAGAATTAAGCAAACAATTTGTTGCTTTTGCTCAAATTACCAAAATGATTATATTGATAACTTAAAATTGAAAATTTTGAAAATTTTTCAATAACTGATATTTTTAATTTTAATTAAATCAATTATCACTATGAAATTTCTAGCAATGTGTTAATTGATTTAATTAAATATATCCCAGGTTTTGACAATTCCCAACTACAATTCTACAAGTTTAAATTATTTCGTTTTAAGCGAAAAAAATCAATCACGTTTTCTTGCTATTTAATTAATATTTTATTTAAAAATTTATTTCAAAACAACTTAAATTTTAATTAAATCAAAATTAAATTTAAATTTTTTTTTTATCTAAAAAAATAATTGATTCGATAATCACATTAATTAAATTGAAATTCTTTTTAAAAATTTTTTTAATTCATAAAAATCTACTGAAAGTTTTTTCTGTGTAATGAATAAAATTGTTGAAAAACTTGTCCACCGATTTAAATAATATATTAAATAATATATGGCTTATTAATTAGTATTGTAGTTATCTTTTTGAACTGTTAATGGTTTTTAATCCAAATTTTGATATTTTAATCAGGCTTAAGTTCATTGAATTTAATTTTCATTAAATTATTTTTATGAAGAAAGGAATTTTACAACATGAAATGAATTAGAATTTATTGATAATTTTTCATTCTCGACTGAGCTGGGAATTGAAGCCAGGTTTTTACAGACAGGTTGCCCAGACTACTTTCGATTATAACCACACAATCTCTTCAGTGGGATTTGCCGTTTTGCTCTCACCTCCATTGACGACGGATGATGTCATTAGTCATACATCAATCTTTAAACCAAATGGTATTTTCCTTGGTAGATCGCAATTTGCTATGCATAAATTATTACCTATTTTAAATTATTTTCATGTTCTTCCTTATTTCATGATTTTTCGTACTTTTTTGTCAAGAACTGTACTTGAAATCCAAAGTACAATTTTTTGTTTTTCATGTTTTTGTCTTTCTTTTTTCTTGTTGACATTTTTCAGCACAACTTTAAGGAAAAATGTAATCAACTGTTAACAATAATTAGTTTTGTGGTTATTTTATTGAACTGTTAATGGTTTTTAATCCAAATATTGATATTTTAATCAGGCTTTAGTTCATTGAATTTAATTTTCATTAAATTATTTTTATAAAGAAAGGAATTTTACAACATGAATTTCGTATGGCTTATTTTATTTGTAATTTACCTGGCTTTTTTGTAAATGCTAAAAATTTGAAATTTTTATCCTTATGATTTTTTTTTATGAATTTTGTGAACATAAAATTGTACAAATTTTAAAGGAAAAAGAATATTTATCGCCACTAATGTCAAATATCTCCGCAACGGTTGAAAACATAAAAAAAATGTTATTTGGATGGTTTTAAGGGGGTTATTTTGTAAAACTTCACTTGAAAAATATTTTCATACAAATTTTTCAAAATTAACTATATTTTATAGGAAAAAATATTACTTTTTAAATTGTTGTATAATTAATTGAGCTTGAGGAAAAAATTTGCAACGCAAGATGCAGGAACTTACAATACAAGCCCCTAATTTCCATTTGAAAGTATTTTGATCCAAATCGGACAAATCGTTCTCAAGTTATGATGAAAAATCTTAGTTTAACCGGCTTCTTTCGAGCGAAGTATTAGTCAAACCTATAAAAAAATTGGCGTGATAAAAAAAAATTTAAAACGGACTTAAATTAAGCTCCTTAAAATCTTTATATGGATTTTTTTTAACGGTTTTTGCCGCAGACCAGAGTTTTAAGAGTCTTCAGCTTACAATTATAAAATTTTATTAATATTACTCATACGCCCCGCACTTGGGATTTTCGTATGGTGGTGAGGAAAGAGTAGAGCTGATCACGCACTTTCGCGCACGTTCAATTATCCTGTTTTTAAGGATCTTAAAAATGTTTACGTTTTTTATACGTCATACCTTGAGTACCACTTAAGGAGATTTGAAATAAAAGAGACTGAAACTGTTTGAACATACAAGTATTTGTATGATATCCTCTTTATTCAAGAAATTTTATATAATAAAAAAAATATTAAAAATGTTTCAGGTTTTAAAAACAAATAAAAATTACTATTTGAAGGGCATATTGAAAAACTTCATACTCAGAATTTTCAGTAGTTTTTTATCAATTAAAAAAATTGTTTAAAAAGTATTTGAATTTATTTAATGTGATAATTGAATCAATTATTTTTTTGTTGAAAGAAAATTAAAAATATAATTTTAATTTAATCAGGCTTAAGTTCATTCAGTCAAGAATGAAAAATTATCAATAAATTTTAATTCATTTCATGTTGTAAAACTACTTTCTTCATAAAAATAATTTAATGAAAATTAAATTCAATTAACTTAAGCCTGATTAAAATATCAAAATTTGGATTAAAAACCATTAACAGTTCAATAAAATAACCACAATACTAATTATTGTTATGAATTCCAATTATTTTTATAGTTAAAAGAAAATTAAAAATATAATTTTGATTTAAATGTTGTTAAGTCGTTTTGCAATAACTTATTAATAAAAATATTAACTTAATAACAAAAATTCTCAATTAAGTTTTTCGTTTAAAATAAAATAATTTAAACTTGTAGAATTGTTGTTGGGAATTGCCAAAACCTAAGCTATATTTAATTTAATCAATTAATATATTGTTTGTAACGGAAAAGTAAAAATATCATTTATTGAAAAAAAAAAAATTATTCACAATTTAAAATTTTTACAATTTGAAGTAATCAATATAATAATTTTGGTAACAAATTGTTTGCTTGATTCAATGAACTTGGTGATTAGGGACAATTTTAAAATTTTCTGTGTAGCCACAAAAAATATTTAAAAATTAAATAAACATTTTCAAAATATATCTCAAATAGTTGGATAACAGCAACATAGTGGAAATTGCTGTTTTCTAATATCAAATCAATTTGTTACAAATTATTGTATATTTATATTTTAATATAACTACATACATACTTATAAAGGTTTTGAAAAAAAAAAAAATTTTATTTTTTTAAAGATTTTGTTATCGGTTAAAAGAACAATTAATAAAATTTACTGATTGAAAATTATATCGTGCAAGTGATGGCCATGACTACGTCTGAGGTGGTCCATTCGGAAGGTTCACATTTGGTCGACTCCATCGAGCATAGCAACTGGTATCTTGCGAATAATACGAGTACTGTTGGCTTGCAAAGAATCAATCATAGCTGGCATATCCTGAAGACGTCAAAAATGTATATATCACCAGAGAAAATAGTCCAAATGTGTGATATCGCACAATCTAGGTGGCCAATTTACCGTAGCAAAACGTGAACTTCCCAGCAAAAACTTGGTAATCAATTGCAATTACTGAACAACTTACTTTTCAATGACAACTTCATACCATCTGCATTACATAGAAGTAGTTAAGTAATGACTGACATATAATCTGATGCATAAGCACTTGCTTATTAGTTGATTAACGAAATTTATAATTAATTCATAATAAAATGCATTTGAGGTTTAATTTATTCAAATCTAATACAAATTGATTTAAAATACATATTTGTTCTTACAGTTTTTTTTTATTTCTTATAAATGAAAAACTATTTGTGATAGATTTGAATTCATTCCAGATTCATAGAATCAAGCAAACAATTTGTTGAATTACGCATTAAAATGATTATATCGATTGCTAAAAATTGTACCAATGGAAAATTGTGAATATTTTTTTTCAATAAATGATATTTTTAATTTTAATTAAAAAAATTATCAAAAAACTTTGCCATTTCAAAAAATATGTTAATTTATTTAATAAAATATTGACAATTCCCAACAACAATTCAACAAATTTAAATTATTTTATTTTAAACGAAAAAGTCATTTAATATTTTTTGATATTTAATTAATATTTTAATTAAAAATGTATATCAAAATAACTTAAATATTAATGAAATCAAAAGTATATTATTAATTTTCTTTCAACTAAAAAAATAATTGATTCAATTATCATATTAATTTAAATTTAGATACTTTTTGAACCATTTTTTTAAGTGATTAAAACTTTTTTCTGTGTATGAAAAATTTAAATACTTAATTGATGTCCTCAATGCAGGGTAGTAAAATTTTGCATTAGAAAGTAAATTTAATTAAAAACACAATTTGTATGACAAATTCAGTTTTGTTGATACCAATGGGAAGTAACTTTTTGTAAGCGAACGTGGTAATGACTTATTTAACTTCCTATTTGAAAGCGAATACGGTAATAACTTATTTAACTCCCTATTTGTAAGCGAGGGTGGTAAGTACTTGCCTCCAATGACATCACCGTGTTAAAATAATGAATTAAAATGCCAATGTATAAGTAGTGAGCAGTAGTTATAATAGCTTTTTAACTCATTACTTTTCAATGTAAGTTTTTGCTGGGTTAAGTGTTCACCAAAATGATTTCTCAACAAGGTCATTGTTTCACGCGCTGTATGGCTTGTTGAAACCCGAACTCAACGAGATCATGCGCTTGAATATCAGAAAGCACATAGTCTGTTAAAACACGTACGATAAAATACCGGATTTTCATTAAATTATTACAGAACCCATTCACTGAAAATAAGAAGCAAGTTTAAGTCGCCAAGCTTAACCGTTTGCCCAAGTTGAATTTTGTACGCTTTAACGCCGAGATCCTTACGTAAAATACGCCAAGTTGTCAAGTACGACAAGCCAAGCTGCTAAGAACGACGAGATTTCATTTCATTCACGGTTTTCACGCACACTCACAGCTACAGCTGCAATTGTCACTTTACAACTTAATGGGTGTAGTCTAACCGGACAAGTTTCATCCACTAATGTAAACTGGGACCCAAATCTGCGAATGGTGTTGCCAAGACTGGTTTCAGTAGGTCGATTATGAGCCCCGTAAGTTCCTCGAATCGAACGAAAAACATTTCTTAGAGAACGCTAATTTTCGTAATACATCTAAACAATTTGAAGACGATGTTGTGTGTGTTGCCAAAAGACACTGAACAAAACCGACAAAGAAGTTTGATATGAGTCACGCGTGATCTATAAAAATATTGAAAATCAAATGTCACGGTGAATCGCCGTTTAGAAGGTACATTGAGAAACTTCTACATAGGACAAGCAGCAACATGCATCAAAAGCGCATATATTTTACGTTTTTTAAAGGAATTCTTATAAAACCGGGTATAATTTTGTAATTTTAAAAATAAGTTTTAATTTTTAGTTACTTATAATTCAGGTTGTTTATTATTCAGGATCCAAAAATTTTAAAGAATATTTGTAGCAAAACTTTATAAGACGTATGAATTAATTTAGTATTTTTATATTGTATTTTTTAGACTTAAGCAGTGTTTTCTTACTACCAAAGAAATATTAACTAACGCCAAGTGATTAAAAGTTCTCACAAAAGAAAATTTGTAAAAGTCAAAAGTATGTTTGTTATTTTTTTGGTCAACTTTTAAATGTATTTTTTATTAAGAACTTTTGTGTTTTTTTTAATGAAAATTATGTATCGTTGAACAACTTTAGTGCTTAAGGTTTTTAAATTAATGTAAAAAGAAATTTTTCAGATTAAATACGCTCTTATTAAAGAAACCCACAGATTTTTAAGAAAATAAATATATATTTTTTTTTTAAACAATCTTTTCATTAAAATTTTTATCAAAACAGTCTCCATACAGAAAAAATAATCAGTAGTTTTTTATCAATTAAAAAATTTTTTAAAAATTATTTCAATTTTATTAATGTGATAATTGAATCAATAATTTTTTTTTTTTTAGTTTAAAGAAAATTAAAAATTCAACATTTTTTAAAAATATAATTGTGATTTAATTAACATTTTAGTTGTTTTGAAATAAATTTTTAATTAAAATAATATTTAAACCACAAAAAAATCTGTACAAATTTTTCGTTTAAAAAAAAATAATTTAAACTTTTAGAACTGTTGTTGGGAATTTTCAAAATGTGCTATATTTAATTAAATCAATTAATACATTGTTTGAAACAGCAAAGTTTTTTGATTATTTTTTTATTATAAATTTTAATATTAATACTAATGTGTATTCTAAGTCAAATAACTATTAAAAAAAATTTTATACTGTAATAGTCTTATTCCTTCACTATTTTCCAGGAATATTTTCTATGCACTATCAGAATTTATTTGTTTGTATTTATCTGTTACGACGCTTGTTTTATGTATCCTTTGGCTAGCAATGAAGTAAATTGTACAGATAATGTATACAATTATTAGATACCAGCAGAATGTAATGCATTTTCTGGCCCGCTACGCTCTTCGTCAGCTTTCTTTGTATATTATAACTGGGTAGTGCTTATTGTAATTTTTATGTATTTAACTTCAGTATTTTAACAAATGGAATCTGGGAATTTTAGTTCTCATGTTGAGTTTCATTTTTTATTATAAATTTTAATATTAATTCGAATGAGTTTGCTAAGTCAAATTACAATTTAAAAAACTTTTATACCTTAATAATCTAACCCCCGTTTTCACAATTTATCGACAGCTAAAGGTACGATTTTATCGGCCGTATTAAAAGTGCTTCATTATTGCAACTTTATTTTTACCTACCAGGTAGAATAAACCTTCCTTTAACTTATCGATCGCTTTTGGTTAAAGTAAAGTTGTAATAATGGAGCACTTTTTATACGGCCGATAAAATCGTACCTTTAGCTATCGGTAAGTTATGAAAACGGGCCTTATTCCTTCAATATTTTCCAGGAATATTTTCTATGCACTATCACAATTTTATTTGTTTGTATATTTCTATTACGGCCGTAGCGGGCCAGAAAATGCATTACATTCTGCTGGTAAAAATTATCATTTTTTTTAATGAAAAATATCATTTATTGAGAAAAAATATATTTAAAATTTAAAATTTTTACAATTTTTAGTAAGCAATATAATCATTTTGGTAATGGGTGAAAAATCCACAAATTGTTTGCTTGATTCTATGAATTTGGTGATTAGAGACAATTTTTAATTTTTTTTCTGTGCATATTGTTTTATTACTTAAATTGACATTTTTTTTTTTTTGGATATTTATTATTTAGACAAAAATAAGACCAATGGGCAGTTCCTTTTTCCTTTTCTTACATACTTTTCAGACTGCCCTTTTATAGTTTTAGTTGTTAGTTTGTGGATAAGTTTGCATTTCTCTGTAATTTTATTGACATTTTATGGGAGTGCGTGTTACTTTATGACGTATTAAAAAGCAACAACATTTAAAAACACCAACAGCAATAACAATACAAATTCACATACAAAGACATATTTGCAAACACGTACGTACCCATACATATTCAGAATATTGAAACAACATTTCGTACACTTAACTTTCACAATACGTTTTTTCGTATTTTTTTTTATAATAGACACAAAAAAAGGAAAAAATATACGATATAAAAAATATTGCAAACGTCCTTAGCCTTATTTTCTCTCAATACACACTCACTCTTACACACACAAACACCAATTATTAAACACACATACACAATTTGTGAGACACCCAATTATTTTATTACTGATTCAAGGGTTTTTCAACAGGCCCTGTTAAAGAGGGAGTAGGGGGTCAAGGAAGGGCTTTAAAAAAGAAACAAGTGAGGCAAAGCGGTATAATTTTTTGTTATTTTTCTTATTTAAACTTTCAATATTATGCAACATTATTTAAAAATACATTTATATCTATTTTTATTATATTAACACTTACTTTACGTTTCTTAAAGATATTTAATATTTTTATTTTTTATTAAATATTTTTGAAAATCGTAATTTGTTATAAATTTTTAACATTGACATTAGATATTTTTTAAACGATTTTTTTCAGCCAACTTTTTTTAAGGGAGATTTAATATATTTTTTATTTTTGTTTTGTTGGTTATAAGTTTTTAACTTTCACTTTTAATCGATTTTTTTTTTCTTTTTTCGTTTCTTAAACTTTAAAATTAATTTTATTTTCTACACAAACAGATTTTATTTTTTCTTTTTATGTATAATGTGATTTAAAAAAAATCACTTTAAACGTTTAAGTGTTTAAATTAATTAATTGCTAAAATTTTTTTTTATTTATTTTGAAATTATATTTATTTTACATTTTCATTCCACTGAAAACACTCTCGGTTTAAAAATTATTCTGTTCCAAACGCTTTAACCACCAAAACTCAACTGATTCTGTGAATATGTGTTAAGTACCTTCTGAAACACATCAACAAAATCTTTTAATACCTTCAGTTCTTACTTTTTGCTTTGCTGTTTTATTTGGTACCACAAAAATCTCTGCTTAGCTCAAAAACAAAATATTTAGTTTTTAAAAAATACTGGGAAATTCTATCTTTACCGTTTTTTTTTCTACTAACGAACCTGCGCTTTACTTTACATTCTTGCTGTGTAAAATTCTCTTCTCTTAATTCTCTTTTTACTAGAACTCTTTTGTTTTTCACTTTCTCTGCTTGAAAATGCAAAGTTCATATTGTAAATGTTCTTGCATGTGTTGTGTTGGGGGGTGTGTGTGTGTGTTGGGGAGGGGGATTTGGAAAATAAGAACAAAAGTTTTGTTTGTGTTTTTGTTTTGAACATATCGTGCGATGGGGGTTTGGGTTTGTTTACATTTTTGTTTTGTTCTTCATGTTACACAAGGGTTCCTAATATTTCGGAATTTTTTTTAGTTTCTCATCTTGAAAATTTATCAATAAATTTTTTTTTATTTTTCAAAAAATTAAAAAGAAAAAGTAGACAAAATTAACTTAATTATTATGAATAATTGCCCTTTAATGCCGTAAAATGTGCCTTATCGAAAACAACTAAAGGCCCAACCATAATATGCATGAGGTCGTTTAACAACTGTGCGAATACATATAAAACATACGTAGCCAACTATAATGTACTTCATAGAACTTTTCGTCAAGTTTCGTCACATGTCATTTGCTTAAGCAAATTACCAAGCTTTCCGTACGGAATCAGCTGTTTTTAGAGTTTTTGTTTGAATGTTTTATATTCAGTATACTTAAATTTATTACAAACTATTAAAATTTATTTAAAAAATGGAAGCCACGGACGAGAACGCATTTGTTTTCAAATTAATAGAAAACGTTGAAAAAAGAAATTGTTTGTATGAAAAGACGAACGCTTTTTATTACAATAAAAATGTAAAAGAAACATCGTGGAGTTGCAGAAGCATGTAAAAAGAGTGTTAATTAAATTGTGATCCTGTAATTTTTTTATTGATAATCGCTATTTGTGTGACTTAAAAGCTACAGAGTGCAAGCACCGAATTTAAGTTCATATAAGTACATTATGGCCACCTAAAAGTATTTTTTTAAATTGATTATGCATTTGACGGACTTTTCGTTAATGTTTGACAGTAACTTAAGCTACATTATGCATATTATGGTTGGGCCTTTCGTTTGTATTTTCTGGAACCCGTTCTGACATTTTAAAACCAACGTATGTCACTCATTTTTTTATTTTAGTTCTGGGGGCAAATTGCGGCATTCGATATCGATCAAAATTTCCATTCATATTGTATTAAAATTTCGATCGCTGTCGAATGCCACAATTTTCCTCCTGATATTATACTACTTTTGGTATCATTGACAAATCTAAAAATCGAAATTTGCTTAAATTTGAATTAAAAATATTTTGTATAAACGTTTGCTCACGTTTCCAAAATTGGGATCTCGCGGGGTCTCAATGTTACTAAAAGGCATATAATTTGCGAGTACGGGAACGCTTTTTGATAACAATGGGATCAAAATTTTGAGTACGAAAACACACCAAATATTTCAAAGTAATGACTTCTTCATTGTTTTACAAATTTTACAATATGTTTCCCCGTAGTTGAAATATTTAATAAAATGTTACGTTCTCGTCAAAATATCGTTTATTTAACAAACAATAGTTTTCTGAAATCCGATGATATTTTTGTTAAATTAAATCGCAAGACGCCATACAGTCCGAACAAAGAGAATGCAATATGGAATTGTTACGAAAAAATCTTGATTAATTTTTTACTTTACGAACAAACTGCCAGAGAAAAACTTTAAATAGTGTCAAACACTAAATAGAGGCACTGAGTAGCTGCACACTAGAGACGCTAATTGATGCAGTGTTGCCAGAACTTGATGACCAAAAATGGATAAATTAACGGAAAAAACTGTTGAAAATTGGCTAAAAATGTAAAACCCTTTTTAATAAAAACAAATGATAAATCAATAACAAAAAAAAAATGTTCATTAGAATCTGTATAATGTACAGTGATGGAAAATTCAGTACTATGGTACTATTTTCAGTACTTTTTTCTTTCAGAAATACCGCAGTACCCCCACGACAGTTTAAGTACTCTTTTCTTGTTATGCTTCTTTGTTAATAAATCCAGCGTTGCTATTTTTTTTTAATATTTCCTACCTGCCAATAACATACAAAGTACACATACACTTTAAAATTCTTTATCGTTCATGTTTTTTGTTGCAAAATATTGATATTCTTCAAGCATCAATGTCATTTTAAATGCGTTTTAACTACATGGTTTCGATGACGGTATAACATACTAGTAGAAATTTCCTATTTTTACTCACCAATAATTAACAAACATATTTTGAACACCACTAAAAAAAATGTAATAACATTTTTGTTCGGGAATTAATAATTAATTAATTTTTAGTTTATTAAGCAACATTTTATAATTTTAATATTAATTATAATTAATATTTTATTCTTTTATATATTGGTTTTTTTATATTTTTCAAAAAAAAAAATTGGTTATATAAAAAGTGCCAAAATGGTTAATAAAGTACTCCTTTGATTAGTGGTCAGTACCATCTCAAATTTCAAATTTTCCATCACTGATAATGTATATAAAATTCTCGTGTCACGGTGTTTGTAATTGAACTCCTCCGAAGCGGCTTGACCGATTTTTATGAAATTTTGTATGTGCATTTGTTAGGTTTAGGTCGCAAAGTATATCTCAAATCGCAAGAGGGCGTAAAATAAGGCGAAAGGGGTAAAAGCTCCCCCTCCCTATATCTTCTTAATTATTCAACCGATTTTCTTGAAAATTGGCAGGCAAATAGCTTAACATCTGGAAGGAACTATAGCCTATAATTTTTATTATTTTGGGCGTAAAAATAGGACAAGAGGGATAAAAGCTCTAACTCTCTATATCTTCTTAACTAATCAACCGGTTTTCTTAAAATTTGACATGACATCTGAAAGGAACTTAGAGATATACATTTTTTGGAAAATCCAAATATTAAGTGCTTAAAATAGGGTAAAACTGGTAAAACATCTCCCTACCCATGTCTTCCTTATTATTTATTTTAGGCTCTTTAGGGCCTAAAATAAAACCAAAATGGTAAAAGCAGCCCCCCTCCTATACCTTCTTAAATACCTTTTTTGGCAGCAAAAAAATCTGAAAGTCGACGATTTAAACTTCCAGATACAGCAGTCGTTACCAGGCGACTTAGTATCATATAAATCGATCGATACAGTTAGCGATGTTAACGAAGCTGTAAATTAGCCAACAGATTTTTTCTGGATTTGCCAGGCATGGCACCACACCTTCTACGACTGAAATTTGGATCTCCGGCTATTCTACTTCGGAATTCGAACCTACCAGGGCTGTGCAATGGTACACGATTGGCCATTAAAAAATTCATGAAAAGCGTTGAAAGGTAAATTCCGACCCGAAAATCTTTTGCTGCCACGAACTCCGATGATTGAAACAGAAGTCGCAATTGATTTTAAACAAGTTACATTTCCTATTGGATTGGCATTTGCAATGACAATCAATAAGACAGTTGCAAGGGTAAACGATGTCTGTTTGCGGCTTAGATTTTGGGCACACCATGTTTTTCACACGGACAATTATACGTGGCATGTTCTCGCGTCGGCAAGCAATCGAGCTGATTTGTGTTGGCTAAAGACGGACTGACAAAAAATTTGTACACGCAATTGTTCTTCGTAATGCATATTGATTATCTTTGTTTGATATTCATTCCTCAGGATAAAAAATACATTACTTTTTTATGTTTAACTTTTGAATATGTAACGAACAGAAAAAAAGAATCTCGTTCCAATATTATTTTTTTAATGCCAACAAGAGTCATGTCAAGGCCAATTATGCTGCGGGTACGGCCTTTTTTCCTCTGTGTAAGCAGAAACTTTGCGTTCTTCTCTATCCCCCTTTATTATAATCCTTATGAGTACATGCAAGTTGGCAATATCGAAGAGATAGTCAAGATCTTCGACATACTTTTCTTATTTTATTTTATGCAAAGGTCCTTTTTTGTGCTCTTGTACAACTTGTCAACTTGCTTTATGACCGAAGACTTGTCCCGCGTTGGAATTCGTGCAGCCTTTTTTCGGACTTATAATTTTAATGAACGAGTGTGAAAAAATACACTAAGAACTCTTTTAGGAGGCAATTTTATTTCCAAAAGCTGCGGAATAACTTTTTCTTTAGAATAAATGCGTATGTAACTGTTTTTTTTAAAAATTTAGTTCTTAGTTTTTTCCTGGGCTACAATATCGAAATGAAAGTTTCTTTCGTATATTAACCAGAGTTGTAAATGAATATTTCTTTTTTGATTTCAATTCATTTCGAATTAGCTAAATTTCCAATTCATTTGAATTGAATTGACTTTGAATTAATTCAAATGAGTTAAAGAAAATTAATTGCCATTTATTTCCAATTTATTTGAATTAATTCAAATGAACTCGAAAAATGAATTTGTTATTCATTCCCAATTTATTTGAATTGAATTGATTTCAAATGTTTATATATATTTCAATGAAGTAGATGTCGACCAAAAAATTGTCAAATACTCCACAAAAATAATAGTCACACAATAAAAAAAATTATAATTACTTTTTTATCTGCTATAAAAAAAGTTTGCTTTTCTGATGCAGCGCAGTGATGCATTTACGAACGCACCCTAAATGTAACTGAGGGTGTGACTTGCTGCGATTTCAAACACATGGTTTTGATTAATGTTTATTGTATTTGATTGAAAGTCAATAGTGTTTTGTTTAACGTTTATTGTGTGTAAAAATGTCTTCAGTAAGTGATTTTTCAAATAATGATGATTCAAGGGATCCTATATATTTCGTTCCACAAATAAAGCGAAAACGATTGTTTACCTAAATAAATATTATTAAATATATATTATACAAATATTAAATAAATATTACATAAGTATTACTAAAGACTTTGTCATTGAACATTCGTGGGTTACAACATTTCATAAATTACTAATAGATTTTAAATATTAAATGTCTTGTTATTCAGCGTCCGTCAAAAGCGAAATAAGTAGTACTTGAAGAACCAAACTCCAAACACCAAGTTTACTTCAATTGAATGCAATTCATTTTTGAATTGATAAATATGAATTACAAGTTACTTTTGTAATCCATTTGAATTAATTTTTCTAACTTTTTACATTTACAGACAGTAGTATTTTTTGAAAATCAATTTAATTCAATTAAATTGGAAATGAATAGCAAATTCCTTGTTTTTATTGAATTGGAAATGAATTGCAATTCATTCTTCTAACTCATTTGAATTAATTCAAAATTTCATTCAATTCGTTTTTTGGCGGAAAGAATTAACTCAAAATTTTACCAATTCAGTGCAAGAATGATTCGCGAATTAATTTAAAAATGAATGATTCGTTTACAACTCTGATATTTATTTTGAATATTAATATCCAAAAGAAATTTTCTTGTTGACTTTGTCGGGCAGGCAGTACATTTTAATTAAAAAAAAAAGAACTATTCACTTTCACAACAAAAAGATATATTTTAATATCGCAGCTTGGTTTTTAATTTTTTGCTCATATTTTGTATGTTTTAATTGCAAATGTGATAGGACAACTTAAAGATCAATTAGTCAATTCACAAGGTATCCTAACATGTCATATTGTCAAAATGTCCTAATATTTCACAATGGTTTAAAAATTGTTGTTGGCTTGTTAACAAAAAGTGTCTTAAATAAATAGAACGTTGCTTGCTGTGTTTATTGTGCTGTCGCAATTAATCAGAAAAGTCCAGCGCTGAGCGGCTGAGCCGTACAACAATATTTTTAAACCATTGTGAAATATTAGGACATTTTGACAATATGACATGTTAGGATACCTTGTGAATTGACTAAATATGTCTATGTACATAAAATAAGACGTCTTACGCTGGCTTTACACATGAAAGTCATTTCGTCAATGTTTCATATAGTTTCATATCAACACAAATTTCACAAAAAAATAACAGAATTTCATGACAATGTACATGAAAGTGAAATCTCATTTTCAAGATGTGCTCAAACGGCAAACTTTTATCAAAAATATCTCCTCTTCTCCTTTTATTGTTTTGCTTATTTCAGAGTTACGAAGATAATTTCTTACGCCGAACTTCAGGCATTCGTTAAAATTCATATTTATTTTTTTTAGTTTTCATGACATTTATAAATTTTAATAATAATCATTGCGTCCTTAATATTTAGTTGTAAAATTATATTAGAATCCTTCATATCGCACTTGTTCCTCGAAACAGAGTCAACTCAAAATTTACAAATTTTCAGTAGAGACAAAAAACTTTTTTTTTATATGTATTCTTATATTACAAATGGGGATAAAACTGCATTTTTTTATGCAAAATACTTCAGAAATAGATATAAGACTTCTACACTGGGTAGATATGGCCACTGTTTATCGTTTTGTTACAAAAAGTGAAAATTGAAAAATTTTGAGTTGATGCTGTAGAGGAACGCAAAAAAATTTTTCAATTGGCAACACTGCTTAGTTATTGTCATTTGCTTTCACGAAATCGCTTTCTTGAAATGTTCATTGAAAGCTAACTGAAGGTTGGACTGAATATAAAAAAAAATGTTAATGATTTAGTGAAGAAGTGTGAGTATATTGCGACTTTCAAGAAGTAACTTTCATGTGTAAATGGTACGTTACATAAACAAAAAATGTGAATTATAATTCGGAGATTCTCTAAATTAAAACAGTGTAACAAAAAATTCCCCCAAAAAATGTTTAACGTTTTAAGAGCAGTGCTTATATTTATATTCGGCTTTTTGCGATTGATTGTCTAGAAAAATCGATATGAAAAGAAGTTTTTTTAATTACAATACCCATGTTTCTGGTGAAAAATAATTTGGTTCTATGATCCGATTCACACTCAAAGCTTTTATACTTGGTGTAGTTTCATTGTTTTATAATCATATTGTTAAATTTTCCAACACTGAATCTGAACGTTCGGTCGGATTCTAATAGTTAATATCACAAAAAAAATTTAAGTCAAAATTTTTATACAAAAAATTCCAAAATTTCCCGTCTTAAAACACCCGGGAATAGCAGGAACCCTTTAAAACTAAATAAAAAAAAAACATTAACACACAAAGTTGTGATAATCGCTTTCTTAACACTATTTGATAAGGAGGGTTTGTTGTTTTACGGGGGTTTAATAGAAAATTCATGGTAAATCGAACAATAAAAGTTTTATGATTTAAGAGAAAAGGAAAGTTCCTAAAAAAGATAATTTAGGTCTATAAAATTCTTTTGATGTTGAATTAATTGCTGGAGATATCAATTGAGGGTACTATTTTAATTTTAGCCAGGTCTTGTATTCACATGTAAAATTATTTAAGATTTGGGTAACATTAAGAATTTGGATAGTATAATAGTAAAAGTACAAAAAAATATAAATATAAATGAAGATTCTTAAGCACTGTTTGAAGTTTTTCTTTAAGAATGAACCAAAATATTTATAATCTTGCTATTTTAGTTGAATTTTTAACTTCCTGGTACGTATGAGTGAGAGGTTGCAATAAACAAATATTACTCATACGTAAAGGTGAATGTTAAACACAGGCAAAAATTACTATAAATCAATTGTCATATTGAATAAACATCTGCAAGTTTCATCATTTCAATAAAAGGAATAACACCGAAATGAAAGCAACAAACACACGAAATTTAAGAGACGAACAAGATGCAGTTTTTTTGTTTACTTAAGGTGGATATACACGACATGTTTTTTACATCTGACTTGTCAACTTTTCAAGTCACATGTAATTGTGCAAGTATGTCAAAATTGCTGTATTACATAAGGTTAATAATATTTAGTCACACACGTACATGTAGTTTGCTTCTGACATTGTCTCTGTATTTTTCGCATAGTTATTGCAGAAACCAAAGTAGTTCTCGGTTTCAAAATATCGTGCTGCCGCCACAAAAATATTTATTTGCGCCGTAAAAGAGTTAAGCCATCTTAACATTTTTTCTCTTTAAATTCGAAGAAACCACTTTAGGATATTATAATAAAACGTTTTTTTTATATGTGAACATAATTTATATTCAATGGTGAAATTATCATACATACATAGGTATTGTAAAATATTAACTTCTGCCGGCTAATGATTCCGTCAACAGTGAACCGCCGCTGCCGGTTTTTCCCGGCATAGATTTCCGACACAGCTGACGTCAGATGGTTTGTCAGAAAAAAAAACACGCTCTAATTCAAATTTTGTCAGATGACTTTGTGTCTGACTTTTACAGATGCAATGTTTTAAAGGTAACACACGACATGTATGTATTTTAACTGTGGGAAATTTGACACGTCAGATGTAAAAAACATGTCGTCTACGGGCACCTATAAACAAGAGAATATGAATACTAACAACTCTGAAACAAAACAACCACTGAATAGATGTCGAATAAGCTCATGGAAAAGTACATATATTTCAAAGTCAGCATTGCCAGTTAAAAGAAATTAAATATATTAGAAAAGATAAAAAAAAACAAAAAATAACCATGAAGAGTAAACGCAACAAGATAAGGAAGTACATTAATATTAAAATAATAAAAATAATACAAATTTCACTTAGTTCTCAATGTAAATTAATTGTTTTTAATGCAAATATATAAACTTCAAAAAAATTTCATTTTATTTTCAATAACATTTTTCAGCAATGTGTTTTGCTTGGAAGTACAAAAAAAGTTGTTAGGAAAATAATTTAAATTTAATTCAAAAAATGCTTTTCAAATTACATATATTATTGTAAAGGTAACAAAAAAGAAAAAATTTCATAAATTTACTATGTGGCAACATTGCTAATGAGTATTTATATAAAATAATGAGAGAGAGAGTGAAAACTGTAACACAAAAGTCGTTTCATTGAACAAAGTCTTTTAGTTTGCCATATGAAACGAAATGTGTTTGCTAGTAGCATGAATAAAACAACAGTTTGTTCAGTGGTCTGAATTTTTTTTGAATACGAACTTCATTGAATAAACATTTCTGTATGTTCATTAATATAGTTATTCATGCAGCTCTTTTATATTGAATACCATATTCGTCACTACAATTAATTTTTTAATTGAAAAGTCATCAACAACCGAATTTTTTAATATAAAAAATTCTTTTGTTTATTCAAATTGTTGATATTCATTAAATATTCTTAGCAACGAAGTTGTAATATTGAATAAAATATTTGTTAACAATTGAATTGCTTAGTGCAGAAGAACTACTGACATCTTAGGTCGAAATTAATTAATAATATATTCATATAGATTCGAAGACGCTCTTTTTAATGAGTATATATATATATATCGCTCATTTCGTGCAAGACCGTCACAACTCAAAATTTTAAACTTTACAGGAGAGTCTTTTTAAGATTCCAACCTATAATTTTTTACCTTCTCTTTCACTAAAATACAGTTATAAAATCAAATGTTTCTTTTCCACATGTACAAGAGGAATGCCAAACACAAACTGAAATGTGACCTTGTTGATGTTAATTGCTCAAGTTTGTTACGAGAGGTCATAGCGGCACAAGCATCTGTATTACCGTTATTTTTTCGATAATTCTCTCCGTTCTTAGATCAATTTGTAGAGATTTAAGAGAAGAACATTTCTGCATTACTAACTCGAAAATGCCAAATTTTGAGTTGTGACGGTCTTGCACGAAATGAGCGATATGTAATTTATTTAAAACTATTTAAAACTGAATTAAATTACATAGCATATAAAACAGTTGTAAAAAGTATAAAGTGAACAAAGGGAATCTACAAGCTCTCTCCAGCTAACTATATCGTTGGCCAGTGGGTTTGCGTGATTTCTGGTTTTTTGGGCTGATTATAGTTCTCTTTTATTACAACGTATTCAGATGTTTCTTGGACGGTCTCTTCTACGTTATTCTTGGGGGTTCCAGTATAATACAGCTCTAGCGATATCATTGTGTGGGCGGAATAAGGTGTAATCTAACCAGGTCCATTTCCTTCTATTTAATGAGTGCACCAAGAAAATGATGAGAAAATTATTATCTTAGATATTAATAATTTTAAAACTTAACAAATTTTCAATAATTGCAAAAAGGGAACATCTTCAGCAGTAGACCCTTTTCTGCACTTAATATTTTTTTCATTTTCGTTATATGGTGGAACAAACTTTATAATATTTTTTAATCATATTATTTAAAGTAATATGCGTAAACTGTTATATCAATAACATGATTTTCACCTTCTACTCGACAACCATCGTACCCGGGTATACACACAGTTTTTGCTATTATTAAACAAAATTTGAATTGCAATAGCTATTTTTACAGATAAAATAGCTATTAACGAAAATCAAATCAAAGATGTGAATAAAGCTAATCATTATATTCCCGATGAGCACGATTAGATAAAGATCTGCTTGAATGGTCTAGATCGACTCAGAACCACTTTCTGGGTCGATCTAATGATGTCAGTCCGTCTGGCTGGCTGGCTGGCTGTCCATGTAACCTTGTGCGCAATCTACAGGCCGCAATTTTAAAAACAATTTGCTGAAATTTGGTACAAGGATCAAGCCTATTGAAAAGGGGGCAAACCGGCCCATAATTTCATATAGCCTTTGTTCCCACAAATCAGACCAATTTAAATGAAGCATAAAACATAGTTAGATCCCTATTTATATGGACACATAAGCTATGTATTTTAAAAAAAATAGGACCACGAGGGTAGATAGACGGCAATTTCTGCCTCTCCAAAACTTTTAAATTATATTGCATATTTTAATAAAATGTTAAACAATATTAGTATTGTGGTTATTTTATTGAACTGTTAATGGTTTTTAATTCAAATTTAGATATTTTTAGTTAGGCTTAAGTTCATTGAAGTTAATTTTCATTAAATTATTTTTATGTAGACAGGAATTTTACAACATGAAATTAATTAAAATTTTATTGATAATTTTTCATTCTTGACTGCGCTGAGATTTGAACCCAGGCTTTCACGGACAGGTTGCCCAGACTAGTTTATGTCTTCATAAAAATAATTTAATGAAAATTTAATTCAATGAACTTAAGCCTAATTAAAAAATATCAAAATTAAAAACATATATAAATCGCAATTCATATAGCCACATTAAGCTATGCATTTTTCAAAACTAGGTCCCAAACAGGTACACTTGCAAAAATTTGTTTATATACTGTAATGTAGGGTATCATATGGTCGGGCTTCGCCGACTATACTTTCTTACTTGATTTGATTAAAATATTTGTATTAAAAACTACATCACAAGCACCATAAATAATTCTTTTAGCATATACTTATTATATTATTTACGCAAGATTCTGCGGGTATACTGGCCCTCAACAATTTCTAACACTCGACTGTGGTCAGAAACCAACCAACAACCGATTCAAAATGAAATCCGCAAGCGAAAATGGTCCTGGATAGGTCACACTTTGCGAAAACCACCAGAAGATATAGCAAAACAAGCTTTAGAGTGGAACCCACAAGGCAGTCGTCGTTCAGGACGTACATCGCATACCTGGAAACGCCAGATAACAATTGAGATGTCCAAACTAAATCTAAATTGGAATGAACTTAAACATCGAGCATCGGATCAAGAATATTGGAAGCAACTTGTTTTGGCCCTATGCTCCTTGTAGGAGTTTAAAGGAACTAATATATATATATATACTTATTCAGACTTAGAACTGTAAGCACAATAATGTTTTAACATCTCCGTAAACGGGAATCTTGACACCATTATCGACTAGAATTTAAAAACTAAAATAAACGAACGGCCCGTTAAATTCTTTTAACCATTAAAACAACAAATTTACTTTCCCTAAAGATTGATTCAGTTTTTCAATAATCTGCCTAAAGTTTCGTCTTTCATGTGCTGTTTTCACAAGACAAGTGATTGAACGTGTAGTAAGATTTATATGAAAAGCACTCAGGCTACTATGGTGCCATTGTTACAGATATTGGTAGTAGTAGTTTTGAGAATTTTTCATATAAATTTGATTTATACCAACATATTTGAAATTTTTTTATTTTGTATATAATGGCACCCACAGACGATGCAACATTTGTCAGAACACGTGTTACTATTTATGTTTCAGTTTTTACCACAGACGATTACACTAAAAACGAAACATCAGTATTGCGTGTTTTTTGAATATACAACTACAAAACACAAAAAAAAAATTTATTTATTTTCTTTGTATACCTATCATATTTTATGTCCCATAAATTTGGAAAAATTTTATATTCAATTGTTGACACTTCCGGCAACTTATTAGTTGTTAATTTCATATTTTATTTATTTCAATTTTTGTTTTTTGTTTCTTTTTTTTTTTGACCTATTTTTCTTGCTTAATAATTATAATTTTATTTTTAACAATTCAAGTTGAATGTACCTTTGCATTTTTTGCTTAACAATTGTAATTTTATTTTTTATCAAGTTCAATGTAGTTATTCATTATTATTGTAAAACAAAAGTATTTCAGCAGAAATAAATGTAAATAAAGTCGTCAGAATACAATTGACAATCACATAAACAATCTTTTCTTTCCTTTTGATCAAAATAAAGAGTCACGGTTCAAGTGCCGGCGGCTCAAATTATTAACGGATCAAAACTTACAGGAGTCACGGTTCAAGTACCGGCGGCTCACAGTTGTGTTAATATCAAGTAATAACATCAATTATAATTGTTTTCCAACTCTCACAATTTGCAATTGGTGCCATTTTACGATTTCTTTCTTCATATTTTTTTGTCCGAGAGTTGCAAAAGCACCTCACTCAACAACTGCTCTCAACAGAATTAGAAAGAAAGAACAGTCAACATCGCCACACACGATGAAACATTGTGTTTGGAAACATAAAATATCAAAAATGTTTGATATTTGAGAAACATCCCCACACACGTAGCAACATTTGTCCATGTTTCGACAAATGTTGCCTCGTGTGTGGGAACTTAACATTTTTTTGACACAAAATTATTTTTACTGTATTTGTTTATTTTTTAACTGAGGCGAATTTATACAGGTGAGAATTTCGAGTCATCTGTTTATTGCTAATTTATTTGTGTATACTGAATGTCAAGCTGTGTTTACATTTTGTGAAAAATCTTGTTAAAATTTAAAATTCAATAAAAATCTAAATACTTGAAAAAAACCAAAAAGTGAATATAAAATAAAAAATCAAGGAATTAAAAGTGCGTAAGGAATAAGTGGAGCCACAATAAATTTGCGATACAGGAAAAAGATTTACCTTCTAAAGCAATAGAGTTTATTTTATAAAAAAAAAATCCCTTGTTTATATTTTCAACCATCGTAGAATAAGTACAAGATATAGGCATTAGAAAGTTTGTTCTCAATTGTAAAACCCATGTAATGTCAAACAAAAGAAAACTACGAAGCAAATTAAAACAAGCGTCAAAAATCAAATAAATGAATTATATTTTTTTAAAAATGTCTTAATATAAAGATTTTGTAATAACATATTTTATTCAGAGATCAATTTTTAATAGAGAATTTATTGTATAATATATAACTTTATATACAAAAGTAAGTTTGCAATATCTAAATATGATGAAATTTCAATATTTGCAATTGAGTAATGTTTCGTTGTTTGACATTACATGGATAAATAATGACAACTCTCCCTAATGAACCTTTCTGGTACATATTATACTATGTTTTCAACAAATAATTTTGACATTCACTCTAACTTCTTACAAAAACAAAATACATACCCTTGTATTCATAAGCCCTTATTAAATTTAAGAAACGTGTATTAAGGAAAATTTTCATAAAAAACGCAGAGAAAAAATATGTTTGGGCATAGTTACGGCAACAACACTATGTTTATTGTAACAATATATTGTTGTCGCACATAAAATATTATTATTTTAATTTAATATCAACTATATTATAGTTACTGTAAGCATGTCAATGTTTATCGCAGTTATAAATTTAAGTACGGTTCACTGAAAAATAATCATTTTATAACCACTAAATACTGATAACTTTGGAAGCATATAATATACCTCACACCAAGTTAATGATATTTAATAGCCACAACATGATAACTTTCTATACGTGTGCTCATAATATGTTTAAGATGCAAACAAAATATGTTTAGTCTAATAATATTTTGTTATCGCCATTTGTAAAATAATTTTGCATCAGTTGTGTCGTTTGTTTTACATATGCCTATCGAATTGTTTGTTATTGAGTGGTTAAACAATTTAAAAAAAAAATACCCAAAAAAACCAAGTTTAAAGAAATTAAAAATAAAAAAATTTTAAATATATCAATGCTAAGAAAATTTTTATATTGTTTGAAAATGGTGCACAAATATTAACCATTGTTTTATGTTATTTTAGAGAAAAAGAATGCAAATTCTCTAAAATAATTTGTAAATAATTGCGACCTACGACAAAAACAAGTTAAAAATATTATGTTTAAAGTTGCATCATATTATGATGTGAAATATCTGTAACAGTTTTACGTTGAGGTTACCGGTAAGTAAATAGGCATTAATATTAATTAAAAATATTTTTCAGCTTTAGATTTAATCTACATATTATTATGATTAATTTGTTAATAATATGATCACTTCTTAACTTATTATGATTAACATGATAATGATATGATAACATTTAATTATAATATGATGTAATAAAAACAAATTAGGACTAAGAAAAAAATATTACGAATATATTTGGCCATAATATGATTCAAAAATAATCATTATATGTAGACTACAACCATGAATCTTATCATAATATGTTGCTCTTAGAATATGTTTACGACAACCATGTTTTTTCTTTGCGTCAGGATAATTCTATCTCATGATGCGGTCACCTGTATGAATTCGCCTTGAATTGAAACAAATTGTTAAAATGAAAATATTAAAATATGTTAATTAAGAAAACGATTAAATATATATATTCGAAAAAATTTTAAAATTCTTTTTTAATTACTAAATAACTATTGTTATTTTTTCTGTGTTACAAAAAATACAATTCATAATATTTAAAAGTTTATTTAAATATATCCTTTCAACAAAATGGATATCTTATTTAGTTGTACAGGGTTTTCTAAGTATTATTTTGTCTTTTTCTTTTGCAGCATTTGGTAAAGAATACTTGGCGAACTTAAATGCGTAATCGAAAATTTTTCAAGAGAATATCCTCATTTGCACTCTGGGGAAAAATAAAAATTTGTAATGGTGTAATATTAATATAATAGTTCCTTGTGCCGAATATTATATAGATCTACATCAAACTTTTTTCGTATTAAAGCGATTTTATAGAGATTTGAGCTAGCAAAATTTTGCGATAAAGTAGGAGCTATTAAAAAAGAATTTGTTGCCAACATTTATAAAGAAGCTATTGCATTTCAAGATATTTTCGACAGTATTATTTTTATGGGAGCCATGGTCAAATATAGACCGATAATTAAGTTTGGTAAGATTATTTATGTTGCAATAAGATATTTTTCGACCAAATATAATTAAAAACTTCGATCACGTCCTAAAGTGGTCCGGACGAAACGTCCATACGTTTCGTGGGGGATGGACTGTATTAAGGGGTGGATTTGTGGGCTACAATACCAAAATATCCGCCAAGGATTTAAACCCCTTGCTGATATTCTCAGAGAGAACGTCGATTGTGTTCCCCAGGTTATGGAGTGTATAGGGTGGCTCTGGGATTCCGCGCTAAAATATCAGCCAAGTATCCAAACAACTTGGTGATATTATTTAGGCTAAAAGAAGAATTAAGATGGCACTAGTAATTAAATGAAAGAGGAGCACTTCTAACTTTATAAAAACACTTTCCTGGTTTTTCGTTTAAACGTTGTAAAACTCACTCTTAACTTTACTCTTAAATAAAAAATTTGCTATGGTACATTAAATTTTAAAACAATTTAATTTTATTCGGTTAAAACGCGAGTACAAAAAAAAAAAGCCGTCCAATATGGCTTTCAAAGAACGATTCGACTTACACATTTACAAGTTACCACAATAAGAAAAATTACGACAATAAAAATACATAAATATTAATGAATATTTTAAAATATACATGATCCGCTGCCTTCGGTTCAACATACACAGAAAAATTGTTGCTTTAATATTTTTAAATTCAATTTATTAAATTTCAATAAATTTGTTTTACTGTTTTCATTTCGTGCGAAATGTTGCCACACTCAATATAATAAAAATTTCTGTGAAATACAAACGAAAAAATGTTGATAGAGTTGAACTCTATTTATTTGACGAAAAGCATTCGAAATGTTTCCAGCAACATTTTTATTTTCCGTGCGAAACAAGTGCAGCTCATATTATTTCACAACAGCTTATCTTTGTTTGTAATTTTTTTATTTTGTATCTGTTAAGTGGTTTTAATAGCAAGCGTTTAACACAGAAAAATGCTAAAAGGAATAATTAAATTAAATTTTTTTGTTTTTGAACTTAGGAAATTATAAAAATAATATTGTTTCCTTTTTTTAATGACAATTAAAAAAAACAAGATTTTTGTTTACAATCGCAAAACAATGTTGTATACTTGCAACTGATAAAAACGGTAAGTTTTGAAAAATCGCGAGATAGATAATATGGATACATGTCACAATTTTTGTGTGAAATAATCAGTGGTGCTCAACATTTTTCGCAAGTTCGAACAGAGCTTTAAAAACCAAAATGTTGCCAACTATACAAAGCATAATAAACATTTTATTGGTTTCAAGTATTAATAACTTTTGTATGAAATATTTATCGCACTTCAATGTAGTCGTTTTTTGAAATTTTCTCTTATTTAGTGGGCAGCACTACTTAATACTTAATGTTAAAAAAATATGAATAAAAAAAAGAAACACATGCAGTTTGTTTTTGTTCGCATTAAAAAAGTACAACAATAAGAAAGATGATAAAATAACAAGACGAAGTTTGTTATAGAAGCAACAACCAAACAAAAGTAGGTAGAAAAGAAAAATACATATATTTTTGGTTGGTTCAAAATTATAAAAAAAAAAAATAAATAATTCCCGATTTCTATTTGCTAAAATTTAAGAGTTAAATACATCAAATTATCAAAGTAGAATGATGACGAAACCCATATCAGGTCATTTCGCTGGTGTCTCATAATTGAGAGTTCTACTTCTGTAGCCAAGGAACACAGTACCATTCTACATAACAAGACGCTTAAGGATATCAGCATAATAGATAGTTTGGAATTTATTCCAAAATATAAATGTGCGCCCAAAGACAGCAGCTGCGTGAATTTGTGGTAAGAAAGCAAAAATAGAAAAATTTTTGTTGTTTGATTTAGCAAAATTACTTGTTTTGAATAATTGTTTAGAATTTATATGAATTTCAGTGAAATTTTTTGTTTGATTCCGCAAAATTATGGGTTTGAAATTTTTTTAAATATCAAAAACTAATTGATTCAATTATCACAATTATCTGTTCGAAAGAATTAGATTTTTTTCAATAAACGAAATGAAAAATACATCTCTTGTTTGACCGATTTCAAACAAGAAATGCTGTGATTGTACAAAATTTTTTTTTTTTTTTTTTGATTTGGAAAAATAATTTTTTTTTTTTTTTGTAATAAGATAACTTATGGATATAAAGTCGGAATTCCGGAAAAATATTTGTATGTGTAATTCTTCCCAATAACAAATGTATGCAACAAATTTCATCGAAAAAGCTCCAAAATTGCGATCTGTACTTACGGACGGACGGACGGATCGTTAGATTGGCTTGGAAGGTGATTTAGAGTGGAATGGTAAAGTATAAAATGGGTCTTTTACCAATTTTTTTTAGGTTTTACGCATATTAAAATTAATGCATAATACCCTCTCTACTATTGTGGTGTGGGTATTAAGAGATAAAAATACTTTCAAGCATTTAGTTCGTTTTGATCCGCCCTGTGTTTTAATGTTTCAGCCATTTCCTTTAGACTGATTTAACAAAAAATATTTTAACTTGTGTATTCTAAAATGGCATTTACAGACATTTAAGTTGAAAATTCAACAGCAACTGTTTTAAAGATTTCTAACGAAAGATAAGAATGCCTGACATGTAATTTCCTTTAAAATAATTTCTAATTTTTTTTTTTTTTTTTTTTTTTTTTTTTTTTTTTTAGAAAATAAACAAATAAAATTCAATACAAAACTCGTATCAATGTGGCATTCCATGCCATGATCTCCCCTTCTTGATTTTTTTTTTAAATTTAAGCATTTAACAACAAGAGCTCTAAATTAAAAAAAACAGCCTGTTTCTTAGAGTTGTCTATTTCAAAAGGGTCCACAAAAGTAGCAAAGTAGTCGCAATTGGAACTAACTATTTTGCTCTTCTAGAAGACGTTGTCAATAGTAGACTGTTTTATACCCTCCACCAGCACAAGTAATAAATGAGGGTATAATAAATTTTTCATTCCGTGGGAAACGTTTTTAATTATAAATTAAATTATAGCTTGCACTTAATCGACGAGAGGGTATTAACTCAAAATTTAAACATTTTCAGGACAAGCAAAACAGTTTTTAATTTTATATTAAAGCCATATTAAAAAGACTTTTCAAACCAACCGTTTCATCACCAAAAATTAGACAATATAGAACTCTTATGATACCGAGTATATATAAATATTACCTGTAGATTTTTTCGAAAAAGTGAAACAATAAAAATTTCAAGTTAATACTCACTTGTTGATTAAGTGCGATATATATATTCTAGGTCTTTGAGTAATTCTATGTCGATTTAGCCATGTCTGCTTATCTGTTTGACTGCCTGTCTATCTGTCTGTCCCTCGGTTGAAAACAACCTTACTCTCGAAATACTCAATAGAGAAGAACAATATTGATGTCAAGGTCGTTTTAGTTCCCCTAAGCAGTTTGGGATTGAAGTCCAACATAATCAGTTTGGCAGGAAAAATTGCACTGTTTAACTTAAATTGATGTAAAAATGCACTAATGGTCATTAAGTGGTGCAGAAAATAGTATAACTGGAAATCATACTACTAAATTTTGTGTAGATCGGTCCATAATTTACCATAGGACCCATAGCGTCAAAAATCGTCAAATATGACAATTTGTACAGAAAAAATTAAAAATTTTCTTTATATTTCATTATATCAAGCAAACAGGTTGTTTATTTTGCACCTATTACCAAAATGATTATATTGATTACTAAAAATTGTGAATATTTTTTTTCAGCAAATGATATTTTTAATTTTAATTAAAAAAATGATTAAAAACCTTTGCCATTTTAAACAACGTGTTAATTCACTTAATTAAATTTTAACAGTTCCCAAGAATAATTCTACAAGTTCGAATTACTTTGTTTTAAACGACAAAGTCAATTAATATTTTTTGATATTTAATAAATATTTTAATTATGAATGTATTTAAAAACAACTTAAATATTAATTAAATCAAAATTATATTTTAAATTTTCTGTCAATGAAAAAAATAATTGATTCTTTTTTGTGTAGGGTTTTACTACCATATGTTAATACAAACGAATCTACACTGTCTAAGCCATGTGTTATTTCCAAAAGTCTTCCTTTGTAGCATAGTGTAATTTATTGATTCCATATAAGGCCCACTTCCGAAATATTCGAACTTTCGGTGGAGGGCATTAAAGATTCGGCATAGTCGAATATATCACTCTAACTTGTTTATGAAAAGAAATTCTTCAAACAGAGGCAATATTATGAGTTGGTTTTGCTTTACAACTCAGAAATTATTTTATTTTTTCTTTTTGCTGGGTTCAGCATTAATCTCATTACCATCACCGACGACGTCGTCATTTTGAACTTAAAAAGTTGTTTTTTTTTTTAATTTCCATTGATGTCCTTGAACTTTAAAAGAGACCTTTTGGTAGGTAAATACACAAGCGTACATATATAAAATATGGCTTTGGCATGGTCATGTTTGCTAAGATGTAGACGTTTTCGTTGTTGCTGTGTAAGCCGAAAGGCATATTCTTGAAACATAAATTGGTATCTGTGTATGTCTGTATATGAGAGTGTAACTGAAGGTTTCCGTTTTTGATGTAAACGTGAATGTGTGTGTGTGCGTTTGCAAGTGTATTTGCTCTTCTGAGTAACAGTTGTTGGTTATTATCGTCTACATCTGTATTTTTATTTGTTTTACTGTTAAAAAATTCTGAACTTTTTTCATTTATATTTGTTTACTTTATTTTTTTATTTTTCTTCTTGATTTCGAAAATTTATCATACACCTTGCAATTCCTTGGTGTTTTGTTCTGGTTTAATTGTTTGCATGCCACTGACTTTCTTCGAGGTGAAACATGTCTAAACATGTTTCTTCTGTTTATTGGAAAATTGATTGTATAATTGTCGTTGTATCTGTTTTCTTGAAATAAAATTAAATTTATTAAAATAAAGTAGCCTAAATATATGAAAATAATTTGATAAACATAAAGTGCAAAAGTACTTTATCTTTTTAAATGATGTGAAAAAATATGAGTTTTATAATTCAACATGTTGGTATTCAGACAGAAATGTAAAAAATTGGACATTTGAAATAAATATCAACTTTATTTAAATTAAAAATAAATGTTTACCACACTAATAAGGCCCAAATTTACAGTCATTATTTAACTTATAAAAATAAAATATTATAACCAGCTTTTTGTTAAACCATCGAATGTTTTAGGTTAACTATAACAGCTTTTAGTGAGACAACAGCTGTTCCATTGAAAGTTATTATTTACATTATAAAATTTTTTTTTTTTTTTGTAAAAAATTATCAGTGAAATTAAAAACTTTGAATCAGGTTTGGAAACCTACGCTGATATTCAAAATAACTGGAATGTTATTGTTGGACGTTGCCAACATTTTTAAAGAAAATGTCCACATGTTTTGCAAATATGTGACGCAAAAGATTTTAGGAATAGATTTTGTATGAGCAAGAAAGTTCCACCCCTGTGCTTTAAAGTATTCATCATTAAATTGAAAGAAGAACAACTTGCGTTTGTCCCACTTTTTAAATATGTATATAAAGTTTAAGTGAAACATTTATTTTGAAAAGGGCTCAGGAAAGAGCGAGTAGTGTTTGTGGACATTTAATTTGAATTTTTCCAAATTGTAGCTGACTGGGATGACTTTTACCGGGAGTCTATTCCACATATTGCTCGTTCTACCGAAAAGCGAATTTTTCTGTAATGCGTAATCGAACGGTTGTGATCTGCTGTAAAGGCGAGAAGTGGAGGCAAGCAACTTTTTCTCTTTCCAATAAACCATCCGCAACCTTAATTCTTCTTCCCTTAGCTCTATTTCCATTTTAAATTTTACATCACACCATTTGGCTTTCACTTCGGTTAGCTGTGACCAAAATTTCGTTTTAGGCTGCTTATGCTTTTTTCCTCAATATTTATTTATTGAATCGTCATATATTAAACATGAAATAAAGATAATTAATCAAATCTTATCCAAACACTTTGTTTTATGTCCTGCCAGTGCCAGACAATTTCCTCATGACGGTCTCTGTTCACATAACGCTCTTCTGATTGTGGGAGTGCTGAAGTCCTTAAACGAGTGTGGCCGCCATGATTTAAAATGTTTCGAGCTAGTGGCTTTGGGTGCAGTTCAAGCCTTTTTAAATATTTTAATGTAAATTTCGTAATCATAGTTTTTACTATTAACACATTGATAACCTAATTAATATTTGAGCCTTTGACATATCAGGGAGCGGCTGCGTTTATTCGAAGAAGGTTATTTTGGCGTCTTTGAATTTGCTCAATATTAGAGACCGAGGCAGTGCCCCATAATTGAATACCGTAGCACCAGACTGGATTTAAGATAGAGTTGTAAAGTAGAAGTTTGCAATCGAGACTAAGAAACGAATTTCTTTCTATAAGCCAATGATTTTTTTAATGACTTTTAGCTTCATTTCAGTTAATTTTGCTTCTATATGTCATGCCGATCTAGATGTATACCGAGATATTTTACATGCGAGTGCTGAGGTATTATTTGATTATTGATTTTAATAGGGGCGCATGAATCCCGACGCATGTTATATGTGCGCATTTTTGCTTTAGCCATATTTCTAGTTGAAATATATGATCCTGAAAGCAACGAGATGCTACATAACGATTTTCGTGAACGCTTAGAAATGCTTTATCGTCCGCAAATTTTGAAGTTTGGGTTTGGTTGTTTGTTGGCACTTCCGAAGTATATATTAGGTATAATAGAGGGCCCAGCATGATACCTTGTGGGACTCCAGCGCCAATTGGCTGAGAAGAACTTAAAAAATCTTCTTCTTTAATAACAAATTTACGATCGACTAAGTAGCTTTCTAATAACTTGTGTACACAGAAAAAAAATTTTCCCAAATTAAAGTATTAATCAAAAATAAAATTAGTTCTAATTAAAAATTTAATCAAGTGAATTAAACGTTTAATCAAGTGAATTAAACTTTTAATTGTTATCATTATTTTGCTAACAGGTTCAAAAAGAGGTCACTTTTTCTGTGCTCCTATCGAGTAAACAGCTGGAGACTGGATTATATAGATTTTTACCTTAAATCATATGCGTTCGTTTTTTATAACTTGTCTTGCTAAATTAGACTTACCTTTTTCGCAGGTATAATCACAATCATACACTGACTCCAAGTAATTGACTTGAGTATAATGCAAAATTGTTCTTAACTTAAAGTCATTATCAGTCATACCCTCTTTCGTTGGCGGACCTCCACTGGTAGCGTAGCTGTTCCATTTTTCTTCAGCTTTTCTTTTTCATACTATTTTTTTTTTAATTATACCGAAACTTTGCGATTACCTTAATAACTTTCATCTTGCAACTGAAAAATAAACTGGCAACTTAACATAATAGACCCATTAACGAAGGCAGCAGGAAAAAAATAAACATTATCCTCCCTGTCTTTCTATCAGTTAATCAGTTTTGCAATAACTACATAATTCAAATCCTATCCAAATTATTTACAAGACTATCTGTATTTTATTTAAGCACAATAATAAATACAAACAAATATAAACGTATTTTTAATACACCCTACACCCCTATGCGTGTATGCTGAAGCTTGTAACGCATTAAAATATTATCAGTTGCTGAACGCATGTCCGTCCGTCTAGCTTCATATATTTGTGTTCACGGTGTAACCTGCACAGAAAAAATTAAAAATGTTCTCTAATCACCAAATTTATACCAAATTCATTATGTCAAGCAAACAAGTTGTTGATTTTGCATCTATTACCAAAATGATTATATTGATTACTAAAAATTGTAAATATTGAAAATTGTGAATATTTTTTTTTTTTCAATAAATGATATTTTTCATTTTAATTAAAAAAATGATCAAAAAACATTGCCATTTCAAACAATGTGTTACTTTATTTAATTAAATATTGACAATTCCCAACAACAATTCTACATGTTTAAATTATTTCATTGTAAACGAAGAAAGTCAATAAAATTTTTTTGTTATATAATTAAAATTTTAAATGAAAATTTTTTTCAAAACAACTAAAATGTTAATTAAGTCAAAATTAAATATTTAATTTTCTTTCAACTAAAAAAATAATTGATTCAATTATCACATTAATTAAAATTAAATACTTTTTAAGCCATTTTTTTAATTAATAAAACACTTTTTTCTGTGTGGTTGACAGATCGAACATTTAAAAATAGTTCGATGACTTGTTACCTTTGGCTTTATTGGAAGAAGCCTTTTAAATATGGTTAAACTTAATAAACGATTTGACCTAATGCCCACGCAAATTTTTCCCCGGCATAGGGCCTTTATGTCCATAAACATTCTACAGAAAGGCGCAGAATGAGCCATTTGTCTTGAGTTCTTTATACTATTTTTAGTTATTATTGTTTTCTTTTTTTCAGCATGTTGTGAAGAAGCCTTGGGGAACTAATTATGAATAACCATACGATGGAACAACGAACAAAAATAATTGAATTTTGTTTTTCACTCCAACAATCCATTGTGTTGATTCAGCCTTCATATCGTCGTCATTTAAATATGCGCATTGCACTCACAGCGTCAGCAATTAACCATTTGATTTTTAGTACATTAAACTTGTTTTGGAATGGATTCTGGGTGCGAACAATCTGGCCTGGGGGAACCGAGCGGACTGTCGGGTATCACAGACGCTGTTGCCGGTGCTTAGGAAGTCCGATTTGGAGTCTCTGCTTGGCAGGAGTAGGGTCTGCGTTAGGACCATGATAGGAATTATCACAGGCCACTGCTTGATAGGCAGGATGGCGATGAGGATGGGATCCGACTTGTCGGATATGTGCCGGTTGTGTGAGGACCCGGAGGAGTTAGAGACAGTTGAGCACATTCTATGCCACTATCCTAGGCTACGGGGCAGCAGGCTGAGGTGGCTGGGTTGCAGATTCCTAGGCGAATTAGGGAATGTCTCGAGCTGTGGACTCGAGAGTCTGATAGGATTCGTAATGGGGATGGTCTGGCTGCGTGGCAGGAGACCGTGTGCTAGCCGACATAGAGCGGTTTTGTGTTGAGTGGGGTTTCTCTCGGGTTTGTTCCGATATCTTCTGTTCCTATCTATCATTTTTATCTTTTCTTATGCTTTCGCTACTTATTTCACCTCCTTTCCATCTATCTATATCTAAACAAGGCATCACAATGACCATATTGGTCTACAGTCTTTGTACCTACCTACCTACCTAGACTTGTTCTCATCTAAAGTTCAACTTGTGCAAGAATTACAGTAAATAGACTACTAGCAACGGCTTGACTATGCCATTCATTTCCGTGAAAAAGCAGAGGAAAATCCAGACTTTCTTCACAATTTGGCTATGTAGAACCCAAGATCAGTTCATCAGCGATAAATACGTCCACTTAAGTATACTGTTTGATACAGCGTATCGTCCGAAAGGATAATTGGCCTATTATTTTGCACATAAGCGATTTTAACTAGCCTCCACGTTCACCGGATTAAACCTCTCCTGACAGTTTTCTTTAGGGATATTTGAAAGAAAGAACTACAACATTCGAAATTTTTCGAACAGAGCACGTATGTGCAAAACAAAGAATTAATATCACTTACAGAATATAATTTTTTACAGCCAATTTAAAAAAATTCCCCAATAAAATTCTGTATTCCAAAAAAGCCAAACCACATGGCTTATTTTGCGCCGCCATCAGCGTAAAGATGTCTTATTGCAAGCTTTATTAGTCCACAAAATTTTATGGGAATCGGTGTATATTTGACCACAGCCTCAGTACAAATAATAAACGCGGAAATTGCCTTTACTGTCTAAAAACCCTTATGAATTTCGAAATTGTTAATTGTTTCAGACACAATATCATATATCGCTTATTAGCTGCAACGTCGTCATAACTCAACAAATTAAGTTTTAAGGTTCTATATATAAAACTAATCTATATATTTGTTATTCTTTGTTCTTTTTTGTTATTATAGAAGACTCTTCTATATCACTTTCATTAAGCACAAGTGGTATCCTTATAATATAAAGCGACCTTAGGACAACAAGGTTCTATTTGCACCTAAACTACATGTAAGATAGAACCTTGTTGTTCTAAGGTCGCGATATCATAAAATTTAACTTTAAAAATAAAACCTACACGCAGAGAAAAAATGGTTGAAGTATGATTAAAAAAAACATATTATGCTCCCTGCAATGGTAACAAACAAACTTTTTCACGATTGATAACATTTTATTGCTATTTAATAATAAAGTGCTTACCACCCTTGAAACTTCAAATATGGTTAAAATTAACAAAATAATGTTTAAATAAAATTAAGCCACAACTATACACTTAAACAAATTATGGTTACTTTTACCATATTACTGTCACCGCAACCATATTTTGGTTATATGCACCAATCGAAAAGCCGTAACCATATTATGGTTGCCTCTAAACATGTTATGGTTAATAATTATAACAATAATATGTTTGAAACTATAATATTTTAAAACATTGTATGTTTCATTTTAAATTTAAACAACCATTATTAAAGGAACAAAATTATGGTTGTGTTGCTCCCTACAATAGTTGAATGCCTTTCAAATTCACACTTTCTGGGTTACCTTAAAATTCCCAATCAATGTCTTTTAATTACTCAATAAAATGCATTAATTTACCAGCAAAACAGAATGAATGCTAATGAAGATCTTCGCCGGCTGGAACATGAATTAAAAGGGGGTTGTTTTAAAAGTGTTTAGAAGTGTTATTAACAGGAATAAATAACTAAATGAAATTTAAAATTTACATTTAATATCCAAATTGCTAAAATGGCTGAAATAAATAACGATAATATGGCTTACATTGACCATATTATTGTTAATTATAACCATAGTTTGGTTACTTTTGTCCAAATACTGCAAAACTTTGCCCATATAATGGTTGATATTGCTCATAAAGAGGTAAATTTTGAACATAATATGCAGGGTTACCATCAAAAAGAGGGGGTTTGTACAAAAGAAAAGTGGCACCAAAAAGGTGATTTAAGAAAAAAAAACGGCACATGTTTTAAAATAGGAAGAAGAACACAAAATAACGTTTTTGCACGTGTTTTGTTTAATTTATTTAAAATTTTCAATAACATTTTAAATGGTAAAAAAAATCTAGAAGAGATTATATCAGATGTAAACTTTTTAATGTGATTTTAATTGACCTTGGCTTATCGAATCCAAATCTGTTCAATGATTGCTTCTATCAGGACTAGTTTTTTAAAAGCTTTTTAGTCATCCTTATAAATTTTTTAAATTTCAACTGTTTCGAAGTTATTCAGAAATTAGTGGCAATAAATTTTTTGCAAAATTAGAACTATTTTTGTTTTCAAAAATTGATACAAAAGTTATAAGGACAAAAATTTGACATTTTAGTCATTTATCTAAAAGCCACGAGTATGAATAAAATACGGCATATCTTATGAAAATCGTAGGACAAATTTAAATTGCATGTATTATTCATTGTTGGGGGCATGATGCTAATACGTATATTTCATCATGACTTGGCAGCGATATGTCCGATTTGGATGATATTACTAACGAATAATATGGAATTAAGTTCCCTTTTAGGCATCTTACCAATAGTTTTTTTTTATATTTTCAACAGTTTCGGAGATATTAACGTTTTCAAAAATTTACAAAAACAAATTATTAAAGCAAGAATTTTAAATTTTTATAAATTATCGAAGCTGGGTATATAACGAATAATATAAGCCATAAACCATGAAAATGTTTATTTAAATGTTATATAAAAATCAAATATTGCGATTTTTGGCGAATTTTTCATTACAAAAATCTGAAGAAAATTAAATTTGTTGTATTTTGGCGATTTTCGGTGTATAATTGGTCACGAAGGTGTAAGTATTTATTTCATTATGGTATACCGCATACGTTCAAAAGCAAGTGGTACTTCTCAAGAGCACTTGCGAATAATTAATATGTACGCATGTTACATAATATATTCGCAATAATTGCATAAGCTTATTCCGATAGACAAAAAATTAATTCAGATAAGCATGCTTACATATATATTAAAACAATTTCAGTTTATATTAAAGCTGGGAGTTGTAATAAAACTGAAAGTTCTAAAGTATCTAATCATTTAGTAAAAAGTACCAAAAAAGTGCCAAGAACTACAAAAAGTATCACATTTGGTTGCATTTTGTAAAAGTAGCAAAATAGTATCCTAGTTATTTATCGAAGAATATAATATACAGGGTAACCTCGGTAAACACAACCCTCGTTAAGCGCAACTATTCTATAAGCGCAATACCCAAATTCTTTACATTGGTGACTCTGTTAAGGCAATTTTTTCTCTCTTTCGGCTTGTTTTTACTTTATTTTTTTTATGAATAAATTCAAAACTACAAACGTACGTGCACATGATGTATTTACTTGCCACGGTGGGTTCGATATCACCACAAATACATACCAAAATATTGTTTTTTTTTGTGTTTTGTATTTTGTGTTATTTTGTATTTTTTTTTTGATGCAGTAAAATGTTGTTGTAGGCCCAAAACCATAAAAAAAATTATGTCAGAGTGCTTTCGAAAGCTAACGTGTGTTTTTTTTATATATACTTTTTATTTGGTTTGACACACAGGCATTTTCTGACAATCACACTCAGTAGGCCGCCACGGGCATCAGTCCCCTTATGTTTAATTATGGTGCCCCGGTAGGCTAGATGGTAGTGAGCTTGTCTATCAGTGCCGGGGTAACTGGTTCGATTCCCGCCATAAACTCTGGCCTCCTGCAGACAATAGTAGGCCTTCGCGGGATTAGCAAAGGGAAAAAATTAATAAAAAAGAAATTTTGAATATGGTGGCCTATTTTTTTTTTTAAATTTTAGGTGCCACGTAAACTGCCACCCACTGTAAAAAAATTTGAGTTCAATTTCTCTAGTATTTTGCAAAAAAAAAAATGCAGTTATATCCCCCTTTGTGATAAAAGCTATAAGTGTACAACTTTACCCTAAACGAATTCGAAATCGACTTTAAAATCGATATTGAGGTGCGAATAATCGATTTAAAAACTCGAAAACTCGAGTTTGGAATCCATTTACTATTCTCTAGTATTGGTATCGATATCTGGATAAAATTCGGCACAAAAAACTCTTATAAAACTATAAACTTAACTAAAAAATTTTGTGTTGACAGCTCTATTATAATTGCCCAAAGAATCCAATCTCGAGAAATAAATTTCTTAAACTCACAAGTGATGTGGGATATCACTTGGTCGGCCTTGTCCATCTAAACATATTTTCTTATTTTATTCATAATTTAATAAGTATCTGTTGTCAATTGCCATCAAAACTTGTGAAACTAATTATAAACATTCATTTGCTACTTATTGAATGTATCTGAAAATGTATCTCAATTTGTATACAATATTTTACAAAAGAAATAACAAAAATACATATTTCATTCTCTATTAATTTCCACATTTTATTCGTTTCGTCAATTTAATACTTCTTGATAATAATTTTCCACGGGAACGAAATAAATATAAAATAGAAGATGAAAATAGAAGAATATTGTTATAATAAATACAATAATATTTCTTTATCTATTGGTTTTTGTAAATGACACTTGACGTAAAATTTACGGCATCATCTTAAGGCATCATAAAATACAGGGTCTTTCAAGTTTATGATTTTTTTTTTTTTTTGTTGTGTGTTAAATATTTTTCTTAACAGATCTAGTCTTTTTTTTTAGGTGTAACTCGAGAACCAGAAAAAAGTATGTAATCAAAATATTCTACAAAAATTGTGGGTCTGAAAACCCCTACCTTCTAATAAATATAGTGGAATCTCTGATGAGTGGACACCGATGGGACAACTGAACTGTATTCGTACGATGGGGATGTCCTCTCCAAAGTGCTCAATAATTTCCATATGGAACGCAGCCGGGACCAGGCAAAAGTGTCCATTGAAAGGAGTTATCCGCTTATTTAAGGTGTCCATTTGGGAAAAAACACGGTGCACTAAGTTTTTCATTCCGTTTGTAATACATAAAAATAAATATCAGATACCCCCTACAACTCTTAGACGATCTATAGATATCCCTCCGTCTGTTTATAACGCCATTTAACCCGCAATATAGGAATTCAGCAGATGGACTTCGGTTAAAATTATTTACAGACCGCTGATTTTTTGGACCAAATGGGTTAATATGAAAAGAACAAATTAATGAAAAAAATCTAATTGTACATTGACAATCAGTGTTCATTTTATGCAAAAAACGCATTTAATCAAAAACTAAAACTAAATCATTCGTTATGTTTACCCCAAACTTATGTTAAAAAAAAAGTTAAGGTTTACAAAAGCAAAAGTGAATGGAATAAATGTGTTTATTAACTAATGTGAACTTTAACTTTTTTTGCATAAGGCGTCCAAGTTGTTGTTTTGTTCCAAACGACTTGGCATTGTTTTTATGTTAGAAACTAAATTGTAATACATCGTCGGCTTAATATGCAAACCTGCTAACACTCCCTTTCAGCAAATTCCACAGGAGAGACAAAAAATTTCTCAAATTTCATGTTTGCAGTTTGAAAGCAGTTTTTCTAATTAAAACTTTTAACTCACTACAAGGCTCAAATTGAAGAAAAACTACAGGCTAGTCGACGAGGCGTATCTTTCCCACACGGCATCAAAATCTCAATTTACTTAAAAAGCGAATCTAGCAGGTTTGCATATTAAGACGACGATATGGTGGATTTTTCTTTAAGAAATATTTAAACTTCCAATATTTTTTTGATATCCAACATTTTCTTGAAATTAAAGAATTGAACATTTCAGTTTCATTATGTAAAATATTTCATAAGGGTTATGTAGGATGTCATGTCCTTGCGCTTGAAAGGCATTTTTTTAATTTTTAGGTTTTTGCGTTAAAGTTAGACGTTTTCTTTTTTCATACCTAAATATAATGTTGATAAACTGCTCCTCAATTTTCGCTTAGATGCGTTATTATTTGCAGTGATGAAAACATGAGATTATTTCAAATGACTTGGATAAACTGGCAATAAGTATTTTTTGAAAATTGCTAAAAAAAAAATTATCTTAAATTACCCAGCAATTTCAAAACTATTTTTCCCGGGAATTTTTTACGAATTAGATTTACTTAAATAAACCAAAAAAAAGTAAAGCCTTGAGAGACAATATTCCCTGTGAAATAGTGGAGAAAAAGTAGAGTGCCGAAACGTTTACTCATCGTTTATTCATGAGTAAGAATGAACGTTTAAAATTTCACGGACGGTTTTTATTCATGGTTATGAAGAATGAAAAATATTTTGCTTTTTTATTTTTGGTAGTTAAATTATATAAAAAACCTGAAAATATATTTGTTTTTTTTTTTTTTGGCAGTAAAAAATTAAATGAACTTTTCGTTAAAATTAAATGCAAAATAAGTAGGTCGGTTTTTAAGTTAATTTACAGTTGTTTTAAATTTCATTTTCACTTAATTTTATATACAAAATACTTTAACTAAATCAACAGACAATATTAAATGCAACCGAAAATCCATATTAATATGCTCTTAGTTTTATGAATAAATGTTAGAATCAGTTAAAAATTTATTTTCTTGGAATTTTAAATGTTTATTTAATTAAAAATGACTGAACGGAACACCTCTAAAATAACCTACAGTCCGTTACTGTAATAATATTGTGAGTGCAGTTTTATTGGTTTTCATACATAACCGAAAAGTACTTGAACAACTCTGATTAATCGTATTGCTCAAGTTTTCGGCAATTCATTGTTTGTAAAATTTTTTTGTTTTTGTTAAATTTCCATGCAGCTTAAATCGTTACTAGTAAAGTGTTGGACTAGTTTATTACTAGTTTTTAAAAGAAAAATTAACATTTTCGTTTGGTTTTAAGGCCGAGTCAGATAAAACTTTGTCGCTTTGCGTGACGTTTCTACCTTTGGCAGGAAAACGCAAAGCAAAAGGTGTATAACACAATAAAAACTTTGACAACACTCATGCATTATTTGATTACTTATAAAAAGGGTTGGTAATTTGTACATTTAATTATTTGTTACAAAAATAAAAGTTAACAATTTAATTGGACGGTTTTTTTCAATTGAATTTGGCAAAAAAATTAAAAAACAAAAGAAAATTATACTAGCCAATTGTCAAAGTGCGCAAAAAGATGAGAGTTGGCTAACTTTTTGCTTCGCTCCGCTTTGAAAGTACTTTATGTGACATGTTTCGTATAAGTATGTATATTTTATCTTAGATGTCAAAGCGAATCGGTAACGCAACGCGAAGCAAAAGTTTTATCTGACATGGCCTTTAGAGTTGACAAATTTTTCATGTAAAAAAAAAATAAATCAAAAGAAGGAAAATTCTCGAGTTCTTTTGGTTAAAATTATTTAGTTTTATACATCCAATTGAAAATGTAGAATGATGCGAAACCATATCGGGGCATTCGAGTGATTTCTTATAATTGAGAGCCTTTCTGTAAACAAAGGGGTTTCCATTAAAGTAAAACAGTGGTGTCAATTATGATTGTGTTGGTGCGAATACTCTTGTCTCTTATATTCCCAGCGGGAGAAATCTGTGGTTGCGAGGCCTATTACGAGGCCTAATTAACATACATATTTTGCTATGAAGACTGTAGAGCAATTAATAATAATACAATTATCGAAAAATGTTGAGTTATGGACAGACACAATCAGCTATTATTTAAATAAATTTAATTTGGAACCTGCATTTCGCAGAAACTTTGCTTATTTTTTGGAAAAATTGAGCATTTGACAATATTTGAAGTCTTTTTACAACCTTATACAATTCTTTCCAAAATTTTTAATTTGGTGCTCAACATATCTTTGCGAATGCCAACAATGAAAATTCATTTGCACATACTAATGCAAATAATAACCCGATTAAGTTTGAAAATATTCTATAATTATTAACCACCATTATAAAAAGAGAAGATTTTACTAGCCTATAAAAATATACTTTTATTTACCAATAATATCTTCTAAATTTATATTGCAGTTTCGAAACAACAAAACATTTTTTAGGTTTGCGGACGTTAATTTATTGCGTTGTTTTGAGCAAATGTATTTCAAATCGGAAAATATTTGTTCGCAAAGATATAATGAGGAAAAAAAGCGACAAACATTTGAAGGAATTTTTTTTTAATACAGGATATAGTGCCCCGTCTAAATTTTTCCAGAACTCAATAATATTTTCCCTATCTGGATGATTAAATTTTTAATAAACTCATCCGCTTGTATGCTCGTTATCGCTGTCTACAAGACTAATTAATAAAATTCAAATTTGAAGTTTACAGAAGCTCAATAAACACAACATCAAGGCGAATTCATCACAGTTATTCTTGATACTACAACAAGTACACTACACCTCGTACAAAAACCACAAGCAATTTGTGTTTTTAAAATCATTGTACAATGTTAAAAACAGAAATAAAACAAAACAGAAACAAAGATAATAAATAATAAATATATTATTTCTGTTTAGAGGCCTCAAAACAGGCCGTGCGATCGTGCGATATTTCCCGCTGAATGAGAGTGTTTTGCAGTAAACAATTATATTTTACGCTCGCAAAATAAAAGAGCGTAAGCGTACATGTGAGTTTTGCTGACACAATTGTGTATGACGCTGACATCCCTGAAGTAAAACATGGTCAAGGCGAATTCAACTACAGGTGGTGTCGATACTACAACAATCCAAAAACAACAGAAACAACACAGGGTTTTTTGCATTGCATTGTTAGTGTTTACTGTCCAAAATGTCAACCATTCCTAACAAAGCACTTACAAATCAAAACAAAGTAGCTCGAACTGTCAAAATCAGATGGCTTTTCGACACCACCTGTAGTTGAATTCGCCTTTAAAATGGTATAACAGGAAAATCAATAATAACACTCTATCTCGCTCTTCCTCTCTATTTCTCTCTTTGGTTCCAGGCAGGGCTGTCAGATGTGGCGATTTCTCGCCAAACGTGGCGATTTTCAAACTTGTTTGGCGACCTAATTTTCGATTTGCCGACATGGCGATTTTGTTGGCTATTTTTGATGAGCCATGAATTTGTATTGAAATTTGTTAAATTCAATACAAAGAAATAATATTTTTTTTATTCTAGTATTTCAATGTATGAAATTTGATGGATGTATGAAATTTGATGACCAGTATTTAAAACTAAATTATGTTGAAATGGCTGATGAAGATAATGAAAATCTTCGAGAAATTTTTTTTTCACATTTAAATGTGCTCTTGAAAGAAGTAATAAGTAGAATTCTTTAAAAAAATGAGTATAATTAAAGTTTATGAACATTTTTCCAATCTGTGACAAATTGTCACAGATAAAATTCGTTGTTGTTAAAGATTTTTATGAATCCTAACGCACCTTTGGATGTTAATGAAGCACAATGGAAAAAATGCCGTTTGTTAAAAGAGAATTTTAATGATGATATTCAATCTCATTTAAATCAGTTTAAGCCAACAATTTATAGCTAAAAGGATACGGCAGGTTCGTACCATTTTAAGGAACTTGCATTGGCTGTTCTTTATATGCTGGTTATTACAACAAATAATGCCTGTGTTGAAATAATGAACTCCACTAAAATTAGCCTTAGAAGTAGAATGCGATATGAAGTTTTCGAAACGTTTTTACGAGTTAAAAGTTATAAGAATGTTAATAGTAAATGTTGCATTTATTTTTTACCTTCACAATGTATTCCAAAAAAGAAGACAAAAAGGGAGTCTTCTCGGTGAAGTATATAGCGTTTTAGATATATAATAGAACCGCAACTACATACAAATATATTGCATATCCAATATTTGTTTAATACTTACCGCAAAAATTCTTGTTTTGTTACTTTAAGTAGACTACTATAAAATATTTTAAACATTGCACCTTCTTTGTGTTCACTATTATTTTTACTTTGTTCTAAATAAAAATTTAACATTATATCATAGCGACTATTTTTGAATTTTTGGCGGAATTTAGCGATACGGAACAAATTTTTTTTTTTTTGGGATTTATAAAAAAATATTTTTAATTATTCTAAAAATACATATATTGTATTATTGTCAAAAACAAAAAAATAAATGCTTTGGCGATTTTTGACATTGGATTTGGCGAAAAAGTTCAAAATTAATCTGACAACCCTGGTTCCAGGGGTAAGTGCTTAGTCTACTTTCACACTTTTCACTCAGAAGAAAAATCAATCCATCCGTACTCAAATCAATCTGAAGCGGTATCAATAGTACGGTGAGTACGGATTTTCTTGAGTCAAGTACAGAAAGATTGACTAAGTACTGATTATTCAATCGCGAAATACTCAACTTATCCATATTCAATCCCGGATTCGTACTTAAAATAATCCGAAAATGAGTTTGATTTAAGTAAAACTGAGATTGAATCAATCTCAAAATGTACTTAAGTCAAGTGTTATAAAGTTGATATAATCCCGAATTCGTACTTGAAATAAACCAAAACTGAAATTAGAAAAAGAATATTATAATAAATAATTTACTTACCTGTTTCACATCCAGTGATGCCAAGAGAAATTTCAAAAAAATCCCTACGTGTCTAAATAAAATTCCCTCATTTTCCCTACAAGCAAAAAAATTATCCCTACACTATTCCCTACGTTAAAAATGTATTGGTTTTAGCTTCAGGCAAACAAATACATACTCTGTTAACATTTTGTAAATATAATAATTAAGGGATTTATTAACATTTATTAAAAAAAAAAGCATTTATTAACAAAAAGAAAAAACCAAAATAAACGTTCTCACACATGTAAAAATTCAATTAAAAAAAAAATACTGTGTGACAAATTTAATTTAATTTAATAATTTAATTTGGCAGAAACGCCACTGTATATCCTTCAATCTAGAGTCAAAACTATGTCAAACTGCGTGTTTGATTTTCATCTCCTCATCTTTTGTCCTTTTTAAAGGACTTAACCTTTTTCAAGAATACTTTTTTATTAATATAAGTATCTAATATTTTTTACCAAACTCGGTACCAAATAAAAGGGAAGGCTTTGTTGAATATAAAAAAAATCTTTATTCCAAAATTTTAAAAAAAATTCCTTTTAAATATATATCCTTCCACATGCTTAAAAGTTTTCATTGAAATTTTTTAAAAATTCCAAATTGTATGACTTTATTTCTCTTTGTTTCATTCATTAAACATTCTCCTTTAATATTCGCATATATTTTTAGCGAATGTGAGAGCAAATGCAAATAACAAAAATAAGCGATTAGTTCGCAAATGTGAACAGAAATATTCGGTTCCCCTAATATATACATTTGTACCTTAATGCTATGGTATATGAAAAATTTTAATTTTTAAATGAAAGTAATACGAATATTTACGTATTTTAACACAATATATTGAAAATGAGACAATATTTTGAAAATTCCCTACATTTGCCTTAAAATAAAATATCTGTCTTTTTTCCGTACGCCGTAAATTTTCCGAAAAAATCTCTACAAAAAGGGAAAATTCCCTACTATTGGCATCACTGTTCACACCTTACAAAGTCCCAATTATAAAAAACCACCATCATGCTCGATATGTTTTTTACTTTAAAAACTTACTGCCAAAACTTACTGAAAACAATAATAAAATCCTAAAATTTGTTATTGTTTTAAATATAAATATACGAAAGAGATGTTCTTGTCGACATTGTGGGCCAGTTATTTTCAATATATGTAGGCAGTTAATGTACATATTTAGCTAAGAATATAAACTAAATGAGATGTGAGAAATTGAAAGCAAGGCAATTTTTAAGCTATAAAAAGTAAAATTGATTAAGATTTAAACATGAACAAGCAAATCGTTTTTTAGCTACTTGTGTGGTGTTCTTGTAGTGGCTACAACAAATTTGAATAAGTTATATGAGATTAAAACGCTCAATTTGTAATTTTACTCTCAGAGTGGCAGTACCAACTAAAAGTTCAATCTTCTTTGTACTTGGTTTAAGAATTTTATACTTACATTAAGAAATTCCGGGATTGGTTTTCGAAAGTTATCACATTTAGGATTGTTGTGAGTACGTTTTAGTGTTATTCGTACTTAAATTTTTTAATAACGACACGTAATCAAAGTAAGTATAAAAAGCTTAATTTATCCCAAGTGTTATTCTTTCTGTGTTCATGCTCCACTTCTTTTCAAATCCCTTTTAAAGTTGCCAATATGTTCAGACGTAGCAATCGGTTTCAACTTGTTTTGCTTCAAAACAACAAAAATTTTAAATGTTCATGCAGCCATCGTTGTGCATATACCTACGAATGAAAACACAATTCCAACCTTTTTTTCTTTCTTCTCTCTCCTAAAACCGCAAGAGTTGAGCATCAAAAGTTGAAACGTGTAAAAGTAGATTTAGCACCATTATGAAATAAATACATACTATGTGAAAGCAGACTTGGAGCCATTATGATATAAATACATACTATAAAGCCATAATTAAGTATTAGAAAAATATTTAGGGGAATTGTAAAATTAAGTTTTGCTTTAATTGGTATTTATACTGTAAATAAAGCAACTAGTTGTACACCCCAACGATAAATACGATAGTTTATTATATGAAAAAAATCAAAATTGCAACTAGTTTAAATTAAAACAATCCAGTACATTTATAGCTAAATATTAGTAACTTTGTCTGCAAGGTAATTAGTTGTCTTTACCAGCCAAATGCTACAAACAGAACGACGAAATTCGCACAATACGACTAATTTTTCAATAAAAATTCGCTCAGTAAATTCATCGTACGAAGTACAATAACGACGAATAACTAACAGCTTCTATAATTAGGAAAGTGTGTGACCATATAAAAAAAATAATACTTAAAAAATTAAAACGTTAACACAATTACAACTAAAAACCATTTTTATAACTTACTATTTTGTATATCTATTTTAATTGATATAAATCAAAAATAAAACTATTATTTAGGTTATAAGTTACAATATTTACTAAAATACTTGACAACTAAACCAAAGCATGGTCACCTATTACTGATTTGATCGTCGTTCGCCGGCGTTCGCGTTCATACACAAAAAATTCTATGCTCTGAGAAAAGACTGCATTTATGATAAACTCTCAAAAGTTGTACCAATCTAAAATTTGTAATAAAGAATTTTTATAATAAATTTCTGAGCCTGCTTAAACAGACATGCCTTTAAATTCTTGTTAGCGAAATATATAGAAAGACGGGCAAAGTAATTAACGATTTCCACACTCTTTGCCTGCAAAATTCAAATTACTAACTGTTTCACCAAGCAAAAAAGTCATTAATAAAATATAGTCCAAGTGTATATTTTTCATAAATGAATGAACATTTTACAAATTTCTTATACAAAATGTGTGCTCAATAAACATTTCAGAATGAAACTTGAAAGTGAAAGACCCTGTTTATTAAGAGAGTGAAAAAATATATAATAAAATTATATAAAAATAAAATATTCCTTATAATGAGTATTATTTTGACATGGCACATGATGGAACATAACAGAGGAGATATATCCCACCTCACAGCCTGCCTTTAACGACCATTATCAATGGTAATGTTTGTCTGCTTGTCACTTTTACCAGGCAGAAAAGTGTGTTTGTCTATCACTTGTTTTCCATCTTTTGGCGTTGTGTCTTGTGTTGATAAAATTACAGCTTTTCTCGATATAAATGGCAACAGTATGAGTCTTATATCATCATCCTTCTATATTAGATTTTATACGACAATGATGAGCTAAAGTAGCCAAGTTTTATGACTATTTTATATTAGAATTAAATTTCAACACTATGGCAAGGTTTCAAAAGTTTTTTGTTGGAAAAATAAATAATTTTTTGTATATTTCAAGAGATGCTTGAAAAAAATTCTTTTTTTGGCATATAAGTGCATTTTGCTACTTAAAGTAAACTTCTTAAGAAATATTTGAATTTTGTAGACCATCCGTCTAATTTCTTAAATGAAGTGATATTGACGTTATATTTTACTGAATCTGCCCATTAGAATTGGTAACACTGTAAAACATTTTTATCCATCATACCTAAAAAAAAAAATGGAAAGCGGTTTAAGCTATTAAAAGTTCTGATGTCCATACAATTTGTTTGTAGCATGACGAAATAGCGCGGCGGCAACGCATTGCAATTATAAAATTCGATTTTTAAAGCGTGTTTAACAGTGAATCTTACCGCTATTGTTAAAAAATAGTGGTCATTTAGCTGTTTTAAGGTGAATCTAGCGGTTATTTCTCAATTTTTGTAATTTTTATTGTGTGGGTTTTATTAAACAAGAAAGTTAACACAACTGTTCGTAGCTCAACGTGGACGCTTTTATTTTGTATGGCATTTCAGCGTAAGAGCTAAGCGTTCTGCCTTCCGCTCTTTTTTAGGTATGGCTTTCATACTATTAAATTGATAGTGCATATAAAAACTTGCCCTGTTCATTACTATTTTATCTCATTGCTATCTGGCTTATAATAGAATTCTTAATAATGTGATGCAAATGAACTTAAATAAAACATCTTAGAATTTGGTTAATATTTTATTTATATATTGGCAGATTATTTTGCAAATATGAAATGTTTCATATTACAATTTAAATCATACATATCAAAACTAAACTTTTGTCAACGTACATACATATATGCAGCTTTAAAAGACACATATTATAATTTTGTAAAGTCAATGAAAACCAAAAAAGTGTCTAATATGGTCTAATACACAAACAAGAATACATACATATATGGATTCTTTTATTTTTCGTGTACTTTTTAATAACGGTTCGAAATTTGTTTGAAAAGCGAATAATCAAATTAAATTTTTCAATACCGAATACTGACACACAGTATATACAGTGGATCAATAAAGTCGTCGGACAAACGTGTAAGTTGCAAAATCTGCAAAATTTTTCATTAAAACAAGCTCCCTTCTTTACAGTTGTTTTAAATTTTTTTTCTTTTTCTATACACAGGACTGTCGTCTGATCCAAATAAATTTAATTAACTTTCTTCGTTAAATAAGACTTCATTTCAAAACGACATATCCGTGCTTTAAAACTTATTAAATAGGTATTTTAAGTTTAAGAAACGTCAATTTCATGTAGTATCAGAACCAGAGAGAAAGGAAGATATAATATTATTATTTAATTTCCTGTTACACATGTTACACATTAATTGTATTCCCTTTTGTTTACAGAAACACTCCCAAAAAAAAAACACCAGCAGAATGGCCCGATACAATTTTCATTCTACTTTGAAAATTTGATGTATATAGCTCAATTAGTTTAACAAAAAGAATTCGTGAATTTTTCTTCTATTTTAAAATTATTTTAAACATTAAAATAAAAAAAAGTATGTTTTTCTTCCTGTAATGTTGTTGTTGTTTCTACACAAAACAGGTACATTTAAATGTAATGTATTCAATATCGGACAATGTTATTTTTCCATTTTTCATTTAAAATTAATATGAAACAATGATAACACTATGCAAAAAGCAAAAATTCCTTGAATAACCACTAAATTTTTTTTGATCCGCTATATTTACCTAACTGCAAAAATCATAATTTTTTAAATTCTGTGGTAAGATTTTTTTTTAAAAAAATTTTTTCTAATAATTGAGATTTTTGAAAAGGCTGCTCCTTGCATCTTATCGTAACTTTGGAACGACGTACCCGATTTTGTTAGGCAATCCGTCAAAACATTTTAAATTACGCCAGATTTAAGTTTTTATAATATCATTTATTAACTTAGCCATTATTTTTGTGAGTGGCAAAACAATATTTATTTTTGTATTTTTATAAAATATAAATTGGCTCTTATTCGACTTTAAAATTTTTTAATTAATCCTTTTTATTAAGCTTGAGGTCCTTTTCTTTTTTTATAAAAAATATTAAATTTTATTGAATCCAATATTTCGGCACTCCGTTGTGTGCCTTCTTCAGGGATTTTTTCTTGAATATTTGACAAAAATTAACAATTTTCAATAAATTTAACAAATCAAACAAATTTAACAAAATGTCATATTTTCAATTAAATACAAAGAGGTTTTCCAATTTTAACCTAATCTATTACAGTTTAAATAAATTTTTAATATACGTTTCTATTTTTATAAATTAAATGTCTATAATTTTGGGCTACATTTTCAGTATCTGACTTAAAATTAATTCTTGATATTGTTGGTATCTTTATAATTTGCAACATTTCTAACATAATTCTACGCTTAAAATTCTTTTCCGTGTTTAAAACTGATATATTTTCAAAATCAGGATAATGGTTTAGACTTGCACAATGGGTTGATAAAGCTGTTTTTTGTGATAAAATATTCCTATATTTTTGATCTGACTTATGTCCTGCTATCCTAGTTTTAAGTTTATTTTTCGTTGTACCAACATACACTTTACTGCATTGTCCATTAACATTTCCCTTACAAGGTATTTAATAAACTATCGTGGATTAATCTAAATCTATAAGCCGCAATTTTTATTACTACTGATCTCGTTAAGCCAAAAGACTGATTTTCAAAGAAAATTTGGATAATTTGGATTTGCCAGAGTACACTTGTAACGTGGAAATATAATTCATACTCCCACGTACATAATTCATATTTACACGCACATAATTATTTTATTTCATTATTAGTTTTAGTTCATTTTTTATACTTTTAGTTATTATATTTAGTTTATTATTTTATATTATTTTATTGAGTACATTACTGTAACACCAATCTCCACACAAACACACACCGTATTATCGGTTCATGTAAGTACATACACACAAACACACATCGCTGTTCATTGGTTTAACCAGTGTTGATTGTTATACAGCTAGCTTAATAATTCTCATGTGGTTTATCAGAGTATTTACATAAGTAGGAAAGGTTTTGTTACAGTAGGGGCGATTCTCACAAGACAAGAAACCGCCCTACAAGTCTCGGAAGTTGAAAGTACAATTGAAGAGCCGACTGATTTCACGAAGGTGAACTCGGTCATATATTTTATTAAAGATACTTAACCTGTGGGTTAGGTATCAAATAAATTTCCCCGCAGCTTCGGTTGGGCAGGGGTTCTCACAAGTAGCTTCGTGTCGCCTGTTCTCACAAGTGGCCTCGTGTCGCCTGTTTTCACAAGTGGCTTCGTGTCGCCTGTTCTCACAAGTGGCCTCGTGTCGCCTGTTCTCACAAGTGGCTTCGTGTCGCCTGTTCTCACAAGTGGCTTCGTGTCGCCTGTTCTCACAAGTGGCTTTGTGTCGCCTGTTCTCACAAGTAATATTGTTAAAGTAGAACTTCGTAGAATAAGTTATTTTCTAAGATATATTAGCTGTAAGAATCTCTGTACGTATTATATTTATCATTAATACGACGAACGTGTGATCCAAGGAATCAGCCGAGGGTAAAGCCGAACCGTCTACCACGCGCCCATGAAACAAAGAAAACAAGATAGTGCATTTAAGTTTAAAAAACATTATTTTTCTGCGCATGTACGTCATAGTAGTAAATGAGCACAAACATGATCACACAAGCACATGTATGTGGCATGCTGAATGTTTGTTTACATTTAATGCTCTTTACTACAGTGGCGTAAAAATGACGTCAAAATGAGAGTAAAAAGTTAACGGACCTGCGCAATGCGCTATCTTGTTTTCTTTGTTTCATGCCACGCGCCCAACCCGCCGAACGTTACCGCCGATCCGAGTTTACCGAAAACGAACGCTGTACCTCGGGTGCCGAGCAACATACGATCCCTCATGCCGAACACACCCATATAAAAGTTGTCGTAGGTTATCGTATTTCATGAATTGTAATTAAATTATTGAAGAAAGAACAATAAAGAAAATATTAATTCAACCCCCGAAAGGGTAAATATATCGTCTTCTCACTTAAGGTTACTGGATCCGTAAGTACACCCTGGACTCGTCTGAGCTACCTCATCCGATGAATAAAACCACGTTACACACTGATCATATACATCAGTAAGTTCGTTTGTCAGCTAACGCTTTTTTATTGGCTTAAAGTAAATAGGGGAATGTAAGAAAAGATAAACTCACTGTTTATTGTTGTTGTTTTGTTAAAGTTTTTCTATTGTTACAAGTAAAACCTGAGTGTTTAAAATTATTTGTATATATTTTTAGTTTTTCTAAAGTCTTTGGAAAAAGTTTCCCGACGCGCTGGCCTAAGCAACCAGTAAAATGCGCATATAAGCCAGCCTTCCCTCAACAAAAATTTTCAGTCTTTTTATCAAATATAAAAATTGGGAATTTAGCACCTCATAGAGAAATCTTATTAATAATAAATTGTGTGTTCCCAAACATAACTTTTGTTTAAATAATCCCTTTATGCCGATGAAAAAAGCAGGACGAAAAGTTTGCAGAGAAAGAAATTTTTTGGATTTTCAATTAGTAATGCTTTAGGGTTGTTTGAGTCAATTTAAAACTTTCAGTGTTGATCCAGAGACAAAAACAACAACAAGTTTTTGGCCACCTTTTTATCTTGTCGAATGTTATCTATTAATAAGCAAAATGCTTGTACCTTCTTTGAAAACTTTGGCTCTTGCCATTCTCCGGATTAACAGAAATCTATAATATCTTTGTACGGGAGGTGCCACGCCCACTTCTCAAATATCGCCCATTTCGATATTTATTGATAACCCAGTTAAATTAACCAAATTTTTCTTTTATCGTTCGTTATATATAAATAAATCTATTTTGTACCACGCCCACTTCTCCACTCCCGCTCATATTTTGTCGGCTGCTGTCTATTGATAACCACGATGCTTGTAGATAATTTGGAAACTTTGGCTCTTGCCGTTTTCAAGATGTACAGTAATCTATAATGTCTTTGTATGGGATGTGCCACGCCCACTTCTCGCATCCTTCCCAGAGGTTGTGTATTGATAAGTTGGGTTATCAATGAAAAAATTTGGACAATTTTTCTCTTAGATGTAAATAAATCTATTTTGTGCAACGTCCACTTCTCCACTCCCATCCATATTCGGATGCTGTCTATTGATAACCAAGATACTTCTACATAATTTAAAATTTTTGGACCTTGCCGTTTTGCAGATGTACAGTAATCTATAATATCTTTGTATGGGATGTGTCGTGCCCACTTATTCAAGATGCTTATATCTAATTTGGAAACGTTGGCTTATGTCGTTTTCTAGATATAAATAAAACACAAAACAACGAGGGATTTATTTATTTATGGACCGATCAGGCTGAATTTTAATAAGGGACAATTTCGGACTATATGTGATATAATTAAATAACTATCTAGTCGCCATCATATCTCTGTCTTCGGAAAATCAATTTCAATTGACAGATGGGCATCGTTAAATGAACTTCGCTCCTCCTAATGACTCATAATATATATACTTTATATCTTCTAAGATCAATATTGTAGAAATTCCCAAAGGAATGAAAAACTTATAAGTACCCCCTTTACCTTTTCTGAAGGTTATAAAATTGATTTTCTCCATATTTTTTGCTATTTCATATACAACCTTGTAATGTTGAGCTAGCGATTTTTGGAATTCGATATCCATAAACTTTTACGCAAAAAGTATGCCTTATCGACTTAAAAGTACGACAATTATAATTTTATAACTTTGGCCTATCTACTAGGGTATTCATTCGGATAACTGTTAATCGATTAACCGATTTATTACTACCCGATTAACTGATCAGTTAATTTAAAATTGGCTATTTTCGATTAACGATTAAACCGATTAATTTCAGTCGATTAACCGATTAACCGACGTCACAAAATTTTTAATTTTTTGTAGTATTATAACATATTTTTTGTGTTTTTAATGATTTGTTTCGTCTCATGTGCAAAAGGTATGCGTTTAGAAAATATTTGTTCATACAAACAAAGAAGGGATATTCATTTAAAATAGGTCTTTGCTTTCAACAGCTTTTTGTTTTACGTACTTTTTAAATGGGCATTTCCATTGTGACGTGACTTCATATTTGTATAACAAGATGTAAAAAAATTAAATGAAGAAGTCAAATTTGTAAAAAAAATTTTTTTATCTGGGAATTATTTATTTTTCAAGTTACTTTATTGTATTAAAAATTTTTTTTTTTTTTTTATTTTTTCGAATTTATTCTATGAGTTAAATTTCAGTTATGTATTTCATAAAGCTTTTTGTAATAGTTCTATTGCTTCAATTTTTAGGAATGACTTTATATACTACCAGACTATTATCTTGTATCTTTTCGTTACATTTTACCTTAGCTATCCTTTGGATAGCGATGAAGTATATTGTATGTAGAGAAAAAATTACAATTATTAGACACTAGCAGAATGTAATGCATTTTCTGGCCCGCTACGGCCTTCTTAGTGTCACACTGCATAGTGATAGTTTACTTAAACTATTTTAACATATTATCAAATACATAACTGAAATTTAAGTCATAGAATAAATTCGAAAAAAAAAAAAAAAAAATTTTAATTTTTTTTATATTACAAAGTAATAAAGCAGCACTATATTCAACAAAAAAAATTACAGCAATCAGCCATAAGGATTTCAGGATATATGCAAAAAGTTGCGCCAGCGTGACGTTAGAAAAAACAGAAGTGGATTTTGACTTGCATTAAAAATCTACTTAAGTCTGCGAATTAAGCAAGACTTTTTGTATAAAACCTTTTTAATAAGCTTTGGACTTTTAAAGATTTATTTTCCAGGTTATAAAATTTAAAAATCTTTGCTCGTTTTAGGTACATTTGGAAATATTTAGCGAAAAGTCTACTTTTTGTAATGTAACGCCAGAAAGCAAATAAGCTTGAATATTAGGACCATATTGTTCAAAAGTTATCCCTTTTGCGCTTTACACAACATATAAAAAAGTAAATTATACATATACAATTTTTGATAAACGATTTAAATTACTTCTGGCGTTACGTTACAAAAAGGAGACTTTTCGCTGGAACTTCCCATACGTATGTATGTGTTTAGTTATTTGTTTCTTCACATATTTTCTCATACCAATCTTTTAACAGAATTAACGGAAACAATTAGAAGAGTTGAAAATATAAAAAAATTAAAGCAGGACCATAATGACATAATGGATGATTTTATACGATAAATAAATCCAGGGAAAGGACTTAGAAATTAGTTATTCTCTATTATAGATTGCGATCGATTTCTCCAACATTAACGATAAGTGAAAAATGTTTGCCAAGTCAAGATTGACTTATAAGGGGTCCTTAAACTATTGAAATAAATAATAAAATTATTAAACAGATTATTTTTCAATTACTACATAATATTTATGCATTAATTAAAAAATATGTATAACATATGTATGAATAATTTTGTTGTTTGCTCGTGCTAGTTCAAGAGTTGTTATGTTTGTTATGTTATTGCTTTGTTTTTTAAATAAACTTCAAATAATAACGAATTTATACATTTTTATGTATTGAAATTACTTAATTTATAAAAAAAACTTTATTGATCGTTTAACCGATCAATTACAAAATTAACCGATTAAGCCAAAACCTCGGTTAATTAATCGAGCGATATACCGATTAAAAGAAAAGCCTGATTAAAAGATTACCCTACTACCTACATACATATTTACTTATAGTAGTGTCGAAATTCGAACAAAATTATTTATGCAAATATGAAGAAAACTTTGTTTTTTTTTGTCTTAGTGGCTCGGCTCGATTTTTCGATGGTCCAAACTCCGGTCCATATATTATATTCCGCTTATATTCCATTGAAGTATCAACAATTTCAATATTGTAGTTGTAGCCCATAATTTAATACAAATTTGGTATTATCAGCCGTGTCACAGATTCCGATTGAAATTCTGTCAGTCCCGTATTTGGCATCCCGTTCGAAATAATTTTTGGTTCTTTAGATTCCAATCGTTTTCATCAATCCGAAAAATTTTGTTATAGCGATTTTCATGTAAACAATTTGGCAGCATCAGTATTTATCACTGTGTAATTTAGCAAAAAAAAAATTTACTTAGCAAAACCAAAAACAGCTGTTAAAAAAATTTTGGTACAAAAAGATTTATATTTGAGTTTTTATTTATATGGGGGATTTCATGTCAAGTGACCCAACTTTTGAAATCGATGTCTTCCGATTTGGATGAAATTTGCACCCAGGTTAGTCTTATTGGATAGTAGTTTAGACACAAATTTTCTCATCCATGTAACTTATTATCTATTGGTGTTAGCAAAATTTGTCCCAAACAAATTAGATAGCTATTTCTTTAAGCTTTGGAAGAAATATCTAAATAGCTTTTTGTATTTTTTTAAATTTTTTAAAATTAATTTTTTTTTTTTTTTTTGACAACGTTTTTTTTTTTTTTTGCTCAAAAGAAAGCTTAGGTCTTTTCCTTTAAGGTAGTTTTGGTCGCTTAGTGGGATGCGAGAGGGATATGTATAAAAAAAATAATTTGTAAGTCAAGACTCCGGGATGAGTGCAGTGTCTTCCAGGCTGAAATCCTAGCGATCTGGAGGGTGTGTAAGTGTTTCTAAAACCTTAAAAATAAAACTTATGCTGAGAAACTAGACAAATTAACCTTTCCGACGGTATATAACATACCTAACTAGCATTTCATTCCCTCGATACTGTAATACCCCCAATATGTTAATCCCAGGAATAAAATCACTTTTTCTATAGAGAGGTTGACAAATAAATTGTTTTATTTATATGTAATAATAATTAAATTAATATAAAATAATAATAATAAAAACAAAAAGATAAATAATCTAAAAAATTTAATCTTAATCACATAAGTCCTTTAATAAATTTTTTTGATTTTTTTTAAATTTTTTTAAATTTAAAACTATTTTTGTATTTTTTTTTTTAAAAAGGGTAATTTTTTTTTTTTTTTTTTTTTTGCTCAACAGAAAGCTTAGGTTTTTTTCTCAAGGTAGTTTTGGTCGCTTAGTGGGATGCGAGTGGGATATGTATGAAAAAAATAATTTGTAAGTCAAGACTCCGGGATGAGTGCAGTGTCTTCCAGGCTGAGATCCTAGCGATCTGGAGGGCAAAAGTTGGGTCACTTAACATGAAATCCCCCATAAATAAAAAAGAAATTTGTGAAAATTAAAAAGTAATATGCATGTCATAGTAATTATTGCTGCAATGGAAAAGAGAATTTAACATAGTGAAGAAAAACGCAGTAGTCGAAAGTCAAGGAAAGGTTCTGATCATAGTATACAACTAATATGCCGACTCTTTGACAGGTACATAACTCAATTTTCAGTGGTACCTAACTTATGTTTGTATTAGTTAGATTTTTTTCAAATGTATTGTTGTATAAAACTATTTCCACCACATAGTTGCATAAAAGCGTATAGAATGTGGCAACAATTTTTTTCCAAAATAAAATTTTCTTAGTTCAATAAATTTTCAATTTATTATAAACTTTTGAAAACAATGTTTGTAAAATTTTTATTCTGCAATATCGGAAAATATTTCAATAATTTATAATTTCAAATATTATTTACATACCACAAAATGCTACTCTGCTGACTTCAATAATATTAACAACAGAAAAAATTAATGTCAAATAAATTTATATAAAAATGTTTAGCTTGTGAAAAATAAAAACATTTTGCTATTTTACTATGGTATAGAACTAGTATGCCAACTCGAGAGAGCGTTCTCAATTTTTTAGTTGACCGCTCACACATATACGTTCTGTGTGAATTCAACACACATAAAAACAACAAAAACATATTAAAATTGGAAATTTTTCAGTTTAAAATTTTTCACAATATAACACTTTTTGTTTAATTTTATGACATAAACACATAATTAATAATTTATTCCAGCATAATTTGCTTATTTGCTTTCGCAAAATGTTTTTATTTTTCACAAACTAAAAATTTTTAAATAAATTTTTTTGACACAAATTTTTTTTCTGTTAATATTATTAAAGCCAGCAGTGTAGTATTTTGTGGTATGAAAAAAATATTTGATATCTTAAATTATATAAATATTTTCCGATATTGCAGAATTAAAATTAAGCAAACATTGTTTTTTTATATTTATAAATGCAGCCAGCATTTAATAAATTGAAAATTTATTGAACTAATAAAATTTAATTTTGGAAAAAAAATTTTTTGCCACATTTTATACGATTTTATGCAACTATGTTAAGTGGTGGAAATAGTTTTATACACCAATACATTTAAAAAAAATCTTACTAATCCAAACATAAATTAGGTTCCACTGACAATTGAGTTATGTACCTGTCAAAGAGTCGGCATACTAGTTGTATACTATGTTCTATACTATGGTTCTGATCTTTTTCTTTTCTTTTTTGTGTCAAAAAAACATCACAAACGATAAAAATACTTAACAAATATAATTGTTTTAAATTTTTCCACTGTTTTTTTTCAGTTTTCTTTTTTTTTGTGTGTTGAGGTATGCAGGCAAAGTATGACAAGAAAGACATTATTACGTAAATTATGTTTTCTTGTAAAAGTTTCTGTTAAGTGTTTTTAATATTTGTAAAATAAAGCGGTAAGAAGTATTTAAAATATACTGCTTTTGAAAAATAAATTAAGCAATCATATTTGTTTTTTTAAAGAAAGTATATTTTGATAGTTATTTGCCTTTTAAGATACAGAAAACTTCTATTCCGTTCGTGTAAACCAAAGAGGTTTAATTCCGAAAATTTTTTTGTAATTAATTTTTTGAAGCACCAAAATACGGAATGAATTCCGTTTCTGATCGTAATTGTACTCTGTGACATGGCTGAATATTTATTTCTATGTTTTTTGGTTTGAAAGATAGATGGGGTGCAAAGAAGTCCTAAAAGGCCGAATTTCAAAAAAGTACCAGACACCTGTTTGCTTATTTTTTCGAATGAACAACGATAAGTATAAAATTTTTTTGCATCTCGTTTAGTTTTGAAGACATGATATTACAGAATTTACCCGCTTCTACTCGTCTCACAGATTTTAATAAAATATATTTTGTTCACTTATGTAAGTAAATAACTTTTAAATGGTGTATTTTTTGTTCGGTTGACAAACAGAGAAGCAAAGGGTTCTAAACTGTTTTGCCTTTGCCGATTTATATACAAATTTCTACTTAAATAATTCCCCATATAGAAAACAAATAAATTTTTCCACAAAATGTTCCCCCTTAATCACTGTACCTTAATGTACATAGTAATTTTAAGCAAATTTAACATGTTGTAAACATCAACACAGTGACATAAAAAAATAATTTTATGGAGAATCAAAAATGTGTGCGTAATTTCTCAAACAATCTCTCACAGTTTAATTTTATACTCTCTTAAAATCTCTCTTTGTTATCACAGCAGATAACCAAATCCCATTATTTTCCAAATACACTTGTGACAGAGAAGAGTTTAGTATACAACAGATGAGTCTACTACTTGCAAGTAAATTTCTACTCGAAAAAATTATTTGTTTGCAAAGCAAGATTAACAAAAACAAAACCTCAAAATTTAATGTCTTAAAAGGAAAAGTTTTTACATTTATTTTAAAACCTTTTGCTTAAATATTTTTCCATTTGAATATTTAATGTGCATAATTAGGCAGAAAACTTGATAAAAGACTTTTCTTTTTGACAGCAACTAAAATGTGAAAAATTGTTGTTCAAAAATTATTTCTATGTGTTAAAATCTGAATTTATTGTCTGGCTGCCATGTGATATGGGTGCACACACAAAATACAAATTTTTTTAGTAGGTCTCTGTGTCAAATTTTGCTGCTGTTGTGCTTTCGAAAGGATTTTTACTGTTTGTTGCTTTAACTAGGCGGCTGATTGTTTTGCTTAGCTGCCTGAAACTAAAACACCCATAATTCAAATACATATACATTCACACATGCAAATAACTACTACCACTACTATCACTACTACTTATATAAATTTTGTTTTAATACTACATTTACTGTCGTTTATGACCTTGAAACAGGCTGATGATATTTACCCTAAAAATATGCTAGACTTATACACGCACCCACAGTCATGCACAACGGAGCCATTTCTTTATAAACAACAAAACAAAAGTCAAGAAGAGAGTACAAACTGTAAATATTCAGAGTGAGAGAGAATGTGTTGAAGAGATAAAACAAATTAAAGTAAATTTTAAAGGCTACCGGATGACTTTTAAAAGGAAATTTTTAATTATTTTTGTTTTTTTTTTTACAAGAGTAATGAAAAATTTTAGCCTGCAAAAAAAAATTTAATACATTTCAATTCAAAAAACAAAAAAAAACAAGCCCGCCTAAATTCTTGTAAATCAGGCATCTCGTTTTTCAGAATAATTTCTTCTTGTTGCTATGTTCATCTATTTTTGTTTTGGTTTTTAATTTATTTTGTTCTTTACTTTTACTTTACTTTTTTTAAGGAATTTCTAAAGGAACTGGAAAATAAAATGAAATTTTAAATAAAGTTGAGATGTTGCAAAAGGCGGGTTTTTTTTACCAGCCTTTTCAAGCAAGAAAAAGGCAAAAAGTAGAAGACTTAAGTAGTCTTTTCTATTTTTGTTATTCCTTTTTTTTTTTTTGCAGTTATCTTGAAATTGTAGACTGTCTGGGGAATAAAAACCTCAATTAAACGAATTTCGTTTCATTTTCATGTAATTTTTATTACAAAATCATTTTTGTTTGTTAGCAAAAGTTAAAAAATAAATTTCTCTGTTGCTTTTGCTTAACGTTTCTTATTAAACTAATTTATGTTTAATGTAAAGGCGAAAGAAATTTCTAGTTTTAAAAGTTCAAGGTTTATCAAATAACTAAAACTACATGAGCTGTAACCCTTTAACGACCATGGCCAAGGATGATTGCCAGAGGGCTTTTAATTAAAAGGTTTATTTGTACAGGTAACGGATACAACAACTATATCAACACGGATTTTTCGAGGAAGATTGGGGTTACAAGAACATAGATGAGTGCAAGCCCCAATCTGGTCTCACTTGCACCCTACGAGGCTCCGAATTTGGCTAATCGATGGTTTTTACCAAAAAAGGGGTAAAACTGGATGAGAGTCAACAATGTTTTGAATTCAGCCTTTACTTTAAAAAAAAATATTTAATGGACAAGTTTACGTAAAAGTCAAACTGCCTACATCTTATCAAATTATGTTTGGCAATTATATTTGACTTTTGGTTGAAACGAAAATTTACATTCCTAAAAAAACTGAACAATTAGAAAATTTTAATATTCACAGAAAAAATTATTAAATTTCTCCAATCACCAAATTTGTTCTAAATTCATAATATCAAGCAAACATGTTGTTGATTTTGCACCTATTACCAAAATGATTGATTATATTGATTTCTAAAAATTTTAAAATTTTGAAAAAATATTTTCGATAAATAATATTTTTAATTGTAATTAAAGAAGCGATCAAAAAACTTTGCCATTTCAAACAATGTGTTAATTTATTTAAATAAATATTTACAATTCCCAACAACAATTCTACATTTTTAAATTATTTTATTTTATACGAAAAAAGTCAATTAAGATTTTTTGTTATTTAATTAAAATTTTAATTGAAAATTTTTTTCAAAACAATTAAAATGTTAATTAAATCAAAATTAAATTTTTAATTTTCTTTCAACTAAAAAAATAATTGATTCTATTATCACATTAATTAAATTTAAATACTTTTTAAACCATTTTTTTAATTGATAAAACCCTTTTTTCTGTGTTAGCAAGACTATGCCGAACGCATATACGTAAGCAAAACAGCTATAAATCGATTAACAGATCGTAAAGTTTAAGGGATAGAATGCCATAGAATTGCTCATGAAGGACAAACCCTTCTTCATGCATGAAAAAATAGCGTAGTAAAAAACTAAACAAACGTGAATATAAGTTAGATTTTTGCACCTTGAATGCCGTGGTAGAAAATCAAACAAAACGTTCAGTTTTACGTTTAACGTGCGTTCAATCAAATTATGTGAATATATAAAACAAAAACTGATGTTAATTACACTGACAGCTGTATAAAAAAATACTAAAAATAATAATATCATATTTCATATGGATTGTGGTTTGGAAAATGAAAAGGAACTGAGTAAATTCTTGCTAATGTGACTATAACGCCAATAATTTGCTTAACTTTTGCCCTTAATAGCCGCTGATTTTTGGAATATAGAAAAATACTTTATATAAAATTTACTTATAGCGGTAAAATAAAACAGATATATCGCTAATGTGGATAAAAACGGTAGTACAAAATTTCATCATTCTCTTAAACACTACAGCGAGAATAAGTCATTTGCAAACATATTTGTTATCATGTTGTAAGAAATCTCTTATGATAAGCTTATTCTACAACTTAATAACCTTTTACTTTTGGAATGGTCTGTTGTGATAACTTCCTTAAAATTATTTGTATTGACATAAAATCGGCGGCAATTTTTACGTTAGCCATAACAAAATATTGCGCTTTTTAGAAGGTTTGAAAATGTTTTTAGTGAGATTTGCATACATACATCAAAGGTCTTTCTAAAATATATAATTTCTGGAAGGACGAATAGGTATTGAAAGCTGTACCTGACGAAGGAATTCTGAGATAATTTCAACTTTTAACAGATGCAGCATGAATGTGATGTTCATATATACCCTCCTATTTTTTAAGGTTGGATGATAAATTAGCTTAAATCGGGGTTCATACGGATGTAAATTGATATTTGGATTCCAATGCAGTTTTCGAAGACAGAACAAAAAATATTGCTTCTATACGGATCCCAGTTTTCTAGTATGTACCTCATACTGGGGGTCCCAAACGACCGAGGCGTATTCCAGAATTTTTCTCAGAATAGATTTGATAAGTCCAAGGACACGTTTGGCCTTGTTGACAGTCTGCGATATGTGCGCATTTAAACCCAATTTATGATAAAGTAAAACACCCAGATCAAGGAATATCTCTACTCTTTCAAATTGATTACATGAAAATAATTAAAATTTATTGGTAATTTTTCATTCTTGACTGACCGGGGGCTCGAACTCACGTTTACGGCCAGGTCGATTTTGACATGTTTAAACAGTAACCACAATATCGCTTCAGAAAATTTTTGCCGTTTAACACTCACCGCCATTGACAAAGGCTGGCAGTCAATAGTCAAGCATTACATTAATCTTTAAATCAAATTGTGTTTTCACTTGGCAAATCAAAATTTTGTAGTTGCGAATAATTATCTATTTAATTGATTTACATATTCTTTCTTACTTCTGTTTTTCATAAACCATAAACAGTTCAATAAAATAACCACAATACTAATTATTAAAAAAAAAATATATTTTCATGAAAACGTTTTTTTACAATTTTATTAACCATCTATTTAAAGATAATAAGCAAATTGAATACAATAAAGAATTTTATTACTTAAAGAATTTTATTACTTGTTGGACTACAGTGAGAACAACGACTCATTAAGGACATAATTTTATGATTTTATACAATTATTTACAAATGGATTAACTATAAATAAATAAGTTGCGTTTTGAAAACATTTGACTTATTAACGAAATGGTAAGTCGAGCATGCGGTGTCGTTTAAGTCTTCTAACTCTTTCAGTATCATCGATCAGAGAGATGGCCAGCGGGTTACAGAAAATGTCGTTGTTAAAATAAGTTTCTGTTAAACCATATGTCTGTAAAAGAACCTTTGGATAAAATATTGTATCTAGGAACTTTCATATAAAGAAAACAAGCTCTTCAAGAAAAGCCTAACCGAAACTTAATTTCTCCAATAATTTTTTTAAAAATGTTTCCATATATATGGATTTGTTTGCATAAAAAAGCTCTCTTTTTTAACTTCAATGTTAGAAAAAGACTTTTACTGGAATAAAATTATCTAAACACTTTCTTTTAAAAAGATTTAGATTGGAAAATTTAGGAGCAGAGAGCTCTTTGGGTCTTTTTTTATTACTTTGTAATTCAATATTTCCGTAAGATAAAAATACTTTTTATAAATGTATTTGGATTGATTTTTTTTTCTTTTATCGAAACTGTAACTTAGACTGAGAGCATTTTAAATTATCTAATAATATTCATCGTATTCATCTATTAAATTTTTTTTAATGTTATCTAGAAATATTAAACAGGGATTTTTCGTATTACTCAAATAACAAAAGAATATGAAAAACTCAATAAAACAAAATAATTTTACGACGAATTTCTTTAATAAAAATTTACGTTCCAGATTACAAGAAATTCAATTAAATCAATTTAAACAGATGTATACCACTGATGGGATTTGTGGTACAATTGTACCAAATTTGGTACACTGGTACAATTCATTATTTTTTGGTACAATTTAAAAAAAATACCCACTAATTTTTATCATTTGTATGAGGTAGATTAACTCACTTTTATTTATTTATTTGTAGCACTAAAAAACAATTATAAATTATAGACTAACGTATATATGCAACAATTAAAAAATATTCCTAGTGAAAAATGTGCTCCAAAAGGAGCAGGTCTTATGTCGCTTCAAAGCTGCTGAAGGAATGCCTGATTTTTGTATGGGGCGATCCCGGTTTGAAGGACTATTTTCTGCTAACAATAAGCGCTTCTTTTAACCTAATAAGACATGCAAACAAAGTACTCCTTAACCGCCTTTTTAACTATATTAACATTTTCATTAATGTTTGGCTTTTACTGGCTTAAATTCCTTTTTTCAAGCATTTTTTTCAAGCATTCGTTGTCAGCACTAAAGTAGTAGCTTTTTTGTATATTTCATTCATTATCATTTACTGCTGTATAAGAGATCTCTTATTGAAGTGCTCGATTATGCGCGCTTTTTCTCTTAAGTGCTTCAAAAACACAAATTTTTTTTACTGGGTTGTTCCTGGACCCACCTTTTTTAATATTATTTTTTATTTACAAATAAATATTATATCCATTTCATATTTTAGCCTCAGCGCCAAGTATACTATACCGATACCAAGTATAGTATACCGATCGTCTCAATATCATATTCTGAGTCGATTTAACTATGGCCCTCAGTCCGGGTGGCTGGCTGGTTTTCTGCCCATGAAACCTTGTGCGTAAAACAGGTCGCAATTTTAAATGTTATCTGATAAAATGTTCTACATTGTTTCCAATTCATAAGGACGAAACCTTCTGAAAATGGTAAGAATCGGTTCATAATTTCACATAGCCCCATACAAACTTCTTTCCGGAATAGAATTATATAGAATATAGAAGAGAATATAAACCATTGTATTGTATTGGTATTTAGATTATCGGCCATGTTCTGGAAATCGAAATCATGTAAAATTGAAATCGAACAAATTTTGAATTCTATGCTGTGTTTAAATTTTATAAAAATATTTCTTTTAACATGCCTCATACTTCGAAGACCACATACCAAAACTAGTTCTGAAGAGAGGAAAAGCTGCGTTCATTAAAAAAAAAATAACTTAAAATCTTCATCGATTTCAATTTCACGTGATTTCGATTTACAGAACATGGCCGTATATGTGGTCCAAACTTATTTTATTTTAATCTAAACCATCTTACCAAATTTTATTGGAATCGGTCCATATTTGACAATAGCTCCCATACAAATACTACTCTCGAAAATAGTTTTAAATGCCATAACTTTCTTATAAATATAAGTATTTTCATAAAAATTGGCGTCAATGACTTTTTAGATAGCTACTAGGGTGTTCAATTAATCGGCTTTTTTTTTTGTTCGATTAAACGATTTATCGATATTTGGTATTTTTTAAATTTAATGGATTAATCGAATAATTCAAAATCTAGAAATTTAATAATTAATAGAAAATTGGTACTTGAGTAAATAAACATTACTAATTTAATAAGTATTTTAATATTTTATTAAAAAAACAAAACAAACGTAACAATTCATTCTAATTGGTAAAACCTTTGCAACGATAAAATAAAATAAAACATGTGTTGATATCATATAAACCAGGGACCGTAACAGTTATTCCTTTTTTCATAAAAGTCAGATGCTAACAGTTATTTTTTGAATTTTATTTTTTTGAAAAAAATAACAGTTATTTCCTTTTTTATATTTTTTTGAAAAAAAAAATAGCAGCTATTTATTGATTTTTTTTTTTTTTTTTTTTGAATAAAAAAAACAGTTATTTTTTGAATTTTATTTTTTCGATCAAAAATAACAGTTATTTTATGATTTTTTTTTTAACAACAATAACAGTTATTTTTTAGATCAAAAATAAAAGTTATTCTTAAGAAGAAATGTACGTGTCATAATTATTTAGTTGACTTTAAATATTTATCTTATTTTAAGATATCCCAACGATGATCACACATTTAAATAAGTATTTAAAGACAACTCAATAATTATAACACGTACATTTCTTTTAAGAACAACTTTTATTTTTGCTCGAAAAAATAAAAATAAAAAAATAACTATTATTTTTGATTGAAAAAATAAAAATCAAAAAATAACTGTTATTATTTTTCAAAAAAATAAAAATTAAAAATTAAAGGTTAGTTTTTATCGAAAAATTAAAATTAACTGTTATTTTTGTTTAAACATAAAAATCAAGAAAAAACTGTAATTTTTGATCGAAAAAATAAAAATCAAAACTTTAAAAATCATAATATTTTATCATAGAAAAGTTCATAAGGATCAATATGGTATACTTGAATATGTTTGCCAGCATTTTCTTCTATATTCTCTGTTTGTTTTAAAATTTCAAAATAACTGTTATTTTCGGTCCCTGGTACAAACAATTAAACAGATCTTTTAAACTTATCTTTTGATAATTTTGTTTTAATAAATTTGTTTAAATGTTTGGCTTTACTTGGAAGCCACACCATCAAATTTTGTCTTTCCTGCACTCGCATTTTTTAAATTAATCACGAGATTGTTCTCAATTTTACCTTTCCATTTGTTTGCCAATTTTACGTTCAATTTAACAACTGACCACACTTTCTTTATAAAAAATATTTTTCTTAAAAATTAAATGTGCTTAATTAAAAAAATTGTGTTCTAAAAAATTCTTGTGCTTTTTTACAAAAAACTTTGAGTCATGCTACTATTTTGAGTTGTTTCTTCGGTGGGAGGCATTTCTAATATGAAATTGATTATGAAATTGAGTGCAGCCAGTGACACAGCTGCCAATTCAAACAAGTTTTGACAAGCAGTTTTTGTGAACAACTTAAAAGTGATTGATTGAACGTGTGGCTCAATAATAAGTAAAAATTAACGAATTATTGCATTTTTTCAGTAATCAGTAAACATTTACTGATTACTTAATAAATATAACTGTTTTTTTTTTACAATTCCAACGGACCCATACATTTGGTTTGTTTATTTGACTAAAAACTATAAAAAATTATACATTTTACAGAAAAACCATTTATGTATTGTTATTCGATTAATCGGCATAAATTCTGCTATAAATCCCTTAATCGAAATCAGCAATTTTAAATTAATCGATTAATCGAACAAGAATTACTCGACCGAACACCCTAATAGCTACTATGTCATGACAAAATGTTTTACTGATGGGTCCAAAATAAACCCCCTTCCTAAAATCACTTAAAGGCTGACTAATTTCATATAGATGAAGATATCTAATAATACTCGGCACAAAGAACTATTATGAATTTTAAACTCAATTACATATTTTTGTTGTGGCGGGTCCATGATTGCCCGTGGGTCCCAAATAGGGTGCATTTGCAAAAAAGTATTCTTTTATATTGTGGTATAGTGTATCAAACGGTCGGGCTTGACCGACTATACTTTTTTACTTGTTTTATTTTTATTGAATAAAAATGTGTTACGAATTACCATGTAAGCTTTTTTATGGCGAAATTTTGGTACAATTTATGTCAATTTGGTACAATTTTGCCGTTAGGGGGTACAATTTAAAAATTGTCAGATCCCAACTGTGATGTTTACTTTTACAAATTACATGCGTGTAAAAGTAAAATCTATTGAAATCCTCCTTAAATCCTTTAAATCAAGTTACGGAAATGACACATGGTGTTCAAACTGAAACAGAAAACATCAATATACAAACATGTTTTTATTAAAGTTTCAAATACAAAGTGTACACATTCTGGTAATAAAAATTCAGAAGGGGAACAGAAGTGCAAATGAAAAATTTATAGTTTTAAGGATGCGAAGTTAAATTTTACAAATAAATATATACTTTTTAACTGAGTTCTTACTATTGAAATAAAAGTATATAAACGGCCAATTTCACCAAGTGCAGTAAAAACTAACTTATACTTTAATAACTGTAAGTTACAATTGAGTGATTCACAAGGTAGTCATAAAGGTGTAAAGTCATATGTCTTAAAAAAATTACAAGAAAATTATACGATTGCTGTGGGCAACCGCTTATAATTTAGATTTCTACTGTACAGTTATGACGAATCAATGAACACAGCACTATCATTTTTATTTTGTTTGAAACAAAACAATATTTTTTTTTAACAATTGTAAAATATTATTTAGGACATTATGACGATATGACGTGATAGCACACCTTGTGAATCACCCAAATATGTTTTTGGCAGTTATAACTGATCGTTGGCCGTAAGACTACTACTGCATATTCTTAGATATGAGGGAGAAGTAAAAAATATACTTCAAAAATTTTAAAATCTCAATTAAGGAAATATATCTAAAAGAATAAGAAAAACAAGTTTTCATCTGAGAACATTTTTAAAATTTGTATCCAACCGGAATTTTGTTTTCGATTGCATCTTGATAGGAATGCACAAGTTTGGGGCATTGTTGGGGGTAGTACACTAAATATTTACTATCTATCACTAAATAAAACTGCAAAAGACATAGTTTGCACTCTTTTTTACCAGCTTTTGTGATGATTGCTGTTTTTTTTAACTATAACTAAAAAAATTTGTGATATTGCAAATTTGTTTACTATCACTAAACGAAGATTGAATGCAAAAATCTGCACTCAATTCAAATAGTGCATAATTTGTACTTGCAATCAAAACAAGCTGCATATAAACAGACTCTCACTAAAATATAAAAAATGTAATTTTGTATGCGCATAGTTTTTGATTCTTGTGATGATATGCATAAGCAAAGGAAATTAAACAACATGAAATTTTGTCAATAACGGAATAATTCTTGGCTTTATTCATGAAAAAGCAAGTTTTTTGTTTGTAAACTTAGAGCAAAATTTCAAGTTGCACTCAAATGAGTGAAGAGCAAAAAAATTGCAATTAACTGATGGTTGCCTTTTCTTAAATCAAACTATTTATTTTTTTTTTTTTGGAGTGCAAGATTTTTTAACATCACTATATTATTATACTTTATTTTTATAATATTAATATATTTAATATAACATAAATACTTGAATTCAATTAGACAATATTGGTACAAAATTATATTTCTGTAGGGGAAACAAATTTTAAGTTTAACAAAAAAGCGTTCAAAAGGAAGGAAAAAAACTGTAACTCTACACATTTTAAAAGCATAATATTATTGTGGAATACCTTCATCTTCGTCAAGGTCTGGGTGAACTTCAATGGGGATATCACCTTCCCCATAGAATTTATACCACGCATGAACTCCAAAACAACTTCTTTTGATCAAAATATTTATTTTAAAATCCACAAAAACACTTCTTTGCACGCAATATTTTACTTTTTATCAGTGTTTGTTTTCACAAAAGAACTTTTTTTCACACAAGTCGTTTAGTCAAAATTAATTTTCTCTATAAACCATTTAAAAATTTATCTTGTCTCAAGCAAGTTACATATTTTCTAAATTTCAGTTTTGATAAGACAAGAAGTTGTTTTGTTAAAACAAAATGTATATATCCAAAAAAATATTAAATACAATTTAGATGTTTTGTCAAAACGATATAACAATTTTATTTCTTGCATTTTAGAAAATTTTTAAACTCTTTCAGATAAGAGATTTTATCAAATATTTTCCCAAATATAATGAAAGAAGTTGATTTGCCAAGAACTATAGATTTTTAACCAAATGGCGTAGAAATGCAAGGATTACACCAAAAGAACCGTCCTAAAAATTTATATTTAATATAAAAATCTTGCAAAAATGTCTTATTTCGAGAGAAGTTGTTTTGTCAAAAGTCCACAGATATTTAGCACAGGTAGCTGAGATTAAATTTTTAATTAAGGGGGCCCGCAAGCCCCCTCATGCAAAATTTAAACGATATTATTTCTATGGCTAACTATTTTTTAGATCGTTTTATTTCTTATGATTAAAAGTCATAGAAAAATGGTAGATTAAAAATTATTATTTTTTCAGCATTTACACTATAGAATTTTTTCTAAGTACGAAGTGAAGTTTCTTTTCACTTTTATATCGTAATATCAAAGGGCAAATAAAATTTATAATCAACATGATAAAAGCATTTCTAATATACCCTGAATATTCTATTTCTTTAACATGGCAGGTTAAAATTACCTATTTTCATAAGAAATTTCATATAGTTTATTTATTCAAAATTTATTATAATTTATAAAAAAATTTAAATAAAATCAATAAAACTATTCGTACAACATTTTAAAATAATGTTAAAAAAATGTAAAAACATTTTCTAAAAATGCTAAATAAAATGCCAAGTGCTGAATGAAAATTTTGCAGCTAAATAAACATTCGTAATGCTAAATTTTGCTGCAGAAATGCAAAATGGCCACGCTGATTCTGAAAGTTGACAGCATAGGTCTCCGATGACTCTAATATGAAGAGCTTTTAAGTTTAAATTGTCTGGATAACTGCTATTTACGGTCCCAGAAATTTACTCCTCGTACAATTTGTTTTAAGTTTGATTTGTAATGAATTTTCTGTAAGAAAATGTTACGTTTAATTATATTTTTTGGCTTACATTTTCTTTTATTCTACCAACAAATGTCGTATCTACTGATAAAATGTAATAAAAGTTAATAAAGACATTCATATGCACACGAACTTAAATAATTTTCTAGTTAAAAGAGTCAAAAGTCTACAAACTTTTTACTTCAATAACACACAACGCACACACATGCATTCATTCACACAAACTCAAGTATTCTTAACACTTGTCTTCTGAAAAAAAGAGTAAACATTTTTCGTAAGCCGGTTAGAGAAGAAAATTCTTAAATTTTTTTTTTTTTTTTTTTTGTTCATTAAATGCAAGAACATCAGTACGTAAGTGTAATAAGATAATTCGAAATGAATTTTATGCATATAATTCCCATAACAAGTGTTAAAAGACATTTGGTGAAACAACGAAATTTCTGTCTATTTGCAGAATCTGTTACAAAAAAAATGTTATAATCTCTACAAAAAAACTTTTTAATTTACTTTTATTACACTTTTATTCCATTTTTTTTTTACTTAATGTGCTGAGACATGTCATATACAAAAATGTCATGTGTATGTGTAAAATGAGAGGGGTAGTTAAGCAGTTTTTTGAAGTTTTGCCGCTTAATGACGAAGTAAAGCTGTGTAACAATTACTTTAATGGCAGCAAAATGTTGTTTCCGTTTAACTTTAATGTATAAAAAGCCTTAAATGTTTATGAGTTTGTGTTGTTTAAAAAATATTTGACAATATGAAAGAAACAAAATTCTTTTAAATATTTTTCACATTAACTTTAATAATGTTTGGCATATTATATTGTGTATACGTTAGAAGAAATTCTGATTGTTGACACGGGGTTTGTTGAGAAGCGGAGTTAGTTTTTTGATAAACTTTGATTTTTATTTATTTAATAAAACTTATTTTTTTTACTCAGAAGTATCAAAGCTTTACTTTGCCAACATGTAAATCAGTCCGTGGTTCACACTTGCACAGAAAAAGTAACGTTCCGTTTTTCAGAATATTTTAAGGTATTTTGCACCTTGAATGCCCGTAGTAAAAAAAAAACCAAACAAATCAAACTTTCAGTTTTACGTTGAATGTGCGTTCGGTTTTTAACTACTCAGAGTTTCACTTCTACAAAGATTAACGTGCGTTTAGTTTTTTACTGTCCAGAGTTCAGCTTCAAAAAAATTCAACGAGCGTTTAGTATTTAATTATGTTCGTTCAGTTTTTCAATGCAGAACGTTAGGTAAATTTATTTTTACGATGCGCTCAATTTTAACATACACAGAAACAATTATCAGCAGTTTTTTATCAATTGAAAAAATTATTTAAAAAATAATTTCAATTAAACTAATTTGATAATTTAATCAATTATTTTTTTAAGTCGAAAGAAAATTAAAAATTTAATTTTGATTTAATTAACATATTAGTTGTTTGAAAATACATTTTTAATTAAAATATTAATTAATTAACAAAAACTCTTAATTCACTTATTTCGTTTAAAATAAAATAATTTTAACTTGTAGAATTGTTGTTGGGAAATGTCAAAACCTGAGCTATATTTAATTAAATCAATTAACACATTCCGGTATGTGATGAAAACCGATCGATTTCCAAACGGCTGTTTTTAAATGGTGTGATGAATTTCGATAAATTTTAAAATCCATTTCTACAGCTCAACTAACATTTGTAATAAAAAATTTTAAAGAATATAGACTGGAGATAAGAAAATGTGCTAGAAATCAATTTTTTATGATACTGAAAACGATTTTATCGATCGTTTAAATCGTTTCTTTTTCTAACACCACTAGTGGTGAATGAGGGTATACTAAGTTTGTCATTCCGTGTGAAACTTTTTTATTATACATCTAAGACCCCATAATATATATTCTGGCTCCTTGAGTAATTCTAAGTCGATTTAGCCATGTCCGTCTATTGAAAATACTTTCACTTTCGAAAAACGCAAAAGAAAAGAACAAACTTGGTCCCAAATTCCTTGTAGTTATCCTAAGCAGTTTGGGATTGAAATCCAGCAACATCGGTTTAGTAGGATCAGAAGTATGAATCAACTTTGAAGCGAATTCACTTTATATAACTGCAAATCATACTGTTAAATTTCGTTAAGATCGGTCCACAATTGACCATAGGCCCCATATAAACCCTACTCTCGGAAAACAGTTTATTGCGCCTAAAACCAAATAAAGCCCACTTTGGGAAAATAATTTAATTCGCCTAAAACCATAACAGATATAGATATTGCGGTAACATTTCTTCCAACTTATATTCATATGGCTAGAAAAATATCATGCAATTTTGTGAAATTCACTGTTAACGCTAAAACTAATTGCACTGCTGTATTGAAATTTGTTTTAATTTATTTTTTGTAATACCAGAAATCAGTCTTCAGAATTTTGGGATGATTGGTCCATAATTTACCATAGGCCCAATACAAATAACGCTCCTAAAAATTATTTTAGTTCGGCTAAAACTTTTACGAATCATGATATTTTACTCAAGCCAGTTCAAAGTTCTAACATGAAACGCATAAAATGTTCTTATTGTCGGCCAATAATTTAATTAAGGTCTAAACCGCAACCAATTTTAATACTGAGTTCGTTTTTGTGAAGCTTAGTTAATAATATATATGTATTAACAATATAGAGCTCACTTTTGTCGATGGAGGGTATCAAAGATGCGGCATAGCCGAATATAGCACTATAACTTGTTTTAATTAAAATTTAAAATATCATTTATTGAAAAAAAAAATATTCAAAATTTAAAATTTTTACCATTTTTAGTAATCTATATAAACATTTTGGTAAAAGATGCAAATTCAACAAGTTGTTTGCTTGAATCTATTAATTTGGTGATTAGAGACAATCTTTAATTTTTCTGTGTATTATTAGGAATGTAAAGAAATACATATTTTTTTTGTAAAGTATTTATTTGAGTTTACACAATGCTAGAAAATATTTTCGATTCGTTCAGTATCGACTGAAAGAATAAGAAATAAGACTGCTTTCGAATCGAAGAAGTGACCCATCACGACTGCCAGAACAAGCCCCCAGAGCTTTTTTTAAATAAATAGTTGGCTATACACAGGGCTATACGCAGGGCTAGGAATTTTTGAAAAGTCGCACAAAAGTTCGTTTCATAAGAATAAAGTCGCACAAAAAAGTGGTTTGAGAAAATAAAAAAAAGTCGCACATCTTTTTCACCGTTTTTTTTTTTCATTAATAAAAAAAAGCTTAACAAAACAATTGAAACAAAACAGTTAGTTGCATTTTTTCATTCTTACAAGCCTGTTTTACATCATTAATGTGTTTTTTTGTTTTTCCATGTCGCTGAAAATGATTGTTTGATTCATCAAAAGCTGCTTACAAACACTGCAAAAAGGCCGCTTTGACTCGATATCTTGCTTAAACCATTTATTGTTCAGTTCCCAGTCTCTCGAATAGTATCCGTTTAAGACTCCGTAGTTTCCTCTGAACACGTATTTCAAGCTTTTATTTTGTTTTCAGATTTTCTATTCGTTTTAACAAGAAATCTTATTTTAAAGAATAAAATTAATAGAATCTGGGAATTATTTTTTTACATAAGTTACTTTTTTATATTCCAAATTTTTTTTATTTTTCGAATTTATTCTATGAGCTAAATTTCGGTTATGTATTTTATAAAGCTTCTTTGTAATAGTTCTATTCCTGAAATTTTTAGGAATGACTTTATACACTACCAGACTATTATCTTATATCTTCCTGTTACATTTTACCTTAGCTATCCGTTTGATAGCAATGAAGTATATTGTATGTACAGAAAAATTTACAATTATTAGACACCAGCAGAATGTAATGCATTTTCTAGCCCGCTACGGCCTTCGTCAGCATTCTTTGTATCACACTGGATAGTGATACTTTATAAATTGAATGTATTTAACTCAACTATTTTAACAAAGCAGAAGATACAATATAAAGGTTTGGTAGTGTATTAAGTCATTCCTAAAAATTTAAGGAATAGAACTATTACAAAAAACTTTATAAAATACATAACTGATATTTAGCTCATAGAATAAATTTGAAAAATAAAAAAATGTTGATTAAATAAATTAAATTTTATTTCTTAAGTTAAAGCCAAATATTCTCACCTGTCCATGTTTTACGAAAACTTCATCATTCAGTGAATCGGCTGCTAAAAATAATTTTGTAAAATAAGCACTGCAATTTTTGATTTTAAAAAGCTTATTTGGTGTGTTCCACAAGATCTCGGGCAAGTTCGGACTAATGAGAGTAAAATGAAAATTACTCTTTAAATTTGCCAAAACTACCCAACATTGCTGGAACGCAAAAACCCATTTTTGCACTTCTTCAGATACTAATGCTGCTTACTTTTCAAATTTAGATCTATTTAAGTGATTTTAGACGCTTAAAAGTCACAACATTACAAAACTTAAGCATTTGCATCATTGTCATTTTTTATATTTTGTTCTTTCATATATTACAAATTAAGAGAAATATGTATGCAATAATGTATTTACCACTTTAATTATTTCATTAAAACCCTACATTTTGCTTTTCAATATATTTTTTTAATAAAAACTAAACTTTTTCTTTTGCTTGTAAGTTTTCTGATTAATTTATCAGTTTCATATGTATGTAAACAAAATCAGCTGATTGTTTATTATTGTCCGAACTTACCCAAAGAAAAAGTTCGTGCAAATTTGTACAGGAAATGAAAAAATTACTCTCTCAAATACTCTCTTAATTGCACGAAAATTGTTATGTGGAACGCTTTTGGGTAACTTTGTGCAAGTTCGGACTGTTTCGTTATGCATGTGGAACAGAGCTATTGTATACATTACAAGGTTGCAAAAAAGGAATGAAAGTGTTGCCAAATGAACAAAAATCTGTGAATTGCTTTAAAATTTTAACGACGTTATTTTGACGACTTTTTTTTAATGTGATAAAAAAAAGTAAGAATATTTATAATGTTTCTTGTGATAAACTATACAAAAAAGGGTAAAAAGTCTTAAAAAAAACTCTAATAAAAGTCGGTGATAAAAAAAAGTCTCACAAAAAGTCGCAGACCGCTAAAAAAATGTCAAATTGCGACTTTAGTCGAGCAAACATTCATTTTAAATAATGTACAAGCAGTGGCTTAATTTTGTTTATATTTTTTTTTTTTTTTGCAATAATAAAGAATTACCTAAAATGTTAAACAATGCAGTGTTGGCCCACAACTATTAAAAATAAACGTAAGCGAGATATGTCTGAACAAAAATATTTACTAGCCCTTTGATAATCTAAAGATTATTGTTAATTTGTTTCAAATACCGAATTATTATTTTGAAGCCCCACTTCGAAAATGTTTGCTGGGCTTACATTGGAATACCAAGCAAGCTGGTAAAATAATACTAAAGTTTTAAAAATTTGCCAAAAATATTTTTTACTACGTTTCGTTCAGTTATTTCAATCGGCGTGTTAGTTGTGCTTAATTTTTACTGCACTTAATGTTGCAGGAACTTAATGAAATAATGCCAGTTTAAATTGTCTTTAGCTTAAGAATATGGCTTTTTTATACTTACGCAATAAGCATTCATTTTTTTAAAATTCAACTGCTTTAAATATTGCTGGAATCAAATTTTAGTTTATGCTCTTATTTCAAGTTAAATTCCAGTTTATACAAAAATGTTTTAAACTATTTTTTTTTTATTTTAATTTTATATTGCTTAAGCTATCAAAAAATAATTTTTGTGACAAGATTTTTTTAAAAATATTCAGACCGTGTTTGAAATATATTATTAAAGCGCTTAAGTAAAATCAAATTACATCAATAGCAACAAAAGATTAGATAATATTTACAGCATTGGCGAACACATTTATAGGATAGATTCGATTTGCAATACACCTGATAGTAGTGTTGTAAGATCTTACGAACTTTTTAATTTAGAAAATTTCTTCAAACGTCCAATAGAGTCTGGCTTTTTGCACGGCACACGGAGCAACCAGTAACAAAAAAATGCAAAAAGTTTTTTTTTAATAGCTGTTTATTAATCTTCATATTTATTCTCAGACGTTCAAGAATTACCGGTAAAATTTGAAAACACCAACCGATTGATAAAGAATATATTTGAAAGGCTGTTTGAGGAAATTAAATTAGTTCAAAATAATCTATTTTACCAAAGGCTCCTTTTTAAAAAAAATTATGAGTTCTTAAGGTTTGAGAGGCTCATTCTGGATTCCGAATAAAATTTTTCCAATTTGATAAGTTAAATTTTAATATATTATATAATAGTTCAACTTATTTCATGTCAACTATTAACGTATTAACTATACACACAGAAACTCATTTCATTTATACATATCAGAGTTGTAAACAAATTACTCATTTTTGAATTAATGCAAAAATAATTCATGCACTGAATTGGTAAAATTTTGAATTAATTCTTTCCGCCAAAAAACGAATTGAATGAAATTTGAATCAGTTGAATTTAGCAAACATGAACTGCAATTCATTTGCAATTCAAATGAATTGGGAAAAATGAACGGCATTTCATTTTTAATTCAAATGAATTGGTAAAATGAATTGCAATTCATTTCCAATTCATTTGAATTGAATTGACTTTGAATTAATTCAAATAAGTAAGAATAAATGAATTGCAATTCATTTCCAATTTATTTGAATTGATTTTCAATTAATTCAAATGAGCTAGAAAAATGATTTGCTATTAATTTCCAATTCATTTTAATTAATTCAAATGAACTCGAAAAATGAATTTGTTATTCATTTCCAATTTATTTTATTGATTTTGAAAAAAGACTACTGTAAGTAAATTAAAAAGTTAGAAAAATTAATTCAAATGGACAACAAAAGTAACTTGTAATTCATATTTATCAAATCAAAAATGAATTGCATTCAATTGAAGTAAATTTGGTGTTTGGAGTTTGGTTCATCAAGTACTACTTATTTCGCTTTTGACGGACGCTGAATAACAAGACATTTAATATTTAAAATATATTAATAATTTATGAAATTTTGTGGCCCACGAACATTCAATGACAAACACTTTAGTAATACTTATGTAATATTTATTTAATATTTATGTAATATTTATTTAACAAAATGTAATTATATTTTACAAATAAACATGAAATTACGAAAAATTACAATATATGGACAATATAGTAGCATATATAGGCATGAACTAATTTTGCTTATATTTTAATTAAAAATAAATGCTAATTAGATTGAATTAGAATGCATCGTTCACTTTCAGCAATAATAATTTTTCAATATTATCATCTAATAGATTTCCACATTCCATGTTTCCATGTGTTTGAAATCGCAGCAAGTCACACCCTCAGTTACATTTACTTACAGTAGTCTTTTTTCAAAATCAATTCAATTCAAATAAATTGAAAATTAATAACAAATAAATTTTTCGAGTTCATTTGAAAGAATTCATATGAATTGGAAATGAATTGCAATTAATTTTTTCTAACTCATTTGAATTAATTCAAAGTCGATTCAATTCAAATGAATTGGAAATGAATTGCAATTCATTTTACCAATTCATTTGAATTAAAAATGAATTGCAATTAATTTTGCCCAATTCATTTGAATTGGAAATGAAATGCAATTCATTTTTGCAAATTTATTTGAATGGATTCAAATTTCATTCAATTCTTTTTTTTTTTGGGGAAAAGAATTAATTCAAAATTTAGCTAATTCGTAATGAATTGAAATCAAAAAAGAATGATTCATTTACAACTCTGATACATACATATATACCTACTAACATTCTCTTAAACATATTTAATTCGGTAATTCTTTTTTTTTTCCTTTAACAGATATTTCTCTTAATAAATAAAAAGAAAAAACGAAAACAACAAATTTTGAATTTGTTTTCCATTGAAATTGTAGGCTTGATTTATATTGGTATTATAGGCTGGTTTTAGACTTGCCTTCAATACTTGAATTCAAGCATAATTATTACGTGTTTGAGACTGGAACTTCACTGTAATTAAACGCTTGAATTTAACTGTATTTACATTGTTATGTTCGACTGGATTTCCAGTACCCGTTTTGCTGGAGTATGCTATTGAATTCCAGTATAATTATGGCTTGAAAGTTGAAAATAGGACTGGAATTACACTTGAATTTCAGCAAACCCAATAAGCACTGAAATTTAAAAAATTCAAGTGCTCTAAATATTGCTGGAATTTAGCTTTAATTTATGCCCTATTTTCAAGTAGAATTCCAGTTCATACAAAAATATTTGAAACTATTTTTTTACTTTTGTATTGCTTAAGCTATCAAAAAAAAAAATATATTAGTGAACAAATATTTGTAAATATTTCTATGTACCGAAAGGATTTTAAACTTTCGAAAAAATGGAACCATTAATTTACTAAGTGTAAATTAATCTTAAAATGAAGATGATGATTAGGAATTTCATATACATACCATTTTTTTTCTTTATGCCATGTTAAAAAAAAATTAATATGATTTCCATTGAAATTGTAGGCTTGATTTATATTGGTATTAGAGGTTTGATTTATACTTGGCTTCAATACTTGAATTCAAGTATAATTATTACGTGTTTGAGACTGGAACTTCACTGTAATTCAATGCTTGAATTTTACTGTTTTTATATTGTTGTGTTTGACTCGATTTCCAGTACCCGTTTTGCTGGAGTATGCTATTGAATTCCACTGTAATTCAAGTATAATTCAAAGCTTGAAAATGGAAAACAGGACTGGAATTACACTTGATTAATACTTTTATTCCATCAAAATTGCTTATTGGGAAGTTGCTTATTGGCCCAATAAGCAATTTTGCTGGAATCCAAGTATAAATCAAGTGTAACTCAAGTCCTGTTTTCCATTTTCAAGCTTTGAATTATACTTGAATTACACTGTAATTCAATAGCATACTCCAGCAAAATGGGTACTGGAAATCCAGTCGAACATAACAATGTAAATACAGTGTAATTCAAGCGTTGAATTACAGTTAAATTCCAGCCTCAAACACATAATAATTAAACGTGAATTCAAGTATTTAAATCAAGTATAAATCAGACCTATAAAATCAATATAAATCAAGCCTACAATTCCAATGGAAATCAAATTAAAAAAATTAAATATTGAAGAAAGAAAAAAATATAATGGTGTATGAAATTATTGATCTTCCTTAATAGTTTGTGGTTTATTCACATTATACTATAAAGCATCTGCATACAAATGTGATATCATTGGAAAACAATTTAAAAGTGCTATACGATGGTACATTTTTTTTGGTGCTAGAGTAATATAATACGGTATCGAAGACAATATCGCAAACGGTACCATTAGATTTACCTTTAATATTTTTCCGTAATACCACATAACTATTACATACATTGTTTATACATATGTATGCATGCATATTTGTATTTGTTTTGTTGAAGACCTCGTTACGTTTGATTAAAGACCAAGGAAATTAATAATTTAATTTTTTCGAAATTATTAAAATTCTTTTCCTCCCTTTCACCGCACAGAAATAAATTTTTAAAAATATTTTTCCCCAAATATGTTTTTTTTGATAGCTTAAGCAATACAAAAGTTTAAAAAAAAGAGTTTCAAACATTTTTATATGAACTGAAATTTGACTTGAAAATTGAACATAAATTAAAGCTGAATTACAGCAATATTAAAAGCACTTGAATTTCAAAAATTTTAGTGCTTATTGGGGGGTATCTAAATAAAGGGTGATTCATCGTGAGGTTTGATTTTCCGTATGCCTTGTTTTACAGCTCACGCATGACTCATATCAAACTGCTTTGTCATTTCTGTTCAGTATTGTTTGGTAAGTCTTCATGGGAAGACTCACACCGCAACAGCGTCTCCAAAGTGTTGAGCTGTTTACAAAAATCAGCTTTCTTTGAGAAATGTTTTTCGAGCGATTTGAGGAACTTACGTTGAGCATAATCGACCTTCTGAAACCACTATTGCCAACACCATTCGCAAATTTGAGTCCCAGCTTACATTAGTGGACGATACTCGACCGGTTAGACCCCATCCAGCACGTTGTGAAGTGAATATAACAGCTGTAGCTGATTTAAATTAGATACGATAGAATTTAAATGGGAGTTTCGATCGATCTCGAACGCCTTAATTTGGCGCCTGCCCTGAAAAGTAGTTTACGACTTGAAGTGAATTAGAAAAATCCATAAAAAATTTATGAATATTTGTTTTAATATTTGTGCAAAATTAAATTAAATTTATTATTAAATTTATATCAAATAAGTTATTTTTAGCTGTTTATAATCATAACATATTCAGCAAATAAAAGATCGTTAATTCTTCAAGAAAAAAATACCTCAAGACCTTCAGATTTTCCCTCTTCAGACTCCAGTTCTTTTGGTATCTTAAGCGTAGATTTCATAATGGAAATATTCACTCCAACTGGTTTTGGCAACTGATTACTAATTGCCTTATCTCCAAGAACTCCAGGACTATGAACTTCGAGGGAACTTTTTTTCACACTACCGGTCCTAGAAATACGAATTGGGGAAACTGGCAGTCTAGTAGCTTTAAATAATAAGAATTCATTAAAGAAATTAGTGATATGAATTGGATTCAATTAATACTTACGCAAGGCCAAATTTTGTTCGGATAATTTCATTCTGTCTATTTTCTCTAAAATTGTTGATTGGTTCCACAAATTGCTGCAAAAACACTTTTTGCTCCCTGCAATTGATTTTTGGGACATCTTGGAAGATCTACATTCCTCATGGCGACCACAAGACAAACAGGTTTTCTTATTTTCGATCACAAGAGGTTTCATGTAAGGACATTTAGTTGATTCGATTTTTAAAACTTTTAATTGATCCCTGATCTCGCCAAAACGTTGTTCTAGATATATTTTCATTGCTGGCAACGTGACACGCTCCAATTTACAATTCAACATCTCCTGACACTCCAACATGGTCTTACGAAATGTGTTATCTTTTTGTTGCAATGCAAAACGGATATTCTCAATATTATTCACTATCAATTCAATACATTTTTCTTTGCCGGCAGCTTCTTCAGACACAAGCAGGATATCCTTAAGCTTGTTTTGCATACCTTCGATTTTAGCTTCAAATTCCTTAAAGAGTTCCAACACTTTTGGATACAGGTTTCTACGTAACTCCCTGTTGAAAATAGAATTTCGTGCCAATAAACAAATTTCCTTATTATGCTGCATATAGAGAGAACACAAATCCTCATTGAAAGCTGCATAATAATCCCAATTTAGGGAATGGAAAATGTGCGTTTTATGACAACGACGAATTATTTCGAAATGTTGTTGCAGTTTTAAATCAATGTCCTTTGTCTTTTGCTCCAGCTTTTCTAAAAGTTCATATTTTTCTTCAAATCTTTTGACAGATTCTAACTGAAAACTATATTTGCCGCTGTTCGTATTGCTGTTACATAATGTTTGTATACACTTGGCTGAAAATCCTTTAATGCGCACACTTTCATTATGGCAATTAAGCTTTTGTAGCAAAATAATTAAAAGGCTTTGAAGAACACTCAAATGCTCATGAGTTAATTCAGTAGCTCCCAGTGCAATTTTAGCTAAGTCTCCGAGTGTGAATTGTTTTGTGGTCGCAGGAGATGACATTTTAAATAGATGTTTTTTTATTCTTTAATTTGTTGAAAGAAAAAGAAATTAAAGAAAAGGGAATGAAACTAAATAAATAATTTTCTTGAAATTAAAAAAAAAAACTGTCCAAGGCGAATTCATACAGGTGACATTTTCGAGGCATCTGCTTATTGTTTATTTATTTTTGTGAATACTGAATGTCAAGCTTTGTTTACATTTTGTGAAAAAATTTGTTAAAATTTAAAATTTAAAAAAAATCTAAATACTTGAATAAAAAACTTATTTAAATTTTATAAAACAAAAAAAGTGAATATAAAATCAAGGAATAAAAAGTGCGTAAGGAATAAGTGGAGCCACAATAAATATGCAATACAGGAATAATATTTACCTTCTAAAGCAATTGTGTATATTTTATAAACAAAAAAATCCCTTGTTTACGTTTTCAACAAATAATTCTGACATTCACTCTAACTTTTTACAAAAACAAAATACAATGTATTTTTATAAAAGAAAGGAATAGCTATTATAACTCTATCTCATGATGCGGTATGAATTCGCCTGTATGAATTCGCCTTGAAACTATCGCTCGATTTATGGGTTAAAAATCATCGGCCATGTTCTGAAAATCGAAATGAAGTAAAATTTAAATCGATGAAAATTTTCAATTGAATTTTTGTAAAAATGAACGCATTTCAAGAGTAGCTTAGGTAGAGGAAAGTTGTCCTCAAAGTATGAGATATGTCACAGAGTACAATTCCGTTCGAAGCGGAATTCATTTCGTATTTTGTTGCTTCAGAAAATTACGGAAAAAAACTTTGCGGAATTAAAAAAATTTTGTTTTCATAAACGGAATGGGAATTTTTGTAACTTAAAGGCCAAAAAACTATCAATTAACAGATATGTATGTTTTCTTCGGTTCCGAACGGAATCATTTCGAACGGAATTGTACTCTGTGACATGGCTTCCAGAACATGCCCGCATGTCTTATTTTTAATTCCTTTTAAGAGAAAATTTAATTTTTTCTGTACTCCGCTTGCTTCTCTACACCGTACGCCTACAAACACCAAAAATCATGTCTTAAAAAATATGGAAAAAATCACCGTCTGAATCTAGTGCATGTATAAGTCTGAATTTACACGTTTGATGCTCAACTTCTGTTCAATTCCCTTTTAAAGATGTCAATATGATCACACGCAGCAATCAGTTTCCACTTGTTTTGCTTCAAAACAACAATAATTTTATTCAAAACGAACTAAAGAAAAAATATACATGCAGCCATTGTTGTGCATATACCTACATATGAAAACACAAAGCGTACTGACCGACTACAGCATCTTCATACTAACCCCCTTTCTTCTTTCTTCACTCTCCTAAAAACACAAGTGTTGCGCATCAAAAGATGAAACGTGTGAATGCAGACTTAAAACCAAGTTATAAACAGTTGTATTAAACTCGCTTAGCTGCACTTAGAAGTGTGGAATCAATGCACATTTAGTATATTATCCCAAAAGTATGCTATAGAATTTGGAAATGCCATTTTGCAAATGCGACGATGCAGGACCATTTGCACAAGATTGTTAAGGCTGTGGGAAAAATCGCCCAAAGAAAAATGGCCCAAAAAAAGAAATGAAAAATCGCCCAAATGAAGAATCGCCCAACAGAACATGAAAAATGACCCAAAAAGTTATATATGAAATTTTGCCCAAAAGAAACGAAAAAGGGCCCAAAAAAAAATGAAAAATTACCCAAAAAGCAAAAACGAATTTTTTCCCGGTGGCATGTTATAACGTCCAGTGTCATAGTGTCCATGGACGTTATGACACTCCAAAAAGTGTCATAGTGTCCATGGACACTGCGCTAACTAAAGCTTCTCTGCACAGCCGGCCTTCGACCGGGCGCAAGGATTTCCTCCTCTATGGTATAACAAACACCGGCTTCGCTAACTAAAGCTTCTCTGCATAGTCGGCTTTCGTTTGGAAACAAGGCAGATTTTAGAAGCTTTACTTAGCGAAGCCGGTGTTTGTTATACCATAGAGGAGAAAATCCTTGCGCCCGGCCAAAGGCCGGCTGTGCAGAGAAGCTTTAGTTAGCGAAGCCGGTATTTGTTATACCATAGAGGAGAAAATCCTTGCGCCCGGCCGAAGGCCGGCTGTGCAGAGAAGCTTTAGTAAGCGAAGCCGGTGTTTGTTATACCATAGAGGAGAAAATCAAAAAAATGGGCCATTTTTCATACAACATTTTTGGGTGATTTTCCATAATGAAAAATCACCAAATTTAAAAAACGAAAAATCACCCAACAATAACGAAAAATAGCCCAAAAATTTTAGGTCACTTTTCATATGAATTTAGGCCCAATTTTACATGGAATTTTTTTGGGCGATTTTTCATTTCTTTTTTTGGGCCATTTTTCTTTGGGCGATTTTTCCCACAGCCGATTGTTAATTACAAATTTCTTAAAATTCATCAAATCAAACGGGTAACTTCTGAGATTTTTTTGAATTTTTTTTTTTTTTAACACCATTTTTTAGAGTTCAGACTAAAAAGCTTTGCAAGATGCAAACGTTTGTAATAGTCAATGTTGGACAAAAAAATACAAAATACTTTTATGTCGTGTATTATAATAAAAACTACAAAATACAAAATATTTTTTTATTTTAAATCCCAGCCCAGCTGTTTGAATAAAACAACAATTACTGAGCTAATCTGCCAAATAAGATTTTCCAACCGGATGCAGTTGAATTTTCGATCTAAGGATTTGTTTCGTATACACAGAAAAAATTATCTCCAATTATCTCCAATCACCAAATTTATACCAAATTCAAAATATCAAGCAAACAACTTGTTGATTTTGCACCTATTACCAAAATGATAATATCGATTACTAAAACTTGTAAAATTGTGAATATTTTTTTTTCAATAAATCATATTTTTAATTTTAATTAAAAAAATGATCAAATAACTTTGCCATTTGAAACAATGGGGGGATTCACAAGGTGTGCTATCAAGTCATATCGTCATAATGTCCTAAATAATATTTTACAATTGTTTAAAAAAAAAATATTTTTTTATGTTGTTTGAAACACAACAATATTTTTTTTTTTTAAACAATTGTAAAATATTATTTAGGACATTATGACGATATGACTTGATAGCACACCTTTTGAATCCCCCCAATATGTTAATTTATTTAAAAAAACATTGGCAATTCCCAACAACAATTCTACACTTTAAAATTATTTCATTTTAAACGAAAAAAGTCAATTAAGGTTTTCTGTTATTTAATTAAAATTTTAATTGAAAATTTATTTCAAAGCAACTAAAATGTTAATTAAATCAAAATTAAATTTTTTATTTTCTTTCAACTAAAAAAATTGACTCAATTATCACATTAATTAAATTTAAAACCATTTTTTTTAATTGATAAAACTTTTTTTTCTGTGTAATAAAAATGATAAGTTTTGCATTAAAATGCGCTTGACAAATCATACAAACGAAAACTAAAACACAGACAATTAAGTAGTCTAAGACGTCCTAAATTTTTCACCCTATGTGATTTTTCAAAGGAGTATACATTTATAACTATTTAAAAAAATTCAATTATCCTTAAGTCTAATGCAGATTTTTTTCTCCTGCAGCTAAAAACCTTTAAATTATTTAAAAGACATCCATTCCTTATTACTGAAAATCTAGTTCCCATAAATTAAGGATAAATGTCCTTGACCTCCTTGTCAAAAAAAAAAAACAAAACAAAAAGAAACATAAATTTTTTCTGGTTTACCTGCAAATGACGATAAAATTCGCAAATCTTAAAAAGTTTTTAATATTTATCTTCTTTTTTTATTATTGTAGGTAAAAAAAACTGAATATAAAATTTATCTCTCTTGTTCTTTTCGACTTGTTCACATCAAATAAAAATATATTTTTTCTACTTCTTGTTTGTATTCCTTGTTCTTTAGATTCATTTTGGCCAACATTTTAAGTTTTTCCTTTCGGAATTTTTTTTTTATTTTTTGCGATGAGTTGAAAGTTGAAATGATTGTGAAACTTTCACTGTCAGTTTGAAATAAAAAAAGACTACAAATAACTGAAGAAAATCACAAAAAAACAATGAAAGGAATTGAAAACGAAGGTACTGGGCTAAGCATTTTTTTATATAATGCAAAACTAAAATTGAAACTAAAACATAACAAAAGTAGAAGAGTAAGAGAAAATATCTTAACCCAGTTTTCTTGGTTTAGTTCGGTAATGTTTTTTCCTGCTGCTGTTTGGGGTTTTTGACACAGAAATATTTAATGCATTTTTTAAATCACTGCAATAAAACTCTGAATAAAAATTCAACCGCCAAAGTTTCAAATAAAAATTTTTTTATTAAGCCAAAACTGAAACAATAACGAACATTGCAAAAATTTTCCAAAACTCATTTGAATGTAAACGTTGAATGTATGAATAATTATAAGAAAAAAATTATCCAAAGTGGAATTTCTAAATGGCCAGGCAGTCGAGTTAATTATAACAACATTCAAGGTGATTTGAAATTAATGCAAATTAACAATTTACTCGTAGACAAGTGGCAGTACATGAATCAAGGCTATAAATGTTAGAGAGTTAATTTAAGCTTTAAAATATGGATATATTTTTCAAAAATGATAATGATGGTATTAAGTGTATACTGTAAAAATAATGAGTAGAAGATAAAAACAAACATAAGATTTAGTTAAAAGAGCAACAATAAAGGAAAGAAAAACTTTTTTAATATTTATATGGCAGAGCTTTTTAGCTCTCAAACCACCTTATGCAGGATGACGTTTTGGAGCCGTAACCAAAATCATCGGTCTACGCAAGCCTTTGTTTAGAATGGAGAAAACTTCCAGAATGCGTTTCTGAGTGCTCCACACGTAAGCAGGGCTATGAAGTGGTCAAAAATAGTTCTACATATTTTAAGTCCGACTTAAACTGCGTACAGTTACGGTCTGATTGCCCTTAAAAAATAATGGCAATGACGTTCATGCTGTTTCCCTCCCAGAATACTCTTATACAACATTTACACCTACACAAAATCTAGTAGATTTTAGTTAAAATCTTAAAAAAAATTTTTGGCGTTTACACCAATGCTTTTTGACATATTGTCGGATTTGGTTTTCATAATAAAAACAGCTGATTGATAAAGGAAAGAAATTGTATTGTAAACTATTATTTATTAGCAAAAATGGAAAGCCAAAAACAAATTTTATTATATTTTACATCCAGATCTAAAAAATACAATCGAAATTAACATTTTTGCGTAAAAAAAACAGCATTTGTTAAATATAAGGTTTCATGTACTACCCGCAATAAATGATACCTTGGAAAAGACGATTGATACGGAAAAAGAGCACCCAAGTGGCGAGGAGTTTACTTACGACTATAACCCAAAAGGTGAACAAGTAAAAGATAAAATTGCAAATTTTTAAATGTAAAATTTTTATTGCAAAACAAACGAAAACAAATAAAAACTTAAAAAAACAATATTATAAGCGCCTCTTCGTTGGAATTCCAATGCTTTTACCTTTTGTAGGTACGTTTTCTGTAAATTAAGGTCACTGTATGCTACACAGTTTATATTAATATAATTTACATACCCTTTATTTATTATTGGTTTACCCATTTTTATAAATTCTTATTTTTGTTTATTATCGATTTGCCGCAAATTAGTTTTTCCCCGCTCTTTTAATATATTTCTTTTTATTTTGTCAAACTGTCAGATTTTGTTATTCAGAGCTGTATTTTTTAGTACATTAGTACATTGCAAGATTTCGTGGGATTTTGCCAAAATCTAGTGGCGAACTAGATTTTGTTTTGTATGGGAAATCTAGTAGAAATGAACAAGATTTCGCTCAAAATCTCTTAAGTACTAGATTTCGTCTAGGTGTAAATGTGGTTTTAACTCGAAAGCAAATGAAGGCTTCTGTAATTTAAGACAGTGGCAAAGAGAAAAAGATATAAAGCGCTTATGTTTAGTAATATTTTAAATTGTGATACATTAAATTTTAAACGGTTAGAATTGCTTCACAATTTTACATCAACTCCTTAAAAAAGTCCTCTCGCAGTTGAACATTGATGCCTTTAAGCCGATATTCAGCTAAAATTCTGACCAAAAATGTTATTCTGCAACGTAAATCAAGGTACTGGTGTCAAATCATCGCATTCGATATCGAGTAAACTATCGTATCGCATAAACTATCATATTTTTCTGCATACGATAGACACTGACGTATCAAATGAAAACTCTAGAGATTTTATGTCTTTGGTTACTCGAATGCTATCATCTCGAATAACGATACATTTCAATCGATATCGATTGTCATGATACCAAAATAAAAAATTTCGATAAATTTTGCTCGATATCGTATGCGGTGATTCGACCCCAAGTATTATTTATCTGTCTATATTATTAAATGTCATATCACAGTTGAACCTTCATGCCTTGATACTGATATTCTCCTTACATTCTGCACAAAATGTTTTACTGCAACATTAATCATGCAACAGCATTGTTTAATCAGTCTATATTACCCCATAGCCTTCATATAAAGACCACTCCAAGAAATTTCTTTCATAGCCTTAAGCTTCTTACAGAATTTGGTAAAACTAACTTTTATAAAAGCCTTATAGATACAGGAAATAATATGGACACCTTACATTTTTATTTTTTACTTTGAGCCAACACTCTGGGATTCCCCCTACTAATGCAATGCATTGTTTTTGTATTAGGAAAATATATTATGAAGTGATGGAAAGAGGGAATAGTGTTTGTGGACATTTAATTTGAATTTTTCCAAAATATAGAAGACTAGGAAGACTTCTGCCGGGAGCCTATTCCACTCACGGCTAGTTCGACCGAGAAACTAATTTTCCTTGTAATGCGCTGTGTGTTACACTGAACAGTCGACAACGAAGAGATGTGGTCTGCTGGAAAGGCGAGTACTAAGAGCATGTACCCGCGTCTCAGGGACGAGTTCGCCCATCTCAGCTGAACACTTACTGAGGTAAAATCGATATAACAATGTCGCATAATCCACATTCCGACGATGCTCCAATGAGTCAATAGAGCTGGATACCCTACTGTCAGTAATGAGCTTCAACGCACTCCTTTGCACCCGATCCAGAAGCTTCAAAATATACCTTGAAGTACCTGCCCAGATATGGGAATTGTATTCCATTTTCCTGCCTACTAATGCAATGCAATGTGTTGGTTTTAAGAAAATAGGTTATGAGGAGATGGAAAGAGGGAGTAGTGTTTGTGGACATTTAATTTGAAATTTCCATATTGTAGAAGATTTTTGAAGACGAATTTTCCCTGAAATGCGTTGTGCGATACACTGGACAGTCGACAACGAACGGATGTGATATGCTGCAATGGCGAGTACTAAGAGCATGTACCAGCGTCTCAGGGATGTGTTCGCCCATCTCAGCTGAGCACTTACCGAGGTAAAAGCGATATAAAAATTACACACAACCCACATGAGTCAATATAATTGGATACTTTTCTATCATTGACGATCTTCAACACACTCCTTTGCACCCGATCCAGAAGCTTCAAGATAGACCTTGAAGCACCTGCCCAGATATGGGAATTGTATTCCATTTTCAGTCGGATATAGACGATACAAATAGTGAGGTGCTTAGACGGTGTGAAGTAGTTCTTGCACCGTTTTTAGAAACCATGACACTTGAATGCTTATTTCAACACTTGAAAAAAATGTTGGTTCCACTGAACATCACATTTAGTTTTCATGCCTAGAACATCAAGAGTGTCTGATTCCTCAATAGCTATACCTCCCATGGATACAGATGACGCTGCATTAAAATCGACCCTATTCTCAAGACCCCACTCGGAGATTGTCGTAAGGTGATGATTGAGTGTATCGTTCATATACTGCCTCATAGCTTCAACCTCAGTAAGGCTTAGTCTATGATTAAAGGAAAATGAATGGCAAACGTTGCTGTCATCTGCGAAGGAATGGATAGGATTGGAAGTTAGAACCAGGAGGTCGTTAAGAAAAATAAGAAAAAGTGTAGGAGAAAGAACAGAGCCTTGCGGCACCCCCTGAATTTAAATGAAACTCCTCCGATGAGCTTAGAAACGAGTGCATCATGCCGTACACGATCAAACGCTTTGGAAATATCTCGAGCAACCACTTTGCTTTCTCCAAATTGGTGAATAGAACGACCTCCACGCTATCACAAAAAAGTGAATTAGACTCCAGTTAATTTACCAAGTGGTAATTGATCATGCTCTCTATGACCTTCGGGAGCGCAAAGAAAATTGCTATTGGTCGGTAGTTTGCAGGGTTTGTAGCCTCATCCTTTTTTGGGATTGGCTGGACTTTGGCCACCTTCCAGCAAGAAGGGAAAACTCCTTACCGGTACGAATAGCTTAATAATGTTGCCAAAGGACGAGAGAACGACAATGCACACTTCTTTAAGACTTATTACGGCTGTAATACCATCCGGGCCCGTGGACTTGTTTTTGTTATGATCTTCAAGGACCCTTTTAACTGCATGCACTCGTAAAAATATCTTGGACAAAGCAGCAAAAAGGTTGGCTTTATCAACGGGGTCTGTAAATATTTGGAAATTCATTTCATGGGTTAGAATGAATGAACTTGTATTATTCTTTAACCTTTTAACAAAATAACAAAAGGTCTTACCATCCCGCGGAGCAGCAAGAACCTTAGCTCGCAGACGATGTTCGTAAAGAAATATTTCACGTCTGAGTACTCTGGCACATTTGTTTCTCGCCAGTTTACGTAACGCGTCAGCAACTGGGTTTTTGTCATCACGCCAATTACTGAACGTATCGTCTCTGGATCTGACTGCATTCCTGCACGTCTGATTAAACCAGCACTTATGTTTTGGGTTTTATAAAAGCATAATAGAGACGACACGAAATAATTTGGACACCTAGCATTAAAATTCAACAGGGCATATCTTTAAAAATAACTCTGGTATTACAAACAAATAAAAATTTTTTTGTAAATAATTTATCTAGCTTTTATTTTCGTCTAATCTAGAGCAGATTATGCAAGTAATGAATATGCTACGAGGGTCGAGCTGGCAAATCCAATTATTTTAAAATATATATTTATGTTTAATTACTGGTTCCTTAATATTTATATCCCGATTTTTTTCAAGGTCATAATTTTGTATTTTTACTAATAATCTAGTTAATCCTTTTTAGTTCCCATATAATTTTTTTACTGACCATCAAAAAGTTTCATGTTGATAGAGAAATCTGTTTTTTCAGACCTTTTAATTTTTAACCTTCGTAGCCCAATTCATGTAATTTTGCCATTGAGTCTACACACGTGCATTATCTTGATGAAAAAGAACTTTATTCTTGGCCATATGGGGTCGTTTTTTTTAAATCCTCTTTAAATCGATCCAATAAGTTGGCATAATAGTCGCCGTTTATTCTTTTTCCCTTTTGAAGGTAATCGATGTAGATTATCCCGCGTGCATTCCAAAAACCTTTTGCCATCACCTTATTGGCCGACAAACTTACCTTGGCCTTCTTCGGAGCCGTTACAAAATGCCGCAAAAACTCATTCGAATTGCGGTTACACAACTTCAAACAATCCTTCTTTGAGGGTACTTTTTGGTACATTTTGCTCTTCAACTGGTACTTTTTGAATTTCCGTTAGTATTACACATAGAAACATAAAACTAAACATGCAAAGTCCTGAGTGAATCAGAATTTGTAAGAGGGATCTTTTTGGTACTTTTTCGTTCTTTAACTGGTACTTTTTTTTAATTTTCGTAAATATTAGACCTATTAACATAAAATTAAACATGCATGGTCCTGAGTGAATGGGAATCTGTAAAAGGGCTTTTTGGTACTGTTTTGTTCTTTAACCGGTACTATTTCAATTTCCCTTAGTATTGGACCTAGAAACATAAAATTCAATATTAAATGTCCTGAGTGCACAATAATCTATAAGAGGGGAATTTGTTGTATTTTTTGTTTTTTAACTGGTACTTTTTGAATTTCCGTTAGTATTAGCCCTAGAAACATAAAATTCAACATCCAAGGTCCTGAGTAAATGAAAATCTGTAAGAGGGGCTTTTTGGTTCTGTTTGGTCTTTAATTGATACTATTTGCATTTCCGTTAGTATTGGACCTAGAATCATAAAATTCAACATTAAAGGTCCTGATTGGACAAGAATCTATAATAGGGATCTTTTTCGTTTTTTAGCTGGTACCTTTTTTATTTTCGTTAATATTGGATCTACAAACATAAAATTGAGTATGCAAGGCCCTGAGTGAATGAGAATCTGTAAGAGCGGCTTTTTGAAACTCTTTGTTCTTTACCTGGTAATTTTTTAATTTGTTAACCAACAGGTACTTATTGAATTTTTGTTAGTATTGCATCTACAAACATAAAATTAAAAAAGCAATGCGTTGAGTGAATGAGTATCTGCAAGAGGCGCATTTTGGTACTTTGATGTGTTTTACCTGGTACTTTTTGATTTGCTGTTAATATTGGACCTAGAAACATAAAATTAAACTTGCAAGTTCCTGAGTGAATGAGAATCTGTAAGGGGGATTTTTGGTAATTTCTCTTTCTCTAACTGGTATTTTTTTAATTAAAGTAGTACTTTTTTAATTTAATACTTATTGTTGTTCATTAAGTAAAAAAAAGTGAACAGGTGTCTGGTACTATTTTGAAATTCGGCCACTTTAGGGAGTAAAAGGTTAAAACCTGTATTTGAGTCCTTTTTTCCCCCATCTATCGTTTAAATCAATGCATATAGAATAAAAATTATATAAAATTCGTAACTTATCTAAAAAATGCAAGTGCAAATTTGGTACTTTTTTGAAATTCGAACGTTTAAGGGGTGAAAATCGTACCTAATTTTGTTACTTTTTTCAAGATATTTTTCCTCCATCTATTTATCTTTCATCGAATAGCCTAAACGAAAAAAGTTTCGTTTTTTGCATCAAAATGTTGATTTTTAGTTTCAATAAAAATTCATTTTATTTATTTATTTTTTATTTTTGACAATTTGTTCAAATGTTTATTTTAAGGCAAATATTTTTATGGGTGAACAGTGTGAGCAGTAAGAGCAAATTCAATTATTTTTTTTTTTGCAATGACTCAGAATTTATCCACCTTTTAAACTGAATAACTGAAACTTTTAATATCTGCACAGAGAAGCAAAGTTTGGGAAGTTTTCTTTAAAAAAATTGACTTAGTAACAAAGAAAATCGTGCTAATGGGCCGAGTAATCAGCAAAATTTAAAAAAGTCGAGAAAACCCGATTTTCGGGTTAAATTCACAAACAAAAAATCACAAAAATACTTTACCCTATAAGCTCTCAAAAAATGCTGGGGTACCTATAAAATAAAAAAAATTTTTTTTGGGACACACTAGTGAACACAGGCAAAACATGTTTTCCCATATTTTATTTCAGGCTATTTAATATCTGTTTGAACAAACAAAAATGGAAAAGAGAAAATAAAATTTTTATTGTTTTAAACAAATTTTAGGGAAACACAATCAAACAAAAATTGGGAAAATATTTTACATATGTGACCGTACCTTTAACCCCGTTTTCACAACTTACCGATAGCTAAAGGTAGTATTTTATCGGCGGTATTAAGAGTGTTCCAGTATTACAACTTTACTTTAACGAAAAGTGCGCGATAAGTTAAAGGAAGGTTCATTCTACCTGGGAGGTTAAAGTTTAGTTTTACACGGCCGATAAAATTCTACCTTTAACTATCGGAAGGTTGTGGAAACGGGCCTTAGGCTATCAGGTATGTAATTTACTTAATCTTTCAACGAATTTAAGTTGAAAAATATGAGTGGACGTGATATTAAAATTAAAGAAATAAGTTTTGTCTGCCAAAAAGTATTGCTTTGTGAGCAGCATTGATAGGGCTTTTAGAATTTGGAGAAATAAATTTTTTAAATTTGTTCTGCTCTCTTTGATAATTACGAAGTCGTTTATACTCATATTAAATAATATTTCCCGGCAGGAGAATAAGGAATTGATAACATAAATAACTTTAAAAAAATATGTATTATTTTCGATAGAATAATAACGCATTGTTTTAAATCGAAAAGGTAATTTTAAAAATGTATTGTTGAAAATACTGACTTGCAGAATTTATTCATCCTTATCATGAGTGTATGAATAATTTACCTTATTATAAGAGACTGGCTTAACCCGGTGCGCGTTGCTACCCCCTCGAAATAAAATTGGTAAGATTTTTTTAAAAAGCAAAGCATCTTGGTCTCAATTTGAATGCTTTTACAGAAAACGTTCAACAGATATACAGAAATTTCAAGTGTCTTCGTATGGAAGGTGCCATGCTTACTTTTCCCATTGAACCTACCTTTTAAAATATGTTGTCGGTTATTTTTTTTTTTTTTTTGTTTTTTTTTTATTCAGTTTCTTTAAAAAAAAAATATTTTACAAAAGATAGAAAGAGCCTCAGCGCCACTTGGACATTATTGAGGCGAGTTGGCAGAAAATATATTACACAAGTTTTAAATAATTTTAGCAATTAAAACGGAAAAGAAAAAAAATTAAAAAAAAAATTGAACAGAAAAAGAAAAGAAAAATTTTTACATATCAAATAAGTTTTTATAATAAATTTTACAATAGAAGCATTTTTAAATTTTGGAGAAGAAACTCTTTTAAGCTTTTTTTAAAAATTGAAATCCTTTCAATGTTTTTCAAATTCTGAGGAAGATTATTGAACTCAAAACTACCCATATGCTCAACTCTTTGTTTCGTTGATTCCAAACGACATTTTGCAACTCGTAGATTCATGTTATTTCTTATGTTAAATACGGTTTGATTCATAACAAAAGAAATTGTATGATGCCCTTTATTATGTATCGATTTGAAAACATACAAAAACAACTGCAATTTATACAATCCGTAAATAGGTAGAATCGTTTTCGATATATCCCTATACAATGTTATTGTGGAATATGTTAAGGGCTTATTAAAGACGACTTTCAATGATTTATTCTGAATTCTTTGTAATGATTTATAAATAAAATAATAATTTAACTGACTGTGAATTAATGACTGGTATATAATAAGCTTAGTTCTCTCATTAAACTTGTTCTTAAATTTATAAAGCATACCAATAACCGATGTACTTTCACTATTACAGTACTCCAAATACGTAGAAATCTTTATTGGCATTGTATGGGAGATGTCGTGTATTGATAACGAAGTTATTTGTTTCATATTGGAAAACTCTTACTGTAACCGTCCTCCAGATATAAGGTTATTCATATTTTTATTGTTTGGTTGGTGCCACGCCTACTGGAAAATTAAAATATATTAATAGCCTTTTTTAAACACCGGGTAATCAAGAAATTACTGTGAAACTTTCAGGAAAATCGGCTTAGTAGCTGAGGAGTCTTTAGAGAACAAACAAACATACGCTTTTTATTTATATATTATATTTTTATTTTGATAGGTGTAGTTTAATAATTAGTATTGTGGTTATTTTATTGAACTCTGTTAATGGTTTCTAATCCAAATTGCGATATTTTAATCAGGCTTAAGTTCATTGAATTTAATTTGCCATAAGAGTGGGTCCCACAAATCTTGATGACTTTTATCTTCCGATATGAAATATTTAATATTTTCGTCCTTTGGAGGGTATTGCTCCTCCTTCGTCTACTTCAATATCGGTGCTCAGAAGATCCTACTACAAAAAATTCAAGAGAAATGGGTGCAGAGGCTCTTAAGATATCCGATACTTAATATTGGTTTCCTATGGGTATTGGTGTCCACTTACCTTGCGCCTATCGAACAAATAAGTAGCCTATTTTTTTTTCGAGGCTCATCACATCATTCCTGTAAAAATTTCAGGAAAATCGGTTCAGTCGTTTAGGAGTCTATAAGCAAACAAGCAGACAAACATATTTCATTTTTATATACATATGTACATATCGCACTTGTTCCTCTAAACAGCATTAACTCAAAATTTTTCACTTTTCACTTTTTGCAAGAAAACGATAAACAGTGGCCATATCTACCCACTGTAAAAATCTTAGATCTATTTCTCTAGTATTTTGGTTAAAACAAATGGAGTTTTATCCCCATTTGTAATATAAGAATACATATAAAAAAAAAAGTTTTTTGTCTCTACTGAAAATTTATAAATTTTGAGTTGACTCTGTTTCGAGGAACAAGTGCGATATAAAGATGATTTACTAAATTCATTCGCAGAAAACATTTAAAAAATTTATTAGAATTCTATCACATGTTCTGTGTTTAGAGTAATGAATTCTTGAATTATATATTACGCAAGATATGCATTACATTCTCGATTCCTATTGAATACATTTTCCCGCTGGGTTGTTTCTTAAAGAATATTTAAATTATATTGTCCTCTTATATTTAATATTTACTTAATGTATATTTAAAAAAGCTGTCAGTAGCAAAATTAAATTTTTTCGTTTAAATAAATTGCAAAATGACTGCCACGATTAAAATTGGCCTTGAAGAACGAGCCAAGGCTAGTTAAGTTGATATTGTATTTCGGCAATGAATAAATTAGTATAAGGAAAACTTTGTCCTTGGTTATTAAAAATTGACATAACTTTAAGAAATTGCAAAGAGAACACAAATTGAAAAATTAACAGAGCTCTTAGTTTACTATTACATAATTTCATTAGAGAAAGTCATTAGTTACTAATTTGTTTTTATAACATAATTACTGAAAGATTTTTTATCACAAAATCCCTATACTGAAATAACTTAAACTTCAAATAACTTAAAAAAAACCTTTTTTTAATTAAGAACCCTTTTGTTATATCGAAGGAATTTACAAAATTTCAATTAATAAAAAAAACATTAACATATTCAGTTAAACGAAAATAGTCCCTTAAAAAGAAAATCGTTTCTTTTGGTTTGAATAAATCATAATATAATTACTTTCAAATCGCTTTTCCTATGAGAATTTTATAAGATAAGCCTTAAAGCTCTAAGTTTATAAAAATTTACTCTACACTTATATAAGCACACACACACAAACACATATGTATAACCACCCTGTAGTAAATGTCACTAGTGAATATGTATTGATTCACTACTAACACAGTCACCAGTACTAGTGACTTTTTATACTCCAGTCACTGTTATTTACTATGGACAGTTAACATGTGCGTGTCATTGGAAATCTACTACTAACGTTAGTACTATTGACTACGTATTTCTTTTGGGACCATATGTAGACCTTGGAACCAGAGAATCGCTAGTACATGTTAGAAAATCTTGCCTACACTTTTGGTACTTTTTTAGAGTAGATGCCGATATGAAAATGGGTTTTTTCCATTTAATTTTGTTAAAAAAAAAAATTAAAATACGAATTCTTAACAAAATGTTTTTCGTATTAAAAGACATATATAAAAAAAGTGGAGACACTTCGTTGACAATGTCGCTAAAAAGTCACCAAAATAGTCGACAACATTGGTGACTTGGAGACAATTGCACCCAGGTTTCCTACAGGGCACATCAACACCCACACAGGCATGAGGTTACTTTTTGTAGACGGGTATGCCAAATTTAAATTGACAAGGTACTTTTTACTAATTTGATAAGATTTTAGTTAAATATTTAATTGGATGTGTATTAGCAAACGCTTTTTTGTGGGTCTAAGTATGTAATACCAAAGGTATGACTTTCAACCAATTATCTTTTCAAGTGTGTATACTTAAGGGTTAATAAAATTTAATGGGGAATATTTATTATCATGTGAAAAAACATTCTTTGGCATTTATTTTGTGAGGATTATGTCTATCAAATGTTGGCCGTTGCTACGTCGCAGATGGTCCATCCATTGAGTCCAATTTTCGATGACTCGTTCGAGCATTTCGACTGGTAGCTGCGAATGACACGCGTGATGTTTTCCTCCAAGGCCTCAATCGAAGCGGGTTTGTCAGCATTAACTTTAGACTTTACATATCCCCACAGGAAAAAGTCTAACGGTGTGATATCACACGACCGGCCGTAAACGTGAATTTATGTGCTCACCGAAGTGTTCTCTCAATAAGTCCATTGATTGATGCGTTCGCACCGGCATCATTTTTAAAGAAATATGGACAGATGATTTCACCGGCCCACAAATCACACCAAACCGTTGTTTTTTCTGGATGAAGTGGCAGCTCTTGAATCTCTTCAGGTTGGTCTTCGTTCCAAATGCGGCAATTTTGTTTGTTTACATTGAGCCAGAAATGGGCCTCATCGCTGAACAAAATTTGTCTCGAAAACGTCGGATCTTCTTGGAACTTTTCAAGAGCCCATAGAACGAAGCAATATCGCTTGGGAAGGTCGAGCGGCTTCAGTTGTAGCACAAGCTGTATTTTGTACGCTTTCAATTTAAGATCTCGACGTAAAATGCGCCAAGTCGTTCCATACGTCAGTCCAAATTGCTGCGAACGGCGTCAGCTACGGCCGCTATATTTTCTTCACAGCGTGCTGGACGTGGTCTATTCGGTCGAATATTATCCAATAATGAATGCTGGCTCTCAAAATGGGTGATGGTGTTGCGAATTGTACGCTCAGTAGGCCGATTATGTTGACCATAAGTTGAGCGAAGTGCACGAAACACATTCCTCACAGAACGTGAATTTTCGTAATAAAGATGAACGATTTGTAAACGTTGCACAGTGGCGCCCGTAGAGCAAGCGAGGTTGCAAAAATCAAAATTTTCATGAGTGCCGACGAAGTTTTGAATAAACCCATGTTATAGGAAACTTTTCAACGATTTCAAATATGCCACTCTTAATAATATCACATTTTTAGTTTAGAAGATATAACCGTTCAAAGTTGACCGACTTTCGGTTTTCAAAAAAACACACAATTTTTAGTCAATTTGTTGCGATTTCAGGTGTAATATCACGAAAAATAGGTAACGAATCGCCTTATTTTTTATTTGTATTGATTGATGTATTTATTAAATGTATAATGATAAAAAAAAAATTAACTGTTTGCTTTGTGTTTCTCCTGGTAAATCACTATTTAAAAACTATCCGTTTTTTCACTATTTTTCAACTTTGACGGAAAATAAAAAAAAACTATATTTTTCTATATTTGCCATACGTGCAAAACCTGTTCTTTGATTATTTCTTTACATAATTCAAAAGGTTTTATCTGCCCGTACGTGCCCGTTTGGCTTCTAGAGGTAAAAAAGTTCAAAAAGACATGGTTGCAGAAATTGTATGGCGTCCATCCCTTATATGTTTTGACGGACAGTAGTTTGATCTAATAGTTTGAAAAAAACTACTCATTGAAATTAGCAGGTACGTACCTCACATAAACAATACTTTGGCGTACAAATGGTCAGGAACAATATTGACTTATGGTCCCTACAGGTAGGCACAAATCTTATTTGGACACGTGCATAATATCAAAATTGCATTATTTAGCCTAAATCCATATGTATGCAGGGAACAGGTAAATTTTTAGGCATGGTAGCATAAGCCTATATATTGCAAAATAAGCATAATGCCTGGATAAGTCTACGCCTGAAAGTTGGCGCAACAATTACTGAAACCATTAAACAATTTAAGTACTGAAAACATGGCGTTGAACAATTTAAAATTATTTGAACTGTTTAGAAAGTCAACCACACCAAAGTTTTTCACGGAAGTGAAAATTCTTCCTGAGAAGTTGACATTGATCAGCAAATGGGGCTGCGATGGATCATCCGGACAAAGCGTTTATAAGCAAAGGATATCTTTCGATGACGCTACAATATCGGACGGAAATATGTTTATGGCATCTGTTGTTCCTTTGCGGCTAAAATCGGATGATTCCCTACACTGGAAAAATCCACGTCCGTCATCAGTGCATTATTGCCGACCAATAATGTTTCAGTTTGCAAGGGAATCGGCAGAACTCATAAGGACTACGGTGAAGGATATTGAAGAACAAATAAGCAAGATTAAGCCTACAAAGCTGCAAATTGGAGAAGGAAAATATATTGAATGCAATTACGAGTTCCACCTGACCATGGTTGACGGAAAAGTCGTAAACGAACTGACAGGAACAACCTCAACAATGTCATGCCCGATTTGCAAAAAGAGTCAGAAGAACTTTTTTCAATTCAATTCAATTTATTTCATATATAATATGTTACATCTCAATTTTATATAATTAGTTGTAAAGAGTTTAAGATTAGTATCTTTTTCTGCTTAATTATAATATATTTCAATTAGTTATCATAGACAGAATTATATTGGTGGTAAAAATTTAGCAAAAACCTATCTAAACCCCTTTTTTCGTATTATTTTTATATTTTTTTTATCGATTTTATATTATTATTTGTCAGAAGAACTTTGGTAATTTAAACGATTCTACAAATGAGGAGAATTACGAATATGGAATGTCACCATTGCACGCAAGGATAAGGTGTATGGAATTCTTGCTAAAACTGGCATATACCCTACCACAAGAGGAGGAAAACTTCGATGAAAATACATCAATAAAGGATAAGGAAAAGATCAGAAAGAAGCAAATACAGGATGGTTTTTTTGAAACAAGTTGGACTAAAAGTAGACTGTCCCAAGCACGGATACGGTAACTCTAACGATGGAAACACTTCTAGGAGATTTTTTGAAAATGATGAGGCAGTAACTAGAATCATTGGAATTGACAATCAAATCGTGAAAAGATTGGGAACGATCTTGGATGTTTTAAACTGCAAAGAAAATGTCAATTCTACAAAATATGGAGAATATGCGTCGAAAACTGCATCTCTTTTAGCAGAAATGTATCCACAGAAGAAGTTGACCCCGACCGTCCATAAAATATTGGCGCATGGCAAAGATATAATTGAGTACCAGCCTTTGCCAATTGGAGAGCTTTCTGAAGAAGCACAGGAGTCTCTTAACAAATTTTATAAAAAATATAGATTGCAGAACACATTCAAAGCATCAAGGGTAAGGCAAAATAAGGACCTCTTCAACATGTTGGCAGCATCTTCCGATCCACTTATTTCTTCCCTGCGGCATGTGAATTCACGAATAGAGTTACAAAATAATTATAGTTTAGAAATTGTTAGTCTTTTAGATATACCTTCTCTTACGAATTGTGATGAATATTTTACAGAAAATTGAAAAAATAAATTTAAAAAAATAAATAATTTTTTTTTTTTAATTTGTTGGGTAATAATTTAAAACATAAAACCCTTAAGAAAAAAAATAAAAACAATCTAAAAATGTAAAAATAATTTTTTTTAGTTACCATAAAATTGATTTTTCTACTAATTTTAACTTTGATAACCCATAAGTAGGCCCCTACAAAGCGTAGCACCCTTTCCAAACGCTCATTTCATAGGCTGAACAGTTATCTATCATATGCTGTTTAAACTGTTCAATTATCTTATTCGGTTCAAAAGATATGATTTTTGCAACGAAAAAACTCAAATGGCGCCACTGTGCGTTGTTCAGGCGTAAGTCTTTCCATTATGAAATGCCAAACAATACTAAACAAAAATAGCATGACAGCATGACACGACTCACACGTGATCTGTCAAAAAAAGACTAGTGAAAAAAGTATCTCTACTTGAATCACCCATTATGTATGTTTGGTTGCAGAAGGTAATCTCCGTAGCCGCTGGGCTGATTTTTATAAACTTTTAGAATATATTTTTGATGACCTGGGAGGTTCTATAGGCTATATATATATATATATATTTTTTTTTTAATTCTTAGTGGGCAGGGCCACCTCCCATACAAAGGCAATATATATTTCTGTATATCTGGGGAAAGGCAAGAGCTAACGTTTCGAATTTTAGTACAAATAACTTAGTTATCAATACGCAATATCAGTCAAAAAGTAAGCGGGTGTAGATAAGTGAGCGTGGTAAAAAATAATTGAATGGTAATGAGTTTATGAGTACATATATATACTTAAGTCTATATTAATATTATATATGAGGGGTTTAAATCACAAGGGCTTTAAGTGTTTTTTTTTTTGTTTAATTGAAATGGAAGTAGTAGGTGAAGTTCAGAGAAGTTCAGAACACAAGAGGGGAATGTGGAATTATCATCCGGTAGCGAGATATGGCGACCAATTCTAGCAGTTGTTATTAAAATGCCTGTTTCGCTTGGAGCACACGGGATATATGAGCAGTTAATCTCAATTTTTATAAAACGGCACTGCTTTAAGCTCCTCATATGGAATTGTAGTTTTAAGACTTATTTAAGTTCGAATAAATACAGACGAACTTCCATAAGTCGAATCACCATTATGCCAAAAAAAATAAACTGCGACTTAGGGAGACTTCGAGTTACAGAATTTTCTTATTGAAAAATAATAACGTAATAAAATACATTACGTTTTTTTATTTAAAATAGGCGCTTTCAAATAGTGCATACCTAAGTTTGTACATTAGGGTGGGTTGATTTAACAACCTATAATGTGTCATCGATTTATCGATAGCATTTGGCATGAGGATATCGTCCCCTTAATAAAACAATAGTGTATAATTTTTTTCCCATTTCGAGATAATAGAGTTTAAAATTTTTGAGTTATTAGACAAATGGGAAAGCACTAATATCTCAGAAAATAATCGATAATTTTGAGTTGTGGTCATTTAAATATGTGATGGAATCATCAGGCTACTAGGAGATGATATTTCATTAATTTACAAGTGCTTTAATTCCAAATAAATGGGATTCAAAGTACCATGATGTCACTTAGGCTATTTTATTTGTTTTATAATATGTATGAAAATCATAATACACTATTTTATTTTGTATTGTATACACTATTTTATTTGAATATTTTACACCAAATATATTATTACAAAATTGTGTATATCAATATACGTCATTTTTCGATTTTATTTTGTTATGAAATAATAAATATAGTGAATAATAAAAATAGTGTATGCTTTTTATACCCTATTTTTCTTTGAAATGATACTCAGAGTAACAACTTATTAAAACACCATACCTGCACTAACACAATTATTAATGAAAAATTTCAAACACGCAATTATACAATAATATTTCAATTAATATTTTGACCCACTTTGTGGAAGTAGAATTTCACCAAATTTTTACCACATTTAGAATCAGTTATGTAGATTCTTATTATGCAATAAAAAAATAATGGTGTACATGCGTAAACACTATTGTTTTATTAAGGGGACGATATAAAGTTCCACTACGACATATCAAAAAAATCATTTTCGAGTCGCCCATGTTTCAATGTTTTTACTTGTTCTCAATCTTTTTTTTAAGGTTTTTTTTAGAATATAAAAAAAATCGGCTGATTTAATTTTTTTTAAATATTACCCTTCCAAGGTGAAATTGTACGATGACGATAGCAGTTTTGATTTTTAATTTTTAAGGTTTCTTTTTTAGTTGGTATGTTAAAAAAATGGCCGATTTCAATTTTTATATATTCCTATCCAAGGTTAATTTTACGCTTAAAGCGGTAGAATTTTTTTTTTTTTTTTTTTTTAATATCCTTCGCCTTTAACGAGCGATTTTCTTCAGAAATGAGCTATTGATACGGGTGAAAAACCCATAAAAATTGGTTAGGAGCCTTAGAAATAACAAAAAGCAAATAGTAAAAAATCGAAAAAAAACGTTTTTCGACAAACAAAATTGTCTATAAAAACAGGATTTTTTTTCGAAAAAATGATGTCGCCATCGGTTTAAGCGTACCGATTTTTTTATTACCTACTAAAAAAAAACCCTAAAAAATAAAAGTTGAGAAAAAGTCAAAAAAAAATTAAATTTTGGCGCCTCGAAAATGATTTTTTATATGTCGTAGTGGAACTTTTTTCCTCATGCTAAAGGCTATCGAAAAATCGATGGCACAATATCGACAAATTTTTGTCTTTACAAATCGGTACCCCCTAATGTGCATATATATTTGTAATAAAGAAGTTACAGTGAAGTAAAATATCGGTAGGTTTAGACTTCTAGCTGCTATATATTGGGGTCTTAACGAGATCCAGATTCAAACGAGTTGATAGTTAAATCTTTAATTTTAATAATCGTTGAGACCGTACTAACTAGCACACCATATTTATCGACTGCTTCCTTTTTCTTGAATCCACCAACGACTTATTTTATTGGCTTATATTTTTTCTCAATCGACAAACATGTTAAAACATGATTATTTGCCATGGTAATAAGCAAGGAAACCATAAATATGCAATTGCATGTTTTTCCTTGTGCGACCAATGAAGGCAAAAACAATATGTTTGTCCGTTTTAGAGCTTTTTATGAATTTTGGCATCGACTTCTTAGTGCATATTTTTACATATTTTATCCTTTACAACATTTTTTTTGCATAGTTCAGTTAAAAGAGCATTTTTGCAGCATGTTTTAAGTTTACAGCGCATATTTTGCCTTTTTGAGTCATATTTTGATACATTTTAAGTTTTTTAGCTGTTTCCAAGTGCTTTCGCAGCTAATAAAAAAATTCTGGTTTTTCTGTTTTAAATATTTATCTGTTGCCCAACGTATTGCTTCAATTTCGACATCTACATTAATTTTTACACTGAAATTGTAAGCCAAAGGAGGTTGTCATTAGAGATAAATGTTATTTTAAACTTTCAAATTTTATATTTATATAAGCAAAAATTAAGGAAAAAGCAATTATATGCGTGTTTGGCGATATAAAACATAGAAATCTGGATCAATCTTGTAGTAAATCGACCGGTTCAGAATCACTTTTTAAGGTGATCTAACGATCCGTACGTCTGGCTGATTCTCTGTCGATGTTTACTATGTGCGCAAAGTACAAGCTGCAATGTTGTAGATAACTATATCCAATATGGTAAATACATTTTAATTGTTCTAAGGACGAAGTCTATTTAAATGGTGAGCATCGGTTCCTAATTTTACATACCATAAAAACTTCTTTCCAAATTAGAGTTTAGTGTCCGTAAAATATCGAATAATATTGGTATTTAGATTAAATCAAATAAAAATAATTTTACCATTTGGATGGAACTGATACTTAAGCAAACAAAAAGACACATATAATGTACTAAAAGGGATTTAACCGATAAAAAGAGGAAGGTAAAATATACAAACCAGCTAAACAAGCAAAAGAAAGCAAAAGAGTTAAAAAAAATTCGAGTTAAAAAGAAAATTTGGAAAAACGATGCTCTTAGAAATAAATTTAAGAAATTTGTTTAATCCCAAAATCTGGCAAAGTTCTTTTACCGAAAGCCAAATAATTGGACAGAAGTTGGCAACAGTGTCCGCCAGCAGGCCAAACTTCTTTCTAAGTTAGCGAAAACATTAACAAAAACTGTTTTGCAGAATTTTTGATATACATATGTAAATAATATAAAGGGGGTGTACACGGTCAAGCATTTTTCATCAAGCGCTATAGTTGTATTAGTGAAAATGTGGTTGTGTGTGAGGCACCGCCGATGCTGGATGGAAAATAAAAAAAATTTTGATATGACGGCGAATATTACGTCCAACACACGTACACGAGTGCATTTGCCGGCATGAGTGGCCCCTTAAGTCTTGTTAAATTTTTATTTGGGTTTTTTTTAACTCAAAGATTAACAATGATATGAAAAATAAACGCAACAATTAGAATGGGCATTAAAATACACATTCTTTTTTAATTTGAGTTTGGTAGTGTACGAAATATTTATTAATATATTTTTTTTTTTTTTTTTTCGATAATATTGCAACAACATTTTTTTGCAAAAACAATTGTTTTTATGCGTACGCCTCACACTGGGGATTTCGCGGAAAAAATTAAAATTGTCAACATACTCTTCATGCAACATGCAGTGATATTTTGAAATTTTAGACTAAATGGTACAATCAAATCAAAAAGAATTACTCCGATCTGACTGCCAGTTTTTTTTTATATCCGTCTCAAACTCAGAACTTGTATGTTTTACCGAACCAACTTAATTTAAACCTAAGAATTTAAAAACGAATATTATTTGATTATGTGAGCTAACGTTTTTCTTTTTATTTTCTATTTTAAGTAGGATATTTCAGTATACTAAAATTGAAAAAAAAAAATCTGCAGACTTGTTTTTTTTTTTTTTTTTTGTGTATTTTTATGAACATATAACAAAAATCCCTTTTTTCTCCAAACATTTGGACCTGCAATTTTAGCCTTACTTTCCCACAGTTGGAAATCACTACTAATACATTGTCTCATATCAGTTTTTATATTTTTAATCAATTTCAAGTGCCACCAGGTGCCACCTTTCAATTTGTTGCATTACACAGCTCAACATTTTTCAGCTGATTGATTCGGGACTCAATTCTGATATGGCTCGTTTGTTTAACATAACTCGAGAACCACTAGTCGGATTTTGCTGAAACTAATTTAGTAAAATCAAGAATTACAATTATTTTCATCTGTTTATAAAACGTTTTACTACATAAGTAGCAGTTTCGCAGTTATAAATAAATGTATGAAGAAAAAAAAAATTTTTTTTTAATTCATAAAAAAAACCAAAACGGTTAAACGTGTCAAGTCCTATTACTTTCACGTAAAGTCGCATAACCTATGAACAAAATGAGAAATAAATCATAAAAATCAATGACCACGTTTCGCTTTTATTCACAATTAAGTGAAGGTATGCATTTAAAAAAATTTGCTCGAGATATGCACAAAATTCTATGGAAAAAACATTTATGACTTTTTTTATGATTCTCAGAATTAAAAAAAAAAAGTAATAAACAAAAGGTTATTTGATTTTTATAATTGCGGTAGCAAAGTAATAAGCGGTAATAAATGTGCGTGGACAATTGAAAGGAAAAAAGGAAAGTGCACTTTTTTAATTATTTGGGTTTTTCCGTTGGCTAACTGTATGATTATTTTTACAGAAATTCCACCCACATCTATTAGTGCTCATGTTTTGGAACGTACCTGTCAGTAAAATATTGAAAAATACGTAGTATTTATAGGAGTTCATTGTTCGATTTTTGTCATTCAACAAGTGCTGACGAATGCGAAAAGTAGAACCGATTTTAATCCGGTTTTTTAATTATAACTGAAACTAAGGCCTAAGAGTTTAACCGCAATGGAAAGTTTTTCTATTTCTCATGGGGTTTTATGCTCGAAGCTTCTGGAGTTTGACAAAGACAGAACAAAATTAAAAAACAGTTTTTGCAACAATCGCACGTTGGCTTAAACGATACTAGAGCATGTGAAATTGTGGGTACAATATATAAAAGCTTTTACTCTAACTTCAAACAAAGATGGCAGGATTCTAATCGTACGAAGTCGCGATTTGAAAAAAAGAATGCAAATTGGCCTGAAGGCACATTTATGAATTCACGGGTCTAGATGAAGACATAATCAAGAGGTTATCAATAATTCTCGAAGCTATAACAATTACCGAGGCAGTAGATGCGAGAAAATTTGGTGATTTTTGTCTGGAATAAAACTAAATTTGTGTTGAAATTAAAAATAGATTTAAAATAAATAATGAATTAAAAATTAAAAAAATCATTTAAATTTTTTTGTTAGTTAGGGCTTCTTACATTGTAGGTAACGATATACATTTTTCTAGCTTTCTGTATTTTGATTACTTTTGTGTATTACTATATACAATAAATAAAACTAAATTTGTGCTGAAATCATTACATTTTTTGACAAATTTTTTTTTCCTCACCTCGATACATAAGACACACAAGTAAAAATTATAAATTCTCGTGGACTGCACGAGGCAATTTTTAAATGCTAAGGGTAAAGGCAAATCATTTTTATTGTATTGAAATGTTTTAAAGGAAACAAGTACTCTCTGGAGTGTATTTCTTTAAATTTTTATATCCTCACAACACTATTTAAATTATGCTATGAACAGTGACGTATAGCATTTTTCTCTGTGGTTGTCCTCAAACATCTTGTACACATATTTGATTTCCGTTGTGTACTTGACTTGCAAATACATTTATGCAGGCCTTTTCTGCACATTCTACTTATATCAAAATTATAAAGAAACCGATGTCCACAAAATTTTTTTAGAATTGGGATTTACTTTCGGAAAAAGGTAGACCCGTTTTACCTACTAGCTAGTTATTTAAATTTTATATATATAAACCTTATTTATTTAAAACTAAATCTTAAATTCCTGCATATGTTTTAAATCAACGAAGAGGTTATAATTTAATATAATTTCTTTTAAAAATTTTTAAATTACTTGAAGTTGTTGATATTTTAATTAGGCTTAAGTTCAATAAATTTACTTTTTATAAAATTATTTTTATTGAAGGAAGGAATTTACAACATGAAATAAATTAAGGCCCTAATCATGTAAAACGCAACGCAACGCCAAAGAATTACATTTAAAGCACAAACAATATCATAAATATGTTGTAATTTTGTTGTTGCTTCCTACAGAAATTCACATTGCGTTTTAAAATTTCAAACGCTCAATACCTTGTGGCGTTGAAAATTTTAAAACGGTACATGAATTTCTGTTGAAAGCAACAACAAAATTACAAAAATATTTACGACATTTTTTGTGCTTACAATGTAATTCTTTGGCATTGCGTTGCGTTTTACATAATTAGGGCCTAAATTTTATTTTGATAATTCTTGACTGAACACGGGAAAAAGAAAAAAAATATAAAAACAAATATACTTAAGTTTTCAAGACAAAGTCTTGACTAAAAGTACGAAAAAACAAGAAGTAAGGAAAAAGACATGTTAATAAAAATTTAGAATTGATAATCAATTACAGCAAATCACAAAATGAATTTTGACAGGGTACAAATATTAGACAGAGAGCGGAGAGAGGACAAACGTTACACTCTCGAAAGCTTACGAATTCAAGAGAAAATCAAAAATACAATAAACACGAAAGAAGACAAGGATAATACAAAACAGCAATACCCCGCTGCAATAGTTAATAATTAAAATAAGTTATAGTTCTGTGATATTTACATTAAGTTTGACTTTTATTCGTTGTTTTGTGTTGTATTTTTTTATTTATTATTTATTTATTTATTTCTGTGTCGTGTAGTCCCGTTTTTAATATTAAATAGTTGAAAAGTGCAATACAAATGTAAACCCTTATTCGTAAGTTAAGCTGTGATATTACAAAATTTCTAAAATTGATAATAATTATTATCTATTTGTCGCTAGATTATTATGGAATAAAAATAACCCCTGATGAAGTTCGAAAAAAGCGAACGAAACGTTGGGAAAAACCAATAAAAAACCATAAATGTTTTTTATTTACATTTGGTAAAAAGCTATTGATCATTATTAGCCCGTGAGGATAACATAAAACCTCAATAATAATAATATTAAAAAACATTGATCAAAAAACAAAAATAGAAACAATAGAAAAACAAAAATTTTGATCTACCAATACTATTGGTTAAAGATTGATGTTTGACTATAGATTGAAATTGGCGCAACCTGTAGAACGGAAAGAATTCTGATGATGGGAATGTGGTTATTTTAGAAACATGTAAATTCGACCCAAGTTCAATCCCGTGTTCAGTCAAGAATTATCGAATAAAAAATTTATGCATTTCATGTTGTAAATTCCTTCCTTCAATAAAAATAATTTAATGAAAATTAAATTTGATGAACTTTAGCCTAATTCAAATATCAACAACTTCAAATAAAAACCAACAGTTGAATTAAAAATCACAACTGTTATTCTTTATTATTTAGAAAATAGCTTCCTGGAATCCCATTAAGTTCAAATTAAATTCTCGCTTATTCGGAAAGTAAGAAAGTCCAGGTATGAAACCTTCTTTTTAGAGCATTAACACATGAAAATACCGACAAACGGACATACACACAGCCGTACTCATGTACTCATGTCGCATTTATTTGCTTATTATCCGCAAAATTCTCTTCGGTGTTTAATTTGTCATGAGGTGGGGTTTACATTAACAATTTTTTGGTTTGTTGTTGTACTTTTATGTGTATAAGGGCAAATTTATTTTTGGTTTGCGTTTAATTTTCTTGTTGTATTTTTCAGCTCACTCATCACACATGAAGCTAAAATCCCCAGGATATAAAAGAATGAACTTGTTTCCGGGTCTCATGTGTACACAGTTTCAAACGTAGAACAACAACAAAAAAGATCATACAAAAAAATCTCTTAATTGAATTAACACAATTTACCCAAACAACACAGTAATTAAAATAAATGACACACATGTGTACACAATCACATCGAGGGAAATAATTTTAAGGCTACTAAAAGTAATTTTAATAAAATTGCTAATGTGTTACAACCAGTGATGCCAGTAGAAATTTAAAAAATTCCTTTTTTCCTACAACCAAAAAATTCCCTACGTTAAAAATTTATTGTTTTTAGAAACAAGCAAACAAGTATATGTTTTGTTAAGGTTTTGCAAATATTATAATTAAAAAATTTAAAATCGTAGCAATTGGTACGTTTTTATACCCTCCACCACCACTGTGGTGAATGAGGGTATACTGAGTTTGTCATTACGTGTAAAATTTTTTTATTATACATCTAAGACCCCATAAAGTATATATATTCTGGCTCCTTGAGTAATTCTAAGTCGATTTAGCCATGTCCGTCTGTTGAAAACACGCTCACTTTTGAAAAACGCAAAAGAAAAGAACAAACTTGGTCTCAAATTGCTTGTAGTTATCCTAAGCAGTTTGGGATTGAAATCCAGCAACATCGGTTCAGTAGGATCAGAACTATGAATCAAAATGTGGAACCACCACCCTGAAAAAATTGATAATTTTAATACAAAAACTAACATAAATGGTTTATTATTGCACGGAATGACATCAAATTTTGCTCGAATTTGGTTTGTACGACTGCAAATCATACTGGTAAATTTCGTGACGATCGGTCCATAATTTACCATATGCCCCATATAAACCCATCTCGAGGAAAACAGTTTAGTACGCCTAAAACCGCAATAAAAAACGCTAGCATACTTAAATTTGGTACGTCACAGTTTTATAGGACCAGAAATCCCACTGTTAACTTTTTTGAAGATCGGTCCATAATTGACACAAGGTCCCATATAAACCCTACTCTCGGAAAACTGTTTAGTACGCTTAAAACCGTAATAAATGACGCTATCATACTAAAATTTGGTACGTCACAGTTTTATAGGACCAGAAATCACACTGTAAAATTTTTTGAAAATCGGTCCATAAGTTACACTAGTCCCCATATAAATCCTACTTCCGGAAAACAGTTTATTGCGCCTAAAAACAAATAAAGCTCACTTTGGGAAAATAAAAAAATTCGCCTTAAACCATCACAGATATAGATATTGCGGTAAAATGTCTTACTTAAATTTATATGGCCAGAAAAAATATCATGCAAATATGTGAAATTTTCTGTTAACGCTAAAACTAATTACACTGCTGTATTGAAATTTATTCTAATATATTTTTTGTAATACTAGAAATCAGTCTTCAGAATTTTGGGATAATTGCGCCATAATTTACCATAGGTCCAATACAAATTACCCTCCTAAAAATTATTTTAGTTCGGCTAAAACTTTTACGAATCATGATATTTTACTCAAGCATGTTCAAAGTCCTAACAAGAAACGCATAAAATTTTCTTATTGTCGGTCAATAATTTAATTCAGGTCTAAACTGCAACTTATTTTAATGCTGACGCTCGTTTTTGTGAAGTTTAGTTAATAATATATATGTATTTATCATATTGAGCTCACTCCTGTCGGTGGAGGGTATCAAAGATTCGGCACAGCCGAATATAGCACTCTAACTTGTTTTTTAAATATTTTTCTCTGTATATTGACATATAACGCAATAAATTATGGTCTCACACTACAACACTGAAATTTTTGATACTTCAACGGAGCGAAATAATTTTTAGAAAGGGGAAGTACGGGAAATTTAATTACTTTCTTTTACTTTTCCGTGCTGCGTGTGATAATTTTTAAATGTTTTGTAATATTGATCTTAGAAATAAAAAATTATTTGTGAAAGGTCTTGAGTGAATGAGAACCTATAAGATGAAAAATGTTGGCACTTTTTTGTTCTTCAACTCGTACTTTTTGAATTTTAGTTAATATTGGACCTTTAAACATAAAACTAAACACGCATGGCTCTGAGTGAATAAGAATATGTAAGGAATAGCTTTTTGGTACTTTTCGTTCTTTAACTGGTACTTTTTGAATTTTTAATAACACTGAACATAGAAACATAAAATTCAGCATGCAGAGTCCTGAGTGATTGAGAAACGATATTTAAGAGGCGAAATTTTTGTACTTTTTCTTTTTCAATTGGTACTTTCTAACTTTTTTCATATAATTCAACTTAAAAAACTTAATTAGACATTCACGGGCTTGAGTGAAGAGATCATTTGGTTCGGAGGTTGGTACCTAGCCAAATCGATCCACTTAGACGAAAAAAACGAATTCTCTAAACAGTTAAATTCATATAAACTTATATGTATGTTTTCTTCATATTTGCATAAAAAGTTATGGCCGAATTTCGACCACTTGGCAAACTCTAGTTGATAATTGTGATAATTTTTTTCTCGGTACAAAATTAATTTCTAAGTAAAAATTTCATTCATTAAATATTCGCTATTAATATTCGTATACGTTTTGGCGAATGTAAGTTCGAACGCAAATAGCATTAATAAGCTAATAGTTCGCAAAAGCGAACCCAAATATTCCTCGCTCCACTAATATGGCTTTTGAACTGGTTGAAGATTGCCAGGTTGTTAGGATTCATGGAATAGGGTTTCTGTTTAAAAATACTACATTTACACTTTAATGCTATTGTATATAAAAATTTTTAAATAAAAATAATACCAAGGCGAATTCATGTATACGGTGTTGTCGATACGACAACAAGTAACAACACCAAAAACACAACAATGTATTTTTTGTTGCTTTCGTTGATCGATATGTCAAAAACACAAGCAACTTTTGACATTTCTCTCTCTAACTAGGCATTAACACATGAAAGTTGTTTCTTGAAAGTCGCAATACACTCACACTTTTTCACTTACACATTTACATCTTTCTACTTTCAGTCCAACTTTTAGCTTGCTTTCAATGAAAATTTCAAGAAAGCGATTTCATGAAAGTAAATGACAATAACTAAGCAGTGTTGCCAGTTGAAATTGTTTTTTTTTTTTTTCGTTTATATAAAGAATTTTAATAAATTTATTTACCTAAATATTAAGAACACAATGATTCTAATTAAAATTTATAAATATCATGAGAACCAATAAGAATAAATATTATTTTAAACGAATGCCTGAAGTTCGGCGTGAATAATTGGCTCGGTAACTCTGAAACTTGAAATAAGCAAAACATTAAAAGAAGAAGAGAAATTTTTTATAGAAGTTTAACCTTTGACGACATTTTGAAATTGAAATTTCACTTTCATGTAAATTTTCATGAAAGTTTATTATTTTCTCTGTGAAAGTTGTGGTGATAATACGTATACAGAATTTTCATGAAAGTGTGTAAATGCAGCGTAAGAAAGAAAAAAAGTAGCACAGCTGTGCTTTCAACGCCACCTGAAAGATGAATTCGCCTTGAATAAAATGAATATTTCGTTTTTTTTATAACGGGTAGCGAAATTTAAAGGGCCGATGTTGAATGTGAACCACACCTAAACGTCAAGTTTTTTCTGTATTTCATTTGACATTTCTCAATTTCTCAACTAACTCAATTTTAACCATGGAAAGATAAACAATAGAGCAACGCGTTAAAGTTATTCAGGCTTATTATGAAAATCAAAATGCATGTCGTGAAAATCATCTTCAGTGATGAAGGACATTTTCATCTCAGTGGATTCGTCAATAAGCAGAATTTCCCCCATTTGGGCGAATGATAATCCAAGAGTGATTGTTGAAAAACCAATGCACTCACAAAGAGTACTGTTTGGTGCGGTTTATGGACTGGCGACATCTTCGGGCCGTATTTTTTCCAAAATGAGGCCGGTCAGGCAGTTACTGTGAATGGTGTTCGCTATCGTGAGATGATAAAGAACTTCTGATGGCCCGAATTGGAAGATATGGATGTGGACGATATGTGGTTTCAACAGGACGGTGCCAGTTGCCACACAGCTAACGAAACAATGGCTCTTTTGCGCGACAAATTCAATGGCCGTGTTATCTCACGTGGTGGCAATGTCAATTGGCCGCCAAGATCATGTGATTTGACACCGTTGGACTTTTTTCTTTGGGGTTATTTGAAAGAAAAGGTATACGTCGATAGGCCAGCAACAATTCAAGAGCTAAAGGATGAGATAATTCGGCACGTTAACGGCATAGAACCTCAATTATGCCTTAGCGTCATCGAAAATTTGGACCATCGGATGGAAGTGTGCCGCCGAAGTCGCATATTTTGTTCCATACATAATTGAACCATACCAATATTATCATAATTAAAAGAAATGACAATAATTTCCTAAATAATTTGTGTTTTATTCAAAATCAACATCGGCCCTTAAAATTTAACCACCCTTTACAATATATAAAAGATTATATACAATTTTGAAAATTCCCAAAAATTACCTTAACCCTGTCTTTACACATGCAAGTAATTACTTGCAAATAGTGTATAAGTATTATTAACGAAAATGTCGAAGATATAGCCTAACGTCTTGCAAGTAGCTTGAGTGTTTACACAGTCAGTTGCAAGTTTATTTTTTAAATGTTCTCGAAGCGAAAACATCCAATGAAAAAAAGCTTTATATTTGGGTAACAAAAAAAAAAAAAACATTATCATGTTAACGTCATCAGGAAATTAATTAAAAATTTCTTCTTTATTTTATTTTTGGTCCATCTTGTTTAAAAAATTATGTGTATTACTAAAACATGTGCACCCAGTATTGCCGTTGTTACCGATATCATCAATTTTCTGAGAAAATATATTGATTAACAATTTTTTTTAAATGCTTGCAATTTATGTTTAAAAATACCATGAAGATGTGTTGCTGTATAGAAGTGTTTTTGTTTTGTTTTTCTAAACACACTAACAACCTAACGTTTACATTTGCCAGTACTGGCAAGACAGTAAGAACATACATATTAGTTGCCAAAAACACTACTTGCTGTCTTCGTGACGTAGGCGTCCAGACAGTAGTTAAGACAGTTCACTTTTAAAAAAAATGTCTAACGTGAATGTCGCAGTGCAAGTTCTAGCTAAACGTGTTTTATATGAACTTATCAAATTAAAAATAGCATTTAACAACTATTTTTTGTGAAAATAGATAACCCTTAAGTAAAACATGCAGAGCCAAAGCATAATTTATTAATTTTCTTTTAATTGTTGATTTTTACTTTTGCGAACAAAACTTCAAATTACTGTCAGCAAATGTCAAATTACTGTCCATTTTACTGTCTGCAAAATTTGCAAGACAGTAGACAAGACAGTTGGAAAAGTGTACATGTATTAGTGGAAAAGTTTGCATGTATAGCAACTGTCTTGCCAGTACTGGCAAATGTAAACACCGTGTAAATATAATATTTATTTTACTAAGTGCAAGTAAATTGATATAAAAGGCATCCACGGTAACACTGTTTCTTTATTTGTCATTTTACTGACTGCAAGTGTCAAATATTCACTTGCAAGCAAATTGTCTTCCAAGTTGGGCTGCAAGTACGATAAATGTGATGGTATTAGTAAACATGTGTGAGTGTATTGAGTTTTACGAACTTGCACTTGCATGTGTAAACGCCGCACAGTGGGAAATTTTACGAGAAGGCGGCCAAAATTCCATAACTTTTGACTGGATCGGTATTTTTTTATGCGATTTTTTTTTGCTCGATAGGTGCGATATTAGGCTTTAATTTGCGCTATAAAACGACTGATAGGAGCAAAAGTTATGGGGAGTTCAAAATGCATTTTCATTTTTTTGTTGAGTTTCGGTGTAAAAATTGAATATTTCAAATATTAATTTTTTATAATTTATCATTATTTCTCTTGTATTTTACAACTGATACTTATTTTTTATTGTCGAACTTAGATCCTGTCAGAAAATGCCAATATTTGGCCCCTGTAAATTTTTTAGTCCCAATATTCACAGGGGCCAAAGGTTGGCTTTTTTGGGACGAGACGAGTTGTTATAAGGATAAAACTGAAAAGGAATATTTTAAAAAATGCCCAAATAGCATTCTTGGCTATCGATAACATTTTAGGTAATTCAACTTTTGTTTTTGGTTTGAGATGTATGTGTATTTTATTTTTATATATTAATACAAATATATACTTAAATCAAAAACAAATTATAATCTATAAACACTTTTAAATTAAACAATATTAGTAAAAATTTCTTCTAAATAGCTTTGGGTTTCATTTTCCAGAAGTTGTTTAGCTTCTTCCTCTAATTCGATTGAGGTTGATTTCCATTTTTGTCGAATACTGGACATAAATGGATCTGATGTGCACAACAAAATAGTAATAAGATCTTCATTAGTACAACATCTGGACATTTTTCTTCTATTATGCTCGCGGAAGAATCTGTAGTCTTTGTTCCTTTTTTCTTGCGCTTCTTCAGATAGATCTCCAATTGGTAGGATATTGTGTTGAACTATTTGTTCCCCATGGTATACAATTTTATGAACTGTGGTTGGCATATGTCTCCAAGAATATTTTTTGTTACATGATATAACTTGTAAAATGATCTGGAATCGTTTTATTAATTCAAAATTTACTCTTGTGATAGATGCTGCAGTTTCTGGATCGGAAAAGAATCTCCTTGCAGTGTTTCCATCATTTGAATTTCCTTCTCCTTGTTTTGGCTGATCAATTATAAGGCCTAGGTAAAGGTATTTTTCTTGAATTTGTTTTTTTCTTTGCTTCCTTTTTTCCACATTTTCTTTGTTTTTTCTCACTGTTTCACCTAACAGGCCAAATTCCAAATCATAACCCAATTTAAGAATATGCTCCATGAAACCAATACTGGTATGAAGAGGGGACATTCCAAATTCGTATGCTTCATTGAAACTATTGTCCTGTGATGGGGGTTGGCTTAATTGACTTGATGTCTTTTGGCATATGGTACAGCTTGACGAAGACTTTGTTTCGGTTAATGCTTGTGCAACTTTTCCATCGATCATTGTAAGGAACATTTGAAAATTAATTTCAATGCATTGGTCATCAAATTTAAATATTGCCGGTTGAAGTTCTTTAATTTGATCTTTTATTTTTCGAACTTCTTCAGTTATTACATCTTTAGTTTCCTTTTTGTAAACAAACTTTATTGGTCTGCAATACTTTGTTGAAGAGGGAATTTCATTTTTCCATATATCCATTTCTGTAACTCAACTGGTTGACGGCTCTAAGCCAATATAAGTTTTTCTTAAACGTAATGGTACGAAAGATACCATGAATAAGTTAGCATCAGATGAGTTTTCTGAATTACATTGCTTGTATTGTTTCTGACCAGAGCTTCCATCACATCCCCATTCTTCGTGATCTTTCACTGCAATTGTCAATTTGTTTTGCAGGCCGACCCACTTTTCCAGTTTCCTTAGCGGTTATTGACAGCTTCTTAAAAATCAGATCATTTGTTAGCCATTTTTCGTTGCGTAAGTAAAACGTTTTCTTGTTTCTAGAACATTTAAGGTACCGTTTTCTTAATGTAAATGAAAAATTTTTAATTTTTATCTTATGAATTTTGATTTCTTCTTCGTTGCATAATTTAAAGAATGGATTATAAGATGAAAAATGTTGGCACTTTTTTGTTCTTCAACTCGTACTTTTTGAATTTTAGTTAATATTGGACCTTTAAACATAAAACTAAACACGCATGGCTCTGAGTGAATAAGAATATGTAAGGAATAGCTTTTTGGTACTTTTCGTTCTTTAACTGGTACTTTTTGAATTTTTAATAACACTGAACATAGAAACATAAAATTCAGCATGCAGAGTCCTGAGTGATTGAGAAACGATATTTAAGAGGCGAAATTTTTGTACTTTTTCTTTTTCAATTGGTACTTTCTAACTTTTTTCATATAATTCAACTTAAAAAACTTAATTAGACATTCACGGGCTTGAGTGAAGAGATCATTTGGTTCGGAGGTTGGTACCTAGCCAAATCGATCCACTTAGACGAAAAAAACGAATTCTCTAAACAGTTAAATTCATATAAACTTATATGTATGTTTTCTTCATATTTGCATAAAAAGTTATGGCCGAATTTCGACCACTTGGCAAACTCTAGTTGATAATTGTGATAATTTTTTTCTCGGTACAAAATTAATTTCTAAGTAAAAATTTCATTCATTAAATATTCGCTATTAATATTCGTATACGTTTTGGCGAATGTAAGTTCGAACGCAAATAGCATTAATAAGCTAATAGTTCGCAAAAGCGAACCCAAATATTCCTCGCTCCACTAATATGGCTTTTGAACTGGTTGAAGATTGCCAGGTTGTTAGGATTCATGGAATAGGGTTTCTGTTTAAAAATACTACATTTACACTTTAATGCTATTGTATATAAAAATTTTTAAATAAAAATAATACCAAGGCGAATTCATGTATACGGTGTTGTCGATACAACAACAAGTAACAACACCAAAAACACAACAATGTATTTTTTGTTGCTTTCGTTGATCGATATGTCAAAAACACAAGCAACTTTTGACATTTCTCTCTCTAACTAGGCATTAACACATGAAAGTTGTTTCTTGAAAGTCGCAATACACTCACACTTTTTCACTTACACATTTACATCTTTCTACTTTCAGTCCAACTTTTAGCTTGCTTTCAATGAAAATTTCAAGAAAGCGATTTCATGAAAGTAAATGACAATAACTAAGCAGTGTTGCCAGTTGAAATTGTTTTTTTTTTTTTTTTCGTTTATATAAAGAATTTTAATAAATTTATTTACCTAAATATTAAGAACACAATGATTCTAATTAAAATTTATAAATATCATGAGAACCAATAAGAATAAATATTATTTTAAACGAATGCCTGAAGTTCGGCGTGAATAATTGGCTCGGTAACTCTGAAACTTGAAATAAGCAAAACATTAAAAGAAGAAGAGAAATTTTTTATAGAAGTTTAACCTTTGACGACATTTTGAAATTGAAATTTCACTTTCATGTAAATTTTCATGAAAGTTTATTATTTTCTCTGTGAAATTTGTGGTGATAATACGTATACAGAATTTTCATGAAAGTGTGTAAATGCAGCGTAAGAAAGAAAAAAAGTAGCACAGCTGTGCTTTCAACGCCACCTGAAAGATGAATTCGCCTTGAATAAAATGAATATTTCGTTTTTTTTATAACGGGTAGCGAAATTTAAAGGGCCGATGTTGAATGTGAACCACACCTAAACGTCAAGTTTTTTCTGTATTTCATTTGACATTTCTCAATTTCTCAACTAACTCAATTTTAACCATGGAAAGATAAACAATAGAGCAACGCGTTAAAGTTATTCAGGCTTATTATGAAAATCAAAATGCATGTCGTGAAAATCATCTTCAGTGATGAAGGACATTTTCATCTCAGTGGATTCGTCAATAAGCAGAATTTCCCCCATTTGGGCGAATGATAATCCAAGAGTGATTGTTGAAAAACCAATGCACTCACAAAGAGTACTGTTTGGTGCGGTTTATGGACTGGCGACATCTTCGGGCCGTATTTTTTCCAAAATGAGGCCGGTCAGGCAGTTACTGTGAATGGTGTTCGCTATCGTGAGATGATAAAGAACTTCTGATGGCCCGAATTGGAAGATATGGATGTGGACGATATGTGGTTTCAACAGGACGGTGCCAGTTGCCATACAGCTAACGAAACAATGGCTCTTTTGCGCGACAAATTCAATGGCCGTGTTATCTCACGTGGTGGCAATGTCAATTGGCCACCAAGATCATGTGATTTGACACCGTTGGACTTTTTTCTTTGGGGTTATTTGAAAGAAAAGGTATACGTCGATAGGCCAGCAACAATTCAAGAGCTAAAGGATGAGATAATTCGGCACGTTAACGGCATAGAACCTCAATTATGCCTTAGCGTCATCGAAAATTTGGACCATCGGATGGAAGTGTGCCGCCGAAGTCGCATATTTTGTACCATACATAATTGAACCATACCAATATTATCATAATTAAAAGAAATGACAATAATTTCCTAAATAATTTGTGTTTTATTCAAAATCAACATCGGCCCTTAAAATTTAACCACCCTTTACAATATATAAAAGATTATATACAATTTTGAAAATTCCCAAAAATTACCTTAACCCTGCCTTTACACATGCAAGTAATTACTTGCAAATAGTGTATAAGTATTATTAACGAAAATGTCGAAGATATAGCCTAACGTCTTGCAAGTAGCTTGAGTGTTTACACAGTCAGTTGCATCCAATGAAAAAAAGCTTTATTTTTGGGTAACAAAAAAAACATTATCATATTAACGTCATCAAGAAATTAATTAAAAATGTCTTCTTTATTTTATTTTTGGTCCATCTTGTTAAAAAAATTATGTTTATTACTAAAACATGTGCACCCAGTATTGCCGTTGTTACTGATATCATCAATTTTCTGAGAAAATATATTGATTAACAATTTTTTTTTAAATGCTTGCAATTTATGTTTAAAAATACCATGAAGATGTGTTGCTGTATAGAAGTGTTTTTGTTTTGTTTTTTGTTTTTGTAAACACACAGAAAATCAGCTACAACCTAACAACCTAAGTACTGGCAAGACAGTAAGAACATACATATTAGTTGCCAAAAACACTACTTGCTGTCTTCGTGACGTAGGCGTCCGGACAGTAGTTAAGACAGTTCACTTTTAAAAAAAATGTCTAACGTGATTGTCGCAGTGCAAGTTCTAGCTAAACGTGTTTAATATGAACTTAACAAATTAAAAATAGCATTTAACAACTATTTTTTGTGAACATAGATAACCCTTAAGTAAAACATGCAGAGCCAAAGCATAATTTATTAATTTTCTTTTAATTGTTGATTTTTACTTTTGCGAACAAAACTTCAAATTACTGTCAGCAAATGTCAAATTACTGTCCATTTTACTGTCTGCAAAATTTGCAAGACAGTAGACAAGACAGTTGGAAAAGTGTACATGTATTAGTGGAAAAGTTTGCATGTATAGCAACTGTCTTGCCAGTACTGGCAAATGTAAACACCGTGTAAATATAGAGCAATTCCATATGAAAACGATCAAAATTGGCAAATTTTTGGACGACCCCTCTCCGATTTTAAAAAAAATAGTCTCAATCGATTGCCCAGCAAAAAATAATGTACCTACATATTTTTTTTTTTTTTTATAGTGACTGGTTTAGTGGTGGTGTACACCACTGTCATGTGAAAAATTGAAGAATTCTTCATAAGGGACCTCATTGAAATTTGTTTTAAAAAAAAACTACTAAAGCGATCGCAACGAGTGATAGCTCGTTGGAAAGGTATTGAATCAGGCTTTAATAAAAATAAAATTTTCCTAATTTTTCTTAGAAATTTACCTTTAAATTTTCCCAAGAAAATTTAATTTTCCGATTTTCCACAGAAGCTCTTAAATTTTCCGGCTAATTTTTTTTTTTTTGGATTCCTCATAATTTTTGCTTTAAGAATCAGCAATAAAAAAATGGGCCCCGACTCCTTGTTTGGACAGGAGAAGAGCATTTAAGAGACCACCTTGTTAAAAATACATTTTAAAAATTACACTGTGCACGAAATTGACACTTTTTTTTCGTGACAAGCTGGGCACCTGGCGTTTTAACATAATTCGGGTACGCTGAATCCAGTGGTGCCCTCGGTTTTTTAAGATTGGCTCTGGTTTTCGAGATATACCGTTATTTCTAAAATGGAGGAGGTTACACAACATATGTTCGCGTAACTCAAAAACGCTTTAGCTTATTGAAAAAACTTAAAAAACCGAAATTCCGCAAATTCCAGCTTGTCACGAAAAAAAAGTGTCAATTTCGTGCACAGTGTAATTTTTAAAATGTATTTTTAACAAGGTGGTCTCTTAAATGCTCTTCTCCTGTCCAAACAAGGAGTCGGGGCCCATTTTTTTATTGCTGATTCTTAAAGCAAAAATTATGAGGAATCCAAAAAAAAAAAATTAGCCGGAAAATTTAAGAGCTTCTGTGGAAAATCGGAAAATTAAATTTTCTTGGGAAAATTTAAAGGTAAATTTCTAAGAAAAATTAGGAAAATTTTATTTTTATTAAAGCCTGATTCAATGCCTTTCCAACGAGCTATCACTCGTTGCGATCGCTTTAGTAGTTTTTTTTTAAAACAAATTTCAATGAGGTCCCTTATGAAGAATTCTTCAATTTTTCACATGACAGTGGTGTACACCACCACTAAACCAGTCACTATAAAAAAAAAAAAAAATATGTAGGTACATTATTTTTTGCTGGGCAATCGATTGAGACTATTTATTTTAAAATCGGAGAGGGGTCGTCCAAAAGGTGATCGCTTTCATATGGAATTGCTCTATAATATTTATTTTACTAAGTGCAAGTAAATTGATATAAAAGGCATCCACGGTAACACTGTTTCTTTATTTGTCATTTTACTGACTGCAAGTGTCAAATATTCACTTGCAAGCAAATTGTCTTCCAAGTTGGGCTGCAAGTACGATAAATGTGATGGTATTAGTAAACATGTGTGAGTGTATTGAGTTTTACGAACTTGCACTTGCATGTGTAAACGCCGGGTAAAATAAAACATCTGGCCTTTTTTCCCTACGCTTGAAAATTTTCAAAAAAAAATCCTTACAAAAAGGGAAAATTTCCTACTATTGGCATAACTCGCCACAACATACATATAATTTCTTTATTTAAGACCTGTCTTAAGAAATAATATTTTTTTTATGGAAATTTACTTAGTTTTTGTTCACTTAAGAAGCTTTTCTTATCTCCTTTCACATCAATAAACTCAGACTTTCTGAAAGAAAACTATGATAGCGTGAAGAGTTAAATTTCCTTGTACTTATTATTAGTTTAATAAGTGTTTACTGCTCATTGTATTATTTGTTGTAGCTTACAAATGAAAACTTCTGTATCTTGGAACATTCATACTCATATTAGAAATTAAAGTACAATGTACCCTTTTTCTCCCTTTCACCATCCCTATACTTTTATTTCAACATTGTTGCTGTTGTTTTTATAGTTCAGTGAATCGTATTTTGCCTGCGTTAAAAGATGTTTACTTTTGCGATTTATGAATGCACACACACCCATTATTCATGTACAAGGGCATTAAAATTTAACAATCATTAGTTCGGTTTTGTTCTTAATAATAGAAAGATGATGAAAAAGTTTAATTTTAGGTTTTTGTGGATAATTAGATAATTAGAAGAATTGTTATTGGAATCATATAAACATTTTTGAATAACGGAATAATTATCTTTTCAAACTCATTTTATAACTTTTATCACATGTGGAAACGGTATATCGTCACCTAAAATACAAAAGGGCGTAACAACGCTTTTTATTTTCCTTACAGGAGAATCAGAAAACTTTGCAAAATCAAGACCAACAAGGTGTACTTGGTGTTTGAATTTCTTTAGTGAAATCGCCATTTTTGATCGCAGGGATCTGTTAACATGTACTGAGAACATGTATTTAATAAAAAGAACAAAAATCAATAAAAAACTCTATGTGGAATTTTTTGGTTGTTACGCCTTTTTTCATTTTAGGTGACAATATGTATGTATATCAGTGTGGCATTCCGTTTGTAATGTCAACAATATTGATCTTAGACCCCATAAAGTAAATAAATACATTTTGGATCTTAAGGAGTAGAACATTGGATTGAATGATGTCTGCTAATTTCTGTGTTTATTACAATAGGTACATGTCACAAAAATTGCTTTTGATTTCGTAAACGGTATCCAGATAATGAAAGTTTTATGTCAAAATGACATCTAATCTTCAATATACATATATAAAAATAAAATTGTTCCCGTACTTATACGAGAGCGGATCAATAAGTCCGTGACTTTTCGAACTTCCCTCGTAGTTATATGATATGCAACACTGCTCCCATCAAGTACCACCTGTTAATAGACTATAAGTTTTGGGCAAGTTTCGTCATTTACTTTGCGTTTAACAGATGTTCAAAACATACAACCTCAAAAAAACCGTCAATCAACCCAAGGAAAAGCTTGATAAATACTATGGGGACTCTGCACCATCGATTTCAATGATAAAAAAGTGGTTTACTGACTTTCGTTGTGGTCGCAAAAGTACAAATGACGCTGAACGTTCTGGACGGCCAATTGAAGTCACTACACCCGAAACTGTCGAAAAAATTCACGATATGGTGTTGGCCGATCGAAGAGTAAAAGTGCCTATTTTATGGAAAAATCATATTTTTTGAAGGGATACACAAATTGGAGAAACTTTGGACTAAGTCTATTGAGCTAAAAAGAGATTATGTTGAAAAAAAAATTTTTTTTTTTTTTGTAAAAAAACTGTGTTTCATTCAAAAAGTCACGGACTTATTTATCCGCCCTCGTATATTGGGAACGGGGTCTTTTTCAGAGGTGCGTGTAGTGGGGAAAGTTTCTGATTGTCATTCAGTTGGGAGTGACCAGAAATAATTCCTCTCCGGACTGTCCCATCAGCTTAATACTTCCGTTCATAGACCAAGTAGTTTCCGGGCGATGGTTTTCGGCTTGCGCTGGCAGCTAGCTAGAGTGAGAAGGCGATCAGTCATGTAGCCTGAGTTTTCAAAATACATCATGACGTCTCAGGCAAGTTGGATTATTAGATTTATGAAATAAAAGTTAAGATATATTTTCAGCTAAGTCAACATCATCCTGAAATAAAAAATTTAATATTATAAACCAGAAAGACAAATTTAACTTATTTTCTGAGTAAATTTTTATATATATTAAAATTTGTTTAACTTAAAACTCTTTTAAAAAAGAAGATCTGATGTTATACAAAATGAAAATATAAGCACACATTGTTTCTATTTAATGTGCCTAGTTTTAGGTGCATATCTATTTTTTTTTTATGTGTGAAAAATGCTTTTGGAGGGTGTAATATTTTCCAGAAAACTGGCAATTGTTTGTTGCGCTTTTCTTTTTTAAAAGCAAAATTTGGCCCGTCTGCAAAAGAAACTCAGACGTTATACAATTTGTTTCAATCAGTCAGCCAAATAGTCATATGCACTACATGTATATATTTATGTATAAACAACATTAAGTGAAAGTGCCAAATAATAAAAAGGCTCTATGAAAATTGCATAAACTTCAGTCTAAAAAAGGTCGCCAATGACTGAATATTTAGTTCTTGCACAAATTCAATATTTTATGTATGAACAACTACTAAATTTTTTTCTATCGTGTTTTATACGATGATTCCTTGTAATTCGAAAGAAATAAACGTAAAAGAAACTGTTAGCGAAATTGAAAACAAACAAAAACAAGAGGGAAAATGGAAATGAAAATGAAAATGTTTAAAAATAATGAAACAAAAAAGGAAAAAATATCCTAAAACCAAAAGCATATAATAAAATGGAAAATCTAGTTCATCGTGTTTATTGTAGATTAAGGTTTTTTTTAACAAATAGTACTAGTACACACACATAAAAGCAAAAACGACACTAATACACTTAAAAAATAGTTGCATATACCCAGTAAGCCTTTTATTAAAAATTAATGGGTGTTTTTTTTATTGGCCCAAGAACACCGCCTGCATTTTTATTATATATTTTTGATATTTCGTCATTTACTTTTACACACAATTGTCTTTCACTTTAATATGCTATGTATGTGTTATATTTGGTATGTTAGAGTATCCATTCAATTAATCGTTGTTTGCCATTATTTGATCGAATAATTAAAATAGCCATTTTCAAATAACGAATAACTCGAACAATTTATGTCAATTAATCGATTAAAATTAATTTCTTAAAAAATTCTACTTTTTTGATATACAAATATTTTTTTTTTTAGATTTCTAAATAATAAAAACCTAACAACTATAAAACATGTTCCTAAATTCTGTATCTATTGTGTTACTCGCACTTCTGATCATAATTTAGTCCCTTTTAAGATGTGGCTGTGTGTGTGACAAATCATGTCGCTCATTTCGTGCAAGACCGTCACAACTCAAAATTTGAAACTTTATAGGAGAGCCTTTTTAAGATTCCAACCTATTATTATTTATTTTATTATTTATTTTATATACAGTTATAAAATCAAATGTTTCTTTTTTGCTACAAAGAAAACCACATGTACAAGAGGAATGCCAACAAAAAAACTGAAATGTGAACTTGTTGATGTTAATTGCTCAAGTTTGTTACAAGAGGTCATAGCGTCAAAAGCATCTGTATTACCGTTATTTTTTCGATAATTCTCTCCGTTCTTAGATCAATTTGTAGAGATTTAAGAGGGGAACATTTCTGCATTACTAACTCGAAAATGCCAAATTTTGAGTTGTGACGGTCTTGCACGAAATGAGCGATGTAATAAACGACTAACTACTAATTCCTAACGTAAGAATTTTCGTACTTAATTAGCGCTTTTTAAGTTTGACGTTCATTGTAAAAAAAATTCATTAGCATTTATAAATATGTAAACCATGTACTGTCAGATAATGGGTTACCTCTTTTTACGCGACCTTCAATTTCTTTATTACCTCTTACCATCCAAACAACTGGATGAATTTTGACATTTTAGATATTGTTAGATTTGTCTTAAACCCCGAAGTGTCCTTAGATATGTAGTTGAAAACAAAATCACGGATTAATTGTTGGCGCAAAATAGTAATACATACCGCACTTGTTCCTTGAAACAGAGTCAACTCAAAATTTATAAATTTTCAGTAGAGACAAAAAAATTTTTTTTTTATATGTATTCTTATATTACAAATGGGGATAAAACTGCATTTTGTTTAGGCAAAATACTAGAAAAATAGATCTAAAATTTTTACAGTGGGTAGATATGGCCACTGTTTATCGTTTCCTTGCAAAAAGTGAATATTTAAAATTTGTGTTTAAAATTCTTATTCACTTTATGGTCTTACTTGTATAATATTTTTAGCTTTTCTAAAGTATATGGAAAAAGTTTCCTAACGAGCTGGCCTAAGCAACCAGCGAAATGCGCATAGAAAGTGGTTTTCCTACAACTATAAATTTCAGTTTTTTCATTCAAAAATTGGGATTATTAGCACATCATTAATAAATGAATTAATTAATAATAAAATTTTTGAGTTGACGCTGTTTAGAGGAACAAGTGCGATATGTACGTTAAAGAAACAAACTACCCAAACCTATAGAGAAAATGAATTAAATAAGAATCAAAATGAAGAAAAATAAGGTTATTAGCCATGTTCGGTAAATCGGGAAATTGAAATCGAACAAAATTTGAAAACATCCAGTTTAAAAAGTTTCTTCATACTTTCAGTTCTTATCTTAACCAGAATTAAATTAACTGAGTATTCCATTGGTTTCAATTTTATTTGATTTGCAGGAATAATAAATTTGTTTAAATAGGCTGGACCTCTCATAAAAATGTCGCGATAAAAAAGTCTAAAATAAAAAAAATAATTTTAAAAATATGGGATGAAAGCCTATGTTGAATTCCCGTATTGAGTATAGCAGGCGGGACATAATTGATTATTATACACTGAAATAAAATTAATGGACCCCGATTGCTGCTGAACCTTATGCATGTATTAAACTTTGGCTTTCAGATTATTTTCTAGTCTGTTCAACCAAAGTAGTGTTTAGTTTGTTCATAGTTTTATTTTTACCTTAATTCTTTTCGGTCTCTTTAGCGCCTTAAAAACTGTATGTTTTGCAGGAGGGGTTTTTGGTTTTTTAATTATTTATTTCATTTAAAAGTTGTAGAACTGTGTGCGTAGTATAAATGAATTTTTTATTATTGTTTCACTGTATTTTTATTTTATTATTTTTTTCTGTTTATTAATATAAAAAAAAAGTATCAAATCAAATAGACATGTATGTTTTCCCCATTGGATAAAATTATTTAAATTATTCGAGTTATTCGAACATATGAGAACTCTTATTTGATTAATCGAGCAAAATTAAAATATAAAAATCAATTAATTCCTTACTCGAACAAAACCAAAAGTCAAATAATTGGATACTCTACTTATTGTTCAAGAACTTTACCAGAATTCTATCAGTCTAATTCATAAACGCACTATTGCAGTTTTATAATATAAAAGAGTATTCATTAAACGTTTAATAAACCTTTCATAAACTTGAGATATTTATTATAACCTTTACCCTACTTTAAGCGTTTGATAAAGTGGCATTTCAATGTTTGTTTACATAACATTTTAATAGTTGCGCGTAAAATTAAACATGTTTGTCTTTTTATTTATTTTAATTAAAAAGATTTTTAAATAAATAAAAACTAGCAAAAATATAATATATTTTTGTGCAATTAAAACCAGTAAAAAAAGATGATTTAAGAATCGAAACATCGATTGCAAGACGTCCCAAAACTTTTAGAGAGAAAATCAATCCCTTAACAATTCCAGAGAAGCTATTCAAAGCAAGATATCGGCTCAACAAACACAGAAAAAATATTAATTTTCTCCAATCACCAAATTTATACCAAATTCTTAATATCAAGCAAACAATTTGTTGATTTTGCACCTATTACCAAAATGATTATATTGATTACTAAAAATTGTTAAATTGTGAATATTTTTTTTTTTTCAACAAATGATTTTTTTAATTTTTATTAAAAAAATGATCAAAAAACTTCGCCCAACAATTCTACATGTTTAAATTATTTTATTTTGAACGAAAATAGTCAATTAAGATTTTTGTTATTTAATTAATATTTCAATTAAAAATTTATTTCTAAACAACTTAAATATTAATTAAATCAAAATTATATTTTTAATTTTCTTTCAACTAAAAAAATATTTGATTCAATTAACACATTATTAAATTGAAGTAATTTTTAAACCATTTTTTTTTATTGATAAAACACTTTTTTCTGTGAATCCACCGTTAAAAAAATTATTAGAATGGTTAAGCCGGAAATTGAATTAGATAGAAGAGGCTACGGTACATCAGCCGACTTGCAAGTTTTGGTAGCATTGCGATGTTGGGGTCGAAGAGGAGTACTATGTATGATTGTGAAAAAAATTGCCGTTTGTCCAAAAGCTTAAGTTTTACAATTTATTATTTCATAAATCTAAAAACTAAATTTTAGCAATTCCCAAAAAAAGCGCTAAGTCCCCTTTTACAATGTGGCAAGTGGAAGGCAGACAGACCAAGTTTGTTGGCGAGGGGTTATAGATGTAGAGTGTGTAGTACATGGCTGTCTGTACTAGACAATTTTTGTCTTTCTCTTTCACTGTTCGCAATTTTCATGTGGTTGCTTCATATCATTTTTCTCACACCAATGTAATTTTAGTATCAAGGCGAATTCAACTACAGGTGGTGTCGATACTACAACAATCCAAAAACAACAGAAACAACACAGGGTTTTTTGCATTGCATTGTTAGTGTTTACTATCCAAAATGTCAACCATTCCTAACAAATTAAAACAAAGTAGCTCGAACTGTCAAAATCAGATGCCGTTTCGACACCACCTGTAGTTGAATTCGCCTTGTTTAGTATCAATGCCTGTAAAATGTTCAACTCCGTCAACAGCAAAAAAGAACGAAAAAAGAAACGAATAATTTCTGCCTGTCTATTAATTTCGCGATTGTGAAAGGTTTAGGCATGCTCAAAAGAGAATAAGAAAAATGTCTGCCTTTAAATTTCAACATTGTAAATTGGGACTGACATATTAAATTAAAGTTTAAAAAACGATTTGTAGATTCAGATGATACTGCCGATCTTGATGGGCTATCTCAAGGCGAATTCATGTATATGGTGGTGTCGATACTACAACAAGTAACAACACCAAAAACACAACAATGTATTTCTTTGTTGATCGATATGTCAAAAAGACAAGCAGCTCTTGACATTTCTCTCTCTAAATAAGAAAAAAAAAGTAGCACAGCTGTGCTTCCAACGCCACCTGGAAAATGAATTCGACTTGGGCTATCTCAAGCAAAGTTTATGTTTGCTATTTGTAGGCAAAATACATAAAAATTTAATAAAAGAAAATAGTGATAAAAAATCAACTACATTAAAGTTTGTATTTGCCCACCCGTTGTAGTAGGCGGGGGAAAAAATGTGTTTAAGCACAATCTTTTTCAACATCTTAAATTTTGGAACTTTTTTTGGTAATGAAAAGTGCTTAAACTATTTTTTTAGTTATTTTAAAATAATGTTGCGCACAATAATTTAGTTTTTTTTTACTTTTAACAGGCTACCTATTAGGGTATTCATTCGGTTAACCGATGAATAACTACCCGATTAAATGATCGGTTAATTTAAAATTGGCTATTTTCGATTAACGATTAAGCCGGTTAATTTTAGTCGATTAACCGATTAATCGCTGCAGCGAAATTTTTAAGATTTTGTAGTATTTTCAGGCCTGTTCTGGGAATCACTTTAATTCAAACCACGTGATTTCGAATCACATGTACCTTTAAAAATCTTACGTGAAATATTGTGGTGTTCCGTTTTTAATTTTCAACTGCCGAAAGCACATTGAGAAACACAAAAACGGCGTGATTTGAAACCACGTGATTTTCAGAACGGGCCTGTATAGCACATTTTTTTTTTTGTGTATTTTATTATTTGTTTCGTCTCATATACAAAAGGTATGTGTTTAGTAAATATTTTTTCATACAAACTAGGCAGGTGTTCAGTGATCTTCATTTAAATAAGTGTTTGCTGTCAACAGCTTTTTGTTTCACGTACTTTTTATATTTATGTGTTTAGTTATTTGTTTCTTCTCATGTCAATCTTTTGACAGAATTAACGGAAACAATTGCAAGTTTTTAAAATTTTAAAAAAAATTAAAACAGGACTCTAATGGCATAAAGGAAGATTTTATATGTTTAGAGAAATCCAGAAAAAGGACTGAGAAATTAGATATTCTGTATTATGGGTTGCTTTCGATATCTTCAGCATCTGCAATAAGTGAAAGAATTTGTTCAAAGTCAAGTTTAATTTTAAGTTTAATCAAAACTAAAGATAATAATCGCTTCAATCCTAAACATTTAAACCAAATTATTTTTCTAAAAAATTATTTTATAAGATCTCCGTAAACTATTGAAATAACTAATAAAATATTTATTATCAGTTTATTTTTTTAATTAATCCATATTATGTATACATTAATTAAAAAATTTTTATTACATATTCAGGAATTGTTTCTTCGTTGCTCGTTTTAGTTCAAGAATTGTTTTGTTTGAATTGCTATGTTTGTTATGTTATTCGTTTTTTTTTTACTAAAAACTCCAAATAATACATAATTATGCATTTTTATTCATTGGAATTACTTATTTTATAAAAAAAAACTTTATTAATCGGTTAACCGATCAATAACACATTTAACCGATTATATACCGATTAAACCAAAACCTTGGTTAATTAATCGAGCGATTAACCGATTAAAGCAAAAGCCCGATTAAATGAATACCCTACTGCCTATACAATCGGTTGTTCTTTGTATGCGTAAATAGACAAAAATTACAATTAAAATAACATGTTGTTGCCAACATAAAAATACAAAAGTAATAAAAGCGTTTAATTGTTAATCCACTTCTATTAAGCGTTTATAAATTTGACATTTTATTAAAGGTTTATAAAACAAAAAGTGTTTGATAACCATTGTAAACATTAAGGCTGAAAATAAATTTTTATGAATTAGACCGTACACATATGTTTTATTATTATAAGCCAATATTCTTATCTGAACATTTTTTAGTGTTTTATATTTAAATTCAGTGCCGCCGATAACATAAAAAAAATTTTTATAGGAGTAGGTTTATGTAAATCAAGTTCTGCTTCTTCATTATCATCTTCACATTCTTTACCAATATCATAATCATCAATCAGATTAGTGATGAATGCAGAAAACCTGTTGACTTAAGGTGCCCGCAGACGACAAGTTTTTTACATCTGACTTGTCAAATTTCCCAATGTAAAATACATACATGTCGTGTGTTACCTTTAAAACATTGCATCTGTAAAAGTCAGACACAAAGTCATCTGACAAAATTTCAATTAGAGCGGGCTCTATTTTCTTCTGACAAATTCTCTGACATCAGCTGTGTCAGAAATCTATGCCGGGAAGAAACCGGCAGCGGCGGTGCACTATTGACGGAATCATTAGCCGGCTTAAGTTAATATTTTTCATTTTTCGAATTTATTCTATGAGTTAAATTTCAGTTATGTATTTTATAAAGAATATATTTTATAAGGAATAGAGCTATTACAAAAAGCTTTATAAAATACATAACTGAAATTTAACTCATAGAATAAATTCGAAAAATGAAAAATGTTGAATATAATAAAGTTGCTTATGAAAATGAAATAATTCCCAATATCTATTTGTTAATATTTTTCAATACCGATATATGTATGATAATTTCACCATTGAATAGAAATTATGTTCATACCCAGCAAAAACTTTACTTACCTGGTAGGTTAGCAAGTAATGTTGGAGAAATATAAGCACTATTTATTTTTCGGCTGAATAACTACTTATTTTTTTTCGACTTGTCCACAGAAATCAGTACTTACAATACACTTACTAGAAGTCACAAAATATCTAGTTATTATTTTACTACCAGTAAGTTAAATTGTAAGTACTTACAATATACTTACTAGAAGCTAAAAAATAACCAGTTTTTGTTTAATAGGCGCTAGTTAATACACCTAATAAGTAGTTGTGGAACTAGTTGTTAGTAAGTAAATATTCCATACTGAAAACAACACAACTAATTAGAAGTTATTGAGCTGATTATGAGTAAGCAAATATTCAGAAGTGAAAATAGTAAAAGTGAAAAGTACTTACTGAGGTCATTACTAGTAAGTACTTATTGAGGCTTTCAGAATAATGACAATTGTATTGACAACTTCTTGCCAGGTAACGTATGAAATAACTACTACCTATTACCAAAATTCAAACTACTACCTATTACCAAAATTTTCCTGGGTATATATAAAAAAACGTTTCCTTATAATACCCCAAATTGGTTTCTTCGAATTTAAAGAAAAAAGTGTTAAGATGACTGAACTCATTTACGGCGCAAATAAATATTTTTGTGGCGGCCGGTCGCTATTTTGAAACCGAGAACTACTTTGGTTTCTGCAATAACTATGCGAAAAATACAGAGACAATGTCAGACAGTGATGCATATTGAGTTTTTTTGTTTTGGGCCAAATTGACGATTTCAAAGGGCCAAAATAGCTTTGATAGGGCCAAACTATTTTTGTAATAGCGTTTTGACAACGACAACAGAATGTTTTTGTGAATATTTAAAATTTTTAATTTTCGTACAAACAAGCTTCTTAGGTGTTTTTAATCCTATCATAGATCAAACAGTTTGTGCGAAGACCGAAGACCGTAGATATGGTGGGGTCTAGGTAGTTATATATTTATATATATCACATAGTCCTGAATTATTTGCTATTGAAATTCAGCCTGATCGGTGAACAACTGAAATACAGCTGAGATATGAGTAAAAGACTACCATATGAGCAAAAATGCCTAAAATTTTACCCATATATCCCTTGTTTTATTTGTTTAATTTTATTTATTTTTATGTGTATCTGGAGAACGACAAATGCCAAAGTTTTTAAATTAGGTAAAAACATCTTGGTTATCAATACATGACACCCGACAAAATATGGGCGTGGCACCAAATAGATTTAATTATATCTTAGGAACGGTATTTATATAACCTTCCCTTCTTATAGTACCATGATAAAGGGTATTTATGACTTGGCGTAGCCGAATATAGCACTCTTACTGGCTTATATCGAGCCTTTGCTGCAATAGAGTCATAACTCAAATTTAAATTTTCTAGCTCCTTAATATTAGTTCTTCTCTCTAGAGTTGGGTATATAAGATGTTTGTATGAAATTTTTACACAATATGAGGAAACGATATGGCGATTAACTCCACATTATTAGTTAGAAGGCGGCCTAATATTCCACTGGGAATTAAAGAATTAATTATATTAGCCCAAAAATCAGGCTTTTTGAGTTATGACTCTATTGCAGCAAAGGCTCTATATATTATTGGTATATCCATCACTGAAGGTAAAAGGGTATATTTATGTTTGTCATTCTGTTTGTAATTTCTACAATATTGATATGAGACCCTATAAAGTATATAGATATATCCTGCGTTTAACAAGCAGCGAAGTTGATTTAACGATTTCCGTCTGACCGCCTGCCTGTTGAAGTGGGTGTACCAAAGAGTAGAGAAGGGTGCATGGCAGAACACAGATTTATTTATATATAAAAACGGTAGCCATAAATGTATTTATATAAAATTATCGCACCATATCGAAGGGTATATAAGATTCGCCATAGTACTCCTACTTGTTTATTTGCATTATTGTTGTTTTAATTAAAAAGGCGAAAGAATTGCTTGCATACGCGTACGCGATCACATTCAGAGACAAACTGTAAAAATTATAAATTACGTTACAAATCAAAACAAGGACAGTTTTTGATCCTTCAGGATTAGGAAATGTCACTTAAAACAAGTTAGAGTGTTATTTTCGGCTGTGCCGAATCAGGACTAATTCAGGACTATATGTAAGAGACGAGGGCTCTATATTGTAAATACATGTAAATTATTAACTAAGCTTCACAAAAAGAACGTCATCATTGGATGCGGCTTGGACCTATATTAAATTATTGACCGGCAATAAGAAAGTTTTATGCGGTTCTTGTTAGAGCTTTGAAATGGCTTGAATAAAATATCATGATTCGTAACAGTTTTAGCCGAACTAAAATAATTTTGGGACCAATCATCCCAAAATTTTGAAGACTGATTTCTGGTATTACAAAAAATAAATTAGAATAAATTTCAATACAGCAGTGTAATTAGATTTAGCGTTAACAGGAAATTTCAAAAATTTGCAAGATATTTTTCTGGCCATATGAATTTAAGTAAGAAATTTTACCGCTGTATCTATATCTGTGATGGTTTTAGGTGAAATTAATTATTTTCCCAGAGTGGGCTTTATTTGGCTTTAGGCACAATAAACTGTTTTTTTTTCGAGAGTAGGGTTTATATGGGGCCTAGTGTAAATTATGGACCGACACGAAATTTTACAGTGTGATTTCTGGTCCTATAAAACTGTGACGCACCAAATTTTAGTATGATAACGTTATTTGTCACGGTTTTATGCGTACTAAACTGTTTGAGGCAAAAAGGGTTTATATGGGGCCTATGCTCAATTATGGACCGGCACGAAATTTAACAGTATGATTTGCAGTTGTATCAAGCGAATTCGTGCAAAATTTTATACCATTCCGTGCAGTATTCCACCATTTATGTTTGTTTTTGTATCAAAATAATCAATTTTTTATGGTGGTTGTTCCACATTTTGATTCACAGTTCTGATCCTACTGAACCGATGTTGCTGGATTTCAATCCCATACTGCTTGGAATAACTACAAGCAATTTAAGACCAAGTTTGTTCTTTTCTTTTGCGTTTTGCGAAAGGGAGCGTGTTTTCAACAGACGGACAGATGGATAGACGGATATGGCTAAATCGACTTAGAATTATTCAAGGGGCCAGAATATATAGACTTTATGGGGTCTTAGATATATAATCAAAAAGTTGCGTACTGAATAACAAACTCAGTATACCCTCATTCACCACTAGTGGTGGTGGAGGGTATAAAAACAATTACATTTTAAACATCTGCAATTTATTGTAATGACTGCTGAATATTTTGTAATATTACAAATAAAAACCAAACTATTAGATATTGATCGTCTAACTAAGCGAAATATAATTTCAAGCACTTACAGTGTCAATTTAAGATTGTTGTACAATTTGTTATTGTATATTTTAGTTAATAAATGCATCATTGCAAACTGGTCAATTTTGGCCAAAATTTTTTTTTTTTAATTTCAATGAAATTTTGATTGCAGATTACAGCTAACACTTCAAAACGTACAACTCATATCTTAATTTGGATATTGGATAACTATGTTACTATTAATACTGGGGCAAAAATTTGATCATTTTTTTCTCGTAATTTTAGGGGTTTTAAAGCTGATTTTTGTACACAGAAAAAATTAAAAATTGTCTCTAATCACCAAATTTTTACCAAATTCAGAAAATCAAGCAAACAAGTTGTTGATTTTGCACCTATTACCAAAATTATTATATTGATTACTAAAAATTTTAAAATTGTGAATATTATTTTTTTCAATAAATGATATTTTTAGTTTTAATTAAATAAAATGATAAAAAAACCCGTTGCCATTTCAAACAATATGTTAATTGATTTAATTAAATATTGACAATTCCCAAAACAATTATACAAGTTTAATTATTTTATTTTACACGAAAAAGTCAATTAATATTTTTAATTAATATTTTAATTAAAAGTTTATTTCAAAACAACTTAAATATTAATTAATCAAAATTATATTTACCATTTTCTTTCAACTAAAAAAATAATTGATTCAATTATCACATTTATTAAATTTAAATACCTTTAAACCCATTTTTTATTTTTTTTTTTTTGGTAAAAAAAAAACTTTTTTCTATGTAAACTATGATTTTTTCCTTCAAAGTTTTCATTGTAAATTCATTCCATGTGATAATTCATGGCAAAATTAGAAGGTCTGCTCGAAACGCCTGCTGATTTTTTGTAGAGTTGTGTTTTTATCGTGCAATTGTGTTTGTAGCAAGTTTTTGACATCTTGTCGATTTTATACACAAACAAATACATGGAATTTTGACATCTTAAATATAATTTACATATAATTTTTTTCTATTTCTATTGTTGTTGCATTGTTGTAGTTTTGCGCATACCTGCTAATTATGCCATGGTGATAATTACGACTTTTCGCATTAAATTATTTTCTTTTTGTTTTGTGATTGTGATTTAATTTGAAAAGAAAACCAAATTTAAAGAGATCATAAAAAAAGATGGGGCTAGGATAGGTTATGTGCTAATTACATCTACTACTGTTAGGTACCAAAAGTAAGTAATATAAATATTAGTGCCGTCCTACTAACCAGAGCCTTTTTAGTGACTTCGTTTTTTTATACAAAATTAGCGTCACTGACTGGGTTATCTTGGCCCAACCCAAGCAACTTAGACTCCCCTCCCAATGTGTTGATAAAATAAGTATGGAGTTTTGGAAATTCTATTCCTGGGGGGGGGGGGTTATAAATGGGTCAAATCGGTAGTCTTATATCTCGTGATCTAACAGAGGTAGACGTAAAATTCAAAAATATTATGGGATCAAATTGACATGTTCTTCGTAGTTTTTTTGAAAGTTGAACATTGTGTGAACGAAAAAGCAATAAAATATAATATTAGTATTTTTTGGTATCGCATTTATCTTCCAAAGTAATAAAGATAGAAAAAAAAATTCAATTGTGTTCCTCTCCTAAAGAAGCTCTCAAGTACATTTTGGTACTTTCGGAAGTTCGAATAAATAAATATTTGTGGTACTTTTTTCTAAACAGCATTTAATGAATTGCATACAAAAATTAAATTCAAAATAATTATTACCAATTATTGTTAACAGCTAAGGCACGAGCTATATGATTGAATTTGTCCTTCAAGTTGTGCTGAAAAAGGTCAACAAGAAAAAAAGAAAGCCAAAAACATGTAAAACAAAAAAAATGTACTTTGGATTTCAAGAAGAATTCTTGACAAAAAGTATGGAAGAAAATGTAAATCAATGAAAATAGTTAATCATTCATTCAAAAGCAAATTTCGATCTAACAAGTTAAAATACCATTTGGTTTAAAGATTGATGTTTGACTAATGACGTCATCCGTCGTCAATGGCGGTGAGAGCTAAACGCAAAACCCCACTGAAGCGATTGTGTGGTTACAATCGAAACTAGTCTGTGCAACCTGCTCGTTAAAACCTGGGTTCAATTCCCAGCTCAGTTAAGAATGAAGAATTATCAACATATTTTAATTAATTTCATGTTGTAAAATTCCTTTCTTCATAAAAATAATTTAATGTAAATGAAATTCAATGAACTTAAGCCTGATTAAAATATCAAAATTTGGATTAAAACCCATTAATAATTCAATAAAATAACCACAATACTAATTAATTCAAAATAATATTAATAAAATAATAATTTTATGTGACGCCATGTAAGACACATATTTATTATATTTAGTGATGCATTGGATACAGGAAAATTAGATACTCACAAATAAGAGGACGGGAGAGAAGCCTAAATAGATAATCCACAAACTACCAACATAATCTTTACAAAACATCATAGGTAATTATACTTCCAATACCCAATAAGTTTTTTAATTTTGTTCAATACTTTTGGGTCTTCAATGCTGCATGTACATGTCCGAAATTTCGGGGGGTCAAATATGCTATTCTTAGGTTGGATACCAAATTTTAGCTATTTACTTAAAGAAATGAAGAGTTTTGGATTTTTGGCTGGAATTGACCACCGTGCAGTGTTTTATTTTTTTTCTTAACTCCCAAGGTGATTAATCTTTTGAATGTCTTCAAAAAAAACGTATTTTAGCGATTTTTTTATGGCCCCTAAAATGCTAGCTGGGTATGACTGAGTTTTTGTGTTGGTTTATTTAAAAACCAACAATAATAATAACAACTTTTGATTTGCCCTGTCCTACTTGGCAAAATACAAATGTTACTTTTTTTTGTATGTACGAGTACATGAATTTTTATGTTTTTATTGTTGTTGATTTTCATTTACTTAGTAAAATGTATTATTAGTACATATTAGTATTTTGTGCTAAAAAGAGACCATATTATACAAAAATAAAACCATGTTTTTATGGGCAAAAGATAACAAAGGCACAAATTATCAACTCATATTCTAGTTGAACTTTTGCAAAAGGATTTAGAAATTTCTTACCTGACTACAATCGAAAGTACTTTTTTATTCATTTGAAGGCAACAAAAGAAAGATATTAAAGTTGATTGGACTGGCTAATTGGGATTTATAAAAGGTTTAGTCCAAATATGATTAATCAGGAATGATTGGTAGAAGCAATTGTGGATATTTTTAAGGGTATTTAATTTCCATATTATCGCGTATGAAACTTTTTTTGTTACGTATTCAGGTATTTAAGTATGCTTTACTTTGGACCATTTAATAATAATGAACCAATCGTTAATTAAAAAAATGATTTGAAAAGTATTTCAATTAAAGTATTATGATAATGGAATTCATTATTTTTTTAGTCCAAAAAAAAAATTAAAAAAATATAGTGTTAATTTAATAAACATTTTAGTTGTTTTGAAATAAATTTCTTATTAATTGATTAATTTAATAACGAAAAATCTTAATTGATTTTATTACTTAAAATAAAATAACTTTAACTTGTAAAATTGTTGTTGGGAATTGTCAAAACCTTAATAAAATCAATTAACACATTGTTTAAAATGCCAAAGTTATTTGATAGTTTTTTTAATTAAAATTAAAAATATCATTTATTGAAAAAAAAAATCAATATAATCATTTTAGTAAAAGGGGCAAGCTAGGGAATTCATTTAATCGGTATTTTGTTTTAATCGATTAATTAACTGAGATTTTTGTTTAATCGGTTAATTTTGTTATTGATCGGTTAACCGATTAAAAGTTTTTTTTTATAAATTAAGTAATTTCAATAAGATAGAGATGCATAAATTATTTATTATTTAGAGTTTAGTAGTAAAAAAAAAATAACAAAACAAACATAATAGTTCTTGAACTAATGGGTGTTTCAAGTAGAGATACTTTTTTCAATAGCCTTTTTTTGACAGATCACGTGTGAGTCGTGTCATGCTGTCATGTTATTTCATAATGGAAAGACTTACGCCTGAACAACGTTTACAATTCGTTCAACTTTATTACGAAAATTCACGTTCTGTGAGGAATGTGTTTCGTGCACTTCGCTCAACTTATGGTCAACATAATCGGCCTACTGAGCGTACTATTCGCAACACAATCACCCATTTGAGACCCAGCATTCATTATTGGATAATATTCGACCGAATAGACCACGTCCAGAACGCTGTGAAGAAAATATAGCGGACGTAGCTGAGAGTGCAACTCGGACCGTTATCGTGCCATGATAACCGACTATTTGATGCCTGAAATTGAAGCTCGTGATCTCGGCGACATTTGGTTTCAGCAAGACGGCGCCACCCCCCACACATCGCATCAATCAATGGATTTCTTGAGAGAACACTTCGGTGAGCACAAAATTTCACGTTTTGGGACGGCCGATTGGCCACAAAGATCGTGTGAAATCACGCCGTTAGACTGTTTCCTTTGGGGATATGTAAAGTCTAAAGTTTATACGGACAAACCCGCTTTGATTCAGGCCTTGGAGGAAAACATCACGCGTGTCACTCGCCAGTTACCAGTCAAAATACTCGAACGAGTCATCGTAAATTGGACTCAACGGATGGACCATCTGCAACGTTGCAACGGCCAAAATTTGATAGACATAATCTTCAAAAAATAAATGCTAAAAAGAATGTTCTTTCAAATGATAATAAACATTCCCCCGTTAAATTTGAACTTTCTGTGTTTTTTTCTTTAAAAAAGTAGGGAACCTCGAAATGCATCACGCTTTAAAACGAGCAAACAACAAAATATTTCATAAATACGTGAGACGTATTTTTTAATTAAAAAATAAGCTGTGAGATAATTTTATAAGTATTTGAATAGATTAAGGGATTTTATAAAACAATCTTTTAGAAAAATAATTTGAGTTAAATATTTACCCCCATATTCATAAAAAATATTTTTGATTAATAAAAGGTTTAGTAAACAAATTTTCATAGAAAATTCGTTTCATAAGCCTGCTATAAACCTATAATATTTTTTATGAATAAGGGGGTTAGGGTTTAAGGGATTCTTTTCTTTAGTTTTGATAAAGTTTGATAAATGTTGAAAAAATGAAATCGAAAGCAACCCATAATATAGAATATCTAATTTCTGAGTCCTTTTCCTGGATTTTTAAACATATAAAATCTTCCATAATGCCAATAGAGTCCTGTTTTAATTTTTTTAAATTTTTAACACTTGTAATCGTTCGGCTAATTCTGTTGAGAAATTGATATGAGAAGAGAAGAGGAGAAACAAATAACTTAACACATGCCTATGAAAAGTACGTAAAACAAAAAGCTGCTGACAACAAACACTTTTGCATCAAATTTTTTTAATTTTAAAATGAAGATCACTGAACACCTTCGTTTGTAGGAAAAAATATTTTATAAACACATACCTTTTCTACATGAGGGGTTCGTCTCAATACGTACTTAAAAACACAAAAAAAAATGTTACAATACTACAAAAAATTAAAAACTTTGTTACATCGATTAATCGGCTAGTCGACTGAAATTAACCGGTTTAATCTTAAATCGAAAATAGCCAATTTTAAATCAACCGATCAGTTAATTAGGTACTAATTAATTGGTTAACCGATTAACGGTTACCCGAATGAATACCCTAGGTGTAAACTCAACAAATTGTTTGCTTGTTTCTAAGAATTTGGCGATTAAAAATAATATTTAATTTTTTCTGTGTATATTGATTCAAATAATATGACAATATCATTAATATTTTCGCTTTAAGGCACATAAAGGAGTTTTTCGGTAGTCGGCTTTATTTGGGAACTTTGGTAAATTATTGGTCATTGCGTACAAAATTCTCACAATGATATGATTTCTGATCATATGAAAATAAATTATATTATGTATTCCGACAATGGCATTATGTGGTACGATTTTAAGTGTATTAAAGCACTTTTCGGCAGTGGGCTTTATCGAAAACGTGCTCGTTGTATACAGACATAGAAACACAGACACAGATAGATGAAACCTGAACAAAAAAACTAAATGGGGTCTTGTTGTTACCCAGGAGATGATAAGTCAAAGTAAAATGTTCATCCCTCAGCACAATTGTATTGTGTGTTTGCGGTAGTGTGTGTGACACTAAAAAAATATTGGTCCTACGCCCACCGTTTAGTCTTCTAATCGACTCAGCATCACTTTTCGCTTCGATCCAGCGATATCCGTCCTTCCGGAGGGCTGTCTGGCTAGTTGTCTGTCCATGTAACCTTGTGCGCAATTTACAGGTCGCAATTTTGAAGATAATTTGATGAAATTCGGTACATATCGAACCTGTTCAACAATACTGTATTAGCTTAAATAGTATTGTGGTTATTTTATTGAACTGTTTATGGTTTTTAATCCAAATTTTTAATATTTATTCAGGCTACAGGGCAACCTGTCCGTGGAAGCCTGGGTTCAATTCCCAGCTCAGTCAAGAATGAAAAATTATCAATAAATTTTAATTAATTTCATGTTGTAAAATTTCTTTCTTTATAAAAATTATTTAATTAAATAAAATTTAATTAGCTTAAAATTTAAACATTTTCAGTAGAAGCAAAACAATTTTTAATTTTACATTAATTTAAGATTTGAGTACTTATTGTAATTTTCTTATTATAGAAAGATTGAATAAAATTGAAAAGTTGAGTAAAAAAAATTTTACATTAAAATAATTTTTAAACCAACCGTTAAATTACAAAAAAGTACACAAAATGGTGCGATAGTTTTACAGCAGGAAGATAAGAATATAACGAGTCGATTTTTTTTTAAAAAAGTGAAAAAAATAAAAGTTTTGAATTAATACACTATTGGGGAACAAGTTGCCATACCGACGAAGTTTATTGAAAATGGTGAGAATTATGACATCCAAACAAACTTCTCTCCGAAATAAAATCTTTTTGGCAATAACCAATATTGTTATGTTTGTTTTTAGATTAAATTTGGTCCAAACTTAGTTTATTACAATCTAAGTCATCTTACAAACTTTTGTTTGAAATCGATCCATATTTGGCCATAGCTCCCAAATTGGCGGCAATAACTTTTACGACAGCTACAATGTCGTGACAAAATGTTGGGCTAGTAGGTCCAAAATTAACCATATGTTCCATGGAAACCCCCTTAATAAAATCACTTAAAGGCAAAAAAAAAACTCTTAAAGATGAATATGTCGAAATAATTATTGACACAAAGAACTTTAACATGAATCTTAACCCAATTCAACCCAATTCAGGCCAATTCCGAAATAGAGTACATTCTCGAAAATTTTTATTTATAAAGCGTGGTGTAGGGTATCAAATGTGCAGCCTTTAACTGAATATTTGACGCGCGCTATTGCATGTGATGACATTCTGGTAAAAAGGTGTTTTCTCTCTTTCCCTTGAGCCTTTAAATTTCCGGTACTTATGGCTTTGAAATTTAACAATTGGCCTTATATATCGAAAAATATTGATGTATTCGCTCCCCAGCAAAAACTTATATTGCAAAGTAATGGGTTAAAAAGCTAATATAACGACTCATCACTACTTATACATTGGCATTTTAACTCATTATTTTAACACGGTGATGTCATTGGAGGCAAGTACTTACCACCCTCGCTTACAAATAGGGAGTTAAATAAGTCATTACCACATTCGCTTACAAATAGGGAGTTAAATAAGTCATTACCACATTCGCTTACAAATAGGGACTTAAATAATGACTTAAAAAAAAATTTTTTTTATTATTTTTTTTTAATTATTTTTTTTTTTTCTATTTTTTCTTGTTTTATTTATTTTACCTTATATTTTATTTGTTTTTCTATTTTTTCTTATTTTATTTTACTTTGTTTTTTTTTTACTTTGTTTTTTTTCTGTCTCTGGCGGGATTCGATCGCGCAACCTCGGTGCTGATAGACTAGCTCACTACCAGCTTGTCTACTGGGGCATTATAGTTTTGCATAAAAAAACTATGTTTTTTACTCAATTATTAAGAGCGTAAATATGAGATTAAATTATCCATAATAACAATAAAAACGCTGATTGAAAGTGGATTGAAAATTTTTGTTTCATTACTAAAATGACATTTTTATTGTCATAATGAAAATTTAAATTTATGAAGGCAATTATTGAAATATGTTGCTTTTATAAAAAAATTTTTTGATTTCATAAAATTAATGGCAAACATGTAACATTAGATGTATGAAATAATTAAATCTTACATTTTTTTAATTAACAATTAAACATTTTTTTAAGGAAACTATAATTTTGTATTAATTTATGAATATAGTTATGTTTGTATATTGTTTTTTTATGTTCCCAATTAAAATTTTTTGTTTAACTTGGACAAACTTAAGTTTTCATATATCCAATGAAAATTTTTAACGTAATTACGAAATCCAATGAAGCGATTTTAACGAAAATACTTCATTCTAACTATGAAATTCTATTTAGACTATGAAAATTTTCATTTACCCAAGGAAAATTTTTTTATGAAAATGATTCATTAAATATCTGAAGCATTTTTCTTTCAGTGTAATAAAAAAAAAAAAAAACAAATTGTAAGAATAAATATTAAAAACCAATTTGTATTAGATTTGAAAAAAATTAAACCGTAAATGCAATTTAATATGAATGAATTATAAATTTCCATAATCAACTTATAAACAAGTACTTATGTAACAGATTATATGTCAGCCATTACTCAACTACTTCTATGTAATGCAGATGGTATGAAGTAGTCATTGAAAAGTAAGTTGTTCAGTAATTGCAAGTCATTACCAAGTTTTTGCTGGGTCGCTAATAAAAAAAAGCGATCATAAATTAATTTGAAACAGGGATGTTAAAGTTGGTACAGTAGTTGGTAAAGTTGGTTTTTTGGTACATTTTGACATTCTAAAGTACGGTGGTACTACCGTGACTCATTTGGTACAATTTAAAATTTTGTCATAGTCGCCCCTTTTTTAATTTTTAGTATAGAAAACAAATTATTGAGTTCTTTTCATTGTATTTATGTTGTACAACAAATCGTTAATGTAATGGGCTCTTGAATATGCGACTAGTATTGTGGTGTATAGAGTGCTTAGTCCCTTTTTACAATGTGGCAAGTGAAAGGCAGATAGACGAAGTTTGTTGGTATGGGGCGACACTTCGTCTGTCTGCCTTTCACTTTCCCCATTGTAAAAGGGGACTTATGGTACCCACAGACGAGGCAACATTAGTGAAAACTTGAAATTTATGGCGGAACAGAAGTGGCTTTATATATTTTTACAAATAATATCAATATTGATATTGTTAAAGAAATTAAAGAAAATGCAAAATATATCAAATTTTGCGAAGTTTTGAGAAACAAAGTCATAACGAAGTTTTAATGTGGTTCCATAAATTTACTCCTGAAAAGGTTATTTCAGGTTGTATTGTACCTCTTCTAGTAAAAATGTTTCCGAATGAAGTTGCAAATTTTGAATCAATCAGTAATCAATTTATAGCTTTAGCTTGATCTCATATATTTATAAGACTTTTATGTACTTTATTTTATTCATACATATAATGTATGTTAATGTTGTTTTGTTTTTTTTTTTGTGCACAATTGTTTATTTATGTACTTTTTTTGTTGTTTTAATAAATTTAAAAAAAAAATGGTACCGTCCGTGGGGGTCCAAAAAGTACATTTTTTTGGAAGTTGGTACAAAATTGAAAACCCCATTTAACATCACTGATTTGAAACCTAAGTTTAAAGCAGACCATACACGATTCAATTCAATTGTCAACTGAGTCGGTTGTTGTCCAAATCAAAGCGTGTATGGCCTTGTCAGTTGATTAGTTTGACGGTTGTCGAGTTGGTTGAAGAAAAATCAAAAGATTTTGATTTTTTCAAGTTGACCACTAAGTCTTTCAATTCGATTGTACTGTGTGTGCTCAAGTCTCTTGATCAGCTGTCAAAATTTATGTAAAAAAAAATCTAAATTTGACAGTTGAATTAAAATCTTTCAATTCAGTTGAAGAAGTGTGTGGCCAAGTATCAATTCAGTTGAAAGACTCAGTTTACAACTGAATTGAACCGTGTATGGGGCGCATAAGAGTGGTAGAAGAGGTGTGACCAGATTTTGCAGCTAAATATGGCATTAGACAAGAAAAAAAATGCTAAAAATTATTTTAAAAAATGCTACAATTTTTTAATGATTTTTGTTAAAAATTTATTACCAGTATGAAATTTTATTCGAAGCAAAATAAATTTTAGTAACTTATTTTTTAACAAAATTGAAAAAAATAGTTTTATTTAAACAAGTAGATAGATTTTGGCAAAGCATCTCATACACATTAATATGAAGCACTGGTTGTTGAGATAAAATTTTAAATTTAGGCGCCCGGAAACCACTGATACATGCTATGATATACAAATTTTTTTACATCGCTTAATTTTTATAGTTTATGAAAAGTTGAAGCTTAAGAATTATTATGTTTTCATCGTTTTAGAGCAAACAATTTTTTCACACACTTATACTATTGTATTTTCTTGTACTTTTATATCGTAATATCAAAGGGCAAAGCATATTTAAAATAAACATGATAAGGGAATTTCTAATATTCCCTGAATATTAATTTTTTTTTTAACAAGACGGGTTAGATGTTTCTTTACATTAGAGGTGTCCCTTTTCATACGAAATTTCATTTTATGTACAACTATTTTTAGTCAAAATTTATTATAATTTGGAAAAAAAAATTTAGTAAAATCAAAAAAACTATTTGTCTAAATTTTTAAAATAAATAATGCCAAAAAAAAGCAAGACACATTTTCTACAAATGCTAAATAAAATGCCAAGTGCTAAATGAAAATATTGCAGCTAAATAAAAATTTTTAATAATAATTTTAGCTGCAAAAATGCCAAAATGGCCACACTGGGTAGAAGTTTAACTTTTTAAAGTTTTAAATCTCTAATTATCATAATTAAGAGCAAAGAAACCTTTTTTAAGGAGAGATAAAGACCAGCGTTGTCAACTCGGTGCGTTTCACACCATTTTGGGCGCTTTTTTTAAATTTTGTTTGCGAACAATTCCTTTCTTTGTGCGTGGTGCGCTTTTTTTAATTTCGGTGCGTTTTTTAATTTTTTTCAGTGTGAGAAAAAAAAACTTTCTACAATAAAATACAACTGTTTCAATACCATTTCATCCAACAGTGCAAAATTTTTACTAACAATTTTACAGACCACAATAACAGGTAATGTTGTCTAAGACGTACCGATTCATATGCACAAAGTAAAACGGGGAGAATAAGTAAAACGGGGAATGTAAGAAAGAAAAATTCACTGTTTATTGTTGTGACTTTGTTAAAGCTTTGATATTGTTACAAGTAAGTCCTGAGTGTTTAAAATTCTTATTCACTTTATGGTCTTACTTGTATAATATTTTTAGCTTTTCTAAAGTATTTGAAAAAAGTTTCCTGACGAGTTGGCCTAAGCAACCAGCGAAATGCGCATAAAAACCAGCTTTCCCACAACAATAAATTTCAGTGTTTTGATCATAAATAAAGATTGGGATATTAGCATATCATTAATAAATGAATAAAACTGCATTGTTGTTGCAGATAATTGGTACTATGAAAAGAAAAATTTTAATTTAATTTGAAATAAAAAATAAATCCAAATTTTTACTATTTAATTAGGCTTAAGTTCATTAAATTTAATTTTCATTAAATTATTTTTATGAAGAAAGGAATTTTTACAACATGGAAGATTAATTAAAATTGTTATTGATAATTTTCATTCTTGACTGACCTGGGATTCGAAGCCAGGCTGGCTGGCGTGTGATTCGAACCCAGGCGGCTGGTTACCCTGACATGTTTCGACCTCAACCACTAGGTCTTCTCAAAGGGATTTGCCGTCTTACACTCGCAGCCATCGATGACTGCTGACGTCAGTAGTCAAACATCAATCCTTAAACCAAATTGTATTTTAACCTTTGGTAGATCGAAATTTGCTTATTGAATGATTATCCATTTTTAATTGATCTCACATGTTTTTTCCTTTACTTCTGTTTTTTCCGTACTTTCGTCAAGAATTCTTCTTGAAGTCCAAAGTACATTTTTAAAATACAATTTGGTTTAAGGATTGATGTTTGACTACTGACGTCAGCAGTCATCGATGGCTGCGAGTGTAAGACGGCAAATCCCTTTGAGAAGACCTAGTGGTTGAGGTCGAAACATGTCAGGGTAACCAGCCGCCTGGGTTCGAATCACACGCCAGCCAGCCTGGCTTCGAATCCCAGGTCAGTCAAGAATGAAAATTATCAATAACAATTTTAATTAATCTTCCATGTTGTAAAAATTCCTTTCTTCATAAAAATAATTTAATGAAAATTAAATTTAATGAACTTAAGCCTAATTAAATAGTAAAAATTTGGATTAAAAACCATGAATAGTTCAACAAAATAACCACAATACTAATTATTGTTAAAAGCTAAGGCACAAGCTCTATGTGTTCATTTGTCCTTCAAGTTGTGCTGAAAAATGTCAACAAGAAAAAAGAAAGACAAAAAACATGATAAACAAAAATGTACTTTGGACTTCAAGAAGAATTCTTGACGAAAGTACGGAAAAAACAGAAGTAAAGGAAAAAACATGTGAGATCAATTAAAAATGGATAATCATTCAATAAGCAAATTTCGATCTACCAAAGGTTAAAATACAATTTGGTTTAAGGATTGATGTTTGACTACTGACGTCAGCAGTCATCGATGGCTGCGAGTGTAAGACGGCAAATCCCTTTGAGAAGACCTAGTGGTTGAGGTCGAAACATGTCAGGGTAACCAGCCGCCTGGGTTCGAATCACACGCCAGCCAGCCTGGCTTCGAATCCCAGGTCAGTCAAGAATGAAAATTATCAATAACAATTTTAATTAATCTTCCATGTTGTAAAAATTCCTTTCTTCATAAAAATAATTTAATGAAAATTAAATTTAATGAACTTAAGCCTAATTAAATAGTAAAAATTTGGATTAAAAACCATGAATAGTTCAACAAAATAACCACAATACTAATTATTGTTAAAAGCTAAGGCACAAGCTCTATGTGTTCATTTGTCCTTCAAGTTGTGCTGAAAAATGTCAACAAGAAAAAAGAAAGACAAAAAACATGATAAACAAAAAAATGTACTTTGGACTTCAAGAAGAATTCTTGACGAAAGTACGGAAAAAACAGAAGTAAAGGAAAAAACATGTGAGATCAATTAAAAATGGATAATCATTCAATAAGCAAATTTCGATCTACCAAAGGTTAAAATACAATTTGGTTTAAGGATTGATGTTTGACTACTGACGTCAGCAGTCATCGATGGCTGCGAGTGTAAGACGGCAAATCCCTTTGAGAAGACCTAGTGGTTGAGGTCGAAACATGTCAGGGTAACCAGCCGCCTGGGTTCGAATCACACGCCAGCCAGCCTGGCTTCGAATCCCAGGTCAGTCAAGAATGAAAATTATCAATAACAATTTTAATTAATCTTCCATGTTGTAAAAATTCCTTTCTTCATAAAAATAATTTAATGAAAATTAAATTTAATGAACTTAAGCCTAATTAAATAGTAAAAATTTGGATTAAAAACCATGAATAGTTCAACAAAATAACCACAATACTAATTATAAAAAATAAATTTCAAACCTGTAACTCCCGCGGCGAGAAACTTTTCGATTGAAATGTGAGAAATGAAACAAAAATGCCATAAATTGAAACAAACAGCTGTTTTTCTCACTTAAGTGCGTCTGTAACATTGTTGGCCAGGGTTGTCAGATTGATTTTGAACTTTTTCGCCAAATTCAATGTCAAAAATCGCCAAAATCGCCAAAGCATTTATTTTTTAGTTTTTGACAATAATATATGTATTTTTAAAATAATTAAAAAATTTTTTTATAAATCCCAAAAAAAAAATTTGTTCCGTATCGCTAAAATCCGCCAAAAATTAAAAAAAAGTCGCCAAGATATATTTTGTCTAATTTTTATTTAGAACAAAGTAAAAATAAATAAGTAACGCAATATTTAAAATATTTTATAGTAGTCTACTCAAAGCGACAAAAAAAGAATTTTTGCGGTAAGTATTAAACAAATACAATTGTATGTAGTTGCAGTTCTATGATATATCTAAAACGCTATATACTTCACCGAGAAGACTCTCTTTTGTGTGTTCTTTTTTGGAGTACATTGTGAAGGTACAAAAGAAATGCAACCTGTACTTTTTACATTCATATAACATTTAACTCGTGAAAATGTGTCGAAAACTTCATGTCGCATTCTACTTCAAAGGCGAATTTTAGTGGAGTTCATTATTTCTACACAGGCATTACTAGTTGTAATAACCAGCATATAAAGAACAGCCCATGCAAGTTCCTTTAAATAGTACGTACCTGCCGTATTCTTGTAGCTATTAAATATTGGCCTAAACTGATTTAAAATAGATTGAGTATCATCATTAAAATTCTCTTTTAACAAACGGTATTTCTCTCATTGTTTTTCATTAACATGCAAAGGTAAGTTAGGATTCATAAAAATCTTTAAAATATCTTTAACAACAACGAATTTTATCTGTGATATTTTGTCATATTTTATAATGGAAAAATGTTCATAAACGTTAATTATATTAATTTTTTAAAGAATTCTACTTATTACCTCCTTCAAGTGCACATTTAAATGTGAAAAAAATTTTCTCGAAGATTTTCATTATCTTCATCAGCCATTTCAACATAATTTAGTTTTAAATACTGGTCATACATATGAATGCATCAAATTTCATACATTGAAATACTAGAATAAAAAAAATATAATCACCCCTATCGTGAATAATTTTTCCCTCGTAATTTGTCCCCTTTTCACGTATTTGCGATCATGAAAAACTCCCATGAAAAAGATTAATTCACATTAGAATAATAACGTGAAAAAAATGTTCGCGGGAAAAAATTCCCCTTATCGTGAACAATTTTTTCCCTCGTAATTTGTTCACTTTTCCCTTTAAATTTTTCACTTTATTTTTACTGGGGAACAAAACATTTATGTAAGTAATTCTTCTCATAATTCGAATATTGAAGGTTACTAAATTAATTTTAAGGTCAGTTTCCGTTAAAAGAGGCACAAACTTATATGTATATTGTTCAACAAAATGCAAAAAACTGGTCGATTGCCTGAGAAGTTATGAAGCTTTTCCAAGACGTGGTGGCAGAATTTTAAAAATTGTTTTACTACATAAAAGCGCAATAAGCTAATGTTGTAATCACTCCAATACAATATATTTTATTTTGTTAGTTTTTTAACTTTTCTTTAAAATATATGTGTATATTTTTGAACAAAAAAATTTTTCTTAATGTTTTTTAATATTTCTTCTTTTTTACATTCACCGAGAACTGGTAGGGCGAAAAATTTTTCACGTGAGTTTCACGATAGCATTTTTCCCTTCGAGGGGAATAAAAATTTCATGGGAACAAAAATTCCACTTGTTTTTCACGATAGGGGTGAATATCTTCATTTAACAAATTTAAAAAAAAATTCATGGCTCATCAAAAATAGCCAACAAAATCGCCAACTATTTTATAAATCGCCAAAAAATCGTCATGTCGCCAAATCGAAAATTAGGTCGCCAAACAAGTTTGAAAATCGCCACGTTTGGAGAGAAATCGCCACATCTGACAGCCCTGTTGTTGGCGAGTAATAACTGTCACGTAAGGAAATTTCTCCCCAATATACTGAAAAAGTGTGTCAATAAAATTTTTGTTAGAAAGTTCCCACTTTGAACAGTCAAATAAACTCACTCGTATAATCGGGGTGAGAAAAATTTTTAGTACTTAAAAATAAATTAAAAATGCAAAATACAATGAATATTAACACGGAAGAAATAAGTATTATGTTCTTGGCAGATTTTTTCATAGTTTAATTATTTTTCTTTTAACATTTTTTAAAAATATACGAATGTATTCAAAGCAATTTGTTCATCAATAAACATTAAAGTCGCACTTTACATTTTTTGGTATAGCCGCCGTTTGTTTTTTCGTCGCCAACGTTGAAAATTTTTAAATTTTAGTCAAATTAGGTCGCCGTCAACGTATGTTTGACTGGCGTTCACAACATCTGCAATTTCATATCGGTTTCGAGTGGAATATTATGACATTTATAACGTAACGACGTAATCTCTTTTAATTGTTTTCGATATGAGTTACAGACATACTTTTTTCTCACTTTTAGAGAAACGATGGATTATTTTGTTAACGTGTTTCCGATGCGAGAAGTTCTCACCAAAGTTACAGAACATGGGTACAGGTGCGTTTTCCCTTAAATGGCGCGTTTTTTCTCCATTTCGGTGCGTTTTGAAATTTCAAAGTTGACAATGCAGATAAAAACCGGCGTTTTATTTATAAACGTTTTTGATAACGCTTTTAGACAGGAAAAAAATGGAATTTTTTAGAAACTTAAAGATAAAAAAAATAATTTTCAAAACTTAATAAAAGTTATCTTGTTTATTAATAAACGCGCTAAGATGGAAAAAACGCGATTTTGGTATTAAAACGCGCTAAATTGCCATCGCTGGCTGTAAAAGAAATGAAAGCAGCGCTGCATCAGTCATCATTTTTAATTATAAAAATTAAAGTGATTGCACTTTTTCTGAAGAATTTTCACAAAATTATTAAAAAAAATTGTTGTTAATTATTTTAACATTTAAAGAAGGTATTAAGGAGTTCGTTTGCTTAAGTAACTTCAAATTTTTAATTTTTTTAGATATGACTGTTGCAATAAAGGACCGATATGTATGTACATTGTACAACTGTATGTACATACATACACTCAGTTAACAAAAACAATGCGCATTATTAAAAATAAATTTTTATTATTACACTAACACACATTTTGTTTATTTCTTAACACAATTTTAATAAATTAAGTAACGTTAGTTTATAGCAGCAACAATAAAGTTTTACAATTTTATTAAGAACTCCGCGCATTTTTTAAATAAAATCAATACTAAGACTTGAAAAACAAAAGGAAGATTAAATAGAGCAATTTATTTGCTTGGGATGAGAACAAGGCCAAGCAAAGAATGGAATAATAACGAGAATAAAACGGAATAACAACAATTGGAGCTGATTTTATTTTTTCCTATTGTCAAGGCGAATTCACTAGAAGGTGAGGTCAACTATACAAAAACTCTTCTTTTGTGGTCTAATTGTCAAAAATATTTTTTTTTTTTTTTTTTTTTTTTTTATTATTCCTATACTATACTACTATATTTCTAGTAAAAACGGATTGTTTACATAAAAAAAATGTAGTTTGTATATAAACTATGAAAACTCGACCACCAAAAAAAGCCATATGTTGACTTAGCCCCACTTTCTAGTGAACTCACCTTGCCTAGCGTATGGTATATTGTATAATCCTCCGACAGGTACGCAACAACAAATGTACAATAGAAAACAACATGGCTTTTTGTTTTTGTTTTGTAAAAGGAACTGTCAAATGTTGTTTATGTTATTATAAGTTATATTATTATTATTTTTATTTGTGTGTAAACAACAATTCGTCAGCTCATTACTGGTTTGACCTACTGACCATTTTTAAAAAAAATGAGTTAGGTATGAGGAATATATTTTTTGAATACCCTCTTTCTAAATCAAAAACCTGTTTCGCGAAAATTTTTATGGTTTCTGAGATATAAAGCATTAATTTTGCTGCATATCAACTGTTTCAAAATCTTTTAAGTACTGTTTTGCTCTACAAGCCATTGTTTGGCGATTGCAGCAAATTCTTCATACAAAAACGTACAAAATATATTTTACTGTTGCTTTGCTGCATAGACCTATATAATATAATAATAAGAACATAAGCAAAAGCAAAATAAAATGACAACAAGAAAATAAATTTGGGAAAAATAATTTTATAAAATAATAACACCTCGTGTTAATAAATAGTAAAAATTTATAAAAAAAAAATATAAAAATGGAATCTTCTTCACCAGCTCCTACACTTCCAGATGAAATTAAGTAAGTATTATTTAAATTTTTACCATATTAAGATATTTGTTTAAATTTTTAATGCTTTTAGAATGATTTATGAATACTTTGAGGATGATGAAAATTGGACCGATTCTTACCTATATGACACATCTTTAACTCAAAAGCTACCGTTTAAATGTGCGTCAAACCCTCCACAAATGGAAAACAATAACAGGTACATACTTGAATATTATTTTGTTTTATTTGAAAATAAAAGTTCATTACTTATATACATTCATATGTTATTCAGAATCCTTCCTTCGTCATCAAAGAAAAGGCAAACAAACCCTGAACTGTGGGAACGTAACGTAAGAAAACGGCTTCGAGAATCTGGACAAGCTTACCTTTCTATAAATAAGAAAGAATCTCCAGCAAAAACTCCTCAAAATAAAAATCGAATTAACTCAACCGCAATCGAAATGTTTATTAAACAAAATAATATTGATACCGTAATACAAAAGTTTTCAGAACCAGGACATTCTTTAATTCAAGAAGTGGACTGTGTTCATGGTGTTATTGACCGGTACTTAAAGAATATTCAAATTCATAGTCCTCTTCATTTACTAAATTTGCTTAAAACAATGCCAAATAATAAAACAAAATTAAAAGTTATGGAAATGCTTCCGGAAGATTTTCGCACATACTCGTTGGTAGCAAATAAAATGGACTTTCGACAACACCCTTTTGCTAAAATTAAAGTACTTCTATACAGTAAAAATAATGATTTATGTATACATTATAAAACTTCGACGAGAGAGGAAAAATATAAAAATGCAATTTTGGTTAAGTCTGCATCAAAAAATTGTTTGAAAACTCCTGAGAATTTGTTGACGAACGTTTTGAAAATATCGAAACCATCAATTATTTCCAGCGATAAAAAGAGAGACATAAAAGACTTGCTTATATTTCTTCCACATGTTGATAAAAGTTATTATAAAAATTTACTCAATATTTAGTTTTAAATTTTAAGTGTTTTTTCTTGATTCTATTTTACTTTTGTATTATTTAAGTTGTTTACTTTGTGGCTTTTTATGTACCTTTTCATAACAGTAGAACTGTTTTTTCTGTTTTTGTAAAATAAAACCAAATAAAAAAAAAATTTCATTAATGTTGACTTTTTATTAGATTGTAAATATAGAAACATTCATCTCAACAATAAGTTACTCAATACACAGCAATAAGTATACGTATGCAGCATAAAAAACCATTTTTTAAATTTTTTTTTAGAAAAGTGGCGTATGCGGCACAATACAATATTTTTCATTTTCAAAAAAATACTTTTAAATTCTAACTTTATTCATGAAAGTGAGCAAAAATTTACATTTTTCTTCATAACATATACCGGAAGCAGTGGTAAAAATATAAAAAAATTCTATCGGGTACATTTTGAGAAATCTTCATGCAAATCTTCTTTGTCGTTTTTCTCCACTCCGACTTTTTGGCATATGCGCCAAACCAATTCTGAGCTGACGAATTGACAAAACCTTTTCAAAACAACCCTAAAAATCACTGAAAAAAGCAAATAAAAAAATCAGCTGGCGCTTTGAGCGTACCTTATAGATAAATTTACCATGTTATGGTCCAATAAGTGTTTCTTTATTTAAAAATCGTTAAGTGGTTTTATTTATTTTGCTTAATTTACAGTTTAACAAAAATTATGGCAACGCTGGTTGTGTTTCATATTTGGTGTTTTTCTTAAACATTAATTTTATGAAGTCCTCATAACTCTCGTATTCTTTTTTAACGAAAAATACTGTATAAATATTACAAAATACTTTTTCTCGTCACGGCGGTCTTGATCTCTCGGTTGAAAAGGTTGTTCACAACCCTTTAATTGTGGAATTAAAACAGGTGTTAATTGCAGAGACCCCCATGTGTCTCAGCTATTGAATGAAGCTAAAATTGTTGAAAAAGTGTGAAAATAAAATGCACCCGCTGAAATTTCAAGCTTTGGCAGGCGTCGTGTATAAATTACAAAGTTTGAAGGGAGATTAAATAAAAATGATCGCTTTTTTTTTTGTTTTTCAAGGGAAAAAGGGCAAAAAATGATACTTTCTTTTGTACAACTAATATTTAAGAGTTTGTTTTTTTTTCAAATGCAGTTGTTCAAAAAAAAATAGTCCTTTGATTGAAATAGGCCGTTAAATAAAGCCCTTTCGAAAATTTTAAATAACAATATTGTGTAACATATGCAAACGCATGTGGAAGTGCACTTTAATTCAAATAAGACAATGATATAAAGAATTTTAAAACAAAATGAAACTTGTTTTGGATGCTGTCAGAAGAAAAACTGAATTATACATTTATCCCCTTATTTTTGCTTTAGATTTATAAAAGGCGTATTTAAAAACTTTTTATATAAAAATCCTTTTTAAAATCTGAAATATACACAGAAAAAATTATTAATTTTCTCCAATCACAAAATTTATACCAAATTCATAATATCAAGCATACAATAGATTTTTTTGTGCTTAATTCCCTTTTTTTAATAATTGTTAAAAAAAAATACTGAAATTTACAGCTTATCCTCCAACAATAAATTTTAGTATTTTTTTTATCAATTATTAAAAAAAGGGAATTAAGCACAACAAGCAATATCTTTTAATAAATAATAGTATTCCCAAAAACAACTTTGATAATAAGCATACAATTTGTCTATATTGCACCTATTACCAAAATGATTATATTGATTACTAAAAATTGTAAAATTGTGAATATTTTTTTCAATAAATGATATTTTTAATTTTAATTAAAGAAATGATCAAAAAACTTTGCCATTTCAAACAATGTGTTAATTTATTTAATTAAATATTGACAATTCCCAACAACAATTCTACAATTCTAGTTTAAATTATTTTATCTTAAACGAAAAAATCAATTAATATTTCTTGATATTTAATTAAAATTTATTATCAAAGTTGTTTGTGGGAATACTATTATTTATTAAAAGATTTTGTTTGTTGTGCTTAATTCCCTTTTTAAATAATTGATAAAAAATACTGAAATTTATTGTTGGAGGATAAGCTGTTCCTATGCGCATTTCACTGGTTGCTTAGGCCAGATCATCAGGAAACGTTCTCCTAAATAATTTTAGAAAAGCCAAAGCTATCAGCAAACAAAACTACAGAGGGAATGAGAATTACCTACAAACACTCAAAAAGTCTTGTTTGCAACGATATCAAAGCTTAAACAAAATACCAAACAATAAATCAGTGTTGAGTTTTTATCTTTTTTATTAAAATTTTAATTGAAAATTTATTTCAAAACAACTAAAATGTTAATTAAATCGAAATTAAATTTTTAATTTTCTTTCAACAAAAAATATAACTGATTCAATTATCACATTAATTAAATTTAAATACTTTTTAAACCATTTTTTAATTGATAAAAAACTTTTTTTGTGTATTTCATAAATCATAAAATTTCATAAGTCACATTTTATTGCTGAAGTTAGTTAGTTCCTAAAAAATATCGAAAATAAGGAAAATATTTTTATAACGTAAAGATGGATACAAGATTTAGCAATGAGAGAAAATTTCAATAATAAAAGCAAAACGGCCAAGCGTACAATGCTTTTGTCCATCTGCCAAAAATGTAGAATCAGTATAAAATTGTATTGAGAAATTACTATGAAACTTCCAAAATAAGAATTTTCTTACATTTCATTGTCTCGTTAATGATACGAAACGCGTCACATGTTGCTACGCGCTACGCACAGAAAAAAGTGGTTTATCAAATAAAAAATGGCCTAAAAGGTAGTTAAATGTAATTAATGTAATAATTGAATCAATTATTTTTTTAGTTGAAAGAAAATTAAGAATATAATTTTGATTTAATTAACATTTTAGTCGTTTTGAAATAAATTTTTAACTTAAATATTAATTAAATATCCAAAAATATTAATTGATGTTTTTCGTTTAAAATAAAATAATTTAAAGTTGTAGTATTATTGTTGGGAATTGTCAATATTTAATTACATAAATTAACACTTTGCTTGAAATGGCAAAGCTTTTTGACCATTTTTTTAATTAAAATTAAAAATATCTTTTATTGAAAAACATATTCAAAATTTTAAAATTTATAGTAATCAATATAATAACACTGTGGAACAAATTCAGGTTAGCAAAAGTTAGGTCGATTCTGAGAGTGAGGGATGAAAATAGAGGCTAAATTAGAAGACCCGTATCGCGGCGTTTGTTTATGTTTGTTCGAAATTTTTTTTAATCGACCTTTAACCTTTGCAGTCAAATGCCGATTTTTAGCATATTGTTTATATGGTTTTTTGCCTTTAACTCGACGACTAATTGATATTTTTTAAATCTGTAAAGGCCAAATCATTGCTAGAGACCTGTGCAACAATTAATGATTTAGAAAATTTTTGTGGTGCTTATGAAGCAAAATGTTGGAAAAATTATTTATTTTTCATGCCTTTTGAAAATATTTTCCACAAGACTAAGTCTTTTTTGCTTTCTGTTTAATCTTTAATATGCTTCTCAGTTTCTTCAATAAATTTCATTTGAAAATAAAACAATCATAATACAAAACTTGCGTTTTCCAGCTGAATATTAATTTACTTCTCATTTTTTATGTACCAATTTGGTTCAGAGTTGGTTTTGAAGAAACATTGAAAAAGAAATTATAAAAATATGGAAAAAGAATATAATTTTGAAATGATAGTTAGGATAAGTTTTAAGTAAAAAAATTAATTAAATTAAATTCTTTCCATTAAGAAATAAATGCACATAAATGCAATGATGATGGCGAAGACCAAGATATTAGAGAGAGCAGTGATGTTGATCCACAGCCGCCTGCTAAACGGCAACTGGCCAAACCATTAATTAAATTTTTTAATTCTTTTACTTAAAACTTTTCCTAACTAACATTTCAAAATTATATTTATTTCCATATTTTTATAATATCTGTTTCAATGTTTCCTCAAAACCAACACTGAACAAAATTGGTACATAAAAAATGAGAAGTAAATTAATTGAAAAAATTGTCTATAAATGGTACAAATATAATGGCCATCAATGCACAACATCTGTCAAGAATTTGGATGAATTTCAGAAATGGGCGTGGTACCTCCCATACAAAGACAATATAAATTTTTATATTTCCTAAAAACAGTTAAATTGAAAGATATCAAATTTGGTACAAATAACTTCGTTATTAAAAACACTTTACTAATTCTATTTCATTGGGGCAGCGAAGCGCACTGGGTTTAACTTGTAGTAGTAATAAAATTAGGAGATTATAAACTAAATTTTTTTCGATAATTTTTTCTATTTCACTTACAACTTTCTAATATTGATACGCTTACCGATTTTCGTTGAATATAAAATAGCTAATTTATGGTATACGTACATGGTTTCATGATGCAGTACCAAAAATAAAAATTGTTTGCCATAAATCATTTTTTATGCATTTTTATAACTTTTATAACACAAAAGCATATAAACAATTCCGTTAAAGTAGCATACAGTCGATTAAAGTTCTTTTGATTAATATTAATTAATATAACAAAATTGGTCGAATATGTCTCAAGCTATAAAAAACAATCTGTAGAGCATTCTCTTCAAAACATCGTTCTCAGTTTTGGCGAGTTGTCCCCAAATAGGGTATTGTTTTGTGACTGTGGATATCATTTTTGTTGAAATTCCCGGGGGATTTGTTTTTTTTTTTTCTTTTTTTGTGGAAAATGAACTTTTTTCGCTTGTCATTTTTAGGGATAATATATTATTATAATATATTATTATATATATATGGTTCTTGAAACAACAAGTAATGCTTGTGTTGGACGAGTCTCTTCCAAAATTACAACAGATTGCAGTATGAGTTTTTAGAAGCTCTTCTTAGGATAAATACACACTTTAAAAGTAATGCAGCTTGCCGTGAGCAATTTATTCTATCTTCTTTAGTGCACATTTTAAACAATCAACATGTAAAGCAAAGTTTCGTTGGCGGATGAATGAAAAGATTTTAATTCTGAGGTTTTTTAAATGATAAACGTTGATGCAAATTATTTTTCGTTTTGCGTGTTTTACGTTACCCTTGTAACATACTGTTACGTTACTGCCTTTTCAATAACGTTTTTGGTTTATTTCCTTTATAATAAACCTCTTGAGTCCTTTTATTGCAACTTTAATCAAATAAATAAAACACTTTATTTATAGCTGTACTATAAACTATTCAGACCACTTTATTTAGAACTTAGTCAATCATACCACTTACACTTGCCATGTACACACTTAAATGTTCGTACTAATACTGATTATCGATGCTCACATTCGCGAGTATTTATAATCTGTTCGCTGACATCTAGGTAGCTCTAGAACATTCGACATTTGTCTGTAACATTTTCGAAATTTTTGGGCCATTCGAGCTATTATTATCTTAACAGCTTATATCATTATGCATTAACACTATGGCTGAATTTAAATTCTGCTATTTACATCAATAAACTAAAGCATACTTTATGGGTTAACAATAATCTTAACACTATTATGTTATACAATTATGTATAACAATTATAACATTACATTTGTACTAGAAAATTCTGTACAGTGATTTACTTTAGAAATATGCATAACTTATACAATAACAATTTAAACTAATAAAATTATTAGAAAATACAAAATAACTAATAAATAAAACTTATTCTTGACTAAAGTTACTTTCCTAACAATACTATATTGTACATGTGTAAGTAGATATGTAGAACTCAAAGTACAAATGTCATTAGTTTTAATAATATTACGCAAATGGATTTATTAAAATAAATAAATGTATGCATATTTATCCTTTGACAAATTATTCTTTTAGTTTTTAAGGAAAATTGATATTTTGGAGATTTTAGGGGATGAGAAATCGAAAATTGGGGATATTTATCCCCCATATGCTATTCCGACGAATCTCTGGGCTTGTCTGCAGGAGACCAGAGTCTCTGGCAGGAATCGAACCTGCAACCTCAAAAATTAATTGTGCAATTTACATAAATGTTTAGCGATGAGGCACGATAAAAATCATCGTCGATTGTGCTAGTGTGTCGCCGCTAGTGTGATCTTATCTTAAGATTTTTTTTCTGACATTGTTATAGGTGAATAGATTTCTTGGTGTTAAGTTTTTTATGATAAAAATAATAGGATTTTAAGTAAGTAAACAATTTCTAAAATTTTTGTTTTAGGAATGTATGCACATATCCCACACTTAATCATAAACAGGCACAACTCAGAATTTACCGAAATCGATTTTTTTTATTAACGAGCTTATAGTTGAACTCTATAGCGGCCATGAACATTTTATTTGCATCACTATCCTCTTTAACTTTTTTCCTTGACATTTGGGAAACTTAATTTGATTAAAAAATTGCAGTCATGTTTTTTAAGTCGGGTTTCTGCCTCTCCTAAACATTTTTGAATTGTGTGTGCTACCAGTTTCTGATTTAGTGTTCCATACCCAAAAAGAACTATCAGTAGTTCTTATCAATTAAGAAAATAGTTTGAAAAGTATTTCAATTTAATTAATGTGATAATTTTTTATTAATTAGAAAATTAAAAATTTAATTTTGATTTAATTAACATTTCAGTTGTTTTAAAATTAATTTTTCATTAAAATGTTAATTAATTAACAAAAAATCCTAATTGATTTTTTTCGTTAAAAATAAAATAAATTAAACTTGTAGAATTGTTGTTGGGAATTGTCAAAACCTGAGCTATATTTAATTAAATCAATTAGCACATTGTTTGTAACGGCAAAGTTTTTTTATAATTGTTGTAATTAAAATAAAAAATATTCATTTCATTTAAATATATATTCATTGAAAAAAAATATTCAAAATTTTCAATATTTACAGTTTTTAGTAATCAATATAATCATTTTGGTAATAGGTGCAAAGTCAACAAATTGTTTGCTTGGTTCTATGAATTTGGTCTTTAGTGTTGCCACCTTGTGGGTAATTAACCGAACTTGTTGGTGTAATTTTTACTCTCGTGGGTAATTTGTTTGAGGTGTAGATCAGGTGTAATTTAAAATTCTTTCATTTTAAAACAAAAAATATAAAGACTTAATTTTAGTATAAGATATTGTTGATCTAAAAAATTTACAGTTCACAAATTTGGTTTAACCAAAGACACTGCTTATTTAAAAAAAAAATAAAGATTTCCATAGTTTGTGAAACAAAAATTAATAGTGATTATTGGTGCCAGATGGAAAATTAGATTTCGATATGAGCTTCATAATTATTAAGAGCCGGAACTTTATTGGAAAAAGAAGGAAGGTATTTATACTAAAAAAGGAGGAAAATATGTTTCCAATATTACAAAGAGTAATGAATTTAATATATAAATCTTAATAGTATGACTTATATTGATTTCATTTAAGTGAATTAGGTATTATAAGTTTTTCCTGATATATAATAACGCATACAAACATTTGTGGCAGTATATCGATCGACTTAGAATCAATATCCGAGTCGTCCGTCCTGCTCGTTAGTTGTCTGTCCATGCAAACTTTCTGGTCAAAGTACAGGTTGAAATTTTTAAAATAATTTCCGGTCCATAATTTTACATAGCCCCCATATGAACTTTTTCCTAATAGAGTCTTCTATTTGTACAAAATTTGGCCCAAATATATTTTATTTCAACCTAAGTTATCTTACGAAATCAATTATGCAATCAGTCCATATATGACCCTGGCTCCGATGAAAATAACACTCACGAAAATAGTTTGTTGAATCATAACTGCATTATAAATATTGTTATGTATTGATAACAAAAATAGATACTATGCCATAGCAAACTTTTTTGTTGTTACGCAAATCATTAAACTTATGTCATATATAAATCCCTCCCTTAAATCACTTTAAGACGAAAAAATCTCAGAAAGATTTATGTAGTTACCTCAATAATATTTGGCGTTAAGAATATAACATATTATTTTAATAGGTGCGTAATTGCATATAGGTCCTAACAAGGAAACACAATCTTAAAAATTGTTCCGTAAATACTGTGGTGTAGGGTGTCAAATGCTCGGAATTGACCGACTTTGTATGCACTTCCTAATTTGTTCTTTTTTGTAAAAGATTTTTTTTTTTTGATAAAACGGAAATTTGATGTCAGGTGTAATATTATTTATATTGGGTAATTTTGTGTCATCTCAAGTGTAGTTTTGAATTTTGCTGGTGGTAATACTGCTGTGTATGTACATTAGACCGACTCAAGTTGTATGGAGCCGAAAAAAATGTTTTAGTTACCCCTCTGAAAATAAAGCTTGATATGTTTTATGATGATTCCCAAAATATGTTGGTTCTAGCGTTGACCATCCGTGAGCTGGACCATTTTTAAAAAAAGGTCTTTTTTCAGTTTTTCGAATTTTTTTGTACTTTGCTCCAAGACGACATAAATAAAATTTGGTATCATCCAAAAGAGTTTTTTAAACAGCATCCAATGGTATATAAAACTTGACCACTTGCGACCTACTAATTGAGATATTTAACTAAATACATATTTTCGTTTCGGGTTTTCATACAAATTCTACGTATGTGGAAGTTATGTTCTGCTTTTCAAATCGAATCTGTTTTAAAATAATGGTAAACTAGAATACTTTTTTAAAAGTAAACAAATTGATGTAATGATGGTTTCTGAAACTCATTTGACCTCAAGAAATACGTTTAAAATTAATGGTTATATATTATATGATACCAAGGACCCTCGAGATAGAGCTTGTGGAGGTTCTGCTATTTTGATAAAAGCCCGAATCAAACACTACTTAATGTGTGATCATCGTGAAGATTATCTGCAAGCAACGAACATTTGTGTTGAAGAGCTAAATCGAAACTTAGTACTTTCATCTTTATACTCTCCACCTAGATTTTCAATATCAGAAATCCAATATTATAAATCATTAGGACCCTGTTACCTAGCCGCTGGCGATTACAACGCTAAATATACCTTCTGGGGGTCACGGCTCATAACAACAAAGGGTCGTGTTTTGTACAATACAATCTCTAAAATGGATTTAAATGTGGTCGCAAGCGTACAACCAACTCATTGGCCTACTGATCAGCAAAAAATTCCAGATGTCATCGATTTTGGCGTGGTTAAAAACATCCCCGCAGAAACGATTCATGTTGAAGCTTCTTTAGAATTATCTTCTGATCACACACCTACAATTCTTACCATATCAAACCCTTATAGAATTGTATCACCGTCTGGTTACTTAGTGACGTCAGCCACACAAATAAATTGGTTAAAATATAAAAAATATCTCAGTACCCACTGCACTGAAAATATTCCGCTTAGAAACCGGAGAATTTGAATCTTTCTATTGTAAATTTTGACAATTATCTCAAACTAGCTGTTCAACATTCTAGCATAGCCCGCAAAAATATCAAAAATAGAAAAATATATACTACAGATGTCGAGCGTCTCTTGACTGAAAAAAGGAGAGTTCGCAGAGAGTGGCAATTTCACAGATCCCCTCAACTTAAAAATTTACTAAAAAAGTGCACAAGAAGGCTAAGAAACTTACTGCAGTCTCAAAAAACGGCTTCTCTGGAAAAATATCTTAAGGAACTTGATGCAACTCCTCAATCTGACTACTCATTATGGCGTGCAGCTAAAAATCTTCAAAGACCAGTTATCACTAAACCGCCATTAAGAAACTTAAATGGAAGTTGGGCACGAAATGACATAGAAAAAGGAAATATTTTTGTTAATCATTTGAAAAACGTATTTACCCCTCATACACCTTTCGATACTGCGGTCGAGTTACCACCTGTTGCTGTTAGATCAGCTGTTCCACTAAGATTTGAAGTAAGAGAAATCGAGAAGGCTATTCATGACTTAAACACCAAGAAAGCGCCTGGTTTTGATAAGATCAGTAACAAAATGCTTTTGGAGCTACCCAGCATAGCAAAGAAAATTATTCTACCAATTTTTAATGCTATTTTACGCCTTGAGTACTACCCACAAGAGTGGAAAGTATCCTTAGTTACCATGATACCTAAACCAGGAAAGGATCCCACAAAAGTTGAGTCATATAGATCTATAAACTTATTGTCTAATATTACCAAGCTATTTGAGAAACTACTAGTGTCAAAATTAACGCCGATTTTAAATGAAAACAGATGTATTTCCAAATTTGTCTACGCTATAGTATGACCCACAATATTATTATGAAAAATTTTCTAAAAGACTTCATTTAACGGCCTATTTCGACGTCGAAAGAATTTTTTTTCTGTATTACCACATTTGAGAGAAACGCCTGTTGCATTGCAGTAATACAAATGCAAAATGTTCTTAAATGAAACCAAAAAAATTTGACAATGCATTCTGTTCCTAAATGTAACTTTGTAGTTATAACTGCGCAAAAAAAAAAAGCAAGTTAAAAAAAATTCGATGCAAAACCTATAAATTTACAATAAAACGTAGGTTAAAATGTAAGTACAATTACTGTACAATTACATATTGTGAACAAACGTCTTTTTTGGCCTTTTGTTTTCCCTTTGAAAGTTGCTATAAACAACAACAAAAAAAGCGATCAACTTTTTCAATCTCCCTTCAAACTTTGTAATTTATACACGACGCCTGCCAAAGCTTGAAATTTCAGCGGGTGCATTATTTCTCACACTTTTTCCAACAATTTTAACTCCATTTAATAACTGAGACACATGGGGGTCTCTGCAGTTAACACCTCTTTAAATTTCACAATTAAAGGGCTGTGAACAACCTTTTCAACTGAGAGATCAAGACCGCCGTGATGAGAAAAAGTATTTTGTACTATTTATACAGTAATTTTCGTTAAAAAGGAATACGAGCATTATAAGGACTTCATAAAATTAATGTTTTAGAAAAACACAAAATATAAAACATCCCCAGCGTTGCCATCATTTTGGTAAACCTGCAAAATTAAAAGAATAAAAATAAAAAACAATTTAGCGATTTTTAAATAGAGAAAGTATTATTGAACCATAAATTCATCCAGCTGAATATTTGTTGCTTTGCGTTTTTTTAGTGATTTTAATTGTTGTTTTGCAAGAGGAATTGTAATTAATAAAATTTTACAGTTCCTTTTACAAAACAGGCTCGAGGCTACAAAAAATATACAATAAAAAGCCATGTTGTTTTTTTACGAGATACGATACACTAGACAAGGCGAATTCACTAGAAGGTGGGGTCAAGTCAACATATGTATGGTTTTTTATGGTCGAGTTGTCAAAGCTTGTATACAAGCAGTGTTGTTGTAGAGTTGACCTAACCCTCTAGTGAATTCGCCTTGACAATAGGAAAATAAAATATGTAAACTCTTTCTAAGATAAAAAAAAAATCACTGGTTGTTATTCTTCTTTTTAATCTCTTTAATATTTCATTCGTTGCTTTGCCTCGTTCTCATGCCCAACAAGTTAATTACTCTACAAAATCTTCCTTTTGCTTGTCAATTCTTAATGTTTCTTTAAAAAGTGCTCGTACGTCTTTATAAAATTGTAAATTATTAATGTTGTTGTTATGAGCCAAAGTTAATTAATTTATTCGAATTGCATTAAGAAATAAACAAAATGTGTGTTAGTGTAATAATAAAAATTTATTTTTAATAATGTGCATTGAAGTTGTCCACTAAGAGTATTATGCATGTATGTACATTAGAGTTCGCTTTATTTTTCATATTCAATATCAAATTGTACCGTTACTCCCCCTAGAAATGTTCTTTCCATCAAAACTTAGTTTCGCAGAGATTAGGCTGATCAGATATCGGGAGGGCGTTGCTCACCGCCTCTCAAATTTGAAGGTGTTTTTACAAGGGAAAAATAAATTTTTTTCAGTTTTGTAAAAATTTTGCCATTAAATAATTACTTTTGCAATTAAATATAAAAGAATCAAAACTTGTACGCAATTATTATTGATAAAAAATGTTAAAGTTATTAACATTTCCCCAGACCACAGAAAAAAAATATAGCAATTTAATTGACATAGTTTGAGAAATTTTTGGATAATATCTAATTTTTACTTAAAATATTACCGTATTTACTTGTGTATGTATCAGTTTTTTTCTTCAAAGAATACCGTTAACCTATTCGCAGTTATGACCAAAAAAAAATCATTTTTTAACGGCATTTTAAAAGTCCATTTTAAAAATTTTTTGATCATCACATTGGAATAAAAATATGAAAAAATTCTGTCAATACTCCCATAGTTTTTCTGTACTTGCGACTTAAATTTTCGGTTTTCGGGAAAAACACATTTTTGGGCATATTTTGGCGAATGCGCACAATTTCATTAGTGTTATACATTTTTAAGTGAAACCTATTAAGAATATTAAAGTCGAGGGGGCAAATTATGGCAGTCGTGATCGAATACTTTTGCAATTCGAAAGCAATTTTATTTCGAATTCCTTTAGTCGAATCTAAATTATTTTTTCATTGTTGTGAAAACTCAAGTTAATGTTTTACAACACTGAAAAAATTATTTCGATTCGTTCAGTATTAACTGAGAGAATTAGATATAAAATTGCTTTCAAATAGAAAAAGTATTCGATTACGACTGCCATAATTTGCCCGCAGATCATTTGAAACATACTCTGAAAGTTTTTCTAACCCCGGAAAATATTAACCGTAAAATCATGAAGGGCGAAAGTCATATTTTGACATATATCTAATTTTTAAGAGAAAGATAGCGAAATATTGTATATTTTTTTACCGATTTTTCTGAAACTGGAGAAAAATATACCCTTATGGCATACGAAGATAAAACCGTGCAAAAACGGTGTAAAAATGACCCCAAACCTTTTGCATTTTGAAAAATCTGTCAATTCGGGGAAGGTTGCTTTCATCCTTTAAGAAACATATATTAACGAAAAAAAATTTATATTTTTTTTTTTTTTCAAAAGTTACGTCATATTAAAAATGTCATAATTTCGCCAAATAAGCCGAATGTGTTGAGTTAATTTTTTCAATATCTCAAAAACTACTGCACATACGAAGATAATTTGTATGTAATTTGTATTTAAGGTTAGCTCATAACAACAACTTTAAAGTTTCACAATTTTATTAAGACGTCCGCGCACTTTCTAAAGAAAATCAATACTAACAATTGAAAAAGCAAATGGAAGATATAATAGACCAATTTACTTGTTGGGAATGAGAACGAGGCAAAGCAAAGAATTGAATATTAACCAGATTAAAACGGAATAACAACAATTGGAGCAGATACAATTTTTTTTTGTGTATATTAGAATGTGTTTACATATTTTTTTTCCTATTGTCAAGGCGAATTCTCTAAAAGATGAGCTCAACTCTACATCAACACTGCTTGTATACAAGCTGTGACAACTCGACCATAAAAAACCATATGTTGACTTGACCCCACCTTCTAGTGAATCCGCCTTGCCTAGTGTATCGTATATCGTATAATTATCTACCAGGTAGGCTCGAGACTTTTTTTATTGCACATTTGTTGTAGCCCCGAGCCTACAATCACTAAAAAAACGCAAAGCAACAAATATTCAGCTGGATGAATTTGCAATGTTATGGTTCAATAATAGTTTCTCTATTTAAAAATCGCTAAATTGTTTTTTATTTTTATTCTGTTAATTTTGCAGGTTTACCAAAATGATGGCAACGCTGGGGATGTTTTATATTTTGTGTTTTTCTAAAACATTAATTTTATGAAGTCCTTATAATGCTCGTATTCCTTTTTAACGAAAATTACTGTATAAATAGTACAAAATACTTTTTCTCATCACGGCGGTCTTGATCTCTCAGTTGAAAAGGTTGTTCACAACCCTTTAATTGTGAAATTTAAAGAGGTGTTAACTGCAGAGACCCCCATGTGTCTCAGTTATTAAATGGAGTTAAAATTGTTGGAAAAAGTGTGAGAAATAATGCACCCGCTGAAATTTCAAGCTTTGGCAGGCGTCGTGTATAAATTACAAAGTTTGAAGGGAGATTGAAAAAGTTGATCGCTTTTTTTGTTGTTGTTTATAGCAACTTTCAAAGGGAAAACAAAAGGCCAAAAAAGACGTTTGTTCACAATATGTAATTGTACAGTAATTGTACTTACATTTTAACCTACGTTTTATTGTAAATTTATAGGTTTTGCATCGAATTTTTTTTAACTTGCTTTTTTTTTTTTGCTTTTCTCTGCGCAGTTATAACTACAAAGTTACATTTAGGACAGGGATGTCAGCGTCATGCACAATTGTGTCAGCAAAACTCACATGTACGCTTACGCTCTTTTATTTTGCGAGCGTAATAATAATTTTTTACTGCAAAACACTCTCATTCAGCGGGAAATATCGAAATATCGCACGGCCTGTTTTGAGGCCTCTAAACAGAAATAATATATTTATTATTTATTATCTTTGTTTATGTTTTGTTTTATTTCTGTTTTTAACATTGTACAATGATTGACAAATAATATCTACATTGTTTTGCATTTAAGCTAACGATATGTGTTTTGTTTGTGAAAAAAAATTCTTTGTTGCCTTTTAAAGGGTCCCTTTTTCTTTCGTTAAAAAGACGTACCTAAATGCAGAAATTATTAAGAAAAAAATAGCCACAAGAATTTTTTGGTATTTTGTGCTTGTAAAAATATTTTTCTTTCTGTACCAATCGCGTCGGTGGGTTTTTTTTCCTTTGAAAACACTTTTCTTAAGTAAGTAAAAATATTTAAAAAAGTCTTGTTTTCCTACAATTTATGTGTAAACCTATACACATAAAAGCAAATGTGACAGCAGGTAAAATTTTTGGGTAAGAAGATGTGTATTATTGATGTATTAATGAAACTTTATTGTTTAACGTCCACAAACCTAAAAAATGTTTTGTTGTTTCGAAACTGCAATTTAAATTTAGAAGATATTATTGGTAAATAAAAGTATATTTTTATAGGCTAGTAAAATCTTCTCTTTTTATAATGGTGGTTAATAATTATAGAATATTTTTAAACTTAATGGGGTTATTATTTGCATTAGCATGTGCAAATGAATTTTCATTGTTGGCATTTGCAAAGGTATGTTGGAAAGAATTGTATAAGGTTATAAAAAGACTTCAAATATTGTCAAATGCTCAATTTTTCCAAAAAATAAGCAAAGTTTCTGCGAAATGCAGGTTCCAAATTAAATTTATTTAAATTATAACTGATTGTGGCTGTCCATAACTCAACATTTTTCGATAATTGTATTATTATTAATTGCTCTAAAGTCTTCATAGGAAAATATGTATGTTAATTAGGCCTCGTAATAGGCCTCGCAACCGCAGATTCCTCCCGCTGCGAATGTAAGAGACAAGAGTATTCGCACCAACACAATCATAATTGACACCACTGATTTAGGAACAGAATGCATTGTCAAATTTTTTTAGTTGCATTTAAGAACATGTTGCCATGTATTACTACAATGCAACAGGCGTTTTTTTTCAAAATGTGGTTATACAGAAAAAATTCTTTCGACAGGCCGTTAAATGAAGTCTTTTAGAAAATTTTTCATAATAATATTGTGTTTCATACTATAGCATAGACAAATTTTAGTAGCGAAATAATATGCAAACGCATGTGCAAGAGCAATTTTTTCAGATAAGGCAGTAATATTAAGAATTATAAAACGAAATGAAATTTTTTTGGTATTCTGTCAGAAAAAAAAACTTTTAGATTTATAAAAGTCAGAAATAAATTTCATAAATAAAGTTTTTTTTCTGTTTAGACACATTTTATTGCTCAAGTTAGTTTGTTCCCAAAAATATCGAATATAAGAAAAATGTCTCAAAGGATCGTTTCGATCTCCTGTAATCGCGGCTGATCAGAGAACCTATCTGGTACCATCGGAGTCAGTAGCTCCCGGTGAGCATGCAATGGACCTAAGAGAAAAATATTTTTCGATTAAAAATGGAGACATTTTTAAGAACCTAATTATAATCGATTAATTGTCCTAAATTGTTTCAGTTATTCGGTATTCGAAATTGGCTATTTTAATTATTCGATCAAATAATGGCGAATACATTCATAGATTAATCGAGAGTATAATCTTTAAGTTACACAGCAAAGGCGTACATAGAATGCATAAACGCATCAAAAGCATTATGTAGGATTACTCCACTTTTTATTCTGTTTTGTTATTATGTTCAGCTTTTTGATGAAAACCCTTAAAAAAAAGTATCGTTATTTCCATTGTTAAATATCGCCGATACCAAAATATCGGCAAACCCAAAGTATCGCCGATATATCTGTAAAATACCTTGCAAATATATTATTATTTTACATATGTAAAATAATAGTGTTCATATCGAACACTAAATCATTAACTGGCATAAACTTGACTCACAATTCAAAAATGTGAATTTCGAGTAATTCTAAGTCGATTTAGCCATGTCCGTCTGTCTGTCCGTCTATTGAAAACACGCTCACTTTCGAAAGACTGAAACGAAAAGAACAAAAATGGTATCAAATTGGTTGTAGTTACTTTTTTTATTTTTATTTAATTTAACTGCCAGGCCCACAATGTCGACAAGAACATTTCTTTCGCATTTTTATATTGAAAACAATAACAAATTTAAATTTGTTTTTGTTTTTTTCAATATATATATAAGAAAGAAATGTTCTTGTCGACATAGTGGGCCAGGCAGTAAGTTTATGGACAAATCCTTACAGACTATCTTAGTGTAGTAACAATATATTTTTTTTTTTACATTTATGCAAAGAAAGAAAGATAATAATAAGCATTATTGATTTAAAAATAATATGACATTGCTTTTTATGATGTTAATGTTTAGAGAATAGTCGGTAAAGTTATACATTTCATTAAAACAGCTGCATAATTTTCTTAGTGGATCTGACATAGCAAAGTTAGTTACCCTAAGCAGTTTGGGGTTGAAATCCTGCACACTGGGTTCAGTACACAGAAAAATTATTAATGTTCTCCAATCACCAAATTTATACCAAATTCATAATATCAAGCAAGCAATTTGTTGATTTTGCACCTATTACCAAAATTATTATATTGATTACTAAAAATTGTAAAATTGTGTATATTTTTTTTCAACAAATGATTTTTTTAAATTTAATTAAAAAAATTATCAAAAAACTTGGCCATTTCAAACAATATTTTAATTTATTTAATTAAATATTGACAATTCCCAACAAAAATTCTACATGTTTAAATTATTTTATTTTAAATGAAAAAAGAACATTGAAAGCACAAACAATATCATAAATATTTTGTAATTTTGTTGTTGCTTTTTACAGAAGTTCATGTACCGTTTTAAAAAAAGGGTAAAAAGTTGCAAAAGTCGGTGATAAAAAAGTCTCACAAACAGTCACTAAAAAAGAGTCAAATTGGGACTTCAGTTGGGCAAACGGTAACCCTGCTTGGTATACAATTTCTTAACTGCCTGTTTTTAGAACGCGAGCGCAAAAGTGACTCGTTTAAATTTCAAAATTTATTTTTGTTATAAATGTTAGTTAAACGAGTCATTTTTGCGCTCGCGTTCTTTTTGTATTTATGTGCATATCCACATTTAAATTAATCAATTTGGGTATTTTTTCACATTGGAATAAAAATATGAAAAAATTCTGTCAATACTCCCATAGTTTTTCTGTACTTGCGACTTAAATTTTCGGTTTTCGGGAAAAACACATTTTTGGGCATATTTTGGCGAATGCGCACAATTTCATTAGTGTTATACATTTTTAAGTGAAACCTATTAAGAATATTAAAGTCGAGGGGGCAAATTATGGCAGTCGTGATCGAATACTTTTGCAATTCGAAAGCAATTTTATTTCGAATTCCCTTAGTCGAATCTAAATTATTTTTTCATTGTTGTGAAAACTCAAGTTAATGTTTTACAACACTGAAAAAATTATTTCGATTCGTTCAGTATTAACTGAGAGAATTAGATATAAAATTGCTTTCAAATAGAAAAAGTATTCGATTACGACTGCCATAATTTGCCCGCAGATCATTTGAAACATACTCTGAAAGTTTTTCTAACCCCGGAAAATATTAACCGTAAAATCATGAAGGGCGAAAGTCATATTTTGACATATATCTAATTTTTAAGAGAAAGATAGCGAAATATTGTATATTTTTTTACCGATTTTTCTGAAACTGGAGAAAAATATACCCTTATGGCATACGAAGATAAAACCGTGCAAAAACGGTGTAAAAATGACCCCAAACCTTTTGCATTTTGAAAAATCTGTCAATTCGGATAAAATAAAATATAATTAATATATATGGGTAATTCCATGTCAAATCGACTAAGAGTGGAACCCAGCCCCTTTCGATTTGAATGAAATTTGGGGGGAAGGTTGCTTTCATCCTTTAAGAAACATATATTAACGAAAAAAAATTTATATTTTTTTTTTTCAAAAGTTACGTCATATTAAAAATGTCATAATTTCGCCAAATAAGCCGAATGTGTTGAGTTAATTTTTTCAATATCTCAAAAACTACTGCACATACGAAGATAATTTGTATGTAATTTGTATTTAAGGTTAGCTCATAACAACAACTTTAAAGTTTCACAATTTTATTAAGACGTCCGCGCACTTTCTAAAGAAAATCAATACTAACAATTGAAAAAGCAAATGGAAGATATAATAGACCATAGTATACAACTAGTATGCCGACTGGTGAGAACGTTCTCTTTTTTTTATAACTCTCATCACACATATAGGTTCTGTGTGAATTCAACACACTTAAGAACAACAAAAACAAAACAAAATTTGAAATTTTTTAATTTAAAATTTTTCACAATATAACACTTCATGTTTAATTTTATGACTTAAACACATAATTAATAATTTTTTTCAATACATTTTGCTAATTTGCTTTTACAAAATGTTTTTATTTTTCACAAACTAAAAATTTTTAAATAAATTTTTTTGACACTAAATTTTTTCTGTTGTTAATATTATTAAAGCCAGCAGAGTAGCATTTTGTGGTATAAAAATAATATTTGAAATCATTAATTATTTATATATTATCCGATATTGCAGAATAAAAATTTAGCAAACATGGCTTTTAAAAGTTTATAAATGCAGCCAGCATTCAATAAATTGAAAATTTATTGAACTAAGAAAATTTTATTTTGGAAAAAAAAATTGTTGCCACATTCTATACGATTTTATGCAACTATGTTTAGTGGTGGAAATAGTTTTATACACCAATACATTTGAAAAAAATCTTACTAATACAAACATAAAAATGTACCACTGACAGTTGAGTTATGTACCTGTCAAAGAGTCGGCATACTAGTTGTATACTATGTAATAGACCAATTTACTTGTTGGGAATGAGAACGAGGCAAAGCATAGAATTGAATATTAACCAGATTAAAACGGAATAACAACAATTGGAGCAGATACAATTTTTTTTTGTGTATATTAGAATGTGTTTACATATTTTTTTTCCTATTGTCAAGGCGAATTCTCTAAAAGATGAGCTCAACTCTACATCAACACTGCTTGTATACAAGCTGTGACAACTCGACCATAAAAAACCATATGTTGACTTGACCCCACCTTCTAGTGAATCCGCCTTGCCTAGTGTATCGTATATCGTATAATTATCTACCAGGTAGGCTCGAGACTTTTTTTATTGCACATTTGTTGTAGCCCCGAGCCTACAATCACTAAAAAAACGCAAAGCAACAAATATTCAGCTGGATGAATTTACAATGTTATGGTTCAATAATAGTTTCTCTATTTAAAAATCGCTAAATTGTTTTTTATTTTTCTTCTGTTAATTTTGCAGGTTTACCAAAATGATGGCAACGCTGGGGATGTTTTATATTTTGTGTTTTTCTAAAACATTAATTTTATGAAGTCCTTATAATGCTCGTATTCCTTTTTAACGAAAATTACTGTATAAATAGTACAAAATACTTTTTCTCATCACGGCGGTCTTGATCTCTCAGTTGAAAAGGTTGTTCACAACCCTTTAATTGTGAAATTTAAAGAGGTGTTAACTGCAGAGACCCCCATGTGTCTCAGTTATTAAATGGAGTTAAAATTGTTGGAAAAAGTGTGAGAAATAATGCACCCGCTGAAATTTCAAGCTTTGGCAGGCGTCGTGTATAAATTAGAAAGTTTGAAGGGAGATTGAAAAAGTTGATCGCTTTTTTTGTTGTTGTTTATAGCAACTTTCAAAGGGAAAACAAAAGGCCAAAAAAGACGTTTGTTCACAATATGTAATTGTACAGTAATTGTACTTACATTTTAACCTACGTTTTATTGTAAATTTATAGGTTTTGCATCGAATTTTTTTTAACTTGCTTTTTTTTTTTTGCTTTTCTCTGCGCAGTTATAACTACAAAGTTACATTTAGGACAGGGATGTCAGCGTCATGCACAATTGTGTCAGCAAAACTCACATGTACGCTTACGCTCTTTTATTTTGCGAGCGTAATAATAATTTTTTACTGCAAAACACTCTCATTCAGCGGGAAATATCGAAATATCGCACGGCCTGTTTTGAGGCCTCTAAACAGAAATAATATATTTATTATTTATTATCTTTGTTTATGTTTTGTTTTATTTCTGTTTTTAACATTGTACAATGATTGACAAATAATATCTACATTGTTTTGCATTTAAGCTAACGATATGTGTTTTGTTTGTGAAAAAAAATTCTTTGTTGCCTTTTAAAGGGTCCCTTTTTCTTTCGTTAAAAAGACGTACCTAAATGCAGAAATTATTAAGAAAAAAATAGCCACAAGAATTTTTTGGTATTTTGTGCTTGTAAAAATATTTTTCTTTCTGTACCAATCGCGTCGGTGGGTTTTTTTTCCTTTGAAAACACTTTTCTTAAGTAAGTAAAAATATTTAAAAAAGTCTTGTTTTCCTACAATTTATGTGTAAACCTATACACATAAAAGCAAATGTGACAGCAGGTAAAATTTTTGGGTAAGAAGATGTGTATTATTGATGTATTAATGAAACTTTATTGTTTAACGTCCACAAACCTAAAAAATGTTTTGTTGTTTCGAAACTGCAATTTAAATTTAGAAGATATTATTGGTAAATAAAAGTATATTTTTATAGGCTAGTAAAATCTTCTCTTTTTATAATGGTGGTTAATAATTATAGAATATTTTTAAACTTAATGGGGTTATTATTTGCATTAGCATGTGCAAATGAATTTTCATTGTTGGCATTTGCAAAGGTATGTTGGAAAGAATTGTATAAGGTTATAAAAAGACTTCAAATATTGTCAAATGCTCAATTTTTCCAAAAAATAAGCAAAGTTTCTGCGAAATGCAGGTTCCAAATTAAATTTATTTAAATTATAACTGATTGTGGCTGTCCATAACTCAACATTTTTCGATAATTGTATTATTATTAATTGCTCTAAAGTCTTCATAGGAAAATATGTATGTTAATTAGGCCTCGTAATAGGCCTCGCAACCGCAGATTCCTCCCGCTGCGAATGTAAGAGACAAGAGTATTCGCACCAACACAATCATAATTGACACCACTGATTTAGGAACAGAATGCATTGTCAAATTTTTTTAGTTGCATTTAAGAACATGTTGCCATGTATTACTACAATGCAACAGGCGTTTTTTTTCAAAATGTGGTTATACAGAAAAAATTCTTTCGACAGGCCGTTAAATGAAGTCTTTTAGAAAATTTTTCATAATAATATTGTGTTTCATACTATAGCATAGACAAATTTTAGTAGCGAAATAATATGCAAACGCATGTGCAAGAGCAATTTTTTCAGATAAGGCAGTAATATTAAGAATTATAAAACGAAATGAAATTTTTTTGGTATTCTGTCAGAAAAAAAAACTTTTAGATTTATAAAAGTCAGAAATAAATTTCATAAATAAAGTTTTTTTTCTGTTTAGACACATTTTATTGCTCAATTTTTCTGTTTAGACACATTTTATTGCTCAAGTTTGTTCCCAAAAATATCGAATATAAGAAAAATGTCTCAAAGGATCGTTTCGATCTCCTGTAATCGCGGCTGATCAGAGAACCTATCTGGTACCATCGGAGTCAGTAGCTCCCGGTGAGCATGCAATGGACCTAAGAGAAAAATATTTTTCGATTAAAAATGGAGACATTTTTAAGAACCTAATTATAATCGATTAATTGTCCTAAATTGTTTCAGTTATTCGGTATTCGAAATTGGCTATTTTAATTATTCGATCAAATAATGGCGAAAACATTCATAGATTAATCGAGAGTATAATCTTTAAGTTACACAGCAAAGGCGTACATAGAATGCATAAACGCATCAAAAGCATTATGTAGGATTACTCCACTTTTTATTCTGTTTTGTTATTATGTTCAGCTTTTTGATGAAAACCCTTAAAAAAAAGTATCGTTATTTCCATTGTTAAATATCGCCGATACCAAAATATCGGCAAACCCAAAGTATCGCCGATATATCTGTAAAATACCTTGCAAATATATTATTATTTTACATATGTAAAATAATAGTGTTCATATCGAACACTAAATCATTAACTGGCATAAACTTGACTCACAATTCAAAAATGTGAATTTCGAGTAATTCTAAGTCGATTTAGCCATGTCCGTCTGTCTGTCCGTCTATTGAAAACACGCTCACTTTCGAAAGACTGAAACGAAAAGAACAAAAATGGTATCAAATTGGTTGTAGTTACTTTTTTTATTTTTATTTAATTTAACTGCCAGGCCCACAATGTCGACAAGAACATTTCTTTCGCATTTTTATATTGAAAACAATAACAAATTTAAATTTGTTTTTGTTTTTTTTTCAATATATATATAAGAAAGAAATGTTCTTGTCGACATAGTGGGCCAGGCAGTAAGTTTATGGACAAATCCTTACAGACTATCTTAGTGTAGTAACAATATATTTTTTTTTTTACATTTATGCAAAGAAAGAAAGATAATAATAAGCATTATTGATTTAAAAATAATATGACATTGCTTTTTATGATGTTAATGTTTAGAGAATAGTCGGTAAAGTTATACATTTCATTAAAACAGCTGCATAATTTTCTTAGTGGATCTGACATAGCAAAGTTAGTTACCCTAAGCAGTTTGGGGTTGAAATCCTGCACACTGGGTTCAGTACACAGAAAAATTATTAATGTTCTCCAATCACCAAATTTATACCAAATTCATAATATCAAGCAAGCAATTTGTTGATTTTGCACCTATTACCAAAATTATTATATTGATTACTAAAAATTGTAAAATTGTGTATATTTTTTTTCAACAAATGATTTTTTTAAATTTAATTAAAAAAATTATCAAAAAACTTGGCCATTTCAAACAATATTTTAATTTATTTAATTAAATATTGACAATTCCCAACAAAAATTCTACATGTTTAAATTATTTTATTTTAAATGAAAAAAGAACATTGAAAGCACAAACAATATCATAAATATTTTGTAATTTTGTTGTTGCTTTTTACAGAAGTTCATGTACCGTTTTAAAAAAAGGGTAAAAAGTTGCAAAAGTCGGTGATAAAAAAGTCTCACAAACAGTCACTAAAAAAGAGTCAAATTGGGACTTCAGTTGGGCAAACGGTAACCCTGCTTGGTATACAATTTCTTAACTGCCTGTTTTTAGAACGCGAGCGCAAAAGTGACTCGTTTAAATTTCAAAATTTATTTTTGTTATAAATGTTAGTTAAACGAGTCATTTTTGCGCTCGCGTTCTTTTTGTATTTATGTGCATATCCACATTTAAATTAATCAATTTGGGTATTTTTTCACATTGGAATAAAAATATGAAAAAATTCTGTCAATACTCCCATAGTTTTTCTGTACTTGCGACTTAAATTTTCGGTTTTCGGGAAAAACACATTTTTGGGCATATTTTGGCGAATGCGCACAATTTCATTAGTGTTATACATTTTTAAGTGAAACCTATTAAGAATATTAAAGTCGAGGGGGCAAATTATGGCAGTCGTGATCGAATACTTTTGCAATTCGAAAGCAATTTTATTTCGAATTCCTTTAGTCGAATCTAAATTATTTTTTCATTGTTGTGAAAACTCAAGTTAATGTTTTACAACACTGAAAAAATTATTTCGATTCGTTCAGTATTAACTGAGAGAATTAGATATAAAATTGCTTTCAAATAGAAAAAGTATTCGATTACGACTGCCATAATTTGCCCGCAGATCATTTGAAACATACTCTGAAAGTTTTTCTAACCCCGGAAAATATTAACCGTAAAATCATGAAGGGCGAAAGTCATATTTTGACATATATCTAATTTTTAAGAGAAAGATAGCGAAATATTGTATATTTTTTTACCGATTTTTCTGAAACTGGAGAAAAATATACCCTTATGGCATACGAAGATAAAACCGTGCAAAAACGGTGTAAAAATGACCCCAAACCTTTTGCATTTTGAAAAATCTGTCAATTCGGATAAAATAAAATATAATTAATATATATGGGTAATTCCATGTCAAATCGACTAAGAGTGGAACCCAGCCCCTTTCGATTTGAATGAAATTTGGGGGGAAGGTTGCTTTCATCCTTTAAGAAACATATATTAACGAAAAAAAATTTGTATTTTTTTTTTTTCAAAAGTTACGTCATATTAAAAATGTCATAATTTCGCCAAATAAGCCGAATGTGTTGAGTTAATTTTTTCAATATCTCAAAAACTACTGCACATACGAAGATAATTTGTATGTAATTTGTATTTAAGGTTAGCTCATAACAACAACTTTAAAGTTTCACAATTTTATTAAGACGTCCGCGCACTTTCTAAAGAAAATCAATACTAACAATTGAAAAAGCAAATGGAAGATATAATAGACCAATTTACTTGTTGGGAATGAGAACGAGGCAAAGCAAAGAATTGAATATTATATCGTATAATTATCTACCAGGTAGGCTCGAGACTTTTTTTATTGCACATTTGTTGTAGCCCCGAGCCTACAATCACTAAAAAAACGCAAAGCAACAAATATTCAGCTGGATGAATTTACAATGTTATGGTTCAATAATAGTTTCTCTATTTAAAAATCGCTAAATTGTTTTTTATTTTTATTCTGTTAATTTTGCAGGTTTACCAAAATGATGGCAACGCTGGGGATGTTTTATATTTTGTGTTTTTCTAAATCATTAATTTTATGAAGTCCTTATAATGCTCGTATTCCTTTTTAACGAAAATTACTGTATAAATAGTACAAAATACTTTTTCTCATCACGGCGGTCTTGATCTCTCAGTTGAAAAGGTTGTTCACAACCCTTTAATTGTGAAATTTAAAGAGGTGTTAACTGCAGAGACCCCCATGTGTCTCAGTTATTAAATGGAGTTAAAATTGTTGGAAAAAGTGTGAGAAATAATGCACCCGCTGAAATTTCAAGCTTTGGCAGGCGTCGTGTATAAATTACAAAGTTTGAAGGGAGATTGAAAAAGTTGATCGCTTTTTTTGTTGTTGTTTATAGCAACTTTCAAAGGGAAAACAAAAGGCCAAAAAAGACGTTTGTTCACAATATGTAATTGTACAGTAATTGTACTTACATTTTAACCTACGTTTTATTGTAAATTTATAGGTTTTGCATCGAATTTTTTTTAACTTGCTTTTTTTTTTTTGCTTTTCTCTGCGCAGTTATAACTACAAAGTTACATTTAGGACAGGGATGTCAGCGTCATGCACAATTGTGTCAGCAAAACTCACATGTACGCTTACGCTCTTTTATTTTGCGAGCGTAATAATAATTTTTTACTGCAAAACACTCTCATTCAGCGGGAAATATCGAAATATCGCACGGCCTGTTTTGAGGCCTCTAAACAGAAATAATATATTTATTATTTATTATCTTTGTTTATGTTTTGTTTTATTTCTGTTTTTAACATTGTACAATGATTGACAAATAATATCTACATTGTTTTGCATTTAAGCTAACGATATGTGTTTTGTTTGTGAAAAAAAATTCTTTGTTGCCTTTTAAAGGGTCCCTTTTTCTTTCGTTAAAAAGACGTACCTAAATGCAGAAATTATTAAGAAAAAAATAGCCACAAGAATTTTTTGGTATTTTGTGCTTGTAAAAATATTTTTCTTTCTGTACCAATCGCGTCGGTGGGTTTTTTTTCCTTTGAAAACACTTTTCTTAAGTAAGTAAAAATATTTAAAAAAGTCTTGTTTTCCTACAATTTATGTGTAAACCTATACACATAAAAGCAAATGTGACAGCAGGTAAAATTTTTGGGTAAGAAGATGTGTATTATTGATGTATTAATGAAACTTTATTGTTTAACGTCCACAAACCTAAAAAATGTTTTGTTGTTTCGAAACTGCAATTTAAATTTAGAAGATATTATTGGTAAATAAAAGTATATTTTTATAGGCTAGTAAAATCTTCTCTTTTTATAATGGTGGTTAATAATTATAGAATATTTTTAAACTTAATGGGGTTATTATTTGCATTAGCATGTGCAAATGAATTTTCATTGTTGGCATTTGCAAAGGTATGTTGGAAAGAATTGTATAAGGTTATAAAAAGACTTCAAATATTGTCAAATGCTCAATTTTTCCAAAAAATAAGCAAAGTTTCTGCGAAATGCAGGTTCCAAATTAAATTTATTTAAATTATAACTGATTGTGGCTGTCCATAACTCAACATTTTTCGATAATTGTATTATTATTAATTGCTCTAAAGTCTTCATAGGAAAATATGTATGTTAATTAGGCCTCGTAATAGGCCTCGCAACCGCAGATTCCTCCCGCTGCGAATGTAAGAGACAAGAGTATTCGCACCAACACAATCATAATTGACACCACTGATTTAGGAACAGAATGCATTGTCAAATTTTTTTAGTTGCATTTAAGAACATGTTGCCATGTATTACTACAATGCAACAGGCGTTTTTTTTCAAAATGTGGTTATACAGAAAAAATTCTTTCAACAGGCCGTTAAATGAAGTCTTTTAGAAAATTTTTCATAATAATATTGTGTTTCATACTATAGCATAGACAAATTTTAGTAGCGAAATAATATGCAAACGCATGTGCAAGAGCAATTTTTTCAGATAAGGCAGTAATATTAAGAATTATAAAACGAAATGAAATTTTTTTGGTATTCTGTCAGAAAAAAAAACTTTTAGATTTATAAAAGTCAGAAATAAATTTCATAAATAAAGTTTTTTTTCTGTTTAGACACATTTTATTGCTCAAGTTAGTTTGTTCCCAAAAATATCGAATATAAGAAAAATGTCTCAAAGGATCGTTTCGATCTCCTGTAATCGCGGCTGATCAGAGAACCTATCTGGTACCATCGGAGTCAGTAGCTCCCGGTGAGCATGCAATGGACCTAAGAGAAAAATATTTTTCGATTAAAAATGGAGACATTTTTAAGAACCTAATTATAATCGATTAATTGTCCTAAATTGTTTCAGTTATTCGGTATTCGAAATTGGCTATTTTAATTATTCGATCAAATAATGGCGAAAACATTCATAGATTAATCGAGAGTATAATCTTTAAGTTACACAGCAAAGGCGTACATAGAATGCATAAACGCATCAAAAGCATTATGTAGGATTACTCCACTTTTTATTCTGTTTTGTTATTATGTTCAGCTTTTTGATGAAAACCCTTAAAAAAAAGTATCGTTATTTCCATTGTTAAATATCGCCGATACCAAAATATCGGCAAACCCAAAGTATCGCCGATATATCTGTAAAATACCTTGCAAATATATTATTATTTTACATATGTAAAATAATAGTGTTCATATCGAACACTAAATCATTAACTGGCATAAACTTGACTCACAATTCAAAAATGTGAATTTCGAGTAATTCTAAGTCGATTTAGCCATGTCCGTCTGTCTGTCCGTCTATTGAAAACACGCTCACTTTCGAAAGACTGAAACGAAAAGAACAAAAATGGTATCAAATTGGTTGTAGTTACTTTTTTTATTTTTATTTAATTTAACTGCCAGGCCCACAATGTCGACAAGAACATTTCTTTCGCATTTTTATATTGAAAACAATAACAAATTTAAATTTGTTTTTGTTTTTTTTTCAATATATATATAAGAAAGAAATGTTCTTGTCGACATAGTGGGCCAGGCAGTAAGTTTATGGACAAATCCTTACAGACTATCTTAGTGTAGTAACAATATATTTTTTTTTTTACATTTATGCAAAGAAAGAAAGATAATAATAAGCATTATTGATTTAAAAATAATATGACATTGCTTTTTATGATGTTAATGTTTAGAGAATAGTCGGTAAAGTTATACATTTCATTAAAACAGCTGCATAATTTTCTTAGTGGATCTGACATAGCAAAGTTAGTTACCCTAAGCAGTTTGGGGTTGAAATCCTGCACACTGGGTTCAGTACACAGAAAAATTATTAATGTTCTCCAATCACCAAATTTATACCAAATTCATAATATCAAGCAAGCAATTTGTTGATTTTGCACCTATTACCAAAATTATTATATTGATTACTAAAAATTGTAAAATTGTGTATATTTTTTTTCAACAAATGATTTTTTTAAATTTAATTAAAAAAATTATCAAAAAACTTGGCCATTTCAAACAATATTTTAATTTATTTAATTAAATATTGACAATTCCCAACAAAAATTCTACATGTTTAAATTATTTTATTTTAAATGAAAAAAGAACATTGAAAGCACAAACAATATCATAAATATTTTGTAATTTTGTTGTTGCTTTTTACAGAAGTTCATGTATCATATTAAAAAAATGGTAAAAAGTTGCAAAAGTCGGTAATAAAAAAGTCTCACAAACAGTCACTAAAAAAGAGTCAAATTGGGACTTCAGTTGGGCAAACGGTAACCCTGCTTGGTATACAATTTCTTAACTGCCTGTTTTTAGAACGCGAGCGCAAAAGTGACTCGTTTAAATTTCAAAATTTATTTTTGTTATAAATGTTAGTTAAACGAGTCATTTTTGCGCTCGCGTTCTTTTTGTATTTATGTGCATATCCACATTTAAATTAATCAATTTGGGTATTTTTTCATAAACCGTTCACAAATAAAATAAGTAGCGACTAAGAAAATTTCGGCTGTGGGAAAAATCGCCCAAAGAAAAATGGCCCAAAAAAAGAAATGAAAAATCGCCCAAAAAAATTCCATGTAAAATTGGGCCTAAATTCATATGAAAAGTGACCTAAAATTTTTGGGCTATTTTTCGTTATTGTTGGGTGATTTTTCGTTTTTTAAATTTTGAAAAATCACCCAAAAATGTTGTATGAAAAATGGCCCATTTTTTTGATTTTCTCCTCTATGGTATAACAAACACCGGCTTCGCTTACTAAAGCTTCTCTGCACAGCCGGCCTTCGGCCGGGCGCAAGGATTTTCTCCTCTATGGTATAACAAATACCGGCTTCGCTAAGTAAAGCTTCTAAAATCTGCCTTGTTTCCAAATGAAAGCCGACTATGCAGAGAAGCTTTAGTTAGCGAAGCCGGTGTTTGTTATACCATAGAGGAGAAAATCCTTGCGCCCGGCCGAAGGCCGGCTGTGCAGAGAAGCTTTAGTTAGCGCAGTGTCCATGGACACTATGACACTTTTTGGAGTGTCATAACGTCCATGGACACTATGACACTGGACGTTATAACATGCCACCGGGAAAAAATTCGTTTTTGCTTTTTGGGTCATTTTTCATTTTTTTTTTGGGCCCTTTTTCGTTTCTTTTGGGCAAAATTTCATATATAACTTTTTGGGTCATTTTTCATGTTCTGTTGGGCGATTCTTCATTTGGGCGATTTTTCATTTCTTTTTTTGGGCCATTTTTCTTTGGGCGATTTTTCCCACAGCCGAAAATTTCTTTGCGTCACTGTACTCTTAAAATTTTTTTCTATTACATTTGTGAAACTAACTTGATTTAACAATTGCAATCACATTTGTGAAGCCAGTTTTCTGCCTCTCAGTAACATTTTTGAATTTTGAGTCCTGCCTGTTTATGATTTAGTCTTCAATATGTACAGACATATTAACTAAAACTTTATTAGTAAAACTTTAGGTTTACCGATATTTCGGTATCGGCGATATTTTACCATGGAAACTTTTTGTAAGAGATTTTTTAGATAACACATCAAACAGCAGAATTTAAAAGCAAAACAATATAATAAATTGTTTCTTCTAATTTTTAATCTATAGATCCACACAACGCGTTCTATGTACTTGAAACTTTCTTGATATTTGTTGCAAGAAAGTCCCAATTTACATCATAAGATTTTACGATCTTATAAGATCTTACGCCTATAAGGTAAGAATCGTAACGACAAAACTATCCTAACGAAAAAAGTTATCCTACGTCATGCGTTCGATGCGTACATGCATCCTACATCATGACGTACATTCTTGATATGTAACTTGTCAATACAGTTTTACACTGATTTTACTTTTTTGACAGATGAATAAACGCATTGAAAGCTTGACCGTTACGCTTTGCACCATAGTAGTGAAATGTTCTCTCATTGCTAAATCTTGTTTGCGTTTGTACGTTCAAGAAATGTTCCGTTTATTTTCGATAATTTTGGGAACTACCCAGCCAAAACTTGATAATGACTTGCAATTACTGAACAACTTACTTTTCAATAACAACTTCATACCATTTGCATTACATAGAAGTAGCTTAGTAATGACTGACGTATAATCTGATACATAAGCATTTATAATTAATTCATAATAAAATGCATTTGAGGTTTTATTTTTTTCTAATCTAATACAAATTGATTTTAAATACATTTTTTTTCTTACAGGTTTTGTTTCATTTCCTATAAATGAAAAACTATTTGTGATAGATTTCAATACACAGAACAAATTAAAAGTTTTCTCTAATCACCAAGTTCATAGAATCAAGCAAACAATTTGTTGATTTTGCACTTATTACCAAAATTATTATATTGATTACTAAAAATTGTGAATATCTTTTTTCAATAAATGATATTTTAATTTAAAAAAATGATCAAAAAAATTTGCCATTTCAAGCAAAGTGTTAATTTATTTAATTAAATATTGACAATTCCCAACAACAATTCTACAAGTTTAAGTTATTTTATTTTAAACCAAAATGTCAATTAATATTTTTTTATTTAATTAATATTTTAATTAAAAATTTATTTCAAAACAACTTAAATATTAAATATATCAAAATTATATTTTTAATTTTATTTCAACTAAAAAAATAATTGATTCAATAATCATATTAATTAAATTTAAATACTTTTTGAACCATTTTTTTAATTGATAAAAACTTTATTCTTTGTATGAAAAATTTTAATATATAATTAATGTCCTCAATGCAGGGTAGTAAAATGTTGCATTAGAAAGCAAATTAAATTAAAAACACAATTTGTATGACAAATTAAGTATTGTTGATATCAAAGTGAAGTACCTATTTGTAAGCGAATGTGGTAATGACTTATTTAACTCCATATTTATAAGCGTGGGTGGTAAGTACTTGCCTCCAATGACATCACCGTGTTAAAATAATGAGTTAAAATGCCAATGTATAAGTAGTGAAGAGTAGTTAATAGCTTTTTAACTCATTACTTTTCAATGTAAGTTTTTGCTGGGTAATTAGCTTGAGCAATAAAAGGAGTCTTATCAGAAAGAAACAACTTAATGTATGAATATTTTAGATTATAAAAACGATTTTTATATACAAGGTTTTGAAATAAGCCTTTAATTAATCTAAAACAATTTTATGAATAAAGGGATAAATGTATAACTGAGAAATTTTTCTGACAGAATCCCAAAGGAATCGGTCACATTTTCTTTTGTTTTAAAATTCTTAATTGTCACATCTTATTAAGAGCACTTGCAGATAGATGCGTTTGCATGTGCTACACAATGTTATTATTTGAATTTTTCTAAAGGACTTAGTGGCTTATTGTGTAAAACGCAACGCATCGCAAAAAAATTTAATTTAAAGCAAAAACAAATTCAAAAATATTTAATATTTTTGTTGTTGCTTTCTACAGGAATTCATATTGAATTTTTAAATTTCAAACACTTCATATTTTGTGGCGTTTAAAATTTTAAAAAGCAATATGAATTTTTGTAGAAAGCAACAATAAAAAATTTTAAGATTTTTTTGTATTTGTTTTTGCCTTCAATGAAGTTTTTGGCGTTTCGTTGCGTTTTACAAAATTAGGGCCTTAAACATTTACATTTTTCTACTTTCAGTCCAAATTTCAGCTAGCTTTCAATGAAAATTTCAAGAAAGCGATTTCATGAAAGTAAATGACAATAACTAAGCAGTGTTGCCAAGTAAAATTTTTTTTTTTTTTATTTATAAAGAATTTTAATATATTTTTTCAATTAAATATTAAGACACAATGGTTCTAATTAAAATTTATAAATATCATGAAAACTAATAAAAATAAATATTATTTTGAAGGAATGCCTGAAGTTTGGCGTGAATAATTGGCACAGTAACTCTGAAACTTCAAATAAGCAAAACAATAAAAGAAGAAGAAGAGAAATTTTTGACGACATTTTGAAAATGAAATTTCACTTTCATGAAACTTTGTTATTTTTTGGTGAAATTTATGGTGAAATGAAAGTATTTTCATGTGTAAATCCAGCGTAAGGTATGTTCAAGGCGAATTCATCACTTACAACACCATAAACACAACAATGTATTTTTTTCGTTGATCAATATTTCAAAAACACAAGCAACGTTTGATATTTCTCTCTCTAAGTAACTAGTAGGGTATTCAACTAATCGGGCTTTTGCCTTAATCGGTTAATATTCGGTTAATAGTGTAATTGATCGGTTAACCGATTAATAAAGTTTTTTTATAAATTGAGAAATTTCAATACATTAAAATGCTGATTATTTATTATTAAAAAAAAAAACATTAACATAACAAACATAATTAGTTTTTGAACTAAAACGACCAAACAAAAAAATAATTCATAAATATGTAATACATATTTTTAATAATACATAAATATTAGAGCGACTCAAGTTGTATGGAAGCGAAATTCTTGCAAGGTGTACCCCCCTCAAAATGAACCTTGGACTTTTTTAAGATGACGTTTAAAATATTTCGGCTCCAGCTTTGACCTCTCGTGAGCTGGACCATTTTGAAAAAGGGTCTATTTTTGCATGTTTTGTTAATTTTAGAATCTGTTTCCTTACCAACATATACAATATGGGTATCATAAGAAAGGTTTTTTAAGGCGCGTCCAACTGTATATACAATTTGTCCAATGACGAGCATCCATATCTTTTTTTTAGGATATTTTGTAAGAAATAACGGTTCTTTAATTTTTTGTTTGGGGTTGTTTGTAGTAAAAATGCCATATTAACATATTTTAATCTTTAGTCGATTAAATGAAATACGGGTCTCAGCTTTTTTTGAAATTCGTACTAGTTCGCGTTTTGACAAAAATGAAATTTTTTATACAGCATACTTTGATTTTATATTTTTGCAAAAATCTAAATTATTTACTAAAGAGCTGCACAAGCATAACAAATATTGCTTACAAGCAATTTCATTAAATTCAGATAGTAGGTGTATATTACTCTCTCATTACAAAACACATACTTCCAAAAACAATTGTTTTGCTTTACGATCAAAATATAGAAGAATAGAACAAAACTGCACTAGAACAATGCTGAACTAAAATAAAGCTGAATTAGATCAAAGATGAAGTAGAACATTAAAACAGAAATAGAACATTCCAAGCATGTTTGAATGTTTTGATTGTAAACATAAACCAAAGAGAAAATTGCAAAGGGAGAAACTTTTGATTTAATTTCGTTTGAGTTGTTTTCGATGGGTTCGGTTGTAGGTTCCTTTAAAATATTATTTAAAATTTAGGAAATAATATAACTAAATTATTAAGCTTAAAGTCTTTTTTTTATTTTTATATAAAACTTTAAAGGTTTATTTAACCAATATTTCGGCACTCCTTTGTGCTTTCTTCAGGGTTTTTTCTTCCTTATTTTATAAATTTTCAACAATTTTTAACAAATTTAACAATAACTGACAAATTAAAAAAATTTTTAATTAGAAATATTGGTTAAATAAACGTTTAAAGTTTTATATAAAAATAAAAAAAGACATCAAGCTTGATAATTTAGTTATACCTACCTAATATAATAATAAAGGTCGACTAAAATAAAATATACATTTAGGAAATAATTCAAAAAAATCAATTTTGCTTACATATAATCAGCTATGGGCACCACTACATTGAAAGCTTTGCATGTGTGGCATTGTATTGGTTTGTTTATGTTTGCATTTGTTGGTTTTATGTTTTTTTGCTCTTTGCATTGAAAAAATGTACATTTGTAAGCTTTGTTTTTTTCTCATTTCATGACATGCGACGCACATCTGCTTCGTTCGAAATGTTCTGCTAGACTAAGCACAATTTCTTTTCTCTGCTTCGCTCATCAATTTTGTGTATGTACACATCGTTCGCTCTTTTTGAACTTTGATTTTAAATTTGCCCATAGCTGCATATAATTCATCCATTTCTGTTATAAGCTAAGATCACTTTAAATTTTTTAACTTCCTAATTACGTGCACTCGATGCTTTTACTATAATTTACCCAAGGCGAATTTACTTCAGGTGGCGTCGATACTACAACAAGTCAACAACACGAATAACAACAGTGTGTTTTATTGTTGCTTGAGTTGGTCCGTGTGTCAAAAAACATAAACAAGGCGAATTCAATTGTAAGCAACTTTTGACATTTGTCTATATAAGTTAAAAAAAGTAGTCTGTAGCACATGTGCAAAAAACAGGTAAAAGTTTATTTTGTTTTAAAAAAGACAATATATTACTAATTTATTTTAAAATTTTAGAAATATAAAGATGCTGAACGTGTGCTGTACCCAACAACGCTTGCAGGAACCGATTGTTCTATGCGGACTGGGATGTTTGTATTCCAAACAAAATGTCATCGAACGACTATTCCAAACAAAATGTCATCGAACGACTGCCTGAGGCTGTACAACTGAATCTAACGTGGCTTTTGGAATGTTTATGCCTGAAAGAACTTTAAAGGAAATTAAAGGCAGTTCTTCCGGCACCTGTCGGCTGTGTCAAAATCCGTAAATCAGCACAAAACATAATGAGAATTCATTGAAACGGGCGTGTTCATTAAAATTATCAAAAACAATAATTGTGGCCAATGCAAATCGTTTAGGTGCTACTTCTGGCGTTTTAGAGGATCCTGAGTTGAAACGTTTAGAAACTGATTATAGTGTGGCCAAAGATCCAAATGGCAGTAATGTTTATAAATCATTGGGCTTAAATCTTGTTTACCGACGCAGCTCCAAATAAAAAAAAGTACCAAGGGTGATAGAAAATGGAATCATAAGAAGACAAAATAAAATAAGAAAGTTGGCGCAAATGCTTAGTTTTCGAGTTATGGACGTTTAAAGTTTTCATATAAATATGTGATTTTGCACTACATTATCTAATGTATATGGCTAATATTGGTATCATTGCAAAGCTTTCCACTAGATCTTTCTGGACATATAGAATTTATTTCAATATTTTTAACAGTTCAATAAAATAACCACAATACCAATTATTTACAAAAGTTTTTAGTAAGCATAAAACCAAATTTTTTATTTTTTTTTCTAATTGTTTATGTATGTATATTTTACTTTAATTAAAATAAAAGTAAAACCTTTATGTTTATGTTATACTAATGAGGAGAGAATCCTTGCCCATGGGTAAAGGCCGTCTATGCAGAGCAGCTTTATACCATTGAGGAGAAAGTCATTGCGCCCGGCCGAAGGCCGGCTATGCAGAGAATTTTTAGTTAGCGAAGCCGGTATTAGTTATACCATAGGAAAGAAAATCTTTCCGCCCGGCCGAAGGCCGGCTATGCAAGGAAGCTTTAGTAAGCGAAACTGGTGTTTGTTATACCATAGAGAAGTAGATCCTTGCATCCGACCAACGCACAGTGGCGCCATTTGAGTTTTTTCGTTGCAAAAATCATATCTTTTGAACCGAATAAGATAATTGAACAGTTTAAACAGCATATGATAGATAACTGTTCAGCCTATGAAATGAGCGTTTGGAAAGGGTGCTACGCTTTGTAGGGGCCTACTTATGGGTTATCAAAGTTAAAATTAGTAGAAAAATCAATTTTATGGTAACTAAAAAAAATTATTTTTACATTTTTAGATTGTTTTTATTTTTTTTCTTAAGGGTTTTATGTTTTAAATTATTACCCAACAAATTAAAAAAAAAAATTATTTATTTTTTTAAATTTATTTTTTCAATTTTCTGTAAAATATTCATCACAATTCGTAAGAGAAGGTATATCTAAAAGACTAACAATTTCTAAACTATAATTATTTTGTAACTCTATTCGTGACTTCACATGCCGCAGGGAAGAAATAAGTGGATCGGAAGATGCTGCCAACATGTTGAAGAGGTCCTTATTTTGCCTTACCCTTGATGCTTTGAATGTGTTCTGCAATCTATATTTTTTATAAAATTTGTTAAGAGACTCCTGTGCTTCTTCAGAAAGCTCTCCAATTGGCAAAGGCTGGTACTCAATTATATCTTTGCCATGCGCCAATATTTTATGGACGGTCGGGGTCAACTTCTTCTGTGGATACATTTCTGCTAAAAGAGATGCAGTTTTCGACGCATATTCTCCATATTTTGTAGAATTTACATTTTCTTTGCAGTTTAAAACATCCAAGATCGTTCCCAATCTTTTCACGATTTGATTGTCAATTCCAATGATTCTAGTTACTGCCTCATCATTTTCAAAAAATCTCCTAGAAGTGTTTCCATCGTTAGAGTTACCGTATCCGTGCTTGGGACAGTCTACTTTTAGTCCAACTTGTTTCAAAAAAACCATCCTGTATTTGCTTCTTTCTGATCTTTTCCTTATCCTTTATTGATGTATTTTCATCGAAGTTTTCCTCCTCTTGTGGTAGGGTATATGCCAGTTTTAGCAAGAATTCCATACACCTTATCCTTGCGTGCAATGGTGACATTCCATATTCGTAATTCTCCTCATTTGTAGAATCGTTTAAATTACCAAAGTTCTTCTGACAAATAATAATATAAAATCGATAAAAAAAATATAAAAATAATACGAAAAAAGGGGTTTAGATAGGTTTTTGCTAAATTTTTACCTCCAATATAATTCTGTCTATGATAACTAATTGAAATATATTATAATTAAGCAGAAAAAGATACTAATCTTAAACTCTTTACAACTAATTATATAAAATTGAGATGTAACATATTATATATGAAATAAATTGAATTGAATTGAAAAAAGTTCTTCTGACTCTTTTTGCAAATCGGGCATGACATTGTTGAGGTTGTTCCTGTCAGTTCGTTTACGACTTTTCCGTCAACCATGGTCAGGTGGAACTCGTAATTGCATTCAATATATTTTCCTTCTCCAATTTGCAGCTTTGTAGGCTTAATCTTGCTTATTTGTTCTTCAATGTCCTTCACCGTAGTCCTTATGAGTTCTGCCGATTCCCTTGCAAACTGAAACATTATTCGGCAATAATGCACTGATGACGGACGTGGATTTTTCCAGTGTAGGGAATCATCCGATTTTAGCCGCAAAGGAACAACAGATGCCATAAACATATTTCCGTCCGATATTGTAGCGTCATCGAAAGATATCCTTTGCTTATAAACGCTTTGTCCGGATGATCCATCGCAGCCCCATTTGCTGATCAATGTCAACTTCTCAGGAAGAATTTTCACTTCCGTGAAAAACTTTGGTGTGGTTGACTTTCTAAACAGTTCAAATAATTTTAAATTGTTCAACGCCATGTTTTCAGTACTTAAATTGTTTAATGGTTTCAGTAATTGTTGCGCCAACTTTCAGGCGTAGACTAATCCAGGCATTATGCTTATTTTGCAATATATAGGCTTATGCTACCATGCCTAAAAATTTACCTGTTCCCTGCATACATATGGATTTAGGCTAAATAATGCAATTTTGATATTATGCATGTGTCCAAATAAGATTTGTGCCTACCTGTAGGGACCATAAGTCAATATTGTTCCTGACCATTTGTACGCCAAAGTATTGTTTATGTGAGGTACGTACCTGCTAATTTCAATGAGTAGTTTTTTTCAAACTATTAGATCAAACTACTGTCAGTCAAAACATATAAGGGATGGACGCCATACAATTTCTGCAACCATGTCTTTTTGAACTTTTTTACCTCTAGAAGCCAAACGGGCACGTACGGGCAGATAAAACCTTTTGAATTATGTAAAGAAATAATCAAAGAACAGGTTTTGCACGTATGGCAAATATAGAAAAATATAGTTTTTTTTTATTTTCCGTCAAAGTTGAAAAATAGTGAAAAAACGGATAGTTTTTAAATAGTGATTTACCAGGAGAAACACAAAGCAAACAGTTAATTTTTTTTTTATCATTATACATTTAATAAATACATCAATCAATACAAATAAAAAATAAGGCGATTCGTTACCTATTTTTCGTGATATTACACCTGAAATCGCAACAAATTGACTAAAAATTGTGTGTTGTTTTGAAAACCGAAAGTCGGTCAACTTTGAACGGTTATATCTTCTAAACTAAAAATGTGATATTATTAAGAGTGGCATATTTGAAATCGTTGAAAAGTTTCCTATAACATGGGTTTATTCAAAACTTCGTCGGCACTCATGAAAATTTTGATTTTTGCAACCTCGCTTGCTCTACGGGCGCCACTGTGCAACGGCTGGCTATGCAAAGATTTTTTTTTGCGATGCTAGCGTTTGTTATTTTATAAAATTTGTATTACACTTTTTTTTAAATAAACTGCATTCTTTCCTAGTGCACTTCCGTAACATTTCGACGTAAATGAAAAATGTGAGGTAAACTGTAATGTGAGGTAAAGAGTTTAAAATAAATTATTTATATTCAGAAAAATCTGTTCAAGAGTTTTAAAATTATACCAATATTGGCCATATACTTTTAGAATTGTAGTGGAAAATCGCATATTTATATGAAAACTTTAAACGTACATAACTCAAAAACTAAGCGTTTGCGCCAACTTTCTTATTTTATTTTTTCTTTTTATTTTTCCATTTTCTATCACCCTGGGTACTTTTTTTTTTATTTGAAGCTGCGTCGGTAAACTAGATTTGTTCCAATCATTGTTTATCTCGCTCAAAAGTGAACAAGGACAAACAAGAGATTACTTATTATCCATTTTATAATTAACATTTTTGTTTTAAATCAAGATTAGGCACTAGTGTGTAGTTTTTATTATGATCTGTAAGAGTTTGCCGACTTTAAAACAAATAAAGAAAATCTTGTGTGTGGCTTATAGAATACGACCGAGAAACTCGTCCCTTAAACTTAAATTTGAAACAAAAACAAATTTGGAAATTTTGTTTTCAATGTAATTTAAACGGACGAATTTTGCTCTCGTGTTCTATAAAGCATATATTAATCTGTTATAATATCAATTGTCGAAACTACTGGTAGGTTTTACAAGAATAATAGAAGAAAAATAAATTATAAACAGTTTAAAGTGATTTATCAATTTATCAGTTTAAATAGTTTTTTGCTTCTCCTGTAACATTTTCAAAATGTTAGGTAGGGCTTTTTGCGTTTTAGGTAACAATATATAAAAACAGGCACAATTTCTAAAATTGATGTTGATTTTTAAGTATTTTATATTCCACCAATTTTAATGAAACATATACATATAATTTTAAAGGTATTTTTAAATTTACTATCAGCCTAAGGATATAAGTATGTATGTATGTATATTAACATTTTGCAGTCGATTGCACTGTGACAATACACAATTAATGAATTACGGTAGCAAATTAAAGCGGACGATGCTGCTCAAATATAAATGTACCAACAAATTATGTTTGTATTAATCTCTCTACTGTATTGAAGGTTTTAACTTACTTGTTTGTGGCCCAAAAGAAGCTAGGTAAATAAAATCGTTTCAATTCATATTTCGTTCAGTGTTTTCATTTTATTTAAAAAAATAATATTAAAAAAGTTAAACTTAGGTGTTTTTTATAATTGTTTTATTGACTAGGCCCTATGTGTTCAAAACTAATTTTTGTAATATTTATATATATATATGAAAAAAAAAAGCTTTTATTTTTCCAAGCCCATTTATTTTATAAAAAATGCCCTCAAGAGCTTTAATTTGTTTTACAAATGACCAAGCAGGTTTTTTTAAATAGCCTTTCGACAGCTGATAGACATATGTATACGAATTTTCATGACATAGGTGCTCTTCAAGGTGAAGCTTTCGGATGATGTACCCTGATATGTACTCTAACGCATCCTCTTGAAGAGCACCTATATCTGGAAAATTGGTTACATCAAGGTCGTCCAGTGTATCGGGTTCTGCTTCACTCTCGTCGTCTTCAGGTAGGTCCGGCAGACTTTTCGATGGTTTGTATTGGGAAAAACGGTTGTTGTTTAATTTTTCATTGCTATTGTTAAGCCACTCAGTTGTGTCATAACCAACGTTGCCAGTGCCGCTAAGATGTTCTGTGTTTCTTGCTGAAAATAAATAACAGAAATAATAAGAAGATAACGAAACACAAAGTTTTTATAAATAACTTACCTAATATATATTTCCGTAACCGATATTTTAAATCTTTCGGTGATGGGTGGTCATTTTTTTTTAGTTTTGTAGGAGAGACATTTTTAACTTTAACGGTTAGTTTTCTGCGGTTAGTTTTTTAAGCCTTTATTTCTAAATAGTCATCATGTGCAAAAGTTATTGTTCTTTGAAAGAAGGCAACCAAAAAGTAATGTTGCTATAACTAAAAAAAAAAAAAAAAATCGTACATAATAATTAAAACTTTGTCAATGTGTACTTTACTCAATTTGGCTTAAGTCAAGATAAGAATTTTTTACTTTTTGTCACAGATATATAAAAAAATTTTAAATTTGTTAGGATATCATTTTTCAGAGTTCTATAAGAAACTTACATAGTTTGTGTTTCTTTATCAGAGAACATATTTTCTTGTAATTTTCTATTAGTAGCAAACACTACGAAGGACTGACCAATTGCACGCTCTTCACAGAATGCAACTGGATTGTTGTACACTGGCATGGGGGTTATGTTTGTCACAGGATTGTAAAATAACGGATATGCAAAGTTTTGTAATTCGGGCAATCTATAATTATTATAATAATGCACAAAACATATTTTTTAAAGCCATATAAATTCTAATTTTTAAAACATTTACTTACTCTGGTACAGCATCCGGAATCAAAGCGATGTTTTTTTGGTCGGGTATTCTATATTTATTATAGAATTGTACATAATAATAATACCCAATATATATTTATAACAATCTATTAAAAATGTAATTTATAAAAATATTTACTCACATTGGCACAGCATCCGGCAACAATAAGGCACTTTTTTGTAACCTAATAATGTTTGTTGGCGCAAAATAGTCAGCGCAAACAACTGCATGTCGGGAGAAGTCCAGACTACAAATTTTGCTCCACTTGAGCCTACGGTTATCATTGGGCACACTGAAGAAGCTACCATTTCCAGGTGTTTGCTTCTTTTTGCATATACAACAACTTTTCATGTTTTAAATTATATGTATATTTTAACTTTTTTTCTTCTTAATAAACACTTTTTATGTTTGTTTGTTTATTTAGTTAGTTAACTGCACTTAACACTTTTCATTATTTTATTCACTTTTGACTTTTATTATTTGCAATAATTAATTTTTCACTTGAAGCCTTTTTTAAAATTGTGTTTTGAAAAACGTCCACTTACAATGTAAACATAATAATCACTTTTTTGTTTGTTTGTTTAGTTAACTAGTTAACTGCACTTAACACTTTTTAATTTTTTATTCACTTTACATTTTTATTATTTGCAATAATTAATTTTTCACTTTGAAGCTTTTTTGAAATTGTATTTCGAAAAACGTCTGTTTACAATGTACACATAAACATCTTTTGACATTTCTCTACATAATTATGAAAAAAAAAATGTAAACAACTTTTGACATTTCTATACACAATTATGCAAGAAAAAAGTAGCACAGCTGTGTTTTCAACACCACCTGAAAGTAAATTCGCCTTGAATTTACCGTTTCTTTATTTCATTGTCTGTTTTTGTGTTGATATTCTGTTTGTTTTGATAATACAAGCACTAACAAAGCAGAAGAAAAAAACTTTTCAAGTTATGCTTGTTTTGTTTTGGTGAGAGTAATGTGTTGTTATGTTTGTTTTGCTATGTATGTTTACAGTGAAATAATATGATTGATAGTTGTGTGAAGTAGAACACAGAACATTAAGAATATTTTTCGCAGCCCTTTATTATTTACATACAAAGATGAAGTACTTGGCAAAAGAAAAAATTTGATACCCATATTGCCATATTAAAAACGAAGGGCTACCACCCCATTGCATTTTTGTCAAAACGCGAACTAGCACGAATTTCAAAAAAAGCTGAGACCCGTATTTCATTTAATCGACTAAAGATTAAAATACATATGTTAATATGGCATTTTTACTACAAACAACCCCAAACAAAATATTCAAAAACCGTTATTTTTTACAGAATATTCTTAAATAAAGGACATGGATGATTGTCCTTGGACAAATTGTATATACAGTTGGACGCGCCTTAAAAAACCTTTCTTATGATACCCATATTGTATATGTTGGTAAGGAAACAGATTCTCAAATTAACAAAACCTGCAAAAAAAAAAGCCCCTTCCTTAAAACGGTCGAGCTCACGAGAGGTCAAAGCTGGAGCCGAAATATTTTAAACGTCATCTTAAAAAAGTCCAAGGTTGCTTTTTAGGAGGGTACATCAAGCACTTTTTTTGTGAGTCGCTCTAATAAATATGTATTAATTAAAAAATAAACTGTAAGATAATTTTATTAGTTATTTCAACAGTTCAAGATCTTAAAAAATAATCATTATAAAAATTATTTGGTTTAAATGTTTATGATTTATTTTCTTTAGTTTTGATCAAACTTGGCTTGGAAAAAATTCTTTTAACAAAAGCAACCCATAATACAGAATATCTAATTCCTCAGTCCTTTTCTTGTATTTCGCCAAACGTAAAAAATTTTCCATTACGCCATTAGAGTCCTGTTTTAATTTTTTTTTTTTTTTTAATTTTGAACTCTGCTAATTATTTCGGTTTATTCTGTTAAAATATTGATATAAGAAGAAACAAATTACTTAACACATGCATATTAAAAACGCTGTTGACAGTAAACACTTAATTAAAATGAAGATCACAGAAAACCTTCTTTGTTTGTATGAAAAATATTTTCTAAACACATACCTTCTGCAAACAAATAATTAAAAACACAAAAAATATGATATACTACAAAAAATTAAAAATTGTATTACATCGGTTAATCGACTGAAATTAATCGGTTTAATCGATAATAGCCAATTCTAAATTAACCGATCAGTTAATTACGCAATAAACTGTTTTCCGAGAGTAGGGTTTATATGGCGCCTATGGTAAATTATGGACAAATCATCACGAAATTAGGCAGTGTGAGTTCTCGTCGTATAAAACTGTGACGTACCGAATTTCAATTTGATAGCATTATTTATTACGGTTTTAGGCGTACTAAACGGTTTTCCGGGAGTAGGGTTTATATGAGGTCTAGTGTAAATTATGGAACGGTCTTCAAAAAATTTTGCACTGTGATTTCTGGTCCTATAAAACTGTGACGTACCAAATTTTAATATGCTAGCGTTATTTATTGCGGTTTTAGGCGTACTAAGCTGTATTCCGCGAGAAGGGTTTATATGGGGCCTATGGTCAATTATGGACCGATCTTCACGAAATTTAACAGTATAATTTGCAGTCGTATAAAGCGAATTCGTGCAAAATTTTATGTCATTCTGTGCATTATTCCACCATTTATGTTAGTTTTTGTATCAAAATTATCAATTTTTTTTTGGATAGTGGTTCCACATTTTGATTCATAGTTCTGATCTTACTAAACCGATGTTGCTGGATTTCAATGGCTAAATAGACTTAGAATTACTCAAGGTGCCAGAATATATATAATTTATGGGGTCTTAGATGTATTATAAAAAAGTTTCACACGGAATGAGAAACTAAGTATACCCTCATTCACCACAGTGGTGGTGGAGGGTATAATAAAAATAAATATTATATTAAACAAATGCCTGAAGTTCGGCGTGAATAATTGGGTCGGTAACTCTAAAACTTGAAATAAGAAAAACAAAAAAAGAAGAAGAGAAATTTTTGATAGAAGTTTACCCTTTGACGACATTTTGAAAATGAAATATCACTTTCATGAAACTTTGTTATTTTTTGGTGAAATTTATGGTGAAATGAAAGTATTTTCATGTGTAAATGCAGCGTAAGGTGTGTTCAAGGCGAATTCATGTATACGGTGGTGTCGATACTACAACAACTTACAACACCAAAAACACAACAATGTATTTTTTTCGTTAATCAATATGTCAAAAACACAAGCAACGTTTGATATTTCTCTCTATAAGTAACTAGGCATTTACACATGAAAGTAGTTTCTTGAAAGTCACAATACACTCACACTTTTTCACTAAACATTTAATAAACATTTTTTTACTTTCAGTCCAATTTCAATAAAGCGATTTCCATGATGAAATAAACAGGTGGCATTACTACGCCAGATGACGATTTTTTGCTCTTGTACTGTTTGTCTAGTCTTATGTCAAAGTTTTGTTTATGTTTACAAAAAGTGCACGTTTTGTGCTGTGATTATTATATTGTATTAAAGTTTTTGATTATTTAAATTAAAATTAAATAAGATAGTAACCATAGTGAAATAAAAATTGGCTAAAAATTAATTTATTTCATTGCGTTCGGCGGCAAAATTTGATTTTAGTTTAATATAATTTTTGACGTATACGAAGACTTATTTTTCATTTTTGTTGTAATGTTGTATTTGTTGCCGTAGCGCTGCCACCTACTTATTCCACCATGGCGATTTCATGAAAGTAAATGACAATAACTAAGCAGTGTTGCCAATTCAAATTTTTTTTTTTTGTATTTATAAAGAATTTTAATATATTTTTTTAACTAAATATTAAGACACAATGATTCTAATTAAAATTTATAAATATCATGAAAACTAATAAAAATAAATATTATTTTGAAGGACTGCCTGAAGTTTGGCGTGAATAATTGGCACGGTAACTCTGAAACTTCAAATAAGCAAAACAATAAAAGAAGAAGAAGAGAAATTTTTGATAGAAGTTTACCCTTTGACGACATTTTAAAAATGAATTTTCACTTTCATGAAATTTTGTTATTTTTTGGTGAAATAATTAATGCATTTTTATTGATTGAAATCACTTAATTTATAAAAACAACTTTATTAATCGGTTAACTGATCAATTACAAAAATAACAGATTATTAACCGATTAAACCAAAACCTCTGTTTATTAATCGAGCGATTAACCTATTAAAGCAAAAGTCTGATTAAATGAATATAAGTTTTGGTATTCGTAGGATACCGTTTATCTTTTCGCAGGTATGACCACAAAAAATTAATTTTGTAACGGCAGTTTAAAAAATCTATTTTCAAATTTTTGAAAAAAATTTTTAACAAATTTCTGAATTTTTATTGATCATCACATTTGGATTTATTGACGATATGTAATCAAACAGAACTGAGTCTTCAATTTCAGGCAAAAATCCTAAAGCCCATTATTTAAACACAGTGGCGCCATTTGAGTTTTTTCGTTGCAAAAATCATATCATTTGAACCGAATAAGATAATTGAACAGTTTAAACAGCATATGATAGATAACTGTTCAGCCTATGAAATGAGCGTTTGGATGTGCTACTATTTGTAGGGGCCTACTTATGGGTTATCAAAGTTAAAATTAGTAGAAAAATCAATTTTATTGTAACTAAAAAATTTTTTTACATTTTTAGATTGTTTTTATTTTTTTTTAGGGTTTTATGTTTTAAATTATTACCCAACAAATTAGAAAAAAAAATAATTTTTTTTTTTTAAATTTATTTTTTCAATTTTCTGTAAAATATTCATCACAATTCGTAAGAGAAGGTATATCTAAAAAACTAACCATTTCTATACTATAATTATTTTGTAACTCTATTCGTGACTTCACATGCCGCATTTTGCCTTACCCTTGATGCTTTGAATGTGTTCTGCAATCTATATTTTTTATAAAATTTGTTAAGAGACTCCTGTGCCTCTTCAGAAATCTCTCCAATTGGCAAAGACTGGTACTCAATTATATCTTTGCCATGCGCAAATATTTTATGGACGGTCGGGGTCAACTTCTTCTGTGGATACATTTTTGTTATAAGAGATGCAGTTTTCGACGCATATTCTCCATATTTTGTAGAATTGACATTTTCTTTGCAGTTTAAAACATCCAAGATCGTTCCCAATCTTTTCACGATTTTATTGTCAATTCCAGTGATTCTAGTTACTGCCTCATCATTTTTAAAAAATCTCTTAGAAGTGTTTCCATCGTTTGAGTTACCGTATCCGTGCTTGGGACAGTCTACTTTTAGTCCAACTTGTTTAAAAAAAGCATCCTGTATTTGCTTCTTTCTGATCTTTTCCTTATCATTTATTGATGTATTTTCATCGAAGTTTTCCTCCTCTTGTGGTAGGGTATACGCCAGTTTTAGCAAGAATTCCATACACCTTATCCTTGCGTGCAATGGTCACATTCCATATTCGTAATTCTCCTCATTTGTAGAATCGTTAAAATTACTTTTTAAACTTTTTTACCTCTAGAAGCCAAACGGGCACGTACGGGCAGATAAAACCTTTTGAATTATGTAAAGAAATAATCAAAGAACAGGTTTTGCAAATATGGCAAATATAGAAACATATAGATTTTTTTTATTTTCCGTCAAAGTTGAAAAATAGTGAAAAAACGGATAGTTTTTAAATAGTGATTTACCAGGAGAAACACAAAGCAAACAGTTAATTTTTTTTATCATTATACATTTAATAAATACATCAATCAATACAAACAAAAAATAAGGCGATTCGTTACCTATTTTTCGTGATATTACACCTGAAATCGCAACAAATTGACTAAAAATTGTGTGTTTTTTTGAAAACCAAAGTCGGTCAACTTTGAACGGTTATATCTTCTAAACTAAAAATGTGATATTATTAAAAGTGGCATATTTGAAATCGTTGAAAAGTTTCCTATAACATGGGTTTATTCAAAACTTCGTCGGCGCTCATGAAAATTTTGATTTTTGCAACCTCGTTTGCTCTACGGGCGCCACTGTGCGTCGGCAGTAACTTCAATTCTCTCTCATATTATTGTTTTACTCGATTAACTTACCTTTAAGACAAAAACAAATTTTGAAATATTTCTTATGAATAAGGGGTTTGATAGTCCTGTAAGGAAATGCATCACTGCGCTATTTACTTTGGCTGTAAAACTTGGACTCGAAATGATTTATGGTTCCCGAAAATGGATATTTTTAAAAAAAAAAAAGATTTATATTTCGGTCATAACTTTTTGTACCTGAACCGATTTTTCGGAGTTTTTCGGAAATATCTTTTTAGTTTTACTAAAGATTTCTCCGATCTTATCCCGATTAATACGATTCTAACTATTTTAAATGGTCTAAAAGCATCTAAAAATTGGCTGATTTGTTTAGCTGCATGATAACATTAAATAATAATACAGAATAATGAATTAAATAGTTTTCTTATAATCTGGTAGATATGAAGTGCATTTTTTTAAATATGATTTACGGCATATGTCCGCCATGGCTACGATTTACATGGTCCATTCGATCAGTCCAATTATTGACCAATAAATCTGGCCGTATGGCATCAATGGTAGCTTGAATATTGGCTTCCAATACTTCAAGAGTTGCTGGTTTGCTCCTCGACCCAGAGGATTTTTGGTGCAGCCTATGTATATCACCATGTCAGGTTCAGGCTGCATAAAGCCTGTTACCCTCCCGGTGAAAGATCGTAGATTTCAGCTGGGCCCATAATTCGCCCGCCGAAAAATTTAATGGGCAGCAGCAGAGGAGATGTTCCGACGTTTCGTCATCAACCTCACAAAATCTGCATGTCTTGGTACCAACATTACCCATTATATATAGGGCAATAAGTAATAATGGCTTAAGTTGACATAAGTGCTTTTTCATTTTATTTCATATTCTCATTATCTTCTTCAAGATCTATCACTCAGCTAAATTTCAAGTATAAAATGTCCTTATTAAAAACTGTACGCATTTATATTTTAACTTAAGTCCTTTTGGAAAATAATACATAAGTCATAACATCTTAACTCGACTTGATTTTTTTAAGGGAGCCACATCAATATTAAAATGTTTGCGCATTAGAACTTGTATACACTTAGTTTCTATAGCTAACGGCCCATTCAAATGATTCCTCATAAAAAAACTTATATTTAACTAAGCTTAACCTAATATTTACCTTTATTTAACCTAAAGCACTTATCTCGACTTACTATCAAAAAAAAAATTATTTTCCTGTTCCATATAGTAGCTTAAGTTCACTTCAGTTTTTATTTTGCTGCCATTAGAGTTTTGCATAATATCTTAACTAAAATAACAACGAATATTAACTAATAAGACTTTTTTAACAAAATTTACAGTGTATCTCTACATAAATAAGCATCTTTTTCTATGGATAAAAATTTTATATAAAAACCAAACCAATTTATTTTACACCAAACCGTTAATATCTCAAAGCACGAAATTTCGACTTAAGCCATTATTATTTATTGCCACAGATATATTAATGGTATATGAAACCGCAGTGCCCCGTAAATAGGCCCACAAGTAGCCTAAGTTCCCTCTTCTCAAGAAGAAGTAGCCTACCTGTCCTGCTGCGGGACAGAGTCATCAATCTCTTGGACTGTCTTAATCTATAAATGGATGCCATATGTGAAGGATTTTACGTTCGGACCATGTTCGCAACGTCCCTTTAATGTGAATGGCAGGGACGCCGACGAAGCTCAGAGCCTATAAATGGGCGACGAAATGCTATGTATGTGTATACACGCTTTTAATTTCCGGTGATGCCCGGGGACAAACCATCAAAATTACTGCAAAAAACGTGTTCACAAAAAGGTACCAAAAGTATGAATTTTCACCCTGTTTGTCCTTAAGTGTACTTTATTTGTTTGCTACCTTTATGTGAAAAAAATTAGGTTCAAGTTTACGCAAAATTATTTTACAAAAAGTACGAATTTTTACACTGTTTTGTGCCTAAAATTTAATATTTGTTATATATGTATGTCCCTAGTGATAGTTTTAGCATGAAATAATTAATAGCCTATTTCCGATGTGCGAAAGAATTCTTTCTTTCGAACAACTACATTAAAAACAAAAACAAAGTTTTTAGAATTTGTACGAAATTAGATGTACGAACAAAAGAATTCTTTCGCACATCGGAAATAGGTCGTAAACTTTTCAAAATGTATTTCTATGCAACATTGTAAAATTCATTCAAACATCGCCAAAATATTTAAAACAAAGTTTTACCCTGTTTTGTGCCTTTAAGAAAAAATTTTTCAAACCTATATCGCTAATGGCAGTTTAAGCCAAAAAATAAATTAACTTTTAAAATTTTGCAGTATAAATTGATAAAAATTTACCTGAAATTTGCCTTTTTAATGCCGATTTTCCGATTAGAAATTCGTACGAAAAAAATTTGGATTTAAGATTGTAGGGTTATTTCCAAGAAATCGGTTTTTGCTAATTTTTTTTTTATTATTTTATTCCTCCCTGGTCTAAAATTCCGGAAAAATATAGCCTATAGTAATTTCGCTGTACCAGTCTTTCTTCTTACCAAGTTTAATCAAAATCGGTTTTTGGGCGTTATTGTAAAACAAACAAACTTAAGCTGGGATCACACCGCAAATGCACCAATATGACATAATTTTGATTGTGCTTTATTGACGCACAATTATGAAATTGCCCCAATAAAATATTCTGAAATCACACGATTGCCTTGTTTTATAAAAATTAAATTGCTGCTAGTTGGTACAATGCGAAATGGGTGTAATAATTGCCGCAACACAGTCACACGACTGTTATTACTTGCGTCAACTGCGAACACAGCTGTTGTGGTAGCTTTTTTATTTGTTTGGAAGTTCTAGTTGGTTTGTTCATTAAAAAAAGGAAATTGTATCATATATTCAAAACAATATTTGTTGAATAGTTTTATATTAAATTTTTAAGTAAAATATATGAAATTCCAAAAGTTAAACAAAGTAAAGTTATATTGTAAAATATATAAATAAATAGATTAATTAAAAATATTAAAAATACTTGTATCGCTTAAGTTGATTGATTGAATGCGAGCGATTTTCATCACATACCTAAATATTCCTTAAAAATGAGTAATACTCCGATTAATTTTAATTTTATTAAATATTTTGAATAAAAATATTCATCCTGAACATTTGGGGGATTCACAAGGTGTCATAAAGTCATATGTCTTAAAATAATAACATGAAAAAATACGACTGTTGTGAGCAACCCCTCATAATTTAATGTGCTTTTAATTACGACAGCACAATAAACATAGCAAGCAACGTTCTATTTATTTAAGACACTTTTTGTTTACAAACCAACAACACAATTTTTAAACCATTGTAAAATGTTAGAACATTATGACAATAAACCATGATAGCACACCTTGTGAATACCCCATATATATCAAAAGTTATTTTCGGGAATACAAAATTTATTATTAATTTATTTATGACGTGCTTAATATCTAATTTTTATTTTTGAAAAATTTAAAGATAATTATTATGAAAAATAAATAAAAGTGTATATATTTATTCCTACTAAAAAAAACACACAAAAGTAAATTTATTAAAAAGGCAAATATTGGCGCGTATTGTGTTGTTTAATTGCCGCACAAGAACCCAATAAATATTGGTAAATTTTTGTAGTTTTTATTGCCGCGCGGTTGCCTATCAAGTAGTCACACGATTGCCGCACCAGGGTTGCATTTTATTGGTAAAAGTAAGCACAATATTGCCCTCGATTGGTACATGAGCCATTTGATTGTGCAGTCATACGATTGGGGTATTAAAAAGTTTGAAAACTGTTGCATTGCTGCAATCGTGTGATCCCATCTTCTTAAGCAGTGGATAAAATTGTTTTTTTTTTTTTTTTGTATGGACGAAGAATTACCTAATGAACATTTTTTAAGCAAAGCCATCTCAAATCTTGGACAATGTAGTGTTGGCCCACTGAATTGTTGCTCTTTTTTTTTTTGTTTTGTTTAATTAAGTAAAGAAATTATTAAAAAATAAAAGTAACAGATATACGTATGAAATATCTACTCGCCTTTTAATAATCTACAGATAATTGTTAATATGTTTCACATACAGAACTTTTATTTTGAAGACCCACTTCGAAAATATTTGCTGGGCTAACATAAGAATACCGTTAATTCTGCAGCAACCTGGTAAAATAATATTCAGAGTACGGAGAGTGCTCGAATTAAACTCGCTCGCGAGCGAGTCCAATTCGAGCGAGTTTTATTTTCAACATTGAAAAGAATTATTCTTTACTGCTCGCGAGTTTAAAAAATAAAACTCGCGAGCGAGTTTTATTTTTGCGAGTTGAAAAATATTGCTCGCGAAAAGAATTCAAATTTTAAGAGTCAAAAATAAAACTCAACTCGCGAGTCGAGCTAAAAAGAATTGTTCGCGAGTTTTATTTTTGCGTATGAATTTTTTTTAACTAAAAATATATTTTTCCTGTTTATTTGTTTGTATGTGTGGATAAATGTGTGTATGTATGAATATTTCATCGAAACACAACACAGCATTAGCAAATGGATCAGAAGTAAGGTGGGAAAAGGTATTTATTGATACAGCAAATATTACGTTGTGACAAGTATAACTAACCATGAAGAAGAAATAGCAAAGAAAAGGATTCGTTTAAAAGAATGCAATCATGTTATACGTTTCGAAAATATAAAAAAGGCAGTTCATTAATTTCCTATGAATCGTAAACACTTCTATGTAAGTCACTAATGAACGCATACATTTTATTACACATCATTCAAAATTTAACATTTATACGTATTGCACATATATTTTAAACCACACTTATCTACCTGTTTATGAGCAGCATTCACTTGTGTGCTTTTATTTAGTATAAACATTACTTTTACAACCCTTTCCCACACGTCTTGCCAGCCCTTTTAACATAAACATTAATATAATAAGTTTTTCAGACCCATTGCACTGACATTTAAACACTCACTAGGGATCAAACAAACATATCAATGATCACATTTTCTATAAATAGTCGTGATTGTTTACTACCTGCTGATGTTTTCTATAAGAATCAACTAATTTGGTTGTCACAAGACAATTATGTGATGGCTTTTGCTACCCTAAAAAACTCTTAATTCATTTATAACACTGGTCTTCAAAAACAAATGTAAGTCTTTAAATAAAAACATATAAAATATAAAGATTTTGAAGCGGTTAATTTAAATCCGTTTGCAGTTTCAAATTTTTTTATGGGCTTGACTTATATTCCGCCCGAAATAAGGGCCGATTTTTATAAAAACACCAACAAATGATTATTAATAATATTTCCTTTAAGTCAAACGAATAACATTTTTTATATTTTCCACTGTTTCGGACATTTTCAGAAATTAGTGGCGATAAACTTTTTTTTTCAAGCAAAATTAGTACTATTTTTTGTTTTCAAAAATTTGTTAACAAATTTAGAACAATTTTTTTTATTATTTATCAGAAAGCCAGATATATTACGAATAAAATGAGCCATAAACCATGAAAATCGATTGACAAATGTTTATTTTATTTATAATTATTAAAGGCAGCTTTTATGAAAATAATATGTTACCAATCTCAAACACTTTTATTTAAGTCATTTAAGAACGCATACATTTTATTACACATCATTAAACATTTTGCAGGTTTACATATTTTTAAACAAGAAAACATTTATACATACAAACACACATACATTCTTATCAACATGGTTATGCCCAGCATTCATATGTGTGCATATGTTTTTATAACCCCTTCCTACACATTTGCCTGCCCTTCGTTTCTAAAAATTCATATGTATGTATATTTTTACTTCGCACAAGCAAACATTAATTTTTTTAAACGAGTTGCTCGATTTCAACTCGTATGCGCTCGTTTTCTGCTCGCATAAAATTTGTACTTACGAGTTGAAAAATAAAACTCGTAAGCACAAATTTTAAAACGAGTTGTTATCTGCTTACGAGTCGAGCACAAAAATCTTATGACTCGTAAAAAATTTGTGCTCGCGAGTTTAAAAATAAAACTCGCGAGCACAAATTTTAAAATGAGAGAGTTGACTCGAATTGTGCTCGCGAGTAGAATTTTTTCCTACCCTGATAATATTAAAGTTTTAAAAAATTTTAAAACTAGATGTGTAACTTTTTGTTTTGAGAAACAGGTCCCTGAATGCAACCTTAAAGAAACGTAGTAGATATGACAATAGCGTTCAGTTCGACTTTGTCTGCATGTTACGTTCAGCTTATCTAATTTTTTCTATATAGGCGCTTCAGATGCGTGTTTTTCTTTTAAAAAATAATTTTTATTAGACATTTATGTCTTATAAAAGTAATTACTTTTATATAAAATTTATTTCTTATAACTTGGGATGAGATTTTCATGCACTAAAAAATCGAAATTTGCGCTTAAAATATGCACTAAAAAATCCAAAATATGCATTAAAAAAATAAAAAATTTGCACTAAAAACAAAAAAAATTTCCATTAAAAAATCGTTTTTTAATTTTACTACAAACAAAAATATATAAAATTCAGTACATTGTTATTCAAATATCCTTAAAAAACTTAAATAACTAATTTTTGTTTGTTTAAATAAATAAGTACTGTTTTATAAAAGGAAAACGTTGTCTTGTAGTTGAAGAATGCCAATGCATTTTGAAGAACTTTATTTTCAGATATTTGATATTCATTTTATTTTTTTAAATCCTTAATTATTTTTTTTTTTTTGCAAAACGTTTTGGATTCTTTTTTTTTAATTTATCGGGCTATTCTTCCTTCCAGATTGTAACTTTTACTTTCTGCAATATCAATTTATTTGACTTGAGCATAAAGTGAACTTAATCCCTCCTAATTACTAAGTTATTGTTTGACCAATATATCCGTTATTGGAAAATACAAATGCTAATTGACTTCTACTGTTATCTAAATTTAATATCTCTTTTACTTTTTTAATTGCACAATCATCGACATAAACAAGCTCTTCTAACATTTTTAAATTACTTGAAGCTTTTTGAATAGAATTCTGAAGCATCTAGCCAGGCCACCATTATGTTACTACTGGGGAAGGGGAATCAAGGGATACATTTCATTAAAAATTGTAATATTATCGAATTGTCTTCTAAATTTTCTGTAACGCGGTATAACCCCACGTCCTAAGCAAGTAATTTGTAACAGTTTTGGATTAAATATTTTAAACCTTTTGAAAGCCTTAACCATGTAAGTAACTGTATCAATTTAAAATAAAAAATATTGTATTTTAAGTAAAGCTCCAAAAGAATTTATTTATTTTTTTAAATTTTTTTGGAAAGTTTTTTTTGTGTACTTAAAATTTTTTTAAGAACTTTTTTATAATATGGAAATTAAAAAGATCCCTCAAAACTGTACAAATATGCAAAAATATGCGTTTAAAACCTAAATATGCAAAAATATGCATTTTCACTAATATGTGCAACAATATGCAAAAATAAATCGATGCTATTTTAACGCAAATTTAATGATTTGGAAAGATAATTGGTCGACATTGTTCTAAGGCTATCGATAAAAAACATGCATTTGCATGGAAATCGCATTCCTAGTTGTATGTATTATTTTTGGCTTAATGGTAAAAAACACGACATGAAATCCCCCATGAAATAGATTATAAGTTACATGGATGAGAAACAACACCGGTTTGGCCAAAATGTCAAACTCAGAAGCTTTTTTACCGATCTTGTTGAAAATTTGTGTCTAAGCTACTATCCAATAAGACTAACCTTCGGAAGACATCGATTTTATAAGTTGGGTCACTTGACATGAAATCCCCCATATATATATATAAAAAATATTTTTTTTATGTATTCTTATTATTGGTGCATTGAAAAATATGTATTTACATCCGGTATCTACTCTTTGTAGGAGAAGGAGTATCAATTATATTCCGTTATTACCTCTAAGCTCTGTATTACAATCTTGGCCATATTCTTTCAGTCTACCAAATTTCATCCAAATCGATTAAGCGGTTTTCAAAAACTGAGAGAAAAAAAAGACAAACTGCTACATTTATAATATTAGAAGCATTTATAAAAAAAATTCTATCTATACACAGTTTTTAAATAAGCCTTTTATAAATCTAAAATAGTTTTCTGAATAAGGGGTAAAATGTATAATTCAGACTTTTTCGAAACAGGTACAAAAAAATCGCCACGTTTTCCTTTGCTTCACAATTCTTAATATTTGGTGCTACGGTATTCAGTTATGGGGCACTGCCTCGGCTTCTAATACTTATCGAAAAAATGCAAATGCGCCAAAATAAACTTCTTCGAATAATCACTGCCGCTCGCTGGTATGTCAAAAACGCAAATACCCACAAGGATCTCAATGTGTCATTAGTAAAAACTATAATAACGAAATATACAATTAAATATTTAAAAAGGCTAGAACTGCACCCAAATCAATTAGCTCGAAATATTTTAAATTATGTCGGCCACACTCCCTTAAGGAGAAAAGACACTGCAGCACTCACCCAATCAGATGAGCGATAAACACCTACATATGTGAACAGAAACCGTGATGACGAAATATCTTTTGTCTGGCACTGGCAGGACATAAAGTAAATATTATGATAAGATTTGCTTAGTTATTGTTAGTTCATATTTAATATATGAAGATTCAATAAATAAATACTGAAAAAAAAAATTTTAATACTGCTGCCAAATCCTAATAAATGTGCACTTGCACATGCGTTTCATATAATTTGAATCCTTAAATTTGACTGCTATAGTTTGTTATACAATATTATTATTAAAATTTTTCTAGTGGACTTCAATTTAACTGTGTAATCTTTGTTTTTTTTTTGACTACGTCTTTTGAAACATAAACAAATTCTAAAATTGAAGTTGTACAAAAGAAAGAATTCTCTAGACGTCGTGTCATTTTTAAACATTTGTTTTCTCTTTAAAACAACAACAAAAAAACGGTCAGGTCACAAATTTTTCATTTCACACCTCTGCATATTTTTTTTTTTTTTTTTTTTTTTTTATGCTGATTGTGGTATTCCAACAATCGCTGATTGTGGTATTCCAACAATCGATTGTGGTTGGTATTCCAAACCATCCCACAATTAAGGGGTGTGAGCAACCTTTTCACTTCAGAGGCCCAGACCGCCGTAATTTTAATAAGTTTTCTGTGCTATATATACAGCAAATGTTGGTTAAAAAGAATACAGGAATTATAAAAGCTTTTAAAAAACCCGTTTTCGAAAAACAAAACATATAAAACACCACCAGCGTTGCCATAATATTTGGTAAACTGAAAATTTTGTAAAATAAAAAAAAAGAAATAAGGATTTTTTTTTACACGTTTTAATTATTTTTTTTTTCGCTTCCATTGACTAAATTGAAATTAATTTTTAAATTTCAGCATTATCCAATGCACTCATTTAAGCACACTTCTACAAAGAATTATCTCCGCACAATGATTGTTTAATTTTGGCGGTAATTTTGTTTACATTTCGCATTCTTGCAAAAAATCTTAAGGTAGAAGTGCATAGCATGCGTTAATTCGTAGAAGAGTATCGTGCTTTTCAAAACTTAAGCTCCTGAAATATAAGACGTAACACAATGCGTGCTATAAAATCTATTTCTGTCTATAAAATTCTAAGCATCGTCTCTTTAATTTTGCTTTTTGTAGGTTCTCACGTGCTCACGAATGTCAAAATTCTAAATAAAATTTTTGTAAGAAAAAAATTAAAGCTAATTGTTATATAAATAATAACTTGAATTTTGGAACTAGGAAACAAAATTTGAAATATTCCTCCAAGTTTTGCAACAGGCGAACATGTATTTTCTACATCTGAACGTGTTTTTAAACTCATATTTCTTCACAAAAATATTAATTATTGTACATCTTTGTTGAAATTTTTTTGAAAAAACATCATAGGCCAATCGAAAAAAAAAACTGTTTTTAATGAGGCATGTGGTGCTGGTGTACAAATTAATTTTGTGAAGGAAGGATATTACTACTATATAACTTTAAAAAATTTTTTAATATTGTTATCGTTCCAAAAAAAATTACAGACCTATAAATTTAAAAAAAAATCGAAATCCCCTACAACTGTGCGGATTCATCTTTATTTAATGTAATAATATTATGTCGTCTGAAACTCCTACCAATTACCTTTAAAATAAATTTAACATTTCTTATATTTTGCTCATTCTCTGAGTTAACTTAACCTGAAGCTTAAGAATCCGGGTTTTCGCTATATTCATGTTATTTTCCAAATTTTGTATACCCTTCACCAAAGATAAAAGGGTATATATAACTTTGTCATTCCGTTTGTAATTTCTACAATATTGATCTTAGACTCTAAAGTATATATATATTCTGGCTCCTTATGAGAAGGGAAGTTCAAACCCGGCTGTCCGCCTGTCCATCTGTACGTCCGTTGAAATGGATTTTTTGAAGACCCCAGATATGATGGAGGCTTGAAATTTCGACCAAAGCCATTATTCTTTAATGCCACAGATATATTATAGTATATGTAAATTTATATAAATATCCTTTTGTTCTTATCGCACCATGGTGAAGGGTATATAAGATTCGGCACTGTTACTTGTTTTTTTTAATTTTTGGACTTTTTTTTTACAATTTTTACTTTATTTTTGTATATTTTTAAATTTTTATTATTTTTTTATATAATTAGTATTGTGGTTATTTTATTGAACTGTTAATAGTTTTTAATCCAAATTTCGATATTTTAATCAGGCTTAAGTTCATTGAAATTAATTTTCATTAAATTATTTTTATGAAGAAAGGAATTTTACAACATGAAATGAATTAAAATTTATTGATAATTTTTCATTCTTGACTCAGATGGGAATTGAAACCAGGATTTCACGGACGGGTTGCCCTGACTAGTTTCGATTGCAACCACACCATCTCTTCAGAGGGGTTTGCCGTTTAACACTCACCGCCATTGACGACGGATGATGTCAATAGTCAAATATCAATATTTAAACCAACTGGTATTTTACCTTGGTAGATCGAAATTGGCTTTGAATGAATAATTACGTTTTTAATTTATTTACATGTTCTTCCTTACTTCTGTTTTTCGTACTTTTTGTCAAGAATTCTTCTTCAAACCAAAGTACATTTTTTGTTTTTCATGTTTTTGTCTTTTTATTTATTTTTTTTTTTTTTTTTTTTTTTTTTTACCTTTTTCAGCACAACTTGTAGGACTAATGTAAACATATAGCTCGTGCCTTGGCTGTTAACAATAATTAGTATTGTAAGTATTTTATTGAACTGTTAATGGCTTTTAATCCAAATTTCGATATTTTAATCAGGCTTAAGTTCATTGAATTTAATTTTCATTAAATTGTTTTTATGAAGAAATGAATTTTACATCATGAAATGAATTAAAATTTATTGATAATTGTTCCATCTTGACTGAGCTGGGAATTGAACCCAGTTTTTCACGGACAGGTTGCCCTGACTAGTTTTTTTTATATATTTTTTGAATTTTTTATGCTTACATTTTTGTAGAAAACAAGTAAGAAAGTATAGTTGGTCAAGCACGATTATATGATATGATACGCTACACCACAGTATATAAGGACAAATTTATGCAAGTGTACGTATTTAGGTCCTAGTTTTGAAGAATGCATAGCTAATGTGGCTATATGAATAGGGATCTATCTATGTTTTAGGTTTCATTGAAATATGTTAGATTGTTTCGGAGAGGCAGAAGTAACCCCATATCTCCCCTCGTGGTCCTATTATTAAAAAATGTATAGCTTAAGTGTCCATATAAATAAAGATCTATCTATGTTTTAAATTTCATTAAAATGATTTGGTAGTGCGCACAAAGACCCTATTCCGGAAAGCAGTTTGTATGTTTGTATGGGGGCAAAATGAAATTATGAACCAATTCGTCCCATTTTTAATAATTTCCTTGTACCAATTAGAACCAACGTCACAAATTACATCAAGTTTGCTTCAAAATTGCGTCCTGTACTTTGCGCACAAGGTAACATTGACAGCCGGCCGGACGGATATCGTTAGATCGACTCATACAAACATATGTTTTTTAGTATTCACCTAAGACCCTTGATCCTTATGTAGTTCTAAGTGGCCTGCCTGTCCGTCTGTTTGAAATACGCTAACTTTCGAAAGACTCAACAGAAAAGAACAACATTGATATTAAACTCATTTTTGTTTCCCTAAGCAGTTCCCTAAGAAATCTATATGAAATTAGCTTAGTAGAAACAGGATGTACCGATTCTTTTTAAATGTTGGACAAATTCGTTTTATATAACTGGAAACCGCACTAAAATTTTATGAAGATGGGTCCATAATTTATCATAGATCCCGTGTAAAGCGTCCTTCCTAAAATCATTTTAAAAAGCATTAAATTCTAATAAAATTGCATTACTTTATAGAGATTCGGTTTGATTTCATTTTTTTTAAATATTTTTGACGAGCGATCTATAATTTACGATCCATTCAACATAAAATCTCTTTAATGCGCCTAATAATATTTCTGAAACACCTGAAAACCAGAATATTTTATTTCAATTAGGCAACGAATTATACCAATGTGAGGTCAGGTTTTATGAAGATTGGCTTATGAATAATTTATAGAACCCATATAAAGCCCACTCCTGAAATATTCGAACTCTCGGTAAAGAGTACTAAAGCCGAATACAGCACTTACTTCTTATACATTTTATTTCCCAATTAAATTCCAAAGGACTATAAAATACTAACGGCCAATTTTACCAAGCTCAGTTATAATTAACTATCATTTATAACTGTCGAAAACACATCGTTAACTGAAAATTTAAGAATCTGTTTATATTTTTACTAACAAGCTAGCGTTCTAATCAAACAACCCTAATCTAAAACTCTTTAACTCATGTTAAACTCCAACGATGAGCTGAAATAAAACCTCATATGGAATATAAACAAGCACTTACACTTTCGTTTCTTTTTGTCTCAACGTCACGCTGATTCCTTTATAATATTTCCAAGCGAAAGCTTAAAATTTATAAAGCATTGAGCAGCAAAGTTGGTTCCACAAACACCATATTCTAGGATTCTATTTGGCTGCATTGGGTAATGCCTACAGTCCATTAAGTCGACAATCATAAGCACGGTACTACCTCGCTCCTCTTTAGCCCAGATAAGCCAATCAACTTTGTTAAGTTAGTTTTAACTAGGCTTGGTAAAGTTGGCCGTAATTCATTTAATTTTATTCCATGCTAATTGTTTTCATATTAATGTAAAATTAATTCGTTTTTCTTTTTAATTTTTATATAATATTTTTTTAGCACTTTTTAAAGCATTTTTTTTTGGCATTTTTTTTAGCATTTTATTCACAAGAATCTAGCATTTTTCCTTCATTAAGTTGTGGCAACACTGGTACAACTCTTACTTATTATTCTACAAAAACAAGCGCCTAGAATCTTACTCAGTGCGACATGCGCATGCATAAATTTGCATAGCACGTAATATAAGTTTTATAATATAATAAGTACGCCATAACCCAATTTGGGTAAAAAGTAAATTAACAAATTTAGAAAAATTTCAATTTGTACTCATCATTTCCTGTACTTTACGGTACAAAATTTCAATAACCACACGTACGAGCGTAAAGAAATTTACATACTTGTAAACTGATTGAGAGCACGTTATAAAACCTTTACAATATAATAAGGACACTGTAGGCCAATTTTGGTTAACAATTAGGAAAAAAAAATAGGGCTAAGTTAGAAACATTTTGATTTAAATTGGTTATTTCCGGCTTTGCAGATGAAATTTTTTTTGTTTCAAATAAATTTTTTTTATTTAAAGATCAATCGATTTCCTTTAAGAATCGGTTAACATTTTTTTGTTTGTTTGATTAGCATTTAGTTCGTAAAAATAATTTTAAGAAAACATTTTTGAAAACGGCAACACTTTACCACCCTGTAACTCTACAAAGAAACATCGTACAAAAAATTATTACTCAAACTCATTCATATCTAGTAAAATTATAGTTCGCCAAAAATAAAAGAATTCTAAAAAACTACACAAATAATGCCCCATATGTATTTCCCAAACAATTTGAAATTTTATATTATATATGTACATTTATTATGTAATTTTTATATACCGATAAGAAGTTTATTTTTTGTTAAGCATATGTTTTCAATGAAAATTACTTAATAAATATGTTCGTCTCTCTTTTTTTGTTTTTTGTTTTGATAATTGTACCCCTTTTTGAAAATGTTGAATGGTAACGCTGATTACACGCTCATACACATTTTAGTACATGATATGCCGTTTAAATACAGAAATTTTTATTAAAGTACTGAATATACATAATTAATTTAATACTTTTTTAAAATAAGTGATTGTAGCTGAGTTGTCTGGGTAGTCGCCTTATACACCGGCACTGCCGGTTCAAATCCGGGGTTATGCTATTTTAACCAAAAATTTTTTTTATGTTTTTTTATATTTTAAAAACGATTTTAAAATTAATAAGCAGTTTTTGATTTTTTTATTTCTTTCAATGACGAAAACAATGACATACGAAATAGTTTATGTGATTAAAATATTGTAAATATGCATGTGCCAAAGTTATTTATGTATGTATGTAGGGATGCATTGTTGTCATAATTGTTGTTGTTGTTTTTCGTTTTAGAAATGGAAGCTTGTTGCTATGTGTTGAGTATCGAGTGATGTTAGCTTTTTTTTTATTTTTTCATTACCGTACAGCCCTCTAAAAATTGAGAAAAAATTACCGCACGCAAAGGTTTTTAATTAAAAGCTTTAATTTTAAATTATTATTACCAGCAATATTCATAAACAATTTATTTATACCTATTTTAACTGTGTTTTAAGAACAATTTTAATGTAAATTTTTGATTTAAAATGAATTTTAAGCCAAAATTATTGTATTTTTTGTGAATACGGAATAGTAAAATCATTTTGAATAAAATAAGCTGATACATATTCATACATGTACATACGTACATTAGGGTGGGTCAAGAAAATTTTTTTCTCGTAACGACTTCTAATAGCGTAAATACCTATGTTGTATATTTGTCTGCATTAGACCCCTGTACAATATTATTAATTTATTTTTAGTGTAAGAGCCCGCGCTTTGTTCATCATTTTAAATTTGTTATATAACAGCAATAGAATTGTATTGCAAAAAAGCATATTACTGTATCCTTACAATTCTTAAGTTCTCGAGGATTCAGACACAAGCAATTCATTCTTTGAAAAGTATATATTCTTCCAGGAAATATTTTTGATAGAATACATATAAAATAATGCACAATAAAAAGATCAGTTTGGGTTTACTACGCGCACAGTGAAGTTGTGTGTTTATTTTTTTATTTGAATTGTTTTAACTTCTAACCGTTGTTATGGAAACCAGAAGCCAAGATTATTTCTGCAAGAGACGAAAATGTAGAAGATATTAATGATAATATTTTACCAACTTACGTATATGTTACGAAATAATATGATTGGAATAGGGAGCAACTAAAAATAACAAGGAATAGTACCAAAGAACCATCGTCTTCAGACATTGCAAAACTTGTACCGCAAAGGATAGAATGCGTTTGGAGAAAATCGTCTCTTCCTACAGTGTCAAATACAACAGTCGTACAAGTAATAAACGGTTATCATATAAAACAAAAATCTCATAAAGTCGTTAAAAAAAATGTCCGTTTATTAGCAAGAAAATTTTCTCCAACGTAGCAGAATTTTGTTTCATATTTGTTCCTGCAGATGTAAACAAATTGAGCTTTTTTTGATGTCCAAGGCAATATAAGGTACCCAAAGAAGAACAGGAGTTTTTGAGATGCGAGGGCGAGAAAGATGCGTATTGGAGGAGTAGTTCGAGATCGTCCAACTAAATTGCAAAAAAGAGCAGCCCAAGCACCAAATACAGAAAAAAAAAACGTAAATAAAAGTCACGACAAAATTACCGTAAAACAGCAGGAGTTATCTGTAAGTAATTCCAGTGCTTCTTGTGACGACTCTCTTAATTTACCTTCAACGTCAAAGGCAGAAAGAAAAAAAATTTTAGTTTGCCTTTATTGTCAAGAACTTGTAACCGTTACAGTGTTTCCAATAGCGCAGCGGCTACTCTTGCGTCGTCTGTATTGCAAGATATCTCTCCTTGCAGTGAACCAATTGATAAATCAAAAATAAGACCGGAAAGAAAAAAAGTACGTAATGAATGTATTCAAGACCAGAATCAGCGAGACCTACTAGCTTTATACTTTGACGGCCGAAAAGATAAGACGGTTAATATTATTTAAAAGGGAGCTAGGAAATATAGGCAAATACTTATTGAGGAACATGTAACTGTTAAGGAGCCAGATACAGTTTATGTTGGCTATGCAACACCAGATCGAAGTACTTCTAAGAATATTGAAATGTCAATTATTACCCTTCCCCTTCCTTCGTCTCAAAAAAATGAATAGAGAAAATTTGATGGCAATTGGTTGTGATAGTACAGTCACTGACACTGGAAAATTAAACGAAGTAATAAGAGTATTGGCTAAAAGACTTCAGCGCCCACTGCAATGGATTATTTACATTTGAACGAATTGCCATTAAAACATCTATTTAACAACCTATATGGTGTTACCATATTCGCATGCTGGTCCTATTGGCAACTTATAAGAAAACTGCGAAAAACTTGCTTCTGTCGATGTTGTTGGGTTAAACAGTGAGAGAACTGCCAGCCAGACGTGTTCATGAAGCACGAAGCTCACCTCATACCCGAAAGCAACCTCGCGTCTTTGAGGCCCCTTCTACTTATTTTGACGCAAAAACCTACTTTGAAGTTATAAATTGGAATCAAAAGTTTTTCGATCCACCAATTCTTCGGAACATCACTACTGAAGAAATAAATGCGGCAGTTGAGTGTGAAGAAGTGACAATCTAATTTTGTGACCAAAAAATAACTAATAAAATTTCGTGTTTTTATACCCTTCACCGAAGGTAAAAGGGTATATATAACTTTGTCATTCCGTTTGTAATTTCTACAATATTGATCTAAGACCATATAAAGTATATATATTCTGGCTTCTTATGAGAAGGGAAGTTCAAATCCGGTTGTCCGTCCGTTGAAATGGGTTTTCCGAAGACCCCAGATATGATGGAGGCTAGGTTTTTATACGTCACATATAGTCCGGAATTGTTTGCTATTGAAATTCAGGAAGATCGGTCCATAAATGGCTGAGATATGAGCAAAAAACCACGACTACCTCTAACTTTTTCCATAAATCCCATGTTGTTGTTGTTTTTTAAATTCTTTTTTCTGCATATCTCGAGAGCGGCAAGAGCTACAGCTTTCAAATTTAGTACACACATGTTGCTTGCCAATACACAAACTCTCTCTCTGGGTGTGGCACTTCCCATACAAAGACGTTATACATTTCTGTATATCTGCAGAACGAAACGAGCTAAAGTTCCCAAATAAGGTACAAACATATCGGTTATCAATACACAGTATCCCACAAAATATGGGCGCGATTGGAAAAGTGGGCGTGGTACCTCCCGTACAAAGACATTATTGAAAATACTCAAAATTATTAATTTTAGGGCTCTAGTATGACATATGAACACGTTTTATATACCAAAATGTCAGAAATTTTTAGCAGCATATATTTCCTGAAAACCCTGAAACCTTTCTCCCAAAAATGGAAGAGTAATGCCCAAAATAAAAATACAATAGATACAATAGGGAATAATAGATCTTCCCTAGTCCAAGTTTTATAATCTAAGTAAATGGTTTTTTCTTCCTTAAAACGTGGGTATATAAATCTGCCAAATCGGTTAAGAAATGGTTAACTTATTAGCAAAATACTCCAAAAATGGGCTAAAAAGCATCAAAATTTTTATAAAAACTAAATTTTTAGAGCTGTTACATGACCTATGGATACGTCTTATATATCAAAAGATCGGAAATTTTAGATACAAAAAAGTTATTACCAAAATAAAATTTTTTTTAATAAAAATACCTATTTTCGGGAACCGTAGATCTTTCCGAGTCCAAGTTTTATTACTGAAGTAAATGGTAAATTTCTTCCTTAAGACGTAGGTATATAAATCTACAAAATCGATTGGAAAATGCCCGAGTTATGACCAAATTACTGAAATACCAATATTTACTTTTTTTATATAATTAAGTTGTTATTATTCGATAAATTTTTTTTTTCTCTTGGTTTTTATAAATTATTTTTAATTAAATAAAAAATATATCAGTTTTTGCTATTTTTGCTTTTATATACTTAAAAAAACACTTTTTTTTATAAAATTTAGACTTTTGTTCTAAATAAATGCGCATTTTTTTTATGTGGCTAATAATTTTATATAAAAACTAAACAATTTATTCTTGGTAATACCCTTAATATCTCAAAACAAGAAATTCCGACTTTATTTAATGCCACAGATACCTATATTATATATGTAAATTATTCTTATCGCACCATGGTGAAGGGTATATAAGATTCGGCATAGCCGAATATAGCACTCTTACTTGTTATTGTTTTAATTTGTATAGGAACCAAAGTTTTATTTATTTTTGCAGTGTCTGCAGTTTTAATTAATAATAAATAATTTATAGTAAATAAAATAGTAAAATTTTAAAAATGGCTTTTTTTAAATTACTTAATTCTTAGGAATAATAAACATTCCCCATTAAATTTGAATTTTCTGTGTTTTTTTTTTTTTTTTTCTTTAAAAATCACCCTATCATTTATATAACTAGTAGTTGAAAATAAGCGAAAAGAATTAAAATAATATTTCAAAATAATGGGATTAGTTTCTGATTACTTTTCATTTCTTTTGTATAGTCTACTACTTTTTATTACTTTTTTATAGTAATAGACAATAATTCTGATTGTTTTTTGATTACTTGTAATGATTACTTAACAGTTATGCCTGTAACACATTCCGATCGGAACGGTATTGATTCGTGGTTGCAATTCCGATTAAATTTGTTTTAGCTTCTTTATGGTGTTATGATAATTGTTAGTTTTTGTATTTTTTTCTATTTTGGAGAATAGTGCAAATATATTTGTAGAGGAAAACTGGTACCAAGTGTAGAGAGTATGACTATATCATAAAAAACTTGAAATGTCAAGCAAATATAAGTGTGTTATCGATAAATTTGCTAAGACTGTCAAAAAAATTTAGAAATTTTTTAACTTTAGCTGTGCCCATGTTCTGTAACTCTCGCGGCGAGGAACTTTTCGATTGAAATGTGAGAAATGAAACAAAAATGCTATATATTGAAACAAACAGCTGTTTTTCTCACTTAACTGCGTCTGTAACATTTTTGGCGAGTAATTATTGTCACGTAACGAAATTACTCGCCAATTTACTGAAAATGTGTTTCTGTAAAATTTTTGTGAGAAAGTTTCCGCTTTGAACTGTCAGATAAACCCACGTTAACACTAAAAAAAATATTAAAAATGCAATGAATATTAACACTGAAGAGATAAGTATTTTGTTCTTGGCAGATTTTTTTCATTGCTTAATTATTTTGCTTTTGACATTTTTTAAAAATATACGAATGTTTTCAAAGCTATTTTTTAAACAACAAAAATTAAAGCCGCACTCTGCATAATTTGCTATAGCCGACGGTTGCATTTTCACCGCCGTCATTGAAAATTGTTCAATTTTAATCATTTTGGCCGCCGTCAACGATATCTGTTACTGGCGTTCACATCGGCCTCGAGTGTTATATTAGCTGCGTTCGAGAACACAAAAGTTTTTACTATTTTTTACTGAACTTTACTGCATTTTACTAAATTGCGTTCGCGTACACAAAATACAGTAAATGAGAACACAAATTGAGAGCGTAAAGTGACAGTTCTTGACTGAGTACTTACAAATTTTTACTGCAGAAATTTTTGCAGTAAAATTTAGTAAAACAAAAAACCATATGTTTCAAAAGGTAAACAAACAAAAGTAGCAAACAAAAGGCATACAAATTGTAAAAAAATTGTTTAAAAAAAGAATAGTTGAAATAAAACTAATATAAAAACAAAAAATGAATAAATATTAATTAATTAAACTTGTTTGTGAAGAATTTATATGGCTAAATACCAACTTTTGAAATTTTGTTTTGTTATGTTAATTTTTTGGAGTTGTAAAAGTGTCAAGTACTCTGGTACAGAGAACCAAGCCGAGGGTGTTTGATCGGCGGCGGCGGCGCGGGTATAATTGATCGGCGGCGGCGTTTGCGTCAATGATTCGGCGGCGGCTTAAATGTCGGCTTGAAATGTTTAAAATTGTTATTTAAGGAAAACTATTAATCATTTCTATATATATTTATTTTTATGGGATAGTGCAATTTCGTTTTTTCCTCAATACTGTTTTAAACTGATGTTATCTGTAGGACCACATACCCATATCCATTTCAAAAAAGTAAAGCTTTCTGCAATACATTATTAATATAAATGTAAGCTTTAAGGTGAAAAAAATTAAAATATACAATTTCCTTAACCTGAACCAAATGACCAAAATATTGCCAACACTCTGCACTTCCATACAGTGTCTTAATGTGAGACACTTCTTTAATTTTTTGTTTTTTATTTTACAACTGCTGGTAATATTTTATTGTTTTTTCTGCCACATTAAAAACTTCACTATCAGAGATTTATTGTAATTTAATTATAATAAATTTGTACATAAATAAATATTCTTGCAGAGATTTTTGCATGTTGTTAAGTACAATGACGCTTTGAAAAATTTCAAGAAAATATAACGGCACTTGAATGTTGCACATTGATGCTAAAATATACCATTTTTGACAAAGAAATTAAGGCCCCTATTATGAGTTACATTCGATAAACGATTTTCGCTGGCTATCGAACATCGACTATCGAATGTTAATTTGGTATTATAAGTTGGCAGCACTGTCGAAAATTTCGTTGTGCATCGAATTTTTCAACTAAAACAAATTTGCTTTCGACGGTGTAAATAATTTAAAAAAAATTATTTAAAATGTAAGTTTTTGTTAATTTATTAGTTTTGGTGTGAAAATTCCACATTCTTAATTATTTTTGGTTATTTTATGCAAGTTTAAAGTCGACAGTAGTAAGCAGCAGTTGGAAAAGCTTGTCTCCCTTATGGAACAAAATCCTTTGTAGGCAAAAGGAATTTTTACAAAAGTTCAGGCTACAGGTACACCCCAGTGCCAGTAATCGTTCATCAGATGAATCATCGTACTGTAAGTCCGTCGTAGTCATGTTTATTTTTTAAATTTGTTAACAAAAATTTTTTATTTAAAGTGACAGCTGATAGAAAATGTACTACTGTGAATAAACTAAATCACTATAGTACTTTTTTATCGAATGTGTGCCATAATACCAAATGAAAATTCGTTCGATCAACTAATTCGACAGCTGTCGAAAATCGAATTAAGTTCATAATAGGCACCTAATACATTAAAACGCAAATCTGTAACACTGCAGCCACACGATCTACTTTTTCTTGATAGTCTTTTACATATGTATACAGTTTGTCACGATTTCCAAAAATTGGAAGCTGTGACGTAGGCTGCACGCAATTTTGAAGCTCATCAAGAGCACAATTTATAAAGACAAACGAACAATTTCCTCATCAAACTTGTAATCAGCTGTTTTCTTGAACGTAAATTGATACACTCACTTGAAAGAGAATTTTAAAGGCAAGTTCGCTTCAACTTTTAAAAGTATTAGTGTATTGGAAAAAAAGTGTGAGCGTATTAAAACTTGATAGACAAAACTTGACCGTGTAACCCTGAAGTAAAATAAACTTAGCTACAAAAATTAAGAAATTTCACGGCGCAGCTGCTGTCATCGGCGGCTTTAATTGAGCCGTCCAAGCCGTGTAAATCGGCGGCGGCGCGGCTTGGAGAAATCTAGCGGCGGCGGCGAGCCGTTCGGCTTGCGCCGATCGGCTTGGTTCTCTGCTCTGGTACTTAGAACAGCCCTTGTTTTTAAAGTTATCAATATTGAAAAAAGTATTCGTGTACTATTGATCAAATTTAGACGGACACAAATTAGCAAATTCAAATAAAATAAAAAACAAACAAATATGAAAGATTACATAAAATAATTTGCTTGTATTTTCCAAAAATATTCGTGTTATAAAAAGTATTTAATCGAGTACCGATAAGAAAACGAGTTAAGTAGTCAAAAGTGTAAACATTTTTCAACACTTCAATTATTTGCCATCAGCTGTTGCCTTTATTTTACGATTTTTACAAATTTTGCGTTCGCGTACTTTTTTGGACAACAGCTTTTTGTGAGAGCAGATTTTTAAGTTTACTCATTTACTGCATTTTACTGTAAAAGTACTCAAACGCACCTATTATGACATATATAACGTAACGACTTAAACTCTTTTGATAGTTTCGACATGAGTTACAGACACACTTTTTTCTCACTTTTCGAGAAACGATGGAATATTTTGTTTCACATCTTTTAGATGCGAGAAGTTCTCACCAAAGTTACAGAACATGGGTACTGGTCTCCACTAGCCATCAAGTGATGTTAAGAAATGATGTTATGAAACATCTTTCAAGACACATTGCTTAGAAACGCTGGTAGAGTATGAGAAAACACTCTGGATGATCAGTCTATACGAACATTAACATCATGTTAGTGTTAATGTTAAGCGTTTTATGTCAGTTGTAGGATGGGTGTTAAATTTACATATCCAGAAACAATTTAAGCATGTTGCCAATTTTATTAGTTTTTGCTCGAATGTAGCGGCTTTTAACTTTTTTTGTGCGATTTCTATCTTTTTTGCAAGTGTTTGTGGGAATAAAACGTGGGCAATATTTTTTGTCTTGTTTACATGGTTTGGTTTGTTTACATATTGTATTGCTACTTTTTTTTCTCACATTTGTTGTTTCATTCAATCAATCCTAAAAAAAAATCAAAAACAAACTTAATTAAGTTTTTTTTTTTTTTTTTTTTGGAAAAGCAAAATACGAAATTACTTCCACTTTTGGCCGGAATTGATTTTTGTGACAGGCCTGATACAAAGAGTAATTTCATTTTTCATTATCAGTGTTTTAACATTTGAAGAAACATAACATTCTTAATTTTTTGGTTTAACGACATTTATCTATTGTTAAACCTGCTGTGGGAAATCACCTCTCAAAAGCTAAGGTTATAAAACCTACATACATATGTAAAGGTAGAGTTAGCCGAACGTCCACGTCCCCTAACGAAACGTCTGGTCCGTTTTGTTATTTGCTTACAATGTAAATGCTTACCGAATTTAAATGTCACGTAACGGAACGTCTCAATCTGTTTAAATTAGAATTTCGTGCCGTCGTTACGTGACAGTTGTAAAGCAGTGATGGCCTGCTAGTATATTAAATTGAATGCGGGTATTTTCGCACTGTTTTTTTGGTACTTTTTTCCAGTATATCTATGGACTTTCGATAAAACGACTTACAATACAACATATTTCCATATATATAAATATACATATGCTTAGATGTACGAAGTAAACAAATGCATATGCACATACAATAGAAATGAGAAATTTATAAAAGGCTTTAAATGGTTACAAAATATTGTTTTGTCTATGCACATTTACAAAATAATATATGTAAATGTGTATGTATGTATATGCTAAAATACATATTTGTTTATTGTAAATATAGGTATAATATAAATATCAGATATTAAATTATTAACGTTTTTTTACTTACACTAAATACTGTTTTAATACCATTTTAATCACTTGGTACTTTTTCTGCACAACGGTCAACATTTAAACCTTTTGATTTCCTATCACTGTGTGTGTTGTTTTATGTATACTATTGCTTTTTTGTTTATGTATGTTGAAAACATATAACATGTTTTTAGATGTTCTATAAGTGAACCAACGTGCAAGCAGTCCGTTACAGTAAGTTACGGGAACAGCAACGTTCGCCTAACTCAGCCTTAAGTATGAATATAAGTATTAGGGATGCCAATCGGGACTGATTTTTGAAAATCCCGGGACTCAGGATTTAGGGATCCCGGGATTTTTCGGGATCGATGTGTTTCTTTAAGATTCTACTATTTTTTAATAAACAAAACTTTTTGAATATTCAAAAGGTTTTATATACGTAACATAAATTTTTAAATATGAAAACAACAAAACAATTTAGTTTATACATATGTTTATAACACTGGCCTCACCCATGATCAAACTGATCAGATTCTGAAAAAAGCTTAACAAAATATACGTATCTCTTTTTTAATGTGAATTAAGTTGCGACGACATAAATACACTACAAAGTGTAGTCCCTCATCGATCTCGATAGCTGAGTTAAAGACTGTAACCAATGTCGACTGCAGTGCAGTACACCTCCAGGTTGAGGGCGAGATTCATAATCAATAATTTAAGTAGATTCTTTAAACAGATTTCAAGTTTAAATAATTTATTTATGAATACGTCAAATAGTGTTTATTTATAAAAAAAATTATTTTATTTACCTTATGTTTTTTAAGCAAATTTTTTATTATTATTGGACCGGAAGGAATATGAGCTATTTCATCAATATTCCGACTTAATTGTTATAATTATATCCACTTTTATTCTTTGGTTTCTGAATAAATTTTTTGCTTGATGTATAACAATTATTTCTTGATTTCTATATTTTGCATAAAAATAATCATTTTTATTTTGGTATTATGTCTTAAGCCAAAGCTGAACTTGCTAAACGTAATTGTTAAAAAGGCTTGAGATGTGAATCTTCAAACATCGGTTCTACTTAAAATAACGGTTTTTATTAAGCAAAATACAAAAATCCAGAAATAGTTGTCATATAGCAAGCAAAAATTAAAAATTTTAAATACTCGATGTGTGCCTAAAACAAAAATTAAACTCAAAAATAAGAATTATTTGCAATAAAAAACATAACTCAAATATAATTTTTAATAATTTTTTTTTTTTGTATATAGTATTAAAATTCAATAAAAACGAACAGTTTTGTACATAAAAGTTGATATCTTAAAAATCCCAGGAATCATAAAAATAAATCCCGGGATTCGGGATTTATCAATCCCGAAAAATCCCGGATTTCGGGCTTTCCCGTTTGCCATCCCTAGTAAGTATATGTATACCAAAAATCCTCTGATATAAACCAAATACAAATGATTTTATATCTATTTTTACTCCGATTTTAAAAGAATTTATAAAAAGGTTTTTAGACCAGTCTATTTCTTATATATTAAGAAATTTTATCATGGAATGATACGATAAACGTGAAATGTCCAAACATTTATACTATAGAGTTTTTATTTCTTGATTAAAAATAAAATTTTGAACTTTGTAAGTAGTATACAAATTCAGTTTTTGATTTACATTTAGCAGTTGGCATTTTCATTAGCATTTTTTGAAAATGTTATTAGCATTATTTATTTTAAAAATTTGGACGAATAGTTTTATTGATTTTACTTAACTTTTTTTTCTAAATTATAATAAATTTTACTAAAAATAGTTGTACATAAAATTAAATTTCTTATGAAAAAGGATACTTCTTATGTAAAGAAATATCTGTCTTGTTTAAAAAAAAAAATAGCATATTCAGGAATTATTAGAAACGCCTTTATCATGTTGATTGTAAATACTATTTGCTCTTTGATATTACGATTTAAGAGAACAATAAAATTTCATTTTGTATTTAGATAAAAATTCCATAGTTTAAATGTGTGAAAAAATTATTTGCTCTAAACTACTGAAAACATAATAATAGTAAAGCTTCAACTTTTCTTTAAGTATAAAACATAAATAATAAATCATTAAATAAATATAACTAAAATTTGATCTCAACTACCTGTGCTTCATATTTACGTATATTTATCAGATGCTTTACTAAAATAGATATATATATACATATAAATATTTAATTAATCAATAGGTCTCTATCGATCCAGATCAAAAAAAAAAAAAACAAATCCAATAAAGGAAGGTACTAAATTAAAGTTTTACTAGTCATGGTTTATATAATTATTATGTAGAAATTTAGATATATTAATATTTATTAAATGTATATGATATATATACATATAAATTATTTAATAAATTAATAGTGTATTAGACATATATTTATATACCTTTAAATTATGTAACACTTGACTAAATATGACCATTTATTTCAATTTCGTTCAAAAATATATACCTAATTAAAATGCATTTAGTTTCGAATAAAATTTTATACTTGTAATAAATTTTTAACAAAAATTTTTAAAAAATGTAAGCTTTATTTAAAATCATTTTTAGCATTTTTTGGCCATGTTCAATTCCGACGGGATCACACCTTTTGTTTTTTTTTTTTAAAGTTGCGAACTACTACAAACAACAACAAAAAAAGCGATCACAATTTTTCAATCTCCCTTCAAACTTTGTAATTTATACACGCCGTCTGTCAAAGCTTGAAATTCAAACGGGTGTAGGTTTAAAAAATTTCTCACTGTTAGATTTTCCACTTGGCTTCTCTTCTTTATGAGCTGACACAATATCTGCAATTGAAAACTCTGCTTTAATAACACAATTAAAGGGCTGTGAACAACCTTGTCGACTGAGAGATCAAGACCGCCGTAGCATCAAAAGTTATTTTGTCTTATATATACAGTATTATTCACTAAAAAAGAAAAGGAGAATTATTAAAACTATATAAAAATAATGTTTTAGAAAAACAGAAAATTTGAAACACAACCAGCGCTGCCATCATGCTTGTTAAACTGCAAATTAAGCAAAATAAAAAAATCGACTGAACGAGTTTTTAATAGCTAAACTATTATTGTACCATACCAGGGATGATAAAGTAAGTACAATTGTACTTTTTCGGTACTATTAGCATTGCAAAAATACTAAAGTACTCCAATGACATGTTTAGTACAATTTAAAAATTTCAAACACTTTAACAATGATGCTTTATGGTCTACGGTTGGAAAATTAAAAAAAAACAAAATAATGAACATTTGTCTTAGATTAACAAAAAACATATCGTTACACTAATTAAGAAAAGGCGTATCTAACATATAACATTTTTTAGGGTTGAGACATAAAACATGATAACAATTAATATATAAAAAAGCTTATGTACAGTTTTAGAACTTTAAGACATTTAGGACCTCTCCGAAATTTTGTACAATAAAAAAAAAACCAATATTAATTTTAAATAAAAAATGTTAATATAAAATTTTTAATATTGAATTCATAAAATGCTATTTAACGTGTTTTGTGTGGAAACAACAACAACACTACAAGAAGAAAAACATTTAAAATAATTTATAAACAAAAGAAAAATTCCCTTATTCTGTTTGTTATAATTATGAAGTTAACTACATCAACTTTTCGAAGAAGAACGATTTTTACTTTTGTCAACAAAGGGGAAAACAACAAAGTGAAACATGTGTAGCAGGAAAATAAACAATAATCAGCCTTATTACGGTTCTCGATGTCGGAAACGACTCTGTAGTAGATTAAAGTAACACACAATCTGTGTTCATTACTGTACTACAATATTCAACTTATGTTGTTACCGGCATCAAGAAACGTAGTAAGGCTGAATATTCTCTCTTTTTCTCTAGGTCAGGCTCAGCGTTACCGTTTGCCCGACTAAAGTCGCAATTTGACCCTTTTTAAGCGGTCTGCGACTTTTTGTGAGACTTTTTTTTATCACCGACTTTTGCGACTTATTTAATTTTGTTGCGACTTTTTACCCTTTTTTTGTTCTAACTTGTAGTAAATCGTCAAAAAAAGTCGTTTAAATTTTTATCACTTTTTTGCAACCATTCCATGTGTTAACATATTCTTCGCAAATTTTCAGTAAAAGTTTTAAAATAACGTTTTGGCAAAAAGGCTTTTAAAAAAATTGCAGTGTTTATTTTACAAAATAATTTTTAGCCACCGAGTCAATGAAAGATGAAGTTTTCGTAAAACATGGACAGGGATGTACGAACATGAGAATATTTTGCTGTAACTTTTTATTTATTTTTTTCTTTCAAAAAGGATTTCTTATTAAAAAGAAAAGGAAATTTGAAAATGAAAAATAAATTGGAGCTAGAAATACGCGTTCAGAGGCAGATAAAACCACGGAGTCTGAGACGGATAACGTTAACATCGCTGCAGGTATTCAAGAGACTGGGTTTAAGCCAGACATGGAGTCAAAGCGGCCTTTTTACAGTGTTTGTAAACAGCTTTTAGTGAACCAAAACAATCATCTTTAGAGACATGGAAAAAACCGAATAATAATAGGGGGTTTCATGAACAAACTTGCGAGACTTATTTCAAGAATCGCCTTTTTAACTATTGTGTAACTTTTTACAATTAATGTCAATATTTAAGAAACTTGAAATTTGTGTCTAAAAATTAAATGCGTGCTTAAAAATAACTAGATAAGGCCAAAAGACTAAATTGCTCTGATTAGCCCAAGAATTTGTTGTTTTAATTGTTGAATTTTAGGCAAATTTACGAAGTTTGTGTTATTGAATTCTCATACAAAATTTGACAGTTCATTTGCGAGAATGTAAAAATATACAGTTTGCCCAGGTTGCGAGACTTTTAAACGATATCATGAAAACTCTTATGTAAAAGAGGCTTCTGAAAATAAAAAAGTGAAACTGACTGTTTTGTTTATTTTTTTTTGTTTTGCTATGCTTTTTATTATTAAAAAAACGTTAAAAAAAAAAATGTTCGACTTTTATTTTCTCAAACGACTTTTTTGTGCGACTTTATTTGTATGAAACGACCTTTTGTGCGACTTTTAAAAAATTCCTAGCGGTAACCCTGGTCAGGCTGTAAGTTTATAATCATTCTAAAATAAATGCTTATGTTGTCGTTGAAGCTTCTTCTCACTGTTATCTCTTACTCAAAATCAATTTGTTCTACTAAAATTCACGTTGTTTGAACATGAAATAAATTTTATACAACGTGATTCATAACACTAAAGTGTTATGTCAATCAGCCTTATTACGGTTCTCGATGTCGAAAACGACTCTGTGGTAGATTAAAGTAATACACAACCTGTGTTCTTAAATCTACTACAAAATTCGACTTACGTTGTTACCGACATCGAGAACCGTTATAAGGCTGATTATCACTGTCATTTTGCTCTAACTTTACTGGAATGTCAAATTAACGTAAATTAAAGTTATTTTTAAAGAACAAATGTTGTTCGCATATTGTTGTAAAATCATAAGTGTCCGACCGATTAATCGGTTTCAGATCCGGTATTGGTCAAAAATTACTTATCGGCCCGTAATCGGTGCTCGGAATTGATTTGGCCGATTTTCGCCGAAGGCTGAATTTTGTTGTACCATTATGAGCAAATGTTACAAACCCATGCAAAAAAAACAGTTAAAACTTTCTTCGAAATTCGGTTATGGTAAATTATGTTGTTTCTGAAAAAGGCAAACAAGCAAGCAATATCGGAAGAAAAAAAGATGAAAACAAATAAAAGCTTCTATATAAGAAAAGCAATACTTAATTCCTCACATTGTAGTGGACGAAAATAAAGAAAAGATTCTCTAAAATGAATTACGTATTTATGTAAATAAGCCCATAAGCATTAAACATTTGAGTATTGAAATGCAATGAAATATCTGTCAGCAGTGAAGCATTTTGAGTTTTTTTGTTTTGGGCCAAATTGACGATTTAAAAGGGCCAAAATACCTTTGATAGGGCCGAACTTATTTTGTAATAGTAAAAAAGTAATCCACAGTTATACAGAACATGTGTTTTATTTTATTAGGAACAAAAACAAAAATTCCCAATGGTATTTTTGTTTCATGTTAATATTACTCACCTTATGAACAAAAGCAACACTAAAATTTATTTTCAATAAAATTTTTAAATAATGTATCGGTCATGTCCTGAAAATCACGTGATTTCAAATAACGTGCTTTTAAAATCACGTTAAAAATCGCCCCAAAACATACAAAAACAGAACATAAAAATATCAAACGTTTGATTTTAAAAGGCACATGTGATTTGAAATCACGTGATTTTAATAGAAGTGATTTTCAGGCCTGAATGAAGCAATTTTATCATTTAACAGTCTACTTTTTATATTTATCTAAAATAATTTTAATTTAAAACAAGAAAAATTTGCAAATAAAAGTAAGGAGCTCTTGCTTTAAAGGGCCAAGTGAGCTACACAAGCGGTTTGACAGCGATAGAAGGATGTTTTTGTGAATTTTGTAGGATTTTTGATTTTCATACAAGCAAGCATCAAGTGTTTTTTTAATCATATCATAGATCAAACCGTCTGTGCGGTTTATTTGGTCCTGAGCAAACAAAACAATTTCTTAAATCAAATTAGTGTTCGAAAAGGTGAGAAAATAACATTGAAAAATATATTGAACAATTTAAAGTAATTTATTATATATGGACCTGAAAGGACCAAAGTAGATTTCCACAAAGCCATCAACATTTAAAAGTGCAAAAAAAGGCCCAATTGTGTCAAGTTTTGCATCACTGTCTATCGGCACTACCACCTAGTGTTGCCAGCAAGCAACTGTTAACTGCATTTTTTGCAGTATTATTCCAAACGCAGAAGTAACCATATTGGTATCAATTAGGGTGTTTAAATAATCGGCTTTTTGTTTTTATTCGATTAAACGATTAATCGATATTCGGCATTTTTGACTTCTTCGATTAAACGAGTATAATTTTAAAATTAATCGATTAATCGAATAATTCAAAATCCAGAAATTTTATAAATTAAGAGCTTTTTTCGATAATTTTAGAATAATATTAGAACTTGAGTAAATAAACATTATTAATTACAAGTATTTTAATATTTTATTAACAAAACAAACGTAACACTTCATACTAATTGATAAAACCTTTACAACGATAAAAAAAATAAAACATGTGTTGATATCATATAATTTTATATGTACAAGCAACTAAACAGATCTTTTAATAATAAAGTTTTTTGATTTACTACTTGGAAACCACACGATTAAGTTTTCTCTTTCCTCTTAATTTGCTATACTCTCTCACTTTTTTTTACTAACGCACTAATCAGGCCTGCCATATTTGCCGATTTATCGGCATTTTGCCGATTTTTTGTCTCTAAATTATCAAAGTGTCGATTTGCCGATTTTTGCTCCAAAAATGTCGATTTTTGATAAACCCTCAAAACCGTTATTTTTTGTTTCCTTTAGTAAAATTTAATAGTTTTGCCGATACTGAAATACTTATTACAGTGGAAAGGAACAACTGTTCTTAAGTCAGCACTTCTACTAAAGAAAATGGGCAAGGGTTATTAAATATGTGTTGGGTTACTACATTTTTATTTATAAACCTTTTTCACTATGAAGAATTAACGACCAAAGCTAAAATAAGAAATAATTTTTAAACCTAAAACAATGCAATTAAAATGTGTTTATCTATAAGGAAAATATTAAATACTTTATATTTGTGTTTGAAAATGGATGGGAACTTACAGAAGAGTAAATCTAAGATAAATTTATATTCACTATCAATTAAAATAATTTAAATGAAAAAATTATTCCTTTAACAATTTAACGCAACTAAGAAGATGCATGTACTTCAGATAGCTAATCTAATGTGAGGAATTTAAGTTAATTTGCAGACTTTTTGGCAAAAAATTTCAGTTTTAAATTTTATCCTACAACTTTTGGTCTTTTCACATTCTTCTGCAAAGGTGGAAAGAATATCTTATAATAACAAAATTTCGATGTTCCCTGTAAAATTAATCTTGGGAATTCCTTTTTTACCTTCCTATACCCGTGCTAATTTTTGTAACATATACCCGGGCGTGGTCTCAAATTAATTTTCTTTAATTTTATTGACTTGCAATCTCTTACAAAATAGCCTTCAAAATCGATGGGTTTTTTTTGGATACTACAAAAAAAAATATTTTTTTCCTCAAAAAAAATCAAAAATAGCTTTTGCAATCCTAGAAACACTTGATGTGCAATATATAAATCACAAGTTGAATTAGCAGTCAGGCATAAAATAAAAATCAGGACATACAGCAACCGACCCGCGTCGGCTTCACAGACCGAATGTTACTGAATACACCAGCACGGACGGCTCATACAAACACGTGGAGCGCACTTAAATAAGACTTGCTATAAATGCGGCAACTAACTGCAAACTCAACTTTCTAGTGTTTCTGGAAAAATAATAGGAAAGAATTTCGCCGGTCTCCCAGACCAATGCGCTGGTATAGGAAGGTTAAAGGTTTTTTTTAAATTAAAAATTTTTAAATGTTTTGATGCTGATATTAAAAAAGATTTAATGGAAATGTCAAACTCAAATATGTATCTATAGAATATGCTTTAATATAAAAAAATTTTTTTAATTAACTAAAATTTTTGTAAAACTTTTATTTTGATTGATTTTTATGTTATTTTATACGTTATAAGCATTAGTTAATGCTGAATTATTCTGTGTTGTTATTTTTTGTTAATAAGAATAGGGGTTATTTTATTTAAATTAGGCCGATTTTTTTGTGTACAACTGCCGATGTTTTTTTTTTAAATATGCCGATATTCTATCAAAATTATCTGGCACCCCTGGCACTAACACTTTAAATTGAGCACGAGAAAATTAACTTTAGCGCTTTCTTTATAAAAAATTTATTTCTTAAAAAATTAATGTGCTTTATTAAAAAAAAAATTGTGTTGAAAAAAATTCTTGTGCTTTTTTACAAAATACTTTGAGTCATGCTACTCTTTTGAGTTGTTGCTTCGTTGGGGGCATTTTAAAATGCAATTGACTATCAAATTGAGTGCGGCCTGCGACACTGCTGTCAATTTAAACAAGTTTTGACAAGCAGTTTTTGTGAACAACTTGAAAGTGATTTATTGAACGTGTGGCTCCAGGGTTAAACATATTTTTTTGTATTTGTTTCAATAATAAGTAAATTAACGGAACACTGCATTTTTTCAGTAAGCAGTAAGCCCATGTATGTGAATTACTCACTAAACATAACTGGTTTTTTTTTTAATTCCAACGGACACATTGGCTGACTTCATAAACGCAGTACTGCAATGCAACTTTAAAATGAATATCTTCATAAACTCCAAAACTTTTCTGTAGTTAAGGCATTGAGGGCATTATTGCATGGTAAAGGTATTTACTGCAAAATTTTTGCATTGTTTTATTTGTGAAGCCTTGTCAACGCATTTGTTTTTAGTGATGCTTTTCAATACTGCGTTTATGAAATCCGCCATACATTTGGTTTATTTATTTGACTTAAAACCTTAAAAAATTATACATTTGACAGAAAAACCATATATGTATTGTTATTCGATTAATCGGCATAAATTCGTCGAATAATCCTTTAATCGAAATCAGCAATTTTTAATTAATCGGACAATTAATCATTTAAAATGGTTCGTTTATCGAACAAGAATTAATCTGCTGAACACCCTAGTATCAAAGCATTTAAATTACTAATCTGTCATTAAAACCTATAAATTTTGAATTGCGAATATTAATCAATATTGAGAAAATAGTGCTCCTTTATTGGAAGGCTGTCATAGCTCAAAAAAAATCAAACTTGAAAAATGCGATTAAAGATTTCAAAATGTAACGTTATGTACTGATTTAATGAAAATAAATATAACTTCAATTTAGTTTGAGATATAATACAGTTTTTTTTAACGTTTTTTGGAGTTTTCTTAAGTAACTTAAAATTTTTGATTTTTTGAGATATGACTGCGTTGCAAGTAAAGAGCGATACGTTCTTGTAATTAATATTTTTTTTTTGTTTAATAAATTAATTGAGCTTAAAAATGCCAAAGTTTTGTCTTGTTGTGAATTTGGTAGGTAAAGCTTTAGCAAATTTTGCCGAACTTCGGTATCGGCCCAAAAAAGTAACTTCGGTCGGACACTAATAATCATTACATAAAGTAACTATGAAGCAAAATAACTACCGAAAAATGTAAAATCAATCTGTTTTCAACCCTACATTTCCTACATTTTTATTGTTCTAAAGCTATTCATAAGCTTTTTTGTATAGTCTTTTTTATCAAGTTTATGTCTCCGACTTAAAAAAATTAAATGGTAGATATGCTTTTTTATATTAAGGTAACATTATATAGAAATTTATCAAAAAACTGATCTACTTGAAAAATAATCATTTGATGTGCCTTATTATAACTAATTTTAGTAAGTTTTTAGTTACATTTTTTATGAATCCCGAATTCCGGGATTTAAATTTTTCAATCCCGGGATTTTAACTTAATTTTTTTGTTTTACCTTTTTTTTATAAAAAAAAAATCATTCCCTTGAGAGGATGGGGAACAGAATATTCAACTTTTATATTTATTTGATTAAACCCGTTAATACTGTCATTGAAAACGAAAGAATAAAGTTAAACTTTGTCATTCTTTTTAAGCGTGTCCAACAATTATTAAGAAATTTTAATGTTAGAATTGCTGAAAATAATTTAAGAAGAAAATTAACAAAGAAACGCATAAAACAAAAAGAAAAACCAAAAGTTCCGTGTGGTTTTTTTTATCTAATCGATTCCACTGTTGCACCAAATGCAAAATATTAACTTTACACTTCACCGGGCTAGACTTTTTAAAATGTTTTCCGAGAGTGGGCATGGGACCTAAGGTAATTCATGGAGCGATTTCACGAAATTAAGTGTAATTTATATACTACATAATTCCTACTATCAGTGGAGGGGGGTATAAAAATTTGCTTTTCTTAAAATAAGATTTTTATGTTTAACTAGAAAAATGGATTTGTTAATTAATTTCGAATTCAAATTTCAATTACTCATCTTGATTCATTTAATAAAAATTTTAATAGATTCTTACAAATAAATTAATTACTAGTTTGCTCTATTCAATAACTATATTAATTATTTTTTATTAAGTTTGAAACAACTGACCTAGTTGAGTAAAAAATGTATATTATGTTAATTATTGTTCAATTGAATCAATTAACACATTGTTGGAAATCATACGTTGTTTTTTATAATATTTTTAATTAATTAATCATTAATTAAGAAAAGAATCACAAATTTCAATTTTTAAAATTTTAGTAATCAATATAATCATTAATCAACTTTGTAATATTAAATGAACTATAAATAACCATAATACTAATTATTGTTAACAGCTAAGACACGAGCTATATGTTTGCATTTGTCCTTCAAGTTGTGCTGAAAAATATCAACAAGAAAAAAGAAAGACAAGAACATGAAAAACAAAAAATGTACTTTTTCTTGACAAAAAGTAAGAAAAACAAGAAGTAAGGAAGAACATGTAGATCAATTGAAATATGTAATCATTCATTTAAAGCAATTTTCGATCTAGCAAGGTAAAATACCACTTGGTTTAAATATTGATGTTTGACTAATGACGTCATCCGTCGTCAATGGCGGTGAGAGCTAAAACGGCAAACCTCACTGAAGAGATTGTGTGGTTACAATCGAAACTAGTCTGGGGAACCTGTCCGTGAAAACTTGGGTTCAATTCCCAGCGCAGTCAAGATTGAAAAATTATCAATAAATTTTAATTCATTTCATGTTGTAAAATTCCTTTCTTCATAAAAATAATTTAATGAAAATAAAATTCAATGAACTTAAGCCTGATTAAAATGTCAAAATTTGGATTAAAAACCATTAACAGTTCAATAAAATAACCACAATACTAATAATTGAATAAAAAAACTTTTGTTTGTAAACCTCTTTTAAAGACTTTTTTTTAATAAATATTCAAAAAGAAAGCATTCATCTTTTAATTTCAAAAATCCAGAATCCCGAAAAATCCCTGCATTCCGGGGTTTGATATAAAGTCGCGTTTTTGTAGAGAATGCTGTTCAAATCATTTTCAAATGTTTGGCGTTTGGTTTCAAATAATTTTCCATTTGAAATCAAACTTCTGTAATTGTTGGGATTGTTATTTTCATTTTTTACATTATTTGACATTTTGATACCGTTCAAAAGATAAAGTGCCGCCGCATCGAAGAAGAAAAACATTTACTTCAATTTGGGACTCTATAGAAAATTAGGAAATAACCCAATTATGTACATATGTATATATAATTTTGTTTCTTACGCTAAAAATAGAAAACATTAGAATTTTTTGTCTGCTCTGTAAAATTTAGTTAGCAGGTGTACACTCTAAGGCGACGATATAAAACTTTTAATATAAATGTATGAAATATGTATCTAAAAACATACTAAAATCTTTTAAGAACATACCCTGCAGCTTAATTCGTTAAAAGTTAGAATCAAGACTAGTTTACTGATAGTTGTTACTTGGTTTGTCAAATTTATGTTGACCTTTTTTGAACCTCTCTTTTTTATTTTTGACAATTGAATCTAAAAAAAATTTTTTATAACCCCTAAAAAAATTTGGTGAAATGCTTAAATTAATATTAAGATTTGCGAAATACTAAGCGATATTGAGGTCCTTTACGACTTTTTTGGCAAAATTTTTTATTATTTTTTTTTAACAGTATTTAACAGTACATTTAAAAAGCATGTGCATTTTGCTTATGTTAATGAAATTATGTTGCAAACAATACTCTCTCGCAGATTTATTACAAGTGCTTAAGGCTGATTTCATTTTCCAAATATGTCAAATGGTCGGGGTGCTAACAGAAGATATGCAGTGTAGTGAAAAATGCAAAATATATATGGGTGATTCACAAGGTGTGCTATAAAGTCATGTTGTCATACTGTCCTAAATACTAAATTATATTTTAACATGGTTTAAAAAAAATGTTGTTTTTCAAACAAAATAAAAATTTTAGTGCTGTGTTTATTGATTCGTCATAACTGTACAGTAGAAATCTAAAGGCCATAAGAAAACACACAAATTGGTTGGCAAACATGCACTTTGTTTTCGCTTCTGTTTGGCAATAAACAACATAATCTTATTTCGTACAAACAATAATTTTTCATTTTTGTTTTGTTTTCAATGAATGCAGATGACGATTGTAATGCGGCAATTTTGCTTGTTATTTGTTTAAAACGGAGAAGAAATATAAAAGAAAGAAAAATAATTTGGAGTAAAGAGTGCTCTAAGCAACGAGCTCTTTTGGGGAAACAATGTTGCTAACAAAGAGATTACTTTTAGCAGTAGACTCCACAAAACGTTTGAAAAATATCCAACATGGCTGCCAAATATTAAAATTTTTTAATATTTCTGCAAACATGCTTCAAATGTTTATCAAAACAGTAAACACCCAAATTTATAACACAAAATATTTGTACAAATGTAAAATGTTTACACATTTGCCGAGCTATTTGTGTGGTTTATTATGCTCCTTAATTATAAGCGGTTGACCAAAGCAGTCATATATATTTCTTGTAATTATTTTAAGACATATGACTTTAAATCTTTATGACTTACTTGTGAATCACCCGTTCCAAAAGTATTAAAAATGCCTTTAGAAAGTTAAAAGTAATTTTTTAAAGTTTGTTTCCATTTGCAATATTATTGAGTATTTTATTGCTGTGGTTATTGTAATTTTGCTCCACATAACTCAATTAGTTGGGCAATATATATAGCGCAATTTTTTATTGAATACATGAAAAAGTAAGCAAAACCAACGCACATACGCGCGTTTTGTACAATATTGTCAACACATAAGGAAACTATTTCTTTTTACGCAATATAAATCAAAAGACTTTTGATTTTATCCAATATATTGTGCCACCTGATAATATTATATAGACACAAGCATTTTTATTGTACAATATCCATTATTCAACAATAATATTTTAAATGTATGGTTACCTTAAAGTGATTCGAAATGTTTAATTGAAAATTATTTAATTACCTTATTTAATTGAAATATTGCCTATAAATTACTAATAAAAGCAGTTGTACTAATCGCAATTATTTGCTTTTTATGCAGCAAGGCAATTAAATAATTTTTAATTTAACATTACGAATAACTTCAGTTTATGACGTAGACTTTCTTTTTGCCGAGCTTCAAGGAATTAATTATAGTAGAAAAATGGCATCGGGAACAAAGCAGATGCAAATTGGTCGTTGACCTAAGACTAAGTGGCAACAAAAACTCTGACCAAAAGGTAAGAGTTTTTCAACATTTTTTAAGAATTTGCTAAATTTACTTGAATTTGAGTTATTCTGACAATATTTGTGATTATAAAAATATTTTTTATAACAAAAATTACATATTTGGGATATTAAGTTAGGCGATATTCATCAAACCATTTGGAGACGAAGCTATAAGAAAAAACTGGTAGCAATGCTCATTTTTGGTTATACATTAGACCGTCTCAGTTTTTATATTTTTTTCGAAATTCCTTCATGAACATCGATTTTCTTTATCTACTATAAAAACCAAGAATTTTGGTGTATAACACTTAAATATTGATGAACGGGAAGTGGTCTCTCAAATCGTTTTATCATTTTTTTAGGCAAAATGCATTTTTTCTAAAAAATTAAAAATCTTGATCTAGTAATTCGCCTCAAACTCAAGCAGTTCTAAATGGATTTGAACATCATTACATGCATTAGAAAGCTTATTAAATTTCCTAAATGTTTCTTAAAGCAACATTGACATTTTGTTCGATGGTTTTTTATTCATGGCACTACAAATTCAGATTTTCAAATACAAACTAAATATTTTATTTAATTTTTGCTTACCTTTTCATATATAAAAATTGAACGAGGCAAAACTTTTATATTCTGTAAATGCAGTGTGGTAATTTTAAAATAAAGATGTTGGTGTAAATAACAGTAGCATTCTGTTAAGAAAAACTGCAGTTTTAGTTGAAATGGATAAAGTAGTTTATTTCTAAATTTGCTTCTATTTCATAAAGACATTATGAAGTGAGAACATATTGGTCTTTTTATTTTTTCAAATTTGCTAAAATTGTGCTTTTGTTGGAGTTTGGATGCGTTTTGTGAAAATTCTCGATAACTTGAATTAAATAATTTGGATGTGGTGTTTCCCATACAAAGACGTTATACATTTCTGTATATCTGGAGAACGAAACGAGCTAAAGTTCCCAAATAAGGTACAAACATATCGGTCATCAATACACAGCATCCCACAAAATATGGATGGGATTGAAAAAGTGGGCATGGTACCTCCCGTACAAAGACATTATTGAAAATACCCAAAATTTTAAATTTTAGGGCTCTAGTATGACATATGAACACGTTTTATATATCAAAATATCAGAAATTGTTAGCAGAATATATTTCCAGAAAACCCTGAAAGTTTTTTCCCAAAAATGGAAGAGTAATGCCCAAACATACCCATTTTCGGGAACAATAGATCTTTCCAAGTCCAAGTGTTATTATCTAAGTAAATCTAAGTCTGCCTGGCGTGGGCATATAAATCTGCCAAATCGGTTAAGAAATGGTTAAGTTATTAGCAAAATACTCCAAAAATGGGCTAAAAAGCATCAAAATTTTTATAAAAACTAAAATTTGAGAGCTGTCATATGACCTATGGATACGTGTAATTATCAAAAGATTTTTAGTAGAACATATTTGCTGAAAAACTCGGAAAAATCGGTTCAGATACAAAAAAGTTATTACCAAAATATAATTTTTTTTAACAGAATGCTACTGTTATTTACACCAAAATCTTTATTTTAAAATTTCTTACCATACTGCATTTACAGAATATAAAAGTTTTGCCTCGTTCAATTTTTATATATGAAAAGGTAAGCAAAAATTTAAAAAAATGTTTAGTTTTTATTTGAAAATCTGAATTTGTAGTGCTATGAATAAAAAACCATCGAACAAATGGCAATGTTGCTTTAAGAAACATTTAGGAAATTTAATAAGCTTTCTAATGCATGTAATGATGCTCAAATCCATTTAGAACTGCTTGAGTTTGAGGCAATTTACTAAATCAAGATTTTTTAATTTTTTGGAAAAAAGGCATTTTGCCTAAAAAAATGAAAAAACGATTTGAGAGACCACTTCCCGTTCATCAATATTTAAGTGTTATACACCAAAATTCTTGGTTTTTATAGTAGATAAAGAAAATCGATGTTCATGAAGGAATTTCGAAAAAAAATTAAAAGTGAGATGGGCTATTATACATGTGTAATAAGCGTAGTTGCCATATCAAGTTCGTAAAAAATCGTCAAACTATCTTACCTAAATCGTCAATGTAAAATTACTCTAATTTTTATAAATTAAGGATAATTTTGGTGTTTTCATTGATATATGTATATATTTTACAACAAAAAGAAAAATATGCAAATTTTTTAAATTATCTGAATCTCTAAAACTTAATTCCATTACTGGCTTCAAATTTGTGTTTATTGTTAATAAAGTTTTTTCAGTTGGAAAAAGAGGATCAGTTTCAAATGGGCAAATATACCACATATTGGTTTCTCCTTATCGTGTTATTTTACTCTGTTCAAAATTCAATATATTTTACCTCAAAAAAGGTCTTATGAAAGTTTATGGCGAACATTTTCTCTTTAAAACTATAGACATTTTAATTTTTAAACTAAAGGGCATAATAAACCACACAAATTGCTTGGCAAACATGCAATTTAATTTTGATGCTGTTTTCCAATAGACAACACAATCATATTTTGTACAACCATTAATTTTTCATTTTTGTTTTGTTTTCAATGAATGTATACTACGATTGTGCTGCGGAAATTTTGCTCGCTATTTGCTTAAAACGGAGAAAAAATATAAAATATAGAAAGGATTTAGAGCAAAGAGTGCTATAAACAACGAGCTGTTTTGAGGGAAATTATTCTGCTAAAAAATTTTTAATATTTCTGCAAACATTGCTTCAAATGTTTGTACAAACAGCAAACACCCTAATTAACAACACAAAATATTTGTACAAACGTAAAATTTTGACATGTTTGCCAAGCTATTTGTGTGGTTTATTATGCCCTTAAGAAGATGCGTGAACGCTACACAAGTTCAAGTATGTAGAATTGGAGGCATTTTTCGAATGCAAAAAAATTGTAAAGTTGTTAGATGACATAGTCCATTTTTCTTTTCGCTTGAGAGCATTGTAATTTATGCAAGCTGCTGCTTTGGCTTTATTGTTATGATTTTATTGTATGTATAAAAAATGAAAACACTACAATATTAATTTACCAGCATTGTATGCCGTGCATACCTTTCCATGAAAGTGCAAAAATATAATGACTTAAGTTAAGTCTTGTTTCTTTTCGTTTTTTTTTTTTTTTTATAAGATTTTAGTTTTTATCCGATTTCGGTCCATTACGGCCTTAAAATTTTGTAATCAAATGGACTATACAATAAAAATTTAAACTTTTGAATTGTGTTATTAATTATGGTAAAAAGCATCTTCCAAAATGACAAAATTGGTAAAAAAAAAATTTAAGATTTTCTTAAAGACTTAAATTTATTTTACTATTATTCAGCATTTTTATTAAAGCCAGTTAAACACTATTCATAACGTACAAACTGTTTTATTTGAAATCCACCCATTAATTTCCAGTTTTACAAAAATTATGGCAACCCATTACATTTTTATTTGTGTTTTTTAAATGTTTTTTTCTAAGATTTTAATTTTATAAAGTTCTTTTGATTCTCGTATGCTTTTTTGCAAAAAAAATACTGTATTAATAAAACAAAATACACATTTGTTATATTTATTTGTATCTGATTTATTATGACAATATTTGTAACTATAAAAATATTTTTTATAACGAAAATTATATATAAAAAAGTCTATGTTTTTATAATAGAATGGATTCATAAGAAAGGTTTCTATTATCTTTTTGAGCTCCTTCTAAAGACATTTTTATATACTATGTATAATTATTTTACATGCAAAAAATATGTTATGTTTGCACTGTTTCTACAAAACCTCTCTATTACAACCAATTAAGAAGAGAAAAGCGTAAGGAGAACAAAACAAGTTCGACTAACGGTAAAGACATAGGGAAAAATCGTACGTTCGCGAACTGTATGTTCGCGACCGGTACTTCAGCAAATTAAATAAAAACCAATAGAGATCTTTTATTGTGTAAATACTGGATAGAGACCTACATTAATACAGTTATAAAATAAATAATTCACTTTAGAATATTCCGTTCCATTTCGCAGATTTATACATTTCCCTACTTTCAGCCAAAGTTGTCTTCTATTTTGCGTACGTTCGTGACCACATGCTTATAACTATCATTATGAAAACTTACCCCCATATTCATAAAAAATATTTTTGATTAATAAATGCTATAAACCTAATATATTTTTTATGGATATGGGGGTTAAACTCGTTAAAATCCATCTTTTGCACTAAACATAGAGCAAAAGATGGATTTCTATATAATTTGGACATCAAAAGCGTACGACCGTATGTTCGTGACACCAGGAAATGCCCATATTCGGGCTATTAATATTGCCAATATTTATCAAACCATTTGCGGAAGAAGCTATAAGTAAAACCGGCAGCTCTGTCTATTGCTGGTTATACATCAGGGATGTTAAATGGGGTTTTAAATTTTGTACCAACTTCCAAAAATAAATGTAGTTTTTGACCTTCACGTTACCTTTTTTTTTCAATCTATTAAAGCAACAATAAAGGACATAAAAATTCAATTGTACACAAAAAAAGAAAAATTACGAACATCGAAAACAATGAAAAAAGAAGAAATTTTATAAATGGATTTAAAATTTTTACAGAATTATAAAAATAAAACAAAAAAAAGCTAGATATGAAAAATTTCTTTCTCATATACATACATAGTTGTTAACTTCAATATTCAAAAAAAAAAAAAAAAATCATACTGATGTTTTGCTTATATCGTCTGTGGCAAAAAGGAAACAAAAGTAGTAACACAGGTTTTGACGAATGTTGCCTCGCGTGTGTGTACCATAAGTCCCCTTTTACAATGTGGCAAAGGCAGACAGACGAAGTTTGTAGGCAGGATATGAACAAAGTAAATTGTGTCACGCATACTGCGTCGCCCCCTTACCACCAAACTTCGTCTGTCTGGCTCTCACTTGCCACATTGTACAAGGCAAGTGAGATATACCACAATTCTAGTATTTAAGCGCCCATTACATTAACGATTTGTTGTACAACATTAATACAATGTGTGTTATACAAAAAATCCAAAAATTGTACCAAATGAGTCACGGTAGTAACACGGTACTTTATAAGGTCAAAATGAACCAAGAAAAGTACAATTGTACCAACCTTAACATCCCTGTTATATATGCATAATAAGCATAGCTGCCAGATGAAGTTCGTAAAAAATCGTCAAGCTATCTTACCTAAATCGTCATTGTAAAATTGCGCCAATTTTTTACAATTAAATATATTTTTGGTGTTTTCATTGATATATGGATATATTTCAGTTAATTTCTGGCCATTATGGCCTAACATTTTGTAATCAAATGGACTATTAAATAAAATTTTAAGTTATGATTTTTGTTATGAATTAAGCTAAAAAACATCTTCCCAAATTGGGCAAAAATGGTAAAATTTTAATAAAATCTTAGATTTGATCTACAGTTACTCAGCTTTTTTTTTGAAATTATTTTGAAACTAGTTTTAAGATTTAACATTACAACAATTTGCTAATTCTTAGTTCTGTATTACAATATGAGACCCTTGGTCTTGTGTATGGAACGACAAATAAATAAAATAAAATAAAAAATTTGAAAAAGATTTTAATCGCAGATCTGTGCTTATTAGAGATTAGCGATATTATATATCTGTACCTGTGATTTAATCACTGTTACTGAAAAATCACGAATGACAGTTGTGCCCAAATTGGTTAAGTAACAGGTACTTGCTAAGTCGTTCTTTACGTTTTTTGTTACATAAACAAATTTTTGATATTTCACTGTTTGTGTGGGTAATAGCGTTTTTTCAATGCAATAACAAATAATGTTGCTCTTCCTTTTATTTTCTCGCCTACTTTATTAGTATTTATTTTTCATGTGTATACATAGAGTTCAGGGTTGTCAGTAGAGATGAGCTATAATTCTGTACCTGTGATTTAATCAAAGTTACTAAAAAATCACGACTCACAGTTTGACCAAATTTGTCAAGTAACAGCTACTTGTTAAGTCATTATTTTCTCATTTTGTTCCATACACAAATTTATGATATTTTACTGTTTGTGTGGGTAATAGCGTTATTTTCATGCAGTAACGAATAATGTTGCTATTTTTTATTGACAGCAAGAAAACCACAATGTTTTTGTACATGATAAAAATACCTTCCTTGAAGAACTTTATTTGTAAAAATACATGTGTTAGCGCATATCTTGTTGTTTTTTAGGTTTTAAATCTATTCACTTGATTCGTGCAATAAAAAATTAAACATATGCTAGAAAATATAGTATACTGGTTTTATTTTATGATAACTGTAAAAGAACTGCGAACTAACAAACTGTGATCACAATCACAGTTTTAAAGAACAGTGATTTTTAAATCACATTCACTAATCACGATGTTCCTTAAAAATCACGGGATCGCTCATCTCTAGTGCTTATGTTGTGTAACTCCCTCGTCTAGAAACTTTTCTATTGAAATGTTTGATATGAAAAAAAACGACTGTTTTACTCACTTAAGTGCGTCTGTATCATTTTTGGCGAGTAATTGCTGTCACGTAAGGATATTACTTGCCAATTTACAGAAAAAGTGTTTGTGTAACATTTTTGTGAGAAAGTTCCCGCTTTGAACTGTCAAATAAGCTCACCCATAAAAATGATATGAGAAAAAAATTTTAACACTAGAAAATATATTAGAAATGCAAAATGCAATGAATGAAAACACGGAAGAAACAAGTATTTCGTTATTGTCAGATTTTTACAATTATTTTGCTTTTAACATTTTTAGTTTGTTTCCATAGTTTTTTTTAAAGAACAAACATTAAAGTCGCACTTTACATTATTTAGTATAACCAACAGTTGTATTTTCGCCGCCGTCGTTAAAAGTTTATGAAATCTTGGTCGCCGTCAATGATATGTTTGACTAGCGTTGTCAACATCTGTAGTTTCATATCGGCTTTTAGTGAAATATTATGATATTTATAACGTATCGACGTACTCTTTTTGATAGTTTTCGACATGAGTTACAGATACACTTTTTTCTCACTTTTCGAGAAATAATGAAATATTTTGTTTCACATGCAGTCCTGCCATATTTGCCGATTTATCGGCATTTTGCCGATTTTTTGCCTTCAAATTAGCAGATAAAGTGCCGATTTGCCGATATTTGCTCCGATTTTTTGTTAACAATTAAACTACGGTAACTTTACTTGTTAACGTGTAATTTATTGGCATAACCTAATCCAACAAATGGAAAGGCTTTTTTTTAACTGTATTAGCTTATTTTATAATAACGATTGAAAAATTAAATTTACATGACGGAATTTATGAACACAAAGAAATTTCTGAACTTTTATGATTAGTATTTGGGCTTATTGGCTAATGAGTTACTATCAAAATCAAAACTTACAAAAGCGAAATTAACAAAATTGCTGATAATTGTATTAATTTTTATATAGAATTTTTAAATCAAATATTAAAACGTTTTGATTTTGAACCAAAATCTTATTAATCTTTAAATATGATAACCCTAACAAAATAATGAAAAAGGAAAATATTTCTTTTATTGAAATTCTGAAAGAGGTCTCCAGCTTTATTTCTGAAAAAGAAAAACAAATTTTAGACTCTGAATTTTGATAGTTCAAATTTTTAAATTTTTAAGAAGATTTAGAAGAAACCGAAATAAATTTGCAAACTTTTTGGCAAAAAGTTCAGACTTAAAACGTGGGGATTCTACGGATGCATTTCGAGTGCTGTTAAAGCTTGTACAATAAATTATTATCCTTTCAAAATCTTCCGCAAATGTGAAAGGAATTTGTAGCCAAGTCAACCTTAATAAAACCAAAATTCGATGTTCCCTGGAATATTAATACTTTCAGGGAATTCTTTTTTCTAAAGATTACTTCAAATTTAATAATGCAAATTATATATAAGTTTTTGTTAAGCTAATTGGGCCTAATGTATTAATGTAAATAAAAAACCTTTTTACATGTTTCTCCCAACGTTTCGTCAATTATTTGTTGACATCTTCAGGGGTTGTCTATTTAATATTTTTTTTAAAAAACAATTGATTATTACAAAATTAGAAAACAACAAAACAAATAAACTTAAAATTACTAAGTAGTATTTCACATTAAATTATACATTGAATGTTACACCGCTTACATAAAACATTTACAGCCGTATTCATAACGAAAATTTGGCATGAAGTTAGCACAAAGTTTATTTATAATACACTTACCAAACTCTGGCTAACGATTTGCTAAACTCTTGTCAACAAGCTGCCAAACGTTTGCCAATTTGTGATAAACAGCCGTTTTATGTTGAATAATTTTGTTTTTTTTTTTTAATACACTGTTTTTTTTTAGTTTAAATATATTTTAATTTTAAAAAATTTCAAATTTTTATATAAAGAAGGAAAATAAAAAAAATGAAATGAAATGACAAAACCAGCGATGATTAATGCAAAACGTGTTGCATTTTTGAGTATTATATTGTGGCATCATCAATGTTCAGAGTTGATTTATTACAAGTTAGCAGACGGATAAAATTCGTTATGAATAAACTCTGTGCTAACAAGCTGCTAAGCTTGATCGGCATTCTAGTTAGCAGCTCGTTGTACGTAGTGTACAAACTGTGGCTTACTTTTTGTTATGAATACGGCTGTTAACATTTAATTAAATTAAACACACAACTTAAATTAATATCACAGTTTATCTTTTCTATTTTATTGCAACTCTGTAGCTAGAACTTATATTATTTGTGTCTTCCTTTAAATTCATTGTTCTGTCAATATTTTGTTGTATACGTAAGCTTTCTATTGCGAAACGTTTTTTCTGTTTTGCTTCTACGTCTAATATTCTTATTCTGTCAAAGTCAGGTTCATGCTTTTCGCCAATCATATGTTTTGACAAAGCTGGTGATTCCTTATGTTTATCTATGTCATTTTTGTGTTCACACATTCTTGTTTGTAAATTTCTCTTTGTGGTGCCAATATAAATTAAATCACATTTTTGTTCGTCATTCCCTTACATGCTATTTCGTACACAACGTTGTTTTTTTGTTGTTTTTCTACAGGCATTTTAATTTTGGAAAAAATATAGTTGAGAGCAATCTTTTTTGATGTTGATATTAAAATGGATTTAAAAAAACTATTGATGCCCGTAATTTCTACAAATAGATATCTAGCTGTGTATAGATATCTATGGTGTAAAGAATTTTAAAATCACTTTCTTATCTACGGGTTAAAGTGTAGTGTATTTAACACCATCAATTTTCTGTAGTTAATTCACGTGAGCCAATTGAACGTTGAAATTGACAAAATAGTGTTACGGGATAAGTAAAGATAAATGTTAGGTACGAACCCGACCAGATATCTGTTAGTAGAAATTACGGGCATGAATTCAAATATGTACATATCTATAAGATATTTGTAAAAATAAAATGATGAAAAAAATGTTTCAACTATAAAAATAATTTCAACCTAATGTACAAAACTTTTTTAAATTAACTACAATTTATTTAAAAAACTATTCTTTTTCATTAATTTTTACGTTTTTATATGGCTTATAAGTAAGTTAATGCAAAATTATTCTGTTTTGTTATTTTTTGTGTTAATAAAAATATGTTTTTTGTCGATTTCTTTTAATTAAAGTGCCGATAATGCCGATTTTTTTTTTGAAAATATACCGATTTCTTATCAAAATTATCTGGCACCCCTGTTTGCGATGCGAGAAGTTCTCACCAAAGTTAGAGATCATGGGAACTATATTATAAAAACATGTTTAAATATTTAATGTAGCTTTTCTCTATTTAAAAATCGTCAAATCTTTTTTTTTTATTCTACTTGATTTGCAGTCTAACAAAAATTATGGCAACCCTTTAAATTATTATAGGTGTTGATAATGTTTTTTTCTGAAATTTAAATTTTATACAGATCTTTTGATTCTCGTATTCTTTTTTGTAAACTTTTCTGTATAAATAATACCAAATACATATCCACAATATGGCGGTCTTGATCTCTGTGGTGAAAAGGTTTGTCACAACCCTTTAATTGTGGCTTAAAAAAGGATTCTAATTAATCAGAATATTTGCAGATAAAAATATTAGTATTGCGAAAAGGAAAAAAATACATGCGCCGAAATTTCAAGCTTTGGCAGGCGGTTGTGTATAAATTACAAAGTTTTAAGGGAAGATTTAAAAGTTGTGATCGCTTTTTTTTTTTGTTTGTAGCAACTTTTAAAGAGATAACAAGAGATAAAAATAGACACAGTGCCAGGCTCACAATTTCGGTATTTTTATATTAAAAACAATAATAGAAAACTAAAATTGGTTTTTGTGTTCAAACAAAACAAAAAGGGTCATCATAAATTGTATGGGAGTAAATATCCAAGTTTCCTCCTCCTATATCCACAACTGCACCCAGTGTTGCCACTTTGTGGATAATTACCCGAATATGGTGTAATTTTTACTCTCGTAGGTAGAGCGTTTCTTTGAGGTGTAGATAAGGTGTAATTTAAAATTCTTTTATTTTAAAACAAGGATTTGATTTCAGTGATAAAATGTATCTGAAAAATTTGCACTGATTACACTGTGCACGAAATTGACAATTTTTTCATGACAAGCTGGGCACCTATCGTTTTAACATACGCTGAATCCAGTGGTGCCCGCGGTTTTTTCAGATTGGCTCTGGTATATCGAGATATACCGTTATTTCGAAAATGGAGGAGGTTGCACAACATATGTTCGCGCTACACAAAAACGCTTTAGTTTATTGAAAAAACTTACAAAACCAAAATTCCGCAATAAAATTTCCTTTAAGAAAAGTAAAATTTCTTTCTAATATCTTCAGTCGTTTTAGAAACATAATTTGTTTTGCAGCTAGGCTTCTAATTTTTTGCAGACATATAAAAAACGAAGCTGCAAACAAAACAAGCCATAAATGATTAAAATGTTAGCAACTTTTGATTTTATTCACAAAAGTCGACAAATTTCAATTAATTTAAGAATTTCATAAAACGCCCCCCTAAGGGATGATGATAAACGGAAAGTATAATTTGAGAAAATGTTAAGAACAAAAAACTAATTGAGATCATTCATACATTTTTTCCCTCTAGGGGCGACTCCTGGGCATTTATGGGACTTTTTCTTCAATATATTTCTAGTCTGCATTGAACATTTTGTATGGAAGCCCCCTTAAGGCATGGAGATAGCGGGTGGGTATGTTAGAAATAAATGATTGAAATGAAAAATAAAGTGGGGTTGGTCATACATTTGACCCATCTAGGGGCATCCTAGGCACTGCAGGGGCCAAATTTAAGAATTTCATTAAACAGCCATATTTGTATGGGAGCCCCCCTAAGGGGTGGAGATATATGGCAACTATGTTTTAAGAAAATGTTAAGTACAAATAACATTGGAGGTCGGTCATACTTTTTATCCCCCTAGGAGTGAATCCTAGGCCTTAGAAACAAATGATGGGAATGAAAAATAAAGTTGCGCTGGTCATACATTTGACCCGTCTAGGGGTATCTCAGGCACTGCAGGTGCAAAATTTAAGGCTAGGATTCTACGCGTATAAAAAACCAAGTTCCAAACAAAATAAGCTATAAGTGATTAAAGTCTGTCTACAACTTTTGATTTTTTCAGAAAAGATGAAATTTTTTATTTTTTATAATAACCAAACTTAAAAATTTTAAAACATTTATTTTTGTTGTTAATTAGTTAAAGTTTTTATTTAGAAATTTATTCTTCTTCCTCCTGCAGATTCCAACAAATATCTCCTAATAGCGAATCAAGTTGTTTGCCGCTATACCAGTGTTCGAGCCTGGCTGTTACTTGGTGAAATCTCTCGCCATGTTCATCAGACTCGGCTGGTGATTGTTCATTAAATTTTTCGGCATGGTAATGCAAGAAATGTATTTTCAATGACATTCTAACGTTTAAGTTTTTAAATGCGGTTAGCATATTTTTGATTAAAATTCGCCAGTTTTCAGGCCGATGATTTCCTTATACATTTTCTATTACTGATTTTACACAATTCCAGGCCAATAGCTCGATATCATTCAATGCAACCTCAAATTGATGGTCCTTCATAAGACGACGAATGTCCGGTCCATTAAGAATTCCTGTTAAATAAAAACATTATGATATAAAATATAAATCTAATTTAATAAAGTAGTTAGAGTTCATACCTTATTTTACTTTCATGCCGCTTAATCGTGGAAAAATTCGGCGCAATTCGGTAAAAGCAACACCATCTGGGCTCAATGCTTTTATAAAATTTTTTACAATACCCAGTTTGATGTAGAGCATTATTTCTAAATTCTAAGAATTTTTTAATCGGTAACTGTGGATTTTCCAAAATTCCTACCGCAAAGTGAAAGTGTGGTAATAATGCATACATATTTCTTTGGAATAGCATAAATTTGAATATTTGATCTTTTGTTTTGTATTGTAAATGGCACAAAAATCGTATTTAAAAAATTTTACGTCAAAATGTCATTGAAAATAAATTTTCTGCATTGGCACATTCTCCATATCCGCCCTTTGCTTCAATAGAGTCATAACTCAAATTTGAATTTCTAGCATCTAAATATTTAATTATTCTCTCTAGAGTTGAATATAGAAGAGTGAGCTAAAACATTAAATACATTAGCTCAAAAATATTGCGTTTTTGAGTTATGATTCTATTGCAGCAAAGGCTCGATATATACATTATGTTGAATAAAGAATTTAATAATTAAAAAAAATCCTATGAAATGCTCAATATAAATTATATTCTTCATATACATATATTGAAGAAAAAGTCCCACAAATTCCCAGAAGTCGCCCTTAGTGGTATATAATGTATGACCGACCTCAATTAATTTTTTGTCCTGAACATTTTCTCAAGACATACTAGCCCTTTATCACCACTTCTTAGGGGGGCTCCCATACAAATATTGCGTTTTATGAAATTCTTAAATTTATTAAAATTTGTCGACTTTTGTGAATAAAATCAAAAGTTGCTAATAGATTTTAATTATATATGGCTCGTTTTGTTTGCAGCTTCGTTTAGAAGCCTAGCTACATTTTTGAATTTTTTATGAATTTTTAAAAAAAAAACAAAAATTTCGAAATTTTGATAAAAAAAATTATTTTTTTTTTCAATAAAAAAATTATGTTTCAATAACGACTACTCATATTAGAAAAAAAGTTTAATTTTTTTAGTAATTTCAATAAACTAAACCGTTTTTGTGTTACGCGAATATATGTTGTGCAACCACCTCCATTTTCGAAATAATGGTATATCTCGAAAACCAGAGCCAATCTTAAAAAACCGTGGGCACCACTGGATTCAGCGTACCCGAATTATGTTAAAACGCCATGTGCCCGGCTTTTCTATTTTTTCAACTAGCATAGTGTTATTAAAAAAAAAAGATTTCCAAACTTTATCAGCCAAAAGATTGATAGTGATCCGCGCCTGATGGACAATTAGAATCCAAGTAGGACTTAGTATTTTGAGTTTTTATCTAATTTTTATTAATTTATTTGAGGTTTTTAATGTTATTTTTGTTAAATTATTTTGAACTACTTTATGAATCTTAATAGTATGACTTATATTGATCTTATTTCAGTAAACAGGGTATTATGAGCTTATGCTGATGTTTGAAACACATTCAACTATTTGTTGTAGTATACCGTTCGACTTAGAGTAAGTATCTGAGTCGTCCGTCCTGCTGGTTGGTTGTCTATCCATGTAGAACATGTAGGTCGTAATTGTTAAGTTAATTTAATGAAATTTGGTTCATAAGTTTTCTTGACAGTTTTGAGAATCGGTCCATAAATTTTACCCAAATGTATTTTTTTTAACCTAAATTACCTTATGAAATTAATTTTGGAATCAGTCCAAATTTGAGCATGGGGGCCATACAAATACCACACGAAAATAGCTTGTTATGCCATAACTGCCTTATATATATTGGTATGTATTGATAAAAAAATATTTACTATGCCATGGCAAAATTTTGTGCTGTTAGGTTTAGGAACGTAGGTCACATAAAAAACCCCTGCCTTAAGATAATATTCGGCGTAAAGAATTCTTATATTATTAGTCTTACGCCCGTTTTCACAACTTACCGAGCTAACGGTAGGATTTTATCGGTCATATAAAAAGCTTTCCCTTATTATAACTTTACGTTAACCTAAAGTGAGCGATAAGTTAAAGGAAGGTTAATCGTACCTGGAAGGTTAAAGTAAAGTTTTAATAATGGACAACTTTTAATACGGCCGATAAAATCCTACCTTTAGGTATCGGTTAGTTGTGGTCCATAATTGCATATGCGACCTAACATGGGAACACTTTTAAAAATGTGTCTGTAAATATTTTCTAATTTGTTCTTTTTGCAAGTTTTTTATATAGTTTAACGGTAATTTAAATTAAATTGGGTAATTTTGCGTCAACACAAGTGTAGTTTTGAGTTTTGCTGGTGGTAACACTGACTGCACCAATATCTTATATACATATAAATACGGGAACAATTTGTTTGTAGTTGATTTTTAAGTATCTTATCATCCACCGATTTCAATAAAATATACATCGTTTTAAAGGTATTTGTGCGTAGATATGTATGCACAATTTAAATTTTTTTCTAAATTTTTAGGATGCAGAAAAAAATTTAATTTTAAATTGCAAACACACGCACATACATGTATGTATATATAAATAGGTTTTTGCTATGTTCCCAAAATGTGCGTTTTCTTCCATTGTATGCAAACACACATGTATAAACGACGGTTGTAATCATCGTTACCAAACATGCAGATTTATCTACATTTTACAGTTTTTCTAAGCGTTGATCAGTTTTGAAGTTTTTTGTTAAAAAAATAAGTTTTCGTGTCAATTGTGCAGATTTTGCAGTTTTGCATTAACATTTTTTATTTTCAATTTTGTTATATTATTTTCTATTTCTTAAGCCATAATCCTACCTAATTATCTTAACACATACTCGTATATCAGAGGCAAGCTTTCAAAGCCAATTAGAAACACAAACGACTTCGGAAACACGCATTTTCCGTTACCAAATAAACCACCCAAACCATTAATAATTTTTCAATAAATTGAAATAAAGCACTTTTATTCTTTTAAATTTTAATGTTTTGTCGTTTCCTTCTTGACTCTGCAAAATTAACAACGCAAGACGATTGCACAAATGTACAATTTTGACATGTTTGCCAAGCCGTTTGAGTAGTTTATTTGGCTTTTACTTTTGAAAGTTTTATTATGTCCCTGTTTACATTTTGTCATTTTTGATGTTTCTTTTTTAAAGTTGCATTTGAGTACACATTGTAAAAGTTTTATTGCACTAATTTTTCATGTATGTTCACTTGACAAATTCCAAATCTGAGCCCGAACTGAAATAAATTTTGTATTAAATGAGGAAACAAAACAAATCGCAAGACTTCATGTCCTTGTGTACCCCTCTTAATTCCACTCTCTTTCATCTAGACTACTAAGTAACAATATTCGTTAATACTATACAATGGAATATTGTGTTTGTTTATGTATTGCACGTGCATATGTTAAAAAAATTAAGTAAATTATACATTTATATTTTGGCTATTTTTATGTGCAGTTTTTTTTTAATAAAATGAAATTTTTTTTTCTTAAGATGTAGTTATTTTCAAAAAAATTATGGCAACGCTGCTTGTAATATATGTTCAAAGACTATAGATTTATAAAGATATTGCACTGCCATACAAAGTTCATACATTTTTCTGTCTATATTAATTTTTCTGGTGGATTTAGGCGCTAAATCCACTTTTGAGAGTAAATTATAGTCTTTGTTTTTACTCTCAGAGAACTTTTTATTCTCATCTATCAGCGCATATGTGCGTGCATGCGTGTGTGTATGTACTCGTGTGTACATGGCAATGAAAAAAATATAGAAAAAACTAAAAGAAGTCTTGTTTTTCTCGTTGAAAACACATTCAAGTAATAAAAGAAGTTTTGTTTGCACGCCATTTATGTGCAAAAAACCTATGTAAACGCAAATGTGACTGATTTTTAATTGTAGGGCAATAATATGTGTTTTATTGTTGTACAGATGAAAGTATATCGGTTTGCACCGAAGTTCAAATGCTGTTATTGTTTAAATTTAAACAATTGTAGGAATATTAGAAATCATTTTTCTAAAAAAAATTAACTGCTTTGTTTATAAAAGATATTTTATGTTTACTAAAGCGACATGGCGACATAATCAAAATGCTTTTGATTTTCATAAAAATTTGCAGCCAGTTTGATGTGTGTGCACGTAATTTCTTGAAAATTTATTTATTTTTTGTTTAAAAATGTATGAAAACTTGATTTTCAATGTTTTTTTTATTGAAATTGTATTATTTGACAAATATTAAATTGTTTCCGATGAAAAATCCAATTTTGTTTATTATTACAACAAATAATTATTACAAATTATGAAAAATAGTCAGGCTTTGGAAGTCTACCTTTAAGAAGTTTGTAAAATTCTTATAAAGGTCTGCAAAAATATTTTTACAAGATAAAGGGTGCGTTCGTAAATGCATCACTGCGCTGCATCAATGACTTAAAATGCTTATATAGATAGGTATGTATATATGAATGAAGTAGATGTGGACCAAAAATTTGTCAAATACTCCACAAAAATAATAGTCACACATTAAAAAAATATATAATTGCTTTTTTATTGGCATTAAAAAAAGTTTGCTTTTCTGATGCAGCGCAGTGATGCATTTACGAACGCACCCAAAGCAATGAAAATGAAAAATTTATTAAATTATTTATTGTTTTTGGTTTGCGGAGAATAACGTATGTTATAAAGACAGGATGGAGATGTTAAATTTACTAGTCCTTCCTTATATTATGAAGGAAGCAATACACATGGGAAACATTTAAATACCTTCAAATCATCGATTACATACTGAAAAAGTTAAAATTTGTAACCATTAAACTTGTAAAGAGAATAAGTAAAATTATTACCTAAATACTCGTGGTAAATAGTTAGGGCGTGTGTGAAACAATAGCAAAGTACTATGGTAACAAAGTATTTCCATGTGGGGAAAAAATTCATGTTTCTGCTGTGTGAAATGATATATTTTAACGAAATAAAGAATGCGTTTTCATCGTATACCTAGATAAATAAGGATATATTCAAAATATGGGACTACGGTAGTATACCACATTTATAGACGAGTCAACGAAATAAACTGCAATTAAATTACATACCTATGTTAATCCATTTAGGGATAACAACATGTTGCCAAGCTAATATATTAAAAAAATGGTGGCTACACCGATATGGTGCCTAAAACTTTTCTTTTGTTTCTAAGCTATTTCCCATTTTAATTATACTAACACATAGCTATGTATATATTGCAGTACTTACAAGTTAATTTATCAAAATTCCTAAAAGAAACACCTTAGATTTTATGATTGTAGATATACTAGTGCTCGAACACTGGACAGTGTATGTTATATTAACTACTATTTGTTTGGTTATGGTCTACATTATAAGAAATTTTTTGAAAAATATCGTTGGAAAAAATTATATCTTTTTTGACGTTGTGTTAAAATATTTAAAAAAATACTATGTACAGTACTTTTTGCTTATAGTCACAAATCGTGGACTATACGCTAGAATGACTATACGCCAAGTTCACATGTGTAAATGTGTGCCACATACATATGTAAATTTTTGGCAAAATTTAAAAAAGTTAGCGATTTATGAAAAGCAATTTACCTTTCTTTCTTAATTATATAAAAAAAATTATCAGCAAGGCTATAGTTTTTTCTTTAAATTTCTAACAAATTTTAAAATCGCAATACGAATGAAAATGTTTTAGATAAAAAATTGATAATATTGCCAGATAATTACATTAAACACATTTAAAAATGGTTGCTTTAGAAACTTGGAATAAAGCTTAAGCTTTATTTGATTTTCATGGAAAATAAATTCTAAAAATTTAATCGCGTTTGATTGTATATTAAATGGATTTTTAAAAATTTCTTAAAATTAATATTTTTGCAAAATTCAATTCACTGATCTCTCAAGTTCTAAGTTTTAAGATATTCAGCCTTGTTATGATATTCGCAAGATTTAAAAAAGCAAAACGCCAGATTTATTTTACAGTGTTCGGAAACTCTTGCGTTATGCTTGCGATCTGAAATAGTTTCTTACAAAAATTCTAGTTTCCTTCAGCATACTTTTGTAATTTTAATTCGTCAAACTTCGTGCTATTGCGATTTACAGAACACATATTATACGATTTCAAGTAAGAATGTTAAGCGTTTTACGATTATCAGAGCATGCCCGATTTATTTTAAATCGTTCAAAAAACTATTATAAAAACACACTACTGGAATAATGCTAAATATTGAAAATTTTTTGCAGATTTTTGGCGAATTTAATATGAATTTATAAAATAAAAAATCATATTAACAACACGGACAGCGGGATTATAGCTTTGCAACAGAGTTGCAAACTGTTTTAAAAAAGTTAAAACAATAATAAGATATTTCATCACTGTTACCAAACACAAAAACAAATTTTTTTCGATTGGAGAGTTGATAAGAAAAAGTAAACGATTAATTTCTTGATTCTTTGATATGGTTTGTAACTTCAGAAACAAATAAAAAACTTAGGCTTATGTGACTAAAACGTTAATAATTTGCTTTACTTTTGCAAATGTGCTTATATCGCTAAATGGACTATAACGTAAATACTTTCTATTAATCTTCTGTATAGCGGCAAAAATAAAGATTAAATGGACTGTATAGCTTATGTGACTAACAATGGAAATGACTATAAACGAAAAGTACTGTATAAAATAATGAACAAATTAGGAAAATAAAATTTTTTTGCAGGTGGCTCTATGCATTTTATATTATATTTTTGTTTTGAATTCACAAAATTTTTTAAACGTTTTTATTTGACTTTTTCAATTACAATTTGCGATTTGCTGCTTGTCAGAAATTTTGTTGGTTGTTTTAAAATTTCTACTAGCCCCCAGGGCTATTGAAATTTCATTAATTTCAGAAGTGTCGATATTTTACTTGCATTCGCTCTTTTCTATCGCCTCACACACGTCCTAAGAAAACACACTTGTTTTATAATAAATTCGTTTGATACATACATACACATATTATAAGAACATACCTACATAGTTGAATTGTCTAAAAATATTAATAATAATTCGGTTCGAATCGTTATAATTTCATTTTTACAACAATAAAACACATATTCTTACCCTACCAATTAAGCAATCGATCGCATTTGTTCTTACGTAGGTTATTTGCACATAAATTGCTTGCAAACAAAACAAAATCACTTAAAAAATAAAAATACCAAAAACCTGTTTTAACGAAAAAAACATACACACACACGTTGGTTTGCAAAAACAGAAAACATGTGTATGTATGTATGTATTGATGCATGTGGTTTTTTGCTCTCTCCAATTTTCTAAATGTGAGCACGAAGTTTTTGCTTTCCTTGTTACTTCCCCCCCTCATCATTAAGAAGCACAACATTTTTGTCAATTCCAAATGTACTATGTGCAACATCTTTATAAATCTATAGTCTTTGATATGTTGTTCTCCCAAAATGTTTTTGTTTTCGCTTTGCACTTGCAAACACGTGTATTAGGACAGGGTTACCATCATACATTTTGTTACATTTTGGTACTGTATAGAAAAAGTACCAAAATTATTTTTATGTATATTTGAATTTCCAAAAAGTGCCAGTATGTTTTTGAGAGCTTCTTAACTACCCGTCTCCACTATCCATCAAACTGGTAAGAAAATCATGTCGTACATGAATTCTACTCGTGTAGACTGTTCATGTTCCTGTTTCGTCCATGTGTTGCCATCGTTGGGTAAACATATGTCTTAGAAATCATGTTCGTCATGATGGTCGCCTTACAATGTCATTTTCTGTCTACAACCAAAGGCACAACAACAAAAATTGTGGTAAATCAGAACATGAACATCAACACGTATTCGCCACGTACAAGAACATAAACAAATAAGTACCGTTGCGTTATGTTCATGTCTTATTCAAATCGATAGCGCATGGAGACGTGGAGTAAGGAGAAGATAACACAATAGGTCCGTTTGTTTACTTTCCCAGTAAAATCCAGTAGGTGAGTAGGTTTTGGGCAATTACAAAATTTTACTCTCCAAAATGTCTCTTGCACAAAAAAGTAAGCGAATGGAAAAATTGCAAAAACTTGCAGGTTAATCAAAACAGAAGATCACAAAAAATCTTATTCTTATATTATATGTGGTATTTAATTTGTTTCACGTTTAAAATAATCATCTTTAGTATTTGCTGCACTTTTAATTCAGTGTTTGTTTGTTCTTTTTAATGTTTTTATTACAAATTGTAGGCTTTTTGTTTGCATTCTTTGGTTTGTTTACTTAATTGAATCCAGGGATGCAAAAGAGGGTACAATTGTACCATTTTTGGTACGATCGAGTTTTAAAATGTGCAATGGTACAATTTGTAAAATTTCCAGTTTATCAATTTTGTTTTACTTATTATTATAAATGATTATTATATTATTACATATGATTATCTAAATTGTAAGACGTTTTGTCAATTTTAAATATTTAAAAGTTTATAAAATAAATAAAAATATTTATATTTTTTTAGATTTTATCATGGCCCAATTAGTAGGTCTGCGCACAACTACAACAATGCAACAATAGAAAAAACAACACGCGTTTTGTTTGTGTATACAAATGGTAAAAATGTCAAAAGCTTGTCTTTTGTCAAGAAAAATGTGTTTTGTTTTTATTATGTATTTATTTTGTTTAATGAAAAATTTTCAATCAAAATTTTGGTAAAATAAGTTTTTTAAAATAAAAAGTGCTTAGAACCAATTGTGCGATTAAGAAAATGAAAACGAAAGGACAATGGGAAGATTTTTGCTATATTTTATGTATAGAAACAATATATGTAAATACATTTTTACTACCAGTATATGCTGTTTGTGTTTTACAGTTTTACAAAAAAATATAAATAATGAATAAAAAACTAAAAGAAGGACACAATGGAGAACATGTATCGTCTCCGCCCCAGTGATGATACAGCAACATCAATGTATTTATCATTTGATGCCGAAAGTACCATGTACACAGCATGTTACAAACAGTAACAAAAATTAATCTGGAGGTAATCATTTGAACAACACATTAAAGACTGCTAACTTTCCTCCGCCGCCTGCATATGGGTTTGAAGAAAACAAAGGTAATGCTTTACCAGATATCGAAGAAGTGTCCCCTTGGTCAACATGTTCGTCTGTGGAAATTAAAATATTTATTTACAATTTTTTTCACAAATATAATATTTTATTTTTAACTTCACAATTAGAAAAACGATTTTTTCAATTCAAAAAGAATATTAAAAAAACAATAATAAAAAATGTAAACAACTTTTGACATTTTGCCCATTTATGCCTATGTATTATGATTAAAAACACAACTCTACAAAAAATCAGCAGGCGTTTCGAGCAGACCTACTAATTGGGCCATGGATTTTATGTTATTTTACCGTACAAGTGAATTTTGTTGTACGTTGTTTTGTAAATTTTATTTAAATATGTAAAAACTATTAGCCTTTATTATAACTATGGATAAATGTAGCAGTTAATTGTTATGCACGAAGTTTTTGTTGTTAAAATAAAAATTAAAAAAAAATTGCACCAAAAATTTTTTGGTACAATTGGGGTCCAAAAAGTACAATTTTATTAACATGTTGGTACAATTAAAAACTTCTCATTTTGCATCACTGATTGAAACATATGTATGTTTGAGTTGTCTACTGGATTTTACTGGCAAAAATTTGTTCAGTAAAAATGTGCAGGCTCTTGTTCTGACAACTGTCACTTTACTCTCTCAGTAGATGCTCTCTTTTGCAAATTTCTGTGTAAACGAACGCAGTTCAGTAAAATCCAGTACAAATTTTGTACAAATTTTTGCAAATTTTGGGGTAAACGAACACAGCTAATTTCTATCTTAATTGCTTAAGAAGATAAATGGGTTACCAAAAAAGTACCAAAATTATTTTTTTTTTGCTCTTTTTCGTCCCCAATACGTACTAAAACCCTTAAAACCACAAGAAAACAATTATCAACTTTGTACCAGTATTACCAGAAACATAGTTATCCAAGAGCCTAATTAGGACAAAGTTGTATGTTTTGAAGTGTTAACTATAATCTATCATAAACATTTTATTGAAATTAAAAAAAATCACTTTTGGCCGGATTTGACCAGTATGCACTTTACATGAGATGTTTTCTAAGCTAAAACTCCTAAACACGAATTTGGCATTCATTTATATTTCTTAAGCAACGTTTCCAAGATATAAGTAAAAAACCCTGTTTTTTTGCAGCTTATAAAGCTATTTCCAAAATCTTGAAAACTTATTGCTTGAAAAAAAATTTATATTTTCTACGTTTTTCAAAATTCAATATTAAAAGGCAAAAAAAAATTTTTTTTTAATTTTCGGAAAGAACAATTTTATTACAAACGTATTTGTCACAAAGTTGCTTTCGGACAAAAAGTGTTAGAGTGTTAACCCGCTAAATCCATTTTTTACATTATCTGACATTTTGATACCGTTCAAAAGACAAAGAGAGGGTGCATCAAATAAGAAAAATATTTAATTCAATTTGGGACTCTATAGATATAAGATTTTTATATAAGCAAACGTCAAATTCAATCGCAAAGAGTATTATCTTACGCGTGGACTCTCAAATAGTGTTAGTATTAATATTATAATAAATGTTATGAGACAGTTGTTATAAGAAATCTTATAATAACTATCTTATAAGATGAGCTATCAAAAATACACATACATACACACATATAAAACAATAATAAGCCACCATTATTAAAATGTGTAATTTTTTAATGCAAATAGTGTCAATCTTGTGAAAAGTGTTTAAAAAAACAATATTTTAAATTAAAAAATCAAAAAACTAAAAAAAAGAAGAAAAACGATGCAAGTTTACTGTAAGAGAATCAGTCGAATCTCTCATGCTGTCGACGTTCTCTCAGATATTATATCAGATATTACCTCAGGTGGAGACCTTGTGTTAGAAAATAACCCAAGTGTGTATATGTACCATTGATGGGATTTGTGATACAAATGTAAAATATTTGGTACAATCGAAACTTTATTGGTACACTTGTACAATTCATCCTTTTTTGGTACAATTAAAAAAGATTACCCACGAAGTTTATCATTGCCTTTCAATAATAAAATTTTTAATTATATATCTCCAGCTCTGACCAGAACTACCTAAAATTGCATTATTGTTAATTTATGTTCATGATGTTAAACTGACATATTAAGTACATACATACATACATACATAAGTATGTGTACTCGTATCCCTTTAGGAAGCCTGGGATCAGGTGTCTCCAAATCGCCACTTTTGTCGATTGTTTTGGTGACACTGTTTACGAAGCGTCTACAGTTTAGTCAGCCCTTGACAAAAAACGAGAAAAATTTTTTTTTTTTATTCTTTATTTTGTATACCCACACCACAATAGTGATGTGTATAAAACTAAAAAATATTTGTCCTAGACCCCACTTTAGTATACCGATCGACTTAATATCACTTTCTGAGTCGATTTAACGATGTCTCTCCGTCCAGCTGGCTGGTTGTCTGTCCATGTTACGCTGTGCGCAAAGAACAGGACGCAATTTTGAAGGTCATTTGATTAAATTTTGTAGGTACATAGGTTTCAATTTATAAGCACGAAGCCCACTGAAAATGGTGAGAATATGTCCATAATTTAACATGGCCCTCATACCTACAAACTTCTTTCCGGAATAGTGTTTTTGCCTATCGACCATCTTATTACATTGGTATGTAGATTAAATTTGGACCAAATTTCATTGGAATCGGACCGTATTTGACGATAGTTTTATATTAATACCACTACCGAAAGTGGCTTTTAATGCCATAATTTCCTTTAAAATGTTGGAATTGACATAAATATGGGCGACAAAAGCTTTCACGATGACAAAATATTGTGGTGATAGGTCGAAAATTTACCATAGCTCGTATATAAATAAGCCTCCTTCCTAAAATCGTTTAAAGACAAACAAATCTCATATAGATGAAAATATCTAAATAATATTTTGCACAAAGAACTTTTACATTAATATTTACCTCCTAATATAATTTTGTTCTAGTAGGGCCATGACTGCCCCACTGTTAAAAAATTTAACAAGCAAATTAACGATTTTGCCATTCTATAACATTTTAAACAACACTTGGTATCGTAAATTCAGCTGTTTGTGTTAAGTAAAAGACAACTTTTTAGTGATGTTTATTTATTGTTTACTATCGAAAAAAAATTTTGTTTAAAGAAAAAATATATTTTGCAAATGACCATTTAATATTTTTCATTTAATTTTACAGTTAAAATGTTTTGCTTCCCTTCTTTAAAAAAATAAATAAAATCTGTTTAATTTTAATAATTTCATTGTTTTTTTTTGTATTCCTCTTTGTGATTTTCGATATTGTGCTATTTTTGGCCGTGATGCCACTTGACGTTAATTTTTATCCATGTTGCTAAGAGGAAGTTTACACGGTGTCTATTCAGACATGTCTGACAAACACGTCTGTTTTGTTTGTAGGCGATCGGGGTAGAGAAGAAAGAGGGGTTGCCAAACAAACACGAAATGAGTTTTCATGTTTGTTTTTATGAATGTTCATGTATTTTGAATTGTATGTATATGTATATTAGACAATTAGACATGAAAACAGACATGTTTGGATAGACATCGTGAAAAGACAAAAGGTTTTTGGTAGCATGTTCAAAAGAAAATGTCAAAAAAAGACATGTCTGAAAAGACTCCGTGTAAACTATGCCTAAGTCCCCTTTTAGACAGGCAAAGTTTACTTTGACAAAGTCTGTTGAATTCTCTTTTAAACTTTATTTGGTGCTCAGACACACAAAGTTTAGTTTGACAAATTTTTGTTTTCTCTTGTTTGAATATAATATATAAGCAGCGTTGCCAGAATGATGATTTTATCATATTTTGGATTATTTTTTTAAACAAAAATATGATTAAAGATTTTTTTCTCCAATGATGATTTTTTATTTTTAGAAATTCTGATTTTAAATTAAATTTTGCTTATACAAAATACACGATTATTTAAAGTCACTTTTTAAAACAATGAAGTTTTGAATCAGCTTGATGCGCATTGGTGCTGCACACTTTTGTACCCAGTAGCCCGTTTCTGTATTTCTCGCATCGTAAAATTTCCCGCATGAAACAAGTGAATTATAACAAAAACAGTGCAATATGAAACAAAAAATGGTTTTTCTCACATAAGTGTTTCTGTATATTTACTTTGGGAGAATTATCTGTCATTTAAATAATTTTCCAGCATTTATTGGAAGAATGTGAGAAAAAGTGTTTCTGTATTAATATTTTGCTAAAAGTTTCTCACAAGAACTGTCAAAATAAGTTACATTTAAAATTGATGCGAGAAAAATAAAATTTAAAAAAATGGAGCACAAATTATGTATGTGTATTACGCAAGTATGTGTATTATTTTTTTTTTATTTGAAGGGAAAGAATTTTAATGATGAAAATAAATAAAACACAATTGTTAAATTTTGTTATTTTAATTTTTTAAGCCCTTCATTGCTTTCGTTTTATGCAGGGCTGCCAGATAAATTTTTGAAAAAATCGTTAATTTCCTAAGAAAGAATAAAAAAAAATCGGCTAATTTGTTTAAAAAAATCCGACAATTTAAAATTAATTTTGACAAATTTTGTTCGATTTTTATTAAAACATAATCAAAAAAATTGGTAAAGTTCATGGGTAAAATACATATTTTATACATATATACATACATACTTAAACTTGAGGTCTATTTAAATAAAATTATTTATTTTATTTTTCTCTTTAATCAACAATTTAAAATTTCAGATTGTTTTTTATCCTGAAAATATAGCTTAAAGGCGTAACAAAATATCATATTGAACTTGCCAAAAAAAAAAAGGCCAAAATTTCCTATAGTGCATTGATTAAAAATGGTGTAATAGTTTAATGTATTGATCCTATAAACAAATGTATTAAATAATCTAAGGAAATAAAAAATTAACAGTTTTCCTTCGAAATTTTGATTTTGCCCATAAATTTTTAAGCTGCCATGTTTTTAAAGAAATCATTTTTCTGTGTTGCTGAATATATAATCATACTAAACTAATTAAAATTATTTTATTTCGAAGACTGAATAATATCTTCACCAGAAAAAATCAGCAAATCGGCACTTTGCCAATTTTGGAACAAAAAATCGTCAAAATGACTATAGATCGACAAATATGGCAGCCCTATTTTTATTATATCTATTTCTTTTGTTGACGTTTCGCTTGCATTTGACACTTAATTACTGGAAGTATTCCAGTTAAAATAGAATCTGTGTTGTCTGTTCTCACAATCAAATACAGAAACACTTTTTTCTCACAAATCGAGAAACGATACAATTTTTTGTTTCACACTTAATGTGAGAAATTTTGCAATGCGAGAAATACAGAAACGAGCTACAGTATCTAGAATACACAAAATTGCATCATTATTTCTGGACATAAAAAATATTAAAAAGGCATATAACTTATTTCCAATGTGCGAAAGAATTCCTTCTTTCGAACAACTGCATTTAAAACAAAAACAAATTCTAAAAACTTTGTTTTTGTTTTAAATGTATTTGTACGAAGTAAATAATTCTTTCGCACGTCGGAAATAGGCAGTTAGAATATTGATAAAAAAATATGTGTGAAAAGAAAAAATGTATTTTTATAAAGTTTCATATACTGACGAATTATGTTTTTATGTATTTCAATTTAAATAATAAGAAGTATGTTTTTATAAAAAATTAATAATTCTTATGGCCAATTTTCAGGATTGACATTAAAACACATTTATGTTTAAAATCGTTTTAAATACAAAATTCTCTTCTTCACTAAACACTTAAATGAAACTTAAGTCACCGATGTGGTACATTTAAGTGCAACTTAAGTTTCCATTGGATTAACTTAGCAAGGTGGCCTCAATATCACAACAATACAAAAACAACAGACAAAGTAATAAGAACCAGCTGTTTTTTGAGATCACCTTGTAAATAATTACACTTTTTGTTTTATATATTTTTGTATTTAGTAGTGCTACCATACTTTTATCTTAATTAAATAAGACTTTTCATATAAAACTCAAAAAATCAATCTGTAATTAAATACGATTTAAGTTTTTATGAAAATTAACATAATATAGATTTAAATACTATCCTGAAAATTGGGCATTACTATTTTTCCCTTGTTTTAAAAAGTTTAAATTAAGAAAAAAAAATTAAGATTTTCCTCTTCAAAATATGATTTCTTTCGCCATATGACAATTTTCATTCCAAAGATTCTGGTAACGCTGTATATAAATATAAAGTTGCAGCCAACTTCAGGTATAATCTACGAACGAAAAACAAAACGAATTTGTGAGTACAGCAAAGTATGTACTCCCCCGCTATGCTCTTTTCCCTTCTCTTCTATAAACTCAAGACTTTGCAAAGTAAACTTTGCTTGTCTGAAAGGGGTCTAAGAACAATTTACAGTATCGCATAATCGTTAGTGCAAACAATACAAAAGGTTGACAATTATAACAACAGTATTGTTAAAAGTTACAGAATCCCACTACTGCACATATAAAGTTTTGCTTATGGTAGTGCTTGTGCTTCTAAATAGTATATTCTTTACAAACTTACCGATTGTAGCAATTTAATTAATTGTCTTAATTTTTTTTGAATTATGACAAAAACAGTGCAATATGAAACAAAAAATGGTTTTTATCACATAAGTGTTTCTGTACTTTTACTTTGCGAGAATTATCTGTCATTTAAATAATTTTCCAGCAATTATTGGAAGGATGTGAGAACAAGTGTTTCTGTAACAATATTTTGCAAAAAGTTTCTCACAAGAACTGTCAAAATAAGTCATATTTGAAATTGATGCGAGAAAAAAAAAATTTAAAAAAATGGAGCCCAAATTATGTATGTATGTACACAAGAATGTGTATTATTTTATTTTAAAAGAAAGAATTTAAATAATGAAAATAAGTATATAAAACACAATTGTTATAGGTATTTTGTTATTTAAATTTTTTTAGCCTTTCATTGTGCTTATTTTATGCAGGGCGGCCAGATAAATTTGTGAAAAAAACGTCAATATCCTAAGAAAAAATAAAAAAACGTCTATTTTTTCGGACAATTTAAAATTAATTTTGACGAATTTTGTTCGATTTTTATCATATAATCACAAATTTTTATCATATAAACACATAATCAAAAAAAAAAAAAAAAAAAAAAAAAAAAAAAACATTAAGTTCATGGGTAAAATACATATTTTATACATACATAAGCTTGAGGTCTATTTAAATAAAATTATTTATTTTATTTTCTTTAATCCGATAAGAGTTTAAAATTTCAGATTGTTATTTTTCCCTGCAGAAATCACACAAAGGAGTGTCAAAATACCATATTGAAATAAAATAAACACTTTTGGACAAAGTAAAAGGCAAAAATTGCATTGACTGAAAAATGGGGTAATAGTTTAATCTTTTGACCACACAAACAAATGTATTAAATTAAATAATCCAAGCAAATAAAAATTAAAGAGTTTTCGTTCGAAATTTTGCTTTTGCCGATACATTTTTTAATCTGCCTTGTTTTTAAAGATATCGGTTTTCTGTGGTGCCTAATACACAAACATATAAAACTATTTAAAATGGTTTTATTTCGAAGACTGAATCGTCACTAGAAAAAATCAGCAAATTGTCACTTTGCCAATTTTGGAACAAAAAAAATCGTCAAGATGTCGATAAATCTTTAAATGTGGCAGCCTTATTTTTATTATATATATTTCTTTCATTTGCGTTTCGCTTGCATTTGACACTTTATTACTGGAAGTATTCCAGTTAAAACATAGTCTGTGTTGTCTGTTTTCGCATTTAAATACAGAAACACTTTTTTCTCACAAATCGAGAAACGATGGAATTTTTTGTTTCACACTAAATATGAGAAAATTTGCGATGCGAAAAATACAGAAACGAGCTACTGAACACATTTTTTATTCCTAAATTAGAATTTAGATGCATCACCTTGAAACCTTAACGTATGAAGTATGTATATAAAAACATACTAAAATCTCTTTAGAACATACCCTGCATCTAAATTCATTATAAGTACGAATTAAACCTAGTTTAGTTTTTTACCATTTGCATTACATTTAAAAAGTATGCGCAGTTTTCTTATGTTAATGCAAATATGTTGCAAACAATACTTTCTCGTAGATTTATTACAAATGTTTAAGGCTGATTTCAGATTCCAATGGTCGTGGTGCTCACAGAAGATATGCAGTGTAGTGAAAAATGCAAAATATATAGAAAAGTATAAAAAATATCTTGAGCTAGTTTAAATTAATTCTTGAGAGTTTGGTTAAAAGGTCTGTGCTACCTACTAAGTTATACACACACGCATTTTTATTGGACAATATCCATTATTAAACAATACTATTTCAAATGTATGTGTACCTTAAAATGATTCGTAATGTTTAATTGAAAATTATTTAATTACCTTATTTAATTGAAATATTGCCTATAAATTACTAATGAAAGCAGTTGTACTAATCGCAATTATTTGCTTTTTATGCAATTAAATAATTTTCAATTTAAGATGACGGATAACTTCAGTTTCTGACGTAGACTTTATTTTGCCAAACTTCAAGGAATTAATTATCGTAGAAAATTGCATCGGCAACAAAGCAGATGCAAATCAGTCGTTGTTGTAAGACTTATGTCCAATTTTCAGGATAGTATTTAAATTTATGTTTTATTATGTTTTTATATACAGATTGAGTTTTATATGAAAAGTTTTATTTCATTAAGATAAAAGTATGGGAGCACAACTAAATACAAAAAAAAAAAAAAATAAGAACAAATTTCTTTATTACAAGGTAGTCTCAAAAACCAGCTGACTGTTGATTTGCATGTTGTTGTTGTACTGTTGTGATATAAGGGCCACCTTGCTAAGATATTACAATCTAAACTTATTACAAGGTAGTCTCAAAAACCAGCTGACTGTTGATTTGCCTGTTGTTGTTGTACTGTTGTGATATAAGGGCCACCTTGCTAAGATATTACAATCAAAACTTAAGTTGAATTTAAATGTACCACATCGGTGAATTAAGTTTCATTTAAGTGTTTAGTGAAAAAGAGAATTTTGTGTTTGAAACGATTTTAAACATAAATGTGTTTTAATATAAATCCTGAAAATTAGCCATTACAAAACAAAAACTCAGGACAAAACGTAAACGTTTTTCAACATTTCTTAAGAATTTGCAAAAATTATATATGGGCATTTCCTCCGAAAGGTCAACCAGGATGGAAAAATAAAATGTTGATAATCATCGTGTTTTGTTGTTTATAATTATAAAAAAGCCTATGTTTTTATAATAGAATGGTTTCATAGGAAAGGCTTATATTATCTTTTTGAGCTCCTTCTAAAGAATTATTTTACATGCAAAAATATGTTATGTTTGCACTGTTTCTTCAAAACCTCTCTATTACAACCAATTAAGAAGAGAAAAGCGTAAGGAGAACAAAACAAGTTCGACTAACGGTTAAGACATATGGAAAAATCGTACGTTCGCGAACTGTATGTTCGCGACCGGTACTTCAGCAAATTAAATAAAAACCAATAGAGATCTTTTATTGTGTAAATACTGGATAGAGACCTACATTAATACAGTTATAAAATAAATAATTCACTTTAGAATATTCCGTTCCATTTCGCAGATTTATACATTTCCCTACTTTCAGCCAAAGTTGTCTTCTATTTTGCGTACGTTCGTGACCACATGCTTATAACTATCATTATGAAAACTTACCCCCATATTTATTAAAAATATTTTTGATTAATTAATGCTATAAACCTAATATATTTTTTATGGATATGGGGGTTAAACTCGTTAAAATCCATCTTTTGCACTAAACAAAGAGCAAAAGATGGATTTCTATATAATTTGGACATCAAAAGCGTACGAACGTATGTTCGTGACCCCAGGAAATGCCCATATTCGGGCTATTAATATTGCCAATATTTATCAAACCATTTGCGGAAGAAGCTATAAGAAAAACTGGCAGCACTGTCTATTGATGGTTATAAATCAGGGATGTTAAATGGGGTTTTAAATTTTGTACCAACTTCCAAAAATAAATGAAGTTTTTGACCTTCACGTTACCTTTTATTTTTTAATGTATTAAAGCAACAAAAAAGGACATAAAAATTCAATTGTACACAAAAAAAAAGTTACGAACATCGAAAACAATGAAAAAAGAAGAAATTTTATAAATGGATTTAACAATTTTACAGAATTATAAAAATAAAACAAAAAAAAAGCTAGATATGAAAAATTTCTTTCGCATATAGTTGCTAACTTCAATATTCAAAAAAAAAAAAAAAAAAAAAAAAAAAAAAAAAAACTGATGTTTTGGTTATAGTATCATCGTCTGTGGTAAAAAGGAAACAAAAGTAGTAACACAGGATTTGACGAATGTTGCCTCGCGTGTGTGTACCACAAGTTCCCTTTTACAATGTGGCAAAGGCAGACAGACGAAGTTTGTAGGCAAGATATAAACAAAGTAAATTGTGTCACGCATACAGCGTCGCCCCCTTACCAACAAACTTCGTCTGTCTGGCTCTCACTTACTACATTGTAAAAGGGGACTACCGCTCTATACACCACAATTCTAGTCACATATTTAAGCGCCCATTACATTAACGATTTGTTGTACAACATAAATACAATGTGTGTTATTCCAAAAATATCAAAAAGGGGGAACATGACAAATTTTAAAATTGTACCAAATGATTCACGTTAGTAACGCGGTACTTTATAAGGTCAAAATGAACCAAGAAAAGTACAATTGTACCAACCTTAACATCCCTGTTATATATACATAATAAGCATAGCTGCCAGATGAAGTTCGTAAAAAATCGTCAAGCTATCTTACCTAAATCGTCATTGTAAAATTGCGCCAATTTTTTACAATTAAATATATTTTTGGTGTTTTCATTGATATATGGATATATTTCAGTTCAGTTCTGGCCATTATGGCCTAACATTTTGTATTTAAATGGACTATTAAATAAAATTTTAAGTTATGATTTTTGTTATGAATTAAGCTAAAAAACATCTTCCCAAATTGGGCAAAAATGGTAAAATTTTAATAAAATCTTAGATTTGATCTACAATTACTCAGCTTTTTTTTTAATAAAGCCAGTTAAACACTCTTCAAAGCGTATCACCTATATTATTTGAAATTATTTTGAAACTAGTTTTAAGATTTAACATTACAACAATTTGCTAATTCTTAGTTCTGTACTGAAATATGAGAGAGACCCTTGGTCTTGTGTATGGAACGACAAATAAATAAATAAAATAAAATAAAAAACTTGAAAAAGATTTTAATCGCAGATCTGTGCTTATGTTGTGTAACTCCCGCGTCGAGAAACTTTTCTATTGAAATGTGTGATAGGAAAAAAATGCCATAAATTGAAAAAAAACGACTGTTTTACTCACTTAAGTGCGTCTGTATCATTTTTGGCGAGTAATTGCTGTCACGTAAGGATATTACTTGCCAATTTACAGAAAAAGTGTGTTTATAACATTTTTGTGAGAAAGTTCCCGCTTTGAACTGTCAAATAAACTCACCCATAAAAATGTTATGAGAAAAAAATTTTAACTCTAGAAAATACATTAGAAATGCAAAATGCAATAAATAAAAACACGGAAGAAGTAAGTATTTCGTTATTGTCCGATTTTTACAATTATTTTGTTTTTAACATTTTTGAAAAATATACGAAAGTTTCCAAAAGTTTTTTTTTAAAGAACAAACATTAAAGTCGCACTTTACATTATTTAGTATAACCAACGGTTGTATTTTCGCCGCCGTCGTTAAAAGTTTATGAAATCTTGGTCGCCGTCAATGATATGTTTGACTAGCGTTGTCAACATCTGTAGTTTCATATCGGCTTTGAGTGAAATATTATGATATTTATAACGTAACGACGTACTCTTTTTTGATAGTTTTCGACATGGGTTACAGACACACTTTTTTCTCACTTTTCGAGAAATAATGAAATATTTTGTTTCACATGCAGTCCTGCCATATTTGCCGATTTATCGGCATTTTGCCGATTTTTTGCCTTCAAATTAGCAGATAAAGTGCCGATTTGCCGATATTTGCTCCGATTTTTTGTTAACAATTAAACTACGGTAACTTTACTTGTTAACGTGTAATTTATTGGCATAACCTAAACAACCGAATGAAAAGGCTTTTTTTTAAACTGTATTAGCTTATTTTACAATAACGAATGAAAAATTAAATTTACATGACGGAATTTATGAACAAAAAGAAATTTCTGAACTTTTATGATTAGTATTTGGGCTTATTGGCTAATGAGTTACTATCAAAACTTACAAAAGCGAAATTAACAAAATTGCTGATAATTGTATTAATTTTTATATAGAATTTTTAAATCAAATATTAAAACGTTTTGATTTTGAACAAAAATCTTATTAATCTTTAAATATGATAACCCTAACAAAATAATGAAAAAGGAAAATATTTCTTTTATTTAAATTCTGAAAGAGTTTTCCAGCTTTATTTCTGAAAAAAAACAAATTTTAGACTCTGAATTTAGATAGTTCAAATTTTTAAATTTTTAAGAAGATTTAGAAGAAACCGAAATAAATTTGCAAACTTTTTGGCAAAAAGTTCAGACTTAAAACGTGGGGATTCTACGGATGCATTTCGAGTGCTGTTAAAGCTTGTACAATAAATTATTATCCTTTCAAATTCTTCCGCAAATGTGAAAGGAATTTGTAGCCAAGCCAACCTTAATAAAACCAAAATTCGATGTTCCCTGGAATATTAATACTTTCAGGGAATTCTTTTTTCTAAAGATTACTTCAAATTTAATAATGCAAATTATATATAAGTTTTTGTTAAGCTAATTGGGCCTAATGTATTAATGTAAATAAAAAACCTTTTTACATGTTTCTCCCAACGTTTCGTCAATTATTTGTTGACATCTTCAGGGGTTGTCTATTTAATATTTTTTTTAAAAAACAATTGATTATTACAAAATTAGAAAACAACAAAACAAATAAACTTAAAATTACTAAGTAGTATTTCACATTAAATTATACATTGAATGTTACACCGCTTACATAAAACATTTACAGCCGTATTCATAACGAAAATTTGGCATGAAGTTAGCACAAAGTTTATTTATAATACACTTACCAAACTCTGGCTAACGATTTGCTAAACTCTTGTCAACAAGCTGCCAAACGTTTGCCAATTTGTGATAAACAGCCGTTTTATGTTGAATAATTTTGTTTTTTTTTTTTTTTTTTTTTAATACACTGTTTTTTTTTAGTTTAGAGTCCTTTTTTAAATATATTTTAATTTTAAAAAATTTCAAATTTTTATATAAAGAAGGAAAATAAAAAAAATGAAATGACAAAACCAGCGATGATTAATGCAAAACGTGTTGCATTTTTGAGTATTATATTGTGGCATCATCAATGTTCAGAGTTGATTTATTACAAGTTAGCAGACGGATAAAATTCGTTATGAATAAACTCTGTGCTAATAAGCTGCTAAGCTTGATCGGCATTCTAGTTAGCAGCTCGTTGTACGTAGTGTACAAACTGTGGCTAACTTTTTGTTATGAATACGGCAGTTAACATTTAATTAAATTAAACACACAACTTAAATTAATATCACAGTTTATCTTTTCTATTTTATTGCAACTCTGTAGCTAGAACTTATATTATTTGTGTCTTCCTTTAAATTCATTGTTCTGTCAATATTTTGTTGTATACGTAAGCTTTCTATTGCGAAACGTTTTTTCTGTTTTGCTTCCACGTCTAATATTCTTATTCTGTCAAAGTCAGGTTCATGCCTTTCGCCAATCATATGTTTTGACAAAAATGTTGATTCCTTATGTTTATCTATGTAATTTTTGTGTTCACACCAGAGAACCAAGCCGAGGGCGTTTGATCGGCGGCGGCGGCGTTTGCGTCAATGAATCGGCGGCGGCTTAAATGTCGGCTTGAAATGTTTAAAATTGTTATTTAAGGAAAACTATTTATCATTTCTAAATCTATTTATTTTTATCTTAAAGTACAAAACATTAAATAATTATAAAGGGATAGTGCAATTTCGTTTTTTCCTCATTACTGTTTTAAACTGATGTTATCTGTAGGACCACATACCCATATCCATTTCCAAAAAGTAAAGCTTTCTGCAATAAATTCTTAAACTTCCATAAATTGTCTTAATGTGAGACGCTTCTTTAATTTTTTGTTTTTTATTTAACAACTGCTGGTAATATTTTATAGTTTTTTCTGCCACATTAAAAACTTCACTATCAGAGCTAGATTCTGATTCAGACAAAAACAAAATTTCAAAAATTGTTTTTGTTTTAAATGTAATTTTCTATCGAACGTTAACGTTCGCATATAGGCGAACGGGCAGTAATACATTAAAACGCAAATCTGTTACACTACAGCCACACGGTCTAGTTTTTCTTGATAGTCTTTTACATAAACAGTTTGTCAAGATTTCCAATAATTGGAAGCTGTGACGTAGGCTGCACGCAATTTTGAAGCAATTTACTTTCAAAATGTCATTAAGAGCACAATTTATAAAGACAAACGAAAAATTCTCTCATCAAACTTGTAATCATCTGTTTTCTTGAACGTAAATTGATACACTCACTTGAAAGAGAATTTTAAAGGCAAGTTCGCTTCAACTTTTAAAAGTATTAGTGTATTGGTAAAAAAGTGTGAGTGTATTAAAACTTGATAGACAAAACTTGATCGTGTAACCCTCAAGTAAAATAAACTTAGTCACACAAATTAAGAAATTTCACGGCGCAGCTGCTGTCATCGGCGGCTTTAATTGAGCCGTCTAAGCCTTGTAAGTCGGCGGCGGCGCGGCTTGGAGAAATCAAGCGGCGGCGGCGAGCCGATCGGCTTGGTTATCTGTTTCACACATTCTTGTTTGTAAATTTCTCTTTGTTGTGCCAATATAAATTAAATCACATTTTTGTTCGTCATTTCCCTTACATGCTATTTCGTACACAACGTTGTTTTTTTTGTTGTTTTTCTACAGGCATTTTAATTATGGAAAAAATATAGTTGAGTGCAAACTTTTTTGATTTTGATATTAAAATGGATTTAAAAAAACTATTGAATTCAAATATGTACATATTAATATAATATTTGTAAAAATAAAATGTTGAAAAAGATGTTTCAACTATAAAAATAATTTCAACCTAATGTACAAAATTTTTTTAAATTAACTGTAATTTATTTAAACAACTATTCTTTTTCATTAATTTTTACGTTTTTATATGGCTTATAAGTAAGTTAATGCAAAATTATTCTGTTTTGTTATTTTTTGTGTTAATAAAAATATGTTTTTTGCCGATTTCTTTTAATAATGCCGATAATGCCGATAATGCCGATTTTTTTTTTTGAAAATATACCGATTTCTTATCAAAATTATCTGGCACCCCTGTTTTCGATGCGAGAAGTTCTCACCAAAGTTAGAGAACATGGGTACTATATTATAAAAACATGTTTAAATATTTAATGTAGCTTTTCTCTATTTAAAAATCGTCAAATCTTTTTTTTTTATTCTACTTGATTTGCAGTCTAACAAAAATAATGGCAACCCTTTAAATTATTATATGTGTTTTAAATGTTTTTTTCTGAAATTTAAAATTTATACAGATCTTTTGATTCTCGTATTCTTTTTTGCAAACTTTTCTGTATAAATAACACCAAATACATATCCACAATATGGCGGTCTGGATCTCTATGGTGAAAAGGTTGTTCACAACCCATTAATTGTGTTAAAAAAAAAAATAAGTCTAATTAAATCAGAATATTTGCAGATAAAAATATTTGTATTTCGAACAGAAAAAAATACATGCGCCGAATTTTCAAGCTTTGGAGGCGGTTGTGTATAAATTACAAAGTTTTAAAGGGGATTAGTAAAGTTGTGATCGCTTCTTTTGTTTTGTTTGTAGCAACTTTTAAAGAGATAACAAAAGATAAAAAAAGACAAACTGTCAGGCAAGAACATTCTTCCGCATTTTTATATTGAAAACAATAATAAAAAACCAAAATTTGTTTTTGTTTTCAATATAAATGTACGAAAGAAATGTTATTGTCGAAATTGTGGGCCAGGCAGACAATGTCGAAAGAATTCTTTCATTTTACAACTTAAATTTAAGAATTAATTTTTGTTTCAAATGTAGTTGTACAAAAAAAAAAAATTGTTCTTTAGAAAATGTGAGCGATTTGTTTCGAATTCTGTCTAAAAAAATCCTGAGTAATACCTACATTTTGCCTCTTATTCATAAATATACTTTAGATTGGTAAAAGGTTTATTTAAAAATGTGTATTGAAAATTCGTTTTACTGAAATATTTTACGTAAATAAAGCTTTTTTAGATTTTTTTTAACAAAACAATAAGGTCCTCAAAAAATAACTAAAAATTTACATTTGTGAAAATTTAGAAACGAGTTCCTAATTACCCATGAAGCAGAAAAAATGTCAAAGAAATCATTTTTCTAAATCCTGAAAGACCTTATTTGCAGGTTCCATAAATAATTATTATATTTGAATTTTCAAGTCATAAACAGAATTTGGATTATTTTTATTATATTTTTAAAGTCTTGATTTTTTTTTGGCAGAAATAATTATTAATTTTTTTTTTAACACTGGTTCACAAATTTCCAACTTTTTGCCATAACCTCAAAAATTAGATGTTTTCTAAGCTAAATTGGCTGCTTAGCACGCATTAATTTATTTTTCTTAAGAAAAGTTTTCAAGATATAAGCCAAAACACTTGTTTTCTATACCTTACAAAGCTATTTGCAAGGAAGGAACTAATTGCTTGAATTACGCAAAGGTTAGACTGTTACAAAAATATATTTTTCCTCTTTCAGCCAATAGTTTAACTGTATTTAGCACATACAAATTTACTGAGTTACACGGCTTTTGATTTGAAAAAAAATTCAATATTTTAAGGCAATATTTCTTTTTTTTAATTTTCTTAAAGAAAAAGTTGCTCCAAACGTGTTTATCACAAAGTTGTTTTCGGACAAAAAGTAAAAGTAAAGCTGAGATCACACGATTGGTCAAATGTACAGATTTTTGTAAATTTTTATGTACAGATCGTGTGAATGACAGAAAATATTTGGCAAAAGGCAGATAGGACAATTTTTTTGGCCGATAGACAGATAAAAAACAACTCTGTTGTACCGATCGTTTGAACGCTTCATAGACAGAAAAAATTCTTAAACGTACCGATAATTTGTTCTGCCACTTACTGCTCGATCATAGTGGCCAATCAACCGATATTTAAATAAAATTTATTGGGGTTGTCTAAAATTATGATTTTTAATAATTAGTTAATAATTATACACGTTGCTCTTTTTCGCAAAGTAAATATTGTTATAATTTTGAAATGTGGCAGCACTAATTTAATAAAATAATAAAAGCGAAGTGTAACCGCCAAACGTTCATTAGCTGGTATTGCTTTCCGCATGTTGGTGTCACTTTTTCTTATGTTTGGAGAAACTAATTGAAGGAGCTCATTAAAAGTGGCTTCATTCATGCGCAAATAGTTTTTAAACAAACATTTTTGATTGTCCACTTCCCGAAACTCGCACAGAGTTTTTACATACGCGCCGTCCGTACTTCTCTTCTGAAGCCAATCCCGCACCCAAACACTTCGCTTTCTTAACTTTTTTCTAGCTTCAATTTTGTTTTTCTTAATTAAATGTGCACAAATGCATATTATTGCAGCTATTTTCTTTTTTCTTCGTATGGACATTATTTTTTTCCCCCGAAAATTACAAAATGTTTTTAAAGTTTATGCACAACTGATCAGCTGTTTCTTTGTTGTGTGAAATAAAGGCAAATCGTATGACAGGGTTGTACCGATATCCGTGACTTGCTTGTAGTGGCCATATCAGCGCAGAAAATATTTGACTAAAATGGTACAATCGTCTGAACACTGAAAAAGTTATCGGTACACACACATAAAAGTGTACAGATAAAATTTGGCTGAGATCTGTATATTTGACCAATCGTGTGATCTCAGCTTTAGAATTTGTGTCTGCCTTTCACTTCCAACATTGTAAAAGGGGACTTATGGTACCCACAGACGACGCAATATTAGTCTTAACTTTAAAATTGGGACATATTTAGATGTGCCACAGTTTAAACACGTACCTATGTCGTACCTACTGGTTAAAATTGAAATTACCACAATAGTTTTACCGGATTGGTAAAGATAACTGTTAGATACGAACGCGACCAGATATCTCTTTGTAGAAATTGCGGGCATAAGTTCCTAAATTTGGAGAAAACCAGTATAAACAATTGTAAAGAAAATAAATTTTCAATGACATTTTCAAATAATACAGATTGATTTATTTTATATATCGTCAGCTCACTATTGGTTTGACCTACCGACCATTTAAAAAAAATTAAGTAACGTATTGGGCATATATATTTTGATTACGCCCTTTTTGAATCTAAAACCTGTTTCGCATTAGTTACACTACTTACAACACGAGAACGGTTGCACACATTTAAGTGACCTCTGATTTGTTGCATTCGTCCCCGTCCCGAATAGCAGAATAAATATTAAAATATTTGCTGCAAATAGCTTAGATATTAATGCACAACATCTTAAGCAAGGGTGGGATATGAGAAGTGGGTGCGGCACACAATAGATTTTTTAGGTAAAAGTAAGAATGTAAGAATGGTTTTATAGCATTTCTCAACTGTTTTAATACTTAAGGAAATTGGGTTGGACACTGGAAAATTTTATATTTTCTTTTTAAGCTACTTCTAAAGACATTTTTATAATATATTTATTTTACATGCAAAAAATATGTTATGTTTGCACTCTTTCTTCAAAATCTTTCTATTATGTATAATCAGTTAAGAGGAGACCATTGTAAGGAGAACAAAAAAAGTTCGATTAACGGTTAAAACATTTGGAAAAATCGTAGCGTAGGTATCAAAAGACAGTGGTGGCTATTCTTGAAAAAGCGTCGAAGGAGTGAAAATTTACATGAAAACAAAAACAAAATATAAGATAATTGTTTTTGTAATCTATAGACTTCTAAAATTATATTAGTCCCCTTTTAAACAGGCAAAGTTTACTTTGCCAAAGTCTGTTGAATTCTCTTTTAAACTTTGTTTCGTGCTCAGACACACAAAGTTAAGTTTGACAAATTTTTGTTTTCTCTTGTTTGAATATAATATATAAACAGCGTTGCCAGAATGATGATTTTATCATATTTTGGATTATTTTTTTTAAACAAAAATATGATTAAAGATTTTTTTCTCAACAGATGATTTTTTATTTTTAGAAATTCTGATTTTTACTTTAATTTTGCTTATCCAAAATACACGATTATTTAAACAGTCTATTTTTAAAACAATGAAGTTTTGCATCAGCTTGATGTGTTTTGGTGCTGCACACTTTTGTACCCAGTATCTAGAATACACAAAATTGCATCATTATTTCTGGAAATAAAAAATATTCTAAAAACTTTGTTTTTCTTTTAAATGTATTTGTACGAAGTAAATAATTCTTTCGCACATCGGAAATAGGCAGTTAGAATATTAATAAAAAAAATATTTGTGAAAAGAAAACATGTATTTTTATAAAGTTTCATATACTGACGAATTATGTTTTTATGTATTTCAATTTAAATAAAAAGATGTATGTTATTATAAAAAAATAATAATTATTACTATTTTGCCCTTGTTTTAAAAATTTTAAATTAAGAAAAAAAAATTTAAGATTTTCCTCTTCAAAATATGATTTCTTTCGCCATATGACAATTTTCATTCCAAAGATTCTGGTAACGCTGTATATAAATATAAAGTTGCAGCCAACTTCAGGTATAATCTACGAACGAAAAACAAAACGAAAGACTTTGCAAAGTAAACTTTGCTTGTCTGAAAGGGTTCTTAACGTGAGAGTTTTACCGCGTTTCTGTCTCTTTTAAAACTTTAAATTTTTTATGATAAACAAAAACAATTATTGTACAGTGGACTATGATAATACCTATCATGGTCCTGACGCAGGCCCTACTCTTACCCAGCAGCGCGTCCGAATTTGACCTACTAAGCATCGGCCACAGCGTGCGCGATACTCGGCAGGCCGTTCGGCCCCGCCAAGCCCGATTTGTCCTGTTCAGAATCCATTCCCTAATTCTCTTAAAGTAGAAGCCCATTGGAGGCCTGACCACTTGCAAACTGTCAGGATCTTCCATTTCCGAGCCCAGTCTTGCCAACTCATCAGCTATCTCATTGACGGTGATGTTGCAGTGACCCGGTACCCAGCAGATAATTCCCTAAGATTACTCCTAGAGCCCTCCTGCAATCGTCCACTAGCCTGGAGTTCACATAACAGCCCATCAAGGCCCTAAGAGCCGCCTGGCTGTCCACATATATAGTGACCTCCGAGCCCTTGGCAAAGTTAGCTCCTACCAATTTCACGGCCCTGAGAACCCCCAAAAAAAAGGTTTTTAGAAAAATATTTTTTTTTGTACTTTTGTACAAAAAATTACGAACCGAAAATTTAATTTTTTCTTTTTAAAAATTTAAAAATCATGCGAACAAAATAATTTTTTTTTCATCAGTTTAAAAAAATAAATACAAACACAAAAAAAAGATATTTATTTTTTCAGTACAATATTATTTTGTACATGAAAAGAAAAAAATTAACCGAAAACTTAAAATTGAATTTTTTTAATTGACAAAATCTAAACTCATGCGTACACATTTGAAGTAAAAAATATAAAGCTTATTAATAATAAGTAGTTATAACATGATAAAGATTATCCTAGAACTAAATAGTAATCTTATCAATTAGCTTGATGTAGAGTTTGAGCAACAATAAATTTTCTACATGCTCAGAACTTAAATTCCTTCTATTATTGGTCATAATAATTGGCAAAGCACTGAAGGCTGTCTCCACAGATACCTGTGTTGCGGGTACAGCTAATGCAACAGCAGCTAGTTTTGATAATAAGGAATCTCTAAAGATTTTTTGCAATTGCAATTTTAAACACAATTATTATATTATAATTTTAATTAAAATTCACAATTGTAACTTCAAATTGAGTTTTTATTGTTAGTTTGTAAAAACAAAAAAAAAAATATTTTTCTCAAAAACGTTTTTTTAAGAACTTTATTATTTTGAACTTTGAAGAACAAATAAAACAAAATAATTTTTATTTTTTTTTTGTACAGTTGAAAACAAGTTTTGAACACCAATGATAAATATTAAAAAAAAAAAAAATAATAATAAAAAAAACGTTTTTGTGTATTTTTCAAATTTTTGTTTTTTTGTTTTTTTTCATGTACAAAACACATATTGGGGGGATTCACAAGTTGTGCTATCAAGTCATATCGTCATAATGTCCTAAATAATATTTTACAATTGTTTAAAAAAAAAATATTTTTTTATGTTGTTTGAAACACAACAATATTTTTTTGTTAAACAATTGTAAAATATTATTTAGGACATTATGACGATATGACTTCATAGCACACCTTGTGAATCCCCCCATTGTACATAAAAATTATATATCTTTTTTGTGTTTCCTATTTTTTTTTTAATTGATAGAAAAAAAATTTATTTTATTTGTACTCAAGAGTTTTGAAATGAAAAACTTAAATTTTAAGTTTTCGGTTCTTAATTTCTGATGCCTGATTTAAAATGTCTGTAAGGATTATCTTCCATAGACAAATTAATAAATAAAAAAAATCAATAGTTGTAGTCAGATTTTAATCATTTATCAGATTTTAAGTATGGGAGCGCACTATAATTTGCCAGTTGTTCAAATGAATATTTCAGTTTTTATGTTTCCAGACCCTGCACAGATTTGAAAAACATTTCTAAGTAACACGGCGATCATGAGGTCGCACGATAAAATATTCTATTCAAAACTCTTAACTGTGAAACTTTGAAATTTAGGCCCTAATCATGTAAAACGCAATGCAATGCCAAAGAATAACACTGAAAGCACAAACAATGTCATAAATATTTTGTAATTTTTTTTTACAAATATTTATGACATTGTTTGTGCTTTCAATGCTATTCCTTGGCGTTGTGCTGCGTTTTACATGATTAGGGCCTAAATTCTTTAACGTGCGAGATCTTTACAGATTATAAGCACATTGTTTTTCTTAAATTAATGTTTAGAGGAAACAAATTCATTATGAAAAAAAATAACGCACCACCAAACTTTTAAGTGTCCTAAAGGGAAAGTTCAAAAAATGTGGTCGCTTTTTAGGGGTTTTTTTTCTATTTACAATAGAAAAGATGTATATTTGCTTATAGTAACATATTTCACACTTTTGCTAAAAATATAAAAACCTTTTGACGTCTTTAAGCTTCGGAGTCAATTTGAAAGATTTGACTTTTCTTTAAATAAACGAATCCCAACACATGGGTAACAGCTAACAGCTCTCTTATCCTTTTTTGTTTGTATTTGTTATCACAACCTTCAGTTCATAAACTCGTGTTATTTCTAGTGATATGGGTCATAAAAGATTTTTTGCTATAAATATGCTCTCATAATTATAGCTTAGTTTGCTTACAGCTTTTTTTTATATATATATTTTTTATGGCTTTTCTTTTTTTTGCACTTTTTTTATATGAATTTTCCCTGCCAGTCTTTTATAGAAGTCAATGTTCCACATTCCTTTACTGATTACACACTGTTGACATGACTTGAATCCTATTTTAATGAGAAACTATAAGTAGAACTCATGATACTTTTTTCTTTAATTTTTTTTTGCATCTTTTAGTTTGTTTTTTATGGTTTTTATGACCCGACATGTGTGTGTGTTTGTGTGAATGTTATACTGATGGTGTGCCTTTTTGTGTGATGTCGTGTAGACACATCCTTGTAAATGGTGCTTTATTTTTTAGTTCTTTTATTCAATTTTTTTTTGTTGCCCCATCATTCATCGGCTTTTGCAAATGGGTCAAATATGTAACAAATATTTAACAAAAAAATTAATAATATCTTTAAGAAATAAATAATAACAATATTTAATAGTAACGTTAACAGTACTTAGATAAAAAAATAAAAATTGATTTTATATAAAAAATATTTGATATAAATAAAAAAAATCATTAAATTTGCACCAGTTAACAAATTAACAGTATCAGTTAAACGTTTAAATCACTTGATTAAATTTTTAATTAAAATGGATTTTATTTTTGATTAATGCATTAATTGGTACACAGAAAAAATTAAAAATTGTCTCTATTCAACAAATGTATACCAAAATCATAATATCAAGCAAACAAGTTGTTGATTTTGAACCAATTAAAATTGTGAATATTTTTTTTTTCAATAAATTATATTTTTTATTTTAATTAAAAAAATGATCAAAAAACTTTGCCATTTCAAACAATGTGTTAATTTATTCAATTAAATATTGACAATTCCCAACAACAATTCTTCAAGTTTAAGTTATTTTATTTTAAACGAAAAAGTCAATTAATAACTTTTGATATTTAATTAATATTTAAATAAAATATTTATCTCAAAATAACTTAAACATTAATTAAATCAAAATTATATTTTTAATTTTCTTTCAACTAAAAAAATAATTGATTCAATTATTACATTATTTAAATTTAAATACTTTTTAAACCATTTTTTTCTGTGTAAATAATTTTGGAGAATTTTTTTCTGTGTATAAGTGAATTTTTGTTTGTAATTTTCTTGCGTTTACTTTCTTTTTTTAAATAATAAAATAATTTGTTAAAAAGATCAAAATAAAAGAAGTGTTATACCTTAAAAGATCATTACCTAAGGAACACAGTCAGGTAAGTAAAATTAGATTATAGTACATTTTCTCAAAAACGAACTTAAACATACTTGGAATTGTATAATGATCTACAATTAAAGTTAAAGCTTCACTTAATTTAGTCCTGCAAACAAAGCTTATGTCCGACATATAAAGTCCTGCAAAGCTAAGGCTGAACTACATAAAGATCGTTCTATATAACCTCCTACGATTGATAACTTAAAGTTAGACAATATAAATTTCTACTACTGGATTTGAAGTTGTACGTAAGTAAAGCTAAAGGTCCTCTATTTATACGTTTATAATTCGCTTTATTTTTAAAAAAAATCAAACGCCTCTTTAAAAAGCCCAGTTTCACTATTAAAAGTCCTGCAAATAAAGGTAATGTTAAACAAAAGTTCACTTTATCCAGACTCAAGATCGAGTGTCCATTTTTTTCTTTTTTCACACAACCGTGTCAATTAAAGCTCAGCTTCGGCTATACTAAGTCCAAAAATTGGACTTTATAAACCCCTGCGAATGAAATTTAAGTGTGACCGTATAAAAGTCAAGTCTTAACAGTAAAGTGTGACACCTTGAATTAAATTTTACTGCATAAATAATCACGTGTTAGAACTTTCCCTTTATCTTTCAAAAATAATTTGATAAATCCGAAAATTAAATTGCAAATAAGACAACACCTAAATTAAAAAAAATGCCCCGTTTTAAAGCATTACTCAAAAATAAAATCAGCTTTATTTAAAATTTTAATCAAGTTAATTAAACGTTTAATCCGGTGAATTAAAAGTTTAATTGATACTTTTAATTTGCACCAGTAAAAAAAATTAATTGTAACAATTAAAAGTTTTAATTTTTAATAAAAACTAGTATTATTTTTGATTAATGCTTTAATTGGGGGAAAAAATTTTTGTGTCTAATATTATGAACTTTTAAAATATCAAAAATTTTGTTTAGAAATAAACATTAACCCCCATATTCATAAAAAATATTTTTTATTAATAAAAGGTTTATTAAACAAATTTTCATAGAAAATTCGTTTCATAAGCCTCCCAGCAAAAACTTACATTGCAAAGTAATGGGTTAAAAAGCTAATATAACGACTCATCACTACTTATACATTGGCATTTTAACTCATTATTTTAACACGGTGATGTCATTGGAGGCAAGTACTTACCACCCTCGCTTACAAATAGGGAGTTAAATAAGTCATTACACATTCGCTTACAAATAGGGAGTTAAATAAGTCATTACCACATTTGCTTACAAATAGGGACTTAAATAATGACTTAAAAAAAAATTTTTTTTTATTATTTTTTTTTAATTAATTTTTTTTTCTATTTTTTCTTATTTTATTTTACTTTGTTTTTTTTTCTGCCTCTGGCGGGATTCGATCGCGCAACCTCGGTGCTGATAGACTAGCTCACTACCAGCTTGTCTACTGGGGCATTGTAGTTTTTGCATAAAAAAACTATGTTTTTTACTCAATTATTAAGAGCGTAAATATGAGATTAAATTATCCATAATAACAATAAAAACGCTGATTGAAAGTGGATTGAAAGTTTTTGTTTCATTACTAAAATGACATTTTTATTGTCATAATGAAAATTTAAATTTATGAAGGCAATTATTGAAATTGTATGTTGCTTTTATAAAAAAATTTTTTGATTTCATAAAATTAATGGCAAACATGTAACATTAGATGTATGAAATAATTAAATCTTACATTTTTTTAATTAACAATTAAACATTTTTTTAAGGAAACTATAATTTTGTATTAATTTATGAATATAGTTATGTTTGTATATTGTTTTTTTATGTTCCCAATTAAAATTTTTTGTTTAACTTGGACAAACTTAAGTTTTCATATATCCAATGAAAATTTTTAACGTAATTACGAAATCCAATGAAGCGATTTTAACGAAAATACTTCATTCTAACTATGAAATTCCATTTAGACTATGAAAATTTTCATTTACCCAAGGAAAATTTTTTTATGAAAATGATTCATTAAATATATGAAGCATTTTTCTTTCAGTGTAATAAAAAAAAAAAAAAACAAATTGTAAGAATAAATATTAAAAACCAATTTGTATTAGATTTGAAAAAAATTAAACCGTAGATGCAATTTATTATGAATGAATTATAAATTTCCATAATCAACTTATAAACAAGTACTTATGTAACAGATTATATGTCAGCCATTACTCAACTACTTCTATGTAATGCAGATGGTAAGAAGTAGTCATTGAAAAGTAAGTTGTTCAGTAATTGCAAGTCATTACCAAGTTTTTGCTGGGCTGCTATAAACCTAAAATATTTTTTATGAATATAGGGGTAAATATTTACCCCCATATTCAAAAAAAAATATTTTTGATTATTAAAAGGTTTATTAAACAAATTTTCGTAGAAAATTCATTTCATAAACCTGTTATAAGTCTTAAATATTTTTTATGAATATGAGGGTTAATATGCATTGGTGCGGAACTTTTTTCGGGGGGCGGAAAAAAAATCCTAATCATAGTTAAACAATTAAGTCGGTACTTTTTAAAAATAATTTTAATCAAAAACCTGCTAGTAATTCGCAAGCAACTATGGCCAAAGTTAAGGTTGGGCTTAAGTTTAATAGTGTTGCCTCTTTAAAATATTTTCATGCAATCTGTAACAAAAACTAACGAGGTGGCTTCTCAGGCTATGCCGAATCATATATACCCTTCATCATGGTGCGATAAGAACAACGCGTTATATAAAAGAATCTTTTTTGTGCCACGCCCACTTCTCAAATCCCGCCCACATTTTGTCGGATGTTGTGTATTGATAACCAAGTTTCTTGAACCTAATTTGGAAACTTTGGCTCTTTCCATTCTCTAGATACACGGGAGGTACCACGCCCACTTTTCCAAACACGCCCATTATTTTAGAATAGTTGTATTTTGATAACTCAGATATGTGTTTCATATTTAGAAAAAATTTTTCTCTTACCGTTCTTAAGATATAAATTAGTCTTTTTTGTGCCTCGACCACTTCTCCTAATACCTAATTTGGAAAATGTTTTCCCTTATCATTCTTGAGGTATAAAAAAAACTATTTTGTGCCACGCTCACTTCTCCAATGCCGCCTAGTTTTTGTAGGATTCTGAGTATTGATAGCCGTACCAAATGTAAGAAATTTTGATACTATAGCCCTTTTCGATCTCGATATATACAGACACTTATAATGTCGTTGTATGGGAAGTGCCACGTATACTTTCAAAATCCCGCACATTTTTTAGAGAGGTTGTGTATTGCTAACCAAGTTGCTTGTAGCTTATTGAAAGCTTTGGCTCTAGCCGTTCTCCAGATACATAGAAAAACGAAATAAAATAAATAACAACAACAAGGGATTTACGCGTAAAATAAGAGGCAGTCATGGTATGGCTTTATAATTCAATATCAAACTTCAACGGAGTATATGTCACATAAATATATAACAACATAGTCCCATCATTTCTGGGGTCTTCGCCTAACCCATTTTAACATACCCACGTACAGACGGACATCGATAAATCAACTTCGCTAACTCATAAGGACCCAGAATATATACTTAATAGAGTCTAAGCTCAATATTGAACGAAATACAAATAGAATGATAAACTTTATATACCCTATTAGCCTCGGTGAAGGGTACAAAACAATAACTGCGCGATCATTTTTGGTATTTCTGATAGTGTTGCAATAATATTTTATATATCACAGTTTTATAAGACGGGAAGTGATACTGTCAAATTTTGTGTGATATCTGTGATATCATCTAATTGCTTCAAAAACCGATTTATATTGCCAGAAATATCACTATGCAATTTTGTGATAATTTTGCTGAATAACTTACCATAGGTCCCATACAAAGCAGAATAATTTTTCATGTAAAATTTCTCCCAGCCCTCTCATTTTAATTTTTGCCAGCTATGCAGAGAAGCTCAAGTTAGCCAAGCCAGTGTGGTTTGCCATAGAGGATAAAATTCTTGCGCCCGGCCAAAGGCGGCTATGCTGAGAAGTTTTTTTGGGTTTTTAAATTTGAGATTTTGAAATTACGGATTGTCTAATTCGAAACTTTAAGTTCCGGATATATATACTTTGAAAGAATTATATATTATAATATCCATTTCGCCTTGGGAGTTCTTTAATTATTTGGGCCTTATTTAATTCCTTTTTGATGGAATGTTTTTGGGAGAGTTATTTTATTAATTCCTTTGGGAGTTATTCAAGGCGAATTCATAACAGGTGGTCTTATAAGCCCAGGTGATAACTTTTTTTTTAAGTTTTATAATTGTTGGATGTCAAAATTTGTTTATTATTTTTGTTTATATTTAAGTTGAAAATTTTCAGCAGGCATGAAAAAATTTTAACATTAAATAAAGAAATAAAAAAAATAAGGTGAAAAAAGTTTTATGAAAAAAAAAGTTTTAAAAAATAAAATCCATAGAAAAAATATAAAATAAATTTAAAACCCCGAAAAACGCGTAAGTTTCCTTCTGTAAATAACGGTTTAAAAAAGAAAATATATATAAAAAAATAGAAAATTATTTAAAAAAAACTGAAAATGCGTAAGTGTTCCTTGTGCAAGAAACGTTTTGAAAAAGGAAATGGCACTTTGTTCAGTATGCCCAAAAACATTGAACGCAGGAAAAGGTGGGGCGAAATTTGTGGGAAGAATTTTGCAGCCTCAGCACTTTTATGCCCGGAACATTTTATTAACGTTTCTTCCTTTAGTCTTTTGTTTTTAAATATATATTTTAAAAATACTAGTGTTATATTAAGTTGTTTATATATTGTTATTTTCGTATCGAAGAAATTTAATAAAAATGATTAAAACTTCTTAAATATGGTGATGTTCTTTTTTAATATTATCAAATTAAAAACATTACTAATTGCCATTTTGCATTAATTTTTCTGAGCTTTCCTTTTCAGGAATTATTTTAATTGTTTGTTCGTTATTGACATGGTCTAAGAGTTAAAACAAATTTAATTAAATTTATAGGTACAAATGTAATTTTTTTAAACGATTAACTAAGCATCATTAATTTTATAGTTTGGCCATTACAATTGTAACGGGATACCAATGCACGGAAGATAATTGTAACTCCCTGCATAAGAGTAGAGTAGCACAGTGTTAAGCGTGTGTTGCTGCACCGGTCAAAAAATAACCACCACCATCCGAAACTACGATACCCTTTTCTACCATACATGCCATAAATCATCGGATTAAGTATCATGGGAGTATTTAGTTTTTTTTTCTTTTTTTGTTGCAATCACTATACTTCCTTTGTTTACTTCCTCGTCATTAGAGAAGATATGATACGTTTTTGTTCAGTCTCCTGCAAAATTCTCTTAAGCTCAATCATAGCCCGGCCAATAAGAACATGGAGCTTTTTGATTTCGTTCACTGTTAAATTAAACAGCTTTTCTAAATTTAATTCTGTATGCAATGTTTCATCACCTTTTGATTTATTTTTCACTTTCCTGCATACATTTTCACTAAATCTTGCGTATTTCCAGCATGTATTTTATTAATTTATTATTATTATTATTGATTAATGAATTCGCCTTGGTTTATTTTTTCGCCCTACGTCATTTATTTTGACATTGTACAATGATTTTACAAAAACAAAATGCTTGTGGTTTTTGTAGAGTTGTACTTGTTGTAGTACTGAGATTACCTGTAATGAATTCGCCTTGGAGTTATTTCATTATGAAATATCGCCTAAATGCGATTTGTTTCATATTTTATTTGGAAATTAAAAATTTTTTTTGGTAGTTATTTATTTTTTCCAGTTTGACTTATTTAATTTATATTGAAATTTCACGGAGCAACATTTCAATACAGTACTAAAAACTGGTGTAGTTTTGTGAACCATGGGTCCAATATAAATTTCCCTCCTGAAAATCATTTCAGTTCGGCTTAAACTGCAACGATTCATGATATTTTACTCAACTTAGTTCAAATTATGTTGTATATATATTTATAAAAGCATACAACCTTCTGATTGTCGGTCAGTAATTTGACAAAGGTCAATCAATTATAAAATTGACGTTTATTGTTATAATGATTAATTAATAATTAATAGCTCCCATATAGAGCCAACTTCTGAAATATTCTTACCAGTGCTGCCACGTCTAATATCATGTTTACAAGCATAATTTTTCAATTGTGAAAAAATATAACCAAATTAGAAATGACTTTTGTAAATTTAGAAGACATTAAAATTAATAGGAACATTTTAATTACTACTAAACTAAGAAAACAAAACAAGAAATGTAATTCTTGTATATATTAATAAAATAACGAGGAACTTAAATTAAATAATTTTATTCAACATTTTTTATTTTTCGAATTTATTCTATGAGTTAAATTTTCAGTTATGCATTTTATAAAGCTTTTTTTTTTTGCTTATGAAAAGAAATAATTCCCAATATTTTTTAAATAATAATTAGTATTGTGGTTATTTTGTTGAACTATTCATGGTTTTTAATCCAAATTTTTACTATTTTTAATTAGGCTTAAGTTCATTAAATTTAATTTTCATTAAATTATTTTTATGAAGAAAGGAATTTTTACAACATGGAAGATTAATTAAAATTGTTATTGATAATTTTCATTCTTGACTGACCTGGGATTCGAAGCCAGGCTGGCTGGCGTGTGATTCGAACCCAGGCGGCTGGTTACCCTGACATGTTTCGACCTCAACCACTAGGTCTTCTCAAAGGGATTTGCCGTCTTACACTCGCAGCCATCGATGACTGCTGACGTCAGTAGTCAAACATCAATCCTTAAACCAAATTGTATTTTAACCTTTGGTAGATCGAAATTTGCTTATTGAATGATTATCCATTTTTAATTGATCTCACATGTTTTTCCTTTACTTCTGTTTTTTCCGTACTTTTGTCAAGAATTCTTCTTGACGTCCAAAGTACATTTTTTGTTTATCATGTTTTTTGTCTTTCTTTTTTCTTGTTGACATTTTTCAGCACAACTTGAAGGACAAATGAACACATAGAGCTTGTGCCTTAGCTTTAACAATAATTAGTATTGTGGTTATTTTGTTGAACTATTCATGGTTTTTAATCCAAATTTTTACTATTTAATTAGGCTTAAGTTCATTAAATTTAATTTTCATTAAATTATTTTTATGAAGAAAGGAATTTTTACAACATGGAAGATTAATTAAAATTGTTATTGATAATTTTCATTCTTGACTGACCTGGGATTCGAAGCCAGGCTGTCTGGCGTGTGATTCGAACCCAGGCGGCTGGTTACCCTGACATGTTTCGACCTCAACCACTAGGTCTTCTCAAAGGGATTTGCCGTCTTACACTCGCAGCCATCGATGACTGCTGACGTCAGTAGTCAAACATCAATCCTTAAACCAAATTGTATTTTAACCTTTTGTAGGTCGAAATTTGCTTATTGAATGATTATCCATTTTTAATTGATCTCACATGTTTTTCCTTTACTTCTGTTTTTTCCGTACTTTTGTCAATAATTCTTCTTGAAGTCCAAAGTACATTTTTTGTTTATCATGTTTTTTGTCTTTCTTTTTTCTTGTTGACATTTTTCAGCACAACTTGAAGGACAAATGAACACATAGAGCTTGTGCCTTAGCTTTTACAATAATTAGTATTGTGGTTATTTTGTTGAACTATTCATGGTTTTTAATCCAAATTTTTACTATTTAATTAGGCTTAAGTTCATTAAATTTAATTTTCATTAAATTATTTTTATGAAGAAAGGAATTTTTACAACATGGAAGATTAATTAAAATTGTTATTGATAATTTTCATTCTTGACTGACCTGGGATTCGAAGCCAGGCTGTCTGGCGTGTGATTCGAACCCAGGCGGCTGGTTACCCTGACATGTTTCGACCTCAACCACTAGGTCTTCTCAAAGGGATTTGCCGTCTTACACTCGCAGCCATCGATGACTGCTGACGTCAGTAGTCAAACATCAATCCTTAAACCAAATTGTATTTTAACCTTTGGTAGATCGAAATTTGCTTATTGAATGATTATCCATTTTTAATTGATCTCACAGGTTTTTCCTTTACTTCTGTTTTTTCCGTACTTTTGTCAAGAATTCTTCTTGAAGTCCAAAGTACATTTTTTTTTTTGTTTATCATGTTTTTTGTCTTTCTTTTTTCTTGTTGACATTCAGCACAACTTGAAGGACAAATGAACACATAGAGCTTGTGCCTTAGCTTTAACAATAATTAGTATTGTGGTTATTTTGTTGAACTATTCATGGTTTTTAATCCAAATTTTTACTATTTTTAATTAGGCTTAAGTTCATTAAATTTAATTTTCATTAAATTATTTTTATGAAGAAAGGAATTTTTACAACATGGAAGATTAATTAAAATTGTTATTGATAATTTTCATTCTTGACTGACTTTAAATAATTTTATTTATTTGAGAACTTTTTCATGAAAAATATTGTAATTTTATAAGAGATAAAACCGACAAATTTTAATACAAACTTCAGTTTATTGAAAGTTAATAAATTAACCCCCTATTCATAAAAAATAATTTTGGTTAATAAAAGGTTTGTGAAAGATATTTTCATAGAAAATTCGTTCATAAACCTGCTATAAACTTTAAATATTTTTTTATGAATATGAGGTAAATATATATCCTCTACAATAAACGAAATTTGTACTTCACAGTTATAAATAACGAAAAAGGAAAAATTAAATTGTTTTCCGCTATCAGTGGCAGGGTTGTCAAATGTTGCGATTTGTAATCCTCTTGTTGATGGACATTTACGTTTAGCGATATTGCGTTTATGATACAAGATCGATATCATATATTATAATTTATATCACCTAGACGATATCGTTGGAATATCGTTTGGCTGATAGATTAGTGTAATGCTTATGTGTCAGATTATATGTCAGCCATTACTTAACTACTGCTATGTAATGCAGATGGTATGAAGTAGTCATTGAAAATTAAGTTGTTCAGTAATTTCAAGTCATTACCTAGTGTTTGCTGGGTTGTTTGTGGCCAATGCGCGGAACATAATTTGTTTGTTTTGCCCATACTTCAACTATGTTTTTATAGGCGTGTACGGCTCAAGCCAAACCGGATTAACAAAAACCACATTTATTTTCAAATATTTTGAAATTTTTAAAGCTTAATGTGGTCTCTTTCGATTTTTTTCTTTAAGAAAAATATAATATAAAATATTTGTTATTTGCTTTTTTGTTATTAATTTCACAGTAGCACATTTTTCAACTTTAATATCTTGAACCAATTGAGACCCCCAAAATCTGAAAGCTTATGATGGTAGAAGAAACCCCCTAGCTGGGTTTTGAATTATTAGCTAAGGTTTTTTTTAAATTCATTTTTAAAGTTTTCGAATGTGGGGTGGATATTAGTATAATTTTCAAAAAACAGGTTCTGATTCTTAAGTCTATACCTTGTGAACTATTCGAAATATTGCTTGTCTCTCTTAGGCAAATTTTTAGCTATTAATCAGATCTAAAAATTTTAACTTGAGATAAAATAAAAAAAACCACATATTACTCAAAACAGCAAAACTCTCAAAAAACGCAAAATTTTTTTGTTTTTTATTGTTGATGATGGAAAATATAAGGGCTATTCAAATATTTTAAAATAGATACTTAGAAAAATTAATGATTTTAAACATAAAGAATGCAAAATAAGGACACTTCAAATCCTTTAAATATATATTGCAATTTAGTCGTCGCTTTCGGAGCCAGTCTCATCATCTGAAAACATGTTTCCGACCGTTTCGCTCGAATTTTTTTTGTATGAAAATACTTTATGGCTAGACCAGCTGACTTCCCCAAGCATCACATCTATTTTTTTTCCCCTTTGAACCGCTTTTCTATCGGGATGGTTACTTGGTGGAAGCGCTCACCTGGCTCATCGGATGTTGGCAATTGGTTTTCGAACTCTGCCAAATGATTATTTAAAAAGTGAAGTTTTAATGTCATGGTCACACTGATTGCTTGGAAGACTTGACCATATTTTTTTCTGAAACTTTCCATTCGACTCTTTCTATAACTATCTGTAGTGTGTCCCAAGCAATTAAGTAGTTTCCGTGCAAAACCATATTGAAATCTTTCTTTTTTTTTAACAACTTTCGAATGTCTGATCCATGAAGTACACCTGTTTTAAGCAAAAAAAAAAAAAAAAAAAAAAAATTTACACAAAGTAAATAAAAATTTGAAGAGATTAGTTAAGAAGTATATTACCAGCTTTAATTTTTTGATCACTTAGTCTTGGAAAAATTTTCTTAAGGCCGAAGGGAAACAAGCAATATTTCGAATAGTTCACGAGGTATAGACTTAAGAATCAGTACATGTTTTTTTGAAAATTGTGCTAAAATCCACCCCACAGTCGTAAATTTCAGAAATGAATTTAAAAAAAAACCTTAGCTAATAATTCAAAACCCAGGTAGGGGTTTTCTTCTACCATCATAAGCTTTCAGATTTTGGAGGTCTCACTTTGTTCAAGATTTTAGTGCTGCACTGTGTTTTTAATTCTATTGTAATTTTTGAAATTATTTTAAGTTTTAACACAATGCAACAGATTGGCCAACATTTAGTGTTGACAACAAAACCTTTGTAACATGTTAATTGTTGATGATACGAGTATTTACATATCTACATATGTGAATGTATATATATTTGAACAAGTTTTACAAAAAAAAGTTGGAACATTGTCTCTAACATAAAAGCACTCAAATATTGAGGAGATTTATTTTTCAAAAGACACTTTGTAAACATTATATTTAAATAAAATGAAAATTTACTTCCATAACTATTTAGTTTTTTTTTCTTTTGCTAAATTTATTCAAATTTTAATGCAATTTTGTATCCATCAACACACTTAGTTTTATATTTATTATACTTATGTACTTTGTATATTAAATCCTAGAAATGAAATAGATACATTTGTACACCTTTTTACACATGCCAAGTAAAACGTAAATGTAAAATTACAACAACATTCATCATTCAAGCATTTATTTGCTCAACATTCCTTTATACTTACAAATTGTCATAAACACCTGCAGTTACACGTACATCTATAGAAACATTGGCACGGTGGGGCAAAAAAAAAGGGAATGTAAATAGTCGCTCTTGAGATTTAGTCACTAGGGAAATATTTTGAAAAACATTTATGTTATTCCCGTACAATAAATATAGTTTTTCCATTAAATTTCTCTTACCTACCCCACTGTTCACTCTCTAAAATAATCAATCCCCCTACACAAATAAAGAATAGTATATAAATGTGTTTATTTCTGTTATTTAAACGATAGAATTCAAATATTGTCAAATAGACACACACACATCGTGACAACGACTACGAGTTTAGGTGGACACCAACAATCTATTGGTTACTACGATTGAAAAAAAAAAAAAAAACAGAACAAGGATACAAACAAACAGAATTGCAAACATCATCAAATAACCACCAGCATTTATAGTTCAGTTAGTTGGTATGAATGAGTGTGTGCATGTGTTTTTGAAAGGATTTGTGCATATGTATTATATTCTGTGTACATAACGATATTGGTCATCCATACAAAGACGCATTTGTAAATGATGCAAATATGAATGTGTATGGCATAGTGTTCGATTGTTAGAATTTGGGTCATTGACTGTCCACAGAAAAGTACAAAAAGATATATGTATTTTAAATATTGCAAATATCCATGATCCATAATAAATATGAAAAAAATGTAAATGGTGATTTTTAATCAAAAATGTTATGTTATAGGGTGATCGATTCGGATATTCAACCATTTTGAAAACCGGGGCTTAAATGTCGAAGAATCCGGATTTTTTGTCCAAAAAGATCTTTTTGTTCAGTCTGACTAGCTGGTTGTCCATGTAAAACTTGAGCGCCAAGTACAGTCCGCACTTTTAGAGATAATGTGATGAAATTCGGTACATTGATTCTAATTTTGCACAATGACCAAGCCTATTGAAAATCGGTCCATAATTTCACATAGCCCCCATACAAGCTTCTTAATTTAATAAGGGTTTTTTGCCCATAAACCATCTTGGTATTTTGGTATTAGGATTAAATTTGGTCCAAACTTATTTTATAGCAATCAAAATCATCTTATCATATTGTATTGGAGTCGGTCCATTTTTGACCATAGCTCCCATAGACACAGATAGATAGATATGAAGAAGGCCATATGCACCGCGACCCAGAGGATCTTTTGTGCAGCCTGTGTATATCACCATGTCAGGTCCAGGCTGCGTATACAGCCTATCACCCTGCTGAAAAATCGTAGAATTCAGTTGGGCCCATAATTTGCGCGCCGAAAAAATTCCGCCAGGAAGTCGCCAAAGCAGGCAGCAGCAGAGGAGATGTTCCGATGTTTCGTCATCAACCTTACAAAATCTGCATATCTTGGTACCAACATTACCCATTATATATTGATGGTATCTAAGTCCGCAATGCCCCGCAAAGAGGACCACAAGTAGCCTAGTTTCCCCTTCTCAACAAGAAGTAGCCTACTTGGCCTGCTACGGGACAGAGTCACAAATGCCTTGAACTGTCTTTATCCAGAAATGGACGACAATATGTGAAGGAATTTACGTTTGGACCATGTTTGCAACATCCCTTTAATGTGACGGTCAGGGACGCCGACGAAAGGGGCTCAGGGCCTATAAATGGGCGACGAGCGGCCCTGTTTGAAAAGCAATCAGCCCTTTCGTTGCCCACATGGCCGGGTACCCAACACAAATTCAATTCGTTGTGCTTCCCCAGATCGTTCAGAGATGCAAAACAGTCCATGGCCAACCTGGACTTCACCTCTAAAGAAGATAGTGCTCTACGATCAGCCTGGCTATCCGACATTATAAATATCCTCAAGCCCTTTGCCCTTCTCCTCAGACATTCCCCAGCGCATATGAGGATAGCGTATATCTCTGCCTGGAAGATCAAAGGCTGTTTGCCAATTGACAAACCCCTTTGGAGACCCGGGCCTAAGTGTTCCTATCCAATATCAGACTAGGCAGCATGTGATCACTTACCAAGATAGATGGATCGTTTTGGAGAATTTCAAGGACCAGCATGTGACCCAACAAATAGCTCCCATACAAATACTACTTCTGAAAATATCTTAATGTCATAGCTTCATTATTAATGTTGGTATTAACATAAAAATTACTGACAATAACTTTTACGACAGTAACTATGTCATGACAAACTGTTGTCCTGGTATGTCCAAAATAAAAACCCTCATCCTGAAAACTCGGCACAAAGAACTTTTACATGAATCTTAACCTCATAGTATTATTTTGTTTAGGCGGGTCCATGATTTGCCATGGGTCTCAAATTGGGTGTAGCGAATCACTGACTATCGCTGTTTCAACCTCAATTTGCTGTTTTCATATATGTGATGTGCGTCTTCGGCGGCTGCTTCCTTGGGGCTTTGAGTTAATGGCTTGCCATGCATCTGTAGATTTCTACTAAGGGTGGCGTATCCAATGCCACTTGCGATGTCTTATTTCCAAATTTATTGGATGTTAATGCCACAAAAAGAAGTTAGTTGTTGTTTGAGGACAGCATGTTTGCAATATCTTTCGGAAGCAGTTGCTTACAAATTATTGTATTACTTGTGGTACTAGGTCTTCCACATTCTTTTAAAAAACTATTACTATTAAAGAAACAAATTAGAATAAGTTATTTTTTTCTTGTTAATGAATTTTTGGCGCCCAAGAAAAACTTTTATAAAGTGAGTTATATTTTCAGATAACCACAAATAAATTATAAATTTGCCTACGGGTGCCCCGGTAGGCTAGCTGGTAGTGAGTTAGTCTATCAGTACCGGGGTTGCGGGTTCGATTCCCGCCAGAGACTCTGGTCTCCTGCAGACAAGCAAAAAGCTTCGCGGGATTTAGTGTAGGAATAATAAAAAAAAAAAAAAAAAAAAAATTACTAAGCGTGCTTTCTTCTAAACATTCAAGATCTTTTAAATTTAAAATTATTTAAATCTGATTTCAAAAATGGTAGAACAATCGATCATTCTTATACGTGAAGAAAGAAAAAAGTGAATAGTTATAGGGATGTTCCTATCCAACTGATATATATATATAAAGCAGAAAAATGAAACACTTTAACCAAAGTACAGAATTAAAACTGAAGTGTAAAAACACATCAAAAACTTTACTTATGAAGTAAGCCAGCTAATATCATTGCAAAGACTTTTTTTTTTTTTTTTTGGTGAAAAGCTCATTACTTTTGTTTGAAAAGGTTAAACAATTCATGTGTAGCACACAATTTGTGCTAATAATGTGTTTTTTTTTTATATAAACAGGTAACAAATAACTAGTACACAAAAAAAAAAAAAAAAAAAAAACATTTGTCTAACCACAGGACAAACCACAACTTTCAAAACTTGTTGATTTTGTATCTACAGATCGAAATGCACCAATTTTACATAATTTTTATTGTGCCAAATTGGTTGAAAATAAAGAAAATGTCCCAATCAAATTCTCAGCAGTCACATGATCTACTCTGTTTACATAAATTTTATTGTCGCAGACTGACGAAAAACAATAAAGTGCCAATAATCGCCGCACCAGTCTAAGAAACAGCTGCCATATATGCTAGATGCGATCAATGTTTATTGATTTGAAATAACTTTATTATGTACTTCAATATCACATTAGTGAATTATACAAAAAAAAAAAAAAATCTAAACAGAAAAAACCAACCCTTCAAAATTAAAAAATAAATGAAAATAAGGTATGAAGATTAAATACTCTTCTGCTTCCATTACGGATTTAACAAGTTGGAAGTGCGATTTTTTGGGGAATCATTTTTGTTTTTCTTTGTGAGGCCCCCTAATATGTTTAGAGGCAACCATTAAATGATTGTGGCTACTTGATGGAGGACCAATTTAACTATAATATTTATTACAAGGAGTTAATTACTTCCTTGATCTTGGAATACTACTTGACCCTAGGTTAGAAAGGCTGGTGTGAAGCAAACTTCACACCCTCACCCAGAGACCAATATGGTCCATTGTGATGGGATAGGTTAGGTTAGAAAGGCTACCTGACTCTAAACTCAGCTTTAACTCACATATTACGTTAATGATATATAAAGCTAGTGGCACACTTGGATATATAAAACGCTGGGTAAAAGAGTACGATGACCCGTATATCTATTACAAAAAGCTTATATGTATATGTCACTTGGTAGGCCGATTCCCTAATATGGATCGATTATATGGGACCTCATTTACCAAACGTATTCCAATTCAGTCGAATCGGTACAGAAACAACTCCTGCTCTCCTGCCTTCGCGGATTACATTTCAACCCTTGCCTTCACACACAGCTCGACTGGCTCTGATAAAGCTACCTACTTTAAAAAGTCGTAGAATAGAGCTGAATATATCGTTTATTTTAAACATTATTTATGGTGATGTCTGCGCTGGATTTTTAATTAATGAGATTTCATTTAATACTCCTAAACGATCATCCTGAAATTTCATGCCGTTATCCTTCAAAATTGTTAGAGCTAATTATGGTGATGCTGACTCTCTTAGAGGAATGTGTTACACTTTCAATAAATTTTATAGATTTATTGTAGAAGTAGAATAAGTAGAATAATAATTGCTTTTCTTTATTGATAGTAAAATTAATATAATGCAATCAAAAGTTAGTTTTTAGTCTATTTTACTTAAGTGTATATTAACATTTTTAAAATCTCTCTAAGGAAAAATCAAAAAAATCAACAATTAATAATAAAGAAATAAAAAATAATATTGTTAAATTACCCATAGTATTTTTAAACACTTTTATAAAAAAAGTTTTGATTTAGGTGACCATATTGAAAAAATATTTTTTTTCTGTGTGTATCAGTGAAGCCGAAATTGGAATATAAACGAGCTTATGTTTGAACCAGTTTCTAGACTTTATAAAGAAATACAGTTGAAGCCAACATACAAACATATCAAGAACTACAATTAAAGACATTAATTTAAGCCAAAATATAATACTATAAAGTCTAGCGACTGAAGCTTAAACAGGACTATCAGAAGTTGTATCTACAGTTTAAGCTAAAGATGGGCTATATAAAGATGTTTGAGTGAACCTACAATTAAGCTATATAATCAGCCGTGTCACAGATTGTGTTCGGAATTCTGTCAATTCCGTATTTGCCATTCCGTTCGAAATCAGTTTTGGTGCTTTGGATTCCAATCGGTTTCATTAATCTGAAAAATTTTGTTTAAGCGATTTTTATGTAACCAATTTGGCAGCTTCAGTATTTATCACTGTGTAATATGGCAACAATTCACTGAGCAAGACAACAAAAAAATCTTTTTACAAAATTTTTGTACAAAAAGATATACATTTGAGTTTTTAATTATGTATATAAAAGTGATAAACCTTAAATATTTTGAAATTTTAAAAGTAAATATGCCGGGCGTATAAATAATTGCTGCAATTGAATAAAAAAGAAGTTAACATAGTGAAGAAAAACTCAGTCGTCGTAAGTTAAGAGATGCTTCTAGGGCTGCTAGATAATTTTGATAAAAAATCAACATATTTTCAAAAAAAAAAAAATCGGCATTATCGGCACTTCAATTAAAGAAAATAAAACATATTTTTATTAACACAAAAATAAAAAAACAGGATAATTCAGCATTAACTCATATAAAAACATTAAAATTAATAAAAAAGGATATTGATTTTTTAATCAGGCTTAAGTTTATTGAATTTAATTTTCATTAAGTTATTTTTATAAAGAAAGGAATTTTACGACATGAAATGAATTTAAAATTATTGATAATTTTTCATTCTTGACTGAGCTGGGAATTGAACCCACGTTTTCACGGACAGGTTGCCCAGACAATCTTTATGTGGTTACAATCGAACTAGTCTGGGCAACCTGTCTGTGAAAACCTGGGTTCAGTTCCCAGCTCAGTCAAGAATGAAAAATTATCAATAAATTTTAGTTCATTTCATGTTGTAAAATTCCTTTCTTCATAAAAATAATTTAATGAAAATTAAATTCAATGAAAATTTTTTCGTAATTAATTTTCTGAAGCAACAAAATACGGAATGAGTTTCGTTTCCAAACGGAATTTTAACCTGTAATAGCTGAATATTTGGCGATTGAATGAAAAATGGAACTAAAGAACTATGATTGAAGTCAAAGTCAGACCTACCTTAAAAATTAAAATGGTACTTTATAAATATCAAAGACTAAGGACATATTGGGACTGACGGCAAAATAAGACTAGAAAGATCTGGGATTAAGGGAAAACCGGCACCATTTAAATACCCGAAGCCCAACTGAAATATCTCTTTGGCGTTAGGAAAAAAGGTATTAAGTCAAAAAATAAAAAAATCATTTTGAGTTTTGGATTGCACTTAACTGAATAACATTTTCTCTTCCGTTTGTTATTAATAACAAAAGTCTAGCAAAACTTCAATCGCAATCATTTGATCTTTAGGAAATAATTCATGTGTAGCCAAAACCCCCAAAAATTAGCATACAGTTTTGGGCTAATAAAGTTTTTTTTTTCCAGAGTTTTTTTTATTGAATCTTCATATATTATACATATGAACTAACAATAAGTAATCAAATCTTATCCTAATAATTTAACTCATGTCCTGCCATTGCCCGACTAAATTTTTTTTTATCACGGTTTCTGTTTACATATTTAGGTGTTAATCGCTCTTCTGATTGGGTGAGTGCTGCAGTGTGTCTTCTCCTTAAGCGAGTGTGGCCGCCATCATTTTAAATATTTCAAGCAGGTGGAGTTGGGTGTAGTTCAAGCCTTTTTAATAAAGTGCTTTTTTTTTATATAAACAGTTAACAAAAAACTAATAAAAAAAAAAAAAAAAAAAAAAAAAAAAAAAAAAAAACTATTGTCTATGTTGTGGCTCGAACCCACGACAAACCGCAACTTTCAACACCAATTTTATATAATTTTTATTGTGCTAAAGGTGCTATCAGACGGGATGTATTTTACATATGTACTGTCAAATTTTCCATCTGTAAAAGTTGTACACATCGTGTGATACATATGAAGCTTTGCATGTGTAAAATACATGTGGAAATACATATGTAATTTTTTCGATTAGAACACGCTCTATTTTCCTGTGGCAAACATAAACAAATCAGCTGGTTTGTCTTGAAACGAAATTTATACACGTTAAAAAGTCAGCTTTTGTTTACATTTATAGGTTATGTCATAAGGAAAAACATAAGTAGGTGTGATAGCAATAATTATGAATCGTATGTAAAATGGAAATTTTGACATACATGCGGAATTACATTTTGGTAAGAAAAGTGACAGTACATATGTAAAATACATCCCGTCTGATAGCACCTTATATTAGTTCACAATAAAGAAAATGTACTTCAATATCACATTAGTGAATTAAAAAAAAAAAAAAAAAAAAAATCTAAACAGAAAAATACAACACTTCAATATAAAAAAAAAAATTAAAATTGGGTATTAAGATTAAATACTCTACTGCTTCCATTACGGACTTAACAAGTTGCAAGTGCGATTTGGCGGAAGTCTTTTTGTTTTTCTTTGTGATGAACCCTAATATGTTTACAGGCAACCATTAAATGGTTGTGGCTACTTGATGGAGGACCAATTTAACTATAATATTTATTGCAAGGAGTTAATCACTTCCTTGATCTTGGAATACTACTTGACCCTAAGCTCAGCTTTAATTCACATATTCATGATTGGCACCATGTTAATACGCGATAGAAGCCCAAATGAGATTATTTCTTTAACGTTAGGCTAAAAGGTATTAAGTCAAAAATAAAAAATCATTTTGAGTTTTTGATTGTACTTAACTGAATATCATTTTCTCTTCCGTTTGTTATCAATAACATAGGTCGATAATAAGTCAACTAAATTATATTCCATTTAACATATAAAGACCCAACTCTGAAACCAAAATGGCTATACGAAATTTTTTGAAATAACCAATATGGAATTATGTATAAAATACCTTCGGTTTTGGGTTAATTTTTTCGGGAGCTTTCCTAATAAATGCTTTTTTTTGTTTTTCAGTATTTATTTATTGAATCTTCATATATTAAATATGAACTTATATAAATGTGTTCGCACATATTTCTGTTATTGTTTTCACAAACTACAAATACAAATGTGTAACTGTGTGTATGCATTTTATGCATACAAGGCATTACTTTTAGTAAAACTAATGCCTTGTCAATTCCAATTTCAATACACATTCAGAAACAGTTTATCAGGCTAAAAACAAATACATATTTACTAATGCATGCATATGTAAGTTTTAAATAAATTGCTTCTAAATGTTAAGAAAATTGATGTGGTACTTTTAACAAAAAACATATTTTATCTTTTTAAATTTATCCACACAATATTAAATTAATTAATTTTTTATACTTTGTGGTTACAATATTTAACTTTTAGCAGCAAGAAGAACTTTAAGAACACAGTACATTAGCCTCACAGATTCTGAAAATTCATTAGAATATTGATCCGCAAGGATTCTTAACGGTTTTGTTAAATAACATAATTTCGAAGGAGGCAAATTCAAACATATACAATATGTATGCATTTAATTTTAAACCTCCTTAATTCTTCTTTTATTTCTCTAGCACTTAAGTAAAACGTAACCAACGCACAGTGGGAGATTTTGAAAAAAAAAAAATGGAAATAACTCTGGATTTCTTAATGGTTAGTCCAATTGGAATAAAATTTCAGGTCGCTATAAATTTTTTACACTAGCTTTACGTTTTCAGAGGATACGGCATAAAGTAGAAATTTGTAAAAAACTCACGTCTATTTTAGAAGGGCCTACAGCCCGTAGTGATTTAAATTTTGGAACACTTTTCGCATAGCAATATTATTAAATTAAAAAATATAAATAAAAAATTTTTGTTTATCAATCAAAAATAATGAAGTGTTTTCTTAAGGTATGTTCACAAATATTTGACGAAAAAAATTAAAAAAAATTTATCGAATTTTAGCTTTATTTTTGACAATTTCTATTGATTTACTTAACTATATTTGTAAGAAGATAATTGATAATGTAATTCAGAAGCTGTTACATATTGTTTGATCTAGCTAAACGTTTTGCAAAAGCAAATAATTTCTTAATAAAACTAGTGGTTATGTGTAGGACGTCAAATATTTAATAGGTGTGAACAAAGCTTTAGCTTAAAAATTAAATAAAAACGAATTTGTTTTTAATTCAAATGCTAATAACTTTTTAACTACAAAGGATGTTTTCACAATTCTTTTCGTAGGATTTTAATGAAATTGTTTGTAATTCATAACAAAAAATATTTAAAAAAGCTGGAAAAAGTTGAGTCCTATACTCGCCAAATCCTTGTAGGTCAAAAGTAGCAAATTTTCAAAGTCGGAAATTTCATTTATACATAAAATTGGTCATTTATGCATGTCCACAACCTTTACCATAAGCGCACACGCTGTTCCTGCCCCACGAGCACCCCCCCCCCCCCCCCTTGTAAAGAAATATAATTGTTCACATATTAAAATGTCAATTGATTTTATTATGGCCCTAATCATGTAAAACACAACGCAACGCCAAACACAACGCAACAGTTGGCAGCACTAAGGAAACAAATACAACATTACAAAAAGAATAAATAATAATCTCCGAATACGTCAAAAATTATATTAAGCAAAAATCAAATTTTGGCGCCGAACGCGATAATAAATTAATTTTAAGCCAATTTTTATTTCTCTTGGTTACTATCTTATTTAAATTTAATTAAAATAATCAATAACTTTAAAGCACAAAACGTGGAATTTTTGTAAACATAAACAAAACTTTGCCATAAGACTAGACAAACAATACAAGAGCAAAATAAGCGCCATCTGGCGTAGTAATGCCACCTGTTTATTTCATCATGTGTCTAACGCTCCATTGCTTGTGGCGTTGAAAATTTTAAAACGGTACATAAATTTCTGTTGAAAGCAGCAACAAAATTACAAAATTTTTATGACATTTGTGCTTTCAATGTTATTCTTTGGAGTTGCGTTGGGCTTTATATGATTAGGGCCTTTATATAGCGATTTCTGGCAAATCTCATTCAATACAGTTTTTTCCAAATTATATAAAAGGATTTAGAAAGAATTTTCCATTTCTTAAATGTGAATTTGCTATTTTCGTACCGTGAGTGCCACCTTTGCTAAATTTAGTAGGTGTTAAGTCTGTTGAATGTGTTTCAGATAATATTAATATATTTTCAGTTCATTCAAACATTTTAAAATTTTTATTCGCCTTCGACCAAAAGATGAAAAATTATTATTAATTGCCATCTGAAATGTTATTCCTTACCGTTTGCCAAATCTTGAATTATTGTACTTTTTTATTGCAAAATCTCCCACTGTGCAAAGTCTTAGGAAAAACGCATAAAGATGACTCCGGAAGCCGTTTCAATTCTTTTCAATAAAAGACAAATTAATGAACTTTGAAATTCTACATTAATGAAGTTCATTCGGAAACATGAATATTTATGTATATCGAATCAGAACCCATAAAAATATTTAAAACATAAATTCTTTTAAGTTGGAAATAAATTTACTCAGCTATAAAATATAACATATGCCCTTCCTACCCTTTAACAATTAAAATGAAGAAAACTAAATCCATAAAACAAAAAACACAGAAATTTAGCCCCAACTCCGAAAAAACAACTAAAAGTGTCATTCATCAATTATTGAAAAAAAAAAAAAAATTAAGCAGAAATAAATCTCGAAAAAACAGATTAAAAAATTTCAGAAGATTTTGTAGGTTTTTTTGTTTGAAACACGGTTTGCCGTTGTTTTTGCTTGTTAAACTAACGAGTTTTCGAAACAGCACTTTTATAGTGTTCATTCAATATTTTGTAGTATCCCAAGAGTAGTCAAGGTTGATTAACATCGCACCTGGTGTTCGAGTGTGTTTTTTGTTCATTTTAACCCTTTTGTTGTTGGAGCTTGGTAGGAGTGTATTTCGAAACACATGTTTGTGATATTGTGTTGTTTTAAATTTCTATACAAATACTCTTACAAAAATACCTTTTTTTTGGTATCTGTGTTTTTCTAAGTATTTTTTAATAAAGTTGGTTTATGTTGTTTGTTCAGTGATTTGAAATTTTCGTTAGTTAATAGGAGGATTTTTGGTTGTGGATTAGAAATCTGCCTATCTCTCCTGTAAAACGTGCGTATGTGTCATTGTGCGTTTGAGGAACATTAATTTTGATTATTTTCTGTTGGGTAACAGCAAAATTATCTAATTGACTAAACTATTAAACAAATAAAACCGACATCAATCAATGTTGAAAGTTAAAGGGGATTTTATTTTTTTATATTGCATGAAATCAATAAATTTTTTACTACTTAGGTGGGATTTTAGTTTTAGAACCAATCGAAACTTTTTTTTAATTAATCTTTACTAAACGCATATAAATTTAAATTCTAATGACCAATTTTCGGAATAGTATTTAAATCTATATTATGTTAATTTTCCTATAAACTTAAATCGTACTTAAATACAGTGGCCATGGTCTGTAACTCTCACGTCGAGAAACTTTTCGATTGAAATGTAAGAAATGCACCAAAAATGCCATGAATTGAAACAAACAGCTCTTTTTCTCACTTAACTGTGTCTGCAACATTTTTGGCGAGTAATAAATAGCTGTCACGTAAGGAAATTACTCGCCAATATACTGAAAAGCGTGTGTTTGTAAAATTTTTGTGAGAAAGTTCCCGCTTTGAACTGTCAAATAAACTCACGAAGAAAAACGGGGTGGGAAAAATTTAAACACTAAAAAAATATATTAAAAATGCATTGTATAATAACACGGAAGAGGTAAGTATTTTCTGTTTTCATTGCATAACTAATTTCTTTTAACATTTTTAAACAATATACGAATGTTTTCAAAGCCATTTTGTAAACGACAAACATTAAAGTTGCACTTACCATTATTTGGTATATCCGCCGGTCACTGTTGCCAACGGATTTCCAAAGAAAATCGCTAAAACAGAATAAAAAATAGCTAAAAATAGCTAAATTTTTAACTTTTTAAAAAATTTAGCGATATTTCGCTATAACTTTTTCGAAATATTTAAAAATTTAGCGACAAATCGCCTTTTTGCAAATAAAATCAGTAACTTATGTTAAGCTTTGTAAAATTATGAATGAAATGCATCATCAAATGCTATTTTTAAGAACAAATTTCAGGAAGCATGTAGAACATACAATCGTATATACTTACATACATATTTAACCCTGGAAGGCTAACGCCTTTTAATTATACGTTAAAACTAACGCCTATCTTTGAACCTATCTTTACTCATTGTGGCTCTGTATCTATCTCCAGAGTAAGAAGTGTCAAATAATAGGTCAGCAGTAAGGTTCCCAGCAAAAACTTACATTGCAAAGTAATGGGTTAAAAAGCTAATATAACGACTCATCACTACTTATACATTGGCATTTTAACTCATTATTTTAACACGGTGATGTCATTGGAGGCAAGTACTTACCACCCTCGCTTACAAATAGGGAGTTAAATAAGTTATTACCACATTCGCTTACAAATAGGGAGTTAAATAAGTCATTACCACATTCGCTTACAAATAGGGACTTAAATAATGACTTAAAAAAAAATTTTTTTTATTATTTTTTTTAATTATTTTGTTTTTCTATTTTTTCTTATTTTATTTTACTTTGTTTTTTTTTACTTTGTTTTTTTTTCTGCCTCTGGCGGGATTCGATCGCGCAACCTCGGTGCTGATAGACTAGCTCACTACCAGCTTGTCTACTGGGGCATTGTAGTTTTTGCATAAAAAAACTATGTTTTTTACTCAATTATTAAGAGCGTAAATATGAGATTAAATTATCCATAATAACAATAAAAACGCTGATTGAAAGTGGATTGAAAGTTTTTGTTTCATTACTAAAATGACATTTTTATTGTCATAATGAAAATTTAAATTTATGAAGGCAATTATTGAAATTGTATGTTGCTTTTATAAAAAAATTTTTTGATTTCATAAAATTAATGGCAAACATGTAACATTAGATGTATGAAATAATTAAATCTTACATTTTTTTAATTAACAATTAAACATTTTTTTAAGGAAACTATAATTTTGTATTAATTTATGAATATAGTTATGTTTGTATATTGTTTTTTTATGTTCCCAATTAAAATTTTTTGTTTAACTTGGACAAACTTAAGTTTTGATATATCCAATGAAAATTTTTAACGTAATTACGAAATCCAATGAAGCGATTTTAACGAAAATACTTCATTCTAACTATGAAATTCTATTTAGACTATGAAAATTTTCATTTACCCAAGGAAAATTTTTTTATGAAAATGATTCATTAAATATATGAAGCATTTTTCTTTCAGTGTAATAAAAAAAAAAAAAAAACAAATTGTAAGAATAAATATTAAAAACCAATTTGTATTAGATTTGAAAAAAATTAAACCGTAGATGCAATTTATTATGAATGAATTATAAATTTCCATAATCAACTTATAAACAAGTACTTATGTAACAGATTATATGTCAGCCATTACTCAACTACTTCTATGTAATGCAGATGGTAAGAAGTAGTCATTGAAAAGTAAGTTGTTCAGTAATTGCAAGTCATTACCAAGTTTTTGCTGGGTTATTACTCTTCAAAGCTGCAGACAACAACAAGCCTAACAAGGCTTTCAATTCCACCAAATTAGTTTCACAAATTGTGGATTTTTTTAATTTATATTTCTGTTATATTTATGATTCAAAATAGTGTTCAACATAGCTTCAGTCATAAATAAATCAAATATATCTTTTGGCTCTATAGACTCCTTTGCTGTGGCTGTTGGGCTTATTAAACATAAAAATAACAATAAAAAAACAACTAATTCTTACCTGGCCGGTTAAACATAATATTTTTTGAAGAACATTTACCGCCTTCACGGTGCAGTGGAAAGTTATTCCAAATATGTCCGTTCTTAACTAAAATTACACCTTTTTCTACTTCTAGGCTAACTACAGGAATTTGTTCTGCTGTGTATATTTTTTGCCGCTTATTATTTTCCGGTAAATACGAAGTATCGCGTGATAAGTTAAATGTTTCTGCCAATTCATTTTCAATTTCATTTTCATCTTTTGCAGTGGGATACCAATTTTTATCAGCAAAACTGTTATCGCTATCAAAATCATCTTCCTCCTCTCTATCGCTAACGTCGCTGCCGTTAAGCAATTCCTCAACCTCTTCACAGTTGAGACCGCGCTTAGAATTCATTGCGTTTTGACTTTTTTTCCGTCACTGTTCAAAATTATTGTGCAAAATTTTACTTTTATTGCTAACGCCGTAGAATTAACGTGCACAAATTTTACTCTTAAAACTAATGCTACGAATAGGCTTTTAATGTTGTCGCTCTAGAAGCATTTTCACTACTAGAAATTAATTGTTCATCTCTTTGCGTTTGCTCAAAAACTGTTGAAAAAAGCACTTGTTGAATTTGGTACCGTTAGATCACTGGATGCTTGTGTAGCAACAATAATAAAAAAAACTACACGTAAAATTTACGTGGGTTAGCCTTATAGGGTTAAATAAAAAACTAAAATAATATAGCTTAGCTATAGGCCTTGCTGAGATCAAATTTTAATAAAAATTTCAAACACATCTTCTAAGTCATCGTTGACAAAGTTATGCTAAATTTAATTTAAAACTTATGAAAATTATCATAATCGTCATTTAGAACTTCATATAAATTTGTTCTGTAGTAGAAGAAAGTAGTAAAAAAGTTTTTCAGTTCCTTAACACAACTTCAGTTATATTTTTGTACTTGAAATTAAAGTAATTTATATGAAACACATTGGAAAGATATGAGACATATGAAAAACGAAATGGCTGCTGCCATTGTGAATGAGGCTTTAAAGTCAATACATTTTTTTAGAAATAGGAACAAGATAACAAATTTGTAATATTCACACAAGCACGATTCATGCTTTTTTATATGTTTGTGCAACAGTTTGGGTGGTTTATTTGGTCCTTTTGTTTATATCAAAGCAACTTTTTAACAAAAGTGTCAAAAAATATGTTAAAAACGAACAAACCCATAATAAAAAATCGCTAGATTTCCCGCTAATAGCTAACCCTGCGGCCACACGATCAACTTTTTGTTGATAATTTTTTACATATACTGTTTGCCAATATTTACATATATTGAAAGCTGTGACGTAGGCTGCACGCAATTTTTAAGCAATTTACTTTCAAGAAGTTATCAAGAAAACAATTTATATTGACAAACGAAAAATTTGCTCACTAAACTTCTAATCAGCTGTTAAATTGAACGTAAAATTGCTAAACAAATGGATGGTTAAAATTAAGAGCAATCTCGTGATCAATTTAAAAAGTGTAGGTGTGTTAGTAAAAAAATTGGGGTGATAGCAAATTGAAAGGAATTGAAAGACAAAAATTGATCGTGTGGCCTCCAAGTAAAACACAAATTTTTGGGCAAATTTTGACAAAAAAATCGCTAGATTTGACGAGAAAATAGTTAAATTGGCAGCAGTGCCGCCGGTTATAATTTCGCCGCTGTCAACGACATGTGTGATTGGCGTTTTCAACCTCTGCTATTTCACATCGGCTTCGAGCAAAATATTATGACATTTATAACTAAACGGCGTAATCCCTTCTGATAGTTTTCGACATGAGTTACAGGCAGACTTTTCTCTCACTTTTCGAGAAACGATGGAATATTTTGTTTTACACCTTTTCGATGCGAGAAGTTCTCACCAAAGTTAAAGAACATGGGTACAGATTGATTTTTGAGTTTTATTTGGAAAGTCTTATTTGATTAAGATATTAGTATGGTAGCACTACTAAATGCAAAAAAATATTATAAAAAAGTGTACTTATTTACAAGGTGGCCCCAAAACACAGCTGGTTGTTATTGCTTTGCCTGTTGTTGTTGTATTGTTGTGATATTGATGCCACCTTGCGAAGTTAAAATGGAAACTTAACCCTGCAAGAAGACTAGTAAAATGACCGGTAGTTTTGACCACTATATTGGATAAAGTTTCTATTAGTTTATTAAGAGTAAAATGAAAAAACTAACCGAAACTCTTGTGTACATGTGATTTTGCCTCTCTTTCTAACTAATTAATTCCCCTCGACTACGGAACATATATCTGTACTGCTTACTACTATGCTTTATATTAGTTAGTAATCGCGTAAATAATGGTTAACACTAGCTAGTTAGTCATAACGTAAATAGAGGTTAGCACTAACTAGTTATTCATAGCGTAAAAATTGGTTAGTACTAACCTTTATACAATAATGTTTTTGTTTTATTTTAGTTTTAAAATAGTTTTTATTAAAAAAATATAATCAAGCAGGTTTCATTAAAGTATATAATAGGTGTGGGTGCGGGACCACGTAACGTCACTTCCTTGGTTGCTCTATAACGCTCCTTTCTCACATGGGTCTGGATTTCGTTTTGGGATCTTATTTATAAAAGTTCTTTTGTAATGGAGGTAAACGTACTCATTACCAATTAATTTCTCGTAGATCATATAAAGAAATATTATTTTGTTAAAAACTTGTGACTAAAAATCCGAATACATACATGCATACATACTTGAAAAGTCATCAGGATTTTAAATATTTGGTATAATTTGCTCCTTAATTATCACCACCAAATCTTTAACGAGTATCCCGGCCAAAGCAACCACCCGAATGACCGCTACCTGTTGGAAAACCACTTCTTTTAAGACGACTGTTTCGTACATGACCTGTTATTTCCAGAAAATTAAACACCACGTTTTCTGGAGCCGCCATCAGTACGCCCTCCTTTACTTTAATATGCAACGTAGTTGCAAAGGAGATAATCAAATTAATTTTTTAACTTAACATGGCAAATAACGTTTGTAATATTTAATTTAAACCACAGAACTAAAATTTAAACAATTCAATTTTTTTACAAGAATCGACAGGCCACGCGTGTGAAAAAATTATATTAAAAAATTGGCATTATTTGGGTTGTGTTATTTGTTCCACTTTAACATATGTGTTAGAGTGGAGCAACGAATGTAAAATTGTTGCAAGCGTGTTAGTAAATTGTTTTTTTTTTTTAGTTTTGGTTATGCATTTCTTGTAGGGAAGTTTAATTTAAATGTTACACATCGGTGAATTAAGGTTTATTTAAGTACTTAGTGAAAAAGAACCTTTTGTATTTAAAACGATTTTACATATAAATGTGTTTTAATGTCAATCCTGAAAATTGGCCATACATATCATTTAGAACAATTTACCCAATATTAAAATAACAAATCAGTAATGGAAAATTCAATACGATTGTACCATTTTGAGTCCCTTTGCATTTTTAAAATACCTCCACTTTAGTTTTAGTAATCTATTCCTTCTTGTTTGGAAATCGAGACTGAAATGTTGTTGCTGGTAAAACCAAAAAGATAGTGCTATTATTATCGAATTTATTTCGATATAAGAAAAATAAAATTGAAACATCAATTCCCAATTTTGTGCGTTCGAGGATCTCCCAGAAATAAGAAATTTATGCGCTTCTTTTTAAATAACAGTCAATTGCGTGCTCTTCACACATTTAATGGTCTGTTATTTGAAAACAGGACATTAAAAGAGTGAAAATATTTAAATTTTTTTTAGAAAAGTTTAAGCAAAATTTAAATGGAAATGGTCGAACTTATGTTTCCTGATATTTCACGTATTGCGATCGAAATTTGGTAAACAGCAGCAGTTGAGCGTACGTTTTCAAGACAAAATGTTGCAAAACTGAAAAAAAAAATCGCTTTAAAGTAAATTTTTTTTTTTTACCAAATTTAATAAAAATTAGCAGATATTCCAGATAAATCATAAGCAAATATGTACAAATATTAAATCGACCTTTTCATTGATTTTGATGTATTGCATCAACGCAAATATTTACAAAAATTTTGGAATCTTTCGGCCAAAATTAGAGATTTTGCTAAAAAAAAAAACAAAAACACAAACGGTCCTATCTAGAAAAGATTATATAATAACTGCTAAAATGCATTACATTTGCCATTTGCATAATATGCAACATTATCAATTGTCAAAACAACTGATATGTTTTATAAGCAAAATAGAAGAAAAATAAATTAAAAACAGTTTAAGGCAATTGATCAATTTATCATTTTTAAAGTTTTTTGCGGCTGTGGGAAAAATCGCTCCAAAGAAAAATGGCCCAAAAAAAGAAATGAAAAATCGCCCAAAAAAATTCCATGTAAAATTGGGCCTAAATTCATATGAAAAGTGACCTAAAATTTTTGGGCTATTTTTCGGTATTGTTGGGTGATTTTTCGTTTTTTAAATGAAATGTTGTATGAAAAATGGCCCATTTTTTTGATTTTCTCCTCTATGGTATAACAAACACCGGCTTCGCTTACTAAAGCTTCTCTGCACAGACGGCCTTCGGCCGGGTGCAAGGATTTTCTCCTCTATGGTATAACAAACACCGGCTTCGCTTACTAAAGCTTCTCTGCACAGCCGGCCTTTGGCCGGGCGCAAGGATTTTCTCCTCTATGGTATAACAAACACCGGCTTCGCTAAGTAAAGCTTCTAAAATCTGCCTTGTTTCCAAATGAAAGCCGACTATGCAGAGAAGCTTTAGTTAGCGAAGCCGGTGTTTGTTATACCATAGAGGAGAAAATCCTTGCGCCCGGCCGAAGGCCGGCTGTGCAGAGAAGCTTTAGTTAGCGCAGTGTCCATGGACACTATGACACTTTTTGGAGTGTCATAACGTCCATGGACACTATGACACTGGACGTTATAACATGCCACCGGGAAAAAATTCGTTTTTGCTTTTAGGGTCATTTTTCATTTTTTTTTGGGCCCTTTTTCGTTTCTTTTGTGCAAAATTTCATATATAACTTTTTGGGTCATTTTTCATGTTCTGTTGGGCGATTCTTCATTTGGGCGATTTTTCATTTCTTTTTTTGGGCCATTTTTCTTTGGGCGATTTTTCCCACAGCCGTTTTTTGCTTCTCCTGTAAAATTTTCAAGATGTTAGATAAGGCCTTTTGCGTTTTAGGTAATGATATATCTTTATATTAAAATTAAATATTTTTGAGTTTGTTAACCAACATTTTATATTTTTTAAATTAAAATGATCAAATGTAGCCGAAGCAGCAATTTGTGGGCTCAGAATTAATATGAAATAAAAGCCATGAGAATCAACACAGCAAATATACTACAATTCACACTACTACAACAACAGATCGAAGTCGTTCAATCCTTCTGCTCTCTGGGTAGTCTAATAGTAACAAGTGGAGGCTTAAGAGGGCTGTAGCAAAAATTGCCCAAAGAAAAATGGCCCAAGGAAAAAATAAAAAATCGCCCAAAAGAACATGAAAAATTACCCAAAAAGTAAAATATGAAATTTTGCCCAAAAACCACGTAAAAGGGCAAAAAAAAAAATGTGTTTAGAAAATATTTCTCATAGAAAAGAAGGTGCTTAGTGATCTTCATTTTAAATAGGTGTTTGCTGTCAAAAGCTTTTTGTTTCACGTACTTTTTATATGTATCGGGAATGTTCTGGAAATCGAAATCACGTGGAATTGAAATCGAACCTATTTTGGAAACTCTACCGTGTTCAAAGTTCATAAAAATATGTCCTGTTCTATATCTTATACTTTGAGGACCAACTCCTGCTACCTTAACTACTTAACTACGTTCATTTTAACAAAAATCCAATTGAAAATCTATATTGATTTAAATTTCACGTGATTTCGATTTTCAGAACATGGCCGTATGTGTTTAGTTATATCTCTCTTTTCATATTATCTCATATCAATCTTTTAACAAAATTAACTATAACAGTTAGAAGAGTTAAAAATTGAAAAATTAAAACAGGACTCTAAGGGCATAATGGAAGATTTTATACGTTTAGAGAAATCTGGGAAAAGGACTGTGTAATTTCATATTCTGTATTATGGGTTGCTTTCGATTTCTCTAACATCAATTAGAAGTAAAAGAATTTGTTCAAGTCAAGATTGTTTTTTAAGGTCTCCTTAAACTATTGAAATAACCGATAAAATAATCTTACAGTTTATATATTAATTATTATATAATATTTATGTATTAATTAAAAAATAGGTTTAACATATTTATGACTTGTTTTTGTTTGCTTATTTTAGTTCAAGAAATGTTATGTTTGTTTTGTTATTGTTTTTTTTTTACTAATAAACTCCAATTTATAACTAATTTATGCATTTTTCTTATTGAAATTACTTAATTAAAAAAAAAAAAATTTGTTAATCGGTTAACCGATCAATTACAAAATTAACTGATTATTAACCGATTGAACCAAACCCTCGGTTAATTAATCGAGCGATTAACCGCTTAAAGCAAAAGCCCGATTAAATGAATACCCTAATATGTATATAAATATTATTAACTAAGCTTCACAAAAACGAACGTCAGCATTAAAATTGGTTGCGGATAAGACCTACATATATTAAATTATTGGCCTACAATAAGAAAGTTTTATGCGTTTCTTGTTAGAACTTTGAGTAAAATTTCATCATTCGTAACAGTTTTAGCCGAATTAAAATGATTTTTAAAAGGGTATTTTGTATTGGACCTCTGGTAAATTATTTATAGACCAATCATCCCCAAATCCTGAAGACTGCTTTCTGGTATTACAAAAAATAAATCAGAATAGAGCAGCGTAATTAGTTTTAGCATTAACAGTGAATTTCCCAAATTGCATGACATTTTTTCTGTCCATGTGATTCTAAGTTGGAAGAAATTTTACCGCAATATGTATATCTGTTTAGGTTTAAGGTGAATTAAATTTTTTACCAATGTGGGCTTTATTTGGTTTTAGGCGCAATAAACTCTTTTCCGAGAGTAGGGATTATATGGGGTAAATTATGGACCGATCTTCACGAAAGTTGGCAGTGTGATTTCTCGTTCTATAAAACTATGATATACGAGTACCAAATCTTATTAGGATAGCGTTATTTATTAGGGTTTTAGGCGTACTAAACTGTTTTCCACGAGTAGGGCTTATATGGAGCCTTTGGCCAATTATTGACCGATCTTCACGAAATTTAACAGTATGATTTGCAGCCGTATAAAGCGAATTCGTGCAACATTTTATATAATTCCGTGCATTATTCCCATTTATGTTAGTTTTTGGATAAAAATGATCAATTTTAAATAGGGTGGTGGTTCCACATTTTAATTCATAGTTCTGATCCTCCTAAACCGATGTTGCTGGATTTCAATCCCAAACTGCTTAGGATAACTACAAGCAATTTGAGACCAAGTTTGTTCTTTTCTTTTGCGTTTTTCGAAAGTAAGCGTGTATTCAACAGACGGACAGACAGACGGACAGGGCTAGATCGACTTGGAGTTACTCAAGGAGACAGAATGTATATACTTTATGGTCTTAGATGTATAATAAAAAAGTTTCACACGGAATGACAAACTTAGTATACAAATTGACTTTAATACGTGTTTTGTTTAAAAACAAAGTATTCTCAACTTTTGCGGAGATATACGTTTTCACAAGTCCGTTTGAACCAGACCTGCAGTGGAAAATGTTCTCTCATATGTGACAGAACTACATAATTTGAAGACTTAAGAATTTCTGCGAATTTTTTTTTAAGTTATTAGCAAGCGGGTCTGCGTCTTTTGAAATAGTTCTGGAGTTATAGCGTTTTTGATAATTTTAAATTTCAAAACGCTTTGAGATTAACGCTTGAAAATGTTATGCTGAGCAGAGGAAAGCGTGTAGGAGGTAGCGGGTAAAAAATGTAAAACGCTTACTAGTTAGCCATGGTTTTTCAAGCGTTTTTTTAGATAAACAGCTTAACAACATACGGTGAGCGAGGACTTTGGACAAAAATTGATAGGCAAAATCTACAAGATAAAGCTAAACCGATTTCAAACGCTTAAGAAGTTCTGGAGTTATAGCGTTTTTGCTAAAAGTTTTACGCAAAATTCACCTTCTATTTGATTCTGTTCTCCTACTACTTGATTACCGAAAATAGGTTCCCGAATACATTTTGTGACATGGCTGTATATATATAAAAGAAAGTGGCGTTAGTTACAACAAAACGAAAAATATTGTTTATCACAAAGTGCTTCAATGATATTATCTTAACTTATTCAATAGTTTACTTATAATTCACATTTTCATATTCTTTTTTTGTAAATAAAGATAAATTATCTGCACCGAATATTACCTGTACCTGATTCTGTATCTGTATTTTTAAATATACACAAAAACAATACTTTTCTAGGCAAAACAACGTTTGCCGGGTCAGCTAGTATATTATATTTTATTTATTTAAGCGATACGGAACAAATTTTTTTTAGGATTTATAAAACATATTTTAATTAATTTAAAAAATATATATTTTTTATGGTCAAAAATAAAATAGATACGAGTAAATGCTTTGGCGATTTTTGACATTTAATTTGGCGAAAAAGGTAAAAATCAATCTGACAACCCTGTACGAATACTTTTTCGATTCGAAAGAAGTTTCAGTTCTAATTCTTTCAGTCGATATTGAACGAATCGAAATAATTGTTTCAGTGTTGTAAAGCATTCATTTGGTTTCCACAATACTGAAAAAATTATTTTTAATCGTTCAGTATCGACTGAGATACAAATAAATAAAATTGCTTTCGAATTGAAAAAGTATTCGATAACGACAAAAAAGCCAGAACTAGCACCCTGTTTCATGTTTTTGTTTACAAAAACAAAATAATTCTTATATAGCCATGTCACAGAGTACAATTCCGTTCGGAAACGGAATTCATTCCGTATTTTGGTGCTTCAGAAAATTACGAAAAAACTTTGCGGAATGAAACCATTTTTGTTTTCATGAACGGTATGGGAGTTTTCTGTATCTCAAAGACCAAAAAACTATCAAAATATACTTTCTATCAATAAACAAATATGTTTTCTTCAATTCCGAACGGAATCATTCCGAACGGAATTGTACTCTGTGACATGGCTGATAATCTTTAAATTAAAAGTTTTCAATTACATTATATATCAATTTTTTTAAATCTAAAAGCAATATCCTTGCGCAAATAGTGCAAAAGAATTGAATTTAGGAAGAAATAATCTCGTATCTTGCAGCTAGACACTGTTGATATGCCTAATTTGCTAGTGTTTGCTGGTAAAGCGTTCTGTTACTTATGTTTTTGAGTAATTGGGAGAAATATTTTGTAAATATATAGCCAGTCCCACGATGTCACACGTTAACGTTCGCATAGAAAATAACATTTAAAATAAAAAGAAATTCTAAAAATTGTTTTTTTTTTAAATGTAATTTTCTATGCGAACGTTAACGTGTGACATCGTGGGATTGGATATTAATTTTAATTTATTCTCTCGTTGCAAGATTCTGCTTGTACAGTAAGTGAACACATCTAATGTTTTTTCTCCTCCTGTAAACTTTTAAAAAGTAATGATACGTTCTTTTGTCTTTAAGGTGACGATATATACACAATGTAACAAAAAATCTTAACACGACACCAATTAAGGCATTTTGTTCACGTCTGAACCGAAGGCAGCAGATTTCCCATCCCTGGCTTCTATTTTGAATGATGATATGCCCTAAGAGGAATTGACAACTTGAGGCGTCACTGTCATCATGTATTATATTTTAAATTTTTCTTTGATTTAATTGTTTTTATTATAATGGTAATTTACAAATTGTTATTTAAGCCGAATCGTTGTTTGGAGGCCATAATCTATTTGTGATTTGTTAAATTTAATAAATAATTGTGCAAATTTGACATTTTGTTAATATAAATGAATGGAATGGACCGTTTGAAAAATAAGGAAAGTAGTTTTATATGCTTAGAAGTGCTTTTTTTTTAATATGTGTGCCTTTTCATCTCTCTTAATAGACTGTATAATACCACCAAGTTCTTTGAATACTTGGTTGATATTTTTGCGCTAAGCCCCAAAGCCACCCTGTACAATCCATAACCGGGGGAACACAATAGGCGTTCTCTCGGGGAATATCAGCAAGGTGTTTGGATCCAAAGTGAATATTCTGCAGCTATAGCCCTCAAATCCACCCCTAAACACAGTCCATACCTCACGAAACCTATTGGCGTTTCGTCCAGACCACCATAGGACGTAATCGTCGTTTTTTATATTTATTTAAATTGTTTAATTTATTTACTTATTATTTTTCATAAATACGATTTTAGTATATGCAAATATAAATACAATTTTATAAACCGTTTGCCTTCGAATACCAAAAAGTATATTCTAATCCATAAGCAATTTAACGAAATTCTCTTTCTTATTATCGTATGTAGATTTTTGTTACTAAGTGTACTTGTACGCTTTTCTTCTGATCACGATGTACTGCCCGTTTTTAAAAATAAAATTAAAACTTTTGCTTGGGCATTTATATTGAAACAACAATAAAAAAACTCAAATTTGTTTTCCTTTTCAATATAAATTTTTAAACGAACATTTTTATTTTAGTTTGAAAAACAGGCAGTTAGTATTTTTCAGATGAAAAGAACTCATTGGGTGTCTTATGTAAAACTCCTATTTCAGAACGATGCACAGAGAAATTTATCAATACCAAAACGAATAACTTTTACTATTATTAAGTATATTTAAGGGCGTTTTCATACTTAGGCACAGTGGGCAGTATATAAGAAAATTAAATATATTGTTTTATAATTTCATTTACATATTTTTTATTTCACTTAAACTTTTTAATTAAAAATATTTACATTTTTAGGAACTGCTTTTTTATTATAATTTTTTATTTCTTTCTTTAACAAATTGTTCCTTTTTTTTAAATTAGTTTTGCTCTTAAAGAGACTAGATTTTATTAAAAAACTATTTTTTCAAATTAAAATATAACTTTTTTTTTAAACATGGAAGATTTTTATGTTACAAATTGCAAAGAATTTCACACTCAGTAGTTTATAAATGAAGTAACAGTTTGTTGACAACAATTTGGACATTTTGAAGCAGAACGAATTCGGTTTTTTGAAGGTAAACTAGAACTTTTTAGTTTAAATTAAAACTTTCAAGAACATAAAAGTTACAAAACACTTAGGGATTCTTAATTTAAGCAGGTTTAAACGAAAATAAAATAAAGAAAATTACACTCCATATTAATTTTATTAAAAATTATGGCATTTGATATCGATCGAAATTACAATACAATATAAATTGAAATTTCGATCGGCAGCGAATGCCGTAAATTGCCCTAAGGGCAATTCATTTTCCGAAAATGTTTTGGAGTACGAATTTATATTCTCTGAAATCCAAGTAAAAAAATATTTTAAATACAAACAGAAACTTCTGAAATAAAAACGATCTTGAAAACTAAGACTCTAAAAAAACATTAAAAATTTTCTAAATAAGACTAATGGCCGTTTTTTCATTAGCCGATCAAATTTTTTTTTCGACTAAAAACTGCACATTAAAGAAATTGGAATTTCTCAATGTATCATTTGCTTTTATTCTGTCGCAAAGGTAACCGCCACTCATCTGCCAATTATTTGTTTGCCGTACAGATTAATTCAATCAACTGACTCCCAACGTATTACATGTATTTTGAGAGGTGTTGCCAACTGAAAACAATGTTTTTTGCCGGTATATTGAGAAAACTAAAATCGGTAACGATCAGTTTGTCGGTCTAAAAATTTATTAAATAACAGGCAGGTTGTCGATACATTGAGAAAATGGCCTTTAGAGGTTTTCAAAACGCATTTAAAACTTTTGAAAAATAAATTAAAATAAATAAGGAATTTTGATAAAGTTGAGATATGATTATTTTTGAATAAATTAAACTGAAAATTTGTATCGATTTCAATTTCTCTCGGTTTCGATATTCAAAACATGGCCGATAGAAATTGCATGATGTTTGTTTAAAAGTCTAGATAGTTCTATAAGTTTCTCAACCTTTATTTAAAAACAAAAAAAAAAAAAAAAATCATGTACTAAAATAAGAGTTTAAAATAAAACTGTACACTAACGCGTGTAAAAAAACTTTTTTTGTGTCGTTGAATTTGTACAAAAACAAAATACGGTACACAACGATTGTGTGCTTACGAACACAAGTACTTAAATAACGTACCGATCTTGGATTGGCGTACATATGTGTAGTGTACTTATAGTGAACATGTAGTAAAATTTTAATGTACGTATTGTGCTGACTATTCGTTTGCTGCATTTGGGCTTTTTCATTAATGATATTAAAAAAACCCGCATTAAAAAAGAGCACTAAGGGAATACTAACAAAGATCGATGCGTAATATAAGAGTTTGTGTTCGTTAGTTCACAATCGTTTCGTATTGTATTTTGTTTGTATACAAATTAAAAAGCACAAAAATAATTTTTTTATTTTTGTATTTTTGTATAGAATGTACATGACAAAATACAGTACGGTACACTAACGTGCCGTACAGTAGTGTTGTTTCAAACTCTGATTAAAATTGTAATAGGAAACACAATTTTCATTACAAAATCTTAGAATTGATTTTAGTTTTTGAAATCCTTTTACGGTTTTTCGAATAGAAGTTTCTTTTGCAAATACCTAACAATTTTGTTAAGGCTTGTAAAAAGTTTTATTTTAAACTTTATTTAAAAAAAATCGACTTGGGAATTTGATTTGTCCAATAAGAAGTTCATAGTTCTCCTTGTTGTCAAACAGTTTCATTTCAGTTTAAGACTCCCTTATTTCTTTTTTTCTTAAAACTGTTACATTTATTTTAAATACTGGGTGTTAATTGGATAATTTTTAAAATTCAATAGCTTAAAATTATTTTCGAATTTCAATAAATTAAATGGAAGCATAATATTTTTTAATTAAACATTTTTTTTATAAAATACAAAATTATTAAAGAATATTTATAAAATAATAGAACTACATCACAGATTTTTAACAAAAATAAACATAAATCATTTCCCTCAAACTGCACTTTCAAATCAACAACAACAATAAAATTAAAAATTAAAAAAAAATATGTTTTGGATCCTTCTTCATTAAATCATCTATGAGGACAATAACTAAAATAAGGAAATAATTTACAGTGTAACGAATAAAAACGTCGAGGGTCTGTTTTCGTATCGAAACCATCAACTTTAACCACATTCCATTGATTTTTCATGAGGGCATAACTGAAGGACACTTGATTTTGATAAGAGTCAGGGCGAATAAATTCCATGGGCTCTAAATGTGAATGGAAGTTGTCGACCACGGTGAGGGGTACTTTTAAAAGGTGTTCTGTAAAGGAAAACAACAAATTTAATTATATTGAAGTTGAACAATGTTTAAGTAAATGTTTGTCTTGTTGTTGTTGTTGTGGTTGTTGTTACTTACCAATAATAAAACCCATGGTAACGTCATCAGGAAATCTTATTTTATCTCCAATATTTATAAATTTACCACCACCTGCTATGGGTAACATTTTTAATGTCAGTGCACGACTTAAACAGAAGCCAGCACCACCTGTTGCAAACCAGAATGTAATCTTTTTATTTAACGAAGTATTTTTCTGCAAAATGAAATAAAACATGATAAAATGTTATTAATATAAAAAATAAATAAGAACATTATTTATTAAAGATTTATTTTTACGGTTCTATTTTCTTTTTGGAGATTTTGCTTTGTTGTCGTTTTTAAGGAGGACGTTTGTTTTTAAATATAAGATGATTCTCGTTGGTTGTACAATAAAAAAGGATTACAAGTTGAAACAAATTATAAAAGGGACAGGATTTAAGATTGTATTTATTATATTAAAATTAACACTATCGATGCCGGCAGCAAAATTTTTAAACATTCAAAAAAATATTGAAAAAATAGCTTTCTAAAGGCCGGTATTCACTTTCCTATTTAGTCGCACGATATGTCAAAAAAATCGTGTGTGCTCATAATGTATGACAGTTTGGCTTAAAAATTAATTGAGTGACAGATTTTTTTGACAAGTCTGTCCGACTTGCAAATGTTTATGAATATTTTCATAAAATGATAGATTCTATGTGATCAGAGTTGCATTTTCTTGTAAAGTAGATGAGTCATTTGAGTTTGCATCTTTTTTGTGGGATAGTGTGGCATTGACAGCAGATTTTGCACACATTTTTTTTATGTCAGATGGAATTCCGTCAGATTTTCGTGTGAATGAATCGTACGATTATGTAGGATAGTGAATACCGGCCTTAAATAAATACACGTGATTTTCGAATAAAGCTAATAATCAAAATTACTTAAAATATCAGAATTGAACAGAATGCCCGAACAAACGAAATTTGATATTAAGATAATGTGAGTAGTCCATTACTGCTTTCAAGCAAATTTATAGGATCCGAAAATATTTCGGTATTTTACTATCTGAAACAGCAGATCAACTTTAAAGATATGTTAAAAGACTCTATTTTCAGAATTTGGTAAAAAATTTAAAGTAATTTTTATTCAACATTTTTCATTTTTTCGAATTTATTCTATGAGTTAAATTTCAGTTATGTCTGGTAGTGTATAAAGTCATTTATAAAAAAAAAATTAAGGAATAGAGCTATTACAAAAAGCTTTATAAAAATACATAACTGAAATTTAACTCATAGAATAAATTCGAAAAAATGAAAAATGTTGAATATAATAAAGTTGCTTATGAAAAAGAAATAATTCCCAATATCTAAAGTAATTTTTATTAATTTTTCCGATTATATATTTTGCTTTCTTTTTACCCACTTAGGCCTAACTAGTGTTAATGAAACAAACCAAAAATATTAAAACAAATTAATTGAGCAAAAACATAAGAAGAGCTCAAATAACGAAACTGGTTGGTTCGTTGGTTGCCCCCAATAATTGTCTTTCATAAACCCTTTTATTTTAACTTTAAGTAATTCAATACAATATCTTCGAACATAAAAATGATTTAAATTACGAGTACCTGGCAAACAAACTGCATTAAATATGTTTTCCTTTTCTGTAAGTCAAAATTAATTGGCCAGAAAATTATGACAACAACTAATACAAAATTAAGCTAAACTAAGAGAAAGGGAACCCCAAAAATAAACTGAAAAACAAAAAAAATACTTACACTATCTAAATGAATTTCCAGGGGTGAAGATATGCTGGGTTTACCCAAATACCAGTCAACGGAGGGACTGTATTCATCTAAAAGTTTTACCAGACGAGGTATATTTACATAATTGTCATCGTCAAAATGACAGAACCATCTGTAAAAGAAAAAATAAAGGAAAAAACAAATATTATTAGATAAGATTTGGAATATTTTCAGAAAAATATTTGATATTTGGTAAAAGTAAATAAAACATGAAAAAAATCATCAAATAAGCAATGTGTATTTTTCTTAATTGTAACAGATTTTAAAAAGTTTGTTTAAAGGATATGGAAAGTTTTTTGTGTGTAATAGCCAGTGATGTCAACTCTTCTCTTCTAGAAATGGCTAAATTTTTAGTAAAAAATAACTGAAAAATGTCTAAATAGTGTTAAAAAATGGCTAAACAAGATTTTATTAAAAAAAACGCATTAATATTCATAAAACACTTGCAAAAAATTTATTTACTACACTAGAATTGGACACCAGATATACAACCCAATTGTGCATACAAATTCCCCGGCTGTTCTTTCCCTTCTCTTATTTTTCCTATTTAAATTAAATTGTAAAAATAAGAAAAGGGAAAAAACCGCCCTGGGAATTTTTATTCATAATTGAGTTAATAGGCTGGCTGACTTCATAAATTTGCAACACTGAGAGAAATAGCTTCATAAGCTCCACAAATATTCTATAGACAATGCCGTGAGTTCATTATTGCATGATTACCGTATTGACTGCACAACGTTTTACGCAGCGGCTATTAAAATTTGTTGATATTCAGATGGAAATAAAAAACTGGGCTTAACCCTTAAATGCGCACGGTATTGTACGAGTATCTTTATAAAAAAAAATATTATACGTAAATAAGCACAAAATTAAAAACTGAGTATTTATTTTTTGCAGTTTTATTAAGGGAAAACTGGTTGGATCTTATGAGATATGCTAGGAACACAACTGGGGCGAACGACGAATTTTTGGCCGCGAATATTCGTCGCCAAAAATAAAAGACGTTTGTGTATATGAAAATGCACACAATCAGGACGCCGGCGAAAATTCGCCAGACGCGGCGAGCTTTAAATAGATTTATTTATATTTCATACGTCGCGAACGACGAACAAATCAGTACTAGGTGACCATGTTTGGTTTAAGTTAAGAAGTAGTTTAGTAAATAAAGTTCCTTTTTACTTTAATAATTGTTTTTTTTTTATTGTATAACACATAAAATAAGTTTACAAAGTATTTTGTTATAAAAATAGTTTTTAGTTGTGTTTTTGATTATGTTTTTATTATTAAGCATTATTTTTTTGAATATGGTCACACTATTTCTCTCTCTTTGCAAAAACAGTGATCAACTTTCTCAATTTTAAAAGCTGCCAGCTATTCGTCGTTATTGTGCTTCATACGACGAATTTACACAGCGAATTTTTACGGAAAAATTCGTCGTGTTGGGCGAAATTCGTCGTTCGTCCCAGTTGTGTTCCTAGCAATACACTGCGCACTCCACACACAAAGAGAAACACACCATTAATGAAAGAATTTGTAAAGTGAAGTTTATTATTAATAGGAAAATTATTGTAATTATATTAAATATAATTCAAATTCATTTTCAAAAATTATTTTGGGAATATAAAATTTATTATTAATAAGATTTCTCTATGACGTGCTAAATTCCCAATTTTTATTTTTGATAAAAACCCTGAATTCATTTAGTTAAATAAAAAATTAATAATATTGGTTTTTTTTTTATTAATTTAATTTTTATTCTTAATTCTAAATAATTCTTATATCTTTAAGTTAATAATAACATCCATTGACCTATCATAATTATTTGACCAATAGTCTCTTATGTGAAATATGTCATAAAATTTAAAATACTAATTAATTTGCGCATTTCTAAAACATCGAAGGTAAATCTTTCTGCATACTGCGAACTCTCCTCAGATGTATAATTTTCTCAGGAAATAATTAACGCCAAATTTGATACGGAGTACCCAATGATTTGATAAATCAGGCAGAGAGCTATCGCCTTTTAACTTCACTTCCTGACTGACGAATTGCATATTTCCCGGTTTCCATAAATGTTTTTTTCAACTACAGAAGCTTTTGGATCGAATAATGTATTTCGAAATTTTGAGGAAAGTAAGACAACACTGAATAATTAAGTTGAATTCGTGCAGTATCGACTAAAAAAATAAGAAGTAAAATTGTTTTCGAATCGAAGAAGTATTCGATCACGTCTGCCAGAATTAGCCCCCAGAGCACAAAGCTTCTTTGTCATTTTTTGAGTATGAGAGAGATTTAAAATTATTTAGACTATAATTGTAAGCAAATTACTCTTCAAAATTTTAACACATTAAAGATTCAGTCTCGTTATCCCTTCCTTTAATACCAAAATATTATTGTAACATCTTTTCTTTAAAAAAGGTTTTATTTTCCAAGCTTTTATTCCTCTTTCTCCTTTTTTCATTTTCTTATACATTTTTTTTTTAATTTTATGCTTCATTTAAGTTTTTTCACTTTTACGTTTTTATTTTTTATTTATTTTGTTGTTGCCAACATTTTTCTGTGTCTAAATCTGTCCGGTCCTTTTAGCTTCAACCCATAGTTATTTGATATTTTTTCAATAAGTTTTTTTTCCTCTTAAATTTTTTTTTTGGATCTTCTCGTTTAAATCTTTAATATTTTTATGTAAGAACATGAACATCCTTAAAAAAGCTTAAACATTTTATGTTTAGATTTGCTTTTTTGAAGTACGAGTATTAAATTTTCAATGCATCCTTAATATGAGAGTTTAGAGAAATATGAGATTTTTTCTGTTATTTAAGATGGTTAAAAATTTGGTTATGAAATTTTTTTGTTCTTAAAAATTATTTGCCGGTAACTGGAGTGCAAAATGTTTTCGATGCTAAATCAGAATTGAACTGAGATAGTTCTTCGTAAATTAAACGGAAGCTGAGTAAATTTAATATGATGTAAAAAGTTAATTATGAATTTGTAGGTGATTTAAAATGGTTTTAAGAAAATGTTAATTTACCAGCGATGCATTTTAAGTTTTTTTTTTGTTTTGGGCCAAAAAAACGGCCAAAATACCTTTGATACATTTTTTTTTGGCATATGTGTGTGTATTTATATTATTATGTTTAAATTTAAATTATTATGTATGTATTTGATTATTAGCTCTCAGTTGGCTAAACTGCCATCGGACACATTGTCGTCATCTATTTATGCACGACATGTCCTCTATCACTAAGAATTTTTGGAAGACAATTTTGAGGAGATGTCATGGACGACAATATACTCAACCTTGTCTACACCGTTTTTATTGAAAATGAGAAAATTCCAGATGAAATTGAGAAAATTCCAAATGAATATGAGAATTTCAATTTAAAATTGAGAAAATTCCAATTGAAATTGAGAATATTAATTTTAAATTGAGAATATCAATTTGATATTGAGAAAACTCCAAATGAAATTGAGGATTTCAATTTAAAATTGAGAAAATTCCAAATAAAATTGAGAAAATTCCAAATGAAATTGGGAAATTTTAATTTAAAATTGAGAAACTTCTAAATTAAATTGAGAAATTTTAATTTATAAAATTTAATTATATAATTTTTTTAATGTTCATACAACGAACGTACATAACAAATATAATGATGGAAAAAATGAAAATAAATACAAATCGCAGTATTATTGACCAATAGGCATATCTTCCAGATCCAGAGCAGATTGGTAAAACGTTGTAGTATGTTGTATGGCTCTACTGCAATCTCCAGTAGTTATACATGTCTTAAAAGCCTTAATCACCTCTTCTAAAAAGTCAAGTCTCTGCTCTTCTACTAAATCGGGGGAATAACGTTTGATACATTCATCTTTGTTTTCACCGTACTCTCCAGCAACATTCCTGCGATTGAGCCCCTATTCACCGATGCTTAACCCCATTGAAATTATTTGGTCAAAAATAAAAAAGTATGGCAAAAACAAAGATAAATGTACCGAACGTAATTCCCCCCAATGTAGGAGAGCAGAGGCTTGCCTTTTTAGAAGAGGTGATTAAGGCTTCTAAGACATGTACACCTACTGGAGATTGCAGTAGAGCCATACAACATACTACAACGTTTTATCAGTCTGCTCTGGATCTGGAAGATATGCCTGTTGGTCAATAATACTGCGATTTGTATTTATTTTCATTTTTTCCATCATTATATTTGTTATATACGTTCGTTGTATGAACATTAAAAAAATTATATAATTAAAATTTATAAATTAAAATTTCCCAATTTCATTTGGAATTTTCTCAATTTCAAATTGAAATTCTCAATTTTATTTGGAATTTTCTCAATTTCAAATTGATATTCTCAATTTCAAATTGATATTCTCAATTTCAAATTGATTTTCTCAATTTCAATAGGAATTTTCTCAATTTCAAATTGAAATTCTCATTTTCATTTGGAATTTTCTCAATTTCAATGAAAAATGGGAAAGTGCACTGTCTTCTTAAGATGTTTATAAACGACGACATGACCGACATTGTCTTCCAAGTTGTCTTTTATACAAGCCTATCTACACCTTTATACGACAGTATGAGCGACAGTGTCTTGCAAACTATACACGACATGAAGAGCGACAATGTCTTTCTTTGTGTCGTGCACGATTCTCGCGACACTTTTTCGAAAATGTCGTTGACGATTTGTTCTGGCTGTCCCTCACATGTCGTGAAGAAATTAACATTGTCGTGCATCCGTTTTCATGGATGTCTTAAAGACGTGACCAGCTGGGTTACAAGGTGGTGAAAAAGTTGTCACTCGATATTCTTTGAATGTAATTTTTCTAATTAATAAAAAGAACTTCACTTTTGTTTTTGGATTGCGTTTATTTGTTTAGACATCAAATTAGATTTTCATTAAGCAGAAAAAATGATATCGGCCAAGTGGCTGTCGTCAGAATTGATGACCATACGGGCCTGATTTATGGCAATTTCCATCGCTCTTGTCAATGCTTCCGGCGATAAGTTCCCACATTCCAAGCGGATATTCTCTTTTCGGGCTTCAAGAGCCTGAGGCCTGTTAAACTCATATACCCATGACTTTAAGAAACCCTGCAGAAGAAGTCTAGAACGATTAAACCGGTCGATCTTGCCGGCCAGAGCCAATCTCCAAAACGATAGATTAGTGACCCGGAAATGCAGCCCTCAGGATTTCGATTGAAGTTGGAACCACATGCTCTTTAGTTCCAATTCGTCCAGTTGAGGTAGAAGAAAATCATTGAGCATGGCTCTGTAGAGCTCACCAGTTACAGCAATTATTTATCCCGTGCCGTTTTCGAAAATTAAAAATCACACCGAAAAACACGAAAACGGAACATCACAATATCTCACTAGTGATTTTAAAAGGTACATGTGATTTGAAATCAGCTGATTTGAATTAAAGTGATTTTCTGAACAGGCCTCATAGTAAATGTTTTTTTTATTTTATAGAGCCCACAATGTTTAAAAAAGAAGCCGAAGTGTTTTTTTCAGAATACGATACATCAAAGCTACACAAAGAACTCTTATATAAATCTTAACCTCATAAGAGAATTTTGTTTTGCAGGTTCCATGATTGACCATGGGTCTCAAATAGGGTACACTTTCGAAAATTTGTCTGCAATTACTATAGTGTAGGGTATTTTATGCAAAGTTTGACCGACTTTACTTGTTTCTTAGTCGTTTTCAATACTTTTTTCCACTCAAAACCTTTTAATATATTGTACTCAAAATTGTTAAATTATAATAACTAATTAATTCTATTAACTGACGTCTAATTGTCCCACCAAAACGGCTTTAATTTCTTTTACTTCAAAGTTTTTCATTTAAATCACTTTTCAGATTCCTTTAATTTCTTTTTCCGCAAAACAAATCTGTAATCATTTCTCAAAAAAAAAAAAAAAACCAAAACTCTACTTTTAAAACAAAATTAGGAACAAGGTCTACTTTTTTCCAAAACAAAATGTTTGTGTTACAAAAACAAACAAAAACTTTTCATTGTCTTTCTAATTTTAGTAGAAACATGTTTAAATATAAAACTAAAACACTTTTGAATAAAAAAACATAGAAATTTATAATAAAATTGACATGAAAAACTTAAATGCTGTAGACGGACTGTGTGTGCATGTTTCATACATTAAAGCTACGTACGTACAACATACAACATGTTGTAACTAAAACAATGAAGAACAACAAAAACTCGTCATGTTTAGCAAACATGAACAAATATCTCGTTTTTTGTTTCAAAAGTTTTTAATAATAAAGAATAAACATAAAAGAAAAAAATTATAACACAAATGTTTAAGTGATATAAAAAATTAAATGGAAATATTAAAAAATGAAAAAAAAGAAAACATTTTTCTCTACAACAAGTGACAAGTCACAACAAATTTAAAGAAGAAAAAATAAAAGTATGTATTTTTTAAAAGTTGAAGCAGTCAACTTTAGTTTGGGTTTTATGTTTAAATGGCGTTTTAATATTTTAAACAAAAATTTTTCTACTTACTTTTTACCACTTTCGAGAAAAACATCTAGTTCGGCAGACATTTTACAGCACAGAGCTTTACGAAAATGACCCTGAGAACATTTGGTATTAATTAAGTGGCCATCTGCAAAGAAAAAATTATATAGAAAAAAATTGTTTTAATACGTATCGCAAGAAATTAGTTTTGGGTTTTAGACAGCCTAAGAGATGAACTTTATTATTTTTTAAATCAGCAGCCTAAAAGTATGCTAAACAATTTATCATTTTTTGTAAGAACTAGGCAGTTATCAGTTTTGCAAATCTATTATAATTTGTACTCTGTTTGCTTGTCCATTTCGTTGTGGCCTTAGTCGAGCCAGCACAACGTTTAAATTGTTGTTGGCTTTGCACTAAATGTAAATGTTGAATACATGTTTAAACTTATTTACCCCTAGTCGAACTAATACGGTAAAAATTCACATTCATTTTGAAATTGCAATAACTTTTTTTTCTCATATACAACACATGCACAGAAAAAATTAAAATTTTTCTCTAATCACCAAATTTATACCAAATTCATTATATCAAGCAAACAGGTTGTTAATTTTTCACCTATTACCAAAATTATTATATTGTTTACTAAAAATTTTAAAATTGTAAATATTTTTTTTCAATAAATGATATTTTTAATTTTAATAAAGAAAATACACCAAAATACTTTGCCATTTCAAACAATTTGTTAATTTATTTAATTAAATATTGACAATTCCCAACAACAATTCTACAAGTCTAAATTATTTTATTTTAAACGATTCAATTAATATTATTTGATATTTAATTAATATTTTAATTAAAAATTTATTTCAAAACAACTAAAATATTTATTAAGAGAATTTGTTTTTGTTGTGCTTAATTCCCTTTTTTTTAATAATTGATAAAAAAAATACTGAAATTAATTGTTGGAGGATAAGCTGTTCCTATGCGCATTTCACTGGTTGCTTAGGCCAGATCATCAGGAAACGTTCTCCTAAATAATTTTAGAAAAGCCAAAGCTATCAGCAAACAAGACTACAAAGGGAATGAGAATTACTTACATACACTCAGAAAGTCTTATTTGCAACGATATCAAAGCTTAAACAAAATACCAACAATAAATCAGTGCCTTTATCTTTTCTTACATTCCCCACTACAATTAGTTGGAATTCTCCCAACATTAATTTTAGTTGTAAGTGGGCAAAGAAAAAACAAATTAAAAACAAAAACAAATTGCTTTTATTGTTTTCGCAAGAAATCAAAATAAAAACAAATTGCTAGTTCAGTTTTTTTATGCACGCGCACTTGCAAAAATTTATTATCAAAGTTGTTTTTGGGAATACAATTATTTATTAAAAGATTTTTTTTAAAAGATTAATTAAATCAAAATTATATTTTTAATTTTCCTTCAACTAAAAAAATAATTGATTCAATTATAACATTTATTAAATTTAAATACTTTTTAAACCATTTTTTTAATTGATAAAAAACTTTTTTCTATGTACTTAAAATTTTATGACATATTAAAACTTTTAGTTCAAATTACAAAGCAAAAACTAAACTCCTTCCCCTTGATATGGAGCCTAAATTATTTTACACTCTTTAACGACTAAACAGGTACAATTGTACCTGCAACGACTTCGTATTGATATTTATGCTCGGGTACCCCTTTCTTAGATGCGTAGAATATATATTTGTTTCGCAACAACCTGTTTAATCTACACAGGCTTACTTTACTATTGATATATATTCTAACCAGGGTATTACATTCATAAAACATATATTTTACTCATCTAAATTTATTTTCGTCGTTCACTTAATTCTCCTGTTTAAGTTTAACTTAAAAATTTGTAAATTTAATCTGGAACATAATTTTCGCTTTTAGTTTAACTACATTTTGTCATAAATATGCAATTAAAAGCTAATTTAAATAATTTTGGAATAAAAAAGTTATATATCGTTAGCTAAATGCAAAAAGGCGTAACTAATAAAACTATGATTTTACAGGAGAAGCAAAAAACTTTGTAAAATGAAAACTATTTATAGTTTTATCAAAGTTTTTTCTCATGTCCGAAAAACAACCATGGATTTCTACAAACAATTTTCAAAGAAAACCACATCATTATATTTTGTTAGAAAAAATACGTAATTACGTCGTTTTGTATTAACGAAATAACCACACTTGTAGTTACGTCCCTTTATTTTATGTTAATAAAAGTGTCATTATCGATCGCAAAATTGTACAATTTTATTTATCCATGTAGTTTAATGTCAGTCTAATCATCAATCAAAAACTCGATTTTGCATTTTTTGTTAGTTACGCCTTTTTACATTTTTGCTAACGATATGTAGTAATAAATGCATGGATGCACAATTGTACCTACTCCGTCATTTAGCGTTGTAGAATTCTTCAGGTCGAAGAGGGTTAATAGATCTAATGAATTGCATTTTTTTTTTCAAATAAGTTGACTTAAATTATATTTTTCATAGTTTTGTATTGGGCGGGATTCTCAATATTTCCCAGGAAATTGAAAAATCAATCCCGCTTTCCCGGGAAACGAAAAAGTGCGGGAAAAGAAAAACTCTGCATATAAGTCATCATCGAATCCAGACTTGCAATTTTTGTTGCAGCAATTCTTGAGCTTATCGTTGAGAGGGCTGAAAATATTGGGGAGGTGTGCTCAGTTTCATGTACTCTTCAATTCTTACAGTTTTTAACTTGAAGTTGGCTGTAGGTGTAATTGCATTTATATACAAATTATAAAAAGGAGGAGAGGAGACAAGACTAAAATACAAAAAATTGCAAAACTATAATTTCATAATCTGGACACTAATGCAGAATTTTTAAAAATGAAGCAACAAAAATTGCAAGTCTGGACGATGACTAAGTAATTTATCGCATTTTAAGTTAGGAAAGTGCAAGACGAACCCTCCAGACAGGAGAAAACGTTATCCTTAATAAGATGCTATGAATAATGAAAACTGGGTTTTCAAACAAAACGCGGCAATATACCATACGGATATGCATCATTCTTTATAAAATATATAGCCTAAAGGTATGCTACATAATTAAAAGAGCTGCTTGGAAAGTTTTTCGTAAATGTTGAAGAACTCGAGAATAAATAACAATTTTAAGTGTAGACAAAAATCCATAATTTACTAAAAAAGAACATTAAGATGAAATGTATTAATGTATCACATGAAAATTCCAGTTAAACCTTTTTCATTTTGTGTGTTCCTTTTTTTTTTTACTCTCACCCACCACACACATACACAAACCCTTCAACATCATTCAAAATCTATTAGATTAATCAAACATTAAATAAACTACTATCTCAAGATCAGTGACCCATCAAACTCTACCAATATTATAAATTATGGACTCAATTTATAAATAAAAACTAAAGACCTGTTTAATTTGAAATAATATTTCCTTTGCCTTTAACTCACAGACTACAGAATACATTTTAGATATAAATAATTTATCCTTCTTCTTGTCGCACGTTTAAATTTCAAAAGGCTTCATCGAACACGTAACATGACTACTGGAATTTTGATTAGAACCAAATACCAAAACCGTTAAGAACACAGCAGCTACAAACCATTTATATTGTTAGTTTTTACTTCTCTACACTTTTTTTTATTTATAAAATTGGTATTTTTGTTTTTGTTTGTCAAATACCTTTTTGGCCCTTATTAATGGATTTTGTAGCCAATTATATAGAAATAAAAAAAATGCGTAAATGTTAGAGCCCAGCAAACATATTATAAATGATTTGAAATAGTTATTGTGCTTTTATATGGGTACTTTGATAACGAAGTTAATGATAAAAAAACGACTAGAGTACTGCCTTTTTCTCGATTTGATGTTAAATTTTATTTTTAAATTTATTTTTGAACATAGAAACATATTTAATTTATTTTTATATTCTCCACCACAACTAATTGTGAAGAGAGTATACTAAGTTTGTCATTCCGTGTGAAACTTTTTTAATATTCATCTAAATTCCTATGAAGCAAATAGTATTATGGGTTCTTGAGTAATTCTAAGTCGATATAGACTGTGAGTCCGCCTGTTGAAAAAGAACAGTATTGCTGTCAAATTGTTTCTAGTTCTCCAAAGCTGCTTGGGATTGAAATCTAGCTAAATCGGTTTTGCAGGTTAAGAGTTATGAATCAAAATGTGGAACAGCCGCCCTAAAAAATGGATAATTTTGTTACAAAAACTAGCATAAATAGTGGCGGAATGCACATATTAATACAAGATTTCGCACAATATCTTAATATATAGTAAGAAATCATGCTCTCGAAAAACACGTTAGTACGCCTTAAACAGTAACAAACAAAGCTATTGCAATAAAGTTTAGTCTGTTAGAGTTTTATATGACCAGAAATTGCACTGTGAAATTTTGTCAAGATCGGTCTACAATTTACCATATGCCCATATAAACCCAACACAGCGATAACAGTTTAGTACGCGTAAAACCGTAAAGAATAATGATGTTATAATAAAATTTGGTCTGTTACAGTTTCATAAGATTAGAACTCACACCTTCAACTTTCGCGAAGATCGGTCCATAATTTACCATATGCCCCAAATAAAGTCCAATCTCGCGAAACACTTATGTATGCGTCTTACCGTAACGAATAATGGTTTTATAATAAAATCAAGTCATAATTTTGGCCCATAATATACCATAGGCCCCATAAAACGGCCATTCTCGGTAACGGCCAGTACGCGTAAAATCGTAACGAATAATTCTATTATAATAATTTTAGGTCTGTCACAGTTTAATATGACTAGAAACCACACTCTCAAATGTTGTGAAGATCGGTCCATAATTTACAATAGGCCACATATAAACCCGACTCTCGGAAAACAGTTTAGTACGCGAAACACCGTAAAGAATAATGATGTTATAATACAATTCGGTCAGCTATAGTTTCATTAGATTATAAACTACACTGTCAACTATCGCTAAGATCGTTCCATAATTAACCATGGGCCCCATACAAGGCATACTCTCGAAAAAATCTTTAGTAGTCTTGAAACCGTAACGAATAATGCTATTATAATAAAATTTGATCAGTCATAGTTTTGTAAAACTATAAATCACTTTGTAATTTCTTGAAGATCGGACCATTATATACAATTGGTTCCATATAAAGCCCACTCATGATACATTCTAACTGTCGGTGGGGGGTATCAAAGATTCAGGCGAATATACATAGCACTCCAACTGTTTTTTTAAGTTTAACAGAAAATATAAAAAGCCCAATTTCTGCACCGATTTTATATCTTATTCTCAAATCATTATCAAACGTAAAGAACAAAATTTTTATTACAAAAAAATTTTTGTTTTGTTCAATTTATTTACTTTCAGTTTTTTTAAGGCCTTGAGAATTTGAATTGAATACGATACTACAGTGATTTGAATAATTTTCGAGATTTTGTAATTTAATATCATCCAAGTTTTTTTTTATTTAAATAATTGTAGTAAATGTTGGCGAAGAAATAAACCAATGACTCTTTTTCGATTCATTATCAGATGTAGTTTTCAATATTTTTTTTCCAGCGGGAAAAAATAACTGATAATTAAAAATATAATGTTAAGGCTTGTCTACCATTTAACGATAGATTAAGGCATATAAAAATAAATTTTACTGAACAACTACTTTCATTAGATGTATCATGTATTTTCCGAGTGTAGTAGTAGAAAAATGGAACAAGATAAAAGATTATAAAAACATTGAAAAAAGATTTATTTTTTCATATTTTAAAATTTTTTATAGATGAGAATAGATATTTTCTTAAAAAAAGAAATAAATTATTAGAAACATTATTAGTTTTCTCTTAAACCAAAAATCACAACAAAATATGTAGAGGATTTGTTTTGTATTTTCTAACAATATTTAACTCTTTTCATCAAAATATTAAATTCATCATTGAGAAGGAATGAAATTTTAAACACATTAGTAATAATAATACATTAGTAATAATAAAAGGAAATAAATTATTATCTTCAGAAAAAATCATCAACAATTTTTCGAAACACCAAAAAAGGATGATCATAAATACAGCTAAAAGCAACCCACTGTGCTAATTTCAGCCGTTATCCATTTTGAGAATGTTACGTTTTTTTTGCACAGAGATAATTTAAAAACGCCATTAGATGTTAGATATGCTTCAAATAATAAAAGCTCCAAATTTATTAAGAATAATATTATAAGACAGATACAGATAGTGTAGCCCATAGTTATAGGCATTTAGTTAATAAAAATTAACAACGGAATCTAAATAAATTTTTTAAACTGTAGTAGATAATGTTTAAATATTTTTTTATTATAGAAAACATTTTTCAGAACTTGTATACATATTTCTGTATTTAAAATTTTTAATATGTTTTTTTATATTGTAAATATGTTTTTTTCATAATTATTCTTAATATTTTTTAATATCCTGAAGACGGAAGAAAAAAAGGTAACGAAAATCTGATAATAAATAAAAATTAATACCTCCTTTTAAAAAAATAATTGACCAAAATTCGAAATAAATAGTAATAAAAATTACAGATGGTTGAATAATTTGTAATGAAAAATACTCTTTTGTCATTCTTAAGCTTTAAAATAATTTTTTTTTGTTAAATAATCATTAATTCTCAATTTGTTTTCATATCTTTCTCAAAAGTTTAATATTGAGATAAGAGATAAATTAAATCTTTTTCAATTTGAGTCGACACCAATATGTTTGGTGGGTTGTTGTTTTTTTTTATTTATAAAAGAGTGTGTTTCAGTTAAATTGATAAAGCGATAAAACTATTTTAAAATTTCAATAATTTTTGTCTCATTAGGGCGCACCTTTGTGGTTTTTATGTGTGTTTTATTCCTGTTTATTGTGGAAGTTTTGTGGCTGGCTACACTTCAAAAATATTTGTATAATGAGCTGTTTGGTTTAAGTTCCTCTTTGTTTTTTTTTATTTTCTTTTTTTATATACATAATCTTGTTTAAATGTTTAACAGAAAATTGATGACTTAAAAGAATTTTAATGAACGATTTAATGTAATAGTTTATTTAAGAAAATGTTTGATTAATTTACAATTAAACAATTTAGGAATTTAAATCTCAAGATTTAATTGTTTTTTATAAGAATATTTTTTGAAGATCTTAAAAGAAATAATTTGTTTAAAAATGTACTAATAATTGTGACAGTAAATGCATTCGAAGTCCCAAAACTTTAATACTTTCCGGATTGGTACTGAATATAGAATCTTAGATATTAACAAACATCTACGAAAAACTTAACGTACCAATTTCGTGAATCTCAAGTAAAAAACCATTAATTGCCTTCGCTTTTTATTTGTTTGTACATTTCTAAACTCTTGCATACAATAAAAAAATCTATAAGCGAGAATACTTTGAAGAACTAGTGCTTAGTGTAGTTTTGCTTTTTTTTCTGCAAAAAGTTCTAGCATACGCATGAAATGAACCAAATAAGAAACTGAAGAATTTTCTTAAGATTTTCTGCTGTAATTTACAAAAATAAACCGATTTCGTACATTCATTTTGCAAATTTGATAAGCGAAAACTAGATTATGCATCAGGGATGGAAACCATGGTACAATTGTACTTTTTTTTTGGTATATTTTAGACCTTGTTGGTACCGTGGAACTTTCGCGGTTTACTTGGTACTATTTCAAAATCCAAGCCTCTCGCTATGTAGCAACATTATTTTTGTTCTCTTTAATTTTTGTCCGTTTTTTCTTCTATTTAATGCTCAGCTTTTATGCTTTAGTTGCAATGTGTTTCACTTCTGTTATTTTTTTATTTGGTATAAAAGACTTGCGCCCGTTTTCACAACTAACCGATAGCTAAATATATAATTTTATCGGCCATATAAAAACTGTTCAATTTTTTACAACTTTCCTTTAACCTAAAGTATGCGATAAGTTAAAGAAAGGTCCTATCTCGAAGGATAAGGTAAAATTTTAATTATGGAACAATTCTTACACGGCCGATAAAATCCTAAATTTAGTTATCAGTAGGTTGTGAAAACGGGCCTTAAAATAATAAATTCTTAAAAACACAAAGTAGCTTCTCTTGAAATCAAAATACAAATTATTCGAAAACTTATCTTTAATGCAGAACGAAGAACGAAGATTAACAGCCTGGCCCCCGATGTCTACCGCTATCGTTCGCTTGCATCTTCAACGACAAACAGCTGATTAACGGCCCACTAAGAATTTTCAGCACAATAAGTCGATCGTCAATGCAAGCGGCCGATAACGTACCAGTTTTCATGCAAATTTGCGACCCACTAAGAAATATTATGCGACCACAAATGTCATAATCAGTCACTTGTGGCGACATGGCATTTTGTTAAAATATTTAACAACATTTTCTTTACACGCAAAAACTTAATATTTTTTTTTATTATTGTATTTTTTTAAAATAAAATTTTTTTTATAAAATTCTATTCTATATTTTATGTTTACTGCTTTGTTTGTTTTTCATTTGCTTCTTTCTTTTCTATCCTGTACCCATGTTCTGCAACTTCTCTCATCGAAAACATGTGAAACAAAATATTCCATCGTTTCTCGAAAAGTGAGAAAAAATATGTGTCTGTAACTCATGTCGAAAACTATCAAAAGACATTACTCCGTTACGTTATATATGTCATAATATTCCTTTCGAAGCCGATATTAAATTGCAGATGTTGAGAACGCCAGTCAAATATATCGTTGACGGCGACCAAAATAGATTTACTGGCTGTTCGCCGATATCGAACTTTAACGTTCGCATAGAAAATAACATTTAAAACAAAAACAATTTTTGAAATTCTGTTTTGGTTTTAAATGTTATTTACTATGCGAACGGGCAGTAAAATTGACAAAATTTTCAATGACAGCGGCGAAAATACAGCCGTCGGGTACATCAAAAAATGTAAAGTGCGACTTTAATGTTTGTTAAAAGCAAAATAATTAAACAATGAAAAAATCTGCCAAGAACAAAATACTTATCTCTCCCGTGTTCATATTCATTGCATTTTTAATTTATTTTTTAGTGTTAACATTTTTTCTCACCCCGTTTTTATGCGTGAGTTTATTTGACAGTTCAAAGCGGGAACTTTCTCACAAAAATTTTACAGACTTACTTTTTCAGTATATTGGCGAGTAAGTTCCTTACGTGACAGCTATTACTCGCCAAAAATGTTACAGACGCAGTTAAGTGAGTAAAACAGCTGTTTGTTTCAATTTATGGCATTTTTGTTTAATTCCGGACATTTCAATCGAAAAGTTTCTCGACGCGGGAATTATAGAACATGGGCACTGATTTGGTTGTAGCCAGAGTTCTATTTTTTGGCTTAATTTAAATATTTTGTCGAGTTTTATTTCCAAGCTAGCGTTTTATTTATGGAATTGGTGATGTGGCAATATAGTCATTTGACAATAAATAAATGAATTACGTTAGACACGTAAAACCTGTCGACCGACATGTCGATAGTTAGTGGGCCGCTTAAGAGAACGAAAATGGGTGACTTGTTGTCGCTACATTATTCTTAGATATTACTTTTGTAGGGCTAGTAAGTTAGTAAAGCCGTATGTAGTACCCCTTCGGGAAGAGTGGATCAAACAATTTCCATGGTTAGAAAATGCACAGGGACGTCAAAGAAAAATGTGTACCCTTTGCTAAATAACTGGTGATCTTGTTCATATCAAAATACATTCTTTACGGCCTAAAGTATCACAGATGAAAAGTTATATTTTTGAAGAGTTGTAACAGGAACTCTATCTATTACACACGCATCAGCCAATGTCGAACGAAATGGAATGCACGACACTACTGTTTCCAATTTGATTCAAGCAAAAAATTTATTGAAGTCAAGAAATTTGAATGGCTTTAATTTTAAAATAACAAAAAAATTATTATCTAAAATTATTTTAAAAATAATTTCACTACAACTGCAATGAATGACTAATGTATGTAAATTTATGTATGTATATAATACTTATTGAACTTGTGAATTTTTAAACACATTTTTGTTAAATTTTGTTCTTATTAATAATAAAAAATGGTACCGTCATGGTCTAAAAAGTTTATTTGGTTTTCATAGCTGGTACGAAACCATAAACACAATTTTCCATCCCTGTTATGGATTTCTATAAAGAATGTTCATTTTCGTCAATAAAAAATCAATTTAAAGAGCGAATATCTATGAAACACTGGTTTATCTATTTCAGTAAAGATTGTGGTTTCAGTTTGCACTCAAATTAGATCCAGAAAATTAAAGAACTTTTATGAGGTTTTGTGCTGTAATTTACAAAATGAAGCCAATTTTAGAGCATACATTTCGCAAATTGGTTGAGCAAGAACTAGCTCATGTGTTTTATTTTACGTATCAAAAATATTTATTTAAAGAGCGAATAGCTATGGAACTAGTTCATTGTTTCAGCAAAAATTGTGGTTACACTTCAGCAGCATTAAAATGTAATGAGCGACAGAACTATAAAGAATTAGGTAGTGTTCTGTACAGTAATTTAATTAATTTAACAATTTCGAACGTTAACGTTCGAACAGAACATTTGTATGAAGAACACTCACACTTTAAAAAATATTTTCCATATAAAATTCTATGCGACCGTTTACGTTCGAAATTATTAAATAGGCAGTTAAATCTTTAAACTTAATACCATTAGCCCCCATGGTATATTGGGATACACATTGGGATTATTTCACCACTCGGTATTATATCTTCGGGGAATAAAGGTGCAGCTAACATCTATTATCCGTCTTAAGCAAAATTGGCAGATCTCACTTCCAGAAATCAGAGCTGGCCAGAGGTCCTTATCTGTGGTTGTAGCTGTGGTCCTTCCCAAAAAAACGCGAGAAAAAAAATATTGTAAAGTCAGATTTTAAGATTGATTTTCAACCCATTGTGGGTAAGTTTTGGCGGCTGACGGATGTCCCTAGGTACTGTTGGTAGTCAATAGAAGCTGCTGTAATTTAGCAGTGAAGGCTAGGTAACTCCAACTTCTAATCAAGAGGCAAGTGCATAATTCTGCCGAATAATATACTCAAAGTTGCCACCTGTATGCGGTGGGGAGTAACACTCACTCATAGGGGTGGCGATAGAGGCACTGAGTCCACCCCCTGTTATGAGCACCATAAGGTAAGGACGACCTGCCAGTAACTCACTGGTTCTTAAATAATTTATCTCGTAATATATTCAAATAATTTAAAGAATACATAATTAAATTTTTTTATATCTTCAATGATTATTATAAAATCGTCTAAGGCTTAAGGCACTTTTGTTTAAACCTAATTGCTTTTTAAATTTAATTGTTTCTTTCTTAAGCTTTTAAAAAATATTTTTCAAGCAAATCTTTTAATCAATATTTTTTAAAAAGAAGGAAAAAATTCAGTGTTAATTTTAATATCCACTTAACAAAATTCCTAAAAAAAAGTTTAATATGTTTTTGTCTGCTTGAAAATGATTTGACAGCTATAAAAATCAAGCATAAATCAAAATAAATAAATGCAATATCCTGCTTAAAAAAAATCTCGAAAATAAAACGCATACAAACGGACACCCTCTCCTTTCACACAAAGCCCTAACTACCTTAAAAAGACAGTCTTAAAATCAACTTAAACTTAAAATACATAAACTCTAAAAAAAAAATATAAAAACCTAAATAAACGAAATCAAGAATCTATAGATTTCAGACAAAACATTTTTGCATACATTAAAAAAAAAAAAAAAATTGCTTTACAAAGAAATAAACGAGAGAAAAACAAAAAGATTGTAGAAAGAAGTCTTTAGGGAAAAATGGAATAACAAAATTTATATTGCGTGTTTTGTATCTGAGCTTGAACGTATCGGATGGATGTTTTGTGGATTTTTCTTTTCTTATTTTTTGAATGTTGTTGGCTGTTTATGCGTATTCTGCCTGTAAATATTCAAACAGCCGTATTTCAATTTTGGGAGTATTCATCAAAAGACGCTAATTGCTTTCTAAAACTTGGCAATTTTCACAGGCATGAAGGCAAAAAAAAACGAGTTAAATTACAGTAAAGGCTTTTAAAAACGAATCAGAAACTTGAATTAGTGTAACACTTATGAAAATAATATTAAAATAAGTTATTCTAATGTCAAATTTCTATACAGTCTCTTAGGTTTCTTATAAGCGAATCTTTATATTGATGGAACGACACTTAATTAGTTGACCTGGCACTAGTGAATTCTATAGTACATAAAGCCAAATTTATTTTTTGTTGTTGCATTAATGAAACCTATTAGCGAAGTTCAGTGTTTAGTACAAACGGTCTTGCTAAGTATTAAATTCAAAATATCGTTGCTCTTTTATAAAGTCTAACGGACACTGTTTGTATCTTGTTGTTGGAGTCAACAAAAGAGCAATGATATTTTGCTAAGCTCTTTCGCAAGACAATTTTCAACTTTCAAAATTATCAACTCGTCTTTGCTCTTCTATTGCTTTGCTATTTTACACATACAATCGTTAATATTCACCCCTATTATGAAAGCCGACATCAACACAAGTCAACGGCCGTACAAGTCGATGGCAACGGATCAATAATTGTATTTTTAAGTCGTTATTGACTATTACTACGTTTATACGCACAGCTTACTCGCAAATAATTATATTGCTAGTAGAGAAAATTGCCGCATAATCAGTGAATTAAATTTTATTTGCGGATAGTTAACTCACGAAAACAATTCCTGATTAACGACACTATTTGCAAATAAGATTTAAACATTGCCACACTTTTAACCGTTTTAAGTTTTTATTTCGATGTGGCTCATCCATTTGACAACAAATTTAAAATTAACTAAAAATTGTGCAAATAAAATATACAAATACACAATAATATTTGTTTTTATTTAATTTTTGATTTAAAAAAATAAAAAGGTTTTATACATACAGTGCTACCAAATGATTAATTTTTTTCATCTGGCATCATAAAAATAAGAATTTTCTGTATGAAAATTGACACATAAACAGTAATTTAGTTAATCGTAAATAAGTTTTATTTGCAAATAGGCTACGTATAAACGTAGTATATAATAGATTACTATTGACAGTCACTTCATATTTTCTAAGGCGCGTTTAAGTCAACATCGAGTACAATTGCCTCTGTTTTAGTTTTAATGGGAGTCTAAAGAAAAGTTAGTTATGTATAACTAAAATTTTTACATGTTACCCAGTTGTCTTAATTACCTTCAATTTAGGCGATTTTAAAAGAATCCTTACATGAATATAATTTGGTTAGCCATAGCCAACAAAACACGACTCATACTACGTTTATACGTACACAGGAAAAATTATTCATTTTCTCCAATCACCAAATAAATACCTTTTCTCCTATCAAAAAATTTGTTCTAAATTCATAATATCAAGCAAACAACTTGATGATTTTGCACCTATTACCAAAATGATTATATTGATTACTAAAAATTTTAAAATTTTGAAAAAATATTTTCAATAAATGATATTTTTAATTTTAATTAAAAAAGTGATCAAAAAACTGCCATTTCAAACAATGTGTTAATTTATTTAATTAAATATTGACAATTCCCAACAACTATTCTACATGTTTAAATTATTTTATTTTAAACGAAAAAAGTCAATTAAGATTTTTTGTTATTTAATTAAAATTTTAATTGAAATTTTATTTGAAAACAACTAAAATGTTAATTAAATCAAAATTAAATTTTCTTTCAATTAAAAAAATAATTGATTCAATTATCACATTAATTAAATTTAAATGCTTTTTAAACCATTTTTTTAATTGATAAAACACTTTTTTCTGTGTAGCCTATTCGCAATTAAAAATTATTTGCGATTAACTAAATTACTGTTTATATGTCAATTTTGTTACAGAAAATTCTTATTTCTGTGATGCCAGATGAACAATTTAATTATTTGGTAGCACTGTATATAACCTTTTTTTTTTTTAAATCAAATATTAAAAAAAAACAAACCTTATTGTGTATTTGTATATTTTATTTGCACAATTTTTAGTTAAGTTTAATTTTGTTGTCAAATGGATGAGCCACATCGAAATAAAAACTTTAAACGGTGAAAAATATGGCAATGTTTAAATCTTAAGCCTAGTACTCTGTTCAACATTTCACGTGAAATGCTGTCAAAACTCATATGAAAAAAACTTGTGCGGAATTTCTATGAAAAAATGTTGATAGAGTTGTACTCTGTTTAATTTGTGAAAAAGTTGCGAAATGTTCTTGGCAACATTTTTTTTACAACTGCGAAAATGAAAAAAGTTTAAACTTAATATAAAAATGAGAACTGCAAAACATAAATAACACAACTGGTAACAGTTTTTCATCAATATATACTTTCATTTTTACTTAATTTTTTATTTAAAAAAATACTTTTTAGTAAAATACATATGGGTTTTGTTTACATATCCAAAACAATGTCGCATACTTTGAAAGATTAAAAACGTCAAATTGTGCAAACTCTCGAGATAGGTAACATTGATACATGTCAAATTTTTCTCATGAAATAATAGATGTTTCTGAACATTTTTCACAAATTGGAACAGAGTACTAGGCTTTATTTGAAAATAGTGTCGTTAATCAGGAATTTTTTCCGTGAGTTAGCTATTCGCAAGTAAAAATTTAATTCGCTGCAATTTTCTCTACTACATCGCCTAATAAAACCCTGTATTGAAACCGTAGGCTAGTTGGTAGTGAGCTAGTCTTTCAGCGCCGGGGTTTCGGGTTCGATTCCCGCCAGAGACTCTGGTTTCTTTCCTGCAGAAAAACTTAGAGCTTCACGGGATTAGCATAGGAAGGAAAAAATATCTCCCAAAACTCCAAATAAACTGTCTGGCCCACAATGTCGACAAAAAAATTTCCTTCGTATATTTATATTGAAAACAAAAACAAATTTTAGTTTTTTATTATTGCTTTCAATATAAAAAGGCGAAAAAAATGTTCTTACCGACATTGAGGGCCTCGCACTAAAAGTCTTCAAATCATAAGTACAAACAGCGTTGGGGTTAAGCATGGCTTATGTCAAAAGATATAGACTAAAAACTTTAAATTTTTATGAAGAAATGCATCCTAACAATATACGGAATATTTTGTTCTAACACCGTTTTAAAAAAAGATTTTTTACATAGTGGAAATACCGGCAGGACAGCCTCCAAACCCAATTTATGATTTTTACAAGTATAAGTTGAAATAATTTCGAAAAAATTGAACTAACCCGTCAAATATTTACAAAATTAATCGAATTTTTTGGGAAGAAAAGTCATTGATGTTAAAAGAAACGCATGTTCTATATATTTACATTTTAAAGTATCTGTCCATCCGTTTGGTGGACTGGAACGGAGTCATATTTCTAAATTGGTCAAGATTATGCTCTTCTTTTTTACACAGAGGAATACACAGATTATTTTTGTTTTGCAAAAGCTTATGTCCATTTTGTCAACACTTGACTGTTTTGTTCCATATTTTTGTTTTCAAAATTAAGGTTAAAAAAAATATATTAAGTTTTCACAGATAAAAATAAATACCACAAATACGCGCCTTAATATTTTGTATGACCAAGAATAAAAATAAAATATGAAATTCCAATTTAGTCGCACATCAAACCACTACGCCTACTTGACCGCCTTTTAGTGGCCACTGTTGTATACACAACATGATGATAATGATGTTCATTTTGCTCTTTGCTATCATAATAATGATGATAACCATTATGGAAAAAAAATATTAACGCATTTTAGCTTGATGTTCTAAATATAAAATGAAAATAAACCAACAATCACCGTTCAGCAGAAACCACCATTCTGACTGAACACAACCACCAACAATCTCAAAAACAATAACTAAAACATTAGTTTGTCCGCCCGTCTGTCTGTCATTGTGAGTACTGGTTTTTAGAGTAGATTTGTTTAGATGTTGGTGGTAAACTAAATATTTTAAAGCTTATGATTTTTAAATACAATTTTACTGCCACCAACACTAAATCAACAACCAACTACCACCACCGCCATTATCATCATCATCATCAATTGTAGTCGGTAGTCCGTAGTAAATGATGATTTGTAAGATCATCATCGTTGTTATAATCATTATGGGCTGCTTTAGATTCCCAGGGCTTAATGCTAAAACTGTGTGTTGATTTTGTTGTTTTCATATTAGGGGTGGAAAGAAATTTTGGCAGGATTTAAGACGATAGTTCTGTGTTTTTAGCTTAAGTAATTAAATACAAGTTTGACACTCTGCCTCCAACTTACTTGATACTATTGTATTCAAACGATTAATCGTTATTCGATTAATTTTTGATTTACTGTTAATTAATTATTTTTTTTTATTAATAAACGAATTAACGAATTAATTTAAATTGCTTATTTTCGATTAACGAATAATTGGAATAATTTACTTCAATTAATCGATTAATCGAAAAGGTGTTTTTTTACATTATTACTTTTTTGATTTTATGCAAAAAAAACCAGCCGGTGCGCTTTAAATACCCTTTTACTGTTTCTAAACTCAGGAACATTTCCTTCGAGTAACAATTTTTTTAAATAAACTACAAAGACTGAAACCAAAGAGTTTGGAAATAATTTATTTATAAGAATGTTCAGCACAGACTTTTACCACAATGATTCAGATGATTTTTAGATGAATAAAAACAACCTTCTATCAGACCCTTACAAGAATATTAAAAGTATTAAAATTGTTAAAAAATCAAAAAGGGATTCAAGTGGTATAATGGAAGACTACCAGTTTTTAGAAAAGACAAAAAAAAAAAAGACTAGAGAAATTGGATATGGTTTGTACTTTAAATCCCTCCAACGTCAACAATAAGTGAAAGAAGCTTTTGTAAATCAAGTTTCATCAACACAAAAGAAAGAAATCGTTTAAAAAAAACATTTAAGCTGTATACTCTTTTTGAAAGATCATTTTAGAAGATTTGCTAAAATCTTAAAAAGTTTTCCTCTTTTATTACATGAAGTATTCTGTTTCTTTTTTGATAAATTTTAATGTTAAAAAATATAATTTTTGCCCTTATTTTTAAACTTCTTAACTCTGCAAAATTAAAATTATTCGATTAACCGAATAATATTAAATTGTTCGATTACTATCCGCGCGATTAGTCGATTAAAACAAAACATCGATTAATTGAACACCCTACTTGATAAACATACTTTGTGTGATCTCCATTAATATTTTCCTATGTAGCAGAAAACATTAGGGGTAAAAACAAATTTTGGGCAGTTAGAAATATTTACTTTGTATTTTTGATTTCAATAAATCAATAAACAATCTAACATGTTTTTTAATAACTTGCTATACATTTTCTTAACTTTTTTTAACACCCAATACTTTTTTTTATTTCTTTAATATTGGCTATTTGGATTGTTGATTACTGTTGCTGCCGTTTTGTAGTCCCCCAACTACTACATTCATATTTAACTGCTTAGTATGGCTTTTTTTTTATTTATTATTCCATTGGGCCCATTCAAAACTTTAATCTTCTACCGATATTCATTAATAAACACACAAAAAAACAAAAACAGTCAGAGAGAAAAAAAGTTATTAAAATAATATAAACGAGCCTTTTCACAGAAATAAACAGAAAAAAACAGCAAATGTGTAGTAAAAAACCCTTTTCTTTAAATTTTCATCATGATTTGTTTAGTTGATGGTGGCTGGCTTTAAAGACGGACGGACTGGTTACTTGTTCGATATCGTTGGTTGGTGGCTCAAAATGTGCTGAATAATGTTGCGCCCGCATTTTTAATTGAATTGCAAAATGAGTTTTTTATATTTTTTTTTGTCTTCTATGCACATACATATTTTTCAAAGCAATTTTAATTCATTTCGGTTTTAGTATAAATTTAGTTTTGTTTTTTAAGCGATTTTTTTTTAATTTTCACACATTTGTTATTTTTTGTCGTTTTTTAATCACGATTTTTTTACTTGCTGTTTTTTTTTAATTAAACTTTTTAATTTAAATTTTTGTTATACTTTAAATGGTTTAGGAGGTTTTTAAATTGAAATTTAATAAGAAATATAATTAAAGCGTTATTCAAATTTTTTACATATAAAATTTTGATGGTGGACTTCTGTGTCTTAATATTTATGAATAACACAAGGGACCAAAATTTAACGTTTTTTGTGTTGATTGGAAGCTTGATGCATTTTTTTTACTAATTTTTTCCCCATCGGCTAGAATTTTTAAGTTACAAGTACTAATCTTAATTTTGATATTTTTCCAACAATTTTTTGACTTAACACTTTTTGCCGGACTCCAAAATATATTATATTAAAATACAAGGCCTGACTCATTAATTTACTCACTTACTTACTCATCAATGCCCAGCCTAAACGTGTTAAGCTAGAGACTTAAAATTCGGAATTTCTCTTTTGTCAAGCAGATCACCTATGAATAGATTTTTTTTTTAAATTCGATCGCTAAAAGGGTAAAAAACTGCTAAAATTTTTAACCTAATACTTCCGAAATAATGATAGATGGAATTTAAATTCAAAAAGCATATTAATGCCGTCAAAAAATAAGCTGACTCCATTTTAATACTTTTTTGTTAATACATAGTACCTTTAAAGGCTAACATGGGGAGGTATCTAATTTTGGTACTTTTTAACCTAATTTATCTTTTAAAAAATGAACGCTTTTCGCTTCTATTCGAAATTAAGTGAAGGTACCTCATTTTTAAGTGGAGGAAAACACGTCCATAAATAGAACAGCTAGCAGGAAAGAACCACACACATTAAAAAATGTTCTTTTTGTGAATAAAATCAAAAGTTGTGCACCGATTATAATGAAATAAAGTTCATTTCATTCGAAATATATTTAACTGTTTTTAGACCAAATCGGTGATTTTTGTCGCATTTCTATTTTTATGAATTATTAAAGAACAAAAATTTTATTTTTCTTAAATTGTTCTTTTCTTAAGAACAATTGAAATTGCTGGGAAAATTTAAAACCAATGTAAGTTAGGCTTAAAGATGATGTCGTTGACGAATTTTGAATTTTTTTGTTTACTGGATATGGTGAACCGTTTTCAAGTTATTTAAATATAAGAAGTATAAAAACCTTGTTCCCTTGTGTAAAAAAAAAAATTCCTCTAGATTATATTATGTTAAACCCAAAAAACTTCTAAGTAATGACAACGGTATGTAGTAGTCATTCGATGCTTTTTGTGACGGAAAATTGATTGATGATTCAGACGTAGTGAATATGTGGTTTCAACAGGAGGGAGCTCGTATATGGAGGAGGGAGGTGTGAATTAGCCACTAAGACGTGCGATTTGACACATTTACCTCTAAAAGTTTTGGCAACACTGGACACAAGCAATTTGTCAACAAGAAGATGTTTCTGTGTATATTAAAGTTTTTAATAATCACACAAACGTGCTCTATACTTTTTTCATATGTTTGTGTAACTGTTTGAGTGGCCCTAAAGTTGCATGTACACGACATGTTTTTTACATCTGACTTGTCAAATTTCCCACTGCAAAAGACATACATGTCGTGTATTACCTTTAAAATATTGCATCTGTAAAAGTCAGACGCAAAGTCATCTGACAAAATTTCAATTAGAGCGTGCTCTATTTTCTCCTGACAAACCATCTGACATCAGCTGTGTTAGAAATCTATGACGGGAAGAAACCCGCAGCGGCGGTGCAATGTTGACGGAATCATTAGCCGGCTTAAGTTAATATTTTACAATACCGATATAAGTATAATAATTTCACCGTTGAATAGAAATAATGTACATATATAAATAAAAACGCATCATTATAATATCCTAAATTGGTATATTCGAATTTAAAGAAAAAAAATGTTTAGATGGCTGAACTTTTTTACGGCGCAAAAAAAAATTTTTGTGGCGGCAGCACGAAATTTTGAAACCAAGAACTACTTTGGTTTATTCCATAACTGCAGAGAAAAAACATAGACAACGTCAGAAGCAAATTACATGTACGTTTGTGACCAAATGTTATTAACCTTCTGTAAAACAGCAATTTTGACAGACACACAAAATTACATATGACTTGAAAAGTTGACAAGTCAGATGTAAAAAACATGTCGTCTACGGGCACCTTTAGCTTGGCAGTCACACGCTCAAGTTTTGCCTTAAATTTAGATTGAAGTCCCAATACACTTACTGTATAAAAAATAAATAATTCAACTTTGTGCCATGCCAAATTGTCTAATCCGGCCCACATTTTGTCGGATGTTGTGAATCGATAACCAAGGTGCTTGTACCCAATTTGTCCAATCCCACCCACGGTTGATCGCATGTTGTGTTTTGATAAATAAGATGCGTGTAGCTTATTTGGAATTTTTGAGACCTGCCGTTCTCCACATATACATAAAAATAAAATAAACAAACAACATGGTGGTTTTTCGCTCATATCTTAGCCATTTGTGAACTAATAGCAAACACTTATGTGATATAAATATATTACTGCCAAGTCCTCATTATATCCGGGGTCTTTGGAAAACCCATTTCAACGGACACACGGTCAGACGGACATCGTTAAATCAACTTCGCTTCTCATAAGGACCCAGATTACATATACTTTAAACGGTTTAAGATCAATATTGTAGAAATTACAAACGGAATGACAAACTTATATTTACCCGAGCCACATATGATTGGAGTGTGCGCTAGTTGAGTCTATAATGTAAGTGTGGCTTTTGCAATACTCATTATTTTAATTCTCTAAAACTATATTCGGCGCCCCCAGTAAATATCTACACAAATAAAATATACATACATATATAAAAAAATTATACTAAAAACTCTGCTAGTGTTAACAAGAACTCAGTAATTGCTTTAGAGTTTATCCCTAAACTTCCATAAATAAATTCCTAACGAAAATGTATAATTTATTACATATTTAATTACTTACTTGTCTTTTGTTGATAATATGGGTCATCTGTATCCGTAAAGAACCATGTCTAAAAGTAGAAAAATCATAAAGTGAACAAATATTATATAATACATCATTAAAGTTAGACAGACGATAACGCTTATTTTTAAGCATGACTAAAAGTTTATTTAAAAAGTTTTCTTCTTTTTCCATAAGCTTCCTCTGCTCTTTGCTTTATCTTCTTTATTATATTTTTATAGCCTTGAAGGCATATTGTTTCAATTACAAGTAATTTAGTTAAACTTTAGTTAAATATAGTTTTCAGTTTCGACTTGTGTTACCATAAAAATATATCTATTTATAACAAACTTGTCTTCACGCAACGTATTAATAGGCATTTGAAATGTTATAGAAAAAAATATTTGCAAATCAAAAACTAGTTTCTGTCAAATTATAGCGAAAACTTTTGCCAATAAAAGGACAAATGGAGAAAAAACAAATAAATACCATAAAAATAAACTTTGCTGTTTTCCGTAGCTTTTTTTCTTCATCCTGTCAAAATTATGTCCGACAAAGTTTTCCACAACGCTGTCAAAAAGAAGAAGGAGAAAAAAATTTGGTTTAATTTGGAGATGACAATCTAAAGAATTCTGTATCAAATTGTCAATTGGACATCGTTCATATTTTTGTTGTTCTCTGCTTAGGGAATTTATACCAAACAGGAAATTAAAAGAAGGAAACATTTTTTCTGGACATGTTTGATGAAAAAATTTGTTGCAAATTTGATCAGTGGTGGACACTTAAGGCATCTGAGGGCCGTAATACACAGAAGCTCATAACATTCAGCGTGCAAAAGGAATATAAGGAAATTAAAATCTCAAAAATAATGTCATTTAGAATTAATTGCCGATTAACTTCCTTATCTGTGCCCATGTTCTGTAACTCCCGGGGCGAGAAACTTTTCGACTGAAATGTGAGAAATGAAACAAAAATTCCATAAATTGAAACAAACACTTGTTTTTCTCAATTAACTGCGTCTGTAACATTTTTGGCGAGTAATAGCTGTCACGTAAGGAAATTTCTCGCCAATATACACAGAAAAAATTATTAAATTTCTCCAAGCACCAAATTTGTTCTAAATTCATAATATCAAGCAAACAAGTTGTTGATTTTGCACCTATTACCAAAATGATTATATTGATTACTAAAAATTTTAAAATTTTGAAAAAATATTTTCAATAAATGATATTTTTAATTTTAATTAAAAAAGTGATCAAAAAACTTTGAAATTTTAAACAATGTGTTAATTTATTTAAATAAATATTGACAATTCCCAACAACAATTCTACATGTTTAAATTATTTTATTTTAAACGAAAAAAGTCAATTAAGATTTTTTGTTAGTTAATTAAAATTTTAATTGAAAATTTATTTCAAAACAACTAAAATGTTAATTAAATCAAAATTAAATTTTTATTTTTTTTCAGCTAAAAAAATGATTGATTCAATTATCACATTAATTAAATTAAAATACTTTTCAAACCATTTTTTTAATTGATAAAACACTTTTTTCTGTGTACTGAGCCAGTGTGTCTGTAAAATTTTTGTGAGAAAGTTCCCGCTTTGAACTGTCAAATAAACTCACTCATAAAAACGGGGTGAGAAAAAATTTTAACGCTAAAAAAATAAATTAAAATTAAAAATTTTAACACTAAAAAATAAATTAAAAATGCAATGAATATTAACACGGAAGAGATAAATATTTTTTTCTTGGCAGATTTTAATATAGTTTAATTACATTTTGTAATTACATTTTTTGGTATAGCCGACGGTTGTATTTTCGCCGCCGACGTTGAAAGTTTTCAATTTTAGTCAAATTCGGTCGCCGTCAACTTATGTTTGACTGGCGTTCACAACATCTGCAATTTCATATCCGCTTCGAGTGGAATATTATGACATTTATAACGTAACGACGTAATCTCTTTTGATAGTTTTCGAGTTGAGTTACAGACACACTTTTTTCTCACATTTCGAGAAACGATGGAATATTTTGTTTCACATGTTTTCGATGCGAGAAGTTTTCACCAAAGTTACAGAACATGGGTACTGGTTAAAAATAATGGCAATATATGCCTTAAAAATCTAGAAATCAGTTGTGGGAAAAGCAGTGGTGGGCAATTCACATACTGCGATAGTTAAGCAAATGATTTGCTTAATTTGCTTGAATGAAAAAAAAAAATAAACAACAACAGAGCGTAATAAAACTGATGGTTATTGTTAATTTATTGAGAAACAAAGAAAGAAACCGAGTTTATGTGAATCGCCGTCGTGCAATCAGACATTTATTGCACAATCACGCATTCCAAGAAATTGGAAATATCTGCCCAGTAAAAAATGTTCTCCAAAAGGAGCAGGTTTTATATATGAATTCATACCTCAAATCGCTTTAAACCTGCTGATGGGATGCCTGATTTTTGTATGGAGTGTTCCCGGTTTGGAGGACTATTTTCTGCTGACAATAAGCGCTCCTTTTAACATAATAAAACACGCAAGCAAAGCACTCCTAAAGCGCTTTTTTAAGGGCTAACTATATTAAAATATTCATTTTTGTTTTGCTTTTACTTGTTTAAATGCCTTTTTTAAGCAATTTCGTAAACCATAACATATTTTTATTTTGTTATCGCTTTAAAACCTTCTTCGTTGCAGCACTAAGATAGCAGCTATTTTTTGTATATTTTATTCATTATCATTTACTGCTGTATAAGAGCTCTCTTATTGAAGCGATCAATTATGGGCTTTTTCTCTTAAGTGCTTCAAAAAACACAAATTTTTTTTACTGGGTGCTCTAAAGTTTTAAGATCAGGACCTGGCGGAAAGAAGCACTATAAATATTGAAATAATAGTCTTGAAAAAAACGCTATTATTTTCCAAAAGGTTGGTCTAGCGCTCGTTTTTAAAGAGTATCGTTTACATTTGTGTTAATAGCCATGCAACACAAATGTAATAATATGAATCGCAACCTCTACTTTAAAACTAGCGAAATTAAGTATCTGTTAAACTAACAAGGAAAACCCTTTAATCAGAAGCTGCATAAATAATTGCTCATTATATCAGATTCTTACAAGTTTCTTTCTCCAAAAGCTTTAAGGTAAAGGTCAAGCGTTTTCGAGTCAACTCATTGCATGATTTTCATACCTTGTTTGCTTTTTACGCTTTAAATCACATGAAAAAAATTATTAAGGGTATCATCGAAAATAAAAATAAAATTTTATTTGTTTAAATCAGCTGATTTGTTTAAAGGTGGCTTGTGGGGCTTAAAAAAAGTAGAAAAAGTCCTATTGTTCGCATTTGCTCATGGCTGCCAGATTTTTGGGTACATAAATGGTATATTGACCATTGGAGGATTTATACTCCAAATTTTACGATTTTTCAAATGTCAAATTTTATTCTAACTTACAAATGTTTTTAATATAATTTCCCATTTTATTTTAGCTTCTTAGATAATTTGATTTACTTGATTGGCATTTATATTCTAATCTTAGCTGTTCATCATATAAAATAAGATTTTTTTTAGCACGATGATTATTTGTAAGAGTTCTATTTGATCAGTAAGTACATACTGTTTTATTACAACCATTTTAAAGCCACTGTCTTTAGTCTTGGTTCACACTAGGAATCTTTTCTTTCAGAAAGTCTGATTTTTTGGTGCTTACCAGACTTAAGTTCTTTAGCAAGATTGACGACGTGCAAAATAGGTGTTTGATACTTCTTGGTTTTCGTTTATTTTCTTAGTTTTCTTATAAGTGCTAATACTTTTAAAAAATATTTGGTTGTGTTACATCAGCAATAAGTTGCTCAATGAAAATCTTATTTTAAAGTAAAAAACCTTCAGAATATATTGAAAGTTTATTAGCAACGGAAAATAAAAATAACAATTTTCATAACTTATTAAAAGTTAGTCGTTTTTTTTACGATTTAGCTTAGTCAATTTGGCGATTTTGATGATTTTTTCCCTCAAAATTTGACGATTTTCGACCACTTTTATCTGGCAGCTATGCGCTTGCTACGTACGAAGGCAGGCCCATAAGTCCGTTTCTTTTTAAATTTCTCGCCTCTTATTGGAAAGGAAAAATAAGTCCTGTCAAAATACGATCAAGCCGTATTTGTATTTTATAGCCATTGATAGCCGACTACCTCGTAATTAACATTCAATGGCCTCGACATTTAAGATTCAATAGGCTACGAATTGATCGCTCCTTCATTCACCCTTTTCTCCAAAATAAGCCCCGACTGAATATTTCTTTTCTCCAAATCGCAAAAAATATCTCGGCAGAAATAGATTAGACTGCAACGATGAAATAATCTCACATGCAACTATCAAAATAAAAATATAGATAAAATAATTGACGAAACGTTGTATAAAGTACATAAAACTTAAAGGAGACATCGCTAAAAAATAAGGCGATTTCTTTATCCGAAATCCTGTATTTTATTTAAAAAGTCACGGACTTTTTGATCCAACCTCGTAAGCCTACATTGATTCTACCTTTTTAACAGATGCGTAGGCCACGTGGTGTGAACTTCCTGCTTTAGAGACGAACCCGACAGAAACTCTTCGATGGTGTTTTTTCTGCTTTTCTAATTAAGTTTCGTCGTGGAAGCTGACTGAATTCGTTAGCCACTTCAAATGGATACTGACCCCTGCTCTAGATACCCTGCATTAAAATTAAATAAAAGTTTTGAACAAAAAAAATAAATCACTCATTTAAGGACCCGGTTCTCACATTTTCTTGTGCTGGTAAACAATTATTTGTAAGTTTTTTTATACTAAAAAATATGACTCATAAAATTTACGCAAAAAAGAAAAATATGCTGATAATTGAAAAAAAACTTCTCATTAAACTGGGTCACTTTAATTGCAAAAGTTGTTTAAATAAAAAAGAAACATGTGTATGTGTAATAAAAAAAACTGAAGTAATTAATCAAAAACAAGTTTAAGTTTCATTTTACGAAATTAAAATTTTCAATAACCGCAACTAAAAAAAAAAAAAAAAAATTACAAAATGTAGAGCAGTTTTGGTTTATTTTAAGGTGTGTGTGTCTGTGAGTGAGTAAGTTTTGTTATTGAAATAGTTTTTAATGGAAAACAACTTTTTATTTTTCATTTTATGTTTAACAAACTTCATTTAATTATAGCGAACTTTGTTAAGCAAAGGGTGTTCTTGAAAGGATAAATATCTACTTTGAATGGAAATAATATACTCAGTTCGATAATTTTTTAAACCAACAAAACAATACTTCTCAAATTTTCCTTGCAATTTTAATTTTACTTTTCATTAAGCGCGTTTTTCTTAGTCAGATAGAATTTATGAAAAGATTAAGGCCTCGTTACTCATACGTCAATGTTGCCAACACGTTAGCATTGCGGTCGACTTCAGTCGTTGGTAGTTACCAAAAATTTGTAAAAAATAGAAAAAATGTCAAAATTGTTAACGATGATTACAAAAAAAAAAACGTTTCATAAATTCAAGCTTTGCTATTTGTGCGTTTTGTATAAAAATATAAAAAGAAAACGTTGTGTACATCGATTGAATGTTCGCACTGTCATTTAACCCTTCTGAATTACTTGGGTCAATATGACCCAATTTTACTTTTTAACTTACTTTGTTTTCATGTTGATGATGCAGTATCGACCTTAGATTTTATTTTATCGTAAACAGGAAAGGATGCAACTATAAATTAGCAACATAAAATAAATAAGTTTTTTTTTGGGTTTTCGTTCAAAAAAAAAAAGTATTGAGTATATTTGTAGCCTTGTTGGTTCAAGTTAACCCAGCTGAATCTTAGATTTAAGTTTTTGGCCTTCAATAAAAACTTTGTGGATATTTCTTATTTTGCTATTTATTTCATATGATATCCCTAAAATAACTGATATTGATGCGGCAATATCAATTTTATTAGAATTTTCAGTAGAATAAAATGTGAATCCCCTCTTGTAATGCAAATAAAATTTAAGCTACATTACATTTAAGATCATTTTAAAGATCAATGCGCAAAAATGCGCACATATTACATTCCCATTGCGTCGGGAAACATAGCCCCCTATTAAAAGCAGTAATCAAATAATACCCCAACACTCGCATGTAAAATACCTCGGTATACATCTAGATCGGCGTGTAAATGGCATATAGAAGCTACATAAGTTAACTCAAATGAAACTAAAAGCAATTCAAATTAATTGGCTTATTGAAAGAAATTCTGTTCATAGACTCGATTGCGAACTTCTACATTACAACTCTATCTTAAAGCCAATATGTTGCTACGGTATTCAGTTATGGGGCACTGCCTTGGCTTCTAACATTGAAAAAATTCAAAGGCGCCAAAATAAACTTCTTCGAATAATCACAGCCGCTCCCTGGTACGTCAAAAACTCAAAAATCCACCAGATTTAAGGTACTGGTATTTAAATAATATTATTTAAAACCGAAATTTCAATCAACTTAAGCGATACAAGTATTTTTAATTTGCATTCTTAAAATTTTAATAGAAATATTCTCTTTTCTTTATGTATTTTAAGATAGATTTTTACTTTGTTTAATTTTTGGAATTTCATATACATATTTTACTTAAACAATTTTAAATAAAACTATAAATAAAAAATTCGTTTGAATATATGATAATTTTTTTTTTTGTTTTAATGAACAAACCAACTAGAACTCTCAAAAAAATTAAAAAGGAACCACAACAGCTGTTTTCGTAGTTGACTTAAGTAAGAACAATCGTGTGACTGTGCTGCGGCAATTATTGTACCCATTTCGCTTTGTACCAACCAGCGGCAATTAAATTTGTATAAAACAGGGCAGTCATGTGATTTCAGAATGTTTTATTGGGGGCAATTTCATTATTGTGCGTCAATAAAGCACAATCAAAATTGTGTCATATTGGTGCATTTGCAGCAATCGTATGATCGCAGCTTTAGCAGCTTTATTATTATACAGTTATACTTTTATACAATTATGCAATTGTACAAAAATACTATTATTCTAATATACAAGTGTACTATTATACTATTATGGTACTATACTTTTATACTATTACACTATTACTTTTTTATACTTTTACAATATTATTATATTATACTATAATGCTATTATACTTTAACGCTTTTGTACTATTATATAATTAAAACACTACCGTTTCATATTACGATCTTATACTATTATACTCTTACCATATTATCCTATTATACTATTTTGCTATTATACCTTAAGAAAACCACGAAAGCTTTAAAAAAATCCTGTGAACTTTTCTTTTTTAAAAACTTAACTTTATTTAACCTTCTGAAAAAATTTCTTTGCAAAAGATATTTTCTTTGTTGTTTTCCTTTAAAATTCATTTAACTTGTCAGCTTAATTTTACAAATTTGTTTACACATAATTACAAAAAAAAATTAATTTTTCATATAATCCAACCTTCTACACTTTCTAAAAAAGCAAAGGAATAAGACTGAAATAAGAAATGAAGTATAAAAAACTTCAAACAAATAACCACATTTATTGTCGTTGTCATGCATGACTGGAACGTGCTCAGAAAACAGTTTTGCTAAACAATTTTTGTTTTATTTAAATTTTTTTTTAATTTTTGTATATATTTTTTTTTTCAAAAATTAAATTTATTTCTATTTTTCCTTTTTTTAGTTTAACTCTCAGTTGTTTTCTTTGGCTTAAATTTTTTATAAAGTAAAATTTGAATTTATTGCGAATTTTAAATATGTGTGTTGTTTTTACTTTAAGAATATATGCAGTTTTTATTTTCAAGTCTTCTGTTTATGTTTAGTCGTCAAAACAAAAACTAAACACATAAATCCTGGACGTGCCTTAGAATACGTTTGGAATTTCTTATTTTTTTTTTTTATTTTGTTTAAAACTGTTTTTTGTTGGCTAAATAAATTCCGTAAGAGTTAAATATTATTTTCAAAAATTTGACGAATTTAATGTCAGTTATATTGAAAATGGACTTATAATTTGACAGATTTTACGAACGGAAAAGAATTTTAAATAGAGAGAACTGGTAATAAAAAATGCATTTAACGATTGGGAATGTTATAAATGACAGTTCCAAAGAACATACATATATCATAAGTTGTTAAACTTGCAGTTCAATAGTATAAGTGTAAAATAGATTAACAGTATAAATTCATAAGAGTTTCACAGAATAATAGTATAAAAGTCAAATGGTATACTTGTATAATTATATATTAGTGTCATAGTTTAATAATGGTATAATAGTATAATAGTATAATAGTATAATAGTATAATAGTATAATAGTATAATAGTATAATAGTATAATAGTATAATAGTATAATAGTATAATAGTATAATAGTATAATAGTATAATAGTATAATAGTATAATAGTATAATAGTATAATAGTATAATAGTATAATAGCATAATAGTATAATAGTATAATAGTATAATAGTATAATAGTATAATAGTATAATAGTATAATAGTATAATAGTATAATAGTATAATAGTATAATAGTATAATAGTATAATAGTATAATAGTATAATAGTATAATAGTATAATAGTATAATAGTATAATAGTATAATAGTATAATAGTATAATAGTATAATAGTAAAATAGTATAATAGTATAATGGTATAATAGTATAATAGTATAATAGTATAATAGTATAATAGTATAATAGTATAATAGTATAATAGTATAATAGTATAGAGCAATTCCATATGAAAACGATCAAAATTGGCAAATTTTTGGACGACCCCTCTCCGATTTTAAAATAAATAGTCTCAATCGATTGCCCAGCAAAAAATAATGTACCTATATATTTTTTTTTTTTTATAGTGACTGGTTTAGTGGTGGTGTACACCACTGTCATGTGACAAAATTGAAGAATTCTTCATAAGGGACCTCATTGAAAGTTGTTTTAAAAAAAAACTACTAAAGCGATCGCAACGAGTGATAGCTCGTTGGAAAGGTATTGAATCAGGCTTTAATTGAAAAATAAAATTTTCCTAATTTTTCTTAGAAATTTACCTTTAAATTTTCCCAAGAAAATTAAATTTTCCGATTTTCCACAGAAGCTCCTAAATTTTCCGGCTAATTTTTTTTTTTTTTTGGATTCCTCATAATTTTTGCTTTAAGAATCAGCAATAAAAAAATGGGCCCCGACTCCTTGTTTGGACAGGAGAAGAGCATTTAAGAGACCACCTTGTTAAAAATACATTTTAAAAATTATTTTACAGTTAAAAATACATTTATGAAGAAAAAATCAATTTTTTTTTAAGAGCCCCAAGTTGAGTGTGTAGTGAATATGGTCTGCCTGCCTTCACAAGATCGGCCATAAGTCCATGGATAATAGCAACAGTGGCATGTAATGGCACACCAAACCCGACTGAGGCTACAGGTCATAAAATGTTTTGTAAATTTTTTAAATTACCAGGTAATAAATATTTCGCCTAAAATGACACGTGCAGAAACAAGTCATAAAACACGGATTTTCCATAAATATGGCGAAATATTTATTACCTGGTAATTTATTGGCAGTAACCAATTAAGTCCCTTTTAAAAAACATTTTATGACCAGTAGTTCACGCAAATTTTCCTATTAAAGAAAAGCAAATATCGCTTATTTTTTTTTTACCTATTTTTTACCAAAAAATAAATATAAATACTTCACACACTCTGAGTAAAATTTCAGTTGAATACTAAACGTGAAAGTGTTAAAGTGTTTTTTTTTTGTAAAGTAAAGAGTGAAGCTGTAAAGACAATTTAAAGTAAAATGAATAAATTTTGCTGCAATCCGTTTAACAAGAGTGGACATCGTTCGAAAAAGATAAAAGTATTAAAATTAACTGGTGTTTCGAAGCGATACATGAATGAATTAAATATACAATACGGCGAAGAAGCAGAATTCATTTGCCCCAAGTGTAAAATCGATTTGTCTCAACAAGCAAATGAATTGAAACAAATGCAGCCACAATCCGAGAGTGAAATGACAAGTGAACAAAATGTTTCATCTGATAGTGAGGCAGACATTCCGATGGTCAATATGTCTTTGAGTCCTTTGAATGAGGCTATTACCACTTTAGATGAAACGCCTATTAGAAAAAGAAAGTTGCGAAGTGAAACATACAGGAAAGTGAAAAAAGGCAAGGTTATGAGTGCAATCGCGACAATATTTGATGAAGGCTCTGATAACGAATGCAGTCAAGCAGATGACGTTGATGACGGCAAACAAATGATTGAGCAGTTGAAAAGAAAATTCAATTTAGCGACCACTTTTCCGGAGAAATATCTCATTTTATCTGTGCTGCCTCAATCATGGTCTATACGCAAGATTTCTGAACAGTTTCAAACATCATTTTACATCGCGAGAAGAAGCAAAGAATTAGTTCGACAGAAGGGCATATTGGCGACTCCCACCAAGAAATTTGGCTCAAGGACCCTCAGCGAAGCAACGGTGAAATTGATTCAAGATTTTTACTGCAATGATGACAACAGCCGCGCCTGCCCAGGTATACGTGACTATATTATCACACGTGAAGATGGAGAAAAAGTACACAAGCAGCGCAGATTATTATTATGTAATCTATCCGAAGCATACCATCAGTTCAATGAGGAATACCCAGCAGAAAAAGTGGGATTTTCTAAGTTTGCCATCCTACGACCAAAAGAATGCGTGCTGGCATTAGACAGGCACGGAACGCATTCAGTCTGCGTTTGCATGTTTCATCAAAACATCAAATTAATTTTCTTTCCATGCAAGAAATTGAAAGTATTTCACGGTGAAATTGAAACATATAGGGACCTCCTGTCGAAGTCGTTGAGCGCATACCCCACGGAAAATTGTCATCTGTCCAAATGCGACAATTGTCTGAAGATTGACGAGCTAGAGCAATATTTGGCGGAAAAGTTTGAACAGCTGTTAATTCAGGAGGTGCATTTCAAACAGTGGATAATTAGCAGTGGCAGATGTTCCCTTGAGACCGTGGTATAGCAGATTCCGGAATTCATCGAGGAATTCGGATTCAAGTTGAATGAACTGAAGGCGCACCATTTCATATCCGAGATGCAATCGAAATTTCTAAAGGAAAGTAAGGAGAAATTAGCCCAAAATGAATTCATTGTGATAAGCGACTTTGCCGAGAATTACACTTTTCTCGTTCAGGATGAAATTCAGGCTTATCACTGGGCAAACGACCAGTGCACGGTGCATCCTTTTTGCATTTATTTCAAAAACGAAGATAACGAACTACAGACCGTAAGCCTTGTTGTTGTCGCGGAGAGTTTAGCTCATAATTATGTGTCCGTTTATTTATTTCAAATGAAACTGTTTGAATTCTGAAGATCAAAATTCGATGCAATCGACAAAGTAACGTTTTTCTCAGACGGCGCGGCTTCTCAGTACAAGAATAAAAAAAATTTTTACAATCTTTGCATAATTGAAGAAGAACAAAACTGCAAGGTCGAGTGGCACTTTTTCGCGGCGTCCCACGGTAAGGGCCCATGCGATGCGTTAGGGGGAACCCTATAACGCATGGCGACTAAGGCAAGTTTGCAAAGGCCATATACTGACCAGATCTTAAATGTACAACATTTGTTTTCGTGGATTCAAAGCAAGGAAATTGCCATTAACACAGTTTTATGCACTCAAAAAGAACACGATGCCATGGAGCGACGAATTCAAAACAGATATAATAATGTCAAAACTATAACTGGAACGCAAAAGTTTCATTGCTTCATACCAAATATTTCTGATATGTCAATTAATGTAAAGCGGTACTCTTCGTCTGCCGACGTGCTAAATTTAAAGTTACTTTAATTTTATAATGATGCCAAGACAATTGAAATTTTTAATAAATATTGTAATTAAGTATAAGCAGCAAAATAAGAAAGATTTTTTCTTCATAAATGTATTTTTAACTGTAAAATAATTTTTAAAATGTATTTTTAACAAGGTGGTCTCTTAAATGCTCTTCTCCTGTCCAAACAAGGAGTCGGGGTCCATTTTTTTATTGCTGATTCTTAAAACAAAAATTATGAGGAATCCAAAAAAAAAAAAATTAGCCGGAAAATTTAGGAGCTTCTGTGGAAAATCGGAAAATTTAATTTTCTTGGGAAAATTTAAAGGTAAATTTCTAAGAAAAATTAGGAAAATTTTATTTTTCAATTAAATCCTGATTCAATACCTTTCCAACGAGCTATCACTCGTTGCGATCGCTTTAGTAGTTTTTTTTTAAAACAACTTTCAATGAGGTCCCTTATGAAGAATTCTTCAATTTTGTCACATGACAGTGGTGTACACCACCACTAAACCAGTCACTATAAAAAGCAATCGATTGAGACTATTTATTTTAAAATCGGAGAGGGGTCGTCCAAAAGGTGATCGCTTTCATATGGAATTGCTCTATAATAGTATAATAGTATAATAGTATACTAGTATAATAGTATAATAGTATAATAGTATAATAGTATAATAGTATAATAGTATAATAGTATAATAGTATAATAGTATAATAGTATAATAGTATAATAGTATAATAGTATTATAGTATAATAGTATAATAGTATAATAGTATAATAGTATAATAGTATAATAGTATAATAGTATAATAGTATAATAGTATAATAGTATAATAGTATAATAGTATAATAGTACAATAGTATAATAGTATAATAGTATAATAGTATAATAGTATAATAATATAATAGTATAATAGTATAATAGTATAATAGTATAATAGTATAATAGTATAATAGTATAATAGTATAATAGTATAATAGTATAATAGTATAATAGTATAATAGTATAATAGTATAATAGTATAATAGTATAATAGTATAATAGTATAATAGTATAATAGTATAATAGTATAATAGTATAATAGTATAATAGTATAATAGTATAATAGTATAATAGTATAATAGTATAATAGTATAATAGTATAATAGTATAATAGTATAATAGTATAATAGTATAATAGTATAATAGTATAATAGTATAATAGTATAATAGTATAATAGTATAATAGTATAATAGTATAATAGTATAATAGTATAATAGTATAATAGTATAATAGTATAATAGTATAATAGTATAAAAGTATAATAGTATAATAGTATAATAGTATAATAGTATAATAGTATAATAGTATAATAGTATAATAGTATAATAGTATAATAGTATAATAGTATAATAGTATAATAGTATAATAGTATAATAGTATAATAGTATAATAGTATAATAGTATAATAGTATAATAGTATAATAGTATAATAGTATAATAGTATAATAGTATAATAGTATAATAGTATAATAGTATAATAGTATAATAGTCGACAAACATCATTTGCACATCGCACCGCAACGAGTCCGTAACAAATATTTTACATTAAACTTTAAAACATTTTTTATTTAAATTTGCAGATAAAAAAAATTCAATACTTGTTAATTATAGAAGTTTTTGTTTAATATTTTAAAGGTTTTATTCAGCCCAACTATGAATTTAGACACCCGGGTCATTTTTATTTTAGTTGGGCTAATTAAAACAAAAAATGTTTATTTTAGCCATATTTTATTTCAACGTTTTTTACCAATCAATTATAATGGAGACTTTTAGCCGTTTTGTTGTAAAACAAAAAACAGTTTTTACGGGAATTGAACCCTCAACCCTTATTCAATAAACTTGGTATCTAAGAACTAGACAACCGACGGCCCCAACAGGAAAAGGAGTGGTTACGTTTATTTTAGAAAATATATATTAAAATCTTTTTTACTGAATTGCATTTAAGATTACCCAGTATTCAGATGCATCTGTCTCTTTGCTTTGCACTCTCGGGTCGTATAGGGGCAGCCAATACCACAACCTATACTGTTTGCTGACTTAAAATTAGCAGATAGCTTACATACCTCTTCCGATCTAAGTCCTCGCTGGAACCATGGCACTTCTTCCTTTTTAAGTCTAATTGTTTAAAATTTCCACTTAATGCCTTTTTAACTTAAACTAGATACATATTTACTTACGAAATGTAAATAAATACATACCAAATTTTTTATATACAACATCCCTAAGCATATTTTAATATTTTTTTTTAATTTTTAAACCAAACAAAACTAGTCAACAAAAAAATATAAAACAAAGAAGGGACGTGACAAAAATTCTTAAAAGTGCTGAAAAAAATTCTTAAAAAATTTTATTTAAAAAAAAATCCTTTTGTTTTTTTTTTCTTGTATTTTATACAAAACGCTGAATAGAAAAAAAATATATAAGCCCGTATGGAAACAAACATTAAAAAGTGACTGGCATCATCATCAACGTCCTCATCATGTGCAGCTGCTGCTGTTTTAAATACAATAAGAATAAAATTTTAACCTTTGAATACTTAAAAACGAACACACAGATTTAAAACACAAAGATTTTTTTTGTATTTTATTACAATATAATGTGGGAGACCACTTAAGGTAATTAACACAACTATAAAACAGATTATTTAAATATGTCATTAACACATACATACGTACAAACGAATTCATATAAATAACACCAACACACACTTTAATAATGAAAACCTGTGGAAGTGTGTACTATAAAAAAAGGATTTAAATTTTACCTTGATATTGGGTCTCCTTATACTCAAAAGTACTTATAAACATAAAACTGGATATTCAGAGCTACAATCAATGTTTATTAACCCAACATTGTAACTAAAATTGGAGTTGGCAAAAGGAGAGTAAGTGATTTCAGATATGAGAGGGGGTGGTGGAAGGAAAATTAAAAAAGTTAAAAATTTTGGCTGACATATATGAACATATCGCACTTGTTCAACAATAGTGTATTAATTCAAAATTTTTATTTTTCACTTTTTGAAAAAAACGACACGTAATATTCATTGGGGGATTCACAAGGTGTGCTATCAAGTCATATCGTCATAATGTCCTAAATAATATTTTACAACAATTTTACTGCTGTGTTCATTGATTCGTCATAACTGAACAGTAGAAATCTAAATTATAAACGGCTGCTTACAGCAGTCATACATATTTCTTGTTATTATTTTAAGAGATATGATTTTAAAACTTTATGACTACCTTGTGAATCCCCCACATATTTACCCGCTGTAAAAATATCATGATATTTTGTCTACATTTGGTAATGAAACGGTTAGTTTACAAATCTTTTTTTAATGTTAAATTAAAAATTATTTTATTTATAATAAAAGTAATTAGTATTGTGGTTATTTTATTGAACTGTTAATGGCTTTTTATCCAAATTTCGATATTTTAATCAGGCTTGAGTTCATTGAATTTAATTTTCATTAAATTATTTTTATGAAGAATGGAACTTTACAACATGAAATGAATTTAAATTTATTGATAATTTTTCATTCTTGATTGAGCTGGGAATTGAACCCAGGTTTTCGCGGACAGGTTGCCCTGACTAGTTCCCGTCGTATATGTGAGCCGTGCTAAACAGCAAGCCCCATCTGAAGATATTGTGTGGTTACAATCGAAACTAGTCAGGGCAACCTGTCCCTGATAACCTGGGTTCAATTCCCAGCTCAATCAAGAATGAAAAATTATCAATAAATTTCAATTCATTTCATGTTGTAGAATTCCTTTCTTCATAAAAATAATTTAATGAAAATTAAATTCAATGAACTTAAAGCTAGATTTACACGATTGAAATTTTCTTCAAAATTGCTCTTCAAAATGCTTGAAACTCGTGTAAATAGCAAAATTTCAATCGTGTAAATCTAGCTTAAGTCTGATTAAAACATCGAAATAATAAAAATTTTGAGCTAATTCAGTATTGTTGAACGAGTGCGATATGTACAGTCGACTCCCGAATTGTATGAAACTCTTTAATTTGAATCTCTCGACAAATTGAATAGGTAGTTAGTTTCTCAGGTCTCTTGAAAAACATTTAAAAAACTGAAATATGAAATCCATATAATACGGTCCCCTCGGTAATTTTACATTATCTGAATACTACCTTACTCGTTGACACGCCTTAATTTGAATTTTTTCGGATCTACACTTACTAATTTTAATTATTTTAATGTGGTGTGTTTCATGAAAATAAAAAAAATAGAAACGGAATTATTATTTGTTTTAGTTTTATTTTGTATAGGAATGTCATCTTCTTCGCCAACGTTTTATAATTTGTAGTTCGGTTTTTTACACTCTATAATTTGAACTGTTAACGTAAATGTGTTTGTGCTATAATTTCAAATTATCGAGGGTTGACTGTATATGATTCTTATAAAATAATTGCTATATTTGACCGCTCCGCTTTGATAGACCTTATTCTGCATTTGACTTCAAAATATATAGCTCAATTTTTCTTAGTTTTACGTCATTAAGTTACTTTAATCAATTTTGTTATAATCTCCTAAGAGTTTCAAGGATTAAACTGTAATAGGCGACCAAATTAACGAGACATAGTGGAGGATATCAAAAAGGGGAAACAAATCTGCAGTTTATAAACGAATGGTCCGCTCTGCACATTGCTGTTGTGGTTCGGAGGTCGGTTGCTGGTCATGGTGGGAGCTCGCTGTGTTCGTGTCTGGTGGTTTGCCCATGCTGCTGTTGCTTGTGCCGGGTCACTTAGATCTCTGGTCCCTTGGGGCTTGAGATAGGAGTGTCTTGGTGGAGCAGCGGCATGCTGTTGACTGATCTCCGGAACGGCCCCCTGCTCTCTTGTCTGCTGCGTTGTGTTTGCTGTTGGTCGTTTATGACCATTGAGTCTGCCCGTGAGGGCGACTGTGTTTATTGTTGTTTTTGTGGTCATTGTTGTGCGTGATGTCCTGTGCTGGTGTCACACGATGTGGCCAAAGTGTCGCTCGTGAGAGCGGCTGTTTATTGTTTTGTCTATTGGTGATGTCTAGGTCCCTATATGTAGATGTGTGTTATTTGTCTTGCTGTACTGCAGTTTGCCGTTTGTGCTTTTTTGCTGTGTTGCAGTTTGCTGTTGTACTGTTTTGCTGTGTTGCAGTTTGCCGTTTTGGTTGGTGTGTTGCAGTTAATTTGCTGTCCAGTTTGCCGTTTGTGCCGTGCTGCCGTGTAGCAGTGTTGCGGTTGTATCCTGGAGATATGTGCTGCTTGGGCCACCAGTCCCAGGACCGTTTGGGGTCCACTGGTAGTAGCTTAGGCTACGAAGCTGACCGGAGTCTTTATCTGGTACCACGGGAACCAGGACGCCTCTGGGACTACGGTCCCAGCCTGGTTAATGGTGAGGCCCCTTCGGGGGAGTAACGTGGTGGCTGTGGTTTAACACCCATATCGCGGGAAGAGCAAGTTATTGCTCGGTGTGGAGTTGCACTGCAACCGGTTGCCATTGGACCATAAAATGGTAGGAGTGTTAGATAGGCTCCGCCCTTGACCGAGGGGGATGAAGTGCCCAAACGCATGGATTCAAAGTTGGTACCTCTCTTCTGGTGTCACGGCTTGTGGCGAAGGAAGAGGGCGGCGCTGGTCAACGCATTGTATTGACCCAGTGTTAAGAGCACCGAGAGGAGGAGTCTTCGGACGATGATCTCGTAAAACGGACAAGTATCTGAACTTTAAAAAGCGGAAAAATCAACTTTGCTTAATTTTTATTTTTTTCATTCAAGCTGATTTAAAAAACAAAACACTAAGGAATTTATTTGTTACGCCAACAAAAATTTGTATCGGTTATAAGCAAAAAAAAATAAAAAATCGGCTCAAGAACGGTCGATAAATTTAACCTTTTAAGTCTTACGTTGTCTTTACTAAAAAATTATCTTGAAACATACACTGTGGGATTAGCGATGGACCTAGGAGGCTCCCAACTAAGTTAACTAGTATTAAATGCGAAATTTTCTATTTAAAATCTTAAAGAAACTTGAGAGGATATCTCATATAATTTAGGAGATATTCGACTTTAACTGCCAGGCCCACAATGTCGACAACAACATTTCATTTGTATATTTATATTGAAAATAGAAACAAATTTTAGTTTTTTATTACTGTCAAGCGAATTAAACGTTTAATCAAGGGAATTAAACATTTAATTATAACAATTTACTTGTCTAATAATACAAAATAATATCATTAAAATCTTTAATTCACTTGATTAAACGTTTAATTAACTTGATTAAATTTTTAATTAAGACTGATTTTATTTTTGATTAATGCTTTAATTGGGGCAATATTTTTTTCTGTGTATATATGTACTCGTATATGCAAGACATCAAAGTATTATGTCACGTATAATCAGAATAATTTTGACCTAATTGTACCAATCGTATATCTTTGAAAACTTAAAATAATCAAATAGTATAAAAAATTTGCCAACCCTGACTTAAAGAATCATTTAAAGCTTCAAATAAAGAAGTATATAAAACTATTTTAAGCATAAAAATCTTTAACAGCTATAAAAATCGAACTAACTTGAAATTGATTTTATTAACCTGGGTCTTAAAATTCAAACACCATTTAAAGGAGTCTTAAAGAAATCAGCGAAAAGGCAACCAACTTATTTAATTATTTCTAAGATGCCCTTATTTTCTGTTTTTTTTTTAATTTTATATTTTAAATTATTTTCTGTCAAATAATTTCTTAATTTTTCCCACCATTTAATTTTAAGAATAAACATCATTTAAATATTTACATAAATCTTAATCAGTTTTCACTTATTTGACAAAACTCCCAACATTAAGTGTCATACTCCCTTTTTCATTATAATTCCAATTTAAATTTTACAATTCCTAAGGGCACTGTCTCATTGTCTGGATTATTTCATAAGAAAAATTTCTTAACAAATTTTTGAAAAAAATCATGCATGTCTGCATGTGTGTAAAGAAATAAATATTGGCAGTCATTCATGAAATTGTATCATTTTTAAAACTCTACTACACTCTAGCAGTTAGTAGCAAGTATATGTATCTAAAGTACTACCAGCTCCTTTGCTCTAGCTGACACATATCCAATTGTTTTTGTTCGTTTTTTGCTTAAAATGTTAGTGGTGGGAAATAATTTCTTTTTTGTAACTTAAATTGTAAGTAAAAAAGTAAATAAGTACGTGTTTAAGAGTGAAATATGTAGTAGGGGTGTTTTTTTAGTTTTGTTCTTATTCTCCGTTTATTCCTGCATTTCTTGCGAGCTATAATTCCCCTTTTAATTAATTTCTTTCTTTTTTTTCCCAAGATTAAATTGTCGTCATTTGTAGGAACTTCTAGCAAGTTAATTTATTTTAATTTCTTGTTTTAACTTATTTTGAAGAGTGTATAAATGAGGAATATTTTAGTTAAAGTATTAATGCATAATTTATTATATGTGCTTATAGTTTACCCCCTGAAGAATAAAAATTTATCGCAGTTCAAAATTTCAGTCTGATAATAGCGGAGTTCAGTGTTTGTTACAAATTGCTTTGCGAAAGAGCAAATGCAAGATATCGTATATCTTTTATGAAATCTAACGCAAACCACGTGTATGTTGTTGGATTTAACAAAAGAGTTACGACGTTTTGCACTTGCTATTTCGCAATACCTTTAGCACCAACCACTGAATACCGCTAATATTTTGCTTATAAAGCAACTAGTTCGCTCTTCTACGTAAGTAAGTTCTTTAAGGTGGATTCATCTATGTTGCCCCAACATTTTTCCTCTATGTCTTGATTGACGCCTCGCTTTTTGAGAGATGGAAAATAATTTTTTTCGAACAACTCTCAGCTTTTACTACTTTAGTTTTATTTTTTTCCGGACAAACTTGAATTGAGCCAAAGCGAATTCATCTATCAGCTCTGCTAATGGTTTTTTTTTTGTTGAATGTGTCAAAACACATGTTTTGTTTACATTTCTATATGATTACCACCACCTGATACATAAATTCGTCTTGAACTGAGCTGCCAATAGGTTAAGTTTTTGTATACAAAGTACCGGTGCCCCGGTAGGCTAGTTGGTAGTGAGCTAGTCTATCAGTGCGGAGGTTGCGGGTTCGATTTCCGCCAGAGACTCTGGCATCCTGCAGACAAGCGTAGAGCTTTGGGTGATTAATATAAGAAAAATAAAGAAATAAAACAAGGAAAAAAATGCAGCTGCTCTTTGTGAAGGGTGGTCCAACCATTATGCACGATGTTAATTATAAGTACACCTTAACGTCAAGGTTTTGTCCAACTTAAGTTGACATTTCTTGGTTTCAGTGTTTTACAAATTCAACCATGGAGAGGTACACAATCGAGCAGAGGGTTAAGATTGTTAAAGCCTTTTACGAAAATAGGCGAAATCAAAATGCATTCCGTGAAATTCGTGTTTTTTTTTGCAGCATAATCGACCAAATGTGTCCACAATCGGGAGAATTGTGCACAAATTTAAGCAAACCGGATCTATAGAAAATCTGAAAAATTGCATGCTCGCGTAGTTCGTTCTGCGAAAAACATTGCAGTTGTTCACGATAGTGTGACAGAAGAGCCGTCAACCTCGACTCATGGTCGTGCCCATCAATTGAACATCTCACGAATATCACTGATGCCAGAAATTGAGGATATGGACCTGGGCGATATGTGGTTTCAGCAGGATGTTGCTTCTTGCCGCACAGCCAACGAAACACGAGAAATTCAATGGCCGTGCTATCTCACGTCGTGGCGATGTTAATTGGCCATCGCGATCATGTGATTTGACACGGTTGGACTTCTTTCTTTGGGGATATTTAAAAGAAAAAGTGAACGTCAATAGGCCAAGAACAATTCAAGAGCTAAAGGATGAGATTATTCAGCACATTACCGACATTGAACCTCAGAATCATTCAAAATATGGACTATCGGAAAGAGGCATGCCACCGAAGCCGTGGCTAGCCTTTGGCCGATATTTTTTTTCACACATAATTGTCATAGAGCCTTCTATCATCTTATTAAGATAATTCTCTGAACATTTTTTGTTCTATTTGCAATTAACATCGTGCGTTTTGGTGGACCACCCTTTATACAATTTGCATAGTCATTTCGTGTTTGTTGAGTTAAATTGTTATTAAATTGAAGAAAGAATGTGGTAAAATACGTAGTTTGACATCGAGGAAATAGAACAAAATGTAATGAGTCGTTGCAGTACTACCATCTTTTACAGCTTTAAGGTTTTATTTACATAAGCAAACTGTATGGGTCGATTACGGATGGCAGCTGAACTAAAGTTGTGTTGGCAGCAGTGAAATCAGGCAACGCCGCTTCCACTGCTGCCAACAGCAGTGAAATGTTAAAATATACCAGAAATATTTTTAATTTTTTATTTTAACATCAGCGGCTTTACCTTATTTCACTGCTGGCAACAACTTCATGGGACAATCGTGCTGCAGAAAACTCTCGGTTTTATCCAAAATAACTCAGTGAATTCTCCTTAAGTAAGTTGTTTTCAGTTTTTTATATAAATTTTCATTGTTAAATATAAATTTTAATATAAAACATTTTAAAAGAAATGGAGTAAGAGTTAAATAACTAACGTTTGAAGTTTAAATTCAAGAGAATAGCTAGTTCGTTTTTTTAATTCAGTTCGTTCATTAAAAAAAAATTCATTCAGTTCTTTTTACCTTTAGTTTTATGCAGCAAGTAGCTCACAAGTAATCTAAAACAGTTATTATCTTCAATCTGTTTTCTTATCAACCTTTATTGATCTTGTAAAAGAATTAGTTCTCCAATTAATTCCTGTTTCGTTCTTTAAACATTTCAGTAATTATTTTAGAATATCCGAACTAAAAAAAAACTAGTTGAATCTCCGAGCTCAAAACTTTTTTTATGTTAACACTTTTCTTAAAAAATAATTTTTCAAGTTGTAGTTTTCCTAAGAAGCTACAAATAGAAATATTTCTAAATAAATTTCTTATACTTAATAACGATCATTAAATGGTTATATGAGTTCTTCTTTTTTTAGTCTAAACGAACTAGTTCGGCATTATATTAACTCTTCCTCTTATTTAATAATTTTTATTTTCCTCTTATTTTTCACTACCACTCACCTGATCTTTGGCCAGCTGGAACCACGTCTTCACTATTAAAGCCAAGCGACTGTCATGATAACTTTTCGTTGTCTTAACACTTATGAAAATATCATCGAGTTCAGTAGTGGGTGGCTTCGGGGTACCCGTCACCGATCTTTGTGTGAGATCACGTAGCAAATGTTTATTATGTAAATAATGAGCGGATGCTGTGGGCCTTTCAATGGGCAACTCAATGTCAGAGAAGTTAAAACTATGAATATCCTTGCGTATGATAACTGTGGTGGGCTGGTTAACTGTTGTATGTACAGGATTTGCTATTAAATCTTGAGTAGACGAAGATGAAGAAGACGATTGAACTGTTGATGCTGCTGCAAGAGCTAAAGATGTTGTTGTAGAGGTGGGTGTTTGTGTTGTTGATGTTTCATATTGCAATAACTTCATATGATGTGTTTGTACTTCACCCACTTTATGGTGATATTTTTGTGAGGGATTTTGCGAAATCTAAAATAAAACAAAAAAAAATTTTATATAAAAAAAATTTTAAATTTAAATCATCACATCGTCATCTTATAAAATAAAAGTTTTTAACTTTTAATGTGAGCAAACATCATTTAACTCCGCAAAATACAAAAATAAAAAAGAAAACCTCAACACCAGGGGGTCGTTGTATTTAACACGTAGTATGTGTATACAGGGTCTCTGCTTATGTACATATATCAGTTTCATATCTTACGTTTATTATGGTGGTTTTTTTTATTTTCATTTCACATTAAAAGTGTCGTTTTGCTGTGAAACACATGCAGGCTGCATGTCATCATTGTCATCGTCATCGTACGTCGCCATAGTCATCATCACCGTCATAGCCAACATTTCATTTACGTTACACTGTAGGCTGCATATATTTTTTTTTTTGCTTTTTTCTTCTGTTTAAAATTTTTGCATTTATTTCTCCATATTAACACCAATGTGAATTTTTATTTTACTTTTGTTTTTGTGTTTTTTTTTTACAATTGAACAACTTGTTACAGTTTTCCCTTTAAAATGTTTTATTTTTTCTACATAATTTTCATAATATTCCCTCATGTTCGTATATTTCTTAGCTTTAAAAAAAGCTTAATGTGAGTGAGACTACTTTTATGAAAATTAAAGGAATGTTCAGTTCAATATTCTCTTTGTTACCGAAAAGAAAAGAAGATTAAAAAAACGAAGTTTAGCCTTTTTAACCAAATATTTGTTTATTTTTTAACAATAAGTACTTTTTTATACCGAAAGTACTTTTATACCACTTCTACTTTTTTTACCTAAAGTACTTTTTTTTAACCAAAAGTACTTTTTTTACCTAAAGTGAACAAAATGTTATGTTTAATGAATATATTGTTTCACAGGTAACTTTCTATAGATTCGATCAAAGAAAAAATCTCTTTTAAAGGAATATGTACTTAATTTGAAGCGATAAGGGCATATTTTAATAAATGTATGTACTTCCTTTATCAAAAGGATTTAATTTAAGCGGAAAAGTAGTATTAAAGACTTTATAAAAAGAATTTTGTTTAAAAAAATACTGTAGCTTTTAAGAAAAAGTCCTTTGTTGTGAAAAATATATCTTTGATCAAAAATGACCACTTTTTTAGAAAAGGCAGATTTTCGCAAAAAAGCACTTTTTAGGAAAACATCAACACATAAAAAAGAACCTGTTTTAAAAAAAATTTACTTTATTTTCTTTTTTTTATTAAGGAAAAAAGATTTCTTTTTTAAAGAATATTTAAAAATAATCTTCAAGTTAAGATTCAAATTTTTTTTCAATTAGTATTTAAAACAAAAAAGTAAAGTTAATTCACGTCACGCGTACTCTGCTGATTAAAACTTTAGTGTTTTCTCTAATCTCTGCTGATTTCCTAAACCTCTCTAAGTTCTGGGTCACACCCTTCAAGTTTTAGCAGTCAAGTCTTGAGTTTTTAGGAGAGGGAGGAAAAGAAATGGCATTCCGTTTCCCTTCTCTCCTAAAAGCTCAAGACTTGACGTCTAAAACTTGAAAAGTGTGAACCAGCACTTTAATAGTGTGATTCTAATATTGATATACATCGTACATATCGTCGGCTTAATATGCAAACCTTGTAAATCCACTTTTTAAGTTAATTCAGATTTTGATGCCGTGTGGTAGAGAAATATACGCCTCGTCGACCAGCATGTAGTTTTTCTTTAGTTTGAGTCTTGAAGTGTGTAAAAAGGTTTGAAAAGAAAAACTGCTCTCAAGCTATAAATAAGAAAAATAAAAAGTTTTTTACCTTTCCTGGAAAATGAGCTGAAAGGGAGTTAGCAGGTTTACCGATGATGTATGCGCTTGCTTCAACTTCTCTCTATGTGCTTATACTTTGTTTTATTACCATTTAAGTTCATTTTGTTCGTTTGTAGTTTTTTTATACCCCTGGCCACAGGTGGAAAGGGTGTATGTATATAAGTTTGTCATTCCGTTTGTAATTTTTACAATATTAATCTGCGGCCCTATAAAGTATATATATTCTGGGTCCTTATGAGTAGCTAAGTTAATTTAACGATGTAGGTCTATTCCTGTTTCCGTTAAAATGCGGTTTCCGAAGACCCCAGACTAGGACTATGTTATTGAATTTTTTGTATCACATAGTGCCCGGAATTGTTTGCTCATGAAAGTTTGTCAGATCGGTCGACAAATGGCTGAGATATGAGCAAAATAAAACACCATTGCCTCTAATTTTTAACTAGAAAATTTAACCTTTCGAAGTACTTTATAATCTATGAACTTAATTTTTTTCACTTTCATCTCAAATTTGTATATAACTCGGTCGGTTTAGCACAGCAGCGCCCATATCATAACTAGTAGCACCAAATTTGTCTGAAATATTTTTTTAATATAAGAGGTATTAGATATCGAAAATTTGACAAATCGGTGTTCTTTTTCACCTGAACGAGTTAAGGGTTTAATTGCGATATGGTCAATACAAATCAAGCTATCTTGATAAAATTGAGCACAAATATTATCAGTGTGTGAATTTTGTTTGGGTTTCAATATCAGCGAAATCGACCTATTATTTCGCCCAGCGTTCATACAAATATACTCCCGGAATAACGGCACGATAGCGCCCATACAACCAAATTTGGCTAATATACTTTTTTAAACATAAAGAAAATTTAATATTAGAAATAAACTAGATCGCTCTAATATTTCACCAGGCCTCAACACAAGTTCCACACCGAGTTAAGGATTTTGGTACGATAGGGATAAATGTGAATATAATTTTTTTTCTATACTAATCCCGCGAAGCTATATGCTTGTTTGCAGGAAAGAAACCAGAGTTTCTGGCGGGAATCGAACCCGCAACCCCGGCGCTGATAGACTAGTTCATTATCAACTAGCATACCGGGGCACCTTAAGCTCAAATATAACTTTCTGCTCTTTTCTAACCGTAGTGGGTACGTAAGATTCGGCATAGCCGAATATGGCACTTTTACATGTTTTTATGACAATGGGTGAGTGTGAAACGGTAGCAAATTACTCATGGATGCTAGATTTTGACACTGTTGAGGTGAATAACATTTCACTTGCCCTGGGGCTAGTATAAATTTTGACATTAGCGTAGACATTTTTTATAATTTTAATTCACCATAGAACTTTTCTACCGTTTCACGCACACTTAAAGTGTGTTAGTAGTCTAAGACCATGGATTAAGTTTGGTGAAGGGTATTAAAAATTCGGCGCAGCCGAATATAACACTCTAACTTGTTTATTTTTGTTTTTCTTTTCATAAAAATATCATCACTTTTACGTTTAAAACGTTCCCCTGGTTAATGTTATTGTTGTTGTATGTACTTGTACTTGTCTTTGTCTTTGTCTTTATACTTTTTGTTGTTATGTTATATTCCCTGGAAATTTTGAACCGGTGTCTTCTCTACCACTCATATGTATGTATTTGCTGCGGAACACAACCGTTTATGTCGTTTAGTTACAACCCATATTATTTTGAACGGAAAAATGGTAGCACAGGTCACGCGTGATATTACTTTATAGAACAGTATTATTTTTTCTTATTTTATTGTTAAGCCCTTTATGATTTTTTTTTATTTTAGGTACTTAAAAGTGGTTCTATTTTTAAAAAATAAAACATGAGCAAGATTATAAAAACCATAAACAGTGTATTAAAAACTGTTATACGACTGTCATACGGCTCAGTAAGAAACTTTAGAGCTGATGTCAGAAACCAAATCGTTCTTAATAAAATGCATCAAACTACCACTTATGTAATTTAGGTGACCACGATAAATTAAATGGATGTGATAGAATTGGGGCATTAGGAGGGTAAACTTTAATAACTCTTAATACTCTGGTATGAACATTTTTAAAAAAGTTAAGAGTGGTTTTTTTTGAAAAAAGTACTTTCCTAATAACAAGTACTTTTTAGTAGAAAGATTTCATTATAAAAAAATGCATTTTTTTAAATGAGTGTATCTATAGAAAATACATTTTTAAATATAAAAAGTATTATCGTCTTTTTTTAAGAAAAAACTTTTAAATAAAAAAGTTTCTTTAAAAAAAAATTAAATTTTTATAAGTTAAGCCACTTTTTAAAAAAACTTTTTTAAAAAACAGTATCTCTTTAAAAAAGTACTTCTTCTAAAAATACCTCATTAAAATAATTTTTTAAAAAGTAAGAACTTTTAAATAAATACCTTTTTACATAAAATAACTTTTTAAAAAATTGCTTTATTAAAACAATATGCCTTTTTCTAAAAAAGTACATTTTAAGAAAACCTGTTTAAGAAAAAAGTATCGTTTATGAAAACGGTAGACGACATCGCAAGACAGGGATTCACGAGGCAGCAGTTGAAGAGGCCATCTTTAACACCCATTGAAACATCAAACTGAAATCGAGGCTAACACGTTTAACCTACGTCTAAGTGAATTAAAAGCTCTTGGTATAAATAGTGTTGATTTGAAAAGTAAAGGAGTAAAAGGAATGTATACTTCTAAAAAAGCATTTACACTTCAAGAACAAAGCTATATAGTACTTTTTTTAAAAACATAAGTACATTTCATTTAAAAAAGGACGTTTTAAATATCATTTATAAAAAAAAGTAGCACTTTGCCAATAAGTGCCTTTTTAACAATTTTTTAAAAATTTAAAAATATGGGTATATTAAAAGTTCCTTTTATTTGCAGAGTTTCTTTATTGAATCTTCATATATTAAATATGAACTAAAAATAAGTAATCAAATCCTTTCCTAATACTTTAATTCATGTCGTGCCAGTGCCAGACAAACATTTTTCTTAGCACGGTTTCTGTTCACATATTTAGGTGTTTATCGCTCTTCTGATTGGCTGGGTGCTGCAGTGTCTCTTCTCCTTAAGCGAATGTGGCCGCCATCATTTAAGATATTTCGAGGTAGTGGATTTGGGTGTAGTTCAAGCCTTTTTAAATATTTTACTTTTAATATTTTAAATATTTATTTTACTGTAAGTAACGAGATGCTTCATGATGGTTTTCATGAACGCTTAGGAAAGCTGTATCGTCCGCAAAAGTTGATGTTTGGGTTTAATTGTTAGTTGGCATGTCAGAAGTATATATTAGGTATAATAGTGGAACCAGGATGCTGCCTTGTGGGACTCCAGCGGCAATTGGCTGGGGAGAACTTAAAAAGTCGCCTTCTTTAGTAATGAATTTACGACCGTCTAAGTAGCTTTCTAACAGCTTGTGTGTGTTTACTGGCAAGTTAAGCTTCAATTTATGTAATAATCCTTCATGCCAGACTTTATCGAAAGCTTGGGACACATCGATGAAGAGAGCGGAACAATATTTTTTTTCTTCAAAGGCTTTTCTTATGGCATTTCCTATCCGATGGGTTTGTAAAATTGTGCTGTGTTCTTTTCTAAAACGGAACTGATGGCTAGGAATACATCTATTTTTATTTAAAATTGGGATTAATTTTCCTTTTAAAGAAAAAGCACCTTTACAAATGTTCTTTTTAATGATAATAATGTTCTCATATTTCGTAATATGAATTTTTTTCTTTGGAATTTCGCAAGAGTAGATTAACAAAACAAAGTTGTAGATTTTAATGGTGATATGAGAACCTCTAAAATAGAACCTCAAGAGTTCTCCTTATTGTCATTTCTGTTTACAAATGCCACTTTTATTTAAAATATCTATCATTTACTATGACCTTTTTTTGTTGTTTTCTACACAAAAATAACTTTATAAGGATATTAAGTTTTATCATTTTATTTCCATTTTTTCAAACAACCGAATTGCACCTGTTTGGTTTTTATTTGAGTATTTTTTTTATTCTTTTAACATGCATTCGCGTAAACAATAACAATTCCCTGGGTTATAAGAAGAGAAGGAAACAAATAAAAATAAATGTATAAAAAAATGATTTTTTTTTATAGAACTCAACATTTGTATGTTTTTTGTTCGTTTGGTAAAATAAACTTTGTTAAAAATCCATAAAAATAACTATTATACAGATAGATAAACATATACAAACTGATGCATTTAATACACCCTACAGTGCTGATGATTATCTCTAGTACAATCTCTGTTAAGGGGATATGTATCAGTTTTTTGACATATGTGTATTCTAGAGGAAATTCTAATTGTTATTTTTTTGGTTACTATGGACTTGCAAGTGATGCGAAATTATCGATTGTCTAGGTTCCTCATTTTCTGGCAATAACAATTGTTTCCCCTTTGTTTCTGAGGAAACAAGTGTATTAATATTAAAATAAACGGATTGATATATTCCATAATTATTACAGCTATTCCTAGGTGATCGATGCAAGAGCCCATCGATTATCCCCTTTCCATTATAAAGTAATGTTAGCTCATTTCTCTCTGCGTTAGAGAAAAAATTTCTTCAATAGTTATTTAAATAAAGTAGGGAAAACTAGTCCATTATATAATCTTGTTCCTCATAGATATTCCAAGGTAATCTAGGCCAAAGTATTAGCTGAATAACATGCCAGACATAATATATAAAACTATTTGAATACAATAAACTTCTGTTAAAACTTGTCCTGCAACAAGAACCAATTATGTATCAGTTGTATACTTTACCCATTCCTGGTAATGTATGACAAAGACAATTAATTTCCCTTTGAATGAAATTCATTCGATTGTTTGTTAAGGCTGGGTTTTTGCGATCTCAGTTAAATTAGGTTTAGTTAATCTGAAAACAAATTTGTACCGTCATTGCCAAGTTTGTATACAAAATATTGACAGAACAGTTTAGTGCTGCTTAAAATGTTGGTCTTTAATAAAGTAATAAAAAATTCACATTTCGCCGAAAGATCCGAGTTTCAGAGTACGTTAAACTAGGTTTAAAATTAATCTACAGCTCAAAACCCCGGCCTTAATAGACTATAGAAGATCAGTTCGTCATAAATTATTATTTATTGTATAGTAAATGTCTATTACAAGGTAATGTCTGCTAGCTGCTCTCTCTGTATAACTAAATATACATATGGGGGATTCACAAGAAAGTCATAAAGTCATATGTCTTAAAATAATTACAAGAAATATATATGACTGCTGTGGGCAACCGCTTATAATTAAAATTTCTACTGTACAGTTACGACGAATAATTAAACACAGCATTGCAATTTTTATTTTGTTTAAAACAAAACAATTTGTTTTTTAACAATTGTAAAATATTATTTAGGACATTATGACGATATGACTTGATAGCACACCTTGTGAAGCCTCTAATTATATTTTAAGGAGCAACAAACATCTAAAACTATTGGTAGTGATAAGTATAACAGTTTTAAGTTTTGACACGTTTTTACACCCATTACCTGGTAATGAATAGTAGAGGCAATTGAGTACTCTTTGCATTACATAAAAGAAAAAAAACTTAAAACGTTAATTCACTTAGTTACAAAAGAGCAGTTTAGTGTTTAGTAGATAATATTTAATTAACTGTTAAAACTATTCCCTCGTAATATAAAGGAAAATTAATTTATTCCATTAAATGTATTACAAAGGCGATTAAATGTACCAAAACAGAACTCTTGATAAAATAGTACTGGTAGCTGTGTAATAAGCAGTTTCAAATTCATAGCTGAGAGCTTAATTTGTTTTCCGATTATGAATTACTAGCTGAACGACCTAAATAGGTTAGGTTAGAATGGCTGGTCACAAAGACCCCGCATAGACCAAATAGATCCCTAGCGTTACCACGTTGAACGATAATCCGCATAAAAAAGTCAGAAGGCAACCTAAATAGCAGCGGTAAGTTTTTTTTGATATCTAGTGACTTAACGTGAGGTTTGATTTATAATGTAAAATAAAACACATAACTTTTAACATGAACTTAAAATTTTTATTATCGGTCAAAAGAATAATTTATGGCATTTATTGTTGGAAAATGATATCATGTAAATGTTGGCTATGACTACGTCTGAGGCATTCGATGCGAAAGTCACAATTTTGGGCTACGCGTCCGAGCCTAGCGACTGGTATCTCGCCAATAGCACGAGTAATGTTGGTTTCCAAAGCGTCAATCGTAGCTGGCTTATTCCTGAAGACCTCAGACTTTACATATCGCCAGAAAGAACAGTCCAAAGGTGTGATATCCCACGATCTAGGTGGCCAGTACACTGTAGCAAAACGTGAAATTAAGTTCTCACTAAAATGATTTCTCAACAAGGTAATTTTTTCACGCGCTGTATGGCTCGTAGCGCCGTCTTGTTGAAACCAGAGCTCACCGAGAACATGTGCTTGAATTTCAGGTAGCATATAGTCTTTAGTCAAAGCCAAGCTGCTGAGAATGACAATTAAACGATTCGCCACATTCTTCGCGTACACTCTCAGCTACAGCTGATATATTCACTTCACTACGTGCTGGATGTGGTATAACCGGTCGCGTATCATCCACTTATGTAAACTAGGTCTCAAATTTGCGAATGGTATTGGCAAAAGTGGTTGCAGTAAGTCGATTATGCGCACCGTATGATCATTGAATCGCACGAAAAACTTGTTTCATATAACACCGATTTTCGTAATACACACAGAAAAAATTCTTCAACATTTTTCACCAATTAAAGCATTAATCAAAAATAAAATTTAAGTTTTTTTGAAGATAGGAATTTTTACAACATGAAATTAATTAAAATTTTATTGATAATTTTTCATTCTTGACTGCGCTGAGATTTGAACCCAGGCTTTCACGGACAGGTTGCCCATACTAGTTTCGATTGTAACCACAAAATCTCGTCAGTGGGGTTTGCCGTTTTACTCTCTCGGCTATTGAAGCCGGAATTCCTGTCTTCATAAAAATTATTTAATGAAAATTAAATTCAATGAACTTAAGCCTAATTAAAAATATCTAAATTTGGATTAAAAACCATTAAGAGTTCAATAAAATAACTACAATACTAATATTTAAGTTTTAATTTAAAATTTAATTAAGTGAATTAAACGTTTAATCAAGTAAATTAAACGTTTATTTGATACTATTAATTTGTTTACTGGTGCAAATTTACCGAATTTTTTAATAAATTAAACAAATTTTTTTTTAACTGCAATCAATTTTTATTTTTTTTTGTGCAGCTGAACAATTTGGAGACGCTGCTGTGGTGTGATTCTTTTTATAAAGATTAATTAATAATATTCTATCATTTAGAGCCCACTACTGAAATATTCGCAATGTCGGTGGAGGCTATCAAAGGTTCGGCACAGCCGAATATACATAGTACTCTAAAGCCTCGTGCACAATGGTAGCAACATTTTCGCTGGTGTTCACAGTAAAGCAAAGATTTTTTTCACACATTTTCCATTAAGGAACTGTTTGCAAATTTGCCCAGAACAATATTTCGTATTTATTATTATTTTTTAAAACATTTTGCTGAAATTTTCATTCAAAAGTAAATAAAATTATTATAAACGTCATAAGCATATTCATAAAAATTGTTGCTGAAGTAGAAGTTGACTCAACTTTTTAAAAAAACTTTAGTTACATTTTTATTCGAAAATGAAAGGAAAATATATGAAATTCTTTGGGAAGAAATAAGCATTGTGTACGAGGCTTCACTTGTTTTAAATAAAATCAGGATTTCATACATATCTAGTTCTTTATCTATGCCTAAAACTTTTTATACAAATCAAAATTTTTTAAAGCCTTTTTTTTTTTTTGGTCAGGACCAGCACTCAGGGGATGACCCCTACTTATGCGTTGCATTGTGTTGGAACAGGAAAATAGGTTATGGGAAGGAGGAAAAAGGGAGTAGTGCTTGTGAATATTCGAAAGTGAGAGGGAAGACTTCAGCAGGAAGGTTATTCCACATACGAACAGTCCGGCCAAAAAACGAATTTTCCCTGTAATGCGTTGTACGATTCACCGGCCAATTGACCACAAATGGATGGGTTCTTGATAAAATACGTGTATTACGAACAAAGCTATGGGCTTCGGTAACCAAATCCCTAATTTCATCAGAACACATCCCGTTGTAGTAACGATAAAATAGGCAAATGCAATCCACATTGCGATGGTGCTCAAGGGAGTCAATAGAATTGGATACACTACTGTCGCCCATGAGAACTTTCGCCCTCACATGCACACGGTCGAAAATAGACTTTGAAGCACCGGCCCACACATGGGAGTTGTATTCCATTCGCGGTCGGATAAAGGTTGTATAAATAGTAAGGAGATCAAAAGGTGTGAAGAATGTCTTACACCGTTTCAAAAATCTCAGGCACTTGAATGCTTCTTTCGACACCTTAAATATATGTTCTGTCCATCGGACATCACATTGTATCCTCATGCTCAGAACATCAAGAGATTCTGTTTCCTCAATAATTATACCACCCATATATACAGATGAGGCACCTTGATCCGTCGCGCATTTATGCGTCAGCACACAACATTGGGCCTTTCGGGCATTACATTTGACCCTATTCGCACGACCCCATTCTGAGATTATGTCTAGGTCGCGGCCAAGCGTATCATTCATGGTCTGTCTCATAGCACCAACATCGGACACGCTTGGTCTGTAATCAAATGAATACGAATGGCAAAGGTTGCTGTCATCTGCAAAAGAATAGATAGGGTTGGAAGTTTGACATAAGAGGTCATTTAGAAAAATAGGAAATAGAGTAGGAGAAAGAACGGAGCCTTGCGGCACCCCTGCATGAATCTTGAACTCGTTTGATGAAACTCCATCTATAACAACCCGTATAGTGCGATCTAGGGAGATCGATCGGTTATTATTCGACCAGTTTTAACCGGTTATTTTAGCTTTGCCCAAGTCGGTTATTTTAAAATGCCCATTTTTCGAATATCGAATAAACCGGTTATTTTGGTATAATAAACCGGTTATTTAAGTACAGTGTAATTTATATTTATTTTCCTTACTCTTGTTGTAGATGGACCCGTAATTTAAGTATTTTCTAATTGAATATTGGCCAAACTTGAACTTTTTATGAAGAATGTCAAAACAAAATTTAATAAAATTCAAAAAAACATTATGAACACTGTAAATATAAATCGCTTATAAAAGCGTGTGGTCTTTTAGAAAAATAACCAAAAACTATTCAAAATACTACAAACACGTGTGCAGTTAAAAACTTAATAGTTATTTGTACAAGAGTATTTTAAATATTTAATATATTTTTATATGAAGGTTATCTCCAGATATTTTTAGAATGCGATTAAAAATATAAAGGTAATTGCTTGAAGTGCCCTAAAATGATAAGTTACAAAGGTTCGTCCATGTCACGACTTTTTTTTCACCTTTAATTAGTCCGCATGCTTGACATTAATGTGATCCAAATGAAACTTAACTCCGTTCGAAGTAGTTCTAAGGAGACGACAAATACTATTTTACTAAAATACGCTGCAAAAAATGAATCATTTAGTCAATTCACAAGGTATCCTAACATGTCATATGGTCAAAATGTCCTAATATTTCACAATGGTTTAAAAATATTGTTGTACGGCTCAGCCGCTCAGCGCTGGACTTTTCTGATTAATTACGACAGCACAATAAACACAGCAAGCAACGTTCTATTTATTTAAGACACTTTTTGTTAACAAACCAACAACAATATTTTTAAACCATTGTGAAATATTAGGACATTTTGACAATATGACATGTTAGGATACCTTGTGAATTGACTAATTGTGTGAAATATTAGTCCGTTGTGTTGCCGAGGACGAAATGCCCGTTAAGGCAATAAAAACTCTTAAGTAGTTCTAGCATCTCTTCATGCTGAAAAATACAACATTACGGCGGAATCAACGATATGGGAAACATTTCTTCCAGTTTTATTTATTAAAACAACAAGAACTAAAAAACAAAATTGAAGAAATCAAACAATGTCATGGAATGTTTTAAATTGTAGTCGACGAATTGACAAATATTTTACACAAAAAGAATGTTCAGTTCACTATTCGTTTCCATAATGCTGAAACAAAATAATTTGAAATAGATAATCCTGATCCTGATCCTAATCCCTAAGAGGTTTTGTTTGCAACTTTATAAAAATATGGTTGATTTATATAGACATGTTTAACCACCAACAAATTAAAACTCATTCAAAATAAATTTGAGAGAATATTTCAAATAATAACTTTATAAAATTCCTATTATTTATTTGCTTTTCCAAAACGTTTGTCTAGATCAAATATCATTCAACAGTTTCTAAATTACATTATACAAATGTCTTCTTACAAATAAAGTTTAGTAAATCAATAAAAAATGGTGGAAAATTTAGCTAAAGTTTGATCAATTTACTGGTCCCACTTTTCTTGGATTTTATCGTAAAATATTTTTTAGGTCTGATCTAAGTCATATCATGTATTTTGTTGGTTCCTTACCTTTGCAAATTGTTTTGTTTTTTGTGTTTTTAAGTATTCGAATTAAAACCGGTTAACCGGTTATTTAAAAATGGCTTAACCGAAAACCGGTTTTTTTAAAATAGCAACTATTCGTAATATTCGAAAACCGGTTATTGAAAAAAGTCGAATAATCGATCTCCCTAGTGCGATCTCTGAGGAAGTTGGATATAAGTCGAGAGAAATTATCACCGGCACCAAATGCCAACTTTTTATATGAAAAAACTTGTAGATCTTTCAGAAACAAAATTTTCTTTTTAATCCTTGAATGTTAACGATTTGGTAAAGCGGAATAACGAGCATTTCTCCTTTTTTTTAGTGCAACTTTAATTTGAATTTTTATTGCATTTCTTGTTTGTTTGTTTTTAAGTATTTCCATAAAAAGTAGAAACGTAATATTTGTAGACATATTTTTAAAGCCTAGGTCGGTTTGTTTTATTGGAAATCTATTGGCAATAGAATTTTCATATTTAAAAAGCACTTGCCGCTCTTGTTTATGTGAGTCAATTTATTTCTCTTCTGTATTGTAAAGGAGGCAAAAGTATTTTAGGGATCAGTAGCCAATATTCAAAAAGTTATTTTATCTATTTCAAGGAAATATATTGGAAAGTTAATTGATTGTTTCCTGCATTACAAAAGGGACCTAAGTGTACTGAATATCTAATTTACTGAGTGGAAATGAAGTCAGAAATTCTACTTCCAAACCAAATTTATGATTTTGTTATCTATGCTCGACTAGCTCAGGGGCTAGTCCATGAACCCCAACCCTACATTGGGTCCGCTATTGTAGCTGGGCAGTGCATATTAATGTCTATTAATGCCTTTAGGCATTACAAAGGATACATAATGAACTATAAGTAACCATTTAAAAGAATAGTGCCACTACCTCCACAACTCCTGGGTATTTATAGATACATACATCCACTCAGATATGAATGTTTGTATGTATGAAATACATTCATAACTATTATATTCATTCATCGAATGGATAAATAAACTCTTTGAAATTCAATGTTTTTTGCATTATTTTCGTTTTTGTTTTTTCACTATATAGATTTTTTTTTACATATTTTCAATATTTGTAAAGTTATTTTGGTGGGTTTTATAGGGATTTTATGGTTTGGCATTTTCTGTATTTTATTTTTCCATTAGTTCAATATAAAATTCAATTTTGTTTTTTTACCAAAAGAGAATTTACAAATACAAATAAAAAAAAAAACTAAAAATGAATTATAAACGAAAAAGTGTTGATTTCATTGACAACAAACTCTAAAATGCACAATGTTGGCTGTTGTGGTGTTGATGATGATTTAATTCGAAAAAAAGGCAGCACAAAAACTCAATTTGCTTCGAAAACACAAGCATCATTTTGTTTATGACTAAAGTCTTAGCTGATGATTGATTTATGAATGTAATTATTGTATTTTTATTATTGATTGTTTGTGTGTGTGCGGCTTGCGGCCTATCAAAATGTATCTAAGTATCTTCTTTTATTATTGTAAGTTTTGTTTTTAATAAAAAGTATCTTTGTTGACAGCTATTAAACTGTCACTGACATATTATTTTATTTCTATTTAATAACTCTTTAGAATTAAAGTATTGAATAACTTTAAACATTTGCTAATAAATTTGTAGCTTTTATATGATTTTATTTTATAGCCTCTTTCATTAAATAAACATTTAATCAACTTATTTGTCTAAAGTTTATTATTAAAAACACATTTAAATAACATATTAAATTACTGGCATTTTATTCAGCTTTCAGTTCTTTAAAGAAGATTTAAAAAAAAATGTTAACGATGTTATAATAATAAAAAAACCCACAAAGACATTTGCGACTATAATATACAGAAAGAGAGAGAGAGAGAGAGAATACAACCTAACTCAGCTGTTAAAAAACTAAAGGCCCAACTATAATATGCATAAACTGGTAATACCAGGGCTGTGGAGTCGTCAAAAATAGTTATAACTCCGACTCCAACCACGGAAATTGTTTAAGTGCGACTCCGACTCTAACTTTGAGACTGGTCCTTATTTGACTTTAAACTATTATTTTAATGCAACCCTTTTTAAATGGTTAAATATAGCAAGAAAATAATTTTATTTTGGAAAATATTGGAAAAAATTATTTAATTTTTTATGCAGAAAAATTTTCGAGTCGGAGTCGCGAGTTTTTGAGGATACTTCGAAACATGTATTCACACTTGAAACGTCTAACGTCTTCTATCAATCATAATGTCACCATTCCTGAAAAAAATATTTTTTAAATACATTTTTCTATAAAAGTACCAAAATTTTAAAAGAAAACACCAATATGTATTTGGACTTCATTTTGTTTAATAATTTAAAAAATATTAAGCAAAAACGACGGGGAAAAAGGTAAAACTTGCCAAATGGAAACGCCGCTTTCAAAACAAATGCCATGTTGCCAGTGATGTCACAATAATAATAGAATTAATTGCCTCTTTTCTAGTGGTGGCACTAAAATAATCGGAAGATGTAGAACGGAATGCAATGAGATACAAACATCTTGCAAAGATGTTCATTTTTAGCTTTATGCATTTCTTATGGGAAAATTTCAACATTTTGACAAATTGATGTGAGATGTTAGATGTTGACAAGTTTGAAAAGGCAACTGTGCGAATACGTATTAATCATATGTGTCAAACCATATTGAACTTAAGGAAACTAAATTTAGAGCAACTTCTTATTATATAATTGTGGCTTTCTGATTTAACCATAATATGGTAAAGTTACCTTATTTAAACATAACATAGTTAAAGTTACTAAATATGTTTGCAAATTTTTCGTCAAAAATAGTTTTGTTAACGTTGAGCATTTGGAAAAATATGTTTTCGCTTAGTGTTGACCAAAGGGATCTATGAATGTGTTCTTTCTTTTAACTACAAATCACATTTGTGTAGATCTCGAAACTGAATTTATACAAAATCAAATTTATATTTTAAATTTATTTTGTGATGTTTTCATTGCAAATAGTTGTTTTAAAACGTTTTTTTTTCTATTTAATAAAATCAAGTTGACTCGATTACAGAATGAGGAAATATTTCTTGTAGTAAGGAAATCAATTTGTGGTCAAAGAATTATGGCTTTAAAAATCGGATTAAAAACTGGTTTGGTGGCAATTCAATGTGTAAAAACATAATCATTTTTCTATGTAAAATTAAATTTATATATTGATATTAAGTGAAAAATTAATTATTGAATCTTTATAAATTAAATATGAACTAAAAATAAATAATTAAGTCTTATTATTACAATTTATTTTGGGTCCTGCTAGAGCCGGACTAAAATTTTCCCCATCACATTTTCTATTCACATATGCAAGTGTTTAGAGCTCTTCTATTCGGATAAGCCCTGCGGTATATCTTCTTCTTAAGAGACTATGGCCGCCAAAATTTAATATATTTCGAGCTACTGGATTTGGTTGGAATTCCAGGCTTTTTTAAAATTGTACCGAATATTTCGTGATCAGAAATTTTACCAATGACACATTACGATCGTTTTAAATATTTAAGTTTTGTATATACAAGTGGGTGGCTGTGATTATTCGAAGAAGTTTATTTTGGCGCCTTTGAATTTTTCCAAGCCGAGGTAGTACCGTAGCACCAGACTGGCGTAAGAAAAAATTTTTGATGTAGAACTTTACAATTTAGACTAAGGACGTTATTTCTTTCAATAAGCCAATTAATATGAATTGCTTTAAGTTTCATTTGATTTATTTGTGTAGATAAATTTTAGTAGAACTAATAAGTTCATTCATAGTAAAACTTGGATTGTTTTAGAAAACCTAATTTTGAAAAGAAATATTTGTACGAAAACCAATCTGTATTTTTTTTTAGAAGGTCAAAAGAATGATGTATGAATTATTTTACTGGCAGTATCTAATTTTTTTTTAAAATGTTAAAATGCCATTAAAGTAATCATATAAAACTTTAATCTTATAAAATATTTATCAATCACCCTTATTTTATACAAGACGTTGTTGATGTCAGTTTTAAATTTTGTCATATCAAGTCGATACCGTTAATTTGGTATTTTCTAAAGCGCCTCGGAGCCTATCAAATAAACAATATAATCATATAGTCGTGTGCGTGCATTCGTGTTTTCCCGGCAACACATACGCATTGTCGGCAGTGCTTGATAGAAATCAAAAAGTTTAGGTTTTTTATTTGATGGCTGATTATTTGATAGTCTCCTGTTGTGATTGATAAAAAATTGTTTTTTTCTTTGGGTTTGTTGTCATGAAGAAGTGTACGGATGAAATTAAATATATATATATATATATATATAGATATGTATATGGTTATATACATATTTTCTTTTAAATACAAATGTTGATTGACGTGTTTATTTGTACGTCTCCGAAAAAGCCTGAAATAAACGACACTAACACATATGTACTGATTGAAGGGTTTATTTGATAGTCTCCAGGGCCCTTTAAAATGTTCTTAGTCGACTATTCTCGAAAATCTGACAAAAAAAAATATCAGCTCCTATTAAATTCATTGAAAATTCGTTTCATAAACCTGCTATAAGGCTAAAATAATTTTTATGAATATGGGGGTAAATATTAACAATTAATAATAAAATGTGTGCGCACAAGTTCTCTTTAATTTGCAATTATTTATTTTACACGTATTAACTAAATATATTTACTATTTAGCTAAAATTTCTTAAACTTCCACTTGAGCCGTCTCAAAATTTCGTGTCACCTTTAACAGTGTCAATTCACCTTTGACGTCGACTTAAAAGCGCCATAGAAAATGCCAAGTGACTTTCAATAATAGTTGATTGCTGTTAATAACGATTTAGAAAATACAGTATAGTTCCGCTGCCGTCGATTTGTATTGAGGTCGACTTTCATAATAAGGGTGAATATTTCAGAGTTAAACTAAGAGAGCATTACCATTGTTTGGAAATCTTGTAGATTTTATTTTAAATCTTCCTCAACATCTATATCGTTTACAGTGTTTTCTGTAAACGATATTGATTTCTAATACTTAGGAAGATTTTGTTTAAAAGAAGACTAATAAAAGGAGTAATTAAGAGGCCTCTCTATCAACACTCCACAGTTTTCTTCCTGTAGGTGTGTTTGCTGTGCATTAGTTCTTTTTAGTTTTGTAATTAATATAAGTATTTGTATTCATATTTGCATACATTACTCTTTAAAAATAATGTTTTTACTCGTAGTCCCGCACTTAAATTTTTTTCTGCCAAAGTATCAAATTTCACGTACACAGTGCTGTATTTTTTAGTTCATTATTAAGAAATTCACTGTTGCAGCTCTGGCTCCTGAGTAGATTTGAGGAGATTTTGCCAAAATCTAGTCACGAGGTAGATTTCATTTTTTAGGAGTAATCGTCTCAAACCAAATAGATTTAGCTGAATATATTGTATGTGCTATATTTCGCTTTGGTGTAAACTAGTGTTTTTCATACGGGATTTCCCGGAATCCCTCACATTTTTCGCGGAAAAATTGAGCGGGAATTACCAGGATATCTTTTTATTTAATAATGGCAAATTTACTGTTGATATAACTGTAAATATGTTATATCAATCCCTGTAGAAATTTCAGACTCTGTATTGTTTCACTATTGACACAGTCACCAGTACTATGGACTTATTATACCCCAGACAAACCTGTGCGTGCCATTGGAAATATTCTACTGACGTTGATAGTATTGACTATGTAGTTCTTTTCCGATCATATGTAGACATTGGAACCACAGAATCACTAGTTTTTTTTAGTAACTCTGGTCTACACTTTTGGTACTTTTTTTAAAGTAGATATTGAATTGAAAATTGCATATTTTTAATATTTAATTATTTTTTTAAAAAAATAAATACATATTCGAATTCTAAACAAATTTATTTTTATATATTTAATCAATATAAATGTGTAGGCACTTCGTTGATAATGTCGCTAAAATGCCACCACAATAGTTAACAAAACTGGTGACTTGGAGGCACTTGCGCCCAGGTTTCCTTCAGGGAAGTAAAAGAAGTAAATTCAAATTCGATAAGACAAAGTTTTAGTGCTCATAAATTTCAAACTTATAAAAGAAGAGGTGTAAAAATGTACAGAATTTTAAAGTTTTTTAAGGACACAGATATTCTTAATTAAAACAAAAAAAAAAAAAAAAATTGTTTCCTATTGCTTCAAAAAATTTAATGATTTCTTATGCACAGCATCTTTTTGAATACTTTTTTTCGTAGAAGGTGATGGCAAAAGTGAAAAATTATCATTACAGGCAATTTTAAATGCAATAGTTAGTAAAGAAAATGCTAATCCGTTTCAAAGAAAATAATTTTCTTTAAAAAGGAATTACAAGTTTTTAAAGGAAGCGGTGCGAAAGCTGATACACCTAGATTAAAAACATGTTTAAATGTGGTCACCTCCAAACTATTTCAAAACTATTTTTAAAGAAAATTTTTAACAAATTATGTTTAATTTAACCATATTATTGTCACCAACAACCATATTATGGCTAAATTAGTTCTTCATCAAGAAGCCACAACCATATTATGCTTGCCTCCAAATATTTCATAACTAATAGTAGCTAAAATATCTTTAACACTTATAATTACACAGTTGGTTTTTAACCATAGCATGTTGCTTTAAGAAAAGAGGAAAATACTATTGTTAATTTAAAAACAAATTATTATCCTATTTAACCATAAAATGTTAAGAGGCAACCAAAATATAGTTGTGGCTTCTTGATGGATGACTAATTTAACAATTATATGGTTGTCGGTTTCAATACAATGGTGAAAATAAGCATAATATGGTTAAACAATTTTTTTTTATAGTTTTGAAACATGTTTTTTCTCTACATATAGTATCTTTTATATAATGTTGAATTTTATATGTAATGTTTTTTAGGCTATAAAGGCCAACATTCCTAGAAAGGGAACGTGTTTCCTTAGCTTTATATGCCGGCTTTGCATATAAAGCTAAGATCCCACTATCGACTCAAATAGCACAAACTGCGACGATTTTATTCGTGCTATGTCGGCGTACATTCATTGCATAATTTTTTCTTGGGTGGTCCCATTGTCGTCACACAGTGTGAGAATTTTTTTAGGTTTATATCTGCTAAATTTAAATTGCGACAATAATCGGGTACAATGCGGTAGCACTATCGTGCTATTTGGCCAAATTAATTCATACATATGTTTTTGTTTATTTGCTGGTTGGCAAATAGAGTTTTACTTTCGAAAAGGATTACTCTCTAAAGCAGAAAACTGCTGTGGCCCTATATAAATTTTTAATAATATATGCATTAATATATAATAATTAAAAATTCATTCAATTTTATTACAACTTAGTGCACAGCGTTTTCTTTTTTTATAATTGTTGTTTTGTAAACAGATGCTTACAAGCCAGGGATGGTAACATCGGTACAACAGCAATGTTTTGGTAAAAGCCAATTGTTTTCCTTTTTTCAACAGTACAAATGTACTATTTAATGTTTTAATATACAATATATAAATAATTTATAAAACAAATCGCCCTTAATCAACGAGAGGGTATTAACTCAAAATTGTAATTATTTTTCACTTTTTCGAAAAAATCGACACGTTATAAAAATATCATGTTGTTTTGCCTTGGTTTTGGTAATGAAACGGTGGGTTTTAAAATTGGTTTTCATATGCCTTCAATGTTAAATTAATAATTGTTTTGCTTCTACTGAAAATGTTTGAAATTTGAGTTAATAACTTCTTATTGGTAAAGTGGCAAATGTATTTTTGCTACAATTAACCTCAAAAGAGAAAAATTTTAGTAGCCAGTTGGTGTAATTTCGAAATTTTTTTTTGCCATCCCATGTATCGGAGCACAAATGGCCGATAAAAATCGGTGCATATTAAAAATTTTGATTGCTCCACATTGTGTGCAAAAGAGTGTCCTCATTATCGGTGCAACAAGGTTAATTTGGAATGTCTACAGTCAGCACAATTTCGGCACAGATTTTCGCGTTTTAATAAATTGTGACCGCTCACACAATCGGCACATGAAATACGACAAAAATCGGTACATTGCGCCGATAGTGGGATCTTTGCTGAGAGAACTTAAGTTTTTTCATTTTTCTTCTTACGTTTGCATTGCGTTGATAAACTTATTTAATAGTTCTCATGAATTGTTTTTTTTTTGTTTGTTTAAATAAATTAAATTAAAGCGGAAATTCCCAGGTAAAGAAAAACTCTAGTGTAAATGCAATATAATAATTGTCAATTGTTGCCGGTTTTAAAACTTCAGTGCATTTTTGTACCCCAAGTAGTCAACAGAGTACAATTAACTTTCTGTGGCTTTTAATTATAAACTTTTCATATTTTTTTTCATTATCGAATTTACGATTTTTATTTAATTAATTAAAATATCTAATATTTATGTTAATTTTTTTTCTTTTATTAACGAACAAAACAGTAAAACTTAAAGATCATCAGCGAAGTTCAATTAAGAAGATCGTGTTTAAGACATAAAATAAATTTCTACCGAATGATACCATTTTTATCTCATAAATATTTGTGTTAATTAAACAACAGTAATGCCGCTGTTGAAAATATTGTAAAATTTCTTTTCTTTTAGAGGCGGCCTCAAAATTTACGTTTAAATAAAGAAAATGTTTAAAACGGTCTCACTAAAGCTCGAACTTATACGCAGCTCTTTAAAAATTATAATTTAAAACTTTTTCGTATGTTTTTCGTATTCGTTTGTTAATATTAATTTTGTTTTCTATTAATTTCTATTAATAACAACCAGATTTTTTTTAAACTAAATTATAAGTTTTGGTAAAATCATGGGAAAGTTAATTTAAATAATAAAAATTAAGTTGAAATATTTTATAATGGGGGGGAAAAAAGAAATTCTAAAACGCTTATTAGTAAAAAAAAGAGAATTTCTTCTAGTTTAAATTACTTTAAAACTTTTTAGTTTATATTTTTCTAATAGAAAACTATTAAAAACTTATAAAAATATGCTTTATTCGGGACTTTAAACAATCGTAACGAATTTATTATTGACATAAAGAAAAAAAACTTTGCTTAAGAAAAAAAAGTTGAAATATTTGTGTTCATTTTGGTTAATAAAATTATTTTGTGGTTTAATGTATTTTTAATTTTAACAAAATTTATGAGGCGGTTTTCTTAAAACGGTTTTAGAGAATATGTCACGTTAATTAAAGTTTTCATTTGAGGTTTTCATTGAGATTTTTAGCTTTAGAATTAATTAAACCCTTTATGTTGTTTATGGGCATACATTTCTATTAATTTTTTTTAATGGACCGCCTTCGGATCTTTTTACTTTCTTTTGGACAATCCCTTAAATTAAATTAAATTAAATTAAATTAATTTAAATTAAATTAATTAATTTAAATTAAATTAATTTAAAACAAGCTGAAATATTAAAAATTACCGGGAATCTTGGAAAAATACTTTAATTATTTAAAAATCTTCTCAAAATCTTACTACACGCAGAGAAAAGATATTTTTCATGTGAGAAATTTTAATATATATTATAATATATTTTATCATAATTATGATTGCTTCTGCTATTATATTGTCATCTACAGTTACATTATGGTTAAAACAGTACCTCAAAAGCTACCACAACCATATAACGGTTGCCTCTGTGCATGTTTAGTTAAATAATGGGTTTAAAACAAACAATAGTATGTTTGGTCATCAAACATAACATACCCACCCTTAACGGGGTTGGCATTTTCGCGGCGAAAGTTAGGCTTTTTTTAAAAATGGTATTGTGGTTAGCAAAAACAAAAACAAATACGACACTGTTTACAAATCTATTACAAAAAGTTTTATCGTGGATGGTATATCTGTTTCAAAAACTGTGGTTCAGTTTTTTAATTACGGCAGCATATTTGCACAAATTTTCGTCTAAATACGCCTACGCCAACCACTCACAGACAAAATGTTTTACCAATTAAAGCTTTAGTAAGTTTTAACTGAACTTGGTCAAATTGGCCTTTATACCACAGAAATTTTTTTTTCACCAATTAAAGCATTAACCAAATATAAAATCAGTTTTAATAAAAAAAATTTTATCAAGTGAATTAGACGTTTAATCAAATGAATTAAACGTTTAATCAAGGGAATTAAACGTTTAATCAAGTGAATTAAATGTTTAATTGATACTATTAATTTATTTACTGGTACAGAATCGATTCAACGTTTAATTCACTCGATTAAACGTTAAATTCACTTGATTAGACGTTTAACTCACTTGATTAAACGTTTAATTCACTTGATAAAATTTTTAATTAAAACTGATTTTATTTTTGATTAATGCTTTAATTGGTGAACAATTTTTTTCTGTAGTATAACGTCCAATTTGACCAAGTTCAGTTAAAACTTACTATTGCTTTAACTTCCAGTTAACAATATGTTTTTGACTTTTATAACTGATAGTTAACTATAACTGAACTTGCTGAAATTAGCCGCAAGGGTGGTTATCTTAACCAACTCGGAGGTTTGATTTCAAATTGACAAATATTTAAAATCAAACCTTCTCCCAAAAATCATACCTTTGAAGATCATAGATTCTCAACAAAAAAAAAAGCATTTATCTTCAACTTGCTTTCAAAGGTTATTTTCAAATGTAGATTGTAATAAAATGTGGAACAGAAATGAAAAAATACTTTTATTTTTAATCCACTTCTTCATTTGTCATTGGCCAAAAAAAAAAAAAAACTGTTGCTTTTACTTCTGATTCATTAAATGTAAAAAGTCGCTGTCAAAACAACTTAAAAAGCGAAAAGTTGTGCACAAATTTTAGTTTTTTGTTCGACAGTTTTTGTTTTCGCCTGCAGTTTTTTAAACCCTGGTTTTAATTTGAATTCATTATTAATTTAAATAAACTGTTAGCTAAGCACTCGGCACCATAGCTGCCGCTTAAAGATGAAAAAGCGTTCTTTCAGTCCTCAAATTATTGGAAAGAGAAAGTACTTGGCTTCTTTTTATTTTAGGATTGTCATTGCTCTGCGTAGCACAGGGAGCTTATAATTTCTTCCCTTTCCCGTTCTATATTTATGCGCATTCTTACTAATTGTAATTAATTTTCTAAACTCACAAATACCCAGCAAAAACTAGGTAATGACTTGAAATTACTGAACAACTTACTTTTCAATGACTACTTCATACCATTTGCATTACATAGAAGAAGTTAAGTAATGGCTGACATGTAATCTGATACATTAGCACTTGTTTATGAGTTGATTAACGAAACTTATAATTAATTCATACTAAAATACATTTAAGGTTTTATTTATTCAAATCTAATAAAAATTTATTTTTAATACGTATTTGTTCTTACAATTTGTTTCTTTTTTTAATTGTTATAAAAGAATATGAATTTGAATATGAAAAATTTAAATACTTATTAATTGATTTTGGTATGTATTCTTAATTTAAGATATGGAATAAGAACTACACTAATCAATCAACCAAACGATATTATAACGATATCGTCTAGGTGATATAAATTATAATATATGATATCGGTCTCTTATCATAAGCGATAGTATTTAAATTGTACCTTTCCTTATTATATAGTTTTTCCATGAAAATATCATATCGTCTTTGCAATCATATCGTTCTCTGGTTTATTGGGTATGAATATGTCCTTAATTCAGGGTAGTTAAATTTTGCATTAGAAAGCCAATTAAATTATGGACACAATTTGTTTGACAAACTCAGTTTTGTTGATAACAATGTGAAGTGTCTATTTGTAAGCGAATGTGGTAATGACTTATTTAACTCCCTATTTGTAAGCGAAGGTAGTAAGTACTTGCCTCCAATGACATCACCGTGTTAAAATATTGAGTTAAAATGCCAATGTATAAGTAGTGAAGAGTAGCTATATTAGCTTTTTAACTCATTACTTTGCAACGTAAGTTTTTGCTGGGTAGTTTTTATTTCTAACAAGAAATTAAGGTTTTCTAAATGCGAATTCACTACACTTAATATGTAACACAGACATCGTTACCTAAAACGCAAAAGGACCTATCTAACATTTTGAAAAAAATTTTATGAGTAGCAATAAACTATTTTAAATATTCGATAAATCATCTTAAACTGTTTAAAATTTATTTTTCCTCTATTTTTCTTGTAAAGCCTACCAGTTGTTTTGACAATTGACAATGTTGTGTATATTATGCAAACTGTTTGTTAGATCTTTTAGCGTTTGTTTTTTTTGTTTGCTAAAAAAAATTGCTCGTTTTGGTCGAACGCATTTTTTGTGTGGACATTTGTGTTTATGCAAGACATCAAAATCGATGAAATAATCGATTTTTAATTTTTGGTTACTGAGAGCCTTTTTTCTAATTTTGTAAAACAATTTTATCCTTAATCCCCATTTTTTTCTGTTAACATTTATTTTTCGCTTTAGTGCTGCCAAGTTTATTTTTGATTTGAGAAAAATATTTGATAAAAATTTTATATAAGACTGATAAAACATTTTACGTCAAATGTTTATATTCAAATCATTCTCAATTTGAGTACAAATGTTAAAATGAAACAATTGTAAAAAAAAACAGAACTAGAAAAACTTTGTCCTTTTACTGAGGAAAATTCATCTTTAAAATAAAGTAACTCTATATGCTGGTAAAGCAGACTTCATCCCACAATCTTAAAAGCAATAAAACCGATTTTTTTGAATCTAAAGAATTTTTTCAGCCCAATCAGCGTTGCCATTTGTCAAGATTTGCCTTTTTGCAAGTTTTTTGATATGCCAAAAAGATTTTAATTTATTTAAAGTTTTTTATAAATATGTATATAACGTTTTCAAGTTTTTTTTATAAATACATGAAGTTTTTCCAGTTTTTTATAAATACATAACTTAAAATTTGCAGTTTATTGGATAAAAATATTAAATGATGTTTTTAGACAATTAAACGATTTTTTATTTTCTCACTCCTTTATTAGTGCAACAGTGTTTAATTGTGTATACTCCCTGTAAGTACAACAAGGTCGTTTTTATACATTGACAGTTTTCTAGTTAACTTTGTAGTGCAAAAGACATTAAAAAAAACATGGACAAATATTTAACGAAAAATGGTAAGAATATAAATAAAATATTTATGCCTATTTTTAAATAAAATTTTTTATATTGTTTTAGTCCCGAGAAAAGAAACCACTACAGAGGAAGAAACAAATCAACCGAAAACTCCAAGTTGTTCAACGAAACCTAAGAAAAGGAAACTTGGGAACTACGTAAAAGCATGGGATGACCATATTTTACTGAAAGGATGGATAACGAAAAATATTCCTAATACATTTTGGTATTTTCTTTAAAAATTGGCCACTTTTGAAAAAAAAGTTTTTTCTTGCGAAAACAAGTTTTTTTTCTGAGATAACACGATTTTTTTTTAAATATATGGTAACGCTGAGGCCAATAGAAATGAAATTGCAAAAAATAACACAAAATATTTAAGTTTTAGTAAAAATTTGTTAATTTGAAAGATCAATAAATGGCATTAAGACTTTAAATTGGGTACGGGCACCTCACCGCGGCTCTTTATCACGAAGCGAATGCTGGACGTCAAATTTTCATTCATTTTTGAAGAACCACATCTCGCCTGGATCATTGTCATCCATATTTACAAACAAAAAATCAGGTATGGTTTATTTTTGACGAAATGAGATCCGATGATGCCATCAGCGTGGACTTTTTTATGGATGTAATGTAGTGTGTCGGTGGCCTATTCGGGATTGGTCTCCCTGAATATGCGGCAATTTTGTTTTTTAACAAACCCGTTCAGTCAAAAAATGGGCCTAATCGCAAAACACACTTTTGCAATAATACATCGATGACTGCTTTTCATTTGGATAAATTGGTAGCATTATGTAAATCTTTTCATAGGGATTTGCCAGAATATTCTGGCAACACAAGGTCTAGCCCGACAATTTGATACCCTACACTACAGTAGCTATAGGACTTTTAGAGAGTGTACTCTATTTAGGACCCATGGGCAATCATGGATCCGGCAAAATAAAGTTATGTTAAGAGTTCTTTGAACTGAATTTTATCTTAATATCTACATCTATACTGCCTCCGTAGAAAGAAAGTAACATCTCCATTTTAGTAGTTTTGAGCAGGGTAGGAAAAAATTCTACTCACTCGCGAGTTTGATTTTTGAACACCGCAGCACAAATTTATTTAAAAACAAGAGAATTGACTCCAATCGTGGGCGCAAGTAGAATTTTTTCCTTCCCTGCTTAAAACTACTAAAATTGATAGAATAAAAGGGCAGTAGACAAGCGTGAGATTTTTTCATCAGCATGTGATTTAAGTGGGAGTTAATATGGGGCCTATAGTCAATTCTGGACCTAGTAGCAACAAACTGTGCGTGATATAATATCTATTATGAAAGTTATCGTCGCCAAATTTTATATCAATACTAACGTTTAAAAGGAAGTTATGGCATTAAGTCCTGGAATATAATAAAGCAGTTGTAGTAGAAGCTGAAGCTCCCGAATGCTCTGTAGCGCAACAAAGTTTAAAATTTCGAAGTTTGCGTTTCAACTTCAACTGCTACTACAACTACTAAAACAACGTATTCTGTTGACACTACTTTAAAACTGCCATTTTTTACTTTTCACAGCTTGGAGCGCTATTCGTAACGTGGTACTACAGCGACCCTTCTGCTCCCCACTTAAAAGCTGTTTTCGGAAGGGGTATTGGTATGGAAGATAGGGCTAAATAAGGATCGATTCCGCTAAAAGTTGGTAAGATGATTTAGGTTGTAATAAAATATTTTTGCTACAAACTTAGTTTTAATACCAACAAAATAAGATGGTTTATGGGGCCAAAGTCTTTATTCTGGAAAAATGTTTTTGGGGGGATACGCGAAACTATGGAACGATTGTCATCATTTTTAATAGGTTTGGTCCTTGTGATAATTAGAACTGGTGTATCAAATTTCATGAAATTTTCTTGCGACATGTTGCCATGCGCACAAGGTTTACATGGACAGCTAGCCAGAAAGCCTGCCAGCCGGACTGACGGACATCGTTAGATTGACTAAGAAAGTGATTTAGAACTGATCGATATACTAATATATAATATACTAAATCGTGGGTCTTGAACCAATATTTTTGGGTATTATATCGCAATACCTGCTAAAATTTTCTTAGCCAAGTGTTTTCTATCAGTCAAAACAATTAAATTTGCCTTGATTTATAAATTTCGTTAAAACAATTAAGATTTTCTGGTTATTTCCTCTAACAGACTTATTTCCCTATTCAATAAAATAAAACTTAATCCCTCTTTCCATTTGTCAACTCAACAAAATTTAGTCTTTATAAAATCGAACTTACTTCTATATTGGGATATCCATATGAACTTTGGAAAAACACCAAAGTGGTGTACAGGATGATTACGGCGAGAGTCATTGCTTGTAATTGGCGCTTATAACGTTGTGGCAATGACAATAAAATAGAGCTCATGCTTTAATAAACATCATGGGAAGATTTTTTTTTTTTATTTTGTTATTGTTTCTATTTCTTTAATTTTTGTATTTTTATTATCTATTAATTTTCTATTGGATACAATATTGAACTTTTTTTCCACTGAACAGCTTAAAAAACACAAACAAATTCTGAACTCTCAGACACACGAGAAATGAAGATGACAAATAATTTTAATCCGCTTTAATAAAATAATAATAAATATGTATATTTTTTGTTTTTAAATTTAAAGTCTAAAAGAAAAATTTAAATAATTTTTTTTTTTAAATTTTATATCCACTATTTTATTTTTTAAATTTTTTTTATTTTTTTCTATAAAAACCAACACGATTTTTGTTAATTATTCATATTTTATAGAATTTTTTTTATAATTGCAAAATTATGCTAAAGTAGTTGTACTTTTATGTTCATTATTAATAAAAAATTATTTTTTTAATTTGTATTTTATAATCACTTTTTTCCTCTAAATAAATCATCGCTTTCGTATTTTTAATTCAGCGAAACAAAGTCATTTAAATAAATCGCAAATTTAAATAATTTATTCAAATAATCCGTGGGTTCGTACAACGCTGTATAAAAGTCAAATCGCGACTGATCACTTTTAAAAACCCAGAGAAACTTTACACATCGTATACTCCTCACAAACCTCCAAATATAAACATTCTTGCTTTGGCTGGAATGTATCGAGATACATTCTCTGTGTGGTGTTTTTAATGAATATCTTAATTGTTGCAAACAACAACAACCACTACCAACAAGTGGCTGATTGGCTGGAATGAAACGAAAGAGCTCTGAAAAGCAACAGGAATTTTCCAATTAGATCAGTTCCAGTGTGAAGTTTTGTTTATGTTTTGCAGAAAGTATCTTAAAGATACTTAAAGTTTGCTCTTTGGGTTAAATTTTCTCTCGTTTTTTTCTTGTTATTGAGTAGTCGTAACAGTTCTCTCATAATTTTTTTTATACATAAATATCTGTTCGACTGTTTTATGTTTTTGGAAAACATCATGTGTTGCATTTTAAATAATCGTGCATTTTTTAGCCCCTGGCCGTTTTTTTGTTTTGTTTTTATGTTGCTTTCATTATTAACATTTTGCACCTTTTGCACACTACACTGGGGGTTCAAGGTGATTTAAGCCTTTTGAAGTGTTCTTAAAAAATATTAATCAAAGTTTTTTTTAAAGTTTCTTTAATACTTTAATACTGTGTTCGCAAGATCCTACGTGTATTCTGGCCGAAAACCATCACTCTTATTCCATTTAAGGTCGTTGTCGTTGTCGTCGTCATCAATTTAATATCAACATCCGTTCTTATCGACGACGTCATCATTTCGATACAAAGCTTGTATTCCAGAACAGCAATATAACGATGTCGATTGCTTATCGTTATTTTATAGCACATCTCTAATAATTTAGACAGTTGCTTTGTTTTGTTTTCAGTTTTTAATAAAAAAGTGCAATTTGTTGTTCGTTTCTTAAAAATGTTGTGCTCTCAAAAGGTTTAGCTTAATATATTCTGAAAAATTCCCTTACTAATGGCATAAGGCATTGCACTTTTCACCCCGTATAAGACGACAGTGTTAAAGTTGCCCTGTCTGTATCGTTATAAAGGCGAAGATTGCCGAAAAAAGCAACAGAGATACGCGAAAATTCGTGAACATTTTTAACATTTCAAACAAGCCATAAAATTGCTTAAAAGTCCCTAAAACCATAAGGAAAGTCAAAAAATCCATAAAAATGGCTAAATTAGTGGAAATTCGCTAAAATTTGCTAATTGCGGCATGATAGCAAAGTTTAATATTTATTTTAAATGGTTAAACCTGTAAAGAATCACACGAAAAAATAGCTTTTATTTCGAACATGGCTAAAATTTCGCGAAAAATGGCAAACTGGGAAAACCCCTTAAATTTACTTAAGCTCGCCAAATCGGTTAAAAACAAAAATTCGCCAAACATTTTTAATATTTCAAGCAATACATAAAATTATAAGAAATGCAGAAATTCGATAAGAGCAGCTAAATTAGCGGAAATTGGCAAATATTTGCTAAGAGCGGTATGCTAGAAAAGAATCAGAAAACTTGCAGGAAAATTGCATCTATCGCGAACATGGCTAATGGAAATTTTGGATTGTAATTTTGCCATTTCTTATGGTTAAGCAATTTCATGGGTTGTTTGAAATATTAAAAATGTTCGTGAATTTTCGCTATTTTTGAAAACTTTTGCAATTTTCGTGTAGCTTTGTTGCTCTTTTTCCATTTTTTTTAACTCAACATTATTATTATTGAAAAATTAAAAAGGAATAAAACTGTTTCGACACCAATAAGACTGACGACATAATCAGAGTCAATATGTATTGATGCAGACGTTAAGGTTGCAGACGTTAACGGCATACCAAAAATACATCGACGCTTATCGCTAAAACTTGATGTTGAAAATCGGCAAATCGATTTACAACAATCTGCACGACATCGTTTCGTATTGATGACGCCAAATGGAATGAGGGCGTATATCTAATCATATGCTATGGCGAAAAACAGGCTAATAGGCCCTATCGATTCAAATAAAGAGAAGCAAATGGCACTGGATCGGCCACGCCCTTAGAAGGCATACGGAGAACATCACTAGTATTGCCATAGACTGGAACCTGCAAGGGAACAAAAGAAGGGGATGCCCAGCTCACACATGACGAAGACAGCTTGAGGCCGAAGTAGACAGCAGTGGGAAAAATTGGGGTGAAGTCAAACACAACAATATGCAAGATTTGTAAGAAAAAGTGAACACCGAACCGAAACCGATCAGTTTTAATAATTTTAAACCCAAAACCAGGGTTTCACATTTTTACGGGTTTTAGCAAACTCTAGATAATTGCTACTTAATTTGTTGGCCTATTGATCAATGGTAAGGTGCAAACGATGTTCTGACGTAAGGGTATGTCTGATAAATTACAAAAAAATTATCACAAATAATAGAGTTGCTGGACATCAAAACCGTAAGACCTTTGAAAGAAATTTATTTCCAAATATTCCCCTATTACGGTTCATAACTCAACTCATACTACGTTTATACGTAGCCTGTTCGCAAATAAAAATTATTTGCGATTAACTAAATTACTGTTTACATGTAATTTTCTTACAAAAAGATCTTATTTTTATGTGATGCCAGATGAAAAATTTAATCGTTTTGTAGCATTTTGCAAATAGTGTCGTTTATCAGGAAATGTTTTCGTTAGTTAGCTATTCGCAAATAAAAATTTTATTCACTGCTTATGAGGCAATTTTCTCTACTTACAATATAATTATTTGCGAATAAGCCGTGCGTATAAACGTAGTATCAGTTGAGATGTAATTAAAACAACTGGTTGTGATAAAGTGTAATTTTTTGATGTTTTTCTTCGCCGAAATAAAGCAAAGTTGTAAACAAAAAATAAAGAAATTACAACTTTACCGAGTTGAGTTGTGAACCGTAATAGGGGCCTTCATTGTGCTCCGCTCACTGTACTAATATTTTAGACTGCTCTAGATCGGAAAGAACTTTGAGATTACTGTAAAATTTTAAATAGCACACTTTATAAGGTCGATCACAACTTCTGTTATACATTTAACAATTTTCAAATTGCCCATCATGCCTACTCAAAACTAAACCCACTTCAACTCACAGTCATATCCTGTGAGGCAACAGGGAAATTGAGTGTCTGCTCGAATGTCATAAAATCTGTACATTTTCATTGTCATCTACGCATTCGCTTGGCTCAGCCTACGCAAATTTGAACATGAATTACGAACTGCATTTTTAGCTCTTTGTGTTGTTGTTCTTGTTACTGTTGTTTGTCTTTTCCTCAATTCATTTACATTTCAATACGAGTGGGTCCTTTTTTTTAGCGCAAATATATATAGACAATTTACATTTTTTCTACTTTTGCTTTATTGATTTACTTTTTTAGTTAATTTTCTTCTTTTGTCTGGTTTTGGAAAAGTGAGTAAATATTTATGGAGGATTTATTCGGTGTTTGAACATTGTACAAGAATTGAATCTATTTGCTTTTGAGTTCGCTTTTAATTGTACAATATTAGAGACTGCTAGTCGTAAATATTCTTCTTCTTCTATTTTATTTATTTACTTGAAATTTTTATTTTGATAACGAACTTGACCTTTTCTATTTAATTTATGCCGTCAGTTTGTTGACTATAAAAAAAAAAACATTTTTCTACCGTCTCAGAAATTATGAAATTGAATACTTTTTAAGGTTGAAATTACAATAAGAAATAATAAGATTAGCATTACAACAAAGCAAAATGTTGATTTTAAAAGCGGAAAATGTTGAAATTTCTATAATTTTAAAATTAAAAAAAAAAAACAAAAAAAATAACGGTTATTACGAGGAAAAAACGGTTTAAATATTTAAAATTTAAATAATGAGATTATCGGGCATGTTCTATAAATCGAAATGAAATGGATTTAAAATCGAACATTTTGAAAACAAGCCTGTAAATAAATTCATAAAAATATTCTTTTTTATATATTTCATACTTTTATCTTTAGAAGAACACATTAACACAGGAAAAACTACAATCATTTTGTAAATGATTGGAATCAAAATTCCGTTCGATTTCAATTCCACTTCATTTTGATTTCTAGAACATGCCCAAATATCATAAATTGTATTGTTTCATTGACTCAAAAGTTTATTTAATTATACTATCCAAATAATCGACCAATTGGAAACAATCGCTAGAATAACCAACCAAAGACGATTTTAAATTCGAAAACTTCCTTAAATTGGAAAAATATGTAAAAACTAAATATCAGAAAAATATCTAACATGCAAAAATTCACTAAAATTAACAAAAAAACATTCTTAACAAAAGTGAAAAAATTCTTTACATAAGAAAAAAAAATAGAAAATCCAAATATAATAAATCGAAAAATTCACAAAAATTGAAAACAAAAGAACAAAATCGTTAAAATAACGAAATCGTTATATAGGTATATCGATAGTGAAAAATGTTAACATCGGGTCGAAAAAATAGGGATAAGATATCCTTTAAATTATATAAAAATAAATCAAAACAAAAATAAAAAAATCATAAAATGGACGAATCGCCAAAACCAACAAAATAAAAATAGAAACTAATTCTCTTAATCGATTTCGATTTGAAGCAGGAGCTTTACAAGATATTGTTTGCCACGCTGTTATGGTGCGGATTAGGGCCGCGCTTGCTGCATCAGCTTGGGGACCCTATCCAAGACTATTTTATTATCTACCGAGATGGGATTTGAGAGCTGAAGAAATTGCTCCTTTTTTTTCTCTATTTGGCTACAAAATGTAAAGAACTTGTCTTAAACACTGGTCAATTAAGGTTTAAGTTTTGAATTTTTTTGCTTTGCACGAACAATTTTTGTACGCTCTTGTTTTGAATCAGCTCTTTAATGTAGGGATGGGCAATAAATAACGGTTTATCAAAATATCGATATTTACAAAAATTATAATTGATATATATCACCGATCTTAAGCATACCCATATATCGATACAACGATATTTATTTACGACTATCGAATTCGATATTTTTAAGAGCTCTTTATAATAAAATTTAACATTTTAACCGCTGCTCAACTGCTTACGATACTGTTGTTTTTTAAGAATTGCATCATATTTTTTTTCAACTAATATTAAGAAAATAACGGCGGTTTTCCATTATACTTTTAAATACATTACACAGTTCAGTTTTGTCTCGGTTTTTCAAGAGATGACAACATAAAAATAAAAAATAAGCGCGGAAACAATATTCTGGAAAGGGTTCCTAAAATTATGCAAAGAATCGCCTTAATTATGGCATATTAGCACTCATGAAATTTGGAATGTTAATAATAAAAAAATAGTTTTTTTTTTATTATTTGAGCATGTTCTTATATATTAAAAATAAAATATTGCACAGTTTACTTGTATAGTATGTATATGTCACCACAAGTTTCGTTTACCGGCAGTTTATAATCCGACATTATATAATCCCAATAAATTTTTTTTTTTTAGATTTTATATGGCGAATAAATAAAAAAATTTTAGTATTATTTACTTTTTTTTATTGTAGAATTAACTGCCGGTTCCACGATTTCAGTTAAGTTATGCGAACGAAGGTCGTTGTTTTAAATAAAAGTTAAGCGAATGAAAGTTTCGTTCGAAATCGAGGGACAGACAGTAAATTTGAAATTAAAAGAAACAATAAAAAGTTATAATGGAATTACATGTTAATAATTTCAGCTTAATACGTTCGATACGTCGATGTAATCGATATTTTTAATTAATAAATATCGATACTCTTAAAAAATATCGATACGATATATATCGATATATTTTTTCAAATTGCCCATCCCTACTTTAATGTTTTTAATCACACTGTGCTCGCATTTGACACTTTTCTTTTTGACGAGAAGCGTGGCATCCGGCGAGCTAACCTAACTCGAGTACGCTGAATTCAGTGGTGTTAACCGAAATTCCGCAATAAAATTACCGTTTGAAACTTATTTTTATATCTGCGACGAAAAAAAGACAAGAAATATAAATTTGTTTAGAAACAAAAAATAATTGCTTAGCAAAATTTCGAATTTTTTTTTTGTTTTCACGTATAGAAAACAAAGTTCCCAAAAAAACAAGCCGTAAATGATTTTTGAAATTTTGATTTTATTCACAAAAGATCAAAAATTTAAAACATTTATTTTTGTTAATAATCAGAATTGTAGTTATTTTTATTGAACTGTTTATGGTTTTTAATTAAATTATTTTTTTAATCAGGCTAAAGTTGATCAAATTAAATATGCATTAAATTATTTTTATAAAGAAAGGAATTTTACAACATGAAATGTGTTAAAATCTATTGATGATTTTCATTCTTGACTGACCGGGGGACCGAACCCACGTTCACGGAAAGGTCGACTTGACATCTTTCGATAGTGACCACACAATCTTGTCAGAAATTTTTGCCGTTTAACACTCACCGCCATTGTTGTTAATTAAAGTTTAAGTTTTTGTTTCGAAATTTATTCTACTTCCTCCTGCAGATAACAACAAATACCCCCTAACGGTAATTTTATTGCAGCATTTCGCTTTTTAAGTTTTTTCGATAAACTAAACCGTTTTTGTGTTACGCGAATACATGTTGTACAACCTCCTCCATTTTAGAAACAACGGCAATATTTTGAAAACAAAAGCTAACGTAAAAAAGCACTTAGCACTATTGGATTCAGCTTACTGGAACTAGGATTAACCGCCGAGTGCAACACTTGTCGGGTTTTTCAACAAGTACTGTATTACACTGTTGGGATCTGACAATTCTTAAATTGTTTTGTCTCAATGGCAAAATTGTACCAAATTGTACCAAAACATGTAAAAAAGTATAGTCGGTATGAAAGCTAAATGCGATAAAAGCAGTGTGGCCATTTTGGCCTTTTTGCAGCTAAATTTAGCATTAAAAATTTCTATTTAGCTGCAAAATTTTCATTAAGCCCTTGGCTTTTTTAGCATTATTAATTTTAAAAAGTTCGACGAATAGTTTTATTGATTTTTACTAAAAAATTTTTATAAATTATGATAAATTTTGAAAAATAGTTGTACCCAAAATGAAATTTCGTAGGAAAATGGATAATTCCTATGCTAAGAAACATCTTACTAGTCTTGTAAAAAAAACAAATTTAATATTCAGGAAATATTAGAAATGCCCTTATCATGTCGATTGTAAATATTATTTTGCCTTTGATATTACGATATAAAAGTACAAGAAAATTTTACTTTGTATTTAGATAAAAAATCAATGGTGTCAATGTTTGAAAATATTGTTTGCTCTAAACTACTGAATATATAATTATTTTAAAGTTTCAACTATTCTTTAACTGCAAAAAATAAAATTGTCTAAAAAATTGTGTAAATCATAGAAATAAATAAAAAAATTTATTTAGTTTCGAATAAAATTTCATACTGGTAATACATTTTTAATTCTTTAAAAAATTTTACCATTATTTTAGCTATTTTTTTAAATCATTTTTAGCATTTTTTGGCCATGTCTAATGCCAGATTTAGCTGTAAAATATTTTTAGACCTGGCCACACTGGATAAGAGACCAATTTTGTACCCACTATCGCCTAAAAAAAAGATGCGAAAGACAAATAGTCAAACGAATAAAAAAAAACCAAAAAAAAAAAAATTTTATATTCAGGAAATATTAGAAATGCCCTTATCATGTCGATTGTAAATATTATTTTGCCTTTGATATTACGATATAAAAGTACAAGAAAATTTTACTTTGTATTTAGATAAAAAATCAATGGTGTCAATGTTTGAAAATATTGTTTGCTCTAAACTACTGAATATATAATTATTTTAAAGTTTCAACTATTCTTTAACTGTAAAAAATAAAATTGTCTAAAAAATTGTGTAAATCATAGAAATAAATAAAAAAATTTATTTAGTTTCGAATAAAATTTCATACTTGTAATACATTTTTAATTCTTTAAAAAAATTTACCATTATTTTAGCTTTTTTTAAAATCATTTTTAGCATTTTTTGGCCATGTCTAATGCCAGATTTAGCTGTAAAATATTTTTAGACCTGGCCACACTGGATAAGAGACCAATTTTGTACCCACTATCGCCTAAAAAAAAGATGCGAAGGACAAATAGTCAAACGAATAAAAGAGAACCAAAAAAAAAAAAAAAATTATCTATGATAAAAATTATTGACCATTTCAAAAAGAACAATTAAGTGTTCAAACAGAATTGAGTCTTCAACTTCAGGCAAAAATCCTTAAGCCCATAATTAAAACGTCGGCAGTAACTTCCAATTTCCTATCAATTTCTTGTTTTAATTTTTTGTTTTCTTTTGCTTTTAATTTTTTGTTTACAAAATGTATGAAATTCAATGAGAGTATGGCAGCATTATTGGGAGAATAAAGGCCGTGTCAGATACAACTTTGTCGCTTTGCGTGACGTTTCTACCTTCGGCAGAAAAACGCAAAGCAAAAGGTGTATGCCACAATGAAAACTTTGACAACACTCACGCATTGTTTGTTAACTTATAAAAGCGGTTGGTAATTTGTACATTTAATTATTTGTTACAAAAATAAAAGTTACAAATTTAATTGGATGGTTTTTTGGAATTGAATTTGGCAAAAAAAAATTAAAAAGAAAGAAAATTATACTAGCCAATTGTCAAAGCGCGCAAAAAGATGAGAGTTTGCTAACTTTTTGCTTCGCTCCGCTTTGAAAGTACTTTATGTGACATGTTTCGTATAAGTACGTATATTTTATCTTAGATGTCAAAGCGAATCGGTAACGCAACGCGAAGCAAAAGTTTTATCTGACATGGCCTTAAGTGTCTATATGTGAGAGCATGAGAAAAAACCTTCTCAAAATAAAATAGATTTTATATTACGACGGCTTTCAACGACAAATTTGTATGGCAAGTTGTATGGAAAATGTGGTCTCGAAGTAGTTCTATTTGAACACTTAGCTTTCTGTGAACATCCCTATAAATTAGAGTCCCAAATAATTAAAAATTTACACCGCTCACTATTTCACGTCTTTTGAAAGAATCAGCACCCATTTTTTTGCCGATTATTAGAACGACCAAATGAATAATTATTTGGCAATGTAAGAGGTGTCTCTTAGATTTAGTATGTCATCGTCCAGACTTACAATCAGGGTTGTGAACTATCTCTGCTCAAAAAGCGCCGTGTCCCAATCAAAAAGCGCTAAAAAGCGCTAAAAAACATTTAAATAAAACTCTTAATGAAATGGTTGGCAAACAATCGCTTTAAATAAAAATATATGAAATATAAAGTTTTTAAAGCGCTAAATTCAAATCTGTTTTCAGTTTTTCCTATTATGTATAATTTTTTTATGGGCTAGAATAATATTTCGCTTGAAATAAAGCGGTTTTGCTAATCCATTTTATCATAAATTGAGAACGATTTGTGCGATGGTGATTATTTACAAAAAGATTAAGAATAAAATTTTCTTTCAGTCATCTGAATTATATTCAAAATAAACGTCACTTATTCAGAAATTTGTTTTCAAAAACTCATTAAAAAAAATTATTAGGACAAAACTTTTAATCAGTTATCAGAAATCCAGGTATATTACGAATAAAATAAGCCATGAAATCATGAAAATCAGTTAGCAAAATGATAACTAGACGTGATTGAATCAAACTGTGAACAGATTTGGATTCAGCATTGTATAAACTTCTCTTTGCCCTGACTTTTTTGCCGGCCAGTGTGATTAGAACATTAACATTTTTACAAATTTTTTCTGATATTTTAGTAAAAGTAAAGATATAAAATTAATATGAAATATAAAGCAAAATAATATCAAAAATATTTATAATACAAAGAAACACTTAACAAACAATTTGAAAATTCTTGAGTTCTTAAAAATTTAGGTATAAATATTAGACTTCTATATGAAAAACTAAATTCCCTTAATAGAACGTGCAGCATAGCACAAAAAGTGCCGAACTCTTAACCCTGCCTTTACACGTGCAAGTAATAACTTGCAAGTAGTGTATATGCACGAGTATTATCGATGAAAATGTCGTAGAAACAACCGAAAGTCTTGCAAGTAGCTTAAGTGTTAACACAGTAAGTTTCAAGTTTATTTTTCAAATGTTCTCGAAGCGAAAACATCTTATGAAAAAAGCATTATTTTTGGGTTTAAAAAATATTATCATGGTAACGTTATCACAAAATTGATTTAATAATTTCTTCTTTATTTTATTTTTGGTCCATCTTGATGAAAAAATTATGTTTATTTTTAAAATATGTGAACCCAGTATTGCCGTAGTTAGCGATATCATAAAATTTCTGAGAAAATATTTTGTTAACAATTTTTGTGCTGTTGTATTGTAGTGATTTTGTTTTGTTTTTTTATTTTTATAAATACAATTATAATTATAAATACAATTATTATTTTGCTAAGTCCAAGGAAAAACTTTTTGAATTTTGGTAATAGGTCGTAGTTATTTCATACGTTACGTTGTAAGTAGTCGTTATTACAATTGTCATTATTCTGAAAACCTTAATAAGTACTTGCTAGTAATGCCCTCAGTAAGTACTTTTCACTACTATTATTTTCAGTTATGAATATTTGCTTACTAATAATCAGCTTAATAACTACTTATTAGTTGTCTTGTTTTCCGTGCTGAATATTTACTTACTAGTAACTAGCTCCATAACTACTTATTAGGTCTATTTACTAGCGCCAATTAAATAAAAACTATTTCTTTTTTGGCTTTTAGTAAGTATATTGTAAGTACTTACAATTTAACTTACTGGTAGTTAAATAATAACTAGATATTTTTTTACTTCTGGTAAGTGTATTGTAACTACTGAATTCTGTGGACTCGAACAAAAATAAGTAGTTATTCATCCGAAAAATAAGTGGTGTTTATATTTCTCCATCATTACTTGCTAACTTACCAGGTAAGTAAAGTTTTTGCTGGGGTACTAGTAAATTGATACAAAAGGTATCCACGGTAACACTGTTTCTTTATTTGTCTCACTTACAAATAAAATAAGCCATGATTTCAAAAATTTATTTGCAAGCAAATTCTCTTGCAAGTTGGGCTGCAAGTTCGAAAAATGTGATGGTGTTGGTAAAAATGTGTGAGTGTATTGAGTTTTTCGAACTTGCACTTGCATGTGTAAACCCCGGGTAAGTTGTGGATATGAGGCAATGGTAGGTCTCAAGCCATTAATGCATATGAATGTATATTCGAAATATACACAAAATGTATTAAGGATTTAAAAAGAGGACACACTTATTATATAGAGTTGATTGATGCCAAGCGGCATATTAATAACCACCAGACGATATGTATATAGTTATATGGTATATACTTCAGTATTCTATATATCAAAAGTATTTGAAAAACTGTAAGAAATTTTTATTTAATGTGCCTTATTTTTAATGTATGCAAAAAAGAGTTTAAAAATGATGGGTATCTATAATTTCAAAAAATGTTAATCGAAAAGCGTTAATTTAGCGCTCTTTTTAAAAAAGCGCTAAGGGGAAAATATGCGCCTTTTTGTCAGTTAAAAAGTGCTAAGTCTAGCGCCGAAAGCGCTAAATTAGCAACTATGCTTGAAATTTCTTGCAACAATTCTTGAGTTTATTTGTGAGAGGGGTGAGAAGATTTGGGAGGGGTACTCATTTTCATGTACTCTAAAACTCTTTTTAACTTGAAGTTGGCTGTAGGTGTGTTTGTATTTATATATAAAAAGAAGAAGAGGAAAGACAAGATAAAAATACAAAACTTGCAAAAATATAATTTCATAATCTGAACACTAACGCAGTTTTAAAGCAGAATCTTAAAAATTGCTGCATTTAAAAATTGCAAGTCTGGACGATGACTAACTTTAAGTGGGATAATTTTTCTTTTTATCATGCCCATGAAAATTTTGCTTCATCTTTTAGCAGAACATTGTGATGAATAGATGAATAGATATAGCCGAATTTAAGTACTATTTTCGAAATTGATTTTCAATCGTTGGTCTATTTTGATAAAATCGAAAGCTTAACTGAAAACAAATGATAATGCAAGGGAACAAAATTGAACTGGTTTTATGCGTCCTGAAGCTTTATTGCAAATTTTTACTAATTTTAGCTCGACTTTTCGAGATATACCGTTATATCCAAATTTAAGACCCTTTTACTACGTATATTGGAATAACTTTAAAACGGTTCAGCATATTCAATTAAAAACAAATCCGAAATTCGGCAACAATATTATCTTTTAACTATGCTTTCATTGTTTTCAAATTTGCCCAGTAGTTTCAAAAATCTCATTGAAGTTAAAAAAATAACAATTAAAAAAAATTTTTTTTGTTCTTTAAAAATTCATAGAAATTAAAAGTGCGAGAAAATCACAGTTTTCCTCTAAAAACAAACTTTATTTCATTTCAATCAGTGCAAAACTTTTGATTTTAATCGCATTATAAAGTTCCAGTCAACACAAAAAATTCAATTTTGTTCCAACATACACATTAAAAAATGTGTGTTTTTATGGAAATCGCGATTTTTTAAATTCAGTTTTCTCATTAGATTGTGAACAAAATCAAAAGTTGTGCACCGATTGATGAAATAATGAAATAAAGCTTGTTTAACTAACGAAACTGTAATTTTTCTTATTTTTATTTTTTATGAATTTTTAAAGAACAAAAAAATTTTTTTTTTAATTGTCTTTTTTAACAAAAAAATTTGTTATTTTTTTCAAAACTGCAGCGATACATCTAAAACTACTGGGCAAATTTAAAAGCAATGTAAGTTAGGCTTAAAGATAAGATTGTTGCCGAATTTCATTTTTTTTAACTGAATATGGTGAACCGTTTTCAAGTTATTCTAATATATGTAGTAAAAGGGCCTTAATTTTAAATATAACGGTATATCTCGAAAAGTCGAGTTGATAGAGAAAAATGGAAATTAGATTTGAAGTCAGCGACCTCAAAACAGTAAAAATTTGCAATAAAGTTCAAAGCCGCAAAATGACTATTCCTCAGTGTAATAGTGTTGCCAGACTATACAACCATATGCCAATTTAGTGCCTGTCATAAAATAAAAACACCATTTACTAAGTCAGGCCTAGAGCACAACTTACTTACATGGTTATCAATAAATTTGTATTTATCTCGAAACTACAAAACTAAGTCGATGTTTAAACTATTTTTTTATTTTTAATCATAATAAAAAAGCATTAACTTTCAATACAAACTTTGAATTTACAACTAGTCGAAATTATTTAGTTTATGTTTTATATATTAAGACCTGACTTAAAACACTTGTAGGTCATGTTATCCTCGAATATTTAAACAACAGAAAAAACTACAACAACAACTATGTAAGCCGCTACAACAACGGCAATAGCAACAAGTATTCGACAACGAGTATAACAAAAAAAAAATCGTTAAACAAAAGAATGAGGAATTGTGTTTTGAATCTTAAACAAAAGATTTATTAAAGCAACAAAATACTTAAAGTTAAATAAATGTTGGTAGAAACAACCAAACGCTGCGAGGTAGTACTTTGGCAAATATCTACCCAGCCAAGACATGGAAGAGGTAAAACAAGAAAAACGGTTGCCTTGCGGTTAGGCGTGTCCCCGTAGACGCGAGCCTAAAATTTTACAACAGCAACAACAACAGCATCGACAAAGACGACGACAAAAACTACGACTTATTGAAGCATTACATTATAAAAACAACAACAACAAAAACAAGAAAAACTATACTTAGTTTATAGTTAAGTTGAGTGCTATACTGGCTATAAAAACATGTTAAAATAGTTTTAGCCAGAAATGATCCCCGGTAGCAATGAATAAACTTGGTTACAGCTTGGTTTATTGTATGACTGACTGTCCGTCTGTTTATGCGTCCGTCCGTATATTTTTGCCGCCACTAAGTCAGCAGACTTATAGAATGCATGGAAGGGTACAATTGTTGCAAAAAACTTCAATAAACCAAGAATTGCAGCAGCGACTTAAAGAATTGCTTGGAACAACAGTGATCAACTAGAAACGCTAAAACATTTGAATTGTAAGTTCATTTATCGAACTAAAATCATAATGAAACAATAAACTACCATACACATTAGCACAACACAGCACAGTGGGGATTAAAATTACTGGTATAAAGATTATTTATTTACTAAGGGCTTTCTCGATGGGAAAGTCAAAGTGTGCAAACGATGCAAATGTGTGCAAAAATACACACTTGTGCCTAACACAACAACAAAATGTACGAATTTGCAATTTTTTTCATTTTACTTCATTTTCATTTCAAAAACCTTCACCAAAAATAGTAGTACATATTTGCCCAGTTGCAAGCAAATACAATAATATTTGATGCATTTTTCGCCATACTGCCGGTTAAGGAAACTTAAAAATTCTAATGTTGCGTGGGCTTTAATATAAAATAGAATATTAATATTAAATAATTGAAACTCTAAACAAATGCAGATTTTTGTCAGTGCTACCAGAATTTGTCATGTTGCCAGAATACATTTTTAGAAAAAATAGCACATTTGCACAAAAAAAAAACACTATACACGCATGCCCAATCATAATATGCACTGAAAATTAAAAAAAATTTCAAGTATGGAATAGTGACCATCGTGAAAACCCTTAATATATCCGTAAGCAAACCCTTAGCATATATATTTTTCTATATGATCGGTCACCTCCAAAAAACCTTTTTAAACGACAAAATTTTAAATATATTATGGTAACTTTACCCATATTATTGGCACCAGCAAACATATTGTAGTCCTTCATTAAGAAGTCACAACCATATTATGATTGCCTCCGCACATATTATGGTTAATAATTACAATAATTTCATTACCACTAATAATTGTTTGTTTCAAAATTAGCAATAAGAATTTCTTTTTCCCAGGAGCAACATGTTATTTTTGAAAAATAACCATACTATTGTTAGTGTTAAAAAATTTCTGAAATAAATGACCATAATATGGTTAATATTGGCCTTATAATTGTTAAGTTTAATCATACTATGGTTAATTTTGACCAAATGATGGCTAATTTGGACCATATTATAGTTTATTTTAATTAAATTATGGTTAATTAGTACCGCATTATGTTAAAATCAAGCAATAGATGGTATGATGCTATATTTTTTTCTGCGTATACAAAAATTTAACTTTTAAAGTCTTTTATTTTTTATTCAGGCTAAAGTTTATTTAATTTTACTTTCGTTAAATTATTTTTATGAAGAAATGAGCTTTACAACATGAAATTAAAATTTGTTGATAATATTTCATTCTTGACCGGAGAATCGAACCCACGTTCATGGATGGGACGATTTGAAATTAAGTTTAGATCTAAGATTTCTAATATACAAGATTTGTTTCAAATTTAAAATGGGCCGACTTGATTTTTGTATTTTACCAAGTACCCATATAAATGTTCTTCCGGAAAGCTGTTTTTAAGCGGAACCGGCCAACTGGAATGGGTAACCGAGCCACCTTAACAAGAGCGGCAGGCGTTTTTTAAACATCAAAATTCTATTTTGATTACATTTTCAATAAAACAAACCGACATAACGATCAGCCAAATAAGATTTTCCAGCTGGGGTCCTATAGAATTCGCGTTCTAAAGGGTTGCTTCGTATAAAATGTATTAAAATGAGAATTTTTGACAAAAAAAAAAAAAAGAAAATTGGCTTGTCGGATATTGGAAACGGGCTAGTACAAATTTTCTCGCAAAATAAAAGTAGAAGCTCTATAGCAACCAGATATAACCTGATGTTGCGTTATAATTTTCTACGATCCGAATGATAAGCCACTAGATGTGTTTATGTAATTTTGTAGTTTTATTCGATGGTATTTATACTGTAGGAAAGATTTCCGTTCTAAGACCTTCAAAGCATATAAAATATTATAAAAACTATTCCCTTTTCACACTTTTTTATTTAATTTAAATAGGGGCTACCACCAGATTCCAAAATGGTTCTAAAATTCGCCATTTATTTGAACAGTCCTAGAGGTTAGATAAATATTATTTTAGACATCCGGCCGGCTTATCATGCCCTAGAAACATGATTATTCTGCCTGCTAAAATATAATTTTTGAGCTTCATAAACAGCTTTAAATATCCCTAAAACTATACATTTTTTTGCAGATCTCCAAACGCATAAGACTAGCGAAAATATTCGAATAACATTTGCCAAATTAAAATAAACTAATGCTTTAGGCCAATGTTCATGTGTTCTAAGGCTGCCAGCAAAATCACAAACATGTGAAAAATCGCCCAAACAAAAATTGGCCCAACGTAAGAGAAAAATGGCCCAAAAAATAGAAATGGAAATTACATCCGAAAAAGGTGAAAAAGGCCCAACAATTAATGAAAAACCACATCATTCTTACAAGGTACTTTTAAGCCTACATACATATTTGGGTTAAGGTCATATGCCTGAAACTTAAAATTCTGAATCAAAAATCCTGAATTTCTGAGTCCGGACACCCCAACTAAAGCTTTTCTGAAAAGGATTGTAACAACTGTCTCCTCTATTGTATAACTTCCTACGCTAACTAGAACATTTATACATATCCGACCTTCGGCCGGGCTCAAGAACGAATTTAGAAGCTTTAGTCAGCGAAGCTGGTGTTTGTTACACCGTAGAGGCGGAACTCTAAGAAAACGAAAAATCGCCCAAAAATTATTCTCATCTTTTTATGTTAAAATAAATTTTTACTCAATAATTGCTGGCAGCCTTGTTTTAATAGGGCTTCTTTCCGAAAGTCTAACAAAATTAACGCACTTTGATAGTTTGCAAGTTTAAAGTCGTCATAACGTATTGTACGAAAAAAATTATTAAATTCTCTTTCACGCGTCCCCTGGAATTCTATTGTGATTTCCAACGGATATTATTTTTGTGAGATTTAAAAATTTCGCCTTAGGAAAAAGCAAACAATTAAGAAAATAAAATTATATTACCAACGCAGAAAAAATTCTCGCCAATTTATTTTTTAATTAAACCATTAATCAAAAATAAAATCAGTTTTAATTAAAAATTTAATCAAGCGAATTAAAAGTTTACTTATATTAAAAACATTACTATAGATAATGTTGTTAATAAAAAAAATATTTAATTGATACTCTGTTTACAAGTGCAAATTAAATTAATTTTATAATAATATCACAATTTTTTTAGGTGAAATAAATGTTTTTTCAGTGATACTTTGAAGGATTGAAAGATTATTGATTTAATCATACACAAAATTGTCATTATTTTTTTCAACTAAATTCCTTGTTTGATAAGTATTATAATTAAATTAATGTAGTAATTGAATCATTTATTTTTTTTCATTGAATAACTAAAAGTATATATTAAAATTAATTAACATTTTAATTGTTTTAAAAATAATATGTAATGAAAATATTAATTAAATAAATCAAAATGTTAATTGTTTTTTTCGTATTAAATAAAATAATTTAAATTTGTAAAATTAGTTTATTTATTTTGGGAATTGTTAAACCTGAGCTATATTTGTCAAAAATAATTTTTATTTAAATACTTATTCTTAAATTTGTTTTTTTTTTTTTGTAAAAATCGTAAGAATGTACGATCTAAGGTTTTAAAGTTTCAGTTATCGTATTGTCTTATTTAGATCAAAGAAATTGCAAAAAAAAAACTTCCAAATAAAAAAGTTATAATTATAGCGGTATAAAAATTTATTTTATTATACATACACGTGTTTGTACACAGGAAAAATTCTCGCCAATGTTTTTTTAAATTAAGCCATTAATCGGAAATAAAAACAGTTTTAATTAAAAATTTATTTTAGTTAATTAAACGTTAACTTATATCAACAGCATAACTGCAGGAAATGTTGTTAATATCAACAAATATTCATTTGATACTACTAATTTGTTTACTGGTGTAAATTTAATTAATTTTTTAATTAATATCACAAATTGTTTAATTCAAAACAACTTTAATTGAAATCAGTTTTTATTTTTTTCTATGTATTTACTACATTTTAGAGATATTACTAAAGTAAAATAGCATGATCAATTTTTGTTTTAGAAAATTGATTTTTAAAAGGCTTCTTTATATTGAACCTGTAGAAACTTCTAAACCGATCATCAACAAATGGTGTTGTTTCATGCCATATAAAACTAATTGGAACCAATTGAATCGAATATGTTTTTTAGATAATTTATATAATTTTTTATCGATAATTAGTTTTACATTCAAATTAAAATCATTTATATTAATTAATTCTATAAAATATTTAAATGACTTTAACAAATAATTCGATTACTAGTTTGCCTAATTCAATAACTATATTGTTTATTTTGTTATAAATTTGCAATTAACTGAGGTAATTGAATAAAATATATACTTTTTGTTCACTATTTTTTTTTTAATTAAATCAATTAAGACATTGTTTGAAATCGCAAGGTTTTTAAATCATATTTTTAGTCCAAACTGAAAACATCATATATTGAAAAAAAAAACCCAAATTTTAAAATTTTTACACTTTAAGTATTCAACATAAAAATTTGATAATATGTACAAAATCAGCAAATTGTTTGCTTAATTCTACGATTTTTGGTTATTAAAATCACTTTCTAATTGTTCCTCTGTAAATAGACTTAAAGTTATGTCCCTCACTTTAAGCCGTTGCGGTTCAAAACAACTTGATTATTACATTTGCACTCAACAAAACGGATCTAATAGTAAAATTTTCAAAAAATTTGCCACAATTTACCATGGACCGATGACAACAATTTTCTCGAGTGTTTGCTTTCATAACAATTGTCTGTAACAATAGGTGGAGTACATTTTTTGCCTCAATAATCTACAAGTTGCACAGATCACTTGGCAAATAAGTCGTTTGATTTCAATAATAAAAAAAGACAGAGAGGAAAAATAACCAACAACACCTTTTGTTAGTAAAACCAGAACTTGGTCAAAAACAACCACATTCGTATCGAGTATTTATTTAGTTGATTTTTTTTTATTTCTTTAACCAACTCGAATGTTAAATTAAATACTAGTACTTTAGTGACTATATATGAAACATGAATTGAAATGCTCTTTGTTAAAGTTATTCTTTCAAAGTTTGTAATACTTTGTAGACTGGACTGGGCGAGCGGAACTGTGGCAGAGAGCTTAAAGAAATGTGGTATGAAATGGAAAAAACACTTAAGCCCCCCAGAAGTTGAATTATTTTAATCCATATAATAATGGATAATAAAGCAAACTGGTAGACAGGCGAACACAGCTGGCCAACTCGGTTAATTTTTGTTTGAATTTTCTATTTCTTTTTTACAATTTACTTCACTTCACTTCACATTTTATTTTATTTCATATCAAAGTAACCCAAATGCAATTGCGCATTTAAGAATGTAAAATGCAAAAACAGGAAAAAAATGAGCAACACTAAAAAGCAAACGAAAATAATAATAACCCAACTTTAATAGAGTAACAAAGGCGTTTTACTTATGATGACATTTTACAGGGTGTTGACAGGGATTTGGTAACTCAGGAAGTAAAAATTTTAAGCATTTTTAAGATATTTAAAAAATAATAAAATATGGCAGAGTTGTCATCCGATGTTTTTTTTTGGTGTAATTTTTTTTAATACGTAAATGAAAAACTTTACACAGAAAAAATTAAAAATTGTCTCTAATCACCAAATTCATAGAATCAAGCAAACAATTGGTTGAGTTTGCACCTATTTCTAAAATGATTGTATGGATTACTAAAAATTAAAAATGTTGAATATTTTTTTTCCATAAATGATATTTTTAATTTTAATTAAAAAAATTATCAAAAAACTTTGCCGTTTCAAACAATGTGTTAATTGATTTCATTAAATATAAATATAGTTCAGGTTTTGACAATTCCCAACAACAGTTCTGTAAGTTTAAATTATTTTATTTGAAACTAAAAAAGTCAATTAAGATTTTTTGTTATTTAATTGATAATTTGATTAAAAATTTATTTAAAGACAATTTTTTTCCGTGTAGTTCAGATAGTGTCTGTTTTGTGATTGTGTCAATTTTTTTTCATTGAGAAGAAAACATGATATTGGCCAAATGGCCGAAGCCGCCAGAGTTCATGACCCTACGGAGCAGGATTTATGGCATTTCTCACCACTCTTGCCAGAACTTCCGGCGATAAACTCTCGCATTCCCGATGGGTATTATGTTTGGGGAGCTTAAGGGTCTGAGGCTTTTTGACAAAGACTAGACTTCAAGAAACCCCAGCAAACGTATAAAACGGTGAAAACTTGCGATCTTGCCGGCCAGTGCAAATAACTCAAACGAGATTAGGCGACCTGGAAATGTATCCCTCAGCTTTTTGGTTGTAGGTGGTCGTGCAGTATGAGCCGTTACTTCATCCTGTTGGAACCACATGTTCTCCAGTCCCAATTCGTCGAGTTGAGGCAGGTGCAAGTCGTCAAGCATGGCGCAGTAGTTCCCGCCGTTTACGAAAGTCGTGTGGCACGCAGCCTTTTCGAAAAAGAAAGGCCCTATGTGGTCCTTTGTATAAAATGGATTTAGATTAAAATAAAAATAGTTTTTATCGTTCATTTTTTTTTTGCTTTTGCGAATGAGTATTAACGACAATTTTAAACCGATTCTTCCTTTTCTCACCTTTAAAATGTTTTATTAATATTTTATCATAATTTAATTTAAAAAACCAGACAGATCTGTTTGTGTTAAACGGTCTGTTAATGTTTATTATACAGAACAAATTTTGTATGAGAGGATATCAATGCCTCTGTATGAAGTCTGTGCTTATATACGTTGAACATATTCCCGGGTGATGGATAACCCCCTGTATTAAGCTTAATCTGACCATTTCCATTGGCTTTTTACCATTGGTAACAGTTTTCCTGACACCACTAACCATGCCTACGAATCGGAGTATGCAGACAAGCAGCTCTTAGGCAAAGGTGGTAATTCCAAGTATCTAAATGTTTAGTTAATTATTGAAAAGACTAATCGTTAACAGCTTTTCTGTGATGCCCATGGCAAAGGTCGATAATGTTAAATAGGACCCTGGACATCAGGACAAATGTCTCGGGGAAAGCTAAGAACCGGATAAGATATTCTACTAACGGAAATGGATTGTTTAACACATTTTACATTTTAATGCACTCTTTTGTAGAGATAAAAGCGCTTCAAAGAGGCACCCAGTCTACTTGTCTCTGACGAGAAGTATAAAATCAGTGATATCTGCTCGCCATCATAATTATTAGTCGAAAAAATCTGATTCTGAAGCAAAGTCTGTAGGAGACAGACATTTGGTAACATCATTAGACTTTTCAGTGTAGCTTTCAGTCAAACAGTAAACTCAGCAGAATTTCAACAAGAATTCGGTAAAGCTGAGAATGGTATCAGAGCTTCTTAAGGCTATCTAAATAAAATTTTAAGGAAGGACTCTTCTTTATTCGATGGACGAAATAGGCAGCTAAGCAAAAGGCATAGTAGGAGTATAAGAAAATTCTTAATAATTCAGTTCTATTGGTGCTGTCCTTCGATAGTTCTATTCCGTTGGACTAAATGTAGACTAAATGATCACGTCAGTGCTTTGTACCATATGCAAGACTAAGGATTAACAAAATGCTTAGAATATTTATGTAATATGTATATAAATATTTTTGTAAAGCTAACAAAATACAATAAATATATTTGTAAGTAATATTCATCATTTTCACTTGTTGTTTACAGTGAAGGGCACCAAATTTAAACAATTTTTGAGTTAAAGTGTTGAATAAAAAAACGGCTTTTACCTGTTTTACTAAAAAATTGTCAAAAATTAATTTCTTAATGGAATTCTTTTCAACCCGAGTAGTTTTGTTAACCACTAAAGCTACAAAAAAAGGGAAATTATTGTTGATAAAAAATAGAAAAATTTTTGTGTTATCGAAAACTTTGAGATCTTTTTTAATGAAATCCACAAAATTAGCTTAAGCAGAGTATAATTGACAAATTTTTTAGAGTATCTAATTTTTTATTTAAGATTTATGTACTTTTTGGAGTGCCTTAAGAGAATCTGTAAAAAAATTTCAAAGAGTTAAATTTATGGTACTGGCAAAGTTGGAGGAGATAAAGTTTATAACTTAAGTTTTAATTATTTTACTTAGTTTTAATGTACTAACTGCCAATTTCACGATGTCGAAAGAACGCTTTCTTTCGCACAAATACAGAAATTCATGTACCGTTTTAAAATTTTGAACGCCACAAGCAATGTAGCGTTAAAAATTTAAAACGCAATGTGAATTTCTGTAGAAAGCAACAACAACATTACAAAATATATATGACACTGTTTGTGCTTTCAATGTTATTCTTTGGCGTTGCGTTGTGTTTTACACGATTAGGGCCTTAATGTTTTTCACAAAATTGTTATCATTTCGTTTTGTACCACAATCAACAACAAAATTTAGTGTTTTATAATTTTATGGTATAGTCCATGCGATCAAAAAATTTTAAATAAACACAAGAAATCCTATAATAATAAAACCAAAACACAAGCCTTTAACTTAGATTTTACTTCTTACCCCCTTCATATTTTCGCATTTTTATAGAAATGTATGCACCGAATGAAACAAAATTATAACAGAGCATTAAAGCATTACTTTAGAAGCACTTATTAATTTTTAGTGCATTCAAATCATAAAAGAAGCTAAAATTTAGTGTTTGTTTTAAAAGGATATACGTCAGATAGGCATGTCCTTGCACCAAATGCAACAAAATTTACAACAGCGCTACAGTGTAACCCCCATATTCATAAAAAATATTTTTGATTAATAAAACGGTTATTAAACAAATTTTCATAGAAAATTCGTCTCATAAGCCTGCTATAAACCTAAAATATTTTTTTGGAATATGGGGGTAAAACTTTACAACCAGGCAACAACTTTTGCTACATTCTGATTACAAGTGTAGTTAAAAACTAATAGCCTATTTCCAATGTGCGAAAGAATTCTTTCGTTCGCATAACTACATTCAAAACAAAAACAAATTTTTAGACTTTGTTTTTGTTTTGAATGTAGTTATGCGAACGAAAGAATTCTTTCGCACATTGGAAATAGGCTATAAATGTTTTATTTCAGGATTTATGGGAGGCAACCACATCTTTTCATAGATTTTTCTCGAGCTTAAAATTTTTGTTAGATAGATTTTTCTCGAACTTAAAATTTTTCTTAACTTAGACATAAAGTATCAGTATACTTTCATCTTTCTACTGTTCACCGTCCGAGACTTGTAAGGCCCATTAAAAAGGCCAAGCCAATCAGACGAATTGGCGAACAAACAAATTATATATCGTCCAATGTATAACAAGAAAATATTCCTATGCTACCCAATACTCCTTAGAGCATCCATATGTATACAGTTAAAGGCGCTTAGTTTGAATCTAAAGTGCTTTTCATCAGTCATATTAAAAAGAGCTGGTTTTATTTCCCCAGAACTCTAAGATTATCCAAAAGGATACCGTTAGGGGAGACCAATGTAGAGTTAACTTACCTTAAATTTCGAGGTTCTGCAAAAACACGAGATTGTCAAAAGGTGTTTAAATAAATCTATCTATAAATAAAATAGTCTTAAATATATTGCTACCCAAAGCAGTTTCACAATATCCTTTAAGTTTATTTATCTAAACGAAATCTTTAGTTATTGAAAGATTTCGTTTGTAAAAACAGTTAATTCGCTCTGTATAAAAATCTGTTAGATATTAAAGAGGAGTTCCATAGCGAAATGCAACAATTCCACTTCTCAAAACGCAACAATTCCAAATTTGCTTTCTACACAGAAAAAAGTTTTTTTTATCAATTAAAAAAATGGTTTAAAAGTATTTAAATTTAATTAATGTGATAACTGAATAAATTTTTTTTTTAGCTGAAAGAAAATGTTAAATATAATTTTGATTTAATTAATATTTAAGTTGTTTTGATATGCATTTTTAATTAAAATATTAATTAAATATCAAAAAATATTAATTGACTTTTTCGTTTAAAATAAAATAATTTAAACTTGTATTTAATTAAATAAATCAACACATTGTTTGCAATGGCAAAGTTTTTTGATAATTTTTGAATTAAAATTAAATATATTATTTATTGAAAAAAAAAAAAAAATATATTCACAATTTTTAGTAACCAGTATAATCATTTTGGTAATAAGTGCAAAATCAACAACTTGTTTGCTTGATATTAAGAATTTGATATAAATTTGGTGATTAGAGACAATTATTAATTTTTTCTGTGTAAATAACTTTATAAATAACTGCCAGACAAACTAATTTAATTATGAATTGTTTTAGTGTTAATAAACTCCTTCACCACAACAAGTCTTAAAAAGAGTCATCGATCTGGCTAATATTAATTTTTTTCATTTATCCAAAAAAAAATTTATAGTGGAATTGTTGCGTTTTGTTATGGATCTCCTCAAATAATACCGTCCTCTAACAACTTGCACCCAAGCGCAAATGCTTTACTCAACACCCTGTTTTTGCCATTTAAACGCCTCATAGAAAACTCTAATCACTACTATGATTTGGCCAGACAAACATTCAGTCATATCCAAACTATACTTATTTTCTAGATAAAGAAAAGAAAAATAATAATCACAAAACACAGCTGCGTTTTATAATGAAGCTTTTTGCTTGACTTATTTTCTGCTAAGAAAAAGGAAAAAAGCAGGAAAAAATATCTTAGATCTAGATAGTCGAACTCATAACTAAGTATATGTATGTAAGAATATACAATACATGTGGCCGCCGCACGTTGACCAGCCAACAGAGTGAGTACCCAACCAGGTAACCAACAAATCGTTCAAATGCCTGGTGAATCATAATTTTAGTTTTTATTTCAGTTTCATTATTTCTTTCTTTTTACGTTTTTTTCATTTATTCATTTAATTTAAATAAAAAAATAGTGTGTTTTATAATCTAGTTTTTTCTACTGACTTCTGCTTATTTGGCTTACCCCAGCTTTCTTGGGGGATTTAAGAGAAGTAAGTAGAATTTGAGGTGCAGCTACATCAGAAGAATTGTCGTAATTTGCTTTTCCAAATACAGATACAAATTTAATGTATCAGGTTATTATTATTTTTAAATATTAAGAACTCCGAAATTGACTCATCTACCTTGGCCTTTCTATGTAACGCTCAAGACTCGAAGTTTGAGCAAACAGTGGTTTAATCGGTAAAATTATTTCAACTTCTTATTAAAAAAGAGGTAGCGAAAACTACAGTTTAATTGGTTTATCGGAGATAAATGGTTTGGGAAAATACACCAGATGAAGCAAAACTTGCTCAAGGCGTTTTAAAATTCTAAAAATATTTTATATGCTTACTAAAGCTACGGTCACACTTTGCAAATATTTGATGAACAAAACGTGACCAACAGGTAAACTTTAATATAAATCCAATATCTATTTTGATTATGATACCACATCTTCCAAGAAAAAAAAAATAAAAATATTAAAATAGTGTTTAAAAAATTATTAGTAGTTTTTTATCAATTAAAAAAATTTTTTAAAATGTGATAATTGAATCAATTTTTTTTTAGTTGAAAGAAAATTAAAAATATTTTTTAGATTTGATTAACATTTTAGTTGTTTGGAAATAAGTTTTTAATTAAAATATTAATAACAAAAAATCTTAATTAATTTTTTCGTTTAAGATAATATAATTGAAACTTGTATAATTGTTTATGGGAATTGTCAAAACCTGAGCTATATTTAAATAAATCAATTAATTAATTATATTCCTATTATTTCGACCTTTCTTCAATTAAATATTATATTTTAATATATTTTTTTAATTAAGCTTTAGGTCACTTTTTTATAAAAAACAATTTAATTATTATTTATTTTTCGATATTTCGATTTCCGTTGGAAATCTTCTTAAGGATTTTTTTTTTTCTTTTAAATAATATAAAATTACAAAATTATTTTTGACAATAATTGGAAATATAACAAATGGAAAAATAAATTTAAAATTTCAATTACAAAATTAAAATAAAAAGTGGAAACCAAACAAAATTTTTAAAAATACTCAAAATCTAAAACCTAATTTTAATTTCCTTCCCGTCAATGTATTTATCCTTATCTAATATACATTTTCAGTCTGTGCTGTGCCATCTGAACCAAATTTCATAAATAATCAAAGACAAATACCTATTTATTATTTTCCCTTCCATCAACCTATTTATTTTCATTCAATAAATGTCTATAAATCTGAGCTAATCCTCAGTATCTTTTTTAAAATTAATCTCAAATGAAACATTATTAATCTGTAACATTTCCAGCATATATCTACGTTTCTTAAAATTTTCCATGTGTAAAATAGACGTGTTTTCAAAATCAGGATAATGATTAAAATCTCTACAATGTGTTGACAATGCCGTTCTATGGGCTGAATTATAATTTCTATATTTTTGGTCATGTTTATGTCCTGCTAATCTAGTTTTCAATTTTGTCGCAGTGGTTCCTAGTAGGAACTTCCTACATATATTTTCCCACATTGTTCACTATCATTGCCACCACAATGAATTTTATAAACTAAATTAGACATATCCGACTTTTGTAATCGATCCTTAGTTTTTGTGAATAATCTCCCAACATTATTATTCACCTTATGTGCCATTCTTTATTTTCCTTTGTCATATATATTTGAGTTTTCTAATCTTTCAGAAAACCCAGGTACATAAGTAAATGTTTTATAAATTTTTGGTTCCAAAATTTCATCAATAGGACGAGATCTTCTTATATTATATTGTCCTATTAATTTGCAAATAAGTTTGTTAGGAAAACTATTATTCCCCAAAATATTTCCAATAATCACCTTATTTTTCCTATGGAATCTATTATCTCTAATTGTAAATATCCTATCTATTAGATTTCTAGCCGTATTAATAATAACACTATGCTAGTTAAAAAAACAGACAAGCTGGGCACATGGCGTTTTAACATGATTCGGGTACGCTGAATCCAATGGTGCCCGCGGTTTTTTAAGTTTGGCTCTGGTTTTCGAGATATACCGTTATGTTTGCGTAACTCAAAAACGCTTTAGCTTATTGAAAAAACTTAGAAAACCGAAATTCCGCAAAAAAAAAGGTAGCGAACACTACAGTTTAATTGGTTTATCGGAGATAAATAGTTTAGATTTTAATCATTTATGGCTGGTTTTGTTTGGAATATCGTTTTTTATACGTCTGCAAAAAATTAGAAGCATAGCTGCATTTTCCAATTTTTTATGAATTTTTAAAAAACAAAAATTTCGAAATTTTGTTAAAAAAATTATTTTTTTTTTCCAAAAAACATAAATTAGAAACATAGAGCGGAATTTTTTTAAGTTTTTTCAATAAGCTGAAGCGTTTTTGAGTTACGCGAACATATGTTGTGCACCCTCCTCCATTTTCGAAATTAAAAAAACGCCAGGTGCCCAGCTTGTCACGAAAAAAAGTGTCAATTTCTTGCACAGTGTAATTCTCCTTGGGTATTTTGAGTAATAATTCAAAATTCGACCTGATGAAGTTGGTTTTTGATACCAATCTATCAATAATCTATTTCCTTTCTTTATCACCAACGTATCCAAATATGGAATTGAATAATTCAATTCCCTTTTAATAGTGAACCTAATAATAATAAAAATAATAATAGTGAAACACCGTTTTTTTTTATCATTTTTTAATTAAAATTAAAAATGTCATTAATTGAAAAATATATTCACAATTTTACAATTTTTAGTAATCAATATAATCATTTTGGTAATGGGTGTAAAATCAACAAATTCTTTGCTTGATTTTATGAATTTGGTGCTTAGAGACAATTTTTAATTTTTTCTGTGTAGAAGGATAATTAGGTTTATTTTGTGATATAAGACCGTGCTAAATTACACTAACTATTTACAAAAGTAGTGGTTACGCTTATATGGTCAAATATTTAATAAGTGTGACATAGCTTAAGGCTTTTTCCATTTGTTTGACAAGCGAAACCTATTGCTGGCTTTGAATACTTAAGAATAAGAAGAATAAATATAGGATTGCGATTCCGAAACTTCTTACACGCGAAAATGGGTTTCTCTTATTTTCCAGGCAATCTGCAACTAGTAAGTTAATCTTTTGAACGAAATAGGAATAACGAGTGTCATATTAGAATTGGTAAACATGCCAACGTCAACTGCATAACTTTTGAGCTCAAAGTTTCTTGGCTACTGTCTGTTTTTTCTTGCTGACTTAAAAAATGTCTCTCAAATAACGCAAGAAGAATTTGCGAACATTTTTCTAGTCATGTGCTTCAAATTATTGGGCTGGATGTCAAAAGTTTAATGAAGAACGTAAAGACTTCTAATTTGCAGCTTTAAACATGTTGCATTGAGCCTTCACTTTTATAGTTGACCCAATTCACCTAAATAGGACAGGAATTTGTGCCAAGAAAGCAAATACAAAACTTGACTTTGGCATGAGTGGTTCTAAGTTTTACACAGTCTTAGGAGATATGTAATAAGAAGCCCGTAATCAGGGAAGCTGTACAACAACGGAGATTAATTGTCGTTTTTTTTTTAAATCGTCACAAATATCTGTTATTTCAGACCCGCAGGAGTTGTGCTACACTGTTATTTTGGAAAAAGTAGTTGCAGCCAATACCTTCAAAATTTGGAAAATTTTGTTCCTGTGTACTACAATCCAAATTCGGCTTTGTCAATCACTCCATACAGCATTAAATATGTGGAGAAAACACTATATATCAGGGCCTGTTTACAAACACTTCGCAGCGCTATTTATGTACATATTTTGTACTTTTATAGTTTTTTATGTATCGTCAACTTAAATGCAAAACAACGTATCATCCAAAAAATTTATTACCATTCACTATATCACATTACATACACAGAAAAAATTTTCACCAAAATTTTTTCAATTAAATCCAGTAATGCTGTTTCAAAAAATTTTTTTAATTGTTCTAATTAATTTGACTTTATTGAAAATAAAAATTATAATGTTTGTGTATGTATTTGCAAATATGAAAACATTCACACAAACTTCAAAATATTTTATGTGGTACGAGTATTAAAGTTTCAAACAATTTTTTAATTGTTTCAATTAAATGTGTTTATTGAAAAAAATATTTTTATTTGTGTTTACGTTTTATATAGTTTCTTTTGCTGGTCACATATCAATTAAACCTGATGATTGAAACTCAACAGCAAGAAAACCTCAATCTTTCAAAAATGTTAATTATAATGATCAATTTGTATGCAGGTTGAAAATCAGTACGCAATTTAATTAATAGTACAAATTTCTAACTAATATCTTAATTGAAGTTGGTTTTTCATTTTTTCTGTGTATGCTTGCAAAATTTTAAACTTCAACCTTAAAAAATAATCGAGTTATTAAAAAAATTAAACATTTTGTATCATCGTATGCAAAATTTTCTTAAACAAAATAACGTATCATCACACTTGCCAATTAAAAAAAAAAAAAAAAGTAGAGTATTTAATTTTTCTTTTATGAACCCAACGGGTACTGTTTATATTGGTTAACTGTTACACACAAACCTAAATCCTAAATTTAACGCTGCAATGACAAACGTAAATAAGAGCGTCAACGCTGTGTTATGAATGTTAACTTATTTTAAGGTTATTTTTAATGGCAATATTTTGTGTAATTGAAAAAAAATATATATTATTATTATTTTTTATGTGTTTGGTATATGTGTAAGTGGCAAATTTGAGCGCAAATATAGAGCAGATTAAAATAAAATATATATTGTGGTCTTCTGTAAGTAAATACCTTTTAAATGGTGAATTCTTTGTTGAAGTCGGTGGACAAACAAAGGAGAAAAGTGTTCTTAACTGTTTTGCCCTTGCCGATTTATATGTATATATATATAGATTCTCATTTAATAGGACTTTTATCGCAATAAAGCTTATGACGTACTAAGTTGAGTTGAAAGACACTTCGTCAAGAGGATACTGTGGCGAAAAGACATAAACTGCTTTTCAAAAACCGCTTCGTGCTGCTGACACTGATTTCAAACTTATTATATTTTTTCTTATATGGTTACAAACATAATGACCAAACTAACATAACTTTATTTTATCATAGGAAAAAAATTAATGGTAGCTGAATGTGGAATCTCTATAAATATTTGACCAAATGTCTTAAGCTTTAGGATTAGTTTTGCTATTCAGCTCAGTAGGAAATCGTTCTAATAACTTGATCCAAAAATATTTATTTATTTATACGTACATACGAGTACATACCTCTAACAACAACTTTAATGTAATTATTTCCATTTTTCATAAGGAAAATACCAGTTTAAATATCCTCAGCTCCATCTCAAACAATTCATATTCATACAGCTATTTACTGCAGCCAAGGGCGGATCCAGGTGGGAAAAGGAAATCCCCCCCCCCCCCCCCCACTAAAAGATAAAAATATGTGTTCTTATTTTGCTAATAAATAATTATCCAATAGTAAAACATTATTTTTAAATACAAAAATTGTTTGCAAATCCAAATAGGTGCGATCTGTGTATATGCGGAGAGCAAACTCCTGACTTGAAAATGCGTGCGGTTAAAGTTATTGTTGAAAATATACTTTTATTTATAAAAAAACATAAAGCCAGTTTTTTAACTCGGGTGCCTTAAGTATATTGTTCCTACAATATGCGCTTAAGTGGGCAAATTATGGCAAAGCAATTTTATTTCTAATTCTTTCAGTTAATACTGAACGCATCGAAATATTTTTTTTTATTGTTGTAAAGCATTAACTTGAGTTTTCACACCAATGAAAAATAATTTCGATTCGACTGAAAGAGATCGAAATAAAATTGCTTTCGAATCGCAAAAGTATTCGATCACGACTGCCATAATTTGCCCCCAGTTGTTAGTTACTGTTTTTTATTTATTTATATTTATTTTATTATACCCAGCAGAAATATTTCACAATTTGGCAGCAGTAAATACGTATACTGCATCCCAACCGCTTCCTTTTTTCTATCTTACAATGACTGTCTTACTCTAGTGCAATCTTTAAATGCGATGCTAAATACAAGAAATGAATCACTGTTTTCGTTTTTTTTTAAGATTACATTTTCTTCTGCTTCATCGAAACAGTAAAATCCTTTATTCTTTTGATAAGAAATGAAAAATTTTAACTTAATTTTACAACAATAGAATATAATGGGGTTGTTCACGGAAGGCGGATTATCAGGTTATATTGTTATGTAGTTATTTTAGCAGCAAAAAAATATATTTAAAAAAAAAAGTAAATAAATTTATTTTGCTTTTGTCAATATAACTAATTAACTATATAAGCTGATAACCAGCCTTCCGTGAACAACCCAAATATATATAAAATGATAACCCTTTTATTCCAAAAAAAAAATATTTTGGATTTGTAAAAATGTTTTACAAACGCTGAAATAAAATTTTTTCCAATGCTTTATTTTTTTACTTTCTTTATTCACGTAAATCCTGTCCGTTTTCGGGGCGTGAAATAAGCTTATTTCGGATCTCTAAAGCAGAGCTTCTAAGCGAAGAATTCCAAACAAAAATCATGCAATATTCCATTTTTGCTGTGTAATTAATATTCCATCAATATTCCACTTTTGCTGGGTAATTTATTTTTTTGATTTGTATTCTTTTTTTGCAAAAATAATTGTTATTTTCCAATTTTTTTTCTTTTATGGCAGATGTAAAAGTCCTTTATTGATTTTTTTCCATAAACTTTCTGAAATTCACTTTTGACATTCTTAGGCCATCAAATAAATTATTTACAATTAGCCAATTTCCCTAATTTATTTATATAACAATTCATATTAAAATATAGTTTTTCATATAATTATCAAAGTTTTTTGGGAATACAATTATTTATTAAAAGGTTTTGTTTGTTGTGGTTAATTCCCTTTTTTCTAATAATTGATAAAAAAAAAATACTGAAATTTATTGTTGGAGGATAAACTGTTCCTATGGGCATTTCACTGGTTGCTTAGGCCAGATCATCAGGAAACGTTCTCCTAAATAATTTTAGAAAAGCCAAAGCTATCAGCAAACAAGACTACAAAGGGAATGAGAATTACTTACATACACTCAGAAAGTCTTATTTGCAACGATATCAAAGCTTAAACAAAATACCAACAATAAAACAGTGCCTTTATCTTTTCTCCCACTACAAATAAAAAAAAAAAAAAAAAAAGGAATTAAGCACAACAAACAAAATCTTTTAAGTTTTCCATATAATTTTATTTTTATTTGACATGAAAAACGAATTTGAAACATAAATTTACATTTAAATAGAATTGGTGAAATTGGCCATAAAACTTAAAACGAATTTAACTTAAAAATTAAGGAAATAAGTTTTTTCTGTCAAGAATACAAAATTCAGAAAATCCGGTAGTGACAGAAATCGATTTTTAACACAAAACAGTATCAGTATCTTTAAAAATGAATTCCTAAAATATTTTTCTTTTATTTCCTGTTTTTATTATTTAAAATTTTAGTTTGTATTAGTTGAAAGAAGGTCCAACACATAACGCAACAATTCATCTATAACAATTTTTCGGATGAAGAAATAATATTAACCCTTAGATGTCCTACATGGTCTGGCCAGACCACATTTGACTTTGATATGCAATACCATTTTTTAGCAAAAGTTTTAAGAAATGAAGTCTATGAGTTCTACCAGTTGTCCTGAATCGAATAAAACAAATCCGGAATTATTTGGATGACATTTAACACAAAAAGCTCCCACAAGAAAAAATTTCGCTAAGTGCCACAGGTTACTTTTTTTAATCATTGCTTTTGGACTGACAAAGTTTATTTTAATTATTCTGTTAAAGTGTATTTTGTTCGAGAGAGTTGTTTTTGCTGCTGAATTGTTGTTGTTTTCAAACACTTTTTTATTTGCGGTGGTACCAACATACTTCATTTGATTCGACGTCGTGGGAGCGGAATCGGCTTCTGTGACTTTGGCAAAACTTCGTTTTTAACTCAGCCACCACTTTGTTAAGTAGGCTGATCCGTTGTTCTAATGCTAATTAAGCTAAAGATACGTTCTGTGGCACAGAAACTGCTTTGACGTTTGGTGAATCGGTTACCTCCAATATTTTTTCAGCGAGTATAGGTAATTTATCAAGCGGATCACTACTTGGGGTACGCAGATTTGGTGGTAGTCGGCTCATCCAGACAGATTTGAGCATGTTGTCGTTCATTTCATTGCCGGTTTGATATAGCATTTCGCGAAGGAATTGTGTTGGACGCATTTCACCAAGTTCCAATTCCTGTAAAAGCTTTTTTATGCGTTTCTGCTCTGAGACAGTACAATGCCCCAAGAGCCGTGCCTTAAATGTCTCGTACATGTTGTCCACAGGTGGATTTAGTACAATATTACAGATTTGTGAGAAGGCGCTGCTTTCGATGGCTTTTACAACTGTATGGTATTTCCTTTTGTCGTAAGTTATAACAGCGCAAAAAAGTGAGATTCTATTTGTGCGATCCATAGAGCGGGTTTGGCATGACAGAATGGAGGAATCCGTACTTTGTTATTGGCAACATGTTGTCTGTTGGTATCGGCGGTAGCCTCTGCTGCAGCTCCCACGATTTCGTCGTCACCGACCATAATTAATTATGTTTTTTTTTTATAGATAAGTACAATTGATATAGCTGTGATCGTCTATTTAATTGATCTGCGTTCTAAAAACTGTTTTTTTCTAGAATCACGTCGAGGTCACCATTTAGGGAGTTTATATAGAACTAACTTTATTAACAAAACAAACAAAAATTGTGTATGTTATAATCCAGGGTTGCACTTTTAGGTCATATTAAATCCTATCTCGCAATCCGGGATTGTGCAAGCGGGGCCGTACCCGTCAAGTTCAGCTTATTACTGTCCGTTATTGGTAAAACTACAACCCAAACTCAGAGAAAAACTCGTCTTTGCTGCGGTAAATGCAACAAAGCTTTTTGCCTTCAACATGGCAGACAGACAAAAACGTATACTTGCCATGATTGTTTAACAGAATAATTTCAATATTTTACAATTTTATTAAAATAATTACGTAACAGGACTGATTTATTTAAAAAAAAAAAACACAAAATAAATGAAAAATTTGGTTTAGTTTACGTATTTGGCTGGATTTTTCAATCGTGCTCTGTCTTGACATTTGGTGCACTTAGTGCCACTAAGGTTATTGAACATCGAAGGGTTAACTTAAGTCAGTAGGAAAATATATACATCCAGGGGTGTTTTGGAAATCGAAAACGCAAAACGCAAAAATTTAAAAATCATTTTTTTAATAAGATTTTTGTAGTAAAAGAAATACAAATACAATACAATACAAATATTTCTCTAACAAACAGAATTCTATAAGAAAATTATAAAAAAGTTCGATTAAGAATGTATTAAAAAAAACTTCAAAATTCTTGTGTTTTGCGTTTTCGATTTACAGAACATTCCTGATCATTTAAAACACTTTTTGTGATATAATAGTGTTCTACTAACGGCTAATAATTTGATGAATGTTTAAACGCTGGTTAAGTTGCACTAAAATTAAATGTATATGTAGTTTAAACTCAACAGCTGTAAATCAGTGTCCCATGTATTATATGTAGTTTAAACCGTAAAATGTGGCAGCACTACGATAAATGCTGTCAAATTCATATGGTCTGTATTGGTAGTTTAAACGCCCAATTTTATGCGTTTTAAGATGATTTATATGTTTACTAATTTATAGATTTGTTGGTTCAAACTAATTTTAAGCCAAAAAGGTAGTTTAACTTGCTCCGATTTATTAGCCCTAATTATTAATAAAACTCATTTTTAATTTGATTTATTTGCCAGTTAGGTTTTAAATTAAATAGAAAATAAATTTGGAATTGTTGCGTTATGGTAAGCTTAATAACTATAAAAAAACAAAAACAATGAAGAATTGTTGCTCCTTATTATGGAGGTCCTAACTTAAGTGTATTTTGGGTATTTTAAAAGCGCTTAAAATGAATCACTCCTTTTAAAAATGATCATTTGGAAATCGATCGATTTTTATCACACATTTAAATAACAAACATTTTAACAAATTTTAATGACTTGGCTCTCTAATATTTTCTTGTGGTGTAAATTTCATCCAAGTCGGAAGACATAGATTTCAAAGGTTGGGTCACTTGACATGAAATGCCCCACATGTAAAACAAAAACAATATTTTATAATTTTATTTTGTTTTAAATGAAAGTTAAGCGAACGAATTCTTCGTTCGGAAATAGATGAAAAGGCAGTAAATATGAATTTTATTGCCGTCTTTTATTTAATATTCACTTACTGCCTTTTTTTTAGTTCACTTAACTTTCATTTAAAACAAAAACAAAATATTAAATATTGTTTTTGTTTTACCTGTAAGTTAAGCGAACGAAATCTTCGTTCGAAGTCGATAAACAGCCCATTAATGAATTTTTTTTTCAATATTTAACATTAAGTTTTTTTTTGTATAAATTAATTTCTAAATCCCCACCCCCTCAAACGATAAGTGTGGATCCGCACCTGGATGGAGCAAGCAATCCATGCTTACATCCGTACGGATTGTAGAGTATAATGTTTAAGTGTTGTTGTTGTTGTTGAGCTTAAGGATAATTTATTCAATCATACCTTTAGCAGATTTCTATAGTTTTTTTTCCTGTATTTTAAGGCAATCTATCCGAAAGAAGAAAAATTTAAATTAATCTTTGTTGCTTGTTCTTCATTTTCGTTTCTAATAAATATTTGTTGGAATTTTCTTGGCTTGTTTTTCGTTGGTTAGAAGGCTGGCGGGACAGAATGGCTGTTGGTTTTTTGGCTTTTTGACCATATGTTTTTGTTATTATTGCTTTTAATTTTTGTTGTTGTTGTTTTTGCTGTTATTTCTGTTGTTGGTTTTGTGATTGATATTTCCAACACATTAACCTGACAGTAAGCGGCTTCAGATTAATGTATGAACAAGCATTTATACAATATGGCTATGCCCCGATACCCCAATACATTTACACTTAAGCACATATACATAATACAAATCACATGTTTACAAACACGAATAGATGTTATTCATGTATTCAAACGTTTGGAACGAAAGATTTAAACAGGGAGTTTTAAAATTGGTCACGAACTTAAATGATAACAAATATTATTATAAGACTGACCCGAACTTTTATGTCCTTTTCGGTATGTAATCTTCTATCCCGCAAAAATATCGATTTTCAAATGAATTTCTTGGCACTTTTTCGTTTCACAAAATGTCTATTTTATTCATCATCCATTTTAGTATTTTTGTCATAATATTTAATTCTTTATCTTTATACCAGAAAATACTTAATACTTCTAGAAGAAATTATTTGGAAAGGAATCAAGTGGTTAATTCGAAAGGGGTGGTACTCCGAACCGATCGAAAGTCCTTTTAATTTTCAACTTTTGATGCAGTTCAATAGAGTACACAAAGTTTGCAGAAAAATACTGGTTTATGTGTTTTATTTGTTGTTTTGCAATGGTACGCAAAAATGCTAAGTCAAATCCGTCCCGTTTATTATGAAATGTTATAACAAAATTTTAGCACTTGTTGGTTGTAATAAGTAAAATAAAACTAATCTAGTATTTATTGGCAAACTAACACACCACATTTTCAACTTTTGCTGTTTTTGGTTGGATCTTTTAAGAAAATCGTACCACTTTTCATATTTTATTTTATTGTTTGTGTGTTTTATTTGAATTTTTTTTTATTTAACTAAGTGCGGATGAATTCGCAAACTTTATGGGAAAATAACCATTAAAAATCATATTTTATAGCGATGTGAGAGATGAGCAATGTTTGGCTCTTAAAATTGGCCAAACGTAAATTGAAAGGCCATGAAGCACAAACAAATTAATGTCCCTGCTGACTTCAGTGTCATTTATGAAGTTTAGCACCCATTCCGGAATCTTCACCAAATAAAAGCCTTTTAGAGGTCTGTCTGTCTGCATACAGTCAGTATCCACTACACGCAGTGAAAAAACATGATTAATGACTGGTCACTACGACCATTTTTATTCATATTAGCCTTATATATTTACCCTAATAAATTTATTATAGTCTTAAACCAACTTGAACAAATAATTTTTGTCTTTAACATTTTTTAATTCACTATAATAATATTATATGGTGTTTTACACCTAAAAAGTTACCATGATCTAGCTAAACATATTAAATTATGTAAAATGTTTGCTATTATAATGTATATATTTTCAACTATACAATTAAACACAAAAGTTATGTTTAATACCATAATTTTTGTTTGCTTTAAAAATCATTCTCTAAATGAGCAAACATTTACTGTCAAAGTAAACAGTGTGTGTTTATAAAAAATATAAAATTTTTTGCCAGCAAGCGTCGGGAAAGATGAGTTTCAATAAAATAATAAAAACGTTTTTCGGTAGGAAAAAGGCCAAGCTGCCTTGCAAAACCAGCGAATTTAATTATTATACATTTATTGAAACAGGTAAGTTATTCATAATTATATATACGCAATTACGTTGCCTTTCTTCTAGCCAAAAAAACCTACAATATTGGAACCGGCATAGAAATTTTTACAGAAAACTTTGTCATAAGCCCTGAACTTTTTTCAATTACTATTCAACAGTATATTGATTCAGTTGATTTCATATTAGAAGTAAAAAGTAAGTTTGTGTTTCACTTAACTTTTAAAATTCTTATGTGCACGGGAAAAAAATATCAAAGTGTTATTGGAAAGAAAAGCATATGCATATGCATATAAAAGACAAATTAATTAAACATTATTTTCCACTAAAATTTATAAATTACAGCACACACATAAATTTTTGATATTAAATTTTTTGTTAGTTTTATTTGGGGTATTCACAAGGTGTGCTATCATGGTTTATTGTCATAATGTTCTAACATTTTACAATGGTTTAAAAATATTGTTGTTGGTTTGTAAACAAAAAGTGTCTTAAATAAATAGAACGTTGATTGCTATGTTTATTGTGCTGTCGTAATTAATAGCGCATTAAATTATGAGGGGTTGCTCACAACAGTCGTATTTTTTCATGTTATTATTTTAAGACATATGACTTTATGACACCTTGTGAATCACCCAATTGTGAAAACCATATAACATGTTGAAATATATATGTGGCATGGTGTTGGGAAATATAGAAACATGGTTTAAAAGATCGTTCCGAACATAATAATATTTTTGAGACAATAATTACTAATAAAGATTATGTCTGAGCATATATTGTTACTTAAGACGTATTTGACACAATCATAACCACAAACATTAATGTTAGTTTGCGATTGTGATTGTATCAACCATGTTTTTTCTTTGCGTGTATTGCAGATTCCAGTCTCGCCAACTCATCGATCATTTTATTACAAGAGATGTTGCAGTGACCCGGTAACCAGCGTAACCTCACTGCATACTCCTCAAGAATTTACCTTCGAGATTTTCTACAATCATCCATTAGAGAATTCACAAAAATTCACAAAGTTCCCTCACTCTAGGAAGACTTCTGACTGTCATTTCCATTAAATACTGCTCACTAGGCAGAATATGGAAAATAGCATACAAAGCCGCTTGAGAAGTACTTCTCATGGCCTCTGTCATGCCGGTAAAAACACACACTCATCTAAAAAAATGCATCTTCATATTGATGATGCTCTAACATCAGAACTGTGACATCAATGCTATTGCAAATGGCATCAATGAAGAAAAAGTGACATCAATCCAATGACAAATGTCATCAATTTTGTCATATTTTATGCGTATTCTATGCTAGTGACATCAATTCGATGCCGTATTTTGTGTATAATTGACATTATTTTCATGTTTTAAAAGTAAAGTAAGAAGCAAAAATTCCCATATTCTAATTTGTTTTAAATATTTACTTAAATACCTCAAATTTTCAAAGTAGAATGAAAACGAAAACCATATCGGACATGCTGCAGGTGTCTTATAATTGAGAGTTCTTCTGTAAACAAAGGGCGGATTACAACAAAAGTGAAAGAAATATCTGTAACCGGTAATGGCTGGTTTACACTATCACACAAGTCTTACGTATTTTAACGAAAATGCTTCACCGATTTAATTATTGTTTGAACATTAAAAAAAAAAACAATAACAACTTATCATGACAGCGTTGTATTTCAAAATACGTACGACTTGTGTGATAGAGTAAGCTAGCTATAAGTAAATAATAATATTCCCTAACTTTAACTTAAGTCAATCCCAATGACTCAATTAAATAACAAACTGTCCTTTCAACGATGTTACTGAGTCATCGCACTGATGACGTGTTTTATAAAACTGACTCCGACTCGTCATTTCTGTGATGTCCATGTGTCATCCCATTGATGACGTAATTTAAATTTTTGACCCTGATGACAAGTGATGTTAAGGCTGACATTAAAATGATGAAAAGTGTCATGGGGTCAAAAACGAAGACTCTTGTCATATTACTGATGTCAAAATTCATCACCATTATGACACCTTTTCTATCAGTGCACCTCTAAGCCTTAGACAGACGGTTCCTGCGACTTGCCAGCCTTATCGCTTACCACCATACACGCCACTTATACGTAAGAATTGGTCTCACCACCGGTGTGCACAGCCTTCCCACAACTGACGGCCTAAGTCCCCAGTTGCAATCGATGATCTGCATGGGACCCCCCTAATATACTTTATTCATCGTTAAATACATATCACTTATATCATATAAAATTCAAAACAAGTGAATGAAAAAAATACTAAGTCCACATTAAAAGTACAATACTTAACAGAAAAGGTGCCAAGTCACAAAAATCATTGTATAAAAAAAAGAGTCGAAAACAAAACAAAACTGTGTTTATAGATTAACAAAATATTGCGAACTAAAGATTTTAGCAAGTTCTTTCCCCTCCCTTAATTTTTTTTAATTAAACTTATTAACGATATAGTAACGATACATTAAAAATCAACTTAAGAAAGCGTTAACATAACATCTGATAAAGAACAACTAGTTTTGAAACACCCTTTAATCATGTTGACCTGTATATTTGTTTGAGTTTGTTAGTTGTTACTCCAATAAGTAGAGATAAACATTTGTCAAAATTTGAAAGCAAATTTATTAAATGAAAACTTAAATTTATCGTTAGTTATGGGTTGAGTGTAAAATTTACCGTTCTACAGTAATTAATTATAGAATAGTTTTGCTTTGTACACAATTTTAGACACTTTTAAGCACAACAAATTTATTTGCCTATTTAATCTGAATAATATGAACTGTTATATTTATGAATTACATCAAGAGTTGTGAAAATTAAGTTGAGAAAAACTTTAGTTTAATGTACCGCTATCGTCTGAGGTTCCAAATTGATGTATTTTTCCCATTTTTTTCCTAGGGAAAATAATGAAAAAAAGTTTCTAAGATTTGTAATTTTAACCTCAGCTAATTACGGCTTTTTAAACTTAAATGTACTTAATTTATATTATTTGCTACCTTTTTGTGAAATTCAAGCTCAACGGAGGTCGATATAATTTTTTTGGGTTTCAAAATTTTTGCCATCGTTGTCCAATTGTAATAAGTCTGGTTTTGCTGCTCTCACAATTTTAAATTAAAGCAAAAAGTACTGACTGGAGTTTTTTTTATTCCCGTACTTTTTGGATTCCCGGGAAAGAGGGAAATAAAAATCTAATTTCCGGGATCCAGGCATTCCCGCCCAACATTTTTTTTTCATTTATTTACTTATTACAATAACTCCTGCTAAATGCTTAATTTTAGAGGAAGATTGGCCTGAATTTGAGGTAATTCGAAGAAGTTTTCGCTTGTCCTATGGTATTAGAGCTGTGGAAGTACCTCCTTTTTTAATTTTTTTTATATGTTTCGCGATTTTTTTATATTTTTTCCTTACCACATTATGCCCTCGTTCGATTTTTATAGCGATTTCGCGATAGGAATACCTTTCAGAACTGTAAACATCAATTTTCACCATTTCCGACGAATTTAAAGATCGTTTTCTTTAAATATTGATTTACCAAACTGCAGCCTCAAACTAATATTTTAATCTTATTTGGTTTTTATAAAGCTTTATCACAACCGCCTACTAATTTAAGCCAAAAATGCAAGTGGTTCTATTCTGTTGAACCAACAAATATATGAAGAATTGTATACTTGTCTACAAAAAAACATACCACTGTAATCCATTTTCATACTATTTGTTTGTGTTTAAATTGTCATTGGAAGTGTCAATTATTTTTCTGCATAGCAAACTTTTTTTCTTTCTATTCGTATTTGCAATTTATACAGCTTTTTTATTTCAAAATGTGTTGGTTCTATTCTGATGAACCAGAGTGTATATGGGACTTTTTATATGGAACGATTTCTGCAAATGTCTGTTATGACAGAGAGGCTACTATGAAAGCTGCATTTCTAACATTCGAAAAAAATGTATAGGGATTAAAGTGACTTTTTGGAGTGGGCAACGAAATTGGGTAATATATTCAGCCTTGTCACAGAGTACAATTCCGTTCGGAAACGGAATTCATTCCGTATTTTGATGCTTCAGAAAATAACGAAAGCAAATTTTCGGAATTTTAATGAACAGAATGGGAGTTTTCTGTATCTTATGCCCATAATTTATACAAAGAGATATCTAGCTGTGTATAGACATCTATGGTGTAACGAATTTTCCATAATTTTAATACGTATGTCTTACCTACTCGTTAAACTGTGGTGTATCTTACACTATCGATTTTTGACAGTTAATTCAAAAAATTAATAATATTACAAATGTTGCCATATTTTAAAAGAAAACTTAAAGGAAACAACACGAAGGAAAAATTAACGTTGAAATTACCAAAATAGTTTTACCGGATAGGTAAAGATAACCGAACGGAATTGTACTCTGTGACATGGCTGAATATTTGTACTTAATTCGGTTTTGACATTATAAAGAAATCAATATTGATGAAATTTTAAGAAGAACTGATTCAGTTTCAATTTCGGCTTATTCGGCATATTATGTTTTTCAGGCATAGAACCAGCTTTACCGAATAATGGACCGGTGGTTGATTTTTTAGATATGTATTTAAATCAAAACAATCTAATTTTGCAATAAATAAAAGACATTCTGATTGTTTTTAAGTATATGATTTTTATCATTTTTTTTGCAAAAATAATTGTTATTTTCTGGTTTTTTCAATGAAACAAATAAATTGTTGAAGCTTTGATATTGTAACAAGTAAGACCTGAGCTTAAACAAAATACCAAACAATAAATCATTGATGAGTTTTTTTTTTTTTTGTTTTTTTTTTTTTTTTTTTTTTGTAAGAAGAGATAAAAAAACTCATCACTGATTTATTGTTTGGTATTTTGTTTAAGCTCAAGTGATTAGTTTTTTATCTTATCTTATCTATTGGGAATACTATTATTTATAAAAAGATTTTGTTTGTTGTGCTTAATTTCCTTTTTTTATATATTGATAAAAAAAATGCTGAAATTAATTGTTGGAGGATAAGCTGTTCCTATGCGCATTTCACTGGTTGCTTAGGCCAGATCATCAGAAAACGTTCTCCTAAATAATTTTTGAAAAGCCAAAGCTATCAGCAAACAAAACTACATAGGGAATGAGAATTACCTACAAACACTCAAAAAGTCTTTTTTGCAACGATATCAAAGCTTAAACAAAATACCAAACAATAAATTAGTGACGAGTTTTTTTTTTTTTTTTTTTTTTTTTTTTTTTTTTTTTTTTTGTAAGAAAAAAATTTAATTTTTATTAAACTTCCCCTTTAACATTTACACCCTCCCTCGGTAGTTGTGTACTTTTGGGTATACTTTAGGCTTGCCAGGCGAACTTAATTTTTCTTACTTTACCAGACTTTTCAGTGCTCGTCAAGAATTAAGATCAAATGTGTTTTGCCAAGATTTTTTAAAACCCAACCAAAAATATTTAAATTTATTTACAATATTTCTTTAACAAAAAGCTGAGTAATAAATATTTCATCATTTTGTTTTGTGTATTTATTCGACAATCTCTCAAAACTACATTTTCTTTATTCAAAAATAACAATTTTACAACACTAAAATGCCAATTTGAACAGAAATCTGTATAACACATTTGTTTTTTCCTCATATTCTTGCAAATTCGACTTTCGAATATTAGCGATCATACAATTATATACTTTACATTATAAATATATTACATATGTTATATTTTATAAGTTATTTATTATTCGCCAAAATCTGTTTCTATCCCTTGCAATGTTTATGAGGAACTCTGCGTTGTCATAATGTGTGCATTGTTGAATATTTTCTATTCATTTCATCTCCTTTCTGCCTCTTTTTCTTTTTCTTTTATTTAGAGTTTCTCATTATATGAACTAAGTCTGCGGGTTTCAGTCTTTTTATATGATGGATCAATTCTCGTCTTCGGTTCATTCGTCTCAAAACCTCGTTATGGATGTGTCTTCCTGTCCAGGGTGTTTTCAGTAGTCGTCGATAAATCCACATTTCAAAGGATTCTAGTTTTTTATATCCACAGATTTAATGTTCCATAGTTCCACTGTATACAGTATACCGTCCATATGTAGTTCTTAATGAATCTTGTCTTTCTCTCAACATTTATGTTTTTTCCTTACTGGAATTAGGTTAACCCACCGGGTATCCCGATTCTTACATTTTTGAACTAAGACAGTGTAACTAAAAACGTTAATCAGCTTACTCAAAACAAAAGCGTACAGAAATTTTTGGTGCAAATTAGTTCATTTGCTTGTAATTTTTGCTTTTAACTGGTTTTGACAATTGTGTTATTTTTTTTTAAATATTATTTTAGAAAGTTGTTAATTTCCAAGAATTCTTCTAAAAATCAAGAATTTGTTTATTGAATGTCAAGAATTTTGCAATTTTGAATCTGGCAAGCCTAGTATACTTAGTTTGTCATTCGGTGTGAAGTTTTTTTTATATCCATCTTATACCCCAAAAACTATATATATTCTGGGTCCTTAGGTAATTATTATGTCCCTCTGTCTATCTGTCCGTCGGTGAAAACACGCCCTGTTTCGAAAGACAACAGATTGCTTAAGGTATTGTAGTAAAATTTGGTATGTCATTCAACAAGAATTCACACTACACTACCAAACTACGCGAAGATCGGTCTATAATTTACCATAGGCCCCTTATAAAGCCCACTATCGGAAAACATTTTACTGAGCCGAAAAGTGACGCAAATAACACTATTTTAGCAAAAATTGGCTTGTCATTTATTTATATGATTAGAAAACACGCTGCGAAATTTCTTAAAGATGGGACCATAGTTTACCATACACCCCATGTAAAGAGAGCTCTCGGAAACACTTTAGTTTAGTGTCGTAGTATATAGAAATCAGCTGCGAAATTTCGTGAAGATTGGTCCATAATTTACCATAGACCCTAAATGAAACGTACTTTAGATATACTTTAACACACCTGTAACCGCAACGAATTATAATACTGTGTGAGTACAATTTTTTCCAAATTGGTTTATAATTTTTCTACATAAAGCCCAATCCTCCTACAATATTTTAATTCCCGGTGAAGAAACGGTGCAGCAGAATATACCACTTTTACTTGTTTAAGAGTATACTAATATTTAATGTATACTTCAATGGAAATTTCAAAAAAAGTCGATTAGTGTCGATTTAAAACCGAGTCAAAAATATTTGTGCATTGTGTTTTATTTTCATAAAGAATTTATTATAAAGAATTTAATATCGATGACATTCTATACAAATTCGACCCAATATGTTTGCTGGGAGGCGTATAGTAATTATTTTAAATTGATTATGCTGCCAAACACATTTATCAAAACATCTATCAAATACCAAAAATATTTTCTAAATTTCCTGTTTTTCTCCCTTTTTACTACACTTTTCTTTAAAATATATTTTAATCTCACTAAACAAATTACTTTATTTGTCTGTTAACATTTATCCAAAATTATAGGTTTCCTAAGAAAACAATTTTCCAAATGTACGCCTTTAAATGACACTACCGTTTAACTTAGCGTTACCATAACACATGTCTGTTTACCTTGGGTCTACCATTCTTTTCATTAAGATGAAAAATTAGAAGTCATCCATATTTGGTTTTAATCTCAGCCCAACAATGCGGAACCGTAATTCATAACAAACACACGCACATGAAAACCTCAATCTTTTGAATAAATGGTTAAGAGCAAAAGCTCACAGGCAGAATAAATATGAAAGAATAATTTTTATAATAATAAAATAGAACACGTTCAAACAACAAACTATTAGTGTTTATTGTTGTTTGCAGTTGATTAACTGAATTTGAAGCCTTCCCATTAATTTCGGCCTAAATGATTCTATACAGGCGGCCGTCAGCTGCGTTATTTTGAAAATCTAAACAAACGTTAGCCAATAACGACTGACTGATGGAAGAGCCGTCTAACAAGTCCAATGAAGTGATGCCAGATAAGGGGATGGGAGTTTGAAAACGGCGATAAAAATTTGATTTGGGGACTGGGAATTTTGTTGGGAATTTAATTTTAAATTGTGGATATTTTGGTGTTATTTTCTTATTTTTTGAAAAAATTTTTTTTATAAGCAATAAAATCAATCATCGAACTAAAAATTTATGACTGGCAGGTCTTTCACATAGAAATGCAATTTTTCATGTTGAGTGTATTTAGTGAAGACGTAACAAAAATATTTGTGGTGATAGAAACAGATTCTTCCCACTTAGCATTAGATTCAATGTATCTCTGCTACGATTTTAAAGAAGAAATTAAAAGTAAAGAAGATACATTTTTTATATCTTAAAAGTTAATTGCAGCAAATGTTCAACAGTTTCACACCAAATGTAAAATTGTTTAAGACTAACAGACATTTTGCTCCAAATATATGACGTAACCCACTAGGAGAGCTCAATTTCAACTCAGCTAAAATATAATCAGGTATGTGATGGAATTCGACTTTAAAAACGAAACGATTTGAAACCGAAAATATCGTTTTCAGTATCTTTTAAAATGGATTTTTAATACATATTCCTTTCATTTTCTGTCTTATTCATTTAAATTGTATATTATATATGTTCACTGAAGTGTATTCTGAACAAAAATTTAAGACTATAAGTCAGAAATGGATTTTAAAATCGCTCGAAATTCATCACACCTTTAAAAAACGTTCGTTTTGAAATCGATCGATTTTTATCACATACCTGAATAAAATAAATATAAATAAAAATCCTTTAAACGGTTATGAATATCAATCTTTCGAAAGACATTTGTGAATCAAAATGAAGAAAACTGACGGTTATTAAATGGAAATATTTATTTGTCGGACAAAAGTTTAATACTTTGAGCTCGTTTTTGACAGAAGTTTATTAATATCAAGATTTAATTTAAACTGTTGTGTGTACGAACTTGTCTTCGATGGTTTTTAATAAATAACACTGTACAACACACACACACACACACACACAAAAAAAAAAACAATGTTCTGCCAACTGTTTCTTGAAGAGGGGACAATAAAAAGATATACGTATATCGCCGTTTTAAAAGTTTACATCTGAAACTCATTTTACGGCCTATTTAAAGTGTTATTTATTGTGTAGTAAAACAAAAACGTAGAAAGTCGTGTGATCATTAGGTTCTTGGTATATAGTGTCTTCAGATGATTTACTCAGAACATTTTAAGCAACATATTGTTGGTATGCATTAACCCCTTAACTCTTCTGGAAATGGGTCTTTTTAGCAATTTTTCTCTAAAAAGCAAAAATTACCCTTAAAACAGGGATGTATGCAGTTGAAATATATCGCGAAAATATTTGTCGTGAAATTCTACTATAGGCCTCCCAACACACTTAAGTCGGAAATTCAACTTCAATACCATAAATAAGCAAAAACTTAAAAGATGGTTTAGGGTTAATTTTATATTTGTGCCAACATGGCGATAAAATATCACAGAAAAATTATGTAACAACAAAACTAAAGCTACGAGAAGCAAATTTATTTATTAATTTTATTCATTTATTTATTTTATTTATTGGTATTAATATACAACAGGACTTAAAAGTCTTATAATTATAGAACAGGATAAACAATTCGCAGCAATTTCATATGCGTCGCACAAAAGATTTTAAAACATAAAAATAAAAGAATTAAATAAATTCAGGTAATTTTTAAAGTGCCCATTTTTCATACGATATTAAGCATAAAGACATTAAAAGGCGTTTTTAAATACAAGAGATTAAACATTTTCAAGTACGGAAATAAAAAATTAAAATAAATTTCCTAAAGTTTGTTCCAAAGACGAATACTGTGAACGAAAAACTGGCATTCAGATACCAACTTCTTGAATCTTATCGGGATCAGGTTGTAATTTATTCTTTACTGAGTAAAAGAAGCACGTTTAAATAGAGACGTCGGCTCGCCAATATAGATAATTTTATGCAAAAAAATTGGGTATCGAATATTTAAAATGTCCGAAAAACGCACACCATAAAGTTCAGTTTTATAGGGTATAACATGAGAGAAGCGTCCTTAGTTGTAGACATTACTTATATCTAGATGCTAATTTCCTAGTACTTTTTTGTTGTTAAAATTCAAAACAAAAGTAAAAGATATTCTGCTCTAAACTCTACCGTTATATTTTCAAAATAAAATTTGAGTGAGTTAATAAATAAAAATTTTGCAAAAAAAAATCTTAGAAAATTTGTAAGGCTTTTGAAAATATCTTATTGTTCCGAGAAATACGACCTGTTTTGTTACGTCTGCGGCAAAAATATTAAACCTGAAGATAGAGTAAATTTATTCAACAGCAAAGTGTAAGACATCTTTAAAATGTATTTTGAATTGGAAGTTTTTCCCGATGAACTGTAGATGTCTAAGCATTGCTGTCAAAATTGTCAAAATGCTTTGGTTTAAAGGTAAATCAATTTTTGTTCTTATGTACTTTTTTACACGGTAGTTGTACTTTTGAGTTTCTGCTTTAGGGCAACGAATGTTAATGCAATTTGGTATTCCCATGCGGTGGGTAGACCCAGGTGAGCATGTTGAAACTCACCTGCTGTGTTTGCCAAAATAGTGCCATACCTAAATTAAAAAGATATAATTAACCCCTGAAGTACCTTTTAAGTTTTTACTTATTTCTGGTATTAAAGTTGCATCTTGAATGTTTTCGGAGACCGATAGTAGAATTTCATGACAAATATTTTCGCGATATATTTCAACTGCATCCCTGTTTCTGGGTAATTTTTGTTTTTTGGAAAAAAATTGCAAATAAGACCCATTTCCTGGAGTGTTAGGGGGTTAATGCATACCAACAATATGTTGCTTGTAATGTTCTGAGTTAATCTTCTGAAGACACTAATTATCACACGACTTTGTACGTTTTTGTTTTACTACACAATAAATAACACTTTAAATAGGCCGTAAAATGAGTTTCAGATGTAAACTATTAAAACGGCGATACACATGTATCTTTTTTTTACCCCTCTGCGAGAATCAGTTGGCAGAACATTGTTATTTTGAAAAAAATTTCATTTTGTTGTACAGTGTAATTAATAAATTTAATAAAACACAAACACCGAATAATAAGTCAAAACTTAATGTCACAGAACTGTAACTGATGATATAGTTCTGTGATATTAACATTAAGTTTTGACTTATTATTCGGTGTTTGTGTTGTATTTAATTTATTAATTTATTTCTGTGTCGTGTGGATCAGTTTTTAATATTAACAAGTTGAAGGTGTCATACACAACTAAACTTTAAATCATTATTATGGAATAAAAATTATCCCCTAATAAAGTTCGAAAAAAGCGAACAAAACGTTGGGAAAATTTAATAGAAAACCCATAAATGTTTTTTATTTTCATTTATTAACAAATTATTGATAAGAAGTAGCCCGTGAGGAAAAGCAAAACCTTAATAATTATATAAAAGTTTTCGTAAAACAGTTTTTGGATTCAGAAAGGAGGTATTAAAGATATAACTCAATTTTTTTTAAATGGTCGGTAGATCAAACCAATAATGAGCTGACTATATGGCATAATCATTGAAAAATGATTTCATGCACTGCGGCTGTTTTGGACTACAAGCACAAAAGGAAAACTCGTACTAATTTGAAATTCTTTTCCACTGACTTTAAGTATGAGTCGTACTAAAAAAATTAAGTACGAATAACACTAAGAAGTACCTTAAACAATCCTTTTGTAGTTTGAAAGATTTTTCATAAAAATTTATTAACAAGAGTTCAGAACGATACATTAATATTAATGATTAATATTATATTGTTTCAGTTTTATTATACGACAGTTATAATAATATAAAACGACAGTTATACTAATCAAAAAAATTAGGGACGTAGCGATACACCTTTTTGCCGATACAATCGATACTCAAAAAAAATATCGGCGATACCGCTACCGATACGAATATTAAATTTTAATTCAAGGTAAAATGCACAAACCTCAAGTATTTTAAAAAATTATAGTGTAGGAGATAATTAATATTTAAAATTGATATTAATATGATTAATTTGATTTTATGGTAACCCAGTAAAAAAAATTTGTCTTTTTTTATGCACTTTAGCGAAAAGCGCATAATCGAGCGCTTCAGTAACAGAGCGTTTATACAGCAGTAAATGATAACGAATAGAATATACAACAAAAAGCTGCTATTTTAGTGCTGACAACGAAAAAGTTTTTAAAGCAAAAATAAATAAAAATATATTATGGTTTACGAAAATGCTTGAAAAAAGGCATTTAAACCAGTAAAAGCAAAAAATTTATGAATATGTTAATATTGTTAGCCCTTAAAAAATCATTTTAGGAGTGCTTTATTTGCATGTTTTATTATGTTAAAAGAAGCACTTATTGCCAGCAGAAAATAGTCCTCCAAAATGGGAACACCACATAAAAAAATCAGGAATCCCATCAGCAGATTTGAAGCGATTGGAGGCATGAATTCATACACAAAACCTGCTCCTTTTGGAGCACATTTTTTACTGGGAATATTAACAAAAAAAAAAAAAAAAAAATTATGTTTTTATAGAAAAGAACAGTGTACGAGATTATATATATTTAAAATTGAAATGAATAAGATTATTGTTAAAAATGCAAGATATTCTCAACTTTTGCGAAGATCGCAAATACGTTTGAACCAGACTTGCAGTGGAAAATAGTCAGCCTCTCAGATACGACAGAACTCATTTTAAAAGTTAAGTATTTCTGCACCAAGCGGATCTGCGTCTCTAGAAATATAAGGAGATTTAAGGTATTTCGCGACTTCTTCTTTAGCAGAACCACAGCTTAGGAGGACAGAGGCTCACCCTGCTCAGATTTTCTTATAATTTGTTCACAAACGCTCAAAAGGACTTCCACAATTTCAGAATTTTAAAATAGTCGAAGAATTTTAGATAAACAATAGGATTCATTATTCACTGAACCCTCAAATCTTTCATTCAGAAGGAATGCTTAGTAATCCGCCAATGATTGGGCCTCTGAAGAGTTCTCCATCTCAGTTTATTCATTTATATTTTCTAATAATGTGCGAAGACTGTAAACTAGCGGAATAAGATAACGATCTACCTGGTTTAATGTGATATGTATGTGTAAAAGAAAAAGGGGGCGTACTTTGAGGAGTGGCATAAAAGTGAACATATTTAAGCCTGGACATACTAAGTATAAGAAGGGCTTCCCTAAAACGTGCGAAAAATTGGAGTAGGGAGGAAGGATCCGAAATGGCATAAGGCTAGAAGTTCTTAATTTTAGAAGGGCTTTTTTGCCACGTACAAAAAAATGGACATTAGGGTGTACGCTCCGAGATGGCATCAGTGGTGCCTATAATTTGATGTTGGACTTAAAAGTCCCCAAAAGCCAATGAAGCCATATACAAGCCATGAATAACGACATGCAATATGTTATGATCGGACTTTAAATAGCTGCGCAGTAAACTAAAACCTGAAGTACCGCCGACATATCGGTATCGGTATTCGTTACATCCTTAAAAAAAAAAACGCATCTTTTTTATGATATCTAGCAGCAACTCTGTTTGCCATTGCTCCTTCGCAAGCACATTTGCACCAAAAACTGAATACCTTTATTGGCGGTATTTTTATGTTTTTTCTATTACGCACAAAACCAGAAAAGACAAAATATTTTAATTCCATCCGGAAATGATGAATGAAAATTGATGTGCTAAGTACGTTCCAACAATTATTTCTGGCCAATAACAAGTGACAAGCAAAAAATAGTAAACAAAAGCATCAGAATAAAATGTGTTTGAACTGTATGTAACCGCCCATATTCTTCCAACGTGTATAATACCGATTATTTTGTGCCTTAATAAAAAAAAAAATATTTAAAGCATTTTGTGTTTAACACGTAACAAATATTAAATGAAATGGAATTGTGTTTAGAAATTAATTTTGAACAAAAAAGTAAGTGATTGATTTTTAAACATTTGTTAAGTTTGATGATTTGTAAAATTTTGTATTTATTTCTTTTTTCCCATTGTTTGGTGAATGTAATTGAAATTTTGTTTTGAAAATTTATTTGTGTTGAGTAGAAGAATAATGTGTTTTCGAATTAATTCATGTATTTCAAAAGAAAATATAACGAATTATATTGGTTTCATTACGATATCAGAGATGACATTTAAGAAAGGGAATTTTTGTGTAATAACCCAGCAATCAAATTTTAAGGTTATAGACAATTTCTAAAAGAAATTATATATTTTTTGGTTTCCCTTAAAGGATGGGATGTTAACTAGAAACTGCTTTTTCTTTTAGGTTACCTCGCACGAAACAGCGTTTTTCTAACGAAATGGTAAAGTTATTCTGCTACCAATATGTTTAACCCTAGAATGCTAACGCTATTTAATTCTACGTTAAAATAAACACCACGTAAATTTTACGTACCATTGAATTTTGCCGCGTTTCAATTAATGTGGGTACATCTGTATTGTTTTTGCTAGAAGGCTAACCACGTAAATTTTACGTGTAATATTTTTATTATTGTTGCTACACAAGCATCCAGTAACCTGACGGTACCAAATTATATAAGTGAACTTTTCAATAGTTTTTGAACAAACGCAAAAACATAAACAAATCAATTTTAAGAATTAAGAGTATTAACGTGCACAAATTTTACTCGTAACACTAACATCATCATAATTTTAAATATAGCCTTTTAACGTTCTTGCTCTACACAGTTATTAAGGCCGTGTCAGATACAACTTTGTCGCTTTGCGTGACGTTTCTACCTTTGGCAGAAAAACGCAAAGCAAAAGGTGTATGACACAATGAAAACTTTGACAACACTCAAGCATTGCTTTTTTTCTTATAAAAGCGGTTGGCAATTTGTACATTTAATTATTTGTTATGAAAATAAAAGTTAAAAATTTAAATGGACAGTTTTTTGGAATTGAATTTGGCAAAAAAATTAAAAAACCGAAGAAAATTATACCAGCCAATTGTCAAAGCGCGCAAAAAGATGAGAGTTGGCTAACTTTTTGCTTCGCTCCGCTTTGAAAGTACTTTATGTGACATGTTTCGTATAAGTATGTATATTTTATCTTAGATGTCAAAGCGAATCGGTAACGCAACGCGAAGCAAAAGTTTTATCTGACATGGCCTTTAATATCTAACAGTTATTTTTTGATTTTTATTTTCTTGAACAGAAATAACAGTTATTTTTTGATTTTTATTTTCTTGAACAGAAATAACAGTTATTTTTTGATTTTTATTTTCTTGAACAGAAATAACAGTTATTTTTTGATTTTTATTTTTTTGAACAAAAATAACAGGTTTTTTATGATTTTTATTTTCTTGAACAGAAATAACAGTTATTTTTTGAGTTTTAAATATTTATTTAAATGTGTGATCATCATTGGGATATCTTATGCGCATTAAAATAAATATTTTAAGTCAACTAAATAATTCAAACATGTACATTTCATTAAAGAATAACTTTTATTTTTGCTCGAAAAAACAAAAATCCCAAAAAATAATTGTTATTTTTGTTCAAAAAATTAAAAATCATAAAATAACTGTTATATTTGATCGAAAAAATTAAAATCAAAAAATAACTGTTATTGTTGATCGAAAAAATAAAAATTAAATAAATAACTGTTATTTCTGTTCAAAAAAATAAAAATCAAAAAATAACTGTTATTTTTGGTTAAAAATATTAAAATCAAAAAATAACTGTTATCATCTGACTTTTATAAAAAAGGTAATAACTGTTACGGTCCCTGGTTGTTTTTAATTCACCCAAAAATATTCAAGTTTAAAGTAACGTTATATTGTTATTGTTGACAAATTAGGCAAAGTTTTTGCATTTTCTTATTTTATAACAAGTGCTTTTTCATATTTGATATATATATTTACGCAAATTTAAACTCAAAAAACGACTTTTGTCCAGCTAGATTAACAAAATCTTACACTGTGCAACGTGGGGTAGATTTAACCCAATGATCATTTTGGTTGTTTTTATAGCTTTTGTAAATTAATTTTATATATTTTGACTTTTTTCAAATAACTTAAATAGTATACTATGAAATAGAACTCCGAATTGTAACTTTTAACAAGTTATTAAAAAAAATATGGAGATAAACAAATATATAAAAAAAAATTTTAAGTAACAAAAAATAATTATAAAGCCTTTCTAAAAACAATTGATTTTCTTTTTATATAACTAGAATAATGTGTGAGATACGTGGTATCAATAAAAACATAATATTAATTCAGATAAATATATTTCGGGAGACACTAGCAAAAATCTCATACAAACGTTTAATTTTATAATTAGTCAATTCACAAGGTATCCTAACATGTCATATTGTCAAAATGTCCTAATATTTCACAATGGTTTAAAAATATTGTTGTACGGCTCAGCCGCTCAGCGCTGGACTTTTCTGATTAATTACGACAGCACAATAAACACAGCAAGCAACGTTCTATTTATTTAAGACACTTTTTGTTAACAAACCAACAACAATATTTTTAAACCATTGTGAAATACTAGGACATTTTGACAATATGACATGTTAGGATACCTTGTGAATTGACTAAATGTATAAAACAAGAGTCTTAAAATCGGTACGCCGAAGGACTGATAGATCACATAAAATTAGGTTATTATGCAATATGGATTCATTAATACTGCACATTTAATGTTCAATAAATATCGCGATACTGGATCTCGGTTAACCACAGGATTACCGTATTGGTCTGGCCGGACCAAATTTCTGTTTTGCTTGTAATATTTTTCGCATATAACAAAAAAATCAAAAAAACAGGGACCGGAATTATATAAATGATATGTTTTGAATCGAATGAAACTAGTTTGGATTCGATTGGAGCAAATAAGTGGCGTTAAATTCCATTTTTATGTAAAAGTCTATGAAATGACCCTCTTGGTCTAACCAGACCAAATTTTTTTTCCTTGAAAGATATTTAAAATAGGAAAAATATTAAAAAAACAGATACGTGAATTCTAGAAATTATATGTTCTAAATGATTGAATGATTCAAGTTTGAATCAAATCAGAAAACTACGGCCCATTATGCGCTTAGTTAAATCTAACTACAAAAACCTAACGCAAAACTCGTTTCAGCTGTGTAAAGACTACATTTTTGATGATTTGAATATGGAATAAAAAAATGAAATAATTAGCATACGTTCAATAAAAAATATATGTATTTACTTATTATTTAATTGGGGTTTTAGCTGTACAAATTGTGGTCTGGCCAGACCAAGAGGAGAACTTAGTGGTAAAAAGTTACCGAGAATCCGAGGGTTAATATATGTTCAACGTGTAACAGTGACCTTAAATAAATAAATAAATAATATTTTTCAAAAAAAGAAAAAAGGTCACATAAAGAGTATTTAAGAGAACAAAAGGGCGTAAAATATCCGATTTCAACCGAAACGTTACTGCGTTAGTTCTAATAAATATGAATCTAAAAATTGTATCATTTATCTTCCTTTCTAATAACTTAAATCTCTAAAGTCAACCGCAAAATGTGGAAATGGGGTCTTACAGATCCAATTAGAGCTTAAAGATACGGAGAAGCTTGGGTCTGTTCTAAAAGTTAATATAATAATTACACTGTGCTAATTGAAAAAACGACAAGCGTACTCGAATTTTTAAATTTCAAACGCTGCATATATTGTGGTGTTGAAAATTTTAAAACGCAATATGAATTTCTGTAGAAAGCAACAACAAAATTATAAGATATGTTTGACTTTGTTTTCGCTTTCAATGTCATTTTTGCCGTTGCGTTGCGTTTTACATAACTAGAGCCTAAATAGAAATAAAAAAATAACGGTTATTTTAGCCCGATTAAATATAAATCAAGAAATAACTGTTATCATTTGACTTTTTTTTTAAAAAGGGGTAATTATTACGGTCCCTGGTTATATATCCTCCTTTAAGTAAACCGATCGACTCAATATCACTTTCTGATTCGAACTAACGATATCCGGCTGACTCGGACAGAGGTGTAAAACTTGTGCGCGAAGTGCTGGTCGCAGATTCTAAGAAAATTTAATGAAATATGTTACAAACGATTTAATAGTTTTACGTGGCCCCCATACAAACTTTTTTCCGGAATAAAGTCTTTGTGTCCATGACTATCTTATTACGTCGGTACTTAAAACTTATTCGGTCTAAACATTATTCCATAATTGCAATTGATCATCATCTTACCAAATTTAATTTGAATCTGTTCATATTTGCCTATATCTCCCATAAAAATGCCACTCTAAAAAATAGCTTTTAACGCAAAAACTTTCTTATATGTATATGTTGGTATTGAATTAAATTTCAAGACAACAACTTTTACTTAACTTAAAGATTAAAAAATTTCTAAATTATCTTAAACTTTTAACATCTTTTACAGTTTTTTAAAATTACAGAACTAAATTATAAAAATTCTTTAAAGATGCAATCCCGGGATATTCAAAATTCTTTCTCGCTTTTCCGAAAATTAAAAAAAAGTTTGGGAATAGAAAAAGTTTTACGTAGTACAGACAACTGTAGAGAGTTGTTTGAAAGCAAATTCAAACAAAATTTAAATTAAATTTAGCATTTTGAGTTAAGCAAAAAATATAATTTTTTTTTGGCAACACTGACAACACTAACAGAAAATCTATTAAGATTTTACAAAAGTACATTTGAAGAAAGTTTAATGATGAAAAATATAAACAAATTATTTTATTGGCAAACGGATTTCCAGCGGATATTAGTTGGTATGTAGTGTTAATAATACGTCTTATAATAAATTTCAATAGCAATTCAATTTCTTATATTTTTAAACTAATAAAAATCTCATGCTGCGTAAACGGAAATCATAACAAGTTAAAAAAGGTATAAAGTTTTACCACTTTTTTATTGAGACAAAATATAAATCATAAAAAAAATAAGACGGCAATCACTGATTCTCTAAAAACTATTTAAGAAACATTTAAATTTATTTATTTTTTTTCGAAATTTTTAAAAAGAAGTCAAAATGTTAATGGAATTCATAACAGCCCGAGAGTTAATAAATCCAATATCTACTGATTTTAATCGCTGACATCGTAAAATGCCCACCTTAAACTTCAGTTTCGAAATTTTAAGATTTTTTTTGTTGTTTTCCCATAAAAAGCTTTTAAATTTCGTTTTTGTTTTTAAGAAGAAAGAAACACTCATGAAAGCATTAAAAGTCAAACAAAAACCCAAAAAGACATAATGACATCAATTTATCAATAATACTGTGGTCATTTATATTGTACTTTAACTTTAATCCCCAATAATCAAATTCTCAAGAAATTTTTAAATATATTTTAGTTACTTAACTTGGATTTTTTGAAAAATTAACTGTTTTTTAATCATTTGTAAAATTGTTTTGCTTTTTTTTTAACTTTTATTGTCTTTTGTTTTTCCAGAAACTTGATTGGCTCCGTCGCTGAAGTTGGTGAAGATGATGACGGCTGAAGGGGGGGACAAAATAAATTAACTTTTGGCACAATTAACAGGAATTTCTCATATAAATAACAGTCAACAAATGTTGCAAACATCAACAGAAAACAACAATGACAACTTCAGACAACAACAACAATATTGAAAATATACCGACAACAGTCAGCATTAAACATAAAAAAAACACTGATCTCCTCTTAACAATCTGTCAATCAACACAGCAACAACAATCATTTTCGCCCTGTTTGGTGAATAAGAAAAGAAGGTACAGTGGAGAAACACAAAAAACTTAAATAAAAATTATTTAAGTAAAAATTTATTTCAGTATCTTAGCTGGATCAGTAAAATGACTTGGAAAAATGAAAAGTAACGCACACATACTACCTACATATATCATTTTGTGTGTGAAAAAAAGGAAATAATTTTAGAGCTGAACATCTAAAAGGATCATCATCCTATAGTTTTTAACGTGTAGAAGAAGGAGACGATTCATATCGCCATAATTTCAATATGGTGTCCTTTAAAAAAACTATGTTTAATGAAAATCTTTAAATATATTATGGTGAATTTAAACCTATTATTTTCACCGGCAAACATATTATGTTTAAATCAATCTTCCATCAAGAAGCCACAACTATATTATGGTCGCCTCAGACCCGATTAGAGCCGCTCAGAACCCTTCCCTGATCCTTCCATAGTAGAAGCCTATTGTAGACCTGACCGCCTCAAAACCGTCAGAGTCCTCTATTTCCTTCGTCAGCCATCTCATTGCCTATGAATTTGCAGTGCCCGGCACCCAGCACACACTTTTGTGACTATTATCGTCTTTTGAAATTTTAAGCAATTTTTTTTAAATATCAATTTTGCAATTCTGTTTTTTACGATTTTTTATTCCAATAATACAGATTTTTTTTCGATAATTTCTTAATGTAAATGGATATTAATTTCGTCGATTTTTTTGCAATTTCTGCAGCTTTTCGAATTTCAGGCGATTTTGTCGATAGGTTGTTTTCGTCAATCTTTTTAGAGAAATTTTTTAGATTTTACTCTTTAACGTATTCTTTTTGTCTATTGATTTAACTGTAGGCGATTTTTTGTTAAATGCCCGTTGGAAATTTCACACTTTTATGGAAAAATTTGCAAAATCCTATTTTAATTTAGGAAATACTTTTCTTTCAGCGTATCATAGTATCGATTTCTTCTAGCTCTTTTTTTATTTTCGATTAAAGAAAAACCAAAATATGGTTTTCTCAAATTTTTGTGATATTTCTTTTAATAAACGAGGGCGGATCAATAAGTCCGTGACTTTTTGAATTAAACACAGTTTTTTTTACAAAAAAAAAATTATTTTTTTAACATAATTCCAAAAAATAGGACTTTTTGAGGTCCATAAAATGGGCACTTGTTTGACCAATAATTTCATCGTTGGAGCTAAATCTCTTTCCACTGAGCCATTTCTTTAGGTTCGGAAATAGGAAATAGTCACTGGGGGCTAAATCAGGAGAATATGGCGGATGAGGTACCAATTCGAAGTCCAATTCATGCAATTTTGCCATTGAGACTACACACGTGTGCACCCGTTCATTATCTTGATGAAAAAGAACTTTTTTCTTGGCCATATCGGTCCTCGTTAAATCGGTTCAATAAGTTGGCATAATATTCGCCGTTTATTGTTTTTTCCCTTTTGAAGGTAATAGATGTGGATTATCCCGCGTGCATTCCAAAAAACTGTTGCCATCACCTTTCTGGCCGACAAACTTACCTTGGCCTTCTTGAATGTTGATATTTTCAATTTTATTATATATTTGAGCCATTTTCTAAATATTTTTAACAACAGAAGCAACAGAAAATACAACAACATTAAATATATTCCGACAACAGTCAATATTAAACATGTACAATCTCTCAATCAATAAAATAACAACAATTAATACATTTAAGCGATTTTGATATTTGTATTATATTTCTTTATTTTTCATCTTTTTATAAATTTTTTTCAGCGAGTTTTCCGATAAAAAAGCTTAAGGAAAAAAAAGTTATATCAAAAAGCATATCAAAAATTAAAAAGTTACAACTGTACCCTTTCCGCTTGACAAGGGTTAAGCGATTTTCCTTCCAATTTTTGGTATTAATAGTTCCACTGTTCACCACACGGTAAACAGTAATATCAGCAATACTGGGAGAAAGAGAGCACGTAAGAGTTTTTAAAACATTGTACAAAAAGTAATTGACAGTTGTTGCACAAACATTGTCTGTATGTCCGTCTGTTTGGTAAACCTGTCCGTCCTAGTGTCTGTTGTATTCTTGCCTGATCTACCTATTTGACTTTTGTTATTGCGGTTGTTGCTATTTTTACTATTTGTATTCATGGGCATTGATTGCAATATTTTACTTAACCACTTCTCCTTTTACTGCTTTATATGTTACCACATTTATTGTTGCTTTTATTGTTGTTGTTGTATTTTTTTGTTCGTTCAACATTTTATGTTGTATGTATTTCCTGATTGCCAGACTGACTGTCAAGTCGATATTTATTTCATCTCTTTTTTTTTCAAATAGCATCTGACTATTTTGTTGCTGCGGTAATCTTCTTCTTTAGATCACCTTGTTGATCGTCATATTTAATAGTTTGTCCGACTGATTCTCTTGATAAACATTAAAACTAGAATTATGATGGATACGACATGAAAAGGAATTGGCTTGTAAAAATTATAAGAATGTTGGTAAGATGAAAAACGACTTATTCTATATTAAACTGACAGATCAATGATTTTTTATATAAAATTTTAAAAATGTGTTGCACTTCTTTCTGTTGGTTGCAAGAAATGCTTATTCCTGTCATATTTTGATGTCTGTTTGTTGTGTTATTAATTACTCTTATAGTATAGAAAATCGGTTTTGAGGGCTAAGACCTGATTGTAATGAAGCTTATAGATTATAGAAAATTTTCTTTAAATTTAAGCTTAATCTGTTTCGCAAAGCAGTGCCAATGGGCTAAAAAATTTTCAAAATCTGTAAGTTCCAAATATATTGACGTTTTCACCAGGGTTTCGAACAACTGCTAAAAGCAGTCAAAATTTGCTAAAAATGTCATTTATTTTAAGTAACATGCTGAAAAAAAAGAACTGTATTTTATTTTCATCCACACTCATACTTAAAACAGTTGAACTGTGTGCGCACAGTTACTGAAAAAATAGTAACACAATTCATTTTTTTTCAGCAGTCAAAAGAATCAGCAGCAGACTCCCTCCATTTTAAACACACAGACTGCTGAACTTGCGACTGAAAACCAGAAGCTGCTGTGTTTACAGTTGACGTAAACTCTTTTTTTTAGTTTACTAAACAACGTAGCTAGAAACTGGCAGTTCGACTATACAGTAACGTAAACACAAACTGGTTTGTTGAATGAATTGAGTAATGTTAAGTTGAAAACACATTTGTTTTGTTGTTTAAATCAAATAAAAGAAAGGAGAAAAACAATTATTTATACCTAGAATGAAACAAATAATTTGTAATATTTCGAATGCCAATTACAATACATACTTTTTATTTAAAAATATTAATTTTTGTTTTATAAATTTTATGTAAAATTAAAATATTATTTTTTAACTTGATAATAATTCAGTGAAAATCTCAACCATTAAAACATATTAAAATAAGATTTTCTATAGTAAAAATAGTAAATATAAAAATTTTTCCTGTTACTTTAAAATATAATATTTTTCTACTAAAATTTTTTTTAACGTTTATTAATTGAACAATATTAAATTGTACAAACTTAAACTATAATAAACACTAGTAAACAATATTAATTTTTACACATTTATTAAAAAGTCTCAAAAACAAGGTCGCGAGTATTATTATTAGAATGGATTAGATTTTGATTTTCAGAAATAGGTTTTGATTTTGAACTTCAAATGATGAAGATAAATATTATATTTAATTTAAGAATGTTATGAACAAATTGTTTAAAAATATAAGATTTATATGGCAATTGTTAAAAACTATGGTCGAAAAGTAAAAAAGCCAAAAACAGATTATTCATCTAGCCACCAATTTTTTTTTGGTTTTAGAACATTGTAAACTACGAACTACTGTATTGGAGAATACTTGTGTCGTAACGTACATTATAATTATTTGTTTCATTGCAATTTACCGCTTTTATACTGGCCCGTCTATAATTCTGATATAAGACTATTATGCCATTTTTATTTTGTACAACCCCTATACTATTGCGGTACATATACAAATGCATCAGTTTAAAAAATCCTTTTTGCAATGTCTTATCTATATAGGTATATAAAATTGTAACGTTACTGACTGACTCACTGACTGATTCATCATCGCACAGCCTAAACGCCTGAAGCTAAAAACTTGAAATTCGGACCAGGGGTTGGTCTCTCCCCAAATCGATTCACTAAGACGGGATTTTTGCAAATTCGAATGTTTAGGGGGTAAAAAAGGGCAAAAACGGGTAAATTCGGTAACCTTATATCTCTAAAACTAAAAGAGAAACAAAAAAAATTTAATGCTTTTCGTTGTTCTTTAGAAAAATAAGCGGACAGGTGTCTGGTACTTTTTGGAAATGCAGCCCTTTAACGGAGTAAACGGGTAAAATCTGTATTTTGGTACTTTCTTGTCACCCCATCTATCTTTTAAACTAATAAACATAGAAACAAGGGTTATATCACATTTGAAACTTATCTAAAAAATCCAAATACAAATTTGGTACTTTTTCGAAATTCGGACGTTTAGGGGGTAAAAACCGTTACTATTTTTGGTACTTTTTTACAAAACATTTTTTTTTATTCATTGATATATACGTATTAAATTATGGGCTCCTACTACAATATTGAAATTTTTTATGCTTCAATGGGGAGAAAAAAAGTACCAAAAAGGGGAAATACGGGAAATTTTATTTCTTACTTTAGGTTTTTGGTTCCACAACTGACAACTTTTCTAATTATCGGTAATATTGGACCTAGAAACATAAACTTCAACATGCAATGTCCTGAGTGGATAAGAACCTCTTAGGCTACTTTTTGGTATTTTTTTGATCTTCAACTGGTACTTTTTTAATTTCCGTTAGTATTAGAACTAGAAACATTAAACTAAACATGCAAAGTCCTGAGTGAATAAGAATTTGTTATAGGGATCTTTTTGGTACTTTTTCGTTATTTAACTGGTACTTTTTTAATTTTCGTTAATATTGGACCTATGAACATCAAATTTAACATGCATGCTCCTGAGTAAATCAAAATCTGTAAGAGGGGCTTCTTGGTACCTTTTGGTCTTTAACTGGTACTATTTGAAGTTCCGTTAGTATTGGACCTAAAATCATAAAATTCAACATTAAATGTCCTGATGGACAAGAACCTATAAGAGGGATATTCTTGGTACTTTTTCGTTTTTAACTGGTAACTTTTTTATTTTCGTTAATATTGGATCTAAAAACATAAAATTAAAAATGCAATGCCCTGAGTGAATGAGAATCTGTAAGAGGGGCTTTTTGGTACTTTTTGTTCTTTACCTGTTACTTTTTGAATTTCCGTTAAAATTGGACCTATAAACATAAAATTAAACATGCAAGTTCTGTAAGAGTGGTTCTTTGGTACTTTTTCGTACTGTATTGTTTGCCAACAGGTACTTATTGAATTTTTGTTAGTATTGCAGCTACAAACATTAAATTAAACAAGCAAAGCGTTGAATGAGCAAGTGTAAAACCTGAATTTTGGTTCTTTTTTGTCCCCCATCTACCGTTTAAATCAATGCACATAGAAATAAAAATTATATAAAATTCGTAACTTATCTAAAAAATGCCAAGTGAAAATTTTGTACTTTTTCTGAATTCGAAAGTTTAAGTGATAAAATCGTACGTAATTTTGTTACTTTTTCCAAGATATTGTTTCTTCATTTATTTATTTTCATCGCACAGCCTAAACGCCTGAAGCTAAAGAGTTGACATTTGGACCTGAGGCAGGCCTCTCGCTAAATCGATCACGCTGACCTCATATCTGCTAAACTAAAAGGGATACAAAAAAATTGAATACCTATTATTGTTCATTAAAAATAAGCGGACAGGTGTCTAGCACTTTTTTGAAATAAGGAGTAAACGGGTAAAACCTGTATTTTAAAACTTTTTTGCTATGCCATCTATCTTTTAAACCAAACATTAACATGAAAAATATATCACATTCGTAACTTATCTAAAAAATACAAATACAAATTTGATGCGTTTCGAAATTCGAAAGTTTAAGGGGTGAAAATCGTACCTAATTCTGTTATTTTTTTCAAAACATTTTTCTTCATCTACCTATTTAATATAAAATTGTAAATTTACTGCCTGATTCATCATTGCACGAACTAAACGCCTGAACTAAAATGCTGAAATTTGCCCGGGAGGTTGGCCTCTCGCGAAATCGATTACCTATGATGGGAGTTTTGGAAATTTTTATGGTTAGAGGGTAAAAAAAGGTTAAAACGGGATATTCCCTAACCTGATGTTCATTAAAATAATAAGCGGTTAGGTGTCTGGTACTTTTTTGAAATTATACCGTTTTGGGGAGTAAACCTGTATTTAAAAACTTTTTTGCTATTTATTAAACCAATAAACATTTAAATAAAAAAATATCACATTCGATCGTATCTAAAAAATACAAATCAATATTTTCGAAATACGAACGTTTAGAGGTAAAAATCGTCCCATTACAAAGTAGCGGTTTTAAGCCTAGAAACATAAACTTTGGCGTAAAAATATGTCCACGAAAAAAAGGGGCGCTAACGAAGTAGCGGGTTAAATGGTAGTACAGGTTTTACCCGTTTACTCCTTATTTCAAAAAAGTGCTAGACACCTGTCCGCTTATTTTTAATGAACAATAATAGGTATTCAATTTTTTTGTATCCCTTTTAGTTTAGCAGATATGAGGTCAGCGTGATCGATTTAGCGAGAGGCCTGCCTCAGGTCCAAATGTCAACTCTTTAGCTTCAGGCGTTTAGGCTGTGCGATGAAAATAAATAAATGAAGAAACAATATCTTGGAAAAAGTAACAAAATTACGTACGATTTTATCACTTAAACTTTCGAATTCAGAAAAAGTACAAAATTTTCACTTGGCATTTTTTAGATAAGTTACGAATTTTATATAATTTTTATTTCTATGTGCATTGATTTAAACGGTAGATGGGGGACAAAAAAGAACCAAAATTCAGGTTTTACACTTGCTCATTCAACGCTTTGCTTGTTTAATTTAATGTTTGTAGCTGCAATACTAACAAAAATTCAATAAGTACCTGTTGGCAAACAATACAGTACGAAAAAGTACCAAAGAACCACTCTTACAGAACTTGCATGTTTAATTTTATGTTTATAGGTCCAATTTTAACGGAAATTCAAAAAGTAACAGGTAAAGAACAAAAAGTACCAAAAAGCCCCTCTTACAGATTCTCATTCACTCAGGGCATTGCATTTTTAATTTTATGTTTTTAGATCCAATATTAACGAAAATAAAAAAGTTACCAGTTAAAAACGAAAAAGTACCAAGAATATCCCTCTTATAGGTTCTTGTCCATCAGGACATTTAATGTTGAATTTTATGATTTTAGGTCCAATACTAACGGAACTTCAAATAGTACCAGTTAAAGACCAAAAGGTACCAAGAAGCCCCTCTTACAGATTTTGATTTACTCAGGAGCATGCATGTTAAATTTGATGTTCATAGGTCCAATATTAACGAAAATTAAAAAAGTACCAGTTAAATAACGAAAAAGTACCAAAAAGATCCCTATAACAAATTCTTATTCACTCAGGACTTTGCATGTTTAGTTTAATGTTTCTAGTTCTAATACTAACGGAAATTAAAAAAGTACCAGTTGAAGATCAAAAAAATACCAAAAAGTAGCCTAAGAGGTTCTTATCCACTCAGGACATTGCATGTTGAAGTTTATGTTTCTAGGTCCAATATTACCGATAATTAGAAAAGTTGTCAGTTGTGGAACCAAAAACCTAAAGTAAGAAATAAAATTTCCCGTATTTCCCCTTTTTGGTACTTTTTTTCTCCCCATTGAAGCATAAAAAATTTCAATATTGTAGTAGGAGCCCATAATTTAATACGTATATATCAATGAATAAAAAAAAATGTTTTGTAAAAAAGTACCAAAAATAGTAACGGTTTTTACCCCCTAAACGTCCGAATTTCGAAAAAGTACCAAATTTGTATTTGGATTTTTTAGATAAGTTTCAAATGTGATATAACCCTTGTTTCTATGTTTATTAGTTTAAAAGATAGATGGGGTGACAAGAAAGTACCAAAATACAGATTTTACCCGTTTACTCCGTTAAAGGGCTGCATTTCCAAAAAGTACCAGACACCTGTCCGCTTATTTTTCTAAAGAACAACGAAAAGCATTAAATTTTTTTTGTTTCTCTTTTAGTTTTAGAGATATAAGGTTACCGAATTTACCCGTTTTTGCCCTTTTTTACCCCCTAAACATTCGAATTTGCAAAAATCCCGTCTTAGTGAATCGATTTGGGGAGAGACCAACCCCTGGTCCGAATTTCAAGTTTTTAGCTTCAGGCGTTTAGGCTGTGCGATGATGAATCAGTCAGTGAGTCAGTCAGTAACGTTACAATTTTATATACCTATATAGATAAGACATTGCAAAAAGGATTTTTTAAACTGATGCATTTGTATATGTACCGCAATAGTATAGGGGTTGTACAAAATAAAAATGGCATAATAGTCTTATATCAGAATTATAGACGGGCCAGTATAAAAGCGGTAAATTGCAATGAAACAAATAATTATAATGTACGTTACGACACAAGTATTCTCCAATACAGTAGTTCGTAGTTTACAATGTTCTAAAACCAAAAAAAAATTGGTGGCTAGATGAATAATCTGTTTTTGGCTTTTTTACTTTTCGACCATAGTTTTTAACAATTGCCATATAAATCTTATATTTTTAAACAATTTGTTCATAACATTCTTAAATTAAATATAATATTTATCTTCATCATTTGAAGTTCAAAATCAAAACCTATTTCTGAAAATCAAAATCTAATCCATTCTAATAATAATACTCGCGACCTTGTTTTTGAGACTTTTTAATAAATGTGTAAAAATTAATATTGTTTACTAGTGTTTATTATAGTTTAAGTTTGTACAATTTAATATTGTTCAATTAATAAACGTTAAAAAAAATTTTAGTAGAAAAATATTATATTTTAAAGTAACAGGAAAAATTTTTATATTTACTATTTTTACTATAGAAAATCTTATTTTAATATGTTTTAATGGTTGAGATTTTCACTGAATTATTATCAAGTTAAAAAATAATATTTTAATTTTACATAAAATTTATAAAACAAAAATTAATATTTTTAAATAAAAAGTATGTATTGTAATTGGCATTCGAAATATTACAAATTATTTGTTTCATTCTATAAATAATTGTTTTTCTCCTTTCTTTTATTTGATTTAAACAACAAAACAAATGTGTTTTCAACTTAACATTACTCAATTCATTCAACAAACCAGTTTGTGTTTACGTTACTGTATAGTCGAACTGCCAGTTTCTAGCTACGTTGTTTAGTAAACTAAAAAAAAGAGTTTACGTCAACTGTAAACACAGCAGCTTCTGGTTTTCAGTCGCAAGTTCAGCAGTCTGTGTGTTTAAAATGGAGGGAGTCTGCTGCTGATTCTTTTGACTGCTGAAAAAAAATGAATTGTGTTACTATTTTTTCAGTAACTGTGCGCACACAGTTTAACTGTTTTAAATATGAATGGTGATGAAAAATGATGGTTCGAACTATTTTCAGTATAGTTGCATGTGTAAAAATACAAACTGGCGACTGAATTTTAAACACTGGTTTTCACACAATAACGGTTTGACTTTTTTATTCCCAGTCGATCATCCTATTGTATAGAAAGATTCGTAAACACTCAAGCTCATTTATAGGTCGTCCTGTTTCCATAGGGTTTTTTTTTCAAACATGAGGGTGCCTTCTAGGCTATTCATTCGGTTAACCGATTAATTACTACCCGATTAACTGGTCGGTTAATTTCAAATTGCCTTTTTTCGATTAACGATTAAGCCGGGTAATTTCAGTCGATTATCCGATGAAACAAAATTTTTAATTTCTTATAGTATTATACCTATTGTGTTTTTAATTATTTGTTTTGTTTCATATACAAAAGTTATGTCTTTAGAAAACATTTTTTTATACAAACAGAAGGTGATCTTAATTTTACATAAGTTTTTTGCTGTCAACTGCTTTTTGTTCACGAACTTTTTATATGTATGTGTTTAGTAATTTGTTTCTTCTCATATCTTCTCATATCAATAATCATTTAACAGAATAAACCGAAACAAGTGCTTACATTTTTTTAAGATTTTGTAAGATTTTATATGTTTTGAAAAATCCAAGAGAAGGACTGAGAAAATATATATTTTGTATTATGGCTTGCTTTTGTTTTCCCCAACATCTACGATAAATGTTAAAGAATTGTTATGTTATTGCTCTTTATAACTAATAAACACCAAATAATAAATCATTTATAAATTTTTATTTATTGAAATTACTTAATTTAAAAAATAATCTTTATTATTCGGTTAACCGATCAATAACAAAATTAACCGATTAAGCCAAAACCTCGGTTAATTAATCGAGCGATTAACCGATTAAAACAAAACCCCAATGAAATGAATACCTTAGTGACTTCATAATAAAAAAAAATTTGGGAGGCAAATTCTTTATTATTTTTTAAAATGTTAATTTATAATTTTTTTGCAGAAATATTTATTATTTTCTGACTTTATTCACAATTTCATAATTGTGAACACAATCAAAAGTTGTGCACCGATTGCAATGAAATAAAGCTCATTTCATTCGAAATATGTTGAACTAAATGCTTTTAGACCCAAACTGTGATTTTTGTTGCACATTTATTTTTTATGAATTTTTAAAGAACAAAACAATTTTTTTTTTCTTAAAATTTTATTTGTTTTTTTAAAATAAAGCTCACGTTGGGAAAGTAAATAAATAAGCCTAAAACCATAAAAGATATAGATATTGCGGTAAAATTTCTTCCAACTTAGATTCATATGGCCAGAACAAATATCATGCAATTTTGTGAAATTCACTGTTATCGCTATTTATATAATTTATACTTATTTATTTTTTGTTATACCAGAAATCAGCCTTCAGAATTTTGGGATGATTGGTCCATAATTTACTATAGGTCCAATACAAATTACCCTCTAAAAATCATTTAAGCTCGGCTAAAACTGTTACGAATCATGATATTTCACTTAAGCCAGTTCAAAGTTCTAACATGAAACGAATGAAACTTTCTTATTGTCGGTCAATAATGCAACCAATTTTAATGCTGACGTTCGTTTTTGTGAAAATTAGTTATTAATATATGTATATGTATTTATCATATAGAGCCCACTCCTGTCGGTGGAGGTTATCTAAGATTCGGCACAGCCGAATATAGCACTCTAACTTGTTTTTTTTTTTGGATATCATAAAAAAATTCAAGAAATGTATGCCCTTATCATGTAAAACGCAACGCAACGCCAAAGAATTACATTGAAAGCACAAACAATGTTATAAATATTTTGTAATTTTTTTGCTGCTTTCTACAGAAATTCAAGTACCGTTTTAAAATTTTCAACGCCACAAGCAATGCAGCGTTTGAAATTTTAAAACGCAATGTGAATTTCTGTAGAAAGCAACAACAAAATTACAAAATATTAATGACATTGTTTTCGCTTCCAATTTAATTCTTTAGCGTTGCGTTTTACATGATTTGGAGGGCCTTGATACAAAACAAATAAACACTTAACCTTCATTTCTGTAAAAAATAGCGCCAAAAGGTACTCAATTTCTAACAGTCGAAAACATTTTTAAAGTTCTAAAAATTTATGTAAAATCGTTAAATTTGCTAACTGCAAACGCAAAGGAAAGTGAAAAATCGCTTAAGTTCATAATTTACCTAAAACTTTGAAAATCGACTACAAATTTTAAAACAGATATTACAAATCGTATATCGGGAAAATAAAAATAAAAACGGCGTTAAAAATACCTAAAAAAAATACTATATTCGGCAAAGGCGGGAAAAAAGTATTTTTTTTAGCGATTTATCGCTTAATATCTTGAAAAATTAGGTTTTTCCAGTTCATTTTCATATTGGTTTAGTGATCTCACCATTAATCCAAATTGAACGATGAAACATTGTCAGCTAAAAATATTTTTAAAAAAATAATATATCGCACTTGTTCAACAATGATGTATTTACTCAAAATGTAAAAATATTCAGCAGAAGGGAAACAATTTGTAATTTTACATTAAAGGCATATGAAATATAATTTTTAAGCCAACCGTTTCATTACCAAAGAGTTGACAAAATAGCACGATATTTTTTATAGCGGTTAGATATTCATAACGTGACGTTTTTTCCAAAATGTGGAAAAATAAAAATTTTGAGTTAATACACTATTGTTGAACAAGTGCTATGTGTGTAGTAAATGCCAATAATAACAATGTACTACAAATTGAAATTTTTTCAAAATAACAATGTTCTGCAAACTAATTCTTGTGAAGGGGTCTAAAAAAAGATATATGTATATGTATTGGCGTTTTAAAAGTTTACATCTGAAACTGAATTTATGGCCTATTTAAAGTTACACCCTTGTTTAGTAAAAAAACGTCTACTACGTAGGTCTTCAGAACATTACAAGCAACATTTTATTAATATACATAACCCTCTGACTCTTCTGAAAATGGGTATTTTTGCAATTTTTTTTAAATGTTGTTGAAATATTCTGCGAAAATATTTGTCATAAAATTCTACAATAGGTCTCCGAACACACTAAAGTTGAAAATACAACTTTAATACCAGAAATAAGCAAACACTTAAAATGTAGTTTAAGGGTTTTGGCAAACACATCAGGTGGAGTCAGCATGCTCACCTGGGTCCAGCCACCGCATGGGAATACCAAATTGTATTGAAATTCGTTGCCCTGAAGCAGAAATTCAAAAGTACATCTGCGGTGTTAAGAACTACATAAGAACAAACATTTATTTCCTTTTAAGCCAAAGCATTAAGCCATTGTAACAATTTTGACAGCAATGCTTAGGCATCTACAATTCATCGGGAAAAACTTCCAATTCAAAATACATTTTATAGATGTCTTCCACTTTGCTGTTGAATAAATTTACTCTATATTCAGGTACAGACGTAACACAACAGGTCGTATTTTTCGGAACAATTAGGCATTTTCAAAGCCCGACCAAATTTTCTACGATTTTTTTTTGTAAAAAAAAAAATCATTGAGTGATTTAATATATAAAATTTTTTTTGATTTTTTTGATTAAAAAATATTTATTAAATATAACGTAGAGTTTAGAGCAGAATATTATTTACTTTTGTTTTTAATTTTAAATGCAAAAAAGCACCAGCAAATTAACATCTACATCTAATGTCATTTTGGAATATGTCTACAAGTTAAGAAGAAAAAACAAACTGATCCCGATAAGATTCAAGAAGTTGATATCTGAATGACAGTTTTGCATTCACAGTATACGTCAGGGATGTCAGCGTCATACACAATTGTGTCAGCAAAACTCACATGTACGCTTACGCTCTTTTATTTTGCGAGCGTAAAATATAATTGTTTACTGCAAAACACTCTCATTCAGCGGGAAATATCGCACGATCGCACGGCCTGTATTGAGGCCTCTAAACAGAAATAATATATTTATTATTTATTATCTTTGTTTCTGTTTTGTTTTATTTCTGTTTTTAACATTGTACAATGATTTAAAAAAAACAAATTGCTTGTGGTTTTTGTACGAGGTGTAGTGTACTTGTTGTAGTATCAAGAATAACTGTGATGAATTCGCCTTGATGTTGTGTTTATTGAGCTATGTAAACTTCAAATTTGAATTTTATTAATTAGTCTTGTAGACAGCGATAACGAGCATACAAGCGGATGAGTTTATTAAAAATATAATCATCCAGATAGGGAAAATATTATTGAGTTCTGGAAAAATTTAGACGGGGCACTATATCCTGTATTAAAAAAAATTTCTTCAAATGTTTGTCGCTTTTTTTCCTCAATATATCTTTGCGAACAAATATTTTCCGATTTGAAATATATTTGCTCAAAACAACGCAATAAATTAACGTCCGCAAACCTAAAAAATCTTTTGTTGTTTCGAAACTGCAATATAAATTTAGAAGATATTATTGGTAAATAAAAGTATATTTTTATAGGCTAGTAAAATCTTCTCTTTTTATAATGGTGGTTAATAATTATAGAATATTTTTAAACTTAATGGGGTTATTATTTGCATTAGTATGTGCAAATGAATTTTCATTGTTGGCATTCGCAAAGATATGTTGAGCACCAAATTAAAAATTTTGGAAAGAATTGTATAAGGTTGTAAAAAGACTTCAAATATTGTCAAATGCTCAATTTTTCCAAAAAATAAGCAAATTTTCTGCGAAATGCAGGTTCCAAATTAAATTTATTTAAATAATAACTGATTGTGTCTGTCCATAACTCAACATTTTTCGATAATTGTATTATTCTTAATTGCTCTAAAGTATGTTAATTAGGCCTCGTAATAGGCCTCGCAACCGCAGATTCCTCCCGCTGGTAATGAAGGAGACAAGAGTATTCGCACCAACACAATCATAATTGACACCACTGGTATACGTCTTTGGAACACACTTCCAGCATCTGCTCAATTTACTAGTGATGCAACGCAGTTTAGGAAATGTATTTTTATTTTTTATGTGTAATCTCTTGTATTTAAAAACTCCTTTTAAAATCTTTTGTGTGACGCATATGAAATGGCTGTGAATTGTTTATCCTGTACTATAAACATAAGACTTTAAGTCCTGTTGTATAGGAATACCAATAAATAAAATAAATAACTAATATGCTTCTCTTGGTTTTGGTTTTGTTGTAACATAATTTTTCTGCGATATTTTATCCCTATTTTAACCCTAAACCCCCAGTTAAGTTTTTGCTTATTTCTTGTATTAAAGTTGAATTTTCGACTTAAGTGTGTTGGGAGGCCTAAAGTAGAAATTCATGACAAATATTTTCGCGAAATATTTCAACTACATACATCCCTGTTTTAAGGGTGAGTTTTGCTTTTTTACAAAAAAATTCTAAAAAAACCAATTTCCAGAAGAGTTAAGGGGTTAATACATACCAAAAAAAAGGTTCCTTGTAATGTTCTGAGTAAATCTTCTGAAGACACTTTATACCAAGAACCTAAGTGTCACACGACTTTCTATGTTTTCTTACTACACAAGGGTGCAACTTATAAAAGGCCCTAAAATGAGTTTCAGATGTAAACTTTTAAAACGCCGATACACGTATATCTTTTTTTTTTGTTCCCTCTTCACGAATCAGTTGGCAGAACATTGTTATTTTTGTGTTTGTTGTACAGTGTAATTAGATCGGTAAAATATTGACGACCCAATTTAAAACTATTTAAAAAAAAGTGCTTAGGAGGGTTTGGCTCGACTTTGAGTTAAAAAACGAGCAGTTGTTTTGGCGTGGAATTCATATGTTACCAGAAAGATGGGAAAAGATCAAACCTAACGATAGCCAGTACTTCGAATATATTTATATTCTGCCAATGATATCAGGTTCAGTCAGTGTCTGGGATTCGGCAAAAATCTAAAATTAACAGATCTCAAGAGATGTGTACGATCTCTTGGTAGCGCGGCTAACCAGAGATCCTATCAGGTCCCACTGGAGTATGTAGTCCCTGGTGGCACGGCACCAGACTGATTATGAGTTGAAGCCTCCGAAAGTATGCTTCTTGAGGAAAATACTTTCTGTATTTCAGAAAAAGATACTTCGAAGATCACGTGGTGGTTGTGGCTGAAACACAAAATCGTGGGAAGGAGATCCGCCCACTTGATGGCTGATTTTTTGCCACTTGTGAAAAAGTTCGGCCTGAAGAAGGATCATCCCAAAGTGCTGTTGCTACTTAACAGATGCTGCTTGCATATTTCTAAAAGAAACAGGGACAAGATACATCTCGGTAAGGTTGGTAACCGCATTGTTTGTCATCCATTGGTTAAGATCCATCATGAGATAAGGCAGGCGCTTATGTAAATCTTTTTCCCATCTGTACTCATGATACGCAATAATTACGTATAAACAGCAAAGTTCTATTTTAAAACTTCAAAATTATATAAAGCAGCATATTCTGTAGTCAGTCAAAAAAAGTTTTTAATTTAATTAGCACTAACACAACTACTTCCCTCCCCTTCCTGACTTGTATCGAATAATCCATGGATGCAATATGATATAATTGACAATGGTTCAATTTATGATTGTACTCGTAGGTTCAGTTTCCTGGAAATGTCTGTAACACTCACTTTTCTTTCTGTTTCAAAGTACAAATTGATCTAAAGAACAAGTTGGACAGGATGTTAAACTGTATTTGTACGATTTGAGGCAATTTGTAATTATATACTGCACACATGCAGTTAAACTCATTTAAAAATAGTTTAACCAGCAATTTCTATGAGAAAATAAATAATTTTACTATATATTTTTTTTGCTGCTGCTGTTATTGTTTCTGCCGTCTATCCACAAGAAAATATTAAACATAATTTTATTGTCATTTATGAATTGTTTGTTAAGTTTTGTGGTGACAATTTTTCACACAATTATAATGATGCAAGATGCACACACAGATACAGAAAACACACTCACATAATTCATACCCTGCCGGAGATTGAACTGGTACCTAACTAGTACCAAACTAGTACAAAAATATCCAGTACGAGTTTTCAACTGTAAACTTTTCTATACCATCTTAATCACTAGTACTATGGTTTTAGACGTGTACTAGTAGACTAGGACCACATTGGGTGCTTTAGAACCTGTCTGTTACTAGTTCTTGTCTATAGAAAAAATTATCATTATGGATTTTAAATTTTTTTTATAATAAAAATGGCATAAATATATGGTTTGAAATCAAATTTAAGAAACAGTATCAAAATACAAATATGTACTCGAATTTTAGTTTTGTTACAAAAAATTCTATCAGTATACAAGTGGTGCCCTTGTACTACATCAAGCAATGGTACGCATAAGCACTAGTATTTTTATAAAAAAGACTCTTACCCCGTTAACAATAGTACTTCTTGTTTTAGTAATTGTACTAGTGGCATTTTGACAATTAACTCTTAATCTCCTGCAGGGTAAATGCATACTAGACGAAATTAAATAAAAGAAGCAAAAAAAAAAAAAAAAAAAACAACAATAAATATAACGAAAAGTTTTTCTTGTAATTTTTCTCCAACTGTTGTGCGTGAGAACTGAACTAGTAGTATAAATATGGGGATTCTGTATATGATTTTTGCTCCCTACGTGATTCCCATAAGGAGGAATTTTTAAATTTCAAATTGCTCCCAACGTGTTTTCCCATAAGGAGGAATTTTTTTCTCCCATAGGGAGGAATTTTTAAATTGAAATGTTACTTTAAAGTTGGTTTTAGTTAATTTTAAATTTTTTGCTCCCAATGTATTTTTCCATAAGGAGGAATTTTGAATATAAACAAAATAAAAAAATTTTTGAGTAATTTTAAATAAAAAAGAGAATTATATAAAGTTGATTATATTTTCTTCAATGAAGAGAAATTTAAAAATGTGTACAAAAAAATTGTTTGAGTATTTTAAAATAAGATAGAGTAATGTATAATATATTTAGAATATGCAGCACATGTAAGTATAGAGATTAACTCAATTTGAAAGTTTGCCATTAATATAAAAAGGCTTAGGGAGTATATTCCACATCATTATTCTAATTGCCACTTTAAAGGAAACTTAATAAAAATGGTAAGCATTTCGTACATAATAAAGGTATATTTAATTATTTATTATTTTTTTCTTGTTTGTTTTCAGATGTATAAAAAAATTGTGAATATTGCCCAAGGTATTAAGCCTGAGTATATTAGAATAGATGATATACCTTTAAACCAATCTATGAAAATTGTGAATTTTGAATGGAAAGAAACACAATATGGTCTTAAAGTCATTGCCAATTTAGATGACAATAAATGGTTTTATCTACCCAATAGAATGATGAAATTTTTAAACAAGGAGGATCCATACTTAACTCAAATGAATGATAAAGTTTGGACAATTATTTACAAGGGGCGTCAATTACCAAATGGACCTGCAATATTCGATTTAAATTATATCTAAACTCTGAAAAAGAAATCCTTACAATAAAGATAATTATAATAAAACAAAAACAAGATATTTTTTAAAATTTTTTATAAATTTTTATTTAAAAATAATTTTAGTTTTTTTTTTTTACATTCTTTTATTAAAATTGTATATTCAATAACCAAGAATCATCCTCCTCCATAAATTGTTTTACAATCAATTCAACAGCAGGAATCTCCTTGATAATATCTGCGGGATGTTGTTGCTCCCGCTTTTCCTTGATCGCTGGGGGACTTTTATAAAATTTAGATTTTTGTGCACTAAAATTATGCACCCGCATAAAGTGCCTTTTTTTATTAAATTTGTTGGCAAAAGTTATATCTTTACAAAATTCGCAACTGAGTTTAACACGGTCCATTTTTTAATTAAATAAAATAATTAAAAAATCTTTTAAAAATACATCGTAAAACATATATCTATTTACTTTGCACTTATTTTTTATTTTGGTATATATATTTAATATGAATTTTAATATGAAAGCATATTTTGAAAAATAAATATAAATCTATTATTGTGGAAATTAAAAGTCAATAAACTTTTCGTTATGCTAAAAAGTGCAATTGTATGCATTTTTAAAGTTTAAACATTAACCTTGAATGTTTGTTTCATATTAAATTATGAGTTAATAAACTTTTTCATAAGTGAAAAAATGCAATCGTAGCATTTTTTAAGTTTAAGAATTAACCTTGAATGTTGGCTTCAAATTAAACTATGAATTAATGAACTTTTCGTTAGAGTAAAAAATGCAATCATATGCAATTTTAAAGTTAAATTAACCTTGAATATTTGCTACACATTTTTTATTGGTACAGCTTTTTTAAGTCTAATAATGTAGTTACAAATAGATTTGACTACATATATATATAGTGATGTTTAAGTTCTTCTGATATATCACACCTGTATCTAAAAAATTTTAAATGAGGAACATTAAACAAAAGGAATCCAAACAAACAAGACCAAAAATGTCTTATTATAAACAATATCTTCAAACGTTCCTAAAAGACTACGAAAATGTGCTCATGTTTGAGCACAGGCAGTGCATAGATCATTATTTAACAATGATAGAGGAAAATGAGGACTACGGTGTAGATGACGTCGATGAGGGACTAAACGTGCCTCATTTTGATTGCTGCCCATGGCATAATACAAATTGTAAGGAGGGTCCTATTCCGTGCAGGTGCACGGTATACTACTTAAGAAAAATGAATGTAATAAATTTGATTAATAATTATAAGTTTATATTTAATATGGAGCAAATATAAAAACAAAAATTTGTATATTTTTTTTTTATCTTTTATTATATTCTTAAAAATTCTTAAATATATATTTAAATAAACTTACAACTAAAATATCATTGTAATATAAATTAAAATAATTAAATAATTTTAAAATTAGTTTGAAACTTATGTTTTTACATCTTAAATAAATAAATACACAACAATAAACACCACATAAAATTGAAGTTTCACTCTGAATTCGAAGACTATTATAAGTAAAAGTTTTACAATTTTTATTTAAAAATAATCTAAAGTATTTATTTGGATATTGGCCAGCAGAACAAAAGTACTCGGCAGGTTTGTTTTTAGGAAAATAAAAAGCAACCCAATGCTGTCCAGGCTTATGTGATGGATCAGTGTTGGCAACGTAAAATGATGGTTTTAAAACTGGTTGTGTTGGTAATTTATTACATGCAAATACACCTTTAAATTTATATTTTGTTATATTATTGGACTTCAAAGTATTTTTAATATTTATTGAATTCATAGTGTTTGAATAATATTACGCGTTTTATCAATTTCTATAACACTGTCAAATTCACAGTATACTAAGCACGTTATTGCTTCAATAATTGGTTTGCCAAAACGCCCTTCAATACGAATAGTTCCTTGGTTTATTAAATTACCGCAATTAGAATTATTATTATGATCTGGTGTCAAGTCGAAAGCAAGTAAAAAATATCCGTTATCAAAAAGTTCTTTAGTTATTTGATGACCTTTATCGAAATGATGAATTCCAGTTCCTTTAAATAGTGTTTGATAACCACGAGTACTTATTATTCCTCCGTTATTGTAGTTAAGTTCAATTGGTTGTGCAGGAAATTGTACTCCATTTACAACCAAATTAAATCTTTGTAAATTAAAATGTTGAAAGTTAAATGGATTTTCTTTTTTCTCTCCAGTATATGCTTTATTAGACACCATTCCAAAAATTAAAAAATTTGGTAATTGTCCTAGTATCACGTTATCTAAACTTAATGAGTGATTTCCAGGGTGTATTGTAAACGTTTTTATTTCCACTCTTTTATAGGGATAAATTGCATTTCTTGATTGTAATACATTATGATGAGCCATTAGAATATTATGATTAATAGTAAGATGGTTTATATATAAATTAGCTTCATGTAATTTAATATAAGATTCATTTTTATCGCCACCTTCTAAAATGTAAAATTCTGGTTTTTCCATATTTAATGTTACCTTCAGATCAACATTATTAAGCAAATATTTTTGTTGGTTAAATACATCAACATGAAGTTTTCCAAAAAGCTCTACTTTTTTTCCATCCTTAAATAGTTTTTTTCTCTTGTCTAAACCAGGATTTTCTTTTTCAACTAATGAATTTATTTTATTTATATCAATAGCCCAGCCACATGATTCAAGATGCGTTGATCTAGCATCATTTCCATAATTTAACAATTTTTCTATATAAGCTCTATAGTGATAGTTATTGTCAGGTTGTGATACATTTTTATTGTTAAGGTGTACAATACAATTTCTAAACAAGGAGTGCAGTAAGTTATTAACAACTCCTCCGTTTCCTTTTATTTCAGTAACCAGTCGAAGATAAATACTATTAAGATCACGATATGTTTCACCATTACCTAGCGATACAAATTCAATTGTGCTAGAATTATCTAGTGATGCAATTGGATTGTAGCAAATTTCTTCGGTTTTAACAACGCTAGTTTGAATTGGAGGAGATTCAAATATATCCAACTCACTCTTCATACATTCTATAAATCCTGACATTTCCAATTCCCAAAAATATCCCTTAAGTTCTTTCCTCTACAACGTTTTGATTTAATATGTTGCTTTTGCTTTAAACGTTTGAGTTTTATACGTCGACCTTTACCTTTCTGCATTGTTTTCATTTTATCAATAGTAGCTTCTTTTATATTTTGTATGATCTTTTTTCCTTTGTTTAGTAAGATTTCTTTTATTGGCTTAGTTCCAATTTCTTCTAAAATTTCCTTTCCAATATCTAATGATTTATTCTTTAATATATTCATCCCCGTTTTAAATAAGGGTTTGAGATGTGAAAATACAGCCGAAAATATGGATCCAATACCACGACCGTATTGTAAAATTCTTGGGGCGTGATATATTTCACCAATATTTTGTATATTTTCTCCAGACTGATTATTATAATAACTTGTATAAATCGCATCCATGGTTGTAATAAAAATGATTAATTTTGTTTTGTTACGCAACTATTTTATATACATTTTTTTTTTAAAGTGTAGAGTACAATAAACGGGAACTAATTTATTAAAGTTTATCTCTTCTCCTTCATCATTTCGAATCATTATGGAAATATCATTTATATTATAGGCTTCAAGAGGAAAATATTCAATTCTATTGAAATGTATATAGTTTTTCAATGTTGTTACTGAAAAAATTTTTAAACATTTAATTTTTTTACTACCAACATGTCGAGGTTTTATAATATCAGTATAAATAAATATGTTTTCATTTATTTCAGAAGATTCAATTTTATTGATAAACTGATTTATGTTGTCAGAGAATTTGTTCAAAGATTTTTCGAATATATAATTTGTTGACGATAATATGGGATCTTTTTCATAAGTTGTTGTAGATTCTGGACTAGTAATTTGAACATTTTGTTCTATGTTTGAACTTTTTATATTTACATTACGAGTATCTTTTTCTTTTGTAGATATATTAGATTGGGGTTTAACAATGTTTAATGTATTTAAAAGTTTTGAAGTTTTATTAATATTTTTTAGTTTCAGCTCGTCAGATGTTTCCATTAGATCTTTAAATTTTGTTTTAATTTCATCATATTCGTTTTTAGATTCAATTTGCATGTTTGATGTATTTAAAAGTTTTGAAGTTTTATTAATATTTTTTAGTTTTAGCTCGTCGGATGCTTTCATTAGTTCTTTAAATTTTGTTTTAATTTCATCATATTCATTATTAGAGTCAATTTTCAATGTTTTTACAGATTGATTATTAAAATTTGAAATGTTGCGTTTTTTACGTTTAAGTATATTTTGATTCATATTTAGTTGTTTATTCGTTATCGAAAAAGATATATCTGATAATCCGACTTCCCACTGGTCACTCATGGTAAGAGATTGCTTTAATAAATTTGTGAAAGTACTTGAAGTGTTTTTATATAAATTTACTGAATCGTTACTTAATAAAGTAACATAAATACTATTATCCTCTGTACTTGATGCCATATTTATTAGAAATGTTAAATATTATAAGTTGTGTGTTATACATATATGAAAAATTTAGTTTATCAGCTAAAATCTGTTTGATTAATCCATGAATAATATTCTTTTCCGAAACCCAACCATTTTACAAATAGTTTTTCACCTCTACGTTTTAAGACTTTTTCAACTAAAAAGATGTTAGGAACTTTAGTTTTTAATAACTCCTCTTGATAAAATCCGCCTTTAATTATATTTCCATTAAAATCTTTTAGCTGGTAGGTAACAGGGTTTGTTGCATTAATTTTATTTACTTTAAAAACTTCTGTAGACCAATTTGGTGTATATCCCTTTTCAAAAACATTTTTATATTTGCTTATGCGAACAAAATCGTTAATATTAAATTTTCCATTTTTAAAAACTTTTAAGTTATTATATACAGTTTTTAAAAGTTTTTTTTCATTTCGCTTGTTAACTAAATTAGGTTTCATCTTTATACTTCGATGATAAGATGAATTATATTCTATCAACAGCTTTTCTAATACATCTATCCAGTTATAATTTCCTTGCATACTAAATTGTTTCCACATTTTATTTTTTAAAGTTCTATTAAATCGTTCAACTATTGACGCTTTTAAGTTTGAATATGTATGATAATGATTAATATTTAGCTCTTTCATAAGAGTTTTGAAATATGTGTTGTAAAATTCTTTTCCTTGATCTGAATGTAGGTTTTTAGGAGCTTTATTACTGTTTAACTTTATAATGCTTTTAAATGATCTTGAAACCTCAAATCCTGTTTTAGTTTTTAATGGCAGAGCGTAGGCATATTTTGAGAAAACATCTATTACAGTAAGCATATACTTGAAACCTTTATTAAATTTTGCATATGGTATCATCTCCACCAAGTCTATTTGCCAAGTATCTAATATTCCCTTTTGAATAAACCTACGTCGCTTAAAGTTTTTTCTAGCTTGACTATGAATTTCGTCAATAAGATTTTTTTTTTTACTCATATTAATTAAAATATTCTTCCTTTTTTATTCATTAACAAATGGTTTTTAAGAGCGCAAACATGTTTCATCAGTTTATATACCCATTTACAATGATGGTTTGTGGTCCCTCAGGCTGTGGAAAATCTACTTTTATTAAAAATTTAATTAAAAATCAAAACTTAATATCTAAAGATATAGACCGAATCATATGGTGTTATTCTGAAATAAATGCACTTCCAAATATAGAAAATGTAGAGTTTGTTAAAGGAATTCCAGAGTCTTTTAATACGAATGACGAAGAATCTACTTTAATAATATTGGATGATTTAATGCTTGAATCATCAAATAAGAAAGTTTGTGAACTATTTACAAAAGGATCTCATCATAGAAACTTAAGCGTAATTTTAGTTACACAAAATATTTTTCATAAAGGGACTTATTCGCGAGATATATCATTAAACTCCAAATATATAGTTATGTTTAAAAATCCAAGAGATAAGACACAATTCCAACATTTAGCTCGTCAAGTATATCCAGAAAACTCAAAATCTTTAGTAGATGTATATAATCATTGTACAGAACAGGCTCATGGTTATTTAATAGTTGATCTTACTCAAGAAATACCAAACGCTTTAAGATTTAGATCAAATATTTTTAATACAGATTACTATATATATGCGAATATAAACAATGACTTCAAATCTGAAGTTACTGAAGGAGAACAAACATATTCTTTATGTTCTTGAAAAAGCGGATCACAAACTACGAAATGCAATTTTGAAAAATGTTGACAATGTTGTTATCAAAACTTTAAATGAAATTATTTTAAATATTATAAACAGAAATCATAAAATAAACAAAAATGTGTTTGAAAAACTTAAACCATATAAAAATACTTTGAGGAAAGTTTGCTCATCACAAACCTCTATGCGTCAAAAGAGGAAACATCTTATACAAAAGGGAGGATTTTTACCCATTATTATTACATCAATATTAAGTGGAGTCATTGGAAAAATTTTAGAAAATGTCAAATAAATTATCAAAACTTATAGTTCTTCATCCATCAACTTACGAAAAATTTAAAGTTAAACATTCTGATTCAGATTTTTTACATCGGAAACTCTTGCCAATATATGGTTCACATACACTGAAGGATATAAACAAATGGTATTATATTAAGCAATAACTTGCTAAATACTTAATTGGATCCCAACGATCATCTAATCAGAATAAAATATCAACAATGCATAATTTGCGCGATAATGAAACTCAAACGAAAAAGGTCTATAAAAAGCATATTGAAACGCAAACAATTACACCTCAGTCGAGTAGTATAGCACTGCAAACGGATTTGAATTTGCCTGAAGATATTTACACAAATAATGATGACCAGAACGATATGGATACAACAATACAAAAATTTAATCCTTCTTCTGCATCTTCCGTAGCTAAGCGTCTTAAAAGCTTTTCGGAAAAAGGAACTCCAAAAATTAGAATATTATCCAAAACTGATCATTATTCAAATATGAAACAATCAACTTTACCTTATCAATATTCTCCTCGTGTTACAAGAAATCGAAAGAAATTAGATTACGGTACTGAAAATGTATTATGGCAAAATATTTAAAAAAATAAAACTCTTTTTTTTGTTTAGAAAATATGTATATAAAATGTTTTATTATTAATTAAAAATAATATTTACATGTAAAAATGTTTCTTTAGTATTCAATTTCCATTAAATATTCATCATCATCATTATCTTTTTGAAACTGATCTTTATAATTAATTAAATCTACGTTTACTTTCATTAAGTAGTCATCATCTTCATCAAATTTTAAAAATTGTTGCTTGTAGTGACCCCAAGCAAGAGTATTGACATTATTATCACAAATATATCTCTTATTATCTAAATAACTTAATGATATTTTATTAATTAGGGAAGTATATAACACATGTAGTTTTGACTTAAAAATAAACATATTTCCATAATAAATTTGTTTGTTAAATAAACAATTTTTATAATCAGATAGACTTAAACTGTTACATATGCTACTCTTGACACCCTTAGCCTTTTTAATTTCCTGCATATCTGCTGTTTTAAAAGCATACATTTTTGCTCTCAATCCTACAAATTCTTTCATAATAATTCCATTATTTTCGTCTTTCATCATCCCTATGACTTTTTTATTTTTTTTTGGTATTCCAAATTTATTATTTGTTTCATACTCTGATGTATCAAACTTTAAATCAATGTCGTTAATTATATCTTTATAGAAGTCATCCGTTTCAAATGTATAAATAAATGAATCTGTGTCCATATAATTTAATTCTACTTTAGTTTTATATTTTGGTAATATGTAATCGTAATGAAAATCATACATTTTCCATTTCGAAAGTTCTAAGATTGTAAAACCTAAGTAAATAGGCTTATTGTAAAATGAAAAAGATTTATTTAGTTCAACTGCTACCATGTTTTCTTCAAATATACTTAAAGAATGAAATTCTGGCTTAGCAATAAGAGAACGAGCTCCAAGTCTCTTACCAACATTTTCCCAATTATTAACTATTTTAATATTTTTACGTTTGTCAACGTTTTCCATTGTTTTTCCATAAACTGCATTATTTAATAATTTGAAGAAATTTTTCTCAAAAGTATTTTTTGCGTTAGTTCTATGAAAATTATTTAGTGAAATATATTTTTTTAACCAATAAGACTGTTTAAATTTTAAAATTCTATGAATTTTAGTTAGCTTCAAACCATGTTTTAAACATTGCTGTAAATTTTTATAATAAATTACATACTCCGATTTGTTATTTAAATCAACAAGTAACTTTTTTTCTTTGGAATCTGGTGGAGTTTTGTTTTCACTACAAAAAGGTAAATTATTGTGAGTATCATGGATTTCTGTTGGATATACCAAATCAACTTCTAAAATATATCCAATATCTGAATCATTTGGTACTGAGTCTAAAGAAAAATTATCAATGTTTCTTACCCACTCAAAATTACCTTCTGGTAGAGCTTCAGACATTGCCCAACCATATAAATTATTTGCGTCTAAATACATTAAGTATTTCGAAGGTAGGCTTTGATCATAATCTGGCAAATATTTATTGTTAGCAATAGAATGCCTTTGAGAGCATTGAACTATTCCTCCTCTAATACCCTTTTGAAGAAAGGAAATCATTTCTAGATCAGTAAGCAAATCTAATTTAATATTTGTTAATTTAAGCATAGCATCCCATGACAATCCTGGAGCTGTGAAATAATGGCATGGGTCTAAATTATAAATATCTTTACAAACAATTCTAAAATTCTCAAATACATCTGCTAACAATAAAACATCAGTTTTAAGGTATAACATTAAATAGTCTTCCAAAGTTTCACATTGAAATGTACTCCAAACCATTTTAGCATGAATGTAGTCTTCTTCAAAACAATGTGTATTATTTAACTTATTAAAGAAATCTTCTTTGCTTGGCAAATGTTTTTCTGTAAGTTTCGCAACAGAATTCAAATAATTATACGGAAAAACTCCTTTTCTTACAAGTAAATTGAACTTAGTTTCATCATCTACACAAAATGATTTCACTATTTTCAATTCATGTTTAGTTAAATTCTTAACGAGATTGTCTAAGCTTGAGGGCATAAATCTATAGGAGTCTAAAAATCGTATTTCAATATAATCAGTGCTATCGCCTTTTATAGACTTAGACAGTGATATATATAGCTCCTTATTAAGTGGAATAATATTTATAGGACCATCATCAATATTGTTTAGCTCTTTAATAAATAAATGACAGTCATAGGCCGAAAAATTATGAAAAATAACAGGGAAAAATTTTGGTATTTTATAATTGATATTGCAATAGTTATGAGCTGGTCCTCTATACTTTCCACTTAAATGACAATGATCTTTTACTTTTATGTCATTTGTAATAGCTTGAGAGCAAATATGACAAACATTATTGTTTTCAAAATTTAAATTTTCCTGTTCGGTTAAGGGTGTCATTGGAACAATTTTAGTGAGAAAATTATCATTTAAATATTTTATATCTAGTACTAAATTTTCTATAAAGAGCTTTGCGGAATCAAGCCCCTTAAATATTCTTAATCTATTTAAATTATCATTGAAATTACACTTAATGAAATATGAAAATGCATAGGGGATATGCTTATCAATCAAAGTTGTTGATGAAGTATCCCCTTTCGGAATGCACGTTTGAATGTTTTCAAAAATGCATTCCGAATCAGCATATATCACAAATGGAACTTCAATGGAGTTACTGAAATTCTTAAATTCTAATACTGACTCACTTTCCTTTGGAGCATAGGCGATTTTTCGGTTGCAGTGTTTTTGGTGAATATTTAATTTATCATTTTGGTAAAAATGCTGCAGGCAGTCATCGCATACAAAAATTTTGCCTTTATGCTTCGTTGTTTGCAATCTGATTAATCTGCAAGAAGAAAAAATAAAGATGACCTTTTAATAACACAAAATTATAACGGTTGTCAATTATAAACTTACCTTGAAATATTTTTTATCCACATAAAGTGGGAATTATGTCCGTTTTTCTCCTGTAGAAACATAAGGGAAATGTGTTTGGATTTTTTCCCTTTAGTTTTGTAATAGGGTCCAACAACTAAATCTTTTTCGTCATCATATCCAAAAACATTGATACTGATCAGAGGGTTGTTTTCTTCAAAAATGGCTATGTCTTTTATTTTTACAGGGAAGCTTAATCCCTTAAAATTTAAGGTATAACCATTTATGGCAATTATTTTTTCCTCAATCTTAACATTGTACATAAATGTGAGATTGGCGTTATTTTGTTTTAAGTCAGCTATTGCTGATATAACAGCCCATTTAAAACAAAACTCATCTCTGTTTTTAATATTGAGGCAGGCTTTTTTTATCATTAGTTTTCTAGGAAGTGGTATGAACGTTGACCCCTTCATTGGTTGATACTTATTTATATTTATATCTACTTTTATTATTTCAATGAGGGTCCAACCACTATCCCTTTCTTGAAACTCCTCCATTTTTTGTAACACTTTTTCAATTTTTTTTTTGCAAATGACATCAAAATCCTCAATAAAATATATCTCTTCCATTTTTGTTTGGAAGGTTTTTATTTCTTTTGATATATTTTCTTTAGTTTTCATGTTTGGTTTTATATAAAACCCCGAAAGTTCCATATTGAGTTTCAATATTACATGGAGTCTTAGAAACTTCTCCACTTCCGACTTTATTTCCGCGGCAGCTTCTTTTAAAAATATTTCCGGAATAATATTTTTTTTATTCATATTTTCATATGAAAGAATTATTATTCTATTTTTAAAGGCACTTGTCACTTGTTTAACTTTTCCTATTTGATTTTTTGAAGATGAAGATGCATGCGTTTTTTCATGCAATTTTAATTCCATTTCTTTTTCAAAAACTTTTTTGCACTCACTACATTTAATTATACCGGCCATGTTTATAGTTTCAAAAATACTTGATAACTGTTTAATAAAATATGTTATAATTATTATAAATAATTAAATAAAATACGTTTGAAAAGTTCATTAATTCATAGTTTAATTTGAAGCCAACATTCAAGGTTAATTCTTAAACTTAAAAAATGCTACGATTGCATTTTTTCACTTATGAAAAAGTTTATTAACTCATAATTTAATATGAAGCAAACATTCAAGGTTAATGTTTAAACTTTAAAAATGCATACAATTGCACTTTTTAGCATAACGAAAAGTTTATTGACTTTTAATTTCCACAATAATAGATTTATATTTATTTTTCAAAATATGCTTTCATATTAAAATTCATATTAAATATATATACCAAAATAAAAAATAAGTGCAAAGTAAATAGATATATGTTTTACGATGTATTTTTAAAAGATTTTTTAATTATTTTATTTAATTAAAAAATGGACCGTGTTAAACTCAGTTGCGAATTTTGTAAAGATATAACTTTTGCCAACAAATTTAATAAAAAAAGGCACTTTATGCGGGTGCATAATTTTAGTGCACAAAAATCTAAATTTTATAAAAGTCCCCCAGCGATCAAGGAAAAGCGGGAGCAACAACATCCCGCAGATATTATCAAGGAGATTCCTGCTGTTGAATTGATTGTAAAACAATTTATGGAGGAGGATGATTCTTGGTTATTGAATATACAATTTTAATAAAAGAATGTAAAAAAAAATAAACTAAAATTATTTTTAAATAAAAATTTATAAAAAATTTTAAAAAATATCTTGTTTTTGTTTTATTATAATTATCTTTATTGTAAGGATTTCTTTTTCAGAGTTTAGATATAATTTAAATCGAATATTGCAGGTCCATTTGGTAATTGACGCCCCTTGTAAATAATTGTCCAAACTTTATCATTCATTTGAGTTAAGTATGGATCCTCCTTGTTTAAAAATTTCATCATTCTATTGGGTAGATAAAACCATTTATTGTCATCTAAATTGGCAATGACTTTAAGACCATATTGTGTTTCTTTCCATTCAAAATTCACAATTTTCATAGATTGGTTTAAAGGTATATCATCTATTCTAATATACTCAGGCTTAATACCTTGGGCAATATTCACAATTTTTTTATACATCTGAAAACAAACAAGAAAAAAATAATAAATAATTAAATATACCTTTATTATGTACGAAATGCTTACCATTTTTATTAAGTTTCCTTTAAAGTGGCAATTAGAATAATGATGTGGAATATACTCCCTAAGCCTTTTTATATTAATGGCAAACTTTCAAATTGAGTTAATCTCTATACTTACATGTGCTGCATATTCTAAATATATTATACATTACTCTATCTTATTTTAAAATACTCAAACAATTTTTTTGTACACATTTTTAAATTTCTCTTCATTGAAGAAAATATAATCAACTTTATATAATTCTCTTTTTTATTTAAAATTACTCAAAAATTTTTTTATTTTGTTTATATTCAAAATTCCTCCTTATGGAAAAATACATTGGGAGCAAAAAATTTAAAATTAACTAAAACCAACTTTAAAGTAACATTTCAATTTAAAAATTCCTCCCTATGGGAGAAAAAAATTCCTCCTTATGGGAAAACACGTTGGGAGCAATTTGAAATTTAAAAATTCCTCCTTATGGCAATCACGTAGGGAGCAAAAATCATATACAGAATCCCCATATTTATACTACTAAATATAAAAAAATTTGTTAATATTGGGTGAATAAGAAAATAGTAGGGAGATCGATTATTCGACGTTTTTCAAAAACCGATTTTCAAATATTCCGAATAGTTGCTTTTTTAAAAAACACGGGTTTCGGTTAAGCTATTTTAAAATAACCGGTTAGCCGGTCTTAGTTCGAATACATAAAAACACAAAAATTAATTAAATTTTTGTAATAAAACGTTAATTTGAATAAAAACAAAATAATTCACAAAGGTAAGGAACCAACAAAATACATAGATATGACTTAAAGAATATTTGACGATAAAATCCAAGAAAAGTGTGACCAGTAAATTAATTTTCAAAATATTTTTGAAAAGTTGCAAATAATTTATAGCCAATAATTTATATTTTAAAGGATGTTGTTTTAGCATTAAAGAAACGAATAGTAATATAAACTTGATTTTTCTAAGAAATGTCTGTCCATTTGTCGACCACAATTCCGATGACATTGTGTGATTTCTTCAATATTTAGTCAATTCACAAGGTATCCTAACATGTCATATTGTCAAAATGTCCTAATATTTCACAATGGTTTAAAAATATTGTTGTACGGCTCAGCCGCTCAGCGCTGGACTTTTCTGATTAATTACGACAGCACAATAAACACAGCAAGCAACGTTCTATTTATTTAAGACACTTTTTGTTAACAAACCAACAACAATATTTTTAAACCATTGTGAAATATTAGGACATTTTGACAATATGACATGTTAGGATACCTTGTGAATTGACTAATTGTGTTTTAGTTCTTGGGGTCTTAATTAATAATACTGGCAAATTTTTTCATATTGTTGATTCCACCGGAATCTTGTAGTTTTAAGCAAGAAGATATGCTAGAACTACTTGAGATTTTTTTAGTGCCTTAAGGGGTATTCTGTCCTGTGAATAAAACAGGCTAATGTTTTGCCCAATGATTCATTTTTGGCAGCGTATTTTAGTTAAATATTAATTGTCGTCTCTTTAGAACTGCTTCGAACGGAGTTGAGTTTTATTTGGAACACATTAAAGTCAAGTATGTGGAATAATTAAAGGAAATTAATAAGTCGTGACGTGGAAGAACCTTTGCAACTTATAATTTTTGGGCACTTCAGGCACATTACGTTGTCTTTTTAATCCCGTTCGAAATATCTCCAGAGATAAGATCTATATAAAAATATAAATAATATATTGAATACTCTCGCACAAATATTTATTTATTTTTCAATTGAACACTTTTTAGCAGTATTTTGAATTGTTTTTGGTTTTTTTTTACATTGTTCATTATGTTTTTTGACTTTTGTTACACTTTGTTTTGACATTCTTCATAAAAAGCTTAAGTTTGCCCAATATTCAATTAGAAAAATACTTAAATTACGGCTTCATTTTGAACAAGAATAAGGAAATGCCATATGAGCAGATATGCAGTAGTATAATGATGCCATATGAGACATATTTGTGACAAAACCACTTAATACTGTTATAGCTGATGTTAGATAAAACTTTACAAATAGTAAATCGCATCTGTATTTATGTGTGTGTAACTACATACATACACATATGTATATCTGTGACCAATAAGTACGCGTTTGTACCTAAAAGATAAAAAAAAACAAAAACTCTATACCAGATACAAGTACTCGTCGTACTAAAAGATTAAAACCCAGGCATCAGCATTTGTATCCCACAGTCAATGACACAGATTTCCTTTTTTGCAGTGCACAATGAATTAAAATGTGGCTCTCGTACAAATCCAATGAATGAAAAATGTTTTTACAGGAATAAAACGTTGTGTATACGTTCTCAAATCCATTTGGGGGAAGAAAACACACATTTTTAGTTTAAGCAACTCACAGATACTCAATCCCACCAACTTCATTGTAATTAAACACTAACACCAACAGTTGTCTGAGTTGCTTTAATGATTATGAGTGAAAAAGCACCACTATCTATGATTTGAGTTGGGTGAAAAATTCATAAAAATTTGTTAAATAAAACTATCATCTTAAATGATTAGCTTTGCTACATCTCAGAGAGGGGGATAAATTAGAAGATGTTGTTTATCTGCCACTTTGGCTTGAATGAAACTAATTTTGTCTTTTTGGGTTAAAGCAGTTTTAATCTGAAAATTATTTTCTGCTGATTTTAATTGCTTTCGAAATGCCTGAATAAATAATTCATTGCAATAGTTTTTATATAGAATTGTTTTGAAAAGTTTTTCTTTTTGTTTTGGATGACAGCAAACATTAATTACATTCCATTTCAGCCATTTCATAATTCAAGGGGAAATAACAAAAATTCTTTTACTAATAAATTTTTTCATTCTGTCTGTCGCGCTCGTTGAAGATAGACGTGTTTTCTAAGCTCGGCATACGGTTTATTTTTACGTGAACAAATAAAGTATACAAAAAAAAAAAAAAGTAAATTAAAGAAAAGAAAAAAATACATGTATGTACATACATACATAAACATACACATTTTTTATTCTCGGTGTTGATAAACAATAACAAATAAGAAGAGCACAACTGTAAACAGTAAAAAAAAAAAAAAAAAAACTCTTATGAGTGCAAACAGTGCAAAAACAATTAAGCATAATGATAGAAATGCATATATCACAGTGAGTGTTAATGAAACAAATGCAGAAATAAAAAAAAGAGTCGATGATAGCAAATACCTAACGGCTAAACCTATTACTCGTACGCGATCCCTCTCACCTTCTGTTTTTAATAATACGGTTGATACACTAACAAATATAAAACCTTCAAGCATTGCCTCAACGGCAAAAACAATTTTAATAAGTGATCAAAATATTAACCCTCAATCAGGCACAATAGAAAACTCTGTATCACCTTCGGTGTCTAATAATACGGTTGATTCGAATACAATAAAAAATATAAAACCTGCAAGCGGTGCCTCAGTGGCAGAAACGATTTTAACAAGTGATGAAAAGATTACCCCCAAATCAGGCATGATGGAAAACTCAGTATCACAGGTGAAAAGCGGTCAAAAGCCTCAAGTACAAGTTGGAATGGATAGGTACATAACAGTGCTAAAACGGGGTCGCAGCCCAACTTCTTCTGCAGTTGCTTCTGTCCCAAAAGTTTTAAAAGAGGGTACAGCTGATAGAATAAGTTCTCAAAATCGGTTTGCAATTTTGGAAGAGGAATCCTCGGAAGCACAAAACGTTACAAAATCTTCTAAGCCACCCCCGATATATCTTAGAGAGCAACACTCAAGTGATTTAATAAAGAATTTGATCTCTGTAATAGGTGAAAATTCTTTTTATGTAGCTGCAATAAAACGTGGTAGTATAAATGAAACTAAAATACAAGTTAATCGTGAAGATGATTTTCGTAAAGTAATAACAAAATTTGAAGCACTTAATAAGAATTTTTATACATATCAACTGAAGAGCAGTAAAGGTCTTCAGGTAGTGATAAAGGGCATTGATTCATGCGTAGACCCAGGTGAAATAAAAACGTTTTTAGAAGAGAAGGGCTTTAAAATTAAAAATGTAGTTAATATTAAAAATAGAGAAAAAAATCCCCAGCCACTATTTCGAGTGGAGTTAGAACCCGGCGACGTTAAGCTTAAAAAAAACGAAACTCATCCCATTTACAGTCTGAAATATATCCTGTATAGGAAAATAACGATAGAGGAGCCGCATAAAAGAAACGGTCCCGTGCAATGTTTAAACTGCCAAGAATTTGGTCACACTAAGGCATACTGCCATTTAACACCTGTTTGCGTTGTATGTGGAGAATTGCATGGTACAGCTCTCTGCGATAAGTCTAAAAACGACCCCAATGTAAAAAAATGCAGCAACTGTGGTGGTAATCACACTGCCAACTATAGAGGATGCCCTGTATACTCTATCGTCAAGCGCTCGGTTGGACCGAAACCTAATCCACCTCAAATTCAGGAAACACATCAAAATAATACTAATGACATTCAGGTACCGCAGCCTAGTAATAACAGAACATCCTACGCTAACGTCCTAAAATCAAACCATATGCCAATGCAAGGTGATTTGCCAAATAATGATGAGACCCCAATTTCTAATTTAAGTCGTCTAGAAAAAACCATGGAAACACTAGTGCAAACAGTAACTAACTTTACGAATACAATGGGTAATATGATGCAGGAAATGTTAAGAATGCAATCGATGTTATTGCAAGCTGTACTTAACAAGCCATGAATTGTTTAAAAATTTGTTTTTGGAACGCAAACGGCATTCGCCAACATAAAAATGAACTAGAATATTTTCTTAAAAGTAAACAAATTGATGTAATGATGGTTTCTGAAACTCATTTGACCTCTAGAAATACGTTTAAAATTAATGGTTATATATTATATGATACCAAGGACCCTCGAGATAGAGCTTGTGGAGGTTCTGCTATTTTGATAAAAACCCGAATCAAACACTACTTAATGTGTGATCATCGTGAAGATTATCTGCAAGCAACGAATATTTGCGTTGAAGAGCTAAATCGAAACTTTGTACTTTCATCTTTATACTCTCCACCTAGATTTTCAATATCAGAAAGCCAATATTATAAATATTTTAAATCATTAGGACCCTGTTTCCTAGCCGCTGGCGATTACAACGCTAAACATACCTTCTGGGGTTCACGGCTCATTACACCAAAGGGTCGTGTTTTGTATAATACAATGTCTAAAATGGATTTAAATGTGGTCGCGAGTGGACAACCAACTTATTGGCCTACTGATCAGCAAAAAATTCCAGATGTCATCGATTTTGGCGTGGTTAAAAACATCCCCGCAGAAACGATTCACGTTGAAGCTTCTTTAGAATTATCTTCTGATCACACACCTACAATTCTTACCATATCAAACCCTTATAGAATTGTATCTCCGTCTGGTTACTTAGTGACGTCAGCCACACAAATAAATTGGTTAAAATATAAAAAATATCTCAGTACCCACTGCACTGAAAATATTCCGCTTAGAACACCGGAGAATGTGAATCTTTCTATTGTAAATTTTGACAATTATCTCAAACTAGCTGTTCAACATTCTAGCATAGCCTGCAAAAATATCAAAAATAGTAAAATATATTCTACTGATGTCGAGCGTCTCTTGACTGAAAAAAGGAGAGTTCGAAGAGAGTGGCAATTGCACAGATCCCCTCAACTTAAAAATTTACTAAAAGAGTGCACAAAAAGGCTAAGAAACTTACTGCAGTCTCAAAAAACGGCTTCTCTGGAAAAATATCTTAAGGAACTTGATGCAACTCCTCAATCTGATTACTCATTATGGCGTGCAGCTAGAAATCTTAAAAGACCAGTTATCACTAAACCACCATTAAGAAACTTAAATGGACGTTGGGCACGAAATGCCATAGAAAAAGGAAATATTTTCGTTAATCATTTGAAAACCGTATTTACCCCTCATACATCTTTCGATACTGCGGTCGAGTTACCACCTGTTGCTGTTAGGTCAGCTGTTCCATTAAGGTTTGAAGTAAGAGAAATCGAGAAGGCTATTCATGATTTAAACCCCAAGAAAGCCCCTGGTTTTGATAAGATCAGTAACAAAATGCTTTTGGAGCTACCCAGCATAGCAAAGAAAATTATTCTACTAATTTTTAATGCTATATTACGCCTTGAATACTACCCACAAGAGTGGAAGGTATCCTTAGTTACCATGATACCTAAACCAGGAAAGGATCCCACAAAAGTTGAGTCATATAGACCTATAAGCTTATTGTCTAATATATCAAAGCTTTTTGAGAAACTTCTAGTGTCTAAATTAACGCCGATTTTAAATGGTAACAGATGTATTCCCAATCATCAATTCGGTTTTAGAAGAAAACACAGCACAATTGAACAAACACATCGAATAGTAAATGTCATAAGAAAAGCCTTTGAAGAAAAAAAATATTGCTCAGCACTCTTCATCGATGTGTCTCAAGCTTTTGATAAAGTCTGGCATGAAGGTTTACTACTGAAATTGCAGCAAAACTTACCAGCAAATATACACAAGCTGTTAGAAAGCTACTTAGTCGGTCGTCAATTTATTATTAAAGAAGGCGAATTTTTAAGTTCTCCACAGCCAATTAACGCTGGAGTCCCACAAGGCAGCATCCTGGGCCCTCTATTATACTTAATTTATACTTCGGACTTGCCAACAAACAGCTACACCCATACCTCAACATTTGCGGACGACACAGCTTTTCTAAGCGTACACGCAAACTGTCAAGAAGCATCTCGTTATCTACAGGATCATATATTTGAACTAGAAAGGTGGTTAAAAAAATGGAGGATAAAGATCAATGAGCAAAAATGCGCACATATAACATTCACATTGCGTCGGGAAACATGCCCCCCTATTAAAATAAATAATCAAATAATATCCCAACTCTCGCATGTAAAATACCTCGGTATACATCTGGATCGGCGTTTAACGTGGAAATGGCATATAGAAGCGAAATTAACTCAAATGAAACTAAAAGCAATCCAAATTAATTGGCTTATTGGAAGAAATTCTGTTCTTAGTCTCGATTGCAAACTTCTACTCTACAACTCTATCTTAAAGCCAATTTGGTGCTACGGTATTCAGTTATGGGGCACTGCCTCGGCTTCTAGCATCGAAAAAATTCAAAGGCGCCAAAATAAACTTCTTCGAATAATCACAGCCGCCCCCTGGTACGTCAAAAACTCAAATATCCACAAGGATCTCAATGTGCCATTAGTAAAAACTATGATAACGAAATATGCAGTAAAATATTTAAAAAGGCTGGAACTGCACCCAAATCCATTAGCTAGAAATATTTTAAATTATGGCGGCCACACTCGCTTAAGAAGAAGAGACACTGCAGCACTCACCCAATCAGATGAGCGATAAACACCTATATATGTAAACAGAAACCGTGATGACTAAATCTTTTGTGTTTGGCACTGGCAGGACATAAAGCAAATATTAGGATAAGATTTGATTAATTATTGTTAGTTCATATTTAATATATGAAGATTCAATAAATAAATAATGAAAAAAAAAAAAAAAAAAAAAAAAAAACTAATAAATTTTATTGTTTCAACAGTATTTTTGCGAAGAGGGTTAAATAATAAAAAATTTTTATTCCAAGATGACAATCTATATAAAATTTGTTGCAATGCGAAAATTTTCACAGAGTTAATTAAATTATTTGGTTGCAGTAGGAAATATTTACTTTAGAAAACTTAAGTTATTTATAGATAGTTTTTACCCTTTTTTTTGGGCAATTGTTCAGTTTGGTCTTTCATACCCGCGTAGGAAGAAATCAAAAGGCATAATACCGTATGATAAAGACTGATCATTCTATGGTTACAAAGTTTTTGTTTCCTCGATCAATATGGAAGATGAATCTTGTATACATTTATTTCTTTAATATTAGATTACAAAACGGTATAAATAACAATTAGAAAACAGTTTGAACTTTTTATCCATGAAATGGAAAATGATAGTCCAATTGCTTTTGGCGCAAAAAGGATTCAGCACTGAAGTTACAAGCAAACGAATCGCAGAAAAAGTCAACAGTTTCGGCAACGAGTGTGGATAATGCATAAGTCAAAGCAAAAAATGTCGCACAATTTAAAAATTTATACACTACCGGCGATGAATCGTCAGAGGAAATTAGCTTGGCCCTGATTAAACAGGCTGCAGCCGAGCTTTTACAGATAGAGGTGGCAGTAAATCCTAAAGGACTTGTCTTTGGGGCAAATATGGCTGACGTTTTGTAACATTAGTGAACTCCAAAATACTAAAGAGTGGCACCAACAAAAGGTAGAGGCTTTGATATAACTCTTAAATAGGGTGTAATATATGCCACGTTTACCGCCTCCTCTTGGTCTGCGAAAAAAGGTCGACAGAACGAAGAAAACATATGTATAACGCGGGGGTAATTTAATAATATTAATATTCTCTGGCTCTTTGGGAGGTGTAAGTGTAAGAATTACAATCTTGATTTAAAAAATATACATATAAAACAAAAATATTTAGCATTTTTTAGTGTTCGAATTTATTATATGTGTTAAATTTCAGTTATGTATTTTATAAAGCTTTTTGTAATAGTTCAATTCCTTAAAATTTTTCAGAAATGACTTTATAAGCTCATAGAATAAATTCGAAAAATAAAAAATGTTAAATATAATAAAAGTTGCTAATGAAAAGAAATAATTCCCAATAAAACAAAAATACTTACATTTTTTTTATTTTTTTATTAGAGTCAACATATAAGCACCACAAGCTAACTCATAACGGGCCAACCATTAGTTAGCCAGTTCGCAGCTAACTTAAAGTGCACTCAAATTTTATCGCCCAGAAACTGACTAAAAATTAGCTAACTTATGGTCAGCTGAAAGTTATGCTGTGTGAGTGAGTACTGACTCGTACTGCGGACATTGCGTGTAAAAACTGAATAGCGTTAACAATGCAAATGAGTTACTTCTGATTAACCATTAGTTAACTTTAAGCCAACTAATTTTCCGACAGGGTCGTCAAACTCTATCATAGTATTAGTGAACATGTGTTTGTATGTGTGACACGGCCCATGCTGGATGGAAAATCAAAAAATTTAGATATGACGGCAAATATTAAGTTCAGCACACGTACACGAGTGAATGCGCCTGCATGACCGTGTACAGACCCCTTAAGAGAGAGGAATGTCAATAGCTTTTTGTGTTTTGACATATCGACCAACAAAAGCAACAAATCTTTTTTTTTTCCAGAGAGAGAGCGGGGAGATTTCTCCCAACGGAGACGGTACCGCGACCAAACCAGGTCTATTGTACCCACCCCCCTTTAGTATTACACCGACTCGGGACGCGCCCATCGTACCGTGCCCCAAGTGTATCCTTCTGGCCAATGCCAGCGCGGGGCAAAAAGCAACAAATAAAATACAATGTTATATTTTTGGTGTTGTACTTGTTGTAGTATCGCCACCACCGTTTACATGAATTCGCCTTGATTTAGGCGAAGTTTATATTTGCAATATATATACCAATATTTAGGTATGTACAATGTACATACAAAAAAATTCGAAAAACTGAAAAAATACCTTTTTTAAAAATTGTCCAGCTCACGGATGGTCCCAAAATATTTTGGGAATCATCATAAAACCTATCAACCTTTACTTTCAGAGGGGTAACTAAAACACTTTTTTCGGCTCCATACAACTTGAGTCGGTCTAATGTACATGTTTTATATGAAATTATTTAAAAAAATATTTTCATCGCATACCTGTAATATTATATATTGATGCTTTGAGTTTCACATGATGATGTCATATGACATGAGTTGTTTTCTTTCGAAAAACTCTTATGCCATTTTGACAGACCCTCCCATTTTTCATAATTAAATCATTTAAATTCATCTACAAAATCGCAATAAAAATTTCATAATCCAAACAATGTCAAGCACGCACTCAACATAAAAATAAACTTAACCTTTTTTTAGTTTCGAGTACAAATACCAGTGGCCAAAACAGGGAAGGGACAATACATATTGTTAAAAGCCATCAAAATAAAAGAAATCTGTTAAGATTTTTTGGTGGAATAAAAACTAAGCGAACTACAAAAAAGTAAACCGCTTTTTGTTTGTGGTAATAAACATTTATTATTGTTATTATTATATTTTTTTTTTGTTATTTTATTATTTAAATAAACTTATCTTCGAAAACACATCTCACCTGCGCACAATAAATGAGTTAACAATGTGTTGAATGGTTTAAATGAATTATTAAGGCTAAATTTTTTTTTTTTGGTTCCTCGTTAAACATTAAATTGTTTAAATAATAAAAAAAAGAAAATATGAAATCATATTTTAAGACATGTAGTAGGATAAATAAATATTTCAAAATAAACTTCAAATAAAAACTACGCAGGCGCGCAGTTTATCACTCTGCCAAACGGACTTTAAATCGTACACTCATACATTTCAGTGCCTAAGTTTTGAATGTTTAGGGTTTTAAACTAATCGAGTTTGAATTTAATCGAATAAAGAGTTTTCATTGAATTTTCTTCAAAATAATACTCATATTTACAACTAAACCTGCGATAGTTCAGTTGAAATTTTGCAGTTCTTGTATTATGGCTTACAACTAGGGAGATCGATTATTCGACTTTTTTCAATAACCGGTTTTCGAATATTACGAATAGTTGCTATTTTTAAAAAACCGGTTTTCGGTTAAGCAATTTTTAAATAACCGGTTAACCGGTTTAATTCGAATACTTAAAAACACAAAAATCAATTAAGTTTTGAAAATAAAACGTTAATTTGAATAAAAATAAAACAATTTGCAAAGGTAAGGAACCAAAATAATACATAGATATGACTTAGATCAACAAATATTTGACGATAAAATCCAAGAAAAGTGGGACCAGTAAATTGATCAAACTTTAACTTAGTTTTCAACAATTTTTTATTGATTTACTAAACTTTATTTGTAAAAAGATATTTGTTTAATGTAATTTAGAAACTGTTGAATGATATTTGATCTAGAGAAACGTTTTACAAAAGCAAATAAATTATAGGAATTTAATAAAGTTATTATTTAAAATATTCTTCCAATTTTATTTTGAATTTAATTAAACAAAACCTCTTAGCCAGGATCATCTATTTCAAATTATTTTGTTTCAGCATTATAGAAACGAATAGTGAACTGAACATTCTTTTTGTGTAATATATTTGCCCATTGGTCGACTACAATTTAAAACATTCCATGGCATTGTGTGATTTCTTCAATTTTGTTTTTTAGTTCTTGCTGTTTTAATAAATGAAATGGTAGAAATTTTTCCCATATCTTTGATTCCGCCGTAATGCTGTACTTTTCAGCATGAAGAGATGCTAGAACTACTTAAGAGTTTTTAGTGCCTGAAAGCGCATTTCGTTCTCGGCAACACAAAGGGCTAATATTTCACCAATGATTTATTTTTGCCAGCGTATTTTAGTAAAGTATTATTTGTCGTCTCCTTAGAACTACTTCGAACGGAGTTAAGTTTCATTTGGATCACAATAATGTCAAGCATGTAGACTTATTAAAGGTGATTAATACGTCGTGACGTGGAAGAACCTATGTAACTTATCATTTTAGGGCACTTCAAGCCCTGTATTTTTAATCGCATTCGAAAAATATCTAAAGATAACCTTTATATTAAAATATATTTAATATTTAGAATACTCTTGTACAAATTACAATTTACTTTTTAACTGCACACGTTTTTTTAGTATTTTGAATACTTTTTGGTTTTTTTTTAAAAGAACACACGCTTTTATAAGGGATTTGTATTTACAGTGTTCATAATGTTTTTTGACCTCTGTGACATTTTGTTTTGACATTCTTCATTAAAAGTTTAAGTTTGACCAATATTCAATTAGAAGATACTTAAATTACGGGTACATCTACAACAAGAGGAAGGAAAATGTATATAAATTACACAATATTAAAAAAACCGGTTTATTATACCAAAATAACCGGTTTATTCGATATTCGAAAAATGGGCATTTTAAAATAACCGACTTGGGCAAAGCTAAAATAACCGGTTAAAACCGGTCGAATAATAACCGTTCGATCTCCCTACTTACAACTCTGTTATATTGCGGCTAGGAAAAACATCAACAAATTACAACACATCACTAGCAGTTGTTTTTATTTAAACTCAACTAAAGGCAGAATTAGTTTGTACGTTCTGTTCTGTTACGAATCAGCTGTTTTGTTTCTGTTGAATTGAAAGTCTGTATGTGTGGTTAGTTTTTCCTTTTTCGTTCTGTTCTGTTACGGACAAATCGGTTGAAAATAGAATTCAACGTTAAGTTTCGGCCAGAGTGTGTATGTATTAGTTTATTGTGATATGAAAAAACTGTAATGGTTTGCTAAAAGCTAGAAAAAGTGGTTTTAATTCATGATTCTTTAAACATTTGCGTATTTTTGACACAAAATATAATTTTTTTTATTTTTTAGGATTTTTTTTTTTTAAATTTCAATGCTTTCCTTTTTAAAAGCAGCTGATTCCTTTCACAGAAAAAGTAATTCCAAAATATTTCTTACAGAAAGGAACGTAACAGAACGGCAACAGAAAGTAAAAAATTATGAGGCCTTAAATTGAGTTGAAAACCGTAATAATGGCATAAGAGTGACGATCTCTTTTTTAAATGTCTTGATTTTTCAAAAAAAATGTTTTTATAATTTTTTATATCCTCGATATGAATTCATCTTTTAATCTTAGATATGAATATATTTTAGATATAAATACATTTAGAAGACATACTACGTAGCTGAATAGCTAGAAAATTATTAAAATTATATTTAGAAAGTAATACCCAGCTACAATTTTTACTTTATGCCATATTCAGCCAGCTGAATAACCAAATTATTTAAACATTTAACAAGAAATGGTTTAATATAATGAAAAAAAAAGACATTTTTTTAACTTATGACATGCAACAATTTATCCCAATAAGCACTCAAATTTTAGAAATTCAAGTGCTTTAAATATTGCTGGAATTCAGCTTTAATTTATGCTTAAATATAAAGTAAAATTCCAGTTCATACCAAAATGTTTGAAACTATTATTTTTTAAATTTTTTTCAAATAAAATATTTTTAAAAAGGTACTTATTTCTGTGCGCTGAAAGGGAGGAAAAGGATTTTAATCATTTCGAAAAAATTACTGGCCGTTCATCGATTACGAACGTTGTCGTTCGCATAGAAAAACAACTTTTGAAATGTTGTGTTAACGTTCAAAATCGTTGAACAGGCAGTAAAATTACGAGTATTAATTTCCTTGGCCTTGAATCAAACGTAACGAGGACGAGGTCTCCAAAAAACAGATACTACTATATATGCATACATAAGTATATGGATATGTATATACATATTTATGTGGTTTTCCGAAAAAATTTAAAGGTACCATTAGCGTTATTGTCTTTGATTTTATATTATATGGGTGCCCCGGTAGGCTAGCTAGTAGTGAGCTAGTCTATCAGTACCGGTGTTGCGGGTTCGATTCCCGCCAGACTCTGGTCTCCTGCAGACAAGCAAAAAGTTTCGCGGGATTTAGTGTAGGAATAATAAAAAAAAAAAAAAAAAAATTTTTTTTAAATTAAATTTCAATTGGAATAGTAGGCTTGTTTTCCATTGGTTTTATAGGTTTGATTTATACTTGCCTTCAATACTTGAATTTAAGTTTAATTATTATTAGTTTGAGGCTCGAATTTTACTGTAATTCAACGCTTGAATTATACTGTATTTACATTGTTATGTTCGACTGGATTTCCTGTATCTATTTTGCTGGAGTATGCTATTGAATTACAGTGCAATTCAAGTATAATTCAAGGATTGAAAATGTTAAACAGGACTGGAATTACACTTTATTTATACTTGAATTCCATCAAAATTGCTTATTGCGATTTATATGTATATAACAATGATTTCAGCTGGGAAAATTAAGTTTACAAACAAACTAAATCAGCTAAAAATAAAATATGGGTAATTCCATGTCAAATCGGACAAGAGTGGGACCCGACCCCTTTCGATTTGAATGAAATTTGGTGAGAAGGTTCATTTTATCCTCTTAGGAATATATATCAACGAAAAAAAGTTTAAAATTTTTTTTTTTTGCAAAAGTTATGTCATATTCAAAACGTCATAATTTCCCCGAATTAGCCGGATGTGTTGAGTTTATTTTTTCAATATCTCAAAAACTACTTCACATACGAAGAAGATTTTTATGTCATTTTAAAGAGAATACTTGGGGCTACAAACAATATATTAAAAAAAAAAGTTTTTTTAATAAAATTACAAAATATTTATGATATTGTTTGTCCTGTCAATGTTATTCTAGTCTAGGTTCACACTATAAAAGTTTTCTTTCAAAAAGTCTGTGTTTATTGGCGAGAGGGCATAGAATAATAGCATAATCTCTTTCTCTCTCATTAATAAACACAGACTTTCTGCAAGAAAATTAAAAAAAATTTCATTTGAAAAGAATTAATTTATTTTTACTCGATGTAATTTTTATTTGAGCGGGAACCCTAATTATATTCGTATAACAATTTTGTTTGTTGTTTTTTTTTAATTTTTGAGCGATAAAATTGTACATCATGTACTTGTACAGCAACAACATTTGTTGTGTTGCTGGTTATTATTATTATTGGTGTTGTTGCTGTTGTCGTTTGTTTTTGTTGCTTTTATTGTTGGTAAATAAAAGAAAATGAACCTGTTATCAATTGTATTTAATCAAATACACAATTTACCTTTTTTGTTTCTTCTGTACGTGCTGAGTTGTGTTTGGATTTAAAAGTGTGTGTATGTATTTGTTGAACTTTGTTTTCTTATACGTATGTATGGAAGTGTGTTTATTTACTTTCTTGTTTGTTGCTTGTCTTGTTTTTGTTTATTTTGCTGATGGCACAGTAAACAAATTTCTTTTGATTTAATTTTTTTCATGTATGTAATAGGGATGCCAATGCCAATCCCGAAAATCCCGGGATTTTAATTTTTTTTAAGCCCGGGATTTTCGGGCTTCAGTCAATCCCAAGATTGTTAACTTATTTTTTTTGTTTTATTTTTTTTTATAAAGAGAAATTCATCATGACATTCTACCTTGAGAATAAGGAACGCATTACTGATCTTTTATATTTATTTGATTAACTCTGTGAATACTGTCATTGAAAACGAAAGAAAAAAGTTAAACATTGTTATTCTTTTTAAGCGTGTCCAAAACTTTTAAAGAAATTTAATGTGAGATGTGCTGAAAATAATTAAAGGAGAACATTAATTAAAGAAATAAATGTCTTTTAAAATGCACAAAACAAAAAGAAAAACCAAAAGTTCCGTGTGGTTATTTTTTCTAATTTATTGCACTGGTCCATCATATACAAATTTTTAACTTTACTCTTTACAGGCTTAGGCTTATTAAAGTGTTTTCCGAGAGTGAGCATGGGACCTAGGGTAAATAATGGAGCGATTTCACGAAGTTAAGTAGTGTAACTACATTATTCCTACCACTAGTGGTAGTGGGCATGAAAATGTGTTTTTGGTTAAATAAGATTTTTATTGTTAACCAAAAAATTTGATTTTGTTAATTAATTTCTAATTCAAATTTCAGTTATTCATCTTAATTCATTTAATAAAAATTTTAATATTATCCTACAAATAAATCAATTACTAGTTTGCTCTATTAAATTACTATTCCAAAAAATAGAATCTGGGAATTATTTATTTTTCATAAATTACTTTATTATATTCAACATTTTTTATTTTTCGAATTTATTCTATGAGCTGTTTTAATTATATTTTTATTTAGTTTGAATCAACTGAGGTAATTGAATAAAATAGGTATAGATTTTATGTTAATTATTATTTCATTGAATCAATTAACACATTGTTGTAAATCGTACGTTGTTTTTTTAAGAAATTAATAAAGAAAGAAAAATCACAATTTCGAATTTTTACAAATTTTAGTAATAATAATATTTTAGTAATAGTAATATAATGATTAATATTGAAGTTTGTAATATTAAATGAATTATAAAACTTTTGTTTGTAAGCCTCTTTTAAAGACGTTTTTTTAAAAAATATCTATAAAATGCATTTATCTTTTAACTTTCAAAAACCTTGAATCCCGAAATACACCGATATCCTGAAAAATCCCAGCGATCCCGAAAAATCCCGCAATCCGGGGATTTGATTTTTTAAAATCCGGATTTTCGGGTCTTTCGAAAGCCAGTCCCGATTGGCATCCCTATGTACGTGTTTCTTTATTTTTCATTTTATTCTACTTCATATTCATTGATGATCTGATGATTTTAAGTTTCTCTTAATGTCTGGTTGGTGGTTATTCTTATTGTAGTTGTTTTTTTAATCGGTCTACCTTCAAAAGATCTTAATCAACGTGACACAACGAATAAATGTAAAACAATAGGTATGTATTTGTTTTATTATATTAGCAGAATTCACGCTTAGTAGTAAATTTAAACCCCTTTTAGATGTACTAGGATTGTAAGCCACTAAATGCGAGAGTCTTTTCTGTGAGTATTGTAAACAAATCGAAAAAGCTGACGTTTTTTTCAGCATTTTTTTTTTTCTAATAACAGCGGAAAGATTTTTTTTTGCTTATTTGTTTATTGCTTAAAAATGCATAACATTAATTTAATATTTTTTTTTACCAAATTACATATTCTCGTTATTATTAATCTGTATTAATTATACCCACAGCACAATAGAGGAGAGGGTATTATGCATTTATGCTGGTGTTTGTAACATCTTAAAATATTGGTCCTAGACCTAAGTATACGGATAGAATAATTTTCTGAGTCGAGTTAACGACGCCCATCCGGCTGCCTGTACATGTAAGCCTTGTGTTCAAAGTACAGGTCGCAATTTCGGGGATAATTTAATGAAATTTGGTACACATTGAAATGAAGCAAATTAGTCCATAATTTCCACCCATACCATCCATCTTATTATATTGGTTATTAGATAAATTTGGTCCAAACTTATTTTATTGCAATCAAAATCATATTACCCAATTTTATTGCAATCGGTCCAAATTCGACCATAGCTCCCATAAAAATACTACTCCCGAATATAGCTTGTGATCCCATAACTTCCTGTTAAATGTTGGTATTAACATAAAAATAGGAGACAATAACTTTTACGATAGTTACTATGTCATGAAAAAAATATTGTCCTCGTAGCTCCAAAATTAACCAATTATCCCATATAAACCCCCATCCTAAAATCTCAAATATTTAGATGATGATGTCTAAATAATATTCGTCACAAACAACTTTTACATGAAGCTTACACTCATAGCATAATTTTTTAAGGCGGGTCCATGATTGCCCATGATAGAAAACGAGAGAGAAAAAGGGAACAAGAGAGAAACGTCTAAAGCTTGTAAATAAATGTACATACCTACATAGTTTTCAACAGTTTTTGGTATAGTACTTTAACAACAATGTGGTATATTACCGTTTGTTTTATTTTGTTGTTGTGGTCTTGTAAGCTGTGGTATATGTAATATTCCCACAATATCTGCTAGGTGTACAATAATAGTTTACTTTTTAGCGTGAAAACAGCTATTATTTTCATTTAATAATTTTCATTGTTGGTGTTTGGCGAACATGTTTTAAGGCTTTTCTAATTTACACTCTGACAATTTTTCTAATAAACTGTCGTAATTATTGTATAATAAGGCTGGGTTTTTGAGATCTCAGTTAAACTATGTTTAGTTATGGGCCGATGCAAGACTCTCATAGGGCGTGAGTCGTACAGAAGGGCTCAGGTGAGATGGCAGGGTGAGCATACCTGCTTGGTGGGCAGGACTTTATGGCCTGGCTATGACGCGGCGAGAAGACCGGTGACATCGGTCAGAACGGCTCACTGGGCGATAGGGACTCATGCGCGGAGAATGGGTCTTGATTATAATGACTACTGTAAAAGTTATCATGATGAGAAGGAGGAGGAGACGGTGCTTCACATCCTCTGCCAATGCCTCGGTCTCGGGGATATTAGTCTAAGGCATTTCGGGAGACCGGAATTGCCATGTCTGGATGATATGTCCAATGTGGGACTGAAATCGATATGTCTGTTCTGCAGGTAGTCGGGGTGGTTCGAAGCTGCGGTTACTTCTGGAGAATAGTCTGGTGAATGCCGGTTGACTCTTGTCGCTGGCTGAGGGTATCACAAAGGGACTACTGTAAGGACCCAAGTGAGCCGACCTCGTGTCGGCTTCCCATTGAACCTAACCTAACCTAGGTTTAGTTAATTTTAAATCAGATTTGTGCCGCCATTACAAGTTTGTTTAGAAATTTTTGACGGAACAGCTTAGTTTTGCTTAAAATGTTGGCCTTTAATGAAATGTTAAAAAAAGAATCACATTTTACCGAAAAAATCCGAGTTTCAGAGTACGTTAAACTATGTAAGAACTTAAGAACTTAATCGTCATATTAAAAACCCGCCCTAAGAAAAGTGGGCAATAACACTAATTTATGAGACCAATTTCTTCATTTCTTATAGCTCTAAAACTTTACATAAGCTTTTTGTACCCACACCATAATAGTGGAGAGGGTATTATGCATTTGTGCTGATGTGTGTAACACCTTAAAATATTGGTCCTAGATCCACCTTTACGTATACCATAAGTGATGTAGAGTCGATCTAACGATGTCCATCCGTCTGGCTGGCTGTCCATGTAACTTTTTGCGCAACGTACAGGTCGCAATTTTAAAGATAATTTGATGACATTTGGTACATAGGTTAAGAATGGCACAAGGACCAAGCCTATTGGAAATAGGGGCAAATCGGTCCATAATTTCATATAGCCCCCATAAAAGGTACTTTCCGGAATATGGTCTTTGTGCTCACTATCACACAAATTGTAATGAAATTTAAGACATAGATATATCGATATTTATATGGTCACAAAAGCTAAGCATTTTTCAAAAAATAGGACCAATAGGGGGGATAGGGGACAATTTCTGCATCTCAGGAACTATTAACCGATTTTAATAAAATTTTAAATATAGGTAGCTTCCTGTTCATAAAGCCACATTACTTAAACTTTTTTTAAAACTAGGTCCCAAATAGACACACTTGTAAAAATTTGTTCTTATAAACTGTGGTGTAGGGTATCATATGTTTTTTATCAATTTTTATATGTTGGATATTGTTACTTTTATTTAGAAAAGGCGTATCCAACATATACATTTTTTTAAAGTTTGAGATATAAAACTTGATAAAACTTGGTCAAGCCCGGCCGACTTTTTGTAAGGCATTCATTTATATATTCTACGATTGATCGTGAAAAATTAACAATATTTCTTTTTAAAATTAAAAAATAATTTAACAAATAATTGAATATTTTTATATCTTTATTGCTTTTTAAAGTAATACAATAAAGAATTTTTTTAAGACTCCAAAGGGAGAAACTGTCATACGATTGTCCGATTACTCAACTCTATTTTCGTTTGCCTCATTTTGGTTGGTTTGCTTCTTTGCAAAAGCTACAGCAACTTGGCCCTTACGTAAATCATGATTTAAGACGAAAGTATGTACCTACATAACGCACAAGAGAGCATTAAGGAGCAAAATAGCACAATATTTTATCAGAGCGCAGACATGATTTCGATTGTCGATATCTTTCATAAAGTGGAAAAATCCAAATTTTGAGTGCGATATATACAAAAAAACGGAAGGCTTCAAAGTATAGTTTCCAATATTGATAGCATTAGTGTATAAGAGAGGATAATGTTCATTTGGGGACCATCGGGGGTTTGCAGGATATTTTTACTTCTGGTGTTACATCCTCCGGGGAAATCAGGTGCAGTCAATACCTTGGATTCACGAAAAATCCAAAATTAATAGATCTCAGGAGATCTTTACGATCTCCTGCGATCGTAGCTGACCCGAGATCCAATCTGGTATCACGTGAGTCATTCACCCCCGGTGGCTCGGCACCAGACTAACTATTGGTTGAGGGCTCCGTAAGTATGCTTCTTGCGGGAAATGCTTTCTCTCTTTCAGAAATATTGTGTGGTTTGCCATCCAAAGTCGCGGGAAAGATTATTCTGAAAATCCCACAAAAAAACTGATTTTTCACCACTTCAGGGAGTGTTTGACCTGAGGGATGACCATCCCTAGGTGCTGTTGCTACTCAACAGATGCTGCTAACATTTTTCCAAAAGCAGCGGAGGTTAGATAGCTCCAGCTCCTAAACAAGGGGCGAGTGTGTAATCTTCCCAGATTATGCACCACCAACAATTTCGGAAGTACCAACTTCCTAAACTCATTATCTTTCATACCTAATCACAATCCGCAGCATTACATGAGGCCAATTTATGAAGTACAGGTACTTTCCTATTAGTCACACAGTATTTCGCATACGCATATACGTGAGTTGATTAAAACACAAAACTAAAAAAAAATCAAAGAAAATAGAGAGACCCAAGTTCAGATCATAACAACAGCAATATATTTTGTTTTAGAAATATTAAGATTTATGCATGTATGTAAAAATAGTTTGTTAACTGTCAAATTAAAAATACAGTGGAGTAGTGATTCAAGTCTTAAAAATTATTATTTATATGGGCTGTCTGAGTTCAAATCCCGAACCGAGCGAAATGGTTTTTTCTTCGCGTATTTTTTTTTAAGTAAAATTAAAAATGTGTTCAACTGGAGTCATCTATTAGTGCAATTGAAAAGTAAGTAGTCTTTAGCGAAATTTATCATTACCATATGCGTTACTTGGTAGGATAAGTTATTGCTTTATAGTGATATCACGAAACGGACCTGTATTTTGCCTTCAAAATCCTGTTATTTAAACTCATAAACTCTTTAGGTAGAAGTACACAACGCGCGTTATAAAAGCCTTTGCTTTCCTGTTTTTTTTTCGTTGAACACTTTTTTTTGAAGAATTCCAAGCTTCAACTCTTTTTTTTTTTTAAGATACTGTATGTTTTTTAAACTCTTCAATAAGATTTTCCTCCATGATTTTCAAATTTGTTAAAGTATTCTTTTTTGTTGTCAGCTGATTACTTGTCAAAAATACACAACGCGTTTAATAGTTAAAAGTTAACCAACTTTCTGCCTAGTACGCGACAAAAAGTTGTTGTGTAACTTGTTCTACGACTTTTTGTTTAACTTTTTTTTGACAGAAGTCTACAGAGCGTGCGCGCTCTAACGAGTGTTATATACTTATACCTTTAAGGCCGTATCAGATACAACTTCGTCGCTTGGCGTGACGTTTCTAACTTTGACAGAAAAGCGTAAAGCAAAAGGTGTTTAGCACAATAAAAACTTTGACAACAATCACGCATTGTTTGTGTACCTATAAAACCTACGCGTTTAATCATTTGTTATAAAAATAAAAGTTTGGAAACAATAAATAATTAAATAAAAGAAAATGTTACTGGCGTAATGTCAAAGCATGCAAAAACATGAGAGTTGCCTTTTTGTTCGCGCTGTGTTAAAAGTTCTTTATGTGACTTGTTTCGTATAAGTACGGATATTTCATCTTATATGTTAAAGTAAATCTGTAACGTGACATGGCCTTTGAGCTCGTCATTTAATTCATAAATTTTTTCTTGTTAAGTAAAATTTAAATCCAGATATGATAAAATCAATATTTTAAATTTAAATAACTCTATCGCTTGTTTTGCGTTATGGCAGATACTGTTTTTTTCTTCTTCTGATTTTTAATAGAAAAAACGAATTGCGTGGGTGTTTCCTCAACTCTTTTAATTACAATTACTAAATGCAATTAAATCTAATTAAAACAAAAAAATGTTTCTATATTCTAAAACAAACTTCATACAATTTTTAAATACAATTATAAAATAAATAAACTGCCAAGCAGAAGCTTGCAAATTTATCATTAAATTTAATCTTTAAAAACTCCCACTTACAGTAAAAAGAAAAAAAAACCTAATAAAAAGTAAAACGTTCAGAAATATAAATTTAAAAAAAGACTAACGATAATTGGTAAATATTTGCAAAACTTCGAGGACAAAGATGGGTAGACATGACACTTGAATGATCATGTTTACAGACTATTAAAATACAACAAGACTTTTTTTTATATAAGAGAAGACTTAAACAGCTAACGTTCCAAAATGAGTGGAGAAACATACGGCAGACAGTAACGAACAGTATCTAAAGATTAACTAACTGACTTAATTTATGTTAATTAATTCACTTTTAAGGACCAAAAAATACTAAAATAAATGAAAACAAAAAACTTTAACGCAAAATCAAAATGTAATGCTTCAACAGAATTGGAAGATGGAAAAAGATGATGCGGATGACAAAATAACAATATTCGACGAGTATGTAGAGTATGTATAAAAGCACTCCAGAGATACATATAATACATATATTTACTTATGCATGTATGTATGTATGTATGCATGCATGTATGTATAGGCGAGTGTAGATAAATCTTTTAAGTATGACTATGTAGCCAACTTTTATGTGATTCTTGGTAAGGAGAAAAAGTAATTTCCTTTTTAAAACCTCAATTTTTATCTATTTAATTAATGGTGTTTTCTTTTCTACATAAACAATTTCACCTTCTGATAAGATGCATGTACGAAATGTCGTGACGAAAACAGAACACAAGTTATGAAAAAAGTGGAATGCCCTGTTTTAAACACCTGACAAAAATTTGTTCTTCATCATTAAAGCTCATTTTTAACGCTTTTTTTTTTTGTTATTTTCCGACATTTTGTTTTTATTTAACAGATTTTAAATAAACTTTAGGGTTTGTTTCCAAAATTGCAATTTTTCGCGATGTTTAGCCATGTTAGCGATAGAAGCGATTTTTTCCTGTAAATTTTCTGTTTTTTAGAGTTTTAACGATTCTTAACCCATTTTGTACCAAAAACCTTCTGTAACTTTTTTTTTTTTTGCCAGGGACTCCCTGTGAAAAATTCTGGTAGAGATCTCGACCACTGGGATAATTAAAGCAACAAATTTTCTGTGTGATATCATATATTGTGATGCGAAATAAAATGAAAATATCTCGTAATGAAAGGGGATTACCTAAAATAAGCAAATATAAAAGCTACACTGATAGATAGTCAAAACCGAACTTCAAATTTAAGTAGGAATGGGTCAGTTTTTTTACGAGTGTTAGCCTAAAGATATATAAAAAGATTTAAAAATTTATTAAATATTTAAATTTATTGAATAAACAAGTTATTTTAAATTTTTGTGGTAAGTCTCGAAGCAATTTTCCACATGGAAATTGGCATTGCATATAGTGCAACTATAGGCAGTATGCTTCTTGAATATTTTGCATCGGCGATAGCAGCGCTTAACACGTAGAGACATTTACTTTGGGCAGTGATACTGGGTGGCTTATGAACTCTTCATTATTTTCGCGGATAGCAACAGCGTTAGACATTATGCATTAAACACATTCGAGACAGCAGGCAACACAAACACACGACTATAAATGCTGCAGGCTGTAATTGTAGTCGCGTAATCAGCTACTGATTTAATTTTAATTGAAAAAATTTAAAAAAAAAAAAAGAGATGTGTTTTTTTTTATTATTTTATTTTTTATTATATTTATATTTCAGTGGTGCCACTATCATTTTTAATTTTTATAATTTAACAACAAGCATAAAAGCAGACTCGTACACAAACTTAATTTAAGCCTACAAATATATAAATACTTATTTATGATACATTTTTTAACGAAAAAACAAGTGAATTTATTAAAAAACATTTTAAATATTTTAATTTTGTTGTTTTTGGAATTTATACAGAATATCATCTTCACGGCAGGTTGAATAAAAAATCCTAATATACAGTAGAATCGCGAAAAAGTAAGCCGAAATGTCCTAAAGGTACCGCCTGGTTTCAAGTTCACAATTGCTCTTGAACTACAATTTATAATTAATAATTATACAATCAGTCTTGTATTATGTGCTACACATGATATTTGTCAGAAAATACGTTCTTCAAAAATTTTTAGATAGCGAATTCTGTGTATTTTCTAAACCTTTACCAGCCATCCATTACTGACATTATTGTCGTTTCAGGTTGCAGTTACACGAAATCGCGCTTAGCTATTGATATTGAAATTAGAACAGTCATTGCGTAAATACGTTTTCGCTGCTTTAATATCGCCATATTTCGGTATATATAATGTTTTCCTGTGTGCTTTTTCCTATGTATTCTTCAAAGCCTCGAGAATTTTGTGACGTTTTTAATTTTGAAATGGCTACTTTTGATATACAATAATGCAACGGCGATAGTTTTTCTTTAATGTATTTCTTAATTTTGTTCAAACTATCAACTTTTGGCGTAAAATTTAATCTAATTTATTATCGTTTGTACAAATTAGTACTTTTTTATTAATACGATCTGAAAAGTTAACTTAGAGTTAACGTTTTAGAGCCGCACAGAGGCGCTAAAAAGTGGGTTAACTTGACCGCAAGATTAACTTTATCGCGATTCTACTGTAATTTTTTGGTTCAACGCACTTAGTTTATGAATTATAGGTCGTAAAAGTTTCAGAGCACTTTATCAATAGTATAGGAAGAAAAAAAATTTTATCTGAATCTTTAAAGTATTGGTATCATAATAAAGTCTTTCGATACACATTTCATATGATGTATTAAATATACCGATTTATTAACCCCTTAAGAGGATTTATCTTAAAATTTTGTCGATATGTACTATAATAACATTTCCTCAAATATAATATGTTATAGAGAACACCCCAAGTTTTTATATGCTATATTTTTAGAAACTCCATCATCTAAAATTTTAAAGTTATTAGGGTAAAAAAAATATTATTTTGGAAAACTTCACAATTTATTTATAAGTTTGAGTTAAAATATATAGTGGTTATAGTTTATGCACTTGTTACATATTGAAATATAGTAATAATATGTAAATATTTGAAAAGTGTTCCGGAAGGCTGAAAACCCGCTATACAGAAAAACTTTATTGATCAAAGTCCTAAGAACTTTGGTAACATGTGTATATTATTGTTAAATAATTATTATTATATCGACATAATTTTAAGATGAAGCAAATTTAGTTAAAAAGTCAGTCAAGAAGTATGAGCATTTGAAATGGACTCTTAATGAGTTAATAAATCGGTGTGCTTTAAACACCATGTGAAAAGCACTTTCAATTTTTCAATGATACCAATACGGCTAAAACTAAGAGCGTTGGCGTGACAAACATCTTCTTATATAACTCCTTTAAGGATACTAAAAAGTAATAATAATATAGATTTGGTGGTGAGCCGCGCTTATATTCTTGTTTCAATCCGGTTCTTTGCTGTTTAACAAAAATATTATTATTATATATTATAAGCACTAATTCTTCTAATTTTTGCAGCTCTTTTCTGTTTTGTAGCGTACAAAAATAGAAATTAGTTTAAATTGACTACAACGACAAAATTAGCATAGACAACAACCTGCAGCCATTTAGCCGTGTCGTCGTTAAAATAATCATTTCCATATACACACATGTATTCTATTGTTGACATATTGAAGTCGGTAGTCTGCTGTCTCGAATGTGTTTAAAGCATTAGACTCATAACTACGCTAGCAGCGAGGCCCAGCTGTTTATTAAAGGTACCCGATGCTCCAGCATATAGTTGAGATTTGAAAAGATATCCTTTGGAAGAACATAAACACCAATATTCGTATTCGAAGCGAATTGGTTTCCCCCTAATAAACATCTTGCAGCTATGACGATCATAATATGGTACCATTTGCTCATCAATAGACAGATTTGGTTCACAACCACCAAGCTGCATGAACCGAGTATTCAAAAGATCGATCAGTGGCTAACTTTGGCTAATTTTTAATTTTTGTCGATTGCGTCGCTATTGGCACTATCGAAGTTTGATTTAAATTTTTTGAAAATTATTACGTGTCATTGCTTGTTTTATGATAGCGATTCCATAGGTTGCTTCATTGCTCCCATAGTCCTGCACTTTAGGAATGCTTACCGGGAAAAAGCAATACCCCAAAGAATCGACGCATTGTACTCATATCAATAAAATGTCCACTATTGTTATGTTGATTAGCGTACCTGTTTGCCTTATCCACTAAATGTTGAGTAACCTCATCATCAAAAAAAAAGACTGAATACCTGGTTAATGTTTAATATTCGCATTAAAAAAATGTACTACAGTTGATATTAGCAAGTAATCAAAAAAAAAAAAAAAATAGATAAGAATAAAAAAATTTAGTGCACTTATTATCCCAGTGGTCGACATCTCGACTAGCTATGTTCAAGGCTGTCTAGCGGCCAGCAGGAGTAGCAGGTCAATTTTAATTTGTACATTAAAATTAATTTAAATTGTTGGCTATTTAAATCAATAATTTTTTTTAATTTTTCTATTTTATATAAGTCCTTACAATTGGTTTAGCAATGGCCTATTTTAGTATATTTTTGTGCTCCCCAGAGGGGTTCTTAAAAGGGGGAGGGGTTTGGTAAAAAAGTATTGATCAGAAAGCCAATAAGTAAAACTTAATTATTAGTAATAAAAACTAATTTAATGACACTACCTAATATTTTAAATTTTTAATGGAAAATGGAAAAAGTTTGTGGTCGATATGTCGACCGCTGGTACAAAATGGGTTAATAAATATTAGACTTTGCTTCATGCCGCTGCACCATGGCCGAAATCGCGATTTTAGCGACAAAAAATACTTCCTGACAAGCTAGCTTCACCAAATTTGGTGTATGGAATTCTAATGATAAAAAATCGATCTGAGAAAAAAATGGGCGGGCCACGCCCCCTTTTTCAAAGTAGTGGCAAAACGTACTTCCTGGCAATCTAGCTTCACCTTCAAAATGGTTATATGGACTTCTAATGACAAAAAGTAACTTCAGAAAAAAATGAGCGGACCCAAATTATCGACAAAAAAAATTACCAATAAGCTAGCTTCATCAAATTTTGTATACGGGCTTCTACTGACAAAACAAAACTTGAGTAAAAATGGGCGGTCTACGCCCACTATTAAAAAAATATTGAATGCTACCAAGAAATTCATTTATTTCTTAATTCATAAATTTATAATTTTAAAGATTTATAATTTATATTTATAATTTTAATAATGGATACATATTCTCATTAATTAATCATGGTCTATTTCTGTGTTTGTATCCGTTTCTAATTCCAATAAATAATTATTTAACGACTCTAAGCTAACATCAGAATCAGAACTATAATTGCAGCTGAATCCTTCTCGAGATGTCGAAGGAAATAACAGTTCTTATGGTAATTCAGGCATTTTAAAAAGATCAATGACTTCTCGAGGAAACTGAAGTTTTTTGAACTATTAGAAACATATGGGTCAGAGCTAGCTCTATGATACATGTTAAGTATGTTGTGCACTCTTGAATCCTTTCGAGCGTGATCAGTTCGATCTTTTTTATAATAGTTGTTTCGGCTCAGATGCATTTTTGCAAGGCAACCTACGGGTACTACTGAAGCCTCAATTATTTGTGACGAATGCAGTTATATTTTGTGTATTGTGGCAGACATCGAGTACCGTTCGTAGTTTTGGCAAAATATTTCACTGGTTTTAATGCAATGAGCACGAAACCTTTGAGCATCAATTCAGAGGAGAGAGCAATTAAGATTATGTGTAAATATTTCAAAAATCAATACTATACCAGTAATATATGGTAAAAGGTCCGTGCGAGAAAATGCTCTTCTAGCTGTGTTGCCACCGTTGGTGTTGCCGCTGCCATTTGCTTTCGGCTTATCGACATGAAGCCCCATTTGAAGCAAAAACTCTTTTTGAATTTTTTGATTATTTTCTGTCAGGATTCTCTTCTCTTTTGTTCCACGAACTTGCCATTTTTTCAAATCTAGCTTGTATGAAAGTTTTAAAACAAACTCGAAACTACGAATCTACGCATGCAAAGGGCTTATTCCATATTTCAAAGCGTCGGCCTTCGCTTCAAAATTAGGAGAATCAACGTTTCTTATAATTCGAAATTGCTTTGGACCGGCATGACAGATGGGGCATTGCTGTGCACTTTTAATTTCTGTCAACACATTTAAGACTTTCCCATCTATTCATCATATATAAATTATATTTTACTTTAATTTTTTTCCTATTAATTTGTGTGTATTGTAGTGGTTCCAACTTCTTAATCTGTTTATTTATGTTCTGGTTTTCAGTTAGAATGTGCTCTAACCAACTCCAGTTTTAAAGGTTTACCCAAATATTATCACCTCCTGATGAAATTATTTTTATTGGAATGACTGATGTCACAAAAATGGACTGATCGAAACATTCCGAAGTATTTTCCACAAATTTTTGCTTAAACAAGCTGTGACCGGTAGAACCTTCAAGCCCAAGGCTCAAAATTAGGATCGATTCTTCAACATCCATTGTACACAATACTTCATCTTGATATGAAAGAATTCTTTTAGCTGTGTGGTCTACCGAATTTTGCAACGATACTTCGACAGAGCGAATGAAAGCTTTGATTTCATCCGGTCTACATTTCAATTTGCTTTTAAAAACTTTATCATAAGATTGATAAATACTACTATTGTGTTTTATGTTTAATTGACGCATATTTAAGTACTACTTCTTAGTTTATCCGTTTTCTAAAAAAACATTAGAGCTTCATCAGGTGATACTGGCGTAACTTCTTTATGGCTAGTATTAAAAACTTCTCGAATTTTGGATGGCCGATTTAGAGATATATCAACTTGTTGTAGGACAAATTTCATAATAATTGCGCATTGTCTGTTTGCTGGGAAGCTAATTCGGAAGCTCATCTCCTTTTATATCTTTCGCAGCTATTAGCATAAGTCATTTTTGGTCGCCCGATAGCATTAATCTTTTTCGGTGTAACAAAAATTGTTTCTCGACCCAACCATTCCTTAATATATTTTCTAAATGCTTTCTCATTTCTGGATTGTTTTTCCCATTTTAGTTTAATAAAATTAGATAAGTAACGAGCTTAAGTACATATTAATTTACTTAATTCACTGTCAATTTCGTATGGATTCATTCTTTTTATGTAATTCAAAACATTCCTGTTGTTTCTCAACAAAAACTAATATATTTCAGAATTTTTTAACCTGAGTGTTTCTACTTAAAATTGCGTTCATTAGCAGTCTAACGCATACACTTTTACCATGACATAAAACTTGAGTTTTCTACAATCAATCACATGTAAATAGTTCCAATGATACATCATGACATTTTTAGTTTTACTCCACAAAAAACGATAAAGCTCTTCAGAATTTCACAAAAAAATACACACATCAAAATAAGTACGAAATACAAACATTAAGCAAACTATATTTGTATGTAGGAAAAAAACTCACCTCGAGTATTACAACTTATATTTACAAACTTTTTTTTTCAAGAAAATATTATTAAAAAAAAAAACAGTTTTTAATTTTATAAAAGTTTTGCTGCTTAACTTGTATTAACACGTACTAAAAAATATGTAAACATTAACAGCTGTTTGTACATAAACAGGGTTGCACACAGTAAACATTATTTTTAGTTTTTTCTTATTAATATGTTGGGTATTAAACACCATCAAAAAAATTGTAAAATTTACTTTTTGCCGCTAAAATCACAATTTCGTCCACAGTGCGCTGTTAGCAAATTTAAGCGGATTTGCGATATTAAGCATTTTTTTTTATCAAATTTTTACCATTCCTTATAGTTTAAGGGACTTTAATACATTTTATGGCTTGTTTGAAAGATTAAAAATTTTAGCGAAATTTGGCTATTTTTGCAAACTTTTCCGAATTTTTTCAATAATCGGTTAACCGTCAATCGGTTAATCGGTAAATGAATATCCTAGTACTTACAGAGAAAAAATGAAAAACCAACTTCAATAAACATAGTAGTTAGAAATTTGTACTATTAATTAAATTCCGTACTGATTTTCCGCCTGCAAACAAATTGATCATTTTAATTAACATATTTGTAAGTTTGAGCTTTTCTTGCTGTTGAGTTTCAATCAATAGGTTTAATTGAAATGTAACCACCAGCAGAAGAGGCTTTATAAACGAAAAGACAAATCAAAATATTTTTTCAATCAATACAGTTATTTCAAATAATTAAAAATTGTTTAAAACTTTATAACAAAAAATATTTTGAAATTTGTGTTTTATATACTATGTTTGTGTGTATGTTTTCATATTTAAAAATATACACACAAACATTATAATTTTTATTTTTATTCAACATTTTTAATTTTTCGAATTTATTCTATGAGTTAAATTTCAGTTATGTATTTTATAAAGTTTTTTGTAATAGCTCTATTCCTTACATTTTTTTTTAAAAATGACTTTATACACTACCAGAAAAATAATTCCCAATATCTATTATAATTTTTATTTTCCATTAAGGCAAATTAATTGGAACATTAAAGAAAATTTTTTAAAACAGCATTAATTGTAGCTCGTTTCTGTATTTCTCGCATCGTAAATTTTCTCACATGAAGTGTGAAACAAAAAATTCCATCGTTTCTCGATTTGTGAGAAAAAAGTGTTTCTGTACTTATATGCGAGAACAGACAACACAGATTCTGTTTTAACTGGAATACTTCCAGTAATTAAAGGCCATGTCAGATAAAACTTTTGCTTCGCGTTGCGTTACCGATTCGCTTTGACATCTAAGATAAAATATACGTACTTATACGAAACATGTCACATAAAGTACTTTCAAAGCGGAGCGAAGCAAAAAGTTAGCCAACTCTCATCTTTTTGCGCGCTTTGACAATTGGCTAGTATAATTTTCTTTTTTTTTAAATTTTTTTTGACAAATTCAATTCCAAAAAACCGTCCAATTAAATTTTTAACTTTTATTTTTGTAACAAATAATTAAATGTACAAATTACCAACCGCTTTTATAAGTAAACAAACAATGCGTGAGTGTTGTCAAAGTTTTCATTGTGGCATACACCTTTTGCTTTGCGTTGTTCTGCCGAAGGTAGAAACGTCACGCAAAGCGACAAAGTTGTATCTGACACGGCCTTAAGTGTCAAATGCAAGCGAAACGTCAACGAAAGAAATAAATATATTAAAAATAGGGTTTCCAGATTTGACGATTTATCATCATTTTGACGTTTTTTTCCGAAATTGGCAAACTGCTGATTTGCTGATTTTTTCTATTGACGATATTATTCAGTCTTCGAAATGAAACATTTTTAAATATTTTTATATGTTTGTGTATTAGGCACCACAGATAAAAGATATCTTTAGAAACAAGGCAGCTTAAATTTTTATATTTATCACTATAGTGAAAAATTTTCGTCTATTCCCTAAAAAATGTATCAGCAAAAGCAAAATTTCAAGAAAAACTGTTTAATTTTTATTTCCTTGGATTTTTTAATACATTTGTTTATGTGATCAAAACATTAAACTATTACCCCATTTTTTATTCAATGCCCTATAGGAAATTTTTTCCTTTTTTTTTGCCAAAAGTTTAATTTTTTGTACAATATGATATTTTGTCACGCCTTTGTGTGACTTCCTCAGGGAAAAATAACAATTTCACATTTTAAATTGTTATCGAATTAAAGAAAAAATAAAATAAAAATAGACCTAAAGCTTAAGTATGTATGTATAAAATATGTACAATATACCCATGAACTTTAACTGTTTTTTTTTTGATTATGTTTTAATAAAAATCGAACAAAATTTGTCAAAATTATTTTTAAATTGTTCGATTTTTTAAAACAAAAAAAAAACGATTTTTTTATTTTTTCTAAGGAAATTAACGATTTTTTCACAAATTTATCTGGCAGCCCTGCATAAAACAAAAACAATAAAAGGCTAAAAAAATGTATTTTCATTATTTAAATTCTTTCTTATCAAATAAAAAAAAAATAATTGTGTACATACATGTGTATACATAATTATTTTTTTAGATAATTTGGGCTCCATTTTTCGAAATTTTATTTTTCTCGCATCAATTTCAAATGTGACTTATTTTGACAGTTCTTGTGAGAAAATTTTCGCAAAATATTGTTACAGAAACACTTTTTCTCACATCCTTAAACTGAACGAGTGACCATATTGAATTATGTCTTTTCTGGCTGTAAGAGAGAGAGAGAGAGAGAGAGAGAGAGAAAATGTAACACCAATCGATTTTTATACTAAAACAATTCTTTAGAAAATGTTCTTGTTTATATTAAAGAACGGATTTCACCCCTCACCAATAAATTCAAAAGACAACAACAGCTAACACATAGAATATTAAGTTCTTTGTCAAGTTAACAATTTTATTTTTCATTTTAAATTTTTAGTTTGAAAATGTTTCATTAACTGATTGTTAAGCATTAATTTAAATATACTAACACACAGGTACACATACACATGTCTTTTTAATCGAATAGTCAGACAGACACCCAAAGAGATCTAAGCATTCCTACTTAGATTGTTTAGGGTGGCTTCAATATCTCTGGCCCGTCAGTGAATGTCACTCAGCCAGTCATTATTTACGTACACGAGTGTATAGCGCATTTTAGACTCGTATAGTTGATGTTGTTCATTTGTGGCACGACGATGTTTGTAAACATCAATTAAAATTAACAAGAAAATGTTATTGGAATTACTCCTTAGTGGTCAAAATGTTAAACTTATCGCAAAAATTTTCAACACATTTACATAAAGATGTGAACGCGTATGTCATGTTTAAAGCCACAAAAGAATGTTCACCAGCTCCCTCTCTAAGCTGACTACTTCTAAGCTGCTACATACCACATACGAATAATGGAAGTATGTACTACACCTTCTCTTCCTTGGCAATGGACTAACTCACTCACTGATAAAGATGATGATGATGGTTTGTTTTAGCGATTTGCTAAAATGTTGTAGCATGCTCATAGCCCGACAAACCCGTAGAATAAGCAATATAATGGTGATGATGGTGCTGATGCAGCTGGACATGGACAGTTTCGTGTACTTTAAACTAGAAACATCGAAAACGTAGATGATAATGCTGCTGCTTACTACGACAACAGCAACAAAAGACTGCCACAGATAATCTGCATATTGAGTTAATTGCACGGAAGTAATGAAGTTTATGTTTAAATAAAATTTTCATCTAAAGTGAGAGAGTCGATGTTTAACATACGTTTAACCAAATCCTCAACATACATTCTGCTTAAATTTTTTTTTTTTTGTAAACATTCTTGCAGCTTGGATGATGCAGTAGATGCTTGTGGATATTGAAGTATGTCGTCGATGATGACGATGAAGATGACGTTGTTGCTTGGTGTTGATGTGTTCTTATATGTAGAGAAGTTATAAGCAAAAGTTGTGATTCTATCAAATGTTTTTATTTAAACTTTGGGGTTTTTTTCGTAGATTTTATAGAACATGATAGTGCTGAGTATCATGTTAGGTTTTCTTTAATGCTTTTGTTTTAACTAAGACTTTTTTAGCCCTCCTTTAGCGAAAATTAAGGTAACAAGTGGGGGGGGTTTAATTAGTACGAGTACATATAGAAAAATATATGCTAATAATTGTCCATGTAGGACCAAATTTTTTTAGCGGCAGTTTCAAAATTACATTGACAGGTTGTCAGTGTTTAAAAATACCAACGCTGGATTTCTAAACAATGAGGAATAACAAGAAAATAATACTAAAACTTGCCATTTGTACTGTTTTCATCAGTACATGAACTGTTTTTTGTTTAAAGTACTGATTTATGCATTATCACAAATCAGTACGCAAATGTACTGATTTTTTCATTAATGTATTGTTTTTGTACAGTTATTATATAATCAGTACGCAAATGAACTGATTTGTTCATTAATGTACTGTTTTTGTAGTGTTATTATATATTAATTTTGTTCAGTATATAGTTTGTCATATTTTCAAATTGTTTGCAATACAAATATTAATATACATATTCTTATCAATGAGTTATTAACATTAAAGATTTTTGCGGAGTCAGGACAAAAAAAAAAAAGAAGACAGTAGAAGAAAAATTAAAAGTTTTTCTAAATGGCCTTTACGAATTTGAGGAAATGTGTAATTTTATTTTTTCCATTCCCCATTCCACATTTTAAAAAAGATTAAAGCTTTTTATGTAATTAAGCAAGAAATGCCATTACATGGAGGAGCTTAAAACCTTTCTGCCATCGGATTATCATTTATTTTACCAGGGCTGTTGAGTCGGAGTTGATGTTTTTGTATCCGAGTCGTAGTCGAAGTAAAAAACTGGCGACTCATATTCCAACATTTTTTACATGACATATGTATACATTACATATGTATTAAAGCTCAATGCAGCACGTGTTTGAATTAAAATATCGATTTTAAATTTTACAAAATAATTTTCTGGCTATTCTATTAAGCCATTTAAAAGGAACTGCATTAAAACAAGGGCTTAAAGTCAAATAAGGACCAGCCTTTTTTTAATATTACCTATACTAGTCCCGCGAAGCTCTTCGCTTGTTAGGAGGAGACCAGAGTCTCTGGGCGGGAATCGAACCCGCCTACCGGGGCACCCCCGTTATATACATTAACAACTGGGTTTTAGTAGGAGTTGGAGTTCGAGTCGGAGTTGGAGTAGGAGTAGGATTCAGAATTCGAGTCGGACCTAAAAAATTTCAGTAGTTGGAGTCGGAGTTAGAACTATTTTTTGGCGACTCCACAGCCCTGCTTTTTACAAAGAAATTTTATTTGAAAAAAAGTATTTTGTTTTTCATTTCTATTATTGTTAATGTTCTAACAGATTTTAATAAAATGAAACAGATTTTAATAAAATTAAACAGATTGTTCAATATTACAGAAAAATGAGAGATCCCTATTTATATGGACACATTAGTTATGTATTTTTAAAAATAAGACTACGGCGGGCATCCGCTAGTATTTAAAAAAAAAAAATCTTTCCTCATTATTCTACAATTAACACAGAAAAAATTTTTTTATCAATTAAAAAAATGGCTTTAAAAGTATTTAAACATAATAAATATAATAATTGAATCAATTATTTTTTAGTTAAAAGAAAATCAAAAAAAAAAAAAATTTTGATTTAATTAATTTTAAGTTGTTTTGAAATAAATTTTGAATTATAATATTAATTAAATATCAAAAAATATTAATTAATTTTTTCGTTTAAAATAAAAATAAAATTTTTGATTTTTTCTGTGTACTTAAAAAAACTTCATTCGAGTTATTTGTTTTTGTTGAAGAAAATATGAGTTCAAAAGAGCGTAAGTACATAACTCTTTGAAGGTTAGGCTAGGTTAGGTCGAAAGGAGGACAAAGCATCAAAGATGAAACCTCATATCTCTCACGATATACACCTAGGCCACTACCGGGCCTGTTGTGCGCTTCTTAAGAGGAAAGAAATTGGGGATTTAGGTGGATAGTGCTACCACCAACGTCCGGCTGTAAGACACCCAGTTTCCCGGATGTAATTCCTTAAGGTTTTTCAGTCAACGTTCTTTAGGGATCCCAAGTCCTCTTTGAAACATTAATAAATTATTATTTTTGTTCTAGAAATGAATTATTTGTTCTATATTTAGTAAATCTGCGACTGCAAAATTGCATTTATTTTTCAATATAAAACATGTTTTGTTCCTTCTGTAAAATGTTGCAACTGCAAGTTACATACTTGGTTTTGCATTTCAGCTAACGATATACAAGAAGTAAGAGTTAAATTTAGTGAAAAACAGTTGAAAAGATACTGAGAACGATATATTCAGTTTTGAATCGTTTTGTTTTGCAAATTGATTTCCATCACATGCTTGCATAGCTACGATTTCTCCAATCGCAAAGCTGAAAATTCCAATTTTTAATTCACAATACAATTCATATTTTCAATACAAACTAAATCTTCCGTCTTAAGGCTCAGTTAGCTGAGAGTAACAGTAGTGCGATCGTACCGTTAAAAGTTAGACCAATCTATTTCTTACAGATTGAGACGTAATATCTTACTGGTAGCGATAATGTACTTTACATAAAACAAAATGAAGCAGCTGATTTGTAACGTTACTGTTTCTCTCAACTAACTGAGGCTGTATTTATATTAAATCCCGCTATGAACAAAAATCTCCCTGGAGTATTTTGCCCTCTTCTCATTTTTACAATTGAATTTGAATAGGAAAAATAAATGAAAAAAATGGCAAAAACAAGCTCCTAGGAAATCTTTATTCCTTATTAGTTTAATTATTTATTTTTAACCAGTTTGATCTCACTTGATCCTTTCTGGCGAACTTTGCCATACAAACGGACGAAAATCACTAGATCGCCTTAAAATTTCACTTGGATCGCCACCGATCATGTTATTTCATATGTTGCAAAGCCAATAAAGAAATAAGCATTTCCCCACACAGAAAAAATTAAAAATTTTCTCTAATCACCAAATTTATACCAAATTCATAATACAGTCAACGCCCGGTATAACAAATACTCATTATAACGAATTCGCGATATAACGAATGAGTTTTGTCCAAGTACTAGATACCTTATATAGCGAATATTTTGAAATTTTTACGCTCAGTATAACGAATGATTGAAAAAATTAACACAGAAAAGATTGTTTAAGCGTTTTAATAGAAACGCAAAGACAAAAAAGAAGAATATGTATTCGTTATAGTACCGTTAGTTTTTTTCTCATCTTTCTCAGTAATTAATGAAAGAGTTAAAGCTTGTTTTTAGTTGAGTGTTAGCTGTTGTACAAAGCAATATGGGAAATAGAAAAAGAATTTCTTTAAATGAAAAAATTAAGATTTTGCAAGAGTGCAAGAGTGGACTTTCATTGTCAGCAATTTCTAATAAATATGGAATATCAAAATCTTCCATATGCACATTAAAGAAAATGGAAAACAAAATTGTATCCAATTTACAAAGATTCAGAATTTGATAAGGAGGATGACATACCTTTGGCAAGAATTTTGGAAGGAGATGAATTTGTTTCTATTCGACGTGGAGTTAGACTATTGAGCACTGTTTTTCCAAATGTAAGAAAATAAAGCACATAGTTTTAGTTGTTTACTATTTACGTACATACGACTGTTTTATTTTTCTAGATCCCTTTTAATGCAGAAGATTTAAATGTTTGGAACCAAAATGATAATTTCATGTCAGACGAAGAAGACGACGAGAATGAACAAAATAGTGTAGACATTGTAGTTCCAGTGGCCGATAATGAAACAAAAATAAAACATGCTGAAGTAATTAAATGTTTGGGCAAGTGCATTCAATGGAGTCAGCAAAATAATATTTCTTTTATAGTGCATTTACACCTACACCATAAACAGGTTATAAGTTGTTTATGATGATAAACTAGTTTAAGAAACTTATTTATCCATACAAATTATAAACACGTTTGTAACTAGCTTTTGAGATAAACTAGTTGCAAACAACCAGTTTTTGTTAATGCAACTCTGTTCTTTTCAAATTTTGCTCTGGCAACGCTAGTGATATTTGACATTTCATACAAAAAAAAAAAAAATTAAGTTAAAAAAGTTTGCGTTAAAAAAAAGGAACACATCAAGAAAAAGTTTAAAAAAATTAATTGAAAATTGTTTTATATAATATGGATAACGAAAATAAAAGGTATGTTTATCGTATGTATAAATGTACGTGCACCAACGTTTTTAAGTTTTTTTTTTTACTGAAGTCAGCTGTTTTGTGACACGGCTGTTAAACTGTTAACTGTCAAAACTGCTGATGTAAACGATATAGTTTATGAAAGTAGTTTACGATCATAAACTAGTTTGAAAATTACAAGTGTAAATGCACTATTACGAAATCATTAGTTTTAAGAGAAATACAGGAAGAAGCTGTTCAAAAAAGTTTGCAAATAGAGCATAAGCAAACAACTTTGAATAATTTTTTCAATGTTGTTTAGTTATAAATTGCATAAAAGGTTTTTTTTTTAACATTTAATTTAAATAAATATAAGTACATATGTTTATAAAATACATAAATAAATAAAATAAAAAACTTTGCTATATAACGAATTTTTCACTATAACGAATGGGTGTGACATTATATCATTCGCTATACCGGGCGTTGACTGTATCAAACAAACAAGTTGTTGATTTTGCACCTGTTAACAAAATGATTCTATTGATTGCTAAAAATTGTAAAATGTTGAATATAATAAATGAAATTTTTAGTTTTAATTAAAAAAATGATCAAAAAACTTTGCCATTTCAAAAAATGTGTTAATTTATTTAATTAAATATTAACAATTCCCAACACCAATTCTACAAGTTTAAATTATTTTATTTTAAACGAAAAAAATCAATTAATATTTTTTAATATTTAAGTAATATTTTAATCAAAAATTTATTTCAAAACAACTTAAATATTAATTAAATCAAAGTTATAATTTTAATTTGCTTTCAACTAAAGAAATAATTTATTCAATTATCACATTAATTAAATTTAAATACTTTTTAACCCATTTTTTTAATTGATAAAAAACTTTTTTCTGTGCATATTTTTGGTGTACGGTGTAAAAACAGACAAAAACACTTACCAAAGGTTTATTCTCGATAATATGTATGTACTTCTGAATTAAGAGCGGACTTACCCTAAAAAGAAATTTTTTTTGTAAATAAAGCAAAATATTTTTTTCATGCATTAATAAAATAAAATATTCAGGCCCATCACAGAAATCCATTCCGATCGAAAGTTAAGATTATTCCGTTGTTTCTCAAAAAAAAAAAAATAATTTAATGGAAATTAAATTCAATGAACTTAAGCCTGATTAAAATATAGAAATTTGGATTAAAAACCATTAACAGTTCAAGAAAAAATAAAAAAATAACCACAATAATAATTATTAAAAAAAAAAAAAAATTAATTTAGTAAAGCTAAATCAAATTCGATCGGAATTTGCATCTAAGGAATTGAAAGAATTCCGATAGAAATGGATGACAGACCTGAGTATTTGCAAACAAAATAATCAAATTCTGAAATCAATATTGCGTTCTTATATTGATTTCATAATACAGTATATAAAATATCAAAACATTTCCTTTACCATTATAAAGTAACATAACATCTGATCCTTATTAATAACGAATTTGTTTGTATATCTACAGTACTTTTCGCTTATAGTCCACACCTATAGTTGCACAACTTTTGTGAACTATAAGCGAATTTGGACTGTTACCGATTGTTTTATACGCCATTTTATGGATAATAAGTGAATCATAGTATAATCCACATTTTGGACTATATTAAAATTATTTCTAAAGTTACCAAAATTTCACATTTATAAAAGTTGCCAGAAAGGGGAATAAAAATATATTGCCAGCTTGTTAAAAAAAAAAAAATATATAAAAAACAGAGTAGACTGTAAGCGAATTTTTTTGCACATAACGTATTAGAAACGCATGCAAAGAAAATTTTGCCTTTAAGCCAAAATGGACTACAAGCGAAATGGAACTTAGAACAAATAATTTGAATGAAATTCGAAAAAATCGGCAAGTAAATATGACAGTTTTGGCTTTAATCCGTTAATGGCCTTTAAGCGAAATGGACTATGAACGAAAATTACTGTATTTATTTTGTTCAGTGTATTTGAAGTTTGATATTGCATTTCGTCTTATATCTTTTACAATTTGGTCAAAATGTCGATCGAATGGTCGCCTTCGGGTTTTTTGGTCGGTAATTTTCTTTAGATATCAAATTCAAAAAATCAGTTGTGTGTTGTTTTAGTAGTAGCTGATGTTACTATCGTTGTTGTTGTTAAAGTACTTTGCGGGAAACTAACATGTTTTGAAGCGTTAATGAGCCACATCTTAAAACAAGATAAAAAAAATTTTGTATTTTTTTCACAGATTTTTTCAATATTAACTTGAAGCAAACTTTAAAAATAATTAATAAAAAAGTTTACAAAAAAGAAATAAACTTTAATAATGATTGGCAAGTTTCATTTAAAAACATCACTTTCTATATGACACCTTTTGTGATTTTTTTTTTACAATATTTTAAGGATTCAAAATTTTAATTATGTACAAAAAAAAAAAAAAAAAAAAAAAAGGGAAAATACATAATTTTTAATTAACAGGGCAAGTTTTTTAACCTTTTGCTTGACAAGTTAGTTTAATGCTATAAAAGTGCATATTTTGTAATTAAGCAATCGATTTTTAAACAAAAAAAAATTATTTCTCTTCCTTAACGACTGCTTTGGGATTTTAGAGGAAACTCTAATTACGAAAATATATTGCTAAATTGTTGCCCCACTTATAACATTAATGGTATTTTCTTTTCTACAAAAAAATACCACCATGTTAAAAGGTGCATGTATAAAATGTTTTGCCAACCCTGTAATAATTATATTTGTTATTTGACGAGAACTAAACACAAGTTATCAAAAAGTGGAATGCCCTGTTTTTAACAGCTGACAAAAAGAAAATTTGTTTATTGCATCAACAACAAAATAAATCATGAAATTCCAGTTTGCTCAAAAACAGTTCAATGTAAGTGAAAATTAGATTAAAAACAACGTTGGCAAAACTAGTGGACGCTTAAGGGAAAATTTAAATAAAATTAACATTACATTCTCATCAGAAGACGAAGCTGAATCCAATAATTAATTGAATGTCATTTCTGCACATATAATGGATGCGATAATATCCATATTTGAACTTTTTCCTTTACAAATTCCTAAAAATACTCAAAAATTTTCTTTAGTTTTTTTTTTCATCAAATATGTAAACATGAAAATAACATTTGATTTTTTGATCTGAAAACTTTTTGTGAGCACAATTTTATAACACCGAATCCACTTAGATTTCATTTAACTGACAACTAGTTATTAACTTATGCTTTCTTATGCCCTTCTATAAAAAAATAGAAAAAATAACTTTAAAAGCTTAACTTTTTTACTGCCCTGATTCGAAGCGATTTTTTCCAAACTTTGTCTGGTAGCCCTATATATAAACAGAAGTGACTTCTTTTACAGGTCATTATCAATACTGTTGATTTATACGGGGCGTAAAGCGCAATGCCTTTTCCTTTAATAATGCTATTTTTTTTAGAATAAGACATGCCACCCTTTAAGAGAGCAAAACATTTTTAAGAAACAAACACCAAATTACATTTTTTTTTAAAAAAATTTCAGTTTTTTTTTGTAGAAAAGAGAACACCATAAGTGATTATATTAATTTATTAACCCGAAAACGATCAACATAGAAGATTGACTAGAAGAGAAAGATAGAGAGATAGGGGAAAAACTTAAGGGCGATTTATTTTCTGAAAAAAATATATTACAGTAAACACATGCTACACTTTCTTATGCTACATCATCACTTGAAGTGTTACATGTTTAACAATTTCAATAGAACAAAATTAGATGCTTTTATTTACAGCTATTACGCTTTTACAGCTATTTGAGCGGATTCTGCAGACTATTACGGTTTCGCCACAAACATTTACATCACTAAAAACATAGAATTTTCTATTTAATATGTAAATATTTTTATTATTTCGTTTTAAACAACCTTTTCACAGAATTATGGGCGGCATGTATTACCAATAAAAAATTGAGCTTCCAACGAAGCAGGTTTGTAAGGGTTCGCTTACCATATCGCTTACGGAAGACATGAATTTTATATGGCGAGTTCCCACTTTGAAGCAACACATTTCTGACACAGAAAGCGCTTTGTTCAGCGAAAATAAAAATTTGTGAAAGTAACGATCAGCTTTGCCCACTGAATTGTTTGTTACTGTTATTCCTTAATATGCTCCCTTATAAACTTACTTCGTGGTAAGGGAATGTCGTGGCTCGCCAAATTTTATATATATATTTTTATACCCTCCACCACCACTGTGGTGAATGAGGGTATACTAAGTTTGTTATTCCGTGTGAAACTTTTTTATTATACTTTTAAGACCCCATAAAGTATATATGTTCTGGCTCCTTGAGTAATTCTAAGTCGATTTAGCCATGTACGTCTGTCTGTCCGTCTGTTGAAAACACGATCACTTTTGAAAAACGCAAAAGAAAAGAACAAACTTGGTCTCAAATTGCTTGTAGTTATCCTAAGCAGTTTGGGATTGAAATCCAGCAACATCGGTTCAGTAGGATCAGAACTATGAATCAAAATGTGGAACCACCACCCTGAAAAATTTGATAATTTTGATACAAAAACTAACATAAATGGTTTATTAATGCACGGAATGACATAAAAATTTGCTCGAATTTGGTTTGTACGACTGCAAATCATACCGGTAAATTTCGTGACGATCGGTCCATAATTTACCATAGGCCCCATATAAACCCATCTCGAGGAAAACAGTTTAGTACGCCTAAAACCGCAATAAAAAACGCTAGCATACTTAAATTTGGTACGTCACAGTTTTGTAGGACCAGAAATGTCACTGTAAAATTTTTTGAAGATCGGTCCATAATTTACACTAGGCCCCATATAAACCCTACTTCCGGAAAACAGTTTAGTACGCCTAAAACCGCAATTAATAACGCTGGCACACTAAAATTTGGTACGTCACAGTTTTATAGGACGAGAAATCACATTGCCAAATTTCGTGAAGGATGGTCCATTATTTACCCTAGGCCACATATAAACCCTACTATCGGAAAACAGTTTATTGCGTCTAAAACCAAATAAAGCTCACTTTGGGAAAATAATAAAATTCGCCTTAAACCATCACAGATTTAGATATTGCGGTAAAATGTCTTACTTAAATTCATATGGCCAGAAAAAATATCATGCAAATTTGTGAAATTTTCTGTTAACGCTAAAACTAATTACACTGCTGTATTGAAATTTATTCTAATTTATTTTTTGTAATACCAGAAATCAGTCTTCAGAATTTTGGGATGATTGGGCCATAATTTACCATAGGTACAATACAAATAACGCTCCTAAAAATTATTTTAGTTCGGCTAAAACTTTTACGAATCATGATATTTTATTCAAGCCAGTTCAAAGTACTAACAAGAAACGCATAAAATTTTCTTATTGTCGGTCAATAATTTAATTCAGGTCTAAACCGCAACTTATTTTAATGCTGACGCTCGTTTTTGTGAAGCTTAGTTAATAATATATATGTATTTATCCTATAGAGCTCACTCCTGTCGGTGGAGGGTATCAAATATTCGGCACAGCCGAATATAGCACTCTAACTTGTTTAATATCAAAGTTGTTTTTGGAAATACTATTATTTATTAAAAGATTTTGGTTGTTGTGCTTAATTCCCTTTTTTAATAATTGATAAAAAATACTGAAATTTTTTGTTGGAGGATAAGCTGTTCCTATGCGCATTTCACTGGTTGCTTAGGCCAGATCATCAGGAAACGTTCTCCTAAATAATTTTTGAAAATCCAAAGCTTAAAACTATGGTTGTACAAACAATGTAGTAAGTACCAAAATTGTAAAGCAGGGCAAAGTGAAGGTAAAATATTCAACATGTTGTGCATGTTTTTCACCAACATTTTCACAAAATAACTTGAAAAATGTTCCCACAGTTGTTCATTTTTTGTACAAACGAACACAAAAATGTGGAAGATGTACCATTTATGCAACATATTTCTCAGAAAAGAAATCGCCATAACTCTATGATTGTGTTCAAGGCGAACTCACTAGAAGGTGGGGTGAAGTCAACATATGGTGTTTTTTTCGGTGGTGGAGCTATCAAAGTTTGTTTACAAACTACCATAGATTACAAATTGCACTTTTTTATGTAAACAAACTTTTTTTTACTAGCAATTTCTTCGACAATCGGACCACAAAAGAAGTGATGTTGTAGAATTGACCTCACCTTCTAGTGAATTCGCCTTGATTGTGTTAGTAAAATATTTGTTTACTTTGTTGTTGTGTTCTTTAATTGGTTTGAACGATTTTACGTTCTAGTCAATCTTCTATGAGGATACTTTCCCATATTTCTAATCACAAATTGACTTAGTACTTACTATTATAACTTTAACATAAAAGTTTTTTGTATGCCCATTAGAGTTTATTCACGGGAATTCCCGCTTTCCCGGGAATAATTTTACGGACTCGCGAAACATTTTGCACAAGAATTTTTTTAATCTTTAGTGGGACTTCCGTCTTTACTTATTTTATTTAACCCAATTTTTTAGTACATATCAATGTTTGTTGTGATTTAAGGCTTATTTAGCTGATTTTCGAGAATCGGCTTTATGTAGGGCCTGTGGTAAATAATGGACCGATCTTCACAAAGCTTTATTTTCAGTCATATCGAACTGTAATGGGCTTAATCTTACAACAATATTAATTTTTCTACGGTTTAAGGCGAACTAAAGGGTTTTCCGAGATTGGGTTTTATATGGGATCTATGATAAATTTTAACTCGATCTTCACAAAATTTAGTTGTATAATTTCGATTATACGAAATATCACCACAAAAGCATATTATTCGTCACAAAATTCGGTGGTGGGATTGGATTAGATATATAAAATGAATTTGTGAAATATAATGACATCCAGTGCATTCCTCCACCTATTTCCGCATTTGGTTGTATAAGTATTTTCCTAGTGAACCGATTCTGCTGAATTTTAATACCAAACTACTTAGGAAAACTAAAAACAATTTGTTGGGTCGTTCGGAAGTAAGCGTGATATTAACGGACGGTCATGACTAAATAGGCTAAGAATTACTCAAGGACCCATACTTTACGGCAGTGTTGCCATATTGACGCTTTTCGTATATTTTTCGACGCTTTTTTGGTCTCGCTGAAAAAACGAAAAGAATCTAACAATCAAAAATGGAAAAATAAGGAAAGAACTGATGAATTTTGGACTGAAGTCTACAAATAAAAAAATTCTTTGGCTGAAAATTCTTTTCAAGAATGAGCTAACTTTGTTATTCGCATACTTACGTTTCCTAACATAAATACCGAAGTCAATAGAACATTTGGCTTAATGAATTTGTTACACCAAAAATTAGAAGTCGACTTTTTTTAAGCTCAGCCAATTCGTTATTGCATATTAAATACGGTCTAAAACAAGAAACAATTTTTTGTTGTTGCTTTTACAAATTGCCCTCAAGAGTTTTTGGGTCAAATTCATGCAAATCAAACTTATAAAAGATCTGAGTATTTCATTAAAACCATTTTGTGGGCCGGCTGATGATGACAATTATGAAAAAAATGTATTTGAAAAAAAAAATTATCAGGCCTATTCTGAAAAGAACTTTAATTGAAATCTTGTCATTTCAAATCACATGGGCCTTTTTAAATCACACGTGTGATATTGTGCTGTTCCGTTTTGTTTTTTCGGTGTGATTTTCAATTGCCTTAGGCACACCGAGAAACACAAAAACGGTGTGATTTTCAGAACACCACAAAACCACACGTGTGATTTTAAAAGCAGGTGATTTGAAAACATGTGATTTTCAGAACTGTCAGCCTGTATGAATTACACTGCCTGCCACTTGATTAAGGAATCACATTTTGTTAACTTTAATTAAGTATATCTCCTAAACTAAAGTTCAGAAAAAAATTATTTTTTGCACAACTTTTTCGTGTGTCACTTGCATAAGGAATATTTTAAAAGTAAGCAAACTGTAATTTATTTTTTAATTTAAGGTTATAAAAATTAAAGTTATTATCTTCTAGCATTCAATTAGTAATGAGTACTGCCACCAGTTTTAGAAATAACCTCAAAAATCCGATTTGGCATCGACTTGTATTATGACTCTTAGTAATTTAGCGAAATCGAACTTCATGCTTCCGTTATTGCATCCTTTAAGGATCCTATCATCTCAAATTGTTGTCCTCCTTCATTAACTTTTCTTGTAAGCCAACCCCAGACAATATCCACTGGATTCAGATCTGGCGAATATGGGGGCCAATCCAAAAGTTATGAATCGGAGCGTTGTCGTGTTGGTGCATCCAAGGTATGGGTCCAAAGAAATCATCAAATTTTGGAAATGCTTCCTCCAGAATGTTTTTGTAAGTCGTTGCAGTCATTTTGTGGGATACAAAAACCCATTCTATGATACCATAATACGAAATGGCACCCCATACCATTATTCCGCGCTCTCGGCTGTGTCTGTGGCTCAAAAATATTTCCTCCTTATTTAGGTCATGGAACCATCAATATTAAACTTTTTTCATCGGAAAATACAACTTGAGACCATTTGTCCGACCATGTCATTGTATTTTTGGCAAACTGTAGACGTTGTGATTTGCGTTTTTCATTAAGTGGTGTTTTTTTTTGCAGTTTTCGTCGGACTATGTACCCAATAAAAAATGAAGCTTCCAACAAAGCAGGTTTGTAAGGGAGAAACGTAAAAGTTTCGCTTACCATATCGCTTACGGAAGACATGAATTTTATATGGTGAGTTTCCACTTCGAAGCAATACATTTTTGACAAAAAAAAGCGAGTTATTTAGCGCATTTACAAATTGTTAAATGTTACGATCAGCTTTGCACAATGAATTTATTGTTACCGTTATTCTTTAATATGCTCCCTTACAAACCTGCTTCGTAGTAAGGGAATGTCGTGGCTCTTCAAACTTTATATATATTTTTAAATTTACAAAGAATTCGTTCACTTACCATATTGTATCTCTGTATGTCTTATTGCGTAGCGCATGAATGTATGCTTACTTTTTAAAATGTACCGTTTGTGCTTCGCAGAATAAGAAAAAAATTTATTGGGTATGGGCGCGAGTTTAAAATACGGTGCACTGTTCTTAGACTGGCACTGACTTTACTTTTTTCACGTATTTTTGATACTGACATGGCAGAATTTGATGCAATTCTAAGAATTTGTCGTCTTTCTTTTGGAGTTGTTGCCATTTTCTTCTGCCCTTTCATGTTTTTTTTACGTTATTTAAATAATTGTACACAACTGTCTTTCCTCTATTAATGGTTTTTACTATTTGGACCGGATTCTGACCCTGAGATATCAAAATCAGAATTTTTTCTTTTTCAGAGTTATTAAGAGCCTTACCACGTCCCGTTTTGATTAAAAACTATCAAATTAAAAATTCTCTAGCCGTTTATATTGAAAAAAATTCAAATCACAGCCTTCGTGATTAATATTAAAAGAATTCCTTATGCAAGTGACACACGAAATAGTACCACAGAAATACATGTCTTTAAATAAATGCATAATTTTAGTATAATAAAAATATGTATATTTTTTATTTCTTCAGGAAACTAAAGCCAACGCTTTGAAATTTGGTTGTGCAAAAAATTATTTTTTTCTGAACTTTAGTTTGGGAGATATACATACTTAATTCAAGTTAACAAAATGTGATTCCTTATTCAAGTGGCAGACAGTGTATATAAAACGTTATACATATTTATTTTGTTTTTTAAATAAATTTGTATTTCATTTTAAAATTTTTGTTTATTGTCTGAATTTATTGAATTAATAATAAAATAAATCATTTATTTTAATATCACTGCTTTTGGACTTTATGAGGTCTAAGATAAATATTAAATGAGTTGCACATGGAATGACAAACTTATGGCTAATAAATCAGTGAGTGTTGTCATTATTTCTTAAGGACAATCAGATCGTTCTTGTTTGTCTACTTTACGTGCGTTTTGCGTTGTAACCTCGCATTGGTTAATGGCTTGGCGTCGTTTAACTGTACCGAGTTCCAGTTTTTGCTGTTGTCAGCATTGACTTTCTGCAATCGTTCGTAACCTCAATGTTTTAACGTGTTTGTCTGGCGGAGAACCATTTATAACTCAAAGTGAAAGGTTGAGAAACATAAAAAACTTTGACGTTTACTGGTGGAGACCAGAAATACTATGGAGTGGATTCTGGAAGCTCTCGCCTTCCTATACGAAGGTTTTGTTCGGAAGAGGACTTGTGGTTGAAGCTCAAAAAATTCGTGTGATACCCTGGCAATATACTTAAATAGTCAGTTAAAAGTTTTAAGTAAAATAAAAAAAAAAAATAAAAAATATATGGTCTGCATTGGTAGTTTTAACGCCCAATTTTATGGGTTTAAAGGTCGTTTATATGTTGACAGATTTTTAGATATGTTGGTTTAAAGACATTTCAAACCAAAAACAGAGTTTAGCTTGCTCTGATTTATTAGGCCTTATTATACCTTCATTCACCACTGCTGGTTAAGGGTGAATTTCCTTTTGAGCAGGAGTCCCGAGATCCAGAGAATAAAAAAGTGCGACAAAACAAAATACCTAATGCGCATTCATGTTTAATTTTTTGCATGTTTTTTAATATTTTCTTATTTGAGCTTTCTTGCTTTCATATTTAAAAATTATTTTCATACATAAGAATTTGCCCTGTTAATGAGTGTAAAATGACAATTGGGATTGTTAAGATTTGGTTTTAGCCACGAGCAGTAAAAAAGACACCAAAGGGTTTTTTAATCTTTAATAAGAACGTCATTTTAAATTGACACATCTTTTATTTTTCATTTCTCTTTTTTTTCTTTTTCTTTTCAATGTCTTATTAAATCTTTGATTTTGACCGTCTCGAAATCATTAAAATCTGCAGTTGAACTAAAGAAATCAAAGACACAATTTTGAGCAGATTTTGAGTGTCAAAAAGAGTGTCAAATGACACCTTTTAAATAAAGATAATTTCAAATTAACGAAATTTTCTCCCCTTTAAAAGAAAACCACAAAATTAACCAGATTTTTATGTCTGTTTTTTTTTATATAAAATTTAACATGTGTTTGAATGACATTCAAATTTAAAATTTTTTGTTCTTTTTTTTAATATTTGAAAAAAAACAAAAAAGTATTATTGAGATTGAAAAAAGAGGAATAATGTTTGTATTTGATTTTAATGAAACGCATGTTATTGGATACAGATCCATTAATTTTTAACGTAGACTCCTTTAAGCTTTATGTACTCCTTGCGTCTGGTTTGGAAACAAGAAATAGTCACTCGGGGCTAAATTCGGAGAATACGGCGGAAGAAGGATAAATTCGTAGTCTTATTCATGGATTTTTGCAATGGAATGCTGAATGGGAACGAAATTCACTTTTTCCGTTTTCTCCCTAAATCATGGGAAAGTCTAATATCAATGGATGTTAAACACACACTAAATGACGCAGGTCATTAAAATTTTGACAGGATTCAACTGATAGATTTATATTGATAGAATTAGTGTTGCTCTTTCTGTTAATAGGCGGGTCATTTAAAAAGTCACGTAATTATTGACTATCTCTCGTTTATATAAAAATACGCAGACCACAACTTTAACCTCTTACATACATAAGTCAGTTCAATAAGAAAAAAGTTTTATTTAGTTATAGTTTTCTAAGGGCGGGTTTTTGAGGTGTGGGTTAAGTGTAAACTTAGTTGAAATTGGGATTATTAGCACATCATTAATAAATGAATTAATTAATAAATATTTCATTCCCGAAAATAATTTTTGATAATAAATTTGCATGTGTCCGGCAAATAAAAAACTGAAATGGCAAGCTGCTTTATTTAGCAACTAGTTTTTTTTAAATTTGGTTTTTTTCTATCCTCTTACAACTACAATTCGTGTTGGAAAAAACCCAGCCAATTGTAGGGGAATGTATGAGAGAAAAAATTCACTATTTATTGTTGTGTTTTTGTTGAAGCTTTGATATTGTTACAAGTAAGAGCTGAGTGTTTAAAATTCTTATTCACTTTATGGTCTTACTTGTATAATATTTTTAGCTTTTCTAAAGTATTTGGAAAATTTTTACTATTTAATTAGGCTTAAGTTCATTAAATTTAATTTTCATTAAATTATTTTTATGAAGAAAGGAATTTTTACAACATGGAAGATTAATTAAAATTGTTATTGATAATTTTCATTCTTGACTGACCTGGGATTCGAAGCCAGGCTGGCTGGCGTGTGATTCGAACCCAGGCGGCTGGTTACCCTGACATGTTTCGACCTCAACCACTAGGTCTTCTCAAAGGGATTTGCCGACTTACACTCGCAGCCATCGATGACTGCTGACGTCAGTAGTCAAACATCAATCCTTAAACCAAATTGTATTTTAACCTTTGGTAGATCGAAATTTGCTTATTGAATGATTATCCATTTTTAATTGATCTCACATGTAAGTCGGCAAATCCCTTTGAGAAGACCTAGTGGTTGAGGTCGAAACATGTCAGGGTAACCAGCCGCCTGGGTTCGAATCACACGCCAGCCAGCCTGGCTTCGAATCCCAGGTCAGTCAAGAATGAAAATTATCAATAACAATTTTAATTAATCTTCCATGTTGTAAAAATTCCTTTCTTCATAAAAATAATTTAATGAAAATTAAATTTAATGAACTTAAGCCTAATTAAATAGTAAAAATTTGGATTAAAAACCATGAATAGTTCAACAAAATAACCACAATACTAAGTATTTGGAAAAAGTTTCCTGACGAGCTGGCCTAAGCAACCAGCGAAATGCGCATAGAAACTAGCTTTCCCACAACAATAAATTTCAGTGTTTTTTATCATAAATTGGGATTATTAGCACATCATTAATAAATGAATTAATTAATAAGTTGACAGTAAACTGAAACTTTTCTGGCGATATGTGAGTTTTTTTATTATTTCATTAAATACAACATTTAAAGCAAAACTAAGCGGCTCCGTCAACATTGAGTATATATAATGTGTAAATATAAGATAATGGCGGCACAAATCTGTGTTTAGATTATCTTAACCTAGTTAAACTTATATCTCAAAAACCCCGCTTTAGTTTGTGGTCTTTGAGGTCCAACTACTACTGAATTGCTGGCGAATTGGCAACGTCCAATGGAAAATAGGTGAAAATTGGAAAAATGCAGCTTTTAGAAGTGTAAAGGGATGTGTTCATAACACATCAATTAAACACTTATCGGGTGAACAAAAGATAATAAAGAACAAAGAATTGACAAAGCCGTTTTATTCTTGATCGCATGTATAAGAGTAATAGCAAACCAAATCTGGGTACACAAGATGTAGCTTTGATTATTATTGATCGAGACTCAGTGAAAGCCCGCTGCTAATTCCTTTGTTAAAAGGGCGACAATAACTCATTGAACATAAAAAACGCCACTTGTAAGACAAACGTTTTTTTTAATAACTTAAATCGCGATAGTGTAAAACAAATATTTGGTGCAATTTATAAACAATAACCATCTTTAATGCAATAAGTTAATCTTAAAAACAAAAACAGTCCTTAACAAAACTTTGAAATTTAAGTCCGAGTGTTGAGAACGAAGAAAGGAAGTAACTAAATAAAGATTTCTGTGTCAAACATGTATTGCTTCAAAGTGGAAACTCGCCATATAAAATTCTTGTCTTCTAAATGCGATATAGTAAGCGAAACTTTTACGTTTCTCCCTTAAGCCTAGTACTCTGTTCCAATTTGTGAAAAATGTTTAGCAACATCTATCTCGAGAGTTTGCACAATTTGATGTTTTTAATCTTTCAAAGTAGGCGACATTGTTTTGCGTGTGTAAACAAAACCCACATGTATTTTACTAAAAAGCATTTTTTTAAATAAAAATGAAAGTAAATATGGATGAAAAACTGTTACCGGTTGTGTTACTTATGTTTTTTCGTTCTCAGTTAATATAAAGTGTAAACTTTTTTCATTTTCTTTAAATTCCACGTGAAATAAGTGCAGCTTATATTATTTTGCAGTTGTAAAAAAATGTTGCCAGAAACATTTCGCACCGTTTTCACAAATTGAACAGAGTACAACTCTATCAGCATTATTTCATAGAAATTTCGCACAAGTTTTTTTCATATGAGTTTTGACAAATTTCACGTGATATGTTGAACAGAGTACCAGGCTTTACAAACATGCTGCGTTGGAAGCTCCATTATCTTTAAGCTAATAACAACCGTTTAAGCAATAAAATATTATTTCCAGCTTTTTGTTAACCATCAGCTAAATCATCATATGTTATTGGTTAACTGCTAGTTAAACAACAGCTGTTGCGTTTATTATTTCAAATTTTTTTTTTTTTTTTTTTTTTTTTTTTTTTTTTTTTTTTTTGTGGAAAATGACTTGGAAATTGTATACAGATGCCTTCACGCATCTTCTTTTTGTTTATCAGTAACACTGTCTGTTTTCGGTATTTTTTTTTTCGTTTCTTAGAAATAATAAAAAATGTAAATGAAAGCACTGCTATCAACCTTGAAATTTAGTATTTTGATAGAGTCAGCATTTTCTTGCTCTGAAAAACATTTTTAATTGAAATAATTAATGACTGTAAATTTGGGTCTAAGAATTATAAATATAATTACAAATTAGATATATTCTAACCCTCATATTCATAAAAAATATTTTAGATTTACAGCAGGATTATTGTGTCTTTCCAAACATGTCTGTTTTAATGTCTAATTGTCTAATATTCATATAGATACAAATTAAAAAACATGAAAATTAATAAAAACAAACATGACAGCCCCTCTGTTTGACAACCCCTCTTTCTTCTCTAACCCGATCGCCAACAAACAAAACAAACGTGTATGTTAGACATGTATGGAAAGCCACCGTGTTAACTCCCTCTTACTACCAACTAGCCTACCGGGGCACCCTGTATTAATTTTAAATTTGATAAAAACAAGCACACATTTTTTACAAAAATAGCACAACTTATTAAAACTATCATTATAGTGATAAAAAATATTCTAAAAAAAATTTATTTTTTAAACTTCTTAATGCATTAATTTCTCATAAGTAAAGTTTTCAAAACTTTTCTGAAGAAATTAAATTATCCAAAACTTTTGCAATAACTTTAATGCATTTACCTTTAAAACTTAAGGCCCAACCATAATATGCATAGCCTTGCTTAACCTACTGTCAAAAATTAACAAAAAGTCTCTCAAATGTATTTAAAAAAACAAAAACAAAATAAAAAAACATTTGATTCCGTACGGAATGTGCGATCAGTTTCGCACTTTGCTTAAGCAAATGACAATTTCATAAAACTTAACAAAACGTTTCCTTAAGTTCAATATGGTTTGCCTCATATGATTTACATGTATTCGCACATTTGCTCAAGCCAACTTAAGCACATTATGGTTGGGCCTTTAGTCTGACACCTGAATGCAGCTAAATTTGACTTTAATTCGAATTATATAATAAATGTTACAGAACATGCTCGTAAACATAATTGTTGAAAATGAATGAGATAATTTTATTGAATTATAAAATAATTAAAATTTTATGTCTGATTTTTACAATTACATTAATGTTTTTGCAGTTCATCAATTCGGTTTCTAATAGTTACAAATTTTTAAGACAAGTTTTTATATGAAAAAAAAAAAAAAAAAAAAATATATGCAAGCTAAAAAGTAAAAAGAAAAAAAAAATAAAAAGGCATATATGCGTACAACTCATCTCAGTGAAAAAATGTATGTTTTATTCTTGAGTTAAATTGCGACCTTAGGACAACAAAGTTCTAACTTGAATTTTTTTTCAAAAATTATTTCTACATACGGTGATCATTCTTCCATTTTAAAAGAGGACAATTCTTTTTTTTTTGAGACGATGTCCTTTAAGGTTTTTCTTCAACAAAGAGGTTAGTAGATTGTCCTTTTTTGAGTGGCTTGTCCTTTTGTTAGATCATATCTTTTTTCTTTAAACTCAAAAACAATAAGATTTATTTTCCCAAAACCCTTAAATACAGTCAAACACGCTGATTAAATTTTAATAAGATTTCTCTATGACGTGTTAAATCCCGAATATTTATTTTTGATAAAAACACTGAAATTTATTGTTGAGGGAAAGCTGGTTTCTATGCGCATTTTGCTGATTAACAATAACGCCAGCGTTAGATCGAATTCTAGAATTGATCGTGTCATTAAAAAAACATGTTCTTCCTCAAAGAAGGTATCCGAAGATATTGCAAAAATTATTTTGATGATCCATATGCTGAATTGTGGTTACTTTCGGCATATAGCCAAGCCTTTTTATTCCATATATACATATATATATATTTGTCATCTGCTCTGACTTTAAAGGACGTTAACGAAATGTTTATGACAAGGTTTCTGAAGTAAAAACACATATACAGCCATGTCACAGAGCACAATTCCGTTCGGAATGATTCCGTTCGGAATTGAAAAAAACATATTTGTGTATTGATGGAAAGTATATTTTAATAATTTTTTGGCCTTAAAGATACAGAAAACTTCCATTCCGTTCATGAAAACAAAAATGGTTTCATTCCGCAAAGTTTTTTTGTAATTTTCTGAAGCACCAAAATACGGAATGAATTCCGTTTCCGAAAGGAATTGTACTCTGTGACATGGCTGATAACACCATTTCCAAGAATATAATCCCATTAGTGCCGTACCAAAAATTCGTCTTATTAAATGGGGAAAAATATCATTTTTAAAAATACAAAATTAAATCATAGTTGGAGGAAGTGCACTAAATATTGATTTAAAACAACATTGCATTTTTTCACTATCACTAACTAACAATCAATTCAAGTAGTTCAAATCCAACTTACAATCCAAGCAGCTGCATATAAACATTCACTAAAATTTAAAATAAATTTAATTTTGTATGTGCATTAAACAAAATGAAATTTTGTTAAAAACAAAATAATTCTTGGCTTTAACCAATGCGAATTCCACTACAGGTGGTGTCGAAACGCCATCTGATTTTTGACAGTTCGAGGCACTTTGTTTTGATTGGTTAGTGTTTTGTTAGGAATGGTTGACATTTTGGACCGTAAACACTAGCAATGCAATGCAAAAAACCCTATGTTGTTTCTGTTGTTTTTGGATTGTTGTAGTTCCGACTACTTTAACTATGAAAACATTTTTGTTGAATTTTATGCAAAACATTTAATTGCACTCAAATGAGTGAAGAAATAAAAAGTTGCAATTAACTGATGATTGTTTATTTTATATCAAAGTATTTGTTTTTGAGTGCAAACATTTTTTAACATCACTGCCGCCACTCATGTTTAGTGAGATTGTTAGTTTTCAATTCATCACTCAACATCAACAAAATGATTGCAATAATTTTGTACTATCCCTACACTCACAATATTATTACAGTAACGGGCTGTAGGTTATTTAAGAAGTATTCCGTTCAGTCATTTTTAAATAAACAAACATTTTAAATTTGAAGCAAACTTATTTTTTACTATCTAACATTTATTCAAAAAACTAATTTTGTCTGCTGAATAAGTAAAAGTATTCTGTATGTAAAATTAAATGAAAATGAAATTTAAAAGAACTGCAAATTTACTTGAAACCCGATCTACTTATTTTGCTTTTGAATTTTAACGAAAAGTTCATTTAATTTTTACTGTCAAAAATTCAACGGCGAATTCCGTAAAAACAAATGAATTTTCAGTTATTTTATATAATTTAACTACCAAAAAATTAATTTTTAGTTATTTATTTATTAGGGTATTAATTTAATCGATCTTTTGCTTCAATCGGTTAATCGCTCGATTAATTAACAGAGGTTTTGGTTTAATCGCTTAATAATCGGTTAATTTTGTAATTGATCGGTTAACCAATTAAAATTTTATTTTTTATTTTTTTATAAATAATAAAAATGCATAAACTCTTTATTATTTTTTTTTTTTTTTTTTTTTTTATTCCTGCACTAAATCCCGCGAAGCTTTTCGCTTGTCTGCAGGAGACCAGAGTCTCTGGCGGGAATCGAACCCGCAACCCCGGTACTGATAGACTAGCTCGCTACCAGCAAGCTTACCGGAGCACCCGAAAAAAAAAAAAAAAAAAAAAAAAAAAAAAACTAAGTCCTCTATTACGGTTCACAACTCAACTCAGTTGAGTTGTAATTTCTTAATTTTTGTATGTATTATGGTTTACAACTTTGCTATATTACGGCGAACAAAAACATCAAAAGATTACAACTCATTACAACCAGTTGTTTTAATTACAACCCAACTAAGTTGAGTTGTAAATAGGGGCCTAACAGACCATAAATTAACATAACAATTCTTGAACTAAAACGAGCAAACAAAAAAATACATAATTTTTAATTAATATATAAATAATATATATGTATTATTTATAAAATAAACTGTTAGATAATTTTATTAGTTATTTCAATAGTTTAAGGAGATCTTAAAAAATAATCTTTTAAAAAATAATTTGTTTTACATGTTTATGATTTAAGCGATTCTTTTCTGAAGTTTTGATGAATTTGACTTGGAAAGAATTCATTCACTTATCGCAGATGTTGGAGAAATTGAAAGCAACCCATAATACAGAATATCTTATTTCTCAGTCCTCTTCCTAGATTTCTCTAAACATATAAAATCTTCCATTATGCCCTTAGAGTCCTGTTTTAATTTTTTTAAATATTTAGCTCTTCTAATTGTTTCCGTTAATTCTGTTAAATGATTGATATAAGAAAATATGAGAAGAAAAAAATTTGACTACAAACACTTATTTAAAATGAAGATCACTGAACACCTTCTTTGTTGGTATGAAAAAATATTTTCTTAACACATACCTTTTGTATATGCGACGACAAATAATTAAAAATACAAAAAAAAATATTGTAATACTGTAAAGAATTTAAGATTTTGTTATGTCGGTTAATCGACTGAAATTAACCGGTTTAATCGTTAATCGAAAAAAGCCAATTTTAAGTTAATCGATAAGTTAATCAGGTAGTAATTAATCGGTTAACCGATTAACGGTTAAAAGAATGAATACCCTTCTATTTATATATTTATAGTTTTGTGTAGAAAATTCCCATATGCTATTTGTTAAAATTATTTAGTTAAATACAGGGTGTCCGCCGGCAAGTAATACTACTTTGTTTGTAAATGGTGTAAATGGTCTTATGGAAGCTCTTTTGTCAACTGAATCTTAAATGGAAACAAATGCAACTCCTTGTGAAAAATTGAGGCCAAAGCTGTTCTTTGAAGACCAAGCTCCTGACCACGGCGTCGAATTGAGGATGATGGATTGTTTTGAACACTTTCTTGAGCAGCAGTAATGTTTTCAGCCGATCTTGCAGTACGTTGTGGTCTATGCTTGGGCCTATCACCTACAGACCCTCTTTCTTTGAAATCATTCACTACACGTTAAATAGTGCGTTTTGTTGGCACGTTGTTTCAAGTAACTTTCTCATCGTCACAGTAATCGATGATTGATTTTGATAAAATGTTTTAACGATTAAAACACGTTGGTCTAACAAACATTTTTCCATAATTTCCATAATTTGCCACGTGTCTACTTCACGGTTGCCAAATATGAACTGTCAATACTAATGTTTACCAAAATAGCGGCAAAACAAATTAGTATACCTTCCTGGCGGACAACTTATACTTCAACTTTCTTAAATAAAATAATTGCGAATACCATATCGGTAATACTGCTAGTGTCTTGTAATTGAAAGTTCTTCTGTAAACAAAGTGGTCAGTACAACAAAAGTAAAACAAACATGTTTATCGGGGTAAGTAAATAAAACCAAATATTCTCTCTCTCTCTCTCTCTCTCATTAGAAAACCAAGCGGAGAGGTTTCTGGTATTTTCTAGAAAAACGTGTATTATATAAAATAACTGAATTACATAAAATAACTGAAAATTCATATGATTTTACGGAATTCGCCGGTTATTTTTTTGATAGTTAAATTATATAAAATAACTGAAAATTCATTTGTTTTTATGGAATCGGCCGATGAGTTTTCGACAGTAAAAATTTAATGAACTTTTAGTTAAAAATAAATGAAAAATGAGTATACCGGTTTTTAACGAAATATTCATTAATTTTATCTTAAAATTTCATTAATTTTACGTGAGTGTGAGTGTAAGTTAAAAATTCGTTCACTACCCCTATCTGTGATGACAGTATGCAATAAAAAATATTGGCACTCTTGTTATATATGTTATCCTTATGCTTATTATTTTTTTAATTTAAGAATTAGTACTTTCCATATAAAATATGTTTCTACCTGATAAAAGTTTCTTACTGTGACACCAAGATCTTTTTGGTACTTACTCGTAGAACCATATTGCCCAACATCTATGTGCCTCATCGTTGAGCATCAGAGTTCTGTCTGTTTTCTGAGACTAAATTTGTGCTTTTAAAAGTTTTTAGAGAGCTATAAGTATTTCAGGAATATTCAATTATTTGCAAACACAAAAATTTTATTTTAAAAACCTTGCAATATATGCAAAAATTTTCAAGAAAAAAAAGCTTGAAAAATTAGCCCTGTAAATGATTTATACATACACACAGATTCAGGTATGTGGATACTTATGTGGGAATTTATATATATAAATAAACAACACTAGTTACATTGCATGAATAAACTTTAAACCTTTAAACTAAAGTAATTTACGACTGAATAAACACATACAGATGTAAAGAAAGGGTGTCCCAAAGTTAGCGAAAGATTTGCATTAAATAGAAAACACAGTTTTTAGCTGTTAAATTGTTATTTTATAATTGAGTCATAAAGAGCATAGGATATTTGTATTTATGGAATAACATATCGGAGTAATGACCTTTACGGTTATGCCGGTACAAATATACTTTTCTGCGAAATTTAGCATGAACGTAGTTTTGCAATTATGTGGCTCAATTTCTGTGATGTAGAGTTTAATTTCATAAACAAAAGCTTGGGGTCAATTTTGATTACCGAAACGAGAGCATACTAAAAACATACATAAAACGTTTGAATTAAAAAAAAAAACAATCCTAAAATTAAAATCGGTAAAGCCCAAACGCCAGGCGAATTTTCGAGATTATACCCTATTGGGAAACGAAGGCAGTCATGGGCTCACAAAAACAAAGTTATATTATGAGGTTAAAATGCATATGAAAGTTATTTGTGGCGAATATTATCTAGATATTAACATCCATATGAGATTTTTTGTCTTAAAGGTATTTAAGGGACGGTCGCTAAATTGTTCATTAATGATAAAATTTAAAAGGAAATTAAAGCTATTTATAGATGTGAGCTCTGGGCGAATGTGAACCGATTCGAAAAGAATTTAATTTGCACTAAAATATTTTTGAGGCGAATTGTATCTAAAAACCGAACGTTAACGGACACAAAAGTCTAAAGGCCCAACCATAATATGCATAGCCTTGCTTAACCTACTGTCAAAAATTAACAAAAAGTCTCTCAAATGTATTTAAGAAAACAAAAACAAAATAAAAAAACATTTGATTCCGTACGGAATGTGCGATCAGTTTAGCACTTTGCTTAAGCAAATGACAATTTCATAAAACTTAACAAAACGTTTCCTTAAGTTCAATATGGTTTGCCTCACATGATTTACATGTATTCGCACATTTGCTCAAGCCAACTTAAGCACATTATGGTTGGGCCTTAATTTGGAAAGAAGTTTTTATGGTTAATATGTGAAATCATATCACCATTCTATGTAACTTCGTCCTTAGTACAATTAAAATGTATTTACCAAATTTGATTAAATTATCTACAAAATTGCAACTTGTACTGTGCGCACAAAGTTACCATTAGCGCAAACTTCCAGCCTGACGGACGGATGAACATCGTTAGATCACTTTAAAAAGTTATTCTGAGTCGGTCGGTTTACTAAAAAAGTGTTCCAGATTTCTATGTATGACATCGCCAAAAACGCTTTATCCTTAAATTTTGCTTATATAAATATACAATTTGAAAGTTTAAAATAACATTTTTAAAGACATTCTGCTTTGGTTTATAATTTTATAGTAAAAACTTAATGTAGATGACGAAATCGAAGCATCACGTTGGGTATACAGATAGAAATACATTTTAAACATAATTTTGAAAAATATGGGCTAAATACTTAAAAATTGTTGCAAAAATGCCCTTTTAACTAAATTACGCAAAAAATAGGCAAAAGGGTAAAATATGCAATAATATGCACTAACAAATCGATGCCAAAATTCATCAAAAGCTCTAAAACGGATAAATATATTGTTTCTGTCTTGCCCCGTATGAACGTAGTGGCGAACGACGTCAAAGCAACAACAAAATTACAAAATATTTTAGACATAGAGGGTGGAGAAAGAAAAAGGTACACAATAGAAAGCTTACGAAAACAACAAAAAATAGAAAGAACAATGAATAAAAAGGAGGATACTGACAATATAAATACAAGCTATAGAGTTGCAATATAACTTCAAACTGTGATATTAATTTTTAAGCTGTGGTTTTAATTTATTTTTTGTGTTAAATGTTCTTTGTTTTTTGTAAAATTTATTTATATTTAATTTAATGTGAAAATTACTGTTAAATTTGTAAGTTTAAAGAAAAAATATTTGGTGTATTTATGTTTTATTAATGTATTATAATTTTTTAATTAAATAGACGTAACCCTGATGAAGTCAACAAATAATTGACGAAACGTTGGAAAACATGTAAAGAAAAGTTTTTTATTTACATTAAATAATATAGGCCTAATTAGCTGACTTGATACAATTCAAACATGAAATATTTATTTGTGCTTTCAATGTTTTTCTTTGGCGTTGCGCTGCGTTTTACATGATTAGGGCCAAAATTATAAAAAAAAAAAAAAAAAAAAAAAAAAAAAATTATTTACATAAGATTTTTTAAGGTGTCCGTCCCATCTGTAGTGGGAGTAGCTAAATGTTAGTATGTAATATAAAATAATTTTTATGTGTTACAAATCAAGGTGAATTCATACAGATGACCGCATCATGAGATAGAGCTATCCCTTTTTTTGAGAAATGTATTTTGTTTTTGTGAAACGAGTGAATGTCAAAATTATTTGTTGAAAATATAAACACGGACATTTTTTGTTTATAAAAATTGCTTTAGAAAATAAATCTTTTTTCTGTATAGCAAATTTATTTTGGCTCCACTTATATCTTACGCACTTTTGATTCCTTCATTTTATATTTTATGTTTACTTTTTTGTTTTATAAAATTTGAATAAGTTTTTTGAACTATTTATTATTTTTATTGAATTTTAAATTTTAACTTATTTTTTCACAAAATGTAAACAAAGCTCGATATTCAGTATTCACACAAATAAATAAACAAAATAATAAAACAAAATCTAAGTTCAGTAGAAAAAATTTTGGATTTTCTTATATTATTTTAAGAAGAATATTATGGAAATACGTTTGCGACGGAATTGTGGGTAAATGGAGCGTGTTTTAAGCAACTTACGAACTAACGTCCTACATTCCTACGACGTACGACCCAACTGTGTTCTAAGATAATGCAATAAAAAAAAAAAAATTAAAGCCAGAATAACTCTCTCCAGCCACCTGTATGAATTCGCCTTTTTCCTAGCATAACGCTCTGACATCGTCCAGACTTGCAATTTCTGTTGCAGCAGTTCTGGAGTTTATCGGTGAGAGGGGGTGAAAATACTCAGCTTAATGAACTCTTCAATTCTGTTTTGTGTTGTTATTTTCACAGTTTTTAACTTGAAGTTGGCTGTAGGTGTATTTGTATTAATGTACAAAATATAAAAAGGAGAAGAGGAAAGACAAGATAAAAAACAAAAATTGAAAATCTATAATTTCATAATCTGGACACTAATGCAATATCAAAGCTGGATTTTAAAAAATTGCAGCAACAAAAATTTTAAGTCTGAACGATGAGTTTCTGAGAATCTACAACTGTCAGCTGTCTTAAAGTTTTGCGTTAAAATGGGATACCCTTAAAAGAATTTTCGTTAACTTTAGGGACCTAAAATCCTCAAACTCCTGGAACCCCCCGAGTATGAATATTGTGAATTAAAATAAATTCTTGATAAGAAAACTGTGCATTTGGTAAGCTTTTTAAAATTACGCAAACTTTTCAACATCTTCTTCTATACTAATGCACTTTAATTATATATTACACAAATACAATTGTTCAAAATTTATTATATAAACCACAATATAAATAGTCCACTCGTTAAAGTACTATTTTATAAAATATTTTGCTCTTATCTGCAATTAATTGAACGTACTTGTCAGAGTGTTAAATTTTTTGTGGTTAGAGATTTATCAATTTATATGTTTTATTAACTCCTACCACATAATTAAATTTTAAAAGATAAATGTGTGCTTTTGGCTCTAAAGATGTAATGATGTGGCAAACAATATGCATACATATTTATAAATTTATTACATCAATTACTTGCCGCCTGTTAAAAGGTGGTAAGAGTATAAAAGTGATTTATGTCTAAAGTTTAGAAGAGTTCCCTTATCAGTATACGTGGGTTTGAAGTAAGGCAAGAAGGGTCTTAAGCATAGCTGGGGAATTTCGATTAGAATTAGAAATCATTACGATTAGAGAAATAAAATAATCTAATCATTAGAATTGAATTTTGATAAAAATTTCAGATTACTAATTGATTTGATTAGAAATAATCAAAAATCTAATCACAATTAGTGACGATTAGCATTTCTAATCAAATCTAATCAAAACTAATCCAAAAAATAATTGATTAGATTTCTTGATTAGATTTGATTAGATCAACTATTTTTAACTATTTTTGTGAAAAGAAAATATTTATTTATCACATTTATTGCTATATTTACATAATGTAACAGTTTTTGAATATTGAATATTGAATATTGAAAATTAACATTAATAATAACACAACAACAAAGTGAACCAGCTGAGTCAAGTGTTTAGTTTAAGAACAGGGTGCACCGTATGCAATTTTATGCAATATTCAAAAACTGTTACATTATGTAAAAATAGCAACAAATGTGATAAATAAATATTTTCTTTTCACAAAAATAGTTAAAAATAGTTGATCTAATCAAATCTAATCAAAAATAATCAAGAAATCTAATCAATTATTTTTTGGATTAGTTTTGATTAGATTTGATTAGAAATGCTAATCGTCAGTAATTGTGATTAGATTTTTGATTATTTCTAATCTAATCAATTAGTAATCGTATAAAATGGCTAACTAATCATAATTAATCAATTTTTCAGCACAATTAAAATTTCTAATCCAATTGCTAATCATTAGGATTTCTAATCATTATTCCCAAGCTATGGTCTTAAGCCACATTTTTTGACTTAACACCTTTTTGCCGGACTCCAAAGATATATTTAAATACCAGGTCTGACTCATTCATTCACTCACTCACTTACTCATGAATGCCCAGCCTAAACGGCTCAAGCTGGAGACTTAAAATTCGGTACACCTCTTTTGTCAAGCAGATCACCTTAGAATAGATTTTTTGAAATTCGATCGCTAAAAGGGTAAAAACTGCTAAAATTTGTAACCTAATACTTCCGAAATAAAGATAGATGGAATTTAAATTTAAAAAGCATATGAATGCCGTCAAAAAATAAGCTGACTCCATTTGAATACTTTTTGGTTAATAGTACCTTTAAAGGCTAAAAAAGGGGAAGCATCTAATTTTGGTACTTTTTAACCTTATTTATCTTTTAAAGTTTTAAAGATAGAAAACAAATTACAATCGAATTGCTCACCCCTATCGCGAATAATTTTTCCCTCGTAATATTTTCCCTTTTCACGTATTTGCGATCATGAAAAATTCCCATGAAAAAAATTAATTCATAGGAGAATAATAACGTGAAAAAAAATGTTCGCGGGAAAAATTCCCCTTATCGTGAAAAATTTTTTTCTCTCGTAATTTTTTCACTTTTCCCTTTGAATTTCTCACTTTATTTTTGCTGGGGAACAAAACATTTATGTAAGTAATTCTTCTCATAGTTCGAATATTGAAGTTTACAAAATTAATTTTAAGGTCAAGATCCCTTAAAAGAGGCACAAACTTATATGTATATTGTTCAACAAAGTGCAAAAAACACGTCGATTGCCTGAGGAGTTATGAAGCTTTTCAAAGACGTGGTGGCAGAATTTTAGAAAATTTTTTACTACTCAAAAGCGCAATAAGCTAATGTTGCAATCAAACTATCACTACAATAAAATATATTTTATTTTGTTTTTTTTTTTTAACTTTTCTTTATTTTATTTTTGAACAAAAAATTTTTTTTAATGTTTTTTAATATTTCTTCTTTTTTACATTCACTGAGAACTGATAGCGCGAAAAATTGTTCACGGGAGTTTCACGATAGCATTTTTCCCTTCGAGGGGAATTAAAATTCATGGGAACAAAAATTCCACTTGTTTTTCACGATAGGGGTGGCTGTCTTTTTAAAAAGTTCTCGAATATGTTTTGGTACTTTTTTTAAATTCTGACTAAGTAAGGCAGCAAATTTAAACTGATTTTTGGTACCTTTTTTTAAATAAATATTTTTTTGCTCCCAATTTAACTTCCAAAGTATTACAGATAGAATATAATTGAAATCGAAGGAGGTTGGATATTTTCTTAAAAATATCTTTAATGTGTCTTAGTGCTTTTTTGAAATTTGGACTAATAAGGGTTTGGTAATTTTTCTAACCAAAAATTCTTTTAATTCACATTTTAACTGCTATGATTCTTATCGATCTTACTAGGTCCGATTCCACGTAAAATTTATTTTCGACGTTTTTGATGAATTTTATAATTTTTATAATGAGTACGGCTGTGAAAAATAAGTAGCTACATCTCTTGCCTGGGAAAATCAGTTGTGTGCGTTTATTATTAAAGAACACGTTCTGGGAAGACCATTCATCCTAACAACACGGAATGTAACCATCTATGCTCGCTGCGCCATGAAGTTGAAGGACCTACATTTTTGGAAGGCTTGAAGACTGTGAACGGTGTTACTCCAACCGACATTTCAATATGAGAGATATGGTGTTTTCTTTTCTACAAAAAATGGGAACTTTTCTTAAAAAAAAAATGCAATTTGGTGTTCGTTTCTTAAAAATGATTCGCTCTTGAAAAGGGTGGCTTGTTTTATTCTAAAAAATGCACCCTTACTTAAGACATTGCACTTTACGCCCCGTATAAATCGACAGTGTTGATAATGCCCTGTAAAAAGATGGCTTCTATTTATATATAGGGTTACCAGACGAAGTTGGGTAAAAATCGCCTCTAATCAGGACAGTAAGAAATTACAATTTTAATAGTTATTTTTTCTATTATTTAGTAGTAAAAACATAAGAAAGCATTACAGTGCTAATGATGGGTTGTCAGTGATATAAAATTTAGGTGGATTCGGTGTTATAAAATTGTTTTTGAAAAGAACGTCAAATCAAGAAATCTGAAATACTTGGTGTTAATAACACAGCAATATGGCAAAGGTATTTTCTTGTTTACATATTTTTTAAAAAAACAAACTAAGAAATTGTAATTTTGTCATTCATTTTGTTCATTTATTTAATTATTTAATATCAATCTATTGACAAATTTTGGTTTATGTATACTTTTTTTATATTTCGAAGAACAAACTTTTTAATTTATGTACATATTTTTTTTTTATATTTTGAAGAACAAACTTTTTGTCAACTGTTAAAAACAGGGCGGTCCAATTTTGTGTTTTGTTCTCGTCAAATAAAAAATTGCATTATTGCAGAGTTGGTAAGACATTTTATACATGTATCTTTTAGTAAGGTGGTATTTTTTTGTAGAAAAGAAAACACCATAAGGCTCTTGGATTGTTAAAGGACGACAGACATTGGGACACTATTTTAAAGAAAGCTGAGTTGAGCGTTTCTCTGCTGAAGCTGTGAGAGCTCTTTTCAGTAAAGTTAATTTTCTGTGAACTCTCTCATCCTTTAATCCATTGGTATTATTACAATTATCGCTTTTCGGAAAACATTAAACGGCAACTGGAGAGAGTACTTTAAGATATTGTGAAAATGCTCATAGATTAGGGATGCAGTGTAAGCGCAAGCAGGACAAAACTTAGGACAATATGGATTGCCTCGACCAAAAACATTTGTAGCAATCGAGTATATCTAAGGAAGACCAATTATGACACTGGTGACCGAAGACAATTGGTGACATCTAATGAAGAGTTACTGTCGAATGAACAAAATTTCTTTATCAACAAATTCTTGCTAATATAGAAAAGGCAAGGGGAATAATAGTTTTTTGGATGGTCCTGGTAGCACTGGAAAAACCTTCATTATCAATTTAGTATTAAGGAAAGTAAGGGGTAAACGTGAAATCGCCTTAACCTTCGCAACGTCAGGAATCGTAGCAGGAGAACTCCCGGTAAAACTTACTGGTTTCAAAACTCCGATCTGCAACATTTCAAAACAGATTAATGCGGCCAAAGTAATCCGAGATTGTAAACTTATAGTTTGGGATGAAAACACGATGCTAAATAAAAAGTATTTAAAAGCTGTAAACAGAATCTTTAAATATATCAGAGTGAACGATGACATGATGGATGCGACTTTTGACGTCAGTTTTAATACTGCAACTTCGGTTGCCAGTTGTGATACTGCAAATTCGATTGGCAATTTAGATACTGCGCCCTCGAGTGTCATTTTTGATACTGTGATCTCGGTTACCAGTTTAATACTGCGACTTTGAACGTCAATTTTGTTGCTGTGACTTTAGTCACCAGTTTGATACAGCTACTTCGGCCGCCTGTTTGATACTGCGCCAGCTGCTTGGCGACTCCGGTCGCCAATAACCTCATAGTTCTGTTAGTAGTTAGTCTAGCCTAAAGCAAGATTGTAGCATTAAGATACATACTGCTAAGTACTCGCTTCCAGCAGAGTATGCCGAAAGTGCCGCAAGGATATCGAGCTGGCAAAGTTAATGCTTTCATTAGAGACCAGTGATGCTATACGTAGGAAAAACCCCTATTCGTAGAAAATGGCCGTAGAGAAAAGAAGGGCAGATATTTTGAAATAATTAAAATGTAGGGACTTTTAAAAAATGTGGCAAAACTGTATATGTATATTTGGCAATATGTATATTTCGATTTGTTACATAAGACTAATAAAATTGCTGATACGGCAACACTACAAATTGTTAAATTTCTTGTCCCGATTTGAACTTTTATTTTATTTAATTTATATCTTTTACAAGAATTTAATTTTTCAGAGCAATAATAGATAACTTGTTTAAAGTAAAGTCACCAAAATGAAAAATTTTAATGAAAGTTATATGTTTCCCCTTTAGTATAAATTAGATATCTTTGATTTATCACTGCCACATGAAAATACAGATAACGATCTTAAAATTAAAGTTTAGTAAATCAGTAGAAATTGTTTAAAATAAAACTAATATATTATTAATTTACTGGTCACGGTTTGTTTTTTTTTTTGATTTTTTTGTCAGTTATTTGTTAGGTCTGAACATATCTTTAGTCATACAATTGTATCTTCAATTTCAATTGTCCGCTCTTCTTCACAAGACGAATGTACCTTCCAGCGGACGCGAAAACCATTTAAAACACCTGTGCGATTATTAGGAAATCACCTACAGTTTTATTTGCATTGATATCATCATTAATAGGGATTTCAAAATAGGGATTTTTTTCGGGCTGCTTAGGGACTTTTCAAAAAAGTCTATTACATCACTGTTATGGTCTCAAATCTTTGGCCATTTGTAGAAAAACTCTACCTTACGAAAAACATGCGAGTGAACTTGAAAGATGACGCTTGCACTAGAAGAAGGCAAGGTGACAATTCCACTTGATCTTGCCATAGTTGTGCTAACCCTTGAAGACATATTAACTCGAATTTATCCAGATGTACACAACACAGAAAATGATTTAATTGCAAAAAACCGTGTAAAAGAACTTTTGAAAGTAGATACTATGAAGATGGCGACAGCCAATTCTTTAAATTAATTCGTATTGTACCAATGTCGCACAATAACTGTCAAATCCCGCGTTTTAACATTCTACATCCAGATTAAAACCTTTTTTCGAATACTGAGGACTCACTCTTAAGCTAGATCAAATAAAAATATCAAACACAATTATGAATAAAAACTTATCGATCAATATGAAATACCAGTCTATTATATCGAGCTTTCTGATTGATCAGTTTTGTCAACCCGATATAACTGATCGTTTGGGCCCAAATAAGCGTAGCCTTTTTAATTGGGCATTTCAAAACAACAAGGCAGAGAATTTTAAATTTGAATCTAAATACGCATACATAAAAAACTCAATTTGTGAAAGCTCGGCTACCGCAAGACCACCAACATCGACTTTGGTAGGTCTTATTTGAGCCACCCTGTATAAAAACTTTGCAACCATGACAGTCTTATAATGTCTATCAAAGTTTATATGAATTCTACCGTTAAAATTTAATTATTTTCTAACTAAGACTTTAAGTTAATAACTGGTAACCCATATTTGGATTGAAAGGCTGGCTAAATAAGTCTGGTGGCGAGAGAGGAAAAGAGTAAAGTGTGACACGCTTACAGCGCCGCTCTCTTCTCAACCATCTTTGTCTGTTAGCCTTGCAATGTCTGTATTGTAAAAGGCAGCGTAAGCAACAGCTTATAACTAACCATATGTCAAAATGGTATAACGTTCTGGTGATTCTGCGGAATCTTTCATAAATTCTATAATTTTCACTTAGAGTTATGAAATTTAAAACGTTTTTAAATTATTGCATTCTAAAACACACAATTTTAAATTAAAAAAAAAAAACAAAAAGAAATGTGGCAGCATATACTTTTGACACTCAGCTAGTTTGTTTATTTTCAAACAACGTTAAAGTATTTTACAGTGTTGTATCCGTTTTCAAATCAAGACCACCTTGTAGGAATTCGCCTTGGTAAAAGGGGTCTTATTGCAGCCTTGTAGTGTTGGGTTTTATGATGAGATTCCCGATCCATAAATATAACACAACATTTTTTTTAGGGCCTTAAAAATAAAATACCTTTGAAAATAACACCTAAAACAGTGTTGCGCCCACTAGATTAATAATTCCTATTTTTGAGCAATAAAATAAATAAATTAAATTCCAAAATTTCATAAGAGTAAACATTTCAAAATAAACAAAAATATTTATTTTTCACCTAAATACTTGAAAGTTTATCTTCTAAATAAAAAAAACAATCAGTAATATAAAAATGCCCGCCGAAGTCGAAATAAAGCTACAAGATCTGGCAAATATAGCTCTTGGAACCCCTCAGTTAACTAGTGTCAATATAGCCGTTTTACAAAGTTTAATCGAAATTTTATTGAAAAAACTAAATTGTCAAAACGAAACCGTTTCTCTGAATGCCAACGAATCCAAACATTTGGAAAATATATTACAAACCGCCAAGACATCTCCACTACCCTTTAACGATGAAAATATCGAAATGATATCCGATAAGTTACAACGTTTAGAAAATTTGCAAAATTGTGTTCAGAATTTGGAAGTTAAACTGGACCGACATTTGCAGGAAACACAAAGTAAAAATAATTTCAACAAAACCGTATTCAACTGGGAAAATTGGTCGAGTGAAGATCTTTGTACCACCTGTGATCCCGAAAACGAAATGGCTTGCAAGATACTAAAAAATAGCGATTTCTTGAAGAAACTGCTAAGACGAATTTCGGCTCCCATGATTGAGCGCATGTTTTATTTTGAGGAGAAAATTGAGAAACTTAATGAAGAGTTTACAAAGTATATTAAACATGCACAAGAGGAATATTTGAAAATACATTTGTTGGAGAAATGCATACTGGAAATAGAAACTCTGCGCCAAAAGATACAAGAGCAACAATCGGATTTCTTGATTGCCATGGAGGAAATACAAGAAATGTTGGATTCTAAATTGGATAAGATTCATATGCCTGCTTTAAAGAAATATATAGCAGATAATTTTCAACAGATTGATGAGGACATTAAAATTTTGCAAAACAAACAGAAATGTACCCGGGCAGCAGGCATAATCATGGACGAAATACGTTGTATGTCTTGTGGTGAGACAAATATTTGTAGTGAAGTTGGAGAAGAGGCGGCCTCTCTGCTGCCTGACGTGTTGTTGAAGTCTAAGAGAGTTAAAAAACGTTGTGGTTGCCTAAATAGATCTATGAAATCTGCTTTTGAATCTTGGAATATGGATGATTCAGTTAAGCTACAGCCGAAAAAAAAGTTAAATGATAAAACTGAGGAAGAAAAAGGTTTTGAATTGCCAAAATGCCGTAAGGCTGGTGACGATTTTGTGTTCTTAGAGGGTTCTGATGGAAATCTATATCGTAAGGGTTGATTGACATTTATTTAATAATAATTGAGAAATATATTTCGAAAACAATTACTGTTATTAGTGAGTGCTTTGGGCTTATTATTAAGAAAAAAATCAAATTTTCCCTTCAAATGGGCGACAGAAGTAGGACATTTAGTTTCAGAACTACACAGAAAGCAAAATCTTTTACTGGATTTAAGTTTTTAGGCCCACACCACAGTCGTGGAGTGGGTATTATGAATTTGTGCTGATGTTTTTAACACCTTAAAATATTGATCCTAGACCCACCTTAAAGTATACCGAGAATCACTTTCTGGAGTCGATCTAACGATGACCGACTGGCTGGTTGGCTGACTGTCAGGTACAGGTCGCAATTTTGAAGATAATTTGATGAAATTTGGCACATTGGTTATAATTGGCAGTTTATATTGCGAGCAAAATCAAAAGTTGTGCACCGATTGCAATGAAGCAAAGCTCATTTCATTCGAAATTTGTTTAACTAAATGTTTTTAGACAAAAACTGTGATTTTTTTTCGTATTTTTATTTTTTTTATGAATTTTTAAAGAACAAAAAACTTTTTTTTTTAAATTGTTATTTTTTTCAAAACTTCAACGATATCTCTAAAACAACTGGGCAAATTTAAAACAATGTAAGCACGGCTTAAAGATAATATTGTTGCCGAATTTCGGTTTTTTTGTTAACTGAATATGGTGAACCGTTTTCAAGTTATTCCAATATATGTATGTATGTAGTGAAAGCGGCTTCATTTTGGACATAACGGTATAATCTCTGATAGAGAAAAATGGAGATAAGATTTGAATCAAATTAGTAAAAATTTGTTATAGAGTTCCAGGCCGCACAAAAAAGTTCAATTTTGTTTCCTTGTGTTATTGTTTGTTCATATTTATTTTATGAAGATTCAATAAATAAATAATACAAAAGTAAAATAAGAAGCAAAAATTCCCATATTCTGTTTGTTTAAATTATTTAAATAAATACATAAAATTTCCAAGGAAGAATGATTACAAAAACCATATCGAGCATACGGCTGGTATCTTATAATTGAGAGCTATTCTGTAAAAAAAGGGCGGAATACGACAAAAGCGAAACAAAAATGTGAAAGGGGTAAGTAAATAAAGATATCTCTAGCTCCGCGTTTTTAGGGGTAAGTGTTGAGGTAGGAACAATCTCACTTTCGGATTATTTAAAGTACGAATTCGGGATTAAACCAGCTTGAACATTCTTAAATGAAGCACAGTTCGAGATTAGCCTTTTTCTCAGTTTAAGTTTATTCAATCATAAGTAAGGATGTATTTATTTTTCTTTTCAGTTTACTTCTTTTCTTTCTGTTAAGCGCTGTTTTAAAACATTAGTAAGCTTATTAAGTATAATTAATTCCGATAGCTTGTGTGTGAAAAACCAATGCACCCACAAAGAGTGACTGTTTGGTGCGGTTTATGGGCTGCCGGCATCTAAAATTAGGCCGGTCAGGCAGTTACTGTGAATGGTGTTCGCTATCGTGAGATGATAACGAACTTTATATGGCCCGAATTGGAAGATATGGATATGGACGATATGTGGTTTCAACAGGACGGTGCCACTAGCCACACAGGTAACGAAACAATGGCCCTTTTGCGCGATAAATTCAATGGCCGTGTTATCTCAAGTGATGGCGATGTCAATTGGCCGCCAAGATCATGTGATTTGACACCGTCTTTCTTTGGGTGTACGTCGATAAGCCAGCAGAAATTTAAGAGCTAAAGGATGAAATAATTCGGCACATTAACGGCATAGAACCTCAATTATGCCTCAGCGTCATCGAAAATTTGGACCATCGGATGGAGGTGTGCCGCCGACGTCGCGGCGGCCATTTGGCCGATATTTTGTTCCAAACATAATTGAACCATACCAATATTATCATAATAAAAAGAAATGACAATAATTTCCTAAATAATTTGTGTTTTATTCAAAATCTACATCGGCCCTTAAAATTTAACCACGATAGTCTGGCTGGAACCGAAGTTCTAAGGGCTCCTGACTCCAGATGTAATCTTTGGTCAGTCGCGATCTCAATAGATTTGTCGATTTTGAGCTCTGTCAACCTCCAGGTATCTGATTTTCCCGGAGTATGTTACACCAAAAAGTGAAATATCTTCAGAATTGCTACCCAAATACCCCAGAGAGAGAGAGAGAGAGAGCGAGATCCACCAGTAATATAATTCTAGCAAACAAAATCTTAATAACTTTTGTGATAACTATAAAATTTATAAAACATTCTATTTCTTCTTGCTCGCCAATTTTCTGCGAAATTAAATATTAAAAAAATGTTAAGCAAACATGAACACAACAACAACTAAACAGTGAACACGATTGTAATTTGAGAAAAATTAAAATTCATTAAGTAATAGATATTTTTGTTAAGCTTTTTTGTTCAACCCAAAATCTTTTTAATATTCATGAGTAGAAATTCTAGACTAATGATAATTATGATTTGCATACAAAACTCATAATGAACCCGTATTATAAATTTTTTTTTGCAAATATTTTGCTTAAATTATAAATTCAATGTCAATAAATTGTAGGATTAAAACAGACATTTAAAAAAAAAACAAAAACTTTCCAAAAATTTTAATACTTCTAAAATGTTTTGGGTAACATAAAACTCAAATTTCATCTTAAATGTTCATTCTGTTCGAACGTTAAAACTTTTTTGAATTCATTTACTTAAAAGGCAAACTTAAGACATTTAAAGATTTTTTTTTTATTTTTTTTTTAATCATAAAAGTTTAAAATCCTTTTTAAGAGGAAACACAGCAAACAACAAACTGCCTCTGATATTGATTTGCTTTATTAGCAGCTTTTAAAAACGAAGTTTTTTCTTTAAGTGCTTTTGTTGCTGCCACAAACGTCAAGAAATGATTAAAACTCATCATTATTGAGATGCATTAAAGTTGTTTTTTGTTCTGTCTACTTTTGAATTTGAGTCTTAAAATGTGATTCTTATTTATGATGTCATTAATTTCATTCGTATCGTATGGATGAATGGCTAAATAAAGGAATCATTAAATAAGTGATTTAAATAAAACCAAAGTGTTTTAAAATCATAAAACTTTTTTGATTTTTTTTTTTTTTTTTTTTTTTGTATTTGTGATTATTTGATATTTGTTTGATACTGACATTAACAAATTGACGATTTGTTACTTTTAAATCTTTGGGAAAGTGAATAAGATTTTTTTTATTAAATGTAAACCCACTCTCAGAGAAAAAAACATTAAATCTTCAAGAAATCACAAAATGATAAATTTCAGATAAAAAAATCCATCTATAGTTCCCAAAAAGTGTCTTCCTAGTGTACGTAATGTATATTTATTCCCAGAGTCCGGAAGACATTTTCGTTAAAACTTTTCAAACAATCTTCATATATTAAATATGAACTAACAATAATTATTCAAATTTTATCCTAATACTTTATTTTATGTCCTGTCAGTGTCAGACAAAAAAAAAATCGTCTTCACGGCTTCTGTTAACATCTGTAGGTGTTTATTGCTCTTCTGATTGGGTGAGTGCTGTAGTGTTTCTTCTCCTTAAGCGAGTGTGGCCGTTATAATTTTAATTATTTCGAGCTTCTGGATTTGGGTGCAGTTCAAGTTAAATATTAGAAAAAAAATATTCTTGTCAAAAAATCCTAAAACACTTTGATTTCATAATCAAATTATGGTATAAAATTTAATTTGTCTATTTAATGTAAAGATTAGTAACTATGAAAAGTATTCGAATTTAATTAAAACTTCGTCATTATGAATATTTTTGATCCTTAAATCTTTGGCGTTAGGCCAAAAAGGTCTTAAGTTAGAAACTGTAGTTTTTCCTTATATTTATTTGGTGTATTCATAGACATATTCTTTTCTAAAGAGGACACTACTACGATTAGAAGCAGTTGTGCTTGACTTAAGCCTCCAACGAGAGTTTAAATGTTTAGCAGTGGGCTTTATACGGGATCTATGATAAATTATGTAGAGTGATTTCAGTTGCATGTCAAAATGTCCATGGACATCAGTATTAAAAGTGTCATAAAGTGTACGGAATGTCGTATGATCCATGGACACTATGACACTTCTTGGTGTATTATAATCAATTAACTGTTGTGTTGTTATGGACAAGCTCTGAGAAGAAAGATTTAACAAAATAACAATTTAATAATTTGGGACAGTATCAAAATATCGAAAAGTCAAAATCCCGAATTTTTTAAATCCAGAATTTCAGAGTTCCGAATCTCGAAACCTTGAACATGATAATTCCGAATAAAATCCTGAAATAAGAAGTTTTAGTTAGCGAGGCCGGAGTTTATTATGCCATAGAAGAAACATCCCTAGCGCTTGGCTGAAGACTGGCAATGCAAACAAGCTTCAGTTAGAGAAGCCTGTGTTTGTTCGGGCAGGCGCAAAGATTTTCTCCATTTTGATATAACAAACACAGGCTTTGTTAACTAATGCCCACAACGGCCCACAAATGACTGAGATAATAGCCAAAAACCATGAATGACTTATTTTAACCATTTATCCCTTGCTGTTTTTAGTTTTTTACTTTATTTTTCTGTATATCCTGAGGACGGCGAGAGGCAAAGATAAAGGATTAGATACACGCATCTTATTATCAATTGGGGAGATCGATTATTTGGCTTTTTGAAAAACCGGGTATCGGTTATTCCGAATATTTGTTATTTTAAACAAACCGGTTTTATTAAAATTAATAATAACAAGAAAATCAAATAAATAATTCAAATAAACAGTTTATTTAAATGCAGACGAAACCATTCACAAATGTACGGAACCAACATAATTCTTAGTTATGACCAGGGCAAGTTTTTTATGACATATGCCATTTCTTAAATTTTTTCGTTAAAAAGCCATTTTTGTCCAACTTGCCAGAAAAAGTATCTTTTTTTGCAAACTCGAAGAAATTTTTAAATCTCAAAATTTTATCTTTTACTGGAATCACCCTGTTGAAGTTTATAAAATTTTTTGTCAATCTGTTGTATTGACAATATAATAGTACGTTTCCACTTACATGTTTTGGGCCACAAAACCAGTTTTGTTGTAAAACAAGTGTTTTGCTACTTGTTTTCCCATACATTTTTCATGTTCGAAAAACCCAAACAAAAACTAGTTTTGCTCCAAAACATATCGAAAATTTTTGAAAATCATGAATACAACTCTGAGTTATCCATTATTGATGATTGAAAAATTCGAAAAAGTGACATATTTACCAATATAACCAGACTTTTTAAAAAGGTTAATGCAACTTTCCAGCTGATTTTTTATACTGCAACGTAAACTAATGAAATAATATAATAAAAACGTAGCAAAGGATGTGCTTTTATATACGTACAATTTCAAACAAGGAAATTCTATGCTAAAAAAAATTTTTTTGTTCAACACATATTTTGTTTGGCTTTCATGTTTGTTTACAATATAAATGTCACATTAATTTCGAAAACTCGAAAACCAAAACGACTTTAACGTAATGGAAACACTTTGACAAGTTTTGCTGAAAACAAGTTGGTTTGCTCATAGTGGAAACATAGTATACTTAAGTATCAACTTTTTCGACATTTTGTATAATTTTTAACTACCCTTGTTTACCCTTTTTGGAAATAGCAATCACATTTGGTACAGTGAAATAACTCCCAAATGAAATAAGTCCCAATGGAAAAATGAAATAAATCCCAAAAAATTTTCCATACAAATTGGGACTTATTTCATTATGAAGTAAGTCCCAATGCATTGGGATTTATTTCATAATTTTTGTTGGGAGTTATTTCAACAAAAAAACTGTTGGGACTTATTTCATTTGGGAGTTATCATTGACACTTATTTCATCGCAGTTGGGACTTATTTCATTTTAATTGCAAACACTATTTTATCGTTGGGAGTTATTTAATTTCTCTTAAAATTGCATTTTAGTAAATTTTGATGGTTTTGTAACGGTTCTTAAAACTGTCTTAAAGCAAGTAGTTGCAAAGCAATCAGGTATCCCACTTAATAAAACAGTGTAAACATCATCAGTTCTTGTTAGAATTTTGATTAGTGAAGATCGGTGTTAAAGTGATAAAAAAAACTCTCGCGTTTGAAATAATGAGTGGTAAAAGAAGAAATAGTAAAGTGCTATACATTATAGCTGAAAAACAATTTTATTTAAAAAAATCTGAAGCCAAAGGAAGGCAATATTATACGTGTTACGAACGAAATTGCAAGGCGCGAGTGATTTTAGAAAAGGGGCAGTGTCGTAAGGCAACTGATTTCATCGAACATAACCATAGAGACCAACAGCAACTGTATGATGAGCTAAAAGCCCTCAACGAAATTAAGGATAAATGTTTGGATGTTTCAAGTACTTTGGGCGCAGCTAACGTTGTGAACGGAATACGGGCGAATTTTGGGAACGTTTGCGTATAGTAAGTGAATAGTGGTGTAAACCATTTTTACTTTCATTGTGTGATTACCAATGCTTTTCTTTAATAAAGCAACCAGGAAGCAACGAAAAATATTGATTTTAACAAAGTCAAACGAGGTCTGCAATATTTGACATCAAAAGTTTTTGCGGCATCTATGAAGACTCCAACCGATGTTGGCAGTATGTTTCAGAAGGAAAATATCTTCACAAATTTTGGACTTAATTTGCATGAGGGCCAAGAAAAAACAGCGTTTTTTAAAGTGTGACACGACTCGAAGGACTTTGCATACTGCGTCTTTGGATCCGATAAGATAGTCAAGCTCATTAATGAAAATATTCCCGACAACAACAATAAAAAGATTTTGATCGATGGCACATTTTCAATTGTACCTTTGGGATGTTTTAAACAATTGATTTTGCTGCATATCGAATATTATGAAAAGGTTTGTCATCGCTGGAGGGGGGGGGGGAACGCGGCTGCGCTTGCGGTAGCAAATCACGCCCGCGCCGCGCGCGCCGCCATGCGATTTCTTATACAATAATTAGACTAATTTTTATTTTTACTTCCAATCGGTTTTTCCAGTATTTTTTATTTCATTGATTTGTTTCAGTTTCTTTGCGATACATATTAAAATTTTTTACTAATTTTTTTAAATTTATAACCAAAAAACTTTGCTATATGAGCTACTTTAGCTGCATTGTTATTTCACGTTGTTCAAATTTGTTAAAAGAATTTCCAGTTTATTTTGACGAATAAAGTCAGCAAAATGCAAAATGAAATAAAAAGCGTTCTGTAAAAGGAAACTAAAAAAATTGGGAGTTAATTCATTTTTTTTGGGTCTTATTTCATTGGGAGTTAATTCATTTTTATTGGGATTTATTTTTACATTTTGAAATAAGTCCCAAAAGTTGGGACTTATTTCATTTTTGCCTTAGGAAGTTATTTCATTTTTTCCAGTTGGGCGTTATTTCATTTTTCATGGGACTTATTTCATTGGGAGTTATTTCATAGGGACTTATTTCATTTGGGAGTTATTTCACTGTACCTGTGATGGTACAGTCCCAAATGAAATAAGTCCCAATGGAAAAATGAAATAAATCCCAAAAAAATTTCCATACAAATTGGGACTTATTTCATTATGAAGTAAGTCCCAATGCATTGGGATTTATTTCATAATTTTTTTTGGGAGTTATTTCATTATGAAATAACTCCCAAATGAAATAAGTCCCAACAGTTTTTTTGTTGGGAGTTATTTCATTTGGGAGTTATCATTGGCACTTATTTAATCGCAGTTGGGACTTATTTCATTTTAATTGCAAACACTATTTTATCGTTGGGAGTTATTTAATTTCTCTTAAAATTGCATTTTAGTAAATTTTGATGGTTTTGTAACGGTTCTTAAAACTGCCTTAAAGCAAGTAGATGCAAAGCAATCAGGTATTCCACTTAATAAAACAGTGTAAACATCATCAGTTCTTGTTAGAATTTTTGTCAACACTGCTGAACAGCAGTGCTTCAGCTAAACAAGGTTTTTAGAAATTAGCATTGCTTAAAAATAAACTTTGGAACAGACTGAAAGTATAAACTTAAAATTCCATGCTTGCCTCTATTAATTTGTTCGAAGTGGCGATGGAGAAATGGACTTCAAGTGAAGATTTAATAATAAAATATAGAACACACATTCCTAAAAAGTAATTAATTTTCGTAAAAAAGTTGTGTTAAAACAATTTTTATGACTTCTTAATTACTTTTTCGATGGTTCAAATGTTTTAAAGTACAATTTCCCTTATGCAAAACATAACTCATATACATATATACATGATTTTTATTTTATACATATACGAGGGCGGATCAACAAGTCCGTGACTTTCTGAATGAAATACAGATTTTTTTTACAAAAAAAAAAAAATATTTTTCATCATAATCTCCTTTAAGCTCAATACACTTAGTCCAACGTTTCTCCAATTTGTTTATCCCTTCCAAAAAATTGAATTTTTCGAGGTCCATAAAATAGGCATTTGTTTGACCAATAATTTCATCGTTGGGGCTTAATCTCTTTCCACCGAGCCATTTCTTTAGGTTCGGAAATAGCAAATAGTCACTGGGGGCTAAATCCGGAGAATATGGCGGATGAGGTACCAATTAGTAGCCCAATTCATGTAATTTTGCCATTGAGACTGCACACGTGTGTATTTTCGCATTATCTTGATGAAAAATAACGTTTTTCTCTCTTTTCTTGGGGTCGTTTTTTTTAAATCCTCGTTAAATCGGTCCAATAAGTTGGCATAATATTCGCCGTTTATTTTTTTCCCTTGTGAAGGTCTTCGATGTGGATTATCCCGCGTGCATACCAAAAAACTATAGTGTATTGACTTTAATTGGCCGTCCAGAACGTTCAGCGTCAATTGTACTTGTGCGACCGCAACGAAAGTCAGTTAACCACTTTTTTACCATTGAAATCGATGGTGCAGAGAGCGTTACCATATATTTTAAAAAAAATTCTTGTTATATCAGAAAAAACAACTTGTTTCCGCAAGAAAAAACTTTTTTTTCAAAAGTGCCAAATTTTTAAAGAAAATACCAAAATGTATTAGGATTTCTTTTCGTTATCCATCCTTTCAGTAAAATATGGTCATCCCATGCTTTTACGTAGTTCCCAAGTTTCCTTTTCTTAGGTTTCGTTGAACAACTTGGAGTTTCCGGTTGATTTGTTTGCTCCTCTGTAGTGGTTTCTTTTCTCGGGACTAAAACAATATAAAAAATTTTATTTAAAAATAGGCATAAATATTTTATTTATATTCTTACCATTTTTCGTTATATATTTGTCCATGTTTTTTTAATGTCTTTCGCACTACAAAGTTAACTAGAGACTGTCAATATATAAAAACGACTTTGTTGTACTTACAGGCAGGGCTGCCAGAAAAAATTGTGAAAAAATCGTAAATTTCCTGAGAAAAAATAAAAAAATCGTCTTTTTCTGTTTAAATAATCGTCAAAAAAATCGGATAATTTAAATTTAGATTTTAAACAAAGTTTGTTCGATTTTTATTTAAAAACAAGCAAACAAAAACATATTATATACACACATATATCCCCGTATGTTAATGAAATTGTTTGTTAAATTATCAAAGTTGTTTTTGGGAATACAATTACTTATTAAAAGATTTTGTTTGTTGTGCTTAATTCCCTTTTTTAAATATTTGATAAAAATACTGCAATTTATTGTTGGAGGATAAGCAGTTCCTACACAGAAAAAATTATTAAATTTCTCCAATCACCAAATTTATTCCAAATTCATAATATCAAGCAAACAAGTTGTTGATTTTGCACCTATTACCAAAATGATTATATTGATTACTAAAAATTTTAAAATTTTGAAAAACTTTTTTCGATAAATGATATTTTTAATTTTAATTAAAAAAGTGATCAAACAACTTTGCCATTTCAAACAATGTGTTAATTTATTTAAATAAATACAACAATTCTACATGTTTTAATTATTTTATTTTAAACAAAAAAAGTCAATTAAGACTTTTTGTTATTTAATTAAAATTTTAATTGAAAATTTATTTCAAAACAACTAATATGTTAATTAAATAAAAATTTACTGCCTGGCCCACAATGTCGACAAGAACATTTCTTTCGTATATTTATATTGAAAACAAAAACAAGTATTAGTTTTTTATTATTGGTTTCAATATAAAAATGCGAAAGAAATGTTCTTGTCGACATTGTGGGCCTGGCAGTAAATTTTTAATTTTCATTCAACAAAAAAAATAAATGATTCAATTATCACATTAATTAAATTTAAAAACTTTTTCAACCATTTTTTTAATTGATAAAACACTTTTCTGTGTATGCGCATTTCACTGGTTGCTTAGACCAGATCATCAGGAAACGTTCTTTGTTAAATTTAACAAACGTTTCTTAAATAAAATTTTCATAAAAAATTTGTTTTGTAAACCTTTAATTACTATATTATATTAATCTAAGGTTTTTTCCAAAGTCTTAAGAATAAAAGATACTTTCAATCGGACCATTTTCTAAAAAATTTCAAATTTGTATACCGTTCACAACAGAGGGTATATATTCTTATATAAGTTTGTCATTCCTTTCGTAATGGCAACAATATTAATATTAGGCCCCATAAAGTATATATGTATATGCTGAATCCTTATGAATAGCAAAGTTGGTTTAACGATGTCAATCTAACCATGTGTTTGTTGAAATGGGATTTCCGAAGTCTCGTATATAAACATTGCTATACATTTATATTAGATATAGTACGGAATAGTTTGCTATTATATTTCAGCCAGATTGGTCTACAAATGCAAAGTTATGAACAAAAAACCACGACTGCCTGTAATTTATACCCATAAATCTCTCATTTTGACCTGTAAACCTTAACTTCTTTATATCTTCTTTAAATTTATTATTATTTTTTCTTTTTTACCTGAAATATTCTTTCTTCACGAAATTATAGTTTTGGCATGAAGCTAGGATGATAAAATTTGGCTTAAAAATGTTTCATATACATATATAGAGTATTAAATGTTAAAAATAAGCCAAATCGGTGTATAGCTCAAAAAATCTCAATCAAGGTTTTGGTACGAGTTTTTACTTAAATTGACTTGACTCAAAATTTTGCTTTTGCTCATAAAATTTTTTATGGAAAAGAACAAAAATGTTTTTTTTCTGTGCTGCCTAATAACAAACATCAAAAGATTTAAAATTGTCTTACTTTGAAGATTGAATAAAATCGTCACTTTTTAGAAAAAAATCAGCAAATCGGCACTTTGCCAATTTTGGAACCAAAAATCGTCAAAATGACGATAAATCGTCCATTCTGGCAGCCCTGCTTACAGGGAGTATACACATTTACACACTGTTGCACTAATAAAGGAGTGAGAAAATATAAAATCGTTTAATTGTCTAAAAACATCATTTAATATTTTTATCCAATAAACTCCAAATTTTAAGTTATGTATTTATAAAAAACTGGAAAAACTTTATGTATTTATAAAAAAAAAATTGGAAAAACTTTAAATAAATTAAAATCTTTTTGGCATCTCAAAAAACTTGCAAAAAAAGGGAAATCTTGACAAATGGCAGCGCTGGGTGCAGAGTCCCCATAGTATTTATCAAGCTTTTCCTTGGTTTGATTGACGATTTTGTTTAATGACCACTCGAAATTCACTTTTTTCTATTTATAAAAAAATCCATGAGGTTGTATGTTTTGAACAGCTGTTAAACGTAAAGTAAATAACGGAACTTGCTCAAAACTTGACTGTAGTCTATTAACAGGTGGTACTTGATGGGAGCAATGTTGCATTTCATATACTACGAGGGAAGTTCGAAAAGTCACGGACTTATTGATCCGCCCTCGTATTTTGTATTTATTGAATAAATGGTGTTTTTTCTACGAAAAAATGTGACATTTTTAAACGTGTTTTGCGCTCCAAAAGGGTAGCATGTTTTATTTTAAAAAATTAAATGGCATAAGCCATTAAACTTTTCGCCCCATATAAATCGACAGTGTTAATAGTTCCCTGTAAAATAGTTGACGAAGCTACGAAAATTTTGAAAAATACGGAAAAGTTTGCAAAAATTGGCGAAAATTTTTTATATTTAAAATTAGCTATACAATTGATTAAAAACTAAAAGGAATGGCAAAAATTCAATAAAAATTGCTAAGTTAGCGGAAATTTCCAATAATTTGGTAACAGCGGTATGATAGCAAAGCCTTATATTTATTAAGCATTTTAAAAGCTTTTAAGAATCAGAAAACTTACAGGTAAAATCGATTCTATCGCCAACATGTCTACAACTCGGAAACAATTGCAAAATTGGAAACGAACTCTAAAATTTATTTGAAATCGGTAAAAAAAAAAATGTCGGAAAATAACATAAAAAACATTAAAAAAAAGCCATATGGATGAAGAACAACCTTTTAGTCAGGTGCTGAAACCAGGAAAAGGCATTCCATAAAACTTTTGTTGAACTCTTCCTACCTGTAATTTGTTTTTGTTTGTTTATAAAAAACTTGGTCTTATTATTTTGTTTAAAGTTGGAAATGCTGCTTATAAAAAACATTACCCTTTTTTAATTGAAATACCCTTTATTAAATCTTTTTCTGAAAAATCTGTTTTTTGTGACCCTTTTGCGAAAATTTCCAACGGTAACCCTGCGGCTGCAACATATTGTTGCGACTATTTTAAAGAAATCTGCGAAAATTTAGTCCCTAATCATGTAAAACGCAACGTAACGCCAAAGAATTACATTGAAAGCACAAAGAATGTCATAAATATTTTTGTTGTTGCCTTCTACAGAAATGCACATTGCGCTTTTAAATTTCAAACGCTGCATAGCTTGTGGCGTTGAAAATTTGAAACAGTACATGCATTTCTGTAGAAAGCAACAACAAAATTACAAAAGAGCTGTGTTTATTTCTACAAATTGTTACGAATTTGTAACAATTGCTACTGGAAAGTGTTCATTAACCCAAAAAATTGGAAGTTAAGAGCGTCAAAAGAGAGAAAAAATATTGAGACAAAAAAATTCTTGCAAATTTTTACTGGTAAAATTTTTACTTGCAAGAATTTTTTAATCAGCTGTTTCATGTTTTTGTTTACAAAACAAACTTTTCCAAAAGAAGTTTTAAATAAGGATATTTTGCAAAATGTATAAGCTAATGTTGATTTTTAAAACTATTAAAAATATTTATGCGATAAGAAATCATACTTTTGTTGAACTTAGGACAGATATTTCGGTATTTTTATTGCTAAATAAAATAACGAACCTGTTAAAAAAATCCCTTATTTATTTTGTTTTGCTTTTAACCGATCAGGTGCTGTTATTAGTACTGTGAGTATAATGGTTACCTAGATACCCGATACTGAACACTATTGCAGTATAACACCCCATTAGTTAAAAAATTAGTTTGCAAATTAAATTATTTACAAAATTAAAGATTCTTATTAATTATAAAATAATTTGAGATATTCTCATCGTTTACTTTATGTCCGCGTCTTGTTTATTATGAAACAAACACCAAAAAAATGCATTTGGACCAAATAAAACGGCCAAAGTAGTTAACAGGGATGTTAAAGTTTATTTATTTATTTTATTTATTTATTCATTTATTTACGTAATATTAAGCCATTAAGGCCAAAAATCAATATTACAAGTAATTAATGCTTAAGCTACATGTATAAAATATTCATTAATCTATAGTTATAATTCATAATTAAAACTAACAAAATGAAAAATAAAAAATAATAATATACCATCACCTTAGATTAAGGCTCCCCAGCCAAATTAAAATATAAATATCATAATTATCATCCATCCAATTGTACTTTTTTTTTGTACATTTTGACCTTCTAAAGTACCGTGGTACTACCGTGACTCATTTGGTACATTTTAAAAATTTGTCATAGTTCCCCCTTTTTGAAATTTTAGTATAGCAAACAAATTATTGAGTCCTTTTCATAAAATTTTTTTTTATTATTATTTCTATCATTAGGATTTAAAAATCTCTCTTTTAAATTGCATTTTCTATTTATGCAAAATGCACTTAAGATTATTATAATGGTTAATTTAGAAATGCAATCAGAAGATGCTCGAATGCATGTATTTATATAAAGGCCAAATTTTTTGTTACGCTAAATAGCACGTAATATCATGAATAAAAATGTTTTGGATTAATGTGATATATCTATCGTAACCTTTACAAAGCTCACATGCCCTTTGAAGAAATTTACTGCGGAACAGAGGTGGGTTAATATTTTTCTACAAATAATATCAATATTTTTATTGTTAAAGAAATTAAAGAAAATGCAAAACAATTTTATAATAATCAATTATCAATTTAGAGCTTTAGCTGATGTCGTGCAACTGCAGTGGTTAAATATTGAAAACATTTGTAGTTTTTGGTCGGCAGTAGCTAATTTACAAAATGAGCTGAATGTCAATATGTTTCCTGACATTGCTGAAATTTTGTCCATTCCACATTTGTTTGCAATATTTGTTGGGTACTCAAATATTCCTGTATATTCGTCACTACTTTAACTTACCAATTTTGGCTGGCAAAGTGTTCATATACTTTTTAGTATTTTTGAGAGAAATTTCTTTAAATTCCTACTTACTCTGCAAGTTTCTGCTAGTAAAATAAATGAACACACCTAATATTTATGACATTATTTTTGCTTTCAATGTAATTCTTTGGCGTTGCGTTGTGTTTTACATGATTAGGGCCTTAAATAAGCTTAGCGAATATGAGGAAGGGTCCATTCGAGTTTATTATAAAGCATAGTATACAACTAGTATGCCGACTCTTTGACAGGTACCTAACTCAAGTGTCAAAAGTACCTTACTAATGTTTGGATTAGTAAGATTTTTTTCAAATGTATTGGTGTTTAAAACTATTTTCACCAATGGCAAATATATTTTTTTCTAAAATGAAATTTTCTTAATTATTAATGTTTGTTTAATTTTTATTCTGCAATATCGGAAATATTTAATTAATTTAAGATTTAAAATATTATTTCATACGTAAAAATGCTACTCTGCTGGCTTTAATAATATTAACAACTGAAAAAAATTTGTGTCAAAAAAATTTATTTAAACTATACGCCCAATTAGTAGGTCTGCTCGAAACGCCTGCTGATTTTTTGTAGAGTTGTGTTTTTAATCATAATACATAGGCATAAGTGGGCAAAATGTCAAAAGTTGTTTACATTTTTTATTATTGTTTTTTTAATATTCTTTTTGAATTGAAAAAATCGTTTTTCTAATTGTGAAGTTAAAAATAAAATATTATATTTGTGAAAAAAATTGTAAATAAATATTTTAAATAACAATAAAAATAAAAAAAGTGTACATTAAAATGCGTTATTGTGCAGTGTGTAAGAAACATTTTAAAAGCGGATGCGGTACGTTATTTTCAGTGCCAAAAGACCCAGTGGAAAGGGCAAAATGGGGTGAAATTTGTGGCAGGAATTTGGCCCCATCACATGAGATCTGCGCAGACCATTTTTCGGAAGCAAGCATTGTACGCACAGGTAAGAAAGTTCGCCTTTTGACAAACGCTGAGCCTTTATCTAAGAAATTGGCCAGTAAAGTAACAAAACTAATGTTAGATTTTTTTCTTGAGGGCTTTTACGTTTGTAAATAAGTGGCAATGTTTGTTTAAGTAGACAATTTTTTATTGATAATTTTCTTTGCAATTTCCAAGTCTTTAACTACAGGAGTCTTTTCTTGCTGTACTTCTAAGGTTTCTTATATTATTCCTATTTAATCACAAATTGAAATTTTATTATTTTAATAAGCTTATTAAAAATAAAAAGTATGTCATAATTAAAAACATACCTATATATTCCATCATATTAGCAGAAAAAATGGTATCGTTTTGGACATGATCAGATTTATTGTCATTCTTTATTAATAAATATACTATTAAGACGTTATTTTCATTATTTTTCATTCCACACTTTCCTGCAATTTTCATTTCTTCACTTTTAGACTCTACTTCTGTTATAGAAACGAGCTTAGACCCTGATGTCAACATTTTCATTTCAATAACAGAAGAGTAATTTCCAAAGACGAACATGTTGACCAAGGGGACACTTCTTCGATATCTGGTAAAGCATTACCTTTGTTTTCTTCAAACCCATATGCAGGCGGCGGAGGAAAGTAAGCAGTCTTTAATGTGTTGTTCAAATGATTACCTCCAGATTAATTTGTGTTACTGTTTGTAACATGCTGTGTACATGGTACTTTCGGCATCAAATGATAAATACATTGATGTTGCTGTATCATCACTGGGGCGGAGACGATACATGTTCTCCATTATGTCCGCCTTTAAGTTTTTTATTTATTATTTATATTTTTTTGTAAAATAGTAAAACACAAACAGCATATACTGGTAGTAAAAATGTATTTATATTCACAAGGTGTGCTATCATGGTTTATTGTCATAATGTTCTAACATTTTACAATGGTTTAAAAATATTGTTGTTGGTTTGTAAACAAAAAGTGTCTTAAATAAATAGAACGTTGCTTGCTATGTTTATTGTGCTGTCGTAATTAATAGCACATTAAATTATGAGGGGTTGCTCGCAACAGTCGTATTTTTTCATGTTATTATTTTAAGACATGTGACTTTATGACACCTTGTGAATCCCCCAATTGTTTCTATACATAAAATATAGCAAAAATCTTCCCATTGTCCTTTCGTTTTCATTTTCTTAATCGCACAATTGGTTCTAAGCACTTTTTATTTTAAAAAACTTATGTTCCAAAATTTAGATTGAAAATTTTTCATTAAACAAAATAAATAGATAATACAAACAAAACACATTTTTCTTGACAAAAGACAAGCTTTTGACATTTTTACCATTTGTATACACAAACGAAACGCGTGTTGTTTTATCTATTGTTGCATTGTTGTAGTTGTGCGCAGACCTACTAATTAGGCCATGAACTATACTATTTAAACATTTTGAGTCTGAGGATAACATAAACATTTTGAAAGGCAAATAAGCAAAATAAATGTGTTGGAAAAAATTATTAATTATGTGTTTGTGTCATAAAATGACGCAAAAAGTTTTATATTGTGAAAAATTTAAAATAGTAAAATCTCGCTTCCGAAATAAGGACTTTAACACAATATTGGCATGACATAACATATTGGCTCATATGGAACGTTAAGTCAAAAGAAAACAACTTTTGCGCCAACTTGTAGTAAGCCACATGAAGTACCCTACGATTTATGGCAGAAAAAATGTTTGTCAAAAAGCAAAAAGAGAGCCAAATTTTAATCATACCTCGTTGCAAAAATTTCGTAAACGGAACCTTTAGTTAAATCTTAATAATAATCTTTAAACTTAATCACCATTCTGCCCCCAAGAACAAACTTTTCACACTTTTAATTTTTCCAAGTGTAAAATATTTCGCTCAAAGACCACAAAAATATTTCCTTAAAAAATGTGACAACAACATTGTGTAACATGGCAAACGCAAAATTGATTTTATGTAGAACAAACACCAATCAATGATTTTCAGGTATGATGATTGGAATTTTGATTAACGCAAAAATCGAAAGGGTTCTCTGAATCAAACCAAACACGTGTTGGATTTTCAAAAATGTCAGTGTGTCGTTAGCTAAAGGAGCATTTTTTTCTCAGATACTTTAACTGCTGCAACAGCTTCTGGTAGTGCTGCTGTTTCTTGGTTACCTTTTAAAGATCAAAACATAAAAATGAAAAAAGTACTTTGGTGTTATTCGCTGACTGTCTGTCTGTCCGTTCTTAGGCATAACTTTAAAAAAATGTTTCGTAGAGTGTCTTGGGTTCTTTTTAAAGAAGAAATAAAAATTCTCAAGCTTAATAAAAGGATACTCACTCCACTTACTCATTGATCTTGGATTTTAGCTTTGGCTGCGTAAATCTTTTTTTGTGTTTTTTTTTTTTATATTGCTGACCATTTGTTTTGTTTCGTTTGTTTACGAGTTGTTGGAGGTTTACTCTTTAAACAAAAATAAGATTTCAAATTATTTAAAATATTTCAACGATTTTCATCCAATTAAGGTTTATTTTAGAGTGCTTTTAATACTGTTGGTTGTACAACCAAACAATTGTCTCAACTATTTAGTTGGTTGTATCTTGTTTGTTACAGTAGCTTAATTAAGCTTTTTCAAAACTCAAAGTTACAAGCCGACAAAATACCTTTTTTAAATTTTTTACTTGGACTAGTTGGAGTTTATTTTCGCCTTTTTTCTTCTCCTTTGTGTTGTTGTAATTTTTTAAATACCCAAAGTGATCTAATAGATGCGTAAGTAGAAAATTAATTCGCCAGGTTTACACTGGCGGTATTTGTTTTTATTATTCATTTGGCTAATCTTACTTAAGGAACATATCCTCCAATACATGGTTATTTAAAAAATAGTAAAATTCAGAAAAATTCGCACAAATTTCTGTATAAAGCGAAATCGGTTATTAAAGCTTCGTATACTTTAAATCAGTTCAAATTTAGAGAACCACTTTTGTAACACATATTTTATTTTAATAGTAATTTTATTCCTTATATTTCTTTATAAATCAAAAAATTTTCTTTAAAATTCTAAAAGGTTTGATATTAAATCACATTTATATTTAAAAAAAAATTAAACACAAGATTATGTTCTTCAATTAACACTTAAATAAACCTTAATCACAAAGCCGGTACATTTAAATTCAGTTTTAGTTTCCACTGTGTATAACTTAGCAAGGTGGCCTTAATATCACAACTATACAACAACATCCAAAGCAATACTTTTATCTTAATTAAATAACACTTTTAAAATAACACTGAAAAAACCAAACTGTATTTAAATATGATATAAGTTAATATGAAAATTAACAACACAAAGATTTAAATACTATCCTAAAGCTGGGATCACACGATTTCCGCAAATGCACCAATATGACAGAAATTTTGATTGTGCTTTATTGACGCACAATAATGAAATTGCACCAATCACATATTCTGAAATCACACGATTGCACTGTTTTGTACAAATTTAATTGCCACTAGTTGGTACTAATCGAAATGGGCACAAAAATTGCCGCAGCACAGTCACACGATTGTTTCTACTTGTGTCAACGGCGAAAACAGTTGTTGCGGAAGCTTTTTTATTTGCTTGGAAGTTCTAGTTGGTTTGTTAATTAAAAAAAAAAAAAAAATTTATTATATATTCAAACTAATTTTTGTTGAATAGTTTTATTAGCGAGAAATTTCGGTTACTTTACCGAATTTGTTATTCTCGATTTTAAGTTAACAAATATTTGCTTTAAGAAATATTAACGACAAATATCAGTAAAAATGTAAAAACGTCAAGGTTTAAATATTTAAAAAAATGGTTAATATAATAAAATTTTAAAAAGAAGGAATTATCACATTATATTTGTTAAAAAATATAAAATAAATTCGCTTTAAAGAATTACAATACATTTTCCTCTGTTTTCCTGCATATATTTTTTTAAATTGCTTTACTATGCTTTGAACAAAAAATTAAGATTTCATAATATAATTCACAAATAGATTTTAAACTTGCTCGAAAGTGATAAATTTTTACCGTTTTGAAATTGAGCGATTTTCATCACATACCTAAATATTAATTTTTTTTATTTCAATTTGATTAAATATCTTGAATAAAAATATTTATCCTGAACAGCTATTACACTAATTTAAAAAAAGTATAAAATTTTAATGAAAAATAAATAAATATATACATATATATTTATTCCTACTAAAAGAAACACACAAAAGTAAATTTATTAAAAAGGGCATACATTGGCGCGTATTGTGTTGTTTAATTGCCGCACAAGAACCCAATAAATATTGGTAAATTTTTGTAATTTTTATTGCCGCGCGGTTGCATATCAAGAAATCACACGATTACCGCACCAGGGTTGCATTTTATTGGTAAAAGTAAGCACAATATTGTCCTCGATTGGTGCAAGAGCCATTTGATTGTGCAGTCACACGATTGGGATATTAAAAAGTGTGAAAATTGGTGCATTGCGGCAATCGTGTGATCCCAGCTTAAAACGTGGGATATCTAAATGAGCATAAAACCAATATAAAACATATGTTAATTTAAGAGTTTAAATTCCTAAAAATCCATATTAATTTAGGTAAAATAAAGGGTGGTCCAAAAGAAAAAAAGGGGCTTGAGTTGTCTATAACTTCTTTATGACTTTAAACAGTCCAATATTTTTTTATGACACTTTCATAATAATTTTTTTCTTATCCATTTATTAAATCTTTACTAATGCATTGCATTGTGTTGGAACTAGGAAAACATGTTATGTGAAGGAGGATAGAGAGGACAGTGCTTGTGGATATTCGTTCTGACCTAATTTATGTTTAATGTGAGAGGGAAGACTTCCGCAGGGAGGTCATTCCACAAACAAACAGTCCGGCTAATGGTCAAATCGAACACAAAAGGATGTACGAGTTTCGGAAACTAAATCCCTAATTACATCAGAAAACATCCTTTTGTAGTAACAAGAGATAGCGAAATGCAGCCCACTTGGCGACGGTGCTCAAGGGAGTCAATAGCATATGATACCTTACTGTCACCAATGGGAAACTTCGTAGTCTTCTGCTTGCATTTTTGAGAAGCCCCAAAATAGACTTTGAAAAACCGGCCCACATTCCATGCTCGGTCGGATAAAGGTGGTATAAATAGTTAGGCGAGCCGATGGAGCGAGGTTTATGTTATACCGTTTAAAAAAACCGAGGCACTTGACACAACTTGATAATATGTTTTGTCCATCGGACAACACATTGTACCCAGAAAATCAAGAGATTCTGAATTCTCAAAATCTCTTTCACCCATATATACAGTAAAGGCACCTTGCTCGGTCGCGAGTTTATGCGTAAGCGCGCAACACTGGATTGTCCGGATATTAAAATTGACCATATTCGCACGACCCCGCATCTGATGCGCTTGATCTATAATCAAATTAATACGAATGGCAAAGGTTGCCTTCATCTGTATAGTATATAAGAGATAATATAGCATTGGAAGATTGGCATAAGAGGTTGTTTAGAAAAATAAGAAATAAAGTAGGAGAAAAAACGGAGCCTTGCGACACCCCAGCATGAATCTTGAACTCGTTTGACGCAGCTCCTTCTATAACAACTCGTATAGTGCGATCTCTGAAAAAGCTCGATATAAATCGAGAAAAATTATTGCCAACACCACTCTCGCGAATGCGTAGTCATCTTGTCGCGATGCGAGGGCTTAAGTACAAGGACGTTTAGTCATGCTGGCGGTAGTGGGTCTAAAGCAAGTACGAACCAATAATTACCCACCCCCTTTTCTATTAGCGTGTGTCTCCTAGCTGGAGCGGCTGATGACCACCCTCTTACTGTGCCTCTCTTTACAAGGCGGCCGAGAATCCGTCCACTGGCCCACAAAGGTGATCTGTTAGACCTTCTGAAGGCAGTCGATCCGCTATCAAATCCATCAGCGTTTATTCTCTCATTGGGCGGTTGATGGTCTGCGTCTGTCGCCAGAGGAGCGGCAGTTATCCTTTCGCCTATCGGATAGGCATAAAATGCAACCCCCACTTCAGGAACTGGCCTGAGACTTTTAATTTACTAAATATATATGTATATAATATATTATGTATGTATGTATACACAGAAAAAATTGTTTTATCAATTAAAAAAAATGGTTTAAAAAGTATTTAAATTTAATTAATGTGAAAATTGAATCAATTATTTTTTTAGTTGAGAGAAAATCAAAAATTTAATTTTGATTTAATTAACATATTAGTTGTCTTGAAATAAATTTTCAATTAAAATTTTAATCAAATAACAAATTATCTTAATTGACTTTTTTCGTTTGAAATAAAATAATTTAAACATGTAGAATTGTTGTTGGGAATTGTCAATATTTATTTAAATAAATTAACACATTGTTTGAAATGGCAAAGTTTTTTGATAATTTTTTTAATTAAAATTAAAAATATCATTTATTGAAAAAAAAAATATTCACAAATTTACAATTTTTAGTAATCAATATAATATAATTTTGGTATTAGGTGCATAATCAACAAATTGTTTTCTTGATATTATGAATTTGGTATAAATTTGGTGATTGAAGAAATTTAATAATTTTTTCTGTGTATTGTGCCATATGCACTGACTTAAAATAAAGAAAATGTATTTAGTATTTTAAATACACAATATTATTGTATTTTGTATTTTGAATACACGAATCAAATGTATTTTTTATTTCAAATACAGCAATGCATGTATTCTGCCCAACACTGATTGTAATAAACTGACCTTTGTGCCATGGTACAAAATAATGAACAGTCGAATTCGGATAAGCGCACACTATTTCATTGAAAAAATCCATCTATTGCAATGATATATTTTTCTGTATTAGTTTGAAAGAATTTCAAAGCACTTTTGTAATAAAATTAGCTTAAACGAGAATTTGTTTATATTTTGCATGGTAATACGCTAATTCATATGAGGCAAACGCCGTATAAGAGAAAAAAAAACTCGCTGAAAAACAACGTTGATTTTGTGCCAAAACCGGGGTTTCAAAGAGAAAATTTTGCTTAAAAAGCACTCGCGGCAAAAAAGTTTTTGACGATAGTCATTTGGCAAATGATTGGCTAAGCAATAAATTACCGGCTTGCCTTAAAGAGTATACAGAGGATTCCATATATAAAGCTGATTGCTTTTGCTAAGCCGAAATTATTCATGTATATGAATAATTGAATACCTTAATGCATCTATTTAAAATAAAAGTTACGAAAGCCCTTGTAAAACAACAAATAAACTATGTATACTAACTATATGGGTGTCTCAGAAAGAACGCACTTTTTAATTTTTAAATAAAAATACCCATTTTTTTCATAATTAAAAATTAAATAAAAAAATTAATTAAAAAAGTAGACTGTTACTGAGACACCCTTTATATTATAAAGTCTATACCAAAACAAACATGATTTACAAAAAAGATCGAAAAAAAACATAATTAACAAAAAGCTTGTTAAAGAAAATTGTTTTTAATTAAAAATTTAAAACAAAGTAATCAAAAAAAAAAAAAAAAAAAAAAATACAAAATAGATGAATGAAGTCACTAACAGCATGTTCACACTCATTTCAGAAACATCATTTACTATTACAAATAAAACAAAAATAATTTTTTCCACTCCGCACTTTTATCTATTGTATAATTTTAAGGCAGCCAACCATCAATCATTAAAAAAAATTAGCATTTTTTTTTTTTAAATAATAGACTCTTGTAGAAGAGACTCCATTACATTCATAGACCATCATAAATTTTCGGAAACAAAAAATTCGAGCACTTCAATGTTGGAGTGTTAAAAACATAAATCCTACTGTGCGCGACATAATTCTTGTTAGATTTGGTCTAAAAAATAGCAGAAAAAGAAAGAAATTAATCACGTTTGTATTAAAAAAGAACTCAAATATTTTTTCAAGCGTTTTTAAGATTTTTTGGAAGGCAAACAAAACAAAAAAAAAAAAATATTTAATTTTAAAAACACGACCGCACCTTTCCATTGATTTGTTTAGTCTGTTAAATTTGTTTGCGTTTTTTTTTTGTTCGTATTTTGTGGGAAATTAATTAATCATCTTAATTAAAGAGGATGTAGTTTATGATGTATAGTTTCATCCATATGTGTAGATTTATTGTTTTTGTTGTTATAAATGTTTTCAAACGGAGAATGTAAGTATTTATTAATGATGCTTCAGTGTTATTATTATGTTTTTATTGTTTCTTTAGCATTGACATTTCAAAATTTCATTTAAAATTGAGTTTTTAAGGGTATTTTTGATTTTTTTTTTAAATATACATTGTTTTAATTGTAAATTCTTTAGTAAGCAAAATTAATTATTGAAAGAAACTTTTGTGATTTTAACAAGATGTGTTTCAAGATTGCGATTTAATGACAGCTTCATTAGGAAGATATGTAAATATTTTTTCTTTTATTGTTATTTGCAATAGATGGCCTTAGCAAGATATCACTCTTTCCCTTTTCCCTCATAAATGAATTCTGTTGCCCAAGTTATTAGGTGTATAGCTTAACATATGGCTTGTGTCTTTAGTAACTTCCCAGTAAAATCATCTCTCACCAAGTAACGTATATGGCTAGATACAATAATTTTTGCTATTGGCGGTAAATGTCAGTTCTACTTTGACATTTGTGAAGTAAACAGATAGAAAACACAAGTCAGTAAGAAAGGGAGCGTTATACTGCTTAAGAATGCGGAATAATTGTTTGGTTTATTTGAGGGCTTAATTTCATGATCGCCTAATTTCTCATTTTGTGGATTTGCACTGGCAGGTTACATCGCCTGATTTTACGGTCCTAGACTTATTTATATGTGGTTTCTTGAAGTCACGAGTCTATGTCAACAAACATCAGACTCTTGAAGTCCTCAAAAAATATCCGTCAGGAATGCGGGAACCTATCGCCAGAAGTACTGGAAAGGGTGATGGAAAATGCCATAACTCGGGCCTGAATGGTCATTGGTTCTGGCTACTGCTACTTAGGCGATATCACATTTCCTACTTAATGGAAAAAAATGATCAAATTAGCAAAATCCAAAAGCAAAAACAAGTTTAAAACAAATCGAAAAAACGAATTAAAATAAATAATAATAGCAAAATTTTAAATGACAGAACTAAAATTAGAAAAAACGAATTCCAGAAATCGTATCTTTTTCTACCGCTCTTCCTTTTATGCCAAATTCGTCTACAAAAAAAATCGACCCAACAAAAGGGTGAAAATATCATTTGGTTTAAAGATTTATGTTTGACTATTCACTGCCAGCCGTCGTCAATGGCGGTGAGTGTTACACGGCGAAGATTTCTGACCAGAGAGTGTGGTTACTATTGAAACAAAACTGTCCGTGAACGTGGGTTCTATTCCCCGGTCAGTCAAGAATGAAAAATTATCAACAAATTTCAATTCGTTCCATGGTGTAAAATTTCTTTCTTAATAAAAATAATTTAATGAAAATTAAGCTTCATGAATTTTAGACTTATTAAAAAATACAAATTTGGATTAAGCCATCGTATAAGTACCGCTTTACTCTTCAACTGCAATAAGTCATTATTTTAACATAAGATGTTCCCATTTAAACGCGTTTTCTCACTACAGAGTAGAGGTTTTTTCCCCAGTCTGTTTCATTTCTGGGTAAAGGTGGGATTGATTTTTTCAATTTCCCAAAAACTACCGCTTAATACAAACGATGTAAGATATTTTTAATTTAATTTATTTTAACAAATGACAAATCACGAGATCTATTAAAAAGGTGAATAAATGCATTAAACTTTATTTTAAAAATAATTTAAGTTTTTAGTTTACAGTTCTAGTTTACAGGATAAACTAAGAAAGTCTTAAAAAATAGGTGCCAAACTTCAAAATGAAATGTACAGATATTTAGTAATATCATTCAAAAATGGAGGGCTCACAGCTAAAGCGAACCAAGTCAGAAAAAGACAATTCGCATTTATTTTAAGGTTGAGTAAATGAACTGCAATTAATTTCTTTGAAAATGAAAACCATTGACTTGGGCCTAATACCGTTAGCTTACAAGTCCGTTACAAAACTGAATAACGTTAAACTTTGCGGAGAATTTCGCACAAGTTTTGAAATTTTTGAATATATTGAAAATCGAAATATAGCACAGAACAAGCATTTTAAGAATCGTTTCACAACCTATTTCTAATTTTATTTAAGTAGAGTCTTTTCAATGAGAAAACACGTTCACTTTCTACGGATGTTGGCCTTATAGTCGAAAGTCCCATATAGCTGAAAGAGGTATATTAGGGTGTCCCAGAATTAACTCAAGACTTGAACTTGTTGCGAATTTGGAGCGTTACACTATAGAACAATGTGTCATTATTATTGTACAATATTTCAAAAATAATGAGGGCTTGGCGGATGCAGTTCGAAAATTTTAAATTATGGTCGGAACTATGAAGAGATTATTTAAACAATTCAAGGAGACTTGATCCTTAAGAAACGCCAAACATACTGGTCCTCCAAAAATAAGACGATCACATGTCAATATCAATACGGATCCAGCCTCCCTGAATTTTTCAATTCATCTCTTCACGGTTGACATTATTATAAATTAAAACAGTATTCCTACCATAGCTTTCACTATTTTTGAAATATTTTCAATAATTATCAAAAAAGTTGTTTTTGGGAATACATAATTTATCATTTAAGAATTTTGTTTGTTGTGCTTAATTCCCTACTTTTATAATTGATAAAAATACTGAAATTTATTGTTGGAGGATAAGCTGTTCCTGTGCGCATTTCACTGGTTGCTTAGGCCAGATCATCAGGAAACGTTCTCCTAAATAATTTTAGAAAATTTTAAATAAATTTAGGAGAAGACAGAACTAACAACGCCAAATACTTTAAATAAATTTATATTGTTCCAATGTTTTACAACAAACGCTCAAATTGGCCAATAATGCCACATTTTTGAGCTACACACCTGATTGAATTGGACAAATATCTGGCGTTTCATTATAAGTTTCAAAATTTAAAAATTTAATTTTTGTTTTCCAAAAACCTTTTGAAATACCTTTTTAGACTGTGCGACATTGCACTGCAACTATATTCGTATTTCCCTTTTGAGCCCTTGCGAAATTCGTATACGTTCAGACGTTAAATTTTTTGTTGCAAGCAACAATTTGTCGATTAACGCTCTAATTTTAATTTAAATTTTTTTTCGGATAATACTAAAGAGGAACATCAAATTGTTGCTTGATTTTACATTTCGTTGGACATTAATTACCCCTCAAGCGTATCCACTTCTATTTAAAAGATTGTTGTAAAAACTGTTTTTAAAAAGACCTAAAAACGAGTTTTATTCAAGATAAAAAGGAGCCAACGATTTTAATTAATTTCTCTGTAGAGCCTCTGGTGAAAAATTATAGCATCGTGTTTGATCACATACTAAAGGCGCTATTCGTTATTTGATCTCTTCAAACCGTTCATGCGTTGCCTCTTCATATTCATGTGATAGTTGGACATGGTCTATAGATAACACGAATGCCACCCAATTTTTTACAAATAAAATAAATAGAAGAGCAAATACCTCAATTAATTGCTTATTAGCTTTCATGCAAGAAGAGCGATATCGCTTGCGAAACAATAATGTGTTCACTAGGTATGGCATGACTTGCCGATTTCGAAACGCAAGACACCCAAATTTTTTGAAGTTTGGAAAATAAAATTTAACGAAAACTCTGTATTTCTGTCGTTGGATTTAACAAAAGGGCTACAATGCAATGCATTTTCTCTATCGCAAGACGAAACACTAAACAACCCGCTAATTTATTGAAATTAAAATAGACAATTTATCTGTTTTTTTTTTGAAAATTTCCTCTTCACAATAATGAAATATGTAACAAAAATCAAAATTTAGCACTATTCCATGAAAAAACCCACCCGAAAACCTTTCTTTTCAACCCATATTCAACCAGATTCTTATAATGGGAAATACAGTGCAACCTCGGATAACGCAACCAATACAAATTTAGGCTTTCGCGTTAACTGAGGTTGATGCGTTAGCCGAGTCAAAAGTAAAAGATATATTGGAATATTGGCTTTTGAAAACAAATGCATTTATTTTGATAAAAAAAAGGAAAACAAAAAAAAAAAAAAATAATACACAAAAAAAGTATTATAATTAAATCAAAAAACATTTCTAACATATGTTAATTTATAATCAAAGTTTAAATGAAGTAAAAGATTCAGGATAAAATTTTCAATCGCGTTTTTTACATGAACCATTTTGTTGATCTGCAGATTCTCGAAGCTTTTTCAAGACCGACAAACATAATGATGGTCCTCATCCGTTGTTGAAGTTTAAAGTTAAAGCTTTCGATAGCATTCTGACATACAGTTTTAAAGGCATTCAAATGGCATTAGCTCCAACCCTTTGCACACTTGCACACATTTCAGAGGAACGCATGGAAGATGTTGAAAATGTGACACATGCATGCACACTTGAAACATCTGACATCTACTATCAATCAAAAATCTCCCCATATATAAAAAAAACCTTTTTTTACATACACAGAAAAAATTTTCAGTAGTTTTTTTTATCAATTAAAAAAATTATTTGAAAAATATTTCAATTTTATTAATGCGATTTTAGTTGAAAAAATAATTAAAGATATGATTGTGATTTAATTAACATTTTAGTTGTTTTGAAATAAATTTTTAATTAAAATGTTAATGAAATAACAAAGAATCTTAATTAATTTTTTGCTTAAACATGAGCTATATTTCATTTAATCAATTAACACATTGTTTAAAACGGCAAAGTTTTTGGATCATTTTTTTAATTAAAAAATAAAATATTATTTATTGGAAAAAAAAAAAAATTACAATTTAAAATTTTTAAATTACAAAAGTGCCAAAATTTTAAAAGAAAACACCAAAATGTATTTGGACTTTATTGTTCTTATATTATTAAAAAAAATAGGACTTACAAAAAAGGAAAAATTTGACAAATGGTAACGCCGCTTATAAAACAAAAAATATTTTGTCAGTGATGCTAATATAATAATAGAATTTATTGACACTTTTGTGATGACACTAAAATAATCGGAAAATGTACAACGGAATTCAATGAGATAGGGACAATCTTGTAAAGATGTTGATTTTTAGCTCTATGTATTTCTAATGGGAAAATTTCAACATCTTCGCAAATTGATGGTAGATGTTAAATGTTGACAAGTGTATGAAAAACTTTAATTTCGTTTTTCTTGAAAACTATAAGAGCTAGAGCAAAAATAACGATTATCTGTAATCACTTTTATTTTGCAATAAAAATTGATTTCCTTAGGATTTTTGTATGAAAAACTTTAAATGCGTTTTTATTGGAAACAAAAATATAAAACAACATTTTACTGCATGTAAAAATAAATCAAAACACAAAGTTACTGTTATTTTTGTATTGTGGTAGAGTAACTTCGGGTATTGCGGAATATGCGGGTAATGTGGAACCCCCCTTTATTTCCCAAATTAAGTGTTATTTAGAAACGCTTACTGTATGTTAACATAGCTTAGACAAAAATAAAAACATTGCGGCTTTGGGTTTGCAAATGGTCACACTGTTAGTTCTCTGTCAATCTGTGAGTGAAAACAGGTGTTGTCGACTTTTTTATGTGACCATATTCAAACTGTTTTTTGCTCCAAAAATTTATATGTTTTTTTTCAAGGTTTTTAAATTGTTAACAAAATAACACTTTTAATTGGAAAGTGTGAAAATTTAATTAGTTTTGTGGTATTTATAAGATTTGTTTTAAAAATTTGACGATCGCCTAAGGTGGAATAACTGAAGGAGGGTATTGTGGAACCCTATTCCATCAATAGCCCATGAAGGCTGAGAAATAATTTTTAAAGGAAATTGTAAAGGATTTTTTATTTAAGCAACAAGTTATGCCATGAAAGAAGTCTTATGTTTTCAATTAATCAAAATAAAACAATTATATGCTAAATTGAATTTGTTTTTATATTTCTATTTTGTTTCTGATATTCAACATTACCCTCCAATTTTTCAAATCACTGTTTTTGAGGTACCTCAGATTTTTCATTTATATGTTTTTTAGTATTAAGAAAATATAATTTTTGTTTATAGTCGATTTAAAAACACATTCTTACGAGTCCGATGAAGAGTTTGCTTGCAATTTTTTGAAGATTGCTAAAACAAGAAGAATTTCCGCAATACCCGAAGTTACTATATGTATTTGTGGTAGTATCCATACCATGTGCACGTACGCCTTTTTTTCTCTCAGTATTTATTTATTGAATCTTCATATATTAAATATGAACTAACAATAATAAATCAAATCTTATCCTAATATTTGATTTATTTCCTGCCAGTGCCAGACAAAAAAGATTTAGGCCCTAATCATGTACAACGCAGCGCAACGCCAAACAATAACATTGAAAGCACAAACAATGTCATAAATATTTTGTAATTTTGTTGTTGCTTTCAACAGAAATTCATGTACCGTTTTAAAATTTTCAACGACACAAGCAATGGAGCGTTTGAAATTTTAAAACGCAATGTGAATTTCTGTAGAAAGCAACAACAAAATTACAAAATATTTATGACATTGTTTGTGCTTTCAATGTTATTCTTTGGCGTTGCGTTAGTTCTGTGGCGTTGCGCTGCGTTGTACATGATTAGGGCCTTAGTCATCACGGATTCTGTTCACATATTAAGGTGTTTATCGCTCATCTGATTGGGTGAGTGCTGCAGTGTCTCTTCTCCTTAATCGAGTGTGGCCGCCATAATTTAAAATATTTCGAGCTAATGGAATTGGGTGCAGTTCCAGCCTTTTTAAATATTTTACTGCATATTTCGTTATCATAGTTTTTACTAATGGCACATTGAGAGCCTTGTGGATATTTGAGTTTTTGACATACTAGGGAGCGGATGTGATTATACGAAGAAGTTTATTTTGGCGCCTTTGAATTTTTTCGATATTTGAGGCCGAGGCAGTGCCCCATAGCTGAATACCGTAGCGCCAAATTGGATTTCAGATACAGTTGTAAAGTAGAAGTTTGCAATCGATGCTAAGAACAGAATTTCTTCCAATAAGCCAATTAATTTGAACTTCTTTTAGTTTCATTTGAGTTAAGTTAGGCCGTTTGCACGCTAAACGCCGATCTAGATGTATACCGAAGTGTTGGGGTATTATTTGGTTATTGATTTTAATCCCGAGGCATGTTTCCCGACGCAATGTTAATGTTATATGTGCGCATTTTGGCTCATTGATCTTAATCCTCCACTTTTTTAACCACCTTTATAGTTCAAATATATGATCCTGTAAGTAACGAGATGCTTCTTGACAGTTTGCGTGTACGCTTAGAAAAGCTGTGTCGTCCGCAAATGTTGAGGTAAGGGTGTAGCTGTTTGTTGGCAAGTCCGAAGTATAAATTAAGTATAATAGAGGATGCTGCCTTGTGGGACTCCAGCGTTAATTGGCTGTGGAGCACTTAAAAAATCGCCTTCTTTGATAATAAATTGACGACCGACTAAGTAGCTTTCTAACAGCTTGTGTATGTTTGCTGATAAGTTTTGCTCCAATTTCATTAATAATCCTTCATGCCAGACTTTATCAAAAGCTTGACACACATCGATGAAGAGTGCTGAGCAATATTTTTTTTTCAAAGACTTTTCTTATGACATTTACTATTCGATGAGTTTGTTCAATTGTGCACGTACGCATGTTTCGAATTCATTCGTAAGAAAACTTTAGTAAAAGCAAAGCGAAAGAGAAAGAAAAACCAAATTTGCATTAACAGAGTCACCAATTCTTAGCATTTGGGCATTGAGATGATCGAGGAGTTGCGTTTATCGAGGTTTGCGTTAATCGAGATTTTACCGTATTTACGTTGGTCGGTTATCACAATGGACCATATTGGTCTCTGGGTGAGGGTGTGAAGGAGACTTCACACCAGCCTTTCTACCTACGTTGGTCGGTACAGACAAAATAACTTAAAAATTTTAGTTTATTTTTTTGCATTTTCAAGATTTTTTCCTTATGCATATATATATTTTAAGATTTTTATTTAACAAAAAACAGTATTCACTGACTGGCTTTCACTTGACAGACTCTTGATTGCTCTCAATTCACTTAATTATTGTCACATGCAATATCGCAATTTCCTTCAATTGATGTTGTTCGTTGGTCTGGTATGATTCGAATAGTCGTTGCCGCCATGTTGTATGTAGTGGTTGTTGTTGTACGATGTTGTACAAATGTGTCCAGTTGCATGACAATAAAGTATACGTAAAATATGTTTTTATGATTTTCATTAATTGAAAATACTCATAAAAAAATAGTTTAAGTATTGGCACAATTCCAACAAGTTGGATTTTTTTTTTATTATTCTACCACAGCATTAATTGAAATTAACGCAAATATTTATGAGATAAACAAATATTAATAACAGTGGACATAAATGAAAAAAATATGGCATCAGAGAAAAATTAAGTGCTGTTTTAATATATAACGGTTGCCGGATTTTGAGGTACAATTTATAATATAAGAAATAAAAACTAAAATTTTAAATATTTTTTTAAAATCAGGCTTAAAGTTCATAAAATTTAATTTAAATAAAATTATTTTAATTGAGCAAGGAATTTTACAACATGACTATTTTTTTTCAATTTATTTACATGTTTCTTTCTTATCAATTACAGCAAATTTCGATCAACCAACACCATTGGTTAAAAGAAATGGTAAAACTGCAAAGAATTCTGATGATGAGAATGTGGTTGTTCTCGAAACATGTAAATTCGACCTGGGTTCGAGCTCGTGGTTAGTCAAGTGAAATATAATCCATAAAATTTGAATTCATTACATGCTGCAAAATTTCTTCCTTAATTTAAACAATTTTATAAAAATTAAATTGGATGAACTTTAAGCCTGATTTGAAAACATCGAAAATTTCAATTAAACCATCAACAGTTCAGTAAAAATCGACAGACTAATTGCTATAGAAATAAAAACTTAAATTTTACTAGACCACATAAGTTTTTTGCAAGCTACTTCCTATCAATGATGCACTGTGAGTAGATTCGAAAAATGGAAAAGTTCATTTAACCATTCTGCATTTCTTAAGTCAATATGACCCAATTTGACTTGTGAACTCATTTTTTTTTCAAATTTATCAAGTATAGAACTAAAATTTTATTTTATACTTAACAGGCAATTTAGCTCATTTGCGTAATTAAAATGAAAGTATTAGTCTTACGTTATACAAAAACTCAACATTACGAAGTTTGAGTTCTGAAACAATTTAACCGTTTACCAAATTTAATAACATATTTTTACAATTGTATAACCCTTAATCAGCAGTGGTGTATGAAGGTATGTATGTATACTAAGTTTCATTCAATGTGACATTTTTTTAATATTTATCTAAGGTCCAATAAAGTATTTTTATTATTAGTCCTTTATTAATTCTAAGCCGATTTTGCCATTTGGGTGTCAAATTGTTTCTAGATCTTCTAGGCTGTTCGGGATTGAATTACAGCAGAATCGCTTCAGTAGGAAAAGAGTTATGCACCAAAAGTGGAACTACCTCCCTAAAAACTCAACTAAAACTTACATAAATTTGTGGCGAAATGCACACAAATTTTTACTTTCTACTTTTAAAAGATTCAAAATCACTTGAAATACCGCATATGAAAAACAATCTAGGAAAACTATTTACTACGCCCTTAACCGCAAAGCTTTATAATAATGTTGTGAAATTTACACTTCAATTTGCAAGGACAAGAAATAAAATTTCGTGATGAGAGGTCTTTAATTTATCATAGACCCAATAAAAGCCCATTCTCAAAAATTAGTTTAAAAACCTTAAACTAGAAAAATTAAATATTGTGGTGAAATTAAGTTGAATAAAACAAATAAAGACACAAGTCTGATATAAATTTACTAAAGTCAGCGCAGTCAAGAATGAAAAATTATCAATAAAAAAATTTTAATTAATTTCATGTTGTAAAATTCCTGTCTTCATAAAAATAATTTAATGAAAATTAAATTCAATGAACTTAAGCCTAAATAAAAATATCTAAATTTGGATTAAAAACCATTAACAGTTCAATAAAATAATCACAATACTAATTATTAGTTTTAAAAAAAGATTTTCTTCAAAATTTCCCGGGAATCCCGCAATAAATTCCCGGGAAAGCGGGAATTGAAAACAACTAAAAATCCCGGGATTTCTCTTCTCTCAAACTCTAGCGAAGATCCATCCGAAAAAAAAACGCAAAAGTTCAAGTCGCTCGTCATTTTAATTAAAATTTTTTGAATTTACGCCAAATATAGTGTGTGAGCAATGAAGAGGAAAATATTGTCGTTCCACAAAATCCTCAATAAAAACTTTATCTTTCATCCGATTATATAATAAAAATGAAAAATTTTGAAAAAAACGTAAAAAATAGGCAAATTTTGAAGGTACCATAACTCAGCCAGTTCTTATCAGATAGAAATTTGCAGCATATCGACAAAAAAGGCATTCAATTACATTCTCGGTTGGGCTCCACAAGGGTTTAAGTGGGACCATACACCGAAAAACACAAATGTACCGTTATCTAAAAAACGGTACTTAGAAAAAAAAATTTCAGCGTTTTTCGTGTTCAGGAGGTCCCAATTAACTTATCTAGGCGTGTGGCGTTCTTGGCATTTTTTGGCTGTAAACCAGTGTTATCAATGCAATTAATGTTAGCAGAAAATAAAAATTTCAGTTCTTAATATGCAAAGCTAATATATTTCTTATACAATATATTTCTTTAAAAAGAAAATTTTAGTACAGAATTTTAGTAAAGAACCGTTTGACTGCCTATTTCTAATTTTAATCTAGAAGAGTTCTGCCAATGAGAAACTACGTTACCTTTCTACGGATATTTGCTTTTATAGTCAAAGGAACATTATATAAACTCTGGCCACTTTCAGTTTTCTCAGCACTTCCTTCAAAAACTTGTGATTTCTTTTTTCTTTGAATCAAATCAGTGTTTTCATTTTGCTGCATTCTTAATTTCCTGAAATGTTAATTCTTCATTATTTTCATCATCAGAAATAATATTTAGTTTGGGATCACACTATAAAAGTTTTCCTTCAGAAAGTCTTTGCTTATTGGTGAGAGGGGCGAGAAGAATAGCATGTTTTCTTCCTCTCTAACCAATAAACTACTTAATGAAATAACACATTCATAGTGTGAACCCAGACTTACCGCATTTTTAAATTCTAATCAAAAAAAAAACCTTTTCTGCAGCCGTTTTGTATATAAAATCATTAAATTTTACTACAAAGTTCAAAATTTAAGAGCATCAGCGTTAAAATTGCCATAATTAAATAAAAAGATCCCGGAAATTTCCGTAACAATTTCCTCGGAATTTTTCCGAAAAAATGTGCGGGATACCGGGATATTTGTACCGGGAAATTTCGATTATTGAGTAATAAAAAGTAGTAGAATTTGCCAGCACTCCTTTTAAGAATATTGACAATAAACATTTTTCCACTCAGCAATACAATTATTTAGAAGACGCCTAATGGAGTTTAGCAGTACTCGTAGTTTTTTTTATAAACTCACTCCTGTTTTGCAAGTGAATTATTTTATTTTGGGGGAAAAGAGAAAAGTGCCATGTGGAACTTTTATATTTTCTAGCAGGAATGGGAAGAAAGAAAAATTTCCCTCGCAATTTTATTTTTCGATTGGACTAAATAATTTTTCTAATTCAGTTCAATTCTTCTTCTTTGGAAAAATAAATCTTTTCGCGAATTTCATAGAGCAGTTCGTCGATTTGGCGAAGCTTTGTCAATAAGCAAAATTGCCGTATTTGGAGCGAAGAACTTGGAGCGTTAACGAATCACCATTACATCAATTAAATTTAAATGTTTGGTGCGGTTTACGCGCCCTTTTCGAAACGAGCTGCCGTTACGGTGAATGGCGAGCGCTATCGATCCATGCTGACTGCATTTTTGTTTCCAAAAACGACATTTTGTTCCCACAGACGATGCATCTTGCCATACAGCGCGCTTAAAAATCAATTTATTGCAAAATCAGTTTGGTAACAACTTTATTTAAAGAAGTGCCTGTTCACTGGTCCCCTGGTTCGTGCTATGTTCAGTCATTGGCTTATGCCATCAAACCAGCATCTCCTGAAGCATTGGAAGCCAATTTTAAAGCAACCTTTGACGCCATACGGCTTAATTTATTGAAAAAAGTACCCCGAAATTGGGCTAATCATATGAACTATGTAACTAGTAGCCGCGGCGGACATATGCCGGAAATCATATTTAACAAATAAATGCTATGAACTTATAAGCCTGGTTATAATAAAAAAATTCCAATAATATTTCTGCCTTGTTTTATCATTTTAAGTTCTCATGCAGCTAAAATAACACCCTATATAAATCTGTGCCCTCAAGCATAAACAAGAATTTTTAAATTTAAAAACCGTTGCACACAATCAGGGAATTAATATTAACTGCCTGGCCCACAATGTCGACAAGAACATTTCTTTCGTATATTTATATTGAAAACAAAAACAAATTTTAGTTTTTTATTATTGTTTCCAATATAAAAATGCGAAAGAAATGTTCTTGTCGACATTCCGGGCCTGGCAGTAAGATTATATTTGCAGGCTCTGCGCTAGCAATCGAATAATATTTTGATTTTAAATTACATTTTTAATGAACCATCAATTAGATAAGGAGAAGTAAAAAAGTAATACGTCAAACTTGTCCTAACTCGACTTTATCTGTTATTGCTTGTTAGTACAGATATATAAATAGACATATCACACTTTTCCAACCGTGTAAACGTGGTTTTATTTTAACCCATTTTTCGCCGACCGGTGATTACAATCACCAGCACTTATACTCTTTTTTTGTTGCAATGTTTTTTACTTAAAATCTTATTTCGTTATTATTAGAGGTGTTCTGGAAATGGAAAACGCAAAACGCAAGAATTTTAATTGAGTGCCCCGGTAGGCTAGCTGGTAGTGCGCTAGTCTATCAGTATCGGGGTTGCGGGTTCGATTTCCGCCAGAGACTCTGGTCTCCTGCAGACAAGCGAAAAGCTTCGCGGGATTAAGTGTAGGAATAATAAAAAAAAAGTCGTTTTTGTAATACAACTTTTGTAGTAAAAGGAATACAAATACAATGCAATACAAATATTTCTCTATTTAACAGAATTCTTTAAGAAAATTATAAAAAATTGGATTAAGAGTGTTTTTAAAAAAGAACTTCAAAATTCTTGCGTTTTCGCTTTCCACCCCTGTATATTGTCAGTTTACTTGGTGCGGCGAAAAATGGATTAAATCCCTTCATCTTGCATTTTCATATATTATTTTTTCAATTTTAAGATATTTGTATTAAATATTTTTAAGGTTAAGTTAATCGTTCTGAAAAAAAATAATTTAATAAAGAGGTAAATATAAAGGATGGCTCAAAATTGAGATATCAATTTAATTTTAATAAAAAAAAAAGAGTTTTTTGAGATATTATTTCATTTTATTACAAACAGCTTCCGGTTAAAAATGAACAATTATGTCGGTCAAGTGACCCTTCCATACTGGCTCCGTAGGCTCCCAATATTATACCAAAATTCTTAATCACGTTTTTAAAAAACTGTTGTCAATGGTTAATATTTGCTCGATAATGTTGTTTTTAAGCTCTTGAACTGTTGTGGGATTACAGCAGTACACTTTCGATTCAAAAAAAAAACCCCAAAAAAATAGTCTAAAGATGCCAATACACTTCGCATCTACGAGAAATAATGCGATTTGCGAATTTTTCTTTCAAAAGATCCATTGTTTTTCTTGCTGTGTAGCAAGTGGCACCATCCTGTTGAAACCACATATTCATCATTTTTCCGCCACAAAAAGCTTCGAATCATCTCGCTGTAGCGATTTTCAATAATATTTCAAATTTTATATAGCACCTGTTATTTAAAAATCTTAAAGAGCTGTGGTGCGATTCACTAACTTTTAACGAACCGACAATCGTAATTTTTGTCGACATATATATTCGCTTGCAGTAACGATAGTGTGATTCTGTAATTTCTTTTTAACGATTGTAAACCGCTGTAGTTTTTGTAACATCTCTGTCTACAAAATGTTAAAATAAACGAAAAGCTCAAGAGAGAAAAAAGAAAAAACAAATTAAATTGTGCTTAATTTACTGTTTTTATATTTTATTTTGTGAATTTTACATTTAGAATTTTGTTTTTGTTCATAATTTGCTTTTTTTGTACATTTTGAATTTAGAATTTTTGTTCATACATTTACGTATGTATGTATGTATGTAGTATGTATGTAAAAAGTCGAGCCTCAGCCACTTTAAACATAAAATACACTTTATCGTTTAAATAAGCACAACGTTAATTATCGGAATAAATGTTACTGAAAAGCAAATTTGATACATTTTCGATATATTTATTTTAACGATACGATTATCGTAACAAAAGTCGCACTACTGATGATGGGAATGTAGTTATTCTCGAACCATGTAAATTCGAACCGAGTTCAATCCCGTGTTTAGTCAAAAATGATCAAAAAAAAATTTTTTTTTAATTCATTTGATGTAAATTCCTTCCTTCAATAAAAATAATATAATGAAAATTAAATTTGATTAACTTAAGCCTAATCAAAATATCAAAAACTTTAATTAAAACCAACAGTCCAATAAAAAATCACAATTGTTATTAAATTTAAAATTATGATATTTTTTCAATAAATTATATTTTTAAATATTAATTAAAAAAATGATCAAAAAACTTTGCCATTTCAAACAATGTCTTAATTGATGTTATTAAATATAGTTCAGGTTTTGACAATTCTCAACAACAATTCTACAAGTTTAAATTATTTTATTTAAAGCGACAAAAATCAATTAAGATTTTTTGTTTCTTAATGAATATTCTAATTAAAAATTTATTTCAAAACAAAAATATGTAATTTAAAAGAAAATTATATTTTTAATTTTTTTTTTTAACTAAAAAAATTATTGATTCAATTATCGCATTAATTAAATATAAATACTTTTCAAGCGATTTTTTTAATTGATAAAAAACTACTGAAATTTTTTCTGTGTATGGTGTCAACTTACTTTTCTATAATCAGAGTCCTTCAGATGGGTCCAAGATACTTGCAACCATAAGAAAATATGTCCAAAATACCTCCTATTGCAGGTGTTTATACATGAATTCGCAAAAAAGTCATACCCGTAGGTCTTTATATGTCCTACAATACGTTTAACCGTAGGTCTTTACATCATCCCACCAGTCAGCTGCTTAAGAAAGCATTTCACGAATGCATATATTCTTAAACAGCGTGGCCCACGATGTCGATCGAAAACTTAAGCAACTGAGACACTTATTCTTATAAGCGCCCCACTACCTCTCGACATATCGGTCGTCAGGTTTTACGTTTCTAGCGTAATATATTTATTCATTGTCAAATGACTAAATTGCCACATCAACTATTCCGCAAATTTAACTATAATCTAACGTTAATTTTGCAACAAACAACTGTTTCAACTGTTTTCAATTTAATTTTAAAAAATATTAAAGTATTTTTTTTAACACTTTTACCCAGATTCCCTTTTGATAAACAGTTAAAATATGGAAATTTTCAATAATAAGAAATACTGTATGCAAATATCCGCTCGCCATTAAATTCAGCATACAGATGCATTCATTTCAAACGCTTTTGCACAAAACCGCAGTCACACAAGTATTGAATTTTCAAATACTTGCATTTTGCTGAGCTCATATGAGGATGAATGCAGTCAAAGAATTTAACGATTGTTGCATAAATCTATAAATGAACCGGCAAATGTTGTCAATTGACGATAGTGCCATAAAATAGTTTTATTATTTGTTTAAATACCAAAAAAAAAAAACTTATGAGAACAGCAATCGTTGACAAGCTCGTAAATTTCAAATGTTTGTCGTTTAAAGCGTTCCACGGCGGATATTTTGTGGCTTTTGATTTTCTTTAATATAAAATTGTTTGTTTATAGTTTAATCTTAAACTCATAAAATGTAAAATTAGTTTACCAATAAATAAAATGATTTTGAAGAAAACTAATTTTTAAAATTTATCCTTGTAAAGGCAAACATTTTTCAACTGGAAACAGTTTTGGTTGTTATAGACGAGATTATTTTTTCTAATATTTGAGGTTGAAATAAAAATGGTATTTGATTATTTTTTTTTTAATCCAATTTTTAGTTCGACATTTTGCAATCCAATTAATCGGATTTTTTGAATTTAATTTTTAACTGAAATTGGTTTTATGTATAAAAGTGATCTTTTCAGAATTTTTAATCAATTTCTTTAAATGCATTCGTAAAAAAAAATAATGAACATAAATCTTACTACAAAGAAATTTAAATCATTTTTGGAGCATTTAGTCTCTTGTTTCATTTAGTTTTGTGATTTTGAACAATACCCATCCATACCTTACACTGATTGCGACTACTTTTAATGGGTGAGGGAAAAAATATAATCTTAAGGCCTTATTCATAAAAAATATTTCAGGTTTATAACAGGTTTTTAAAATGAATTTTCTATGAAAATCCGTTTAATAAACCTTTTAAAAATCAAAAATATTTTTTATGAATATGAAGAATAGAGTTTTCGATAACTTTTAAGTTGTAGAACAACATAAAATACTACACAGAAAAATGCAAAAGCAGTGACAGTACAGCCTTCAGTATAGGACCACATAGTCGAAATTCAGTCGAAACAGCCTCCAAACTAAATTTATGATTTAAGAATACCAGGGCTTGACTCGCTCAGGGAAGGGGTCGTGGCTCCCTCTCTCTTCGGACCGAGCTTGCGTCACAGCTTATAAACTGTTTCCCAATTCAAACCATGTATAGCTCCGGTTATAAGTCTATTAAGTCAACTTAAGCTTAATTTGAGGCAATGCCACCATTGAGATCATCACGTTCAAAAACACTGTTCACGTCTGAATCGAAGGCAGCGGAGTTCCCATCCTTGGTGTCAATTGCGAGTGAAGGGAGTTGATAACTTGAGGCACCACCGTCATCAGGCAGTACATTTAAAGTTTGATTTGTAACCTTTTTATGTATTATTCGATAAGTTTAGTTTTTTTTCAAGTTCTAAAGTCGAATCGTTGTTTGAGAGCCATATTAGACTGCCGCTTTATTGTTCTCGTTCTTTCAACTAAATTAAAATATTAAAATTTTTCTTGGAGTTTTATTAATTACTCCGCGAATTTAATATTTTTGACATTAATTAAATGGAAATTTTAAAAACAGAAGCACTTTTTTTTTTGCTTAAATATTTGTTCCTTTTTTACCTTATTTTTACCCTTTATAATATCACGAAGATGTTTGGATAATTAGTTGATATTTTAGCGCTTAATCCTAAAGCCACCCTCTACACTCCATAGCCTGAGAAACGCAATCGGCGTTCACTCTGGCAATATCAGCAAGGTGTTTGGATCCTTAGCGAATTTTCTGGAGCTGTAGCCTACAAAACCACCCCTAAATACAGTCCATACCCCACTAAACGTATCGGCGTTTCGTCCAGACAACCAGAGGATGCAATCGACGTTTTAAATTACGCATGGGCAAAGTTTCAATTATTTGTACGATGTTTTAGGAAGTTATAGCAATAAAACGATTTCTGCTTATCTCTTTTCAATGTGAATTAACATTTTTAATAAAAAGGGAAGTTTACTTCCGATCTGTGACGTAAGAGGTACTTAGGAATAATAACTATAGCTGCAGAGAACTAAGAATTATATTAGAATAAAACTTAATTATAAAACATCACCTTTTAAGTTTAAAATTGCTCTCCTACAAAACTTAAAAAAAAATCCACTAAAGCACTTTTTTCTTACTGCCACAGATATATTCCTAATGTTCCAATAATTGTCCCAATAAAGCTCTTTACCTACGAGTATATATACCTACGAAAAACATTTCTCACAGAACGCAAATTTTTGACTTTCCATGATGACTTGCCGAACGATACAGAACAAAAATGATAAAGCAGTTTGATGGCAGTTACGCGTGATCTGTAAAAAATACATATTGAAAATCAATTCTCATTATGAATCACCCTTTATAATCCCAAAATATATCCAATCGTTACTCTTCATATGGCCCAAAATATCTTCAATCGTAGATCTCTAAATATTCCAGAAACTCAACCACTAGTAGAAGTTTATTCGGTCTTTAAACACCTCTTATAGCAGGTCCCCAGTTGTATGTTTTTATATACACACATATAGTCCCAGTTTCAATCTTAAATACAGAATTAAATTGCCCTCCTACACAATACTATATTTTTAATTTATTTTCCTTGATATTTATTTTGAAATATTAATCTTTTTTGTTTTTTTTTTCATTATTCTCTGGTGTTCTCTTATTCGTACGTTTTATTTTTCAAAAAGTATATGACACTCAATGCTCTGGAAGTGATTGTGAATACACATTTTGCTGGTTAAGTCGGTTCAGTTGGTTGTTAATGTTTGTCCGTATGGCACATGATGCCTGATTGTGGCATTAATGCTTAATGCTGTTGTTGTGGCTTCATTTCGTTTCAATTTGGTTTAGTTTGGTTAGGAATAAAAATACGTATAAGAAATCCCAAAAAAGGTCCTTTTTGGTAAAACAAAAAATATCTTTGAACTGAACCGCAACAGAACGTGGTGGAAAAAAGTGAAAGAAACAAAAAAAAATTAAATAAAAATGAAAAATCGAGCTTAAAACCAAATTAAATACGAAATTTTATACTTAATCGGATTTGTCTCTTAAATGAGGCGTATAAAGAAATATTAAGCTTTGTGTTTTTTTTTTTTTTACTCTTGTTCACTACGAACATGAGTAAATTCAAATAAAATCGCGCTTCATTGTTGAGTTTTTAAAAGGAAATTGTTTTCTTTAAAAAAACACAGACAAAAGAAGTACAAAATAGAGTTCATAATTTTCTAATCGCTTTGAATATTTTCCATTTACAATTAATTACTTTTAATTTAGTTTACATCCCTTTAACAATTTTGCAGTGCCACTGAACTGACTATTTGCTGAGTGGACAAAATGTTGTTTCAGCATTTTACATACAACCTTTTGCGAACTCTGGTTATAGTTGTATATTTTCTGTTGTTGCTGTTGTTTTAGTCTATAATAAAATGCATATTTACATAAATTAATTGCTTGCATTTCCACTGCCAGTAAAAGCAGTATAAATTAACACGATTACCAAGACAAATATCTAGAAAACAAAATACTGACTGGCTGGACTGGACTGTTTACTTTGCAAATTGTTTGTGTCAAATAATACACTTTCACGTAAAAAAGTGTTGCCACGCTGTTAAAAAACTTCAATAGTAAAGGGTGTCTCAGTAATACCCTTTTTACACTCGAAGAAACGCATGGTAAATGTTGCAAATGTGAAATATGCGTTAGCACATGAAACATCTTACATCTACCATCAATAAAAAATGTTACAATTTCTGAAAAAAAAACTTTTATTTTTTTTAAAAAATTTTTTTTTTTTACAAAAGTACCAAAATTTTAAAATAAAGCACAAAAATGTATTTGGAATTCATTTTGTTTAATAATATAATTTTTCTTATTATAGAAAGATCCAATTAAATTGAACAGTATAAAAAAAAAATTATTTTTTGCTTAGATAGAAAAACTTGACAATTGGTAGCGCTGCTTTCAAAAGAAATGCCAGTTTTTCAGTGATCCCACAATAATAATCAAATTTATTGCCACTTTTATAGTGATGACACTAAAATAATCGGCAGATGCGCAATGGAATACAATGAGATAGGAACATCGTGTATAGATGTTGATTTTAAGCTCTATGTATTTCTTATAGGAAAATTTCAAAATCTTCGGATATTGATGGTAGATGTTGGCAAGTGTGAAAAGGCCATAAGAGCGCGCTTTTTAAATTTAACAACGCGTTATAATTGTGAAAACTCATTACAAAAATTTGGAAATATATTATAGGACCGTTCGAAAAAAACTTCCTCTGCTCCGATGAAGCGCATTTTTATCTGAATGGTTTCATGAATACACAACATTGTCTAATTTGGGGATGAGAAAATAATTATTTAATCCATGAGAAACAAATGCACCCACAAAAAGCAACTGGACGACATTTGGCTTCAGCAAGATGACGCCACCTGCTACACCACGCATAAAACAATCGATCTATTGCAACAACGATTTCCATAAAAAATTATCTCCAGAAATTCTGATGTCAACTGGCCACCAAGATCATGCGATTTAACGATGTGCGATTTTTTTCTTTGGGATTTTGCTAATTTCGGGCTTATGCGAATAAACCAGAAACAATTCCTGAACTCAAATCCGAAATGCAGCTCGTCATCGGAGAGATACAGCCACATCTCTGTGAAAAAGTCATAAAATATTTCCTGAAAAGAGTAATGGCCTATCATGAGGGTCGTCACAGCCATTTGTAGGATATTTTATTTCATTCGTAATCTAAACATGTGTTCTTTGCAAACCAATAAAAAATTACAACCATCTCAAAAAATGCGTGTTTTTATTTTAAATTGAAATAGTGAATTCTTGCTGAAACACCCTTTTTATTTTATTAGTAGGGGTTTATAAAGGATCACAAATGTTTAATATAGCCCTAATTCAACATCATTCAAAGGTTTATACGCAATTTTAATTTAGCTTTAAGTCGGCTTCACTTGTAGTAGTTATGTGCTTCCAAATTGGCGTCAATCGTAGATCTTTTTTTTTTAGCGCTAATTGACCTCTAATCATAGAGGTCTAAATCGTCCCAATATATCTTTAATTCTAAATCTTTATAGTCACACTTCGTCTTCACTGATGGTTTTATTCAAAGTCCAAATATGTCTTCAATCGAAAATCTTTACAAAGTTCTGGATGGGATTCAATCGTAGTGTTTATAAAAGGTGGTCCACCCAAAACGGTTGATGTTAATAGTAATTAAAACAAAAAGTTTTCAGAGAATTATCTTAAATTTTTTTATTATGATAGAAAGATTTATGACAATTAAGTTTAAAACAATATATAGGCAAGCATATGTGCCACGGCTTCAGTAGCGGTCCTCTATCCGATGGTCCATATTTTCAATGACTCTGAGAAATAGTTGGGGGTCAATGTGGTAAATGTGCCGAATTATCTCATCTTTAAGCTCTTGAATTATTCCTGGCTTATTGACGTACACTTTATCTTTTAAATATCCCCAAAGAAAGAAGTTCAACGGTGTTAAATTGCATGATCGTGGCGGCAAATTAACATCGCCACGACGTGAGATAAAACGGTCATTGAAATCCTCGTGCAAAAGAATCACTGCTTCGTTTCCTGTGTGGCGAATGTGTGGAGAATGTGTTCATCACATCGAGAATTGTCCGAGAATGCCGGATGTCTCTGGAGGAGATAGCGAGACATTCACTGGTCACCCTTAATTGGGTCCCCGGACACGGGGACATACATGGGAACTGCATGGCGGATTCGTTGGCGCATGCAGGTACCACCTTGAATCGGGACGGTTCCACATATGTAGGTGCTTCACTCCCAAGGTGTAAGCAACTTATAGCGCATAAGTTTCATCTTATCGCCAGTCAGAGGTGGCACGATGAAACCACCTGTGGGGAAACCAGGAAAATCTGGCCCATCATAGATGAAAAAAGGACACGGCGGGCATTACAGCTGTCCAGACATCATCTAAGAAACCTAACTGCGGTTATAACTGGCCACTGGCCAATTGGGAGGCACGCCCAGAGGCTGGGGCTCCCTTATAACGACTTGTGCAGAAGTTGCGGCGATGAGGAGGAGGAAGAGTCAACGGAACATCTTCTCTGTAACTGCCCGGCTTTCGGAGACTTAAGACTCAAAATGTTTGGTCGAAGAACCCTTGGGGACAAAACTTGTCTCTCTGATGTTGACGTAAATAGGATCCACTCCTTTATTGAATCGACCGGTTGGCTGCATGGGAATACTAGCAGCCAGATTTCATAGGACCCATGGGAGACGGCGTGATATGGTAACACAACGGGAACTAAGCAATGGACCCACGTGAGCTGTGCTTGATCACGGCTGCCAATGGAACCTAACCTAACCTTCCTGTGTGGCAAGTGGCACCATTCTGTTGGAACCACATATAGTCCAGGTCCATTTCCGCAATTTCTGGCATCAGTGATGTTTGTGAGATGTTCAATTGTTGGGTACGTCGACGAGTCGAGGTTGACGGCTCTTCTGGCGCACTATAGGGAGCTTTAGCAAATGTTTTTCGCAGAACGAACTGGGCGAGCATGCATAGGTGTTTTCGCATTTCCTACAGACCCGGTTTGCTGAAATTTGCGCACAATTCGCCTGATTGTGGATCCATTTGGTGGATTATGCTGACCAAAATTATCTTACAAACAATCTTCCAAAAGAATCGTAACACGCTGCTCAATTATGTACCTCTCTATGGTTAAATTTGTCCAACACTGAAACAAAGAAATATCAAATTAAGTAGTGCAAAAAACTTGATATTAAAGTATGACTCACAATTAACATTGTGCATAATCTGTTTACCGTCAATTGGGAATATGGTCCGAATACTTCGCCGACATAGTAACAATACCGGAACCCCCCACAGCACTGCAATGTCAGTGTCTAACTCCAAATGCTACAGCTGACACAAATACGGCCAGAGGAGGTGGAAAAAGTTAATGCTATAAAATCACTCAAGAACGGTAAAGCACCAGACGTAGTCTACATAAACACAGAATTACTTAAAGGCAATCCCATTCACATTCACTTCCCCCTAAGCTCAATATTGGAATAATAGCAGAGGTCCCGAAAAAGGGTGACATGACAGAATGCCGAAATTTGAGGGGCATAACTTAATTGCCAAAGGTTTACAAAGTACTTATCATTAATGACAGATTATCCTCCTCACTGTCTTCCTAACTGCGTTCTGAGCAGCCTGGTCATCACATGCACATCATCACATGGACACCCTTGGTATTATTGTCGAACAATCGGTGGAATAGCAATCACCTCTATATCGCATAAAGGAGTTCCACATGAATTCTAATCCGTGCCTTATATCGGGTTCTTCATGAAGGCAATCTGGGAAGACCCTTTGGAGTTTACGACAAGGCTGTGTTTTATCTCCTTTGCTATTCAATATAGTACTTGACGTTGTAATGCTAAGGGCAACAGTCAATGGAAGAGGCATCACTTGGAGCTGAACTCGACGCCTCGAATATTTCGATTATACCGACGACAAATGTCTCCTAGCCCACACAATCAACGATATGGCAGCCAAAAAGCGCAAGCGATGCAGGTCCTCATATTTATATAGAAAATACCAAGGTCTTGTGCTTAAGTGTAACCAACTCCCAAAAGACAGCGTTGATCTTGAAGATAGGTTAGGTTAGGTTCCATATGCAGCCATCGAAAGACAGCTCAATGGGGTCCTTCAGCGGTCCCTTTGTGATACCCAGCGCTAATTCCGATCCCAAAGAGCAGTTACTCAGATGGCGTCACTGCAGAGTTGAGCCAATTCGTCTTCCTAATGAAGAGAAGAAGCAATCTTAGTACTATTTTAGATTGATCCTCCAAGCAGGAAAAACCCCGGCTCTTCCAGGTATTTTTCCCTGATGCCCCGTAGCCCAGGGCATTGACAGAGAAAGTGAAGTACAGTCTCCTCTTCCTCCTCATCATGACAACTTCTGCAGTAGTCATTGAATTCCAGACCCAATCTTCTAGCATGAGTCCCAACAGGCCAGTGTCCAGTCATGACAGTCCTGTTTTGCTATCTGGTTTCCCGGACAGTCTGAGTGCCCTGGTATCCATATAAGCATTAACCCTGAATGATCAGCAATCTCATTCAAGGACATCCGGCATTCCACAGTTAACCTAGATGTCGTGTAGACACTTGCAAGGGAAGCAATGGCAGCCTTAGATCTTGAAGATTTTATATATCTGGACAGTGTCATATTAGCGTCAGGCGGCTCGCGAGAGCATATTGCAAATCGCATCAAAAAGACAAACCAAGCATTTGGGGCTCTGCAAAAAGTATGGAAATCACCCCAAATTAAGCAGAGAACCAAACTCCACCTCTTTTCATCTAACGTGCGTTCCGTCCTGTTGTATGGCCATGAGGTATTCATTAATCACTCGTTACGAACACTACTCAAGATATTTTGGCCCAATGTTATTTCAAACAGATAGCTGTGGGACGGAGCTGGAGCACCAATACGCATCCAGATCATCAATAACGCTTCTTAGGATTTTATATAGTGTTCTTTTTTACAAAAATTTTCAACTTGTTAAAAATGCATTGCCAACCCTATAATAACGCCATTCGTTATTTGACTAGAACTAAATACAAGTTACCAAAAAGTGGAATGCCCTTTTTTTAACAGCTGACAAAAAGTTTGCTCTTCAAAATTTAAAAATAATAATTTAAAAGTTGTTTATTGCACCAACAACAAATTGAATAAAGAAATTCCACTTAGCTCGAAAACAGTTCAATGTAAGTAAAAATTAGATTTAAAATAACGTTGGTAAAACTATTGGACTCTTAGGTGAAAATGTAAATATAATTAGCATTCCACCCTCATCAGATGACGAGAATGAATCCAATAATTGATTTATTGTTATTTCTGCTTATATAATTGAATAACGGATGCGGCAATATCAATATTTTAACTTTTTCCTTTAATAATACTCGAAAATTTGCTAAACTTTTTTTTTCCATAAAATAGGTAAACATGAAAATGCCAGATTACCGATTTATTGATACCAAGCTTTAAAAAATTTTTAATTTTAAGACTTTTTATGAGAACAATTTTATAACATCGAATCCACTTAGATTTTATTTAACTGGCAACCTACCATTATCAATGTAATGTTTTCTTATGTCTTTTTATATTTAATATATTGGAAAAATAACTTTAAAAGCTTAATTTTTACTGCCCTAATTAGAAGCGTTTTTTTCACAACTTGGTCTGGTAGCCTTATACTCGTATATAAACAGAAGTGACCTGTTTTACAGGGCATTAACAACACTGCCGATTTATACGGGCCGTACCGTGCAAAAATTTCATCCTTTAAAAGAGCACAACATTTTTAGAAAACAAACGATAAATTGCATTTTTTCAATAAAATCTCACCTTTTTTGTAGAAAAGAAAACACCATAAGTTTTAATCGTATATTTTAACGTAGTCCCAATATCGTCTTATTCCCGGATAATCGTTGGACTTAACGATGCTAAGTCGTACGATTGATTGATACAAAGCGAAGTTTAATTTCAATCGTAAGTCTTAGTTTCGTTTATATTTTAAATTTCGAATCAATCGCTTTGATTGTAGAACATATTTATAGTTCCATTTCTAATAAGGTTTTATGTAGTAAAAGCTTTGTTTTAATCTAACTGCCTGCTCATCTATTTCCGAACGAAGACTTCGTTCGCTTAACTTACATTAAAAAAAAAAAACAAATTATAAAATATTGTTTTTGTTTTACATATAAGTTCAAAATCGGTGAACAGGCCATAATAGTCCTAGTTTGATAACACTCTTCATTGATTATATAGACCCAATTGCGTTTCAATATAAGTTCCAAACTTTGCATGTCTTTATAGGTATACTCCCAACTCGCCTTAAGTAGTCGTCGTTCTTTATTAGGTCCCAATCGTAAAAAGATTTACACTATGAAATCTGGCAACTTTTTACAAGCAATTGCTTCTGAATCTATATTCCAAACAACCAACAAAGCAAACTCATCCCCAAACCACAATCACACAATTTTCCGCTCTGTAGTTACGTTAATTCCTTGTGTTTTTGTTTGTTGGTGTTAAATAAAAACAAAAAACTAAAAGAAAAATTCTATCTTGTTTTGCAAACAGTTGATTAATTTGCTTTTAGCACTTCTTCTTTTTTGCATTTTAATTCTTTAGTTTTATGTTTCTTTTCGCTTTAGTTTTTGTCGCATTTATTAACCGATCATTTAGTGAACAAGAAGATTTTAACAAAACACATACAAACAAACATTTGTAAAAGAGTGTTTGCTGGGGTCTTTTTTAGTAAAACCAGGGGTAAAACTTAACTCAAGTGAGCAGACACACAGCAGTACAAAAAACAAATATTTAAAACAAAAAACAGCTTAAATTAATGTTAAAGACTGTAATAAAAAACGCTGAAAAAAATGCTGGCAACGACAACAACAATAGCAGCAAAGCTGGGGTGAATATATCAGAGGAAATCAGATGTCCGAATTGTTGAAAAATGAATCACTCATTAGTACATGAGCACAAATAATAAAAGTTCCTCATTTTATGTTTTATTTCATTTAATTTTTTTTTTTTTATATGAGACATTAATTAACTTTAAATTGCTTATAAACTCTTGAATTTAGAAGCTTTTATTTTTAACTGGATAAACTTTATATATGTAGTTGTATTTTTGTAAAAGGCTTTAGCGATGGCGTCATTAATTTCTGAGGTTTTGTTTAAACAATTTTATTGCCTGTCAAATTTGTAGTAAAGTTTCAAATAAGCCTTAATAGTGAATATTTATAAAGTCCCGATTTGGCTCAAACCAAGGGACTATATTTTAGCTTTATAATATTTTTTCTACACAAGGCACAGTTTGGCTTCCACCACTGGTATTTCCATTAGGCAGGTAATGATACGTCTTTTTGCCGATACGATACCGATACTCAAAAAGTAATATCGGCGATTCCGATAGCGATACGCATATTGACATTGAATTCAAGTAAAAGTTAACAAAACTCAAGTAATGGGCCATTGACACTTGTCAACATCTACATTTAACATCAATTTGCGAAGATGTGGAAATCTACCCATAAGAAATACATAGAGCTAAAAATCAAGTTCTCAATCAAGATGTTCCTATCTCATTGTATTCCGTTCTACATCTTCCGATTATTTAAGTGCCATCACTCGAAAGGTGGCAATAAATTCTAAATTGTGGCATCACTCACAAAATGGTATTTCTTTTGAAAGTAGCGTTACCACTTGTCAAAGTTTTCCTTTTTGCAAGTCTTTTTTTCTTAATTTTTTTTATACTCGTATTATTAAACAAAATGAATTCCAAATACATTTTGGTGTTTTCTTTTAAAATGCTGGCACTATTGTAGAAAAAAGTATTTAAAAAAAATTAATTTTTTTTTCAGAAACGGTGACAGTTTTTTATTGATGGTGTTTCACATGTTCAACATCTTCCATGTGTATGCAAGTGTACAAAGGGTATAAGTAAATTAATAATTATGCATAATATCAGCGTAAGATATATATTATTCATATTTTAAATTGATACAGGGTGGGCCAAAAGTCACCATTAGGTTTAAAATTTAATAACTTTTTCGTTTATATATTATTTTATTATTATTTGCTAGATAACATTATTATTTTTTAGAATAAAAAATGCAGAGAATCACAACTGAACAAAGAACCAGCAGGGTGGATCCATTGCTCACACTGCCTGAGGTAAAACGCCACTTTTAAGTACATTTTTTGGTGAGCGAATAATTTCCAAAAATTACAAAATAGTTTTTCTAGCGCTCGCCATATTTGTAAGCACCAGACTTTGGGGTTATTTGAAGGGGTGAGTATATGTGAAGAAGCCCGAGGCAATCCTTGAACTCTAATATAGTTGTAGAAAGCAGTACAGCAACAGATTTGATTGCGAAGTTGAACACGGGGGTCATACCAGTGACATAATTTTCCATAGTTAGAGTAAGAAATTTTCATTTTGTATATTTTATAATAAAAAAAATATATATATACATATATATATATATATATATATATATATATAACCGAAAAAGTTATACAATTTGTAAACCCCGTGGTGGCTTTGGCCGATAATGTATTAATAAGATTTAAAAAACAACAAATTGAGTTTCAAAAACAAATCCGTTTGAACCAGACCTGTAGTGGCAAATAGTCTCTCCGATGCGACAGAAATCATTTGAAAACTAAAGTATTTCTGCGACATTTTGTTTAAATTTGGGTATAACATGTCATTGCGCCAAAACGCAAGGGGAGATGCGCCTATAGATATATTAGGACATCTAAGGTATCTCTCAATTCTTCTTCTGAAAATAAATGAAGAATAGCACAAAAATCTTAAAACGTGCAAATACACAAACGATTTAGTAATGGAAGAACATTTCACTACTATGCACAGTGGATAGATATCATGGTTGGGTCTTCGACCTAGTGCATCTTCGCTAACCTAAGCCTCTCTGCATTTTGTGGTACCATAGAGAAGAAAATCCATGCGGCCGGCCGAAGGATGGCTATGCAGACAAGCTTTACTTCCCGATTCGGGGTTTTTTGCTTCGGGTTTTTAAAATTCGGGATTTTCGAACTCCGGATTACAAGTTTTGGAATTTAAAGATTGGGATTAAAAATAATCCTGATTTTGACATTTCGGGATTCTGAAATCTGAGATTTTTATACCATTCTTTATTTTGGTATGGTAAACGTACGCAGCAAATAGACATAAAAAAAATAATTTTAGCATTGTTTACAATATTTGTATCAATTGGAAATATGTTATTCCAATTATATTAATTGATTTCATAATGAGATTTTCCTTACAGATTTTTGGAGAGTTATTTCATATGAAATAAGCTCCCAATACTAGTAAAAAAATAAGGCCACAAGAAATGTATAAATTCCTGTTGCTCCTTTAAGGAGCATAAAGCCTTAACGAATGTCTCCCATTTTTGTTTATCTGCTGCTACAATTTTCAGCTCGTTTCACATTTCACGTTTCAAGTGAATTCCAGGAGACTGACACAGAAAATGAAACATAGTTTCCTCGTCCTCCTCCTCTTCGTCATGACAACTTCTGCAGTAGTCATTGAATACCAGATCCATTCTCTTCGCATGAGTCCCTACAAGGCAGTGCCATCTAAACACTGATATCACTACTTTTTTCAGATTCCTATTGATCCTAAGAAGAGAGTATGTCACCTGTTTATCAAAGCCAGGTTACAAAGCTCTTGATATGGAGCAGGTGGATTCGCAAGTCCACCCCAATTGTGCTAGTCTATAAGACTCGCGCTTACAGAATAACTTATAGTGAGTCATTGGAAAGCCAACAATTGCTCAATGATAACCACATAGTTTGACAAGCTCATATGCTATTTGGTTAATCCGGTAGTTGCCGTGCCTTGGTATCCACGTTAGTGTTACTCTGCAATGCCCGCAGTCTCATTTAAAGACATCCGACATTCCGCAGTTAACCCACGTATAGGCACGTGCTAGGGATGCAATGGCAGCCTTCACGCGGAAGAAAATACAGTTGGAGGTAACCATATTCTAATCATATTCTAAGCAACATAATATGGTAGAATTTTAACAAAGTTAATGTTTGTAGGTATTCATATTATCTTTAAACATGAACATGAACCCAATACTTTGGTAGAAATGAGCTATAATTTGGTTTAAATTAATCATAATATTTTCAAAATTAACCGTAATTTGGTCAAAAGTGAACATTTTATGATCAGATTAATGACGGATATTTATTAAAGCTCTTTTTCCAATTTGCTTATTGAGTCAAGTTGTACTTTTTAATTTTTAATTAACATAATTAACATAAATAACTTATTTTCTGCCAAGAAAAATAAAAACAGAAAACAAAAATTTATTTCTGCAAAAAAAAAAAAAAAAATCATTAAGTAATAAAATTCAAGATGCAAATTTGAAATCTGCTTACAAGGTATGAACTGATTTAATAATTATACAAATTATTTATCTAAACCATTCTCAGACTTGTGTTTTATTTTAACAAAAACTGAAAAATATCAAAAAGGATTTTTGATCTTTATCTTTACAATGACTATAATTTTTTTTTTAATTTTGAAATGATTTCCTTATAACAACTTAATGTTTTTTTTTCAAACTAACTACATCTTTACAAATCCTCTTAAACTAAAGAAAATAAGAAAATATATTAATTAAATATAGATTTCCTGGAAAATGCACTTTACATATGTACGTAAGCAATTATAAGAGTTGCATTCTTCGTTATATTATTTATTATGATCATTCCATTTTTAATTTCCTTTTAAACAAATGTCTATCATAAAATTTAACATGAGCAATCAACTTGAACAGCAGTAAAAAAATGAAAAAATAAACGAAAAAGATCTTAAAGCAAGAGATACAACTTAGATGGACAGAAAGACAGACAGACATACAAACAAATGGACAAGTACAACATTTACCTGGCACTGTTGGTTTGAGTGATTACAGATATAAATCTAGAGCTGCTTAATGTCAAGTAAGTGCATTTTATACATCAATCTAAAAGACGCAAACCAATTCAATCTTACACACACACACACACTCTACTAATGGGCAGGATAAGATGATGGCAAGACCAACCAACCGGTCAACAAACCTCATTCAGCCACTGTAGAATCCAACCAAAACCAAACAAAACAATAATCATCATCATAAAAATCCATAAAAACTGAAAACTGAACAACTAAAACGAAAACCGATTATTGTTTAGACTTACAAGTGCGCATGCGCAACTGCTGCCAAGTTGAACCACTACAAAATGGTTCATTCGGGTGATGGTTTTAATGCAGATTTTTTTTTTCGTCTAAAGCTGGGTGAAGACGGTGATATGTGGCTGCCACAGTATGGTAATCAAGTGTAAAACCAGTTCATATATTTACGATTTTTTTTTCTTTTTTCTATTCATTCTTGCGTTTTTAAACCACTTATTTGAATTTAATTTCACAAACTAACGACAGGAAGACATAAAAAAAATTCTAGTTAAATGATTTGCAAAAGCCAGAAAAAATATAAAAATAAAAAATTATAAAAATTAAAGTAAGATTTTTGATTTGTAATGAACACAGCAACAAAGCCAGCAAAACTTATTAAAAGATCTAAACATTTTGTTCAATGTAAATCATTAAAACGTAACAGAAAGAAAACTACACAAGTTCAATTTGCAGCTGCCAGGCTAAAATGGTGCATACACACACACACACACACATACACACACACAAACACACACACAAACACATACACACACTTATATTACAAAAACTATGAAGACCTTTACAAAAAATAGTTTTAAAGGAAGAAAACGGAAAAAATAGATTAGAATAATTCACCTTCTGGGCGGCTAAATGATTTAAACAGCTGTATAGCAAAAAGGGGAAAATTAAACACAAAAAAGTATTTCAAGAACAGCGAAATTTTTTTTGTCCTTTTTCTGCTACAAATGCGCCTTAGAGTTCAATGAGAGCACGACAGGCAGTGAAGGCAACAATAAGCAGACTGTAAGCACGCGCTTAACTTGCAATCATCATCACGATGTCTTAAAACTGCAAGAAAACTAAAAAGCAACAGGAAAATACAATCATCATAATGTTCGTGCTAGAAAATTATGTATTCAGCACTAATTATGTAAAGGAATTTACTCATTCGAGAAGAGCTCTATCCTTCAGTGGATTTTCATTTGAATTCTGTTCATTCAGTACAGTTAAAGTTCAGTTCTACTTCATTTCTCGTTAAATTTAAGTTCAGTTCCATTCTGGTTCACTTCTAGTTCAGTTCTAGTTCAGTTCTAGTTCAGTTCTAGTGCAGTCCTAGTTTAGTTCTAGTTCAGTTCTAGATCAATTCAAGTTCAGTTCTAGTTCCGTTCTAGCTCAGTTATAGTTCAGTTCTAGTTCTGGTTCAGTTCTAGTTCTGTTCTAGTTCAGTTCTAGTTCACTTCTAGTTCAGTTATAGTTCAGTTCTAGTTCTAGTTCAGTTCTAGTTCTAGTTCAGTTATAGTTCAGTTCGAGTTCAGTTCTAGTGCAGACCTAGTTTAGTTCTAGTTCAGTTCTAGATCAATTCAAGTTCAGTTCAAGTTCAGATCTAGTTCAGTTCTAGTTCAGTTCTAGCTCAGTTATAGTTCAGTTATAGTTCTAGTTCAGTTTAGTTCAGTTCTAGTTCTGGTTCAGTTCTAGTTCAGTTCTAGTTCAGTTCTAGTTCAGTTCTAGTTCAGTTCTAGTTCAGTTCTAGTTCAGTTCTAGTTCAGTTCTAGTTCAGTTGTAGTTCAGTTCTAGTTCAGTTTTAGTTCAGTTCTAGTTCAGTTCTAGTTCAGTTCTAGTTCAGTTCTAGTTCAGTTCTAGTTCAGTTCTACTTCAGTTCTAGTTCAGTTCTAGTTCAGTTCTAGCTCAGTTCTAGTTCAGTCCTTTTTCAGTTCTAGTTCAGTTCTACTTCAGTTCTAGTTCAGTTCTAGTAAGGTCATATCCAGATCAACATAAGCTGATCTTCCTTCAATTCATTTTTGGTTTAGTTTCTAAACTAAAACATATCCTTAGTTTAATAAAACGTGATTCCTTTCAAGGCCTGCCTTCTCAATGCGATACGGATGTCGATACGTAAAGTTAGCGCTCTGGTTTTGACGCATTCTTTTTAGGCGCTTACGATGTTGTTGTTTATTGTATTTTCTGGCCTAGCCCAAACAGCGCTCTACCCAACCAACCGAGAAATCAGCCAGTCAGTCCAGCAAATAACAACAATTGTTAAAATAATAAAAATCCCCAAAAGCCTTACAAGTTACTATAATCCATAAATATTTAAAGTTGAATCATTGTAATTGGCAAAATGCGCTCGTTTCACTCTCTGCTCCTGTTACCTTTGGCAAAGCAGCACTTTTCGGAATTGTTGTGTTTTACACGACTCTAGCATGTTTAAAAATTGCTACTGGCAAATATTGATTTTTAGATGTTGCTATTACAACTTGGCACAGTCGGAGGTAATAAGAAAAAGGATAGTTAGTTGACTAAAATAAAAATATATTGATGATTTTTAGAGATAGTGAATTTTAAAGAAAAATACAATATTGCAGGAAACTTGTTTTTTGAAGAAAGAAAAATTTTTTATTTATGTTTTTTTAGAAACTTTTTAATTTATGTTTATTTTTTGTGTAACCAATTAGAAGAGCTTTGTAGTACTGACTTTAAATTATTTGAAAAGGTTTACGAAAATTTTGCAAATTTATTTGTATTGCGTACTTTTTATTGTAACCTATTGCTGTATTTTTTGGTTTATATGGTAAGAGTTAGATTATAATGTACTCTACAGATTTCTGCGCTTTTCCCTATTTCGATGACTATAAATAATGTTGGATACGTGTATTTAAGAGTGTATCTATTGCATTTAATAACATCATACATTTTTAAATTCAAACTAAAGCTTAAGTCCAACGCGTGGCTGTAGTTATTTGAAACAATTTATGTAAGAAAACTGTATTTTATCGAGCTTGTAGGTAATCTTTACCAAACTTGTTAAATAAATTAACACAAAATGCAGTTAATATATAATTTTTGGATTTTCTGAGATTTCAGTCGAGTGTAAATTTCAAAATGAGAATAAATGAATTAAAAAAAAAAGAAAGTCAAGAATGAAAATTATCAATAACAATTTTAATTAATTCTTCATGTTGTAAAATTCCTTTCTTCATAAAAATAATTTAATGAAAATTAAATTTAATGAACTTAAGCCTAATTAAAAATAGTAAAAATTTGGATTAAAAACCATGAATAGTTCAACAAAATAACCACAATACTAAAAAAAGAAAAAAAAAATAAAGATCTCAACATGATTTCTTTTAGCAAATTTTCTTCAAAACTAAACCAGAACTAAACTAGAACCAAACTAGATCTCAATATCATACTTCATTATTTCAATACAATTTACATTGTTTCTTAAAGGACATTCCAGCGAGCCATGTGGCTTATCGGTAGGATCCTTAATTCAAACATCCTGCAGATAAGCCATTACAACAAAAGAACTGAACTTAAACGAAGGGATTACTGCGTTTTTTGATTCGAAAAAAATAATTTACGAGTTCGGACAGTTTGAATTTATTATGATTTTCGCTGAATTGTAGTATGTGACAAAATTGCGCTTAGACTTAAATACATTTTAAACAACTTTAACATCACTAAAGGCCAAAAAAAAATTTATTTAAACATTTTGAACAGCCCACATCTGCAATATTCATGTGAAGTTTAAGTTCCACTGAAACCTAAGTATTTCTCTAACAGGTGAAGGCCTAAGCAAATGCTGTTCCCTAACATGATTGGAGCAGCAAAAGTCAGACCTTCTTTAAATTAAGGATACCGTAAGTGGAATGAGTGGTACCGGGGTGTTTGTTGCAAAAAGTCATTTAAACACTGCATTATCTTCAAATAAAAATTTCACCAATAAAATAAATATTGTTGATAAAAATAATAGTTACTTTGTTCTGACTTTTCCATTTAAGAGAATGTTAATACAAAGTAAACTCCACATCGTCCCGTTGTAAAAGAAGATGCTCTACGGAGAAGACGGGTTGGAAAAATGAAATTACATCAGAATAATTCAACAATAATTTAAATTCTTGGAGAATACAAAAATATTTAAACTCCAGTTAAACAATTAAGAGTGCCGTATTCGGCTGTGCCGAATCTTTGATACCCTCCACCAACATTTAGAATATGTCAGGAGTGGGAAATTTTTGTGGAAGTGTTTTCGAGGGTGGGCTTCGGGAACGATCTTCACGAAATTTTGACATTTCTAGTCTTGTAAAATTGTGGCAACCTAAAATTTGTGACAACAGCATTATTTGTTACGGTTCTAGTCGTAACATCAAGTTCTCGGCTTTATATGGAGCATATGGCAAATTATAGACTAATCTTAACGAAATGTAACAGTATGATTTCTAGTCATAAAAAAATAAAACGAATTTGTGCATAATCTCATATCAGTTCGTGTGTCTCGCCACCATTTATACTTTTTGTAGGTTAGGTTACGTTAAGAAGGGTTATGCGCCCATGGGCGCATCTCCACTTGGAGACCGATGAGGTCCATTGTAAATCCCTTCAGTATAGAAAAAGAGGAAAGAGAGAAGTAAAGAAGAAAAAAAGACAATATTCCTAAGGTTTAATACAGATAGATAGATATTGCGTAGGACAAGTCCCCCCTACGGTCCCCCTAACAGAAACAGCCGTCATATTTCCCTGACAATCTCTTGTAGATCGGCTGGATAACATCCAGCGATACACTCCAGTTCGTCGTAAAATCTAGCCCCTAGCTATTTCTGCCTGAGACCCTGCATCCTAGGGCAGTGGCACAGTACATGCTCAACCGTCACTGCCTCCTCGGCATCCCCGCACAAGTGCGGTATGGCATTGTCCCATTTACTCATAAAAACTCTAACAGTACAACGCCTTGTCAGGATCCCTATAAGGGTCCTGAGACCACTCCTATCCAATCATAATAGAACCCTGGTTGTCTCTGCGTCCAATCCGGGCCATAAGGCCCCCGACAGCATGAAGGAATCTTTCCTGTATCACCCCATAGTAGTGACATAAGAGAGGTTTTACCCCTCTGTCCGTTACAACTAAGTCCAGATTCGAGCCCCATCTCGCGTGTCCTGGTACCCAACACAGCCTTTTGTGAATGCCTAAATAGTTTTTGTAAGAAAATTATAAACTTTTTTTTAGAAACTATTTGACAACAATATTGTACTTTCCTCTGAGTTTTTCGAAAGTGACCGTGTTTTCAACAGATGGATAGACAGACGAATATGGCTAAATCAAATCAAATTAAATTACTCAAGGGCCCAAAGTATATATTTTTTCTGCAGTCTTAGATAAATATTTTAAAAATTTCACACCGAATGACAAACTTAGTATACCCTTATTCTCCATTAGTGGTGGACGGTGTAAAAACAGTTCTTTTCAAGGAAAGAAAGAAATTCGAATAAAAACAGAGGAACGAATTTGAAAAATAATCCAGAAACTGCAACAGTAGAACTTTAGACAATTTGGCTCACACCCTATCGCTCGCAAAAAGTGGTAAATGTCAGTTCTGTTTTGACGTTTGTGAAGTAAACATTTACAAATACACGTCAATAAAAAATTAACCGCTATTCTCCTCAAGATTGCGGAATAATTGTTTAGATTTTCTGAAAAGTGAATTTGCGAGTCGCCTACTATTCTGTTTTGGTGATTTATACTGGCCGGAAATGTCAAACGATGAACCGATCTAGACTTCTTTTTTGTGTGGTTTCTTGAAGTCGAGAGTCTATGTCCATAAGCCTCAGACGCTTGAAGTCCTCAAAGAAAATATCCGTCAGGAATGCGGTGAAGAAAAATGGCATAAATCGAGCCGTACGGTCATAAATGCTGCTGGTGTCTACTTGAATGACATCAGTTTTTCTCTTTAATAATAAAAAAAAAATACCAATTAGACATCAAATAAACACAATTCAATTGACAAAACTTAAGGTTTTCATTTATTAAAATAATGACAGTTAAAGAACCTCGGGTGACAACTTTGCGATACCTTGTAGTTAATTTAATTTATATACCCTATACCGAAGGCACTTCGTGATTTTTTTGGTCAGCATAATCGACCTCACTGGATTCGTTAACAAGCAGAATTGCTGCACTTGGGCAAATGAGTATCCACGAGTGATTGTTGAAAAGCCTCCTCAAAGAGTGACTGTTTCGTGCGGTTTATGGGCTTGCGGCATCATCGGGCCGTACTTCTTCGAAAGTGATGTCGACCAAGCAGTTGCCGTCAATGGCATTCGATATCGCGGGAAACGAACTTCTTGTGAACAGAAATTAAGGATTTGGACCTGGACGATGTGCCACAGGATGTGCCACTTGCCACAAAGCCAACAAAAGAATGGCTCTTTTGCGCGAGAAATTCAGTGGCCGTGCTTTCTCACGTCGCACAGTGGCGCCATTTGAGTTTTTTCGTTGCAAAAATCATATCTTTTGAACCGAATAAGATAATTGAACAGTTTAAACAGCATATGATAGATAACTGTTCAGCCTATGAAATGAGCGTTTGGAAAGGGTACTACGCTTTGTAGGGGCCTACTTATGGGTTATCAAAGTTAAAATTAGTAGAAAAATCAATTTTGTGGTAACTAAAAAAAATTATTTTTACATTTTTAGATTGTTTTTATTTTTTTTCTTTAGGGTTTTATGTTTTAAATTATTACCCAACAAATTAAAAAAAAAATAATTTTTTTTTTTAAATTTATTTTTTCAATTTTCTGTAAAATATTCATCACAATTCGTAGGAGAAGGTATATCTAAAAGACTAACCATTTCTAAACTATAATTATTTTGTTACTCTATTCGTGACTTCACATGCCGCAGGGAAGAAATAAGTGGATCGGAAGATGCTGCCAAGATGTTGAAGAGGTCCTCATTTTGCCTTACCCTTGATGCTTTGAATGTGTTCTGCAATCTATATTTTTTATAAAATTTGTTAAGAGACTCCTGTGCTTCTTCAGAAAGCTTTCCAATTGGCAAAGACTGGTACTCAATTATATCTTTGCCATGCGCCAATATTTTATGGACGGTCGGGGTCAACTTCTTCTGTGGATACATTTCTGCTAAAAAAAGATGCAGTTTTCGACGCATACTCTCCATATTTTGTAGAATTTACATTTTCTTTGCAGTTTAAAACATCCAAGATCGTTCCCAATCTTTTCACGATTTGATTGTCAATTCCAATGATTCTAGTTACTGCCTCATCATTTTCAAAAAATCTCCTAGAAGTGTTTCCATCGTTTGAGTTACCGTATCCGTGCTTGGGACAGTCTACTTTTAGTCCAACTTGTATTTTCATCGAAGTTTTCCTCCTCTTGTGGTAGGGTATATGCCAGTTTTAGCAAGAATTCCATACACCTTATCCTTGCGTGCAATGGTGACATTCCATATTCGTAATTCTCCTGATTTGTAGAATCGTTTAAATTACCAAAGTTCTTCTGACAAATAATAATATAAAATCGATAAAAACAAATATAAAAATAAAACGAAAAAAGTGGTTTAAATAGGTTTTTGCTAAATTTTTACCTCGAATATAATTCTGCCTATATATATGTATATGATAACTAATTGAAATATATTATAATTAAGCAGAAAAAGATACTATTCTTAAACTCTTTACAACTATTTATATAAAATTGAGATGTAACATATTATATATGAAATAAATTGAATTGAATTGAAAAAAGTTCTTCTGACTCTTTTTGCAAATCGGGCATGACATTGTTGAGGTTGTTCCTGTCAGTTCGTTTACGACTTTTCCGTCAACCATGGTCAGGTGGAACTCGTAATTGCATTCAATATATTTTCCTTCTCCAATTTGCAGCTTTGTAGGCTTAATCTTGCTTATTTGTTCTTCAATGTCCTTCACCGTAGTCCTTATGAGTTCTGCCGATTCCCTTGCAAACTGAAACATTAGTGGTCGGCAATAATGCACTGATGACGGACGTGGATTTTTCCAGTGTAGGGAATCATCCGATTTTAGCCGCAAATGAACAACAGATGCCATAAACATATTTCCGTCCGATATTGTAGCGTCATCGGAAGATATCCTTTGCTTATAAACGCTTTGTCCGGATGATCCATCGCAGCCCCATTTGCTGATCAATGTCAACTTCTCAGGAAGAATTTTCACTTCCGTGAAAAACTTTGGTGTGGTTGACTTTATAAACAGTTCAACGCCATGTTTTCAATACTTAAATTGTTTAATGGTTTCAGTAATTGTTGCGCCAACTTTCAAGCGTAGACTATCCAGGCATTATGCTTATTTTGCAATACATAGGCTTATGCTACTATGCCTAAAAATTTACCTGTTCCCTGCATACATATGGATTTAGGCTGAATAATGCAATTTTGATATTATGCACGTGTCCAAATAAGATTTGTGCCTACCTGTAGGGACCATAAGTCAATATTGTTCCTGACCATTTGTACGCCAAAGTATTGTTTATGTGAGGTACGTACCTGCTAATTTCAATGAGTAGTTTTTTTCAAACTATTAGATCAAACTACTGTCAGTCAAAACATATAAGGGATGGACGCCATACAATTTCTGCAACCATGTCTTTTTAAACTTTTTTACCTCTAGAAGCCAAACGGGCACGTACGGGCAGATAAAACCTTTTGAATTATGTAAAGAAATAATCAAAGAACAGGTTTTGCAAATATGGCAAATATAGAAAAATATAGTTTTTTTTTATTTTCCGTCAAAGTTGAAAAATAGTGAAAAAACGGATAGTTTTTAAATAGTGATTTACTAGGAGAAACACAAAGCAAACAGTTAATTTTTTTTTATCATTATACATTTAATAAATACATCAATCAATACAAACAAAAAATAAGGCGATTCGTTACCTATTTTTCGTGATATTATACCTGAAATCGCAACAAATTGACTAAAAATTGTGTGTTTTTTTGAAAACCGAAAGTCGGTCAACTTTGAACGGTTATATCTTCTAAACTAAAAATGTGATATTATTAAGAGTGGCATATTTGAAATCGTTGAAAAGTTTCCTATAACATGGGTTTATTCAAAACTTCGTCGGCACTCATGAAAATTTTGATTTTTGCAACCTCGCTTGCTCTACGGGCGCCACTGTGCGTCGTGGCGATTTGAATTGGTGGCAAGGATCATGTTATTTGACACCGTTGGCCTTCTTCCTTTGGGGTTATTAAAAAGAAAACGTGTACGTCAATAAGCCAAGAATAATTCAAGAGCTGCAAGATAAGATAATTCGGCACATTTACGACATTGAACCTCAATTATGTCTCAAAGTCATTGAAAATATGGACCATCGGTTAGAGGTATGCCACCGAAACTGTGGCGAGCATTTGACCGATATTTTGTTTCACACATAATTATCAAAGTTCCTTATATCACAAAAAAAAATATTAAGATAATTCTCTATAAACTTTTTGTTTTAATTACAATTAACACCGTGCGTTTTGCTTGGACCACCCTTTAATTTTGTCATTTCGTTTCCTGAAATATTGACCTTGATAATGTCCGTCTGTCCGCTGAAGTGGGGTTTCCGAAGACCACAGATATGATGGGAACTAGCTAGCTATATATTTATGTCACAAATAGGCCGAATTTCGTGGCTACTGAAATTGACCTTGAGTGGTCCACAAACGACTGAGATGTGAGGAAAAAGCCACGAGTGCCTCTAATTTTATCCATAAATCCCTTGTTGTTCTTTTCTTATTTTTTTTTTATGTTTATCTGAAGAACGGCAAAAGTAAAATTTTCCAAATTAGGAACAAGCATTTTGGCTATCCATACACAATATCCGACACAACGTGGGCACTTCTCATACAAAACCATCATAGATTTCAATATATCTGGAGAACGGCAAGACCTAAGGTTTCCAAATTAGGTACATGCTTCTTGGTTATCAATAGGCAACATCCGACAAAATGTGGACTAGAGTGGATAAGTGGGCATGACACAAAATATATTTATTTATATCTTAAGAAGGGTAATATTAAAATGGTCCAAATTTGGTACGCATAGCTGGGTTATCAATACACAACCTGTCTGGAATATATGGGCGAAGTTGGAGAAGTGGGCCTGGCACCTCCCGTACAATGACAATATAGATTTCTATATATCTAGAGAACAGCAAGAGCCAAACTTTTCAAATTATATACCAACATCTTGGCTATCTATTAGGGTATTTATTCGGTTAACCGTTAATCGGTTAGCCGATTAATTACTACCCGATTAACTGATCGGTGTATTTAAAATTGGCTATTTTCGATTAACGATTAAACCCATTAATTTCAGTCGATTAACCGATGTAACAAAATTTTTAACTTTTTGTAGTATTATAACAAATTTTTTTGTGTTTTTATTTATTTGTTTCGTCTCATATACAAGAGCTATGTGTTTAGAAAATATTTTTTCATATAAACAAAGAAGGTGTTCAGCGGTCTTCAATTTAGATAATTGTTAGCTGTCAAAAGTTTTTTGTTTCACGTACTTTTTATATGTATGTGTTTAGTTATTTATATTTTCTCGTATCTTTTCATATCAATCTTTAACAGAATTAACCGAAACAATTAGTAGTGCTAAAAATTTAAAAAAAAATTTAACAGGATTCTAATGGCATAATAGAGATTTTATATGTTTATAGAAATCCAGGAAAAGGTCTAAGAAATTAGATGTTCTGTATTACGGGTTCCTTTTGATTTCGCCAACATCTACAATAAATGAAAGTTTTATCAAAACTAAAGAAAATAATCAATTAAATCCTAAACATTTAAATCAAATCATTTGTCTAAGAGATTATTTTATAAGATCTTCTTAAACTTCTGAAATAACTAACAAAATGATATTACAGTTTATTTTTTAATTAGTACATAATATGAATTAATTAAAAATATGTATTTCATATTTATGAATTATTCTTTTGTTTGCTCGTTTTAGTTTAAGATTTGTTATGTTTGTTGTTATTGGTTTCTTTTTACTAATAAACTTCAAATAATAAATAATTTATGCATTTTTTATATATTGAAATTACTTAATTTTAAAAAAAAAATTTATTAATCGGTTAACCGATCAATAACAAAATTAAACGATTATTAACCGATTAAATCAAAACATCGGTTAATTAATCGAGCGATTAACCGATTTAAGCAAAAGTCCGATTAAATGAATACCCTACTATCTATACACAACATCCGACAAAATGTAGGCGAGATTGGAGTAGGAGGCGTGGCACAAAGTAAACTGATTTATATCTAAAGAACGGTATTTTGTTACTTTCTGTTCTTATCGCACCAAGGCTAAGGGTATAAACGATTCGGCACAGCCGAATATAGCACTCTTACATGTTTTGTATTAAATTTGCGCTTAATTATTTTTATGGTTCTTTATGGTTTTTCTTTTTTCTTTTAATATTTTATGAAATGAAATTTCCTATTTGTTTATAAATGCAACTTTGCCATCGTTTGGAAAAAATTACGCGTTTAAATATCGATTCGGACATTGGCTTCGAAAAATTTTACTTTGCTTAACTTTTTTTTTTTTTGATGTTCCTTTACTAATCCCGCGAAGGCCTACGCTTGTCTGCAGGAAAGAAATCAGAGTCTCTGGCGGAAATCGAACCCGCCACCCCGGCGCTGATAGACTATCTTACTACCAACAAGCCTACCTGGGCACCTTAATGTTAACAAGTATTAAGCTAGAATTGAACAATAACTTAACTAAAGCAAAATTAAGGCCCTAATCATGTACAACGCAGCGCAATGCCACAGAACTAACGCAACGCCAAACAATAACATTGAAAGCACAAACAATGTCATAAATATTTTGTAATTTTGTTGTTGCTTTCTACAGAAATTCACATTGCGTCTTAAAATTTCAAACGCTCCATTGCTTGTGTCGTTAAAAATTTTAAAACGGTACATGAATTTCTGTTGAAAGCAACAACAAAATTACAAAATATTTATGACATTGTTTGTGCTTTCAATGTTATTGTTTGGCGTTGCGCTGCGTTGTACATGATTAGGGCCTAAATCTAAATTGGAACTTTGCTTAAACAACCTTATTGCGTAAGGACATTTCTATAAGTGGGTTATCTCCGTATATTCCTTTTATTAAAACTATAGATTTTTTTAACAATCTACGACATGTCCGACAAAGTATTTAAAATATGTACATATGTACATATGTATTTCTTTTAAACATGTTTAACCACGTTCATAAACGGCGTCATTAAAATGGGATTTATGTGTGTCTGAGGGTTTAAATTTAAAACGGTAACTTATGACCACTTTCAATTCAATTCGTCTATAAAGCTAATAGTAACAAAAAAAAAAAAATATTTATAAAAAACGAATAAATACAAGATATAAACTGGAAAAACAATACAAACCAAAAAATATTAACAACAATATATCAAACTGTGGCGGCAAAAATCTTTTAAAATATGTTGGCAGGCTACCGTAAGGTTAAATAGTTTCGTGTTTGCGGTACAGGGCTGAGATTTATTTGGTGGTTTAAATACTAGAAACGTGTATTTTGTTAAAAAACTCAAAATAAATAAATAAAAAAGCAGTAGGAATATTATACTGACTAAAGTTCCAACTACAATTCATAGTCGCACCTTGAATCCGGAAAACTTGCATGTTCAGGGGTTCAAACATGAGGATCAAATGAGGTGAACTTTAGTAAAAAAAAATTAATACGAAAACCATATTAGAAAGTTATGAATTAAAAATGTGAGATAGAAATATGGAACAGAATTAGCGTGGAGGGTGGGTGGTCTTATTAAATATTTATAATTACAAAAGATTATTAATTGAAAAAATTATATTAAAGGAAATAATTATTTGTGAATAGTTTCGATAAAAGTTCACAATTTGGAAAGATTTTTAAAAAAGAATTAAGAATTTCCTTAAATTTGATACATCTTAAGACAGGCTTACAAAAATCACCAGTTCTTTCGGCGCAGAATCCATATGTTGCCAGAAAGATGAAAAAACAGGAATAAAAAATTTAGTTGTTATCAGAACTTGAATAAGTTCACTTTTCACTCATTTGCTGCAACGTCGTCATAAATCTAGAAATTAAATTTAGGTGTTAGTGATGCAGAATTGCTCCCTTTGTTTTTCTTTATAACTGGGTGATTCACAAGGTGTGCTATCAAGTCATAATGTCCTAAATAATATTTTACAATTGTAAAAAAAAAAAAATATTGTTGCGTGTCAAACAAAATAAAAGTGTTATTAATGCAGTTTTCATTGATTCGTCATAACTGTACAGTAGAAATCTAAATTATAAGCGGTTGCCCACAGCAGTCATATATATTTCTTGTAATTATTTTTAGACATATGACTTTACAACTTTATGACTACCTTGTGAATTAGCCAATTGTGTTTAAGATTAAATGACTAAACAGAACTGGGACTAAACGATGTTTTCCATACCGTTTGTCATTAAATTTTGCCAGAGATTGCGGTCGTGAAATAAAATCAATTTTATTTTGAAATCTTTTTTTCTTATGGTCTTATAGTATTTTTATTCAATTTTATACATTTTATAAACAAACAAATAAAGCGTGATCCATTTCGAGGTTCCCTACTTTTTTAAAGAAAAAAACACAGAAAATTCAAATTTAATGGGGAATGTTTATTATAATTTGAAAGAACATTCTTTGGCATTTATTTTTTGAAGATTATGTCTATCAAATGTTGGCCGTTACTACGTCGCAGATGGTCCATCCGTTGAGTCCAATTTTCGACGACTCGTTCGAGCATTTCGACTGGTAACTGGCGAATGACACGCGTGATGTTTTCCTCCAAGGCCTGAATCGAAGCGGGTTTGTCCGCATAAACTTTAGACTTTACATATCACCAAAGGAAACAGTCTAACGGCGTTATTTCGCACGATCTTTGTGGCCAATCGGCCGGCCCAAAACGTGAAATTATGTGCTCACCGAAGTGTTCTCTCAAAAAATCCATTGATTGATGCGACGTGTGGGAAGTGGCGCCGTCTTGCTGAAACCAAATATCGCCGAGATCACGAGCTTCAATTTCAAGCATCAAAAAGTCGGTTATCATGGCACGATAACGGTCGCCATTGACGGTTACGTTCGCACCGGCATCATTTTCAAAAAATATGGACCGATGATGCCAAACCGTTGTTTTTTCTGGATGAAGTGGCAGTCCTTGAATCTCTTCAGTTTGCTCTTCGTCCCAAATGCGGCAATTTTATTTGTTTCCATACCCATTGAGCCAGAAATCGGCCTCATGGCTGAACCAAATTTGCCTCGAAAACGTCGGATCTTCTTGGAACTTTTCAAGAGCCCATAGAGCGAAGCGATGTCGCTTGGGAAGGTCGAGCGGTTTCAATTGTTGCACAAGCTGTATTTTGTACGATTTCAATTAAAGATTTCGACGTAAAATACGCCAAGTCGTTCCATACGTCAGTCCGAGTTGCAGCGAACGGCGCCGAATTAACCCTCCACTGTCTTCGTGTACACTATCAGCTACGGCCGCTATATTTTCTTCAGAGCATGCTGGACGTGGTCTAATCGGTCGAATATTATCCAATAATGAATGCTGGGTCTCAAAATGGGTGTTGGTGTTGCGAATAGTACGCTCAGTAGGCCGATTATGTTGACAATAAGTTGAGCGAAGTGCACAAAACACATTCCTCACATAATTTTCGTAATAAAGTTGAACGATTTGTAAACGTTGTTCAGGCGTAAGTCTTTCCATTATGAAATGCCAAACAATACTAAACAGAAATAATATGACAGCATGACACGACTCACACGTGATCGGTCAAAAAAGGCTATTGAAAAAAGTATCTCTACTTGAATCACCTATTATAAGAACAAAAGAACAAGAATGAAATGAGAGAGAATTTGAAGTTACTGCCGACGTGTTAATTATGGCCTTCAGGATTTTTACTCACTTCTGTTTCAGCGTTAATCTTTATAACTTTTATACTTTCCCTGTTTGAAGAAAACGTGTCTTTATATTTTCCAGGTGGTGCAAGCAAATCGAAAAATTTAAACACGTTTATTTTGAAATGTATTTTTTTGAGTTATGACGACGTTGTAGCAAATGAGCGGTTGAAAAATCCATATTAATTTTTTTAAAGAAATACAGTATTTAAATAAAAATTGATTAAATTTATTAAAAACATTAAAACGAGTATTTTTTTTAACTTTGACCATGCATGCATGAGCATGTTTAAAAACTTTGACCCCTTCCTAAACGATTTTAAGCGATTTTTGTTTAAAGGGATTTTTTATTTATAAAAAAGCAATAACAGCAACAACTAAAGCGAAATTAAAACGCTTTCGCTAAGGTTACAACACTTAACTGTTTTAAGTTGTTAAATTGGTAAAGGAGTTTAGCTGAATACCAATGTTGTTGTTGCAGTTGTTTTTGTTATGAAGCAGCAGCACAACGAACGAGTACGTTAACAGTGCATTCAATTGGAAATAAGCGATTGTTGAACAATTCTTTTACTTTAGCAAATATTTGTTAGTTTTTTATGTAATTTTTTTCTAGCTTTTGTTTTTTGTTTGGTTTTCAATAGACGTAGAGAGTATTTTGGAAAATTTAGAGTTTTTTTTGCTGTAGTTTTGCTTAAACCATGGTTTATTTATATTTTTTAAGCTTTTATTTAAACGAAGTGCACTTTAGTTAACGAACAACAACTGAATTGAATAGAGAACAAAAAAAAAACACAAAGATTTTGTTACACAGCTGCACCTTTTCTTATTCATTTTAGAGCAACAGCAGCAGCAACAAAAAATTTGTGTTTAGGAGTATCAATAGCGGTCAGTAACCGTTTTTCAATGGATCACCAAAATATTCAACTAAACACCAAAATAACTTAAACAATTGCTATTGTGTAAAGTAAATATTATTAAAACTAAACTCAACAAAAGAAACAAGAACCTAAATTACAACAGAAACAACAACTACAGCATCGACAAAGAGTAGGAACAGACTTTGAGCAAATGTCATGTGCGTACATAAATGCTTTTGGAATAGGGGTCGATTTACTGGCGGTTAAAATCTTTATATGCCAGAAAGAAGCTACTTGCTATCCCAAACTACAGTTACTGACAGCTACAGGAGTTTGGACCCACAATCTATATACGAGACTAGAAAATTTTCTGCTCTTGAGTCAAATTTGAAGGCGCAAAAAATCGATTTATTTCCAAATATGATTTTTTTAAATCTATCTATTGGCTGTACAAAATAGTGCTCGATGCTCTTTAAAAAAAGGTGATTATCTTTTTAGTCATTCAAAAAGACTAACAAATTCTGGTATCTCTCACTAAAGTAGAACGTATTCCAGCCATTCGGTTCTAATTCTGTGGTGGGCAGCCAGTGTGGCCATACCCAAGAATATACTGCCACATATGAAGCTTCATTAACTTCTGCTTCTTTTGCTTTGAAATTACTGCTTGTTGGTAGAAAATCTATGGGTTTTCGGTAATTTTTATGCTGCTACTATATGTTTAGATGTTTTTTCATGCATGACAAGGGGGCTTAATTTTGGTTTCAACAAACATTGGCCGTATTTACATTTTATCTCTTGGTCACTTAATTCAATAATCCACTTTCATGGTCTTGGGTCACTTCACTAACTTTTCCTGGTTTTTTGGATATATTTTCTGGTACAATAAGATGAATTTTAGCATTTTTTTATATGAATTTTAATTTTCATTCACCTTATTGCCGGTGTCACAGATTTGTACACAGAATAAAGTGTTTTATCAATTAAAAAAATGGTTTAAAAAGTATTTTAATTTAAATAATGTGATAATTGAATCAATAATTTTTTTAGCTAAAAAAATTTAAAAATTTAATTTTGATTTAATTAACATTTTAGTTGTTTTGAAATAAATTTTCAATTAAAATTTTTTAATTTTAATTAAATAACAAAAAATCTTTATTGACTTTTTTCGTTTAAAATAAAATAATTAAAACATGTAGAATTGTTGTTGGGAATTGTCAATATTTATTTAAATAAATTAACACATTGTTTAAAATTTCAAAGTTTTTTGATCACTTTTTTAATTAAATTAAAAATATCAATTATTGAAAATATTTTTTCAAAATTTTAAAATTTTTAGTAATCAATATAATCATTTTGGTAATAGGTGCAAAATCAACAACTTGTTTGCTTGATATTATGAATTTAGAACAAATTTGGTGATAGGAGAAATTTAATAATTTTTTCTGTGTATGTGTAATCAACCAAAAAATTTTGGTAGAATTTCAAAATAAGATTACTATAATTAAATATTCTTAAATTAAATAATGCTTAAAAAAATGTCACGTATCTAGTTAAAAAATGCTTAATAAAATGCTAACTGCTAAATGAAAAATTTGCATCTAAATCAGAAAAAAATGCTGAATATAATGAGATTGTTGAATATGCCAAAGGCAAATTATGTACGATCTTAAGCGCCTTATTTTGTAAACGTTGAAGAGATTTAAGATGAACATTTCTTTTGTTATATGCATAAATAATAGCCATGTAATTCAAATGCGATTGAATTAATGCTTGATATATCATTAATTTTGCATTAACATTAAGCTTACGACTTAACTTATATAATATGCCTATTGCAGGCGCTATTTTCTGTTTTAAACTTGCTATATGCAGATCCCAATTCAAGTTGGATTGCAAGGTGATTTCCAAATATGTAGTTGAACATTCTTCATGAATTATTTCACCGTCGACATTTACTGCAAAGTTTCCATTACTTGATTGCGGTCCAAAAAGAACAAGGTTAGTTTTCCTAGTGTTAAGTATCAATTGATTAAGCCGAGCAAACTCAAAAACACAGTACAACACATGATTTGCCAACTCAATTCTGTGAACTGTATGTGAAATTAGACCCAAAAAGAAGAATTTCTGCATCATTCGTTTTGTCTTCTTACCTGCGATTTGAAGTAAGTATCGATTTGAAGTTAGTACTATCGTATAGGGGAATTTATCACGTTTTAGGCCCTGTTGTTTGACATAGCTCGACAACCACTAGCCCAATTTAGTTGAAATAAATTTTAAAAAATTAAGAATTACAATTCCCTTAATCTGTTCATATATTGTTTTCCTATACAAGTAACACTTTCGAAGTTAAAAATGAATGTATGAAGGGAAAAAATTATTTTTTGCCTAAAAATTTAAATTTTTTTTTTAAAAATACATAAAAAATCCAAAATGGAAAAAAGTTTCAAGTCTAGTTATTTTTTCGCAAAGTCACATAACCTATGAGCAAAATGAGACAAAGATCATAAAAATCGATGCACGCGTTTCGCTTTTATTCGCAATTGAGTAAAGGTATGAATTTCAAAAATCAGTTATAGCCACCACCCTTAAAATAAAAATAAAAATATAAATTAAAAAATTATCATGCAAAAAAAAACTTTATTTATAAAAACTTAATGAAAATAAAACAATATGCAATTAATACGCAATTATAATATGCATAAAAACAAAATTTAGAACATTTTTTCAATTATTGGCAATATCCATCCTTGTAGAAGTTGACGCTTGTGGTTCTGATGATCTTGTTTTCTTCGTAGGTTGTTCATATTCATGGTCTGAGTCTGTATCGTCTTGGCGTTGTCGGTATGATGTTGCGCTGACATTTTGCTGTGTGAGTTTTCTTCTCTTCAAAAATGATGTCAGCCATTCGGAGTCGTGTTGTGATAGTCCCAGCTTGGCCACAATGTAATCCTTTTCGATTTGTGGTAGCGGTTGTGGTGCACTATTTTCAATATCGGGTATCCAATCAGCATCATCCAAATCGGTCGGATTGGTGAAAACGGTTTCGGCTAGCAGGGACACAGTATCCGCACTCGGAGGTTTAGGTGCATCGGTATCAGCAGGGCGTTGCACTGGAAGTGTGGCAGTAAATGCAGCAGTGTATACTTTTGTTTTCAATTGTTGTCTGTTTAATCCAGGACGAAAATTTATGCATGCATAGCACCTGGATTCATCATGTCCAGTTGTGTCTTCCACTCAAATTACTGGCTTCATAAAAGATAACTTTCTACTTTTTCCCTGAATCCATTTTAGAAGGGTAGTATAACAACTGTTGCACACTGTGTTCGGCGTAAAATTTGCACCACTTAAATCTGCTTCATCGAAATAATTACAATACGCGGTTTTGAATTGCTCAGTAAACAAATTTTTTCGATCTTTTTTCTGTATTTTTCGGACGATATGACCACAAACGTAACAATATTCATCCAAATATGGGCACTTGTTGTTTTCCATATTGATATATTTTATGTTTTGTTGTTATTCACTTTTAAAAAACTGGTGAAAAATCACTTTTACTGTTCGCGTTCGTCGGCACTGGCTGAATGCCAAAAATCGATCAATGCACACCTATAAATACTACGTATTTTTGAATATTTTACTGCCAGGTACTTATAAATGGGCGCATATTTTAAGGGCGGCTGGCTATATACCTGATTCAGCACTTGTACGTTTCAAACTGTGCAAAACTTTCCAAATAATGACCACCCTTAAATGTGGGTGCAATTTCTGTAAAAAAATCATTTAGGTAGCCACCGGAAAAACCCAAATAATAAAAAGGTCCACTTTCCGTTTAATTGTCCACGTACATTTATTACCGCAATCATAAAAATCAAATAACCTTTTGTTTATTCCTTTTTTTTTAATTCTCAGAATCATGAAAAAGGTGTCAATGTTTTCTCCAAATAATGTTGTGCATATCTCGAGCAAATTTTTGAAATTCATACATTTACTCAATTGCGAATAAAAGCGAAACGCGTGCATCGATTTTTATGATCTTTGTCTCATTTTGCTCATAGGTTATGTGACTTTGCGAAAAAATAACTAGACTTGAAACTTTTTTCCATTTTGGATTTTTTATGTATTTTAAAAAAAAAAAAAATTTAAATTTTTAGGCAAAAAATAATTTTTTCCCTTCATACATTCATTTTTAACTTCGAAAGTGTTACTTGTATAGGAAAACAATATATGAACAGATTAAGGGAATTGTAATTCTTAATTTTTTAAAATTTATTTCAACTAAATTGGGCTAGTGGTTGTCGAGCTATGTCAAACAACAGGGCCTAAAACGTGATAAATTCCCCTATACGATAGTACTAACTTCAAATCGATACTAACTTCAAATCGCAGGTAAGAAGACAAAACGAATGATGCAGAAATTCTTCTTTTTGGGTCTAATTTCACATACAGTTCACAGAATTGAGTTGGCAATCAATTAACTGAAAAATGTTGTACTGTGAAATGAAAGCGGAATCTCTTTCAGTAGTTGTTTTTAATACTAAATCACTCTTGTAAGGATACAATAAACAAACATCATCTGCATATAGTTGACCCCATAAACCAAGATTTTGTAAGTCATTCAAATAGATTGAAAACAATAGTGGACCCAATCCGCTACCTTGTGGAACTCCATAATCAACATTGCCAACAAAACTTTTTACGTTGTTTATTTGAACATATTGTTTTCTATTGGTAAAATAACTTCTGAATAGCAAAAGCTCACGACCTTGAACACCATAACATGCTAATTTTTGCAGTAAAATTTGTTGATCCACTAGATCAAAGGCCTTTGTAAAATCAAAGAACATAGCTGCCACTCCAGTAAAGCCTTCATCCAAACCCTTACAAATAGATTTTACAACATTTAGCACGGCATCATCTGTACCACAACCTCGCCTGAATCCAAATTGATAATTATATAAAATATTATTCACTTCCAAAAAATTCTAAAGTTTATTATATAACAATTTTTCAAAAATTTTATCAATCGTTGATAAAACTGATATTGGACGATACTTAGCAATTTCGATTGCGTTAAGCTCTTTAGGAACTGGAACTACTTTGTGAATTTTCAATACATCTGGATAAACTGAGGAGTCAATCATCTTATTGAAAATATCAGCCAGTATCGGCAAGATTACATCTTTACATTCTTTAACAAATTTGGGTGTTAAATTATCCTTTCCAGGACTTTTGTTATCGTTCATATGCAATATTAAATCTTCAATATCTGCGGTGGTAACACTATGCAATAAAAACCTTTGTTGTAATACAGAAAGTGTACGAAGTGAGTTAAAAGTGTCCCCTGCCTGAACATTAATTTGTTGTTTAAGATCATGTATACTACTCAAGAAGAAATCATTAAAGCAATCAACCTTCTCCATATCACTTAAAATTCTTTGGCCAGTAGTATCTTTCAGAATTATATCTTTCGTTTTACATCGACCAAGTGTATTATTAATGAAATTCCAGCATTTTCTTGGATCATTACCAGTTTTAGCTAATCTTTTACTATAATAGTTATCTCTGCATTTTTTGACTGCTGTTTTAATTACCTTACTAATTCTTTTCAATGTCTTATTATATTGATTATTTTTCGATCTTCTTCTTCTGAAAAGCAACTTTTCTTTCAATAATATTAAATCCTGTAAATTTTTGTTAAACCAGGGTGAAATTGCGAAATGTAACGATTTCTTACTGGTGTTTACAATAGTTGAGTGCTTAATAGCAGCTTCCATGTTAAAAATCAACTTGCTTGTTAGATCCGAAACACTTAACGACGTAAAATTAGTTGGTAAATGTTGACGTACATAGATAGTTTTTAGCTTTATCGTAGTCGTAGTGAGTTTTAAAAATTTTCTTATGATTTTTTTTAACTAAAATTTCATTTTGTAATTTGCAGCTTAGTAAATTGTGATCTGATAAATTGCATTCGATTGCATCAACAAAAAGATCCTCAGAGAAATTACTAAAAATATGATCGATGCAAGTGTTGGTGGCTGGTCTTGTTATTAAATTGTGGGCATTATGGCAATCATAGTTTTGGAACAATGATAATAATTCAAGAGTTAGGGGACTCGAAAATATATCAATGTTTGTGTCACCAACAACAATAATCGGATTTTGCCCATATTCGCTTAAAACATTTTCAAATTCATTGATAAAATCCTGAATACTGCATTTCTGCGACCGATAATAGGAAATAAATCTCAATGGTTTATTTTCAATTGTAAAATTACGCAGAGTTACAACTATACATTCGACAAAATTGTTGCTTTTACACATTTCCACAGAATAGTTTAAATTGTCATTAATATATAACGACGTACCGCCATATTTATCATCTCGGCAACAATGTACGCTTTTAAAACCGGGGAGAATGTAAATTTGAGTAAGAGTTTTGTCAAACCAAGTTTCTTGTAAAGAAATTAGAAAAGCTAGAAAGCAATGATTTAAATTTGTTAAATTTGTCAATAGTTAAAGCACTTCTGATGTTGAAGCTAATTACATTAAACAATTTTATATTTAAATTACCAATATATTTATTAAAATTACAAAATTTTTCAAAGTATTGATTTTTAATCATAATTAAATTATTGTTAACACTTAACGAAAATAATAAAGACATTATATAAACAATATTCTAGAATGAAACCTTATCATAACATTAACCACTACCATCGACTAACTCAAGTTCATTTTCTTCTATTGCGTATCTTCTTCCCCGATGTTTACCAATAGTTGCATCATAGAGCATCTGATCAACAACATCTTCATTTTTTATTAGAAACGGTTTACCTGACTCGTTTTAATGCAAAAGATCTTCCCGTTTCGAGCATAGACATGCGGATAACCAATACTTTTTAACGACTTTGCATGATTCCAAAGGTTAAGGGTTTCCTTGCTGTGAAAATCATGTACATATATATCTCTAGTTGATTCACTGTCTTTAAACTTTGTATTTGATGACATCAATTTATACTTGTTTAGTTTTGATGAAAATTTTACGACCACCGTTTTCCTGTCATTAGCATTGTTGTTAGAATTTCTCATGTAATAAGCATCATCAACAGCACTGGATTCAATGCCTACACCAGCTTCTTTTGACAAGCCCATAACAGCATCAAGGGCACTTTCACCTTGTTTTACCTTTAAACCTCTTATAACGCAATCGTTTCTTACGCGATGATTGTTAAGTACTTGAACAGAGGATTTAAGATTCAGAATTTCAACTTTCAAACTTTTGTTTTCTTTTTCTATTTCACTTATTTTTTTCTTATTTTCAGCTACATCCTTGAGAATCTCATCAAATTTGACAGCCATGAAGTTAATTGAATCAGTCAGATGGTCGAGTTTTTCCAGTTTCTCTAATTTTTTTAGCTCGGTTTTTATAGTAGTGAGTTCTTTCCTTATTTTAACATCTTGTTTATTTGTATTTTGTTTACAAATGTTACAAATAAATTGATCTTTTTAATTTTTTAACAACAACTCAAAAGCTCTGTTACTCAAACCAGAGCATTGTGAATGAAAGCTTTCCAAACACTTGTCACATTGTATAAAGTTGTCAGATTCTTCTTTGATATCATGTTCGCACTTAAAACAATTAACTACGATTTTACTTATGTTTCGACGACGATTTTTAGGCATTTTTCTATTAGTTTATATTCAGATTAGTTCACTTTGAATGTACACCACTTCTTTTTAATTATGATAGAATACTTTTACTCAAACTAATAAATAAATTTTCAATAACTTGACTATGGAACAAAAACACGTTCAGTATCCAAGGTTGCCAACGTTTTTTTACATATGTGTACATAAATATATCAATATATTATATAATATAAATATGCAAAAATTACACCATGAAGTATAGAAGCTTTGTGCACGACCAAAGGCTGGCTATGCAAAGTCAATTTAGTTAGAAAAGCCATTGAGGAGCAAATCATCGGCTTTGCTAACTAAAACTAATCCGCATAGCCGGCCTTTGGCTAGGCGCAAGGATTTTCTGCTCTATGGTATAACAAACGCCTGCCTCGCTAACGGTTTATGCTTTGGGAACCGATAAATGTATTACTCATACTGTGCAAACATTGCAAAATTTACCCCACCAGTTGTACAAATTTTAGTATCAAAACAAAAGGAAAGTAATTTAAAAAAATAACGTTTAATCATTTTGTTTTTTAAAAAGTGGACATTAATGGGTCGATTACGGATGGCATCGCAACTGAAGTTGAGTTGTCCGCAGCGAAATTAGGCAACGACGCTCATGTTTAAATGTACATTTTTTTGGTTTAATACTTTAACATGAGCGGCGTTGCCTGATTACGCTGCTGGCAACTCAACTTCAGTTCAGTTGCCATTCGTTTTTGGCTTCTACTTTTCTATTGCTCATCCTTCGAACACTGGTGCACCTCTCGCCAGCTCAAAATTTTCGTCTATGTATTCGACTAATTTTAGCAGTTGCTGCACACCACAATAGTGGAGAGGGTATTATCCATTTGCGCTGATGTGGGTAACACCCTAAACTATGGGTCCTATATTAACTTTAAAGTATACCGATCGACTCAGAATCATTCTGAATCATTCTAATTCGATTCAACGATGTCCGCCCAACTGGCAAACTGGCTGGCTGTCCATGTAACCTTGTACGCAAAGTACATGTCGCAAGTTTGGAGATAATTTGATGAAATTTGGCACAAAGGTTCAAGTTGGCACAAGGACGGAGCTTATTGGAAATGGGCCGAATCGGTCCATAATTTTACTTAGCCCCCATACAAGATTCTTTCCGGATAGAGTTTTTGTTCCGATAACAGATCTTATTATGTTGGTATTAAGATTAAATTTTTTCCAAACTAATTTATTGTAATCAAAATTATCTTACAAAATTTTATTGGAATCGCTCTTTATTTGACCATAGCTCCCATACAAATAATACTCCCGAAACTAGCTTTTTATACCTTAACTTCCTTAAAAATGTTAGTATTCACATACAAATTGGCGACAATGGCTTTTACGATAGCTTATATGTAATAAAAAAATGTTGTCCTGGTAGGTCCAAGATTAACCATAGCTCCCATATAAACCCCCATCCTAAAATCTCATATATTTAGATGAAGATACCTAAATAATATTCGGCACAAAGAACTTTAAAATTAATCTTAACCTCATAACATAATTTTGTTCAGGATTGTCCATGGTTGCCCATGGGTACCAAATAGGGTACATTCTCAAAATAGGTCGGGCTTGTCCGATTATACTTTCTTACTTGTTTAAACTATAATTTTACGTTTAAACAATCAATAAAATTTTTTTATTTTACCTATGTCCTTATCATTTGTTCTCCATTTTTATTTATTCTTTACTAGCTGACCCGGTCCGCGTTGCTGGCCCTAAGCAAACATTAGTGTTGTATTACCAGACGATTTAAATTTATCTTTAAACGAAATTTACGGCCTTTAAATAAAAATCCATGAAATACCTATCATAAAGTTTTTTGAATGAAAGTATGGCACATTGTTAAGAGGATAAGTGTCTATATGTGAGAGCATTAGAAACGTCATCAAAATAAAATTGATTTTATTTCACGACCGCATTCTCTGGCAAAATTTCATGTCAAACTGCATGTAAAACATCGTTCATCCCCAGTTCTGTTTCATCATTATAATATTATAAATTAAAATGTTGTTCATATACATATGTTTAATTTACATTTGATTTGAAAATACATATGGTTGTATGTATGTATATATATGCTGTGAATCTTACGAAAAAAGTGAGCGTAAAAGTGGGCGGGGCAACATTTTCTTACCGCAAAACCTAAGTTAGACCATGGCGATCATTTTAAAGAAAAACTCGTCCAAATCGGTCAAGCCGTTCTCCAGTTATGCGCTTAATAGAAAAAGTGGGCGTAAAAGTAAGCGTGGTAAATTTTTCTTTCGATGAAAACTTAAAGTTGATTAATACGAACATTTGAAAGAAAAATTAGTCAACTCGATGGAGCCGTTTTCTGATTTTAGGTAAATCGAAAAAAGTGGGCGTAAAAGTGGGCGGGGCAAAATTTTCTTTCCGTAAAAACCTAAGTTAGACCATGGCGATCATTTTAAAGAAAAACTCGTCCAAATCGGTCAAGCCGTTCTCCAGTCATGCGCTTAATAGAAAAAGTGGGCGTAAAAGTAGGCGTGGTAAATTTTTCTTTCGATGAAAACTTAAAGTTGATTAATACGAACATTTGAAAGAAAAATTAGTCAACTCGATGGAGCCGTTTTCTGATTTTAGGTAAATCGAAAAAAGTGGGCGGGGCAAAATTTTCTTTCCGTAAAAACCTAAATTAGACAATGGCGATCATTTTAAAGAAAAACTCGTCCAAATCGGTCAAGCCGTTCTCCAGTTATGCGCTTAATAGAAAAAGTGGGCGTAAAAGTAGGCGTGGTAAATTTTTCTTTCGATGAAAACTTAAAGTTGATTAATACGAACATTTGAAAGAAAAATTAGTCAACTCGATGCAGCCGTTTTCTGATTTTAGGTAAATCGAAAAAAGTGGGCGGGGCAAAATTTTCTTTCCGTAAAAACCTAAGTTGGACCATGACGATCATTAGAAAAAACTGTCCAAATCGGTCCAGCCGTTCTCAACTGATGCAATTACCAACGAACAACATTGATTTTTATTTATATAGATAGATAGACCCCTTTCTGACAAGCAAAGTTTACTTTGACAAAGTCTGTTGAATTCTCTTTTGAACTTTGTTGGTGCTCAGACACACAAAGTTTAATTTGACAAATTTTTGTTTTCTCTTGTTTGAATCACAGAACTAACGTTAATATATAAACAGCGTTGCCAGAATGATGATTTTATCATATTTTGGATTATTTTTTAAACAAAAATATGATTAAAGATTTTTTCTCAAATGATGATTTTTTATTTTTAGAAATTCTGATTTTTACTTTAATTTTGCTTATACAAAATACACGATTAGTTAAACAGTCACTTTTTAAAACAATGAAGTTTTGCATCAGCTTGATGTGCATTGGTGCTGCACACTTTTGTACCCAGTATACACAAAATTGCATCATTATTTCTGGACATAAAAAATATTAAAAAAGGCATATTATAACCTATTTCCAATGGTTATAATATGTTGTTTGAAAGAATTTCTTCTTTCAAACAACTACATTTAAAACAAAAACAAATTCTGAAAACTTGGTTTTTGTTTTAAATGTATTTGTACGAAGTAAATAATTCTTTCGCACATCGGAAATAGGCTGTTAGAATATTGATCAAAAAAATATTTGTGAAAAGAAAAAATTTATTTTTATAAAGTTTCATATACTGTCGAATTATGTTCTTATGTATTTCAATTTAAATAATAAGAAGTATGTTTTTATAAAAAAAATTAATAATTCTTACTATTTTGCCCTTGTTTTAAAAAATTTAAATTAAGAAAAAAAATTTAAGATATTCCTCTTCAAAATATGATTTCTTTCGCCATATGACAATTTTCATTCCAAAGATTCTGGTAACGCTGTATATAAATATAAAGTTGCAGCCAACTTCAGGTATAATCTACGAACGAAAAACAAAACGAATTTGTGAGTACAGCAAAGTATGTACTCCCCCGCTACGCTCTTTTCCCTTCTCTTCTATAAACTCAAGACTTTGCAAAGTAAACTTTGCTTGTCTGAAAGGGGTCATAGATAGATTTAATTAGTCTTAAGTATTTCTTGTTTTTTTTTTTAAATTCAACGATTCGACAACAAAACATTCTTCCATTTGTTTTCGTAATCTTCGATATTGATAAGCCGCTTTTTGTATGAAAGTATTTACGTTTTCTTTCGAGTTGTCGTTCGTACGAATGTTAGTATAGAATGCGACCGAAGTCGTTCTTTCGAAATCGTTGAACAGGCCATATATGTAGGAAAACATACGTAGACTTTTTCTGTCTACAGTATGTATGTGTGTGTGTCCATTGGAAATATAAACTCAAACTTGAAACAGCTTAAATACCCATTTTTAATTCCTACATTTCCGTCCCTTCTATACTTAATCTATTTCTACGTTCCTGTTTTCAATAAATTTTGTTTATTATTTATTATAGTTGTTAATTTTTTTCTTTTTTTTTTTTGATAATAGATTTTTCAAAAGTATATAGTTTTTGTTGTATGTTATTATTAATTTTTTTTTGTTTTTTAGCAAACTTGAAATTAAACTCTGTTTATTTTGGTGTTAACAGTATTACAAAAACTATAGCAACAACAACAATAATGGAATGACAACAAGAGTATTTTTGTATAAAAAAATTTACAAAAAAACAAACTAAAAAATCGAACATAATGTACAGTAAGTTAGTAGAGCCCAACCCACCCAACTATCGAAAACGAACATTGAACAACAAACAGGAACCAGGTGTAGTTTATTGGCGTGGGAAGGTCGACTTGTTTCGATATTACAATTTTTTTTTCTAAAAGATTATACCGAGATCTTATCTATTCAAGAGAGTGCGGGGCAACTTATTTTTGAAGAAAAATTTCATTATGAATTTGCATTTGAATCAAGAAACGCATAAAACTAAGTTAGTCGGACTTCGAAGTAAGTAGCTGAATCCGCCTTTACTATCGGGACTACTTTAGCAGCCACATCTAGGTGCCTATTATGAACTAATTTCGATTTTCGACAGCAGTCGAATTAGTTGATCGAACGAATTTTCATTTGGTATTTTGGCACACATTCGATAAAAAAGTACTATTTTGATTAAGTTTATTCACAGTACTACATTTTCTATCAGCTATCACTTTAAATAAAAAAATTAAAAAATAAAACTAATATAAATCATGACTACGACGGAATTATGGTACGATGATTCATCTGATGCAGATGAACGCTTAATGGAACTGGCATGTACCTGTAGCCTGAACTTTTGTAAGAATACCTTTTGCAAAGAAAGGATTTTGTTCCATAAGGGAAATAAGCATTTCCAACTGCTGCTTACTACTGTCGACTTTAGACTTGCATAAAATAACCAAAAATAATTAAGAATGTGGAATTTGCACACCCAAAACTAATAAATTAACAAAAACTTACATTTTCAACATTTTTTTTTAATTATTTACAACGTCGAAAGCAAATTTGTTTTCGTTGAAAAATTCGATGAACAACGTAATTTTCGACAGTACTGCCAACTCATAATACCAAATTAACATTCGACAGTCGATGTTCGATAGCCAGTGAAAATCGTTTATCGCATGTAACTCATAATAGGGGCCCTAATTTGCCATCAAATCAATTATTTACCATCACATCAAATTTCCCTCGAAATTTGTACGCTTTTCCCTAAAGAAAATGCATTGGGAATGTCTAAATTTCGAGGGAAACCCAGTTTACTTTTTATTTCCGATAGGCATAACAATGAAAAAATTCATGAAAAGCATATTAGGAAGAACGGGACTAAGCAAAGCCAAGACTGGGCAGCACTGTAAAATTTTCTTCAGCCCAAAAACATTTATATATGTATATCGAGCAATTACCGCAAAAATAGCTTAAGCGACATCATTTTCAATTTTCGTTTTTTTAATAAATAAATTAATTGGCAACACTTGCATCATCTCCTAAAAAAGCAATGGTCGCCTAAGGTACCGTTACGATTTTATTGTAACAACTATTTAAGCTTAAGCGCCAACCTTCATACAAAATTTTTTATGAAATATAATAAAAAAAAACCTTCTACTGTTAAATTGTGTTTTTGTCGCTTAAGCTTTTTTGCGTTTTGAGATCGATACTTAGAAAGCTTTAACTCTGGGTACTCTAAACCTGTGTTAAATCGAAAAAAATAGAGAATTATTTGTCGACACCTTCAGACTTTGAAAATAAAATCAAAATTCTAATTTTACATTTAGTCATTTTGCAAGTGTATTTTCCGAGTCAAACTGAGTTATTTGGGGACTAAAAAAGATTGTCTACTCACTGAAAACATGTTTTTCTTCATGCCGTTCTCAAAAAATAAGCAAACGACTTTCTACAGAAAACTGTTTGCGAGCACATTAAGATCATGCTATCTAACGCCTTTGAGTTACATATTATTCCTGGAGTTGCGTTTAGCAGCTTTTGATGGCTCTCTTAATTTATTCTTGCCACATGCTCCAGATATACGGCAATCTATAACAAGTAAGAAATAAAAGTCGACCCTACACCCTCCATCAATTATATAGGGAGACAAAGATTTCGAATTGATGAGCCTGGTAAGCCATTTAATCTGACATCAAGTGCCTATGTTCAACCTTCACGTGGTGTCACCTGTAGACAGTTTAATATTTCCAGTTGGCTAAGGAACAGGCTTACTTCAAGAGGTGTCAGTAATTACACTGCTCTTCTCAGAAAGGGCAGTAAAAATATTTCGATTAATTAATATTTATATAGTGATTATTGACAAGATCAATAGTCCTAATCGAAAGGCAGACTTTTGGGGAGCGTTGTGTCACATAAGGGAAGCGTGCAGGGACTAATAATTATTCTAATAATTACAATACTCTTCTCAAGGGAAGAGTAGTAAAATATATAGAGCAAATATTAACCACTTTATATAGTGGTTATGGAAAATAAAAGCTATTCCATAACTGGGTTCGAAACATTAAGAGGGATCCACCTTTGATGAGTAATCATGTTATGGTTGCAATCAGGAGATATACGCAGAGAAACAATATGGCTGGGCATGGTTACGGCAACGAAACTATGTTTATTGTAACAATATATTGTTGTCGTACACAAAATATTGTTACTTTTATTAAGTATCATCAATATTATAGTTACTGTTAACATGTCAATGTTTATCGCAATTATAAACTTAAGTATGGTTCACTGAAAAAAAATCATTTTTATAACAACTAAATAATGATAACTTTGAAAACATATTATTTTCCTCACAACCATTTAATATTTAATAGCCATAACATGATAACTTTCTATTCGTGTACTCATAATATGTTTAAGATGCAAACAAAATATCTTTACTCTAAATATAATTAGTTATCGCCATTTGTAAAATAATTTTGCATCAGTTGTGTCGTTTGTTTTACATGTGCCTGTCGAATTATTTGTTATTCAGTGGTTAAACAATTTAAAAAAAAACCCATTAAAAAACCAAGTCTAATGAAATTGTAGATACATTAAAAAAAAATTTTAAAGTGTCACAAAACAAAATATCAATGCCAAAAAAATGTTAATATCGTTTGAAAATTGTGCAGAAATTTTGACAATTGTTTTCTGTTATTTTAGAGAAAAAGAATGAAAATTCTTTAAAACAGTTTATAAATAATTGCGACCTACGACAAAAAAAGGTTAAAAATATAAGGTTTAAAGTTGCATCATATTATGATGTGAAATATCAGTAACAGTTTTATGTTAAGGTTGTCAGTAAGTAAATACGCATAGATATGTATATATTAAAAATATTTTTCGGTTTTAGATTTAATCTACATATTATTATGATTAACATGATAATAATATGATTACTTCTTTACTTATTATGATTAACATGATAATAATATGATTACTTTTTAGCTTATTATGATTAATATGATAATAATATGATTACTTCTTAGCTTAATATTATTAACATGATTATAATATGATTACATTAAATTAAAAATATGATGTTATAAAAACAAATTAGGATTAAGGGAAAAATATTATGATGTAATACGAGTATTACGAATATATTTGGTTATAATATGATTCAATAATAATCGTAATATGTTGACTACAGACGCGGATCCAGCTTAAGTATTAGGGGGGGGATTTTTTATGATACAAAACAAGTAACAAATTTATTTTTAAAAATTTATTAAAAACGATATGTTGATATTGTATTAAAAAAACTCAACAATAAGGTAAAATAAAATATAAGATCAGTTCAATATAAATTAAAATAAATTAATCTTTTTAAATAACGTTTTTGCTATAAAAATAACTTTATTTGACTACATCATACTAAATTGTTTGAACAATTTTTCGACCAAAAAAAAAACATGCAATTGTTAACAAAATTTTGGAAGAAGGAATATGCTTCACTAATTTTAAAATTAAGTCGTGAATTTTAGTCGAACTGTTTGGGGTTTAATCTAAAGATAAATATCTAATTATTCTGGTTTAAGTTGATTACAGTTAATTTTTTTATTTAAATTATTTTTATTTAGAAAGGAATTTTAATATTTGTTAATAGACAACATTGAAATAAACAAAATAATTTTATAGTATATTTTATTTTTTGCAAATTGACATACTAAAATGTACACTAAAAATATATATAATATATAATAGAAAAGGTGATAAGTCACAAAAAGGTATGTAAAACATAAATGTATTATTTTTAGTTGGTTTGCAAGCCAATAAAGAGTCGGCAATGAAGCAAAACTGGATATACAGACTTAAAATATATTCAGAACTAAAGACTTTAGAAAGTTTTTTCTCTCTCCTATAAAATTTATACATTGGACTTACATCCTTTACGACTAAATGATATAGACTTATATAGGTAAATTATATTAAAAAAAAATTACGGACTCACCATTGATTCATTAATTTTTATGTATTTTTGTATATCAAAGAACATTTCTTATTAATGCACTTGAAATTAAACAGTTATATAATTCTCTTTGGTAAACTTTTACTAGACCAATACATATATTCATATGTATATATGTATGTGAAGGTAGAATGGCAATGCATATAAAATTCAAATTCAAATATACATTATATTCAAATGTATATAATAAATAATTATCATAACACAAATAAAAATATTGCATATACTAAAGCTTATTAATAATTCAACCGCTCGCACTTTCAACCTAAACCTTTATTTTTCGGATATAGAAGGCACTTGTATTTATTTAAATACAATAAACTAGATGTTTCATTGGAAATATATAATAAATAACTATTAGTATAAATACTTGGATACTTATTGAAAATTCGATTAGAGATTCAATAAAAAACAAAAAAAATCTTTATGGGATTTCAAAAAATTTTGTACATTCGGAAATTCGTGTATTATCGAAATAAGCAAAACATATTTTTATAATTTATTGGGGGAATTTCCTTTTTTTCACCAACCCCCTGAATCCGCGCCTGGTTGACTACAATCATGAATCTTATCATAATATGTTGCTCTTAAAATATGTTTACCACAACCATGTTTTTTCTTTGTGTGTAGTCATCCGTGGGATCCGTAAGGATCCAAAAGTGGACGAAAGTGAAATAAACTGGCAACAGTTTTGCTGATCATAGAGAAGCCGTCGAGAGGTATCAGAAGATTTATTTTTCCGTTTAAAGATTGTTATCATGGAGTTCCTCGGAACAAAGAAATGATGGTGGCCGGAGGGGCATGACAGTTTATTGTTGTGCTGATATTCTTTCTGCAGCCATTGAAAATCTATGGTGGAGCACGTGGTTGATGCATACCACAAGGACGCGGTAACGTCCGAAATAAAAGGGCTCCTAAAGTTTTCGGATTTCCTGTGTCTGGGGTGTTTACCAAAGCACCCTCATGAAGGTCATTTTGGTGCTACGGGAGTCATAAAGACCCCAGAAAATAATACTGTAATGACTGTAAATACTGAATCACTGTATGGTACTCCTAAATTGGGGTGCTTGCACAGTGCACGTAGTGGCTGTAGACCCACCTAAGTACTGGTTCCTAATCTTAGGATCGTTGTTGTTATCCCTGAGAACATGTGGGAATCTCCCAGCGAAGGTAAGATAGTTCATATTCCTAAACAAGGTGCTTTTGGTGTTAAGCAGAACTAATTACCAAGTGGTTGAGAGCAACCGTTAAATTAAGCCATAGTTCAGGTATTCACGTAAATCGAAATCACCACAGTAGATAAAGACTGTGTTCCCTATTTGGGACCCATGGGCAATCAATGAACCGCAAGCATAAACATTTTTATGAGGTAAAGATTCATGTAAAAGTACTTTGTGCCAAATATATTTTAGATATCTTCATATTTATAAGATTTTAGGATGGAGATTTATATGGGGCCTTTGTAGGGTGTTCAATAAATCGCCTTTTTTCGATTAAACGATTAATCGAAATTTGGCATTTTTGGCTTATTCAATTAAACGAATAAAATTTTAAAATTAATCGATTAATCAAATAATTAAAAATTCAGAAATTTTATATATTAAGGGATTTTTTTCGATAATTTTAAGAAAAAAATTGGAACTTGAGTAGATAAACATTATTAATTACAAGTATTTTAATATTTTATTAACAAAAAAAAAAAAAAAAAAAAAAAAAAAAAAAAAAAAAAAAGAACGTACCAATTCAAACTAATTCATACTAATAGATAAAACCATTTACAACGATAAAAGTAAAACATGTGTTCAGATCATATAATTTTATATGTACGAACAAACAGATCTTTTAAAAAAATCTTTTTTAAAAATAAAATGTTGTTTAAATGTGTTGCTTTACTTGGAAGGCACACGATCAAGTTTTGTCTTTCCTTTTAATTTGCTATACTCTCTCACTTTTTTACTAAAGCACTCAAACTTTTTAAACTGACCACGACATTGCTCTCAATTTTACCTTTCCATTTGTTCGCAAATTTTACGTTCAATTTGACAACTGACCACAAATGAACTTTGTGCTTTTTTACAAAATACTTTGAGTCGTGCTACTGTTTGGAGTTGTTTCTTCGTCGGGCGCATTTTTAAAATGAAATTGATTTTCAAATTGAGTGCAGCCTGTGACACAGCTGTCAATTTCAACAAGTTTTGACAAGCAGTTTTTTTGAACACCTTAAAAGTGATTTATTGAACGTGTGGCTGCTGCGTTAAAAATATTTTTTTTTGCATTAATTTCAATAATAAGTAAAAGTTAACGGATTACTTCATTATTTCAGTAATCAGTAAAAATTTACTGGTTACTGAAAATTTTTTCAGTAAGCAGTATGCTCTTGTATGTGAATTACTCACTAAACATGACTGTTTTTTATTTTAATTCCAACGGACACATACATTTGGTTTGTTTATTTGACTTACATTTTTAAAAAAAATTATACATTTGACGGAAAAACTATATATTGTATTGTTATTCGAGTAATCGGCATAAATTCTTCGATTAATCCTTTAATCGAAATCAGCAATTTTAAATTAATCGCCCAATTAATCACCTAAAATTGTTCGATTAATCGAACAAGAATTAATCGACTGAACACCCTAGGCCTATGGTTTATTTTGAACGTACCAGCCTACCTTTTTCATGACATAAACACTAACGTTTATAAGGAAATTATGGCAATCAAAGATATTTTCGGGAGTAGTATGTACTTGTATGGGAGCTATGGACAAATATGGACCGATTAAATAGAAATTTTATAGGATGTTTAAGGCTGCCATGCAATAACCTAATTGCCAACAAAATACGACGGCTTATGGGCACGAAGACTCTATGCTGAAAAGAAGATTGTATGGGGGTTATGTAAAATTATGGACCGATTCTCATCACTTTCAACAGGCTTGGTCCTTATGACAATTGCAATCTACGTACCAAACTTTACACATTTTTTTCCGAAATTGCGACCTGTACATTGCGCATTTAGTTTACATGGATAGCGAGCCTGCCAGCAGGATGAACGGACATCATTAGATCGATTTAAGAAGTTGTTCTAAGCCGATTGGTATACGGTCTAGGGCAAAAAACATTAGGTCAATCGCATAATACCCTCTCCAGCATTGTGGTGTTAGCATACATATGAATAGTTTACTTTTTCTGGGGAACTTTATCTAAAACAATCGCCATCGAGTGTAGGGCATTTTAAATATTGAACAAAACATTACAGCCAAACAATTTCATTGAACTCGTTTAGTTAAAGGACTTTTATTGTTTTGTTTAATTCCTGTTTTAACATTTTCACCTAAAGTCGTTTTTGGTTGCACGTGTTATTGTCATCATGAATGTTGGTTGTTGCCGTCATTGTTGCATTGTTAAAAAACTGCTGCTGCTGCTGCTGTTCCATCCATAGGCGATGAAAAAAAACTGTGACTTTGGCGCATGTAGACCCCGTGACTAAATTAAGTTTTATTTCATTTTAGGCCACAATCAAAGTAATGCCACATTTTAAGGTTTGTTTCTAATACCGTTTTTAGGCAAACAAAATTTGAAAATTTATCCAGCTGGAATATGGTTGTGTACAGAGTGCTAAAGAAGAGGACGGGAAGTGAGCAAATAGCTTGACAGTGTTTAAAGGGAATATCCAATTCAGTACCCGAAGTTTGTGTGTGTAAATTTGTCTTAAAAATATATTGCAATTGTGCAATTGTCAAGAACAAAAAAAAAAAAAAAACGGAAAAACTTCAACATGCAGTTGAAATGTTTGGGCGTTTCTCTAATCTATTGGCGCCAAATGTTTGTCCAATCGATATTCATCCACACACATGTATCAAACGATCAGCAGCAGCATAAACATTGCCCGTATGCAATTTACAAAAAAAAAAAAAAAAGCTTTGAAAAAATAGACAAATAAACAAAAACATTTCTGAATGGGTTTGTTGTCAGCTGTGTTGTTGCTTTTGCCCAAACTTGTACAAATGCACAAATTTTTTTCCAAGCAATTGTTCATTCGTGCGTTTAAATTCTGTTGTGTTGTGTTTGTTATTTTTTTTTTTTTTTGCATTTACGGTCATGTTTAATTTTTAGCAAAATATTTAACATTTTGCTCTTAGTATTTTTACTTGTATCTGTTGTTTGCAGATTAAAAACCTTGTGGTAGATTTGCATTTGATGACTTTTTGTTTGTTTGTTTAAATTTTACTTAATACGAGAAATTGTGGGTTATTGAAATTGGACTAGTTTAAAATGACCATTGATCCCTTAAGTTTAGGCTTAAAGTAGATATTTGTTTAAAATTTGGTGGAAGGAATTTAAATGTATGAAACTAATAAATGTGCTAAGGCTGAATAATGACTGCACATTTGCATACGCCCTACAATGAGTCAAAGATTGCAACATATTTTACAAAAGCGGAGTTCAGAATTTTGTGCAAATGGTCTTGCGAAAGAGCAAATGCAAGCAATCGTAGCCCTTCTGTTATATCAAACAGCAAAATACACAGAGTTCCGCTACGTTATTCTGTATTCGCTCCAAACACTGAACTCCGCTTATATAAACTTTTCGTTATAAAAAAAAAGGATTTTATTTTTGAAGAAATAAGTTTTCAAGATGCTAAATATGGTTTTTGAAATAATTTAAATACCTTACCTTCATTATAGAAGCATTATTAATAAGTTTAAAGTTATTATGTTGAAGTTTAGTGCATGACAATAGAGTACACACATTAAATATTTTCTAAATGCATCTGGATTCATACTGAATTGGTTTAAAGTTTGCCTTTATCACGGTGAGAGTGGCCATTCTTGTATCAAAACTTAGCTTAAGTAGAGTTAGAGTTATTTAGAGTTATAGAAAATATTTTTGATTAATAAAAGGTTTATTAAACGAATTTTTATAGGATATCGTTTCATAAACCTGCTATAAACCTAAAATATTTTTTATGAATATGGGGGTTAATGTATACCAACAAAATCTTTGGAAGACTCTATATCAAAAACCTAAGTGCCACACGTTTTTCTACGTTTTTTTATTACTACGCAAGGGTGCGACTTTAAATGCGAAGTAAAATGAGTTTCAGATGTAAATTCTTAAAACGCCAATACACGTATATCTTTTTTCATTTTGGTGTACAGTGTAATTAATCAAATCTTATTCTAATATTAACTTTATGTCCTGCCAGTGCCAGACAAAAAATTTCGTCATCACGATTTCTAGTCACATATGTAGGTGTTTATCGCTCATCTGATTGGGTGAGTGCTGCAGTGTCTCATCTCCTTTATTAAAATACAAATTTTAAAAATAAAATTAAACATGACCACGAGCTATGGTTCGATATAGTGTCTGATGAAGCTGAAACGGTTACTGTGATGCTTTCAAAATATTGGAAAAGGACACACACCCCTCCGTAAGTAAATCCCAACCATATTGAAATTAGTTTTGTGCTCAGGGAAGGTATCGTACCCAGTCCGCTTTTTTCCTTGAGCCAACACGCAGGGGATGCCTGCTACTAATGCAGTGCATTGTGTTGGTATTAGAAAAATTGGTTATGAGGGGAAGAAAGAGGGAGTAGTGTCTGTGGACATTTATTTGAAATTAAATTTAATTCCAAATTTTAGCCGACTGGGAAGACTTCTGCCGAGGGTAGTCATGCATTATGCGATACATTGATAGTTGACAACGAACGGATGTGATGTGCTGGAGAGCTGAGCTCTTCAGACATGAACCCGCGTCTCAGGGGGCAAACTGCCCATCTCAGCTGAACACTTATAGTGGTTCTATCGATTGAACAATGACGCACAATCCACATTCCTACGATGCTCCAATGAGTCAATAGTGCTGGATGCCCTACTGTCATTCATGAGCTTCAAGGCACTCCTTTGCACCCGATCCAAAAGCTTCAAAATACCACAAACTAAAAATAACTTTGGTCGACACTAAACCCCTGCACGATTGCATTTGTTTCTTGTACACAGTTGTCAACACCAAATTATTGTTGTGTCAACTACTGTAATTTTTTTTTAAATCAGCTCGAATGATCCATTATGAAAAACCAAATCAATGTTAAAACAGTAGTTCGTTTCAAACAAATCAGTGTAAAGCAGTAGTTGGATTTAAATAAACCAACTCAATCCATAATTTGATTTGAACGAAAAAACAACACACAACAATTGTGTGTCTATAATACAGTTATGTACGGTAAACTTTTCAATTCACAGTGTGTGATCTTGATGTTTATTGCCGATTGTTTCTCAGATTTTGATCGTTGTATGTATTATTTTTATATTAATTTTGCAAATAATAGAATTACCTTTTAATTTTTTTTTTTACTTTTTATTAAATATTTGATAATATGTTTTTGTAATAATAAAATAATTTAAAATAATAATTTAAATATTCTATAAAAATATTTTTCATCTTTAATTGTTTTTTGCTTCATACAAATCTAGCTAGTCATACCTAATAATTGAAAAAAAACCAAATTAATTCATACTTATCACATATTTTGCTACAGTTCTTTCGTGTGATTCGTGTGATTTGGTTTAGTTAGTGTGATTTGTTTTGCTTTGTTGCTGTTTGGAGTAAATTCCGAACTCTTTACACTTCGTATTTGGACGTTGTGTGTTTTTATTTATTTTTTGTTATATGTGTTTTGCACAACATAGCATTTGATTCGTTAGCAAAGAGTGAGCGACAATCAGTATTTAAAAAACAAACGAATGTCTTGAAACGGCTTTTAAATGCATTTGTGCAGAGGTTTAGTCGACATGCAACATATACCAGCGAACCAAATTATTATTTATTTTTTTTGGTTAGGACCAGCACTCAGGGGATGGCCCTTACAAATGCTATGCATTGTGTTGGAACTAGGAAAAAAGGTTATGGGAAGGACGATAGAGGGAGTAAGTAGTGTTTGTGAACATTCGACTTGAACTTATTCATGTTGAAAGTGAGAGGGAAGTCTTCAACAGGAAGGCTGTTCCACATACGAACAGTTCGGCAAAAAAACGAATTTTCTCTGTAATGCGTTGTACGATTTACCGGCCAATCGACCACAAAAGTATGGGCTCTTGAAGAAAGACGTGTATTACGAACAAACACACGGGTTTCGGGAACCAGATCCATAATTTCATCTTTGTAGTAACGATAAAACAGGAAAATACAACCCACATTGCGACGGTGCTCAAGGGAGTCAATAGAATTGGATACCCTACTTTCGCTAATGAGAACCTTCGCTCTCTCCTGCACACGGCCGATAAGCTCTAAAATAGACTTTGAAGCACCGGCCCATACATGAGAGTTGTATTCCATTCGCGGTCGGATATATGTGGTATAAATAGTAAGGAGATCAGAAGGAGTGAAGTATGTCTTACACCGCTTCAAAAAACCGAGGCACTTGAATGCTTCTTTCGACACCTTGAATATATGTTCTGTCCATCGGACATCACATTGTATCCTGATGCCCAGAACATCAAGAGATTCTGTTTCCTCAATAATTATACCACCCATATATACAGATGAGGCATCTTGATCCTTCGCGCATTTATGCGTCAGCACACAACATTGGGCCTTTCGGGCATTACATTTGACCCTATTCGCACGACCCCATTCTGAGATTAAGTCTAGGTCTCGGCCAAGCGTAGCATTCATGTTCTGTCTCATAGCACGAACATCGGAAACGCTTGGTCTATAATCAAATGAATACGAATGGCTGTCATCTGCAAAAGAATAGATAGGGTTTGAAGTTTGACTTAGAAGGTCATTTAAAAAAATAAGAAATAGAGTAGGAGAAAAAACGGAGCCTTGCGGCACCCCTGCATGAATCTTGGACTCGTTTGACGAAACCCCATCTATAACAACTCGTATAGTGCGATCTCTGAGGCAGCTCGATATAAATCGAGAGAAATTATCACCGACACCAAATGCAACAAGTTTTGAGCAGAGTGCACCATGCCAAACTCTGTCAAACGCCTTGGAAATATCTAAAGCAATTACCTTACTTTCGCCAAAATAGTGAATGGAACGGCACCATTTTTCTGATAACAGGGCCAGTAAGTCTCCAGTAGAGCGATCTCTACGAAAGCCATACTGGCGGTCACTTAGTAGGTTATTTGACTCTAAAAATTTAAGAAGATGGTGGTTTAACATACTCTCCATAACTTTGGAAAGTGCCGAACAAATTGCAATTGGGCGGTTATTTTCAGGGTTATTAGCCACTCCTTTTTTAGGAATTGGCGTTACATTAGCAACTTTCCAGCAGATGGGAAATTCCCCGTTAAGAGCCAACGTTAAGAGCATCCGTAAGAAGGATGTACACATTTGAACTTAAATTTCAAGCAATTTTAAGATAGGGAATTCCAGAAAGTTCTCTGCAAAGCCTTTGATTAAAATAAACGGTTTTTTTAACATTTAGGGCCATTATAACAACTTGCCCTTAGTTAAAGTTAAGATTTTGTCGGACGTATAACAAGTAAGCCATTATTTCAACTTAAGTATAACCTACCCGGTAGGATTTTGTTCACTTTAGTTTAAAGCATTGTTGTTATAGTGTAAAATTTGTATGCGTGGTACAAAATCCTACCTTTAACTATCGGCAAGTTGAAATAATGGCCCTTAGTGGTTTAGACTGTCAGTTAAACGATGTAGAAATATAAACTTTTCAAGATAAAGTTTAAGGCGAAGTAAATCATAAATAATATTAGCTTGGCTTTAAAGGCGGATACAAATCATATGTTTGACGGTATGACAGTTCCACTTATATAACCGGATTTAAGCAACTTGTAAAGGAAATATATAATAATGTCAGAAAGTTGCTTAATTCTGAAACTATTTCAGATATCTTTGAGCTAGGACGTGATATTTGACTTGATATTTGCAACAATTGGCAGCAATACAAAAATTAAGTGATATTAAAGCATAATTTTGATATTTTTCTAAAACCTTCTTGACTGTAGTTCCTCAAAAAGCCTTCAAAAATTGTGCCCAATTTCAATTAAATACTGGAAAATATGAGCTCGAAGGTCTCTCACAATATTTTCTCTTCATAGCACTAATGACATTTTTCCTTAAACTGGGACGACACATTAACATTAACAGGATTTTTGATGAAAAGGAAAGGTCAACGTCTTCTTGTCAAGTCCGAGTGTCTGAAAATATCCCAAATATACAAGGAAATTTTATACGTTTCCAGAAATGCAAAAATTCCGGGAAATTAGGACCCTGCACTCATAGAGAAATGCGTCTTCATATTGATGATGCCCTAACATCAGAATTGTGAAATCAAAGTTATTACAAATGGCATCAATAAGTCAAAAGTGACATCAATTCAATGACGAACGTCATCATAAAATTTTGTCATATTTTATGCGTCATCTATGCTATGACTACAGTGACATCAATTCGATGCCACATTTTTTGTGCACTGATAGAAAAGGCGTAATAATGCTGATCTATTTTGACATCAGTACAGACAAACTGTAATCAGTGCGATGACAAACTGTCATCAGTGCGATGACATAATATATCATGTCACCAGTGCGATGACAAACTGTCATCAGTGCTATGACATAATATATCATGTCATCAGTGGGATGACATACTGCCATCAGTGCGATGACAAGCTGTCATTAGTGTGATGACATAATATATCATTTCATAATATATTATTTACATTATATTCATGTCTAAAAAGTAAAATTAGAAGCAAAAATTCCCATATTCTATTTTTTTTAAATTATTTATTTAAATACATTAACTTTTTAAAGTAGAATTATTACGAAAACCATATCGGGCATGATGCTGTTTTCTTATAATTGAGTGCTCGTTCTTCTGTTAACAAAGGGCGGAATACAACAAAAGTGAAACAAACATGTGTAACGAGTAATTAAATAATGATATTCTCTTAATTTGACTTAAGATCAATTACAATGACGCAATATCGCATTGATGACATGCTTTATAAAACCGACTCCTTTTCGACATATCTGTGATGCCAATGTGTCATTCCGTTGATAACATAAATTATATTTTTGACCCTGATGACAATTTGGCCAAGAGATGTTAAGGCTGAGTGATGTAAAGTGTCGTGGGGTCAAAAACGAAGATACTTGTCATAGTACTTTTCTATCCGTGTAGTAAAAAAATATTTCTTTTAAGAATTAAATTAATTATGGCTTTTTTGCGTGACCACACATGTAAGATTTTTAACATTTTAGGTGAAGAATGTAGAAAAGCTTAAATAACTGTAATGCATTTCTAAACTCTTCGCCTACAAAAATATAAAGCCACGCTTATTTACCCAAGTAAAAAAAAAACATTACACAAATCCAGTCTTACGTAAGGATCAACATACCGAATCAATATACCGATTCATGGGTAATAGCAAAAACAAAAAAAGAAGCAAATCCCATTCGAGATATGATCACGAAAATCTTACACAATTTTATCTACCACTGTATACAAAATCAGATTTTATACCTTCAAACAACAATCTGCCTAATTGCCAATCATTTTGTACATAGTAAATTGTATGATTCTCAAGCAAACCATACAAATATGCTTTTCTACAATTACAAACTCATTTAATTGAAGAAACTCTTTAAGTCAAAGAGTCCTTTAATTAATTGATATTCATATTACGTAATAACAAATTACTATTAAATTACCTTTTAAGGTGCACAACATGAAGTTTGCAATCGTTTAAAAAAAAAAAATCCATGCAGTTTTGTTCAGACATAGATACGAGAACTATGAGTACCAGCATCTTCCATACATACAGACATACATAGTGAGGTGGTTAGGCAATCAAACAATATCCCACCGGGAAAGAGAAGGCGTACGGATGCCTTCTAGAAGGCCTCTGGTACTCCTCCTTTTATATGTGCAAGGCATGCTCGCTCCATTTTTTGCTCCTATCTTTTTTATACACGTTGTCATTGCGAGGTAGGCCTTCCACTCTCGCTTCTTTCGCCAGAGATTATAAAAGGCATTCAAATTAATGGCTCTTAAAAGGCATTCCAGAGAATGGTGATTTAATAACGGGATCTGAATTCTTTGGCTTTTGCTTAGGCAAAGAAAAACGTCCCCCTTCTCTTCTCCCTTCTCCCAGGGAATGTGGATATTATCTTTTATGCGGAAGAGCCGATGCCTTCTAGGAGGCATTCTTTAGCAGTTAGATCAGAATGGTAATTGAATCAAAAAAATGTCTAAGGGGGCCTTCAATAAGGCCTGAAGTAAGAAGTCCCGCTGGGATTGTATTGGAAACTTAACACAGACATAAACAGACGAATACATTGAGTGTAACAAATAATGAAAATACAATATACTTTTAATAAGAGAATCATCATCAATATCAACGTTTGTTCTTTGAAAAATTAAAGTGCAAGTTGAATAAAAAATCAAAGAAAAAAAAATCGACCACAATATTCTTTATAAACATGAAAATGTCTTGTTTGATGTAACTAATGCAATTTATAGACACCGTTTCCGCGGTGGATTTAAAAAAGGATAATTTTGAGCTGTAATATAAATTTAACCTTTAATTAAATGTAAATCTTAACAAATTCGAAATTTATCTCAAAGATAGTTTTGTGCGTCACCTATAGACTTGTGAGTTTTCTGGAAAACTCTTTGGATTATGAAGGTCCTTTTTCAGAATACTCAACTAAAATATTAGTATACTATTTTTTACGAAAACACTTTAAACATATTATGTTTACAGTAATAAGATTTTGTTTGTTGTGCTTAATTCACAATTTTTATTTTGGATAAATACACGGAAATTTTTATTCATAATAAACTGAACTGGCAAATTGCTTTATTTTGATTTTCTTGCGAAAACAATAAAGACATTTGTTTTTGTTTTTTCTTAGCCCACTTACAACAACAATTAATGTTGGAAGAATTCCAACTAATTGTAGGGGGAAATGTAAGAAAAGATACACTCACTGTTTATTGTTGGTATTTTGTTTAAGCTTTGATATCGTTGCAAATAAGACGTTTTGGGTGTTTGTAAATCGCATTCCCTATGAAGTTTTATTTACTGATATCTTTGGTTTTTCTAAATTTTCTTGTGAAAATGTTTCTTGATGATCTGGTCTAAGCAACCAGTGAAATGCGAATAGAAACTAGCTTATCCTCCAACAATATATTTCAGTGTATTTATCAAGAATAAAAATTGTGAATAAAGCACAACAAACAAAATCTTACTAATGAACAATTATGTATAGGCAAAAATAGCTATGATTACATATTATGTTTACTTTAGCCATATTGTTGTCAACGGTAACCATATTATGGCTAAGTAAGTCCTTTATCGAAAAGCCACAGTTATATTATGGTTGCCTCTGAATATCTTATGGTTAATAATAACAATAATATGTTTACTACTTATAACAGTGTGTGGTTGTTATTCGACCATCACATGTTGCTCTTGCGAACAAGGAAAATGTTATTGTTAGTTTAAAACCATAACATGTTCGGAGGTGACACTAATATGGTCAAAGTAACTGTAATATGTTTAAATCTTTCGTTAAAAGTTATTTTGTTAGAGGTGGCCATATAAAAAAATTCGTTTTCTCTGCGGGTAAAATCAGTTCCTTTTAATAACTTCTTGCAATGGTGAAACGCCAATTATTTTATGTCTTCATTGGCTTGTGCTTCAAATTCTACATTTTAAAATGTTTAAGGTCTTCTTGGATTGCCATACATAAAAAACAAGACGGGTCCAGCGCTACCACGATAAAAAAAATTGTAACCAAAATGTAAAAACGAAGTAACCAACTGAGAAAAAACGTAACCAAAATGTCTATGTATTAAAAATACTATTTTATTTGTACTTCAGTTGAAAAGTATTCTGTGTTTTTTTGTATTTAATAGAAAAGGTATCTATTAGACCTGTTTAAGTGTTAAAAGGCTGGCTTAATTTTATTAAAATTTTGACAGTATGCAACTGATGGTCTGGAAGTAACACTAGGCTATACAATTTTAAAATTGTTGGTGAACATGGCACTTCTTATACAAAGTAAACACTTATTTTTGTCTATTTAAAAAAAACTATATGAGCAAGAGCTTTCAAAATTTCTAAGAATTAATAGATAGATTGCAAGTTATCTATTTATGTACATAACCAGGTTTTCTATTGCATCGGTAGAAGTAGAGAAATAGATTCGCCGTACTTACTTAGAAAACTGTAAAAGATAACTTTTCAAGCTATCTGAGTATTAATTAAGTTTCAATCTGGCTTACCAGAATCAAAACTGCGTCGGTAGGAGCCAGAGTCCCTATTTAAAGTAAATTCTACAGACAGTTTACTTTAAAAACTATAAAAACTAGATCTTCTAAATTTTTTCACCATTAAAACGGTGTTAATTTGAATCAACAGGCTTTAAATTACTTTAACCAATTAACAAAGTTAAAAACTACTGTCTTTTACAAAAAAAAAAGGAACCAAAATGGATAAAATGAACAAATACACATTGAAAAAAATAACCAATTTTGGTTAAAAGTAAACAAAACGGCAACGCTGGTAGGGTCATCTGTTGGCAAACTGCAAAAATTTTGTTTGGAGAGAGAAAGAGCGAGAGAGTCTGGAATCTGTGGGTACCAAAAACTATTCATCCTTGTGGAAATCAAATAGAATCAGAAGATCTGAAATCCTAAGTTCTTAACTTGTCTCCTCGCCGTAAATTGTTTATTGGGCTATTTGACCGGCCATTACTGTTGAATCTTAGGATTATTGTAATACTAGAGATCTGGCAAACGTTAATTTCTAATTTGCATAAATCATACAACCAACGGGCCTTAGAACCATTATCATTCTAAGGAAGACAAGCAGAGTCCCCGATTAAGAGGTATCTGTTAAGCTTTTTACATTTCTGTATATCGTAGTATATCTGCAATACATTTACCAGATCCTACATGGTGTAAAAACTGACAAAAAACAATCTAGATACAGTAAAATTTTTAAAGCTCTAGATAATGATCAAGATGTTGGGTTGTGTGTAAAAGATCAAAGTTCACACAAACCAGTACTTTCTTTTACCTAAGGCTCTAAGAAAATACCGAGATGAATTAACTATATCTCGAGCTCATCTTGAAAATTTGAATAAAAACTGTCGCAAAACATTTTAGGCTATGTCAAAATAAATAAATATAACACCCTTGACAATGACAAATCTTTTATAAAGTCTTTGAAAAAAAACGTCATAAAAATTACCAAGAAGCCATCAGAAAAGACTTTAAAACATTTAGCGTACTTTCTTTATTCAGGCTTAAGTTCATTAAATTGAATTTTCATATAATTATTTTTATGAAGAAAGGAATTTTACAATATGAAATGAATTACAATTTTATTGATAATTTTTCATTCTTGACTCAGCTGGGAATTGAACCCAGGTTTTCACGGACAGGTTGCCCTGACATGATTTGATTGTAACCACATAGTCTCCTCAGAGGGGTTTGGCGTTTAACACTCACCGTCATCGAAGGCAGTTGCTAGTCAATAGTCAAACATCAATCTTTAAACCAAATTGGTAGAACGAATAATTTAATGAAAATTAAATTTAATGTACTTTAGCCTGAATATTTAGAATAAAAACCATAAACAGTTCAATAAAATGACCCCAATACTAATTGTGTGGATCGGGATCTATAGAATTAACCAATTGTATTCACTTAACGTTTTCATAAAATTAAAATTCCCATTGATAAAAATGTGTTTATTAAGCGTTATTGTTTTTGTTTTAGGTTTTTTCAAAATATTCTCAGATGTAGAAGTGATTTTGTCATTTGAAATACCTATGAAGTAGGATTGCCATAACATTGCCCATGGCTGTACTAATCGTAGACCTCAGAGGATCAACCATCAACAGCTTATATCTGTGCTTTTCATGGGCAATCGCATATATCCCTTTTTTTGATTTTGAGATGTTGATACCATATTGCTAAAAATTTAAAAAAAAGTTGGACCAATTCCGATTTTGTAACGTAATAACCAAGTTCAAAAAGTTTAATACCTAGCCCATAGTTTGATGTAGAATGGATTTTTGGATCTCCTAATTGATTTTAAGATATACGCGGTAGCCCATGGAAACCACATGTTTATGGTACTGCTTGTGAAAAGATACAAAAATACCTGGTACAGAAAAACGGGCATGTTCTAGAAATTGAAAGTGAAATAGATTTTGATCTCAATTATTTACAAAATATGGCTGTAGTTTTTCCTGTTTTTAACCGTGGTTCTTGTTAAGATAAATAGTACTCAAAGTAGAGTACGAAGTATATAAATATTTTAATGAACATGCTTTTGAGGCTCGTTTTCAAAATTTGTGCTATTTTAAATCCACTTCATTTCGATTTATAGAACATGCCCGAAAACTGTACTCTTACAGGCTTCAATCCATGATTAAAGGCCAAGTTTATCAAAGCCACTAACCTCAAGACTTCTGCAGAAAAACCTTAACAAAACTATTGACTTATATCAAATCCCCAGATTCTAATAGAAACAAATACCAAGTGTCAGCATTTAGGCCTTTTATTTTTTAATACATCAATATTTATTTTCTGAATCTGCCCTATGTAGTCCTAAAAATCTGAAAGCAAAGAATTGAAAATTAGTCCAACTCTAGGAGAACATTAACGTTTTTCGAAGCCTTTTTCGAATTTGGAGTTGAGAAACGTGCTTTGCAAGCGAATTTGGATGATTTTTCAGTTTATGGTTAATAATATAACACGTTATGGTTAATAATAATTATTTTTCTTAAAAATTTTCTTTTCTAAATTTCCAAGGAAACATTATTATTTTCCTTCTAACTACCATCAAATAACAATAGCAATCAAAAAAAAAAAACAAAAAAAAAACTGCAACACAAATAAAAACGATTTTCTTTGGTTGTCTGAAAATCCCTTTCTCTGTTTATCCATATTTCCCCTTTTCGTCTATCTCAGATTCTGTCTAACCATCTATTAGTTTATATTTATTCATCCGTCCGTCCCACTGTTTGTCTAACCAAACATTCGAATCGATCCCCAACCATGTTGCCGTATTAGCACAAATGCAATGAGCTGCAAAAGTTAAAAACGTGTTTTGAATGAAAAATTAATTTTCATCTTTTGACGTTGCTTTTCATAAGAAACAGAACAGAAGAAAAGCAGCGAAGTAAAAAAAAGCCATAAGAAGACATACAAGAACAGCACCGGAGAATACCGGCAACAAGAAGAAAACTTCAGAAAAGAAAATAGAAGAAGTTACACCAACCAAAGTTGAAAAAATAGTAGAAGTTAAATCAAACTATTTTAAGATGCTGAACAGCTGCAAAAATGAAATTTGAGCGAGAGATAACGATGCATCGACAGATGTATGCAAATAGTATGACATGATAAATGGTTGCATTTCTGACAAACTAGATGAATAAATAAATAAAACGGAGAATGTTTGTTGGTTTGCTAGGGACGCAGATGCACAATGTATTCACTGAACGGAAACACTAGTAGAGTGTTGTGGTGGTACGCGCGAAAGTGTATTTAAAGATAAATTTTCTAACTAATAAAATAGATTTGATTAGTTGCAAGAAAAGGTTAAAGCTATTTTGTATGCAAAATGAATTTTGCATAGTTGTCAAGTTTTTGAGAAGTTTTAGCAAAGAATCAAAAGATTTGACATTCATTTATGATTTAATAATAATTACCAAGAGGAAACTTTTGTTAGGGAAGAAATAACGCAGGAAAAAATATAAATAAATATTTTTACCGCTATAAAAGATTGACACGTTAATATTCTAAACAAAACTTCATTTAGTAATGCTCGTTAAGTTTTAAATACACTTCACAGAATTTTTCTATTTCTCATATTCTGTATGTCTTTCTTTTAAATCTGTTTGTTTAAAATAGTAATACAACTACTGTTAAAAACGATATTATCGCGAGATTGAGACTATAATTTAGGATGTGGTATATGTTTTAATATTAGATATGTAGGTGAAGTCCAATCTAAGACCTGTCTATGCTTTATCCAATTTGATTCCCTTAGCCTAAGGATGCAGTAATCTTTAACGATACCTGACATTGTAATATCGGGTTTGAAAACAATAACCTAGAAGCATTTACAGCAAAAGTTCGTTTACTCCTAAAGCGAAAGGTGACCCGTGCCTATTGGTCTGTTTTGCAAGGAATGCAAGCCGACTATATTATTCAGCAAATACACTATGACGTGGACGACCTTAATTACCGTACACTTTTATGGATCTTTCAAAAAATGTAACATTAAAGATATAACAAAACATTAACAGGGCGAAGACCAGCTCAGAAAACGGCATAGGATTGCACTAACGAAACCAGTTTCCTTGCCTGGTTTGTCGGACCTGACTTTCATTCTGACTTATAATTTTTCATAGCACGTCTGGCGATTGAGGTCATTATTAACCCTGGCGCCACGTGTTTATCCAACTAAATAGAGTCGAAATCAGAGATTATGTTACAAAATTGTGAAAAGGTTGACGTTACTCGATTAGACAGCACTGCCCTAAGCGCAAAAACTGCGTTCTTAAGCTGGGATCACACGATTGCCGCAAATGCACCAATATGACACAATTTTGATTGTGCTTTATTGACGCACAATAATGAAATTGACCCAATAAAATATTCTGAAATCACACGATTGCCCTGTTTTATACAAATTTAATTGCCGCTAGTTGGTACAAAGCGAAATGAGTACAATTATTGCCGCAGCACAGTCACACGATTGTTCTTACTTGTGTCAACTGCGAAAACAGCTGTTGTGGTAGCTTTTGTATTTGCTTAAAAGTTCTAGTTGACTTGTTCATTAAAAAAAGAAAATTGTATCATGTATTCAAACAAAGTTTTTTTGAATAGTTTTATTTGAAATTTTTTAAGTAAAATATATGAAATTCCAAAAATTAAACAAAGTAAAATTCTATTTTAAATATATAAAGAAATAGAGAATATTTATATTCAAACATAAATTCGCTTTAAAGAATTTCAATACATTTTGCTCCGTTTTCCTGTATATATTCTTTTATATTGCCCTAATCAGGTATTGCACTAATTAAAAAAAAAAAAAAAATCGGAAATACAAAATTTATTATTAATTTCTTTATTAATTGCTTGCTAAATTCCCAATTTTTATTTTTGATAAATTTAATTTTTATTTTATTCCTACTAAAAGAAACACACGAAAGTAACTTGCTTTTGAATGAATGATTATCTATTTTAATTGATTTACATGTTCTTCCTAACTTCTGTTTTTTCGTACTTTTTGTCAAGAATTCTTCTTGAAATCCAAAGTTCATTTTCTTTTGTTTTTCCTGTTTTTGTCTTTCTTTTTTCTTGTTGACCTTTTTCAGCACAACTTGAAGAACATGTAAATCAATTAAAATAGATAATCATTCATTCAAAAGCAAATTTCGATCTACCAAGGTGAAATACCATTTGGTTTAAAGATTGATGTTTGACTATTGACGTCATCCGGCTGCAATAGCCGAGTGAGTAGGACGGCAAACCCCACTGAAGAGATTGTCTGGTTACAATCGAAACTAGTCTGGGCAACCTGTCCGTGAACGCCTGGGTTCAAATCTCAGCGCAGTCAAGAATGAAAAATTATCTATAAAAATTTTAATTATTTTCATGTCGTAAAATTCCTGTCTTCATAAAAATAAATTAATGAAAATTAAATTCAATGAACTTAAGCCTAATTAAAATATCTAAATTTGGATTAAAAACCATTAACAGTTCAATAAAATAACCACAATACTAATTATTGTTATGATAAAACTTAATGCAGAAGCCGTCTCTTTTCTCGCTAAATCCGATAATCCTCTTTCTTGTCGAGGTAACTCTGAAGGTCTGGAAATAACATCAGGCTCCTACACCGGATACTTCTGATGCAATGACTAAGCCAACATTCGAGGAAGATACCTCCTTGTGGCTTGGATAATGCTGGATATTTATCCTGAGAATCTGAGTTATTGGGAAATTACACTGATAAAAAAGCGTCACAAGGCTGATGTATTTTGACATCAGTACTATGACAAATGTCTTCGCTTTTGATCCCCTGGCAGTTTGACTTGACCAAATTGTCATCCGGGTCAAAAATTGCAATAACGTCATCAATGGGTTGACACATCGGTATCACAGAAATGACGAAATCGGAGTCAGTTTATTAAAACATGTTATCAGTGCGATGACAGAGTAACATCGAAGAAACGACTCATTAGGCTCAATGTAATGACAGCTTGTCATTGGGATTGAAATTAGTCAACGTGAGAGAATATGTATTATTATTGACTGACCCGTTACACATGTTTGTTTCACTTTTGTTGGATTCCACCGTTTGTTAACAGAAGAACTCTTCACTATAAGACACCAGCAGCATGCTTAATATGGTTTGCGTAATCATTCTACTTTGAAAACTTGATGTTTTTAACTAAATAATTTACAAAAATAGAATATGGGAATTGTTGCTTCTTATTTTATTTTTTAAACATGAAAATAATATTAATAATACACAAAATTTTGTATCAAATGGATGGCACTGTTGTCATAGCATAGATGACGCATCAAATATGACAAATTGATGTCACTTATTGCCTTATTGATGCCATTTGTAATAACATTGATGTCACAATTCTGATGTTAGGGCATCATCAATACGAAGATGCATTTTACTATGAGTGTACGAAAAGCTGTAGAACGTCGTACTATGTTACCTTCTTGAAAGTGGATAAGCTTGCTAGTATTGAACTGCTGCTAGACCTGGAATGGGTTAATAGGGATTTCCACTATAAACTTAGACATCGCGAAGAATTATTGAAATCACTAAATGAGTTAAAAGCCACAATACTAATTACTGTTAACAGCTAAGGCTCTAGCTATATGTTTACATTTTTCCTTCAAGTTGTGCTGAAAAAGGTCAACAAGAAAAAAAAATAAAGACAAAAACATAATTAACAAAAAAGTACGAGAAACAGAAGTAAGGAAGAACATGTGAATAATTTAAAATAGGTAATCATTCATTCAAAGCAAATTTCGATCTACCAAGGTAAAATACCATTTGGTTTAAATATTGATGTTTGACAAATGACGTCATCCGTCGTCAATGGCGGTGAGTGCTAAATGGCAAACCCCTCTGAAGAGATTATGTGGTTACGATCGAAACTAGTCAGGGCAACCTGTCCGTGAAAACCTGGGTTCAATTCCCAGCTCAGTCAAGAATGAAAAATTATCAATAAATTTTAAGTCATTTTCATGTTGTAAAATTCCTTTCTTCATAAAAATAATTTAATGAAAATTAAATTCAATGAACTAAAGCCTGATTAAAATATCGAAATTTGTTTTAAAAACCATTAACAGTTCAATAAAATAACAACAATACTAATAATGAAAAGCAATTATTTTAGAATAGGGCGTGTTTTGCCGTCGTCCTGCGTTGGAAAGCAGCAACTAGCCATAATGTGATCTCTTGCCTTTGAAAAAGTTTTGATGTTTCTAGAATAGAACTGGAATTCATCTCGAACACATTTATATTTAAAATCGTTCTAAATACACAATTCTCTTCTTTACTAAACACCTCAATGAAACTTAATTCACCAGGCTGGTACATTTAAATTCAATTTTAGGTTCCGTTGTGTATTACTAAAATTTTACACTATTATACTTTGTATTAATACATGTCAAAAACTCAAGTAAGATGTAAAATTGTAATATTGTGAATGCAAAGTGTTATTAAAATGACAAGTATTACTACACAAATTTGACATCTCATGCGACTTCATCGTTTTTTAAAATGTTTCAAAACCATTATACTTTTCATTTGATCAGGGTTGCATTTTAACAAAAGCATACTCATGTGTGATGGTGTGACTACAAGCTGTAATTCTACATTAGACTTTTTTGACAGTCGCAACAAAACTCATTAGATTTCTATCGCACAATGTTTATGGAATACGCAAGACTTGTGTGAAACTGTAAACAAGCCTAAATCAAGGTGGCCTCAATATCCCAACTAAACAATAACAACAGGCAAACCAATAAGAGTCAGTTGCATTTTGAGACCACCTTGTAAATAAATACATTTTTTGTGATATTTTTTTTTTTTTTTTGTATTTTGAAGTGCTACCATACTTTTCTCTTAATTAAATAAAACTTTTGAATAAACACTTAAAAAAAAAACCCAAAATGTATTAAAATACGATTAAGGTTTGTATGAAAAAATAAACAAAATTAGTCAATTCACAAGGTATCCTAACATGTCATATTGTCAAAATGTCCTAATATTTCACAATGGTTTAAAAATATTGTTGTACGGCTCAGCCGCTCAGCGCTGGACTTTTCTGATTAATTACGACAGCACAATAAACACAGCAAGCAACGTTCTATTTATTTAAGACACTTTTTGTTAACAAACCAACAACAATTAGTCAATTCACAAGGTATCCTAACATGTTATACTGTCAAAATGTCCTAATATTTCACAATGGCTTAAAAATATTGTTGTACGGCTCAGCCGCTCAGCGCTTTTTTGACAATATGACATGTTAGGATACCTTGTGAATTGACTAAATATAGATTTAAATACTATACTAAATATTGGACAAAAGTATGTTAATAAGGACTAAATATCATATCGTCCTATTCTTTACCGAAAGAAAAAACTCGTACTAAACTTAAGTTTTTTCTACTTATTTTTAGTTATAATCGTATTAAAAATTTAAGAACGAATAACACTAAAGGAAGAAGCGTTTAAAAACTATAGCGCGTGAAAAATGGTAAGTTAATCAAAACGCGTTATAAAAGCCTTTTCTTTCAGCTTCTTTTTATTTGTTAAACACTTTTTTTTAAAGAATAAAAAGGTGATAGTTTTAATATGATACTGTATGTTTTATAAGCTTTTCAATAAGTTGTTCCTCCATGATTCACAAATTTGTTAAATTATTATTTCTTGTTGTCAGCTGATTACTTGTCAAAAATACACAACGCGTTTAAAAATTCAAAGTTAACCACCTATCAGCCGCGTGCGCGATAAATTTCGATACCCAATACATTTGCATACGCTTGTGTTGATTAAAGTTTGTTGTAGTTACAACAACACTACAAAAAAAGGTAAAAAACGAATTGCTTGTTTTGTGTAGAAAAAACAACAACACGACAATTAAAAAAACATACATTATTTAAAGGTTGAAAAAGTAAAATAAGAAGCGAAAATTCCATAATTATTTTTGTTAAAATTATTTAGGTAAATATGTACATCGGATTTGAATGCATAATGATTACGAAAACCATATCGGGCATGCTCCTGTTATCTTATAATTGAGTGTTCTTTTCTAAACAAAGGACGGAATTGAACTAAAGTGAAACAAATATGTGCAAGACGAATTCAACTCCAGGTGGTGTCGCAACGCCATCTTATTTTGACAGTTCGAGCCAATTTGCTTTGATTTGTTAGTGTTTTGTTAGGAATCGTTGACATTTTGGACTGTAAACACTAACAATGCAATGAAAAAACCCTACGTTGTTTCTGTTGTTTTTGCATTGTAGTAGTTTCTACACCACCTATAGTTGAATTCGCCTTGAATATGCGTAATATTCTCTCTATCGCTGCTTGTCTGGTGTGAGTGTATTGACACCGTTTTGGCTTGCTTTAAGTACGAATGGATTTATTTTTCTTTTCAGTGTAAGATATCCCACTAACCTCGCAATATATGATATCTTTTAGACTCAGAAACGGAAATAATATTGAAGCAGCAAAATAAACTTGAATTAAATTTCGTACGTAATTTTGTCTTCAATAAAATTTACTTCGAGTTGATTGGAAAGAATTACTGCAATAGGCCAATAATCTAATAGTTCGGAAATTGGTAGAGTTAAGAAAGACAGTAGGGAGAAATTAAGAAAGAGATTAGTTTCAAACATTCGAGAAAAAAAATTCAACTTCAATATTTAATTGAAACACAATTCTTCGACTAGAGTTCAAATATCCAAAATAAAAAGAAAATTGTGAATTTAAAGACTACAAGGGTGTTTTGCAGGTAAAAAGTCTGATTAGATAACTAAGAAGATTGCATTTGGGAAGTTAAGGAAAGATTTTCTTATAAACGCTCATGTCTTATGACTTTGTCGAGATTAAACTAAATGATTCATAAGTCTCTTAAAATATAATTTTGAGCCCAGAAGCTTTACAAAATGTGTACTGACGTCCAATATATAATTAATTTTTATTAATTGCCCTTTTTTACAATTGCTTAAAGATCTAGAAAAATATTTGTAGAAGCTTCGAAAGCTCTTAAAAGCTCTAAAACTATTGTAAACAATCTCGAACACAATGCTTTTGTTCCAAATGCAAGCTTCATTTATGCTGCTCAAATATAAAATTGCTAATTTTTTGATTATCATAAGCAAAACTAAATATTTTTAATTCGTTTCTTTAGTTTTTATTTTCAATAAAACAAACAAACAGAATTCCTCAAAAATTAACGGTGTTTCGGGTACCTAAAGGTACTCCTTTATATTTTCTCACCTGGAACGTACACGACTCATTGTACGGGCTTAAAACTATTTTTTTTTTAACTTAGAGGCCCAAAAATACCGTTAAAAGTTATTTTCATTATATATTCCCATTTATTCTTAAACTTGGCATTAGAGGGTTATAAGGAAATATAAAATTTATCAATGACTCATAAAATTTAACTCTTCTTAGTGTAACACAATAAAAATGTATTACTTTTAAATGTTTCTTTTCGTTTAACCCAACTAGAAGTCCAAAACGTAATTATTATCAGAATCTTTAGAGAATATCGAACTAAATGTCTAGATAACTTTGTCATAATTACATCTTCTGTTACTAATTTCCAAAATTCCTTCAATTATGTCTTCCAAAGGGTCAATAAATTTAATGAAAATTTATAAAATTTAATTTATAATTCGTTGTGCATACCGAAAGTTATGGGCTAACATAAAGTTTTCTTTAATTTATCATCTGAATCCTTGTCATTGACACATTTGATAGTTACAATTACACCAACGAGAATTTCATTTATTCAAAAAATAAACCAACACACAGATTACCACACATTTGCTAGTATGTTTGTCTATTCCCAGCAAACAAATTTGAAAGGCATGGCTGGTGACCAATAAAATCGGAAACTTTAGCGCAAAAGATAAAGAAGAACGTCTTTATTATCCCTCTGATTGGCTTCATTAATTTTATGGTTTTATGGAATTAGTGTTAAAATATGATATCGGGCATTTGTACGCTGCGGCTAGAGCAGATATGGCGCAACTTTGAGGTTCCATTTTTACACACACTTCGCAGTAAATCAGGTTCTATTTCGCCCAAAACGCGTCGAAAATTTGCTTCACTGTGTTCGATGATCTTTTCTGGGTTATCTACTGGGAATCTACATATCCCCAGAGAAAATAATGTTAAATTCCATTAACGAGGTGGTTTACAGGTCTATTTCGTAAAATTATTTGTTCGCCAAATGTTTATTATAGCAAATTGATTCTATCACGTGATGTGTGACATGACGAGCTACACAGTTTTTTTTTTAGAAAAAAAAAATTATTTTTCAACATAATCTCCTTTAAGCTCAAATCACTTAGTCCAACGTTCCTTCAATTTGTGTATCCCTTCCAAAAAACAGAATTTTTCGAGGTCCATAAAATAGGCATTTATTTGACCAATAATTTCATCGTTGGAGCTAAATCTCTTTCCACCGAGCCATTTCTTTAGGTTCGGAAATAGGAAATAGTCACTGGGGGCTAAATCTGTAGAATATGGTGGATGAGGTACCAATTCGTAGCCCAATTCAAGTAATTTTGCCATTGAGACTGCACACGTGTGCACCCGTGCATTATCTTGATGAAAAAGAACTTCTTTCTAGGCCATATGGTGTCGTTTTTTTTAAATCCTCGTTAAATCGGTCCAATAAATTGGCATAATATTCGCCGTTTATTGCTTTTCCCTTTTGAAGGTAATCGATGTGAATTATCCCGCGTGCATCCCAAATTGGCCGACAAACTTACCTTGGCCTTCTTCGGAGCCGTTTCACCTGGAGAAACCCATTGTTTAGACTACTGCTTGGTCTCTGGAGTGTTGTAATAGATCCATGTTTCATCCATAGTTACACGATTACGTTTATGGCCAATTCAGAGCAAACGCGGCACCCATCTTGCAGACAGCTTTCTAAAACCCAGCTGATCATTTAAAATCGAAACCACACTGCCATATGAAAGGCCTATGGCATCAACAATCTCACGCACTTTTACTCTTCGATCGGCCAACACCATATCGGGAATTTTTTCGACATTTTCGGGTGTAGTGACTTCGATTGGCCGTCCAGAACTTTCAGCGTCATTTGTACTTGTGCGACCACAACGGAAGTCAGTAAACCACTTTTTTACCATTGAAATCGATGGTGCAGAATCCCCATAGTATTTATCAAATTTTCCTTGGTTTGATTGACGGTTTTTTTTTCGCAAAATGTTTAATGAGCAATAGAAATTCACATTTTTCCATTTTTACGGAACTTGCTCAAACCTTGACAGTACTCTATCAACAGGTGGTACTTGATGGAAGCAATGTTGCATTTCATATAACTACGAGGGAATTTCGAAAAGTCACGGACTTATTGATCCGCCCTTGTATCACCCCTTACAATTAAGGCCCGAAAATATTATTAATTTTGTTCCTAAGCAACTGACCGTTGTCTATACCGTTTTTTATGTATTCTGTATTTTTCTGTATAAATAAAAAAATAAAAATTGATTTCAATTAAAAAAATTGTGCTATTAATTAAAAACTAAATTAACTTTGCACCAGTAAAGAAGTTAATAGTATCAATCAACTTAATCAAGTAAATCAACAGCTTAATTTACTTGATTAAATTTTTAATTAAAGCTGATTTTACTTTTTAATAATGCTTTAATTGGTGAAAAATTTGGGAGAATTTTTTCTGTGAAGACATATGTATCAATGATTACACCGGCTCATAAAGCGCACCAAACCGTACGTTTTATTTGAGTAATGGTGCTTCGACAATGGCTTGAGGATTATAATCGCCTCAAATTCGGTAATTCTGTTTATTGACGTATGTAGTAGATATTAAACATAATTTTCCAACTAAATTGATAGTTATTGTGACGGTGTACCGTATACTATATTCACGCTTGTGTTTTTAAATGCGTTTAAGCACCTCGAGCGTGATTACTAGGGAGATCGATTATTCGACTTTTTTCAATAACCGGTTTTCGAATATTACGAATAGTTACTATTTTCAAAAACCAGGTTTTTGGTTAAGCAATTTTTAAATAACCGGTTAACCGGTTTTAATTCGAATACTTAAAGACACAAAAATCAAATAAGTTTTTTAAATAAAACCTTAATTTGAAAAAAAAACAAAACAAATTGCAATGGTAAGGAGCCAACAAAATACATAGATATGACTTAGATCAGACCTAGCAAATATTTTGCGATGAAATCCAAGAAAAGTGGAAGCAGTAAATTGATCAAACTTTAGCTAAATTTTCAACAATTTTTTATTGATTTACTAAACTTTATTTGTAAAGGGTCCGCCATCTAACGTTTTTTTTTCAACTAGTGCTTATTTCGTGAATGGTAACACTTAGCTCATGTCTGATTTGACAGATAATTAGTTTTATCCTTCCGCTGAACGAACATGGTTGTGTATACGTTTGAATAACGCTGGGAAATATTGCGACATTACTTTGAAAATCATGGTAATGTTGCTGAATGTGTGCGAAAATTACGCCATTCAAAGTCCAATTGGTTCAGGAGTTGAAGCCAACTGACAATCCAATGCGTTTTCGCTTCGCTAAGTGGGTCTCCATAGCGACATAGTTCGAGCAGCAATAGATTGGAATCCACAGGGTAGCCGCCGAAGAGAAAGGCCCGCTCATACTTGGAGGAGACAGATCGAACAAAGTAATTGCCAAGATAAGGATAAGCTGGAGTGAATTTAAGAATATAGCAATAGACTGATTAAGCTGGAGTTAACTTGTCGAGGTCTTATATGCTCCTTATAGGATTGGAGGGAGTATATATGTATAAGAAATGATGATGTCTTTTCCAATATTGTTTCCTTACTTACTTGATTAAGTGGAACGTGTTTCATTTCTTAGCCATTATACGGATATATTTATATATCTTATGGTATTGGGTTATGATGCAAGCTTCTTGATCAAAGTACAAAGAGTTTGTTATATAATTGTAAACAAATTTCGATAAGAAAATGGTACTTCGCTGCTATTTTCAATATTTAAAATTTGGTATAACTCCCAATACTCAGGTATGATCAAATTCAAGGACATTGCCAGGTAGGGAGTTTGACTGGGGCGGTACATCTCTCAAATAATAACGGAGGTGTCCCAATGCCAGCTCAGTGCGGACAGAAACCACACATAGAGCAAAAGGGCAAATGCTGACTTGATCTCGGTGTTCAGTACACACAGGGACAGCAAAAGCTCGGCCTATCGATCCTTTTGGTTTAATGAGTTTTTAACAAGAGGTGGCAGAAAAGTTACCACAGGGATAACTGGCTTGTGGCGGCCAAGCGTTCATAGCGACGTCGCTTTTTGATCCTTCGATGTCGGCTCTTCCTATCATTGTGAAGCAAAATTCACCAAGCGTTGGATTGTTCACCCATGCAAGGGAACGTGAGCTGGGTTTAGACCGTCGTGAGACAGGTTAGTTTTACCCTTCTAATGACTAAATATGGTCAGAGCTTTTTCGATAATATTACGACTATTTGTAAATGGTACCAGAAAGTTTGACAATATCTTATCATATTTTAGTTCAAAAACAGCTCGACATATCGTTAATTCCTTAACAATTTCCCTAAAAACTTTTCGTGGAATTCGTATAGAATTCGGTCCGAAAAAATAATAACTTCGGTAGATTTTTGAGGACAAAGAGTTTAGATTTCTTGTCAATTCTCGGTACACTTTCGACTAGACATTAAATATGCAACCGGCAACTTCTGCAGATTGTCCGTACGAAATCTAACAATTGTCAGAAAAAAATGTTTACGGAGTGTATTCGTAAATGTAAATACATACTTATAAAGTTGTGCATAAATAATTATTCATGTTCATTCTTATGTTGTTATCGTTGGTTAACATCCATTGATTTTAACATGAGTACGAACTTTAAGCAAACACACGTGTATTGTATGTCTGTCATACCTGTGTGCATCTAGATTTTTATTCACTCGATTCAAATTGAATCAACAACAATGAACCGAAGAGTACATACATTCTATATATTTAATTTGTATACTTTTATTAAATATTTGTCGAACAATATTTCATTGTTTATTTTTTTCTTATTCTGTTGTTGTTCGAGTGAGTATTTTATTTTACTCCTTTTTATAATACATGACACCAGGGTGATGGTGGTCTTCTACATCATCATCGTTATCGTCATCAGCAGCAGCATCATTATTATTGCCTTCAATGACATGTTTGCTTGTCGGACTGCTTTAGTCTGGTGTTACAGATGTCATCTGTCATTATCTTTAAGTCATACAACATATTTTCCACAAATTTATATTGGCATGTCGCATATGTGTGAAAATAGTTGTACATATTTTCATATAAAGTTAAATACGAGAACAGAATTTACATTATTATTTTTCGAATTTTTTAAATGTTTACAAAAAGTACATAAATTTGAAATTAAATTTATAACTGGAATTAAATTAGTTGGTTTTAAACAGTGTGTACTCGTATTTAAAATGTAAAAACGACTTAAAAAAAACGTATACATATTCCGGTATATAATGAAAGTCCATCTATTTAACAACTAATGCTTTTAAAAGGTGTGATGAATTTCGAGCGATTTTAATATCTTTTTAAAAATATTTTGTTCAGAAATATTTCAACATATCGAGTCCTCACCGCAAAAATAGCTTAAGCGACATCATTTTAAATTTTTTTTTTTTTAATAAATGAATTAATTGGCAACACTTGCATCATCTTCTACAAATCCATGGTTACAGAAGATACCGTTACGTTTGTATAGCAGAAACAATTTTAGCTTAAGCGACAACCTTCATACAAAAATTTTATGAAATATTTAAAAATTAACTTCTTGTGTTTTTGTCGCTTAAGTTTTATTTTGCGGTAAAGGCTTGATATATCTTATATTTAAATCGGCAGAGGCAAAACAGTTAAGAATACTTTCCTCCTCTGTTTTCCGAACGACTAAGTATAACAAAAAATACACCATTTCAAAGGTATTATGGTTTACTTTCAGAAGAGCACAATATTTTTTATTATTAAAATCCGATCAATATTTTCGGAGTTTTAAGCGTTAAAATTTGCAACTAACATTTATGCAAAACACAAAAATAAAAAATTTGTTTTTTTCAAATTACACAAACCCATTAAAAACAATTTGTTTTCCTTGAAGCAGTTAAGAGAAAAAGCGCATAATCGACCGCTTCAAATAAGAGAGCTATTATACAGTAGTAAATGATAACGAATAAAATATACAAAAATGCTGCTATTTTAGTTATTTTAGTGCTGACAACGAAGAAGGTTTTAAAGCGAAAAAAAATAAAAATATATTATGGTTTACGAAAATACTTGAAAAAAGGCATTTAAACCAGTAAAAGCAAAACATTATTAAATATGTTAATACATATATTTAGCCCTTAAAAAAGTACTTTAGGAGTGCTTTATTTGCATGTGTTATTATGTTAAAAGAAGCGCTTGTTGTCAGCAGAAAATAGTCCTCCAAACCGTGAACACCCCATACAAAAATCAGGCATCCCATCAGCAGCTTTGAAGCGATTTGAGATATGAATTCATACACAAAACCTGCTGCTTTTGAAGCACATTTTTTACTGGGAAGTTTTTCCCATCAAATAAAAAAAAATTTAAAAAATAGAGTGCTCGATTATTTGACATTTTTCAGAAACTGGTTATCGAATATTTCGACTATATAAATCGGCAACGGTGAACCAGTAAAGAACACTTCCTTTATTGGTCAACCGAACTTTAATGGGGAGAAACATATTTACATAAAAATTTATGGTCGAATTTCGACTATTGGGAAAACACTAGTACAATTTAAAAGACTAGAAACAGAAAGTGAATGGAAAATGTATTAAAATAAATATTTAAAGATACAGAAAAATCGATTTCTATCACTTATGGGATAAAATAAAGTGTGTTGCTTTGAGCATGTCCGATATTTCAATGGGACTAGCTACTTAACGTCCAGCTCTAAGCAGTAATTCTTTTTAACGTTTCATTTTCGTAAGTCTTGACAGTTCACCATAAACAATATTACGCTTAAAAATTGTGGAAACTTATTTTTGAAATAAGTGCTTTGTGTTGAGCAATTCATACAGAGATATTTTTTTCAATAGCCTTTTTTGACAGATCACGTGTGAGTCGTGTCATGCTGTCATGTTATTTTTGTTTAGTATTGTTAGGCATCTCATGGAAAGACTTACGCCTGAACAACGTTTACAAATCGTTCAACTTTATTACGAAAATTCACGTTCTGTGAGGAATGTGTTTCGTGCACTACGCTCAACTTATGGTCAACACAATCGGCCTACTGAGAGTAATATTCGCAACACCATCACCCATTTTGAGACACAGCATTCATTATTGGATAATACTCGGTTTGGTGTGGTTTGTGGTCCGGCCGGTGGAATCATCGCTCCATATTTCTTTAAAAATGATGCCGGTGCGAACGTAACCGTCAACGGCGATCGTTATCCTGCCATGATAACCGACTATTTGATGCCTGAAATTGAAGCTCGTGATCTCGGCGACATTTGGTTTCAGCAAGACGGCGCCACTTCCCACACATCGCATCAATTAATGGATTTATTGAGAGAACACTTCGGTGGGAACATAATTTCACATTTTCGGCCGGTCGATTGGCCACCAAGATCGTGTGATATCACACCCTTAGACTTTTTCCTGTGGGGATATGTAAAGTCTAAAGTTCATGCGGACAAGCCCGCTTCGATTCAGGCATTGGAGGAAAACATCACGCGTGTCATTCGCCAGTTACCAGTCGAAATGCTAGAACGAGTCATCGAAAATTGGACTCAGAGGATGGACCATCTGCGACGTAGCAGCGGCCAACATTTGATAGACATAATCTTCAAAAAATAAATGCCAAAGAATGTTCTTTCAAATGATTATAAACATTCCCCATTAAATTTGAATTTTCTGCGTTTTTTTTCTTTAAAAAATTAGGGAACCTCGAAATGGATCACGCTATATATATGTATTTTTGTGTATAGAAAAGTAAAAATGGCTACATATTGAAATAAAAGAAGTAAGAGTGCTATATTCGGCTATGTCGAATCTTATATACCCTCCACTTTGGTGCGATAAGAAAAGAAAATGTTATAAATAACGTTCTTTAGATATAAATATCTAACTGCCCGTTCGCCGATATCGAACGTTAACGTTCGCATAGTTGATAACATTTAAAACAAAAACAAAATTTCAAAAATTGTTTTTGTTTTAAATGTAATTTTGTATGCGAACGTTAACGTTCGATATCGGCGCACGGGCAGTAAATCTATTTTGTGTCATGCCCTTTTCTCACATCTCGACCACATTTTGTCGGATATTTTGTATTTATAAGCAAGCTGTTTGTACCTTATGTGAAAGCTTTATCTCTTGCCGTTATCTAGATATGCAGTAATCTATAATGTCTTTGTACACGGGGCCCACTCTTCCGATCCCGCCAACATTTTGGAAAGGTTTTGCATTGATAAGCCAGCTTTGTGTACCTAATTTGGATAATTGTTCTCTTACCATTCGCTAGCTATAAAAAAAATCTATTTTAGGCCAGCGCTACTACTCTACTTCCGCCCACATCTTTCCGGATGTTGTCTAAGATATTTTGTTGCCTTTGGAGATGGGTATGAAAAAGAACAGCAACATGGAATTTTATGAAAAAAATTAGAGGTTGTCGTGGTTTTTTGCTCATATCTCAAACATTTACAACCCGATCTGGCTGAATTTCAATAGCAAACAGTTTAGGACTTTATGTGGTAGAATTATATAACAACCGAGTCGCTATCATATCATGGGAGTTTGTAAACCCCGTTTCAACGGACACACGGACGGATAGACGGTCAACCGGATTTGAGCTTCTCTTGTCATAAGGACCCTTAATGCCCGTAATTTCTACAAAGAGATATCTGGTCGTATTCGTACCTAACAGTTATCTTTACCAAATCGGTAAAACTATTTTGGTAATTTCAACTTTAGTTTTGCCTACGTGTTTTTTCACTACAGTTTAACCAGTAGGTAAGACATACGTGTTAAAATTATGAAAAATTCGTTAAAAATGGAGTGACAAATGTATACATATATATTATATACCAATTTTCCTTCAGTGAAGGGTGTTAAATACAAAAAACAAAATAGCGGTTTCATGACTAAACTTATAGGCAATCGTGGCTTTTTTCTCTATCTCAGTCATTTATGGACCGATCTAGCTGAATTTAAATACCACAATTTAATGGAGGATATGTGACAGAAATGTAAAACAGCCTAGTTCCTATAATTTCTGGGGTTCCGGAAAACCCAATTCAACAAACACAGGAAATCGTTAAACCAGCTTCCCTAGTCATAAATACACAGAAAATATACATATACCCTTTATAGGGTCTTACATCAATATTTATTGTAGAAATTACAAACGGAATGACAATCTTATACACATATACTCCTTTCACCTTCGGTGAATGGTATGAAACCGACCAAATATACTAAAAAATATGCAAAATAAGCACAAATGTGCACCACGAAACAACGTAAAAAATAATGATTTTAACTAATATTCCATATATACAGAAAAAATTAATACTTTTCTCCAATCGCCAAATTTATAACAAATTCATAATATCAAGCAAACAATTTGTTGATTTTACACCCATTACCAAAAGGATTATATTGATTATTAAAAATTGTAAAATTGTGAATATTGTTTTTCAATAAATGATATTTTTAATTTAATTAAAAAAAGATCAAAAAACTCTGCCATTTCAAACAATTTGTTAATTTATTCAATTAAATATTGACAATTCCCAACAAAAATTTTACATGTTTAAATTATTTAATTTTAAACGAAAAAAGACAATTAATATTTTTTGTTATTTAATTGAACATTTATTTCAAAACAACTAAAATGTTAGTTAAATCAAAATTTAATTTTTAATTTTTTTCAACTAAAAAATAATTAATTAAATAATCACGTTAATTAAATTTAAATAGTTTTTAAACAATTTTTTAATTGATAAAAAACTTTTTTCTGTGTAGAACCTTTTTGTATATATTTTTAAACCTTAAATTCATTTATTTCCTTTTTTTAAGGAATAATCCTTTCATTAATTGCACTTGAAAACTTTTAACCTGAAGCAGGTTTACAGTTGACAATCTCTTCAAATCCTTTAAAAATATATATACAAAAGTTCAACATAACTCTCCCCTTTATTGGACAACATTTCAACTTTTAGCAACTACAAAGAGATTCAATTAAAAATTAGTTTCATTTTAAATAAAAACTTCACCATAAATCCAAATAACAATAAAACCAAACGTTATAGACCAAAATCGAACAATGGCAAAAGCAAAAGTCCGCTTGATTCAATTTTCCCTTAAAAGGCGGATCAGTGCGTAATTCTCTAGAGAGATGAAGCAGCCACAGACTACAATTGATCATGCGTAAGTTGCTATTGAATAATGCATTCATCCACTACAATCCAACAAACCAACCATCCCAAAAATATCATTTCAAAACTCAAACCAATTATGGTGTCTGTATGTCACCCCGAAACAAATGAATCCAAAACAAAAGAAAAAAGATCATATAAATTGGAAAAATGGTAGTCAGTTGGACGCTTCCTTCATTCTACTTGCTAGGAAACGAATGTATAGCAGCCTGACTTTTATGGCATCGATGATAAAAAAACTATAAAAGGAGCAGACTCTTTGCTCGTTCAACTACTACACATACGACAATGACGACAAGAGCGGCAATACAAAAAGGAAACGGTCTAAAATAGTGCAGGGTTGGGTTGAACTTGTTTTCGTTTAATTTTTCTTATTTACTCTACTCTTCTTTTGTTTTCTTACTTTCTGAAAAGCCTGTCTAATCGGTTGCCATGGTTTTATTACATATTAAGCAAAAAGAAATACAAGAGAGTGGAAAAAGCCAGCAACTGTCAATAACACAGCAAAAAAATATATTAAAAAATTGAAAAGAAAAGGTGAGTTAGTTGGGTGTTCACCAAAAAAGTGCAGCTTTCAAACAACACGTATTGAAAAATGTGAAAAAAAAATTCGACAGCTAACCACAAAAACAGCACAGTAAAAACAGTATTGTGGCACTAAATAGTAGGGCATTGCAGAATTCCCTGGGCAAAAATTCTGCCTCCTTTGGATTATACAAATTATATTTAACTAGAACTAATAACTAATAACTTAAATAAAACTATACTAAAACAAAACTAGAAAAGAACTTAGACGGAACTAGTTCTATATTAGAAATAAACTGTATTAGAAAGGACGTATAACTGAACTAGAGCTGAACTAGAACTGTACTAGATAGATAGATATGAAGAAGCCATACGCACCGCGACCTAGACGATCTTTTGTGCAGTCTGTGTATATCACCTAGTCAGGTTAAGGCTGCGTATAAAGCTTATCACTTGCTAAAAGATCGTAGATTTCAGCTGCGCCCACCATTTTCCCCCCGCAAAAGCAGAGGAAATGTTCCGCCTTTTTGTCATTAACCTCACAAAATCTTTACTAGGACGGAATTATAATTCAAATGGAACAGAACAACAAGTGAACTTGAACTGAACTAGAACAAAACTGAATAGAAACTGAGCTAGACTGAAATATAACTACCGATTGTGCGATTCCGTAAATTGTTCTTAACAACAAATTAAATGCCAAAATAACGAAAAGCGCCAAGAGGAATAAAAAATAAGACAAATTAAATTATTAAAACTTAACAGTATTTTTGGTTTTTTTTTTAAGAAGTCAAGTGAAATATTTTAACTATTAAATTAAATGCAAAATATTGAATCGCCATTTTCAAGTTATTTTTTTCGGTAAAATAAAATCGTTTTATTATTTTGATATTAAACAATAAATAAAATAAACACTAAAAAAATTATCGTTTATTAAACACAAAAAGCTGACTTAACGATAACAAGTGTTGTTTAAGGGGTATGTACACGGTCAAGCATTTCTCATCGAGCGCTTTGATAGTATTAGTGAAAATGTTCTTGTATGTGTTACACCAACGATGCAGACTGGAAAATCAAATTTAGATATGACGATGAACATTAAGTCCAGCACACGTACACGAGCGAATTCGCCTGCATGACAAGCATTTTGACCGTGTACAGACAAATTTAAAATTTTACAGAATGGCAAAGTCGTTAATTAAAAACATTGAGAACTATTGTTTAAATGTATAACATATTTTGACTACTGAACTAGAACTAAAGTAGAACTGAACTACTTGAACTAAGACCAAAATAGAACAGAACTGAACTAAACTTTTAGTCTTTTTTAAAGGTACTTTTGCCAGTGTTGTCAGGTAATTTTTTTCTTCGCCCCAAAAAAATTTCAAAACCCCCAAATTTAACGTATTTTTAAAAGAATCCCCCTAAATGTAAAAGCTAAGATAATAATTTAACTTTACTTACATCCGTCGACAAATCTTTAAAATTTTACTAAAAGTCCCCAAAAAATATTTTTTTAAAGTTTCTTGAATATTTTTTAATAATACAGTAGAATCGCGAAAAAGTTAACTCACATAAAAGTTAATCTCGCGGTTGAGTTAACCAAATGTAAGCGCTTACGTGCCGCTCTAAAAAGTTAACTCTAAGTTATCTTTTCTGAGCGTAAGTATTAAAAAACAAATTTCAACAAATCAGTACAAAACATAACAATTTAGATTAGATTTTAACCCGAAAGGGAAGAGTTTAAACAAAATTGAGAAATACATTAAAGAACAACTATTGGCGTTGTATTATTGTCCATCTGAAGTAGCCATCTCAAAAATAAAAACGAAACAGCACAAAATTCTCGAGGCTTTGCAGAACACATAGCAAAATGCACACAGGAAAACATAACATACACCGAAATATGCCGATCTTAAGGCAGAATTGTACAAATGTTTTTCTTGAAGTTGCGAAAACATAATTGCGCAATGACTGTTTCAATTTCAATATCAATAGCTAAGCATGAGTTCGCGTTACTGCAACCTGAAAAGACAATAATGTCAATAATGGCTGGTTAGGAAATTTTTTAGAATATACACAGATTTCGCTTTCTGAAATTTGTGAAGAACTTCTTTCATTAAAAACGTCAGATGTCGCACGTTTAGTTTATAATACATGACTGATTGAATAATTATTAATTATAAATTGCAGTTCAAGAGCAATTGTGAACTTGAGACTAGCTGGTAAAAATTAGATCTGTATCTTTTTTTAAATAATGAAAACTAAGTAATAAGACTGCTTAGAAAAGTAAATAATTCGAAAAAGTTCACAACCCTTGGGACATTTCGATTAACTTCTTCGCGATTCTACTGTATATCAAAAAACCAAGTTATAAACAGTTTATAAAAAGACTTTAACATAGTGTCCGAACCTTAAATGCCTAACTCCACAAAATAAAAAGTAGAGTAAATTAGTGATGGTTGAAAAATGTATTTCCAAGTTTAAGGATGCTTAAAAAAGAAAGTTGCCGAACACGTGAAGCGTAGTAACTTTTATTACAACTTATAGTTTATTTTACATATATAAACCCCTAATTTTGCTATGTATGTTTTCCTATTATCTGGCTAGTAGCTTCTGAAAAAAATCAAATAGGATGCAATCCCTATACCGATATTTCATATCTATTATGGAAAAATTTTTAAGTAGTAGAACAAAATAGTTTTTAAAGAGTTCACAACTAATTATATAATTATATAACAGAACTGAAAATTTTTCGAAAAGTGGAGTTAGGCCTTTAAGCTTCTGACACATCAATTAGTACATTTATAAATTATGTACCTAATCAAAATAACCAGTTGGCAAAACTGCCGTCGACGTCATTGTCGTCAACTATTTCTACACGACATGTCCTCTATCACTTAGAATTTCTGAAAGAAAATTATGAGGAAAATGTCACGAACGACAAAATACTCGACATTGTCTATTGCACTGTCATCTAAAGAAGTTTATAAACGACAACATAACCGACATTGACTTCCAAGTTGTCTTTTATACAGGCCTATCCACGAAAACATGACCGACATTGTATTGTAAGGTGTCTTATATCAACACTTATTAGCGACAGTATGAGCAACAGTGTCTTGTAAGGAGTCCTCTATTAATAACTATACATGGCATGAAGAGCGACAATGGTGCCTATTATGAACTTAATTCGATTTTCGACAGCAGTCGAATTAGTTGATCGAACGAATTTTCATTTGGTATTTTGGCACACATTCGATAAAAAAGTACTATTGTGATTTAGTTTATTCACAGTACTACATTTTCTATCAGCTGTCACTTTAAATAAAATATTTTTGTTAACAAATTTAAAAAATTAAAAAATAAAACTAATATAAATCATGACTACGACGGAATTATAGTACGATGATTCCTCTGATGAAGATGAACGCTTACTGGCACTGGCGTGTACCTGTAGCCGAAACTTTTGTAAAAATTCCTTTTGCCTACAAAGGATTTTGTTGCATAGGGTAAACAAGCTTTTCCAACTGCTGCTTACTACTGTCGACTTAAGACTTGCATAAAATAACCCAAAATAATTAAGAATGTGGAATTTGCACACCAAGACTAATAAATAAACAAAAATTAAATTTTCAACAGTTTTTTTTTAAATTATTTACACCGTCGAAAGCAAATTTGTTTTCGTTGAAAAATTCGATGCACAACGAAATTTTCGACAGTGCTGCCAACTCATAATACCAAATTAACACTCGATGGTCGATGTTCGATAGCCAGCGAAAATCGTTTATCGAATGTAACTCATAATATGGGCCAATGTCTTTCTTTGTGTCGTGTACGATTCTCGCGACACTTGTTCGAAAATATCGTTGACGATTTGTTCTGGCTGTCCCTCACATGTCGTGCAGGAATTAACATTGTCGTGCATCCGTCTTCAAGGATGTCTTAAAGACGTGGCCAACTGGGTAGCGCTAGTAGAAATCAGATTTTTTATAAAAATTGGAATCAAGTTTCTTAAAAATATCGAGTGTTGCCAAATAATTTTCGTTAAGTTTGTATAAATTGCCAACATTTCAGTTTTTGAATTGAAGTTGTGTGCCGTATTATTTAATGAATACTTCGTCCTTAAGACGCTTTCTTTTAAGGTCTTTTCAAAAAGTTTTACTTTGTAAATTTTAAAACGCAGCGCAACGCCAAAGAATAACATTGAAAGCACAAAAAATGTCATAAATATTTTGTAATTTTTTAGTTGCTTTCTACAGAAATACACATTACGTTTTAAAATTTCAAACGCTGCATAGCTTGGGACGTTGAGAATTTTAAAACGGTACATGAATTTTTGTAGAAAACAACAACAAAATTACAAAATATTTATGAAATTTTTTGTGCTTTCAATGTTATTCTTTGGCGTTGCGCTGCGTTTTACATGATTACGGCCTAAAGTTCACGAAATCAAGAAAAACTGGCACTTGATTAGTAGGAAAATTTATAATGTTGATACTAAAAATCCTACCTCGAAGACAATCTCGAGGTTCTTTAAGTTATTCTATACAAAGATGGTAATTTTGGTATTTTCCCTCGAAATCAACCGATTTTCAGACGAGTATAATGGGAATTTATCGATTTTTGCTCAACCATAAACAAGCTGTAAGATATAGTACTACATAGATATTGTTTTGTACAGACAAATAAATAGTAAAACGCTATAAAAATACCCTAAATATAAATTTACGTCCCCTAAATTTTCACCCAAAGAATTTGTACCCCCTACATTTTCCCCTGAATGAAATAAAAACCCCTTAATCTGGGGGAAACCCCTAACCTGGCAACTTTGATTTTTGCTTAGAAAAACGTTTAATTTAAGAGCAATGCAATTTTCTTTAGTGTTTTGTTATACTTCTTTTATTAAACTTGTTCGGCCCTACTGTGCACTATATGCAAAGGCCACTTTTTTTTGCTCACACTGTTGCTTATTTTTTGAAGCATCTCTGATCTGTTGCCGATGATAACAATGGATTTGTTAGTTGCAAAAACAAACAAATAAAGCAACAATTGCAAGAAACAAAAAAAAAAAAAAAAAAAAAAATCAACAACAAAACTGAAAAATAATAATAAAGGAGGGCATTGCATCATAATAAAATGTTTGTGTTTTCAAAACATTTAGATGGCGTCGTAATTCATTGAATTTGCAAATTCGAAAAAAATTGCCATCCACTCAGACCCCATCAGGGTGACAGGCAGTCCGGCATTCAGCAGCCAGCCAGACGGACAGAGAACCACAATATGAAAGCGAGATTTGGGAGACATTTGAGAAACACTAACAATAATTCCATGACGTTTTTTTAAGTTAAATAAAAAAAATTACAAAAGATCAGACAAAAGCAACGAAATATAATAAAAATGACAAGAACAATAACAATAAATTGATGAGAGAATTTTCTTTGTATGTGTGGTTGCACTTAGGTAGTTGATTCATGAGAGGCGCGTGCATAATTAAAATACAATATGACTGCAACAAGCGACAGTGATAATCATAATAATGACAGATAATTGCAATAATAATATGGAACAGTAGCGAGCGGCTGCCGAGACAGCTGACATACACACATACAAATAGGCAAACAATCAATGACGAATGTCTATTGTCACTGTGAATGACAAAAGCTCCAAACGATTTGAATAAAAACGTTCTGAGATAATTAAAGATCTGGGGTCTAATCACCTCATTCGATATCGAGTAAACTATCGTATTTTCTCTGCATACGATAGACACATGATACCAAAATAAAAAATTTCGATCAATTTTACTCAATATCGTATACGTTGATTAGACCCCTGCTCGCTGGCGGTTGATATAAAGAAAAACTGTAGAACGGAAAGTTTTTGGTCGCTTAAAGAGAGTCAATACACTCAGATAAAAAAATAGAACATATAAAAAATATTGTTAGAAAACACTAAACAACCATGTTATTGTTACCGCCACCGTATTATAATCGAATCAGTTCTTTAAATGACTAGAAAACCCAAATCGTGGCTACACAAAGTCATGTTATTTTTGTCAGAATTAATATAATTTCCACAAGTAATTGTGAGGCAGGCTGCCTGTACAACCCAGGGATGGAAATTTAAGCGCAATAGTACTTTTTGGAAAGATTTATGACTTTATTGGTACCGTTTTGCTACCGGTAGCTTATTTGGCACAATTAAAAATTTTCAATACATATTTAAAAAAAAAATAGCTCGTTTATTAAATGAAATATTAAAGGACAAGGTAGCGCAAAAGTTGTCACCCGATTTTTACTGTAATTTTTATTAAATAAATGAAAGCTTTAGTTTTGCTTTGGGATTGTGTTTATCTGATTTCCAAATTAATTTCTTTAAATTAAGAAAAAAAAAATTAAAAATTTGCAAAGTGACAGCCGCCAGAATTGATGATCAAACGGACTCAAATTATGGCATTTTCCATAATTTTTGCTAGAATTTTCGGCGACAGGTTCCCGAATTGCTGATTGCTTGTTGACACCGATTCGTGACTTCAAGAAGCCACACAAAAAGAAGTCGCGAACGGTTAAATCGGGCAATCTCCCGAACAGTGGAAATTACCACAATGAGATATTAGGCGACCCGCAAATGAAGCCCTCGTGCAGTATGCGCTACTGCATCCAGTTGGAACCAGATGTCATGCGGGCACAATTCGGTAGGAGAAAGTGGTTGAGCATGACTCGTAGCATTTAGTAATTTGACATATATCGTTTGGCATGCGGGTTTTTCGAACAAACCGTACAGTAACTTTGAGCGGGTCGAATGGCTTGTTGTGAGTTATACGTGGATTTTCGGAGATCCGGAACCGACAAGTCTTCTTATCCACGTATCCGTAGAAATGAATACGCTGCGCTAACACCACCCACGAATTATTAAGCAAGTAAATCTAAACAATTATTTCACGTTATTGAGGAGTTTAGCTCCCGATATCTTATTTCCGTGTCTTTTGTAGCTGTTTACTTTACAGATATCCAAGCAGAACTGTCAATATAGCGTCTCTTGTTACAGTAACAGATTTAAGCCAATAAAATTTCATCATAGAGCTCGTCAGCTGATGTGATAGAATAAGTTATATATATCGGGTTGATAGTACGAAGTCTTTCCAAAGAATAATTAATTTTGCCTCCAGATACCTTTTTTAAAAATATGTTGCACAAAATTTATATGCAAAATTGTGCCTTTCTAAATTCTTAAATCTATAAAACCTCAATAAATCACTTCATGTTGCATTTTGTTTTAAATTTAGGACACAATTTGGTAATCGCTTTTCCATCCCTGATATAACTATAACACGCCGATCTTAAATATTGTAAAACGATTAAATGTACATTTTTAATTCTGTGGTTTTTAAGGACCATCCATCCCATTTCCTTTCAAATTGTACCATTCTTTCTATAATAACAAGACATGAATTCCTAACAGGAAGGTAAAATTAAATATAAATCGTATCTATTTTGTAAGAATATATACCAAATTTTTTTTTAATATTATACCCTTTCACAACTATAAAAAAATATCTTTAAACGACTGCTGCAGGCCAAGAGAATATTGAATTTCCATTTTATTCTAAATACTAGAAAATAGTTCAATGCGACTTTATTTTAACAAATATTACAGCATTTTCGCTTATGTCAAATTACTAAATGAAAATAAATTGAATGTAAATTGACTCAATTGCGGGGGCAGTTTATCAGTCAATGGAACTCGTTCACGCATTTAAGCAATACTGCCAGCACAACAATAGCTCAAATATTTATAATTTAAAGAGTGAAACTTTATATCATTCTCCCAAAAGAAATGTGAAAAAAAGTTTTAATTAACATTTGAGTATAATCAAGCCGAAAGGGTCCATTTTTTCTGTATCTTAATTAGAGTATCCACTCGATTAATCGTTGTTCGATTTATCGAAGAAATTTTCGGCCATTATTGCAAATAACGAATAACTCGAACAATTTATGTCAATTAATCGATTAAAATAAATTACTTAGAAAATGTTACTTTTTTAATGTAAAAATATTTTTTTTAAATTTCTAACTGATTAAATACCTTAAAACTAAATAACATGTTGTTTACTCTTGCAATTATTTTCATTACGCATACTTTTAAACATATCTTAGTCCTTTTTAAGATTTGAGAGCGTGTTTAAAAAATATGTAAATCACTATAAACGTCTAATTCCATACGTAAGAAATTTCTAACGAAAATAGCAAATTTTTCATATTTTTGACAGCGTTTATTGTAAAAGAAATTTCATTAGCAGTTATAAATCTGTAAACCATGCACTGTCAGATTGTGGGTTACCTATATTTACCCGAATGTCAATTTATACCTCGTATCTTCTAATAGGCTGGTTGTTGACATTTGACATATCGTTAGATCAGTCATATAAACCTAAGTGTTCTTATATACATGGTACATGCATTGAGTTCTTATCTTTACCGGAACTTCTCTTAAAATCAGGAAAACTACGGTGATTTCAAAAAAACTTAACGGAGAATCTCTATCGTTTTCAATTGCACTTGATTTTCAGGACTAATAGATTAGTTTAAAATGTATTTGATAGCTGGCTGTCACCTCTCTTTTTCTGTTTATTTATATAATAAAAGTATCGATTTAAATAGAGATGCGTGTTTTCCCCATTATTTATTTATTTTTTATTTATTTATTTATTTATCTTATCAATACAATACAACAAAAAAAAATCTTATATTAAAGTAAACAAAATTAATTGAATTATTGGAATTATTCGAGTTATTCGAATAAATTTAAACCCCTATTTGATTAATCGAGCAATTTTAAAATTCAAAAATCGATTAATTCCTTACTCGAACAACACTACAAGTCAAATAAGTGGATACTCTAATCTTAATGGAATTCGAAACAGGTTGGCTATAACTTTTAATATCAATGGCAAAAGGCATTTTTTTAAAAAATGTTGTTATCAAAACATTTTTAAACTTAATAGTTGCCAGACCAATACAAAGTATATTTATAATAGAAAATAAATTTTACTTTTAATTATAACCCAATTTTTTCCTTCTAGCATTTATCCTATTAAAACTATTAAACCAATTGTAAAATGCCATTTACATCGAGAATACGGGCACCGCTTATGTTCTTAACGAAGCGCATTCTGGCTGTCTAATTTTAGGCCTCTTTTTAGAGCATTGCTAGCCGTATGTCACGAATAACACGAATAAGGTTGACCTGCAAGGCTTCATTTGCTGCTGGTGTATAACCATAAACCATTGACATCACGTAGTACCACAGGAAATAATTAGGACTTTTCAAATTTCGCCCGACCTTGGATGCCAATTGACAGGTCCGTTTTTGAAATCAACATATCGGCAAATTTTTATTTCAATAAGTCGATAGTTTCGGTCGCCGTATTGCCTGTAGTGCCATCCTGTTGAAACCTCATTTGGCCCGGAACAATATCATCCATATTTTCAAACAAAAAATCATTGATTAAACGCGAGCTTCGTCTTTGCCTCTGAAGAAATATGATGATATGATGCCAGCTGCGTGTAAATCGTACTAAGCGGTTCATTATTCTGGACGTTATAGAATCTGTAAGGTCTGTTGTGGGTTGATTTTACTCAATATGCGGCGATTGTGTTTATAAACAAATCCGCTAAGCCCAAAAAGGAGTCTCATCGCTGAACCAATTTTCCAATAAAAAACGAGGACTTATTTTCAAAGTTAATTTGAATAATTTGGTAAAGTTGTTCAAGCGTGAATTTATTCATGGTGATTTCTAAGAGGGTACTGATCATAAATGCTGAAAATACAGCGCAGTATGACAGTTCGTTTGACATCTAACACTTTTGATAGTTCTGCCGGGCTTAAGAAAAAACTCCCTATATTAAAGGCTAGAACCAGTGGTGGGCAACACGCAGACAATGACATTAACGACTGCATGTGTAAGGCATCAAATGAATTTCTTTAAACAAGTAAGAAAAATGCAAATGCAGCACGAGAAAAACTTAATGTGTTCATTATTATAGTTGCATAGAGTTTACACACGACAGTATTGAAATATGAGCACCAAACGACTACTGCCTCTAGTTTTACCCATTAATGCTTTTTTGTTGTTTTTTTTTTTTTTTTTTTTTTTTTTTTTCTGTAGAAAGGCAAAAGCCAAAGTATCCAAATCAAGTAAACAAGCATCTTGTTTATCAATGGGTAACATTCTACAAAATGTGGCCGAGAGTGGAGAAGTGGACTTGGCACAGAATAGATTTACAGTACTTTTCGTTTATGGTCAATACCGCTTTTAGTCACATTAGCGATATAGACCATTTTATCTGTTTATGCTGACTCTATAAGTAAATTTAATATAAAGTATTTACTTTATAGTCCATTTAGAGATATTAGCACATTTGCATTTATATGCCATCTATTAATGGCTATCAAAGGTAGAAGTACAGCAAATTATTGGCGTTATAGTCACACTTGCAAAGTTTACTAAGTTCTATTTAGTTTTCAGAACCACATTCTACCTAAAGAATTAAGAATTAAATCGTTTAATTTTGTCATCAACTCTCTAATTATAAAAAAAAATAGTTTTTGATGTTGGTATCAGTTAGGAAATATTTTATTATTACCTAAACTATTTTTTTATACAGTTTTACAGAGTTGCAAAACCATAAGCCTGACGTCGCTGTTATTTATATTAATTTTTTATTTTCTATATTCACATATCATATTTCTCATAGTGGCTTAAGTGTGAATTAGCTTATAGTCACGTTTGCGATATAGTCCACGATTTGTCTCCAACTAAAGGATGTGCCTATAGGCGAAAAGTACTTACTGTATTTCTATTTGAAAAACGGTAAGAGAAAAATGGTCCAAATTTGGTACACAATACATAACCTCTCTAAATTGGAGAAATGGGGGAGGCATCTCCTGTGCAAAGACATTGTTGACTTCTATTTATCTGGAGAAGGCAAAAGCCAAAGTATGCAAATCAGATTCAAGCATCTTGCTTATCAATACAGAATATCCGACAAAATGTGGGCGGGATTGGAGAGGTGGGCGAACCACAAAGTAGATTTATTTACACTTAAAGAACGGTATTTATATAACTTTCTGTTCTTATCGTACCATGGTGAAGGGTACTCGTATATAAGTCGATATAACAAAAAATGTTGTTATCACAAGTAGATAAAACTTGTTAAAATTTAATTAAACTGTGACATCTCTAAACTCTTTGGAAGTTGTTATTAAAACTTCAGCGAGGGGTAACTCGAAGCTACAATATTCGACATAAGATACTTTACCATATTGACACAGATATATTGTCGGCTTAGTGTTTAAACCTGCTAAATAAATTTGTTTGCATTTCGCATTCGTCAAATGAAACGAAAGTGAAAATTCCGCTCAGTTTGTGTTCTTAAAATCGTTAACCCTTTCCGGGTCAAAAATAATTTATGTCGAGCTTAAAACCTAAAAACTTCAAAGGTCCACAAAACAACCTACAATTTATTTTTGCAATATTTTTTTCAAGTAAATAATTATCAATATTCACAATTTTTCAAATATCGCCCGATCACCAAAATTTTTATTTCTCTTTTCTTCCTAAATAACGGGTGGTTAATTTTTAAGGGCCGATATTGAATGTGAACACACATCTAAACGTCAAGTTTTTTTGCATTTCATTTGACATTTCTCAATTTCAGACTTAAACAATTTGAACCATGGAAAGATTCACAATCGAACAACGCGTTAAAGTTCTTCAGGCTCATTATAAAAATAGGCGTTCAAATCAAAATGCATATCGTGAAAATCATCTTCAGTGATGAGGCACATTTTCATCTCAGTGGATTCGTCAATAAGCAGAATTGCCGCATTTGGGCGAATGATAATCCAAGAGTGATTGTTGAAAAAACAATGCACCCACAAAGAGTGACTGGTTGGTGCGGTTTATGGGCTGGCGGCATCATCGGGCCGTATCTTTTCCAAAATGAGGCCGGTCAGGCAGATACTGGTTTTCGCTTTCGTGAGATGATAACGAACTTTTTATGGCCCGAATTGGAAGACATGTATGTGGACGATATGTGGTTTTAACAGGACGGTGCCACTTACCACACAGCTAACGAAACAATGGCTCTTTTGCGCGACAAATTTAATGGCCGTGTTATCACAATTGGCCGCCAGGATCATGTGATTTGATACCGTTGGACTTCTATCTTTGGGTGTACGTCGATAATTCAGCAACAATTCAAGACCTAAAGGATGAGATAATTCGGCAAGTTAACGACATTGAACCTCAATTATGCCTCAGCGTCATCGAAAATTTTGACCATCGGATGGAGGTGTGCCGCGAAGGCCGCGGCGGCCATTTGGCCGCTATTTTGTTCCATACGTAATTGAACCGTACCAATATTATCATAATGAAGAGAAATGACAATAATTTCCTAAAAAGTTCGTGTTTTATTCAAAATCAACATCGGCCCTTAAAATTTAACTACACTCAAAGAAAAACGCTTCGTTGCTGGAATGAAACCATTTCATTGGCCTCTATTAGTTTATGCAATGAAAATCTTCATTACTGGTACTAAACTGTTCATTGCAGCTATGCGATTTTCATTAATACTATGTAAGTTCCAAAACTTGAATTTTCCTTAATTTCGTTGTATCATTAATGATACGAAATACGTTTCATTCGGGCTACGTAAAACTTTGATGTATGATTTCTGGCATAAGTCCGTATAGTAAAATATTACAACTGAATATTCCCATTAAGAAAGTTATTAATTTATATTTTTAAATATAATTTTTATTTATCATTAAATATTTGTAGAAATTACAGCACCCTTCAAAGTTAAATGATATCTTTACGTAGCCCGAATGAAAAGAAATGACAAAGTTTCCTACTATTTACGAAAACTTTCATTCTGAATTTTAAACACCACCAAACAACAAAAACAAAAAACATAGCATAGAAACAAAGAGAAAACCTAAAATTAGTATATTTAATGATTTTGTAATTAATGCAACGAAACTTATCATTACGTCAACGAAATTTTTCATTAATATTATCTAACGGGACTTAGCTTAATATGAGCACACAAAAATTTATACACTCATATAAGTTGTAGTAAATATAACAATTTTATTATTTGTGTCGTAAATGATCTAGTCATCTATTTAAGTTAAAAAAAAAACACAACGAGAGAGAAAAACAAGAGAAAACACAAGAGAAAAAAAAGAAGTAAAAAACCAAACTTGAAATGTAGTAAATAGTATGTATTCATCATTAGTGCAACGTAATGTTTCATTATATTAATGTAAGTTTCAGAGAAAAATAACGGGACATAAACGATTTTGTGGAATGCTGTTACAACAACATGCATAGCATCAACTTATTTTTTTAAATTTCTTTCATTTGATTCAGTTTATTTTCAACCCTGAAGGGAACAAGTGATTTGTGTTTTAAAAGTGCACGAAATTAAAAAAAAATAAAACCTTAATATATATTGCATACATATGTAAAAAAAATTGGATTAGTACAGAACGGAACGAAGAGGAAAGTTTTATGTAAAATACCACAACAAGAAGCTGTTAAAATCATTTACCCACCGAGAATTAGATTTGTCTACAATTTCGTCGGACACACAAGTTACGTTAAATAAGTTTAACTTATAAAATAATGTATTAATTAAAGTATTTATATGATTTTTTCTTCTTACAGTACCTGAAGATGATGCCCATATAAACCTTCAAAGTCTTAAATTTGATAACTTATCATCTGACGAATATAATTCCGCATAGGCCGCGTGCACAAAATTTCGCTTAAAAAATGAGTGTCAGCACATAAAAGAAGTTCTCAATCTGTGGCCACAGTACAAAGAATCAAACGGACTTAAATTGGTATTTATTAAAAATAAGCATATGTATATTAACTAAAGTAATACGATTTTTTAGATTGACGGCGATTTCAACGCAATATATAAAAATATACCGACAATTATGAGTTGGGAAACGAAGCTGTAAAATGTGTACAAATATTTAAAAATTCAATCAAATATTAAAGATCCAAATGTAAAATTTAATTTTATGGTTTGTTTAAACTAAAGATACATGAAATATATGGTTTTATAAAATAAAAATTTAAAAAAATTATTTATCTTTAATTTTAATATAAAATATATTATTGGTACAAAAAAATCATTTATATAACGATTCATTGTTATTATAACTAATAATATCGGTTATTTGTTTAATGACAAGGTGTCATTATATGAAAGAAAAACTACATACCAATAATAGAGGGTTGTCATTATATTAATGAAACAATGTAATTAATTTAATGATAAAATTCATTGCAGGAATAAAAAATTACGTTGCATCTAAAAACTTTTTTCATTATGTGAACGTAAATCAATGAAAAATTTCATTATGTTAATGAAACAATGATTTTAAATAAATGAAAATATTTCATTTTATTAATGACAAGTTTCATTTTATTAATGAAAAGGTTTCATCATATGAACTAAGTAAGTTCATTACGTTAATGATACATTACATTTATATAATGAAAATTTACGTTGCCCTGCATAATTTATGCCATAGAATTAATGACAAAATTTCATTGTCTTAATGACAAATTTGAATTTAATGATCCCACTTTCGTAGCGGGAATGACACGCTACGTTGGCTCAATAATAATGACAAAATTCATTGCAGGAATGCAAAAAATCATTACATTTACGAAGGTTTTTCTTTTAGTGTATCCGATATAACCTTTTTACAAACTAGTGTACGACAATGCGCTAAATAATAGGAAAAAAGTCAATGCGTACTATAATAACAATTTAAAATAGCAAATTTCGGATAAAAAAAAATATAATTAATTGTAAATTTTTATACAGTAAAAGAGCGTAGAAACAGAGTACAATGTTATGTCGAATATATTCGACAAAACCACTGAAAGGGTTAAGAGACTGTTGGAAAATGATTTCGGAATTATATTAATAATTTCATTTTTGGCGATTTGCCTGAAATTTTTGTTTTAAAAATTAAAATATGTATAATCAATTTATTATTTTTTTTAAAATAGATTAGCAAAAGAAAAGTTGCATTGATTTAATGTTTAACTTTGTGTTTGCCGGAATTTTTTAAGAAGACTTCGTATTTTTGTATCTGAATACTTTTGTATCACTCAAGTTCTGTTATTCATTTATTAGTTGGCAACATGTGGATGAATGGATACGCGGTCGATTGAAAGAGACGTATGGTGAAATTTAAGTTTGAATACTACAAGCGGATGTTTGTTAATTTGCAACATTTTTATTGCATTCATACTGTAATTTAACTTTATTTCGTTTCTTTTTTTTTATTCTTTTGTTGTGGAATTTTTAATCAAATTTCTACCGATTGACATGCTAAAAGGCCGAGTTTGAGCGATTGTGTTCATACATATTTAATTTGTGGCACATGTTGTTTATTGTTTGATGTTTGGTACTGTTGCTGTTTGTCGTTTTAGTATCGAAAAACATTTTTGATTTTTTTTAAAGCAGCGTTAATCAAGACTATATCTGCAGTTGTGCTAATGAAAAATTAAAAACTACACTAAATGTTGCAGGAACTTAATGAAATAATGCCAGTTTAAATTGTCTTTAGTTTTAGAATATGGATCTTTGTATACTTATCTATATAAAGGTTGATTCACCGTGAGGTTTTTATTTTCAATATGCTTTGTTTTACAGATCACGCATGACTCATATCAAACTGCTTTGCCACTTTTGTAAAGTATCGTTTGGCAAGTCATCAGACCACAACACCGTCTACAAATTGTTCAGCTGTATTACAAAAATCAGAGTCCTGGGAGGAATGTTTTTTGTGCGATGCGAGGAACTTACGGTGCGCATAATCGTTGTACTGAAAGCACTATTGCCAACACCATTCGCAAATTTGAGTTCCAGTTTCCATTAAGGAATCATACTCGACTGGTAAGACCACATCCAGTACGTAGTGAAGTAAATATATCAGCGCTTGCTGATAATGTACGCGAAGACAGTAACGAATCGATTCATTGTCGTTCTCAGCAGTTTGGCTTGTCGTATTCAACAACCTAGCGTATTTTACGTAAGGAGATCGGCTTTAAAGCGTACAAAAGTAATGACCTTGTTGAGAAACCATTTTGGTGAGCACTTTAATTCAGGTTTTGCGATACCACACCCTTGGACTATTATCTCTGGGGATATGTAGATTCTGAGGTCTTCAGGAATAATCCAGTTACTAGATTGACGCTTTGGAAGCCAACATTACTCGTGTTATTCGCGAGATACCAGTGGCCAAAATTGGACCTTTCAAATGGACCACCTCAGACGTAGTCATAATATAAGTTATAATATAAGTTTCAAATAGTAAATGCCATAAATTGTTCTTTTAACTGATAATAAAAATTTTAAGTTCACCTTCAAAATTATGTGTTTTGTTTTACATTATAATTCAAACCTCACGATAAATTACCCGATATATATAAAAATGCAAATGCGTTTGTTTCTATGCTTGTTTGTTTGTTTGCTATAGACTCCAATACTGAACCAATTTTTCTGAAATTATCACAGTAATTCCTTGATTACCCGGCGTGATCGTGGCACCGCCCATACAGGTCAATATGAATAATTTTATATCTGAAGAACGGTTACAGTCAAAATCACCAAATTTAAAATAAATACCTTGGCTATTAATGCACAACATCTGCCAAAAAGTGGGCTGAATTGAACAATTGGCCGTGGACCCTTCCATATAAAGGCAATATAGGTTTCTATATATCGGGAGAGCGGTAACAGGAACCATTTCCAAATTTGGTGCAAATATCTTGGTTATCAATATACTATATCTAAGCGCGATTGGGTGGGATTAAAGGAGTGGGCATGACACAAAATATATTTCTTTATATCTGGAGAACGGCAGAAATAAGTGTTTCCAAATTTGTTACCCCATGCTATACCAATCCACAACCTTTCTTAAAAAAATAATGGGCAGGATTGTAGAAGTAATCGTGGCACCTCCCATACCAAATCGTTATATTCTTTATATCTGGAGAAAGTGTTTCCAAATTTGGCACACCCAGATATGTCCATCCAACACCTCTCTTAAAAAAATGGGCTTAAAAAAATTGGAGAAGTAGGCGGGCCACCTCCCATACAAAGACATTATGATTTCTGAATATCTAGAGAGCGGCAAGAGCCAAATTCGTTACACTCATCTGGCTTAGTAATACACAACATCCGACTAAATGTGGGCGGGATAGGAGAAGTGGGAGTAGCACTTCCCATACTAATACAAAATAAATTTTTGTATTCCTGGAAAACGGTAAGAATAAAATTGTCCAAATTTATTGCAAATAACTTATATATGAATACACAACGTCTGTAAAAAAGTAAACTGGATCGGGTAAGTAGGCGTGGTACCAGACATACAAAGATAACATAGATTTATATATGAGGAGGTTCTTTTCAAAACTTTACTATTCCACTTTTTGTGTTTTTGAACAATTTGAGAAAATGGTTTTTTATATGATATATATATAAATATATAATATAAATTATTTAATAATTAATAAATTAATAGTGTATTAGACATATATTTAATAAAAATTAATATATCTCAATTTCTACATAATAATTATATAAATCATGACTAGTAAAACTTTAATTTAGTACCTTCCTTTATTAGATTTGTTTTTTTTTTTTTTGATCTGGATTAATAGAAACCTATTGATTAATTAAATATTTATTTATATATATATATCTATTAATCTTATTTGGTACATAGACTAAAAATCTTTTTTTGTAAGGGTCAATGTAAAATTTAATAGGTAAATTTTTTCTATTAAATTTTCATTTACTGCCAGGCCCACAATGTCGACAAGAACATTTCTTTCGCATTTTTATATTGAAAACAATAATAAAAAATTTAAATTTGTTTTTGTTTTCAATATAAATATAAGAAAGAAATGTTCTTGTCGACATTGTGGGCCAGGCAGTTAAATTAAAAAATTTCAAAAATATAAAAATTGTTTTTGATAATTAAATTTTCATGTATTGATTTTTAAAAAAATTTTTTTTTTCAAAAAAAATATCCATTTTCGAAGATTCAGTCTAGATAATTAATTTTTGCATATTTATATATATATAATATATTTATATATTAATATACACATATATGATTTAAAAATAAATTAATAATGAATTGCAACTATGTATTTAACCCGAACTTTTGTTGCATTATTATAGACGACAAGGTAAGTCATTGCTTTGTACAGGATTGAAAAAATTTTGCCATAATATATTTTGATTAAATCCAAAATTTTAAATTTAATAATCTAGATTTGGCTCGGCTAATTGGAATAATATAATCAAGTTGTGTTATGTGCTCTAGAGGAATAATCATGTTTTGATTCAAGCCACTGTGGATGAATCCAGTGTTTAAAAAACTACATTACCTAAACCTTTTTTTACTATTACTAAAACTAATACTCTAAACAATTATAAGAAGTGACAAAAGGAGCAGTTGTCTTGTTTTTTAGCATTATTTTTTTATAAAATCACAAAATGAGGAAGCAGCTATAAAACAAAAATGAAGTAGCAGTAAAAAAGAACTAAATAGTTTTCTATTAATTTGATTGAGGTTTTTGTTTTATAACTACTACTACATTTGGAGTTTTTTTTTATGAATAGAAAATTTTAAGGTTGTAGGTTATTAACATTGAGGTAGTAGTAGAATAACATTGAAGTAGTATGTTAATAACATTAAAGTAGTATTATAATAACATTGAGGCAGTCAAAAACTGAAATAATTATTTTATATTATAATAGGCAAAACTAGAAACCAACAATGAGTACGTATGTGATGTTGTTGTTTAAATGATTCATAAGCTGTTGTCAACACGTCGCTTTTTAAAATTTTCGATGTGGAAATTTTTGATTGTAGTTACCTGCTTATATTTAATAACTTAGAAGTTGTATGTATTCATATCTATTAATATTCATTTTTAAAAGTTATACTTAAGAATAAAATTTTGTTTTAAATTTGCGTAAATTTACCTTTTTCTAACGCACTTTTAAAGTTAATTAAAAAAGTAAAGTCCATATTCATAAAATATATTTTTAGAAAAGGAAAATTTTAAATAAAGCCATAAAATTGACTTTTTTAATAAAGGTGTTATGATACTTGCTATTTTTTGTATTGAATTTTTTTAGCATTGACTGAATCAAACAACAAATGCGAGAAAGAACAAGAAATACAATATGTAAACAAAACAAACAATATTGCCCACGTTTTGTTCCCACAAAAACCGTCAAAAAAAGCTATAAATCGCAAAAAAAAAAGTTAAAAGGCGCTACTTTCGATCAAAAACTAAAAAAGTTAGCAGCAGTGCTAACATATAATCTGGAAATGTCAATTTTAAGTTACAAATTTTTATATTTTTTTGACAGTCTAAGATTATTTATCGATAACACACGTATATTTTTTTTGACATTTCACGATTTTTTATGGTATAATCAAACTCTTTACACTTAGTCAGTTTTCCTATGCAAATATATTTGCACTGTTCTCCAATATAGAAAAAAATACAAAAAATAGCAAGTATCATAACACCTTAAGCGTTTTTTTTCGGATTTATTGCTTTGTAAAAGTTAAAAGCACTATTTTTGACAAACGAATAAGTGCTCGTTATAAATAATCGTCGCTTTAATTCGTTTACACGTTTGAGTTCGTGCTTTCGTAATGTGATTTCCATATTTTTACAGACGTTTTGTCGCTATGACATATTATTAACATATTGGAGTTATTACGATATTAACTTAACAAGATTTCAATAATCTATCTATATATATAAAAGTGAATGTATGTAGGAGGCAAAACCACTTGACCGATCATCTTGAAATTTTCACAGAATATAACTGTGACCCTGTAAGGGACATAAGGCTATATAAAGTTGAGATTGGACAAAGGGGCGATGCCACGCCCATACAACCCTCATATCTTAGCCACTATTTGGCGTAGCATGATGATATTTGGTATATATGGTATTGTTATGAATAGAAATACGTTGCATGAAAAAGTGGGAGCGGCCACGTCCCTTTATGTCAATTATATCTAATTAACTACTGAACCGATCGTCATCAAATTCTCGCAGTAGGCTCTTGTTATGAATTAATGAGCCCTAGGCTATGTAAAGTTGTGGTTGGATAAAGGGGCGGTGGCACGCCTACTCAACTCAAAATTTATAATCCTCTTATCTTCGATACTGTTTCACGTATGTAGGGGGTAGGCGCAGGGCGAGTAATACCCCCCATAGGAAGCATATATTTAATATCGCGTAACTGAAAAACTATTACAGCGAGAGTCTTCAAATGTGGTTAAATCCACTATTATGGTAAACTACACCTTTAAAAATAAAAATCTATATATATAAAATAGGATGTGTGTATGTATTGTATGTATGTATTTATGTAACGTATGGACTCCAAAACGGCTGGGCCGATTTTGATGAAATTTTCAGGGAATCTTCAGAATATTCAGGCGGGTGACACTGTGAAGTCTGATTTTCGGTCTGGGGGCGGAGGGGCGTGGCAAAATCCATAACTTGAGAACGGCTTGACCGATTTGAACGATTTTTTCTTTAAAATGATCGCCATGGTCCAACTTAGATTTTTACGGAAAGAAAATTTTGCCCCGCCCACTTTTTTCGATTTACCTAAAATCAGAAAACGGCTCCATCGAGTTGACTAATTTTTCTTTCAAATGTTCGTATTAATCAACTTTAAGTTTTCATCGAAAAAAAAATTTACCACGCCTACTTTTACGCCCATTTTTTCTATTAAGCGCATAACTGGAGAACGGCTTGACCGATTTGGACGATTTTTTCTTTAAAATGATCGCCATGGTCTAACTTAGGTTTTGCGGAAAGAAAATGTTGCCCCTCCCACTTTTACGCTCTCTTTTTTCGTAAGATTCACAGTATATATATTCATACATACAACCATATGTATTTTCAAATCAAATGTAAATCAAACATATATATGTATATGAACAACATTTTAATTTATAATATTACTAGCTGACCCGGCTCCGCTAGCCTTAAGATGAAGAAATCAATAAATATAATTTCCAATTTGCCTTAAATACATGTGTTTCTTTTTTCATTGAACCCATATCTACACCATATGTAAGTTATTCTGTAGGTTTTTCATGGATTTTTATTTAAAGGCCGTAAATTTTGTTTAATGATCAATTTAAATCGTCTTGTAATACAACACTAATGTTTGCTTAGGGCCAGCAACGCGGACCGGGTCAGCTAGTATAATATATAAATGAAAAAGCGTATGTTTGTTTATTCTCTACAGACTCCTAAGCTACTAAGCCGATTTTCCTGAACGTTTCACATTAATTTATACGCTATTAATATATTTTAATCAAGTAGGCGTGGCAACAACCATACAATAAAAATATGAATAACCTTATATCTGGAGGACGGTTACAGTAATAGTTTTCCAGTATGAAACAAATAACTTCGTTATCAATACACGACATCTGCCACAAAGTCGGCTGGATTTGACAAGCGGGCGTGGCACCTCCCACGCAATTGCAATAAAAAGTACTGTAATAGTGAAAGTATTCCAATTTTGTACAAATAGCTTAGATAATAATATACAACTTATTTCAAAAGTAGGCATGGCACCTCCCATACGAAGACACTTAAAATTACTGTAAAATCATTCAAATTATTTATTTCGATGTGGGTAGCAAAGCGCACCGGGTTAAGCTAGTGTTAAATAATATAAATTTTTTATTTTTTGTTTTGCTTAGACTTATACGCCTAAAAAAAATATCACTTTTAAACGATTGAAATATTAAGTAAACTAAGCAATTAATTAACTAAATCTCTTTGAAGAAAATGCTTCGAACTACGAGTAATAACGCTATTGTATTTAGTGAAAATTATCTTGAAAAATAGCTGTATAGATCATTTTACCATTTTATAAAAGAACCGATAATCTTAATATTTTAAATAAAAACATATTAATTTAAAAAATTATAAATTGATAAATTGAATTAAAGTTTACAATTTTTGTCGCAAGTCTGTTATAAGCTTGGAAAATTGGATATTTAAGTTTTGAAATGGGGATTATATGGGGAAATGAGCCAAAAGTTTCCTGGCCAACACTGATTATAACACACCCGTACTGAAGATTTTACTATTTGTTTACTTCTGCTGCTACCAAAATAATGGGTGATTTTTTAAGAGCTATAGGAAAGTTAAAAAAAAAACACATAAAATTCAGAAAAATGCATGAAATCTTTATTTAAATCGATAGTACGGTCCATATAATTTAATGTTTGAAGATTATTTCATGCAAATGTTGACCGTGACTGCGCCTCAAATGGTCCATCCGCTTAGTCCAATTTTGGCATACTCTTTCCCACATTTCGGCCGGTATCTCATGAATAAATGCTTCAATGTTGTCTTCCAATGCGTCAATTGAAGCGGGCATGTGTGTATAGACATGAGCTTTACCATAGCCCCACAAAAAATAGTCTAAAGGCGTTAAATCGCACGATCTAGGCGGCCAATTGACCGGTCCCGAACGTGAAATAAAATGTTCACCGAACTCGCCTCTCAATAAGTCCATTGTTAAGCGCGCTGTGTGGCATGTGGCACCGTCTTGTTAAAACCACATGTCATGCAAGTCCATCTCTTGCATTTTGGGCAAAAAAAGTTGGATATCATAGCGCTCACAATTCACAGTTACGTTACGATTCGCATCATCTTTGAAGAAGAACGGTCCAATGATGCCACCAGCCCATAAACCGCACCAAACTGTGACTTTTTCTGGATGCATTGGAAGCTCTTGCAATGCTTCTGGCTGATCTTCACTCCAAAATCGACAATTCTGCTTATTATCGTACCCATTGAGCCAAAAATGTTGGTCGATTAAACTGACCAACAAATGGAAGAAGCGCGCGATGAACTTTCTTAATAGAGCACGCATTTTGATAATAAAATTCAATAATTTGCAAGAGTTGTTCGTTTGTAAGACGATTCACGGTTAAATTATAGACCAAACTGAAGATGTTTGACAGTGAAACAAAACACGAAACGTGCGTCAGCTGTTAAAACCAGTGTTGCCAAAAAGATAATAGCTAAAAAATCTTAGTACTGTATGACTTATAATGTTATTCTAAAACTGCTTCAATGTTATTAAATAACTACCTAAATGTTATTATACTGCTACTTCCTATACTAGATTATCTGCTCCTTCTATAACTACTTAAATAGGAAGAAGTAAAAAATTTAAAAAATAAAACTATTTTTACTACGCTGCTCCAATTATTTTCTTCTGGCGCTACCACTACAACTACCGCTACAAAAAAAGGGACGGTCCTGATAGTAATAGTAAATGAACGACTACAAGTTTAAACATTTTATAACTAGACTATTTGGTATTTTTTCGTTACTACACCTACTTGGAGTCTAGTTTTTTAAACACTGGATGAATCATGTCTTGCTGAAAATTATTAGGTATCAGAAATCCTATTTTGACACTATAGATAAAACAAAAATTTAGTCTATTTTGGACAATTTACAAACTTATAAATGTTCTGGTTGTGATAACATCACACCCAATATGCTATTGATCCGTAAATCAGCTGTAGCAGAAGTAATAACAATAATATTTAATAAAATGATTGATTATGTCAGATATGCAAATGTTTTAAAAATACATAAAATCATTCCTATACCTAAGTGTGTTGCTTCAAATAAAATTGAACATTTTCGTCCGATTGCCATTTTTGCCATTATTGACAAAAAATTTGAAAAAGTTATTTTGGAGCAACTAACGAACTATCTTGAGATTAACCAAATTTTATTTGACCGTCAGTAGGGTTTCAGAAAAGGGTGTGGAGCTGAGGAAGCTGTCATAAATGTAGTCGAAAACATCTGCGGTGGTCTTGATGCAGGATACAAAGGAGTGTTTTTTGATTTATCAAAAGCATTTGACTTCGTAGATCACAACATAATTATTAAAAAACTAATGTCTATTGGTTTCGATGAAAAATCTCTTAAAATATTTAAAGACTTTTTGAGTAACAGGAAACAATTTGTTCAAATAGCAGATTCAAGAAGTAGTGAGCTTGATGTTGCTTGTGGAGTTTCGCAGGGTAGAGTTCTTGGTCCCTTGTTATTTAAAATTTTTATAAATAATTTTAAAAACATCAATTTAATAGAAAACTGTTTATGTTTGCAGATGATATTTGCCTTTTTTACAATTATAAATACGAGAAAGTACTTCAAACACAAGTCGAATATGATGCTGCTGCAATTTTATCGGAGTTTCTTAGAATAAACAAATTAATTTTAAATGCTAACAAAACAAAATTTATAAGATTTAAGCCATATGTTTCAACAGATGAAGAGCCGTTATGTGTTCAATTGTATGATGGTCAATTATTAAATGAAGCAAAGAGTGTTAAATACCTTGGCATTAACTTAAACCATAATCATCTGTGGGAAAATCGCATCAGCCGCCTCAAATCCAAATTATCAACAGGAATTGGCATTCTTTATAAATTTAAAAATAAACTGAATGTTGATACAAAAATGTTAATTTATCAATCACTAATTCACTCGCACTTAACTTATCTGCCAGTTATTTACGGTAGTAAAGGGAATTAAATGCCCATGTTCTGTAACTCTCGCTTCGAGAAATGCGAGAAATGAAACAAAAATGCCATAAATTGAAGCAAACAACTGTTTTTCTCACTTAACTGCGTCTATAACATTTTTAGCTGTCACGTAAGGAAATTACTCGCCAATATACTGAAAAAGTGTGTCTGTAAGATTTTTGTGAGAAAGTTCCCGCTTTGAGCGGGATGAGAAAAAATATTACTATTAAAAAATATATTAAATATGCAAAGTGCAATGAATAATAACATGGAACAGATAAGTATTTTGGTTTTGACTGAGTTTTTCATTGTTTAATTATTTTGCTTTTAACATTTTTGAAAAATATACAAATGTTTTCAAAGCTATTTTTTAAACAACAAAAATTAAAGTCGTACTCTACATTATTTGCTACAGCCGACAGTTGTTGAAATTTTTCCAGTTTTAACAATTTTGGCCACCGTCAACGATATGTGTTACTGGCGTTCTTAACGTCTGCAAGTTAACATCGGGTTCTAGTGGAATATTATGACATTTATAACGTAACGTCGTAAAATGAGTTACAGACACACTTTTTTCTCACTTTTCGAGAAACGATGGAATATTTTGTTTCACATCTTTTCGATGCGAGAAGTTCTCACCAAAGTTACAGAACATGGGTACAGTTTTGGGGTCACTGCAATCAGCACAAAAAAAGGCGTTGAAAGTAGCTTACAACCTTCAATTACAGTTTTGACTTCCGGTGAAAGGTCTTTATAAACAATAACTATTACTATATGTTTTTAAATGTATTAGAGGTATTGGTTCACACACCATACAATTTAGTAATAATATATCACACACACGTAGAATCAAAAGACAGGCGATGGACCCAAATTTAGTAAGATGTAGACTCGAGCTAACTAAACAACGAATTTCTTTTGTTGGACCTAATGAGTAAAACCAATTACCTAATCGCTTTAACTATATCTCAGTTTTATCAACTTTTAAAAGAAGTTTAAAAGAATTTTTATTGCACAATGTTGAAGTACTTCTTGCATCTTGAAAACTTAAAATCTTTTTTCTTTTTTTTTTTTTATATATGTAGAAAATTGTATAATATAAAGTAAAATAAGTTAAATTTGTAAATATTTTATGTTGCCTACTGGCCTCTGTAAAGCCTTATTTGGCGCTGAGGCAAAAATTTTATATTTTTTTTTGTAAAAATAAAATGAAAATAAAGATAAAAACTTCTAAAAAACAAAATTTTTTAATAATATTAGGTTCACTTTTAAATGATCTGGATTCATCATATTTTGTTGCAAAACTGTATATTTGAAATGGGTAATGTGATTTTGAAGTGGAATAATCTACTTTTGACGAAATCGTGAATTTTATTAATTTTTTCGGGTGTAATTATAGATTTTTTTTCCGAATTTTATTTTCGCAGAATTTTCATTTCAATGCCATCAAACAAACAAAAAATTAATAACCATTTCTGTCAAAAGTGAAATAATCAAGTTTTAAAAAGAACCTCGTCATATAAATATTATTTATTTGGAGTACTGTAACAGTGACAGAAAAATATTCATTAAATTTTTATTTAAAAATTAATTATTTAAAATTTCTTATGGTTCTTAAAAAAAATAATAAATCGATTTTTTGCCTGTTTTCAAAAAACTTCATTAAAATAAAATTCGTATCTATTTGGAAATTTCTGTCACACAATGTGATTTATAACAACTGCCCACACAAATTGACAAGAAATTTTGTTAAGAGACAACTTGTAGCAAATAACCAACCATTAAACTAAAAAAAAAAGTAACAAAGTCAAGCAACAGGCCAATAACCAACCGACTTACCAAACGGCAAGAAAACCAAAAACTTTTTTAGAAAAACTATCACGAAAAATGTTCGCTCCAACACAAAAAGACAAAATAAACAATTATTCGCCAACATGGAGCAACAAGACGTTAAAAAATACAGCATCAACGATTGAAAACGTAACATTTCCATATGAACAAATGATTATTGTGGTCGCTGTTGTTGTGGGTCTATCGCCAAATACGCACGCACAATAACAGCTGGGACTCCTTGCAACAAAATACAAAAAGGTCTATTGAGTGGACTTATTGCGTTATATGAAATATTAGAAAAAGTAGAGAAGATTGAGACGAAAGGGTGATTGAAAAAGAGATTCACAACTTTTTGTTTCACTTATAGTGCAAACTACCTTAAGAACCACCAGAAGTCAAAGAAGCTATTTAGGGCTTAGAGTTTTAAGAATACAAAGAGCAAGCAATTTTTTCTAAATATTTAACAAAAATCGACATATTAACTACTGTTTTGGCTACTAGTACGTAACGAGGTAACTAGTGCGTTATAGGCAAAGTCAAAGAAAGCTCCTCGCTAGAGTGGTAAATCCAATATCCTGTATGGATCACATATGTGGAAAGAAGTTTAGAGATGCACATCCAGAGAGGACTTTATGTCAATACCTTGTGTAAGTTGTTGGCGAGTTTGTAGTGTATTCCGCTCTATATCACTTACCCGGCGTTTACACATGCAAGGGCAAGTTCGAAAAACTCTATACACTCACACATTTTTCCTAACAACATCACATTTTTCGCACTTGCAGCCCAGCTTGCAAGAGAATTTGCTTGCAAGTAAATTTTTGACACTTGCAGCAAGTAAAATGACAAATGGTCTAAACGAACAACGCTTGCAAATTATTGAATTTTATTATCAAAATGCGTGCTCTGTTAAGAAAGTTCAAAAAATTGTGTTCAGCGACGAAGCTCATTTTTGGCTCAATGGGTACGTTAATAAGCAGAATTGTCGATTTTGGAGTGAAGATCAGCCAGAAGCATTGCAAGAGCTTCCAATGCATCCAGAAAAAGTCACAGTTTGGTGCGGTTTATGAGCTGGTGGCATCATTGGACCGTACTTCTTGAAAGATGATACGAATCGTAACGTAACTGTGAATGGTGAGCGCTACCGTGAGATGATATCCAACTTTTTTTTGCCCAAAATGCAAGAGCTTGACTTGCATGACATTTGGTTTCAACAAGACGGTGCCACATGCCACACAGCGCGCTTAACAATGGACTTATTGAGAGGCGAGTTCGGTGAACATTTTATTTCACGTTCGGGACCGGTCAATTGGCCGCCTAGATCGTGCGTTTTAACTCCTTTAGACTATTTTTTGTGGGGCTATGTTAAAGCTCATGTCTGTACAACATTGAAGCATTTATTCATGAGATACCGGCCGAAATGTTGGAAAGAGTATGCCAAAATTGGACTAAGCGGATGGACCATTTGAGGCGCAGTCACGGTCAACATTTGCATGAAATAATCTTCAAACATTAAATTCTATGGACGTACTATCGATTCAAATAAAGATTTCATGCATTTTTCTGAATTTTATGTGTTTTTTTTAAACTTTCCTATAGCTCTTAAAAAATCACCCATTAGTACTTAGTTATATAAAAATTATGTTTATTGTTGATTTTCTGTATGTTTTTAGGAATAAAAAAAACAAAAAAAAACATATTACAAAGCAACACATCTTCATTGTATTTTAAAACATAAATTGCAAGCTTTTAAAAAAAATATTTTTTATCAAAATATTTTCTTAGAAATTTTATGATATCGGTAACTACGGCAATACTGGATTTACATATTTAAAAAATAAACATAATTTTTTCATCAAGATGGACCAAAAATAATATAAAGAAATAATTAAATTATTTATCTTTAATATTATTAAATAAATTTCGTGATAACATTAACATGATAATGTTTTTTTTTAACCCAAAAATGAAGCTTTTTTCATAAGATGTTTTCGCTTCGAGAACATTTGAAAAATAAACTTACAACTGACTGTGTAAAAACTCAAGTTACTTGCAAGACTTTCGGCTATCTCTTCGAAATTTTCGTTGATAATACATATACACTACTTGCAAGTAATTACTTGCATGTGTAAAGGCAGGGTTAAAGCAGAATGCGTCGTTGCAGGCATAGTTCCAATAAATATCACAGCTAGACATTTTTCGAAAATTACGAAGAGAGAATAAATGACCCGAAGGGGCACCATATATTAATCCGACTAGCCGAACGAAGAATATCTATGCAAAACTGGAAAAGTAGGTGTGATAATTCTAGTGCAAGACGATGAACGTATAGATTAGATCCAAACATTAAGAAGTTAGTGAAGCCCCAATAGGGGGAGTCAGCCACATTTAGGCAATATTTCGGACAAGACGATTCACCATTTTCTCCAGTCTGCTTATAGAGAAGATTCAAAAGATTAAAACAAAGAACACCATCTGGACTATGATGGCATCTATAGGGAACTGGAATCGAAAGTAACATTTGTAAACTGCTCGCGAAGAAAGGAAATACAAATTCAAACTCAATGAAAGCAAACCCGTTAGGAAGTAATACCTCAATACAAAATTAGGCTTCCAACGAAGCAGGTTTGTAAGGGAGAAACGTAAAAGTTTCGCTTTCCATATCGCTTACGGAAGACATGAATTTTATATGGTGAGTTTCCACTCCGAAGCAATACATTTTTGACACAGAAAGCGCTTTATTCAACGCATATAAGAATTGGGGAATGTAACGATCAGCTTTACACATTGAATTTGTTGTTGTTACCCTTATTCTTTAATATGCTCCCTTACAAACCTGCTTTGTATTAAGGGAATGTCGTCGCTCTTGAAATGATCTATTTTTTTTATTTGTTAACGATTCCTTTACTTACCTTACTGCATCTATGTATGTCTTGTTGCGTAGCGCATAAATGTGCGGTTACTTTTTAAAATTTACTTCATAAAAGAAGAAATTTTTTTAATGGGACCTTATGGCAGTTTCGCAGAGTGAAGTGGCTTCAGTCTGCTAGAATCCAATATATCCCTTATCACCAGGTACCTATGAGGGTCACCTCCAACCACCAACAAATCAAAAGGGCCATAAAAAAGAGTTTAAAAATCTGAAATACGGGTCTGGTCTGAAAATCACGTCATTTCCAAACACGTTCTTTGAAAATCACGTGTGTGAATTTGTGGTGTTCTGGCGGTCATGCCGGTTTTGTGTTTCTCGATGTGCTTTCGGCAATTAAAAATTACACCGAAACACACAAAAAACGGAACATCAAAATAACACACGTGTGATTTTACAAGGCGCATGTGATTGAAAATCACGTGATTTGAGTAAAAGTGATTTTTAGAACAGGTCTGATAGTCGAATTCTCCTTTCGAAATGCATGAAATTTGTAATACTTTTTCTAGACCACTTATACTTGAACGGCTTTGGAAAGGTTAACAATTATCTTCTCAAGGAAAAGCATATCAAAAAGTACACCACCTTTTACTTAACCCTTTAAACTACACATGCTATCTGTTGCATATAGGGTTCGTAATTTTCCATTCCGGTTGTAACATTTTTCTTGCACTCCCCGGGAAAAAAATGCGGAAATGTATATAAGATTTATCATATTAATTATTAATAATGACCGATAATGCCTAATCAAAAAAGCTGAATAGAGTGTTCTATTTGGGACCTGTTTCTGATACACGAGCGCAACAGGGATTGGTAACTCTTTCTCTTGTTTCCAAATTTCTGGTAACATCATCAAATCAGGATGACTGTGCGCTCGTTAGTCAAATCATTTTATATTAAAGCAAAAATGGCCGTCAGAATTAAGACTTGAGAGATATTTAAGCTTTAATCTTAAAACATTTCACGTTCCACAACATGTTTTATAATACATAATAATTTTCAGGCAAAATTGTCGAACATGAAGCAAAATATTTCTTAATCGTTCCAAAGAAATTGTAATAGATTTTAGATTTTTGCCAAATAACGGGTAATTGTTCCAATCCAAAATAATTTTGTTTAAAACATTTCAACATCGAAGTAACTGTTACTGCCATTAAATGTCACAACAGTTAAAGTTAAGAACTTTGCTAAGAAATTTCCGAAAATTACTGGAAATTTAAAAAAATATTTTCTCGGGAATTGTTTGCCGAAAAAAGGAACCCTTTTTGCATACCAAATCGTATTCAATGTCGTTTTGAGTTAAAATACAGTTTTAGACATAAAAATTGGCTAGGAATAGTTAATGACATATACGTAGATTGGCAATTATTCATTTTATCTCAAATGAAATTCGTCTTTTTCCTCTTTTTCGTCAATTTGGAGACACAGACGTGGGAGACGATGTCTACTCGTCCATTCATTTAAAGGTTTATTAAATGGTTTTGTTCTTTGACGAAATAAGTCAAAACAATTGTATATTTCTATGCAAATTTGACTACGAAAAATACTTAAACATTCTGTTGAAATTTTCTCAATCTATAAATTCTCATCATTAATCTGTCAAAAGATACCGTTAAATGTTAACTAGAGTTTTTTCTACGAAATCATTTATTTTATGGAAGTTTTTAATTTACTTAAGAGCTTAGAGGAAAAGGGGAATTAATATATCTTTAAATTTAAATGCTGGATTCGTAGATTCTCCTGATTTTACTGAAAATATATTTAACTACGGCGGATGTTTTCTCGACATCAAAGTTAACTGCAGATTGCTTGATATTTTTGCACAAGATTGCTAGACACTCTAACGTAACACTGGCATGGATTCCAGGACACAGTGGGAAAAACCACACTGCAGATGACCCAGTAAAACAGGTTTTTGTTTTGAACGCGTTTAAATGGCTCGCTGTAGTACTCTTATTCAACGTGAGTCATACAGAAAGACTCAATCGAGATGCTGATTGGTCAGAATTCTATGTCTTAGATTTGCTGCGGAGAATACCCGCGTTAAGCTTATATTAGATAGATTAGAAGCTTATATTTGGTAGGGACCAAATTATAAGAGATATGAAAAATAAATTTTATATTGTATTTTATTCGACCTTTATAATATATAAATAAAAGAACTTTTTTTGAGCTCGAGGTCTTTTTTAATTATTTTTATTTTATAATAATTTATTAAATTTTGTCGATATTTCGTTTTTCATTGAAAAACATCTTTTGTTTATTTTTGTTGTTTGTAATTTCTAGATTATAGCCCAGAAGATGTTTTTCAATGAAAAACGAAATATCGGCAAAATTTAATAAATTATTATAAAATAAAAATAATTTAAAAAGACCTCGAGCTCAAAAAAAGTTCTTTTATTTAGATATGAAAAATAATTACATACCCAATACAAAATGGAGCTTTAAACGAAGCAGGTTTGTAAGGGAGAAACGTAAAAGTTTCGCTTACCATATCGCTTACGGAAGACATGAATTTTATATGGTGAGTTTCCACTTCAAAGCAATACATTTTTGACACAGAAAGCGCTTTATTCAGCGCATATAAAAATTAGTGAACGTAACGATCAGCTTTGCACACTGAATTGTTTGTTATCGTTATTCCTTAATATGCTCCCTTACAAACCTGCATCTCCGTATGTCTTATTGCGTTCCGCATAAATGTGTGCTTACTTTTTAAAATGTACCATTAGTGCTTAGCAAAATAAGAAAATTTTTTTTTGGGTAGATACCTGCCGGGTTAGTCTTACTCCATGTTGGTCTTAACCACTGTGAGACAAACAAATGGGTTGTATATGAGCGCAACCGTCAAATACAGGCAGCAATTTGAAATGTCTATGAGCTGGATTTATCAAACCTCCACTGCCTTTTGGTATGCTTATATCTTCTGTTGTATAGCAACAGTACCAAGTGAGATCCGCCAGTAGGCCGAACTTCGTCACAAGTGGTCGAAGATCAGCATTTGAATCTGACCACAACCAGCATATGATCCCCGAAGGGACCTCAACCAATCGTCAGGTGGAACTGAAGTCCCAGGGCCCATATACCCCTGTGCTACCAGATTGGATATCTGGTCAGCCAAAATCTCAGGAGATCTGTCAAGTTCAAATCTGCCGAATTCCAGGTATTGACTGTACCTGATACCCCCGGAGTATGTAACACCAAATGATAAAATATTCTTAGGATGTTTCCCTACATACCCTCAGGGCGACCAAACTATAACAGCGACGTCGGTCACTACTGGATGACATATTTGAATGTCAATTTGTTGGCTTTCCAATGGTTCACTGTTAGTCACTCATTCAGCGCGAGTCTTATAGACTTGCAAAATTAGGGTGGAATCGTACATGCACCTGCTTTTTATTCAGAGATTTGCTATTTGGCCATGATGAACGGATGATATGCTCTCTACTGAGGCTCAATAGGGAACAGATCAGGATATGCATCTAGGTGATAACTGGGCACTGTCCGGTAGGGACTCATGTAAATATAATAAGTCCGGAATTCAATAACTACTGCAGTAGTTGCCATGACGAGGAGGAAAAGGAAGCTGTTTTTCATTTTCTGTGCCAACGTCCAGGAAATTAGGACATTAAATAGAGATACCTGGGAATATACTTTGATATAAATATCATCATATATATATTAAGAATATTTCTTCCACAAAAAAAATCAAGCAAAAACAAAAAACCAGTGTTTGCTTGTTTGGATGATCTATCTCAGATTGCTTCTTCTCTTCATTAGGACCACGAACTGGTACAATTCTGCAGTGACAGCTATTGAATATCTCTTCTATAAGATGGCCATTGGCGTCGAATATCACAAAATGACCACTGATTTACCCAAATGAGCAGTCTTCTGGGCGGCTTACCGGGCAACTCCTGGTACTTCTGTGTTACCAGATTGGATCCCTAGTCAGCCAAATTCTCAGGCGATCTGTCTAGTTTAAATCTATAAAATTTCAGGTATTCACTGTACCTGATATCCCCGGAGGATGTAATACCAAAAGACAAAATATCCTTAGGATGTTTCCCTACATACCCCCAGGGGGACCAAACTATAGTAGCAGCATCGGTCATTACGGGTCACTAGTTGATAGGGACCAAAGCAATAACTACTGTTCGACCTGCAATAATGAAGAGGAGTAAGAAACGATACTTCATTTTTTTTGCCGTGTCCTAGTTTTAGGGACATTAAGGCAAGGCCTTCTTAGAGGCTAGAACTGCCCCCTTTTTGGATGATCTATCTGAGGTAGGATTAGTGTCATTCTTCCTTTTAATCATAGAATAGAAATAGTTAGAGACTGCAGTGATGTATAAGGAAAAATGTAGCTCGAACACTGGCCACTGCCACAGGGTATCACAAAGGGATCGCAGTAAGAACCCATGAGAGCCATCTTCGTGTCACCTGCCCATTAAGCCTAACTTAAGAATCCTGCAAAGCTTATCTTTTATAGCAATGTTTTGTTTAAAATCTAAAACACACGAAATTATTTCTAATGTTAAAAAACACTCTAAGCCTGATGGTAGAGGACATAATAAATAAAATACGAAAATATATTAACAAAAATAAAATGGACAGCTCTAATAAGTTAATACTTTATCTGAACAACTTTTTTTATATTTTCCCTTTTTTATTACTTACAAAAACTGCTTTCCCAATTTTACTCTTTGTAACCTTAAAATCAGTAAGTTACTTTTTTTACAACTTTCACAATTGAAATTGTTTAATTTTCTGGTTGATTTATCATGACCCTGATCTTGAAATCCATGAAAATGTGCAACAAACATTTTCCTGGTTTTCAATTTGGTTGAAACAGTAACAAAATTAAATTATTTATTTTTTCCTCTTTTATTTGCACCAACACAATAAAATTAACTAAAATTAAATTTTTGAGGTTTTTATGTTTTTATTTTCCAGTGGAAAAATATGTTCATCTTGTATTTAAATAAAAGTTCTACACAAAGTATTCAAAATCTTCTACAATTTGTAACTAGTTCGAAATTCTATATGCAACTTACATTGCAAGTACTTTAGTTGCAAAACTGTTTTAGCAATTGTATCATTACGAACTTCTGTTATTCATTTAACTACAGATTGTATGTTCATTGTTAATGGACACAATTACTGGCCAATGATCAGATGTACTCGTATAACGAACGATTGGTATTTGTGGCATGCAACCACAATGTCAAAGATAAAACTAAACCATATTGTGGGTTCTGCCTTACAAACTCTCGTAGTCTCTGATACATTTACTTGCTGCATGTGGTAGTAACTCTGCATTGAACTTTTTTTTTTGTATTAAGATTCTAACGATTTTTTGTTATTTGAAAAATTAAAAAACAACCAACACAAAATGTAATTTTGGTTAACAAACAAATAGATCGAGATTAAAGTTGATTGTACAATCATTTAAATCTTTATAAATGTTTTCTTTAATTTAAGTCGTACAAAAAAGGCATTAAGAATTTCTTTGAGGTCATTTTAGTGTGGAGGAGTTTGAGGAGAGTAGTTGTTAAACGTTTATTAAATGTATTCGAATATAAATAATAACCAAATATGTCTATAGTAAAGCAGGTTATTTTTATTAAGCTGGGGGTGTCAGAATAAAACAAGTAGTTGGTGGGGTTTCCACATAGGGGAACTGGATATGAAAGTTTCCTTTCGTCTACCGGATGACTAGTGTCCTCACTCGGAAATCTCTGCTATAATGCGGGCGGCTGACTGGTTAAGATATTTGCGCATATCGAGTGGTATTAATATATAAACATTAAAATTTGTCTCCAATCACCAAATTCATAGAATCAAGATAATAATTTGTTGATTTTGCACCAACTACCAAAATGATTATATTAATTATTAAAAATAGTGATATTTTAATAATTTTAATTAAAATAATGATCAAAAAACTTTGCCATTTCAAAAAATTTGTTAATTGATTTAATTAAATATAGCTCAGGTTTTGACAATTCTCAACAACAATTCTACAAGATTTTTTTTTATTTAATTAATATTTAAATAAAATATTTATTTCAAAACAACTAAAATGTCAATTACATCAAAATTATAAATTAAATTTTTTTTAACTAAAAAATAATTGATTCAATTATCACATTATTAAATTGAAATGCTTTTTAAACATGTTTTTAATTGATAAAAACCCACAGAAAATATTTTCTGTGAATATATATATGGGGGATTTCATGTCAAGTGACCCAACTTTTGAAATCGATTTCTTCCGCTTTGGATGAAATATGCACTAAAGTTACCCAGGAAAAACTTTTTGAATTTTGGTAATAGGTCATAGTTATTTCATACGTTACCTGGTAAGTAGCTGTCATTATAATTGTCATTATTCTGAAAATCTCAATAAGTACTTGCTAGTAATGACCTTAGTAAGTACTTTTCACTACTATTATGAATATTTGCTTACTAATAATCAGCTAAATAACTACTTATTAGTTGTATTGTTTTCAGACCTGAATATTTAATTACTGGTAACTAGCTTCATAACTACTTTTTTGGTCTATTAACTAGCCCCAATTAAATAAAAACTAGTTATTTTTTGGCTTCTCGTAAGTATATTTTAAGTACTTACAATTCAACTTACTGGTAGTTAAATAATAACTAGATATTTTGTGACTTCTAGTAAGTGCATTGTAAGTACTGAATTCTGTGGACACCTCGAACAAAAATAAGTAGTTATTCAGCCGAAAAATAAGTAGTGTTTATTTTTCTACAACGTTACTTGCTAACTTACCAGGTAAGTAAAGTTTTTCCTGGGTAGTTAGTCTTATTGGATAGTAGTTTAGACACAAATTTTCAACAAGATCGGTCAAAAAGTTTCTGAGTTAGAGGGGGTCAAAATTTGACATTTTGGCCAAACCGGTGTTCTATCTCATCCATGTAACTTATAATCTATTGGAGTTAGCAAAATTTGTCAAAAACAAATTAGATAGCTATTTCTTCAAGCTTTCGAAAAACATTTTTTTGTTTTTTTTTTTAAATTTTTTAAAAATTTTTTTTTTTAAATTTAAAACTTATTTTTTTTTTTTTTTTTTGAAAAAGGTATTTTTTTTTTTTGCTCAAAAGAAAGCTTAGGTCTTTTCCTTTAAGTAAGTTATGGTCGCTTTTTGGGATGCGAGTGGGTTATGTATAAAAAAAATAATTTGTAAGTCAAGACGTCAAATGCTAAAAAAAAAATAAAAATCCTCGTCTTGAGTTAGATATTATTTTTTTTTTATATATCGCACTCTCATCCCACTAAGCGACCAAAACTACCTTAAAGGAAAAGACCTAATCTTTCTTTTGAGCAAAAAAAAAATAAAAAAAATACCCTTTTCAAAAAAAAAATACAAAAATAGTTTTAAATTTAAGAAAAAAAAAATAATTTAAAAAAAACAAAAAAAAAATATTAAAGGACTTATGTGATTGAGATTAAGTTTTTTAGATTAGTTATCTTTTTGGTTTTATTATTATTATTTTATATTAATTTAATTATTATTACAAATAAATAAAAAGATTTAATTTGTCAACATCTCTATAGAAATGGTGATTTTATTCCTGGGATTAACATATTGTGGGTATTACAGTATCGAGGGAATGAAATGCTAGTTCGGTATGTTATATACCGTCGGAAAGGTTAATTTGTCTTGTTTCTCAGCATAAGTTATATTTTTAAGATTTTAGAAACACTTACACATAAAAAAGAAAAAATTCAAAATAGTGCATATGCTAAAAACTGAAAAACCATCGTCTTGAGTAAGAAATTATTTTTTTTTATACATATCCCACTCTCATCCCACTAAGCGACCAAAACTACCTAAAAGAAAAATACTTTTGAGCAAACAAAAAAAAAAAAAAAAAATACCGTTTCCAAAAAAAATAAAAAATAAGTTTTAAATTTAAAAAAAAAAAAATTTTTAACAATATAAAACAATACAAAAAAATTTTTTTTCGATTGCTTGAAGAAATAGCTATCTAATTTGGTTGGGACAAATTTTGCTAACACCCATAGATAATAAGTTACATGGACGAGAAAGAACACCGGTTTGGCCAAAATGTCAAATTTTGACCCCCTCTAACTCAGAAACTTTTTGACCGATCTTGTTGAAAATTTGTGTCTAAACTACTATCTAATAAGACTAACCTTGGTGCAAATTTCATCCAAATCGGAAGACATCGATTTCAAAAGTTGGGTCACTTGACATGAAATCCCCCATATACTAAGAATATTTCTTCCAAAAAAAAAAAAAAAAAATCAAACAAAAACAAAAAACCGGTGTTTGCTTGTTTGGATGATCTATCTTAGATTGGTGCTTCTCTTCATTTTGGAAGACGAACTGGTTGAATACTGCAGTGACAGATATTGAGTAACTCCTCTTAAGAATGGGCATTGACGTCGCACAGTGGCGCCCGTAGAGCAAGCGAGGTTGCAAAAATCAAAATTTTCATGAGTGCCGACGAAGTTTTGAATAAACCCATGTTATAGGAAACTTTTCAACGATTTCAAATATGCCACTCTTAATAATATCACATTTTTAGTTTAGAAGATATAACCGTTCAAAGTTGACCGACTTTCGGTTTTCAAAAAAACACACAATTTTTAGTCAATTTGTTGCGATTTCAGGTGTAATATCACGAAAAATAGGTAACGAATCGCCTTATTTTTTGTTTGTATTGATTGATGTATTTATTAAATGTATAATGATAAAAAAAAAATTAACTGTTTGCTTTGTGTTTCTCCTGGTAAATCACTATTTAAAAACTATCCGTTTTTTCACTATTTTTCAACTTTGACGGAAAATAAAAAAAAACTATATTTTTCTATATTTGCCATATTTGCAAAACCTGTTCTTTGATTATTTCTTTACATAATTCAAAAAGTTTTATCTGCCCGTACGTGCCCGTTTGGCTTCTAGAGGTAAAAAAGTTTAAAAAGACATGGTTGCAGAAATTGTATGGCGTCCATCCCTTATATGTTTTGACGGACAGTAGTTTGATCTAATAGTTTGAAAAAAACTACTCATTGAAATTAGCAGCGTACAAATGGTCAGGAACAATATTGACTTATGGTCCCTACAGGTAGGCACAAATCTTATTTGGACACGTGCATAATATCAAAATTGCATTATTCAGCCTAAATCCATATGTATGCAGGGAACAGGTAAATTTTTAGGCATGGTAGCATAAGCCTATATATTGCAAAATAAGCATAATGCCTGGATTAGTCTACGCCTGAAAGTTGGCGCAACAATTAAACAATTTAAGTACTGAAAACATGGCGTTGAACAATTTAAAATTATTTGAACTGTTTAGAAAGTCAACCACACCAAAGTTTTTCACGGAAGTGAAAATTCTTCCTGAGAAGTTGACAGTGATCAGCAAATGGGGCTGCGATGGATCATCCGGACAAAGCGTTTATAAGCAAAGGATATCTTCCGATGACGCTACAATATCGGACGGAAATATGTTTATGGCATCTGTTGTTCCTTTGCGGCTAAAATCGGATGATTCCCTACACTGGAAAAATCCACGTCCGTCATCAGTGCATTATTGCCGACCAATAATGATTCAGTTTGCAAGGGAATCGGCAGAACTCATAAGGACTACGGTGAAGGACACTGAAGAACAAATAAGCAAGATTAAGCCTACAAAGCTGCAAATTGGAGAAGGAAAATATATTGAATGCAATTACGAACTGACAGGAACAACCTCAACAATGTCATGCCCGATTTGCAAAAAGAGTCAGAAGAACTTTTTTCAATTCAATTCAATTTATTTCATATATAATATGTTACATCTCAATTTTATATAATTAGTTGTAAAGAGTTTAAGATTAGTATCTTTTTCTGCTTAATTATAATATATTTCAATTAGTTATCATATACATATATATAGACAGAATTATATTGGAGGTAAAAATTTAGCAAAAACCTATTTAAACCCCTTTTTTCGTTTTATTTTTATATTTTTTTTATCGATTTTATATTATTATTTGTCAGAAGAACTTTGGTAATTTAAACGATTCTACAAATGAGGAGAATTACGAATATGGAATGTCACCATTGCACGCAAGGATAAGGTGTATGGAATTCTTGCTAAAACTGGCATATACCCTACCACAAGAGGAGGAAAACTTCGATGAAAATACATCAATAAAGGATAAGGAAAAGATCAGAAAGAAGCAAATACAGGATGCTTTTTTTAAACACGTTGGACTAAAAGTAGACTGTCCCAAGCACGGATACGGTAACTCAAAAGATGGAAACACTTCTAGGAGATTTTTTGAAAATGATGAGGCAGTAACTAGAATCATTGGAATTGACAATCAAATCGTGAAAATTGAGTACCAGTCTTTGCCAATTGGAGAGCTTTCTGAAGAAGCACAGGAGTCTCTTAACAAATTTTATAAAAAATATAGATTGCAGAACACATTCAAAGCATCAAGGGTAAGGCAAAATAAGGACCTCTTCAACATGTTGGCAGCATCTTCCGATCCACTTATTTCTTCCCTGCGGCATGTGAAGTCACGAATAGAGTTACAAAATAATTATAGTTTAGAAATGGTTAGTCTTTTAGATATACCTTCTCTTACGAATTGTGATGAATATTTTACAGAAAATTGAAAAAATAAATTAAAAAAAAAATTAATTTTTTTTTTAATTTGTTGGGTAATAATTTAAAACATAAAACCCTTAAGAAAAAAAATAAAAACAATCTAAAAATGTAAAAATAATTTTTTTTAGTTACCATAAAATTGATTTTTCTACTAATTTTAACTTTGATAACCCATAAGTAGGCCCCTACAAAGCGTAGCACCCTTTCCAAACGCTCATTTCATAGGCTGAACAGTTATCTATCATATGCTGTTTAAACTGTTCAATTATCTTATTCGGTTCAAAAGATATGATTTTTGCAACGAAAAAACTCAAATGGCGCCACTGTGCGTCGACTATCACAAAAGGGCTACTGTAGCATTTATACCTGATGTGTTATTCAATGTTTCCCAAGATTCCATATTTTAGTTAAATTAAAATTTCAGAAGAGCGGAACTTGTTAGGGTCAAAGGAGCTTAAAGAGATATTAGTACCATCAGAGAGCTGAATATTTCCTCTTTAGTCCCATGCATACTTTTGCAATTGTTTGAAATTGTTTGTTGAACACTTTTTTCATTTTAATGGAGTTACTCGCAACTTTTTTCCTTTTACTTTACTGAATTATATCACATTGGTTTACGAACATTTTGCTTTGAAAATAAATTCTGGAACTGATGCAATTCTAGAAACTGTCATAGCAGGGCAGCTTTTGAGTTGATTTGAAAGAACACGGGTTCATAGAGTAATGGGACAGTGACTTGTGGACCTATAAAATTGGTAACCTCGGATATTTAAACTTTTAAAAATTCCCGAAAAATATGTGTTTGTGGATTGCAACAAAATTAGACTTAAGCTGGCCTACAAATAAGATGCTTTAATGTTTTGGTTAACTTTGTTGCCTTTAAAGATATTCGGATAAAACGAATTTTTGGGCTGATTTTTTTTAATGATTTTTTCGAGTTTTTTAATCGCGTGGATTATGTTTAATATCAAACTGTTATTAATAGTTGGTTAAACATTTTTTATATTGGTAGGAAAGTAGACTTTTAGCAATGGTATGTTGTATTATTAAATGCTTATGCATTTTTCTATAAGTACCCTGTAGTCAGCCTAGAGCCATATGTCTCTTTGTCACCACACTTTTCTCTAGCGACAATTGCACTAGTTAAAATGTAGCCAGCTTTCCTTTAAAGCGCGAGTAGAGATACGTTAGAGACAACCGTACTAGTGTATTTCTGGTGACATTTTCAATAAACGCGTCAACAGTTAGTTTTTTTTTTTTATTACGCCGTGCACTCAATAGGTAGAGATTAAAAAATGTACTGGTAAACCCTTGGTTTAAATGCCGCCCTGTGATCACAAAAAACTACCTAGTCAGTAGTGCTACAGTCTTCTGGTGGATTTGGCAATGACAAGCTAATGCTAAATGTCAATAGAGGATAACATTGGCTGGGGTTGTTGGTAGACTGGTAGACGAAATTTTTAGTCAATTTGACATTTGTTTCTCCACATGCCCTATCAAAAAAAAAAATCAAACAAAACAATTTAATTTAACTGCCTGGCACAGTTAAATTAATTGTATTTATATTGAAAACAAAAACCAATTTTAGTTTTTTATTATTGTTTTCAATATAAATATGCGAAAGAAATGTTCTTGTCGACAGTCAAGAACATTTTTACTTACTGGCAGTAAGTAAAAATTCTAATAATTCAAAAATTATAGTATGGCAATTTTTAAAAAAAAAAATACTTTTTTTTTAAAAGCGTTTTTCCGGGCTTGGGAATTTGGGTTTTTTTAAATCAAAAATGGGGATGCCTTTTAGTACACTGTTTTAAGATCTTTTCGGTCTACATTACCTCAGAATTTCTTGTGATATCTCTATCCATGCTAGATTCATGGAGTGTAAAATATTAAAATTATTATGGCCCTAATCATATAAAATGCAGTGAAATGCCAAAGATAACATTAAAAGCACAAACAATGTCATAAATATTTTGTAATTTTGTTGTTGCTTCCTACAGAAATTCACATTGCGTTTTAAAATTTCAAACGCTTCATTGCTTGTGTCGTTGAAAATTTTAAAACGGTACTTGAATTTCTGTTGAAAGTAACAACAACATTACAAAATATTTATGACATTGTTTGTGCTTTCAATGTTATTCTTCGGCGTTGCGCTGCGTTATACATGATTAGGGCCTGCATCTATAGTATAAATGAAGGAAAGGGCTTTCAATATGAGTAAAATTAGTAATTTAAAGGTTAGGCACTCTATAAATCCGACACGAATAACAATACCATACTGAAATTTGGCAGTTATGTAGATTAACAAGTTCTTAACACAGTGGACAAGGAAACTCCCCCTTTTGAATAAAAAGTAAAATAATTCTCAATCTCAATAATTAGCATATTCTTACTAAATGCTAAAAAAAACATCAAAAGTTCAATTTTGACCTTAAATTTCTCAACAACTGCTAAACCGATTTTAACAAAAATTTAAACTGTATTAAAGTTCAAGAAGCCTTCTCTCTAGCAAGAAATTGCAAAATTATCTCTATCGGTTCAAAAGTTACAGACTTTTGGCCAATGAAAAACGAGGTTAAGCTACTGTGCGAGACAAAAATGTAAATAAGCCAGAATCAATTTAGATTAGCAAATCAACAACTTGTCTTACCTTTTTGATTCCCAACATTCTGACTTAAATAGTGCTTAAAAAGACGCAGCATCGAAAATAAACTAGAAAACCTTTTTCTTTACTATTAATTTTCCTTTGAACAAATATAATGAAAATAATAATTAAAAAGTATAGAATTTAATACCTGTCAAAATTTTAATAAGCTTCGTCATTTGGTTTGTATTTGACAGCCATTCATAGCAGACTCTGGCTTGAGAAGAAAATGGAAAAAAAATAAATTTCCTGTGCTCATTAAGTATTCCATGGCAAAATTTACTGAATAAGACCACGAATTGCCCCCTTGATCCACTTTATTCGTCGGATTTCACCAGATTGAATATATCCAGAAATGGCTCGGGTAAAGAGATCTGACGCCAACGATGAAATCATCTGACAAACAAATACTTATTTTGATAATCTGACAAATCGTATTTTTTGAAAGGAATAACAAAATTAAAGAAATCTTGGACAAAATGTATAGAGACTACGTTGAAAAACTAAAGTATCCAAAGACCTATGTTTTGTTTAAAAGTCTCCGACTTCGTGATCCGCCCTCGTATATGCTAACTTTTTACAACGATCTACCATATAATTTAAACAAATGTTTTATATTTATATTTTTGAGCAAAAAACAAATTTACTGAACGAATATTTTAAAACTGATCGTATATGCTAACTTTTTACAACGATCTACCATATAATTTAAACAAATGTTTTATATTTATATTTTTGAGCAAAAAACAAATTTACTGAACGAATATTTTAAAACTGATAAAAATCTAAAGAATTATAGACGCAAAGAAAAAACATGGTTGTGGTAATCATATTCTAAGAGCAACATATTATAACAAGATTCATGATTGTACTCAACATATTACGATTATTATTGAATCATATTCTGGCCAGATATATTCGTAATATACCATCATAATATATTTCCCTTAATCCTAATTTGTCTTTATTATATCATATTATAATATAATGTAATCATATTATTATCATGTTAATAATAATAAGTTAAGAGGTAATCATATTTTTATCATGTAAGTCATAATAATATGTAGATTAAATCTACAACCGAAAAATATTTCTAATATATATCTATGCGTATTTACTTACTGGCAACCTCAACGTAAAACTGTTACAGCTATTTCAAATCATAATATGATGCAACTTTAAACATAATATTTGTAACCTATTTTTGTCGTAGGTCTTAATTATTTATAAATTATTTAATAGAATTTTCAGTCTTTTTCTCTTAAATAACACAAACAAATGGTCAATATTTTTGCACCATTTTCAAACAATATTAAAATTTTATTAAAAGATTTTGTTTGTAGTGCTTTGCTTAATTCCCTTTTTTAATAATTGATAAAAATACTGAAATTTATTGTTGGAGGATAAGCTGTTCCTATGCGCATTTCACTGGTTGCTTAGGCCATATCGTCAGGAAACGTTCTCCTAAATAATTTTAGAAAAGCCAAAGCTATCAGCAAACAAAACTACAGAAGGAATGAGAATTACCTACAATACCCTCAAAAAGTTTTATTTGCAACGATATCAAAGCTTAAACAAAATACCAAACAATAAAACAGTGATGAGTTTTTATCTTTTCTTACATTTCCCACTACAATTAGTTAGAATTCTCCCAACATTAATTGTAGCTGTAAGTGGGTAAAGAAAAAACATATTAAAAACAAAAACAGTATTTTTATCAATTATTAAAAAAGGGAATTAAACACAACAAACAAAATCTTTTAATAAATATTTGTATTCCCAAAAACAACTTTATTAATAAATTGATATTTTATTTTGTGACACTTTACAATTTTTTTCAATGTATCTACAATTTCTTTATACTTGGTTTTTTTTAATGGGTATTTGTTTAAAGTGTTTAACCACTGAATAACAAAACAAACAAAACTGATGCAAACTTATTTTACAAATGGCGATAACTAATTATATTTAGAGTAAAGATATTTTGTTTGCATCTTAAACATATTATGAGTACACGAATAGAAAGTTATTATGTTATGGCTATTAAATATTAAATGGTTGTGAGGAAAATAATATGTTTTCAAAGTTATCATTATTTAGTTGTTATAGAAATGATTTTTCTTCAGTGAACCATACTTAAGTTTATAATAATATTGTTACAATAAAAATAGTGTAGTTGCCATAACCATGCCCACCCATATTTTTTCTCTGCGTGTAGTCAATCTCTAAAACATTGTTAATGAAGTGCAAGCTAAATATGAAAATAAAATACTTATGCAATACAAATTATTTTTATTTGCGAACAATCTTTTCGACGTATCCAGCAATTTAAAATTATTCCCATAAATTACTCATACTTTTAAAAAGAAATGTTCAATCATCATAAATCAAAAATTTTATATGTCCTTTAATTTAGTTCAATATGTATTTGATTAGATTGATTTTTAGTTGAGTGCATAGTTTTTTCCCAAGAATATTTACTTTGGAGTGTTTCCCCCTTAAAAAAAAAAGACTCAACAATCATGTGGTCACTTCGTTAAACAGACATGACATTGTTGGACATTGCAAACAGTCGCACAAATAAAAATAATTTCATGGGTCTGTTTTATATGATTATGATTATTATGATTATATTTGTTATTTTTATTATTTCCAACTAAATTCAAAACAATCATAATTCATACTATGGCCCCAGCTGAATGTAAATAAAACCATATAACAACTAACGTTGTTAGTCACTCACCACCCTTGACCATAATAAAAAAAAAAAAAGAAAAAAAAGCAATCGTCATTTCAAACACCTTATTATCATTATGACCAAAGTCATAAACATCATAATGATTGACATCATAAAAATTACCAAAATGCTATAGAATTATTTTTCATTTATTTCATTTTATTTTTATAGAAAAATAAATATGAAAAGGAATTAAAATTTTTTGCTGGCAACTTTTAGGGATTTATTGCACAAAAATCAATAGACATCTAGAAATAAACTGCCGCGTAAAAAATTCATACTGCTAGCACTTTTTCCAGTTTTTTTCCTTTTTCATAAAAAATGCTCATAAAAATATTTTATGTTCGCAATAATGACACCAACTTAATCATTGAGTTAATAATGAGAAACATGTCTCTCCATTAAAACAGAAATAGCAAAATGTGTCAAATGAAAGTATCTAAGGCGGTAAAATGATAAAAACCAACAACATACAAAAAAATCATTTGGGTTCCAACATATTTCTCTTTTAGACTGCCGCTTTATAAAATTTATTTAACATTTTTACGCTGTGTGATCTCTTTATCATAAATTTCTATTTAATTGTTAGAGAATTATTTATGCAGAAACAGAATGTAAGCGATGGGCGAATGATTTATACAAATATATTCCCAGTAAAAAAAATCGTTTTCTTTAAAAAAGAGCTGTTATGGTGCAAAAATCTGCTTTTTTAGTTCTGATAACAAAGAAGGTTTTACAGCATTGATGTCCAAAGCTAAGCGCATAGATTTTTATTAAACCTTAATATCAAGAAATTGTTTGGGTTGTGAAACATTTATGATAATACAGTCCAAACTATTTTTTTTTATTTTTTTTAAATTGCTTTTTAAAACTTTTAACAAACAATAGGAGTGTTCATTTACAGAAAATTATTGCTTATTTTCAATAATTGGTACTCGTAAGTGTTCACTCACGCGAAAAACTTGCAACGAGAGAGTGAAAAGAGAGCATACAAATTTGAGAGACTCAAAATTGTGTAATAATTTCTGATAGTAAAATTTTTATTAGCATAAATTATTCAAACACCTTTTTAAATATTTTTGTTTACAAAACAAAAATAGTTTTCATAATTTTTCAATAAAATAAAATAATAATTTGTTCTAAAATTTAGGAACAATATTCTTGCGCAAAATAATCTTGTATCTTACATCTGAATAGTGTCCTTATTCCTAACTTGCTGGTTTTTGCTGGTAAAGCGTTCCATTTACTTTTTTATTTTTTTGAGTAATTGTGATAAACATTTTGTAAATTTTGAATTTACTCTCTCGTTGCAAGTTTCTGCTAGTAAAGTAAATGAACACACCTAATATGCATTGAAAATTTTCCAATTAAAATTTTTCAAGTAAAAAAAAAAAAAAAATTCAGTGTGAATTGCGAGCATGTTTGTAAATTAAAAATACAAATTGTATCTAAGAAAACTCCAACAAAATCTTTTTACATTTATGCTTTTATGACAGTTTCGTAAAAGCATTACAATATTTTTTTATTTTCATCACTTATCTTACACGATGTATCTGAAACAGTATCAACACTAGAGTGACCACAAAAAATCGATTTTGGAATTTTCTTAGTCTTAACCCCACAAAACGACTCCCCTTTCCAGATATTGGGATAGCCAAAATTTAAGCTCGATTAAACAACGCTAACCCATGCCGCTCGTCGTTCAAAATTTGGAAAAATCGATATTTTTGGGCAAAAATCTGACATATGGAGCCATAACTCCAGAATTGTAAATAATAAAACCACGCTTAATATCTCAAAAGAAAGCTAATATTGTTCTTTAGAATTTAAATTACATACATAATTGTTGGTTTTTTCAAGTCAAAACGAGTTACAACAACTTTATCCACAAAAACGTGACCTGGTACCACTAGGAGCCTACTTCGTATATTTTTTTTATTTTTGATTGGTTTTTTTTGTCATATTTTTGAGTTTAAACTAGAAATATAATAAAAAGCAAGGAATACTGATAAGTCTAATGAAATATTTTATTTTAAAATATAAAAACCAGGTATATAATACATACAAAACAGACACCCGAAAAGGTACAGACCAGTGAGATCGATTATTCGACTTTTTTCAATAACCGGTTTTCGAATATTACGAATAGTTGCTATTTTAAAAAACCCGGTTTTCGGTTAAGCAATTTTTAAATAACCGGTTAACCGGTTTTAATTCGAATACTTAAAAAGACAAAAAGCAATTAAGTTTTTAAAATAAAACGTTAATTTGAATAAAAACAAAACAAATTTGCAAAACAAAGGAACCAACAAAATACCTAGATATGACAGACTAGACCTAACAAATATTTTACAATAAAATCCAAGAAAAGTGGGACCAGTAAATGGATCAAACTTTAGCTAAATTTTCAGCAATTTTTTATTGATTTACTAAACTTTATTTGTAAGAAGATATTTGTATGATGTAATTTAGAAACTGTTGAATGATATTTGATCTATACAAAAGTTTTGCTAAAGCAAATAAATTATAGGAATTTTATAAAGTTATTATTTGAAATATTCTCTCAAATTTATTTTGAATGAGTATTAATTTGTTGGTGGTTAAGCTATCTATATAAATCAACCACATTTCTCAAAAGTTGCAAACAAAATCTCTTAGCCAGGAGTATATATTTAAAATTATTTTCAGCATTATAGAAACGAATAGTGAACTGAACATTCTTTTTGTGTAAAATATTTTCAATTCGTCGACTACAATTTAAAACATTCCATGACATTGTTTGATTTCTTCAATTTTGTTTTTTAGTTCTTCGCATTTTAATAAATAAAACTGGTAGAAATTGTTCCCATAACGTTGATTCCGCCGTAATGCTGTAGTTTTTAGCATTAAGAGATGCAAGAACGACTTAAGAGTTTTTAGTGCATTAACGGGCATTTCGTCCTCGGCAACACAACGGGATAATATTTCACCCAATGATTCATTTTTTGCAGCGTATTTTAGTAAGGTATTTATTATTTGTCGTCTTCTTAAAACTTTTTCGAACGGAGTTAAGTTTCATTTGGATCACATTAATGTCAAGTATGTATACTAATTAAAGGTGATTAAAAAGTCGTGACATGGATGAACCTTTGTAACTTATCATTTTAGGGCACTTAAAGCACCTAACTTTGACTTTTTAATCGTATTCGAAAAATATCTAGAGATAACCTTTATATAAAAATATATTTAATATTTAGAATGCTCTTGCACAAATTACTATTTACTTTTTTGTTTTTTTTTTCTACAAGAACACATGCTTTTAAAGGCGATTTGTATTTACAGCGTTCACGATGTTTTTGACCTTTGTTACATTTTGCTTTGACATTCTTTATAAAAAGTTTAAGTTTGGCCAATATTCAATTAGAAAATACTTAAATCACAAGTACATCTACAATAAGATTAAGGAAAATGTATATAAATTACACATTACTAAAATAACCGGTTTATTATACCAAAGTAACCGGTTTATTCGATATTCGAAAAATGGGCATTTTAAAATAACCGACCCGGGCAAAGCTAAAATAACCGGTTAAAACCGGTCGAATAATAACCGTTCGATCTCCCTAGTACAGACGTAGGTCCTACATGAGTTGGTAATTTTACATAGTTATGTAATCTATTCTAGATCTTTTGTTAAACTAAGTTTTTGCAACGTCAGGATATTATGTCCAGCATTTGCTTACAACTATTTAATCAGTTTAGTTTTTAAAGTGCCTAGATCGAACAATTACACTATGCAACAAATGGGAATAATTTTTTTTTCTTGAATAACCACTATATTTGCAAAACTGCAAAAATCATCATTATTTCAAATATTATGGTAAGGTTTTTTTGTAAATAAAATTTTTTCTAACAATTGAGATATTTGAAAAGGCTGCTCCTTACATCTTATCGTAACTTTAGAACGACGTACCCGATTTTGTTATGCAATCCGTCAAAACATTTTAAATTACGCCAGATTTAAGTTTCTCTAATATAATTTTTTAATTTAGCCATTAGTTTTGGAGTTATTGAGGCCGAAGTGGCAAAAAAAATAATTTTTTTTAATTAATTCATTTATTAATGATGTGCTAATAGTCCCAATTTTTGAATGAAAACACTGAAATTTATTGTTGTGGGAAAGCTTGTTTCTATGCGCATTTCGCTGGTTGCTTAGGCCAGCTCGTCAGGAAGCTTTTTCCAAATACTTTAGAAAACTAGCTTTCCCACAACAATAAATTTCAGTATTTTAATTCAACAATCGGGATTATTAGCACATCATTAATAAATGAATTAATTAATAAAATATTTCATTCCCGAAAATAATTTTTGATAATAAATTTGCATGTGCCCGGCAAATAAAAAACTGAAATGGCAAGCTGCTTTATTTAAGCAACTTGTTTTTTTTAATTTTGTTTTTTTCTTTCTATCCTCTTACAACTACAATTCGTGTTGGAAAAAACCAGCCAATTTTAGGGGAATGTAAGAAAGAAAAATTTACGGTTTATTGTTGTGTCTTTGTGGAAGCTTTGATATTGATTCATGCAAGACCTGAGTGTTTAAAATTCTTATTCACTTTATGGTCTTACTTGTATAATATTTTTAGCTTTTCTAAAGTATTTGGAAAAAGTTTCCTGAGGAGCTGGCCTAAGCAACCAGCGAAATGCGCTTAGAAACTAGCTTTCCCACAACAATAAATTTCAGTGTTTTCATTCAAAAATTGGGATTATTAGCACATCATTAATAAATGAATTAATTAGTATAATAGTTTATTATTCTTTAAGCTGCATGAAAATCGATGGGTTATTAATTATTTTATGATCGATAAAGTAAAAGTACCTACTTGTGTAAATTTTTAATCGTAAATTTGTGTAGAGCCAAGAATTTCGTTATTTTAAAAAGGTATACAAAGGCAAAACCTTGCAAAATCTGCATTAGTTAACAAGTGATTGTAGACAAGACAAGTATTAATTAAAAATATAAAAATAAAAAATGAGCCGTTAGGTGACTATAGGGGATCAAAAAAATATAGTGGTTATTCAAGGAAGTTTTCCTTTTTGCATAGTGTTATCTAGTGAAGATATTTTAATTTTCCAGGTATTATTTTAAAAGACATTTGAAAACATTTTATTGAAATGAAAGTTTAAAATTTGGACTCTGAAATGGCATCCACATCAGGTGTACAAACCAGGACCAAGGATAAAATATTTCTCGTTTGTTATCCCATTCACCAGATCACCGGTTGTAAACTACCCTCAAATCGTCAAGTTTTGTGTGCTTCATTTTGTAATTTACGTACTGTGAAATTAACTAAGAGAATCAGTAAAACTTACCATACGAGAAGTGTTAATTTTTTGGAAGAAAGCTCATATCACGACTAAACAAGAGCAAAATGCCATAACTAAGTTCGAAAAACTTCACGCTGAGTGGAGAACTCTTTAAAGAGACCGGAAAAAAACATCGGAAGCGGTCTAGAACAAATTTAAAGAGTTTGTTGAAAAGTTGGATGATCTATTTGATATTGCTCTACAAGATGCCTTGACTATGATGAAATCGGTAAAAGAAAGGGCATTCCTCGTGTAACAGAGGCAGACAGCCGCCCAGGTTCCTTGACTAGAGTGGATCTCAAGTTGTCTCGAGCTAAAGAAATCAAAGCGCAAAATGAACTTGCATGAACTACCAACTCATGTAGGACCTACGTCTGTACCTTTTCTGTGTCTTAAAGATTGATGTTTGACTATTGACGTCATCCGTCCTCAATGGCGGTGACTGTTAAAGGGCAAACCCCTCTGAAGAGATTGTGTGGTTACAACGAAACTAGTCAGGGCAACATGTCCGTACACCCAGAGAAAAAATATGTTTAAATTTGGTCACCTCCAACAAAACTATTTTTAAAGAGAATTGAAAACATACTATGTTTAAATTTAACCATACTATTGTCACCGACAAATATATTATTGTTAAATTAGTCCTCCATCAAGATGGCACAACCATATTATGGTTGCCTCCGAACATCTTTTGGTTAATAATAACTAAAATATGTTTAACGCAAATTTTAAAAAACAAATTATTGTTATATTTAACCATAACATGTTTAGAGGCAACCATAATATGGTTTTGGCTTCTTGACGGAGGACTAATTTAACAATTATATGTTTGTCGGTGACAATAATATGCTTAAATTTAAACATAATATGGTTAAAATATTGTCTTAAAATAGTTTTGTTGGAGGTGACCATATCTAAACATATTTTTTCTCTGCGTGTAAAAACTGGGTTCAGTTACCATAAAATATTTAAAGCTTTATCGGTAAAAATAGTTTTTTTGGAGGTGACCATGTCGGAAAATGTGTTTTCTCTGCGTGTGTTGAGTGGTTCGGACGTGTTAACAGATGGACCGACGTTTTAAGGGCCAACCATAATATACGTGTCGTCGCTTAAGTGAACTTAAGCAACTGTGCGAATATATATTACACATATTTGGCCAACTGTAATGGTCTTAATCAAACATTTCGTCATTTGCTTAAGCAAAGTGCCAAACTGAACCCACATTCCGTACGGAATCGGTGGTTTTTTGATTTTGTTAAAAAAATAAATATAAAATTAGTGTTAGATATTTTAATTTTCTATCCATATTTTATTAATTAGTACAACAATCACCATTTTTTTTTTCTTTTAAAAACTCTGCTTGTAAATTAAATAAAGCGTAAAATAAACAAATACAGGGCTGTCATTTTCTGTCCTTTTTAATTTGAAGAAGAAGCGAAAAACAAAATATTACACGAATATGAAGCAAAAGTTAAATGTAAGTAAATTATGATCACCTAAAAGTCGTTTTTAATTTACTTATGCATTTGACAGACTTTTCGTTAATTTTTGACAGTAGCTTAAGCGACCCTAATGCACATTATAGTTGGGCCTTTAATCGTCTCAGAGTTACTAAAGAACTCACAATGATTATTTCTTGATGTTACACCCGGCATGACAAACTTAGTATACCCTTATTCACCAGTCGTGGTAGTGAAGATTATAAAAAAAAAAACCAAAAGGAGGCGTGAATTAAACATGTTTATCATAAATTTTTAAATGTCATAAAAACAAAGGGAAATAAACTACTAAAAAATCTTTATGTCACACTCATATTTAATTTCGGCTAAATAACAAACGAAATGAGGCTAAGAAAAAGTCGTATAAAAATTATAACTAGTTTGACATTTTTTTTTTTTTTTTGAATGTGTTTGTCTGAATTTTGGTTTCTTTGTTAGAATTCTGAGAATATTTTTTAAACAATTTAAAGAAAATATTTAAGAGAAAAAAAGACAGACAGACAGAGAGCATTTTTATCACTTACGGAAGCCCTAAAATGTGAATTGACATTGTAAATGAAAAGGAAACTGGCCTCATTAAAAAGAACATCAAATTTGGGGGAAACGAAATATGTTTTTTTAATGGACACGTGCTATTATTTAGAGGAATTGATAGCAAGTATATTATTTTATTAAGAGGAAATGTTGGATAAAATTAAAAAAAAATGGTTATACTTGGAATAAACTATACAAATTATTCCATCCTTATATTCTAATGTGCGAACTGGTTTATTGTACTCAAGAGAAATTTAATTGAGGAGTAGTGATAAATAATTTTTTTTTTTATTATTTATTTATTTAATCTTCATATGTTAAATATGAACTAACAATAATTAATCAAATCTTATACTAATATTATTTTTATCCTGCCAATGCTAGAATCAAATTTTTCTCCTTACGGTTTCTGTTCACAAATGTAGATGTTTAGCGGTCTTCTCGTCGGATGAGTCCTGCAGCATTTCTTCTCCTTAATCTAGAGTGGCCGCTGTCATTTAAAATATTTCGAGCTAGTGGATTTGGGTGCGACTCAAGCATTTGTTAATAATTTACTGCATACTTCGTAATAATAGTTTTTACTAATGGCACATTGAGATCCTTGTGAATATTTGAGTTTTTAACATACCAGGGAGCGACTGCGATTGTTCGAAGAAGTTTATTTTGGCGCCTTTGAAATTTTTCGATATTTGAGGCCGAGGCAGTGCCCCATAGCTGAATACCGTAGCACCAGATTGGCTTTAATATAGAGTTGTAAAGTAGAAGTTTGCAATCGAGGCTAAGAACAGAATTTCTTCCAATAAGCCAATAAATTTGAATTGCTTTTAGTTTCATTTCTTTTAGTTTTGCTTCTACATGGCATTTCCATGTTAAACGACGATCTAGATGAATTCCGAGATATTTTACATGCGATTGTTGGGGCACTTATTGATTATTGATTTTACTAGGGGGACATTTAATTTAATTAATAATTTAGAACTAGGAAGCCAAATGTTTTACTTAGACTTTGTTTAAAACAAAAGTTTCTTTTATGTGGTTAAAAAAATGTAATAGTTTTAATAGAAATGTTTTAAAACATTCGCTCGTAATAGGCGTGTGTGACCAAATTTTTTTTTGTCAAGAATGTGCAAGCGTGTTTGATAAACTAAAAATTTTTTTCCGTAAGAGCGCGTGACCAACTTTTTGCCCGTAACAGTGCGTGGCAAGAAATTTATGCGCCTTAAGAGGCAGGGAGACTTCCAAAGATCAATTTAAAAAATGATTTAATTTGGACCAGTCGTTTGGCTACAAATAAGTTTTGGCACACAATAACGAGACTTAGTATCTACTAGGGTATTCATTCGATTAACCGTTAATCGGTTAACCGATTAATTACTACCCGATTAACTGATTGACTAATTTTAAATCGGCAAATTTCGATTAACGATTAAACCGGTTAATTTTAGTCGATTAACCGATTAACCGAAGTAACAACATTTTTGAATTATTGAAGTATTAAAACACATTTTTTGTGTTTTTAATTATTTGTTTCGTCTCATATGTAAAAGGTATGCGTCTTGAAATTATTTTTTCATACAAACAAATAAGGTGTTCAGTGATCTTCATTTTAAATAGGTCTTTGCTGTCAACAGCTTGTAGGTCTACGTACTTTTTTATATGGGCATTTCCATTGTGATATTTGTACGACAAAATGTAAAAAAATTAAATGAAGTCAAATTTGTAAGAGTTAGTTAAAGAGTTCTAAATTCTAAATTCGATAAGTGAAAGAATTCTAAACATTTTTCTAAAAGATTTTTTTTAAGGTCTCCTTAAACTATTGAAATAGCTAATAAAATTATATAACATTTTATTTTTTAATTAATACATAATATTTATGTGTTAATTAAAAAATATGTATTACATTTTTATGAATTATTTTTTTGTTTGCTCGTGTTAGTTCAAGAATTGTTATGTTTGTTTTGAAAATGCTTTTTTTTAATAATAAACTCCAAATAATAAATAATTTTTGGATTTTTATGTTTTGAAATTACTTAATTTATAAAACAAAGTTGTTTTAATCGGTTAACCGATCAATTACAAAATTAACCGATTATTAACCGATTAAACCAAAACCTCGGTTAATTAATCGAGCGATTAACCGATTAAAGCAAAAGCCCGATTAAATGAATACCCTAGTATCTACCAGCTCACGCATTATTTAAAAGCCCATGGATGTTACAGAAACTACCTTCATCGCTTGTTTGTAAATGTTTGTTGTAGTAAAAACAACACTGCACAAGTTGGTAAAAAATGATTTGCTTGTTTTGTGTAGAAACAACAACAAAACTACAAGAAGAGAATTATACATTATTTTCATGCTTAAAAAGTAAAATAAGAAGCAATAATTCTTATATTATATTTGTTATAATGGGTGATTTTTTAAGAGCTATAGGAAAGTTTAAAAAAAACACATAAAATTCAGAAAAATGCATGAAATCTTTATTTGAATCGATAGTACGGTCCATATAATTTAATGTTTGAAGATTATTTCATGCAAATGTTGACCGTAACTGCGCCTCAAATGGTCCATCCGCTTAGTCCAATTTTGGCATACTCTTTCCCACATTTCGGCCGGTATCTCATGAATAAATGCTTCAATGTTGTCTTCCAATGCGTCAATTGAAGCGGGCATGTGTGTATAGACATGAGCTTTAACATAGCCCAACAAAAAATAGTCTAAAGGCGTTAAATCGCACGATCTAGGCGGCCAATTGACCGGTCCCGGACGTGAAATAAAATGTTTACCGAACTCGCCTTTCAATAAGTCCATTGTTAAGCGTGCTGTGTGGCATGTGGCACCGTATTGTTAAAACCACATGTCATGCAAGTCCAGCTCTTGCATTTTGGGCAAAAAAAAGTTGGATATCATCTCACGGTAGCGCTCACCATTCACAGTTACGTTACGATTCTCATCATCTTTGAAGAAGAACGGTCCAATGATGCCACCAGCCCATAAACCGCACCAAACTGTGACTTTTTCTGGATGCATTGGTAGCTCTTGCAATGCTTCTGGCTGATCTTCACTCCAAAATCGACAATTCTGCTTATTGACGTACCCATTGAGCCAAAAATGAGCTTCGTCGCTGAACACAATTTTTCGATAAAAAAGTGTTTCTTCGGCCAACTTTCCAAGAGCCCATTCACCAAAAATTCTACGTTGCCGTAGGGCGTTCGGCTTCAATTCTTGCACCAGCTGTATTTTGAAAGGCTTCACACCTAAATCCTTCCGCAAAATTTTCCACGTTGTTGAGTAACAGAGGCCCAATTGCTGCGAACGGCGACGAATCGATAATTGATGGTCATCATTAACACTGACCGATACAGCTGCGATATTTTCTTCACTTCGCACTCTACGTAAGCGTGTTGGTGGTTTAATGTCCAACAATGTAAATTTGGTGCGAAATTTAGTCACAATAGCCGCTTCAGTGGATCGATTTAACTGACCACAAAATGGAAGAAGCGCAAAAAAATTGTGAAATTTTGCTAAAAATAATTTTTTTTATGCAACCTCCTCTATTTTCAAAATAACGGTTTATATTATAAAACAAGAGATAACCTAAAAAACAGTTAGCGCTACAGGATTCAGAGTACCCGGAGCAGGTGCCCGACTTGTCTGTTTTTCAACTAGCACAGTGTAATTACTTAAATATGTACGCTTTGATTTAAAACAGGGTTATTTAAATTGACTTTAATTGTTGCAGTTCTTTTTTTTTAAGCTAGAAAAAGGTTATAGTTAACCAATACCAACATCTTATATTGAACTAATTTTTCAGAAAACACACCCAAAATTTGTTTAATTAGACAACTAGTAACAACAGAAAAAAAATTCGAATCCTAAATTTCCAACTGGACCTTTTAAAAATCCAATTAAAAGTTACTCTTTGATTTTCTTACTGCCTTAAATTCTTACTTTAAATAATTTGTTTTAAAAACTTTATCCAACAGATAATGTGATAATGAACTGAAAATTATCTTAAGCAACTTAATAGATTGTGGGAAACTTGAGGTATTTTTTTTCCTTATTTCTATTAAATGTTAAACAAAAAAAAAAAAAAAAAAAAATAAACTAAATTTTTCTCATTTTTAAGCTAAAGAAACAAACCTTTTGCCATATGAAGAAAAAAAAGAAGAAAAAGAATAAAATCCAACTCCCTAACTTCATTCTTCTCGAGTCAACTTGATATGGTATTAAAACTGCAGTTATAAAAAATCAGTTTTAACCGACTTTCTTAACAAAATCCCAGCAAACAAAAGCATACAAGCGTACACAAACACTTACATGTGGTTGTAGACATTTTTGTAACAAATTATCGAAATAACTTTAAGACGGATACTTGAAGACCAAAGAAATTCACATGCAACTGCAACAGCAAAAAGTTAGTAGCAGCAGCAGAAATAGAAAAAGTTGTCGAAACATTCTGCAAACATGTGCAAAATAATCACAGTTATTTAAACAGAAACAAAAAGAACTTTAAACAGAGAAGATAAATGCGAAAATGTAGTAAAAAAAGCAAGAAAAACTTTGTGTAGTTTTGGAGCTTAACGAGAAAAATTAAAGAAAATTGCGTACTGACATGACATACGAGTTTGTGTTGGAGTTTATGTTTGTGCAACATGCGTAAATTTTGTTAAACTTTATTGACATGGACAAAACTTGAAACATATTGAAGGTGACTAAGTATTGATACAATGTTGTAACATTGTTAGCAACAATTTTTGGGTAGTATTAACGCATCCTGTGTTCAGTATTAATTGACATTTATTTAGCTTTTCGGTTTATTTAAATTTGCTTAATTCCCTTTTTTTAATAATTGATAAAAATACTGAAATTTATTGTTGGAGGATAAGCTGTTACCTATGCGCATTTCACTGGTTGCTTAGGCCAGATCCTCAGGAAACGTTCTCCTAAAAAGATAAACTCACTGTTTTATTGTTGGTATTTTGTTAAAAATTTGATATCGTTGCAAATAAGACTTTTATGTAATTCTCATTCCCTCTATAGTCTTGTTTGCTGATAGCTTTGGCTTTTCTGAAATTATTTAGGAGAACGTTTCCTGATGATCTGGCCTAAGCAACCAGTGAAATGCGCATAGGTAACAGCTTATCCTTCAACAATAAATTTCAGTATTTTTTTTTTATCAATTATTAAAAAAAAGGGAATTGAGCACAACAAACAAATGCGATGTTTTCACAACACAAGTGATTGAACGTCAAGTACAATTTATATGAAAAGCACTCAGTATTTTGAGTGTTTTCCATATAAATTTTACTACACGTTCAATCACTTGTGTTGTGTAAACCGCACAAAAATCTTTAAATAAATAATTGTATTCCCAAAAACAACTTTGATAATTAAAACAATATATTTATGAAAATTTTGCAATGTTTTTTTTTTGAAACTTTGGAAATTTTTCTAACAAATTTTAAAATCTTAAAAAAAACTATTTTGAGTGTTAAGAGAGAGTATTACAAATTCGAAAAAGGGCAGCTAAAGCGAATCGATTGCTTACCAAAACTTATCCTTGATATGTTCTACGATTTCAATCCGCGAGAGATGGTTTTTGTGATTTATAAGTGATTATTACAACATGGAAGACAAAAACCGGCCAGGTTAGTAAAAATAAATCGAAGATGAATAATTGAAGGCATTGCTTTCTTTTTTACTAAGTTTGGGGCAGATAAGAACAGGGGACCTATACCGAACAGAAAGGATTAGTCTGAAGCGAACATTAGTCATAAAAACAGCGGCAAAGTGCAAATAGATAATATTTTTTCCTTTATACATGCCGCTTGAGAACAAAGGGGAATCTACAAGGTTTATCCATATTACCCTATCATGACTTATTGCCTTAATTTCATAAAATGAAATATTATGGTTTTAAAATTCCAACGTCAAGGTTCTGGAACATGTGGGTTCCATTCCATTGCAAATCTAGTGATACATTCGGGTGATCTACAAAGCACCATCCATCTACACTTCCTTCCTAATTTTTCCTTGCCGATGAGAAATTCATCCGTTCTCCTCCATAGTTAATTAATAGTTATTTTATTACTCCAAAAATGGGCAATATAATTCGTTAAAATTTTATTATTTGTGTTTGTAGGAGACTGCTTACAATAGAGCTGGGTATAAGCCATGTTTTGCTAGCGTAAAGTAGCACTGCTTTTACGCATGCATTGACTTTACGTAGCTGGTTTCAAGTTCCCGGAAGCCCCCCTCGCTTTCCCTAATTTAAAATTTACATACTCCTTAACTACGGCTTGTGCTGCCATTATGCCGCCTAAATACCAGAAGCTTTCAAAATATTGTATTTCAAAGTTGTCAAGATATAGATAATTGGTGTTAATAGTGTTGCTTTGCATGTTTTCTTTTTTGAATATTGACTTCCAAGCCAAAAGGTTTACACCGGTTGGTTAGGTCTTCGATCTTGCTCTGCATGTCACTGTATTTGTGAGAAAATGACAAATTTCATCTTCAGAACCAACGTCTTACCAGGTCATTGCTCCTCTGTTTTTACAGATTTCGACTATAAGGTTGTAAGGAATTAATATAAATAATAGGGGCAATAAAAAAAAATGTTTCAAACCGACGTTTGTGAAAAAATTTTCACTCTATTGTCCGTTTTGACTAACCCTTAAGGCTGCATTATCAAACATGGCTTTTATAAAGTTTATCGTTCATTCGGGGACTCAACTAGATCTCAAAGGAGACCTTATTGCCTTACGTTTTACCAAGTTAAAGACTTTTTTAAAGTCTATATACACTAGGTATAGAGCATGAACTAAAAAAGACAACATTGCGCAGGTCCGTTACTTTTTTGTGTGACGATGAAATAGAATTTAAGTATGTGCATTTGTGTATGTCTCACATTTTTTACAAACACTATGCTGACGTAGTTGCTCAGTAGAATATTATTTTGTACGGCTGAGTGCACAACCTTGTGTTTTTTTTATACATGAGAATAGAGGTTATCGCCATTCGACTGAATGTTCGATTATGACACGAAGTGTATTTGCTTGATCGACGCACCTGCAATCAGGCCTGCTATATTTGCAGATTTTTTGCCTTAAAATTAGCAAAGTGCCGATTTTTTGATAAAGACTTAAACCACGGTAAGTTTGGATGTTAACGTGGAATTTATTAATTTTGGGTAACTTTAGTCCACTTGTCATTACGTATACAACGAAATGGATAGTGTTTTTAAAACTGTATTAACTAATTTCTTAAAAAATAATTAAAAAATTAAATTTAATTTATCAACACAAAGAATTTTTTGAACTTTGATGAGGAGCATTTGGGCTTATTGGCTTATGAGTTACTATCAAAATCAAAACTCAACAAAAGCGAAATTAACAAAATTGTTAATAACTGTATTAATTTTTATATAGAACTAGCTTAACCCGGTGGGCTTCGCTACACTGACCCCGCCCATTTTTATATTGAAATTTATAGTTTACTATAATAGTAGCTTTAACCACGTTTGAAGACTCTCCCTTTAATAGTTCTTCAGTTGAGCGATATTTAATGTATGCATCCTATGGGAGGTATTTCCCCCCTGCGCCTACCCGCTTTATTTTTATTTTCAAAAGTGTAGTATACCATAAGAGTGACTTTTAGAAAGTTTGAACATTCTCACTATTACAGTTCTTAAGATATGCGATGTTAAACATTGGCGTCCTATGGGGTATTCCTATACCCCCGCTGCTATTTTATTTCAATTCCGGGGCTCAGAAGATCCTACTACAAAAAGTTCAGCAAAATGCGTGCAGCGGCTCTTAAGATATGCGATAATTAATATTGGCATCCTATGGGGGGTACCAATTCCCCTGCCCCTATCGAAAAAATAAGTAGCCTATTTTATTTTTAGGGCTCACGTGATGTTACTGTAAAAATTTCAGGAAAATCGGTTCGATAATTAATATTGGCATCCTATGGGGGGTACCAATTCCCCTGGCCCTATCGAAAAAATAAGTAGCCTATTTTATTTTTAGGGCTCACGTGATGTTACTGTAAAAATTTCAGGAAAATCGGTTCGATAATTAATATTGGCATCCTATGGGGGGTACCAATTCCCCTGCCCCTATCGAAAAAATAAGTAGCCTATTTTATTTTTAGGGCTCACGTGATGTTACTGTAAAAATTTCAGGAAAATCGGTTCGATAATTAATATTGGCATCCTATGGGGGGTACCAATTCCCCTGCCCCTATCGAAAAAATAAGTAGCCTATTTTATTTTTAGGGCTCACGTGATGTTACTGTAAAAATTTCAGGAAAATCGGTTCGATAATTAATATTGGCATCCTATGGGGGGTACCAATTCCCCTGCCCCTATCGAAAAAATAAGTAGCCTATTTTATTTTTAGGGCTCACGTCATGTTACTGTAAAAATTTCAGGAAAATCGGTTCAGTAGTTTCGGAGTCTATAAAGCGACAAACAAACATACAAACATACAAACATACAAACATACAAACATACAAACATACAAACATACATAATTCATTTTTATATATATAGAAGATAGAAGATAGATAGATAGATTTTTAAATCAAATATTAAAACGTTTGGATTCCGAACAAAAATCTTATAAATCTTTAAATATTATTAGCCCTAAAAAAATTATGAAAAAGGTAAATATTTCTTTAATGGAAATTCTGAAAGAGTTCCCCAGCTTTATTTCTGAAAAAGAAAAATTAATTTTAGACCCTAAAATTTTTAATCTTTTAAGAAGATTTAGAAGGAATTGAAGTAAATTTTTTTTACGGATATATTTCCAGTGCTGTCAAAGTTTGTACAATAAATACTGGTTCTTCAACATTCTTCCACAAATGTGGAAAGAATTTTTAAACAAGTCAACGTTAATAAAACGAAATTTCGATGTTCCCTAGAAAATTAATTCTTTTTTCTAAAGATTAATTAAAATTTAATAATGCAAACTGTTTTGATGTTGATATTAAAATGGATTTAATTAAACTATTAAACTCATATCGTCGCTGTTTTTACTAACTGACCTAACCGAAATTGAGTTAAGTACAAAAAATAAAAAAGGTGTTATACTACATAACAAATAATGCATAAACCCAATTTCATTCGTATTTTGGCTAGAAAATGACTCATTTAAGACAAAAAACATGCTCACCTGTAAAATTTGGTTAATGTTATTTAGGTCGGTTAGTTAAAACAGCGACGATATATGTATCTATAAAATATATGTTAAAATAAAATGATGAAAAAAATTTTTCAACTATAAAAACAATTTTAAACCAATGTACACATTTTTTTTAAATTAACTACAATCTATATATATAAAATTGTAACGTAACTGACTCACTGACTGATTCATCATCGCACAGCCTAAACGCCTGAAGCTAAAAACTTCAAATTTGGACCAGTGGTTGGTCTCTCCCCAAATCGATCCACTAAGACGGGATTTTTGGAAATTCGAATGTTTATTAGGGGGTAAAAAAGGGTACTTTTTTGAAATTCGGACGTTTAAGGGGTAAAAAGCGTAACTATTTTTGGTAGTTTTTTTATAAAATATTTTTTTTATTTATTGACATAAACGTATGAAATTATGAGCTCCCACTACAATATTGAAATTTTTCATGCTTCAATGGGGAGAAAAAAGTACCAAAAAGGGGAAATGCCGGAAATTTAATTTCTTACTTTAGCTTTTTGGTTCTACAACTGGCAATTTTTTTAATTATCGTTAATATTGGACCTAGAATCATAAACTTCAATATACAATGTCCTGAGTGGATAAGAACCTATTAGGGTACTTTTTGCTCTCCAACTGGTACTTTTTGAATTTCCGTTAGTATTAGACCTAGAAACATAAAATTAAACATGCAAAGTCCCGAGGGAATGAGAATTTGTTAGAGGGATCTTTTTGGTACTTTTTCGTTCTTTAACTGGTACTTTTTTAATTTTCGTTAAAATTGTACCTATAAACATAAAATTAAACATGGAAGTTCCCAGGTGAATGCGAATCTATAAGAGTGGTTTTTGACACTTTTTCAGACTGTATTGTTTGCCAACAGGTACTTATTGAATTTTTGTTAGTATTGCATCTACAAACATAAAATTAAACAAGCAATGCGTTGAGTGAATGAGCATCTGTAAGAGGCGCTTTTTGGTACTTTTTTGTGCTTAACCTGGTACTTTTTGATTTGCTGTTAATATTGGACCTAGAAACATAAATTAAACATGCAAGCTGCTGAGTGAATGAGAATATGTAAGGGGGATTTGTGGTACTTTTTGTTCTTCAACTGGTACTTTTTGAATTTCCGATAGTATTAGACCTAGAAACATAAAATTAAACATGCAAGTTCCTGAGTGAATGCAACATAAACTTTGGCGTAAAAATATGTCCACGAAAGAAAAGGAGATATGGGTTATATGTAAGTTAATGCTGAATTATTCTGTTTTGTTATTTTTGTGTTATTAAAAATATATTTTATTGTTCTTAAAAGGGAAATTTTTAATTTGCCGATTTTCTTAAATTGAAGTGCCGATAATGCCGATTTTTTTTTTTTTTGAAAATATGCCGATTTTTTATCAAAATTTTCTTGCGCCCCTGCTGCAATGTGGGTGAAAGCCAGCTTGCTCGTCGCACAGAGAACTTTCAATTGTCTGCAGCCTTTTGTTGCGCATAGCCACCATAATTTTGTAGACTGTGCTGAGAAACGTAATACCTCTCAATCTATTGCAATCTATCGGATCGTGTTTTTTGGAGAGTCTTATTACTTCTCGATTTGTCCGAATGCTTGGGACTTTCTTAGCACCAGTAGCCCGTTCCTGTATTTCTCACATCGCAAAAAATAAATGCTGCCAAAACAACAACACTTAGTATCACTACAACAACAGTTCCAATGACCATCAACAATCAAACATTTAAGACGAGTGACCAATTCTGCTATCTAGGATGCGAGATTACTGTCGCTAGAAAAAACAAGGCCAGTTCATCTTTTGGCATACTAGCCCCAGTCTAGCAAAGTGATAAAATCAGCCAATCCAGAACTGAGAAATTTCGAAGCAAAGTCGGTGCACCTATATGGGTGTATAACAGTGATGTCCAAAAACTGTGGTTGTATTGCTTCATATTAGTATAGGTGAATAGAGAAATAAGTATTCTTAATAAAAAATATAAGAAATATGTAAGCATAAGCCGCATGTGCACTCGTTGCTTGATAATTGACGACTGAATTGTGTACTCTCGTGGACTAAATGAAAGAGCGTAAGAATGCGTGTGAGGAATGTCTGTGAAATTATTTCCACAATTGTGGTATTAGATGGACATCAATGGTCCACAACCTGGAAGGTTACAAATGACATAACAAGACAACTTCAAACTTTTATTAACCGCTGCTAAATAAGAGTTTTACGCATCTTTTGGCCTAGAACGATATAAAATGCCGTGTTGCTAGCAAAGACAAGCCAGATACAAGTAGCAACCGCGATACGTAAGCGAAAGTGGCAGTAGATAGGACACACCCTCCGTCGAAACGACAACAATGTTTCTAAACAAGCTCTAAGATGTAAGCCATTTCAACAAGATGGTAGAGAAAGCGGCAGGACTCGCACAACATGGAGACGTTCAATGGAATCCGAACTAAGCCATCTGGGTATATTTTGGAATGAACTTGGTCTATTGCTAAAATCGGGTCAGATAGAGAACAGCTTCATTGAGAGCTAGACATATTTATATACACTATACATATATATATGGAGGATTTCATGTCAAGTGACCCAACTTTTGAAATCGATGTCTTCCGATTTGGATGAAATTTGCACCAAGGTTAGTCTTATTGGATAGTAGTTTAGACACAAATTTTCAACAAGATCGGTCAAAACGTTTCTGAGTTAGAGGGGGTCAAAATTTGACATTTTGGCCAAACCGGTGTTCTTTCTTATCCATGTAACTTATTATCTATTGGTGTTAGCAAAATTTGTCCCAAACAAATTAGATAGCTATTTCTTCAAGCTATCGAAAAAAAATTTTTTTGTATTTTTTTAAATTTTTAAAATTTTTTTTTATTTTTAAATTTAAAACTTATTTTTTATTTTTTTTGGAAACGATATTTTTTTTTTTTTTTTTTTTTGCTCAAAAGAAAGCTTATGCATTTTTCTTTTAGGTAGTTTTGCTCGCTTAGTGGGATGAGAGTGGGATATGTATAAAAAAAAATAATTTCTAACTCAAAACGAGGGTTTTTCAATTTTTAGCATATGCACTATTTTGAATTTTTTCCTTTTTATGTGTAAGTGTTTCTAAAATCTTAAAAATAAAACTTATGCTGAGAAACTAGACAAATTAACCTTTCCGACGGTATATAACATACCGAACTAGCATTTCATTCCCTCGATACTGTAATACCCACAATATGTTAATCCCAGGAATAAAATCACCTTTTCTATAGAGATGTTGACAAATTAAATCTTTTTATTTATTTGTAATAATAATTAAATTAATATAAAATAATAATAATAAAACCAAAAAGATAACTAATCTAAAAAACTTAATCTCAATCACATAAGTCCTTTAATAATTTTTTTCTTGTTTTTTTTAAATTTTTTAAAATTTTTTTTTTTCTTAAATTGAAAACTATTTTTAAATTTTTTTTGAAAAGGGTATTTTTTTTATTAAATCGATTTTTGTTAAATCGTGACTGTTTTAAAGCTGTGAAATTTATTTTTTTTATTTTTTATTTTTAAGTATTAAATACAAATTCGAAAATTTCATACACGTAATTATGTGTATATAAAAAAATTTAAATTAATAATATTCTTTGAATGCAATCTCCCATATCCATAAAAAATATTTTAGGTTAATGGCAGGTTCATGAAACGTATGTTTTATGAAAATTTGTTTAATAAACCTTTTATTAATCAAAAATGTTTTTATGAATATGGGGGTAAAACAATGACATTATATTAATTACTTTTTTTTTTTTTTTTTTTTTTTTTTTTTTGGTTAAGTAAACCAACGGGTTTTCCTCTTATTTAAATTTTAAAAGCAGAGTCGAGTTAGGTTGATATACATACATATTGATTAAAAAAAAAACTATTTGCATTTTTTGGATAAATTAATACAAAATCTGTTTTCCAAATTTTACCGCGTTTTGGTGGTGAACTTTTTTGACAACCATTAAAAGATTTTGTTTGTTGTGCTTTTTTATAATGGATAAAAATACTGAAATTTATTGTTGTAGGATAAGCTGTTCCTATGCGCATTTCACTGGTTGCTTAGGCCAGATCATCAGGGAACGTTCTCCCAAATAATTTTAGAAAAGCCAAAGCTATCAATAAACAAGACTACAGAGCGAATGAGAATTACATACACTCAAAATGACTTATTTGCAACGATATCAAAGCTTAAATAAAATACCAATAATAAAACAGTAAATTTATCTTTTCTTACATTCCCCAGTACAATTAATTGAAATTCTCCCAACATTAATTGCAGTTGTAAGTGGGATAAGAAAAAACAAAATTAAAAAAACAAAATTTATTGTTTTCGCAAGAAAATCAAAATAAAGCAATTTGCCAGTTCAGTTTTTTATGCACTTGCAAATTTATTATCAAAAAATTTGTTTTTGGGAATACATAATTTTTCATTAAATTATTTTGTTTGTTGTGCTTAATTCCCTTTTTTATAATTGATAAAAATACTGAAATTTATTGTTGGAGGATAAGCTGATCCTATTCACTGCGAAAAATATTACCATTTTATTAAATAATTTTCAGTGGTCTATTCGACTATACTAGGGCCATTTTAATATTTGCAAATAATGTAAAAAAGTTATGGCCCTAATACACAGTCTTTGCTTCAGAACAAAGTATCCGAAGTTGAATATTGTTGACGGCAAACAAAATTTGTTCTATGGTCGCAGAATTTAGTTGTTGGCCAAAAGAAGCGGGTAAGATCAGCAATATTTTATTTTACATTTTTGAAAATTATTTTTTATAAATTTTTACAACTTATACCTACTTAAATTTATAAAATAAATATAATAAAATGCACTTACCTTATGATCTTTTCTTAAAGATGAGAATATATAATGTTTTGCTTCACTCGGATTGATATGAAAACTTTTGCCAAAAAAAAAAAAAAAAATATCTAAAATAAAAAGAAAGGAAATCCGACTTAGTATTTTAAATAGGTCAGTGAAAAAAATTATTAGTTCTTAATTAATTAGATCTAAAACTATAATGCATGTCGTGCAGTTTTGCTAGATTTTAATTTCATAAGTCCAAACAAAAATCCACAAAAAAATTGTTTAATTCACAAAAGTCAAAGTTGTGAGACCTTGGTCATCTAAGCAGAATCGCAATTAAAAATATCTAACAAAAATTATTTTTCACCTCTCAAAAGTATTGATTTGTTGTAGATTTTCTTTTTTTCAATGTAACTCGTTTTAATTTCTCTAAAGTCCTACTTTTATTGCATCACCCCAGAAGTGAATGGCTGCGATTTGTTGTGTCCCATTCCAAGAAGAAATATAAAAAAAAAATAATCAAACTAGACCCATGTACTTTTTTTTCTAGTTAAGAAAACTAAATTGTGCTGTAAGTCAGCAGTAATTGAAAAGGCAGTTCGAATACAGAGTGTCGATATGCATGTGAATGTGATTTCATTTACCACAACAAAAATAACATGCTGCTGCATGTTGCAGTTCATAGAGAACTCATTATATGGAACTGATAATTTGCTGCAAATTACATTTGTAGTTTTCTTTAGCGATGATTTTAAAACCAGCATAAAAGAAATAAACCAAAAATATAAGTAAAAAACATGGACATACCAACATATTGGCAATATTTCTATGACCAAATACATTTCCAAACAAACCAAACTAATTCAAAGCAAACCGTCATCATCATCGTCATCATCATCTCGTATTGTTGCTGTTCATATTGCAAAGTGAATGCTTAATGCTCTACTTTTCTACCAGTGCTGCTATTTCTTCTCCTTCATTTTCTATAAGCTTTTTATCATTTATTTTGATAGAAAATTGGTTGGCTTAGAAAAAATAATAGAGAGAAGAAAAAATCGATCTAAAGAAACGAAATGTGGCATGGACTAAAAAAAAAAAAAAAACATCATCAACACCATCACTTAAAACACCAGCAGCATCAATACCACAACTTTGCCACCACAAAACACAATTGCATACAACCAACCAAACCAATTCGAAGCAGCCAGTTTATTTGTAGTTTTTATCAATTCTCTTCTCTAGTAATTTTCCAGTTTCAAATAAAATCCGATCACAAAGACCACAAAATTGTCGGCCAAAAGCTGGCACTGCATTACATACGGTTCAGTCTGTCGGGGTTGACAACAATTCAAGTTTCTTTTAAAGCAAATGATTCATAATACCATATATTTAAAGCCCGATTTTTGAAATAGTCTAAAAACATCCAACAATCCCGATGTCCAAAAAGTCCTAAAATCAAATGAATGATATCCATTAACCGAATAAAAGTACGATTTCTATGTTTAAGGCAACTTCTTGCAACATTGGTGCTCAGTTTTTTAGTGGTTCTATCCTTTAAAATATCGTTACTCCTCCCAACACCAGCAACCGTCAGTGAAAAATATCCAAAACCAAGGATAGCCATGCTCGGCTTTTGACTTCCAGAAAAGGAGGCACCAAAAGCAAAAGTGGAGGCAATACATTTCTCGTCCGTCTATAACATTAGAACACATAGATGTTTTTCTATGATCTAACAAAAAAAATAATAAAATAATTGGACTTAAGGTAGTATGGTCAGGGGAGAAATAGTCTTATTTGAAGAATCTACTGCCCCGACATCAAGCCGGTTATAAAATGTTTAAAGTGTAGTTACTCCAAAGGAAAGGTAATTGACACAAAACAAGTCAGGTGATCAAATGTTGTGCGGGCTTATGCTAGCCGTTTATATTTCTTTATATGAAGGAGATCTATCATATTAATATGGTTCACTCGGGACAATAAATGCGACAGGCCTTAATTTAACAGAAATTGAATGTGTCAATTTCAGTTATTTCAGTGACCTGTTACAAAATGTCAAAAATGTGACAATTAACCCCTTCTAGCACATCGCGATATGTAAGTGACAACTCCCGTTCATATAAAATGTTAGAACCCTACCACTTAATAACTGTCATGTGACTATTTCCCTTTCCCCCTAGGGATAGTCTTGACCCACCATAAAATCTTTCTCTTTCTTTCGTATTCTCTGTTCTTTTTGTTGCTGAATAAAATTACAAAAACTTCAACTTATTTCACTCTGTTAGTGCAGAGTTGTTATTTCTATTAAATTAATACTCATAGTACCTGTGGTTGCGCAGTTTCTGGTCCGGAAACCCAACTACATTATCAATGAACGTCATTATTGCAGGCAATTTCAACTCCAATCTGGTTGTCGAATCAAAATTAGCTCAGAATATGAAATTACTCAACCCTGTTTCCGCAAATACTAGAAGCGCTACACACTTCAATTCACATAGTAACACTTTGCTCGATTTATTTTTTGTCTCTGATAACGAAAAAATTTTAAAATATGACCAATTATATGCATCCGGCTTTTCTAGGCAGGATCCAATTTTCATAATATTTAACATTCCTTTGCAAACCTGTATTAACACAATTCAATTTCGTAATTTCAAACGTATAAACTATATCACCTTAGAAGAAGAGTTTCTTAATATTATTTGGGAGAGCATTTACTACATGCAATCAGTAAATGATCAGATTGGCTTCTTGGAGGAAAAATTCTTATCTCTGTATAACAGACCGTGGTTTAATGAGGAAATAAAACTACTGATTTCAGCTCGAATTTTTAATATAAAAATGTTTAAGACTTTACCTTCTCACTTTTTCATACTAATTCGACAATGTCGTTAATGAAGCAACGATACTTTAATAATATTCGAAATACGAACCTGCATGACCCACAGAGGTTTGAAACTGAAAAAAAGTGAGCATTAATTCAAAAGCTGAAGTTTACCGTTCACAGTCATGTTTGGTATTGCGTAAAAGTAAAGAAAAATTCGACATCACCAACTTCTGAAATTACTGCTTTGAGCAACTCACTTTACTGGCAGTGAGCGGTCAAATTCAATTAATTTTTAAAAATTTTGCGTGCTGTGGTTAAAAGTGAAAATTGCGATAATGCTAGTGCTAGTATTTTGTATTAAGTCTTCTAAAAGTAAAAACATTATAATGGAACCATCAACTTCAGGTATTTGAGAACCTAATTAAATAATTTTTGTTTTTATAAATATTTTGGAAATATATAAAGTTGTCCATAAATGGGGTATTTTTGTTATATACATTAAGGCCCCTATTATGAGTTACATTCGATAAACGATTTTCGGTGGCTATCGAACATAGACTATCGAATGTTAATTTAGTATTATGAGTTGGCAGCACTGTCGAAAATTTCGTTGTTCATCGAATTTTTTAACGAAAACAAATTTGCTTTCGACGGTGTAAATAATTTAAAAAAACGTGTTGAAAATGTAAGTTTTTGTTAATTTATTAGTTTTTGTATGCAAATTCCACAATCTTAATTATTTTTGGATATTTTATGCAGGTCTAAATTCGTCAGTATTGAGCAGCAGTTGGAAAAGCAAAAAAGTGGGATGAAATCTCGCAAAAGCTAAATTGTTTGGGACCACCCGTTAGGACGAAAGCAAAGTGGATTAAGGTAATTAACTATATAACCAAATTTTGCAAAAAATTCCACGGTAGTTTTCTCCCATTTTTACAATTGAGTTTAAATAGGAAAAATGGGAAAGATAGAAAACTCCTGGACATTTTTATTCAGTATAGGGTTGATTAGAGAAATAAATTGAAATTACTGGCTTTTACAGGTCTGCGCTGATATGAAGGCCAAAACAAAAAAGAAAATAAGCCAAAACAGAGCTGAATACCGTGCAATAGGAGGAGGACCAAACAATTAACAAGTTTTTACCAATATTGAGGAAGTCATAATTGGCTTACTAGAGTTTGAAACCTGTATAAATCCACCGGGGTTCGACTTTGGTTTAAACGTTATAAGTGACAACGACCAGTGCAAAGTTTCGTCAGGGTCGACATCAACAAATAATAATAATAATAATAAAGACACAGAAAATATGGATATATAGTTTTATTTTTTAAATTTGTTAACAAAAATTTTTTATTTAAAGCTGCGATCGGCAACCAATACTATTACATTTTGCGATTGTATGCGTTGTATACATTTTACATATTTTGTTGTTAATATTTTTTAATTCTCTGCAATGTGTGTGCACACGGACGTAACAAAAGAGAATAAAAGAGAAAACGCGGCGCCCTGACTTTGCCGATCGCAGATTACAAGTGACAGCTGATAGAAAATGTACTACTGTGAATAAACTAAATCACAATAGTACTTTTTTTTATCGAATGTGTGCAATAATACCAAACGAAAATTCGTTCGATCAACTAATTCGACTGCTGTCGAAAATCGAATTAAGTTCATAAAAAGCATCTAAGTTTCAGCAATTTTAAGGCCAGATCGGGCAAATTTATTGATTGCCCTTCTTATATGAAAATTCAGCTTATAAATATATCAAAATGAAAAATATCTTGCGGATTTACTGCATTTTTCTACTAATTTCAATACAAATGGCGAGCATAAATGAATCCAAGAATTTGATGGCCGACTAAGAAGTCGCCAAAGGCAGAAATGCAGCCATAGACAAGCCATGAATAACGATATGGAATATGTTATAAGCGGTATTCAGAGGAGTGGCAAAAAATTAAAAAAAAACAAATACTTTTGGAACTCTTCTAATGTTTAATCCCAGGGCGTGACTAGCTTAAGCGTTTAGATAATTTAAAGTTCTGCTGAGTAAAAAAAGAGTTCAGGAATTGGTAAGACGTGATTAAAATATACTTTGATATACATAGCATCGTATATACTAAGAATATTTCTTCAGCAAAAAAAAAATCAAGCAAACAACAAACATTAACGTATTCGCCCAATCAAACAAGGCCTCATTATTTCAGACTACAAAACTGTTTAACCCATTTATACCTAACAATAGTATTTAACCTGTCAGTGCCGAGTCTGATAATGCACACTGCCAGCAAAAAGTGTTGCGGGTTCTCTTATTTCATCTATTTCGCAGACCATTTCTAACCGATCTCATAGTAGATGAGCAACTTAAGCTGACCCATACTCTTAAATGAGATCGTTTTTTCATATTTTTAAGCACAGTCCGACTCCTGGTCGTACGATCAGTCAATCACTAATAGCCCTATATAATTGAAATTTACAAGGCTTTAAAAAAGGGAGTCTCGCTAAAGGTCGCTCCTCGAGGTTCTCAACATTTTCACACAGACATCAGGCTATAATTCACCAACATAAATTCACTGACATAAAGAGTTCTAAAATAACGTGAGTGCATAATTATGAAACAAATGCCTAATATTTCATTTAGTCAAAATTTAGATCCAAAGTAGGCTGACAAAATAACACCTAACCTAAAAAGTTTTATTATCAAAGTTGTTTTTGGGAATAAAATTATTTATTAAAAGATTTTGTTTGTTGTGCTTAATTCCATTTTTTTAATAATTGATAAAAAAAATACTGAAATTAATTGTTGGAGGATAAGCTGTTCCTATGTGCATTTCACTGGCTGCTTAGGCCAGATCGTCCGGAAATGTTCTCCTAAATAATTTTAGAAAAGCCAAAGCTATCAGCAAATAAGACTACAAAGGGAATGAGAATTACATATACTCAAAAAGTCTTATTTGCAACGATATTAAAGCTTAAACAAAATACCAACAATAAAAGAGTGAGTTTATCTTTTCTTGCATTCCCCACTACAACTCGTTGGAATTATCCCAACATTAATTGTAGTTGTAAGTGGGTAAAGAACAAACATATTAAAAATAAGACTTTTTGAGTGAGAATTACCTACTCATTCCCTCTGTAGTCTTATTTGCTGATAGCTATCCTCCAACAATAAATTTCAAAATTTTTTATCAATTATTAAAAAAAGGGAATTAAGTACAACAAACAAAATCTTTTACTAACCTAAAAAGTTTAAAATTTGGTAACCCTGAAAGGCACTTGCTAGGACTTAAAAGTTGGTCAACAACAAAAAACAGAAACTTAAAACACAAACTTACACCAAAATTTACTTATAGACACCAATGAGGAAGGAAAGAGTCTTATTTAAAAGACACTCAATTCGTTCAGTAACTGTTAAATCAGCTGTCAATTATTTTGCCTTAAACATTATGGAAGTGGTGTCGAAGATGGTGCTGGCCATGATGACTTATTGCTAACACTCTCTGCTTGTATAATAGAGAAATGTTATGAAAATTAAAATAAGCACGACTAACTAGAAAAATGTTAGAAACTGTTCCAATGAAAGGCCTTATGTCCCCCCCACCCTCCTCTCAATCTTTATTAAAGATCATACATTTTAAAATGTATAAACAAGTAGCTTGTCCAACAAGTGCAGCCAAATATTGCAAGTAGTAGAACACCAAGTAAGTAAATTCAATTCATTTTCAAACAATGTAAAATTATGCTCTAAACAACAAAAAAACGTCTGTCTGTCTGCATGTCTCTTTCCTACTGAATGGTGTTACTTTAACTCACACTTAACCAATTATTTGGTTGACCATCTTTTCCTTTTCTAAAGCTGTTTTTTTTAGTTATTCCTTTTCTGATTTTGTTTTTGATTCCCATTTTGAAAATCATCTTGTTAGTTGAAAAATTTCTTGTACTCGTATGGTGTTAACAACCCAATGACGTAGACAACGTTGACATATACGGACTGCAATGGCTGTAGCAGCGACAACAAAATATTATTGCATTATTTGCGTCTGCTGCAAATAAACGAAAGGAAAAAAAATATCATCACCATCATCAGCATCGTTGATTGCAATTCCAATTATCGTTTACCATCGCTGGTGAATAGGTATGATTATGTGTGCAAAGTGTGTTAGTTTTTTTCTCCCAGTTTTCTGGGTATTACTTTACCAATATGTATTCTTTGTAGGGATTCCCAATTCGAGAGTAGTTGAACTTCTAGAGTAGTTAATCGGGTTTTATAATTAAGAAAAGCCATTTAATTTGTATTTCCATTACAAACGATCATGTCTGAATTGGTTGAAAGTTGATGAGTCCAATACATCAAGAGCGAATTAATTGATCAAAGAATAAAAACGAAAAAAAAATTCCATTCATTAATCGCCTTTAGTTACCCATTTTTTATCCACTTCACCATCTACGAGTGGTAAATGGGGCTATATTTTTAGCATTTTCACACTTTTCAACATCTACCAAGAACTTGCGAAGATGTGGAAATTTTCCCATTCGAAATATATCTTTACAATATGTTCCTATCTAATTGTATTCCATTCTACATCTTCCGATTATTTTAATGTCATCACTAGAAAAGCGGCAATAAACTCGGAGTTTATTAGAAATGATTTAGCATTTGTTTTGAAGGCAGCGTTGCCAAATGTCAAGTTTTTCTTTGTTTCCAATTTTTTTTTTTTTTTTTGTTTAATTTATTCTTAAAAGGGTAGTCCAACCATAATACACAATGTTAATTGTGAGTCACAACTTAACGCTACCCAACTTAAGTTGACATTTCCTTGTTTCAGTGTTTGACAAATTCAACCATAGTGAGGTACAATTGAGCAGGGCGTTTATATTGTTGAAGCCTTTAACGAAAATTGGCGTTCAAATAAAAATGCATTTATTGCACTTCGTGATTTTTTGGTGAGCATAATAGACGAAATGTGTCCACAATCGGGAGAATTATGCGCAAATTTCATCAAACCGGGTTTGTACGAAATGTGAAAACACCTGTGCATGCTCGCCCAGCATATTATGAACTGACGAAAATGTAATCGGCCAACAGTTACCGAGAATGGTGTTCGCTAACGCGAGATGATAACGGACTTATTGTGGGCAGAAATTAGGGATATGGACCTGGACGATATGTGCTTCCAACAAGATGGTGCGACTTGCCACACAGGCAACGAAGCAATGGCTCTTTTGCGCGTGCAATTCAACAGTCATGTTATCTCACGTCGCACAGTGGCGCCCGTAGAGCAAGCGAGGTTGCAAAAATCAAAATTTTCATGAATGCCGACGAAGTTTTGAATAATTCCATGTTATAGGAAACTTTTCAACGATTTCAAATATGCCACTCTTAATAATATCACATTTTTAGTTTAGAAGATATAACCGTTCAAAGTTGACCGACTTTCGGTTTTCAAAAAAACACACAATTTTTAGTCAATTTGTTGCGATTTCAGGTGTAATATCACGAAAAATAGGTAACGACTCGCCTTATTTTTTGTTTGTATTGATTGATGTATTTATTAAATGTATAATGATAAAAAAAAAATTAACTGTTTACTTTGTGTTTCTCCTGGTAAATCACTATTTAAAAACTATCCGTTTTTTCACTATTTTTCAACTTTGACGGAAAATAAAAAAAAACTATATTTTTCTATATTTGCTATATTTGCAAAACCTGTTCTTTGATTATTTCTTTACATAATTCAAAAGGTTTTATCTGCCCGTACGTGCCCGTTTGGCTTCTAGAGGTAAAAAAGTTTAAAAAGACATGGTTGCAGAAATTGTATGGCGTCCATCCCTTATATGTTTTGACTGACAGTAGTTTGATCTAATAGTTATTATATCAGCAGGTACGTACCTCACATAAACAATACTTTGGCGTACAAATGGTCAGGAACAATATTGACTTATGGTCCCTACAGGTAGGCACAAATCTTATTTGGACACGTGCATAATATCAAAATTGCATTATTCAGCCTAAATCCATATGTATGCAGGGAACAGGTAAATTTTTAGGCATGGTAGCATAAGCCTATATATTGCAAAATAAGCATAATGCCTGGATTAGTCTACGCCTGAAAGTTGGCGCAACAATTACTGAAACCATTTAACAATTTAAGTACTGAAAACATGGCGTTGTACAATTTAAAATTATTTGAACTGTTTAGAAAGTCAACCACACCAAAGTTTTTCACGGAAGTGAAAATTCTTCCTGAGAAGTTGACATTGATCAGCAAATGAGGCTGCGATGGATCATCCGGACAAAGCGTTTATAAGCAAAGGATATCTCCCGATGACGCTACAATATCGGACGGAAATATGTTTATGGCATCTGTTGTTCCTTTGCGGCTAAAATCGGATGATTCCCTACACTGGAAAAATCCACGTCCGTCATCAGTGCATTATTGCCGACCAATAATGTTTCAGTTTGCAAGGGAATCGGCAGAACTAATAAGGACTACGGTGAAGGACATTAAAGAACAAATAAGCAAGATTAAGCCTACAAAGCTGCAAATTGGAGAAGGAAAATATATTGAATGCAATTACGAGTTCCACCTGACCATGGTTGACGGAAAAGTCGTAAACGAACTGACAGGAACAACCTCAACAATGTCATGCCCGATTTGCAAAAAGAGTCAGAAGAACTTTTTTCAATTCAATTCAATTTATTTCATATATAATATGTTACATCTCAATTTTATATAATTAGTTGTAAAGAGTTTAAGATTAGTATCTTTTTCTGCTTAATTATAACATATTTCAATTAGTTATCATATACATATATATAGACAGAATTATATTGGAGGTAAAAATTTAGCAAAAACCTATTTAAACCCCTTTTTTCGTTTTATTTTTATATTTTTTTATCGATTTTATATTATTATTTGTCAGAAGAACTTTGGTAATTTAAACGATTCTACAAATGTGGAGAATTACCAATATGGAATGTCACCATTGCACGCAAGGATAAGGTGTATGGAATGGATCAGAAAGAAGCAAATACAGGATGCTTTTTTTAAACAAGTTGGACTAAAAGTAGACTGTCCCAAGCACGGATACGGTAACTCAAACGATGGAAACACTTCTAGGAGATTTTTTGAAAATGATGAGGCAGTAACTAGAATCATTGGAATTGACAATCAAATCGTGAAAAGATTGGGAACGATCTTGGATGTTTTAAACTGCAAAGAAAATGTCAATTCTACAAAATATGGAGAATATGCGTCGAAAACTGCATCTCTTTTAGCAGAAATGTATCCACAGAAGAAGTTGACCCCGACCGTCCATAAAATATTGGCGCATGGTAAAGATATAATTGAGTACCAGTCTTTGCCAATTGGAGAGCTTTCTGAAGAAGCACAGGAGTCTCTTAACAAATTTTATAAAAAATATAGATTGCAGAACACATTCAAAGCATCAAGGGTGAGGCAAAATGAGGACCTCTTCAACATGTTGGCAGCATCTTCCGATCCACTTATTTCTTCCCTGCGGCATGTGAAGTCACGAATAGAGTTACAAAATAATTATAGTTTAGAAATGGTTAGTCTTTTAGATATACCTTCTCTTACGAATTGTGATGAATATTTTACAGAAAATTGAAAAAATAAATTTAAAAAAAAAAATAATTTTTTTTTTAATTTGTTGGGTAATAATTTAAAACATAAAACCCTTAAGAAAAAAAATAAAAACAATCTAAAAATGTAAAAAAAATTTTTTTTTATTACCATAAAATTGATTTTTCTACTAATTTTAACTTTGATAACCCATAAGTAGGCCCCTACAAAGCGTAGCACCCTTTCCAAACGCTCATTTCATAGGCTGAACAGTTATCTATCATATGCTGTTTAAACTGTTCAATTATCTTATTCGGTTCAAAAGATATGATTTTTGCAACGAAAAAACTCAAATGGCGCCACTGTGCGTCGTGGCGATGTTAATTGGCCGCCACGATCATGTGATTAGGAATTCATTCTTTAGCGATATTTAAAAGAAAAAGTGTACCTCAGATAATTCGGCACATTTACGACTTTAAACCTCTTTTATGTTTCAGTCATTGAAAATATACCTCGGATAGGGGTACGCCAACGAAGCCGTGCCGCGAATTTGTGCGATATTTTGTTTCACATGCAATTGTCATAGATTCCATCATAATAAAAAATATTAAGATAATTCTCTGAAAATGTTTTGTTTTATTTACAATTAACAGCGTGCGGTTAGGTTTGACTACCCTTTATTATTAAACATAATGAATTTAAAATACATTTGGGCATTTTTGTCGAAGAAAATATAAAAAAAAATTTTTTTTTTCAGAAATGGTGACATTTTGGATTGATAGTAGATGCTAGATGTTTCAAGTGTGAATGTATGTTTCACAATTTCAACATCTTCCATGCGTTTCTCTGGAATGTATACAAGTGTACACAGGGTATAAGTTTGTCATTTCGTGTGTAACACCAAAAGATATCAACCTAAGGCCCCATCATAAAGTAGAGGTGTATATTGAGGACCCCAGAGCAATTTCAAGGCGATTCAGCCATGCCCTTTTGTGCGTCTGTTAAATTAGAAGAAATGGGTTTGTTGCCAAGCTGTTTCTAGTTTCTTTAAGCAGATTGAACTTGAAATCCAGCACAACCGGTTCAGTAGGAATGGAATAGATAGGTAAGCATTCAAATTGACTTGGACTTTCTATCCACTACGATTGTCGTAGTTGCAATAACAGGGAAAAAGAGGAAATGATCGTCCTACTTCTCTACGAACGTCCCACTCTAACTTTCAGAAGAAACAGATTCCTGGACAACTAAATACAACCCAACCTTGATAAGATATCTGGGTCAAAACTTAATGAATGACCTACTAAGTTATCTAACGGCTACCGGCTGGATTTATTTATTGATTTTATTTTAGTATACCATATCTGGTACAAATAAGACTCGAAGTCTCTTAAAGCACCTCAAACAAATGTAAATAATTGAACTTATTAGATCTTTAATGAACTTAAGCACTAAAAGCAGATATTTACATTAAAATTTTAATTAATACCAACAGAGTTAGTCATACGAACGAAGAAAAATTAATTACTAATTACAAAACAGTTTTTTGACTGCCATTTTACGAGACGATGCACGGGGATCGGTTTTAATATAATTGGGAATATTATTTCATAATTTTATAGTATTAATAAAGAACAATCTTGAAGACCATAAATAGCTGCAAATTCGGTATAATCAGGTTAAAAGTGCGACCAGATTTAGAGAAGCATAGTTTTTCGAAAAAACTACAGCGTTAGTGTACATTACGATGTAAGTGACAATACATTTGACGAGTGGTGTGTTCGTGTGAAAACGGAGTCATTGTTACTCGTTCCAAAGGTGTCATATGTGACACCATTCCGAAAATCACTTTGCCTGAAATGATAACGAAATTAAATTTGCGCCAAATTAATTGTATAGGTCTAGAAATCACTCTAACCAATTTTGCGAAAATAACTATGTTTTTGTGACTGAATATTTATTCAAAAACTGACATGTTTTCGAAGTCTTTCTATTCCATTCTATTTTTTGTGTAACTCCTGTGTTAAGCCTATAGTACACGGCATGTAAAAAGACACATGCGCATGTGGTTCTGACGTAATTTTGACGTCATCACACAACACGCAATGTTTATTGTGGCTTTGCATTGACGTCAAAATTACTACATGCGCATGTGTCCTTTTACATGCCGTGTACTATAGGCTTTAGTTTACTTATTGCATAAATTGACCCTGAATGAAGTCAATTTTTGTTGAAATCTCTTTAAATTCAAAAACACACGATTGCCGCAATGCACCAATTTTACACATTTTAATACCCCAATCGTGTGACTGCACATCTAAATGTTTCATGTACCAATCGAGGACAATATTGTGCTTACTTTTATCAATAAAATGCAACACTGGTGCGGCAATCGTGTGACTACTTCATATGCAAACGCGCGTCAATAAAAATAACAAAAATGTACAAATATTTATTGGGTTCTTGTGCGGGAATTAAACAACACAATACGCGCCAATATTTGCCTTTTTTTTAATAAATTTACTTTTGTGTGTTTATCTTACTATTAATAAATATGTATAGGTATATGTACATATCTATTTATTTTTCCTTATAATTATATATATTTTTTTAAATTAGTGCAATATTTTTATTCAAGATATTTAATGAAATTAAAATAAAAAGGAGTATTATTTCGTTTTATGGAATATTAAGTAGGTATGTAGTTAGGTATCACTTTCGACCGATTCTAAAATCTATTTCTTAATTATATTATAAAGTCTTAATTTTTTTCAAAACATAGTTTTAATAATATATATAAAAAACAATTTTAAAAAATATATACAGGAAAACGGAGGAAAATGTATTGAAATTCTTTAAAGCTAATTTATTTAATAGTTTTTATCAAATATAATGTGATAATTATTTCTTTTTATTTTTAATTTTATTAATCATTTTTAAAAATATTTAAGTTTTGATTTTACTCTGTTTAATTTTTGGAATTTCATATATTTACCTTATAGGGCATTTACATTACAGCGAAATCTAGTAGATTTCATTTGAAATCTTCCTCCAAATCTAGTTCGTTTACATTATACTTGTTTGACATTAGCGAGATTTGGTTTTCACAACAAAAACCGCCGACTGAAAGTTTTTTGTGTAACACATACTTACATATAAAGAAATAGGCATTTAAAAATTTGCATTACATTTTCTTTATAATCAACTTCATTTATTTTATCAATATTATTTGTCATTTGCAATTTTTTTACTATTTTACAAAATTGTTGAATTTTTTTTTAACAATTTTAACAAGCAGCTATTATTGTTTTTGTTTTGTTTTTTGTTAAAATGTCAATTTTTTCTTGTGCAGGGAAGTAGTTTTTAGTCCTATATGGGGAAAAACATAGTTGCATCACTAAGTACTACTAGATTTCGAATAGATTTCGTCAAAATCTAGTTACGGAGTAGATTTTGTTTTGTACGGGAAATCTAGCCAAAAACAACTAGATTTGGCTCGAAATCTCGAAAGTACTAGATTTCGTTGTAGTGTAAATTGGCTATTAACAAATTCCAAATAAAACTATTCAACACAAATTTGTTTGAATATATGATACAATTTTTTTTTATTTTTTATTTTTGTAATGACTACCACAACCGCTGTTTTCGCAGTTGACACAAGTAAGAACAATCGTGTGACTATGCTGCGGCAATTATTGCACCCATTTCGCTTTGTACCAACTAGCGGCAATTAGATTTATATAAAACAGGGCAATCGTGTGATTACAGAATATTTGATTGTGGCAATTTCATTATTGTGCATCAATAAAGCACAATCAAAATTTGTGTCATAATGGTGCATTTGCGGCAATCGTGTGATCCCAGCTTTAGCCTCATTATCTATTACATTCAGATAAATGTACCGTTTTAAGTGCTTTGCACGCTACGCTAGTGGCATCATTCTTCAAAACTGAAGCCAGAGCACGCATTACGCTCAATGAATATAATAACCGCATCCTGATCAATGATATTCTATTTAAAAATATGGATGCCAACAATGCGGGCGAGATGTGGTTTATTAGAATGCTTTACACGCCATACGGCGACCGCAACCATTGAAATTAAAATTTGGCGATAAATTGATTTTGAGAAATCGACCTGCTAATTGGCCCCTAAGGTCATGTACATCTCGATTATTTCGTGTGGGTTTACGTTAAGTCACGCTTTGGACACCTACATTGTTTGTGGCTTACGGCCAGCCAAAGCTAGAAACAGTTAGCCAAAATTGTACGTCCAGAATACGCTTCGTTCAGAACAGTTGCGGAATCTATATTCCACTAATAATTTTCAAATGCTAATGACATGTATTAATCTTTTGAAAAATGCAATTTTGTTGATTAGTGTTCGAACAGAATTTCAGCAAGACTACATTTTCCATACAATTTGGCATACAAATTTGTCGTAGAAAGTCGTCGTGAAATAAAATCTATTTTATTTTGAGAACGTTTTTTCTTATACTCTCTCATATAGACACTTATGCCCATATAACGGTTTACAACTCAACTCAACTTATTCCCTTTTTACGGTTTGCAACTCAACCCTTATTTCGTTCAAATTTTTCAGTTTTGTATTACTGTTTTCACCCTTAAGATCGTAAATTTTAAAAGATTTTTGCCAGAAAATTTTCCCAAAATTCTCGGGAATTTTAAAACATGTTTTCCGAAAGTAAAACAAATTCGCCAAAAAATTTGTTTGTTTAATTTGAAGACTTTTTACCCGGCATCAGTGGCGGTAACACTGGGTGTAAGACTACACTGTTTGAAGGAATGTTAATTCCAAAAATCTCCTGACTTTTCGCAAAAAAGGATCAAATTTCGGTTCTGTACTTTGCGGTCACGATCAGCAGGAAATGGTCATTATTTCGAGGTCTAATTTTAAAAGCCTGTCTCCTTTCAAATTTGCAAACCCTATTTCATTTTAAAGGAGTCATTTATGTTGGTTTTTCGGTCTATTGTATTTTGAATAAAAAAAAAAAAATTAACGGTGTTAGAGTGTTTGATATTATTGTTTGAATGGAGTGACAATATGTCTGTATGTTGGTCGTACTAACTTTTCATCTGGTCGTTCGCTAACAATTTCTAAGTTTTCCAATAAAGTGTTGCCCCCGTTGCAGACACTTTAGACAATGCATGCAGTAACTCTTACAAAAATTATTAAATTTTGCTATTGATTTTGTTTCTCTTTTTTTGCAATTTTGCTCCAATTTCAATTGAAAGTATTTTATTACTTATTTGGTGCCAGAGTCGTTATTGTAGTATTTTAATTATTATTGATTGTTTTGTATCTGTATGAATGGAGAGTCAGTAATAATTGGCTTTTTTTCTTTTCTTGACATAAAACATAAGTGTTGTAAGAATATATGCAATGACAGTTTTATTACTTTGTGGCAATTATGAAAGTAAACCCGGAAGATACAGTTGTTATCTATTCGATTGGTATAGATACGTTGGTCCCTTATGTATCATTAAACATTCTAGGATTTAAAAGAAGAGGCAAGTTAAATTATAACTTCTAACAATAGGGATGCCAAACTGCACTGGTTTTTGAAATTCCGGCAATCGGGACTTTTTCAACAGCTGATTTCATAGTTTTCAGTTGTTTTGGGATAAGTTTGGTTTGACAAGTAATCACAAATAAACTCCAGCCGGAGCAACTTTTGTAATTTAATTTTTGGGATCAAGGCATTTCAGGATTTGGTATATTCCAAACATCTCGGAATCTTAAATTAAGATTGTCTTTTGGCATCCTAACTTAAGAATCATCTACCTATTGGCGTTACACTGCCGAGAAGTAAAGGTGTTGCTTATAAATTTGCCGATCTTTGAACGATTTGTTACCATAGGAAACAGCAGCTACTGGGACTTAAAAGGTCTGGTCACTAGAGAGCGACTTTTAGGCACCGATTAGGTGTTTTGATTTATCCATCAGGTAAATAGAAGTTACCCTTATGATGTCGACCTCTTTAGGGTTCATTCAGGATGAAAATGACGTCATTCGATATCGACCGAAATTTCCATTTAAATTATATTTTAATTTCCATCGATATAAAATGCCATAATTCGTCCCCACTGTGTGAGGTGGGAATATTTCGAAGATAACGTTGCTATCGAACACAAACTACTTTTGTTCTACTCTTATACAAGCATTAATTACATGGCCCTGTTTGCCATCTGTCTGTAGGTGACCACAAAAAACAGCATTGGTAGACGTATTGCATTAACCCAGAATTAAGACAGGGTTACTACAATGAGATGAGAAACTACATTTGCACTACACAGAAAGAAAAACACTCGGGATAAATAAAGGCCCTAATCATGTAAAACGCAACGCAACGCCAAAGAATAACATTGAAAGCAAAAACAATTTCATAAATATTTTGTAATATTGTTGTTGCTTTCTACAGAAATTCACATTGCGTAGTACAATTTTTAACGCTGTATAACTTGTGGCTTTGAAAATTTTAAAAAGGTACGCGAATTTCTGTCGAGTAAGTCTTTAATACTTACTTTAAGTGCGAGTCGTTCTTAAAAATGTAAGTACGAATAACACTAAAACGTACTTTAACCAATCCCAAATGGGATAACTTTCGAAAATCAATCCCGGAATTCTATTCTATTCTATAAGTAAGTAGCGGTATTCACCCTTTGTATTAAGTGTACAACTCTGTTATATTTAATATGATTTTATACTTCAAAGCGTGAGTGTCTTTTTCGTATGCATTGTAAATTAATGAATTTGCTGAGTGAGAGAAAGAGACAGATAAAGTTTCTTCAACTGTTTTATTCTGGTAAATTCACACACTTTGTTTACTACTGCTTTTAGTTGGATTTTTCAACCACAGCGTACTATATTTTAGTCTAATACATTTTGTGGTTGCAGTGTTGTAAATATTAGTATTTTTACTAAAATTATAAGATTAACAAGGTCTACAAGGGACTTTACTATCAAGGGTGAATTCCGCTAGTATAAAGTGTTTAATCCAAGTAAAAGAAAGATTGAACTTTTCGTTGGTAGTGCCACTCTGAGAGTAAAATTACAAGATGATAGTTTTAATCTCATATAAATTATTAATTAGTCTCATCTCTTAGCATTGCTTTCTTTATGCGTGCATACGTGTGTGATTGCCAAAGTTTGTTGTAGAAACTACAACATCATCACACAAGTACGTAAACAGCGATTTGCTTGTTTTGTGTAGGAACAACAACAATAAAACAAGAAGAAAAACATACATTATGTTCTTATGTAAGAAGTAAAATAGAACGCAAAAGCTCCTAATAAGTTTATATTTTTAGATAAATAAATCAAATTTTTAAAGTAGAAACCATGTCGGGCATGATGCTGGTGTCTTATAATTAAAATTCTATAAGATGTAAAACGGGTAAGTAAATCAATCATAATAATATTCTCCTTCTGTCTCTGGAGTATGTGTTTTACGTTAGACTGAATCTAATTTCAATTTCGGATTATTTCAAGTACGAATTCGGGATTAAATCAACTGCTATTGAATCCAGGGCTATGGAGTCGTAGCCGGAGTTGTAGAGTCGGAGTTGATGTTTTTGTAGCGGAGTCGAAGTACCCACAAAAATTCGCGACTCCGACTCCAAATTTTTTTACTTTACATATATAAATAACTTTATTAAAGTTTAACGCCGCTCATGTTAGAATTTAAATATCGATATGAAATTTGAACAGAATCATTTAATTGCGTTATTTAACCATTTAAAAGGTGCTGCATATATTTAGTATCAAGGTTAGAGTAGGAGTCGGAGTCGGAGTTGGAGTCGGGGTTGGAGTCGGACTTAAAAAATTTCAGTGGTTGGAGTCGGGGTTAGAACTATTTTTTGACCACTCCGCAGCCCGGCTTGAATCAAGCGCGTCTTAGTTTTACTTACATTGGGATTGAATATGGATAAGTTAAGTATTTCGCACTTGAATAATCCGTACTTGAATCAATCTTTCTGTACTTGATTCAAGATACTCCTTTCGGATTGATTTAAGTACGGATGGATTGATTTTTCTTTCGAGTGTAGAGATCAGATAACTCTGGCTCCTAAACGAGAGGTTGGGTTTTTGTCCCAAACAGCCTCGTTCTAAAATTGGCAACTTTGTGTTAGTGTTAATACTTGGCGGACGTTAGTAGGACCATTATTGTTAACCAGTGCCCTTTACTCAGGATAATTTTAACGTTACTGACTGACTGACTTATTCATCATCGCACAGCCTAAACGCCTGAAACTAAGTAGTCGAATTTTTAAGGGTTACAAAAATGGTAAACGGTAACTTAATAGCTCCTAAGCTAAAAGAAATAACAATATTTTATACTTTAAGGTTGCCATTCAAAAACAAGCGGACAGGTGGCTGGTACTTATTTGGGGAGAAAACGTGTAAAGCAAGTATTTTGGAACTTTTTTGTCACCCTCTCTTCTAAGCCAATAAACATTGTAATACAAATTATATCACATTCGTAAGTTATCCAAAACATACAAATATTAATTTGGTACTTTTTCGAAATTCGAACGCTTAAGGGGTAAAAATCGTACCCATTTTTGGTACTTTTTTGCAAAATATTTTTCTCTATTCAATGACATATACGTATAAAATTATGTGATTACACTACAGGGTCCTGAGTGAATGAGAATCTATTCTATGCAAAGTGTTGGTACTTTTTTCTTACACCTAGAAACATAAACCTTGGCATATAAATATGTATGTCCAAGAAAGAAAGGGAGACGCTGACGAAATATCGAGTTAAATGCTAGTCTTGGATATATTTGTGCTTCTAAAGGGTACTTCACACTATCACACAATTCTTACAACCCTGTCATGATAAGTTGTAAATGATTTTTAAAATCTTTTAAACAATAATTAGATCATAGAAGCATTTTCGTCAAAATACGTTAAACTTATGTGATAATGTAAAGTGCCCTCAAAATAGAGAATGCCGTATTTCTTCCTGTAAAAGGAAATATTGAAAGTCATAACATATTTACTACCAAAAGAATTTACTTAAGGCAATTTTGTCCATTTTTAAACCCTTCAAGCTATTACGACTCCATATAAAAAATTTTGTTATTTGCGGTTAAAAAAAAAATACCTCTTCAGGAACGCCAGTAATTATTTTGATAACGATTTGTTGTTTCACAATGTAACATGTCGTTGTACGCGTAAACACGTTGATAATAACTTTTGATAAGAATTTAACACACAACAAATAAAAGAAATCAACAACAACGACATAAAAAACGTACAACACTAACTGACAATGAGCGAGCAACTTAATTCGTCTTAAAGAAGTTGCTGTCGCTGATGTTGTCGGTGCTACCACCATGAACAAATACTTAAGAGGAATTAAAAACAAAAAATTAATTCGAGTTAAGATGAACTTTTTTTTCTCAGTTTATTTTTTTAACTGAAATTTAAAACACAAAGTTAACAGATTTGTTTTGTGTTTTTTTTTGCAGCATTTATTTTATCTTGATGTTTGCATCTTATTACACTTTTCGGGACTTAACAAGAAAATGGTATGCACAGCATAGCATTTTTTGGGGATTAACTAGCAGTAATGTGTTGAGCTGTGTTCACACCTATTAAATATTAGAATAAGTCGTTATGGACACGCAAAGAAGAAACATGGTTGTGGTAAATATATGCTAAGAGCAACATATTATGATAAGATTCATGAATGCAGTCACCATATTTTTATTGAATCATATTATGGCCAGATATATTCGTAATATACCATTATAATATTTTCCCTAAATCCTAATTTGTTTTTATTACATCATATTATAATTTAATGTAATCATATTAATATCATTTTAATCATAATAAGTTAAGAATTAATTATATTATTATCATGTTAATCATAATAATATGTAGATTAAATCTGAAACCGAAAAATATTTTTAATATAAGTTCATTGAATTTTATTTTCATTAAATTATTTTTATGAAGACAGGAATTTTACAACATGAAATCAATTAAAATTTTATTGATAATTTTTCATTCTTGACTGCGCTGAGGTTTGAACCCACTGTTACTGATATTTCACATCATAATATGATGCAACTTTAAACATAATATTTGTAACCTATTTTTGTCGTAGGTCGCAATTATTTATAAATTTTTTAATAGAATTTTCATTCTTTTTCTCTAAAATAACAGAAAACAATGGTCAATATTTTTGCACCATTTTCAAACAATATTAAAATTTTTTTGGCACTGATATTTTATTTTGTGACACTTTACAATTTTTTTTAATGTACCTACAATTTCTTTATTTTTAATTTCTTTAAACTTGGTTTTTTATGAATAACAAATAATTCGATAGGCACATGTAAAACAAACGACACAACTGATGCAAAATTATTTTACAAATGGCGATAACAAATTATTATTAGAGTAAAGATATTTTGTACACGTATAGAAAGTTATCATGTTATGGCTATTAAATATCATTAAATGGTTGTGAGGAATATAATATGTTTCCAAAATTATCATTATTTAGTTGTTATACAAATTTTTTTTTTTCAGTGAACCATACTTAAGTTTATAATTGCGATAAAAATTGCCATGTTTACAGTAACTATAATATTGTTGATATTAAATAAAAATAGCCAATAACCCGAACAGCCGAGCGCGCCATAAGCCGAGCATGGACTAAAACACTGAGCGTACTATAACCCCGAGACGAATCTTACTGCCGAGCAAAAAACCTGCAAAGATCCGATCAACACGAACTCCCTCAAGCTGAAAACTTCCATCTTGATATTAGTACTACACAGAAAAAATTCTCCAAAAATTTTGTCCCAATTTAAGCATTAATCAAAAATAAATTCAGTTTTAATTAAAAATTGAATCAAGTGATTTTAACGTTTAATCAAGTGAATTAAACGTTTAATCAAGTGAATTAAAAGTTAAATTGATCTTATTTATTTGCACCAGCGAACAAATTAATAGATACAATTAAGCGTTTAATTCACTTGCTTAATCGTTTAATTCACTTGATTAAATTTATAATTAAAACTGATTTATTTTTGATTTATGCTTTTATTGGGGGCAACATTTTTTTCTGTGTATGCCAAGTGTCTTAGTTTTTGACCCCATGCCACTTTTCATCATTGTGATGTCAGCCTTAACATCACTTGGCCAAATTGGCATCAGGGTCAAATATTAAAATTATGTCGTCAATGGAGTGACATATCGGCATCACAAAAATGACGAATCGGAGTCAGTTTAATAACACATGGAATCAGTGCGATGACTCATTGACATCGTAGAAAGGACTCATTGGGCTCAATTTAATGAAAAATTGTCACTGGAATTGACTGAAGTCAAAGTGAGAGAATACTGTTATTTACTTACCCGTTGCACATATTTGTTTCACTTTTGTTGTATTCCTCCCTTTGTTTACAGCAGAACTCTAAATAAAAAGACACCAACAGCATGCCCGATATGGTTTTCGTTATCACATTTACTTTGAAAATTTTATGTATTTAAATAAATTATCTTAAAAAAATAAATATGGGAATTTTTGCTACTTATTTTACTTTTTAAACATGATGATAATGTTAACAATACATAAAATGTGGCATCGAATTGATATCACTGTAGTCATAGCATAAATGCCACATAAGATATGACAAGATTTTAAGATGACGTTGGTAATTGGATTGATGTCACTTGTTGACTCATTGATGCCATTTGTAATAAAATTGATGTCATAATTCTTAAGTTGGGGCATCAGCAATATAAAGATCCATTTTTCTATCAATGTACGTCCGTAGAATGCAAATGAGAGTTAGTTGTAAAAATTTAAGACATACACAAATTCTATTTCTGTTTAACAAAAAAAAAAAAAACGGACCTGTGCATGCGTAATCTTGTTTTTTCTTGATTCATGATTCGAAATACAATCATGGCCATTGCACCCGAAATTTTGGTTAAAGTTGTGTAAAAAATGAAAAAAAACAACGGGGTATAATATTTGGGTTGTTCAAGGAAGGCTGGTTATGAGGTTATATGGTTATGTAGTTATATTCACAACAACAAAATACATTTATTACAAATTTTTTTTTAAGATATGTTGTTGCTGTTAATTTAACTACATAACCATATAACCTAATAATCCGCCGTTCGTAAGCAACCCAATTATGTATTTAATATAAGCACCTGATATGTCCAACGACTCTGACACATAAATCAGGCTGAATATGACCGATGGCATGGAATATGTTTGCTTGAAGATTTAAGGTATATTCGCATGGAACAGCGACTTAGGAAACCCCCACAAGAAAAAGTCTGACAGGTTCTCGGTGACTAGTTCACATAACATTCACGTTATATGACCATAATCGTGCAATAAGTCTAATGTGGCATTAGTTGTGTGGCACGTAAGGCCGCTTGGTCAAAACCACAAGTTGTTGCTATCCATATCATTCAATTAAGTTCTGGGGAGGTTGGCAAAGATCGACCAATAGCGTTCACCGTTGACGGTGATAGTCTAGTCAACGTTGTTTCCAAGAAGTATGGGCCGATGACGCTGCTTGCCCAAAAACCGCAACAAACTTATCTTTTTGGAATGCATGGGACGCTCCTAGATCCCGTGTGGATTGGCATCGTTCTAAATGCGAGAATTTTATTTGTTGACGTACCCATGTTTTCAGAAGTCATTGAACACGACTATTTGTAGTGTTTTGGGAACCATCTTATGGCTAAATCAGTCGTACACTAAGAGACTACAACTATACTATGATTGCCTCCGACCATGTTATGGCTAATAATAACGTTATAAATAATGTTTACCACAAATACTTACAATGTTTTTTATCAAGCATAACATTTTGCTCCTAAAATAGAAGAAAATGTTATTATTTTAAAAACCAAACTCTGTACTATTTGTGGTAGAGATAAATTTGTAATTTAATTTTAACCCCTCACAATATTTTTACCACCTCCTTTAACTCCGCACAAAATACCATAAAATGTGTTAAATGTTTTTAAGTAAAAAAAAAATCGCAAAAAAAAAAACAACAGAATAAAAATGTTTTACAAAAACATATATAAATAAAAATTGTATGAATCCATGTTTGGTGCAACGTAAAACAACTTCACATTCATTTGCAGATATACATTTTTTATATGGACGAGTTTATTTTGTTAATATTCGTACATTTAAATACATTTAATACATCTTTTGTTTACATTTTGGTTACAACAGCAAAACTCAACAACCAAAAAAGATATGGATTTTTGTGGCCAAAAGCGCAAACACATGCAACACAGTAAATGGAAACCAAATATTAACAAAATAAATTAAAAATATCATGTAAAGCACGTAAAATCCACAGACGTCTTAAATTCATACCACTCGGTATTTAAACAGGACTAAAAGCATAAATGGAGAACGAAAATTGAAAAAAAAGATGCTGCACTACCACGCGATTTAAATAATAATTTAAAAAAAAAAAAAAAAAAAAAAAAAAAAAAAAAACAAGTAAGAGTGCTATATTAGGCTGTAACGAATCTTTGATACCCTCTTTTGATATTTCGAATACTTCAGAAGTGGGCTCTATATGATATCTATATACAAAGCAAAATACTCCGACGTTGTCTGAATCAGACATTTCTTGCAAATGTCTGACTTCATTCTTAGGGACTTAGTTCAGATTTCTGCTAGACAATGGATCTCATGCATAAAACGTGAGCTTGAGCTCGGACTCGATTTTTTGAGTAAAAGGTGCTTGTCGTATGCATAAGAAAATTTGATGTGTTTGCTTTTACTCACTGCTCACGTTTGATCTCGTCTTGCAAGCAAATTATTGCTTTCCATTTGCAATTGGAGTGATTGATTGTGCTCATATAAAAAAAACCACAAATCAAAGCGATGAGTATATTTGTAGATTTGTATATTTGTTAATTCAATGCCAAATTTTTGCTTAATTTCTCTTACACATGTTTCTATTGTTTGCTTTTTATTTTTAATGCTTGTTAATTGATCCTTTTCTAGTAAATATTTATTTTGTTTTATTTTTTTCTACTAAAAATTTAGAAATGTCGTCAGTTTCTATTTTATTATTATTGTTTGAATCTACTTCTACTTCACTTTCACTTAGACGTTTGATCTCCCTTTACTCAAGTAATTGCAATTGGTTTGAACTCATTTTTATGCATACGAAATTAAGCAAAAGCTGTTGCTGTTTGATCGAACTCGACTTACGAGCAATTGCTCACCTGCCTCAACTCAGCGCTTTTACTCGTTTTTATGCATGAGACCCAATGACTATACGTTCTGTCTGGCCACTTTCTGATCGATTTCGTTTGGATATATCGGAGGGAATTTATTAACGGATTTGTCTAATAGATTTCTGATTGAATTCATATAGACGTGTCTGAGTTATTATGTGTGTTACTTTTTTTAAATAATTACAATTCTCATTAAGTTGAAAATATTTTTATTTGGTATATTTTATTGTTTAAAAAAAGATTAAAACAAATGAAAAATGTATTGCATGTGGCAAGGCGAATTCACAAGAAGGTCCGATTGTCAAAAATATTGCTATTAAAAAAAAAATGTTTGTTTACATAAAAAAACTAGTTTGTATACAAACTTTGACAAATCGACCACCGAAAAAAATAACCATATGTTTACTTGACCCGACCTTCTAGTTAATTCGCCATGGTATGTGGATCAGTGTTGCCAGTGAAGTTTCGAGAAAGATAGATTTTTATTTCCAAAACGATAAAATTATTTTTGAAAAAAATTTGAAAATCAATTTTTAACGTTTAACATTTATTAACAACATTTTTATTTCATATTAAATGAATGTTGTAAAGAAAAGGATATCATATAAATTCATTTTTATATTTATTTAAGTCATAAATATTAGGTATGTAATTTTTAAAAATACAGTAAGCAAACTTTAAAATTAATTATATGTAACAATGGTAGAACAAATACAAGGTATAGTCATTAGAAATTTTGTTCTCTATTTTAAACGTAACGTAAATATAACGTCAAACAAAAGAAAATAAGGAAAAAATTAAAACAAGCGTCAAAAATCAAATAAATCAATTTTATTTTTTGAAAAACTTCTTAATATAAAAATTTTGTGTTCAAAATTTTAGCCAAGAATCAATTTCAAATAAACAAAATATTGTTTTATATAAAAAAGCAAGTTTGCAATATCTAAAAAGTGCAAAATATATTGAAATTCAAATACCTGCAAATTAGTAATATTTCGTTGTTTGGCATTACTTATTATTACTTTTTATTACCTGGTACTTATTATACTATGTATATAACTATCTTTGGATGTTATCGAAACAAATTAATTTTTGTAAAAATAATATAGGAGTTAAGGCGTATATAGTAAGGCGATTATATCAAAAAGTTTATATAAATTTTTCTTCTAAAATTTCATCTTTACACACATACACAAGAATAAGCAGATGATAAAAGAACTTAGAAAACCTAACAACAAAATACATGTTATTTTTGTATTATGTTGTCACTGTTTTTATTAGTATTCATACACAGAAAAAATTATTAAATTTCTCCAATCACCAAATTTATTCCAAATTCATAATATCAAGCAAACAAGTTGTTGACTTTGCACCTATTACCAAAATAATTATATTGATTACAAAAAATTTTAAAATTTTCAACAAATATTTTCAATAAATGGTATTTTTAATTTTAATTAAAAAAGTGATCAAAAAACTGCCATTTCTAGCTAGCAATGTGTTAATTTATTTAAATAGATATTGATAATTCCCAACAACAATTCTACATACTTAAATTATTTAATTTTAAACGAAAATAGTCAATTAAGATTTTTTGTTATTTAATTAAAATTTTAATTGAAAATTTATTTCAAAACAACTAAAAAGTTGATTAAATCAATATAAAATTTTTAATTTTCTTTCAACTAAAAAAATAATTCATTCATTTATCACATTAATTAAATTTAAATACTTTTTAAGCCATTTTTTTAATTGAAAAAACACTTTTCTGTATATCGATATGATAACTTTAAAAAACTTTGTCAGAGATGGAAAACTTATTTATATTTTATTTCTCTACATGTTGCGTACAGATTCAAAAGATACGAAAAATGTCAGGATTACCTGAAATCATTAAAAGATACAACAAATGAATCTTTCGTATCCTAATGGCATCACTGATGTGCATACATGTAACATTTTTAATAAAACACTTTTATTTTCCAATAAACTAAAAGACTTCTTAAGAAATCTGTGTGATTATTAGATTATAATTTTATTTTTCATGCCTTTTTCACTAGATTTCTGTTAGATTTATATCAGAAATGCCGGCAAGAAAAAAAAGACAGAATTTACCACGACATGTCTGCCAGAATTCGTGTTAACCACTTCATACATTTTTGGGTCAGAAATCTGACAGAATTCGAATGTCGACGTTTCTCTCGGATATCTGCAAGACGTCGGAGTATTTTGCTGGCAGAGTTGTTAACCGATAATCAGAAAGTTTTATGCTTTTCTTTTTAGAAATTTTAAATAGCTTGAGTAAAATATCCTGATTCGTAACAGTTTTAGCACAACTAAAATAATTTTCAGGAGGGGAATTTATATTGGACCCATGGTAAATTATGAATCAATCATCGCAAAATTCTGTAGACTGATTTCTGGTATTTTAAAACATAAATTAGAAAAAATTTCAATACAGCAGTGAAATTAGTTTAAGCGTTTACAGTGAATTTAAGAAGGCTTCCTAATATGGAATCTAAGGTAAATTATGGACCACATATCACAATATTGCATGACATTTTTTATGGCCATATGAAGCTAAATTGGAACAAATGTTACTGCAATATCTTTATCTGCTACGGTTTTCTGCGTATTTAGTTAATTTCCAATGAATTAACTTATATGGGGCCTTCTGCAAACTATGGACCGATCATAACGAAGTTTATTATATTGTGATTACTAGTCCTATAAAACTGTGAAGTATTAAATTGTATTATGATAGCATTATTTATTACGGTTTAAGGCGTCATCAACTGTTTCCCGAGAGTAGGGTTTATAGTAAATTATGGACTGATCTTCACGAAATTTGACAGTATGATTTCTAGTTCTATGAAATTGTGACGTACCATTTTTTATTACCATTGTATGATTTTAGGCGTATTAATCTGTTTTCCTTGAGCAGGGTTTATATGGGGCCCAGGGTAAATTATGGACCGATCTCCGTGAAATTTAACACTATGATTTCCAGTCATATAAAATGAATTTCTGCAAAATTGTATATCATTCCGTCCATCATTTATGTTAGATTTTGTAACAAAATGATCAATTTTTTAGGGTGATGGTTCCACATTTTGATTCATAGCTCTGATCGTACTGAACCGATTATGCTGGATTACAATCCCAAACTGCTGAGGGTAACTACAAGTAATTTGATACCAAGTTTTTTCCTTTCTTTTGAGTCTTTCGGAAGTGAGCGTGTTTTCTACAGACGAGCAGACAGACGGACAAGGCTAAATCGACTTAGAATTACTCAAGGTGCCAGAATATATATACTTTATGGGGTCTTATATATAAAATAACGAAGTTTCACACGGAATGGCAAACTAACTATACCCTTATTCCCAACTATTGGCGGTGGAGGGTATAAAAACAAAACGTTGCAGGCACAGATACACAATTTAACCCTACGTATCCCAGTTGGCCAGATTGTCGTGAGCGACATTGACTTATAAGTTGCCTCTTATCGAACACTATGTAAGACAGTGTGTGCGATATTGCCTTATAAGTGGTTTTTTATCAAAATCTAGTGGGACAGTATGAGAGACATTGTCTTATTAGTTGTCTTGTATACAAGCTATTGACGACAAAGTTTTCTTCTGCCTTAGTTGAATACTTTTCATCACTTGGTTTGGTTTGCTTAAAATTCTCACATTCTTTTTTTTAATTGTTGATTTAAATACATACCGCAATACAAAACATTCTGCTGAAGGTAGTTTCGCGCTGGAAAATGGATTACGTGTAGTTTATTCTTCATTGACAATTAAAGAATTCCTTATGAATGCCGTATATGTAACATGTAACGGAAATGAAATAAGCGAAATAAATAGCAACTGTACTTAAAAGGCACATGAAAAAATTCTCTGAAATAAATAACAGTATGGGTAATTCCATATCAAATCGACCAAGCGTGGGCCCGACCCGTTTCGATTTAAATGAGATTTTGTGAGAAGGTTCTTTTTAGCCAATTATTTTTTTATATATTTATTATAGCATTGTTTCTTTACTTTTTGGGTAAAGTTCGTTAAAATTAGAGCAAGCATAAATATCTCTCACAATGATACAAAACTACACCAAAGTACGGGAACAGAAAAAATCATTTTAAGCACAAACTAAAAAGTTAAAGTGTTTTGACAGTCTTAACAAGCCAATAAAAGATTGAAACACTTTCGAAAAATTGTATATTATCTGTCGAAATAAGCTACTATTAACAAAAATAGAACAATACAAACACTTTTACAACAACTTACATTATTTTTCTTGATATTTTAATATAAAACCTTTTTAGATATTGGGAATTATTTCTTTTTCATAAGCAACTTTATTATATTCAACATTTTTTATTTTTGGAATTTATTCTATGAGTTAAATTTCAGTTATGTATTTTATAAAGCTTTTTGTAATAGTTATATTCCTTAAATTTTTAGGAATGACTTTATACACTACCAGTCTATTATATTGTATTTTCTTGTTACATTTTACCTTAGCTTTCCGTTGGATAGCAATGAAGTATATTTATGTACAGAAAAATTTACAATCATTAGACACCAGCAGAATGTAATGCATTTTCTGGCCCGCTACGGCCTTCGTCAGCATTCTTTGTGTCACACTGGATAGTGATACTTTATAAATTGAAAATGCATTACATTCTGCTGGTGTCTAATAATTGTAAATTTTTCTGTACATAAATATACTTCATTGCTATCCAACGGAAAGCTAAGGTAAAATGTAACAAGAAAATACAATATAATAGTCTGGTAGTGTATAAAGTCATTCCTAAAAAAATTTAAGGAATAGAGCTATTACAAAAAGCTTTATAAAATATATAACTGAAATTTAACTCATAGAATAAATTCGAAAAATAAAAAATTTTTTATTTAATAACACTATTTTTTTCCACAACACTTTCCAAAATTTGTTCATTAGCATTTCTTTCCATACCTTTTTTTGTTTTGTGTGTGTTTTACAGATGTTTAACAATTTACACGAAGAAAAAGTTTGGGCTGTTTCGTGCAAGAAAAAGAAGAATTTTATTCTCTCAAACTCGCTCTCTTTTACACAAATTTAAAGTACGGGAACGCTTTTCGTGCAAATTGGGATCCCAAAGTAGAGTAAAGAAACAGAGTTTATATGTCAACGAAAAATAATAGATTTTTTTTTTAAGTTATGTCATATAAAAAATATCATATTTTCGCCGAATTAGCTTAATGTTTTGAGATTATTTTTTCAACATCCCAAGAGATACTTTACATACGAAGATGGTTTATATGTATGTCACTTTGAGGAGAATACCTGGAGCTACAAAAATATATTAAAAAATATATAAAGTCATTCCTAAAAATTTAAGGAATAGAACTATTACAAAAAGCTTTATAAAATACACAACTGAAATTTAACTCCAAGAATAAATTCGAAAAATTAAAAATGTTGAATATATTAAAAAAATTTTTTTTTATGAAGAATGTCTGCAAAATATTAAATTCTAAAAATGGACTAGGGCAAAAACCTATTTTTTTGGCTGATTTTTTTTTTATATAATATAGCGTGATCCATTTCGAGGTTCCCTACTTTTTTACAGAAAAAAATACACAGAAAATTCAAATTTAATGGGGAATGTTTATTATCATTTGAAAGAACATTCTTTGGCAATTATTTTTTGAAGATTATATCTATCAAATGTTGGCCGTTGCTACGTCGCAGATGGTCCATTAGTTGAGTCCAATTTTCGACGACTCGTTCGAGCATTTCGACTGGTAACTGGCGAAAGACACGCGTGATGTTTTCTTCCCAGGCCTGAATCGAAGCGGGTTTGTCCGCATGCACTTTTGACTTGACATATCCCCACAGGAAAAAGTCTAACGGTGTGATATCATACGATCTTGGTGGCCAATCGACCGGCCCAAAACGTGAAATTATGTGCTCACCGAAGTGTTCTCTCAATAAATCCATTAATTGATGCGATGTGTGGCAAGTGGCGCTGTCTTGCTAAAGCCAAATATCGCCGAGATCACGAGCTTCAATTTCAGGTATCAAATAGTCTGTTATCATGGCACGATAACGGTCCGAGTTGCTGCGAACGGCGCCGAATCGACTCTCCACGGTCTTCGTATACACTCTCAGCTATGATCGCGATATTTTCTTCACAGCGTGCTGGACGTGATCTTTTCGGTCGAATATTAAGCAATAATGAATGCTGGGTCTCAAAATGGGTGATAGTGTTGCGAATAGTACGCTAAGTAGGCCGATTATGTTGACCATAAGTTGAGCTAACTGCGCGAAACACATTTTCACAGAACGTGAATTTTCGTAATAAAGTTGAACGATTTGTAAACGTTGTTCAGGCGGAAGTCTTTCCATTATGAAATACCAAACAATACTAAACAAAAATAGCATGACACGACTCACACGTGATCTGTCAAAAAAGGCTATTGAAAAAAGTATATCTACTTGAATCACCCAATACTTCAAGGGTGGAACAGCTTGGTCGATTTGAAATGGAATTACCCATAAAATAATTTTTGTGGTGGACGACAAAATAGACGATATCAAGTAGGGAGTAGTTGACGTAAAAGTAGCAGAATTGCCTTGTATATAGTATAGAATATATTTTCATGTATATAGTCGCCAACGAAATTATTAAATACATTGTCGCTCATGTCGTTTAAAAATTTAGGTGTTAAGGGTGTCCTAAAGACGTGGCCAACTGGGATGTTTATTCATCATATGAGTATGAGTGTATACCAAAAATTTACGAGACATTGTTAGTGTTGCTGCTCATACTGCTGCAGCTACTGATGATACATGAAGTTATATTTTTCATACGTCTCCTCTATTTTTTTTTAAAACAATTTTTCGTTGCAACAAAATTGAAATTTTTTGTTGTCAGCGTAAAAATATTAAAACCCTGCTGAGTTAATCATATCGTAACAATTAATCATCTTCAGTTTAGTTTAAAAGCTAAAATATGGTTACAAAAGAAAAAAGAGAATGTTTTGTAACTGGAAACTAAAAAGGATTTGTTGACTTTCATCCAAGATATGGATGAGTTGATGAATAATAGGCGTCATGTTTGATATTTGCAAACGAAAAAAAAACAATTATTTTCTGGACTATATTTTACTAAAGTAAAGATTAAGATAAGGAATATGGGCCGTAGTGATGTTACACATATTCGAAATCGTATCGTCGAATATTCGGCTATTTCATGATATTCGTATTTGCCAAATTTCTTCAAAAAAACACTGAGTTACTAAGAAAAAGTGCAAAAAGAGTTAAAGAACTAACGAATGAAGTTTCTTGGAGTTATCTTAATGACGTAAGGTGAAGTATACAATCTTTCACCCTGTAAAATAATTGTCTTTATTTGTAGCCTTAAATATCCGAAAATGAACACTTGGGCAGCACAAAATATCTTTTGGGTCGTGATGCTTGTCCTTAACATAATAACAATCATATAAGTAAACAAATTTAAAAATGTTCAGTACACAGAGGTAAAATTCCGGTAATAAAATACAAAAATTGACGCCATTCGTTGTCAAAAGTGAGCCAACTACGTTTTTATTCAATTTGAAAACGGATGGTGTCTAGATTTTTAAACCATCTCGTTGTCATTATCGGTTAATTGCCACTTTTTGGGTAATTACCCGAATTTGGTGCAATTTTTGCTCTCATGGGTAGAGCGTGGTTAATTTCTTTGAGGTGAAGTCCAGGTGTAATTTGAAATTCTTTTATTTTAAAACAAATAATATTTATAAGGATTTGATTTCAGTGATAAATTTTATACAATTTAAGATTTTGTAGTTCTAAAATATGTACAATAGATTCAACCAAAGTAACTGTTTATTAAAAAAAAAAGAAAAAAAAAAAAAAGATTTCCATAGTTTACCAAGCAAAAGATTGATAGTAATTGGCGCCAGATTGACAATTAGATTTTGATAAATATGAGCTTCATATTGATTTAGAACCAGAAATTCATTGGAAAAAGAAGGTAATTATACTAAAAAAACACTGGAGAATAATTTGCTTCCTATAAGGAATATGGGCACACCAAAATATTTGTTGCAGTACACCGATCGACCAAGAATCCGTATCGTCCGTCTTGCTGGCGGGTTTTCCCTCCATGTAGACCTTCTGCGCAAAATACACATGGCAATTTTTAAGATAATTTAATGAAATTTGATTCATACGTTTTTTAAAAAGTTTAACAATCGGTCCGTAATTTCACATAACCCCTATACGAACTTTTTTCCAAATATAGTCTTTGTGTCTATAAAAATCTTATGATGTTGGTATTTGGACCAAATTTGGACCAACTTTTTTTTAATTTCAACATAAATTATCTTACGGAATTAATTTTGCAATCAGTCCATATTTTACCATAGCTCACATACAAATACCACTCACGAAAATGGCTTGTAATGGTATAACTGCCTTATCAATATTGGTACGCATTGATAAAAAAAAATTGCTACTATGTCATGGCAAAATTTTGTGCTGGTAGGTAAAACTTTAAACGTAGGTCATATATAAACCCCTTCCCTTTAATTACTTGAAGAAGAAAAAATCTCAAATAGATGAAGTTACCTAGATAATGTTCGGCGTTAGGAATTTGTAAAATCTTTTTTTATAATTAAACGTTAATTTGATATCAGGTGTAATTTTATTTCAATTGGGTAATTTTGCGTCATCTCAAGTGTAGTTTTGAATTCTGCTGGTGGTAACACTGATCGTAGTGCTTCATTTTCATTTGGCCATAACTTCGATGGTAAAGAAACAGTGTCATCATCGATACCGAACTAAAAACAAAAATTACAAATTATAGCCATATAAAACAAAAATTGCAGGACAATATTACTTGTGCTTCTTTTCATGATACTAAAGGTTGATTTATCGCGGGGTTTGATTTTCAATATGATTTTTTTATAAATCACGCGGGACTTATATCATCTCGCGCTTGGCAAGTCATCATGTAAAGTCGCACACCACAACAGTGTCTCCAAAATGTTGAGTTGTATTACGAAATGCTTTTCCTGCGATTCAAGGAACTGACGGTGCGTATAATCGAACTACTGAAACCACGATAATAAACAAAATTTATATAGTTGGGCTGATGAGCAACCCGAAGAATACCAAAGCTACCATTAGATTCATTAAAAACAACGGTATGGTGTGGTTTATTGGCTGGTGGAATCATTGTTCCATATTTCTTCGAAAATAATGAAAATCAGAATGTTACCGTCAATGGTAACCTTTATCGCACCATGTTACCGGACTCTGTGCTTCCTGAAATTCAAGGCTTCAACAAGAGGACGCTACGCGCCATACAGCGCGTGAAATAATGACATTGTTGAGAAAACATTTTGGTGAGCACATAATTTTACGTTTTGCTACAGTAAATTGGCCACCTAGTCGTGCGATATCCCACTTTTGGACTATTTTCTCAGTGGATATGTAAAGTCTGAGGTCTTCAGAAATAAGCCAGCTACGACTGACGCTTTGGAAGCCAACATTACTCGTATTATTCGCGAGATACCAGTCGCTAGGCTCGAGCGAGAATGACAACTGTGCGTTATCTATTTGATAACAATGAATTTTTTTATATCTTCAGTTTCAATTCAAGAACGTTTTGTTAAAAATTTGACAACTGATCTGGTCAAAGTATTGTCAACATTGTTTAAACCCTATTGGTTGACAGTTTTTGTACGTCTTTTTCGCTCTGAGTAGTGTCATTCATGTGCGAAGTGGACAATTTCAAATTCAGTCATCGGAATGTCACAATAATATTGAATATATTTAGTAGCGTGACAACCAGGTGCATTAATTATTGAAAACCGGCGAATGTTGGCGCAGATATTCCTATTCGCAATCGGATTCGCGAATATTAAAAATTGATATTCCTGTCATCACTAATATGAAGCTGTTTTTCAATTAACTAACTTTCCAAAGCAAACAAAAAATTTAATTAAAAAGAAGAGTACACAGAAAAAATTTTAAATTTTCTCTAATCACCAAATTTATAACAAATTCCTAATATCAAGCAAACATGTTGTTGATTTTGCACCTATTACCAAAATGATTATATTGATTACTAAAAATTGTAAAATTGTGAATATTGTTTTTCAATAAATTATATTTTTAATTTTAATTAAAAAAATGATCAAAAAACAATGTGTTAATTTGTTGCATTAAATATTGACAGTTCCCAACAGCAGTTCAACAAGTTTAAATTATTTTATTTTAAACGAAAAACATCAATTAATATTTTTTGATATTTAATTAATATTTTAATTACAAATTTATTTCAAAACAACTAAAATGTTAATTAAATAAAAATTATATTTTTAATTTTCTTTCAACTAAAAAATAATTGATTTAATTATCACATTAATTAAATTTTAACATTTTTTTAATTGATAAAACACTTTTTTCTGTCTAACAGGAAAGTTGTTCAATTCCGGCAATGAAATGTTGCGAATATTGTTAAAAGTTAAAATATATACCCGCACTCGTAAAAAAGTCCGAACACTTAACTGAAAGGGCAACACTGCTCCTGCAAAAAGGCATCTCTCAGTCAACTCCTGTTGAAATTTTATTAAACTGAGTCATTTAGTTTGTGTTTGACAGTCATAAATAGTAGCATACCTCGTGAATTTAGAAGAAGCAAATAGAAAAAAGTGAATTTCGTGTGTCCATTAAGCATTTAGTTGCAAAAATTCATGAATTCGACAACGAAATGTACCCACATCCGCGCTATTTACCGGATTTAGCACCGAACGACTATTCCTTGTTTTCAAACTGGAAAAAATAGCTGGAATGAAAGAGATTGAACTCCAACGATGAACTTATAGCAAAAGCAACTGCACATTTTGATGACCTTCTTATTTTTGGAAGGGATAAAATAATTGGAGAAAAGTTGGACAACGGAGACTCCGTTGAATAATAAAACTATTTTTAGTTTATTGATTTTAAAATTCACAGACTAATTGACCCGACCTCGTAGATTTACGCAACCAATGATCGACGCAACTATTTTCGGCAATAAAATGCGCCTAATCGCAAAAACACCAATTTTTTTCTATTGTTTATAATCGACAGAAGTTACTCTCGTTTCCTTCTGTTCTAAAACTTTGGCTTAATCGTTGTTTACTTTTGTAAATGTTCACTTTTTGTTTACGTCGTAAAATATTAAAGAAATTTTCGAAATTCTCTTCTTTAATTTCGCGGTAGTTAAAAATAAAAATAAACAAGTATTCCAGGAAAACTGTTTCCCGACAAAATTTCCTTAACAATAAGGTGATCTACGATACTAATAATACATCGCTTACAGTACATAAGCACTACACTGATAGGAAAGACGTCATAACGGTGATGTAGTTTGACATCGGTACTATGCAAGTGCCTTTGTTTTTGACCCCATCACACTTTTCATCATTGTCAGCCTTAACATCACTTGGACAAATTGTCATCTGGGTCAAAAATTTAAATTATGTCATTAACGGGATGACACAATGGCATCAGAGAAATTACGAATCGGAGTCTTCGTACCTAACAGTTATCTTTATCTATTTCAACGTTTATTTGGCCTACTTTTTTTACCTTAAGTTTTCTTTTAATATCGTCATCATTTACACCATAGATTTGTATACACAGAAAGATTTATATTCGTAGAAATTACGGGTATATGTCTGATAATTTCCCTTTTTAGTAGGGAAATTATCCAATTTTGGTGCAACTGTTTGTTTCTCATATACCACGGAGTACCTGCTGTCGTTCTTAAACTCCTATTTTGGCATCTTCGTAATTTTTCTATATTAAAAGCCGGTGAAGTCCCCCCATAATTTTATATCTGTTATAAAGTCAAGCTGTGTGCCAAGGGCAGGTTTTGATTTCCTGCCTATAAACCATGTAAGTTGCACCAGTTTCAATTTTATCTATGTATGTATATCTTGTCACTATGTGGGGTTTCCGTGTAAGCCGGAGTACAAGGTGAATACCGAGGTATTTAACTTTAGAATGCTGGGGTGCATACTGCTTTTTAATTCGAATTCGAGGGCAAATTTCCTTTCTGAGGGTAAAAGTAATATTGATACATTTTTCTTCATTAACTTTAATCCACCACTTATTCAGCCAATTGTTCAGGATGGCGTTGTAAAAGCATAGATGCCGTTGCGTGGGTTTCGTGCTCACCTTAAATTGCCGAATCATCCGCTCATGTCGATGTAAACGTGTTTTCATTTAAAGGCATATAAGATATGTAGAGAATGTACAGAAGAGTACCAAAAATACTATCATGTGGCACACCTGTGGAGAACTCACAAAGTTATTCGGACGCCACCAATGCTTGATCTTTTACATGAGTTCTTAGTTGCAGCCACTGTCGAATGCTTGCGAAACGTCAATAAAGAGTGCAAAGCAGTACCTTTTCTTCTATGTACTTGCTCGGTGGTGCCATGTCTTCTTCGAAACCCAAATTGGTGCGCAGGTATTATGTTATTCTGTTCGACAACTGAAGTTATCTACTTGGCCAAGATTTTCTCAAGCAATTAAGGCTGATTCGAGAATAAGGTTGTTGGTTTATGTGAGTCCACCTTCATGTGATTCTTTCCTGGCGTACGTATCATAGTGATGCGTGAAACCTTCAATTCTAGGGGAAAATATTAAAGGCGTATTATAGCATTTTTCTTTTTGCTATTGGGTGTAACTCCAAAAGCATTTTATTACTGATCCCATCGATCCCGGATACTTTCTTGTGGTTTAAATCAACAATAGCGTTTTCTACCACTGGAACCTCAAAACAAATGGACAATGCTCTATGTTGAAATTTAACAGGTGGCAACTCAAATGAAGGGTTTGTAGCTATATTCGGTATGAACACATTCTTTAAATGTTCTACAAACAGATCTCCCTTTCCTTCGCTATTTATAGCCCACTTTTTCTTTTCTCTTTTTTGCGAACTATGCGCCTATTTAGGTTTCTTGTAGCTCGCCATAAAGAGTAGTCAGTTTTCTGTAATGGATCCAAATTTTCATGAAAGTTATTAAATTTTCATGCTCTTTGCATTGTCCGAAACTTTCGTAGGTTTGTCGTAACTTATTCAACTGTTGCTTAAGCTGAGGAGCAGTGTGCCGTTGCCATTCTCTTTTTTATTATTTTTTTTTTATTTATTTTTTATTTCTTTATTTATTTATGTCTTTCCTATGCAACAAGATTATATCTTATTATTACAGCGCTGAATGTTGTGAGATAATGAGTTCCAAAGTCTGATAGGAAGAGACAAGAGTTCGGTATCTCAAAGGAGTTATCTTATTTCCCCTATTTGATCTTGAGAATGAAATTCGTTCATAAAGGTAGGCGGGTACATTATCATATACAATTTTATGGATATAAATGAGGCTTCTTATTTTGAGAAAGTTTTTAAAAGTAACACCATAAAGTTTAGTTTCATGCGAAGAAATACTGTCATACTTTTTCAGACCATAATCATATCTACTAATATTATTGTATACCTTATTAAATTTCCCCATGCTGGTCGAGTCGCAGTTGGCAAATATTTCACAGCCATAAAGTAAACAAGGCATTAGATAAGCCTTCGCAATAAGAACTCTTGTTTTTAGTACATCATCAGCATACATATGTATTTTGCAGTGCATTAACTGTAAAGGGAGATCATTAACGTACAAAGTGAAAAGAAGGGGTCCCAATATTGATCCCTGAGAACACCTCTCGTCACAGATAAATAATTAGATTGCATACATATTGGGTCCGATTTGCAAGGTATGAAAACATTAATTTACATGAGGTATTTGAAAAATTAAACATATTCTAAAGTTTAAACCATAATATATTATAGTCCACTGTATTGAATGCTTTTGAGTGATCCAGAAGTATTAAAAAGTCCACAAAAACATCATCAATAAGCCGTCGTATGTCCTTAGTAACATTAAGAAGGGCGGTTACACTATGCTTTGAGCGGAAACCTGATTGGTAATCAAAAAGTAGTCGGTATTGATTGAAAAAAGTTGTAAGTTGATTATGTAGTAATCTAGCAAGTACTTTAGAAAGATATATATGGCAATATATAGCAATTTTTCTAAATTCCGATTTTTGCTTTGGAACCGGTATTAATCTTGCATGTTTTCATTTGGCCAGGTAAGAGCTTGTAGTAATGATAGCATTATACAGATGAGTTATGTATGGTAATAGAAGAGGCAGCATTAATTTAACACACTTAGGGTGAATATTGTCTGCACCAACTGCATTCGATTTGATTCCTAAAGCCTAGTACTCTGTTCAACATTTCACGTGAAATGCTGTCAAAACCCATATGAAAAAAACTTGTGCGGAATTTCTATGAAAAAATGTTGATAGAGTTGTACTCTGTTTAATTTGTGAAAAAGTTGTGAAATGTTTCTGGCAACATTTTTTTACAACTGCGAAATAATATAAGCTGCACTTATTTCACGTGGAATTTTAAGCAAATGAAAAAAGTTTAAACTAAATATTAAAATGAGAACTGCAAAACATAAATAACACAACCGGTAACAGTTTTTCATCAATATTTACTTAATTTTTTATTTAAAAAAATACTTTTTAGTAAAATACATGTGGGTTTTGTTTACATATGGAAAACAATGTCGCATACTTTGAAAGATTAAAAACATCAAATTGTGCAAACTCTCGAGATAGGTAACATTGATACATGTCAAATTTTTCGCATGAAATAAAAGATGTTGCTGAACATTTTTCACAAATTGGAACAGAGTACTAGGCTTAAACAGCAAGATAAGACATCCATTTGATCAACACATTGAAAGTTAAATCTATAGATTAGGTCGTCATTATCATTGTATGCATTATTGTCAACATCATAAAAAAGTTTTATACTGCCTGTTGCATCGCGGGGGTTTTGTAGCTATCTGAGCATCTAGTTTGGGATTTTGTACAAAGTTCAAAATGGAGAGATCAATATCGCTTGTTGTTCTAAACTCGAAAATGTGCAAAATATCTTACATTATGCCGAATTTATTCTGTGGATCAATTTAACTTTTACGATGACGACATTAAATGAATTATTTTAAAAATTAAAACATGATACCTATGGGTGTTTTTTGTAGCTGCATAAGAATTTTCGATATCGATAACTGTGGTTTGACAGCTGTGAATGTCAAAATGTGTGGACATTTCTGTTCGGTAAGGCTTGGCAAGTCTTCACGAATCGTTAAACGCTAGAATAACTCTTTCAAATTCTGGAAATTTACTTTTAAACGAATAAATCTTCATAGGGCACTTCGTCCATTTTACGAGCTCATTTATGGTTAAATGGCTGCTTCAATAAGCAAAGTTGCAGTATTTGAGTCGAAAACAATCTTTAAGCGGTAACGAATTACCAACACATATATTACAGTTGACTGCCTTCTGCGGTTTACACGCTTTTTCGATATGAACAAGGAGCCATGCTGACCGAATTTTCGTTTCCAGAAATTAATCAGCCAAGCATCAATCACATTTGGTTTTAACAAGACAGTGCAACTTGCAATACAGCGCGCTTAACAATACATTTATTGCAAAATTAATTTAGTGACAACTTCATTTCCAGAAGTGGGCTTTGTCCACTGACGCCCTCGTTCGTGCGATTTAATGCCTCCGGATTACTTTTCATTGGGCTATGTTACGCTGCATTTATACATGAAAGAACTTTCATGAAAATTCTGTATACGTATTATCACCACAAATTTCACAAAAAAATAATAAATTTTCATGAAAATGTTCATGAAAGTGAAATTTCATTTTCAAAATGTCGTCAAAGGGCAAACTTCTATTAAAAATGTCTCTTCTTCTTCTATTATTGTTTTGCTTATTTCAAGCTTAAGAGTTGGCGAGCCAATTATTCACGCCGAGCTTCAGGCATTCGTTCAAAATAATATTTATTTTTATTAGTTTTCATGATATTTATAAATTTTAATTTGAATCATTGTGTTCTTAATATTTAGTTGAAAAAATATATTAAAATTCTTTATATATACGAAAAAAAAAAAAATTTTCAATTGGTAACACTGCTTAGTTATTGTCATTTACTTTCATGAAATTGCTTTCTTGAAATTTTCACTGAAAGCTAGCTGAAAGTTGGGCTGAAAGTAGAAAAATGTCAACGGGTTAGTGAAAAAGTGTGAGTGAATTGCGACTTTCAAGAGACTACTTTCATGAGTAAATGCCCAGTTAAGTCATTGTTTTATGCCGGCAAACCAGCAACTCCTGAAACATTGGAAGCCAATATTCACGCCACCATTGATGACAAACAGCCATATTTATTGGAAAAAGTAGTCAAAAATTGGGCTGTTATAGTATTTACCTATAACTCGTAGTCGCGGACGATATATGCTGGAAATCATTTTTAAAAAATAAATGCCATAAATTACTTACGAGACTATAATAAAAAAAATAATTTAAACAATATTTCTGTGTTGTATTATCATTTTAAGTTCTTATGCAGCTAAAAAAAAACACCCTATACTTATATTTTAGATATGTAAAAAGGATCGAAATAGAATTTTGAAATAATACTTATTGAAAAATTTGCAAATTATTTGCTACGTGTTAATTGATGAGCAATCGCTAAATAAAACAACAAAGAATTTCTTGTGCAGACATACATTTTTAGAATTTTTACCCATATTGTTCTGTAAAAGAACTCCTCGTTTACTCCTACTTTAAAATCAAAATTTATAGCAAAAAGTAAAAAATTTCACAAAAAAAAAATATAAAAAAAAAATAAACTTTGCTCTTCATTAATCATTAATATGTCCGTTAAATTTTTAACCATAATCTTTTAAAACCTTCTTTATGTGGTTTGCAGCAACAAAAACCAAAATGCAAACGAACTCACACTTTTTGTAAAGCAAAATTATAAAAAAATTGTGTTGGAATTAAAGTTTTATGGTCATTTAGGTTTATGTACTAAATAATGCCAGAACTATTTGTGCTAGTAAAAACTAGCAAAATAGATTGACAAAAAAAAAATTATATCCCCTTTTTTCTTTAAAAATTTGAGCTTTACAAAATACACAAACCAACTAAAATGTGTTTAAAAAAAAAAGAAAATGCAAATTTAAATGGGAACATCCGTTTACTATTAGTCTTTGTCACAACTGAAAAAATCCAACCCTTATGGTTGAGAATAGGGTTCCTATTTGGGAAATAAATTTTCAGGAATTCGCGGGAGAAATATATTTAAAATTTTAGGGTAAACGAAGATGAGAAATTATAGGAATATCTCTGCAAATTCATTGCCTAAAATTTAAGTTTTTATTACATTAAGCGGCAAAAACTGCCAGTGTATGATTTAAAACAGTAGTGAGCGCTGGTTAGCCTGTACTGAAGAAATTTGTTGTTTTACATTCTAAAAGGATAAATTTCTAAGAAAAATTTTGAACCGTAGTAAATTAAAGAAATCTTATTGCAGTTTTATTCAGAAAAAAAAATACGAATTAATTTCAGTTAAAAAATTTGCGATACTAATTAAAGAATTAATTATATTTTCACCAGTAAACAAATTTATAGTATCAATTAAATATTTATACATTTATTAATTAAAATAAATTTCAATTAAATATTTAATTGATGCATTATTATAATTTGGCATTCTTATTTATGCCCTACGGGAAAGGGAACTAACACTAAACCTGTCACGTCACAAGTTACTTTAACAGGGCGATGTCCTACGAGGGGGTTAATTGGCACCTTTTTGACACTTTGTAACAGGTCACTGAAATAACCTTCCAATTTCGGTTAAAATAATGCGTGTCGCAGATATTGTCCCAAATGAGCCATGTCAATATGATAGATCCCCTTCATATAAAGTATTAGAACTAGAGAGTATCAGCCACTACCCGCACAAGATCCAGTAACATAAATAGTTTTGTGCCGATAACCTTTCCTCTGGACCAACTACACTCTAAACACATTATCACCAGTTAAGTGATATGTCTTGTTTTCACCTATCGCAATTCGTTCCTTTTAATTATAAAATTTTGTTCACTGGTCACGGGATAAGTGATTTAAGAGCAATTGACACAAATTTCCCGCAGGGTGGTAAAACCAGGGACCGTAACGGTTATAAGTTTTATTTTGAAAAATACTTTTTAATCATTTCTTGATTATTTTTTTCGGTTAGAAAATAAAAGTTATTTTCCGAGTTTTCTTGATTCCACAGAAATAAAAGTTATATCTTGATTTTTATTTATTCCGCAGGAAATAAAAATTATTTTTGAATTTTATAGTTTGCTTACAAAAACATGTAATTTCTGCTCTAAAATTAATATTAACCGATTTAAGGGCGAAATTATCCTCAGTCCGTGCAAAAACTCGTATTTGTTTAATTAATGTTGTTATAATGGTGATTCAAGTAGAGATACTTTTTTCAATAGTCTTCATATTATTTTTGTTTAGTATTGTTTGGCATTTCATAATGGAAAGACTTACGCCTGAACAACGTTCACAAATCGTTCAACTTTATTACGAAAATTCACATTCTGTTAGGAATGTGTATCGTGCACTTCGCTCAACTTATGGTCAACATAATCGGCCTACGGAGCGTACTATTCGCAACACAATCACCCATTTTGAGACCCAGCATTCATTATTGGATAATATTCGACCGAATAGACCACGTTCAGCACGCTGGGAAGAAAATATAGCGGCCGTAGCTGAGAGTGTACACGAAGACCGTGGAGAGTCGATTCGGCGCCGTTCGCAGCAACTCGGACTGACGTATGGAACGACTTGGAGCATTTTACATCGAGATCTTAAATTAAGAGCGTACAAAATACAGCTTGTGCAACAACTGAAGCCGCTCGACCTTCCCAAGCGACATCGCTTCGCTCTATGGGCTCCTGAAAAATTCCAAGAAGATCCGACGTTTTCGAGGCAAATTTTGTTCAGCGATGAGGCCTATTTGTCGCTCAATGTGTATTTAAACAAACAAAATCGTCGCATTTTTGACGAAGAGCAACCTGAAGAGATTTAAGAACCGCCACTTCATCCAGAAAAACAACGGTTTGGTTTGTGGGCCGGTGGAATCATCGGTCCACATTTCTTTAAAAATGATGCCGGTGCGAACGTAACCGTCAATGGCGACCGTTATCGTGCCATGATAACCGACTATTTGATGCCTGAAATTGAAGCTCGTGATCTCGGGGACATTTGGTTTCAGCAAGTCGGCGTAACTTCCCACACATCGCATCAAACAATGGATTTATTATTCGGTGAGCACATAATTTCACGTTTTGGCCGGTCGATTGGCCACCAAGATCGTGTGATATCATACCGTTAGACTTCTTCCTGTGGAGATGTGTAAAGTCCAAAGTTCAAGCGGACAAGCCCACTTCGATTCAGGCCTTGGAGGAAAACGTCACGCGTGTCATTCGCCAGTTACTAGTCGAAATGCTCGAATGAGTCATCGAAAATTGGACTCAACGGATGGACCATCTGCGACGTAGCAACGGCCAACATTTGATAGACATAATCTTCAAAAAATAAATGCCAAAGAATGTTCTTTCAAATGATAATAAACATTCCCCATTAAATTTGAATTTTATGTGAATTTTTTTTTTCTTTAAAAAAGTAGGGAACCTCGAAATGGATCACGCTTTATTCATTCCAATAAGTGTTTAAACACAATTGTAGGTTCAACTTCAGGGAAAATTCCTAAAGCCCATAATTAAAACGTCGGCAGGAACTTAAAATTAGGGAAGTAACGACACGCCTTTTTGCCGATACGATGCCTATGCCGATACTCAAGAAGAAATATCGCCGATACCGATCAAGCACCATTTAATTGCTAAAAACGACAATTAATTTTTAAAAAATCTTTCACCCGCAATCCTTTACAAGCAAATAGCCCAGAGTTAGAGGGAACAACCAGAGTTTTAAGTATTTTCGGGAATGGAAAAATACCGGGAGTATAGGAACCCTAGTTGGAAACCTCTATATATATAAAAATTACGTGTTTGTTTGTAAGCGATAAGTTTGACCCGCACAAATTTTTACAAAACTCTATACATATCTTCTATGGACCGTGAGGAGCGTTTCTTTGTAGTTTTACTGTTATTAGATTTTATATATAGCACCGGCACTTAAAGTCTTATCTCTACATATCGTATATCATTGTTAAAGGCAAGAATGTTTCTTCATTTTCTTTTTTGATGCTTTTTTAATTGGACTTTAAATGACGGCGCTATATTTAAAAACAAAAAGTACTGCATTTTAGGGCGTGGCGAAAAAATTTTATTTTAAATGTTTCAGAAACTTAATTTATATACCTACATTACCTATATATCTACATTGCCTAGGTCGTGACTGGTGCAAATTTTTTGGTTTATATCGCGGTAGACCTGGTTTAATGTTGAATGAACGTGACAATAAAAAAAAGTCTTAATTTGTAGGCGTGTCATAAACGTAAGTATGTATATTACAAGAAGGTCGCACTAACATAGAATTGACACATGAAAGTAATTTCTTGAAAGTCGCAATACACTCACACTTCTTCACTAACACATTTACATTTTTTTTACTTTCAGTCCAACTTTCAGCTAGCTTTCAATGAAAATTTCAAGAAAGCGATTCCATGAAAGCAAATGGCAATAACTAAGCAGTGTTGCCAATTGAAATTTTTTTTCGTATATATAAAGAATTTTAATATATTTGTTCAACTTTATATTAAGAACACAATGGTTCTAATTAAAATTTATAAATATCATGAAAACTATAATTAGTATTGTGGTTATTTTATTGAACTGTTAATGGTTTTTAATTTAAATTTCGATATTTTAATCAGGTTTAAGTTCATTGAATTTAATTTTCATTAAATTATTTTTATAAAGAAAGGAATTTTACAGCATGAAATTAATTAAAATTTATTGATAATTTTTCATTCTTGACTGAGCTGGGAAAACTAATAAAAATAAATATTAATCTGAACGAATGCCTGAAGTTCGGCGTGAGTAATTGGCTGGGCAACTCTGAAACTTGAAATAAGCCATAAAAGAAGAAGAAGAGAAATTTTTGATAGTTTGCTCTTTTTTGATAATTTCTGATAGTTTGCCATTTGACTACATTTTGAAAATGAAATTTCACTTTTATGTTAATTTTCATGAAATTTTATTATTTTTTTGTGAAATTTGTGGTGATAATACGTATATTTCATTAAATGACTTTCATGTGTACAGGCAGCATAAGTCACAAAGGGAAAAAGAAAAAATTAGTCCATAGTCAAGCCTTAAGTAATGATATGCGATATGATGAAATCGGGCTTTAAATGGCGACGATATATCGAGCCCTTACCGCAAAAATGGCTTAAGCGACATCATTTTCTATTTTCGCTCTTTTTTAAATTAATGAATTTATTGGCAACACTTGCATCATCTCCTAATAAGCAATGGTCACAAAAGGTACCTTTACCATTTTATAGCAAAAATGATTTTAGCTTAGGCGCCAACCTTCATAAAAAAAATTTTATGAAGTATTATAAAAAAAAACCTTCTCCTATAAAAATGAGTTTTTGTCGCTTAAGCTTTTTTTTTGCGGTAAGGGCTCGATATATAACAAACAAAATTGCTGCGTTTTTGGAAGTGTTTTAGAAACTTCATGAATATATATTTTATTCTAGGCACTGGCACAACTTTTTTTTTTCGACCCACCTTTTTATCAGAAAGAGGTCAAAAAACAATCATTTGCAGTTTTATACTTAGTCAAATTTAGTATTTCAAATACAACATTTCTAACGAAAATATTTAATCAAAATGTCACGAATGCGTCAAAATATTGGTCGCCGTACGCGAGGAACAAGTCGTGTAAGAACATAACTTTTACAACAAACTCGGAGGAACGCGTAGCACAAATATGACAAATTAACTATCGGGTCAGGGGTGCCAGATAATTTTGATAAAAAATCGAAAAGAAATTTGTGAATGGCAAGGAAATTCTGAAATAAATTCGTTAATAATATTAATATTTTTTTTTTTTTTGCATTTATATATATTCCAGAGCACCGTGTAAAATGCATATAATTTGCAAAAATCTAAATTATTAACATAAAAAGATGATGTACTTGGCAAAAGAAAAAAATTTATACCCATATTGCACTATTTAAAACGAAGAGTTACCACCCCATTGCATTTTTGTCAAAACGCAAACTAGCACGAATTTCAAAAAAAGCTGAGACCCGTATTTAATTAAATCGACTTAAGATTAAAATATGTTAATATGCCATTTTTATTACAAATAACCCCGATCAAAAAATTAAAAACCCGTTCTTTTTTACAGAATATCCTTAAAAAGAGGACAAGGATGATCGTCCTTGGACAAATTGTATATACAGTTGGACGCGCCTTAAAAAACCTTTCTTATGATACCCATACAATATGTTGGTAAGGAAACAGGTTCTCAAATTAACAAAACATGCAAAAATGGACCCTTTTTCAAAATGGTCGAAATATTTTAAATGTCATCTCAAAAAAGTCCAAGGTTCATTTTGAGGGGGGTACACCTTGCACGAATTTCGCTACCATACAACTTGAGTTGCTCTAATGTACATATCGATGCCTTACTTTCTCAACCTCGTATCTTAAAAAAATACGGTTTTGACTTTTTCATGTCATTTATTAATATTTACAGAATTGAGACAAAGTATTGAAATAATAAGTTGTTGCAGTAATAGAACACAAAAATAGCAATCGTTTGATATAACAAAGTCAAAACCGTATTTTTTTAAGATACGAGGTTGAGAAAGTAAGGCATCGATATGTAACAGCCTTTTTAAGCTCTTTATAAATTGTTTTTAAGATATTTTATTAAATAAAAATATTCGAGAAACTTAAAAAAAAAATATTTTTGGGGGAATTTCAGTAAAATGTTAAACATTTTGCGATTTTTGTTTTATTTGTATTGATACTAGAACGTAAAATAAAACTGAGTCCAGTTATCCTAATTGAAGTGAAATTATTATCTAAAGTTTTATATATAGGCGGATTTTTTTTTAAATACTTTAAATTTTTTTGGGGGGAAGAAAAATAATTAGATGGAAACATTGAAGTAAACACCAGATGCTCCAGATGTATACTTTGTATTGGTACTTTCAAGGCGAATTCATTAATCAGGTGGTCTTGAAAGCACAGCTGTGCTACTTTTTTTCTTACTAAGAGAGAGAAATGTCAAAAGTTGCTTGTGTTTTTGACATATCGATCAACATTGTTCTTTTTTTGGTGTTGTTACTTGTTGTAGTATCGACACCACCGTATACATGAATTCGCCTTGGGTACTTTCGTATGAAAAGCATTTATAGTGCATTTACACCTACAGCATAAACACGTTATAAGTTGTTTATGATGATAAACTAGTTTAAGAAACTTGTTTATCCATACAAATTATAAACACGTTTGTAACTGTTAATGCAACTCTGTTCTTTTCAAATTTTGCTCTGGCAACGCTAGTGATATTTGACATTTCATTAAAAAAAAATTAATTTAAAAAAGTTTGCGTTAAAAAAAGGAACACATCAAGAAAAAGTTTAAAAAAATTAATTGAAAATTGTTTTATATAATATGGATAACGAAAATAAAAGGTATGTTTATCGTATGTATAAATGTACGTGCACCAACGTTTTTAAGTTTTTTTTACTGAAGTCAGCTGTTTTGTGACACGGCTGTTAAACTGTTAACTGTCAAAACTGCTGATGTAAACGATATAGTTTATGAAAGTAGTTTACGATCATAAACTAGTTTGAAAATTACAAGTGTAAATGCACTATTACGGTGGAATGCTCATTGTATCCAGGGTTGTCAGACTTTTTTTCACCTTCATCGCCAAATAGTACTCGTATATCGAAAATCGCCAAAAGTAGCCAAAAATTTATATTTTTAGGTTTTTGCTAAAAAAAATTCGCCAAAAATCGCCAAAGAAGTATTTAGCATTATTCTAGTAGTGTGTTTATATAATAGTATTTTGAACATTTTAAAATAAATCGGGCATGCTCTGACAATCGTAAAGCGCTTAACATTTGCGATTGTGATTTTAAATCGTATAAAATGTGTTCTGTAAATCAGAATGGCAAGAAGTTTGGTGAATTCAAATTGCAAAAGAATGCTGAAGGAAACTAGAATATTTGTAAGAAACTATGGTAAAATAAATCTGGCGTTTTGCTTTTTTAAATCATGCGATTGTCATAACAAGGGTGAATATCTTTAAACCTACAACTGGAGTAATCATTTAATTGAATTTTGCAAAAATATTAATTTTATGAAGTATGATTTTGATGCCAAGCGTATAAGCGTGATTTTCTATGAGAAAATAAGTCAGAATATGGTAAGATTTTGTATTCTATTTTCATTAAAACATATGCCGTATTCACAAGACCCCTTGTATCGTTGTATCGATTGTAGGTTGTATTAATATACAACGTTAAATATTGTTTTTTTAAAAAACATACAATCGATACAACGATACAGGGGGTTTTGTGAATACGGCAATAATGTTTCTTCGACCAGAAATGAAGCAAAGGATAAATGTTTTAAAATTTCTACTCAAATTGAATATTTGAAATTGGATTGGAAAACCATTTCATTACATGAATTATATTTTAAAATTAAATTCTGACCTTAATTCCTTTTAATTTTATATTAAATCAATGTTTTCAAAAATTCTAAGTAATTAATTCAAATTTCGATATTTTTAATTAGGCTTAAGTTCATTGAAATTAATTTTCATTAAATTATTTTTATGAAGACAGGAATTTTACAACATGAAATGAATTAAAATTTATTGATAATTTTTCGTTCCTGACTGAGCTGGAAATTGAACCCAGGTTTTCACGGACAGGTTGCCCTGACTAGTTTCTAGTAACAACACAATCTCTTCAGAGGGGTTTGCCGTTTAACACTCACCGCTATTGACGACGGACGACTTCAATAGTCAAACATCAATCTTTAAACCAAATGGTACTTTTATCTTGGTAGATCGAAATTTGCTTTGAATGAATGATTACCTATTTTAATTGATTTACATGTTCTTCCTTACTTCTGTTTTTCTTACTTTTTCTCAAGAGTTCTTCTTGAAGTCCAAAGTACATTTTTAGTTTTTTTTTTTCTTTTCTTTTTTCTTGTTGACCTTTTTCATATTAATTAATTCTAAGAAATGTTTAAAAGAAATTCTTATTTAATTTCGTAAAAAATCGTGTCAAAATATATTAAAAAGCTATGACTTTTTTCGCTCTGTACACCACATTGAAGAATACGCTTGATACTATTATATAGTACCTGATATGAATGCAAATTTTGTTAAAAAGTGATTTACTTTTGCTATCAATTCCACTATTTTTGCATGGCTACCCAGTATAAATTATTATTGTTAATATTTTAAAAATTCCATTTAATATGCAATCAAAAATGATACAGTTTTTTTTATTTATTTTCCAAAATAAATTTAAAATCGACTTATTTAATGGTGGAGATCCGATGATTAATAACTTTTGGTAAGGAAAATGTCTGAAAATCGAATAAAGCTTAACCTTTATGTCGACAACCGCCTACCCGGGTATGTTTTTTGGAAAAAATCTAAAAGCTGTTTATGAGAATCCCCTCTTAACCATATAACCGGCATTCCCGGGTAAGCATAGAACAATGCAAACAATTGTTTGATTTATAATGCAAAAACATTAACATAGTTGTATGTATGTTCAATTTAGTTTAATATTAGTTTTATTTTTTGATTTAAACAATATAAAAAATTTTTTTCTTTCTTTAAAATTAGACTAAAGATACAGAGATTCATAATTATATATACCTCCAGTTTTTTTTTTTTTTTTTGCAAAATTTTTTATTTAGTTTGATCATTTATGGCGAAAGGTTACATTCTCGTAGACACTTAACAAAGATCAACGACGGCTTCTTCTTTTATAATATACTCTGCAACTGCTTCAATTTGCTGATAAAAACATAAAACAGTAGGTCAATCTGAGGAAATTTACTTTCAAATTACAAGACTTACCCGGGTATGATGGTTGTATATTTAACGGAAAATTTTTGGTTGTAAACATAAAGGTTAAGCTTTATTCCAAGTTTCTTAAGCAAACATTTCTGAATGTGTTCAATCTATTTATCTGGCAATAATATGAATTTTTTCATCTAAGACAATCACATTTGTATTTCGATTTCAAAATTTTTTAGAAATTTAAAGAAAAAACTAAAGCCGTAAAGAGGGTAAAATGCGTTTTACAAATCGTCAAGATAGTCGCCAACTTTTTTAAATTTCGCCAAAAAAATCGCCATGTCGACAAACACAAAATTTCGTCGCCAAATAGGTTTATAAATCGCCATGTTTGCCGAAAAACCGCCACATATGACAGCCCTGATTGTATCTTCTAAGCTACAACCATTATTTTCTAAATAAGTTCAAAAAATTTTTTTCGACAAAATTGGTACGCAGGTGATTTTATCTAATTACAACAAGAGATTTTATCTCAAATAAATTGTTCTTCTCAGCATTGCATTCTTTATGCGTGCATACGCGTGTGTTTGCAAAGTTTGTTGTAGAAACTACAACAACACCACACAAGTAGGTAAAAAACGAAACAACAACAGAACAAGAAGAAAAACATACAACCAGCCTTATTCCAGTTGTCGTTGTCGTATACGACTATGTCATTTTTTGTAATAGATTAAAGTAAAACACAACCTGTGTCGTACACAGTCGAGTACGACAACGACAACAGGAATAAGGGGGATTATTTTCATGTTTTACTAGTAAAATAGAAGGCAAAAGTTCGTATTTAGTTTATATTTAGTTAAATAAATAAAATTTTTAACGTAGAAACCATGTCGGGCATGATGCTGGTGTTTTATAATAAAATTTTGTAGATGTAAAACGGGTAAGTAAATCAATCATAATAATATTCTCCTTCTGTCTCTAGAGTAGGTGTTTTAGGTTAGAATGAATATAATTTCACTTTGGGAGTACATAATTCAAGTACGAATTCGGGATTAAATCAACTTTATAATACTTGAATCATGCGCATTTTCAGATTGATTCAATCTTAGTTTTACTTAAATCAATCTCATTTTAGGATTATTTCAAGTACAAATTCGGGGTTGAATATAGATAAGTTGAGTATATTGCACCTAAAAAATCCGTTCTTATCGTGATTGTCGAATTTAAAATACGCCTGCGACTGCTTGGTAATATATTAAAGGAACTAAGTTAACGTTCTAAATTCGCCAACAACGATAAGGGGGATTGCTTGCTCTTCCGGAAGCTTATAGGCAGAAAACTAGAGGGAGTGGAGGGGAGACCACCAATACAATTTTCTTTATTGATGTATATCCCTTTACTTATAATTTATTTTTTTATTACGAAGGGGTAGCGAAGCACACCGGGTATCGCCAGTACTTGTATAAAAACAACAGTTACTAATATGAACACTTCTACTATTTAGAAGTTTTTAGACGACATCAATGTCGTCGTCTTGCATCGTTTATCTATGATTTTGCATGCAATTTAGCATTTTTTTTGCAACACTTATTTTTAAAGCAGCCATTATTGTCCAAGTGAGATTGTACGATTTTATAGGGAAGAATATTGTACGAAAAAAAATTCTAGTGCATTTATTCCTGCTGGATGATCATTATGCGCCAGTCGCATTGTAATTGCCCCTATAGTGGATACAGTTTTTTGTATACTACTTTTATTTTTCGTTTTAATGGCATTTTTCTCCCCATATTATGTGTCCGGCAATTTAAGTGGTCGTAGTCATACATATGGCTATTCCTGGTTACATTATCGTTACTACAGTGGATGTATGGTGAAATGGCCATACACCAATCTACATAAATAAAAATATGCACAGAGAATTTGTCGCATATCATTGTTTTGTAATTAGGCAACTATTGGAATAAAAATTTAGAAATACCCTACAGAACGAGTAATGCACTTCGGTAAACTGTTTTTAAATAAGGATTATCAGGAATATAATTAGCTCCGTCATTTTCAGATAATTGTGTTTCGGTCTTAAGCTGGCCTTCGCATACACCGTAATCGGAGCCGAAAACGAAAACTAAGACGGAAAATCGTTGCTGTTCGTCACCGTCTCGTTTCTGAATATTTACCATTATTAGAATTATTGTTAGAAATTTGTTTAGTTGTCATTGTAAAGTGTGCACCTAAAAAATATTATTCAATACTAAAAAATTTGGAAAATGCCGATAAAATTAACGAGGCAAATCATCAAACTTCGCAGAAAAAACCATCTCAAAAAATAAATTCCCTAATCATGTAAAACGCAACGCAGCGCCAAAGAATAACATTGAAAGCAAAAACAATGTCATAAATATTTTATAATTTTGTACAGAAAATCATGTACCGTTTTAAAATGTTCGACGACACATGATATGCAGCGTTTGAAATTTTAAAATACAATTTGAATTTCTGTAGAAAGCAACAACCAAATTACACAATATTGATGACTTTGTTCTTGCTTGTTTCAATATAATTCTTTGGCGTTGCGTTGCGTTTTACATAATTTGGGCCTAAGTTTTTTATACTTTCTTTAAGTACGAGTCGCACTTAAAAATTTAAGTACACTTAACTCTAAAACGTTCATAAAACAATCCTAAATAGGATTACTTCCAAAAATCAATTCAGGAGTTTCTAAGAATAAGGATAAGCCAAGTAAAAAAAAAATTGAATTTTCGTTGGTAGTGCCACTCTGAAAGTAAAATTACAAGATGATAGTTTTAACCTCATATAAATTGTTCATCTCAGTATTGCATTCTTTATGCGTAAATGCGCTTGTGTTTGTCAAAGTTTGTTGTAGAAACTACAACAACACCACACAATTAGGTAAAAAACGAAACAACAACAGAACAAGAAGAAAAACATACAATCAGCCTTATTCCAGTTGTCGTTGTGGTATACGACTGTGTCGTTTTTTGTAATAGATTAAAGTAAAACACAACCTGTGTTCTTTAATCCACTACAAACAACGGCGCAGAAGTATACGACAACGACAACCGGAATAAGGCTGATTGTTTTCATGTTTACAAAGTAAAATAGAAGACAAAAGTTCGTATTAAGGTGACATTTTCGAGTCATCTGTTTATTGTTAATTTATTTGTGTGTATACTGAATGTCAAGCTTTGTTTACATTTTGTGAAAAAATTAGTTAAAATTTAAAATTCAATAAAAATCTAAATACTTGAAAAAAAAACTTATTTTAATTTTATAAAACAAAAAAAAAGTGAATATAAAATATAAAATCAAGGAATAAAAAGTGCGTAAGGAATAAGTGGAGCCACAATAAATTTGCAATACAGAAAAAGATTTAACCATCTAAAGCAATTGTGTATATGTTATAAACAAAAGAAAAATCCCTTGTTTATGTTTTCAACATATAATTTTGACATTCACTCTAACTTTTTACAAAAACAATATACAAAGTTTTTTAAAAAAAAAAGGGATAGCTAGCATAACTCTATCTCATGATACGGTCACCTGTATGAATTCGCCTTGGTTTATATTTAGTTAAATAAAATCGCACATTGTACACGATCACTTCCCTACAAGAAGACTACCGGTCATTTTACTAGTTAGATGACCAGTAGTGTTCACCAATATATTGTCTATAGTTTCTATTTGTTTATTAAGAGCAAAATAAAAAAACTGACTGAAACTTTGTGTACATGTGATTTTGCCTCTCTCTCTAACTCATTATGTCTCTCTCTCTCTCTAACTTATTAATTCAATGTAAAATTGCTGCGAGTGTGTTAGTAAAAATTGTTTTGGTTTCTAGTTGAGTTTTCTAGTTGGGCTGCCATTTTGTATAATTGCTTGCATCTGTAAACCATATGGTAGCTTTGTTTTTTTCGTGAAAATTTTCGAAATCGGTAAATCCTTCTGCAGAACCCTCTCAAAAAAAAATTATTCTACCGACAAAAATATTGTTCGGAACGCATGGATGAATCCATCTTTAAAAACTGAAACTGCATTTAAATAGAACTTAAGTTTAAATAAAAAGTACATAATACGTATTTAAAAACGAAGTAAAAAACTGTCCATAAGGCTGAAGTTAAAAATACAAAAATACATACATTTTTTTGTCTGATTTAATTTTTTTTTGTCGTTTATGGACTTCAGCTATAGTAATTGCCATTTAAATCTAATTTGTCTTTTTTGTAGGCTTTAGCTACTGTTTAAGTAGTTTCAGGCAGAGCAGTTCGTATTTACAAATCGCAGCTAAAGAGTGAATAAAATTCAGTTTTTTTTTTGTTTTAATTCCAACAAACACAGGAAAACTTCATTTACACGGTTGATGACTTACGGACAGTAGGGAAATAGTAGCTGTGTTAAGGCATTACATAAATAAGTTTTTTTTTTTTATTTAAGGGGAAAAAATCAAACACAAAAAACAACATTTAAGTTTAAAAGGTGCCAGTGTCTGGTCAGTCTTTTCTTCACTTGAACTGGGAGACAAAATTGTTCAAGTACTTTCTGGTCTTTGTATTTATAGCTTCGTAATTAGTTTAGTTTCCGGAAATAATATTCAAAATAAATTATTTTATAAGTTAATAAAATTGCTTAAGAGATAATGATATTTAAACGAATATTTGCAAAGAGAAACAAAAAGCTATAATGTTCAAATGAGGGGCCAATAGGAAACGTAAAATAAATTTTTAATTGTTAAAAAAAACCGCTGTGTTTCGTTAACATTTGCCAACGCAGAATAGATGACCTGCATGATTTTGTGAATGATGTGTCATGATGTTCTAAGTCCATCGTACTCTTAGCGACGGGAAAACCATCACGCCGATCGGGAATAAGACGTAAACAAATTTTTCACTTGACATTTGGCTTTGCCCCATAAACTCTTAGAGAAAAAAAAAACAAAATTCGAGGAAATTTTTATTCACGATGGGCTGAATGTGTCTATCAATTGCCCTTTTTGTAAACACCATCATACAGATGGCAGTTCTATCACATGACTACCTGTAGCATGTGCTACCCTCTGCTTAGGTGCTGGAGCTATACAACCAGCTTTTGTTGAATAGCAAATTGGGATATCCTTCCCCAGGACGAACTTCCCCTCAGGATTTAGATAAAATCTTTACAAATAGCAATTGGGAATTTTAGTTCTCATATCGAGTTTTTTATTTATATTATAAATTTTAATATTAATTCGAATGTGCATTGTAAGTCAAATTACAATTTAAAAAGCTTTGCAAGATAAGATATATTACATTTTTGGCCAAGGCGAATTCACTAGAAGGTGTTGTCAAGTCAACATTTTGTTTCTTTCGGTGGTCGTGTTGTCACAGTTTGTATCAAGCTATAGTTTTTTATGAAGACAAACTTTTTTTTTACTAGCAATATTTTTGACAATCGGACCACAAAAGCCCACAGAAAAAAATAAATTTCATATTTGAATACGAAAATCGCATATTTGATTAAAATTTAATTTTCTGCGATGACAATTTTTGCGGTATTGATAAAAAAGTTTAAGGTATAGTGATTGAATTTTTTGTCAACAGCCAAGTTTATTGTATCAATAAAAAATGTTGTTGCCCAAAATAATTTTTTTTTTAAATGTGTTGAATAAATCAAACAAAATGTTTATCGGATCTTTATTTATTTATTCATTAATTATAGAGTTGTATCGTACCGGAACGACCTAGTTCCATTGAACGATTCCCTTAAAGGAACGATGCGGACGTTTTCAATAGTTCCTTTTTTATCGTTCCGCAATTGCAATCCCTTGGATCATCACATGTATTTTATCACTTACTTTTGTAAACTTAGAACAAGGTTGATTTTTTGTGTTGGGATCAGTGCTGCTGACTTACGTGTATTTATACGATATAAATGCACGAAATTCGGCATTACATATAAACAATTTATAATTGAATCAATTGCAAATGTGTTCCGAAGCAATATATTTTATTGAATTAGTTATTATTTTTTACAAACATTTAAAAAAACACATAATTATTCTTTTTTTATTTGTTACGCCACAACATGAAAACAAACCACAAATATTTGTTTATTGACATTTTTAAGAACGACAGAGAAGTTTTCCCGTTCCTCGTTATTTTATTGTTCAAAGTAAAAAAACAGGAACGAACAACGACCTAGCTCCTTTGATCCATAGTATACAACTAGTATGCCAACTGGAGAGAGAGTTCTCAATATTTTAGTTCACCCCTCACACATATACGTTCTGTATAAATTCAACACCCATAAAAACAAACAAAACAAGACAAAATTTAAAATTTTTCTATTTTAAATTTTTCACAATACAGCACTTTTTGTTTAATTTAATGACACAAACACATAATTAATAATTTTTTCCAATACATTTTGCTCATTTGCTTTTGCAAGATGTTTTTATTTTTCACCAACTAGAAATTTTTATATAAATATTTATGGTACATACTAATTTTTTTCTGTTGTTAATATTATTAAAGCCAGCTGAGTAGCATTATGTGGTCTGAAAATAATATTTGAAATCATAAATTATTTAAATATTTTCCGATATTGCAGAATAAAAATTTTGCAAACATTGTTTTGAAATGTGCAGCCAACTGTAAATAAGTCCCAATTTACATTATACTATTTTTGTCGTTGCGATTCTTACCTTATTGTCGAGAGGGGAGAGAGGAATTAAAAGGAGTGCACAAGCGAGTGTACTCTACGATTCGTTTTGTTCATTCATTCGTAGTGTCGAATTATACATATGTATACACAAGAAGTTGTAACGACAAAAATCGTACAATGTAAACATAAGACCGACTTCAAAGAAGAAACGACAATAATCGCAACGACAAAAATCGTATAATGTAAATTGGGACTAAATTGAAAATTTATTGAACTAAGAAAGTTTTATTTTAGAAAAAAAAATTGTTGCCACATTCTATACGATTTTATACAACTATGTTTAGTAGTGGAGATAGTTTAATACACCAATACATTTAAAAAAAATTTACTAATACAAACATGAGTTAGGTACCACTAACATTGGAGTTATGTACCTGTCAAAGAGTCGGCATACTAGTTGTAAACTATGCTTTGATTTTTCGGATCGATCGGAACGATTCCACAAAAGGAACTATTTTCCTCAACTCTAATTAATTATGATGTGCTTAATTCCCGATGTTTTATGATTTAATAAATACACTAAAACTTATTGTGGGGGGATAAGCTACATCCTATGCGGATTTCGCTGGTTGCTTAGAACAGATCATCAGGAAACCTTTTTTCAAAGACTTTGAAAAAGCTAAATATATTATACAAAAAAAACTGTAAAGCAAATGAGAATTAAAAACACTGAAGTCTTATCTGCAACGATATCAAAGCTATAACAAAATTAACAAGAGTTGTAAAAATACTGTTTTTACTTTTAATCATATGTTTTTTTTTTATTGAGTATGAAGAAATATTTAATGATTTGATTATTAAATATGTTTTATTGAGTGCTATTTTATAAGGCGCAATTTTGATAAAATTTTTCATTGATTAAAATAAAAACTTTGTTGACCTAAGAATTTATTTTTAACAACCTGTGTTGTTGAAAGTTTTATTCAGATATTTTTTCTGTGCTGTGTTTTTGTAGAGTTGACCTCACCTTAGGTATTCGTCTTGATATTTGACAAATTTAAGCCATTGGGAACTCTTGGGATTGATAGTATCTTATCCCTTTATTAACATAGTAGGTACTGCTCGGTCGTGGTGTGCCTGTTTTCTAATGGCTAGTTTACACTATCACACAAGTCGTACGTATTTTGAGTAAAATACAACGCTGTCATGATAAGTTGTTATTGTTTTTTTTTAAATGTTCAAACAATAATTAAATCAGGGAAGCATTTTCGTTAAAATACGTAAGACTTGTGTGATAGTGTAAACCAGCCATAAATGAGGACTGAATACACATCTCTTCCACAGAAACCGGCAAGTTCGCTTACTTCTAATGTTTTCTTTCTATTCCTATGCCTGCACGCAGAGGAAAAACATGTTTAAATATGGTCACCTCCAACAAAACTATTTTTAGACGAAATTTTAAACATATTATGCTTAAATTTCACCATATTATTGTCACCGACAACCATATTATTGTTTAATTCATCAAGAAGCCACAGCCATATTATGGTTGCCTCTAAACATGTTATGGTTAAATATGACAATAATTAGTTTTTAAAATAGCAACAGTAGTTGCCTCTTCTCCAAGAGCAACATGCTATGGTTGAAAACCAACCATGCTATTATAAGGGTTAAACATATTTTAGTTATTATTGACCATAACATGTTCGGAGGCGACCATAATATGGTTCTACCTTCTTGATGGGGGACACATTTAACCATAATATGGTTGTGGGTAATAATATTATGGTTAAATTTAACCATAATATGTTTAAAGTGTTCTTTAAAAATAGTTTTGTTGGAGGTGACCATATTTAAACATAGTTTTTCTCTGGGTGTGACTTCCAAAAGATGTTGGTATTAACTGCTTAAACATCTTATTAATGATTATAAAACCGTAAAACCAGTACGATTTAATATATAACTTGAAGTTGGATTTTTAGGGACTAGTGGAGTCAAGAATATCAGTATAAATATTCACAATAATTGTTGATGGTCCGGCCCTTTTATTTCTTGATTCCCAAAGTCTCCTATAAAGGACACCAATGATTAAAAGTCTCCTAGAAATACTAATATTTTACATATGTCTTCTACAATAAAAACAAAACAAATCAGACGGCTAAAAGGCCTATTTAAGCCTTTTAACTCTTTAAAATCTACAAATCTGATGAAATTTACTAAAAAAAAACTGGTGCATTTTTGAGAATAAAATACGTGTGTTCCATATTGCTGCCAGAGACTTGCGGGTTCGATTCCCGCTAAAAACTTTTGTCTGTTTTATTACAGATTGCTGAAAATCTTCGTTACTTATGCTGGGTAATTTAAATAAGAATATAATTTGTAATTGCATTTGTAACATATACTAAATAAATAAATATAACAAAATTCTTGTTCAGAACTCAAGCCATTTAAAGAACTATAAAACGTACGATTACATTCCACTTTTCTGCAAAACAAAAAGAGGAAACTGGAAAATAAAAACAGAAATGTTGGCAAAATAAACTCTTCAACACCAACATCAAGTAATTGCATCACGTAGTCTAGAACGGGAAGAAAAACATAATACAGGGTGGCCCAAATAAGACCTACCAATTTTAAACAGTTATATATATATACACACACAAAAAAAAAAAAAGACTGTAATGCCAAGAAAATTTGATTTTGATTTAAATAGAATTTACATTCGGATTGTGCCCAACAACATTTTGTATTTGTAGCAACAAGTCTATTTCTGTTGCCCCAAAGTGTAAATTCATTTTTGAGGCAAAGTTAAAAGTGTTGCCTAAAATGTCATATTTGTTGCCCCAACGGTTTAATATACTTTTGTCGCAAATGAAAAAATTGTTACCACAACAGTTGACGCAAATGCAAAAATATATACGATAAATAAAAACATTATTTTAAGTTTGAAAATATTTATTTTAAATTCTAGCAATTTTAAGATTATTGTTTAAAATATTTATTTTTCGGGGTTTTGATCTTAAAAATATTTAAATTTCTTTAAAATAATACGCATTCATTTCTGTAATACAACAAAGCCTTGAAAATTTTCAAAAAAAATCAGTTTTTACTTCTTGAAGTATTAAGTATATTTCATTTTCATTAGGCTGCAATGTTAACTTTTCTTTCGCAGCAAGGGATCTGGCATCATCTTCCCATTGGAGCAAATAGTTTATATTTATTATATGGCCAATCATATCCTTTTGGGCGTCAGATATAGATGGTTTCGCTCCCTTGTTGATGCGCGGAGGAGTTATTACCGTATGTAGTAAATTAAAGAAATAAATATGTCGCGAATCTGTAAAAATATTTTTCATGCAGTAAATTAGAGAAAAGAATGTATCGCATCAACTTACCAAGATTTTCTGCCCATTTATATTTTTCAAAATACTGCAAATTTAGTTTATCTTTGATACTTGTTGCGAATAATCTTTAATAATATAATATAAGTGCAATTTTTGTTACGACAACAGTAATATTAGCTGCGTTCGAGAACACAAAAGTTTTTACTATTTTTTACTGAAGTTTACTGCATTTTACTAAATTTCGTTCGCGTACACAAAATACAGTAAATGAGAACACAAATTGAGAGGGTAAAGTGACAGTTCTTGACTGAGTACTTACAAATTTTTACTGCAGAAATTTTTGCAGTAAAATTTAGTAAAACAAAAAAACATATGTTTCAAAAGGTAAACAAACAAAAGTAGCAAACAAAAGGCATACAAATTATGAAAAAATTGTTTAAAAAAAGAAAAGTTGAAATTAAACTAAAATAAAAACAAAAAATGAATTAATAGTAATTAATTAAAGTTGTTTGTGAAGAATTTATATGGCTAAATACCAACTTTTGAAACTTTGTTTTGTTATGTTAATTTTGTGGAGATGTAAAAGTGTCAAGTACTCGGGTACTTAGAACAGCCCTTGTTTTTAAAGTTATCAATAATAAAAAATGTATTCGTTTACTATTGATCAAATTTAGCCGGACACAAATTAGCAAATTCAAATAAAATAAAAAACAAACAAATATGAAAGATTACATAAAATAATTTGTTTGTATTTTCCAAAAATAGTCCTGTTATAAAAAGTATTTAATCGAGTACCGATAAGAAAACGAGTTAAGTAGTCAAAAGTGTAAACATTTTTCAACACTTCAATTATTTGCCATCAGCTGTTGCCTTTATTTTACGAATTTTTACAAATTTTGCGTTCGCGTACTTTTTTGGACAACAGCTTTTTGTGAGAGCAAATTTTTAAGTTTACTCATTTACTGCATTTTACTGTAAAATTACTCAAACGCACCTATTATTTCAATCAAAAAATAAATATTTTATGGCAACAAAAATTGTTATTTCATGCAAAACCTTTAACGACAAAAGTTATTCTATTTGCAACAAATAAATTTGTTGTTAAAAAACTTCAAATTGGAAAATTTCTTGCGACAAAAGGTTTTCATTTTCTCCAACAAGTTTTTATTTACCCCAACCAGCAAAATCGTCAAATGCTAAAATTATTTGCCCTTACAATAATTTTTTTTTTGTGTGCATATATACATATTTTTTTTTTGTTAGATATGTAATTGCTTTCTTCTAGGAAATTAATAATAAACAAACACAGTACACAACAACGCGTTAAGATTATCGTTTTACCTTAAAATCCACACAAATTGATTTTTTAAATAATCAGTGAATAAACTTTCCTCGACATTTTTTGCATTTTCTCTTAAACAATTTATGAGGAAAAGCAGAATTTCCGGCCTCTGAAATTCCATGTACAATACACCATCACCACTTTAAGCCATTAATATGCACATGTTTCTTCGAGAATGAGAATGAAACGCCATAAACGTTTTCCGGGGCCAGTTACAAAACAATAGTCGACAACTTTTTCCAACCAATTCGCATACTCCTAGGCAAACTGTGAACCTTTTGCGTGGAGTTTTAGGAGAACGTTTGGCTTCAAAAAATTCTGATTACCCTTGACCACCTCGTTCACCAGATTTAACTCTGCCACACTTCTTTTTATGGGAATATTTAAAAGACAAAGTGTTTTGTTACACTTAGAGAAAAACCTTCGTAAATATAACGATTTTTTACATTCCTGCAATGAGTTTTGTAATTTTTTTTAAGCCAACGTAGCGCATCATTGCAGCTACGAAAATAATTTCATTAAGTTCGAAATCATCAAAACCACAATGATATTTTATCAATAATTCTTTGACATAAATTCTACAATGCAAAGTTTGTATTACTGAAATGTAATCGATCATTAACGCAATGAACTTATTTAGTTCATATGATGTTACTTGTCATTAATAACATGGAATATTTTCATGTGTTCGAAAAATTGTTTCATTAATACAATGATTTTTTTCATTGTTTTACGTTCATACAATGAAAAGAGTTCATAAATGCTAAGTAGTTCACATTTTTTATGTAATGTTAACCATACTATGGTTGTTTATTTCACATTGTAATGCTATTTTTTGGTTTTTCATTTCTGTTTCAAATCAAGTCATACTTATACCCAAATCACAATAGTGCATTTGTGCTGATGTGTGTAACACCTAGACCCAGCTTAAAGTATACCGAGAAAGTGTTTCTGAGTCGATCTAACGATGTCCGTCCGGCTGGATGGCAGGCTGGCTGTCCATGTTACCTTGTGCGCAAAGTACAGGTCGCAGTTTTGAAGATAATTTTTTGAAATTTGGTACGTAGGTTCTAATTGGTACAAGGAAATGGTTGAAAATGGGACGTATCGGTCCATAATTTCATTTGACCCTATTTCCGGAATAGGGTCTTTGTGAATACAATCAAACTAATTTTAATGAAATTTAAAACATTGATATATCCATATTTATATGGACACATAATCTATTAATTTTAAAAAAAATATGACCACGAGGGGAGATATGGCGCAATTTCTGCCTCTCAGAAACTATCAAACTGATTTTAATAATTAACAGTGAAGTAAATTGCATGTAATTAATTAACAGCTCGCGACCACCTAAACCATTTTACTGGTTTGTATTACTACTTAAATTTTGTTTTTTTTAATAAACAATTAAAGGAAAAAGAATGTAAGAATTGTATGCACTTTTTTCTCTCTCGTTGTTAGTGTTTAGTTCTATTATTCTATTTCCGAACGAAGACTTCGTTCGCTTAACTAACATTTGAAACTAAAACAAATTATAAAATTTTGTTTTACATGTAAGTTAAGCGAACGAAGTCTTCGTTCGAAATCGATAAACAGGCCATAAGAAAAATAAATTAAGGCAAACAATTCTTACAGGAGTTGTACGTCCTTCACATTGGTATGTATTATGTTGGCCACCCTGTATACACAAACTTTAATATAAACCAAATTTGAAAAAGAAAAAAACCTTTACGTCAAATCTTTAATTTCCTCATTATTATTAAGTCCGTAATTCTTAATCGATTTTCATAATTTGTTTTGTCTTTCCTCAACGGCATTGAGCGCTGTAATCGGTGCAAAAAGAAAATCATTATTTATAACTTTAACGGTTTGTTAATTATAAATTTTTTTTTTTTTTTTTTTTTTTTTTTGTTATTCACATTTGTATGTGGCAATTTTTGTGCAGTTCCTAATAGTGCTCGCAAAGTAGCAAAACTACTTTGGATCTCAAGTGTTTTAGATTCAAATGAAACTAACTGTATATAGGCATTTTGTCGGTGTCCGGTTGTCTCTTTGCAAGAGCTGTTGTATGTGTAAGTGCCCATTTAGCTGTTTTTTTTGCTTTCTTGCGTTTTTTCTTGCAAATACCAATGAGTGTAGTGAGTGTTTGGTACCATTGATGTTGCCATCAATCTAAACGGCGTCAGATGTTGAAACGATTTCTTATATTTTTTTTTGCCTTTTTCTTTGGTTTTAGGCTTTTTTGTTTTTGCTTACGATCTAAACCATTGGAACATGTTTTAACAATGTTATTTTAATTGTACTACAATGTTGCAAAGAGGATTATTTAGTTTTTTGCTTTAAAATTCTTTGTAAATATTTATTAATGATCTCCTAAAGAAATTACTGCAAATTTCACACTTAAGAAATGTTAAGTTATATTTGTTTGAAAAATTCCGAAAATTTAATCCGTAGACCAACGATCTTATTATATATATATCTTAAAAAATAACAATATGAGATGCAAAAGCTTTAATCAAAAGAGCAGGCGCGGATTCAGGGGGGGGGGGGGGAAAGGATATTTCCCCCCCTAAATTATAAAAATATGTTTTGCTTATTTCGATAATACACGAATTTCCGAATGTACAAAATTTTTGGAAATCCCATCAAGTTTTTTTTTTGTTTTTTATAGAATCTCTAATCAAATTTCAATAAGTATCCAAGTATTTATCCTAATAGTTATTTATTATATATTTCCAATGAAACATCTAGTTTACTGTATTTAAATACATATTATTCTACATTCAATCCCAGCAAGTGCCATCTATTTCCGAAAAATAAACGTTTGGGTTGAATATGCGAGCGGTTGAATTATTAATAAGCTTTAGTATATGCAATATTTGTATTTGTGTTATGATAATTATTTATTATATAAATTTGAATATAACTGTTTTTCGTATAATATTTTCATCATAGTAGGATTTGAATTGGAATTTTATATGCATTGCCATTCTACCTTCCCATATATACATATGAATATATGTATTGGTCTAGTAAAAGTTCACCAAAGAAGAATTATATAACTGTCAAATTTCAAGTGCATTAATAAGAAAAGTTCTTTGATATACAAAAATTACATAAAAATGAGTGAAACAATGGAGAGTCCGTAATTTTTTTTTTTAATATAATGTACCTATATAAGTATATATCATTACCTTCAGTCGAAAAGGATGTAGTCCAATGTATAAATTTTATAGGAGAGAGAAAAAATTTTGTAAGGTCTTTAGTTCTGAATATATTTGAAGTCTGTAAATCCAGTTTTGCTTCATTGATGACTCTTTATTGGCTTGCAAACCAACTTAAAATAATACATTTATGTTTTACATAGCTTTTTGTGACTTATCACCTTTTCTATTATATATTTTATACTTTTAATGTACATTTTAGTATGTCAATTTGCAAAAATTAAATATACTATAAAATTATTTGATTTATTTCAATGTTGACTATTAACAAATATTAATAAATTTTTTTTTTTGAAATTTTCACATTTTAATGGGCGCTAGCGCTTTTCCTTTAGCATTATTGGACTTAGAACTTTTACATATCGTTGGAAAACAAGAACTAGAACAAAATATTTGTATTTTTTCTGCAAACGATGTATTTTTGTTAACTCTATTGAACTGCATCAAAAACTTAATTTTAAAAAATTGTGGCATTAGCACATTTACGGCTGAAGGTACTACATATGTATGTATGTATGTGCAGCCAAAATTATTTTTGTCTTTCCATTGTTATAAGCTTTAAAATTCCTTTCTAAATAAAAATAATTTAAATAAAAAACTTAGCTGTAATCAACTTAAACGAGAATAATTATATATGTATCTTTAGATTAAAACCCAAACAGTTCGACTTAAATTCATTACTTAAGCATATTCCTTCTTCCAAAATTTTGTTAACAATTGCATATGTTTTTTTTTTTGGTCGACAAATTGGTCAAACAATTAAGTATGATGTAGTCAAATAAATTGTTTCAATTAAAAAAAAAAAAAACATTAAAAATAAATAAAATTATTTTTATAGCCAAAACGTTACTTAAAAAGATTATTTTAATTTATATTGAACTGATCTTATATTTTATTTTACCTTATTGTTGAGTTTTTTTTTTAAAATAATATAAACATATCGTTTTTAATAAACTTTTAAAAACAAATTTTTTACTTGTTTTGTACCATAAAAAATTTCCCCCCCCCTAAGGCTGAAGCTGGATCCGCGCCTGCAATAGAGCGATATCGTTTGCTTAAAAAAATAAATACCTATACATACACTGAGTAGGTAGGTAAGTAGAAAGGCTGGTGTGAAGTCTCCTTCACATCTTCACCCAGAAACCAATATGGTCCATTGTGATGCCTTGTTATAGCTGGAAAGTAGGTGAAATAAACAGCGAAAGCATTAGAAAAGATAAAGAAGTTAAATAGGAAAAGAAGATCTGACCAAACCCGAGAGAAAACCTCACTCAACACAACACAAATCCGCCCTATGTGCGGCTAGCTCCCAGTCTCCTGTCTCCTGCTCCAGTCTCCTGCCAGTCCATCCACATTACGAATCCTATCAGACTCTCGAGCCCACAGCCGGCCACATCCCCTTATTCGCCTAGGAATCTGCTGCATAGTCACCTCAGCCTGCTGCCCTGTAGCCTGGGACAGTGGCACAAAATGTGCTCAATCGTCTCCAATTCCTCCGGGTCCTCACACAAACCGCATCGCCATCCTGCATATCATGCAATGACCCGTGATAATTCCTTTTATGGTCCTCATGCAGACCCTACTTCTGCCCAGTAGCAACTCCGAATCGAACTTCCTAAGCACCGGCCACAGGCCCCATTGGTCTCGCCCAGAATCCATTCTCTAATCTTTTCAAAGTTTTTTTTATTATTCCTACACTAAATCCCGCGAAGCTTTTTGCTTGTCTGTAGGAAACCAGAGTCTCTAGCGGGAATCGAACACGCAACCCCGGTACTGATAGACTAGATCACTACCAGCTAGCCTACCGGGGCACCCAAGTAGAAGCCTATTGGAGGTCTAACCGCCTACATATAGTAAGGATCTTCCATCTCTGAGGCCTGTCTCGCTAACTCATCAGCAATTTCATTGCCGTTTATGTTGCAGTGACCCGGCACCCAGCACACACTGAGTAAAGCGGAAACAAAGTGAAACACCTACAGCTGTATACATAACGAAAATTTGGCATAAAGTTACTACAAAGTTTATTCATAAAAGACTTACCAAACTCTGGTTAACGAACTGCGAAACGTTTGTCAACTTGTGAAAAACATTCGTTTAATCTATTCGCTTATTTTTCTATAATTTTGTTGTTTGGCCAATTTAGGTTTTTTTTTTTTTTTTTCTCATTATTTATTTATTGAATCTTCATATATTAAATATGAACTAACAATAATTAATCAAATCTTATACTAATACTTTATTTTTGTCCTGCCAGTGCTAGACGAAAATTTTTCTCCTCACGGTTTCTGTTCACATATGTAGATGTTCAGCGGTTTTCCCTTCGGATGAGTCCTGCGGTATCTCTTCTCCTTAATCTAGAGTGTCCACTGTCATTTAAAATATTTCGAGCAAGTGGATTTGGGTGCGACTCAAGCCTTTTTAAATATTTTGCTGCGTACTTCGTAATAATAGTTTTTACTAATGGCACATTGAGATCCTTGTGAATATTTGAGTTTTTAACATACCAGGGAGCGACTGTGATTATTCGAAGAAGTTTATTTTGGCGCCTTTGAATTTTTTCGATATTTGAGGCCGAGGCAGTGCCCCATAGCTGAATACCGTAGCACCAGATTGGCTTCAATATAGAGTTATAAAGTAGAAGTTTGCAGTCGAGGCTAAGAACAGAATTTCTTCCAATAAGCCAATATATTTGAGTTGCTTTTAGTTTCATTTGTGTTAGTTTTGCTTCTATATGGCATTTCCATGTCAAACGCCGATCTAGATGAATACCGAGATATTTTACATGCGATTGCTGGGGCACTAATTGATTATTGATTTTAATAGGGGGACATGACTCCCGACGCAAGGTGAATGTTATATGTACGCATTTTTGCTCATTGACCTTTATCCTCCATTGTTTTAACCACTTTTCCAGTTCAAATATATGATCCTGCAAGTAACGGGATGCTTCATGACAGTTTTCGTGTACGCTTAGAAAAGCTGTATCATCAGCAAATGTTGAAGTAAGGGTGTGGTTGTTTGTTGGCATGTCTGAGGTATATATAAGGTATAAGAGTGGGCCCATGATGCTTCCCTGAGGGACTCCAGCGTCAATTGGCTGAGGAGAACTTATAAAATCACATTCTTTAATAATAAACTTTCGGCCGACTAAGTAGCTTTCTAACAGCTTGTGTGTGTTTACTGGTAAGTTTAGCTTCAATTTATGTAATAACCCTTCATGCCAGACTTTATCAAAAGCTTGGGAAACATCGATGAAGAGGGCGGAACAATATTTTTTTTCTTCAAAGGCTTTTCTTATGGCGTTTACTATACGATGGGTTTGTTCGATTGTGCTATGTTCTCTTCTAAAGCCGAATTGATGGTTAGGAATACATCTATTTACATTTATAATTGGGGCTAATTTTGACACTAACAGCTTCTCAAACAGCTTTGATATATTAGACAATAAGCTTATAGGTCTATATGACTCAACTTTTGTAGGATCCTTTCCTGGCTTAGGTATCATTGTAACTAAGGATACTTTCCATTCTTGTGGGTAGTATTCAAGGCGTATAATAGCATTAAAAATTAAAAGAATAATTTTCTTTGCTATGCGGGGTAGCTCTAAAAGCATTTTGTTGCTGATCTTATCAAAACCAGGGGCTTTCTTGGGGTTTAAATTATGAATAGCCTTTTCGATTTCTTTTATCTCAAATCTAAGGGGAACAGCAGCTCTAACAGCAACTGGTGGCAACTCGACTACAATATCGGGAGATGTATGCGGGGTAAATACGTTTTTCAAATGATTAACAAAAAGATTTCCTTTTTCTTCATCATTTCGTGCCCAACTTCCATTTAAGTTTCTTAATGGTGGTTTAGTGATAACTGGTCTATTAAGATTTCTAGCTGCACGCCATAATGAGTAGTCTGATTGAGAAGTTGCATCAAGTTCCTTAAGATATTTTTCCAGGGAAGCCGTTTTCTGAGACTGCAGTAACTTTCTTAGCCTTTTTGTGCACTCTTTTAGTAAATTCTTAAGTTGAGGGGATCTATGCAATTGCCATTCTCTTCGAGCTCTCCTTTTTTCAGTCAAGAGACGCTCAACATCTGCAGAATATATTTTACTATTTTTGGTTTTTTTGAGGGTTATACTAGAATGTTGAACAGCTAGTTTCAGATAACTGTCAAAATTTACAATAGAAATATCCACATTCTCCGGTGTACTAAGCGGAATATTTTCAGTGCAGTGGGTACTGAGATATTTTTTATATTTTAACCAATTTATTTGAGTGGCTGACGTCACTAAGTTATCAGACGGAGATACAATTCTATTAGGATTTGTTATTGTAAGAATTGTAGGTGTGTGATCAGAAGATAGTTCTAAGGAAGCTTCAACATAAATCGTTTCTACGGGGATGTTTTTAACCACTCCAAAATCGATAACATCTGGAACTTTTTGCTGATCAGAAGGCCAATATGTTGGTTGTCCGCTCGCGACCACATTTAGATCCATTTTACAAATTGTGTTAAACAAAACACGACCCTTAGGTGTAATAAGTCGTGAACCCCAGAAAGTGTGTTTAGCGTTATAATCGCCAGCAGCCAGGAAGCAAGGTCCTAATGATTTGAAATATTTATTATATTGGCTTTCTGATATAGAAAATCTAGGTGGGGAGTATAAAGATGAAATTACTATGTCTCGATTTAATTCCTCAACGCAAATGTTCGTTGCTTGGAGATAGTCTTCACGATGATCACTCATTAAGTAGTGTTTTACTCGGTTCTTTATCAAAATGGCAGAACCGCCACAAGCTCTGTCTCGAGGGTCCTTGGTATCATATAATATATAACCATTGATTTTAAACGTATTTCTTGAGGTCAGATGAGTTTCAGAGACCATCATAACATCAATTTGTTTATTTTTAAGGAAGTATTCTAGTTCATTTTTATGTTGGCGGATGCCGTTTGCGTTCCAAAAGCAAATTTTTAAACAGTTCATGGCTTGTTTAGTACAGCTTGCAATAACATCGATTGCATTCTTAGCATTTCTTGCATCATGTTACCCATTGTGTTGGTAAAATTGTTAACTGTTTGCACTAATGTTTCCATAGTTTTTTCTAGCCGAGTTAAATTAGAAATGGGAATTTCGTCGTTATTTGGTACATCACCTTGAAGTTGCATAGGATTAGATTTTAATACATTAGCGTACGAGGTTCTGTTATTATTTGGCTGAGGCATCTGGACGCCGTACGTGTTTCCTTGATTAGTTGCCTGCGTTTGAGGGGGATTAAGTTTCTGTCCAACAGAACGCTTGACAATCGAATATACCGGGCATCCTCTATAGTTGGCAGTGTGGTTACCACCACAGTTGCTACATTTTTTTACGTTAGGGTCATTTTTGGACTTATCGCACCGGACGGTACCATGTAATTCTCCACATACGACGCAAACAGGGGGTAAATGGCAGTATGCCCTAGTATGACCAAATTCTTGGCAGTTTAAACACTGAACGGGCCCATTTCTTTTGTGCGGCTCCTCTATCGTGATTTTTCTGTACAGAATGTATTTTAAACTGTAAATGGGATGCGTTTCATTTTTTTTTAGCTTAACATCGCCGGGCTCTAACTCCACTCGAAATAGTGGTTGGGGATTTTTTTCCCTATTTTTAATATTTGTAACATTTTTTATTTTGAAGCCCTTTTCTTCTAAAAATGTTTTTATTTCGTCTGGGTCCACGCATGAGTCAATGCCCTTTATCACAACCTGAAGACCTTTGCTGCTTTTCAGTTGGTATGTATAGAAGCTTTTTTTAAGTGCTTCAAACTTATTAATTATTTTGCGAAAATCATTCTCGTGATTAACCTGTATTTTTGTTTCGTTTATATTACCACGCTTGATTGCAGCTACGTAAAACGAATTTTCACCTATCACCGAGATTAAACTTTTTATAAGCTCACTTGAGTTTTGCTCTCTAAGGTATATCGGGGGTGGCTTTGACGTTTTTATGACGTTAGGTGCTTCAGAAGATTCATCCTCCAGAATTGCAAAACGATTTTGCGAGTTTATTCTATCAAAAGATGGAACTTTCGAGGCAGAGGCTACAGCTGAAGAGGCAGGGCTGCGACCACGTTTAAGCACTGTTACATACCTGTCCATACCAACTTGCACTTGTGGTTTTTGACAAATTTTTTCTTGTTTGTTTTCCATTACGTCTTTGTTCGAGTTTATGTTGTCAATTTAGGTGTTCATTAAATTTGTTTTTTATTTTAGCTAAGACGGCCTAAAGTTCTACATGTAATTAAAAATGCATTTAATCCATATTTTCCCAACGTTTCGTGAATGTTATGTTCACTTTATCAAGGGATTCGTCTATTTAAATTAAAGAAAATATATTTAACAATATTACAACAAAAAATTTTCAACATTTAATTATTACTGTAAGTGAAATTATTTTTTTATATTACATTTAGCAATTTTATAATAATAATTCCATTTTAAGGAATTTGTATTGTTTTTTTTAACTTACTGTGTTTTTTTAATATATTTAAATTTTAAAAACTTTTGAAATTATTATATGTGGAGCCATGATAGAATAAATACAAGGTATAATCATTAGAAATTTGTTCTCAATTTTAAAACCGATATAACGTCAAACAAAAGAAAAAAAATTGAAATAAGCGTCAAAAATCAAATAAATTAATTTGACATTAGATGGGTAAATTATGACAACTCTCCCTAATACATACATACATACCTGTGGTCAGATCTTACAATAATGTACGTTGACAATGTACTGCCAAAGAAAAACTGCCATTAATTTCATCTGCCAACAAAAATTGTCATTTCACATGCTTGTGAGATAATTGTATGTCAGATCTGTTTTTAGGCATTCCCAGAAAATGGAAACTGCTTTTTTATTTGGAAAAATGGGAATATTTTGTTATTGATGGGGAAAAGCAATAGCAAGAATGTTATTTCTTTATGTTGTTTTAAATACGTTTCATTAAAATTAATTTAAATTTTGCAATATTAAACTTTTTGTTTCTCTTTCACTCATGTATATCAGGGATGGAAACTATGGTGCAGTTCCACTTTTCTTATGGTATATTGGTGGCTATCTTTAAAAAATGTTCGTAATTAATAAAAAGTAGTTTTTCTTAATACATACATACATATATATATACATATATATATATATGCACAGTGTATAAAAAGCGGTCATGTTGTTTAAATAATCAATAGTTTGCAGTCATTTCGATAGTTTGCGGTCTGACTGCAAACTTTTGACAAGTATTCTGTATAATACGCGGTCGTGATACTTTGCGGTCGTATTTTAAAAAAAATTTTTTTTTTAGTTAAATTTATTCCTCGTATTGAATTGTATTAACAAAACTTAATTTTGTATCTATATATGTTTGTTTATTGATATAATTGGCTTTTTAAAGTTAAAATGTGCTTTCTTATATTGCCATACTAAGCACATAGATTTCCCGGTTTCGGACAAACCTTTTTTTAGGAATGTAAAGTTTAAACGCCCGCAATATTTTACAATTAATAACCAGGTGATTGCATTTCTACAACAATCGCAACAACAACAGGCTTGTGGTTTGTTTTCAACTTTACTACATGTGATTTACATTAAATAACAAGGTGATTGTATTTCTACAACAAACGCAACAACAACAGGCGTATTGTTTGTGTTAAACTATAATACATGTGATTTACATTAAATAACAAGGTGATTGTATTTATACACCAAACGCAACAACAACAGGCGTATTGTTTGTGTTAAACTTTACTACATGTGATATACATTAACAAGGTGATTGTATTTCTAACGCAAAAAACAATATGTTAATGTTTTTCTAAGCTTTTGTTTATTGTGTTTTAATAAGTTAGCTATGCAAACAAATGAAATATGATGGGGAATAAGCTAATATTTTTGCTTTTCAACTTTCGGTATAAAATTTTATATTTTGAATGCCAAATAACTTTTTAGTACTCTGAAATGAGGTTTTAGAAATCGGAGTTTTTTGACGCCAGCACGAGTTGTTTTGGAGTTATGGCCCATTTAAATTTTGAATTTCTTTTTTACTATCTCTTTCAGTACAAATTTGATTTTAACAATGAAGCTATCGTTGGAAAGTGCTTTAAAATACCTTTTATTTGGTTTATTAAACATGAATAATTAATAACTCATTAAGAACCAATTTCGTTTATACTGTGCTTATACCCACACCGCAATAGTGGAGAAGTTATTATGTATTTGTGTTGAAGTGTGTAACACCTGAAAATATTGGTACTAGAGCTTCCTTAAAGTATACCGATCGACTTTCTATCGATGTCCGTCCGGCTGGCTGGCTGTCCATGTAAACTTCTGCGCAAAGTACAGGTCGCAATTTGAAGATAATTTGATGAAATTCAGTACATGGGTACTAATTGCCACCGGGACTGAGCTTATTGGGGCGAATCGGTCCATGATTTGATATAGCCCCCATACAAGCTGATTTCCGGAATAGTATATTTGTACCCACTATAAAACCAATTTTAATGGAATTTAATACATATATAGATCTATATTTCTATGGACACATAAGCTATGCATTTGTTAAAAAATAGGACCACGATGAAGGATAGGGGGCAATTTTTTCCTCTCAGAAACTATCAAACCGATTTTAATGAAATTTAAAAAATAGATAGATCCCTACTCATATAGCCACATTACATATGCATTTTTCAAAACTAAGTCCACGAGGGCAGCGAGGGGGCAAATTCTGCCTCTCCGAAACTATCTAACAAATTGTACTGAAATTTAAAACATAGTTAGATCACTATTCATATATACACATAAGCTATCAATTTTTTAAAACTAGGTCTACGAGGGTAGGTAGGGGGCAATGTCTGCTTCTCCGAAACTATCTAACAGATTTAATTGAAATTTAAAACATAGATATTTACCTATTTCTACGGACACATTAGCTACGAATTTTTTAATAGAACAACGAGGGAAGGAAGGCGTAGTAGCACACGCCGCGTATCCGCTAGTAAATTTCATGTAGATGAGGATATCTTATTAATAACATTTATATGAATCTTAAACTCAATAACATATTTTTTCCAAATAGTCCATGATTGCCCATGGGTCCCAGATAAGGCAACCTTGCAAAAAGTTGCTCTCATATAGTGTGGTGTAGGCTATTGTATGGTCGGGCTTGTCCGACTATACTTCCTTACTTGTTTTTTTTATACAAAATTGTTGATAAAGTAAAATTTTCCGAAAAACATTTGAAATTTTATATTCCTTTTAAAGAAAACTGTAATAACAGGTCTGTTATATGCATTCAGAATATTTTGATGTTTGTCATCTAAAAGGAAAAGCAATTCAATATTTTTATGCATTTAAGGAAAACTATAATTTATTTAAGGGTTGCTACAAGCAACAGAAAAGCAATCAGAATTTTATGGAATTTAAAGTGTTGAATGAAAACTAAATTCTTTAATGTTGTAATATACAGAAATTTTGAGAAAGTATTCTGAACAATTTATTAAATATATATCTGCGGCAATGAGGAAAAAGTATTTCATTCCATTTTTTAATTTTGTAGGAAAGCAATTTTAAACTTTAAATGTTATATTTGAAAATATATTTTTATTCAAATAAAATCATCACTTCTGTTCGGTTATATTTTTTTATGTTTTTATTACTGAATACGCATTTCGATATTTAAATATATTTAAGGAAAACTTAAATCTATTTTGTACACTTAAAAAACTTATTTGCCAAACAGGGTTGTTATCTGCAAAATTTTTAAAATGCAATCGGAATATTTTTTATTTAATATTTATAACACGAATTTGGGCGGAGAATCTCCAAAAAAGCAATTGAAATTTTATGGTGCTTTTTGCAAATTCTGAAATAAAATAACTGGGCTGTTATACAAAAATTTTCAGAAAAGTAATCCAAATTTCGTTATTTACAAAAAGTAGCCGTATGGACACGATTGCACCGAATGAACGTAGCGAGCGACGTAAATATAAAACGTTGTTAAATTTTAACGTATAATATTTAATAATTAGGCACACAATAAGTGGTGCAAACTAATATCTACGTCATACGGCAGTTTAAATCTACTTCATGTTCAAACGTTGGTTGCGTTCGTATTGTCATAGAAAAAAAATATAAATTTGTGCGGATAATTTTCAGAAAAGCAATTGAGATTTTATATTTCGTTAACCGAAACATGAAGAGAATAACAGGGCTGTAAAATGCAAAACTTTCAGAAATGCAATCAGCATTTTTATGTTATCTACAACAAGTAAATTATATACAGAATTTAAAAAAACCAGCCCGTTATTTTTATATATTTCAGGAAAAGTAAGTTCTATAACTGGTCTGTTAAATGCAAAATTTTTATAAATTCCATCATAATAATTTATATAAAATATACATAACAGCGAAATTGTGCGGAGAATTTTCAGAAAAATAATTGAAATAGTACATCCTATTTAACGAAACAGTACATCCTATTTAAATAATTTTCTTTTAAAGGTACTTACTCAAATTAAATGTAACTAAAAGGGCAAATTAACAAAAAGCTTAAATAATTAATAAAATTAAAAAACAATAAAATTTAAAAATAAATAATTTTTTAAGCAGTTTGGCAACTGTGTTTTTTAAATTTCTCTGGCAACATTCTCTTGATTTACTTTAATTACAGCAAGAATGCAACTCTGCAACAAAACAACCATTGTGTCATGCAGTGTGACCATTGTAGCATTTGTTCAGCTAAATATAACATTAAACATTTTTATTAAGCTGTACAATTTTCATTTAGGGTCTGGCTTTATATTTAACATTTTTATTAAATCTCTTAAGCTTTTTTAGCTTTATTATAAAAATACTATTATTGATTTAACTTAACTGTTTTTGTATATTTAATTAAAATTATTGGTGTTTTAAACTCCGGCTAAAGTTCATCAAATTTAATTTTCAATAAATTGTTTTAATGATGGAATTTTACACCTTGAAATGAATTGAGATTTATTGATAAATTGTTATTTCTGTCTGAACCAGGGCTCGAACTATGGTCGAATTTACATGTTTCGAGAAAAACCACATTCTTATCTTAAGAATTTTTTGCTTTTTAACCCTTTCAGCCACTGCGACGGCTGCCAGTCTATGGTCAAATATCAATCTACCAATGGGATTGGTAGATTTCCTGTAATTGATTATATTTATTCAATTTATTTACATGTTTATTCCTCGCTTCTGTTTCTTTTTACAAGAAGTCTTCCGTTATACAAAGTAAATTTTTTGTTTTTACGTTTTCTTTTTTCAGTGGCCTTGTTTATACCTGAGCTCAAACCCTGGTTCAGTAAGGAATGAAAAATTATCAGTAATAAATTTTAGTTCATTTAGCCCTTACTTTTTTATTAAATTGTTGTATAATTTATTTTTTTATATAAAAAAGAAAAATCTCAGGCTCAATAAAATACAACAATTAAATTATGAGTTCATTTAATGTTCTTAAATTCCTTCCTGAACTAAAGTCTGATTTAAAAATATCAAAAATTTTAATTAAATCCACGAACCGTTCAATTAACCACAGACTAATTGTTAATAAAATAGCTGTTTAAGTTATTATAAATTTAAGTTATTATAAATAAAAAACGGATAATTCTTTTTTGAAAAATTACAATTTTAAAATTTCAAGTTCTCTTAAATTATAAGAAATCAAATAAAAAATAAATAAAATAACCTTTTTATTATCTTTTGAATGAAAGCACAGCATGGTACAAAATGAAGTTTTATGGCCATTATTACAACTTGCCGATAGTTAGAGGTAGGATTTGGACCACGTATAAAAAGTTTTTCACTTTTTAAATTTGGTTTAAAACTTAAGTGAGCAATAAGTTAAAGACAAGTTTATCCTACCGGGTAGGCTTAAGTTAAGTTAAACAATAAATAACTTGTTATACGTCCGACAAAATCCTACTTTTAACCAACGGCAAGTTGTAATAATGGCCCTTAGTGTTTGTAAAAACTTAAATAAAGGTAAAATGTTCTAAATTTAGATTATATCCTGTAGCAAATTTTAATATTTGGAAATAAACATAGACATTTTAAAAATTTTTCAAAAATAAATTGATATGTTATCTATTATTTTAGAGTTTATGGGATTTACTGTTAGAAAATGGCTGCGAACTTAAGAAATTTGAAATATTACTTTTTATAACTTGTAAGTTTGTATATTTAATTAATGTTTTTTAGATTATTATTTGTCATGTTTGCCATGCGTTCAGACTAAAATAAATATTTGCATCAAATAATTATTTAATGAAAGTGTTCAAAAATAAAAATATATTTCTCAAATAGTAAAAATGAGCGCAAAAGCTAATTTATTTATTTTATTCTGTGGATCAGCATCTCTTATAGTGTTAGAACAGGAGAATTTAAAAGAAAAAAAATGGAAGCCACTGGGTAACGGGAACATGGCTAAAATTTGCGAAAAATTGCAAAGTTGGAAACAAACCCTAATATATATTTTAAATTGCTAAATTGGTTAAAAAACAAAATGTCAAGAAAAAAACAAAAAAAAATGTTGCAAAAATAGCGAAAATTCACGAAAAATTTAGATATTTCAAACAAGCCATAAAATTGACTAAAAGTGCCTAAAGCTAAAAGGAATGGCAAAAATTCAATAAAAATTGCTATATTAGCGGAAATTCGCAAAAATTTGCTAAAAGCGGTATGATAGCAAATAATTATTATAATTATAGCTTAATAATTATTAAAAATCGTTAAAGCTCTAAAGATTCACAGTGAAAAATCGCTACTTTGCGAGCAGGGCTAAAATTCGCGAAAAATTGCAAACTTAGAAACAAACCCTAAAATTTATTTGAAATCGCTTAAAAAACAGATTGTCGGAAAATAACAAAAAAAAAAATTTTTTTCCAAAAATAGCGAAAATTCGCGAAAATTTTTGATATTTCAAACAAGCCATAAAATTGATTAAAAGTCCCTAAAAGTATAAGGAATGGCGAAAATTCGGTAAAAATTGCTAAATTAGCGAAAATTCGCAAAAATTTGCTAGTAGCGGCATGATACCAAACTTTAGTACTCATAATTATTAAAAACTAGCGGACCCCGATGCACTTCGTTGCAACCAACCAAAAAAAGAAATGAAATATTCTAGATTTTTTTTATGAAATGAATGCATTGTATTTAAAAATTATTAATGTTAATCCAAAACATTTGGATATACAATATTTTTCGTTTGCCCATTTGAAGCGAGCACAAACAAACAATTTGGAGTTCCAACTCTTGAGCAGGCCACGTATAGCTGTCCATGTGAAAAGCACGGCTCCCCCAAATTTAATCCGCATATTTGAAGCGTTTGTCCTTGCGCCTTATTGATGGACATGGCAAATGATAGACGCACTGGGAATTGCAAACGCTTAAATTCAAATGGCATGTCTGTTGGAATCAGTGGAATACGTGGTATGAGCACAATTTCACCTTTCGCTGTTCCGGTCAATATTGTGGTTTCAATTAAATTCGGCATAAATTTTTTTACTGCCAATCTTGTGCCATTGCACAATTTTGGTGCATTTAAATTCCGTAGTAAAATAATTGATGAGCCAACCTTTAAATTCAAACAATGCGGTGGCATACCAGGTGGCTCCAATGAATTCAAAAATTCAATTGGATAATTCACTGCATCATCTGCATTCATTGCGCTATCAACAGATTTATATGATGTCACTGCACCTTGCAATTTTTTTTGAATCTGATAATTGATTTCATTGACGTGTACATTTTTTGGTGCCAGTATTGCGCGTTCTCTCAACCAATTAAGATTCCTGTAATTTTGAACAATATTTGTTCAATCAACTCTTCTGTTGAATGGAGAATGGTACAAAAATTGTTAGGCAATATAATCAATCCATTTGTATTATCGACTCGAACTTTGCCATTTCCAATATCTAACAATTGCTTCGAGAACCGATCTGCAGATTGGTCGTTGTGCAATTGAACGCGCATATTTATTTTCAATGTCAATTTTTGCACATGTCGCCACAGAAGAGAAGACTTTAAACATGCGTTGATCTCATCCGCCGGTGTTGATCGTGGAACCACAGGCAATATTTGACGAAAATCGCCTGACAATAATATCAATGCTCCACCAAAAATTTCTTGAATCTGACGTAGATCTTGCATTGTACGGTGTAATGCTTCCAGCGATTTTTTATGCGTCATTGTACATTCATCCAATAGAATAATTGCTGCTTGTTGCAAAACTTTTGCCATCGCAGAATTTCTTGAAATATTGCACGTGGGATGTTCAATCACCTGTTAGTTTGAGAATAAGAATTTTTTCAGGAAAAAAATCATAACTGGAGAATGGCTAGACCGATTTTGGATTTCAAAATCAACTAACCATCATCACTCCTCCCTGTACCTTCCCTAAAAATTTTATGGCAATCGGTCGAGCCGTTCTCGAGTTATGGAGTGACAATCAAAATGTACACTTCTTTTTATATATATAGATAGTTAAAGCTGCAAAGAATCACAGAGAGAAATCACTTCTTTTGCGAACATGGATAAAATTCGCAAAAAAAATGGCAAACTTGGAAACAAACCCTAAAATATATTTGAAATTGCTAAATTGGTTAAAAAACAAAATTTAGGGGAAAAACAAAAAAAATTTTGCAAAAATAGCGAAAATTCGCGAACCATTTTAATATTTCAAACAAGCCATAAAATTTAGTAAAAGTGCGTAAAACTATAAGGAATGGCAAAAATTCTATAAAAATTGCTAAATTAGCGGTAATTCGCAAAAATTTGCTAATAGCGGCACGATAGCAAAGTCTAATAATTATAAAAAATCTTTAAAATTGTAAAGAATCCGAAAACTTACAGGAAAAATTGCTTCTATCCGGAACATTGCTAAAATTATTTGTCGTTGGTTGCTCTTACAATTTTTTTGTAATATCAAATAAATGTTTGCTCAAAAATGACTAAAATATTTGATTTTTTGTGTTCACACTATGTTCAAATTGGACAAATATTTGTTTGCCGGCAAATACTTTTATTTGCTCAAAATCAGCTGTTATTTTATTTGATACTCAAAAATATTTTGTGTTCAGACTACGTTAATGAAATATTTATTGTTTGCTTTCAAATATTTCATCAGTCTGAACGTACCTTAACATTTATACATATTTTAGATATACAACATTTTTTTATTTTTCGAATTTATTCTATGAGTTAAATTTAAGGAATAGAACAATTACAAAAAGCTTTATAAAACACATAACTGAAATTTAACTCATAGAATAAATTCGAAAAATAAAAAAATGTTGAATATAATACAGTTGCTTATGAAAAGAAATAATTCCCAATATCTATTTTAGATATATGTAAATTAGAAAATATTTACAAAAAATGTGTTTCGCATATCACCAACCGTTTCCAATTTCGCCAAAATAATGGCCTTATCGCCAAAAGTATTAAAAACGCCACATTTGACAGCCCTGCCACTGACAGGTAAAAAGCGGAAAACTATTTAATTTTTCCTTTTTTGTTATTTGTAATTTTGAAGTTCAAATTTTGCCCGTTGTAAAGGACATATTCAATTTCTTAGCTTTTAATATACAGAATTTTGTGTGGAAATTCAACGGGATTAACTAAAATAAAAATATTTTTTAAGAGAAAGGTCTCAAATAAATAAGAACTTAAAATTAATTTTAATTTGGTTATATTTTTCAGACTTGGTTCACAAAATTAGTTGTAAAAATTTCATTGGTCGTGGCAACACTGTTGCTGAACACGTGTATCAGGGATGGTAAAGTCAGTACTCTTGTTCTTTTTGCAGTTTTGTTAGCCAGGGCTGTCAAGTCGTCAAAAAATAGTTCTAAATACGACCGTGGCTGTGAGATTTGGCGATTTCTCGCCAGACGTGACGATATTTGAAACTCTTTGGCATTAAAAATTTGTGTTTGGCGACGTGGAGATTTTTTTTTTTGGTAATATAAAAGAAAGTTTGTGAATTTTTTTTTGTTATTTATATGGAAAAATGTCTATCGCTTAAAATTAAAAGAGTTGATTTTGCGATTTTTGGCTACGAATGCAATTCTTTAACGTGCACTGCTACAATCGGCAATGTAATTAAAATTAAATTCGCCGCAATATTAGCGTTTAATTTCATCGCTTAAATATTTAAATTTTGTATTCTCTAACGCGAAAAAAATTTGTTTAATAAAATAATATAAAAAAAGACCTCAAGCTTAAAAAAATTAATATAAATTTAAATAATAAAGATCGAATAAGAAAATATTTATGTTAACAAAAATAATTTCTGCAAGATGTCGTCACTTTTTACACTGCACCTTCTTCCTTGAAATTTTTGCAAATTATGAGTTAACATATATACGTTTTCCCATGCCTTTAACATAAGCTGAGCAATCAGAAATATTCCTTTGTTACTCTGACGACGTTATTGCCAAATTGCTGCGATATTTATCTTTGGTGTAGACCCGGGGTCAAAAACACTTAATTTTTTGCAATATGCTAAAAGGTGTGTAAAATAAAAAAATAAAGTCTTGGAAATTCTGCTTTGCCTTGATTCTGTTAAATAGAAGCAAAGAAAAAGTGTTTCAACTTAATATCTCCAAAACATTAATATCTCCAAAATTATAATTTAATTATTTTACTTCAAATATAATTTGCTACCATTTCACAAACTTCATTTCTTTCCCACACAATTTGCTTCTATATTTTTCTTTTTGCTTCTTTTTTGCAATTCACAACCAAATTTGACGTTTTATGTTAGCAATAATTGCCAACGAAAATTAACTAACAATTATTACGACATTAATTGCTGGCAATAACTATGTACAAAAAGTGCTGTCTACATTAAACATAATCTAATTTTGACATATACTGCAATATATGTCGCAATATTTTTATCTCTGGTATAGACGGGCAGTGAGAGCAACAACTATTTCTTTTGCGTTAGAGAATACAAGCGATGACATTAAACGCTAATATTGCGGCGAATTTAATTTTAATTACATTGCCGTTTCTAGCAACGAACGTTAAAGAATTATAAGTACATTCGTAGCCAAAAATCGCAAAATAAACTCTTCAAATTTTATGCGATAGACATTTAACTTTAGCGAATTACAGAATACGGCTACTGTTCTCACACATTTTTCGATTCAAAAAAGGGAAGGTAAAATTCGTTTTATAAATTGCCAAAATATTAGCCAACTTTCTTAAATATTGCAAAAAAAAATCGCCACGTCGACAAACACAAATTTTCAACGCCAAAGCACGTCTGGCGAGAAATCGCCAAATTTGACAGCCATGATCGGAGCTAGAACTATTGTTGCCGCGACCAATGAAATTTTTACAACAAATTTTTTGGAAAAAATTACCAAATGTGAAAAAATATAACCAAATTATAAATGCTGGTTGTTTATTGAGAAACGCGTTAAAATTTATTTTAAGTTGCATTGTAATACAAAGGTTATCTGCACTTTAAAGGTTAATATTAATTACAAATCAAGAAAATAAAAGCAGAAATGTAATTCTTTTACAAATTAAAAAAAATAACGAGAAATTTAAATTAAAAGTTTTTATTTATTTGAGACATTTTTCGTAAAAAATGTTTTTCTTTTATACGAGTTAAACCCGTCAAATTTCCATACAAAATTAAGTATATTAAATGTTAGGAAAATGAATATGATTCAATAAGTCCTCTACAATAAACAAAATTTATACTTCAAAATTATAAATAACAAAAAAGGAAAAATTAAATAGTTTTCCGCTTTTTACCTGTGGCGTTTTTAATCCTTTGATGATGCATTTTTGGTAAATATTTTCTAATTTACATATATCTAAAATATTTTAAAAATGTGTATAGCTTTTTCTCTTGTTTTTAAATTTTATTCGTCTGGCAAGTAATGGTTTATTTAAATTTAAAATATTGCCAAATACATACATACTTACAAGTTTTAAAAAGTAAAATTTAAAATTTCTTAAGTACACAGCCATTTTCATACAGCAGATTCGATAAACTCTAAAATCAATTGATTTTTGAAAAATCTTTAAAATTCCTATGGTTATTTCCAAATATTAAAATTTACTACCGGAAATAATCTTAATATAGAACATTTAACTTTTATTCATGTTTTTAGAAACACTAAGGGCCATTATTACAACTTGCCGCTAGTTAAAAGTCGGATTTTTTCCGACGTAAAAAGTTTTTTTATTTTTTTAACTTAACTTAAGCATAACCGGTAAGATCGACTTGTCTTTAACTTATTGTATTGCTCACTTAAGTTTTAAGCAAAATTTAGTAAAAGTTTTTTATATGTGGTACAAAATCCTAATTTTAACTATCGGCAAGTTATAATAATGGCCGAAAAACTACATTTTGTCCCATGCTGTGCTTTCATTCAAAAGATAATAAAAATATTATTTTATTTCTTATAATTTAAGAGAAGTTCAAATTTGAAAATTGTCACTTTTCAAACAGTTTAGTGCAAAACATTTTTTCAGATAGTTCGTTGGATTAACAAGAAATTTCCAAACATTTATACTTAAGAATTTTTCTTAATATATACTTCATATATAAATTAAATTTTTACATTGTGAAACTTTCTTGTACTTTCTTATCCTAAAATTAAAATGGAAAACAACTTCTACAAACACCATGATAAGATAATTGTTTAAAAAAGAATTATCCGTTTTCATACGAAATTTATTTTTGAGTGCACCTATTTTTAGTATAAAAACAACTATTTTATTAACAATTATTTTGGGGTTTATTGAACTGTTCATGGCTTTAATTAAGGTACGAGCCATGGTTAGGTCAGAAATAAAAACTTGTGAATAAATTTCAATTCATTTCATGTTGTAAAATTCCATCATTAACATAATTTAATGAAAATTAAATTTGATGATCCGGATTTAAATATATAAAAAATACCAATTACATAAAAACAATTAAGTTTAATCAATAAAACAATTTAAAAAATAAAGCTAAAAAAGTTTAAGAGATTTAATAAAATTGCAAAGTATAAAATTTTGCAGCTAAATAAAAATTTCGTTAGCTGCAAAATGTCACAATGGTCACACTGCATGACACAATGATTTTTTTTATTGTAGAGTTGCATTCTTCATGTAATTAAAATCCCTACAAGAAATGAATAACCAAAATATTAACAAAAAACATTTTTTTAACTTACACACTTGCAACAATTTTATATTGAATTAATGAGTTAGAGAGGGAGACATAATAAGCTAGAGAGAGAGAGAGGCAAAATCGCATGTACACAGGGTTTTGGTCACTTTTTTCATATTGCTTAATAAACTAATAGAAATTATAACTAATATATAAGTTATCACTACCGGTCATTTTACTAGTAAAATGACCAGTAGCCTTCTTGTAGGGAATATAGCAAGAGAATGTTGCCATAGAAATTTACAAAAAAGAGTTGCCAAGTTCCTTAAAAAATTATGTATTTTATAAACTATAGTTTTTTAAATTTATTAATTTAGCTTTTTGTTAATTTGACTTATTAGTTATATTTACTTTACTGGAGTAAGTAGCACCTTTACAGCAAAATGTACATTTTTAAGAAAATTAGTTACTGTATTTCATCTTTCGTTGTTTTTCTGAAAATTATCCGCACAAATTTACCTGTTATAAATATTTAATATAAATTATTCGATAAAAATTAAAAGTTTTGCATATAACAACTTTGGTTAAGAATTTGCTACCTATTCGCTAAATTCGAAAGAACTCTTTCTTTTAACTACATTGAAAGCAAAAATAAATTTTAAAAACTTTGTTTTTGTTTGAAATGTATTAGAAAGCGTTGTTTTGACATCGTGATATTGGCAGATAGCTTGTCTTAAATAAAAAAAAAAAACATATCGAATAGCTTTTTTAAAATTTGCTTTTTGCGGATAACTCAAAAATTCAGATTGCATATCTGAAAACTTTGCATATAACAATCCACTAATTTTATTTAATTTTTCGTAAAATTACATATTAAATTTCAATATTTAAAATAATAATTACTATATAGTATTCCGATTAGATTTTTAAAACATGTTGCACATAACAACCCTGTCATAGAATTAAGTTTTTTTTAATAAGATAAACATTTTTTTATTCTGTATACAATTTACTTATTGTGGATAACACAAAAATTCGGGTTGATTTTCTGAAAGTTTTGCGTTTAACAACCCTGTAATTTTACTTAATGTTTTGTTAAAAGAAGCACTTTTCATGTAACAACCCAAGGAACATAATTCGTTCGTACTTAATAGGAACGTAGGACGTAAAGCCGTCAATTTCTAAAATCACGCACCGTTTAGCCATAATTCTGTCGTAAACGTATTTTGTTTTCTTATAAAAATACATAGTATTAAAAAACTCCAAATTAATTCAAATTGTTGCTTATTTTGATTTCCGTTCTTTTAAAGTATTCAATTTGAACACACAAAAATAGTTTCATTTTATTTTTCTAATTTTTTTTCTATGACAATTCGAACGCAACCAACGTTTGAACATGAAGTAGATCTAAACTGCCGTACGACGTAGATGTGCTATTAGTTCGCGCCAGTTATTGTGTGCCGTCTCAATAACCAAAATGCATTTATAATTTGGTTATATTTTTTCACATTTGGTAATTTTTTTCAAAAACTTGGTTGTAAAAATGTCATTGGTCGTGGCAACACTGTTGCTGAACACGTGCATCAGGGATGGTTAAGTAAGTACTCTTGTGCTTTTTGCAGTTTTATTAGCCAGGGCTGTCAAGTCGTCAAAAAATAGTTCTAACTCCGACCGTGGCTGTCAGATTTGACAATTTCTCCCCAGACGTGACGATATTTGAACCTCTTTGGCGTTGAAATTTTGTGTTTGGCGACGTGGCGATTTTTTGGCAATATTTAAGAGTGTTAGCGAATATTTTGACAATTTATAAAACGAATCTTACCTTCTCTTTTTTTTATATGGATAAATGTATGAGAACAGTAGCCGTATTCTGTAATTCGTTTAATGCCATCGCTAAAATGCATAAATGTTGTATACTCTAACACCAAATAAATAGTTGTTGCTCTCACTGTCCGTCTATACCAGAAATAAAAATATTGCGACATATATTGCAGTATATGTCAAAATTAGGTTATGTTTAGGCCCTAATCATGTACAACGCAGCGCAACGCCACAGAACTAACGCAACGCCAAAGAATAACATTGAAAGCACAAACAATGTCATAAATATTTTGTAATTTTGTTGTTGCTTTCTACAGAAATTCACATTGCGTTTTAAAATTTCAAACGCTCCATTGCTTGAGTCGTTGAAAATTTTAAAACGGTACATGAATTTCTTTTGAAAGCAACAGCAAAATTACAAAATATTTATGACATTGTTTGTGCTTTCAATGTTATTGTTTGGTGTTGCGCTGCGTTGTACATGATTAGGGGCTTAATGTAGACACCACTTTTTGTACATACATATTTATTGCCAGCAATTAATGCTGCAATAATTGTTAGTAAATTTTCGTTTATAATTATTGCTAACGTAAAACATCAAATTTGGTTGCGAATTGAAAAAAAGAAGCAAAAAGAAAAAAATAGAAGCAAAATGAATGGGAAAAAAATGAAGTTTGCAAAATGGTAGCAAATTATATTTGAACTAAACGAATTAAATAATTTAAAATAACCACGAAAATAATTTTTTTTAATAAGCACTAAAATAAAATTGCAAAATTTATTTTTGATAATATACATGTTTCTTATTCGTCCTTTATTATTTGAATTTATATTAATTTTTTAAGCTTGAGGTTTTTTTATATAAAAATATTAATTTTATTTTAACAAAAAAAAATAATAAAAAATATGTTTAATAAAATAATATAAAAAAAGACCTCAAGCTTAAAAAAAAATTAATATAAATTTAAAAAATAAAGATCGAATAAGAAAATATTGAGATTAACAAAAATAATTTCTGACAATTTTTTACACTGCACCTTCTTCCTTAAAATTTTTGCAAATTATGACTTAACATATATACGTTTTCCCATGGCTTTAACATAAGCTGAACAATAAGAAATATTCCTCTGTTGCTCTGCCGACGTTATTGCCAAATTGCTAGGATATTTACTTTTGGTGTAGACCCGAGGCAAAAACACATAAAAGAATAAAGTCTTGGAACTTCTGATTTGCCTTGTTTCTGTTAAATAGAAGCAAAGAAAAAGTGTTTTAACTTAATATCTCCAAGACATGGTGAGAAATTTGCCGCATATTTTTCTAAGCCTTTGTAATGACTGGAAGTCATTTAAATAAAAAAAAGGAAGTCCCTACTTTGGTGGGTTATGGTTTTTTTGGCCGGCGTTTGAAACGCCACTGGCACTACTATTTTTATGCCGGCACTAACAAGCGCCAAGGCAAAGCACTACTTGGAGCGCTAGTGATTTTAATTAAAGTAAACAAAGAGCCAATTGCTCGGCTAAGTTTCAAAATTAGAATCTTGCTTTATTACAAAATTTGTCTCCTTATAAACTAAAATAACGGTACTTAAATCTAATCCTTATTCTTTATATTTACATGCAATTATATGCTTACACATACATACATAAAATATTGTTTATTTACTAATAAAAATATAAATAACACAGCTGATTCTAAAAACATATGAAACAGCTGATTCAAAGATAAATTATTAGAGATGTGTAATAAATGATAGGAGATGTGTAATAAATACATTACACCTTCCTCCAATTTTCACCATTTTTAAACGCTCTCCCCTAAAGTGTTAAGTTTATCTGCTCAGGTGTCCCAATGCTCAGCAATGCTTTTAGCGCCGGTGGAATGTACAAATCTTAAAAAGTTATTTTTTATGTATCACTTGACTTAAAGTTGAAGATAATTTTTTACCTGTAATGGGCAAATTCTTTGTGCTCCTCTTAATATAGAATGAGCATGTTTTTTGTTCTTTTGTCACCCTTTTGGTTATTTCTTCCATTATACTGTTAAAATTAATTTTATTTTAGAAGACACCTTAAATTAAAAAACAATAGTATATAATTTCCCTCTTAGTACCAAACATTAAAATTTACTACAGGAAATAATCTAAATTTAGAACATTATGCCATTATTCAAATTTTTAGAAACACAAAGGGCCATTAGTACAACTTGCCGTTAGTTAAAAGTACGATTTTGTCGGATGTTTAACAAGTTATTTATTTCTTTAGCTTAACTGAAGCCTACCCGTTAGGATCAACTTGTCTTTAACTTATTGTTTTACTCACTTAAGTTTTAAGCAAAATTTAAATAGCTTTTTATATGCGGTACAAAATCCTACTTTTAACTATCGGTAAGTTGTAATAATGGCTGTTAAACTACATTTTGTCCCATGCTGTGCTTTCATTCAAAAGATAAAAAAAGATTATTTTATTTATTTTTTATTTTATTTTATTAATATAAGAGAATTTGAAATTTTAAAAATGTCATATTTGCAACAGTTTAGAGCAAAACATTTTTTCAGATAATTCTTTGGACTAACAAGAAATATCCAAACATTTATATTAGAGAATTTTTTTAAAATACACTTCATATATAAATTTAATTTTTACATTGCAACGTGAAATTTTCTTGTACTTTTTTATCCTAAAATTAAATTTTTAAATAAATGGAAAACAACTTCTACAAACACCATTTTTAGTCAAAATTTATAATTTGTAAAAACAGCTATTTTATGTACAATTAGTCTGTGGTTTATTGAACTGGTCATGGCTTTAATTAAAATTTTCGATATTTTTAAATCAGACTTTAGGTCATCAAATTTAATTTTCATTTAATTCTTTTAATAAACATTAAATGAACTAAAATTTACTCACAATTTAATTGGTGTATAATTTATTTATTTAAAAAAAAAAAAATTATACAACAATTTACCAAAAAATTAAAGGTTAAATAAACTTTAATTTATTACTGATAATTTTTATTCCTCACTGAACCAGGGCTCGAGCTCAGGTGCAAAGAAGGTCAATGAAAAAAGAAAAACAAAAACGAAAACGCAAAAACAAAAATTTAATTTGTATAAAGGAAGAATTCTTTAAAAAAAAGAACGAAAAACAGAAACGAGAAATAAACATGTAAATAAATTGAAAAAAGATAATCAATTACAGCAAATCTACCAATACCATTGGTTAAAATATTGATATTTGACTAAAGACTGCCAGCCGTCCCAGCGGCGGAAGGGCTAAAATGCAAAGAACTCCTAAGATGATAATGTGGTTGTTCTCGAAACATGTAAATTCAACCAAGGTACAAGCCCAGGTTAGGTCAGAAATAAAAATTTGTGAATAAATTTCAATTCATTTCATGTTGTAAAATTCCATCATTAAAATAATTTAATGAAAATTAAATTTGATGATCCTTAGCCGGAGTTAAAAATATCAAAAATTTCAATTAATTACATAAAAAAAATTAAGTTTAATCAATAAAGCTATAAGTACAGCTAAAAAAAGCTAAAGAGAGTTAATAGAAATGCTAAATATAAAATTATAAAATGACACAATGGTCACACTGCATAACACAATGATTATTTTGTTGCAGAGTTGCATTCTTCATGTAATTAAAATATATCAAGTAAATGTTGCCAGCGAAATTTAAAAAACAGAGTTGCCAAGTTGCTTAAAAAATTATTTATTTTATAAACTATAGTTTTTTAAATTTATTAATTTAGCTTTTTGTCAATTTGACCTATTAGTTATATTTACTTTACTGGAGTAAGTAGCACCTTTACAGCAAAATGTACATTTTTAAGAAAATTAGTTTATGTATTTCATGTTTCGTTGTTTTTCTGAAAATTATCCGCACAAATTTACCTGTTATAAATATTCAATATAAATTATTCGATAAAAATTAAAAGTTTTGCATATAACAACTTTGGTTAAGAATTTGCTGCCTATTCGCTAAATTCGAAAGAACTCTTTCTTTCAATGTAGTAAATAAATTCTAAAAATTTTGTTTTTGTTTGAAATGTATTAGAAAGCGTTGTTATCTGCCAATATAAAAAAAATATACAATTTACTTATTGTTGATAACACAAACAAAAGTTTGCGTTTAACAACCCTGCAATTTTACTTAGTGTTTCGTTAAAAGAAACACTTTTCATGTAACAACCCCAGCAACATAATTCGTTCGAACTTAATAGGAACGTAGGGCGTAAAGCCGTCAATTTCTAAAATCACGCACCGTTTACCCACAATTCTGTCGTAAACGTATTTTGTTTTCTTATAAAAATACATAGTATTAAAAAACTCCAAATTAATTCAAATTGTTGCTTATTTTGATTTCCGTTCTTTTAAAGTATTCAATTTGAACACACAAAAATAGTTTCATTTTATTTTTCTAATTTTTTTTCTCTGACAATGCGAACGCAACCAAAGTTTGAACATGAAGTAGATATTAACTGGCGTATGACGTAGTTGTGTTATTAGTTTGCGCCAGTTATTGTGTGCCTTCTTAAATATTATACGTTTAAAATTAACAACATATTAATGTCGTTCGTTACGTTCATTCGGTGCAATTGTGTTCCTACGGTTAGTTTTGTAAATAACATAAACATTTGGATTGCAATTCTGAAAATTTTATAACAGCACAGTTATTTTATTTCAGAATTTGCAAAAAGGAATATAAAATTTCAATTGCTTTTTTGGAGATTCTTCGCATAAATTCGTGTTATAAATAATAAATAAAAAATATTCGATTGCATTTTAAAAATTTTGCAGATAACAACCCTGTTTGGCAAATAAGTTTTTAAGTGTACAAAATAGACTTAAGTTTTCCTTAAATATATTTAAATATCTAAATGCTTTTTTTCTTCTGCATACAATTAACTTTCGCAAATAGCATATAAATTCCGGTTGCTTTTCTAAATATTTTGCATATTTTTTTATTAGCATTTCTGATAATTCTCTCTAATATATGTAGCAAAAAGGAAAAAGTGGATAAGTCGATTAATGGTTTGTGGTACACTTGCAATCTCCATGTTTTAAAGTACCCATGGATGAAGTTTCCATTATTTTGAACGATTTTTTAGGAAGTTATAACTAAATTACTTTTTGCTTACTTTTTCCCGATGTAAAATATCATTTGGAATAAATCTAAAATTTTGTTATGTCTAAATTTAGATATGTGACATGAATATTATTTAGTAATAAAAACATAAAAAATATAACCGAACAGAAGTGATGATTTTATTCGAATAAAAATATATTTTCAAATATAACCTTTGAAGTTTAAAATTGCTTTCCTAAAAAATTAAAAAATTGAATTAAATATTTTTCCTTATTGCCACAGATATATATTTAATACAATGTTCAGAATACTTTCTCAAAAATTTTGTATATAACAACCCTATTAGAGAATTTAGTTTTTCTTCAGTGTAAATAAATTTTCAATTGTCGTTCTTTAAATACTATAAAATTCTGATATCTTTTCTGAAAAATGTTTCTTGTAGCAAACCTGAAATGAGTTATAGTTTTCCTTAAATGCATAAAAGCATTAAATTCCGTTTCCTAACGTTTAGATGACAAACATCAAAAAATTCTAAATTCTTTTCTGAAAAAATTTAATAAAACAGTCCTGTTATTGTGTGTATTACTGTTTTCTTTAAAAGAAATATAAAATTCCAAATGTTTTTTTTTTTTTTGGAAAATTTTACTTTATCGACAATTTTGTAAAAAAAACAAGTAAGAAAGTATAGTCGGACAAGCCCGACGATATGATACCCTACACCATAGTATACAAGATTTTTTTTTGCAAATTTGCGCAATTGGCAATCATGGACAGTTTAGAAAAAAATATGTAATTGAGTTAAAGATTCATATAAAAGTTATTATTTAGATATTAGATATATAGTTATTATTTATCCACATGAAATTTACTTGTGGATACGCGGCGTGTGCTACACTACACATTCCTCCCCTCGTTGTTGGATGTTTTATGAATCTATAGCGGACATAGGAAGATACATTTGTATTTTATATATATGGAATGAAGTATCAAACATTTCAATATTGTTGTAAAATATTGTATAATAGTCACCATTTTCACGCCTTACGATTTTCACGCCTTAAACGTTCGAACTTCGAAAAAGAATCCAATTTGTAGTTGTATTTTCTTAGATAAGTGTTGAACGTGATATAATGTTTATTTTTACGTTTATTGGTTTAAAAGATTACTCTCTTAAAGAGCAGAATTTCAAAAAAGTACCAGACACTTGTCTACTTATTTTTCTAAGGAACAGCGATAAGTTTTAAATTTTTTTGTATCTTCTTAAATTGGGGAGATATATGGTTACCGAGTTTACCCGTTTTTACACTTTTTTACCCCCTAACCATTCGAATTTTCCAGTCTTAGTGGATCGATTTGGGGAGAGAACAACCTCTGATTAAAATTTCACGTTTGCAGCTTCAGGCGTTTAGGCTGTGCGATAATGAATCAGTGAGTTATTCAGTAACGATACAAATTCATATCAAAATATTATAGGTTTATAGCAGGTTTATGAAACGAATTTTCTATGAAAATTTATATAATAACCCTCTTATTAATCAAAAAAATATTTTATGAATATGGGGGAAAGATTATATATAAAATAACATTAATGGTAGTTATTTAATATTCAACTTCTTTACTAATACTGGAAAAATGTTTTTTGTTAGTTTTTTTTTAAAAAAAAAGTACTTTCTTACAAATGCTCTTTTTGAATATTTTCAACGGCAACGCTGTTTTTTATTTACTGCAGTACATTCATCTTCAATACTCTCATACGATTAAACAAAACAGCTGGGTTATTGACACCACCTGATAATAATAATGCAATTTATACATACACAACAACAAAAACACGTTACCAAATGAAAGAAAAAGTCAGCTGTTGTAGCGCTGGTACCTGTTTGAAATTTCTAAAAAAATTAACGGACGTCAGTAAAAACAGGGAAATATGTGTGTTGTCTGGCAACAGTAATATAAGGTATTATATGCAGTCACGACTTCAAAATATATGTTCGGCAGTTTCGTGACTGCGAAATAAGGGGAAAATATTTAAAATGAAATAATTTTCCTAATATAAAGAAATATATAAAAATATCGGGGTACTGGCCCATATTTTCTCTGAATTTAACAAATTGCATTTAAAAAAGTAGCAATTTTTTGCGACCGCATTTAATCGGCTGTGCATATATATATATATATATATATATATATATATATATATATATATATATATGTATATATGTATATATATCAAGATATTAGCCAGAAAATATATAATTGGTACCGTCATAGTGTCAAAACTACATTTTGTTATTTAAGTTGGTACAAATTCCGATACCCCATTTTCCATCCCTGAAAAATATGAGTTCAACAATGCTTTTTCTAATATTTTTAATACAATTTGCTGACAATATTGTTAGATCTGACCACCCTCTGTACGAAGCTTTACACTGAGTTTGAAGGAAAAAAAATGACAAACCGATTAATTAATGCAAAACGTATTGAATTGTTGATCAATATAATGTGGCAACATTATAATTCAGAGTTGATTTATTAAAAGTCAGCAGATGGATAAAATTTTGTTATTAATTAATTCTATGCTAAGAAGCTGCTAAGCTTAATCGGCATTCTACCTGGCAGCTCGTTGTACGTAGTATACAAACTGTAGCAAACTTTTTGTTATGATTACGGCTGCTAATGTGTACAAATCACGCAAACATCCTTCTCTTTTAACAAGTTTTGTGTGCATTTAATGAGACCACTCCTCTCTATTGAGGACCCCTTAGGCAATATTTTTGTAGTTTTGGAAGGTAAAAGGCCCGAATATGAATTTCTGTAGAAAGCAACAACAAAATTATTAAATATTTTTGAATTTGTTTTTGCTTTCAATGAAATGGACAAAATGCGACTTAAGTCGCATAACGGTAACGCTGGGTATGCCACAAAAGCGTAAAAGCTAAACGCAACAGAACGTACCGCCTTCCGCTCTTGATTAGGTGATAAAAAAGCTTTTTCAACTCTACAAAAATATACTTTTGCTTGGAAAATTTATTTTTGCATATTTTGCAAAATTTTTGGAAAAATGTTTTTATTGCCATTTCTAAACTTCATTTAGCAATAAATTTCTTAGCAAAAAAATTCCATTTGCCATTAGCGACTATGGTCATAAATAACATACTATTGGTGTTGATAAGCATATTTATGTTTGTTTTGCATATTTTTTTTAACATATTTCTGTGTTTGTTGTATTTTTATTTTTTGATTGCATATTTTTAATTTTTTGTGAATATTATCACAAATTTATGAAAATAAAATAATTTTTTTTTTCAAATTACAACCAGATTACAAAAATAAAATAAAAATGCAACACAATGTATACAATTTTCCCCCAATCTTAAGTTTGCAATATAAAATATCCAATTTTAAATTGAAGTTTTATAGTTTTAATAAATAATTTCAACTTTGGCCATCATAAGTAAAACTTTCTAAAAGCATTCGTAAATTTTTAAAATATTTCCTTTCAACTTTGACATCTTCTCGAGGAAAACCAACCACATCACCCGACCGACCACCACACTACATTAAATGTTCCCTAATTTAATAGCACAAATTTTTCCAACATTTTACTTAACTTGTCCTTAACTAAACACAACAATACATATTTTATCAGCACCACAAATTAAGCAAAGAGTAAAAGAAATTTGCAATAAAAACAAGAAAAGCAAAGTGCAACATAAAATAATTCTCATATTAAAATGGAAGAAAAATTACCGCTTTTAACATTTTAAACGATGTCGACATTCAAGACCATTTTGAAAGTTTTCCGTCTTTAATTAAACAACATTCTTCTCCTTCTTCGTCTTCGTCTTCAGCAGCAAATGCAACACATACACAACAACGTCAATGTCTTATAATACGATGTAATTGTGTTACAATTTAATTATAATGTTGCAAGCAACACCAACAACAACCTCCTCGTCGTCGCCATCGTCAACATAAAATCATTGCCAACAACAATATCAACATAAGCACAAACATCGGCATCAACTTTCAACATCAACAGATGCGACATTAGAAAACTACAGTAATTTATCAGATTAAAAAAAAAAACTTACAGATACACTCACACATACATAAACTGCAATTTTCCTTACAAACTTAACACACACAAACTACACACGCATTTTGTACCAAAAAATTAGTGTGAGAAAATTACAATAAAAACAACAAATGTACACAACTTCATTTATGTGCATTGTGCAGGAATTATGTCTGAGTCTGATTCTGGCTCTGGTGACGGAAGTACAATCATTCAGGCAGCATCTTCTTTAAAAGGGGGGAAATAGAAAAAAAATCTCCCATGGTTTATGTTTACACGACATGAGTTCACAACTGAAACAAATAATATTCAAAGTGGCAATAATGTGATACTCATTTACTTACTTAGTTATTCAATCTCTCCATTTATTTATTTATTTATTTGCTTACAAACTCATTATGCTCTTACGAACGAACAACAGACACAAGGAAATTTAATATGGATGTCGTAAAACCCCTTTGGAATTGAAATGCGTTCAAAATTAATATGTAAAATGATTTTGTTTAAATTTTATCTTCATGCTGAACGATTTGTCACAAACTCTTTAAAATAGAATATTTGAGTGCCAAATTCAAAGAGACTTTCTGACATCGATTGGCTTAAAATTGTTAAATCGATTACCGGGACTTTGACCTGACAGAGTTCGGGTCAGTCCAGAACATGATAAAACTTTTAGTAAACAGAAAAAAGTGTTTTATCAAATAAAAAAATAGTTTAAAAAGTATTTAAATTTAATAAATGTAATAATTGAATCAATTTTTTTTAGTTGAAAGAAAATTTAAAATTAATTTTTGATTTAACTAACATATTAGTTGTTCTGAAATAAATTTTCAATTAAAATTTTAATTAAATAACAAAAAATCTTAATTGACTTTTTTCGTTTAAAATAAAATAAATTAAACATGTAGAATTGTTGTTGGGAATTGTCAATATTTATTTAAATAAATTAGCACATTGTTTGAAATGGCAAAGTTTTTTGATCATTTTTTTAATTAAAATTAAAAATATCATTTATTAAAAAAAAGTAAAATTTTCACAATTTTACAATTGTTAGTAATCAATATAATCATTTTGGTAATAGGTGCAAAATCAACAAATTATTTGCTTGATATTATGAATTTGGTATAAATTTGGTGATTGAAGAAATTTAATAATTTTTTCTGTGTAGCTGAGATTTCATATGAAATTGGGTCGAGGAAAATATGCTTTGCACTCTTAATTCCTGAGATTAATTACTCAATTGCTCAGCCTTAATAACTTAATTTTTTTTTTTTTTCATAGTAAGATTTGTATTTGGGCTGCGTAAATATGACCGAATATCACAATATTCAAATAGCCTATACGGATTATCGTTGCGAAGACTAATGGATGTCAGAATACTTATTTTATTGCACAAATTTGTATATGAAAAAGAACCGATACATCATTTTAATCGCCTAATGTTGGCGCGATCAAATAGAGGCAAAAATCTAATTCTATTGAGACATCGTAGTCTTGTATCTGAACTCCATTTCTTTAAATAGTCTGCCCGTTTTTGAAACTTACCTCCTAATAATCTTCAGACAAACAACAACGCACGTGAATGCTAAAGATTTTTAATTAAACATTTTGAATAAATAAATAAACAAGTCTTTAAATTGCTTCTTTCAAGTATTATATATAAAATATTATAAATTAATTACGCTAAATTTCATTATATTTATGTTTTTGTTCCTTTTTTATGTTTACTGCGTTACAGGTCCTTTGTGATAAATACATTAGGGTCGTTCAGGTCTCAACTTTGTAGTAAATAGTTACGAATTGATTAAACCATGCCCCTGCACTCATTTTTTTAAAGTAAAAACCAGGTAGAACTTTTTAGACCTTTTATGAATTAATACCGACAGGGCAGTGAAGTCGGAGTTGAAGAGTCGGAGTTGAGGTTTTTGTACCGGAGACGGAGTTGAAGAGTCGGAGTTCAGGTTTTTGTACCGGAGTCGGAGTCGTAGTACCCATAAAAATTAGTGACTCCGACTCCAAAATTTTCGGCATAAAAAGTAAAAAAAAAAAATTCTAATATTTTTCGAAATAAAACTTCTTCGAAATTGGCGATGCAATATTTAAAATATCGATTTGAAATTTTTACAGAATCATTTTCTTGCTATACTTAACAATTCAAAAGGTACTGCATTAAAAACCAGTTAGAGTGCGTTATTCGACTGTGCCGAATCTTTGATACCCTCTACCAACAGTTAGAATATATGACAGTTATAAATTATTAATTAATCTTTATAAATACGGACGTCAGTATAAAAATTGGTCCCGGTTTAAACCAATTGGACGACAATCAGACAGTGTTATGTTTTTATTTCTAGCAATTTGAACTAACTTGAATAAAATATCATGATTCGTAACATGTTATGCCGAACTAAAATGATTTTTAGGATGGCAATTTATATTAGACCCATTGTAAATTATAGACTAATCATCACGAAATCCTGTTTAGTGATTTCTGTTATTAAAAATATAAACGGAACAAATTTCAATACAATAGTGAAATTTGCTTAATATGGAATCTAAGGTAAATATGAACCGATAATTAGAATATTATGGTTAATTATGTCCCGAGCTTCACGAAATTTTATAGTCTAATTTTTAGTCCTATAAATCTTTGACGCACTAAATTGTATTACAATAGCATTCTTTTAAACGTTTTTTAATATACTAAACTGTTTTCCGAAAGTAGGTTTTATATGCGGCCTAATGTAAATTATGGACCGATCTTAAGGAAATTTTAAAGTATGATATCTAGCCTTATAAAACTGTGACGTACCAAGTTTTATTACGATAGCATTATTTGTTACGGTTTTAGGCGTTCTAAACTATTTTCAGGTTTTAGACGTACAGTATGATTTCTAGTCATATAGAACGAGTTTGTGCAAAATCTAATATCATGCCGTGCATATGCCACCTTTTATGTTAGTTTTTGTAACATAATTATAAATTCAAATATTCCTATCCTTATTCGACCTTTTAATTTTCAATACTTTGTTAATTGATAAGCTGTGGCCTCGAGCTTATCAATTAACAAAGTATAATTATAAATTTTTAAGAGTGTTTGTTCTATACAGACAGACAGACTGATAGGCTTAATCGACTTCCAGTTACTCAAGAAAGAATATACAGCCATGTCGCAGAGTACAATTCCATTCGGAAACGGAATTAATTCCGTATTTTGGTGCTTCAGAAAATTACGAAAAAACTTTGATGATGAATGACCCCATTTTAGTTTTCATGAACGGAATGGGAGTTTTCTGTATCTTAAAGTCCAAAAAACTACCAAAATATAGCGGGATGGTATTTTAAAAATAAATGATTGAGATGAAAAATTTCGGTTTTTTAAGTTTTTTGAATAAGCTAAAGCGTTTTTGAGTTACGCGAATATATGTTGTGCAACCTCCTCCATTTTCGAAATAACGGTATATCTCGAAAACCAGAGCCAATCTTAAAAAACCGCGGGCACCACTGGATTCAGCGTGCCCGAATTATGTTAAAGCGCCAGGTGCCCAGCTTGTCACGAAAAAAAGTGTCAATTTCTTGCACAGTGTAATTAATCAAATCTTATACTAATACTTTATTTTTGTCCTGCCAATGCTAGACGAAAATTTTTCTCTTCACGGCAAGTGAAAGAATTTTTTCCAAGTCAGGTTTCAACAAAACTAAAGAAAAAATCGCTTAAATCCTAAACATTTAAGCTAAATTATTTTCTAACGGATAAATTAATAAGATCTCCTTAAACTATTGAAATAACTAACAAAATTATCTCATAGTTTATTTTTTAATTAATTCTTAATATTTATGCATTAATTAAAAAATATGTATTACATATTTATGAATTATTTTTTTGTTTGCTCGTTTTAGTCCAAGAATTGTTGCGTTTGTTATGTTATTGCGTTTTTTACTAATAAACTCCAAATAATAAATCATTTATTAATTTTTATTTATTGAAATTACTTAATCTAGGAATTTAAGTTCTCCTGTTGAGTTTCATTTTTATTATAAATTAAATATAAAAAAAATGTATTATGAAATCACTTAATTTTTAAAAAAACTATATTAATCGGTTAACCGAACCATAACAAAATTAAGCGATTATAAACCGATTAAAAAAAACCTCGGTTAATTAATCGAGCGATTAATCGATTAAAGCAAAAGCCTGATTAAATGAATACCCTAATATCTACAGAACCACTACACTTGTACTGTTTTATAACGAAAACATTTATGAACGGTAATAAGAATTGGGTTCCAATACACAAACACTAAAAAAAAAAGATATCGTTTCTGGGTGTATGTACAGTACGCTAAATAATGTTCGTTTTATTTTCTACAATGATTTTAGTCATTTTTTAAATAATTTTATTTTTAATTAATACCAATTTTGATTTAAGTTTTTGATATGTATTAATGCAAAGTATAATAGTGTAAACTAACTTAACCCTCCGATGAGTGACAGTTCTGATCTTCACGGCCGTGTGAAAAGGTCCCTACGGACCTTTTTTGTAAATCATGTTTTTTTTATATAAAAATTTTTTTTTGATTTTTTTTTGTTTTTATTGTTTATAACTAAATTCTACATATATAATTTTTTAAATTTTTTTAATAAAAATATTCTAATTTTATACTACTAGCAATAAACCAGTTCTTAGAATTTTTAGTTCTTACTATTTTGTTCTTAGAATTTTTTCTTAGAATTTTTTGTTTTTATCATCATCCCTAATGTCTTTGAGTTTAGGTCTTTGTGTTCAGAACAAGTAAATTATGTGTTGAAACAATAAAAAAATTATAATGATGCCCAAAAACATGCATTTATTAGTGAAAGTCAGTACAAGGTCCATACGGACCTATTCACACGTCCGCGTACTATTCTCACTAAAAATGATCCGATCGGCTTGATTTTTTTTCCAAAAGATGCGCAACAAGATAGTCTTGGAATACAGAGTAACTTTGGGGGGGGGGGGGGGGGGGGTTGTAGTGGCCGAAGTAGGAGTAATTTCAGTTTGGAAAAGGCAAACGGAGGGTTAAGCAAAATTACCGTATTAGGAGCGAAGACTATTCTTAATCCTTTGACGAATTACCATAAAATCGTTTAAAATTTACTGTTTGGTGCGGTTTACGCACTCTTTCGAAATGAGCAAGCAGCAGCCGTTATGGTCAATGGCGAGAGCTATCGGGCCATGCTGACTGAATTTTTGTTTCCAAAAGATTATTCAGCTAAGCATCAACGACTTTTGTTTTTAACAAGACGGTGCAACTTGCCATACAGCGCGCTTAACAATTTATTGCAAAATGAATTTGGTGAAAACTTTTTTTTCAGAAGTGGTCTTTGTTCACTGGCCCCGTGCGATTTAACGCCTCCGGATTACTTTTCATGGGGCTGTTAAGTCATTGATTTATGCCGGCAAACCAGCAACACCTGAAGCATTGGAAGCAGCGTTGTCAACTCGGTGCGTTTCGCACCATTTTGGGTGCTTTTGTAAATTTTGTTGGTGCGTGGTGCGCTTTTTTAAAATTTCGATGCGTTTTTAATTTAATGTGCGACCAAAGCAAATTCAACACAACTTTTTGTTTAAGTGTGAGCAAAAAATCTTTGTATAATAAGATACACCTGTTTCAATACCATTTCATTCTTCAGTGCAACAACGCTGAACTTTACGGACAACAATAAGAAGAAATAAAACGGTCTTGTTGTTTTAGATAATAGGTATTATGTAAAGAAAAATTTTAATTTATAATTTTAAATAAAAAATAAAATTTTGCTTAAATGGAGCTTTTTTCTCCATTTTGGTGGGTTTTGAAATTTCAAAGTTGACAACGCTGATTAGAAGTCAACATTCAAGCTACCATTGAGCCAATACTGCCAGATTTATTGAAAAAAGTCGTTAAAAATTAGACAGATCGAATGGACCATGTATTATGTACTCGTAGCCTCGGCGGACATATTTAAAAAATAAATGAAATTATAAAAAAAATCATTCCAATAATATTTCTGTCTTGTTTTATAATTTTTAGTTCTAATGCATCTAAAAACAATACCCTGTATTTAAAGTGCACTTTCTTCTGAGAGTGGAAACCCAATTCATTTAGTCAGCAATATCCATTGAAATTACTAAATTACAACATCCGTTATTTTCTATCTGGGGAAACTTTTTTTCGCGACAATATTATACATTTTTTTATATGATGGGAAACATAAAAGAGGGGAAGACTTAGGGATGGTGTCAGTACGTTGCTTTGAATGGTTGGGTGTTGCACAATCGTTTGTTTAGTGGTTGCAGTCCACTTAAAATCAATTTTAAAAACTACACACTTGTACACACACAAATATAAAATATTTAAGGCGTTCAATATAAAATATGTAAATATCTTAATGCCATCAATGTTAATTTTCAGCAACATTAGTTGCAAACATTCGTGTACTTGAAATACATTTAAGTGCACATGGGATTTCCCAGATTCAAGTTGTGGCGAAAAACTTTTTTTGAAGACGAAGGAATTTTTTCGTCTAAAGAAGATTAGTTTCAAGAAAAAACATCGCTTGAGTTAAGGCAACACTCATGCCATCGGGAAAAAGACCGATTTCAATGTTTTATGCCCCTTATTTCTACAAAGGGATACCTGGTCGTGTTCGTACCTAATAGTTATCTTTGCCTATCCGGTTAAACCATTTAGGTAATTTCGACGTTAATTTTGCTTACGTGTGTTTTCCTTTCAGTTTTCTTTTAAAATATGGCAACATTTGTATTTTTTATTAATTTTTTGAATCAATGGCATGTGTGAAACGGTAGCAAAGTACTCATGAAAGTAAAATTTTGACAATGTTGAGGTGAATTAAATTTCATTAGCCCAGCGGTCTAGTATAAATATTGACATTAGCGTAGAAATTTTTGACAAGCACAATTATCATAGTCACACTCCCAGGTCGTGCAGCTCAAAGTCGCCTTTAAGCCGCCGCCGAATTTAAATTTTGAGTTGAAGTCGTCGCCGGATCGAAAGCCATATTTACACTAATTTTTTTAGTGAAACTTATCTTTTTAGCCATGTTGCATATTTATATAAGCTATTATGAGATCAAAAATAGTTACATATTTAATTTTTTTATTAATAACGTTTTTGTTATTAGAATTTGTGCATGTTGATATCAGTGTCTAATAAAAGTAAAATACTTATTTTTTTTTTAAATAAATTAAATATTCAGTAATAGACAACAGAACGCTAATTACATTTACATTAAAGGCATTTGGTTATTTTGCCAAGGCACAATCTTATGTAAGTGTAATTGGAAGAAACCAATCACAATAACATGGATATATATGCGTTCGATTGAGAGGTAATCTCAATAAACAAACTGGATAAATAATGTTTGTTAAATCATTAATCACATAATCAGCTTATTACACAGGGTCTCCACCTGAGATAATATCTGATATAATATGTGAGAGAACGTCGGCAGAATGAGAGAGCGCATTTCTTCATGTTAGTCTTAATCTTAAACAAGGGGAACATGTATCTTATAAGATTTCATAATTTACTGATTTTCGTACAGTAAACTTGTGTCGTTTTTTATTATTTTTTTAGTTTTTTCTTTGTTTTTAGTATTTAATATTGTTTTTAAGCACTTTTACAAGATTCACACTATTTGCACTAAAAAAATTAAACATTTTAATGATAGCGTCTTAATATTAATTTATGTATATGTATGTATGTATGTGTATTTTTAACAGCTCATCTTATAAGATAGTTGTTATAAGATTTCTCATAACAACTGTCTCATAACAACTGTCTCATAACATTTATTATAATATTAGTACTAACACTACTTGAGAGTCCACACTGTGATTGAATTTGACGTTTGCTGATATAAAAATCTTATATCTTATATCAGGTGGAGACCCTGTGTTAGGATTTGGGTTACCTTAAATGCGCAATTCGCGAAGGTTTAAAAAAAAAACTTAATAAAAATTAGAAATTTCCTAAAAGTTTAAAAAGGCATAAAATATCTGTTTATGGGTTCCAACCAGTGGAGAATAAAAAAATCATAGAAAAACATCAAAAATTAAAATTATGTAAACATTTTGAAAAAGCCAAATGTGAAACTACTGTTGCCAACGGATTTCCAAGGAATTTCGCTAAAACAAATTGAAAAATAGCTAGAAAATAGCAAAAACTTTTACTTATTAAAAAATTTTGCGATATTTCGCTAAAAACATCTTTTTGCAAATAAAATTTTTGAAATATTAAAAAATTAAGCGATAAATCGGATTTTTTGCAAATAAGATCAGTAATTTATGTTAAATTTTATAAAATTATGAATGAAACCCATTTGGTAATGCATCATCAAACGTTATTTTTAGAAAAAAGTTTCAGAAAGCGTGTAGAAAATACATACATACATTCATATAGACGTATATATGTATATTAGACCGTCTCACTTTTCATTTTTTTCGAAATTCCTTCATGAACATCGATTAAAAAAAAATAAAAATGAGCAAAATGATTTATAGCCTATTTCCGATGTGCGAAAGAATTCTTTCTTTCGTATAACTACATTGAAAACAAAAACAAATTTTTAGACTTAGTTTTTGTTTTGAATGTAGTTATGCGAACGAAAGAATTCTTTCGCACATTGGAAATAGGCTATTAATTCAAGTCATCGAGCATTTTCACAAAACGCATCCAAACTCCAACAAAAGTTCAATTTTAGCATATTTGAAAAAATAAAAAACCTACTTCAATATCTTCTTACTTTATAATAATGTATTTATGAAATTGAATAAAAAATTTACAAAGAAACAACTTTACTAATTTTATAATTTCAAATAAAACTGCAGTTTTTCTTAACAGAATGCTACTATTATTTACATCAAAATCTTTATTTTAAAATTTCCTATCATACTGCATTTACAGAACATAAAAGTTTTTCCTCGTTAATTTTTATATATGAAAAGGTAAGCAAAAATTAAAAAAAATGTTAAGTTCGTATTCGAAAATTTGAATTTGTAATGCTATGAATAAAAAACCGTCGAACAAAATGGCAATGTTGCTTTAAGAAACATTTAGGAAATTTAATAAGCTTTCTAATGGCTGTAATAAGGTTCAAATCCGTTCTGAACTGCTTGAGTGTAAGGCAAATTACTAAAGCAAGATTTTTTTAATTTTTTGGAAAAAAGGCATTTTGCCTAAAAACATGAAAAAACGATTTGAGAGACCACTTCCCGTTCATCACTATACACTATATACACCAAAATTCTTGGTTTTTATAGTAGATAAAGAAATTCTATGTTCATGAAGGAATTTCGAAAAAGGTATAAAAACTGAGATAAAAACTGGTCTAATGTATATAGGTACATATTTAGGTAAATTAAAAAATAAAATAATCTAGGTTAAGCTATAGGCCTTCCTGAGATCAAAATGTTATATTAAAAATTTCTAGTCTAAAGTAATCAATAAAAAAAACAAAAAAATATTGCTAAGATTTCGTTGACGAAGCTAAGCTAAATTTTATTCAAAACTTATGAAAATGATCATAATCATCTTCTTTTAGGACTTCATATAAATTGTTGCTGTACTAGAAGTAAATAGTAAACAAGTTTTTCAGTTCTTTAACAAAACTTCAGTTACATTTTTGTAATTTAAATTAAAAGAATTTATATGAAACACCTTGGAAAAGAATGAGACATATGGAAAACGAAATGGATGTTTGCATTGTGAATGAGGCTTTAAAGTCAATATTTTTTTTTTTTTTAGAAATACCAAGATGTTTGTGTAAATATTAAAAATTTTTAAATTTCACACAAGTATGATTCATGCTTTTTTCATATGTTTGTGTGACAGCTTGTGTGGTTTATTTGGCCTGGCCCTTTCGTTTATTTCAAAGCAACTTTTCAAAAAAATTGTCAAAAAATTTATTAAAAACGAACAAGCCCATAATATCAAATATCTAGATTTCCTGCTAATAGCTAAATCACAATTTTTCCCGCAAAGTTTGACAAAAATCCTAGCGATTAAACGAGAAAATAGTTAAATTGGCAACAGTGTGGGCAACCTCCAAAAATTCCCCAAAATTTGTTCACATTTGCAACCTGCTAGAAAATCATATTAAAAGTAAGCGCAAATTCTGAAAATTGGTTAATATATTATGGAGTAGCTCAAAAATAAAATTTCCGGACAGACAAACTGTGCGTCTGATTTCCAAAATTTTGTTCGTAAGTACAATCTGTTGACACGTCCTATTGAAAGGCAAAAAAATCGGTTCATAACGGAGTTATGCGGTTACAAACATTAAAAAAGCAACACAGCACAAACATGAAATTTTTTTACCACAGATAAATTTGATTTTATCATAGAACTTTGCTACCGTTTCACACACACCCTAACTGTACTGTCAAAAATCAATGGCGAAAAATAAACTACAATTTAACCAGTAGGTAAGTCATCCGTGTTAAAACTATGAAAAATTAGTTACACCATAGATATCTACGCACAGCTAGATATCTTTTTGTAGAAATTACGGGCATTAGTTCAAGAATTGTTATGTTTCTTATGTTACTGTTTTTCTTTTACGAATAAGCTCCAAATAATAAATAATTTATGCATTTTGATTTATTGAAATTTCTTAATTAAAAAAAAACTGTATTAACCGATTAAAGCAAAAGCCCGATTAAATGAATACCCTAATATGTGCATTAGTGTGTACCAAAAAAAAAATATTATCTTATGCCCCACCTTTTCTTGAAAGCTTATAGTGTGAAGTATTTTTGTATTTTTTTTCAGATTTTTCGGAAGAGGTCGCTAAAATCGAATTTAACCCAAAAATCGGGTTTTCTCGACTTTTTTGAATTTTGCTGATAACTCGGCCCATTAGCACGATTTTCTTAGTTACTAAGTCATTTTTTTTAAAGAAAACTTCTCAAACTTTACTTCTCTGTGCAGATATTAAAAGTTTCGGTTATTTTCTTGCTCATTTGGGTCCCCCTAATCACATTTTTTTTTGCAAATTTAGCATAAATTTTAAAAATAAAGCTTTGTAACTTTTAAAATTTATATTGAAGTTAAAAAAACTAATGATTCAGTTTAAAAGGTGGATAAATTCTGAGTCATTGCAAAGAAAAATAATTGAATTTGCTCTTACTGTTCCAAAGTTATACCCTTTTTAAGTTTTGTACCCATTTTGTGAAATTAAAAGTATTGTAATGTGTTTGCCAGTTATGCATCGGATTTGTTTTAATGTTAGATATTTAGATATTAGGTATTCTTTCAAAATATTAAATATGGGTGGTTTTTTGTTCTGTTGCACAGAATTCAGCAATGCGAGTCCAAAAATTCTACGCAGCTTAGTTCTCATACCCAAAAAAAAAATAAAAAAAAACTATTTTTTTTAGCTTTCAATTATTTATTAGAGCTTTTACGATGAAGCTCTATGCCCTGCAATAAATTCTGAAAGTCTGTTGCAGAGGTTGTTAGATTAATGTAAGTATTAGCTAAGGCCACGCCTCGTTCTGCGACATCATTTACCACGTGCAATTGCTGAACTTTGTTCTTTGCTTCATTAAATGATTTGTTTGTATGCCATTTTTCCAATTGGATGAATACAAAAGCTTTAACGAATCAATCGCACGCGCCACGTTGAAAACTCTTCTGCGGCATCAGTGGTACTTATCCGGTAAGTTGGCTGCCTTAACATTTTTTGATGAACGTATCGACACCAAAACTTTGCGTTTAATGGTCCAAAATCTACACGCACCAAGCAACGGTAAAGAATTAGTAAAAGCTGAATTATCCGAAAACATGCTTAATAACATGCAAATTCAAGATTTAATATCCGAAGCCAGCCTAGCCTTTTTTGAAACCAGCAACATTTCAGTTGATTTTTTACAAACAGATCCGGAAAAATGGCATACAAACAAATCATTTAATGAAGCAAAGAACAAAGTTCAGCAATTGCACGTGGTAAATGATGTCGCAGAACGAAGCGTGGCCTTAGCTAATACTTACATTAATCTAACAACCTCTGCAACAGACTTTCAGAATTTATTGCAGGGCATAGAGCTTCATCGTAAAAGCTCTAATAAATAATTGAAAGCTAAAAAAAATAGTTTTTTTATTTTTTTTTTTTTGGGTATGTGAAGTAAGCTGCCTAGAATTTTTGGACTCCCATTGCTGAAGTCTGTGCAAGAGAACAAAAAACCACCCATATTTAATATTTTGAAAGAATACCTAATATCTAAATATCTAACATTAAAAAAAATCCGAAGCATAACTGGCAAACACATTACAATATTTTAAATTTCACAAAATGGGTACAAAACTTAAAAAGGGTATATTTTTGGAACAGTAAGAGCAAATTCAATTATTTTTCTTTGCAAAGACTCAGAACTTATCCACCTTTTAAGCTGAATCATTAGTTTTTTTTAACTTCAATATAAATTTTAAAAGTTACAAAGCTTTATTTTTTAAATTTATGCTAAATTTACAAAAAAAAATGTGATTAAGGGGACCCAAATGAGCAAAAAAATAACCGAAACTTTTAATATCTGCACAGAGAAGTAAAGTTTGAGAAGTTTTCTTTAAAAAAAAATGACTTAGTAACTAAGAAAATCGTGCTAATGGGCCGAGTTATCAGCAAAATTCAAAAAAGTCGAGAAAACCCGATTTTCGGGATAAATTCGATTTTAGCGACCTCTAAACCTCTTCCGAAAAATCTGAAAAAAATCACAAAAATACTTTACCCTATAAGCTCTCAAAAAATGCTGGGATACCTATACAAATCAAAAAAAATTTTTTTTTTGGGACACACTAATGTGCATATATAATATTTTATTTATACATAAGAAGTTAATTTGTTTTAAGCCCTAATCATGCAAAACGCTGCGCAACGCCAAAGAATAACAACAAAATTACAAAATATTTATGACATTGTTTATGCTTTCAATGTAACTCTTTTGCGTTGCGTTGCGTTTTACATGATTAGGGCTTTTATGTTTATGTGTTTAGTGGAAATAAATTAACAAATATGTTTGATTTCTGAAAATGTTCTTGTTTGTCAAATTGCCCCTTTTTTTAGAATTCCCCTTTTTGTGCCACTTATTTTTTTAAGTCCCCTTTTTGTGGCCCTTCTTGAAAATTTTGAACGGCAACGCTGCCCACCAATATGAATGTTAACATTAAATTTTTAAATTTATAGAATTGATTTATGTTTTCTTAACACATTTTTTTTAAACTTTTACAAAAAAAAAAATTCCTTTTCGTTTTGAATAAATTTATTTTTAAAACATTTAAACGTTACACATCCACCACTGAGTTTTATGCTCAATTATTGATTTTTATGTCGAGAGATACATGAGCATCAAATGTATACCGTTTCAAAAATGTATGAAGAAAATGTACAAAGTCTGTCAGCCAGTATGTGCGTGTGTTTGTTTGCCGTATGTGAAATGCATTACTTTGATTGAAACTTTACAAATGAAGTGTAAAAATGATTTGATTGAAAACGTGCAAATCAAAAGTATTTGTACCTGCCTGGTTTAAAACATATATTCACACTCGAGAAAAATTTTGGTTAATAAAGAAATTTTAGAAAGAAAGTTTTAAGAAAAGTAAATTTAATGTTACATGTAAAAGGAGAAATTTAATTTAATGTGAAAAGCTCATATTGTAAGTTTAACTTTTTTAATGTAATTTATTTGTATTTATGTTAAATTATATATTTTTTAAAATTTTAAATAGACGCTCCCTTGAAAAAGTCGACAAAAAATCGACGAAACGTCGGGAAAACTGTAATAAAAAATTGCTTTTTATTTACATTAATTAACTTTAGGCCCTATTAGCTTAAATAAAGAAAAAATCAATTAAATTTACTGAAATTTAATACCCAACTTAAATTCGAAATGTTGTCAACCGCATAAGTTTATTGAAAGGAGTGACAATGGTAGATCTTTATATATAAAATATGAACTTACAATAACACTGTGCTGAAATAATAGACAAGCCGGGGACATGTCGTTTTAACCTACTTCGGGCATCGCCATATTTGTATAGTTGAGATTCTTAAATGTAATCCCTGCAGTGCCTAGGATATCCCTAGAAAGTCAAATGCATGACCAACCCCACTTTAGTTTTCATCTCTATCATTAATTTCTTACCTCCCTATCTGCTATCTTCATTCCTTAAGGGGTCTCCCCTACATAATGTTCAACACAGACTAGAAACATATTGAAGAAAAAGTCGCATAACTGCCCAGGAGTCGCCCCTAGGGATACCAAATGTATGACCGACCTCAATAAGTTATTTTTTCCTTAACATTTCAAAACATACTTGCCCTTTTACTCCACTTCTTAGGGAGCTCCCATAAACATATAGCGTTTTATGAAATTCGTGTTTTGTGAATAAAATCAAAAGTTGTGCCCATGTTCTGTAACTCTCGCTTCGAGACACTTTTCGATTGAAATGCGAGAAATGAAACAAAAATGCCATAAATTGAAACAAACAACTGTTTTTCTTAACTGCGTCGGTAACATTTTTGGCGAGTAATAGCTGTCACGTAAGGAAATTACTCGCCAATTTACAGAAAAAGTGTGTCTGTAAAATTTTTGTGAGAAAGTTCCCGCTTTGAACCATCAAATAAACTCACGCATAAAAACGGGGTGAGAAAAAAATATTACCACGAAAAAAATATGAAATATGCAAAATGCAATGAGTTTTAACACCGAAGAGATAAGCATTTTGTTTTTGACTGATTTTTTCATTGTTTAATTAGTTTGCTTTTAACATTTTTGAACATTATACGAATGTTTTCAAAGCAATTTTGTAATCAATAAACATTCAAGTCGCACTTTACATTTTTTGGTATAGCCGCCGTCGTTGAAAATGTTTCAATTTTAGTCAATTTTGGTCGCCGTCAACGTTTTGTGCTACTGGCGTTCTTAACGTCTGCAAGTTCACATCGGCTTCGAGTGAAATATTATGACATTTATATCGTAACGACGTAATCTCTTTTGATAGTTTTCGACATGAGTTACAGACACACTTTTTTCTCACTTTTCGAGAAACGATGGAATATTTTGTTTCACATCTTTTTGATGCGAGAAGTTCTCACCAAAGGTACAGAGCATGGGTACAGATTTTAATCATTTATGGCTTCTTTTACTTGCAACTTCTTTTTTTATATGTCTGGAAAAAAATTAGAAGCATAGCACTTTTTCCAATTTGTTATGAATTTTTTACAAACAATAATTTCGAAATTTTGCTAAAAAATTATTTTTTTTTTGCCAAAAAACAAAATTATGTTTCTAAAAATACTGTGCATATAAGAATAAAGTTTAACCTTGCGCATTACGCGAATATATGTTGTGCAGCCTCCTCCATTTTCGAAATAACGATATATCTCGAAAACAAGAGCTAACTTAAAAAACGGTTGGCATCAATGGATTTAGCATACCCGAATTAGGTTAAAACGCCATGTGTCATGCTTGTCTGTTTTTTAACTAACACAGTGTAATTAATCAGATCTTATTCTTATACGTTATTTTATGTCCTGTCAGTGCCGGAAGAAAATGTTTCCCTTCACGATTTCTGTTCACATATATAGGTGTTTAGTGCTCTTCTAAAAGGATGAGTCCTGCAGTATCTCATCTCCTTATTTCCTGATAATTGTTTTTATTAATGGCACATTGAGATCCTGGTGAATATTCGATTTGTCAATATACCAGGAGGCGACTGTAATTATTCAAAAATCGAATGGATAGTTTGGAATACATTTTACCATTTAATTTTGAGACTCTGCAGTATCTCAAAAAGTTTTGATATATTTGTTTATAAGCTCATATGACTCAGCTTTTATATGATCTTTCCCTGGCCTTGGCATCATTGTAATTAATGAGACCTTCCATTCTTGAGTGCAATATTCAAGGCGTAAAAGAGCATTTGAGTTTAAAAGAATAATACTCTTTGCTATGCGAGGTAGCCCCCAAAGGTATCTTGTTACTTTTCTTATCAATACCAAGGGCTTTCTTGGGGCTTAAATCACAAATAACCTTTTCGATTTCTCTTATCTCAGAATCTTGGGGAATAGTTGCTCTTCCATCGACAGATGGTAGCTCGACTGCTATATCGTGAGATGTTAAACAAACACATTTCCTTTTAAAATGCCATTTCTTCACCAACTTCCATTCAAGTTTCTTAATGGAGGTTTACAGATAACTGGTTTTTTAAGATTTCTGGGCGCAACCGAGAGATCTCGTGATTTGCCCAGGAATCTACTACCTACCCTTTCTCAGCCTCCTCCACTAACGCCTTGGACAGTGGTACAGAAAGTGCTCAACTGTCCCCAACTACTCTGGGTCCTCACACAACCTATATTTATCCGACAAGTCAGATCCCATTCTCAACGCCATCCTGCCTATCATACAGTGGCCCGTGATAATACCTTTTATGGTCCTCACGCAGATCCGACTCATGCCCAGCAGCGAACCCGAACCGGACTTTCTAAACACCGGCCACAGTGCACGCGATATCCTGCTGCCCGTGTGGTTCCGCCAGACTCCATTAGTCCCGCTCAGAACCCATTCCCTGATCCTCCCAATGTATAAGCCCATTGGATGCCTGACCGCCTCCTGTATCTCCGAGCCCAAAAAGTACAAAAAACAAATACTTAAACACATTCTCTTTTTTTCGTGTATTTGTTTTATTATACCTTCTCTTTATAAAGCAAATTTCTGTTCTCTATTATAAGACACAAAAACAATAAATATTGTTGCTGTACGAAATAAATAAAGCAAGATTTAAGGATGGTAAGAAGTAAGCAAAATAAAAACCAGCACATGCACATGTTTGGAGTTAAGACAAGAAGATCTTAAACCATTTACTAAAATACTTAAGTATTTTTGTAAGTTGTATTTTGTTTGTATGAAATTTCGCTTTTGTTTAATTTTAAAGACACTTATCACGTATGTCACATATGTATTTTTAATAATTTAACTTACTTGATTATTTTCCATTATTATTTTTAATTTTAATCAAAGTCTCTTATATTTCAACTTCTGAACTATTCTCTGATCTTAACAATACAATTGTTTCAACTATACTCTATTAAAACTATAACAATTACCAAAAAAAAAAAATATAAATAGCGGTTAAACAAAGTAATAGTTTTTAATTTAAAAATTAGTAATTATCTGCAAATAAGACAAATTTAAAGCAATAACCATTGCTTGCATTTATTGCTTAAAATACCCATATAGTAATAAAAGAATATTGTAAAATAATTACAGAACATAAGCAAAAAAAAAAAAAAATGTTTACTTTGACTTATTTATAGTGAGTAAGAATAAATTAATACTAGAACTCTGAGCGTATAAAGAGAATAATTTTTTTCTTTGTGTTTTTTTGTTTTTTATTTATTTGCTTTGATTTCCTTTTGTACTAAGCTTTACTCTGAGAATTTTTGAAAAGGCAAATGTTTTTGAATTTAAATGTACTTAGTGCAAAAGCCTACTGTCCACATATATAGCGACCTCCGAGCCCCTCGTAAGGTACTCTCTACTAATTCTACGGCCCTAAAAATCCCCAGAACCTACGCCAGAAATACACTGCCATCGTCCGGAAGCCTATATGATCATCTGCTGTCCGGATCATCAATGTTGCCCTATGCACACCTGCCCTTCATCTGCGAGTCATCAGTGAAAATAGCGAATCCCTTATGCAATCTGCTCCTAACTGACCACCTCTCCCTAGGCGGCAATACAACCTCTGGCAAACGTCCAAAATCGACCCTAGTGCCAAAATAATCAGTTGAACCGGGTAATAACCACCAGCGCTTTTTTCATCCAAGATCCGCAAGTGACCCTCCATGAAATTTTCTACAGTCGTAACTCCCTCAGTCTAAGAATGCTCCTGGCTGCTTTTCCAATCACGTGCTGCTCTAGGCAGAAGATGTAGAACAAGTGCCGTTACTTTTAATAAATTCTTAAGTTGAGGGAATCTGTGCAATTGCCACTCTCTCTGAACTCTCCTTTTCTAAGTCAAGAGACGCTCGACATCTCTAGAATATGTTTTATTATTTTTGATTTTCCTGCGGGTTATGCTGGAATGTTGAACAGCTTTATTTAAGATAGCTGAGTTCCTCATTCCCCGGTGTATTAAGCGGTTTATTTTCCGTGCAGTGGGTTCTGCGATATTTTTTATATTTTAGGTGGCTATTATGAACTTAATTCGATTTTCGACAGCAGTCGAATTAGTTGATCGAACGAATTTTCATTTGGTATTATGGCACACATTCGATAAAAAAAAAGTACTATTGTGATTTAGTTTATTCACAGTAGTACATTTTCTATCCGCTGTCATTTTAAATAAAAATTTTTTGTTAACAAATTTAAAAAATAAAACTAATATAATTCATGACTACGACGGAATTATGGTACTATGATTCATCTGATGAAGATGAACGCTTACTGGAACTGAGCTGTACCTGTAGCCTGAACTTTTGTAAAAATTCCTTTTGCCAACAAAGGATTTTGTTTTATAAGGGAAAGAAACTTTTCTAACTGCTGCTTACTACTGTCGACTTTAGACCTGCATAAAAGAATCAAAAATAATTAAGAATGTGCACACCAAAACTAATAAATTAACAAAAACTTACATTTTCAACAATTTTTTTTTAAATTATTTGCACCGTCGAAAGCAAATTTGTTTTCGTTGAAAAATTCGATGCACAACGAAATTTTCGACAGTGCTGCCAACTCATAATACCAAATTAACATTCGATATTCGATGTTCGATAGCCAGCGAAAATCGTTTATCGAATGTAACTCATAATAGGGGCCTAAGCCATTTTATTTGTGCGGCTGACGTCGCTTAGTAACCAAACGAAGATACAATTCAATTGTATGTGTGTGATCGGAAGGTGAGTCTGAAACAGTGGTGGGCATTTTCTTAAATGTTTAACCTAAAAAAAACGTTTAGGCAAAAAATGTGCTTAAGCGACGTCAATATGCTGAATCACATATTCTTTTAAAGTCTCTCCTAATTCTCAATTTTTTTCACAATTGCTTTTTGGTATTTCTGTAAAGCATAAGGCAGAAGGATAAATACAGTAGTGTGTGTGTTTTGCCGACTGCTGGTCTAAAATCCAAATTCAACTTCCGTGTTCTGTACGTAAGTGGGTTTGAAAGTCAATTTTTTCTAATGTATGAAAATATGTTATTCAAAATTTTACAATCTGCCCCAAATAGTTTGATGTCAATACTATCCACTTTTCATGAGTTTTTATGCTTATGCTACGTTTTCACATGTGAATCTATGTGTACAAAAAGGCAGCACTTAAATTTGGAAAAATGCACCTCAATATGGTAAAAAAAATACCAAAACAGACAGGGTTTGGAATGTGTGTCATGGTTAAAACCAAACAAAATCATGGCTAGGGTAACTGCAGAAAAAAAAACACAGAGCCCAAAAAAGTGGAAAAACATTCAGCTTTTATTTTTAAACAATTTACTTAAATAAACAAATGCATATAAAATGTGCCTTATTTAAAAGAAGAATAAAAAAAATTCCGAAAATTTAAATTTATGCAATTAACTAAAAAAAAATTCAAGCCATTTTTATTAAATTCATTTATAAAACTTGAAAAGAGAACAATTTAAATTTAAATACCACTTTGGTGATATGCATCGAGTATGCATATTTCTTAGTTGTTTTATTGTCACTGCTGCACTTAATATGCGTTGTGTTGCATCTATAAAATTTATTCGAAACACTTGCGACTGCTATTTTTATTGTTGTTCTTTAACATGAGCAGTAACGTTGTTGAAACTGCTGCTGTTACTAGTGTTGTTGATGTTTTAAGTTGCATATTAAGTACTCGTTACTGCTTATAAACATGTGCAACAAATATGAACTTATAATTATTATTACACTTGCAACAAACGTTATCACTACTAACCATGTTCTTAAAAATAAAACAGCACAGCCAGTAAGTCTAAAGGCTTCTTATTAATATTTTTTTTTTTTTTTTTTTTTTTTGCATTCTTAAGTATGAAAGTTGTTATTAAAAGAGCATCTTCAACCTCTTTCGAGCATTTACAGCTCCTCGACTCATCAAAACTTGGTATAAAATGCAAACAGCAACTTCAATGCCATCATACACTTTAAGATGTAGAAAACGTCCTGATGGCTGGCCTGAGCTGTGTAGTGTCATGCAATTTATACCCAAACTGCAGTCAAAAAGTAATAATTACTTCTTGTGCACAAGAAAGTTGTGCAAAAAAAAAATTAAACGAAGGTGGTGTGTAAAGAACAACGCCAAACAGCAATTTGAATACGCTCCACAAAACTAGTGGTGAATGAGGGTACATTTAATTTTTCATTCCGCGTGAAACTTTTTTATTATTCACCTCAGACCGCATAAAGTATAATAATTCTGGCTCCTTGGACAATTAATTCTTAGTCGATTTAGCCATGTCAGTCTGTTGAAAACATGATCACTTTCGATAAACTCAAGAGAAAAGTACAACATTTTTTGTCAAATGGCTTATTTTTATTCTTAGCAGTTTGGAATTATAATCGGTTCAGCAGGATAAGACTTATAAATCCAAATGTGGAACCACCACCCTTAAAAATTTATGTTATTGTCACAAAAAGTACCATAAATGGTGGGTGGTAAAATGCACGGATTGATATAAGATTCTGGACAAATTCGTTCAATATGACTAGAAATCCTACTATCGGGCGATTAATCGTGAGGTTTGATTTATAATGTAACATAAAATGCATAAATTTGAAAGTAAACTTAAAATTTAAAGAGCAATTTATGGCATTTACTGTTTGAAAATCATATCATGTAAATGTTGGCCATGACTACGTCTGATATAATTTTGGGCAACTCGTTCAAGCATAGCGATTGGTATCTCGCAAATAAAATGAGTAATGTTGGCTTCTAAAGAGTCATGCATAGCTGGCGTATTCCTGATGACCACAGACTTTACATATGCCCAGAGAAAATATTCCAAAGGTGTGATATCTTACGATCTAGGTGGCCAATTTACCCTAGCAAAACGCGAAATTAAGAGTTCACCAAAATGATTTCTCAACAAGGACGTGCCTTCACGAGCTGTGCGGCTTGAAGCGCCGTCTTGTTGAAACCGGAGCCCACCGAAATAATGCGCTTGAATTTTAGGAATATTCTGATTTTACTCATTGTTGAAGAAATATGGACCAATAATTCCACCAGCCCACACTGATAGAAAAGTCGTTATAACGCTGATGTATTTTGACAAGTACTATGACAAGTGTCTTCGTTTTTGAGCCCGTGAGACTTTACATCACTGTGATGTCAGCCGTTACATCACTTGGCCAAATTGTCATCAGGGTCAACAATTTAAATTATGTCATCAATGGGATGACACGTTGGCATCACAGAAATGACGACTCGGAGTCGGTTTTATAAAGCATGGCATCAGTGCGATGACAAACTGTCATCAAATTGAGTCATTGTTATTGACCTTAAGTCAAATTGAGAGAATATCATTATTTACTTAACCGTTACACATGTTTGTTTCACTTTTGTTGTATTCCTCCCTTTGTTAAAAGAAGAACTCTCAATTAAAAGATACCAGCAGCATGCACGATATGGTTTTCATAATAGTTCTACTTAAAAAATGTGATGTATTTAAATAAATAATTTAAAAAAATTGAATATGGGAATTTTTGCTACTAATTTTACTTTTTAAACCAGAAAATAATGTTAATAATATATTATGAGATGATATATTATGTCATCGTACTGGTGACAGCTTGTCATTGCACTGATGACAGGTTTTCATTGCAATGATGACAATTTGTTATTGCACTGATGACAGTTTGTCTGTACCAACGTCGAAATACTTCAGCGCTGATGTCACTGTAGTCATAGCATAGATTTCTCATAAAATATCACAAAATTTTAGGATGACGTTCGTCATTGGATGGATGTCACTTTTTGCCTCATTGATGCAATTTGTAATAAGATCGGGGTCACAATTCTGATGTTAGAGCTTCATTGATATGAAGCCGCATGTTTCTATAAGTGTAGGTCCAATAAAAATTCGCCTCCTGAAAATCCTTTTGCTTTGGCTAACACCTTTACGAATCATGATATTTTATTCAAATTAGTTAAAATTAAGTTTCATGTGATTAGTAATAAGAGCAATTATTTAATGCTGACGTCCGTTTTTATAAATTAATTTATAATTTCCTGATCCCATAAGAGTCCGCTCCTGAAATATGTTAGCTGTCGTTGGAGGGTATCAAAGATTCGGCATATCCGAATGTATTATTTTAACTTGTTTTTTTTTTTAAATTAAAATAGTGCTCTTTCACTGAAATATAGATTCTCGACTCAACTGCATTTTTAACTCAAATTGATAGTTGTTGGCTGAAAAAAGCCGTTCCATTGAACAATATCATTAAGAAAAACTTACAACAATATCAGGAAATACTTTAACTAGGTATACTTTTCAGACAGCCCTCGTTTAAAACAGCGTCTTTGCCTGAAATGATTTTATGCAACAAGACCGTTTCTGGCCAAGCAAAATTGTCATTAAAGTATTAAAAGTGTAATAGCAGTTATTAGAAGCGCATAAATTTTTAAAAATGCCATTTTAGTTTGCATTAATTGAAGTTTAGAATTTCGTATCAAATCAAGCAAATTCCCAGAATTAAACTTTTAAGAAATTTATTTACAAAAACCGTTTAACGGTCTTGCACTACAACACGAACGGGTGGCACCAGAAAAATTTCGCACAAAATTAAATGATTCATTTTTAGTTAAAACGAAAAAGTAAGAAAAAAAGTTTAAGGAAATATTGAATTGTTACTGCTTTAATAAAGAGAATAAACATTTAAAGCAACCGTAAGATATTCAAACGATAGAAAAATAGCACAAATATGCAAAATAGTTTTAGAAAAAAAAAACTCCAAAAAATCTGTGCTACTGGATAAAAAGCAAACTTTCACTTCAACATACATTTCTTTGAATTTCTTTTAAAAACCAGAGGGAGTTTTCAACTCTCGGCACTTAAAAATGCAACATGTGTTGCTGTCTATTACGAAAAACATAAACGAAAATTAAAATTACAAAAGGAAAAATTCTGTTTGTAATAAAAACTGATATAAACTGTAAAAAGTGGTATCCTTCCGTTTATCTTTTTTTTTTATTCATTTGTTATTTCTTTAGTTTTATTTTTTTATTTATCATTTTTTTTAATACATGTTTATTAATATAGCACGTTTTCCTATTTCTTGGGGAGAGAACGTTGAAAGTAGTTTTAATAATTTATTGTTCCATGAGTCTATTAAAGGAAAGCGCCAACAATAAGAAATTCAATATTGTGTGTAAAAGCAGTGTTTAAAAATGCTTGACTATTTTTAATGTTTTTGTAATTGCTTAACTTAACTTAAGAAAAAGAACACAGTAAAAGCAAAAAGCAAAAGCAAACGCAGAAAAAGTGAGAGTAAATAATTTATTTATTCTCACCATGTTTATGTTCTCAGCTTAAAAAGCCAGCCAAGCAACCACTTGAAAAAAAAAATTGCTGTTGCTGTAAGTAATAAGTTTTTGTTTATTTTTTTTTTTGCTTTGGCTTAACTGTAAATTGATGTGCTTAAATTCAGCGAGTATTAACTTCTTTGCTGTTTTTGACTTCATTGCTGTTGCTTGCTGTTGCAGGCAATATATACATAATTACATAACACAAAATAAACAAATTATGAAGTTTAAAAAAACGTGTAGTTTCATTTATGTATGTATGTTCCTATTTATTAAAAAAAAAAATGCAAAATACCAAAAAAATTCGAAACAAATTCGTTCATAATATATTAAGTTCCAGCAACAGCAAAGAAGTTAACTTGCTGACTTTAAGCGCATCAAAAGCAAAAAAAAAAACAATCAAAAACTTAATACTTACAGCAACAGAAAATTTGTTTTCTTAAGTGGCTTCTTTGCTGACAGATTTAGCAGAGTACATGCACATAGCGAGTTTAAACAAATTATTTACTCTCTTTGTTTTGCTTTTGCTTTTTTGCTTTTGCTGACTCGTTATCAAAGAGTTAAGTAAACACTTAGACACACAGTTTTTTAATTTGCTGCAAAAAATGTAAACAAAGCAAAAATGTGCGACTGTTGCTATTTTAAAGCAAGCAATTTAAACACTGTGTAAAAGTGCTTTCAAAGAAAAAAAAAAAAAAAAATTGCATGGAGGTGGTGCTGGTTATAAGGAAAGAAATCTGTATTAACGTTTAAAGCAATTACACTTAGAGAAATGTAAGAACTTTTTAATATCTAAAATATAAGCAATCGAATGAAAAAAAAACTAAAAAAGCTTGTTGTGAATTAGAGAAACTTTTGAACTGATGTTCTCTTTAAGGTTTAAGTTCAGATCTGATTAAATTATCAGAAAAAAGTGTTTTATCAATTAAAAAAATGGTTTAAAAAGTATTTAAATTTAATTAATGTGATAACTGAATCAATTTTTTTTTTTTTGTTGAAAGAAAATTAAAAATTTAATTTTGATTTAATTAACATTTTAGTTGTTTTGAAATAAATTTTCAATTAAAATTTTAATTAAATAACAAAAAATCTTAATTGACTTTTTTCGTTTAAAATAAAATTAATTAAACATGTAGAATTGTTGTTGGGAATTGTCAATATTTATTTAAATAAATAACCACATTGTTTGAAATGGCAAGGATTTTTTATCACTTTTTTTGAAAATATTTTTTCAAAATTTTAAAATTTTTAGTAATCAATATAATCATTTTGGTAATAGGTGCAAAGTCAACAACTTGTTTGCTTGATATTATGAATTTGGAATAAATTTGGTGATTGGAGAAATTTAATAATTTTTTCTGTGGTATCAGGTAATTCATCGTGGGATTTGAACTAATGGGTGATTCAAGTAGAGATACTTTTTTCAATAGCCTTTGTTTGACAGATCACGTGTGAGTCGTGTCATGCTATCATGTTATTTTTGTTTATTATTGTTGGGCACCTCATAATGGAAAGTCTTACGCCTGAACAACGTTTACAAATCGTTCAACTTTATTACGAAAATTCACGTTCTGTGAGAATGTGTTTCGTGCACTTCGCTCAACTTATGGTCAACATAATCGGCCCACTGAGCGTACTATTCGCAACACCATCACCCATTTTGAGACCCAGCATTCATTATTGGATAATATTCGACCGAATAGACCACGTCCAGCACGATGTGAAGAAAATATATGTACACGAAGACCGTGGAGAGTCGATTCGGCGCCGTTCGCAGCAACTCGGACCGTTATCGTGCCATGATAACCGACTATTTGATGCCTGAAATTGGAGCTCGTGATCTCAGCGACATTTGGTTTCAGCAAGACCACTTCCCACACATCCCATCAATCAATGGATTTATTGAGAGAACACTTCGGTGAGCACATAATTTCACGTTTTGGGCCGCTCGATTGGCCACCAAGATCGTGTGATATCTAAATGTTAGACTTTTTCCTGTGGGTATATGCTAAGTCTAAAGTTTATTCGGACAAACCCGCTTCGATTCAGGCCTTGGAGGAAAACATCACGCGTGTCATTCGCCAGTTACCAGTCGAAATACTCGAAAAAGTCATCGAAAATTGGACTCAACGGATGGACCATCTGCGACGTAGCAACGGCCAACATTTGATAGACATAATCTTCAAAAAATAAATTCCAAAAAATGTTCTTTCAAATGATTATAAACATTCCCCATTAAATTTGAATTTTCTGTGTTTTTTTTTTTTTGTTTAAGAAAGTAGGGAACCACGAAATGTATCACGCTTTATAATGTAAAATAAGGCAAATAAATTTGAAAGTGAACTTTAAATTTGTATTATCGGTTAAAAGAACAATTTATGGCATTAACTGTTTAAAAATGATACCATGTAAATGTTGGCCATGACTACGTCTGAGGTGGTCCATTAGGAAGATCTAATTTTGGGCGACTCGTTCGAGCATAGCGACATCCACGAATGACACCAGTAATGCTGGCTCCCAAAGGGCCAATCGTAGCTGGCGGATTCCTGAAGAACTCAGACTTTACATAGCACCAGAGAAAATTGTCCAAAGGGGTTATATCGCAAAATCTAGGTAGCCGTCTTGTGAAACCAGAGCTTGCCGAGACCATGCGCTTGAATTTCAGGAAGCACATAGTCCGTTAACATGGTGCGATAGCGGTTGCCATTGACGATAACATTTTGATTTTCCTCATTTTTGAAGACATATGGACCAACGATTCCACCAGTTCATAAAGTAGCTCTTGGTACTCTTCGGGTTGATCATCAGCCCAAATGCAGCCATTTTGTTTATTAACGTATCCATTGAGCCAGAAATGTGCTTCATTTATATAGTGAAATCAATTTGCAATCGTTTAACAGATCCTAAAGACAACAATCTTAGCAAATAGTTCAAAACCAACTGCCGTGTTCCTAAAAAATTTTGGATATCACATTTGGATACATGGAGTACAATGTACCAGAGTAGATAAAACTTCTTCTGTCCGCTATACTTAAGACTAACTAGTTACTGGTTAATCTTAAAATGCCTTATTATACTTTATTTAAATTGAATTATATATTACAGCATCTGCTGAACTTTTATATTATCCCATTTCCCATAAATCCGAATCTCTCTAAGAGTTACATCGAATTTTATTTTATTTTTATGATTATTTATGCCACAGGCTCCCACATTTTGTAAGGCAACCTGTTCTGAAAACAAAACAATGATGATCAATTTTAAAAGGGAAAAAAAGTTCCCATACCCTAATAATATTGGGATACAATTCCTACTTTTACCTCACATTACCACACAGAAAAAATTCTCCAAATTTTTTTTTCCAACTAAATCATTAATCAAAAATATAATCAGTTTTAATCAAGTGAATTAAACGTGTATACCATTCATTTCTTTACTGGTGCAAATTTATTTAATTTTTTTTTTATATTACAAATTTTTTAATTGAAATCAATTTTTATTTTTCTGTGCGGTAGAATTATTTTATAACACTCCGGTATTCTACAACTCATCGGATAAGTTCAGCTTTCTCTATTGGAAAAAAAATACAAGCTTGGCTTAGAAATTATTATTATTTATTATTAATAACGGAATTCACCCTTGATAGTAAAGTCCCTTGCAGACCTTGTTAATCTTATAATTTTAGTAAAAATACAAACATTTACAACACTGCAACAACAAAATGTATTAGACCTAAATATACTACGCTGTGGTTAAAAAATCCCCCAAAAAGCAGTAGTAAACAAGTGTGTGAATTTACCAAAATAAAACAGTTGAAGATACTTTGTCTGTCTCTTTCTCTCACTCAGCAAATTCATTAATTTACAATGCATACGAAAAAGACACTCGCGCTTTGAAATATATGAAGTATATAAAATCGTATTAAATAAAGCAGAGTTGTAAACTTAATACAAAGGGTGAAAACCGCTAATGTGTCGATTTCCTGCACAACAAGAACTAGTCTTATAATTAAAATACCAATGTCATGTATTGCAGCTAAAAAATGTACATAGAAACAATTAAAAAAATTCTCTAATCACCAACTTTATACCAAATTCATAATATCAAGCAAACAAATTGTTGATTTTGCACCAATTACCAAAATGATTATATTGATTACTAAAAATTGTAAAATATTGAATATTTTTTGTCAATAAATGATATTTTTTATTTTAATTAAAAAAATGATCAGAAAACTTTGCCATTTCAAACAATGTGTAAATTTATATAATTAAATATAGAAATTTCCCAACAACAATTCTACAAACTTAAATTATTTTATTCAACATTTTTCATTTTTCGAATTTATTCTATGAGTTAAATTTCAGTTATGTATTTTATAAAGCTTTTTGTAATAGCTCTATTCCTTAAAATTTTTTTAGAAATGACTTTATACACTACCAGACTATTATATTGTATTTTCTTCTTTTTCATTCAAAAATTGGGATTATTAGCACATCATTAATAAATGAATTAATTAATAAAATATTTCTTTCCCGAAAATAATTTTTGATAACAAATTTGCATGTGCCCGGCAAATAAGAAACTGAAATGGCAAGCTGTTTTATTTAAGCAACTTGTTTTTTTTTAATTTTGTTTTTTTATTTCTTTCTATCCTCTTACAACTACAATTCGTGTTGGAAAAAAAACCAGCCAATTGTAGGGCAATGTAAGAAAGAAAAATTGACGGTTTATTGTTGAGTCTTTGTTGAAGCTTTGATATTGTTGCATGTAAGACCTGAGTGTTTTAAAATTTTTATTCACTTTATGGTCTTACTTGTATAATATTTTTAGCTTTTCTAAAGTATTTGGAAAAAGTTTCCTGACGAGCTGATCTGCTTAGGCCAGATCATCTGGAAATGTTCTCCTAAATAATTTTAGAAAAAATTATGTATTCCCAAAAAAAACTTTTTTGATAATAAATTTTTGCAAGTGCATGTTCATAAAAAACTGAACTGGCAAATTGTTTTTATTTTGATTTCTTGCGAAAACAATAAAAGCAATTTGTTTTTATTTTTAATCTGTTTTTTCTCTACCCACTTACAACTACAATTAATGTTGGGAGAATTTCAACTAATTGTACTGGAAAAGATAAACTCACTGTTTTATTGTTGGAATTTTGTTTAAGCGTTGATATCGTTGCAAATAAGACTTTTTGAGTATACGTAATACTCATTCCCTCTGTAGTCTTATTTGCTTTGGCTTTTCTAAAATTATTTAGGAGGCCTAACTAAGCAACCAGTGGAATGCGCATAAGAACAGCGTACCCTCCAACAATAAATTTTAGTATTTTTATCAATTAAAAAAAGGGAATTAAGCACAATAAATAAAATCTTTTAATGAAAAAGATATTTTGCTATTTAATTAATATTTTAATTAAAAATTTATTTAAAACCAACTAAAATGTTAATTAAATCAAAATAAAATTTTTAATTTTCTTTCAATTAAAAAAATAATTGATTCATTAATCACGTTAATTAAATTTAAATACTTTTTAAACCATTTTTTTAATTTTTAAAAACTTTTTTCTGTGTATATAGTTTTTATGGATACATTTTATACCCTCTACCTTTAAAAATGTACAACAAAACTGGTCTGACTTATTCCAAATTAAATAGAATATCCCCGAGGGTATGCAGAAAGACATCCTAAGGATATTTTACCTTTTGGTATTACATCGGGGATATCCGGAGCAGTCAAAACCTCGAATCCGGTCAAGTTCTAAATTGATAGATCTCTTGAGATCGCGGCTGATCAAAGATCTTATTTAGTATCACTGGAGTCACTACCAAAAACCATCTTCTGTCGCTTTCTTCGAAAGATACTGATTTGGCCCTTTTTCGCACGGCAATTTTTTCACATCTGTGTGTACTCTATGGCGAAGAATAGCCAGCTCGAGGCGAATTCAACTACAGTTCGAGCCAATTTGTTTTTATTTGTTAGTGTTTTGTTAGGAATGGTTGACATTTTGGACCGTAAACACTCACAATGTAATGCAAAAAATCCTATGTTGTTTCTGTTGTTTTTGGATTGTTGTAGTTTTGACACCACCTGTAGTTTAATTCACCTTGAGCCAGCTACAGTCCCAAAACAAGGGGATACCTTTGTGTGTTGATGTTACTCACACACGAGGGCGGTTGGTAAATGCATTGTTTGTCACCCATTGCTAAGACCACCATAAGGTACGGCACCATGGCATGTACTCATGTTAGTATTTCACATAATTTTTAAGAAAAGTAGTACTTTGTAAATAAAATATAAACCCACATTTTCTCCAAGTGTACATATTTAACCGTTACTCGGTTTTTGTTTTGCTTTCGCAAAAAAAAACCAACGAAAAAACGCTTTTAGACTGGTTTCTTAATAGCATTTTATCCTACCGGATAATCTCTGGAGCAACCATTAAATATTATAGTTTAAGATTGGTCTATTTGATCTTTGCATTTCTATTTCATATTTCTAATATGGACAAATCAACCGAAACACACCTTGTAAAAGTGCTTTGGTTTTGTGTTGGCCCCATTTAGTTGGAAGAAAAAGAAGAACAAAAAAAAAACAGCAATTGAATTGGAAAGCGTTAAGGAAAACCAACGTTGAAAACGTTAAAGCTGTAGTCATATCTTAAGTGGAAACTGAAAAAATATGTAGAGGAGAACTTAAAATAACAGCAATCTAAACAGCAGTTATTGGTTGCTGCATATGATGTCAATTTATGCACGTTTTATGATAAATTCGTTTCAGATTATTTTCTATTTTGAGTTTTGTTTGTGCACAGCGAATGTACATAATTTAAACAGCATTTATGCATTCAACCATTTCAAAATACTTACATATCTAAATAGATTTTGTGTTTGTACAGGGTATTTAAGGTTTGAGTTTAATACTCAAATTTCAACTGAACACATAAACGAGAATATCTTTTAAAGTATAGAGATAGATAGAGATTATATACCGTAAGTATGTACTTGACAAGCAGATTCCTTAAATCACATTCAGTTTTGAAAATTGGACAAAGAATACAGAATTTGGATCGTTTTTATTTTTGTATATATCCGAAAAGACCTAAAGCTATGCACAGAAACAATTCTCTAATCACCCAATTCATACCAAATTCATTGAATCAAGCAAACAATTTGTTGATTTTGCACCTATTAACAAAATGATTATATAGATTACTAAAAATTTAAAATTTTTATTTATTTTTTTTTTTCAATAAATGATATTTTTAATTTTATTTAAAAAATGATCAAAAAACTTTGCCGTTTCAAACAATGTGTAAATTGATTTAATTAAATATAGCTCAGGTATTGACAATTCCCAACAACAATTCTAAAAGTTTTAATTATTTTATTTGAAGCGAAAAAATCAATTAAGATTTTTTACTAATTAATTCATATTTTAATTGAAAATTTTAGTATTGTGGTTATTTTTTTGAACTGTTAATGGTTTTTAATCCAAATTTAGATATTTTAATAAGGCTTAAGTTCATTGAATTTAATTTTCATTAAATTATTTTTATGAAGACAGGAATTTTACAACATGAAATTAATTAAAATTTTTATTGATAATTTTTCATTCTTGACTGCGCTGAGATTTGAACCCAGGCTTTCACGGACAGGTTGCCCAGACTAGTTTCGATTGTAACCACACAATCTCGCCGATGGGGTTTGCCGTTTTACTCACTCGGCTATTGCAGCCGGATGACGTCAATAGTCAAACATCAATCCTTAAACCAAATGGTATTTCACTTTGGTAGATCGAAATTTGCTTTTAGAATGAATGATTATCTATTTTTATTAATTTACATGTTCTTCCTAACTTCTGTTTTTTCGTTGAGTTGTTTTAAAATTTATTTTAAAACAAGCATTTATAACTTGTTTTGCTTGCAGCTTCGTTTTTTATATCTCTAGAAAATTAGAAACATAGCTGCATTTCCAATTTTTTTTATGAATTTTTAACAAACAAAAATTTGGAAATTTTGCTAAAAAATTATTTCTTTTTGCCAAAAAAAAAAAATTATGCAAAAATAAACAATAAATAAATATTTTTTACAAATAATTGGCCTCGAGCTCGAAAAAACTTTTTATTTTTGAATAAAAAAAAGGTCGAAGGAATAATATTTAATTTAAATATTTAATTTAAAAAAAATTATGTTTATAAAACGCCGGCGCATGTTAGAAAAAAGTTTAATCTTGCTTAAAGGAAAATTTATTGCGGAATTTTTAGTTTGTGTAACCTCCTCCATATTAGAAATTACGCTATATCTGGAATACAAGAGCTAACCTAAAAGAAAACGGTTAACACCACAGGATTCAACGTACCCGAATTTGGTTAAAACGCCAGTGGTGCGATCCACTAACTTTTAACGTTCCGACAATTGTAATTTTTCTCGACATCGTATATATTCGCTTGCAGTAAAGATAGTGTGATTCTGTAATTTATTTTTAACGATTGTAAACAGCTGTAGTTTTTGTAACATCTCTGCCCACAATACATTAAAATAAACGAAAAGCACAAAAGAAAAGAAAAAAAAAACAAATGAAATTGTGCTTTATTTACCGTTTTTATATTTTATTTTGTGAAGTTTACATTTAGAATTTTATTTTTGTTCATATATATACATATCGAGCCTTTGGTGCAATACCGTAGTAAGTCAAAAAATCGCGAACTGAGAAAAATGCATTTGAAGTTTTGAATCACCTTTTTGATAGTATTTTCGTTTACTAAAGTTATTTTTTTACAAGTTTTTTAATAAAGAGGAATGTTTTATAATTAAATTAGGTAAAAAATTACTAAAAATATGAAATATTTATTTATATTTAAGTATTTTGTATCAACCTATCAATAATGTATCGTTATTGTCACAAAATTAACGACAAAATTATGAATTAATTCGGAATATATCGATATAGCAAATAAAGCATAAGAAGAAATGATAACTAATTTTTTTTCAACAAAGATGAATTGTGAAATAATACGAACAAGTAAAAAAGAACACAAATTATGCAGTTGTGTTTTTGTGCCTAAAACGTAGCAAAAAAAATTATTGCCTTATTGTTTTTTCACAATTTGTTTTCTGTTTGTAAGTTAAAGGAAATATTTCATTATTGCAAATAAATATTGTTGGACAAAGCTAGAGGCAATAAAGCCATTTTTAGCTGTAAAATCTGAACAGTTAGAGATAGAACCATAATCTTTTTTTCTTCAGATAGATATATCCCCAAAGATCGTTACTTCGTTATATTTATTTTAACGATGAGATTATCGTAAAAAAAGTTAGTGAACCGCACTACAAGTCACACGCTTGTCTCAAAGAAAAGTGTAAATTTGTAGCACAGTGTAATTAGTCGACATCGTCCTTAGTCTATCGAAAAAAAACATGTATTTGCATGGAAATCGCAGCCCTATTAATTACCAATAAAATTTGACAGCATATTAAACCTCTTGTTACTTACAAATTTTGTTTCAGAAATGTGTGAACTTAAATCTGAAGTTTGGAAACAATTCAAATTATCAGAGCACCAGTTAAACACAACAATATCCAAAATTTGTAAGAAACCCCGAAAACCGAACCGAAACCGACCGGTTTTAATCACTTTCGCGGTTTCACATTTTTACCGTTTTTAGCAAACTCCATATTAGAATATGTGTCGCAAGTTTCGTTTACCGGCAGTATATAATCCGGCATTATATAATCCTAATAAATTTTTTTTTTTAGATTTCATGTGGCGAATAAATAAAATTTTTTTTGTATTCTTTCCTTTTTTTATTGTAGAATTAACTGTCGGTCCCTCGATTTCATACGAAAACTTCGTTCGCATAACTTACCTTAAAAACTAAATTTTAAAATTGGTTTTTGTTTTAAATAAAAGTTAAACGAATGAAAGTTTCGTTCGAAATCGGGGTCAGGCAGTTAATTTGAAATTAAAAGAAACAATAAAAAGTAGCAAAAATTATTTTCGGGAATGAAATATGTATAATTAATTAATTCATTTATTAATGATGTGCTAATAATCCCAATTTATGATTAAAAAAACACTGAAATTTATTGTTGTGGGAAAGCTAGTTTCTATGCGCATTTCGCTGGTTGCTTAGGCCAGCTCGCCAGGAAACTTTTTCCAAATACTTTAGAATAGCTAAAAATATTATACAAGTAAGACCAAAATACGATTAGCACCTGTAACTTAAAAATGCGAGCTAATGGAGAAAAACGGAGATTAGATTTGAAATCAGCGACGTCAAATTAGTAAAAAAAAAAATTGCCTCAAACTTCCAACCAACACAAAAAAAGTTCAATTTTGTTCCCTTGTGTTTTCCGTCTTCTACCGAGCCAGTCGAATCAAATCAACTTACGTATTCCAGGTTCCACCATTCCAACATTTCTTGTTGGGGTTTAACTCTTTTTGCACAGTTTTCGATTAAAACTGAACTCATTTTTGAACAAACTTGCGGATATCGATTTAATCGATTAGTCAAACACATTTGTCTTACTAAATAAATCTTGATTTAAAAAACCTCCACTTGAAAGACCCTGTACACATACATACATATGACTCTTGAAATATCGTAGAACTACATCTGCAGCCACATACACGGTTATATCTAGGAATGAATTTATTTATGTGAAAGTGTATGTTGTTTATCTTTTTAGCTAATCCTGGTTGGAATCTTAGTTTTTAGACTGCTGACAAAAGTAATTCTTTGGGTGCACAGCATCAAGCTAAAGATATGCTCAAACTTAACATATATTTAACGCAACAAACGTAGCCACGTTATGTTTTTAAACATTAATTGGATTTTGCATAATTGTAAGCGGTGTGACCAGATCGAAAAAAATTTTACAGCTTAATCTGTCATTAGACATGGCCAAAAAATGCTAAAAAATAATGATACAATTTTTTTAAAGATTTTTGGTAAAAATTTATTAACTATGAAATTTTATTCGAAGCAAAATACATTTAAGTGACTTATTGTTTTAAAGAAATTGCAATAAATGGTCGTATTTAAACAAGTGGATATATTTAGGTAGAGCATCTTATACCAGGGATGTTAAAGTTGGTACAATTGTACTTTTCTTGATACAGTTTAACCTCCTAAAGTACCGTGGTACTACAGTGAATCATTTGGTACAATTTAAAAATTTGTCATAGTTCCCCCTTTTTGAATTTTTAGTATAGCAAACAAATTATTGAGTCCTTTTCATTACATTTATTTTTTTAATTATTATTTTTTTCATCAGGATTTTAAAAAATCCTTATTTTAAATTGCATTTTTTTATGCAATATGCACTTAAAATTATTAAAATGATTAATTTAGAAATGCAATCAGAAGATGCTCGAATGCATGTATTTTTACAAAGTCTAACTTTTTTGTTCCGCCAAATAGAACGTAATTTCATGAATAAAAATGTTTTGATGAATGTGATATATCTATGGTAGACCATTTCAAAAATCACATTCCCTTTGAAGAAATTTATTGCGGAACAGGATTTATATATTTCTACAAATAATATCAATATTAATATTGTTTAAGAAACGAAAAAAAATGCAAAACCATTTTGTATAAAATTTTGCGAAGTTTTGAGAACCAAAGTTAACTTTAATAACGAAGTTTTAATGTGGTTCCATAAATTTACTACTGAAAATGTTATTTTTGGTAAAACAAATCGTATTGTACCTCTTCTAGCAAAAATTTTACCGAATGAAATTGCAAATTTTGATTCAATCAATAATCAATTTAGAGCTTTAGCTGATGTCGAGCAACTGCAGTCGTTAAAAACTGAAAACATTTGTAGTTTTTGGTCGGCAGTAGCTAATTTACAAAATGAGCTTAATGTCCATATGTTTCCTGGTATTTCTTGAGTCGTTGCTGGAATTTTATCCATTCCACATTCGTCTGCAAATGTGGAAAGAGTTTTTTTCTTTTCGAAATATGATAAAAACTAAGGAAAGAAACAGATTACATGTGCCAACATTATCAAGTCTCATATAAACAAAGGATTGGTTAAGATCGACAATTTCATGCTGCTGTGATGTAAGAATTACAAATAGTTTATTAACTAAACAAATAAGTGCCTGATTCTGATCTCATATATTTATAAGACTTTTATGTACCTTATTTTATTCATACATATAATCTTTGTTAATGTTAAGTCTGGTTTTTTTGTGTACAATTGAATTTTTATGTACCTTTTTTGTTGTTTTAATAAATTTAAAAGAAATGGTACCGTGAAGGTCCAAAAAGTACATTTTGTTTCGGAAGTTAGTACCAAATTTAAAACCCCATTTAACATGCCTTTCTTATACACATAAATATGAAGCACATGTAGTTGAGACTAAATTTTAAATTTAGGGGCCCGCAAGCCCCTATTACATGCAACGTGTAAGAGATTTTATTTTTATGCTTACAAAATTTTTTAGATCATTTTATTTCTTATGGTTTAACAAAAGTTTAAGTTTTAAAATTATTTTTTTTCAGCAGTTTAGAGCAAAAGCTGCTTTCAAACATTTACACTATAAAATATTTATCTAAATACAAAGTGAAATTTTTTTTGTACTTTTATATCGTGTTATCAAAGGGCAATAATGTTTACAATCAACATCATAAGGGCATTTCTAATATTCCCTGAAAATTTTATTTTTTAATAAGACAAGAAGATGTTTCTTATCATAAGAATTATCACTTTTCATACGAAATAACTTTAGGGTACAACTATTTGAAGTCAAAATTTATTATAATTAATAAAAAAAAAATTAAATAAATAGAATCTGGGAAGTATTTCTTTTCATAAGCAACTTTATTATAATCAATATTTTTTATTTTTTCGAATTTATTCTATGAGCTAAATTTCAGTTGTGTATTTTATAAAGCATTTTGTAATAGTTCTATTCCTTTAATTTTTAGGAATGACTTTATACACTGCCAGACTATTATCTTGTATATTTTTGTTACATTTTACCTTAGCTACCCTTTGGATAGCAATGAAGTATATTGTATAAACGGAAAAATTTGCAATTATTAGACACCAACAAAATGTAATGCATTTTCATTTAAGGTAAAATGTAACAAGAAGATAAAAGATAATAGTCTGGTAGTGTGTTAAGTCATTCCTAACAATTTAAGGAATAGAACTATTACAATAAGCTTTATAAAATACATAACTGAAATTTAGCTCATAGAATAAATTCGAAAAACTAAAAAATATTAAAAAAATTTAAGTAAAATCAATATAAGTCTTCGTCAAATTTTTAAAAAAAATAATGGAAAAAAAGCTAAACACATTTTCTAAAAATGCTAAATGAAATGCCAAGTGCTAAATGGAAATTTTACAGCTTAATAAAAAATTTTAATCCTAAATTTAGCTGTAAAAATGCCAAAATGGCCACACCAACACGGCAAGTTTTTTTCCCAAACTTAATTTGACATTTCTTTGTTTCAGTGATTGACAAATACAACTATGGAGAGGTACACAATTGAGCAGAGCGTTAAGACTGTTGGAGCCTTTTACGAAAATTGGCTTTCAAATCAAAATGCATTTCGTGGTCTTCCAAATTTTTTTGGCAAGCATAATCGACCTCAGTGGATTCGCTAACAAGCAGAATTGCCGCATTTAGGCAAATGAGAATCCACGAGTGTTATTTGAAAAGCCTATGCATCCACAAAGACTGACTGTTTGGTGCGATTTATTGGCGGCCGGTGTCTTCGGGCCACACTTCTTTGAAAATGAGGTCGGACAAGCAGGTACCGTGAATGGTGTTCGCTACCGCGTGATGATAACAAAATTCTTGTGCTCAGAAATTGAGGATATGGACCTGGACGATGTGTGATTCCAACACAATTTTTCCACTTGCCACTAGGCCAACGAAGCAATGGCTTTTTTGCGCGAGAAATTTAATGGCCGTGTTATCTCACGTTGTGGCGCTATTAATTGGCTGCCACGATCATGTGATTTGACACCGTTGTACTTCTTTCTTTGGGAATATTTAAAAGAAAAAGTGCACATCAATAAGTCTGGAGCCAACGGATGAGATAATTCGGCACATTAACGACATTGAACCTCAATTATTTCTCAGAGTCATTGAAAATATGGACGGATCGGATAGAGGTATGCCATCGAAACCGTGGCGAGCATTTTGTTTCACACATAATTGTATTAGATCCTTCTATCATAAGATAAAATATTGCGATTATTCTCTGAAAACTTTTAGTTTTATTTAAAATTAACATCGTGCGCTTTGGTTGGACCACGTTAAACCATTAATTAATAACATTTTACGACGATTTTTTTAAAAGTAAAGTTCGGTAAATCAACAAAAAGTGTTTTGAAAAAAGTTAAAGGTTGGTCAATTTAGTGGTCACGTTTTCTTGTTAAATTGAAATATACCTTAAGTCAATCCACAGGGTGGATTGAAAAGAAACGAAGGGGCTTAAAAGGTATATAATTATATCCTTCACCACAACTGGAAAGGGTATATATAAGTTTGTTTTTACGTTTTTAATTTATACAGTACTAGCTGACCCGGTCCGCGTTTCTGGCCCTAAGCAAACATTAGTGTTGTATTACCAGACGATCTAAATTAATCTTTAAACGAAATTTACGGCTTTTAAATAAATATCCATGAAACCGCATTCTCTGGCAAAATTTCATGTCAAACTGCATGTAAAACATCGTTCATCCCCAGTTCTGTTTCATCATTATAATATTATAAATTAAAATGTTGTTCATATACATATGTTTGATTTAAATTTGATTTGAAAATACATATGGTTGTATGTATGTATATATATGCTGTGAATCTTACGAAAAAAGTGAGCGTAAAAGTGGGCGGGGCAACATTTTCTTTCCGCAAAACCTAAGTTAGACCGTGGCGATCATTTTAAAGAAAAAATCGTCCAAATCGGTCAAGCCGTTCTCCAGCTATGCGCTTAATAGAAAAAGTGGGCGTAACAGTAGGCGTGGTAAATTTTTCTTTCGATGAAAACTTAAAGTTGATTAATACGAACATTTGAAAGAAACATGAGTCAACTCGATGGAGCCGTTTTCTGATTTTAGGTAAATCATAAAAAGTGGGCGTAAAAGTGGGCGGGGCAAAATTTTCTTTCCGTAAAAGCTAAGTTGGACCATGGCGATAATTTTAAAGAAAAAATCGGTCAAGCCGTTCTCAGGTTATGGATTTTGCCACGCCCCTCCGCCCCCAGACCTAAAATCAGAAATCAGACTTTACAGTGTCACCCGTCTGAATATTCTAAAGATTCCCTGAAAATTTCATCAAAATCGGCCCAGCCGTTTTGGAGTCCATACGTTACATACACACATACATACATACACACATCCTATTTTATATATATAGATTGATCTTAGATCATAGATGTCAAATTCCTGTCGGTAAATTTTTTTTGCGGCCAGCTGTCGACAACCTCCCATAAATGTAGTCTCGAGAAAATGGAGCCACACTGCACATAGAGAAGCAAACAGTAAAGCTGCTATAAAACATTTTCAGCGTATTCAACGTATTTTTTCAAAAGCCAGCAATTTGGATTAGCGACCGCCTTCGGCAGATTAAATCGCTCTCAATTTCTCACTTTGGCGGTATAAAAACATACACTCTTAAGGCCACCCCGTGCATACACAAAAAGCAGTGATTACTTGTCACCACTTCGTCTATTTACAGTACAGGCCTTTATTAGTTCTAAGTCAAAATAAATGTAAGGAGCTTAAAACAATATGATCCAGTTTTTCATGAGTAGATTACGAGTCGGAATAACATCTGTAAAATCTTTTAAAAACTTTCCAATTGGTATCTCCAGCATCGTTCTCAAACTAGAGTGCCTTGTGCTTCAATTTATGATATAAACAATAAGACTTTTTCAGTTTTTTTTCTTGCTAAATGTTTTGCATAAAAAAGTAGATAAATTCATAAATATATAAAGAAGGATGATTGTTTATGATGATGGAACAATTTTATTTTATTTTTTGTTTTCTTTATACCTATAAATTTCTTTTTTCTTTCTTTTTACTTGAAACTTTAAACAGTTTTGTAAGTGTGTATAAAACTTTAAAATGTTGGTGGTATATGAGCCGTTAAAGTATTACCGCCATGATTTACACTTCATAATTTTGTATTTTTTTTATTAACAGCATTGATTTTGGTTAAAAGTTTTAAATTATAAAATGGATCTTTATGGTTGAAGTGCAGTGAATTATTGCAAGAAATTTAAATCTTTTGATCACTGATTGATCTAAAAAACAAAGTGTAATAAATATAAGAGTTTTAGTTAGCAACTTTAATTTAAAATACGCTACAAATAATGGGTTTGCTACTGAGGAACCAGGACGAATATTTCGTAAAAAGGTTTCGATATCTTTAATTCAACTCATTATCATTCTATTTAGAAAGAGAAAAAATATGATTTGATATGGTAATATTTAGGGTTCTTATTTTCCTGTGTTTTTCATTCCTGGTTGAGAAGAAACATTTTTCTTCATCCCCGGATATTCAGGGGTATTTTTTGTGAAAAATAATTGGGTGATTCACAAGGTAGTCATAAAGTTTTAACGTCATATGTCTTAAAATAATTACAAGAAATATATATGACTGCTGTAGGCAAACACTTATAATTTAAATTTTTACTGTACAGTGACGAATCAATGAACACAGCATTAGCACTTTTATTTTGTTTGAAACACAACAATATTTTTTAAAAATTAATTGTAATATATTATTTAGGATATTTTGACGATATGACTTGATAGCACACCTTGTGAATCATCCAAATATGAGAAAGTATGTAGTCAATTATTGACATTCGAAGGTTTGAATATTTAAAAACAAATAAAAAGAATAAAAACAAACAAAAATTTCAATACATTTAGATTTTTTCTAATATTAATTGCAAAGGATAACAAAATACGTCTACGATCGAATTGTGGGTAAATAAAGCGTGTTTTTAGAAATGTACGGTGCACTGTGTTGCTATTTTGAAATAGCGGCCAAAAGTCTATTTTTTTTTGCCGCCAATTTTTACTTTTAAATACTCATATCAAAGTAAAAACATGAGTACATAAATTTAAAGTTTGATGGAATAGTACCTAAGGGAATTTATAATATTTCGTAAAAAACCTAGAACCATTTTAAAGTACGTACACAGAAAAAATTATCAGTAGTTTTTTATGAATTAAAAAATTTTTAAAAAAGAATGTCAATTTAATTAATGTGATAATTGAATCAATTATGTTTTTTAGTCGAAAGAAAATTAAAAATATAATTTTGATTTAATTAAAATTTTAGTTGTTTTGAAATAAATCAAATATTAATTAAATATCAAAAAATCTCAATGGATTTTTTCGTTTAAAATAAAACAATTTAAACATGTAGAATTGTTGTTGGGAAATGTCAAATCCTGTACCCACGTTCTGTAACTTAGGTGAGAACTTCTCGCATCGAAAAGATGTGAAACAAAATATTCTATCGTTTCTCAAAAAGTGAGAAAAAAAGTGCGTCTGTAAACTCATGTCGAAAACTATCAAAAGAGATTACGTCGTTACGTTATAAATGTCATAATATTTCACCCGAAGCCGATGTGAACTTGCAGACGTTAAGAACGCCAGTAGCACATATCGTTGACGGCGGCCAGAATTATTAAAATTGAAAAATGTTCAATAATGGCGGCGAAAATACAACCGTCGGCTATAGAAAATAATTGAGAGTGCGACTCTAATTTTTGTTGTTTAAAAAATAGCTTGAAAACATTCGTTTATTTTTCAGAACTGTTAAAAGCAAAATAATTCAACAATGAAAAAATCAGTCAAAGACAAAATACTTATCTCTTGCATGTTATTATTCATTTCATTTTGCATATTTAATATATTTTTTTTTCTCACTCCGTTTTTATGCTTGAGTTTATTTAACAGTTCAAAGCGGGAACTTTCTCACAACAATTTTACACACACTTTTTCTGTAAATTGGCGAGTAATTTCCGTACGTGACAGCAATTACTCGCTAAAAATGTAACAGACGCAGTTAAGTGAGAAAAGCGGTTGTTTGTTTCAATTTATGGCATTTTTGTTTCATTTCTCGCATTTCAATCGAAAAGTTTCTCGAAACTAGAGTTACTAGGGATGCCAAGCGGGAAATCCCGAATCCCGGGATTTATTTTTATGATTCCCGGGATTTTTAACATATCAACTTTTATGTACAAAACTGTTCGTTTTTATGGAATTTTTATACTATATACAAAAAAAATATTAAAAATTATATTTGAGTTATATTTTTTATTGCAAATAATTCTTATTTTTGAGTTTAATTTTTGTTTTTGGCACACAGCGAGTATTTCAAATTTTTAATTTTTGCTTAATATATGACAACTATTTTTGGATTTTTGTATTTTGCTTAATAATAACCATTATTTTAAGTAGAAACGATATTTGAAGATTCACATCTCAAGCCTTTTTTACAATTACGTTTAAAATTTTTTTTAATTTAAAATTTTTAGTAATCAATATAATCATTTTGGTAATATGTGCAAAATCAATACCTTTTTTGCTTGAATAAATTTGGTATGAATTTGCTTATTAGAAACAATTTTTAATTTTTCAGTGTACTCACTCCTTTATTTACATATCAATTTCGTTCTGCTTTTATTGCTCATGGGGAGCTAGATCAATTTTTCTGACGCATGTATGATCTTTATACTCTATACCACCATAAATGTTGTATATTACAAATGCGTTCTTGTAAAAACAAAGTACAGGTCGGTTTTTTCAACGAAATTCTATGAAATTTTTTATACTGTAATTTAAGAAATTTAAAAATTTTAGTACGCAGCTCGACAGGCAAGAATATTGTGCATCATATAGTATACGTTCATACGCTTACTTGAGATTTGTCGTTTTGGGACACTGTTAAAGTCAGGAAAGTTGACTAAATTGCATGCGTTTTTATTGAATTTTTACGGTTTTGAGAGGTTTACAATCAGCCCAATTATGAATAAAAATTCCCCGGGAGTTTTTTCCCATCTCCCAGTTTTAGTATTTAAATTCAATTGTTAAAATGGGAAAAGGCAAAAACTCCCGGAGAATTTTTATTAAAATTTTGGCTGATTATATTTCTTATTTTTTGGGCTAAGCGAAATAATTTACATTGATTTTTTTTTCTGTGAAATTCTATATTAACTGCTACGTATAGTAATTTTTAGAAAATTTTCAATTTAAATTTTTATATAAAAAAATCATTCGAAATAAAAAAAAACATAGTATAAAAATTACCAGGTAGGTTCATTAGGGAGATTTGTCATTGTTTACCCATGTAATGTCAAACAACGGAACATTACTCAATTGCAAATATTGAAATTTCAACATATCTTGAACATATTTTGTATTGGTTTTACATATTGATTCATAGCAACAGACGGACAGACAGACGAACATGACTAAATCGGCTTAGGGGTCTTAGATGTATAATAAAAAAGTTTTACACGGAATGCCAAGCTTAGTATAATGGTGGTTGAGGTTATAAAAATATGGATTGAGACCAGTGTGACCAGATAAAAAAAAATTTACAGCAAATCTGGCATTAGACATGACCAAAAAGTGCTAAAAATGAATTTAAAAAATGCTAAAAAATAATGCCAAAATTTTATTACTAGTATGAAATTTTATTCGGAATTGAACACATTTTAGTGACTTATTTTTTAACGAAATTGAAATAAATGGTTATATTTAAAAAAGTCGGTAGATTTTGGTAAAACATGATATATATAAATATATGAAGCAGGGGGTCTGCAAACCCCTAATACTTGCAAAATTTAAAAGATTTAATTGATGATGATATATAAAATTTTTTAAGTAGATCATTTTATTTCTTATAGCTTAAGAAATGTTGAAGTTTTAATATTTTTTTTTTTTAAATATTTACACTTTTAAATTTTTATCTAAATACAAAGTGAAATTTCTTTGCACTTTTATATCGTAATATCAAAGGGATTATAATATTAAAAATCATCAAGATGAGGGCATTTCTAATATTCCCTGATATTCAATTTTTTTTTTTTTTTAACGACAGGTAAAATGTTTCTTAACATAAGAATTATACATTTTCATACGAAATTTCATTTTGGGTACAACTATGATTGTTGTACAAATTATGATTGTTGTTAGTGTACAACTCATTTAGGGGTTGTTAACACTACGGAATGAATGCTTATCGCTAAGGACTACCAACAATTTTAAATGTACTTTCAAATGTACATACATATAATTAGTTACCTAGACATTTTTTGTTTGCTGTTAAAATTTTCTTAATAATTTCCATTCAGTTAATATTTTATTGTATTAATATAATTCGATTTGGTCATGTTTTGGTTATCGCTTCTCGGCCTTATGGCTAAGATCAAAGTGTAGTATCTGTTCTTATCAGCTTAACATCTGATAGATCCTCCATCGGAAGACAACAAATGTTAAACTGATTTTTGGAAACAGACGGAATGTTTAGGGGCTTGCTCCACTTCTGTCGCGGGTTGGCCTGGTATTGCAGTACCGCCAGGATTTCGGCCCAATATAAAAATCAATTTCATATTAGAAATAATAAGGTAACTTTAAAATGGTTCTTAATAGCGATCAGTGTGACCAGATCTATAAAATTTGTACAGCGAAATCTGTCATTAGACCGGGCACAGATTACACACAGATATGTCACGAGACGGAAGATTTTTTGTCTCTTTCTTAGAAAGCTGCCCTTTTTCATTTCTCTTTGAACCATCTTTTATGCCGCAATACAATGAACACAAATAGGAGAAAAAATTTTGAAAATATAATCATAAAAAGGTCGGAAAACAAATTTATTTAGTTGAGATTTATTTGCTAAACTGTTGTAACATTAACTTGTAACTTTACCGCAACACTAGTTAATAATATTTAAGTAAGTAAATAACATTATAAAACAAAACAATATAACTTAATACATTTTTTTTTTTTGTACAAAATAAAACGTTTGTTGAACTAATGCTTTTGTTAAACGTGGTTTGTGTTTTGTTATTTTTGTTTTGATCACGCAATTTGTGTTGATTGTAGCGGCCTGTTTTTACACATTGCCACTTCACTATCAAAAAACGCTTTTTGTCTCTTTCTTCGAAATCTGCCCTCGCATCTGATTTGGGCATTTCTCACACGTCATATTTTACATATCTGTGTGTAATCTGAGAAACCGGGCCAAAAATTGCTAAAAGATTTTTGTTAAAAATGTATTACCAGCAGGGCTGCCAGATTTGACGATTTTTGGTTCCGAAATTTTTTTTTCTAAAAAGAGACGATTTTATTTATTCTTCAAAATAAGACAATTTTTTGATGTTTGTTATTAGGCAGCACAGAAAAAAAAATATTTTTGTAAACAAGAAATCTTTATATTCATCCCTATTTTAAATAAAATTATACTAGAAATTTTTGCTCTTTTCCATTAAAAATATTATGGGCAAAAGTTTAATTTAAGTAAAAAATTCAGATTCAATTAAAAAATTTGATACCCATATTGCCTACAGAAAAGAGATAAAATATATAGCGATTTTCGCTTTTTATGTGAATAATTACAAAAAAAATAAATAAATTAACATTATTTTAAAACAGATTCAATTTGAAAAGCAGAACATTATTTCCACATACGTACGATTTGATGAAAACCCGAAACGAAAATATGGATTTAGCTAAATATCTTAATTAAAAGGTCGCAAGTGGTCAAGTTTTATATACCATTCTGCTTCAAAAACTCTTTTCGATGATACCAAATTTTATTTATGTCGTCTTGGGCCAAAGTACAAAAAATTCGAAAAACTGAAAAAAAAGACTTTTTTAAAAATGGTCCAGCTCACGGATGGTCGACACTAGAACCAAAATATTTTGGGAATCATCATAAAACATATAAAGTTTTATTTTCAGGTGGGTTACAAAAACACTTTTTTCAGCTCCATACAAGGTGAGTCGGCCTAATGTATATACTAAACCTCTGCACAAATGCATTTAAAAACCGTTTCAAGACATTCGTTTGTTTTTTAAATACTGATTGTCGCTCACTCTTAGCTAACGAATCAAATGCTATGTTGTGCAAAACACATATAACAAAAAATAAATAAAAACACACAATTGCAAATTAATTGTAATTAGTGTGTTATAAACGACCAAATACGAAGTGTAAAGAGTACGAAATTTACACCAAACAGCAACAAAGCAAAACAAATCACACGAATCACTCGAAAGAACTGTAGCAAAAAAGGTGATAAGTATGAATTATCTTGTTTTTTTTTCAATTATTAGGTATGACTACATAGCTAGATTTGTATGAAGCAAAAAACAATTAAAGATGAAAAATATTTTTATAGAATATTTAAGTTTTTATTTTAAATTATTTTATTATTACCAAAACATATTATCAAATATTTAATTAAAAGTAAAAAAAAATTAAAAGGTTATTCTATTAGTTGCAAAATTAATATAAAAATAATACATGCAACGATCAAAATCTGAGAAACAATCGGCAATAAACATCAAGATCACACATTGTGAATTGAAAACTTTACCGTACATAACTGTATTATAGACACACAATTGTTGTGTGTTGTTTTTTCGTTCAAATCAAATTATGGATTGAGTTGGTTTATTTAAATCCAACTACTGCTTTACACTGATTTGTTTGAAACGAACTACTGTTTTAACATTGATTTGGTTTTTCATAATGGATCATTCGAGCTGATTTAAAAAAAAAATCACAGTAGTTGACACAACAATAATTTGGTGTTGACAACTGTGTACAAGAAACAAATGCATTCGTGCAGTGGTTTAGTATATACTGCATAAGGTGTAACATTAATATTGTAGCAATTACAAAAGGAATGTCACACTTATATAAAAACGAATTGTATATATATCCAACAAACCAGGGAGCGGATATGATGATTGGAGCAATTTTGTTTTTACGCTTTTGGATATTCTATGTTGGAGGTTGAGGCTGTGCGCCGTAACCAGATTGTCTTTAAAAGAAAGTCGTAAAGTAAGAGTTTACAGTTCAGACTCCAGAATTGCTTTCCATGAGGTAAATTATTTTTATTTTCCTCTATATGGCCTTTCAATGTCGAATGTTGAGGTATTATTTGAATATTTATTTTTATAGCAGGGCACGATTCTCTACTCAAAGTAAATGTTATAGTTAAGTATGCAAAAAAAAAAAGCATTTGAGACCAGCACATAGCCCGCCCAGTTATCATTTTTTTTATCAGCGTAAAACGCTCTTACTGGAGTACGCTTTACTACACAACAGGATATCAAGAGTCGTTTTGTTTCGTTTTTGGCAGTTCTTTTTGTGCAGAATCCATATGATGTCAGGAAGATGGGAATTTCGTTGCATAATTTTATAACGTTACAATATTTTACAAAAAAAAAAAGTTTAAAATTTTGCAAAAAAAATTCACATTTTTTATTATATACCCAATCTGTATTTTTTTTTAATAAAATTCATTGTTTCTAGTTTCCAAAATGTTACCCCAACTCTTTGTGTATTTTATATTATTTGTAATTATTTATGGCATTGTTCAATAATGGTAATCAAACGAATTGTATAAGTATCCAATTATTTGACTTTTGGTTTTGTTCGAATAAGGAATTAATCGATTTTTAAATTTTAATTTTGTTCGATTAATCGAATAAGAGTTTGAATATGTTTGAATAACTCGAATAATTCAAATAATTTTATCCAATGGAAAAAACATACATTTCTATTTGATTTGATTCTTTTTTATATTAATAAACAGAAGAAAACCATAAAATAAAAATATAGCTAAACAATCTATATATATAAAAAAGGATGTGTGTATGTAACGTATGGACTCCAAAACGGCTGGGCCGATTTTGATGAAATTTTCAGGGAATCTTCAGAATATTCAGGCGGGTGACACTGTGAAGTCTGATTTCTGATTTTCGGTCTGGGGACGGAGGGGCGTGGCAAAATTCATAACTTGAGAACGGCTTGACAAATTTGAACGATTTTTTCTTTAAAATGATCGCCATGGTCTAACTTAGGTTTTGCGGAAAGAAAATGTTGCCCCGCCCACTTTTACGCTCACTTTTTTCGTAAGATTCACAGCATATATATACATACATACAACCATATGTATTTTCAAATCAAATGTAAATCAAATGTAAATCAAACATATGTATATGGACAACATTTTAATTTATAATATTATAATGATGAAAGAGAACTGGGCATAAACGATGTTTTACATGCAGTTTGACATGAAATTTTGCCAGAGAATGCGGTTTCATGGATTTTTATTTAAAGGCCGTAAATTTCGTTTAAAGATCAATTTAAATCGACTGGTAATACAACACTAATGTTTGCTTAGGGCCAGCAACGCGGACCGGGTCAGCTAGTAAATAATAAAATAACAATTCATTTATCGTATACAGTTTTAAAACTTTTAAATAAAAAAAATAATTAAAAAATCAAAAACCCTGCTGCAAAGCAGTTTTTAAGGCGCTAAAGAGACCGAAACAAGTTTAAGGAAATAAAATAACTACTTCGGTTGAACAGACTATAAAATGATCTGAAAGTCAAAGTTTAATATGTACATGCATTAGGCTCAGCAGCAATCGGGGTCCATTAATTGTATTTCAGTGTATAATTTGCAATTATGTCCCGCCTGCTAAACTTAATAAGGGAATTCAATGTCTCATATTTTTATAAATTATTTTTTAATTATTTATTTTTTTAGTCGTTTTTGTCACGGTATTTTTATGAGAGGTCCAGCCTATTTAAACAAATGTATTGTTCGTAATACAATTTAACTAATATATTATTTCTGAAATTTAAGTAAAATTGAAATCAATTGAGATTCTCAGTTAATTTTTTTTTAAATCGCCGTATTTTTCTTGATTTAAAGAGAAGTTATGGTTAAGATGAGAACTCAAAGTTTGAAGAAACTTTTTAAACTGGAACCCTTTTTAAAGTTTGTTTGATTTCAATTTCACTCATATGTATTCGATTTAGCGAAAATGGCTGATTACTTTATTTGTCTTAATTTTAAAGCTCTACTCTATATATTAATATATATATATGTTCCCATCGTTCCTAAAAGGAGCATAGGGCCTCTACTCTATAGGTTTGCGTAATTTGTTTCTTAAACGTACAGTAGTCCCTCGACTTACGTCGCAATTGGTTCCGGACGTACATGAGGACGTACATCGAAACAACGTAAATCGAATTTAAACATGCTCAATATGTTCTATACAAGGTACCTGTATTAAAAACTTAAAAATTACGTCTAAAGTAAGGCATAACATATTACAAAACAGTAAGAAAGTATATATAAAAACAAATTTTCAAAAGTGCACCCTATTTGGGACCCATGGGCAATCATGACCCACAAGAAAAAATTATGGTATGAGGTTAAGATTCGTGTAAAAGTTCTTTATGGCGAATATTATTTAGATATCCTCATCTATATGAGATAAGTTTAAATGATTTTAGATAAGGGGGTTTATATGTAAGACCTATAGTTTATTTTGGATCTACAATCACCACGTTTTGCCTTGACATAGAAGCTATCGTTTTTTGCTAAATTTTGTATCAATACCAACATTTATAAAAAAGGAACTTTGGGAACTTTGGTCAAATATGGGCCAATTCCAACATCATTTTTTAAGATGATTAAAATTGCAATAAAATAAGTTTGGACCAAATTTAAGCTAAATACCAACATAATAAGTTGGTCCATGGGAACAAATACTCAATTCCGAACAAAACCTTGTGTGGGGGCTATGTGAAATTATGAACCGATACTCACCATTTTCAATAGGCATGTATACCAAATTTCATGAAATTAAAAAACTGTAAGTTGCGTACAATGTTTCCATTGACAGCCTGCAAGCCAGCCGAACGAACGGATATCGTAAGGTCGATTGAAAAAATGATTCTTAGTCAATCGGTATACTAAAATTAGGGTCTAGCACCAATATCTTTAAGTCTTACAAACATTATCACAACGCATAATACCCTTTCCACTGCATATTTTGGTTTTTTGAGCTCATATTTCCCTCCGTTGTGTTTGACAAGCAAAACAAAAATGTTTCCATGTATAGATAGGAATAGCTACACACGCATAAAAAACCTCAAAAGAACATTTCCACTAAAAACTTTGATTCCCCGCTTTTTGCTTATAGAACATAAGGAAATGAGGCGACTTAAATCGAATGGCGACGCAAATCAAGGTTATAAGACACAAAAAATCAGAAGACGCAAATCGAATGACGACGCAAATTAAATTAAGGAGTCATAAAAAATTTGGAGACGCTAACCGAAACAACGTTAATCGAGGCAACGTAAATCAAGGTATTACTGTATTACTACTTTACCCCAAACAATTCGTGATTTTGTTTTCAAATATCTAGCTAATGACACTTCGGTTTTTAAGACGAATCTAACAATACCTAAAATGTCAAAATTCATCCAGCCGTTTGGATGGTAAGAGGTAATAAAGAAATTGAAGGTCGGATAAAAACAGGTAACCCATAATCTGACACTGGATGGTTTACATATACATAAATGCTGATGAATTTTTTACAATGACCGTCAAACTCAATATGAAAAAGCGCTCTTTTAGTACGAAAATTCATACATATGGAATTAGTAGTTAATTGTTTATTACATGATTTGTGTCACCCACACCCACTTCTAAAAAGGGACTAAAATATGTTCAGATTATAAACAGAATGTAACAACATGTTATTTAGTTGTTATGTATTTTATTAGTTAGAAATCTAAAAAAATATATTTTTATATTAAAAAAGTAGAATTTTCTAAGAAATTGACAATCGCAAAACGCTTAACATTGGCGTTTCTAACTTAAAATCGTATAAAAAGTGTTCTGTAAATCGCAATAGCAAGAAGTTTGGCGACTACAAATTGCAAAATTATGCTCAAGGGAACTAGAATGTTCGCAAAATAAACGCACGAGTTTCAGAACACCATTAAATAAATTTGGCGTTTTGCGATTTCAAATCTTGCGATTGTCAGAACATGGCCGTATGCAGTTACCAAACGGTTACTTTAATAAATCAATTGTGGCACGAGCTGTGCGACATGTTGCGCCGTCTTGTTGAAACCACAGCTCCAGCACATCATAGTTGTTCAATTGATGAACGAAAAAAGTCAGTAATCATGATTTATTTTGATTTATGATTTATTTATTAATTGTCTATTGATTTTTCCTTAAAGACATTTTACAAATTTAAATTTACACTTTAATAAAATAGACAATTTACTTACATTTGATTACATTACATTTATTTTACTGCATATCAATTTAGAAACTCAATTATTAATCTACTTATTGACTTTGGTTCCAATGAAAAATCAATAAATCTATGTAATTAATTGAAGGTGTTACACACTCTTCTAAGAGGGTCAGCATCGCTATAATTCGCTCTGAAAAATTTGACAGATAACGCGATGCAATTTCGAGATGAACGTTGAGAAATATTAAATGTAATCACATTAATTAAAACCCCAGCGCAGATATCACCATTAATAATGTTCAAAATAAACTTCACATTTAGCATTGTTCTTCGACTTTTTAAAGTAGGGCGTTTTATCAGAGTAGGGATGGGCAAATTGAAAAAATATATCGATACATATCGTATCGATATTTTTTAAGAGTATCGATATGTATTAATTAAGAATATCGATATATCGATGTATCGAACGTATTAAGCTAAAATTATTACCAAGTTTCAATACATATTTACATAGTTACAAAAATATTACATGTCATTCCATTCTTACTTTTTATTATTTCTCTTAATTTAAAATTTTCTGCCTGTCCCTCGCTTTCGAACGGAACTTTCTTTCGCTTAACTTTTATTTAAAACAAAAGCCAATGTTAAAATTTTGTTTTTAAGTTAAGTTATGCGAACGAAGTTTTCGTTTGAAATCGAGGGACCGGCAGTTAATTCTACAATAAAAAAATTTAAAAAAAAGTAAAGAATACAAAAAAAAATTTTATTTATTCGCAAATAATATCTAAAAAAAAAATTTATTGGGACTATATAATGCTGGATTATATACTGCCGGTAAGCAAAACTTGTGACACATACTATACAAGTAAACTGTGCAATATTTTATTTTTATATATAAGAACATGCTCAAATAAAAAAAAAATAACTAAATATTTTTTTTATTATTAACATTCGAACTTTCATGAGTGCTAATACGCCATAATTATAATTATTCTAGGAACCCTTTCCAGAATATTTTTTCCGCGCTTATTTTTTTTGCTGGCATCCCTTAAAAACCGAGACAAAACTGAACTGCCGTTATTTTCTTAATATTAGTTTAAAAAAATATGATGCAATTCTTAAAAAACAACAATATTGTAAGCAGGTGAGCAACGGTTAAAATGTTGAATTTTATTATAAAGATATCTTAAAAATATCGAATTCGATAGTCGTAAATAAATATCGATGTATCGATAAATGGGTATTTTTTATATCGGCGATATATATCGATTATAATTTTTTTAAATATCGATATTTTGATATATCGATATTTATTGCCCATCCCTATAACAGAGCCAGTCGAACTGAGTATGAAGGCATGGTTAGTGGGTAGATATGTAATCCACGAAGACAGAAGAGCAGGAATTTTTTCTGTACCGATTCGATTGTAGCATACGGGTCATCGAACTCTTTTGCCCAGCGTTTTATATAGCCAAGTGTGTCTCTAGCTTTACTTATCATTAACGGTATATGCGAATTAAAGCTCAGTTAAGGGTCAAGTAGTATTTCAAGATCAAGGAAGCTATCAACTGTATAAATTTGAATACTTCCTAGGAAGTAATTTACTGTAGCTGGATTATTTCTTGAAAAAAGCATTAGTTTACACCTCTTTAAATTTAGCTCCATTAGGTTTGCTTCACACCATCCATAAAAACAATCTAGATCATTTTGAAGATGTTGATGAACTAACACATGGTTTTAAGTTAAAAACATTTTAACATCATCAGCATACATAAGAACATTTGAAAATTTTGTAACTCCAGGCAAATAATTAATAAAAAGCAGGAACAATAGAGGTCCAATGTGGCTGCCTTGGGGTACTCCTGATTGCACATTTATTTTTCGAGAAAACGTTTTATTAAAAAGGACGGTTTGGACTCTATTCGATAAATAAGAGTTAATTCAGTTTAAGGTCAGATCTGTAACACGTATTAAATGAAGTTTATTTACCAAAACAAAATGATTGACTTTATCAAACGCTTTGCTGAAATCAGTATAGAAACATCTGTTTGATTCCTTATGAAAAAACCACTATTGATTGCAATTGTTAGTTGAAGAAGGTTTGTTGTAGTAGAGCAGCCTTTTTTAAATCCATGTTGATATGGCTCTATAGCGGTCACCATTGTCTCGTAACGTTCTGCCCAGCATCGTTTTTAAAGAAGTACGGACTAATAATTCCACCAGCTCTTAAAGCACACCAAACATACAGTTTTACTGGATGTAACGGTGTCTCACCATACACTTGAGGATTATCACTACTCCAAATACGGCAGCTTTGTGAAATGTGAGCTTCATCGCTAAACAAAATTCGCGCGATACGTATTTCGAACAGAACCATGACTTTCAAAATAAATTTGCACAATTTGCAAGAGTTCAGGCGTTAGTCTTTTCATGTTGAAATGGCAAACCAAACTAAACATAAATCACTTGGCAGCTGACAAAATAGCAGCCAGTTAAAAAAAGTGTTGCCAAATTGATGTTTTATACCTCTATAAAAACACCCTTTAAAAACTAATTTTTCAAAATTCTTCATATTTAACAGTGTGTGGAATGTTGTTAATAGCGCTGTGGGACGTATTTAACTGATGAATTTATCTTCATACCCTTATTAGTTTTTAACCGACAGTAGTTTTTTTACCGACTTTTTTTTTCCATTTTTACACGTTGACTAAGATTTTTGTTTATGATTTACGTGCTTAAAGATTTTACAAGCCGCTAGACTGTTTATAATGCAGTTGCTTAGTTTTGTTGGTGCAACCATATTTTTTTTTGTTGCAGTTTGCCAAAGTGATATTAAATTATATATTTTTGTGTATTATTAACATTATTTTTTTTTGTTGTTATTTAAAAAAAAAAGCAAAAAGATTTAGTTCATAGACAAGTTTGAGCAACATTCAAATGGTTGTGTGTTGCACATAAGTCAGCTAAGTGAAATTGCTGTTAATCATAGTAGAGTAATAGTGAGTTGTTGTGGTAAACTGCCTCATGCTGCTGCTGGTGATGACTGACGATGGTGGCATGTTTATAGATTATTGAAATGTGGCAAGCCAGCCAATAGACGTCGCGACGTCTAAAGGAGCGACTTGGCATTAAAATAATCTACATAAATAAAGTTTTAATAATCAAGCTCAACAAAATATTGACAATATTAACATTAATTTATGGACATGTACTCGTATGTAATTGAAATAATAATTATTTTTCAACATGCAGGTTTTTGTTTGTTTCTGTATTCAGTATTTGCCATCAATCTGGTTAAATGAAATTTGATTGCTTGTTTTTTTTTAATATGAAATATTGGAGGCCCCCATAAATGTGTTAAGTTTGAATAAGAATTTTGTTGCTGCTAGGGTGTTCAGCCGATTAATTCTTGTTCGATTAATCGAAGAATTTTAGACGATTAATTGTTCGATTAATTTAAAATTGCTAATTTCGATTTAATGATTAATTTTTTTCCTTCGCTAATTAATCCCGCGAAGCTCTTCGCTTGTCTGCAGGAGACCAGAGTCTCTGGCGGGAATCGAACCCGCAATCCCGGTACTGATAGACTAGCTCACTACCAGCTAGCCTACCGGGGCACCCGGTTATGCCGATTAATCGAATAACAATAGATATATGGTTTTTCTGTCAAATGTATAATTTTTTAAAGTTTTAAGTCAAATAAACAAACCAAATGTATGTGTCCGTTGGAATTTAAAAAAAAAAAAAAAAAAAAATCAGTCATGTTTAGTGAGTAATTCACATACATGGGCGTACTGCTTACTGAAAAAATGTTCAGTAAACAGTAAAAATTTACTGGTTACCGAAAAAATTTGCAGTAATCCGTTAATTTTTACTTATTATTAAAACAAATGCAAAAAAAATATTTTTAACCCTGGACCCACACGTTCAATAAATCAATTTCAAGTTGTTCACAAAAACTGCTTGTAAAAACTTGTTTGAATTGACAGCTGTGTCACAGGCTGCATACAATTTGATAGTCAATTTCATTTTAAAAATGCCCCCGACGAAGAAACAACTTTAAATAGTAGCATGACTCAAAGTATTTTGTTTAAAAAAAGCACAAGAATTTTTTAGAACACAATTTTTTTTTAATAAAGCTCATTTATTTTTTAAGTAATATATATTTTATAAAGAAAACGCCAAAGTTAATTCGAGGTCAGTTGTCAAATCAAACATAACGTTGGTAAACAAATGGAAAGGTAAAATTGAGAGCAATCTCGTGGTCAATTTAAAAAGTGTAACAACGTTAGTAAAAAAAGTGAGAGAGTATGAGTAAGTTCGTAAGTGCATAAAAACTGTGCATCACTACTGCAGTGATGCAAAATTTTGTTGCTGATGCGTGATCACCAGTTGCAGTTGTGATGCTGATGCTTTTTTACTGCACAACAGCAGTGCAAAGTTTGAATTTTGAGCACGAGCTAAATTTCAAAAGTTTCATAAACGAACATAAATTAATAATAAAAATGTTGTCAACAATAGTGATGACAAATTTTATTGAATATATTAAAACAAAATGGTGACGGGTTTCTTATAAATAACAAGAAAAAGCATCAAAAAAGAAAAATAAAACGATTTCTTTTATATCAAAATTTATTTATTATTCAGTTATTTTTCTGATGCAATAATTGCAAAAATTTGCTGCAGAGCTGCGGCATCACTGCATAAAAAAACTTTTGACCCATGAGAATGATGCCAAGTTTCTTACATGTAATGCTTTTATGAACATTAAAGCTGGAGGTCCACACCACGCGTTTTAGCCTCTTTTTAAAAAGATCTGTTTGTTTGATTTTATCAATTGGCATGAATTATTACTTTTGTTTTGTTTTTTTTTTTTTTTGTTTTTTTTTTTTTTTTTTTTTTTTTTTTTAATAAAATATTAAAATACTTGTAATTAATAATGTTTATTTACTCAAGTGCCAATTTTTTCTAAAATTATCAAAAAAAAAAATCTCTTAATTTATAAAATTTCTGGATTTTGAAGTATTCGAATAATCGATTAATTTTAAAATTTTATTCGTTTAATCGAATAAGTCAAACATGCCAAATATCGATTAATCGCTTAATCGAAAAAAGCCGATTAATTGAACACCGTACTTGCTGCCATCAAATCTATGGCAAAAAGGAAAAAGTGCTTAAGTCGGCTTAAGCTGAATTTGAGTTTAGGGCACATTTGTATTCTTCATGTATAAAAGTACCCATCGACAAAGTTTTAATTATTTTGTAATATTTTTTATGAACAAACAACGAAATTACTTTTTGCTTATTTTCTTTTCAATGAGCAATAGCATTTGGAATAAAAGCTGAATTTTATTTCTGATCTGCGACATTAGTAATATTTATGTATTAACTTGAAAAAAAAACTATAACCGAAGACAAGTGATGATTTTATTAAAACAAAAATATATTTTCAAAAAAAACCCCCCTTTGTCACCGTCCAGACTTGCAATTTTTGTTGCAGCAATTATTGTGTTTATAGAGGAGAGGGAGGAGAAGTTTGGGGAGGGTTAATGAGTTTCATGTACTCTGCAATTCCGTTTGGATTTGTTACTCTCCCACCTTTCAACTTGAAGTTGGCTGCAGGTGTATTTGTATTTATATATACAATATAAAAAGAGCAAGATAAAAATACAAAATTTGCAACCCTAGAATTTTATAATCTGGACACTAGTTAGTGCAATTTCAAAGCAGAAGTTTAAAAAGTTGCTGCAACAAAAATTTAAAGTCTGGACGATGACTTTAAAATTTAATGGCTTTCCGACAAACCTTAAACAAAATCGACTTAAGCACTTTTTGCTTCTTGCCACACAAATCAACCCAACCATAAACTTTCTTGAGAATATTTAACAATTCTATTGTCTTATTAAAATCAACCACCACCTTTGAGAAAAACGAAACAACTGTTTTACTTACACAAAATGTGGGAAATTCACGGTTTGTCGTCTTCAGACAAAAAAAAAACTTCTTATCTGATTTTCTAGATCAAGTGTATGGCATATTCTTATAAGAAAATTATATGAATTTCTTAAAGAACAACAACACAACTGAAGAAGACATATTCATGTAGGAGGGTGTAAGTTGGTAAGTAAGTGAATAAGTGCATGAGTGAAAGAATGAGTTGGTGGTGAGTGTTTGTATTCAAGTACTTTAAGAATCCCCCTGTTTTTGGGTGCAACAGACAGTCGTTATGCATTTGAATATAATTTTAAATTTATTTTGAGAAAAAAAAAACAATGAAATCAAAATCAAACTGCATAACGTTTCCCACATTATGAATTGAAACAGCGTGGTATCTTAGAGATAATTAATGTGAAATTTTAGAAAATTTAATTGCAATATTGAGAAAATGAAAATATATTTCTCTTCTTTCTTAGAAATTAATTTTCCCAGCAATTAAATTTTATTTTACAATCTTATGACATGAATTAAAAAAACATTTACGAAAAATTAAATCTTAAAATAAAAAATATGTATAACAAAAGTTCAAAGTTTTTGCTAAAATGTGAACAAAAGCTGAACAGTATTTTCCCTAAATATTTTGCGTTTCCCCATACATTTTTCGGGAAAAGGATACAAGTTTCGAAGAAAATTTATTTCGTGATGGGGGTGAATATGTAGTTATATGAAAACCCCAAAATATATTTGGCAATTTGATTTATTCGAACTCCAAAAGTCAATTGGGTGCTCGATTTTGTATGAAAAACTTTAAACTCGATTTTCTTGGAAACTAGAAGCGCTAGAGCCAAAATAATGAAAATCTGTGATCACTCATATTTCTTACCAAAAAAATATTTTAGGGCCGATTTTGTATGAAAAACTTTAAACTCGATTTTCTTGGAAACCAGAAGCGTTAGAGCCAAAACAATGATATTAACTCGATTTTCTTGGAAGGTAGAGGCTATAGAACAAAAATACTTATTCGACCCTTTTATAATGTGAATTTCTATGAAAATACTTTTTTAATGAAATAAATTAGTTATTTAATAAAAATAAATTTTTTTTTTACTCGGTTTGAATTTTAATAATTATGTTGTTTTTTGTTAACAAAAAGAAAATTTGTTTGCAATTCGCTTAACAGCGTGTGTAATATTTATGAGCGATCCCGTGATTTGTTAAGAACATTGTGATTAGTGAACGTGATTTAAAAATCACTGCTCCTTAAAACTGTGATTGTGATCACGGTTTGTCATTTTTCAGTTCTTTTATATTTTATATGTAAAAGGTGATTCAAGTAGAGATACTTTTTTCAATAGCCTTTTTTTGACAGATCACGTGTGAGTCGTGTCACGCTGTCATGTTATTTTTGTTTAGTATTGTTTGGCATTTCATAATGGAAAGACTTACGCCTGAACAACGTATACAAACCGTTTAACTTTATTACGAAAATTCGCGTTCTGTGAGGAATGTGTTACGTGCACTTCGCTCAACTTAACGTCAACATAATCGGCCTACTGAGCGTACTATTCGCAACACCATCACCCATTTTGAGACCCAGCATTAATTATTGGATAATGTTCGACCGAATAGACCACGTCCAGCACGCTGGGAAGAACATAAACCGCCCGTAGCTGAGTGTACACGAAGACCGTGGAGAGTCGATTCGGCGCCGTTCGCAGCAACTCGGACTGATGTATGGAACGACTTGGCGCATTTTACGTCGAGATCTTAAATTGAAAGCGTACAAAATACAGCTTGTGCAACAACTGAAGCCGCTCGACCTTCCCAAGCGACATCGCTTCGCTCTATGGGCTCTTGAAAAGTTCAAAGAAGATCCGACGTTTTCGAGGCAAATTTTGTTCAGCGATGAGGCCCATTTCTGGCTCAATGGGTATGTAAACAAACAAAATTGCCGCATATGGGACGAAGAGCAACCTGAAGAGATTTAAGAACTGCCACTTCATCCAGAAAAAACAACGGCTTGGTGTGGTTTGTGGGCCGGTGGAATCATCGGTCCATATTTCTTCAAAAATTATGCCAGTGCAAACGTAACTACCAATGGCGACCGTTATCGTACCATGATAACCGACTATTTGATTCCTGAAATTGAAGCTCGTGATCTCGGCGATATTTGGTTTCAGCAAGACGGCGCCCCTTCCTATTGAGAGAACACTTCGGTGAGCACATAATTTCACGTTTTGGGTCAGTCGATTGGCCACTAAGATCGTGTGATATCACACCGTTAGACTTTTTCCTGTGGGGATATGTAAAGTCAAAAGTGCATGCGGACAAACCCGCTTCGATTCAGGTCTTGGAGGAAAACATCACGCGTGTCATTCGCCAGTTACCAGTCGAAATGCTCGAACGAGTCATCGAAAATTGGACTCAACGGATGGACCATCTGCGACGTAGCAACGGCCAACATTTGATAGATATAATCTTCAAAAAATAATTGCCAAAGAATGATCTTTCAAATAATAATAAACATTCCCCATTAAATTTGAATTTTCTGTGTTTTTTTCTTTAAAAAAGTAGGGAACATCGTAATGGATCACGCTTTACAATACACGAGCTTTCGCAAAAGAGCTTTTGTAAATACTTTGCAAAGAAACAGCAGCAAATTGTAAGAGCTTTCAAAGCTGTTTACTTGCATATACATACATACTTGACTAAATAAAACTTTGGCTTTAAAATTAATACTAATAGGGTAGAAGAGAGAACGAAAGGAACAGAAATATAATTTGTTATTGCATTCAAAAAACGCTATTACCCACAAAAACAGTGAAATATTATAAATTTGTGTATGAAAAAAACGAAAAGAACGTCTTAGCAAGTACCTGTTACTTGACAAATTTGGTGACAACTGTGATTCGTGAATTTTCAATAACAGTGATTAAATTACAGGTACAGAAATATCGCTCATCTCTAGTGTGGAACATACGTTAAATACGTGTAGGACATATTAAACTGACGAATTTAACTTCACACCCTTGTCTGGTTTCTGTTGCAAAGCCTTAATGACACTGTTTCATTACAATCAATCCGAATTTTGTTAACTATTACGCTGTTTCGTAATTGCAGATATCCCATTTTCTTGGAAATCTAATTTTTTGTAGTGCAAAATATCCAAATATCAATCTTAAAATAATTTCATAAATTCGATCTCTTCACTTTTAATCTCGATGATCATGATGATCATTTTATTCAAATAAAAACCACAACTTGACTTTTATTTTTTCTTCATTCAACAATAATAATAAATCGAATTTTTATTTACTGTAAATCAAATAAATGAATGAATTTGCAGCAATAAAAAAAACAACAACAGCTGGAGATGCAACAGCAAAAACAAAAAAAGAAAAAAATTATCCATCAATAACATTTAAGTACAAACTACTTGAACATGGTGATTTATTACTTTTCGTAACAATGACATTTTGCCATCAAATTGAAAAAAAAAAACTTACAACAGGCAAAAACAAATATCTGCAACAAATCTAAATACTACTTACAACAGTTGCAGTACGAATAACAATTTTGTTTATGCAGCAACTGAAATTTAAATACAAATATTTAGATTGTCATTTAAAGTTTTTTTTTTCTCTTAAACAGATTTTCAATTACAATGGTCTTGAAGAAGTACTTGCTGAAGATTTAAATAAAATTTGTTCGTTTGTTAAAAAAAAAATACAGATGCCATCAAGCCCCACACAAAAACATATGCTCGCTCCATTTAAAGTAACGTAACTAGAGAGGTACTCATATGAACCATTTACAAATAGTGTGTATATTTTCCTTTTTTCTTTTTTTTTTCGTCCCATGTCGTATGTGGAAGTGAAAGAAGGGAACCCAGTAAGGTAAACAATAAAGAAAATAGATAAATTCGTATGGAAACAAACAATATCAACAACAACAATCAATATTCTTCTTGTATTTTTTCCTATTTTTTTTTTTTTTTTTTTGGAAATTTTTCTTAAATTTATTCATCAATTCAATTGATCAATGTTGAACAACAAATAACAACATCAAAATGTTTTAACTTTAGGAGAAGAGATTGCAAGTACGAGGAGTACTTGTTGTAAAGATACAAGTACCCTCTAACATTATTCTAATAAACAAATTGAAGTGGGTTGGTTTGAAGTTTAAATATTAGGGAGGGTTACTTGGGTTAAAGTAAATTTGTAAAAAAATTTTCTGAAAACTAAAAAAACACTTTAAAAAAGGGGTACAAGCTGCAAAAAAAATTAGAAAACATTTTTAAATGGTTAATGCATTTAGCTCAGACCGAGTTCTATACGTGCAGCGGGGTTATTTTTTTTAACTCAATATGTAGAATAGAAACAAAAGAAGCTTTGATATTGTTACATGTAAGACCGGAGTGTTTAAAATTCTTATTCACTTTATGGTCTTACTTATATAATATTTTTAGCTTTTCTAAAGTATTTGGAAAAAGTTTCCTGACGAGCTGGCCTAAACAACCAGCGAAATACGCATAGGAACTAGCTTTCCCACAACAATAAATTTCAGTATTTTCATTCAAAAATTGGGATTATTAGCACATCATTAATAAATGAATTAATTAATAAAAAGAAATTAAGTAGTATCGTTTTAAATATTTTGTATGCACGAGGTGCTCCCAGGGGTATATAGGAAAACATTAAGATGATACTGCATCTTATGCTGTTCCTCCTCTAGTGAAAGCGGGTGCAGGCAATAACTGGAATTCAGCAGAATCCCAAATTAACAGCTTTCTTTAGATCGCGGCTGACCAGAGATCCTAACATCAGAATTGTGACATCAATGTTTTTACAAATTGCAACAATGTAGATAATGTACCATCATCCAATGACAAACGTCATAAATTTTGATATATTTTATGCGTTATCTACGCTATGACTACAGGGACATAATTTCTAAGCCACAATTTTGTATTATTAACATTATTTTTATCTTGGAGAAGTAAAATTTGAAGCAAAAATTCCCATATTCTATTTTTTTAATTTTTAAGTTTAATACATTAAATTTTCAAAGTAGATAGATTACGAAAACCATACCGGTCATGCTGCTGGTGTGTCTTATAATTGAGAGTTATTCTATAAACAAAGGGCGGAATACCGCAAAAGTGAAACAAACATGTCGAACGGGTATGTAAATAATAATATTCTCTCAATTTGACTTAAGTCGATTCCAATAACTCAATTAAATGACAACCTAATGGGTCCTTTCTACGATGTTACTGAGGCATCGCACTGATGACATGTCTTATTTAACCGAGACCGATTTCTCATTTATGTGATGCCAATGTGGCACCCAATTGATGAAGTTATTTCAATTTTTAACTCTGATGACAATTTGGGTAAGTGATGTTAGGCTGACATCACAATGATGAAAATTGGCATGGGGTCAAATACTAAGACACTTGTCATAGTACTGATGTCATGACGCCTTTTATATCAGTGTGGTACCACAGGAGACAGTAGCCCCATCGGGAATCACATGGTTTGTAGTTTGCACCCAAAGTCGCAGGAAGGAAGTTCCCAAAAAGCCTGTTTGAGGGTTTATTTTTCATCACTAGTGGGAAAGTTCGGCCTGCAACAAATGCTGCCGACTTACTATTTAATGCAGCGATGGTTATATAGCTCCAGCTCTTAAACAAGGGGCGAGTGTTTAATTCTGCCGGATTAAATACTTTAAACTGCTGCCTGTGTATAGCGGTTTGTAAGAGCATTGTGTAAAGATATTAACACTTCGTTTTAATCATGAGTCTGGCCTAGGGTTGCCAGTTTTGAAATCAGAGAAATCAGTACATAAGAGAAAAAATCAGTACAATTGCATAAAAAACAGTACATATACTTTTTAAATATAAAATTGCATATTATTAACATAAAAACTTTATCCCCATATTCATAAAAAATATTTTATGTTTATAGCAGGTTTATTTTTTTTTTTTATTAATTAATTCCTTATTTACAATCTGTCCAAGGACAATAAGCAAATCTGTTCAATTTTGATACATCACAGGGCTTAATAGCTCCAATAAGATATTAAGCATAAAATTAACATTACAAATTATTTATCATACATAACGTTAAATTAAATTTAACGAGGATTTGTAGTTTGATTTGACAATGATTTATAATTTTATTAAACAATGTTTAATTATTTAGATTTAACTTCTGAATTGAAGATCAAACACGTGAAATCGTTTAATTCGTCTGATTTCATCAGAAGAATCTAATAATGAGATGGCAACAGGATTGACATGATTACTTAACCGTTGAAGATATTTCTGGCTAAAAGATTGTATTTAATTTTTAACTGGTGTCATGGAAAGATCATTTCTAATGGCTTTGTTTGTTATAAACCACGGTGCATTTGTTATCATTCTGAGAGTTTTGGACTGATATCTTTCGAGAATTTCAGTATTAGAATTACTGGCAATACCCCAGAGTTGCAAGCCATAAGACCAAACATTCTGAGAGTTTTGGACTGATATCTTTCGAGAATTTCAATATTAGAATTACTGGCAGTACCCCAGAGTTGCAAGCCATAAGACCATACAGGTTTAAGAATTGTTTTATAAATTCTTAATTTGTTATTAAGATTCAATTGCGAATGCGGACCAATTAACCAATACAGTCTCTTTGTTTTGATTTTAAGTTGATGCGATTTACTTTTTATGTGGGGTTTCCAGGTCAGACGTCTGTCGAGTATCATCCCAAGATACTTGACCCTGTCGCCACAAGGAATAATATTTCCATTGAGAACAACTGGTGGGCAATTTCCTTTTCTGAGTCCAAATGTTACGTGTTGAGATTTTTCGCAATTAACTTTGATGTTCCATTTCTTCAGCCACAGCCAAAATTCATTGAGCATATGTTGTATATATATAGACGCTTGAATAGGTGATTCACTGGTTGCCAAAATTGCGGTGTCATCTGTGTAAGTTGCCACAAGAACATTATCAATGGAAGGCATGTCTGACGTGAAAATTGTGTATAAAACGGGACCCAAAACACTACCTTGTGGGACTCCAGCCTGTATTTTATGAAGTTCTGAAGTCGAGTCATTGACCTTAACGTAAAAATATCTTTCAGATAAATAGCTTTTGAAGAGTAGATAAAATGGAGCTGGCAAGCATTTTCTAATCTTATAAAGTAAGCCGGTGTGACACACTCTGTCAAATGCCTGTTGAATATCAATAAATACCGCAGAACAGTATTGTTTCTTTTCGAACGCAGCTGTAATAACATTTACAATTCTGTGAATTTGCTCCGGAGTACCGTATTTTTGTCCATAGCAGGAAATAGCCTTCGTAAAAGAATTTTTCGAATATTTTAGAAATTACAACCAGAAGACTTATTGATCTAAATGAAGTTGCCAGATTTTCTGGTTTGTTTGGTTTTTTGATCATAATAATATCTGCGTACTTCCATTGAGATGGGAAGTGGTTAAGTCTTAAAATAGAATTGTAAATTAACGTTACAAATACCACGCATTTATGTGGTAATACCATTGGCATTCCATATTGCAATATGTATTTTTAAATTAATTTTAAATTAATTAATATAATTAATTACATCATATTCATTAGTTGATTCATTAAATTATTTTGTTTTTGCATAAATGTCTCAAGCGTTTTAAGAAGATTTTGTTCTTGTAAGTTGTTACTATTATTTTTAACTGCTTGGGAATATGAGAATTGAGTATTTTCGGGTTCAGTGTTATTATCCCTATTAAAAGAATTGTTATTATAGTTAACATTAGTATTATTAAAATATAGCAGGTTTATGAAATGAATTTTCTATGGAAATCTGTTTAATAAACCTTTTATTAATCAAAAATATTTTTTATAAATATGGGGTTAATCTTTTTGAAAACAAAACTTGAATTCATTCTTTAATTTGAATCGTGAAAAAATTTAATTAATAAAACTGAATTTTTTTAAAACAATAATTGAATTCCGTATATGTGACCTTCTCCGAGAAAAGGGACCTAGTGTGTCAAAAAACTGGTTTAGACTTAAGAGTTGATTCTGGTACCTAAAAGGGTGTAGAATAAGATGAAATGAGTTAGATTTCTGATAAAAATTTATTTACCCCATAAAAACGTACAAAAAGAACTTGGGAAAATCGATAAAAATGAGAAAAACATTAAAATCTGAAAATTTAAATGCGTTTTTCTCAAAACTTCATTTTCACACACTAGGCCCCTTTTCTCGGAGAAGGTCACATTTATTTATAGCGCGAATACAATAAAAAATCTAAAACACAACAAGTTGTTAAAAATTCGATTCTTAATTTCTTGTTAGCTACTTGGTTAAATATTTTTCAAAGAAATATTAATTCTATTAAAAGCAAAACTTGAGTTCATTATGTCTGAAGCTTCGTACTAAATGGTCGCTCAATGTAAATATTTTGCTGTTTTGAGTTAATTGTTGCATTAGGTCTTTTCTTAGCCTAGCAAATATTTGACGAAAATAACGTGGCCAACATGGGAACTAAAATTGTATTTTTTTTATTCTATTATATTTGTTGAATATAGGTCAACATAAAATTAAATAAAAGTAGTTTTTTGCTATATCTACCAGCATAATTAATTCCATTTTGCAATTAAAAGGTCATGCTGAATCTCTTTTCTTTTGCGGAAACAGCCAATGTTTAATTTAACCGAGAACAGCTTCAAAACGGGTTTTGCTAGTCAATTTCACTGAGAACTCTTCTATAAAAAACTAAAATTTAAATTTTCTCAAAAATGGATTATTTGACATTGGCCCTTTTAGCACCAAGCAAGACAACAATGTTAAAAAATAAATTAAACACTTGAAATAACGAAGCTTGTTATGTATTTATCTTCAAAATAATTTAAAAGTGATTTACACCTAATAACAATTAATAATTGTAATAATTGCAAAAAGCACAATCGTTTTTCAGATGATCTTATACCATAGATTTTTATATATAATATATTTACAAATGTATGGACATAAATATTAACAATGTTACAAGTTAAAAATATTTATGACCATTTTGTACATTGTCCACAATTTATTTCCTGTCTTCAGTCATCAAGAAATTGTAAAACTCATTACAACTATCACCATCTGCAACTCACTCTCTAGGATTTATAATAGGAGCCTGTTTCTCTCTATTCTCCACTTTGAAAACTAAAGACTCGTTCTGTATAAGCGTTTGAATGTGGAAAGGAAAAAATAAAATTACACATTTCCTCAAATTTGTAAACGCACCAACATTTAGAAACTCTTTCCATTTTTCTTCTACTATCTTCTTTTTTCGTACTGACTCGGCCAAAATCTTTAATGTTAATAACTCATCGATAATAACATCTATATTAATATTTGTATCGCAAACAATTTGACATGTGACAAACTATAAACTTTTTTTTTTTTTTTTTTTCATTATTTATTTATTGAATCTTCATATATTAAATATGAACTAACAATAATTAATCAAATCTTATACTAATACTTTATTTTTGTCCTGCCAATGCTAGACGAAAATTTTTCTCTTCACGGTTTCTATACACATATGTAGATTTTTAGCGGTCTTCTCGTCGGATGAGTCCTGCATTATCTCTTCTCCTTAATCTAGAGTGGCCGCTGTCATTTAAAATATTTCGAGCTAGTGGATTTGGGTGCGACTGAAGCCTTTTTAAATATTTTGCTGCGTACTTCGTAATAATAGTTTTTACTAATGGCACATTGAGATCCTTGTGAATATTAGAGTTTTTAACATACCAGGGAGCAGCTGTGATTATTCGAAGAAGTTTATTTTGGCGCCTTTGAATTTTTTCGATATTTGAACTATAAACTGAACCAAATTAATATATAATAACAGTACAACAACAGTACATTAATGAAAAAATCAGTACATTTGCGTACTGATTTGCTTGTAATGCATAAAGCAGTACTTTAAACAAAAAACAGTACATGTGCTGATAAAAACAGTACGAATGGCAACCCTAGTCTGGCCAGACCTTTTTAAATTTTAAAAACAATTTTAATATAGTAAACACAGATAAATACTTCCAATTTCAGGTATCCTTCTAGAATTTAGTTGGCTATAAACATTAAAAAAAGATATCTTGGACAGGGTATGCAAGAAAACTTATTCGAATATTTTTCAGCACACATCACATTTTTAACACACATGGGTCTAACCAGACCCACATATATTTTATATTGAAGATGCTGTATTTTTAAAATTTTTTCTTGCTGGTTTTAATTATTTTTTGTTCAATTATCTATTATTATTTATTTAAATCTATTCAACATATAATCGAGTCTCTCCATCTCATTATTGGAAAGAACCAATAAACACACTAACTAGTAATAACTAAATAAAAATAATATGGATATTAGGGATATAACCATTTGCATTTTTTTGCAAATATCAAAAAGGACCTATCATAGTGAGATAGTGCATAAAAAAATATGAAGAAATGTGTCTTCCTTTTTTCGCGAGCGTTCAAAAAGGTTCGGCACCGATCGCGATGAAGTTTTAGCTTATAATTTTTTTTATAATTTAATAACGCTCACAACTGTTTTCTTCGACACTGGGTTAAGGAGCCATCAAGAATTTTTAAACAGCAGCACAGCAATATATGCGCTGAGCGGGCGGTGAAAGTTGTTCAAGACATTTTTCCGTTCTGTAAATCAATACGAACTCTCAATTTGAAGATTATAATGTACAACAATAATGTATAACTTATTTAATTAAGCTTGTTTTAATTTTTTTACTTTGTAATAAAAATTAAAAAAAAAAAAAAAAAAATATGGTGTTTTAGAAATTGCATTCGGTGCCGAAGGTTTTTAGACCGAAATGACCCCTGATATCGAATTTTAATATCAGTATAACATTGCCCATACCGTAATGATAGGTTCTTATTTTGGTTATACCCCTAATGGATATGTACGCGTATTAATTTATATTTTATTTAATAATTGTAAATGTGTTTAATAAAACATTTAATAAAAAAAAAAAAAAAATTTCCAATTAAGTATATTGAAAATCCAAACATATGTAACATCGAGGGTTAAATAGAGGAATTAACTGATGAACGATGTTTGTCACCCAGTGGTTAAGACCTAGCTGAGGTTACGCCAACACAGACAGCAAGTGAACACTTTCTACTTACTTTGGGGGTTTTGCGTATTCATATTAAAAAGTTACTATTCTGTTAGCATTGCAATGTCAATGCAGTCAGTGCCACAAGCATTTATAAGGGGTTTAGATTCATCAAAGTCAGTGTGGTAACAAGAAAATCAAGGGGTTACAATTGACCATAGACGGGTGTTGGATTTTGTTTAAAGCCAAATAAAAGGGAGAGGATCGTAAGAAAAAAAAAATGATTTAAAATCTAATAAGCTTAAGTAAACCTTGAGACAAACAGATAGACATACAGACATACCAATGTAAGTTTCCTAAACCAAACAAGAAAATTAAAAGAGATTAAAAAGCTAAAATCGGTTTATAATATATCCATATACATATATCCGTACACATTTGTATGGATGTGCTCCACAGCCAATACCTAAATACTATTATTTACATTGAATGTTATTTAACTGCAAATGTTGAACAAAAAAGTATATAATTTTGAATTTGAGAATTTTTTCCCCCTTAAATGCAAAATGAAACTAATTTGTATTGGTTTAATCTGTATTAATGCCTTTGGGTTTAACCTAAAGCAAAGTGGGGAGGATGGTAGAAAAAGTCAGTTAAGAGGCTGATTGTTGCCCATAATCTAGAAAAAACTTCGACGAATATTTCCGTGTTTTTTTTTTCGGTGTTTTAAATTATCTGCTTCTGCAAGTTAGAAAGCCCCAGTTTTTTAACAAGTATAAAGTAAATGTTCCAAACAGTCATGTACTGAAAATTTCAAAAGTACCGTTAAGGTAGAAGGCAATGACACGTATGCACTTTAATCTTGATTACATCAGTAATCTAGCTGCTTTTCTTCGGTGTCCTAAAAGGACGACCTTTTTATACTGCTAATAATATAAAGATTTATACTGTTTTCTATTTTGTATGGCAAATGTTTAGGAGTCGTTTCTACCGCCTTTGGATTTCTTTTGCCTCTCAGAACTCCAACTTTTACTTTCTTAAATTTTTCCATTAACCCTCAACATCTCACCCGCACCCTACTACATTATATTTAAAGAAAAAATACTCGAGTGTAAAATTTATCAGCATACATGCATGTAACTTTTGTGACATTTTTCTAACCTAACATGAGCAATAGCAACAAAAAAAGACAAGAAAATAACAACATCTATGAGTATCTATCTAATATTATACTAAATACATATACTTAAAGTAGTACGAGTGGCATTATCCAATCATCTAGAAAATGTATTCTTAAAAATCTTTACTAAAATTCACTCAAACTACAAATGTAAAATGTTTAAATTTAAAAAGTTTCCGGTTTTTTTGTTCTCTTCTACTGGACATAAAAAAGAAAATCAATAGTATTAAATAAAAATGTAAACCCACATAAATGTAGTTTAATTCTATTTGATTTACAGGTGCTACACTTTTTGGGGCAGGTATCGGTGGTTTATGGTTATTAAAGAAAACAAAATTAGCAGTTACGGATCCTTTCGCCATCCGCAGACGGCTCACTTGCATCCTTCATAGGCCTCTTCGTGATACCCTGAGCTGGTGACCCTAAATGGAGGAGGGTTACTCCGTGTGTATTTAGCGTATTTAGAGTAGGGTTACTCCGTGTGTATAGTAGTAAGAAAAACTTTAACAATCTAAAAGAGCAATGATATATACTGCCCTTCTAAGAGCTTAAAAATCAAACTCGCAAGTACAAATGTTAAAACGAAATAATTGACTCGAATTGTGCTCGCGAGTAGAATTTTTTCCTACCCTGCTCAAAATTACTAAAATGGAGATGTGGCTTTCTTTCTTAGAAGGGCAGTATAATTATGCGGCTTTCGAGAGCAAATCTTCAACCAAAGCAGTTAAGAAGCTTTGCCTTTGAAGAAAAGAAATATTGTTCCGCTCTCTTCATCGATGTGTCTCAAGCATTTGATAAAATCTGGAACGAGGGCTTATTACATAAATTGAAGCTAAACTTACCAGTAAACACACACAAGCTGTTAGAAAGCTACTTAGTCGGTTGTAAATTCATTATTAAAGGCGACTTTTTAAGTTCTCCTCAAACAATTGCCGCTGGAGTCTCACAAGATCCACTATTATACCTAATATATACTTCGGACATGCCAACTAACAACTACACCCAAACTTCAACTTTTGCAGACGATACAGCTTTCCTAAGCGTGCATGAATCATCTCGTTACTTGCAGGAGCATACATCTCAACAAGAAATATGGTTAAAACAAAGGAGGATAATAGTCAACGAGCAAAAATGCGTACATATCACATTCACCTTGCGTCGGGATTCATACCCCCCTATTAAAATCAATAATCAAATAATACCACAGCACTCGCATGTAAAATATCTCGATATACATCTAGATCGCCGTTTAAAATAGATGCAAAATTAACTCAAATGAATCTCAGAGCCATTCAAATTCATTGAATTATTGGAAGAAATTCTGTCCTTAGTCTCGATTGCAAACTTCTACTTTTCAACTCTACCTTAAAACCAATCTGGTGCTACGCTATTCAATTATGGGGCACTGCCTCAGCGTCTAATATCGAAAAAAATTCGAGGGTGCCAAGATAAACTTCTTCGAATAATCACATCTGCTCCCTGGTATGTTAAAACCTCGATTATCCACAAATAACTCAACGTGCCATTGGTAAAAACTGTTGGGGTATTCACAAGGTGTGCTATCATGGTTTATTGTCATAATGTTCTAACATTTTACAATGGTTTAAAAATATTGTTGTTGGTTTGTAAACAAAAAGTGTCTTAAATAAATAGAACGTAGCTTTCTATGTTTATTGTGCTGTCGTAATTAATAGCACATTAAATTATAAAAATGCAACAGTCGTATATTTTCATGTTATTATTTTAAGACATATGACTTTATGACACCTTGTGAATCCCCCATATGATTACAAAATACGCAGTAAACCATTTAAAAAGGCTTGAGCTAAACCCAAATCCAGTAGCTCGAAATATCTTAAATGATGGCGGCCACACTCGCTTAAGGAGAAGAGACACTGCAGCACTCACCCAATCAGAAGAGCGCTAAACACCTAAATATGTGAACAGAAAAATTTTTGTCGGGCACTGGCACGACATGAATTAAAGTATTAGGATAAGATTTGATTACTTATTGTTAGTTCATATTTAATATATGAAGATTCAATAAGGAAACTGTGGGAAAAAAAACTTTTTAGAGTTAGTGACATTTGATGAACTCTTAAAATTATACAGACTCCAAAAAAATAGATCCAGCTTTTCAAGATGTTCTAAGTTATTCCTAAAAGTTCTTGATTAGTTGATTTTTTATGTTCAAATTATGTTACAACAGCAAAGAGAATCTATAAACATTTCAAGCCTCTGTGCCAGCAATTGACTGATATTAAGTCCCTTCAACTGCCCTATCAATACAAGAGCAGTTTTTAATAGAAATATGTTAGCTTTGATGATCGCTGTAGTTTTTTGCGTATTTGCACCAACTTGCGACTTAATTAAGCCCCTCAAGAAAGAGTCTAGTAGGGTGAAATAGCATGCATGATCTTGATTAACAGATAAGATGACCATGTCCTCAAATCGCTCGTGCAGAATGTTCAATGTGGCATGGGCTGTGTGACACTTCTATCGCTCTATATAATACAATTTAGGCCAAAAGCAGTTGATAAACATCAACATTAAGCGCTCGCTGTTGACGGTATTGGCCGGGCCAACGTTTTTCTTAATGAAATTCGAACGATGGACGCCACTATCCCCAAATTCATATCAAACAGTGCCTCTTTTTGAAAAGCATTGAACTTTGCTGGATCTTATATGAACTGGTATCGTCTAAAACTGGACAATTTGGTTTTCTGACATACCCATTCATACAGAAATGGATCTTATCACTGAAGATAATATTAAGATGAAAATTATGGTCGGTTTCTAACTGCACCAGAGCCCAAACAGCACGTGTTATTGAAAAGTTTATCTGTCCATTGTAATTTGGCAACAGAGACTAAATAGGGTGGTCCAACCATTATGCACGATGTTGATTGTGGGTTACACCTTAACGTCAAGTTTTTTGCCCAACTAAATTTGGCATTTCATTGTTTCAGTGTTTGACAAATTCAACCATGAAGGGGTACACAGTTGAGCAGCGAGTTAAGATTGTTGAAGCCTTTTACGAAAATGGGCGTTCAAATCAAAATTTTTTTGTTCCGCATAAACGACCTCTGTCGACCTCAGAAATGCCGAATTTGGGCAAATGAGAATGCGCGCGTGATTGTTGAATAGCCGACGCGTCCACAAATAGTGACTGTTTGGTGCGGTTTATGTGCTGGCGGCATCATCAGGCCGTACTTCTTCGAAAATTAGTTCGGCCAAGCAGTTACCGTGTATGGTGTTAGTTATATCGAGATGATAACGTACTTCTTGTGGCCAAAAATAGAGGATATGGACATTGAACCTTAATTATATCTCAGAGTCATTGAAAATATAGAGGTATGCCATTAAAACCGTGGCTAGCATTTGACCGATATTTTGTTTCCCGCATAATAGCCATATATCCTTATTGCCTTTTTCTTTTAAAGACCTCTTGAAAATATTTCTTTTAAGCAAAAGTTTTACTTGAATAAGTAAAGAAAAAAATTATTTATTTCAGAAAAAATTTTAAACAAAAAAATTCATAAAAGAACAAGAATAAAACAAAACAGTACACATTTTTCTTTTGTTCTGAAATCCATGTCTCTCAATCTTATTTCAGCAAATTTTATTTATTTAAATTATTACATCTCCATAAATATAAATAAATCAAATTAGGAATTAAGCATTTTTTTAAGCGGCTTATCTCTAAAATAGCAAAATATTCCTATTAAAGCATTTTTTCGCCAGAATGTAGGATGTCTTTTAATCCATTCTTGACCAAAAGATAAAGGCCAAGAACAGTAACAGACAAAATATCGTTTGTATTTCTCTTTTGATTTTATATTTATTTTATTTGTTAAAGCATATCATTCCAATTTCAATTTCAATTCCATTTGTTATTTGATGTTATGTGTTCATTGTTTGATTTCTTTTTTTTTTTTTTCTTCTTTTTTTTAAAAGGATAACAATGCTGATGCCTCTGCTGCCTGCCACATGTCTTTATATGTTGCAGAGTTGTAAGTTGTATCTTTGTGTGGTACCAAAACATCTCTTCTTACGTATCGATACATGAATTGTACTATACGAGTACATAGTACTCGTATTATTTAAGTATCTTTGAACAACTATAGTAAATCTTTAAATTGTTATTTTAGGATCTAAAATGTAATAAACTAAACTAAAGTAAACTTTGCGACTATGAGACAAACAGATAGACATACAGACATAATAGTGTAAGAGTCCAAGACCAAACAAGTAGATTCGAAGAGATTAAAAAACAAAAATCGGTTTATTATATATATATATATATATATATATCCATATACATAGCCGTGCATTTGTATGGATATGAAACAAAGCAAATACTAAAATCCTATTATTTACTTTGAATTGTATTTAACTGCAGTTGTTGAACAAAAAAGCACATGATTTTGAATTTGAGAGTTTTCCCCCATCCCCCCTTAAATGCAAAATGAAACTAATTTATATTGATTTAAACTGTATTTATATGTAAATTATGTAAAACAAAAAAAGAAACCATTTTTAGAAAGCTTAACTTGAAATGTTTCATTATGACCATTAAATTTTATTTGCAAAATTTATGGACACAAAATATGTGTATTTGAAAAATTAAAGGATGTTTTTTAAGACCGACACGAAACTTACGAAAAGGAATAGCTGGCAAGCGAACAATTACACTGCCCTGACTTTTTGACATTTTATGAGCAGTATGCTTTAGCTAGTGGTATAAAACTATCGATACTATCGATGGTTTTTGACTATCGTTTCACCATCGATAGTTTTTAGTACTATCGATAGTTTTCGTTAGTTTTTGTTTTTCTCAAATTATTGTGTAGGCCTCCAGAAATTTCCTAATTCTACACGCAGAGAAAAACATGTTTAAAAATGGTCACCTCCAACAAAACTACTTTAAGAGAAAATTTTTAGCATATTATGTTAAATTTAATTATATTATTGCCACCGACAACCATATTATTGTAAAATTGGTCCATTATCAATAAGCCACAACCATATTATGGTTGACTTTAAACATGTTTTGGTTAAATATGACAACAATTTGTTTTTAAATTAACAATAGTGTTTTCGTCTTTTCCAAGAGCAACATGCTATGGTTCAAAACCAACCATGCTATTATAAGTGTGAAGTATATTTTAGTTATTTTTAACCAAAACATGTTTGGAAGCAACCATAATATGGTTGTGGCTTATTGATGGAGGACAAATTTAACCATAATATGATTGTCGGTGACAAAACTATAATTAAAATAAACATAATATGTTTAAAACTTTTCATTTAAAATAGTTTTGTTGGAGGTGACCATATATAAACATGTTTTTTCTCTGGGTGTACTCGAGTTATATAATTTATTCTTTGTTTACAACATTGTTTCTTCTGTCTAAATGAATTGTTAATTTTTTTAGTTTTTTCTGTAATTTAAATTTTATTTGAATTGTCTGAAAGGCAACGTATAATAAATTATTTTAAAACCAGTCGCTTGCGTTTTATTCGCTTTTAGTTCAGAAGAGGGATTCAAAACTTGTGGGTGTAAGAAAAAATAATAAGTAAAATAACTCGAATAGAATGAAGAAATTTCTAGAGGCTTACTATTCTACTTTCCTGATTATTCGCATTGCCAGAATGTATTATTAGTGACCGCGGAATAGCCTTCACCTCAAAAGATTTCCAAAAATACTGTGAAGAATTTTCTATTATATATATCAAACGGTCAAGTAGAAAGTATGAATCGAACTATTTTACTCGTATCTATGCTTCTACCTTCAACCCAGAACGATCGCCGCTGGGACGGCGAAATATGGGGAATGCAGTGGTCAATTAACAACTTAGAGTATTCGACAACTGGTTGTTGTTCAAATGAGTTGCTGTATGGTTGCCGTTCACGTGATGTATTAGGTAACAAGCTGGTAACAATATTATACAATGAATACCAAAACGTCGGTTCTCTTAAAGAACGCATGCAGGAATTAGAGAAAAGGCGAGGTGCTGCCGCCGAAAAAATTGCCTCTTATCGATAAAAGGCCAAAGAGTCGTTTGATAAGGCACATGCAACACCACGGCAATATGTAGTTGGCAATTAAGTTCTCGTGGGAAATGAAGCTCCAAGTGCCGGGACTTCGCGGAAATTAGAACCTCGATTCAAGGGTCCTTCCCTGGTTTTTCAAATATTAGATAATGATCGATATGTGGTCGAGAACCTACCCTGTTCCAGCCGAAAGCAACACCTTTATTGTTCTGTGTATGCTTCAGATGGCCTGAAGCCCTGGTGTTCTCTTCCACCTTTAGACGATGATGACAACATTGAATACCTCAGCGAGCGCGCTGAATAATCAGGAAAGGCCGAATTGTAGGCCTCCAGAAATTTCTTAATTCTACTCGAGTTATATAACTCATTCTTGTTGAATGAATTGTTAATTTTTTTATTTTTTCCTGTAATTTTAATTTTATTTCAACTGTCTGAGAAGCAACGTAAAATAAATTATTTTAAAACAAGTCGCTTGCATTTTATTTGCTTTTAATAGTTTTATGATAAACATTTACAGCCTGATGCAAAAAAAAATTAATCGCATTTAAAGGGTGGTTAAATTTTAAGGGCCGATGTTGAATGTGAACCACACCTAAACGTCAAGTTTTTTTCTGCATTTCATTTAACATTTCTCAATTTAAGACTAACTCAATTTGAACTATGGAAAGGTACACAATCGAGCAACGCGTTAAAGTTATTCAGGCTTATTATGAAAATGGGCGTTCAAATCAAAATGCATATCGTGAAAATCATCTTCAGTGATGAGGCACATTTTCATCTCAGTGGATTCGTCAAAAAGCACAATTGCCGCATTTGGCCGAATGATAATCCAAGAGTGATTGTCGAAAAATCAATGGACCCACAAAGAGTGACTGTTTGGTGCGGTTTATGGGCTGGCGGCATAATCGGGCCGTATTTTTTTCATAATGATACCGGTCAGGCAGTTCCTGTGAATGGTGTTCGCTATCGTGAGATGACAACGAACTTTTTCTGGCCCGAATTCGAAGATATGGATGTGGTTTCAACAGGACGGTGGCACTTGCCACACAGCTATCGAAACAATGGCTCTTTTGTGCGACAAATTCAATGGCCGTGTTGTCTTACGTGGTGGCGATGACAATTGGCCGCCAAGATCATGTGATTTGACACCGTTTGACTTCTTTCTTTGGGGTTATTTGAAAGATAAGCCAGCAACAATTCAAGAGCTAAAGGATGAGATAATTCGGCACATTAACGGCATAAAAAGTCAATTTTGCCTCAGCGTCATCGAAAATTTGGAACATCGGATGGAGGTGTGCCGCCGACATCGCGGCGGCCATTTGGTCGATATTTTGTTCCGTACATAATTGAACCATACCAATATTATCATTATAAAAAGAAATGGCAATAATTTCCTAAATAATTTGTGTTTTATTCAAAATCATTATTCAAAATTAAAATTTAACCACCCTTTACTTTTGCTGGGCTTAATGTGTTGGTAAACTAATGTGAACTTTAACATTTTTTTGCATAAGGGGGTTATTATAGTTTAACAGCGTTTGACAGTTACACAACTTGACAGCATCTTTTAATGAAGCAACAATTTTCTTTATTCTGTGTGTTTATAAAAGTTAAATTGTAGTATTAAAATGTAATTTAAAATATTTTTAAAATTGTATTCCTTTTCTTGCAATTGTAGGCCACTTTTAACAATTTATTTAAGGGTCTGAAGACAAATTCGTCAGTTAAATACGTCCCACACATCCGTTAACTACATTCCGCACTCTGTTGAATATGGAACATTTAAAAAGAAATTGTTTTCTTTTAGGTAAAAAGAGAAATTATTTATAACTATTTTTTATAGTTTATAACTATTATGTATAATTTATAAATAAAGAAAACATAACAAATTCTAACCTTTTAACTTAAATAAGGAATGTGGCTAAGTACTTATTGGCTATTTTCAGTTATTTTCAAGGGCACTGAATGGGGTTCCGAGACATTATTTGAAAGCTCTAAGGGAGTAGATTCCAAAACGGTATTGGACATTTTTCCGGGTTTTTCAAGAGTCAAGTTACGAGGGGTTTAAAAATGCATCTAAAACGTAGTTTTTTAAGAAAAGGATATATGGGAGGTAGGCATGTCCTTGCACTAAATGCAACAATATTTGCAACAGCGTTAGAATGTGCAATTTACCATACATATAGTTTTCGCTACATTCTGATATAAATTGTGGCTAAAAATCAAATTTTTTAATTCAGGATGTATGGGAGGTAGGCAAATCCTTGCAGCGATTTTTCTCAAATTTAAGATTTTTCTTAACTTACCCATTAAGTATCAGTATACTTAATTGTGTCGTTCTGCGATAAGAAATCTAGTTTTGCCTATTGACTATATGGGGACAGAGCACTGTGCGACGTTGCCACTACGTTTGGATGTCAATAAACGCGTGCCGAAAAATTGAGAATATTCCCATTAAGGATTGTAAGCACGTTTTCTAACAAATACTTAAATATTCACTCATTAACACTTTGGTAACTTCATTATTAACCAAAATTCCCACATAATATTAATTATTAAGTAAACCATTAAACAATTTTGAAAACAACCTGTTATTAACAAATCCTCCCCAAGAGAAAAATTTGTTAAATGATTTTTTTCACACGCACATTTTTTACAGCCTTTAAATTCTTTATTTCAAGTATAGAATTTAACATGTCAGTGGCAACACCTATTTTGAACTAATTGAATCTTGTAGATTTTGTGTTTTATTTTTGTACTTAAGAGAAATCCTCATCATTATTATCTTAAAGATACAAGATACAAAATTTTAAATGTGTGTATCGGTTTTTTTTTTTTTTTTGTTATGAAAAGCATCATCAGGAAGGCGTACTTTAAAGCAAAAAAAAAAAAAAAACGCTTAAAGCTATTTACACACAGTTTAAGCGATTAATTTGTTTAAAAAAATTTATATTTTCATAATCGAGATAGAAGTATGGATTATGTAGTCAGGCAAACACTCTTTTCTGTCCATTCATTCATTTACCATCAGATTCACAGCCACTACTTAACAGCAATCTAGGCTTTATTAGCAGACCTTAACTAACTCCGCTAAATACTTGATTCATATGCTGGCAAAAACATGTATAATTAAATAAATTAATTTCGGATTTACCAAATTTTTTGTGGTTTTTTGGTTTATATATTTTTTTTGCGTTCCACTTTGATTTGATTGACTTCAATGCCATTTTGTCTGACCGACAGAAAATTTAACAAAAAAAAACCATTAAGGGCTTAAATATGTTGTTTAAAAAAATTTAGCTTCTTAATGGCATAATGTCTTTATTATTCAAACTTTTAATTGTTTTCTTTTATGTTGTGTTTTTTGTTTTTTTTTTTTTTTTAGTTTTATATTTAAAATCTTTTGTGGTTGAAAACCTTCCTCAGGCCATGTTTATTTTGGCTTCTTTTTATGAGTTTTATTTCGCAATAAAATCAAATTTGTTTATAAAAATTTTTTTAAAAGACATAATACATTTAATTGTATAAAAACGTCTGAAAACGTCTTTATTACACCCACAAAGAGAAAACAATATCAAAATGAAATACATGATAAGCGATTGTAAACTAAGAAAAATATTAAAATTGATACAACTTATCCATTGGCAAAAGAGATCCAACCACTTTTGTACTCAATTTGATAACGGGTGGTGTCAAAAGTTTTGAAAGAATTTGCCCAAATTTGTGTACATATCAACAACGTTGTTGGATGGACAACAAAGACATTGTAAACATTTCCACGACATGCTCCTTACGTTCTGACAACACACTGTTGTTGTATTGACAGCATCTTATTGTCAATTCAACAACGTACTATCATCATTCTGTTAATAACCCTGCGGGAAATTCGTGTCCATTTTTTTTAGAGCTCTTATCCCGTGACCAGTGAACACAATATTATAATAAAAAGGAACGAATTATGAGAGGTGAAAACAAGATAACTGCTGATAAAATGTTTAAAGTGTAGTTGCTCCAGATGAAAGGTAATTGTCACAAGACGAGTCATGTGACTGGATTTTGTGCGGGCAGTGGCTAATAATATCAGGTTCTATTTCTTTATAAGTCGCACTCGGGAGAATATCTGCAACAGGCATTATACTCAATTTACGTTATTTTAGTGATATTAAAGTGACAGGTCGCATTCATACAAAGTTGTCTGTAGAAGCTGTCCCTATCACTTAAGAACTGTCATATGACAAGGTCGGTGTTAGTTCCCTTTCCTCTGGGATAGTAATTCACAGCGAACACAACCAGTATAAATATGTAAGAAAGTGTGGAAGGGCGATTCGGCCATTTTATATCCTACACCACTTATAAGTGCTGCAAAATAATTTTTCAGGGTGAATCCTATTTTGGACCTATATTTTTTGTTTTTTGAGAGCTCTAATAACACAAAATGTTGTTGTGATGCACACAGGGGCCAAAGGCAGTGATTTCACGGATTAATTGAAAAAAAAAAGTTCAAGTACCGTGAAAACTAAAAGTACTCGGTTATAGTGCACAAAATCAGTAGGTGCTTTTGTACTGACGCGTTGAAATTAAACATTGTAACAAAATATTTAAAAAAAATTAGTATAAAAGCTAAACATTTTTTTCGTAAATAAATCCGATTTACAGAAAGTGAATTCAAAAAGTAATTAATATAACCATGCAACTATCAAGCACAGGTATTTATTCAAATGTGTAGCTTAAATTTGTAAAAAAAATTATTTGTGGAAGTGCTTTTATTTTTTAAGTTTATATGGGAAATGCAAAAAAAAAATAATTTTCTCAATTTAAGTGGACATAAAGCTATTAATTAGGCTTAATTAAGTAGAGATTTTAACTTTATTTTAAAGGTTGAATAAATCAGCGTTGTTTTAGAAAAAATTAGGGTGCGCCTTAGAAGTTATGTGCCGATTAGAAGCAACACGCGTTGTGTTACCATCAAAAAGCGCTTCAAGACTTCTGCTATAATTTGTATTAGAGATGTGCAAATGTCGTGATTTCTTACGCGTGACCGTGCTTAAATTTATATATTATAATTTATATATTTTAAATGTTGTTTTGTATATTTCAATGCAATATGTTTACATTTTGCAGGAACAAGCTCGAGCGTTGTTTTTTTAGCCGCCAAAGCTTGTATGATATTTGAAAAATTTTAATTGTAAAACAATAGATGAAAAAATTACCTATTTAAAAGAAGAACTAAAGAAACGCACTGGTTATTCGGAGGGCAACTCTCAAGTTTTCAATAATACGTTTAACAGTTTCGTTTTTGAGTATAAGACTAAATGGAATAAAGCTCACAGAAACGAAGACCGATTTTTCAGTGAAACGAATAAGAATTGGCTGCAATCATCAGTTGCATTTCCGTGTGCTAAGACCCCAAAGCGTGGTCGAAAAGAAATTTATTTTAGTGATTCTAGCGACTCATTTATTGCAGACAATTTAGCAGGACTGTGCGTGAATAAAAAATCATGTTTATTTTTTTTTATTAATAATTGTTTTTGCATGGGAGGTACCTGTCTCCTCCCTCTTATACCTACAAGATTTTGTTGAAAAATTAAGTTTGTTCTAAGAGTTACGCACATCAAATTTAGTATTCTTCACTATTGTAGTTCTTCAGATATAAGAAAAAGCTAATTTTTTTGTATGGAGGGTACCCGTATCCCCCCTCTTTTACCCTCAAGATTTTGTTAGAACATGAAGTTTGATATAAGAGTTACTCCCTTCAAATTTAGTGTGCCTCACTATTGTAGGTGAGGAGCTATGAATTAATCCTCGAAGAAAGAGCTTTTGGCCCAAGTGTGTGACGTTACAATTTATAAAAGAAATTTTTGTGCCGATTTTTATGTAGATATTAACATTTTAATGAAATTTTTTGGTTTTAAAGTGATTTTGGGAAGTGGGCTGATGGTGGATTCAAAAGTTATCGTAACACATTTTAGCTGTAACATACTAGATATTCGGCCTTATTAAGTTTGTCGTTGTCGTTGTCGTTAACGACTGTGCCGTATTTTGTAATAGATTAAAGCAACACGCTACTTGCGTTCTTTTATCTTCTGTAAAAAACGACTTAGTCGCTTACGATAACGACAACCGTAATAAGGCTAATTATAAAAGTAATTATTTCCAAATTTTACCCTAATACCAGTGAAATTCATTTTCGGGAATACAATTTGTATTGGAGGTATGCAAAAACCGTTATCTGTTACAATAAAACAATTTCGCCCTGAATTTGGTTTAACCATCAATACATTTAGACGGTTAGCGAACACGGTCTCTATTCTGGAAGGAAATTTGTATGGGGCTAATGACTTAATGCGTAAAACGTATGTACCAAATTTGATTAAATTTTCTTTAATTTAATAGCGACCTGTCCTTTGCCCCGCAAGTACAATTAGAAGAACAGTCAACGTTAGATTAAGTTAATAAATCGACCGGTAATTGAAAAGCTGGCTAAAAACCAGTTTTACTATGTGTCACACACATTAGAACAAACACATAGTATCCTCCCCTGGATGTGTAGGGCACAATTAAATTTATTAGCATTATATGTTTACGTCGTAAAAAGAAACTCTTTAAGCAAATCTTTGTCAAAATTTACTTCAGTTTCAAGGGAAAGCAAACTTAGCAACGGAGCGGCAACGTATTGTTTTTGATTTAACAACACGATGTTCTCAATTTGACAGCACGGGTAAATTGACAACTTACTTAGCCGTATCCACTATCCATCAACTTGGTATAAACAGTGAACAAAACATATGTCGCACACGAATTCTGCTAGTGTAGACTGATCATGTTCATATTTCGTTCATGTGCTGCCATCGTTGCCAAAACATTTGTCTCAGCAACTATGTTGGCCATGATGTTCGCCTTGCAATGTCATTTTTTGTCTACAATCAAACAACCGAAAAAAAAAACAATGCGAGCACTTTATAAATTAGAACATGAACATCAACACGTATTCGCCACATACAAGAACATGAACAAATGAATACCGTTGCTCTGCCGGCGTCATTTTCATGTCTTTTTCAAATCGATAGCGCATGAAGACGTGGTGTAAGGTATTTTTCACCTTCTTTGTTCTAAGTTTTGACAACGTTTTGTTTTTGATTTACGAACGAATGTTGACAATGCAACATTGTTGTTTTAATACAAACCTTAAACAATTTGAGAAGGATTTTTTCACCCTCTGCACACATTTCTCTGTGCATTGTGAAAATTATTATAAAAACTCCTATATTAGTGGAAATTGAGTCGGAACAGCTTCTAAACCGAATATATGGATATAGAGTACTAGTGCTTGCCTAGACTAGGTGGGGGCTAATAATTACGTTGTATCGACTGGTATTTCGTATAATAATCTACAGAAAGTTATATTTTAAAACTATCAATCACATAACCGATATTGTTACGGAATTCGGAAAAGAAATAGGTCACCATTCCATATGTTAAGTAAAGCAAAGTTATTTGTTTGTAGTGAAATTCTTGACTTAAGCTTTTCAATAAAAAAAATGCACTTATTTTTCGAAGCACTTATAGTACTTTGGTACGAATTTTTAACCTTAATTTAACCTTTACCTTAATTATATATATGGGGGATTTCATGTCAATTGACCCAACTTTTGAAATCGATGTCTTCCGATTTGGATAAAATTTGCACCAAGGTTAGTCCTATTGATTAGTTGTTTAGACACAAACTACTACAACAAGATCGGTCAAAAAGTTTCTGAGTTAGAGGGGGCCAAAATTTTACATTTCGGCCAAACCGGTGTTCTTTCTCATCCATGTAACTTATTATCTATTGGTGATAGCAAAATTTGTCCCAAACAAATTAGATAGCTATTTCTTCAAGCTTTCGAAAAATATTTTTTTTGTTTTTTTTTAAATTTTTTTTTTTAATTTAAAACTTATTTTTTATTTTTTTTGAAAAGGGTATTTTTTTTTTTTTTTTTTTTTGCTCAGAAGAAAGCTTAGGTATTTTTCTTTAAGGTAGTTCTGGTCGCTATTTGGGCCGCGAGTGGGTTATGTATAAAAAAAAAATAATTTCTAAGTCAAGAGGCGATTTTGAGCTTACGTATGTCGCCGCATTACGCTCAAACGCGTCTACCAAACTTATACAAAGGGAAGGAATTGGGATCTTTATGGTTTATGATAAGTTTGAAAAGGGGAATTTTATCTTAATTTTAATAAACTCCATTTGAACTACCATAAGGAATATAGGCTTGAAAAATGTTAATTTAAAGGGGGAAAACAGGGAAAAAAGTCGTACTTTTGGTACTTTTTATAAACACGTTTTTTTTCAAACATTATCGCCATCCTAAATTAAAAATTTTTAAAAGTCGACCTTTCAGACTGCAAATTTGAAAATTTATATTGCTTTTATGCTTAAACTTTTAGCAGGGACATACAAATGTATAATAAATATAAAATTAAAGGGCCAAAAAAGGACAAAATTTGTACTTTTAATATTTGTAGGGGAAAATTTATTCATTCCGCTTATTTCAGTGATTCTACAAAATCTACAAATTGCTTTCAAAGACTCCAATTTCCGATATGTCTTACGTTTAACACTCAAGTCGCGAGATAATTTTTTTCTTTTTGGCATTTTGTTATTGAATTTTATGAAAAATCTAAAGATGTTAAACGCTTTAGTCCAAATTAAGTTGATCAGTTCTTATAAACGCTTTCTCTTTTTTTAAAACTCAATTACGGAATTATGGTTTTTACCATTTAAGGCCGCTTTAGCCGACCGTGAATGTAATGAAATGCAATGTAGCGTACTGTAAGCTCGTTTGTGCACTTATAGAACATGTAAGAACGTGTCATCTGTTTTTCAAAACATAAACAAAAAAGCATTAGTATACATAAAACAACACACACAGTGATGGGAATTTAAAATGTTCAGATGGTTACCGCTGTGCAGAAAAAGTACCAAGTGTTTTAATTGGTATTAAAACTGTTTTTCATGTATGAATAAATACATAAATAATTTAATATTTGTTAGTTATATTATGGATTCACAATAAACAAATATGTATTATAGCATACACATACACGTGTACTTATATTATTTTGAAAATGTGCATACACAAAACAAGATCTTGATACCATTAAAACCCAGATTTTTTTATGGTTTGTGTATATGTATGCATTTGTTTCTTTTATGCATCTAAACATAAAATTGTATAAATGAAAATATGTATGTATTGCAAGTTATTTTGTCAAAATTCCACAGATATTATTACAGAAAAAAGTTCCAAAGAAAAATATTGAATTTACCCGCATCCCATTTAATATACAAGCAACCCATCACTATCTTTAAGTGTCACGTAACCTCGTAATGAAATTCAATTTTCTACAGGTTGGCACGTTACGGTTAAGTGACATTACAGTGAGTTAGGCATTTGCATTGCTTTCCATATAACCGAAACGATCAGCTGGTTACATTATACTTACATTTCTACATTTACGGTCGGCAAACGCTGCCTTTAGTCTATGAATTGTATACATATGCTAAACGCTTTTGCTCAATATTTATTAAACTTTTATTTAATAAAAACACTGACAAGTAATATTTAAAATTGAACATATCGCACACCAAATCATAAACAGGCACTACTCAAAATTTATCAAAATCGTTTTTTTCATAAGCCAGTTCACAAATCTATAGATTTGACCACGAAAATTACGTTTGCGTCACTGTCTTCTTTAAAATTTTTGAAACTCAATTTTATATACAAATTGCAACAATGTTTTTGAATCCAGTTTCCTGCCTCTCCTAATGGTTTTTTAAACTTTAAGCTGTGCCTGTTTATGATTTAGTGTGCGATATTTAAAAATAGTTGTTTATTCGTTTTATGGTCAAAATGCCAATTCAGCAGCAGCAACAGTTAAAAAAAATCTCCTCGTACGTACTTGTCAATTTGTGAATTTTTTTTTTTTTGTACTAATAGACAAATTTTGATTAACTCGTTGAGTCTATCCAACTGTCTGCCTGTCAATTTTTTGTACATATAAAAATGTAGAGCCATATTTTTTTATGTTCGTTAAATTTTGAAAGTAAATTGTTAATAATTTGAATTGTTACAAATTATTTAGCTTAAAGTGTAGAATTGTTAAATGATAAACATTTCAAAAAAAAACGTAAATTTAACATAAAAACAAATTAGTTGGATTTGCATTTTGCTTGAAAAATTCAAGATACATTTGTAAAATTCGTTTAGTTTTTAAAATTCAAGTTTCGAAAATTAATACGAGCATGTGTCCCTATTTGAAGTTGATTGAACGATTTTTTTAAAGTCAGATGTAATTGACTTTTTAATTTATTAGAATGTTAAATGTTGCAAGGAACAACATTTTTAATTTGTTAAATTCTAAACAAAAAAAAAAGTGGAAATTAAATAAAAAAAGTAAGAGTGCTATATTTAGCTATGCCGAATCGTATATACCCTTAACTATGCTGCAATATGAACAGAAAGTTATATAAATACCATTCTTTGGATATACAAAATAAATCTATACGTGCCACGCCCACTTCTCCAATCATGCCCACAGTTTGTCGCATGTTATGTATTGATAACCCAGATGATTGTACCCAATTTGGCTCTTGCCGTTTTCTAGAAATACATAAATCTATAATGTCTTTATACGGAAGGTGCCACGCCCACCTCCCTAGCTCCGCCAATTTGTTCAGAGAAGTTGTGTATTGATAACACAGCAATGTGTACCAAATTTCGAAAATGTTTCTCTTACCGTTCTTTAGATATAAATAAATCTATTTTGTAGCAGGCCTACTTCTCAATTCCCGCCCACATTTTGTCCGGTGTTGTCTATTGATGACCAAGATGCTTGCACCTAATTTGGAAACTTTGGCTCTAGACGTTCTCCAAATATACATAAAAAGAAAATAAAAACCACAACAATAAGGGATTCATACATTTGAGGCAGTCATGTTTTTGTTCTTTGCTCATATCTCTTCCATTTGTTGACCGATCAGACTGAATTTTAATAATAAGCAATTCCAGACTACATGTGACATAAATATATAAACATCTGACCCATATTTTATCTGGGGTCTTCGGAGCCCCAATTTCAACGGACATACAGACATCGATAATCGACGAATCATAAGGACCCAGAATATTCATACATAAATTATAGGGTCTAAAGGGATCTGTACACGGTCAAGCATTTCTCATCAAGCGCTATGGGAGTATTAGTGAAAATGTGGTTGTATGTGTGACCTCGACGATGCTGGATGGAAGATGAAAAAATTTAGATATGACGGCGATTATAACGTCCAGCACACGTACACGAGTGAATTCGCCTGCATGACAAGCATTTTGACCATGTAAAGACCCCTTAAGATAAATATTGAAAAAATAACAAACGGAATGGCGCAAGCTAAAATAAACTTTTTTCTAGTTCTTCTTAAGAGTTTTACCTGAGAAAAAAAGCTTTTCTATATGGACAAGACTTCCTACAAAAAAAAATTCTTATTAACTTTCTTAAGAGTTTATATTGTAAAAAATAATTATTGCTTGTTTTTCCTAAAAAAGCAAAGTTATTGTTGCGTAAATTTTCTGCAGCGTTTACGATGGTTTAAGCTTGCGTATTACTATGTGACCAATCCCGAATATAGCTGGACAAAATTATTTAATGGTCAGTCTAAATGGTTTTGAGACTATTGAATTCAAAAAAATAGTTTAAAAGTTCTACTTACATTTTTTTAAGGTAATACGATAGAGTTTCGCTATTGCGAACTGAATTGGTATTAATTTTTAATATAATATAAACAAATTCGCATTAGCCTTAACTGTGCTAGTGATTTTCAAATTGTAAAATTATTTAAAAATTTCTATATGATTTAAAAACAGTGAAGTTCAGGTATTGCAAACTTAATATTCGAGATTTTTTTTTATTAATTTTTTTTTTTTGATATACGTAATTTAATATTTTGTTTTCATTATTATTGAAATTTTTTAATTGATATTGCAGAAAGTAAAATTAACAATGTGGATGGAAGTAAAGTCAGACAAATTAAAATAAAAACCAACATATTTTTTAAATTGGTTTTTAAATGGTGTTATCTTTTCTACGCAAAAAATATCACTTTCTGAATGGTTCATGTATAAAATGTCTAGCGAACCCTGTAATGATGTTATTTGATGAGAGCAAATCACAAGTTATGAAAAATTCGAATGCCCAGTTTTTAACACCTGACAAACAATTTTTCTTCATCATTTTAGCTCAATTTTTAACGCTTTTTATATTATTTTTCGACATTTTATTTTTAACCGGTTTAGCGATTGCAAATAAACTTTAGGTTTTGCTTGCGATAGAGGCAATTTTTTCCTGTAAGTGATTCTTTAGAGCTTTAACGATTTTCAATATATATTGGACTTATCTATCATGCCGCAGTTGGAAAATTTTTGCGAATTTCCGCTAATTTAGCAATTTTTACCAAATTTTTGCCAGTCCTTATAGTTTAGGGGAATTTTAATCAATTTTATGGCTTGTTTGAAACATTAACCTTTATGTCAACAGATGAATAATTATACTTACGTCAACAGGAAGCATACCCGGGTATGCAAGAACATTTTATATGGGAATTCACATGTTTTGTTGTTTTTTGTTTTATTTGTATTTTTTTTTTTGTGTTTCTCCCACTTTGATTTGTTTTAGTGCAGGAATGCTAAAAATAGCGGTAGTTTTAGCAGACTTATAAAACCCTATATATTATGAAATAAACTTGCAATATTACTTTATTTTAATTTTTTCATATACATACCCGGGTATGGTAGGGATGAAAAAAAGCCGATGTACATGGTCTGGTTTGTCCAATTTTGTTCAAACCTTAGAATTAGTTAGAAAACACTTCTAGTGGGTATATCATGAAATTTAAAAGCGATATGAAAGCCACTTTCAGAGATACAGCGTTATTAATATTCAAAACATACCCGGGTATGCAGTTGTTGACGTAAGGGATAGGAATTAAAAAATGACCACATCCATGGTCTGCTTAGTCCAATTTTATTCAAACATCAGAATATGTTAGAAAACACTGCAAGTGAGGATATCATGAAATTTCAGAGCGATATAAAAGTCACTTTCAGACATACAGCGTTTTTAAAATTCAAAACATACCCAGGTATGTAGCTGTTGACATAAAGGTTAAACATTTTCGAGAATTTTTGCAAACTTTTTCTATGTTATTTTCCGACATTTTTTTAGCCGATTTAGCGATATTAAATACATTTTAAGGTTTGTTTCCAATTTTGCAATTTTTCGCGAATTTCACCCATGTTCGTGATAGAAGCGAGTTTTTCCTGTAAGTTTTCTGATTCTTTGCAGCTGTAAAGATTTTTAATATATATTAGACTTTGCTATTATGCCGCTGTTAACAAATTTTTTGCGAATTTCCGCTATTTAAGAAATTTTTACCGATTTTTTTTTTTTGTCATTGGTTATAGTTTTAGGGACTTTTAATAAATTTTATGGCTTCTTTGAAATATTAAACATTTTCGAGAATTTTCTCCGACATTTTTTTTTTCTTATTCCTTTCCGAATTTTTGCGTAGTTTTGTTGCTCTTTGAGGCAATCATCGCCGTTATAAAAAAAAACCCCATACCATGGATGTTAAAGTTGTACTTTTAAAATGTACTTTTTTTTTGGTACATTTTGACATTCTAAAGTACCGTGGTTCTACCGTGAATCATTTGGTACAATTTAAAAATTTGTCATAGTTGCCCCTTTTTGAATTTTTAGTATACCAAACAAATTATTGAGTCCTTTCATTACATATATTTTTTTAATAATTATTGCTTTCATCAGGATTTTAAAAAATCCTTCTTTTAAATTGCATTTTTTATGCAATATGCACTTAAAATTAATAACATGGTTAATTTAGAGTGGTTAAATCAGAAGATTCTCGAATGCATGTATTTTTACAAAGGCTAACTTTTTTGTTCCGCAAAATACAACGTAATTTCATGAATAAAAATGTTTTGGAAGAATGTGATATATCTATCGTAGACCTTTACAAAAATCACATTCCCTTTGAAGACATTTATTGCGGAACAGAATTGGATTTATATACTTCTACAAATAATATCAATATTGATATTGTTAAAGAAACGAAAGAAAATGCAAAACAATTTTATATAAAATTTTGCGAAGTTTTGAGAACCAAAGTCAAGTTTAATAACGAAGTATTAATGTGGTTCCATAAATTTACTCCTGACAATCTTATTTCAGGTAAAACAAGTTGTAATGTACCTCTTCTAGTAAAAATGTTTCCAAATGAAATTCCAAATTTGGATTTAATCAATAATCAGTTTAGAGCTTTAGCTGATGTCGAGCAACTGCAGTCGTTAACAACTGAAAACATTTGTAGTTTTTGGTCGGCAGTAGCTAATTTACAAAATGAGCTTAATGTCCATATGTTTCCTGTAGCTCGTTTCTGTATTTCTCGCATCGCAAATTTTCTCATATTAAGTGTGAAACAAAAAATTTCATCGTTTCTCGATTTGTGAGAAAAAAGTGTTTCTGTATTTAAATGCGAGAACAGACAACACAGATTCTGTTTTAACTGGAATACTTCCAGTAATTAAGTGTCAAATGCAAGCGAAACGTCAACGAAAGAAATATATATAATAAAAATAAGGCTGCCAGATTTAAAGATTTATCGACATTTTGACGATTTTTTTTGTTCCAAAATTGGCAAAGTGAAAATTTGCTGATTTTTTTCTAGTGCCAATACAGTCTTTGAAATAAATCAATTTTAAATAGTTTTATATGTTTGTGTGTTAGGCACCACAGAAACCGATATCTTTAAAAACAAGGCAGATTAAAAAATGTATCGGCAAAAGTAAAATTTCGAACGGAAACTGTTTAATTTTTATTTGCTTGGATTATTTAATACATTTGTTTGTGTGATCAAAAGATTAAACTATTACCCCATTTTTCAGTCAATGCACTTTAGGAAATTTTTGCCTTTTATTTAAAGTGTTTATTTTATTTCAATATGATATTTTGTCAGTTCTTTGTGTGATTTCTGCAGGGAAAAATAACAATCTGAAATTTTAAACTCTTATCGGATAAAGGAAAATAAAATAAATAATTTTATTTAAATAGACCTCAAGCTTATGTACATATGTATAAAATATGTATTTTACCCATGAACTTAATGTTTTTTTTTTTTTTTTTTTTTTTTTTTTTGATTATGTGTTTATATGATAACAATTTGTGATTATATGATAAAAATCGAACAAAATTCGTCAAAATTATTTTAAATTTTCCGAAAAAAATAGACGATTTTTTTATTTTTTCTTAGGATATTGACGTTTTTTTCACAAATTTATCTGGCAGCCCTGCATAAAACAAACAATGATAGGCTAAAAAAATTTTAATAACAAAATATAACAATTGTGTTTTATATACTTATTTGCATCATTTAAATTCTTTCTTTTAAAATAAAATTGTGAGAAAAATCATTTTTTGTTTCATATTGCACTGTTTTTGTCATAATTCACTGGTTTCATGCGGGAAATTTTACGATGCGAGAAATACAGAAACGGGCTACTGGTATTTCTAGAGTCGTTGCTGGAATTTTATCCATTCCACATTCGTCTGCAAATGTGGAAAGAGTTTTTTCTTTTCGAAATATGAAAAAACTATGGAAAGAAACAGACTACATGTGCCAACATTATCAAGTCTCATACAAACAAAGGATTGGTTATTCATGCTGCTATGATATAACAATTTCAAATAGTTTATTAACTAAACAAATAAGTGCCTGATTTTGATCTCATATATTTATAAGACTTTTTTGTACCTTATTTTATTCAAACATATAATTTATGTTAATGTTAAGTCTGGTTTTTTTGTGTACAATTGAATTTTTATGTACCTTTTTTTGTTGTTTTAATAAATTTAAAAGAAATGGTACCATGAAGGTCCAAAAGGTACATTTTTTTTGGAAGTTGATACTAAATTTAAAACCGCATTCAACATCCCTGCCCCATACATAAACCGAATTCATCTGATTTACAGGGCACTATCAACACTTATGCCATAAAGTTGCTTATAAAAAAGAAATAATTCCCAATATCTATTTGTTAAAATAGTTGAGTTAAATACATTCAATTTATAAAGTATCACTATCTAGTGTGACACAACGAATGCTGACGAAGGCCGTAGCGGGCCAGAAAATGCATTACATTCTGCTGGTGTCTAATAATTGTAGATTTTTCTGTACATAAATATACTTCATTGATATCCACCGGAAAGCTAAGGTAAAATGTAACAAGAAAATACAATATAATAGTCTGGTAGTGTATAAAGTCATTTCCAAAAATTAAAGGAATAGAGCTATTACAAAAAAGCTTTATAAAATACATAACTGAAATGTAACTCATAGAATAAATTCGAAAAATAAAAAATGTTGAATATACAGTCATGAATTCCGTTCGGAATGGAAATGATTCCGTAGTTACCATTCCGATCGGAATGGTTTTAGCTTCTATAGATTACGTTCGTATTCATTAAACCTCAAAAAAATATGAAACCACTTTTGTGTATTAAATATGGCAACACTGCAACGAATGTAGAAAACAAAACAAACAAGACAACAGCTGATCCTGAAAACCAGCCAAATTTAAGTTTTTCTATCAAAGTAAAAAATTTGTGATTTGTGACAAATTCCGTTTATTTTTCGTTTTTTTGGAAAGCATTTAGAAAAATTAAATTTTTTTTATTAAATTCACATTAAATTATATTTATTTTAGATAAGGAAGCAAAAAGACAGCGTAATAACAATGTATTTTGAATAGTTTGTACACCTGAAAAATGCTTAAAATATGAATTCCACTTTGAAAAATGAAAGTGGTATCATTCCGAAAAAAATTTTCGTTTTACATTTTCCATAGAAGCAAAATACGGAATCAATTCCACTACCGAACGGAATTAAGCTCTGTGACATGGCTGATAATAAAGTTGTTTATGAAAAAAAAATAATAAGCAATAAATATTAATTAATTTCATGTTGTAAAATTCATGTGTTAATAAAAATAATTTAATGAAAATTAAATTCAATGAACTTAAGCCTAATTAAAAATATCGAAATAAAATTATTCTCTAATAAATTGTCGAACACGTGATTATAGAATTGTATTAGCAGTCTATAGCCTTTTCTTTTGGCAGACCTTTAAAAATTGTAAATATTTCAGAAGCACTGGTAATTTTTGACGAAACGTTATAGGCAATAACAAGTAATTAATCTTATCAAATTAAAATATTGCTAAAATATTTCAGCATTTTTATCTAAATATTTTAAAATCCTCGATATCATAGCAAGAATAACTTAATTTTTATAAACAACTAGCTTAACCCGGTGCGCTTCGCTACCCCTGCACCTACCCCATTTATTTTTGTTTTAAAATTTGTCCTGTAAAGGTTGATAGCTCTTGTGTTCAGATATATGGTATTTAATATGTCTTCTATGAGGGGTACTGCTCCTACTCTGTCTACCCCGCACATTTTTATATTGAAATTTATAGTTTACTATAATAGTAGCTTTAACCACGTTTGAAGACTCTCCCTTTAATAGTTCTTCAGTTGAGCGATATTTAATGTATGCATCCTATGGGAGGTATTTCCCCCCCTGCGCCTACCCGCTTTATTTTTATTTTCAAAAGTGTAGTATACCATAAGAGTGACTTTTAGAAAGTTTGAACATTCTCACTATTACAGTTCTTAAGATATGCGATGTTAAACATTGGCGTCCTATGGGGTATTCCTATACCCCCGCTGCTATTTTATTTCAATTCCGGGGCTCAGAAGATCCTACTACAAAAAGTTCAGCAAAATGCGTGCAGCGGCTCTTAAGATATGCGATAATTAATATTGGCATCCTATGGGGGGTACCAATTCCCCTGCCCCTATCGAAAAAATAAGTAGCCTATTTTATTTTTAGGGCTCACGTGATGTTACTGTAAAAATTTCAGGAAAATCGGTTCAGTATAATATTGGCATCCTATGGGGGGTACCAATTCCCCTGCCCCTATCGAAAAAATAAGTAGCCTATTTTATTTTTAGGGCTCACGTGATGTTACTGTCAAACTTTCAGGAAAATCGGTTCAGTATAATATTGGCATCCTATGGGGGGTACCAATTCCCCTGCCCCTATCGAAAAAATAAGTAGCCTATTTTATTTTTAGGGCTCACGTGATGTTACTGTAAAAATTTCAGGAAAATCGGTTCAGTAGTTTCGGAGTCTATAAAGCGACAAACATACAAACATACAAACACACATAATTTCATTTTTATATATATAGATAGATAGAAGAAGAAGATAGATTCAAAAATGTGTAAAATTTCTCGCTATATATACAAGTTGGTCGACTACACTCTGTTTTTCTTGGCACGCTATAAAGCTGAGAGCCAAAAAAAAAACATTATAGTACTTTTAAAGAAGACTCTAAGCTATCTAGATAAACGCTAATATTTATGACTTTTGTCCAGCAAAATTCGGGATTGGTGACAATGTGCGTATGGTAGAAAATTTAAGACCTTTCAGTCTATCGTTCTTTAATATTTTATAACCAATGTTGGCAATTTACCCATGCAGTCGCCAAATTAAGTAATTTTGTTTTCTTTTTAAGTCATGACAAAATTGTTTATGTATTAAGCCCTCGTAATAGCAATTTGTGGATTTAAAGAATTGGCAACACTAATATTAACACACACAAAAAATTTTTCCCCAAACACTTAAATGTTTAATTTTAAATGTAAAACAATCAAATTAAGTGATAAACCGTTAAAAGATTTTAATCTAAAATGCCCAAATATTGTAACTAACTGGCTTTCAACGCCAAACTATTAGACCAAATCCAAAGAATTGACAATCTTTAAAAAGTTACTTAACACATACAAATTAGTTACAAGTTCAAATCTTATTCGGCGAAGACAAGGGAGAAGAAGAAACCTTTACTGGCAAAACGTGTATCTTGATAATCACAAAAAATAAAGTCAAAACACTTAAAATAGAATTTTATTTGGAAAGGCAAATAAAGAGTCTTAAAGGTGGAAAATGACATGGCAATCAAAATAAAAAGCGCACTATGACAAAAAAAAAAAAGAAAATAAAGTTATTTAAACTTTAAATGAATGCGAAAAAACGAAACTTTAACAACACGAAATGCGTGGTCGTCTTAATTTTGTCACATTTTTATATGAACACGAGATATTAAGACACATAAGAAAAAGTATCACAACGGAACTACACAATTCAAAGGCGGCATTTGGATTTAAAAAAAAAAATAATTTTCAATTAAAAGGAAAAAAAGGAATCCTTTGCAATATGTAAAACGCCTACATGGTTGTATCAACAACGAGACATTTTGAATTGTTGACAGAAAGTAATAAAATGTGTCAGAAATACACAACGTAGTTAACAAGTTCAGTTTTGCTGATAAATCCACTTCTTTCTCTAAAGAGTCTTAAGTTTCGTTAGCACATGAAAAAAACAATAACAATTTTTACATAAAATACTGTTAAATTTCATATAAACCGATCGCTATGCAATAATAATCTCCGAAAAATAAAGGCATTCGTAAAAACCGATCGCTATGCAATAATCATCTCCGAAAAATAAAGTTACTCCCAGCGTTTAAAAAACTGCCATTTCTTCATTTGTCATTGGCCAAAAAAAAACTGTTGCTTTTACTTCTGATCCATTAAATGTAAACAGTCGCTGTCAAACCAATTCAAAAAGCGAAAAGGTGTACACAAATTTAAATTTTTTCGGCAGTTTTTGGTTTCGATTGCAGTTTTTTAAACCCTGGTTACTCCATTAATTCAAAAAAAAAAAAAGTTCCAAAAAAACTAGAGCCGTTGAAGCAAAAATAATCTTAATGATTATCCGAATTTCCCCACATAACTCGAGTATTCTCAATTGTTTTGTATAACAGCTTAATTCGCGATTTATTCATAAACTAAAGGCACTAGATAAAAATTAAGCTTAATCTGTGATCACCCCCCGATTTTCCCAACAAAATTCGAAATAATTAATTTAAAATTCAATTTGGTATAAATTAGAGTCAAAGCTAAATCCTTTGTAATCATTCAAATTTCTCAACAAAAGTCGAATTTTTAAAATTTTTTTTATATAAATAAAAACTAAGATCCCGATTCTTTGAAAAACTTAAGGCGCTAGGAAAAAAGTATGTTAAATCTTTGATCACTAAAATTTTTCAATTAAATTCGAGTTTCTCCAGTTGTTTGTAGGAAATCTAAGATCATACTTATTCGTAAACTTAAAGGTCTAGAGCAAAAATAAACTACGGTCACCCTAATTTTCGAACAAAATTCGAGATTTTTGATTTTATTTTGCAGCAAAAAAATTAGCGATTTATTTATTCATAAACTAAAGGCGCTAGAGAAAACTAAGCATAATCTGTAATCACCCACATATCCTATCAAAATTCGAGTTGGCATAAATTAGAGTCAAAACAAAGTCCTTTGTACTTTTTATTGGTTATGCATAAATAATACTTTCTATTTTCTTACCAAATTATAAAGCAGGATTGTGACTTACCTGAAAAGAAAAATAGTAAATTAATTAAGTTAATATATGTATGAATAAGAGTTATTAAGAAGTAACAATTAAGAGTGCTATATTCGGCACAGCCGAATATACCCTCCACCGACAGTAAAAATATTTCACGATTGAGGTTCATATGGGGTCTATGGTAAATGGAGTAAATAAAAAAATATCGGAAATTTTACGTCGGTACATAAATCTTGCAAATGGTTAAATTATTCGCAAAATACTCCAACAATGGGCTAAAAAGCATCTAAATTTTTATAAAAACTAACCCCCATATTCATAAAAAATATTTTTGATTAATAAAAGGTTTATTGAACAAATTTTCATAGAAAATTCGTTTCATAAGCCTGCTATAAACCTAAAATATTTTTTATGAATATGGGGGTAAAACTCTAGAGCTTTTATATGACCTATAGATACGTCTTATATATCAAAAGATCAAACATCTTTAGTGAACATATTTGCTTATTATCAAAATATATACTTTTTTTAAATTATTTTCGGGAACCAAAGATCTTTCCGAGACCAGGGTTTACTGCCAAGGTAAATGGTTAACTTCTTTCTAAAGCCGTCGGTATAGAAATCTGTCAAATCTGTTATAAAAAAAAAAATGGCCGACTAATAACCAAAATACTGAAATACCAAAAATGTCTATTTTTATATAATTAAGTTGTTGTATTTCTTCCCCATATATGCAAAATCCCGAAATATGCAAAATACTTAAAAAAAACTTGTTAGGACATTTCTTTAGTAAGGAAACGATATTACAACCTGACCGTCAAGTTTGTTTAAAAAAAGTTTTTTACTCCCTTCACCACAGGTGGATATCTTAATTTGTCATTCCGTTATATATTCCGGTATAATAGATTCGGCATAGCCGAATATAGCACTCTTACTTTTTTCCTAATTTCGTTGTTAAGTTTTAGTTAAGTCAGCGTTTTAGAAAGCTGAACTTACAAAAGTATAACTTATTATGTTTTTCAAGCCTTCTGCAAAAACTTTTTATACAGCTTTAATAAATACAATGATGAGCATAAAATTTAAAACTGAAGATAATTCTGCAGCTTTTAAAAGCTAAAAAAATATTCACATTTGTTGCTGCTAAAAAAATAAATTTTAAAAATGAAACTGTTAAACAACTTCTTAAAAGTGCTTACGTCAATAAGATTTTCAATAGAGAAAACTTGCATCGAAAAGATCTTTTATAGAAAATACTTACGTCGAACAGATTTTTCTAATCTTTGGAAAATGAAAACGTTGTATAGATTTTCTAAAAAAAATGCTTACTTCGAAAAGATGATCTATGGAGAGTAATTATGTCGAAAGTATTTTCTTGGAATATATTGATATCTTAAATATTTTCTATAGAAAATGCTAACGTTGTAAAGAACTTCAAAGAATATATTTTGACAAGGTTCCATTGGCAGTCGAAATTAAGCTCAGCTCACATGGGTCCAGTAATTAGCTCCCGTTGTGTTGCCATCTTCCACCGTCTTCAACGCGTCCTATTTTACCTGGCCGTGAATACTGCCACGAAAGAATAGATCCTGATCAAGTCAATATCAGAGAAATAAGTTTTGTCCCAAAGGGTTCTTCGATCAAACAATTTAAGTCTTAAGACTCTAAATACCGGACAATGACAAACAAGATGTTCCATTGACTCTTCTTCCTTCTCGTTGGCGCAACTTTTTCATAGTTCATTGTAAGGGAGCCTAGAGCCCAATGGGCCAGTGGCCAGTTAATACCGCAATAAGTTTCCTGGGGTGATGTCTGGGCAGTTCTAATGTCCGTCGAGTCATTTTTCATCTATGATGGCACAGGTTTTCCTCGTTTTCCCACAGGTAGTTTCATCAAACTATCGCTGTTCTGGCAATTAGATAAGACTTGTGTGGCAATAAGTTACTAACCCCTCATGAGTGAAACACCTATATCATATTCTAAGCCGCTTCGATTCAAACTGCCAAACAGTTTCCATTTATGCCCCTTGTCTAGGGACCCACTTAAGGGTTACCACTGAATATCTCGCTATCTCCTCCAAAGACATCGGGCATTCTTGGACAATTCTCGATATGATAAACACATTCTTCAGGATTCTTATGGCCGCTTTACACCACACAGTGTTTTAGATCTGCCAGAGAATATCTGCATCGCAGTCGCGGGAGTTTGAAGGTAATCATAGTGGACAACGTTTGCCAAGATACTAACGGTGAAGCCAGGACAAAAGATTGGCTCAGGTGTGATATAACGTCTAAGTGCCAATTTATTTCATACAGGATTTCTGCATGTCCGATGTTGTAATCCCTCCATGCTTTAGTTGCCCATAGTCTTACCGCTGTGTTCGCAGCTAACTTTTTGCCAGTTCAAGATCGAAAACAATGCTTTAGAAGGGATGGTTCTAATGGCATCTGTTACCGTTATTGCCACCATTCTCATTCTACGTTCAAACTTGGTTTGATGATTCTTCCCCCTTGAGTGCCAACCACCAAACAGCTGCACCGTAGAATAAAATGGATTTAATGACACATTCGTATAGCCAGTGTTCATTCCTTGGGTTGGTTCCCCAGTTAAGGCCAAAGGCCCTGTACCGGCAATAGAAAGTAGTAGCCGCCTAATGACGGGTTTTTGAGATGTGGATCAAGTTTAAACTTAGTTAAAGTACTCTGAAACCCGGGTTTTTCCGGCCAAATGTGATTTTTTTATTATTTCTTTAAAGACCAACATTTAAGGCAAAACCAAGCGGCTCCCAGCGTCAAAATTTTGTATACAAACTTGGTGGTCCTGGAAATGGTGTTCATCTTCAAGTTCACTTTGCTGTCCAATATTAGCCTAAGATATTTGGCTTTATCGGATGGTTTCAGTAAGACCCCATTTATTTTCGGGGTAGCAAATTCTGCAATTTTATATCTTCTTGTGAAAAATACCAGTTCCGTTTTCTCAGGATGAACTTTTAGCCCGTATACCTGGCACCATTTTATTAGAAAATGTTAACGTCATGAAAATTTGTTTAGAAAATATTTACGTTTTCAATATCTCGTTTAGAAATTTGTAATGGACGGCATTTAAATGTGCAGTGAAGTACTAAACAGCCACTATAAAATAAGCCACAGCTACATAAAGGGGGGTAAGATGAAAGTATTTACAAGGTAGAAGAAGAGTACGGGAAATACAAAAGAACGTGGTTGTTGTATTACTGACGTGCGCCACATTTTCTTTCAAAAATGAAACACAACCAAATACACGAGTTCAAGCTATCATAAAATATAAAACATTGACGACACAATGATGAAACGAGCAACATGTTGTTGATAAAAATCTTGGTTTTAAAAAATAAAAACAGCACTAACAACAAGAGTAACAGAAAACGAAATATATTTGCCGCTTTTTGTGTATCGTGGAAAGTAAAACATAACCATCTTAATTTTTTCTTATGCAGATATTTAAAGTTTGAATTCTTTAAGGCTTTTTAACGTTAAAATTTATATTAAACCATAGAAAAAACTTTAATACAGAATAAGAAACGACGAGGCAGGTGAATAGGAAATGACGTTTTCCCAAAGCTAAACGTAAATTACAGCATTCGATGTCGATCGAAATCACAATAAAATTTAAATAGAAATTTCAATCGATATCGAATGCTGTAACTTTCGCTCTGAGTAATTTAGAGAATGAAGTTTTGAATTTGCTCTTAAAATATCAAAATTTTTAAAGATTTTATTATAAGACATATCTGTTTTTCAAGGTATTCTCCTCAAAGAACTTACAGGGTTCAAGTGCATTCTTTTTTTAAGTCCCTTTGCACTTACATATATATTTGCCTGTTTCTTACTGCCTGTTAGTCAGCCATTATTACTACCTTTTATATTATTAAATTTTTTGTTCACCTTCATCATCTCTTCACCACTTCTATGGTAAGTATAAAGTAAGTACCCTCTTTACAAATGCTCTCTAATGTTCAACGTAAATAAACACAGTTTTTCCTGTTTTCTTGCTGTTATATTAAATTTTTTTATTAAGTTCTTAAATAAAAGGAATAAAAACTGCCGAGTATGTACTTTAAATTAAAGTGTAAACAAGTTTGATGTTCAAGTAAAAGAAGTAGATAAAAAACACATAAAATGAAAAAAATTAATAAGACAACAAAGAAAACATATAAACAAAAATAAAGCAAACTCTTCCGATGTTAATAGAAAATAATGAAATAAAACAACAAATGCTGAGATAAACACAAACATTATAAAGTTCAAACGAACTGCAATAGTCTGAAGGTTTAATAATCTGATATATAGAAGTTGGATGAGACTTGAAGTTAAATAAAAGCTCTTTAAATTGCATACACAACATCATAAACACAACAATTAAAAATTAACAAATAATCGCTTAAGTGACTTAACAAACTGCCAATGAACTTATACGGTATGCTCAGACCTTAAAAATATTTGAAGAAAAATTTAAAAAAAAAACCTGACCAGTAAATTGATCAAACTTTGGCTTTTTTAACCATTTTTATTGACATACTTAACTTTATTTGTAAGAAGATAATTGTATAATTAAATTTAGAAACTGTTAAATGATATTTAATTAGCAAACGTTTTGCAAAAGCAAAAATTGTATTACTATTTATATTGGTTACGTGTAGGACGTCAAATATTTGATAGATGTGAACATTTTCTTTACACACTTTTGTAAACCTACAGTTCTGGTGATTGTCACCGAACCAATGAAACCAACACAAAAGTAACCGTTGCCGCTACAATCGGTTCTTCGCACAGGAACGAATCGAGTTCAAGGACAAAGGATTACCAATGGCCAGGACTTTATGGCCTGGCTACGATGCGGCGAGAACGCGCGTGCTACTTGGTCTAGGTAGGGACCGGATAAGGACAGTGATATCGGTAATTACAGGTCACTGGGTGATAGGGACCCATGCGCGGAGAATATGTCTTGATTATAACAACTACTGTAGAAGTGGAGAAGAGGAGACGGTGTTTCACTTTCTCTGCGAACGCCCTGACCTCGGGGATATTTGGTTAAGGCATTTTTGGAGTCTGGAATTGCCATGTCTGGACGATATGTCCAATGTGGGACTGAAATTGATCTCTCTGTTCAGCAGGGAGTCGGGGTGGTTCGAGGCGGTGACTTTTGGAGAATAGTCTGTTGAATACTGGCTGACTTTTGTCACTGGTTAAGGGTATCACAAAGGGACCGCTATAAAGACCCAAGTGAGCCGTGCTCATGTCGCCTACCCATTGAACCTAACCCAACCTAACCTAAGGATTGTCAACTTCGTAAGATCACTACTAGACGTCTCGCTGCTACAACAACATTAAATTAGACCTCCGAAGTATATAAACACATTCTCTATAGATTATAAAAGACCGGTTATATAAATACTACTTCTTTGTCGTAATAGGAAATAATCGATGGCACTATCGAAAATATCTTTTTAATATACATATATCAAAATATCGATGGCGATATTATAAAATTTTTTCTCAAATTACAGTCAAATGGTATCACAACGATATTTTTTTCGCACTACAACAATTACAAGCCCTGCTACTTTAATGCCTTCTGAGAGAAGCTTAAATAATAGACGAAGTCGCCTCAAGCCAAAAAAAAAAGTCGAGAGGCTTGTATTTCTACAAAAAATAAAATTTTTTCCGATAAAAACTATTTTTGTAAATTATATTAATACGAATATGAAATATTGTTCTCTATGGCATGAATTATATAACGAGTTCTTTTTGACCTTAATATCGATAGTTTGTAATAAAGAGTGATCACTATCAATAGTTCCCCAATACAACTAAGTATCCTCTAACAATATAAGGCAGAAAATAAATGTTAAATGAAAAAAACAAGCAAAAAAGTATAGTCGGTCAACTTTATGATACCATACACAACAGAAGATATACAAAAAAAAAACTATCAGTAGTGTACCCGACTTGGGATCCATGGCCAATCATGGACCCGGCAAAACAAAATTATGTTTTGCGGTTAAAATTCATATGAGAGTTTTTTGAGCCGAATATTATCTAGATATCAACATCTGTATGACATTTCATCGTATTAAAGCAATTTTAGTTCTGGGCCTTCCAGTATACATTTTTGCCATGACAAAGAAAACATTATTTAAATTATTGTTGTATTTGTATTGGAGCTATGGTCGCATGTGGACCGATTTAAAAAAATATCGGTAAGACGATGAATCTTGCAATAAGATATTTATGGACTTAAGTATCTACTGTGAAATTATGACCGTTTCTCACCATTTTCTTATGGCAATTGAAACGTATTTACCAAATTTTCTCACAATATCTTCAAAATTGCGAACTGCAATTTCCGCACAATGTTACATGGACAAACAGACAACCGGACAGACGGACAGACATCATTAGATCGACTCAGAAAATGATTCTAAGTCGATCGGTATTCTAAAATGTGGGTCTAGAGCTAATATTTGTATGTGCTACACACATCAGCAAAAACGCATAATTCCCTCTCCACTATTTTGGTGTGAGTATAAAAGTTCAGGGGCCAAATTACGGTATTCGATATCGATCGAAATTCCCATTTGAATTGTATTGTAATTTCGGTCGATATAAAATGCCGTAATTTGGCCCCAGGTGTGCATTTTTAATTTCAAAACTGCAGGGCCATACCGGCATAGTACACACATATTACATCAATCAACACCGAGTATCAGTGTTGATAATGAAGTATTCGGAAATTAGACAACACTGTATACCAAATTACACATTTGTAGCAAAATTACACACACAAATCGAAAAAGTACCTTTGCTAGAATGAATTCGCCTTGCAAACCTTTTTGATATTCCCTATTTGCATTTAAGTCGTTAGATTTACAAACAAAAGCAAAGCTTGCCAACTGTTGCAGTAAGAAAGTGCTATCTACGCACAGTATTTATTTCCGAAATTTGGAGGAAGAACAGCACAAAAATGTTTCTGTACAAGCCATAAATATAAAAAATTCGCTTTCAGTGATTCTGTTTGATTCAAATAAACTAATTGACTTAAGGAACTCATCGACTGCACAATATTATTGAGTACTTTATAGCTATAACACTATGCTAGTTCAAAAAACAGACAAGCTGGGCACATAGCGTTTTAACATAATTCAGGTACGCTGAATCCAGTGGTGCCCGCGGTTTTTTAAGATTGGCTCTGGTTTTCGAGATATACCGTTATTTCTAAAATGGAGGAGGTTGCACAACATATATTCGCGTAACTCAAAAACGCTTTAGCTTATTGAAAAAACTTAAAAAACCGAAATTCAGCAATAATTTCCTTAGTAAAACCGCTTTCTAATATCCGCAGTCGTTTTAGAAACATAATTTTTTTTTTTGGAAAAAAAAACAATTTTTTTAACAAAATTTCGAAATTTTTGTTTTTTAAAAATTCAAAAAAAATTGGAAAATGCAGCTATGCTTCTTATTATTTGCAGACGTATAAAAAACGAAATTACAAACAAAACAAGCCATAAATGATTAAAATCTGTTTGCAACTTTTGATTTTATTCACAAAAGTCGACAAATTTTAATTAATTTAAGAATTTCATAAAACGCAATATTTGTATGGGAGCCCACCTAAGAAGTGAAGATAAGGGGCAAGTATGTCTCGAGAAAATGTTAAGGACAAAAAATTAATGGAGGTCGGTCATACATTATATACCACTAGGGGCGACTTCTGGGAATTTATGGGACTTTTTCTTCAATATATTTCTAGTCTGCATTGAACATTTTGTATGGAAGCCCCCTTAAGGAATGGAGATAGCGGTTGGGTATGTTAGAAATAAGTGATTGCGATGAAAAATTAAGTGGGGTTGGTCATACATTTGACCCATCTAGGGGCATTATAGGCGCTGCAGGGGCCAAATTTAAGAATTTCATTAAACGGCCATATTTGTATGGGAGCCCCCCTAAGGGGTGGAGATATATGGCAATGTTTTAAGAAAATGTTAATAACAAAAAACATTGGAGGTCGGTCATACATTTTATCCTCCTAGGAGTGAATCCTAGGCCTTAGAAACAAATGATGGGAATGGAAAATAAAGTTGCGCTGGACATACATTAGGCCTGTCTAGGGGTATCTCAAGCGCTGCAGGTGTAAAATTTAAGGCTAGGGTTCTACGCGCATAAAAAACAAAGTTTCAAACAAAATAAGCTATAAGTGATTACAGTCTGTCTACAACTTTTGATTTTTTCAGAAAAGATGAATTTTTTTTTCCAATTTTTTATGAATTTTTAAAAAACAAAAATTTCGAAATTTTGTTAAAAAAATAATTTTTTTTTTTCAAAAAAAAAATTATGTTTCTAAAACGACTGCAGATATTAGAACAAAATTTTACTTTTCTTAAAGGAAATTTTATTGTTTTTTCAATAAGCTAAAGCGTTTTTGAGTTATGCGAACATATTTTGTGCAACCTCCTCCATTTTCGAAATAACGGTATATCTCGAAAACCAGAGCCAATCTTAAAAAACCGCGGGCACCACTGGATTCAGCGTACCCGAATTATGTTAAAACGCTATGTGCCCGGCTTGTCTGTTTTTTCAACTAGCATAGTGTTATTGGCATTTTGATCCACACTATTTCATAAGTTGCGCAATATAATATAAAAAAAATTATATGGGGCAATTTTTAGTTCAAATTTATTTTTTATTTAACTTACTTCTTAAATTCTAAAATCTCTAGAATGTTCACACTCTTTTTATTAAATAGCGCAGAAACACCCCGCTAATTTTGTTCAAATAACTTATAAAACCGCGTTTCGAGATAAACGTGTTTAAAGTTTTTGATTTTCTTTAACAAAATAACGACACATTTTCTTCAAACGGGGAAAGTATAACACATATAAAAATGAATTTTATACACAATATTAAGAAAAACATAGCGAACAATTCCGCATAACTAACTCCAAAATTTAATTTTTTGAGTTATGTGACTATTGAAGTAAATCAGCGAAATGTAAAAAAAAGAAAATCAAATTTGTTAGTTGATGGTAAGGGTATTCAATTAATCGATGTTTTGTATTAATCGATTAATCGCGCGAATAATTATTCGAGGTACAAATTTAATCGAATAATAACCGAACAATTTGAAATTATTCGTTTAATCGAATAACTTTCGAGTTTAGAAGTTTAAAAATAAGACCAAAAATTATATTTTTTAACACCAATATAACAAAAGGTACTTCATGTAATAAAAGAGGAAACCTTTTTTAATAAAAATTAGCATCAAAATTTAAGCTAATCTAAATTAGTCTTAACCCTGTACCGCATACCACGCCAAATATGGTTTTTAAGTTTTAGTGCATTGTATTTGGAAAAAACGGGACTTAATCTTGTCTTTTCTAAATATTATATTATTCCATTATACCACTTGAATCTTTTTTGATTTAATATTTTAAATAGTCTTGTTCCGGTCTGGTAGATGGTTGGTTTCATTCATCACAAAAAAATAATCCTCTTCATCTGAATCATTACTCGAAGGAAATGTTCCCTGAATAAATAAACAATAAAAGGGTATTTAAAACGTACCGGCTTGTGTTTTTACATAAAAAAGAAAAAAAACAAATACATATGTACTGTGAATAAAAAATTTTCGATTAATCGATTATTTGAATTATTCGTTAATCGAAAATAAGCAATTTTAAGTTATTTGAACAGTTAATCGACCAAAATGAATCGAACAACGGTTAATCGTTTGAATACCCTAGTAACAAACAATGCTGTTCTTTTTTCCCTTCTCACCAATAAACTCAAACTTTCTGAATGAAAACTTTCATAGTGTAAGACCAGAATTAACAATACAATCTGATAGTAGAGTATTGCTCGTTGAGATGGAATATAATATAAGTCCGCGTGTAAAACACAATTTTGACTGCGATGGAAACTAAAAAAAAAAATACAAGAACTTAATGTTGGAAAAGAAAATCTTGACTGTCAAAAATGAAAGGAAAGATAGAACAATATGTATATTTACAAATGGATTGGTAGCACTGGCGAATATATAACCTATTGTACATTTTTAATTTTATATTGAAAAGGAGTTGCCAGATTTTATGGGTATATATTAGGGAGATCGATTATTCGACTTTTTTCAATAACCGGTTTTCGAATATTACGAATAGTTGCTATTTTAAAAAAACCGCTTTTGCGGATGGGCAATTCTTAAATAACCGGTTAACCGGTTTTAATTCGAATACTTAAAAACACAAAAATCAAATAAGTTTTTTAAATAAAACGTTAATTTGAATAAAAACAAAGCAATTTGCAAAGGTAAGGAACCAACAAAATACATAGATATGACTTAGATCAGACCTAACAAATATCTTACGATAAAATCCAAGAAAGGTGGGACTAGTAAATTGATCAAACTTTAGCTAAATTTTTAAAAACATTTTATTGATTTACTTAACTTTATTTGTAAGAAGATATTTGTATAATGTAATTTAGAAGCTGTTGAATGATATTTGATCTAGACAAACGTTTTGCAAAAGAAAATAAATGATAGGAATTTTATAAAGTTATTATATGAAATATTCTCTCAAATTTATTTTGAATGAGTTTTAATTTGTTGGTGGTTAAGCATGTCTATATAAATCAACCATATTTTTTCAAACGTTGCAAACAAGATCTCTTAGCCAGGATTATCTATTTCAAATTATTTTGTGTAAAATAGTTGTCAATTCGTCGACTACAATTTAAAACATTCCATGACATTGTTTGATTTCTTCAATTTTGTTTTTTAGTTCTTGGTGTTTTAATAAATATTACTGGTAAAATTTTTTCCCATATCGTTGATTCCGGCGTAATGTTGTAGTTTTCAGCATGAAGAGATGCTAGAACTACTTAAGAGTTTTTAGTGCCTTAACGGGCATATCGTCCTCGGCAACACAACGGGCTAATATTTCGCCCAATGATTCATTTTTTGCTGCATATTTTAATAAAGTATTACTTGTCGTCTCCTTAGAACTACATCAAACGGAGTTAAGTTTCATTTGGATCACATTAATGTCAAGGATGTATACTTATTAAAGGTGATTAATTAGTCGTGAGATGGAAGAACCTTTGTAACTTATCATTTTAGGGCACTGTAAGCACCTAACCTTTTTTTTTAATCGCGTTCAAAAAATATCTAGAGATAACCTTTATATAAAAATATATTTAATATTTAGAATTATCTTGCACAAATTACTATTTACTTTTTAACTGCAAACGTTTTTGTAGTATTTTGAAAAGTTTTTGGTTTTTTTTACAAGAACACACGCTTTTATAAGCGATTTGTATTTACAGTGTTCATAATGTTTTGTGACCTTTGTAACATTTTGTTTTGACATTCTTCATAAAAAGTTTAAGTTTGGCCAATATTCAATTAAAAATACCTAAATTACGGGTACATCTACAACAAGAGTAAGGAAATGTATATAAATTACACACTACTAAAATAACCGGTTTATTATACCAAAATAACCGGTTTATTCGATATTCGAAAAATGGGAATTTTAAAATAACCGACTTGGGCAAAGCTAAAATAACCGGTTAAAACCGGTCGAATAATAACCGTTCGATCTCCCTAGTATATATTACTTCGTGCTAATAAATCAGAGCAAGTTAAGCTCTCTTTTGGGTTTAAAATGTGTTAAAACCAACTTATCTATATAAGTCAGAAAACATATAAACCATATTTAAACGCATAAAATTGGGCGTTTAAACTGCCAATACAAGCCATAAGCATTTGCGACATTTATAGTAGTGCTGTCACATGTTACTTTTTAAATTACTTATAATATAAAGGGCACTGATTTACAACTGTTGAGTTTAAACTTCATATAAATATAAATTTAGTTCAACTAAACCAGCGTTTAAACACTCACTGATTTATTAATCATTAGTTGGAAAAAAATTAAACCCCCCAATAAAAAATTTTCTTATTTTGCGAAGAACTAATGGTGCATTTTAAACAGTAAGCACACATTTATGCGCTACGCAATAAGACATACAGAGATGCAGTAAGGCATCTGCTTAATAAATTAAAAAATATATACATATATAAAATTTGAAGAGCCACGCATTCCCTTACCACGAAGCAGGTTTGTAAGGGAGCACACTAAGGTAACAACGGTAACGGTAACAAACAATTCAGTGTGCAAAGCTGATCGTTACGTTCACTAATTTTTAGTTGCGCTGAATAAAGCGCTTTCTGTGTCAAAAATGTATTGCTTCAAAGTGGAAACTCGCCATATAAAATTCATGTCTTCCGTAAGCGATATGGTAAGCGCAACTTTGACGTTTCTCCTTTACAAACCTGCTTCGTTGGAAGCTCCATTTTTTATTGAGATTTGTCTTTCGCATCTTTTCATTATTTTCTTTTCGCAAATCATTTTACTAAAATTTTCCAATTTAAGTTTTTTTTACATATTTTTCATTTCATTACCCCCAGTATTTATTTCAGGTTCATATTCAGATTTGAGATCAGCAGGCTCTAGTTTAGGTTTTACTTTCAAAGTGGCGTGCCCCGGTAGGCTAGCTGGTAGTGAGCTAGTCTATCAGTGCCGGGGTTGCGGGTTCGATTCCCGCCAGAGACTCTGGTCTCCTGCAGACAAGCAAAAAGCTTCGCGGGATTTAGTGTAGGAATAATAAAAAAAAAAAAAAAAAAAAAAAAAAAATTAAGTTTCTATTTAAGGTTTTAGTTTAGCTTCTGATTCAGATTACAGTTTATAATTCAGTTAAAGCTCTATTTTGTTTTTTAATTCTTGTTCAGTGGCCAAATTACGACATTCAAAATCGATCCAGATTACAATACAATTTAAATGGCAATTTTACCCCAAATTCCTGATCACGTTGTTGTTAAGATTCACGTTTAAATTGTAATTCAAGTTCGAGTTCTGGCTCTATTTCATAATGATAAACGAAAAGCATATTAACATTATAAACCAAGTTCAGAGTACCCATGAATATGAATATTTTTCCTTTGCTCTTTTATATAGGAGATGATTTATTTTGGTTGATTTAGATAATTTTTCATAAAAAAAAGTGAACAATATTTCTTGAAGTTTTTTTAATGTGCATACCCCCTCTTGAGTAACCGATGAGTAAACGTTTAGGTTATCTTGTTCTACACCATTTAAATCTCGTTTTAGCCACCCTGTAGATGATATGCGAAATTAATTAATCTTTAGCTTAAAGCGTAAATTCGGTTCTTTTCCGGTGAACTCTTCCAAAGTCATAAAAATGATCCTAAACAGGGTAACTCTTTTCTTAAGAAAGTACCAGTGTAAAATTTGTTGTAATTACTGGCCGTCCATTTAAGTGCTTGTTTGTTTATGTGTTTGTCTGTTTTTTTTTTGTGCATGTTATTCCTTTTACAATTTTAATGTTTTTAAATTTAACATCATTCTGTTGATTAATTTCATCTGATAACAGGTACATTTTTCATTTTATTCTTCAACTTTTGGTTTTCTGGTACGTTTTGTTTGCTTTATCTTAAGGAAAAAAAGCGCTGCATTCACCTCATATTTGTGTGGGATTTTAAATGCATTTGTTTGTCTGTTTGTTTGTTTAAAGTTTTTTTTTTTTTGTTGCTGTTTAAATAGTAGTTCTTTTCTACAGACGCATGGCCAATGAGTTTTGCGTTTCCGCGGCACTTTTATACAATTTCTTTTTTGTTAATTGTTTGAACATCATCATGTCAAGCCTTTGCTGTAATAGAGTCATAACTCAAATATGAATTTTCTAGCAACTTAAAATTTAATTCTTCTCTCTAGAGTTGAGTATATAAAATATTTGTATTAAAATTTTTACACAATATAGATATACATTAGGGCGAATAACTCCACATTATTAGCTTGTTGGAGGCCCTATGTTCCACTGCGAATTAAAGAATGAAATACATTAACTCAAAAATCATATTTTTTGAGATATGACCGTATTGCAGCAAAGGCTCGATGTGTTCTTTGTTTTATGACATTTCTTATGAACTCATACGCCAACTACAACAGCAACATTTGATAGTTGGATCAAACGTGCTTGAAATAAAATTCAAGGAGTTCAGGGCATTAGAAGCAATTTAATTATTTAAACATTCGTTTTAAAACAATTTTAGTGGCGGCATTAGAAACAGGGGCAATGACTTTTGTTTGTGTGTTTTTACTGGGGAAGTGTGACAATTTAAATTACAAGACTTAATGTGCTTTGGAAGCCAGTCAGAAAAGTGAAAAGGAATTGTAAAGGGCTTTGCTTATAGTAAATGTAATATTTATATTTTAAATTTATGCATGAATGTTAATAAAGTTTCTATTAAAACTACACTCGGAGAAAAATTCTGGTTCCAAAAAATTCTAAAATATTTGTTTTGCCGAAACAACATTATAATTAAACCAGTCCCCTTATTTGCGTTGCTTACAACTGGGGATGTAACCGATACTGATATATCGGCGATACTTCAGGTTTGCCGAAAAATCGGTTTCGGCAATATTTTACTGTCGATTCGACGATACTTCTTTCACTTTTTTTTAGAGTTTGTGTTTGTGAGAACAAAATCATTTTGCTGCAACTTTTGTGTTACTTCGAAGAGGATACAAAATCCATAAGCAAAACCACTGCTACATTGTCTGTCGGTATTTCGCTAGTTAACAGGCTTCGCACATTCTTAGAAAATATAATAAGTGAATCAATGGAGAATAATTCACAGTCCCAAAAATTTGCGACTTACTGAGCATTAGCTCTGAATAAATGATTTGTGGGTTTAGAAAATGAGTTTTGCGTTTGCGCGGCACTTTTATACAATTTCTTTTTTGTTAATTGTTTGAACATCATCATGTCAAGCCTTTGCTGCAATAGAGTCATATCTCAAATATGAATTTTCTAACACCTTAAATTTTAATTCTCCTCTCTAGAGTGGAGTATATAAAATATTATTAGCCTATGATTCTTAATTTCAAAGACAATCGATTTCAATTGTATCGCAAAATGCTTATTGAGCAACTTAACATAACTCTGCATTCTGAAAGTGTTGAAGACAGGGCCACCTCTAGTAAAAGTTCTGATAAGTCTACGAAAACTGGCCTTTAGAGCGTTTGTGAAAACGTTTTAAGAGAGTCCGAGGAGGATGAGCCATTGTCTATCCTAAGATGTGGTTCTGATACAGAAGAAGTCGAAGACACCTTAGATCTCCTAATATTTCTAGAGACGCAGATTCGCTTGTTTACTGGCGCAATGACATGTTGTACCAAACTTAAAAAAATGGCGCACAAATACTTAAGTTGTTTTCAAATGAGTGCGGTCGCATCTAAAAGACTTTTTCCACTGCAGGTCTGGCTGGAAATCGTCTTTCAACGCAAATGTTGAGAACGCCTTGTTTCTTAAATTTTAAATATTAATGTATAATCTCTTAAAATGTTTTTTTGTATACCCTCCACCACCACCAGTTGTGAATGAGGGTACACTGATAGAAAAGGCGTCATAACGCTAATGTATTTTGAGATCAGTACTATGACAAGTGTCATAGTACCCCTATGACTCCTTACATCACTGTGATGTCAGCCTTAACATCACTTGGCCAAATTTTCATCAGGGTCAAAAATTTTAATTGTGTCATTAATGGGATGACACATTGGCATCACAGAAATGACGAATCAGAGTCAGTTTTATAAAGCATGTCATCCGTGCGATGATAAACTGTCATCCAATTTAGTCATTGTAATTGACCTTAAGTCAAACTGAGAGAATATCATTATTTACTTACCCGTTATACATGTTTGTTTCACTTTTGTTGTATTCCGCCCTTTGTTTACAAAGGAACACTCAATTATTAAGACACCAGCAGAATGCCCGATATGGTTTTCGTAATAATACTACTTTAAAAATTTTATGTATTTAAATAAATAATTTTAAAAAATAGAATATGGGAAATTTGGTTCTAATTTTACTTTTTAAACATGAAAATAATGTTAATAATATATTATGACATGTTATATTATGTCACACTGATGACAGTTTGTCATCGCACTGATGACATGTTAAATTATGTCATCACACTGATGACAGTTTGCCATCGCACTGATGACAATATATTATATGTCAAACTGCTTGTAGTTACCCTGAGCTGCTTGGGATTGAAATCCAGCAAAATCGGTTCGTTAAAAGAGAGCTATGAATCAAAATGTGGAACCACCACCCTAAAAATTTTATAATTTTTTTCATAAAAATAATTTAATGAAAATTAAGCCTAATTAAAATATCAAAATTTGGATTAAACCCCATTAACAGTTCAATAAAATAACCACAATACTATTTATTTTATAATTTTGTTAAAAAAAACTAACATAAATGGTGGAATAATGCAAGGAATGAATAAGATTTTGCACAAATTTGTTTTATACGACTGTAAATCATACTCTTAAATTTCGTGAAGATCGGTTTATAATTTACCATATAAACCCTACTCATGGAAAACAGTTTGGTACCCCTAAAACTGTAACAAACAACGCTATCGTATTTAAATTAAGTACGTGACAGTTTTATAGGAATAGAAATCACACTGTCAAATTTCGTGAAGATCGGTCTATAATTTACTATAGGCCTCATATAAAGCCCACTCTGGTAGATTATTTAAATACGCCTAAAGCGTATTAATTAAAACTTGTTCCAACAACTAATAGTCACAAAAAAAGTCATGCAATTTTGTGAAAAACGGTCCATAGTTTACCTTAGATCGCATATCAAGCAGCCTTCTGAAATTCACTGCAAGCACTTAAACTAACTCCACTGCTGTATTGAAATTTATTCTAATTTTTGTTTTTTAAAAGCAGAAATCACTCTACAAAACTTTGGGAAAATTGGTTCATAATTAACCATTGAGTTACATGAATTAAAGTGAATCTCCTTACTAATTGTATTCGACATTATTTCTACATTTTTCCTTTTAATATTAATTATCTTGTTTAAGGGTTTTCTAATTTATCATATATTTTCTTTAATTTAAATCTCATCAAATATTTCCTTTTATTTTAATTATCAAGAATTTTGTTATTAACTTTCATTCTAAAAACTTATGTAAAACGATACAATATAAAAGAACCTGTATTAATAAAATTAAGTTGATTTTGAAAAAAGACTTTGAAAAGAGATGTCTCTAAATTGAAAAATAAAGAAAGTTATTAAAAATAAAAATTAAATGTGTTTGTGTGTTTTTCTTCATTATAAATATTACTGGCGCAGTCGTGTGTTACGAACCCCACTTATTAATTTAAAAAAAATAAATTATTGAGTGGAATAAACGAATAAAAACATTGAATTGTTTTTTATAAAAAGTGTTTTTTAATAAACTTTTGTTTTTGTGAAAAAAAGCAAAATAATAAACACAACACATGTATATAATAATCTCAAATATTGTATATTCACCAATAAGCTCTTAAAAGTCAAAATTATAAACTAATGAACTTTAAAAATTTTATGTTATGTATTATTTAAAATTAATAAATTAATTGACAATAAAAAGTTCTAAGCTAAAGTTCAAATAATTAGTGTGAATAAATCATTCAAATAAAATATGTATGTATGTATATAATATGTACTACATAATTACATAATTACATAAATCTAAATATCATAGTTTTGATAACTTTAAAAAAAAAAAAAAAAACAAAAAACAAAAAAAACAATACACAAGGTCGTTTGGTAGACAACAACAACACACAAACGAAATGTTTTTACTCTAAAGAAAAGAATTAAATCATAACTATGCAAAGAGATTAGCAATTACAAAAAGAAATTGACAACTGATTCAAGGCTGAATTTTTTAAAGTTTACGAGTAATCAAATATATAAAAAGTGAAAAAAAGACGTTGACAACGCAATTCAAACACGAATTTTTAATAAAAAAAAACAAAACAACCTTGATTTTAATTTAAAACAACAAAATATTGAAAACATAAAAACGAAAAAAAAAACAACAATAATTGCACATTAATTGCAAATAATAAAATATTAATCACAACAACTATCAACAAGTTCAATCAGTAGCCCTGTCAGGGGTTTGCGGAGACTGTGAATATAAAAATTCTTCAGTACAACAATAACAACTAATAAGTTTGGTGCGGTGAAGCGCTACTCAAAAAGAAGAATATAATCTTATAAACATGTCAGCAGCAACAATGCTTCCTTTTCAATTACTGGCTGATGTTCCCAAATTCGATGGAAAACCAGAGGAATTGGAAATGTTTATTAAGAACGTTGAAGGTGTTCGGCAACTTGTTGAAGCAACATTTATTGAATTATTTGACCTAAGAATACGCAACAAAGTTGTGGGAGCAGCAAACATTTCATTGATAAACAGCAACAATCCAACAAGATGGGAAGAAGTGAAGGTAGTATTACGTATTAATTTTATAATATCTGATAGCGTAGAAAATTTAATTAATAAAATAAAGACAGCTGAGTTTAGAACCACTGTTAATCAATTTTACGAATATATGGAAAGTTTGAAAACTAAATTAAATTTAAAAACTAGTATTGACAATGAACAATGGTTCAGTTGTACTAATAATGAGAAAATGGTATTAAAAATTTTTATCAATAAATTACCTAATGAGCCAAAACTAATTTTAAAATCTAGAAATCCCTATTCGTTATTAAACGCAAAGGAAATTCTTATTGATACAGATTATTTTTATATGGGAAAGTCACAAAATTCTCATTTTTTGCAATCTCCTTCGTTCAGTATTGGTAATGGCCAAAGTGGAAATTTTTCTAGCGGTAAACGTTTTAGGAACAATTTTAGAGATTCGCCTCGGAATAATGACCAGTGTGATTCGGGAAATTTTGGTAGAAGAAATAATTTTGTTAATAATGAGGGAAACTGTGGAAATAATAGGACAAATATTGAAAATCAGAATTTTAGAGGACGGGATTTGCACATTGATGAAGGAACTAACAGGGAAAGTTATAGTGGGAAAAATTTTAACAGCGGAAACTTTAATCAAATTTTTAATAATAGTGGCAATTTTAACAGAAGAGGAAACTATGGTAGTGTAAATAATAGAAGCGGAAATATAAGTAATGGAAGCAGATATACACCTAACAACAGGCAGATACGGGAAAGCATTCCTAGTGATGTTCCAATGGATATAGATTGTGTTGAGGTATCAAATTTTCATTCACAGGCCGAAAAAATTTACCCTGCATAGTATTAAAAACCAAATCCGTTCCGATAAAGTTGCTTATTGACACAGGTTCAGGTACAACTCTTATTAAAAGGGGCCTTTTTCATGAGTCGTTCAAATCGGATTTGGAACAACCAATTGTCTTAAACACTATTTGTTCGAAGACAATTGCAACTACGAAGGTAACGTTACCATTTTTTAGGGAATTTAACTTACCAAATTGTAAAATTGAAATGCTGGAAACGGAAATATTCAGTGATTTTGATGGCATTATAGGATGTAATATTTTGAAACCATTGGGTGCAAGGATTGATTTAAAGCAGAATTTGTTAATAACAGATAGTGCAAAAATTCCAATAGTATTTGAAAATGCTATGGCACCATATGGCGAGGACGATATTACCTACTTTGATAATATAATTATTGATATAAATTTTAATGAGCCGAGAATGGATTATTTGACTAATAAATTAAAGACGGAGAACTTAAATAATGAGGAAATAGGGGAATTAGTGAAATTAATTCGGGAATTTAGGAATGTTTTTTATATTGAGGGTGAAAATTTAACATCTGTTGGGAAATATAAACATAGAATACCCACGGTTAATGATATACCAGTATATTGTAGAACATATCGGTTTCCAGAGGTTCACAAAACTGAGGTTGAAAGACAGGTAAACGAGATGTTAAAATCGGGTATTATAACTAAGTCGTCGAGTCCGTATAATGCGCCCATTTGGGTTGTTCCAAAAAAGTTGGACAACTCTGGCGAGCAAAAATGGAGAGTTGTAGTTGACTACAGGAAATTAAATGAAGTGACAATTGAGGATAAATTCCCTATTCCTAATATTGAGGACTTATTTGCCAAGTTAGGAAATTCTCAATACTTTACAACACTCGATTTAGCTAAGGGATTTCATCAAATCCCAATTTTAGCTGAGGATATGCATAAAACGGCGTTTTCTACTTCAATGGGTCATTATGAATTCACTCGTATGCCCTTTGGATTAAAGAATGCACCTGCTTCTTTCCAAAGGATGATGAATGAAGTGCTTCATGATTTTATAAATAACATTTGCGTAGTATACCTGGATGATATTTTGATATTTTCTTCGTCACTTCAGGAACATATAGATTCCTTGAGAAAAATTTTTAAGAGACTAGCCGAGTATAATCTTAAGGTACAAGTTGATAAGTGTAGTTTTTTTAGACGCGAATCCGAATATTTGGGACATATAATTACGCCAAATGGTATACGACCAAATCCTGCAAAGATAAAAGTTATTCAAAACATTCCATTGCCGAGAACAGTAAAAGAAATCAGATCATTTTTAGGCTTGACTGGTTTCTATCGCAAATTTATTAAGGATTATAGCCAAATAGCACTTCCAATTATTAGGAATTTGAAGAAAAATTCTGTAATTGATATTGATAATAGGGACTACATTGATTCTTTTAAAAAATTAAAGGCAATTTTATGTACTGACCCAGTTTTAGCATATCCAAGATTTGACAAATTATTTGTTTTGACCACTGATGCTAGTAATGCGGCCTTAGGGGCAGTTCTTTCTCAAAATGGACATCCAATTTCCTTTACATCTCGAACGTTAAATAAACATGAATTAAATTACAGCGCGATTGAAAAGGAACTGCTAGCAATAGTCTGGTCTGTGAAATACTTTAGACCTTATCTATTTGGCAGGAGATTTAAGATCCAAACGGATCATAGACCACTAGTGTGGTTAAATTCCTTAAAGGAACCGAACGTTAAGTTGCAGAGATGGAGAATGCAACTAAATGAATACGACTTTGAAATAGAGTACATTAAGGGCAAAACCAATAAGGTGGCGGATTACCTTAGTCGCTTGGAGGTGAACATTTTGGAAGAAGTGGAACAAAATCCTAGTTCTGATTTGGCTACAATTCATAGTGGGGAGGAAAATTTAAATGACTATATATATATTTCCGATGCACCGGTCAACATTTACAGGAATCAATTGATTATTAATTTAGGAAACAGATATAAGTACGAGAAAATTACTTTATATAATAGGAACATTAGACATACAATTACACTGAAAAATTATTTTGAGGAAAAAGTTTTAGAGTTTTTGCGGAAAATTTTTCCCATTAAGGGAACCGTTGGAATTTTTTGTGATAATTTCGATTTATATAAAAATTTGCAACATACATTGATTCAATATTTTTCTAATGTGACTGGAATGAAGTTTGTACGTTGTAATAAATTTATAAAGGATATTCCTGATAGGGAAAATCTATTAGAAATACTTGAAAGATTTCATAATGAGAAAAATCATAGGGGTATTGAAGAGTCATTTTTAGAGATAAAAGATATAGTTTACTATCCAAATTTGAGGAAGGAAATACATAAATTTATCAACAATTGTGTAGTATGTAATATGTGCAAATTTGATAGGCGACCTATAAAAACCAAATTTTGTGTTACTGAAACTGCTATGTTGTCGAATGAAATAGTTCATATGGATATATGGTTTTTGGATAAGAATACCAGATTTTTAACTTGTATTGATAGGCTAACAAAACATGTATCAGTACATTATTTGTGCGATAGGAATTCGATCAGTCTTGTTGAAAAGATTAGGGAGCGATTCGCTATTTTGGGAAAACCAGGTAAAATTGTTGCGGATAATGAATTCAATACGGCACTTATTAGGGATTTTCTAAGATCGGAAAGTGTAGATTATCATTTTACTTCTCCTAATACACACACGGGAAATGCCGATATTGAACGTTTTCATCTCACCTTGAATGAACACATTCGTTTATATAAATTGAAACAAAACGATCACGATTTTGACGATAAGGCTTTCGTATATAAATCTGTCGAAATATATAATAACTCAATTCATAGTTCTACGGGTGCTAAGCCTAATGAATTGTTACACAACAAAGTTGATAAGTCAATTTGGGAGAAAATACATGAAAATGTTCATGAAAAGAAGGTCAAAAGGACTGAGAAAATTAATAAAAGTAGGACAGATTGTCATGAATTTGGGGAAAGGGAGCTAGTAAAAAATTTAGGATTTAATAATTTAAAACAGAAACCAAAATATATTATAAAGAAAGCAAAAGAAAAAAATAATACACATTTTTTAGACGAAAAAGGTTGCAAAAGAGATAGACAAATAGTGAAGCGAAAATTTAAGTACCAACAAGAATTACCTGATATACAATTTGAAAGGAAACTGACAGGTAGAAATTATACAAATAAAAAGAAATCTTTATAAAAAAATATGTACCAATAGTAATTGTTGTTCATTGTCTCTTAAGTTTTTTAATCACCTGTAAATTTTAAGCAAATCGATGGCTTAATATAAAAAAGGCGTAACTCGATTTTGTATTAATTTACAGAGGAAAGAAAGAACTGAATAAAATCCGTAGAATTTTAGACATTAAAAAAGTTTTAATGCGATTTTTAATAAAAAGATCCAATAAATTTTCTAATATAGCCCTCTGAAATTTAAATGAAATATGCATTTGGCATTTCTCTACAAAAATAAGTAAAAATCTTTATTTTGAGAAAAATTGAGTTACGCCTTTTTTATATTAAGCCATCGAAATACATTTAAGAACTTTTATATAAGGATTGTTTTTTTTATGTAAATTTAATATAACTTGGAAGATTTAGTAATTTATGTTAATTACAGTAAGTTATTTAATAAACCAATTATGAAATCGTAAAATGAATATACTCATATGAATATAATTTATATTTTGTTTTGTTAAAAATAATATAAATAAACATTTCAGGAGTAATGTCTTATCAAAGCGTGGGGGAGTTACATGAATTAAAGTGAATCTCCTTACTAATTGTATTCGACATTATTTCTACATTTTTCCTTTTAATATTAATTATCTTGTTTAAGGGTTTTCTAATTTATCATATATTTTCTTTAATTTAAATCTCATCAAATATTTCCTTTTATTTTAATTATCAAGAATTTTGTTATTAACTTTCATTCTAAAAACTTATGTAAAACGATACAATATAAAAGAACCTGTATTAATAAAATTAAGTTGATTTTGAAAAAAGACTTTGAAAAGAGATGTCTCTAAATTGAAAAATAAAGAAAGTTATTAAAAATAAAAATTAAATGTGTTTGTGTGTTTTTCTTCATTATAAATATTACTATTGGTCCAATATAAAATCCCCTCCTGAAAATCATTTTAGTTCGGCTCAAAATGTTACGAATCATAATATTTTACTCAAGCTAGTTCAAATTTCTAAAAATAAAGCAATAAACTTTCTTATTATCAGTCAATAATTAAATACAGGTGTAAACCATGTACATTTTTCTTATGCCCAATAATAAGTTTAATCAACAGTTCGGCTTTTCCGAGCGAGATGTTATAGTTGTACAAGCAACTATACAAATTTTTGTGGCAAACTTAAAATTATACTAATAACCATAACATAACCGTATGTAACCATAATATAGTTGTGCTGCCTTGTGAAGAGCTGATTAAACCCCAATTTTGTTTTGGCAACAAAATTATAATTAAAGTAACCATAATATGAAGGCAAATTTTTAAATCAAAATTGTTTAGTTGTCAGTGACCACCGAGAAACATTTTTTTTCTTTGCGTGCATAAAAATGGAGAAATACAAAAAAATATTTATTTTCATCTGTATAAACTTTCCTTCTGCTAATAAAACTTTTCTTGCCTTCCAAACCGAGAACACCATCCTCAATTTAATATTTTTTAAAATACAATCTTTTAACTTGTTTTTGTCAAAATAAATTCATCTGCATTTAAATAACGTGCAGACAGCACAAGCCTTTAACTTTTAATTATTGTTAATAAGTTTTTGTTATATTTAATTAAATGGTGTACATTTTGTTAGTACTTTTAGACAATCTATAAAAATGTCATGTAAAATTTAATTGTGATTGTCATGTAAAACATTTTGCAAAAATTAAACAGAAAAAATCAACACCGAAGAGAAAAAAAATCGTTTTTGGTTCTCTTAAAGTTTTTGCCTTTAAATAAGAAAAATTAGTCATTTAAATTGTTGAACATGTTTTGTATGATGTTTAAACATGACAGCAACATTTAGGAAATTGTTAAACATAAGCAGACAAACACCGATACACACAAATGCACACATGCACAGACTGCAGTTGTTACCCAGTAAACATTCTTAATAATTTTTCTCAGATATTAGGCATTTGAAAGAGAATAATAAGAAAAATTTTGAAAAGTCAAATTTTCTAAAAAATTTTAAATGTTGTAAAACATTATTCTTTAAAGAATTTAAAATAGGTAAATATTTTTAAGAATGAGAATGATTTGAAAAAAAAACAATTACTGCCTGTTGAACGATTTCGAACGTTAACGTTCGCATAGATAATAACATTTAAAACAAATTTTAAAATGTTGTTGCTATTTTATATGTAATTTTCTATGCGAACGTTAACTTTCGAAATCGATGAACTGGCAGTTAATTGTAGTTCAGGTGATAGTTAAGCTTTTATAGTGCATTTACACTTGTAATTTTCAAACTAGTTTATGATCGTAAACTACTTTCATAAACTATATCGTTTACATCAGCAGTTTTGACAGTTAAAAGTTTAACAGCCGTGTCACAAAACAGCTGACTTAAACTTAAAAACGTTCGTGCACGTACATTTATACATACGATAAACATACCTTTTATTTTCGTTATCCATATTATACAAAACAATTTTCAATTAATTTTTTTAAACTTTTTCTTGATGTGTTCATTTTTTTAACGCAAACTTTTTTAACTTAATTTTTTTTTTTTATGAAATGTCAAATATCACTAGCGTTGCCAGAGCAAAATTTGAAAATGACAGAGTTGCATTAACAAAAACAGGTTGTTTGCAACTAGTTTATCTCAAAAGCTAGTTACAAACGTGTTTATAATTTATATGGATAAACAAGTTTCTTAAACTAGTTTATCATCATAAACAACTTATAACCTGTTTATGGTGTAGGTGTAAATGCACTATTAGTTCAGGTTCTAGTTCATGTTTAACTTAAAGTTCTATTTTTGGAACAAAATCAGATTCCAGTTTAGGTTTTGATTAAGGTGCTCATTAAGGATCTAGGTCAGGTGATCTGGTTCGAGTTCGATTTCAACGTCTTGTTCCGGTGGCAATTTAGATTCTGATTATTATTTTAGATTATTTTTCGGATTAAAGTTTAGTTTCGGTTTAAGTTTAGTTTCTACTAAATATAACACTTCAGATTACAGAAGTTTTTCTTGTTTTTGATTTTACTTAAGTTTTTGTTGAAATTTAGGTTCTAATTGAGAATTCTTGTTAAGCTTCAACTTTAGGTTCTAGTTTAAGCTTTAAGACAGAATAAAGTTAAGGTTATCTATTAAGTCTTTAATTCCGTTTTAGCTCGAGTTATAGTTCATATTCTAGTTTAGTTTCTAGCTAAGCTTCCGGTGCTGTTAATTCACATTTTAATTAACGTCCCAAAAGGGATGGGCAAATTGAAAAAAATATATCGATATATCGATGTATCGAACGTATTAAGGTGAAATTATTACCAAATTTAAAATCTTAATATACCTATGTCAATACATATTTACATATGTACAAACATATTACATGTAATTCCATTCTAACTTTTTATTGTTTCTTTTAATATCAAATTTACTGCCTGTCCCTCGATTTCGAACGAAACTTTCATCCGCTTAACGTTTATTTAAAGCAAAAACCAATTTTAAAATTTAGTTTTTAAGGTAAGTTCTGCGAACGAAGTTTTCGTTTGAAATCGAGGGACCGGAATTTAATTCTACAATAAAAAAAGTAAAGAATACAAAAAAAAATGTATTTATTCGCCATATGAAATCTAAAAAAAAAAAAAATTAATTGGGATTATATAACGCCGAATAATATACTGCCGTTAAAGAACATGCTCAAATAAAAAAAAAAAAAAATATTTTTTTTAGTATTAACATTCCAACTTTCATGAGTCTATTGCTGCTATAATTAAGGCGATTATTTGCATAATTCTAGGAACCCTCTTCAGAATATTGTTTCCGCGCTTATCTTTTTGTTGTCATCTCTTAAAAAACCGAGACAAAACTGAACTGTGTAATCTACGAAAATGTACAATGGAAAAACGCCGTTATTTTCTTAATATTAGTTAAAAAACATATGATGTAATTCTTAAAAAACTACTGTATTGTAAGGAGTTGAGCAACATTTTAATTTTATTATAAAGAGATCTTAAAAATATCGAATTTGATAGTCCAAGATTAATATCGATGTATCGATATATGGGTATTTTTAATATCGGCGTTATATATCGATTAGAATTTTTTTTAATATCGATATTTTGATATATCGATATTTATTACGTCCCAATAAAAATGTTCTTGTTTAACAAAGCACTAATGGTACATTTAAACCCTTTCACTACCGCACTATAAAAAGTGATTTTTGACAAATCTAAGTAATTTTTTCGTGTAGATATGATACTAAAAGACCCAAAAATATTTGTAAAAAATCTAGTATCTTTCAGAAATAAAACATGTCCTGGGAGTATATGTTCCACTGGGTTTTTAAGACCTCAAAAGTTGGCACTTAATATCTCATCGGTAGTTTTTCTAAGACTACAATATTTTCTTAAGAATATATTCTGAATCAGAAGACCTAAAGTCTTCGAGATCAGAGTTACTGGAATTAATTATCGCAGAGATTTTTTCTTCCTTCAGTCTACCACCAAATTTGTTTTTATTCCTTCTGCAAACATACAAATTGGCTTACAAATGTATACCAATAGGATAATAATTCCCAATTATGTGGGTCAAACAAAACCAGTGGGATCTATTATCACAAATGGAAAAGAACGCATAAAATAATATAGTTAGAGCATATTGTGGCGTACTCGCTTTATTATAACATAAAATACTTTTAAGAACATAAAATAAATAACATAAAAAGGAAAACCACATAATCACTTGGAATCCACGTTCGCATCCAATGGAGGTTGCCACCAAATAATTGTAATAAAAAACAATGTACTTACTTAACACACTCAATACAGTTAATTATGTGCAGAAAACATTTAAAAGTACCAATGGGACGTTATTTTATTTAAAAAAAACGTAAATTGGATTTTTGACGATTTTTTAAATCTCGCTAGTGAAAGGGTTAAAACGTAAGATCGTATTTTTTGCGATACGCAATCAGACACACAGTATATGAATGAATTCTTATCAAGTTTAAAATGAAAAATTACATTTAAAAGACCACGGCATTCCTTTCTAAGAAACCGATTTGTAAAAGGAAATACTATTTGGTTTCAAAAATGTATTGCTTTAAAATTGTAGCTCGTCATATTAAATTCATACCTCCTGTAAGCGAAATGATAACCGCAAGTTTTACATCCCTCACTACATTTAAAGCTTAATTTTTTATTATTATATTTAGGACCAATTTCACCAAGTTTAGTTAAAACTAACTATTACCTTAACTTCCGGTAAACAATTGGGGGATCCAGGTGTGCTATCAAGTCATATCGTCATAATGTCCTAAATAATATTTTACAATTGCTTAAAAAATATTGTTGTGTTTCAAGCAAAATAAAAACTTTAATGCTGTGTTCATTGATTCGTCATAACTTTACAGTAGAAATCCAAATTATAAGCGGTTGCCCACAGCAGTCATATATATTTCTTGTAATTATTTTAAGACATACGACTTTACAACTTTATGACTACCTTCTGAATCGCCAGAATATGTTCAAGTACCCACAAAAACTAGCGACTCCGACTCCAACATTTTTCTACTTTACATATGTAAATAACTTTATTAAAGCTCAATGCGACACGTGTTAAAATTAAAATATCGATTTGGAATTTTTACAGAATAATTTTCTTGCTATATTTAATAGGGCTTTTGCTTTAATCGGTTAATCGCTCGATTAATTAACAGAGGTTTTGGTTTAATCGGTTAATAATCAGTTAATTTTGTAATTGATCGATTAACCGATTAATATAGTTCTTTTATAAATTAACTAATTTCAATAAATAAAAATGCATAATTTTTTTATTATTTAGAGTTAACAAAACTAACATCCCAGCGGAAAAACTAAGAAGACCTTCTAAATTCAGGCCTTATTGAAGGCCTACTTAAAAATTTTTTTTATTCAAGCCTCGGCTATTTTGTATAAAAGATAAGATACACATTTCACACTCGCTTCTATGAGAAGGAAGAAGAGAAGAAGTAGGATTTTTTTTTTTGCCAAAGCAAAAGTAAAATAATTATTTTTTTCTATCCAGTTGCCATTCTTATGTACCTGCCAAAGAAGCGAGGGCGGAAATCCTACTCCGCAATGACAACGTGTGTAAACGTGTGTATGGTATGGAGCGAGCAGGCCTTGTACATCCAAAAGAAGGAGTACAGCGGCCTTCTAGAATTTAATCCGAATCCTTCTTTTTCCCGCTGGTATAACAATTCAAACATAACCATTCTTGAACTAAACTGTAAGATAATTTTATATGTTATTTCAATAGTTTAAGGATCCATTCAAAAATAATCTGTTGGAAAAATAATTTGGTTTAAATGTTTAGGATTTAAGCGATTCTTTTATTTTCTTTCACTTTGCTTATCGGTAATGTTGGAGAAATCGAAAGCAATCCATAATACAGAGTATATAATTTCTCAGTCATTTCCCTGGATTTCTCTAAACGTATTAAATCTTCCATTATGCCATTAGAGTCCTGTTTTAATATCTTCTAATTGTTTCGGTTAATTCTGTTAAAAGATTTATATGAGAAAGTCTTATTTAAAATGCAGATCACTGAACACCTTCTTTGTTTGTATGAAACAATATTTTCTAAACACATACCTTTTGTATATGATACGAAACAAATAATTAAAAACACAAAAAAATGTTTTAAAATACTACAAAAAATTCAAAATGTTGTAACATCGGTTAATCGGTTAATCGACTGAAATTAACTGGTTTAATCGTTAATAGAAAAAAGCCAATTTTAAATTAACCGATCAGTTAATCAACCGTATGAATTCCCTTATATTTAAAAAAAAGATTTTAAGATCAAATAAGTACCAGTCTCGTATACATTTACCATCAAGGTTAGAGTAGGAGTCGGAGTCGGACTTTTCAGCGGTTGGGGAAGGAGTTAAAACTATTTTTTGACGACTCCACAACCCTGGTTAACATCAAATTATAAAAACATTGTGCCTAAAAATTTTCCTTAAACCAAATAAACATCAAATTAAACTTGACAGGAAAACTCCAACACCAATGCCCATACACAGAATCCTGAATTCCAGCAAATATGTAGATTTTTTCTCAAATTGAAAAAGATTTGACATATAAACTTGTTTAGGTTTAGAGCATATGATTTGAAAATAAAATGAGAATTATTGATTTTTCGATAAAAAAAAAGGAGGCAACTGTATATATTTCTCAAATTAAAAAGAAGTGAGTTATTCTAGTTTACACCAAAAGGTACAATATTTTAGGTTTGATACATAAATTGCAAAAAATATTAGATAAGCAATGTAAAAATTTTAAATTCCAATTAAAACCTAAAAAAGATAGAGTTTTGTAGAAAAGACTTGAGAATTCTTTTAATATCAAGGAAAGATTCCACATTTGTTAAAGTACTGACATGGGATTTGTAGGTTGGGTAGTGTTTTTTTTTTTTTACTCTCAAAAAATGATACATGCTACTACTCGTTATTCATTTGTGTGTATGTTAGACTGCATCTTTCAACTAAAGTGCATCCTTAAACAATTTTTAAAGTTTAAAGAAATGTATTCCAATCTTAATTTGCATTTGGCAAACTTGCAACATTCTCTTGCTGCAAGTACACACATTTTTACCCAAAGATGCAGTAAACTTCTTACATGCAATAATTGTTTGACAAATATTGGATTTCTTGTAATTGTTGTTTTAACTCATGTCGATTTTAATTTTCTTTTTCTTGTTTTATTTTCAGAAAAACAACAAAAATCAATGTTGATTTAAAAGTGTAAAAATACAAAAGAAAATAGAATTAAGATTTGTTTAAAGAAGTAACTAAGAGTAAAGAAAAACATTGACCATTTCTTTAAGCTACCAGAAAAGTTTTGTATATTAAGAATCAATATACCATTAGTAACTTTGGGCAATTAAGAAAAGCTACTATTAAATAATATTATATTTAAAATTCAGATCCCTTTCTCAAAACTGAGAAAATCTTAAGAGAGTAATAATAAAAAAACATAAGAGTACTCTGCAAAACTCTCTGGCACCACCGCTGCTTTGCCCCATAGACAAAGATCAAAAAATTATTTAGTCTCAAAATGGTATAAAAGATATATGGATTGATAGATAACAACACAGCTCATATAAATTTTTTGGAATTGATTTCGTGTGACTCTCCCAGACTCCACCAGAGGTCGCTAAAGCCAGTCAAATTTCAGAAAGAATTAATGAATAAAAAAATGGATTGAATTGCTTAAAGAAAATAATTCTCATAAATTAATTTTTTTAAAAAGAGTTTTAAGTTTTGGTTTTTGAGTTTCTTGGTATGTTCAAAATTTGGCAATAATAACATTTTTATTAAAAATATTAACTAATGTTAGTTTTTATCGTTCAAAAAATATAAATTTTTCCAAAAAAATCCAAAAATTACAAAAGTTTGTTTGAACTTTAAAAAAAATCATATAAAATCAGACATTTTTTTATTTCAATTTTTCTTAGCAAATAGTGTTCTAAAAAGAGCCGTGAAAAGACTAGTGCCGGTTTTTTGCCGCAACTTAACAAAAAATGCATTTTAAAATAGGTCTAATTTCACAATTTTTTCTTAAATGTTTTGTATTATAGAGATTAGGGAGATCGATTATTCGACTTTTTTCAATAACCGGTTTTCGAATATTACGAATAGTTGCTATTTTAAAAAACCCGGGTTTCGGTTAAGCATTTTTTAAATAACCGGTTAACCGGTTTTAATTCGAATACATAAAAACACAAAAATCAAATAAGTTTTTGTAATAAAAAGTTAATTTGAATAAAAACAAAACAATTTGCAAAGGTAAGGAACTAACAAAATACATAGATATCACTTAGATCAGACCTAACAAATATTTGACGATAAAATCCAAGAAAAGTGGGACCAGTAGATTAATCAAACTTTAACTTAGTTTTCAACAATTTTTTATTGATTTACTAAACTTTATTTGTAAGAAGATATTTGTATTATGTAATTTAGAAACTGTTCAATGATATTTGATTTAGACAAACGTGTTGCAAAAGCAAATAAATTATAGGAATTTTATAAAGTTATTATATGAAATATTCTCTCAAATTTATTTTGAATGAGTTTTAATTTGTTGGTGGTTTGGCGCTATATATAACTCAACCATATTTTTGAAAAGTTGCAAACAAAACCTATTAGCCAGGATTATCTATTTCAAATTATTTTGTTTCAGCATTATAGAAACGAATAGTGAACTGAACATTCTTTTTGTGTAAAATATTTGCCAATTCGTCGACTACAATTTAAAACATTCCATGACATTGTTTGATTTCTTCAATTTTGATTTTTAGTTCTTGGTGTTTTAATAAATAAAACTGGTAGAAATGTTTCCCATATCGTTGATTTCTCCGAAATGTTGTAGTTTTCAGCATGAAGAGATGCTAGAACTTCTTAAGAGTTTTTAGTGCCTTAACGGGCATTTCGTCATCGGCAACACAATGGGCTAATATTCATTTAAGATTCATTTTTGGCAGCGTATTCTAGTAAAGTATTATTTATCGTCTCTTTAGAACTTCTTCGAACGGAGCTAAGTTTCATTTAGAGCACATTAATGTCAAGTATGTAGACTAATTAAAGGTGATGAATAAGTCGTGACATGGAAGAACCTTTGTAACTTATCATTTTAGGGCAGTTCAAGCACCTAACTTTGTCTTTTTAATCGCGTTCAAAAAATATCTAGAGATAACCTTTATATAAAAATATATTTAATTTTTAGAATACTCTTGCACAAATTACTATTTACTTTTTAACTGCACATGTTTTTGTAGTATTTTGAATAGTTTTTGGTTTTTTTTATACAAGAACACACGCTTTTATAAGCGAGTTGTATTTACAGTGTTCATAATGTTTTTTGATCTTTGTTACATTTCGTTTTGACATTCTTCATAAAAAGTTTAAGTTTGGCCAATATTCAATTAGAAAATACTTAAATTACGGGTACATCTACAACAAGAGTAAGTAAAATGTATATAAATTACACATTACTAAAATAACCGGTTTATTATACCAAAATAACCGATATTCGAAAAATGGGCATTTTAAAATATCCGACTTGGGCAAAGCTAAAATAACCGGTTAAAACCGGTCGAATAATACCCGTCCGATCTCCCTAATAGAGATATAATGTTTAATTAAAGTTGCAAGCTATGTGAAAAGCATTAAAATCCTAAATTTGATTAAAGAAATACTAAAAAGGTATAACATGGAAGTCAAATAGTGCACCATACCCTTAACCCGAGTGCGCTAAAATTATGTCATTTTCAGCAGGATGAGGTTTTGTGGTTCATTAATCTCAATAAGTTTTTATGTTTATAGACAAAAAAAATTGTAAAAAATGTTTCACATTTATTTAACCTACATAATATGTATATTATTTGAGTATTATTTGGTTTTATTTATTTTTATTATTGACGATAACATGTTTATAAATATAGCCAAATAATGGCATTAATATATGTTTTCATATTTTACAATTTAGTGCTTTACGAGAAAACGCATACAATTTTTAATTTTTAGATGTTTTTTAAAAATAGGTACTTCCCACCATAAAAATTGGGAGGTACCTTTGCTTTTATATAAAACTTATTTCTGTTCAAATTTATTAAAATGCGATTAATTATTAGTCAGTTATATTCGTTAAAGTCCAACTCCGGGAGGACATTTGTACGGAGGCTAGGTGAAATCATGAACCGATTATAACCAAATTTAGAAGGGTTTGTCCTTGGGCCCAAAGAGTACAGTGCACCAAATATCATGTTAAAAGTTGCGACCTGTACTTTGATTAACAAATTTTAATGGACAGACGGACGGACAAATATATTGAGACGGAAAGACTGACGGACGGACAAAGCTTATTCAACTCAAAAAAATACTTAGTAAATACAATAAATATACAAAGTTTCATTACAATCAGATCATTTTTTCAAAAGTTATAGAGTTTTTATAATTAAGGATATATGGCAGGACCTAGAGTCCTTGCAAGCTAAGTACGTAAAGGGTGTCCCAACTAGAACGCAATTTTTAAATTTGGCGCCATTCGAAGTGTCATTGTTTGACATTTGAACAATTGTTATTGTTTGCTAGTAGAAGGTACGAGGTTAGTAAAAATGGAGCGCTACACGAATGAAAAGCGCATTCTCATTGTAAAATTGTTTTACCAAAATGGTGAAAGTTTTGCGGCTACAGTTCGCAAATTGCGAACAATTTGGGGTCACAATAATGCACCAAAAGAGTCAACTGTAAAGAGATTAATGGATAAATTTGCCGAAACTGGGTCTGTTAGTGATGTAAAGATAACAACGCGCCTTCGACCAGGTCGATCGACCGAAAATGTCGCAGCTGTACGTGATGATGTCGCTCAAACTCCAGCCACCTCAATTCGACACCGAGCTCAGCAAATTGGTGTCTCCAAATCCACTATGCAGCGAATTTTGACGAAAGATTTGCATCTTCATTCATACAAAGTTCAATTGACTCAGGAACTGAAGCCAGCTGACCATGGACAGCGAAGGGAGTTCGTTAATTGGGTATTGGAGAGACAACATGAAAATGCTGATTTTGCCGATAAAATCATCTTCAGTGACGAGATCATGCGATTTAACACCTTTAGATTTTTTTCTTTGGGGTTTTTTGAAGTCGATGGTTTACGCGAATAAGCCGACGACGACTCAAGCCTTAAAAGAGGAAATTAGACGCTGCAATAATGAAATGCCGCAGCATTTATGCAAAAAGGTCATTGAAAATTTCATTAAAAGATCGCGTGTGTGCCAGCAAAGCCGCGGCGGCCATCTGCACGATATATTGTTCCATACATAACCTCATTCTGTCTACTTTACGATATAATAAAGTTTCACGATTTTTTTTTTAAATATCTGTGTTTTATTTAAAATTTAAAAATTGCGTTCTAGTTGGGACACCCTTTATAACAATTACGGATTTTCATAATTTTTAGATCAATTATTTAGCCAATATTAAAAATTATATTTTTGGCATATATGGGTCCTTGGTCCGATTTTTTCAAAAAATTAAACTTTTCTTAACTAAGATATTTTATATCGGCATACTAAATTTTTAAAAGTCTACGACAACTCCTTCTATTTTTGTCCCATCGTTATATGGGGACAAAGCACTCTGCACCGTCTTTTAAAGTCGAAGTTATTGAGTCAAACATATTCCTACTGGCTTCATCACAAAATCAAATGTTTTCAACAAGAATGACTTCAATATAAGATATTTGGGAAATATGATGGTCTGTGAAGACAGACCAAGCATCGTCTTAAGGAACGTTTTGAAGAGATCGCAATTCTTAAACATATCGAGCCATTTATGCAATAGAGACCAGTGATGGAAAATTCAGTACTATAGTACTATTTTTAGTACTTTTTCTTTTCATAAATACCACAGTACCCCCACGTTAGTTTTAGTACTCTTTTCTTGTTATGCTTCTTTGTTAATAAATCCAGCGTTGCTATTTTTTTCAACATTTTCTACCTGTCAATAACATACAGGGGGTACACATACACTTTAATGTTCTTTATCGTTCATGTTTTTTGTTGCAAAAATATTGATATTCCTCAAGCATCAATATCATTTTAAAGGCGTTTTAACTACATGGTTTCGATGGCGGTTTAACATACTAGTATGAATTTCCTATTACTCACCAATAATTAACAAACATATTTTGAACACCACTAGAAAATATGTGATAACATTTTTGTTCGGGAATTAATAATGAATTAATTTTTAGTTTGTTAAGCAAAATTTTATAATTTTAATATTAATATTAATTATAATGACAATTAATATTTTATTCTTTTATAAATTTTTTTTTTATATTTTTCAAAAAAAAAAAAAAAAATTGGTTAAATAAAAAGTACCAAAATGGTAATAAAGTACTCTTTTGCTTAGTGGTCAGTACCATCTCAAATTTTCAATTTTCCATCACTGATAGAGACATAACTCAAAAAACCGGATTTTTGAGCTAATGTATTTATTTCTTTAATTATAGGGCCGCCTACTAGCTAATAATGTGGAGTTAATCGCCATGTCGTTTCTTCATATATATTGATTCCTATGGTTGGAAGAAAGAGCAACGTGTGGTTTCGGTAATCATGTAAATTTAGGTATGAATCCGAGAGCACCCGAGTCTGGTGCTGGAGCTGCCAGCTAAAGCCTCTATCCATGATTTTGTTCATCACAACAGAAGTTGTGATATTGGTTTTGTTGGTTGGCGCAAATTGCTTGCAATGACGTCACACGGATCATAGGCACACTCGGAATTTGGTGGGAGCTTGAGAGACTTTCCCCTTGTGACCGCTGACATTCCGCGACTGCCTATAGCAGCTACTTTCACATACTTATATTTTTGGCATATATGGAAGGTACCACTATCCGCAACCTGTGACGCGTCCAGCTTTATCTGCTTATGGAAAGCATAGCTGAGTGCTACCATCCATTGCCACAAAGTTGATAATGCATGCTATATTATCCGCAAGGGCGTTCTTTATATGGTGTAAAAAAATCATACAAATATCTTATATACTCATTTCTAGCGAGAAGAATAACATTTTCAAGAGCTAGAAAATTCAAGTTTGAGTTATACCTCTATTGCAGCAAAGCCTCGATAACTCTTTTAGGGTTCGTAATGTTTGGAACTTTTCGATTCCAAAGAGCGTACAAAACATTTTTTTACTTCCCAAATTAATTTTTTTTATTTTGTATGAGAAAACAACAAAAGATAAAATCAATAAGTGACATTCGATAGACATCAGGGATGCAAAAGTTGGTAGAATTGTGCCAAAAATTGTTACACATATGATTAGTCCGCAAAATAATAAGATTTTATTTTGAGAAACATTTAAGCTTTTATTGGGCTGAAAATTAGCAGACCCCCAGATCGTAGCTGGACCTGGACCTGGTGCCACCGCAAGCAGAAGCCCTTAAGGGGTTAGTTAGGCTTTAGGCTAGAGATTGGTGAGGCCCCTTTTAAGATAACTAAATGAATGTGAATTAAGCCCAAAATCGAGGATGCTTTTAAAAATGCCATTTCAGGGATGGATTTTCTCTTGTTACTTAGTTTCAAATTCGGCTTGCTGACGGATCTCGCTGTTAATTGATTTGCAGTAGAGGTTAAAAGGAATATGAAGTTAATCTAGGCAATTTTGTAAAAAAAAATGTCCAGCTGTCATCTATTAAGACGACCCTGAGGTTAGACCCATCATAGCGAGTACTGTCGTTAATCTTGAAAACTTCTGTCTTGGATGCCTCCTTTCTGTTGTCCGTAAACAAATTTGAATAAGTACTCTACAAAATTTGAATAGTTAAGTACTCTACAAATTCTAACTTATATATCTGTGTCTACAATTTCTCAAATCGAATAAGTTTTAATAACAGTATTCCACTGATTATTTAGTAATAGCTGTATGGACATCACTAAGTGTAGGAATAAAAGAACTATTCCTTGTCTATACCTTTCACTCAGCCCAGAAATAATGCACTACAAATTTTATAATATCTTAAAAATAATGCAGTGGGCAAATGCTAAATTAATACGTTTGGAAGCGATAATGGTTATCTCTATCTTATTAACGGGATCGTTAAACCCAAGCATCCTGTAAACATAATCAATACCAGGGATTATGAACAAGGACACACATTGGTTAAGTTACTTGACTAATTCCTTAATGAACCAAAATAATCAACCCTATCGTGAAAAAGAAGTGTAATTTTTGTTCCCATGAAATTTTTATTCCCTTCTCAGTGAATGTAAAAAAGAAGAAATATTGAAAAACATTAAAAAAAATTTTTTTGTTCAAAAATATACACTAGGGGTATAACCAAAAAAAAATACCTATCACGAAGGGGTGGGCACTGATGTATATATCAAGAAAACAGTTTTTTGAGATCAATTTCGATAAAAAACCTCCCCCCCAAACCGTTTTTTCTAAAAGCTTCCAAAAATTAATAATATTTGAATTTTTATTTTTTAAATACCATACATACAGACGTGTACTATATATTAACTTCAGATACTAAAAATTATCTTTGTTGAAGGAAATGAACTTTAAGTTAAAGTGCGTCTTGTTCTGCAATATTGTATTTTTAATAAACAAAAAAAATCCAAATACTAAACTTCAAAGTGATTTGGGGGGGAACTTTTTTAACGCCCGCGAAAAAGTGACCCCACTTTTCATCATAGATTTTCATGGTCTATATGGCATGGATAGGTATTTTTTGATAATATAAAAACTTGTTCAAAAGTTATACCCCTAATATACACGTATATTTTAAAGAAAAGTTAAAAAAAAACAAAATAAAATATATTGTATTGGAGTGATAGTTTGATTGCAACATTAGCTTATTGCGCTCTTATGTAGTAAAAAAGTTTCTAAAATTCTGCCACCACGTCTTTGAAAAGCTTTATAACTCCTCAGGCAATCGACCTGTTTTTTGCATTTTGTTGAACAATATACATATAAGTTTGTGCCTCTTTTAACGGAAATTGACCTTAAAATTAATTTTGTAAACTTCAATATTCGAATTATGAGAAGAATTTCTTACATAAATGTTTTGTTCCCCATCTAAAATAAAGTGAGAAATTCAAAGGGAAAAGTGAAGAAATTACGAGGAAAAAAATTGTTCACGATAAGGGGAATTTTTTCCCGCGAACATTTTTTTTCAAGTTATTATTCTCCTATGAATTAATTTTTTTCATGGGAGTTTTTCATGATCGCAAATACGTGAAAAGGGAACAAATTACAAGGGAAATATTATTCAGGATAGGGGTTAATATTTCACTCCAAAACTTTTGTAAAAGTCGGCCATTTTTTTAAAATATTTTTCAAGGATTTTTTGATTAAATTTTTATAAACAAACCATGTAATATGATATTTATGATTTGAGGAGTTAAAAATTCGTTTCATATTTAATCAAGTTTTTAATTTTTTAAAAACTTTTGTTTTGCGCTTTTTCACTCTTTAAAATTATGATTGTTTAAATTTGTTTGGAGAACGAAAAGAGCCAAAGTTTCCAAATTAAATATAAACATCATGGTTATCGGTACAAAATATCCCACAAAATGTGGGCGGGATTGGAAAGTAGGCGTGGCACGGTAATAGAAAAAATTTCCGAATTTGGTACACATAGCTGAGTTATGAATACACAACAGCTTTAAAACTGGGCGGGATTGGAGAAGTGGGCTTGGCATCTTTAAAGCAAAGAGATGTTGTTCATACACAACATCCTATAAACTGTGGGCAGGATTGGAGAAGTGGGCGTGGCACAAAATAAATTAATTTATTTGCGGTATTAATATAACTTTCTGTTCTTATCACACCATGGTGAAGTGTATATAAAATTCGGCATATCCGAATACAGCACTCTTACTTGTTGGTCCTGCAGTTCTTTTACTTAAATTAATGTAAACATTTTGTTACTCTACCTGCAACTTGTTGTACAACCGATCTAAAGATGGCAATGTATCTGAATTGTATAATGGTTGTTGTTAAGTGTCGAACAAAAATCATTTGCAGTAAGCGAAATAAAAGAAAATTACAATAATAAAATCAACAACAAATCACAATCATGCAAACTTTTTTAAAGCTTAAATACAACATTCCCCATGTGTATCTGAAAAACAAATAAGGAAGCTTGTTTTATCAACTTATTCCACTGTGTTGCTGCTGTCGAAGATGTTCACTATGATGATGACGAACATATTGACATTGAGGCAATGTTGAAGTACAAAGTGTGTAGTATAGTATTTATGTACTACATACTGCTGTCATTTAATTGTTTATGATCTATGTCAATATAAATCTGAGATGTTGTTAAACATATTTCTCTAAAGCATTTCTTGATTCAGTAAGTCCATTATACAAAGTGTGATTCGTAGAATTTTCAAGGTGGACTTAACAGAAAACTAAAAACTTAATTACCAACTGCAGCTATTGTAAACAGATGGCCGAGCAATTAACAGATCTTCAAAAAAAAAAAATTAAATAAATTTGGCTTAAACTCAAGTTTTTACAATTCTTTTACACAATTTCCATCATTTCAAAAATTAAACTTTAAATTCCATTTTCAAAATAATTAAGCCAGCAACTGCACTCGTAAAATTTCTTAAAAATGTTTAGTTAACGAAGAACAATTTATGTATCTTACATTGATAGACCATAAATTAGTATCCATGTTAATCAACTGGAATCCCTCTTGAACTAATGATTTTTGTCTATTCAAAGTTAAGAACCGTATAAAATAAATAAAACCCAGTTGCATATAAAGTACTCTAATAATTTGAAAAAACATTTCTGAATTTTAAGTCTATAAATCCATTGCCACGGAATGATATTCAATATTGTTTCGATTTGAAATTCGATTATTTTATAGATACTTGAGTAACAAACTAAAATCAACCAGTTTTAACCATTTACGTTAAAATGTTCAACAGATTTACAGTGGCGGAAAAAATTATAGAAAATTAATTATGATTTGAATACATAAAACCCAGTAATATTGGTCTTGCAACAATGTACAAAATGAAAATTAGTCATTTAATATGTATAGGAGTTTTTAAAACTTCCGAACTTTAAACTGCACCATACACTTATCAAAATTACTCATCAAAATTACTATGGTAGTATTAGTGAAAATGTAATTGTCTGTGTGACACTGACAACCCAGCTGGAAAATTCAGAAGACCTTCTTACTACAGGCTAAAGGCCGTGTCAGATACAACTTTGTCGCTTTGCGTGACGTTTCTACCTTCGGCAGAAAAACGCAAAGCAAAAGGTGTATGCCACAATGAAAACTTTGACAACACTCACGCATTGTTTGTTTACTTATAAAAGCGGTTGGTAATTTGTACATTTAATTATTTGTTACAAAAATAAAAGTTAAAAATTTAATTGGACGGTTTTTTGGAATTGAATTTGGCAAAAAAAATTTAAAAAAAAGAAAATTATACTAGCCAATTGTCAAAGCGCGCAAAAAGATGAGAGTTGGCTAACTTTTTGCTTCGCTCCGCTTTGAAAGTACTTTATGTGACTTGTTTCGTATATGTACGTATATTTTATCTTAGATGTCAAAGCGAATCGGTAACGCAACGCGAAGCAAAAGTTTTATCTGACATGGCCTGCACAAATGCATTTAAAAGCCGTTTCAAGACATTCGTTTGTTTTTTAAATACTGATTGTCGCTCACTCTTAGCTAACGAATCAAATGCTATGTTGTGCAAAACACATATAACAAAAAATAAATAAAAACACACAATTGCAAATTAATTGTAATTAGTGTGTTATAAACGACCAAATACGAAGTGTAAAGAGTACGGAATTTACACCAAACAGCAACAAAGAAAAACAAATCACACTAACTAAACCAAATCACACGAATCACTCGAAAGAACTGTAGCAAAATAGGTGATAAGTATGAATTATCTTGTTTTTTTTTTTTCAATTATTAGGTATGACTACATAGCTAGATTTGTATGAATCAAAAAACAATTAAAGATGAAAAATATTTTTATAGAATATTTAAGTTTTTATTTTAAATTATTTTATTATTACCAAAACATATTATCAAATATTTAATTAAAAGTAAAAAAAAAATTAAAAGGTAATTCTATTAGTTGCAAAATTAATATAAAAATAATACATACAACGATCAAAATCTGAGAAACAATCGGCAATAAACATCAAGATCACACACTGTGAATTGAAAAGTTTACCGTACATAACTGTATTATAGACACACACTTGTTGTGTGTTGTTTAAATCCAACTACTGCTTTACACTGATTTGTTTGAAACGAACTACTGTTTTAACATTGATTTGGTTTTTCATAATGGATCATTCGAGCTGATTTAAAAAAAAAAATTACAGTAGTTGACACAATAATAATTTGGTGTTGACAACTGTGTACAAGAAACAAATGCATTCGTGCAGGGGTTTACTACAGGCCTTATCAAATTCCTGCTTAAAAGAAATAAAATATTATTCAATTACCATTCTTCTCATCTCATTGCTAAAGAATGCCTTATAGAAGGCCTCGGCTCTTTCGTATATAAGATAAGATACACATTTCAGATTCCCTTATATACACGGCTGCCAGACTTGGGGCTTTATTCCCAAAGTTGGGGATTTCATGCGAGAAAAAAGGTTTTTGAGGATTGGGGATATGTTTTGGGGATTTAAAAAAAATTCGGGGATTTATTGGGGATCTTAAACATTTTTAATTTATTTCCCTTTTTTTATTACCTACGCCTTAAAAAAAAAGTACCAAAAATTTAATTTTACTCTCATGGACCCTTATATATATATTTATATAAGGGTTCAAAGAAAGATTACCCTTTTCGAGAGAGAAATATAAATGGAAGCTATATGCTTAAATGTGAGCCGATTCTACAAAATGTTATTTGCAGCAAAAATAATGTTAGGCCGAATTTAATCTAAATAGGGAACATGGCTTATGGACACAAAGAGTCTCTTTCCGAAAGAAGTTTTTATGTAGACTATGTGATATTATAGACCAATTCTCACAATTGACATGGGCTTCATCCTTATGACAATTAAAAAGTATTTACACATTTTATCAAATTATCTACAAAGTTGCAACTTTTACTATGCACACAAGGTTTACATGGACAGACAACCAGCCAGATAGTCGGACATGAAAAAATCACTTTGAAAAGTGTTGGTGAGTCGATACTACTTGATTTCTATGTATTACACATATCAGCAAAAATTTATATAATTGCTTTTTCATTTATTTTTACTTAAGTGAAAATGAAATGTAGAAGGCGAAATTAAAGCATATTTGCTGAACATTTATTAAAACTACTGTGTGCAGTCGATTAATTCTTGTTCGATTAATCGAACAATTTTAGACGATTAATTGTTCGATTAATTTAAAATTGCTGATTTCGATTAAAGGATTAATCGAAGAATATATGCCGATTAATCGAATAACAATATATTTATGGTTTTTCTGTCAAATCTAAAATTTGTTAAAAGTTTTAAGTCAAATAAACACACTAAATATATGTATCCGTTGGAATTAAAAATAAAAGTCATGTTTAGTGAGTAATACACATACATACATGGACGTACTGCTTACTGAAAACATTTTCAGTAACCAGTAAATTTTTACTGTTTACTGAAATAATGCAGTAATCCGTTTTTACTTATAATTGAAACAAATGCAAATAAATATTTTTAACCCTGGAGCCACACGTTCAATAAATCACTTTCAAGATGTTCACAAAACTGCTTGTCAAAACTTATTTGTCACAGGCTGCACTCAATTTGATAATCAATTTCATTTTAAAAATGCCCGCGACGAAGAAACAACTGAAAATAGTAGCATGACTCAAGTATTTTGTAAAAAAGTACAAACAAATTTTTAGAACAAAATTTTTTTAATAAAGCACATTTATTTTTTAAGAAATATATTTTTTATAATATATTTTTTATAAAGAGAGCGCCAAAGTTATTTTGTGGTCAGTTGTTAAATGGAACGTAAAATTGGCAAACAAATGGAAAGGTTAAATTGAGAGCAATCTCGTGATCAATTTAAAAAGTTTGAGTGCGTTAGTAAAAAAAGTGAGAGAGTATGGCAAATTGAAAAAAAGACAAAACTTGATTGTGTGGCTTCCAAGTAAAGCAAACATTTAAACATTTTATTTTTAAAAGATATGTTTAATTAATTGTTTGTACAAATAAAAATTTATGAGCTCAATACATGTTTTATTTTTTTATCATTGTAAAGGTCAAAAATTATTTTCGGGAATGAAATATTTATTAATTAATTCATTTATTAATGATGTGCTAATAATCCCAATTTATGATAAAAAACACTGAAATTTATTGTTGTGGGAAAGCTAGTTTCTATGTGCATTTCGCTGGTTGCTTAGGCCAGCTCGTCAGGAAACTTTTTCCAAATACTTTAGAAAAGCTAAAAATATTATACAAGTAAGACCATAAATTGAATAAGAATTTTAAACACTCAGCTCTTACTTGTAACAATATCAAAGCTTCAACAAAGACACAACAATAAATAGTGAATTTTTTCTTTCTTACATTCCCCTACAATTGGCTGGGTTTTTTTCCAACACGAATTGTAGTTGTAAGAGGATAGAAAAAAACAAAATTAAAAAAAAACAAGTTGCTAAATAAAGCAGCTTGCCATTTCAGTTTTTTATTTGCCGGGCACATGCAAATTTATTATCAAAAATTATTTTCGGGAATGAAATATTAATTAATTAATTCATTTATTAATGATGTGCTAATAATCCCAATTTATGATAAAAAACACTGAAATTTATTGTTGTGGGAAAGCTAGTTTCTATGTGCATTTCGCTGGTTGCTTAGGCCAGCTCGTCAGGAAACTTTTTCCAAATACTTTAGAAAAGCTAAAAATATTATACAAGTAGACCATAAAGTGAATAAGAATTTTAAACACTCAGCTCTTACTTGTAACAATATCAAAGCTTCAACAAAGACACAACAATAAATAGTGAATTTTTTCTTTCTTACATTCCCCTACAATTGGCTGGGTTTTTTTCCAACACGAATTGTAGTTGTAAGAGGATAGAAAAAAACAAAATTAAAAAAAAACAAGTTGCTAAATAAAGCAGCTTGCCATTTCAGTTTTTTATTTGCCGGGCACATGCAAATTTATTATCAAAAATTATTTTCGGGAATGAAATATTAATTAATTAATTCATTTATTAATGATGTGCTAATAATCCCAATTTATGATAAAAAACACTGAAATTTATTGTTGTGGGAAAGCTAGTTTCTATGTGCATTTCGCTGGTTGCTTAGGCCAGCTCGTCAGGAAACTTTTTCCAAATACTTTAGAAAAGCTAAAAATATTATACAAGTAAGACCATAAATTGAATAAGAATTTTAAACACTCAGCTCTTACTTGTAACAATATCAAAGCTTCAACAAAGACACAACAATAAATAGTGAATTTTTTCTTTCTTACATTCCCCTACAATTGGCTGGGTTTTTTTCCAACACGAATTGTAGTTGTAAGAGGATAGAAAAAAACAAAATTAAAAAAAAACAAGTTGCTAAATAAAGCAGCTTGCCATTTCAGTTTTTTATTTGCCGGGCACATGCAAATTTATTATCAAAAATTATTTTCGGGAATGAAATATTAATTAATTAATTCATTTATTAATGATGTGCTAATAATCCCAATTTATGATAAAAAACACTGAAATTTATTGTTGTGGGAAAGCTAGTTTCTATGTGCATTTCGCTGGTTGCTTAGGCCAGCTCGTCAGGAAACTTTTTCCAAATACTTTAGAAAAGCTAAAAATATTATACAAGTAAGACCATAAATTGAATAAGAATTTTAAACACTCAGCTCTTACTTGTAACAATATCAAAGCTTCAACAAAGACACAACAATAAATAGTGAATTTTTTCTTTCTTACATTCCCCTACAATTGGCTGGGTTTTTTTCCAACACGAATTGTAGTTGTAAGAGGATAGAAAAAAACAAAATTAAAAAAAAACAAGTTGCTAAATAAAGCAGCTTGCCATTTCAGTTTTTTATTTGCCGGGCACATGCAAATTTATTATCAAAAATTATTTTCGGGAATGAAATATTAATTAATTAATTCATTTATTAATGATGTGCTAATAATCCCAATTTATGATAAAAAACACTGAAATTTATTGTTGTGGGAAAGCTAGTTTCTATGTGCATTTCGCTGGTTGCTTAGGCCAGCTCGTCAGGAAACTTTTTCCAAATACTTTAGAAAAGCTAAAAATATTATACAAGTAGACCATAAAGTGAATAAGAATTTTAAACACTCAGCTCTTACTTGTAACAATATCAAAGCTTCAACAAAGACACAACAATAAATAGTGAATTTTTTCTTTCTTACATTCCCCTACAATTGGCTGGGTTTTTTTCCAACACGAATTGTAGTTGTAAGAGGATAGAAAAAAACAAAATTAAAAAAAAACAAGTTGCTAAATAAAGCAGCTTGCCATTTCAGTTTTTTATTTGCCGGGCACATGCAAATTTATTATCAAAAATTATTTTCGGGAATGAAATATTAATTAATTAATTCATTTATTAATGATGTGCTAATAATCCCAATTTATGATAAAAAACACTGAAATTTATTGTTGTGGGAAAGCTAGTTTCTATGTGCATTTCGCTGGTTGCTTAGGCCAGCTCGTCAGGAAACTTTTTCCAAATACTTTAGAAAAGCTAAAAATATTATACAAGTAAGACCATAAATTGAATAAGAATTTTAAACACTCAGCTCTTACTTGTAACAATATCAAAGCTTCAACAAAGACACAACAATAAATAGTGAATTTTTTCTTTCTTACATTCCCCTACAATTGGCTGGGTTTTTTTCCAACACGAATTGTAGTTGTAAGAGGATAGAAAAAAACAAAATTAAAAAAAAACAAGTTGCTAAATAAAGCAGCTTGCCATTTCAGTTTTTTATTTGCCGGGCACATGCAAATTTATTATCAAAAATTATTTTCGGGAATGAAATATTAATTAATTAATTCATTTATTAATGATGTGCTAATAATCCCAATTTATGATAAAAAACACTGAAATTTATTGTTGTGGGAAAGCTAGTTTCTATGTGCATTTCGCTGGTTGCTTAGGCCAGCTCGTCAGGAAACTTTTTCCAAATACTTTAGAAAAGCTAAAAATATTATACAAGTAAGACCATAAATTGAATAAGAATTTTAAACACTCAGCTCTTACTTGTAACAACATCAAAGCTTCAACAAAGACACAACAATAAATAGTGAATTTTTTCTTTCTTACATTCCCCTACAATTGGCTGGGTTTTTTTCCAACACGAATTGTAGTTGTAAGAGGATAGAAAAAAACAAAATTAAAAAAAAACAAGTTGCTAAATAAAGCAGCTTGCCATTTCAGTTTTTTATTTGCCGGGCACATGCAAATTTATTATCAAAAATTATTTTCGGGAATGAAATATTAATTAATTAATTCATTTATTAATGATGTGCTAATAATCCCAATTTATGATAAAAAACACTGAAATTTATTGTTGTGGGAAAGCTAGTTTCTATGTGCATTTCGCTGGTTGCTTAGGCCAGCTCGTCAGGAAACTTTTTCCAAATACTTTAGAAAAGCTAAAAATATTATACAAGTAGACCATAAAGTGAATAAGAATTTTAAACACTCAGCTCTTACTTGTAACAATATCAAAGCTTCAACAAAGACACAACAATAAATAGTGAATTTTTTCTTTCTTACATTCCCCTACAATTGGCTGGGTTTTTTTCCAACACGAATTGTAGTTGTAAGAGGATAGAAAAAAACAAAATTAAAAAAAAACAAGTTGCTAAATAAAGCAGCTTGCCATTTCAGTTTTTTATTTGCCGGGCACATGCAAATTTATTATCAAAAATTATTTTCGGGAATGAAATATTAATTAATTAATTCATTTATTAATGATGTGCTAATAATCCCAATTTATGATAAAAAACACTGAAATTTATTGTTGTGGGAAAGCTAGTTTCTATGTGCATTTCGCTGGTTGCTTAGGCCAGCTCGTCAGGAAACTTTTTCCAAATACTTTAGAAAAGCTAAAAATATTATACAAGTAGACCATAAAGTGAATAAGAATTTTAAACACTCAGCTCTTACTTGTAACAATATCAAAGCTTCAACAAAGACACAACAATAAATAGTGAATTTTTTCTTTCTTACATTTATGGTCTACTTGTATAATATTTTTAGCTTTTCTAAAGTATTTGGAAAAAGTTTCCTGACGAGCTGGCCTAAGCAACCAGCGAAATGCGCATAGAAACTAGCTTTCCCACAACAATAAATTTCAGTGTTTTTTATCATAAATTGGGATTATTAGCACATCATTAATAAATGAATTAATTAATTGCAAAGGTTTTATCAACTAGTATGAATCGTTACGTTTGATTTGTTTTTTTTGTTAATAATATATTAAAATACTTGTAATTAATTTTTATTTACTCAAGTACCAATTTTTTCTAAAATTATCGAAAAAAAATCTCTTTATAGAATTTCTGGATTTTGAATTATTCGATTAATTTTAAAATTTTATTCGTTTAATCGAATAAGTCAAAAATGCCAAATATCGATTAATCGAACAAAAAAATTTAACACCCTAATTAAAACATTAAATAAAAAATTTTCTTTCAACAAAAAATGTGCAACAAAAATGCAGCAACGACAAAAATGAAAATTATTCACTTACAAATCGATGCCAAAATTCATAAAAAGCTCTAAATCGGATAAATTTATTCTTTTTGCCTACATTTGTCACACAAAAAAAACATGTAATTGCATATTTACGGTTTTCCAGATAAGTTTGTAGTTATGGATGCGTACGCTTTTGTTAGTAGGATATGACAGGACATCACAAAAAGCAGTACAGATAAAATTTAAGACAGCAATATTTTAAATTAAGCTGATGCATGTACAAATTCCTATGTTTCATATGATTTAACTTTCTTGCATAAATCAGAGTTAAGGTATCTTGTAAACAAATACGTTTAATTACTTCGCTGAGATATGCAGACAAATCCGTTGAAAATAGAACTCTAAGTTAAGAAACGGCCAAAGTGTGTAAGGATCAGTTTTTGTGATATGAACAAGTTGTAATTTTTTGTTTTAAGTCAGAAAAATTTGTTTTGATTAATGATTTTTTAAAAATTGACGTATTTGATACAAAATATAAATTTTTTTATTTTTTACGAAGTTTTTTTACAATTTTAGCTGATTCCTTTCACAAAAAAAGTAATTACAAAACAATTGTTACAGAAAGGAACGAAACAGAACGGCAACAGAAAGTAAAAACTAATGAGGCCTTAATACTAAAAATATAAAATCTAGACTATGTAGATCAAATTCAAATGATGTTTGAATTGCAAAAATTTGCATATTTTACTTTGTACCTATGTACATATCTCAAAATTTTGGTTTTAATACATTAATATTTAATCAAAAACACAAAAAAAAACTGTGCCAATATGACGATTTTTAAGCATTTTTCAAGAAACTTAACGATTTTAGCCAAATTTATTTAAATCTGTGTTAACGATAAATGTTGTTCCATTACTGATAATTTATATTGTAGGTACCCAAGAATGATATAAAAAGAGATTACGCCATGCGCATGTTTTCCCGTTAGATGACGTAGCTTAACCCAAGATAGGGTTACCTATTCGTGTATGTTTCGTGACGTCGCACAGTGGCGCCATTTGAGTTTTTTCGTTGCAAAAATCATATCTTTTGAACCGAATAAGATAATTGAACAGTTTAAACAGCATATGATAGATAACTGTTCAGCCTATGAAATGAGCGTTTGGAAAGGGTGCTACGCTTTGTAGGGGCCTACTTATGGGTTATCAAAGTTAAAATTAGTAGAAAAATCAATTTTATGGTAACTAAAAAAAATTATTTTTACATTTTTAGATTGTTTTTATTTTTTTTCTTAAGGGTTTTATGTTTTAAATTATTACCCAACAAATTAAAAAAAAAAAGAATTTTTTTTTTAAATTTATTTTTTCAATTTTCTGTAAAATATTCATCACAATTCGTAAGAGAAGGTATATCTAAAAGACTAACCATTTCTAAACTATAATTATTTTGTAACTCTATTCGTGACTTCACATGCCGCAGGGAAGAAATAAGTAGATCGGAAGATGCTGCCAACATGTTGAAGAGGTCCTTATTTTGCCTTACCCTTGATGCTTTGAATGTGTTCTGCAATCTATATTTTTTATAAAATTTGTTAAGAGACTCCTGTGCTTCTTCAGAAAGCTCTCCAATTGGCAAAGACTGGTACTCAATTTTCACGATTTGATTGTCAATTCCAATGATTCTAGTTACTGCCTCATCATTTTCAAAAAATCTCCTAGAAGTGTTTCCATCGTTTGAGTTACCGTATCCGTGCTTGGGACAGTCTACTTTTAGTCCAACGTGTTTAAAAAAAGCATCCTGTATTTGCTTCTTTCTGATCTTTTCCTTATCCTTTATTGATGTATTTTCATCGAAGTTTTCCTCCTCTTGTGGTAGGGTATATGCCAGTTTTAGCAAGAATTCCATACACCTTATCCTTGCGTGCAATGGTGACATTCCATATTCGTAATTCTCCTCATTTGTAGAATCGTTTAAATTACCAAAGTTCTTCTGACAAATAATAATATAAAATCGATAAAAAAAATATAAAAATATAACGAAAAAAGGGGTTTAAATAGGTTTTTGCTAAATTTTTACCTCCAATATAATTCTGTCTATATATATGTATATGATAACTAATTGAAATATATTATAATTAAGCAGAAAAAGATACTAATCTTAAACTCTTTACAACTAATTATATAAAATTGAGATGTAACATATTATATATGAAATAAATTGAATTGAATTGAAAAAAGTTCTTCTGACTCTTTTTGCAAATCGGGCATGACATTGTTGAGGTTGTTCCTGTCAGTTCGTAATTGCATTCAATATATTTTCCTTCTCCAATTTGCAGCTTTGTAGGCTTAATCTTGCTTATTTGTTCTTCAATGTCCTTCACCGTAGTCCTTATGAGTTCTGCCGATTCCCTTGCAAACTGAAACATTTTTGGTCGGCAATAATGCACTGATGACGGACGTGGATTTTTCCAGTGTAGGGAATCATCCGATTTTAGCCGCAAAGGAACAACAGATGCCATAAACATATTTCCGTCCGATATTGTAGCGTCATCGGAAGATATCCTTTGCTTATAAACGCTTTGTCCGGATGATCCATCGCAGCCCCATTTGCTGATCACTGTCAACTTCTCAGGAAGAATTTTCACTTCCGTGAAAAACTTTGGTGTGGTTGACTTTCTAAACAGTTCAAATAATTTTAAATTGTTCAACGCCATGTTTTCAGTACTTAAATTGTTTAATGGTTTCAGTAATTGTTGCGCCAACTTTCAGGCGTAGACTAATCCAGGCATTATGCTTATTTTGCAATATATAGGCTTATGCTACCATGCCTAAAAATTTACCTGTTCCCTGCATACATATGGATTTAGGCTGAATAATGCAATTTTGATATTATGCACGTGTCCAAATAAGGTTTGTGCCTACCTGTAGGGACCATAAGTCAATATTGTTCCTGACCATTTGTACGCCAAAGTATTGTTTATGTGAGGTACGTACCTGCTAATTTCAATGAGTAGTTTTTTTCAAACTATTAGATCAAACTACTGTCAGTCAAAACATATAAGGGATGGACGCCATACAATTTCTGCAACCATGTCTTTTTGAACTTTTTTACCTCTAGAAGCCAAACGGGCACGTACGGGCAGATAAAACCTTTTGAATTATGTAAAGAACTAATCAAAGAACAGGTTTTTCAAATATGGCAAATATAGAAAAATATAGTTTTTTTTTATTTTCCGTCAAAGTTGAAAAATAGTGAAAAAACGGATAGTTTTTAAATAGTGATTTACCAGGAGAAACACAAAGCAAACAGTTAATTTTTTTTTATCATTATACATTTAATAAATACATCAATCAATACAAACAAAAAATAAGGCGATTCGTTACCTATTTTTCGTGATATTACACCTGAAATCGCAACAAATTGACTAAAAATTGTGTGTTTTTTTGAAAACCGAAAGTCGGTCAACTTTGAACGGTTATATCTTCTAAACTAAAAATGTGATATTATTAAGAGTGGCATATTTGAAATCGTTGAAAAGTTTCCTATAACATGGGTTTATTCAAAACTTCGTCGGCACTCATGAAAATTTTGATTTTTGCAACCTCGCTTGCTCTACGGGCGCCACTGTGCGTCGTTTGACCCACCTGCGCAGAAAATTCAATTTTTGAGTTCGTGTTGTCGTAATCTTTCTTCTATCATTCTTGGTAGGTACCCTTATAATTAAAAAAAAAATTAATTACCTTTTAAATTCATTTTAATTTTCAAGTGCAGATTTAGAATTTTTAATACATTGTTGTAGTTTCATGTTAAAAGAAGTTTCATGTTGCAAAATCTTTTATAATTATACCTACCTATTTCACTTTTTAATTAAAGAATAACTATCAAAACACTTTTTATGCTTATAGAGATACATATGTATGTATAATGTATGTGCATATGCTCTGTCTCATTTGTTTATATTTTTTTATTTACTTCTTTTAACTATACCACATTCCCACCCACCCAAATTTTATCATTAGCCAGCCGAATTTACTAGTAAATTCGCCTTGATCATTAGTTTTTGCATTCGTCAAAAGAAATACCGAAATGCCTGTTCACGGCGAATTCAATGTACTGAATTCGCCTTATGCCTGTTTTAACTTTAAGCCCGTGTCAGATACAACTTTGTCGCTTTGCGTGACGTTTCTACCTTCGGCAGAAAAACGCAAAGCAAATGGTGTATGCCACAATGAAAACTTTGTCAACACTCACGCATTGTTTGTTTACTTATAAAAGCGGTTGGTAATTTGTACATTTAATTATTTGTTACAAAAATAAAAGTTAAAAATTTAATTGGACGGTTTTTTGGAATTGAATTTGGCAAAAAAAAATTAAAAAAAAAAAGAAAATTATACTAGCCAATTGTCAAAGCGCGCAAAAAGATGAGAGTTGGCTAACTTTTTGCTTCGCTCCGCTTTGAAAGTACTTTATGTGACATGTTTCGTATAAGTATGTATATTTTATCTTAGATGTCAAAGCGAATCGGTAACGCAACGCGAAGCAAAAGTTTTATCTGACATGGCCTTTAAAGTTATGTACATACATATAATTATTACACTTGGTTGCGACAATAATATAAACAACAACACGGGCCCACTGCATTGATGAAATTAACAACGCTAACTGCAGCAGAGCAGAGAAGAATGCAAGCGCTATATTACTAATATTATTGAATAAGTCAATTGCACTATCCTTTTCACACATTTTTTTTTTTAATTTTTAACTTTAATTAGGTATAGAATTGTAAAAATTAGATTGAATGTCTTAATTTTTCTACGAACAGTAAGAATTAATTAGCTCTGCTACTGCGAATGCGTAGTTTCCAAAAATATTTGCAGCGCTGTTTTGAAAACACAAAAAACCGACTGGCCGTACATTGATTTGACGTATTTTGTAAAATATTTATTTATCTTTTTTAAATTAGTTAATAAAACACTTATTTAACATGTTTTAATAAAATTTATCACTTTTTACTTAAATAAAACTCTAAAATTAATTTAAAACTTTCTTACACACGTCCGCGACTTGTAGCTAAATTCGTCAACTAAATAAATAAAGAGGAATACTAAGTGGTCGACAGAAAGAGCCTACAAAAGGAACGAATGGAAATTTAAGAACATGATTAATTTGTATAACATTTATTGTTATTAACAACAAATTTGTTATACATAATTTATAACAATGTCTATCTTATTAGTGTTTTGTTTTTGTTAATTAAACTACAAAGCGTTCTACAGATGGATGAAATTGTCTTAAATGGAGGAATAATTTAAAAGCTGAACTTTATCCTTCATAGGCCCGTTTTCACGACTTACCGATAGCTAAAGTTAAGATTTTATCGGCCGCATAACAAGTGTTCCATTATTCCAACTTTACTTTAACCTAAATTGAGCGATTAGTTAAATGAAGGTTCATACTACCTGATAGGTTAAAGTAAATTTTTAATAAGGGAACACTTTTTATACCGCCGATAAAATCCTACCTTTAGCTATCGGTAAGTCGTGAAAACGGGGGATAGTCTTGTTTGGTATTGAGTAAAAGTAAATAGATAAAATTGAAAATAGAGATATTTTGAGTGCTAGTATTTTTTATTAAGTCTTCTAAGAATAACAAATATTATAATGGAACTATCAACTTCAGGTATTTAAAAGTAACGAATTAAAAATACCTATTTTGTTTTGATAAATGTTTTGGAAATATTTTTTTCAGGGGCCGCAACAGTTATTCCTTTTTTCATAAAAATCAGATGATAACAGTAATTTTTTGATTTTTATTTTTTTGAACAAAAATAACAGTTATTTTATGATTTTTATTTTTTTGAACATAAATAAGTTATTTATTGATTTTTATTTTTTCGATCAAAAATAACAGTTATATTATGATTTTTATTTTTTCGATCAAAAATAACAGTTATTTTATGATTTTTATTTTTTTGAACCAAAATAACAATTTTTTTTGATTTTTATTTTTTCGAGCAAAAATAAAAGTTATTCTTTATGTACGTGTTATAATTATTTAGTTGACTTTTAATATTTATTTTAATGCGCCTAAGAAATCCCAATGATGATCACACATTTAAATAAATATTTAAAGATAACTCAATAATTATAACACGTATATTTTTTTAAACAATAACTTTTATTTTTGCTTGAAAAAATACAAATCAAAAAATAATTGTTATTTTTGATCGAAAAAATAAAAATCAAGAAATAACCGTTATTTTTGTCCAAAAAAATAAAAACCATAAAATAACTGTTATTTTTGATCAAAAAAATAAAAATGAGAATTATAAAAACCATAATATTTTATCATAGAAAAGTTCATAAGTATCAATATTGTAGTACTTGAATCAGGTTTCCAGCATTTACTTTTTGTTTTAAAATTTCAATATAACTGTTATTTTCGGTCCCTAATTTTTTTAAGTGCTCCATAAATGGGGCATTATCGATATAAAAATTGAGCTTAACAAATTTTAGGGCGAGATCGGGTAAATTTTATTGATTAATCTTCTTATACCTATGACATTTCGGCTTAAATATCAAAAAAAAAAAAAACATACCTATTCTGAAAACGGCGGTATATATAAAAAACAAAAAGTGCTGTATTTTGGGTAGTGGCAAACAAACAAAATCTTCCAGTTCTAGAAACTTCATTGATATACCTTTTATTCTAGGGCTGTCTGTTGCAATTTTTTTTCTTTTGTATTGGGATCGACCTGGCTATATGTAAGATGTGGGTGAAAAAGGAAAAAAGGGCATAATTTGGGGCGTGTCATGAAAGTGAGTACATATAACGTATGCGGCATTAAATATGGAATGATTTTTAATCATCACTGCAAATATAAGACAAGATATAATATCAAAACAGTATATGAAAAAAGTAACGGTACTATCCATATAATTACTTGGCTGGATATCAGTTCAATAAATTGATAGATAATAAGTAAAAAAGGGCCGATGTTGATTTTGAATAAAACACAAATTATTAAGGAAATTAATGTAATTTCTTTTTATTATGATAATACATATTGGTATGGTTCAATTATGTATGGAACAAAATATCCGCGGCACACCTCGATTCCGATGGTCCAAATTTTCGATGATGCTGAGGCATAATTGAGGTTCTATGCCGTTAATGTGCCGAATTATCTCATTCTTGAGCTCTTGAACTGCTGCTGGCTTATCAACGTACACCTTTTCTTTAATATCACCCCAAAGAAAGACGTCAAACGGTGTCAAATCACATGATCTTGGCGGCCAATTAACATCGCCACGACGTAAGACAACACGGCCATTGAATTTGTCGCGCAAAAGAGACATTGTTTCGTCAGCTGTGTGGCAAGTGGCACCGTACTGTTGAAACCACATATCGTTCACATCCATTTCTTCCAATTCGGGCCATGAAAAGTTCGTTATCATCTCACGAAAGCGAACACCATTTACAGTACCTGCCTGACCGGCCTCATTTTGGAAAAGATACGGCCCGATAATGCCGCCAGCTCATAAGCCGCACCAAAACGTCACTCTTTGTGGGTGCATTGGTTTTTCGACAATCGCTCTTGGATTATCATTCACCCAAATGTGACAACTCCTCTTATTGACGAATCCACTGAGGTGAAAATGTGCCTCAGAAGAGCATAATATTTTGAGAGACAAAATTTTTTTTTGAAAATTTCGGAAAGTAAAATTTTTACTAGAAAGAATTATTCAACCACCTGTTTCATGTTTGTGTTTACAAAACAAAAATAATTTTCATTATTTTAAATTTAAAATTTTTCAATAACATAAAATATTTATTTTTATTAAATTTAGGAATTTATTAAGAAAAAATCTTGTTTTTTACAGCTGAAAAGTGTCGATATTTCTAACTTGCTAGTTTTTGCTCGTAAAGCGTAGATTTATTGTTAATTTTTTTGAGTAATTGGGCGAACAAATTTGTAAATTTACTCTCTCGTTGCAAGTTTCTGCTAGTAAAGTAAATAAACACACCTAATAATCCTCATAAAAAAATATGAAATTTTTCGTCACTTTTCTAAAACACAAATAAAAATATATTTAATTTGTATTACAGTAAAAACTTCCGAACGTGGAAACCCGTTATATAGAAAACGACGATCCGGTAAAAATATCTGATACAATGCAACCAAACTCGAACTATGTTGAAGGAAAAATGTACGGATGTACTACAAAATCTTATCGTGCGCTGGTAAATATATGCAGTGTTTAAGATAAAACGGTACATAAATTCCTAGCAAATATGAGAGTGGTCAAATAGGCAAAGACAACTATTTCAGCTGTCAGTTCTCATCAAATATCTAACCCCCCGTTGCAAGTGCAAATGAAAAAAACTCAATACACTCACACATTTTTACTAACACCATCACATTTTTAGTACTTGCAAGTAGAGCTGCAGGCAAGTAAAATGACAAATAAAGAAACAGTGTTACCGTGGATGCCTTTCGTATCAATTTACTAGTACTAAGTAAAATAAAAATTATGTTTATAGCTGATTTTCTGTGTATTTATCTATATATATAAAAATGAAAAATGTTTGCCTGTTTGTTTGTTGGCTTATAGACTCCTAAACTACTAAACCGATTTTCCTGAAATTTTTACAGTAACATCACGTGATCCCTAAAAATAAAATAGGCTACTTATTTTTTCGATAGGGGCAGGGGAATTGGAACCCCCATAGGATGCCAATATTAAATATCGCATATCTTAAGATTCGACGCACGCATTTTGTTGATCTTTTGGTATTAGGACCTTCTGAGCCCCAAAATTGAAATAAAAAAGCAGCGGGGGAACTGGTACCCCCCCCCCCATAGGACGCCAATGTTTAATATCGCATATCTTAAAAACTGTTATAGTGAGAATGTTCAAACTTTGTAGAAGTCACACTTATGGTATACTACACTATTGAAAATAAAAGTAAAGCGGGTAGGCGCAGGGGGGGAAATACCTCCCATAGGATGCATATATTAAATATCGCTCAACTGGAGAACTATTATTATACACTCCTCAACGACTGAACAGATTTTCCTGAAATGTTTACAGTAACATCACATGAGCCCCGAAAATATAATAGGCGATTATTTTTTCGATAGGCGCAGGGGAAGTGGTACCCCCCTAGGATACCAATATTAACTATCGGATATCTTAAGAGCCGCTGGACCCATTTTCTTGAGTTTTTGTGGTATGATCTTCTGAACACCGAAATTGAAGTCAGATAGCTGCAGGGAAAGTGCTACCACCCCATAGGACGCTAATGTTTAATATCGCATATCTTTAAAACTGTTATAGTGAGAATGTTCAAACTTGGTACGAGTCACTCTTACTACACCTTTAAAAATATAAATTAAGGGGGTAGGCGCAGGGGGAGTAATACCCCCAATAGGAAGCATATATTTAATATCGCGTAACTGAAGAACTATTACAGCGACAGTCTTCAAATGTGGTAAAAGCCACTATTATGGTAAACTATAAATTCCAAAATAAAAATGGGCGAGGAAGGCGAAGAAGGAGCAATATCCTCCATAGGACGAAAATATTAAATACTTCATACTTGAAGACAAAGGTCTTTAAGCTTTGTAGGACCCGATCTTATGGTAAACTACACCTTACAAAATAAAAATATAATATATAAATTAAAAAGTATATGTTCGTTTGTTCTCTACAGACTCCTAAGCTACTGAGCCGATTTTCCTGAAAGCTTCACTGTAATTTCCTGGTTATCCGCCGCCTAACAAAGGGTATTAATATATTTTAATTTTCAAGTAGGCGTGGCACCAACATAATAAAAACATGAATAACCTTATATCTGAAGGACGGTTACAGTAAGAGTCTTCCAATATGAAACAAATAACTTCGTTATCAATACACGGCATCTACCAAAAAGTCGGCTGGATTAGACAAGTGGGCGTGGCACCTCCCATATAATGGCAATAAATATTTCTACGTATTTGGACTACTGTAATAGTGAAAGTATTCCAACATATTTTAAAATGTAGGTTCAATGGGACAAGTAGGCATGACACCTCCCATACGAAGACACTTGAAATTTCTGTTTATCTGTTGAACGGCTACTGTATTTTATTTCGATGGGGGAGGCAAGCCGCACCGGGTTAAGCTAGTAATATATAAAAAACATTTTTATGAAGAATATTTAGAAATAGCAAAGAGGATAATTTGGAAGGGAAGTTTTAATAATAATATTGCCTTTTTATAAAAAACATATATTTCCAAATTATGTGTCTTTTGAATATATTGAATACTTGGCAATCCTTCGTTAACAGGGACCACTTTTTATACCGCCGATAAAATCCTACCTTTAGCTATCGGTAAGTCGTGAAAACGAGGGATAGTCTTGTTTGGTATTGAGTAAAAGTAAATAGATAAAATTGAAAATAGAGATATTTTGAGTGCTAGTATTTTTTATTAAGTCTTCTAAGAATAACAAATATTATAATGGAACTATCAACTTCAGGTATTTAAAAGTAACGAATTAAAAATACCTATTTTGTTTTGATAAATGTTTTGGAAATATTTTTTTCAGGGGCCGCAACAGTTATTCCTTTTTTCATAAAAATCAGATGATAACAGTAATTTTTTGATTTTTATTTTTTTGAACAAAAATAACAGTTATTTTATGATTTTTATTTTTTTGAACATAAATAAGTTATTTATTGATTTTTATTTTTTCGATCAAAAATAACAGTTATATTATGATTTTTATTTTTTCGATCAAAAATAACAGTTATTTTATGATTTTTATTTTTTTGAACCAAAATAACAATTTTTTTTGATTTATATTTTTTCGAGCAAAAATAAAAGTTATTCTTTATGTACGTGTTATAATTATTTAGTTGACTTTTAATATTTATTTTAATGCGCATAAGAAATCCCAATGATGATCACACATTTAAATAAATATTTAAAGATAACTCAATAATTATAACACGTATATTTTTTTAAACAATAACTTTTATTTTTGCTTGAAAAAATACAAATCAAAAAATAATTGTTATTTTTGATCGAAAAAATAAAAATCAAGAAATAACCGTTATTTTTGTCCAAAAAAATAAAAACCATAAAATAACTGTTATTTTTGATCAAAAAAATAAAAATGAGAATTATAAAAACCATAATATTTTATCATAGAAAAGTTCATAAGTATCAATATTGTAGTACTTGAAGCAGGTTTCCAGCATTTACTTTTTGTTTTAAAATTTCAATATAACTGTTATTTTCGGTCCCTAATTTTTTTAAGTGCTCCATAAATGGGGCATTATCGATATAAAAATTGAGTTTAAAAAATTTTAGGGCGAGATCGGGTAAATTTTATTGATTAATCTTCTTATACCTGACATTTCGGCTTAAATATCAAAAAAAAAAAAAACATACCTATTCTGAAAACGGCGGTATATATAAAAAACAAAAAGTGCTGTATTTTGGGTAGTGGCAAACAAACAAAATCTTCCAGTTCTAGAAACTTCATTGATATACCTTTTATTCTAGGGCTGTCTGTTGCAATTTTTTTTCTTTTGTATTGGGATCGACCTGGCTATATGTAAGATGTGGGTGAAAAAGGAAAAAAGGGCATAATTTGGGGCGTGTCATGAAAGTGAGTACATATAACGTATGCGGCATTAAATATGGAATGATTTTTAATCATCACTGCAAATATAAGACAAGATATAATATCAAAACAGTATATGAAAAAAGTAACGGTACTATCCATATAATTACTTGGCTGGATATCAGTTCAATAAATTGATAGATAATAAGTAAAAAAGGGCCGATGTTGATTTTGAATAAAACACAAATTATTAAGGAAATTAATGTAATTTCTTTTTATTATGATAATACATATTGGTATGGTTCAATTATGTATGGAACAAAATATCCGCTGCGACGTCGGCGGCACACCTCGATTCCGATGGTCCAAATTTTCGATGATGCTGAGGCATAATTGAGGTTCTATGCCGTTAATGTGCCGAATTATCTCATTCTTGAGCTCTTGAACTGCTGCTGGCTTATCAACGTACACCTTTTCTTTAATATCACCCCAAAGAAAGACGTCAAACGGTGTCAAATCACATGATCTTGGCGGCCAATTAACATCGCCACGACGCACAGTGGCGCCCGTAGAGCAAGCGAGGTTGCAAAAATCAAAATTTTCATGAGTGCCGACGAAGTTTTGAATAAACCCATGTTATAGGAAACTTTTCAACGATTTCAAATATGCCACTCTTAATAATATCACATTTTTAGTTTAGAAGATATAACCGTTCAAAGTTGACCGACTTTCGGTTTTCAAAAAAACACACAATTTTTAGTCAATTTGTTGCGATTTCAGGTGTAATATCACGAAAAATAGGTAACGAATCGCCTTATTTTTTGTTTGTATTGATTGATGTATTTATTAAATGTATAATGATAAAAAAAAAATTAACTGTTTGCTTTGTGTTTCTCCTGGTAAATCACTATTTAAAAACTATCCGTTTTTTCACTATTTTTCAACTTTGACGGAAAATAAAAAAAAACTATATTTTTCTATATTTGCCATATTTGAAAAACCTGTTCTTTGATTAGTTCTTTACATAATTCAAAATTTTTATCTGCCCGTACGTGCCCGTTTGGCTTCTAGAGGTAAAAAAGTTTAAAAAGACATGGTTGCAGAAATTGTATGGCGTCCATCCCTTATATGTTTTGACTGACAGTAGTTTGATCTAATAGTTTGAAAAAAACTACTCATTGAAATTAGCAGGTACGTACCTCACATAAACAATACTTTGGCGTACAAATGGTCAGGAACAATATTGACTTATGGTCCCTGCAGGTAGGCACAAATCTTATTTGGACACGTGCATAATATCAAAATTGCATTATTCAGCCTAAATCCATATGTATGCAGGGAACAGATAAATTTTTAGGCATGGTAGCATAAGCCTATATATTGCAAAATAAGCATAATGCCTGGATAAGTCTAGGCATTTACTGAAACCATTAAACAATTTAAGTACTGAAAACATGGCGTTGAACAATTTAAAATTATTTGAACTGTTTAGAAAGTCAACCACACCAAAGTTTTTCACGGAAGTGAAAATTCTTCCTGAGAAGTTGACATTGATCAGCAAATGGGGCTGCGATGGATCATCCGGACAAAGCGTTTATAAGCAAAGGATATCTTCCGATGACGCTACAATATCGGATGGAAATATGTTTATGGCATCTGTTGTTCCTTTGCGGCTAAAATCGGATGATTCCCTACACTGGAAAAATCCACGACCGTCATCAGTGCATTATTGCCGACCAATAATGTTTCAGTTTGCAAGGGAATCGACAGAACTCATAAGGACTACGGTGAAGGACATTGAAGAACAAATAAGCAAGATTAAGCCTACAAAGCTGCAAATTGGAGAAGGAAAATATATTGAATGCAATTACGAGTTCCACCTGACCATGGTTGACGGAAAAGTCGTAAACGAACTGACAGGAACAACCTCAACAATGTCATGCCCGATTTGCAAAAAGAGTCAGAAGAACTTTTTTCAATTCAATTCAATTTATTTCATATATAATATGTTACATCTCAATTTTATATAATTAGTTGTAAAGAATTTAAGATAAGTATCTTTTGCTGCTTAATTATAACATATTTCAATTAGTTATCATATACATATATATAGACAGAATTATTTTGGAGGTAAAAATTTAGCAAAAACCTATTTAAACCCCTTTTTTCGTTTTATTTTTATATTTTTTTTTTATCGATTTTTTACTATTATTTGTCAGAAGAACTTTGGTAATTTAAACGATTCTACAAATGAGGAGAATTACGAATATGGAATGTCACCAATGCACGCAAGGATAAGGTGTATGGAATTCTTGCTAAAACTGGCATATACCCTACCACAAGAGGAGGAAAACTTCGATGAAAATACATCAATAAAGGATAAGGAGAAGATCAGAAAGAAGCAAATACAGGAGGCTTTTTTTAAACAAGTTGGACTAAAAGTAGACTGTCCCAAGCACGGATACGGTAACTCAAACGATGGAAACACTTCTAGGAGATTTTTTGAAAATGATGAGGCAGTAACTAGAATCATTGGAATTGACAATCAAATCGTGAAAAGATTGGGAACGATCTTGGATGTTTTAAACTGCAAAGAAAATGTCAATTCTACAAAATATGGAGAATATGCGTCGAAAACTGCATCTCTTTTAGCAGAAATGTATCCACAGAAGAAGTTGACCCCGACCGTCCATAAAATATTGGCACATGGCAAAGATATAATTGAGTACCAGTCTTTGCCAATTGGAGAGCTTTCTGAAGAAGCACAGGAGTCTCTTAACAAATTTTATAAAATATATATATTGCACAACACATTCAAAGCATCAAGGGTAAGGCAAAATAAGGACCTCTTCAACATGTTGGCAGCATCTTCCGATCCACTTATTTCTTCCCTGCGGCATGTGAAGTCACAAATAGAGTTACAAAATAATTATAGTTTAGAAATGGTTAGTCTTTTAGATATACCTTCTCTTACGAATTGTGATGAATATTTTACAGAAAATTGAAAAAATAAATTTAAAAAAAAAATAATTTTTTTTTTAATTTGTTGGGTAATAATTTAAAACATAAAACCCTTAAGAAAAAAAATAAAAACAATCTAAAAATGTAAAAATAATTTTTTTTAGTTACCATAAAATTGATTTTTCTACTAATTTTAACTTTGATAACCCATAAGTAGACCCCTACAAAGCGTAGCACCCTTTCCAAACGCTCATTTCATAGGCTGAACAGTTATCTATCATATGCTGTTTAAACTGTTCAATTATCTTATTCTGTTCAAAAGATATGATTTTTGCAACGAAAAAACTCAAATGGCGCCACTGTGCGACGTAAGACAACACGGCCATTGAATTTGTCGCGCAAAAGAGACATTGTTTCGTCAGCTGTGTGGCAAGTGGCACCGTCCTGTTGAAACCACATATCGTTCACATCCATTTCTTCCAATTCGGGCCATGAAAAGTTCGTTATCATCTCACGAAAGCGAACACCATTTACAGTACCTGCCTGACCGGCCTCATTTTGGAAAAGATACGGCCCGATAATGCCGCCAGCTCATAAGCCGCACCAAAACGTCACTCTTTGTGGGTGCATTGGTTTTTCGACAATCGCTCTTGGATTATCATTCACCCAAATGTGACAACTCCTCTTATTGACGAATCCACTGAGGTGAAAATGTGCCTCAGAAGAGCATAATATTTTGAGAGACAAAATTTTTTTTTGAAAATTTCGGAAAGTAAAATTTTTACTAGAAAGAATTATTCAACCACCTGTTTCATGTTTGTGTTTACAAAACAAAAATAATTTTCATTATTTTAAATTTAAAATTTTTCAATAACATAAAATATTTATTTTTATTAAATTTAGGAATTTATTAAGAAAAAATCTTGTTTTTTACAGCTGAAAAGTGTCGATATTTCTAACTTGCTAGTTTTTGCTCGTAAAGCGTAGATTTATTGTTAATTTTTTTGAGTAATTGGGCGAACAAATTTGTAAATTTACTCTCTCGTTGCAAGTTTCTGCTAGTAAAGTAAATAAACACACCTAATAATCCTCATAAAAAAATATGAAATTTTTCGTCACTTTTCTAAAACACAAATAAAAATATATTTAATTTGTATTACAGTAAAAACTTCCGAACGTGGAAACCCGTTATATAGAAAACGACGATCCGGTAAAAATATCTGATACAATGCAACCAAACTCGAACTATGTTGAAGGAAAAATGTACGGATGTACTACAAAATCTTATCGTGCGCTGGTAAATATATGCAGTGTTTAAGATAAAACGGAACATAAATTCCTAGCAAATATGAGAGTGGTCAAATAGGCAAAGACAACTATTTCAGCTGTCAGTTCTCATCAAATATCTAACCCCCCGTTGCAAGTGCAAATGAAAAAAACTCAATACACTCACACATTTTTACTAACACCATCACATTTTTAGTACTTGCAAGTAGAGCTGCAGGCAAGTAAAATGACAAATAAAGAAACAGTGTTACCGTGGATGCCTTTCGTATCAATTTACTAGTACTAAGTAAAATAAAAATTATGTTTATAGCTGATTTTCTGTGTATTTATCTATATATATAAAAATGAAAAATGTTTGTCTGTTTGTTTGTTTGTTTGTTGGCTTATAGACTAATAAACTACTAAACCGATTTTCCTGAAATTTTTACAGTAACATCACGTGATCTCTAAAAATAAAATAGGCTACTTATTTTTTCGATAGGGGCAGGGGAATTGGAACCCCCATAGGATGCCAATATTAAATATCGCATATCTTAAGATTCGACGCACGCATTTTGTTGATCTTTTGGTATTAGGACCTTCTGAGCCCCAAAATTGAAATAAAAAAGCAGCGGGGGAACTGGTATCCCCCCCATAGGACGCCAATGTTTAATATCGCATATCTTAAAAACTGTTATAGTGAGAATGTTCAAACTTTGTAGAAGTCACACTTATGGTATACTACACTATTGAAAATAAAAGTAAAGCGGGTAGGCGCAGGGGCGGAAATACCTCCCATAGGATGCATATATTAAATATCGCTCAACTGGAGAACTATTATTATACACTCCTCAACGACTGAACAGATTTTCCTGAAATGTTTACAGTAACATCACATGAGCCCCGAAAATATAATAGGCGATTATTTTTTCGATAGGCGCAGGGGAAGTGGTACCCCCCTAGGATACCAATATTAACTATCGGATATCTTAAGAGCCGCTGGACCCATTTTCTTGAGTTTTTGTGGTAGGATCTTCTGAACACCGAAATTGAAGTCAGATAGCTGCAGGGAAAGTGCTACCACCCCATAGGACGCTAATGTTTAATATCGCATATCTTTAAAACTGTTATAGTGAGAATGTTCAAACTTGGTACGAGTCACTCTTACTACACCTTTAAAAATATAAATTAAGGGGGTAGGCGCAGGGGGAGTAATACCCCCAATAGGAAGCATATATTTAATATCGCGTAACTGAAGAACTATTACAGCGACAGTCTTCAAATGTGGTAAAAGCCACTATTATGGTAAACTATAAATTCCAAAATAAAAATGGGCGAGGAAGGCGAAGAAGGAGCAATATCCTCCATAGGACGAAAATATTAAATACTTCATACTTGAAGACAAAGGTCTTTAAGCTTTGTAGGACCCGATCTTATGGTAAACTACACCTTACAAAATAAAAATATAATATATAAATTAAAAAGTATATGTTCGTTTGTTCTCTACAGACTCCTAAGCTACTGAGCCGATTTTCCTGAAAGCTTCACTGTAATTTCCTGGTTATCCGCCGCCTAACAAAGGGTATTAATATATTTTAATTTTCAAGTAGGCGTGGCACCAACATAATAAAAACATGAATAACCTTATATCTGAAGGACGGTTACAGTAAGAGTCTTCCAATATGAAACAAATAACTTCGTTATCAATACACGGCATCTACCAAAAAGTCGGCTGGATAAGACAAGCGGGCGTGGCACCTCCCATATAATGGCAATAAATATTTCTACGTATTTGGACTACTGTAATAGTGAAAGTATTCCAACATATTTTAAAATGTAGGTTCAATGGGACAAGTAGGCATGACACCTCCCATACGAAGACACTTGAAATTTCTGTTTATCTGTTGAACGGCTACTGTATTTTATTTCGATGGGGGAGGCAAGCCGCACCGGGTTAAGCTAGTAATATATAAAAAACATTTTTATGAAGAATATTTAGAAATAGCAAAGAGGATAATTTGGAAGGGAAGTTTTAATATTAATATTGCCTTTTTATAAAAAACATATATTTCCAAATTATGTGTCTTTTGAATATATTGAATACTTGGCAATCCTTCGTTAACAATTGAGAAAATGAAGTATTGCTTGAAGTTTAGTTGTTGACGACATTTTAAAAATGAACTTGCACTGTGCTGTGTAGCCACTCAAAAAATTGTTGTGTTTTTTTTTTGACATTTCTCCTGATTTTCTTTAGTATTATGTATACACTACTTGCAAGTAGTTACTAACACGGGCTTTGTTACAAAACCTTTTTGCTGCATGCTCGCCATGAATTGTATCCTGAATGATGGGAGCTCTTTTACAGTGGAAGATCACAAAAGAACACCAATTAAACTTTTTAGGCGAATGTGAAAAAAAATATCTATTAAATGATAAGGAAACTATGATTTTGTAATGTCTGCTTAAAATTTTTTGTTACTGCTAATGTGTCGGTCCATATTTCATTCCACAAGGGCTTAACAAGGGCAAAACAAATGCTTTCTGGCCACGGACAATTGGAGAGAAGGATCCCAAAACTGTCAAAACTGTCAAGGTCATTTGCAATTTTTTCGAATTTTATACAAATTGTTTGTTCTAAGGTCCATTTCGCTTGTAGTCCATTTTTGTTTAAAAGCCACATTTTATGATTTTATTTTTGATTAATACTTTAATAGATCAAAAACTTTGCAGAATTTTTTTCTGTGTAGGTCTGAATTTAGCCAAAAATTTCTGTAGAAACATCCGTCTGCCTAAGACCGCAACAATAAAAACGTATTTGTTCTATTATTTCGTCCACCACTTTACACAAATATTTCGATATTTTAGCATTCGTCCAATCCTAAAAACCGTTCATCCGTACACACATCCATTTTGCACATTACTGTTAAGTAAACTTCATACTTCGGATGGAGTACAATCTAAAAACACAGTTGGTTAAAAATTGCATGTAGTTCATCCAATTAGCAAAACCAGTCAATAGCTTCCTGTTAACATTACAGAGCGTTTATTTATTATTCTTATTGAACGCAGAAAAAAGAAATTGACCAGAAGATGCAACAAAAACTAAATAACAACACAGCATTAAAACTACTTGCAGCAAGACTTATGAAATTAAACAGTTCTTATAACTCTAGCAAACAACAACCTGCAACATTAATACGTAATACTAAATAAAATTCAAGGTGCAACATTTATTCTGCACACTTACTAGATGCAACACATACGACGCACCCCAAAGCACTACAGCATACAGGCGATAAAGTTTTTAAGCCTAGAATTTTCATTTGAATTGGAAAAAACGAGCTACAAGAGGGGGAAATTATTGCAAGACATGGGCGTGTATGATATTAAAACAAAATGTTTGCCATCCATTTTGGAAGAGAGAGGAAAATAGGAAAAAGATAAAGGCTCTGGTGTCTTGTTTAACTATTGTACGAAAAAATAATAATAATTGTGGTCAAATTGTATTAAAACAAAAGTTGCCTGCCTGCCAACTGACATGTAATACAATTATTTGTTATCTACCAACAACTTCTTACACTACCGATATACGAGTACGTACACAGATGATGCCATTGAATGGACGACGTGTTGTACCATGTGTTTTTTGGGATCATGTTGTAAATAGTACTCTATTAAATACTTCTACTTAACTACCAAGAGTAGATTTTACAAAAGTATTATTTTTTCTAGTTTTTGTTTTTTGAAAAAGAAAAGAACTTTTAAAAGAAAACATATTTATGTGCTTATTTATACATACATTTTATAAGATTAAATGAGTGAAGTCCTATTTTAAGATAAAGTGGTGAAAGACCAGTAGGAACTAGAGATGAGCGATCCCGTGATTTTTAAAGATCATCGTGATTAGTGAATGTGATTTAAAAATCACTGCTCCTTTAAACTGTGATTGTGATCACGGTTTATCAGTTTTCTGTTCTTTTAAAGCAATTGCGGCCAAGGTATATGTACAATGCGCGAGCTTTTGCAAGAGCTTTTGAAGCACTTTACAAAGAAACAACAACAAATTGTAAGAGCTTTTAAATCTGTTTACTTTCATAAACATACATACTTGAACAAATAAATTTTGGCATAAAAAAATTCTAATAAGATAGAAGAGAGAATGAAAGGAACAGCAATATCATTCGACATTTCATTCAAAAAACGCTATTACCCACACAAACAGTGAAATATCATAAATTTGTATATGTAACAAAATACAAAAAGAACGACTTAGAAAGTACCTGTTACTTGACAAATTTGGTCACAACTGTGATTCGTGATTTTTCAGTAACAGTGATTAAATCACAGGTACAGAAATATCGCTCATCTCTAGTAGGAACGATAACAGTGTAAAATCAAATAAAAGTTATATTTTCGGCTGTGCCAAATCTGTGATACCTCCACCGAAGGTAATGGCGATTTCTTGTTCGTTTTCGTTTGTAAAGGGTGGTTAAATTTTAAGGGCCGATGTTGAATGTGAACCACAACTAAACGTAAAGTTTTTTTGCATTTCATTTGACATTTCTCAATTTCAGACTAACTCAATTTGAACCATGAAAAGATACACAATCGAGCAACGCGTTAAAGTTATTCAGGCTTATTATGAAAATGGGCGTTCAAATCAAAATGCATATCGGGCACTTCGTAATTTCTTCGGTCAATTTAATCGTCCAAATGTGCGTACAATCGGAAAAATCGTGCAAAAATTTGAGCAAACATGGTTTTTTTATGAGAAATAGTTGATTCAAGTACTTTACTATTTAAGTATATTTAGGTATATTTTTTATACGTGCGGGAAAAAGTCTAAATTACATTAGCAAAACTTATACTCAGTTATTGATCTAGTTGAAAAATATGTGTGATTTTTTAAATAATTTACTCATGCTAAAAAATGTTAATGACAGGAATATCCAATAATTTTAATATCAGAATTTTTTAACCATCAACGCTGAAATATTTTCAACATTGTACAAAATAAGTGTTGCTATAGCGCATAAATATTAGTATGTATTAGAAAAATTGTAACGTAAAATTATTTCTCTTTTGTGTAGAAACATCTTTATCGGCCTGCCTTTAATTCCTACCATAACACTCATGTTTTTCTTATGCGCATTACGCGGGGATTCCCTTAATTCGTTTAATAAAGATGTTTCTACACAAAAGAGAAATAATTTTACGTCTCATTAATTTCGCATCACGGTTAGAGTAGGAGTCGGAGTCGTGAGCCGGAGTCGGAGTCGCACTTTAAAAATTTCAGCGTTTGGAGTCGGAGTTAGTACTTTTTTCGGACGACTCCACAGCCCTGTTTGTAGGGGATGGGAAAACACCAGTGCAGCTCATTCTGCAGAAAATATTGCTGCTGTAAGCGATAGTGTGGCTGAAGAGCCGTCCACCTCAACTCGTCGTCGTGTCCAACAATTGCACCTCTTACGCTCGTCGTTGATGAACATTATGCATAAAGACTTGCATTTACACGCTTACAAGGTGCAATTGACTCAAGACCATTTCTTGACCATTCCAAACGTCGTCAATGGTCATAATGGTGGCAAGAAATGGCAACAGTGGATGATAAATTTTCGAAGAAAATCATCTTCAGTGATGATGCATATTTTCACCTCAGTGGATTAGTCAATAAGCAGAATTGTCGCATTTGGGCGAATGATAATCCAAGAGTGGTTGTCGAAAAATCAATGCACTCACAAAGAGTGGCTGTTTGGTGCGGTTTATGGGCTGGCGGCATCATCGAGCCGTTTTTTTTTCCAAAATGAGACCGGTCAGGCAGTTACTGTGGATGGTGTTCGCTATCGTGAGATGATAACGAACTTTTTATGGTCCCAATTGGAAGAAATGGATGTGGACGATATGTGGTTTCAACAGGACGGTGCTACTTGCCACGCAGCTTACAAAACAATGGCTATTTTACGCGACAAATTCAATGGCCGTGTTATCTCGCGTCGTGGCGATGTTAATTGGCCGCCAAGATCATTTGATTTGACACCGTTTGACTTATTTCTTTGGGGTTATTTGAAAGAAAAGGTGTACGTTAATAAGCCAGCAACAATTCAAGAGCTAAAGAATGAGATAATTCGGCACATTAATGGCATAGAACCTCAATTATGCCTCAGCATCATCGAAAATTTGGACCATCGGATGGAGGTGTGCCACCGATGTCGCGGCGGCCATTTGGCCGAAATTTTGTTCCGTACATAATTGAACCATACCAATATTATCATTATAAAAAGAAATGGCAATAATTTCCTAAATAATTTGTGTTTTATTTAAACTTAACATCGGCCCTTTACAAAAAATACAACTGTGGGAAAATTTTTCAAGTTCTTTTGTGAATATGTTGATAAAAAACATGCGAAACATGTTGCCTATTTTACCTTCACTTTAACTTAAGTGTTAATATTGCCCTGTTTTACAACTTTGGTACTTACTACTTTGTTTGTACAACCAAAACTTTATTTTATTTGTCATAACACGTACCACTTATAATTTTGTGAAAATAATGTTTAAAAACTAAATATAAAAAGTTTTACATATTAAAATGAAAAAATTCTATGCACGAGTATATTAATATCGTTGCAATTTTTTTCAAGCCATTAGTGATGTCAATATTTGTTTCCAAACCGTTGTAGTGTGTTAAAACCGCTTAAATAGCTTTTAAAATCGCTAATAATGTACATCAACGATAAAAGTTGTAAATAAAAGCAGCTAATTTTGTTCTATTGAAGTTACACAACATGTAACATTTCGGGTGATTAAAGGTAACATTAGAACAGTGGTGTCAATTTTGATTGTGTTGGTGCGAATACTCTTGTCTCTTACATTACCAGCGGGAGGAATCTGCGGTTGCGAGGCCTATTACGAGGCCTAATTAACATACATATTTTGCTATGAAGACTTTAGAGCAATTAATAATAATACAATTATCAAAAAATGTTGAGTTATGGACAGACACAATCAGTTATTATTTAAATAAATTTATTTTGGAACCTGCATTTCGCAGAAACTTTGCTTATTTTTTGGAAAAATTGAGCATTTGACAATATTTGAAGTCTTTTTACAACCTTATACAATTCTTTCCAAAATTTTTAATTTGGTGCTCAACATATCTTTGCGAATGCCAACAATGAAAATTCATTTGCACATACTAATGCAAATAATAACCTCATTAAGTTTAAAAATATTCTATAATTATTAACCACCATTATAAAATGAGAAGATTTTACTAGCCTATAGAAATATACTTTTATTTACCAATAATATCTTCTAAATTTATATTGCAGTTTCGAAACAACAAAACATTTTTTAGGTTTGCGGTCGTTAATGTATTGCGTTGTTTTGAGCAAATGTATTTCAAATCGGAAAATAGTTGATCGCAAAGATATATTGAAGAAAAAAAGCGACAAAAATTTGAAGGATTTTTTTTTTAATACAGGATATAGTGCCCCGTCTAAATTTTTCCAGAACTCAATAATATTTTCCCTATCTGGATGATTAAATTTTTAATAAACTCATCCGCTTGTATGCTCGTTATCGCTGTCTACAAGACTAATTAATAAAATTCAAATTTGAAGTTTACAGAAGCTCAATAAACACAACATCAAGGCGAATTCATCACAGTTATTATTGATACTACAACAAGTACACTACACCTCGTACAAAAACCACAAGCAATTTGTTTTTTTAAAATCATTGTATAATGTTAAAAACAGAAATAAAACAAAACAGAAACAAAGATAATAAATATTAAATATATTATTTCTGTTTAGAGGCCTCAAAACAGGCCGTGCGATCGTGCGATATTTCCCGCTGAATGAGAGTGTTTTGCAGTAAACAATTATATTTTACGCTCGCAAAATAAAAGAGCGTAAGCGTACATGTGAGTTTTGCTGACACAATTGTGTATGACGCTGACATCCCTGCATTAGAAAGTGTTTCATGTATATACTGTAAATAAATTGGCGTTTCTTATTTCCTGAGAGATTGGAAGATTATATATTTAAGGAAAATTTGCGATATGCTGAAAGATTTACCTTCAATGTTTTAGAATTGCGAAAATGAATTGATATTTTACATTTTATGACATATTTCACTTGAGAGACTATTGGTCAATAAATAATATTCACTTTTATTTTGAATTAAGAATAAAAAATTTAATTAATGCAAATAAAAAAATAGAAAAAAAACAATTTTTTTAATTTTTAATTTAACTAAATGAATTTGAATTATATTTAATGCAATCACAATAATTTAAATTTTTTTCCTATTGAAAATAAACTTTACTTTAAAAATTTTTTCATTAGTGGAATCCCATAAGATGCAACCATTTTTTTTTTTTTTAATAAAACTACAAAAAAAAACAAAAAATTTAAAAAATAAAAACGCAGTTTTTAATTTTGTGCTTATTTACATATAATATTTGTTTTTTCATAAAGATACACGACCGTGCGCATTTAAGGGTTAAGTATTTCTGCGCCATGGTGTTAAATTTTGAGTATTATAACATTCACAGAAAAAATTGAGTAAAATGTTTCACCAATTAAAGCATTAAACGTTTAATCAAGTAAATAAAACGTTTAATTGGTACTATTAATTTGCTTACTGGTACAAATTCAATTAATTTTTTAATCAATATTACAAATTTTTTAATTGAAATCAATTTTTATTTTTTTCTATGATTAATTGCGTCAGTAAACACGCGGAACTGCTTATCTAGAAAAATTACAAAATCTAAGGTATACCTAGACTTTTTCTTTAGCTGAGCTACAGCACAGCGTAGGATGGACAGAGGATCATCCTTCTCCAAATGTTCTTTTAAGATTTTCACAAACGCACCAAAGCTCAGTTCTTGTAGACTTTGAACTTTTACTAGGTGAAGGGGTGTCTTCAACACTTTCGGAATGTAGAGTCCTATTGAGTAGCTTAATAAGACGTTTTTTTTTCGATCTATTGTCTTTAAAATTTTCTAGCTTTATACCGATGGTAGAGAATTATAGATACACAATAGATTTCATTATTCTCTAAACACTCAAATCCTTCATTGAGAGCTAATGCTACGTAAATCGTCAACTTTTGGGAATCTGCATCTCAGTTTATTAATTTATAGTGTTTTCTAATAATGTTCGAAGACAGTTAACTATCGGAATAAGGTCAGAAAATGTACACAGAAAATATTGCCCCAATTAAAGCATTAATCAAAAATAATATAAATTTCAATTAAAAATTTAATCAACTGAATTAAACGTTTAATCAAGTTTATTAAACGTTGAAACAAGTGAATTAAACGTTTAATTGTTACTATTAATTTGGTTTCTGGTGAAAATTAAAAGTATCAATTAAACTTTTAATTCACTTCATTAAACGTTAAATTCACTTTTTTAAGCGTTTAATTCACTTGATTAAATTTTTAATTAAAAAGGATTTCATTTTTGATTAATGCCTTAATTGGGGCAACAATTTTAGCTGTATAGTAGTGGCTTTGCTTATGGTTATGCTTATTTTCACAAAAATCATCAAAAATTAGCCGGAAATTTTTAAAAAGTAAAATGTAAAATTACATACAAGATTTATCAATGGAAGGTGTAGGATTACTTTCTACTTTACCATGCGTCTCGAAAAAAGGAAAACGCGTTGTGTGAAGCGACCTCCAGCTTCAGAATTAAAAGAAACAATTTATTATTCGATAGTAAAATATCGCCGATACCGATATATCGGCAAACGTTAAGTAGCGCCGATATATCAGTATCGGTATACGTTACATCGCTAATCAAAACTATTTTTTCCAATTGGGTTCTTTTTAGGCGTTCAGTTATAAAAAACTATGTTAGATTTTTATATTACACACTTAGAATATGTATTTATTTTACACACAATAACAAAAAAATATTCAACTCTCTACAACATAATCGTACACATACTTTCTAGAAATATAAAGTTAAGATATTCCAGATTCTTCTGGGTTTCCTTTATGTGATGTGAGGGAAGAAAGGAGAAAATATAAAATAAATGGATTGCCAACGATATTAAACACCAACAGTAGATACTCGATGTTACATTAAACTTAAACGAGGGTTGTTTATATATTCCTGTTGAAAAATTCTTGCTGTCTAAATTTACATTGATTTTATTATTAAAACAAATAAACGCGCGAAGAAGAAACATAATTTGTCTAATTTTAAGCAACAATACTAATTTTATATTAAAATTGTTCATTTTTAAACAAACTGTGTTTAAAAATATGTCAAATATGCCTAAATAACATGAAAATTAAAAGATTTTGTTTGTTGTGCTTAATTCCCTTTTGTAATAATTGATAACAAATACTAAAATTTATTGTTGGAGGATAAGCTGTTCCTATGCGCATTTCACTGGTTGCTTAGGCCAGATCATCAGGAAACGTTCTCCTAAATAATTTTAGAAAAGCCAAAGCTGTCAGCAAACAAAACTACAGAGGCAATGAGAATTACCTACAAGCACTCAAAAAGTCTTCTTTGCAACGATATAAAAGCTTTAACAAAATACCAAACAATAAATCAGTGATGAGTTTATCTTTTCTCCCGCTACAATTATTTGGAATTCTCTCAACATTAATTGTAGTTGTAAGGGCTAATAAATCAGAGCAAGTTAAACTGATTTATTAGCCCTTAGTGTGCTTAAACCGATAAATCTATAAATCAGTAAATATATAAACCATCTTTAAACGCATAAAATGGGCTGTTTAAACTACCAATACAGACCATATGAATTTGACAACATTTATCGTAGTGCTGCCACATGTTACTTTTTAAACTACATATAATACATGGGACACTGATTTACAACTGCTGAGTTTAAGCTACATATCAATTTAAGTTTAGTTCAACTAACCCAGCGTTTAAGCACTCACTGATTTATTAGCCATGAGTGGGTTTAATATTAAGCACATCTGTCCAAAAAAACAACAATTTATATATTATAGAGGCTTTTTAATGAAGAAGAAGCGTTCAAGAGTTTTATTGCGATAGCACATGGCGTCATATATTGTCTGAGGAAAACAAATTTCGTTGTCGTTTAAATATTAAAAAATCTAAATAATTGGATTTTCATTGAGCTAAAGCGATAAACTTAATACAGATAATACAAATTAAATAGAAACTATTGTTTAAATAAAAAATGTTAGTGTGCCAAATTTGTGAAAAAAGTTTCAAAGTGCAAAAACATATCATTTGCATTTGTACACACATAAAGATGAAAAAAGCAATGCATTTAAGTGTTTGTATTCGAAATGCAGAAAATATTTTAATAATTATAATTCTTACGCAGTGCATTTCATACGGTATCATACTTCTAAAGTGCGCAGACAAGACTTGGAGTCTGATACTCAGTTAAGGTGCTTAGTAAATTCTTGTTATTTTACTGGAAGGGGTGTAAATGATATTTACTCCCACGTAGTAAAACATTTTCCTGAAGTGGACATTTTTTGTTCAATGTTAAACATATTTTGTGAAATTCAACAAAATATTTATAAAAAGGAGTTGTGTAATTTTAGGTCGATAATATTCGGTAAAGTGTTGCCTACTTATATTGACCTAATTTTCAGAAAAACTGGTTTAGAGTGTATATTTATATATTTCTTTAATAAAATTAAGAATATCCGATGCAGGGATCTTTAAGAGCATGTATAAAAGGTAAACGAAGGCATATAACGATTAAATAGAAAATATAAAATTTGTTTAATTAATGCAATTTTCCCAGTTCTTTCATACGATCCTCGTTTAAAAAAAATATTCTATATACATGAACATTAAATCCAATACTGGATGCTGTTATGAACCTACAAAAACTGAACTGAAATAACTTAACGACTGACAGGCAGGCTTTTAGCCTTTTTGCTGCACCTGCAGGTGTTTCTTTCTCTACTACTGCAGGTTGCTCAGAATCATCGAAAACGAGTAGAAAACTACAAATAAGTGGTACATAGGAATGTGTGTGTGTGTGTGTGTGTGTGTGTGTGTGTGTTACAAATGAGGTATTGCATCAGTAACAGATGATACGGAAAATAAATAGCAGCAATAATAACAAGAACAAGAGTAGCAGCAAAGGCAAACAGAATCTGCAACAACAGCTTAAAAGGGGATAACAACATTTTGTGTATGTTTACGGCCGCTGCTGCTGAAACTCTAGTCAGTAGCTTCTGCTTCCAGTTGCAGTAAGTAGTTCGTTACTTGTTGCGATTATTCTTCTTGTCGTTCATATCCAATATAAACGATTTTATTTTTTTTATTTCTGTTTAAGGTTGTTTTCAAGATCACAAAATTGTTCTTAGTGCTACAGGCTTTTTTTAGGTTTTTTTTCTTTTGTACTTCAAGCATCATTACCCCCTGGCTGTTGTTCTCAATTAAGTTGATAATTTTACATACATGTTCACTCTCACACTTGCAACATTGAAAAGCATTGGTGCAGCATCGTTCATTATCTTGATCATTATTTATTGATATTGAATCAAGTTTTTTTTTATTAAAGTTTTGTTGTTATATAACACTTTGATTTTCGGATTCCTTTAAAATATTGAGCATTCTAATAAATTTAAAAATTAAAGCTATAAAAATTTAACATTTCAGAAGTACAAAATTTAAAAATAAAACTTGATAAAATACTTTAATTTTGGCAAAAATTGTATGAGTTATGAAAACGTAAAAAGTTATGAAAACTGTCAAGTTTTAAAAAAAGGTATACAAATTCTAACAGTTACACTCACAATATTATGACAGCAATGGACTGTATTATTTTAGGTACAACTATTTCAAGAAAAAAAAAAAAATATTACTATAATTTATAAAAAAAATTCAGTAAAATCAATAGAACTATTCGTTCAAATTTTTCAAATAAATAATGCTAAAAAAAAGCTAAAAACATTTTCTAAAAATGCTTAATAAAATGCCAAGTGATAAATGTAAATTTTGCAGCTAAATAAAAAATTTTAATGCTAAATTTAGCTGCAAATATGCCAAAACGGCCACAATAATAACGGGGTAAGTACCTAAATAATAATATTCTCTCTCTCTCTCTCATTAGAAAAAAAAGCGGACATGTGTCTGGTATTTTTTAGAAATTCGAGAAAAACCTGTATTATATAAAATAACTGAAAATTCATTTATTTTTACGGAATTCACGGTTAAATTTTTGACAGTAAAAATTAAATGCGTAGACCGGTTTTTAACCCAATTTTCATTTATTTTATATTACAATTTCAGTTAATTTTACGTACAGAATATTGTGAGTGTATAAAAGTTGTGATTTAAGTTTTAAAAAAGTAATTAAAGTTATAAAAGTTTAAATAAGTAATTACAGTTATAAAACTTGTTAAGGTTGCATAAGTTTAAAATGTTTCAAATTAAAAAAGTTATGAAAGAATTCAAAGTAATTAAGGCTAAAAAGTTATCACAGCAAAATTAATAATTACACAATAAGTTGAAGCAAAGTAACCTGATCAAATGGAATGACGCCTGATATCAAATTAATGATTTATTTCATTAAAATACTTTTAAAAGAAAGAAAGAAACAAAAAAAAATATTTTAAGAAGATCAATAATAAGGTACATAATTACTTTTATCATTGTTGCTCCACACTTTTCAATAAGTTCACAATATAAAAAAAATATATGGCGCAATTTTATTGTATGTAAAAGTGCAAAAATGTCAATAAAGTGGCAGCACTGTAAAATACTTTAAAAGCTTAAAAAAAGGTATACAAGTTAACCCTACGGTCAATAACCGGGCAACTTTTTCAACTTAAAAATGCTCGCTGTTCTTGCACAATTAACATTTGGCAATGAAACTTCAAATCATCGCTATTTAGGTCTTAAAAGACATTACAAATGAAAAAGATAATAACATATATAGCCAGGTATTTGTTTAAAATCGCTTTGCATTCGACACCTACGTAAGTCAATGACCGGGTACCGTGGTACCCCTACAAGATTTATTTGTTTTTTGTTACAAATTTACCGCTTGTAGCATTGTTTTGATTGAAAAAATCATTTTTAAGCTTTCAAAACGTTTGAAAATAGCATTGGTATGATGGTGGCATATCAGCTCATGACACATGTTACACACTTTTCTGATTTGTCTTTTTCCTGGTAGTGTAAAGCCTCTAGTACACGGAATGTAAAAAGCCACATGCGCATGTGGTTCTGACGTAATTTTGACGCAATGCAAAGCCACAATAAGCATTGCGTGTTGTGTGATGACGTCAAAATTACGTCAGAACAACATGCGCATGTGGCTTTTTACATGCCGTGTACTAGAGGCTTAAGGCACAAGAAACATGAACCAACAATGGGCTTTCTTCTCAGAGTTCGGCTAGAGGTCGACGTATCGGTTTGCCTAAATAGCCATTCAATAGCAGATCTGGATAAAAAGTAGAAAGTAATTTTGCTATTTACAGCTTTCAATAAGAGGCAGACAAACTCCTCGCCAGGCCCCAGAAAATAGCTATTGTGTCAAGAAAACTCACTGATATCAGACTCTATTATGCTATAAAATAGCGAAAAAGCCCACTTTTTTGTTTGCCCAGCATTTTTTCCATGACATCCGCCGGCCACCTTTTTTGTTATAAAATGTGATCATATCTGGGGCTAATTCTGGCAGTCGTGATCGAATACTTTCTCAATTCGAAAGCAAGTTTATGTATTTTTTCTCAGTCGATACCAATCGAAATTATTTTTTCAGAATTGTGGAAACTCAAATGAATGCTTTACAACACTAAAAAAATAAGTTCGATTCGTTCAGTATCAACTGAAGGAATTAGCACTAAAATTTCTTTCGAATTGAAAAAATTATTCGATCAGGACTGCCAGAATTAGTCCCCTGGTTTTCTCAGCATTAACATTTTATTTTGTTTGAAACACAACAATATTTTTTTAAACTATTGTAAAATATTATTTAGGACATTATGACGATATGACTTGATAGCACACCTTGGAAATCCTCCAATTGTCATAATGTCCAAATATATACTTTACAATAGTATGAAAACAATTGTTGTTCTGTTTCAAACAAAAAACCGTAAATAATAAGACTTTTAAGCCCGTGGTTATTGTTTAGTAAATACACCACAGAAATCTGAGCCGAACGGCCGAAACTATTAAGTGGAAGTTATTGAGGGGTTGGTCGTGTTGTTATTTTAAGACATATTGCAACTTTATGATTACCGTTTTAATCCTCCAATTACAAAAAAAGGCTATAACTTAACAGTGGCTATACAAAATGTTAAAATGATATTCGGCTGCGCCGAATTCTTGATACCCACCACCGAGAGTTCCAAAATTTCATAAGTGGGCTTTATATGAGATCTATAAATTAAAAGCCAAAATTTATAACAACTAACCTCATAGTATTTTAACTCGTCGTATATTTAAGCGTATTAAGTTCTATTCCAAAAAGTCATAAAAAACTAAATTTTACTTAATTAAATAACATATCATGATTTGTTCCAGTTTAAGGCACATAAAAGTGATCTTTAGGAGGGCATTTTATATTGGATATTTGGTAAATTCTGGGTCGATTATAACAACATTCGGTACTAGTATAAAATCTTAATTGTATCAAATTTTAATACAGTATTTAATTTTGGTTTTGGCTCTTTATGAGTTTTAAAGTGCTTCTTGGAAGGGTGCTTTCTATGGGACCTAAAGTCAATTACACGCAGAGAAAAACCATTTTTCAATATGCTCACTTCCAACAAGACTATGATTACCGAACATTTTTAAACATATTATGGTTAATTTAACCATATTATATTCACCGGAAACCATATTATGGTTAAATTAGTCCTCCATCACGAAACCACAACCATATTATGGTTGCCTCTAAACATGTTATGGTTAAATATGACAAAATTAAATATGAAGTGCCCAGCTGGTCTCAAAAAAAGTGTAAATTTCTAGCGCAGTGTTATCGTTAAGAGCTATTCTGTAATGAAATTTTAACAATTTTTTTATCGGTAAACATTATCGGTAGCTAAGGACACAATAAAAGTTCTGGTTAAAAAATTACGATAGGAAATGTACTGTAAAAAGTTTAAAAATATATAGTTTAAAAGCCAAGTTTAAATGCAAAAAAAGGAAGAACGTATGTATAGTCGATCAAGCCAAAACCTACACCACAATATTTGGGACCCATGGGCAATCCACAAAAAAAATTATGTTGTGAGGTTAGGATTCACATAAGAGATTTAAATGCCAAATATTATCTAAATATTTACTGCTATTGCTTTGATAACTACTATGAGATGACATAAATGCTATTATAAGAGTACTTATTTTAAGCTATTTTTGGGAGTGTATTTGTAAGGGAGCTATGGTCAAATATGGACCGATTCCAACAAAACTGGCTATGCTCATTTAAGTTACAATAAAATATTTCTGATTCTTATTAAACATGTACTTTGCGCACAAGGTTAGCCTAGACAGACAACCAGCCAGCTATCCGGATGGAAGGAGGAACCTCTTTAGATCGATTCCGAGTCAACGTGGGTCTAACACTTTCAATTAAATGTGTTACACACATTAGTACAGACACAATAATATCCCAGCGGGAAAATTCGAAAGACCTTCTTACTTCAGGCCTGCTTAGAAATTTTTTGATTCAATTACCATTCTGATCTAACTGCTAAATAATGCCTCATGGAAAGCATCGGCTCTTCCTTATAAAAGATATGATAAACATTCAACAGTACAGAACGAGTACGCTTTTTTTTTTTGGTTTTTTGCCAAAACAAAAGCCAAAGAATTCAGACCCCGTTATAAAATCGCCATTTGCTGAAAAGCCTTCTAAAGGGGTCTGACACGGTCAAGCTTATCTCATCAAGCGCTATGGTAATATTAGTGAAAATGTGTTTCTATGTGTGACACCAGCGATGCTGGATGGAAAATCAAAAAATTTAGATATGGCGGCGAATATTACGTCCAGCACATGTACACGAGTGAATTCGCCTCAATGACAAGCAGTTTGACCGACTACAGACCACTTAAGAGCCATTCATTTGAATGCATTTTAGAATCTCTGGCGAAAGAAGCGAGAGCGGAAGGCCCAGACCGCAATGACAACGTGTGTAAAAAAGATATGAGTGTGGAATGGCGCGAGCAGGCCTTGTAAATCCAAAAGAAGGCGTACAGCCCTTTTAGAAGGAATCCGTACTCCTTCTTTTTTCCGCTAGGATCCTCCCCACATACAGTAGTGTGGGTATAAAATGTATGCTGGTATAAAATGTATATGCTGGAGTGCCTCAGGCACCTCGAACTTTTTCCCTATATACAAAAAGATTTAAAACTAACACATTTGTTTAGAAATATATTCAATGTTTACTCGATTTCATTCATTTTTTATTAAAAAAAAATTTACAAAGGAAGTTATTTTATATTTTTTATTAATTTTAAAAAATATCAACTCTGACGTTCTTCTATTTTTACCGATATTTGGTGTCAATATTTCTAATTCGTTACTTAACGATATCAGTAGTTAAATTAAAAAATTTACAGAATTGCGGTACAGGTTTGTTGTTCCACATCTGGGCCATTTCAATCTCAAATTCCTTATGATAACTAGAAATAATTTAATACTAAAATCTTTCTTTTTGTCTTAGAATTACTCTAGCATCTAGAATATATATACAATTAAAAACGTTTCACTCGAAGTGACAAACTTAGTATACCCTTATTTACCACTAGTGGTGGATGGTATAAAAGTTATAAAAGTAATTAAAAGTATGAAACGTTAAAAACATTATAGAAGTTGTGAAAAGTTAGAAAAGCTATTAAAGTTATAAAAATATAAGTATAAAATTTAATAAAAATACAAATAAAAGTTATAAAAAATATAAAGTTATATAAAACTTATAAAGTTGTTGATTTAATTTCCTTTAGCTTCTGTAGCAAATCAGTTCATATACTTGATTTTATGTTCAAGCCCTGTAGGGTGCATTTAAGCAAATCTAGAACAAACAATTCAATTGTAACTGTAAGCAAATTGTATGTAAATACATTTTCAATTTACAATTTCGAGCTTTCTAGGTTTATGGTGTCATATGGCGATTTAAAAAATAAACATAAAAAAATAAATTAAACACAATTGAATGCTTGCACCCGTATCTTTTACTTATTTAACCATTTAATTTTTTTTTTTTGCAACTAAAAATAATTTTTTTTTAAATTGAGTCACTCATTTGAATTTGCATTAAAATTTCGTTTCACCAGCATGGCATTGTCAGCAACTTAAACGGAACAACGACTTCTTAGAAAATTTTCTTAAAAGGGAGTTCCCTTCTAAAAATATGAAACTGTGCAAAATATTGGCTGATGATGTTGAAGCGCTTGTCTTAATTTTTAATTGAGTAGCTGCACTACATTCCGCAAAAAAAATGTTTTTTTTTGTTCAATTTTTATCAAGAACAGCCTCAACTAAATAAACAACATCAATGATACTATTATTTTTATTGGCAAATTGAATAAATGAAATAAAATTGTTTTGTCAACGATCAGTTGGACGCAAAAATTAAAGCTAAATTGAGCACTTTATTCATTTCCAGAACAACGCCATAATTTTTATAAGACAATTTTAACTGGTATAAACAATTAAATAACAAATTTGAAACAGTTACTTCTTCTTTAGATTTTAACGCTTATTGTAAGAAGTCAAAAAGTATATTTGGTCAAGCCCGACACCCTATATTACCCAAAGCCTCGGTACTAACAGACAAATTTTTGAAAGTTTTTTCCACTAAAACCCCATGGGCAATCTGGACCTCCCATTTCAAAATGTTGACCTGACATATTATCTATTATAGAAGTTATCAATACCAACATTTAAAAGGAAATTATTGTACCAAAAACACTTTTCAGAAATGGTATTTCTTTAGAAGCATGGCAGTACGTTCTGGAAAAAGAGTTCAAGTTAAATTGTAATCGTACAAATTTAAACAAAAAAAAAACTATCCTGTGTTTAAAGTTCATACAAATTCAAACGTTTTTTCGAGCCCGAGGTCAATTATTTGTTAAAAATATATATTATTTATTCATTAATTTTCTCTCCAATATTTCGATATCCATCGGATATCATTATCAAGGAATGAGTTACAAATATATTTGTAAGAGACAGTGCAATGTTGAATGTGGAGATAATCATACGTCTCTTACAAATATATTTGTAACTCATTTCTTGATAATGATATCCGATGGATATCGAAATATTGGAGAAAAAATTAATGAATAAATACATAATATATATTTTTTACAAATAATTGGCCTCGAGCTCGAAAAAACTTTTTATTTTTAATTATAAAAAATAGGTCGAAGGAATAATATTTAATTTAAGTTCATACAAATACTTCAGTATTTTAAACCTCAAAATTTGAGGACCATTATTTTTACCAGGAAAAAAGAAAATCTACCTTCATTAGTGTCTTTCAAGTGTCTTGTCCTATATCCCAACGAAAATGAAATACAGCTTCCCTATCTGGGCCAGTGCCTCAAGGTCTATATTGAAGCTTCTGGATCGGATGCAAAGCAGTGCGTTAAAGCTCATCAACGACAGTAGGGTATCCAGCTCTATTGGCTCATTGGAGCATCGCCGGATTGAGTGTTGTGCGACATTTTTCTATCGATATTACCACGGTAAGTGTTCAACTGGGATGGGTGAACTCATCCCTGAGACGCGGGTGCATGCCCGTAGAACTCGCCTTTCCTGCAATTCACATCCGTTCGTTGTCGACTATCCAGTGTATCGTGCAACGCGTTACAGGGAAAATTAGTTTTCCGGTCCACCTAACCAAATGTGGAATAGACTCCCGGCAGAAGTCTTCCCAGTCGTCTACAATTTGTAAAAATTTTAACTAAATGTCCACAAATCCTACTCCTTCCTTCTCCTCATAACCTTTTTTCTCTAAATACCAACACAATGCATTACATTAGTAGGGGGCATCCCCTGAGTGTTGCCTCAAAGCAAAAAAAAAAAGTGATTCTGAGTCGATCGGTTTAATACTTAAAAGTGGTCTAGAACCAATATTTGTCCGACTTACACACATCAGCACAAACGCAATAAGCCAATTCCCCTATGTGGTGTGGGTATAAAAGGGACGCCCTAGGTTCTGCTTTTAGAAATTAAGAAGATTTAAAGTTTTTTTCAGTTTAAAGTTTTCAGCCCAGTCTGATTAGAGTCAAAGTCAAAGTAAATTTAAATAGAGAGAACGGTTAGGTTAGAGTAGAGTTAGAGCTGGAGAAGATTTAGAGAAAAAGTGTTGTAGTTGAATTATATTAGAGTTTGAGTAAAGGAGAGTATAGGGAGAGTTAGAATAGAGTAAGAGTAGGGTAGAGCAGAGGTAGAGCATAGTTAAGTCAGAGTAGATTTACGTTAAAGTGATCGAATTTTAGAGCATGGCTAGAAAAAAATCAGAGTAGACGTAGAATAGAGCTAGTGTAGAGTAGAGTTACATAAACCATAGAGTAGAGGTGGAGTAAAATAGATTTACTTTGTAGAAAATAGTAATGTATTACTATTATCTAGTGGTTCCACGATTTTCACCTATCCACCCCGGTACCACTTTCACATTTATTCAGGGTATATGTAACAATTTGTAGTTAAAACATCTAGTAGGCCTACTTCTCCGTCCTCGCATGAGATAAGAAGTTTGGATTTGCTATAGTTCTTGTATCGTTACACTTATTCCGTGATCTTTTGCACTTGAGCATCTCTTTAACTCCGTTATCAAGAGCAAGGCAAGGTAGACTCATTTGAAAGAGAATTTCATTCAAAGTGAAAATGTCCAAGAACGTGAAAAAATAATAGAGGCAATACAAAATGAAATTAGTGAAGACTACGAAGTAAAAGTACCAAAAGATACTGATATGAAAATAGTAATAACAGACTTAAATTTTAAAATGCAAGGAAAAGAATTAATAGAAAAATTAAAACAACAAAACGAAATACAGAAAAATAGTGAAATAGATGTTATTAAAATATTTGAAACAAAAAGATATAATAGAACAGTATTTAACGCAAAGTTAAAAATAGACGATGAATCATATCCGAAAGTACTAGCAAGACAAATACTGAATGTTGGATGGGATAGATGTAGGGTATTCGATGGTACAAATATAATGCAATGTTTTAAATGTCAAGGATATAATCACAAATCGTCGGACTGCAAAAATGAAGATGTATGCTACAAATGCCATGGAAATCACAGAAGTAAAGACTGTAATAAGGAAACAATAATTAAATGCGTAAACTGCATAAAAGAAAATAAAAGATTAAATTTAGGTCTTGATGAAAATCACGTCTCTAGTAGCCGTGCGTGTCCGGTGTATCAGAATAAACTGAAATTAAAAAAGAGACGGATGGGTTTATCCGCCTAACAATCAAAGCAGATACATGGGTTATATACTAACATACAAGGCTTAAGAAATAACTTCAAACAATTGGGAATAATAGCAGAAACAGATAAACCTAAACCCATGTTCTGTAACTTTGGTGAGAACTTCTCGCATCGAAAGCATGTGAAACAAAATACTCCATCGTTTCTCGAAATGTGAGAAAAAAGTGTGTCTGTAACTGATGTCGAAAACTATCATTTACGTAATAAATGTCATAATATTCCACTCGAGGACGATAAGAAATTGCAGATGTTCTGAACGCCAGTCAAACATACGTTGACGGCGACCAAATTTGACTAAAATTGAAAAATTTTCAACGACGGCGGCGAAAATCAACCGTCGGCTATACCAAAAAATGTAAAGTGCGACTTTAATGTTTGTTGATGACAAAATTGCTTTGAAAACATTCGTATATTTTTCAAAAATGTTAAAAGCAAAATAATTAAACAATGAAAAAATCGGCCAAGAACAAAATTCTTATCTCTTCCGTGTTAATATTCATTGCATTTGGCATTTTTAATTTATTTTTTGGTGTTAAAATTTTTTCTCACCCCGTTTTTATGCGTGAGTTTATCTGACATTTCAAAGCGGGAACTTTCTCACAAAAATTTTACAGACACAGTTTTTCAGTATATAGGCGAGTAATTTCCTTTAGTGACAGCTTTTACTCGCCAAAAATGTTACAGACGCAGATAAGTGGGAAAAACAGCTGTTTGTTTCAATTTATGGCATTTCTGTTTCATTTCTCACATTCCAATCGAAAAGTTTCTCGCCGCGGAAGTTACAGAACATGGGCACTGATTTCATAATACTGACAGAAATACATCAAAGTACAGAAATAGACGAAAGTGAAATTGAACTAAAACAACACGACCATTACAGCACATTGTCAAACTCGTCAAAAACTGGTTAATTAATAATATATTTTAAAAATCATTGGAAGAAAATACTGGATTAGCGCATTAAACATTAAAAATTAATGGGCGAACTCAGGTCGAGTCCCCCTGATTTCTTGGGACCGAAAAATGTACCATGGTCCTTTATATTCTGGGGCAGCCCCGATACTTCGCTATCGGATTAATCTTTATTAAGGCTGCCGAAGGCATACTTTCTTGGTAGCAGGCGTCTTCGCGCTTGAGAAAAGTGTTGTGCTTCAAACATTTTATAACATGGTCAAAACAGGTTGGGAAGTAAAGTGAGTTGGTGCTGATGGTTGAATGATGGGTCGAACATGGCGAGAAACTGGTGTTTAAGCAGAACGAAAGTTGTGGAATTGTTGACTGTGAGCTAGGTGAATGGTGTGGTATACGGTCTGATGCAAAAAAAAAAAGAGAAGATCAAAATCGATGATAGTTTAAACGCAGATTTTCCATTTTCCGAAGCACGTAGAGTACCGAATGGGGAAAAGGTGAAAATAATCGGTAAAGTTGTTGATTTTGAAATGTGATGAAAAGTTGTACGACTTTTGCTCTAGTATTGGGGAGAACTTAATAGCATATCTTAGTAGATAGTAGGGTCGAGACAGTTGGACCGCACACCGACAGTGTTGACTAGAAATGGATGAAGAGTTTGAGTTACCGGCAAATCGTTGGAGCTGCGTTGTTGGAGCGAGCTGGATTGAATGTCGGGTGAGACTTGAATTTTAGAGTTAATGAATAGTCAAGAGTCTGAATCAAATAGAAGTTTACTATAAGATCAAATGTATATCTCACGGAATAGTGCTCTTGTACAGAGAGGGCTATTCTCATGGGAGCGTGGCATTTAAGATTACGTAGTGGCTGTGGTTTAAGCCTTTAGACGCAGAAAGAGTGTTTCTGAACTCCATGAAAGCTGAACTCATGTGAAAGTTCGAATTGTGGGAACCGATGCTGCCGACTATTCTAATGCAGCGAAGGTTAGATAGCTCCAGCGAGTGGGGCAAGATCATGATTACAGCGAAATTATACACTCAAATTGCTACAGTACGTGTGTGTGTTGGTTGTGCTAACACTCAGGGGCGTTTGGTAAACGCATAGTTTATCCCCCAGTGGTAAGGATGCACTATAGTGTTAGGCCAAAAATGTAAGTCTGTTTCCACAATCCAGCAAAATACATAATTGTGTAAAGCGTTTGCGTAAACGCCAAATTCGCTTTATGTTATAGATTAAATTAACACATAAACTGTGTTCCATCCTTACGCTAGCGTCTCTCCCAATTATGCCGTTTGTAATCTCCCTAAAATAGAAACTTTCCTTAAGTGACCACCCCATTTTAAAGCACACTGTTGCCTGATTTCGGCAGCGTGCCATAAAAAAAGTTTAGTAGACTAAGGCCAAACAAAGTATACTCGTATTTTGATCTTAAAATATTTTTCTTGCAAGTAGAGTACATCAAATTCCGTCTACCCTAAACTTTTTTTTATTCAACTTCTTTGTTTATTAAGATAATTTTAATTTAACAAGAAATTTTAAATAAAGAAAAAAATATTTTTAAATTGATTCCAGCACTACCAACCAATTGGCTGTGTTTGCTGCTGTATCAGCATTTGTACCAGGGTGGTCTGTTGCATCTTTCTATGCTCTTCCTTTTGTTTTGTCAACTTGCGATAATAATTTATTTTAGTTTACTGAAATTTTTAATAAACAAAATCATCATCAAGTAGCAAAAACTTTTTTCATGGTAAACAGAATAAAAAATAAAGCATTTTAAATAAAACCAACAAAAAAGTGCACATATGCATTAAATTTAATATATGGACTCTTATTAAGAAGATGTTATTTTCAAAACAAAAAACCTTAAATTATTAAAAAAAAAGTATTTATTGATTTTATAAAATTAAATTTTATTTCTAAAGTATGTATGTATGTATATTTTCCAACACAACTGCAATAATTTTTTTTTTCTTCATTTAATTTATAAAACTATTCATTACTTCAGCATGATTTCAATAATTTTCTGACATTATTTCGGCGCACAAGTCACTGACACCGCGCAACGTCAATGTTTTGTATTACTTACTATTCAATTTTGTTTTTTTTTTCTTTGTTTATTTTTTTTTTTTTTGCACAATCTTTCAATTGACAATATTTAATTTATTAAAGAGTTTCCGGTTGAAATACAATACGAGTACAATGCAAATCAACCTCGAAACTATAGCAACATTAAAAATTAAGTCAAATGCACAAAAAAAAAACTACAAATATCAACTACAAAAAAAAATTTATTTTAATTGACTAAATTTTGGGTAACCAACAAATAATAATTAGGTAGGTATTATTGTCGTTTTATAATTGTTTTAAAATTAACAATAACATACAAATATGTCCTTTAGGGATTTAATTAATTATTTATTTATTGTTGGTTATTTAAAGCACTGTGCTAGAAATTGACACTTTTTTTGAGACAAGATGGGCACCTGGCGTTTTAACATAACTCGGGTATGCTTAATCCAGTGTTGCTAAACGTTTTTTTTTTTTAGGTTAGCTCTGGTTTTCGAGATATACTGTTATTTCGAATATGAAGGATGTTGCACAACATAGGTTTGCGTAACTCAAAAACGGTTCAATTTATAGAAAAAACTCAAAAATTCCACAATAAAATTTTCTAAAATTCCACATTTTGTTAAAATTGTCATTCAAAACTAAATAAAATAAATTTAAACGTCATTTATAATTTCATTAAAAAATTCTGAATTAGAAGTTTAAAAAAAAATAAAAAAAAAAATACTTCAGCAACAATATGTATGAAATTATAAATGACGCTTATAATTATTTTATTAAGTTTTGAATGAAAATTTCAACAAAATATTTTAAAAAATAATAATAAATTCTTAAAATTGTTGTGGGCATATTTTGCAAACGGTTTCTTAACTGAAAATGTCTGTGGTAAGGAAAAAATGTTTGCTCTATTTTGAACACCAGTGAAAATGTTGTTTATTGTGTACGAGGCTTAATGTTTTGCTCACAATGTCAGCAATATTTTCAATTGCTGTACACAATAAATCAATAATTTTTTTCGAACCACAGACATTTCCAATTGAGAAAGCCTTTGCAAATTTTGTCCACAACAATAGTACGTATTTGTTATTATTATACCCTTCACCGAAGGTAAAAGGGTATATATAACTTTGTCATTCCGTTTGTAATTTCTACAATATTGATCTAAGACCATATAAAGTATATACATTCTGGCTTCTTATGAGAAGGGAAGTTCAAATCCGGTTGTCCGTGTTGTCCGTCCGTTGAAATGGGTTTTCCGAAGACCCCAGATATGATGAAGGCTAGGTTGTTATACATTTATATCACATATAGTCCGGAAATGTTTGCTATTAAAATTCAGGAAGATTGGTCCATAAATGGCTGAGATATGAGCAAAAAACTACGACTACCCCTAATTTTTTCCATAAATCCCATGTTGATGTTGTTTTTTTAATTCTTTTTTTCTGCATATCTCGCGAGCGGCAAGAGCCACGGCTTTCAAATTTGGTACAAACATGTTGCTTGCCAATACACAAACTCTCTAAAAATGGGCGGGATTGGAGAAGAGGGTGTGGCACTTCCCATACAAAGACGTTATACATTTCTGTATATCTGGAGAACGAAACGAGCTAATGTTCCCAAACTTGGTACAAACATATCGGTTATCAATACACAGTTTCCCAGAAAATATGGGCGCTATTGGAAAAGTGGGCGTGGTACCTCCCGTACAAAGACATTATTGATAATACTCAAAATTTAAAATTTTAGGGCTCTAGTATGACATATGAACACGTTTTATATACCAAAATATCAGATCAACTTTCAGCAGCATATATTTCCCGAAAACCCTGAAAGTTTTCTCCCAAAAATGGAAAAGTAATGCCCAAAATAAAATTTTTTTTTTAAACATACCCATTTTCGGGAACAATAGATCTTTCCGAATCGAAGGTTTATAATCTAAGTAAATGGTAAATTTCTAAGACGTGGGTATATCAATCTTCCAAATCGGTTAAGAAATGGTTAAGTTATTAGCAAAATACTCCAAAAATGGGCTAAAAAGCATCAACATTTTTATAAAAACTAAATTTTTAGAGCTGTTATATGACCTATGGATACGTCTTGTATATCAAAAGATCGGAAAAACGGTTCAGATACAAAAAAGTTATTACCAAATTATAATTTTTTTTAAGAAAAATACCTATTTTCGGGAACCGTAGATCTTTCCGAGTCCAAGTTTTATTACCAAAGTAAATGGTAATGGCAAATTTCTTCCTTAAGACGTCGATGTATAAATCTATCAAATCGGTTGAAAAATGCCCGAGTTATGACCAAATTACTGAAATACCAATATTTACTTTTTTTTATATAATTAAGTTGTTTTATTTCCGTCCACGTCTGAGTGTTGGCGGGTTCAAATCCCAATCGATAAATTTTTTTTCTCTTGGTATTTATAAATTATTTTTAATTAAATAAAAAATATATCAGTTTTGGCTATTTTTACTTTTATATCCTTTAAAACCCCCTCTTTTTATAAAATTTAGAGTTTTGTTCTAAATTAATGCGCATTTTTTTCTGTGGCTAATAATTTTATATAAAAACCACACATTTTGTTTTTGGTAAAACCCTTGATATCTCAAACAAGAAATTCCGACTTAAGCCATTATTATTAATTTATGCCACAGATGTATAATATATGTAGATTGTTCTTATCGCACCATGGTGAAGGGTATATAAGATTCGGCATAGCCGAATATAGCACTCTTACTTGTTTTTTTAAATATTTTGTTAACATTTTCATTCAAAACTAAATAAAATAATTATAATCGTCATTTATAATTTCATACATATTGTTGCTGAAGTATTTTTTTTTTTAACTTCTACTTCAGAAAATTTTTTTTATGAAATTATAAATGACGTTTACATTAATTTTATTTAGTTTTGAATGAAAATTTGAACAAAATGTGTTAAAAATATAACATTAAATACGTAATTTTGTCCTGGCAAAATTTTTTTTTGCTTTATTGAAAATGTTGCTTCCATTGTGAATGAAGTTTAAAAGTTCTAAAACTACAAATAAATTAAACACTTCACCTCACTTAAAAAATATTTTCATATAAATTTTTGAAAATTCAAAAAATTGTATGTGAAAAATTCTTAAGTTTATTGGTGTAGAGATTGGTAAGGGGTACTCAGTTTCATGTATTCTGCAATCCTGTTTTGTAATTCTCACACTTTTCCTGATGATCTGGCCTAAGCAACCAGTGAAATGCGCATAGGAACAGCTTATCCTCTAACAGTAAATTTCAGTATTTTTATCAATTATAAAAATAGGGATTTAAGCACAATAAACAAAATATTTTAATGAAAAATTATGTATTCCCAAAAACAACTATTTTGTTAATAATTTATATTTTTGTTAAAAAAAATTAAAAGTAGTGACAGAATGAACCGATTCTCATTAAATTTTGGACAAATGTGTTTTATATGACTGGAAATCGCACTAAAGTTTTATGAAGATGGGTTCATAATTTACCATAGGCCCCATGTAAAATGTCCTTCCTAACATAATTTAAAAAAGCATTAAATTCTAATAAAATTGTTTTACTGTATTAAGATTCAGTTTATTTTAAGTTTTTTTTAATATTTTTGATGAGCGATCTATAATATACGATCGTTTCAACATAAAATCTGCTCCTGAAAAGCAGTTTAATGCGCCTAATAATATTTCTGAAACAAATCAGAATTTTGTATTTAACTTAGGCAACGAATTATACTACTTATAATTAATAGATCTCATGTAAAGCCCAATCCTTATTCGAACTCTCGGTGAAGGTTATTAAAGATTCGGCATAGCCGAATAGAACACTCTTACTTCTTTTATATTTTATTTCCCCATTTAAGTGCGAAAGACTATAAAATTACGGCCAATTTCACCAAGTTCAGTTATAATTAACTATCAGTTAAAACTCTCGAAAACTGCACTCACAATATTATTACAGTAACGGACTGTAGGTTATTCAAGAAGTATTCCGTTCAGTCATTTTTAAATAAATAAACATTTAAAGTTCCAAGCAAATTTATTTTTAACTGATTCTAACATTTTTTCAAAAAACAAAGTGCACAACATTAAAACGGATTTTCAGTTACATTTAATATTATCAGTTGATTAAGTAAAAGTATTCTGTATGTAAAATTAAATGAAAATGAAATTTAAAACAACTGTAAATTTACTTGAAACCCGATTTACTTATTTTGCATTTTATTTTAACGAAAAGTTAGGGTACGTTCGTAAATGCATCACTGCGCTGCATCAGTGATTTCAAATGTTTATATATATATCAATGAAGTAGATATGGACCATAATATTGTCAAATACTCTACAAAAATAATAGTTACACTATAAAAAAAATTATAATAACTTTTTTATCGACATTAAAAAAAGTTTGCTTTTCTGATGCAGCGCAGTGATGCATTTACGAACTTACCCTTAATTTAATTTTTACTCTCAAAAGTTCAACCGCAAATTCCATAAAAAATTAACCACAAATTCCGTAAAAATAAATGAAGTGACATTTAATTTGTTCGTTATGATGTTTTCCAGCGCTTGGGTGACGTAGGACTAACATCGGAGAAGCGGAATTTTATTGCCGCCGGGGACTATATATTGACTACAATAGGGTATTTTTACAAGGTTGTGGTAATTGATGGGGACAAGTTCGACATAAAATTTTTCGTGGCGGAAAATTTTGTATATCCAGCGGTAACGATTAGGTAACGATTTATTACAACAGGCGGATATGATTATGAGTTCTGAGGGTACGAAGTTAGTGAAAAAGGGGAAAGAATCGGAGGGCAGCACATTGGAGGATTTGCCTGAACCAATCGATGAGTTTGCGTTATTCTGTTCGACGTTGGTATTTGAGGATAAAGATCGGGAGTATAATTTAATTCACCTGTCTAGAGAGAAAGAAGCTCACGTTAAAGAATTAATTGCAAATTAAAGGTCGAGAAGGGAGAAACCCTCACCTATTAATATGAAGATAATACTTTCTGATGATGTCCCTATTTATCAAAGACCCCGACGATTGTCATACGATGATCAACGTGTTGTAGAGCAACAGATAAAGGAGTGGCTTTTTGATGGAATAATACGCTCAAGTACATATGAATATGCTTCACCCATAGTAATAGGTTCCAAGAAGGATGGAACCAAGATATTGTGTTGTGATTATCGGAAATTAAATTTAAAGATCATGAGAGACAATTTCCCAATGGTATTGCTAGACGATGTTTTGCACAAATTACAATCGGCTAAGGTCTATATAAGGAAGAATCTCGGAAATATACTTCATTTCTGACACATAATGGACAATATGAATTCCTTTATGTACCTTTTGGAATTTCTAATTCTCCCGCGGTGTGTTGTCGTTTTATTTTTTCGATATTTAGAGAGTTGATACAGGATGGTACGATTGTAGTATATATGGACGATGTTATAATCCCGTCAATAAACGAGGAGGAAGGTATCGCAAAATTGGAGAGAGTATTGACGGTGACTCGGGAACATAACCTTAATATTAAGTGGGAAAAGTCTCAGTTTTTGAAGAAAAAGGTGGATTTTTTGGGCAATATTGTGGAAAATTCTATTATCAGACCGTCGGTGGAGAAGACGTCTGCAGTAGAAAACTTTCCAATACCAAAGGATAAGAAGGCGCTTCAGAGGTTTTTGGGTCTAACTTCATACTTTAGAAGATTCGTTTGTAACTGTGCCACAATTGCAAAACCATTGTCGGATTTGTTAAAGGAAGACGTCCGATTTAAGTTTGGAGATCCACAGATTATTCCGTTTAGTCAACTGAAATCGGGTTTGGTAAATGCGCAAGTTTTAAAGTGCTGGCAATTATCGAGGCGTTAAAGAAATGGAGAGTTTATTTAATGGGTTCAAAAATAAAAATTGTGACTGACTGCAATGCATTTACCATGACGATTAAGAAAAAAGATGTGCCATTGACAGTTTAAAGATGGGCTATGTTTCTGCAAGATAAATATGTCGAACTAAATATGTTTCGACGTAACATCTTACGTCTTCACATATTTAAAATACGTTTTTCGTATTTGGGACATTTTTCCAAATATGTTTTTGACAAGCTTTTAAATATGTTTTCGTATTTGTGACATATTTCAAATATCAAATTATTATGTATGTATTTAATATGTATCTTCGTATATGTTACATATTTAATGAAATTTGAAAGAACTTAAAAATTGTATTACAAATACAATATGTGGACAAACTGGAAGACCTTACAGGATGGGACATACCTCATTTTAAAGCTAATTACGCCCAAATTTGTAATCTATTTTGCTTTTGGAGAAAAAAACCTCTGGGCTATTTTTAAAACATTTTTTATGTTCTCAGATGTACTGGTAGTGATTCTCTGAGTGATTTTTGAAAATTTTGGACAAACTGAAAGACCTTACAGGATGGGACATACCTCATTTTAGATACGATTTTAGATACTTAGAAAATTTCAATGAACTTTCAGTTATTTTATATAATTTAACTATCAAAAAAATAAATCTATTTATAAATCTGTGGCAAAAAGTAAAAGTAAAAAACGATTTGCTCGTTTTGTGTAGAAAATTACCATTTTCTATTTGTTAAAATTATTTAGTTAAATACATGAAATTTTTATGGTAAAATAATTGCGAATGCTGTTGTCCTATAATTGAAAGTTCTTCTGTAAACAAAGTGGTCAGTACAACAAAACTAAAACAAACATGTATAACGGGGTAACTAAAAATAAAGATTCTCTCTCTCTCTCTCTCTCATTAGAATAACGAGCGGACAGGTGTCTGATATTTTTTAGAAATTGTGTGAATTACATAAAATAACTGAAAATTCATTTGTTTTTACGGAATTCGCAGTTGAATTTTTGACAGTAAAAATTAAATGAACTTTTCGTTAAACATAAATGAAAAAAAGTAGACCGGTTTTTAACTGGATATTAATTTATTTTATATTACAATTTCAGTTAATTTTACGTACAGAATATTGTGAGTGTGGAAGTTAAAGTAATATGTAGTTAGTTTTATCTGAAAATTGGCCGTAATTCATTGAAATACCATGTTAATTATTTTCATATTAATGTCAAATAAAATCGTAATTCGTTTTATTTTTATATAATATTTTTTAGCACTTTTTTAAGCATTTTTTGCACTTTCCTTTTTTAAGTCATCCTTCATTAAGTCTTGGCAACACTGTTCAAATGTTATCCCTTTTGTTACTCAATGTAGAGCTAGTTGCGCTTTACACTAATATATAAAGAAGTAAATTATTCGTGTAAAATTAATTGAGAAATGATTTCAAGTATACTTTTCTCTGGAGATGCCCATATAAGCTTTCCACCTTTGGTGAAAGGTATAAAAACATCAGAATCCAAAAAAATCTAAAACCGTTAAATAATAAAGTAATAACAACAAATTTCGTTAAAAAACGTCACTTAAATCTGAAAAAGAAATTAACAAAATAAAAAATAATTTTCTTATTGTAATTTTTTTTTTTAAATACAGACCCCCATCCTTTACAAGGTCATTACCAAATTATACTGCTTTTCAATATTTTCTCACAGTTTATTCAAATCCATTTAAATAATTGAAGCAAAGATAATTTTAATCTTGAGTTTTAAAATACTCCCATTAGGAATTCCTCTTGAAAAAACTTTTTAATCATTTTCATGAAATGACATCTTGACTACTTGACAGTCTAAATGACTTCGTCCGAACGGAAGCTTATCTCAACGATACGAAAACACAGACACACAATTCAGTTTCTAAGTTTAAACTATTTTTCCAAGAAAACTTTTATTAACATAATAATCAAATAACTGAACGGAAGAATGGAGTGAATCAGAGAGAATATTAACAACAAGTTAAACAAAATAAGAATTAGAAACCCACACACAAAAATTGCATAAATCGTTGTAGCAATGTGTCCATACTTTTCTGAATTCCTTAACTTTAAAAAGGTAAAATGTTAACATTTTGTAGCACATTTCATGTTAATCTTGTTATTGCATTTAAAAACAATTAAAACACACGTAAAAATTTATTGGAAATTATAATTATTTTTTTTCTTTGTGTTTCTTTTTTTCTCGCTTTCGGTCATGTGGCACGAAGATTTTAGCATATTGAAAATAAGTGAATTTAACAGAGTGTGTCTGCAATGCAACATCAAGTACAAGAAATTGCACGAATATTCAAATCTTATCTATCGCCCACTGATGTATGAACACAACAGCCAACACCAAAAATCAGAATCAACGTACTTGCAACAACAATCGTTTTAAGTGGTAAATGTAAATATTACCGCTGCTGTTTCATCCACTACTTGGTTTAAAATTAAAATTTGCATCTTCTTCTTGTTCGCTCTTTCGTTGTTCATACAGCAAGTTGTCACAAAGGAGTAAATCAATGGTGTGCGCTCACACGCACGCACGCGATGATTGTTTGCGTTCCTGCCAGTCTGCCCAGTTTGGCTGCCTGTTTTCGTAGGTTGGGAATTTGTTTGTTTGTTATTCTGTTGATGCTACCAAAACAACCAACAACAACATTAACAGAAAAAAAAGAACACATTGTTAGCAACTTGCATGCAACAAATTACCCATCGCCAAGTACTACATTGTACAACTACGACTGACTACGAAGTACAAACATGTTGCTTGTAGAATAATAAACAGCCAACTGAGACATAGACCAAAGAAATACAGGGAAAAACAAGGTACCAAAACGAAGTTAAAGTGTTCTTGGAAAAATAAATTTAAATACTTTGTAGTTGTTTTTTTTTTCTATTTTAAAGAGCTGTTTAAATGAAAACGAAAGATCTAAAGATTTCCTTTTAGCTTTCAAAATGTTGTTTGGAAATTTTGATAGATTGTTTCATAATTTAATGGTTAAGTAAATACTTTCCGTGCTATTGCTATTTTCCGAAAACTTCCCAATACGGCCAAAGTTGTGCCTTTTAATCCTGTACTAAACCATATCTAATTACATACATCAAATGTCCACTTAAATTCGTGTTTATGGATTTATACTTCTTTAAAAACGTTAAGACTTCAGAGCACTGCCTAAAAACTTCTGCTTATGAATCCATAACCCTTTTATGGTGGCAAGTGATGCGTAAGATTAACGTGAGTAGCTGCCATGTTGGCCTACCCCTACAGATAGCAATTAGAGTGTGACCACCAAGTAAATCATGAAGGGAGTCTGGCCAACAATCAGTCCAGTGCCGTGTTTCCGGTGGTTACTAACTCTCGTGCTACTAGATAGGGGGGATTGCCAAAACAAAAATAGGAGTGCCATAATACCCGAAGTTACTCTATGTAATTTAAATATTTATTTTTTGGGTTGTTTTTCGCTTACGTCGGGTGATTTTTCTTGAATATTAATCAATATGTAGCACATATCAATCCTTTATTGCATATCGAAGTCATATCTCAAAAAAATCAAGTCAGGAAAATGCGATTAACGATTTCAAAATTTAATTTTATGTACTGATTAAATAAAATATTTTTTGCGATTCACTAACGTTTTTTACGATAATCGTATCTTTAAAATAAATATAAAATTTTTAACGATATTCGCGTCGTCAGCTGTTACTTTAAGCAGTTTTTTTCGTTATTTTAACGACAATAATTTACGTTGTGTTTAATTAATCGATTAAGTGTATTTTATGTTTAAAGTGGCTGAGGCCCGACTTCTTACATACATACTGCAAACATACATACATATGTACATTAGAGCGACTCAAGTTGTATGGAAGCGAAATTCGTGCAAGGTATACCCCCCTCAAAATGAACCTTGGACTTTTTTAAGATGACATTTAAAATATTTCGGCTCCAGCTTTGACCTCTCGTGAGCTGGACCATTTTGAAAAAGGGTCTATTTTTGCATGTTTTGTTAATGCGAGAATCTGTTTCTTTACCAACAAATACAATATGGGTATCATAAGAATGGGTTTTTTAACTTTATATACAATTTGTCCAAGGACGATTATCCATGTCCTTTTTTTAAGGATATTTTGTAACAAAGAACAGTTTTTAAATTTTTTGTTCGGGGTTGTTTGTAATAAAAATGCCATATTAACATATTTTAATCTTAAGTCGATTTAATTAAATACGGGTCTCAGCTTTTTTTGAAATTCGTGCTAGTTCGCGTTTTGACAAAAATGCAAAGGGGTGATTGGTAACCCTTCGTTTTAAAAAGGGCAATATGGGTATCAATTTTTTTCTTTTGCAAAGTACATCTTTTTTTTGTATGTAAATAATTTCGATTTTTGCAAAAATATATACAGTTGGACGCGCCTTAAAAAACCTTTTTTATGATACCCATATTGTATATGTTGGTAAGCAAACAAATACTCACATTCACAAAACATGCAAAAATAGACCCTTTTTCAAAATGGTCCAGCTCACGAGAGGTCAAAGCTGGAGCCGAAATATTTTAAATGTCATCTTAAAAAAGTCCAAGGTTCATTTTGAGGAGGGTACATCGAGCACTTTTTTTGGTGAGTCGCTCTAATGTATATGTATGAACGAAACCAAAATTCTTAATTCAAAATGTACAAAAAAAGCAAATTTTGAACAAAAACAAAATTCTAAATGTACAATTCTCAAAATAAAATACAAAAACAGTAAATTAAGCACAATAACATTTATTTTTTCTTTATTCTCTTTTGTGCTTTTGGTTTATTTTAACATTTTGTAGACAAAAATGTTACAAAAACTGCAGCTGTTTACAATCGTTAAAAGTTAATTACAGAATCACACTATCGTTACTGCAAGCGAATATATATGTCGACAAAAATTACGATTGTCGGATCGTTAGAAGTTAGTGAATCGCACCACTGACATTTATATGACTACCTGCCTTGAAAAGTCAACTCTTGGTGGATCTTATCCACGTTTGTTTCAAATTATGAGTTTACCAACCGCCGTGAACACACGGTCACCACGTAATCCCCGAGAGTATCCCTTAGTCAAATGATTGGCACTTCGTTGAACTCTTTTGTGAGCTAATGCCCTGACAAAGGCACTACCCCATCGGACGGTAAACAACTTGCTGAAAAGAAAGCTTCATCAGAAGATACGGCTTCCGAAAAGACAATAATCCTGAAGGACAGGAAGCATTTCTCTTAAGAAGCATACTAACGGAGGCCTAAGCCAACGGGGACTACTGACTCCCATGGCACAAGAGTTAAGTATTTTGGTAAAACTTCGCATTCAAGAAATCCGAAAATTTAATGAGCTCTATCATTTGGATGTTTGTCGTATTCCACCTTTTCTGTTATATCCCGGGAGGATCCCTACAACCTCCGGGGGTTGTGGTAAACTGTAGATTGGCCGTATTTAAGATTTCGAATATTTTTTTTTTTATTTTATTCATATATAAAAGTAATCAAACTTGGTAAGTTGTTATCGCTATTGGCTTTTGTCGTCCTCATGAGCTTCTACTTTTGTCTTTCCACTCTTTAGCGATATACTAGATGCAGCTTATACTTTAAGCTTGTTTGAGGCTGAAAATTGCCAGATCTTTTTGGCATCACAGTAAATAGAAGCCCCCAGAGAATAAGATATGTCCTGATCCAGCTCTTAGACAAAGCAACAGGTGTGTTGGTTTAATTTATATGTGAGCGTTGGTAGACGCAATGTTTTCTTCTAGTGCTTAGACCATTTACATACAAAACAAATAAAAAGGTTTTCAAAATAAAACTTCGTATGCTCATTACACTACATTAGCTCGCCAAAATACCGTTTTCAGATCCGAAAACAACTAATGACTTATGGATCAAAATATTCTTTGAGAGTCTTCACAACAAATCCATCAGATTCGTTCTTTTGAGTTCGCCAGTTTAATATCTTTTATGTCCGTTTCATAAAGAATTAACTTTGTGATGCCAGACATATTATAATCATCCGAATCATGTTCTCATGTCATAAAATAATTCTTTATGTCCACTTTTTCAATCCCGTTAGTAATTGAAGCCGGGATTGATATTCGGTGTACCACAATCACTCTCGCTCTATTGGCACTAGAATCTTAGGCCTTCGTCAAAGTTTGTACATTTTTCCTGGATATTTTAACATCTTCATCAGGGGCATACATCCATTTTCGTTTTCCAAATTGTTTTGGGTTTAAGGAAAGAGAATGTTTGCCACCGTAAAAGCTCCAGACCACCTAGCTCCTTCGTTGTCTTAAGACTAATATAGTTTCTATGCAGATGTATTTTTGAAATTAATCTTTAAATTTATGCAAAAATATGACCCAAAAATGTTGTGTTCTCTTTAAGATTTTACTTGACTTAATTTCGAAGATATATTAATACTGATCCATAGTAACCTATTGATTCCAGTCTATAGGATCTACAATTAAAAACTATTCTTACTATACACTCGCAAGTTATGTGTCAGAAGGTCGGACCATGCATTATTATTTATATTATTATTGGGTGATCCATCGTGAGGTTTGATTTATAATGTAAAATAAAACACATTTATTTGAAATTTAACTTGAAACTTTTATTTTCGGTTGAAAGCACAATTTCTGGCATTTACTGTTTGAAAATGATATCATAAAAATGTTGGCCATGACTGCGTCTGAGGTGACCCATTCGGAAGGGTCAATTGTGGGTGACTCGTTCGAGCATAACGACTGGTATCTTGCGAATAACACAAGATTCAATCGTACATAGAAAAAATTATTCATTTTCTCCAATCACCAAATTTATACGAAATTCAAAATATCAAGCAAACAATTTGTTGATTTTGCACCTATTACCAAAATGTTTATATTGATTACTAAAAATTGTAAATTTTTGAATATTTTTTTTTCAATAAACGATATTTTTAATTTAAATTAAAAAAATGATCAAAAAACTTTGCCATTTCAAATAATTTGTTAATTTATTAAATTAAATATTGACAATTCCCAACAACAACTCTATTAAGATTTTTTGTTATTTAATTAAATTTTTAATTGAAAATTTATTTCAAAACAACTAAAATGTTAATTAAATCAAAATTAAATTTTTAATATTCTTTGAACTAAAAAATAATTGATTGGATTATCACATTAATTAAATTTAAACACTTTTTAAACCATTTTTTTAATTGATAATTCCCTTTTTTCTGTGAGCTGAATTTTTCCTGAAGACCTCAGACTTGACATATCCCTAGAGAAAATAGTCCAAAGGTGCGACATCGCATGATCTAGTGCCCATTGGGTCAGAAATGAACAAAATTTCCTGATAAAATACCGAATTTTCATTGAATTTTTCCACAGCCCTGAAGATTAGACCCAAATTTAAGTCGCCTGGCTTCAATTCTTGCACAAGTTGAATTTTGTTCGCTTTAAGACTGAGATCCTTACGTAAAATACGCCAAGTTTAAGTCGCCTGGCTTCAATTCTTGCATAAGTTGAATTTTGTTCGCTTTAAGGCTGAGCTCCTTACGTAAAATACGCCAAGTTGTGGAATAAGACAAGACAAGCTGCTGAGGACGACAACGAATCGATTTGTCATGGTCTTCGCGTACACTCTTAGCTTCAGCTGCTATATTCACTTCAAAAGGTGCTGGATGTGGTCTAACCGGTAGAGTATCTTCCACTAATTTAAGTTTGGGCTCAAATTTGCGCTAATTTTTGTAAAACAGCTGAGCAATTTGGTGTTGTGAGTCTTTACATGATGACTTGCCAAACAATACTGAACAAAAATGACAAAGCATTTTGATACTATCCTGCAAGAAATTCGTGTCAATTGTTCTTATAGCACTTATCCCGTGACCAGTGAACTCAATATTATAAAAAAAGGAACGAATTGTGATATGTGAAAACAAGACATATCACTTATCGATGATGATGTGAGTGCAGTTACTCCAAAGGAAAGGTAATTGACTTGTGTCTACTAGTCATGTGACTAGATTTTGTGGGGATGATGCTATCGGCTTATATTATTTTATTTGATGGAGATCTATCATATTAATGTGGTTCACTCGGGACAATATCTGCAACAGGTATTATTTAAACCAAAATTAAATATGTTCATTTTGGTTATTACAGGGACCTGTTACTACGTGTCAAACAGGTGCCAATTAACCCCCTCCTAGGACATCACCATGTTAAAGTGACAAGTCCCATTCATATAAAGTGTTAGAACTAGAATTGGTTTCTAACACTTTAGAACTGTCACGTGACATGTTTAGTTTTAGTTCCCTTTCCACTTGGATAGTCACGTATGGTCTGTAAAAAAGCATATTGAAAATCAAACCTCACGATGAATTAAATAAATAAGCTGGCTTTGACTATTAAATAATAGCGGTAGATACATCAACGCAGTCGTTAAGACCTACACGTAGAGAAAAAATATGTTTAAATATGGTCACCTCCAACAAAACTATGGTTAAATAACAATAATATGGTTAAAATTAACCATAGTATGTTAACAATTTTATTTAAAAATAGTTTTGTTGGAGGTGACCATATTTAAACAAAGTTTTTCTCTGGGTGTATGTGGGATAAGTCCGTGATATAAGAAGGTCTGGATTACTGCTGTCACAAAAGTGTCAACTTGTAACTGACAACAATTACAACCGATTAGAAATATTGATAGTAATTTGTATTTTACCACTAAATTTACATGTCACTGGTACTTCTAGAATTGCGAATTGGTAAAGTCACGAAACGAAAAATAAAGTCAATTATTCATTTGCATTAAAATTTTTAATTCGTCCTGCAAATTCTTTCATTCTTCTAAACCTTTCCATCCATTATAGTTTTCTCTTAACGCCACTTTTTTCTTTTTTTTCTTATACTCGTATTGAAAACAATGTAGGCGCATTGGATGCAACCCAATAAAGTAAAAATGCGACATGCAAGACGTATATTTGCTACTTAAAATAATGACTAAAAACTCAACAATAACTAAAAAAAAAGACAAAAGAAGCAAAAAGCAAATATTGCTTTCAAATTAAAATTGCAAATTTTCAAAAATAGTTTTGTCTACATTGTCTAGAGGTATCAAAGGTGTTCTAAAAGTAGCAAACTATTGCATGGCAGAAAACATTACGTGATTAACATCTTTTAAAAATAAGAAATGTTCAAAAAAAAATGTAAATAGTAAAAAATATGAGTTTCTAGGAAATTGTTAGGGTGTCCCTTAAATAGTATAAGTAGGGTATTCATTTAATTGGGCTTTTGCTTTAATCGGTTAATCACTCGATTAATTAACCGAGGTTTTGGTTTAATCGGATATCTACTAAGTAATGAAACGGGTGGTTTTAAAATTGTTTTTCATATGCCTTTAATGTTAAATTAAATATTGTTTTGCTTCTACTGAAAATTTTTAAATTTCGAGTTAATACTCGTACCCTCCTGTTGATTAATTAAGACATATTTTTTAATAAAATCATATTATGTATTAATTAATAAATAGACTGTGTGATATTTTAAAAGTTATTTCAATAGTTTACGGAGATCTTATAAAATAATGTTTTAGACAAAAAATTTGGTGTAAATGTTTAGGATTTAAGCAATTCTTTTCTTTAGTTTTGGTAAAACTTAACTTGGAAAAAATTCTTTCATTTATCGTAGGGGGTGGAGAAATCAAAAGCAACCTATAATACAGAAGAATATCTCATTTCTCAAACCTTTCACTAAACATATAAAATCTTTCATTAGAGTCCTGTTGATTTTTTTTTAATTTTTAGCACATCTTATTGTTTCGGTTAATTCTCGCATACATATAAAAATAAGTGGAACAAAAAGATGTTGATAGCAAACACTTATATAAAATGAAGAACAACGAACACCTTCTTTGTTTGTGTAAAAAATTTCTAAACACATTCCTTTTGTATATGAGATTAGACAAATAATTAAAAACAGAAACAAATATGTTTTAATACTGCAAAAAATTAAAAATTTTGTTACATCGGTTTATCGACTGAAAATAACCGGTTTAATCGTTAATCGAAAATAGCTAATTTTTAATAAACCGATCAGTTAATCGGGTAGTAATTAATCGGTTAACCGATTAACCGAATGAATACCCTACTATATAGTAATGAAAAACTAATAATACGTTTTATATTAAGCAGGAGGCTTTTTCGGAGCTCCCTAAAAATTTAATTTTTAAATATTTACACAACAATCGTTGCTTTTAAAAAAGGCGAAATACACTACATAAAAAAAATTTTTTTTTATACACAATTCGAAGTTTTAAAGAAAGTTTAAATCTCAGAAATAAGTTAACACTTCTTACTTGATGGCATCATAAGTCAATATGTTTTTGTTAAAATTCAAAAAAAAAGGTTACCGAAATGAAAATTTTTTAGACATCCAAGCAACAGTCTTTTTGTTGTTCTTGTTGTTGTTTGGTTCTAAAGTGCCCGTTTACATTATGCGATTTTTGTTGCTGCATCTTTTGTAGTTTATTCCTTTGCGTTGCTTTTGCGTTCACATTGTGCAATTTTTATCGTAGTAACTTTTTAAATTAGTATACACGCATGTAAAGTTACATGTATAACAGATTTACAAAAGAACATAAATAAATTTTTCGTCAGTTAAGAGAATAATTAAGGGAATAAAATGAATGAAGCAGTTCAAGCTTCAAGCTGCTTTGGCTATTGTGAAGTAAACAGTTACACAATACACGTCAATAATAAATTGAAAACAATACTCCTCAAGAACGACGATGACAATAAAGATAACATTTCATCGAAAACCAGCAGGAGCGACGGTGCCCATTTCGATATCTGTGAATACGTAAAGAAGTAGAATTATCGCTTCTATGGCATCGAAAGGCCGCGTACAACACGCGAAGAGCCATTAAACCTGCTTTAAGTTACCGTATGGTGCGGTGTTTACGCTGGAGGCCTTATAGGGCCTATTTTTTCGAAAACGGCGTGGGCCAAATGACTGATGTGAATGGCGTGTGCTACAGAGCCCTGCCCCAAGGACTTTCTCTTATATCAAGTGGACGAATTGGCTTTGGAAGACATGTGGTTCCAACAGGATGGGACAATGCCGCACACTGCACAACCGAAATTCTGAGGGCTGCATTTCCAGATATCCAAATTTCTCGTTTTGGTGATTTGCTTTGGTCGGCAAGATCACCCAATTTAACCGTACTAGACTTCTTTTTGTGGGGTTTCTTGGAGGCACGAGTCTGTGTCAACAGTCTCCCAGATCCTTAAGTCCTCAAACAGAATATCCATCAGTAATGCAGGAACCTATCGCCGGTATTTCTGGCTAGAGTGATGAAAAATGCCATTAATCTAGCCCGTATGGCCATCAAATCTGTTTATTAAAAAATGAATCTTAAAATCTGGAAACATAATCCAAAAGCAAAGCAAAAGTTTTTTTATATATTAAAAAATTACAGTCAAAGAACTTCGGGTGGCCGCTTTATTAATTCCTTTCTCCCCTTCCGCCTATAAAGTAAGAGTTGCGGCGACAAAAATCGCTCACTGTAAACGGACACAAAGGAATTTCAATTAACAGATACAACAATTTTAGAGCAAAAAAAAAAATAAAAATCATAAACGAAATGAAGCAAAACCAAATAAAAGAAATATGTGATCACTTCATGATTAAAATCAACGCCTTCACAAAAAAAAACAAGAATTTACTCGACTAAATCATAAAAAAATAATCACAGAGTACTAAGAGAAGATGTGTTACTTATTTGTTACATAGGAGAGATATTAAAGGTGTTCTCAACAACCACGAGTATGAAATGGTGATAGCAAAGTATCGAGTAGTAAGTTCAACGAATAAGAAATTAAAGTTTATAAAAAACCAATTAGAGTGCTATATTCGCTTGTGTCGGCTGTTTAATATATCAGGACTAGGCCCTTTATAGAAATTGTGGGAGGTATTTTGTTTCTTCTTTTAATTTTTTACATTAAAACAAATATTTTTCCAAATTTAGATATTTTAATTAGGCTTAAGTTCATTGAATTTAATTTGCATTAAATTATTTTTATGAAGAAAGGAATTTTTACAACATGGAAGATTAATTAAAATTGTTATTGATAATTTTCATTCTTGACTGACCTGGGATTCGAAGCCAGGCTGTCTGGCGTGTGATTCGAACCCAGGCGGCTGGTTACCCTGACATGTTTCGACCTCAACCACTAGGTCTTCTCAAAGGGATTTGCCGTCTTAAAATATCTAAATTTGGATTAAAAACCATTAACAGTTCAATAAAATAACCACAATACTAATTACAAATATTTTTCCTTTATAATTTTTAATTGGAAAAAAAATTTTTTTTTTTTTGATGGTTTTATAATAAACAAAATTTGATACCGTTCGTGACATATCGCACGTGACAGATTTTTCTCTTATAGTATTTACAAGGAATGAAATATATTTTTTGTAAATATATGTGTCCAAAAACTTAAAACAAACAAGTAAGAAAATATATTCGGTAAAATACGATGCCCTACAACCTAATATATTAAAAGCAACTATTTGAGAGTGTAACCTAATCATGGTCGTCAGAACAGAATTATGCTTTTAGATTAAGAATCATATAAAAGTTATTTGTGCCGAATACTATTTAGATATCTTCATCTATATGAGATTTGTTTGCCTATAACCGATTTAAGGAAGGGGTTTTATATGGGACCTATGGTTAATTTTGGACCTACCAGCACAATATGTCGTAAAAGTTATTGTCGACAATTTTTATTTCAATACCACCATTTATAAGGAAGTTATGACATTAAAAGCTATTTTCGGGAGTAGTATTTACATGCATGGGTCCTAGTCAAATATGGACCGATTCCAACAACATTTTATAAGAACATTTAGATTGCAATAAAACCAGTTTAGACCGAATTTAAGCTAAATACCAACATAATAAGTTTATAGATTTAGTTGTATTCCTTGTACCTACAATATCGTACGTGGCAACCTTTAAAAGCTTCTACACCAATACCCCAGTTTGCGTCGCTAATTGGGACTGAATAAACGCAAGCCGCAAGCCGAAACCCGAAGCACGATTTTCCATTCATTTGTATTGATTTTCATCAAATTGGTTTCTAGGTTCATTATTTTCGCTGAAATTCGAAACGACGTAAGCCGAAGTGACGCAAACCGGGGTTTTGGTATACAATTTTTATTATACCAATTTAAAAAATTCCGATCAATATTTTTTTGCAACATTATCTTGCCTTTAGCTTTTTTTTGAAATACCTGCGACTGATCAAATAAATATGACATAGACAAATGATATTTTTGCACCACGTAAGTGAATAGAATAGCATCCAAAACAAACCAAAAAATATACCGCTAATCAAACTATATATTTGCGATTTCCTTATGGATATTGTTCATTGTTGTTGTATAATTCCAATGTTACCAATTCCTGAATTTAATCGGCAGAAAAGTGAAAATTATTGATTGCAGTAACTTAACTAAATTTTCGCCAAACGGTCATTATAATCACCAGCACTCATACTGTTTTTTTTCACTCGGACGAGTAATTATAATTGTGGGGGGGGGGGGGGGGGGGGGGGTGATTTGAGTAAATGGAGAAAATTTAGGGTAAGAGTTTCTTCTTGTAAATTTGGAATTTACCAGTGTTCACCTGACGTTATGGGTATGGTCCACACAAATGAGAAGAGATACCGTTGTAAGTTCAAGTTCCTTTGTTTCGCAGGTTTATTTATTAATTAACAATTCAGGTAAGTACATATAACAATTTCAAGGGTAAGAACTTTATTTATGATATGTAAATAATTTTATTAATATTATTATTTCAAAACAATGCAAAATTTTTGATAAAATTATAAAAAAGAGTTGCAATTGTTTTGTCAGTTATCTTGGTGCGGCGAAAAATGGGTTAAAATGAACCAAAGGGATAGTCAGCTTAAACTTTTTTTTTATTTTTGTAATAAGCCATAATATAGAAAAATTGAGTGTTTTTTCCTTTCTACCATATTTAAAAAAAATTTCAAGGTTTTTTATTTTTTGAGTCGTGGTTGACATTCTCATGAAAATGCCCATATTTGCATATTATTAATTCAATATGGTAGCACTTATAGTAATTACATTGTACTAGCTAAAAAAACTGTTAAGCGGGGCACCTATCAGGTTAGTTTAATTCGGGTACGCTGAATCCAGTTGTGCTAACCGTTTTTTATGTTAGCTGTCAGATATATCTGTGGTTTTCATGGGTAACCGCGTATGTCTATTTTTTCGATTCCGAGATGTTGATGCCATATTGCTTAATTTTAAACGCTCTTTACATGGGTCTTAAAATTTCGGAAAAAAAAAGAATCAATTCCGATTTTTTTACGTAATGACCCATTTCAAAAAGTTCAATACCTAGCCCATATTTCGATCTAGAATGTTTTTCCGCTCTCCTGAAAAATTTGTTTTTAAGACATACGCGGTTACCCAAGAAAACCACAGATATATACCGTTATTTCGAAAATGGAGGAGGTTGAATAACATGTATTCGCGTAACTTAAAAACGGTTTCGTTTATTGAATAAACTAAAAACAACGAAATTCCGTAAAATAACGGTATGTCTCTAAAACAAGAACTAACACTAAAAAACAACACTGGATTCGACATACCCGAATTACGTTGACCCGCCAGGTGCCCCGCTTGACAGAAAAAAATTCTAGCACGGTGTTATTATTAAAGTATGCCCCATTTTATAAAATTATTTATATATTACGTAATTTTTTTAATTTTTTAAAATTATTTATATATTACATAATTTGAAGATTTTTTTAACCGAAAGATTAACTGGCCCATAGAAAAAATTTGTCTAATTATGTCAACTTTTAAGAGAAGCTTAAAACATTTTTTGCTAAAAACCCCTTCAAAAACACTTTTTCATTACTTTTAATTTTTGCGGGTGTCGTGCACAATTCGTGTTTGCACTTTATGGCAGCATTAAGTCACCAAAAACAACAGAAACAGAAAGCCGAACAAAAAAAGTCCTCTGTTGATTTTATGGTTTAACAGTTGACCATTGTTAAATTCATTTTACTTAATATAATTTCAATTTTATTTTTTCCCATTTTGTTTATTTTTTCCAAATTCGATCATTATCCATATCTGTGAGCTTTTATGGCTTAAATGGTGTTTTAATTCTTGGTAAATGTTTGCCGCCACAAAAAAAATACCAAACGAAAAAAAGCTGATGAAGAAATCAAAATGCTGCTTTGGCTGTTTGAATTTTTCGCGTAATTGTTTATATTTCGGATGTATATTTTTTTTCTTTTTTCGTAGACATTCTGTTTATTGTTAATTAAGACTTTTTTCACTCCTTCACGCGATTTCCATCCACCCTTTTCCTTCTGAATGCTTCTTTTTTTCGTTTGTTTTGTGTGTGTGTGTGTTTGTGTGTGTGTGTGTTGATAGAGTTTATGAAATGGAATTAAGTCACTGAAATACACAAATCGAACAAACAAAGTCGTCCAGTGAGCAGTCATTCAATGTAAATGCGTTTGTTCGTGTAAATCCACAAGATTTGGAAAGGAATTGCAGCTGCTTAAAACCGGGTCATAAAATAACCGGCATTAATGGTTTTTCTTTTAATGTCTGTTTTCGGGCCAGATATTTTTGGTAGCTAAAGTGTTAAAAATATTTTAATATTTGTTAAGTTTTCAACAGCAAACTTTTGAACATTATCGAAATGTAGTGTTAATGTTTTCCTGAAATATAATTGTTTATAAAGCACCGGTTCCCAAACGGGAGTCTGCGGAACCCTTGGGGTCCTTTGAAGATTTCCAGAAGAAAATAAAAACAAAGGAGAGGTAGTCTTCTACAGACAACTTGTCTGCCATTAATTTGTTTACTTGGGGTCACACGATCAAGTTTTGCTTTAAATTTTGTTTAAAATTCCAAAACACTTACACTTTTTCACTAATGCAAAATCTTTTTTCCAATTGTGTGTTTGGATTTACATTCAAGAAAAAAGCTGATTGCAATTTTATTAAGAACGTTTCTCGTTTGTCTTTATAAAGCTTCTAATGACATAATTATAATTGATATCTTGAAAATAAATTTCTTAGAAATCGGAGTGGCCTAAGCCACAGCGTTGAGGGCAAAACGTGTGACTACAACGTTACGAAAATTATTTGAACTGCGAAGAGTTCGTTGAAAGACCTGTTGGACCTGTGAGTTTTTATAAGAAACTTTTTATGTAGTTAATTCAATAAATTTTCTATAGAAAACTGGTTGGACCACCGAATTTTCTTATCTAACTAAATTATTTTCATAAGAAAATTTTTCCATTCGATGAGTTTTCTATAAAACAATTTTCGACAAGAGGGGAATTCTAAAGAAACCGGTTTTGACCAGTAGTCTAAAGCAACGATTTCCAATTAGGGATCCTTAACCAGAAAGTCCTGGGAGTGGCAAAATTTAAAATAGAAGTTTAAACGTTTCAATAAAAATCGTTTTATGTATAAACGTTGAACACCTCTATTTAATTTTAATACCTACACAGAAAAAAGTAAAAAATGGTTTTAATCACCAAAATAATTGAATCAATCAAAAAAATTTTTAATTTTGCACCGATCACCAAAATGAATAACCAGTTACTCAAAATTGTAAAAATTGCAAAACAAGGATTTTTTGCAATTAACAAGTTTTTACATTTTAATTACAAAAATAATTGAAAAAATGATTAATATTAAACAATCTTTTAATTGAATGAATTAACAAAGTAATTAAAATAAAATCAATGTTTGAATTGCATCAATTACTAACGTAATTGATTACAATACAGAAAATTAAATATTTTAATAATTGTATTGATTAAATCAGTAATATAATTTTTGCCTTAAATCAATTACATTTTTAATTGAATTAATTAATCAGTTTTTATGAAATGCAAGCTAAATTCAATTACGTAAATTATTCAATCAAGCAAATTGTTAATTGAATTTATTTGTTAATTCAATTCTTTGAAGCAAATTAATAATCAAATTTTTGTTTTAATTCAATTAAGTAGATCATTGAATAAATTAAAATGTTATTTTAGTTTGTATTCAATTTTGATCAAGTAGATGATTGCATTAATTAAAATGTTAATTGAATTTTTATTTTAATTCAATTAAAAAAGTTATTGAAAATATTCAACCCAATCTCCAAAAAAAAAAAAATAAAAAAAAAAATAATTAATACACGTTTAATTTTATTCGAAACGATTTTTTTTTTATTTCATTTTTTTAAAAAAAATTTTTGTTTTTTATAGTATAGATTGAACAAAAACATAAATATAAAGATATTGGAGATCTTTTAAATTCATTTTGTTAAAAATTGTGTTTAATACAAGTTATTTAAATATATTTTAAATATACATATGTAATAATATAATAAAATAAATATATTTATTATAAACGCAAACTTTTTAAACATATTAAGCTTACTTTAACCATATTATGGTTTCAGGCAACCATGTTATGGTTAAATAAGTCCTTCATTAGAAAACCACAACCATATTATGGTTGTTTTTGTGGGCGTGGCATCTCCCGTACAAGAACATTTTAGATTTGTGTATAACTGGAGAACGGGAAGAGAAATAGTTTCCAAATTAGGTACGTGAGCGGGATTCGAGAAGTGGGCGTGGTACAAAGTAGATTTATTTATATATAAGGAACGGTTTTAATATAAATTGGTTCGGATCGATCCATGGTAAAGGATATATAAGATTCGGAATATCCGAATATAACACCCCTACTTGTTCTTATTGCCGCTGCATAATTGTATTTTATTTATCTTTGGCACTACAGATACAGTGGGAATTCCAAGACCAAGCATATTTTAAGTTCCAAAGTTTAGTTGGTACAATCTCTTCCATGAGCGCAAAACTGTTGTCAATTTTATATTGTGTTGGAATTATCCTTCTGTCTTTGTATTAATCCAGTAAGTAGTTCTAGTAGTGGTGCATCTTCATCAGACAAATCATCGAACCAAAATTCTGTCGTGGCCAAGGCGAATTCATACAAGGTGGTCTTATTTTTAAAACGGATACAACATCGTAAAATACTTTAACATTGTGTCAAAGTTATACAACAATGTAGTAAACAATTTAAGCAAACACAGAAAAACAGTTTTTATCAATTAAAAAAATGGTTGAAAAAGTATTTAAATTTAATTAATGTGATAATTGAATCAATTTTTTTTTTTTTTTTTATTAAAAGGAAATTAAAAATTTAATTTTGATTTAATAAACATTTTAGTTGCTTTAGTTATTTTTCTAATTGAAAAGAAATAAAAAATTTAATTTTGATTTAATTAACATTGAAAAAAAATTTTTAATTAAAATATTAATTAAATAACAAAAAAATCTTAATTGATTTTTTTCGTTTAAAATCAATATTTAATTAAATAAATTAATACATTGTTTGAAATGGCAAAGTTTTTTGATAATTTTTTAATTAAAAATAAAAATATCATTTATTGAAAAAATATATTTACAATTTTTAGTAATCAATATAATAGTTTTGGTAATAGTTGCAAAATCAACAACTTGTTTGCTTGATATTATGAATTTGGTATAAATTTGGTATTTAGAGAAATTTTTAATTTTTTCTGTGAACACCTTATTTAGTTTTTCACTGGCCATGTTTAACTTAAAATTAAGTTTTTAAATTTGTAAACAAAATGTTTTTATTTGAGTTACCAGCTGATAGAAATGTACTATTGTAAATAAACCAGATGATAAAAGTGCTTTTTATTGAATGTGCGCTATAGTACCAAATAAAAATTCGGTCGTCGAAAATCGAATTTCGTTATAATAGACAACCAGATCTAGTAGATAAGTTGATATGACAACCCCCTTGTCAGCATCTAGATATTGACTTCTTGCCAGATTTTATCTTATGAGAGTTATTTTTTTTCTTTTTTTTTTTTTGAGAAACTAAGTGAATGAATGATATGGACGTCAGTGTTCACCATGATGACACATCCTTTCAAATATCGGCAGAAAAATTCACTCAACTACATACATATAAACATTATTATCCTTTTCTCAGAGCACACCCAATTTTTAATTTCATTTTCCTAAGCCTGGCTTTTAGTTCTAAAATGTAGCATAATAGACTTTTTAAATACATAATTAAGGAATATTAAAAAAAACCCTGTTACATGTCAGAAATCTTTTAACATGTTCATAATGAAGTTCATGGTCATACAGAAAATTAAAAAAAAAATCAAATGGTTTAACAAACAAAAAACCAAAAAAAAATCTGACATCTTTTGACACATAAAATTAGCAAGCTGTCAGTTTTAACTTTTGATATAAAAGTTTTTACATAAATTTTGTTTAGTAAATAAACATTTTATATTTAATTTTTTTTTTTTTTTTTTGTATACATTTTACTTTTATGATTGTGACAACAACATAAACAAGCAAATGAAACCCACAATAAAAATGCATTACTAAAGTCCTTGAATTTTGAGTGGAAACAAACAACAACTAAAAAAAAAAACATGAATTTGTTAAAAGCAAATACAAAGAAAAAAAGTTATTATTGCCAAAAACTTGTCAGACTTGACATTGGCGACAAGCCGACGGCAGAACTGTAAAACAAAAGCTGACACGCAGGCGCAGCAATCACCATCCAACCAGCCTCCACAAATTTGAGTGAGCAATATAAAACACAGTTACTCATGCTCCTCGTTTAATGCGAATTTGTTTCACGATTCTGAGAGTGGGGTGGGATCAGTGTTGCCAAATTGGGGATATCAACATTCATTTTTATCCGGGGGGTGGGGGGTAGGCTTGCCAGATCCAGATTATCAAAAAGCTGGACATGTGAATTAAAAAAGCTGGACATTTTGAAATAAAATTTTCACGAAAAGTTACTTGTTTATTGTACAAACAATTTTATTAAAAAATACCCATATGTACGAGTATGACATTAATATTATTACATTGTTTGTTTTATAATACTTTACTACAATACTAACATAACAAAATATAACTAAACTTGAATTTTTCCAGTTCATTCATACGTACTATATATCTACATACCTCTCATTTGCTGGAACAACTTCATAACTCAAAAAATTAGTTTCTTATCTTAAGTAAAAAATTTATGTAAAAATCTTGTATATTCAGCTCTTGAGAGAAATATCATTTTCCCATTGACTTACTTCTTTGCAAATTGAAAACTTGAATTATGATTTTTTCCAGCAAATGAGCGATATGTATTTAAGAATTAAAATTAAATAACAAAAACAAAAAATCATACCAAAAAGACGCAAACAAAACAAAAAAGCTACCAGATATTTTTGTACTTTGAAGTAAAAAAGTTATAGCAAATTAATAAAAAAAAAATTATTTTTTAGCTGGACAAATTTCTTTTTAGCTTGAAACTGGACAGGCCATTAAAAAGCTGGACAATCCAGCCAAAACAAGCCCGACTGGCAAACCCTAGTGGGGGGTCATTTCGAACATATCTTCAAATTCCGAGGGGATATTACAATTTACATGTTATTTCAAATTCAATTTATGTTTTAATTTCAAATATAAAACAAAATTTTTAAGCGCCTTTCAATCCTGAGAAGTCCCAGAAACTTTAAATAAAGAAGGATTCAAGCCAAAAAAAGGTAATATTTTGGTTTAAATAGTTAAACTATAGGAACACTTTGCACCGTATGAACTTATCCTCAAGAATTCGTTGCGTTATAAGACACAATTAGTGCGAGAAGAATATTTTTTAATGTTGCTTGAAGTTATTTTGAGTATCCTGTTCAGCGTTTAAAAAGCAGAAGGTGGGTAAGGCCTTTTAACATTAATATAAAAGGCATTAAGACAAAAGCATTAATTTGTTTACTTCCTCGATGATAATTTCTCTTCTATCCATATTTTTTTCTACATTTAACCGAAGGTAAAATGGTACATATGTATAAGTTTGACGTTGCGTTTGTAATATCAACAATATTGATCTTAGACCCTATAAAATATACATATTCTAGGTCGAAGTTGATTTAGCGATGTCCGTGTGTATGTTGAAATGACTTTTCCGAAGACCCCAGATATGATGGGGACTAGGTTCTTATTTAATTATATCCTTAATGGTGCAGAATTGTTTGCTCTTGAAATTCAGTCTGAGCGGTCCACCAATTGATGGGATAAGAGCAAAAAACCACCGAATGTAAAAGCGTTTATATAAGTTTGTCATTCCGTTTGTAATTTCTACAATATTACTCTTAGACCATATTAAGTAAATATATTATTGGGTGCTTATGAGTAGCAAAGTAAATTTAACAATGTCCATCTGTCCGTATGTTTGTTGAAATGGGGTTTTCGAAAACCCCAGCAATGATGGGGAATGGGTTGTTATATGTTTATGTTACATATACTCCGTTGAGGTTTGCTATTGAAATTCAGCCAGATCGGACCATAAATGACTAAGATAATAGCAAAATATCACGACTGCCTCTAATTTTAGCCATAAAAATGTTGTTGCTATTGTTTTTTTTAATCCTTTTTCATATATGTATATCTGGAAAACGGCAAGAGCCAAAGACTCCAAATTAGGTAAAAGCATTTTGATTATCAACAACATCCGACAAAATATAGGCTGGACTGCAGAGGTCGGCGTGGCACAAAATAAATTAATTTATATCTAAAGAATGGTATTTATATAGCTTTCTGTTCTTATCGCATCATGACTATAGCGACTATAGCACTCTTACTTGTTTTAATTCAAATCAAATTGCACAACTTTTTGTCAATTAAGTATTTTTTATGTTTCTGGATTTTGACTTAAAATGAAAGTTTGTAAACAACTACTAACAGTTATATTGCCAGGGTATCACACAATTTTAGAGTCTCATGCAAAAGTCATCGGTCGTCCTAAACCTTGGTATAGGAAGGCGAAAGCTTCTCTATTGCATATACGGTGTGTACCTGGACTTGGGAAAAAATTAAAGAAGGAAATGGAATATAACAATTTCAAAAAATTTAGAATTTTCTTATATTATTAAAAAAAAAACTTTGTTTACGACGAAATTGTGGATAAATGCGGTGTGTTTTTAGAAATTTACGGTGTTACGTCCACGTTCTTACGAAGTGCGACCCAGTTGAATTGGATTCAATTTTAGATTAGATTCTAAAAATAAACGTATCACTCTTTTTTCAAGAACTATCAATTTTCTTCTTTAATAACACTGTGCTAAATGAAAACAAAAACAAGCCGGGGACCTAGCGTTTTAACCTAATTCGGGCATGCTGAATCCAGAGGTGCTAACCGTTTTTTAGGTTAGCTCTTTAGGTTATTTCGTAAATGGATTAGTATGCACAACATATATTCGCGTAACTCTAGACCGGTTTAGTTTATTGAACAAACTCAAAAAACCGAAATTCCGCAATAAAATTTCCTTTAATTATTATTATTATTACCATTGGTATTATTTTTATAATTATTACCATTATTATAATTATTGTTACCTTTGTTACTTTTATGACTATTATAATTATTAATATTATTATTACTATTACTAGTGGTGTTCATTATGTAATCCTCTGTAGTATAAAATAATTTTATTTTTAAAGTCCTTACAGTTGAAATAAAATAAAATAAAAAAATTAATTTATATTTATTCCTCAGAAAAAAAAGAACGGTTAAACTTTTTTCTCATGGGCGCAGTCGTGTTAGAAACATAATTTCTTTTTTTTATGTCTGGAAAAAATTAGAAGCACAGCTGCACTTTCCCATTTATGATGAATTTTTAAAAAACAAAAATTTCAAAATATTGCTAAAAAATTATTTTTTTTTGCCAAAAAAAATTATGTTTCTAAAACGACTGCTTACATGAGAAAAAAGTTTAACTTTCCTTAAAGGAAATTGCGGAATTTCGGTTTTTTGAGTTTGTTCAATAAACTAAACCGTTTTTGAGTTACGCGAATATATGTTGTGCGACCTCCTCCATTTTCAAAATAACGGTACATCTCGAAAACAAGAGCTAACCTAAAAAACGGTTAGCGCCACTGGATTCAGCGTGCCCGAATTAGGTTAAAACGCCAGGTCCCCGGCTTATCTGTTTTTTAAACTAGCACAGTGTAATTAATATCGGTTTTCACTCTTGATAGTAAAGTACCCTTGTAGACCTTGTTAATCTTATTAATGTAGTTAAAGTTCTAATATTTACAACACTGCAACAACAAAATGTATTAGACTAAAATTTACTACTCTGTGGTTGAAAAATCCCAAACTCTATCTCTCACTCAGCAGATTCATTAATTTACAATCCATACGAAAAAGACACTCACGCTTTGTAGTATAAAACCGTATTAAAAAAAACCGAGTTGTACACTTAACACAAAGGGTGAACACCGCTAATCACTATGTGCTGTTTCCAAGTGAGTTTTTTGAGTGCTGTTCATATAAATTATACTACACTATCAATCGCCTGACATTTGGAAACAGCAATTAATTGGGGACAAAATTAGGGGTACAAAAATGTTCAAGGCCATTTAATTTTAAGTTAGAGATGAGAGCCAAAAAAATTTCTGGCAACACTAGGCATGAGCAATGAACGGAATAGTGAAATAAAAATAATATATTAAAAGCGAAAACAGCTGCAGAAAAGGCGCTGATTGCCTATACAATTTAAACAGCAAGTTGTACACCACCACAAACATCATTATCATCTTTATGATCATTATTAAGATTTGTCATGATCATCATTATTGTCATCATGCCACAGAACTTTTAAAAAAAAGAAATCACGATTCTAAAAGAAACACACTTACATTCGTACAAAAACCATCCAGTCAGCGAATAAATTCATTTTAAAATAAAAAGGAAGTTTTCGCCAAGACAATAATCATGAACAGAACAATAATATTCGACTGCAATACAGTGGGGGAAGGTAAGAATACCGATGTGGATTCATATGATCCAAAAAAATTCATGCAACAAGGCAGACGGACGGACAAAATACTTTAAAATGTATTTACAAGTTTATTATGCAAACATTTACAGAGGTGGCTTTACAAATAGCACAGATACTTCATTAGCATTTCTTAGTTCTACTTAACACAACCTTTAAAGATTAGATCAACGAAATATAAAATTCGCCAGGGTAGTTATAGTCAAGAGGAGTTAAAACCCTCGTGATCCGAACTTAGCCCCAGAAAATAATGTAACTGGTAATAGAACTTTGTCGCCAAAATATTATTTATTTGGAAGACCGTGCAAGATGCTGCACCATTCTGATGTAACAATAGCTTCTAGTTGATTAACCAAATTGTTTAATCTTTTCTGGAGTAAGTGAAATACTATCAGACATATTTTCGAAGATATCGATCATACGAAGAAGAGGAATTTCAGGGTTGTCCATAGTCACACAAGACTGCATTAACCGGCAAATTTAAGCCATATGCGGTTGAAACCTCTTCTTAATGAATGCGTAGTATTCCTTTTAGATCTAGACAATAAAATTAAATTAAATAAAATGTATGAAACGAAAAAATTAAATATTGTCTCTAATCATCAAATTCATAGAATCAAGCAAACAATTTATTGATTTTGCATTTATTAGCAAAATGATTAATTGATTACTAATAATTGAAAATTTTGAATATTTTTTTTTTCAATAAATGATAACTTTAATTAAAAAAATTATCAAAAAACTGCCATTTCAAATAATGTGTTAATTGATTTAATTAAATATAGCTCAGGTTTTCACAATTCCCAACAAAAATTCTACAAGTTTAAATTATTTTATTTTAAACGAAAAAATCATTTAAGATTTTTTGTTATTTAATATTTAAATTACAAATTTATTTGAAAACAACTTAAATGTTAATTAAATCAAAATTTTTTTTTTGTTTTTTTTTTCAACCAAAAAAAAATAATTGATTCAATTATTACTTTAATTAAATTGAAATACTTTTTAAGCAATTTTTTTCATAGATAAAAAACTACTGGTAATTTTTCTGCGTATGTATATTGACTATTCTATCATTTCAATCGGGGTTTCTCGCTATAAAAAAGATGTTTAATATTTAAGAAGAAGTTAAGAGATCTTCTGAGTTATTTTTAATGTGATCGGTTGTTACATCGGTCGTCCGCGAGAAATGCAAATATTATGGCTTTCATCAGAGGCCCATCTTACCAAAACTATATACAATTTACAAATATGCCGCTACTGATAATTTTTCTGTGTATTTATATGAACTATACTATCATTTCAATCAGGGTTTCTCGCTATAACAAAGATGTTTAATTTTTAAGAAGAAGTTAAGCGATCTTCTGAGTTATTTTTAATCTGATCGATTGTTACATCGGACGTCCGCGAGAAATGCAAATATGATGGCTTTCATCAGAGGCCCTTCTTTCCAAAACTATGTACAATTTACAAATATGCCGCTAAGTCTATATCGGGCAAAAATGTCTGTGGAATTGCGATTTCCTTTGAAAGCAAGAAAAGCATCATGTTATCCTGAGCAATTGTAAGGGTAGTGAACAATACAACTGATAACGCCAATACAATATGCCTGCTATAGTTTTTAACTAGAATTGCTGCCTGTCGGAAACTGTTTTTTCAGACGCGGTAGTGGTCGCAATCCTTTTTTTCCCAGTGATGAAAACAACGTTGCCAGAAAGATGGAAAAGGGTCATATGCCAACGATAGTCAATACTGCAAAAAAATTTATACTGTATGAATTTTTTACAATAAATGTTTACACTTTTTTTCCTTAATATTAATTTATAGAACCTTCCACTCCTATCGTGAATAATTTTTTCCTTGTAATTTGTTCCCTTTTCACGTATTTGCGATCATGAAAAACTCCCATTAAAAAAAATTAATTCATAGGAGAATAATAACGTGAAAAAAATGTTCGCGGGAAAAAATTAGCCTTATCGTGAAAAATATTTTCCCTCGTAATTTGTTTACTTTTCCTTTGAATTTCTCACTTTATTTTTGCTGGGGAAGAACACATTTATATAAGTAATTCTTCTCATCATTCGAATATTGAAGTTTACAAAATTAATTTCAAGGTCAATTTCCGTTAAAAGAGGCACAAACTTATATGTCTATTGTTCAACAAAATGCAAAAAACAGGTCGATTGCCTAAAGAGTTATGAAGCTTTTCAAAGACGTGGTGGCAGAATTTTAGAAAATTTTTTACTACATAAAAGCGCAATAAGCTAATGTTGCAATCAAACTATCACTCCAATACAATATATTTTATTTTGTTTTTTTTTTAACTTTTCTTTAAAATATACGTGTATATTTTTGAACAAAAAATTTTGTTTTATGTTTTTTAATATTTCTTCTTCTTTACATTCACTGAGAACTGATAGCGCGAAAAATTGTGCACGGGAGTTTCACGATATCATTTTCCCTTCGAGCGGAATGACAATTTCATGGGAACAAAAATTCCACTTGTTTTCCACGATAGGAGTGTTCATTTATTCAATATGAACTAACAATAACACTGTGCAAGAAATTGACACTTTTTTTTCGTGACAAGCTGGGCACCTAGCGTTTTAACATAATTACGGAATTTCGGTTTTTTAAGTTTTTTCAATTAGCTAAAGGGTTTTTGAGTTACGCGAACATATGTTGTGCAACCTCCTCCATTTTGGAAATAACGGTATATCTCGAAAACCAGAGCCAATCTTAAAAAACCGCGGGCACCACTGGATTCAGCGTACCCGAATTATGTTAAAACGCCATGTGCCCGGCTTGTCTGTTTTTCAACTAGCATAGTGTAATTAATCAAATCCTAACCTAATACTTATGTCCTGCCAGTGCGGGACGAAAATGTTCACCATCACGGTTTCAGTTCACATATTACCTACATATGAGCCGTTTATTTTGAAAGTGGCATAAGCCACTTTGTTTTTATGTCGAGATATTTAAAGGTTTCCGTTTTAACACGTTTAAAAATATGGATGCTTACTTTCGAGAAGATTTACTTGTATTTGTTATTTCATGATACTGATTTTTTTCTCAGAATAATTAATTTCGTATTAACATTAACAAATCACCACTTTTCATTACGGTTAAGTGACTTAAGCCACTTTTAAAATAAATAGTTTAGAAAAATGACTGACATATGTATATTAATTTTGTCCGACGTATTTAACTGAAGTGATGTTTTGAAAGGGCAGTGATTTACTGAAATTGTTGAATAAATTACATATAATAATAATAATAATTCATACCATCAACATATTTAACACAAAGGTAATATTTTTTATTTTAATATTCATAAAATACAAAAAAAAATTAGTTAATTTTGAAACATATGTAAGTATAAGTAATTTATATTAAAATACATCAGTTCAATTTAATTTTCGTCATCAGTAGGAGTGATTAAGTCCTCGGAAATCGTGGTTTGTTCCATCATGTCTTTGTATTTTGCTGAAGAAACAGGACGAGATCTGACGTATAACGGATGCATCTCTATTTGTGGATAACGGGTAGACCTTCCTATTTTTGGTGACAAATCCAAATTCATCTAAAGTTAAAAATAATATCATGATAAAATCGTATCCATTGAATTTTTAGCCAATTCACTTTGTTTTGGTCTGTATTTACTTTTCAGTTCGAAACAGATTTTTCCAATGATTGTGTTGAAATACAATCTTTTTCCTCCATGTCGTGAACCTCTATGTTGTGTGGATTTTTTTCGACGCTATAGAAATCATTTGAAATGTATAAAACATTTTTTTTTTCAAGGCCGTTTCTATTACACCAAAGTCACGATCATTTGGTAAGTGTGAATGGCCCGAAATGAAAAATTTGTGATCCAGAATTTCGATATCGTTTCCTTTTCTGATGACTCCATAGAAGTCGATGAAATCACTCTCATATGTCCTTTTCTGGTGTTAACTCTTTTTCTCATTTTAGAAAATATTACTATAAAATAATAATGCGTATTGAAAGCCACAAAACAAGTATGTTTTACCTGATTCGCTGTCTGATAACATCATATACTATATTAGATGTCACTATAATATAATTTACAAAACTGCACTATTCTTTCGCACTTATAAAATTAAGTCCAATGGTCACAACTTTTTTAAATATACTGAAAATAATTCAAAACAATACTTCACACACACTTATCACATGTTTCTATTTCTTTCACACTAAGCTCCGTAATTAATTTCCTGATTACAGCGTCTTAAGGCACTTTCAAAATAAACATGTTTGTTATACCGCTTATTACCAACACTTCTCTCGAACAAATTCTAAATAGTTCTCAACTTATTGATTGCAAATTTTTTAAAAATGAAAAGATACCGTTTAATTGTATTTAGTGCTGCCATTAACTCGATTTTTTTGAAAAAGTGACTTATGCCACTTTCAAAATAAACGGCTCATATAGCGCTTTATTAATCGAATGAGTCTTGCCGTTTTTTTACTGCATATTTCGTTTTCATAGGTTTTACTTATGGCAAATTGAGATCCTCATGGATATTTGAGTTTTTAACATACCAGAGGGCGGCTGTGATTATTTGAAAAAGTTTATGTTCCCCATAACTGAATAAACTAGCACCAGATTGGTTTTAAGATAGAGTTGTAAACTAGGAGATTGCAATTGAGATTAAGGGCATAATTTCTTCCAATAAAGTCCTTATGACACTACATTTTTTATTCATTGAATTGATATATGATAGAAAAAATACTGTAAATTTTAGAAAGAGCAAATTATAAAAAATTTCAACAAATTTTTGTTATAATTTTGTTTATTTTATTAAATTTTGTCAACTTTTTGTTTATGAGAAGCATAGAAACAAATTAGACAAAAGGCGGTAAATCGCTTAATATGCCCATAAGCCACTGATTCAGCAACACCTTTAATATTTAAAGCTTGAAATGTCAATTTTGAACAATGGTTTTAATAGAGGCGCATGATTCCCTACGCAAAGTGAATGAAAAGTGAAAATTTATTAACTTTTATCTTCCATTTTTATACCCTCCACCAACACTAGTGCTGAATGAGGGTATACTAAGTTTGTCATTCCGTGTGAAACTTTATGATTATATATCTACGACCCCATAAAGTATATATATTCTGGCTTCTTAAGTAATTCTAAGTCGATTTAGCCATGTCCGTTCGTCTGCTGAAAACAAACACACTTGGTGCCAAACTGCTTTTAGTTATCCTAAGCAGTTTGTTATTGAAGTGCAGCAAAATCGGTTCAGTAGGATCAGAGCTATGCATCAAAATGTGGAACCACCGCAATATAGTAATTTCGTTACAAAAACTAACATAAATGGTGGAATAATGCACGGAATGATATAAGATTATTAAAGAAATGCGTTTTATACGACTGAAAATCATACTGTTAAATTTCGTAAAGATCTGTCCCTAACTTACCCAAGGCCCCATATAAACCCTTCCGGAAAAACGTTAAGTACGCCTAAAGCCGTAATAAATAATGCTATCATAATAAAATTTAGCACGTCACAGTTCTATAGGACTAGAAATCACACTGTCAAATTTCGTAAAGATCGGTCCATAACTTACCCTAGGACCCATATAGAGCCCATTCTGGGAAATTACCAATGTTGCTTGTAATGTTCTGAATAAATCTTCTGAAGACACTCTATCCCAAAAGCCTAAGTATCACACGACTTTCTACGTTTTTTTACTACTTAAGGGTGCAATTTTAAATAGGCCGTAAAATGAGTTTCAGATGTAAACTTTTAAGACGCCGATACACGTATATCTTTTTTCCCCCTTCTTTATATGGTCACCTCAAACAAAATTATTTTAAAAGAAAAATTTTAAATATATTATGTTTAATTTAACCATACTATTGTCACCGATAAATATTTTATGGCTAAGTTAGTCCTCCATCAAGAAGCCACAACCATATTATGGTTGCCTCCGAACATGTGTTGGTTAATAATAACTAAAATATGCTTAGCAATTATAATAGCATGGATGGTTTTCAACCATAGTATGTTGCTCTTGGAAAAGAGGAAACAACTATTGTTAATTTAAAACCAATTATTGTCATATTTAACCAAAACATTACTAAAGGCAACCAAAATATGGTTGTGGCTTATTGATGGAGGACAAATTTAACCAATTTAAACCAATTTAAAATATGGCTTAATTAAACATAATATATTTAAAAATATCTTTGAAAATAGTTTTGTTGGAGGTGACAATTTTTAAACATATTTTTTCTCTGCGTGTGGGGAAAAAATATAGATTGAAATCTTAAGATGCAAATAATCTCATTAAGTGATTCACATGGTTCAAACTTAAGATATAAAATTGTCTATCCCCTCTGTTCTGCAAACCGAATCCGAATCAATTTTTCGGTTTTAAAACGAATCCGAATATTTGGTGTTCTCAATACCGAATTCGGAAAATTTTACTCGATTTGAAATCGAGTACATAAACCTGTTCAAAAGCAAATCGAAAGCAGTTTTTGAAATGAAGTAAACACGGTAAATTAAAAAAAGTTCCAAGTCTTATTTTGCTTATTGTAAAAAAAAAAAAAAAATTTAAAGCAAGAAAATTCTTAATTAAACAATAATTTTACTAACACTTACAAATTTGTTACTTTTTGTAAAATCACAAGATTTATAACTTATTATAAAAGCTCCGAGCATTTTAAATCTTAATATATAAAAAATCCGTGTCACTGTGTATGTTTCGAATAAACTCAAAAACGAGTCAACTGATATTCATGAAAATTGGCATATATATGTAATTTGGTCCAACTTAGATGATAGGATAGTTATTATTTAAATTAATGGCCTGGGGGCGGAGGGGCGTGGCAAAATCCATAACTTGAGAACGGCTTGACCGATTTGAACGATTTTTTCTTTGAAATTATCGCCATGGTCCAACTTAGGTTTTTACGGAAAGAAAATTTTGCCCCGCCCACTTTAACGCCCACTTTTTTCGATTTACCTAAAATCAGAAAACGGCTCCATCGAGTTGACTTATTTTTCTTTCAAAATTCGTATTAATCAACTTTAAGTTTTCATCGAAAGAAAAATTTACCACGCCTACATTTACGCCCACTTTTTCTATTAAGCGCATAACTGGAGAACGGCTTGACCGATCTGGACGATTTTTTCTTTAAAATGATCGCCATGGTCCAACTTAGGTTTTTACGGAAAGAAAATTTTGCCCTGCCCACTTTTTTCGTAAGAAAAACTTTATGATAGGTATTTCATGGATTTTTATTTAAAGGCCATAAATTTCGTTTAAAGATCAATTTAAGTCGTCTGGTAATACAACACTAATGTTTGCTTAGGGCCAGCAACGCGGACCGGGTCAGCTAGTAACAATATAAAATTTTCTTTGAAAAACCAAATTATCATTTAAATTTTCCTCCAGCAGTAAACAGCTGATCCTTTTTTTACTTTGACGTTTAGTTGCTTTCGTTCGAAAATGGCTTCGAATAATGCAAATCGTGCGATTTACAGAACACCAAATGCTTTACTATTCGGTTTTAAAAAATCACTTTGTTTTCAAATCGACTCGGTTAGCAGAACAGAGGGGTATATCTCACAAATTTACTTAGATGAGATTTTAGTGTATTTTACAATTTTTTTTTAAGACACTGCTATTTTTGGCAACACTTTTATGCAACCAAAACCTACCGAGATTTGTCAGTTACAAATAAAATTAAAAAGTTATATAGAAAAAAGTAAATAACTAAAAATTCCAACAAAAAATAAAAAAGAACTTCATCAAAATGTGCATGGAACTTATAACTCGATTTATGTTAAACATATAGAAATAAAAAGTGTCTGAATGTCTGTCTGACTAACCACCGATTGCTTGCTGAGCTGACTACTTCCCTAGCAGGCGAACTGGCGGCCTGCCTGCCGCCTGGTTCTCTGTCGTACTGTTGGGTTAACTAAATGTATTGTGTGGTGTGTTTGTTTTAACTACAGGCATTATATCACTTTATCTGTAAACTGTCACTCCTACACAACACACCTTTATTTAATGTGTTTCGAGTTGTATGCAATTGTGCATACGGCAGTATTGATTCATGTTTGTAGCCCTGTGTGTGTGTGTGTGCTAAGTACAATTTGATTATTTTATTGATGTAGAAATTTTCGGATGGATGTCTCTTTGAAGGTACGAAGTCATACATGCATGTAAGTGCTATAAGAGCACACTTTTATTTGTTTGATTTGTTGTTGTTGTTGTTATTTCGTTACGACATTGATGTTTATTTTGCATTGGCAACAAAGTGATAATTCAGTTTTTATTTTAGAAGAAAATCAGGACATTAAAGCGATTAAATTGTGATACTTTGCTGTAAAACAAAACTAAACTGCGACACCATTAACATGTAAAAGATAAAATTATTTATGAAACAATGTAAAGAATTATAAAGCAACAAAAGGTAAATAGCTACTATAAATTAAAATTTGTTTAAAATCGCTTAAGAGACATATTTTTATAAACATAAAACCCCATCTTGTTAATTCAAGAACGGCTTAATCAATACTACTACTTGTTGAAATTTTGTATCTTATAGATACCTCTGAAATTTTAAGCAACTCAAACTGGAACCACTTACTGGAAATTTATCTTATTTCCAGTCTCTCTGCTCTCTCTCTCTCTCTATCTTTCTCTTTTTATTTTAATTTAAATCTCTCTTTCCAGTCTCAAAAATATAAAAAAGAATCTCAAAAAGTATCTTTTAAAAACCAACTGCAATTTTCCAATTAGATTATTGTGTTAAATTGTCTCTCTCCTTTTTTACAATCTTTCGAATTCTCGCTATTTATCTCTCTTTCTACTAACATTTATTTTTCCCCCCATCGTTGTTGTTGTTTAGTTCATTTCATGCTGTGCAACTTCGTGTATATTTTGCACTAATTTCTCTCAATATTCTTTTACGGCACGACTTTGTATTTTTTTATGTTCAAAAGTCTTCTTTTTTCATCTTTTCTTCCTTCATTTGGTTAATTTTTTTCTTTGCTGCAAATCCGGTTTAGCATGCGCCTGGCTGTTGCTTTTAGGAGTAAGATTTAAGGTTAATATCATTGAAGGTTTATCTAAAAGTTCAAAACTCATACCCTACATTAGCTAAAGCTGGGTGTTGAAGAAAAATTTGTTTAAAAAAAAATTGTATTTGGCGGAGTTTTCCGTTAAATTTGTGTTGTTGATTCAGCAATTAAATTAGAAATTAATTATCTCGAAGATGCTTTGGTATAAATGATCCATTTAATACCGGTAGCAACAAAAAGTAAATCCTCCTTATTAGGTCTATTAAACAGCGTTTAAAAAACGGCAGTCAAAGTTGAAAAACTGCCATTTCTTCCACCTCTTCAATTGTCATTGGCCAAAACAAAACTGTTGCTTTTATTTCTGATTCATTAAATGTAATCAGTCGCTGGCTGTGAAATCAAATCAAAAAGCGAAAAGTTGTACACAGTTTTTGGGTTTTTTAAACCCTACTAATGCATAACATAAATCAAGCGTTAAATCACAAATATAAATTACGTAAAGATTTTTAGACCCACCTTTCTTTAAAAAAAATTATCTAGCATAACAGATTTCTGAGTGCAGCGTAGAATCAATTAATTTCGATCCTTTTGATCTGATGATAGGGTTGATATTTTTGCCAAATGTCAAACTTAATAAACTATTCGACAGATCATTAAAATAACCTTAAGGGCTTTTAACTGTGCTAGGAGTGCTTATAACACAATCTAGCTGGAATCGCTAAATAAATGTCCACCCTAAATAAGCATTTGGTTACACGCAAAGAAAAAACATGGTTGATACAATCACAATCGCAAACTATCATAAATGATTGTGTCAAACACGTCTTCAGTAACAATGTATGTTCAGACATGTTTATAGCTTATTATTGTCTCAAAAATATTATTATGTTTAGAAGAAAAACACAAATTATCTTCCTAACCATGTTTCTATTTTTCCCAACAACATGCAAAATGTCTATTTGAACATGTTATATGGTTCTCACAATAAAACCAATAAAAAAAATTATTTCAAAAATTTTATGTTTTATTAAAAATACATACATATTCTTTGCAACATACATACGTATACAGCTTAGCATATCGTCGGTCACAGGTTGACAACTCTTAACTCACTTTTAAATTTTTTGAAATTGTCAACTCGTATTATTTATTTTAATTTTTTTTTAATCTGAAATTATTTCAATACCTTTGTTTTCTTTACACCATCTTACAATAAATATCTCCTACTAATTTTGGTTTTTTTTACTTCCAACACGGTTTAGTAACGGAGTAATAACGTTTTTTTTTTTTTTTTGTCTCCTGAAAAGTACAAAAAAAACATGTTAAGAGTTGTCAACCTGTGACCGACGATATATTAATAAATAAAATTAAATTAAATCCTTAATTTTGCAATCATGCATGGCCTTTTTCTCCGGAAAAACTTTTAATTATTTTGCAGTCATTCATGTTTCCTGATTAACTGACTCTCGCAGAAGGAAAATGACGTGGAAGAAGATTTTTTTTTTGCTTTATAAACAAACACTGTTTGTTTTGACAATAAATGTTTGCTCATTTAGAGAATTGGTTTTAAAGCGAACAAAAATTATGGTATCAAACACACCTTTTATGTACAGCAAATATTATGATTTCGATTGTGTAGTTGAAAATATATACATTATAGTAGCATAATTTAATATGTTTAGCTAGATCATGGTAACTTTTTAGGTGTAAAACACCATATAATATTATTATAGTGAATTAAAAAATGTTAAGGAGAAAAAATATTTTTTCAAGTTAAATAAGGATTATAATAAGCTTATTAGGGTAAACATATTAGGCAAATATGAATAAAAATGGTAGTAGTGACCATTCATTAATCATGTTTTTCTCTGCGTGTACGAAAAAAAAAATTTCATCCAAATAGATTATATCTCCTAGACCCCATGGTTAGGTAAGGTTCCATGGGCAGCCATCGAGAGACAGCTCACTTGGGTCCTTCAGCGGTCCATTTGTGATACCCAGCGCCAGTGCCCATCCCAGATGGCGTCACTGCAGAGTTGAGCCAATTCGTCTTTCTAATGAAGAGAAGTAGCAATCTAAGTTCTATTGTAGATAGATCCTCCAAGCAGGAAACCACCGGCTCTCCTAGGTATTTTTCCCTAATAACCCAGGGCATTGACAGAGAAAGTGAAGCACAGTCTCCTCTTCCTCCTCATCATGACAACTTCTGTAGTAGTCATTAAATTCCAGACCCATTCTCCTAGCATGAGTGTAGACCTCATACGAATATCCAAGATGAAACAAGACCCATATAGTTCATACAAATACACGCAAAGAAAAAACATGATTGATACAATCACAATCGCAAACTATCATTAATGTTTGTGGTTATGATTGTGTCAAGCACGTCTGAAGCAACAATATATGTTCAGTTATAATGATTTTAGATAATTGTTGTCTCAAACATATTATTATGTTCAGTAGAAAAATGCGCACGATCTTTCAAACCATTTTTCTATATTTCCCAATACCATGCAAAATGTCTACTTCAACATTTTATATGGTTCTTACAATAAAAACAATAAAAAATGTAATTTAAAAAATTTATGTTTTATTACAAATATAATAAATAAAATATAGCATACATATATTAAAAATAAAATTAAATACACATATTTATTTACCAGTGTATGTGTTTTAATTTATAAATTTATGTTGTGTGGTACAAATATATCCAAACAAATAAGAATTCCGTTTTTGAAAAAATTCGGGACTGATGACAAAATTATGTGTCAAAATTTGTTTTAGGTTCTTTTGGCTGCAAGAAAGACAAAATAATTGCATATTTATATATTTTTATAATTATATTTAAATAACTTACCTGTTTCAATAAACGTATAATAATTTATTTCGTTAGTTTTGCAAGGCAGCATGGCATTTTTCTCCCCGAAAAATGTTTTAATTATTCTGTCATCATTCATGTTTCCTGATTAACTGACGCTCGCGGACGGAGAAAATGTAGTTTTAAAGCACACACTGTTTGTTTTGACAATAAATGTTTGCATCTTAAGAGAATGTGTTTTCAAGCAAACAAAAATGATGGTATTAAACATACCTTTTGTGTTCAACTAATATTATGATTTTAACTGTATAGTTGAAAATATATATATTATAGTAGCTAACATATCAAATAATATAATATGTTTAGCTAGACCAGAGTACCTTTTTAGGTGTAAGCCACCATATAATATTATTATAGTGAATTTAAAAATGTTAAGGACAAAAAACAATTTTTTAAGTTATATTAAGACTACACGCAGAGAAAAACATGATTAATGAATGGTCACTACTACCATTTTTATTCATATTTGCCTAATATGTTTACCCTAATAAACTTATTATAATCCTTATTTAACTTGAAAAAATATTTTTTCTCCTTAACATTTTTTAATTCACTATAATAATATTATATGGTGTTTTACACCTAAAAAGTTACCATGATCTAGCTAAACATATTAAATTATGCTACTATAATGTATATATTTTCAACTACACAATCGAAATCATAATATTTGCTGTACATAAAAGGTGTGTTTGATACCATAATTTTTGTTCGCTTTAAAACCAATTCTCTAAATGAGCAAACATTTATTGTCAAAACAAACAGTGTTTGTTTATAAAGCAAAAAAAAAATCTTCTTCCACGTCATTTTCCTTCTGCGAGAGTCAGTTAATCAGGAAACATGAATGACTGCAAAATAATTAAAAGTTTTTCCGGAGAAAAAGGCCATGCATGATTGCAAAATTAAGGATTTAATTTAATTTCATTTATTAATATATCGTCGGTCACAAGTTGACAACTCTTAACGTGTTTTTTTGTACTTTTCAGGAGACAAAAAAAAAACGTTATTACTCCGTTACTAAACCGTGTTGGAAGTAAATAAAAAAAAAAACCAAAATTAGTAGGAGATATTTATTGTAAGATGGTGTTAAGAAAACAAAGGTATTGAAATAATTTCAGATTAAAAAAAAATTAAAATAAATAATACGAGTTGACAATTTCAAAAAATTTAAAAGTGAGTTAAGAGTTGTCAACCTGTGACCGACGATATGATAAGCTGTTTACGTATGTATGTTGCAAAGAATATGTATGTATTTTTAATAAAACATAAAATTTTTTAAATAATTTTTTTATTGGTTTTATTGTGAGAACCATATAACATGTTCAAATAGACATTTTGCATGTTGTTGGGAAAAATAGAAACATGGTTAGGAAGATAATTTGTGTTTTTCTTCTAAACATAATAATATTTTTAAGACAATAATAAGCTATAAACATGTCTGAACATACATTGTTACTGAAGACGTGTTTGACACAATCATAACCACAATCATTTATGATAGTTTGCGATTGTGATTGTATCAACCATGTTTTTTCTTTGCGTGTATAATTAATTTATGAGGGTAAACATATAAGGCAAGTATAAACAAAAATATTCGTAGTGACCATTAATTAATCATGTTTTTTCTCTGCGTGTATACATTCGGAATAATCCAAATCGATCTTTAATTTCCCCAATGTCAAAAAAAAAATATCTTATCGGATTAAGATCTAAATCGTTTTGTTTCTTGATATCAAAACCTTATTCGAAAATAAGTTTTTGAAAACATAGGCAATCTAAAATTTACTGCAGTTAAATCTTCCTTTAATAGAAAAAGCGTACGTCCGGCCAAACTTCGAAGGGACCTTGCCTATACTGATAACCTGTACTTAACTGTAAGATCCTAGACGCTACATTATTGTCATATTACCAGACTCTGCTAATGCATGATTTTTAGCGATCTGTTAATTTTAAGCGCATGGTTTTTATTTTCATCTCCCGTTCGTCCATTTAGGCGCTTTAATAGCTACAAATGTTGCCATTCCTATAATCATATCTATGGTGGATCGCTTTAGGCTGTGATTAAGAGGCAAAACGTTAACAAAAAAATTTTTCGTTTTTAATTAAAACGCATTTAATTTGGAAAATCAATACTCTCAAAGTTCTGTCAATAATTTAAAGGCAATTAACCACAGATAACATAGATATGAAACTGGGTTGTCAAAAACCTAATTCCAATTGATCAATGCTTTTTAAACACAGAAAAAATGCTTGCCCACAATTTTTCAATAAAGTAATTAATTGGTGTACATTAATTTTTTCAATTAATTTTTTGTTTGCTGCAATTATTTTTTTTTTTTTTTAATCAAAACACATAAATTTAAGTGTTTGTGTATTTTTTAGTTTATGCAATAAATTTAGTAATTGACTAAATTTGTGTGTCATGACACAAAAATGCGAATCCGTTACTTGATATGATCAATTCTTTTGCATGAAAAAAATAGTAAAAAAATCATGCTATTTGCTTTAAAAATAAATGTTGACAGCCCCAAATCACTGCGGATCAATTGTAACACAGCGCGTAGATTCGTTATCGTCGGCCAAGATATAGATGATGTACCTTCGTTCTGTTACCTCGGCAGCCTCACCGATGAGCGTCTGACATATCCAATAGAATCAACAGAGCAAGAAATACGTATGCGCAGTTAATACGAGTCTGGTCCTCAACAAACATATCGAAAAAGAGACAAATGAGAAATGTCAATTCCAGTGTAAATTCCACTTTTCTACTTTGATATAAAACAGGGAGCATGGCACCACTTGATACACAGATATTGTGTGCTTTTACCAAAAACTGTCTGCAGATAGACCTACACTCATAGAAATATGCGTCTTCATATTGATTATGCCCTAACATCAGAATTGTGACATCAACGTTATTACAAATGACATCAATGAGGGAAAAAGTGACATTAATCCAATGACGAACGTCATCATAAAATTTTTTCATATTGTATGCGTCATCTATGCTATGACTACAGTGACATCAATTCGATGCCACATTTTGTGTATTATTAATATTATTTTCGTGTTTAGAAAGTAAAATCAGAAGCACAAATTCCCATATTCTATTTCTTTGAATTATTTGGTTAAATATAAAAAAATTTTCAAAGTAGTATTACTACGAAAACCATATCGGGTATGCTGCTGGTGTCTTATTATTGAGAGATCTTCTGTAAACAAAAAGCGGAATATGTACAACAAAAGTGAAACAAACATGTGTAAAGTGAAAGCAAATAATCATATTCTCTCACTTTGACTTAAGCTAATCCCAATTACTAAATTAATGACAGTTGGTCCTTAAATTGAGCCTAATGAGTCCTTTCTATAATGCTACTGAGTCATTGCACTGATTAAATTTTTTATTAAACTGACTTCGCCTTGTCATTTCTGTGATGTGAATGTGTCACCCCATTGATGACATAATTTTAATTTCTGACCCTGATGACAATTTAGCCAAGTGATGTTAAGGCTGACAGCACACTGATGAAAGGTGCCATGGGGTCAAAAACGAAAACACTTGTCATAGTACTGATGTCAAAATACATCAGCGTTATGATGCCTTTTCTATCAGCATACGCATTTTCTGGCCAAGGATAGTGTCAAACACCGAACGTGTTTTACGTAAGGATCTCGGCCTTTAAGCATACAAAATTCAACTTATGCAACAACTAAGGCCATGCGACTTTTTTTTTTGCGAGCACTTAATTTTACGTTTTGCTACGGTAAATTGTCCACCTAGATCGTGTGGTATCACATCTTCGGATTATTTCCTCTGTGGATATGTAAAGTCTGAGGTCATCAGGAATTAACCTGCTACGATTGACGCTTTGGAAGCCAACATTACTCGTGTTATTCGCGAGATACCAGTCGCCATGCTCGAACGAGCCGCCCAAAATTAGACCCTCCGAATGGACCACCTCAGACGTAGTCATGGCCAACATTTACATGACATAATTTTCAAACAGTAAATGTTCTTTTAACCACCGAAAGTAAAACAATTTAAGTTCACTTTCAAATTTATATGTTTTATATTATAATCAAACTTCACAATGAATCACCCATTATAACGACATAAAAGATAGAATTGGCTCCGTTATTACCGACAATACATAAGAATTTAATTAAAATCTCGGAAAAAATTTGGATTTTTATTAGAAGAGTACAAAATAAAAGCCCACTAACAATTTTTAACCAGTTTTTGTCATCTCCTTAAACACTGTTAATCAATATGCATTGTTTTCCTAAAAAAAAATTATTTGCGTACAGAAACTTTTAACAAAAGAACACCAACAAACCAATTCAGTCTTTACTACCTGCCTGCTAACTTTTATTTAGTTTCATTTCATATTTTCTTTTCGTTAAAGGTTTTGTGTTTAGTAGGCCTTGGCCAAATATGCTCCCAATAAGAGATTTCATCTACAATTTCCAAAATAATCATGAGAGCCCTTTCAACATTTGGGCATTCATTATTTTTATGCATTCTTACGTTTAACAATTGTGTTTTTTTTTTTTTTTAAATTATGGCTGGTTTTACTTTCAAAACTTTCAAATTATAATATTTTTTTCTTACTTAATTTGGGCAACGTTTATCTGATAAGTTTAATGGAAAAAAATCTTTGTTGAATTATTATTGTTCTTTATCCAAAATAAGAAAATTCTTAAAGCAGGGCCCTAAGTACTTTAGACTCGGCCATTAGTAATTGATTTTAATTTGGTCGAGCTTTATTTCAGTTAAATTTTGTAAAAAACATTTGCAGAAGATAATTCGTTTTTTCAATCTTCAATAATTGAAGTGTTTCTTTTTTTTCTTTTTCGAAATATAGAATTCTTTATCATTTAAGGAATCTTTATGGTTTGTGTGCTTTGGCTGTAGTTCTTTCTTCTGTAGTTTTTTTTTTTTTTTTTTCTTAATCTGTAATATGATCTGTTTTAATAAATAAACAAAAATTTGCAATAATTTTTTTCGTTTCATATATTTTATTGTTTAGGTTTTTCTTTTATGTTGTCACTTTAGTATAACAATTCCATTTTTATAAAAATCTTTTTATGCGGGGGCATTTTTAAAAGGAAAATCAGGGTTCGGATAATAATTCAATTGAATTATTCCTATACTGTTAAACAATCCAAGTAATAAAGTCTTGTAATAAATCTATCGAGTTTTTTATTTAAGCAAAAGTGTCTTCAACTCAGGTTAGCTAAATAAACAAGTGTTATTCTCATTCGGCTGAACATTCAATTGTTATCGCCGATTTCAAAAATGTTAATGCCTTTCGATAGCAAACATCTTAGAACTAAGGTATCCAAAAAACTGGATCAAAATATTGGTAATTGTGGGTGTGGCATGCTGCTGGAAACAAATATTTTATGCTGTTTTAGAAAAAATTTAATTTTTGTAAATTTTATCAGAACAAGATTATGGTTTTCCGTAAACTATTATCAATAATGGGTCGACATTTTTTTTGTTATATTAGTGGGATAGTTGTCTTTAAGAAATGGTTTGTGAATCACTGTACCATTTACCCCTGATGTGTTATTAAATGTTTTCCCAGGCTCTATATTCCAGTGGTCAAAGAGATTTTACTACCATCAGGAATCTAAAAGTGCCCTCTAACCCCATTTATACTATGGTATTCATTTTACCGAGGTTTTGGTTTAATCGGTTAATAATCGATTAATTTTGTAATTGATCGGTTAACCGATAAATAATGTTTTTTTTATAAATTAAGTCATGTCCATAAATAAAAATGTATAAATAGTTTATTATTTAGAGTTTATTAGTAAAAAAACAACATAACAAACTTAACAATTCTTGATCTAAAACGAGCAAACAAAAGAATAATTCGTTAATATTTAATACATAATTTTTAATTAATATATATTATGTATTAATTAAAAAATAAACTTTAAGATTATTTTATTAGTTATTTCAAAAAATAAAGTTTTAGAAAAATAATTTGGTTTAATTGTTTAGGATTTAAGCGATTATTTTCTTTAGTTTTGATAAAACTTGACTTGGAAAAAATTCTTTCACTTATCAATATCGAATTTCGAATTTCTCAGTCCTTTTCCTGGATTTCTCTAAACGTATAGAGTCCTGTTTTAATTTTTTTGTTTTTTTCATTTTAACTCTTCCAATTGTTTCGGTTAATTCTGTTAAAAGATTGATAGAACACCTTCTGTGTTTGTATGAAAAAATATTGTCTAAACACATACCTTTTTTATATGAGACGAAACAGATAATTAAAAACTCAAAAAAATATGTTATAATTCTACAAAAAAAAATTAAAATTTTCTTACGTCAGTTCGACTGAAATTAACCGGTTAAGTCGTTAATCGAAAATAGCAAATTTTTAATTAACCGATCAGTTAATCGGGTAGTAATTAATCGGTTAACCGAATGAATGCCCTAACATATACAATTGCAACTGTTTGGAACTGTCTGTAGAACAACTATTTCATTTGAATAAAATTACTCGCAACATTTTCTTTTTGCTCTTTTTATTTTATTGAAATATAACACAATCGTTTAGGAACGTTTTGTTTTGAAAAATAATTCTGCGACTGATGCAACCCTCGAAACTAACTGTCATAGCAGGGCAGCTTTTGAGTTGATTTGAAAGAACACGGGTCCATAGAGCGAGGGCAACTTGTGGACCTCTAGAATTGGTAAATTCAGATATTTAAATTTTTAAAAATTCGCCAAAAATATATGCATTTGCAGATTGCAAAAAATTAGACTTAAGCTACGGTCACACTTATTAAATATTTGACCAAATAAGCAAACCCCCACTTTTATTAATAGTTAGTGAGATTTAACATGGTCTCAATATCACAAAAAAAAAATTCATTATACTGCTAGTCATAGCAAAAACCCTGTTTATGTAAGAGTTGGTATTAAAAACAAAATAAATATTGTAATTAAGCGAAATTATATTTAAGTTTGCCTGTTGGTTGCCTTTTTTTTATTTTGGCAAGTGTGACCGTAGCTTTAAGCCAGGGGTTTCCATTTCTTTGCACAATTGTGCACACCACTACTAACACATATTTTTATACTCTTCAATTCAGTCGTCGATGTGACTTCGACAAGTGTGCATGTCTAGCGGATGCTATATTATTTTGTTTCAGCTTACACTCAAAAAATATTGTGCGGTCAAAAATGCTTTTGGTAACATCCAATGCCTTGCGTGCAATTTTTATTTAGAGTTGAAATTTGTAAATAACTTAAAATTATATAAAAATGTAACGTGAATCCTAATCAACAAAAATTTCAAATTTTCAAATAATATCTACATTGTTTTGCATTTAAGCTAACGATATGTGTTTTGTTTGTGAATAAAATTCTTTGATGCCTGTAAAAGGGTCCCTTTTTCTTTCGTAAAAAAGACGTACCTAAATGCAGAAATTATTAAGAAAAAATAAACACAAGAATTTGTTGGTATTTTGAGCTTGTAAAAATATTTCTGTTTCTGTACCAATCGCGTCGGTAGGTTTTTTTCTTTGAAAACACTTTTCTTAAGTAAGTAAAAATATTTAAAAAACAATTTAAAAAAGTCTTGTTTTCCTACAATTTATGTGTAAACCTATACACATAAAAGCAAATGTGACAGCAGGTAAAATTTTTGGGTAAAAAGATGTGTTTTATTGATGTATTAATGAAACTTGATTGTTTGCCACTATTTTTATTGCTTACTTTTTGATGCTACAATTATATGACCGAGTCCAAAGAGTTAACCTTACTAATTTATGGTATTTATTTAACGTAACTTTGACCTGTTATAATGACTTTATAAATTTTTGCAGGCAAACTCAGGTGCACATTTGGTATTTTGTAAAAAGTTATGATATACCATTAGCTAGAATTAAAATGTGTGCACAGATGTTTGAAGTATGAGTATGCACAGATGGAGCCAATGTAATGTTGGGCAAATATAATGCTTATAGGCCGATTAAAAAAACACGAATTTGCAGTTCATAATTTTCACTGCATAATTCATCAGACCGCTCTTGCATCGAAATTCATAAATGATACCCCAGCTATGAAGACAGCAGAGGATATAATAAATAAAATTTGAGGCGGACATCAAGCGCTTACCCACCGAAAATTTGTAACCTTTTTGCTGTGAATTGTGACCTGAAAATGTTTACAGAAGTTCGGTGGCTAAGTCGCGGTGATTGCCTGAATAGACTTTATGATTTAAGAGAAGAAGTTCTTCAGTTCCTAGAAACTGAGAAAATAGAAAAAGTTTTAGCACAGTGTTTAAAAGACCATAATTTTATTTTAGACTTAGCTTTTTTGGCAGATACGACAAGTATGTTAAATGAACTTAATTTGGAATTGCAAGGAAAGGAACGCAATATATGCGACTTGTCAAAAATCATTCACAATTTTAAAACAAAACTTTTTCTAATTTTTTCCCAAATTAAAACTGGTGATTTTTTCAATTTTCCAAAAACTTCACTTGTTTATAGAAATCTCGAAATCGACAAAAGATATGAATATGCCAAAATATTTGAAACACTTTTCAAGACAGGTTTCAAGATTTTGTAATTTTACAACCGCTATTAGATCTTTTCGAAAACCCTTTTCGTTGCGATGTAAGCAACTACGAATTTGATATTCAATCAGAACTAATCATACTACGAAGCGAAGTAAATGCTCCAGACGAAAATAATATTGTAGAGTTCTGGAAATATTTGGATGGCGAGTTCTATCCTGAACTAAAAAAAAATTCATTTAAGTGCCTCTCTTTATTCGGCACTACTTACCTATGCGAACAAATTTTTTCGGATTTAAAATTTATTTGTTCCAAGCAACGTAATAAATTAAGTTCATCCCATTTGAAAAGCATTCTACTATTACGAAACTGACATAAAAGTATAAATTTAGAAGATATTATTTTATAAGTTGTATAACACAACGGAACAAAATTAAACATTTTTTGTGTTGATAGAAAATTTGTAACAGATCTTTACCAATTCAATGTCGCTGATTTTAAAACTGCACTTTTTTTCTATCAGCTGTGATTTGCGTGCAATATTTATTTTTTATGAATTTTTAAAACATAAAAATCTTTAATTTTTTTACAATTGTTTGATAAGATATTTGAAACTGATTTAGAGTCAAAAAGCTTCCGAATAAAAAATAAATTGCAATTTTAAAATCAGCGACATTGAATTTGTAAAGAGTTGCTACAAATTTTTTATCAACACAAAAAATTTTTAATTTTGTACCTTTGTGTTATACAACTTATAAAATATATTACTAACATTTTATTTCGGCTGTAAATGAATGCATTCTCTCAATTTGTTTACTCTCTGGTACTCACTACTACACAACCAAAAAATTTTTGGAAGCCCCTGCTTTAAGCTGACCTACAAAAAATATGCTTAAATGTACCGGTTATCTCCTTTGTCTTTAGAAATATTCGGAAAAAACGGATTTTTTGGGTGGATTTTTTTTTAACGATTTTTCGAGTTTTTTAATCGGGTGTGTTATTTTTAGTATCAAGCTGTTATCAATAGTGGGTTACATATTTTTTTTTTTATTGGTAAAAAAGCAGACTTTAAGCAATGGTATGTTATATTTTTAAATTCTTATGCATTTTTCTATTTAGTGGTATATACGAGGCGAATGTATATGGACTAGGGAGATCGAACGGTTATTATTCGAACGGTTTTAACCGGTTATTTTTGCTTTGCCCAAGTCGGTTATTTTAAAATGCCCATTTTTCGAATATCGAATAAACCAGTTATTTTGTTATAATAAACCGGTTATTTTAATAATGTGTAATTAATATACATTTTCCTTACTCTGGTTATAGATGTACCCGAAATTTAAGTATTTTCTAATTGAATTTTGGTCAAACCTAAACTTTTCATGAAGAATGTCAAAACAAAATGTAACAAAGGTCAAAAAACATTATGAACACTGTAAATACAAATCTCTTATAAAAGCGGGTGTTCCTGTAAAAAAAAAAACAAAAACTATTCAAAATACTACAAAAACGTGTGCAGTTAAAAAGTAAGAATTTGTGCGAGAGTATTCTAAATATTAAATATATTTTTATATAGAGGTTATCTCTAGAGATTTTTCGAACGCGATTTAAAAGACAAAGTTAGGTGCTTGAAGTGCCCAAAAATGGTAAGTTACAAAGGTTCTTCCATGTCACGACTTATAAATCACCTTTAATTAGTCTACATGCTTGACATTAATGTGATCCACATAAAACTTAACTCAGTTCGAAGTTGTTCTAAAGAGACTACAAAGAATACTTTACTACAAGAATGATAGAAGAAAGATTACGACAACACGAACTCAAAAATTTAATTTTCTGCGCAGGTGGGTCAAATGACGTCACGAAACATACACGAATAGGTAACCCTAGCTTGGGTTAAGCTACGTCATCTAACGGAAAAACATGCGCATGGCATAATCTCTTTTTATATCATTCTTGCTTTACTAAAATACGCGGCCAAAAAATGAATCATTGGCAGGGCTGCCAGATAAAATTGTGAAAAAATCGTCAATTTCTTGGGAAAAAATAAAAAAATCGTCTTTTTCTGTTTAAAAAATCTTCAAGAAAATCGGACAATTTAAAATTAGATTTTAAACGAAGTTTGTTCGATTTTTATTTAAAAACAAGCAAACAAAACATATACCCCCGTATGTTTATGAAATTGTTTGTTAAATTTAACAAACGTTTGTTAAGGAAAATTTTCGTAAAAAAATTGTTTTGTAAAGCTTTTATTACTATATTATAATAATCTAAGGTTTTTTCAAAGTCTTAATAAAAGATACTTTCAATCAAGTAATTTTTTAAAAAATTTTAAATTTGTATACCGTTCACCACAGAGGGTATATATGAGGAGCCGCAGAACAAAACGTACTTTTTCGCATTTTTTTACAAATTGGTTTTTTGATATTTTTGTAATATTTGGGTCGAAATCTAAGAAAAAATCTAGTTAGCATATTTTATTTTTTCTTTTTACCAAGAAAATGGGTTCTAAAAAAATTGATGCATAACAAAACGTACATTTTTCATTTTTATTTTTCAAAACGTGCTTTTTTCATTGTTTTTGCCCTTTTTTCGAGTAGTTGTTTTAATAACATAACATTTCTTAATATTCTTAATTTGTTTGACGTTTATTTATGTCATTTAATTTTCGTTAAAATTAACTGTTCAATAATAAATTCTTGAAAACGCGTCGAAAAAGTGAAAATTTTCATTAAAACAAAAACAAAGTTTAAGAAATTTTTTTTGTGTTTATCATACAATTTACCGTTTTTTAAAGAGAGAGAAACGCGTCAAAATTCTCATGTATGTATATTTAATTTAGAAATGTTTGACAAACAAAAACTATTTTTTAAACTTTGCTTTTGTTTTAATGTAAATTTTTATTTCTTCGACGCGTTTTCAAGAATATCCACCAATAATTGCAATAATTTAACTATTGTTTGGTGAATGAGTGTTATGAAAAAAATAATTAATACAATAGTATAATTAAAACATGGAAGAATTACAAGAATCTGTAGAAAATTTAAATATGGGAATACGTAAAAAGCAAAAACTTAAAAATGCTAAAAAAAAAGAAAATATTGCGAGTTTCATTTCAACATTTTGAAAACGACGTTGGGAAAAAAGTTTAACTATTTAAAAAGTATTATACTTATTAACTTTAAAATATGTATTGAATTATAAAAAAGAATTGTTTAGTTTCCTATTTAATTTGAAATAAAATAATAAAGTTTTCATTTTACTTATTTTTTATTTATTTTTTACTTTAATGGTTCAGGTTTAAAAACATTCAGTCAAAATTTTATCGTCTAAAAAAACGCACACCAAAACGTTCCTTTTTCTATATTTTTTAACAAAACGTACTTTTTAATTTTTTTTTTAACAAAACGTACTTTTTCGATATAAAATTGGTTTGATATTAAACATCCTTGACATTTAATGTGTTGACTTACGGCAGTTTGATTCATCTTTTGGTAAGCAAAAAACTTGTTTCCATTTCCAGGTTCATGCAGTTTTTTTAAGGGGTCGAAATAAATAATCCTCAATTTCCCAAAAATTTTAAATGTGTGAAAAAGTACGTTTTGTTCTGCGGCTCCTCATATACAAGTTGGTTTTTTATAAGTTTGTCATTCCTTTTGTAATTGCAACAATATTAAAATTAGGCCCTATAAAGTATATCCCCCATATTCATAAAAAAATATTTGAGGTTTATAGCAGGTTTATGAAACGAATTTTGTATGAAAATTTGTGTAATAAACCTTTTATTAATCAAAAATATTTTTTATGAATATGGGGGTATATGTATATTCTGAGTCCTTATGAATAGCAAAGTTGGTTTAACGATGTCAATCTAACCACGTATCTGTTGCAATTTCCGGGATTTCCGAAGACTCGTATATAAAAACTGCTATACATTTACATTAGATATAGTACGGAATAGTGTGCTATTATACTTCAGCCAGATCGGTCAACAAATGCCTAAGATATGAACAAAAAACCACAACTGCCTTTAATTTCTACCCATCTCTAAATCCAAATCTCTAATTTTGACCTGTAAACCTTAACTTCTTTAAATCTTCTTATAATTTGTTATTATTTTTTCTTTTTTACCTGAAATAACATTTCCTCACGAAATTATAGTTTTGGCACCATGACAAAGGAGGATAAAATTTGGCTTAAAAATTTTTCATATATATGGAGTATTAAATTTTAAAAATCTCAAAATCAAGGTTTTGGTACGAATTTTTACTTAAATTAACTTGACTCAAAATTTAGCTTTTGCTCATACAATTTTTTATGGAAAAGAGGAAAAATTTCTAGTATAATTTTATTTACAATAGGAATGAATATAAAAATTTACGCTTTCTTGTTTACAAAAATGTTTTTTTTTTTCTGTGCAGCCTAATAACAAACATCAAAAGATTTAAAATTGTCTTATTTTGAAGACTGAATAAAATCGTCACTTTTTAGAAAAAAAAAATCAGCAAATCGGCACTTTGCTAATTTCAAAATGACGATAAATCGTCAAATCTGGCAGCCCTGATCATTGGTGAAATATTGGATCATTGGGTGGTAAGCTACAACATTCCAGCGGAATCAACGATATGGGAATAATTTCTACCAGTTTTTTTTTATTAAAACACCAAGAACTAAAAAACAAAACTGAAGAAATCAAACAATGTAATGGAAGCTTTTAAATTGTAGTCGACGAATTGACAAATATTTTACATTCTATTCACATTCTATGTTCATTTTACTATTCGTTTCTATAATGCTGAAACAAAATAGTTTGAAATAGATAATCCTGGCTTAGTGTTTTTGTTTGTAACTTTTTAAAAATATGGTTGGTTTATATAGACATGCTTAACCACCAACAAATTAAAACTCATTCAAAATAAATTTGGGAGAATATTTCAAATAATAACTTTACTAAATTCCTATAATTTATTTGCTTTTGTAAAACGCTTGTCTAGATCAAATATCATTCAACAGTTTCTTAATTACATTAAACAAATATCTTTTTACAAATAAAGTTTAGTAAATCAATAAAAAATTGTTGAAAACTAAGTTAAAGTTTGATAAATTTACTGGTCCCACTTTTCTTGGATTTTATCGTCAAATATTTGTTAGGTCTGACCTAAGACATATCTACATATGTATTTTGTTGGTTCCCTACCTTTGCAAATTGTTTTGTTTTTATTCAAATTAACGTTGTATTACAAAAACTTAATTAATTTTTGTGTTTTTATGTATTCGAATTAAGACCGGTTAACCGGTTATTTAAAAAATGCTTAACCGAAAACCGGGGTTTTTAAAATAGCAACTATTCATAATATTAGAAAACCGGTTATTGAAAAAAGTCGAATAATCGATCACCCTTATATGGACATAAATGTAATACATATGAATACTCATTCGTTCTTTCGCTGATAAAATATATTTTGTCCAGATATATATGTATATAAATTTTTTATATTTTTTGAAAGAAATCATTATAAGTATGCTTGAAGGAGCAATTTCTTATAAAATTGACATTTGGTTCTCCCACATGCCCTATCCAAAAAAAATAAAATTAAATTTTTCAAATAAAAAAAAATTTATTTGAGTACCGACTTTTATAAAATTAGAACAATAATGTTTTCTAATATGGCCATAATTTTCTGGAAAATTCTGACTCGCATCGAGTGGTAAATAGTGACAGCATTGCCTTTTTGTAAAAAAAAAAATAATTTTTTAAATGCGATTTTCAGTGATTGGGAATTTGGGCTATATCTTTATCAAAAAAAAATGTTAAATTTTAATTAAAATTTTTCTTTACAAATAGAATCTGGGAATTTTAGTTCTCATGTTATTTATAATTTTTCTTTGCATTATACCAATTATCTACAACAACAAGACCGTTTTACTTTGTGAATATGGTTTGGTACGTCTTAAATATCATTATTTGTTGTTCTTATTGTGGTCTGAAAATTAATAAAAATTTTGCACTGTTAAATGATATTGAAACAGGTGTATTTAACTGTACAAAGATTCTCACACTGAAACAAAGGAATTTTTCGCACACGAAATTTAAAAAAGTACCCAAAATAGTGCGAAACGCACCGACACCGACAACGCTGATGTTCTTTCCAGAAAAAAATAGTGCAAGATTATCCCTATCGGTTCAAAAGTTACAGATTTTTGGCCGATGAAAAATTATTATCAGGCACTGTGCCGCGATATTAACATATAAAAAACAAAATGTGATGTATTTTGGGGAGCGGCAAAGAATTTGCTTCCTATTTTGGAAGCTTCATTGACATATATTTCACTCTAGGAGGTGACTGGCACAACTTTTTTCGACCCTACTTAATATGTTTACATAGCAAAAAATAGTTTTCATATTTGAATACGAAAACCGCATATTTGATTTAAAAAAAATTTTAGTTTTCTGCGATGAATATTTTTGCGGTATTGATAAAAAAGTTTGCGGGTATAGTTATTGAAATTATAGTCAACAACCAAGTTAATTGAGTGAATAAAACAAGTTGTTGCCCAAAATAAATTTTTTTTTTTTAAATGATTACGTGATTTATTAAAATACATTTTTCGAAATGTTGAATAAATTAAACAAAATGGTCATCGAATCTTTATTTATTTTAAATTAATTATGAAGTGTTAAACTCCCAATTTTTATTCTTTGATAAAATACTAAAATTTATTGCGCATCTCGCTGATTGCTTAGGCCACATCTTTGGAAAATTAAAGATATTAAAATTGTAAACCGAATGAGAATTACAAACACTAAAGTCTTATTTGCAGCGATATCAAAGCTATTAAAAAATAAACAAGAGTTGTCTTTACTTTCATTCAAATATGTTTTTATTGAATATGAAGAAATATTTAATTATTTCATTATTATATATGTTTTATTGAGTGCTATTTTGCAAAGTACCATTTTGTTGAATTTTTGGAATCAAATAAAAGTTTGTTGACCTAAAATTTTATTTTTAACAAACACATTTTTGTTAAACATTTTCTTGAGGTATTTTTTTCTGTGTACATAAATGTATACAACCAAGTCGTCTACTTAAACTTTCAAATCTATTGAAGCTTTTATTTGTTTTAAAACTCGAACCCTGAACACATGTCATATATGTACCTTTATGACAACACCATCTATCTCTCTTGCCAAATGTCGTTGACAATGCAACAGGAGATTTTTTATACAATATTTTTTTTTTATTTCTTATAAAAATTGTTCTAAAATAAAGTAGAAATAAAGGACTGCTGCGCATCAGCTTATCTGTTGTTGTTTGCCTTATGCGCAATCATATTGTTATTGTCGCCATTGTCGTCGTTTAACATAAAAATCATATTGCGGCAGCAACTTTTTTTCTCTTTTCTTTTTATGCATATTTACCTTTAAACAACTTACGTGAATTTATGTTTTGTCCCTTCATATCTTGCTTTATGTTGGTGGTTACTACAGATACTGACTTCAAAAAAAAGTATGGGCAAATTCAATGTACCAACATTTTTATGCTCGTATCTTGGGCAACCAACATTTACATTGTGTGTGGAAACATCGTCATCATCATACTTTTGTTTTGTGCTTTTGTGTAAAAAGGTTTTTTTTTGTGTTTGGTAGCAAGTATGTGCAGATGGATGGATGTGTTACATTTTGGATTCCTTTTATATTTGTGCTCTCTTTACTGTCATATTTCATGTTTGTCCGGATGGATACCATCTACGCAATCAGCCTACAGAGCCACTTTTTTCCTACTTCTTGGGTTTATTGCCGTTGTCGAACGCCAAACAACAATAAAAATAACTTTAATACGACACCAACATTGAGTTTTTTGGTATGAATTTAATGTAAAGTAAAAGTAACAAACATTAGCAGTTTGCGAAAGGAGTGGATTCTATAGGGAATAACATTCCAAGGGGAATTAGCAACAGTTTTGGACTTGTGTTGAAAAAAATTAATTAAAATTTGAAGAAGGGACTTCGCTAAGAAAGCTAATTTCACTTAATATAAAAAAAATTCCGCAAGATTTCTAAAACATCTAAAAATCATTGTAAGATCATTATATTGTACTTCTCCAAATTAGTGTAGAAGATACTGCCTTTAGAAAAGCGAGTTTGCTTTTAGGGTAATGTTTCATTTATTGCATGTATAACTCCAAAAAGCAGCAGTCACAACAAATGGCAAATCATTTATAAATGGTTGGTGTCTTTGATTTTTTATAGGGCATTTTGCTTGGTAAATCTGTCATTTATTCTTACACTGATAGAAAAAGCGTCAGCGCTGATGTATTTTGACACCAGTACTATGACAAGACCCCACGCCACTTTTCGTCATTGTAATGCCATCCTTAACATCACTTGTCCAAATTGTCATCAGGGTCAAAAATTTAAATTATGTCACCAATTAGATGACAGATTGGCATCACAGAAATGATGAATCGGAATCAGCTTAATAACAAATGTCATTAGTGCGATGCCTCAGTAACATCGGAGAAAGGACTCATTAGGCTCAATTAAATTAAAAATTGTCATCAAATTGAGCCATTGGAATTGACTTCAGTCAAATTGAAGGAATATTATTATGTATTTACCTGTTACAAATGTTTGTTTCACTTTTGCTGTATTCTGCCTCTACAAAGGCTTTTACAGAAGAACTCTTAGGCCCTAATCATGTGAAACGTACCGCAACGCCAAAGAATTACATTGAAAGCACAAAAAATGTCATAAATATTTTGTAATTTTGTTGATGCTTTCTACAGAAATTCATATTGCGTTTTAAAATTTCAAACGCTGCATAACTTGTGGCGTTGACAATTTTAAAACGGTACATGAATTTCTAATTCTTTTATATTTTTTCGAATTTATTTTATGAGTTAAATTTCGTGATAATTCTACTTTGAAAGTTTGATGTATTTAACTTAATCATTTAAAATTAATAGAATATGGGAATTTTTGCTTCTTATTTTACATATAAAACATGAAATTAATGTTACTAATACACAAAATGTGGCATCGAATTGATGTCACTGTAGTCACAAATGACGAATAAAATATGACAATATTTGATAATGATGTTCTTGACTGGATTGATGTCACTTTTTGTCTCAGAAATATGCTTTAAAAAACGTGTTTAATGCGCATTAAATATGCAGTAAAATCTCGAAACTATGCCTTGAAAATTGTTTAAAATATGCCCCAAAAATAGCTCATTTGAAAACAGAATATTCGACAGTTTAAACCCATTTGCATTAAAAAAAACAATCATAAAATTATAATCGGTCAAGCCCAAACGCCAGACTAACCCAGCAAACACTTTACTTACTTTGTAAGTTAGCAAGTAATGTTGGAGAAATATAAACACTACTTATTTTTCGGCTGAATAACTACTTATTTTTGTTCGAGTTGTCCACAGAATTCAGTAGTTGCAATACACTTACTAGAAGTCACAAAATATCTAGTTATTATTTAACTACCAGTAAGTTGAATTGTAAGTACTTACAATATATTTAATAGGAACCAAAAAATAACTAGTTTTTATTTAATTGGCGCTAGTTAATAGACCTAATAAGTAGTTATGAAGCTAGTTACCAGTAAGTAAATATTCAGTACTGAAAACAAGACAACTAGTAAGTAGTTATTTAGGTGATTATTAGTAAGCAAATATTCATAACTGAAAATAATATTAGTGAAAAGTACTTACTGAGGTCATTACTAGCAAGTACTTATTGAGGTTTTCAGAATAATGACAATTGTAATTACAACTACTTACCAGGTAACGTAAGAAATAACTACGACCTATTACCAAAATTTAAAAAGTTTTTATTTAGAAACGAAAGGCAGTCATGGGCTCACAAAAACAAAGTTATATTATGAAGGTAAAATTCATATGAGAGTTATTTGTGGCGAATATTATCTAGATATAAACATTCATATGAGATTTTTTTGTCTTAAAGGGATTTCAGGGGCAGCCGCTAATTTTTTTAATGTTAAAATTATAAAGAAAGTTAAAACTTTTTTAGATGGGAGCTCTAGGCAATTGTGAGCCGATTCAAAAAGAATTTAATTTGCAGTAAAATATTTTTACGGCGAATTTAATCTAAATACTGCGGTAATCATTTAATCGGACTTTTCCTTTAATCGGTTAATCGCACGATTAATTAGCCGAGGTTTTGGTTTAATCGGTTAAAAATCGGTTAATTTTGTAATTGATCGGTTAACCGATTAATAAAGATTTTTTATAAATTAAGTAATTTCAATAATAAAAATGCATAAATTATTTATTATTTGGAGTTTATTAGTAAAAAAAAAATAACAACAATTCTTTCACTAAAATGAGCAAACCAAAAAATAGTTCTAAGATAATTTTATCAGTTATTTCAATAGTTTAAGGAGACCTTAAAAAATAATCTTTTAGAAAAATTTTCAGGATTTAAGCGATTCTTTTCTTTAGTTTTGATAAAACTTGACTACGACAACTTATTTCACTTCTAGTTGATGTTGGAGAAATCGAAAGCAACGCATAATACAGAATATCTAATTACACAGTCCTTTTCCTGGATTTCTCTAAACGTATAAAATCTTCCATTATGCCATTAGAGTCCTGTTATAATTTTTTTTTAATTTTTAACTTTTCTAATTGTTTCGGTTAATTTTGTTAAAAGATTTATATGAGATAATCACCCTTATCGCGGTTGGCGTAGGCGTATTTAGGCGTATGTCGCATTTGTTGTCGTATTTAAAATTGAATGGTATCGTGGAAACTTTTCGCCTACGCCTACGACTCTCTATTTTTCGTAAGAGAGTCGCTTTGTAACAGATTACTAAATTTTTTTTTTTAATGAAACACCCTGTTATGAAAATGTCAACAAATCACTCATCTTTTGTATTAATTTTATTTAATCCTTTATTATACCCTTTTGCCAAGTACGGCTCTTTTTTCCATTATCTCCACCAACTTGGAAAATTGTGCGGGTGTGGTAATTTTTATGCTAAAATATAAAAAAATAGAAAAAAAAACAAAAATTTAAACAAAAAGCTTTAAAGCTGCTTTTTATATAACTTACGATTTGTTTGACTCCATTTTTAAATAATTTTTATCAAAAAATAAACTCTGTCGTGAGCAAAAAACTTAACGACAGTTTTTAGCGCTTTTGACAGGCAAATTTCTGCGATACCGTTTTTGTAGGAGAATTATATTCAGTGTCGTATTCGCTGGCGTTTTTGCCAACCGCGATGCGATTTTCTAAAAACGCCTAAAAACGCCAAAAAACGACACAAAATTGCCAACCACGATAAGGGTGAATATGAAAACAAATAACTAAATATATGCGATTAAATCGATATAGATTTCCAATTGAATTTTTTCCTGATTTCAAGAGTAGTTTAGGTAGCATAAGTTGGTCCTCAAAGTATGAGATATAGAACAGGACATATTTTTATGAACTTTGAACAGGGTAGAGTTTTCAAAACAGGTTCGATTTCAATTCGATTTCCAGAACATTTCTGATACATATAAAAAGTACGTAAAACAAAAAGCTGTTGGCAGCAAACACCTATTTAAAATTAAGATCACTAAACACCTTCTTTTTTATGAACAAATATTTTCTAAACACATACCTTTTGTATATATGACGAAACGATTAATTAAAAACACAAAAAATGTGTTATAATACTAAAAAAAAATTAAAAGTTTTGCAACATCGGTTAATCGGTTAATCGACTGCAATTAACCGGTTTAATCGTTAATCGAAAATAGCCAATTTTAAATTAACCGATCAGCTAATCGGGTAGTAATGAATACCCTACTAAATACCAACATAGATGGTTTACGGACACAAAAAGCCTAATTTGGAAAGAAGTTGTTATGGTTAATATGTGGTTATAGACCAATTCTCACCATTAACATAGACTTCGTCCTTAGTACAAATTAAATGTATTTACCAAATTTGATAAAAAGTATCTACAAAATTGCAACTTGTACTTTGCGCACAAAGTTAACATGGACACACAATCAGCCGGACGGACGGATGGACATTGGTAGATCAGTTTAAACCGTGATTTTGAGTCGGTCGGTATACTAAAAGATTGGTCCAGATTCCCATGTATTACTTCGCCAAAAACGTATATAATTTAGGGATTGCTGTTCGGTTTAAACCGAAATCGAAAACCGACAAAAACCTCGATTTTCAGCTGTTACTTCAAAAATATATTTATGCTTAAAGCAATTACAAATTATACATAACACTCGTACTTCTCATATAAAAAGTTTATATATTACAGCCGGCCACAGTGGCAAGGTGTATCAAATATTCTTAAAATTACAAAAAAATACTGAGAAGGTGCTGCATCGGTTAAAATAGAAGGATCTTTTGTCGAAATCTTTAAAAGTCTGGCATTTTAAGCAAAGCGCGAATAGAACTTATTTATAAATAAAAAAAAATTTAACAAATAGAATCTGGGAATTATTTCTTTTTCATAAGTTCCTTTATTATATTCAACTTTTTTTTTATATTTCGAATTTATTCTATGAGCTAAATTTCAGTTATGTATTTTATAAAGCTTTTTTAGTAATTTTTAGTAATGACTTTATACACTTCCAGACTATTATCTTGTATCTTCTTTTTCCATTTTACCTTAGCTATCCTTTGGATAGCAATGAAGTATATTGTATGTCCTGATAAGTGTAAAATTTTTCTGTAAAATGTATTACTCCACTAAATTCAGACCATGTTAATGATATAAAACTTTCCTGTATGTACCGAAAGTTTATATTAAGTATAAAAATATATTTATAACAAAAACACTTTTAAGTTCAATGACTTAGAATTTTCCTATTTGCACTTGTACCATTTTGATTCTTATCCCCTAAATTGGGCTATATGAAGGTTGTTGTAAAGCTCGAAAACAAAATCATTGGGAGCCGCCCAAGCAGCAATTTCAATAAGTTTTCAAACAGCAGGAAGTCGATAGACGTTTAAAGACAATGTTGCAAGTCCGAAATGCTACTTTAAAGCAATAATATGAAGACATTTTTAAGCCTGCCAACCACCACAATCAACGCTTAAGTCGAATACCCATAGCACCATGTTCAGAGAAAACTTCCGCAGGCTTACACCGGCCGTCGGCACAATTTTGCCCGCTGACGGAAGATGTCCGTCTTCAGGATCGTTAGTTTTAATGGGTCAAAAGCTCATTTAAATAACCATGGGATTTTAAAAACCGTCCGGTTAGAAGAGCTGTTCGTGAGTCGAGCTTTCAATGTATTAGAAAGAGCCCCATCCACGGATGGAAATCAAGGTACAATTGTACATTTTGTACCTTGTTGGTACCGTGGATTACTTGGTACAATTTAAAAATCTCAACGTTTCGTTATATGCACGCAGAGAAAAAAACATGTTTCAATATGGTCACCTCCAACAAAACTATTTTTAACAAAAATGTTAAACATATTATGTTTTATTTAACCATATTATTATCAACGACAACCAGATTATTGTTAAATTTGTCCTACATCAACAAGCTGAAACCAAATTATGATTGCCTTTAAACAGTTATGGTTATATATGACAATAATTCGTTTTTAAACTAACAATAGTATTTTCCTCTTTTTCAAGAGCAACATTCTATTGTTGAAAAACAACCATGCTTTTATAAGTGTTAAACATATTTTAGTTATAATTAACCATAACATGTATGGAGGCAGCCATAATATGGTTGTGCCTTTTTGATGAAGGACTAATTTGACCATAATATGATTGTTGGCGACAGTAATATGGTTAAATTTAACATTATATGTTTAAATTTTATTCAAAAATAGTTTTGTTGGAGGTGAACATATTTAAACATGTTTTTTCTCTGGGTGTGGCAACATTAATTTTGTTTTGTTCCCTTTAATTTTTTGTCCGTTTGTTTTCTTCTTTTTAATGGTTATAATTCTATAATGTTCGTTAACTGCAACATTCGTTATCACTTGTCGCCAACTTTACGTTTGTTAGAAAACGTATCTTTACTGCAGAACGAGGAAGTAGTGTAAGATTAATTTGTGAAGCCCTAAGTAGTACAATTTTGGGTAGAGTGGATGAAGCGATTGCCATGTTTAGAAAAGGGCCAGCAAAGCAAAATTTATACTCTTTGCAAAATATCAATAACGGGTGGTATTGTTCATATCAAAATATATGCTTTACGGTCTAAAGTATTAAAAATTAGTTATTTCAAGAGAAGTAACAGAAATTTGATATTTTCCACATTCGTCGGCCAACGTTGCACTGCACTGTGGCTGAAAATTGAATTTCGTCGGCCAAAAGTCCAATTTTTTGTCATCGCCGATTTCAAAAATTTTAATGCCATTCGATAGCAAACATCTTAGAAATAAGGTATCCAAAAAAAATGGATTAAAATATTGGATGTGGCATGCTGCTGGAAACAAATATTTTATGTTGTTTTAGAAAAAGAATTAATTTTTGTAAATTTGATCAGAACTGAGTTATGATTTCTCACAAACTGTTATCAGTAAAGGGTCAGTAGCGGGTTAGTAGTCTTTAAGAAATGGTTCGTTACACTGTACCATTTATACCTGATGTGTTATTAAGAGTTTCCCCAGGTTCTATATTTTAGTTATATCCGAATTTCAGAGGAGTAGAATTTGTTAGGGTCAAAAGAGATTAAAAAGATTTTACTACCATCAGAAAGCTAAAAGTGTGCTCTTTGACCCCATATATAATTGTGCAACTGTCTGTAGAACACTTTTTTCATTTGAATGAAAAAATCTCGCAACATTTTTTTTTTTTTTGCTCTTTTTATTTTACTGAAATATAACACAACCGTTTACGAACGTTTTATTTTGAAAAATAAGTCTGCGACTGATAACATTTTTGAAACTGTCATAGCCGGGAAGCTTTTGAATTGATTTGAAAGAACACGGGTCCATAGACGGTCGGGAGATTGACTTGTGGACCTCTCAAACTGGTAACCTCGGATATTCAAACACTTAAAAATTCGTGAAAATTAAATGTGTTAATGAATTGCAAAAAAAAAATTGGACTTAAGCTTACCTACAAAAAATATGCATAAATGTTTAGGTTATCATCCTTTGCCCTTAGAGATATTCGGATAAAACAATTATTTGGGTTGATTTTTTAACGATTTTTTAAGTTTGTTAATCGGGCGGATTAGGTTTTATATCAAACTATTATCAATAGTTGGATAAACATTTTTTATATTGGTAGGAAAGTTGACTTTAAGCAATGGTATGATGTATTTTTAAATGCTTATGCCTTTTTTTTATTATTATTATTCCTACACTAAATCCCGCTAAGCTTTTCGCTTGTCTGCAGGAGACCAGAGTCTCTGGCGGGAATCGAACCCGCAACCCCGGTACTGATAGACTAGCTCACTACCAGCTAGCCTACCGGGGCACCCTATAAGTATAGTGGGATATTCGAGGTGATACATATTAATACTCGTTTTTACTATCTCACCGAAAGATTGCCATGTCATCTTAAATTGTCAATTAAATCAAGTAATGCTGTTTCAAACAATTTTTTTAATTGCTCCAATTAATTCTCCTTAATTGAAAATAAAAATTATATTGTTTATTATTTTGTATATTTTTTGCAAATATGAAAACATACACACAAACTTCAAAATAATTTATGTTGTAGAAAAGTTTCAAACAATTATTTAATAGTCTCAATTAACTGTGTTGACTGAAAAACATACATATTTTGATTTATGTTTACGTTTTATATAGCCTCTTTTGCTGGTGGGCACATATCAATTAAACCTATTGATTGAAACTCAACAGCAAGAAAAGCTCAAACTTATAAATAAGTTTATTGATATTATCAATTTGTTTGCAGGCGGAAAACCAGTACAGTATTTAATTAATATCACAAATTTCTAACTAATGTGTTAATTGAAGTTGGTTTTACATTTTTACTGTGCGAGGAGGTTCTTTTCCAAACTTGACTATTCCACTTTTTGTGTTGTTTTTACAATTTGAGAATATAGTTTTTTGGAATGTAATTTTTTTACCTGGAATAATCTATTTTTGACGAAATCAGGCCTGTTTTTCTGGTGCTATTATAGAGTTTTGGCCGATTTTTTTTAGATGAGCATTTAATTTCAATGTAGCAAACAAAACAAATCAGTTCTGTCAAATTCAAGTTTTGAAAAGAACTTCCTCAACTATTTTCGCATTTACAACGACAAGGAAAAAAGAAACGGCCTCCCTTCCACCTTCTCTGCAAGTGCTTGGCGCCGGCTGTCAAAAGAGACAGATTCCTGGTCAACTACACACTATCCAACCTTGGAGAAATATCTGTAGCCAAACTAAATGACCTGAGATATTTTACGGCTATATGGTGAATGTGATACTATATAAGTATACATTACAATACATCCGACAAGTAATGTGTTCTTGTCAACAGGGAGGCATTTCGACTCAACTTGATTGCTTGTTAAGCCTATAGTACACGGCATGTAAAAAGACACATGCGCATGTGGTTCTGACGTAATTTTGACGTCAATGCAAAGCCATAATAAACATTGCGTGTTGTGTGATGACGTCAAAATTACGTCAGAACCACATGCGCATGTGTCTTTTTACATGCCGTGTACTATAGGCTTTAGAAAATATTTTTTCCAGAAATATATAAAAAATTTTATATTTTTGGAAAGAAAACGTTATGAGTATGCTTGTAGAAGCAATTTTAAGTCAATTTGACATTTGTTTCTCCCACAGGCCCTATCCAAAAATTTTGGATATCCAAAAATTTTGGATAGGGCCTTTGGATAAGTAAAAAATTCTAATAATTCAACACACCGATTTTTATAAAATTAGAACAGCAATGTTTTGCGATATTTCCATAATTTTCTGGAAAATTCAGAACAATATCGAGTGCTATTTAAAAAAAATCATTTTTTTAAAAGCGTTTTTCCGGGATTGGGAATTTCTTAATAAAAAATGGGGATGCCGTGTGGTCCACTGTTTTAAGATCTTTTCGGTCTACATAACCTCAAAATTTCATTGTGATATCATCTATCCATGTCAGATTCATGAAATGTCAAACATTAAAAGTATTACAGGTGTGATCATTTACAAAAAATTATTGCTTATTTTTAATAATTGTTACTAGTAAGTTTTTACAAAAAACTTGCAACGAGAGACTAAAAAAAACTAACATGATAATAAAATGATTACATTTAATTATAACAGGATGTAATAAAAACAAATTAGGATTAAGGAAAAAATATTATGATGTAATATTACGAATATATTTGGTCATAATGTGATTCAATAATAATCGCAATATGTTACCTACAATCATGAATCTTATCATAATATGTTGCTCTTAGAATATGATTACCACAGCCATGTTTTTTCTTTGCGTGTAGATATATGCAATTATGGACCTATTACAACAAAATTATGTTATAGGGTTAAGACTAATAATATAAGAATTTTTAAAGTCGGATATTATCTAGGTAACAACATCTATTTGAGATTTCTTCGTCTTAAAGTGATTCATGGGAGGCGTTTATATATGCTATATGCTTAAGCTATTTTTTATCAACACATACCACTTACGGCATAACAAGATATTTTCGTGAGTAGTATTTGTATGGGAGCCATGGTCAAATGGGGACTGATTCCAAAATTAATTTAATAAGATAATTAAGGTTGAAATATATGTGCCAAATTTTGTCCAAATACCAACATAATTAGATGGTTTATGGGTACAAAAACTCTATATATTAGGAAAAAAAGTTCGTATTAAATTGTGGACCAATTCTCAAAATTGTCAAACAAAAAACAATTGCAACCAGCCAGCAGGACAAACGACTCAGATAATGATTCTAAGTCAATCGATATACTACAACAAATATTTAAATGTGTTTCACTTAAATAAGATCATAATATTAAGATTCATATAGTAGTTCAAAATAATTTAATAAAAATAACCCAGCAAAAACTTTACTTACCTGGTAAGTTAGCAAGTAATATTGGAGAAATATTAGCACTAATTATTTTTCGACTGAATAACTACTTATTTTTGTTCGAGTTGTCCACAGAATTCAGTAGTTACAATACACTTACTAGAAGTCACAAAATATTTAGTTATTATTAAACTACCAGTAAGTTGAATTGTAAGTACTTACAATATACTTACTAGAAGGCAAAAAAATTTTACATTTTGGCCAAACAGGAGGTCTTTCTCATCCATATAACTGTCCCAAACCAATTAAATAGCTATTTCTTCAATTTTTTTTTATATTTAAAACTTTATTTTTATTTTTTTAAGCGGGTATTTTTTTTTTTTTTTTTTTTTTTTTTTTTTTTTTTTTTTTGCTCAAAAGAAAGCTAAGGTCTTTTCCTTTAAGGTAGTTCTGGTCGCTTTTTGGGCCGCGAGTGGGTTATGTATAAAAAAACTATTTTGAATTTTTTCCTATTTGTGTTTCTAAAATCTTAAAAATAAAACTTATACTCCACACCTCAAAGAAATAACCCACACTCTACCCACGAGAGTAAAAATTACACCAAATTCGGGTATTTACTCACAAAGTGGCACACTGGCACAATAATAAAAAAAAAAATTGTACCGTCAGGTTCTAAAAAGTACATTTTGTTTACATAGATTGAACAAAATCCCAAAAGACATTGTCCATCTCTGGCCCCATCTATTATAGGCCATTAATATCGGGCCCAACGATTGCAGGAGATCTGTGCCGAATACAGTTGATTTGTTTGAAGCGAACATTGGCCGAAAATGCGAGAAATATGCGATTAGACATGAAGCCGTAATGTTCCATATTGACTGCCCTCGACCACATGTTGCAGGACCAATTTAAAACTATTTAGAAAATAGTAGTTGGGAAGTTTTGATCTAAACGGAACTGTTTAACTACACCAGGGTATCTGAAATCGTTTTGGTTTTTTCTTGGCCTCAAAAAATGAACAGTTTATCAATACTTTGCCAAAAGGATAGGATTTACCTAAAGAAATCGATTTTAATGGAAAGATTTATACATTTCGATGTAATTCATGATTATTTTCGGTTTATTTTCATTCCTTTAAACCCCTGATTTTCAACCTCCATACATTTAAACGTTAATATGGTAATGGGATTGTATCGTGTACTCGTAGGAAGAAAGACGGTTTAAACAAGTATGGAAAGTAGTAGAAGTAAGTAACAAAGGACCAAGTATATTACAAGTGTAAGAATGTGTGTACATAAATCGATATTAAAATAAGCTTCATAATGTAGAAAAATAACAAACACCATTGCACAACGTATTGAAAATAATGTGTTATGTGCTCGTTTTAAGGCCTCTGGTATTGTTATTTTGTATTGCTTATTTTTTTCTATATTCAGGTTGGTTGTTCGATAGACGACGGACAGTCGATTGTGGTTCTTTGGTGGTGACTTAATATGAACCTTAAGTTGTACAGAAAGATGCCATAAATACATTATACTCCCTTTATACCTTTGTCGCTATAGTACATTCTATTTTTTTATTTTTTATATAGACAATATCGATGAAATTTCATAAATCGATTGTTTTTCATTTTGCAACGCTTGCAACGTTTCAATGTTTTCGCTTCATGTGTCTTCCTTTTTTTCCATTTTCTTTGTATTTCATATTTTATAATTCATGTTTGTTTGTTGGAGACCTAAAATTTTCAACTAAGTCGCAAAGTGAGTAGGAAAATGTATGAGATTTTATATTTAATGTTCAGTGAAGCATTCAGTTGTTATGTTTTACTTGATGGCACAACAAAACAATGCAGCTAACAACAATAACAATAATAGTACTAATATTGGAAGGAACAAACAACTAAAACAAAATGTGCACAAAGTATAAGTGTGCTATGAGGCATGTGCTGCAGTCGGCAGATGCTGACGCGACGCCTTCGTTTCATTACTGTATGTATGTAGCAAACACTCTCATACTCTCGTGCAGGAATATAAATATTAAATTTGAATTGATATTTATAGATTTAAAATAATTAATTTTTAACAAATAGTTTATTTTGCCCAAAAGTCATCATAAATGGCCATGTTCCTTATAAATTTTACAAAGGATTTAAAAATTAGCGTAACTTTGTATAAAGTATTTTTAAGGAATGTTTAAGAGAATGTCCTAGATCGAATGTTAAAGCATAAATTAATTATATGTATATAAAGGCTGTTGTTTTTTAAGTCCGATAGAACACACGAAAGTGTCCGCTATCAAACGAACAGTCTTATCAGTGTTACCACCAGAAAAAACTCAAAACTACACTTGAGATGCGGCAAAATTACCCAATTTATATGAAATTACACCTGATATAAAATAACGTTTAATTATAAAAATAAAAAATTTACAAAAAAAAGAACAAATTAAAAAGTACATTGCCGGTCAAATCTGAGCATTTGATACCCTACACCACAGTATTTGCAGACAAATTTGCAATTGACCTTTTAAGACAAAATTATGTTGAGGTTAAGACTGATAACACTATGCAACAAAAGGGAAGTTTTTTTTTCCTTGAATAACCACTATATTTTTTTGATCCGCTATAGTCATCTAACTAGAAAAATCATCATTATTTCAAATTCTATGGTCAGGTTTTTTTTAAAATTTTTTTTTCTAAAAATTGAGTTTTTTGAAAAGGCTGCTCCTTACATCTTATCGTAACTTTAGAACGACGTACCCGACTTTGGCATGCGTCCGTCAAAACATTTTAAATTACGCCAGATTTAAGTTTCTCTAATATCATTTTTTAATTTAGCCATTATTTTTGGAGTTATTGAGGCCAAAGTAGCAAAAAAAATATTTTTTTGTAAAATTTTTTAATTAAAAAAATTCATAAAAAATTGAAATCAACAAATACTTACCAGTCTTAGTACTTAAGCTCAAAGCTGTATGTATTAGAAGTAAAATAAATTTTATTTCATGAAAAACCAATGGATAAACTTCCGTTTTATTCCCGATAAAGTGAAAGTACCTACTTTGACATTTTTTTATCGCAAATTTGTGTTGAGCTAAAAGTTTTGTTATTTTTTAACGGGTTTACCCTGTTTATTGCACAGTATTTTGTTTAATCGTCTATTTTTATTATTTTATCATAAAGCTGTATATATTAGAAAAAAAATTAATTTTTTTCATGAAAATCCATGGATAAGTCCTGTTTTATACCCGATAAAGTGAAAGTACAAACAAAGTTATCAAGTAGTTATTTTTTTAGCAACAAGATTTACAAAGCATAATCTAAAAATAATTTCAACTTTTGCTTTAAGAAACCAAATAAAATCTCCTATCATATTTTCATTTCATAGGCCCTGATAACGTTACTCCATGGTCTTAAGTTGTTGATGAAATCACCAAGGTTTTCCGGAAAACAGTCCAGATGCGAGTGCAAGAAATGTGTTGTTAGTGACATAATTACACCTTAAATAAGAAATTAAGAAAAAATGAACAAATATGAATAAGAAAATTCATTTAATTCATTTTAAGTTTTCAAGCAAATCACGGACGATTTCTTTGTAAGAAAGTTAGAATTCCACCTAAGTTCTAGCGTTTCAAATAAACAAAGGCTCTACTCTCCTTGTCTAGTGCTTTCACAAAATTGTTAACTAAACTTTTTTTTTATTATTATTTCTACACTAAATCCCGCGAAGCTTTTTGCTTGTCTGCAGGATACCAGAGTCTCTGGCCGGAATCGAACCCGCAACCTCGGCACTGATACACTAGCTCACTACCAGCTAGCCTACCGGAGCCGAGCTTTATATGTAGTGGTGGTTAAATTACATTGTCCTTTTTAATCAACGCAGGGTACCTTACATTATGTAGGCCTAAGGTGCTTATGGCTCTTATTTTCCAATCCTTTTTTATGTAGTGATTTTTGCGATCTCGGCTATACACTTTCCAATTGTGATTTTCATACTTCAAATTTCTTAATAAAGTGGCCATAGTTTCATATGTTTCTTTCATTTAATGGCATGTGCAATAGGTATAGATGGCTTCTCGTTGCCAATATGTAGTAAAACAGCCTTAAGGCTATCTCTGCTACTATCAACAAATAACCGCCAGTCACTTGGAACATATTTTTGGCCGAGCTTCTCAAAGAGAACTTTTAAATCATAACAAAAACACAAATTGTCTTTTGTTATATAAAAATTGGCATATGGCTTATATCGGTTCCGGTACGCAGTTGACTTGACGTCATTTTCTAAGAAATTTCGCTCTCTTAAGCGTGATGCTAAGAGCTCCGATTTCTGATTTAAAAGGTAAGTACATGGTATATCACACGGAGCTTCAAGAAGTGACTTTCTATCTTGATGTAAAACGGGAAGTGTAAGTCCACCTGCAGAAATGGTCCATTGCATATGTTTTCCAAAACCGCTTTTACTACACAATTGAGAAATTGCTATCCAGTGCGACACAAAGAATGCTGACGAAGGCCGTAGAGGGCCAGAAAATGCATTACATTCTGCTGGTGTCTAATAATTGTAAATTTTTCTGTGCATAAATATACTTCATTGCTATCCAACGGAAAGCTAAGGTAAAATGTAACAAGAAAAAACAATATAAAAGTCTGGTAGTGTATAAAGTCATTCCTAAAAAAATGTTACGGAATAGAGCTATTACAAAAAGCTTTATAAAATACATAACTGAAATTTAACTCATAGAATAAATTCGAAAAATAAAAAATGTTGAATACAAAAAAAAAATAATTTTTTTGCTACTTTGGTCTCAATAACTCCAAAAATTATGGCTAAATTAAAAAAAAGTTATTAGAGAAACTTAAATCTGGCGTAATTTAAAATGTTTTGACGGATAGCATGCCAAAATCGGGTACGTGGTTCCAAAGTTACGATAAGATGTAAGGAGCAGCCTTTTCAAAAACCTCAATTTTTAGAAAAAATTTTTTTTAAAAAAAACCTTACCATAGAATTTGAAATAATGATGATTTTTGTAGTTAGATGACTATAGCGGATCAAAAAAATATAGTGGTCATTCAAGGAATTTTTGCTTGTTGCATAGTGTTATTTATCTCCTAATATGACTTTGTCTGGCGAGTCCATGATTGCCCATGGATCCTAAATAGTGCACTCTTTAGAAAATTTGTCTTTATGCACTGTGGTGGTATGGTATCAAATAATCGGGTTTGACCGACAATTATTTCTTACTTTTATTATTGATTAAAAAGGTGTTATACCCCTTTTACTGTATATGCCTTTTTATTTTATAGCCAACATTTGGTACAATTTTGCCATTGAGACTGTACAATTTAAGAACTGTCAGATTCCAGCTATTTTAGGAACCCTTTTCCCAAAGACTTGGAAAATCTAAAGATATTATGCAAATAAAACTGTAAATCAAATGAGAATTACAAGCATTCAAGTCTTACGATACCAACGCTTATACAAAACACCAACAATAATCAGTGAGCTTATCTTTTCTTACATTTCCCTGCAATTCGTTGGCTTTTTCCGTCTCGAATTGTAGTTGTAAGCAGTGCTGTCAGATGTGGCGATTTTTCGCCAAACGTGGCGATTTATAAACCCATTTGGCGATGAAATTTTGTGTTTGGTGACATGGCGATTTTTTTTTGCGATATTTAAAATGTTGGCGATTATTTTTCCAATTTCTAAAACGCATTTAAACTTCTTCTTTTCTTGTTTATATGAAAAATTTATGAGTACGGGTAGTGTTTTTTCTTTGAATTTTTAATAATATTTAGAATCAAAATTAAATGATAAGTTGAAAGTATTGCCAGATAATTACCTTGAAAACATTAAGAAGTTGTTGCTATAGAAATTTGGAATAAAGTTTAAGTTTTCTTAGATTTTCAAATATTTTCCTTATCAGAAGTATATTTGTTCAAGTATTTTAATATACACACAGTATGCAATATTTCGAGTTAATGTCATTTTCTTATCAGTCATCGGCTTTTTACGAAAAAACTAGACAATTTTTAATTTATTTTGGAAAATAAATTTTTAAAATTTAATCGTTCTCGATTGCATTTGAAATTGAATTTTCAAAATTTTAACAATAATAATGTTTACTGGGAAGTATGCAAAAATAGTTTAAATCATATCGAAAGTAAATCTCTTTAAAAAAAATGTGCATTGATATCAGGTATGAGGTGTGCAGAGCGAAAATAAGTCGCAGTTTTGTGTACTTTTTGCCTGTATTTTTAACGAAATAAAATCAAATTTTTTTTTTTAACATTAATAAGAATAGAATGTGGGAATTTTAGTTCGCATGTAGAGTATAATTTTTATTATAAATTTTCATATTAATTCACAGAACAGAACTATGCAAACAAAAATTCTAATAGTGCATCGAAAATATTCCTGGGAAAATATTGAAGAAATAAGCCTATTAAAGTATGAATGAAAGTTTTACAAATTTTTTTTTTTTAAATTAGAATAAACATTAGAATTAATATGAAAGTTTATAACATTAAAAAAATAAATTATTAACTTGAATTTTTTGAAAACCCTGATTTTATATAGAATGGAAAACGAATCTGGGTCAGAAGTTACTTGTTAAAAATATTTCATGTAATGAAATTGTTTAGAAAACTGTGTTGACTTCAAATATCCTGGTAAAACTAATTAATTGTCGTGTGTTTCAATCAAAATCGAAAAAAGTTTTTTTTTAATATATTTTGACTTATTTTCACATAGAAAATCACGCTTACACTGGTTTACAGCCAAAAAATACCAAGAACGCCACATACCTTGATAAGTTAATTGGGACCTCCTGAACACGAAAAACGCTGTAATTTTTTTTTTTTTTTCTAAGTACCGTTTTTTAGATAACGGTACTTTTGTGTTTTTCGGTGTATGGTCCCACTCAAACCCTTGTGGAACCCAACCGAAAAGTCCGATCGAGATGAATGGAATATCGTGGAAAGGTAATTGAATGCCTTCTCCGCCGATATGCTGCAAATTTCTTATTTTTTACGTTTGTTTCAAAAATTTTCATTTTTATTTCGTTTTTTTTCTACGTTATAGTAAAGATCTGGAATGTTTTATTTTTTTACCTAATAGTTTATTTAATTACCAACATTTTAAGTGTAATTTGAAAAAAATCGGATGAAAAATAAAGTTTTTATTAAGGATTTTGTGGAACGACAATATTTTCATCTTAATTGCTCACACACTATATTCGGCGTAAATTCAAAAAATTTTAATTAAAATGACGACCGACTTGAACTGTTGCGTTTTTTTTCGGATGGATCTTCGCGACAATAGTCCGCCATCATTTGTTCGTCCCACCAGCCTTTGTAACGTCTCTCGATTTCTTCCATTTCTTGGTGAAATCTTTCACCTTGTTCATCACTTTCGGAGCCCAAGTTCGTGGGGAAAAAATCCAAATGACTGAATAAGAAGTGTAATTTAGGTGTCATATTTGAACCTAAAGGTTAAAAAGAATAAATTTTAAAATGATAACGGCCTTTTTGATATACATGTTTTCACTCAAAGCTTACCAATGGCATTTAATTTTTGCAGTAATGTATCGATCTTCTCTGCGTAATCAGGACTTCTGTAGTTTCCCAAAAAGTTGTGAACGATGTCCTGGAATGCTTCCCATGCCTCCAAGCTGGACCTAAACACTCATTAAATGCTTAGTCACCGTACAGAGCCCGAATTTGAGGTCCATAAAATATACCAGCTTCAATTTTGCTCGCTGTGGCTCTCGGAAATTTTTGTTTAAGGTAATTCATGGCAAGACTGTCTTTTGGCAACTTTTTCACAATATTTGTAAATAACCCAAGCTTAATATGTAATAGACGAAGTATTATTTTCTCCAGAGGAATGAGTGGGTCATTTTTGATATTATCGCTCGGGCCAAACTTTTCGGGTGTAGTGATTCTGACGGTCACGGCTGTCCCATAGACATAGAAAACAGGGAAACTTCGTATTGCCCCCTTGCAATCCAGATAGTATGGCAACTAATTTAAAATCAGAGCAAACTTTCCATTGATGTTGGTCATAATGTATGAGATCGAGAAGTTCTTTCATTGCTTCATATATTTCCTTTATGTATTTTCTATATCCGATTGGAATTGATGGTTTCGTATTCCCTTTATGAAGCAGGACTGCCTTCAAACTATCCTTGCCTCCATCCATAAATGTCGCCATTCCTCTGGGTCATGATTTTGTTGGAGAGCATTGAAAAGACCACATATGTTGGCACAAAAACAAAAGTTTGCCGTTTTTGCGCAGAAAAGTGCAAATTGTTTGCTGCGATCACGGTAATATGTAACACGTGTCTCAGGAGCACAATATCTCCACTCTTGTAATCGTGATGCAAGTAATTCAGATTTCGATTTCGGCAAATACAAATCTCGGCACAAATCATTGAGCTCGGCCTGAGTAAGTAAATGGGATTTCTTATTTGATTGCATTTCTGCTTCACTGCACTCATCTGATGAATCATTTTTTATTGCTCTTTTTCGTATTTCTGTGGTGCCCGCTACAATCAGCTGTGGTTTTCTGGCAACATTTTTTTTACAACTGCGAAATAATATAAGCTGCACTTATTTCACGTGGAATTTTAAGCAAACGAAAAAAGTTTAAACTTAATATTAAAATGAGAACTGCAAAACATAAATAACACAACCGGTAAAAGTTTTTCATCAATATTTACTTTCATTTTTACTAAATTTTTTTTTTTAAAAAATTTAAAAAAATACTTTTTAGTAAAATACATGTGGGTTTTGTTTACATATCCAAAACAATGTCGCATACTTTTAAAGATTAAAAACGTCAAATTGTGCAAACTCTCGAGATAGGTAACATTGATACATGTCAAATTTTTCGCATGAAATAATAGATGTTGCTGAAAATTTTTCACAAATTGGAACAGAGTGCTAGGCTTAAAGGACCATAACATTTTAGAAAAACCTTAATTGCTTTAAAATCCGATGCACAATAATAGACCTGCCTGCTTTTTAAAATTAAAATGTAAATCCGGGAACTTGTATTGAAAACAAAAACAAATTTTATTTTTTTATTGTCGTTTCAATGTAAATTTCCAAACGTAAATTCCCAAATTCCAAAACTGATGGACGCCGAATATAGTGTGTGAGCAATGAAGATGAAAATATTGCCGTTACACAAAATCCTTAATAAAAACTTTATTTTTCATCCGATTTTTTTCAAATTCCACTTAAAATGTTGGTAATTAAATAAACTATTAGGTAAAAAAATAAAACATTCCAGATCTTTACTATAACGTAGAAAAAAAAACGAAATAAAAATGAAAATTTTTGAAACAAACGTAAAAAATAGGCAAATTTTGAGGTGCCATAATTCAGCCATATCGGCGGAAAAGGCATTCAATTACCTTTCCAACGATATGCCATTCTCTCTTGGGTTGGGCTCCACAAGGGTTTGAGTGGGACCATACACCGAAAAACACAAAAGTACCGCTATCTAAAAAACGGTACTTAGAAAAAAAATTACAGCGTGTTTCGTGTTTAGGAGGTCACAATTAACTTATCTAGGCATGTGGCGTTCTTGGTATTTTTCCAAATTAAAAATTTGTAAAGCAGTGTTATAAAAACGGATTTTTTTTGCAGTGAAATTCTATTTATTTTGCATACTGGCTAAAATTTATATTTTTGCAACATTAAATTTAATGATTTCACAAATCCTAAGGTGTAAAATATTTATTTTTTTACTTTTAAAATACTATACTACTAGAACTAGGCGAAATATAGAAAATTTAAATAAAGGTATAACTAATCTTATTGACTTTTTTTTATTCAAAACTTCCAATTGGCGATTTTTGGCGAATTTTTTTCCACCAAAAATCTAAAAAAAAAAGTTTTGGCGATTTTCGATATACTATTTGGCGATGAAGATTAAAAAAAATCTGACAACCCTGGTTGTAAGTTGGTTAAAAGGAAAAACCAAATTAACAACAAATTGCTTAATTTTATTGTTTTCGCAAGAAAATCAAAATTAAGCAATTTGCCAGTTAAATTTTTTTTTTTGCATCTTTCGAATAAAAAATTAGGATTGTTTCCGCCCGTGTTCGAACCGGGGACCTTGTGCTGGTAAAGCACATATGATAACCACTACACTACGAAAACTTTTGGTTGTTCAATTTTTTTATTTTTCTTTTTTTCTTATATGAACTTTTTTTATATCAAGGTCGAATTTATCCAACACCAAACATTAGATGAAGTTAGTAATCGACGAAATATCTATTTGATATTTTACAGTTCCAAAAATGAGCGATAGTACTTTGTTGTAGACTTAATACCAAATCGATCTCAAATATTTAAAAACTACAATTTTCGTAATTGATCCCAATTAAAAATAAATCCAAATGGAAATTTTAACTAAAATCAAACACTGCAATTTCCCACTATTATTTGCAAACAAGTGTTTAGCTAAAAAAAATTTAAATTTTTTTAAACTTATCAAAAAAAATCTATGCATAAATCCCAGATTATATCAAATTAAATACACAAATCTTTGATGTGTGTATATTTTTTCTACAAAAGCACAATTGTTTGACTTCAGTTTGACGATTTTGTAGACATTATTAAATTTTTTATTTAGTACAGTCGTTTTTAAATTCATAGAAATGTAAATTATTTCTCTGAATAGAATATTTAACGAATAGGTTTTTTTTTATTGTGGTAGTTACGTTCACTTGGCTTCTATACAATGAAAAATTCAATTTTATTGTAAATTAAATCATTAAAATTGTTTAGCTGAAATGACAAAAAAATTATTTTTTACGAATAAGAGATTTGATTAATAATTTTATCTTAGAGATAATTTAAAAAAATAATCTTACCTAAACAAGAGAATTCATTTATTTTTTTTACATCCTGCCGATCATGACTTTTAGAAATAATTATTATTTAATTAAAAAAAAAATAATAATTAATAACTTGTAACGAATAGTTTTTTTTTGAGTCGATCATTTACAAAAATTAAGCAAATCAAAACAATGAACAAACGTACTCGTAACCAATACACATTCTTTTTAAATTATCTAAAAACGGGTACTTTAAAGGGAGCATTGAAAAAAATATATCTTCTTATTTAAGACAAGTAAGAAAGTATTGTCAATCAGAACCGACCGTATGATACCCTACACCAGAGTATTTAAAAACAAATTTTCGAGAGTGCACCTTATTTAGGACACATGTGCAATCATGGAACCTCTAGAACAATATTATGTTATTGGATTAAGTTTTTTTTTTCCAATATTTATTTAGTAAATCTTTATTAAATATGAACTAACAAAACTTAATGAAATTCTATTCTAATACTTTATTATATCTCTGGTTTTCATGGGTTACCTCGTATGTAGAGTATCCACTCAATTAATCGTTGTTCGATTAGTGGAAGAAATTTTTCGCCATTTTTTGATCGCATAATTAAAAAAAACAATTTCAAATAACGAATAACTCGAACAATGTATGTCAATTAATCGATTAAAATTAATTTCTTAGAAAATTCTACTTTTTTAATATAAAAATATTATTTTTTTTCGATTTCTAACTAATAAAATACATAACAACTAAATAACATGTTGTTATATTCTGTATATATTCTGAACATATTTTAGTCCCTTTTTAGAAGTGGGTGTGTGTGAGACAAATCATGTTATAAACAATTAACTACTAATTCTATACGTATGAATTTTCGTACAAAAATAGCACTTTTTCATATTGAGTTTGACATTTTACATCTAATTTTCGGTCCCTGCTTTTTATACTTACTTTAAGTACGAGTCGTACTCAAAAATTCATGTACGAATAATACTAAAACGAACTTAATACAATCCTAAATGGGATAACTTTCGAAAATCAATCCCGGAAGTTCTTAAAATAAGTATAAAATTCTTAAACTGAGGCCCTAATCATTTAAACGCAACGCAACGATAAATAATAACATTGAATACACAAACAATGTCTTAAATATTTTGTAATTTTGTTGTTGCTGTCTACAGAAATTCATGTAGCGTTTTAAAATTTTCAAAGACGCAATTAAATGGAAAGCCTCCTTTCAGACTCGGCAAGTTAAGGCCGCGTTAGCCGACCGTAAATGTAGAAATGTAAATGTAATGTAAACAGCTGATCGTTTCTGTTATATGGAAAGCAATACAAATGCTTAACTGACTGTAATGTCACTTAACCGTAACGTTAACCTGTAGAAAATAGAATTTCATTACGAGGTTACGTGACAGTTGTAGACAGTGATGGGCTGCTTGTATTTTAAATGGAATGCGGGTAAATTGACTCTTTTTTTTTTGGTACTTTTTTCAGTAATAATATGGACTTTTGACAAAATAACTAACAATTAAATTATACAAATATATGGTTTTATTATCATTTATAAAAATATATGTTTAGATGTATAAAATAAAAAAATGCATACGTATACACAAACAATAAAAACTGTCGTTTTTAATGGTATCAAAACCTAGTTTGTTTAAGCACATTTTCAAAATAACACAGTACAACATTTTTCAGTTAATTGATTGCCAACTCAATTCTGTGAACTGTATGTGAAATTAGACCCAAAAAGAAGAATTTCTGCATCATTCGTTTTGTCTTCTTACCTGCGATTTGAAGTTAGTATCGATTTGAAGTTAGTACTATCGTATAGGGGAATTTATCACGTTTTAGGCCCTGTTGTTTGACATAGCTCGACAACCACTAGCCCAATTTAGTTGAAATAAATTTTAAAAAATTAAGAATTACAATTCCCTTAATCTGTTCATATATTGTTTTCCTATACAAGTAACACTTTCGAAGTTAAAAATGAATGTATGAAGGGAAAAAATTATTTTTTGCCTACAAATTTAAATTTTTTTTTTTAAAAATACATAAAAAATGCAAAATGGAAAAAAGTTTCAAGTCTAGTTATTTTTTCGCAAAGTCACATAACCTATGAGCAAAATGAGACAAAGATCATAAAAATCGATGCACGCGTTTCGCTTTTATTCGCAATTGAGTAAATGTATGAATTTCAAAAATTTGCTCGAGATATGCACAACATTATTTGGAGAAAACATTGACACCTTTTTCATGATTCTGAGAATTAAAAAAAAGGAATAAACAAAAGGTTATTTGATTTTTATGATTGCAGTAATAAATGTACGTGGACAATTAAACGGAAAGTGGACCTTTTTATTATTTGGGTTTTTCCGGTGGCTACCTATATGATTTTTTTACAGAAATTGCACCCACATTTAAGGGTGGTTATTATTTGGAAAGTTTTGCACAGTTTGAAACGTACAAGTGCTGAAACAGGTATATAGCCAGCCGCCCTTAAAATATGCGCCCATTTATAAGTACCTGGCAGTAAAATATTCAAAAATACGTAGTATTTATAGGTGTGCATTGATCGATTTTTGGCATTCAGCCAGTGCCGACGAACGCGAACAGTAAAAGTGATTTTTCTCCAGTTTTTTAAAAGTGAATAACAACAAAACATAAAATATATCAATATGGAGAACAACAAGTGCCCATATTTGGATGAATATTGTTACGTTTGTGGTCATATCGTCCGAAAAATACAGAAAAAAGATCGAAAAAATTTGTTTACTGAGCAATTCAAAACCGCGTATTGTAATTATTTCGATGAAGCAGATTTAAGTGGTGCAAATTTTACGCCGAACACAGTGTGCAACAGTTGTTATACTACCCTTCTAAAATGGATTCACGGAAAAAGTAGAAAGTTATCTTTTATGAAGCCAGTAATTTGGGTGGAAGACAATTTTCGTCCTGGATTAAACAGACAACAATTGAAAACAAAAGTATACACTGCTGCATTTACTGCCACACTTCCAGTGCAACGCCCTGCTGATACCGATGCACCTAAACCTCCGAGTGCGGATACTGTGTCCCTGCTAGCCGAAACCGTTTTCACCAATCCGACCGATTTGGATGATGCTGATTGGATACCCGATATTGAAAATAGTGCACCACAACCGCTACCACAAATCGAAATGGATTACATTGTGGCCAAGCTGGGACTATCACAACACGACTCCGAATGGCTGACATCATTTTTGAAGAGAAGAAAACTCACACAGCAAAATGTCAGCGCAACATCATACCGACAACGCCAAGCTGATTTTCAGAAATTTTCATCAGAACCACAAGCGTCAACTTCTACAAGGATGGATATTGCCAATAATTGAAAAAATGTTCTAAATTTTGTTTTTATGCATATTATAATTGCGTATTAATTGCATATTATTTTATTTTCATTAAGTTTTTATAAATAAAGTTTTTTTTTGCATGATAATTTTTTAATTTATATTTTTATTTTTATTTTAAGGGTGGTGGCTATAACTGATTTTTGAAATTCATACCTTTACTCAATTGCGAATAAAAGCGAAACGCGTGCATCGATTTTTATGATCTTTGTCTCATTTTGCTCATAGGTTATGTGACTTTGCGAAAAAATAACTAGACTTGAAACTTTTTTCCATTTTGGATTTTTTATGTATTTTTAAAAAAAAAAATTTTAATTTTTAAGCAAAAAATAATTTTTTCCCTTCATACATTCATTTTTAACTTCGAAAGTGTTACTTGTATAGGAAAACAATATATGAACAGATTAAGGGAATTGTAATTCTTAATTTTTTAAAATTTATTTCAACTAAATTGGGCTAGGGGTTGTCGAGCTATGTCAAACAACAGGGCCTAAAACGTGATAAATTCCCCTATACGATAGTACTAACTTCAAATCGATACTAACTTCAAATCGCAGGTAAGAAGACAAAACGAATGATGCAGAAATTCTTCTTTTTGGGTCTAATTTCACATACAGTTCACAGAATTGAGTTGGCAAATCATGTGTTGTACTGTGTAATATAAGTTAACGTAAAGGTATATGCTATAATACATATTTATTTATTGTAAATCTATAATATAAATAAAAAATATTAAAAAATTTATGTATTTATACATACAACAAATACATTTTTAATACCTTTTAAATCACTTGGTACTTTTCCTGCAAATCGGTCACCATTTGAACATTTTAAATTCCCATCACTGTGTGTGTTGTTTTATGTATACTAATGCTTCTTTGTTTATGTTTTTGAAAAACAGATGACACGTTCTTACATGTTCTATAAGTGCATAAACGAGCTTACAGTACGTTACGGTACGTTACATTGCATTTCATTACATTTACGGTCGGCTAAAGCGGCCTTTAGTTGCGAAAGTAACTTGCCGAGTACAACAAAGACTGTACTCAATATTTTCCTCCTTACCGCGGCCTTACCGCTGACATCTACAAATCAAGAGTTGCGCAAGAGACTTGCGCAAGTAACTTGCCGAGTCTGAAAGGAGGCAAAGAATGCTGATGAAAGTCGTCGCGGTTTGGAGAATTAATTTAAGATTGGCTTATAAAAGTGGAACAAAATTTCAAAATAAAACCCCGGATTTCCATTGAATTACGAATGGACCGCCACATTTACATGATATAATTTTTAACAGTAAATGCCATAAATTGTTCTTTTAACCGATAATAAAAATCTAAAGTTCACTTTCAAATTTATGTGTTTTATTTTACATTATAAATCAAGCCTTACGCGCTTCACTTTTGACTAAATTATCGAAATTGTTGAACATATTATGGTTAATATAGACTAAGATTTGGTTGAGTTTGACCAATTTATAGTTTACTTTGATCATATTATGGTTGATTTGGCGCAAATTATGGTTAATTTATTATCGTCATATTTAACCAAGATATGGTTAACTGCCAACATTACCATTGATAAAATCCAACCATAGCATGTTGCTTTTAGAATATGGTTACCTCCAATCATATTTTTTTCTGCGTGTACCAAAAGCATTGACAATACTGAAAACAAACAAAATGAGTTCATTATTTCACAGGTCCCCATACAAACATTTTTCCAAAAAATTTTAAATTCTACCAAAAATGGTTTATTTTACTATCGCGAAGGGTATTTAAGATTCGGCAAAAAGGAATAAGGTTTTATTACTTGTTTTTCATTTGTATTTTAATTAAAAGCATTATTGGGCAAAACATCCACACCTTTTAATGAAAAAATCTAATTTTCAAAAATCAAAAGAAAACAAGAAAAATTAGTATTGTCGAAATCAAACTGTGAACAACTGACAAACAATGATCAATGAATAAATTGTTAGCATATCCAAAAAAAAAATATATATGTATATGTATATATACAGTCAAACCGCGATAATTCGTACCCCGTTAATTCGAAAACCTCAACAATACGATATAAACTGCTGGTCCCTTGAGAAAATCTCTTTAATTTGCTAAAATCCCATACATTTTGGTCCCTTCGTTAATTCGTATTTTTTTTTTTTTTTTTTTTTGTAATTCAAACTCTGAGGTGACCCCTCTTAACCGTACTTACTCGCAAATAACCTCTTATAAAACTGGTATCACACGATTGCCGCAAATGCACCAATATGGTACAATTTTGATTGTGCTTTATTGACGCACAATAATGAAATTGCCCCAATAAAATATTCTGAAATCACACGATTGTTTTATACAAATTTAATTGCCGCTAGTTGGTACAAAGAGAAATGATACAATAATTGCCGCAGCACAGTCACACGATTGTTCTTACTTGTGTCAACTGCGAAAACAGCTGTTGTGGTAGCTTTTTTATTTATTTGAAAGATCTAGTTGGCTTGTTCATTAAAAAAAAGAAAATTGTATCATATATTCCAAGGCGAATTCATTCCAGGTAATCTCGGTAGTACAACAAGTACAACTCGTCCAAAAACCACAAGCAATTTGTTTTTGTAAAATCATTGTACAATGTCAAAAACCGAAACAAATCAAAACAGAAACAAAGATAATAAACAAAATTTTTACATCCAACAATTATAAAGCTAAAGAAAAAAAGTTACCAGCAGGGCTTTTAGGATCACCTGTAATGAATTCGCCTTGCATATATTCAAACAAATTTTTGTTGAATAATTTTATTTGAAATGTTTTGAGTAAAATATATGAAATTCCAAAAATTAAACAAATTATAATTCTATTTTAAATATATAAAGAAAAAGAAAATATTTATATTCAAAAATAAATTTCAACACATTTTGCTCCGTTTTCCTGTATACCTATATTATTTAATGTTGTCCTCAACAGCTATTGCACAAATTTAAAAAAAATATATATATATCAAAAGTTGTTTTCGGGAATACAAAGTTTATTATTAATTTATTTATTAATGACTTGCTAAATTCCCAATTTTTATTTTTGATAAATTTAATTTTTATTTTTAATTTATTCAAACTAAAAGAAACACACAAAAATAAATTTTTTAAAAAAGGCAAATATTGGCGCGTATTGTGTTGTTTAATTGCCGCACAAGAACCCAATAAATATTGGTACATTTTTGTTAGTTTCATTGCCGCACCAGGGTTGCATTTTATTGATAAAAGTAATCACAATATTGCCCTCGATTGGTACATGAGGCATTTGATTGTGCAGTCACATGATTGGGGTATTAAAAAGTGTGAAAATTGGTCCATTGCGGCAATCGTGTGATCCCAGCTTAATTCGTAATAAAAGCTAATATGTACTAGATATCTTTTGGAAAATAATACAAAGTCAATTTTTTTTTACTAGTTTCTTTACTATTGCCGTTAGTTTTCTTTCTGGAGTTTTTTGTGCTTCTTAAGGTTAGTTTGTTTCTAGATTTTGTGAAGAGTGTGACGTAAAAATGTCAATGAAAAACACGCATATAACACTGACAATATTGGAAAAAAATAAATAATTTTAGAAATTGACAAAGGAGCAAAGAAAATTTACTTACATAAATTTTGAAAAAAGGTAATTCAAAGTCAAAGCTTCCTCAGGTTGTGAAGTAAAACGACAAAAACAGGCTGAGCATCCAGAAATTGAGAAGTGTCTTTTTCTATGGTTAACGCAGTGGCGACAGTCTAAATTATTGAAATTATTTGTTTATGATTAATTAACCGTTTATAAGCAAAAAGTGCTTAAGTTGTATTCATAAACGAAAAATAGTCTATTAAACCTTTAATAAACCATTCGCAAAGTATGAAAATTTATTGTTGGATTTAACCTTCTTTAAACCAAAAATATAATGACATTTTGATAAATGTTTGCATTTAATGATATTATTTTTGGGCAATATGTTTTAAAATAATGGAAAAATATCTTACATATTAATATGGACATGTTAAATACAATTTACTAAAGTTATTTCAATTAGAAAACCAATTTAAAGTTATCTTGTTAAATAGTTTAAAAAAATAATTTTTATGTGATTTAAATATATATGTATGTTCAGGGGCAAATGCAGATATTCGTTTTTATTATTTTTAAATTATTGCAATTGGTTTTTTTTTTTAAGTTTTAAATAACGAATTGTTGTTTAAAAATATAAGAAAAAATAAAATAAATAAATCATAATAAAAGTGATGTTAATAAAAGGTAAACAAACCCTTTATTCGAATACTTTCTTATCGTATATATATAAAAAATTTCAAACAAACATTTTTTTAATACCTTTCGGCAAAATCTTGTTCAGAAAATAAAATAATATGTTTTTTTTATTTTATAAGAATAATTTTTAAAGTCTTTAATTATAAAAAATATATTAATTATAGAATATCATGTGAACCGAATAGAAGTTTAATGCATCACTAGCAATAAAAAGCCAACAAAACGTAAATAAAGTTGCCATACTTAAACACAAAATCGCTACAAACAGATAATAGCTAAGAAGCTGTTAATGTACGTTTATGAATGCCAATTTTTATAAAAGGCTTTAAAGCCAATTATCGTTTGATAGTTATTACATACTTTAAGCTTAAAATAAGAACTTTTTATGAATATGGCCGTAAGTCTATTAAATTCAAGCCCCTCGATTGAACCTCGTTAAATCGGAAACTCTTTATTTCGAAAGTTTCTCTAATTCGTAAAAAACAGTCGGTCCCTTCAATTACGAATTATCGGGATTCTGCTGTATATACATATATAAAGGGTGGTACAGCCATACTGCACGATGTCAATTGTGAGTCACACCATAACGTCAAGTTTTTGTCCAACTTAATTTGACATTTCTTCGTTTCAGTGTTTGGCAAATTCAACCATGGAGAGGTACACAATTGCGCAGCGCTTTAAGATTGTTAAGGCTTTTTACGAAAATGGGTATTCAAATCAAAATACATTTCGGGCACATCGTGATTTTGTTTGGTCAGCGTAATCGACCAAATGTGTCCACATTGTGCGCGTTTTTAAGCAAACTCGGTCTGTAGGAAATGTGACAACACCTCTCCCAGTTCGTTCTGCGGTAGTAGCGTCATCGGGTCGTACTTCTTCGGAAATGAGGTCGGCCAAGCAGTTACCGTGAATGCTGTTCTTTATCGCGTGATGTTAACGGACTGCTTGTGGTCTGAAATTGAGGATATGGGCCTGGACGATATGTGGTTCCAACGGGATGGTGCCACTTGCCACACAGCCAATGAAACAATCAGCCCAATTATGAATAAAAATTCCCAGGGAGTTTTTTCCCATTTTAGCAATTAAAAAATTGGAGAAGGGAGAAAACTCCCGTGGAATTTTTATTCATAATTGGGTTGAATGGCACTTTTGCGCGAGAAATTCAATGGCCGTGTTATCTCACGTTGTGTCGATGTTAATATGCTGCCACGATCATGTGATTTAACACTGCTGGACTTCTTTCTTTGGGGTTATTTGAAAGAAAAGGTGTACGTCAATAAGCCAAGAACAATGCAAGGATGAGATAATTCGGCCATTAGCGACAATGAACCTCAATTATGTCTCAGAGTCAATGAAAATTTTGACCATTGAATAGATGTATGCCACTGAAGCCGTAGCGAGCATTTGTCCGATCTTTTGTTTCACACATAATTTTCATAGGTTTTTCTATCATAATAAAAATATTACGATAATTCTCTAAAATTTTTTTGTTTTATTTTCAATTAACATCGTGCGTTTTGGTTGGACCTCCCTTTATATGTAACACAACAAGTTCAACAAACCAACATTTATCTGCACAAAAAACAAATCATTGTTGATGCTACAAAAATTCATGGTATTTGAAAAAATTGTTCATGCTGTTTTTAATAGAAAATTTAAAATCAAAAAATCTTCTAATTTTCTGCCTCATCATCATAATTTCAACACTCTAAACAAAAATTGACTGACTGAATCAATGACCAACAATTTCTGAGAAGATCTGTAGTATGAAAGAGGTCGGCGGTTGGTTGGTTTATTGGTAAGTCATCAAAGCCCAGCAATTAATAAGCTGCAAACTGAAATCGATAACAAAGATTAGAAAGAATAGAAGAAGAAAGAGAGAGAATGAGTGTACACAAAGGAAACCAAAACAAAGGAAAATATATTGAAATGTTTTGAAATCTGCAGCTAACAGTAGAAGACAATTAGTAAAAATTTTTTGAAAACAAATTTTTGATTATTTTGTTATTTAAAAAGTTTTTCAAGTCTCCAAGGGGGTCGTTGATTAACCTTATTAGCCAAAGTATTCAAGATAAATAAATATCAATAGCAACAACTTAAATTAATAAGTTTTAGAAGGGAACAAATTTTTTTTTTTTGTTTTGCTTTAAAATCACTAACTTTTCAATTTATTTTTAAATAAAACCCAGAGAATTGGAAAGTTTATTTATGTTTAATTTATCAAAAGAATTATGATAAAATTGTGTGATTGTTGATGGTTTTTCATTATTAATTTTAAAATGATTAGGAATTAAAAAAAAAAAACAAGTTTTAGTTTTCAACAATTGTTTTTAATTAAACTAAACTGGTAAAAAGAACAAAAACATTTTAAAGTGAATAAATGCAGTTTAACTGAATAGACAACAACCAGCACCCAGTACAATCACCAGTTTCTGATGGCTGTTTGTTACAAAAACAATTCGGTTTGGTGTCGGGGTGTGTCTAAACAAAAAAAAAAAAAAAAAAAAAAAAAAAAAAAAAAACTGCCGCAATTAAAATGTAACAAGTATGATTTTTTTAAACGTAATAAAGCCAGGGTACAGTCATAAATATTTTTTTTGCAAAAAAAAAAAAAAAAAAAAACAACATGAAATTTTAGTGTATCAATGTTGATTCGGGAACACTCTACTAGTAGTGTAATAAAATGAACAGATAGAAAAGTCTTTACTTAGTCTGGGTTCACATTATGAAAATTTTTTTTCCAGAAAGTCTGTGTTTATTGGTAAGAGGGGAGAGAAGAATTAAATGTTCTCTTTAGAGATACGCCTTATTGCCGATATGATACCGATACTCAAGAAGAAATATCGCCGATACCGATACGAATATAAAATTTTAATTCAAGGTAAAAGTAACAAAACTCAAGCAGAGTAATTTCTTTATTATACAAAATTACAGTGTAAGAGATTATTAATATCTAAAATTGATTTTAATAAGATTTTAAAAACAACGAAATGAATTTAAATTCATGGTAAAATTAATTAATTTTTTAAACAAAAAAAAAAAGTTTAAGAGATTTTATGTATTCAAAATTAATATCAACTGCCTATTTCACTAAATGCGAACGAACTCTTTCTTTCGCACAACTACATGTAAAACAAAAACAATTTTCAAAAATTTGTTTTTGTTTCATATGTATTTGTGCGAAAGAAAGAGTTCTTTCGACATCGTAAAATTGGCAGTAATAAGATTTTTGTTTAAAAAAAAAAGTATTCTCAACTTTTGCGGAGATAATTTCGCAACTCTGTTCGAAGCAGACCTGTAGTAAAAAATCGTATCTCAGATGTGACTGAACTCTTTTGACAACTTAAGTATTTCTGCGACATGGTCTTAAATTTTGAGTATAACATTAAATTGCGCCAGTAAACAAGCGGATCTGCGTCTCTAGAAAAATTAGAAAATCTAAGGCATATCTAGACTTTTTCTTTAGCTGTGCCACAGCGTAGGGTCAACAAATGATCATCCTTCTCCAAATGTTCTTTTAATATTTGCACAAACGCTCCAAAGGGAGTTCTTGTAGACTTATCAGAACTTTTACTAGGTGTAGGGGTGACCGTCTTCAACACTTTCGGAATGTAGAGTCATGTTGAGTAGATCAATAAGACGTTTTTCTATTTATTGCCTTTAAAATTTTCTAGTTTTGTATGGAAGGTAGAGAATTTTAGAAAAATTATTCTCTAAACACTCAAATCCATTCATTGAGACCTAATGCTACGTAAATTGTCAATTTTTGGGAGTCTGCATCTCAGTTTATTAATTTATGGTATTTTCTAATAATGTTCGAAGACAGTTAACTATCGAAATAGCGTCAGAAAATGTACACAGAAAATATTGCCCCAATTAAAGCATTAATCCAAAATAAAAATCAATTTTAATTAAAAATTTAATGAACTGAATTAAGCGTTTAATCAAGTTAATTAAAAAAATTAGAGTCTAAACACACAAATCTTTCATTCAGAGCAAATGCTACGTAAATCGGCCCGTTTTGGGACTGTAAATTATTCTGCATCTCAGTTTATTCATTTATCGTATTTTCTAATAATGTTCGATAACTAGCGAAATAGCGTCAGAAAATGTAGCAGTGACTTTTCTTATGGATTTTGTGGTCTCTTCGAAGTAACCCAAAAGTTGAAGCGAAGTGATTTTTATTTTCACAAAAATCATTAGAAATTTGCAGAAAATTCTGCTGCTGGTCCAAACCATGCGTTCAATGCGTTGATGCATCAGTCCCCTAAAGTTGTAGTGTAAAATTGTATTGACAAGTTAGACACCAAACGCGTTAAATGCATATACGTATCGAAAGCATGAAGTAGGATTACTTTCTACTTTAGATCGAAAAAAGGTCAAAAAAGAAATATACGCATAAAACGCGTAGTATGGTCCGACATCCAGCTTAACAATCCAAAGAAACAATTTATTATTATGTTTGATATTTTGCTATTAGTTGTTATGCAAAAAAAAAGTATAGGCAGTTCGCCGATACCGATACATCGGCAAACGTGAAGTTTCGCCGATACATTGGTATCGATATCGGTATTCGTTACATCCCAGTTCTCTTCCCCTCTCACCAATAAGCTCAGACTTTGTGAAAGAAAACTTTCATAGTGTGAACCCTGACTAGTAATACTTTTGGAATTGCCTACAAGGACTTACATGATAATAGTAAAACCGGATTTAGAATGCCTAGTAAAGTCCCGAATTCACTATCCTACACAATCGCACGATTCATTCACAAAAAAATCTGACAGAATTCTATCCGAAATAAAAGAAAATGTCTGCAAAATTTGTTGTCAATGCCACATTATCACACAAAAAAGGTGCAAAATCATATAACCCAGCTACTTCACAAGAAAATCCAACTTTGATCGCACTGAATCTATAATTTTATGAAAGTATTTATCAGGGCTGTGGAGTCGGAATTGAAGACTCGGAGCTGACGTTTTTGTACCGGAGTCGGAGTTGTAGTACCTACAAAAACTCGCGACTGCGACTCCAAAATTTTTCGGCATCAAAAATTTAAAAGAATTTTCTAATATTTTCCAAAATAAAAATTCTTCGCAATTGGCGATGCAATAGTTCAAATATCGATTTGAAATTCAGACAGTATTATGCTTTTTTTCTAGCAATTTTAACTAACTTGAATAAAATGATTCGTAACAGTTTATGCCGAGCTAAAATGCTTTTCAGGAGGGGAATATATATTAGACCCATGGTTAATTATGGACTAATCATCACTAAATCCTGTATTTGTATATGTGATTTCTGTTATTAAAAATCTAAATGGAACAAATTTCAATACAGAAGTGAAATTTGTTTTGGCGTTTAAAGTGCTTTTCAGAAGGCTGCTTAATATGGGATCTAAGGTATATTTGGACCGAAAATTAAAATATTGCATGATATTATTTCTGGCCAAAGGAACCAAAATTGGATCAAATTTTACCACAATATCTATATCTGCTACGGTTTTAGGAATATTGAAATAATTTCCCAGAGTGAGCATAATATTGGACATTATATGGTAAATTATGGCCCGAGCTTCACGAAATTTTATAGTGTGATTTTTTGTCCTATAAATCTTTGACGTACCAAATTGTATTACAATAATATTATTTGTTACGTTTTTTAACATACTAAGCTGTTTTCCGAGAGAAGGTTTTATATGCGGCATAGGGTAAATTATCGACCGATCTTCACGAAATTTTAAAGTGTGATTTCCAGACTTATAAAACTGTCATGTACCAAAGTTTGTTATGATAGCGTTATTTATTACGGTTTTATGAGTACTAAACAATTTTCCGGGAGTAGGCTTTATTTATATGGAGCCTATTGTAAATTAATTTGAAAATGTGATTTCTAGTCCTTTAAAACTATGATGTAGTTCATTTTAATATGATAGCAATATTTATTACGGCTTTAGACCTACAGTATGATTTTTAGTCATATAGAACGAATTTTTTAGTTTTTGTAAAAAAAATGTTCAATTTTTTCATTGTTTTATTAGACTTAAGTTCGTCAAATTTCATTTTCATTAAACTATTTTTATCGAAGGAAAGAATTTACAACATAAAATGGATTAAAATTTTTTTTTAACGTGTGATTTGTTAGCTATTATCTTTTTGGCAACACTGGTTTAAACAGCTGACGCACGTTTCGTATTTTGTTTCACTGTCAAACATCTTCAGTTTGGTCTATAATTTAACCATGAATCGTCTAACAAACGAACAACGCTTGCAAATTATTGAATTTTATTATCAAAATGCGTGCTCTGTTAAGAAAGTTCATCGCGCGCTTCTTCCATTTTATGGTCAGTTCTCATTTTTGGCTCAATGGGTACGCTAATAAGCAGAATTGTCGATTTTGGAGTGAAGATCAGCCAGAAGCATTGCAAGAGCTACCAATGCATCCAGAAAAAGTCACAGTATGGTGCGGTTTATGGGCTGGTGGCATCATTGGACCGTACTTCTTCAAAGATGATGCGAATCGTAACGTAACTGTGAATGGTGAGCGCTACCCTGAGATGATATCCAACTTTTTTTTTGCCCAAAATGCAAGAGCATGACTTGCATGACATGTGGTTTCAACAAGACGGTGCCACACTGCACGCTTAACAATGGACTTATTGAGAGGCGAGTTCGGTGAACATTTTATTTACGTTCGGGAGCAGTCAATTGGCCGCCTAGATCGTGCGATTTAACGCCTTTAGACTATTTTTTGTGGGGCTATGTTAAAGCTCATGTCTATACACACATGCCCGCTTCAATTGACGCATTGGAAGACAACATTGAAGCATTTATTCATGAGATACCGGCCGAAATGTTGGGAAGAGTATGCCAAAATTGGACTAAGCGGATGGACCATTTGAGGTGCATTCTCGGTCAACATTTGCATGAAATAATCTTCAATCATTAAATTATATGGACCGTACTATCGATTCAAATAAAGATTTCATGCATTTTTCTGAATTTTATGTGTTTTTTTAAAACTTTCCTATAGCTCTTAAAAAATCACCCATTATTTTTTTTTTTTTTTTTTTTTTTTTTTGATAATTCTTGACTGAAGACGGGATTGAACTCGGGTCGAGTTTACATGTTTCGAGAATAACCACATTCTCATCATCAGAATTATTTGCGTTCTACCGTATTTTAGGGTGGTGGTTCTACATTTTGATTCATAACTCTGATCCAACTGATCGTATTTTAATGGATTTCAATTCCAAACTGCTTAGGATAACTAGAAGCAATTCGACTCCAGAATTTTTTTTATCTTTTGAGTTTTTCGAAAGTGAGCGTGTTTTCAATAGACGGACAGACAGACGGACATATCTAAATCGACTTAGAAACAGAATATATACTTTAAGGAGTCTTAGATGCATAATAAAAAAGTTTCACACGGAATGTCAAACTTGGTATACCATCATTCACCACTAGTGGTGGAGGGTATAAAAAGAGTTTAAAGTCAAATAAGGACCAGTCTCATATAGAATTAGCATCGAAGGTTAGAGTAGGAGTTGGAGTTGTGAGCCGGAGTTGGAGTCGCACTTAAAAAATTTCAGCGTTTGGAGTAGAGCTCGGAGTTAGTACTTTTTTCTGACGACTCCATAGGCCTGATTGAAATAGTAAAACCGGGTTTACAATGCCCAGCAAAGTCTGGGATTCACTATCCTACACAATCGTACGATTCATTCACACGAAAATCTGACAGCATTCTATCTGACATAAAAGAAAATTTCTGCAACATTTTTTGGCGATGCCACATTATCACACAAAATTAAGAGAAAACATATGACTTACCTACTTCACAAGAAATTCCAACTCTGATTTCATCGAGTCTATCATTCTATGAAAGTGTTTTCTAACATTAGGAAGTCGGACAAACTTGTCAAAAAATTCTGTCTTTTAATTAAATTTTTAGGTCACACTATCATACTTTATGAGCATACACACGATTTTTTTTTTTTTTTTTTTTTGTTTTTTGTCAAATCGTACGACTGAAAAGGATAGTGAATCACTGGTTTAAGAGTCCCCCTTAAACAACTGTTTAAATGCAGTTTCCTACTGGTAAATGGTATCCCAAAATTTACCCTACTTTAAAATTAAATAGAAAATGCAGTTTTTCATGACACAAAACACATATTAGGCAAATTGCCTCTCCGACTATACTTGCACATACGAAGTATTTCGATGAGGCATAATGAGCAAAAATGTTTGGTTGAGTTCCAAAACGTCGGTTGCAAAGAAACTCGCTTATTTAAATGAATTCTAGAATGCTACCGTGTAGAAATCTACAATGTTATCCGTCCCAGTGTGCTCCGCCCGGGGGATGTGAGTTACCTCTATGGGGGAGTAGTTAAAGCATCCAACCAAAGATTCACCAAACATCCGAACGCCAAGGTTCTTTGGGATTAATGATTTCAAATGGATTCGAAGTAACACCATAAAACTTTCTTTTCTGGGGCCACGCGAGTCAGTGACCCGCCGGTACTTCGGTATCGGGCTGATTATTGGATGAGGATTCCGTGAGTACACCTATCAGAAGAAAGATGCTCTTTACATACGAGAGGTGTTTTTGTACAAGGGTTACATTGGATGAGATAGTCAAAGGAGGAGATGAAGGATGAGAAGGTGATAAAATGATGGAAGAAGTTGAGAAGATGTTATGTGAAGAATGTTACGCGGAGATGATTAAGATAATGCAAACGAGGTGATGAAGGTTAATAATGATGAGATGGAAGATTGATTTTTTTCTGTTGGTGCGATTACGGACATGTGCTTGTTAAGAGGTACTTTCTTTATGATAGGGCGACTTTTACATGAATGGCTAATTTTCGACCCTTGTGGCAGTTCGACCTGTGGATGGATCCCCAGGTTCTGTAGCTATTCAACAGAAATGCTGGAATTGATGAATAGCAGTGGAGGTTCGATAGCTCCGGCTGCTAAACAAGGGGTGGGTGTTTAAACTTTTTATTATTAATGAGCCAGAACGAATAGGAGCAATAACATAAAAATAACGATTTTATTGTTATAATTATATGAACTTTTATTTTCTGAAAAATATTTAAATTGGATCGTAAATAAAATAAAGTAAATCAAATAAATTTTTTGGTTTAAATTAATTGTGGGGCTGAAAAGCAAAGGGATACAATTGCAAAAAAAAATTTTGTTAATAAGCTTTAAAGTTATTTGTTCCTACATAATATATTTGGTATCTGGTACATACCGTCTTTTGAGATCATCATACAGGTCTGAATTTATGTCGAGGGAAAGATATTGGTACTAAGTGTTGATTCTTGCATGTAACCCAATTTTTTTTTTACTAGTACCCCTTTGCTTTTAAGCTCCATAATTTATTCATTCAATACATTTTCTGTGGAGCAGACTATATGTTTAGATGATATTATTTTCCGGCCGCTAAATTAGCCTTTTTTTCTAGTGTGCGTCAGCAGTAGCTTTAAATTCTCTCTCATGTCTTTCTTTTTCTACTGTTCTTTTTTTTAAGTGTATGATATTCAATAAAAGTATGGAACCATTGTTGAGAGAATAAGTGTCTCTATGTGAGAGCATAAGTAAAAATTTTCTCAAAATAAAATAGATTCTATTTCACGATGACTTTTTATGGAAAATTGTATGCAAAATGAAGTGTATGAGCACTTATTCTTAAGTTTACGTCCTGCCAATGTCGGATGAAATTAAAAGAACTGATATCGATTTCAGAAGCCAAATAATAAAAATTTAGGCAACCGTAGTGTTTTGGTTACTGTGTAGATTTTTTAAGTAAAAAGGCGCCAACAGCAAAAAATTAGAACGGACAAGAATTTGACTTACTAGTTTAACAAACGGAATTCAATCCATGTTTGTACATATTAAAAACTTCTAACATTAGAGATAAATATCGCTTTTCCTGCGATTTTGAATATAAGCCATAGCCACAACATGATTCCCAAGGGAGTCTTAACCAATAACCAGTCCAGTACCCATGTTCTGTAACTTTGGTGAGAACTTCTCGCATCGAAAACACGTGAAACTAAATATTCTATCGTTTCTTGAAAAGTTAGAAAAAAATGTGCCTGTAACTCATGTCGAAGACTATCAAAAGAGATTACGTCGTTACGTTATAAATGTCAAGATATTCCACTCGAAGCCGATGTTGAGAACGCCAGTCAAACATATCGTTGACGGCGACAAAATTTACTAAAATTAAAATATTTCCAACGACAGCGGCGAAAATCGGTTGTATCGGCTATACCAAATAGTGTATAGTGAGACTTTAATGTTTGTTTTTTAGGAAATTGCTTTAGAAACATTCGTGTACTTTCCAAAAATTTTAAAAGTAAAATAATTAAACAATGAAAAAATCGAACAAGAATAAAATACTTTCCTCTTCCGAGTTATTATTCATTGCATTTTGCATTTTTAATTTATTTTTTAGTGTTAAAATTTTTTCTCAGCCCGTTTTTATGCGTGAGTTTATTTGACAGTTCAAAGCGGGACCTTTCTCACAAAAATTTTACAGACACACATTTTCCGTTAAATGGCGAGACAAAGTTAAGTGAACGAAGTTAAGTGAACAAAGTTAAATGAACGAATTAAGTGAACGAAGTTAAGTGAAAAAACCCATTGTTTGTTTCAATTTATAGCATTTTGGTTACAGAACATGGGCACAGGACTACAGTCCCTGGAGCTTACTGGTTCTCGTGGTATCAGATAGGATCTCTGTTCGTCCGCAATCATCCCCAAGAGAACTAAAGGGTGGTTAAATTTTAAGGGCCGATGTTGATTTTAAATAAAACACAAATTATTTAGGAAATTATTGTCATTTCTTTTTATTATGATAATATGCCGCGCACTCGTCGGCACACCTCCATCCGATGGTCCAAATTTTTGATGACGCTGAGGCGTAATTGAGGTTATATGCCGTTAATGTGCCGAATTATTTCATTCTTTAGCTCTTGAATTATTGCTGGTTTATCGACGTACACCTTTTCTTTCAAATAACCCCAAAGAAAGAAGTCCAACGGTGTCAAATCACATGATCTTGGCGGCCAATTAACATTGCCACGACGTGAGACAACGCGGCCATTGAATTTGTCCCGCAAAAAAGGCATTGTTTCGTTAGCTGTGTGGCAAGTGGCACCGTCCTGTTGAAACCACAAATCTTCCACATCCATGTCTTCCAATTCGGGCTATAAAAAGTTCTTTATCATATCACAGTAGCGAACACCATTCACAGTAACTGCCTGACCGGCCTCATTTTAGAAAAAAAATACGGCCAGTTGATGCCGCTAGCCCATAAGCCGCACCAAACAATCAATCTTTGTGGGTGCATTGGATGTTCGACAATCACTCTTGGATTATCATTCGCCCAAATGCGGCAATTCTGCTTATTGACGAATCCACTTAAGTGAAAATGTGCCTCATCACTTAAGATGGTTTTTACGATATGCATTTTGATTTGAACGCCCATTTTCATAATAAGCCTGAATAACTTTAACGCGTTGCTCGATTGTGTATCTTTCCATTGTTCAAATTAAATTAGTCTGAATTTGCGAAATATCATATGATATGGTTCACATTCGATATCGGCTCTTAAAATGAAACCATCCGTTAAATAGAATTTAAAAACCCCCTAAACGTTAAAATAAGACTCAAATATAACATCTATCAGGCATGTCACAAATTCCGATCGGAATGGTTTTAATTCCGTATGTTCAATTCCGATCGATTTAGTTTTAGCTTCTTCAGATTCCGATCGATTTTGCTAAATGTGTTTTTTTTTATAACAACTCTGGTTTTACAATTGGATATGGCAACTTTACATAAAAACCATATGATTTTTGTGTTAAGTATGGCAATGTTCAGCGTAGAAAAACAAAAATCATATGTTTTTAATAAACAAAGTAAGAAAGATAGACATTTTAAAATATTAAAAATTTTCAAAAATTCAAAAAATGCCAGGAGTATCAATAGTTGCAGTAATGGAGGCACAGAGTGACCAAAACACTCATGCAAACGTCGGCGTTTGATTGGCGTTTAGCCTTGCCAGTATTTGATTTTATGAAACAGATGTTAATTTTCGTTCAATGAAAAAAGTGGTTTGTGAGGAAAAAAATGGTGGCAACGCAACGGTAAAGAATTTATTATGTTTTTAATAAAATCAATATAAAGTAAAATAAATAAATCAAAAGTGTGTTATTTTTTCAATCTATATCAAAAAAAACATTTGTTTATCCATAAAAAATAGTTTTAAGTAGTTTTTTCGGTTATAAAATACTGAAACAATCAATTCCACTTAGAAAACCAAAAGTGGTTTCATTCCGAAAAAAATTTTCGTTTTTCGTTTTCTGAAGAAGCAAAATACGGAATTAAAACCACTTTCGATCGGAATGGAATACTATGACAGGCCTGTATATAAAATTTGTTTGATATTTTAAATAGTTAATCTATAAGACTGAAGACAATTCAAGGACTCATAAAAGAATCACAAACAAAGTTTTCTTCCAGTCGTAACTGCCGCACGGCTAACAAATACCTTTTAGTATTTCGAAAAACTTTAAATCGTGCAAATTTTTATTAATTTACAATCAATAGAAGTTTTTAAATTATATTTGTACTTTATGCATTAATATTTTACTAAAACCCACAAATAGGGGCCCCAACTGAATGAAGGCTTTTTCAACAAACACTAACAACAATACTTTGTTACATTAATCTGAAAACATTTATTTACATTTTTGCATCTGCACCAACTCGATTAAAATTATACCTGGTAGCAATTTATAAACTTGATTTGTTATTAAACAACAACAACAACAACAAAAAAAGCAGCCCCACCAAACTAAAAAATGTATAAATAAATGTCGGTCTTAAGTAATGCAAGTATGACTGACTACAAGTAAAAGGCTTCTAGTTTAAATACAAAAAAAAAAAAAAATAAAACATTTTATTAAACTCTATAACTTAAACCAAGTCACCGCATAAAAAATAAATAACATGCATATAATCAGAGTATCTGTATCTGTTTTTTGCTTTTCCACTCGTAAAATATAGAAATAGTAACGAGTATTTTTAGTTGTACACCTGGGTGCTGCGTCATGATCACCTCCTTGCAGTTTTATTTACACAACTTTAGTTCAGTTCTCTAGTAATTGTGTCTTTCATTTGGTTACTGACTTAGCTGGAACTTGGAGCCTTTTTTTATATTTAGTTTTTCAAATAGTTTTTTTCATTATTGTTGTTTGAAAACCAAGTGTTAGTACGAATAAGTATTGCAGCAATACGCGTGCTTAATCATTAAACTATGGATCGATTAAAACCGGCCTTATACTCGTATCCATACAGCTGCTTAAACTTTTCTGTTCAAATCAGTCAGTTTTTTTTTAATCATAAGTCCAAAGCGTGAACAACAACTGCAGTAAAAAAGGGTAAAAAAATACGCCCAAATGCAAACATTTTTAAATTAACTATTTTTAATTTTTTTTTTTTTTTTTTTGGGTAGTGGTGTGGTTTGTAACACCTACACTCGGAAAATTTTAATATTTAGTTCATATAGAAAATCTATATACTATAATTTATTAAAAATGTTTTTTTTTTCAACTTTTGTAATGACCAAAAAAAGTAGTACCCATAGAACTTAAACAGTAGGTTGAATAATTATAACAGCACTTAAGAAAATTACAATTAATTTGTTATTAAGTGACAAATTTTAAGAGCTGATAAAGCAGTTAGACCAAAGCTATATTCACACCCATTAAATGTTTGACGTCCTACACGTACGAGTACATAACCACGAGTCTTATTAAAAAATTATTTGCTTTTGCAAAACGTTTGGATAGATTAAACATCATTTCACATACTACATTTATACGCCGGTTTATTCGCAAATAATTATATTGCAAGAAGAGAAAATTGCCCAATAAACAGTGAATTAAATTTTTATTTGCGAATAGCTAACTCACGAAAACCACTTCTGATTAACGACACTATTTGCAAATAAGATTTAAACATTGCCACACTTTTAACCGTTTTAAGTTGTTATTTCGATGTGGCTCATCCATTTGATAACAAATTTAAAATTAACTAAAAATTGTGCAAATAAAATATACAAATACACAATAATGTTTGTTTTTTTTTTAATTTTTTATTTAAAAAAATAAAAAGGTTACATACATACAGTATATATATATATATATATATATATATATATATATATAAGTGCCCGTAGTTCCTATAAGGAGCATAGGGCCATAACAAAATTATTCCATTCTGATTTGTCCGATGCAAGTGTTTTTATTTCGTTCCAGCTCTTGTCTTGTTTAGCCGCTTCACTTTCGACTTGACGGCGCCAGGTGTGTGATGGTCTTCCTTTTCTGCGGCTTCCTTCAATAGCTTGTCTTGTGATATCGTCAACGGGTTTTCGTAATGTATGCCCTAGCCAGCGCCATTTCCTTTTCCGGATCTCGACAATTACGGGAATTTGCAAGGTTTGGACCCATAGCCTTTCATTGGATATCGTAACTGGCCAGAATATTTTTAAAATTCTGCGCAGGCAGCGATTTATGAAAACCTGTAGCGAGATGACATCCTTCTGCGCTGCATTCCACGATTCACATCCATAGAGAAGAGATGATTTTATGCAGGAGTTAAATATGTTTATCTTGGTTCTTTTCGAGATATGTGCTGATCTCCATATGGGGCTTAGAATGCCAAAGGAGTGCTTACCAGTTTTTATTCGGTTTCTTACGTCGTCTGCAGAGCCACCTGTTATAGTCAGAAGACTTCCGAGATAGCAGAACGTTGATATATCTTCAAGATTCTTTCCGTATATTGCGAATGCTCTGTTGTTAGAAGCATTAATTCTCATTGCCTTAGTTTTGGCAATATTTATTTTCATATCAGCCTTAGCTGCTTCTGTTTGCACTGCATTGATCTTAGCCTGCATGTCATTGAAGTTGTGGGATAGTAGACATATGTCGTCGGCATAGTCGAGATCTTCTAGCCTTCTGTTGAGTCCCCAAGTTATTCCCCGCTGTTCACATGTGGCTCTTCTCATTATGTTGTCCAGGACGATATTAAAAAGTAGGGGCGACAGAACACAGCCTTGTCTCACTCTAGTTTTAATTGGGAATGAGTCACTAATACAGCCATCATGAAGAATTCGGCAGTCTGCGTTGTGATATAGGGCTTTAACAATATCAATTATTTTTGTTGGGGTGCCTTTGCATGCTAACGTACTCCATATGGATGAATGGGAGAGCGTATCGACTGCTTTCTCCAAATCGATGAATATCAAGTAGAGCGGCGTCCTCCACTCAACAAATTGCTCAATTATAATCCGTAAGCTGTTGACATGGTCAATGCATGATTTGTGGGGGGCGAAAGCCAGCCTGCTCATTGCGGAGAAGCGGATCAAATGCGACTGATAGCCTACATACAGTGCTACCAAATTATTAAATTTTTCATCTGGCATCACATAAGAATAAGAATTTCTGTAAGAAAATTGACATACAAACAGTAATTTAGTTAATCGCAAATAATTTTATTTGCGAATTGGCTACGTATAAACGAAGTAACACTTTCTTAATTAGATTTGTGCAGATATTGTGTTCTAGATTTCGACTCGTATTGAAAACGCAAAATTTTTGGAATCCGTATAATTCATAAATTGGTGTCTCAAATCCGCATGTTTTTGTGTATTCAAAGTTATTCGGCCATGTTCTGGAAATCAAAATCACGTGAAATTGAAATCGATCAAATTTTGAAAACTCCCCCGTGTTCAAGGTTTATAAAAATATTTCTTTGTATATACCTCATACTTTGAGGACCACTTTTCTCTACATTCACTACATTTTAAATTAGGAAAAGCTACGTTTCTTTTTATGTTTTTGCGCAAGTAATGTTTAATAAAAGTAGCTTGAAATTTTTGGACAAGCTAAAAAAATATTTCTGTTAATATTTGTGTGAAAATATATATCCTTTTTGATTATCTATCTATATATATTCGTATAAAAATTAAATATGTTTGTCTGTTTGTTGGCTTATGGGCTCCTAAACGACTGAACCGATTTCTACAGTAACTTCATATGAGCCCCGAAAATAAAATACATAAGTAGCCTATGTTTTCGATAGGCGCAGGGGAATTATCGGATATTTTAAGAGCCGCTGCACCCATTGTGTTGAATTTTTTGTAGTAGGATCTTCTGAGCACCGAAATTGAAGTAAGATAGCTGCAGGGGAAGTTATATTCCCCCCCCCTTATGACGCTAATGTTTAATATCACATATCTTAAGAACTGTTATAGTGAAAATGTTCAGACTTGGTAGGAGTCACTCTAATGGAAAACTACACTTTTAAAAATATAAATAGACCAAGCGTATCCGATGTTGGTGGTATGAGACAGAACATGAATGATACGCTTGGCCGAGACCTTGATATAGTCTCGGAATGGGGTCACGCGAATAGGGTCGATTTTAATGCCCGAAACCCCCAATGTTGCGTGCTGACGCATAAACGCGCGACGCATCAAGGTGCCTCATCTGTATATATGGGTGGTATAATCATTGAGGAATCAGAATCTCTTGATGTTCTGGGCATGAGGATACAATGTGATGTCCGATGGACAGAACATATATTTAAGGTGTCGAAAGAAGCATTCAAGTGCCTTGACTCTTTAAAACGGTGTAAGACATACTTCACTCCATCTGATCTCCTTACTATTTATACCACCTATATCCGACCGAATGGAATACAACTCTCAAGTATGGGCCGGTGCTTCAAAGTATATTTTGGAGCTTCTCGACCGTGTGCAGTAGAGGGCGAAGGTTCTTATTGGTGACAGTAGGGTATCCAATTCTATTGACTCCCTTGAGCACTACAATGAGATGTGTTCTGATGAAATTAGGGATCGGGTTCCCGAAACCCGTGTGTTTGTTCGTAATACACGTTTTTCCTCAAGAGCCCATCCTTTTGTGTCGATTGGCCGGTAAATCGTACAACACATTACAGAGAAAATTCGTTTTTTGGCCGGACTGTTCGTATGTGGAACAACCTTCCTGCTGAAGTCTTCCCTCTCACTTTTAACATGAATAAGTTCAAGTCGAATGTTCACAAACACTACTCCCTCTATCCTGCTTCCCATAACCTTTTCCCCTAGCTCCCACACAATGCATTGCATTTGAAGGGGCCATCCCCTGAGTGCTGGTCCTAACCTAAAAAAAAATAAATAAAGGGAGTAGGCGTAGGGAGAGTAATACCCCCCATAGGAAGCATATATTTAATATCGCGTAACTGAAGAATTATTACAGCGAGAGTGTTCTAATGTGGTAAACTATAAGTTCCAAAATAAAAATGGGCGGGGTAGACGAAGGAGGAGCAATATCCTCCATAGGACGAAAATATTAAATACTTCATATTTGAAGACAAAAGTTTTTAATCTTTGTAGGACCCACTCTTATGGTAAACTATACCTTTAAAAATAAAAATAAAAATATAATATATAAATGAAAAAGCGTATGTTTGTTTATTCTCTACAGACGCCTTAGCTACTGAGCCGATTTTCCTGAAAGTTTCACAGTAATTTCCTGATTACCCGGAGCTTAACATGGGCTATTAATATATATTAATTTTCAAGTGGGCGTGGCACCAACCATACAATAAAAAACCTTACATGTGGAGGACCGTTAGAGTAAGAGTTTTCCAATATGAAACAAATACCTTCGTTATCAATACAAGACATCTGCCAAATGGATTATAATGGATTAGCGGTCATGGCACCTCCCATACAAAGGCATTAAAGATTTCTAAGTATTTGGAGTACTGTATAAGTGAAAGTGTTCCAATGTTGTACAAATAGCTTAGATAATAACCCACAGCATATTTCAAAAGGTAGGTTCAATGGGAAAAATAGGCATGGCACCTCCCATACGAATACACTTGAAATTTCTGTATATCTGTTGAACGGTTACTGTAAATCATTGAAATTTAGTCCAGGATGCTTTGCTTTTAAAAAAATCTTAACAATTTTATTTCGATGGGGGTAGCAAAGCGCACCGGGTTATAGTATTGAATAAAGATCATTTCAAACTAAGAACCAGGTCTGTGGAGTCATCAGAAAAAGGTAATAACTCCGAATCCGCTGAAATTGTTTAAGTGCGACCCCGAATTCGACTCACGACTCCGCCTGCGACTCCGAATCCAACTCCTACTATAACCTTCATGCTAAATGTATATGAGACTGGTCCTTATTTGACTTTAAACTTCTTTTATACCATCCACCACTAGTGGTGAATGAGGGATGAGAAAGATTGAGAAAAGAACAAACTTGGTCTCAAATTACTTGTAGTTATCCTAAGCAGTTTGGGATAGAAATCCAGCAAAATCCGATCAGTAGGATCAGAGTTATGAATCAATAGTTGAACCACCGCCCTGAAAAATTGACGATGTTTTTACAAAAACCAACATAAAAGGTGGCATAATACACTACATGATATACGATTTTGCACAAACTCGTTCTATATGACTAGAAATCATACTGTACGTCTAAAAGCGTTAAAAATATTGCTATCTTATTAAAATATGATACGTCATAGTTTTATAGGACTAGAAACATTTTAAAATTTCATAAAGATCGGTCCATAATTTACCATATGCCCTATATAAAGCCTATTCCAGGAAAATAGTTTAGTGCGTCTAAAACCGCAACAAATAATGCTATCATAATAAAAATTGGTACGTCACAGTCTTATAAGGCTTGAAATCATACTTCAATTTCGTGAAGATCGGTCCATAATTTACTCTAGGCCTCATATAAAACCTACTCTCGGAAAACAGTTTAGTATGTTAAAAACGTAATAAAATTTTCTGATTATCGGTCCATATTTACCTAAGGTCCCATATTAAGCAGCCTTCTGAAAAGCACTTTAAACGCTAAAACAAATTTCACTACTGTATTGAAATTTGTTCCATTTAGATTTTTAATAACAGAAATAACTCAACAGGATTTCGTGATGATTAGTCCATAATTTACCATGGGTCTTATATAAATTTCCCTACGGAAAATAATTTTAGTTTGATATAAATTGTTACGCATCATAATATTTAATTCAAGTTTGCTGAAATTTCTAGAGATAAAAGCATAACATAACACTGTTTGATTGTCGTCCAATTGGTTTAAACCGGAACCAATTTTTATACTGATGTCCGTTTATATAAACATTAATTAACAATTTATAGCTCTTATATAATCTAACTGTCGGTGGATGGTATCAAAGATTCGGCGCAGCCGAATATAGTAGCACTCTCACTTGTTTTTAATGCAGTACCTTTAAAATGGTTAAACATTTGTTTTGTCGCCTATGATTTTCTGTGTTTGATTCTCTTGTAAGAGAATCCTCAATAACTCCAAAAATAATGGCTAAATCAAAAAATGATATTATAGAAACTTGAATCTGGCGTAATTTAAAATGAGAAACTTATATCTGGCATAATTTAAAATGTTTTGACGGATTGCATGACAAAATCGGGTACGTCGTTCCAAAGTTACGAAAAGATTTAAGGAGCAGCCTTTTCAAAAATCTCAATTTTTAGAAAAAAAATTTTTAAAAAAAAACCTTGCCATAGAATTTGAAATAATGATGATTTTTGCAGTTAGGAAAAAAAAAGTTTCCATTTGTTGCATAGTGTAATCCAAGAGTGATTGTCGAACAACCAATGCACCCACAAAGAGTGATTGTTTGGTGCGGTTTATGGGCTGGCGGCATCAACGGGCCATATTTTTTTCCAAAATGAGCCCGGTCAGGCAGTTACTGTGAATGGAGTTCGCTATCGTGACATGATAACGAACTTTTTATGGCCCGAATTGGAAGATATGGATCTGGACGATTTGTGGTTTCAAGAGGACAGTGCCGCATGCCACACAGCTAACGAGACAATGGCTCTTTTGCGCGACAAATGCAACGGCCGTGATATCACACGTAGTGGCGATGTCAATTGGCCGCCTAGATAATGTGATTTGACACCGTTGGATTTCTTTATTTGGGGTTATCTTAAAGAAAAGGTGTACGTCGATAAGCCAGCAACAATTAAACAGCTTAAGAATGAGATAATTCGGCACATTAACGTCATAGAACCTCAATTATGTCTCAGCGTCATCGAAAATTTGGACCATCGGATGGAGGTGTACCGCCGAGGTCGCGGCGGCCATTCGGCCGATTTTTGTTCCATACGTAATTGAACCATACCAATATTATCATAATAAAAAGAAATGACAATAATTTCCTAAATAATTTGTGTTTTATTCAAATTCAACATCGACCCTTTAGAAGCCTATAGGCGATGTCCTTAATATTATTTGACTTATTATGAATAACTTTTACTTTTTATTTTAATCACAAATTTTTCTTTCAGTGCTACTGTGTGGCAAATAAAGTGTTTTTAATGTTTTACATTTTTAGCAGACACATTTTTCAAAGAAAATCTTTAAAATTTCAAATTAAAACTATTGCGCAGACAATCTTGTGTCTGGGGTCAAAATGTAGTAGCCCCTTTATTTAAACTGTGTAGTTCGTGTAAATTTTTGGCTTTAACATTTCTATGCCATGTTAGTTTTTTTTATAAGATCTCAAAAATGAATTTTTAAACATTTGAAAGTAAAGTAAACACAAATCCAATATAATAAAAATGCATAATGAAATATGTATATAATAGTGGTGTTCAAAAATAATTACAAATGGTCTTGCATCATAGCATGTGCAAAATGTTGTTGCGCTTTTATTTCACACCAACAGCAAAATACACAGATTTGCACGTGCTATACCATTGCGTTTTTGCTTGCCTAAAAAGGGTATAGTTTTTTTTCGCATTTTGTGTTGTGTCATAAACACTGATATCAGTCTAAATTTATTGGTTTTTTCACTGATAAAATTGCTACATTGAATAAGAAATAACAATATTACCAGAAATAATGTGTTACAACTATCATAATAATAAAAAATAAAAACAAAATTGTAAGAATACTAAATTTAAACGCAACGAAAAGAAAAAAATTAACAAGAAATGGACACCGGAGATATTTAACCAGCTCGAAGATTTTTCCCGGGAAATTTTCATTCATAATTATGTTGAATATGTTCATTATTAATTAGAGAATGAAATTAGTGTTGCAAAAAAAGCCTCGGTAGGCTTGCTGGTAGTGAGCTTGTCTATCAGTACCGGGGTTGCGGGTTCGATTCCTGGTCTCCTGCAGACAAGCGAAAAGCTTTGCGGGATTTAGTGTAGGAATAATAATAAAACAAAAAAAAACAAAAAAAAAAAAAGAGCGTTCACAGTTAATGAGGAAAACGTAGCAAATGCGAACAGCTACAATACAAAACGCACCTACTTTTGAATTCCGCTAAAATATTATTTGCACAATTGTTATGCATAAATACATACATACATATATAAAGGGTGATTCATCCTGAGCGTTGATATTCAATATGCTTTTTTACAGATCACGTGTGACTCACATCAAACTAATTTGTCATTTTTGTTCAGTAACGTTTGGCAAGACATCATAAAAAGACTCACACAACAACAGGGTCTGCAAATTGTTCAAAACATTTCTCAGCGTTTTGTGAGAAATGTTCTTCGTGCATTTCGAGGAACTTACGGTGCGCATAATCGGCCTACTGAAACCTCTATTGCCAAAACCATTCGCAAATTTGAGTCCCAGTTCACATTAGTGGCTCATACTCGACCGGTTAGGCCACATCCAGCACGTAGTGAAGTGAAAATAGCACCAGTAGCTGAGGAGTACGCGAAGACCGTCACAAATCGATTCGTCGTCGTTCTCAGCAACTGGGCTGGTATTCGACAACTTGGCGTATTTTACGTAAGGATCTGGGCCTTAAAGCGTACAAAATTCAATTGAATTTGCGTCTTATTTTCCGAAAATGTTCTCTGGAAAACCTTAATGAAAATTCGGTGTTTTATCGCGAAATTTTGTTCAGTGATGAAGCACATTTCTGGCACAATGAATACGTTAATAATCAAAATTGCTGCACGCAGAGAAAAAACATGATTAATGAATGGTCACTACGACCATTTTTATTCATATTTGCCTAATATGTTTACCCTCATAAATTAATTATAGTCTTAATATAACTTGCAAAATGGTTTTTTGTCCTTAACATTTTTAAATTCACTATAATAATATTATATGGAGGCTTACACCTAAAAAGGTACTCTGGTCCAGCTAAACATATTATATTATTTGATATGTTTGCTATTATAATGCAGATATTTTCAATTATACAAATAAAAACATAATATTAGTTGAACACAAAAGGAATGTTTAATACCATCATTTTTGTTTGCTTGAAAACACATTCTCTTAAGATGCAAACATTTATTGTCAAAACAAACAGTGCGTGCTTTAAAATTACATTTTCTCCGTCCGCGAGCGTCAGTTAATCAGGAAACATGAATGATGGCAGAATAATTAAAACATTTTTCGGGGAGAAAAATGCCATGCTGCCTTGCAAAGCTAACGATGTAAATTATTATACGTTTATTGAAACAGGTAAGTTATTTAAATATAATTATAAAAATATATAAATATGCAATTATTTTGTCTTTCTTGCAGCCAAAAGAACCTAAAACAAATTTTGACACATAATTTTGTCATCAGCCCCGAATTTTTTCAAAAACGGAATTCTTATTTGTTAGGATATATTTGTACCACACAACGTAAATTTATAAATTAAAACACATACACAGGTATATAGATATGTGTATTTAATTTTATTTTTAATATATTTTATTTATTATATTTGTAATAAAACATACATTTTTTAAATTACATTTCTTATTGTTTTTATTGTAAGAACCATATAAAATGTCTAAATGAAGTAGACATTTTGCATGGTATTGGGAAATATAGAAAAATGGTTTGAAAGATCGTGCGCATTTTTCTTCTAAACATAATAATATGTTTAAGACAACAATTATCTAAAATCATTAGTACTGAACATATATTGTTGCTTAAGACGTGTTTGACACAAACATTAATGATAGTTTGCGATTGTGATTGTATCAACCATGTTTTTTCTTTGCGTGTGTATTTGGGCTGATAAACAACCCGAAGAGTACTCAGAGCTTCTATTACATCCATTAAAAACAACGGTATAGTGTAGTTAATGGTCTGGTGGAATCATTGGTCCATATTTCTTCAAAATTTAGGAAAATCAGAAAGTTATCATCAATTGTAATCCTTATCGCACCATGTTTAATGGACTATGTGCTTGCTGAAACTCAAGTGCATGGTTTCGGTAAGCTCTGGTTTCAACAAGACGGCGCTGCGAGCCATACAGCACGTGAAACAATGACCTTGTTGAGATAACATTCTGGTGAGCACTTAATTTCACGTTTTGCTACGGTACATTGGCCACCTAGATCGTGCGATATTACACTTTTGGACTTTTTTCTCTAGGGTAATGTAAAGCCTTATATCTTCAGGAATAAGCCAGCTACGATTGGCGCTTTGAAAGCCAACATTACTCGTGTTATTCGCAAGATATCCGTCGCTATGCTTGAACGAGTCGCTCAAAATTGGACATTCCGAAGGGGCCCTGAGTTGGCGAAGTCATGGCCAACATTTACATGATATCATTTTCAAACAATAAATACAATAAAATGTTCTTTTAACCGATAGTAAAAACTTGAAGTTCACTTTAATAGCATATTTCCAATGTGCGAAAGAATTATTTCGTTCGCATAACTACATTGAAAACAAAAACAAAGTCTACAACTAAAAAAATAATTTATTCAAAAATGACATTAATTAAATTTAAATACTTTTTAAGCAATTTTTTTAATTGATAAACACTTTTTTCTGTGAACCTCCCTAAAAAATTGATATTTCTGTAACAAAAAAATAACATTATTTGGTGGATGAATGTACCCTTTCTCATTAAATTTTGCACAAATTTATTTTATATATCTAGAAATTATACAACTAAATTTCGTAAGTATTGGTCCATAATTTACCATAAGCTCCATATAAAGTCCGTTCTTAGAAAGGAGTTAAGTACGCCTAAAGCCGTAACTAATAATGATATTTTAATATAATTACTCTGTCATAGTTTCAAAGGACTAGAAGTCGCACTTTCAAAGTTATTAGAAATTCGATAATTTACGATACACACAGAAAAAAAACCCATGTAAAATTTACATTTTTCGGTAGGAATTGAACACGATTTTACAATAACTAGCGAACAACATTTTTTTTTTTTAAATAACTATAACTCATGTTAATTGAACATTCCAATAAATTTAGACCAAAATAACAAAGATATTGAAATAACACTACGAATCACGTTGAGTTAAAGTTATTTCAAGTTGAAAGAACGTGAATTTCATGTAGAACTAATTTCATTTGAGTGTGAAATAACAGAGAGAAGAAGCTTTAGAAATAATCAGAACTGCCATGACGAAAAAATTATTACAATCAAAATTTATTTCAAAGTAACCAAATTAAAAATGCATTTTGTTAATTGCAAAATTATTACAATTTATTTAAAAATGCATTGTAATACAACTAATAGTTAATTCATAATTACAAATCAAGAAACCAAAACAAAAAACGTAATTCTTTTACATATTCTGGTTTATAAAAGTAAAACCCGTCAAATTTCCATATAAAAATCAGTTCATTAAAGTTTAGAAAGTGAATTTGTATACCCTCCACCACCTAAAAAAAATTTTTGATACATAAACTAACATAAAAGGTGAAATAATGCACGGAATGTTATAAAATTTTTGACGAATTTGCTTTATATAACTGTAAATCATACTGGTAAATTAAAGATCGTGAAGATCGGTCCCTAATTTACCCAAGGCCCCATATAAACCCTACTCTCGGAAAACATTTTAGTACGCCTAAAACCGTAATCAATAACGATATCATATTGAAATCGTCACAGTTTTAAAGGACGAGAATTCACACTGCCAAATTTCGTGAAGATCGGTCCATAATTAACCCTAGGCCACATATAAACCCTACTCTCGGAAAACAGTTTATTGCGCCTAAAACCAAATAAAGCCCACTTTGGGAAAATAATTAAATTCGCCAAAAACCATAACAGATATAGATATTGCGGTAAAATTTCTTCCAACTCTGATTCATATGGCCAGAAAAAATATCATGCAATATTGTAAAATTCACTGTTAACGCTTAAACTAATTACACTGCAGTATTGAAATTTATTCTAATTTATTTTTTGTAATACCAGAAATCAGTCTTCGGAATTTTGGGATGATTGGTCCATAATTTACCATAGGTCCAATACAAATTACCCTCCTAAAAATTATTTTTGTTCGGCTAAACCTGTTACGAATCAAGCCAGTTCAAAGTTCTAACAAGAAACGCATAAAACTTCCTTATTGTCGTTCAATAATTTAATATTGGTCTAAACCGCAACCAATTTTAATGCTGACGTTCGTTTTTGTGAAGCTTACGTAATAATATATATGTATTTATCATATAGAACCCACTTCTTTCGGTGGAGGGTATCAAAGATTCGGCACAGCCGAATATAGCACTCTAACTTATTCTAATATGGCCTTAATACATAAACGACATTTGTACCCCACAGTTATAGATAACAAAAATGGGAAAATTAAATTGTTCCCGCTTTTTAACTGTCAGTGGGAAGGCTGTCAAATATGGCGATTTCTCGTCGTTAGCGATATGTAAAATACATTTTTTGTAAATATTTTTTGATTTACATATCGCTGCCTTAGGACAACAAGTTTCTATTTAACATGTTTAGGTCAAAATAGAACCTTGTTGACTTCAAGAATGATAGAAATAAAGATTACGCCTTGCGCATGCGATGACGTAGTAGTTCCCTTATAAAGGTTACCATATTATATGTGAAATTCATCATTTCTTGGAAATAGTGTATGTATTGCGTGATGGTTGGCTATCCTAAAATAAATTTACTCAGAGAGTTTTCAAAAAAAATTTATATTAATTGTCAAACAAACTAAAAATTTTAATAAATATTTTATATTAAAAATATTATTAAAATAATAAATTAATATTAAAAATGTTAAAACTCGTTTGTTTAAAGTTGTATAGCAAGAGAATTAAAATCTTAAAAATTGAAGAGAGTAAAAAAAGAGTGAAAATATGAAGTGTGGCAGGGATGTTAAATGGGGTTTTAAATTTTGTGCCAATTCCCAAAAACAAAATGTACTTTTTGGACCTTCACGGTACCATTGTTACATAAAAATTTAATTGTACACAAAAAAACAAAACTTAACTTCGTCTGTCTGTCTTTCACTTGCCACATTGTAAAAGGGGACTAAGCGCTCTATACACCACAATTATAGTCGCATATTTAAGAGCCCATTAATGCAATGAAAAGGACTCAATCATTTGTTTGCTAAACTTAAAATTCAAAAAGGGGAAACTATGACAAATTTTTAAATTGTACCAAATGAGTCACGGTAGTACCACGGTACTTAAGAAGGTCAAAATGTACCATAAAAAAGTACAATTGTACCAACTTTAACATCCCTGAAGTGTGCAGTGGACAAATGCAAATAAAGTAACAGCGAAAAAAAGTAAGAAATTGTGCAAAAAATAACGTCTAGCGTGTTTTTAATAACATATTAATATTTTTGACTATAGCAGTATCATCTTACAATTTTCCAAAAGATGGAGCCCAAACTAAGCTATGGGTAATGTTTTGCAAGCGAGTGAAATCTGTTATTTTGAATAAAGAAAAAATTTCTGCTATACATTTCACACAAGAAGATTTTGAAAGAAACTCAAAATTTGAAATGGGTAAGTTAATCCATCTTGTACCACTACCCGAAATCGTTAACATATTTACATCATATGCAAGCTCTTGTCAACCTCCCGATCACAAAAATCGGGTGACCGTATTGGTCGTAGTGGACTGTTGTGAAAACGCAACGTTGGCTAATTACATGCAAATCACATTTGAGGTAAAAGTAGGTGTATTGTTCTATGGTACCAAGAGAATCATTTGATCTTTGCATATTAAAATAATATATAGTTTTTATTTATTATAGAAATGTTTTATACACTATTTGAGTGCGATTTTAAAAAGCACTTAATTACACTTTATGATAATTGTCTCGAGTTTTCAAAATAACGTGCATATGAACATTAGCACGGCGTATATGTTGTAAAATTTCCAATTCGTTTTTCTCGAAATCATCTATGTATATGCCTTTCCTCGTTAAGTTTTAATAGCAGCAATTAATAATAATAATAGCGAACAACGCCACCAGTACTGAACATATGAACATAATGTTTGCTAAAATAACTTATTATTTGCCCATCTAATAACAAATACGTTTCAAATATAACAAGCTGCTTAATTATACTTCCGATTAAAAGTGTCAATAACTGGACGCACTTTACCCATCATGTACAAAACACTTTTTCATTTTTTGAATCATTTAAAAGGATAGATGCTTGACGATGTGAAAACCCAATTGAAGGATCAGTAATGTTGAATATAGGGAATATTATGGTAGCCTGACAAAATTTGTGTACCTATGAAACGGTACAAATGCTTCCTAGTGATTTTCACTGATATGTCTATCTGCTTACCATAAGTATTGGAATAATTTCTTGATCAAAATATTGCTGAAATTGTAGAAAGGGCTACTTTATATATATATGTACATATTTTCGAATTTTAAAAATAATAATATACACATACATATGCACATATTTATGTAGATTAACTCCGTAAAAACTTACTAATTGACTCAACGATTTTATTCTGAAGTGCAACAATATGAGTGTAAAGATAACTAAAAACAAAGGTTTCATTCAAGAAACAGCTCTGTTGCATCAGTAGTGGGCGGAGAAGAAATTGAGAAAAGTGATTTGCATGCAATAAGCCATTGTTGCGTATCCGCAACAGTGATTTTTATAAGATTATACTGATTAAATGGGACTATATTTTCATTTTTGAAAAGGCATTTTTTTGGACTGTTTTAAAAGTTTGTTGATCTTAATGAAGCAAAGTAGGAATAAAGCCCATAAACTACCGATAAAAAAAACTAAATCATTAAAATCGAAATGCTAAAACCAATTTTATATGCATCCAAAGATGGTGTTGCGAAAACGCAACGGCGATACAAAATGGGTTAACTAAAATTTAATTTTTGTAGTTCATTACTAAATTATTTTGAATAAGATTTAGCAAGCGTCGTGCACCAAACGAAAACTTTGAGATCATGTGATGCTATCATCTTGCTACTAAATGGGAAAAATTGTTGCTTAAAAGCAAAATATTTGCAAAATCTTTGTTGGAAGGAAAGGAAATTGAAGTAAGTGAAGACATGAAAATACAATTTTTTAGATGTAGGAAGCAGTGTGGCCATTTTGGCATTTTTCCAGCTAAATTGAGCATTACAAATTTTTATTTAGCTGCAAAATTTTCATTTAGCACTTGGCATTTTATTAAGCATTTTTATAGACTTTGTTTTTGTTTTCAATGTAGTTATGCGAACGAAAGAATTCGTTCGCACATTGGAAATAGGCTATTAGAAAATGTTTTTACCTTTTTTTAGCATTAGTTTATTGATTTAAATTTAAATTTTTTTATAAATTATAATAAATTTTAATTAAAAACAATTGTACCCAAAATGAAATTTCGTAGGAAAAGGAATAATTCTTTTGTTAAGAAAGGAAATATTAGAAACTCCCTGATTCTGTTGATTTCAAAAATGATTTGCCCTTTAATATTACGATATTAAAGTACAAAGAGATTTCACTTGGTATTTAGATAAAAATTCTATTGTGTCATCCCCCATATCCAAAAAATTATTTTTAATAATTAAATGGTTTATTAAACAAATTTTCATAGAAAATTCGTTTCATAAACCTGCTATAAACCTAAAATATTTTTTATGAATATGGGTGTAAATGTTAAAAAAATTTTTGCTTTAAGCTGCAGAAAAAATAACAGTTTTAGAACATCGACTTTTCTTAAACTATAAGAAATAAATTGGTCTAAAAAATTTTGTACAGCATGGAAATAAAATCGTTTAAATTTTGCATGTATCAGGGGTTTTCGGGCCCCCTTAATTAAAAATGTAATCTCAACTACTTGTGCTACATATTTATATGTATCAGATGCGTACCAAAATCTACCCACTTGTTTAGATATAACCATTTATTTCAACTCCGTTAAAAATAAGTCACTAAATGCATTTAGTTTCGAATAAAATCTCATACTGGTAATACATTTTTAACAACAAGCTTTAAAAAATTTTAGCACTATTTTTAGCATTTTTTAAAATAATTTTTAGCATTTTTTGCCGTGTCTAATGGCAGATTTAGCTGTAAAAAATTTTAAGATCTGGTCACACTGGTAGGAAGTTTTTTTGAATGAGGTTACTAAACCCTGAGATTGCTGCTTAAAATTCTAACAAGCGAAAGAGGAAACTAAATAAAATTAGAAAATAAAATTCTTGATATAAAAGTATTTTTCCTTTTTCGTCTGCTTTTATTTATGTAGTAAAGATATTTATGTAATAAATAAAATATGAAAAAATAATTCTTTTATTTTAAATAATTTAAATAGAAAAGTTATAAATTGTCCTACTGTTATGTTTACACATTAATATGTATATCAGTTTGGGAGCTAAACAAATTTAGCCAATGAGAGCACAGGTTGTGTGACGTCAGAGTTACCACATGCGCAGTAAAATAATTTTATGCCTGCCTGATGTCGTAATCTTTATTTCTATCACTCTTGGTTGTCTTAAGGTCGCAACATATCTAAAATTTTATAAAATCGCTTATAAATGTTTTCTTTTGTTTGTAAATTTTATTTGAATTTCATAATTGTTTGTATTTCTGTTTCAAAATTGTTAGTTTTGAAATATTTTTTTAACCATTGTAATAATATGGCGAACATTAATAAGTTCACATTGCAAAACGAACATTCTCCATCGGGGAAGAAGTATATGACTGACAGTCAAAGGTATTTTTTTTATTATAAATTTAAAATGTTGCCAAATAATTATCTAAAAAAATATACACACCTACAAGTTATAAAAAGTACAATTTCAATATTCTTAAATTTACTGCCATTTTTCTTGCAGTAATGAATTTTTTTATTTTATTTTATTAAATTGAATTGACAAATTTTTTTGAAATATACGACTAGAAAAAATCTTAATTTAGAACATTTGACTTATATTCAGGTTATTAGAAATATTCCGATTGATTTTTAACAGCAAATTTCACCAAGTTCAGTTAAAACTAACTATTACTTTAACTTCCAGTTAACAAAATGTTTTTGACAGTTATAACTGGTAGTTAATTATAACTGAACTTGATAAAATTGTCGGTAAGTCGCACAAATGTTCAAAAGTCCTTGTTTTGAAAGTTCATAAAAAGCATTTTTATACATTTCATACTAAAAAGGTCAATGTCAAATAATTCATTTTTCAGAAAATTTAAATTTTAGTTTTAGAATTCTTAGTGAAATTAGCTAGCAAAACACTTTTGATGCTGTTTTCGGTTAAATTAGACATTGGCTGTTTGACCTTTTAATTGCAAAATGAAATTAATTATGCTGGTAGATTTAGCAAAAAAATACATTTATTTAATTTGATGTTGACCTATATTCTAAAAATAGAACAGAATAAAGGAAATTAAATTTAAGTTCACATGTTGGTCACGTTTTTTTGTCATATATTTGCTAGGTGTTACCTTGGCCCGGCCCTTTAGTACCAAGCTTCAGACATAATGAACTCAAATTTTGCTTTTAATAAAATTAATGTTTCTTTGAATATAATTAAACCAAGTAGATAACAAGAAATTAAGAATCGAATTTTTAACAACTTGTGTTTTAGATTTTTTTGTTATTCACTTTGTATTCCCGCTAAAAAATATATATGGAATTGAATTATTAATTCTATTAATTAATTTTTGCCACTGTTCAACTTATAGAATGAATTCAAGTTTTGTTTTAAAACAGATTAAAGCTTTTAATGTTATTAATACGCAAGTTTATTTAAAAAAAGTATATGTACTGTTTTTTATGAAATTGTACTGATTTGTTCCTCTTATGTACTGATTTCTCTGATTTCAAAACTGGCAACCCTAGGACTAACATTGTCGTCACTAGCACTAAACACGTTTATTGAGAATAGATGTGTGACTAGTCAAATGGCTGCTGTTAGGTGTTAATTTACCCCTTCCAATGACAACCCCATGTAAAAGTGATAGGTCCCATTCAAATAAAGTGTTAGAACCGGTCTCTGCTATAAAAGAACCTATCACGGGATTACTTTAGTGTCAGTCGCTTTCCTTCACGTTTCACTTTTGTTTTATTCCCCTTTGTTTACAGAAGCATTCACAATTAATTCGTAATCATTCTCCTTTGAAAAATTGATGTTTAACTAAATAATTTAAAAAAAAATTATACGGGAATTTTTCTCCTTTTTATATATTATTTTTAACCAGAAATTAAAAAGATGAATGTTTTACTTCTTGCGGTGTTGTTGTTGTTTCTTAACATAACAATTAAAATAGAATTTTATGGATTCAGTATTGAACAATGTTCCCTGCGGGAAATTTCTGTCAATTGTTCCAGCAGACTGGTCCTGGGATTTTTGAAAATAGAACAAGTACAAAAAGAAGGAACTCATGACCAGTGAAAGGAGAACCACTCCTTTGACTCTTTAAAAACCAAAAGGTAGAAAAAGTAATGAATTACAGTTCAGTATTCACCGGTGGTGTAACACATTTTTTTGGGACTTTCTAAAATTTGGTTCTTAAATTTAGTTCTAGGACTTGTTTTATAGAAATAACACTACATTGTATTGAAATACTACTCCATTGTAGCAACTAACACTAAACACGTTCATTGAGAATACATGTGTGATTTGTCATATGGTGGCTGTTAGGTGTCAATTGATCCCCTCCAATGACAACTTCATGTAAAAGTGATAGGTCACATTCATATAAAGTGAACCGGTCCCTACCACCAAAGGCCTAACACGGGACAACTTTGGTGTCAGTTCGCTTTCCTCTAGGGTTATTTTATCATTTATTATTTAAAAATAATATGAAACAATAATTGTTTAAAATAAAATCCATAATTTTGCATAATTATGCAAAAGAATTACTTTTGTGTCAATCTGATGCAATTGATCGGTCCTTTTCTTTTATTTGAACTTTCTTATATCGAAACTTTTAACAAAAACTAAACGAAATTACATCGGATGTTTTGTTTTTGATTGTGATTTATTTAAAAGTGCCAAAAGAAACTTTTAAAAACTTACAGTATTTCCACACTTGTCAACATCTACCATCAATTTGCGAAAATGTTGAAATTTTCCCACAAGAAATACATAGAGCTTAAAATCAACATATTTACAAGATGTTCTTTTCTCACTGTTTTCCATTCTACATCTTTATTATTTTAATATCATCACAAGAAAAGTGGCAATAAATGGCATTTTATTTAAAGCAGCGTTACCATTTGTCAAGCTTTTCCTATTTTGCAGGCCCTTTTCTTGTTTAATTTTTTTTTTTTATATTATTAAACGAAATTAATTATAAATATATTTTGGTGCTTTCTTTTAAAATTTTGGAAACTTTGTATAAAAAAAAGTATTTAAAAAAAAAAAGTTTTTTTCAGAAATGGTGACTTTTTTCAGAAAGTGTGAATGCATGTTTTACATTTTTAACATCTTTCATGCGTTCCTCCGAAATGTATGGAATTGTAATTGTACAACAGGTACTAAATGCTCGTTTGGTGAGAGATAACCTATGAATTTTATGGGTTGATTGTTTAGTTCTGTTTTGTGTTCTTTACATAAAAGTTTATCCGTCACAGAAGGCGTAAAAGAAAAGTTCAGAATATTAAGAATGAAATATTTATTGAAAAACTAAACAAAGTTTTTGGCCAGGACTTTATTGCCTGGCTATGGCGCGGCGAGAACGCGCGTGCTACTTGGTATAGGTAGTAACCACACAACGACGGTGATTTCGGTCATTACCGGTCACTGGGTGATAGGGACTCATATGGGGAGAATGGGTCTTGACTATAATGACTACTGTAGGAGTTGTCATAATGATTAGGAGGAAGAGGCGGCGTTTCACTTTCTCTGACAATGCCCCGTCTAGGGATATTAGGTTTAGGTATTTTGGGAGACCGGAATTGCCATGTCTGGACAATATCTCTAATATGGGACTGAAATCGATCTCTTTGTTCTGCGGGGAGACGGCGTGGTTCGAGACTGCAGTGAATCCTGGGGAATAGTCTGATGAATACTGGCTGACTCTTGTCACTGGCCAAGGGTATCACAAAGGGACCGCTATAAGGACCCAAGTGAGCCGTCCTCGTGTCAGCTGCCCATTGAACCTAACCTAACCTAAACCGATGAATATATTGACACACTATCTCCATGTGAACTTATATTATTTTGGTATGAGCCAGTAGCATCGACTTAATGAACGTATATTTTCAATATATTCTACGGTTTTGTATGACAAGCGAAAATCATTTCAATTTGAAAACTGGAATAAACATTTGATTATATTTTGTAATAAACATTGGTTTAAATAAAACAAATCAAAAAATTTTAGTTGGTGTTTCTTCGCGTGCATATTTTTGTGCATGAAGTCGTTTAGGGAATTTTTGCTTGCATATTTTACCTTGCTCCGATAAAAAAAAGGTATTTACCTCTTTTGCTAGAAATTAGACTATATGGCATTAGTCTTTTTATTGGCTTTGTCAAAATTATTTATTTATTGATAAATAATAATGAGCATATCAAAAGTTGTTTCTGGGAATACAAAATTTATTTTTAATACTACGATTCGAGTTGGAAAAAAACTAGCCAAATGTAGGGGAACGTAAGAAAAGTAACTATAACTTACTGCTTATTGTTGTGGCTTTGTTGAAGCTTTGATATTGTTAGACCTGAGTGTTTAAAATTCTTATTCACTTTATAGTCTTATTTGTATAATATTTTTAGCTTTTCTAAAGTCTTGGGAAAAAGTTTCCTGAAAGAGCATAATTTACCGAGCAATAGTACCGTCAGTGTTGCCAAATTAGAATTCAGAAATTACACATGGCTGTGTGCCAAATTAGACATTTTTATCGAAACTGCACACGAAAATCGAAAAAGTATCTTTGCTAGAATGAATTCGCCTTGCAAACCTTTTTGATATTTCTTATTTGCGATTATGTGATGGAAACTAAAAAAAAAAAAACTCAATGTTCGAAAAGAAATTTTTGGCTGTCAAAATTTAATGGAATAATATTAAAATTACACATAGAACTAATTACACATGGGCTACACAAGCAAAAAAAAATTACACACAATATGTGTAATTACAAATGGATTGGCAACACTGAGTACCGTAGACATTTAATAATTATCAAAATTAAAATCCGTTAAAGCTAAATAAGAGAAAAACTTGTCAGCATTTTTAACTTTAAGTTAATTTTTACAAGAAAAGCCTTACAAAATCTCACCACAAAATATTTGTTTATTACCATTCAAACGAATTTGATCTACATAATTTTCTTACAACTTTTCAGTATTCATGTGCATTTCGAGAATATTTTAGTGGAAATCATATTAAAAGAATTCACATCTTTTAACAGGTGTAAAATGATCTCATCAATAACAACTTCAAAATTAGTTAATATAAAAAAAAATCAAAATAATCAATTCACAACATACCACAAATGTTTTTATTTTATTATTAATTAACCCACTAAAAATATTCCCATAAAAAGAAAAAAAGATGAAGATCTATCGATCGATTGTTGTTGTCGCTGCTTTCAGTGATCTTTAAACAAATAATAAAAAAAATAACAATAAAATTATTTAATAGTGTTTTTAAACTACTTAAAACTTCAACCCAAAATCTGACTACTGGTGTACGGTGCCGCTAAGAGGAATGACAATTCGAGGAAATTTGTTAAGTGTTTATTGGATGATTAAAGAATGAATTACGTGGAAATAATGTTGAAATCACACTCAGAGAAAAGAAGGGGCTCATTTTCAGTAGTATTCAACAATTAAAACGTATTATACCAATTTTCATCAAATTGTCTTCAAATTACGACTTTTATTTTGCGTACAAGGTTAAAATCGACAGACAACCAGTCAGACGGACGAACTGACATTGTTAGATCTATATCTCAGAAATAGATTTTGAGTCGATCGGTATACTAGAAACAAGATTTTTATGTGTAACATTCGTAAGAACAAACGCATAATAACCTCTTAACTATGGTAGAAAGAACAGCATAAAAATTCACGTTAATGAGATCAACATTAATCTTACGATTCAGATTTTTAAACATCGTAATTTAAAATATATAAAAATATAACACAGAAAAAATTAAAAATTGTCTCTAATCACCAAATTTATACCAAATTCATAACATCAAGCAAACAATTTGTTGATTTTGCACCTATTACCAAAATGATTATATTGATTACTGAACATTTTAAAATTGTGAACATTTTCTTTCAATAAATGATATTTTCAATTTTAATTAAAAAAATTATCAAAAAAAACTTCGCCATTTCAAACAATGTTTTAATTTATTTAATTCAATATATACAATTCCCAACAACAATTCTTCAAGTGTAAATTATTTTATTTTAAACGCAAAAAGGCCATTAAGATTTTTTGTTATTTAATTAATAATAAAATTCAAATTGTATTTAAAAATTAAGTTTTTGAGTTTCTATCAATTAAAAAAATAATTGATTCAATTATCACATTATCTAAATTTAATTACTTTTTGAACCAGTTCTTTAATTGATAAAAAAATTTTTTCTGTGTACATTAAAAATAAAATAAAGAACTCCAAATAATGAGGTATACTTCCACAATTTGTTGCAAATGTCTAGGTTATGTCCAAAATATTCACTGCCGTTACTTTGTATACTTTATTACCTAAATTCCAGTATTAGTTTTAGACAACACCCAGTGGAGAATTTGATGCCTTAAGTGTGAATAAATTCTGGGAGCCTTTTCCGAAGTCGAAATGCAATGTTTTTCACTCTATTTTTTCCAATCATATCTATTTTTTCGCAAATGACAGCAGCATTTGTCAGTCATTTTCCTTTAATCACAGACCAAGCCTCACTGAGGTTGTAGCTATAAGGCAGAATATGAACGACACATTTAATAATCGCCTTACGACAATAGGGGCCCATAACTTGGCGTTAGGTGTTATCGGACAGATAACAGACGCTTTTTGACAGATAACACATTACTAATGGGTGATTCAAGTAGAGATACTTTTTTCAATAGCCTTTCTTTGACAGATCACGTGTGAGTCGTGTCACGCTGTCATGTTGTTTTGTTAAGCATTGTTTTGCATTTCATAATGGAAAGACTTACGCCTGAACAACGTTTACAAATCGTTCAACTTTATTACCAAAATTCACGTTCTGTGAGGAATGTGTTTCGTGCACTTCGCTCAACTTATGGTCAACATAATCGGCCTACTGAGCGTACTATTCGCAACACCATCATCCATTTTGAGACCCAGCATTCATTATTGGATAATATTCGACCGAATAGACCACGTCCAGCACGCTGAGAAGAAAATATAGCGGCCGTAGCTGAGAGTGTTCACGAAGACGGTGGAGAGTCGATTCGGCGCCGTTCGCAGCAACTCGGACTGATGTATGGAGCAACTTGGCGCATTTTACGTCGAGATCTTAAATTGAAAGCTTACAAAATACAGCTTGTGCAACAACTGAAGCCGTTCGACCTTCCCAAGCGACATCGCTTTGCTCTATGGGCTCTTGAAAAGTTCCAAGAAGATCCGACGTTTTCGAGGCAAATTTTGTTCAGCGATGAGGCCCATTTCTGGCTCAATGGGTATGTAAGCAAACAAAATTGCCGCATTTGGGACGAAGAGCAACCTAAAGAGATTCAAGAACTGTCACTTCATCCAGAAAAAACAACGGTTTGGTGTGGTTTGTTGGCCGGTGGAATCATCGGTCCATATTTCTTTAAAAAACGTGCCATGATAACCGACTATTTGATGCCTGAAATTGAAGCTCGTGATCTCGGCGACATTTGGTTTGAGCAAGACCCACCAAGATCGTGTGATATCACACCGTTAGACTTCTTCTTGTGGGGATATGTAAAGTCTAAAGTTTATGCGGACAAACCTTCTATTCAGACCTTGGAGGAAAACATCACGCGTGTTATTCGCCAGTTACCAGTCGAAATGCTTGAACGAGTCATCGAAAATTGGACTCAACGGATGGACCATATGCGACGTAGCAACGGACAACATTTAATAGACATATTCTTCAAAAAATAAATGCCAAAGAATGTTTTTTCAAATGATAATAAACATTCCCCATTAAATTTGCATTTTCTGTGTTTTTTTCTTTAAAAAAGTAGGGAACCTCGAAATGGATCACGCTCTATATGTCAACTTGGTCCTAACTTTGGCTAACGTCAAGTTGGAATAACGGCCCTTAAGTTGTCAAATCGCACGATTTTGGTTGCCAATTCACTCCTCCTCTACGAGAATTAATGCAATTTTTGGCCTTTACTTTCAAAAGATCTATTGTTTCTCTTGATGTGTGACAAGTGGCGCCATCCGGTTGAAACCACATATTCTCTACGTCTAATTGATCAATTTTCCCCCACAAGAAAGATCATCTCGCTGCAGCGATTTCCATTGACCATCGATATCTCAAATTTGGAGACCCTTTTTTTTCCACTCAATTACATCTTCCCAGAAAATTTCTTTAAGTGTTATTAAAATAAATTCGCCGCTATTTACAACAAATTTAAAATAACAATTAAATTTGTAAATATATCGAGCAAACAATGCCATAAAACTCTTAACAAATAAAAAGGTTTACAAAAGAGAATGTATATATACAAAATAAATAAAAAAAAAATACTTTAAAACTGAACTGAAATGTGTATTCAATGAATTTTTTATTAGACATATAATTTGTGTTGTTGTTGCTGTTGTATTGTTTAAATCAAGTGCGAGTATAAACGTTTGTTGAACCAATTAACGCTTATTTTATAGCCCTTTAAAATTTTTATTTTGTAGTTGTTATTTTTTTTTTTTTTTTTTTTTTTTTTTTTTATTTTCGAAAAAGTAATTTTATTTAACACAATATTTCTATAACAATAAGCCACACAGAAATACTTCGTCCGTCAGTCACTCACGAAGTTTAAACAAAAAGTCCTTTTCTATTTGATTTGTATTCACTGAAATACTTAATTGTTTATTTACTTAAAAATGTATTTAACTCGCATTTTGATTGAAAAAATTGTTGCGAGTTATTGGCATGTGTTTATTTGGTTGGTAGCCCTTCTTCTACTTGTACTTAAACTTTAACATAAATCTTTTGAAAATTAACTTTAACAAATATTTATAAATATTACTTGGTTTTGAAAACATAAATGTTGTAAAGTAAATAAAGAAAATCAACTGACATTTTAGCAAACAGACGTAAATACGTACCAACATTGACATCTTAAAGATGCGCATAAGATGTGTTTCGGCGTAGAGGTCTGTCTGTCTGTCTGTCTGTCTGTCTATCTGGATGAGGTTGAGTTGAGTGTAGAATTGACACAACATCGAATTGTTATTGATCTTAACACTTGACTTGAAATAATTTCAATGTTGTTGTCTTAAAAAAATAATATATGATTTTGTTGCATGTACAAGATGAGATGGCAGCGGATAAGGTGACCATGTTGGATATTTTTTTTTTAATTAAATTTTTTGAACAAATCGGTTATTATGTCAATCACTGATACTTATTAATGCAACTATATGACTAAATCAAAGTCCTTCGAGAAACTATCTAAAACATCTTAGGTCAGATATATTTGATTAATAACTGTGGATTTTTATAGAAATATTGGACTTAATCAAAGGTATTTATTTACATAATTTTCCGACTTGATTACAGGTTTTTATTTATTGAAATAATTAGTATTGTGGTTATTTTATTGAACTGTTAATGGTTTTTAATCCAAATTTAGATATTTTTAATTAGGCTTAAGTTCATTGAATTTAATTTTCATTAAATTATTTTTATGAAGACAGGAATTTTACAACATGAAATTAATTAAAATTTTTTTATTGATAATTTTTCATTCTTGACTGCGCTGAGATTTGAACCCAGGCGTTCACGGACAGGTTGTCCTTGTCCAGACTAGTTTCGATTGTAACCACACAATCTCGTCGGTGGGGTTTGCCGTTTTACTCACTCGGCTATTGAGGCCGGGCGACGTCAATAGTCAAACATCAATCCTTAAACCAAATGGTATTTCAATTTGGTAGATCGAAATTTGCTTTTTTGAATGAATGATTATCTATTTTAATTGATTTAGATGTTCTTCCTAACTTCTGTTTTTTTTTTTTTTTTTTTTTTTTCTTTTCTGCATTTCATTTGACATTTCTCAATTTCAGACTAATTCAATTTGAACAATAGAAAGATACACAACGCGTTAAATTTATTCAGGCTAATTATGAAAATGGGCGTTCAAATCAAAATGCATTATGTGTACCTTCGTGATTTTTTTAATCAGCATAATCGACCTCAAGGATTCGTTAACAAGCAGAACTGCCGCATTTGGGCGAAGAATAATCCAAGAGTGATTGTCGAAAAACCAATGCACCCACAAAGAGTGACTGTTTGGTGCGGTTTATTGGCTGGCGGCATCATCGGGCCGTATTTTTTCCAAAATGAGGCCGGTCAGGCAGTTACTGTGGATGGTGTTCGCTATCGTGAGATGACAACGAACTTATTATGGCCCGAATTGGAAGATATGGATGTGGACGATATATGGTTTCAACAGGACGGTGCCACTTGCCACACAGCTAACGAAACAATGGCTCTTTTGCCATGTTATCTCACATGGTGGCGATGTCAATTGGCCGCCAAGATCATGTGATTTTACACCGTTGGCCTTCTTTCTTTGGGTTATTTGAAAGAAAAGGTGAACGTCGATAAGCCAGCAACAATTCAAGAGCTAAAGGATGAGATAATTCGGCACCTTAACGGCATAGAACCTCATTTATACCTCAGCTTCATCGAAAATTTGGATCATCGGATGGAGGTGTGCCGCCAAGGTCGCGGCGGCCATTTGGCCGATATTTTGTTCCATACATAATTGAACCATACCATTATTATCATAATAAAAAGAAATTACAATAATTTCCTAAATAATTTGTGTTTTATTCAAAATCAACATCGGCCCTTTAAATTCAACTACCCTTTATATGCTTTTTTTTGTTTCCAAATTTCAAAATAACTTTTATTTTCGGTCCCTGTGAAAAACATAAAATTTGAATTTGCTTAATCCGATTCATCAGATAGTTTGATTCTTGGCGTTTCTTCTATATCAATTGAAATATTCTGCTCTTTCGGATCTAACAGTTATTATCAATGTAATCAGAAATATACTCTAAAAAAAGGGTTTTTGCGCATTCAATATGCAGTAAAAACTCGAAAATATGACCTGAAAATTTTTAAAAATATGACATAAAAAAATCAAAAATTGCTGATTTGAAAACAACATATTCAACAATTTAAAAACAATTTCATCAAAAAACAAAACATTCTTAAAATTATAATCTGTAAACACCATAGTATTTACTAGTGTATTCATTTAATCGGTTAATCGCTCGATTAATTAACCGAGGTTTTGGTTTAATCGGTTAATCATCGGTTAATGTTGCTATTGATCGGTTAACCGATTAGTAAGGTTTTTTATAAATTAAGTAATTTCAATATATTAAAATGCATAAATTATTTATTATTTGGAGTTTATTAGTAAAAAAAACCAATAACATAACAAACATAACAATTCTTGAACTAAAACGAACAAACAAAATAATAATTCATAAATATATAATACATATTTTTTAATTAATACATAAATATTATGCAGTAAATAAAAAATAAGCTATAAGATCATTTTATTAGTTATTTCAATAGTTTAAGAAGATTTTATAAAATAATATTTTATACAAATAATTTGGCTTAAATACTTAGAAGTAAATCGATTATTTTCGTTAGTTTTGATAAAACTTGACTTTGAAAAAATTCTTTCATTTATCGTAGATGTTGGAGAAATGAAAAGCAACCCATAATACAGAATATATAATTTCTCAGCCCTCTTCCTGAATTTTTGTAAACATATAAAATCTTCCATTAAGTCATTAGAGTCATGGGGGGCTATCTCTGTTGGGATGCGAATACAATTTCGATGCAAAAGCTAAATGCCAACTTGTAAATAAATAGTCATGTCTTGAGAAAAGAAAAAAATTAAAAGATGCGAAAGACAAATGCGCAAACGCATTAAAGAGTACCAATCAATAGATTTGCTACAATTTTCATTCGCATCGCAATAGAGAGTAGCCCCCCTCCCCTGTTTTAATATTTAAAATTGTTTAACAGTTCTAATTGTTTCGGTTAATTCTGTTAAAAGATTGATATGAGAAGAAACAAAAAACTAAACGCATACATATAAAAAGTACGTGAAACAAAAAGCTGTTGACAGCAAACACTTATTTCAAATGAAGATCGCCCTTCTTTGTTTGTATGAAAAAATATTTTCTAAACACATACCTTTTGTTTATGAGAAGAAACAAATAATTAAAAACACAAAAAAAATATGTTATAATACTACAAAAAGTTAACAATTTTGATACATCGGTTAATCGACTGAAATTAACCGGTTTAATCGTTAATCGAAAAAAGGCAACTTTAATCGGTTAACCGATTAACGGTTAATCGAATGAATACCCTAGTATTTACAGACGAACTTTCGATATTTTACCCAATTTGGAAACGATTAGGGAGATCGACTATTCGACTTTTTTCAATAACCGGTTTTCGAATATTACGAATAGTTGCTATTTTAAAAACCCCGGTTTTCGGTTAAGCAATTTTTAAATAACCGGTTAACCGGTTTTAATTCGAATACTTAAAAACACAAAAATCAAATAAGTTTTTAAATAAAACGTTAATTTGAATAAAAACAAAACAATTTCAGAGGTAAGGAACCAACAAAATACATAGATATGACTTAGGTTAGGTCTGTTCTAACCTAACAAATATTTTAGGATAAAATCGAAGAAAAGTGGGACCAGTAAATTGATCAAACTTTAGCTAAATTTTCAACAAATTTTTTATTGATTTACTAAACTTTATTTGTAAGAAGATATTTGTATAATGCAATTTAGAAACTGTTGAATGACATTTGATCTAGAGAAACGTTTTGCAAAAGCAAATAAATTATAGGAATTTTATAAAGTTATTTGTAAGAAGATATTTGTATAATGCAATTTAGAAACTGTTGAATGACATTTGATCTAGAGAAACGTTTTGCAAAAGCAAATAAATTATAGGAATTTTATAAAGTTATTATTTAAAATATTCTCTCAAATTTATTTTGAATGAGTTTTAATTTGTTGGTGGTTAAGCTATTAATATAAATCAACCATATTTTTCAAAAGTTACAAACAAATCCTCTTAGCAATTTTGTTCCAGCATTATAGAAACGAATAGTGAACTTAACATTCTGTTTGTGTAAAATATTTGTCAATTCGTCGACTACAATATAAAACATTCCATGAAATTGTTTGATTTCTTCAATTTTGTTTTTTAGTTCTTGGTGTTTGAATAAATAGAACTGATTCCGCGTTATGTTGTAGTTTTCAGCATGAAGAGATTCTAAATTATAGTTTTTAGTGCCTTAACGGGCATTTCGTCCTCGGCAACACAACGGGCTAATATTTTACCCAATGATTATTTTTTTGCAGCGCATTTTAGTTAAAATTCATTTGGATCACATTAATGTCAAGAATGTATACTAATTAAAGGTGTTTAATAAGTAACATGGAAGAACCTTTGTAACTTATCATTTTAGGGCTCTTCAGGCAACTATCTTTTTCTTATTAATCGCGTTCGAAAAATATCTAGAGATAACCTTTATATAAAAATATATTTAATATTTAGAACACTCTTGCACAAATTACTATTTACTTTTTAACAGCACACGTTTTTGTAGAATTTTGAATAGTTTTTGGTTTTTTTTTTCTACAAGAACACACGCTTTAATAAGCGATTTGTATTTACAGTGTTCATAATGTTTTTTGACCTTTGTTACGTTTTGTTTTGACATTCTTTATAAAAAGTTTAAGTTTGGCCAATATTCAATTAGAAAATACTTAAATTACGGGTACATCTACAACAAGAGTAAGGAAAATGTATATAAGTTACACATTACTAAAATAACCGGTTTATTATACCAAAGTAACCGGTTTATTCGATATTCGAAAAATGGGCATTTTAAAATAACCGACTTGGGCAAAGCTAAAATAACCGGTTAAAACCGGTCGAATAATATCCGTTCGATCTCCCTAGAAACGATACAGGTTGTCCGCGGGGAAGGTACACTACTTTGTTTGTAAATGGCGTAAATGGTCTTGTGGAAGAAGAACTTGTGTCAACTGAATCTTAAATGGAAACAAATGCAAATCCTGGTGCAAAACTGTGGTCAAAGTTGTTCTTCGAATACCAAGCACCTGAGTACGGCGTCGAATTGAAGTTGATGGTTTGTTTTGGACACTTTCTTGAGCAGCAGTAATGTTTTCGGCCGATATTGCAGGACGTTTATCTTTATCTTTAATGACAACCTGCTTTGGCTTACAATATTATAGTAAAAATTCAATGTAGATGGCGAAATTGAAGCAACACGTTGGGTATACAGATAGATATTTAAAACAGAAAAACCAGAGTTTGGAAAAAAAAATTTATTTGCTGCGAAAGCCGTTGGCATCTAAAAAAAAGTTTAACATGTAACAAAATATTCCTCAAAAAGGCAAAATATGCGCTATATACTTAAAAAATGCTCTTTTAACTAAATTATATGCAAAATATATGCAAAAATATGCACTAACAAATCGATGCCGAAATTTATAAAAAGCTCTAAAGCAGATAAATATATTGATTCTGCCTTCTTTGGTCGCACAAGAAAAAACATGCAATTGCATATTTATGGTTTCCCTGGTTATTATAAATACTGTTGATGGTTTTACTAACGTAGGGGTTAATAGTTAAACCTTCACTTTACCAATACCCACCCGGGTGACTTTTCGGTCTTATTTCTTTAATAACTTCCTTTAATTTGTTTCAGTTAAAAGAAATTGTTAAGTTCTTTAAAATAACATAAAAAAAAGATTTATTTTGTATGAAGAAAACTTGTTCCTCGCCTACAAACACCCACCCACCCAGGTGCACTGCACATAGCAGTCTTTGATAAAGCGAAGGTTAAGTTATAGGGGGTACTCCCCAGTAACATTTAATGTCAAACCTGCAACATTAAGAAAAAGAATCGATATAAGTTAAAAATAACGGAAATTCCACACATTTTTTACGATTCACCTCAAACAATATCAAACACCAAACACAAGTTTGAAGAAAAAAGAGCGCATCTTAAATGAATGCAGGCGTACTTCGCGAAATATAGATTCCAATTACTTGACCGGAGCGTGACGTGGCGACCAGAAAGGTTCATGTTATCATGATATAATGATAGTTCGTAAGACAGGTATAAAAATTTTCGTATTCGTTATTTACGTATGGTCTTACTGGGTTGACAATTCTGGGTCGTTGACGTGAAAGCGATTTCCTTAGGAACGACCAAACATTGGTGTTTAGTAAGGAGAACCACATTGCGGAGAATGAGCCTTAACTGCCATATTCATAAAAATATTTTTCATTTAATTAAAAATAAATTTTCTATAAAATTTTTGCTTAATAAACATTTCTTAAATTTAATAATTGTTTATGAATACGGGGGTAAATGTTGAACTTTTATACTGAAATTATTGGTCTTTATTTTGGTAAACATTCGAATTAAACGTTAATTTTTTAAACACAGAGATATTTATTTTACTCAAGTGTTTTTTTTTTATTTATTATACTGAACCTTATCGTCGCTTTGATTTGGTTGAGTTTTTTTAGATTTTAGGGTGTTATCAGATTCGTTGGTTTTTCGATTTATTTTTGGCATTTTCCGTTTAATTAAATTGTTGTATTTACTTATGCTTTGTCGAAGCTTTCAGTATTGCAGGCGGAGTTCGAAAATAAGCATTATATACTGCTCTTTAGTGCTATGCACGGTAGAGATATGGAAAACACCAACGCTAATAGTGCTTGTGTAGTTAATATGCTAAAAAATCGTTTCCCTGTTTGTGCTCTTCGTACACAATAAAACAACTGTACTAGTCAAACTTAACATAAAGATGAGAACATTTCATTGCGTTCTGTATTTTTTTTTTTTTTTGGAAAAAAAAACACAAGCTTCGTTGTGTTAGGTCTAGCAAATTAATGGAAGTTTCAGCTGTGCTCAGCGGCCTTTTGGCTGATAAATACAACAAAAAAACGTTTTCACAAAAACAAAATGCAAATGCGTTTTTAACGAAAGAAAAGACAAAACATTTTTACAAAAACTAAACATGTGAACAACACAAATTCACACACAGTATATTCGTGTTGAGGTCGTGCAAATTGCCAAGCAACAACAATACTAGTAAGATGCTGTCTTAAAAGTTTTTATTTGCTCATTCCTTCATCAATAAGAAAAGACACTACAGAACATTAATGTATAATGTATATCTACAGAACCAATGTACTTCTACTGTTTTATAACGAAAAACAGAACACTACATAATGTTTGTTACTTTCGTGAAAATAGTTATGAACGACATTAAGAGTTGTGTACTATTACACAAACACTAAAAAAATATATATCGTTTCTGGGTGTGTGTACAGTACGCTAAATAATGTTAGGTTTATTTTCGACAATGATTTTAGGTATTTTTTAAATATGTAATTTTATTTTTAATTAATACCAATTTTATAGGTTTTTTTCTTTCACACACTTATGGTCACCTTTTATTGCAACCAATAATTATGCGGAGTGGCAACAACATCACTCACTCAAACAGAAATAACATAAACGTATACAAGCAACTGGCAACATTTTATCTCATTCTGTCGAAGATAAACTTAAAAGCAATGAAATGAAATCAGAAGCAAAATTCCATACATGACAATACTCCACAATACGGATGCGCACCTCCGACTCACAGGCACAATCTATAGAGGTACTTTATTACGTTAAATATAACAGGCACATTAAAGAAATGTACAATCTGCGTTCCTTTATATGGGCATCAACAAAACAAACCCTTTGGGCTTAACACACACACATCCAGACCCAAACGTAAACATCTCAACAAAACTTTTGACATTCATTTTTTTAACCAGAAGCTTAAAAACATCATGAGCACATCTTAACAAAATTGCACCATCGTAAACAACAAAAATCACGCTCTTAAAAACTGAGCTGTTCATTTATTTATTCGATCCTCAGGTTTGTTAACTTGTTCTTTCGGCTTGTTGGCATCCGAATCATAAAATTTTAAATGAAAATTACAATTTTTGTTTTCGCATTTAAACAAAACTTTAAACGAAATGTTGTATAATAAATAAGTTTTACACTGCCCATTATAGTGGAGTAACATCATGTACTAGTTTCGGCAAATGGTCAGTTAAACTGGGAGGGAGAGACATTCATGAAAGTATGCCGGTCGTTTTGTTTAGCAGATTGTTGGTGTAACAATAACGACTGCTTGTTAGTTTGGTCGATGGACCAATTAATGTAAAATTTCCCTTTTCAATATGTACAATAATTATAGGTATTTTTTTTTTAAGTTTAGAATTTTATACTGGTTTAGTGCTACAAATTGAATTCTGGGACTGTTTAAAGATAGTGGTCGAATAGTAGGAAATCTATGACATTGAGAAGAAACGGTCTGACAGTGTCAAAATTATATAAAAAGTACTTAATCTAAAACGAAACACATAAAGTACCACGATGTATTTTTTTGGATACCCTACAAGAAGACTACAGGTAATTTTGCTACTTAGATGACAAGTAGTCTAAACGATATATTGGTTATAGTTTATATTAGTTTATTAAGAGCAAAAAGTGACCGAAATCTTGTGTACATGTGATTTTGCCTCTCTCTCCAACTCATTAGTTCTCTCGCGCCTGGTATTGTGTTCAACATTTCACATGAAATGCTGTCAAAATTCATATGAAAAAAACATGTGCGGAATTTATAGGAAATTATGTTGATAGAGTTGTACTCTGTTCAATTTGTGAAAAAGTTACGAACTGTTTCTGGCAACATTTTTCTTACAACTGCGAAATAATATAAGCTGCACTTATTTCACATGGAATTTTAAGCAAATGAAAAAAAGTTTAAACTAAATATTAAATGAGAACGGAAAAACATAAATAACCCATATTTACTTAAATTTTTATTTAATTTTTTATTTAAAAAATACTTTTCAGTAATATGCATGTGGATTTTGTTTACATTCGCAAAGCAATGTCGCACACTTTGAAAGTTTAAAAACGTCAAATTGTGCAAACTTGCAAGATAGTTAACATTAATACATGTCAAATTTTTCGTATGAAATAACACTGGGGAACAGTCATTTTGCGGCCTGAACTCTCAAGCAAATTTTTACTAATTTTAGGTCGCTGATTTCAAATCTAATCTCCATTTTTCTCCAACTAGGGATGGGCAAATTGAAAAAATATATCGATATATATCGTATCGATATTTTTTAAGAGTTTCGATATTTATTAATTAAAAATATCGATGTATCGAACGTATTAAGCTGGAATTATTACCAAATTTCAATAAAAATTTACATATGTACAAACATATTACATGTAATTCCATTCTAACTTTTTATTGTTTCTTTTAATTTCAAATTTACTGCCTGTCCCCCGATTTCGAACGCTTAACTTTTATTTAAACCAAAAACCAATTTTAAAATTTACTTTTTAAGGTTAGTTATGCGAACGAAGTTTTCTTCAATTAAAAAAATTCAAAAAAAAAATAAAGAATACAAAAAAAATTTTATGAAATCAATAAAAAAAAATTGGGATTATATAATGCCGTATTATATACTGTCGGTAAACGAAACTTGTAAACTGTGCAATATTTCATTTTTAATATATAGGAACATGCTCAAATAAAAACAAACAAAATATTTTTTTTATTATTAGCATTCCAACTTTCATGAGTCTATTGCTGCTAATACGCCATAATTAAAGCGGTTCTTTGCATAATTCTATTAACCCTTTCCAGAATATTTTTTCCGCGCTTATTTTTTTGTTGTCATCTCTTTAAAATCCGAGACAAAACTAAACTGTGTAATCTATGAAAATGTAAAATCTTAATATTAGTTAAAAAACATATGATGCAATTCTTAAAAAACAACAGAATTGTAATTAGTTGAGTAACGGTTAAAATGTTGAATATAATTATAAGGAGATCTTAAAAATATCGAATTCGATAGTCGTAGATAATTATCGATATATGGGTATTTTTAATATCGGCGATATCTATCGATTATAATTTTTTTAAATACCGATAATTTGATATATCGATTATTTTTTATGAATTTTTAAAGAACAAAAAATATCTTTTTTTCAAAACTTCAACGATATCTCTTAAATTACTGGACAAATTTAAAAACAATGTAAGCACGGCGGATATAGGTGTTTCACTCCCAAGGAGTAAGCAACTTATTTTACACAAGTTTTATCTTATTGCCGGTCAGAGATGGCTTGATGAAACCACCTGTGGTGAAACCAGAAAAATTTGGACCATCATAGATGAAAAAAGGACTACGCGAGCATTACATCTGTCCAGACATCACCTCAGGAACCTTATTGTGGTTATAAGTTGCGGTGACGAGGAGGAAAAGTCAACGGAGCATCTTCTGTGTCATTGTCCGGCCTTCGGAGTTCTGAGGCTTAAACTGTTTGGTCGAAGAACCCTTGGAGACAAAACGTGTCTCTCTAACATTGATTTAAACAGGATCCACTCCTTAATTGAATCGACTGGGTGGTTGAGTGAGAATATTAGCAGCCAGGTAATATAGGACCCTTGGGAGACGGTGTAACATGGTAACACAACGGGAACTAATCAATGGACCCACGTGAGCCGTGCCTAAGCACGGCTTAAAGATAATATGGTTGCCGAGTTTCGAATTTTTTTTTTACTGAATATGGTGAACCGTTTTCAAGTAATTCCAATATACGAAGTGAAAGTGCCTTCATTTTGAACATTACGGTATATCTCGAAAAGTGGAGCGGATAGCAAAAATGGAGACTAGATTTGAAATCAGCGACCTCAAATTAATAAAAATTTGCTATAGAGTTCCAACAAAAAAAGTTCCATTTTGTTCCCTTGTGTAATAGATGTTGCTGTACATTTTTCACATATTAGAACAGAGTACTAGACTTTAGAAAGAGAAATTTGAAAAGTTTCTTATGTTTTTACATATATTTTATGCATTTACGAACGAACCCTAACTTGATATCGTCAATTATTAGAGAATAAAATAAACATCGTTGGCAAGTGTAACCAGTGTTGCCACTTTGTTGGTAATTACCCGAATTTGGTGTTATTTTTACTCTCGTGGGTAGAGCGTGGGTAATTTCTTTGAGGTTTAGATCAGGTGCAATTTTAAATTCTGTCATTTTATATAAGGATTTGATTTTAAGATATACAAAGTCACTGTTTATTAAAAAAAAAGGTTTCCATAGCTTATCAAGCAAAAGATTAATAGTAATTGGCGCCAAATGGACAATTAGATTTCGATTAATATGAGCTTCATAGTGATTTAGAGCCCAAAGTTTATTGGAAAATGAAGGCATTTATACTAAAAAAGATCACCCTGGAGGAAGATGTTTCCAATATTACAAAAAGGAATGAATGAATTTTGTGTTTGCTTTAACATTGAAAATTGTTTAGTTGAAAAATATGTAGCGCCCTTTACATACATATGTCGGGACAACCGGTTGTCCCGTCCTATATCAGAAAATCGGATGGTTGATGGACTACGAATAGTCAGGAAACAATCGAGGTGTTACTTATCACTCACTTTCCTGGAAACTCCCAAGCTGTCGACAGCTTTGGCCCGTATAAATCTCCGGGTATGGAACGGTAAAGTTCCGGCGGACCTGCAAAGGGATTCGACTCTGATTATACCCTGGATGATGGCTATATACAGGGGATGCGTTAGATTTTCGTATGTACCTGTGAGCTGGACCTTGTGTAGAGGGAAAGCTTCTCATACTGAAGCGAAGGATTGCAGACCGATTAGTCTTGCATCCTTTTTTCTCAAGACTCTTGAAAGAGTTATTGACATACCCTTGACTACAGCAGAAGTTGTCATGATGAGGAGGAAGAGGAGACTGTGCTTCACTTTCTCTGTCAATGCCCTGGCATTAGGGAAAAATACCTGGGAGAGACGGTGATTTCCTGCTTGGAGTATCTATCTACAATAGAACTAGATTGCTTCTTCTCTTCATTAGGAAGACGAATTGGCTCAATTCTGCAGTGACGCCATCTGAGTACTTGATCTATGGGATGGACATTGGCGCTGGGTATCACAAAGGAACCGCTGAAGGACCCAAGTCAGCTGTCTCTCGATGGCTGCCCATGGAACCTAACGTAACCTACATACATATGTAAAACTGATTTGAGAAACAAACTGGCATCTAAAACCATTACATTATTTACTTAATAAAGTATATAAAGGAACGGCAATTAGCATGTTGAACCTTTCCTAGAAATATGGAAGTAGAACTTATTATTTTAAGTTTTTATTAATTTATTTGAGTTTTTTAATGTTATTTTTGTTAAATTATTAAAAATTACTATATTAATCTTAATAGTTTTATCAATAGTGATCTTATTTAAGTGAATATGGTGTTATGAGTTTGTGCTGAATACGCATCAGCAACAAAAGTTTGCATTACTGCAGCAATGATGCATAATTTTTATGCATTTACGAACGAACCCTAACTTGATATCGCCAATTGTTAGAGAATAAAATAAGTATCGTTGGCAACTGTAACCGTGTTGCCACACATATGTGAAACACATAAAAATATTTGTTGTAGTATACCGATCGACTTAAAATCAGTACCTGAGTCGTCCTTCCTGCTGGCTGTTTGTCTGTCTATGAAGACCTTCTGCGCAAAGTACAGGTCGCAAATTTTTAAGATAACTTAATGAAATTTTGTTAGTACGTGTTTTGAAAATATTGAGAATCGGTCATTAATTTCACATAGCCCCCATACGAACTTTTTTTTAGAGTCTTTGTGCTCCTAAACCATTTTATTATGTTGGCATTTGGACAAAATTTGACCCAAATATATTTTATTTGAACCAAAAGTATCTTACGAAATTAATTTAGGAACTAGTCCATATTTGATCATAGCTTCCATACGAATGCCACTCAAGAAAGTAGCTTTTAATGCCATAACTCTCTTATAAATATTGGTATGTATTGATTAAAAAAATTTTTGTGCTGGTAGGTAAAGCATTGAACGTAGGTCATGTTTAAACCCGAAAAATCTTAAATTTATGTAGTTTCTTAGATAATATTCGGCGTTAAGAATTCTTATATTATCAGTCTTAACCTCAAAACATAATTTTGTTGTTATAGGTCCATTATTGCATATAAGTCCTAACAAGGGAACACACTTAGGCCTAATAAATCTAAGCAAGTTAAACTCTTTTTTGGTTTAAAATGTGTTTAAACCAAAATAACTATAAATCAGTAAACATATAAACCATCTTTAAACGCATTTAATTGGGCGTTTAAACTACCAATGCAGACCATATGAATTTAACAACATTTATCGTAGTGCTGCCACATGTTACTTTTTAAATTACATATAAAATATGGGACACTGATTTACAACTGTTGAGTTTAAACTACATATAAATTTAAGTTTAGTTCAACTAAACCAGCATTTAAACACTCACTGATTTATTAGCCATTAGAAATGTGCCTGTAAATACTGTTGTGTATCAAAATATTCGGAATTGACCGACTATTCTTTCTAATTTGGTCTTATTTGTAAGTTTTTTTTTATAATTAAACGTTTATTTGATATCAGGTGTAATTTCATTTAAATCGCGTAATTTTGCGTCCTCTCAAGTGTAATTTTGAATTTTGCTGGTGGTAACACAGAGTGTAACATTCTATTGTGAATTGATGTTATTTTATTTTTTACGCGTGTTTTTGTAATTTTCTTAATAAATTGTTATTATTTATCTAAAAGCAGCTCCGATTTATGTAATTAGAAGAAAAAAATTATTAGAGAAAATAAAAAGACGAAATTTGAGAGATGCATCGCATCCACTTTAGTTTATCGGAAGTAATCAGGCCAGTTCTGAAAAACATATTTCAAATTACATGCTCCTTTTAAAATCACACGTGTGTTATTTTTGTGCTCAGTTTTTGTGTGTTTTGGTGTGATTTTCAATCGCCGAAGGCATACCGAGAAACATAAAAATGATATGAATTTCAGAACACCACAAAATCACACGTGTGATTTTAAAAGCACGTGATTTTCAGAAGAGGCCCGAATGTAAGTGGAAACATAAAGAATATTAATAAATTATTTCTAAGTTCCAACAACTTTTCAAAGTTGACAAAGCAGCTTTAAATTTCCTTTTAGATACTCTGGTCCAGAACTGTTTATCAAATAGAAAGTCTTCAGCGATACCGTCGGTTGTGAAGCTTGCAGCATGTCTACGCATGTTTGCAGAAGGAAGTTAACAAAAAGTTGTAGTGAGGTGTTGGCAGATTTTTTACGGATTTTTTAAAACAAACTTTTTCCGAGGTGGATTTGTTGGTGGAATATAGAAGGGAAAAAAATATTGCCAGAGAATTTTTCAGCAATGTAGCCCACTGTACACAGAAAAAATTATTAAATTTCTCCAATCACCAAATTTATTCTAAATTCATAATATCAAGCAAACAAGCTGTTGATTTTGCACCTATTACCAAAATGATTATATTGATTACTAAAAATTTTAAAATTTTGAAAAAATGTTTTCAATAAATGATATTTTTAATTTTAATTAAAAAAGTGATCAAAAAACTTTGATAATTCCCAACAACAATTCTACATGTTTAAATTATTTTATTTTAAAAGAAAAAAGTCAATTAAGATTTTTTGTTATTTAATTAAAATATTATTTGAAAATTTATTTCAAAACAACTAAAATGTTAATTAAATCAAAATTAAATTTTTAATTTTCTTTCAACTAAAAAAATAATTGATTCAATTATTACATTAATAAAATTAAAATACTTTTTAAACCATTTTTTTAATTGATAAAACAGTTTTTTCTGTGTAGCTTCTTTGCATTCCCACTCCTTTTAAAAATCAAATTAAACAATAAAGGGCCATTATTACAGCTTGACATTAGTTAAAGGAAGGATTTTGTCGGACGTATAACAAGTTATTTATAATTTCAACTTAACTTTAACCTACCCGGTAGGATGAACTTGCCTTTAACATTTTGCTCACTTTAGTTTAAAGCAAAGTTGTCTGAAAAAATGTTTTTATTTTTTGTAATTTGTACCAAACAGATTATTAAAACTTTTTTTATAATTTACGTTATAAAAATCCATTACTTTAATTATAAGATTTTTAATCTTGTTGTATTGGAAAGCAAATAAATAAATAAAATAAATACGTGGGGCAAAATTAAACCTTTAACAAACGGCAAGTTGTAATAATGGCCATAAAAATAAAGGGAAAACTATTTACACTGGGCTCTCTTTTTTAAACCCACGGGATTAAAAATCGGCGATGCCATAGATTTTCCGAACATTCAAGTTTTTCACTTGGAAATAATTTACGATTGCAACTTCAAGGAAATATTTCAAGCAAATATATATTCACGATAGGGCTGATTCTTTCACTACATTCAGACCGTAATTTTTTCCATGTTTTTTAAGACATGAGGTTCGGTGTTTGTTGGCGAACAGTGTAGAGAAGCAAGCAGGGGGGGGGGCGAATCAAGTTTTCTGTTCTCTGTGTCTTTTTTATATTTTTCTTGGCACACATTCGTATTTTTGTTATGTTGCATCATTTTATATTTTATTTCAATGTGGCAACATCTCTTTACAATACAAAATATAAAGCGCATTTAAAATATTCGTTTTTACAAATAAGCAAGTAAAAAAGAATTACCGATAATGGGAAAAAATCAACCCTAAAATCATGGGGTAAAAGTCATCGTTTGAATCTGTTGTGTTTTTGGAATCAACTTTTCAAAAATAAGGCATGATTTTTAAATCAAGGTCTTGCTCTAGCGTTTCATAAAGTTATTATAAGAGAGCTAAATATCTTTATGAACTAATTATGCCCACCCATTACATGTAACGTTACTTGTCACTATGAGAATCCATTTAACAAAAACTGATTTGTTTCAAGTGTTGTACTCATTTGTTGAGTTGTAACAGCAACGAGGATGGCTGGTTGCACGCAAACTTAAAAAAAAAAAGTTTAAAAAAACACACAAAACCAACATCAAAGAGCTTGAAGAAAGCGATACCAATCAAAAAATCATGATCTGACCAATGATTCAAGTTAAAGTGTTGCAAATTTTTCTGAAAACGCAAAAAGAGGAATAATTTAAATTTTTTGGTTTTACTTTAACATTTCACAAACAAGAATAAGTAACCAAAAATTGTACATAATTATAAATACGTACTTTCTTAGCAATTTTAATGTACATCCAATCAACGTAAAGTATTATGGCGAAAATGAAGAAAAAAAGTAAAAAAAAATATAACGAAAATATGGAACAATGTAAATTTTTTTTGCTTTTTTTTTTGTTATTAACTTCATCGAAATACATAATTAATATCGGCACTTTTTAATGAAAGTCTTTTGTATTTAATGATTGGCACAAAGTACTTGTAAAAGTACTTTAATGCTAATAAGTAGAAATAAGTTTAAGCGGTTACAATTTTTTATTTCATATTAATTTATAATAAATAATTACAAGGTTAAAAAGCATAATGATGGTGCCGAAGATGACAATGCCCAAAGTCAAGTAAAAAGAGAATGCAAATAATAATAAAAGAAATCAGTGTCTTTCAATTTGTAATTGCAATTATTATCAATTAAAGTGGAGAAGGAAAATGAAAGAAACTTTTGTACTTTCTAGAAAAGGTTTTGGTATAACTCATCAATCTCCTTATGTGGGTTCCTTTAAAAGCCAGCAAAGGCAACAATGAAGCCAAAGTTAAGCAACTATATGCGATACGATGAGATCAGACTTTAAATGGCAACGCTATTGAAAAAAAGCGCTCGATTTCGGCCGTGGCAAAAAATGTTTCCGGTTTTAGAAACTTCATTGACATATGTTTCATTTTAGGTGGTGACTTGCACAACTTTGTTTTCGTCCCACCTTAATGTCTATATTATTCCCGAAACATCCAGTATGATTTAATACAACTGTTACACTCTTCAAGGTTCCCTACTTTTTTAAAGAAAAAAAACACAGAAAATTCAAATTTAATGGGGAAAGTTTATTATCATTTGAAAGAACATTCTTGGGCATTTATTTTTCGAAGATTATGTCTATCAAATGTTGGCCGTTGCTACGTCGCAGATGGTCCATCCGTTGAGTCCAATTTTCGATGACTAGTTCGAGCATTTCGACTGGTAACTGGCGAATGACACGTGTGATGTTTCCCTCCAAGGCCTGAATCGAAGCCGGTTTGTCCGCATAAACTTTATACTTTACATATCCCCACAGAAAAAAGTCTAACGGTGTGATATCACACGATCTTGGTGGCCAGTCAACCGGCCCAAAACGTGAAATTATGTGCTCACCGAAGTGTTCTCTCAATAAATCCATTTATTGATACGATGTGTGGGAAGTGGCGCCGTCTTGCTGAAACCAAATGTCGCCGAGATAACGAGCTTCAATTTCAGGCATCAAATAGTCGGTTACCATGGCACGATAACGGTTCGAGTTGCTGCGAACGGCGCCGAATCGGCTCTTCACGGTCTTCGTGTACACTCTCAGCTACGCCCGCTATATTTTCTTCACAGCGTGCTGGACGTGGTCTATTTGGTCGAATATTATCCAATAATGAATGCTGGGTCTCAAAATGGGTGATGGTGTTGCGAATAGTACGCTCAATAGGCCGATTATGTTGGCCATAAGTTGAGCGAAGTGCACGAAACATATTCCTCACAGAACGTGAATTTTCGTAATAAAGTTAAACGATTTGTAAATGTTGTTCAGACGTAAGTCTTTCCATTATGAAATGCCAAACAATACTTAGCAAAAGTAACATGACAGCATGACACGACTCACACGTGATCTGTCAAAAAAATGCTATTGAAAAAAGTATCTCTACTTGAATCACCCATTAGAAGGGTATATATGTAGTTTGTCATTCCGTTTGTAACTTCCACAATATTGATGCCAAACCCTTTAAGGTATATATATATTCTGGATCCTTATGTGAAGAGAAGTTTAAATCACGTGCATCCGTGCATCCGTTGAAATGGCTTTTCCAAAGAGCCCATGGGGACTCGGTAGTTATATATTTATGTCGCCTATATTTCGAAATTGTTGGCTATTGAAATTCAGCCTGATCGGTCGACAAATGGCTGAAATATCAGCAAAAAACCACGAATGCCCCTAATTTTACCCATAAATACATTATTGTTGTTGTTTTTTCATGTATATCTGGAGAACAAACAAGAGCCAAAGTTTCCAAATAAGGTACATGCATATTGGTTATCAATACACAACATTCGACAAAATGTGGGCGATATTGGAGATGTGGGCGTGACACTTCCCATACAAAGAAATTATAGAATTCTGTATATCTGTATAACAACCAAAGTTTACAAATTAGGCCAATCATCTTAGTTACCAACACACAACATCCCAAAAAATTTGGGGGGGGGGGTGTAAAAAGGGGTAGTGGCACCTTCTGTGCAAATACATTATAGATCTCTGTATATCTGGCGAATGGCAAGAGCCAAAGTTGTCGAACTAGGTAACGGCCGACAAAATGGGGGCGGTATTGGAGAAGTAGGTGTGGCACAAAATAGATTTATTTTTATCTAAAGAAAGCTAAATGAAAAATTATCCAAATTTGGTACACATAGCTGCATTATCAATACACAACTCCTCGTAGAGAAGTAGGCGTGGCACCTCCTGTACAAACACATTATACACTGAAAAGACAAAACATGCCATCCGTTCTTAAATCAAGCCGAAGCGGTGTCAATAGAACGGTAAGTACGGATTTCCTTCAATCAAGTACAGAATGCTTGATTCAAGTACTTAACTTGGTCATATTTAATCTTTGATCCGTAGTTAAAATAATACGAAAGAGGGATTGACTTAATTAAAAATGATATAAAAATTAATATCAAACTGTGCTTGATTCAAGAATTTCTAAGTTGGTTTATTCCCGAATTGTACTTGAAATAATCCGAAAGTGAGATTAGTTTCTAACCTACCTAAACACTTACCCCAGAGAACCAGAGATAGAGAGAATAGTATTATTTACTTACTCGTTACACATGTTTGTTCCACTTTTGTTCCGCCCTTTGTTAACAGAAGAATTCTCAACTACAAGACACCTGCAGCATGCCCAATATGGTTTTCGTAATAGTTATACAGAGTCCGCCAAATAACTTTTTTTTTTTGAAATTGCTATAAAAAAACTACTGAATATTTTCTCAAATTTCTTTTTTTATTTGAAAGTACAATCCTTCCGGTTAATAATGGAAAATAATTTCATTCAAATGGCTGCCTCGGCTGGCCATGCAGTAGCCTACACGATCGGTCCAATTTTTAAGCACATTATCGATTGTGTGCAGCTGTATTTCACCAATGGCTTCACGAATATTGTTCTTTAAAGCGTCAATTGTATCTGGCTTGTCGGCGTAACACTTATCTTTGACGGCATCCCACAAATAATAGTCCAACGGTGTCAAATCGCAGCTCCGAAGTGGCCAAACGACATCAGCTCTGCGGCTGATAATACGATCTTCAAAAACAGGGCGCAAAACATCGAGTGTAGCTTCGGCTGTGTGGCACGTAGCGCCGTCCTGTTGAAACCAAATGTTGCCAATATCCTCCTCTTCAATTTTTGTGAACGAAAATTCGTTCAACATGGCCTGATAACGATCGCCATTGACTGTAACGGCCACTCCTTGCTCATTTTCACCAAACAGTGACTCGTTTTGGGTGTATCGGCTTTTCAATGTATGTGTGCGGGGTTTCTGTGCCCCAAATGAGCTTCATCTGATTTTTTTGGCAAAATCGGCATCTTCTGTAATTCGATCGTTGAGGATGCCAGTTTCTTTCACTTTTTTCACAAGATAACGAACATACGGAGCTGGCGGTGCTTCTCTTCTTCCAAAATCCGTACGCAATTTTCGCACACATTCTGCAACATTACCATGATTTTCAAAGTAATGTCGCAATATTTCCCAGCGTGGTTCAAGCGTATACACTGCCATATTCGTTCAGCGGAAGGATAAAACTAATTATCTGTCAAATCAGACATGAGCTAAGTGTTGCCATTCGCGAAATAAGCACTAGTTGAAAAAAAACGTTAGATGGCGGACCCTTTACTTTGAAAATTTGATTTATTTAACTAAATAATTTTCACAAATAGAATATGGGATTTATTGCTTCTTATTTTACCTTTTTAACATGAAAATAATCTGTATTTTCTCTTCTGGTAGTGTTTTTGTTGTTTCTACAACAAACATTTACAAACACAGGCGCATGCACACATATTGGTTTTCCCATTTTGGATTGCTTTAAGTATTTCTTATTGTTATTCGTACTTAAATTTTTAATAACGACTCGTACTCTAAAGTAAGAAGAAACAACTTAAATTTAGTACGAGTGTTTTCCTTCTATGTAGATTTCTCTATATCCAGACCCAACTAAAATAAAATACACTGTGCGCTACTTCAAATTAACAATGTGCAATAAATAATGCAAATAATTCTTTCTTGAAAAAAAAAACAAATCAAACTCAAGAAAATAAATGAAAAAGAAATGAAACTCATTTGATTAAACATTAAATTTCCATTACGCCCTACAATCATGCATTTATTATCTGGGTTTTTTATGTTGTTCATTCATGCTGTAAAACAAAACAACGACAACAATGGCAGCAACATAAAACACAAGAGCATCATGCAGCAACGTGGAAAAACATCAACAAAGAAAAGAAAAAATGTCTTAATTACCTTGAAAAACAATCCTAATCCAAACTGTGAACATTTTTGAGCTGAGTCGGAACTTTTGTGTTTAGTTTTTTCGTTTTTTTTTTTTTGTTTTCTTCTTTTTAAATATTTGTAGCAGTGTTTTGCATTAAAAGAAGAGCAGGCTGACGACAGAAAGTTCCAACCAACATCATACAGCTTAATGCTGCCACCAACGTCAGACACTGGTATTTTTTTTAGCAGCAGCAAATGTTTTTTATTTATGTAAGTCAAGTTTTTTATTTAGTTTTTATTTTTTTATCCATTTTTGTGTCAATTAAAATGCTGAACATGCCCACCAGCAGTGCTGGGATAACAGCAAATTCTTCGGCAGCACGATATCAATACTGCCACTCAACTTGCTGCTTTTGCACTTGCAAAAATGTTTTGGTTGCTGTTGTTTCGTCTTATGCTGTTGACGATGTTACTGCTGCCAGTCGCTGTTGTTGTTGCTGATGATTTGTGTAGCTTTTATAGCTTATTTTCGCTGAATATCTGCCTGTCTGTCCATCTGTCTGTGTGTAATACACAGGAATAAAGTAGATTAAGTATTACCAAAGTGATTGGGTTAATTCATAGTTGGCAAATGCATAAAATTACGTGATTTTCTTTGATTTTTGTCTTTGTGTATGTTAAGGTGTTTGTGTACAACTCTGTTTTACGTTTGATGATGTTCCTCGAACGTCTATTGAATGTTTGTAAACCACTTGTTTGCCTATTGAGGTTGTTGGGTATTTAAGTTAAAAAAAAAATAGAAAAACTATTTCTATATTCCTTTTTTATATTTTCAGAATAATTTAACGCTAATAACGTTGATAGGGTTTTTCTTTGGTCTTAAGCTTTGAATGTTGACACTTCCCTTACGATACATGAAATTATTCCAAATGATAGGCATACATAGGTTTTAGCAAATAACGGGTGGTTAAATTTTTAGGGCCGATGTTGAATGTAAACCACACCTAAACGTCAAGTTTTTTTTCTGACATTTCTCAATGACATATCTCAAATTCAGACTAATTCAATTTGAACCATGAAAAGATACACAAACGAGCAACGCTTTAAAGTTATTCAGGCTTATTATGAAAATGGGCGTTCAAATCAAAATGCATATCGTGAAAATCATCTTCAGTGATGAGGCACATTTTCAACTAAGTGGATTCGTCAATAAGCAGAATTGCCGCATTTGGGCGAATGATAATCCAAGAGTGATTGTCGAAAAACCAATGCACCCACAAAGAGTGATTTTTTGGTGCGGTTTATGGGCTGGCGGCATCATCGGGCCGTAGTTTTTCCAAAATGAGGCCGGTCAGGCAGTTACTGTGAATGGTGTTCGCTATCGTGAGATGATAACGAACTTTTTATGGCCCGAATTGGAAGATATGGATGTGGACGATATGTGGTTTCAACAGGACGGTGCCACTTGCCACACAGCTTACGAAACAAGGGCTTTTTTGCCGTGTTATCTCACATGGTGGCGATGACAATTGGCCGCCAAGATCATGTGATTTTACACCGTTGAATTTCTTTCTTTGGGGTTATTTCAAAGAAAAGCTGAACGTCAATAAGCCAGCAACAATTCAAGAGCTAAAGAATGAGATAATTCGGCACATTAACGGCATAGAACCTCAATTATGTCTCAGCGTCATCGAAAATTTGGATCATCGGATGGAGGTGTGCCGACGAGTGCGCAGCGACCATTTGGCCGATATTTTGTTCCATTCATAATTGAACCATACCAATATTATCATAATAAAAAGAAATTACAATAATTTCCTAAATAATTTGTGTTTTATTCAAAATCAACATCGGCCCTTAAAATTTAACCACCCTAAAATGGGAGGGCGAATTGATCGAATGTGATTCTTTGAATATAATGAAGTCCTGTTTCATAAATGGCTATGGATTTTAAATAAGTCACACCAACAGTTCGCAAATAGTAGTTAAAAAAAGCATGGGCCTGTTTGGAAATGCATCACTCTGCTGCATCTGATACGCAGCGAGATCCTTAAAGCATCACTGTCAGCTGTCTGAAAATACTAAACAAAAGCAGGTTATGCGCAAACAAATCTAAAACACGCATTACAAAAATGGCTGATGCATATTCGTGTCAAAAATATAACCAAACTGAGCAACAAACAAGCGTTAGAATCAGTTAATTTGCATGAGCATCGCAAACTTATCACAGATTCGTATCAGATGCAGCGCGGTGATTTATTTCCGAACGGGTCCTATGTTTGTAGTACTTTTTAAACTTTTTTATAAAAACTTTTAAATAATGGGTGATTTGTCGTGAGATTTAATTTTAGATATGCTTTTTTACAGATCACGCGTGACTCATATCACACTGCTATTGCATCATCGGAAGACACACACCACAAAAGCATCTACAAATTGTACTAAATTGGCTCTGGAAAAACACAATGAAAATCCGGTGTTTTATAGTGAAATTCTGTTCAGTGGTGAAGCACATTTTTGGCTCAATGGATACGTTAATAATCAAAATTGCCGTATTTGAGCTGATGAGGAACCCGAAGAGTACCAAGAGCTACCATTTCTTCCATTAAAAAGAACTGTATGATGTGGTTTAGTGGCAGGTGGAATCGTTGGTCCATATGTCTTCAAAAATAAGGCAAATCAGAATGTTACCGTCAATCGTAACCGTTATCGCACCTTGGTAACGGGATATGTGCTTCCTGAAACTCAACCGCATGGTTTCGGTGAGCTCTGGTTTCAACAAGACGCCGCTTGGAGCAATGAAACAATAACCTTGTTGAGAAATCATTTTGGTGAGCACTTAATTTCACGTTTTGCTACGGTAAATTGGCCACCTAGATTGTGCGATACCTTTGGACTATTTTCTCTGGGGATATATTAAGTCTGAGGTCTTCAGAAATTAGCCAGCTACAATTGACGCTTTGGAAGCCAACATTACTCGTGTATCGGCGAGATACCAGTCGCTGTGCTCGAACGATTCGCCCAAAATTGGACCTTCCGAATGGATCACATCAGACGCAGTCATGGCCCCCCAGTGATGTTATACGTAGGGAATAATCCCTATTCGTTGTGATTTTATTCTAAAAAAATGGCCGTAGGGAAAAGAAGGACAGATATTTTGAAATCATTAAAATGTAGGGACTTTTCAATAATGTGACAAAACTGTATATATTCGGCAATCTTTTTCGATTTGTGACATAATACCTTTAAAATTGTTAATACGGCAACATTACAAATTGTTAAATTTCTTTGGGTGAATGCTTGCCTCCATTTCAACTTTTTAAGTTAAACTTGTGAAGCTTTCTTTTACAAGAATCTAATTTTTCGTAACTCGTTTAATATGGACATCAACAACTTTTGATGTAAAGTCACCAAAATGAAAAATTTTAATGAAAATTACATTTCCCCCCACCCCTTTAGTAGAAATAAGCTATCTTTAATTTATCACTTGATAATACAAATAACGATATTAAAAATAAAGTTTAGTAAATCCATAGAATTTGTTTAAAATTAAGCTAAAATTTTATTAATTTACTGGTCAAGCTTTTTTTTGGATTTTTTCGTCAAGTATTTGTTAGGTCTGAACATATCCTTTAGTCATAAAATTGTATCTTCAATTTGCATTGTCCGCCCTTTTTTACAAGACAGATGTACATCATTGAAAACACCTGTACGAATGTTAGGAAATCACGAACTGTTTTATCTGCATTAATATTATAATTTAAAAGTTGTAGGAATTTTTGTAGGGACAAATTTTGGAGCACGAAGGAAAAAATAGGGATTTTTTTCGGGCTACGTAGGGACTTTAAAAAAGTCTATAGCACAGTGATGCCAACATGTACGTGATATAATTTTCAAACAGTAAATGTCATAAATTGTTCTTTTAACCGATAATAAAAATTTTAAGTTCACTTTCAAACTAATGTATTTGTTTTATTTAATATAAATCAAACCTCACGATGAATCGCCAAATATATCAAGGAAAGGACCTAATCTGGGCTTTATGGTAAATGAGATGCAACCTCTCAAGACATGTGTTATTTGTAGCAATGACACAGCACTTATGCAAAACTGACTTAGAGTCTCTCGGCATCGATTATGCCAATTTAGCCATTTTCTGGCTTGATCTCTCAGTATTTTTTTCATCTAGCCATACAAAAAAGGCAAGATTTTGGTGCCTATTATGAACTTAATTCGATTTTCGACAGCAGTCGAATAACTTGATCGGATGAATTTTCATTTGGTGTTATGGCACACATTCGATAAAAAAAAGTACTATTGTGATTTAGTTTATTGACAGTAGTACATTTTCTATCTATAATAATTCTAATATAAATCATGGCTACGACGGAATTATAGTACGATGATTCATCTGATGAAGATGAACGCTTACTGGAACTGGCCTGTACCTGTAGCCTAAACTTTTGTAAAAATTCCTTTTGCCAACAAAGGATTTTGTTCCATAAGGGAAACAATCTTTTCCAACTGCTGCTTACTACTGTCGACTTTAGACCTGCATAAAATAACCAAAAATAATTAAGAATCTGGAATTTGCACACCAAAACAAATAGATTAACAAAAACTTATATTTTCAACAATTTTTTTTTTAAATTATTTACACCGTCGAAAGCAAATTTGTTTTCGTTGAAAAATTCGATGCACAACGAAATTTTCGACAGTGCGACCAACTCATAATACTAAATTAACATTCGATAGTCGATGTTCGATAACCAGCGAAAATCGTTTATCGAATTTAACTCATAATAGGGGCCATTATCTAGCCATTTTTTCTTTCTTCATAGCCATTTTTTATTTTAAATCTTGTAATATTTGTTTATAACAATTTTTTTTTTGGCATTTTTTAATTATTAAATGTGCTGTTATCACTTTGATGTTGATTTATCTTTAATACTTAAAAATGCAACAATGTTATTTACCTCAAATGACAATTTTAGCAACCTTGATATATTAACGTTACTTATCATAGAACCGCCCAGAGCTTCCTATTTGTCGTCTGATGAAGATTCTGGAGATGAAGATGGTAGAAGGCTCCCGCAAAACTTGCCCAAAAGACTACATATACAGGCGAAATTTCAATTCGGAAGTCCGAGTCAAGTGTCGACGGCAATCAGGAAGACATAGAAATTGCAAGACGTTATAATAACTCTCCTGATAATTTAAATATTGACTGCCTTAGGCCTAATGCAACTACACCGTTTAGTGCGCAATCGTCTGTAGAATCTCCAAAAAGAAATGTAGTGAAAAATAAGATAAATCCCTTCGAAGATTCCTCGTAGGCAGCAGTTTGGCTCTGCCTCATAGAAAGCAAGACAAATAAAATGGAAAAAATCAAAGGCATACTTTAATTTTTTACATTTGTATAGACTTGAAAAATTAAAAAGTGAGTTCTGTGGGTGAAAGATGATTATGTATGGTGTCAACGGATATTCCCTGTGCCCGACTTTTCTCATTGCACTGACTTGTCAATCTACGTGCAATTTGAGTCAATCTACGTGCAATTTGAGAAATTTTTGAAGATGAGTTGGTAAAAATGCTATGTAAAGAATGCAAAGAAAAAAGATAAATGAAATAGGTGTTTTTGGAATAGGGGTTCTTGGAATCCTAATTGTAAAAGATTAAGCTTCAGTTCCATTAAAGAGATATTATTGTTCAAATGAGGGCGATCTTAAAAATTCAATGGTTTCGGATTCTATTCGTAGAAATTGTTTTGATACGATATTTCATTTACATTTTATTGATAATGCAAAACAACAAGTGATAATAAAGTCTGGAAACTACTTTATTATTTAAATTTTTTTTTTTTTTTTTTGTTAAATGCATTAAATTAATAAAATTATTTCTTGTACATTTTATGTAATAAAGAAAGTTTTTGTTAAGTTTTGTATAAGTTTTATTTGAAAAATACAAGGCCAAAACCGATTCTAGGCCGGTTAGAAAACATTTTTTTATTAAAATAAAAATTGCAGTTCAAAATTTCATTGATATATAAAGACCAGATCGCTGTTGGCATTAATGAGTCAAATTGAAAAAATTATTTAATATTTGATTCCTGGGTTAAATATGCAGTTTTTAATCATTTTAAAAATTTACCCATTTCTAGCAATTTTTGGTTTCAATTCTAGCCTTATGTACTTCTAGCCTTTAAGCCTTTCTCGTTTTTAAGGTACAAGTACATAACACGCGTTAGTGCGCGCGCTCTTTCTAGACTTCTCAACGATCATAACGTTATCTGTTATATTTTTCAGAGCTAATTATGGTGATGCTGACCCTCTTAGAAGAATGTGTAGCACTTTCAATCAATTACTTAAATAGTAAAAATAGTTGGATGCACAGTCGATAAGTAGATTAATAATTGATAGTAAAGTTGATGCAATGTATTCAAATGTTAGTTCATAGTCTTCTTTATTTAATAACCATTACTGAAATGTTTATCCAATGAAGTTCGCATTTAAATAAAGTTCATACCACTAAACAAACTGTTGTTTTATTCATGCTACTAGCAAACACATTTCGTTTCATATAGCAAACACAAAGACTTTGTTCAATGAAACGGCTTTTGTTTTACAGTTTTCACTCCTCTCATTTTTTGTATATAATTACTCAATAGGAATGATTTTTTCTTTTTTGTTACCTTTACAATAATATATGTAATTTGTAAAGCATTTTTTAAATTAAATTTAAATATTTTTTCTAACAACTTTTTTATGTACTTCCAAGCAAAACACATTGCTGAAAAATGTTTTTGAAAATAAAATGAAATTTTTTTGAAGTTTAAAAATTTACATTGAAAACAAAGACAAATTTGTATTAATTTTATTATTTTTTTGTTAATGTACTTCCTTATCCTGTTGCTTTTACTCTTCATGGCTATTTTTGTTTTTTTTTTTATCCTTCCTAATGTTTTTCATTTCTTTCAACTGGCAATACTGACTTTAAAATAAATGTGTTTTGCCATGAACTTATTCGACATTTATTCAGTGGTTGTTTTGTTTCAGAGTTCATAGTCTCTTGTTTAAGTAAACAAAAAAACTGCATCTTATGCATTAAACACATTCGAGACAGCAGGCAACACGAAGACACAACTACATATGCTGCAGGCTGCAATTGTAGTCACGTAATCAGCTACTGAATTATTTTGAAGACGACAGCTACAATTGAAAAAATATAAACAGCTGTGTTTTTTTATTATGTATTTACATTTCAGTGGTGCCACTATCATTTTTAATTTTTATAAATTTAACAACATGCATAATTGCAGACTCGTACACAAACTTAATTTAAGCCTACAAAAATATAAATACTTATTTATGATAAATTTTTTAACGTAAAAACAAATGAATTTATTAAAAAACATTTAAAATATTTTAATTTTATTGTTTTTGGAACTCATAAAGAATATCATCTTCATGGCAGGTTGAATAAAAAAATCCTAATATACAGTATAATCGCGAAAAAGTAAACTGAAATGAACTTTTTCGTCTTGTTTATTAACTTTTCTAAATTGTAAAAAAATGCAATAATAAACATATGTACCTATATTTTTTGGATATTTTCATCTGTACAAAAAAGAAACTTAGATCTAATTTATACCGGCTACAATTTATAATTAATAATTATACAATCAGTCATGTATTATGTGATAGGTGCTACATATGACGTTTGTCAGAAAATTAGTTCTTCAAAAATGTTCAGATAGCGAATTCTGGGTATTTTCTAAACATTTGCCAGCCATCCATTACTGACATTATTGTCTTTTCAGGTTGCAGTTACACGAACTCGCGGTTAGCTATTGCTATTGAAATTAGAACAGTGATTGCGCAATAACGTTTTCGATGCTTCAAGAAAACATTTGTACAAACTTTAAGATCGGCATATTTTGGTCTTTGTAATGCTTTCCTGTATGCTTTTTCCTATTTATTCTTCAAAGCCTCGAAAATTTTGTGACGTTTCGTTTTTATTTTTGAGATGGCAACTTCAGATATACAATAATACAACGCCGATAGTTTTTCTTTAATGTATTTCTCAATTTTGTTTAAACTCCCCTTAAGAGGATTTATCTTAAAATTTTGTCGATATGTATAATAATATTTCCTCAAATATAATATGTTATATAGAACACCCCAAGTTTTTGTATGCTATATTTTTAGAAACTCCATCATATAAAATCTTAAAGTTATTAGGGTTAAAAAAATTTTATTTTGGAAAACTTCACAATTTATTTATAAGTTTGAGTTAAAATATATAGTGGTAATAGTTTATGCACTTGTTACATATTGAAATATAGTAATATGTAAATATTTGAAAAGTGTTCCGGAAGGCTGAAAACCCGCAATACAGAAAAACATTATTAATCAAAGTCCTAATAACTTTGGTAACATGTGTATATTATTGTTAAATAATTACACAGTACAACACATGATTTGCCAACTCAATTCTGTGAACTGTATGTGAAATTAGACCCAAAAAGAATAATTTCTGCATCATTCGTTTTGTCTTCTTACCTGCGATTTGAAGTTAGTATCGATTTGAAGTTAGTACTATCGTATAGGGGAATTTATCACGTTTTAGGCCCTGTTGTTTGACATAGCTCGACAACCACTAGCCCAATTTAGTTGAAATAAATTTTAAAAAATTAAGAATTACAATTCCCTTAATCTGTTTATATATTGTTTTCCTATACAAGTAACACTTTCGAAGTTAAAAATGAATGTATGAAGGGAAAAAATTATTTTTTGCCTAAAAATTAAAATTTTTTTTTTTAAAAATACATAAAAAATCCAAAATGGAAAAAAGTTTCAAGTCTAGTTATTTTTTCGCAAAGTCACATAACCTATGAGCAAAATGAGACAAAGATCATAAAAATCGATGCACGCGTTTCGCTTTTATTCGCAATTGAGTAAAGGTATGAATTTCAAAAATCAGTTATAGCCACCACCCTTAAAATAAAAATAGAAATATAAATTAAAAAATTATCATGCAAAAAAAAACTTTATTTATAAAAACTTAATGAAAATAAAATAATATGCAATTAATACGCAATTATAATATGCATAAAAACAAAATTTAGAACATTTTTTCAATTATTGGCAATATCCATCTCCTTGTAGAAGTTGACGCTTGTGGTTCTGATGATCTTGTTTTCTTCGTAGGTTGTTCATATTCATGGTCTGAGTCTGTATCGTCTTCCGAGATACACATACTATTCAAGGGCGTGTTTCTTTCACTGTGTCCACCAATTTCAATGTCTTCATCTTCGGTGCTTTCTTCAAACTGCATAATTGTGGAACTCCACCAAGAAACCTCCGCAAGCAATGCATCCAATTTTTTGCTTTTGAACCGCTTTTCAAATGGCATGGTCACCTGGTGGAACCTCTCTCCTTGTTCGTCTGATTCCTGAGGTGATTGTGCCAAAAAAGTATCGAGGTGGTGGTGCAAGAAATGCAATTTCAGCGTCATGGATGCACCGATTTTTTCGAAATAAAACAGCAACCTGTCCACTCGTTGCTGTATCTCTTCTCGCTGGACACGGTTCTTTCCTAGAACGCCTTCTATTACTTCTTTCAATGCGTTCCATGCATGTTGGTGGTCGTGATGCTCTGAAAGCAAATGTGTGAAAGAATCACTTTTGATCAATTTCCGAATATCAGGTCCATTGAGAATACCTGTTTTAAATACATAAGAAAAACGAAAAAATTATTGGTAATGCGAATGTATAGAAATTAACAAATTTAGATATGACAATATTGAAATACAGAGTACGATACGTACCGTTTTTAATTTTCTCATCACTGAGTTCGGAAAGATGGATTTCAAACAGTCAAAGGCGCCGTTAACTTTTTTGACCACCACTTCAACGAATTTCCCAGCTATTCCCAGTTTCATGTGGAGCGGTGGCAACAAAATATCATCCAGGTCCTTTATCATAGGTTCATTGCGTAATTTTAATTGTTTGTTGAGCTCGGGAGTTCTTCCTTACCAATCTTTACATTGATATTGATTTCCTTTGTATCGTGAATCCCAATTACAAAGGAAGCAGAAGTATTTTGGATATCCGCCCTTTTCTATAATCCCTTGTAGTATGTTGACCACCTTCAGATCGCAACAAATGTTCCATTTGTGTTCATCGTATTTGATTTTCTTCAAAATTTCGCCCAATGCTTCATACGTTTCCTTCATAGTTGTGCTGAATCCCAATGGAATGCAAGGTTTTTTATTTTTTTTGTGCAGCAGCACAGCCTTCAAACTAGTAACTGAACCATCGATGAATAAACGCCAGTCGCCAGCGATATAATCCATTCCCAATTTTTTCACTAAACCTGGGATATCATGGCAGTACGTGAACGTATTTGCTTCGTCAACGGAATAAAATTTCTGAAAATCAGCTTGGCGTTGTCGGTATGATGTTGCGCTGACATTTTGCTGTGTGAGTTTTCTTCTCTTCAAAAATGATGTCAGCCATTCGGAGTCGTGTTGTGATAGTCCCAGCTTGGCCACAATGTAATCCATTTCGATTTGTGGTAGCGGTTGTGGTGCACTATTTTCAATATCGGGTATCCAATCAGCATCATCCAAATCGGTCGGATTGGTGAAAACGGTTTCGGCTAGCAGGGACACAGTATCCGCACTCGGAGGTTTAGGTGCATCGGTATCAGCAGGGCGTTGCACTGGAAGTGTGGCAGTAAATGCAGCAGTGTATACTTTTGTTTTCAATTGTTGTCTGTTTAATCCAGGACGAAAATTTATGCATGCATAGCACCTGGATTCATCATGTCCAGTTGTGTCTTCCACCCAAATTACTGGCTTCATAAAAGATAACTTTCTACTTTTTCCGTGAATCCATTTTAGAAGGGTAGTATAACAACTGTTGCACACTGTGTTCGGCGTAAAATTTGCACCACTTAAATCTGCTTCATCGAAATAATTACAATACGCGGTTTTGAATTGCTCAGTAAACAAATTTTTTCGATCTTTTTTCTGTATTTTTCGGACGATATGACCACAAACGTAACAATATTCATCCAAATATGGGCACTTGTTGTTTTCCATATTGATATATTTTATGTTTTGTTGTTATTCACTTTTAAAAAACTGTAGAAAAATCACTTTTACTGTTCGCGTTCGTCGGCACTGGCTGAATGCCAAAAATCGATCAATGCACACCTATAAATACTACGTATTTTTGAATATTTTACTGCCAGGTACTTATAAATGGGCGCATATTTTAAGGGCGGCTGGCTATATACCTGATTCAGCACTTGTACGTTTCAAACTGTGCAAAACTTTCCAAATAATGACCACTCTTAAATGTGGGTGCAATTTCTGTAAAAAAATCATATAGGTAGCCACCGGAAAAACCCAAATAATAAAAAGGTCCACTTTCCGTTTAATTGTCCACGTACATTTATTACCGCAATCATAAAAATCAAATAACCTTTTGTTTATTCCTTTTTTTTTAATTCTCAGAATCATGAAAAAGGTGTCAATGTTTTCTCCAAATAATGTTGTGCATATCTCGAGCAAATTTTTGAAATTCATACATTTACTCAATTGCGAATAAAAGCGAAACGCGTGCATCGATTTTTATGATCTTTGTCTCATTTTGCTCATAGGTTATGTGACTTTGCGAAAAAATAACTAGACTTGAAACTTTTTTCCATTTTGGATTTTTTATGTATTTTTAAAAAAAAAATTTAAATTTTTAGGCAAAAAATAATTTTTTCCCTTCATACATTCATTTTTAACTTCGAAAGTGTTACTTGTATAGGAAAACAATATATTAACAGATTAAGGGAATTGTAATTCTTAATTTTTTAAAATTTATTTCAACTAAATTGGGCTAGTGGTTGTCGAGCTATGTCAAACAACAGGGCCTAAAACGTGATAAATTCCCCTATACGATAGTACTAACTTCAAATCGATACTAACTTCAAATCGCAGGTAAGAAGACAAAACGAATGATGCAGAAATTCTTCTTTTTGGGTCTAATTTCACATACAGTTCACAGAATTGAGTTGGCAATCAATTAACTGAAAAATGTTGTACTGTGTTATTATTATATCGACATAATTTAAAGATAAAGCAAATTTAGTAAAAAAGTCAGTCAAGAAGTATGAGCATTTGGGTTTTAATGGGTTAATAAATCGGTGTGCTTTAAACACCATGTGAAAAGCACTTTCAATTTTTCAATGATACCCATACTGCTAAAACTAAGAGCGTTGGCGTGACAAACATCTTCCTATATAACTTCTTTTAAGGATACTAAAAAGTAATAATAATATAGATTTGGTGGTGAGCCGCGCTTATATTCTTGTTTCAATCCGGTTCTTTGCTGTTTAACCAAAAAATTATTATTATATATTATAAGCACTAATTCTTCTAATTTTTGATTATATTAGCAGCACTTTTTCTGTTTTGTAGCGTACAAAAATAGAAATTAGTTTAATTTGACTACAACGACAAAATTAGCATAGACAACAACCTGCAGCCATTTTGCCGTGTCGTCGCTAAAATAATCATTTCCATATACACACATGTATTCTATTGTTGACATATTGAAGTCGGTAGTCTGCTGTCTCGAATGTGTTTAAAGCAGTGTTCGAAAATAAACACTAAATATCGTTCTTTAATGTTCGGTTCGGTAGATTTGTGAAAAACACAAACGCTAATAGTGTTTGTGTAGAAAATCATTAAAAAAAATAACGTTTCCCTGTTAGTCATCTATCGAACACAAAAAAAATACTGTTTTTATCAAACTCAACAAAAGATGAAAACATTTTATTCCGTTCGGTTTTTTTTGAAAATCCACGAACTTCAATGTGTTCGGTTCGGCTCATTAATGTTCGTCGCTTTTGGCTGGTAAAAAAAAAACAAACATTTTTTACAAAAACAAAATACACACACGAAAAAAACATTATAGAACATTAAAATATAATGTTCTTCTACAGTATCACTACAATTGTTCTGTTTTTTAACGAAGAACCGAACATTATATAATGTTCGGTTCTTTCTTGAAAATAGTTACGAACGGTATTAAGGGTTGTGTATGTCTACACAATCACTAAAAAAATAGATATCGTTCCTGGGTGTGTGAGCCGAACGTTAAATAATGTACTGTTTATTTTCGAACACTGGTTTAAAGCATTATTCGTCTCTTAAAATTCGTGTGTTTGTTGAATAACTATGAAATGGAAGCAACAAACACTCGATATTTAAGAGACGAGTAAGACAAAGTTAATTTGTTTACTTATACAAGAGCATATGAACGCTAACAACTCTGAAACAAAACAACCACTGAATAAATGTGGAATAAGTTCATGGAAAACCACATTGATTTAAAAGTCAGTATTGTCAGTTGAAGGAAAAGAAAAACATAAGGAAATATATAAAAAAAAACAAAACAAAAACCCATGAAGAGTAAAAGCAACAAGATTATTAATTACATTGATATTAAAATAACAAAAAAAAAAACAAATTAGCCTTTGTTTTCATTGTAAATTAATTGTTTTCAATGTAAATTTTAAAATTTCACAAAAATTTTATTATATTTTCAAAAACATCCGCTAACTTAAAAAACATTTTTCAGCTATATGTTTTTCTTGGAAGTACATAAAAAAAAGTAGTTAGCCAAAAAATTGAAAATGGTTTACAAATAACATATATTGTTGCTAAGGTAACCGAAAAGAAAAAAATCACATGAACTTACCAAAGTGGCAACATTGCTGAGTTCAGTATTTATTAAAACAAAAACGGTTTCATTGAACAACGCATAGTATAAAACTAGTATTCCAACTGGAGAGAGCGTTCTCAATTTTTTAGTTCACCCCTTACACATATACGTTCTGTATAAATTCAACACACATAAAAACAACAAAAAAAAACAAAATTTTAAATTTTTCTATTTAAAATTTTTCACAATATATACATTTTTGTTTAATTTTATGACACAAACACATAATTAATAATTTTTTCCAATACATTTTGCTCATTTGCTTTTGCAAAATGTTTTTATTTTTCACAAACTAAAAATTTTGAAATAAATTTTTTTGATACTAAATTTTTTCTGTTGTTAATAATATTAAAGCCAGCAGAGTAGCATTTTGTGGTATGAAAATAATATTTGAAATCATTTATTATTTAAATATTTTCCGATATTGCAGAATAAAAATTTTACAAACATTGTTTTTAAAAGTTGCAGCCAACATTAAATATATTGAAAATTTATTGATCTAAGAAAGTTTTATTTAAAAAAAAACAATTTTGCGAAAAATTATACGATTTTATGCAACTACCCTGTCGGATTTTTATTAGCTAGCTCAACATTTAGTTGATTTTTAGCTAACTTATTTACAACTGACTAGTAAACTAACTCATAATTGGTGCAGATTTGAGTCAGTTGTGTTTTGTGCGACTGACTTCTTCTCGATAAGTATTGAACTAGCGTTTGGCTAACTCAAAGCTGATGCAGTGGACTTTGGTAAAAAAAGTTTTGCTTGTTTTGTGTAATTTTTCAAAGTTAAATAATAAGCAAAAGTTCCCATATTCTCTTTGTTAATATCATTTAGGTAAAGCATCCCATTTTCAAAGTAGAATTATTATGCAAACCATATCGGTCATGCTGCTGGTGTCTTATAATTGAGAGTTTTTCTGTAGACAAAGGGGCAATACAACAAAAAGAAAACATATGTGTAATAGTCTCTGTCTCTCTTTAAAAAATAAATAAAGCAAAAATACGTAATTTTTTTATTCTCTTATTAAAGTCAACATATTTTATGCACCACAAGCTAACTCATAACTTATGGTTATCTAACTTATGGTTATCTCAAAGTTATGCAGTGTGAGTGAGTACTGACTCGTACGGCGGACATTGCGTGTAAAAACTGAATAGCTTTAACCATGTTAATGAGTTAGCTTGTGAGTCACCTCTGACTAACTTCTGATTAACCATGAGTTAACTTTAAGCTAACTCATTTTCCGACAGGTCACAAAGTCACATAACCTATGAGCAAAATGAGACAAAGATCATAAAAATAGATGCACGCGTTTCGCTTTTATTCGCAATTGAGTAAAGGTATGAATTTCAAAAATCAGTTATAGCCACCACCCTTAAAATAAAAATAAAAATATAAATTAAAAAATTATCATGCAAAAAAAAACTTTATTTATAAAAACTTAATGAAAATAAAATAATATGCAATTAATACGCAATTATAATATGCATAAAAACAAAATTTAGAACATTTTTTCAATTATTGGCAATATCCATCTCCTTGTAGAAGTTGACGCTTGTGGTTCTGATGATCTTGTTTTCTTCGTAGGTTGTTCATATTCATGGTCTAAGTCTGTATCGTCATCCGAGATACACATACTATTCAAGGGCGTGTTTCTTTCACTGTGTCCACCAATTTCAATGTCTTCATCTTCGGTGCTTTCTTCAAACTGCATAATTGTGGAACTCCACCAACAAACCTCCGCAAGCAATGCATCCAATTTTTTGCTTTTGAACCGCTTTTCAAATGGCATGGTCACCTGGTGGAACCTCTCTCCTTGTTCGTCTGATTCCTGAGGTGATTGTGCCAAAAAAGTATCGAGGTGGTGGTGCAAGAAATGCAATTTCAGCGTCATGGATGCACCGATTTTTTCGAAATAAAACAGCAACCTGTCCACTCGTTGCTGTATCTCTTCTCGCTGGACACGGTTCTTTCCTAGAACGCCTTCTATTACTTCTTTCAATGCGTTCCATGCATGTTGGTGGTCGTGATGCTCTGAAAGCAAATGTGTGAAAGAATCACTTTTGATCAATTTCCGAATATCAGGTCCATTGAGAATACCTGTTTTAAATACATAAGAAAAACGAAAAAATTATTGGTAATGCGAATGTATAGAAATTAACAAATTTAGATATGACAATATTGAAATACAGAGTACGATACGTACCGTTTTTAATTTTCTCATCACTGAGTTCGGAAAGATGGATTTCAAACAGTCAAAGGCGCCGTTAACTTTTTTGACCACCACTTCAACGAATTTCCCAGCTATTCCCAGTTTCATGTGGAGCGGTGGCAACAAAATATCATCCAGGTCCTTTATCATAGGTTCATTGCGTAATTTTAATTGTTTGTTGAGCTCGGGAGTTCTTCCTTACCAATCTTTACATTGATATTGATTTCCTTTGTATCGTGAATCCCAATTACAAAGGAAGCAGAAGTATTTTGGATATCCGCCCTTTTCTATAATCCCTTGTAGTATGTTGACCACCTTCAGATCGCAACAAATGTTCCATTTGTGTTCATCGTATTTGATTTTCTTCAAAATTTCGCCCAATGCTTCATACGTTTCCTTCATAGTTGTGCTGAATCCCAATGGAATGCAAGGTTTTTTATTTTTTTTGTGCAGCAGCACAGCCTTCAAACTAGTAACTGAACCATCGATGAATAAACGCCAGTCGCCAGCGATATAATCCATTCCCAATTTTTTCACTAAACCTGGGATATCATGGCAGTACGTGAACGTATTTGCTTCGTCAACGGAATAAAATTTCTGAAAATCAGCTTGGCGTTGTCGGTATGATGTTGCGCTGACATTTTGCTGTGTGAGTTTTCTTCTCTTCAAAAATGATGTCAGCCATTCGGAGTCGTGTTGTGATAGTCCCAGCTTGGCCACAATGTAATCCATTTCGATTTGTGGTAGCGGTTGTGGTGCACTATTTTCAATATCGGGTATCCAATCAGCATCATCCAAATCGGTCGGATTGGTGAAAACGGTTTCGGCTAGCAGGGACACAGTATCCGCACTCGGAGGTTTAGGTGCATCGGTATCAGCAGGGCGTTGCACTGGAAGTGTGGCAGTAAATGCAGCAGTGTATACTTTTGTTTTCAATTGTTGTCTGTTTAATCCAGGACGAAAATTTATGCATGCATAGCACCTGGATTCATCATGTCCAGTTGTGTCTTCCACCCAAATTACTGGCTTCATAAAAGATAACTTTCTACTTTTTCCGTGAATCCATTTTAGAAGGGTAGTATAACAACTGTTGCACACTGTGTTCGGCGTAAAATTTGCACCACTTAAATCTGCTTCATCGAAATAATTACAATACGCGGTTTTGAATTGCTCAGTAAACAAATTTTTTCGATCTTTTTTCTGTATTTTTCGGACGATATGACCACAAACGTAACAATATTCATCCAAATATGGGCACTTGCTGTTTTCCATATTGATATATTTTATGTTTTGTTGTTATTCACTTTTAAAAAACTGTAGAAAAATCACTTTTACTGTTCGCGTTCGTCGGCACTGGCTGAATGCCAAAAATCGATCAATGCACACCTATAAATACTACGTATTTTTGAATATTTTACTGCCAGGTACTTATAAATGGGCGCATATTTTAAGGGCGGCTGGCTATATACCTGATTCAGCACTTGTACGTTTCAAACTGTGCAAAACTTTCCAAATAATGACCACTCTTAAATGTGGGTGCAATTTCTGTAAAAAAATCATATAGGTAGCCACCGGAAAAACCCAAATAATAAAAAGGTCCACTTTCCGTTTAATTGTCCACGTACATTTATTACCGCAATCATAAAAATCAAATAACCTTTTGTTTATTCCTTTTTTTTTAATTCTCAGAATCATGAAAAAGGTGTCAATGTTTTCTCCAAATAATGTTGTGCATATCTCGAGCAAATTTTTGAAATTCATACATTTACTCAATTGCGAATAAAAGCGAAACGCGTGCATCGATTTTTATGATCTTTGTCTCATTTTGCTCATAGGTTATGTGACTTTGCGAAAAAATAACTAGACTTGAAACTTTTTTCCATTTTGGATTTTTTATGTATTTTTAAAAAAAAAATTTAAATTTTTAGGCAAAAAATAATTTTTTCCCTTCATACATTCATTTTTAACTTCGAAAGTGTTACTTGTATAGGAAAACAATATATGAACAGATTAAGGGAATTGTAATTCTTAATTTTTTAAAATTTATTTCAACTAAATTGGGCTAGTGGTTGTCGAGCTATGTCAAACAACAGGGCCTAAAACGTGATAAATTCCCCTATACGATAGTACTAACTTCAAATCGATACTAACTTCAAATCGCAGGTAAGAAGACAAAACGAATGATGCAGAAATTATTCTTTTTGGGTCTAATTTCACATACAGTTCACAGAATTGAGTTGGCAATCAATTAACTGAAAAATGTTGTACTGTGTTATTATTATATCGACATAATTTAAAGATAAAGCAAATTTAGTAAAAAAGTCAGTCAAGAAGTATGAGCATTTGGGTTTTAATGGGTTAATAAATCGGTGTGCTTTAAACACTATGTGAAAAGCACTTTCAATTTTTCAATGATACCCATACTGCTAAAACTAAGAGCGTTGGCGTGACAAACATCTTCCTATATAACTTCTTTTAAGGATACTAAAAAGTAATAATAATATAGATTTGGTGGTGAGCCGCGCTTATATTCTTGTTTCAATCCGGTTCTTTGCTGTTTAACCAAAAAATTATTATTATATATTATAAGCACTAATTCTTCTAATTTTTGATTATATTAGCAGCACTTTTTCTGTTTTGTAGCGTACAAAAATAGAAATTAGTTTAATTTGACTACAACGACAAAATTAGCATAGACAACAACCTGCAGCCATTTTGCCGTGTCGTCGCTAAAATAATCATTTCCATATACACACATGTATTCTATTGTTGACATATTGAAGTCGGTAGTCTGCTGTCTCGAATGTGTTTAAAGCATTATTCGTCTCTTAAAATTCGTGTGTTTGTTGAATAACTATGAAATGGAAGCAACAAACACTCGATATTTAAGAGACGAGTAAGACAAAGTTAATTTGTTTACTTATACAAGAGCATATGAACGCTAACAACTCTGAAACAAAACAACCACTGAATAAATGTGGAATAAGTTCATGGAAAACCACATTGATTTAAAAGTCAGTATTGTCAGTTGAAGGAAAAGAAAAACATAAGGAAATATATAAAAAAAACAAAACAAAAACCCATGAAGAGTAAAAGCAACAAGATTATTAATTACATTGATATTAAAATAACAAAAAAAAAAAACAAATTAGCCTTTGTTTTCATTGTAAATTAATTGTTTTCAATGTAAATTTTAAAATTTCACAAAAATTTTATTATATTTTCAAAAACATCCGCTAACTTAAAAAACATTTTTCAGCTATATGTTTTTCTTGGAAGTACATAAAAAAAAGTAGTTAGCCAAAAAATTGAAAATGGTTTACAAATAACATATATTGTTGCTAAGGTAACCGAAAAGAAATAAATCACATGAACTTACCAAAGTGGCAACATTGCTGAGTTCAGTATTTATTAAAACAAAAACGGTTTCATTGAACAACGCATAGTATAAAACTAGTATTCCAACTGGAGAGAGCGTTCTCAATTTTTTAGTTCACCCCTTACACATATACGTTCTGTATAAATTCAACACACATAAAAACAACAAAAAAAAACAAAATTTTAAATTTTTCTATTTAAAATTTTTCACAATATATACATTTTTGTTTAATTTTATGACACAAACACATAATTAATAATTTTTTCCAATACATTTTGCTCATTTGCTTTTGCAAAATGTTTTTATTTTTCACAAACTAAAAATTTTGAAATAAATTTTTTTGATACTAAATTTTTTCTGTTGTTAATAATATTAAAGCCAGCAGAGTAGCATTTTGTGGTATGAAAATAATATTTGAAATCATTTATTATTTAAATATTTTCCGATATTGCAGAATAAAAATTTTACAAACATTGTTTTTAAAAGTTGCAGCCAACATTAAATATATTGAAAATTTATTGATCTAAGAAAGTTTTATTTAAAAAAAAACAATTTTGCGAAAAATTATACGATTTTATGCAACTACCCTGTCGGATTTTTATTAGCTAGCTCAACATTTAGTTGATTTTTAGCTAACTTATTTACAACTGACTAGTAAACTAACTCATAATTGGTGCAGATTTGAGTCAGTTGTGTTTTGTGCGACTGACTTCTTCTCGATAAGTATTGAACTAGCGTTTGGCTAACTCAAAGCTGATGCAGTGGACTTTGGTAAAAAAAGTTTTGCTTGTTTTGTGTAATTTTTCAAAGTTAAATAATAAGCAAAAGTTCCCATATTCTCTTTGTTAATATCATTTAGGTAAAGCATCCCATTTTCAAAGTAGAATTATTATGCAAACCATATCGGTCATGCTGCTGGTGTCTTATAATTGAGAGTTTTTCTGTAGACAAAGGGGCAATACAACAAAAAGAAAACATATGTGTAATAGTCTCTGTCTCTCTTTAAAAAATAAATAAAGCAAAAATACGTAATTTTTTTATTCTCTTATTAAAGTCAACATATTTTATGCACCACAAGCTAACTCATAACTTATGGTTATCTAACTTATGGTTATCTCAAAGTTATGCAGTGTGAGTGAGTACTGACTCGTACGGCGGACATTGCGTGTAAAAACTGAATAGCTTTAACCATGTTAATGAGTTAGCTTGTGAGTCACCTCTGACTAACTTCTGATTAACCATGAGTTAACTTTAAGCTAACTCATTTTCCGACAGGGTATGTTTAGTGGTGGAAATAGTTTTATGCACCAATACATTTGAAAAAAATCTTCCTAATACAAACATAAGTTAGGTACCACTGACAATTGAGTTATGTACCTGTCAAATAGTCGGCATACTAGTTGTATACTGTGGTTTGTTCACTAATCTGAATTTTATTTGAATACGAACTTCATTGAATAAACATTTCAGTATGTTTATGAATGAAGTTTAATTATTTAAGTATAAATTTAACAATTAATAAATAATAAATAAATAAATCCGTATTATACATCCAATTTATAAATTAATAAATCCGTATTTATTATGTCTCTTTGCTTAATTTGTTAACACCCATTAAAAAAAAATAACATCTACAATTAAAGTTTCCACTGCACTTTCAAATTGGACAAAGCATAACTTTCAACAAATGTCCAACACCGTGTGTAGTTAATTATGACACCAATCTATTCAATTATTTACCGCCTGAGGATTCGTCTTTTCTTTTCTACAATTTTCCACTTTTACCCAGAACGACTAACAGGAAACAAAACACGAAAAAGAGACAAAGCAAATATGCCACCAGAAAACAAACAAAGATTAAAAAAAACAAAGTATTTAATGAATAATAACATTTCTTTTTTGTCAAAACAAACGCGGACACCTAAAAGTGCAATTTGTTATGCTACTACAACTGCAACAACAACAACTACATCATCAACAACAAACGACCACAACAGCAACAAGTACAACTGCAACATCAATAACAGTCAAGAGTTAACATGCAGTCTTTGCAACAAAAACTAGCAACATGCACCACAAAGAACAGAATACTTTTCCAGACCTTTTCCCTCCCGCCACAGAATAGACTAAAATAAATAAATTCGCAGGTTATGAGAGTTCTTTTTGTCTTTGACTCCATTTTTTGTTAGTTTCTTGGTTAAAATTAATTGCTCTCATGTAGTAGCGTTTGTTCGAAACGTAAATGGCAGTGGTTAATGTTTAAGACCAGTGGGTTTTTTTTCTTTTTCTTTCAAAGAAAATCAGAATAGAATCTATGAAGTATTTCGATTTAAAGTCATGCAATTATGGCGTACACGTTAAAAATATTTTGAGAACACTATTCTAAAACTGATCTGAAGGAAAAACATTATGCTTTTGTTAGTTTGTTAAAGCCCAATTTGAAAAGCTATATCCTTGACTTGCGTCCCTCTGCTCCTCATGACTGCACATAAAACGGCTGACACAAGTACGGTCTGTCCAGAAGAGGCGAAAATATTAAATAATATAAAAGCACTCAAGAATGGCAAAGCACCAAGCGTGGACAACATCAACCCAGAATCGCTTAAAGCCGATCCCCATCTTGGTGCTAAGATAATACGGCCGGCCCATTATCGAAAATTTCTTGACTTCACATGCATTTCCCCCTGAGCTGAATATCGAAGTAATAATAAAGGTCCCGAAAAAGGGTGACCTGACAGACTGTCGAAATTGGAGGGGCATAACCTTATTGCCAATGATTTACAAGGCGCTAGCGCATATCATTCATGACAGAATATCTTCCTCACTGATTGCCCAACTTCGTTCTAAGCAGGCTGGTTCTAGGGCACATCACTCATGCATCGACCACGTGAACAGCCTTCGTATTATTGTCGAACAATCGGTGGAATGGTGATCCCCTCTATATTGCATATTTATAGACTTTGCTAAAGCAGGCTATTTGGCAAGCACTAGAGTGTAAAGGAGTTCCACATGAACTGATTGTTGTAATCCGGCTTTATACCGGGATTCAACATGCATGGTGCTACATGAACGCAATCTGGGAAGACCCTTTAGAGTTAATGCAGGTTTACGACAAGGCTGTGTTTTATCTCCATTTATTTTCAATATAATACTTGATGTTATAATACTTAGGGCAACAACCAATAGAAGAGGCATCACTTGGGGCTTAACTGGACGACTCAAAGATCTCGATTATGCTGACGACATATATCTCCTAGCCCACACATTCAATGATATGGCAGCCAAAGTAGGGGAAATACAATCCACGGCAAGTGATGCAGGTCTACATATTAACATAGAAAAGACCAAGGTATAGCGTTTAAGTACCACCAACTCCCAAAAGTTCCAAATAGACAACGTAGATCTTAAAGATGTGCAATCATTTATATATCTGCGTAGTGTCATATCAGCATCAGGCGGCTCCCGAGAGGATATTGCAAATCGTATCAAAAAGGCAAACCAAGTATTTGGGGCTCTGCAAAAAGTATGAAAATCACCCCAAATTCAGCTGAGGACCAAACTCCACCTCTTTTCATCTAACGTGCGTTCCGTCCTATTGTATGGCTGTGAATCCTAAAACACCACAACTAGCGACTTGCAATCCTTGCAGGTATTCCTTTGTCGTTCGTTGCGAAAACTATTCACGATATTTTGGGCAACAGAGACCTGTGGGAAACAGCAGGTAAAACACCAATACGTATCCAGATTATCAATGGAGTTGGATTGGCCATGTTCTCAGATGCACCAATAACAACGTAGACAAGATGTCAATTGAATGGGACCCCCAAGGAAGTAGAAGCAGAGGCAGATCCGCTAGCACCCGAAGGAGACAAATCGAAAGTGAAACGAGCTAAATTGAAAAGTCCTTGACCGAAGTGAAGCATATGGCCCCGGATAGGTATAACACAATGGAAGAACTTTGTTGTGGCCCGTTGTTCCACCCTGGAACCATAGGAATCAATATATATATCGTGACTCAATAAAACTAACATTTTCTATATTGGCAGAAACTTAAACTTGAACTTGGGAATTTAACACGTCATTAATAATAAATTTTGTTTTACCGAAAAAACCTTTAGATAATAAATTTGCATGTGCCCGGCAAAAAAAAAACTAAAATTGCAAGTTGCTTTATTAAGCAATTTGTTTTTTTTTCTTAATTTTGTTTTTTCTTTTTACTCTATTACAACTAAAATTCGAGTTGGAAAAAAACCAACCAATTGTAGGGGATTGTAAGAAAAGATAAACGCACTGTTTATTGTTGTTGCTTTGTTGAAGCTTTGATATTGGCCCCTAATATGAGTTACATTCGATAAACGATTTTCGCTGGCTATCGAACATCGACTATCGAATGTTAATTTGGTATTATGAGTTGGCAGCACTGTCGAAAATTTCGTTGTGCATCGAATATTTTAACGGAAACAAATTTGCTTTCGACGGTGTAAATCATTTAAAAAAAAATTGTTGAAAATTTAAGTTTTGGTTAATTTATTAGTTTTGGTGTGCAAATTCCACATTCTTAATTATTTTTGGTTATTTTATGCAGGTCTAAAGTCGACAGTAGTAAGCAGCAGTTGGAAAAGCTTGTTTCCCTTATGGAACAAAATTCTTTGTTGGCAAAATGAATTTTTACAAAAGTTCAGGCCAGTTCCTGCCTGTACTTGTAGTACAGGCCAGTTCCAGTAAGCGTTCATCTTCATCAGATGAATCATTGTTACATAATTCCGTCGTAGTCATGATTTATGTATATTAGTTTTATTTTTTAAATTTGTTAAAAAAAATTTTTTTATTTAAGGTAACAGCTGATAAAAAATGTACTACTGTGAATAAACTAAATCACAATAGTAGTTTTTTTTATCAAATGTGCGCCATAATATCAAATGAAAATTCGTTCGATCAACTAATTCGACTGCTGTCGATAATCGAATTAAGTTCATAATAAGCACCATTCCTACAAGTAAGACCTGAGTGTTTAAAATTCTTATTCACTTTATAGTCTTATTTGTATAATATTTTTAGCTTTTCTAAAGTCTTTAGAAAAAGTTTCCTGACGAGCTGGCCTAAGCAACCAGCGAAATGAGCACTAGCTTTCCCTCAACAATAAATTTCCGTGTTTTTATCAAGAATAAAAATTGGAAATTAAGCACATGATTAATAAATAAATAAATAATAAATTTTGTATTCCCGAAAATAACTTTTGATTATACTCTATAATGTTTTTTTATCCGGAGTAGTGTAAAAGCATGTTTTTACTATTTTCTTTATTTTGTGGAGTTTCGATTTCTATTATCTTAAAATTTAGGGGCATAACTGTTCCAGCAATGACAAGTAAATACATTTTTTAAATGTTTAACAAACAGATTCCCTTTTTTAATACAATTTCTTGTTCAACTTTCGTTCGAGTTTTGCAATAGGGGAAATTGCTGGGGGCCTAGTTCTGGCAGTCGTGATCGAGTACTTTCTCGATTCGAAAGCAATTTTATTTATAATTCTTTTAGTCGATACTGAACGAATCGAAATTATTTTTTCAGTATTGTGAAACTCAAATTAATGCTTTATAACACTAAAAAAATAATTCTGATTCGCTCAGTATTGACTGAAATAATTAGATATTAAATTGCTTTCGAATCGAGAAAGTACTCGATCACGATTGTGCGATGACATATCATCATGTCATAATATATTATAAACATTATTCTCATGTTAAAAAAGTAAAATAAGAAAAAAAAATTCCCATATTCTCTTCTTTTTAATTATCTATTTAAGTACATCAAATTTTTAAAGTAAAATTATAACGAAAACCATATCGTACATGCTGCTGGTGTCTTATAATTGAGAGTTCTTCTGTTAAAAAAGGGCGGAATAGAACAAAAGTGAAACAAACATGTGTAACGGGTTAGTAAATTATTGATATTCTCTCAATTTGACTAAAGGTTAATTACAATAACTTAATTTGATGACAGTTTGTCATCGCACTGATAACATTCTCTATAAAACCCACTCCGATTCGTCATTTCTGTGATGCCAATGTGTCATCCCATTGATGACATAATTTAAATTTTTGACCCTGATGACAATTTGGCCAAGTGATGCTAAGGCTGACGGCACAATGATGAAAGGTGCCATGGGGTCAAAAACGAAAACACTTGTCATAGTACTAATGTCAAAATACATCAGCGTTATGACGCCTTTTCTATCAGTGTAGGGCGCACTATAATCAATCTTCCCAAAAAAGGGGATTTGTGCAATTGTAAAAATTGGCGGGGTAAAACATTATTTTGCATAATTTACAAAATGTGTGCCCACATAATTAGTAAAAGGCTAGTGAATGTTACTGACCCACATTTAAAAAGATAACAAGCCGGGTTTCGACCCGACGGTCTTGTATAAACCACGTAAATCAGGGTTGGCTGCCCACTGGTTAACCCAGAAAAACCCTACCAGATTTCAATGGTTTATTTAAAAAACCCATGTGGGCTTTTTTCTTTATATTCATTTAAATAAAGATGATATAATTTTACGTTTTATTTACAGAAAAATAAAATAAAATGATTATAAAATTCATTCAATTTATTTGTATGTCCATTTGTGGGTATGTAACTTTAACGTTAGTGGATTTTACTTTATTTATTAATTTAAGCATATATATTATACCACATACAGATTTTTAACTTTAAATCAAACTTTTCCACATCAAACTCAGGTTGTTAAAAAAAAATTACCTTTTTCTAAAATCAAATTCTACAATTAAAAAATTAAACTCAGGCTTTTTAAAATGAATGTGATTCCAAAAAAGGCTGATTTTGATATTAAAAGTGCTGAATTTGATTTGAAAAGTGCGGAGTATGATTTGTAAAATATTGAATTTGATTTCGAAAAGTCTGAATTTGTTTTTTAAATTAAGTAAATTTCAGCACTGTTTACTTCAGAATGTACTTATAAAGTGACCGCTGTAACGCAACTGTTCGCAGTATCTTTTTTTCTTCGTAGTGTGACGTTTGCCGTCACAATTCTAGCAATAAAATGCCTGATGTTTTTTCTATTGCTGCACTGTTATAGTACTGAGGTCACTTTATTAAATCATGTTTGCTTATTTTTTGCCACAAATTTATTAGCATAAATACATAATTGTCATAATAAAAAAAACTCCCCCAAATGTATCCACAATTTCTTTCAGTTTATTAGGGGTTGTCTTACAATTACTGTATTATTATTTTTTTTCTAACATTTATAGATGTCGAAATTTTGTTGCGTGACTCAAAAGTCGTATTGCAAATAACTTAAAATGCTATAATTTTTTAGTTTTTTTTTTTCTTGAACAAAATAAAATACCGGCTGCATAAATTATTCTACATCGATTTTAATTTTGTCTACATTTAAAATACAAACAGACGAAATGAATTAAATTTAAAAGAAACAGACACAATCTAAGACAACACTTCATTAATTTCAGCAGCCAAACTAAAAAATAAATAAAAAAATTTAACAAAAACGTTGGTTTTTTTTTAAGGTTCAAAAATAAATTCAAAACTCCTACAACATGCCATAATTTAAAAAAAAAAACAAGTAAGAAAGTCGGGTCAAGCCCAACCACATGATACCCTAAACCACAATATTTAAAAACAAATTTTTGAGAGTATACCCTAATTGGGGCCCATGGGCAATCATGGACTCGACAGGACAAAATTATGTTATCAGGTTATGTTTCATGTAAAAGTTCTTTGTGCCTAATATCATTTAGTTATCTTCATATCTATATGAGATTTTTTTTGCTTTTAAGTAATTTTAGGAAGGGGTTTTATATGGGACTTATGGTTAATATTGGTATTTTTATAAAAGGTCCAGCCTATTTAAAAAAATAGATTATTCATAATTCAATTAAACTAATATATTATTCCTGAAAATCAAGTAAATTGAAATCAATTAAGATTTTTTAAAATCACCGTATTTTCCTGATTTTAAGAGAAGTTATGGTTAAGATAAGAAGTCAAAGTATGAAGAAACTTCTTAAACTGGATCGTTTTCAAAGTTTGTTCGATTTCAATTTTACTCATATGTATTCGATTAACCGAACATGGCTGATAACTTTATTTTTCTTCATTTTAAAGCTCTACTCTATAGGTTTGGGTAATTTGTTGCTTAAACGTATTACTATTTTGCGCCAACAATCCGTAATTTTGTTTTCAACTACCCATCTAAGGACACTTCGGTTTTTAAGACGAATGGTAATAAAGAAATTGAAGGTCGGGTAAAAACAGGTAACCATAATCTGACAGTGCATGGTTTACACATTTATAAAGGCTTATGATTTTTTTTACAATGCACATCAAACTCAATATGAAAAAGCGCTATTTTAGTAAGAGAGTTCTTACGTATGGAATTAGTAGTTAAACGTTTATTACATAATTTGTTTCACACACACACCCATATCTAAAAAGGGACTAAAATATGTTCAGAATAGATACAGAATATAACAACATGTTATTTAGTGTTTATGTTTTTTATTAGTTAGAAATCTAAAAAAAAAATATTTTATTGGGAATTATTTCTTTTTCATAAGCAACTTTATTATATTCAACATTTTTCATTTTTCGAATTTATTCTATGAGTTAAATTTCAGTTATGTATTTTATAAAGCTTTTTTGTTATAGCTCTACTCCTTAAATTTTTTTTTTTTTTTTTTTTTTTAGAAATGACTTTAGAAAATACAATAGTCTGGTAGTGTATAAAGTCATTTCTAAAAAAAAAAAAAAAAAATTTAAGGAATAGAGCTATTACAAAAAGCTTTATAAAATACATAACTGAAATTTAACTCATAGAATAAATTAGAAAAATGAAAAATGTTGAAAAAAATATTTTTATATAAAAAAAGTAGAATTTTCTAAGAAATTAATTTTAATCGATTAATTAACATAAATTCTTCGAGTAATTCGTTATTTGAAATTGGCTATTTTAATTATTCGATCAAATAATGGCGAAAATTTTCTTCGATTAATCGAACAACGATTAATTGAGTAGATACTCTAGTAGTTACCGTACAAGTTTTTGTCGCCATTAAAAGATATTTCCAGGAGTAGTATTTCTATAGGAGCTATGGTTAAATATGGACCGATTCCAATAAAATTTATTGGTCCAAATTTAATCTAAATACCAACATAATAAGATGGTTCATGAGCACAAAGACTCTTTTCCGGAAAGAAGCTTTTGTGAGGAAATAATGGAACGATTCTTAGCATATTCAATAGGCTTGGGCTTTCTGACAAATAGTACCCATGCACAAAATTTCATCAAATTATCTCCAAACTGAGAACAGGGGGCTAATTCTGGCAGTCGTGATCGAATACTTTTTCGATTCGTAAACAATTTTATTTCTAATTCTTTCAGTCGAAACTGAATGAATTGAAATTATTTTTTCCGTATTGCAAAGCATTTATTTAAGTTTCCACAACACTGAAAAAATAATTCGATCAGCATCGACTGAAAGGATTAAAAATAAAATGTCTTTCGAATCGAAAAAGTATGCGATCACGACTGCCAGAATTAGCCCCCTGTATTTTGTTGTTCGGATGGACGGACGGACATCGTTATATCATTTCAAAAAGTTATTCTTAGTCGATCGGTATACTAAAACGTGAAACTAGGGTCATTATTTTAAGGTGTTACAAGCATCGGCACAAACGCATAATACCCTCGCCACTTTTGTGGTGTGGGTATAAAAACCAATCAGCCAACCGACCTCAAACACCGTGTTTAGACAGTGAATTGGGGGGGAAAAGTAAACCAAATTATTTTCATCAATAGGAGAGACAGGGCACACTTTTTTTTTTTTTAATGTTGCCCAAAGTTTGAGTAGATTGTTTAATGTTTGTCTGCCTTTCTTAATTGATAAATGGAAAAAGAAATTTTTAAATTCAAAGTTAAAGGAATTTAGAAATTGCGTGCACAAAACAAATTTGTTAATTTAAAGTTCATTTCAAAATGATTTAAATAAAATAAAAGGGTTTAAAAATTGGTTATTAGAATCAGGAAAGAGGACATTGTTTTATAAAAAGGGCAGAAGATTCATGCTAGTTTTACAATTTAAAAAAGGCTTGGGTGCCCCGGTACGCTAGTTGGTAGTAAGCTAATATATCAGTGAAAGGGTTCGGGGTTCGATTCCCGCCAGAGACTCTGGTCTGATACAACGGACTGAAGGTCTACACTACTATTGTTCGAATAGTTAAGTTAGGATATAATTTATAATTGTATAATTGTAAGAGTTACAATCTGAATAAATAAAAATTATTGAAAAAGAATAAAGAGACTTCTGAATCAGAAAAAATGCTTAAAACTATTTCTAACTATAAAACATTTTCTCATTTTAACAAAATAAAAAGTGCGTTTTCACAAAAAATCGCCTAATTGGAAACACTTTTCAAACTGAGCGCTCAGAATCCTCCTCTGCCCAGACCTTAAGAAATAATTAATTGCAATATTCAAAATAAATTTGTAAACCAAAACACAATATTTTCTCCAATCAACAGAAATAATTACAACATTCAAACGATCAAAGGATGGCAGCCATCAAAATTTATTGGTCTAATTTCTGCACACACAACAGCAACAACTAAAAAGCCCTAGGCTTTTAATCAAATACGCAACATATTTTACAAATAACCAAAATTTTCAACAAAAAAAAAAAAAGAACTAAATCTAAAAAAATTTTACACACTTGTTAGGAATTTTGATCAGTCGGAGATTGACTGAAGTTGACCACGACCACGTTACTATGTGGCACCTTTAAACGATTTCAACCAAAATATTCCTGCCACTCGTTAAACTCAAACAAAGAAATCAACGTCAATAAAAGATGATTTTTTTTCCAAAAAAAAAAAGAGATAAAAAAGAACAAAAATTAAATGAAATTTATACCCCAAAGAAGACGCTCAAAAGTTCGTATCCTGTTGATCGCCAACTCAAACATAATTGTTGATTAATGATGCTGGTGGTTCTCGTTTGATTGTGTTTCTTCCTTCTGCTGGGTTTTCTTCTTGATGACAATGTTCCACAAAAAAAAAAAAAAAAAAAAAAAAAAAGTTTAAATTATTGTTTGGTCACAATAAAGATTTAGGAGGGAGTCTCCATCAAAACATTAATGGTAATTAATGCAAGTTTAAAGGAGAAAAACTTAAAAAAAAAGTATACAATGCAGTTGAATGTAAAGAAAAGTAACAAATTATGCGTTCTTACGCGTTTTAATTTGAAACTTTTGTGTCAATTCACTATGGTTCAGGTAAAGATGTTTTCAGGTCGAAAACGATTAATCATGCACTAACAAAAAATATTGCATACTTACGCTGCATTTACACATGAAAGTACTTTCATGCAATTTCTGTATAAGTATTATCACCACAAATTTCACAAAAAAATAATAAAATTTCATGAAAGTTTACATAAAAGTGAAATTTCATTTTCAAAATGTCTCTTCTTCTTCTTTTATTCTTTTGCTTATTACAAGTTTCAGAGTTGCAGAGCCAATTATTCACGTCGAACTTCAGGCATTCGTTCAAAATAATATATATTTGTATTAGTTTTAATGATATTTATAAATTTTAATTAGAATCAGTGTGTTCTTAATATTTAGTTGAAAATATATATTGAAATTCTTTATATAAACGAAAGAAAAAAAATATCAATTGGCAACACCGCATTAAGTATTGGTATTTACTTTGATGAAATCGCTTTCTTGAAAGTTTCATTGAAAGCTAGCTGAAAGTTGGACTGAAAGTAGAAAAATGTAAATGTGTTAGAGAAAAAGTGTGAGTGTATTGCGACTTTCAAGAAACTACTTTTATGTGTAAATGCTCAGTTAAAGGCCGCTTTAGCCGACCGTAAATGAATTGAAATGAAATGTGACGCTCCGTAACGCACTGTAAGCTCGTTTGTCCACTTATATAACATGTAAGAACGTGTCATCTGTTTAACGATTAATCGATATTTTGCATTTTTAACTTATTCGATTAAATGAATAAAACTTTAAAATTATACGATTAATCGAATAATTCTAAATCCACATATTTTATAAATTAAGAGATTTTTTCTATAATTTTAAAAAAAATTGGTACTTGAGTAAATAAACATTATTTATTACAAGTATTTTAATATTTTATTAACAAAAAAACAAAACAAACGTAACAATTTATACTAATTGATAAAACCTTTACAACGATAAAAAAATAAAACATGTGTTGACATCATATAATTTTAAATGTACAAGCAATTAAACAGATCTTTTAAAATAATGTTTTAAAAATAAAATATTGTTTAAATTTTTGCTTTATTTGGAAGCCAAACGATCAAGTTTTCTCTCTCACTTTATTTACTAACGCACTTACACTTTTTTAATTGACAAGAGACTGCTCTCAATTTTACCTTTCCTTTTGTTTGCCAAATTTTCGCCCAACTTAACAACTGACCACAAATTAGCTTTGGCCCTTTCTTTATAAAAAATATATTTCTTTAATAATAAATGTGTTTTATTTAAAAAAATTGTGTTCTAAAAAATTCTTGTGCTTTTTTTACAAATTAAAATGTTCAAATGGAGACCGCTTTGCAGGAAAAGTACCAAGTGATTTAAATGGTATTAAAACAGTATTTAGTATATTTAAAACAACATTAATAATTTAATATCTGTTATTTATATTATAGATTAACAAGAAACACATACACACACACGTTTGTTTATAATGGGTGATTCAAGTAGAGATACTTTTTTCTATAGCCTTTTTTCGACAGATCACGTGTGAGTCGTGTCATGCTGTCATGTTATTTTTGTTTAGTATTGCTTGGCATTTCATAATTGAAAGACTTACGCCTGAACAACGTCTACAAATCGTTCAACTTTATTACGAAAATTTACGTTCTGTGAGGAATGTGTTTCGTGCACTTCGCTCAACTTAACGTCAACATAATCGTCCTACTGAGCGTACTATTCGCAACACCATCACCCATTTTGAGACCCAGCATTCATTATTGGATAATATTCGACCGAATAGACCACGTCCAGCACGCTGTAAAGAAAATATAGCGGCCGTAGCTGAGTGTACACGAAGACCGTGGAGAGTCGATTCGCCGCCGTTCGCAGCAACTCGGACCGTTATCGTGCCATGATAACCGACTATTTGAAGCCTGAAATTGAAGCTCGTGATCTCGTCGACATTTGGTTTCAGCAAGACGGCGCCACTTCCCACACATCTCATCAATCAATGGATTTATTGAGAGAACACTTCGGTGAGCACATAATTTCACGTTTTGGGCCGATCGATTGGCCACAAAGATCGTGTGATATCACACCGTTAGACTTTTTCCTTTGGGGATATGTAAAGTCTACAGTTTATGCGGACAAACTCGCTTCGATTCAGACCTTGGTGGAAAACATCACGCGTGTCATTCACCAGTTACCAGTCGAAATGCTTGAACGAGTCATCGAAAATTGGACTCAACGGATGGACCATCTGCGACGTAGCAACGGCCAACATTTGATAGACATAATCTTCAAAAAATAAATGCCAAAGAATGTTCTTTCAAATGATAAGAAACATTCCCCATTAAATTTGAATTTTCTGTGTTTTTTTCTTTAAAAAAGTAGGGAACCTCGAAATGGATCACGCTTTATTAAAAATAGATCAATTTTGAAACAGTAACAATAGCCATTTTTATAATATTTTAGATATGTGTGAATTCAAAAAATGCATTTCGCATATCGCCAAAAAAAAATTCAATTATATACTGAACTTTGTATGGAAATATGGCGGGGTTTAACTCTTATAAAACAAAAATATTTTTTATGAAAAAAGTCTCAAATAAATAAGACATTTTTGTTAAGTTTTTCGTTATTTTTTTTTAATATGTACAAGAATTAAATTTCATGTTTTGTTTTCTTAACTTGTTATTAATATTTTTTTTGTTATGTGCAAATAACATTTGTTTTACAATGCAACTTAAAACAAATTTTAATGTTTTACTGAATTAACAAAAGGCATTTCTAATTTGGTTATATTTTTTCACATTTGGTAACTTCCCTACAAAAAATGAATGGAGTACATGGCCCAAAGGAGTACTTTTTGGACTACTCTTATGTAATGCAGCCATGGACCATTTCATTTTAACAAGATTTTTTTAACGACGTTTGGCAACACTGAAAATGCTTGGTGTTAAATTACAGCTCTGGTAGCCTTTATTTCATTTGTTTAGGTTAGAAATAAATATGCGGGTAAAAAAATTATTTAAATTAAAGCACAAAATAAAAGTAAAATACAATATAAAAAGTACAAAAAAACTTAAATAAAAAAAACTGACATTATTGGTAAGATAATTTATAATTTATTGGTGGATAATTGTAGTGAAATAGAGTAGCTGGGAAACTAACCCCTATGAGTACTCCATAGGGTAGTAAAATAGAGTACTTTCAAAACTAGTATTTGTGGGTGCTCTATGGTGTGGCGCCATAGAGTAGTTTTGGGGGTAGCCCAATGTAGCTGGTAGCTGGGTTACGTGGTCCAGCCCTAGGACATCGAAATGTAAATTGGAGTATGTTTTTACATACATTTAGGTTAGGTATTGCAGTAGTCCTACTCCCTTATGGAGTAGTCCATACACGCATGTATAGAGTAGTTTCGTTTTTTGTAGGGTTTTTCAAAAACTTGGGTTGTTAAAATTTTATTAGTCGTGGCAGCACTGGTCATGATAACGTAAAAAATTATGAAAACAGTCAAGGTTTAAAAAAATGGTATAAAAATTCTATAACGTTACACTCACAATATTATTACAGTAACGGACTGTAAGTTATTCCAGAAGTATTCCGTTCAGTCATTTTTAAATAAATAAACATTTAAAACTCCAAGCAAATTTATTTTTAACGGATTCTAAGTTTTTTTCAAAAAACTAAGTGCACGTAAAAACTGATTTTCAGTTACATTTAATATTATCAGTTGATTAAGTAGAAGTATTCTGAATGTAAAATTAAATGAAAATGAAATTTAAAACAACTGTAAATTTACTTAAGACCCGATCTACTTATTTTGCATTTTATTTTAACGAAAAGTTAATTGACAACAAAAATTAAACCGCGAATTTTATAAAAAAATTAACCACAAATTCCGTAAAAACATATGAATTTTCAGTTATTTTTTATAATTTAACTATCAAAAAAATAACCGACAAATTCCGTAAAAACAAATGAATTTTCAGTTATTTTATATAATTTAACTACCAAAAAATAAATTTCCAGTTGTCTATTTATAGATCTGTGGAAAAAAGTAAAAGTGAAAAACGATTTGCTTGTTTTGTGTAGAAAATTCCCATATTCTATTTGTTAAAATTATTAAGATAAATACATCAAATTTGTAAAGTAAAATAATTGCGAATAGCATATCGGGCATGCTACGGTGTCTTGTAATTGAAAGTTCTTCTGTAAACAAAGAGGTCGTACAACAAAAGTAAAACAAACATGTAATGTATGTAAGTAACTAAAAATAAATATTCTCTCTCTCATTAGAATAACAAGCTGACAGCTGTCTGGTATTTTTTAGAAATTCGAGTAAAACCTTGTGGTATATACATATATAAAATTACCAAGTTACATAAAATAACTGAAAATTCATTTGTTTTTACGAAAATCGCAGTTGAATTTTTGACAGTAAAAATTAAATGAACTTTTCGTTAAAAATAAATGAAAAATAAGTAGACCGATTTTTAACTCAATTTTCACTAATTTTATATTACAATTTTACGTACAGAATATTGTGAGTGTATAGCATCGCCCACTTTAATTTTGTTTTCTTCGTCAGCACCATCGTATAAATCCTCCGATTCTGTTCTGACAATATCATTTGCTCCTCATTTCTTTCCACAGGAAATTCTTCGTGAGTCCAGTTGCGAAACATCTTCGTGAAGAGATGTTCCGCTCCAATTTGAGCTCCTGAATTATCTGCCAATTTCACGATGTCGAAAGAACGCTTACATAAATGTCCGTCTGTTGAAACCAGGGCTGTGGAGTCGGAGTAGTAGAGGCGGCGTTTAAATTTTTTTACCGGAGTCGGTGTCGAAGTACCCACAAAAACTCGCGACTCCGAATCCAAACTTCTTCTACTTTACATACGTAAATAACAATATTAAAGCTGAATGCGGCAAGTGTTAGAAATAATATCGTTTTTTTTTAAATAGAAATAATATCGTTTTTTTAATTTTACAGAATCTTTTTCTTGCTATATTGAACCATTTAAAAGGAAATGGATTAATACAAAAGAGTTTAAAGTCAACTAAGTACCAGTCTCATATACATTCAAGGTTAGAGTATGAGTAGATGGAGTCGGAGTCGGATTTAAAAAATTTCAGCGGTTGGAGTCGGAGTCGGACTTTGAACTATTCGACTCCACAGCCCTGGTTGAAACGTTCACTTCCGATAAACTCAACAGAAAAAAAAACTATTTTGGTCTCAAATTCTTTGTAGTTTTCCCAAGCAGTTTGGGATTAGGTTAGGTTAGGTTCCATTGGCAGCCGTGATCAAGCACAGCTCACGTGGGTCCATTACTTAGTTCCCGTTGTGTTACCATATCAAGCCGTCTCCCATGGGTCCTATGAAATCTGGCTGCTAGTATTCCCATGCAGCCAACCGGTCGATTCAATAAAGGAGTGGATCCTGTTTACATCAACATCAGAGAGACAAGTTTTGTCCCCAAGGGTTCTTCGACCAAACATTTTGAGTCTTAAGTCTCCGAAAGCCGGGCAGTTACAGAGAAGATGTTCCGTTGACTCTTCCTCCTCCTCATCGCCGCAACTTCTGCACAAGTCGTTATAAGGGAGCCCCAGCCTCTGGGCGTGCCTCCCAATTGGCCAGTGGCCAGTTATAACCGCAGTTAGGTTTCTTAGATGATGTCTGGACAGCTGTAATGCCCGCCGTGTCCTTTTTTCATCTATGATTTGCCAGATTTTCCTGGTTTCCCCACAGGTGGTTTCATCGTGCCACCTCTGACTGGCGATAAGATGAAACTTGTGCGCTATAAGTTGCTTACACCTTGGGAGTGAAGCACCTACATATGTGGAACCGTCCCGATTCAAGGTGGTACCTGCATGCGCCAACGAATCCGCCATGCAGTTCCCATGTATGTCCCCGTGTCCGGGGACCCAATTAAGGGTGACCAGTGAATGTCTCGCTATCTCCTCCAGAGACATCCGGCATTCTCGGACAATTCTCGATGTAATGAACACATTCTCCAGGGATCTTATGGCCGCCTTGCTATCGGTAATAATGTGGATATCCCTTTCAGATATTTCACCGTACCGGATACGTTTCGCGGCTGTGTGGATGGCCATTATCTCGGCCTGGATGACACTGCAGTGGTCCGGCAGCCTTATAGGAATGCTCCAGTTTAGCTGCTCGGAGTATATGCCAGAACCGACACCATACAGTGTTTTAGACCCGTCCGTGAAGATTCGAATCGCATTCGCGGGGATTTGCAGGTCATCATAGTGGACCACGTTATCCACAATGCTTACCGTGAAGCCAGGATCAAAGATTGGCTCGGGTGTGACATAATCAACATGAAATCCAGAAAAATTAGTTAAGAAGTTATAAATGCTCGGATTGATATAAGAATTTGCAAGAATTCGTTTAACATGCTACTAAATTTTGTGACGATTGGTTTATAATTTACCATATGCCTCATATAAGGCCTACTCTTGGAAAACAGTTTATTATGACTAATACCGTAAGAAATAACGCTATTGTAACAAAATTTGGTCTGTCACTGTTTGATAAGACAATTAATCGCAGCGTTGTTAAAACGCACCGAAATGGAAAAAACGCCATTTAAAGAAAAACGCACCAAGTTTAAAATTAATTTTTTATTTAAAATTATAAATTAAAATTTTCCCTTACGTAATAACAATTATCTACAACAACAAGACCGTTTTACCTTGTGCATATGATTTGGTATGTCTTAAGCATCATTACTTGTTGCTCTTATTGTGGTCTGTAAAATTGTTAGCAAAACTTTTGCACTGTTGAATGAAATGGTATTGAAACAGGTGTATTTTATTGTATAAAGATTTTTTTTCTCACACTGAAACAAAAAGTTGTGTTGAATTTGCTTTGGTGCCACCAAAAATTAAAAAACGCACCGAAATTTAAAAACAAAGCGCACTACGTACCGAGAAAGGAATTTTTCGCACACAAAATTTAAAAAAGCATCCAATGCGGTGCGAAACGCACCGAGGCTCTCAGAAAAGGCGGCATGAAATAGTCCCCCAAATGTTTGTATAGAGAATACAGAAGGAGTTATTTAATTTTTGTTGGTGTTATTTCATTTTTTTAATTGGACAATTAAATTCATATAAAATAGTTATCAATCACTATTAAATAAAGTCCCAATGTATTTTTGGGGGATTAATTTTTAAATTTTAAACGGAACTTTTTTGGGTCCAAGGAATTTCTCCTCTATGGTATAACAAACACCGGCTTCGCCGAAGGCCGGCTATGCAGAGAAGCTTAAGTTAGCGGAGATGTACAATAAAGCTATACATAAAGTAGAAAATCCTTGCGCCCGGCCAAAAGCCGGCTCTACAGAGAGGATTTAGTTAGCGAAGCCGGTATTTTTTATACCATAGAGGAGAAATTCCTTGCGCCCGACCGAAGCCAGCTATCTCTATCGCATGGTTCTTATTAACTCCAATTGTATTTGTATTATACATATTGGGGTCTTATTTCATTTTACAAATTGGGGCCTTATTTCATATGAAATTGTGGTATTTTTTCATATGAAATAAGTTTTGGGATTTTCTTGCGTATGAAATAAGGCCCCACAATTTGGAGGGTTGTTTTTGTTGTAATTTCATGCCGCCCTCAGAAAACCCTTTAGTACGCCCAAAACAGTAACGAATAATGCTCTCTGTCAGAGTTTCATAGCAGTTAAAAATACATATTTTATATTTTACGTAGCAATTTTTTCGATTTTTAGCGATTTTTATTAAGTTTTAAGATTTTTCTTAAATATTTGAAAAAAAAATTTTAACACACATATATATAATATATATTTGTTTCGATTTAATTTTTTTATAATTTTCACGATTTTTTTTTTTTTAATTAATTTCATTTTAATTTAATTTCATAAACGGCTTTTACTTCTCCCAAATGAAAAGATTACACAAGTCCCATAGTGCATAGTTGTACTTGCTGTTTATTGTGCCTTTGGATGCAACCCATTTTTAACCAGTTTTGAAAGTGTCTTTAGCAACAAATTACCTTTGGAGAATTACAAACAACTATAGCAAATGAAAAGGGTTCTCTTAGAAGGCCGCTCAAGACTTTTTTGTTTCATAATATTTTTTTTTTCACTTCATCTTACAGAGCCACCATAAAGATGACCGTGTTGACAACTATACCACATTCATTACCAGTACATTTCGTTGCAATTCATTTGGGTTGATTCGGTTTGGTTTGTTTGGTAACAACCATAAAACTTTTGCGTTTATGGCATATCAAGTTCAAACACACATGCGAGTCACAAATAAATTTCAGCAACAACTCAGCAGCAACATTAAAGGTATGTTGCCGTCAATTTGTGCGAATTTACAATGTTTTTCATAGGTTTATTTCTTGGTGTTGTTGTTGTTGTTGTTGTTGTTAAAGCGATGACTATAAAGCTATCTTCCTTCCTACATACCTTCGTTTCCTTAACTTGAATTGTCTTCCTATTTTTTTATATGGTCTGCCATCATTTTTGCAATATTGTTGAGATTTTTTTATGGATTTTTTGGTTCATTATTTTTCAGTTTTCTTTTCGATTATACTTTACCACAATCCATACGAGGCGGTGGTTGATGACATTCAGTCCTTTGCTGCATTTACAATTAACTTTCCATAATTCATTGGATTGGTCTAGTACGAGACAATTGCAATTGTGGTTGTTTGTTGGCCTTTTTTTTTATTGATGCTCAAGAATTTCGAAATAGTTGTGGATGGAAGGAAAAAAAGCGTAGGAGAGCCTTATTTTTACAAAGTAAATATATCATTAATTAGGTCCGCCACATGATAAGCTTGACTAATGCAATTTGAAAACGGTTACTACAAAATAACATTTCAATGCTCTTAAATTAACCCATTAAGGACTTAAATTCCGTTTAAAGAAAAATAATGAAATGACAATTGTGAACTGTAGACGTATTTGAAAAAATATATGGTAAAACATATATTAGTTTTTTAAAATCTTATATCAAAGATCCTACAAAAAATATATCTATACTTCTATATAGTAATATAATAAAAATACATTGTTTGTTTGTTTGTAGGAGGTAATCTCCGTAACCGCTGAACCGATCTTTATAAAACTTTACAGTACATCACTGATGGTCTGGGAGGTGCAAATTATTTTATCATTTTAAGTGGGCGTGGCACCTTCCACACAAAGACATAAGTAATCTCCGTAACCGCTGAACCGATCTTTATAAAACTTTTACAGTATATTATTTTTTTGAAATTTTAAGTGGGCGGGGCACCTCCCATATAAAGACAATATAAATGTATGTATATCTGAAGGACGGAAAGAACTAGTTTCCAAATTTTTGGCCTGTTCAACGATTTCGAAAGAACAACTTCAATTGCATTCTAAGCGATCGAAAAATGATTTGGGTTCAACTAACTCTATTCTATACGAACATTCGTACGAACGACAACTCAAAAGAAAACGTAAGTACTTTCATACGAAAAGTGGTTTATCAGTATCGAAGGTATTATCAAGATTACGAACACAAATGTCAAAAACACTTACTTGTTGTTTTGTTGTCGAATCGTTAAATTTTAAAAAAAACAAGAAATATTTAAGAGTAATTTAAATAAATAATTAATAAAAATTGAGAACAAATAGGAGGACATATCGCACTTGTTCCTCGAAACAGAGTCAACTCAAAATTTATAAATTTTCAGTAGAGACAAAAAACTTTTTTTTTTTATGTAGGTATTCTTATATTAAAAATGGGTATAAAACTGCATTTTTTTAGGAAAAATACTAGAGAAACAGATCTAAGATTTTTACAGTGGGCCACTACTTATCGTTTTCTTGCAAAGTGAAAAACAAGTGCGATATGTAAAATAAAAATATTTTATTGATTGTTTAAACGGAAAATTATAGTTTAAACAAGTAAGAAAGTATAGTCGGACAAGCCCGACCATTTTTGAGAGTATACCCTATTTGAGACCCATGGGCAATCCTGAACAAAAATCATGGACAATCCTGAACAAGATTCATTTTAAAGTTCTTTGTGCCGAATATTATTTAGATATCTTCATCTAAATATATAAGATTTTAGGATGGGGGTTTATATGGGACCTATGGTTTATTTTGGACCTACCACGACAACATTTTGTTATGACATATTAGCTATCATAAAAGTAATTGTCGCCAATTTGTACTTAAATACTAACATTTGTAAGGAAGTTATGGTATTAAAAGCTATTTTCGGGAGTATTATTTGTATGGTCAAATATAGACCGATTCCAATAAAATTTGGTAAGATGATCTTGATTGCAATAAATTAGTTTGGACAAAATTTAATCTTAATACCAACTTAATAAGATCATTTATCGAAAAAAAATCCCTATCAGGAAAGAATCTTTTGTGGGGGCTAAGTAAAATTATGGACCGATTCAGCCCATTACCATTAAGCTCTGTCCTTGTGCCAATTTAAACCTATGTGCAAAAATTCATCAAATTATCTCCAAAGTTGGGACCTGTACTTTGAGCACAATGTTAAATGGACAGCCAGCCAGCCTGCCAGCTGGACGGACATCGTTGGATCGACTTCGTAAGAAAAAAAAATGTGGTAAATTTGGTCCTTCTCATATGGTATGGGCGTTATTGTGCCAAACCTATTATTTAGGGAAGAAAAATTTTTTCGTCTATAACTCGGTTTATAAGAATTTGTTAAATTTCTTACAGTCGTATTCATAACGAAAATTTGGCATGAAGTTAGCACAAAGTTTATTCATAATACACTTACCAAACTCTGGCTAACGATTTGCTAAACTCTTATGTTAAATAATTTTGTTTGTTTTTTTTTAATACACTGTTTTTTTTTAGTTTAGAGTCTTTTTTTAAATATATTTTAATTTAAAAACATTTAAAATTTTTATATAAAGAGGGAAAATAAAAAAAAAGGAAATGAAATGACAAAACCAGCGATGATTAATGCAAAACGTGTTGCATTTTTGAGTATTATAATGTGGCATCATTAATATTCAGAGTTGATTTATTAAAAGTTAGCAGACGGATAAAATTTGTTATTAATAAACTCTGTGCTAACAAGCTGCTAAGCTTAATCGGCATTCTAGTTAGCAGCTCGATGTACGTAGTGTACAAACTGTGGCTAACTTTTTGTTATGAATACGGCTGTTAGTATTTTACTAAGTTCTTTACTAAGGTCAAAATAAATCTGTCGCTTAGTTATTAAGAAAAATTTGTACAGTGCAAGCCCGGTATTCGCGGCTACCCATTATCGCGACGCACAGTGGCGCCATTTGAGTTTTTTCGTTGCAAAAATCATATCTTTTGAACCGAATAAGATAATTGAACAGTTTAAACAACATATGATAGATAACTGTTCAGCCTATGAAATGAGCGTTTGGAAAGGGTGCTACGCTTTGTAGGGGCCTACTTATGGGTTATCAAAGTTAAAATTAGTAGAAAAATCAATTTTATGGTAACTAAAAAAAATTATTTTCACATTTTTAGATTGTTTTTATTTTTTTTCTTAAGGGTTTTATGTTTTAAATTATTACCCAACAAATTAAAAAAAAAAATTATTTATTTTTTTAAATTTATTTTTTCAATTTTCTGTAAAATATTCATCACAATTCGTAAGAGAAGGTATATCTAAAAGACTAACAATTTCTAAACTATAATTATTTTGTAACTCTATTCGTGACTTCACATGCCGCAGGGAAGAAATAAGTGGATCGGAAGATGCTGCCAACATGTTGAAGAGGTCCTCATTTTGCCTTACCCTTGATGCTTTGAATGTGTTCTGCAATCTATATTTTTTATAAAATTTGTTAAGAGACTCCTGTGCTTCTTCAGAAAGCTCTCCAATTGGCAAAGACTGGTACTCAATTATATCTTTGCCATGCGCCAATATTTTATGGACGGTCGGGGTCAACTTCTTCTGTGGATACATTTCTGCTAAAAGAGATGCAGTTTTCGACGCATATTCTCCATATTTTGTAAAATTGACATTTTCTTTGCAGTTTAAAACATCCAAGATCGTTCCCAATCTTTTCACGATTTGATTGTCAATTCCAATGATTCTAGTTACTGCCTCATCATTTTCAAAAAATCTCCTAGAAGTGTTTCCATCGTTAGAGTTACCGTATCCGTGCTTGGGACAGTCTACTTTTAGTCCAACTTGTTTCAAAAAAACCATCCTGTATTTGCTTCTTTCTGATCTTTTCCTTATCCTTTATTGATGTATTTTCATCGAAGTTTTCCTCCTCTTGTGGTAGGGTATATGCCAGTTTTAGCAAGAATTCCATACACCTTATCCTTGCGTGCAATGGTGACATTCCATATTCGTAATTCTCCTCATTTGTAGAATCGTTTAAATTACCAAAGTTCTTCTGACAAATAATAATATAAAATCGATAAAAAAAATATAAAAATAATACGAAAAAAGGGGTTTAGATAGGTTTTTGCTAAATTTTTACCTCCAATATAATTCTGTCTATGAAAACTAATTGAAATATATTATAATTAAGCAGAAAAAGATACTAATCTTAAACTCTTTACAACTAATTATATAAAATTGAGATGTAACATATTATATATGAAATAAATTGAATTGAATTGAAAAAAGTTCTTCTGACTCTTTTTGCAAATCGGGCATGACATTGTTGAGGTTGTTCCTGTCAGTTCGTTTACGACTTTTCCGTCAACCATGGTCAGGTGGAACTCGTAATTGCATTCAATATATTTTCCTTCTCCAATTTGCAGCTTTGTAGGCTTAATCTTGCTTATTTGTTCTTCAATGTCCTTCACCGTAGTCCTTATGAGTTCTGCCGATTCCCTTGCAAACTGAAACATTATTGGTCGGCAATAATGCACTGATGACGGACGTGGATTTTTCCAGTGTAGGGAATCATCCGATTTTAGCCGCAAAGGAACAACAGATGCCATAAACATATTTCCGTCCGATATTGGAGCGTCATCGAAAGATATCCTTTGCTTATAAACGCTTTGTCCGGATGATCCATCGCAGCCCCATTTGCTGATCAATGTCAACTTCTCAGGAAGAATTTTCACTTCCGTGAAAAACTTTGGTGTGGTTGACTTTCTAAACAGTTCAAATAATTTTAAATTGTTCAACGCCATGTTTTCAGTACTTAAATTGTTTAATGGTTTCAGTAATTGTTGCGCCAACTTTCAGGCGTAGACTAATCCAGGCATTATGCTTATTTTGCAATATATAGGCTTATGCTACCATGCCTAAAAATTTACCTGTTCCCTGCATACATATGGATTTAGGCTAAATAATGCAATTTTGATATTATGCATGTGTCCAAATAAGATTTGTGCCTACCTGTAGGGACCATAAGTCAATATTGTTCCTGACCATTTGTACGCCAAAGTATTGTTTATGTGAGGTACGTACCTGCTAATTTCAATGAGTAGTTTTTTTCAAACTATTAGATCAAACTACTGTCAGTCAAAACATATAAGGGATGGACGCCATACAATTTCTGCAACCATGTCTTTTTGAACTTTTTTACCTCTAGAAGCCAAACGGGCACGTACGGGCAGATAAAACCTTTTGAATTATGTAAAGAAATAATCAAAGAACAGGTTTTGCACGTATGGCAAATATAGAAAAATATAGTTTTTTTTTATTTTCCGTCAAAGTTGAAAAATAGTGAAAAAACGGATAGTTTTTAAATAGTGATTTACCAGGAGAAACACAAAGCAAACAGTTAATTTTTTTTTTATCATTATACATTTAATAAATACATCAATCAATACAAATAAAAAATAAGGCGATTCGTTACCTATTTTTCGTGATATTACACCTGAAATCGCAACAAATTGACTAAAAATTGTGTGTTTTTTTGAAAACCGAAAGTCGGTCAACTTTGAACGGTTATATCTTCTAAACTAAAAATGTGATATTATTAAGAGTGGCATATTTGAAATCGTTGAAAAGTTTCCTATAACATGGGTTTATTCAAAACTTCGTCGGCACTCATGAAAATTTTGATTTTTGCAACCTCGCTTGCTCTACGGGCGCCACTGTGCGACGGTCCGGTTATTGCGAAGGCTTAATTTTTAAAATTTCAGGTTTTACAATCTCGACAGTTTCCGAAAAACGGGTTCTATTTTCGCGACTTTTATCTGTTTTTTTATTACATTTGATTACAATGTCTATAACTAAAAAAGGGAAATCCCAGTCTTCTATATTATTCTTTTTGGATGATTTTAATCTTCAATTTTGTTGTGTCATTTGGATTACAAGTTGCATAAGTCTTAGGTTTAACGGATTATAAAGCAAGAAAATAAAAAAAAAAGTTCGTACGCACAATAGAAAGTGGCCCTGACAAACGTTGTACCTTAAAGAAAACTGAGTGTCCAAGAATGGAAAAAATGCTTTGTAAGTTGTTTGTAAAACAAAGGGAAAAATGTTTCAATATCAGCAGCGATTTTACGATGAAAATCAAGTCATTTGTATTCCAATATTTATCAAACCAATTCAGGTTTCAATGCCAGTGAAGGATGGTTGAAGAAATTTAAGCGTCTACATGGAATTAGATTTTTAAAAATTACGGGCGAGAAATTGTCTTCGAAACCTCATCTAATTGATCCATTTGTGATCCATTTGTTTAAGGTAGGGTAGTCATTCAGTTAACCGTTAAACGGTTAACCGATTAGTTACTACCTGATTAACTGATCGGTTAATTTAAAATTGGCTATTTCCCATTAAGGATTAAACCGGTTAATTTCAGTCGATTAACCGATTAACCGACGTAAGAACATTTTTAATTTTTTATAGTTTTATAACATATTTTTTTGAGTTTTTAATTATTTGTCTCGTCTTATATACAAAAGGTTTGTGTTTAGAAAATATTTTTTCATAAAAACAGTGAAGGTGTTCAGTGATCTTAATTTTAATTAAGTGTTTGCTGTCAACAGCTTTTTGTTTTAAGTACTTTTTAAATGTATGTGTTTAGTTTTTTGTTTCTTTTCATATTTTCTCATATCAATGTTTTAACAGAATTAACCGAAACAATTAGAAGAGTTAAAAATTTAAAAAAATTAAAACAGGCCCCTGATGGCATAATGGAAGATTTTATACGTTTAGAGAAATCCAGGAAAAGGACTGAGAAATTAGATATTCTGTATTATGGGTTGCTTTAGATTTCTCCAACACCAGCGATAAGTGAAAAAATTTTTTCCAAGTCAAGTCTTATCAAAACTAAAGAAAATAATCGCTTAAATCCTAAACATTCAAACCAAATTATTTTTCTTAAAGAATATTTTATAAGACCTCCTTAAACTATTGAAATAATTAATAAAATGATCTTACAGATTATTTTTTAATTACTACATATTATCCCTCATATTCATAAAAAATATTTTTGATTAATAAAAGGTTTATTAAACAAATTTTCATAAGCCTGCTATAAACCTAAAATATTTTTTATGAATATGGGGGTATATATTTATGTATTAATTAAAAAATATGTATTACATATTTATGAATTATTTTTTGTTTGCTCGTTTTAGTTCAAGAATTGTTATGTTTTTGTTATCGTTTTTTTTTTACTAATAAACTCCAAATAATAAATAATTTATGCATTTTTATTTATTGAAATTACTTCATTTATAAAAAACTTTTTTAATCGGTTAACCGATCAATAACAAAATTAACCGGTTAATTAATCGATCGATTAACCGATTAAAGCAAAAGCCCGATTAAATGAATACTCGTTGATGATAGAGTATCCAATTATTTGACTTTTGGTTTTGTTCGAGTAAGGAATTAATTGATTTTTTAAATTTTAATTATACTCGATTACTCGAATAAAAGTTTTAATATGTTCGAATAATTCGAATAACTCAAAAAATTCATATAATTATTTCCGATGGAAAAAACATACATGTCTTTTTGATTTGATACTTTTATTATATTAATAAACAGAAAAAAAAACACAAAATAAAAATATAGTTAAACAATAAACAATAAAAAAAACAATTCATTTATACCTCGTATACAGTTTTAAAACTTAAATAAAATAAATAAGTAAAAAATCAAAAACCCTCCTACAAAACATACAGTTTTTAAGGAGCTAAAGAAACCGAAAAAAGTTTAAGGAAATAAAATAAAAATATACTATAAACAAAGTAAACACTACTTCGGTTGAACAGACTATTAAATGATCTGAAAGCCAAAGTTTGATACATGCACTACGTTTAGCAGCAATCGGGGTCCATTAATTTTATTTCAGCGTTTAGTTTGCAATTATGTCCCGCCTTCTTAACTTAATACGGGAATTCACCATAGGCTTTTATCTCCTATTTTTATAAATTATTTTTTAATTATTTATTTTATTTTAGACGTTTTTGTCGCGGTATTTTTATGAGAGTTCCGGCCTATTTAAACAAATTTATTATTCGTATAATTATATATTATTCCTAAAAATCAAGTCAAATGGAAATCAATTGAGATTTTCAGTTAATTTTTTTTTAAATCTCAGTATTTTCCTAATTTTAAGAGAAATTTTGGTTAAAATAAGAACTCAAAGTATGAAGAAACTTTTTAAACTGGATCGTTTTCAAAGTTTATTCGATTTCAATTTCACTCATATGTATTCGATTTGCCGAACGTGGCTGATAACTTTATTTTCTTTCATTTAAAAGCTCTACTCTAAAGGTTTGGGTAATTTGTTTCTTTAAAATATTACTATTTTGGGCCAAAAATCCGAGATTTGGTTTTCAACTACCTAACTAATGACACTTCGATTTTTAAGACGAATCTAGCAATACCTAAAATGTTAAAATTCTTCCAGCCGTTTGGATGGTAAGAGGTGATAAAGAAATTGAAGGTCAGGTAAAAACAGGTAACCCATAATATGACAGTGCATGGTTTACATATTTGTAAATGCTGATGAATTTTTTTAAAATGAACGTCAAACTCAATATGAAAAAGTGCTATTTTTGTACGAAAATTCATACGTATAGAATTAGTAGTTAATTGTTTATTACATGATTTGTCTCACACACACCCACTTCTAAAAAGGGACTAAAATATGTTCAGAATATAACAACATGTTATATAGTTGTCATGTATTTTATTAGTTAGAAATCGAATTAGTTGGCGGAGGTTTCTACATAGAGGAACTGGGCGTTAAAGTTTCCTTTCGTCTGCCGGATGGATGTAGTGTCCTGCAGGCGGAAATCTCGGCTATAAAGCGGGCAGCCAACTGGCTAAAGTATTATCGCGTATCGGGAGATATACGTATATTTACTGATAGCAAGGCTGCCATTGCCTCTCTTGCGGGTGTCTATACGATATCTAGGTTGACTGTGGAATGTCGGATGTCTTTGAATGAGATTGCTGAACATTCAGAGTTAACGCTTATATGGATACCAGGGCACTCAAATTGCCCGGGAAACCAGGTAACAGATGAGCTGGCCAAGGAAGGTGGTCGTATGGATGAAACATTCATTGATCAATTCATTGGCCTTCCAATGGCTCACTGTAAGTCACTCATGCGGCGCGAGAAATATAGAATTGCGCAAGAGGGATGGACGCGTGAGTCCACCTGCTCCACATCCAGAGCACTTTGGCCTGGATTTGATGAACGGAGAACCAAATCTCTACTTAGGTTCAATAGGAACCAAATCAGGACCATTGTGTCGGTCATAACTGGACACTGGCCTGTTGGGACTCATGCTAGAAGAATGGGTCTGGTATTCAATGACTACTGTAGAAGTTGTCATGATGAGGAGGAAGAGGAAACTGTGCTTCACTTTCTCTGTCAATGCCCTGGGCTACGGGGCATTAGGGAAAAATACCTGGGAGAACCGGTGTTTTCCTGTTTGGAGGATCTATCAAAAATAGAACTAAGATTGCTTCTTCTCTTCATTAGGAAGACGAAATGGCTCAACCTTGCAGTGACGCCATCTGAATAACTGCTCTTCGGGATGGGCATTGGCGCTGGGTATCACAAAGGGACCGCTAAAGGACCCAAGTGAGCTGTCTCTCGATGGCTGCCCATGGAACCTAACCTAACCTAGAAATCGAAAAAAAAATATTTTTATATTAAAAAAGCATAATTTTCCAAGAAATTAATTTGAATCGATTATTTGACATAAATTGTTCGAGTTATTCGTTATTTGAAATTGGCTATTTTAATTATTCGATTAATAAATGGCGAAAAATTTCTTCGATTAATCGAACAACGATTAATTGAGTGGATACTCTAGTTGATGAGCATGGGTTGAATCTTTACCAAATCTACAATGCCGACGAATACGGTATTTATTATAGGATGCTTCCAAATCACACTCTTGCCACATGTTATGAGAAACCGGCTCCCGGAATAAAAATATGTAAAGAGCGAATAACTGTTTTGCCCTGTTTATATGCGAATGACACAGACAAACTAAAATTGTTGGTTGTTGGAAAATCGAAAAACCCACGCGCCTTTAAATGCTTTTTCATTAATACTATAATATATAACTCCAGTAATAACGTCTTGGCCCTGTTTCTCAAAACTACAAATTACAAATCTACAAGTAAAATACATTTGAAACAAAAATTTTAAAATTGTTGCTTTTTTAAGAACAGAAACAGGGCCCTGGATGACATCATTTATATTCAAGGACTGGTTCCATCACGAATTTGTTCCCCATGTAAGTTAATTTTTACCAATTAGTAAAACGAAGTGTTAGGTCCGAGTGGCTTCAAAAGGTCTGCCGCAAAAAGCTGTTTTGCTTTTAGATAACGCGATGTGTAACTGGGTGACACAAGGAACTAACAAGGGATAAAGGTTTAATTATAGCAATGAATCTACCACCAAATTGCACTGACATTATTCTACCGTTAGATCAAAACGTTAGTAACTTGGTCAAATTAATTATAAAAATCAACTCATCCCCCACTTGCTTGGCGAGAAGAGAACAAATTTGGAGCTAATACACTTCAATCTCAAAAATGCAGTTCAGTTTCTAGCTACGACCTGGGATAAAATATCAGTGTCCAATAATCGAAAATCCTGGAATGCCTTGCTCGAATTCGGTAGTGAATGGAGTGAAGAGGAATGTGAGAATTATTTCTTTTTGAATTCCATGAGGTAAATTTTAATTTTATAAAGCCTTTTTGTAATAGTTCTATTCCTTCAATATTTCACATACTGTTTTTGCATAAGCCAACCTTTGCTTAACATTGAAGCTATAGATATTGTTGCGAAAGTAACTTTAGTTAAGAATACGTTTAATTTATTAGTTATTTTGTATTTGCTAGTAATTGTATTAGTTTAAATTGTTATTTTATTAGTTATGCATATTTCTAATGTAAAAATCACTGTACAGAATTTTCTAGTACAAATGTAATGTTATAATTGTTTTACATAATTGTATAACATAATAATGTTAAGATTATTGTTAAGCCATAAAGTATGCTTTAATTTATTGATGTATAATAGCTCAATTTAAATTCAGCCATAGTGTTAATGCATAATGAGATAATAAAAGCTGTTAAGGTAATAAAACACGAATGGTCCAGAAATTTCGAAAATGTTACAGACATTTCGAAAATATCGAATGTTTTAGACCCCCTTAGATGTCAGCGGTCGAACAGAGTACAAATACTAATGAAGGTGGGCATCGATAGTCAGTATTAGTACGAACATTTAAGTGTGTAAGTATAAGTGGTATATCTGACTAAGTTCTAAATAAAGTTGTGTGAATAGTTTATAGTAGCAGCTATAAGTAAAGTGTTTAAAGTGTTTCATTTATTTTATTTAAGTTGCAATAAAAGAACTTAAGAGGTTTATTATAAAGGAAATAAACCAAAAACGTTATTGAAAAGGCAGTAACGTAACAATATGTACATAACCAAAGAATAGCTAGTGTAAAACATGTTATATCGAAAATTTAGTTTTTTAATTAGTCGCGAAAATCGAGCTTTCACTGTATTATATTTTTTTAAAAGAGCACTTTTTATTTTATCAAGATAAAAAATAAGCATAAGTATTTTCAGTACTTTATTTATGTTAAAATTAGATTTCTTTATTTAATAAAAAGTGTCATAAACAGTTATTTTAACAATTTCGAAGGTAAACGTTCGTATTAAATATTAAATGGCATGTTTTTCGAATCTGAGTGTTGTTCATAAAAATGTTCTATAGGAACGGTAACCACCACCACTAGTGGTGAATGAGGGTATATTAAGTTTGTCATTCCGTGTGAAACTTTTTTTGTATTCATCTCCATAAAGTATATATGTATATTCTGGGTGCTTGAGTAATTCTTCTAAGTTGACTTTCGACCGACTCAGAAGAAAAGAACAATATTAGTGGTAAATTGTTTCTAATTCTCCTAAGCAGTTTAGGATTTAAATCCAGAAAAATCTGTTTAGTAGAATAAAAGTCATAAGTTCAAATGTGGAAAAACCACCCTAAAAAATTAATAATTTTATTACAAAATCTAATGAATATGTTGGCGAAATGCTGGAACTAACAAAGGATTGCGCACAAAATCGTTTTATGAGACAAGAAATCAGACCCACAAATTTCGTAAAGATCGGTCCATAATTTACCATGCGCCCCATAAAAAACACACTCTCGGAAAACACTTTAGTACGTCTAAAACTATAACGAATAATAATTTTGTGGTAAAATTTAGTCTGTGATAGTTTTATAAGACTAGAAATCATACTTTTAAGTTTCGTGAATCGGTTTATAATTTATCACAGGTTCCATAAAAAGTCCATTCTGGGAAATCATTCAATACACCTAAAGCCGTAGCAAATTAAGATTTTGTGGTAAAATTTGGTCGAACTGAGCTTTACATGGCCAGAAATAAGACCATGCTATTTTTCAGTTTTTATAAAGATTTGATAATAACTTATACATTAATCCCATATAGAGCCTACTTCTGAAATATTCTACCTGTGGGTGCAGGGTATCAAAGATTCGGCACAGCCGAATATAGCACTCTTACTTGTTTTAAGGGAGATTAATAAAGAATTTATAAAAAAATGTATAAAGATATTATGGGAGTACAAATATGAATAAAAACAAATAAACACGAAGAGATAACAATAATTCTCTTTATAGATACAGATGTTAAGTAAAAAATTAGATTCGTAATTATAAAAGTATAAATCGTCACGTAAAAGACAAAACAAGTTATCATCAAAAAATTCAAAATTTTCACTTTTTTTATTAATGTTCACTACATCATAATACATATGTGTACAAAATTTTAAACGTCTTATATAAAAAATTACCGAGTTATAACAAAAATTCAAAATGACGTATCATCAACTGTTCGATTGTCACTCTTGCTAAAGAAAATCATAAAATTCCCGTTTTTAATTTTTTCTTTATGAACACTGTTGGTTTTGATTTTTTTCATCGTTTATGTTTTATTTATTGTTGTCTAAGATTTAGTGGGATTTGTGATCAAATTGAATGTTTATTAGAGAAGTGGGAAGAAAATCAAAGAAGTGTTTTAATAATAAAAAAAATGGTTTTAATGAAAATTTGCGAAACGTAATATTTAAACGTTTTTGGCAGACGTCATGAGATTAAAATAAAATGTATGTAACAAGCGTTTCTTTAAACACCGGATGTACTTAGAAAAATCCCGGTGTTCGATATCAAAAGCATATTTTCTGTATTATACACAAAATAAATATGGTTTTTTATCAATTAAAAAAATAGTTTCAAAAGTATTTTAATTTAATTAATGTGATAATTGAATAAATAATTTTTTTAGTTGAAAAAAAATTAATATTATAATTTTGATTTTATTAACATTTTAGTTGTTTGGAAATTAAGGCGGATTATCAGGTTATATGGTTATGTAGATATAATTTTTAAAAAAAATTTTAATAAATGTATTTTGTTGTTGTGAATATAACTAAATCACCATATAACCTGATAACCAGCCTTCCGTGAACAACCCAAATTTAAACTAGTAGAAATGTAGTTGGGAATTGTCAAAACCTGTGCTATATTTTATTAAATCAATTAACAACACATTGATTGAAACGGCAAAGTTTTTTGATAATTTTTTTAATTAAAATTAAAAAATATCACTTATTGAAAAAAATATTTACAAAAAAAAGTTTTAAAATTTTTAGTAATCACTAAAATCATTTTGGTAATAGGTGCAAAATCAAATTGTTTGCTTGATTCTATGAATTTGCTGATAAAAGAAAATTTTCAATTTTTTTTTTATTTAATTAATATTTTAATTAAAAATGTATTTTAAAACAACTAAAATGTTAATTAAATCAAAATTATATTTTTTAATTTTTTTTCCCAACTAAAAAAATAATTGATTCAATTGAAATAGTTTTCAAGCAATTTTTTTATTTGATAAAAAAAACTAATGAAAATTTTTTCTATGTAGATATATATTTGTTCTGGAATGGCTATTCCTTATCATACTCTCGGTTTACAATGCATTCTGCTTCCGTTGTAGGCCATTGAAAAATATTCTCATAAAGCTCTTAATATCCATCCAAGTAGGGTTTTAGAGCTTGTAACTTGTAAATCTTTTATTTTTTTCACATTTATTGGGACGAAAAAGTCACGTCACTTGACTTCTTTCTGCACTAAAAAAGGTGCATCATCTGGGGACATTTTTTTGATAAATATATTGTTACCTTTACAAAATAGTAAACGACCAGAAACTCTATTTTGGATTTTTGTTGGTTGGCTGGTTTTTAAAATTAGCGATTCAATTATAATAATTACTTTTGTTTTATGATCCGTTTTTGTTTGCTTATTAAGCGCAAGTGAAATGACGTCAGTTTCTTAACTTTATCAGTCTTTATAGAAGAAAAGATTAGATTCAGTTAGACGTTATCTGGAAAACATTCACTTATAAAAGTATGTATGTCACGTTGCATTTATTAATACTGTTAATAAGACCATATTGAATGTTATATTTAGTGATAAGGATAATTCATAATGTGTGGCGTAAAATAAATTGCAATAAATAAAAACTTAATGTGAATTAATTACAACTATGAATAAATAACATTTGTTTTTCTACAATAACATTGCAAGACTCGAACCCGTATAAAACAGACATGATTTTCTGTTATAACATGATGTTATAAAAGCGTTGTCAAACATATGCATTAACAACCCTGTTAAAATATCAAAAAAAAACTCTAACATGATGAGTCTATATTCAACACTAACATCATGTTAATGTAAAGCATTTCATGTCTGTTGTAGACTGGCTTTTAAATCTATTTTGAATTTAATAATTGAAATTCATACTCTTAAATTTATAGTCCAAATAAATAAAATATCAAAAAAAAACTCTAACATGATGAGTCTATATTCAACACTAACATCATGTTAATGTTAAGCATATAATGTCTGTTGTAGACTGGGTTTTAAATCTATTTTGAATTTAATAATTGAAATTCATACTCTTAAATTTATAGTCCATAGATAGTTTTGTATCCATCTAGGAAGCTCTTTGAAAGATTTACTTCATAATACTTTTTTAATTATCCCACAGTGGGAGACTTTTAAAAGAAATAGTAAAAAAATTTTATATTTGATTACACAAGGGAACAAAATTGAACTTATTTTGTTTCGGCCTGGAACTCTATAACAAATTTTTATTAATTTGAGGTCGCTGACTTCAAATCTAATCTCCATTTTTCTCTATCAGCTCGACTTTTCGAGATATACCGTTATGTCCAAAATGACGGCACTTTCACTACATATATTGAAATAACTTGAACGGTTCACCATATTCAGTAAAAAAAAATCGGAAACTTGGCAACAATATAATCTTTAAGCCGTGATTATATTGTTTTTAAATTTGCCCAGTAGTTTTAAGGTAGAAGTACATAACACGCGTTAATTCGTCGGCGAGTATCGTGCGTTTAAAAACTTTTGCGCGTGAAAAATGGTAAGTTACCCAAGACGCGTTATAAAAGCCTTTTCTTTCAGCTTCAGCACTTTTTTATACGATACTGTATGTTTTATAAGCTTTTCAATAAGTTTTTCCTCCATGATTCACAAATTTGTTAAATTATTATTTCTTGTTGTCAGCTGATAACTTGCCAAAACTACACAACGCGTTAGAAAGTTCAAAGTTAACCAACTTTCTGCCGCATGCGCGTCAAAAAGTTTATTGTGTAACTTGTTCTATGAAAACTAGTTCAACTTTTTTTGACAGAAGTCTACAGATCGCGCGCGCACTAACGCGTGTTATGTGCTTCTACTTTTAGAGATATCGTTGAAGTTTTAAAAAATAAATTACATTTTTTTTAAAAAAAAGAAATTTTTTCTTTAAAAATTCATAAAAAAAAAAATTAGAGAGAAATCACAGTTTTTGTCTAAAAACATTTAGTTAAAGAGATTTCGAATGAAATGAACTTAATTTTATTGCAATCGGTGCACAAGTTTTGATTTTGTTCACAATTTACTGCGAAAACTGAATTGATAAAAATCGCGATTTCCATAAAAAAAAACCCCCAATTCTTAATGTGTGTGTTGGGACAAAATTGAACTTTTTTTGTGTTGACTGGAACTTTATATTATGAAAAAAAGCTCATTTCATTCGAAATCGGTTTAACTAAATGTTTTTAGACAAAAACTCTGATTTTTCTCGCATTTTTATTTTTTATGAATTTTTAAAGAACAAAAATGTCTTTTTTTAAAAACAATTTAATTTTTTTTAAACCTTCAACGATATCTCAAACTACTGGGCAAATTTAAAAACAATGTAAGCACGGCTTAAAGATAATATTGTTGCCGAGTTTCGGAGAAAAATGGAGATTAGGTTTGATGTCAGCGACCTCAAATTAGTAAAAATTTGCTATAGAGTTCCACAGGCCGCAAAATGACTGTTCCCCAGTGTTATCTTAGGCTGGGTTTTTGAGATCTCATTTAAACTCGGTTTAGTTAATCTGAAAACTGATTTGTGCCGCCAATAGCAATAGTTTGTATACAAAATTTTGACGGAGCAGCTTAGTTTTGCTTAAAATGTTAGTCTTTAATGAAATAATAAAAAAAATCCCATTTCGTCGGAAAAATCCGAGTTTCAGAACACGTCAAACTATGTTTAAACTTAATCCACATCTTAAAAGCACTTTCTTAAATTACTAAGCTCAACAAGAACTGGGGGGTTAATTCTGGCAGTCGTGATCGAACACCTTTTCGATTCGACAGCAATTGTATTTCTAATTCTTTCAGTCAATACTAAACGAATCGAAATTAGTTTTTCAGTGTTTTAAGCATTTTTTTAAGTTTTCAAAACACTGAAAAAATAATGTCGATTGACTGAAAGAATTAGAAATAAAATTGCTTTCGTATCGAAAAAGTATCCGATCACGACTGCCAGAATTAGCCTCCTGAACTGGAGTTTAACTCGAATCTAAACTAGAGGCTGAAAGAGATTTGAACTATAGAAGAACTTAAACTGCACTAGAAAAGAACGAAAACTGAACTAAAACTATATCTAAAGTTTAAGATGTCTGTACACGGTCAAAATAATTTTCATGCAGGCGAATTCACTTGTGTTCGTGTGCTGGACGTAATATTCGCCGTCATATCTAAATTTTTGAATTTTTTTGGATACAAACACATTTTCACTAATACTGCCTTAGCACTTGATGAGAAATGTACAGACCCCTTTAAACATTTCTGCAAAAATGCTCACGATATTTAATCTCTAATATAAAAAATATAATTCTCCCCCACTGTGCACTCCGCAAAAAATTAGTAAATATCTCACTAAGCGTTTAATAATATGTACTTATCAATGTTTTCTTTATATTTCTAATCATTTAAACACAAAATATGTGTGTTTATTTCCAAATTAACAGCGAATTTTATTCGCATAATAATTCTGAGCTTCATAGAGTAAAGATGTAACAACCCTACATAAAAATTTTTCCAAACACAAAGAAAAATTCTTGACATTAAGAAAAAAATGTTGAAAATAGTTTAAAAAAAAAATAAAAATAAAAGGAAATAGTTAAAGAACCTAAATACATATATACATGACTATCTAAAAATTGGAAAAAAATATTTAAAAATTACTTTTCTTTAAATATTGAAAATAATTATTATCATGAATGGTAAAGAATTATTACTAAGTTGTTTTGTGCAGTGTAAAAATATTATCTGTTGAATTTTTCTGTCTACTTTTTTAGTGAAAACTCGTACAGTATTATGGCATATGGTATTTTGGGGATTTGTCATTAACTATATGTTTTGTGTCAATCTTAATATAACCATTGTTGATATGATCGTTATAAGGACCAAACATGAACAACAACAACAAATTGCGATTGAAACCAATACAACGACAATTCAACCAGAAGTAAGTTCATTTTATTAAACGAAAGGACAAATTTTAAGAAAATTTAAAACGTTTTGATTTCATAAAATAATTTCCTAAATTTACAATGCATATAAAGGGCTTATTTTTAAAACTTCATTAGTCTCCCGAATTAAAAAATGGGTTTATGTGTTTTTCCTATTCGAATATAATCAGCGTTGTCAACTTTGAAATTTCAAAACGCACCGAAATGGAGAAAAAAACGCAAAAAAACGTTTCAGGAAAAACGCACCAAGTTTAACATTTATTTTTTATTTAAAATTATAAATTAAAATGTTTTTTTACAAATAGAATCTGGGAATTTTAGTTCTCATGTTATTTATAATTTTTCTTTACATAATACCAATTATGTACAACAACAAGACCAGTGTTGCCAGGTCATTTTTTTTCTTCCCCCCAAAAAAATTTAAGAACCCCCCAAATTTAACGTATTTTTATTTAAAATTTCCATACAAAACTCGGTATATTGAAAGTTAATAAATTGAACGTTCTTGAATATGTCCTTTACAATAAACGAAATTTGTACTTCACAGTTATAAATAACAAAAATAAAAAAAATTTAATTATTTTCCGCTTTTAACTATCAGTGGTTAAATCTTTCTGACGATGGAAATTTACGTTTGGCGATATGTCGTTTTTGTGAAATTTGAAAGTGTTGGCGATATGCGAAATGCATTGTTGTGAACAATTTTTTTTACATATATCTTAAATATTATAAAAACGGCTATAATTTTATTCTCTTCTTTGTAAATCATACTTAAAATTTATAATTGTGATTATTACTATTTCAAAATTGCGAATATAAACAAATTCGTATTTCAGAACGTACATTCAATGGGAAAAAAAGTATACGACTAACAGCCAAAGGTTTTTTTTTATAAATTAAAAATATTGCCAAATCAATATCTAAAAACAGTAACTGCCGGTTTTTCAAACAAAAAATAAAAATATTCGCTTGGGAATGTATATTGAAACAACAATAAAAAAAACTCATATTGGTTGTTCTTCTGAATATAAATTTCTAAACGAAAAATGATATTCTAGTTTGAAAATATATACATATACATACCGACAGGTTGTAAAAAGTTAAATTTCAAATTTCTAAAATTCACACCATTTTCACAGTAAATTGCATAAATTCTAAAATAATAGATTATATATCAATTTATTTTTGAAAAATCTTGAATATTCCTATGTGTATTTCAATAAATATACATATGTATATTCTAAATTTACTACTGGAAACAATGTTAATTTAGAACAATCTAGTTACATTAGGGATGGGCAATAAATATCGATATATCAAAATATCGATATTTAAAAAAATTATAATCGATATATATCGCCGATATTAAAAATACCCATATATCGATACATCGATGTTTATTTACGACTATCGAATTCGATATTTTTAAGATCTCTTGAAAATAAAATTCAACATTTTAACCGTTGCTCAACTGCTTACAATACTGTTGTTTTTTTAACTAATATTAAGAAAATAACGGCGCTTTTCCATTGTACATTTTCATAGATTACATAGTTCAGTTATGTCTCGGTATTTTAAAAGGTGACATCAAAAAAATAAGCGCGGAAAAAATATTCTGGAAAGGGTTTATAGAATTATGCAAAGAATCGTCTTAATTATGGCGTATTCGCATCAATAGACTCATGAAAGTTGGATAATATTTTGTTTTTTTTTTTTATTTGAGCATGTTCTTACGAGTATATATTAAAATAAAATATTGCACAGTTTACTTGTATAGTATGTGTCACAAGTTTCGTTTACTGGCATTATATAATCCCAATGTTTTTTTTTTTAGATTTCATATGGCGAATAAATATTGTTTTTACTTTTTTTTATTGTAGAATTAACTGCCGGTCCCTCAATTTGAAACGAAAACTTTGTTCGCTTGCCCTAAAAACTAAATTTTAATTTAAATAAAAGTTAAGCGAATAAAAGTTTCGTTCAAAATCGAGGGACAGGCAGCAAATTTGAAATTAAAAGAAACGATAAAAAGTTAGAATGGAATTACATGTAATATGTTTGTACCTATGTAAATATGTATTGACATAGGTATATTAATATTTTAAATTTTCGATACATCGATACATCGATATTTTTAATTAATAAATATCGATACACTTAAAATATATCGATACGATATATATCGATATATTTTTTTAATTTGCCCATCCCTAAGTTACATTCAAGTTTTTAGAAACACTAAAACTACTTTTGTGTACATTTTCAGTCATGTTCTGAAATCGATTCCTCGTGATATTATACACTTTATGCTTTAAGTACCACTTATCTTTACTACTCTTAAAATAAGGAAAAACGCTCATTTATAAAAATTAATTATAAATCTCCATCGATTAAAACTTGATTTGATTTCAATTTTAAAACATGGCCGTTTCTAATATAAAAATCACATTTGGCAATTGTTTTCTTAATCGATAAAGTAAAAAACTTTCGTTCATTAAAAACAAATACTGAGAAAATCGTGGTGCAAAGTACACATTATTCAAAGTCATAAATAATTTCCTTCGAATCGAAATACGCGATAACCCCCCATGTAAATAAAAGCGTTAAAAATTTAATAGGCGTGAATTGCAAGTGTACCAAGAAGAATATCTTCATACGTATTATTATTTTAGAAAAAAAGTAACCAAAATGAAAAAAATATTTACAACTCCACATTGAAAAAAAATATTACCAATTTTGGTTAAAAAGAACCAAAAAACGGCAGCTCTGGTTCTAATATCAATACTTTAATGAAGAAAAATTGCAAAATGCTTAACTTTTACTGAAATTTCCCCAAATATATTTTTTGCAAGTGTTCCGAATATTTTTATTTAATAAAACGTCCTAAAAAACATTTAATCTGCGTTTTTGTAAATATTGAAATAAAGTTTCTTCAAAAATATCGAGTGTTGGCAAATCATTTTCCTGAACTATGTACATATAATCGGAATTAAAAAGTTTTAGCATTTCAGGTGTAAGATTAAAGTTGGGACACGTATTTTTCAAAGAATACTTCACATTTCAAACGCTTTCTTTTTTATCTTTTCAAAAACGATTTTTTCTCAACCAAAAACAAGCTGTAAAATATATCTAGTATTACTTACTTTTTGTTATGTACAGACAAGCAAATATATAAACCCCCTAAAAACCCCCTAAATATAAATATATGCCCCCCAAATTTTTCCTCAAGAATTTGTACCCCCTAAATTTGCCCCTAAATGAAATAAAAACCCCTAAATCTGGGGGGAAACCCCCTAACCTGGACACTCTGAACAAGACCGTTTTCCTTTTTACATATGATTTGGTACGTCTTAAACATCATTACTTGTTGCTCTTATTGTGGTCTGCAAAAGGTGCGTTTGTTTACTTTTCCAGTAAAATCCAGTAGTTGAGTAAATTTTTGGCAGTATGAAAATTTTACTCTCAAAAATGGCTCTTGCATAAAAAAGTAAACGAACGGAAAAATTGCAAAAACTTGCAGGTTAATTCAAACAGCTGATCGCTAAAAAGCTTAGTGTTGTAAAATATGTGTTGTTTAGACTACCCAGTACATAATGTTTTTGGTACTTGATGAAATGCATTGTAATGATTATAAATTCGTAGCAAATTTATTTATTAAATAAGCTTCTGTGCAAGTTTTAAGACTTGGTTATTTTGTACATGACTTTTAATTTTGTTTCTAGTTGAATTACATACGAAACTAATCCATATTTGATTTTTGATATTTGGTACCCTCAATAATATGCAATAAGAAGTAATCATATATTCATTAGCTTTACATCTCTAAAATATTAATGTTAACAAAAACAAAAATAAGTAATATTGAACAATTAACACAAATTTTACCATGGATGCCAAAAAAAGAAAACTTAATATTTCATGCTCTCCCGGAACATTTGGGAAGGTACAAAGTGGTAAGTAAAATTGTTTAGGATGTACATACATATTAATATATACTACATTTTTAATATGTATCTTTTAACTTATAGATGAAGAATATAGAAATAACGTTGCCGTGGATTTTGCAAATGGGGAAGAATTTTTTTAAATTTGATTTACTTTTAAAAAGCACAGATGTTAGAAAACTGATAAATAACTATACTGACTACTTTAATTTTTTTCACGTTGAAAATAAATATTTTTGGTTTTTGTTGCACTTTTAATTCAGCTTTTGTTCTTTTAAATGTTTTTATTACAAATTGTATGCTTTTTGTTTGCTTACTTTTGTTTGTTTACTTAAATCAGGGATGTCAGCGTCATACACAATTGTGTCAGCAAAACTCATATGTACGCTTACGCTCTTTTATTTTGCGAGCGTAAAATATAATTGTTTACTGCAAAACACTCTCATTCAGCGGGAAATATCGCACGATCGCACGGCCTGTTTTGAGACCTCTAAACAGAAATAATATATTTAATATTTATTATCTTTGTTTCTGTTTTGTTTTATTTCTGTTTTAAACATTGTACAATGATTTAAAAAAAACAAATTGCTTGTGGTTTTTGTACGAGGTGTAGTGTACTTGTTGTAGTATCAAGAATAACTGTGATGAATTCGCCTTTATGTTGTGTTTATTGAGCTTCTGTAAACTTCAAATTTGAATTTTATTAATTAGTCTTGTAGACAGCGATAACGAGCATACAAGCGGATGAGTTTATTAAAAATTTAATCATCCAGATAGGGAAAATATTATTGAGTTCTGGAAAAATTAAGACGGGGCACTATATCCTGTATTAAAAAAAAATTCCTTCAAATGTTTGTCGCTTTTTTTCCTCAATATATCTTTGCGAACAAATATTTTCCGATTTGAAATACATTTGCTCAAAACAACGCAATAAATTAACGTCCGCAAACCTAAAAAATGTTTTGGTGTTTCGAAACTGCAAGATAAATTTAGAAGATATTATTGGTAAATAAAAGTAAATTTTTATAGGCTAGTAAAATCTTCTCTTTTTATAATGGTGGTTAATAATTATAGAATATTTTTAAACTTAATGGAGTTATTATTTGCATTAGCATGTGCAAATGAATTTTCATTGTTGGCATTCGCAAAGATATGTTGAGCACCAAATTAAAAATTTTGGAAAGAATTGTATAAGGTTGTAAAAAGACTTCAAATATTGTCAAATGCTCAATTTTTTAAAAAAATAAGCAAAGTTTCTGCGAAATGCAGGTTCCAAATTAAATTTATTTAAATAATAACTGATTGTGTCTGTCCATAACTCAACATTTTTCGATTATTGTATTATTATTAATTGCTCTAAAGTCTTCATAGCAAAATATGTATGTATGTTAATAAGGCCTCGTAATAGGCCTCGCAACCGCAGATTCCTCCCGCTGGGAATGTAAGAGACAAGAGTATTCGCACCAACACAATCATAATTGACACCACTGACTTAAATGAAACATATGTTTTTGTTTTCTACTGGTTTTTACTGGTAAAAATTTGCAGACTCTGCTTACAACTGTCACTTTACTCTCTCAGTAGATGCTCTCTTTTGCAAATTTTTGTGTAAGCGAACGCATTTCAGTAAAATCCAGTAAAAACTTGCACAAATTTGTGCAAATTTTGGGGTAAACGAACGCACCTAAAATTGTTAGTAAAAATTTTGCACCGTTGAATGAAATGGTATTGAAACAGGTGTATTTTATTGTACAAAGATTTTTTTCTCACACTGAAACAAAAAGTTGTGTTGAATTTGCTTTGGTGCCAACAAAAATTAAAAAACGCACCGAAATTAAAAAATCACACCACGCACCAACAAAGGATTTTTCGCAAACAAAATTTAAAAAAGCATCCAAAACGTTGCGAATTGCACCATGTTGATAACGCTGATTATTATCACCCCAACGTCCCCTCTAAAATACGTGTGGGTTTTGTTTACATGCGCAAGACAATGTCAAATACCTTGAAGGATTAAAAACGTCAAATTGTGCAAACTCGCGAGATAGGTAACATTGATACATGTCAAATTTTTCGTATGTTGCTGAACATTTTTCACAAATTGGAACAGAGTACTAGGCTTAAAGTTTACAGCTATTTTCCAATTCGTTTTCGATTTGGACGATAATTAACTTTTAAAATTTAATTCATTTAACATCCAATTTCACCAAGTTCAGTATAAAATAATTATTGCTTTAACTTTCAATTAACAATATGTTTTTGACAGTTATAACTAATAGTTAATTACACTCACAATATTATTACAGTAACGGACTATAGGTTATTCAAGAAGTATTCCGTTCAGTCATTTTTTAATAAATAAACATTTAAAATTCCAAGCAAATTTATTTTTAACTGATTCTAACATTTTTTCAAAAAACTAAGTGCACGTTAAAACTGATTTTCAGTTACATTTAATAAAGGGTCCGCCAAATAACTTTTTTTTTTGAAAATGCTATAAAAAAGCTATTGAATATTTTCTCAAATTTCTTTTTTTATTTGAAAGTACAATCCTTCCGGTTAATAACGGATAATAATTTCATTCAAATGGCTGCCTCGGCTGGCCATGCAGAAGCCTACACGATCGGTCCAATTTTTAAGCACATTATCGATTGTGTGCAGCTGTATTTCACCAATGGCTTCACGTATATTGTTCTTTAAAGCGTCAATTGTCTCTGGCTTGTCGGCGTAAAACTTATCTTTGACGGCACCCAACAAATAATAGTCCAACGTGGCTCCGATGTGGCCAAACGACATCAGCTCTGCGGCTGATAATGCGATCTTCAAAAACAGGGATAAAAACATCGAGTGTAGCTTCGGCTGTGTGAAACCAAATGTTGTAAATATCCTCCTCTTCAATTTTTGTGAACAAAAATTCGTTCAACATGGCCCGATAACGATCGCCATTGACTGTAACGGCCACTCCTTGCTCATTTTCGAAGAAAAATTGCCCAATTATGACTCTGGACCAAAATCCGCACCAAACAGTGACTCGTTTTGGGTGTATCGGCTTTTCAATGTATGCGTGCGGGTTTTCTGTGCCCCAAATGCGACAATTTTGCTTGTTTACATACCCGCCAAGATCAAAATGAGCTTCATCTGAAAAGATGATTTTTTTTGGCAAAATCGGCATCTTCTGTAAGTCGATCGCAGGCCCACTTAGCGAAGCGAAAACGCATTGGATGGTCAGTTGGCTGCAACTCCTGAACCAATTGGACTTTGTATGGCGTCATACCAAAGTCTTTATGCAAAATTCGTCCCAATGATGTGTCCGAAATGGGTGCCCCGGTAGGCTAGCTGGTAGTGAGCTAGTCTATCAGCGCCGGGGTTGCGGGTTCGATTCCCGCCAGAGACTCTGGTCTCCTGCAGACAAGCGTATAGCTTCACGGGATTAGCATAGGTAATTAAAAAAAAAAAAAAAAAAATTTTTGAGAACGACGGTGAATTGATGTTGATGGCGCTTCACGCACACTTTCTGCCACAGCAGCAATATTCTCGGGTTTACGCACTGTTTTTGGCTTTTCACGCTTTGGTTTATCGATGAGGATGCCAGTTTCTTTCACTTTTTGCTTCTCTGTTTCCAAAATCCGTACGCAATTTCAAAGTAATGTCGCAATATTTCCCAGCGTTGTTCAAGCGTATACACAACCGTATTCGTTCAGCGGAGGGATAAAACTAATTATCTGTCAAATCAGACATGAGCTAAGTGTTACCATTCACGAAATAAGCACTAGTTGAAAAAAAACGTTAGATGGCGGACCCTTTATTATCAGTTGATTAAGTAAAAGTATTCTGTATGAAAAATTAAATAAAAATAAAATTTAAAACAACTGTAAATTTACTTAAAAGCCGATCTACTTATTTTGTAGATCGGTAAGTAAAGATATTAATAGTATAAATTAAACGTTTAATTCACTTGATTAAACGTTTAATTCACTTGATTAAATTTTTTCTGATTTTATTTTTGATTAATGATTTAATTGGGGAAAAATTTTGCGAGAATTGTTTCTGTGAATGCACGAGATCTGTGTTTAAAAAAATTTACTTATTTTATGTTAATGAGGGTAGCGAAGACCGCTGGGTTAAGATAGTAGGGAATAAAATTATGAAAAATAATGTTAATACCTCCCAAAGTTTTTCCGTGCGATTTAAATTTTGCGATTTTCGGGAAAAACTAATTTTTGCCATATTTTAACGAATGAGCCCAATTACCTTAATATTATGAATTTTAATAAAACCTCTTTAGCATATTATAGTCCAGATAATTTTTAATCTACTCTGAAGTTTTACTAAAACCGGAAAACATGAACCCTAAATCGTGAAGGTCAAAAGTCAAATTTTGACTTAGTTGGAATTTCTAAATTTCAAATATTGGGGGGATTCACAAGGTGTGCTATCAAGTCATATCGTCATAATGTCCTAAATAATATTTTACAATTGTTTAAAAAAAAAAATATTTTTTTATGTTGTTTGAAACACAACAATATTTTTTTTTTAAACAATTGTAAAATATTATTTAGGACATTATGACGATATGACTTGAGGTGTGCTTGTGAATCGCCCCATTGTTTTTTTTTATGCCAATTTTTATAAAACTAGAGAAGAATATACTCTATAGTCACACGAAGACAAAACAGTGCAAAAATGCAGATTAACCCTTAAATGCACTTGGGGTCAAAATAACCTCAAACTTTTTAAAAAAAAGCTGTCAACATTTGATATATGTATGTTGATTTCGACAACTTCAGAGTTTCACGCAGAGTTTCAAAATAATACTTGTTCAAAGCAGCTAGTTTTGTTAACATTAAAAACTAATGATGTCAAATTTTTCGATTACTCGATACTCAATAATTATCATTAAAGTACTAAATAATACAGGATTCTTTTTACATATTTGAATATTTGAAAATCAGGGGTGTCACAGAAACCAATCTTATCGGTATTGGATTTGAAACCGACAAAAAAAATACATTGGTGTCATGAAATCCAATTTTATCGGTTTTTTGTTCGAACTGAAATTAGTGTCGGTTTTAGGTGTCACAGAAACCAATATTATCGGATTTTTATTGAAAATAAACCAAGCAGCTTACAGCTCTTGTTTTTATATTGGAAATAAATATAGTTGGTTAAAGTTTAATTTTTTATTTAATTTTTTCAACAGATAGTTATTTTGCATAGATGGAAATAAATAAAATTGGTAAATTAGTATTTTTTGCATGTCTCCGGTAGTCTCCGGCAGCGGGCTGCTGCGAGCTTGCAAAAGTATTCTCACTTTTTCTGCGTACAGAAAGTTCGCAACACATTTATTTATTTTATTCATTAACAAGAAACAATTTATTTTTTATTTTTAATTAATTTGCTTTATAATTCTACAAAACAATAAAATTACACAAATGTAAACAACAAATGCAAATATTTAATACAACGATGGCATTTATTGCATATGTTTAGTGTGTTTTCATTCTTATTTTCTTTTCTATAATTTTCCTTTTATTACAAACACAAGTTTTAACAATATTTTAGAGCACAATCATAATTTAAAAAATTATCAAACAAAAATTGCATTAAAAACTATAAACACATGAACCAAAACATAAAACAGCTGTTTCGAATATCGGTTTTATTTGTATTCGAAAATAACAAAACCGACTTGTTTTTATGACACCAAATGAAACCAATATTGGTTTGAAAAACCGACAATTAGCAAAACCGACTTGGATTCTATGACACCCCTGAATAACGAACTTCTAAAATTGTTGTTTTTTTAAAATTGATAAAATAAAAAAAACTATTTATGATATTTTTAAAATAATTATGGTCTAGTGTTTTTCTTTTGTTGTAGTTTTGCACAGATCTACTAATTGGACCATGTACACAACTTAATACCGTTCATAATAATTTTCAACAAAGTAACGAACATTATAGTGTTTTGTTCTTCGTTATAAAACAGAACAATTGTAATGGTTCTTTAGACATACATTACGTTTTAATGGTCTATAGTGTTTTTTTTCTTACATTGATAAAAGAATGAGCCAAGGCGAATTCACTAGAAGGTGGGGTCAAGTCACCATATGGTTATTTTTTTCCGGTGGTCCATTTTTATGTTAACAAACGATTTTTTTACTAGCAATATTTTTCGACAAGCGGACCACAGAAGCAGTGTTGTTGTAGAGTTTACCTTACCTTCTAGTGAATTGGCCTTGGAATGAGCAAACAAAAGTTTTTTAGCAACGCTTCCCACTAGTATTGTTGTTGTTGCTTGGCAATTTGCACGACCACAGCACGAATGTTTCGTTTGTGTTAAAATTTTTTACTGGCCTTTTGTTGTTTTCGTATTTTGTTTTTGTAAAAAAATTTTAGTTTTTTTTATCAGCGAAAGGGGTGCTAAGCACAACTGAAACGAACGAACATTAATGTACAAAATCGAATACAACAAAGTAAGTAATTTAAAAAAAAAGCAATAAAACATTCCCATCTTTTTGTTGAGTTGGATAAGTACATTCTTATTTTTTGCGTTCGAAGATCACAAACAGAGAAACTTTTTTTTAATGACTAGCTACTAGGGTATTCATTTAATCGGGCTTTTGCTTTAATCGGTTAATCGCTCGATTAATTAACCGAGGTTTTGGGTAATTCGGTTAATAATCGGTTTATTTTGTAATTGATCGGTTAACCGATTAAAGTTTTTTTATAAATTAAGTAATTTCAATAAATAAAAATGCATAAATTATTTATTATTTAGAAAAAAAAATAACATAACAAACATAACAATTCTTGAACTTAAACGAGCAAACCAAAACTAATTCATATACATATATGTAAACATATTTCTTAATTAATACATAAATATTATGTAGTAATTAAAAAATAAACTGCAAGATAATTTTGTTAGTTATTTCAATAGACCTTAAAAAATAATCTTTTAGAAAATGTTCAGAATTTAAGAGATTCTTTTCTTTAGTTTTGATAAAACTTGACTTTGAAAAATTTCTTTCAATTATCGTAAATGTTCGAGAAATCGGAAGCAACCCATAATACAGAATATCTAATTTCTCAGTCCTTTTCCTGGATTTCTGTTAACACATAAAATCGTCTATTATGCCATTAGAGTCCTGTTTTAATTTTTTTAAATGTTTAGCACTTCTACTTGTTTCGGTTAATTATGTTAAAAGATTGATATTAGTTATATGAGAAGAAACATATAACTAAGCACATACATATGAAAAGTACGTGAAACAAAACGCTGTTGACAGCAAACACTTCGCAGTAAGCATTTTGTATCATAATCGAATTTTTTAGGAATCAGTTTCAAGAGCAAAATAACCGTATATGAGCTCATTTTTCGATCATAAATGATACTCTCGTTCTGAGAATATGGTACCCTGCCGATGAATCACCTCGTAGAATCATTTGTGATACAATTTGCTGATTGCTTTTTGATCATATGAATGAATCATATGTGAATCCTTTTTCAATCGCTCTATCACTAGAGCGATTCAAAACATTTAGAAATCATTATTTGAACATATGAATGAATCCATTTTAAATTGCTCAAGTGATAATTCAGTTTTTAATCTCAAAAGTAATCTAAAAAGGCTCATTTAGGTTGTTTTTCCAAAAAAATTTTTAAATAAAGATCACTAATAATTCATTTGTATTAAAATATATTTTCAAACACATACCATTTGTATATGAGACGAAACAAATAACTAAAACTAAAAAAATATGCTATAATACTCCAAACAATTTCGCTACATCGGTTAATCGGTCCAATTTTTGATTATATTCAAGGCGAATTCATTCCAGGTAATCTCGGTAGTACAACAAGTACAACTCGTACAAAAACCACAAGCAATTTGTTTTTGTAAAATCATTGTACACTGTCAAAAACCGAAACAAATGAAAACAGAAACAAAGATAATAAACAAAATTTTGACATCCAACAATTATAAAGCTAAAGAAAAAAAGTTATCAGCAGGGCTTTTAGGATCACCTGTAATGAATTCGCCTTGATTATATTTTTAGTCGTTTCGTTTTCAAAATAGGTTTCCATCAAGTGCCTTAATCTCTTTAAAAAAAAAAAGATATAAAAATTAATTGTATACACAATATAAAGAAAAACACTAAAATTTAAAGTTTTGAGTTTTGACGACATTGCAGCAAATGAGCGTTATGTATGTTAGTGTGGTTGTATAACGAAAAAAAAACTTATTAACTTTTCTTTTAGACGAATCGTGAAACTGAAAAGTTTGAATGGAGTGAATACCAGCAAGGCTTAATATTGGGCTCATTTTTCTGGCTGCATTGGTTAACACAATTACCGGGGGGTATTTGGGCAAAAAAATATGGCACCAAATTGGTGTTTGGTTTATCTAATGTTGTGTGCTGTTGGATGTGCTTTTTTATACCGGTGGCAGCATATACCAATTATAAAGTGCTTATTGCACTTAGAATCATACAAGGAACAATAGCGGTAAGATGTCTTTACGAAACTCTAAAACATTTTATTTTAAAGCAGAAATAAATATTTTTAGGGTTTAACTTGGCCTGCCATGCACGTAATGATTGCCAAATGGATACCCCCGAACGAGCGTAGTAAATTTGTAACCGCCTATTTTGGTAGCTCAATTGGTGTAGCCATTTCATATCCTTTTTTTGCTTACGTTATGCATTACATGTCATGGGAATGGGTTTATTATATTTGTGGTATTGTCGGTACTATATGGTGGCTAGCATGGTTAGCTTTGGTGTACGATAGCCCAACAGAACATCCTCGCATTTCGAAATCTGAATTACAATATATAGAAAAGGCTTTGGGTTCAAGTATTGAACAGAGTAAACAAAAATCCTGTACACCTTGGAAAGCTATATTTACCTCAAGGCCGGTATGGATGAATGTTGTCGGGCAATGGGGTGGTGTTTGGGGCCTCTTAACACTGATGACACAGTCGCCGACATATTTTAAAGTAATACATAACTGGGATTTAAGAGCGGTAAAATTTTTTAAAAAAAAGTTATAATGAAAGCTTTTTATTGGATTTTTGTTTATTTTCAGACTGGCATATTGTCTGGGTTACCCCATATACTTCGAATGATTTTCGCCTACTCATTTTCCTTATATGCAGATTATTTATTAAGAACAAATAAAATGGAGCGTACACATTTAAGAAAATTTGCCACTTTTATATGTAAGTTTTAAGACTTAGAAAATTGTAAACCACAAGTACATACAAGTATCTCTGAGGTATAAAATCTATAAAAAAAATTTCTTGAAATTCTAGGTGCTATTGTTATGGGTCTAGTTGTGTTAGCTTTAGCGTATTTTGGCCGTGATCCCATATGGGCGGTTGTGTTTGTATCTCTAGCTATCATGTTCCAAGGAGCCGGTTCTTCTGGACCCCTGTCGTCTATGATCGATATAGCTCCCAACTATGCTGGCATAATTTTTGGTATATGTGGCACTATAGGCATTTTGCCTGGTTTCATATCGGCCTATCTAGTTGGGATCTTGACGTTAGATAATGTAAGATGTTAACAATTCACTTAAACAACAATTTAATTTCAAATCTTATAATTTTAGCAAACTTTCGAAGCCTGGACCAATATTTTTCTCATTTGTGCTTTAATGCTAATTGGCAGTGGTGTACTTTATGTTCTTTTTGCTGATTCGTCTTTACAAAAATGGAATTATTATTCCCAGCAAAATGACACGAAGGAGTTACGATTACTAGAACAAATTGAGCTTAATAAAGCAAATAGCACCGATACTTAAAAAGACTTTAAAGACGAAATTTTTCAATTGAGTTTTGTTAATTTTAAGAAGGGCATGTTTTTGTATGTAGGCAAAAAAAAACTCACGAAAACAAAGAGCTATTTCCAAAAATATGTAAAAAGAATATCGTAATAGTGTCAAGCAAAAACTTTAATGAAACACTTAGTGGCCAATAACCATAGTCAAAAATAAAGTCGACTCTTTCTAAAGTATACTGTAGAACAATGGTGTTCACATGCATTTAAAGCAGGTTTTAGTTTTAAATATACATTATTTTGACTATCAGTATGGGCCATTATTGTTATTTTGTTTAATGCCGTATTACACTTTCACACAAGTTTTATGTATTTTGACGAAAAAGCAACTCTGATCTAATTATTGTTTAAAAATTTTAATTTTTTTTTTTTAATACGTACAAAGAAAAAAGTTTTTTATCAATTAAAAAAATGGTTTAAAAAGTATTTAAATTTAATAAATGTGATAATTGAATCCGTTATTTTTTTAATTGAAAGAAAATTAAGAATTTAATTTTTATTTAATTAAAATTAAAATATTAATTAAATAACAAAAAATCTTACACCCAGTTTACATGATGAATTTTATGACGTCATTTTTTGTTTCGGAGCAAGCGGTGTAGAAAAGAAAGAGGGGTAGAAAAATAGACACGGTTTCTGTATTCATGTTTTTTTTTTGACACTTCGCTTTACACTTTTTTCTGTTCTTTCTGTTACGTTTTATTTTTATATTTTCATCAACTGGATTAAATGAAAATGAAAAAATTAGACGTCCAAAAAAAACCATCGTATGAATTTGATTGGTTTTTGGTAGCAACTTCAAAATGGAATTAAGAAAATTGGACGTTATAAAATTCATCATGTAAATTGGGTATTAGTTGACTTTTTTTGTTTAAAATAAAATAATATAAACCTGTAGAATCGTTGTTGGGAATTGTCAATATTTAATTAAATAAATGAAGACATTGTTTAAAATGGCAAAGTTTTTTGATAATTTTTTTAATTAAAATGAAAAATATCATTTATTGAAAACATATATTCACCATTTTACAATTTTAAGTAATCAATATAACCATTTTGATAATAGGTGCAAGATCAACAAATTGTTTGCTTGATATTCACCCTTATTCTGCGTTTCGATTACGTTTCCGCATTCAGTTACGCTCGAATCGAAAATAGGTATTGTAAAAAAAAACCTAATCGAAAGAAAAGGAAGAAGAGAAGAGTATGTTTAAACCGGCTGCTTTGTTATGAAACGTATGAAATAGAAACATAAAAAATAAAAAATTTTGTAAACATTGTAATTGTTAAACTATAAAAAGTAAAATTTTATGAATAAATAGTGATAAATACATATATAAAAACTAAATATTGTGGTAACTATAATTAAATAAACTCATCAGTTAAGTGCGGAAAGGAAGAAAATAGCCAGATTATAAGCAAACGGTATTTGTGGCCAAACTATTCCAGTGTGAGGAATCCTGAAGCGCCGGAGCGAAATTTTCATTTTCTACACATCATTGCAAAAGAAAAATTTAGTTTAGAGAAGAAATGGAATCGATAGCCGCGGCGTTGTTGTTGGAAGAGGAGAGCAACGTGGTCCAGAATGCAGAATCAAGACTAGAAAAGCGAAAATTGAGAGACAGTTGCAATCCATTCGAGATGAGTGATAAATTGTAAGATGTATGTTTTAAATGTGTGTAAAACAATTAATTTAATTAATTTTTAAATTAAATAATATTAATTAAATAAATAAACTAAATAAAGCTTTTAAGTTACAAAAAAAAAACAAAATTTATTACAAAATAAATTTATAGCATTTCATACTTTTATTTTATTTAATTATACACTTGTTTAACTACAGAAACAAAAATCGAAAAACTTTCAGTTATACGCAGAATACCTACAATCTAAAAACAAATCGCATTGATACGGGGAACGGAACGCAGAATAACAAAGTTGCCAAACTGAGAAATTTACGATCCGAATCGAAACGCAGAATAAGGGTGATTATGAATTTGGTTTAAATTTGTTGATTAGAGAAATTTTTTAATTTTTTCTGTGTAAGATTTCTGATAGTGTAAAGCAGCTATTAGTCAACAGAAAATATAGAAAATTAGTGCTTTTTTGTTAAGTTTTTGAAATAAAATTAAGAAATTTTGTACAGATCAATGGTAATATCAAAATAAGTACTTAAAATTCGTGTAATAAGGTAAACTCGATAATAGTATTTATAATACAGAGATTGCACCCTAAACCTAAATATCGTGTGATTCATCGTGAGGTTGGATTTATAATGTAAAGTAAAACACATAAATTTGAAAGTGAAATTAAAATTTTTATTATCGGTTAAAAGAACAATTTATGGTATTTACTGTTTGAAAAAATTATCATGTACATGTTGGCCATGACTACGTCAGAGGTAGTCAATTCGGAAGGTCCGATTTTGGGCGACTCGTTCGAGCATAGCGACTGGTATCTCGCGAATAAACCGAGTAATGTTGGCTTCCAAAGCGTCAATGGTAGCTGGCTTATTCATGAAGACATCAGACTTCACATATCCCCAGAGAAAATAGTTCAAATGTGTGATTTCGCACGATCTATGTGGCCAATTTACCGTAGCTAGCGTGAAATTAAGTGCCCACCAAATGATTTCTCAACAAGGTCACTGTTTCACGGTCACTGGCTCATAGCGCCGTCTTATTGAAACCAGAGCTCACCCAGACCATGCGCTTGAATTTCAGGAAGCACAAAGTCGGTTAACATAGTGAAATAATGGTTACCATTGACGGTAACATTCTGATTTTCCTCATATATGTGGACAGCCGCCTGGCATTGCCCTTGGCAATGTTAGCTCCTACCAATTCCACGGCCCTGAGAACCCCCAGAACCTCCGCCTGAAATACACTGCAGTCGTCGGGAAGTCTATATGACTTTCTGATGTCCAGATCCTCAATGTAGACCCCCGCACTCGTGCCCTTCATCTTCGAGCCATCAGTGAAAATAGCAAATCCCCTATACAATCTGCCCTTCCCTGACCAGCTCTCCCTAGAAGACAATATCACCTCTGGCAAACGCCCAAAATCGACCCTAGTGACCAAATAATCCGTAGAGCCGGGCGAGCCTAGGTGATAACCACTAGTACTAATTTCACTCAAGATCCGCGAGTGACCCTCCGTGAAATTTCCTAACAGTCCTAGCTCCCTCAGCCTAAGAATGCTCCTTGCTGCCATTTCCCTCACATACTGCTCTATAGGCAGAAGATGAAGAATAACATCCAGAGCCGCCTTAGGGGTACTTCTAAAGGCACCTGTCATGCCGATCGAAGCACACCTCTGAGCCTTAGACAGAAGGTAACTCCGACTAGCTAGTTTCAATGCCTCCCACCAAACACGGCATCCATACGTAAGAATAAGTCTAACCACCGAAGTGTACAGCCATCCCACAACTGACGGCCGGAGTCCCCAACTCCTACCTATCGACGATCTGCAAGAATAGAAAGCATTGCGACCCCTCTTTAGTCTCTCCTGAGTATTTCTCCTCCAGGACAGCTTACTGTCCAGAAAAATTCCTAGATACTTAGCACTTTTAGATAGCCTAAGCTCTACTCCCCCTAGTACCGGCAGCCTAAAATTCTCCACCTTGTACCTCCTAGTGAAAATAACTAATTCTGTCTTCTCCGGATTAACTCCCAAGCCCTTATCAGTCGCCCATGCTGACAGTTCGCCCAGCGCCCCTTGCATGACATCGCTAATTGTCGGCAGAAACTTGCCCGATACCAATATAACTACATCATCCGCGTAGGCGACGACCTTCTTACCTATCCTGTCAAAACGTCCCAAAACGACATTGACAACCAAGAGCCACAACAAGGGAGAGAGAACTTCCCCTTGTGGGGTCCCCCTAGTCACGAGTTTCCTTAACCGCTCGTTTCCCCAGTCCGAGTGAATAACTCTGCTGCTAAGCATCAGCTGCTAAGCATCAGAGTTATCCATTCGACCAAGAATAACGAAACCCCTAAATCACTCAGTGCCTGCCTTATGGCCTCTATTTTCACATTATTAAAGGCCCCCTCTATATCCAGGAAAGCCGCCAAGGTGTATTCCTTGTCTCGCAATCCCCGTTCTATATAACCCACCACATCATGAAGCGCACTCTCAACAGGCCTACCCTTAAGATAGGCATGCCAGGGCGCCGCTGATGATGCCGGCGTCAATCTTCGTCCTCAGATGTAGATCAATCAGTCTTTCTAATGTCTTCACAAGAAAAGACAATAGGCTGATAGGTCTAAAATCCTTGGGTTTAGAGTGACCGGTTCTACCTGCCTTAGGTATGAAAATAACCCTGACCTCTCTCCACCCTCTAGGAATGTAGCCATTTAGCAGACATACCCTAAATAGTTCCACCAGCAATAGGAGTGATGATCCCTAGTCTCGAGCCCCTTCTGCTCGAGTGCTCCACCAACTCACGTACTTTCACATCAGGTGAATCGGTAGCCTCATATGGTAAGTATACCGATGCTAGTGCTAGGACCGTTTTGTCCCAAGCTTCACCTGTAACGACCGTGAGGTCTCCATTGCTGAAAGAATGAGACAACATAAATTTGAGCTCATTTCTTGCCATTATACAAGTTCGAACCTTCTCATCCGTGTGGGGTACGAACAGTGTATATCCCGTGGCCTTTAATCCAACTACCCGGTTGTTGTTGATCCAGGGCTCTTGGATTAAGGCTACGTCCACGTTGTTATCGATGAAGTGGGTTACTAATTCGGTTGAGGCTGCTTCACAGTGATGCAGGTTTATCTGCCCCACATTCAATCTCTTAGGGTCCATCATTTTTGGGAAACCTAAAACTGATAGACCCCAACCCAAATATCGCAACCCCACTCATCGACTTCAACTTCCTGAGAGACTCTTGGTCTACTGTGGGTAATTCGTCCCTAGGCGTAGCTCCCTTAACCGTGACCAATCTGTCATTATTAAGAGGGCTGGGTGGTGAACTCTTACCCTCCTTCCTTCTATCTTCATTGTAAGAGGATACGCCAGCAGAATCTGGTGAGGATCCTTTGTCTTTACTGACAACTTTTGATTCCTCAGCAGCCTCTGCTGTATACCCCGCAGGATAGGGAAGCCCTAGGATGACATCGAAAGAACCGTGGATTCTTTCGAATCCAGCAGTGTTCTTCCGGTGCATCGTCAGCAAATGCCTATCCCGCCCATCGTGCAGTGAAGAGTCTTTCTTAGCTATATTTTCTAGAAAGGCTAAAGAGACTCTCCCACCACTCTTGGCTTTTCCGAGATTCGATCGGCTCTCCGATGTGACCTGTTCTGTCACTCGCCAATTTGCTCTGTCTCGAATGTGACCACAAAAGTCGATGGTTCAACCCTCTGGTCCTGACCATGAGCTATCGATTAATCGATTAATTTTAATTTGTTTCAATTTGCGCGATTAATCGATTAATACAAAACATCGATTAATTAAATACCCTAGTATCTATACTGTATTTAATAAAGTATATAAAACAAATGCATTCTCCATTTATCTGACTTTTTTCCATTAATGAAGCTTGTAGAATTTTTTCTTTCTTTCTCAAAAATTTACAACAGATAATAAGGGGGCATTCATTCCATGTCTTTTCAGAAACGTCTAAAAATACGTTTGTTTTGTTTGAAGGCAATCGGGTTAGAGAAGAAAGAGGGGTTGCCAAACAGACACGAAATGAGTTTTCATGTTTATTAATATGATTTTTCATGTTTTTTTTAAATATATAGACATATAAAGAAGATTAGACAACTAGATTTTTTTATATCGTGAAAACGCAAGATGTTTTTGGTAGCATGTTCGAAAAAGAATGAATAAAACAGACATACCTGAAAAGACATCGTATAAATGCCGCCTAACTGTACAAGAACTGTATGCCTTTAATATTTATTCCAAGGAGCACTCCAGGCTTATAATTTGCAAAAAAAAATTATAAGAACATTTTGTAACATTTTTGTTGGGTATTTATTTGTAAATATCTTTTTGCCTAGATCTTTAATATTCTTTTTTGGATTTTCGACAAATCTCTTCTCGAAATTTTTTTTTAATTTAAGATCCTTACGTTGTTTATTCGCTTGAAGGCCGAAATGTTTATGGAAAGAAATAAGATTCGAAGTATTTCAATAACTATTTTGGTTATAAAACAGACAAAATTTAAAGAATAGCCTCTTAGTTTAGACAAAGGGCCGAATTATTTACTTGAGTTTTTTCTATCCCTAAGGCGCAAGTTATTATGTATTTAAAGAAGGTTTCACAAAAATAGCTAAAGTCAATTCCAAAATCGACAAAAAATATTTTGGAGAATTTAAAGATATGCGAATTGTATTAAATTTATATAATCCTGTAATTCCTAGTTAGAAAAAAGGGCCAGTACAAATTGCATTAAATGGAATGGATTAGTTCTAATAAGATGACTTTTAATTCTGGTCCATTTTTGCATTATATGAAATAGTTTTGTTCTGTATTTTGGTTTCAAGAATATGGTCACCGTATCTACTAACAGCCTGTTTTTGAAATAAAAATTTTCGTTTAGAAATTAATATTGAAAACAAAAACAAATTCGAGTTTTCTTATTGTTGTTTTAATGTAAATTCCCAAACGAAATTTTTTTTAACAGGTAGTAAAAGTTAAAAACCTTACACGGCTGACTTAAAACAAAGCGAACAAAGTTTGTTCATTTGCTTCTATTTTTGCAAAAGACTATTTAAGGAAATTTTTAATTGTCAAGAATAATTTTCCATCGGTCCATAATTTAACATATTACCATATTTACCATATTTCAGGGAAACTATTTAAATACGGCAGAAATAATACCATGCAATTTTGTAGTAATTGGTCCATAATTTACCTTAGGTCTCAAATTAAGCAGCCACCTTATGTGCCCCATACACGGTTCAATTCAGTTGTCAACTGAGTCTTTCAACTGAATTGATACTTGGCCACACACTTCATCAACTGAATTGAAAGATTTTAATTCAACTGTCAAATTTAGATTTTTTTACATACATTTTGACAGCTGATAAAGAGACTTGAGCACACACAGTACAATCGAATTAAAAAAATCAAAGTCTTTTGATTTTTCTTCAACCAACTCGACAACCGTCAAACTAATCAACTGACAAGGCCATACACGCTTTGATTTGGACAACAACCGACTCAGTTGACAATTGAATTGAATCGTGTATGGTCTGCTTTAGAACTATAAAACGCTATAACAAATTTCACTACTATATCGAAATTCGTTCTAATTTTTTTTTTAATGCCAGAAAATACTACAGAATTTTGTCATGATTGGTCATAATAAAATCAAATTCGTTTTTTTTTTTAGATCATATTAATATCAGTTTTAGATATTAATTAACTATAACATCTATATATCGTTACTTTAATATATAAAAGCCCTAAGTAATATTTTCCTTACTTTTCAGGAGAGGGAAAAAACTAAATAAAATCTTAAGTTTTGAAGATACAGTAATTTTTTAAACGCAGTTTTTTATTAAATTCTCTAAGGAATTTAATGATATAATAATTTTTTTAAAATTAAGAGAATTTTATGAAATTATATTAGATAGGGCTTTTAGTGATTCAATATATTGAAAGTTTTTGCGAGTTAGGGCTTTTGGTTATAAGTTAAAAAAAGAAATATTTTTCGTTTAAAACAAGGTTTTATTAATTGAAAACAAATATAATATGTATATATATATAAATATTACATATTATGTAAGTATAAAGGAGAAATGTATATTGTGATACAGATAAGATTTACAAGCTGTGGGGTAAAGAATCATAAAAACTATGACAATCGGAAGGAATAAACTTTTTCAGATGTTGTAAGTGTTCCCATTTTTTTATATTTATTGGAATTCTTTCTTTATATAAGCACGTGGGAGTAATGTCCTTATCGCACTTCCTGGAAGTAGTTCATATTCCGCATTGATGTTCGTTTTGTAATATAATAATCCTGACGAATCATAACCTAGAGCCCGCAACATATTCACAGTTAGATCTCCACAGCTTCTTCCTATATTTAAACATAAAAGATTTTCTTATACATTTTATTTACATTATGTATTTTAAGATATTTAGTACCTGGCCGTATAGATGTATATCGCTTTGGTATACTTTCGAAATCCAAAAAATAATCGTAACTTAATTGTTTGGCTTTCAAAGGAAATGGATCCTTTCGCGCCTCCCTAATGAGCTCTAAAAATTGAGAGGGCAAGTTTATTTGTTTTTTACGTATCTTTCGTTCTATTAGCGAATGAGTTGCATCACACTCCATCTGTGTATGTCCGCTTATCAAATATTTTTGCTCAATTGTTATACCAGTTTTCTCGCAAAAGGCTAATAATGCGTTGGATAATGTTACGTTTCTATTTTGATAGAAACATCCATCTGAATAAAGAATTATGTGGTGAATGTGTGGTGTACCAATTAGGAAATTTTCCAAATGCTTAGTGATGCACGTTGCAAAAACTGAAGCCACGAGATTCCCATTTGTTTCGTCCCATACATAATTGTGGGATTCATGTGTTACAGCATTGTAAATGGTAAAGTTATGTATTTTCAATTTCATTTTATAATAGGAAGCACTAGCGTTTAGTTGGGGTACTAATTTAACAGCTTGAGTATCCATGAAAAACACTGCACATAACAAGGACTCGGCATTTTTTATATCATTTTTCTTTTCTTCCCTCATTATATCTACTTTCTCTCTATGCAGTTCGTAGTCTTCTTGTGGCAAGCTTTTAGCTTTATATGAAACGCAAACATCGCACTCGTCTTTTTTTGGCTTGAATAAAGATATATTCAGATCTTTAAAGACCTCTGAAAAAATAGGATATGATAATTTCATATCTCGGTTTTTTTTATCCGAATTGCATTCTTCTGAATAGAGCCTGTAAACCTCCTGATAGGAAGTAAAACTGGTATCTAGATAAAGCTTTTTAGTCCTCTTTCTACAATAGTGAGATTCCATTTTCGGAAGCATATCTAGCCATTTACGAAGAAAGTTTCGTTTTTCTTTATATCGAATACCAGTAGCCGAGTTTTGTTTAACTTGTTTGTGAAAGCCTGAAACTTTTTCGGGACTTATTTGTGTACCATGATCTCCGCTTTTGTTAATCCAGTTACGTACCATTCTCTCCTTCAATCCCAGTGTTGAATGGAACATGTTGCGACATACTTGTAAACGCTTTGAATTAATTCTCAAAAAATATGAAATTGTTTTGGTTCGTGTTGAATTTTGAGAACACTTTTTTTTATCTGAGAAACTTACAAGCCCGGTAACATACAAACGCTTCTGGTCCCAAGTCATCTCCCAAAAAAGATTGAATATTTCTTTCCGTACGCACTCCGTGAATTTTGTACAGTGTCTTAACGTACTTTTTGCACAGAAACGTGACGAACAAGGTTCTCCCATTTGTCTTTCAGGTTTCTGACAAACTCCTGTTTTCGATAAACTGTTGTATTCCTTACCTTTCATACGATTATTTATGTTTATATTCCGCTGCCACTCACATTTTTCTGCTTTATTTTTCCTTTTCGGTGTACACAAATCAGATATTTCGGCCATAGTTGGGTTGTTAATAATTTTTCACGCGATTAAAGTATATCTTTAATTTTTCTCACAAAAACAAGCACAAAATGAGGTCCGCAATTTAACGTATTTAAAAAAATTAAATAAATTCAACGCCTACTATGCATCTGTGAGTCAATATATTTCACATCGTGCAACTTACTATGCTCAGTATAAGTACTTAAGTTAATTTCAAATAATGAGTTTGGGCTTTAATTTTGTAAAAAAAAATACTTTAGTGACTTAGGGCTTTTTTATACTGCTTGTATCTCTGTTATTTTTGGTCGGATCGAATAAATTTTTTTACCATGAGTGTACTAGAGGATTGTCTATCAAAATATGCAAAAAAACGATTTCAAAGAAAAACGACTTAGGGCCTTTGTATATTAAAGTAACGATATATAAAAATAAGTCCGTATATGTACGTCGCCGAACTAATCATAAACGCGTCGTGCGATTTCAACCAAACCTTTACACTACGTAGGCAGTGGCCCTGGTTTATATGAAGTTTGGTTGAAATCCGATAACGCATGTGTGTGCGGTGCGTATGTGAAGTGAGTGTGTTTTTGCCGCAGGCATTTTTTGTACCGCATACAAAACAAGTGTGTTTCTTTTCTTATTTTGTTTTGCCGTGCGAAGCAGGCAACGGGCCCGCTAGTTGTATAATAAAAAATTATTCTATCTGAGTTTTGTAAATTTTACCTTAAGTTTTAAATTTAATATTCGTTTCGGTATCGCCGGTATTTCTTTTTGAGTATCGTATCGGCAAAAAGGCGTATCCTTACGTCACTAATTTATTTATTAAATTTCAGTAACATAGCCTATGGGCCATATTTGACTTACAAATTTCTACTTAAAAATAGTAAAAAAAAAATTTAATTTACTTAACAACAAAATTTAAATAAAAAATTTAATAAAAAAAAAATTTAATTAATAAAAGGTCTATTTAACAAATATTCAAAGAAAATTCGTTTCATAAACGTGCTATAAGCCTAAAATATTTTTTATGAATATGTGGGTAAAATTACAAGGTCAATTATATTACACAAAAATTAAATAATTCCAAAAATTCTAAAATACATACAGACATTTAAAAAACGATCTGAACATAAGCACCTACTATGTTTCACCTAGGAAGCTTGCAAATTTTCCATTTGAAGGAATTTTTTTGGAAAATTTGAAGCGTACACTCACAGTATTATGTACGTTTTAACAATTCCTATTGATTCAATAAACTTTATTCGTAAGAAGATAATTGTATAATGTAATTTAGAAACTGTTAAATGATGTTTGATCTAGCAAAACGTTTTGCAAAAGAAAATAATTTTATAATTAAACTAGTGGTTACATGTAGGACTCAAATATTATATAGGTGTGAACATAGCTTTACGTTTGTACATTAGACCGACTGACTCACCATGTATGGAGGTAAAAAAAAGTGTTTTTGTTACCCCTCTGCAAATAAAGCTTGATATGTATTTTGGTTCTAGCGTTGACCATCCGTGAGCTGGACCATTTTTAAAAAAGGTCTTTTTTCATTTTTTCGAATTTTTTTGTACTTTGCTCCTAGACGACATAAATAAAATTTGGTATCATCGAAAAGAGTTTTTGAAGTAGCATCCAATGGTATATAAAACTTGCGGCCTACTAAGATATTTATCTAAATACATATTTTCGTTTCGGATTTTCATACAAATTCTACATAGGTAGAAATAATGTTCTGCTCTTCAAATTGAATCTGTTTTAAAATAATGTTAATTTATTTATTTTTTGTAATAAATCACATGAAACGCGAACATCGCGATATATTTTATCTTTTTTCATATATAGGCAATATGGGTATCAAATTTTTTAATTTTTCAATTTATCAAAATGTGAAAAATACAATTACAATAAAAAATATAAAATTTATAAAAAATATTTTCGCTATCTTTGCATAAAGTTTGCACGATTCCATTTTTTTTTTTGCAATATGACCTGATCGATTACTTTCGATAACAGAAAGACATGATTGGCTTACTAGCTTAACAAATCGTTCCGTGTTTTGCGAATGGCATGGGAATTCTAAATTGATATTGGTTAAAGAAGCCGTTAATTTTATCTCTATAAACAGTTTTTAAATTGTGGCTTTACCTGGTATTTCAATAATTTCTTCAGAATCACAAAGATCTTTTACATACTGATGGTAATAAAATTGTATACAAGGTGGTTCAGTAATGCGACAAATTTCATTCAAATTTATCATATCTTTTAAAAACTCGCACTCGAACAATATAAACTTAAGCCTAATTAAAATATATAAATTTTTGGAATATTTAATTGTCGAATATCATCAATATTACCATCGCGTTCTTCGAGAATGATTTTTTATGGCTCCGAGCAAACTTCTTTTTCCTTGTCTTTTGCCATTGATAGTAAAATGTTTTCTGGATCTGCAAAAAAACCCGTTTATTTGAATGGAACGATTGACAATTTGTTGAAGTTCGACATTTTATATATTATAGTAAGTGGCGTCTTCCGTGAATGGCATGAGGCTGACTTTTTACGAGAAACCAAAACGGAGCATAAGCTTTCATAACGAAAAATGACAACTTTCTTAATTCTTCTGAGGGGCCGGTTTGATAACATAAAGAGTCTTAAAATTCTTGATGCTGTCGTTAACTAACGCGATAAATTCAGTAATCCAGGCTTCAAACTGGCTACATGGCTATCACAATTTCCACTGTCTACGGCTTTGACCATTTCAAACAAGTTCTTTTGGTCTGCACGTAGTTCCCAACTATCAATATTTTTTAATACTTAAAAACTAAAATTTATATTCTCATCCAGGGTTTGAAAACGGATCTTTGCTTATCACTAGGTTATTATAATTCAAAAGTGAACAAATTTGATACCCATATTGGATGAATTTTTTCTTCCGCCTAATAATTAACCATGCATTATTGTATTTTTTTACTTATAAATTATTTATGCTTAATATTATCTTGTTATTTACCTTATTTATCTTAATACTCCTTTTATATTATTTGCATGTTTTTCGCTTATTAACTAATGATCTTAGCTATGAAATAATTTTAAACAGAATGGATGTCATCATCAAAATGCGACTAACTTTACCCTTTACCATTGTTGTTTGTTATGTAATAAAACCTCGTTTTGATAACGATGAACACTCAGGATAATACACTCTTTGGTTCCAATGAAGGCTCAATGTATATGCTGCGTATCTTGACTAAGTTGAAGAAAGGTATAAACATATGTCATATAAATGCACAGAGCTTGAATAAAGAAGCCGAATTTACACTCATGTTTGAAAATTCTTCAGTGGACGTCATATGTGTTTCTGAAACTTGGCTAAATCAATCAACTGCTGTAACTTTAATAAATCTTAAAGGTTATAAAATTTTTAGAGCTGATCGTAAGACTCGTGGTGGCGGTGTAGCAATTTTTATAAAAAATAATATAAAATGTAATTTTATATTCTCAAACCTTGCAAACTCCAATGTAAAAACAAAAATTGAATACTTGTTCGTTGAAATTGTATCCTCAAACAGAAAATTGCTTGTTGGCTGTGTGTATCGGCCTAATCGAAATATTTCCACTGACACCTTTTTTAATTATCTCGAACAACTTTCGTTATTATACGCGGACTGTGTCATTGCTGGAGATTTTAACTCAAATTTATTAAGTGAAACCACACTTTTAGATAACCTATTATCGATTGGCATTGAATCTATCAACCGTTATACACCAACTCATTATACTACTACATGCAACACTCTCCTAGATCTTTTTCTAGTTTGTAACATCTCAAAAGTTCAAGTCTATGAGCAACTTTCTGCTCCTTGTTTTTCCAAACATGACCTAATTTTCACTTCGTATGATTTTGATTTAAAACATTGTGACCAAACCTTTTCATATCGTGACTTCAAAAACATTAACTTTGAAATGCTAGATGAGCATGTCTCAGCCATCAATTGGGATAATATATTTTATATGATATCTTCTAATCAGCAAACCACTTTTCTTGAGAATAACATTTCTGATTTATATGAACGCTTTGTTCCAATCAAAACAAAAACTGTCAAGGATAATACTAGGCCCTGGTTCAATCCAATCATAAAAAATTTAATTAAGAAAAGAGATGTTGCGCATTCTCGCTGGAAGCGTTTCAAAATCCCAATTTTATACGATGAATTTCGTAGAATTAGAATGGAAGTTAATCGGGAAATAAAAAAAACTAAAACGTCTTTCTATGCTGAACGATTTAAAAGTGCTATTGACAGTAAAACAACGTGGCGAACTATACGCGATATTGGAATCGGTAATCATACCAAGGATATTGACAGCAATTTATCAGCGGACGACCACAACGTTATATTTTCGTCAATACCCTCATCAAACGATGACTCATACTCAAATGAGTATTTAAACTCATTGGAAGATAGTATAATTAATATCCAATTTAATTTTCGATGTGTCTATAAAGATGAAGTCTTGACTTGCTTAAAATCTGTAAAATCAAATGCAATCGGATATGACAATTTAGACCCTCGATTTGTAAGAATATTGTTGCCAAGATTACTACCATATTTAACCCACATTTGTAACACAATATTTACTACTAACATCTTTCCAAGTAGCTGGAAACATGCTAAGATTAATCCGGTCCCTAAAAATAACTCGGAGTTTAGGCCTATTGCAATACTGCCTTATCTTTCCAAAATAATGGAAAAACTTATGTATACACAAATAAATGAATTTATTGATCGGCGTAATTTGCTCACGCCCCACCAATCTGGCTTTCGAGCTAAGCATAGCTGTGTTACAGCATTAATAAATCTGAGTGAGGATATTCGAAATGATATAGATATCGGGAAAGTTAATATACTAGTGCTTTTGGATCACTCCAAAGCTTTCGATGCAATTGACCATTCTCTGCTTTGCCTCAAACTTAAAAAGCTATTTGGTCTATCAGGGACCTCGAATAATCTACTTCAATCATATCTTAGTAATCGTTACCAATCAGTATTTATTAACGGTAGCTACTCGTCTGCACTCCCTGTCACCAAAGGTGTTCCACAGGGATCTATTTTGGGACCACTTTTGTTTTCATTGTATGTTAATGATCTTTCTCAAACTTTATCATATTCTAAGTTACACTTATATGCCGATGATGTACAAATTTACAGTGGCAGTTCTGTCGAAGATATTGCAGATAACGTACGTAAATTAAATAAGGACTAAGATAGTGTTTATAGATGGGCAACCGCTAATAGACTTCTAATAAATTCCCACAAATCCAAATGCATTATCATTCACCGTAATACGACCCGTTTTAATATTAACATTGACATTATGCTTAAAAATGAACAAATTGAATGTGTACGCTCGGCAAAAAATCTTGGTGTTATATTCAATAATAATTTAGATTGGTCTGACCATATTAATAAAACTGCATCGAACATTTACCTAAGATTACGTGAACTTTGGCCTACCCAATACTTTACGCCTTTAAAAATTAAAATACTTATCGCCAAAACATACTTAATGCCACGACTTTTATATGGTTGCGAGTTGTTCTTAAGTTGCGACTTTCGTAGCAAAAACGTGTTACAGAAAACATATAACAATATAATCAGATATGTTTTTGGTTTAGGAAAATACGATAGTATATCACAGTTCACAAATAAACTTTATGGCATGACACTTAAAAACCTTTTAGATATGAGGGTATTGCAAATGCTACATATAATAATTTATACGAAGAATCCTCCATATCTGTACAACAGATTAACCTTTGCGAGGTCTAACATGGGTAATAAAATAATTCCCTTTGCACACCGCAGCCTGATATCTGAATATCAATTTTTTATTCATTCTGTCCGTCTTTGGAACCTACTGCCCAATCATGTCCAAACAAACAACAATGAGAACAATTTTAGAAATCAATTAGTCAATTATTTCATAAACTAATACCTATAAAACTAATCCAATTAATTTTTGCCAACAAAGCTATTTATTTATTTAGTTTAGTTTAGTTTATTTTTAATTATTCACCCCTATCGTGAATAGCAAGTGGAATTTTTGTTCACGTGAAATTTTTATTCCACACGAGGGGAAAAATGGTATCGTGAATCTCCCGTGAAAAATTATTCCCGCTATCAATTCTCAGTGAATGTAGAAAAGGGAAGAAGCTGAAAACAGCATACAAAATCAAAGAAATTTGTGTTAAAAAATATCCTAAAGAAAATTTAAAAATACAGTTAATTATAATATTGAAGTGAAAGTTTGTTCGCACTATTTAAATTTTATGTGTTAAAATAATTTGGATATATTTTGGAAAACTAATAAAATAAAAGATTAGAAACAAACGTGTTCATAATGTTCGGAATTGGAGCAGCATTATTATTGCAAGAGGAGGAAAGCAAGCACCAGCGAATTGCTCGCCGACGTTTACGGGACGCATCAGACCCCCTGGAGTTACCAAAATTCTGTCACCACGTCTTTGGAAAGCTTCACAAAGCCGCAGGCAATCGATCTGTTGCTTTGCATTTTGTTGAGCAAAATATCGGTTTGTGCCTTATTAACAGATCTTGCCCTTAAAATAAAATTTGCAAACTTTAATATTCGAGTTATAATAAAAATTACTTACATTTTTTGTTCTGTTCCCCACCGAAAACAAAGCGAATAAATTAAAGGGAAATGTGAAAAAACTCGCGGGAAAAAAATCATTCACGATAAGGGGAATTAATTGGTGGCGTGAAATCATTCACGGGGAATGTCTTCACGATTGCAAATTACGGGCAAAGGGAAAAATTTCGAGGGAAAAATTATTCATGATAGGGGTGAATAACTTATATGTTACACTCAATCAATTTAAAACTAATCATTCTTTAAATTAAGTGTTTAATTCATTTCCATTTTGATATAATGTACCCTTTTTTTTGTTTTTTTTTTTTTGCTTCTTTTTAAACTTTATCGTTGAATTGTGATAACCTAATTATGTTTTGAACAAATATAATTCCTGCACTTTAACTATAAGATTTATATCTTGTTGTGTAGGATAAGCAAGAAATTATTAAATAAAATAAATAAAATAAATATTGCCTATACATATATGAAAAAAGGTAAAATATATCCCGATTTTCGCGTTTTATGTAAATAATTACGAAAAAAAAAATAAATTAACATTATTGTTAAACAGATTCAATTTGAAAAGCAGGAAATTTTTCTACATATGTAGAAAAATATGTATTTTGTTAAATATCTCAATTAGTATGTCGCAAGTGGTCAAGTTTTATATACCATTGGATGCTGCTTCAAAAACTCTTTTCGATGATACCAAATTGTATTTATATCGCCCTGGAGCAAAGTACAAAAAAATTCGAAAAACTGAAAAAAGACCTTCTTTAAAAATGGTCCAGCTCACGGATGGTCAACGCTAGAACCAAAATATTTTGGGAATCATCATAAAACATATCAACCTTTATTTTCAGAGGGGTTACAAAATCACTTTTTTTTTTGAGTCGCTCTAATGTACATACATACACTCACAATATTATTACAGTAACGGACTGTAGGTTATTTAAGAAGTATTCCGTTCAGTCATTTTTAAATAAATAAATATTTAAAATTCCAAGAAAATTTATTTTTAACTGATTCTAACATTTTTTCAGAAAAACTAAGTGCACAACATTAAAACGGATTTTCAGTTACATTTAATATTGTCAGTTGATTAAGTAAAAGTATTCTGTATGTAAAATTAAATGAAAGTGAAATTTAAAACAACTGTAAATTTACCTAAAAACCAATCTACTTATTTTGCATTTAATTTTAACAAACCGTTTATTTAATTTTTACTGTAAAAAATTCTACTGAGAATTCCATAAAAAATTAACCACAAATTCGGTAAAAACAAATGAATTTTCAGTTATTTTATATAATTTAACTATCAAAAAAAATAACCGACAAATTCCGATAAAACAAATGGATTTTCAGTTGCTAAAAATAATAAACCTTTAGTGTAGGGAAAAAAGGTATTTTTTCTGGACACGTACGAATTTATTAAATTTCCACTGGCATCACTGACGTAGTGTACAAACTGCGGCTTACTTTTTGTTGTGTATACGGCTGTAGTTGTCGTATGCAAAAAAAGTTAAAGATATACTTAACCCATACACTTTTGCTAGGCTTAGGCCCGTTTTCACAAATGAGCGATCAGTTAAAGGGAGGTTCATCCTACCTGGTAGGTATCTAGTGATTCTCTAAAATCTAAATTAAATTCGCATCGCAATACTTAATAAGCATTACACCTACTTTAAGTTATCCCTATCAGAAGTTCTATAAGTTTAGAAAAAATCACCCTGTACTTTAAAAATTTTCATTTGGAATGACAAACTTAGGCTACCTCCTCCAGCACTAGTGGTGGAGAGTATATAAAATCTGGATAAAAAACAAGAAAGATTTTATTTAATTTAACTTTGCACTCGTAAAACTGCTCTGAGTGGAGAAGCAGCTCGCGCTGGTTGTCATTATTTCTTAAGGACAATCAGATCGTTCTTGTTTGTATACTTTTCGTGTGTTTTGCGTTGTCACCTCGCATTGGTTAATGGCTTGGCGTCGTCTAACTGTACCGAGTTACAGTTTTTGTAGTTGCCAGCAATGACTTTGTGCAATCGTTCGTTACCTCAATATTTTGACGTGTTTGTCTGGTGGAGAACCAAAAATAACTCAACGTGACTGGTGGAGAACCATAAAAAACTCTGGAGTGGATTATGGAATCTCTCGCCTTCCTATACGAAGGTCTAGGTCGAACGAGGACTTGTGGTTAAGGCTCCAAAAATTCGTGTGATACCTTGGCAATATGACTTAAATAGTCAAACAAAAACTTTTTAGTTTTAAGTAAAATCAAAAAAAAAAATAACTTTGTAAACATATTGCGAGCATTTTAAAAATATTCAAATACCAATATTATTATTTGTTGGAAAATTATAATTTTATTGTCTAAAAAATAACAAACAGTCTTTATTTACATCATAAATTAATTTATAGTTAAAATTGTTTACTCCCACGGTAAACGGCCCAAAGGACATGATTTCCAATCATGAGTTCCATCGTCTGTTAAAAAAAAACGTGATAATTTTTATTTTACAATACTTTCTTTAATACAAAAAATAAGAAGGAACATAATTATCTAATAAAGTATATGTATATGTACTGAGAACATATTCACCCATAGCGTGAATTAAGTTTTCATCGAATTCTGTTCCCTTTTCCCTAAAAAATGTATGGGGAAAAACAAAACTTTTGAGGGAAACGACAATTCACTTTTTATTCACAATATGCGTGATTAAGATCAAAGTATAATATTAACTGCCTGTTTGTAGAACGCGATCCCAAAAGTGACTCGTTTAACTTACATTTAAAACAAAAACAAAGTTTGATTTCTAGAGAATTATTCTGGCTCTACGTTATGGAATTTTGACATTTAGGGTAGAGGTTTCTGTGCACATAATGTACATTTTTCGTCTCACGCGTAAAATATAAATTAATTTTAATATTATTTATTAATGACATGCTAAATTCCAAATTTTTAATTTTAATAAAAACACTGGAATTTATTGTTGTGTGCCAGCTCGTCAGCAAACTTTTTCCAAAGACTAAAAGAAAATCTAAAAATACATATTATACAAAAAAGGCCATAAAGTGAATAAGAACTTTAAACACTCAGGTATTACTTGTAACAATATCAAAGCTTCAACAAAGACACATTTTTTTATTTATTATTGAACCAGGCAAGTATACTTTGAGTTTCCTATCTTTTAATAATATCTGTTCACATACGCTTCTTACTATAAATGTTGACACTATATTCATATTTACCTGGCATTAAAGTCCATATACCATATTGTAATTTAGCTACCTCATTATTTTCTTCCTCAACATCCATTTCCATATTATAGGTTTTAGTTAATGTATTTAATAGATCTTTATCTGTATAGATTTTATCAGCATTACTCAACGTGCCTTTAGCGGAATTTTCTGCTAATTCTGTTTCAGTATTAGCCTCAAATATGCAATCGATTAATCTGGTCAAAGTGTTAATTTCATGTTTATAAAGCTCTGGTACAACTAGAGGTAATAAACTGTAGAAATAATATAGAAAAAAGGTAGATTAAGAGGGAACTCTCATAAGAAGTTAATTTTATTTAAACACCTTTTCAAAATGGGTGCTGTATATTCATTAACAGCTTCTAAGCGATCTTCGATGAAATTACGTTCAAACACCCAAACCCAAGGTCTACGGAAATGATCGCCAAATATTATAGTTCTTTTCATATCAATACCACTATAAATGAGCAATTCTCTGGTACCTTCAGATATTTGGGTTAAATCTGAATTCTTGAAGGGGGCCTCTTTAATGGTGGTGTCCTGTAAAAAGTAGTTAATTAAAATGTTAGTTTTTATTAACTTTATACATTTAGCACAAAATATGCTCCACTTGTCTACAACATTAACTTCTTTGCATATCCTAAAAGGTCCGACGTATTAACTCCTAATTTGAATATCATATTACCGACCAGGCAGTCTTCCACTATCGATATCTAGCATAGTTCTTAAACATCTCTTGTTTGCGCCTATCAGTAGTTTTGTTTTTGCTCTTTTTATTTCAGGTTATAAAGGTATTGAATCTTTGCCCTCCGTTTATATTTTCTACGCATGATTGGGTACTTTCTGCAATCCATTTAGAAACTTAACATAAATGTATGCCTGGTGCTCGCTTGTCGGCTGTTATATTACCGGCTATGTTGCAGTGACTCGGTAACTAGCATAACTTTACTCACACTCAACATGCTAACACTGCCCTAAAATATTACAATATTTTCAAACACATCTTAGATTATTTGATATTATTATACCAACACCACAATAGTGGAGATGGTATTATGCATTTGTGCTGACTTTAAATTATACCGATCGACTCAGAAGCACTTTCCAAGAAGAAGTTTTGTACATTGGGGCGAATCGGTCAATAATTTCACTATCACACCAATTTCAATTAAATTTAAAACATAGACAGATCCATGTTAATATGGACATATAAGCTATGCCTTTTTTAAAAATAGGAGAGGGGATATAGGGGTCAATTCCTGCCTCCCAGAAACAATCAAACCAATTTTAATGAAATTTAAAATAATATATATATTCACATGGACACATAAGCTTTGCATTTTTTTAAAAAAAAATAGGACCACGAGGGAGAAATTTTATTTTAATAAAATTTAAAACATAGATAGATCCCTAATCATATAGCCACATTAGCTATATTTTTTTTCAACACTAGGTCCCAAATAGGTACACTTTCTTGTTCTAATATATGTATTTATAAATTTGTAACGTTACTGACTGACTGATTCATAATCGCTCATCCTAAACGCCTGCAGCTAATAAGCAGTTGGACTCTAGCCAAATCGATCCACTAAGACGACATTTTTGTAAGTTCGAATGTTTAGGGGTAAAAAAGGATAAAACACTAAACTAGAAGAGATACAAAAAAAGTTTACACTTATCGTTGTTGGACAGGTATCTAGTCCTTCTTTTTAAATTCTACCCTTTTGGGGAGTAAAAGGGTATAACCTGTATTTTGGAACTCTTTGTCACCCCATCTATATTGTTGTAACCAATTAACATAAAAATAAAAATCATATCACATTCGTAACTTAAATAAAAAATACAAATATAAATTTGGTACTTTTTCGAAACTCGAAGTTTTAAGGGTGAAAATCGAACTTATTTTAATATCAATCTCCCTCCATTCATTGACATATACATATTAAATACTAGGCTTCCACTACAATATTGAAATTTTTGATATGGGGAGAAAAAAGTATCCAAAACTATATTTTTCTTTTCCGTTCCACATGTGGTACATTAAAATTTTTTATGATATTAAACTTAAGGAATGTTCACATTATATATTTGTATTTTTCATGTCGATTGTCACTTTTTCACATGTTTAATTTGTACATATCGTCTGAACACCTCCAAACAATATCATGTGTTATTTCTCTGTGCACAGTATATATATATGAGATTTTTGATTTAGAACTAGTTTTATTTTCAAGTTACAAAGCATCTGACATCAGCTGGGTCGTATTAACAGAATTGGATGGGGCGCTAAAAATTGATTGAAATTTTATCATAGCTATATAAATAATAATAGTAAATAAAAAATAAAAAATACACAAATAATTATTAAAAATGAAGGGAAAATTGAAAAGGAATTAACAAAAGTAAGTATGTATGTATTTGTTTTTGTATTTTTAACAAAAAAATATAACAAATTTCAATTTAATTTTTGTACATACATATAACCACTCAGCTGTTTTAAGATTGTTTTTCTTGATAAATTATGTCAAATGTACTTTACTTATGTATAACTCAAATTTTGACATACACATGAAATTACATGTGTGTAGAAAAGTGACATTCCACTTGACAAATACACAAAATGTGAGCTTTAGAAGCATAAAATTATAGGTGGAGCGAATAAGAACCTATAAGATAAGATATGTTAGTACTTTTTTTTGTTAAAACCTGGAATCATAAACTTGGAATATAGATATGTATGTCCGTCAAAGAAAGGAAGACGATAACGAAGTAGCAGGTTAAATTCCAGTCTCAACTAACCTAAATTGTATCACTTTATATGTTTCTATCCAAATCTAATTTCCTATCTTAAAAATCTCCAACTTACCACATCCAGTTCAGCTTTATACATCTTCTTGCACTGCCTAAACGCTTGAAACCCCTTTGCTATTTCAACAGCCCAAAAACTGGCACCAGCTCGTTTGTCTAACCCAGAAATAGGATTTTCTGTAATTTCTATTAAAGACAAAAACAAATCCTCGACAAAACCATAAACGGCCAACATACGAAACAGAGTTTGTGTGACGCTTATAAGAGAAACAAAATCTTTATCGACTGAATGAGACTCGTTTAGGGTAAAGAAATACGTCATTTTTAAAAAAGCTTCCACATAAATTTCCGTCATATCCTTAATAGCCACATCGCGTTTAACTAAAGCACAAAGTTCTTGAACAACAACATCAAAAGTCGCTTGGAGTGAAGTTAATTTATTGTCCATATAGAATTCCTTAAGAGCGTTAAAACGCTTGCCATGTAAAATACGTTTAAGAGATTTTAGATTTGTGGCACCTTTCATAAAGCCCTCTAAAGCAGAATCATAGATCACAAACAACTCGGAAACATTAACATCAAATTCAGTTTTATCTTTGCGCCTAATATGGGCCGCATCCACATCGCACATTGTGTTACGTTGGGAGTACCAATAATATTCATGCAACCATGAGACGCAATATTCCGCTGCATTACGTAGCACTTGTAGAGGTGGTAAAACTTGCCCATGGGCACAAATATGTCTTAAATCAACAACAAATGATTGCAGTCCCAATTCCTTAGCGGTTTGATACATAGTACGCATATTGTGTGATTGCATTATAGATGACATGAAATTAAAGAAACGTGTAAAGGCATTTGAATATAATATTTGTAATTCCTCTTCGTTGAACTTATTTTGGTAAGAATCTTTTAGTTGCACATCTATTATCACACTAGTAGCTAATACTGCAGCTGGACATAAAGTGCTGCGCCTTAGCTTCCATATTTGTATTTGGCTCAAAGCTTTAAGACGTGTCTTTGGGGTATATTGGACACCAAATAGCCATTCATATACTTCACTAAATTCGGAACTAAAAATTGATAAATATTTGATTAATATTGATTTCGGTACAATTCTAGTTTACCCAAGTTATCCAAAAAAAAAATGTGTTTTAATATGAAATAAAGAAAAAAAAAGGTGGTGACGCTTTGATAATATGGGTATTATAGATAAGCGTATCAAAAATTCTGAATGACCTCAAAATATCTAAAACCTAAATATTTAAAATATCTAAAACCTATAGGTTTTCATTTCTATACTTATACATCACGTGGGATAGTTTTTTTCACTTTTTGGAAAAAATCGACATGTAATATTCATACCTACAAGCCCTGGTAATGAAGCGGTTGGTTTAAAAATTCTTTTTCATATGACTTTAATGTAAAATTTAAAATTGTTTTGGTTCTACTGAAATTTTTTAAATTTTGAGTTTACACAGTATTGTTGAACAAGTTCGATATGTAAATATTAAAACAATTAGGTAGCGTCAGATTATAATAGGGTAAATAAAGAAAATTTGATTTATTAACCCTTTTCTGACGAGTTATAATGGTCAAGGTGTACCTACTTGGCGTTCGAATTTCTTAAATAAAGTCGTAAATTTTGATCGCAGGCATCTAAAATTTTTTGTGAACATGTATGTAGTTTAATAACCCGAACAAAAATCAATCGCTTTTTAGGTGACGAACTGTATGTTTAATTTAAAATTTGTGTTTTAATTATATGAAGTACCGTGTAAATCAAGGGATAACTGTAATTAAAATTTTTTCTTTATTTAGCTGTTCATGGGTTAAGGGAATTGTCAAATATAAAAGGTAATTTCTTAAGCTAATTCTCAAGGAATATTGCAACAAATGGACAGTTAATAATGAAGATATAAATAAGTCCAAATTAACAGTATGGATATTTCTTGCTGGACAGACGAAGTTTTCTGGCCAAAAAGACAAAGGGTAAAGCGTATCACGCATACAGTGTCGCCCCCTTACCAACAACCTTCGTCTGTGCAAGAAATGTTCATAGTGTAAATTGGGCCTAACGAAAAATATATCCAAAATTTATAGGGTCGTAATTTGGAACCTATTGGTTTCCGCCAAAAAAAAATCTTTTTATTTCGAACTTACAGAAAAAGTTTTCTTATTGGTAAAAATAAAGTCAATATTTCTATCTTGGGTAAACCAGATTTAAGCCTGAGTTTTTTAACATGCAAATTGTATTTATGTATGTACTTACACATTCTTCCATGGTCCCACAACTGTTCGACGTTTAACACTTTCATTTAAAGTTTTATTTTCTTGTGTGAAATCTGAACAAAAAATTTCATCGAAGAAATCTTCATCATGTTCATTATTAACTTCGTACATTTTATTATTATTCTTTTTTAAAATTTCTCAAAGCTAACAAACAAAAAACTTTTAACACGTGCAGCCGCCGCAATATCATTTATTGTCAATGGTGTTAAAATGTAAACAATAACAACAGCCAGAGCTGCCGTTTTAAGATATTTTAAAACTATTTCCACCACTAAACATAGTTGCATAAAATCGTATAGAATGTGGCAAAAAAATTTTTTCCAAAATAAAATTTTATTAGTTCAATAAATTTTCAATTTATTAAATGCTGGCTGCATTTATAAACTTTTAAAAACAATGTTTGCAAAATTTTTATTCTGCAATATCTGAAAATATTTAAATAATTTATGATTTGAAATATTATTTCATACCACAAAATGCTACTCTGCTGGCTTTAATAATATTAACAACAGAAAAAATTTAGTGTCAAAAATAATTATTTAAAAATTTTAAGTTTGTGAAAAATAAAAACATTTTGCAAAAGCAAATTAGCAAATTGTATTGAAAAAAATTATTAATTATGTGTTTAAGTCATAAAATTAAACATGAAGTGTTATATTGTGAAAAATTTTAAACTGAAAAATTTCAAATTTTGTTTTTTTTTTTGTTGTTCTTATGTGTGTTGAATTCACACAGAACCTATATGTGTGATGAGAGTTATAGAAAAAAGAGAACGTTCTCACCAGTCGGCATACTAGTTATATACTATGATTTATTGTCAATGGTGTTAAAATGTAAACAATAACAACAGCCAGAGCTGCCGTTTTAAGATATTTTAAAACTATTTCCACCACTAAACATAGTTGCATAAAATCGTATAGAATGTGGCAAAAAAATTGTTTCCAAAATAAAATTTTATTAGTTCAATAAATTTTCAATTTATTAAATGCTGGCTGCATTTATAAACTTTTAAAAACAATGTTTGCAAAATTTTTATTCTGCAATATCGGAAAATATTTAAATAATTTATGATTTCAAATATTATTTTCATACCGCAAAATGCTAGTTATGTACCTGTCAAAGAGTCAGCATACTAGTTGTATACTATGTTCTATACTTTGATGTCCACATTTTTTCATTTAAGTTTACAAAATATTGCAAAACGAACAATTTTGAAACGGAAACACTAATGGCCAATTACACCAATTTATTCAAATATCAATTCATATTTTTATATAGTATTTCATATACTTTATTTTTATTTTAAATGAAATACGAATTTTAAACATAAATTGATTTTTAAATAGAATTGGCGAAATTAGCCATAACAATTATAAAAATAAAATTTACAAAGAAACAAAATTAGGGTACGTTCGTAAATGCAGTTGTTTCGCATCACTTGCGCATCAGTAAAGTTTATTGTTCGTAAATCTTCACTGCCTACGTAGTGTATAAGTTTGGTTGAAATCGCACGACGCGTTTATGATTAGTTCGGCGACGTACATATACGGACTTATTTTTATATATATAGATTTATTTAAAATATTTTATAAAAATGCTAAATAAAATGCCAAGTGCTAAATGAAAATTTTACAGCTAAATAAAAAAGAGAATTCGGTTGTGAAATAAAATCAATTTTATTTTGAGAACTTTTTTTCTAATGCTCTCACATATAGACACTTATTCTCTTAGCAATGCTACCATGCTTTCATTCAACTTAATACATTTTGTAAACAAAGAAAAATAAGAACAAAAGAAAAAATGAAATGAGAGAGAATTTGAAGTTACTGCCGACGTTTTACTTATGGGCTTTAGGATTTGCCTGAAGTTGAAGACTCATTCTGTTTCATCATTAACACAACAAATTTTTTTTTTTGAAGAAATAAAAAGTTGTATAATATTCATATATAAATTCATATTATGAAAATGTTCGGCTGAAGTGCAGTTTATGGGGCACACGAATTAAAATATTGCAGCCCGATTCTGAATTAAAAAATTAAAATTTAAGGGGGCTGAGGCCCGTCCACTTCTTGGTTTGTTTGGGTGCTCAAATTAATTTTTTGATTGGCTTAATTAAATTGTTTTCTCTCTATCTTGGTATCAATAACCTAAAGCTATGATTACTAGGGTGGGTCGATTTAGCAATCGATATTGCGCCCATAGCTGCCAGATAAAATGTGTTGAAAATCGGAAAATTTCTTAAATAAAATCGTTAAAATTGTCAAATCGACTTACTAAAATCATCATTGTAAAATAACACTTGTTATCATGGTACAAGTACAAGTGTGTAGTTGTACCATGCTTGTTATTTTTTGAAAATTGTTAGCTATTTTCCGTTTGTTTTATTTGAAATAAAAAAATTATACATATATGTTTCTTGTCTCAAAAAATCGTTAAAAATAAAACAGCTATTCTAACTCCTATTTACTATAATAGCCAATCCCACGATGTCACACGTTAACGTTCGCATAGAAAATTACATGTAAAACAAAAACAATTTTTAGAATTTCTTTTTGTTTTAAATGTAATTTTCTATGCGAAGTTAACGTGTGACATCGTGAAATTGGCTATAAATGTATATATAATAAGAGAAGCAAGCATTTTTTAAATTTGAACAGTTCTGGGGGCTAACTCTGGCAGTCGAGATCGAATAGTTTTTCGATTCGTAAGCAATTTTATTTCTAATTCTGAACGAATTAAAAAATATTTTTGTTGTGAAAACTCAAATAAATAAAAAAATAATTTCGATTTCTTCAGTATCGACCGAAAGAATAAGAAATAAAATTGCTTTCGAATCGAAAAAGTATTCGATAGCGACAGCCAGAATTAGCATCCAGGTTTTGAAAAATCTAAATTAGGAAATTATTTAAAAAACATTTAGGTAGTACATATAAGTAAATTCTCGAAGCTTGTCAACAGATGGTTCTGCTTGTCTTGTGTAGGATGTCATATATCTAAATTTAAGAATCTAGGATTAGAAACCAGACTCAAAAAACATTTTTAGTAATTCATAAAAAAGTACGAAAATAGGATACCACATGAACTCATAGATATCCAGCACCGATTTTACTCATCAGAAAATCTGTTTCAGAGTTACAAAAAAATTGTTGAAAAAATGATCTATTACCACAAACCCAAGTGTAAACTATTATATTTGCATTATAAACTACTACCAAGGGACAGTTAGTGTCAACCAAATAAACGAAAGTGTCCAAGTTGTTGTTAAAAAAAGAAATAATAATAAAAACTTTTGTAAATTAGTACAAAATTTGCCATAATAGAAATCGTCAATTTAAGGGTATAAATCGTTTGGAACTCAAAATCGTTAAAATGACGATAAATCGACGATTTTTCGATGGCAATATCATTTTTTTTTTATCGAAAGAAATCCATTTTTCGACCAAAACTATTTCAAATTTTTTTGAAAAACTGATCACCAGATGAGCTATATAAAAAATTTGTTTTGTGGCTTAAGATATCAAAAAATCGAAGAAAAAACCCGTTTTTTACAATTTCACTTTGGAAAGGATATATTTAAAAAATTTGAAATCTTATGGATAGACCTTATGGATAGACCTTGATTGAAAACTATCAGTTTGTTATATGACTTTAATTTTTTGTGTTTTGTGCAAGGCGAATTAATTTCAGGTAATCTCGGTAGTACAACAAGTACAACTCGCACAAAAACCACAAGCAATTTGTTTTTGTAAAATCATTGTACAATGTCAAAAACCGAAACATATCAAAACAGAAACAAAGATAATAAACAAAATTTTGACATCCAACAATTATAAAGCTAAAGCAAAAAAGTTATCAGCAGGGCTTTTAGGATCAACTATAATGAATTCGCCTTGGTTTTGTGTCAGCAAAAATAAAATACATACATATGTAAATAAACTAAAATTAAATAAATAAAATTCTATCGGTCTTGATTAAATATCCGTCATCAAAGTATTCATTGTGTTCCCTACCGCTTCCGACGTTTCAGTTTATAATCATATTATTGTGTAATACAGTGGTTTGGTAAATGACGATTTTTTATGAAATTACCTTTTGTTTATATATTTATGTATATTTTTTTGTTATTTTATTTAAAAAAAAAAGTAATACACAGCCTTTATCAAACTTAAGATTAAAATTTTGAGTTTTGTCTAATAATAATTGTGATCTGCATGTATATGTACATTAGCGTGACCGTTAGTTGTATGGAGAATATTTTAGAAAATAATGAACATTTTTTTCGAATTTAGCTATCCAAAGGATAGCTAAGGTAAAATCTGTGGACTTTTGACAAAACGACTTCTTTCTAAATCAACAACTTTTCAGTAGAGCGAAAAAACTGTTAAAGTGACTTACAAAAGTAATTGTTTAGAAAATGAATATAATCGTATAATTGAATATTATACACTAATACTTAATGAACATTTTGCGATTATTTTTTTCCTTCTAGAAGCAATAGTTTTCTTTAAAACTACAACAAAAAAAAATAAGATTTTTTGTCAAATGGATTTTAAACAAACAAATCAACTTCTACCATGCAAGTCGTTTTGTCAAAATTGTTTTGTTTAAATTATAAAATGATCTTAGTCGCTTAAGTCAAGACAAGTTGTTTTGTGAAGTTGAAATATAAAAAAAAAGTTGAAAGAAGTTGATTTGGCAAAAAATATTTCGGTTTTATTAAAAAAAATTACACCACTTTTTCGGTACAATATGCTTTTATAACAATTTTCGTTTAAAAACAATAACATATAGGTATTTTATTAAATTTAACTAAAACATAACAATTCACTTTTAAATAAAAGAAATAAACTTATAATAATAAGGAAACAATAAAAAAATCATATTTTGCAGTATTTGTACATTAAACGTATCGTTATTGAGTTTCTTCTTCTTCAAGATCCGGATCAATTTCAAATGAACGTTCTCCTTCAGCCTTAATGTTTTTATAAAAACTGTGTAGATGCGTACTTATCAGTGGCAGCATATCCAATAAATCGCGTTTTTTGTTCTGTGATATGGCCAATGGAGATTTGTAACTTGGTTGCAATTTTGGAATCGGGACTTTTTGACGGCGAGAGTTAATGTCTAGCTGCTTAAAAACTTCTTCTGGGTGTAGTGATGATTTGTACTGCAGAATTCCGGGTTTGCTTTTTTCGTACCGCATACAACGCACCTGTTTCCACTCGAATTTTTCACCTGAAAAATATATAAGTAGTAAAAAATACAAATTAATATATAAATTATTTAATAAATGAAATTAACTTTAGAAATACCTGAAATGTTGCATGTTCTCCATGTGTATTTATTTTTCATCAGTGCATTAAAATCCAAGAAATCCTTTTGGTTTAATTCGTGAACAATATATTTATTACTTGTAGCCGATATTAGATTTGCCCAGTCATGTGTGTGGAATATTGAAAAAGTTGAATTTTTCTTTTTTTTTTCAATTTGCGCATGTACTGTGTCACATTCAAGATGTGTATGACCCACAACTAGAAATTTATGGTCAATCACTTCAATGCTTTTGTGCTCTTCCAAAACTTGTTGAAACATTGCACAAATATATGAGATGCGATTTTGTCCCGGACAGGAGTCGCTGTACAAAATGACGTGGCGAATTGTATCAGGTAAACCTAACAAGCATTTAAAAAGGCAAGACCCAATATCGTTTGCTCCACGTTTTGCAATAGTTTCATTCCACAAGTAACATTGAGCCTTCTTCGTCGCCCCATCATGCACCGTTAAATTAAAAGTCCATAATGGTCGCTTATAGAAAAACATGGACGCACGCAAATACGGAGTTGCCAAACATTGTTGCAAATCAAAAGAAAACATTTTTACATTTGAATCACTTAATGCAAGCTCCTTATCATTTCTTTTGCACTCATAAGCAAAATCTGCATCGTCGTGATGTTTTTTTTGTTGCATTTTAAGCTGGATCTTTTCGTCTCCATCCGATGCGTTTGTAATTTTTGATTTAAGCGTTTCACACATATTACAAAGATCTAGCTGCGGCATTTTAAATTTAATGTTCATTGGTTGAAAAATTTCTCTATATTTCGTTTCCGATACGGGATCAGAGTATTTTTCTGCATACAACCGATATAAAGTTGCAAAATTAAGACCGCGTTGAAAATATAATTGAGCTGTATGGCGACGACTATAGTGGCTTTCATACTTGGGAATACTATTTATGTATTCTATTACTTCATTGTATTTATGAATCGGCATCTTGTGACGTGGCTCGTGTCGGCCACGTAGGTCATCCGGTATGAGCCCACCAAATAGTTGATTTATTTTAAGACTATTTACAGTTTTGATGCTCGAATCAGTTTCTCCAAATATTTTCAAAAAACACTTTTTGCACACTCGATTTCTCTGTCCATATATCTCGAAGTGGTAGAAATAAACATACTGCCGATTCCGGGAATTCAATGCTTTCACAAAAGTCTCGGATTTTTTAGTTTGAATGTCAATCATGTTAGAAATGTAAAGACGACGCTTATTATAATAACCAAGATTCCAGTATTTTTTAAATATGTCTTCTTGCTGCTGAGAATTAATTTTGTTGTGGCACATTTTTTTGCACTGTCCTATTGCATCAAATATCTTGGCAGGTGCTTTTTTATTCCGATATGTATAGTATTCTTTTCCCAAATTTTTGTTTAATTTATTCAAGCTTTTTGAAGTTGTAGGCATATCAACAAGTTGTTCTTTGCTAGATTGTGGCAAGTCTGACTCGGTAAGATTAGATTCTAATATAGCAGCCATATCTCTAATGCTCTCCGACGTTGTATCCACAAGCGAATCCTCTGAGGGAATGTAATCAGAATCATCGAAATCGGTTTCGTGAAAAATGTCTTCATCATTTTCCTCATTTTCCAAGTTCTCAGCCTCGTTACTTGATCCGGTTTGTAGCTGATCCAGTTGTGTTAACATATCACCACTAATACCGATATTAAAAGATGTTATTGTCTCACAGGGATTCTGTCCATCGTTAGCAACATGTCCTTCAGCCGATTGTTCTATTTTATGTTTTTTGGCCGCAAACAAAGGAATATTTACGGGACTTTTTCTCACATTTTTGCCCATAGTCACAATTTTTTTACCTCGGTCCATTTTCACCAATTTTAATTTATTGTTTAAAAACAGCTTCTTTTTTCCTTTTTCGTTTTTAGAAAAACACTTGTCTTAAGATAAGACTTCACTTTTTTTAAATTATCGTTTTTTAAAAGAACTTCTATTGATACAAGACGTTTTGTCGCAACTAAGGCTAGCAATAAACTGTTTAAAAAATCCATTTGTTCCAGACAAGTGGTAAGTTTTTCAAACTTTGCTTTTGACAAAACGACTTCTTTCGAAAGAAGCTGTTTTGTCAAAACGGAATTGGTAAAAATGTGCTAGAGCTAAATTGAAACAAGCTGTTTTGTCAAATGACAGTTATCAGTTTTTTGTGCTAATTTTCAATTCTCTGAAAGAAGTCGTTTTGTCGAACTGAAATTGGGAAAAAATCTGAAAGAAGTCGATTAGTCGATTGCATATATTACGTTCTAAAGGTCGTAGAAATACGGGGATTTGAGCAAAAGAAGCGCGTTAAAATGTTATATTTATTATAATCTTGGAAAATTGTCTTATCTCGAGAGAAGTCGTTTTGTCAAAAGTCCACAGAAATGTAACAAGAAGATACAAGATAATAGTCTGGTAGTGTAGGTATAAAGTCATTGCTTAAAATTTAAGGAATAGAACTATTACAAAAAGCTTTATAAAATACATAACTGAAATTTAGCTCATAGAATAAATTCGAAATATAAAAAAAAAGTTGAATATAATTAACGTTGCCTTTACACATGCAAGTAGTGGCATGCCACTGTTCTACACATATTTAGTCAATTCACAAGGTATCCTAACATGTCATATTGTCAAAATGTCCTAATATTTCACAATGGTTTAAAAATATTGTTGTTGGTTTGTTAACAAAAAGTGTCTTAAATAAATAGAACGTTGCTTGGTGTGTTTATTGTGCTGTCGTAATTAATCAGAAAAGTCCAGCGCTGAGCGGCTGAGCCGTACAACAATATTTTTAAACCATTGTGAAATATTAGGACATTTTGACAATATGACATATTAGGATACCTTGTGAATTGACTAATTATAAACGAAAAAGTGTTCGAAATAGTCGAATCTCATGCCATTTGCGTTTCTGTTTACACATGCCACTGCCAGTTCATTTTCAAAATGTCGTCGAAGCGTCAACTTGAGATAATTTGTTTACATCTCAAATAAAAAAAAAGTACCAGAAAACAAAAAAGAGTTGCCGACTTCATCACATAGTTTTATTTTTGGGGAAATAGTTTACATTTATTTATATTAGCATTATTTTAGCAAAATTAATGCTCTATAATTAGGAAACTTACTTATTTTAACGCCCGTTACTACAAATTAATCATAAAAATGCATTTAACAGTTAAAACTTTAATTACAGTTCGACAACAATCCAGTCGATTTGCATTAAATATTGAACAGGGTAACATTGCTAACCTAGCATTTACACATGCCACTGCCAGTTCGAAAAACTCAATACACTCACGATTTTTTACTAATACACTCACATTTTTCGCAATGGCAGCTCCAGTGGCAGCAAAAATTGCATGCGAGTGGAAATTTGGCACTTGCATGCCACTAAATGTCAAAACGATCAGCAATGTTACCCTGTTCAATATTTAATGCAAATCGACTGGATTGTTGTCGAACTGTAATTAAAGTTTTAACTGTTAAATGCATTTTTATGATTAATTTGTAGTAACGGGCGTTAAAATAAGTAAGTTTCCTAATTATAGAGCATTAATTTTGCTAAAATAATGCTAATATAAATAAATGTAAACTATTTCCCCAAAACTAAAACTATGTGATGAAGTCGGCAACTCTTTTTTTGCTTTCTGGTACTTTTTTTTTAATTTGAGATGTAAACAAATTATCTCAAGTGGACGCTTCGACGACATTTTGAAAATGAACTGGCAGTGGCATGTGTAAACAGAAACGCAAATGGCATGAGATTCGACTATTTCGAACACTTTTTCGCTTATAATATGTATAGAACAGTGGCATGCCACTACTTGCATGTGTAAAGGCAACGTAAGTAGCTTATGAAAAAAAAAATAATTCCAGATTCTAAATAACATATACATATGTACATATTTATATGGAAATTATTTGTTCTAAGCATGTACCAAGGCGAATTTACTATAGGTGGCGGCGAGACTACAACAAGTCAACAACACAAAAAACAACAGGGTGTTTTATTGTTGCCAAGGCGAATTCATTTTCAGGTGGCGTTGAAAACACAGCTGTGCTACTTTTTTCTTGCATAATTGGGTAGAGATATGTCAAAAGTTGTTTACATTTTTCCCCATATTTATGTAGAGAAATGTCAAAATTTGTTTATGTTTACATAGTAAACGGAAGTTTTTGAAAAATTTATTATTATAAATAAAAAACGAAATATTTTTTGTTATTTATAAAAAATAGTAAAAAGTGGTTGCTTAAAAGTAAAAAGTTTAAAAGAAACTATGGCGAAGCAGAATGGCAAGCCCAGGCCTTTAAGATTTTAGCAGATATGGAAACTTATCATGAAGAGGCCCGTAACAATTTCGAACATTGTTGACTTGGTTACATTAATATGCCTGCTCGCGTACTTACGGTTTGGGCACCAAATTACCCTGGGAAGAGCAATGGCTCATAGAATCTTTATCTGATTTCACCATTTATATGGCCTTCTACACCGTCGTACATTTGCTACAAGCTGGTCCTTTCCGTGGTGAAAAACCCAGTCCTTTAGGCACCAAAGCCAAGGATATGACTCCTGAGGTATGGGACTATGTATTCTTTAAGGATTCCACTTACCCGAAGTCCACAAATGTAAAAAAGGAAACTTTGGATATTTTAAGAAGAGAATTTGAGTATTGGTATCCAATGACTTTAAGAGTATCGGGAAAGGATTTGATAAAAATACATTTGACATTTACAATCATGCTGCCATTTGGCCTAAGGATGAAACTAAATTGCCCAAAGGTATGCGTGTCAACGGCCATTTACTTTTAAACTCCGCGAAAATGTCTAAATCTGATGGAAATTTCTTAACACTACATGAAGCGTTTGACCGATGCTGGCGACAGTGTAGATGCCAATTTTGTAGAAAGCACCGCAGATGCTGGTATCTTAAGGTTGTACACGTTCATTGAATGGGTCAAGGAAATTATAGCTGTCCGTCCTGCCATGCGCAAAGGATCTAAACGTACCATCAACGATAAGGTTTTCATTAGTGATAAAAAAATATAAAAAAATGTTGTTAAAGGAAGCTTTGTGTACTGGTTTCTACGAGATTCAATTGACCAGGGATAAATACCGTGAGCTGTACGATTCTTCACAGCTTTTACGATTTTTAATAAATATTAGACTTTGCTATCATGCCGCTGTTAGCAAATTAGCGATCTTTTATTAAACTAAAAAACAAGCCTGAAATTACAACAGAAGTCACAGAAGCAAATTTTATTTTTGTACTGTCGTCTAATTTTCTTAATTTTTAATGATTTGTTGTAAATAAAATAGCGTATTGCATAAAATAATTAATAAACAACACATTGAATATTTTATTAAGTAATTTATTATGACGGTCATCTTACAATAGTCGCAAAAATATTAAAGTGATTTTAAAAAGTTGTGTACGTAGCTGAACATTTTGAAATCACAAAATAATTTGCCCAGAACACCTTTCTTGTGGTTTCAAATCACTTTGATAAAATGTGATTTTCAGAACAGGCCTGATAGTAAAAACTTTCTAGTTATAGACAACCATCTCCATGCTTTAAAATGTAAAACTTATGCAATACATTCTGTTTGTAACATCGTGTTTATATTGCTTAAGGGAAAAATCAAGATGATGAGTGCTTGGAAATATTTCTTGGCTCCATGTTAATAAAAACTTATTTATTTTACGATTACACAAAACTTATTTCTTTTCTTACACAACTTATTTTTTGCTGTGTTCGATTTTAATTTGCGTTGTAAATCACAAAATCATATATTTTTAGTTCTGCTGTTGTTTTTATTTTTCTGCCGTAATAGCAGCTGTATGGGTTTTTTGCTCTTAGTGATTGCGAACAAATTCCTCTTTAATGGGTATTGCCTTGATGTGGCCCTGTTGAACCAAGGACCTTATTGAAACGGTGGTCCTACCTGAAATATATACAAATTATAATGAAACCATTGGCTTCATGTAATAAGAAGCTTACCTAAAGTGACTGCATAATGTCTGGGAATGCTACTTTATAGCACACATAAGCGACAGCCCAATGAGCCACCTTTGATAAATAGTGAAAGATTAAAACATACCAGTATTAAATAAGTTTTAAATAAACTTGCAATTTTTAATACACACTATGAGATAAATTAATTTATTACTGCTCGACATTTTTTAACATGTGCTGCAAACAATTTTTTTCAAACTTATGTAGAGAAATGTCACAAGTTATTTACAATTGAATTCGCCTTGTTTACGTATATTGACAACCCGACCAACTAAAGCAGCCATCGGCAAAATCAGGGCGCCGCGTTTTCTCTATTCTCTTTTATTACGTACGTGTGCACACACATAGTAGAGAATTAAACAACATTAATGAGTCTTCAACAAGGCCGGTTGTGTTCAGAGAAGCAAGCCGTGTCGGCGCGGCTGGCGGCTAGCTGATCAGCCGATGATTTTCTATAAGCCGCGCCGCCGCCGAAACTAACGGCTCATCGGCGGCGTATTTTTCAGCTGATTTAGTTGGCTCAGCCGAATTTTGTATGCATTTTATAAAAATATTCGTTATAAAGTCCCAGGTGGTTACATTATTAAGTGTTAATTGCTATTGTCCCTTTTTGTAATGTAATACCACAACACTGAATGTACCGAATATTTTTATTTTTGGGTATAGACTACTTAATCTTAGTATTTTGTACTCAATACCCAAAATACCCGGTGGAATACTTTGCTTAACATGTTCAGAAGCTTTTCTCAAAATTTTGAAACGCTAAACATAGCTTTAATAAAAGCAAATAAGGAAGCATTTGTATTCATGCATATGGAGAAGAATATAATACACCAATTTGCGGAATTCTTAGGTGTTTTTGAAAAAGCAACTATATATTTTCAAGGACGTAATTACCCTACTATTTGTAGTGTGATTTGTTTCTATGAACATATTATGAAAAATATATGTAAATACAAATGAGATTGAGGCAGAATTTGGCATAATGATCAATTTATATGATTTTGCAAAATCTAATTTTTTATAAAGGTTTAAAATAAAAAAAATTCATTTGGTTGCGGCACTAATGGATCCATGTCAAAAAAATTGGCCAATGTTGAAAAAATGGATAAAAAAGATACCAAAAAGCATTTATTTTTCAATGAACACAATTTCAGAAGACGATTTCACTGAACATGTAGCAAAAGAGGAATTAATAGAAAATGAAATTTATCGAATATTTAATCCTGAAGAAACTAATAATACAACGCTTGAACAAGCTAGGACCTCAAAAAAACCGGTAAAAATTTATTTCTGAGCTATAATTATATATTATACATATCTCAATTTTATTTCCAGAAACTTTCCGCAACACGAAAAAACATGTATGAATTTCTTGCCTCAACAAGTTTTAAAGAAACTATAAATGGTGAACTCCACAAAGAAATAAAAGCATATTTCGATGCTCCCCATGAGGAAACTGAATGTTTGGATTGGTGGAAAAGTAAACAAGAGGTAAGTAATATAAATGATTTAAGGAAGTTGCCTTTTAAATATATTTATGTATGTATGTGTTCGTCTTAAAAATTGTTTTTCTAGTTATTTCCCAGAGTTGCAAAATTAGCTGAATTCTGTTTGGAATTCCAGCAACCTCTGCATCTTCAGAAGAGGCGTTTTCCGTTGCTGGAGCGTGTATAACTGCCAAACGCTGTCGCTTAAACCCAGGGCTGTCAGATGTGGCGATTTCTCGCCAAACGTGGCGATTTTCAAACTTGTTTGGCGACCTAATTTTCGATTTGGCGACATGGCGATTTTTTGGCGATTTATAAAATAGTTGGCGACTTCGTTGGCTATTTTTGATGAGCCATGAATTTGTTTTGAAATTTGTTAAATTCAATAGGAAAATATTAATTTTTTTTATTCTAGTATTTCAATGTATGAAATTTGATGCATTTATATGTATGACCAGTATTTAAAACTAATTTATATTGAAATGGCTGATGAAGATAATGAAAATCTTCGAGAATTTTTTTTTCACATATAAATGTGCTCTTGAAGGAAGTAATAAGTAGAATTCTTTAAAAAATTAATATAATTAAAGTTTATGAACATAAAAAATTTTTATGAATCCTAACGTACCTTTGGATGTTAATGAAACACAATGGAAAAATATCGTTTGTTAAAAGAGAATTTTAATGATGATATTCAATCTAATTTAAATCAGTTTAGACCAACAATTTATAGCTACAAGGATACGGCACCTACGTACCATTTAAAGGAACTTGCATTGACTGTTCTGGTTATTACAACTAGTAATGCCTGTGTTGAAATAATGAATACCGCTTAAATTCGCCTTCGAAGTAGAAAGCGATATGAAGTTTTCGACACGTTTTAACGAGTTATAAGTTGAATGAAAACAGTACATGTTGCATTTCTTTTGTTCCTTCACAATGTATTCCAAAAAAAGAACACAAAAAAGGAGTCTTCTCGGTGAAGTATATAGCGTTTTAGATATATCATAGAACTGCAACTACATACAAATGTATTGTATATCCAATATTTGTTTAATACTTACCGCAAAAATTCTTTTTTTGTCGCTTTGAGTAGACTACTATAAAATATTTTAAACATTGCATTTTGTGCTTACTAATTATATTTTACTTTGTTCTAAATAAAATTAAACAAAATATATCTTGGCGACTTTTTTTGAATTCTTGGCGGATTTTAGCGATACGGAAGAAATTTTTTTTTTTGGGATTTATAAAAAAATATTTTTAATTATTCAAAAAATACATATATTATTGTCAAAAACTAAAAATAAATTATTTGGCGATTTTGGCGATTTTTGACATTGATTTTGGCGAAAAAGTTCAAAATCAATCTGACAACCCTGCTTAAACCCCCTAACAGTTAAAAAGCAATTATTTGTTCATGACAACTGCCATTTGGTAGAGCCAATGTTAAGTACGCAGTAGCGAAAATACCCGCATTCAATTTAATATACAAGCAGGCCATCACTGCTTTACAACTGTCACGTAACGACGGCAAGAAATTCTAATTTATACAGATTGAGACGTTCCGTTACGTGACATTTAAATTCGGTAAGCATTTACATTGTAAGCAAATAACAAAACGGACCAGACGTTTCGTTAGGGGACGTGGACGTTCGGCTAATTCTACCTTAAGTCATCATCAAACATTTTAATGCTTTGAACTTAATGGTTTGTGTTTACAGAACATCGATGTTAATAAGCAAAAATGTACGTATGTATGCATTAATTTAAAATGCAAATTTTATTAATGTATTATCTTTAAAAAAGTTTTGTTAAAAACACAAATTAATCATAAACGATTTGTATTTATTTAAAAATCTTTTAAGATTGCTGAAATGCTGGTTAGATCTAATTTGCAATATTCAAAACCCTGTGCATTTGGGATTGCAACTTTATGCAGTTTTTATAATATTTTCTAATTTAAAACAGTTTAAGTAACTGATTTTTGTTGAAACTAAAAAAGATTTATTTGTTTGAAAAATATGTTCAAAGCTTTAAAATTTAAATTAATATTATATTAGAAAACTACTTTGTACCTAATATTTTAATTAACCCATATTTGTTTAATAAATAAATAAATAGTCTATGTATTGTATGTATTCTTAAGTAAAAATTGTTATATACTTATGTATATAATTAAAAGTAAGTATTATATTTCGGCTCAGCCGAAAAATATATTGAGCCGAAAAAATTTCGGCGTTAAGCCGAAACGCCGCCGATAAATTTTACCCTTTCAGCCGCCGCCGATAAAAATTGATCGGCTTGCTTCTCTGGTTGTGTTATCGCTTGTTGCTTAAAATAAGATTAAAATCAGCGTTGCCATATAAAAAAGTTGTCCCCACCAAAATGGTAGATGAATATGAATTGAATTTTTTATTTTTAGAAAATTATTTTGGAAAACCAGAATGTTTGGTTTGTCAGCTGACTTTGTCACGGATTAAAACCCATGACATGCAAAGGCATCTTCAAGCATTTCACAAAGAATACGAAAGTATTACTGGTGATGCAAGAGAAGCCCTTGTTGTTAATTTAAAGAAAACTTTTTATGAAAAAATGATTGCTGATGCGGAACTAAACTCGAAAGAAGCAGTCGATTTTTCATTAAAAAGAAAGGCATCTTTCGTTGTTGCTGCATCTCTAGCTAAACGTTATCGTCCTTTTGAAGATGGCGACTTTTTTAAAGAGCTTAGCAACGATGTTTTAGAATGTTTTGGCGAAAAATCTGAAGAGATACGTAAATTGATAAACGATATTCCCCTCTCCGCTCGCACAATTTTCGACGAACTGAGCATATCAGTGCATTCATCTTTTCAAACATCAAGAAAAGAATGCTTAATTGCAAATTTTTTTCCATATGCTTAGATGAATGCACGGATATGAACGACATAGCTCAGCTTATTATCTGTATAAGGACTGTTAATGAAAATTTTGACGTACACGAAGAAATGTTTTCCCTATACGGCCTTCACAACAGTGTGAAAGGAAAACTTATTTTTGATATCGTGAATGAAAATGTTCTTTCTTTTACAGATAAGAATAAGTTTTGTTCTGTATGTACTGATGGTGCCAATGTAATGGTGGGTAAAAAAGAGGGTTTTGTAGGACATTTGCTAAAAAGCAATTTAGATTTGTATGTTTTTCATTGCATTGTTCACCAACAGGCATTATTTTCAAAAAGTTTGAATGTAATGAATACAATGAAAATTGTCGTTCAAATTGTTAACAAAATACGTGGAGGCCATAATGCCTTAAGTCATAGAAAATTCAAAGATTTTCTTGAAGCCGTGCATGCTGAATATGGATATTTGGTTATGTATACAGAAATAAGGTGGTTAAGCAAAGGTTGTTGTCTTCAAAGACTTTTTAGCCTGCGTAAAGAAATCATAACGTTTTTGGACGAAAATGTAACAAACGAAACTAAGGCATTGTCTAAACATTTGAAAGACAAATCCTTTTTATTAGATTTATTTGCATTATTCGTATAACCGCGGCTGCTGGCACAAATTTAGCCAATGCTCTTTAATATTTCTATTTCCAAATTTCTTTGATTAATAATATTAATTACTGCGAATATAAATAATTTACTTATTATTTAAGCAAATAATCACGAAAAATTTGTATCAATATGATATAATGATTGAAGATGTAAAGTATCAAAATATGTTAACGATTGGAGATTTTTACTTTTAAATTGGGGATATGAGAAAAACGTTTTTTCTGGCAACACCGGTTCGTGGTGAGAGGGAAAGCGAATATAACGCACATAAACGCAAAATGTAATAGTATAGGTTGCCGATGGCTGCCCTACGGCCACACGTGCAATTTGTGATGTCTTAACACAAGCAATAACGCCGGCAGAATGACTTCGTCAAATTGCCAATGTGTTTTAGGTGGAGAACACGTAAATATCTTACAACATAAGTTTAAAAACAAGCTAAAGACAGGTTGTGTGTTATATTCATAGCGAAGAAAAAGTTTAGCGCTTAAACATAGTATACATCGCTTTTAAAATTAATTTTTTTTCGGAAAACTTATTTTGCACTTTATTTTGCGCTTTAATTTTAATTATTTATCAGCCACGAGCGTATTTTTGACAAGTTGTATAAAAAAGTTAATAAAAAGCAACAAAAAAAAGCTGTCTGTCAAACTTAAACGTCAAGTTATGTTATAAAATAGCTTTCAAGACAGATTGCTTAACAACGCTGTTAAAACACAAACAAAACACTAACATGAGGAGGCTATACCTAACACTAACATGATGTTAGTGTTAATGTTAATCATTTGATGTCAGTTGTAGCCTGGGTGTTAGAAAAATCAAAAATAAGAAAAACAAATTAGTTTTGCTTTAAAAATCTTGACTAACAGCAGTTTGTTTGAGAAATATAACCAAAGAGAACGAAAAGAATTGCTCTATTTTACCGCTAGTTGGCAGCGCGGTTTGTGAGACTTAACGGATTTTTGTTTTCAGGCAGAGCAATATACATACCTCAGTTAATGCTAAAAAATTCAACTGACAACAGTGTAATTCAAAATATTATAGAAATGTCCGAACGAATTTAAAAAAATATTAACTGCCCGTTCGCCGATATCGAACGTTAACGTTCGCATAGAAAATTACATTCAAAACAAAAACAATTATTGAAATTTTGTTTTTGTTTTAAATGTTATTTACTATGCGAACGTTAACGTTCGATATCGGCAAACGGGCAGTAAATAATTTCCATATAAATATAATTTTGGTATATACATACATATAATTTTTGGTATTTTGTTGGTTATTTTCTTTATTATTTTGTAAAATATTAATTTTAGCAAAAAACTTTCCTTGAGGCTAATGTTGTTGACTAGAAGAGCTAGGTATATTGCCATATATCATATTCTTGTAAAATGTTTTTTTTTAAAGATTGTCATATGCAAACAAATTATATTTGAATAAATGGGCTTCAAGGCCGACACAACTGATCACTACGAAATTTTTTTGTATAGGTTTTTACATAAAACTGAACTGATTTGTGGGGAGAGAATATAAGAAATCAAAAAAAATTAAATACCGGCCACGCTAATGTACATATGTACATACATATCAAGCAATTTTAAATAATTGTCTGCTAAAAAGATTTTTTTATCTTTACGCAATTTTAAGGAAATTTCACAATGTCTATACAAAATTAAAGTTTTTTTTAATTTTGAATTTTTCGGTTGCAATTTCACACTTAAGGCCCAACTATAATATGCTTAAGCAACAATGCGAATATGTACATGTTAAACATATGTGTGAAACCATATTAAACTTAAGCAAACATTTTGCTAAGTTTTATGAATCTGTCATTTGCTTAAGCAAAGTGCGAAACTGATCGCACTTTCCGTACGGAATCAATGTTTTTTGATTTTGTTTATTTAAATATATATGAGAGGCTTTTTGTTAATTTTTGACAGAAGCTAAAGCAAGCTTATGCATTATATATGTACTTAGGCCTTTATTCGTTTTGTAATCATTTTTTCTACCGTGGAGTCTTTTTATAAACATTTTAAAATAATTATTGTGAAATATGAACATTATTTAAATAAATACTTTATTAAAATTAAACAAAAAATGGTAATATAATTAACTTACCACCATTTAACACTCCAATTACTTCCTTTCTGTGTTGCTTCGGACTTTGACTATTAAACACAACTTCATCACTAGCCCATGGTACATTTGGGCTTGTTGCAAATAAATCATAGTCTTGAACAAATGGGATTTTTACAACATTGTCTACGTTCTTTAAAACAGTAGGGTGGATATTCATTATTTTATCCAAAATCTTGCGTAAGTATTCTAATCGCAAATTTAACATTAATGCCAAGGCTTGTATGTGATAACTATTAAGACGATAGGAGTCCCTTTCCACATTTAAAATGCTTTTTATATCTTTGGTTTGAAAAAGTTCACAAAGCGATTCTGGCAAGGAAGGCGAACTAGATGATGAATGGAGTAGTTCAGATGTAGCGGTATTATCTGGAGTAATTACAGAAGTAGGTTGCTGATCCAATGTGCATGTATGCACTGATTCAGGGGGCAGCTGATATTTAAAATGAGGCGGATAGACATCGGGTAGAATAGATTTTTTTAATAACTCTGGTGTAGAGTCTGCTGGTGTAAGTGGCATTTGTGAAATGTTAAGTTTACTAGAGCTATTGTTTTCAGCAGACAACTTATCCAAATAATTTCTAGAATTTTGTATTTTTTCCAGAAATTGTGATCTATCAAAAGACTTTAAATAATTTTTTCTTGAGTTTTTGTTCCTGACTTGCTTTTTTGCTTCAAGTTCTTCATTTGATTTTTGGTTATTTTGAAGGATATTACAATCAGACTTTTTGAAGCTTGGCAATTGATTTTCAAATTCATTTGTTTTACTTTCATCTCGGTAAAATTTTGAACCCGAATGATTATTGGAATTTCTACCAGAATTTTTTTCTTGGGCATTTTTTAGATTTGTCTGTTCTAAAGATTTTTGAGAAATTACTTCTGTTTTAAACTTTTTTATTTCATTTACACAATTACTTATCTCATTTTTTTTGTTGGGAGTGTTGTTATCTAAAATTTTATAATTTTTGGTGTTATCCGTTGTGCCTCGTTTTCTTCTGAGAGACCTTGTGTTATTTGCATTTAAATAGATATATGTACTAGTACCTTCAACTACATTTACATTTTTTGCTTTGCCGCCATTGGGTTTATTTAAAGTTTTAGTTGTTGTTGTTGTAGCAGTGAGACCTGGCGAACAGGTGTTGCTGAGTGGACAATCCTTGGTTGGGGTTCGTTGAATTCCGAGTTGTTCCGGTGCGTAGAACCGATTGTCGTGGGAACGTAAAGTTTTAGTTAATACCTTTTGTTTTATATTTGCTTTAGATGGTTCTACATAGATATCATGAAATGTATAAGGTTCAGATTTAATATGTTGGAGGTCAAGTTGTAAATCGCCTACTTGAGTCTTATTTTTGGAGGAAATTTTAACTGATTGCCTTTTTAATTGAATGGATCCGGTCGTTTTTTGTAATTTTTTAATGGATCGAGTTTCTTTTATAGATTTCGAAAAGGTTTGTTTAAACGCAACCCTTTTATTTTTAACAGCTTCTGATTCTATCAACTCCTTCGTTTTAGAATCTAAATCTGCACTTTTTTCATCCAAAAGCTTACTAGTTTTTGGAGTACTTGTTGACTTTATGATTGCCGTTTTATTTTTTGTTTCACTTGAACTTTTAATATGGTCAACCGGAAATCTAGATTGAATTTGTAATTTATTTGTTTCAATATTTCCACATGAAACTTTTTGCATATTATTCAAAGGTTTCCTAATTTTTGTTTCATATACGTTTGTTACATTTATTCCAGCATCAACTTTTGTAGAATTTAAACTCTGAAGTTTATTGGCATTCGATGTTGTTCTTAATACCCTTTGAATAGTTAATAATTTGTTTTGATTTTGTAAAACATTTGTTTCTTTATCTTCTTTAGATAGTTTAAATCTTTTAATAATAATATCTTTCTGAGAATTAGCGGTTTTAGTTGGTCTTTTTTTCAATTTTTTTCTTTTGGCATGTTTTGTATTGATATCAAGTTCTTCATTACTATTTTTAGGCATTTTTAAAGATTTGTTTTGTCGGTTCCTTCTTTTTCTACGTGATATGTCTTGCAAGTTTCCACTTTCTGTTAAAAGATAATGACGATTATAAAAAATTTAAATAAATTACACCAACTGCCGATTTTTAGAACACGAACGCAAAACTCATTCGTTTAACATTTGAGTTTATTTTAAATGTAACTTAAACGAACGAGTTTTGTACTCTTGTTCTTAAAACATTCAGTTAGCTTTAATAAATTGTTTTTCTAAGAATCACTTTCTGAAACTATAAAATGAACTCCTATTAAAAGCATTTTTTACCAAAGTTAATAAAATTGTGTTTTTTTTAAGAAACTTTGATATAATCGTTCTTTATAATGTTCGATTTGAAAACAACGGAAGTAAAAATTTCCAATCGAGCATAAAATTCATTAAATCCGTTTATTATACATATATGTATTCCAGCTATTAACCATTAATTAATTGCGTTGAAATCCATAGTGAATATTTATATTTTGCAATAGTTTTACCAAGAACTTTGAGTGACTCAAGACAAGCAACACAAATTCTATTATTCGATGACCGCAAATTATCTCACTGAATTGATTAACCAATGTTGATATAGCATAGATTGTAATTCCATTATACCTATAAGTTAGTATTCTTAAATTGGTCAAAAATTATTAAATTTATTCAAATCTCGAAATTGGACCCGCATCCATACAGTAAAATTTAACTTTCATTTTCAAAGACGAGCAGCAATTTTAAAGCCCAGTCAAACCTTTTACTAATTGTAATTTAAAGTAACGCCTAATTATTTAACGCTCGAGAGCTATAGCCAGTTTGCATTTCTATCGACAGATAATAATTTGTTCTTTATAAGCAAAATTATTCTTTCCAATACAAAAAATTAGAAGTCTTCGTGTTCTGCCTATATAATCCTAATGTAAATATAAAGTTCCGTTCGAAAAAGCTCAAATTCGATTAAAGAACAATAGCTTAAACTTAAAGAAACCAATAAATCGAAAATAAAACTCATAACGGAAAATCCTTTGGATGTTCGCATTAACTTTTTTTGGAGTCATCGATTTATTGGTGTCCCCGAAAAAAATTGAAAGCAAAAAATACAACTTTATGTACTACAGTAGTACTTTTTATATTCAAATTTGTTACCTTTATCATTTTTTAAATTGTAACTGCACAAGTCAACAGCTGCATCTTTTATATTTTTTAGTCCATTGGGCGTTTCTGTCGTCAACACTTCGGATTTCTTTGACAAATCTAAAGGTACGCCATTTAAATTAGAGACATGTTTAACATATTTACTTTCCCAACTCAAATGATCCTTCAACGTAACATCATAAGACGCCTGATAATTTGTTAGTTGGTCATTTCCTAAATCGTGGATTGTAAAAATTTCTTTAGTAAATTTATTTTTCTTTAAATCCTGACTTTCACTATTTATTTTGTTTCCTATTTTAATTGCCTTTCCAATTGTTGTGATGTACATATTGTCAGAAGAAACATTATTTAACAGCTCATGCTTTTGAGACAGGCGCTGTGATCTTCGGACTGGCCAATTTTTGCAAGACTTTTTTCCGGCAGGTTCTGTGTTGTTTTTCAACAAAAATTGTGTTATTTTCACATAATCATTTTATTTATGTTTTTAATATTTACCATTAAGTAATTTTTCCACTTCTGAACAGTACGTCGCATCACTATCATATTTTGAACACATATTTAAAAGTTTCAAAGAAAAAACTGGAATTTTCACTAGCCATTCGCATAAAAATGCCTTAGTCCCCTTTTACAAAGTGGCAAGTGGTAGGCAGACAGACGAAGTTTGATGGCGAGGGGTTGTAGAGGTAGAGAGTGTAGTACATGACTATCTGTACTAGACATTTTTCGTGTTTCTCTTTTAATGTTCGCAATTTTCATGTTGTTGCTTCATATCATTTTTCTCACACCAATGTAATTTTATATATCATTGCCTGTTAAATGTTCGTCTCCGTCAACAGCGAAAAAGAACGAAAAAAAGAAACGAATAATTTCTGTCTGTCTATTAATTTCGCGATTGTAAAAGGTTTAGGTAAGTTCAAAAGAGAATAAGAAAAATGTCTGCCTTTCAATTTCAACATTGTAAATTGGGACTTAGTAACTGTAAATATTGTTGTGGGTGGTATATTTACGATAGCGTCTAATCGATGTTGATAACAGCTATAATTTATAGGTTGTAGAGATCAGGATATAAAAACACTTACCCTTCACTAATTATTCGAATGAGAAACCCCGTTAAAATAAAAGAATTATAATTTAAATTTTTAATAAAATGTAGTCAATATTTTCGAATTCACTGACAAGTCCTGGGTTTTAAGCCTGTAAATCGATTTTAAAATGAGTTTTTACTTTTAAAATCTACATTAAAAAACAACAACGAATATTCGTTCAAGCCCGAACATTTACTACCCTTCACCACAGTTTCAAAAACAATTTTTGGAGAGTTTATCATATTTGGGACCCATAGGCAATCATGGACCGACCAAACTAAAATTATGTTATGAGGGTAAGATTCATGTAAAAGTTCTTTGTGCTTGTTCTTGTTTTACGGACGGATCTAAAATGGACACTGGCACTGGGGCAGGTATTTTTATTGCTGACCCTGACGTGAAAAGGTCATTCAGACTCCCGGATGAGTGCAGTGTCTTCCAGGCTCAGATCCTAGCGATCTGGAAGGCGACGGAGGTGATACTGGGTCACATCGTAGGGGGGTCTGTGGTGACAATTTACGTCGATAGTCAGGCTGCGTTTAGAGCATTGTCAAATTATACAGTGCGATCGTGCCTGGTTGCACGGTGTAGGAATGCTCTGAGAGAGCTCATGTTGGCATTCACAAGGTGGATGGCAACGAGGTGGCAGACGAACTCGCGAGAGGGGGTTCGAATCTAGACTTAGTGGTAAGGGACAGAGGGGTTGAATTCGCCTTGCGGAGGGGCAAAATTTTTTAATATTTTATGTTTCCAAACACATTGTTTCATCGTGTGTGGCGATGTTGACGGTTTTTTCTTTCTCATTTTGTTGAGAGCAGTTGTTGAGTGAGGTGCTTTTGCAACTCTCGAAGAAAAAAATATGAAATAAGAAATCGGAAAATGGCAAGAATTGCAAATTGTGAGAAATGGAAAACAATAATAATTGAATATAAAATTTTTTCAAATTTATGGGACATAAAATATGATAGGTATAAAAAGAAAATAAATAAAAACTTTTTTTTTCTTTTGTAGTAGCATATTCACAAAACACGCAATACTAATGTTTCGTTTTTAGTTTCATCGTCTGTGGTAAAAACTGAAACATAAGTTGTAACACGTGCTTCGACAAATGTGGGTACCTTAAGTGCTTAAGAATAGCTTTTAAAAGTTGTACCAACATTATTTTAATAACTATTCCACTAGGAATATATTAAGGAAAATCCATATATTTTCAATGATCTTTTTTAAATGCAATTTTCTCAAAATGCCTTCGATATAACAACGGTATCAAAAAATAAATTTTAAATTGAAAGATTACATATGATGTATGAGCTTCATAGCTCCCAAACCAAAATCTTCTTACGATAATTCGTATCTTGGTTGTCTGCCGTTTTGCTTCCGAACTCTTTTAGGGCCATTCTTGATATTTTAAATAAAATTTTACATATATTGAAACATAGCTAAAAAAAATGGTATTATTCAGAACCAATATGGTGATATAGTTTCACAAAACACGTAAGTTGTCAATTCTTTAATATGATTCTTCTTTTGATTTGTCGAAAGTGACAACTGGCGGCTTTAATAGCCCTAGTTACGTGCTACGAAAATCGGTTATCAGATTTTATAAATCGGCAAATTTTGTAGATTTTGTTCGTGTAACAACATTTTGGTAAATTTTTGAATTTTTTTTTCATTAATATGGAATACCCCTAAACTTTTGATTTGTTGAAAGTGACAACTGGCGACCTTAATAGCCCTAGTTACGCGCTATCAAAATCAGTTATCAGATTTTATAAACTGGCAAATTTGTAGATTTTATTCATATTACAACATTTTTGCATAATTTTTCAAACATTTTAAACTGCTAAATTTAAAGATTTTTTCATGTTTTATTGATTTTTTATGAATAACATGGTGCGCGTAATGTTTTCTGATATAATTTTGCATGTTTTGCTACTGTTTGTCACGCACATGCTGTTGTTTTCAAGTTAATAATAATAGCACGTGGTCAAAACAAAAATTTTTTTTTGTGTGCGGCTGATTTCTGTATTGATTTATTCACACGCGTCCATGGTTAACTACCCGTCTCCACTATCCATCAACTTGGTAAGAACATCATGTCACACATGAATTCTGCTACTGTAGACTCTTCATGTTCATATATCGTTCATGTGCTGCCATCGTTGGCGAAACATATTTCTTACAACAACAAATATTGTGATAAATCAGAACATGAACATCAACACGTATTCGCCACATACAAGAACATGAACAAATAAGTACCGTTGATCTGCCGGCGTTATGTTCATGTCTTGTTCAAATCGATAGCGCATGGAGACGTTGAGTATATATATTGAGACAAACAAGCTAATAGTACGTTTCCACTTACATGTTTTGGGCCACAAAACCAGTTTTGCTGTAAAACAAGTGTTTTGCTACTTGTTTTCCCATACATTTTTCATGTTCGAAAAACCCAAACAAAAACTAGTTTTGCTCCAAAACATATCGAAAATTTTTTAAAAATCATGAATACAACTCTGGGTTATCCATTATTGATGATTGACAAATTCGAAAAAGTGACATATTTACCAAAATAACCAGACTTTTTAAAAAGGTTAATGCAACTTTCCAGCTGATTTTTTATATTGCAACGTAAAATAATGAAATAATATAATAAAAAGGTAGTAAATGATGTGCTTTTATATATGTACGTACAATGTACGTACAATTTCGTACATATGTATATATGTGTATTAAAAACAAACAAGGAAATTCTATGATAAAAAAAATTTTTTGTTCAACACATATTTTGTTTGGCTTTCATGTGTGTTTACAACATAAATGTCACATTAATTTCGAAAATTCGAAAACCAAAACGACTTTACCATAATGGAAACACTTTGACAAGTTTTGCTGAAAACCAGTTGTTTTGCTCATAGTGGAAACATAGTATAAACCGAATTTAAATTCGCCTTGCGCAGTTATATATTACAAAGCAGTGACATTTTGCTATCAGCATACAGTGAATTAAGCAAAAAATAAACAGCATTTGTGGAAAAACTAGATTTGCTTACATTTTTCTTTTTGTTTATTTTGCAAATTTTATTTAAATTTGTAAGCAATAATAAAAACGAAATTTTAAAGACTATGGCTGAAGATAAATCTAATCCTGCAATTATAAGAGATCCCAATATGGCTTCTAGCCGCATATTTTTGGGCAATTTACCACAATGTACTCGTGAAGAATTGGAAAGTATATGTTTACCCTATGGCAAAGTATTAGCCTCGTTGGTGCAAAAGAATTTCGGTTTTGTGCAATTTGAATCCGAAGAAATTGCTAATAAAGTTTCTTCTGCCTTAACAAAGTCTACATTTAAAGGAAACACAATAACAGTACGTAATGCTGGTAACTCAAAAAAAAATCCACATACCAATGTAAATGGTGGCAACAACAATTGGCCACAGTCGGCTCAATCTGGCGTAGGTGTAATGCCGTCAACTGCAGTATCAGGTGCTTTGGACAATACAGACAATTCCAATTATAATGATTGTGAAATTATTGTGGTAGATCGTAAAAATACGTAAGTTATTAGAGATTTTGGCTTAAACCTAGTTTATAAATGCAGCTCCAAACAAAGAAAAGTTTACATAGGGTAATAGAACATTGAAAAAAGCAGAAAATATTATACAGAAAGAGTCTCGGAAACAAATAGTTTTCATATGTACATACGAGCCCTAACCACTTTTAATTCATACACCAAAAATTTTTTGACAAATCTACATTTAAAACATCATATTTGAGAAATTAATAAGACATATACATATGTATATTAAAATAAATGTTTTATTTAAAATTATTGGACCATTATTATTTAGTACAGGGTATTAATACGTCTTGAAGTCGCAAGAAAGATTAGATTCTGAATAATAAATTAAATTGTGCCGTTATAATTAAAGTAAAGCAATATCAGAAAGCAAATAATCGTATTTTTTTATTATGGTTTTATTTTAATTTCGACAATAAAGCGTGGTAAGTTTGCATAGAAACTCGCATTCTGATTGTTAATAAATTCAAATCCGGATCTATGTCGAAATATCGACTAAAACTATTTTCTTGAATCAAAAGTAAAAAGTATCGTTAAAAAATTTAGTGTATGAATTAAAAGTGGTTAGGGCTCGAATATTAAAATTTCCAATACATTTCTGAACTAATTCGGCCAATATTGGTATCGTTTGATACTTCTGGATATACAAAATCTATTTAAAAATTTCTAGCCCATTAAGAAGCGGGGATGATTTTGTGATAATACAAGTTTTTAATAAGCATGGGTATAAATTGCTATGCAGACAAATTTTAGTATGCGAAGTAGGTGTTGTTATACCATAGAGAAGAAATTACTTGCGCCCGATCGTATGCCGGCTATGCAGAGAAACTTTAGTTGGCGAAGCCAGTGTTTTTTATACTATAGAGGAGGAAATCTTTGCGCTTGGACGAAGGCCGACTATGCAGAAAAACTTTAGTTAGCGAAGGCGGTATTTGCTATACCATAGAGTATAAAAAAACCTTGCATCCGGCTTACAATCGAAGCGAGTCTTTGTTATTTAAATAAACTTTCTTTTTTGCTTGGAGCTGCGTTGGTAAACTAAATTTGTTCCGAGATATTTTTGGTTGTTTGCTTAAAAAATTAAAATTGTATTTTTTTATTTAGAAAATATGCCGAAATGATTGAGGACCGTCTAAAGCGCTTAAATTTGAGAGTTGATGTTTTATTCCCTAATGCAGATGTTCCATTGGGTAAAGTGGTAAGTTTTTTTAATGGCTCACGTGGTGGCACGGAGAAAAACCAAGCGTGCAAGTAAGTAGTCTATTGTGACAAGGGAGGTAAGGATACGTAATTTGTCAAAACGATACCGATACTCAAAACGAGATATCGGCGATACCGATACCGATACGAAAACTTATTACATTTAATTTCAAGGTGTTATTAGGCAGCACAGAAAAAAAAAACATTTTTGTAAACAAGAAAGCTTACATTTTTATATTCATCCCTAGAAATTTTTGCTCTTTTTCATAAAAAATTGTATGGACAAAGAAAGGCAAAATTTTAAGTCAAGTCAATTTAAGTAAAAATTCGTACCAAAACCTTGATTTTGGGATTGAGAGTTCACTCGTGTGGGGATATAAATGAAAAATTTTTAAGCTTAAATGGGTGCCATGGTGCCAAAACTCTAATTCCGAGAAAAAAAGATTATTTCAAGTAAAAAAGAAATAATAATAATCAATTATAAGAAGATTTAAAGAAGTTAAAGTTTACAGGTCAAAATTAGAGATTTATGGGTATAAATTACAGGCAGTCGTGTTCTTTTGTTCATATCTAAGGCATTTGTAGACCGACTTGGCTGAAGTATAATAGCACACTATTCCGTACTATATCTAATATAAATGTATAGTAATTTTATTATCAAAGTTTTTTTGGGAATACAATTATTTGTTTAAAGATTTTGTTTGTTGTACTTATTTCCCTTTTTTTAATAATTGATAAAAGAAATAATGAAATTTATTGTTGGAGGATAAGCTATTCCTATGCGCATTTCACTGGTTGCTTCATCTGGCCAGATCATCAGGAAACGTTCTCCTAAATAATTTTAGAAAAGCCAAAGCTATCAGCAAACGAGACTTCAAAGGCAATGAGAATTACCTACAAACACTCAAAAAGTCTTTTTTGCAACAATATCAAACAAAAAATCAGTTATGAGTTTATCTTTTCTTACATTCCCACTACAATTATTTGGAATTCTCCCAACATTAATTGTAGTTGTAAGTGGGTTAAGAATATTAAAAACAAAAACAAAGTGCTTTTATTGTTTTTGCAAGAAATCAAAATAAAAACAATTTGCCAGTTCAGTTTTTTATGCACTTGCACTTGCAAAACAATTTTTTTTATTATCAAAGTTATTTTTGGGAATACTATTATTTATTAAAAGATTTTGGTTGTTGTGCTTAATTCCTTTTTTTAAATAATTGATATCAAATCGTTGCAAAAAAACCTTTTTGAGTGTTTGTAGGTAATTCTTATTCGTTTCTTGATGATCTGGCCTAAGCAACTAGTGAAATGTGCACAGGAACAGCTTATCCTCCAAAAATAAATTTCAGTATTTTTTTATCAATTACTAGAGTAACCCTGCCCGCGTTGCTGGATACAATAACATACGTTTACGTCTTTGTATTAAAAATTAAATTTTCTAGAAAGAATAGACATTTTTCTCATAAGGAAAAAAATACATTTTATATAGAGAAAACACGCCATCATAAAAGTACGCGTATAACGCATATTCGTAGAAAATGTTCGATGGTTTTTTTTTTAGTAGACCTTTCCAACGCATGTACTCGTTTGAAAATCGGTCAATTAGTTCTCGAGTTTTAGCGAGACTAAGACACAGCGCTTGATTTTTATATATTGTATATCAATTATTAAAAAAAGGGAATTAAGCACAACAAACAAAATCTTTTAATAAATAATAGTATTCCCAAAAACAACTTTGATAATAAATTAAAATTTAATTTAAAAAAATGCTTTACAAATTACATATATTATCTATCTATCTTCTTCTATATATATAAAAATGAAATTATGTGTGTTTGTATGTTTGTATGTTTGTATGTTTGTCGCGAAACTACTGAACCGATTTTCCTGAAATTTTTACAGTAACATCACGTGAGCCCTAAAAATAAAATAGGCTACTTATTTTTTCGATAGGGGCAGGGGAATTGGTACCCCCCATAGGATGCCAATGTTAATTATCGCACGATTTTCCTGAAATTTTTACAGTAACATCACGTGAGCCCTAAAAATAAAATAGGCTACTTATTTTTTCGATAGGGGCAGGGGAATTGGTACCCCCCATAGGATGCCAATATTAATTATCGCACGATTTTCCTGAAATTTTTACAGTAACATCACGTGAGCCCTAAAAATAAAATAGGCTACTTATTTTTTCGATAGGGGCAGGGGAATTGGTACCCCCCATAGGATGCCAATATTAATTATCGCACGATTTTCCTGAAATGTTTACAGTAACATCACGTGAGCCCTAAAAATAAAATAGGCTACTTATTTTTTCGATAGGGGCAGGGGAATTGGTACCCCCCATAGGATGCCAATATTAATTATCGCATATCTTAAGAGCCGCTGCACGCATTTTGCTGAACTTTTTGTAGTAGGATCTTCTGAGCCCCGGAATTGAAATAAAATAGCATCGGGGGTATAGGAATACCCCATAGGACGCCAATGTTTAACATCGCATATCTTAAGAACTGTATTAGTGAGAATGTTCAAACTTTCTAAAAGTCACTCTTATGGTATACTACACTTTTGAAAATAAAAATAAAGCGGGTAGGCGCAGGGGGGAAATACCTCCCATAGGATGCATACATTAAATATCGCTCAACTGAAGAACTATTAAAGGGAGAGTCTTCAAACGTGGTTAAAGCTACTATTATAGTAAACTATAAATTTCAATATAAAAATGTGCGGGGTCAGTGTAGCGAAGCGCACCGGGTTAAGCTAGTATATATATAAAAATGAAATTATGTGTGTTTGTATGTTTGTATGTTTGTCGCTTTATAGACTCCGAAACTACTGAACCGATTTTCCTGAAATTTTTACAGTAACATCACGTGAGCCCTAAAAATAAAATAGGCTACTTATTTTTTCGATAGGGGCAGGGGAATTGGTACCCCCCATAGGATGCCAATATTATACTGAACCGATTTTCCTGAAATTTTTACAGTAACATCACGTGAGCCCTAAAAATAAAATAGGCTACTTATTTTTTCGATAGGGGCAGGGGAATTGGTACCCCCCATAGGATGCCAATATTATACTGAACCGATTTTCCTGAAATTTTTACAGTTACATCACGTGAGCCCTAAAAATAAAATAGGCTACTTATATTTTCGATAGGGGCAGGGGAATTGGTACCCCCCATAGGATGCCAATATTATACTGAACCGATTTTCCTGAAATTTTTACAGTAACATCACGTGAGCCCTAAAAATAAAATAGGCTACTTATTTTTTCGATAGGGGCAGGGGAATTGGTACCCCCCATAGGATGCCAATATTAATTATCGCATATCTTAAGAGCCGCTGCACGCATTTTGCTGAACTTTTTGTAGTAGAATCTTCTGAGCCCCGGAATTGAAATAAAATAGCATCGGGGGTATAGGAATACCCCATAGGACGCCAATGTTTAACATCGCATATCTTAAGAACTGTAATAGTGAGAATGTTCAAACTTTCTAAAAGTCACTCTTATGGTATACTACACTTTTGAAAATAAAAATAAAGCGGGTAGGCGCAGGGGGGGAAATACCTCCCATAGGATGCCAGTGTAGCGAAGCGCACCGGGTTAAGCTAGTATTATATATTAAAGGTAACAAAAATAAATTACATTAATTTACTAAGTGGCATCATTGCTATAAGTATTTATATTAAAAAAAATGAGAGGAGTGAAAACTGTAAAACAAAAGTCGTTTCATTGAACAAAGACTGTGTTTGCCATATGAAACGAATTGTGTTTGCTAGTAGCATGAATAAAACAACAGTTTGTTCAGTGGTCTGAATTTTATTTGAATACGAACTTCATTGAATATACATTTCAGTATGTTCATGAATGAAGTTATTCATGCAGCCCTTTAATAAATATACCTACGCACGTATGTATTTATGTACACTAATAAATTTTTTAGTTGTATTGCTCACGCACATATGTATTTTTCGGTTTAAAAGACTAAAATTAAAATTTTCCAAAATTTTGATAAAAATACTTTAAAATAGTGCTTTTATTATAAATTTTAATAAGTGTTTAATTAAAATATTTACAAAATGTTAGCAAAATATGTATTTGTTTTTGTGTTTCTTAAAACAACAAATTTTTAACGTAAGGAAGAGTGTAGGGAATTTTTTTTTTTTCTATTTGTTTTTGGGAAAAAAGAATTTTTATTTACACACGTAAGGATTTTTTAAATTTCTATTGGCATCACTGATTTAACATGTCCACTAGGGGTATAACCAAAAAAAATACCTATCACGACGGGGCGGCCACTGATGTATATATCAAGAAAACAGTTTTTTGAGATCAATTTGGATAAAAAACCTCCCCCCCAAACCGTTTTTTCTAAAAGCTTCCAAAAAATAATAATATTTTAATTTTTATTTTTTAAATACCATTCATACAGTCATGTACTATATATTAACTTAAGGTACTAAAAATTATCTTTGTTGAAAGAAATAAACTTTAAGTTCAAAGTGCGTGTTGTTCTGCAATGTTGAAAAATATCTTGCACAAGTTTGATTGCAAACAAATGAAAATAAAAGTAAACAATTGGGATTGTGAGGTTGGTTCCATTTTGTTCAAAAAAAGAGTTTCCGTGTTATTTTAACATACTTTTAACTGTTTGGATGTAGTATAATTGGTGGTATGTCTTATTTGTGAAATAGCATAAAAATATAAATGAGTGGTGTGTGTTTTTACAATAAGGAGGTTGTATTTTTAATAAGTAAAAAAAAAAAATCCAAATACTAAATTTCAAAGTGATTTGGGGGAAACTTTTTTAACGCCCGCGAAAAAGTTACCCCACTTTTTATGATAGATTTTCATGGTCTATTTGGCATGGATAGGTATTTTTTGATAATTTAAAAAATTGTTCAAAAGTTATACCCCTAATGTCCACATTAATAAGTAAAACATTTTTGCCATTATCAGCCATGTCACAGAGTACAATTCCGTTCGGAATGATTCCGTTCGGAATCGAGGAAAACATATTTGTTTATTGATAGAAAGTATATTTTGATAGTTTTTTGATCCTTAAAATACAGAAAACTCCCATTTCGTTTATGAAAATAAAAATGGTTTCATTCCGCAAAGTATTTTCGTAATTTTCTGAAGCACAAAAATACGGAATGAATTCCGTTTCCGAACGGAATGAATTCCGTTTCCGAACGGAATTGTACTCTGTGACATGGCTGTATGTTTTAAATATATCACAAAAATAATAATATAAAATCCAAACATTTATCAAAATGTGTTTATTTTTTTTTTTTTTTTTTTTTTTTTTTTTTTTTTTGGTTTAAAGAAAGGAAAGTCCAGCAATAAATTTTCTTACTTTATGAAGGGTTTATTAAAGGTTAAATATGACTTTTTGACGGTTATTAATCAAAAATAAGTTTTGTGGATACGGTTACTTAATAAATTTTCTATGGAAATTTCACTTAATAAACGTTTGTTGAATTTAATAATCATTTATGAATACGGGGGGTTAGTAATGACAGACATTTGTCTGTCTTTGAATATCGTTTATTCTATGAAGCATACATACATATCGAACTTGATCAACAAGTGGGTATTAACTAGAATTTTTTTTCACTTTGGATAAAATCGGCACGTAATATTCATATATACCCGATGTAAATATATCTTGCTATATTTTGTCTAATTTTTGATATTGAAACAGTTGGTTTACAAATTATTTTTCATATGGCTTTCATATTAAATTAAAATTGATTTGCTTCCACTGAAAATTTTGAGTTAACGCTTATTTTATCCTCTTTATAACAATGTGCGGTCGGTATGTATGTAAATATTTCCCAAATCATTGAGTTTGAAATATCCGGAGCTCACACAAAATTTTGTGAAAACAAATGTACACTAGATCCAATATAAGATAAATCTCTTGTTAGATTAAAATTTCGCACAAGTATTTTTTGGGTCAGCTAAGACTTTTATAATAATAGCTAAAATTTAATTCTCCCCTGTTTTTTCTTTAAACAATTTATTTTCTTATTTATTTTATTTTATTTTCTCCTTGGTTTAAGCTTTCTAATATCGCTTCTCGTGGATGCTTATACGCCATACTCGTCACGAATCAACATGAAGAACATAATAGTATTACGGTCAATATTTTATATGGACAACCTGCTGAGCATCGTAATATGCCTGTAGAGGATGCTATAAAATTGATTAGCGATGATTTTCGCAAAAAAATGTTACGCGACAAAGCGACCGCTGTGCCAAATCCTCAACAGCGTAATATTTCTCAGGTACAATTAAATGTTCAACAGCTCCAAACACATTTGCCAAATCCTGTACCCATTATACCGGCTAATGCTTCAAATTATATGGCACCCCCCTTAAAGGAACGTCACCCAGAGGCTATACAAATATTACTTAATCTGTTAGCGTCAAACATGCCATTAACAGTTTTGCAATATGATCGAATTATTAAATATCTTAATCAGAGACGTGAGCTTCAACTCAAGGTCGAGCTAGGTGATGCTGCTGATGATGTACTAAAATCAACCCCAGATCCAGAAATCGAGTTACAAAAGAAAATTTTAAATATTTTAAATAAGCCGTCAGTAGCCGATACGCATTATGACCTATTATATCCTTCACTTGAAGCCGTGCAAGAAGATGAACGCATGTTAGACTTACTTGGGGATATCAGAGTGCAGAAAGCATTAGATTCTCTAATGGATTCAAATTTAGTTTCTACTGTAGAAAATTTGATGAAATTTTAATTGTTTCTAATAAATAAAGCTTCTTTAAATGAAATTTTAAACGTTTCTAATAAAGTTTCTTTTAACGTTTCCTTTTTCCAATTTAAAATGTAAATTAATATTAAAAAAAATAAGGTTCCATATGTAGTTATCTTAAGGCCAAGAACGTTTAGCTTGGTGGCCTTCATATTTGCCACGATATTTAAGACCTGTAACCAAAGTGGAACTCTTGGGGAAGGCACTTTGTCCTTTAAACAATGTATCTTTCTCGGGATGGAATCTCACGTAATCATATTGTATGTGCAAATTTTCAGGTAGCTGCATTTGCTTAAGCGCATCGAAAGGAACTGTGGTATTAACAGAAGTTTCATAGAATTTAATAACATCACCTACAAAATACAAATGTTTCACAAAATACCGCTAAAAATGAGATCTTTATTTGCATACCCACTGTCTTCAATTCATGCAGCTGTGAATTGGGCACACCGTGTTTGAAATTATGAAAACAGCCTTGTAAAAGATTGAATTTTTCCTCTAAACTTTTAAAATTAACGTCCTTCTTATTGGGTATTTGCAAAGTGGCGCAGATAGACTGAACCTTTTCGGCCGCATTTGTGGGAGCCTCATAAGCTTTATATGGCCTTAAAAATCTACAAAAATATATCATTTTATTAATTTATTCTGTACTTTGTTAAAATTTGTACCCTTTATCACTTAGAGATTGTGCCATGGCCTCAACTTTTCCTAGTGCTTTAGCTTTGGTTGAGTAACATTTTGACCAGGTGTTCTAAATTAAAATTTACAAAATATTTTGTTTTACAATCAATAGTACTTAGTTAAAAGTTTCTTACTTTTACCGGTAACAAATTAACTAAAGTTTTTCTTATATTTGCTTGCATTTTACTATTTTTTCAATATTAATTTTTAGTCAATCTGTTTGCTGAGTTACAATTACACAAAGTTGACGGTTTTATGTAGCGGCGTTAATAATGCATTTAAGATTATAGATTTGGCTACACTAAGCCATACAAAATGCTGCCATATGATTTTAAAATACAGTTCATGGTTAAATTACTAGAAGGTGGCAGCACGAGGAGTTGTTGTACAACAATACAAAAAACCAGGAAAATTTGTTTGTGTAAAAAGTCCATTTATGCTAGGAGCACAACTGGGACGAACAACGAAATTCGTCATACGCGACGTCTTTGCAATAGATTTTTTTCTATTTCATACGCCGGGTGACCATATTTGGTTTTAGTTTAGAAGTATTTTAGTAAATAAATTTACTTTTTACTTTAATAATTGTTTGTTTTATTGTATAACATATAAAATAAATATACAAAGTACTTTGCTATAAAAATAGTTCTTAGTTGTGTTTTTGATTATGTTTTAATTTTTAAACATTATTTTTTTTAATATGGTTACACTATTTCTCTCTCTTTGCATAACTCTACGTCCACACGATCAACTTTTTGTTTGTCAATATTTACATAAATTGAAAGCTGTGACGTAGGCAATTTTTAAGCAACTTACTTTCAAGATTTCATCAAGAAAAAAAATTTAAACTGACAAACGAAAAATTTGCTCACTAAACTTCTAACCAGCTGTTAAATTGAACGTAAAATTGCCAAACAAATGGATAGTTAAAATTGAGAGCAATCTCGTGATCAATTTTATATGTGTGAATGTGTTAGTAAAGCAAATGAAAGTGAGAGAAAATTGAAAGGAATTAAAAGACAAAAATTGATCGTGTGGCCTCCAAGTAACAGCAATCAACTTTCTCAATTATAAAAGTTGCTTGTTATTCGACGTTATTGTGCTTAATACGACGAATTTACTCAGCGAATTTTTACAGAATAATTCGTCATGTGGGGCGAAATTCGTCGTTCGTCCCAGTTGTGTTGCTAGCATTAGGGTGAGTGTGAAACGGTATACCCTACAAGAAGACTACCGGTCTTTTTACTAGCTAGATGACCAGTAGTGCTCACCGATATATCGGCCATAGTTTCTATTAGTTTATTAAGAGCAAAATGAAAAAAGTGACCGAAACTTTTGTGTGATTTTGCCTCTCTCTCTCTCTAACTAATGAATTCCACTCGACTACGGAACATATGTCTGTACTGCTTATTCTGCTGCTTTTTATTAGTCAATGATAGCCTAAATACTGGATAATGCTAACTAATTAGTCATAACGTAAATATTGGTTAGCACTTGTTATTCATAGCGTAAATATTATTTAGTACTAACCTTTATAAAATAATAAATTATTTTTTATTTTAATTTTAAAATAAAATTTTTATTAAAAAAATATAGTCCAGCAGGCTTCATTAGAGTATACACTAGCCCTAATTACTATTAATTCGTACACCAAATATTTTTTTACTGTCTAACATTAAACACCTTATGAATGGTGGCTTATCTTAAAATTAATTTATAAAGATAATTTATTAGTCACCACGTAAGTCGTTGTCGACGTCGACATTAATTTTTATTTGTTGTCGCATCAAGTCGACGCACAGTGGCGCCCGTAGAGCAAGCGAGGTTGCAAAAATCAAAATTTTCATGAGTGCCGACGAAGTTTTGAATAAACCCATGTTATAGGAAACTTTTCAACGATTTCAAATATGCCACTCTTAATAATATCACATTTTTAGTTTAGAAGATATAACCGTTCAAAGTTGACCGACTTTCTGTTTTCAAAAAAACACACAATTTTTAGTCAATTTGTTGCGATTTCAGGTGTAATATCACGAAAAATAGGTAACGAATAGACTTATTTTTTGTTTGTATTGATTGATGTATTTATTAAATGTATAATGATAAAAAAAAAATTAACTGTTTGCCTGGTAAATCAATTTTTAAAAACTATCCGTTTTTTCACTATTTTTCAACTTTGACGGAAAATAAAAAAAAACTATATTTTTCTATATTTGCCATATTTGCAAAACCTGTTCTTTGATTATTTCTTTACATAATGCAAAAGGTTTTATCTGCCCGTACGTGCCCGTTTGGCTTCTAGAGGTAAAAAAGTTTAAAAAGACATGGTTGCAGAAATTGTATGGCGTCCATCCCTTATATGTTTTGACTGACAGTAGTTTGATCTAATAGTTTGAAAAAAACTACTCATTGAAATTAGCAGGTACGTAGCTCACATAAACAATACTTTGGCGTACAAATGGTCAGGAACAATATTGACTTATGGTCCCTACAGGTAGGCACAAGTCTTATTTGGACACGTGCATAATATCAAAATTGCATTATTCAGCCTAAATCCATATGTATGCAGGGAAGAGGTAAATTTTTAGGCATGGTAGCAAAAGCCTATATATTGCAAAATAAGCATAATGCCTGGATTAGTCTACGCCTGAAAGTTGGCGCAACAATTACTGAAACCATTAAACAATTTAAGTACTGAAAACATGGCGTTGAACAATTTAAAATTATTTGAACTGCTTAGAAAGTCAACCACACCAAAGTTTTTCACGGAAGTGAAAATTCTTCCTGAGAAGTTGACATTAATCAGCAAATGGGGCTGCGATGGATCATCCGGACAAAGCGTTTATAAGCAAAGCATATCTTCCGATGACGCTACAATATCGGACGGAAATATGGTTATGGCATCTGTTGTTCCTTTACGTCTAAAATCGGATGATTCCCTACACTGGAAAAATCCACGTCCGTCATCAGTGCATTATTGCCGACCAATAATGTATCAGTTTGCAAGGGAATCGGCAGAACTCATAACGACTACGGTAAAGGACATTGAAGAAAAAATAAGCAAGATTAAGCCTACAAAGCTGCAAATTGGAGAAGGAAAATATATTGAATGCAATTACGAGTTCCACCTGACCATGGTTGACGGAAAAGTCGTAAACGAACTGACAGGAACAACCTCAACAATGTCATGCCCGATTTGCAAAAAGAGTCAGAAGAACTTTTTTCAATTAAATTCAATTTATTTCATATATAATATGTTACATCTCAATTTTATATAATTAGTTGTAAAGAGTTTAAGATTAGTATCTTTTTCTGCTTTATTATAACATATTTCAATTAGTTATCATATACATATATATAGACAGAATTATATTGGAGGTAAAAATTTAGCAAAACCCTATTTAAACCCCTTTTTTCGTTTCATTTTTATATATTTTTTATCGATTTTTTATTATTATTTGTCAGAAGAACTTTGGTAATTTAAACGATTCTACAAATGAGGAGAATTACGAATATGGAATGTCACCATTCCACGCAAGGATAAGGTGTATGGAATTCTTGCTAAAACTGGCATATACCCTACCACAAGAGGAGGAAAACTTCGATGAAAATACATCAATAAAGGATAAGGAAAAGATCAGAAAGAAGCAAATACAGGATGCTTTTTTTAAACAAGTTGGACTAAAAGTAGACTGTCCCAAGCACGGATACGGTAACTCAAACGATGGAAACACTTCTAGGAGATTTTTTGAAAATGATGAGGCAATAACTAGAATCATTGGAATTGGCAATCAAATCGTGAAAAGATTGGGAACGATCTTGGGTGTTTTAAACTGCAAAGAAAATGTCAATTCTACAAAATATGGAGAATATGCGTCGAAAACTGCATCTCTTTTAGCAGAAATGTATCCACAGAAGAAGTTTACCCCGACCGTCCATAAAATATTGGCGCATGGCAAAGATATAATTGAGTACCAGTCTTTGCCAATTGGAGAGCTTTCTGAAGAAGCACAGGAGTCTCTTAACAAATTTTATAAAAAAATATAGATTGCAGAACACATTCAAAGCATCAAGGGTAAGGCAAAATGAGGACCTCTTCAACATGTTGGCAGCATCTTCCGATCTACTTATTTCTTCCCTGCGGCATGTGAAGTCACGAATAGAGTTACAAAATAATTATAGTTTAGAAATGGTTAGTCTTTTAGATATACCTTCTCTTACGAATTGTGATGAATATTTTACAGAAAATTGAAAAAATAAATTTAAAAAAAAAATAATTTTTTTTTAATTTATTGGGTAATAATTTAAAACATAAAACCTTTAAGAAAAAAAATAAAAACAATCTAAAAATGTAAAAATAATTTTTTTTAGTTACCATAAAATTGATTTTTCTACTAATTTTAACTTTGATAACCCATAAGTAGGCCCCTACAAAGCGTAGCACCCTTTCCAAACGCTCATTTCATAGGCTGAACAGTTATCTATCATATGCTGTTTAAACTGTTCAATTATCTTATTCGGTTCAAAAGATATGATTTTTGCAACGAAAAAACTCAAATGGCGCCACTGTGCGACGCACAGTGGCGCCCGTAGAGCAAGCGAGGTTGCAAAAATCAAATTTTTCATGAGTGCCGACGAAGTTTTGAATAAACCCATGTTATAGGAAACTTTTCAACGATTTCAAATATGCCACTCTTAATAATATCACATTTTTAGTTTAGAAGATATAACCGTTCAAAGTTGACCGACTTTCGGTTTTCAAAAAAACACACAATTTTTAGTCAATTTGTTGCGATTTCAGGTGTAATATCACGAAAAATAGGTAACGAATCGCCTTATTTTTTGTTTGTGTTGATTGATGTATTTATTAAATGTATAATGATAAAAAAAAATTAACTGTTTGCTTTGTGTTTCTCCTGGTAAATCACTATTTAAAAACTATCCGCTTTTTCACTATTTTTCAACTTTGACGGAAAATAAAAAAAAACTATATTTTTCTATATTTGCCATATTTGCAAAACCCGTTCTTTGATTATTTCTTTACATAATTCAAAAGGTTTTATCTGCCCGTACGTGCCCGTTTGGCTTCTAGAGGTAAAAAAGTTTAAAAAGACATGGTTGCAGATATTGTATGGCGTCCATCCCTTATATGTTTTGACTGACAGTAGTTTGATCTAATAGTTTGAAAAAAACTACTCATTGAAATTAGCAGGTACGTACCTCACATAAACAATACTTTGGCGTACAAATGGTCAGGAACAATATTGACTTATGGTCCCTACAGGTAGGCACAAATCTTATTTGGACACGTGCATAATATCAAAATTGCATTATTCAGCCTAAATCCATATGTATGCAGGGAACAGGTAAATTTTTAGGCATGGTAGCATAAGCCTATATATTGCAAAATAAGCATAATGCCTGGATTAGTCTACGCCTGAAAGTTGGCGCAACAATTACTGAAACCATTAAACAATTTAAGTACTGAAAACATGGCGTTGAACAATTTAAAATTATTTGAACTGTTTAGAAAGTCAACCACACCAAAGTTTTTCACGGAAGTGATAATTCTTCCTGAGAAGTTGACATTGATCAGCAAATGGGGCTGCGATGGATCATCCGGACAAAGCGTTTATAAGCAAAGGATATCTTCCGATGACGCTACAATATCGGACGGAAATATGTTTATGGCATCTGTTGTTCCTTTGCGGCTAAAATCGTATGATTCCCTACACTGGAAAAATCCACGTCCGTCATCAGTGCATTATTGCCGACCAATAATGTTTCAGTTTGCAAGGGAATCGGCAGAACTCATAAGGACTACGGTGAAGGACATTGAAGAACAAATAAGCAAGATTAAGCCTACAAAGCTGCAAATTGGAGAAGGAAAATATATTGAATGCAATTACGAGTTCCACCTGACCATGGTTGACGGAAAAGTCGTAAACGAACTGACAGGAACAACCTCAACAATGTCATGCCCGATTTGCAAAAAGAGCCAGAAGAACTTTTTTCAATTCAATTCAATTTATTTCATATATAATATGTTACATCTCAATTTTATATAATTAGTTGTAAAGAGTTTAAGATTAGTATCTTTTTCTGCTTAATTATAATATATTTCAATTAGTTATCATATACATATGTATATATAGACAGAATTATATTGGAGGTACAAATTTAGCAAAAACCTATTTAAACCCCTTTTTTCGTTTTATTTTTATATTTTTTTTATCGATTTTATATTATTATTTGTCAGAAGATCTTTGGTAATTTAAACGATTCTACAAATGAGGAGAATTACGAATATGGAATGTCACCATTGCACGCAAGGATAAGGTGTATGGAATTCTTGCTAAAACTGGTATATACCCTACCACAAGAGGAGGAAAACTTCGATGAAAATACATCAATAAAGGATAAGGAAAAGATCAGAAAGAAGCAAATACAGGATGCTTTTTTTAAACAAGTTGGACTAAAAGTAGACTGTCCCAAGCACGGATACGGTAACTCAAACGATGGAAACACTTCTAGGAGATTTTTTGAAAATGATGAGGCAGTAACTAGAATCATTGGAATTGACAATCAAATCGTGAAAAGATTGGGAACGATCTTGGATGTTTTAAACTGCAAAGAAAATGTCAATTCTACAAAATATGGAGAATATGCGTCGAAAACTGCATCATTTTTAGCAGAAATGTATCCACAGAAGAAATTGACCCCGACCGTCCATAAAATATTGGCGCATGGCAAAGATATAATTGAGTACCAGTCTTTGCCAATTGGAGAGCTTTCTGAAGAAGCACAGGAGTCTCTTAACAAATTTTATAAAAAATATAGAATGTAGAACACATTTAAAGCATCAAGGGTAAGGCAAAATAAGGACCTCTTCAACATGTTGGCAGCATCTTCCGATCCACTTATTTCTTCCCTGCGGCATGTGAAGTCACGAATAGAGTTACAAAATAATTATAGTTTAGAAATGGTTAGTCTTTTAGATATACCTTCTCTTACGAATTGTGATGAATATTTTACAGAAAATTGAAAAAATAAATTTAAAAAAAAAATAATTTTTTTTTAATTTGTTGGGTAATAATTTAAAACATAAAACCCTTAAGAAAAAAAATAAAAACAATCTAAAAATGTAAAAATAATTTTTTTTAGTTACCATAAAATGGATTTTTCTACTAATTTTAACTTTGATAACCCATAAGTAGGCCCCTACAAAGCGTAGCACCCTTTCCAAACGCTCATTTCATAGGCTGAACAGTTATCTATCATATGCTGTTTAAACTGTTCAATTATCTTATTCAGTTCAAAAGATATGATTTTTGCAACGAAAAAACTCAAATGGCGCCACTGTGCGACGGCTACATCAGTTCGACGTTAATTTGGTATTATATAAGTAAGTTTTGTCGACGTCGACAAGTTATCGAAAATCTGAAAAATAAAAATCCCATCTCCAATTTTTTTTTCTATTATTTTTGTTCTTCATCTGTAAAGTTAATTTTTTAACGCTATTTATGCTATTTCCCGACATTTTGTTTCTTTAACCTATTAAGCGATTTAAAATTTATTTAAGAGTTTGGTTCCGATTCACGATAAGAGCTATTGTTTACTGTAAGTTTTCTGATTCTTAATAGCTTTGACGATTATTAATATATATAAGACTTTGCTATCATGCCGCTGTTAGCAAATTTTTGCGAATTTCCGCTTATTTTACAATTTTTACCGAATTTTTTAAATTTTTTATAGTTTTAGGGACTTTTAATTAATTTTATGGCTTGTTTGAAATATTAAAAATTTTCGCTATTTTACTTTTCCAAATTGTTTGCAATTTTGCATTGTTTTGTTGCTCTTTGAGGCAATCGTATTAAGTTAAAAATGTTCGCGAATTTTCGCTATTTTAGCAAACTTTTCCGAATTTTGGCGTTTAATTTACTGTTAAAATTTGTGCCCATAACTTATTTTAAATTTTTTTATTTTAACTACCTAATAAATATGTTTACATTCTACTTAAAATTTCTTTAACTTTCATTTGAGTCGTCGCAAAATTTCCTGTCAACTAAAACAGAGACAATTCTACTCGACGTCGACTTAAAAGCGTCCTAGAAAATATTAACTGAGCTACCTAAATAAGAGCGGCAAGCGTTTTTTGTATGTCAAAACTTTTCATTTGCATAAAGTTTATACGAAAAAAACCTTTAGAACGCGAATTCGACACCACCCGGCTGGAAAATCCTATTTGACAAATCGCTATGTCGATTTGTCTTATTGAAAATGTATTTGAAATAGAATTTTCATGTTTAAAAAAACGCTTGCCGCCCTTGTTTAGGTAGCTCAGTTAGTGACAGTTTATAAAAAAGAGAGAACGTTTTTACATTATTTTATTTTAATATTTGTGAAGAAATTCGAATTTAATCATTGAAAAATTAAAATGGGGAAAGACATACAACTAACTTTTCTAAACTCTCATTTAAATTTACAATAATCATATTCCACTTAAAAATAAAATTATCAGTAGAGAAACTAAATTGTTGATTGCACATCGTGACAACATGTACCATATGTGGAAACGATATAAAACTTCAGAGGTTTAACAAGCATATCGTGCTGCTAAAAAATCTGTTGTTTCCAAGATAAGGCATGACAAATCCGCTTATTATTTTAACAAATTTAATACGGCAGTCGACGGTAAAAAAACATGGAAGCAAATTCGTGATATAGGCATTGGTAAGTCAACTGCTAAGACAGTGGAAGCTGACGTAAATTTGTTGAACAAGACCTTTGTTAATATTCCTCTGCCAAGTGTTCAAACTGACTTCTATGAAAACTTCACTTCCACGGCCATTAATACAAGTGAATTTAATTTCCGCCACCTTGACCTGTTTGAGGTAGTTGAAGGTTTCTTTTCAGTTAAATCCAACGCTGTTGGCTTGGACGATATAAATCCTAGATTTGTGCGAATAATCTTGCCTTGGATAGTCCGTTTTGTTACCTTCTTATTTAATACAATTATTACCACTAGCACTTTTCCAATAGATTGGAAGCATGCCCAAATAGTTCCCGTTCCTAAGGCTGACAATGACCTATTGTAATCCTTCCCTTTTTTCAAAAGTATTTGAACGCCTATTATGTAAACAGATTTCTGAATATGTTAACGTGAACAATCTACTAACTGACCGCCAGTCCGGCTTTAGGCCTCAGCATAGCTGTATTACTGTCCTATTGGACCATTCAAAGGCATTTGATACAGTGCATCATTCAATTTTATGCCTAAAACTGTCGAAAATGTTTAACTTCTCCAGACTCGCTGTTAGGCTGATGTTGTCGTATCTTATAAATAGATCTCTATCTGACACCAATGGTAAATCTATTTCAAATCCGTTACGTGTCACAAGAGGTGTTCCACAGGGTTCAATACTCGGGCCATTACTTTATTCGTTATATGCAAATGATCTTCCCCAACAACTTCGTTTCTGTAATGTTCAGATGTATGCTGACGACGTTCAGCTGTATCTGAGTAGTACCAGGGAATTATTTTTGTCTAAAGTGCTGGAGCTGAATTATGATCTGAACAAAATTTTCGTTTGGTCTTCAGCAAATGGCTTAAGACTCAATCCAAGCAAATCTAAATGCCTAGTCATAAGCAAGAACGCAATGGGAATAGAGGATGAAGTAAATATTTTCTTAGGAGGTTCAAAAATTGACATTGTAGGTAAAGCTAAGAATTTAGGTCTTACATTTAATAGACGTTTAACTTGGTAGGATCATATAACACAAGCCTGTGGTACGGCATGCTAAGGAGTTTATGGGTAACTCAATACTTTACCTCGCCGAAACTAAGATTATTACTTGCAAAAACGTATTTATTACCAACGCTTTTATATTCATCCGAAATATTTGCTGGTTGTTACTCAGCGGATACGAGGAATCTCAATACAACTTTTAACAATATCGTAAGATACGTTTTCGGGCTGAAAAGATTTGATCATGTGTCACAATTCTCCATTCATATATTCAATATTACATTTTCTAGTTTTTAAAAATATAATATTTCTTTATAAAGTTATTTTGACAAAGGAACCAAAGTATCTCTTTGATCGCTTGCGATTTGCCAGATCACCAAGAGGTAAATAGTTGATTCAATTCAGATATCGTAGCCATGCCTCTGAATGTCAGTTCTTTATTCTTAGCATCCGTCTCTGGAATCAGCTCCCTGATAATCTGCAGACTACTAGCAACGCAATAAGGTTCAGAAAATTACTTAAAGAACATCTTTCGTAAAAGAACATTATTTTTTTTAATTTTTGTTTCGTTTCTTATTTTTTCTTAAATCGCAAACCAAATAATTCAATTTTGGGTTTATTTATTTGATTTTTTTAATTATATTTATTTTTCTTTATTTTTAAATTTTTCATTATTTTATTTTATAATTATTATTTTTATTTGAATCAATGTATGTTTTAACTTGTCAGATTCTAATACTGTAATTTATAAGATATTATGTCTTGTTGTATTAGAAAATCATATTAAATAAATACATACATATACATACATACATATGGGCAAATATCGACTGATCTTAACAAAGCATTGTTAAAAAATACGAAATAAGTGAAAACTACAGCAATGAAGTTTCAAAAAGAGGCCGGACCTCAAAAATAACGCTTCGAGATAAAGGAGTTTTATTAAATATTATTAAGAAAAATCGTCGAAGCACTGTTCGTCTGATGCTATTGGAAAGCCCGTAAAACGTGTATAGACCCGCCAGCAAATGAAAAGTATAGGGTATAATTTTTATAAAGTAAGTTAAAAATGTACTATGTATGTATGTCGAAATCAGTTTAGAATACTATAAATTTTTTTAAGGCTAAGGAAAATGCCATTGCTTACCGAAAAAGAAAAAACGTTTGTTATGGTGTAAAGAGAGACGTTCTTGGGTACAAAGGCAATGGGACAGCATTATTTTTAGTGACGAATCAAAGTTTTTGTTGGTGATGCTAGAAAAAGGGTGATTCGTAAAAGCACATCAGCTTACAATAAAGACTGCTTGAATCGCACAGTCAAGTTTCCAGCAAGCCTCATGGTATGGGGATGTATGTCCTCAAAGGGTGTCGGAAAGCTTCACTCCATTGATGGAACTGTAAACGCAGAAAAATATTAGAGGAAAATCTGATACCACCGGTACCAACGGCTAACGACTGCGGTGAATATATTTTTCATCTAATATTTTTTCAGCTAAAAAAAAAATAAAAATGGCTACAAGAAAACGTTATAGAGGTTCTTGATTGGCCATAATTTAGTCCAGACCTCAATCCAATAGAAAATCTTTGGAATCTTATGAAAAGAAAGCTACGCAATGATCATCAACGGACTCTTGACGGGTTAAGATCCAAAATTCAAGAAATCTGGGACTCAATAACCCCTGAAGATTGTCAAAAATTAATAAGTACCATGTCAAAGCGAGTCGACTCCGTTTTAAAAAACAAGCGAAATGTAACACAGTTTTAAGTAAGAAAATATGTGACTGTATGAATTAATAGTGGTCAATTTATTTTAATTGAAAATAATGGACTTTCGTTTTAGTTAATATTTTTAAAAGAATTTTTTTAAATATATTACTTTTTCAATGTATATATATATTTGTTCCTTTTAGTCCTACAAGGAGCATAGGGCCGCATACGGTTTCGGTAATCAGATTTTATTTAAGACGAGTGGCTGATTGGGCCAAAGCATCCGATCCTGGTGTTGGGGCTGCCAACAATGCATCCAGGCATGCGTAGGGTTATACCGCCCGTGGTCGGTTGTAATATTGGATTTTTTGTTTGGCGCCAATTGCTCGCCACGACGTTACAAGGATCACAGGCAAACTCGGAATTTAGTGGGAGCTCGAGAGACCCTCCGAGACTCTCCCCTTGTAACCGCTGACTGTCCGTGACTGCCGTTGGCAGCTACTCTACATATCTGCAGAACGTACCACTATCCGCAACCTGTGACGCGTCCGGTAGCACTCAGCTGTGCTTCCCATAAGTAGGTAAAATATCATACATCATCATAAAAATGTCAGTGTATATTATACTACCTACAAGGGCGGTACCTTTCAATGTACATACATTTAAATACAATAAAATTGTCTTTAAGAAAAAAATATTTACATCCGTATTCATAACAAAAAGTTAGCCACAGTTTGTACACTACGTACAACTAACTAGAATGCCGGTTAAGCTTAGCAGCTTATTAGCCTAGCCTAGAGTTTATTCATAACAATTTCTATGCTAATGTCAAAATTTATATTTACAAGCCCTATGTCTAGTGAAATTTTATTCACCTCAACAGTATCAAAATTTAACTTTCATAGTACCATGGCCCAATTAGTAGGTCCGCGCAAAACTAAAACAATGCAAAAATAGAAAGAACAACACGTATTTTGTTTGTGTATATTATTTCAAAGATGTAAAAAACCAATGTGTTTGTTTGTGTACCAAATGGGCAAAATATCAGAAGCAATTACTACAAAAATAATTTAAAACCAGACCTACTAATTGGGACATGCATAGTACCTACTTTACTACCGTTTCACACACACCTTTAGTCAAAAAAATGGATTTTAACCACACAATATAATTTTTCTTTTTTTATTTTTTTCTTACTATTGTAAGAGCCATGTTCAAAACAATTTTAATTTATAAACTTTTAATAAACTGAATTTTGTATGGAAATTTGACGGGTTTTCTCTTATAAAACAAAAATATTTTTTATGAATAACGTTTCTAGTCTTTTTTCCAATATGTAAAAAAATACATTTCTTAGGTTGTAACCATGATTTGTCAGGAATTATAATAAATTTTTTTTTTTTAAAATGACTTAAAAGTAAAAAACCTTTTTAAAAACAAGCTTTTATTTAAGTGCTCTTAAAAGAAAAAAATAAACTTTTACTATCAACTTATAACGTCAATACACTATTTATCTGCATTAAAATTGAGTTGCAAGAATTCACCCGAACAAACATACATATGTACATTGCAAGTTAAATAAAAGCTTTTAAAATACCTTATTACTTAAAATACTTAAAAAACCAAAAAAGTGCAAGTAGAAATCTCGCTGCTGAGAAAACAAATTAAATGAAACTACAGGAGTAAGTCATCGTCCATACTTGCAATTTTTTTGGAGAAATTCTTTAGTTTATCGGTGAGAGGGTTGAAAAGATTGAAGAGGGTACTCAGTTTCATGTACTCTGCATTTCTGGGTTGTTTTGTTATTCTCGCAGTTTTTAACTTAAAGTTGGATGTAGTTGTATATATGTATGTATTGATATACAAGATATAAAAAGGAGAAGTGGAAAGACAAGATAAAAATACAAAAATTGCAAAACTATGACTTTATAAGCTGGACACAAATGCAATTTCAAAGTAGAATTTTAAAAAATTGCAAGTCTGGACGATGACTAAAGGAAATTATAGCAAATGGTAGTAAGAATTAGAAGACTGAAACTGTCGATAGCACTATCGATGGTTTCGGACTATCGTTTCACCATCGATAATTTTTCATACTATCGATAGTTTTCGATAATTTTAATTTTTCTCGAATTATTGTTTTATGCTAAACTTTATGATATGTTCATAAGACGATATAAGCCACTTGTTTCGCTCTCTGAAACTAGATTGCCAAACATACTGCTCATAAGATTCATTCTTGGTGTATTTTGACTTTATTTTTGTCTTGTTAGTATGATTTTATTTAAAATAGATTACAATGTAAGGAGCAAAAAATTAATGAATATTTTAATATAGTTAGCCCTTAAAAAAGCACTTTAGTCAGGCAAACGGTAACCCTGGCCACTTTTTAGAACCGCCTGTCTTTGTAACACAGGGTCTCCACCTGAGGTAACATCTGATATAATATCTGAGAGAACGTCGACAGAATGAGAGAACAAATTTCTTTATGTATTGAAAGGAATTCCTTTCAATTTACTCTCCCTCTCATTTTTTTTACTAACACATTCACACTTTTTAAATTGATGACGAGATTGCTCTCAATTTAAACTATCCATTTGTTTGGCAATTTAACGTTCAATTTAACGTTTGTCAGTATAAATTGTTTTCTTGATGACATCTTGAAAGTAAATTGCGTGCAGCCTACGTCACAGCTTTCAATTTATGTAAATATTGACAAACAATATATGTAAAGCTGGAGTTCCACACCACGCGTTTTAGCCTCCACGCATTGCATGAGTTTTATACCTTACTTGCGTTCTACGTTTCAAGTTACATGCAACGCTTCTGATGCGGCATCACCACAAGTAAAAATAAAATTTTATTTGTCAAAATCAGCTGATTTATTCGAACACTGCTTGTGACGGCTGCAAAAGTAGAAAGTAAACCTACTTTTCGCATTCAACGCCTCAATGCATCCTAGGCTATTGTGCATGAAACTTGTTTCATACAACTACACAGATTCTACTTTTTTGACAGCTGCGTAGACTGCGAGAAGGCGTGTAACGCGTGGTGTGTAACTCTAGCTTAAAAGGCTATCAACAAAAAGTTGATCGTGTGGCCGCAGGGTTACATTCATGAAATCGCTTTCTTGAAAGTTAGCTGAAAGTTGGCCTGTCAACGTGTTAGTGAAAAAGTGTGAGTGTATTGCGCCTTTCAAGAAACTACTTTCATGTGTAAATGCCCAGTAAAGTGTGTCACACATACAGCGTCGCCCCTTTACTAACAAACTTCGGCTGTCTGTCTTTCCCTTGCCACATTGTAAAAGGGGACTAAGCGCTCTATACATACGGTGACCATAATTTTTAATGCTAAAATAAGGACATTTCGAAATGTAGTAAAAATTATGATAGTATCAAAGTTATTTTATAGGTAATAAGATAATTCAAACAATATGATACTAGCAAGTAGAACTACTAGCAAACCATATACTGCTTTTTTTTTTGGCAATAAAAAAAAACAAAGCATACATAGAAATTCAAGTATAAAATTATGTAAAAGTCTTTAAAAAATTTAATAATTAAAAATAATTGATATTTTTCTGTAGAATGTATTTTCACTGTTTTTATATAACAATAATTTAAAATCCGCACATTCCATTTAAAAATTGCACTTTTAATATCAAAGTGATTAATAAGTAACAACTTTTAATTAGGACTTTTTCGATTATCCAAATATTATTAGCAATTGAAAGTAATCTTTATGTTGGCGCACTAAAGATTTACAAGCTCCTTTATATTTTTACCTCCAAAATTTTTTTTCTTGAAATAGACAAAATGTTTCATCTATATTTGATCCACTGATAATAACAAATGGTAAAAATACATCTTCTTTGCGGGCAGTTCATTTAAAAGTCCTTTAAAGTAAGTGCAGCCTCAGGTACTGAAAAGTGTTGTAACTATAGACTACAAATATATTTATGGAGTATAAAAGCTTGGGTATGTGCCAATAGTAACCACAATTCAGCACATGGATCATAATAATAATTTTTGCAATATTATCGGGCACCTTTGTTGAGAGAGAAAATATTCCTTCAATGGCACAAACAATTGTAGAATTCGCTCTTACGCTGGCATTAATGGCGTGTTTTCCGGTATTGGTGTTGAAATTTTGGGGTTTTTGAAAAAAACTTATAGTTTTTGAGTTTAAAGAAAAAAAGTTCATAATCTAACATAAGGACAATTCACTCAAAAAAGGCTAATCTACTGTCCTCTTTTTTGAAAAATATCTCAAAGGACATGATATCAAAAAAAAATGGACTGTCCTCTTAAAAAAAGGACGAATGGTCACCGTATCTATACACCACAATACTCGTCGCACATTTAAGCGCCCATTACATTTCGGATTTGCCATGTCACAGTCACTGCTGCAATTTAGCTTTTTCTCGTCTAATCTAGCGATTTTTTTGTCAAACTTTGCGGAAAATATTGTGTCTTAGCTATTATCGTGAAATCTAGCGATTTTTTATTATGGGTTTGTTCGTTTTTAGCATATTGAAAATCAAGCCTCACGATGAATCACACTTTATATCCATAAAAAATTTAACTAAAAACTTACAAAGATCAGGTATAAGAAGGAACATAAAATGAGTTTTTTCAAGGAGATCAAATGAGTTTTTTCAAGGAGATGAAGGAAATTAGTTTTGTGATAAATTCCTACATAACGTTACTTTAATTTAAAAAAAAGCATATTTAACACATAATATTTTTTTAATTTAAGACATAAAACTTGATAAGGAATATATAAAACAGGGGAAGGTCCTACAAAATTCATGAAATGTCCTACATTTCTCATAGTTCTAAAAATCTACATACGCTTTTTATATACTCTTTTTTATCAAGTTCAATGTCTTAAATTAAAAAAACAAATGTTAAATACGCCTTTTCTAAATTAAAGTTACATTATGAAGAAATTTATCACAAAAGAAAAAGTTCCTACATCAATCGGACTTTGCTTAAAATTATATATGTTAGATACGCCTTTTCTAAATTTAAGGAAAGATAAGTTTTTTGTTAATTTAAGACTACAGCAACAAAATTTATTAGATTCATTAGTAGTTAATATTTTGTCCGAATTGCGCGACGTTTCTTACTTTGATAGAAAAACGTAGATCAAAAGGTGTATTACACCAACGTTTTCTTCCGCGTAGCTTTTACGTTACATTTGTGGCTTTTACGCTGATATACCATACCTTAACAAGAGAGTCATCGTTGTGTCACAAAAAGTAGTGCTTACTTTCGTGTCTACTAAAACCCTCATAATAGATTTAGAAAATGGAATTAAAAACGGTAGTTTGACCATATAAATACCATGTAATACACCAACGTTTTCTTCCGCGTAGCTTTTACGTTACATTTGTGGCTTTTACGCTGATATACCATACCTTAACAAGAGAGTCATCGTTGTGTCACAAAAAGTAGTGCTTACTTTCGTGTCTACTAAAACCCTCATAATAGATTTAGAAAATGGAATTAAAAACGGTAGTTTGACCAGCTATTTTTTATTTACGTGTGTGAACAAATCAACACAGAAATCAACCTCAAAAAACAAAATTTTTTTGTTTTAACCACGTGCTATTATTATTGTTTTGAAAACAACAGCACGTGCGTGACAAACAATAACAAAACATGCAAAATTATATCAGAAAACATTACGAACACCATATTATTCATAAGAAATTAATTAAAATATGAAAACATCTTTAAATTTAGCAGTTTAAAATGTTTGAAAAATTATGCAAAATGTTGTTATATGAATAAAATCTACAAAATTGCCTGTTTATAAAATCTGGTAACTGATTTTTATAGCGCGTTACTAGGGCTATTAAGGCCGCCAGTTGTCACTTTTGACAAATCAAAACTTTAGGGGGTATTCCATATTAAAGAAAACAAATTCAAAAATTTACCCAAATGTTGTTACATGAATAAAATCTACAAATTTGCCGGCTTATAAAATCCGATTACAGATTTTGGTAGCACGTTACTAGGGCTATTAAGGCCGCCAGTTGTCACTTTTGACAAATCAAAACTTTGGGGGGTTAATCTTTTCTTCCAAATACAGTTTAATTAACATTATTAATGAAAAATTTAAATGAATATAGGAAGAAAAAAAATCCAAATGTATAAGAAATCCATTTTTAAAGACACTGAAAACGATATTATCGATTTCTAATCGTTTTGTTTTCAAAATCGTTTTCCATCATTTGAATAAAATAAATTTAAGAAGAATGATAAACTTTGCAAGAAAAGGGATAAAATTTGAAAAATGTTATTATCAATTACACTTCAGTTTTACATTATTAATTTATTTTTTTTTTTAAATTTTACAATTTTAATTTTAAAAGCACACGGAATAATAAAATTTTAGTAAATATATGATCCATAAAAAGGTGCTGCCAAGTAACGTGCTATTAAAATCAGTTATCGGATTTTATAAACTGGCAAATTTGTAGATTTTATTCATGTAATAACATTTGGGTACATTTTTGATTTTTTTTCTTTAATATGGTATACCCCCTAAAGTTTTGATTTGTCGAAAGTGACAACTGGCGGCCTAATAGCATTAGTAACGTGCTATCAAAATCAGTTATCGGATTTTATAAACCGTCAAATTTGTAGATTTTGTTCATTAGATTTTATTTACTCCAACTGTGATCCTAGCTATAAGAATAATTCAACTGTGATATTTTAATTTTTCGTGATTTATTTTTGCATTTATTTTTTATTAACTAAATCTGTTTTGTGTCGTTCATTAAATGTCGTATAAAACCTGTGATGTTAATTTTTTAAAAGTGATGTAAATTTGGCGAGAAGACTAATATTTGCCAGATTTAATAAAAACGAATCCCTGATGAGGTCGGAAAATACCGACAAAACGTAGGAATACGAAAAAATGAAATAAAAAAGTCTTATTTACGTTTAGAAAATTAATGACCTTGAAAGCCTGATTAGAACAATTCTAAAAATAACACAAAATTCAATTGAAAAAGGTCGAAACATATATAAAAAACAACATTTGGGTAAATTTTTGATTTTTTTTTTCTTTAATATGGAATACTCCCTAAAGTTTTGATTTGTCAAAAGTGACATCTGGCGGCCTTAACAGCCCTAGTAACTGGCTATCAAAATCAGTTATCGGATTTTATAAACCGGCAAATTTGTAGATTTTATTCATGTAACAACATTTGGGTAAATTTTTGAATTTTTTTTCTTTAATTGGTATACCCCCTAAAGTTATGATTTATCGAAAGTGACAACTGGCAGCCTTCATAGCAGAGAACCAAGCCGAGGGCGTTTGATCGGCGGCGGCGGCGTTTGCGTCAATGAATCGGCGGCGGCTTAAATGTCGGCTTGAAATGTTTAAAATTTTTAGGATATATTTATTTTTATGTTAAAGTACAAAACATTAAATAATTATATTTAATAATATATATTTAATAATTATAAATAATAATTTCAAAAAAGTAAAGCTTTCTGCAATAAATTATTAATAAAAATGTAAGCTTTAAGGTGAAACAAAATTAAAATATACAATTTCCTTTACCTGAACCAAATGACCAAAATATTGCCTACACTCTGCACTTCCATACAGTGTCTTAATGTGAGAAACATCTTTAATTTTTTGCTGGTAATATTTTATAGTTGTTTCTGCCACATTAAAAACTTCACTATCAGAGTTAGCTTCTGATTTAGACTGTAAATCATTTTGTTGTAGTTCACTTGTATTTTTTGTAAAATATTCTTGCAGAGATTTTTGCATGTTGTTAAGTACAATGACGCTTTGAAAAATTTTAAGAAAATATAACGGCACTTGAATGTTGCACACTGATGCTAAAACATACCATTTTTGACAAAGAAATTAATAGATTAAAACGCAAATCTGTAACACTGCAGCCACACGATTTAGTTTTTCTTGATAGTCTTTTACATATGTATGTATACAGTTTGTCAAGATTTCCAATAATTGGAAGCTGTGACGTAGGCTGCACGCAATTTTGGAGCAATTTACTTTCAAGATGTCATCAAGAGCACAATTTATAAAGACAAACGAAAAATTTCCTCATCAGACTTGTAATCAGCTGTTTTCTTAAACGTAAATTGATACACTCACTTGAAAGAGAATTTTAAAGGCAAGTTCGCTAAAAATTTTAAAAGTATTAGTGTATTGGAAAAAAAGTGTGAGTGTATTAAACCTTGATCGTGTAACCCTCAAGTAAAATAAACTTAGTTACACAAATTAAGAAATTTCACGGCGCAGCTGCTGTCATCGGCGGCTTTAATTAAGCCGTGTAAATCGGCGGCTTCGCGGCTTGGAGAAATCAAGCGGCGGCGGCGAGCCGATCGGCTTGGTTCTCTGCTTCATAGCCCTAGTAAAGTGCTATCAAAATCAGTTATAGGATTTTATAATCCGGCAAATTCGTCGATTTTATTCATGTAACAACATTTGGGTAAATTTTTTAATTTTTTGTCTTTAATATGGAATACCCCCTAAAGTTTTGATTTGTCGAAAGTGACAACTGGCGGCCTTAACACAGGGTCTCCACCTGAGATAATATCTGAGAGAACATTCGGCAGAATGAGAGAATACATTTCTTCATGTTAATCTTAATATTAAACAAGGGGAACACGTATCTTTTAAGATTTCATAATCGACTGATTCTCCTACAGTAAACTTGTATTTTTTTATTCTTTTTTTATTCTATTTTTAGGTTTTTAGTTTAAAATATTGTTATTTTTAACAATTTTCACAATATTGGCACTATTTGCATTAATAAATTACACATTTTATTATGGTTTTATGTGTGTGTATGCACGTGTATTTTGACAGCTCATCTTATAAGATAGTTGTTATAAGATTTCTTATAACAACTGTCCCATAACATTTATTATAATATTAATACTAACACTATTTGAGAGTCCACACGTAAGATAATGCTCTCTGCGATTGAATTTGACGTTATAAAAAATCTTATATCTTATCTCATGTGGAGACCATGTGTAATAGCTCTAGTTACGTGCTATCAAAATCAGTTATCAGATTTAATAAACCGGCAAATTTGTAGATTTTATTCATATAACATAATTTGTGCATAATTTTTCAACAATTTTAAACTGCTAAATTTAAAGATTTTTTCATATTTAAATTAAGTTTTTATGAATAATATGGCGTTCGTAATGTTTTCTGATATAATTTTGCATGTTTTGTTTTTGTTTGTCACGCACGTGCTGTTGTTTTCAAGACAAAAATAATAGCACGTGATCAAAACAAGAAAAATGTTATTGCTTGCGCTTGATTTCTGTATTGATTTGTTCACAGTCCTGCATATTTAAACGCGCTGTCAAAATCGGATATTCCAATTGCAAAGCGCTTCCGCTGCGTTGTTTCAGTATGCTTCTTACAATTTGTATCGGTATGAGAAATTTTTACAGCTAGAAAACGCGTTCCGTTCTTGTTTATGTATGGCTGTCACGCATTGTTTGGCTACCCTTTAAAAGCGGTTGGTAAATTTTACATTTATTTGTTATAAAAATAAAAGTGGAAAATTTTATTGGACCATTTATTGGAATTAAATTTTGCAAAAAAAAAATAAGAGCATATTATACTGTCCGATTGTCAAAACGCGCAAGAAGATGAGAGCCACCTTACTTAGTGAACCGTCTTAACTACTGTCTGGACGCCTACGTCACGAAGACAGCAAGTAGTGTTTTTGGCAACTAATATGTATTTTCTTACTGTCTTTCCAGTACTGGTAAATGTAAACGTTAGGTTATTGACATATTTGCTACTCTAATAGCGAGAGAGACGTGGGCACAGAGTTCTATACAAAGCTGAAAAAAGTGACGTTGGGAAAGGCCCAAATCCGTTACCAATGCAGCTTTCGAAGAAAAAGACAGGATGCGTTTTTGGGGTAGTGAAGTGGCAATGTGTAAAAACAGGCCGCTACAATCAAAATAAATGGCATGATCAAGACAAAAATAACAAAACACAAACCGCGTTAAACAACGTTAGTTCAACAAAGGTTTTGTTTTGTCCAAAACAAAAATGTTAATAGTAATATTGTTTTATTTTATAATGTTATTTATTAATTGAAATACTAGTTACTCGTGTTGAGGTTTTACAACAGTTTTACAAATAAATCTCAACTTAATAAATTTGTGTTCATTGTATTGCGGCATAAAAGATGGTGCAACGAGAAATGCAAAATGGGCAGCTTTCGAGGAAAGAGGCACAAAAAAACGCAATATCTTCCGTCTCGTGTCAGCTTTGTATAGTTCTCTGTGACAAGGGGAAAAGAAACGAGTACACAGCTTCATGAACTGTCAGTACGTCTTGCTTTCTCATTCGCTTTTTAACATTCTTAATCGTATTTAAAGACTTTAAAAAAAATACTCGTCAACATGAAACGAATTGTGTGAACGCCAATAAAAGTTCAAAGAAGAAAAAGTAAGAATCATGTCAATAAAGCCTCAGTTAGCTGACAGTACCCTACAAGAAGACTACCCGTCTTTTTACTAGTTAGATGACCAGTAGTGCTCACCGATATATTAGTTACAGTTTATATTAGTTCATTAAGAGCAAAATGAAAAAACTGACCGAAACCTTGTGTACATGTGATTTTGCCTCTCTCTCTAACTCATTATGTCTCTCTCTCTTAATTTAATGTAAAATTGTTGCAAGTGCGTTAGTAAAAAATTTTTGTTTTATAGATTTGGTTATTCATTTCTTGTAGGGCTTAGTCCCAATTTATATGTTGCAAGTCTTATTGATATATTTATCATATTTTCTTTTTTGAATCAGCTTCGGCGTTCACACAATGCTTGTCTTATTGCTGAAATATTACTTTTTTTATGTATAAAGTACACACATATATGTCCGTTTTTTACATTACGAATGAGAAAACAAAACGTATATAATAAATACAACAAGCTGAGTACTCGTGTTTTTCCTCTCGTCTCTCTTGCCAATAAAGTAGCAAGCTGATCAATAAGACTTGCAACGTACGAATTGGGACTAACAGTAACGTTGCAAATCAGCAGCTTTCATTTAATTGTATTTAAAGCAATTCAAACGATTAGTGCTGGTTCACAATGCTCAAGTTTTAGCTGTCAAGTCTTGAGCTTTTAGGAGAGAAGTGAACAAAGAATGCCATTTCTTTTCCTCTCTCACCTAAAAACTCAAGAATTGACGGCTAAGACTTGAAGAGTGTGCAGCAGCAATTGTTGCCTCTTAAAAAAATTAATCCGACCAAAATTGTCTGCAAAGCCTACCATAATCCTTAAAACCAACCAAATTTTTAAAAAGGGCCTATCAAAATTTTTCAGGATAGTATAATTAATTCAGAATTTGTTAACGATATTAACCAGAAAAAATGGTTATTATAATCACAATCCCTTACCTTTTTACTAAGTTTTGTATCTCTCCTGAAAATTTTGTTAAAATGATGATAGGCCCTTTTGAATTTTATGTGACGATATGTATGTATCAGTGATGGGATTTATGGCACAATTGGGCCATTTTTGGCACTATTGAATGTTGCTAGGCCCTATGGCCCTTCCGCTATTGTTTGGCCCTTTTTATATTAACATTCTTAGCTTTTCTAAAGTCTTTGGAAAAAGTTTCCTGACGAGCTGACCTAAGCAACCAGCTAAATGCGCATAGAATCTAGCTTTCCCACAACAATAAATTTCAGTGTTTTCATTCAAAAATTGGGATTATTAGCCCATCATTAATAAATGAATTAATTAATAATAAATATATTTTTTGGTTTTTAGGCCCTTTTGAATTTCAGGTGGCAATACAATCTTATTTGTAAGGTATATACGAAGAAATATGCGATTAAAAACCATTTTATAATATTTTCATATTGTAAACAAATAAAAATATATAGTCGGTTAAGCCTCCGCCACAGTATGTATAGACAAATTTCAGAGTGTTTATGTTTGGGGCTCATGGGGAGTAATGAACCAACCAAAATAAAATTATGTTGTGTGCTTAAGATTCATTTATTTGTTCACTTAAAAAAAATCAACGAGTGCCCAAATATGCTTCAAAAGGTGGAATATACCATATTTACTAAAATACTCTTTTGTCTATGCAAAAAATCCTTTAAAGATAAAAAATATGCACTTACAATAAAGCAGAGTTGTAAATCATTATTCAAAAATGCAAAACTTCAATTAAACAAGAGTTGAGTTGTAAACCGTAATAAGGGCTTTAATTTATCGTAAACTAGGAAATGTCCTACATTTCTTACAGTTCTAATACTATTCATACGCTTTTTTATATATTTTTGTTATCAAGTTTTATGTCTCAAACTTAAAAAAAAATGTAGATGTTAAATACGCCCTTCTAAATTAAAGTAACGATATGTAATAATAACTTACAATTATGTATTTGATTTAATGAAATGTAGATACTTTTTCTAAAATTTAAAAATGAATGCACAATCAAAACTTAAGCCTTATTTTTCTCCGATTTTTAGTGTTAAAACAATTTTCCAAAGTTTAATTTCTATAATAAAGGAGTTTCGCCCTTTTCAGTAAATTTGGACCGTTTTCTTTACAATTTTGGCACAAACTAAACATGTTCAAATCCCATCACTGGTATGTATATGTAATTTTGATATATAGTACAATTTTTATTGGATCAAGCTACTAATCTATTTTTTTTTTGTAATATGCGATTAATAATAAATACAAAAAAGTAACAAAAACAAAAGGTATATAACAATTTATTTAATAACGCTTATAAACCAGATTTATTCATTGAACATATGCAATAATACATAAAAATAAGCCCCATAATAAAATATTATTCACAATTTGTTAACTTAAGTTTTTACAATTTTTCTAATAGTATTAAATTTTATAAGATAGGCTGAACTTCAAACCGTCCTAATAATTTGCAGAGAATGTATGTAATAAATGTATCGAAGAGTTTAACAATGCATAGTTTGTTTATTGTTTCTACATGGTAGAATACGTAAAAAAGCTAGTTGCTCTTCGACTGAGGTGGTACAGAACAGTATTCCTGAAATTCTTTTTTTAAAGGTATTCTTTTAGGACTTTGCCTGAAATACTTTAAAAATTGCCACAAAGAACCTCAATATTTTTGTCATTGCTGAGTAAGATTTAAGCTTACCAACATTACCATTCATGACGTTAGCGCCATTTGTTGCCAATCCGAACAAATTTGTTAAAGGAATATTGTTTGTTGATACAAAGTTTTATTTAGGAAGAAAAAGTTTAACGGCATCTGACTTCGTAAACTCAAATAAGGTGACAAAACTATCCTTTATAACACTAACACCATCAAAGAAACTTGCTACTAACGTAATACACTTCATTTCATTCCACATCCATAGTTTCATCAACAATCAAAAACAATTTTGTGTTTTTGAAAAAGATGTTTGATTTACACTTGTCTTTTTTGCGCCTAGTGTTCTAAATTTGTTAAAATAAATATAGAATATTTTTCAAACCAACTTAAATTAAGTTTGGCCTACCACTCGACCAAACGAAAAATATCCCATCAAATTTGGTCGGAAAAGACCAAGTTCGGCAGCCCTGGTACCAGCACTAATAGTTAACCTAGCATTTACACATGCCACTGCCAGTTCGAAAAACTCAACCCAATCACAAGTTTTTACTAATTCACCCACATTTTTCGCAATGGCAGCTCCAGTGGCAACAAAAATTGCATGCGAGTGGAAAATTGGCACTTGCATGCCACTAAATGTCAAAACGATTAGCAATGTTACCCTGTTAACCATGTAATGCAAATTTACTGGATTATTGTCGAAATTTAATTAAAGTTTTAACTGTTAAATGAATTATTATCATTCATTTTTTGAAACGCCCATTAAAAACAGCAAGTTTGTTAATTATAGAGCATTAATTTTGCTAAAATAATGCTAATATAAATAAATGTAAACTATTTCCCCAAAACTAAAACTATGTGATGAAGACGGTAACTCCTTTTTGTTTTCTGGTACTTTTTTTTAATTTGAGAAGTAAGCAAATTATCTCAAGTTGACGCTTCGACGACATTTTGAAAATGAACTGGCAGTGGCATGTGTAAACAGAAAAGCCAATGGCATAAGATTCGACTATTTCGAACACTTTTTCGTTGATAATATGTATAGAACAGTGGCATGCCACTACTTGCATGTGTAAAGGCAACGTAAGGGTAGTGTACACCAGTGATGCATTTTAAGGTTTTAATTTTTGGGCCAAATGGACGACTTAAAAGGGCCAAAATACCTTTGATAGGGCCAAAATTTTCCCCCAGAATTATCCTGTGTATATTGTGGCTAAATAGAATCAGTAATGTAGTCTTGTAGTTATGTAGTCTTGTAGCAAATCAAAACCAGTGCAATAAAATAAAACGTCGAAAATGGCGACGGATTGTCCATATATTAGAACCAGCAAACATTTTGCTCAACAAGCGCTTAATAGGAACCATATAGATAGTGTGGGGGTTCCGTCGCGCCCTTGAAATAACCCTGAGGAGAGCTATCGATGAGGAGCTGCGTGCCGCAAATCACAGTAAAGCGAATAACATATTGAAAGACAGCTGCACGTTGAGGTCCTATGCTCCAGTAGGAGGAAATAATGACAGAAGAGAAGTTATTTGACAGTCTACTGCAGTGATTTTTGATATTAACTTGATATACAACTTACAAAAAAGAATTTTTATTTAAGACAAGACAAGGGGGCTTATTCTGAATTGCGATGCGAAAATCAATGCGATGCGAAAATACATAAATGCGAACAATTGCTATTCTGTAGCTCGTTTCTGTATTTCTCGCATTGCAAAATTTATCACATTTAGTGTGAAACAAAAAATTCCATCGTTTCTCGATTTGTGAGAAAAAAGTGCTTCTGTATTTGAATGCGAGAACAGACAACACAGATTCTGTTTTAACTGGAATACTTCCAGTAATTAAGTGTCAAATGCAAGCGAAACGTCAACGAAAGAAATATATATAATAAAAATAAGGCTGCCAGATTTAAAGATTTATCGACATTTTGACGATTTTTTTTGTTCCAAAATTGGCAAAGTGACAATTTGCTGATTTTTTTCTAGTGACGATTCAGTCTTTGAAATAAAACAATTTTAAATAGTTTTATATGTTTGTGTATTAGGCACCACAGAAAACCGATATCTTTAAAAACAAGGCAGATAAAAAAATGTATCGGCAAAAGTAAAATTTCGAACGGAAACTGTTTAATTTTTATTTGCTTGGATTATTTAATACATTTGTTTGTGTGATCAAAAGATTAAACTATTACCCCATTTTTCAGTCAATGCACTTTAGGAAATTTTTGCTTTTACTTTGTCCAAAGGTGTTTATTTTATTTCAATATGATATTTTGTCACTCCTTTGTGTGATTTCTGCAGGGAAAAATAACAATCTAAAATTTTAAACTCTTATCGGATTAAAGAAAATAAAATAAATAATTTTATTTAAATAGACCTCAAGCTTATGTATGTATAAAATACGTATTTTACCCATGAACTGAATGTTTTTTTTTTTTTTTTTTTTTTTGATTATGTGTTTATATGATAAAAATTTGTGATTATATGATAAAAATCGAACCAAATTCTTCAAAATTAATTTAAAATTGTCCGAAAAAAATAGACGATTTTTTTATTTTTTCTTAGGATATTGACGTTTTTTTCAAAAAATTATCTGGCAGCCCTGCATAAAACAAACACAATGAAAGGCCAAAAAAATTTAAATAACGAAATATAACAATTGTGTTTTATATACTTATTTTCATCATTTAAATTCTTTCTTTTAAAATAAAATAAAATAATACACATTCTTGTGTACATACATACATAATTTGGGCTCCATTTTTTTAAATTTTGTTTTCTCGCATCAATTTCAAATATGACTTATTTTGACAGTTCTTGTGAGAAACTTTTTGCAAAATATTGTTACAGAAACACTTGTTCTCACATCCTTCCAATAATTGCTGGAAAATTATTTAAATGACAGATAATTCTCGCAAAGTAAAAGTACAGAAACACTTATGTGAGAAAAACCATTTTTTGTTTCATATTGCACTGTTTTTGTCATAATTCACTTGTTTCATGCGGGAAATTTTTCGATGCGAGAAATACAGAAACGGGCTACTGTATTGCGATATTCGCAAAGTTTTTTTTAATCGCATTTCAAATGCGAAAAGGTGGCAAGTCGGTATTCTACATTGCGAAAACAAATGTCAAACACATGTTAAATTCGCAAAATTTATTCGACAACAAAATAGCATTCGCAAAGTACAAACATGTAAGTGAAAGATAATATTTTATTTATTTATTATATATTTGTCATTTAATTCAGGGAAGCAAGCAATAAGACACCAAAGCGCGTCAATTTGAAATAATGATAGAATTTATGATAAGCACAGCCAATTGGCAAGATGCCATTTGAAAACACCAAATGCAAGTCAGTCGGCAAATACTTTGTGGCAAACGTAAACTGAAGAACTAAAAAGAACTAAAAGAAATATTCTGCATAAGTAAACGTTTATTTTTCGCAAGCATCAAAATAAATTACATTTTTCCATTCAAGCTTAGAATATCGGATTTGCTTCTAAGAAATCTTCTCTGTATCCTTTCATTTTGCTCATGCCCTTCTTCGTCGTCGAACCACAGTGCCACATAATCCATTTTTATTATTTTTTTTTTCTTACAGAATGTCCTAAATAAATTTTATAAACAATTTTCACAGCCAAACCCAAACAATTTATTTGTTTTTAATTTAACTTTTGTTGACACTGACGTTTATTTGAGCAGCGTTGCCACGACTTAAAATCAATTGCGAATGCGATTGCGAAAGTCTAACAGAATACCAATTTTCTTTCGCATCGCATTTCATTTGCGCATCGCATTGATTTTCGCATCGCAATTCAGAATAAGCCTCAAGGTTTGGCAATAAATTTATGAAGTTTTTCTTTAACAAACAAAACAATGTTGTAAATAAAATTCATGTTTGAAACAGTTAGAAAATTACATTAAAAAATGTACCGAACTTGTATCGTTTTTTCTTTGTTTTTAGTGTTTAATATTGTTTTAAGCACTTTTCACAAGATTGAAACTATTTGATTTTGACAGCTCATCCTATAAGATAGTTGTAATAAGATTTCTCAGAACAACCCTGCAGCTAACATCGTTACTATTAGAGTTTTGGCCACAGATTACTACTCTGTGTGGTACTCTGTGGTTTTGGCTTATTACTAGTTGTTGGGCGTCGAAAAATGCGAAATATGATGAAATTTAGGCTGCGCAGCTTTATACGTGTCGCCGTTTGTTTTACAAACGACAACAACACTACAAAAGTTGGTGAAAAAAATTATTTAATACTTGTTCGTTGTAGGTACAACAACAACTCTATAAAGCGCAGCTTTATACGGTACGCCGTTTGTTTTAGAAACATCAAAAGCACTACAAAAGTTGTTAAAAAAAAAACTTTTGTTAAAAAGTTAAATACATCAAATTCTTCAATGCAGAATGCTGACGAAAACCATATCGGGGCATTCTGCTAGTTTCTTAAAATTTGTAAACAAAGGAGAACTTAACAAAATTTGAACATGGTGTGACAGAGGGATGCAAAATGAGAATTTTCAAATCGTACCAACATGATAAAAAATTGTACATTTTGGACCCCAATTGTACTAAAAAATATTTTTGTGCAATTTTTTTTATTAATTTTTATTTTAACAAACAAAACTTCACATTTATTTACATTTTTAATAAAAGCTAATAGTTTTAATTTTTTTGTAACATTGTACAAAAAAATTAACTTGTGCGTTACAAGAACATTAAAAACTAAATATTTGTATGTAAATATTTTTATCTATTTTATAAATTTTTAAATATTTAAAAGTTAAAAAACGTCTTACAATTTCAATCATATATTTTTGGATAACAAATTATATGATTTTTAAAATTATGGCAAAATAATTTGTAGAATCTGATATCTAGTTCGAAACTGTAGAAACACACAGCTTATTTTTTTTAGCTTTTATTTTAATATGAAAAAGCTCTTTCTACATTAGCAGATGAATGTGGAATTGAGAGTCCACTTTTAATAGATCTTCAAATATTACTTCGTTTAATCAATTTTGTAATGTTGAATCGTTCTTACAAAAATGGCATATACTTTAATTTTTAAACGTTTTTTAAAATAAGTAAAATAAAATTGATAAACAGGGAAATTTTAAAAATTGTACCAAATATGCAATTGGTGTACCATTGTACTTTTTAAAGCTCTATTTTAGCAAAAATGGTACCAACTTTTGCATCCGTGGTGTAACAGGAAAATCATGGCCCAATTAGTAGGTCTGCGCGTAACTACAACAATGCAACAATAGAAAAAACAACACGCATTTTGTTTTGTAAAATATGTCAAAATCCAATGCATTTGTAGAAGCAATTGCTACAAAAACAATTGCACGATAAAAATACAACTCAGTAAAAAATCAGTAGGCGTTTCAAGCCGACCTACTAATTGGGTCATTGCGCCATTGGGCCAATTACAATATTCTCTCTTTTTCTCTGGTTCCAGGGGTAAGCGCTTAGAATTATTCTCAAATAAAGGCCGGAATTCACTCTCCTATTTAATCGCACGATATGTCAAAAAAAAAAATCGTGTGAGCTCATAATGTATGACAGTGTGGCTTAAAAATGAATTGAGTGACAGATTTTTTTGCCAAGTCTGTACGACTTGCAAATCCTTATGAACATTTTCATAAAATAATAGAGTCTATGCGATCAGAGTTGCATTTTCTTGTAAAGTAGCTGAGTCATTTGAGTTTGCATCTTTTTTGTGAGATAGTGTGGCATTGACAGCAGATTTTGCAGACATTTTTTTATGTCGGAATTCCATCAGATTTTCGTGTGAGTGAATCGTACGATTATGTAGGATAGTGAATACCGGCCTTAATACATACTCTATAAAACATCAATTAAGTATGAAAAAGCATGGAGGGGAGTTGTCAAATTTACTTTTATTAGTCCTTATACTGTAATAAAGAAACTAGTTTTAAATTATTATAAAATTGCATAACAATTAACTTGTTGGGCTCCTATGACAACCCAACGCTTAATACGACAGTTTGATATACATATGAAAGAAATCAAAAGTGAACTAGTTAAAAATAAATGCCAAACAGTAAATTTCTAGCTCAATACTAGTTTCTTTGTCTGCAGGGAACTGTCTTATAACATTTATTATAATATTAACCCTCTAATGCCAAACTTAAGAAAAAGTGGGAAAATATTATACGAATAATTTTTTTTGTGTATTTTTTGGCGTCTGAGGTCAAAAAAATATTTGTAAGCCTGTACAATGAGTTGTTTAACTTTCAGGTGAGAAAATACCAAGGAGTGCCTTGAGGCACCCTGGGGCATTTAGTAATAAAAACACATTAAATATTTGGAGAATTCACTTCATTAGTTTGTACTGGAAATAAAAACTAACGAAACAAATCAAAAATATTTTCTTTTGTTTATAATAATCAAAAAAATAATGTTTATTATTTGAGCAAAGTAAATGAAGATCCCATTTGGAATAGAAGCCATGTGTTTGAGATAGTTTACAATGCCTTAAGAGCTTTTAACAGCTTTCAAAGCCTCCACAAATATTGTGCTACATCTTTTAGCAATTGTAAAAAAGATAACTTATTGTAAATAAATTATATATTGGACGTCAGTACATCTTTTTTGAAGAGTGCCTATAGGACTTCTTAGCCATTAGAGGGTTAATACTAACACTAGGTCTGTCTGCGTACACATATTTTGCATAATTTTGTACAAAATGTCGCAAAATCTTGCAAAATGTTGTCTGCGTACTCCAAATTTCTTACAGCGAGAGAGCCAAAAAGAGAATTTTTTGACAGTTGGAAGTTAGAGAACTTGCAAAATGTTACTGGAGAAATTTCCTCTGGTAAGATTTTGCAACTAGTTTGAACAGCTGTTTTTATATACTGTTTGAATGAAAGAGTTTACGTGTGCCAAGATAGCGTCGACGAAATAACGTCGAATTTGGGAATTTAAAAACCGGGAAACCAAAATACCCAAATAATGGGGAACAAAAAGTTTGCGTCGAATTTAGGAATTTAAAAAGAGAAGGAAAAATATATTTATATTTTTAATAAAAATACTAAAAATATTTACCACAGGCTTTTGCACGGTATAAACTGTATATTTTCTTAAAGTAAATAGTTTTCTGGACAAAATGAGCGATGCGTGCAAAAAATATATAGTTTATACCATGCAAAAGCCTGTGGTTCATTGCATAAATCAGTTAAGATTTTTACTGACCATTTTGGATGAACCCAGATTTCTCGGAAACTGTCCGAACGATTTTTTGCACTCATCGCTCATTTTGTCCAGAAAACTATTTACTTTCAGAAAATATACAGTTTATACCGTGCAAAAGCCTGTGGTAAATATTTTTAGTATTTTTATTAAAAATATAGCCGAAGGCCGGCTATGCAAGGATGCCTTAATAAGCGAAACCGGTGTTTATTATACCATAGAGAAGTACATCCTTGCGTCCGGCCAAAGGCTGGCTATGCAGAGAATTTTTTTTGCGATGCTAGTGTTTGTTATTTTATAAAATTTGTATTAAACTTTTATTTAAATAAACTACATTCTTTCCTAGTGCACTTCCGTAACATTTCGACGTAAAATGAAAAAAACTGTAATGTGATCTAAAGAGTTTAATATTTTGAAATAAATTATGTATATCCAGAAAAATCTGTTCAAGAGCTTTAAAATGATACCAATATTGGCCATATACGTTTAGAATTGTAGTGGAAAATCACATATTTATATGACAACTTTAAACGTCCATGACTCGAAAACTAAGCGTTTGCGCCAACTTTTTTATTTAATTTTTTCTTCTTATTTTTTCATTTTCCATCACCCTGGGTACTTTTTTTTTATTTGGAGCTGTGTCGGTAAACTAGATTTGTTCCTATATTTGTACTTCCCTATTTTAAATTCCTAAATTCGACGCTAACTTTTTGTTTATACTGCAAATACCCATTATTTGGGTATTTTGGTTTCCCGGTTTTTAAATTCCCAAATTGGACGCTATTTCTTCAACGCTATCTTAGCTCACGTTTGTTATTTCAATTGTTTACACACCGATCAGCTGTTTTCTTGCAAGATTTCACTGGATACTGTCTGCGTACTTTTTGAGATATTCGCAGCCGAAAGAGTAAAATTTGTCTTACTCTCCCAAAACAATTTACTGAGTATTTGCTACTGGAAAAGTACCCAGACAGACCTACTATGTGAGAGTCTAAACCAGTGATGCCATTAGGATACGAAAGATACATTTGTCGTATCTTTTGATGACTTCATGTATCATGTATAATCCTGACATTTTTCGTATATTTTGAATCTGTACGCAAAATGTATAGAAATAAAATATTAAACTTTCAGTATCTGACAAAGTTTTTTAAAGTTATCATTTCGTTATGAATACTAAAAAAACAGTGACAACTAAATAAGCTTATTAGGCTTATATCTTTATTACTTTTTTGCCCAGATACATTCAAAGTTGACCTAAGTGAATGCGTTTGAAATGACCGTATTATATATGTATGCTACCTTCAATCGCTTCATGCTTTAAAAATACTCTTGTAATGACACTGCAAAAAATATCGATATTTTTAAAATAAATAATCGATAAATATCGCCGATTTTTAAAATACCTATATTTCGATACATCAATAATGAAATACGACAATCGAATTCGATCGAAGTTTTCATAAAAAACTCAAAGCTTAAGCCGTTTTTCAAGCAATAAAAATGCGGGTTTTTTTTAAGATTTCTTATGGTGTTTTTGTATTCTTCCCTCTTGTTTTTGTTTTAATTTAATGTTTGTTTTATAGAATTTTTTGTTTTTATTGAATTTTTTTAAATAAAAGAAACAATAAAAGGGAACAATGGAATTACATATAATATGTTTGTACATAAATATGCATATACTTTTGTAATAATTTTAGCTAAATACGCTCGATACATCGATATTTTTAATTAATAAATATCGATACGATATATATCAATATAATTTTTCAATTTGCCCATCCCTAATTGCAAATGCAATACAAGTTTTTTTTATTTTGTTTTATTTTGCTTGCTTGCAATGTTGCTTTTTTATTAAAAAACACACAAAAGACAATAGGTGCGTTTGAGTACTTTTACAGTAAAATGTAGTAAATGAGTAATAACGCAATTTAGTAAAAACTTTTGAGTTCTCGAACCCATCTAATATCAAAACCTAATAAAATAACTTCTTCCCATTTTTTGACCCTGTTTTTGTTGTTGTTGAAAGTTCAATATTTTTTTTCAGCTGTGATTATTAGTGGCATTTTTTTTTTTTTTGATTATAGCTTATTAGTTGTTTTTTTTTTAATTTTTTACTGTGATTATGTGTTTTAATGATTATAGCTTATTAATTTATTGTTTATGAAGTGACAAAAGGAAGAAAAATAATTTAAATATGGACAACCTTCAGTTATCCTATTATGAAATTTTTGATCTTTTATTAGATTGTGATAAGAACATTGATGTAGTTTGCGATATTATTTCAACAATTAATAACAAGTTATCAATTATTAACGTAGATAAATTTAAACAATTTTAAAATAAGCAATTTTTACCAAAATTAAAAACTAAGTGAGCCAGTGCAAAACGAATGAAAGTTAGACTTGTTGAACAAAACGAAGTTTGGTTGGAAAACTTGTATTGTTTTGGTAAAGATCTTCCAGAATATGAAGAACCAATGTGTTCTCATGAGGTCAAACGTGGTTGCCCTCCTAAAGCTTTTTAATTTTGCCAATCTCGTGCTAAAAGGAGTTAAGTACAGCAGTTATGTGATAGTAAATATTGCATTTTATGTGGTCATTTTGTGTGAGAGGTAGGCGTGGTTGTTAACAGATTTTGCTAATGTTTTCACTATTGTTTAATATTATTATAAAATTGCAATGAGCAAAAAATTGTGACTCTACAATGATTTTTAACTTTTCTGTTATATGGGAAGTAGGCGCGGTTGTGCTCGGATTTTTTCATATTTGCAGTATTTTTTTATCACAACCAAATATTAGTCCATACCGAAATTCAAGGCTCGACCATGTTTCCTTATATTTAATTTTTATACTTAATTTTTGAAGAAAAACTTTGTATGTGAACTTTTTGATATAATGGCCTTAGTATTAACGCCTTAACTCGTATATTAATTCTTACAAAAATGAATTTGTTTCGATAACATCCAAAGATAGTTACATATAATTAATTTTAAAGTTTTCTTACTGTATTTTTAAAAATTACATACCTAATATTTATGACTTAAATATATATAAAAATGAATTTATATATAATTTTCTTTGCAATATTCATTAAATATAAAATAAAAATGTTATGTTAATAAATGCTAAACGTTAAAAATGAATTTTAAAATTTTTTTCAATATGTATCTTTTTGGGAAAAAGTGTATCTTTTTGGAAACTAAAATGTATCTTTCTCGGAATTTCACTGGCAACACTGGTCTAAACGTAAGAGAATACTATCTGCGATTGAATTTGACGTTTGCCGATAAAAAATCTTATCTCAGGTGGAGACAGGCCTGCCATATTTGCCGATTTATCGGCATTTTGGCGATTTTTTGCCTTAAAATTAGCCGATTTTTTTATATAAACTTAAATAACGGTAACTTTGCTTGTCAACGTGTAATTTATTAATTTTGGGCAACTTTGAAGCAATTGTCATTACCTCTACAACCAACCAAATGGTGTTTAAAACTGTATTAACTAATTTTACAAAAAAACGATTGGAAAATTAAATTTACTTAACGGAATTTATGAACACAAACCATTTTTTGAACTTTAATGATTAGTATTTGGGCTTATTGGCTAATGAGTTACTTTCTAAAATCAAAACTCAACAAAAGCGATATTAACAAAATTGTTAATAAATGTATTAATTTTTTTTTAGAACTTTTAAATCAACTATTAAAACGTTTTGATTTTGAACAAAAATCTTATAAATCTTTAAATATGATAACCCTAACAAAATTATGAAAAAGGAAAATATTTCTTTTATGGAAATTCTGAAAGAGTTCCCCAGCTTTATTTCTGAAAAAGAAATACAAATTTTATATTCTGAATGTATAGAGTTAAAATTTTTAAATTTTTAAGAAGATTTATAGGGAATTGAAGTAAATTTGCAAACTTTTTGGCAAACGTGGGGGTTCTACGGATGCATTTCCAGTGCTGTCATAGTTTGTACAAGAAATTATGGTCCTTCCACTTTCTTCCGCAAACGTGGAAAGAATTTGTAGCTAAGTGAACCTTAATAAAACCAAATTTCGATGTTCCCTGGAAAATGAATCCTTTTAAGGAATTCTTTTTTCTAAAGATTACTTAAAATTTAATAATGCAAACTGTTTTGATGTTGATATTAAAATGGATTTAATTAAACTATTAAACTCAAATATGTATCTATAAAATATTTGCTAAAATAATTATTTAAACTTAAAATAGTTGCAATCTTCTTAATTTGACCAAAGCGAGCCGCCTAAACTTTAAATTTAAACTCAACTACCTGTACTACATAAATACATATTTCTCTGATGTTTTATCAAAATCTACCCACTTGTTTAAATATTACTTTTTATTTCAATTTTCTGAAAAATTAGTACTTATTGTATTAGTTCCAAATAAAATTTTATGCAATTTAAAAAAAAAAAAATAATGTTTGGCAATGTTTGGATTGTCTTGGCCAGATTAGGCTGTAAAAATTTTATGATCTGTTCTTACTGATTGTTTTTTATTATATATTTTTTTTTCTTCCTTTTTTTACCTTTTATTATTGATCTAAACTGTATTATATGATTAGTTGTTGCAGTAATGTTAATTTGAATTGAATTAATGTATACTTTTATATTTAGATATAGTTATCCTTTATCTTTATGGTTCCCCACTGCCTTATTTTGTTTTTACTTTGATGTCTTCTAATCGTAATATTGGTCCGGTACTCAGTAGCAAATCTGATTTAGATGCAGCTTTGCGATTTTATGAACATAAATTCAACGTAGCTCATCTTAATTGCCAAAGCATAAGGCCTTCTGCAAGTTTTTCAAAAGTAGACGAGCTTAGATCTTTTTTAGTTGGTTCATCCCTAAGTATTTTTGCTGTTACTGAGACTTGGTTAAAGCCGTATGTATCGAGTCGAGCTGTTGAGATATCTGGCTATAAATTTTGTCGCAATGATCGCTTAAACACAAGAGGAGGTGGTGTTGGTATGTATATATCTGTTGGTCTTAAGTATAAAATAGTCTTTAAATCTTCTGAGCCTGGGATTTGTGAGTCTCTTTTTATTGAAATTGTTGCCAATAAATATAAAATTTTGATTGGAGTTGTCTATTTACCCTATGGTGATCTTGTTTCATTCGAGAATTTACATACTGATTTGTTTCTAGCTTATTCAAATAAAGGGTGTTTTTTTAAGCCCGATAGAACTTGAAATTGTAAAAAATAACACAAAAAATTAAATTGTAATCAAAATTTTTTTTTTATTCGAAAGATCAATACGTGACATTAACATTTGAAAATGATTTCGGGCATATGGGCACCGCGGCTGTTCTTGACGAAGCGCATTCTGGACGTCCAATTTTGGGCCACTTTTTCGAGCACTGCTGGCCGTATGTCACGTATAACACGAACAATGCTGGCCTCCAAGGCGTCAATTGTTGCTGGTTTATCAGCATAAACCAGTGACTTCACGTAGCCCCACAGGAAATAATCGAGAGGTGTCAAATCGCACGACCTTGGAGGCCAATTGACAGGTCCATTTCTCGAAATCAACTTATCGCCAAATTTTGATTTCAATAAGTCGATGGTTGCGTTCGCCGTATGGCACGTAGCGCCATCCTGTTGAAACCACATCTCCTCCGGATCAATGTCATCCATATTTTCAAACAAAAAATCATTGATCATGGTGCGGTAACGAGCACCAAACGGTGCATTTTTCTGGATGTAATGGAGTCTGTAGGGTCTCTTGCGGATTGGTCTCGCTCCATATGCGGCAATTTTGCTTATTAACAAACCCGTTAAGCCAAAAATGCGCCTCATCGCTGAACACAATTTTGCGATAAAGTCGTCTATAAGTTGCGCGAATCGACGACTGATTTTCAAAGTAAATTTGGATAATTTCGTAGCGTTGTTCAAGCGTGAGTCTATTCATGATGATTTGTCAGAGTATACTGAAACGATAAAAAAAAATATTTCATCAAAATTTAATTTTTTGTGTTACTTTTTACAATTTAAAGTTCTATCTAGCTTAAAAAAACACCCTTTATTATTGTGGTTGGAGACTTCAACCATAACATGTTTGACACGGTTAAATCTATTAATATGCGAACGATGTGTTTAAGAAATAATTTGTCAGTTATTCATAATTCTATGCCCACCCACTTTGATGTGGCTCACGGATCTACATCTTTAATTGATCTTTGTTTAGTAAGCAGTGGTTGTCGGACTAATTGTTCTTATCAGTTCCAATGTCCATTAATATCTCACCATGCATTAATATTGGCCTCCTTTGATGTGACGGTTGATAAAATAGTTGAATTTATTGAGTATCGTGATTTTGATGCTATAAATTGGGACGAAGTATTTTCGTTTTTGTCTAACTATGATTTTTCGGACTTTACTTTAGGTAATGTTAACGAAATGTGCGAATCCTTAACTTCGGTATTTAATACTCTTCTTACATTCGTTCCCGTAGTCAGAAGGAAAGTTTGTAGAGACAAGTCTAATTGGATAAATTCTAAACAAATTGTGTTTGCTAAATCTATTTGTTATCTGGCTTACCGTTCCTATATGGCTAATCGCTCCGAAACGAACTGGAAAATTTACTGTAAATACCGTAATAAAGTGAAATCTGTTATTAGAAGGATTAAGAGAAATTATTTCTCTAAAATATTTCGTAATATGGATTCTCGTAATGTATGGAGAACCCTTAAAAGCCATGGCTGCTTAGACTCTGATTCGGAAAAGTTTTTTGGAAATGTCAATGTCTTAAATGATTTCTTTGTCGGTAATGGTGGTGATATTTTGGAAAATTTTACATTTGAGGACTTTGTTGAATCTCCTAATTGTTTTTCATTTCATTGCGTTTCAGAATTAGAGGTTATTGATGCACTTGGTAAAGTTCGATCTCAATCGTTAGGAATAGACAATATTCCAGCTCACATGGTTAAAATGGTTTTTCCCTTTTTATCTAGATATATACTGCACTTTTTGAATACCATTTTAACTACTTCAACATTTCCGATGGCTTGGAAGATTGCCCGTGTTACTCCCATTCCAAAAACGCGAGTAGTAAATGAACCTGGAGATCTTAGACCAATTTCGATCCTTCCGGCTTTGTCTAAAGTTCTTGAGCATTTAATGAAACAGCAAATGTTGGATTCTACCTTTTTAAATATTAGTAGCAGCCAATATGCATTTCGTAATGGCTATAGTTCGACGCTGATGATTCTTGATCTTACTGAGCATATCCGCCATAATATTAATGAGAATAATCTTAGTGTCCTTATCTCTCTTGATCTTGCTAACGCTTTTGGTTCTATTTGTCATTCTACGATGATGAGGAAACTCAGGGATGAATATAAATTTTCAAAGTCGGCTTGTAAACTCATTTTTTCATATTTGGCTGGTAGATCTCAATATGTAGAATATAATGGTAATACGTCTGTCTTGCGTATTTTAACCAAGGGTATACCTCAGGGTTCCGTTTTAGGACCTCTACTTTTTACGTTATATATTAATAGCATCTCTGATTTTGTTACTTCATCGTTATGCAAACCATTCATTTTTGCCGATGATGTCTTTTTACTCTTTAAAAGCCGAATTGACTTTAGTGACGTTTTGCAGAACAATATAAATTTTTGCTTAGATCGGGTATGTGAATGGACTTCTTTCAATTCGTTATCTATTAATCCTACTAAGTCTAAAGCAATAATGTTTGGCCCAACCAGTCGTTTTTATCCTGACATTAATATAGTTTTGAGCAATACTCATATTTCTTTGGTTGACCATATAAAGTGTCTAGGTGTATATTTGGACAGCAAACTTTCCTTTGATCCCCATATTGATATGGTTTATGGTAAAATCTATGGTATATTGCGTAAAATTAATTCTACCAACTTATACTTACCTCTACGAATTAGGTATAACTTGGCACATGCTTTGATGTTTTCGAATATCTTATATGGCGTTGAAGTTTACTCAGGTACTGGTTCTATGCGCTTGAGGATGATTAGACGTATATTTAATTTAATAATTCGTTTCGTTTATAATGTTAGACGCTATGAGCATATTAGTAATACCGCTTTTAGTTTTCTTGGATGTACTTTTAATAACTTTATTAAATATCGGAACATGATTTTGTTTTATAAAATTATCAAAAATGGCAAACCACCGGAATTATTAAACTCCTTTGTGTTTACGCGTTCTTCTAGAAATCCCTTAATTCGTATACCAAGAATCTCAACATCCTGTTTCGAAAAATCTTTTATTGTTCGGATTGCTAGGCTTTGGAACTTGTTGCCATTTTCGTTACGGATTTTTTCTTATTCAAATAATGTTTTTCGGTTAAAAATTTTAAACTTCTTAAATACTCTTGATTAGCTACTGATGGATGGATGATAATTATGATATTTATATTTTAATTTGGCTGGGGAGCCTTAATCTAAAGTGATGGTATATTATTATTTTTTATTTTTCATTTTGTTAGTTTTAATTATGAATTATAACTATAGATTAATGAATATTTTATACATGTAGCTTAAGCATCAATTACTTGTAATATTGATTTTTGGCCTTAATGGCTTAATATTACGTAAATAAATGAATAAATAAATAAATAAATAAATATATTTGTCAACTATAAAAACAATTTTAACCTAATGTACAAAATTTTTTTAAATTAACTACAATTTATTTATAAAAATATTCATTTTTTTATTAATTTTTATGTTTTTGTATGGGTTATATGTAAGTTAATGCTGAAATTTTCTGTGTTGTTATTTTGTGTGTTAATAGAAATATGTTTTATTGTTCTTAAAATGGTTATTATTCATTTGCCGATTTTTTTGCTGATTTTTTTAATTGAAGTGCCGATAATGCCGATTTTTTTTCGAAAATATGCCGATTTTTTATCAAAATTATCTGGCAGGCCTGGGTGGAGACCCTATGTGAAGCAGAGAACAAGGCAAATTTAAAAATGTTAGTGCAGCTCTACAACTACAAAAAGCCACATGTATTCTATTTTTGCAATCAAATTGTTGTTGTCAAAAACAGCTGCCCAGGGCCGACCTTTTTCTCAGTATTTTTTTCGTTAACTTTGGCGCAAAACATGAACAAGACTTTTTGACGTTTGGGAATTATATTTTGAATTCGCCGTGGATACAGCTGATGAACGGTTGGCGAATTGCACTTAGCTTTTTAAATTCGACTTGGCAGAGAGCGTAGACATATTGAGCAAGGCGAATTTAAATATTAAATATTTTATCAAGGCGAATTCAACTACAGATGGTGGCGAAACGCAATGTGGTTTTGACAGTTCGAGCCAATTTGTTTTGATTTGTTAGTGTTTTGTTAGGAATGGTTGACATTTTAGACCGTAAGCAACTACAATGCAATGCAAAAAACCCTATGTTGTTTTTGGATTGTTGTAGTTCCGACACCACCTGTAGTTGAATTCGCTTTGATATTTTATATGATATTTTAATTCGCTTTCATATTGAGCTTAAGCAAGTTCTTTACCCTCTATTTTCCTTCCTTCTTTTCCTAAAACTTGGTTTAGCAATTGCAAAATAATTAAATATTGTCAAGCAATATCAAACCCTGACATAAACCAAAAAGATAAAGTAGAAAATCGCTATGTTACCAACATTGGCAATAAAGAAAGAAGAGCAATCGAATCAGTTTCGTTTTTCCTTCTTTGCAGCAGACAAACTTCTGTGAACTTGAAAACAAATTGCATTCGCAAAGAAAAAAAAAGGCCTGCGGATAGTTTTGATAATTGTATATAAAAATTAAAAGTTATCAAAAACATTTAAAAAAATTTCTAAAGTTAAACATAAATTTGAAGAAAAAATAAATAGTGTTTTTATGACAAGGTTACACACAGATATTTGGCATTGTTACTAGTGTGTACGTACGTACGTGTGTGGAGATGTCTCTTTTTTTTTCTTCTCATAGACGTGTGTATGTGTGGGTGAATTTTTGCCGACAACATAATAGAAAGTGACAAAACTAAAGTGTTTAAAGTTGAAACACACGAAAGAGTAAAAGAGAAACTACAGTATACGGAAAATAAAAAAAAGAAAAAAATTATTTTTAATAAGAAAAACGCAATTTTATGCGCTAAATGTTGCTTAAAAACTTGAAATATTTAAAAGACAATAATTAAAAACTAAAGACAAGCAAAAGAATCATAAAAAATTACAATAAAGTTGTAAAAAAAATCATGTAAATTAAGGGAAAGTTCAAATTGTTTTGTTAATGCAGTGAGAGAAAATCAATTAATTTTGCGAAAGTGTGTGTGAAAATTGTATACGGCTTTACTAGGAATATGAAAGTGTGCGTACGTGAGCATTAAGTATGGGTTTGAAAGAAATGGCAACAATGATAAACCAGTGTTGCAAAATTTAAAAAAGTGGTAATAACAATTAAATTTCATAATAAATTTTTAATAATTTTGGTTTTTCTCAAACAAACAAATTAAAGTTAATACATATTTTAATTGTATAAGGTAATCATTTTTCTAGCATATTATTTTATTAAAACCAGTACTGAAAAATACAACCATGTATGGCTGTATAATAGAAAAAAGAAAAAAATCTGTATATTTCTGCTCGCCAACGCCATTTTCAATTCTATAGTCGTCGCAGTCATAAACGTCATGTCGTCGTCAGTGTTGCTCTACGCGTTTTAATAAAAAAAGTAAATTATGTCTCCTTCGTTTTTTTTTTTTTTTTAATATTTAAAAAATAATTTATTACGGTAATTAACAAATCAAATAATGTATCCGCTTAAGGTGTTATTATTTATTTGATATGAAAAATGTTAGTTTTTAGTGTTAAAATGAAAATGTATAGAGATATTAAAAAAATATCGATTAGAAAAATCACAAGTGAATGGAAAGTGGAGCAAAAATTGTTAATGAGCAAACTATAATACACTCAGAAAAAAAATATAAAAATATCTTATAAAAAGTATTTGTTAGATAAAAATGGCAAAAATCTAAGAAATTTTTTTAAAAAAGTTAAAGCTTAAATTACAAAAAGAAAAAAATATTCGATCGATTTTAAATATCAGAAGGAAAAATTCCTATATGACGCGTATTTTTGCAATTTTTTTTTATTATTGTGTTCTCTTTTGCTATTTCCGTTAAAAGGGAAGAAAAACATAAAAAAACAGCAGAAAAATGCCACTTTGAATTTGACGGCAACGACAGAAAAAGCAAAAATAACAACTACAACAACAGAAAAAGTCAGTAGCAGCAGCAGCAATTCAACATAAAGTAGAAGTTCATTTGTGTTTAATTTTTTCTGTCTTTCCTTTATTTTTCGTGTGTTTTGTGAGGTTGTTTGTTAAATCATTCGTGAGTTTGTTGGATGGTTGGTTATATGCATGGTTGGATGGATGGAGCACATACATAATTAACTTTATACAATAAGTTGGCAAAAATAACAACTACATACATACATAAAAAACATCAAATGAGCTTCTTTGCACCACCAAAAGAGTCAGAAAATATCGGTTGTATAGTGTATACTCGTTCGATTATTCTTCATTTTCTTTGTATATTTTGAATACAAGAAAACAAAAAAAGAAAAAAGCAATATGAGAGTAAAATAATAAAACTACATATTTGCTGTCATCATTAGAAAAAAAACAACTTTTTTTCTTCATAAATAATGAGAAAAATATTTAAACATTTTCTTAAATTAATAATGCTTTCTGATCTTAAGCAAATTTTTCATTGGAAAGTAGGGTTTTCTAATAGAAATAGGTGTAATTGAAAGTTGTATCTTGTTGTATATGATAAAAAGCAGTTAACACAATAAGGTTACAATAAATTTTTATGGTATGATTAATGTAACCAAAGTGGAACTATTGAAAATGTTGTTACATTTATTTTTAGTCTATTGATCAAAACAGTAGTTAGATATAAAATCTTTCCAATTTTTTGAAAAAAAATCTAAAAATTTAAGGCCAATTTTCCCTAACTCACCATTTTTTTTTTTATCAAGTTGAAACAAAAAAAAAAAAAAAAAAAAAAAAAAAAACAAAATCAATACCTATCTATTAAAAAAAATTATTTTAAATCATTGTTAATTTACAGCCAGGCCCACAATGTCGACAAGAACATTTCTTTCGCATTTTTATATTAAAAACAATAATAAAAAACTAAAATTTGTTTTTGTTTTCAATATAAATATAAGAAAGAAATGTTCTTGTCGACATTGTGGGCCAGGCAGTTAATTTTGTTAAATTTTAACGATTAATTTTTTTTTAACAAGAAAGCCAGTTGGGGATCTTTAAGATTATTTCGTTTAATAAAGCAACAAAAAACTGTTCTTAACAAATAAGGCAAGTTTTCCTTTTTTCCTAACAAACCAAGAAGCTTTATAGGTATCAAACCAAAAATGATCTTAATTAAATAAATTCTAAACATTTTTTGTTTATCATTTTGGTCATACCTAGTTGTATTCTAAAATGGGAAGTACAGTAAACACAAACTTGCTTTTTGTCAAAATAATTAACAAATTTTTAGTTATTTATCTTAAAACTAGAAATAATGAACAAAACTTTGTGAAAATAATTAAAGTTTGTCAATATTATAAGATCATAAAATTTTCCAAAGGAATTTTGGTGTTGAAATAAAAATTGACGACAATAACTTTTACGAGTTACAGGAAAAAACACATACCTATAGAGGAAGATAGGTATCTTAATCATGTTCGGCACAAATAACTTGTATATGATACTTAAAATTATTACATAATTTTGATTTGGCGGTTACATATTTGGCCATGGTCCCCAATAGGCTATATACACACTCAAAAATTTGTATTGCAGGGTACCATATGGTCGGGCTTGACAGACTATACATTTTTAATTGTTTGTTTTGAGTTTTTATACATACCTATATTTACAAACCATGATTTTTTCATATCTTATAAATACTACCTGTAAGAGAAAAATCTATCATTTACGATATGTATCGAACGATATTAAACTAAAACACTTCCCACAGTTCGCAGATTTTTACATTCACCTCGAAATCAGTTACGTTTTATGTCACATACAATATGCACCTTTTTTGCTCGATATTTTGGACACAAAGTTTCGAATGTCATAATTTTTTCATAAATCTCTATTCTATCTCTAAAAATCCTCAACTGAAACATAATGATGAAATTATTTTCCAGTTATTACTATTTTTGCAAAAACTACACCTCTGAAGGCGTACAAATGGCGTAAAGATGCCCAAATGGATGTTTTTGAAAATTCCAAAACTTTTTTAAGATTTGAAAAAGAGTTGAAAATTCGCAAAATGGGAACAAAATTTTTAAATTCCAGGTGGAAAATCTTAAAAACGTTCAGCTTTATAGGTATCTTTTTTATTTAATTCTAATAGGTAAAATTTTATTACCAAATTTCAAAAAGGGACAAAAGTAGCATGCATTTATACAAAAGGATAAATAAAAAAGGAATATAGAAATATAGAAAGAAATTGCGTACTGTTGATGTATCATAGTTTAAATTTGTGATAGTGAATACAAGTCACACCACATAAATTGAGCAGAAAAGTGTTTTTTTAATTCTCTAAGTAGTTAAGCTATTTTGATGCTTCGTTTGATATTTGCTTAGTTACTTGCTGCTCGATAATTGTGGTTCAACCAGAGTCATATAAGAAATAAACAACTACACCTTCATCTCCCCTCTGGTTAGTTTTGTTTTGTTGTCATCGTCTTTATTCCCTATTAATAGGTAGTTAATGAAAACAAAAAGCATACAAAGATATAATATACTTTGTATATATATTATACCTATGTGTAATTATGTATGAGCGTGTTGGCTTGTTGGTGAGAGATTTTTTCCTTCAAATCGGATTCTCTTTTACTGAAAAAGAAAATAAAATTCCAAAGAGAGTAATATTTTTGTTATAATTTTTCTTATTTCAATGTGTTTTCTTTTTTTGGTTCTTCTTTTGTGTGTATTTAAAACGAACCCCTTGTGTGCGTGCATCGCCCTCGACTTGATTTTAAGTTCTCATACGAAAAACAAACATCAATCGACAAAAGAAACCCAAATAACCTGTAAAAACATAAAAAGCAAAAAACCCACTATTTTACATGTACAGACAGTAAATAATAACACAGTAAAAAGGCAAAATGAAATTGTTTTAATAGGCATACAAATGTTTTTCATAATATTTTACTATAGCTACGTAAATAAATATGTAGGTATTAAGAATTTAAAATTGTAAATATGTAAATCATTACCAACGGAAAAATGTATGAATAAGATAGACAAATTGGTTATAGGTACGGTTTGTTATTTTTTTTTGCATATCCATCTGACAGTTGTGATTAGTCTCTTATTCAGTCATTTTGATCGTCATTTATCATTTAATCTGCTCTTTTTTATATATATGTACCTATATATACATACATAGTTATGTATGTATATGTATATTGTTGTTGATTTTATTATTTCATTAAAAAAAGTTGTATGTAGTTGTTAGAGTTGCCAATTTCCTGTATACCTACATAGGTTTAAAATTAATTTTTGTAATAAAATATAAAAACGTACCTATCCCAGTAAAAACATTGCCGACAAAATAATGCATTAACTAATTAGAAAAAAGCAAAATTTCTACTGTATCTACCTTCTTACAGTTCTACTGAAAGAACCAATGAATTTTAGAATGAAAGCCCCAAAATGAACCCATTTATATTTAACATTACCTTCTAAATGTTAAAATAACGCTACAATTAAAATATAAAGCATTTAGAGGGTAAATATTTACCGAAGCGCTTATAAGAAGCAGAATACTAACCTTAGAGCCAACAAAATATGGATGCAGTGTTGTCGTATCGTAAGCTTTTTCTTGTTTGCAAGTTTTTGTTGTAAAAGTTGCAAAAATTTAAAAAAAAAAAATCTGAAATTTAAGTAGTCATTATTACAACTAGCCGTTAGTTAAAGGTAGGATTTTGACGGACATATAAAGTTATTTATTATTTCGACTTAACTATTATCAAAGTTATTCTATCTGATAGTGCTAAGTATCTAGGAGACTTTTCCGAAAGTGTGCTGTCCTGGAGGAGGAATACTCAGGAGAGACTAGAGTGGGGTTTCAATGCCTACTATGGTTGCAGATCGTCGATAGGTAGGAGCAGGAGACTCCGGACGTCAGTTGTGGGATGGCTGTACACTTGGGTGGTTAGATCCATTCTTACGTACGGATGGTGGGAGGCATTGAGACTGGCTAGTCGGAAGGACCTTCTGTGAAACTGGGCTCGGAAATGGAGGATCCTGACAGTTTGCAGGTGGTCAGTCCTCCATTGACCTTCTGCTTTGGAAGAATTAGGGAATGGGATCTGAGCGGGACTGATCGGGTTTGGCGGTGCTGAAAGGACTGCCGAGTATCGCGCACGCTGTGTCCGATGCTTAGTAGGTCGAGCTCAGACGCGCTGCTGGGTAATAGTTGGGCCTGCATCAGAACCATGATAGGTACTATCACGGGCCACTGTATTTAAAAAAAATATTCTGTCTTTTGTAATCTCTTTTTAAATCATAACGTTGTAAGTTATTATTTTATTCATTATTATAATAACTTATATAATACGTTATAAGTATAATACGCTATAAGAAGAAGTCATGTAATAGCTGCAATGTAATGCAAATAATAGCGAAGAAAGCTACTAAATAATGAGAGAAAGAAGCTATACATATTGGAAAAGTAATAGAAATTTTTACTGGGTGGTAAATAATAATAGACTGGTAAAAAATCTTTTATTCTAAAAAAAATTTATTGTCTATATGTATGTCGTCGATTTTATTGTAAAATTTTTTTTTATAAAAACATGCGAATCTTTGTTTATAATTTTACATTTTAACAATTGAGGTCTTATTTTACTCGCAGTATTTTAATAACTACTGAGATATGTACTTTTATAATCGTTAATTAAGAAATTGAGGATATAATCTTACTGCCTGTGTTTGAAATTAAAATAAAAATTTTCGTTTAGAAATTTATGTTGTAAAGAAAAACAAATTGAGTTTTTTTATTGTTGTGTTAATGTTAGTTCCCAAATGAAAAGGTTTATTATTTTTTGAAAAAAAAAACACAATTAATTCTGAAAATTATAAAACGATCTACCTTAGAAGGATTACGACCTACGCTAAGTCATTTTGAAAGTGCATTACCTATCTATCAGTGTCGCAATATGTTATCTTTATAAAATGATTCAGCTTTTACATTTGTAGTAGCACATACTATACAATTTTCGCAACTTGGCAACACTAACACGAAATGTAAAAATAAAAACAAATAAAATAAAATACAATAAAGCAAAACAAGCAAAATTTCCATTGTGTTGTAGACAAACGATGTCTTCGTTGTTCATTCGTTCTGCAGTTTTCGTATACGGTTGTTAAAATTTTTACTTTTGAAATACCTACCTACTTAGCTACATTTAGTGAATTAAAAAACGCAAGAAAAAGTCTAAAATTATTTTCTTTATAAATAATAAATAAAATAGGCATTAAAAATTGCACATACCTACCAAGGTATTAAAGTTTTGTGTTCGAAAATTAAAAAAATTTTGAAGTGAAAATTTGTGTTTATAGAAAGCAATAAAAGAATTAAGTACAATTTCATAAATATGTACCATAATTTTTTGCCATTATAAATTTTTTTATTACATAGTCTACGGTTGGCTGCTGCTTGCTACTTTAAAATCAACCACAAAGAAGAGATAAACACAACTTTTTTGTATTATGTTAAGCTAAACTAAATACGCAACATATACACTTTATATGCTAACTTAATAAAAATATTAATTCGTTTTTGTGATATTGTATGTGTAGGTAGGTATGTTTCTTTTAATTATTGTTTTTTTCTTTTTAAATATTTGCTGTCTACGTCGATGAATTTTTACGATAACAACCTAATAGCAATAACAAGAAAAACTATGTAAATTTTAATTTGGAATTATACTCTCATTTTTACTATCACTCTTTTTCTTTTTTCTCTTTATCTCTTGTCAATGGCAGCAAAATTAAACTTCTCTTTTTCTACTTATTAATCATGCAGGGTTACCGTTAGAAAATTTTAAAAAAATGGCACAAACGATAGTTTTAAAAAAATAACGTCGCACAAAATATTCGTTTAAGAAAAAAAAAAAATCGCAAACTGATTTTAATGACTTTTATTTATAAAAAATATAACATAAAATGAGGCATTTACCGACGTTACAAATAATAATTAATTTGTATTTATTTTTGTAAAAATTCTATAAGCTGCTGTCTAATATTGTATCCATGTCAATTTGCCAAAAAAAAAGTAAATGTAAAACAAAGATGCCAAGCGAAGAATAATTTGATTTTAATAATTTGCTGCTTGGAAAGTCATCGTCTAGACTTGCAATTTTTGTTGCAGCAATTCTTAAGTTAATGGGTGATAAGATTAGGAAGGAATACTCAGTTTCATGTACTCTGTTATTCTGCTTTGTTGCCTCAATCTCATAATTTTTAGCTTTTAGTTGGCTGTAGATGTATTTGTATTTATATATAAAATATAAAAAGGAAGATAAAAATACAAAAAATGCAACACTAAAATTTCATTATCGGGATACAAGTACAATTTCAAAGCAGAGTTTAAAAAAAATTGTAGCAACAAAAATTGCAAGTTTTGACGATGAGAAAAACTCGCCATAATATAAACAAAGTCGCAAAATATGATGAGTTTAGAAAGTCGCACTTAAAGTCTCATATCGCAAAAGGGGGCAAACTGTGACTTTTTGTCGACGAACGGCAACCCTGTTCTCATGTTTTGTATGTTTCTTTCCTTATTAGTAGTAAATGCTTTAAAATGAGCAAATTAAAAATAAAAATAATAATATAAAAATAAGTATAAAAACAAAACAATAATAAAGTAAGAAAAAAAAAAAAAAAATAAACACCACAACAATAGACAGTAAAGAAATAAATTTTAAATAAAAAAGGCTTATTTTTTTACAGAACAACACAAACAACCTCATCATACGCGGCGGTCGGTCGGGGTCGTGTCATTATTGCTAAAAACAAAATGAAAATTTCATTACCGTGCGCGTGTGACAGATGAAATTTAATAAAACAAAAAAAAAAAAAAAAAAAAAAAAGCAAATGGAATTTTTTACTGTTTAAAATATGTATGTTTCTTATACCTAGTTATTTGTGTTAAAAAGAAAATAAAAAAAATTAAAACAAAAGAGCAATACTGCCAACGACCTAGAAATAATAAAATATTTCTTGTAATGGTCATTTGCTTTAAAAATGTGTTTTTTATTTATTCTATTACCTATTAAACATATTTTTTAGCTGTGTTTTGGTGCTAAAAAATACTATGTAAAAGCAACAGCTACAAAAATCAACATATTCTAAAGAAAATTTATACCTACCTACCTATAAATAACAAAAATTATTTTATAGGTATAAAGCCAAAGATAAAAGCAACAAATAACATATACCTACCTTCCAATAAAAATAAAAACAAAATAAAGTTATCACTAAATCAAATCATCTTTCCCTGAAAACTCCCTGATTATTATTTTCTCCCTCCTTGTTATACCTACCATATGGTTTTTATTCATAAAGCACTCTCTTTTTAAGAGAGTGTGCTTACAGTTGACAAACTTTATGTGTAATACAAAGTGTATAACAGTGTGGGTTTTTCTTTTACTGCAACAAACAACATCAATAAAAACAAAAAAAAAAAAAATTAACAAAATAAGTACAAAATTTTAAATGTATAATTACAAAATCGCCTTCTTCTTCCAAATGTTTTAAAAAACAAGAAGAATTTATAAATAAAAATCTGCCACCTAAACAATTTACACTTTGAATTTTTCGTAGCAGTTATAAAAAACAATATCATTATTGTTAGTTATTATCTCTGTCAATCATCCATCATTAATATACAAATACTGTACATAATTAAAAAATAGCTACAAAAACATAAATCCAACAATTGAGAAAATGAGGAGCTGTTGTTTTACTGCAAATAAAATCTATGAACTATGACGCATCAATCACATCAGACAAACGGCGCTAGTTTGGAGGATTGCCATACAAACTTTTTTGCCTTGGTGAGTAGTATGTTGTTTTTTTGTTTATTCTTTATTTTGGTTTACCTATATTAAGAACGTATTTAATGTTGTCATATAACAATTTAATAAAGCAACTACAATACATATAGGTATTAAAATGGCTTGACTGCAAAAAATTAATATAAAGTCTGACTGGATAAGAGATAATCTTCTGCTGAAAAAGTGGTACGTAATCGATTCTTAAATAAAATATGAGATGGGTCAATTAAAAGTCCATTAATAAGCTTATGCTGCTTTCAAACAATGACTTTTTGCGTTTAATTTCAAAAAAGATTGCAATACTTCATTTGTCTATTAGGCTAAGTACACACCATGAAAGATATATTTTTGAAGTTATCTCTGTGTTTACAATTTTAAATAAAATATTACTTTTTTACATATTTTCTTAAATATAGATTTGCTGTTATTTAAAATCAAGTAATAGGGCGAATCAGGAAAAGATGCGTTCAATTTAAAAAAATTTAATTGAACATATCCAATGATTTCAATTTCACGTGATTTCGATATTCAGAACATGACCGAATATTTATTTTTTAATTCTGCGATTTCATACGATTTCTAAGAAATTTGTTTTTGTTTCAAATGTATTTGTGCGAAAGAAAGCGTTCTTTCGACATCGTAAAATTGGCAGTTAAAAAATTGCAAAACAAGGCCCTAATCATGTAAAACTCAACGCAACTCCAAAGAATTACATTGAAAACACAAACAATGTCATAAATATTTTCTAATTTTGTTGATGCTTTCTACAGAAATTAACATTGTGTTTTAAAATTTAAAATGCTGCATAGCTTGTGGCGTTGAAAATTTTTAAACAGAATTTCTGTAGAAAGCAACAACAAAATTACAAAATATGTATGACATTGTTTGTTCTTTCAATGTAATTCTTTGGCATTGCGTTGCGTTTTACATGATTAAGGCCTAAAGTGTAATATATACGCCCCATTACAATTTATGCTTAACACTTAAATGGTTAAACTATAAACAGATTGAAATTAAACAAACTACCTACTTCTTATCCAAAATTTGAAACAAAAAAATACGCCTGAGTACGCCTCTGCGAATAAGTACGATATGTGGGGTTACCGTATATATTGAGAAACGCAGAATACTTTAGGCTGCAACAAATTATCACAGCAGCAATGCAACTATCTCTTCTCTACAAATTATTTAACTCATTATCCAATAATATAAAAATTACCAAATTGATTATGTATTTAGAATAGAATATATAAACTTTGTAATCAATAATGTAATTTTGTAATGCATACTTGAATTGAATAAGATTTATATTGTGAACAATGTGAAATGTTAAAGTATAAAAGAATTACTAACAAAGAAATATAAAAATTATTATATTAATTTCAATAGCAAAATTTAACATATGTTACAGAAGAATTTACCAACCTAGTTCCCATCAAATCTGGTGTCTTCGGGGACACCATTTCAACAGACAGACAAACATCATTAAATCAACTTCGCTACTCAAAAGGATCCAGAATATTAATACTATATAGGGACTAATATCAATATTGTACAAATTACAAACGGAATGACAAATTTACGTACCTGTGGTGAAGGATATAAAAATAAATATATACCTATATGTTTGCACTTAATAAGTTTTTATTTGAGCTTGGCACATTACATTAAAAAATGGGCACCGTTTAAGATTTCTATTGGTGCCCAAATTTCAACAACTGCTTGTGATGAGTTATAGTTTTTTAATTTTGTCTTAACCGCAATCTAACAAAGTTGTAAACAATAATACAAAAACTGCAATATTTGCAACTGAACTAGAGTTGAGTTTAAAACCGTAATAGGGGCGGGACATACATTTTGAACTAACATGTATTATTTTTTATAAATAAGGCCGTTAGTCTTAAAACCTTTTTACTGGTCTAAAGTATTTATTTTTTAGAATGAAAAATAACTATTTGAATCTGAATTATGTCACTTACGTCGACATTATTAAATAATGTGGTGTAGTATTTCAATAGAATTCATCTTATTAAAATAATTTTTTAGAAAATATTTGCAATACCAATTTACTTTTTAAACTTTCATACATATCTACATCACTTTTTGAGGTCAATGAATACCTATCGCAAAAATGTTAACTATACCTATTGGTGTTACAAAACTAATTGCTCTGTTTGTAGAGATGGCGAGACTTGATCTAAATTTATTACATACTAAGAAAATATGTTATAATTTTTTTTTTACATAATTTTTTTCGCTTGTTGAATTCAAACGTACTAACCATCTACTAATAAGCAAGATACAATTAAACTTGGATATCTCATACACATACAAACTTCTAAGAATTGAATAATTATAAGAATTTTAACAAATATGTAAACAACACAAAAATTAAAACTAATCTGGCAACAATCTCACAGTTGTTTTTGTTGATTTAAAGTTCTAAAAACAAGTTTGCTAAAAGGTTGCGTTTTATTTATATTTAAAAACCCGTCATCTGGTAACACCTTATTCTCTCACTATTTTTCTATTTTCTTCTCTGTTTTTTTTTCAATTTTTATGTGAGTGTTTTTTTTTTTATAAATTTTATAATTTTAATGTATCATACATACAACTTGTTTTAAACTTGTTTGTCTAGTTTATATAGTATGAAGAAGCCAACAAAACCAACAATAAATACATGAAAACTCATATGTTTGTATTTGTGTATTTGTTTTTTATTTTTACTATTGTGCTTGTGAATGAGTTTGTCAAATAATATATAAATAATAACTGTTGCACATAAAACAAAAACAAAGAAATAAAACATGACAAACAACAACTATAATAACAGGTGTTGAATTTCTGTTATTTTGTCGTGTGTTGTATGTTTTTATCAGCTTGATTTTGTTAGTTGGGTTAATTATTTTATAGGTATACAGTGTGTGTGTTTTTAATATTGACCTCCTCCTTAATACAATATTATATGTATTTATTAAATTTAAATATTTGCATTTTAACACTTTGATCTTGAAATATGGTTAAAGGGGCGGGCTTATTTTAAAATTTGGTGGAAATGTTATTATTAAAACAAATAGGTAGGTAGTTTTTATTGACTTAAATAGAATTATTAGGGATTAAACCGATTTAAAATAGAAGACAAGCCGTTTTTAATAAAACATTTCCTAGGCAATTGTTCAAGTTTTTAATAGGTACCTACATTACCTAAAATAATTTTGTATCAATTATTTAAAAAGGGAATTAAGCACAACAAACAAAATCTTTTAATAAATAATAGTATTCCCAAAAACAACTTTGATAAAATAATGATACAGTTTTTAACACAAAGTTAATTACTTAATACTTACAATGTAAGTACTTCAGGCCTTATTGAAGGACTGCTTCGACATTCTTTTGATTTAATAACCATTCTGATCTAACTGCTCAAGAATGCCTCATAGAAAGATAAGAGAAGGGGGAAGAGAAGATGTACCATTTTTTTTTGCCAAAGTTATTGTGATAGCTAACAATATTATTGTCATCGGCAACCAAATTATGGTTAAACTCATCCATTCAAAAGCAGTAAAAATATGGTTGTCACCAAACAAATGGTAAAATGGTCAATAAAACCAATAATATGTTTGACATTATAATATTTTAAGACAATGTAGGTACCTATCTTTAATTTTTAATTTAAAATATAATGATTAAATATACAAAATTATGGCTGTTTTGGTTTCTACAATAGTTGAATGCTTTTACATTACATACGCACTTGGTTGCTTAAAATTCTCAATCATTTCATTTAATTTTTGATTAAAATATGTACATAAATGTACGTAGTAGTATAGAAAGAATCTCAATGAAGGTCGTCACAGGCTAGAAAATGAATTAAAGGGGATTGGTTAGAAATGTAGACCATAACACGTAACAGGAACAAAAAAAAAAAAAAAAACCGGTGTATTCTAGAATCTATACGAAAGTGGATTAGTTCAGTATTTTTGGTGTTCTGCATTTCACATTCACATGTTTGTATTCTTTTTCAATTAGAAAAGTACGCGGTTGGTGAAAGTAAAAAGAATCGGCTTTTATTCTTATATGTGATAATATTTTTAACAAAAACTAAAGTTTTGTTTTAAGTTTCCAATGATCTTTATGCAATTTAATCAAAAAAATAAATATATTTTCACACAGAATTAATAAAAAAAATGTTTTTAACTTATCCAAAAATATCAAGTTACCTTTGTTGAATATCAAAAATCATAAAAACCAATGCTTCTGTCATTTTTATGTAACAATTTTATTTCTTTGGGAAACATTTTTGATCATTTTAAGAAAACAGCTAATAAAAAACTGCTTTTTTATGTGTTTGCAATTTAGTTTTTTTTTTTCAACAATAACTTAGAATAAACAAAAACATGCGGATTTGAGAACACCAATCTAATATTATGTGTATTCAAAAAATTTTGCGTTTTCAATGCGAGTCGAAAGCTAGAACACACCAGATATGTATAATTATAACTTTACATTTAATAAACAAATTGGAAAAAAATCGCTGAAATAAATAACCGTAATATGGATTACATTGACCATATTAAAGTTAATTCTGACCATTATATGGTTACTTTTGTTCAAAATCTTCAAAATGTAGACCATATTATGGTTAATTTGGAACATTATATGGTTAATATTGACCATTTTTATGGTTGATATTGGCCAACATATGATTAATTTTGAACAAATTATGGCTAATTTCGACATTATTATGGTTAATTTTGGGAAAGTATTGCTAATGTTAACCATATTATGGTCAAATTAAACCATAATTTGGTTACCTGCAAACATAAACATTGTTAAAATCCAACCATAGTGCTATTAGAATATGGTTATCTTCAACTTTTTTCTGCGTGTATAAACTTTGCATATAAGCTTAACGTACAAAATTCCGGAAAATAATTTTAGTTTTATAGGGTATTTACATTACATTGAAATCTAGTAGATTTCATTTGAAATGTTCCTCCAAATCTAGTTCGTTTACATTATACTTGTTTGACATTAGCGAGATTTGGTTTTCACAACAAAAACCGCCGACTGAAAGTTTTTTGTGTAACACATACTTACATATAAAGAAATAGGCATTTAAAAATTTGCATTACATTTTCTTTATAATCAACTTCATTTATTTTATCAATATTATTTGTCATTTGCATTTTTTTACTATTTTACGAAATTTTTAAATATTTTAACAATTTTAACAAGCAGCTATTATTGTTTTTGATTTGTTTTTTGTTAAAATGAAATTTTTTTCTTGTGCAGGGAAGTAGTTTTCCTATATGGGGAAAAACATAGTTGCATCACTAAGTACTACTAGATTTCGAATAGATTTCAAAATCTAGTCACGGAGTAGATTTTGTTTTGTACAACTAGATTTGGCTCGAAATCTCGAAAGTACTAGATTTCGTTGTAGTGTAAATTGGCTATTAAGCAGCCAATTGTGTCAAATATGATGAAATTATGGGATTGCATGGGATCTAACCAGACATTAGGGTTCAATAGAAATGTCTCCTCTTTTGGTCAAAATTTTTAGCATCATTGTCAAATCTAGATTTTTTAAAAGTGCAAATTTATCTATATTTGATAATGATGGTAAATATTTTAGACCATAGAACAAGATTAAAGAAAAATATCGTGATAGAAAAAAATTAAATTAAATGTGAGACATTCGATTTTAAATCTTACACTATTTCGTTGCTGAAATAACGAAATCTCTTCATATAGTTTTTATCTTTCTGAGGAACCTTAATTTAAAAACTTTCAATTAATATACATATGTATATTATGACCAATTCTACTTTATATATTGCTTATTACGTTTAAACGTTTTTGCTGGCCTTTAATACAAACATTATGTCAAGTACTTTGCTTGAGAACTATTTAAACTCCTAACAAGTTAATGGATGTTTCTCATCTATGGCCTCGCTTTGCAGATTTGTTTATTCTAAACAGCATATTAAAATAATCCCAGGAAAGACGTTAAGTTGCGCTATCTTGTTGTTAAATAAAGCGTACCAAACAGTATTTCTTGACTTTTTAGATTTACAATATATTTTTGGCATAATGTCTAGGGTTGCCACCTTATTTCTTTGCAATTAATGTACACAGTATCAAAATAAAGAACAATTTTTTTTAATGTTGTATTTTAAAACGTATTTTTATTTGCATCAATGCAAACGATTGCACAGCATCTTAAAAGTCTAATTTTAACTAAAGGTAAATAACTAGCTAATTTTTTATCTGTTTCAGAGATGCTTTATTTCGTTTGTCTCGCAATTGTTAGGTGTAGAGGAGTTAAGAAAAAATCGCAAATCACATCAAAAAGATGTCCACAAATCGTCATTAGAAAAAAAAAATTCCACGGAAGTTTTTTCCCTTCATGTTGAATGTAAATAGGAAAATTGGGAGAAGAAAAAAAAACTCCCGGGGGAATTTTTGTTCATAATTGGGCTGTTAATAATTTCATGTTGCCCTGACTAAAATCAAAAGAATATATTTTGAATTCTATATAAAGTAAGTCATGCGAAATAAAGTATTTTCGCGTACTTTATTTTTCTCATAAAGTACAGAGTAGAATTACAAGAAATAACGTAAAATACTTTATTATGAAGTACGGGTGGCAACCGTATGAAATTTTTATCCTGGGAAATCAAGTATTAATAAAAAGTTTTCAGTCACTTAATTGTTTTAATAATGATTCACAGTAGATAATATATTATTTACTGTAACTTTGACTATACAAAATTTTTATTTATCGATAAAAGTTGATAATCAGCGTAATCCACGTTCAGTTAACAAAAGTAATAAAATCGTGAACATAATTTGACAGAATAACACATCTGTATCACGTTCTGTACTTTGGCGAGCATATCTCGCATCGAAAAGATGTTAAACAAAATATTCCACCGTTTCTCGAAAAGTGAGAAAAAAATGAGTAAAGGCCATGTCAGATAAAACTTTTGCTTCGTGTTGCGTTACCGATTCGCTTTGACATCTAAGATGAAATATACATACTTATACGAAACATGTCACATAAAGTACTTTCAAAGCGGAGCGAAGCAAAAAGTTAGCCAACTCTCATCTTTTTGCGCGCTTTGACAATTGGCTAGTATAATTTTCTTTTGTTTTTTAATTTTTTTTGCCAAATTCAATTCCAAAAAACCGTAAAATTATATTTTTAACTATTATTTTTATAACAAATAATTAAATGTACGAATTTCCAACCGCTTTTATAAGTAAACAAACAATGCGTGAGTGTTGTCAAAGTTTTCATTGTGTCATAAACCTTTTGCTTTGCGTTTTTCTGCCAAAGGTAGAAACTTCACGCAAAGCGACAAAGTTGTATCTGACACGGCCTTAACTCATGTCGAAAACTATCAAAAGAGTTTAGGCCATGTCAGATAAAACTTTTGCTTCGCGTTGCGTTACCGATTCGCTTTGACATCTAAGATAAAATATACATACTTATACGAAACATGTCACATAAAGTACTTTCAAAGCGGAGCGAAGCAAAAAGTTAGCCAACTCTCATCTTTTTGCGCGCTTTGACAATTGGCTAGTATAATTTTCTTTTGTTTTTTAATTTTTTTTGCCAAATTCAATTCCAAAAAACCGTAAAATTATATTTTTAACTATTATTTTTATAACAAATAATTAAATGTACGAATTTCCAACCGCTTTTATAAGTAAACAAACAATGCGTGAGTGTTGTCAAAGTTTTCATTGTGTCATAAACCTTTTGCTTTGCGTTTTTCTGCCAAAGGTAGAAACTTCACGCAAAGCGACAAAGTTGTATCTGACACGGCCTTAACTCATGTCGAAAACTATCAAAAGAGTTTAGGCCATGTCAGATAAAACTTTTGCTTCGCGTTGCGTTACCGATTCGCTTTGACATCTAAGATAAAATATACATACTTATACGAAAAATGTCACATAAAGTACTTTCAAAGCGGAGCGAAGCAAAAAGTTAGCCAACTCTCATCTTTTTGCGCGCTTTGACAATTGGCTAGTATAATTTTCTTTTTTTTTTATTTTTTTTTTGCCAAATTCAATTCCAAAAAACCGTCCAATTGAATTTTTAACTCTTATTTTTATAACAAATAATTAAATGTACAAATTACCAACCGCTTTTATAAGTAAATAAACAATGCGTGAGTGTTGTCAAAGTTTTCATTGTGTCATATACCTTTTGCTTTGCGTTTTTCTGCCAAAGGTAGAAACGTCAAGCAAAGCGACAAAGTTGTATCTGACACGGCCTTTTATGTCGTAACCAGCGTTGCCGTTTTGCTTACTTTTAACCAAAATTGGTTACTTTTTTCTCTCAGTGTGTACTTGTGTTCTGTCTTTCAACTAAAAAATAACCAATTTTTTGTTTAAATTAATCAGTTTTACCAATTCAGTCATACTTTTTAAAATTTTAAACAAATTCGGTTTCAGTTACTCTTTCATGTTGAGTGTTTACATTTACGTTTAGGGAAACATAATTACAATTTTAATGATTTTTTCGATTGTCTTTATGTAAGTATGTTTATTTGTTTGTGCCTTATAGCCGCCTAAACCGCTGAACCGATCTTCATGAAATTTACAGTATATTACTGATGGTCTAAAAGGATCTATAGGCTACATATTTTTTTTGAAATCTTGAGTGGGCGTTGCACCTCCCATACAAACACAATATAAATTTCTGTATATCAGGAGAACGGAAAGACCTAAAGTTTCCAAATTAAGTACAAGCATCTTAGTTATCAATACACAACATCTGATTTGGGAGGTATTGGTTAAGTGTCAGTGGCACTTAATAGATCTATTTATATCTAACGAACGGTAAGAGAAAAATGTTACACATAACTTGGTTCTCAATAACCATCTACTTAAAAAAAATAGGCGGGATTGGAATGTTGGTCGTGGCAAATCCCATAAAAAGACATAATATATTTATGTATATTTAGAGTACACAAGAGCCAATGCTTTCAAATTACGTACAGTCATTTTGGTTATCGATACACAACATCCGAAAAAGTATGGGCGCGTTTGGAGAAGTTGGCGTGGCACAAAATAGATTTATTTATATATTAAGAGAGCTAAGAGTAAAATTGTTCAAATTTGGTACATATAGCTTGGTTATATGTACCAAAAAATGAGCGCGACTACAGAAGTGGGCGTGGCATCTCCCGTGTAAAGATATTACAGATTTCTGCATGTCTGAAGAACGGCAAAAGTCAAAGTTTCCAAATTAGCTACGTACATCTTGGTTAGTAATACACAAAATCTGGAAGAGATTGGACAAGTAGGGTACAAATAAGGTAAAATTATCTTAATTATCAAAACGCAACATCTGACAAAGTGTGGGTGCGATTGGAAAAGTGGGAGTGGCACCTCCCATACAAAGAAATTGTAGATATCTGTATATCTGGAGAACGGCTCGGTACAAGCATCTTGGCAGGCAATATAAAACATCCGACAATATTTGGGAAGGGTTAAAAATGTGGGCGTGGAATAACATAGACTTAATTATATAGAATGGTAAGAGAAAAATTGTCCAAATTTGGTACACATAGCTCGGTTATTGATACGCAACATCTTTCAAAAAGGAGGTGGGGGTGGATAATAAGGCGTGGTACCTCAAAGTTTCCAAAGTTGGAACAAATAGATTGGTGATCATTAAGCAACATCAGTCAAAAAGTGGGGGTGATTTAGACAAGTGGGCGTTGCAAAAAATAGATACTTGGAGTGCAGTTACTGTAAAATTGTCCAAATTTGGTTAGTTATCAATATACAGACAGCATCTGTATAAAATGTGCGGGATTGGAGAAGTGGGCATTGGTCAAACTAGATTTCTGTATGTCTAGAGAATGGCCACCGCTACAATTTACAAATTTGAAACAAATAGCTTTAGATTTCTGTACAAATAACTTCACAAATAATGCACGAAATCTGTATTGAAAAATAAAATATATTATTTTAATGTGAAAATGAAATAGTATTTTCAATAAATTAATTAGTCAATTCACAAGGTATCCTAACATGTCATATTGTCAAAATGTCCTAATATTTCACAATGGTTTAAAAATATTGTTGTTGGTTTGTTAACAAAAAGTGTCTTAAATAAATAGAACGTTGCTTGCTGTGTTTATTGTGCTGTCGTAATTAATCAGAAAAGTCCAGCGCTGAGCGGCTGAGCCGTACAACAATATTTTTAAACCATTGTGAAATATTAGGACATTTTGACAATATGACATGTTAGGATACCTTGTGAATTGACTAAATATGTTACTTTTTTTGCATTTGGTTACTATATTTTTACATATCGTAATGTTATAAATGTCATAATATTCCACCCGAAGCCGATATTAAATTGCAGACGTTGAAGCCGCCAAACAGACATATCGTTGATGGCGGCAAAAATTTACTTAAATTGAAAAATTTTAAACCACGCACATAGGCTGAAAATTCAATTTCGTTGCCCAAAAGTCCAACTTTTTGTTATCGCCGATTTCAAAAATTTTAATACCATTCGAAAGAAAATATATTAAAACTAAGGTATCCAGAAAACTGGATCAAAATATTGGTAATTGGGGAAGGCATGCTGCTGGAAACAAATATTTAATGTTATTGTACAAAAAATTTAATTTTTGTAAATTTGATCAGAGTTAAATTATGATTTCTCGCAAACTATTATCAATAATGGGTTATTATATTAGTGGGATAGCAGTCTTTAAGAAATGGTTCGTTGTAATACTGTACCATTTATACCTGATGTGTTGTTAAATATTTTCCCAGGCTCTATATTGCAGAATTATATCTATCGGTTCAAAAGTTACAGATTTTTGTCCGATGAATAACAATTTTCAGCCACTGTGCGACGGCGCCGAAAATATAACTGTAGGCTACCAAATAGTGTAAAGGGCGACTTTAATGTTTGGTGTTTACAAAATAGCTTTTTCACATATCAATCGAAAAATTTCTCGACGGGGAAGTTACAGAACATAGGCACTATTTAAAACGTTTTAACAAAAAAAACATTTTAAAAATTATTCTTTTGGGGGAAAAATTTGAAATTTTGAAACAGTTAGAAAAAAAGATTTATTCTATTGATTTTTAAAAAACCGCTAGATTTCTCCCGCTAACCGTTAAAACGTAAATTTCCCGCTGATGGGCATATAAGAACCGCTAATCGGGGGGAAATCGTAAAAATGGCAACAGTGCTTTAAAAAGTGCCCTTAAAGCAAAATGTTATGCACATTTTGACGCAACCTCTTATTTTTTCTCTGAAAATATATTTTGAATAATTATTGCTATTTAAATTAACCCAGTTATGACTACCGTTATTATCTGCTTATCATCAATACCAAATACATACAAATGTATGCTTGTATGCATGCGTATGTATGTATATACATTTTTACTAGAAAGCTAAATCGCTATTTAGTTTCCATAAATGAACTTGTCACTTTTTTTCAAAGCCTAAATAAAACTGAAAAATACGATTTCACCTTTGAAATCTCTACTGAGAATTTCAAAACAAAATACCTATTCTTGATAATTTATTTCTCAATATTTTCTATTGTGTAGGTACAATTTATTTCATATTACTTTTTGTTATTTTTTTACTTTGTTATCAATGTGATTTGTCGATTTAAAGTTGTTGTCAGTGTGACCAGATCTTAAAACTTTTTACAGCAAAATCTGGCATAGACATTGCCAAAAATGATTTTAAAAATTGTTAAAAATAATAATAATTATTTAATTTTGTTTAAAAAAAAAATTTTTGTTAAAAATTATATTCGAAACTAAATAAATTTTAGTGACTCATTTTTAACAAAATTGTAATAAAAGGTAAAATTTAAATAACTCTGGTAAAGTTAAGTTAAGCTTTATGAGACCCGCAAGATCCTGATACAAGTAAAATACAAACGATTTATGCCCTAATCATGTACAACGCTGCGCAACGCCACAGAACTAACGCAACGCCAAAGAATAACATTGAAAGCACAAACAATGTCATAAATATTTTGTAATTTTGTTGTTGCTTTCTACAGAAATTCACATTGCGTTTTAAAATTTCAACGCTCCATTGCTTGTGTCGTTGAAAATTTTAAAACGGTACATGAATTTCTGTTGAAGCAACAACAAAATTACAAAATATTTATGACATTGTTTGTGCTTTCAATGTTATTGTTTGGCGTTGCGCTGCGTTGTACATGATTAGGGCCTTAATTTCCCTGCTTTGCGTCGATTTAAAAGATTCTATAAAAAGATTTTTTAGACCAGTTTATTTCTTATAATTTAAGAAAAGTTGGTGTTTTAAAATTATTATTTTTTTAGCAGTTCAGAGTAAGTTTTTTTTTCAGATAATTCGTTGGATTAACAAGAAATAGCCAAACATTTATACTTGTTTATGTATACTTTTTTTATTGATGAAAATGATTCCTTGGGGCCTCGAAAACAATCATTGTTCTACACCTTTTTTTATATTTGGCCTATCCAAAAATTATCCGTTTTTTCAGCTATTGAAGAAAATCGTCAATTTCTGCGATTTTAAATATAAAACAAGTAAGAGTTCAATTCACTTTGGTTTGTTTTTATGCGGACTTGAAGTTACGCGGTTTTACAATAATTATTTTTTATTATTATGTTTTTTATGGAGTTTTCATAATTATTTTGTCGTTTTAAACGTTGACATCACACACTAAATCACTTGAGTGTATTCGGAATCTAATATACCCTTAACTATGTTGCGAAAGCAACAGGAAGTGATATTTATAAATACCGTTCTTTAAATATAAATATATTTATTTTGTGCCACGCTAACTTCTTTAATCCCGCCCATATTTTTTGGAGAGTTTGTGTATTAATAACCCAGCTATTTTTTTGTGTAATTTGGACAATTTTCCTCTTAACACTGCCACGACCACTTATCCACATTTTGTTGCATGTTGTGCATTGATAACCAAGATGCTTGTACTTAATTTTGAAAATTCTGCTCATATCTCAGTCATTTACGATCTGGATGAATTTAAATAGCAAACAAATGGAAGGTATTTGTGAAATAAATATATAACAACCTACCCCTATCATATCTGGAGTCTTCGGAGAACCAATTTCAACACACACATAGACTGACGGTCATCGCTAAATCAACTTTGCTGCTGATAAGCACCCAGAATAAATATGCTAAATAGGGTCAACCATTAATATTGAAATTACAAACGGAATGACACTTATATACCTTTTTCGACATGTGGTGAAGGGTTTAATAAAACAATTTGATTATTACGTTGTTCGCTTTACAATTTGTTTTCTCTAAGTGTACTGACCAATAAACCTATTAAAAATAAAAAATGGCATATGATTTACTTTTAAAAAAACATTAGAGCCCAAGATTCGTATTCGGTTGAAAACGGTTCGATTGAAAATAACACCATATATTGCACATACCAAAAAAATCAGGGCAACTGTATATGCCACTTGAAGTAGCCCAATATATCCCCAATACAATTAAATATGTAGTTGGGGATTTACATCTTGAAGTTAAAATAAAACATTTTTTGATATATAGCTAACTATAAAATTTTTATCATGGAATTAAAATAAAATTTTTTTAATGCAACTTCATGTAGGTATAAATGCAATTCAATTAGTAACATAATAATTAAATGGCAAATAATTTCTACAATCGCTATGATTACGGCATTTCTTAAGAAAATAATTATTAGTTTTCCTACGAAATTTCTTTTTGATTGCAACTAATGTAGTCAAAATTTATAACAATTTTTCAATTTTAATTTAAGTTTAAGCAATAGCATTATTCCTTCAAAAATAAAGCTAAACACTTTTAATAAAACCGCTTAATATAAAGCCAAATGCTAAATAAAAATTTTGATGCTAAATCAAAATTTTTATTGCCAAAATTATCTGCAAATGCCAAAATGGTCACACTGGTCGTTGTGTGTACTCTTTTCACTTTTCTTTAGAGTGTAGTGTGTTCATTGTTTATTCCTGCAAGTTTTACCTTTATCAGACATATTTGAATATGTATGTTGTATAAAAAAAAATTGTGTGCTTCTTACATCCCAAGAATGTGTGAGAATACTCGCTCCATATGAGCCCGACAACGTCACAGTTACTTATCGGGGGCATTAATATATGTACATACATGTGTGTGTTTTTTTTGTTTATGTGTAATTGTTAAACTGGTATATATCTGTAGATATTATTTTGTTGTTTTTATTAAATATGTTTGCCATTAGGGTTGTCAAACATGGCGATTTCTCGCCAAACATGGCAATTTTTTAACCCATTTGGCGACTTGCGTTTTTTTTTGGGAATATTTAAAATGGTTGGCGATTATTTTGGAGATATGTGAAACGCGTTATTCAAAAATATTACCTTATATGTATATCTAAAATTTTATAAAAACAACTAAAATTTTACTATTAGTATGTACATAAATAAATTAGTTTTGCAGAATGTACTTTAATCGGGGAAAAATAGGTATATTAGTTACAATACAAAGGTTTGCTTTTTTAAAGGTAAATTGAAAATATTTCCAGATAAAAAATATTAACGGGGTGATTTTGTAAATTTCTTCACTTTTCGTTGAGAAATTTTTTTATATAAAGTTATTTTTAAAATGATCAAATAAGTTGTTTTTGGGAATACATAATTTTTCATTAAAACATTTTGTTTGTTGTGCTTAATTCGCTATTTTTATAATTGATAAAAATACTGAGTTTAATTGTTGGAGGATAAGATGTTCCTAACAAATTGGTTTTGTTTTTGTTTTTAATTTTGTTTTTTCGTAACTGACTTACAACTACAATTAATATTGGTAGAATTTCAAATAATTGTAGTGGGGAATGTCAGAAAAGATAAACTCCCTGTTTTATTGATATCGTTGCAAATAAGACTTTTTGAGTGTATGTAATTCTCATTCCCTCTGCAGTCTTGTTTGCTGATAGCTTTGGATTTTCTAAAATTATTTAGGAGAACGTTTCCTGATGATCTGGCCTAATCAACCACAGAAATGCATAAAGGAACAGCTTATCCTCCAACACAATCAATTTCAGTATTTTTATCAACTGTAAAAATAGGGAATTAAGCACAACAAACAAAATCTTTTATTTTTAAAATTTTCAAAATTTGTATAAAAATAATCTTAAAGTCAGGTGCAGTGCTTAAGAGTCTCAAACTCTTCTTTTTACAATGCTCAGCAATCTCATTCAAAGACATCCGGCATTCCACAGTTAACCTAGATGTCGTGTAGACACTCGCAAGAGAAGCAATGGCAGCCTTGCTATCAGTAAATATACGCATATCTCCTGATACGCGATAATACTTTAGCCAGTTGGCTGCCCGCTTTAAAGCCGAGATTTCCGCCTGCAGGACACTACATCCGGCAGACGAAAGGAAAATTTTACACCCAGTTCCCTTATGTAGAAACCTCCGCCAACAATATATAATTAGTTTAGAATTTTAAAAATTTAATAGGGACCAGCTTTTACTTTATTTTTCATAAAATTTAAAACAATTTTGCTAATTAATAATATTTCTTATATTTTAGACTGATTTATGTGGTATTAAATGGCGCAAATTTGTTAACAATGAGCGACCAAATGCATCCAGTGATCCACTGGATGATCCAATATTACGCTCCTATTCGAGATGTATGCAAGCTGACATTCTATGCGTCTGGAGACGTGTTCAGTCTACCAGACAAGATAACTCTGATCCAAGTGCAATGTTTGACGTGGTAAACACATCAAAAGTGCATCCACCACTGTCACTAGCTGCAGCCAAAGAATTATGGATATTTTGGTATGGTGAAGAGCCAGACTTAACCGATTTGGTGGATGCTGATTTATTAAAAGTAGCAGGTAAGTGCTTCTGAATAAAAATTCCCGGGGAATCTTTTCTTAGTTTTCATTATTACAATTGAATTTGAATAAGAATAATTGGAAAAAAGGATACCGTGAATTTTAGTCATAGTTGGGTTAATTATCTCTATATTATCAATAATAAAAACAAAAACATTGGCTGACATTCCAAGGCCATATAGAAAGCATTTTAAACTACATATCTGAAGTTTATTTACAGTTTGAACACAACTCACCGATTTTTTCAATATTTTTTTAAATATTATTTTTTTTTTTAACATTATTATGACAAACAATGTACTCAGCTTGATGTACTCGTCATATATACGTTTTGTTTTCTCATTCGTAATATAAAAAAACGCACACATATGTGCCTACTACATACATAAAAAAGTAATATTTCAGCAATAAGACAAGCATTGTGTGAAAGCCGAAAGTGATTCAAAGAAGAAAATGTGATAAGTTTATCAATAAGACTTGCAACGTATGAATTGGGACTAAACACCAACATAGTTGCCATATAGAATTGAAAAAATAAATTTAGCTTAAAGTATTTTTATTTACCATTCTTTTAAATCTTTTATTCAAATAATTCATAAGCTTAATTTTTACAGTTTAATATTTTGTTGAAATAATTTAGATGTAAATTCATGAATTAATAGTATACAATTTCTTTGAATAATTAATATTTTGTTATATTAATTTCTATTACATTTTAAAATCTTTGTTTTTATAATAAAATCGAATTCCTAAAATTAGTTCACATATAAATATTTCATTCAGTCTATCAGCTATGTTCTAAGAAAAGAATCAATCATTTTCAGACATTAAAGGTATTCACGTCAATTTTTGCTACCCTTGCAACTGTGCAAATTAGCATAGTTGCAACCCATTTTGTTTGCACCTTCACTTTTTAGCTTTTCCGAAACAATTCTTTAACAACGCACCTTCCATTTGGCAATATAAATTTTTTAATATATTTGATCCGCAATTTCTTGAAACATACACAAATGATTAATTTTCTTAATTTACAAGTCGAATTTATCTACCTCCAAATATTTTTAAGATAAGTTTTCCAGTATTTTTATTAGTTCTGCTTCTTAAATTTTTTGACGCTTTTTATTTTTTTAATTATTTTTAATTTTTTTTTACAAAGTTCATCTTTAAACACTACAATTTATAATATTTTTAAATTCAAAGAAAAATATGTACGTCTATGATTTTATCAGTACATTTTAACATTTTTTCCAACTTGGCAAAGCAATAAAAAGTTGCAACATTTTTATGCTTTTACTCTGATAATCTTGCACTTACTTAGACCCTGACAATTTTGCATCGTTTGGGCGAAATATTTGTCTATGTGGTTGTTGTTATGTTTTTGCACTTATGCTTTTCGCAAGAGTGCAACTATTGACGTGAATACCTTTATTGTTTTTTTTTGAGTGCAACTCTTTTAAGACAAAATTCATAACATTTTATAAAAACTTTAAGCTTAATCAATTATTCCTCCGAATGCAAAAATCTAAATGAACATTTTGAGCCAAATCAAAACTTTAAACACTTAATTCAGCTGCAAAAATGCCTAAATGATATTGATATTAAAAAAAAAAATAATTATGCCAAGACGCTCTTTTCAACTGACAACAAAGTTGATACACAGTCAAACGTTAAGGATTTCGTTAAAGGGGTTTTTGATAATTGTTTAAAAAGAAAAAAAAAATATATTTTTAATAAGTTTGTATTACATATTTTGTTAAATATGTGAACGGACATACATACTTATTTAACTTATGGTCAAGTTTCGACTTCGTATTTAAATAGTGATCAGCTATTTAGAACCCTTCCAAACTCGGCAAGTAAGTTGCGGAAGTCTCCTGCGCAGCTCTAAGTTTGTAGATGTCAGAGGTAAGATGGGGTTAGGGGAAGAACATTGAGTCCAGACTTGGTTGTACTCGGCAAGTTGTTTTGTTCTTTCATTTTTTTTGCCTAAAGGCGAATATATTTTTTGTTTTTGACGTTTTCTTTAATTTATTTTTCAGTGTTGTTTTAAGTTTGTGGTACATTTTATTGCGACACAATTTTTGTATTTTTTTTTAAAATTATTATTATTTTTAATGTTAGATGTTCTGAATATGTGGACCGCAATAAGAACAAGCAATTAATGCAGGTTTTCAAGTTCCATTGTTTAAACCACATTTTACAATTCAAAACACCTTTCACAGTTAAAATAAAAACAGAAATGAAAAATAAAAAAACAAACGTTAAAAAATTACGAAAAATTTTAGTAAAAATAAAATTTAAAGTTGTGCAACTAAATGCTGACTGTAAACATATTTGCGTGCATCTCTTGCCAATTTTAAAACTGAGCTATAACACTAGAGAAAAAATTAAACGGTTGAAAGCAACACAATAGCAAACTTTAAAAAACTTGAATTTGAAGACAACAAGGTGCAATGTATTTTCAACCGTGCTGATGTTATAATTTCTGATCTACCTCAGTCTATTGATTGTTTGATGCTGCCTATATTGGCTATTTGCAAATATTACAACATTGAGGTGGACTGCCATGACATTGGTATTTCATCTTATATAAGAGGTGGTATATTAGTAAAATTTAGTAACGTGGCGCTCAGAGATTCCCTGATGAAAGAGTACTTTAAGGCTCCGAAGATAAAATTAAGCGATGTCATTGTGGGTGATGTCTCTGCCAGGGAGTACCTTAGCGATAACTTAACATTTGCGGTGTATAAATTACAATTGCATTGTCGTAGGCTTAAAAAGAAGCCTTATAGGCTTTCTTTGTATTGAAAGAATGAAATAAATAAATAAAATCACTTGGTTCAAACTTTTAAATAGATACGTTCCGTTGGTAAAGATGAAGTTTCCAGATGGCAGTGAAAAAAGATTAAATTTTGTACAATGCTCTGAATTATAACATCTAAGGTGGTAGCATAAAAATAATTTTTATGGTGTTTCAATATATCTTTTTATAGATAGCTATAAGGTATAATCCAAATTTAGATATTTTAATTAGGCTTAAGTTCATTGAATTTAATTTTCATTAAATTATGTTATGAAGACAGGAATTTTACAATTCATAACATAATATAATGAAAATTAAATTCAATGAACTTAAGCCTAATTAAAATATCTAAATTTGGTTTAAAACCCATTAACAGTTCAATAAAATAACCACAATACTAATATTATAAGGTATAATATTTAGTCAATTCAAAAAGTGTTCCGAAGTGCATAGCACTATTGTAGTCTAAGGCTCTAATTGTGTAAAGCGTAACGCAACGCCGAAATTACGTTGAGGCGGGGACGGTGTTGGGAATATTTCATAGTTTTGTTGTTGCTTACTACAGAGGTTCATACTGCGTTTTAACATTTTCAACGCCACAAGATATGCAGCGTTTGGAGTTTAAAAATTCAATATGAATTTCTGTAGAGGGCAGCAGCAGAATTGTGAAGTGTTTTTGACTTCGTTTTTGCCTTCCAAATAATTTTTGGCGTTGCATTTTACACATAGGGCTTTATTTAATATCTGTTGTGAACACTATTGTGATATGATAAAATTGTGTAAATTTGAAGTTAAGGAAAGTTAAAAGAAAATGAAAATTAAAAATGTGGACATAAAAGTGGTATTGTCACATGATGCTTTAATTTGAAAGATAACAGGAACATTTTAGACTGTTAGTATTAAATATCAGCAATTACAAACAATATGACATAATATTATACTTTTTGAAATGCTTAATTTAATTTGGATATTGGTTTTTATCACCAAATAAGTACTTTTAAGACCTTCCAACGCACTAGGGGTATTTACATTTACATATACATATGTCTATGTGAATATCTCAGAATATAAATTAAGTTCCAACACTACTGTTTTCATCATAATGTAAATATTCTTGTAATGTTATAATCATTATTTAGACCCTTTTTTTGTTCACACTGTACTGTGACAACGTACATATTTTGAAATTATTTTTGATCAAATGTAAACATTACCTTTACTGCGTTGTTTGTTTATGTTAACTCTTCTTATTAATTATTAGCGATATTTGGTCACAAGTCCTTAAATTACTTGATATGATATATATTGTTATTTTTTTAATATTTTGTAATTACACTTATTTGGCTCCCCTACGACTCCATGACACGGTTTGTTTAAATTCCTTTGAATACTAGAATTACTTTGGGAAATGTGGAATATGTTGGGTATGAGAGGGTGTTTTAACAGGGACTTATGCTTCTGCTGAGATTAATGTGGATGATGAAAGTAAGAACTTTATTGGCAATCAATTAGTTATTGAGGATTCGGTACCTGATTTTGTTGAATTCACGAATTTTAATAGGGTTTTTTCTTTTTCTAATGACAATGTCGGATTTGCATATTGCGTTGCTGAGAATTAGATCTACTTCTGCAGGTTATAATGGAGTTTCTATAAAATTGTTGAAAATAGTTTTTCCGTACATCAGTGGGCATATTTTGAATAGCATTAATAACATTTTGATGTCTGAGGTCTGCGAGGTACCCTGGTGTTTGGAAGGTTTCGCGTATTGTTCCTATACCTAAGAAGAGGTGTGCTTTTTCGTTCGCCAATATGATACCTATTAGCATAATGTCGGTGCTGTCAAAGGTTGTTGAAAATATTATGAAGGAACAGATTATGAATGTCAATTTGGTTTTCGTCGTAGTCTTAATACTGTTTTTCTTCTGACTCAATTGATAGAGACTGTAAGGAATAATTTAAACAGGGGTAATGTAAGTATCTTATTTCTGTTGGCATATCTAAGGCTTTTGATCAGGTTAAACACTCTATTTTGGACAGTAAATTTGGTGTTTCATCGTCCGCATGTAGGTTGATATGTCATACCTGGCTGGCCGGAGGCAATATGTGTCCCTTAATGGCTTGGTTTCTGGCCTGGAATGTGTGAGGTCAGGTGTACCGCAGGGTTCGGTTTTAGGCCCTATGTTGTTCACGTTATTTCTGAATGATTATTTCCCAATATGAGTAGTAGTTTTTGTAGGCCATGGGCATTTGCTGACGACATTCAATTACTGTGGTCTGGTTATTGCCGATCACAAATTGAATGGTCGGATGTTATTAATCGGGACTTAACTAAGTTGAGTGGTTGAATGGATAGAAACTTTCTTCGGGTGAATCCCAGTAAGTCTAAGGTTTTTAGGTTGTATAGACGTGATATGATATGGATTTGAAGATTTGTGGTACTGTAGTTGGTATTGTAAGCCAGATGAGATGTCTTGATATGGTGATAGATGAGAAACTGTATTTTAAACCAATCATTGATAGTATATGCTCCAAGGTTTGTTTTACACTTAGAAGACTATACCATTTGAAACTGTTTCTCCCCCCACCGTATGAGGCGCACTATTGCTCATGCACTTTTAATGTCTCAGGTTAGTTAATGTATTGAAGTTTATTCAGGATGTAACATTGGTAGTAGGAATAAGATTAAGGGTATGGTGATAGGATTGTTAGATTCGTGCATAGGCTGAGACCAAAGGCGCATGTATCACATCGTTTAAGAAGATTCTTGAGATTTTCGTTTGAGGATTATCTTAAATTTTGTCTCTTGATTTATATATTTAGAATAATTAAATATCCGAATCCTATTAGTATTGCACAAATAATATTCTTTACTAGAACTATAAGAGATCCTCAAACGAAAATTTTACGGAGCAATCATTCCACGTGTGAACGTTCTTTGATTATGGAATGTTCTGCTTAGGGAGTTACTAGGCGATTAAAAAGACAAGGTAAGGAGCTTGCAGTGCCCTAAAATTATAAGTTACAAAGGTTCTTCCATGTCAAAACTAATTAATCACCTTTAATTAGTATACATGCCTGATATTAATGTGATCCAAATGAAACTTAACTCCGTTTGAATTAGTTTGAAGGAGACGACAAATAATACTTTATTAAAATACGCTGCAAAAAATGAATCATTGGGCGAAATATTAGCCCGTTGTGTTGCCAAGGATGAATTGCCCGTTAAGGCACTAAAAACTCTTAAGTAGTTCTAGCATCTCTTAATGCTGAAAACTACAACATTACGCCGGAATCAACGATATGGGAGAATTTCTACCAGTTATATTTTTTAAAACACTAAGAACTAAAAAACAAAATTGAAGAAATCAAACAATGTCATGGAATGTTTTAAATTGTAGTCGACGAATTGACAAATTTACACAAAAAGAATGTTCAGTTCACTATTCGTTTCTATAATGCTGAAACAAAATAATTTGAAATAGATAATCCTGGCTAAGAGATTTTGTTTGCAACTTTAGAAAAATATGGTTGATTTATATAGACATGCTTAACCACCAACAAATTAAAACTCATTCAAAATTAATTTGAGAGAATATTTCAAACAATAACTTTACTAAATTCCTATAATTTATTTGGTTTTGTAAAACGTTTGTTTAGATCAAATATTATTCAACAGTTTCTAAATTACATTATACAAATATCTTCTTACAAATAAAGTTAAGTAAATCAATAAAAAAATTTTGAAAATTTAGCTAAAGTTTGATCAATTTACTGGTCTCACTTTTCTTGGATCTTATCGTAAAATATTTGTTAGGTCTGATCTAAATCATATCTATGTATTTTGTTGGTTCCTTGCCTTTGCAAATTGTTTTAATTTTATTCAAATTAACGTTTTATTTTAAAAACTTATTTGATTTTTGTCTTTTTAAGTATTAGAATTAAAACCGGTTAACCGGTTATTTAAAAATTGCTCGAATATTCGAAAACCGGTTATTGAAAAAAGTCGAATAATCGATCTCCCTAGGAGTTATGTATCTTCTCATTGACAATTTCAACCTTTAAAAGAAAAGAAAACTTGAAGTTTTGTATATCACGGGCACCGTTTAGAAGCTAATGGACTGGGTTGATATTTTACCTGTTATAATAATTAAAAATGTCCTTTTTAATCGGTGATGATGGAGTTGCTAGGATGCTCAAAGGTGCATTGCTTTATTTTTTTCTTTGTTCTATTGGTAAATGCTCATAGTAAACATATAAGTATAGTAACTTGTAATACGAATTAAATTGGCCTAAGGCTGTATGTATTATAATGAATGAATAAAATAAAAAAAAAAAACATAAAAGCTAGTTCATAAAAGGAAATGAAAACCTGACTTGCGCACCGCACCTAACTTGACGAGTACAAAAGTGGTCTTAGTGCTGCTTGATAACTTTATTCCGACGGGAAAAGCAATTTACGTGGTATTACTTTTCTGCAATTGAAATATTTAAATATTAAATTGTTAATATTGTGTATTGAATTTTGGCTCTGTGCTACATATATCTTTTACCTTTTCCAAGACAAATACGAAATTATTTTTAATTTTTAGTAATATTAAATGTACAAATATGTACTTTTAAAATCCATGTGAATTTGGTTATTTTGTTGTTGTTAAATAAATCATAAAAGTTAAAATTGTTTGGTTCGGTCTTAAAAATCTACCGAATTTCGGGTTGTCGGACACTAATAACACTGTCCAACACACAAAAAAATAACAATATTTTGCCAACTTATTCTTGTAGAGGGGACTTAAAAAGATATACGTGTCAGTGATGTCATTAGGATACGAAAGACACATTTTTCATATCTTTTGGTTACTTCAGGTAACATGTATGATCCTGACATTTTTCGTATCTTTTGAATATGTACGCAAAATGTACAGAAATAAAATATTAAACTTTCCGTCTCTGACAAAGTTTTTTAAAGTTACCATTTCGTTATGAATACGTCTGCTTATTCTTGTGTATTTCTGTTAAGATAAAATTTTGGAAGAAAAATTTATATGAGCTTTTTTTATATAATCGTCTAAGTATAAACGCCTTAACTTGTATATCAATTTTTACAAAAATGAATTTGTTTTGATAACATCCAAAGATAGTTATATATATGTAATTAATTTTAAAGTTTGCCTACTGTATTTTTAAAAATTATATAACTCATATTTATGACTTAAATATATGTAAAAATTAATTTTTATGATATAATTTTCTTTACAATATTCATTTAATATGAAATAAAAATGTTATTTTAATAAATGTTTAACGCTAAAAATGGATTTTAAATTTTTTCAAATTGTATCTTTTTGGTAACTAAAATGTATCTTTCTCGAAATTTCACTGGCAACACTGATACGTGTATCAGCGTTTTAAAAGATTACACCTGAAACTCATTTCACGGTCTTTTTAAAGTTGCACCATTGTGTAATAAAAAAAAAAAACATTAACCCTCTGCGTATTCTGGAAAAAGGTCTTTTTTGCTATTTTTTTTTGGGGAAAAGTAAAAAGCACTCTAAAAACAGTGATGTATGTATGTATTTGAAATATTCTGCGAAAATATTTGTCATGAAATTCTACTGTAGGTCTCCCAACACATTTAAGTCAAAAATTCAACTTTAACACCAGAAATAAGCAAAACTTAAAGGTGATTTAAGAGTTAATTATATACTTATGCCAACATGGCGATAAAATATCGCAGAAAAACTATGTTAAAACAAAACCAAAGCTAAGAAAAACAAATCAAAAACAAAAGTTAAAAATATTCTCCTCTAAACTTTTGGCGCTTTAAAAGCGCAGTCAAAGCAAAATTTGAGTGATTTATTAAATAAAAATTTTGCAAAAACAATTAAAGCAAATTTGTAAGGATTTGAAAATGTCTAATTGTTTCGAAAAATACGACCTGCTTTATTACGTCTGCGGGAAACATATTATTCCTGAAAATATAGTAAATTTCTTCAATAGCAAAGTGGAAGATATCTAAAAAATGTATTTTGAATTGAAAGTTTTTCCGATGCCCAAGCATTGCTGTCGTTTTAAAGCTGCTTTGGTTTAAAGCTGATTAAATTTTTGTTCTTATGTACTTCTTAACACGGTGGATGTACATACTTTTGAATTTCTGCCTAGATACATTTATCGGAATGTTCGGAAACCTATAGTAGAATTGACAAATATGATAAATATTTGCGCAGAATATTTCAACTACACATGTTCAAAAAAATTGTAAAAATACCCATTTTAAGAAGAGAATATTTCAAAAATGCTACTTCTCTTTCTAAAATGCATCTTAATAGGCCTTAGAACCTTTCAGAAAACACTCAATAAATGTATATGTATTTCATTGCATTTGCACTTTGATTTACAACTTATAGCAGCCTCTTAGGTATATTTTTAAGTGCGGCTTAAAGAAATTCGAATCTTTTTGTTTTATGTCAATTTTTATCGCCGTATAAGACGATTTGAGTAACTACTTGCATTTTAAAAATACAAAAGCAGTTACTCTAGCAGTTAAAAAAACAGTTACTCTAATTAAAACCTTTATATATGTACATTGTAACCAATTATCAGGGCAAGTTTATATATGCACAAAAACATTTAAGCAAAAGGAAAAATCTAAATAATAAAGCAAACAAACCAGGTGCATTACCGAAAAACTTATAATTGTTATTCTGTTTAGTAGATTGATGACTGAAAAAATTTACTGTAAAAATTACATTTTAAAATTTCTTAAACTAACAATTATCGCACAGATTTCAACAAAAATTACTTAATGATAGAATTAATGCGAAATTTGGCATTAGTGTTCCGACTATTTACACGAGTTTTCGTCAAAGATCCTAACATAGGCGTTGATGGCAAATATATCTTACATTAGTTAAGAAATATATTGCTATACATTTTTCAAAAAAATCTTGCGAAATAAGCAAAAACTTTTTTTTAAGCAATAAGCCTAAAAAACATGCCTTGCTAATTACATCAACTACTTGTAGTGTACATATTCCTACAACTTGTAATTACCTTGAAAATTTTAAAATAATTAACTTTGTTTTAGTATATTTACTAAAAATACAAAAAAAAAATTATTGTGTGTATGAAGAATTGTTCACAATGGCTAATAATATTCGCATTGTATTGTACGGATGAAGCTTTTTTTACCAATACATATTTATACAAGTTTGTCTCGTCTCTATAGCGTATATATCTTTTTGAGGTTATTCAACCTGTTTTGCATTGTTTTTTATACCTGATGTTGTATATTTTAAACATTAAGAGATAAAATGGCAGTCGTTCATGAGAAACATTAAATTACAATTACACACATATTTCAGGTCAGTTAACTAAAATTTTATAATAATAAAAAATTGAACAAGGATTTCCTATCAGTTTTATTTAAATGAAATATTACTGAGATATAACATAATTTTAAAATTATTTAAGCTTAAATAACCTAAGTCTACTATCCTACTACAGTTTTTAAAACCCTCAGTATATGACCATAGCTCGGTATTGACAAATGCATATACCGATTATAACCTCAAACGTTGGACAAAAACAAAAATGATTCTTTTATCAACACTAGAGTTGTCAAAGCCTGGCTACTAATGATTCGAAAAACTCGGTTTCAATGACTTTCCGGTTTCATGTTTTTTTTTGAAAGTGGCGGTTTTTGAATTATTCGAGAAACCGTTGTTTCTGTGGCTAAGTATTTGGCCTATATAATATTTTTGATTTTAAGGTATAACATCTTTAAACGATTTTTATCTTAGATATAAATATTTATAAAAAAAACTGCTTTAATTACACTTTATTAGACTTTAAAAATATACATAGAAAATTTTCCAAAATTTGTTATCACCAACGTACATAAATAGGATTGACAAAATAAAGTACAAACTTTCTCTAGATATCAAATCTACTGATATGCCAGAAGATTGGTTTGACAGACGTTTTCCTGACTATCAACAATCAGTATGAAATAACAATTATGTCCTATTTTTTAAAATACTCGTATGCACTACTTGAACAAAAATAAATAAAATTTTGATCTGCAATACATATTTCTTAAATGTTTGTATGTCTGTCTTTACATATACATACATATCTATGTGTTCATTTACAGCCGACACGAGGACGGCTCACTTGGGTCCTTATAGCGGTCCCTTTGTGATACCCTTAGCCAGTGACAAGAGTCAGCAAGTATTTACCAGACTATTCTCTAAAAGTCTCGACTCCCTGCAAAACAGAGATATCGATTTCAGTCCCACATTGGACATATCGTCCAGACATGGCAATTTCGGTCTTCCGAAATGCATAAACCTAATATCCCCGATACAGGGGCATTGACAGATAAAGTGAAACATCGTCCCCTCCTCCTCATCATGACAACTTCTACAGTAGTCATTGTAATCAAGACTCATTCTCCGCGCATGAGTCCTTATCACGCAGTGACCTCTAATGACCGATATCACTATCCGGTCCCTACCGAGTCCAAGTAGCACGCGCGATCTCGCCGCTTCGTAGCCAGTCCATAAAGTCCTGACCATCGAGCTGGTGTGCTCCCACTGCCATCTCTCCTGAGCCCTTCTATACGACTCGCTCCTTATGAGCGAGCCATTGGAATGCCGATCAGGCCGTCGACGAACATGTCGTCAAAGAGACAGCCTTGTTTGGCCAGATCGTCTGCAGTTTGGTTGCTCGGGCCTCCACTGTGCGCTGGTACCCATACCAGCGTTACCCTGGAATGTTCCGCGATCTCATTTAGAGGCCCCCGGCATTTCAGCCAGAGCTGCAATGGCAGCCTAGCTGTCCGTAAATATACATATATCCCTTGATATAGTACCTCAAACTTTATGGCAGATTTCCGCCAGCAGTACACTACTGCCATCCGGCAGCCTAAAAGAGACCCGTATGCCCAATTCCTGGATGAAGAAACCACCAACTCTACTGCCCATCTTAGAGCCATCAGTATATACGCTTAGAGTCGGTTCCACTGATTTTGCAAAATAAATTCTAAAAACTGAATCGTTGTAACCTTTTGCGCAAAGTACAGGTCACAATTTTGAAGATAATATGAAATTTGGTACATAGGTTCAAATTGGCACAAGGACCAAGCCTATTGAAAATGGGCGAATCGGTCCATAATTTCATATAGCCCCCATACAAGAATTGGGTCTTTGTGCCCACAATCACACCCATTTTAATGAAATTTAAAGTATAGATAGATCCGTATCCAATGCAATTTTTAAAACTAGGACCACGAGGTAGGGGGCAATTTCTGCCTCTCCGAAACTATCTTACAGATTTTAATAAAATTTAAAAATAAATAGAAACATATTTACATGGACACATAAGCTATACAGTTTTTCAAAAATTGGTCACGAGGGATGATAGGGGGCAATTTATCTCTCTGCGAAACAATTAAACCTATTTTAATGAAATTTATAACATACACATTTCCATATCTATATGGACACATTACCTATTCATTTTTTCAACACTTCGACCACGAGGGGGTAGGGGGCAATTTCTACCTTTGCGAAACAATCTAACCGATTTTAATGAAATTTAAAACATAGATAGATTCTAATTATTATGGACATCTTAGCTACGTATTTTTTAAACCATGGGCCCCCCAAATAGGTACAAAAATTCAAAAATTTGTTCTTATAAACTGTGGTATCATCATATCATATAGTCGAATTGACCGACTATACTTTATTACTTGATTATGTAATGGAATTCTTTAAAAGACTGCGTTGACTTGAAGTATTGGATATTCAAATATTAATTTGATCCAATTTGAATAAAACTTATGACAATATAGTTTAAGAAAGGTAAAGTTACTCATGTATTCTATTTTTATATATGTACATAAAAATCGTATTTGGCGATTTTTTGCGAATTTTGTTTTACTAAATTTTTAAAAAAAATTTAATTTTGTCGATTTTCAGTATACTATTTGGCGATGAAGATCTGACAACCCTGCCACAGCGTAGTAAATAAAAGTTTAATAAATTTTGTTGTTGCGGTGTTGCAAATGTTAGTACGTTAACTACATTAATAAGATTAACAAGGTAAAATGTTATGTTAATAAATGTTTAACGTTAAAAATGGATATGAAATTTTTTTTCAAAATGTATCTTTTTGGGAAAAAGTGTTTTTATTTTGGAAACTAAAATGTATCTTTCTCAAAATTTCACTGGCAACACTGACTAGGATACAATTATATTTTTCAAATTAATAAGCATTAACCTAACCTTAACATAATGCCACTTAAAGTGGTTATTTTAGAACCGGGGGCTAATTGTGGCAGTTGTGATCGAATACTTTTTCGATTCGTAAGAAATTTTATTGTTTCAGTCGATACTGAACGTATCAAAATTATTTTTTCAGAGTTAGGAAAACTCAAATAAATGCTTTGCAACGCTGAAAAAATAAATCCGATTCGATCATTATCGACTGAAAGAATTTTAATTAAAATTGCTTTCGAATCAAAAATGTATTCGATCACGACTGCCATAATTAGCCTGTTCTCTTTAATCAGTAGCATTATTTCTGCATAAGTGGAAGATTTTTCATTAATAAATTTAAGGTATTATTCTTATAACCATCACAAGCCAGCAAAATTAAAAAAACTGGTGTTATGTGTTCTTCTATCGATTACAAACTTTACAGCATCTCGTCAAATGATTTATACTATTTTCTAATGACTTTTACATAAATGACTTTTTACATTTAATGTTTTTGTTGAATTTTTATCCGTTACAACACAAATTGTTGAAAAATCTTTTTTTTCTGGCCAAAATTGTATATATAAAATTATTTTTTTAATAAATCAGTTATTATTAACAGTATGCTAGTCGCAAATTTTAGCAAGCTGGACATCCTACTGGTTAAGCTAATTCGAGTACGCTGAATTCAATGATGATTCAAAGCTGAATTCAATGGTGATGCGCGATTAAAAATGTCAATACTTAATAAAGTACCATAAAACGATATTTTTGGGATCATTCGTCAATTTAAATTTAACCAAATCTGTTGAAAATATTTTTTTTTTTTTGTTGGAAAGATACTTTTTTTTTTTAACTTCATTGAATATTTTTCTAAACCTTATTGAATATTTACAATAACAAAACATAAACAAAATTTCCATACAAATTTTTCTTAAAACAGATTTCATATCCATTTTAGTTTTTTATAAATACGGCAGTGTATCTTTATTTTCAAAAATGTTTTTTCGGAAAAAAAACCCACATATTTTTAAGACCAAGGAATTGAAGGGGTTTTTAGAAATATTTATTTGTTCTAAATAAAAATGTATTTAGTTTAATCAAGCGAAAAATTATTTATATTAATTATCTCATATCTTATTCAAATTCTGCTTAGTGTGTGCTATTAACATCCTCTGTATTAAGTGCAGACGATATTTGCTTACAAGGATCTTCCCAAATTAATTTCTTTGATGCATGAGAGTGTTTAGGGGTAAGAACGATATAACGGGATGAAAATTTTTATTGTGTCTTTAAAAACAGCAGCTAGTACCTCTTCTCTCTTTTCGAAGTTAAAATACATCCTGCATGAATCATTAGATTTGTCTCACACGATAAAAGATCTGTTTTCCATCTTTTCCTTAGCTCAGACATTTCTGAAAAATTTTCATGTGCCCTTAGAAAATGCAAATTTTTTAATCTAGTTATTACATTTTACATAAAACAGATTTTAAAACGGTTACCTTTAACTCGATTATCTATAAAAATTTTATTTTAATTTCTCTCTCCCAATTGATAAAATATTCTTTGACCAAACTCTTAAAATGCACTTCTCGCAAGCAATTTTTCAACAATATAGTGCGTACTTCGACATTAATTTTTGAAAACATCGATTTTTGCTATCTTGCTTTTCTCCAACCAGTGAAAATTTAAAGCGTAGGTGGAAAAGGACAGATTTTTTATTTTAAGGCAAATGTAGGGAATTTTCAAAATATTATCTCATTTTCAATGTATTGTGTATAAAATACCTAAATATTCGTATTATTTTAATTTAAAAATTAAAATTTTTCATATACAATAGCATTAAGTACAAATGTAGTATTTTTCCACAGAAATCCTATAGTATGAGCCCTAACAGACTGGCAATCTTCATTAAGTGCCAAAACCATGTACCTATATATTTTAAGGCGAAGAATATTCGGGTTCGCATTTGCGAACTTTTCGCTTATTTTTGCTATTTGCATTTGCACTGACATTCGCTAAAATGTATGCGGATATTAAAAGAGAATATTTAATGAATGAAATATTTACATAGACGTGAAAAACAATCACACCGCCTAAACTAAGAAATAAAATCATACAATTTGGAATTTTTAAAAAAACTTAATTTTAAGGATATTTTTAACAGGATTAATATTTTTGTTTTTAATTCTAAAGAGCCTCCCCTTTTGTTTGGTACTAAGTTTGCTAAAAAATATTAGATACTTATATTTAAAAATTATTTTAAATAAGTATTCTTGAAAAAGGTTAAGTCCTTTAAAATGGACAAAAGATGAGGAAATAAAAATCAAACACGCAGTTCGACTTAGTTTGGACTCTAGATTGAAGGATATGAAGTGGCGTTTCTGCCAAAAAGAAAAAAATTTAATTTGTCACACAGTGTTTTTTTTAAATAAAATTTTTATATTTTGGTTTTTATCTTGTTGTCAATAAATACTTTTAAAATAAATGTTTATAAATGCAGAAGCTTTAAACAATACATTTTTACCGTAGCGAATAGTGTAGGAGGGATAATTTTTTGGTTGTAGGGAAAAGAAATGATGTTATTAGAATAAGCCCTGAAATTAATAAAATAACAGAAAGTTTTATACTTAAGCTCTGGTAAAATAATTGTTCGACGGGTGGGTTGCTTGTTCTTTTTATTATTTTTTTTTAAAGTACACTATACTAGATGATTATCAAGAAACTTTTCTTCAAGCTGCGGGAATAAAAGTTTCTTGTAACAATCATGACTTTTTCGTTTGTTCTGTTTATTTCCATCCTAGACATTGTGTAAACTTCAATGATTATCAAGACTGACATCAAGTCATTTAAATATAGGATAGAAGAAAATATTGATTTAAAACTTAGATTAAAAGAAGGTTCAGACATTGATAAGGTGGTCGAAAACATTACAAATCTTATTCACGATGCTGCCTATCTTTCTTCCCCAGTCGAAGTTCCTACAAATGGTCGAAACAGAGTGTTAATTTCGGCAGAAATTCGAAATCTTATAAGAAATTAAAGACAATTAAGAAGAATTTGGAAGATAACAAGAAGCGCATTTAATAAATCAATTCTAAATAGAGCGTCTAATGAACTAAAACCACGGCGGAGTGAATACAAAAACGAGAAAATTAGTGACTATTTAAAAAATATTAATGGTTTTCAACATTCTGAGCATAAATTATGGAATGCCACGAAAAACTTAAAAAGACCTTGCAAGAGAAATGTTCCTATTAAAGATCAAAATAATACGTGGTGTAAATAAGATCTCAAAAAAGCTGATGTTTTTCAGCAATATCTAAAATCAACGTTTCAACCGTTTTCCTTAAATTAGGGATGGGCAATAAATATCGATATATCAAAATATCGATATTTAAAAAAGTTATAATCGATATATATAGCCGATATTAAAAATACCCATATATCGATACTTCGATATATATCTACGACTATCGAATTCGATATTTTTAAGATCTCTTTATAATAAAATTCAACATTTTAACCGTTGCTCAACTGCTTAAAATACTGTTTTTTAAGAATTGCATCATATGTTTTTTAACTAGTATTAAAAAAATAACGGCGCTTTTCCATTGTACATTTTCATAGATTACACAGTTCAGTTTTGTCTCCGTTCTTTAAGAGATGACAACAAAAAAATAAGCGCCGAAAAACTATTCTGGAAAGTGTTCCTGGAATTATGCAAAGAAGCGCCTTAATTATCGCGTATTAGCAGCAATAGACTCATTAAAGTTGGAATGTTAAGCCTAGTACTCTGTTCCAATTTGTGAAAAATGTTCAGCAACATCTATTATTTCATGCGAAAAATTTGACATGTATCACACAATTTGACGTTTTTAATCTTTCAAAGTATGCGACATTGTTTTGGATATGTAAACAAAACCCACATGTATTTTACTAAAAAGTATTTTTTTAAATAAAAAATTAAGTAAAAATGAAAGTAAATATTGATGAAAAACTGTTACCGGTTGTGTTATTTATGTTTTGCAATTCTCATTTTAATATTAAGTTTAAACTTTTTTCATTTGCTTAAAATTCCGCGTGAAGTAAGTGCAGCTTATATTATTTCGCAGTTGTAAAAAAAATGTTGCCAGAAACATTTCGCAACTTTTTCACAAATTAAACAGAGTACAACTCTATCAACATTTTTTCATAGAAATTCCGCAATAGTTTTTTTCATATGAGTTTTAACAGCATTTCACGTGAAATGTTGAACAGAGTACTAGGCTCATAAAAGAGAAAAAAAATGGTGTTTTTTATTTTTATTTGAGCATGTTCTTATATATTAAAAATAAAATATTACATAGCTTACTTGTATAGTATGTGTCACAAGTTTCGTTTACCGGCAGTATATAATCCGGCATTATATAATCCCAATTAATTTTTTTTGTTAGATTTCCTATTGCGAAAAAATGTATGCTTTAATTTTTTTTATTTTTATTTTATTACAGAATTAACTGCCGGTCCCTCGATTTCAAACGAAAATTTCGTTCGCATAACTTACCTTAAAAACTAAATTTTAAAATTGGTTTTTGCTTTTAATAAACGTTAATCGAATGAAAGTTTCCTTCGAAGTTGAGGGACAGGCAGTAAATTTGAAATTAGAAGAAACAATAAAAAGTTAGAATGGAATTACATGTTATATGTTTGTACATATGTAAATATGTATTGAAATTTGGTAATAATGTCAGCTTAGTACGTTCGATACATCGATATATCGATACTTTTAATTAATAAATAGCGATACTCTTAAAAAATATCGATACGTTATATATCGATATATTTTTTCAATTTGCCCATCCCTTCCTTCAATAACATACATGACCAAAAGAAAGTTTTTGATTTTTTTGATATTCCATGCCAAATGGATCTGCCCATCAAACACATAACCCCAAATGAAGTAAATCGGGAAATTACAATGCTTAATGTTAAAAAAAACTCCTGGATATGATAAAATAGGAGCTAAAGTTATTAAAACTTTACCTAAGTATATGTATATCCATTCTACTGCTAACTCTCTTTTTAATTCCATTCTAAGACTAAGTCATTATCCATTCTAAGACTGAGTCATTATCCGGAGCAATGGAAATGTGCTGAATTAATAATGATTCCAAAGCCGAACAAACCAGAAAATGCAATAACATTCTATAGACCAATTAGTCTTCTGTGTTAATTTTCAAAAATTTTTGAAAAGCTTTTTTAAAAAGGTTGCAACCAATTCTAAACTGTAAAAAAATTATTCCAGAATATCAATGTCATCGCATTGTTAACGTTATTCAAAGTGCATTCGAAAAAAAGCAATACTGTTCTGCTGTGTTTTTAAATGTTAAGCAAGCTTTTGAAAAAGTATGGCACACTGGTCTTCTCTTAAAATAAATGATGAAACAGAATTGAGTCTTCGACTTCAGGCAAAAATGTTTAAGCCCATAATTAAAACGTCGACCGTAACTGCAATTTTCTCTCATTTCTTTCGTTTTCTTTTGTGCTTTTTTTTCTTTGTTTACAAAATGTATGAAATTGAACGAACGTATGGTAGCATTGTTGGGAGAATAATTGTTTTGTGAGAGCATGAGAAAAAACGTCTTCAAAATAAAATTGATTTTATTTCTCGACCGCATTCTCTGGCATAATTTTATGTCAAACTGTATGGAAAACAACTTTCAGCCCCAGTTCTGTTTCATCATTAATGATGATACTTCCTGCACCGTTTTACTTGCTTCTTAAATCATATTAAAGCAATCGGACTTTTTATGTAAAATTTAGAAGATTAACCTGGAAAGATCATATTAAAGCAAAAAAGGAACAGTTGAATATCAAAACAAAAAGAATGTTTTGGTTAATGGGTTGAAATCAGTGTTTAAAAATGCTTGACTATTTTTAATGTTTTTGTAATTGCTTAACTTAACTTAAGAAAAAGAACACAGCAAAAGCAAAAAGCAAAAGCAAACGCAGAAAAAGTGAGAGTAAATAATTTATTTATTCTCACCATGTTTATGTTCTCAGCTTAAAAAGCCAGCCAAGCAACCACTTGAAAAAAAAAATTGCTGTTGCTGTAAGTAATAAGTTTTTGTTTATTTTTTTTTTGCTTTGGCTTAACTGTAAATTGATGTGCTTAAATTCAGCGAGTATTAACTTCTTTGCTGTTTTTGCCTTCATTGCTGTTGCTTGCTGTTGCAGGCGTTAGTTTCATAGAATAGGTATATACATAATTACATAACACAAAATAAACAAATTAGTTTAAAAAAACGTGTAGTTTCATTTATGTATGTATGTATGTACCTATTTATTAAAAAAAAAAAAACGCAAAATACCAAAAAAATTCGAAACAAATTCGTTCATAATACCTATATTAAGTTCCAGCAACAGCAAAGAAGTTAACTTGCTGACTTTAAGCGCATCAAAAGCAAAAAAAAAAACAATCAAAAACTTAATACTTACAGCAACAGAAAATTTGTTTTCTTAAGTGGCTTCTTTGCTGACAGATTTAGCAGAGTACATGCACATAGCGAGTTTAAACAAATTATTTACTCTCTTTGTTTTGCTTTTGCTTTTTTGCTTTTGCTGACTCGTTATCAAAGAGTTAAGTAAACACTTAGACACACAGTTTTTTAATTTGCTGCAAAAAATGTAAACAAAGCAAAAATGTGCGACTGTTGCTATTTTAAAGCAAGCAATTTAAACACTGGTTGAAATTCACAATTAAGTCTTGAGAATAAAGTAAGACTCTACAAAGCTATCCTTAAACCTATTTGGACTTACGCAATTCAATTATGGGGAACTGCAAGCAACTCAAACATTGAAATATTGCAGCGATACCAATCTAAGACATTAAGAATGATCACAAACGCTTCTTGGTTTATGTCTAATGACAGCATTTATCGAGATTTACGAATACCCAAAGTTAGAGACGAAATTAAAAGATTTAGTAATATAAACGTTGATAGGCTCAGTAATCATAGCAATGCCTTGGCTATTGCTTTATTAGATGACAGTGAGGTTAAAAAGGTTCCATGTTTTTGACTTACCTTTTAGGAAATAAAGAAATCAATTATTGTAAATATGTAAATACTATTTGAAGCATAAATAAACACAAAAATGTATGTATGTTTGTATATTTATTTTTAAGTTTTAGTCTCACTGGAGATTAAATCGAATGTTATGTTTTTAATTTCATTATGTAATTTGTTTAATATTGTTTTTATAGATTGCAAATAAATATACATATAAAAAAAAAAAAATTAATTTTTTGTTTTGACATAAAACACATTTTTTTATTTGCTTTATTTTAGGTTTTAATTTCACTTGTGTTGTATTTGCTTTCTTATAGTTTTTGTTCACAACTTTTTTTGTAACTTACAATTAATTTAATGTTTTGTTTAAATTTGTTTAAATTAAGGTATGTTTGGTTTTTTGTGTTCACTCTTTTTGTTATTTAATTTCAATGTTCTAGTGTCTTTGTTTGTTTGTTTAATGTGCATCCCAGCAAAATGTTTTGTTGTTCTCTATTAAAGTAGAGTGCTTCTTAAAGAGTTTTACAAAGATTTAACAAAATAAGTCTAGTACAAGAAATTCAGTGTAAAGAAGAAATGAAAAATAAGTAAATAACAATTTAAAGCTGAATTCTACACCACGCTTACCATACGTGGCGGCGTTTTATGCATCTATCAAAACAGTTGAATCAGTATAATTGTATTCATTGCCAAAAAAGCACGCTCTAGACATGCATTCCTTGTTTGTATTGAACGATTATTTAGTACAGATTAATTCTATGTGTTTTGTGCAAGATGCATCCCGAAAGCTATCTTTGGCCAGTAGCCCGTTTCTGTATTTCTCGCATCGTAAAATTTCCCGCATGAAACAAGTGAATTATAACAAAAACAGTGCAATATGAAACAAAAAATGGGTTTTCTCACATAAGTGTTTCTGTATATTTACTTTGGGAGAATTATCTGTCATTTAAATAATTTTCCAGCATTTATTGGAAGGATGTGAGAAAAAGTGTTTCTGTATTAATATTTTGCTAAAAGTTTCTCACAAGAACTGTCAAAATAAGTTACATTTAAAATTGATGCGAGAAAAATAAAATTTTAATAAATGCAGCACAAATTATGTATGTATGTACGCAAGTATGTGTATTATTTTTTTTTTATTTGAAGGGAAAGAATTTAAATGATGAAAATAAATAAAACACAATTGTTAAATTTTTTTATTTTAATTTCTTTAAGCCCTTCATTGCTTTCGTTTTATGCAGGGCTGCCAGATAAATTTTTGAAAAAATCGTTAATTTCCTAAGAAAGAATAAAAACAAAATCGGCTAATTTGTTTAAAAAAATCGGACAATTTAAAATTAATTTTGACAAATTTTTTTCGATTTTTATTAAAACATAATCAAAAAAATTGGTAAAGTTCATGGGTAAAATACATATTTTATACATACTTAAACTTGAAGTCTATTTAAATAAAATTATTTATTTTATTTTTCTCTTTAATCCGATAACAATTTAAAATTTCAGACTGTTTTTTTTCCTGAAAATATCGCTTAAAGGCGTAACAAAATATCATATTGAACTTGCCAAAAAAAAAGGCCAAAATTTCCTATAGTGCATTGATTAAAAATGGTGTAATAGTTTAATGTATTGATCACATAAACAAATGTATTAAATAATCTAAGGAAATAAAAATTTAGCAGTTTTCCTTCGAAATTTTAATTTTGCCCATATATCTTTTAGCTGCCATGTTTTTAAAGATATCGTTTTTCTGTGGTGCAGAATATATAATCATACTAAACTAATTAAAGTTATTTTATTTCGAAGACTGAATAATATGTTCACCAGAAAAAATCAGCAAATCGGCACTTTGCCAATTTTGGAACAAAAAATCGTCAAAATGACGATAAATCGACAAATCTGGCAGCCCTATTTTTATTATATCTATTTCTTTCGTTGACGTTTCGCTTGCATTTGACATTTAATTACTGGAAGTATTCCAGTTAAAACAGAATCTGCGTTGTCTGTTCTCGCAATCAAATACAGAAACACTTTTTTCTCACAAATCGAGAAACGATGGAATTTTTTGTTTCACACTTAATGTGAGAAATTTTGCAATGCGAGAAATACAGAAACGAGCTACAGAACTGTATTAAATTTGGCTGAACCTCAATATTTAACAGTACGTTTACATTTGACAGTACTGGCAAGACGGTAAGCAAATACATATTAGTGGCCAAAAACACTACTTGCTGTCTTCGTGACGTAGGCGTCCAGACAGTAGTTAAGACAGTTCACTTTTAAAAAAATGTCTACCGTGAATGTCGCAGTTCAAGTTCTAGCTAAACGTGTTTTATATGAACTTAACAAATTAAAAATAGCATTTAACAACTATTTTTTGTGAACATAGATAACACTTAAGTAAAACATATAAAACCAAAGCGTAATTTATTAATTTTCTTTTAATTGTTGATTTTTTTTTTACTTTTGCAAACAAAACTTCAAATTACTGTCAGCAAATGTCAAATCACTGTCCATTTTACTGTCTGCAAAATTTGCTAGACAGTAGACAAGACAGTTGGAAAAGTGTACATGTATTAGTGAAAAAGTTTGCATGTATTGCAACTGTCTTGCCAGTACTGGCAAATGTAAACACCGTGTAAAATAAAAACTCCAATTGGTAAAAAAAAGATTATGTACATAAGAGCGTACCACCTTACAAGGAAAAAAAGTGCACCGTACCAACTCTAATATAAAGTATTTTTGCAAGGTGGTCTCGAAAAATTTATCGTTGGCATTTACAGTCCGATCCTCAAGTATGATATATCAATGTTTTTGTCTCGAGAAAAAACATAACATTTGCTTTTATTTGGCAGCGAACGGGTTAGAGAAGCAAGAGGGGTAGACAAAAAGACACGATTTCGTTACATAATATTTGAAGATCCGACTGTAAATGCTGACTGTCCTGCAGGAATTAAAGGAATACATACTGTAATGATTTTTAGCAAGCTTTAATTTCCTTCTTAAATGTAAAATTGTTTCTGCTGGAATTATCGAATTACTTCCTTAGCAAAAGTTAAATAATTTCTTGCGAGCTTTAATTTTCTGACATTAGGTTGGTACGAATAGAGATCTGGTGGATAAATACTAGAACGAGATACTTGAGGTCAATGGCCCATAAGGACAAAACATTAGCCTTCTCGAGTCAAAAACATTGATATATCATACTTGAGGATCGGACTGTAAATGCCTACGATATAACAAAAAATGTAAAAAGGCGACCCGAAAATTTTTTTCGAAACATCCTTACAACAATACTTTATATTAGAGGTGGTACGGGGAAACTTTTTTTTGATGTAGGGTCTAATGTACATACTATTAATATCAGAAGATTTACATCAGTACAAGCAAATTATTGTTTGTTTTGTGAACATTAGTTTAAAAGTACATAATTATAATTTTGAAAATATTAATATAAAAAATATAAATATTTGAGTTATTTTCCAAAAAATCCTATTTTTTTTTTGTATAACGTCACCAACTATAACCCTAAATGGAAATTTGGGGTTGAACCGCAATTCTGACAACCCATATTACTTTCTAATATAAAAAATCAGAGTTTAAGGGAAAAAATGTAAAGAACTACTAAAGGGTTTAAGAGCTTTAGGAAAGTTTAAAAAAAAAACACATAAAATTCAGAAAAATGTATGAAATCTTTATTTGAATCGATAGTACGGTCCATATAATTTAATGTTTGAAGATTTTTTCATGCAAATGTTGACCGTGACTGCGCGTCAAATGGTCCATCCGCTCCAATTTTGGCATACTCTTTCCAACATTTCGGCCGGTATCTCATGAATAAATGCTTCAATGTTGTCTTCCAATGCGTCAATTGAAGCGGGCATGTGTGTATAGACATGAGCTTTAACATAGCCCCACAAAAAATAGTCTAAAGGCGTTAAATCTCACGATCTAGGCGGCCAATTGATCGGTCCCGAACGTGAAATAAAATGTTCACCGAACTCGCCTCTCTAAGTCCATTGTTAAGCGCGCTGTGTGGCATGTGGCACCGTCTTGTTAAAACCACATGTCATGCAAGTCATGCTCTTGCATTTTGGGCAAAAAAAAGTTGGATATCATCTCACGGTAGCGCTCACCATTCACAGTTACGTTACGATTCGCATCATCTTTGAAGAAGTACGGTCCAATGATGCCACCAGCCCATAAACCGCACCAAACTGACTTTTTCTGGATGCATTGGTAGCTCTTGCAATGCTTCTGGCTGATCTTCACTCCAAAATGAAGTCACAATAGCCCGAATAGCCGCTTCAGTGGGTCGATTAAACTGACCATAAAATGGAAGAAGCGCGCGATGAACTTTCTTAACAGAGCACGCATTTTGATAATAAAATTCAATAATTTGCAAGCGTTGTTCGTTTGTAAGACGATTTATGGTTAAATTATAGACCAAACTGAAGATGTTTTTCAGTGAAACAAAACACGAAACGTGCGTCAGCTGTTTAAACCAGTGTTGCCAAAAAGATAATAGCTAAAAAATCACACGTTATTACTTCTTACTTCCCATTTTCTTAGCAATAGTTGTAGTCGTAAAAAAATTTAAGAGAAGCGGAGTTTTTTAAGTTTTTTTTTGTTACTGCTACATTTGCAATTACAAAACAGTAGTTATAGTAATAGTCTAAAATTTAAAGCATATAACTAACATAAACAACAGTAAAGATAGCAAAAGATAAAGAAATAGAGCGACAGGTGAGGTAGCATTGGAAGTAGCACTTGATAAGCATCAAATGTAGCAATTAAGTATGTAGCAAATACTGTAGCAATACAGTAGTATATTTTGGAATAAAAAATTACCAAAAGAGGATCTTGCATCGCAATCATATTTTAAAACGCGATTAGTTTACTTAATTTAAATATAACCACCTTTTTAATATGTAAACTCCAAATTCAACAACAACAGCGACTCATAAAAATTGTTTGACATGAAACAAATGTTTTTCACAAGTACTGCTACTGTTGCAGGATATTTCTTAAAAAAGAAGTTAAAGCAATAAAGTTGGTAGTAATTTTAGTATTTTAAACATTGAAAATCATATAAAAAGTACGAAGGTATTGATTTTTCCATCCCTGATTTGATATAGTTTCTCTGTACGACACCGTTTTTTAAAAGTTTGTCTTAAGGCCTCATTAGTTGTTACTTTCCGTTGCCGTTCTGTTTCGTTCCTTTCTTTTTTCTGTCGTTTTGTAATTACTTTTTCTGTGAAAGGAATCATCTGCTTTAAAAAAGAAAAGCATTGAAATTGTAAAAAAAAACTTCGTAGAAAATAAAAAACCAATATTTTGTGTCAAAAATAAGTCAATTTTTAAAAAATTATTAATTAAAACCAATTTTTCTAGCTTTAAACCAAAAATTACGGATTTTTCATATCACAACAAACTAATACATACGCACTTTGGCCGTAACTTAACGTTGAATTCTATTTTCAACAGATTTGTCCGCAACAGAACAGAACGAAAAAGTAAAAACAAACCACACATACAGACTTTCAATTGAACAGAAACAAAACAGCTGATTCGTAACAGAACAGAACGTACAAACTAATTCTGCCTTTACATTCATTTTAGACACACAAATACCTACAAAAGTGTATATAAAATATAAAATTTTAAGTGTGTATATTTTATAACTAGTTTTAAAATAGTTTGCCCAAATGTATTGTTAATATTTTCAAAAATGATCGATTTAAGCATAGGAAAATATTTACGCAATTTAAATTTACACTATTTTAGTTTTTCCAAAAAAAAATCCCTTTTGTAGGTACCTATTTACATACAGTGGTGGTCACATTAAAAGAAACGATTAAAGAAAGAACTATCGCAGTTAAAGTCCAAAATTAACCATAGCTCCCATACAAGCCCCGATTTTAAAATCACTTAAGGACAAATAAATCTCATATCGATGAAGTTATCTTAATAATATTCCGAACAATTAACTTTTCCATGAATCTTTACCTCCTAACATAATTTTGTTCTGGCAGGTCCCAGATAGGGTCCCTCTTTATATACTGTGGAGTAGGGTATCAAATGGTCAGGCATGAACGACTATACTTTCTTACTTGTTTTGTTCGGTTTTTTATTTTATAACCAAAATTTGGTACAGTTTATGGCAATTTGCTACAATTTTGCCATTGAAACGGTACAATTTAAGAATTGTCAGATCCCAACAGTAATCGGCATTAACACAAAAGCTTGCTTGCTCAAAAGATAATGGTATTTGGTGCAATTGAATCGTATGAGAAGACAAATGAGTTTGAAACCCAAGCCAGAAAGCCTAGGGAACGATAGACCACTCCAACAGAAGATATACATATTGCCTCCATAGGGCCAACGTCTGAGTGCTTACGAGCATTTTTAAATCCAACTTTTTGCAACTTCATTCTCACTAACTTTAACCCTCGTGCAACACGTCAATTTTTAACCGATCACACAAAATTGCCCCATGTTTTTAAAACAGATGATTCTTGCAAACCTTGCGACACGAAAATTTTTCTCATTTCTCAGTACTCAGTATACATTTTAAACATTTTTAAATTTTGACCTCTAACTTGCAACTTTTTGTTTTACACGTATTTCTGAGTGTAGATTTTCTTGTTTGCTTGTTTGCCACTTACACAATAATGTATATATGAATTTAAGCTATGTTCACACCTATTAAATATTTGACGTCCTTCCCGTAACCACTAGTTTTATAAAAAAGTTATTTGCTTTTGCAAAACGTTTGGGTAGATCAAACATCATTTACCAGTTTCTAAATAACATTGTACATATACATATCCTCTTAAAAATAAAGTTTAGAAAATCAATAGAAATTGTTAAATATAAAGCTTAAGTTTTATCAACTTATTTTTCACACTTTTCTTGGATTTTAGCGTAAAATATTTGTTTTGAGTGTTTTGAATTACATAAAGTTCAGGGAAGTCCCACGATAGTTTGGAACAGATGACGAGTTGAGCAAATAAGACTTACAGCTTACAATTAAAGAAAATATTGATAGGTACCTATTTTGGAGAAATTAAATGCGGGGTATTCTATCACAGCAATATCATATATTTTTCAATTGCTGCAAACAACAATGACACCTAAATGTTTACAAATGTATTGAATGAAGTTATCAAATAAAAAAGTTATGTTATTATAAAAAAAAAAACCATTTATGTGGCCACCACTGTATGTTTATAGGCACAAAACATTAAAAAGTTTTCTTTACATTTTTTTGTAGGCAAAGGTAGGGTAAGTGTACCAGTAGTCGGCAGTTTAATTTTTTTTTCATTTTCAAACTGGTGCCCTTACGTATATAAACGTGATATTGGGATGGCAACTATTCACTACAGTTCAGTAATGTATATTTGTTCGATTCATATAACAGTTTTTAGACTAATTTTTTATTAAATTTGAGCAATTTTACTTTTTTCTAAAATATAGCTCATTTGCCAGTAGTCGGCATACAATGTACCAGTATTCGACATGTAATGATCCTATTGTCGGCATGGCTATTTTTTAAAGAAAAAACCAATTTGTACAGGAATGCAATTGTTCATTTATTGAAAATTAATGCTCTTTACTTACTTAAATGCTTAAAATGTACATTTGTACGTTTATATAGGCACTACACGCACAGAAAAAAAAATTATTCAATATGGACACCTCCAACAAAACCATGTTAAACAAAAATTTTAAAACCTACTATGGTTATTTTAACCATATTGTTGTCGCCACAACCATATTTTTTAATGTAATGGTTCCTGACGGGGCATTGTTTTGTTAGGGCTTTTATGGATAAATGGGACATTGCGATACCGGACTTCTGCAGGCTGTGTGGGGATGCCGAGGAGCTAGGGACGGTTGAGCATGTGCTGTGCCACTGTCCTAGGATGCAGGGCCCCAGGCAGAAATTGCTAGGGGCTAGATTTCACGACGAACTGGGGTGTATCGCTGGATGTAATCCAACTGATCTACTGGGGTTTGTCAGGGAAATAGGACGACTGTTTCTGTTGGGGGACCATAAGGGGGATTTTTCCTACGTGGTATTTATTTATCTGTACCAAACCTTAGATCTATTTTATACTTTTCTTCTTATTTGCTTCTCTTTTTCCTCTTTTCTCCTATACTGAAGGGATTCACAATGAACCTCATTGGTCTCCGAGTGGATATGCGCCCTTGGGCGCATAACCCTTCTTAACCTAACCTAATGGTTATATGTATATGACAATAATTTGTTTACCACCAATAATTTTTTTAATATAAACTAACAGTATTTTCCTCTTTTTCAAGATCAACATGTTATGGTTGAAAACTAACCATGCTATTTATTATAAGTGCTTAATATATTTTTGTTATTATTACCCAAAACATGTTCAAAGGCAACCATAATGTGGTTGTGGCTTCTTGATGGAGGACTATTTTAACCAAAATCACCGATGACAATTAGTTTTTATTGGAGGCAGAGCTGTAAAAATTACAATCAAACTGATTGCAACCAACTTGATTTCATTTGTAAGATTATAATAGTTTCTAATTGCAATCTTTTTTAATTCATTCTTTTTACACATCATTGAATGCAATCAAGTTTTTACTGAAATCTTGCGAGTGCACCCCATTTTTCTGAAAATACAACAATTAGTGAAAGTCCAATGAAATAACAAATCGGTCGTAAACAAAAATTGATATTGTTGGCATTTCCAAATCATCAGAGTCAGGTTTATTTCTAGAAGGAGTTTCATTTGAAGGAAACGAAAACTTTGATTCTGATTTTATTTTTATTGCAATTACTGAATTTCAATGCAATATTTTAATTGCAATCAATTAATATATAAATTGAATTAAAAAACTTATTACAATCAAATCCGAAAAATTTATTGTGTGATTTCAAATTAAAATCTAACATATGGAAATTCAACCATTGGGAATTCTCTTATTGCCATTAAATATTCTGGAAGGATCATCTATAATATCAACATCATTTTGTTTAATATGGTTTTTAAATCAGTTAAACATTTGCTGATTCCTTCTTCAGTGACTGTAGCTCGACTTTACTAATTCCCTCTGCTTTCTTAGCAGCTAAGCTTAAATACCGATTCCAGGACGATAATTTTTAAATTCAGCAAGTATCAATTTTTACATTTTTCTTTTTAACATTTGACTAAACAGTTTGCGGACCTATTTTTAAGGACCTTCTGCAACGCGGTCATGTATTCTCTCCTGTAAAGTGGAGCGTGGAGCACAACCTTTGCCTTTTTTCCCTGCTTGTCACATTTAACTTTATTGAAATAAGTATCTATATGAAATACAAGGAAGTAAAAGTCTTTAAAAATTTCAAAAATTATACCGTTTTCGGACCCCACATTTAGTTAAAACTAGAAATAAAACTGCTGTCGACTTTAGGACAATATTTATCCTATAGTCGGCAGGTTATAAGATACTCAAAAGAAATCATGCCGACTACTGGGTAAACTCGTTTTTAACTCATTTTCTGTTATCCCATAGGCAAGAGGAGCGATTGATGAGCAATTTTCTCAAATTTGAGCTTAATCAGAGAAAAATACTGATTTGCCAGTAGTCGGCAGTCAATGCCGAGCTTAGGAAATTTTGTAAATTTTTGTTCCTAATCTCGGCACACAAAAAACTTAAAAAAATATTTATTTTTTGTAAATTGTTTTACTTTTAAGACAAAATTTAAAAGCTTTTCTACAGTAACAGACCTTATTGTTAAAGTAATTCCCTTTAATAATATGGTTATTTACCTTTTTAAGTTGGCTCTATCACTAATTTTTTTTTTGAAAAAACGAGCACTAGCGCTCATGTTCAAACACTTGTCACTTAAGGCTATAAAATTTGGCAAAAATACTCATTTTACTCCAATTTAAATATTGCAACTAGAAAGATGAGTAAATTCTCTTGACAAACTTGAAACTATTTAAGAATATAAAAACCGCATTTCTTATTTATTCACGTATAAATGCAAAAGATGCCGACTACTGGTACATGCCGACATTAGGCGCACTTACCCTACCTTATTCCCTTTTAATAGAAGTTCATTAACCGCATTGATATTCAAAAGAAACCACTGGTATTCTTTGCTTTTAATATACATAGGTATATTTTTTATAAAACATATCTTTTCTATTATATCTATTTTGTAAATTTTTTTATCATACACAACCACGGAATATGAAACAAATGAAAAAAAAAAAAAAAAATAATCAACATACACAAGCATAAACAAGAAAAAAAAGTTTTGCAAATATTTAAAAAAACAAAACAAGAACATGAGTGAGTAATGCACTACGTTTTTAAGCGAGATAAAAATAACAATTTCTCTCTTACACTTCCAAACGCGCATTGGTCTCATGATTCTCTTTTTCTTATTTTTCTGGAAGAGTTACCATCAGAAAAGTTAAAGATTACACTTGAGATGGTGAAATATTGCCCGATTTAAATGGAACTACATCAAAGCAACGTTTTGTTTTATACGTTTAATTTTTTAACGCAATCATTTAAATTAAAAGCTTTGAAGTAGTTGTACGCAAATTGAGAGACATTTTAAATCGAAAAACTTTTTATGAACATTTAAACTCATTTACAAAAGTAAACATTAGATTGAAATACTTAAACTTGAATTCGCCACTCCAGAGAATTCTATTCCAGTACCGTGTATCTTTTCTATGCATTTCCCTAGCAAACCCCAACAGCTTCATAATATTTATTTTTGAGGTGCGTTTTTTTTTGTGCAATGCACTCACGAAATCCCGACTCATTTATTCGCTTTCTTATTGTCTATGTATTTCTACAGTTATTTGCTATAATTTTACGCGAAAAAAGTATTTCTTTTACTGGGCCTATAACTCTATCTTCTGCTGGTGTGATCTTTCGTATCCTAGGCTTTTTGGGTGATGTTTTAAACTCCGTTGTCTTCTTATACAAGTGAATTGCATCAAATACTATTTTTTTTTGAGCAATAAAACTTTTGTGCTATAGCCCAGCATTGACGGGTTTTCATGCTGAAAACACTGCACAATTAACTCTCTCATTTGTGAGGAACACGATTTCTTTTTACCCATTTTAGAAACTAAAACGTAAGACTCATAGCAAGGCGAATTCATGTATACGGTGGTGACTAGAGATGAGCGATCCCGTGATTTTTAAAGATCATCGTGATTAGTGAATGTGATTTAAAAATCACTGCTCCTTTAAACTGTAATTGTGATCACGGTTTATCAGTTTTCTGTTCTTTTAAAGCAATTGCGGCCAAGCTATATGTACAATGCGCGAGCTTTCGCAAGAGCTTTTTTAAGCACTTTACAAAGAAACAACAACAAATTGTAAAAGCTTTCAAATCTGTTTACTTTCATATACATACATACTTGAACAAATAAATTTTGGCATAAGAAAATTCTAATAAGATAAAAGAGAGAATGAAAGGAACAGCAATATCATTCGACATTTCATTCAAAAAACGCTATTACCCACAGAAACAGTGAAATATCATAAATTTGTATATGTAACAAAATACAAAAATAACGACTTAGAAAGTACCTGTTACTTGACAAATTTGGTCACAACTGTGATTCGTGATTTTTCAGTAACAGTGATTAAATCACAGGTACAGAAATATCGCTCATCTCTAGTGGTGACGAAACCACAACAAGTAACAACACCAAAAACATAACAATGTAATTTTTTTTTGCTTTCGTTGATCGATTTGTCAAAAACACAAGTAACTTTTGACATTTATCTCTCGTAAGAAAAAAAAAGTAGCACAGCTGTGCTGTCAACGCCACATGAAAAATGAATTCTCCTTGACTCATAGTTTGCAGGATTAAGAGCGTTTCATTACTCTCACTTTGTCAATTATTAAGGATAAGTTAGGATATTTAACCAAAAACTGTGCGTTTCTAATTGCGCGGCCAGCAAAAAACTACTTCGAAAATAATTAAATATTTTATTTTTTAAAAGAAACACTTGAACTTTACATGGTTTGCATTAACAACAATGTAAATTGTCTACTCGTTCAATAGTAAGTTACAGTAAAGGGGTTCATAGAAGTTGCACTCGACAGTTTTTTTTTCTTAAACTATTGTTAACTTGAAAGGCAAAAATTTAACGTGTCACACCCAAGTAAAGGAGAGAAAATTAAAATTCAAAGTAAATTTCTTGACATTGACTAAAAAAAAATCTAAATTTTAACAATTAAAAACTACCTAAAATAATCGTTCATTAAAACAACAAAAGTGTAAAAATGCACCAAAAATTGCTGTACGCTTTTGTTTTGATTCAGCTGTTTAACGTTTTTAATTACACAGGTCTACGAAATAATTTGTTTGGAACACAGTAAAAAATGATGGTTTACTTTTAAAACCCATTGGTATTAGTTTAAAACTTTAATTCTTATTATAAAACCATTTGGTTTTAGCTTTAAACCATTTCAGTATTAAATTTTAATTTAAAACTAAAAGGTTTTAATTTAATGACAAATAAATTTAACTTAAAACCGTGAAGTTTTATTTTAAAACCATGAAATACTCATGCATGTCGATCAAATCTTAAATGGTTTAAAAACAAAACCTTTTTAGCTTGAATTAATAATTTTTAGTTTAAATTTAAAACCAAAAAAAGAATTAAACCTCGCTCTCTCACATATTAATCCCTTTTGGTTTTAAAATAAAACCAAAATATTATTAAATGGCTCTCGCTCTTACATATTTTTTCGGCATCTCTTAACTTAAGAAATTTTGGTTTAAAATTAAAACCAGAAAGTTTAAAAGTGCGCTCACACTCTCTCAGCTGTGTCTGGCAAGACGGCAAATTTAGTAATTTTGGTTTTAAAACAAAACCAAAAAGTTTAAAAGTGCTATTAAACTGTAAAATCATAGAGAGCACATGGAAAATTTTCACATTGTTTCTCAAGGTAAAATACGACGCAAAAGTGCAATTTCTACAAATTTGTGAAGATATTAAAAGTGAAGGGATTGCGCCTGAAACAATTCTATTTGCAGGTACGTACGTTTACCTATCAAAAGTGATTAAATGCAAAATGTTTGCCAAAAAGCCATTTGTATTTTTCTTTGTAGTTCTTGAAAAACTAAAAATCAATACAGATTGCGAAATTTCTTTGCATGATCGGGAAGGAGCCGAGATTTGTGTGGACCAATTGTTGGGAGTCATATTGCAGTTCATGCACTGCAATTGCTTTTTTATAGAAATTCGAACTAACAATAATGACACTTCAACAAATGTGAAAGAATCGTTGAGTCACCTTATAAATTAGAAGGTAGGTATTTCATTATTTGCTATGCTTGCATTAAAAATGTCCTTCTTTACAAGGAACTTGAAACCTATTTAAAAAGCGGAGACATTTCAAATATTTTGAAGGAGTACGAAAGCAACAAGACTTTAACCGGCAACTCTCGTCGCTCTTTGGTGCGCGAATCCGTAAATTTTTTGCGAAAAAATTGTGGAAACCTTCCAAAGCGTGAGGAAAAAATTGCTTTGGCAAAATCAATTATACAGCTTTTTCCGTCCTACAAGGTAGCAAATAGCAAATTTGAAGGAATTGTGAGTATGCACTTTTGATTTGTTAATTTTTTTGTGTCTTATGTTAACAATACGATTTTAGGATCTTTTTTACAACCCGGAATATAACACAGGTTATTTGGCTGCAAAATTGAAAAACTTAAAGCACAAGCTCACAAAATTCTCTGACGTAAGCAACAAAAAACTGAAATTATCATCAGTTAGAGAGGAAGGCAAGGAAGAAGAACTTTCACAGGATGATCTGACATTTTTTAAAAATTGCGTTGTTGCAGATAATTTGCAGGTTGTAAAGGAAAAGCTGCGTGAAACAGTTAAGGCCAGGATACAGTTTTGCGCAACAGAAGCTAACGTTTTAGAGCGCTTTCCTATATTTTTGTACGATTCGTCGCTGGTAATATGTTCAATTATGTTTTTTTAAACAAATTCTTAAGATTGCAGTTCTTATAGATTGCATTTGACTTCGCTCTTCGTTACGGAGAAGTGGCATCCAAGAGTTTTTTGGACAACTGGAGCAAGTATGAAAGCTTTGTGACCGAGATATCGAGTGAGGCAATTGGAGGTTCTTCTTGGGACAGATTTTGTGACTGGTCTACTGAAGTATCACCATTTTTAACCCTGCTAAAACTGCTGCCATCCACCGGTCTTGGACGAGCTCGAAAGAAAGTAAAATTGCAACAATCAGTTGACAGCTTCATTTCTTTTCAAAATGTAATTATTTTTTAAAACTATATTTTTATACTTCCACTCACAATATTCACATTTATCCTTACAGCTCAATACGCCTGTAGCAGAGTATAAGGTTGAGTCGCACCAGCCAGTAATTTTAGCAGTTGGACAGAGCAAAAGCTCCTTAATTCAGTATTTTATAAACATCGATGGTAAAAAAATTAATGTTCCCGATAATTACAATTTCTGCCAGGTATTCGACTTATACTTTAAGAGTTTTTATGTTTTTAACATTGAATTCGACGCAGCTATAGTGAACTTTATGCAGTTCTTTGCAAAATTTCTCTACGGAAACTTTTGTAAGCAAACACTTCGACTTGGTCGCACATTGTTACGAAATTTCACCAAGAAATGCTTTTGAAATAGTTCGCTTTACTGATTTGCAGAACATAAGATGCTTTTATTAGTTCCCAATCTATTAATTGAATAAAAATTTACTAAATATTTTGATAAAACTTGAAAAACTGTTTTTTTTTTATTTGGGCTTAGGTTTGGAACTATAATACGGATAATTTTAATCCAGTTTTGGATTTAAATTTAATCCAATTTTGGTATAAATTTGAATCTAATTTTTGACTAAAATTTAATACTAAAATGAGATCAATTTGAAACCTCTTGGAGTCAATTTTAAACTATTTTGGTTTTAGTTTTAATCCGGAAAAGTTTACTTTTAAAACTAAAATGAGATCAATTTAAAACCTCTTGGATTCAATTTTAAACTATTTTGGTTTTAGTTTTAATCCGGAAAAGTTTACTTTTAAAACCAAAAATGGTTTTGATTTTACTCCAATTTTGGTTTTAATTCAATGACAAGAATATTTCATCTCCCGAATTTTCTCTCTCTCATTTTTTTATTTTTTTAATCCAAAATGGTTTTAATTTAAAACCATATCTGATTGTTCTATATAAAAACCAAAATGGTTTTAATTTCAAACTAAATTTTTTACTGTGAAGTTTCTTTTTTTCCTTTCTTTTGAAGTTATTATTATTATTTTTGGTAATTGTCGTAAAAGTAACGGGAAACGCTATTGATATGATTCATAGCACGTCACATTTGCAAGATAACGGTGTATTTGTGTTTTAACTATGTATACTGCTCTTTATAGCGCCATCCAGAGTGAAAGACAATTGAAAAAAGTTACATCTTGTTATAAAAGCTACTCAATTTCGCGTCGAACAGTGGGTTATTGGCTTAGATGTCTGTATTATAGTCAGTTATACGATCCAAGCTAAGATTTTATGAAAATGTTAACGTTTTTCAACAACTATAAATGGTGAAATAACACTATAGAGGGAAATACATAGTGTTGATACGGGTTTCTGTTTCAAATAAGCATCTTAGTGTTGTAAAAATATTAGTATTGAATTAAGGCAACGCAGTTTTGATAGATTTTTATACAAATACTCTGAAACAAAACGATGATATATTTATTTGCTTTTCAATATAGCATTGTTTAAGGAAACCTGTAAACAAATTTAAAAAAGCGTGTTTTTTTTGGTTGGGCTTTAAAAAATCATGACAAAAGATAAGTTTTCTTGATTCTGGACGAGAACTACAAATTCTTGTAGATCACGACAAACAAGGCCATCTGGCAAGCCCCAGCCTCTGGGCGTGCCTCCCAATGGGCCAGTGGCCAGTTATAACCGCAATTAGGTTTCTCAGATGATGTCTGGACAGCTGTAATGCCCGCCGTGTCCTTTTTTCATCTATGATGGGCCAGATTTTCCTAGTTTCCCCACAGGTGGTTTCATCGTGCCACCTCTGACTGGCGATAAGATGAAACTTGTGCGCTATAAGTTGCTTACACCTTGGGAGTGAAGCACCTACATAATATGTGGAACCGTCCCGATTCAAGGTGGAACCTGCATACGCCAACGAATCCGCCATGCAGTTCCCATGTATGTCCGCGTGTCCGGGGACCCAATTAAGGGTGACCAGTGAATGTCTCGCTATCTCCTCCAGAGACATCCGGCATTCTCGGAAAATTCTCGATGTGTTGAACACATTCTCCAGGGATCTTATGGCCGCCTTGCTATCGGTAATAATGTGAATATTCCTTCCAGATATTTCACAGTACCGGATGCGTCTGGCGGCTGTGTGGATGGCCATTATCTCGGCCTGGATGGAAACATCTGAATAAGTCTACTTACATTTGCAAGAGGTTGGTGTGATTGTAATCATATCAGAATTAAAAATTCTTTGATGTTATGTAATTTATTACAGTAACAAAAAATATCACTTTGTTTCAATGGCTTAAAAAACGTCAATTAATTTATAGAAAACCTAAAAAACTAATTAGTTAAAAAAACAGACGGTAACCTCATTTTTATACAATAAGCTTGTTGGCTAAAAAAATATTGTAAAACTAAAACATTAGCATATCATTAATAAATAAATTAATTAATAAAACATTTTTCTTTGTGACTTCATAAGTAATATAAAAATAGTTTTAAATACTTTTTTGCATAACCTTTATTTACAATTAAAGCCGCACCACACGTTTTCATTGAATTCCAACATATTTTTTAACCGGGATTGAGTTCCATGTTTCGGTTACAGCTTCCCAAAGTCCTTTAGCACTTGTTAATTTAATGGCAGATACTCCCATTTCATACGCCTGCGCATAGATTTTCGACGGTTTATAATCGAACCACTATTTTGCAATTTTGCTAGAGTGTTTGGGGTCATAGTCCTGTTGGTAGACCTGCACCAGCGGCATTTCATTAGAGGCATATGGTAACATTACCTCCTGAAGGATTTATGATCCAATGTAAGGGCCCCACAATGTGATATGAAAAACAACCTCCTACCTACAACCACCATGTTTTATAGTTTTTGTTGTATACCGTGGGTTGAACTCATTGTTATTTGGTCTTCGGACAAATGATCTGGAACCCTTTCCACTAAAAAGGAAAATGTTTGATGTATCTGGCCATAGCACTTTTCCATTTTTCTTAAATTTAATTTAGTCTTATAAAAAATAGTTGTAACTGGTGCTAATATTTTGACCGGCACGGTATGTGTGGTAATAAAAAAACAAAAATTTCATTAAAAACTTTAATTAATAAAAATATAAAAACCTTCAATTATGAGTTCTAATCCACCTTTGGTGGCATATATCTAGGGAAGGCTAAAAATGTTCATTGCTGTTCGTTTGATACCTTCTTTAAGGCACTTTTACACGATATGTTGTAAGCAGTGTACCTGTCAAATTTCCCCCTGTATTTGCTTCTGTAAATGTCAGTTCGTACTAGCAGTGTTAAATATTTCAATTAGAGCTTGATCTATTTTGAACTGACAAACCATCTGAGATCAGCTGTTTTGCAAGTCGTTTATTTGTGGCGGCATATAGGTATACATTATTAATTTATTTATTTACAACTATTATTAAAAAAAAATTTATTTTTTTAATTAACTGAAATAAAATTAAAAGTGACTTGAATATAAATAAGTTTATAATTTGCTGTTATGAACGATTTTAGGTTAGATCAGATAAAACCAAAAACATACGTTTTGAATTTTTGAAAATTTAAAAAATTCCTCTAAAACATGAGTCGCACACGATGATAAAGAAAGGCACCTGATCACTGCTGGTAATAATATTCTATAAATTCCTGTATTACTTCTGTTAAAAAAGAGCTAACATTTCAAAATAAATCCTCCAAATGTGTTTGTAATTTTAAATATACTTTTGATACCACCAAAATCATTAATTGGCAAGCGCATTTGGTTAATACTTGAAATATCTGGTTTCCAGTGGATTAATATGTAGTTTAGCAACTGATACTAGTCAAACATGGCATGTGTATCAGCAGGGTAAAACAGAAAGGTTTGGGTTTAAAACGAATTAAAGAAATTTCCCACGCTCTATCCATGACAGTTTAAAAAACATCCAAATCAAGTAATTACCCACGAAGTATCAACACTTATTTTTGGTTATTAAACCGTGTTAACAATATTTTAATAACCAAAATTTTTATAAACATTTAATGTTAAGATGTGCCAATAATCATTTTTTTTCGATACCTTTATTTAAAGTGAAGCGTAACCAAAATATGTTGCTTTGAATTGACTTCTTCTTTAAAGTGAGCAGTTTTATAAGCAGTTATTTTCTAGTATATTTGCAATACATCTCGCCAATAGCACAGTACAACACATGATTTGCCAACTCAATTCTGTGAACTGTATGTGAAATTAGACCCAAAAAGAAGAATTTCTGCATCATTCGTTTTGTCTTCTTACCTGCGATTTGAAGTTAGTATCGATTTGAAGTTAGTACTATCGTATAGGGGAATTTATAACATTTTTTCAATTATTGGCAATATCCATCCTTGTAGAAGTTGACGCTTGTGGTTCTGATGATCTTGTTTTCTTCGTAGGTTGTTCATATTCATGGTCTGAGTCTGTATCGTGTAACGTCATTGATTTCTAACAACACAACTTTTGGGTTCTTATCAATGAGTTACTAATTTCCTTACTAATTTGAGTACTTGTTTGGGTCTAGATGTCCAACCCATTTTATCCCACCCCTTTGGTATTAAAATACCACCATGATTATATTTAAACAAAATTTGAAAATATAATCCCAAAAATATCCCAATTTTACTGCAATTTTATTCCATATATACCTTATCACTTCACAACCCGATTTAAATAATTTAATGTGCCATCTTTCGTATGTTCATTTTCAAACAATAGTTATTTCATTTATTAAAATTTTCATAGAAAAGAAAAAAAAAAAACATTAACTAACTTTTAGATTATTCAGATTATTAATATTGCATGGACTCAAGTCTGAAATATTGTTTGTAAATCTTAATATTTTTATTTTTTCTTTTCTATGAAAATTTTAATAAATGAAATAACTATTGTTTGAAAATGAACATACGAAAGATGGCACATTAAATTATTTAAATCGGGTTGTGAAGTGATAAGGTATATATGGAATAAAATTGCAGTAAAATTGGGATATTTTTGGGATTATATTTTCAAATTTTGTTTAAATATAATCATGGTGGTATTTTAATACCAAAGGGGTGGGATAAAATGGGTTGGACATCTAGACCCAAACAAGTATTAAAATTAGTAAGGAAATTAGTAACTCATTGATAAGAACCCAAAAGTTGTGTTGTTAGAAATCAATGACGTTACAAATGGCGCCCAACGGGAACATGACAATTTGTTTGAATGTAACTTACTGTTTAATTAATTTTAATGAATAATTGTACAATTTTAGCAAATTTTTTTTACGATTTTTTTTAATGCCGCATCCTTTAATATGTATGTATAACGTACCAAAGTTGTGTGATTAAATTAATTTACTACAGAGTTTCAATTTTATTATCCTATATGTTGTTACCAATTTTTAAACTAACAGTTGTAATGGATTTGAGATTCTAAATGTAGGTATATATTATTTTTCTTAGGGGATTTGAATACTTGGTTATATTTTATTGTTATTTGTTTTGCTGTGATTCCATTTTGAACTTTAAACTTCACAACCCAGATATTTTATTGATTGATTTATTTGAATTTTTTTATTGACTTATTTTAAAACTATTATTGGATTTTTTTGTTTTTTTTTTTTTTTGTTTGTCACTGTTTTTATTTAAAATTTTGCTTATCCGCGAGTGTTTTTTTTAAAAAAAAAAAATTTGGATTTTTACCTTTTTGTTTTTAATTTTGAATATGGCTTCGGGAAGACCGGTTAGACGTAGCTTTGCTAAATCATTGGAAAATATGGGGAAGGCAATTGGCACAGAACAGGAATCTGCTCGGGTTGTTAGTGAGGCAGATCTTAACTCTACCGTTCGAAATATAGATGAACGCTTATTAAAGGATAGTGATTCAAAATTACCAGAAAGTTTTAATATAGATAGTATGAAGGAATTTATTGACATTGTTGTTCAAACTCAAGTTGCTAATCTCATGTGCAATTTGGAGGAGAGTCTGTTTTTGAGAGTGAATGAAGCTATATCCCAGCTAGCTTTACAGGGAAATTCGAATCATAGGGAAAATTGTCAACAGGGAAATTGTGGGAATGAATTTAAATTATCTGATGAACGACGTCCCGTTAATAATAAACCATTGGAAATGCATAGATGGAATGTGTATTTTTCGGGTGATGACAAGGAACTACGTATAGACGATTTTATACGTAGGATTGAACATATTGCATTTTCGCAGGGAGTGTCGCTTCAGGAAGTTGCAAATAATCTATATATGTTGTTAAAGGGTCATGCTGCCAATTGGTATTTTCAATGGGTTCAGCGCAATCGAACTATTACTTGGAGTTCACTGAAGTTGGCGTTAGGTGTTCAGTTTAGATCTGGGGAGAGTGATTATGACTTAGAACATAGGATGATGAATAGGTTACAGAGATCCAATGAATCTTTTGACCAATTTTATAACGTAATGATAGATTTAAATTCTAGAATGAGTTCTCCAAGATCTGATAAAGATTTAATGGAAATTATGAAACGAAATATTTCTAGCAAAATGCTTATTTTCGTTCATAATTCTACATCGCAAACACTTCCAGATTTTCTTTTAGAATGTCGACGTGCTGAGAGAAATGTCTCAAAAATTGAATTGGGTTTTAATAAAACCTTATTTAAAGGTAAAATGAGTGAAGGGAAATTAGTTGAGGAAGTTTCTCCAGAAATTGAATTAAGTGAAGAAATTGTTGAGGCAATTACTCATAAAAAATCTTCAGGAAATGTTTGTGATATAACCTGCTTTGATTGTAAGGAAAAAGGACACTTCGCTTTTAATTGTACGAAAAAATCGGGCAGGGTATTTTGTTATAAATGTGGACGAGACAATTATGTGGTCTCTAATTGCCCTTTTTGTAGTGAGGGAAACTTGAGCAGGAACAGGGGATCCGGGGGTCCTGTTCAGTGAATCAAGCCCGGAATTCGTATTTGAGAAAACTATCATCGGACGTACAGGCAAATTTTCATGACAAGTGGGTGAAGTATAATGAGATTCGGACGAAAATTTTTAGTGGGCTTACAGAGATGGAATCTGGACCAATATCGGACAAAATTATTAAGGTTAGGCAAAGACATAAGGATCTTAGGAATGAACACAGAATTGTTGAGGGAGCTATTATTAAAGGGGATAATGATGACATACGACCGTTTGCGGAGGTTGAAATTTTTGGTGAAAAGGTAAAGGGGTTGTTGGACAGTGGTGCTACCATTTCTGTTCTAGGTGCAGGCTCTTTGGAATTTTTGAGGAGTCATGATATTGAAATGAGGGAATTTAAGTCTGAGATAAGAACGGCTGGTGGATCGACCATGCCGATTATAGGAAAAATTGATACTACGGTAACATTTAATGACAGATCTGAATCAGTGACTATTTATATATCTCCTGGACTTTCGCAGAGACTTTATTTGGGCTTTAATTTTTGGAAACCTTTTGGACTGGACTCATCGCTAAATTTGGAAGTTAGTGAAATTGATAATGGAATTGATCCGAATACACACGATTTTACGGAACTGCAAGATTGCAATCTTAAAAGGGTGATCGAGAATTTTCCTTCGTCTGAAATCTTAGGCTTAGGAAAAACTTTTCTTTTGGAACATGTTATTGATACGGGTGATGCAAAACCAATGAAACGTAGGCATTATCCGATTTCTCCAGCTAAACAAAAATTAGTCTATGAAGAACTAGATCGAATGATTAGTTTAGGGGTGATTGAAGAGAGTTATAGTGCTTGGTCTTCACCTGTGACTGCGGTTATTAAACCCAATAAAACTAGAATTTGTCTAGATAGCCGTGAACTAAATAAACTTACACGTAAGGATGCATACCCCATTCCGAATATTGAAGGTTTATTAATGAGACTTGAGGATACAGTTTATATTAGTTCAATAGATCTCAAGGATGCATTCTGGCAGATTCCATTGGAAAAATCCAGCCAGGAAAAGACTGCCTTCACAGTTGCTGGTAGACCTCTTTACCATTTCAGGGTAATGCCATTTGGTCTCTGTAATGCGCCGCAGACAATGATGAGATTAATGAATAAAGTTATTCCGACAATGTTGAGAGAACGAGTATTTGTTTATTTAGACGATCTATTGATATTTTCGAAAAATTTTGATGAGCATTTGCTTTTATTGGAAAAAGTAGCAGAATGTTTAAGAAATAGTGGTCTGACTATAAACGTTTCGAAGTCAAAATTTTGTATGAAGGAAGTGAATTATTTAGGTTTTATTGTAGGTGGAGGTGTAATTAGAACCTCGGATGAAAAGGTAGTGGCTATTCGAAATTTTAAAATTCCTAGAACCGTTCGCGAAGTGCGTCAGTTTCTTGGGGTTGCTAATTATTATCGAAAATTTGTTGCTAATTTTTCTACTTTGGCATCTCCTATATCAGATCTAATAAAAAAAGGGAAAAAATTCGAAATGACTGCGGAAGCATTAGAGGCCATTTCGGAATTAAAAACTGCATTAACTACTGCTCCTGTTTTAGTTCACGCAGATTACTCAAAGCCTTTTATAGTGCAGTGTGACGCATCTAATTCAGGTATTGGTGCCGTTTTATGTCAGATGGACGCAGAAGGTGTTGAAAAGCCAATTTATTTTTATTCAAAGAAGTTGAATAAATCACAAAAAAATTATTCAGTTACCGAACTGGAGTGTTTGGCAGCTGTGTCTGCGGTAAAGAAATTCCGTCCATATTTGGAAATGCAACCTTTCAAAATAATAACTGATCATTTAAGCTTGAAGTGGCTTATGAACCAAAAGGATTTAGCTGGAAGACTCGCTCGTTGGAGTCTTTCCTTACAAGGATACGATTTTGAAATTGCTCATAGGAAGGGTTCTGAAAATATAGTACCTGATGCGTTGTCCCGTTTACTTCCAGAGGAAGAAATTGCTGAACTTTCTATTTGTATTTTGGATATTGATCTTAACAGTGTAGAATTTGATTGTGAGGATTACAAATCCCTAAGGCGAAATTGTGAAGGTAATGCCGATTCGTTACCGGACATAAAAGTTTCGGGAAAATGTGTGTATAAGAAAGTAGGATTTTCTGATGGAAATTCCATTTCCGATACTTTAGCCTGGAAGTTGTGGGTTCCAGGTTCTCTTACTCACAGTCTTATTACATCAGCTCATAACCCACCTCAGGCATCACATGGTGGAATTTCGAAAACCCTTTTTAGACTTAAGGAAAAATATTATTGGCCAAATATGGCTGTGCAAGTAAGAAATTTCATAGCAGATTGTGAAATCTGTAAGTCTATGAAGGCTCCTAATTTCATAACGAGACCACCAATGGGAAAACAAACTGTTACTTGGCCCATATCCTCGCTCGAAGCTTGGTAATACATACTTGTTAGTCGTTTTGGATCACTTCAGTAAATTCTGTTTTATTCATCCCTTACGTAAAGCTGACTCTAATAAAATAATACAATTTCTACAATGTAGTGTTTTTAGCGTATTTGGTGTACCGGAAACAGTGCATAGTGATAATGGGAGTCAGTTTGCGTCTAAACATTTTGCTCAGATGTGTAAGGATTATGGAATACGCCAAATTTTTAGTGGATCTTATGCACCTCAGAGTAATGCTTCTGAACGTGTAAATAGGTCAATATTAGCGGCAATTCGATCTTATGTAGGTAGTGCACAAACGTCATGGGATGAAAATATTTGCCACATTAACCAATCCCTTCGTAGTTCTCTTCATTCTTCAATTGGAATGTCACCATTTTTTGCTTTGTTTGGTAGAAATATGATGTTGCATGGTTCAGCCTACAACATTATAAGGAACTTAGACACTGTAAACGATGGGGAAGTGGACATTATTAACCAATCGGATCATATGAAAATTATTGCTGACTCAATACTTAAAAATTTGGAGAAGACGTATAAGAAAAGTGAACGTTCTTATAATTTAAGGGGATGTCGAAATATCGGATACGAGCCTGGCCAGGAAGTATATAGGAAGAATTTTCAACAAAGTGATTTTTCGAAACAATTTAACGCTAAATTGGCTCCAAAATATGTAAAGGCTCGAATTGAGTCGAAAGTAGGTAACTGTTTATATAAATTAACAGATTTAAGTGGAAAATTCATCGGAGTATTTCACGGAAAGGATCTTAGACAATAATGATTAATATAGCCGGCTGTATATGTGGGTCGTGCCACACGTGGGAACTTTAATCATAATCATATTATTTTGGATGTCACATAGTCCCAAAACATTTTCTTTTTACTGGTGTTGTTGTAAATGTTTTGGTTTGTTCCGGTTGGTTCAGTACTTTCTACCTGTTTATTTTTGTACTTGATTTGAATTTGAATTCGTTAGTTTTTTTTTAATTTAGTTGCCTTTGGTTTTGGAAATTTATTTGGAAACTATTTTGCATGGATATATTGTTTTAATATTTTTTTTTATTTAAAAATTTCGGGTTTTCCTTGTTTAGGAAAATAAAATTTAATCAGGTAGGCAATTCTTTTGGAAATTAAATTTTGGGGTTTTTATTTGTGACTAGGAGAAGAGTTTGGGGAGTCTAGATTTTGATTTTGAAGTGAACAGGTTGATAAGGAAAATGATGATAATTTGAATGATTGTGGTTGATAGTTTGGTTGAATGGAAATTAAAGGGAAAAAAAAAATAAAATATTTTATGAAATGAAAAATAAACTAATAAATGAAATACTAAAAAAAAATGTCTTTGAAAGGATAAAAGATTAAAAAGATTCGAAGGTGAAAAGATATTAAATTAAAAATGATATGATATTGGAAAGAATACAAGATTAACAGGATAATTTGTGATACATATGAAAATAAAGGAAAAAGTGGAAAAATAGATAAAAATTAGTATTGTTGAAATCCTTACGATAAAAAGGGTAATATAACATAAAAGACTATATTGAATACCAAAACAAATTTAAATCAAGTACAAAAATAAACAGGTAGAAAGTACTGAACCAACCGGAACAATCGTCATCCGAGATACATATACTATTCAAGGGCGTGTTTCTTTCACTGTGTCCACCAATTTCAATGTCTTCATCTTCGGTGCTTTCTTCAAACTGCATAATTGTGGAACTCCACCAACAAACCTCCGCAAGCAATGCATCCAATTTTTTGCTTTTGAACCGCTTTTCAAATGGCATGGTCACCTGGTGGAACCTCTCTCCTTGTTCGTCTGATTCCTGAGGTGATTGTGCCAAAAAAGTATCGAGGTGGTGGTGCAAGAAATGCAATTTCAGCGTCATGGATGCACCGATTTTTTCGAAATAAAACAGCAACCTGTCCACTCGTTGCTGTATCTCTTCTCGCTGCACACGGTTCTTTCCTAGAACGCCTTCTATTACTTCTTTCAATGCGTTCCATGCATGTTGGTGGTCGTGATGCTCTGAAAGCAAATGTGTGAAAGAATCACTTTTGATCAATTTCCGAATATCAGGTCCATTGAGAATACCTGTTTTAAATACATAAGAAAAACGAAAAAATTATTGGTAATGCGAATGTATAGAAATTAACAAATTTAGATATGACAATATTGAAATACAGAGTACGATACGTACCGTTTTTAATTTTCTCATCACTGAGTTTCGGAAAGATGGATTTCAAACAGTCAAAGGCGCCGTTAACTTTTTTGACCACCACTTCAACGAATTTCCCAGCTATTCCCAGTTTCATGTGGAGCGGTGGCAACAAAATATCATCCAGGTCCTTTATCATAGGTTCATTGCGTAATTTTAATTGTTTGTTGAGCTCGGGAGTTCTTCCTTTCCAATCTTTACATTGATATTGATTTCCTTTGTATCGTGAATCCCAATTACAAAGGAAGCAGAAGTATCCGCCCTTTTCTATAATCCCTTGTAGTATGTTGACCACCTTCAGATCGCAACAAATGTTCCATTTGTGTTCATCGTATTTGATTTTCTTCAAAATTTCGCCCAATGCTTCATACGTTTCCTTCATAGTTGTGCTGAATCCCAATGGAATGCATGGTTTTTTATTTTTTTTTGTGCAGCAGCACAGCCTTCAAACTAGTAACTGAACCATCGATGAATAAACGCCAGTCGCCAGCGATATAATCCATTCCCAATTTTTTCACTAAACCTGGGATATCATGGCAGTACGTGAACGTATTTGCTTCGTCAACGGAATAAAATTTCTGAAAATCAGCTTGGCGTTGTCGGTATGATGTTGCGCTGACATTTTGCTGTGTGAGTTTTCTTCTCTTCAAAAATGATGTCAGCCATTCGGAGTCGTGTTGTGATAGTCCCAGCTTGGCCACAATGTAATCCATTTCGATTTGTGGTAGCGGTTGTGGTGCACTATTTTCAATATCGGGTATCCAATCAGCATCATCCAAATCGGTCGGATTGGTGAAAACGGTTTCGGCTAGCAGGGACACAGTATCCGCACTCGGAGGTTTAGGTGCATCGGTATCAGCAGGGCGTTGCACTGGAAGTGTGGCAGTAAATGCAGCAGTGTATACTTTTGTTTTCAATTGTTGTCTGTTTAATCCAGGACGAAAATTTATGCATGCATAGCACCTGGATTCATCATGTCCAGTTGTGTCTTCCACCCAAATTACTGGCTTCATAAAAGATAACTTTCTACTTTTTCCGTGAATCCATTTTAGAAGGGTAGTATAACAACTGTTGCACACTGTGTTCGGCGTAAAATTTGCACCACTTAAATCTGCTTCATCGAAATAATTACAATACGCGGTTTTGAATTGCTCAGTAAACAAATTTTTTCGATCTTTTTTCTGTATTTTTCGGACGATATGACCACAAACGTAACAATATTCATCCAAATATGGGCACTTGTTGTTTTCCATATTGATATATTTTATGTTTTGTTGTTATTCACTTTTAAAAAACTGTAGAAAAATCACTTTTACTGTTCGCGTTCGTCGGCACTGGCTGAATGCCAAAAATCGATCAATGCACACCTATAAATACTACGTATTTTTGAATATTTTACTGCCAGGTACTTATAAATGGGCGCATATTTTAAGGGCGGCTGGCTATATACCTGATTCAGCCCTTGTACGTTTCAAACTGTGCAAAACTTTCCAAATAATGACCACCCTTAAATGTGGGTGCAATTTCTGTAAAAAAATCATATAGGTAGCCACCGGAAAAACCCAAATAATAAAAAGGTCCACTTTCCGTTTAATTGTCCACGTACATTTATTACCGCAATCATAAAAATCAAATAACCTTTTGTTTATTCCTTTTTTTTTAATTCTCAGAATCATGAAAAAGGTGTCAATGTTTTCTCCAAATAATGTTGTGCATATCTCGAGCAAATTTTTGAAATTCATACATTTACTCAATTGCGAATAAAAGCGAAACGCGTGCATCGATTTTTATGATCTTTGTCTCATTTTGCTCATAGGTTATGTGACTTTGCGAAAAAATAACTAGACTTGAAACTTTTTTCCATTTTGGATTTTTTATGTATTTTTAAAAAAAAAAATTTAAATTTTTAGGCAAAAAATAATTTTTTCCCTTCATACATTCATTTTTAACTTCGAAAGTGTTACTTGTATAGGAAAACAATATATGAACAGATTAAGGGAATTGTAATTCTTAATTTTTTAAAATTTATTTCAACTAAATTGGGCTAGTGGTTGTCGAGCTATGTCAAACAACAGGGCCTAAAACGTGATAAATTCCCCTATACGATAATACTAACTTCAAATCGATACTAACTTCAAATCGCAGGTAAGAAGACAAAACGAATGATGCAGAAATTCTTCTTTTTGGGTCTAATTTCACATACAGTTCACAGAATTGAGTTGGCAATCAATTAACTGAAAAATGTTGTACTGTGTAGTGTTTGAGCGCTAACCTCCACATAAGATTTCAAAATTAGAATTTCAATAGTCACTTGGTTTCCCAGATTTGTTGTAACCTTTAGTCATTATATTATTAATATTATATACATTATGCATTAAAACTATCTTTTGTTAAACGACGAATACTGATTTTGTTTTATTTGAAATAAAGACTTCTTCTTAAAACATCAATTCATGTTATAAAGGCGAGGATCAAGCTTAACTGTTCGGTGATGGCGGGATAACTTTTTAAAAATTAAATTAAACAAAACAATGTAATATTTCTATTAGCAGCTTATTTAAAAATGGTTTACAATATAAAAAAAGTTCTACCAATCCTGATCACAAAGGTATACAGTCAATAAAGTTAAGGCTAGGATGTTCTTTTAATCGGGCTTTTGGTTTAATCGGTCGTTTAATTAACCGAGGTTTTGGTTTGATCGGTTAATAATCGGTTAATTTTGTTATTTTTTAATAAATTAAGAAATTTCAACAAATAAACTATTTGTTATTTAAAGTATTTTAGTAAAAAAAAAAAAAAAAAAAAAACAATAACATAACAAAAATAACAATTCTTAACTAAAACGAGCAAACAAAAAAATTTAATTTAATTAATTAATTAAAAATAAACTGTGAGATAATTTTATTAGTTATTTCAATAGTTTAAGGAGATCTTATAAGAAAATCTTAGAAAAATAATTTGGCTTAAATGTTTAGGATTTAAGCGATTTTTTTCTTTAGTTTTAATAAAACTTAACTTGAAAAAAATTCTTTCACTTATCATTGATGTTGGAGAAATCGAAATTTCTCAGTCCTTTTCCTGGATTTCTCTAAACGTATAAATCTTCCAGTATGCCATTAGAGTCCTATTTTAATTTTTTAAAAATTATAACACTTCTAAATGTTTCGGTTAAATCTGTTAAAAGGTTGATATGAGATAATATGAGAAGAAACAAATAACGAAACACATACACATGAAAAGTACGTAAAACATAAACTGTTGACGGCAAACACTTATGTATTTATAATGAAGATCACTGAACCTTCTTTGTTTGTATGAAAAAAATATTTTCTAAACACAAACCTTTTATATATGAGTGTTTCGTCTTAATACATATTTCGTCTTAATACATATTTAAAAACACAAAAAATTGGTTATAATACAACAAAAAATTAACAATTTTATTACAGCGTTTAATCGGTTAATCGACTGAAATTAACCGGATTACTCGTTAATCGATAAAAGCCAATTTTAAATTAACCGATCAGTTAATCGGGTAGTAATTAAACGGATAATGAATACCCTAGTTAAGGCACCACAACATCTGTCCATCACCTTTATATCAGTTTTTTTTTTTTTTTTTTTTTTTGACCAGCACTCAGGGGATGACCCCTACTAATGCAATGCATTGTGTTGGAACTAGGAAAATAGGTTATGGGAAGGTGGAAAGAGGGAGTAGTGCTTGTGAACATTCAACTTGAACTTATTCATGTTGTAAGTGAGAGGGAAGAATTCAGCAGGAAGGTTATTCCACATACGAACAGTCCGGCCAAAAAACGAATTTTCCCTGTAATGCGTTGTACGATTCACCGGCCAATCGACCACAAAAGGATGGGCTCTTGAGGAAAAACGTGTATTACGAACAAAGCTAGATATTTTACAATATTTCTGGCACTAGTATAGGGACTCTGTACAATGACACCAATTTCGCGATATGATTTTTCTTGCGCGTGCAGTAAACAATAATTAAGAATAGAGTTCTTTAAAAAATATTTTATTGAGCTAAATAATTTTATTAGTGGTGTTGTTTTTAAAATATAAAATGTTAAAAAAATATATTTACCCCCTTATGCAAAAAAGTAAGAAAAAATGCCTGTCGACAACCACAGCACAAGTGACTGATTTTGACATTTGTGGTCGCATAATATCTCTAAGGGCTAATAAATCAGAGCAAGTTAGACTCTCTTTTTTTATTTGAAATGTGTTTCAACCAACAAATCTATAAATCAGTAAACATATAAACCATCTTTTAACGCCTAAAATTGGGCGCTTAAACTACCAATACAGACCATATGAATTTGACAACATTTGTCGTGTGCTGCCACATTTTATTGATTTACAATTGTTGTTTAAGTTTAGTTCTGTTAAACCAGCAAACATTCACTGCTTTATTAGCTATTACGAAAACTATTAAATTATAGTTTGCTGGTCTTGGCGATCGACTTGTCGTGCTGAAAATTGTTAGTGTGCCGCAAATCAGCCGCTTGTCGTTGAAAATAAAACGAACGATAGCCGTCGACATCGTGGACTAGGCTGTTAATTAATATGGCAACTTTCAGTTTAAGAAAGTATGACTTTACCTGGAATGCCAGTGGATTTTGATGAAAAATCTGCAAAAATGTACATTTTTCGCACTTTAATTAAAAAAATCGGCGTAATAGTTACAGTGTCTGCAGTTGATTTGATTAGAACCGAAAATTCTTTTATTTTTTTCTTACCTTAAATCAGCATTTGGTAATTTTTTAATAGAAAAAAATCGGCAAAATTCTGAAAAACTATACTTTTGGCAGCCCTAAACCTTAGCAGTATTTTTCTCTCAGTTTCTAGTAATTTAACTTAATCTAGGTATCTCATTTATATATATTTTTTATATTCTCTGTGTTCATTTTATATACCTCTCCTGTTTCTATGTATGATACTTACAGTAACATGTGCACGACCACACGTGCTACACAAAATACGATAATTAAAAAAACTTGCTGCTTCTGTTATTATATTTGTGTTGTTGCTGAGTTTTTTTTTTTTTGTTTATTTATTTTTACGTTTTTTAAGGAAGCTAATAAAAACGGAAACCGTAAAATATAATAAAAAATCAAATTTGCAAATTGCTTAAGATTACGGGGAAGAATTAAAATAGGTGATAAGTTTAGGGAGGAGAAATCATTAGTGTTTATATCTCTACAAAGTCATCGTGTTTAACATTTTAAATTATTTCCCATAATAAAATGTTGTACGTATCAGTACGTATCATCAATTTCTTAATCCGGTTAGTTCAGTAGTGTTTAGGTTGTAATGAATGCATGTACATATGTACATTCATATGTATGTATAATGATGATTTAGTCCGATTGTTATTTTGTAAGTTTTAAAATTTGCAACTTAAATTTTTTGATATTATTCTCTTTTTATATACATATGTACATACATAGGTATATAGGTAAATACAAATAATAATAATTGTATAAATGAAGATACAGTGTATGTTTATTTACATATGGTTTTGTTGAGTGAATTTCGTTTTGGCCTGCATCTGTTTTGCTTTATTCTCTGGGGTTTGTGTTGGTCGTTTCGTACGGTTTGACTCGGATTTTGTCGTTTATTGTTTTTTTTGCAGTGTCAATGTTGCCGATTTCGTAAACAAATGCTTCCAAACAGATAGAAAAGTCCTTTCTTTTGTTTATAATGCCGTTAAGATCCTTACCTGTTGGACATGGAAAACATAAAAAACGGCACATTTGCCAATACTTAAAGGTAGAAGTACATAAAACGCGTTAATTTGGCGCATGAAAAATTGCAAGTTACATTACGCGCGTTATAAAAGTCTTTTCAGCTGTTTTTTATTTGTTTACTTATTTGAACATTGAAAATGTATTTGGAAATATATTAAGATTTTTTGATTTTGTTTTATTTGTATATACCTATTGTATGTTTTTAAATCTCTTCAACAAGTTTTTTCACCGTGATTCACAAATTTGTTAAATAATTAATTTTTATTTTCAGTTGAGTACTTGTCAAAAATATACAACGCGTTCAAAAGTTCAAAGTTAACCAACTTTCTGCCGCAAACGCATCAAAATGTTTTTTATGTAACTTGTTCTATGAAAAACACTAGTTTAACTTTTCTTTGGCAGAATTCTACAGAGCTCTCGGCACTAACACGAATTATGTATTTCTACCTTGGAGCTATTGTTGTGGATTCATTTTTTGTCTATGGTATTATCATAATTTTATGGGGATTACTTTATTTATTCCGACTTAATAAATGGATATGTGTGTAAAACAATATAATTGCACAGATGAAATCACGGCACAAAACCTTTTAGAACCCTAATATAAGTTGCATTCGATAAACGATTTTTGTCGGCTATTGAACACTATAATCGAATGTAAAATTTGTATTATGAGTACGGCCGAAAATTTCGTTGTGTCTTCGATACTGCAAATAAATTTAAAAAACGTTGCAAATATTTGTAAATTTGTTTTCGTATACGAAACACCACATTCTTTATTATTTTTGTTAATTTTAAGCAAGTCTAAGTTCGTAAGCAGCTATTGAAAAGGCTCGTTTTCCTAATGGAATAAAATTCATTTTTGGTAAATAGGATTAGCATTTTTTTGTGCCTAAGTACCTAGTTAAGAAGTTATGGACCTTAAAAATTTTTCAAGTCTTTATTAATATCTTTTTAAGTACAAACTTAATCTCACTTATATAGGTATGTATCTATCAGTAAAAAGTGCTACTACCATACAAGCTGTTAACTCATGGCATTGCGGCGGGCAAACCATCAAAATTACTGCAGAAAACGTGTTCACAAAAAAGTACCAAAAGTTCAAATTTTTAACACATGTTTTTGCCCCTCAAATTTATGCTAAAGAACATAAAATTCAAGTTTGAGTAAAGTTATTTTGAAAAAAGGGTGTTTACAATAATTACCAAAAGCATTTATGTAAAAGAAAATATGTTTCAAGTTTAAGCATATTATTTAAAAAAAAAAGTGTTTACAAAAAGTACGAATTGCTACCCTGTTTGTGCTTAAATTTAATATTCTTTATACCTATGTATGTATATGTGTCCCTCGTGATAGTTTAAACATTAAAATAATTAACCTTCAAATTTTGCAGTCTAAATAAGCTAAATTAAAATATACCACTTTAAGGGGGTAAACCTTAAAGGCCGACTTTCAAAATGTACCTTTATTGCGACATTTTGAAATTTATTCAAACTTCGCATAAATGTTAAAAAAACGTATTTACAAAAAGTACCAAAAGTACGTATATGTATATAACTGGTGGTAGGTTAAGCCATAAAATAAACTTCTAAAATTTTACAGTCTTCCAAAATATACCTAAAATTTCACTTTTTGGACACTTTTACCCACTAAAAGGCCGATTTTCGAAAAGTAAATACTTTTTAATTGTCCTAAGGACAAAGCCTATGCAAATGGTGGGAATCGGTCTATAATTTCACATAGTCCCCATACAACGTTCCTTCAGAAATAGACTTTTTCTATCCATTAAGCAACTAATTATGTTCGTATTTAGATAAAATTCGCCCCAAAAAAATTTACTTCTAAATTATTTTTTTTTTATTCGGATCACACTTGACTTAAGCTCCCATCGGTAAATAGATTAAACTTTTTTTTAAATGGTAATATTATTAATATTCCGCACAAATAATTCTTATATGAATTTTAACCTAATAGCATAGCATAGCAAAGCACAACTTTGTTTTGGCGAGCTCATTACTGCCTATCGGTTCCAAATACAATCTCAAAAATTTTTCTTTAAAGACTATGGTGTAAGGACTTTTCTGATTGTAATTTCTGACTTGTTTTTTTTAAATGCAAATATTAAATTTTTTAATATTTTGTGTTTTAACAAGCCATTTTTGGTTTAATTGGGACATATTTCATTTATCGCAAAACCTTTTTACAAACATATGCCTAATAGAGCGGTATGTGTGTATAAACCACTGCCTTCTGCGTAATCCAGGTCTTTTATTCGACTGTTGAGTGTTCAAGTTATTCCTTTTCCCATGGTTGATGTACGCTTCATTACAAGGTCCAGGACAATTTTAAAGAGAAATAGGAATATTACACATCCTTGCCTCACGCCAATTTTGAAATTTACTGAACACGACAGGTTGTGTTGTGGTAGAGTGCTTGGATGAAATAAATTATTTTGTCTGGAATGCGTTTGCAGGCTAGTGCGCTTCATATTGTCGTGTGTGTAAGGCTTTGAAGGCTTAATATAGCGACGAGCGCTATTCCACTTATTGCTCGATTATGTTGCACAGACTATTAATAGCCATGGCCAAGGAAATTGAACGTACAAAAAATTTTTTTATAGCAAAGCTTTTTTTGTATAGCCAATAGTCGATTATTTTAGAATTAATATGACAACGTTGAGTATTAAAAGAATTTTGTAAGATTTATTAGTTTTGTTATTGCTTTGTTATGAGAATATTTCGCAGCGTTTTCTCGCTGTTGCAGCTCTGCAACGACCTACTGTTCTCTCGTTGGCCTTATACGAATGGATATTTTTTCTTGCGCATTGCACTAAATTTGCTGTCGTATTGTTTTTGGTTTTTACTTTTTAGTTTTTTCTTCTTTGGTATATAAAATGTTGCTTTTATCTGTCTGTTGCGTTTTTGTTGTTGCTGTGCTTTTGGATTTTTGTATATATTAGTAGCCTGGTCTGGATAGTTGGCCTGCTGGTGGTGTGTTTACTACCTTATGTTATTATATTTTTTTACTTGTGTTAAATTTGTTAATTTTTCTCTCTTTTTTCCAGTGCAAAAGATACCCCATATTATTGCTTGTGTTATTTTGTATTTTGGAGTTTCCAATAGTACGTGCAGCTGTTAAATTTATGAACTTTTTGTTTGTTGCTTTACATCAAAAAAACGATTGAGAATGTATCCAGTTAGCAACTCTTTTTATAGTAAATAAAATTTCAATTGAATTTTGGCTTATAGGTATTAAAAAAAAAAAAAAAACAAAAAAAATCAAGAGTTTTGTACCATATCTACAATTTTTACGAATTTGTTTGCAAAAGAGCAGGAAAATAAAAATGTTTGTCAACTTTAACTGAAAATTTACTTTATACCTATGTATAAATTTCTAAAGGGGTACACGGTCAAACATATCTCATCAAGCGCTGTGGTGGTATTAGTGGAAATATTTTTGTATGTGTGACACCGACGATGCCGGATGGAAAATCAAAAAAGTTTGATATAGCGGCGAATATTACGTCCAGCATACGTACACGAGTGAATTAAAAATTTTCTAGTTAATTTCTGATTAAACAATAATTTGTTTTTACAATTTCATATTTGTGATTATTTTTTTGGAAATATCATCATAAGCCTCGCCACCCCCAATATCCTACAACTTAAATCCAAAGTTTGAATTTCGAAGAAGTTTTGTATTAAAGTCATATTTTTTTGTAAAGAGGCATTGAGTTGAATAAACCGGTTGATCGGTCGCTGAACAGTCTACAATTTTTAACCAACTTTTCATCAAACTTCATTAAAAAATTATTTTTATAGTCAACATAAGTTTTGATTTTTTTATATTTTTTAATAAAATTCTTTTAAACGTAGGTATTTATAATTTTTGTTTATATTTTTTATGTACATTGGCATATTCTTCAAAAAATCTGCATATTCGTATTTCTTTTTCACATATATTGTTTACTTCGCACGATGTTGTTTACAAAATGTCGGAATGAAAATGAAAAAACGAAAGAAAAAATCGCCATCACATAATAGCTAATCAAATTTGTTTGATGTTTTATTCAACCGATGACCAACCGTTGGTCAAGCACACCTCTAACGTAACAATTGGTTCACATTGTACAACAAGTCGCAATGTTATAGGCCGCATTTATACGTAGAGGGTATCAAAGATTCGACACAGCCGAATAAAGCACTTTTACTTGTTATTTGGAAAGTCTTAGTACACTAAGGCTGGGTTTTTGAGATCTCAGTTAAACTAAGTTTAGTTAATCTGAAAACAGATTTCTGCCACCATTAAAGTTTGTTTACAAAATTTTGAAGGAACAGCTTAGTTTTGCTTAAAATGTTGGTCTTTAATGAAATAATAAAAAAAAAAATCACATTTCGCCGGAAAAAGTCCGAGTTTCAGAGTTCGTTAAACTAAGTTTAAACTTAATCCACATCCCAAAAACCCGGCCTAACACATTTACATTTTTGTTACTTTCAGCCAGTTTTCAGCTCGCTTTCACAAAATTTTCCAGAAAGCGATTTTATGACAATAAGCTAAGCTGTGTTGCCAATTTAAAATATTTACACGAAATTTCAGAATTGTGTTAATGGTAAACAAGTAATCAAAGCTGATCCAGAGCAATATAACATTCATACTCGCTCGGTTATTGTATTTTTAAGTGTGAGTTTAACATCGACATAAACTATTTCTACCTACATTGTATTATAGTTTTTAATGCATACAAAAAAGAAAGAGTGGCCGGACACACAGCATAGCCTACATTTGTAGTCATTCAAGTAAAATTTGCAGCGTTGTATGCAGTGCTGCCGTTTTTCAGTGTGTACTTGTGAATTTTTTTCCTTTTTGGTTACTTTTTTCAACACAAAAATAACCAATTTTTTGTTTTAGTAAAAGCAATACCCGCTTTCTGAAGCTTAAAAATTGTGTATAGGATTGGTGTATGCCTTACCAATAGTTTTTTTCATCCACCAAAAATTATTTTTCTAGAAGCCTAAATTGTAAGAGGCTGTGACAACTTCAAAAGTTCTACTTGTAAGAGCTCTTTATATAAAAAGGTTAAAAGGTCTAGTTCATAAAGTTTTTAAAATATACAAAAATAAGTGTTATCTTTGTATAGGCCATACTTCTACTAAAAGAATTATATAGTCTATTGTTCCTCCCAGACCATCGATAACATACTGTCACTATTTTATAAAAATCGGTACAGAGGTTAAAGCGCCTACCAGATACAAATACAATTTCTTCTTTAGATTTATAGATATATTTTAGTATTTTAAATGCAAATAAATTTTGGTTACTTTTTTCGCTTTTGGTTACTTTTTCTAACATTTGATTACAGATTTTTAGTCACGGCAACGCTGATTGTGTGTCTCATTTTTACCAATACGAACTCATATGTATGTACATGTTTACGCGTTAATACCCTCCAAACAATTGGTAGAGTGTTTTTCGATTGTCTACGAATTTTAACTACTTCGTCACATTTGGTAGTTAAACAGTAGATGTTTCGGAAATAAACAACAACAAAATACGGTAGAATCGCATTATGAGTTCTTAAATTATACTTTTTCGTCACTTTTGTGAGTTGTTCAGATAATTGTAACAGTTATAAAACTGCAACAATGGCACAATTGAATATTTCACATATTATATTGACTTCTTCGCAACGATTTGCTGTTTAATAGTGAATATTACAAAAGCAAAATACGTAAAAGAGCACAGTTTGTATTTAAGTTGCCATGTGATCGGTGCTACGTGCGTGTAAAATAATATAAGTATATAAAATTATGTAAAATAGAGTGAAATTTTTAATATTTGAAAATAGAAATAGTTATAGTATTGTACTTAAAATTGGAACTCCGCGGAATCCAAATGTTACCGAAGAAAATGTTCACGTATAAATGAGTGCACAAAACTGCCCAAACTTATTCTTCGGTTAGATTGGTTAAAGTTTTAATAATTTCTCATGCATATTTTTTTTAGAGCAAATGAAAATGAAATTAAAAATAATAATTTGATAATTATCTTCTTTAAAGGATATTAGTGATTTTTTTAAACTGTCTGTTTATTTAATGACTTTAAAAATTTTAGTGCGAAAATTAGTGTTTTTGTTTAATTTTTCTAGTGAAGATCAACAATAACTTTGAGTGAAGAAAATTTGTAAATAAAAATTTGCAATAAAAAGATATGCTAGTTATAATATGATGAAAGTTTACAAAGTTAGTGTTTGAACAAATTTGTGATTTTGTGTAGTTTTCTTTAACAAAATTTGTCCACATTAGGTTCTTAACTTTAAAACATTAACAGCTATTTTGATTAAATGTAACGTAGATTTTTTAATATTTGTTTAACTTTAAGCTCATTTTTTTATATTTTACTTAGATTTCCCTTACAAAATCAAACAAAGATAAACAGTAAAATGACCCACTTTTTATTATAAAAAACAATAAGAAAGAATGTAACTTCAAAAGAGTACTTTTTGGAGCCAACAGCGATACTACTAAATTTAATTGATATTAAACTTCCAAAGCGCTCTAATTCGTCATATAATATAGACACTAAGTGGATTCTTAAAGTAAATATTACCATAGTGGGACACTTCTTCCCGAACGATGTAACTACATCAATAAGAATTGAATAGCAAAAGCGATAGGTTTTTGCTAAATGGGGAAACTATTTAGATTATTTTTCGATCGAAATTGTTTGCAGGGTACTTTTAAAATACTTAAATTGGTACTTTTGTCATTCTCTGATAGATACATTCATACCTATTTCTTATAGAACTTTATTTTTTTGTTAAGCGGAAAGTTTTGATTACGTTTTGAATTCTTTTAACTCGTTTTCTTTCTATTCAATTTAAAGCTCCAAACGTTTTTTTTAAATACAGTTTTAAAATTTTAAAAGTGTGCGTTATATTTGATTTACCCATTTTTAATTTCTAAGTTCTTAACTTTTTTAATGACCTTGTTGGAAATCATTCATGTTTTTTATTATTCTTATTTTATTATGATACAATTTTTTGTGCTCTATTTCTTACTGTTATTACTATGTTTATACCTATTGTTTTTTCTCTTATATCTTCATTGACAAAGCGTTTTTTTTCTCCTTTCATCAAATAAGTACGTGCTATATTGTTATTAATTTATTTTTCTTTTTGCTTTGTTTACAGACTAGCTAATAAATATAGCATCTCTTTTAAAATGTTGAACTAAGAAAATAGGAAAGAAAGGTACAAACAAAGTTATACTATTCTGTTTGTATTTCGGTATCAGAAACATAAGACAGATGTAAAATTTATGTTACTTTGCCGTTGCTTGCAATTATGCAACGAATACAAGAAAATATCCTAAAAAGACTTAAATTAAAATCATTAGAGCAATTCACGTCACCATTTTTAGTCTTGCAAAAATGCGAAGTTTTTTTTTTAACATAACAACTATGTAGAAAATAATTTCGCAATGACTCTTGTACCTCGCACTACCCATGAGAAAGTGCGCAAAATCAGTGCAAGTTCTTGCACAAAATATGCATATGTTCAACGTCAGTTGAATGGCGTTGCCAATCTCATAAAAAAGCTAAAAAGAAGTATCAAAAAGAGCAACCATTAATGTAATCATAAAGCGTAAAATTTTTTTTTTTGTGCAACAAGCCAAAACTAAACGGACTTTTTTAATTTTATCAAAATGAATGCTGCAAAAAATAAAACAAATCAAAATTCAAGAAATATAAAAAGTGGATAGATTGCGAAATTCAAAAATAGACTATTTAGCAGACAATAAAAAAAAAAAAAAAAAATAATAATAATTAAGATGGCGTCTGTTATTTTGCGTATGCATTTATGCACTTGTTCCTAAAAAGTATGCTTATGTCAACTAGTGCAAAACATTTTCGCATTTTTGCAAAACTAAAAATTGTGACGTGAATTACCCTATTATTGTTCAAATAATTTCCCTTTCAATCATTTATTGGATTTATTTGTTCAAATAATTTCCTTTTAATCATTTATTGGATTTATTTTTTTTATCTTAATGAACATTTTGACTTTGCTTACAGTCCATCATACCTACTTACATTGTTGTTTTTTTGCATTCGGTCTTAATCTATTGTGGCACTTAATAAATATGTATGTACATATATAAGGAGTCGCAGAACAAAACTTGCCTTTTTGATTATTTCAAAATGTTGGGAAATCCAAGATTATTTTTGATTTATAGCATTAATCCAGAAATTACAACAAGTTCCTTTCTTATCACAAAACGCATTAGACCACAAAAAGTCGCAACAAAACATGTTAAGGATGTATAAAATTAAAGGACTTCTAATTTGAAAAAGCATGTTTTATTACAATAACCGTAAAAAAGTACGTTTCAAAAAATAAAAAAAAATAAAAATAAAAAAAGAACGTTTGGGTACGCTTAGAACATTTTGGTATGCATAGCAATTTGTCAGTTTTTTCTGGAATATTTCATTTTAATTAGTTTAGTATACCTTTACTAGTTTGATATACATACATAGCTATTTATTCCTCTAATTCTAATGACAAGGAGTACGGTATTATTTATTTTTATTGACTTTATTACGTGGTATTTCTTTTCAACTGGATTTTTTGATCTCACCTATCTGCTATTGCAATGTTTACAGTATTTTAAGAAGAGAGAAAAACAAAATTGAATAAAAAAATAATTCTCCAATGTTACATCTTTATGTTTAAATGGTTATAACCAGGGCAAGTTTTTAAAATATTTACTTAAAAAAAATTTTTTTTCATAGGCATTCTGCAAAAATTTTAAAACAAATGCTTGTTTTTCAAAACAACAACAAGACCTTTTATTACTAGTTGGAGGCCTTAGAGAAAGTTAATAATGTCCATGAATCAAAAAAACGAGATTGCGCACTCAGCCGTACAAAAAATTTTCTACTGCACATCTACGTCAACATAGAATGCAAATGAGTGTTTGTTGTAAAAAATGTAAGACATACACAAATATACATAAAAAAATTCTATTTATACGTCACACAAAAAATATCGGACGTGCGCAATCTTGTTTCTTTGATTCATGAATACTGTCAAAGTAGGCTCAAATAAGGTGACATCCAAAAGATCAAAACACATTGCAGTTTACTTTGTAAAAAATTGTCAACAAAGCATCAACAAAATTATTGATGCTTGTTTGACTTTTGATAACGCATTGATAACGGTTATTATACTTTTGCGGCCAATTTTTAGGATTGATATTATAGCACACTTATATTTAAACCCGTTTTAAATACAAAATTCTGTTCTTCACTAAGCACTTAAATGTAACTTAATTCACCAAGCTGGCACATTTAAATACAACTTATGTTTCCATTGTTTATAACTTAGCAAGGTGGTCTCAATATCACAATAATACAACAAAAACAGGCAAAGCAATAACTTTTTCTTTTGCTTGTAAATTTTCTGATTAATTTATCAGTTTCATATGTAAACAAAAACAGCTGTTTGTTTATTCTTGTCCGAACTTACCCAAAAGAAAAAGTTCGTGCAAATTTGTACAGGAAATGAAAACTATGACTCTCTCAATTACGCTCTCAATTGTTATCGGGAACAGGGCTGTCAGATGTGTCGATTTCTGGCCAAACGTGGCGATTTTCAAACTTGTTTGGGGACCTAATTTTCGATTTGGCGACATGGCGATTTATAAAATAGTTGGCGATTTTGTTGGTTATTTTTGATGAACCATGAATTTGTTTTGAAATTTGTTAAATTCAATACGAAGAAATAATATTTTTTTATTCTAGTATTTCAATGAATGAAATTTCATGCATTCATATGTATGACCAGTATTTAAAACTAAATTATGTTGAAATGGCTGATGGAGATAATGAAAATGAAATTTTTTTTCACAAATGTGAAATAAGTAGAATTCTTTAAAAAATGAATATCATTAAAGTTTATGAACATTTTTCCATTATAAAATGTGACAAATTATAACCGATAAAATTCGTTGTTGTTAAAGATACGAGTATATTAATGGTTTTTATAAATCCTAACGTACCTTTGGATGTTAATCAAACACAATGGAAAAGAGTATTTAAATGATGATATTCAATCTAATTTAAATCAGTTTAGGCCAACAATTTATAGCTACAAGGATACGGCAGGTACGAACCATTTTAAGGAACTTGCATTGGTTGTTCTTTATATGCTGGTTATTATAACTAGTAATGCCTGTGTTTAAATAATGAACTCCACTAAAATTCGCCTTCGAAGTAGAATGCGATATGAAGTTTTCGACGACTGAAAAATTATATGAATGTAAATAGTACATGTTGCATTTCTTTTGTACCTTCACAATGTATTCAAAAAAAAGGGAGTCTTTTCGGTGAAGTATATAGCGTTTTAGATATATAATATAACTGGCAACTACATACAAATGTATTGTATATCCAATATCTGTTTAATACTTACCGCAAAAATTCTTCTTTTGTTGCTTTAAGTAGACTACTATAAAATATTTTAAACATTGCACCTTTTTTTGTGTTCACAAATCATTTTTTTTTTTGTTCTAAATAAAAATTAAACAAAATATATCATGGCGACTTTTTTTGAATTTTTGGCGGGTTTTATCGATACTGAACAAATTTTTTTTTTTTGGAATTTATAAAAAAATATTTTTGATTATTCTAAAATACGTATATTATTGTCAAACACTAAAAAATAAATGCTTTGGCGATTTTTGACATTGAATTTGGAGAAGAAGTTCAAAATCAATCTGACCACCCTGGTAGGAGCCCGTAATTTAATACGTACATATATGTACATATGTCAATGAATGAAGAAAAATTTTTTGTAAAAAAGTACCAAGAAAAGTTACGATGTTCACCCTTTAAATGTCCGAATTTTGAAAAAGTACCAAATTTGTATTTGTATTTTTTAGATAAGTTTCAAATGTGATATAACCCTTATATCTATGTTTTTGGGTTTAAAAGATAGATGGCGTGACAAAAAAGTACCAAAATACAGGTTTTACTCGTTTACTCCGTAAGAGGGCTGAATTTCCAAAAAGTACCAGACATCTTTCCGCTTATTTTTCGAAAGTACAACGATAGGTATTACATTTTTATTGTATCTCTTTTAGTTTTGGAGATATAAGGTTACCCAATTTACCCGTTTTTACCCTTTTTTACCCCATAAACATTCGAATTTCCAAAAATCACGTCTTATTGCATCGAATTGTGGAGAGACCAACCCCTGGTCTTAATTTCAAGTTGTTAGCTTCAGGCGTTAAGGCTGTGCGATGATGAATCAGTCAGTCAGTAACGTTACAATTTTTTATATGTATATAGTTGTCGCCTTTTATGACAGCTTTTTCCTCCATCACGCCAAGCTCGTGTGATAATTGTGTCATTGACAACAGATTTTGCAAACATTTTTTTTATATCGAATAGAATACTGTCAGATTTTCATGGAATGAATCGTACGATTATGTAGAATAGTTAATCCCGGTCTTAAATAAGATTCGGCATATGCGAATATATCACTTTAACTTGTTTTTCTTTTTTGATGTGACAACTCTGACCTCATTTGCAGAAAAAGAGAATAAAATAATGTATAATTAAATTTTCGAGCTTGTGATCTTATTTTTTATGTAAAAGAAAAAAGTTAAAATAAAATACATATTGGAATAACATTATGTGTAATACCTTCTTGCCTTTTCATTATGTTTATTATGTATGTTTCAATTCTCATTTTTTTCAGTCAAGAACAAGGCGAATTCACTAGAAGGTGAGGTCAACTCTACAACAACACTGTTTCTGTGGTCCATCTGTCAAAAATATTGATAGTAAAAAAAATGTTTGTTTACATAAAAAAAACTGGTTCGTATACAAACTTTGACAAATCGACCACCGAAAAAAATAACCATATGCTGACTTGACCCCACCTTCTAGTCAATTCGCCTTGGTCAAGAAGTTGCAAAAATAAAATAAAATTTAAGATTTTGACAGTGCTACCACGTTGTGGATAACTACCCGAATTTGGTGTAATTTTTACTCCCGTGGGTTGAGCGTGGATAAAATCTTTGAGGTGTAGATCAGGTGTAATTTAAAACTCTTTAATTTTAAAACAAATAATATAAGGATTGGATTTAAGTGCTTAATTTTATACCATTTAAGAAATTGTTGATCTAAAAAATTTACAGTATATTATAACCAAAGTAACTGCTTATTAAAAAAAAAAAAACATTTCCATAGTATGAGCTTCATGGTGATTTAGAACTCGAACTTTATTGGAAATTGAAGGTATTTACACTAAAGAAAAAGTAATGAATTTTGTGTTTGCTTTTACATTTAAAATGCTTTAGTCGAGCTTTATTTAGCGCCCTTAACATGTTATACATGGTTGTCCAGTTCCTTCTTACTACAGCAATTGCTAAGCTTGGCTTTTTTTTGTAAACAACGATTTAATTGCAAATAAGGAATATCAATAAGGTTTTGCAAGCGAATTCATTATAGCAAAGCTACTTTTTTGATTTGTGTGTGTAATTTTGCGACAAATGTGTAATTTAGTACACAGTCATGTGTAATTTCTGGATTCTTTATTAACAACACAGCAACTAACTAAGAAATATACAACATTACAACACAACTAATGCTGCATTTATAACATTTTTTTTTATCTAAAAATGTTAAAAGCTTGAAGAAAATTTGGCTTAATAAAAATGGCTAAATTGATTATTTCATGGCTTAAGGTGCATGTACTCGGCATGTTTTTTACATCTGACTTGTCAACTTTTCAAGTCACATGTAATTGTGCATTTCTGTCAGAATTGCTGTTTTACATAAGGTTTATAATATTTGGTCGCACACGTACATGTAATTTGCATCTGACATTGTCTCTGTTTTTCGCATAGTTATTGCAGAAACCAAAGTAGCTCTCGGTTTCAAAATAGCGTGCTGCCGCCACAAAAATTTTTATTTGTGCCGTTAAAGAGTTAAGCCATCTGAACATTTTTTTCTTTAAATTCGAAGAAACCAATTTGGGATATTATAATGAAACTTTTTTTTTTAAATAGGTATGAACATAATTTCTATTCAATGGTGGAATTATCATACATATATCGGTATTGTAAAATATTAACTTCAGCCGGCTAATGATTCCGCCAATAGTGCACCGCCGCTGCCGGTTTCTTCCCTGCATATATATTTGATACAGCTGATGTAAGATGGTTTGTCAGAAGAAAATAGAGCACGCTCTAATTGAAATTTTGTCTGATGACTTTACGTCTGACTTTTACAGATGCAATGTTTTAAAGGTAATACCGACATGTATGTATTTTACAGTTGGAAATTTTACAAGCCAGATGTAAAAAACATGTCTACGGACACCTTTAACCAGATGAAAAATGGCTTAATCTAACCCCTAAATGGCTAAATTGGCTACACTGGTCTGTAATCACTTTTTCTTTGGAATCGCCAACGTTTACAGAAAACGCAGTGTTACCACCACAAAAATTCAAAACTACACTTAAGATGATGCAAAATTACCCAATTTTAATGAAATTACACCTGACATCAAATAAACGTTTAATTATAAAAAAACTACAAAAAAAGAACAAATTATAAAGTATTTACAGAAAATTTTTTAAGAGTGTTCCCATGTTAGGTCGTATATGCAATTATGAACCTTTTAAAACAAAATTATGAGGTTAAGACTAATAATATAAGAATTCTTAACGCCGAATATTATCTAATTAACTACATCTATTTAAGATTTGTTGTATTAATGTGATTAAAGGTAGGGGGTTTTTATGTGACCTAAGTTACTAAACTTAACATCACAAAATGTTGCCATCACATAGTAGATATTTTTTATCAATATATACCAATATATATACGGCAGTTATGGCATTCAAAGTTATTTTCGTGTGGTATTTGTATGGGAGCCATTGTCAAATTTGGACTGATTCCAAAATTGATTTCATAAGATAATTTAGGTTTAAATAAAATACATTTAGGCCAAATTTTGTCCAAATACCAACATAATAAGATGCTTTATAGGCACAAAGGCTCGTATGTATAAGAAAAAGGTTCGTATGGGGGCTATGTGATATTATGGACCGATTCTCAAAATTGTCAAAAAAACTTATGAACTAAATTATCTTAACAATTGTGATCTATACTTTGCGCCGCAGGTCTACATGGACGGACAACCAGCGGACAGACGACTCAGGTACTTATTCTAAGTCGATCGGTATACTGCAACAAATATTTGTATGTGTTTCCCACAACAGCATAAACTCATAATACCCTTTTCACTTCAATAAGATCAATATTAGTCATACTATTGAGATTCAGAAATTAGTTTAAAATAATTTAACAAAAATAACATTAAAAAGCTCAAATAAATTTAAAAAATTAGATAAAAACTCAAAATAATAAGTTCTACCTCCATTTATCTAGGGAGGGTGCAAAATGTTCATGTTCATCCTTTGTATACTTTATTTAGTACATAAAATTCCTGTAATGGTTTCTGATGACAGAATGTTTCTCAAATCAGTTTAACAAATGTTAAGGGCGCTAAATATTTCTTAACTAAATCATTTTAAAAGTTATAGCAAAGACAAAATTTATTCTAAAGGGGGTTTTTTTTTTTTTTTTTTTTAGCAAAAATACCTTATTTTTCCAATAAGCTTCGGGTTTTTAAATCACTTTGAAGTCATACTTATCGAAATCTATTTGTCCATCAGACGCGGATCACTATCAATCTTTTGGCTGATGAACTGTGGAAATCTTTTTTATTAATAATCATTGAAATTTTTTTAGATTAACGATATCTTAAATGGTATACATTTTATCAATAAAATCAATTCCTTATATTATTTGTTTTATAATTAAAGAATTTAAAATTACATCTGATCCACACCTCAAAGAAATTACCGACGCTCTACCCACGAGAGTAAAAACTACACCAAATTCGGGTTATTACCCACAATTGGCAACACTGAGGAAACGTCATTACATAGTGTTACCGATTTAATAAAAAGGGATAACGTTTTCACACTTGAATATAAAATTATTTTGAGGAATGGATAATTGCATACTATCGATTTTTTTTTAATGAAGAATATTTGTATTTATAAATTTTGATATTAACATTTTTACAGTGCATTATATATGTTGTTTTTTCTTTAACAATGTTTTTACTTATTTCTTGTTCTTCTTTTTTTTTCAGGCAATCAAATGATGTGGAATGGAACATGGGAACGAGGTTTAACGTATGAATGTCGTTCACTGCTTTTTAAAGCACTCCATAATCTTATTGAAAGGTAATTTTTGATAACATAATTGTAACTTCTTAAAAACCGCATTTATTTTTTTTTTCAGATTTGTGCTTACAAAAGATATCGTGCGTTTTGGTAAATGGTTTGTCCAACCTTGTACTTCAAATGAACGAATATTTGGAAGAAGGTTAGTTAAACTATTTTATTTCCTATTTAAGCGGTATTTTCTTATTGGATTTTCTGGAGTATTATTTCAATATTAACCACCTTATTCATAAAAAATAAAACAGGTTTATAAAAGGTTTATTAAATAAGGCCGTAAGTCTGACAATATAATACAGATATAAATCATGTGTTATAATATCCAAATTGTGATTTCGTTTAAAGAAGAAATTTAAATCGAATTAAGTTTCCAGGAAACAACACAAAAAATTAATATATTTTTTTAAGGTTAACCATTTTTAATAAAATTTAATATATTTGTATCAAAGGTTACTACACCCCTTAATGAAAGTCGAAATTTATATATAATGTTTTTGGAAATTTCCTGTCCTTACAAAAACAAAACAATGTTAATTTCTTACAATTATTTTCTATAAAATTCAGTTTTTCTTCTCCTACGTCCTGAAGGGGTTTAACTAAATGATAAATAATTTAACTTGAATTGCCCTATTTTTAAGAAACTCTCATAATTTATCAAAGCAAGTAATATTTGAATGTGACAGATGGTCAAAGTGTTCCCATTTAAGTTTTGCCAAATAGTTTCGTTCGGTTTAAGCAATTTTCTGTAATTTCACTATTGATTCGTCTTTGCACAATATTAATACTGTATGCACAATACAACTGGTTAATATATGTATATTCTTGTAATTATTTCAATCACAATATGTTTCTACAAGTAATCGAGGCAGATTTCTAAAAATTAAAGGAGTAAAAAGTCCCTGCAACCCATTTTTCACACGAAAATATTATATTTTTAACACTGCAACAAAGTTTTGTATACCTATCCCGCATTTGTATTTAACTACATATTAGTTTTACATAAAATTACACACAACATAATGGAAAAAGAAAAGTTTATTCTTCTTGCAAGAGTAAGGTTTACAATTTCTGTATAAGAAATATTTACAATCTCTTTTTTAAGAATGATTTACTATGCATTTGCTCATTTTAATATATTTTCTATAACTTTTTGCAAAATTTCGAGTGAAATTATTTTCAGTCGATTGTAAGATAGTTATTCCTACTTAATTCCCCAAGTCTTCTTCACAAATTTCTGAAGAAAAAAGCAAAAAAATAATAAACGTTATAAAGAATTCAAACCATATGCTCATTATGCGCCACCTGAATTTCGCACTCTTTTTATCATATGGGCAGTTCCAGCGAAAAGTCTACTTTTTGTTACGTAACGCCAGAAGTAATTAAATTGTTTCTCAAAATTCCCAAATGTACCCTAAACGAGCAAAGTTTTTTAAAATTTTTAGCTTTGAAAATAAATTTTTATAATTCCAAAGCTTACTGAAAAAAGTTTTATACAAAAAGTCTTATGCCCAATTTTCAGGGTAGTATTTAAATCTATATTATGTTAATTTTCATAAAAACTTAAATCGTATTTAATTACAGATTGATTTTTTGAGTTTTATATGAAAAGTCTTATTTAATTAAGATAAAAGTATGGTAGCACTACTAAATACAAAAAATATCAACAAAAAAAGTGTAGTTATTTACAAGGTGGTCTCAAAAACCAGCTGTTTGTTATTACTTTGTCTGTTGTTTTTGTATTGTTGTGATATTGAGGCCACCTTGCTAAGTTTATCCAATGGAAACTTAAGTTGAATTTAAATGTACCACATCGGTGACTTAAGTTTCATTTAAGTGTTTAGTGAAGAAGAGAATTTTGTATTTAAAACGATTTTAAAAATAAATGTCTTTTAATGTCAATCCTGAAAATTGGCCATTACTCAATTCGCAGACTTATGCAATTTTGAAATGCATGTCAAAATCCACTTCAGTTTTTTTTAACGTCACGCCAGCGCTTTTTTTTTTTTGATTATATCTTCAAATGCCTAAGGTTGATTGTTGTAAATATTTTTCTGAATATAGTGCTCCTGCATAATATTGCAAATATAAAAAAAACCTTTTAACAAATTTTACTTCTTCATTTATAGTTTCCATTAACTTTTCGATAAATTTCGAGTGTAATTATATATGCTCTCGATTAAAAGTTATTCCTACTTAATTCCCCAAGACTTATTCACAATTAAAAAAGTTCTAAGGAATTAAAACCCCTAAGGTTATTTTGGGCACCCTGTATAGAGTTATTGATAAAAAATATTAATATTAAAAAATATCGTTCTCACACAAAATATATAGCTCATTCTTAAAAAATCTACAAATTGAAGCTTATGACGACCCTTGTAAAACTGAGCTTTGCCATTGTTATACAGTACTTTTCGCTTATAGTCACATCATTTAGTTGCAAACAAATCGTGCACTAAAGCGATAATGTGACTATAAGCCTTATTCACATATATGCCACTATGAGTAAATATATAAATGGTTATACAACAGAGTTGCATACTGTATAAAAATAGTTAAAATAATAATAAGATATTTCATAACCGATACCAACGGAAAAAACTAATTTTTACGAGTTGATGACAAAAATTAAGCGATTTAAATCTTGGTTCTTTAGATAGATTGTGGTATTAGTAAATTTTTCTAATGTGACTATAATGCCGATAATTTACTTTTGCTTTTGAAATGTGCTTATATCGCTAAGTGGACTATAACGTAAAAACTTAATATTTAATTTACTTATAGCGGCAGAATACATAGATAAAATGGACTATATAGCTAATGTGACTAAAAACTGTAGAGACTTAAACGAAAAGTACTGTAGTTGAAAAAAAAACGTGTAATATTAATTAGAATAACGGAACATTTTTATCACAAGCGGTCAATATCCAACGATTCCGAAAAATTTTGCGCTCATTTCTGCATACTAAGCTAATAAATTGTACTTTTTGAGTCACGCCACTATTGAAGTTAATGAGAAATATTGTTTTGCGACATTTGAAAAGCTCAACCATAACATAACAACAGATACTTATTGGAACTAATGGATATATCTTATAATCTCAGTTAATGATAATTAAATTAAACTGTGTCCAAAGAAAATCCTAGATTAAAACACAAGTTCTCTGTGAATAAGTTGTGGAGGTATAAATTTGTTCATCGTTCAACTTGTGACAATTTCACTTAGCGCCAGTTGTTGACTTAAAGTTTAGGCGATTAAATTATAATAATTGTATTTAATACAAGTACCAAAATTGTGGTTTAACCCGTTAACTCCGAATTCAAAAAAGTACCCGACACCTGTCCGCTTATTTTTCTAAAGAACAATTACATTTTTTACTGTCTCTTTTAGTTTTGGAGATATGAGTGAGGTTAGAATAGTATGTTTAGCGCCGGTGGGCCCCATCCAAAACACTTTAGTGGAACCTTATATAGCCTATGTCCGTTAGGGAGTTCCGTTATTAATTTAGTTAAAAAAATTTTTTAAATCGGACCGGCAGTTCCGGAGATTCCCTCTTACAAACATACAAACTTTTCAGCTTTATAATATAAGTAAAGACATAGCTAAGTTTTTTTTTTTTTTACTTTTTGGGTAAAGTTCGATATTGGTGATAGTAGAGTATTCAATTCTATTGACTCCCTTGAACACCGTCGCAATGTGGGTTGTATTTTCCTGTTTATTGGTAATACAATAATGGGATGTGTTCTAATGAAATTAGGGATCTGGTTCCCGAAACTCGTATGTTTGTTCGTTATACATGGTTTTCGTCAAGAGCCCATTTTTTGTGGTCGATTGGCCGGTGCATCGCACAACACATTACAGGGAATATTCGTTTTTTGGACGGACTGTTCGTATGTGGAATAACCTTCCTGCTGAAGTCTTCGCTCTCACTTTCAACATGAATAAGTTCAAGTCGAATGTTCACAAATATTACTCCCTCTATAACCTATTTTCATAACCTATTTTCATAGTGCCAACACAATGCAATGCATCAGTAGGGGTCATCCACTAAGTGCTGGTCCTAAAAAAGGCAGAATTTCAAAGTGTTTTGATTCAGTTTATTAAATAATTATACCAGCGGTTTTTGCTTTTGGTAGTAAAGAAACAGGGTTGGCTGCCCATTAGGTAACCCATAAAAACTCACCCGGGTTTCAATGGTTATTTTGGCTGCATTATATTCAACAAATAATGAGTTGAGTAAATACGCCTTTCGACAAAATCCCGTTTTGACAATATTATATCATTGTTCAACAAATTACACTAAATTTCCACGGCAGTTGCAATTGTAGCAGAGTCACTTTGTAAAACATTTAGAGCTTTTTGAACTTTGAGCAACATTTGTTGGAGATTAAAAGCTTCATTATACAACTGAACGTTATTTTAAATTCTATGAAGGTCATTGTCAAATTCATTTAAATGTTCCGATCTTATTCGGTCATCAAGGTTCAAAAAAGTTCCACTGTCACTTGACAGCTGAGGCATATAAACATCTAAGGACTTATATAAGTCCTAGCTGCTATTTAACCATCCATGCGTTTGATGGATAATGTCATTAAGAAAATATTAAGGATTTTCTTGCTAAATCTATACCGAAAAGGCCTAAGTAAACAACATTGCTTAGACCAATTAATATAACATTACACAAAAAACAATAAAACTTAAAAAAAAAATCCGCTGGTTGGTGCTTTTTTGTAAAAAAGAAAACCCCCGGGTTCTTGCCAACCCTGTAAATAACCCTTGTAGACTCTGTGATTTTTACGAATGTAGTTAAAGTATTAAAATTTACAACACCGCAAAAATAAAATGCATGTATTACTACACTGTGGTTAAGAAATCATACAAAAAGCTGTAGTAAACTTTACCAAAATAAAACAGTTAACGAAACTCTTTCAGCAGATTCATTAATTTACGATACATATGAAAAAAAATTAAATATAAAAAGAGTCGGACGAGTACACTTAACTTAAAGGTTGAAACCCGCTAAAAAAATTTACAGCCCTTTTTTTAAATTCTCTTGTTGGGTTAGAGATTAGCGATTAAATTAACTTTAATCTCCGTATTAACTTTTTGAGTTTTATTTTTTATACTTTTTTTTGCTAGTTTAAGCGGCCAATGGTGGTGGTTTAAACATAATATTTAACTGTCAATATACACATGTTTAACATAAACTGCTGTTGCAAAAATATAAACAAAAAAGAATTTTAAGAAAATTAAAAAGAAATGGATTATGCATTTTTTTGTATATATTTTTAATTCTTTATTTTTTCTTTTAAATTTTTTCTTTAGTAATTCTTTAAGCACTTGTAGCTTGTAAACAATATTGAATTCGCGCATTTTCTTCTTCTTCTTTGAAAACATCCATGTTGTTTTGATAAAAAATTTGACATTTGCAAAAAAATGTTGCCATTTATTTGTTTTCAGTATGGTAGCACTACATGGTTTAAGCCACCACCCAAAAATATCAAATTCAATTAATGCTAGTTAAACTTAATTCTCAGATTAGCTAATTAAAAAATAAGATTAAGTTTAATCTCAAACCCAAAAAGTGGCTCTAAGAGAAAAAAATACTCGATCATGTCTTGCGATAGAACTTTTAAAATTGCAAACAGCTGAGAAGAAAAAAATCATATCGACAAAACATTAGAATTAAAAAGTTAATGTGGATTCACCCATGTTATCCCCGGATAAAGTCTGGCCAAAAATTTTTTAACGGGAATTTTTTGCAGCATTTTGAAAAATTTTTGCGGAAAATCATAGCTGCCACATGTACACAAAATCTATTATTTTTACAAGGTCAATCAAACCAGCGTTACCGACTTCTGTGTAATTCGTTCCCACGAAAATCGGTTCTACGCACCGGAAAGACTCGGGGTTCAACAAACGCCGATCAAGGATTGTCAACTCTGGAGCACCTGTTCTTCAGGTCTCGATGCTGCAACAACAATTTTTTTGGCCTATTTTTAAATCAAAATTTTTTGTAATTCGCCTCAAAATTAATAATAAATTTAATATGTATTGGTTTCTCGGTGCAAAATAGATTTCCTTATGTTCTCAAGAAGACCAGATGCAAAAGATTTAAATTTTAGAAACTTTTATATATTGGAAATTGTTGAGCAAAAGTATGCACAATCTTTTCAAAATAAATCGTTGTTACATTTCAAGAAAATAATTCTGTTTTTTAAATTGCAATAATTTAATTTAACAAATAAGATTTTGCACGGACTGTAGGTATCGTAAAATTCAAACATTCATGATAAATAATCTCTCTTAAAAACAATACAAATACAATAACAAATAAAGCAGGAGATTTTTTGAGTTTTTTAGCACGAATAAAGTAAAACACAACAGAGATTATGATATAAATAGCAAGTGATTATTTGGATGTATGTGTGTGAATGCAAGACGAACAAAAGAAGTTAAAAAAGAAACAATTCTCTCATGAACAAATGTAAAAAAAAAAAAATCTTTCTTATTTATCTCATGTGTTTTGTAGAAACAAAAAACAATGCAAATACTTTTATACAAGAACGAATAAAACAAAAGTTTTTTGTTGTTTTTAAACATGAATAAAACAGCATACAACAGTGTATACAATTTTGAATTCCTGACCATGAGTGAATAGTGAGTAAATATTTTGGAAAAATTAAACTAAAAACTAAAAATTTTATTTAATAAAATAAAAAAAAAAAATTTTTTTTTAAGAAACGCTTTTCTTTACCTTAATATATTGATCAGTTGTGAACATGAATATGAATATGAATACTAAAAAATCAACTAAAAGTCAAAAAATAAGCCCATTTCAAACAACATAAACTTTTAAATCAAAGTGGAAAAAATCTCACACGTCCCTTAAAGAAAAGGCCCATGTATTCGTGTATTGTCATCGAGAGAATGAATGATTGCAAAGTTTCATCCATTTGCTATGAGTAAAAGGCGGTTAAATTAACGTAACAAGATTTGATTTTCCGAAGTGAAGCTAAAGAAAAGCATTTAAAAAAGACCTCACTCAGCCTTAATTTTTTTTTTTATAAATTTAAATAATAAAGTTCCGTTCACAATGATAGCAACAATTTCGTTTTTCTTCTGTATATGTTTATTTCAAATACATATTTTCCTTTCATATTGCGAACAAAATTGTAACTAAAGTTTAGTTTTTTTTTTATTGAGTCTACTTCTAATTCAGCCTGTGTTGATTTTGTAATTGTATAAAAATGTTACTACCTTCAATATACATATATTGTTAAAATCCACCTCTGGGGTTATGAGAATACATGTTTCTAAAATGGTTTAGAAAATGAACATTTACCGACCGCTTGTCAAATTTTGTATCCTTATTCTCTCTAACTCAATGCATTTTTCTTTTTTATGATAAGATTATTTCTCATTCTGCATTATTTTTTGACATGTCGTAATACATTGTATTACCGTGTAAACAAGCCTTTAGCAAAAAAATTTTACGGTAGTAAAAAACTATTATGAGTGTGATGTGAAGTGAAAAAAATTAGAAAAACTCAATGTTCGAAAGGAAAATCTCGACTGTCAACAATTAATAAAAAAATAGAACATAAAGTAAAATTACACATGGTTAACATATGGAATTTATTACACGTGGGCTACACATGCAAGTAAAAATTACACACAATATGTGTAATTACACATAGATTGGCAACACTGGCCTTTTATATAACTTTGTTGCTCTTTCCCACCGTCTGTAAATTTTGAGCCGTACATCCGTTTGATTTATTTAGCTTAAATTTAAAAAAGAATCGAATTTTGCTACCCTTGATTTTAACAATATGAACTAAATTTGAAATATTAGGTCTGTTTTTTTTTTACTGTAGTTTGGGATATTGTGGGAATTGTGTAAATTATCAACCAGCAGTTTAAACATAAACAAAATGAAAACGGCAAACAAAAAAGTAGTGTTCATTAAGAGAATTAAAAAATAAGTGCTGTAAAAATAGCAGTAGTTTCCGCTTAATTGAGTTACCCGCTTATCTGATTTAAAAAAATTACACTGAAAATGTTCAATATAAATTTTATAGAAAAATTCCCGTTTAAATAAGTTCCGCTTAATTGCGTTACCCGATTAATTGAATCAAAAAATAAAAACTATTTCTGTCAATTACATGCAAACACACCGCTTAATTGGCATTTAAAAATTCTCTTCTTGTTAAAAAAGTCAAATAGTAACTCGTGATTGCATATCTTTACAAAATTATGTGGCAGCCCTTTAAATCATACCAATGAGGAGATTATAAATCAAATTGACAAATGTTTAGCGTCAGACTTTCAAAGACGAAAATGAAGAAGCTACTAACAAGCAAGGTATATTTACACAAGGTAGACTCATTAGTGGACAGACATAAACCCCAATTGTCAAATTCGTATGTATGAACCAAAATTTGTACATGTCTGCGTTAAATTGTTTTTTTTATGTGGTGGCAATTTTGACAAGTTGTTATTTTTATAGAGCAGTATGTCTACGATCCCAAATGTGTCTACCTTATGTAAATGTACCTTGCTAACAATTCTCCCTCAAGTAACATAGGGTCTCCACCTGACCAGTTTTTGTCATATCAAGCGTCAAACTCTATATAAAAAAATTTAAAATTTTTGTTAGCGATTTTTATATATGAAGCTTGACGTTTATTATTCCAAAAAATTTTCAGGTGGAGACCCGATGTAGAGACGTATTGAACTCTTAACATCGTTCGGGGCTATTTTTATCAAACAATCTATTTTCACACGAAGTTGATAACATGGAACAGAATATAATCAAAAGCTGTTTTAAGACACAAATTCATACTGAAATGACCGACTTTTTAAATCTTTTTAGTAGGGGGAGTATTTAGTAACGATAAGCCTTTTTTTTGCCGATACGATAACGGTAAAGCCCTAATCATGTAAAACGCAACGCAACGCCAAAGTATTACGTTGTTGATGCTTTCTTTTAGTCATGTTTTAAAAAAAAAAAAAAAAAAAAAAAAAAAAAGTATTTAAATTTACATCATTACATACTAGGGTATTCATTTAATCCGGCTTTTACTTCAATCGGTTAATCGCTCGTTTAATTAACCGAGGTTTTGGTTTAATCGGTTAATTTTGTAATTGGTCGGTTAACCGATTAATAAAGTTTGTTTTATAAATTAAGTAATTTCAATACATAAAAATGCGTAAATTATTTATTATTTGGAGTTTATTATTAAAAAAAAAGCAATAACAAAACAAACATAATAAAACGTGTTAGTTCACGAGCAAACAGACAAATAATTCATAAATACTTATGTAGTACATATTTTTAATTGATATATAAATATTATGCAGTAATTAAAAAATAAAATGTTGGATAATTTTATTAGTTATTTCAATAGTTTAAGGAGACCTTAAAAAAATCTATTAGAAAAATGTTTAGGATTAAAGCGATTATTTTCTTTAGTTTTGATTATTCTTGACTTGGAAAAAATTCTTTCACTTATCGTTGATGTTGGAGAAATCGAACGCAATCCATAATACAGAATATATAATTTCTCAGCCCTTTTCATGGATTTCTCTAAATGTATAAAATCTTCCATTATGTCATCAGAGTCCTGCTTTAAAATTTTAACTTTTCCAATTGTTTTGGTTAATTCTGTTAAAAGATTGATATGAGAAAATATGAGAAGAAACATATAACTAAACGCATACATATGGACAGTTCTAGCGAAGTGTCTCCTTTTTGTAATGTAACACCAGAAGTAATTTAAATCGATCTCTAAAATTGTATATGTATAATTTAGTTTTTTATATGTTGTGTAAAGCGCCACTAGCTGTACATAAAGTTACAAAAGGGATAACTTTTGCACAACATGGTACTAAAATACAAGCTTATTTGCTTTCTGACGTTACATTACAAAAAGTAGACTTTTCGCTGGGAATTCCTATATGTACCTTAAACGAGCAAAGATTTTTAAATTTTATAAGTTGGAAAATAAATCTTTATAAGTCCAAATCTTATTAAAAAAGATTTTATACGAAAAGTCTTGCTCAATTCGCAGTTTTGTAACGCAAGTCAAATTCAACTTCTGTTTTTAGTAACGTCACGCCGGCGCATATTTTTGCTTAAATCTTCAAATCCTTACTTTGTAAATTTAGAAAAACCTTTTTACAAATTTGACTTCTTCATTTAATTCATTTTGTCGTACAAATATCACGTCACGCCACAATGGAAATGCCCATATAAAAAAGTACGTGAAACAAAAAGCTGTTGACAGCAATGACCTATTTAAAATGAAGATCACTGAACACCTTCTTTCTTTGTATGAAAAAATATTTCTATACGCATACCTTTTGCATAGGAGAAGAAACAAATAATTAAAAACACAAAAAATATGTAATAATACTACAAATAATTTAAAATTTTGTTAATTCGGTTAATCGGTTAATCGACTGAAATTAACCGGTTTAATCGATAATCGAAAATAGTCAAATTGAGCGATCAGTTAATCGGGTAGTAATTAATCGGTTAACCGAATGAATACCCTAATACAAACATACATTCTTATTAGTGTTTTTCATACGGGATTTTCCAGTGCATCAATTAAAAGAGTATCATTTAAATGACTTTACCGGTTAATTGCAACAAAACCTGTGCATTTTTACAAAATCAATTAAGCGGAAATTACTGTATAACTATTAGAGATGATTAGTGATGATTAGTGAACGTGATTTAAAAATCACTGCTCCTTTAAACTGTTATTGTGATCACGGTTTATCAGTTTTCTGTTGTAATATAGCAATTGCGGACAAACTATATGTACAATGCGCGAGCTTTCGCAAAAGCTTTTGTAAGCACTTTGCAAAGAAACAACAACAATTTGTAAGAGCTTTCAAATCTGTTTACTTTCATATACATACATACTTGAACAAATAAACTTTGGCTTAAAAAAATACTAATAAGATAGAAGAGAGAATGAGAGGAACAGCAATATTATTCGACATTTCACGCTATTACCCACACAAACAGTGAAATATCATAAATTTTTTATATGTAAGTCCCAATTAACATTATACGATTTTTGTCGTTGCGATTATTGTCGTTTCTTCTTTGAAGTCGGTCTTATGTTTACATTGTACGATTTTTGTCGTTACAACTTCTTGTGTATACATATAATTTGACACTACGAATGAATGAACAAAACTAATCATAGAGTACACTCGCTTGTGTACCCCTTTTTATTTCTCTCTCCCCTCTCGCCAATAAGGTAAGAATCGCAACGACAAAAATCGTATAATGTAAATTGGGACTAACAAAATACAAAAAGAACGACTTAGGAAGTACCTGTTACTTGACAAATTTGGTCACAACTGTGATTCGTGATTTTTCAGTAACAGTGATTAAATCACAGGTACAGAATTATCGATCATCTCTAATAACTATATTAAAACACTTTGACATTCTACATAAAGTAAAGCAACAGAGCTATTATTGAAAAAATTATATAAGGTGAAAACAGGATTAGAAAAATGTCCATTTATAAGAATTTTTTGTTTTCTTGTAAAATAAAAAAAAAAAAAAAAATTCAATAATTTCTTTTTTTAATTTTTTTCCAGCTCTCAACATTTGTCATTTTCATTTACATTCTTTGTACATGGTGATACTGTATGTGCATCTATAGACTTGAGAGAACATCCAGCAGTGCGTCCATTAACCAAAGAACATTTAACGGAAGCAGCAGCTGCATTTGCAGCGGCGGCTTCTAGTGCAAATTCACCTGAACAACAACAAACATCACCAAATGTCACTGCAGGCGAAAGTATTAAAAATGATAACTGTGCAGCCTCAGCAAGTGCATCAAATAATAACAGCAGCAGTAACACGAACAACAACAATAGCGGTAATCCAAAACCTCGTAAAGTAATATTAGCACCATTTGGCATGGCGGCGACACTTACGGGAAACAGTTATAAAACAAATGATCCAATGGCCGATAAAATTCTTGATGACTGGGCTTCATTTTTTCCATTGTGCAATAAAGAAAACAGTGATGTGCCACCAGTTGTAGAAGTTATAGCAGGTAAGTGTTCAGCTGATAAAACATTTTTAGTTTATAACTAAATCGATAAACATTTTTTTTTAAATTTAGGCGGTCATAAAATGTATCATCCCTCAATTTATGTACTAGTCACTGATTTGGATGATATGGAAGAAATGGAAGCAGCTGCATCTCAAAAATGCCCTCTAGGAACCTCATCGTCTGCAGAAGCTGCTGCATTGGCAGCTCTATCATCGGCTAATCAAACGGCGTCAGGTTGCGGCAGTACACACCCTAATAACAATGAAACAAGAAAACCACTAATGGAAAATTTTTCCAATAACAAACTACCAACAGCATCAACAGCACCAACTATTAATGGAACAAAGTCATCTTTGGCCCATATGGTCGAACATTTAAAAATCGATCGAACAAAAGTTCAACCGTACTATGACACACAAACACGGAATTTTACCTGCAATACCACAAATATTCATGCTCCGCCTCAGGCTGCATGTGAAATGCCTGAAAGAGCTTGGCAAGATTGTGTCACAAATGTTTTGCATGTGCAACAGAATTTAAATGGCACAATAGTATCTTCATCCTCATTTTCCTCTTCCAATAACATAAATTCATCCACCTCTAATGCAACTCCCTCAAATACATCTACAACGACCACGACGTCGTCGGTGGCGGTATCAGCACCTGCGCTGGGTAATGAAAATACTACACCAAGTGAAGGCGTTGATCAAACGGATAATGTTTCAAATAATGTTGACATTAAACCAAATATTTCAAATTTATCTCAAAAGCAGCAGCAACAACAAATATGGGGTTTTGTTGATCCTACACAGAAAGCTCCTTGTATATGCACAAAGTAAGTGATTTTTAAATAAGAAGTTCTTTTATTATACTTGAGACACTTATTTATGTATACCTTTTTTTCTTACAAAAAAAGGAAATCGTTATGATATTTTCAAGTTTTTAAAGAATGCAAAATAGGAACGAAGTTATAATTTGTTTGTAATTTTGGGGACAAAATATTGACAAGTTTTTAACGAATATAATGCAAATTTATGAAATTTTTCTGTTTAAAACGAATTTGCAAAAAGTTGCTTAGTTCCTCAATAGTTGCCTATTTTTCAAATTTTGTTGAAAAAAAATACTCCAAATCGCCTTAATAAATTCCTTAAGTTGACAAAAAATTATTTTTATAGGTTTCGTAATTTGTTTGACGTTTTAAGTGATATATATTTTTTGTCGCAAAAATGGAAAATCTTCAAGTTTTCTAAAAATTAATAAATTTTCAAAAAAATATACTAACACACATATATACATAATTTTAAAATCTTGCAACACTCCACCTAGATGAACAATTGTTTTGTGAGCACAAAAACATAATTTTGGCAGTATAATTTGTTTGTTGTTTTAACATATCGTTAGTCCATTAAAAGAAAGAATTTTTAGGTTAGGTTTGGTTAGAAAGACTGGTGCGAAATAAACTTTACACCCTCACCTCACCCTAATTAGTGAAAGAATTCTTGTATGAAAGAATAGGAGAAGTAAAGAGTGAAAGCGCAGCAAAAGAAGGTAGTGAAAGTTAAAAAAACGGACAGCACAATCAAAAAAAAAACCCTACCAAACAGAAAACTACCCTACATGTGCCTAGTCTTCAGTCTCCTGCCGTTACGGATCCCGTCAGATTCTCGAGCCCGCAGCCCAAGGCATCTCCCAATTCGTGCAGGAATCTGCTACCCATCCCCCTCAGCCTGCTGTTCTGTAGCCTGTGATAGTGACACAGAAAGTGCTCAACTGTCCCCAACTTCTCTGGGTCGTTACACTACCTATATATATCCGACAAGTTAGATCCCATTCTCACCGCCATCTTGCCTATCATACTGTGGCCCATTATAATACCTATCATTATCCTGACACAGGCCTTACTCTTGCCCAGCAGCGCGTCCGAATTCAACCTACTAAGCACCGGCCACAGCGTGCGCGATACGCGGTAGTCCGTTCGGCCCCGCCAAACCCGATTAATCCCGTTCAGAACCCATTCCCTAATTCTTCTAAAGTGGAAGCCCATTGGAGGCGTAAACGTCTGCAAACTGTCAGGATCCTCCATTTCCGAGCTCAGTCTCGCCAACTCATCAGCTATCTCGTTGCCGGTGATGTTGCAGTGAACCGGTATCCAGCACAGCCTCAACATAATTCCCTAAGATTTCTCCTTGAGCCCTCCTGATCGTCCACTAGCGTGGATTTCACATAAAAGCCCATCAAGGCCCTAAAAACCGCCTGGCTGTCCACATATATAGTGACCTCCGGGCCCTTTTCAGTGTTGGCCCTCACCAACTCCACGGTCCTGAGAACCCCCAGAACCTCCGCCTGAAATACACTGCAGTCGTCAGGAAGTCTATATGACCTTCTGCTATCCAGATCCTCAATGTACCCCCGCACCCGTGGCCTTGCTCTTCGAGCCATCAGTGAAAATAGCAAATCCCCTATACAATCTGTACTGATCCGACCAGCTCTCCCTAGACGGCAATATTACCTCTGGCAAACGCTCAAAATCAACCATAGTCCCCACAAAATCCGTGGGAGCCGGGCAAAAGAATTTTTAAGTAAAGCCAGATTCACAATTTAAGTAACAATTTTTTTTTTCACAAAAGAAAAAACAATTTGTACAATTTTTTCCCTAAACAATATGTATTTATTTTTAATTTAAATCAGAGTTCAGAAGAATTCATATATGATCGCTCATATTTAACCATTCATGAACTTTTTCATGAATGAGGAATTTAGAACGTGTAACTTTTTTTTCACAGCCATGAATGAATTGTTCGCCAATTCATTTATGAGGGTGAGGAAAAATAAATTTTTGTTTTCTTCAGTTATGAAGAATGAGGAAACAAAAAATTTTCGTAACGCTGCTCACTAGTAATGCTGTTGTTGCTCGACAGTATGCATGATCACTTCACGAAAAGCCTGTGTGTGTATTTTGTATTTGTAAAATATTTTTTGTATAGGCAACCAGCCAAGATGTGTGTTCGATTTTTTGTAGGCAAATATTATTTATTGCAAAAAAAAAAAAAAAAAAAAAAAAAAAAAAAACTGCACATATTGTCATCTTAAATGCACAATAATATAACATCACAGTTTAAGCAAAAAACGTTGTAAAATGGAAATTAATTGAGATATAAAAGCAATTTTAAATATTTAGGATAAAAATGCGATAGCCTATTTATTTTTTAGGGAAAAATATTATTTTTATTGTTATTCATTTAGTTATGTGTGTAACGTTATTTTAATTTGTAATTCTCTAAAACAAAACGACGAATTATCAACGAAATTATGATATTATTAAGTAAAACAAACATTTAAAATATTAAATAATTAAATATTTTTGTTAAATTACAGTTATAATAGAATATAAAGATAAAGTACATGGTTATAAATGCAATACTGCGTTTAAACAATAAATTTAAATGTGGTTAAATACACCTATAAAAATGATAATCTCACAATAAATATGTACCATCATTAGGTTTGCGTAGACATGGTGAAACAAGTTTGCTTTTCTGATGCAGCGCAGGCAGTACTGCATTTGAGAACGTAGGGAAATTATATTATTATAGATCTTATGACATATGCACCCCTATTGTGAAAAACAAGTGGAATTTTTGTTCCCATGAAATTTTTATACCCCTCGAAGGGAAAAATGCTATCGTGAAACTCCTGTGAACAATTTTTCGATCTATCAGTTCTAAGAGAATGTAAAAAAGAAGAAATATTAAAAAACATTAAAAAAAATTTTTATGTATATTTTAAAGAAAAGTAAAAAAAAAACAAATTAAAATATATCGTATTTGAGTGATAGTTTGATTGCAACATTACCTTATTGCGCTTTTATATAGTAAAAAAATTTCTAAAATTCTGCCACCACGTCTTTGAAAAGCTTCATAACCAGGGACCGTAACAGTTATTCCTTTTTTCATAAAAGTCTGATTGATGATAACAGTTATTTTTTTATTTTTATTTTTTTGAACAAAAATAACAGTTATTTTTTAATTTATAATTTTCGATCAAAAATAACAGTTATTTTATGATTTTTATTTTTTTGAACAATAATAACAGTTATTTTTTGATTTTTATTTTTTCAATCAAAAATAACAGTTATTTTATGATTTTTATTTTTTCGAGCAAAAGTAAAATTTATTCTTTAAAGAAATGTACGTGCTATAATTATTTAGTTGACTTTAAATATTTATTTTAATGCACATAAGATATCCATCCCAATGATGATCACACATTAAGATAAATATTTTAAGACAACTCAATAATTATAACACGTACATTTCTTTAAAGAATAATTTTTATTTTTGCCCAAAAAAATAAAAATCAAAAAATAAAAAAAAAAATAAAATATAAATTCAAAAAAATAAAAATCATAAAATAACTGTTATTTTTGATCGAAAAAATAAAAATCAAAAAATAACTGTTATTTTTGTTCAAAAAAATTAAAATCAAAAAATAACTGTTACTTTTGTCCAAAAAAATAAAAATCAAAAAATAACTGTAATTTTTGATCGAAAAAATAAAAATCAAAACTTTAAAAATCATAATATTTTATCATAGAAAAGTTCATAAGGATCAATAAGTTATACTTGAATCAGTTTGCCAGCATTTACTTTTATATGCTTTTTTTGTTTTAAAATTTCAAAAAACCTGTTATTTTCGGTCCCTGTTCATAACCCCTCAGGCAATCGACCTGTACATGCATATATGTCTCCATATAAGGAATTATTTCAGAAAAAGTTCTGTAGCCCATACTTACAATGCTATGTGCAAGATAATTTTTAATTAGGGAATTTCTGAAAAATGTAAATAAGAAGAAGAAAAGAATAGCCCAATTAAGAATAGTATTGATAGTAGCCCCCGTATTCATTTAGGGAATGGATTCTGGGCGCGACCAATAGGGCCTGGGGGAACCGAACGGACTGCCGGGTATCACGGACGATGTGGCCGGTGCTCAGGAAGTCCGACTCGGAGTTGTTGCTGGGCAGAAGCAGGGTCTGCGTGAGGACCATAATAGGAATCATCACGGGTCATTGCATGATAGGCAGGATGGCGATGAGGTTAGGATCCGACGTGTCGGATATGTGCGGGTTGTGTGAGGACCCGGAGGAGCTGGAGACGGTTGAGCACATTTTGTGCCGCTGTCCCAGGCTACAGGGCAGCAGGCTGAGGTGGCTGGGCAGCAGATTCCTAGGCGAATTAGGGGACGTCCCGGGCTGTGGGCTCGAGAGTCTGATGGGATTCGTAATGGGGATGGCCTGGCTGCGCAGCAGGAGACTGGGAGCTAGCCGCACATAGGGCGGATTGGTGCTGTGTTGAGTGAGGCTTTTCTCTCGGGTTTGGTCAGAACTTCCTTTTCTCATCTATTCTTATCTGTTCTTATCTTTTCTGATTCTTTTGCTGTTTCTCTTCACCTTCTTCTTTTTTCAGCTTCTTAACTATAAACAAGGCATTACAATGGACCGTATTGGTCTCTGGGTGAGGGTGTGAAGGAGACTTCACACCAGCCTTTCTACCTACCTACCTACCTAGCCCCCGTATTCAATAACCAAAACTGTTGAACAAAGTAGTATTTCTCCTAAAAAAAATTTAGTATTTAATAAAGCTCAGGAGAAGGATAAACACAAAATATAGCTAAACATTTTATATTCCAGCACTTTATAAAAAATGAAAAAAGGCAGTTACTCTAAAAATGTAGAATAAATGTATTTTTGAGGATATTGGTTAAGGCCCCTTGGAAGGATGTGATCGTAACAAAAATACTAGATTATTTAAAATAAAAGTGGGAAAAATATGTCTTTTTGTATTATAAATATTCTATATATTGAAGGAATTTTTTGATCCCATACAGATTCATTATAGGGAAGTTCGATGGTATTTAAAATTATCAAAAAGGATATACAGTACTTTACGCATATCTCATATCATTTAGTTGCAGCCAAATCGTGGACTATATCGCCAATGTTACTATAAGCCTAATCCACATACATATATGCCCCTATGGGGTATATTAGGGAGTTCAAATATAATCAATTTATGTGAATAAAGAAAATAAAAAAAATCCATTTTTATTACACGACAGCAGGCTTATTGTTCTGTATTAAAAAATAAAAAAAAAATAAAAATATTTCATCCCTAAAAACTATTTCTTTAGAGTGGAGAGCTGTTGACAAAAGTTAAACAATTTAAGTATTAAGCCCTCTATATGGTTTGTGTCTTCGAAAACTAAAAAGAACTTGGTACATATTCCTTATGTGACTATTACGCTAATAATTTGCTTTAGTTTTGCCTTTACTACCCACAGGTAGATGGAATATATGGCAAACGTGATTATGTCGCTAAACGGACCGTAATTAAATTTACTTATAGTGGAATACAATAAAGATAAAATGGACTATATCGCTAATGTTACTATAAACGAAACGTACTGTACTATATTTACTCATAAGATATTCATTTAAAATAATGGAAGTCTGATGGTAGCAATAATCTAAGGACCTGCAGATGCTGCCATTTATTCTTGGAAATTCTTAGCGTTTGGGAGTGCAATGGTTTTGACTCAAAAATTACTAACAGTCCTATGAGGAGAAGCTTATAGTCATACTTAATAAAGGTTTTGTAATAATGTTGTTATTTTTACTCATATATAATTTAATAATGTTTAGTTTGATCACTTATTCCACTAACACCGTGACAAAAGTTAACCACAGAGTATGACACAGAAATCCCAGCCTTGACGTTTAAAAAACTTATGTGTTCTTAAAAGAATATCTCTTATTCTGTGCCGCTTTAAGTAAATTTAATAGTAAGTCTTTACATTATAGTCCGTTTAGCGACATTTAACATATATTCCATCTTTCTGCGGGTAGTAAAGGCAAAAGTGATTCAAACTATTAGCGTTATAGGTATATAAGCAATATGTACCAAGTTCCTTTTAGTTTTCGAAGCCACAAACCATATAAAGGACCTAATACTTAAATTGTTAAATTTTTGTCATCAGCTCTCCACTCTTAAGAAATAGTTTTTAGGGATTAAATATTTTTTATTTTTATTTTTTTAATACAGAACAATAAGCCTGCTGTCGTGTAATAAATATGAATTTTTTATTTTCTCTATTCACATAAATTGATTATAGTCGAACTCCCTAATAAACCCCATAGGGGCATATATGTGGATTAGGCTTATAGTCACATTGGCCATATAGTCCACGATTTGGCTGCAACTAAATGATATGAGATATGCGTAAAGTACTGTATAACCTTTTTGATAATTTTAAATACCATCGAACTTCCCTATAATGAATCTGTATGGGATCATAAAATTTCTTCAATATATAGAATATTTATAATACAAAAAACTTTTTTTTTCTTACTTTTATTTAAAATAATCTGTTGTTTATCCTTTGTGTTTATCCTTTTCCAGAGCTTTATTAAATACTAAAATTTTTTTAGGAGAAATACTACTTTGTTCAACATTTTTGGTTATTGAATACGGGGGCTACTATCAATACTATTCTTAATTGGGCTATTCTTTTCTTCTTCTTATTTACATTTTTCAGAAATTCCCTAATTAAAAATTATCTTGCACATAGCATTGTAAGTATGGGCTACAGAACTTTTTCTGAAATAATTCCTTATATGGAGACATATATGCATGTATGCGTATGAGTCAAATTTTTATTTACAAAATTTGTTTATTGTAAAGAAAAATTAAATTGAGAAAATTCATTATAAGGAGATCAAAATACACTTTTATTTATCATGGAAATGTTAGCTTTTTAAAATCAATTTAAAGTTAAATTTAATGAAGTAAATTTTTTAGTTTAATCCACTTCTAATTAGAAATTAAAATCAATAAAAAATTATACATAATTAGTCAATTCACAAGGTATCCTAACATGTCATATTGTCAAAATGTCCTAATATTTCACAATGGTTTAAAAATATTGTTGTTGGTTTGTTAACAAAAAGTGTCTTAAATAAATAGAACGTTGCTTGCTGTGTTTATTGTGCTGTCGTAATTAATCAGAAAAGTCCAGCGCTGAGCGGCTGAGCCGTACAACAATATTTTTAAACCATTGTGAAATATTAGGACATTTTGACAATATGACATGTTAGGATACCTTGTGAATTGACTAAATATGTCATTAGATCTATAATAATATAATTTCCCTACGTTCTCAATTGCAGTACTGCCTGCACTGCATCAGAAAAGCAAACTTGTTTCACCATGTCAACGCAAACCTAATGATACTTCATATTAATTGTGTGATTATAATTTTTATAGGTGCATTTAGCCACATTTAAATTTATTGTTTAAGGGCAGTATTGCATTTATAACCATGTACCTTATTTTAATATTATATTATACCTGTAATTTAACAAAATATTTAATATTTTAAATTTTTGTTTTACTTAATAATATCATACTTTCGTTGATGATTCGTCGTTTTGTTTCAGAGAATTACAAATTAAAATAACGTAACACACATAACTAAATAAATAACAATAAAAAAAATATTTTTAAATTGGTTATCGCATTTTTATCCTAAATATTTAAAATTGCTTTTATAGCTCAATTAATTTCCATTTTACAACTTTTTTTTGCTCCTGATGTAAACTGTGATGTTATATTATTCTGCATTTAAGATGGCGATATGTGCAGTCTTTCATTTTTTTTTTCAATAATTTTTGCTTACGAAAAAACCAACACATTCATTTCGGTTCACTAGCCAAGAAATAATTTTACAAAAACCAAACACACGTGCTGCCCAGCGGGAAAAAGTGCAAGCGATTAAATTTTCAGGCCTTCAATAAAGTTTACAGTTGATTTTTTAGTAAACACTTACTTATTCCACTCCGCCTTCTTTGAAAAGGTCTTTTAGAAAAGTTTTTATTAAATATTTTATAAATTCAAATTTTCTATTCTAATTAATTTTAGTTATGTTGGACGTGTAGCAAATTTAGTTATTTATTCACTCACTTCGCATTATACATCAACAGTTAAACTTTTTTAGAAGGCCTTCCATAAGGCCTTCTTTAAGGCCTCTTTACTACTTAATTTTCCCGCTGGAAATGGTCGGGCAAATCGCGTTTTTTCCTTATGAAGAATTTTAATGTGAATTGTTTCAAATTTTTCATATCTGAAAAATTTACATATGAATTTTTTTTTTGGTCACTACATGAGTGAGGAAGCTCAAAATATTTTTTTCCTCACCCTCATGAGGATGAATCAGCAGAAAAATTTTGAAGTTTTCACGCTTGCTCATGACTGAACGTTTCGGTACTCTGATTTAAATATAATATTGTTAGAATGTTAATTCAAAACTTGGAAATAATTTTATAAACGTCATTACAATTTCGTAAAAATTTTTGCTTAACTCAAACTAAAACATATTTTTTTGGCTGAAAGGTTTTGAGAGAAATAAATTACACTAAATCTATTTGAATATCAGTTTATCAAGGGTGTCCTGGAAATCGAAAGGTAAAACGCTAGAATTTGAAAGTTATTTTTAATACACTTTTCATCTAATTTTTGTTATAAAATTATGTTTAACAGAGAAATGTTTGTGTAATATTTGTCATAAAACTCTTTTATTACAGAAATGTTATTAAAAAACTACTTTTACAATTCTTCCGTTTTACGTTTTCGATTTCCAGCACACCCCTGTATGTTTAAAATTCGTTTTTCATGTCAAATAAAAACAAAGTTATATGAAAAACTATATTTGAATAAGTATGAATTGTTAATTAAATAAATAAGTAATATTGGCCATAAATGTTGCTTCCATTGCGAATGAAGCTTAAAAGTATAATTTTTGTATTAATTAAATAAATCACAAATATTTCTAAAATTTTTCTAGTGTATTTCTATTTTTGAATATAAAAAATTAAAAACATGACGAAGTTTTAAGAAACTCGTAAAATTGAAAATATTTGTGCTCAAAGTATTGAAGTTTACTGTTTAAACAATTGATTTTGAATATTTTAACTGCCTGTTTTTCAAAATAAAATAAATAATCGCACATATTCGGCCTTATTGTGTAAGGCGTTGTCGTTAACGTCTAAGTCGTTTTTTGTAATGGATTAAAGAACACAGCTCGAGTTTTAGTTTAATCCATTACAAAAAACGGCTCAGGCGCTAACGATAACGCCTTAAATAATAAGGCCTATTATGTAAGTCGTTGTCGACGTCAACATTAATTTTTATTAGTTGTCACATCAAGTCGACGACTACATCACTTCGACCTTAATTTGGTATTTTATAAGAAAGTTGTGTCGACTAGTTATCGAAAATCTGACAAAAAATATCCATCTCCAATTAGTTTTCCGTTATTTTTGTTCTTCATCATTAAAGTTAATTTTTTAAAGCTATTTATGCTATTTTCCGACATTTTGTTTTTTTTTTTACCCGATTAAGCGATTTCAAATGCATTTTAGGGTTTGTTTCCACATATGCAATTTTTCGCGAATTTTTGCCATGTTTTCTGATTCTTTATAGCTTTAACGATTATTAATAAATAAATTCCTTATAGTTTTTGGGACTTTTAATTAGTCTTATGGCTTGTTTGATATATTTAATTTTTTTTTTGCGAATTCTTGCAAACTTTTCCAAACTTTTGCAATATCGCGTAGTTTTATTGCTCTTTGAGGAAATCGTCTTAAATTAAAAAAATGTTCGAGAATCATCGCTATTTTAGCAAATTTTTCTGAATTTTCGCGTTTATTTTACTAATAAAATTTGTGCCTATAATTTTTTTTAAATTTTCATTTTTTTATTTTAACGTATTTAATAAATATATTTACATTCCACGTTAAATTTATTTAACTTTCATTTGAGTTGTCGCAAAATTTACTGTCGACTTAAACAGAGACAATTCTACTCGACGTCGACCTAAAAGCGCCTTAGAAAATATTAAGAGATCAATAGTAATCGATTATTGCCAATCACGACTCAGAAAATACAATTACTGTTCCGGTGCCGTCGACTTTCATAATTGAAACAACAAAAAAAAAAAAAAAAAAATCAAATTTGTTTTTGTTTTCAATATAAATTTCTAAACGAGAATGTTAATTTTAGTTTGAACAACAGGTAGTAAGGCTTTTCGTAACAATTGTGCATATTTGAATTAAAATATTAATAAAAAAAAAAAAAAAAAATTCGACTAAAAAGAAATTTTTTTTGGGTATTCTCAGAAGTTAAACTAAGATATAAAGATTTGATTACATCGATATCAAGCATATATTACTAGCGGGTCATATTTATTGATGGATGTTTTGTAGCGTTCACACTGCTTGTTTGTTTCTCATGTGTTTTTGTGATATGTTCGATTTAAAATTTTTAAACATTTTTATGTTAAATTTTTATATTTTTTTCCCTCAATACTTATGTATGTCTTTATAACCTTTAATTATAATGTTGTTTTCTTATTTTTTCCTTTAATTTAAATATCAAAAGTTTTTCATAATTTTGCTTAAGGCATGCAAAATTAAGTTAAAATGCTAAAACGTTATTTGATTTTAATGTTAATGCATGTCACACTTGCTGTAATATTAAGGGTAATCACGATGGGTAATGCAAAGTGTGCAAACGATGAAAATTTGAGCAAAAATACACACATTTGCACAACACAACAATAAAATGTACGTCTTTGCAATTTGCTTCATTTTACATCGTTTGCACTAACAAAAGCAAACAACAACTTTTGACATACCGACGCCATATTTTTTTTTATTTGTAAGAAAGAAAATTATTTTTCACTGGTTTTTAGGCATTCTTATTTGTTAAAAAAAATTATTTTAATATCTAGGCTTGTGCGTAATTGTAAACAAATGAAAAATTTTTGACAACCTAAAATAGTGCTACCAGAAGTTTTTTGTGTTGCCGGAATCAAGTTTTAGAAACAAAGCACATTTGCACCAAAAATAAAAGTATTATGCTCACGATCAATCATAATATGCACAGAAAATTTACAAATTGCAAATTTGCACAATGACCATCGTAATTACCCTTATTAAAAAAAAAGGTTATTATAAGTAGTTTGAAATAAAAAAAATTATATTCTTTTACTGTTTTAGAAGCAAAACTTTTTTCTATCTATTTTCAAAGATGTTAAAGCTACTTAGTGAAATATATTTGTATATTTGTATATATATATATATTTATATATATATATATATGTATGTATAAATAATTGAAGCAGGAATTCTTTTTATTTGTTGTTGAAATGAAAAACAAATACAAAACAACTTTTAGTTTTCAATTTAGCTCAAAATCAACCATAACAGCCACGGTAACGTCTTTGTCATCGTCGGCATCATCTGTAAATATTTCCTCAAGTGGTAATAGGGGCGTCTCACCAACTACAGGACCATCAGCATTAAGTCCAACTTTAACAACTTCAATGGCTGCTGCGGTAGCAACGCGCTTAGGCTGTAGTTCCTCGAATTTATCTAAAACAAATTCATTGGGTTTTACACAACAACATCATTACAGCAATAATCCAGGAGCCGGCAGTCAGCATCACTACTCACAACAACGAACTTATACACCCATAAGCCATCATGGCGATAATACGAATAATAACTCATTACATATACAAAGAATACCATTTCATAAGCGTCATATGGATATTAATGATGATAATGATGATGGTGGTGTTGATGATGTAGACAATATTGACTGGTTTCAACATCGCACCACTATTTCAAATCAATTGAATTCTGCAGATACGGCAACTACAAATAACAACACAACCAATACCATTGTCACCACCTCCACCAGCATTAATGTTAATAGTAGTAGAAATTCTAAAAATTCTCCCTCTCAATTCACTACCAATACTACTACCACTACTACTTCTTCAAATAGATCCAATAATCCTGCCGCTTTTTATTCAGCAACATTTTATCAATCTTCTTGCTCTTCAGACACCATACCAAAACAAAGGTTTGTGCTGTCTTATTTAAACTTCTCTACTCTTCTAATTCTGTACTGTGTGTTCTGGTCAAATCAAATCAGTAAATTAAATTAAAAAAAAAAAAAAAAAAAAAAAAAAAAAAAAAAAAAATGAGTCAATCAATATCAATCCATTGTACATTTAAAATAAAACCCAACTTCCTTAAAAAAAAAAATTTACAAAACTAAACTAATTTCACCTTTGATTGTATAAAATTGTAAAAACAAGTTGCAAAATAACTTTATTTACTAAGCTGATTTAAGGTTCTTGAAATCATCAACATGTGTACAAATAATAAAAACATCATACAACAACAAATATATAAATATTCACCAAAAATAACGCCGAATCCTTAACATTATTTTCACCACACCAAAATCAAATATTATTTTGATCTATTGTTACGTACAAAAAGTAGATTTTAAAAACTTTCTCTACTCTGTTGTATAACTCTTTTTTTAAACTTTTGTTGGACTATTGGTATTTTATTTAGTTCTTCTTGGTATACATGGGTTTGAAGTTCTTTTAAGTAGTAGTGTATTTAAATGTGCAAATACAGCAAGAGCGGAACTTTAATCAAGCGGAAAATTTAATCAAGAATTAAATTAATTTTTTATCAGAAAATATATATGTATATTCTTGTTGTCTTTATACATTTATTATATAGTATGTATATTTTTATAATTATTATATAAGATATGCGGTTCAAGGGTTAAAAATGTATTTCATTTGATTGCAGATATTTCTTAAAGCTTGCATGTTTTTTAAACTAAATGAAATTTTATTTATGGTAGTAAATTTTTGTAAATATTTTACAATATACATATCGCAATTGTCCTTAAGATGTTATTAATTCAAAATTTTAAAATTTTCAGTAGAAGCAGAACAATTTTTATTTAATATTAAAGGAGTATAAAAATAATTTTAAAACCAACCGTTTTTTTTTTTTTTTTTTTGATATTTTCACAGCGGGTAGATTTCAATATTACGTCTCGATTTTTTTCAAAAGTGATAAATAACTTTTTTGAGCTAATACGCTCTTTATGATCAAGTGCGATATAACATTTCTCTGACTACTTACTATATATAAAAGTATTGCTTATATGACGTTGTTGCGGTCAATTTAGATAGATTTATTTAATGGATTTTAAATAAAATTGTATCGACCTAAGTTGGACCTTCCTAGATCTAGTTGGGTTTTTTAAAATTTCAGGTCTAAGTAAAATTAGACTGATGTCCTTACTGTCAACGTAAATTCAGTGTTACGTTCGAATTCTGAGCCAGAGTCATTATAAATTGGATTTCTTGATCGTTATTTTATACCATAGGTAAAGATTGTTTAATCCATCTTTACATCGACGGACGAAAAAACTGGCCCCATTCGACTGTCGGACCATCGGAATACTTTAACCATTTTGTAAATTTTATAATAGGATCAGCTTGTTCGTATATCTTTATGACACCTTCTATTGAAAATACTTTGAAATTTGTTTTCAAAATCGAAATGCACAAAATTTCACTGGTTCATGATTCGTATTTAAAATTCAATGCGGACAGTATTTTCGCAATAAACTTAATTAAAATAGAATACAATTTTTTTTTTTTTTTTTTTTTTTTTTTTTTTTTTCGTTTGTTATTAGTTAAAAGCAAAGGGTTTTGAACTTATTTTGCATGATTTAGCAATTATTTTTATTATGTTTGCTAATTTATAGTTTTAACAATGGATGTGGTTAAATCCTTAAAAAATCTAGTGTATATTTTTTAAAGTAAGAGCATTTTAGCTATTATTTATGTATAACATTAATATATTTTTATTATTATAACATTCACCAATAATGACAAGCACAAAGCAAGGGGGTTTTTTAAAAGTTGAAGAGCTTATTGTCATAACATGATAACAAAAGTTATTTTGAGATAATCGACTTTTAAAATTAATATATTAAACATTGAAATTTAAAAAGACAATTATCGTTAAATTCTGAAACTAATTATGCTTACATATTTTGAGGGATGTTATGATGGTTATATTCAATAGGAAAACACACATACAGGGGTGTCATAGAATCCAAATCGGTTTCTCAAACCAATATTGGTTTCATTTGGTGTCATAAAAACAAGTCGGTTTTGTTATTTTCGAATACAAATAAAACCGATATTCGAATCAGCTGTTTTATGTTTTGGCTTATGTGCAATTTTTGTTTGTTAATTTTCTAAATTATTATTTTTGGGCTTAAATATTGTTAAAACTTGTGTTTTTAATAAAAGTAAAATTAAAGAAAAGGAAATAAGAATGGTAAAACACTAAACATATGAAATAAATGCCATCGTTGTATTACATATTTGCATTTGTTGTTTACATTTGTGTAATTTTATTGTTTTGTAAAAATATAAAACGAATTTATTAAAAATACAAAAAAAAATATTGTTTATAAATAAATAAAATAAATAAGTGTTGTTGCAAATGCTTTGTATCTAGAAAAAGTGAGAATACTTTTGTGAGTTTGCCGCAGCCCGCTGCCGGAGACTGCCAGAGTCATGCAAAATTACTATTTTACCAATTTTATTTACTTCCATTTATGCAAAAAAACTAACTTTTGAAAAAATAAAATAAAAAATTAAACTTTAACCAACTATATTTATTTCCAATAAAAAAAACCAGAGCTGTAAGCTGCTTGGTTTGTTTTCAATAAAATTCCGATAATATTGGTTTCTGTGACACCTAAAACCGACACTAATTTCAGTTCGAACAAAAAAACCGATAACATTGGATTTCATGACACCAATGTATTCTTTTGTCGGTTTCAAATCCAATTCCATAAGATTGGTTTCTATGACACCCCTGATAAACTCAGTTTTTCAATTCGGGTGGCTTATGTTGATGTGATGTGATGTTATAACGATAAGCACTTCAATTTAAAAAGTTTTACCTAAAAATGTAATCATATTTTACATGTTAAATAAAAAATAAGAAGAAAAAAAAAATAAAAAAATATTATTATAATTCACAGGTCATTGACTTCATCACAGACACCATCTTCTGGACAAACACCTGGTACACCTTTACAAGGTGGTATATCAAGTTATTCCCGTAATTCATTAATTGATTGTATGCCAATACCATCAGTTGGTTCACCAGGCACACCCGCGGCATCACCTCATCCAAATTCAGCATTATCTCAGCCGACATCCGTACCACCAGCCGATCAAGTAAGTCGTAGTAATTTGTTTTCAATAAAAAATTTTAAAATAACTTTTCATATTTATTCGTATGTGTTTTCTAAGTCAAATTACAATTTATAAAGCTTTCATTTCTTTTTTAAATAGCCTTATTCCTTCAATATTTTTCCTAACAGAAATATACAAACAATAATTCTGATACTGGATAGAAAATATTCCTGGAAAAATATTGAAGGAATTATGAAAGCTTCATAAATTGTTATTTGACTTAGAATACACATTCGAATAAATATGAAAATTTATAATAAAAATGATACTCAACATGAGAACTAAAATTCTTAGATTCTATTTGTTAAAATAATAAAGTTAAATACATAAAATTTACAATAAGCACTATCCAGTTATAAGATACAAAGAATGCTGACGAAGGCTGTAGCATGCCAGAAAATGCATTACATTCTGCTGGTATCTTATAGTTGTATAAATTTTCTGTACAATTTACTTCATTGCTAGCCAAAGGATAGCTAAAGTAAACCTCGTAACAGAAATATACAAACAAAAATTCTGATAGTGCATAGAAAATATTCCTGGAAAAGTATAAAGGAATTAGAGTATAAAAAAAAATAATTATGAAATCTTTATAAATTGTAATTTGACTTAGAATACACATTCGAACGAATATGAAAAAAAAAAAAAAAATTAAAATCACTAGAACTCTCTCTATCTAACCTTGGAATTACTGGCTATTTAAATCTCCTTTACCCATTTCGTCATATTTTTCTGTTATTGCAGCTTTTATCTATGAGTCCACGAGCTCCCACATCAGTATCGAATTTGCAACAACCTCCAACTCCCATAGATCACTTATTGGATAAAAATACTCCAGCTCCCACGCCAACTGACCAGCACGATAATAAAAGTATAACAGCGTCACCATATGTACATCCGGCGCCAAGTGTTGAACCACCTCCCTCAGTGGAAGGTATCCAAAATACCATAGGAGGTGGTGGTAATATGGGGCCAGGCAGTGTGCCTCCGCCCTTAAGTGTTGGTCGTTGTACACCTACTCCTCAACAGCAGCAACATCATCAACAACAACAGCAATGTGGTTCCATATCTGTTAAGAAATTTGATTTACAAACTACTAATTTCAATCCCCTTAACAATGCTGCTCTACAAATGACCGGAAATACTACGGGCAATTGTACAACAACCAATAATTTAATTGATATTAAGTTAGAATCAAATACGAACAATTTAAACATTACAAACTGTACGATGAACAGTTCGGTTTTGACTAACAGCAACTTGAATAGTAATGAATCCCGATTATCTTCAGCCACAAATGCAATGAACGATTTTTTGAATTTATATAAACCGCCAAAAATCAATGTTAAAGATATTGATACATTCGCTAACGAAGATTGCCTCAAGTTAGATGTACTCTATGATTTCACTGTACAGGATGCTTGGTAAGTTTTTGAACATTCATTATATGCTTTCTTAAACAATGTAGAGCTTTTAAAGGGATATTTTCTATTAAGTCTTTAGTTAATATCATCTTGGGTTCTTAGAATAACAAACTTTCGATTAAAATTTAATAGACATAACATTCGACATATTAAACTTTAATGCATATCGAGAGATTTTTGTATGCATCCCAATTTAATCGACAATTGAAGCGTTTTTTGAAATAGCAAAGTCAGAATATTTATGAAAATTTTAAAAACTCATTCAACAACTCTTTTTAGGGCAAATCATCCTGTTAAACGTTTTAAACCCAACGAAATCTCCAAACAATGTCGTGTAATGTGCACAAAAAAGCTCTATGAAGGTCACACGCACACAAAACCTCGAATGCCTTCACCACGTTCTGTTTATGGCGCCCAATTATTATCTATAGATCCCTCGGCAGCAATGGCCTGCAGTTCAGGCAATCTTGATTCAAATGTCAATATGGGCACGGGTCTGGTAGGTATAGCAGCTAATTCAATGGGAAACAATCAAGTAGATTGTAAGAATAATGAGAGTTCCATGGGTGGTGCTATTATGATGGGTGGTGTAAATCCCACATCATCCGGAAATTTCTTTGAAGAACTTGACATAAAAACGGAAATTATGTCTGGAATGGGTACATCCTCAACGTCACCGTGTAAAGATTCCAAGAGTGGTATAGGGGGAAATTTGTTTACAGTGGAGGGTCTAAATCCTTCCCCAAATGACTTGGAGCAACTTTTTGAAACCTCTTCAAATGATGAGTGTGGCAGTGTACAGATACACACGCCACCAGATTCTAATAATCCATCAAATGGTTGTGCCATTACCACCAACACCATTGATGAATTGAAACGTACAACAAATGCCGCTTTAGTAGGTACACCAGGCGTGCAGGGAAATAGTAGCGTTACAGCGAATGCCGCTGTTATGGTGGCTTTACAAAATTGTAATAACAATACACCAAATTCGACTGCGACGTCTCTAAACAATAGTGGTGGTAGTTTGTCAGGTTTAGGAGGTGGTGGTGTTGGTGTTGGCGGTGCTAACACCATACAGGCTGAGGATTTGACAAAGATGTTTCCTACACCGCCCTCCCACGAACAACATCATCCGAATTCCAGTCCGTGTCAAATGGATATACAAATGACCGATTTAAGTGTTATAACTTCTTCGGCTATGATGGGTCAAACCCTAGATACTGGTTTGGGCATAAGTGGTATGTTGAAGATTAAACAGGAATATTCTATTGAACTGGGAAGTCCGGTGGAGGAACCTATTGAAGATTGGTCATATGTTTTTCGACCTCCCCAACAAGCAAAATTTGTAGGATCATCAAAATATGCGCCACTCACAAATTTGCCTAGTTTAACAATGCCACCTTTGGTAATACCGCCCAATTGTCGTTATAAACCGTCATGGCAGCAGCCTCGAAGTACCCACCAACACCAGCAGCAGCAACAACAACAACAGCAGCAGCAATTACAGTTACAACACCAGCAACAACAGCAGCATCAACAACATCAGCAATTGCATGAGCTTTTATCAGCAGCTCCTAGAACTCCTCTACAACAACCTCGTACCCCATTGGGTCCTATGTCATCATCACCTATGCACAATACCGTACCCACACCTCTAAATAGTGGTGGAGGCTGTGGAGGTGGGAGCTTATTGTTAAACCAACTTAATTGTCCCCAGGCTGCCCTTACAAACACCCCACCCACAATGCAACAACTAATGCAACGCACTGGTATGTCACCCATATCGCCAGCCGCGCACGTACCGTTCCCTCACACCAGTCCCATGATGCAGCAACAACAGCAAAGACAAACGCCCATACATCCGCCACCGCCATATGAAGTTGCCGTTTCAAGTCCTGCCTTATCCACTGCTTCTTCGACTCCAGCATATCTCAACAGACCGTATCATTCACAAGAACCCCCTCAGACACCACAAAGTGTAAACAATCACATGCAGACAATAGGTGGGCCATCCAGTGTGCCTGGCGGTAATCGAGAGTCCTCCAGCATGGGCTACTATGTCGGGGGTGGAGGCAATAGCCACAGTAATAGCAATAACAACTCGATTATTCGCGAATTGCCCGAAGTAAGTTCAGTGATTGTAAATATACTACTTTACGATACGGCATTGAATGTTTTTCGTGACCACAATTTTGACAGTAGTACGGTGTGTGTTTGTAATGCCGATAATCAACATTTCGGTAATATTCGTGGCTCAGATTCGGGAGTATACGTGCCGCTGCCTGGCACCACCTTTAATCCTACATCATCATCTTTAACTACTTCGAATGCATTACGCGCCCTAAGTGCCTTTGGTTCGGTAGGATTGGGAGTAAGTGGAGTAGGTTTAGGTGGAGGTATTGCGAACTCCCTAGATTCACCTGCGTCGTTGGCTGGAGCAGGCTCCAGTTCTTCCACGACACCGTCTACAACAACGCCAGCCAATAATGCACAACAATATATCACCGGCTATTTGGACGATGACGCTGTTGAGTGTACTTGCGGATTTAGTGCGGTAATCAATCGACGGTTGGCCTGTAAGGCGGGATTATTCTACGAGGATGAAATGGAAATAACTGGTATTGCAGAAGATCCAGGCCGGCACAAAAAACATTCCCTGTTGACTTTAATAACCACACTAACATCGAAGGCCATTAATAACAACAACAATACTACCAACAGCAATGGAGTCATAGACAAGTCTGTTGAACAAGTGGCTTTTTCTTTATTCGATCTACTCTTGGACCAATGCTCCATTATGCAGACCTCTAGCAGTGCTATACATCGTTCTTTACAACGTCATCGGCGAAGATTGGCAAAAAAGTCACAGAAACCCCAATCGGTTGCTGCCATAGCTAATGTTCTGGAGTACATTGATTCCAACGATATAATTGCCTTGGCTTTGGAACAAGCCCGTTTGGCATTCGATAGTTCTCGAATGGATATTATGGAACAACATATTGTTCCATTTTCAACGCATCGCAAACAATCAGGCAATACCCAGTTGGCTTTAGCGTTAACAGGACGCATAAGTGTTCACAAATGGCCTTATATTTCTGTAGGTTTTTCACGCAGTAATAAAGATATAGTTTCAACCATGAAATCTGTGCAACCCATGCTACAAAATGCATTCCATTCTAAATCTCGAAATGCTGCCGGAGCTAAAGATGCTACCTATATTGTAAGTGGCCCCTTAACTTGGCGGCAATTTCATCGTCTCGCTGGCCGAGCTTCTGGACAGTGCGAACCTCAACCCATACCTTCGGTAATAGTGGGTCACGATAAGGACTGGATTTCGGTTGCACCCTTGGCAATACATTACTGGGATAAATTTCTACTAGAACCGTATTCATATGCCAGAGATGTGGTTTATTTGGTTATTGCGCCTGACAACGATTATGTGTTAAGTAAAACGAAAACCTATTTCAAAGAATTGAGTACTACTTATGAAATGTGTAAACTGGGCAAACATACTCCTATCTGTGGCTGGAATGGCTTGTTAACTGTGCAACAAAGACCGCCCACAGAAAAGCTATTCACAACGACCATTGACAGTTGGTTGCGCTCGCTAGATGATACCGCATTAGCGGAAAAATTACGTCTGTATGCCTATGCCTTCCAACACCAGCTGGCTCCTTACCTCAACCGAGTACCAAATGATAAGACTCTACTTAATCCTCTTGATAATACTCGAAATTGTTCTGGAAATAGTGTGACATCAGCTTCATCAACTGTTTCGGCTTCAGGAAATGGTGGTTGTTCCAACCCCGGTCAGGATAACAGTGAACAACGCGGCAACATGGGATCAGATCACCCCACCAGTATGGATCACAGTCAAGGTGATCATTCCCAACACTCCACCCAATCTGGTGCAGATACTCAAGGAAACTTAAACGAAAACAAACCCTCTACGGAAAAACCAGACGTGAAGCCACCTCTAATATTGGGAGATCCCCTCGGTGTTGCCGAATGTTTAGAAGAAGTCAATCCAACGGCTATAGTACTTTATGTAGTAGAACCTTTCACTTTTGGTTCCGACTCACCAGAATTGGAAAGACTCGCTTGTATTGCACTTCTGCGAATATATTCAGAACTGTTAAAGTCTATACCAGAATCGGTGAGATCTCATATAAATATTCAAATAATTTCATTGGAGTCTATACTTGAACTTGGGCGTTCACGCAATCGCAAACGGTTTTCGGATGAAATTAAATGTTTAGCTCTGAACATATTCTCGCAATGCAAGCGACACATGGTACATGCGCAGGCGGTTAAAAGTCTTACCGGTTTTGGCACAGCTGCCAATGTGGAAGCCTTTCTCAAGACCAAAGACGACAAAAATCGTAGACCGTATAAAATGTATACACCACCATATATACTTGCACCCATGCATGAGAAAAACGATAAAACCGATTTTTCCCGAGCAGCCTGGGGTGGTATGCGTGGCAATCCAAATGATCAAAAATACTCTGTTATGTATTGTAACTATTGCCTAAGCGAAGATCAAACTTGGCTTTTGGCCACCGTCACAGATGATCGCGGTGAAATGCTGGAAAAGGTGTGTATTAATATTGACGTACCAAACCGTACACGACGTCGTCGAGCACCAGCACGTCGCATTGGTCTAAATAAGCTTATGGATTACATTTTGGGTCTAATATCACAGACCACCCAAACATGGCGTTTGGTGGTGGGACGCATTGGGCGAATTGGCCACAATGAACTTAAATCTTGGTCATATTTATTGGGAAAATCTAACTTACAAAAGGCCACTAAACAGTTAAAAGATATGTGCAAACAATGCCAGCTAATGTATCCGCCAACGATACTGAGTGCTTGTTTGGTGACTTTAGAACCAGATGCAAAATTACGTGTTATGCCTGATCAATTTACGCCTGATGAACGTTTTTCTCAGATATCCATACAAAACCCACTATCAACACCACAGGATGTTACTTGTACTCATATATTAGTGTTTCCCACAAGTGCTGTATGTTTGGTAAGTTAGCTTCCTTTGTTCGTCAAGGTTTAAGATTTTTTGAAAATTAAAATCATTTTATCTTTGGTATTTTTTTAGTCATTTACACGTCAATTCCAAAATGAAACCCAGGTTGATCTTGATGAAGATTTTATTAATTTCGGCAATGATGAAGACGAAAATGATGTATTTAAAGATGCCGATCTAATGGATGATTTATTAGGACAATGGGATAATGGTGGAGGTACAGGTGAGTGCAGTTTACATTATATGCCCCTATTACTGCTCACAACTCAACTAAGTTGATTTGAAACTTAACAACTTTACTTAACAACTGGTAGTGATGAGTTGTAAATGCTTGATGGTTTTGTTAACCGCACTAACACAGGGTTGTAAACAGTTATACAAAACTGCCAAATTTCAAGTGAACTAGAGTTAAGTTGTAAATTACGGGGCAATAATTAAATATGTATTTTAATTTATACCAATTTTAAATATCTTGTTTGCATTTTTTATTGTGTTATTGCTTCAGGCCGTGGCATGTCTAATCATAATAGTCCTGATCGCATAGAAGACAATAGAAGTTGGCAAAGTGTTGGTGGTAATAACTTTAATTCAACACAACATCAAGACATCGAGGAGGTAAGTTAAAGTTTCCGCAAAAGCATGTGTTTAAAACAGTGATGGGCACAATCTCAATTTCTCAGCACGTGTTTATCTTGAAAATTTACTCCCTGTTAAATTATATTTTGTGTGATTGATTTATCAAAGTTATTGCTAAAAACCAGCTTTTAAAAAAAATTATATGTCAAAGTTTCCTTTCAAGCTTTTTGTTGACCTTATAACGTTTAGAATTTTTAAACATTACGCTTCAGTTTCATTTGATAAAGGTTTTTTTCGGAAGAAAAATTATTGAGGAAAACCATAATTTTCTATAAATATTTTACTAACGGCTAAATCTTTAAAAACCCGTTTTCCTAATCACCACTTTTTAGAAAAAGGTTTTACTGAAAAAATCGACTTTAATATTAAAAAGAGAAAAACTGTTTGGCGTTTTCCTCATTTCGTTCCCTTTTAATTTTGTTTTTCTTCTCAATTCCATACAGGTCGGCCAAATAAATCAACAGCCGCTCGCAGTTGGTTATATGGTTTCAACAGCTCCCACAGGTCGTATGCCTTCATGGTTTTGGTCAGCCTGTCCACATTTGGAAGATGTTTGTCCGGTATTTTTGAAAACTGCATTACATATACATGTACCGAACATACAAACCACCGATGACATACTCAACTCAACAAATGCCCATTCGTCGGCAACAGACCATCCTTTGGACTCTATACTAACAGCCGATGTTTTACGTTATGTACTCGAGGGTTATAATGCTTTATCGTGGTTGGCATTAGACTCGAATACCCATGATCGATTATCATGTCTCCCCATAAATGTACAGACCCTAATGGATCTCTATTACTTGACAGCTGCAATTACTTAAAAGAAGAAAAATTAAAAAATGCCAACAACTTATTTAAAAAAAAATTCTTTTAATATATTACAATTTGTATTTATACATGTTTTCTTCGATCTATTATGATTTAATTTATTTTTTGTTACATACATATATTTTTTACACAGCAACACACACATCATTTGCATTACATTTATACCATGTTCTTGTCTATTTAAGATTTATTTTTTCGATAATTACTTTCTAATATTTTTAAATATTTTTTTTTAAATTTTTCATTTCTGTGATATTCAGAAAAACTAATAATTGTTTAATTAAACATTCTGTTTCTGCTTCCTAATACTCCCGATATTATTGATTTCGAAATTGTCATTCGTTTTTTAGTCAAAGAAGAAAAAAATTTATAGATTAAACACAAATAGTTATGTACATACATTGAAATTAACATTTTGTTACTCAAAACTAAAATTTAAGTTCATTTATTTTTTTCGGACTTACAAACGAGGCTTCTTCAGTCAGTAACATAACATAAATTTAACAGCATTAATGGCCAGAATTCACTAAACTTCCTACACAATCGTACGATTCATTCACACGAAATTATGAAAAAATTCTATTTGACATAAAAAATGTCTACAAAATCTGTTGTAAATGCCACATTATTACACAAAAAAGAAAAGAATCACATCGAGCCTTTGCTGCAATAGAGTTATAACTCAAAAACCCTGATTGTTGAGCTAATGTATTAAGTTCTTTAATTCCCAGAGGAACATAGGGCCGCCTACTAGCTAATAATGTGGAGTTAATCGCCATATCATTTCTTTATATTGTGTAAAAATTTCATAGAAATTTCTTGTATACTCAACTTTAGAGAGAAGAATTAAATTTTAAGGTGCTAGAAAATTCAAATTTGAGTTATGACTATTGCAGCATCGGCTCGATATGACTCAGATACTTTACAAGAAAAAGGAACTAATCGCATAGAATCTATCATTTTCTGAAAATGTTCATAAACATTTGCAAGTCGGAAAGACTTGTGAAAAAATCTTTTAATTAGTTTCATTTTTAAGTCACACTATCATACTATCATACTTTATGAGAACACACGATTTTTTTTTTTGAAAAATCGTACGAATGAATAGGACAGTGAACAGGCGGCTTTAAAGTAGTGGTTGATTTGAATGAATATTTAGCTAAGTTGAAGAGAAATCATGTAACTTTTTTATATCGATTTCTTTTTCTAACTGTTGACTTGTAAATTTTTATCAATGTTTTCTTATTTCACTTCATTTTTTTTCCGTTTTTTTACATAAATTTAAAAAATATTTTTGTTGTTTGTTAAACATTTGTAAATTATATACAACATACCTTGTTAAAATAAAATTCTTAAACTAATTACTGTAAATGAAAATATATTTAATGAGAAACACTTAACATATTAAAAAAATTTAACATAATAAGATTTTTAAAGAGATTTAAGTATTTTCTACAAAATATGATTTAAAGCTTAAAAATATTTTTATTTAAATTCAATACCTAAAAAAGGCACAACTTCTTAGAAGGGGTTTTATTTATAATAATTGGGCAGATAATATTCAGTATACATTTTAAATTAAAATAATAATGTGGTGGCTACCAATGTTTTCTTTTATTAGTAGAAATAATAAGAATACTGCCACTATTATGGTTTACAACTCAACTCTAGTTCAATTGAAATTTTACAGTTTTCTATTACTGTTTAAAACATTTACAACGCATCACAAGCAGTTGTGAAGTTAAGACCCTAATCATGTAAAACACAACGCAACGCCAAAGAATAACATTGAAAGCACAAAAAATGTCATAAATATTTTGTAATTTTGTTGTTTGTGCTTTCAATGTTATTCTTTGGCGTTGCGTTGGGTTTTACATGATTGGGCCTAAGTTTTAACCCAACTGAGTTCAGTTTTAAAACGTAATAGGGCCATAACTTCAAATGTGTTGAAAATTTTTCCAATTGTAGTTTAGATTATTTTTCAAAAGTCTAAGCTGCTATCAGACGGGATGTATTTTACATGTCTACTGTCAAATTTTTCATCTGTAAAAGTTGTACACATCGTGTGATACATATGTAACTTTGCATATGTAAAATACATGTGGAAATACATATGTAATTTTTTCGATTAGAACACGCTCTATTTTCCCGTGGCAAACATAAACAAAACAGCTGGTTTTTTGTTATACACGTTAAAAAGTCAGCTTTTGTTAACATTTATAGGTTATGTCATAAAGAAAACCATAAGCAGGTGTGATAGCAAAAGTTATGAATCGTATGTAAAATGGAAATTTTGACATACATACGGAATTACATATGGGTAAGAAACGTTACAGTACATATGTAAAATACATCCCGTCTGATAGCACCTTAACTACGTTGGTTTTAAGCGACTTGGTGGCCACACATCAAACTGATCCATAAAATTTACGTATATGTTGATAACACATTGTTCTGCATATCGCAGTTGTAATAATAAATTAAATGCGATTTTTATGAAAATAATCCCCTCTGTTCTGCAAACCGAGTCGATTTGAAAACGAGTGATTTTTTAAAACCGAATAGTTAAGCATTTGGTGTTCTGTAAATCGCACGATTTGCATTATTCGAAGCCATTTTCGAACAAAGGCAAATAAGCGGCAAAGTAAAAAAAGTATCAGTTGTTTACTGCTGGAGGAAAATTTAAATGATAATTTGGTTTTTTTAAAGAAAATTTTATATTGTTATTAAAAATGCCCGGATCTTTCATAATAAGTGATAAATCTTGTGATTTTACAAAAATTAACAAATTTGTAAGTGTTAGTAAAATTATTGTTTAATTAAGAATTTTGTTGCATTAAATGTTTTTTTTTTTTACAATAAGCAAAATAAGACTTGGATCTTTTTATAATATGCCGTGTTTACTTCATTTCTGTAAGCATTATTTAAAAAAACAGCTTTCGATTTGCTTTCGACCAGGTTTATGTACTCGATTTCAAATCGTGTAAAATTCTGCGAATTCGGTTTTGAGAACACCAAAATATTCGAATTCGTTTTAAAACCGAAAAATTGATTCGGATTCGGTTTGCAGAACAGAGGGGAATAAATTATTTGTCAATTTTAAATTAAATTTTTTTCATAAATTTTTAGACAAAACATAAATAAAATTTTAAGAAATAACGTGCGACCTAATCAAACTGGCGTCAAATATCTATGAAATTCAAAAGTATTTTGATTTCCGTCAAATTCATATCAAACATACGTGTGAGTTTTTTTACTACAAACACAATTAAAAAGATGTGAGTAGATGAGCCAGTTTTATGTGTGGGCATTCTATTTTTGCACTGGATCTATTTTAAAATTTTTCCATTCTTTTTTAAGTTGTATTTTAAAATATTCTAATTATGTTTTTTTTTGTTAAGAATTGTATTTTAATAATTGAGTAGTCGGCTTGCAAAGTCCGCTATGTTAATAAAACAAAATTCTAAAAAAATCGATTAAACAGTTTTTTGAAAATGAACTGCCAAGCTTTACAGAGTATTGAATATTTAACCAGAAATTGTGCGTAATTTATCGAATTTTTAACAGCATTAATAATGGCTTAGGGAGGCATTTAAAAAAAAACAAATAAATTGGCGGCTTTTACAGAATTTTTTTTTAGCTTATCGGTGTTTGCAAGTGAAGAAAAAAAATATGTTTTTTTTTATGAATTTTATCCATTTATAAAATCATTGAACAACACTGGATTATATTTTTGTTGGTAGATTTAAAAGTGTTTGAAGTATAAATTCAGATTTACAGTGAAAGAAACAATTTTTTCACAAACACACATTTTCAGTAGCACGTACGTATAAATTATTATTATCAAAACATATTAGGCGTGTTTATTTACTTTACAAGCAGACACTTGCAACGAGAGAGTAAATTTTAAAGGTTAACAATTTTTCTCCCAATTACTCAAATAAATAATAAAGTAAATAAACGCTTTACCTGCAAGCACATTGAGAGTATCTGCTGTAAGATACGAAATTCTGTCTTAATTGAATTGTTTTGAACTATTTCCACATGGTTTTTGCTCCTTAATTTAAGAAAAACATACATGTATCTTATGTTGTTGAACAATTTTAATTTAAAAATTAATTATGAAAATTATTTTTTTAACACATTTAAAAAAGTTTGTTTTGTAAACAAAAAGATGAAACAGGTGTTTAAATAATTCTTACTTTAAGTAAAACTTTTACTTAACGAAATTTTCAACAAATTTTTTGTCTCTCAAATTTGTATGTTCTTTTTTTATGCTCTCTCGCATTAATAAGATGACCCTAGTTCTACAACAAGGCAACAACAACTTTTATTATCCTAATAGACTGTCAAAAAATATGTGTAGATCTAGCAACAATAAATGCTCTTATTTGTAATCAAAGAAAATTGTAAACCCATTGTGACATAATGTAAGGTTCGTAAAAAATATTCAGCTGGGCTACTGGGGTTACCTCATTAATTGTATCATGCTCTCTCGTTGGAAGTTTTTACAGTACGTAAACACTTAGCTTTTACACATGCCTCAGCCAGTTCGGAAAACTAAATGCACTCACGATTTTTGCAAGGCAGCTTCAGTGGCAGCAAATTTTACATGTGAGTGGAAATTTGGCACTTGTATGCCATTTTATGTCAAAACGATAAACAATGTTACCCTGTTAAAAATGCAATGCAAATTTACAGGATTATTGTAAAACTGTAATTAATTTTGAAAGGCGTCTGTGTGGGGCCTATGGTCAATTCTGGAATTGTATGACATGACATAGAAGTTATCGTCACTAAATTTCATGTCAATAATAATATAAGGTTTTCATAGTATTGTCCCAAATTGAGATGAAATTTTACAAGTGTGTTGAATTCACACAGTTCCTATATGTGTAAAGAGGTAAATCTATATATATATATATATATATATTTTTTTTTTTTTTAATAAAATGAGAGTTTCATATATAGTTATTAATCTATGTAATGAACGAAATATTCAAAACTCAAAAGAATGATCATAAACGTCATTTACAATTTCGTACAAATTATTGCGGAAGTGCACCACCGCTTGTTTTTTTCGTTTAGAATTATATATTGAAAACAAAAACAAATTTGAGTTTCTTCTATTTTGTTAAAATATAAATTCGCAAGCGACAATTTTTATTCATCAGTTACGTTTTCGTGTGAAAAAAGGAAAATATATGAATTAAATACCAAATTGTTGCAATAATTCTGAAAAATAAAAATTTGAAAAAATAAATTTTGTTTTTTTTTTTTAATTGGAAAGTTTTAAATGCAATAAAAAAGTGCTGATTTTTAAATTATAAAACGGATATGTTCTGAAAACTAAAATCGAGTGAAATTCAAATCAATTGATCGTTTTCAAAATTGTTTCTTTTTCGTTTCAATTTTACTCTATTTCGAATAATAAAATTTATAATTTAAACATTTTTTAAATTAATAATAAAATTATAAAGAAAGTCAATACTTTGGACCTGAACAAAATATTAAAAAAAAACCCTTGAAAGAGGTGAATATATTTAAACTATTACCTGTTTCAGACTATGCAACATGTCCCTCAAATAATATTCGTTTTTTCTTTTGGGGTCCTTTTAAGAACTCGTATACGTTCAGACGTTACTTTTTTTTTTGCACGCAGCAATCAACAATTTATCTTCTGATATATACTTAATTAAAAATTTTTTTTCTAAACTTATTTAAAAGGAACACCAAATTGTTGTTGATTTTTCATTTCGTGAGACATTCGTCTGTTTCATTAAATATTACTGTGCGACATGTCCCATAGTTTGAAATAGATATATGTCTGCCGTATTCATAAAAATATTTTAAATTTTAATTAAGATTTACAAAACAAGTTTTTTATGAATTTTTTTACCTAATAATGAATCCACTATGTGCATTAATTCTACAAATACCTCAATTATGAATTATCAAAAAAAAAAAAAAAATGTCTGGATTTGGAAAATTAAACTATAGCGGAATTCACCCTTGATAGTAAAGTCCCTTGTAGACCTTGTTAATCTTATAACTTTAGTAAAAATACTAACATTTACAAAACTGCAACAACAAAATGTATTAGACTAAAATATACTACGCTGTGGTTGAAAAATCCCACAAAAAGCAGTAGTAAACAAAGTGTGTGAATTTACCAGAATAAAACAGCTGAAGAAACTTTATTTGTCTCTTTCTCTCACTCAGCAAATTCATTAATTTACAATGCATACGAAAAAGACACTCACGCTTTGAAGTATAAAATCGTATTAAATATAACAGAGTTGTACTCTTAATACAAAGGGTGAAAACCGCTTATGTAAATTGATTTATATATTTAAAAGCTCTTAAGGGAGTAATTATTTTTGTCTTGGTTTTATAAAACATAATTTTAAGCCAGAGTTCCTATTTTACAGTTATTGCAGAATGGAAATGTATCGCCAGTGTTCTGGTTAAACATTCAAGTGAAATTTTAATTCACACGCTTCAGTTCTTAGTAGTCAGGTCTTGAAAAGGGAAAAGAAAATGCCATTTGTTTTCCTCTTTCTCCAAACTCAAACTCAAGACTTGACGACTAAAACCTGAATGTGAATTAGCACTTAAACAATTTTCTTTTTCTACCGCATTATTGAAAGTTTATTTTCTAACAATTTCGCCAGTTCTCTATATCCAGCATTTTGATAGTTAAACAGTTCGGCATATAATCTTTTATATATGTTCATATATAAAAACAAAATAATATTGCCACTTTAACACTACATCTTATGCATGTTCTTTATTAAAGTTGATTTCTAATTTAAATTACAAATATTTTTTAAGTTTTAAATCTTTGTAGTTAATATAAAAAAATTGTAAATAAACTAAAATTAAGTTTAAAAACCATATAAAATTTTTTAACAAGAACAAAATCCCTAAATTAACACAAAATTATGTAACTTATGTCCAATATATTATAATAAGATTTATTAAATTAAAAAAAAAAAGAAAAAAAAAAACAAAATTTAAATTAATTATTTGATATAAACAAAAGTTTCAAAAGCAAATAAAAGATATTTATTTAACAAAAATTGTAACTAAAAAAAAAACAAATTTGTTTCCAAACTAACTATACATACATACATACATATATTTGAAAGAAAATGCAATTATCTACAAAATTAAGAAAAATTATAATATTAAATTTAATACAATTAAGTAAAACCAAGAAGGTAGTTTTATATACATAAGCATAAAAAATAAAATTTAAAAAAAAAAAAAACATTTGTAAACAGAAAAATAAATTAAAAAAGAAAAGGATACACAAAAAATTATAAATATACACATACATATATTATACATTAATTATACAATATTAGTAATGGTAACAATAATTGTTAACATTTTAACTAAAAATACTTGTTTAGTAAAATTTAAGTTTAAGAATATTTTGAAAATAGTTTAAAATATAAATAAAACAAGTTCGCTAAAAAAAGGAAACAACAAATACTAATAAAAAGAAAACAACAAAAAATAAAGTTTATTAAAAAAATAACAGCCTAAATTAATTTAAAATTCTATTCTACCATTCTTGTTTTTTTTTTATAAATATACATATATTATAATAAAAGGAAATTAAAAAACAAAAATAGTTTGTAAGTTTTTATATACATATTTAAAAGAGGAATTACTTAAAAACAAAACAACCAACAAATAAAATAAAAATTTAATTAAAAAAAGGAACTACATACTTATAATTTTTATAAAGTAAAAAGAAACATTCAGTTTTAATTAAACTATAACAATTACTCTTCTCATACATATTAAACAAAAACTTTTAATAATTTATTTTATTTTGATTATAAATATGTATTTCAATTCTTATTTTATTTTCTTTTTAAATATATAATTACGTTCTTAAATATTTTATTTAAATTAATTTTTAGCAAATTTTTTATTTTTATTAACCATTAATCTTAATAACTATTATTTTTTTCTACATAAGCCAAGCCTAGTATATTTAATATACAATTTATATATTTTTAAAAGAAAGAAATTAACAAAAAAAAAAAAAAAAAAAAAAAAAAAAAAAAAAAAAAAAAAAAATTAAATAATAAAAAAAGAAAACCATTGTCGTTTAACTATTATTATAAGCCAGCTAGCAGCAAGTAAAGAAACAAACAAACAAAACATAAGTAATTAATTAATTAATATTAAATTAAATAAAAATTTAAAAACACAATAAAACAAATAATTTGTTTTTCTTTTTAAAATTATGTTTAAGTATTTAATTATATTATGAATTAATGTAAAAGAAAATTACCACAACATCCAAAATCTTAAAATAAATTTAAAAAAAATTTTAAAGAAAAATATAACAACATAATTATAATAATGAAATTTTGTACATAATATACATGCATAAATTACTACATATTAGCTTATGATAACACACACACTCTTTCTTTCTCTCTATTTTCTTATATTCATTAAAAATGCATACACAGTCTTCATTTATATACAACAGCACATTTAAAGAAATATTATTGTATTAATTAAAAAAAGAAAGAATAAAAACAACAAATTTATCATGTATGGCACTTGGTGTTTTTTTTTTTTTTTTTTTTTTTTTTTTTTAATTTGGGATTGATAGCAAGATTGCGAGATTGTTATTTTATTTTATTTTTTTCTATCAACCTTTACCTAAACCCAATTAATACAGAAGCTTGATATCAAATAAGAAATGATCTAATTCAAACGTCAAAAAGTTTCTCAACACAAAAAGGAAGATAATTTCTCTATTAAAAATATTCAAAGGGGACATTAACACGGTGTCTTCAGACTTGTTTTATTCATTCTCTTTTGAATATGCTTCCAAAAACCTATTGTCTTTTCACGATGCCTTTCCAAACATGTCTGCTTTCATGTCTAATTGTCTAATATCCTTTTAAATACAAATTAAAAAACATGAAAATTCATAAAAACAAATATGAAAACTCGTTTCGTGTCTGTTTGACAACCCCTCTTTCTTCTCTTACGCGATCGCCTACAAATAAAACAAACGTGTTTGTTAGACATGTCTGAAAAGACACCGTGTAAAATCCATCAAAGAAAGGTTTGACATAAGACGTTTGTTTTTCAAACTTTTATTTTGTGTTTGCCGGGTAGCCGACACATATTTAGTTTGAAAAAGCAAAAACAAAGCAAAAAAGTATGCATGATAAAGGGCTAAAAAACATTTTTCTTCGTTGCGTTACTTTCTAATTCTCTTCCAAAGAAAATGTTTTCAAATTGAATTACTATGTAAATATTTCTGGTCAAACATGTATAAGAAGGTGCTAAGACGATCAATATACACTTCGTTTTTTGAACTTACTATTACAAGTTTAATGTTAATAGGTCTGTTTAGTTATTTTACTAGCAGAATCTTGCAACGAGAGAGTATGGGTACGTTCGTAAATGCAGTTGTTGTGCATCACTTGCGCATTGGTAGAGTTTAATGTTCGTACAAGCATCACCTGTAAGAAACTAGTCATTACTCTTATATGTCAAATGCGTCAGTTAATTTACTGATACAATAGCTTTTGATATAAAATAAATCGTTTTATTTTTGTTTTTTTTATGCTTTTCTTGTAGTTTATAAGAAAACTGTCACTTTTTCGTTCAATATTTTCAGTAAAATTTGTCATCGCTATTGCTGATAACATTTTTTTTTTTTGTTATTTTATTTTCGTTTAAGAAACTTTTGAAATTTAGCTCGTGTTCGAAAAAAATTTTAACTTTGCACAGCTGTTGTGCAGTAAAAAAGCATTAGCTTCACAACTGCAACAAGTGATCACGCAGTAGCAACAAAATTTTGCATCACTACAGCAGTTGATGCACAGTTTTTATGGATTTACTAAAGTACCCAATATGTATGTTTTATATTTAGCCATGTTCTAGAAATTGAATTTGAGTGAAATTAAATATCAAATAAATTTTGAAAACGATCTGTTTAAAAAAATGCATAAACATTTTCCCTTTAATGAACTTTGACTATCACTTATTTTAATCAAAACTTCTCTTAAAATTAGAAAAAATTGTGGTAATTTTTAAAAAAAATTCGCTGAAAATCTTTATCGATTTTACTTTTATTTGATTTCGATTTTCAAACCATGGCCGATTTTTCACTGTTTTTTTTTATTGTGTAAAAATTCACACAAAAAAGTTCCCCGGTATTTTGATCCCTTTTTCCATAACAAAACTTAAAACCGCTGTATAAATTTTTAACAAGTTTGTATATTTTTTTAAGGGCGTAAATACTTACTAGTGCAAATTGTAATTTTCAGTTATTGAGTCAGGGCTTATTCTATATATATGCAAATAATTGCTATTCTGAACATTTAAAATGCGAACAAGTGACAAGTCATTATTCACTAATGCGAAAGCAAATGTCAAAATCGCAAAATTTATTCGACGTAAGTAAAAAATACTATTTTATTTATTTATTTTTAAAAATACACAATAAATTTTTCAATTACTTAATACGGCTAGTGTCCCAAAAAATAATCCCCCTATTATGTAAATCGTTGTCAATGTCGACATCAATTTTAAATTTTCAAAGTCTATATCACTTATGTTATGGGCCCTATTGTCGTTTTCAACTCAACGCAGTTTGGTTGACTACGAGTCGACCCAACTTTCACACAACCAAACTGTATTTTAGTAATTATTAAAATTTTTTCGCTATTTTAGCAAACTTTTTCGATTTTTTGCAATTTTCGCGTTTACTAATAAAATTTGTGCCTATAACTTCCATGTTTACATTTTATTTAAAACTTCTTTAACTTTCATTTGAGTCGTTGCAATATTTCCTCTCGACTAAAAAATAGAGAATTCTGCTTAACGTCGACTTAAAATCGTCTTAGAAAATATAGAGTGACTGTCAATAGTAATCGATTATTGTCAATAACTACTAAGAAAATATAATTACCGTTCCAGTGCCGTCGATTTTCATAATAGGGGTGATTAAATTGCTTTTAATAATAAAATTTAATTCAGCGATGCAATCATTAAGACTTTTTAAGTAGTGCTACCATTTTAGCGTATTAACTGCTAGATTTATCAAAATGAGTTGGGGGAAAAAGTATGCTGACTTGACTGCCTTTTTTAGCATATTTCCTTGCCAAAAGCAGATTTTTGTTTAGCAAATTTTTATTTTTAAGAAAAGCAGAATTTTTTAGCATATTTTTTTTAAGAAATAAAAGTACTATAAAATATTATTTATTAAAATTTCTTTTTATTTGGCATATTTTTTTTGTAAAAAATTGACATATTTTTAGCAAATTTTAAATATTAAAAATTTTAGATTCTAATCTTAGAAATTTTTAAGCATATTTTCTTCATTTTACGATTTAGCAGATTTTTTTTGTAGTTTGGCATATTCTCATCAAACATCTTTTTTGGACAATTAAACAAATTTTTTAAAAATTTAAGGAAATATAGATTGTAATAAAAACCACAAACAATTCCGCTTAATTTTAAATTTCACGTTTATTTGTTATTTTTTGGTCAATGTTGCCATGGCGGATTTTTATGTGATATCAAAAAACTAACTGCCCGTTCGCCGATATCGCATAGAAAATTACATTTTTGAAAGTTTGTTTTTGTTTTAAATGTTATTTACTATGCGAACGTTAACGTTCGATATCGGTGAACGGGCAGTAAAACTTCCAAAAGTACTGTAAACGATTTTATAAAACGGTACAAGCAAACCTTTAGTGGAGATCGGAAACAAAAAGAAAGCAAACAAGTTGTTAAAAAAAACTATTAGCTTACAAACAATGTACTACGTTCAATAAATCTAATTCCGGGTCCCTCTGCCAATGCTAGCGTAACAAAATATAACGTCAGTACCCCAAAAATAATTCGGCTGGATAGTGTTTTTCAAAGCTATCGTGCAAATAAATATCCACATCGCACTGAAAAGCAGACGGCTGTTGCAACAAAACGGGCACGCATTCTTTGCGACAAAGTACGAAAATAGCTAAATTTCGTATATAATACAGGGGTGTTCTCGAAATCGAAAACGCAAAACGCAAGAATTTTCAAGTTCTTTTTAATACACTCATAATCAAATTTTTTATAATTTTCTGATAGAATTCAGTTTAATAGAGAAATATTTGTATTGTGTTGTATTTGTATTTATTTAACTACATAAATCTAATAAAAAAACGACTTTTAAATTCTTGCGTTTTGCGTTTTCGATTTCCAGAACACCCCTTATAGATCTACAGCTGTGCTCCACAGAGCACAACGTTTGCCATCTCTTCAACTATGACTTCGGCCATTTATATAAAAGAATGCCTGCAAATACGTTTGCTGGCCCACTCTTCAGTAAAGTTGTAGCCGGATTTAGCCCCCAGCCTTTTTTAAAAATCTATTGGATTTGTATTGAAGAAATCAGGTCGACGTAATAGAATCCAATCTAATACCAATCCAATATATATGAACTCACCTAACAGACCAAGTTTTGGACAATTGAATAATATTGGGAAAGTTAAAGAGGTTTAATGGAAATTTAATAATGTACCTTTCTAAGTTTAAACCACTACTTATTAGTATAATTAATATAAATAGAAAACTACACAATATTTATAATAATATCTCTAATAATCAGCCTTACTACGTACGGGTGTCGTCGTACTCGAAAACCAGTCGATTTAAAAAAGACGTAAGTACGAAAAACTTCCTATGCATTTGACATTGTTGTAATATTTTTATTATGCCCAGCGGGAAAAAGAAAGTATGGATGCCTTCTAGTTGGCCTCTCCTTCTTTTGGATGTACAAGGCCTTCTCACTCCTTCCCATACTCATCTTTTTTACACACGTCATTGCGGGGTAGGCCTTCCGCTCTTGCTTCTTTGGCAGGTACATTAGAATGGCAACTGGATTAAAAAAATTGTTTTCTTTTACTCTTGGTTTGCAAAAAACAAAATAAAAAATGGTACTCCTCTTCTCCTTCTCATAGAAGCGAGTGTGGAAGGTGTATCTTATCTTTTATACAAAAGGGCCGAGGCCTTCCTCATCAGTTAGATCAGAATTTAATCAAAAATAATTCTAAGCAGCCCTTTAATAAGGCCTGAAGTAAGAAAGTCTTCTGAGTTTTCCCGCTGAGTGTACCTATATCAAAACAAATTTCAAACGACTACGACAACGACTCTTGTAATAATTCTGAATATGTTATAATATTCCTACGTTCCTTAATGCAGTATACTGCCTGCGCTGCATCAAAATAGTAAACTTGTTTGACCATGTTGACGCAAACTTGATGCTATTTATGTTGTGATTATTTTATTTTTTTACTTAAGCGCAGTATTGCATTTATGAGCGTTTAGTTTCTCTTAGTATTTTATTGTACCTGAAATTTGACAAAATTGTTTAATTCACTTAAAACAAAACTAAAACATTCTTTAATCATACGTCGTTTTGTGTTAAAAAAAATTACAAATCGAAATAACGTAAAAATAACAATACCAATAACATGTTTTCCCAAAAATATATCGGTTATCGTATTTTCAGCTTATATATAAAAAAATGGCTTTTATATGATAAATATTTTCCATTTTAAAAAGTTTTTTGCTTCTCCTGTTAACTTGTAAAAAGTGAAGTTACGTTATTTTGCATTTTAGATGATGGAATGTAGACCTTTCGTTGTTGTTGCTTTTGTTACAGCTCGACTACTAACACAAGTTCTTCCTTAGAGGAAAAAAACGTTTAAAACATTTTTCGCTGTGATGACCCAGTTGTATTGTTTATACATACATATAAAGAAAAAATATGTTTTTTCCAAATTTCTTAAGAGTAGCTTAAGTCGCTTAATGAAAAAATTGAGTCATTACAAGTAGAAAAGGTTTTAAATCTTGACGCTAATACAATAAAATACAGACATAAAGCAAAAAACTCCTCAAAAAAAACTTCAACAAAACTGAGGATATCTCGAAACTACAATATTCGACGTTTTTCATATTGGCACAGATGTACGTACATATCGTTACCTAAAACGCAAAAGGCCCTAACTAACCAAAAATTAAAAATCGACTTTTCATTGATTCTGATGTATTGCATCAACACAAATGTCCACAACAAATTTTGGAATCTTTCGACCAAAATTAGCGATTTTATTAACAAAAAACAAAAAGCACTATCTACAAAATATTATACGATAAACGTTAATAGACATAACTAACAGTTTGCATTATATGCAACATTGTTATTTGTCAAAACCACTGGTAGGTTTAGCAAGGAAAATAGAAGAAAGAATAATTATAAACAGTTTAAGGCAATTTATCAATTTATCATTTTAAATAGTTTTTTGCTTCTCCTGTAAAATTGTCAAAGTGTTAGATAGAACCTTTTACGTTTTAGGTAACGATATACTTATTAAAAATATTGAACAAAATTAAGATTTTTTTTTTATTATTTTGCCTCAGTTTTGCAATAGGCATGACATGTTGTAATTGTAAATATTTATTATTTATGCATAAATACATTTATAAAAAGCAATAAATTTTTGAGCGCTTACAATTTTTAATTATCAAACGTTTGGCTATAATAAAAAAACTTTTAATATATTTTTTTTTACAAAAAGTCTGTTATCTTTGAATGGTTAAATTAAAAAATCATTTAAAAAATGTTAAATCCTAACAGTTTGATATGTAATGAATTGAAAATTTTCAACTTTCGCATTTGCAATTGGATAATATTTAAAGGATTCAAAGAAAATCGGCTTCTTTTTTAATAATATACTTTATTAATTTTATAAAATGTACATTTAAATGGAAAAACTATTAACAAATAAAATTTTTGTAAAAAAGGGAACAGTTTTTTTTTAATTTTTTTATAAAAAAAGAAAAGAAAAATATAGCATTGTAAATAAGGTAGAGCATAAAGAACAAAACTTTATATATAAATTTTGTAATTATTAACAAATTAAAAAATCTAAAATTTAACATAAAAACATCTAATAATGGAATGCCAGATTAAAAAATTCGTGTTTAAATTAAACAAAGAAGCTTGGCTTCTGTAAAAGGAAAATAAATTAAAAAAAGTATTTATTTAATATTTTGAAAATACACCTTGACTGTAAATTTGGATCCAATATTATAAAAAATCAATTCAAATTAAAGAAAGTCATCATCAAAACACAGAAAATTTAAGGATAGTTGTGTAAGTTTCAAATATTGTATCATAAATACATACATTGCAAAGTTAATAAAAAATTTTTAAATTATACATATACACCCCATATTTATACATTATGTAGGCCAAATTATTTAAAACTTTCATTACCAAAATAACGTGAGTTTGTAGCTCACAATAAAAACCAATTTCATCCAAAAAAAAAAAATTTAACAAGAAGAAAAAAATCCAAATAATATAAGTACATACATTTCAATTAATACACTCGATATTGAAATTAAAAAAGTGTTTTAAAAAGAAAATGACATCTGCCATCTTTAAGGATTGAAAACAGAAAAAAAAATCCCATTAAAGAAAAATGTTGTTTTAGTAAATTATACATACATTTACATTAATTTAAGATTATAATTTAAAATTATGATATTAAAGTATATTCAAAACAAGGAAATGCAAAAAAAAATATATATATACATATATTATTTCAGTGTAAATTTAGTTTTAAGATAGCATTTTTTGAAGGCGAATAAATGAAAATAAATCAAGAACAAAATCATTTTTCAAACATTTCAACTGCTGTTTAAATTCACATAGTTAATTAAGTTAAATAGAAATAAATTAAATGTAAAAAGCTTTTTTTAAAAACAAGCTTTTATTTTTTTGCGCTAAAAAGAAAATTTTCCTTAAAAACTTTTACTATCAACTTATAACGTCATTACACAATTTATATGATAAAAAAGCTTGTCGCGAGTTTTACTTGTGTAGAAAAACAAGTAAATTAAGGCCGCTGTTACGGTTCACAACTTAAATCAGTTGAGCTGTAGTTTCTTAATTTTTGTATTATGGTTTACATCTTTGCTATATTGCGGCGAACAAAAAACATCAAACAAATTACAAACTCATCACAACCAGTTATTTTAACTCAGTTGAGTTGTGAACCGTAATAGAGGCCTAAATAACTTGATGTATGTAATTGATTTTTACTATTAAAATTTACAAACTAACTGCCGTATTCATAACATAAAGTTAGCCACAGTTTGTACACTACGTACAACGAGCTGCTAACTAGAATGCCGATTAGGCTTAGCAGCTTGTTAGCACAGAGTTTATTCATAACGAATTTTATCCGTCTGCTAACTTAAGGTAATTTTTTATTTTTAACACATTTAAATAAGAGCTTGTTTTTTAAAAAAGTTTTTACTTTTAATTTATTATTTTCTCTTTAGCACATTAAAATAAAAGCTTGTTTTTTATAGCATCTTTAGTTTTAATAAAACCGTTTTCAAATAAAACGAAACCTTTTTAAAATTAAACGAAACCTTTTTCAGAATAAACGAAACTTTATTCAAAATAAATGAAACTTAATTCAAAATAAATAAACGAAACCTTTTTCAAAATAAACGAAACTTTTTTTCAAATTAAGGGAAACTTTATTCAAATACAGTTAAACATTTTTCAAAATAAATTAAACCATTTTTAAAATTTTGTAGTGAATTTATTTTTTGTATTGCTTTGCATTACTAATTAATGTCTGTCAAAATTGCTGTTTTACATAAGGTTTATAATCTTTGGTCACACACCAACATGTAATTTGCTTCTGACATTGTCTCTGTTTTTCGCATAGTTATTGCAGAAACCAAAGTAATTCTCGGTTTCAAAATAACGTGCTGCCGCCACAAAAATTTTTATTTGCGCAGGAAAAGAGTTAAGCCATCTTAACATTTTTTTCTTTAAATTCGAAGAATCCAATTAAGGATATTATAATTAAACGTTTTTCTTTATATATTTGAACATAATTAATATTCAATGGTGAAATTATCATACATACATCGGTATTGTAAAATATTAACTTCAGCCGGCTAATGATTCCGTCAATAGTGTACCGCCGCTGCCGATTTCTTCCCGGCATAGATTTCTGACACAGCTGATGTCAGATGGTTTGTCAGAAGAAAATAGAGCACGCTCTAACTTGGAGGCCACACGATCAATTTTTGTCTTTCAATTCCTTTCAATTTGCTCTCACTCTCATTTTTTTCACTAACACACTCACACTTTTTAAATTGATCACGAGATTGCTCTTAATTTTGTATATCCATTTGTTTGGCAATTTTATGGTCAATTTAACAGCTGATTAGAAGTTTAGTGAGCAAATTTTTCGTTTGTCAGTATAAATTGTTTTCTTGATGACATCTTGAAAGTAAATTGCTTAAAAATTGCGTGCAGCCTACGTCACAGCTTTCAATTTATGTAAATTTTGACAAACAGCATATGTAAAAGACTATCAACAAGAAGTTGATCGTGTGGCCGCAAGGTAATTTAAATTTTGTCAGATGACTTTGCGTCTGACTTTTAGAGATGCAATGAAAATTTGACAAGTCAGATGTAAAAAACATGTCGTCTACGGGCACCTTTAATGAAGAGCTTGTTCTCTCGCAGCTTTACAGCTGTACCTAAACAAGGACGGAAGGCGGAACGTTTTCTTCAGCGTAGCTTTTACGCTGATATGCCATACCTAAATAAGAGCGTCAGCGTTGTGCCATAAAGAGTAATGTTAACTTTCGTGCCGACTAAAACCCTCATAAAAGACATAAGAAATTGAATTAAAACCGCTAGTTTGACCTAAAAATAGCTAATTTGCCATTATTTATTATCAAACAATAAAAACAGGGTTGTCAAAACAACAAATATAGCAGCCTTGTTTATTTTAACGCGCTGTCAAAATCGGATTTTCCAATTGCAAAGCGCTACCGTTGCGTTGCCGTCGCGTTGTTTCGGTATGCTACATACAAATTGTATGGGCATGAGGATTTTTGACAGCTAGAAAACGCGTTCCGCTCTTGTTTAGGTATGGCTGTTAGGCGACACTTACTATGCTACGGTCAGTGGTAAAATAACTAAATAATGATTGGGAATGAAATTTTAACTTTGAATATGCCTTCTCTATCGGGCTTAGCATAGGAGAATAAGGTGGTAAAATTTTAATGTACATTCACCTTTGTCCACCTTATGTCATATTACTTGGGATTTATGGATTCTTAAAAATAAGTTTTGTAGCCTTGGGTTGCCTTCAATTTTATCTAAGAGCTCCCGAAGAAATACTTGGAAACGGGCCGAATTCACAGTGGAAACAGAAAAAACTTTATGGTAATCAACGCCAGTATTATCTATCGTAGCAATTAGAGTCATGTTCTTTCTCCTTACGGTTGGCAACACAACTTTCACCTTCCTTAGCAAAAAAAAAAAAAAAAAAAACCTAGATCCCTACAAAAATGGTTTAATTTAATTTGAAAAATGTTTAACTGTATTTGAAAAAAGTTAAAGTTTCATTTATTTTGAAAAAGGTTTCGTTTATTTTGAATAAAGTTTCATTTATTTTGAATAAAGTTTCGTTTATTCTGAAAAAGGTTTCGTTTAATTTGAAAAAGGTTTTATTTAAACTAAAAATGCTATAAAAAAGGGTTTTTACTTTAAATTTTTGTATTTAAAACTTCCATTCGTATTCACAGTAAGTCCTCCCATAAGATACCCATATTGAAGGCAAGAATTAAAAACTTAGTGCTCCAAATCGATTTAGAGTGACGCCACTTTATTTACGAAGTATTGTCAGTAAGCCCTTTTATTTGATACCCCTATAATGCATTACGATTAATTAGTCCGCCATCTAAGCTCTTTCACCATGTTTGGATAAGAATAAAGTCACAGCTAATCATGTATTCTCACCCAAACTAAATGTGAATATAAAATTTCAGCTCAGTCGGATGAAGATTATCTGCTTTAAAATTAAGTTTCCAGCTTTAGAAGTCCGCCATGTTGGATTTAGAGTTGACGTCAGTTTATATTTCGAGTAACTCTTAGCAAGCCCATTGGATACCCATATTATAGGAGTGCATTAAAAATAGCTAGTCCGCCATCTTGGGTTTGCCGCCATGTTGGATTTAGAATGACATCACAGAGTTTACCATGAATTATCATCCAAACTAAACGTGTATACAAAATTTCAGCTTAATCGGCTGAAGATATATGCTTCAAAATTGAGTTACAAGATTTCAACCGAGCACACATACATACAATTTAATTTATTAGAAATATAACACAACCTTGAATAAATTTTTTATTTCCGTTGCTTTATTTATTCACCCCTATCGTGAATAATTTTTCCCTCGTAATTTGTTTCCTTTTCACGTATTTTCGATCATGAAAAACTCCCATGAAAAAAATTAATCCATAGGAGAATAATAACGTGAAAAATGTTCGCGGGACAAAATTCCCCTTATCGTAATTTGTTCACTTTTCCCTTTGAATTTCTCCCTCTATTGTTGCTGGGGAACAAAACATTTACATACATATGTAAGTAATTCTTCTCATACAAAACATTTAAATATGTAAGTAATTCTTCTCATAATTCGAATATTGAAGTTTACAAAATTAATTTTAAGGTCAATTTCCGTTAAAAGAGGTACAAACTTATATGTATATTGTTCAACAAAATGCAAAAAATTTTAGAAATTATTTTACTACATAAAAACTTTTTAAGCTAATGTTGCAATCAAACTATCACTCCAACACAATATATTTTATTTTGTTTGTTTTTTTAATTTTCTTTAAAATATACGTGTATATTTTTGAACCCAAAAATTTTTTTTTAATATTTTTTAATATTTCTTCTTTTTTACATTCAGTGAGAACTGATAGCGCGAAAAATTGTTAAAGGGAGTTTCACGATAGCATTCCTCCTTTCGAGGGGAATAAAAATTTTATGGGAACAAAAATTCCACGATAGGGGTGATTATTTCATAACAGACTCACTTAGTTAAGTTAGCTAGCTACTAGTTATCAAATAAACACAATTTTAAATAATTCTTGTATTATTTCACAATAAGTTCGCTTAGTTAAATTAGCTGGTTACATATTTCCAAATAAACACAAACTTTTAATAAATTTTTATATTACTTTACAATAGGTTCACTCTGTTAATTTAGTTATCTCTTTATAGAGACTTGTCAAGACTGAATTGTTAATTTTATTTTTTTCAAACGAAACTTTCGATGTAATCCATTTCTCCGATTCAGCAAAAATTATGCCAAGTGTTCCTCAATTTTCATAAAACGTCAGTTTAGTGAACCTTGAGGTAACAGAAAAAGGAGGTGAACTGATCCGTGTGAAATATATTTCGCTATCAACACACTTAATGCTTAACAAAGTAATCAGAAAAATGATATTTAATAAAGTTAAAAAGCATAGTATATAACTAGTATGCCGACTGGTGAGAACGTTCTCTTTTTTTTTATAACTCTCATCACACATATAGGTTCTGTGTGCATTCAACACACTTAAGAACAACAAAAACAAAACAAAATTTGAAATTTTTTAATTTAAAATTTTTCACAATATAACACTTCATGTTTAATTTTATGACTTAAACACATAATTAATAATTTTTTTCAATACATTTTGCTAATTTGCTTTTACAAAATGTTTTTATTTTTCACAAACTAAAGATTTTTAAATAAATTTTTTTGACACTAAATTTTTTCTGTTGTTAATATTATTAAAGCCAGCAGAGTAGCATTTTGTGGTATAAAAATAATATTTGAAATCATTAATTATTTATATATTATCCGATATTGCAGAATAAAAATTTAGCAAACATGGCTTTTAAAAGTTTATAAGCGCAGCCAGCATTCAATAAATTGAAAATTTATTGAACTAAGAAAATTTTATTTTGGAAAAAAAAATTGTTGCCACATTCTATACGAATTTATGCAACTATGTTTAGTGGTGGAAATAGTTTTATACACCAATACATTTGAAAAAAATCTTACTAATACAAACATAAAAATGTACCACTGACAGTTGAGTTATGTACCTGTCAAAGAGTCGGCATACTAGTTGTATACTATGTTAAAAAGGTTTACTTGACATCAGCACAATTTTTATTTCAAAAAAGGAAATTAATTTAAATTAAACGTCTACGCGGACGCTTTTGCTTTATCCGTTGCCTGCGGCCGGCTTAACTCTTCCCCCCTTAAACGCGAGCGTCACCGGTTACAGTGCTTGGAATTTTTTTTTGCTTCACTATCTAAGCAATTGGTTATAACATCCAACCACCAAGGACAAAGCGCACTACCGCAATAAAAGCAAGAACCAAAGTTCCTAAGCTTAAGAAAGAGCTTGCTTTGCTCTGTTCTTTTAATTACTCTATGTAACGCTGGTTGTATAAATGTAGTTATTTAACTAATTGTAACGACAGCGTCTCCTCGAAGATGTAGGTGGAATTTAGGGAGGTCAGAAGGGCTGGCAAAGGCTTGTACCCTTGCTCTTCATAAAAATCGTACATTGTGTTGTTAACGGATACCGATGCGTTATGATATGTTACTATGAACGTACCGTTAATGGTCAGCTGGTTAGCATTCACAACAATATGTCCGTTGTAAGAATTGAAAAATAGAATGCGGGATTTCGAAACTTCAAAGGAAAGGATATGAGAATTATTACTCTTCCCGCATACTGCTGGTTTACTTTTGAGGAGACTAGGAATGCACTTTGTGATATATCTCTTATGTTACCCCGTTCACATATGCTTAAATCATCGTATGAGATCATAAATTTCGTCTTGACAAGTCACCACATTGGATTTTTTTTTTTACTAGCATCGACTAACAATAGTTTGTTTTTACAATAGGCAAGGTTATCATAAACATGATTATAGAGCTATTAGTGCTTAACCGAATTTTTGAACAAGCTAACTTCTTTTTCAGAAAAAAGAAATGCGTTAATAACCTTACTCTTAGCCCACATTAAGGCTTGTTCTATCTTTGTTACTTCTTCCTTAGGAACCTCCAACTTAAATTTGAACCCGAGGGCAGCGGGTGAACGTCCTCCAAAATTTTGTTTGTCCTGTTCGCTATTTCATTAAGTTTATCTTCAGTTAAATGGTTAATGATGATCTGATCTGGTTTTCCGTTTGTCTCATACTATCATTAATTTGTTCACTTATAAGCCGAAAGTCGTCCCCGTCAGGAGTCCCAGCAATCCATTTCCAGGCGGTTCCTAACGCATCTATGGATCTCCTCGTCTTACGGAAGGGTTTAATTCTCTCCATCACGTCTCTTATACTGTCTAGCTCGAGATTCAGGAATTGCAGTAGAGGATTGAGCGACTGCACCCAATATTTGATGTGAACATCTAATAGTTTTAGCTCCCGCTTATATATCAATCTAAAGTCTCCATCCTGTATCAGTGTGCGTCCGGTCCTAAGGGTCACTATTTCCGAGTTCGAGCAGTCCAATATCTGAACTTCACGTCCGCCGAATAAAATAAAAGCCTGTAAGAATATAAATTACCTTATGTTATCTTTATGAACCACCTTGTTGGCAATCAAAACTGTAGAGCCAAGATCCTTTTGAATGATATTTTCAACGTACAACTTCGAAAACTTATTCCCTAGCCCTTTATTTGTCCTGACAAACACTTTTTATCCTTCGCAAAATTCCCTATTACCAGATACTTCATTACGCTTTGCTACAAATGCTTTCTGCGATTTCTCTATTCTTCCCCTTAACAAGTCCCTCAGTTCTGTGGGTACAGAATGCACTATTTCTATAGTATTCTTTTCTCTCACGGAGTGAAAAAATTTATTATATTCTATCGTAGCCAAAAGAATACGATCAACTATGTCCTCTATTTTATTTTCAGCTCTCAGGCAGCGTGCGATTTCTCCTAGGGTACTGTGTAAGCGCTCTACCTGGCCGTTAGGGGTGCTATGCATTGGCGGACACGTATATACCTTTATTCTAAAATGATCCTTTACCAATGTTCTTATAGTTTGTGAGTTTAAGGATTTCTCGTTATCACACACTATAATTGTATTGTTAGACGCGTTAAGAATTAGTACAAATTAGAGGCTCTTTTACATGCACTATGGCGCTCGAGGCTATCGCCAAGACCATAGCGAACTTGGAGAATTTATCGACGCACGTCAAAATGTGCTTTTTGTCAGTGATAAAGATATCTACATGCAAAATTTCCCCTGTATAAGCCGGAATAGGAGTGAGGCCTACGTCTTGTCTCTTTGGATGTCGGCTATATTTCGATTCTTAACATATTTAACAATTTGCTATAAACTCCTCCTTATTCTCGGAAAGAATATTCGCCTCTCGTTTTCTTTTGCCGACCGATATGCCCTGCTATGTTCTGCGGCTATAATTTCGCTTTGATCACCCTCGCTAAATACTTCAATTGCCTGAAGAGGAGTGTAAATGAATCTAGTAGAAGGAAATATTTTACATGACTCGTTTTGAATTTTGCCGAGAACGGATGTCACAGAGCAATGCATTGATAACATTCGGATTAACGAAAGCTTTTTTGTCTCTCAATATCTTTTTGATAGAATCAAACACAATTATGTGTCTCAGTTGGGATTTAAACATAACACTCTGAGATACCTTTAGAGTTTCGCCTTCCTCTATCACTATTTAATTCTTGAAGCAATTAATTGGCTTCGGAACTAACTTAATAACCTTACTCAAGGACACCTCACTATATGCTGTTCCCGTCGATGGAGACGAGTGAAGACTATTTATATGTTGTCGGGACAACGCGTCCGCCACAAAATTCTCTCTACCAGGTTTGTAAATAAATTTCTGTGAAAATTGTTTAATAAAGGACATCCATCGTCTTATTTTGGAATTCGGGCTCTTCTCCGAAATAGTAAATGTAAGAGGCTGATGGTAAGTAAATATGTTTAGTTTTCTTACATCGTACAGATAGTTCCTTAACTTCTGTAGAGCCCGAACTGTCGCAAGAAGCTCACGCTCGTTAATAGCATAGGTTTCCTCTGTTCTCGTAAGGGTACAGGAAATCATAGTTATTGGTCTCCCTTTCTGCGACAGGACTGCACCTATTGCATTCGATGATGCGTCCGTCGTGAGGTCAAAAGGTTGCTCATAGTCGGGTTACAGCAATAAGACATCCTCGGATGCAATTATCTTTTTCACCTGCTCAAAAGCTACTAAGGCCTCGTGATCTAGTTCAATTTGAACGTGCCGTTTCCCCCTTATGTACCTGGTCAGGGATTTTACTATAGCCGAGTAATCTCTAACAATGTCTTTTACCTTTTTGGGGCATGTTTTTATGCCATCTTTTGAGACAACAAACCCTAAATATTCTACCTCCTCCAAAAGAAACCTCGACTTTTCCCTGGACACTCTCATATTTGCAACGTCCTCGAGATGTCGCCCTAAAGAACCCGAAAATACAATGACATCATCTATGTAGACGTAGCAACATCTACCTATTTCTTCTCGCAACACTTCATCAATTGCCTTCTGGAAAATACTAGGCGCATTTTTTAGCCCAAAAGAAAGTTTGCAAAATTCGAATTTACCATGCTTTATTGAAAATGCCGTCTTCTGCTGGTCCAGCTCTCTAAGTTTTATCTGGCGGAACCCAGACTTAAGATCTAAGTTTGAAAACACGACGACTTCCCAAGACTCGGCAAAATCACCGATATATATGGAATTGGATATCTTTCGCTAAGTGTCTTCTCATTGAGCTTCCTAAAGTCGATCACCACTTTTTTTTAGCAATTCATTAATTTCTCTGTCCACAAATTTTGTTAAAGCAGGATGGTATGGGTATGGTCTTGAATACACTGGTTGATCCTCATTTGTTTTGATGGCTGCTAACATTGAAATGTTGTGGGGTAAGGCTTCATCTGGATCAGCAAAAACCTTCTCATGAGTCACTAATAGCCTTCCCAAAGCTTGATTTAAAAGATCTACCCCTACTATCGCTTAAAAGGTTCAGAGTTCTGGCAAAATGAAAAAATTCGCGTTCCTATAAAAATTCTAACTTCACATTTACAAGTAACCTTAGAATGACCATGTACAGATTTCACAAAGAATGGGTTCAATATATTTCTAACACCTTTAAGACGACTCATTGGTTTAATATAATTTTTTGAAGTGTCGGTATCTAATAAAATTTGAATCGTCTTCCCTCCTTTTACCCGTTCTACATATGGGATGAGGGAACGACTCCTAAAAAATTCACTTATTCAATCTCATGACACTCTGATTCACTTTCCTGCTTTTCATATACTGACCCTACTTCAAAATCCTCTTCTTCGCTTCAATTGTTGCCTTCCCACCCATGAGTAATTTTATTTACCCTTTGAGCCTTCGGGGCTGGAACGTATTGCCTAGATGACTTCATAGAACTTTTTACAGCCTGCGGGTTATTTCTGTCCATCTCTCTTTGTATGCTTCTCACGCTTCTATCTACCTCCATAGGTTTGGGTCTTTGTATCCTGTCGCTGCGCCCTCCAACATGGTGGGTTTGCATATCGCGGCCTTGTGACGCAGTTTGATTTCTGGTGGTATCTGGTGACCCATCTGTTTGTCGCAAGTATGGATGATTTCCAGCGTGTTGCTGGTGGGGGGAGGACGAGCCCTGTCTAGAATTGTTCCAATAGGTTGTCGCAAGGTTATACCTAACATGATTCGTTTCTAATTTCTGGGCTAAGGCCAGTGCCGATGGCATATCCTGAGGTTGACACGAGAAAAGAATGTCACACATAGGTGGACGCAATCCTGATATAAAGAACCTCAGCGAGTCCTGTTTATACTTCGCGTTTATTGATTCAACCAGAAAAGCATCCCCTTCATTAGTCATGATGACTTTGTTGATGATTAGTGTAAGTCTCTTTTCAACCTCGTCATAAAAATCAATTATACCCTTCGATCCCTGCTTCAGCATGGACATGCTCCAAGGTGAACAGTGTTCTTCTGTCCCCGTACAAAAAATTTAGTCGTGCTTATTTTTATTTTTTGTATAACAACTAAATCAAATAATACATTTAAAACCCGAATATAAAATTGAAACAGAATAGTAAATTGTTTTTTTAATTCTTTAGCTGGGTCTTCTATGCGTTTGAAACTTTCTTGACCTTTTTTCAAGACGCATGCAAATGTGGAAATTAATACCACTTAATGCGTTCTATACATAAATGCATTTACGCGTTTGCTGTGTAATTTGTCAATACAATTTCACACTGATTCTAAGTTTTTGACACATGCTTTAGCCGTTTTGCTTTGCACCATAGTAGTGAAGTGTTGTCTTACTGCTAAATCTTATACGTATTTGTAGCACTGATGGGATTTGTGGTACAATTGTACCATATTTGGTACAATCAAAACTTTATTGGTACACTGGGTCAATCCATCCTTTTTTGGTAAAATTAAAAAAAAAATACCCTCGTAGTTTTTTCATTTATTTGAGGTGGATGAACCCACTTCTCCTTTAAAAAAAAAATTTTTTAATAATATATCTCCAGAACTGCCAAAAATCGCACTATTGCTTATTTTTGTTCATGGTGTTATACTAACATAGTAAGTACATACATACATAAGTATATCCCAGTTGGAAGCCTTGAATCAAGTGTGTCCAAATCGCCACTTTTGTCGGTTGTTTTGGTACACTGTCTACACTTTTGTCTGCCCTTGAAAAACAAGAAATTTGGTTTCTTCTTTACTTTGTATTGCTACACCACAATAGTAAAGAGGGTATTATGCGTTTGGGCTGGTGTATGTAAAACTAAAAAATATTGGTTTTAGACCCACTTTTCATTATATCGATCGACTTGATATCACTTTCTAGCTCGCTTTAACGACGTTCCTCAGCCCAGGTGGCTGGCAGGCTGGCTGGTTTTCAGTCCATGTACCCTTGTGCCTAAAGTACAGGTCGCAACTTTTAATGTAACTTAATAAAATTTCATACATTGTTTTCAATTCATATGGACAAAGCCTACTGGATATGGTGAGAATCGGTTCCTGAATAGTGTTTGTGCTATAAACAATCTTATTATGTTGGTATTAAGATTAAAATTGGGACAAACTTAAGTTATTGCAATCTAAATCATCTTAGCTAATTTTATTGGAATCGGTCCTTATATGACGATAGCTCCCACACAAATACAACTCCCGGAAATCGCTTTTTAATGTCATAACTTCCTATATAGATGAAAATAACTAAATAATATTCAGAACAAAGAACTTTCACATGAATCTTAACCTCCTAACACAAGTTTGTTTTGTCTTGTCTGCCCATGAGCCTTTAATGGAGTACACTCTCGAAAATTTGTCTTTAGCTTTGTTTCTTTACTTTTTGGGTAAAGTTCGTGAAAATGAGAGTTAGCATAAATTTCTCTCACAAAAATACAAAATTACACAAAAGTACGAGAACAGAAAAAACCATTTTTAGCCTAAAATAAAAAGTCAAAGTGTTTTAACAGTCTTAACAAACCAATAAAAGTTTGCGCCACTTTTGAAAAATTGTATATTATCTGTAGAAATAAACTATATATGTATTACCAAAAATAGAACAATACAAACACTTTTACAATAACTTACATATTTTTTCTTGATATTTTAATATAAAACTTTTTTATTTATTAACACTATTTTATTCCACAACACTTTCCAAAATTTTGTTCATTAGAATTTTTCCATACCTTTTTTTGTTTTGTTTATGTTTTACAGCTGTTTAACAATTTACACGAAGAAAAAGTTTGGGCTGTTTCGTGCAAGAAGAAGAAGAATTTAAATCTCTCAAACTCGCTCTCTTTTACACAAATTTAAAGTACGGGAACGCTTTTCGTGCAAATTGGGATCCCGAGGGATCCCAAAGTAGAGTAAAGAAACAGAGCTTTTATATATTGTGGTGTATGTTAGGGATGGGCAAATTGAAAAAAATATATCGATATATATCGTATCGATATTTTTTAAGACTATTGATATTTATTAATTAAAAATATCGATATATCGATGTATCGAAAGTATTAAGCTGAAATTATTACCAAATTTTAATACATATTTATATAGGCACAAACATATTACATGTAATTCAATTCTTACTTTTTATTGTTTCTTTTAAATTCAAATTTACTGCCTGTCCCTCGATTTCAACCGAAACTTTCATTCGCTTAACTTTTATTCAAAACAAAAACCAATTTAAAAACTTAGTTTTTAAGGTAAGTTATGCGAACGAAGTTTTCGTTTGAAATCGTGGGACCGGTAGTTGATTCTACAATAAAAAAAAGTAAAGAATACAAAATTTTTTTTATTTATTCGCCATATAAAATCTAAAAAATTGATTCGGATTATATAATGCCGGATTATATACTGCCGGTAAGCGAAACTTGTGACACATACTATTCAAGTAAACTGTGCAACATTTTATTTTTAATATATAAGAACATGCTCAAATAAAAAAAAACAATATATTTTTTTTATTATTAACATTTCAACTTTCATGAGTCTATTGCTGCTTATACGCCATAATTAAGGCTATTCTTTGCATAATTCTAGGAACCCTTTCCAGAATATTTTTTCCGCGCCTTCCAGCCTTTTTAAATAATGTAAGAAAATATAAACTCGTCACTGATTTATTGTTTGGTATTTTGTTTAAGCTTTGATATCGTTGCAAAAAATACTTTTTGAGTGTTTGTAGGTAATTCTCATTCCCTCTATAGTCTTGTTTGCTGATATCTTTGGCTTTTCTAAAATTATTTAGGAGGACGTTTCCTGATGATCTGGCCTAAGCAACCAGTGAAATGCGCATAGGAACAGCTTATCCTCCAACAATAAATTTCAGTATTTTTTTTTATCAATTATTAAAAAAGAGAATTAAGCACAACAAACAAAATCTTTTAATAAATAATAGTATTCCCAAAAACAACTTTGATAAAAAAATATTTTACTGCATATTTCGTTATCATAGTTTTTACTAATGGCACATTGAGATCCTTGTGGATATTGGAGTTTTTGACGTACCAAAGAGCGGCTGTGATTATTCGAAGAAGTTTATTTTGGCGCCTTTGCATTTTTTCGATGTTAGAAGACAAGGCAGTGCCCCATAACTGAATACCGTAGCACCAAATTGGCTTTAAGATAGAGTTTTAAAGTAGAAGTTTGCAATCGAGACTTGCAAACAGAATTTCTTCCATTAAGCCAATTAATTTGAATTACTTTTAGTTTCATTTGAGTTAATTTAGCTTCTTTATGCCATTTCCCCGTTAAACGCCGATCTATATGTATACCGAGGTATTTTACATGCGGGTGTTGGGGTATTATTTGATTATTGATTTTAATAGGGGGCATGTTTCCCGAAGCAATTTGAATGTTATATATACGCATTTTTGCTCACTGATCTTTATCCTCCATTGTTTTAACCACCTTTCCAGTTCAAATATATGATCCTGCAAGTAACGAGATACTTCATGACAGCTGTTTAATCCGCACATGTTGAAGTTTGGGTGTAGTTGTTTGTTGGCATGTCCAAAGTATAAATTAAGTAAAATAGAGGGCCCAGGATGCTGCCTTGTGGGACTCCAGCGTCAATTTAATAAATTTACGAACAACTAAGTAGCTTTCTAATAGCTTGTATGTGTTTGCTGGTAGGTTTTGCCGCTATTTATGTAATAAGCCTTCATGACAGACACTATTAAAAGCTTGCGAGACATCGATGAAGAGTGCAGAGCAATATTTTTTTTCTTCAAAGGTTTCTTTTATGACATTAACTATTCGATGAGTTTGTGCTTTCTTCTAAAACCGAATTGATTGTTTGGAATACATCTATTTTCATTTAAAAACGGTGTTAATTTGGTACTATAGCTTTGAAATATTAGATAATAAGCTAATAGGACTTTATGACTCAACTGCAGAGCAATATTTTTTTTCTTCAAAGTTAATGTCATAAAAGAATTATGACATTAACTATTCGATGAGTTTGTGCTTTCTTCTAAAACCGAATTGATGGTTTGGAATACATCTATTTTCATTTAAAAACGGTGTTAATTTGGTACTATAGCTTTGAAATATTAGATAATAAGCTAATAGGCCTTTATGACTCAACTTTTGTGTAATCCTTTCCTGGCTTTGGTTTTATGGTTACTAAGGAAACCTTCCATTCTTGGGGGTAGTATTCAAGGCGTAAAATAGCATTAAATAAATCGTTTTTCTGTTACGAATTTAAAAAACTTAACCAATTAAGCGGTTTAATTCAAATAAATAAAACGACAAAAATTAAATTTGTTATTGAAATAAGAAGTTTATTTGGATAAAAACAAAACAATTCACAAGGTTTTTTGGTTTTAAAAATGTATAGGAATTTATTATTTGAGATTTTCTCCCAATTGTATTTTAAAAAAGTTTTAATTTATTGGTGGTTCAGCATGTCTAGTCGGTTTAATTGGTGCTAATACCAAATCATCAGTAGGAGGTCAAAATCATATTTTTGGAAAGTTAGAAACAAAACGGGTGCTTTCGAAAAGCAAACTTTTTTATTGCAAATAAAAAAGTAATTATATTTTTTTTTTATTGTGTGACTATTATTTTTGTGGAGTATTTGACAATTTTTTGGTCCACTCTACTTCATTAATATATATGTATATAAACATTTGAAATCCCTGATGCAGCGCAGTGATGCATTTACGAACGTACCCAACCTCTTTAAAGTTATGTTCACACCTATTAAATATTTGACGTCCTAAACGTAACCCCTAATTTTATTAAAAAATTATTTACTTTTGCAAAACGTTTGGCTAGATAAAAAATCATTTTACAGTTTCTAAATTACATTAATCAATTATCTTCTTTCAAACTAAGTTAAGTAAATCAATAGAAATTGTTAAAAATAAAGCAAAAGTTTGATCAAATTACTGGTCATGCTTTTTTTTGGATTTTTTCGTCAAATATTTGTTCTGTTACCGTGATGACGAAATCTTTTTTGTTTGGCACTGGCAGGACATAAAGCAAATATTAGGATAAGATTTGATTAATTACACTGCGGCACAAAATTAAACTTTTTTTGTGCGGCCGGGAACTTTGTGTAATTTTTTTACTAATTTGAGGTCGCTGATTCCAAATCTAACCTTCATTTTTCTCTATCAGCTCCAGTTTTAGAGATATACCGTTATGTCCAAAATTGAGGTACTTTCAGCACATATATTGAAATAACATGAAAATGGTGCATCATATTCCCTTAAGAAAAAAAAAACTTTTGATTGTATTCACAATTTATCCATAAAAAAACATATTTTAATGTACATATATTTTTTTTTTTTTGTTCACACATACATACACATTAAAATACGTTTTTTTTTATGGAAATCGCAATTTTTATCAATTCGGTAAATTGTGAACACAATCAAAAGTTGTGCACCGATTGCAATGAAATAAAGCTCATTTCATTCGAAATATGTTGAACTAAATGCTTTTAGACCCAAACTGTGACTTTTGTTACACATTTATTTTTTATGAATTTTTAAAGAACAAAAAAATTTTTTTTTTCTTAAATTTTTATTTGTTTTTTTTTAAAACTTCAACGAAATCTCTGAAATTACTGGCCAAATTTAAAAGATAATATTGTTAGCGAATTTCGGTTTTTTTTCTTATTTCATGTTATTTCAATATATGTGCTGAAAGTACCTTAATTTTGGACATAACGGTATATCTCTAAAACTGGAGCTGATAGAGAAAAATGAAGGTTAGATTTGGAATCAGCGACCTCAAATAAGTAAAAAAAATTACACAAAGTTCCAGGCCGCAAAATGGCTGTTCCGCAGTGTTATTGTTAGTTCATATTCAATATATGAAGATTCAATAAGCAAATACTGAAAAAAAAAAAAAAATATTTGTTAGGTCTGAACATACCTTACATACATACATATGTATTTTTATGAAATAGCTGCCCATTCGTCGACCACAATTGAAAACCTTCCATGACTTTGCTTGATTTTTTTCAAATTTGTTTTTAATTCTTGGTATTTTATTAAATAAAACTGGTGAATTTTTCCATATCGTTGATGCCTCCAGAATGTTGTGGTTTTTAGCATGAAGAAACGCTAGAACTACATAAAATTTTTAAGAGCTTTCAGGGGCAATACGTCCTCGGCAACTAAAAAGGCTAATATTTTACCCAATGACTCATTTTTGGTAGGGTATTTTCGTAATATATAACTCTGTCTTTTGACAAATACTTGGAACTGAGTCAAGTTTTATGTCAAGCTTATGTACTAATTCAAGGTGATTAATAAGTCGTGACGCCGAAGAACCTTTTCAAGCGATTTGCATTCATTGCGTTTTTAACTTTTGTTAAAACATTCTTGATGTCGTCCAATAAATATTAAAATTAGAAAAATCCCTCAATTACGGGTATATTTAAAACAAAGGTAACGAAAACGTATATAATTTACACATCTTTAAAATAAACGGTTTATTTGATATTCGAAAAATGGACATTTTAAAATAACCGGCTTGAGCAAAACAAAAAACCGGTTAAAAACGAACGAATAATACCCGTTCGATCTCAATACGAGGCAGTCAGAAATTCACTGGGCTCTTATCTCGAAAAGATAAGCGAAAGGATTCTAAACGAGACTTATCGAGCCTGGCAAAACGCGGATCATCGAGTATCGCGGACGTTATTAGAAATTAAGAAAACTGATTCTAATTCACTTCTAGCGGAGGTGTATTTTCGCCTACCACTGCATGATAGGCAGAATGGCGGTGATACTGGGATCTGTCACTTCGGATTTATATAGGTTGTGCTTGGACACAGACAAGATAGAGACAGTTGGGCACATTCTGTGTAGGTTAGAGATCACCAGGCTGAGAAGTCTGAGTAGCAGGTTCATGGGTGAATTGAGAGATGTCTCTAGCTGTGGACTCGAGAATCTGAGAATACCAGGCAGCTGGAAACTGGGCATATGAAGGACTTTTATCTTAATTCGGATTTTTTCCTTTAGCCAAAAAAATTTTTAATAAGAAAATGGTAGTTATTTGACTATATTCGGTCATTTTCACTACCAGTGTTCTACTAAGCTTATTGAAAGAGATTAAGTTTTAAGGCGACTAGAAATTACACACAGTGTGAAACATTATATATATCCTTTCCACTTGTGGTGAAGGGTACAAAAATAAAAAGGTCATACAAATTTTCCAAACATTTCAAAACTTATTTTTCTTTTTATTAAATAAAACATCAGGTTTGATATATTACTAATAATAATTATTTTTTTTTTTTTTTGTTTGTTTTGTTTATATCATTCATTAATTTTAAAGTTAAACGTACTACTAATTCAAATTGTAATTTATGTTTTTGCTGTGTATTATTTGCAAATTAAAATTATAAATTGTCCACTTAAGCTTAAATTTATTTTATTTTTGTTGGTTGTTTGTCTCTAACAGTCGTTAACATTATAAATTTATTTTGGCTGCATACGATAGTTAACGCTTTTCATATACATATATATTTTTCATTTAAAGTAGAACAACAAGCAGAGAAGGTATATTCATTTTGTTTGAGCGATTCCATTTATTATTTTTTGATGTCTCTTTTTGTTGTTTTGAAAATAAATTAAAATTAAATAAAGTTTAAGAAGTTACATGCCTGGCATGACTTTTAATAACGCAATGTGAAAAAAAACGTTAACCGATCTCAGATATTAACATTTTTAATATACATACATATGAACTTTGTAATTAAATTTGTTAAAAACTATTAAGAAATCGGTGGTTTGTATTATGTTTTTTTTTTATTTATTTTTTATGATTTTCCACATACATTCATAAACAAACACACACGCCTCAAGAGCATTTAAGAAAAACATGGTAACTCCAAATATTGTATGTTTAAAAATAACATTATGTAGCTTGCAGCTTTAAAAACATAAATAGAAAAAGTGGAAGAATGGATAGATAGAAAAAAAGGGGAAAGGGTAAGAGGAAAGATAAACAAAATATTACAAAATGTTATAAATCTACTACCACTCTACTGTCATTTAAGATAATAATTGGTCCACCTTCGTTTTAATATCAGTCGAAACAATGGACAAACACATATTAAGGTGGCTTAAAAGTCACTATCGTAGTTAACATCTTGGGCTTGTGTTGATTCATCCGATCGCTCGGAAATAGGTTCTAAGTCGGCATCTAAACCGGGATCATTTATGGTCGTTGGGCAGCAGGGATGAGACATAGAATCGAAGGCATCTTTTATTTGATTATTGGCACCTTTGGGATCCAAGTCGGTGGCCCAACTAAAGTGCATTAAAGCCGAGTCGACATTGCCTAAAGTTTTATGAATTTTTCCTATTAAATAGAACACGACTGATTCCTTAGGTACGATTTCTTTGAGTTCTTCAAGTTCTTTCAAAGCCTCTTGATGTTTACCCAACGAGAAGTAAATTGAACCACGATGAAAACGTGCTAAAGGGTTTTTAGGATCTAATGTTGCGGCGGTATTGAGGGTTTGTAGGGCCTGTTCTTTCTTTTGCATAAAGTATTGCATAGCACCAATATGCACAAGAATAACTGAATTCTGAGGATTGATTTTCAAGGCCTTAATGTAGTGCAGCTCAGCCAATTCGTATTTTTCCTGCTTTGAATATATTGTGCCGATGCCAAACCAGGCATTGTAGTGGCGTGGATCTCTGACAACTGCCGAACGGAAATAGTCCATAGCACGGTCAAGTTCTTCGGTAAGCACTAGTTCGTGTCCTAATAGTGTGTAACTATATACAAATTCTGGATCTACTTGTACAGCCCTTTTAAAGAATTTTATAGCTGTTTCGTGCTCTTTATGCAGAGAAAAACAATTGCCTGCTACACACCAAGTTATGGGTGAAGTTTTGTCTTGGTTTATCAGATCCTGGGCTAAGGCCGAGAGACTTACCTCTTTCTGCAAGTGCCACAAGGAAGAGGAATATATTTCCATATAATCCAAACGATAAGGTTCTTGCTCATGTATACGTTTAAATATCGATACTGCATTTTCGTATTCTCTTAACTCGTAGTAACACATGCCAATCAACGATTGCGCCCAACTGGAAGAAAAATGATGTTTTGGTATTGTAGCCTCTAAGTGCTTAATGGCGCCTTTACATTGGAAGTGTGCTAATTGCCTAAAGCCTTCGCCAAGATCTCGCAGTAATGTCATCAGACCATCGGCAGATTGTTTTTTCAGTGCGAGCAGGTGATGGGTCATAGTTTGGGCACTATTTAAACTGTTATTCAATTGAACTTTGGCATCTTCGGTCGAACGATTAATACCCGCTGTCTGTGCCGATGTGATGGTTTCTACCTTTTCTTTGCGTATATTTTTTTCGATAACTTTATCGGTATTTGTTTGATTAGCATTTGACTTGTCTTCAATTAGTTCATTATTAAGACATATTTTACCCATGCGAGTTTTAGTTTTACGTGGCGGTGAACGAGGCTGTACAAACTTATTTGATATATTGGGCGACTTGTTATTTTCCTTGACTGAATAAGCACTATGGCTAAAAAGACGGGAACTCCGTCTCACAGCAGCATTAGGAATATTAGGAACTGTAGAAATATAATTCCAATTTACTCAAAAACATATATGAAAATACTAAAATATTATTTCAGTTATAACACTTACCATTTGAAACATTACCGCTATTGTTAGGTGTACGTGGTGTTATATTTCCGGTTTGTGTAAACACAGGTTTACCGCCGCCACCCAAATTTGCTGATGTTTCTTTGCGATTAATTAGAGAACCAACATGTCCCTTCATCTTTTTTCCGATTAGCTTTTGTTCTTGATTGACTTCGGCAAGTGTTTGGGGCAAAGGGGAATTCGTGATATTAAGATTTGATTGTGTGTGACCAGCACCAAAACTGCCAAAAAATGAAGAATCTCCACCGCACGGACTGTTTATAGGCAGTACACCAAAACTGGGCGTTGTTGGTGACATTGCAGAGAGATATTTAAATTGTTTGCGAAATGGTGTACCAGCACCACCATCAAATTGCTGCTGTCCATGTGTTGTTATGCTATTTTGTTCGGAATTGGTAGTATAACCTACTGGAGTATCGTCCAACATCATCATACTTGAATTTTGGTGACCAGCCCCTTGACCCACACCAACGCCACCAACATTTGTGCCTCTTAGCATTGAGATGGAACTATTTAAATTGTTATTGTTGTTATTTGGTGTGGTTAATGTTTGTAAAGCTCCCAGACCATTGTTATTGAAAGGCGGTTGTATCTGCTGTTCTATGGGAGTAGAGAGTATATAGTTTGAACTATTACCCAATTGACTAATTAAACCACCATCCGTTGAAAAGTTTGTATTTGTTGTACCAAAATTTGTATAAATTATACTCCCACTTTCGTTAAAACTGCCGTTAAAGTTAATATTTCCGCCTGCTCCGCAGCTACCTCCAAAGAGTATCATTGAATTTGTATTCACATTTCCTTGGCATGTATTGAATATATCAGTATTGGAAATTTGAAAAATACTATTTGCGTCTGGATATTCACCCAACTGACAGAGATCTGCGAATGCTTGCCACATAAAGGGGTTTAACTTCAAAGCTTTGCGCAATGCCATTGTGGCAATTTTATTGCGTTCTGTCTTAACACAAATTTGTGCTATTAGTTGTAGTACGAAACATGCTATTTCTCCAAATTCTTTAATAATATCTTCAAAACAATTTTTCATATCACCGAAACCATTAATAGTGAGAGAACATTCAGCTTCGGAATATTTTTTAAGTTGATACGCGCATTTTGCCTGCAAGAAACGACACTGCGGCGAACGACGCGATTTCTCTCGTAACAACCAATATGTTTGATGTATTAGATTTGAACGATAATAGCTGGTTGCTAATATAAAGATAGTTTCATCGGTTTCCACTAAAATAAAGAAAAATTAAAAATTAGTTTTAGTAGTAAAGAATAGTTTTTTACGAATACAATCGAATTCATACTCTTCCAATTTAATTGGTTTTGTGTTAGACTAATTTAACTATTTTTAAAAATAAAATATGTTATTGGTAGTAATTTACAAATTTTTTAAAAATCATCGGATTTTCCAGAAGTCGTCTCAAGTATTCTTAAGTGCGGCATAAATGCCAGTTGTTTCCAACAAATCTAACAGTCCCTGCTACTGTTGTCATTTTATTTTGCTTTCACTACGTTTTTTTTTCTTACGATCCCTGCTACTGTTGTTATTTTATTTTGCTTTAACTACTTTTTATTCTTACGGCAATGAAGCAAAGAGGGAAATAGTTGATATGGAGCAAAATGAATGCTTAACATCTCAGAAGCCATAAAAAATTTCGTGAAACAGTTTCTGCATTTAGAAAGTGGGTATTCAAAATATATACATATGTATACCCCATTCCTTACTCAATGTTTTTAATTGGTCGGTAGGTCAAACCAATAATGAGCTGATGATATATCGGTATTGCAAAATATTTACTTCAGCCGGCTAATGATACCGTCAATAGTGGACCGCCGATGCTGGTTTCCTCACGGCATAGATTTATGACTTTAGCTCTGTTCCACATGCATAACGAAATAGACCGAACTTGCACAAATTTACCCAAAAGCGTTCCAGATAACAATTTTTGTGCAATTAAGAGAGTAACTGAGAGAGTATTTTTTTCATTTCCTGTACAAATTTGCACGTATTGCACGGACAAGAATTCAACAATCAAATTTTTTTTGTTTACATATGAAACTAATAAATGAATCAGAAAATTTCCAAGTAAAAAAGTTTAGTTTTAATTAAAAAAATATATTAAAAATCAAAATGGGAGGTTTTAATGAAAAACTTAAGGTGGTAAAAACATTAGAGCATACATATTTCCCTTGTTCTTTGATATAAAAAAAAAACAAGTAGGAAAGTATAGTAGGCCAGGACGTACCATATGATAGATCTTATTTCAAAAGTTGGCATTATTAGTATTTCAATAATGGTTTTTTGCGTTCCAACAATTTTAGATAACTTTGACAAATTTAGAGAGTAATTTTTATTTTACTCTCATCTTGTGTGATCTTGTGGAACACACCTTTTTCTCATAGTAAACAGCTGATGCCAGATGGTTTGTCAGAAGAATGGCCCAATTAGTAGGTCTGCTCGAAACGCCTGCTGTTTTTTTGCAGAGTTATTTTTTTTGCAATTGTTTTTGTAGCAAGTGTTTTTGATTACTTTTAAATTTTTTTACACAAACAAATGCATTTGCTTTGACATCTTTAACATAATTTACACAAACAAAATGCGTGTTGTTATTCTATTGTTGCATTGTGTAGTTTTGCGCAGACCTATTAATGCGGCAATGGTCAGATACTATGTTGGATGACTTTACGTCTGACTTTTACAGAAGCAATGTTATAAAGGTAAAACACGACACTTGTTATTTTTCTGGAGGAAATTTTACAAGTCAGATGTAAAAAACATGTCGTGTACGGAAACCTTAAAGGTAAGAAAAGTATTACCTGTTTTTACAAAATATAGAATATTTAGGAAATTTTATAAATGCGATATAAAAGTACAAATAAATTTCACATTGTAATGTATAAATTGAATTTATAAACATAAAAAGATGCATTTAAAAAATCATATTTTTGATCTCAAGATAGAAATCCTATAGTTTATTTTTTAAAGAATCTTAAATCGGAGCTAAGCCTAGATATAAAATCATTTGTACTTTGCTTGCATATGAGGTTTGCGGGCCTAAATTTAACAACAATTACCTGTGGTGCATACATATTTATATCTGATGTTTTACCAAAGTCTACCTACCCACTTGTTTGAACATGGCCATTTATTTTAATTTTGTTAAAAATATGTCACTAAAATTTATTATAATTTGTAAGAAAAATCTTGAACAAAATTTTAGCATTATTTTTTTTCACTTTTTAAAATCAGTTTTAGCATTTTTGACCTTGTCGAATTCCAATTTTAGATGTATTTAAATTTTAAGATATGGCCATAATGATATTGAATGAGAAATCGCGACATATATTTTTTATATTGCGCAATAGTGTGGAGCAAAGCGACAATAATAATAGCAATAAAGTACTCAACAAAAACTTGGTCGTTGTTGTAACAGCTCGACCTGAAAAACAAGTATGTATAAAATTTATTTTCTATTCTTCTACTTCGCTCTGTCCATTCAACTCAGCTTATCAAGGCCCAGTAGCTGTGATACCACACGTGGGCGGGCCCATAAGGACACTGTTTCTAGCTGGGTTGGGTTTTAACTGGAGTTGAATAGGTGTCGTACGTCGTGTGGGCCTTTTCCACATACAGGGATAGTGCTATTTAATCTTAACCAGTATGAGTTTAGACGTGTGCACCATTACGACCTCAATTGCGCCAGTAGCACTCTAGTCCGATTTAGTAAGTCCCGTTCTTTGTTTGCAACAGATGGGGGACGACCTCCTAAAACAATCACCCCTATTGTGAAAAACAAGTGAACTTTTTGTTCTTATGAAATTTGTATTCCCCTCGAGGGGAAAAATGCTATCGTGAAAATTTTTTCGCGCTATCAGTTCTCAGTGAATGTAAAAAAGAATAAATATAAAAAAAACATCAAAATTCAAAGAATTTTTTGTTCAAAAATATACACGTATATTTTAAAGAAAAGATAAAAAAAAAATAAAAATGTTGTATTGGAATAATATTTTGATTGCAACATTAGCTTATTGCACTTTAATGTAGTAAAATAATTTCTAAAATTCTGCCACCACGTCTTTAAAAAGCTTCATAACTCCTTAGGCAATCGACCTGTTTTTTTTTGCATTTTGTTGAACAATATACATACATATAAGTTTTTGGCTCTTTTAAGGAATCTTGACCTTAAAATTAATTTTGTCGTCGCTAACTCTTGGGGTCCACGCAGGCATTGGGTAGTTAACCACTGACCGGCCAAAAGGTTCCGTTTTCCATGCTACTCCGGCTACTCCGCATTCTTTCGCAGATTGTAGTGGCATGCGACGATGACATGAACAGGCAGTCAAATGTGACACCCAATACCTTTGTGTGATTTTTCGTCAAAATTATGGCGACATCGAGCGTCATATTCAACTGTTACCCCACTTCCTTTGTCCATGTCGTGAATAGAGTTGTCAAGAATGTTGCGAGACAGATGTTCATATTTGTAGCGTGGAAAAAGTTCGCCAGATCATGAAGGTAACTGTTTACCAAGCTACATAGGTCATCGATTATTGTACAGTCGTCTGCGTACGATATTATCTGAACACCTTGGAGGTGTCGGGAGTTTAGACATGCAGATATTAAACAGGGTCGGGGATAAAATTCCACCATTGGAACTCCCTGTTTAATTCTACGGCACTTTGATTTCTTGTTTCTAAACTCCACAAACGACAACCTTCTACACAAATAATTAGCAGGCCATCTCTTCGTGCTATCCAAAAGAATAAAAGTCGCTATGTCTCTGAAGAGGATGACATGGTTGACCGTATCAAAGGCATATGATAGGTCAAGAGCCATTTGGACCGTTCTTTCGCATTATCCCTGACTGGGTGCCCTATAAATTAACGCGCAAAGCAGTTCGAGCGCCGTTTGGGGTTTGATATGGTGTCGGCATCAAAAGTAATCGAGACCCTTTCATCACGTTTTTGTGGATTTGTCAGAGATCTGACTGTCGACCATAGCTTGCTGGCTCCGAAGGTGAGGTTACACGTATTTAAATGATTAAACCATTTCTGCCGTCTATATTCCTTCCCCAACTTGCTGATGTCCCTTTTGAGTTGGCTAAACTGGCTAAATCGGGGATCACTCGAGTTGGTTCTGCAAATTCCGTCCCGCTCTTCTGCGAGTACCGCTGCTGGCACCGGGAAATTTGGACTTAATATCGGGATCCTTCCAGCAGGGGGTAAGTCTAGCGGCTGCTGCGAGGACGACTTTCCGGTTTTTCCTTTCTGCGGAGCGCACACCAGAAGGTATTGGTAAATCATTAAATTTGTTGTTTGTAAACTCTCTGAAGCCCGTCCAATCTGTCATTTTCTGATTTTTATAGGTTCGGCGTTCAGAGATCACAAAGTCTGTCGGTCTGCCAAGCTTAATAATGATGGGTTAGTGGTCTGATGCCACAGAAACTATTTGTTGCCAAGTCGCATAGTTTATGAAGCCAGCACAACAAATGGTGATGTCCGGTGAACTGATGCAATTACCCATAATTCTGGTGGGGGCATCGTCGTTTACTTTGCAAAATGTGGTCATTTATCTATTCCGCCAATGCCGTACCAGTCTGATCATCCCCGAGATTCGAGTGCCAGAGTTCGTGGTGAGCATTAAAATCTCCCATCACGATTCGGTTATCACCCTCAAGAAGGAATCTGATGTCCGGGTGATACCCTGCAGGTAGGCGGAATGTACACATTGTACAGTTCTAAATGCAAAAATGAAGCCATAGTCCAGCAATGAACAACGCTATGCGATATGATGAGTTCGGACTTAAAATGGCAGTTCTATATATAAAAAACAATAATCGTTGTATTTTGGGGAATAGCAAAACATTTTTTTCCTGTTTAAGAAACTTCATTGACATATCTTTCATTCTAGGCGGTGACTGGTACACATTTTTTTCCTCCCACCCTTAATGTACATATGTATGTATGTATGTATGTATATTAATTTCAAGTTATTTGATTAGTTCGAAAAAACACAAAAGTATGAAGTGCATAAATGTAATAAAATGAAGATAATATAGCAAAAAAAGTAACTTGGATGCAAATGTAGATATTCTGTTCTTTATTGTGTATATAAGTAATAGATATGGGGAATATTGGGAATCAATGTGACTTTTACACTTTTGAATTTGTATTAACATGATTCTGACCATGAATGGACCACAGTTTTTAAAATAATTTTACATAGATTCATTCACTAAAAATTATAATAATTCAATGTCGAAACAAAATATACACTTTTAAATGATGAACTTAATTTATTTTCATGACAAACTTTATATTTTAAAAAATTTTTTTAACACTTTAAAATTAAATTTTTTACATGATTTTGGACTCTAACCTCGTATTACAGAAATATAATTTAGAAAAAGTTTTAAACCAAAGTTATATAAAAAAGTGTCCTATTTCAAATGACATAATTTTTTTTAAACGCGTTATTCATTTTTGATTTATCGCGTAAACTCCCCATATGTCTTACCCTATGTACATCGTCTAAAAGTTATTGACTTTTTTCACAAAAATGCTGTTTTCTAAAATGATTCGATATAACCATATTATTCTTAGTTTCAAAATGCCAAAGAACTTTAAGGCTGGGTTTTTGAGATCACAGTTAAACAAGCTTAAGTTAATCTGAAAACAGATTTGTGCCGCCATTACCAAGTTTGTATACAAAATTTTGACAGAACAGCTTAGTTTTGCTAAAAACGTTGGACTTTATTGAAATATTAAAAAAAAGTCACATTTCGAGGAAAAATCCGAGTTTCAGAGTACTTTATGTTAAGTTTAAACCTAATTCACATCTCAAAACCCCGGCCTAAGTCATATATTGCTAAAAAAAAAAAAAACAGTACCAGAGCAGTAACCGTTATAGGCATTCAGATCTTGTAGGGCATAAACCAACAGAGGCCTTGTGACAGAATTATCCTAGTGTCGCTGGATCTATCGAAAGCCTTCAAAAAAGTCTATAGCAATACATGAACAAAGGAGGTAAACCATAATCTTGGCGTCTTAGTCACCAAAAATTTTGGGGTGAAATCAACTTTAAAAGCCTTTTTACGTCCTCGGTTTCTGCCAATGCGATTAAGCGAAGATTGCGAAGTAGAATAAAGGTCCTTAGTTGTGAATTACGCTGCTCAATGTGGTCACCTTCGTTGACACCCAGTGAATAAATATTCAAAGTTGCCAAAATACTGTCCTACGGACCATATGTGTGCGTATTATAATTAAGCATAAATAAAAAATGTATTTGCATCGGAATTTACAACATATTGTAAGTTTTTGCACTGTCAAAATGTAATTTGATTATTTGCATTCGTATTCGCTAAAACTATATTCGCCGCAACCTTAGTTTCCATAATATACCCACATATTAAATTATGAAAAAATCAACTTACTCAGTACAAAGAACTTATCGAGTAGAAGTACAATTTCTAGGTGTGGACCTTAATGCAGAACCCCCTTATTAAAAATTGCATCTTTTCATCTCTTAAAACGATAAAAGCTAGGTATTGCATAATTAACGAAGGTGTATTTTTCAATGCATATCTAGAGTTCAAGCTCCTTTCGTCCGAAAAGGCCGAAATCTCTGTCACCTAAAGCAGAGAAAATAAATTGAGCGGGGCCGGCATTCGTCATAAGATCAGGGGAGACAAATATGACTATTTTACATAATTTTGACGATTTTTCAGAGCGATTTCTCAAAATTGACGATTGACGATTTATATCTAGTACCACTTATACATTGACGATTTGTTGACATCACTACTTTTTTCTCAACATAACTCTACGTGTAGACAAATTTATATCGATAGAAGATGATTGTATTAAATATACACCTCTAAATCAAATTGATTTTCATGACCATACAAATTTTTTAAAAAGAGAAGTTTATCTTGGTACATTAGGCCCTATGCTCCTTATAGGATCGATGGGAACATATATATCGTTACATAAAACGCAAAAGGCCCTATCTAACATTTTGAAAATTTTACAGGAGAAGCAAAAACTATTTAATATGATCAATTTATAAATTGCATTAAACTTTTCATAATTAACTTTTCTTCTATTTTTCTTGTAAAACCTACCAGTTGTTTTGATAATCAGCAATGTTGCATATTATGCAAAATTTTAGTTAGCCCTTTAGTATATTTCGCGTTATCGTTTGTAGATAGAGCCTTTTGTTTTTGGTTAATAAAATCGCTAATTTTGGTCGAAAGATTCCATATTGTTGTCATTTGAGTTGACGCAATACATCAGAATCAATGAAAAAGTCGATTTTTATTTTTTTGTTAGATAGGGCCTTTTGCGTTTTAGGTAACGATATATATAAAAAGAAAAGATAATACATATAAACAATATGCAACTTTTGTTGAAGTTTGTAATAAATTTATTGATAATTATGTATCATTTGTGATTTAATTGTATTACCATATTTAACAACAAATTTTGATTTCGATGAAAAAATTTATATTTAATTACACCATCCAAGATTTTGAACAAAAACTGCAAAATACTTTCTTTATTAAAAAGTTTTAGAAATCTAGTTTCTAAAAAAAATATCAAGATATTTACAAGGCGAATTCATTACAGGTGATCCTAAAAGCCCTGCTGATAACTTTTTTTCTTTATCTTTATAATTGTTGGATGTCAAAATTTTGTTTATTATCTTTGTTTCTGTTTTGATTTGTTTCGGTTTTTGACATTGTGCAATGAGTTTACATAAACAAATTGCATGTGGGTTTTGTACGTGTTGTACTTGTTGTACTACCGAGATTACCTGTAATGAATTCTCCTTGGATATTTAAAATGAAATAAGAGTACTAAGATTTTTTGTTTGAAGACAGTGCTTTAACCCTTCATCTTACTCATGAGTCTGGCCAAACGTTTTACATTGCATTCTGAATGGAAAATCAAAACATGTGTATGTCGGAGGGTTAAATGAAAATATATTTTGAAAAAAGTATTAACAATTAACTCGCTTTTCCAAATGTATGTTAATTTGTTAATAACCTAATGACTTTGCTAAACTAGTCAGGTGACAAAATTAATCTTAATAAAACCAATATCAGAAATCAATTGGAAGGATTATTCAAAATAGTTCTTCGAAATGTTTCAGTGCCAACATTTCAAAACTTTATCAAACGACATAACATTATTAATGTGCATAGAAACTAGTTTTATTTTGTAATTTTCCAACTCAAAGCAATATCATATCGGTCCATTTTTAATTATTTCTCATTTATATGTGCGTATGTACCAATGTACAAACGAATAATGACAGAAAAAAGAATAAAGGTTAGGATAGGTTAGGTTAGGTTAAGAAGGGTTATGCTCCCAAGGGCGCATATCCACTCGGAGACCAATGAGGCCCATTGTGAATCCTTTCAGTATAGAAAAAGAGGAAAGAGAGAAGTAAACAGAAAGTCCACAGGTTTAAGACAGATACACAGATAAAACGAATTAAAGTTTACACAATGTTACTACATTTTAAACTTTTTTTTTTTTTTATAAAATATATTTTGAACATTTTATAAGCTTTTAAGCACTTGACAACTGGCCTCAAAAATGTCCCTATGGACGCTGAGGGAAAAATCATTTTTTGTAATAATTTAAATTTTGTATGTAGGTATATGAATAAATAAAAAAAAAAAAAAATTTAAACAGTTTCAATTTCTATCACGTTCATGTAAAGATACATATTAAAAATAAATAATACCTATGTTGCTTTTTTTTAAAAACATTGCATATTTTAGAAAAATTTTAATTGTAAGGTGAAATATATATTAATTTATTGGGTACGTTTTAGAAATCGAAATGAAGTGGAATTTAAATCGAACGAGATTTTAAGTTCAAATATTTACAAAATGGCCATAGTTTTTCCTGATTTTAAAAGTTGTTTTTGTAAAGCTAATTGGTACTCAAAAAATTAAGTAGATAAAAAGTCATATTTAAATGAACTTCATTACAGCGTCGTTTTTAATATTTGCTCGAATTTAAATCCACTTCAATTCGATTTCTAGAACATACGTAGGTATATAAAAAAGACTTTTGTTTAAAAAAACAGAAGATTTTTGTTTGACGATATTTTGAAATGTTGACGATTTTATTAACAATGTTGACGATATTTGGAAAAAAAATTTTAGTTTTAAATCATACGCTTTATTTTGTTGAGTTCCAAAAATTATTTCCAATAAAAGTAGTAGTATTTTAATTCTTATCAATACAAAAAGGCAAAAATCCCGAAATTAATATTTCTATCAACCAACAATGTATGTTAAGAAATAACTTTTTTACTTATTTTCGAACTGAGTTAAAAGTTAAAGAAAACCTACTTCTGCTTTACAAGTTGCAATTAAACTTTGGACCGATAAATATTTTTAGGAAACATAATTCAAGCATAAATGAGATATATGTAAATTGTTGATTTAAAAAGTATATGTTTACCTTCTGAACACAATCGTTCTGCTAGAAATACCGCATCCTTGTGATCATAGTGATTGAGACAATGCCATATGGCAGCCTAAAAATAGAGTAAACGATTTTGTTAAACACCGCTGGATCAACTACAAGATTTCGATGCATTTATTACCTGTACTGGTTCTTGAAGAATCATTTCGGTTTTATAAACAAATTTTGTTAATTTTTATGATTTATTTTGTCTTCGTTATTTACTTCTAGTAAATTTTAATCTGCTTGTGTAAGCATATAACGACGTATCCTTTTGTGTTATTGTATTTTCCCTTTTTTGACACCCCACACACTCAAGACCAACTCTTTTATTTTGGGATTTTGTTTACACACACTCAAGCCCGACTCTATTATTTTGGGATTTTGTTTAATAAGATTTGCAATGGTTGAGCTGCTGATGATGATGACGATCGCCGCCACCTCCACCAACAATAAACAAAACTTAGAAACGAGCTTTTCGGCTGCTTATTGCTTGCCTGCTACACAAAATTTTTTCTTGTGAGCACTAAGGCCACACTTTGCAAAATTTCACTTTTATTTAATCGAATTTTTCGATCAAATTTCTTCGATTTTTCACACAAATTTTGATTTTTTAAAAACTACTATTTGTTTTCTGCATTTTCAGTGCTTTTTTTTAAGATTATTGACATTTAACTATAGAATTAATGTTTTAAATTTAGCTTAAATGGAAAAAATCTCTAATTGCTGAGAAAAAGTAAAATATTTTTCTTCGTTTGGGGTACACAGTTGCAAAAAAAATGTATCATAAACAGTTGTAAAAATTAACAACTTGTGTACTTTTCATTTTGTATCTGGCAGCGTTCTACAACGAGTCTCGCGTATTAGTTGTGCAGTGTGGCAATATTTAACATAGGGCCCACGGTTGCCAGATTTGACAATATTTGGGTCCGAAAATGGCCTTTTGGCGATTTTTGCCCTTAGTTTGTACGAATTAACAAAAGTTTTCTTCTTCCATACTGCATACAAAAAGCCGGTGGTCAAACACGAACGTCAATTTATGCTATAAAAGAACTATCAAAAGAAATGTTTTAACAAACAAGTTAAAGCTTTAGCATGAGCGTCCTATACCTCACGTCTCTACCTAACATGAAATGCATGAAGTTAAGACTTACTGTTTAAATACCTATTTGTTTATGGTGGCGTACGTAGTGATGTTAGAGATATAGCTTTTCATTATTTTCATTGACGCGGTAACAATCAATTAGCTACAGTGAATTTTTCTTAATGCTTGTAGAAAATAATAGAAGCTTTTTTGTAATAGTTATATTCCTTCAATATACCACATACTGTTTTTGCTATAGATATGTACATGTAAAAAAATTTTGAAAATAAAAAGTAACTTCTAAAAAGAAATAATTCTAGTTATTTTATGTAAGGTGGGGACCGCAGATACTTAATTTTAACTTGAAGTTACTCCGCTTTTACAATGTTGAAATTGAAAGGCAAACATTTTTCTTATTCTCTTTTGAACTTGCCTAAATCGTTTCCTTTTTCGCTGTTGACGGAGATGAACATTTAACAGGCATTGATATTAAAATTACAATCTTGTGAGAAAAATACTATGAAGCAACAACATTAAAATTGCGAACAGTGGAAGAGAAACGCGAAGAATGTCTTGTACAGATAGCCACACTCCCCCGCCCTCAACCTTCGTCTGTCTGCCTTTCAATTTCAAGATTTTACAAGAGGACTTAGTGTCAAAGTTAGTCATTTTATGTTGGGTGGAGACCGCAACCCAACAAACCAAAACGATTAAGGAAAAACTTGTAGCAAGCTTAGTAACCAAAACCTTAAGCTAAGAAAAGTTTTGTGATTACTATTATAAAAGGATAGTTAAAAATTGTTTAGTAATGAAAACTGAACCCTTGCGATAATATTCCTTATCTAAAATATAAAGTAAGATAACAAATATAATAATAGAATAAGCTTACATAAAAATACTTTCGAAATTACAGAAGAATACTCTATTTAAATTAATACGGCATATTTACAAGAAGTTTTTTACTAATATAATATTTAATTATTTTTTTGAAATTGTGCACTGCTTAAAACACTTTGAAACACTTCAGTCTTCGGACAAAACACAAAGACTGAAAACTCAAACTAATAATACAAAATTTTGGGCATGCGTCAAATAACGGAACATCATTCTCAAAATCACTTACAAAACTATAGCGAAAATAAGTCATTTGCAATCATATTGATGGAAATATCGGAACAAATATAGTTTACCGACGCAGCTCCAATTAAAAAATAAAGTACCCAGGGTGATAAAAATGGAAAAATAAGAAGAACAAATTAAATAAGAAAGTTGGCGCAAACGCTTAGTTTTCGAGTTATTTACATTTAAAGCTTTCATATAAATATGCGATTTTCCACTACAATTCTAAACATATATGGCCAATATTGGTATCATTTTAAAGCTCTTGTACAGATTTTTCTGAATATACAACATTTATTTCAAAATTTTAAATTCTTTAGCTCACATAACAGTTTTTTTTCATTTTACGTCAAAATGTAATGGAAGTGCACTAGGAAAACATTTAGTCAATTTAAATAAGTGTAATACAAATTTTATAAAATAACAAATACCAACGTCGCAAAAAAAACTTCCCTGCATAGCCGGCCTTCGGCCGGGCGCAAAGATTGTCTCCCCTATGGTATCAAAAAATACCGTCTTCGCTAATTAAAGATTCTCTGCATTTTTTCTTATTTTATTCTTATTTTATTTTTCTTCTTATTTTTCCATTTTCTATTACCCTAGGTACTTTTTTTTACTTGGAGCTGCTTCGGTAAACTAGATTTAAGCCGAATTATCTTATGATAAGCTTATTCTACAACTCATTTGACTTTTGCTTGTGGAATGGTCTGTTGAGAAGTGACGGTTGTTGTGTAAGTCAATTTGACAAGTTTCACGATTTTTCCGGGAAATTTGCTTATTTTCAACAAATCTTATCTGGCAACTTTGATAGTGGCATTTTTATATTATCTTTTTGTTTTTATAATTTGCTTTATCGGATTTGTTGTGATCTTGTTTTTCACTAGAATAATGTTGGAAAGAGAATTATACTTATTTTCTCCGTGTTGTGTTAGTTTCTTTTGCTGATTTTGTAGTTTTAAAAATTAAAAAAAAAGAAAATGTTTGGTTCTTAAATGTAATTACAAAATAATTATAAAAATGTTGCTAAAACTGTTTATATTTGGTTTAATACTCTTTGTATTAATTTATTGGTGAGTAAATATTAAAAAAATTCTTGAAATAAAATTGGGTGTTGTTTTTTTCTATGAATATTAATTTACGTTTTGTCAATAATGATTAATATTTGTTTGTTTTGTATTTGAGACACTGTCTCCCAATTTATAAAGGTAAATAAATAAAAGTTTTAATTGTTTAAATTTTTAGGATATTGCCTAAAGCGATTAGTTGGTTTTTAGTAAAGAAATTTAAAGTCAAAGTACGCATAGGACGTATTAATTTACCTTATTTGGCCTTGAAAAATGTGAACGTCAGCAAAAGTGGATTTTCGGTGGTAAGTTGATTTTTTTTGTTATTATTTAGGTATGTACCTATATGGTTTATTTTAAACTTAAATTAAATTTATGCCAATTAGTCATAAATATGCAAATCTTAAGGTGCAGTACATTTAAAAAAGCAAATTAGCACTTATGATAGGGTATGCCGATTTCACAAAAAATTATGTAAATCATGCAAATTTGATTTATAATATATTTTTGAATTAAGAGATCTGCAATAAAGAATTATAAGTTGAGCTTTTAATAAGCTGATGCAAATATTTCAGAATTTTGTTGTCGATTTTATTGCCCTGTTTTACATTCATTTTGAATATAAATTTTCTTAAATTTAAGGGAACCATTTTTAAGCCAACTATACCGTAAATTCTCTATAAAAGGACATTTGAGTCAAAAAGGTTATTCCGTTTGTTCCAAACGTTAGGAAAGCACAAAGAGAAATTAAAAGTGATGATACAGTGAAGCTGTGTTCGGTACCAAGTCTGCATCATCTTCGGTAATGAAACGGCTGACGAATTGGCAATGCCCGGCTCAAACGAAAATATTCGTAATTATTTGTTCAGTGCTTAAAAATTTCGTGGCTTTGCACCATGTTTTGCACATTGACGAATGTATATTCTGGATACGTATCATCTAATGAACTTTTTAGAATGTCATAGCAAAAAAATTTTAAGCCTAAGAGGTTCAAGGTTTTTTTTTGGCGCTAAGTGGTACAACTAGGTCTGCTAAGACCTACATGGGATTTGTATAGAAATAAATAAGAAGCAGGGGACTGATTCTGGTAGTCGTGATGGAATACTTTTTCCATTCGAAAGCAATTTTGTTTCTAATTCTTTCCGTCGATAACGAATCGAAATTAAAACTTCAGTATAGTAAAGCAGTTATTTTAGTTTTCAAAACACTGAAAAATAATTTTGATTCGTTAAGTATCGACTGAAATAACTAGAAATAAAATTTCTTTCGAATCGAAAAAGTTTTCAATCACGACTGCCAGAATTAGCCCCCAGCGATATGCAGGCTGTAACTTATGCTTGCGCGTGATTCCAACATATATTAAATCAGTGTTTAAATTGCTTGCTTTAAAATAGCAACAGTCGCACATTTTTGCTTTGTTTACATTTTTTGCAGCAAATTAAAAAACTGTGTGTCTAAGTGTTTACTTAACTCTTTGATAACGAGTCAGCAAAAGCAAAAAAGCAAAAGCAAAACAAAGAGAGTAAATAATTTGTTTAAACTCGCTATGTGCATGTACTCTGCTAAATCTGTCAGCAAAGAAGCCACTTAAGAAAACAAATTTTCTGTTGCTGTAAGTATTAAGTTTTTGATTGTTTTTTTTTTTGCTTTTGATGCGCTTAAAGTCAGCAAGTTAACTTCTTTGCTGTTGCTGGAACTTAATATATTATGAACGAATTTGTTTCGAATTTTTTTGGTATTTTGCGTTTTTTTTTTTTAATAAATAGGTACATACATACATAAATGTTTTTTACTTACATCGATTTTGACAACGTGTTTCCTAAATTTTTTTCCGTGTTTTTGTTTTTGGTAACAGAATCGCCGCAATATTCCCTTCGTTTGAAAATTCGTTTTCTTTAATTTTGTGCACTTTAATTATATGAGTTTTAAGATTAAAAACTCTATCACTTTTTAACATATATGAACAAAGTTTACACACAGCTTGGTCATTATCAAATTCAAAATATTTTTCAATCATTCTTCGATTTACACGCGGCGCCATAATTTTTAGTTCTTACCGTCAAACACTTTTTCAAAACTAACGCCTGCAACAGCAAGCAACAGCAATGAAGTCAAAAACAGCAAAGAAGTTAATACTCGCTGAATTTAAGCACATCAATTTACAGTTAAGCCAAAGCAAAAAAAAAAATAAACAAAAACTTATAACTTACAGCAACAGCAATTTTTTTTTTCAAGTGGTTGCTTGGCTGGCTTTTTAAGCTGAGAACATAAACATGGTGAGAATAAATAAATTATTTACTCTCACTTTTTCTGCGTTTGCTTTTGCTTTTTGCTTTTACTGTGTTCTTTTTCTTAAGTTAAGTTAAGCAATTACAAAAACATTAAAAATAGTCAAGCATTTTTAAACACTGTATTAAATGTTTTGTCAACAAAACTGTGCTCAAATCAAATGCAGCACCTGCTTGGTACGTTTGAACCATTTCATTTGTAATAGGGCCCATACACAACACCATCATGATTGTGCAATCAAGTGATTGTGCAATTAAGCTTGAAGCACACAATACACCAGCATGCTGGTACAATTCTTAATTTTTGGCATGCCATTTGTAGCAAATTATCTTCCGCTGTTGCTTTTCGTTTTTTGCATGGTGGTTCATTTATTGTTTCATCGCCAGACTTGATATTTTTTTTACAAAATAAAATTTTATTGTAGCATTGTTTTTTTATTTACGATTGCAGTATTCCGTACTTTTAACTTTCCAGAGGCAATGCATTGTTTTATAAAGTTCGAGAAATTCTCCCAAAAATATTTTTTCTTTAGCATTCATATTTAAAATACTTTGTTAAAAAAGTTCTATTTTTTATGTTTATGCCTTGACGATTTACCTTTGCAATTTAAAATTTTCTATTTTTTTGATGTTTATGCACTGACGATTTAACTTTTATGAGCTAAATATACAACACATGACTCAATCATGCTGGTACAATCATAAAAATATCAAACTATTTTTGATTTAGCACCAGCAGCTGGTACAATCACACCACAAGCTCATACACGGTCAATCAGCTGGCACAATCGCTTGATTGCACATGCATACTGTAGTCGTGTATGGGGCCTATAAGGCCGAATAAAACCGAACAGGAACACCTCAGCGATTCGATTTTAATCATTTACTCATTGTGTTCGCCGTATCCGTTTCTGGAAGTCATGGACGGGCTTATCTCTAGCACGAAACAAAAAAATTTGAGCACACATTTATATGCAATGTATGTTGGTTGAACTTTGTACGGCTAAGCTATAAAATTTTTCACTTATCTGGAATGAATGCCGCAATATGAGTTTCTATTTCTAAAAGTTTTAAGAGGCTCCCAGATATTCAGGGGTGTCATAGATTCCAAGTCGGTTTTGCTAATTGTCGGTTTTTCAAACCAATATTGGTTTCATTTGGTGTCATAAAAACAAGTCGGTTTTGTTATTTTCGAATACAAATAAAACCAATATTCGAAACAGCTGTTTTATGTTTTGGTTCATGTGTTTATAGTTTTAAATGCAATTTTTGTTTGATAATTTTTTAAATTATGATTGTGCTCTAAAATATTGTTAAAACTTGTGTTTGTAATAAAAGGAAAATTATAGAAAAGAAAATAAGAATGGAAACACACTAAACATATGTATGCAATAAATGCCATCGTTGTATTAAATATTTACATTTGTTGTTTACATTTGTGTAATTTTATTGTTTTGTAGAATTATAAAGCAAATTTATTAAAAATAAAAAATAAATTGTTTCTTGTTAATAAATAAAATAAATAAATGTGTTGCGAACTTTCTGTACGCAGAAAAAGTGAGAATACTTTTGCAAGCTCGCAGCAGCCCGCTGCCGGAGACTACCGGAGACATGCAAAAAATACTAATTTACCAATTTTATTTATTTCCATCTATGCAAAATAACTAACTGTTGAAAATATTAAATAAAAAATTAGACTTTAACCAACTATCTATATTTATTTCCCAAGGCGAATTCATTACAGGTGATCTTAAAAGCCCTGCTGGTAACTTTTTTTCTTTAGCTTTATAATTGTTGGATGTCAAAATTTTGTTTATTATCTTTGTTTCTGTTTTGATTTGTTTCGGTTTTTGACATTGTACAATGATTTTACAAAAACAAATTGCTTGTGGTTTTTGTACTTGTTGTATTACCGAGATTACCTGGAATAAATTCGCCTTGTTTATTTCCAATATAAAAACAAGAGCAGTAAGCTGCTTGGTTTATTTTCAATAAAAATCCGATAATATTGGTTTCTGTGACACCTAAAACCGACACTAATTTCAGTTCGAACAAAAAACCGATAAAATTGGATTTCATGACACCAATGTATTTTTTTGTCGGTTTCAAATCCAAAACCGATAAGATTGGTTTCTATGACACCCCTGATTATTCGAATATATCTTTAGAGCATTTTAAATTAAATACCAAAGAAATTAGCGGAGAAATACTTGATACTATCTTAACCCGATTCGCTTCGCTACCCTCTCGAACTAGTAAACCTTTTTTTGTCCTTCCCCACTTCCCAATTCCGCCCACATTTTGTCGGATGTTGTGTATTGATAACCAATATGCTTGCACCTAATTTGAAAACGTTGGCTCTTGCCAAAGATATAAAAAAATTTATTATGTCTTTGTATGGGAGGTGCCACGGCCACTTCTCAAACTTCGGCCATTTTTAAAAGAAATTGTGTGTTAGTAACCCAGCTAGGTGCACCAAATTTGCACAATTTTTCTCCAAAAATAAAGAAATCTATTTTCTCCCATTCATGTTGAGTATTGATAACCAAGATAATTGTACCAAATTTGGAAACTTTAGCTCTTGCCGTACTCTAGATATATAGAATTTATATTTTCTTTGTATTGGAGGTGCCACGCCCACTTAAAATTTCAAAAAAAAGTATGTATAGCCTATAGCTCCTTCTGGACCATCAGTAATATACTGCTAAAGTTTCATAAAGCTCGGTTCAGCGATTACGGAAATTACCTTCTGCAAACATACACATATAAAACTTTATTTTATTAGTATAGATGTATGTTTATTTAAAATAAAATTAAGTCAGCAGAATCCGATATTTTTGGTTTCAAGCGCTTGCTTAAATATCGAATTAACGTTGCCAACCAATTTATGATAGCACTATCGTCTTTACTTGAAAATTATATTAATTTTCTTCTCCCTGAACTCAAATCTACATTTTCTTTCTTTTAGCAAATTGAAGAAATTTGTTTACGTAGCAGTTTCTTTAACACAGAAGTAACAAAATTGTTATCAATTTACATACGAGATATACAAATCAATAAGGATATAAAATCAAAGAATGATGGTGCGCCTAAGGAAGAACAAAAGAATTATGCTCATATATCACATGAAGCAAGCGTGGAAAATGTACCAGATTTCAGACAGGCGAAAGTGCCACCGAGTATTTTAACATTTGCCCAATTTATGGCAGTACATATCAATAATATATCGGTGTTGGTAATGTATAATGATTTTGATCCTGGTTGGTACATACATGCTTTAGCCAAAGAACTACATTTAGATGGCAGTATTGTGCATAATGCCAAAACTTTACTAGTTAATGCAGCACTTAATGAGGCTCAGGTGGGTTAAAGATGTAAATTGAATACGAATTGCATTAATACTTATTCAACTATATTTTCAGGCTAAAATGTTAAGACACTGTCCAACCAGACGTCAGTCTTTGGACAACTTTAATAAAATACGTCCATGTTTAGGAGAAATAAGTTTTGATATTGCTTTAGATGCTACATTATTCGCCCAGGGTCCTTTGTCGGTGGATGTAGGTATTTCTTCTATTCCCTTAGATATTTTAAGTAATTTTTTATATTTTTTAGAAATTATCTTTGGCCATGAATAATGCAAAATCTACTATACACGGTGGCCTTTATGACTTTTTAAGAGAAGCTAAAAAACGTACACTTCCTCAGGAATCAACCAAAGATGATACTTACACGTTTGCATCCTTATCTACAACTACATCGACTGGAACATCTTCCTCGTCCTCGTCATACCAACGTTCCGCACGATCAAATTACAATAACGAATCATATCAAAAGATAGCTCCTATAATACCAAAGAATTTTAATTTTATTATACAAGCAGCCACTTTCTCTGCAGTAAAAGAGAATTCACAAAATGATTTCAGTGCAAAAATGCAATTATTTAGCGTAAGTTTTGTATTTTTTTCTTATAGTTTTCTCATACTTATTTATTGAGTTTATTGTTGTTATTCTTTTCAGATAACTGGCGAATTTAATTCAAAATCTTTTAATGAAAATGCACATTTGCCTACAGTGATCACAAAGTTGACATTACAACATTTGGATATTGATACCAAATATGAAAAATTACTATTTATTGAACAGTTTACTATAGACTCAATAGTAAGTTTAATTTTTTATTTATGTGCATAAAACCTTTTGCTGGCTAATCCTCATAATGTGCAGTAGTGAGTTTTTCTCTTTTCTATTGGTCTTGACTTTATGAATACAACAAAACTGCTGTTTGTTTTATCAAAAGCAAACAACAACATTTATTTATCTGGCAAGCAACAGCATTATTTATTGTACTCTCGAAGCAAATTTCATTACTGTGTTTCAATTGACAAAATTGTCAACTAAATTTGCAATGCGTTCAAAGTGAAAAAATTTGTATGGGCAAGAAAATACAAATAACTTTTTGATTTTACGTACATGTATGTATATGGAAGGTAATTGCTTTTTTTTAACAAAGGACAAAAAAAAACTAAATCAAATTTTCACAGTGGGCAGATATTAATACTAAGGGGTTATTTTGTACATCACTTCTACTTGCATTGAGGAATTATTCATGTACAATTTGTTGTATTTTCCAAATTTGTATGAAAATATCAAGGAAAATTCATTACAGGCGAACTGAAAAGCCTGCTGATAACTTTTTTAGCTTTATAATTGTTGGATGTCAAAAATTTGTTTATTGTCATCGTTTCTGTTTTATTTATGCTGTTGACATTGTACAATGATTTTACAAAAACAAATTGCTTGTGGTGTTTGTAGGAGTTGTACTTGTTGTTGTACCGAAATTACCTGTAATGAATTCGACTTGCAAAATATTTTCCTAGTGAGGTGAATTGTTTTCCAAAATGTCAATTTTATCTAAGAATTTAAAATAAAAAAGAATTCGAATTAGCTCACTATTATTGCACAAGTGCGATGTGTAATATTTCTTCAAATTTTATAAATATTTCTCCTTTTTCATTTTTAACTGGAATATGAATCAATAATAGTCCGGGGAATAAAGATATTGAGCTTCGTAATAATTAAGGGAAAGCTAAATCTTTTGCACGAAGCTTCCTTTTGTGGTTCAACTCAAAATAAAAAATCACCGTCGCCTCTATGCACCGCTAAAAAGTTACGTGGGTCAAAAGTAAAGGAAAGGTTCTTTCGTAAAAATCTCGCCAACGGTAACATTTATCGAAAAAATACTAATTAACAAATGTTTTTGTAATTTTTCTTCGTTGGGCTAACGGTTTTTGAGAAAATTAATTTCAAAAAATTGTAACGAACAGTTTGCGAACCAACGTCTCACCGCCTGAACTGAACTCCGCTAATGTTTGACCCTCGATACAATGCTCGAATATTTCAAAGAATTCAATCGTACCGAAAGAACATGCTAATGATCTACTTTGCAAGTATCTGCATTCCGAAAGTGCTGAAACCCCGGTCACACCTACATGTAGTACAAGTTGTGATAAGTTTAAGAACTGGCCTTTGGAGGGTTTGTGAAAAAATTCTATTTTGATCCGAGGTTAAGTTTTCAAATGAGTTCTGCCGCATCTAAGAGACTATTTTACACTGCAGGTCAGGTTCAAACGGACTTGCGAAATCGTTTATTTCTGTAAAAGTTGAGGATACTTTGTTTATTTAATCATATTATTGTTTTGTAAAAAAAATGTTTTATTTTTTGTTCATTTTATCATGCATTCAAATTTAATTCTTTGTTTTTTTATTCTTATTTATATCAATTTTAAGTATTAACAATCTCTTACACTGTAATTTGTATAATTTTTAATTTACTCTACTTGAGTTTTGTTAAATTTAACTTGAATCCAAATTCAACATGCGTATCGGTATCGGCACCGATATCGGTGATATTTTTGTTTAAGTATCGGTATCGTATCAGCAAAAAGTCGTATCGTTACTTCCCTAATTATAACCTACCTTGGTCTTTTCGAAGTTATCCATTTGATTATTAGTATTTTTTCGAATAATGTTACAGTTAGCAAGATTTTGACAAAACCCATTTTTCTCGACCTTTTGCCCCGGGTAACTTATTTAGCGGCGCATATTCCGAAGCTTTACATTTCTCTTTGTCTTTATTTTCCGAACTATTAGGTAATAAAATTAAAATAAAAATTTTTTTCTCTCACATTTAATGCACTAGGTACACTCTCAAATGTACAAGAATGTCATTGTACACTTGACACTACTGTCTATTCAACTGTTGTACAATGGTTTTATCGCTCTTTATTCTCTTTATTTGCTTCACACTAAATTACAATTTCCACTATAATTACTATTCGCAATTGAATAAATGCAATACTGCAAACTTTTTAGCATCTTGCGCACACATTTAATACATACATATGTATGATCATATGAATTAAAATATCTAAATTCCTATATTTTATTTTATATCTCCTCTTTACAGTTACAAAATGATATTTTAAATTTATACGTTAAATTAAAAACCTTCCAAATAATCTACAATCATTGTGAGATTTATGACTGGGTTCACAATAACTTCCTATCAACTAAAAGGCAACAGCAACCAATGTTATTGCAATATAAGCAAAAATCGTTGCCCGAACATTTGGGAAGTATGCAAACACAATGTTCTCGACAAATTAGTGATACTGCAGCTTCTGAAGATGTTATTACAGACAATAATAGTAGCGGGCTATTTGAATCGATTATGAAACATATTGTCGTAAAGGGGTGTGCTGAATTATGGAATGTTTCGATGCTAATGAAATTGGATGACGATGAACATGCCGGCATGAGTGTTAGTCATACACGTTTGGTACTCGAACAAATTGATGAAAAACGTAGCTCATTATATAAAACGAAACTATTTAATTTATTATTAAATCAACGCCACTGGAGTGTTGAACTTATGATTGAGTCATTGTGGTGGTCTTTGGGTAATTCCATAAACGATACTAACAACCTAAAGAAATCCCATTCTCCAGGTTCTCCATTCTTTTTGGGTGTTAGTTTAGTCAAATTAAGTTCCTATTCAAATGCAACTAAACTAGAGGTATCCATACATACTTTACGTACAGAATATAGTATGACCTTGGCAAATTTTGTAATTAAAACTGTTAATTGTGTTAAACAGTATGGTGGCCTTAAAACAGAGGGAAATACAAGCAAACAAAAATTGGTACAAACTACTAAACCGCCACTTAATTTATTAGTTTCAGCAAAAGTCAAAGATATTACAGCCTATTTTGTTAATCATCATAGAGCCTGTTTGCTTTTAAGCTTCTCCGAAATAACTTTAACTAGAACTCATCAATGTTCCCATTTAAAGTTAGAGGAATTTCAAATGGCTATAATGCGTTCAATGACCGCTTCTTCTTTGTGTCTGACTGATTTTACGGATATTTTCGCAAATTGTAAATTGATAAGATTGGAATATGAAAAATTGGAAAATAAGAGGCCTAAATTATCGGTCTATATACCAGGTAATACAGAAGCTATATGGAATTCAAATTTACACATGCATATTTTGACTTTGGCACGTGATATGCAGGATTTAAAAGATGCTTTAGCTTTGCCTGCAAAAGAAAATTCACCTTCGCCTTTATCGCAAAATACAGATTCAAATAGTAAGAGATTAATCATAGAATTATCGGCAGAACGTAGTACAGTGTTTGAGATTAAACTATCCGATCGTCATGCTATGCAGTGGTTTGTGGAAAATCTTTTCTTTAGTCACAAAGAGGGAAATTTTATTTCGGCCGAAAATATTTTCATTAAAATCGATGATGAGCATATATTTACTTTAAAAGATGTGGATGTTCATTCCCTGGCCAAGTTGGATATGTTAACACATGAAAGGGCAAACTGTGACGGTTTCCTATTCCCCACAAATAAAGTGTGGGTGACAACTATTGGGGCTTTTAAAGTAAGAAATTCAAATAATAAATTTAGTTTTTGGTTTATTGAAAGTATGTATTTTTTTTTTGTTAATTAAAATAGTCAATATTTCCTTATGATCATGATTTTTATGATGCTGTACAAAATCAATTTGTTTCACACTTTAAATGGCTTAAATTGGTACATAATTATAAAAAGAAACCTTTCACTGCTAGCTCACCTTTGCCTAGTGATATTGTAATACAGGCAAGTATTTTTTAACTTTTTCATATCTTGACATTTTTTTAATATTTAATTTTGTTTTTTTTTAGATTAAAGAATTCCTTTTGGAAATAAGTGATGATCCTTTTGAAGTAAAACTGCGAGATAATTATGTTTTGCTTGTAGATGAATATCTAGAAAGTCTTAAGCGTAAAACTCTTTTTGATAAAAAGATAGCTGAAATATGCTCGAAAACGCTGCTGGTACCAGCTGGCACTATAGAAACGCTGCATGCTACTTTAGTTAAAAAGAATTCGGAAATTTATATACAACGATCCAAGAAAATTCTAGAAAGTGGTCCGGTGCGCACACGTTTACTGGCTTGGATTATGACGGATGTGGAAATCATGGCCATGGCTGATCCCTCAATACATGGCACCTCTAATGTTACACGCATTATGAGAGAAATTGATTCGGAAAGTCCTTGGCCAGAGGAGGGTCTAGAATTCACTACATTATGGTGCCGTAATGTTCATGTGAGTTGTTCCGAGTGGAAATTTATGCTAAGAGATTTTCCGCAACCTATGTTTTATGTAAAAACAATGCGTTTATTTGGTATACTATGTGGTGCTGAACAAGCAGCCTCCAAACGGGCCAAAAGAGACGTTTTTATAGAGGTAGGAGAACCTTTTGGGACAGATGTGGTGCAAAGGAGCATGACTACTTTGAAATTCTATCATGATTTTAATTGTGACTTAGAATTTTGTAGCTATGCTTTTGGGCCTTGTTGGGAACCAGTAATGGCTCAGTGTAATTTAAGTTTTGAAAAGATATCTGCACCGTCTAAGGATCCCAGTCCTCCTCTGCCCTTTTGGGATAAAATGCGCCTTTTGTTCCACGGACGTTTAACAATGATTGTCAAACAATTTACAGTACTGTTGCATGCTTCCTTGGATCCCTATAATACCACCGAAGAAATGGAACTCACTTGGAATAATGCCGGTATTGTATGGACAAATGCAAAAATCATGTTCAAAGGAGAATTAAATGTTACAGTACGCACAGCTTCACGCTATGATGATTGCCGTTTGTTACATTTCCCCCATTTGAAATTAACATTTAAATTGAATTGGGTGTGTTTGGCCAATCCCAATGATCATCATGTTGTTATGCCTTGTGCTCCTGACAAATTGCCAGAATACTCTTCTAATCAAGTTCACGACTCATTTAGAGCTTTTCGTTCTATCAATCTTAATATATGGATATCTTTTGAAACGAAATCTAAACCAGGTTTAGAAATTGAAAATGATATACCGAGCTTGGTTTTATATGGCAGTACTTTAAGATGGTTTGAAAGCTTAAAACTTATTTTATCTGGTGTAACAAGACCCACACGAAGAGGACCGGTATTTAACAATGTACGACCACGTAAAAAGCAATTAAGTCGCCACTATAAAAAAGCCAATCTACAAATGAGTTTACATCGTTTCCAAGTTCTCTATTGGATGTCCCATGCTAGACACAAGGGATTTCAACTTAACGGAGGGCGCGTATCATTCTGCTCGGAATATCTACTGTCTCTGTCACCCATAGATGATGGCCTTATACATAGGCCACGAGCTGATTGGTCTACAATTTATATGAATTGCGAACTAAATGATGCTGAAATATGGCTGAAAAGTGTTGAAACTGAAAAATTCGATAGTTCATCGGAAAATATTGCGAGTGCTGACAACTGTAACAAGGTGCGTTTTTATTTTTTAAGTGTTGGACGTGTATCGTACGGGCGTGAGGCTCTCATACAAACGGGCAATGAGGAAGAGACAAATAAAACAAAATCTACTACGCCCACTCATAAATTGGTTGTGTATGATTTAAAAGGTGCTTGGACAAAAAATAATCGTGATGTTGCTTTTGCCTTATTCGATTCGTTTATGAAATCGCAAAAATTAAAAAATAATCTCTCCACGGAGGCTGTGAAAAGTTATCGCAAAGAAGGCAATTCTAGTCTTATAAAGAATAAACGTAGTGATAGTACGATTGCTTTAACAAGTAGTTCGGGAGAAGTGATGCCAAGTAAGTGAAATATTTTATTTTTAAGAAATAACAATTTTGTTCGACAAAGATTGTAGTTTATAATTTCTCTAAATAGCGCATTTCTTTATCAACTTTCTTTAAATAGCAAATTTTTGATCAAAGTTTAAAAAAAGGGGCATTGCCTTTAATCGCAAATTTTTTTTGTGTCAGTTCCTAAAGATAATTAGTTTTTGTAAATGCTTTTTTAGATATCAAATTTTTGACCATTTTTTCCACATAAAGTGAAAATGTTCGCCAAATTTTACGAAAGTTTTCTAAGATCGGAAATGTTGGCCAAAGTAGGTAGAATGGCTGGTATGAAGTTTAACTGCACACCCTCACCCAGAGAACAGTATGGCCCATTATGACGCGTTGAAAAGTAAGAGAAATAGAGAAATTAGAAGAAGGAAAGGGAAAGCACAAGAAATAGTGGAAGCCATCCATCAGACGGGAAGGATTAACAACCCTAATCAGTAGAAAAGCCCTACATAGGCCCTGTCGTCTGGCGGCTGTTATCATGCCCGTTACGAATCCCTTCAGATTCTTGAGGCCACAACCCAAGACATCTCCCAATTCGCCAATGAACCTCTTACCGACCCAATTCAGGCTGCTGTTCTGTAACCTAGGACAGTGACACAAAATGTGCTCAATTGCATCTATTTTCTCTGTGTTCTGGCACAACCTACATAAATCCAACGAGTCAGATCCCGTGATAATATCAATCATTGTTCTAACGCAGACCTTACTCATGCCTATTAGTTAACTAAGATCGGTCTTCTTGAGAAGCCCAGTGGAGGCCTAACTGCCTCCACACGGTTAGGATCATCCATTTCCAAGCCCAGTCTCGCCAACTCAACGGCTATTTATTTCGTTATCGGTGATGTTGCAGTGACCCGGAAATTTTGGCCAAAATACATTGAAATTGGAAATCTTTGCAAATATCCTATAAAACAAAAATTTTCGTTAGAATTTCTAAAGATCGGTTATTTTCGATAAATTTTGTTTAGGTCGGAAACTTGCGTCTAATTTCCTATAGATCTGAAATTTAAGTCACATTTCTTATAGATAAAAAATTTATTTTTTTATTTTAGTAACAAATACCAGTACAACTATCAAGAAACCGCAACAGGCAAGTCATGCTACAGCTATGTTGCAGCAACTTATTGCCGAAGCGGATCATAAATTCAATGTATTTAGCGATGATCAGAGTACTCAGTCCAGAGAACTTCAACTGCAAGGTCTGCAAGCCTGCTCAGCTCAAGATGTTATACATGAGAATTGGTCCATTTCTTTGGTAAATTCGCAAGTTTTACTTAAAGGCTCTGAAACATCAGGTTATGTGATTATAAGTGCAGCCAAAGCCGAAATATTGCAAAGAGTACATCGACCTGTATGGAGAGATCGTTCCTTGGTTTCAAAACCCACTTGGAAAGGTTTGCTAGAATGCATGCAGTATTATGCAACTGTAAGTGCTGGAGAACATGATTCTCTATTAGAACGTGAAATAATGTGGTTAACTGTAGACAATATTCAAGATAAAGATGATGCGGTTATAAATGATTTGCCCGACATACCGCATTTGGTGGGCAGTGGTCGTAGTGTCGGCGGGGTTGTCTCTGAGACTGTGGGTGCATCTTTAAGTGAAAATGCTGGCGAAAATCCACCCATACAATTACAACGTATTGTTTCTCGTTGTAAATGTGAATTTTTCTATGTTAGTTACGGTGATACCATAGATCCCAATACCATAACCGATATGCCACCTCCTCCATCAGAGGAAACTTTATCGCCCTGGGAAAGACAAGATGATCCAGTAGATGCTTTCACCCTAATGCATCACGATTTAGATGTTTGTACAAATTCATTGCAATATGCCATGATTTTGGATATTGTAAACAATCTTTTGCTCTATGTAGAACCACAAAGAAAACAGGCCTTAGAAAAATTGGCACGCATGCGTTTTCAATTGCAGTTACACTCGACTGAAGATCAAAAACGTCCCATACAACAGAAACAAACTTTGATTAGAAGTTTACTTATGAAAATACGTTCGTTAGAGAAGGACATACATTTCATAAGTCAGAGAGCTGATGAAAGTGACACCATGGAATGGAAATTGGAATATGATCGTGTACAAAAACAAATCAGAGAAAGTAAAGAGGAATTAAATACTCTTAGCGAAGAACTTGATATGATGCTGCTGTGCTACAAAGAGACCCAACTTTCGCAACTAAGCAAAATCTCGAATGTACGTTCGGATAAGACTGTCAGCATTGTAAGGGCCAATGAAATTTGCTTTAAACGTGCCCAATGGCGTCTCACGGAAACGGATGGTCAAATTGGTATAGCAGATTTGGTGCTAAGTGGTTTTTTGTATACAAAAAAATCCAAAAGTGATGACTCCGTTGAACATTTATTGGAGTTGGGTAATATACGCATGAACAATTTAATACCCCGTGAAATATATCGCGAAGTTTTGGTGCCCACAGAAATTCAAAAAGATATGCCCGTCGATACCCATAAGCGTGTGTTAAGAGTATTTTGCCGTGAAAAACCTCCAGTGGGTGGTATTTCGGTAAAAGAACATTTTGAAATAAATGTTGCCCCCATAACAATAGCCATTACGAAGAAATTCTATTCCACAATGTTAAAATTCTGTTTCCCTGACAGAGATGCCTCCGAAACTGAAGCTGTTGATGATATAGATGAAAATTCATCTGGTTCATCGTCTTCCTCGAATTTACAGGCAAAGTCCGCAAAAAAACCTCCTAAGTTGAAAAAATCTTCCAAAGATTCGGAATTTTATGTTAAAATCGAAAAAGATGATGTCGAGAAAATGAAAGAACGGGCCGAAAAGAATAAATTATTTATCTATATAAAAATTCCCGAGGTACCTGTGCGTGTCAGTTATAAAGGGAATAAAGAGAAGAACTTGGAAGATATAACTGATTTTTCTTTAGTCATACCCACTCTGGAGTATCATAATGTAACATGGACCTGGTTGGATTTGTTACTGGCCATGAAATCGGTTAGTCGAAAAGTTATTTTGTCCCAAGCGATTAAGCAAAAGTTACAAATACATCGCCGGCCACCAACAACCACAAATCAATGTGAATATACCTCGCCGCCAGAAGAGGATAAAAAGATAATGTTGTTCGGTAATCGTTTATCGGTAAGTAAACTTTCCTATATTCCTAGGTCTAACAATAATTTGTTGTAATTTCCTTTGTTTCAGGGCGAAAATCGTAGTCAACGCAAAGGTGTATTTAAGTTTCCTTCGAGCAACAAATAATTTAAATTAACTTAACATTCACGAAAGTATTCATTTACCCCCATATTCATAAAAAAAATTTTGGATTAATAAAAGGTTTATTAACCAAATTTTCATAGAAAATTCGTTTCATAAACCTGCTATAAACCTACAATATTTTTTATGAATATGGGGGTTAGTTTATAGTAAAAACAATAAAATAATAATTTATTAAATTAATTTCCGTTTATTTATCAACTAATTTTTTTCATTTTTTGTTTTTTTTTTTACTATTTTTTTTAAAAATACAATTTCTTGTGTTTTTGCTGTGTATTAATTTTGTGAGAGTTTAAAATAAAGTTTTAACTTATTTCTCTACACTTTTCTTTCACTAAATATTCTTTATTTATTTTTTGTTAAAATACATACAATGTTAATTATTATTAAACTACTAAGTTAAATTTTAATTCTAAAAATATATAAAGGTTTAATAATAAATCACCAAGTAGAAAAAAATTAAAATGAAAATAAAAAAAACGCTCAGGATATTATGTTCAGATTTTTTTTATTGCAAAAAAGGAAAACATGGAAAATTGCACTCATGTTGAAGTGAGCGGGTTGTAAACATTGTACACAACCTGTCGATCAAATGTTTATAAGATATCTGTGATGTGGGTTTCTAAAATCAAGAATGATTATACATTTGCCCTGAAATTAATTTTTAAAATTTACCTCGAAATTATTATTATCTGGCAAAAATCGAAGCACTTTATCAACTTCTGCATCTGTCCATTTTTTCCCCCCGTTTATTTTTATTTTTACGTTCTTTTTTAATATTTTTTTTGTATTGGATTCATTTTTAATTTTTTTTTTTTTTTTTGAAAAATTACGTTAAAGAAAAATTTTAATATGATGTAATTAAAATGGAGTTCAAAGAATCATAGTTGATTATCATAAAAAAAAAGATTTAGGCCCTAATCATGTAAAACGCAACGCCAAAGAATAACATTGAAAACACAAGCAATGTAATAAATATTTTGTAATTTCGTTGTTGCTTTCTACAGAAATTCAAATTGCGTTTTACAATTTCAAACGCTACATTGCTTGTGGCGTTGAAAATTTTAAAAATGGTACATGAATTTCTGTAGAAAGCAACAACAAAATTACAAAATATTTATGACATTGTTTGTGCTTTCAGTGTTCTTTGGCGATGCGTTGCTTTTTATATAATTAGGGCCTTAAATTCTAGTGCTTTTTGTTAAAAATAACAACATTTTTAAAAGAGTGGCAACCATATTCAATTTGACGACTATGAATTGCCAAGTAATCGTCCAAACTTGCAATTTATGTTGCAGCAATTGTTGAGTTTATTGGTGAGTGAGGTGAGAAGATTGGGGATGGGAACTCTGTTCCATGTACTCTGCAATTCTGTTTTGTTTTGTAAACCTCACACTTTTCAACTTGAAGTTGGCTGTAGGAGTATTTGTATTTACAGTGAGCGACACTCAAAATTGAACGTTATTTCGAAAATGGAGGAGGTGGCACAACATATATTCGCGTAACTCAAAAATGATTTAGTTTATTGAATATACTATAAAAACCGAAATTCCGCAATAACTTTTTTCTAATCTCCGCTGTCGTTTTAGGAACATATTTTTTTTTTTTTTTTTTGCAAAAAATTTTTTTTTGTCAAAATTTCGAAATTTTTGTTTCTTCAAAGATAATAAAAATTTGGAAAATAAAGCTACTCTTTTAATTTTTCTAGACGTATAAAAAAACGAAGTTGCAAAGTTTATTCAATAATCTTAACTGTTTTTGTGTTACGCTAATATATGTTGTGCAACGTACTCCATTTTCGAAATAGCGGTATATCTCAAAAACAAAAGCTAGCCTTAAAAATCGGTAAGCACCATTGGATTCAGCGTACCCGAATTAGGTTAAAGCGCCAGGTGCCCGCTTGCCAACTAGCAAAGTGTTATTATTAACACAAAGTTTATGATAATGATTAAAGTGTTCAATTTTGGACGTGGCTCACTGTATATACAAAAAGTAAAAAGAACAAGATGAAAATACAAATATTGCAGCCTAGAATTTCATAATATGGACACTAGTGCAATTTCAAAGCAGAATTTAAAAAAAATTGCAATGTTTTAATTTTTCAATCTGATTTATTTACACTTGGTTAAAGTCTGTTTAAATTGCAACTTTAAGTGTAAAAGTTTTTACTTGTGTTTGTTGTAATAAAAAGTTGCATTTTTCCATCTTTCCATTTTTGCACTAAAAAAAATCTGAACTGAATACCCTTACATAAAAGAAATACATTTTAAAAACCAAACTAAAAAAAGTAAAAGCAACCGGCATAAAATTTTAAAAAATTCAATTTAAATAAAGTATGCAACAAAATTTAAATTTCATTATCTAAAATATTTATATGTATTTATTTTTGGAAAATTTTCAGTTTGTTTATAAAAAAGAGAGGAAAATGAAAAGGGTTTAATTTCATCTTCTTATTTATATTTTATTAATTCAAAACGTGCGCAAGCAAATTTGATGTGTTAAAATCGTGTAACAAACAAAAATCACGTTCCCACGTGCCTCTAAACATGAATTATATTCAAAATTAGCTTTAAACTAAAATTAATTTGGGAAAACAAACTTTTTAAATATGGTTTTTTTTAACATAATTGTTATCTTAAAAATTATTAAAATGAACCAAGGGTTTTCTTTGTAAAAAATAATAATAATAAAAATTAATTTAAATATTGCTGCTTTTTTAGTTTCATAGCTTCCAGAATAATTTTGTTGTTGTTGTTGTTTCAAATTGGAAAACATTTCATTTAATTTGTTGCTTTAAAGGTGGCTAAAATATATTTAACATATAACATGAAAATAGTTTTTAAAAAAAATATTTAATGGAGGCAAGATTTTAATAAAAAAATTCACTTTTAAATTAAAGAAAAACGAGTCAAAATAAAGAACAAACAAAACTTACCAAAACAAAAACTTTTTTGGGTATTGATCTTTGCACTAGTTCGCTTAATAAATTATTTTGTGTTTCATCTTTTGTGGGATCAGCCTGGGTATTGTAAGACAATGTTAATTCAGGTAAATTTTGCCAACCGACGTACAACGGATATAAATTGTAAACAAGTTCCTTTTCACCGAAAGCAAAGATGGAAATATCGAGCTGTAGAGAGAAAACGGAGATTATATTATTGTCTATGTCCTAGTAATTAAAACGAAGTAAAATTTAAGCTGAACATAGCGACCGACCATCCCATTTTTTAAAAAAAATTTTATATTCGAAAATATTTTCTGGTTTCAAACTTTGTATACATTAATCAATTTCTAGGTAAATAACTTCGCGTTGATTCTTAAACCACATAAACGCCAATAACTAATTTTCTAAATAACGAAAAAAACGTATCTTTTAATATGGGGTTTAACTCTTTAAAGTGTGTTAGTCATGGTTCAGCTTGCAATTTTTGTTGCAGCAATTCTTGATTTTATTGGTGAGATGAGTACCCCTCCCAAATTCTCTCACCAATAAACTCAAGAATTGCTGCAACAAAAATTGCAAGTCTAAGCCATTACTTACTTAAAAGTAACTGTAGGCACATTTGCAAGCTAAATTGAATTTTTAAATTATTTTTAATTTTATTGTATTGCGCTAAAAAATTAAATGAGATACCCTAATTTCTATATCCTCAAGATTATGACTTTAAGCTTCAATCAAATTATTTTTTACACATCGCACCATGTAATTGTTCGTTTTTAAAAAATTTCAAAAGTAAATTAAAATGCACAAATTTCTTGTTTTTTCCCTTAAATTTTACTTTGAATCCTTTAAAAGAAATGTTGGCTATGTAAAAATAAGGCCTTCATATGTCCCCAAGTAGGGCACCTCCGACATTACAAAACTTAAAAAAAAAATCCGTAGTCAAGTTTTATAAAAAAGTTATACGACTTTAAAAATTAAAATTTGTATTTGGCAAATATTAGATTCAATGTCCCGATTTGTTTTAATATGTTCGTATAAATTACCAGCAAATCGATAAAGAATTTTTTTCAAGTCAAGTTTTATCAAAACTAAAGAAAAGAATCGCTTAAATCCTAAACATTTAAACCAAATTATGTTTCTAAAAGATTTAAGGTCTCCTTAAACTATTGAAATAACTTATAAAATTATCTTGCAGTTTATTTTTTAATTAACAAATAATATTTACTTATCTATTAATAAAAAAATATGTACTACATATTTATAAATTACTAGCTGACCCGGTCCGCGTTGCTGGCCCTAAGCAAACATTAGTGTTGTATTACCACACGATTTAAATTGATCTTTAAACGAAATTTAAGGCCTTTAAATAAAAATCCATAAAATACATATCGTAAAGTTTTTTTTACAGAATAACTTACATATGGTGTAGAAATGGGTTCAATGAAAAAAGAAACACATGTATTTAAGGCAAATTGGAAATTATATATATTGAGTACTTCATCTTAAGGCTAGCGGATAGACAATGTTTTTTGTTGTTTTATTTGGTGTAAAAACGTATAAATTTTTTGGGGTGCCAATTCGGGAGCAAGCCACATACAACTGGCCGTGTGAAAACATGAATTTTCCAAAATTAAGCCAGTAATAGTCAATGATTGGCCTTGTGCTTTGTTGATGGTAATAGCAAAGGCAAGACGCAAAGGGAATTGGAGCCGCTTGAATTCAAATGGTAAATCGTTGGAAATCATCGGAATTCGTGGAATAAGTACGTCTTCGCCTTTGAATCTGTCACCGATGATTGTTGCCTCGATTAGACCATGGCGATCATTTTAAAGAAAAAATCGTCCAAATCGGTCAAGCCGTTCTCCAGTTATGCGCTTAATAGAAAAAGTGGGCGTAAAAGTAGACGTGATAAATTTTTCTTTCGATGAGAACTTAAAATGGATTAATACAAACATTTGAAGGAAAAATTAGTCAAATCGATGGAGCCGTTGTCTGATTTTAGGTAATTCGAAAAAAGTGGGCGTAAAAGTGGGTGGGGCAAAATTTTATTTCCGTAAAAACCTAAGTTGGACCATGGCGATAATTTTAAAGAAAAAATCGTCCAAATCGGTCAAGTCGTTCTCCAGTTATGCGCTTAATAGAAAAAGTGGGCGTAAAAGTAGGCGTGGTAAATTTTTCTTTCGATGAAAACTTAAAGTTGATTAATACGAACATTTGAAAGAAAAATTAGTCAACTCGATGGAGCCGTTTTCTGATTTTAGGTAAATCGAAAAAAGTGGGCGTAAAAGTGGGCGGGGCAAAATTTTCTTTTCGTAAAAACCTAAGTTGGACCATGGCGATCATTTTAAAGAAAAAATCGTCCAAATCGGTCAAGTCGTTCTCCAGTTATGCGCTTAATAGAAAAAGTGGGCGTAAAAGTAGGCGTGGTAAATTTTTCTTTCGATGAAAACTTAAAGTTGATTAATACGAACATTTGAAAGAAAAATTAGTCAACTCGATGGAGCCGTTTTCTGATTTTAGGTAAATAAAAAAAAGAGGGCGTAAAAGTGGGCGGGGCAAAATTTTATTTTCGTAAAAACCTAAGTTGGACCATGGCGATAATTTTAAAGAAAAAATCGTCTAAATCGGTCAAGCCGTTCTCAAGTTATGGATTTTGCCACGCCCCTCCGCCCCCAGACCAAAAATCAAAAATCAGACTTCACAGTGTCACCCGCCTGAAGATTCTGAAGATTCCCTGAAAATTTCATCAAAATCGGCCCAGCCGTTTTGGAGTCCATACGTTACATACATACACACATCCTATTTTATATATATAGATTTTTTTGTTTGCTCGTTTTAGTTAAAGAATTGTCATGTTTGTTATTGAAATCACTTAATTTATAAAAAACACTTTATTAATCGGTTAACCGATCAATAACAATATTAACCGATTATTTAACGATTAAACCAAAACCTCGGTAATTAATCGAGCGATTAACCAATTAAAGCAAAAGCCCGATTAAATGAATTCCCTAGTAATTACTGTGGGTTTTGGCTCATAAAGGAAACGACCTGTTTCCAGATAAACTAGAAAGTTTTAAAAATATAAAAAATTGTGACTTAATTCAAAAATATTGCGATCAGCATGTTTTTTCAATATTTAATAGTTTATTTATTAAAAACTCTTTTTGACCACCAAAAGACCAGAAATGCCAAAAACATATAATGGGTGATTCAAGTAGAGATACCTTTTTCAATAGCCTTTTTTTGACAGATCACGTTTGAGTCGTGTCATGCTGTCATGTTATTTTTGTTTAGTATTGTTTGGCATTTCATAATGGAAAGACTTACGCCTGACGAACGTTTACAAATCGTTCAACTTTAATACGAAAATTCACGTTCTGTGAGGAATGTGTTTCGTGCACTTCGCTCAACTTATGATCAACATAATCGGCCTACTGAGCGTACTATTCGCAACACCATCACCCATTTTGAGACCCAGCATTCATTATTGGATAATATTCGACCGAAAAGAATACGTCCAGCACGCTGTGAAGAAAATATAGCGGCCGTAGCTGAGAGTGTACACGAAGACCGTGGAGAGTCGATTCGGCGCCGTTCACAGCAACTCGGACCGCTATCGTGCCATGATTACCGACTATTTGATGCCTGAAATTACAGCTCGTGATCTCTGCGACACATCGCATCAATCAATGGATTTATTGAGAGAACACTTCGGGGAGCACATAATTCCACGTTTTGGGCCGGTCGATTGGCCACCAAGATCGTGTGATATCACACCGTTAGACTTTTTCCTGTGGAGATATGTAAAGTTTAAAGTTTATGCGGACAAGCTCGCTTCGATTCAGGCCTTGGGGGAAAACATCACGCGTGTCATTCGCCAGTTACCAGTCGAGATGCTTGGACGAGTCATCGAAAATTGGACTCAACGGATGGACCATCTGCGACGTAGCAACGGCCAACATTTGATAGACATTATCTTCAAAAAATAAATGCCAAAGAATGTTCTTTCAAATGATAATAAACATTTCCCCTTAAATTTGAATTTTCTGTGTTTTTTTCTTTAAAAAAGTAGGGAACCTCGAAATGGATCATGCGTTACAAGTTGCGTCGTATCTAAGAAAACTCATTTAATCTTATCTTATTAAATGTTATTAGTATAAAATGTTAATGTAATTGATTTATGTTTTAGTTTAAATGTGGTTTTTTTTCAAATTTTATAAATATTATTTTCTTCTAAATTTTTCATTTTTAGTGTTGCTGTCTATGCTGTTTTAAAAAACGATTTATTTTCTTCTTTTTGTTAAATATTTTATTGTCTAATACGAATGAATATGTTGGGATATTATCGACTATATTATGTTATTATATTCTATTTAACATTGCTTATCTCAGAGTGTGATGATTAATATTTTAAATTGTATTTAAATAATTCTATGAATTAATAAATATTTTTCAATGTATTTGTTGTCTGTTACAGTTTCAAATTGATGTCATTTGTTAAGTCATGTATAGATTCAATGAAATGTAATAAAAGCAAAACGATTTTATTGTCATTCAACCCTTTATTGATACTAAGTTCTCAAATATTTCGATATATTATAACTCCAGAGGCTAAACATGATGAAAATCTATTTGAATTATATTTAGTTACGGTTAGATTTGTAAGCTTCTTTTACTTCAGTAAAGTGAACTAAGGAGACTTACCTAACCTATTAATATAATATTATATATATACAGTGAAGGACTAAAGTCTACATGCAACCTATATTTTTTGATTTTTGGGAATTGGTAATTTTGGTGAAAAAATCTTTTAGGTCAATATTTAAGGCAACTTTTTTAATACTTAATATTTGATGCGTCCATTCTGGGAATCGATAACAGCTTGGAAATTATTAATAAAGTCAAACAAATTAAGTTTGGCAAAAACCATATATATAATGATGAAATCTCTTGGAAATATTTAGTTTTTAGCGACGATGTAGATGCTTTTAGCCGATGTAGATGCGTTGGGAAAAAAAATTTTTGTGTAAAAAGACGTAGAGCTGCAAGAAGGTTGTTTTATGGTTTGGAGTTGAATGTCGGCGTCTGAGGGTGGTAATTTGGTTTCTATTGATACGACAATACGTTCAAATACAATGGATTGTATTTGAACGTATTCAAAAATAAATTGAGAAAGCCGGTATCTAAAATGGTTCTATCTTGAAACTAGTACTTCCAGCAAAATTGCTACCCAAAGCATATTGCGGCCATTTAGAAGGAATGGCTGCATTCTCCACCAAAGTCGCTTGACTTAAACCATATTGAAAATCAATGGAATAAATTGGGTCTCAGGATAAGAAAAACCACAATAAGAAACAAACAAGTCCCATAAATTTCCCCGAGCAAGGATTTGTATAAAATTTCTTTGGAAACTACCGCTAAACTTGTCTATTAAATAAGAAATCGTCTAAATGCCGTGTAAGAAACTAAACGAAGAACAACAACATATTAATAAATCAAAACTTTTTATGATATAAACTATTTTTTGTAATATAAATTTATTTGAAATAAATAATATAATAAAAAAAATAATTATAAACTATGGAGTATGTGGAGAACTTTTTTGTGTACTAAAAATTGAATTTATTTAATTTGTTTCATAAATATCTTGATTTCTTAACATTTTTGTTTTTAAAATTTTTTTTTATTTTTTACAAGGAACGATACAACATAGTTTTTTTTTTGAAAAATAATATACATTTTTACATGAAACACATTTTTTGGTGGGGTATGTATAGTTTTCTGTGCCACTGTACATATGTCCAAAAGTATGGTTTAACATCTATTGATTTAACTTGATTTTGAATATTTTTTAAGTTTTTTTCTCTTGTCGTTATAAACAAAAAAATAATTTGAATTATGTGCTTTATTTTATACTAGCTGTTTGGTCCCGGCGCTGCATGCGATTTTCCAAACAACATATAAATACTGAAGAATTTTTTTAATAACTTGACCCCAGCGCTATCTACCTGTTCAGAATTTTATCAGGAAACTTATTTTTGTTTAATAAATATTATTTGGGGATTTCAGCCAAATCGTATCATAAATTAAAAAATTTAAATATCACGGAGCGCCACCTTTCGGGATAAAACTTTAGAGAAACTTGGGTCCAGACTAAATTAATTTATTGTCCAAGTATGGTGTCAATCGGTCCAACGGCTCTTGTGTTTGAGTAAGAAGTACCCTGAACAAACGTTTTTATATATTATAGCTCCAACCAGACAGTATCAGTAATATACTTTAAAAGTTTCATAAAGATCGGTTCAGCGGTTACGGATATTACCTATGTCTTTGTATGGGAAGTGCCACGACCAATTTTCCAATACCGCCCAGATTTAGTCAGATGTTGTGTATTGATAACCAAGATATTCGTATCAAGTTTGGGAACTTTAGCTCTTGTCGTTGTACAGATATACATAAATCTATCGGTTCAGCGATTACGGAGATTACCTCCTACAAACAAACAAACAAACCTCTTTATAATATCAGTATAGATAAAAGAAGGAAAAAACTGTTCCAATAATACGAATTTTCTAACATTCTGAAAAGGCCTGACATTATACACGTAGAGAAAAAATATGTTTAAATATGGTCACATGCAACAAAACTATTTTTAAAGAAAATTTAAAACATACATATTATGTTTAATTTAACCATATTATTGTCACCGACAATCATATTATTGTTAAATTAGTCCTCCATCAAGAAGCCATAACAATATTATGGTTGCCTCTAAACAGGTTATGGTTGAATATGACAATAATTTGTTTTTAAATCAACAATAGTATTTTCCTCTTTTCCAAGAGCAACATTCTATGGTTAAAAATCAACCATGCTATTATAATTGTTAAACATATTTTAGTTATTATTAACCAAAACCTGTTCTGAGGCAACCATAATATGGTTGTGCCTTCTTGATGGGACTTATTTAACCATAATATGGTTGTCGATGACAATAATATGGTTTAAATAACCATAGTATGTTTACTATTTTATTTAAGAATAGTTTTGTTGGAGGTGACCATATTTAAACATATTTTTTCTCTGGGTGTACAAATCGTATGGACGTCCACTGTATATGAGTAGGTAAGTTGCAAAACTCGTCCGTTTCAAAAATTAAAAAATTGAGATAACAATTGATTTTGACAGATCTTTCAACACTTTCTGAGAATAAATATATAGATTGTATCGAAGCATGTCCTTTCCATGTTTTTATGTAATCTAAAATTGCGGTTGGTAACAAAACTAGTTCGTTTCACTCACCATAAATTTTCACTAAGTCGACTTAGAATTATTAAAGGACCCAGATTTTATACACTTTATGGGTTCTTCGATGAATATTAAAGAAAGTTTCACATGGAATGACAAACCACTGCTGGTTAAGAGTATGAAACAGTAAAACATATGTTATTAAATATGGTAAATTTAATTTCTCCTTCATGCTGAATTTGTTAAACGATAAAACTGTTTCACACAGGAAAAAATTTTGCCCCAATTAAAGCATTAATCAAAAATAAAATCAGTTTTAATTAAAAATTTAATCAATTGAATTAAACATATAATCAAGTGAATTAAAAGTTTAATTGATACTATTAATTTGCACCACCGCATTTATCTATCTGTCTAATGAATAATAAAACTTAAGACATATTTTTGTATTAAAAATACTAAGACAATTCACAAAGTGTTCTATTGTGTCATATTGGTGGTATTTGTTATATTTTTATGAATGTCAAATTTATAATATTATAAGATATACAACAAATATGATAAAAGAGAACACTTTTTAAAATGCCTAACTGTTATGACACAACATTTGACGAAATGTCTTAACCCATATTATCCCAAGTCATCTTCTAGTCATCAGATTTTAATAAAAACTGTAATTTGGTATGTTTATACCCTCCTTAACAATAAAAAATAATTATTATTAATATTAATTAAATAGTTAAGCAAAACAAGTACAAACACACTATTTTACCCAGTAAAGTTTTACTTTACTTTACATACAAAGTGTATTGTCCTACTGTTCGAATAATGAACGCATTTATGTGAAAAAACGAAACACAAAAAACTTAAAATTTTGTTTTGTTTTATAACTACTCGTATTTTATATATCAACTATAAGTTTATGAGTTTTAAGAAAAATATTCGTTTACATGTGACCAAACACAAAATAGCTTATTTTCTGTCGATACATTATTTTTTTTTCAAAAAACTTAAACAAACAACCCGCAATAAAACAAACATTTAGTGCGGGAAAAATAACGGCTCTTTAGTTTGTTTGTAACTCTGAAGTAGTCACTTCAGAGTTACCACATCATAAAAATAATAACAACTGCAAAAATGAAAGACTAGGATGATATGGGTTAATTTTGTATTTGTAGTACAATTCTAGTACTTAATTTTTGGTGAGTCGCAATTTCTACCTGTGTATTTAAGAAACGAGTTCTCTTATATCACAATTATTTTATCAACTTGGCTTCAAATTCAACAGTTGCTAGGAAGCATTTATAACAGCTAAGAACCCAATAACTAAAGAAGTCCGCATTTTACTAGCTGTGTTCATTTTCTAAAATTTGTTACGAATTTGTAAAAATTGCTACTGAAAAGTGTTAATTAACCCAAAAAATTTGAAAGTTGAGAGCGTCAAAAATTTTTACTTGCAAGAATTTTTGAAACAGCTGTTTCATGTTTTTGTTTACAAAACAAACTTTTCCAAAAGAAGTTTTAAATAAGGATATTTTGCAAAATTTATAATTATAAGAAATGTTGATTTTTAAAATTATTTATGCGATAAGAAATCATACTTTTGTTTAACTTAGGACAGATATTTCGATATTTTTATTGCTAAATAAAATAACGAACTTGTTAAAAAAATGCCTTATGTATTTTGTTTTGCTCTTAACTTATCAGGTGTTGTTACCTAGATACCCGATACTTAACACTTTTGCAGTATAATACCCCATTAGTTAAAAAAATTTGTTAGCAAATTAAATTATTTACAAAATTAAAGATTCTGATTAATTATAAAATAATTTGAGATATTCTCATTGTTTACTTTATGGACGTCTAGTTTATTATGATACAAACACCAAAGAAATGCATTTGGACCAAATAAAACGGCCATAAAGTAGATAATGAGAGTATCTAAACTTATTTTATAATTAACAATAATTTAACCCGCTACCTCGTTACCTTCTTTCGTGGTCATATTTAAATGCCAAAGTTTATGTTTCTAACTAAGCTACCTAAATAAGAGCGGCGAGCGTTTTTTGTTTGTCAAAACTTTTCATTTGCATAAAGTTTATACGAAAAAAAAACCTTTAGAACGCGAATTCGACACCACCCGGCTGGCAAATCCTATTTGACAAATCGCTATGTCGATTTGTCTTTATGAAAATGTATTTGAAATAGAATTTTCATGTTTAAAAAAACGCTTGCCGACCTTGTTTAGGTAGCTCAGTAAGTTATAAAAAAAATTACCAATGTTATAGGTTGTCATTCACCCAGGACCCTGCACCTATAATTTTATGTTCCTAATATCTATTATAGCAAATTAAAAAGGTACCACTTGTAGAACGAAAAAAATTTCCCGCATTTCACCATTTTTTATATTTTTTCTTCCCATTGAAATACAAAAAAAAACCCTAATTGTAGTGGAAGCCCATAATTGAGAACGTATATTGCAAAGAATGTAGAAAATGTTTTGTTAAGTACCAAAAATAGGTACAATTTTCACACCTTAAATGTTTGAATTTCGAAAAAAAATTTGTATTTTTTGGATAAGTTACGAATGTAAAACAGTTTTTATTTCTATGTTTATTGGCTTTAATTGAAAAATTAATGGTTTAATTTAAATCCTTGTTCAGAACAAAATGAACTGCGATGCCACTTTTTTTCTATTTGTACATAAAAGATGAATTAAGCGAGTAAAATAAAAATAATAAAATCACTTTCCTTTTTTTGTCCATATTCTTAATACTCTTTTTGAAAACAATTCAATATAAGTAGTTTGCTGGTTGTGCTGCCAGTTTGTATAATTGTTTACATCTGTAAACCATATGGTAGCTTTGTTTTTCCGGGAAAATTTTCCGGAATAGGTAAATCGTTCTGAAGAGCACTCTCAGTAAAAAAATTATTCATCGGACAAAAACATTGTTCGGAACGCATGGATGAATCCACGGTCAGTTTAGGAGTTATGAGGTTAGCGAATTTACTCGTTTTTACGTTATTTATCCCCTAAACATTCGAATTTCCAAAAATTCCATCTTATAGCATGTTCGCACGGTGCTTTGGATTACTTTGTTCTCTGTGTTTATTACTTATTTGGATTACCGTGTTTGCACGGCACTTTCGTAATCGATGTTGACAGTTCTTCTTCTTATATTTGCTTATTGCTAAATTTAATTGTTTGTTTGATGTTAAGAATGGAAAGAAAAATTAAGTTAAAAATATTATTTCAAAGAAATATATAAAATAATTATTTTTTCAGTAAATAGAAAAGCTGTAAGCAAATGGAGTGAGTCAATGCAGCGAGCGGGCATTGTTGAAGATATGGCAAAAAATAATTGGCGAGCTACGTGGTTGCCGGAAAAATAGCCATATCCTACTTGCAGCTCTTTCAAAAGCTGCAAATATGTTTCCTGTACATTCAACAGATTGTCTATAACCATACTCATGTCCTCTGCCAATTTTGCTAATAACCTTCTTATAAACATTATTTTATAATTTATTTTTTTGATTTCATTCCTTTTTTTTTTTGATTCTACTAAAATTTTATAATTTAAATTTACTTCCTTAACTTTTTTGCTTGCTTACTTTTCATTGTTTATGTTATCATTTGTTTTTATTCTTTAGTGCTTTGACAGCTGGTGATTGTAAAAAACCGATCAAAATTAGAGCTCACATTGATTTTGAAGTAATCCTCAGGGTAATAGAAATAGAATTACGTACAAATGAGATTATCCGCTCTCAAAATTGTGTATGACGAATTATGTAATTTGGACCATAATTTGGCTGTGAATTACGAATAAAAGAGCGAGTTACGAAAATACGCTGCCGTGCGAACATGATATTACCTAGCATTTACACATGAAAGTAGTTTCTTGCGAGTCGCAATGCACTAAATTTTTTCAACTTTATAACTCACGGCGTTAAGGTTGTCCGAAGATGAATCTGTCAGTCAGTCCGTAACGTTGAAATTTTATATACCTATATACATAGGTTATACATAGATTGTTAAATTAAATATTTTGTTTTGCCTTATAAATACTTTAATTGTTAACAAAGAGTTTTTTATCTTTTATTATTGATGAAACTCCGAATCCTTCTTTCACCTCTTAAATAAAAAAATCCAATTCATGATTCATTTTATTCAACTTAACCAAATATAAATTAATAAAATCACAATATTTTTATCATAATGTATACAATTTTCCCAAGTCTTAGAATAATTAATGGGTACTCAAATATTCCTATATATTCGTCACTACTTTAACTTGCCAATTTTAACTGGCAAAGTGCTCATTTACTTTTTAGTATTTTTGAGAGCAATTTCTTTAAATTCCTACTTACCCTCTCTTTGCAAGTTTCTGCTAGTAAAGTAAATGAACACACCTACTATATTCTCGCCTTGCTCTCTTTTATTTGAAACTTTAATTACCAAACCTTAGAGAAATATATAATAGGTGCGTTTGAGTACTTTTACAGTAAAATGCAGTAAATGAGTAAACTTAAAAATTTGCTCTCACAAAAAGCTGTTGTCCAAAAAAGTACGCGAATGCAAAATTTGTAAAAATTCGTAAAATAAAGGCAACAGCTGATGGCAAATAATTGAAGTGTTGAAAAATGTTTACACTTTAGACTACTTAATTCGTTTTCTTATCGGTACTCGATTAAATACTTTTTATAAGACGAATATTTTTGGAAAATACAAACAAATTATTTTATGTAATCTTTCATATTTGTTTGTTTCTTATTTTATTTGAATTTGCTAATTTGTGTCCGGCTAAATTTGATCAATATTACACGAATACTTTTTTTACTATTGATACCTTTAAAAACAAGGGCTGTTCTAAGAAGCCGAGAACTTGAAACTTTTATAACTCTAAAAAATTAACATAACTAAACAAAGTTTTAAAAGTTGGTATTTAGCCACATAAAATCTTCACAAACAAGTTTAATTATTTAATATTTATTCATTTTTTGTTTTTATTTTAGTTTTATTTCAACTTTTCTTTTTTTAAACAATTTTTTCACATTTTGTATGCCTTTTGTTTGCTACTTTTGTTTGTTTACCTTTTGAAACATATGTTTTTTTGTTTTACTAAATTTTACTGCAAAAATTTCTGCAGTAAAAATTTGTAAGTACTCAGTCAAGAACTGTCACTTTACGCTCTCAATTTGTGTTCTCATTTACTGTATTTTGTGTACGCGAACGCAATTTATTAAAATGCAGTAAAGTTCAGTAAAAAATAGTAAAAACTTTCGTGTTCTCGAACGCAGCTAATGATGGGTGCTCAAAATTCTTCATTAATCATAAAAATAGATAAAAATAATAAATAATAAAAATCACTCACTTGCTTATGGCCCGAACATATAAAATTATCCGTATTAGTTATACTCAAAAGTGCTATTAAATGAATCACTTTTGGTGTAGGATTTTTTAAAACCACCTTAAACGTCATTGGCATTTTAACAAACATTTTCTCCTCTATGGAACAGTAAATATTCAAAGGTGGCTCCACAATTGGCAACCCGGTTATAACAAATTTCGACTCATTTTCTTCTTTGCCACCAGTACGACGCCATTTTATGCAATAGAAACCAAAAACAATTTGGCTATTTGGCAGAGACATTGAAGGCGGCTGAGTTTGAGTTGTGTTATCCATTAGAAGAGAAGCCTTAAGAAAACCTCTTAAATGTCCTGTAGCTTGTAAAGCATCCAAAGTTTTGTTGTATATTAAACGAGTGTGTTGATTTTGTTTAGGCGCCTGCGCCGCATTTTCATCCGTTATATTGCTATTGTTGTTGTTGGTTGCTAAAGCATTAACCGATTTACCGTCATCGGATATGGTCGATGTACTCAAATTGGAATTTAGGCTAGATACCATGAGAGCATTCGAGGAGGCAGTATTATTTATTATTGTCATATTCGTTGATAATTTACCCATTAGACTTTTATTCATATGATTAGAGGATAACGTATTTATGATCGTGCCGTCATTGGATTTTATAAAATGTCTCCTAGATGTACGCAGACGATTAAAAATATTTGATTGCACCTCGCTTTTACTGCGCTCATACTCTTTAGCCGTAATCCATTCTTCGCTGGTATTGTTGGTGCGCAAAACTATAACATCCTCTAGTTTTTCACCACACTGATAAGTGTTGGTGAATTTTTTACGTTTAAAACTATAAGTTGATTGCACTAGGTTGTGATCCTAAAAAAATAGAAAAATAAAGAATTCATTTTATTTTTATAAATTTCAAGCACCCATGTTCAGAGAATTCGATTTAAATTAAGCATAACTCTTAAATTTAATAAAAAAAAAAATTCGAAAAACTATTTAAAAGTTCTAAATTCTACTTTCACTTACTGAAGATTTACATAATTTTTTCATATAATTTACTTACACATATAAAATAGGTTTCCAATATTTCCAATTTCACATCGGCTTGCATTATAAGACCAGCACGAAAAAGAAAATTCTCTCCCCGATATATTTTCGTTAAAGGCATTCGGTTAAGGGTATAAAATTGGCCTTTAAATTTAAATTCCCAATCACATCGCACACTTAATACTGTGTCCTGAGTTTTGCGCAAACTATTTCCATCTAAAAATTCCAGATGTATGGGCGTTATTATGGGCATCGGTGTTAGAATTGTTTGATTGGATGTTAGGTTCTTGGCCGCTAGTGTTGCTTCCGGAGATTCATCCGTACTACTAGGTGTTGTTGTATCATTAATCACTATTGCTGTTGTTACTTTTGGTTTTAGTACATCGGTTGTATACCAAATTTTTTGTTGCAACGTCACCGTTGTCTCGATAAGACTAAAAATATAGAATGAGGCGGTATTGGAACTTTGCATTGACAGTTCGCCAATGTCAATTTGTATACTGGAGTGGAGTTTTTGTTTGTTTGGCGATATATCTGTAGTTAGGAATACTGTAACGAAACAAAATAAATAAAGTAAATATTAAAGAAATATAGAATTGTAAGGTTGCTATTTTTTACCCCTTCATCATTCGGTCCGCAAACTAAAGGACCGAATAGTTAAAGAGGCTCTAGAGAATAATGTAGAAATTTAAATATTCACAGAATATAACTTTGACCCTTGAAGAGACATTAGGCTATATAAAGTTGAGATTGGACAAAGGGGCGATGCCACGCCCATACAACCCAAAATTTAAAATCGTTATATCTTAGGCATTTTTTTGGCATAGGATGATGATATTTAGTACATATGGTTTTAGTATGAATACAAATAAGCTCCATGACAAAGGGGGCGGAGCCACGCCCCTTTATAGAAAAAGTAAAAACCCCCATATTTAATAAACTACTGAACCGATCGTCATAAAATTTCCACAGTAGGCGACTGCCCTGAGTTACTGAACTTTAAGCAATATAAAGATGAGGTTGGAAAATAGGGCGGTGCCACGCCCATACAACCCAAAACATTAAATCCTCATATCTTAGCCACTATTTGGCGTAGGATGAAGATATTTGGTATATATGGCATTGTTATGAATAGAAATACGTTGCATGAAGAAAGTGGGAGGGGCCACGCCCCTTTATGTGGATTATATCTAATTAACTACTGAACCGATCGTCGTCAAATTCTTAGAGTAGGCTGTTGTTATGAATTAATGAGCCCTAGGCTATGTAAAGTTGTGGTTGGACAAAGGGGCGGTTTCACGCCTAATCAACTCAAAATTTAAAATCCTCTTATCTTAGATACTGTTTCACGTATGTGGGTGTTGGGATGAATTTAAAGGGGAATTTTTAAACATATTTACCCATGCTTGATACACATGTTAATTAACCTGTTCGGTTAGCGTTTGCAATGACTATAAACAAAGCCCAAGGGCAATCTCTACAAGTTTGTGGCTTAAATTTAGCAAATCCATGTTTTTCGCATGGACAGCTTTATGTTGCATGCTCGCGTGTTGGAAAACCAACTGAAAACTAAAAACATTGTGTATCCTAAAGCATTGCAATAATTAATTAATAATTTAGTAAAAAAAATGTTGCTTATATATAAATACTCTTTGTTTCATTTTATAACGATTGGGGTAGCGAAGCACACTGGGTTAAGCTAGTTGTAAATAAAACAAAGTTTTCAGAGAATTATCTTAATATTTTTTATTATGATAGAAGGATCTATGACAATTATGTGTGAAACAAAATATCGGCCAAATGCTCGCTCGGTGGCATACCTCTATCCGATGGTCCATATTTTCAATGATGCTGAGACCGAATTGGGGTTCAATGTCGTTAATGTGCCGAATTATCTTTTCCTTTAGCTCTTGAATTGTTCTTGGCTTATTGACGTACACTTTTTCTTTTAAATATCCCCAAGGAAAGAAGTCCAAATCACATGATTTATTATTGGCATCGCTACAACGTAAGATGGCCATTGAATTTCTCGCGCAAAAGAGCCAGCAATAATAAAAATTGGGAATTTAGCACGTCAAATCTTATTATGTAATAATAAATTTTGTATTCCTGAAAATTTTGTTTTTTTCTGTAACTTTCTTTAAACAAGAACAATGACAGACAGAAATTTGTTCATTTGTTTTCAAGGCGAATTTATTACAAGTAATCTCGGTACAAGTACAACTCGTACAAAAACCACAAGCAATTTGTTTTTGCAAAATCATTGTACAATGTCAAAACCCGAAACAAAACAAAACAGAAACAAAGATAATAAGCAAAATTTTGACATCCAACAATTATAAAGCTAAAAAAGTTATCAGCAGGGCTTTTAGAATCACCTGTTATGAATTCGCCTTGTTTGTTTCATTAATTCATTTTATTTGTGAATAATTCTATTCAATCGTCATTGGTCAGAACAATGCGTATAGTGGGAGGTCATAACACCTCAATAGGCGAAAATCCATATATGGTTAGTATACGGTACAAGGATCAGTTCATTTGTGGTGGTACAACGATATTGCAAAAACGTATGCTCACTGCCGCTCACCTGGAACTTGGGAAATACATGCTGGCACTTCGTTTATCAAATCACGAGGTGTTAAAAGAAAAGTCCACAAATGGATGGTTTCAGCTGAATTTAATTTTTTTTTACTGTGAACGTGGATGTAACCATAGTGGAGCTCGATAAACCATTGGGTGTCAGAAGTGTACAACCACTAGCAATAGATTATAGAACGCTAGAAGAATGTGAGATAGTAGAAGTAGCTGGTTGGGGTCTTAAAAATGAATATCCTTGGGCTAAATTGTCGAATAAACTACAAGTGGTTAAAGTTTCTCTAACCTCTATAGAAGAATGTAAAAGAGTCTATCAGCCCCACAATATTGTTACGCAAAATATGTTTTGTGCTATTGGCAGTTTGGGTAGTGAGTGATGCATGTCAGGGTGATAGTGGAGGACCTGCTTTACGCAAAGGCAAGCAAGTGGGTATTGTTTCTTGGGGTTATCGTTGTGGCTCCCCTGAATATCCTGGTGTTTATACAAGATTAAGCAGTCCTAGTGTAATGAAATTTTTAACCTTTTTAATAGAAAATCATTGCTGAAATAAATAAAAAAATAATAGTTCCCCCATTTAAACATTTCTAATGCTATTTGACAATTACTTCCTATTGTTAAGTAGAGTCAAGCCAAAATAATTGCGTTAATTACTTTAATATGAAGCTGCATGATAATATTGTAGAAATCTACTGATTGTAAATATTAGTTTAAAGCTTGCAATACAAAGATGTCATCGATTAGGAATTACAAACATATAAAAATAATATTTTTTTTAAATTTAGCATTACTGCCCGCGGTTAATTTAAGCCACTCCAGTGAATCTCGTATAGTAGGCGGCGTTACAACTACCATTGATCAGGTGCCGTATTTGATAAATCTTCGACGAAATGGACAATTTTCTTGTGGCGGTTCCTTGATCACTACCAAATGTGTTCTAACAGCAGCTCACTGTGTTTATGGAGTACCTGCATCTAGTTTGACCATTAATGCTGGAACTTCAAAACTATCAGATTCCGGAGAAATAAGACAAGTTCAACAATCATTTGTACCAGCATTCTATTCACCTATTACACTAGATATGGATGTAGCAGTTCTTAAATTGAATGAACCTTTAAATAGTCGCCACATTGCCACTATACCGCTTTGTACCCAAAGTCCTGGCAGCAATCACTTTGTTCAAGTATCTGGTTGGGGTATAACGAGTGAAACAAGTGAAATGCCATCGAATCAAGTGCGCACTGCAAGTGTTCAAGTAATTTCCAAAAGGGAGTGTTTAAGCCTTTACACTGGTAAAGCATATTTATCGAGTTCAATGTTTTGTGCCTCTGTGCCTGGTGAACGAGATACCTGTTCTGGTGATTCGGGAGGACCTGTTGTGTACAATGGCCAAGTCTGTGGCATAGTTTCGTGGGGGTTTGGCTGTGGCAGACGGGAATTTCCTGGCGTTTATACAAATGTGGCTAGTTTGAGAATAAGGGCATTTGTAAAATCAATTGTTATGAAGAATTGTGTATAGTTTAAATAAGAAATAAAACTATTTAAATTTTTTTTAATTCAAAATGCGATAAATTTAATTATGAGCTTATCACAGATCAGTGTTTCCAAGAAATTTTAGACACATATACAATCAGCCATGTCACAGAGTACAATTCCGTTCGGAACCGAAGAAACATATTTGTTTTTAGATGTAGAGTTTATTTTGATGGTTTTTTGGCCTTTAAGATACAGAAAACTCCCATTCCGTTTATGAAAACAAAAATGGATTCATTCCGGAAAGTTTTTTTTCGTAAATTTCTGAACCACCAAAATACGGAATGAATTTCATTTTCGAACAGAATTGTACTCTGTAACATGGCTGAATAAGGAGTTTTTATGATAGTAAAAAACGCTTATTTACAAAACATTCCCACACTATTTTTCGCTACTATTTTGGGAGAGAAACACCCTACATGTAGAGATTTTTTCCTACTTCGGGCAAGACTGCTTCATATAATCCCACACAGTGATGCCAGTAGATATTTTGAAAAATCCCTACGTTTCTAAAAAAAACCTTTTTTTCCCTACAACCAAAAAAAAAAATCCAACACTTTTCCCTAAAAATTTAAAGTTAAAAATTTATTGCTTTTAGCAACAGGCAAGCAAATACATATTTTGTTAACATTTGAATTAAAGCATTTATTAACAAAGAAAGAAAAAAACCAAATTAAATATGAACATGCTATACACAAATTCAGTTTCAAAAATTACACTGTGTGAGAATTTACATTTTTTTTATAGAAACGCCACTATATATTCCTTAATCTAGAGACAAAAAACTGCGTGTTTAATTTTTAATTTCCTCATCTTTTTTACTTTTTAAAGGACTTAAAATTTTTCAAGAATACTTATTTTAAATTATTTATTTTTTATTATAATATTATACATTTATACATAGCAAACTTGGTACCAAATAAAAGGGAAGACTCTGTTGAATTTTAAAAAAATATTTACTTCAGTTCTTTAAAAAATATATGCTTAAAAGTTTTCATTAAAATTTTTTTAACAACTGTTTGACTTAGGGGGCATTTACACGGTGCCTTTTCAGACATGTCTGTTCTATTCATTCTCTTTTTAACATGTTTCAAAAAATCTATTGGCTTTTCACGATGTCTTTCCAAACATGTCTGTTTTCATGTCTAATTGTCTAATATCCTTTTAAATACAAATTAAAAAACATGAAAATTCATAAAAACAAATATAAAAACTCGTTTCGTGCCTGTTTGACAACCCCTCTTTCTTCCCTTAACCGATCGCCTACAAACAAAACAAACGTGTTTGTTAGACATGTCTGAAAAGACACAGTGTAAACTCCCTCTTACATATTTCTCTTAGTTTAAAAGATGTGATAGTATTTTTCTCGAAATAAAATTAATTTCTATGTAGAAATTTCATTCTTAAATATTCGCTTTATAATATTCGCATACATTTTTCCGAATGCGAGTGCGAATACAAATAGCAAAAATAAGCGAATAGTTCGCGAATGCGAAACCGAATATTCGGTGACCCTAATATATAGGTACATGGTTTAAACACTTGTTGAATACTGCCAGGCTGTTAGGACTTATAGTATAGGGTTTCTTTTAAAAAATACTACATTTGTACTTAAATGCTATTGTATATGAAACATTTTTTTAATGAAAACAATACGAAAATTTACGTATTTTTATACAATAAATTGAAAATGAGAGAATATTTTGAAAATTCCTTACATTTGCCTTAAAATAAAATATCTGTTCTTTTTTCCCTACGCTTGAAATTTTCCGAAAAATCCCTACAAAATGGGAAAATACCCTACTATTGGCATCACTAATCCCACAAGACGTCAAATCACACATTATTTTATATTTAATATTTTTTCTCTTTTTTTTTTAATTTAGTACTGTCCTTGTCCCCAATTCACATCACCTTAGCAAATGACAACTCCATTATAAAACTATTTATGTAAAATGTCCATAATATTGTTTTTTGACATAATAAAGTTTTATCAAATGGTGATCTGACCAGACTCCAGCACATACATTACTTATTGGATAAATACTTTAAAAGACTTAAATATGATTTTTAACAGTAAAACTTAAATTCCGAACGTAGGGGTCGCCTTTTTACATTTTTCGTTATATCTTAGGCATTTATAGTCCGATCTTACAGTATGACATATCAATGTTTTTGTCTCGAGAAGAACAATGTTTTGCCCTTAGGAACCATTGTATCTCGTTCTAGTATTTATCTACCAGATTTATGTTCGTACTGTTTCATTATAAATTACTTTATTTCTCCTAAGCAATTTATCGAGCTTAAGGTCACTTCGTTTTGGGATGTTGACGAAATTTTGTGTTGACGTTATGCCGAGCACACTGCATTTTTTTATAAAATTTTTGTGTTTTTTAAGTTTCTGTATGTTTATATTTCTTTAATTTTAGATTTCAAAATTATAAAAATAACAACTCGAAAACAGTTTGAACTTTTAATCCATGAAATGGACAGTAATAGTCACATTGCTCGTGGTGTTCGGTCTTTTGGGGAAATAAAAGCCAGCATTGAAGCTACATGGAAGCGAATCGCCGAAATTAAACAGTAAGGCCAAATTAAAGAAAAAAAAATGTAACACAACAAGAACATTTATGCACTACCGGCGGAGAACCGTCAGAGGAAATAAGTTTAGACGAGCTTTTACAAATATAGCTGGCAATTTATCCTAAAGGACATGTACTTTGGGCAAACTTAGCCGAACTTTTGGAACAAGAGACTGACTAGAGGGTTTGATATATCTTTTATGTAGCGTTTACCTCCTCCACTTGCTCTGCGAAAAATAGGTCCACAGAACTGATCATATTTTTTAATTTTATTCTGTTTTTATTAAATTTGAGCCACTTTTTTGTTCGTTTATTTTCAATTTGTTATATTTATTTTTTAATCAACATTTTTATGTTTTAATCAGGCTAAAGTTCATTAAAATAAATTTTTATTAAATTTTTTTTTATGAAGAAAGGAATTTTGAAAGGATTAAAACCCGCAAACGTTCAATAAAATTAAATAACCACAAGTCTTATTATTGTTAAACAGCTAAGTTGAAAGAAAGACAAAAAGGTGAAAATACCATTTGGTTTACAGATTGATATCTGACTATTGACTGCCAGCCGTCATCAATGGCGGTGAGTGCTAGGCGACGAAGATTTCTGAAGAGATAGTGTGGTTACTTGTCAAATCGACCTGTTTGTAAACGCGGGTTCGATCCCTCGGTCAGTCAAGATTGAAAAATTATCCATAAATTTTAATTCATTTAATGTTATAAGATTCCTTTCTTCATAAAAATAATTTAATGAAAACTTAATTTAATGAACTTTAACATGATTAAAAAAAATTTTGGATTAAAAACCATAAACAGTTCAATAAAAGGCGATTAAAGCTATGCTTACATTATGTGTATTTGTCAAGTGGATTGTCACTTTTTCACATGTTAAATTTGTACATATCGCCTGAACGCCTCCAAACAATATTATGTGTTATTCGTGACGAAGCCTCTGACTTCAGCTGATTCGTATTAACAAAATTGTTTGTGGCGCAAAAATTAATTGAAATTTTATCAAATATATATAATAATAGTAAATAAATAATAAAAAATTAAAAAATACACAAATAATTATTATTTTTTGTACATATAACCACTCAGCTGTTTTAAGAATGTTTGCCTTGATAGGTTATGTCAAATGTACTTTACATACCAACATTTGAACATGAAAATTATAATCATTTGGGGTATTCACAAGGTGTGCTATCATGGTTTATTGTCATAATGTTCTAACATTTTACAATGGTTTAAAAATATTGTTGTTGGTTTGTAAACAAAAAGTGTCTTAAATAAATAGAACGTTGCTTGCTATGTTTATTGTGCTATCGTAATCAATCAGAAAAGTCCAGCGCTGAGCGGCTGAGCCGTTCCGCGTTATTTTTTGTAGCCGTTGCCGTTGATGGTATAGTTTTATCCGGGTAACATCTGTATTTAACCTGCGGCTAGCAATTTTTGCGACAAATTACTTGCGGCGTCAAATTAGATCAAAATAAAATTTATTTGTAATTTGCAACAAAACTGAAAAATGGAAAATACTTGAGTTTGCCATCGCAACATCTAATATGTATGTTTCACACAAACTGGCTATTATTTTAGTTTTTTCACTTATTTTTGGCATTGTGGAAAATTTTTATATTTTTTTTTAATCAGCTGATTGAAATTCAAAATAGCACATTAAATTATGAGGGGTTGCTCGCAACAGTTTAAGACATATGACTTTATGACACCTTGTGAATCCCCCAATTATGTATTACTCAAAGTGACATTCCACATGACGAATACACATAATGTGAACATAGCTTAAGTGCGATATGTATGTATATATGTATGTAATATAACGCCAATTCGAATTCAATTCTAAGTATGTCAAAATAAAAGTTGATAAAAAGTTCATTAAGTTTTATTAAAATTTATATATTTATGTAAGTATTTTTATACAAATCTAAATAATAAATTCCCCATAAACAAATAAATTATTTACGAAGGTTTTCAGTAGAACCTTTACTGAAGGTTACTTAATGATTATAGAAAAATGTTTGCAAAATGTTTGCAGAAATTCCAACTCTTTTTTTTTAAATTTATTAAAACCATTTTCAAGCCGAAATTAGCATTTATACAAATGAACTAACTTAGTAAAACTCAGTGTGATTTTAATGTTGACTCAAAGAAAATGTCAACTTTGACTGTTTTAAGTATTTTTCTATTGGCATTCTTCCAATTATACCCAAATCAAATAAAAGCTTCGCCTTTTAACGAAACCGATGAAAGTTCCCGTATTGTGGGTGGCACTGTTACCAACATTAGCAGGGCTAAATTTGTTGTTAATCTGCGAAAAAAGGGAGAATTTATTTGCGGTGGTACTTTAGTAGCACCTAAATTTGTCATAACTGCCGCCCATTGTGTAGAAGGGCTGAAAGCAGCTGATCTCTCTGTAGTAGGCGGGGCAACTTATCTCTCTGACAAGGGTATAAAACGAAGTGTATCAAAAATAGTTGTACCTAAAGACTACAATCCCAAAAATGTTGATATGGACATAGCTGTATTGGAATTATCTAGTAATATGAAAGGTGCTAATACATCATCTATAGAATTGTGTAAATCAAAGTGGAAAACTAATGATTTCATAACAGTTTATGGATGGGGCCAAATTACAGAGAATAACGATAAGAGCTCAAATCAATTAAGGACTGTGAGTGTTCCTGTAATAGATCAAAACAAATGTAGCGATATGTATAAAGGTCACGGTAAAATTACGCGTTCCATGTTTTGTGCTGGTAATTTGAGGAGCAAGGATGCTTGTACTGGTGATTCTGGGGGACCGGCAATTTTTAAAAACCAATTATGTGGTGTGGTATCATGGGGTATTGGTTGTGCTCATAGTAAATTTCCCGGTGTCTATACTAACATAATATTTGTTAAAGATTTTATTGATAAGTCAATGTTTAAGAGAGAGAATTAAGGAAACAATTGTAAAATATGAGTATGTGCACGTGTTATTGAAACTTAACATTTTGAAAAACTGAAAAGTTAAACTTTAAATTTATTGCCTAATTAAATTTAATCAAATAAATTTTTCTCGATTATTAATATTTCTATTGCTGGATCAATTGTAATATTGCGTTGTTCTATTTAATTTTGTAGCTGTGGGAATAGTGGGGATAAGGCTCCTCTATGTGGAACTCCTTGTTTAAAGTAAGGAACAGAATAGTCGCTGTAGTACAACCCAACGAGTATCGCTGCAAGCCGTAAAAAGTTAAAAACGGCAGTTTGAAAGTAGTGCCAACAGAATACATAGTTGTAGTACTCGTTGCAGTTGAAGTTGAAGCGCAAAGTTCGAAATTTTGAATTTTTTTTGCGCTACAGAGCATTCGTCAGCTTCAGCTACCACTGCAACTACATTATTCTGTTTCAGGCCTAACTCTACGGGGTATCGCTAATTTGTCCCTAAACTTTATGAACGATGACGGTCACTTAGATAATTTCAAATCCATTTCTTCAAATTGTTGGACATGTGGACGGCAGGATGTCGTGGAAGTGTGGTGTGGCTGAATGTGTTTAACATGTCCAGTGACACTAGGGCGTTATTTTAAAAATTTTTCTGCTGGTTTAAACCATGTCTGATCTGAGTGGCAATGGTTGTTAATGCCGTGGTAGTACTATGTATTTTGAGGAATCCATGCTGTTTGCGAGCTGCAGTTAGGTGGCAAATCAGCTGGGGGATGATTTAAAGCCTTCGCGATGAGTGACAAGAGGTCTTTAGGATTCTCGCTTAGTCGGGTTCTTCCCTGGTTAATGTATTATATCATTACTCATTGAAAGGTTTAAAACCATTCCCATGTCCCCTCCCCGCTCGCTAAGGTGTTTAAGCATCAGGATTTATATATCGTCAGAGCAATCGCTTGGATTGTCTGGATGCGTTGTGTACCTCTGAAACTTTAAAAGTGGTATATGGTTGTGGTATATTTGAAACTGTAACGTTGTGAAGTACTCAATAAAAAGTCGGCAAAATGCACGCGAGCAACGTTCAGGCTCTGAAATGGTTGTATCTGCAAACTTAATCGCGACCCTGTAATCTTTCTTTGACGGGTTGGAGTGAGACCAAACTGTAGACCACAGCTTACTTAATCATAAAGGCCATGATACACTGTCACAGAAGTCTTATGTATTTTGATGAAAATGCGTCTCTGATCGAATTATGGTTTGAAAATTTAAAAAAACAATAACAACTTACCACGACAGGGTTGTAGTTTCCTCAAAATACGTACGACTTGTATGATGGTGTATCATGGTCTTTAGTTTAGGTTCTTAATTAAGCCATTTATTGAGCTTGTCTTCATCTACAAAACTGCTGATATAACGGTTCAGCTGGACGAATCATGGGTCGAGGGGGTTGGTTTCGGGAAATTTGTTCTCTGCTTTGTATACGCGGGAGCTGCAAAATAACTGAAGATACGATCAGAGAGTTTTATGAAGCATTTTTTGTCTGCTTCCTTTTCATTTATGTAATTTCTTCGTTCAGAGACGATAAAGTCGGATGTTAGTGAAACTACTGCCCTTAAGCACAGATTACACACAGATATGTCACGAGGCGGAAGATTTTTTGTGTTTTTCTTAGAAAGCTGCTCTTTTTTCATTTCACAATGAGCCATCTTTTATGCCGCAATACAATGAACACAAATTTATTTGTTTAAGATTTATTTGCAAAACCGTTGTAAAAATAAACTTTTAAGTTTATCGCAGCACTAGTAAATAATATTTAAGTAAGTAAATAACATTATAAAACAAAAAAATATTACTAAATACATTTTTTTGCAAAAAACGTTTGTTGAACTAATGCTTTTGTTAAACGTGGTTTGTGTTTTGTTATTTTCGTTTTGATCACGCAATTTGTGTGGATTGTAGCGGCCTGTTTTTACACATTACCGCTTCAATACCAAAAAACGCTTTTTGTCTCTTTCTTCGAAAGCTGGCCTCGCAGCTGATTTGGGCCGTTTTCACACATCACTTTTTACATATCTGTGTGTAATCTGTGCCTTAAGGTTGCGTAGTTAATAAGACCAGGGCTTGATATTGTAATGGAGCGTCAATTTTTTTCATCAGTGACTCGCCCCCCCTTCGTTTTCCACTTGACAAGTGCCAGAGTTGATGGTGCGTGTTAAAGTCCCCAAAGGACAGACGCATATCACCATCAAGTAGACAACTAGCTAAATGTAGTAATTGCAGAGGTCTAAGTCGGATTCTCTCGACCCAATAGCAATTCCTTGAACTTCGAGGTATTGGTATTAACTATTCCGTGTTATGGATGAAGAATGCAATGCCGTTACCTCCGTTACCTCCCGAACACTCTTTCCGGAGAACGTTGTATCGCCCAGACAGGGATTGCTCGTCAGTTTTGTCTACTGGACCACAGCGACTAAGATGTTGTTCTGCTGCTTAAATCGGGTTATCTCAGGTAATCTGCTTTGGAAGACGATGGTTGTTGTTGCTGCTGTGTAAGTTGTGTTTGCTGTAGTTGTGGAGTTTCCGAAGTAAGGGGCAGTGTTATGGCATAAGATGTTTTCCTTGAGTTCCGTCGCTATTTTTGTTGGAAGCATGAGCCGACATGCCTTAAACTAAGCCCAATGTTGATTAAGTCCAGAGAAGTTCGTGGCCTGCGGAGGAACAATGCCGCATGCTGTTGCTCCGTTAGTAAAAATGGCTTAGCTTTATAAATTAACAAGGTTATGGTAGCACTTGATTTAGGTAGTCCTTGCGTAATTCGTAAATTAAATATTCAATTTTTTTAAAAGACGCGTTATTAGAACCAAATTTTATTTAAATTCTGGGGTTTAATTTCAAAACTTTAAACATTAAAACATTTACCGTCGTATTCATAAACGAATATTAAATTTAACAAAGGTTTTTTAAGGAAAACATTCATGTTTTGTAAACCTTTATTAAATTAATTTTTTTTATGAATACATGCATTAACACCAATAACATTACGGTTGATTTCTCTATAAACAGACTCCTTTCATTGAGCTCACTTCGGATATATAAGAAAACAGTGACACGATTTACAATTCGAAAAAAGCATAAAAATTCCAGCTTTCAGTTCCCTATAATGTTTTTAAAAATTCTGGTGATCAATAAAAAATGATCCAAAGATTTGACAATATTACATTTTTCGAATAATTATTCAGATGGTGGCAAGGCTGTTGTTGTTTTGTTGCTTTTTATACAAAGCAAATAAAACGATTTCTCTGCTGCATTACAACATAATCCAGTACAATGTTGAAGTTTTTCAGATATATGCAAAATATTGATACATATTTTCAAAATTGGACCTGGAAAAGCCATGGTGTAATTTTAAACTTTACTCCATGCAAAATAACTAAAATTGCACTGTGCAATTTTAAATGTAAAACCGTGTGTGACGTGTTTTTTATTATTGTTACTCTTTACCCTGAAGATGAGATCCAGTGGATTTCGAAATATTGGAAACATTTTTTAAATAAATAAAAAAATTAAAAAAAAACTGACCTTGAGCTTAACTAATTTTTCACATTAAAATAACAACAAAAGGTCGAACAGCACACATATTGAATAACTCCACTGATCTTATAAATCGAAAATAAAAAGATCTAATAATTGTCGAAAAATTTTGTAATATAAGTGAGGTTTTGTAACAATTAAATTTCAACTCTGTACATAACAGATTTATTTAAAAACTACTACAAATTAAAAAAAAAAAAGATATAAAACAAAAGTATTAAAATGCAAAATGAAAAACAAAATAAAAATTTAACTTTAATTATTATGCACATGCTTCACTTTTTTAATAACAGTAAATATTTTTTTTGTCTAAAATAAAAGATAAATATCTTTAAAATTGAATGCCAAGTTCGTGTATAAATATTTCATTCAACGGGGAACCCTGAAGCATTTCGATATTTTAATAAATAATGTAAATTGTAAATGGTTGGTTCAGAGCAAAAATGCTAAAATTTCAAACGCGCTATTTTTAATATTAAATCAAATGATATGAAAATTGAAGAAAATAGAGACGTTCTTCATAAAAACATAAGACTAAAAGCAAAATCACATTTTCGAGTGTTTAAGAAAAAAGTTAATAAATGACGAAATATTTACTATTTTTTATTTTAATATTTGGTTACACATACGTAAAAGGAAGTGGAAATACGAGTAGCAGTTATGCCCGCATAGTCAGTGGTTCTACTACCAACATACAAAGTGCTAAATTTACAGTCAATTTACGCCTTAATGGGAAATTTATATGCGGCGGTTCTTTAATTGCACCACAAATTGTAATCACAGCTGCTCACTGCGTTAAAAATGTTCAACCATCGCAATTAATAGTAGTGGGTGGTGTTACTTATCTCTCGGAATCTGGAGTACGTCGAAGTGTTAGTAGAATTATAATACCTAAAGAATATAATCAGAGAACTTATCATACAGATATAGCGGTGCTTAAATTATCGGGCAATATGAGTGGCAATAATATCGAAACCATTGAATTGTGCAAGGCGAATTGGAAACTTGGAGATTACATAGATGTTTATGGTTGGGGAGCAATAAGCGAAACAAACAATCGTGAATCAAATCAATTAAGAACGGTAAAAGTCCCTTTAGTGACTCGCAAGAGTTGTTCCGATATGTATAAAGCTGATGGCAGTAGGATAACGCAGACAATGTTTTGTGCTGGTGATTTAAAGGGGAAAGATGCTTGTTTTGGTGATTCTGGAGGGCCAGCAGTTTTCAAAAACCAATTGTGTGGCGTTGTGTCATGGGGTGTAGGTTGTGCGCGATCAAAATTTCCTGGCGTCTACACAAACATAAAAACGGTGCGAAATTTTATTGATCGAGCTATTAAAATGTAAGCAAAGGATATCTTTTCTAGGAGATATATGAATAATACCATTCGTTCAAGCTCGCTGCACTTAATAATTAATTAAAGCTGATTTAATAAGAATCTACATATATTTAATATTATTGTTTGTTTAAATAAAATAAAGCAAACAATTAATAGAATAAGTTTTAAATAAATAGCGGTTTTCACCCTTTGTATTAAGTGATTTATTTAATACGATTTTATACTACAAAGCGTAGGTGTCTTTTTCGTATGTATTGAAAATTAAAAAATTTGCTGAGTGGAAGAAAGAGACAGTACGAGTTTCATCAACTGTTTTATTCTGGCAGTCATTTAGACTCCCGGATGAGTGCATTGTTTTCCAGGCTGAGATCCTAGCTATCTGGAGGGCAACGTAGGTGGTGACAATTTACGTCGATAGTCAAGCTGCGCTCAGGGCATTGACAAATTATACGGTACGATCATGCCCGGCCGAACAGTGTACGAAGGCTCTGAGGGAACACATGGAGGCATTCACGGTGAGGCTGTGTTGGGTACCCGTACACTGCACGGTGGATGGCAATTAGGTGGCTGACGAAATCGCGCGAGCGGGTTCGGATGTTGATTTGGAGGTAAGGGGCTGGGGATAAAACCCCTCTTGTGTCACTGCTATGGGGTAATACGGTAATAATTCCGTGATGCCGTCAATCAGTCCTGGAGGGATATAACATATTGCAGGGTGTACAGGGCATTATGACCCGGATTGGACGCAGGGGCAACCAGGGTTCTATTAGGATTGGATAGGAGTGGTCTTAGGACACTAATAGGGATCTTGACGGGACATTGTTCTATTAGGGCTTTCACGAGCAAATGGGACAATGTCATACCGGACTTCTACAGATTGTTTGAAGATGCTGAGGAGCTAGAGAAAATTGAGCATGTACTATGCCACTGTCCTACTGTGCAGGGTCTCAGGCGGAAATAGCTAGGAGAAAGATTTCACGACGAACTAGGGTGTATCGCTGGAGTTATTCAAGCCGAGCGCATAACTTTATTCTGTTAAATTGACACACGTGTTTGCTATAGCTTTTTGTTGGATTTTTCAACCACAGCGTAGTAAATTTTCGTCGAATACATTTTGTTATTGCAGTGTTGTAAATGTTAGTACTTTAACTAACAAGGGACTTTACTATCAAGGGTGAAAACTGCTAATATTTTTTAATTAAAATTACCACAAACAACCAAATTTGTAAATACATTTACTGTTAACTTGTTGGTTTAAATGATATAAAATTAAATTTCCTACAGACTAACATGTACTTTGTCATGAATTGAGAGAATTCAACAACTGTATTTAAATTAAATCAAGTAAACTCTTTTATAACAAATTGAGTCAACCACTGTCTTAAAAAGGTTGAGTAGAGTACCTAGTGCATACAAATTCATATTTTTCATATGTTTCATGTAACGCGGTACAGTAATGTGACGCCAAACTATAAACCAAGGACAAACAAGTACGGCCTGATTAGGTTAGGTTCCTTGGGCAGCCATCGAGAGACAGGCCACTTGGCTCACTTCAGTGGCCCCTTTGTGCTTAAACCATAAACAGAGTTCAACTTGCTCTGATTTATTATGCCTAAACCGCAAATTGTTTTCCCACCCAATGTAGTTTACTGAATTGCCACACAAAATAACTTTCAACCTTTTAAAGGCAATATTGTAGTGATTCACTAATTCTTCGGCAAAACAAGAGAAAGACAGTTTTCAACATAAAATTAAGATCATTTATGCTTAAATATTTGTATTGTTCTTCTGAAGTGCAATGAGCGCTGAATTAGTATTTAATGTGTAATGGAGTCTTAGGGACAGAAAATATACTCAGGGATGAAAAAAAAAACTGTTCCGAAGCCAGAAGAGTCTGTTGCTTTTTTCAGTTGTTGTTTGTAAGAAAATTACCTTTCTTGCATCCCTGTTAGGATGGATACCTCCTTTTATAAACTCGCAAGAGGAACTATTAAGACAACATGGTCTTTTGGGGAAAATAAACCCCAGTATATCATGTCACACTCTGATGAATTTGAAGATTATTCATTGGGTATCACTAAGCAAATGCGACCACACTAGGACAGTACAATTTTAAAATCTTTTATTTGTTCATACCCAAAGTTAAGTCAATTATTTATTGAGTTTTAAATTTTTGTCAAGGTAATAAAGAACTTTTTAATGGTGAAGGTTAGGCGCAGTTAATCAACTATTAATTTTCTTGAAATAAGGAATCTAAATGCTGAAGATCATATTTGTGCAAACGTTAACATATGAAATAAAATTCCCTTTAGAACACAGAACAAAATTTAGGGAGGTAGAGAGTAAAAAGTAGTGGTGATAGGACTCTACGCATTTCTATTGCAAAGGGAGAAATAACGACCATATTATCGTTTGAAACTATTTGAAAAGAATCTAATACATACCTAATATTTCTATTATTCACTTAATTCTTCTTAATAAAAAAGCAGTGGAAGCGGAAAACAGTCATAAAGGTATTTTTTTTACTTATTTTTTATATAACCTCGGGAATGAAATATCTGTTTGTATATAGTCGGTAAAGTTTCGTTACAAAATCTAACTTTATTTCTAAATTTTATTTCTGTAACATTAGGCAATTATTTTTTTTTTTATTTAAATTTAATTCATATTTTCTAAGAGATTTCGTAAAACTTACCTTTATTTTTCAAATTATTAGGTACACTAATATTTAAGGCAATACCAGTTAGAAAAACATTATAGGGATTATTAATAGTCGTTGTAACGGGATAAAATTCATTAACCAGCATCGTTTCAGTTCCTAAATTACATTGCGTGACTAAATGGAATCTAAAATGGAATATATAACAAAATATACAGTAAATATAGTTTAAAATTTCAAAACAAAATACAAATATAAAAATATTATTTGATATGTGTGTTAATAACATCAACTACTAACTGTTTAAAAACAGTTACACTTCCTTATTTATTATTAACAATAAGCAAAAAAAAAAAAAGCAAATTAATTTATGATTCATTTTGCTTTTTTTCCTACAAAGTAATATGTTTAATTAATAATGATGACCTACGTTGGAGTAATATAACAAATTGGATTAATTATGATGTTGTCATCTAAATCACGAACACGGCTGTGATATCGAAAGGCCTTACTTATAAACGGTGAACTTTTGCACAATAACACCGATAACTTCTCGGTACCAATTAATGCCTCTATGCGCACCACACGTAATTGAGTATTTTCTAAAAACTGTTGGGCCTCGGTGGTGAAAAGAAAACGGTAGTAAAGTGAGGGCTCCAATTTGAAGTTCTGTTCAAACTGTTGTAAAGGAATTTTTGAGGCATTCGAGTCATTTTTTAAATGATCTCTTAAAGCTAAGAGATCATTAAGTGTGCTATATTGCGAGGCTTGCAGTTTGAAGTTGTTGGAGCCATCTGTTATAATAATTTGTAGATTACGAATTTTAAGGGGAACATCAGTTTGTAATCTGAAATTCAGGATAGAAATAATAATATACATTGTAATTAAGATTATTTATTTAATATAAATTACCTCATTACTAAATTTAACCTTATAATGTCATCATTTTTCAATTCGAATTTTTCAAAAGTTGTACAAAATTCTATTAACTGCGTTAGTTTATCTAGATCTATTTGCAGAGGTGTTTTGATATTGGATAATGCCTCTTCCCAGTCTGAACGAACTTCGGGAGCATTTTGATTTTGCGGTACTGGCGGTTGACACTGAAAAAAGTTTTAAATAAAAAAAAAAAAAAATGGGTATAAATTTGTTGTTGATTCGGAATATTTTTAGTGTGAAGCAAATTTCAACATCATGTTGTTATATAAAGACTTTTCGTTTCTAGCTTCTTTTCTTGGAACCCAATCTTTATTCCGAGAGAATGTTAAATTTTGAGCAAAAAGCCTGTACCGAGCTGAAGTAATTTTTAATGATACAATTACAGTGGCTCACATCGTGTTTAATGCAGCTCATACATTTCTCTTTCAGACTCCATATCAACAAAATTAACTGAATTAAGAATTAAATTGGTATCATATTAAAGAGAAAAGCTTATAGTTTATAGAAACAAATAAATAAATACATAACTTAAAAAAATCACTTGTTTTTATCTCACAGCTAATTTAATGCAGCAATTTTTTAATGGCAAAAAATTGGTACTTTTATTGGTTCTTACTGAATTCAGTATTAAGTGTGATAGCCTTTATTGTCAATTACAGCTTTGAGCTGGTTTAGCATCGATGTGACTATTTTTGGGTAATACTAGGGTGTTTATTTAATCGGGCTTTTGCTTTAATCGGTTAATCGCTCGAATAATTAACTGAGGTTTTGGTTTAATCGGTTAATTTTGTTATTGAACGGTTAACCGATTAATAAAGTTGTTTTATAAATTAACAGTCGTATTCATAACGAAAATTTGGCATGACGTTGGCACAAAGTTCATTCATAATACACTAACCAAACTCTGGCTAACGATTAACTCAACTCTTGTTAACGATCTGCCAAACGTTTGCAACCTTGTGAAAAACAGTCGTTTAATGTTGAATAATTTTATTTGTTTTTTTTTTTAAATCACTGTCTTTTTTTTATATAAGTCCTTTTTTAAATTTATTTTAATTTAAAAACATTTAACATTTTTATATGGGGAGGCAAAAACAAAAAAATAAAAAAAATTATAAAATGAAATGACAAAACCAGCGATGAATTATGCAAAACGTGTTGCATTTTCGAGCACTATAATGTGGCATCATTAATATTCAGAGTTGAATTTATTAAAAGTTAGCAGACGGATAAAATTCGTTATGAATAAACTCTGTGCTTACAAGCTGCTAAGCTTAATCGGCATTCTAGTTAGCAGCTCGTTGTGCGTAGAATACAAACTGTGGCTAACTTTTTGTTATGTAGGTAATTTCAATATACAGAAATGCACAAATTTTTTATTATTTATTATTTGGAGTTTATTGGTAAAAAAAACAATTACCCAACAAAAATAACAATTCTTGAACTAGAGCGAGCAACCAAAAGAACAATTCATAAAAATGTAATACATATTTTTTAATTAATACATATTATGTATTAATTACAAAATAATCTGTAAGATAATTTAATTAGTTATTTCATTAGTTTATGAAGATCTTATAAAATAATCTTTTATACAAATAATTTCGTTTAAATGTTAACAGCCGTATTCATAACGAAAATTTGGCATGAAGTTAGCACAAAGTTTATTCATAATGCACTTACCAAACTCTGGCTAACGATTTGCTAAACTCTTGTCAACAAGCTGCCAAACGTTTGCCAACTTGTGATAAACAGCTGTTTTATGTTGAATAATTTTGTTTATTTTTTTTTAATACACTGTTTTTTTTTTTAGTTTAGAGTCCTTTTTTAAATATATTTTATTTTAAAAACATTTAAAATTTTTATATAAAGAGGGAAAATAAAAAAAAATTAAATGATATGACAAAACCAGCGATGATTAATGCAAAACGTGTTGCATTTTTGAGTATTATAATGTGGCATCATTAATATTCAGAGTTGATTTATTAAAAGTTAGCAGACGGATTAAATATGTTATTAATAAACTCTGTGCTAACAAGCTGCTAAGCTTAATCGGCATTCTAGTTAGCCGCTCGTTGTACGTAGTGTACAAACTGTGGCTAACTTTTTGTTATGAATACGGCTGTAAGGGTTTAAGCGTTTATTTTCTTTAGTTTGGATAACATTTGACTTTGAAAACAGTCTTTCATTTAGCGTAGGAATCAAAAGCAACCCATAATACAAAATATCTAATTTCTCAGTCCTCTTTCTTGATTTTTATAAACATATAAAATCTTCCATTATGTCAATAGAGTCCTGTTTTAATTTTTTTAAATTTTTAACACTTCTAATTGTTTCGGTTAATTCTGTTAAAAGATTGATATGAGAAGAAACAAATAACTAAACGCATACATATAAAAAGTACATGCAACAAAAAGCTGTTGACAGCAAACACTTATTTAAATTGAAGATCACTGAAAACCTTCTTTGTTTAAATGAAAAAATATTTACTTAACAAATACCTTTTGTATATGAAATGAAACAAATAATTAAAAACACAAATAAATATATATGTTGCAATACTAAGAAAAACACTAAAATTTTTGTTACATCGGTTAATCGACTGAAATTAACCGGTTTAATCGTTAATCGAAAATAGGTTATTTTATATTAACCGATCAGTTAATAGGGTAGTAATTAATCGTTTAGCCGAATGAATACCCTAGGTAATACTGAAAGAAATTTTCTGGCATTTCGTTTTTACTGCTTCTTTTTGTGATTTTTAATTTTATTTTCCAAAATAGAACATAAATGTTTAATGTAGTTAAGGTCTGATGACTGCAGTACACTAACCAATTTTACACAATACCCGATTTCTGGTTCGAATTACTATATTGCTAAATCGAAAACGCGATCTTCTACCCAGATCATCTGCACTCTGCATTATATTTTTCTCTAAGATATTAAGGTTCTTAACATACATGGGTACTGCAGTATATTTTTACTGCATTATGTATAGCAGTAACCAGAAAAGTTTTACTGCTTACTGAAAAAATTGCAGTATTCAGTAAATATTTACTGATTACAGAAAAAAATCAGTATTGACATTTTGAGATAATATTAATAAAAAAAATTTATTATAAACATTATTAGTTGATTTTTAGATAATTTTCAGTTATAAGTAAAAATTACCAGATTCCTGCATTATTTCAGTAATCAGTATAAATGTACTAAATACTGCAATTTTACTGGTTATTGAAAATTTTTTCAGTAAGCAGTAAATTTAAAAATATTAATGCATTATTTTTTACTGCAGTATGCCCATGTATGGTTCTTAAATTGGTCAGTCCCAAAACATGACACCCCTACCGGCATGCTTAACTGTTGGCATTAATGTGCTGTTTTCACAATACATTCGGGCTGGCTTGAAAACACAATGCTGTGTCGAAACTGTTCGCCGTGTCCTACGTCAACACGAAGCCATTTATCAGTCGGAATAAAATACTATGCTGGCTAAGCTTTACTGGGTAACATGTCTCCAAGGTTGGAGAAATTAAATTTTTTTGGCTCAGTAAAATGTCCAATGAGTAAAAATCCTAATTCAGAGCTCAGTAAAACGTATGTGTTGTTTTTACAACACAATTGATTGGACGTGTAGTAAAATTTATATGAAAAGCACTCAAAAAACTTAGTGACATGTTTCCCAGTAAAGCTTAGCCAGCATAGTATTTTATTCCGACTGATAAATGGCTTCGTGTTGACGTAGGACACGGCGAACAGTTTCGACACAGCATTGTGTTTTCAAGCCAGCCCGAATGTTGCTTTTAGAGCTTAAATCCCATTATTGGCCTTTATTTTTCTTTAAATATATTTAAAATTTAAAAGTTTATTTGGTGCTACTCTATCTTTATCGTTTAAACAACTTTCACAAACAAAATGCGCAATTAGTTTTTGTACAGAAGAAGAATTAATGTTGACCCTTTCGGTTTTTTTTTCGCTGGGAATATCCGTTTTGAAATGCCTTTTTGCCAATTCCCGTTGTACAAGTGTTGTCCGTAAACTTTTTTCAAATTTCTTTTTAAACTTATGCTTCAAATAACAAAAATTAACTTAAATTTAAGGTAAAGCATATCTAAAACTAAAATGAAGCCATGAAAAAAAAAACAGATGCAATGCAACATTTAAGCACCGTTACATGGAGAAGTCAGTGCATAAAAAAAGCTGTGAGCTGAAAATAGTAGCAGTTTTTCTTTTTTTTATTTGTAAATAATTAAAATATAAATTCTTGCGAAAATAAAGTTTTATTCCTAATATAGGATTCGTTCTCTTTTCAATGGTACTAGATTTTTAATCCTATGAATTTTGTTTTTATAGTGCCTTTAATCGGAAATTATGTACTAAATAAAATAATCTGTGAGCCACTGTGTATAGAGATGAGGTAAAATCATATAACGAAAGAAATAATTGTGGTGAATTTAGTTTTAATATGCCATATAGGAGCTTTATACACATACAGTTTTTTTTTTTTATTTTGGCTAATAAATATCATCCATTTTTTTTTGATTTGGCTTATGGAATACCTTATAAGTCAGGAATTAATAATTATAGCTTATATTCCATAAAAATTGCATTTAATTATATAATAAATAAATTTTTATTTTATTTTTTAAGTGAAATTATTATTTCCAATTTTTATTAAATTTAGTTACGCAAATTGTTTTAAAAAGGATGTTTTTTTTGTAAGAAGCTAAAAACGAAATACGACATAGAAAAAAAGGATTTTTGAATGCATTGCTTTATTTAAAAAATTATTATTAAAACCTTTTTTATTGTAAAACCGCACATGTTATTAAAAGATTTTGAGAATTCCCAAAACTTTGAATCACGTAGGGCTTTGCCTGAGTTTTTATAGCCAATTTTATTTGTTTAGCCCCAAATCAATATAATATTACCATTAATTACAATTAAATAGATTTTATGTTGTCCATTCATTAGTGAACCACTCTAAAAATAAAATAATAATATTTTACATGCTTTTTGCGCCACCCTAATGTACAGATTTTTTCTTAAAAATCCTTTTTTGCTAATAGTGTGCAAAAATAAAATAAATTAATATCAAGAAAATTATTGACAAAAATTACGAAAAACAGAAGTAAGGAAGAACATGTAAATCAATTGAAATAGGTAATCATTCATTCAAAGCAAATTTCGATCTACCAAGGTACAATTCCATTTGGTTTAAAGATTGATGTTTGACTATTGACGTCATCCGTCGTCAATGGCGGTGAGTTTTAAATGGCAAATACCTCTGAAGAGATTGCGTGGTTACAATCGAAACTAGTCAGGGCAACCTATCCGTGAAAAACCTGGGTTCAATTCCCAGCTCAGTCACGAATGAAAAATTAACAATAAATTTTAATTAATTTCATGTTGTGAAATTCCTTTCTTCATAAAAATAATTTAATGAAAATTAAATTCAATGAACTTAAGCTTGATTAAAATATCGAAAATTGGATTAAAACCCATTAACTGTTCAATAAAATAACCACAATACTAATTATTATCAAGAAAATATTTAAAACTAGCTGTTAGTTTTAGTTCACACTCTTCAAGTTTTAGCCGTCAAATATTGAGATTGTAGAAGAGAAAGGAAAATAAAATGCCATTTCTTTTCCTCTCTCTCCTAAAAACTCAAGTCTTTATGGCTAAGACTTGAAGAGTGTGAACCAGCAATTAAGCCAGTCCCAGGCAGGAAGAAAAAGAAAACCAAAAAAATTATTCACAAAACCACGTTCTTTTTTTTTTACAAATTTTATAGCCCAAAGAAAAGTATAATACAAACCCAATAAAATTTTACCCTATTTTGCGAAGCACTAAGGTACGTTTTAAAAAGTAAGCACACGCTACGCAATTTTCTTAATATTTTTTTCTTTGAATGCAATACAAATGAATTTAGCGAACAATTAACGAAACAACAATCTTTAAAAAAACTTTTATACACAATATTTTTTGTGAATACTTCTAAACTGCCCTTACGCATTCCCTGCTTTCCATCTTGATGAATAACTTCTATTTTGATGTCATCTTACTTAACTCTTAAAAATGCAACATACAACTGACCATGACTGAAGACCGGCTTAGGCAAATATATTCGTACCTTTCTAACGTCTGACCCTTCAAAATTAGTTAATATGTGAAAAACAACATTATGCCACGCCCCTTTTTCCTACTAATTCTCCACCCTTAGTCCAAAAATTTTAATTCTAACTACTTTAACCCTTTCCACCCCAACGTTGCTTATAAGCAACATTGTTTTTAACACCGTTTTATTTACAACAACCGTTATAAAATAATAAAAGCACACATAATGTTGGTTGATTACAGTGTTTAGAATTAAGAAGTAACAAAAAAATAACAGAAGTGTCGCGATCAACATAACTACAATGCATTAACCGGTTTAAGGTCAAGTGAAGCGGAGGAGTAGAATTTTCGGTGCAAAAAGTTAAAAAATAAATAAAAATACTTAGAACACATAATTTAAAAAAACAAGTGCATAATATTAACATTAGAAAGTCGAAAAAAATATTTAAAAGAAAAAAACAAGTGAAAGTTTTATTGTTACGCAGCAATATTTTTTTTGGTTTATTGAAGTTGCTTATAAGCAACTTCTAATATCTAGTCACCAGATAAGTCTAGGAGTTCAAAATCTTTAAAAACTCTTAATTAAGATCCAATAAGAAAGAAAATAATAAAAAAAAACATTATGGCAGCTTGTACAATTGCGGGGTCGAAAGGGTTAAGGTAAGCCACGCACCTTTTTCTCTCAAAAATCTTAGATTTGACCACTTCAGGCCATTGTTAGGACTACATGCAAGGCAATTTTCAGCTTCCTATTAAATATAAGCTTTAATGAAAAAAAAAAAAATTATTTTGCCATGCCACTTTTTCCTCTTAATTCTCCGGTCACAGGCCAAAAATTCGGCTACACTAGGACTTGACTTAGGTGTTTTACAATATGTATGCCAGTTTTCAGCTTTCTAGCCCATTAGTGGGCTGAAAAAGGCTCTGGATAGACAAAAACAGAGGTACTCGCAAATAAGGAAATAATATATATAGAGAATTATTATCGTAAGCAGGGACCCGAAATAACTCTTATTATTTTTTAAATATCCAATAGGTTATGGAAAAAATAACTGAAAAAAATTGGTCCTGTAATAATAATTATAAATTACCCAGAAAATTGTAGTTCTGCCATTAACATTATGAAAGATTATTATTTCTTTGGTCTTTGATAACCGTTATGAAAGATTATTATTTTTGCTGGTCTTTGATAACCGTTATGAAAGATTATTAATTTTTTTGGTCTTTGGTAACCATTATGAAAGATTTGTATTCTTATTGGTCTTCTATAACCATTATAAAAGATTTTTATTTTTTCTGTCTTCTATAACCACGCTACAGTTCGCAAATTTTAAGATATGTTTATAAAATTTCGCACACTGACTTATATTTGCACAAGGACGAACTTTTTTTTATTGATTTTGGTAAGGATCCGCAAATTTTTTGATATTTAAAAACAAAAATGTACTTTGGATTTCAAGAAAAATTCTTGACAAAAAGTACGAAAAAACAGAAGTTAGGAAGAACATGCAAATCAATTAAAATAGATAATAATTCATTCAAAATCAAATTTCGATCTACCAAGGTGAAATACCATTTGGTTTAAAGCTTGAAACAAGAATGTCGATTTTTTGCCATTCGGCCTCCGAAATTGTGTTTTTGAAATGCTTTAAACCAGGGACATAACGGTTATAACCAATATTTGAAAAAATCCTGAAATAATAATTTATCACGAATTTTTAAAACCTGCTCTCAGAATAATAGTTACAAATAACCAATATTTTTTTGGTCTTTGATAACCGTAATAGTTTGTTTTTGTTTTTTTTGGGCTTCCATAACCATTATAAAAGATTTTAATTTTTTTTGGGCTTCCATAACCATTACAAAAGATTTAAATTTTTTTTGGTCTTCCGTAACCATTACAAAAGACTTTTATTTTTTTTGGTCTTCTATAACCATTATAAAAGATTTTAATTTTTTTTGGTCTTCCGCAACCATTACAAAAGATTTATATTTTTTTCGGTCTTCCATATCAGAGTCCACATCTTAGCTACTACACCAACAGCACTCACTACTCAATGGTATATAAATACAATTTTAGTGCAAAGTTTCGTGTATATAAAAAAAAATCGGGAAAATATGCCTAAAACTGGGGCGATTTTATGTATACTCAGCACCATGATTGTGTGGCATAATTTGTTTCTATTTACCAAATATGAGAAAGATATAAAAAAATTTGCGGATCCTAACCAAAATCAGTTAAAAAAAAGTACGTCCTTGTGCAAATATAAGTCAGTGTGCGAAATTTTATAAAAATACCTTAAGATTTGCGAACTGTAGCGTGGTTATAGAAGACAGAAAAAATAAAAATCTTTTATAATGGTTATAGAAGACCAATAAGAATAAAAATCTTTCATAATGGTTACCAAAGACCAAAAAAATTAATAATCTTCAATAACGGTTATCAAAGACCAAAAAAAATAATAATCTTTCATAACGGTTATCAAAGACCAAAAAAATAATAATCTTTCATAATGTTTATGGCAGAACTACAATTTTCTGGGTAATTTATAATTATTATTCCAGGACCAATTTTTTTTCAGTTATTTTTTCCATAACCTATTGGATATTTAAAAAATAATAACAGTTATTTCGGGTCCCTGCTTTAAACACAATTCTTTAAAATCTTGAAACAAGTGTAAACAAGCGCTTAAAATTGATGAAAATCTCATCGATTCTAAAGTGAGGGTGAAGAAATCTTAAACAAAAACCGCAACAAATGCAAATATTGCTAGTATTACAAATGGTAATAAAAAGGGTATTTTAAAGAAGCTCTTTTTAGGAATGATTTTTACGAAACTGTTTCATAGATTCTATAAAATGCTTCATTACCTGACGATTTATTGTTTCCTTAAAGAGGTTCATTAATTCTATGAAGCTTTTCATAAACATTGACTGTAACGAAACCTGTTTCATAGATTTTATTAGGAGTGTCATTGGCTGAACTCCAATGAATATTTTCATAAAATTTGTGAAGAAATTCAGTAATGAAATGAAGATAATTCCCTTATAACAGAAACGAAAAAAAGGAAAGATAATTTTTTTGAATGGATATGGAAGACCGAAAAAAATAAAAGTCTTTTGTAATGGTTACGGAAGACCAAAAAAAATTAAAATCTTTTATAATGGTTATAGAAGACCAAAAAAAAATAAAAGTCTTTTGTAATGGTTACGGAAGACCAAAAAAAATTATAATCTTTTGTAATGGTTATGGAAGCCCAAAAAAAACAGAAACAAACTATAACGGTTACCAAAGACCAAAAAAATATTGGTTATTTGTAACTATTATTCAGAGAGCAGGTTTTAAAAATTCGTGATAAATTATTATTTCAGGATTTTTTCAAATATTGGTTATAACGGTTATGTCCCTGATCGTAAGTATAAAACAATAAAAGGATTTAATAATAGTTACGGATAAGAGCAAAAAAATAAATGTTGATTTTAATAGTTATGATTAATGAAAAAAGTTATAAGTTTAATAAATATAATAGTTATTTCAAACAGATATTTATTAACATTCATTAATAATAATTAAAACCAATTTTTTTTAAATATTTCTTAAAAATTACACTTTTTTTCTACAAAGCATAATTATTATTTTGTTTCCTTGCTTATAAGACTTTTAAGGCTCTCCCTAATGGGCGTACAGTACTTTTAACAGTTTTTAACGCTAAATTATCGTTACGATTATACCAACTTAGCTTTGTCTCGCCCTTAAATAAAAATAAAAATTTTATATTAAACTTACCTGTAAAACTTTCCACAGATTCTCCAAGACCATAACTCTTGCACTCGGCGTATAATTGATATTAAATGATAATGCTTCTAAACTACAAGAAATAAAATCAGTAACAGATGCAGACAACAACGCACAGCGCATAGTTTTTAATAAAACATCCGAGAATAAAGAAGGCCATTTATCGTGTCGATAATCAGGTAACATCAGAGAATATAAACTAAAAATAGCGAATATTTTTAAAAAAATTAATATAACTTCCCGTTCGCCGATATCGAACGTTAACGTTCGCATAGAAAATTACATTTAAAACAAAAACAATTTTTGAAATTTTGTTTTAAATGTTATTTACATTTAAAATTACATTTAAAACAAAAACAATTTTTGAAATTTTGTTTTAAATGTTATTTACTATGCGAACGTTAACGTTCGATATCGGCGAACGGGCAGTAAATCTTCTTAGTTACTATAGTACTCACGTTAAAGCTTTGCCATGATCACCACTTTTGAAATATTCATCAGCCATATCAATGGCTAATTTTTTGCGAAATCTTAAACATTTGTAGATTTTAAATTGAGTCATAGCCAAACTTAATAAATTGATAATAGCATTCTAAAAAAAATAAAAATCAGTATTAAAACTAAACATTTTTTTGTAACTTTTCACAGATTGTTGTTTTCATATTGTTACGATAAATTCAATTATCTGATCTTATTTATGTTGACTTACCGAATGATTAAATAACTTTTCATTTTCTTTTATTATTAAACTGATTTGCTGTTCATTTATAGGTTCACCTGATGTTGAAGATATAATGCCAAAATATTCCGTATACAATGATGATATATTATTCAATTGAGTATTATAGCTATTTGGTGGCTCTGTAGGACTTGACAATACTGTTTAAATTTATATAGAATTGAATTATATGAATTTTTTTATAGTGGTTATGTATAGCTTACCATTACACTGCATAAATGATTCTTTACGTTTTTGTATATATTCAGCAGCCTTGTGAAAATATATACCTGGATGTTGAGTTTGAAGGGCAGGCAATCCATTTTTAATGGCCTCACAAAATAGTTCGGCAAAAACGCTATGTCTGCAGAGAAAAATTAGCGGCAATTAATAATTTTCAATTTCTTAACGTTTGCTTAAGACTTTTTAGAGCATTTGTATTTTTGAGCCAAAAAGAAAAAGAAGTTAAGAAATAAAGGAAGATTAAACCTCGAATGTCCACCATATTAATTTTTTCAATAAAAATTTCTAACATAAATGTTGGGCAAAAGTATCACTAAATTTTTATTTCGAAAGATTTGCGATTATAGGAAAGGTGAGCGAACACTGAAACAAAAAAAAAAAAAAAAAAAAAATTTATATGTTCCCGGGAACGAAAAAAAGTTCTGGAAATTTAATTAAAATAAGTTCAAATGTAAGGTTGACTTCATTAACAACAACACTGAAAGTAATAGCTTCATAAACTCCACAACTTGTCTCTAGACAATAGGGCATGTTATAGAAATTCATTTTGGAAATCAGCCGTAATACGATATCTAAACAAATCGCATGAAAAAAGTATCAAAACATTTTCTTCAACTCAGTTCAAAAATAATCTCCCGATCTCGAATGAAAAACAATAAAATAAAAGAACATAAATAAAAAATGATAAAATCGCTTGTTCCACAAAATATGTAGTATACTAAATTGAAGAAACATTGCTTTAAAAAATCAGCAATATGGGATAATTTTTTTTTTAAATTGAAGATTTAAGTGACCACAAGAAATATTTTTTTTCAACTTACATTTCATTTCTTTAAAAAACGGTCTGATAAAAAACCTCTTAATTTATTTTGCAAAAACTAAGTGACAAAAAAATTAAGAAACTTACTGTTTACTTAGCCAGGCATAATGTTCAAATACTAAATCCTTATAGCCCACACGATTTTTATACTTTTCAATGTGGCTAATAAAATGATTGATAGAATCTCTGGGTACTTTTAATTTAAACATTAGGCGACATATTTTATAATTCAGGAAGCCGGCAATAGTTTTTATTTCCAAACAGTTGGTATCATTAATACGTATCTCATCTAAAGTTGTATAAGATTGGGTGTAGTGCCTAAAATATATTCATAGATATAAATAATTGAATTCGAAAATATAAAAAAATTACTTTAATGCTGTGCTAAAATCTTGACGCATTTCTGCTACAAAACCCAATTTAAATTGATGTCTTATCTTTAATGTAGTATGAGCAGCGGTAAGTTGATCTCTATGGGTACGTATACGTTTGGACATAAGTGTATAATAAGATTGAGCCATATCTAGGAAAGCAGATTCCAAACGTAGGGCATAACCTGTTTTAAAAAACTTAGTAAGATTATTTTTTTTAATATTAAAATGACTCACCCATTAAATGTTCCGTATGAGGCAATAAAAATAACATTTTACTATTAAGACCACAGGCCGAGGTCAAACTGGCAGCCCTTTCAGAGGCCAACATATCTTCGCCGGGCGGTAATGGTGCCGCTTCCTGCTGCAAGACCAAACAAATGCGAGTATTACGTTCTTGTAAAGAATTTTTAAGTGATTGTATTGTAGCGGCACATTGCATTTGTTTTTCAGTCCAGTTGGCATCATTCCATTCCATGTCTTGAAATAAAACCACCACAGCCGGTAATACATGTAAATGTTTTAACATCCAGTTGCGTTTTAAAATGCCTTTAGGATGATACCATTCGTAAGAATTTCTCTTTGGTTTGGCCACTGGAAAATCATAGTTATTTGGTAGTAGTTTAAATTGTACCGCAGCTCTAAAACAAAAAAAAAACCTTAAATTAAAATCCACTTCCCAATACCTGCCAATAACAACAATACCTATCTGCTTTACGATTATTGCTAAACGCATCCCATATTGATTTGTGTACCGCATTACGATTGACATCCAAGCCACAAAAACCAATCAAGGGCTGGGGCGCTACCAATAGCTCGGAGGGCAAAGCTGTAGATTCTATATTCATATTTTACATAAACAAATTTCCTGAAACTTTCTGTCCAAACTCTTTACAAAATCGTTGTCGTCACTAATTGTAGTTTTTCTTTTTGGAATCCTATCTACAACAACTACAAGTCCAACTATAAACAAACACCTTAAAATTGTACAATATCAAATACAACAGCAACTGAGCAGCAGCGATAAAATTATGTTGACAAGTGTATGATGACAACGGCACAGCCTTCAATTGTCGAAGAAAAAACCAATAATATTTCTTGGGGTTTCTTCACTTAATTTAACAATTATTTTCACAATTTCATTTAACGGGCGTATTTATTCAATAAATTATTAAATTATCAAACAAAAAATTATTAAATGTTTTGAATTTATATTTTATTTAAAGAAACACAACTTTTTTTTCGTTTTGCGAGTACTAATGACGTCTAAATTTTTTTTGTTTTAGAATTCTGACAGATCAAATGGCAGTCAGCTGTTTAATTAAAGAGATGAAGAAAGGTATAAAGGAAAATTGAGAAAAGTTGGTGCTGCCATTGGGGGGTTTCGTGTATTATAGAGAATCATTAAATTTAAACCTTGGCTTCAATCTAGTCTACCGATGCGGCACCAAATAAAAAAAAGTAACTAGGGCGATAGAAAATTTAAAAATAAGAAGAAAATATTAAGTGAAAAAGTTGCGCAAACGCATTGTTTTCGAGTTATGGACCTCGTTATATGTATGCGATTTTAAAGTACCTTTCTCAACGTATATAGCCAATATTGGTATCATTTTAAAGCTTCTGAATAGATTTTTCTTTATATACAAAACTAAATTAAAAATTCTTAACCCTTTAAGAAGCGGGATGAGTTTGCGGAAATACAAGAGTTTTTAGTAAGTATAACAATTTTTATGGAGAGAAGTTTTAGCTAGAGAAGCCGGTGTTTGTTATTTAATAAATTAGGCTTAAATCTAATTTACCGACCTAGCTACAAAAAAAAAAAAAAAAAAAACAAGTACCTAGGGCGATAGAAAACTTAAAAATAAGAAGACAATAATAAGTGAAAAGACGTATAGTTTTGAGTTATGGACCCCTTAAGTTTTCATACAAATTTGCAATTTTCCACTACATTGCTTAACGAATATCGCCAATATTGTATAATTTTAAAGATATTGAATAGATATTTCTGGATATACAAAATGTATTTTTACTCTTTAGCTCCCATTACGAAAGTGCACTAGGGAAAACATTTTTTTAGTTTATTCCAATAAAAGTGAAAAAAAAAAAAATAAAAATGTATAAAATAACAAACACCGGCTTTGCTTGCTTCGCCAAAATCAGTTGGGTAGGCAGCTTTCGAAGAAAGATGCAGAATCGATATGTGGGATATGTGATCGGCAATGTGTAAAAACCGGCCGCTACAATCAACACAAGTTTCGTGATCAAAACAAACATAACAAAACACAAACCACGTTTTAAACAAAGAGATTACTTCAATAACCATTTTGTTTTGTGCAAAAAATTTATTAAGTTATATTGTTTTGTTGTGTAATGGTATTTACTTATTTAAATATGATTCACTTGTGTTGTGGTAAATTTAAAAGTTAATTTTTAAAACATTTTTGCAGATAAATCTCAATAAAAGAAATTAGTGTACATTGCTTTGTGGTATTAAGCACAGAGCACACAGAGGCATCACGAGACAGAAGATATTGTTTTTTTTTCTGTCTTTTTCTTTGAAAGCTGCCCTTCTTACATTTCTCTTTTCACCGTATTTTATCCTGCAATACAATCGAGCCATTTTCTAAACAATTTCGATTTTATACGTCCTACCACTGGAAAGGGTATTTAAGTTTGTTTTGACTAGGTTTTTATATACATATTTATAACATATAAAGTCCGGAATAGTATGCTATTGAAATTAAACTAGATCGGCATACAAATTGCTGCAATTTAAGCAAAAAAGCACGATCACCTTTTATTTCTAACCATAATTCTCTAACTTTTACCTACATATACTTTTTGAAGTCGTCTTATTATCAATGAACTTTATTTTTTTCACCTGAAATAAACTTAGCTCCAGTATGAAAAATAAACATGACCGAGCTATAGACAAATAACTTAAAAGTGTTGGTACAATATCGTCCATATAAGCTAGGCTTTTAATACAATTTTTAATACTATAAGATTGTATAAGATTCGACACAGCCGAATATAACACTTTAACTTGTGTTATTTAAATTGACTCAAAGTTCTATCTACATTGTAGGGAGATCGAACGGTTATTATTCGACGGGTTTTAACCGGTTATTTTAGCTTTACCCAAGTCGGTTATTTTAAAATGTCCATTTTTCGAATATCGAATAAACCGGTTATTTTGGTATAATTAACCGGTTATTTTAATAATGTGTAATTTATATACATTTTCCTTACTCTTGTTGTAGATGTACCCGTAATTTAAGTATTTTCTAATTGAATATTGGATAAACTTTAACTTTTTATGAAGAATGTCAAAACAAAATGTAACAAAAGGCAAAAAACATTATGAACACTGTTAATACAAATCGTTTATAAAATCGTGTGTTCTTGTAGAAAAAAACAAAAACTATTCAAAATACTACAAAAACGTGTTCAGTTAAAAGTAAATAGTAATTTGTGCAAGAGTATTCTAGATATTAAATATATTTTTATATAAATGATATCTCTAAATATTTTTCAAACACGATTAAAAAGACAAAGTAAGGTGCTTGAAGTGCCCTAAAATTATAAGTTACAAAGGTTCTTGCATGTCACGACTTATTAATCACCTTTAATTAGTATACATGCTTGACATTAATGTGATCCAAATGAAACTTAACTCCGTTCGAAGTAGTTCTAAGAAGAGACAAATAATACTTTACTAAAATAAGCTGCAAAAAATTAATTATTTTGTGAAAGATAAGCCCGTTGTGTTGCCGAGGACGAAGTACCCGTTAAGGCACTTAAAACTCTTAAGTAGTTCTAGCATCTCTTCATGCTGAAAACTACAACATTATGGCGGAATCAACCATATGGGAAAAATTTCTACCAGTTTTATTTATTAAAATGCCATGAACTAAAAATCATAAATAAAAAAATCAAGCAATGTCATGTTTTAAATTGTAGTCGACGAATTGACAAATATTTTACACAAAAAGAATGTTCAGTTTACTATTCGTTTCTATAACACTGAAACAAAATAATTTAAAATAGATAATCCTGGCAAAGAGGTTTTGTTTGCAACTTTTTAAAAATATGGTTGATTTATATAGAGAGCTTAACCACCAACAAACTAAAATTCATTTAAAATAAATTTGAGAGAATATTTCATATAATAACTTTCTTAAATTCCTATAATTTATTTGCTTTTGCAAAACGTTTGTCTAGATCAAATATCATTCAACAGTTTCTAAATTACATTATACAAATATCTTACAAATAAAGTTTAGTAAATCAATAAAAAATTGTTGAAAATTTAGCTAAAGTTTGATCCATTTACTGGTCCCACTTCTCTTGGATTTTATCGTAAAATATTTGTTAGGTCTAATCTAAGTCATATCTATGTATGTATGTTGTTGGTTCCTTTGTTTTGCAAATTTTTTTGTGTTTATTCAAATTAACGTTTTATTTTAAAAACATAATTGCTTTTTGTGTTTTTAAGTATTCGAATTAAAACCGGTTAACCGGTTATTTAAATATTGCTTAACCAAAAACCGGGTTTTTTAAAATAGCAACTATTCGTAATATTCGAAAACCGGTTATTGAAAAAAGTCGAATACTCGATCTCCCTACTACATTGACAGACGAATAAGGAAATGGTTCATGAATAAAAACTGAATAACTTTTCCCTCGAAATTTTGCTTTTGTCCATAAATTTTTTAGGGAAAAGAGAAAAAAATTTCGAAAAACATTTTAATCACGATAGGGATTAATATAAAAATTTAACAGCGTTTACAAAAATCTCCTTTTTTTCTGTGGTATCTAATATACAAACATATAAAAAGACCATGTTCACACGGACAGCAATATTCGTGTTTCGCTCCCCCATTCCTGTGTTGCGCCCCAAAAATGAAACATGTTTTGCCATACAAAATTTTGAGAGCGAACAGGTCGTTTTATTTTGAAACATGCTGCGAAAAAGGAAAAATGTACTATCATCTCCAATTTTGACAGCAATTATCGTTAGTTTATCTGAACTAGCTCTCAAAAAAAAAAAAAAAAAAAAAAAAAAAAAAAATCAAAGCAAAGATTAAACAAATAAGAGTTCATGTTAAATAAAACAAAGTGATAATTACTTAATAATAATATAAATAATTTATTACATAATATATTTTTAATGTTTACTTCTATTTTAAACAAGTGTGATACGAATAAGACAAAAAAAATGTCAAAATGAAACAAGAATAAATTGTATGAACAGCATGTTCGACAATCTAGTTTTAGAGAGCGAAACAAGTGGTTATATAAGACGATATAACATACATAGCTTTAAAATTGTCTTATTTTGAAGACTGATAAAAAATCAGCGAATCGGTACTTTGCCAACACTATGTTAACACGGACAGAAATTTTCGTGTTTCGCATGTCGCACCCCAAACATGTTTTGCCATACATAATTTTGAGAGCGAGACAGGTCGTTTCATTTTTAAGCACGCTACGAAACAGGAAAAATGTACTATCATCTCCAATGTTAAAAACAATTATCGTTAGTTTATCTGAACTAGCTCTAAAAAAAAAACAAAATAAATGTGAATGTTCAATAAAATAAAGTGATAATTATTAACTAATAATACTAATAAAAGTATTAAATAATATACTTTTAATTTGTACTTACATTTTAATCTATTTTAAATAGAATCACACTAACAACACAAAAATATGTCAAAATTAAACAAGAATGAATCGTATGAACAGCATGTTTGGCAATCTAGTTTCAGAAAGCGAAAGAAGTGGTTTATATCGTCGTATGAATATATGTAGCATAATTTCGGAACAAAAAATCGTCTAAATGACGTAAAATCGTCAAAACTGGCAGCCGTGCCGCCATGGTTTCTCAAAACTTCACTACGGATGGCAGTGAATAAAATTTTATTTATCACAAAAACCCTTGGCCAAAACAAATGTACAGCATTATCGACCCAGTGAAGTCATCGACGTATTGCCTTATCGACACAAAGCTGTTGCTATCTTAGCAAATACACCAACCTTGGTACGAAAACGGTTGTTGTCTTAACAAAAAAAAAAAAAATTCTCAAACATAAGCCGTCAAAAAAGACTTTAATTAAAAAAAATACATTATTCGTATCAGGTATGTCACAGAAATCCAATTCGACCGATATTTGAATTAATTCCGCATTTGATTCTTTAAAAAAGGTAAAACGAAGATAATTTTCGGAATTAAACTGCTTTAAGTTTTCTAAGTGGAATTGCTATTTTGAATACATAATTTATCAAATAAAAATGTTAATAAAACGAAGTCAAAATGAAAGAATCAATAGTAAGTATGTATGTTGATTACATTGTTTTCTTAAGCATTAAGTTAATATTTATACAAAACTCGCAATCTACACCATGGGCATTTCTTGCTGGACAGACGAAGTTTGTTGGTAAGGGGGCGACGATGTATGCTTACTCTTTTCCTCTCTCTTCAACAAACTTCGCTTGTCTGGCAAGAAATGTCCATAGCGTGAATTGCGACCAAAATTATAAATTTCTTAAACTTGTTGAGAAAACAAAACAATTGAAGTATTGCCACATTATTTTTTTGTGCAAGCCACTTATTTTTGTGAACGAAAATGTATAAAGTAGAAGAAATTTAGGTTGAGGCAACACAAACGATGAGCAAAACCATAGTGTAATATGTACCATTATAGAGAGTTGTCATTATTTTCCCATATAATGTCCAACAACAAAATATTACTCATTACAAATATTTAAATTTCAACATATTTTGCACTTTTTAGAAATTGCAAACTCACTTTTTTATATAAAACTATTTTATTCAATACAGTAATCCCTTGATTTACGTCGCCTCGATTAACGTTGTTTCGGTTTGCGTCGCCAAATTTTGTGTGACTTCTTAATTTGATTTCCGTCGCCATTCTATTTGCGTCTTCAGATTATGAGACAGAAATATCAGCTCAAGAAAACGCGATCACCTCAGTTATGAATAAAAATTCCCCGGAAATTGTTTCCCTTTGCGCATTTTTACAATAGAATTTAAATAGGAAAAATGGGAGAAAAGAAAAAACTCCCCGGGAATTTTTATTTATAATTGGGCTGAATATGTAGTGGAAAGGGTATTATGCGTTTGTGCTAATGTTTGTATCACCTAAAAATATTGGTGCCAAACCTTACTTTTAATATTACGATCGACTAATAATCACTTTTAATTCGATCTAACGATATCCGTTCGTTCGGCTGGCTTGCAGGCTGTGAATGGAAACAATCTACGCAAATTACAGTTCGTAATTTTGGAGATAATTTCATTAAATTTGGCATACGTGCCATTTGAAAATGGTGAGTATCGGTTCATAATTTCACATAGTACCCACACAAGGTTTTTTGGGAATTGAGTATTTGTACCCATGAACGCACTTATTATGTTGGTATTTAGCTTAAGTTTACTCCAAACTTATCTCATTGCAATTTAAATCATCTTAACAAATTATATTGGAATTGGTCCATATTTTACCAAAGTTCCCATACAAATACTATCCCGAAAATATTTTTTTATAAATGTTGGTATTGACACAAAATTTAGCGAAAACAACACTTTAACGATAGATTCTATGTCATAAAAAAATGTGGCATTTGAAGATCCACCTCCACTCCCTTATCTAAAATCATTTAAACTTATCTTATAAAGAAGAAAATTTCTAAATAATATTCGGCATAAAGAACTTTTACATGAATCTTACCCTCATAACAAAATTTTTTCTTGCGGGTCCATGATTGCCCATGGGTCCCAAATAGGGTACACTTTTGAATATTTGTTTTTAAATATACTTTCTTACTTGTTTAATTCTGTAATTGTTTTGTAATTAGTTTATAAATAAGTCTTTCTTTATGTTTTTAATAAAGGTACATTTTATAGAACACATATGAACATGTTTAAATTCGATTTACGTTGTTTCAATGTACGTCGTCATTTTCCGGAACCAATTGCGACGTAAATCGAGGGACTACTGTATATTGTTTATTTCACCCAATTTACATGATGAATTTTATGACGTCCAATTTTCTTAATTCCCTTTTGAAGTTGCTTCCAAAAACTTCTCAAATTCATACGATGGTTTTTTTTGGACGTCTAATTTGTTTTATGGCGATTTCTTTTCTGAGAAATATGTTGCATAAATGGTACATGCTCTATCTCTTTTGTGTAGAGCATGTACCATTTATGCAAAATTTTTCTCAGAAAAGAAATCGCCATTAATTTTCATTCAATCCAGTTGATGAGAATATAAAAATAAAACGTAACAGAAAAAAGTGTAAAGCGAAGTGCCAAAAAAAAAACCATGAAATCAGAAATCAAGTCTATTTTTCTACCCCTCTTTCTTCTCTACACCGCTTGCTACCAAACAAAAAAAGACGTCCAAAATTGGACGTCATAAAATTCATGATGTAAATTGGGTGTTAGAAATGGATTTTGACGCTTGTTTTAAAATTTTCCCTTATTTTCTTTTGTTTGACGTTATATTGGTTTTAAAATTGAGAACAACATTTCTATTGACTATATGATGAAATAGAACTGGGACTGAACGATGTTTTCCATACAGTTTAACATAAAATTTTGCCCGAGAATGCGGTCGTGAAATAAAGTCAATTTTATTTTGAGAACGTTTTTTATAATGCTCTCACATATAGACACTTGTTCTCTTAACAATAATAACATACTTTAACATTAAGTTTCATACATTTTGTAAACAAAGAAAAATAAGAACAAAAGAAAAATAAAGAAATGGAAGAGAATTTGAAGTTACTACCACGTTTTAATTATAGGCTTCAGAATTTTTGCCTGAAGTTGAAGACTCAATTCTGTTTCATCTTTATACCTTGTACATATTCTAGCATGAGCAAAACCATGTTTTTGGTTTTGTCAAGCACAATACTGCCATAATTTATTTGAAAAGCTGGGAGTTTATCATTTTAGGGAATAAACAAAATCGTTCGGAATCTGAAGAACCTAAAACAATATCGATCGGAACTGCAAATACGGAATCAAAACCATTCCGATCGGAATGTGTGACATGCCAGTATATAATTTTTTGGCATAAACAAAATCGTTCGGAATCTGAAAAACCTAAAGCAAAATCGATCGCAGTGTGTGACATGCCTGTATCAGAATAGAAAAAAATTTTCATTTGTACTATAGAATAGTCAATGCAAGAAATTGCATTCCCAACTATTGGAAATTCGTAAAAAAGACGTCCACTGTATATTCTTTCTTAGTCTAAAGAGCAACATTTCTTTTGTAATAAAACATACCAGAGTGTCTGGCAGGAATCGAATTTTAATGACAACAAGGCTTTGTCAAATCTTTTTTGTTGGCTAGATGAAATAATGTATTTATTAGGCCAAAAAGGCCATACACAGAGCATAGAGACCATAGTACTCCAGTCATCTCATTTTTCTGGTCGTATTCGTCAAACCTCCTATTCCGGGTAGGAAATTTGTATGCTTACTAGGTGAAATAATTGGTCGATTTAGTTAATTTTAGTATGAAAAAGAGCTTACATATATATATATATATATATATATATATATATTTATAAGGGGCAATTGAGTCTTATCGCATCATCTTGATTCGTACGGATACTATTGTGCAAAAATTATAATTTCTGGAAAACATTTGTATGGATGCCCTATAAAACAAAATAACCGATTTGGTTCATAAGTGTAGTAAATACTAGGGTATTCACTCAAGTTTTGGTTTAATCGGCTAATAATCGGTTAATTTTCGGTTATAACTGATTATAACATTTTTTTTTATTAATTATGTAATTTTAATATATAAAAATGCATAAATTATTTGTTATTTGGAGCTTATAAGTAAAAAAAAACAAAAACATAACAAACACAATAATTTTTGAACTAAAACGAGCAAACAAAAATTAATTATTAAATATGTAATACATATTTTTTAATTAATATATATTATGTATTAATTAAACAATAAACTCTAAGATAATTTTATTAGTAATTTCAAAAGTTTAAGGAAATCTTATAAAATAATCTTTTATAGAAATAATTTAGCTTAAATGCTTAGGACTTAAGCGTTTATTTTCTTTAGTTTTGATAAAACTTTGCTATGAAAAAATTCTTTCATTTATCGTAGATGTTCCAGAAATCAAAAGCAACCCATAATACAGAATATCTAAATTCTCAGTCCTCTTCCTGGATTTTCCTGTTTTAATTTTTCCTGCTTTAATTTTTTTAAATTATCATTATTTCGGTTAATTCTGTTAAAAGATTGATATGAGAAGATATGAGAAGAAATAAATAACTAAACGCATAAAAGGTACGTGAAACAAAAAGCTGTTTTGCAACAAACACTTATTTAAAATGTAGATCACTGAACACCTTCTTTGTTTCTATGAAAAAACATTTTCTTAACACATACCTTTTGTATATGAGACGAAACAATTAATTAAAAACACAAAAAAATATGTAATAATACTACAAAAAGTTAAAAATTTTCTTAAATCGGCTCATCGGTTAATCGACTGAAATTAATCGGTTTAATCGTTAATCGAAAATAGGCAATTTTAAATTAACCGATTAGTTAATCGGGTATTAATTAATCGGTTAACCGTTAATGAATACCCTATTAAATACCAAATGTACACAAAAAATGTTTTAGCAAAATTTTTTAAATAATTTTTTTTTGGCGGCGTATTGGACTTTAATGCTTGCTACTGTACGTCATAACCGCCTAATTGCTGAAAATCACCCAAATTTGCAAATTCTAATCTTCAATGTTTTTGCTTAGGGCGGAAACGGATTTGCACTGGAGTGTTTTGCCTTTTTCCAATTCGAAATATTTTGCAGCTAAATTTTGTTAGCCAAATAGTTTATTTGTGTGATTTGTGCAGTAAGTGAACGAATTATATTAGTAAGATTGATTTACACGATTGGGTATTATATGAGACGGACTTAAACCCAATCTTTTTTTGAAATTTTCTGCTTATGGGGCATTATTTTTTTATTTTTTTACTAAAGCGATCTATAACCAAAGTCTCTTAACATTTCTTATATTTACTTTTTTAAAATTTTTTTAAAGGACCTTTTAATAAAAATAATTGAATTTTAAACATTAATTACTTTTGATATTGGTACTTAGCAACTAGTTTTATGTATTTTGAAAAATAACCTTTTTCAAAGCATTAAAAAAAAAATTAAAAAAAACGTTTAAATTAAAATGAAATCTAAAAGAAAATAGGAGGATTTATTTCGAACAAAATTTAACATTAATGTTACTAATTTACCATAAAACCACCATTTTTTTTTCGAAATAAAGGAAAAAAATTTTAATGAAAAATGTTTAAAACAAAACCGAAAAAAGAGAATTAAACTTAAACAGACCGAAATTTCTTTCATTTTATATGAAAATTTGTGAACATTTTTTCCACACATAGTAAAGCATTTGTGAGGGTATGAAACATTATGAATACTAAAGAGAAATTAAAAAAATGTAGGGAGAGGGTGTACAAAAAATCACCACCAAACCAACAAGTTCACCCTCACTCATTACACCACGCCGACCATGGCAAATGACGCCCTCTCATATCAGGAAAAAAATCATTATATTTTTTATTTGTAAAATTGAAAAAAAAAATTATGTAAAAAATGGCGGTTTCCGGCGGTTTGAAGAGAAACGAATGAGACCAAAAAAAAAAAAAAAATTAAATAAAAACAATGTCTATTAAAGGGCAGGGGTTAGCAATGACAGCCAAAGTATAGAAAAAACGAGAAAAAATGTATTTGTTTATGCAAATGTATTAGTATATGAGTTAGTCAGTTAGTGTATGTATGTTTGTGAGTGAGTCTGCTAAAGTATAACACGCAAAACACCCTCATATTGGTATGAGTTTACCCTCATTCAGGACATTGTATTAAAGTTGAAAAAAATGGGAAAAATATAAAAAATCCACCCCTCATCATTGCAAAAAAAAAAACATTAAAAAGAAACGAATGAATGAAAAAAAAACAAAACTTCTCTGACTAACGAGCATTATGAACAGTACGTAATTACCAACACTAAAGCAAAGCAAAATTGGAATAAAATAGAAGAGGAAAAAATTACATCCTTCTTTTGCCTGCTAACTTCTGTATATGACAATAGAGGTATTATTAGTTTGCTATTATGTTTGCAAGTTCATGATATTAATATAAAATTCTTTTTTCAAACTTATAATTTGACTACACATATAAAATTCTCCAAAGTATTTCACCAATTAAAGCCTGGTATTCTGTTTAGTATTTCGTGCGAAATGTTGTCAAACTTAAACCTGGTAATCTGTTCAGTATTTCGTACGAAATGTTGTCAAACTTAATATAAAATAAATTTCTGTGAAATATAAACGAAAAAATTAATCAAATATAAAATCAGTTTAAATGCCGATTTCATCAAGTTCAGTTAAAACTAACTATTTCTTTAACTGCCAGTTAAGAGTATGTTTTTGACAGTTATAACTGGCAGTTAATTAAAGCTGAACTTTGTGAATTGTGAATTAAACGTTTAATTCTTAACTGTTTACTGGTGCCAATTCAATTAATTTTTTTAATTAATATTCCAAATTTTTTAATTAAATCAATTTTTATTTTTTCTGTGCAGCTAGCGAGGCGCCCCGGAATAACTGGGCTTCGCTTCCCCCATTGAACTAAAATTAGTAAAAAAATATTTTAAAACCGATTTCGTATATATTGTTTTTGTATGAGAGAGCCATGCCCTATTTTTCAATTCAGCCTAATTTTTGCCAGATGTTGTGCATTACAAAATTTTAATACCTTTACTGTTACCTTTCTCTAGATATAAAGAAATCTTTATTGTTTTTATATGGTAGCAACCACGCCCACTTATCTAATCTACCTCACTTTTTGACAAATATTGTTTATTCATAACCAAGTTGTATGTTCCAGATTTGAACACTTTGACTGTAACCGTTCTCCAAATATACAGAAATTTATAATCACCCCTATAGTGAAAAACTTTTCCCTCGCAATTTTTTCCCTTTTCACGTATTTGCGATCATGAATAGCTGCCATGAAAAAATTAATTCAAAAGAGAATAATAATGTGAAAAAATGTTCGCGTAAAAAAATTTTTCACGATAAGGGGAATTTTTAGATAAGGTACATTTTTCACTTTTCCCTTTGAATTGCTCACTTTATTTTTGCTGGGGAACAAATCATTTATATAGGTAATTCTTCTCATAATTCGAATTATAAAGTTTACAAAATTAATTTTAAGGTCAAGATCCATTAAAAAGGCACAAACTTGTTTGCATATTACTCAACAAATGCAAAACAACAGGTCGATTGCCTGAGGATTTGTGAAGCTTTCCAAAGACGTGGTGGCATAATTTTAGAAATTATATTACTGTGTACATAAAAGTGCAAAAAGGTAATGTTGCAATCAAACTATCACTCTAAAAAAACAACTTTAATCTCTTTAACTTTTCTTTGTACACAGAAAAAATTAAAAAATGTCTTTAACCACCAAAATTATACCAAATTCATTATATCAAGCAAACAATTTGTTGATTTTGCACCTATTACCAAAATGATTATATTTATTACTAAAAATTTTAAAATTATGAATATTTTTTTTTCAATAAATGATATTTTTAATTAAAAAAAATGATCAAAAGACTTTGCTATTTTTAACAATGTGTTAATTTATTTAATTAAATATTGACAATTCCCAAAACAATTCTACAAGTTTAAATTGTTTTATTTTAAACGAAAAAATCAATTAATATTTTTTTGATATTTGATAAATATATAAATTTAACATTTTGTATTTTTCGAATTTATTCTATGAGCTTAATTTCAGTTATGTATTTTATAAAGCTTTTTGTAGTAGTTATATTCCTTAAATTTTTAGGAATGACTTTATGAAGTTTTATAAAATACATAACTGAAATTAAGCTCATAGAATAAATTCGAAAAATACAAAATGCTAAATATAACAAAGTGACTTATGAAAAGGAATAATTCTCAGATTCTATTAATATTTAAATTAAAAATTTATTTCAAAACAACTTTAATATTAATTAAATCAAAATTATATTTTTAATTTTCTTTCAACTAAAAAAATAATTGATTCAATTATCACATTAATTAAATTTAAATACTTTTTCAGCGATTTTTTAATTGAGAAAAAACTTTTTTCTGTGTGAATATTTTGTGTATATTTTTGAACACAAATGTCTTTGATTTTTAGGCCCTAATCATGTAAAACGCAGCGCCTCGCCAAAGAATAACATTGAAAGCACAAACAATGTCATAAATATTTTGTAATTTTGATGTTGCTTTCAACAGAAATTCATGTACCTTTTTAAAGTTTTCATCGACACAAGCAATGGAGCGTTTGAAATTTTAAAGCGCAATGTGAATTTCTGTAGGAAGCAACAACAAAATTACAAAATATTTTTGACATTGTTTATGCTTTCAATGTTACTCTTTGGCGTTGCGCTGCGTTTTATATGATTAGGGCCTTAATGTTTTTAATCTTTCTTATTTTTACACTCACTGAGAACTGATAGCACGAAAAATTGCTCACGGGAGTTTCACGATAGCATTTTTCCCTTCGAGGGGAATACAAATTTCATGGGAACCAAAATTCCACTTATTATTCACGATAGGGGTGAATGTCTTTATATCGGAAATAAATACTGCGACCAATTGAAAGTTGTTATATACTTCACGATCTATACTCATACCTACCAAAAATTCTTAAAAAATTTTTTTTTCATAAAACTGTGTCGAGCCGTTTCGGAGCTGTGGGAGCACAAACACCGCGATACGAGATATTAAGATATTTATGCTTAATGTATAACACAGGGTAACTAAAAGAGATTTTTCTGTTTTCAAGGTTTGGAGGAACGTTCGCGACATACTGACCGAATAATACAAAAAAAAAAAAAAAATTGGTGTTTATTATGCAAAAAATAAATGTCACTGAATACTATCCTGTATTTAAAAATATATATAAAAATATATCCTTTTATATACGTCATACTTTTGAAAACTGGAAAAGCTATGTTAATTTTTAAAAAAGTTAAACTTAAAATTTCCATCGATTTCAATTTCACGTGATTTCGGTTTACAGAACATAGACGTATATCTTCAAAACTAGAGCTGTAGCTCGTTTCTGTATTTCTCGCATCGCAAATTTTCTCATATTAAGTGTGAAACAAAAAATTTCATCGTTTCTCGATTTGTGAGAAAAAAGTGTTTCTGTATTTAAATGCGAGAACAGACAACACAGATTCTGTTTTAACTGGAATACTTCCAGTAATTTAGTGTCAAATGCAAGCGAAACGTCAACGAAAGAAATATATATAATAAAAATAAGGCTGCCAGATTTAAAGATTTATCGACATTTTGACGATTTTTTTTTTGTTCCAAAATTGGCAAAGTGACAATTTGCTGATTTTTTTCTAGCGACGATTCAGTCTTTGAAATAAAACAATTTTAAATAGTTTTATATGTTTGTGTATTAGGCACCAAAGAAAACCGATATCTTTAAAAACAAGGCAGATTAAGAAATGTATCGGCAAAAGCAAAATTTCGAACGGAAACTGTTTAATTTTTATTTTTTAATTTTAATTTTTATTTTTATTGTTTGTGTGATCAAAAGATTAAACTATTACCCCATTTTTCAGTCAATGCACTTTAGGAAATTTTTGCCTTTTACTTTGTCCAAAAGTGTTTATTTTATTTCAATATGATATTTTGTCACTCCATTATGTGATTTCTGCAGGGAAAAATAACAATCTGAAATTTTAAACTCTTATCGGATAAAGGAAAATAAAATAAATAATTTTATTTAAATAGACCTCAAGCTTATGTATGTATAAAATATGTATTTTACCCATGAACTTAATGTTTTTTTTTTTTTTTTTTTTTTTTTTTTTTTTTTTGATTATGTGCTTATATGATAAAAATTTATGATTTTATGATAAAAATCGAACAAAATTCGTCAAAATTAATTTTAAATTTTCCGAAAAAAATAGACGATTTTTTTATTTTTTCTTAGGATATTGACGTTTTTTTCACAAATTTATCTGGCAGCCCTGCATAAAACAAACAATGAAAGGCTAAAAAAATTTTAATAACAAAATATAACAATTGTGTTTTATATACTTATTTTTATCATTTAAATTCTTTCTTTTAAAATAAAATAAAATAATACACATTCTTGTGTACATACATACATAATTTGGGCTCCATTTTTTTAAATTTTTTTTTCTCGCATCAATTTCAAATATGACTTATTTTGACAGTTCTTGTGAGAAACTTTTTGCAAAATATTGTTACAGAAACACTTGTTCTCACATCCTTCCAATAATTGCTGGAAAATTATTTAAATGACAGATAATTCTCGCAAAGTAAAAGTACAGAAACACTTATGTGAGAAAAATCATTTTTTGTTTCATATTGCACTGTTTTTGTCATAATTCACTTGTTTCATGCGGGAAATTTTACGATGCGAGAAATACAGAAACGGGCTACTGGTAAAGAAAACTTATGACGTCATCGTCATCAGATCGTCAGCAGATCAAAATACATACATAAGAACCAGCTATCTCTATTTCAGAAAATTTAAAAAAGCTCTATTTCGTTGTGTAATTACTGTTTGATAATTCAAAAGTGTTCGTTAACAGTGTTTACTAAACACGAACATTCTTTAGTTGTTTCCGTTGCTTAAGAATGAAAAATGTATTGGTTACCTTGGGGATTAAAATTTTTGATAAAAAACTATTATACAAAAAAAAAAAAAAAAAAAATAAAAAAAGTAAACAGTTATTTCCCCCCCCTTAAAGCCTAGTACTCTGTTCGAACTTGCGAAAAATGTTGATTTCTCACGAAAATTTTTACATGTTTAATATTATCTATCTCGCGATTATTTAAAACTTGACGTTTCAATTAGTTGGAAGTATACAACATTGTTTTGCGAAGGAAAAAAAATCATGTTTTTTTTTTAATTGTCATTAAAAAAGTAAAACAATATTATTTTTATTATTTCCCAAAACAAAAAATACAAAAGTTTAATTTTATTATTAATTTTGGCACTTTTCTAAATTGTTCTTTGTGAAACGCTTGTTATAAAAACCACTTTACAAATACACAATAAAAACTTACAAAAAATGATAAGCTGTTGCTTAAAATTCCGTGCGAAATAATATGAGCTGCTCTTTTTTAGCACGGAAAATAAAAATGTTGCTAATAACATTTCGAATGTTTTCCGTAATATAAATAGAGTACAACTCAGCGTTCTCAGTTTTGGGGATTTATCCCCCAAATTTTTAAAAATTTGTTTTTGTTTTAAATGTAAGTTAAGCGAGTCACTTTTAAACTCGCGTTCAACTTCAGGCAAAAAACCTAAAGCCCATAATTAAAATGTAGGTAGTAACTTAAAATTCGCTCTCATATTATTGGTTTAATTTTTAATTTTCTTTTGTTTTTCATTGTCTTTTTACAAAATGTATGAAATTTAATGAAATAATTGTTAGGAAAATAAGTGTCTGTATGTCGCAATTTACACTATTAACATTTCATGCCAGACAGACGAAGTTTGTCGGAAAGGGGGCGACGCTGTATGCGTGACACACCTTACTTTTTCACCTCTCGCCAAGAAACTTCGTCTGTCCGCCAAGCAATGTCTATAGTGTAAATTGGACTATGTGAGAGCATTAGAAAAAACGTTCTCAATATAAAATAGATTTTATTTTACGACGGCTTTCTATCACAAATTTTTATGTCAAATTGTATGGAAAATATGATCTCGACGCAGTTCTGTTTGAATACTTACTTTTAACAATTTTTAAAATAAATTCAGGGCTCATCAAAAATAGCCAACAAAATCGCCATATCGCCAAATGGAAAATCTCGCCGCCAAACACATGTCGCCATCTCTTACAGCGGTGGTGAAGAGTTGGCATCACTGTTAAATGCTAAAATGCCGAATCTTTGATACCATTCACCGTCAGTTATAATATATCAGGAATGGGCTCGATATGAGCTTTTTCGTGATTCGCTCTCCTATTCGTAAATCACAGCCCAGTTATGATATAAATTAGATCATTAGTCATAAAATTTTTTAGAGCACATTAACTCATTTGTACGTTATTAATTTTGAATTACCGTGCCAACTACAAACAAATCATTGTCATCACTAAAGGTTGTTTTACACGATATGTATTTAGCAGTGTACTTGTCGAATCCTGCAAAATGCATACATGTCGTGTAAACGAAAAAAATTTGCTTCTGTAAATGTCAGATCGAAATAGTAGTGTAAAATTTTTCAATTAGAGCGTGTTCTATTTTGATATGACAAACCATTTGACATCAGCTGTTTTGCAAATCATTTGTTTGTGGCGGCATATATCATTATTTATTTACACATATTCTTAACTAAAAAAATTTGTTTTAATTAACTGAAATACAATTATTATGTAAATAATTTGCTGTTATGAACAGTTTTAGTTTATGTCAGATGAAACCAAAAACGAATGTTTGAAAGCAAAAATTATAAACCTTCTGTATTTGTAAATTTTGACAGCCATGTGCAATTACATATGGATTTTACATCTGACAAGCCCACTGCAAAATACATATCGTGTAAAACCACCTTAATTTGTATCGAAGGATTTAAAAAAAATAAAACATATAAAATTGTAAAAAAGTTGTTTTTTGAAATTTAAAACAAAAAATTAAGCAACAAATTAGGAATCATAATGAGGCATATTAAATTTTTGCTTGATTTTGTATTAATTTCCAAAGCAAGAAAAATTTTCCAATCATTTAAGAAGTTGTTGAATTAGGAATATTCGGCTTAAAAAGTGTAAATCGCATTCAAAACTTGACCATTCCACTTTTTGGAGTTTTGCTTAATTTGAGGAAATGGTTTTTTATGAATGTCATTTTGAATTGAAATTATATTTTTTTTGACGGAATCATTCCTTTTATTCAGGGACCGTAAATCACAGTTATCCAGAAAATTTTAACTCAACAACTCTTCACATTAGAGTCGACGGAGACCAATACTGTCATATACTGTTAGATTCGTATGGACTATATATTCTTTCAGAATATATAGTGATCTTAAAAAAACGGTACCATCTCCACAGTTAAGAGTTATTTTTCAACGTAAAAATAAAAGGTCGAATAAAACTTTTAAAAAAGAAAGTGTTAATTTGTCCGTCTAATATAAAACTCATTTGAGGAGTTTTATTTTTTCGTCTTAAATAAAACTCATTTTTTCTGGATGAAGTGGCAGTTCTTTAATCTCTTCAGGTTGCTCTTTTCCCAAATGCGGCAATTTTGTTTGTTTACATATCCATTGAGCCAGAAATGGGCCTCACCGCTGAACAAATCGGATCTTGGAACTTTTCAAGATCTCATAGAGCGAAGCGATGTCGCTTGGGAAGGTCGATCGGCTTCATTTGTTGCACAAGCTGTATTTTGTACGCTTTCAATTTAAGATCTCGACGTAAAATGCGCCAAGTCGTTCCATACGTCAGTCCGAGTTGCTGCGAACGGCGCCGAATCGACTCTCCACGGTCTTCGTGTACACTCTCAGCTACGGCCGCTATATTTTCTTCACAGCGTGCTGGACGTGGTCTATTCGGTCGAATATTATCCAATAATGAATGCTGGGTCTCAAAATGGGTGATGGTGTTGCGAATAGTACGTTCAGTAGGCCGATTATGTTGACCATAAGTTGAGCGAAGTGCACGAAACACATTCCCCACAGAACGTGAATTTTCGTAATAAAGTTGTAAACGTTGTTCAGGCGTTAGTCTTTCCATTATGAAATGCCAAACAATACTAAACAAAAATAACATAACAGCATGACACGACTCACACGTGATCTGTCAAAAAAGGCTATAGGAAAAAATATCTTTACTTGAATCACCCATTATAAATAAATTTAATTAATCCTTAAACCACCTATTAAGTTTTTTGCTTATATCTGGTATTAAAGTTAAATTTGCGACTTAAGTTTGTTGAGAGACCTAAAGTAGAATTTCATGACAAATATTTTTGCTTAATATTGCAACATACATGCATCCCTGTTTTATCGGTGATTTTTGTTTTTTTTTTCAAAAAAATTGCAAAAAGACCTATTCTTAGAGGAGATTGAGGGTTAATGTATGCCAACGAAATTTTGTTTGAAATGTTCTGAACAAATCTTCTGAAGACACTTTATACCAAAAACTTAAATGTCATAAATTTTTCTACGTTTTTTAACTACACAAGGCTGCAACTTTAAATAGGCCGTGAAATGAGTTTCAGATGGAACTTTTAAAGCGCCGATACATGTATGTATATCATTTTTTAGTACCATCTACAAGAATCAGTTGGCAGAACATTGTATTTTTTTTGTGTGTTGGACAGTGTTATCAGCAAATTACACGGTGCTAATTCCGACCAAATTGGACCAAATTGGACCAAATTTCACCTGAATATCTACATTTGCTACGGTTTTAGGCGTGTTAAAATGTTTGAGAGTGGTCTTTTTATGGGGCATATGGTAAATAATGGGCCGATCTTTACGGTCTTAGGCGCACTAAAGTGTTTTCTAAGAGTAGGCTTTATTTGGGGCCGATGGTAAATTATGGACCGATCTTCAAGAAATTTAGTAGTATGAGTTTTAGTTTTAAAAAACGAATTTATGCAAAATCTTATACCAATCCGTGCAAAATCTTATACCAATACTCCTCTGTGAAACGTAACGTTCAAATATTGATGATGTATTTTCAATTAAATTTTAATTATTTTTCTACAGATTTATAAAACGATGTAGCAATCAAATCCTATTCGACCTTACCCTATTCTTCGAAAATTTTAATATTTCTTCTCTTGTTTGCAATGTCCATAACAAGGCAAGTTTAAACGAAGTACAAAACATTTGTATTCGTAAGGTATGGAGTAAATGTCTTTTGAAAGCCTTCCTTAAGTAATTTTTGCTCTGTACTTCATACAGTTTGTCCACCTATAAACCTCCTACTCCATATCTTACCAACCTCGTGATCTCCTTACTCACAACTTTTGATGGAATATGTTTTTTTCCCTTTTTTGTTTTATACGTATGTTTGCATTCCATTTTTAACGTATTTTTCATGTTTCCGATTTATTCCTGGGATTTTTTTTATCTTACTTTTGGTTGCCGTTTTTTGCTTTTTCTGTTATTCCTTTTTTTATGATTTTATTTTAAATAAAACTTTTGTTCAATTTAAAAATGTTAATATTGTAAATGATGGATTTTTTTTATTTTATTATGCAGCTGCGTACTGTAAGAATTTAATTAGTACTTTTTAAATTTGGTAAATTTTTTTTAGCACTACTCTTTCCACCGATCGTATTTAATTTTAAAGAAAGAAATATGAAGTATGTTTGCTTTTTGTTTGCAAAAAACTTTTTCCTGGACAATGTCAAAATTTTTTTCATTTTCTTTTCAATTTTAATGTAAAAAGTATTTGAAATTTGTTGACTTTTAATTGGCTCAAGTAGTGCACAAGTTGGACAAGGTGGATTTGAGAGTACGAAGTTGCTTTAATTTGGTAAGAAGTGGGGGAAAATATGATGGAACTACTAACTATGAAGTCAACCTGTTTTGAATCCAAAACAATTTTGTAAGCTTAATTTTTTTGGGTCCAAATCTTCCCAGGAAAAACTTTTTGAATTTTGGTAATAGGTCGTACTTATTTCATACGTTACCTGGTAAGTAGTTGTCATTACAATTGTCATTATTCTGAAAACCTCAATAAGCACTTGCTAGTAATGACCTCAGTAAGTACTTTTCACTACTATTATTTTCAGTTATGAATATTTGCTTACTAATAATCAGTTAAATAACTACTTATTAGTTGTCTTGTTTTCAGTACTGAATATTTACTTACTGGTAACTAGCTCCATAACTACTTATTAGGTCTATCAACTAGTGCCAATTAGATAAAAACTAGATATTTTTTGGCTTCTAGTAAGTATATTGTAAGTACTTCCAATTCAACTTACTGATAGTTAAATAATAACTAGATATTTTGTGACTTCTAGTAAGTTTATTGTAACTACTGAATTCTGTGGACAACTCGAACAAAAATAAGTAGTTATTCAGCCGAAAAATAAGTAGTGTTTATATTTCTCCAACATTACTTGCTAACTTACCAGGTAAGTAAAGTTTTTGCTGGGTTATTTTCAATTTGAAGAAATAAAAATTTTTTATATAGAGGCTTCCACACTATTCCAGCAAAAAGTAGGGATGCCAATCCTGAAATTCCGATTCAGTGAATCCCAAATCCCGGGAATTGAAATTTTCAATCCCGAAATCGTTAACTTAATTTTTCTGTTTTACCTATTTTTAAAAAAGGAATTCATCATGACATTCTCCCTTGAGAGGGAACACACTATTGATCTTTCACATGAAACAACGAAAACAAGATAGCGCATTTAAATTCTAAAATCATAATTTTTCTGCGCATGTACGTCACAGTAGTAAATGAGCACAAGAACTATCACACAATCACGTGTATCTCGTATGCTGAATGTTTATTTACATTTAAATCTCTTTACTACAGTGACGTAAAAATTAAGTAAAAAGGAGAGTGCAAAGTTAACGGACCTGCGCAATGCATTATCTTGTTTTCTTTGTTTAATGGATCTTTCATATTTATTTGATTAACTCCGTTAATACTGTAATGGAAAACGAAAGAAGAAAGATTAAGCTTTGCTATTCTTTTTAAGCGTGGCGAACAATTATAAAAAAGTTTTAATGGGAGAAGTGCTGAAAATAATAAAAGAAGAAATTTAACTTAAGAAATAAATGTTTTTTGATATGCACAAAACAATAAGAAAAACCAAAAATTCCTCTGGTACAGTTTTAGGCTTTTTAAAGTGTTTGCCGAGAGTGGGCATGGGACCTAAGGTAATTCATGGAGCGATTTTACGAAATTAAGTAGTGTAATTTAGTACACTTTTTAATTCATACCACCAGTGGCGGTGGGTATAAAAATGTGTTTTTGTTAAAATAAGATTTTTATGGTTAACAAAAAAAAAATTTTGTATATCATATTTTTAATTAATTTATTCATTAATTAATCAAAAATCAGAAAAAATCAATTTTTAAAAATTTTAATTTAATCATTAAACAACTTTGTAATATTAAATGAATTATGAAACTTTTGTTTGTAAGACTCGTGCATAAAAAACTGAACTGGCAAATTGTTTTTATTTTGATTTCTTGCGAAAACAATAAAAGCACTTTGTTTTTGTTTTTAATATGTTTTTTCTTTACCCATTTACAACTACAATTAATGTTGGGAGAATTCCAACTAATTGTAGCGGGAAATGTAAAAAAGATAAAAACTCAACACTGATTTATTGTTTGGTATTTTGTTTAAGCTTTGATATCGTTGCAAACAAGACTTTTTGAGTGTTTGTAGGTAATTCTCATTCCCTCTGTAGTTTTGTTTGCTGATAGCTTTGGCTTTTCTAAAATTATTTAGGAGAACGTTTCCTGATGATCTGGCCTAAGCAACCAGTGAAATGCGCATAGGAACAGCTTATCCTCCAACAATAAATTTCAGTACTTTTTATCAATTATTTAAAAAGGGAATTAAGCACAACAAACAAAATCTTTTAATAAATAATAGTATTCCCACAAACAACTTTGATAATAAATTTTAGCAAGTGCACGTGCATAAAAAACTGAACTGGCAAATTGTTTTTATTTTGATTTCTTGCGAAAACAATAAAAGCACTTTGTTTTTGTTTTTAATATGTTTTTTCTTTACCCATTCACAACTACAATTAATGTTGGGAGAATTCTAACTAATTGTAGCGGGAAATGTAAAAAAGATAAAAACTCAACACTGATTTATTGTTTGGTATTTTGTTTAAGCTTTGATATCGTTGCAAACAAGACTTTTTGAGTGTTTGTAGGTAATTCTCATTCCCTCTGTAGTTTTGTTTGCTGATAGCTTTGGCTTTTCTAAAATTATTTAGGAGAACGTTTCCTGATGATCTGGCCTAAGCAACCAGTGAAATGCGCATAGGAACAGCTTATCCTCCAACAATAAATTTCAGTACTTTTTATCAATTATTTAAAAAGGGAATTAAGCACAACAAACAAAATCTTTTAATAAATAATAGTATTCCCACAAACAACTTTGATAATAAATTTTAGCAAGTGCACGTGCATAAAAAACTGAACTGGCAAATTGTTTTTATTTTGATTTCTTGCGAAAACAATAAAAGCACTTTGTTTTTGTTTTTAATATGTTTTTTCTTTACCCATTTACAACTACAATTAATGTTGGGAGAATTCTAACTAATTGTAGCGGGAAATGTAAAAAAGATAAAAACTCAACACTGATTTATTGTTTGGTATTTTGTTTAAGCTTTGATATCGTTGCAAACAAGACTTTTTGAGTGTTTGTAGGTAATTCTCATTCCCTCTGTAGTTTTGTTTGCTGATAGCTTTGGCTTTTCTAAAATTATTTAGGAGAACGTTTCCTGATGATCTGGCCTAAGCAACCAGTGAAATGCGCATAGGAACAGCTTATCCTCCAACAATAAATTTCAGTACTTTTTATCAATTATTTAAAAAGGGAATTAAGCACAACAAACAAAATCTTTTAATAAATAATAGTATTCCCACAAACAACTTTGATAATAAATTTTAGCAAGTGCACGTGCATAAAAAACTGAACTGGCAAATTGTTTTTATTTTGATTTCTTGCGAAAACAATAAAAGCACTTTGTTTTTGTTTTTAATATGTTTTTTCTTTACCCATTCACAACTACAATTAATGTTGGGAGAATTCTAACTAATTGTAGCGGGAAATGTAAAAAAGATAAAAACTCAACACTGATTTATTGTTTGGTATTTTGTTTAAGCTTTGATATCGTTGCAAACAAGACTTTTTGAGTGTTTGTAGGTAATTCTCATTCCCTCTGTAGTTTTGTTTGCTGATAGCTTTGGCTTTTCTAAAATTATTTAGGAGAACGTTTCCTGATGATCTGGCCTAAGCAACCAGTGAAATGCGCATAGGAACAGCTTATCCTCCAACAATAAATTTCAGTACTTTTTATCAATTATTTAAAAAGGGAATTAAGCACAACAAACAAAATCTTTTAATAAATAATAGTATTCCCACAAACAACTTTGATAATAAATTTTAGCAAGTGCACGTGCATAAAAAACTGAACTGGCAAATTGTTTTTATTTTGATTTCTTGCGAAAACAATAAAAGCACTTTGTTTTTGTTTTTAATATGTTTTTTCTTTACCCATTTACAACTACAATTAATGTTGGGAGAATTCTAACTAATTGTAGCGGGAAATGTAAAAAAGATAAAAACTCAACACTGATTTATTGTTTGGTATTTTGTTTAAGCTTTGATATCGTTGCAAACAAGACTTTTTGAGTGTTTGTAGGTAATTCTCATTCCCTCTGTAGTTTTGTTTGCTGATAGCTTTGGCTTTTCTAAAATTATTTAGGAGAACGTTTCCTGATGATCTGGCCTAAGCAACCAGTGAAATGCGCATAGGAACAGCTTATCCTCCAACAATAAATTTCAGTACTTTTTATCAATTATTTAAAAAGGGAATTAAGCACAACAAACAAAATCTTTTAATAAATAATAGTATTCCCACAAACAACTTTGATAATAAATTTTAGCAAGTGCACGTGCATAAAAAACTGAACTGGCAAATTGTTTTTATTTTGATTTCTTGCGAAAACAATAAAAGCACTTTGTTTTTGTTTTTAATATGTTTTTTCTTTACCCATTTACAACTACAATTAATGTTGGGAGAATTCTAACTAATTGTAGCGGGAAATGTAAAAAAGATAAAAACTCAACACTGATTTATTGTTTGGTATTTTGTTTAAGCTTTGATATCGTTGCAAACAAGACTTTTTGAGTGTTTGTAGGTAATTCTCATTCCCTCTGTAGTTTTGTTTGCTGATAGCTTTGGCTTTTCTAAAATTATTTAGGAGAACGTTTCCTGATGATCTGGCCTAAGCAACCAGTGAAATGCGCATAGGAACAGCTTATCCTCCAACAATAAATTTCAGTACTTTTTATCAATTATTTAAAAAGGGAATTAAGCACAACAAACAAAATCTTTTAATAAATAATAGTATTCCCACAAACAACTTTGATAATAAATTTTAGCAAGTGCACGTGCATAAAAAACTGAACTGGCAAATTGTTTTTATTTTGATTTCTTGCGAAAACAATAAAAGCACTTTGTTTTTGTTTTTAATATGTTTTTTCTTTACCCATTTACAACTACAATTAATGTTGGGAGAATTCTAACTAATTGTAGCGGGAAATGTAAAAAAGATAAAAACTCAACACTGATTTATTGTTTGGTATTTTGTTTAAGCTTTGATATCGTTGCAAACAAGACTTTTTGAGTGTTTGTAGGTAATTCTCATTCCCTCTGTAGTTTTGTTTGCTGATAGCTTTGGCTTTTCTAAAATTATTTAGGAGAACGTTTCCTGATGATCTGGCCTAAGCAACCAGTGAAATGCGCATAGGAACAGCTTATCCTCCAACAATAAATTTCAGTACTTTTTATCAATTATTTAAAAAGGGAATTAAGCACAACAAACAAAATCTTTTAATAAATAATAGTATTCCCACAAACAACTTTGATAATAAATTTTAGCAAGTGCACGTGCATAAAAAACTGAACTGGCAAATTGTTTTTATTTTGATTTCTTGCGAAAACAATAAAAGCACTTTGTTTTTGTTTTTAATATGTTTTTTCTTTACCCATTCACAACTACAATTAATGTTGGGAGAATTCTAACTAATTGTAGCGGGAAATGTAAAAAAGATAAAAACTCAACACTGATTTATTGTTTGGTATTTTGTTTAAGCTTTGATATCGTTGCAAACAAGACTTTTTGAGTGTTTGTAGGTAATTCTCATTCCCTCTGTAGTTTTGTTTGCTGATAGCTTTGGCTTTTCTAAAATTATTTAGGAGAACGTTTCCTGATGATCTGGCCTAAGCAACCAGTGAAATGCGCATAGGAACAGCTTATCCTCCAACAATAAATTTCAGTACTTTTTATCAATTATTTAAAAAGGGAATTAAGCACAACAAACAAAATCTTTTAAATCTTTTAAACACGTTTTTTAAAATAAATATTTCTCGAAATTCCGAATCCCGTGTTTTGCAAAAACCAGTCCTGGCATTGGCATCCCTAGAAAAAAAATAACTAGTACATTTGAAAGTTCGCATTAGATCCGTCAGTGATATTTTATAAATTGTAGAAAAAAAACAAGCCACTATTTAAAGTCTGAATGGATTAAAACTAATTGTCCGAAATTTATCGATTTTATCATGTTCAATGATCAAGAGAAAGAAGCGTTATCGTATTTTACCTTTATAATGGGATTTTCAATAAGTGGTGTTAGATAAAACTGTATAATTTTGACAGTGTGGGTCAAATTTGATCTCTATTATTTTTCAATTTTCTTTAAAAAGATGTTAATGTAGAAGTTTAGAAAATATATTCATCGCATTGTGAACTGCAAGATAAAGTAGTACTGTAGAACACGGTTGCAGAGTCCACTGGTTTTAACGATTTTTTTTTTAAAGCGAACACTTTCTCCGGCCACAATGAATTTGTTTGGTCAAAAATTGTTATATAGCAGACATAATGATCTTTAAAGAATACTTTACACTTTCACACAAGTGTTGCGTACCCTGTTATAATAAGTTGTTATTGTTTTTATGAAAATGTTTAAATAATATCTAGATCAGGAATGCATTTTTTCCAAAATACTTAAGACTTGTGGGATAGTGTAAAGCGGCCTTAACCATAGAACCCTAAAGCCACAGTAAGGTGACAGTAACAGTAATGTTACCGTACAGTAAAAAGTAAAAAATATCTATTTTCTACAGATTTAGACGTTACGGCCAGTGTGGCCAGGTCAAAAAAATTTTACAGCTAAGTCTGGCATTAAAAATGGCCAAAAAATGCTAAAAATGATCTTACAATTTTTTTACCAGTATGATATTTTATTCGCAACTAAATACAGTTTAGTGACAAATTTTTGAACGAAATTTAAATCAATGGTTATATTTAAGCAAATGGCTAGATTTCGGTAAAGCATGTGATACATATAAAAATGTAGCACAGGGGGTTAAGATTAAATGTTAAATGTAAAAAAATGAAATGATTTATTTCTATGATATACAAAATTTTTAGATCATTTTATTTTTTATAGTTTAAGAAAAGTTGCAGCTTTAAAATAATTATTTCTTTAACAGTTTAGAGCAAAAAACTTTATACACTATTGAATTTTTATCTAAATACAAAGTGACTTTTCCTTTTACTTTTATATCGTAATAATATTTATTAATAAATAATATTTACAATCAACATTATAAGGGCATTCCTAATATGTACTCCCTGAATATTCTATTTTTTTTTAACAAGATAGGTAAGATGTTTCCTAACATATGAATTATCCATTTTCATACGAAATTTCATTTTGGGTACAACTATTTTTAGTCAAAATTTATTATAATTTATAATTTTTTTTTAGCAAAATCAATAAAACTACTACTATCAACTACTAAATCAATAATACGTCCAAATTTTTAAAATAAATACTGTTAAAAAAAGCTAAAAACATTTTCCAAAAATGCTTAATAAAATGCCAATTGTGCTAAATGAAAATTTTGCAGCTAAATAAAAATTTTTAATGCTAAATTTAACTGCAAAAATGACAAAAGGGCCACACTGGTTACGACCTTACTGCTAATCGTGCTTATTGCTTAAGGTGCCCGTAGACGACATGTTTTTTACATCTGACTTGTCAACTTTTCAAGTCATATGTAATTGTGAATGTCTGTCAAAATTGCTGTTTTACAGAAGGTTAATAACATTTGGTCAAAATCGTACATGTAATTTGCTTCTGACATTGTCTATGTTTTTTCTCTGTAGTTATGGAATAAACCAAAGTAGTTTTTCGTTTCAAAATAGCGTGCTGCCGCCACATAAAATTTTTATTTGCGCCGTAAAAAAGTTCAACCATCTAAACATTTTTTTTCTTTAAATTCGAATATACCAATTTAGGATATTAAAATGATACGTTTTTATTTATATATGTACATAATTTATATTCAATGGTGAAATGATTATACATATATCGGTATTGTAAAATATAAACTTAAGCCGGCTAATGATTCCGTCAACAATGCACCGTCGCTACGGGTTTCTTCCCGGCATAGATTTCTGATGTCAGATGGTTTGTCAGAAGAAAATAGAGCACGCTCTAATTGAAATTTCGTCAGATGACTTTGCGTCTGACTTTTACAGATGCAATGTTTTAAAGGTAACACACGACATGTATGTATTTTGCAGTGGGAAATTTGACAAGTCAGATGTAAAAAACATACAATAAAATAAAGAAGTTGAATTATTAACGTTAGGGTTGCAGGGTTAAATGAGATCTCGTCATGATTTGGTAGGCACAGACAATATACATACATCTAAAGAACGTTGACATGGCTAAGAAGAACATCATTGCAGTGTAGTACAATTTTGAAGCAATACTTAAAACGTCTTTGGTCAGATGTGCACTTTCATTGGCGAGAACAACAGATCTCACGACAATAGCTAATACGCACCGATACGACTCGGAGTTTAAGGAACAACGGCCATGGATTGTCAAGTCAGCAACACCTGCCTCAACTTTTCAGGTCGCGCAGATTAGAGACATGCAATGAACATTCAGAAAGAACGATTCGTTTTTAAATTGTCAAGTAAGCAGCACCTCACAGTGCTCTGTCCTATAGGCAAGACTAAAGATTAATAAAGCGCTTAAAATATTTATGTTATACATATATATTTTTGCAAGTAGAATTCATTATTTTCACTTTTTGTTTACAGTGGAGGATTTCAAAATCAAACAATTTTTGAGCTAAGCTGTTAAATAAAAATATTACTGGTAAAAATATTACTGAGACAAATGTTTGTACTGTCGTACACTTTGAGATTTTTATATTGAAACTCCCCGAAATTGCCTAAGTTTGGTAGAGTATAATTAACTATGTTTTCAGAGTACCTAAATTTTTATTTAAGATTTAAGTACTTTTTGGAGTGTTTTAACAGAATCTGCAAAGAAGTCCTAAAATATAAAAATTACAAAGAGGAAAGCCAAAATTGAAAAATATTAAATAAGAAGTCACACCATCTATCTTCTAAGCCAATAAACATACAAATGGATATAATACCAAATTCCAGTTTAAATTAAAAATCTCTCTTTCGAAATTCGAACGTTTAAGGGGTAAAAATCGTACCTATTTTTTGTCCTATTTGTACACAATATTTTTCTTCATTTATTGACGTATACCTACGTATTAAATTATGGGCTCCCACTACAATATTGAAATTGTTGATACTTCAATGGGGAGAAAAAAGTATTAAAAATGGGGAAAGACGGGAAATTAAATTCCTTTCTTTTACTTTTCAGCGCTGCATGTGGTAATTTATGAATTTTCTATTATATTGAACTTCGAAACATAAAATTATGTCCTGAGTGAATGTGAACCCGTAAGATGAAAAATGTTGGTACTTTTTGTCCTGCAACTAGCACTTTTAAGTTGTATTAGACCGAGAAACATAAAATTAAACATGCAAGGTCCTGAGTGAATAATAATCTGTAAGGGGGGAGCTTTTTGGTACTTTTTCGTTCTCCAGTTGGTACTTTTTTTTTTATAATTTTCATTAAAATTGGACCTAGAAACATAAAATTAACATGTCCTGAGTAGGAATGGCCAAATGGAAAATATATCGATATATATCGTATATATATTTTTTAAGAGTATCGATATTTATTAATTAAAAATATCGATGTATCGAACGTATTAAGCTGAAATTATTACCAAATTTCAATACATATTTACATACATAGGTACAAACATATTACATTTAATTCTATTCTTACTTTTTGTTGTTTCTTTTAATTTCAAAATTACTGCCTGTCCCTCGATTTCGAACGAAACTTTCATTCGGTTAGCTTTTATTTAAAACAAAAACCAATTTTAAAATTTAGTTTTTATGGTAAGTAATGCGAACGAAGTTTACGTTCGAAATCAAGGGACCGGCAGTTAATTCTACAATAAAAAAAGTAAAGAATACAAAAATTTTTTATTTTTTCGCCATATGAAATATAAAAAAATTGGGATCATATAATGCCGGATTATATACCGCCGCACAGAAAAAATTTTTGCCAAAAATTTTTTAATTAAATAATTAATTGGTGAACATTAATTTCTTCAATTATTTTTTTTGTTTGCTGCAATTAATTTTTTTAATCAAAACACAAAAATCTAAATATTTTTGTATAAGTTGTGTATTTTTTTAATTGATGCAATTAATTTTTTAATTGATTAAATTTGTATGGCATGACTCGAAAATACAAATCCGTTAATTGATATGATCAATTCTTTTGCAGGGGCAAAATTAGTAAAAAATTTAATTGTTTGAACGAATTGTTTAATTAAAGCCGATTTTCTATTTTTTCTGTGCGGTAAACGAAACTTGTGACACATACAAGTAAACTGTACAATATTTTATTTTTAATATATAATAAGAACATGCTCAGATAAAAAAACAAAATATTATTTTTTATTATTAACATTTCAACTTTCATGAGTCTATTGCTGCTAATACGCCATAATTAAGACGATTCTTTGCATAATTCAAGGAACTCTTTGCAGAATATATTTTCCGCGCTTATTTTTTTGTTGTCATCTCTTAAAAAACTAAGACATTGTCTTAATATTAGTTTAAAAACATATGATGCAATTCTTAAAAAACAACAGTATTGTAAACAGTTGAGCAACGGTAAACATTTTGAATTTTATTATAAAGAGATCTTAAAAATATCTAATTCGCTAGTCGTAGAAAAATATCGATATATGGGCATTTTTAATATCCGCGATATATATCGATTATAATTTTTAAATATCAATATTTTGATATATCGATATTTATTGCCCATGCCTAGTCCTGAGTAGATGAGAATCTAGAAGAGGGAACTTTTTTGTTCTTCAACTTGAATTTAAATTAGTAATGGACCTAAAACATAAAATTAAGCATGCAAGGCCCTGAGTGAATGAGAATCTGGAAGATGCATTTTTTTGGTACTTTTTCGTTCTTTTACTGTAGGAATTTTTATTAGAACTGAACCTAAAAACATAAACTTCAATATGCAGAGTCCAGATTGATTGAGAAACTATAGGAGGAGACTTTTTGGTACTTTTTATTTTTCAATTGGTATTTTCAGATTTGTATACCCTTCGCCGAAGGTAAAGGTATATATAACTTTGTTTTTTATATTATTGAACTTACAAAATGAATTAAACATTCACAGACTTAAGTGGAAGATAACATACGGACCGGAGGTTGGTCGCTTGCCAAATCGATCCACTAAGACGGGGAAAAACAAATGTCCGAAACATACATACATATGTATGTTTTATACATTTTTGCATAAATAATTATGGTAGTATTTCACCCACTGGGCAAACACAAGTTAATAAAATTTTGCTTCTATTTAACAATAAAATGTTTACCTTCCTTGAAACTTCAAATATGGTTGAAGTTAACAATATGTTTTAATAAAGTTCAGCTACAACCATACTTAAACCATATTAAAACATATTATCGTAACTTCAACCATATTATTGTCCACGGGAGCCAAATTATGCCTAAATTAGTTCTCCATACAAAAGCCACAACCATATTATGGTTTTGGTATTTATAATATTATAATAATTTAAAACAGTATATGCTTAATTTTAAATTTAAAATAATATATTTAAAAGTTACAAAATTATGGTTGTTTTATGGAATGTTCGTCGATTTCCGATCGAAGACTTCGTTGGCTTAACTTGCATTCAAAATACAAACAAATATATTGTTTTTGTTTTAAATGTAAGTTAAGTGAACGTAGTCTTCGTTCAAAATCGATGAACAGGCAGTTATTCTCTACAGTTGTTAAATGCTTTTCAATCACTTCATTTTTTTGCTTAAAATTCTCATATTCTTTTCTCTACAGTTGTTAAATGCTTTTCAATCACTTCATTTTTTTGCTTAAAATTCTCATATTCTTTTTCTTTTAATGATTAATTTAAATATACTAATTTACGTAGTAGAACAAGCAAGAAATTAAAAAACAGAAGTAAAAAAAAAATTAAAAATACAATTTGACTAAAAAGCAAATGGAAAAAAGGGCTGGGATATTTATATCCATAATATGGGTAACATCGACCATAATAATATGGTTACCTTTCAGCAAATTATTAAAAATGTTGACCATATTATGGCTTATTTTGACCACAATGTAGCTAATATTGACCATAATAATGTTCTTTTTAACCAAATAAAGGCTAATTTTGCCAAAATTGTGCTTCATTTTAACCATATTATGGTTAAGCTGTTAAGTGTTGCCACTTTGTGGGTAATTACCCGAATTTGGTGCAATTTTTACACTCGTGGGTAGAGCGTGGATAATTTCTTTGAGGTATAGATCAGGTGTAATTTGAAATTCTTTCATTTTAAAACAAATAATATAAGGATTGGATTTAAGTGATAAAATTTATCCATTGAAGAAATTGTTGATCTAAACAATTTACAGTATATACAACCAAAGTCACTATTTGTTTAAAAAAAGGTTTCCAAAGTTTATGAAGCAAAAGAAAGTGATAGTGATTGGCGCCAAATGGACAATTAGATTTCGATAAATATGAGCTTCATAGTGATGTAGAACCCGAAGTTTAGTGGAAAAAGAAGGTACTTATACTAAAAAACCCCTGAAAAAAGATATTTCCAATATTACAAAAATAATGAATTTTGTGTTTACTTTAACATTTAAAATGCTTTAGTTGAGAAATATTTACCGCCATAAACATTTGTTAAACTGATTTGAGAAACAGACTGTCATCTAAAACCATTATTGGAATTTTATTAACTAAATAAAGTATACAAAGAAACGGCAATGAACATTTTGAACCTTCCCTAGATATATGGAAGCAGAACTTATTATTTTAAGTTTTTATTTAATTTATTCAAGGCTTTTAATGTTATTGTTTGTTAATTTTTTTAATTACTATATTACTCGTAATAATATGACTAATAATGATATTATTTAAATAAATAGGGTACTATGAGTTTGTACTGATACATGGAACACATACAAATATTTGTTGTAGCATATCGATCGATCAGAATCTGAGTCGTCAGTTCTGCTGGCTGATTGTCATTTTATGTAGGCCTTCTGCGCAAAATACATGTCGCAATTTTTAAGAGAATTTAATGAAATTTAGTTAATACATTTTTTGAAAATTTTGAAAATCGGTCCGATCTATAATTTCACATAGCCCCCATACAAATTTTTTTCCTAAAAGAGTCTTTATTCATGTTGGTATTTGGCCAAAATTAGTTCCAAAAATATTTTATTTCCACTTAAATTATCTTGCGAAATTAATTTTGGAATCAGTCCATATTTTACCATGGCTCCCATACAAATACCACTTACGAAAATAGCTTGTAATAACATAACTGCCTTAAAAATATTGGTATGTCATAAATTTTGTGCTGGTAGGTAGGTAATATATAAGCCCCCTCCTTTAAATCACTTTAAGACGAAAAAAATCGCAAATAGATGTAGTTACCTAGATAATATTCGACGTTTAAAATTCCTATGCTATTAGCCTTGAACTCATAACATAATTTTATTTTAATAGGTCCATAATTGCATATGGGACCTAACAAGGGAACACTCTTACAAATTTGTCTGTTAATATAATGATGTAGGGTTTAAAATGTTCGGAACGGACCGACTATGTACTTTCTAATATGTTCTACTTTGCAAAAGTTTTTTTTTTATAATTAAACGTTAATTAGATATCAGGTGTAATTTCATTTAATTTGGGCAATTTTGTTTCATCTCAAGTGTAGTTTTGAATTTTGCTGGTGGTAACCCTGTGTTGAACTCCAACCATAGTATGTTGCTCTAGAATATGGTTAATATTAGTGTAAATAACTGCGGACACTGTACGATTTTCGATATAACAATCTCGAACATCAAGATTGATTACACCTCTCTAGTTTGAATACCGACAGCACACTTAAAGACTCGTCGAAATTATTCTTAATTTCGTCAGTTTCTAATCTGACATATTAAAGAGATTTTTACTCCTTACTACGAGAACAATAAGTCCAGATTCCTACGTAAAACTAACACCACACTGACGTCATTTACACTGATTTCAGCAAGGCTTTCGACAAAGTCAACCATACGCTTTTGTTAAAAAAACTGGAAGTCATGGGTTTCAATAGTAACGTCCTGAGCTGGATAAAATCATATATGTTGTGTAGAACTCAATCTGTAAAATTTAATTCTGCAGTTTCGAAAAAAATCAATGTAAAGTCTGGAGTACCTCAGGGTAGCCATATTGGTCCAATTCTGTTCCTTCTTTTTATTAATGATTTGCTTGAAGCAATTCAACATTGTAATGTGTTGATGTATGCAGACGACGTAAAATTATTTTTAAGTGTTAAACTTCCTTGTGATCAACAACATCTAAAAAATGAACTGGATAGTTTTAACAAATGGCGTAAACTTAACCTGATGGAACTAAATTTAAAAAAGTGCAAGCATATGCAATTTTCTAGAGTAAAAAAGAGTGCTTACTCATACGTTCTTGATGGCTGTAATTTACAAACTGTTAGTGAAATAATGGATTTGGGAATATTGTTAGACCAAAAACTTAATTTTATTCAACATATAACGATGACTGTAAATAAATTACGCAGTGTTCTGGCTTTTATTAAAAGATGGGCAAAGGAATTTAATGATCCCTTAACCACAAAAAGGCTTTTTACTTTGCTCGTTAGACCAATTTTAGAATATGGCAGCATTATTTGGGACCCGATCTATAATATCCACAACGATCATATCGAATCAGTTCAAAAACAATTTCTTATTTTCTGCTGAAGAAATAATTATAGAGGACGCCTGGTACTACCTTCATACTCAACAAGACTAGCTGAAATTAATTTACCAACTTTAAAAAGCCATAGAATGATATTAAGCATCATTCTTTTATGTTCAGTCTTATAAATGGTAGCACACATTCTGAATTTTTATTAAGTGAATTAACTTTTAATATCCCTCAGCGCTCACTTCGTTTTTTCAATCTTCTATATGTCAGGACATGCTGTTTTAATGAAATGTATGACTTTATCGACTATTCTCTAAACATTAACATCATGAAAAGCAATGTCATATTATTTTTAAATCAATAATGTTTATTATAATCTTTCTTTCTTTGCATAAATGTAAAAAAAAAAAATATTATGTTACTACGCTTAGATAGTCTGTAAGGAATTTGTCCATAGACTTAAATTAAATAAATAAAAAATAAAACACAGCGACGGAAACAGGTATTTACGAGTATCTAATAGATCGTGATCTACCAATTTTATTTGCTACATATAAGTCTTATTATAATGTAAAACCTTGAACTTCTTCTCAAAATAGGATAAAGGCAAATATCTATTCATTTTTAACAGCAGCCATTAATAAGAGAAATTGAATTAAAATTTTTCAATCACCTCAAATTGAACCAACCAATTTTTCTAAAATAAAATATGTAAGACTTTATTCCTTACAGGTGTTTAAAAAAAACTAATACATATTCTTTTTAAATATCTACCAAACTGACATTAAAGTAAACCGGTCTGACTGAGTAACTGACATTGTCAGCGAAACACAAAACAATATTGAAAATAAAAATTCAATTTCATTTCAAAAGTTCAACTTGTATGGAATGTTGCCAAAAAGAACGACGAATGATATAAATACAATGTATGACTAAAAAGTGTCCCTTAACGATTTTTTTTGGCTTGAAAATTTACGACCGTCTACCCATCTAATATTTAAACGAGGCCATAAATCAAGTTCATTTTCGATTTAAATACAATACGGCAACAAGCGCCAAAAAATATATGTATACAAGCCAACACATAACCCGAGCTTGAAGGCAAAATAATAAAAAAAAATGTTTAGAACGTACCACAAATTTGTTTGCAATTTTATTGCTTTTGGCCTTGTCTTTTGTTTTTGTTGCTTGCTATTTATTTAAAGAACCTGAAAATGATCGTGAGAGGCAATTTGGAGAACATCTGCTGCTGTTCACGTTGCAGAAATTGAAAACGAGACTATGATGACGATGACCATTCAATGATAAAGGTGACATTTTTCGATTAGCGATTAGAAAACATTTAGAGCTTTTTAACATTTGTCTCACTGTCCGTCCTTTTATTTCTTTGTGTGGTTTATTTTCATGTTTTTGTTTTGTTGCAGGCACGCGCGAGCGTTATGACCGTTTGATTACGTTTTGGGTTGGTTGTTCTCGAACAGAAAAAGGCCTAGAGGATTAATGATGATCGCTTGTGTGCCGAAGACAACATCATTTTGGTAGTAGTAAAGAACATGTGTTTTCATGCCACTTAATTTATGATAAAACTCCAAGACAGGAGATCTGTCGCAATACAGTGGAATTTTGAATATATTGGTAAAGGATGAACAGTAAGTGTTTTTTTTAATGTTAAAGCTGCTTTAGTGCAATAAAAAAGTGTCTTGATTTTGCTTTTCACCTATTCACAAAAACTTACGCATATTTGTGAAAGTTTTAGGCTTTAAAATCTTTCCCATATTCGAGGGAAATGATTTGGATACCTCGTACCAAAGCCAGTATTAATCCGAACATTAGGCCTTAATCGGATAAATAGACCTGTAAGGCTCAGACTTATTTTTGAAATTATACTCGTTGCTTTGTTAACGACAAGATTACGTAGTACTGTAAAACATGATTATAACCATGGCCGGGATTTTTATGCAAATGCATATTTGTTGTCGTCAGTATGAGATCAACATAAACTAAATATCTTTGGGAATCAAGAAATTTGAAGTAAAATGGCATCGATTTGTTCGTGCATATTCTTGCATATTTTGCTTTAAATAAATATTTTTGAGTATATTGCTGACATTGCATATTTTTATAAACAAAACTTGTTTTATTTTGCGGTGCACCGTATTGCAGGAGATATAAGAGGCAACTGTGATATTGATTTCTATTGATTTTTATTAATTTCTTTTGATGCTGAACTTTTAAGTTTTTATGTTAATTTTATTTTTCTTCTTGTTATATTAATGTTTGTTTTTTTTATCATTCATAGATGTGTTAAAAAAATTTCAAGTGCATATTTTTTAAATTTTTAGCGCATATTTTTAAATTTTTAGTGCATGTTTTATGCGCATAAAACGCGATTGTAACTTATAACTGCGGTGACTATCCTTTATGTGTTATACAGAACAGTTCTGTATTTTATAACTTTGTTCTGTGTGAACTTTACATCATTTTCTAGTGAATAACCTTTAGTTGCTATGTTTTTAGTTAACTGCCGGTTCGCCGATATCGCATAGAAAATTACATTTAAAACAAAAACAATTTTTGAAATTTTGTTTTGTTTTAAATGTTATCGAACGTTAACATTCGATATCGGCGAACGGGCAGTTAATGTTCTGTATATGTTCTGTATTTAATAAATTTTTTTTTCCAGAGTTTCTTTATTGAATCTTCATATATTAAATATGAACTAACAATAAAAAAAATCTTATCCTAATACTTTAACTCATGTCCTGCCAGTGCCAGACAAAATTTTTCTTATCACGGTTTCTGTTCACATATTTAGGTGTTTATCGCTTTTCTGATTGGGTGAGTGCTGCAGTGTCTCATCTCCTTAAGCACGTGTGGCCGCCATCATTTAAAATATTTCGAGCTAGAGGATTTGGGTGTTTGAACTACTTTTTAAATATTTTACTGCGTGTTTTGTAATTATAGTTTTTACCAATGGCACGTTGAGATCCTTGTGGATATTTGAGTTTTTAACATACCAGGGAGCGACTGTGATTATTCGAAGAAGTTTATTTTTGCACCTTTGAATTTTTTCGATATTAGACGCTGAGGCAGTGCCCCATAATTGAATACCGTAGCACCAGATTGGTTTTAATATAGAGTTGTAAAGAAGATGTTTGCAATCGAGACTAAGGACAGAATTTCTTCCAATAAGCCAATGAATTTGAATTGCTTTTTGTTTCATTTGAGTTAATTTAACTTCTATATGCCATTTCCACGATAAACGAATACCGAGGTATTCTACATGGAGTGTTGGGGTATTATTTGATTATTGATTTTAATAGGGGGGCATAAATCCCGACGCAAGGTGAATGTTATATGTACGCATTTTTAATCGTTGACCATTATCCTCCATTGTTTTGACCATATTTCTAGTTGAGATATATGCTCCTGCAAGTAACGAGATGCTTCATGATGGTTTTCATGCACGCTTAGGAAATACAGCTTTATACGTCCTCAAAAGTTAAAGTTTGGGTGTAGTTGCTAGTTGGTATGTCCGAAGTATATATTAGGTATAATAATGGACCCAGGATGCTGCCTTGTGGGACTCCAGCGGCAATTGGCTGAGGAGAACTTAAAAAGTCACCTTCTTTAATAATGCATTTACGACCGATTAAGTAGCTTTCAAACAGCTTGTGTGTGTTTACTGGTAAGTTTAGCTTCAATTTATGTAATAAGCCTTCGTGGTGCCAGACTTTATTAAATGCTTATGACACATCGATGAGAGCGGAACAATATTTTTTTTCTTCAAAGGCTTTTCTTATGGCGTTTACTATCCGATGGGTTTGTTCTATTGTGCTGTGTTCATTTCTAAGACCGAACTGATGGTTAGGAATACAGCTATTTTCATTTAAAATTGGGATATATAAGATAACAAGCTTATAGGTCTATATGACTCAACTTTTATAGGATGCTTTCCTGGTTTAGGTATCATGGTAACTAAGGAAACTTTCCATTCTTGAGGGTAGTATTCAAGGCGTAAAATAGTATTAAAAATAAAAAGAATAATTTTCTTTGCTATGCAAGGTAGTTCCAAAAGCATTTTGTTACTGATCTTGTAAAATCCAGGAGCTTTCTTGGGGTTTAAATCACAAATAGCCTTTTCGATTTCACTTATCTCAAATCTTAGGGGAACAGCTGCTCTAACATCAAAAAGTGGTAACTCCACAGCAATATTGTGTTATGTATGAGGGGTAAATAGGTTTTTGAAATGATTAACAAATATATTTCCTTTTTCTGTATCATTTCTTGCCCAACTTCCATTAATGTTTCTTAAAGGTGGCTGAGAGATAACTGGCCTTTTGAGGTTTCTAGCTGCACGCCATAATGAGTAGTCTGATTGTGGAGTTGCATGCAGTTCCTCAAAATATTTTTTCAAGGATGCCGTTTTCTGAGACTGCAGTAACTTTCTTGAACTTTTTGTGCACTCTATTAAATAAAATAACTAAAAGATATATATTCCCAATTTAGCGGACTTTTCTCATTACTGGAAACTTGCACAATTTACTTCATACCCAATTAATTCTAAGGAGCACTTTTGGTTTATCAACACTGTTTTCAACACCAACGAAATAAAAATATTTAATTCTAAAAATAAATAAAAAAAAAAAAAAACAAATACGATCGGAGATTTTTAGTTTCAAAGAAAGTTTTACGCATATATCTATACTCATTGAATGTTATGTAAATTTATAAGTGTGTACTCATTTTTAAATACTTATCTCATTGTAAGAACGGTAATATTTTTTTTCGATTTTCGACTTTTCTGCACTGTATGGGAACAAAATAACAGCAAGCAGTGAGTATGGCCAGACTGTCGACGGCGCTGCTTTTCTAAGGCTTGCCGAATGGGGTGATCCTTGCCGACCTGTTGACGGTTATTCGGGGCACAAAAGAAAAAAAGAGTTCAGACCAGCTAAGAAACGGTTAACTCGAATAGATCCGAAACAGTTAAATTATTACAACACAAGCAAATATACATATCATTAGGCAGATGGCTAGTCTAATATATTGCCCTCCCTTTGGGACATCCTACTCTATAATTCAACTGGAAGTTCCTTAATAACCTTCACCTTCAAGGTTTATTAAACCAATTTACATAGAAAATTCGTTTCATAAGACTTATTAACCGGTTTTATTTTTTATGATTGAATTATATTCTTTAAAATACGTTTGGAGCAACAACTGATTTCGACATCCAAAGTAGGCATGTTCTAAAGCGAATTGAGGCGAGTGTATCTGCTATGAATTTGCCTTGTATACATATGATCTATTTGCATATAATAAAATTTTTGTGTTCTTCATTTTGATTTTATGGTCACCTTAATTATATCGTACACCGGTTGTAACGAACATGAAAACTTCCGACCGAAAACCAACTAAATACCACAAGAGTCGCGAGCAGAATTTTGGAAGGTTCGTGAGTGCTGGGGTACGCTCTTCATGTTTTAGCCGTCAAGTCTTGAGTTTTTAGAAGATAGAGGAAAAAATGGCATTCTCTTTTCCCTTCTTTCCTAAAAGCTTAAGACTTGAAGGCTAAAACTTGAAGAGTGTGAACCAGCACTTAGGAATACCGAGGTAATGGATGAGATCATTGCAGTCTATCGCAAGCAAATTTGTTACTACGGGTTGACCTTAGATTTTCGGACTGCTTGATGGCAAGTGCCTTTGGAAAATCACTGTGGATTAAAATAAAGTCGCGTAGAGAGGGATCTAAAAATATTGAGTTACATTCTGATTTTTGTCAACTAGAAAACGGATTTCTCTATGTGCTGTTGGTGCACAATAGAGTAAGAAATGATGCAGATAACAGATATTTATTTTTGTAATACAAAACAAAACCATACCCCATTGTGTCCTCTAAGTTTAGTAGACAGATGCCTTTTTTAAAATATTTGTTAAACGATTCTGGTTTAATTGTTAAAGGGTCACTATCAATAAAATCCCTTGTAAAGATTAATAATTGAACGGAATGGTTAAGTACAACAGCATGTAGTTGGAGAAATGAATGTGACAATATTTAAAACAAAATAATACAACTGTAATAAAATTTCACATGTTGCAATGAAATATGCCCCCAACCAACGAAACAACACTAAGCGCTCCCGCAGTTGGTCGCTAGTTCATGTTTATGTTGTTGGTTATCAAAAGTGCATTAAACTGTGTCAATGTGAAGGACAATAACATCATCATCGTCATCAGCAACTCCTGGCTATCGTTGTAAATAACAACAACAGACGACGTTATAACTGGTCAATGGATTCAAACAGCAAAAACAAGAAAAAACAACAACCAGCTTTATGCCATCACATATGTATGTGGGAATTTTAAACACACACACACATATTCTTGGCCAAACTTATACTACGGCTTATACCCTTCATATGCATTGACGAAATTCAAGTGTGTGTATATGAATTGTAACTTTTTGTGTTGTGAATTGTTAAAATACCGACGGGAAAGAGTACTGCATCTCGCACAAAAACAGCTGTTTAATTTAAATCTCATTCAGAAGTGTGGGAATGAATTTGTTGTTTCATATATTTTGCCAATTTAATGCGAAAAATCTTGGGAAGGGTCATGGTTTTTTATTCTGAATATTCATTCGCATTCGCTGGTTCGTCTGTTAACTCTTTCACTTAATGATGCAACCGTAAATGTAAAAAAATAATATCGATTTTGCTAATTTTAAATTCTACTTGATTTTATGTGTTAGTGTGTATTTGTGTATGGATGGCTGTGTTTGTTTGGCATTTTAGTAATTAAGAAAAAAGGGGTCAGTCAGTTGGCAGTTATTTTTAATTAAAAACAAGAAATCCCCACAAAAGGTCAGGGTCATTAACAAAAAAAATAAGCATTCTCAATTGTTTCTTACAAAAAAAAAAAAAAACATTTTTATCACAAACCTAAGCCATTACCACGTCCACGACCTTAGAAAAAAAAACTAGACTCGTCTAGAAATTAAAAGACCATTACCCTTTCCATACCGATACGGATGTCCTTACTCACACAAACCCTTTTTGAAATAATTTTGTGTGTACAAGCTCCACAACTTGTGTCCTTTTAATTATTCAAAAGTTCACACTTTTCAAACTCTTTCATACCCACTCACATATTTTTAAATATACATATATTTTAAGTATAGGTATGTATGCATGCTTTTTTTTTTGTTAAAACAAATTGGGTCATACTCCCCTCTTGAGTCTCCCCTGCCAGGAAAAACAAGTTTATTACTAACAAAACTGAAAAAGGGTTAACATTTTAATGAGTTTTTCATTGTGACAACAGCCGTCGGTTTTCCTTTTTCCTTCGTCTGCTTCTTTTTTAATTACATAAAATTCATTGACCTTTTTTTAATTAAAAGCGAAAAACTACGCAGTTTTCAGTGAAAATTTTCTATGCAAAAAAAAGGAAATGTTTTAAATGAAGTTTAACGTTGGCTCTTCCTTACCCTCTTATGTTTTGAAAAATTGGTTTTCTTTTAGGAAAATTTATTTATACAGTGATAGAGAATGTGTAGTACTTTGTGCTTTTTAGTAGCAGACAAGGTTACCTTATAAGTCTAATGGTGAATGAGGGTATACTTAGTTTATCACTCCGTGTGAAACATTTTGTATATTCATCTAAGACCCCATAATTGGAACTTCTTATACAAAATTTCCACATTAGGTACAAGCATCTTGGTTAGCAATACGCAACATTCTCAGACGTGGGCGTGGCACAAAATAGATTTAATTATATCTTAAGAACGGTAAGAGAAAATCTTTTCCAAATTTGGAACACATAGCTGGGTAAACAATATACAACTTATCTATATAATGGGCGGGATTTTAGAATGCATTGTACCTCCCGTACAAACATATTATAGATTTCTGCATATCTAGAGAACGGAAAGAGCCAGAGTTCCCGAGTAAGGTACAAGCATCTTGGTTATCCATACATAACATCCGACGTGGGCGTGGCACAAAATAGTTTTATTTTTATCTAAAGAACGGTATTTATATGAATTTCTGTTTTTATCGGCATAGCCGAATAAAACATCCTTGATTTTTTTACTCTAAGCTATTTTTGTTAAAAAAAGGACCATGTTCTCTTGTGATTATCATTAAAATATGGAATAAAAATATTTGTTTTATATACATAAGTCACATAAATTTTCTATTTATTCACGGAATATTTCAATATGTAACTTTTGGCAAAAACGTTACTTTTTTGAAAGAAAAGAGTAACTTTTTTTTATTTCTTCCCTGGCAACACTGGTATAATACTCTATTGGTTATAATACATTAGTTGAGAGAGCAGGAAACCGTTAACAGTAGACCAATACCATTTGCGAATAATTTTTTACGAATAACAAAGTCCTTGAATTAAAATACTTCCAATGTAAAGTGTTGTCTGTTGACTCTCATAACGTTAACATTTAGAACTAAAACTACAAAAAAGCTTTTACAAATATCGTTCCAGTTTATAATTGCCTCCGGCAATTCGTTTTGTCAATTAAACAAATTTTTATAAATGCTCAATAAACATCAACTCATGACTACTTAGAAAACAAACCCACTTGTAAATGTAAAAAATAATATATAAACAGATTTAAAAACATAAACTTTTTTAATTCAATTGGCAAAATTGGGCGGGGTTAAAAAGTATTTATTTTAATTTCATTGAAATGCCCGCTCTATATTTCTATGAACATTTACATAAATAAATTTAGAATGCGTAGGATATGAATTAAAACAAGTTTGGCCAACAGTCGACCCAACCGATCTAGAAATAAATACTCTGTTAAGCATTTGCTGGCTAGCAAGCCAAACGAACTAAGTCGATCGGTACACTAAAAAGTGAGTCTAGAACCAGCATTTTTATTGGTAACACACATCAGTACATTCGCCTTATATGCAGAACGGCTTTAATATTGTAAAATTTTTTATATTCAACATTTTTTATTTTTCGAATTTAATCTGAGTTAAATTTCAGTCATGTATTTTATAAAGCTTTTTGTAATAGTTCCATTCCTTAAATTTTTTAGGAATGACTTTATACACTACCAGACTATTATATTGTATTTTCTTGTTACATTTTACCTTATCTTTCCGTTGGATAGCAATGAAGTATATTGTATGTACAGAAAAATTTACAATTATTAGACACCAGCAGAATGTAATGCATTTTCTAGGCTACGGCCTTCGTCAGCATTCTTTGTGTCACCCTGGATAGTGTTGAATGTATTTAACTCAACTATCTTAACAAATAGGGTTTGGGAATTATTTCTTTTCATAAGCAACTTTATTATATTCAACTTTTTTTTTTTAAAAATTCAATGAACGGAACTATTACAAAAAGCTTTATAAAATACATAACTGTAATTTAACTCATAGAATAAATTCGAAAAATAAAAAATGTTGAATATAATAAAGTTGCTTATGAAAAGAAACAATTCCCAATATCTATTTGATAAAATTTTTATTTTACTTTTTGGAAGAGTGGTACATTTTATTCCCACACCATCGAAGGAGGAGAGGATATTATGCGCTTGTGCTGAAAAAATTTTACCTTTTAAAAATTGTGAGAATCGGTCCATATTTGCACTTAGCTCTCATTAGAGTATACACTCAATTAATCGTTGTTCGATTAATCGAAGAAATTTTTGGTCATTATTTGATCGAATAATTAAAATAATCAATTTCGAATAACTCGAACAATTATGTCAATAAATCGATTAAAATTCATTTCATAAAAAATTCTACTTTTTTCATATAAAAATATTTTTTTTTTACATTTCTTACTAATAAAATACATAAAAACTATAACATGTTGTTATATTCTGTATCTATTCTGAACATATTTTAGTCCCTTTTTAGAAGTGGGTGTGTGTGAGACAAATTATGCAATAATTTTCTAAAATAGCGCTTTTTCATAATGAGTTTGACGTTCATTGTAAAAAATTTATCAGCATTTATAAATATGAAATCCATGCACTGTCAGATTATGGGCTTTCTGTTTTTTTTACCCGACCTTCAATTTCCAAACGGTTGAACGAACTTTGAAAATTGAGGTATTGTTAGATTCGTCTTAAAAGTCGAAGTTTCATTAGAAAGGTAAACAAAATCACGGATTGTTGGCGGAAAAAAGTAATACGTTACAGAAACAAATTACCCAAACCTATAGAGTATATAGAAGAAAAATAAAGTTATCAGCCATGTTCACTAAATCGAAAACATATGAGTAAAATTTAAGTTCGAACAGCATCTTCAAACACCTCAAATTTTAGAAAAAAAAAAACAATTTTAAAATAATGTTTCTATAGAAAACATGTATAGACTGTTTTTGTAGTTTTGTAAGGGACCATAACACATCAAAACAAAATCTTGTTTTAATCCTTTTAATTTTTCTTCTTGCAAAGTGTTCTTAACATCATTTCTATTTTTACACAAATGGTTGCTTGTACCAGTGTTGCCAAGTAAATTTAAAGAAATCGCCCCAAATCAAAAAAATACCCCCTAAATTTGCACTGAGAAAAAATAAAAAAAACCTCAAAAAAAAGAATAATTTTTTAAATATTTTTTTAAGCATACATGTCATTTTATTTAGTATATTAAACATATACATACATACTTATAAAAAAATACATTCAGCTGTTAAAGTTGCAAGTTTATTTCTTATTTTATTTTTTATAATACTAAGAAGCATTGAGAATGCTCGCTAGACAGTTGCTTTCGAAAATGGTAGTGCCAGTTACGCAGATTCTAGCCTACTAATATTTGGGAAAATAATATCAAACATGGTGAAATAGTGCAGGTGGCATCGCTACGGCAACAAATACAACATTACAGCAAAAATGGAAATTAGTCCCAGCTAAACTCAAAAAATATCTAAAACAAAAATCAAAGCGTGCTGCTGAACGTGATAAAATATATATATATTTAGTCAATTTTTATTTCATTATTGTCAATTACTTTTTTATTTTTAATTAAAATTATAAAAAACTTTAATAAAATACACTAGTCACAACACAAAACGTGAACTCCTTGTAAACATTAACAAAACTTTGGCAAAGGAAAGGACAAACAATGCAAGAGCAAAAAATCGTCATCTGGCGTAGTAATGCCACCTGTTTACAATACAATTTAAACACACTAAATTTCCCCCTAACTACTTATTAGTCCCTAAAACTGAACATAAACGCAAAAGAAAATCCCTAACTTGGCAACACTGACTTGCACAACTATGATATGTAGCTCTTAAAAATGTGACAAAAACGAAATGTTATGTTTAATTTTTGAAATCATGACAACTAAAATGAACATGGCTATGGGCAACCGTTATATGATTGTAATAGACATTAACGGGACTCCGTTAATCATAAAAAGCTGCCGGATTAAAAGTATGATTGTGACTATAAGATTTTTAAATTTTCTATAGCATGATTTATTTGTGATCATATTAAACCATATTTTCTTCCCTAAGTGTATGAAAAGTTTATAATCCGCATTAAGGCTCGATTTATACCTAATGGTACAAATCAGGAATACATCCACTCTTATCTACACTATACAAAACAATCTCTCCTCACTACAAATAAAATCACTTGACCACCCAGTGAACTAACCTGAAAGCAATCAAATCATTCAACCTGAAAGTATTTCAAATTTCAGTAAATTTCAATAAAAATCTACTGAATATGCAAACAGATGCCTCACAAATCCATATTAATTTAAGGTAAATTTATTCATTCTCACAATAGAAAAAAAAATATTTAAAAAAAAGCGAAATAAAGGATTACAATTTTAAAACAGCAAAAAATTTTATTTTAATATTTTATTAAGCTCATTTTTGTACAACTCTTTTATTTTTCAAGGTACTTTTTTCTTATTTCCACTTTATCCTGGTACATGACGTTGTGTCCGTCGGTGGGTCAATAAAACATCCATCAAATTTTAAACGAACATCTGCTCGGATGGATGCTGTGTTCGACTGTATGAGTGCGAGTGATGTATGTACACGTATGCAATATTGCATGTTACAAATGCAAATATATCAAACGACATATAGACATGCATATCTGCAAATACAAATATGTATGCATATAGACATACGTACATACGAGTATCTACAAAAAATATACTTGAAAATTTAAAAAAAAAAAACAATAAATTTTTTTTTTTAAATTTAACACAAAAAAACAATACAGTACTGGCGTAGTGGCAAGAATCCTTTGTTTTCATTGTTTGTTATCCTTCTATATTTTTGTTATTGTTGTTGTTGCTGTTCCTGTTTTAATACAAATGTGCGTGTATCTGTGTTCTTACATTTTTTTTTAGTATGAGTACCCAATTTAACCCTTTTTTCCTGCTTTTATTTGCATACGAAAGATTTTTTCATAATTATACACAATGAACACTCTCCTTTTTTTCTTTGTTGTCCGTTTCAGAATTCTGATTTTTTGTTTGTTTTGTTTTTGTCTCGTCGTTGTTGTTTTGTTTTCTTAGTTCTTTACTTTGTTGTGATTTTGTTTAATATTATCCCAAAAAAGGACGTATACGCTTAAGTAAGCAATTATCGACCACATTGAAATAGAACATTTTGTAAAAACGAGGGTGGCTAAAAAATGCTAGAGTTGTTCAAAATTAACAAGTAAAAATTTATAATTATCGAGAGTAGCCAATGTTTAAATCGTACAGACAATTATGGGCCTACAAAAATTTTATGTAAGAGTTCACACTGAACAATAATTTGACGAAAAAATCCGAAAAAAGCGTGTCCACTCATTGATCTACTTTTAACTTTTCTTTTAACAATTTTTGTTGATTTGCTAAACTATATTTTTGAAACAAATTGTAAAAGAATGTAATTATTTAACTGCTAAATGCTCTTTGATCCAGCAGACGTTACACAAAATCAAAGAAATGTTAAATGAAATTAGTGGTTACGTGTTGGGCGTCAAATGTTTGTTAAGTGTGACCATAACTTTTAATTAATTTGGGGGCAAGGAGCCTTTATTGGACTTCTAGCTAATTCTGTATCTACCGTTGGAAAATCTTGCCAAGACTTACAAGCTATTTAAAAATTTATTTTTGAAAAATTGTCTTAAAACCAAGCAACTCGCTTAACCCGGTGCGCTTCGCTTCCTCCATTGAAATAAAATTAGTAAATTTTTTTAAAACAGACCTCGCGTTTTGATAATGAAGCAATTTGTACCAAACTTAGAAACTTTTACTGTTACCGTTCTATAGATATACAGAAATCTTTATTCTGTTTATATTGAAGGTGCCAGGGTCTTTCTTAATTTCAACCCATTTTTTGTCAAATGTTTTGTATAGAAAATTTGCTGTTACTGTTCCTAAGATAAACCGACATTTATATTGTTTTTATATTAAAATTTATTTATATTAAAAGCTATTTGTATAAAATTTTTTACTTTTACTGTTATCGTTTTCCTGATATATTGAAATCTATATTCACTTTGTGTGAAAAGTGCCACTCCTACTTCTCTAAATCAGCCCACTTATTAACAGACTTATGAAAACCCGAAACGAAAATATGTATTTAGTTAAATACATATTTTGGATGCTGCTTTAAAAACTCTATTCGATGATACCAAATTATATTTAAGTCGTCTTGGAGCAAAGTATAAAAAAATTCGAAAAACTGAAAAAAGACCTTTTTTTAAAAATGGTCCAGCTCACAGATGGTCAACGCTAGAACCAAAATATTTTGGGAATCATCATAAAACATATCAAGCTTTATTTTCAGAGGGGTAACTAAAACACTTTTTTCGGCTCCATACAACTTGAGTCGGTCTAATGTACATATGTATCTCTAAAAAACAACACTACGGTATATGTACATATGAAAACGTAAAATAATGTACATTAAAAGTCTATCGATAAATTTATGAGATCAAAAACAACAGGAATTTGATGACCTTAACAAATCTTTTGTCTGTATAAGACCGGAAACTGTAGGCACGTAAAGCCTATTTCGTTTATTCGTTTTAATAATATTTTGGAAGAAAAAATCTTATAATATCCCTCCTACAATTCTTGAAAGTTCCGAAAACATAATTTAGTTCAATTCATTTTTCATTTCAGAAACTTTATTCCAAAAGTTACATATATGTACTTTCATTTTTTAAATCTTTAATATTTCTCTATCTGCCAGGGATCTTAACTGTGATTTTATTAAGTCAAAATTTCGTTATCATAATTTTATTTTACTCTCAGCACCTCGCAAAATTTTAAAAATTCGTTTTGGCAATTTCCTTGAAATTCTTCACCACATCACGTTCAATATTATCTGTGGAAATATTAATGTCTACTTCTGTTCCACAGTATATTTCTTCAAAAGGAGGATGATTTTCCTTGAATTTTATATTTGATATTTCATATTTGTCTATGATTTCATTTTTTTAAATTAGGGCTCATTTGACGAAATAAAAATTCAGGACGTTTCAGGAAAATATGCATACGCCCGTCTTCTGCTTGCATTTACGATTTTCAATACATACCTGATACAGATGGATCGTAATTTCTAATTTTTAAATTCAGCCTCAAAATCACTTAAAGTAAAATAATAGTCTAGAAGTTCCCGCTGTTTCAAGATCCTGTTTATAACCTTGAGTGCAATATTTTAAAATAATATTGATGTCAGTACCAAAATATTTTTGAAATTGTATAAAGTCTTCTCTTAGGCTAGAACTAGTACAAAAGTGAAAATTTATTTCCCTAAAAGTTTGTCAATATCCTTGGGAATCGAAAGTTTTGAAGCTGCTGCGGAAATTTCAAATGCGGCATAAACAATCACTTTCAAATAAATGTGGCACTAAAGCCATACAATTTGATTGTACACCGTTTGCAAAGCCTGTCATTACAGCACAATTATCAGTCGTTATACCAACCACGTTATTCATGGGAATGTTAATGTTTTAGAGCCGAGTTTCTGAAGACACTGCCGTCAGAGCATTTCTCATCAAGAACAATAAAATAGTAGTTTTTCTTACAAAACTCAGTTATGTTATTAATATTAAGGGGACCAGTCAAATTTGTGTCTTTTGCCTATTTATTATGAATTTTTTTGGCGATTTGAGAGTCAGCCACCCCTGCCCTTTAAACGTTATTAAGACGATCTTAAACTTGAAAACTAGGTGAATGCAAAAACTGAAGCACAAAGAAATGGTACCAAAGATAAAATGCCACTGTAAATCAAGCAAAACGATGAACTTTATAAAAATAAAAAAATACATAAACTGAGAAAGTTGGTAAAATGTACCACATTAGTAATTGGTGTAACATTGTACATTTAAGGTTTCAATTGTACCAAAAAAGTAAAGCTGTACCAACTTTTTCAACCCTGTAATTAGATAATAATTAATAATAATTAGATAATAATGGAGATAGCCGCCTTTGTTTCTATACCTCTCAAATGATTTGAAATCGACATTATAGAAATTACAAAAGGAATGACAAATTCTTATATCTGTGGCGAAGCATATAATTCAAGCCGAACAACGTTAACAAAACAACAAGATCATACTAAAAACTTCTAGTTGCTATAAATCCATAACCGACTCTACAACCATTTTGAAAAATCAACTTAATCAATCTTCAAAATCATCAATATGAGTTTTTAGAAAATAATTAACGAAACAAATTTAAAGTTGCACCCTCGTATAATTTATAATTTAGTATAAGTTCAAACCCCCATTGTTTTGCCAATGCTGCTGCTGTTTATATTAATATCTGAATGAAAAAAATCCCTTAAAAGAGAAAAAAAAACCTTAAAAACGGACAAGGGACAGTCTATCATTTCAATGATTTTGTTCATGTTGCGGTAGTCCACTGACTTCCCCTAAAAAAAACTCATCGCAACTACCTACCAATCGACAACTTTATAAACTCATCTAACATCGGCTTCATCATCATCGCTTTCTAACATATTTTTTTAAATAATTTCTGCTTCACTTTGATTTATTTAAAAGGGTTAAATTCATAGGATAATTTTTGAAGGTACTATTTGTTAAACAGATCATGCTGTGTTAGGTTTTGGTTTTTGTTAAACTGTCACTTTAGATTAATATTTAGTTACCAGCATTATGACTGTCGATATTTGATAACCGTTTCTAATCTTTTTTATTACGATAAAAGTATGGCTTGTTTTTTAATAATTTGTTGCAGTATTTCTTTTCGAAAATTAAATGTATCTAATATCAAAATAGTGTTTTTGATCATTTTTGCATGCAAGTCATCCTTGCGAAGCCATAATATATAGATTAAATGTCGATACTAAATTGTATCAAATAATGAGCTTAACTACACGCAGAGATAAAACATGGTTGAAGTATGGTTAAACAAAAAACATATTATTGTCCCCGCAATGGCCACAAAAAAGTTAATGTTGTTTTTAGCATAACTATTTTACGATCAATAATATTTTGTTTCTATTTAACAATCAAATACTTACTTCTATTGAAACTAAAACTATAGTTAAATTTAACAATATAATGTATACATAAAATTAAGCTACAATCATGCACTTTAAAACAAATTATGGTTACTTTAACCATATTATTGTAACCCGCAGCCATATTATCGTTAAATTAGTCCTCCATCCGAAAACCACAACTATATTATGGTTAATATTGTGGTTAATAAAAACAATAATATGCTGGAATTTCTAATACTTAAAATTTGTATGTTTAATTTAATATTTAAAATATTTGAAAGTAACAAAATTATGGTTGTTTTATATCAACAGTAGTAGATGGGCATAAAAAAATGTTGAAAACAACTGAAGGCAGGAATTTGTACGTACGTGCCTTTTGTTTCAAAATCCGTTTGAATGAAAATCCTAGGTGTACTTTTTTTGTGATATAGTAAAATTATTTTGTATGTCCTTTTTTTAACACACTGGCGCCCTTAGACTTATAATGCTATCCCGAAGTTAAAGAGACATATGAAAACATAAAACTTTTATTTAATTTGACTAAGTTTAATAAGATTACTTTTAAGTTTGTTAGTGATTTGAAGATGTTACTTATTGTTAATAGTTAACAAACCGCAACTTCTTTGTACCCCCATCCTCAGTTTCGTAACATTGAGGGACTTGAGATAAAGTAAAAAAGAATACTATAAAAATAAACACAAAAAGGAAGAAGGTAATAGTTATGAGAAAAATTAGAAAGGAGATATTAGGGAATCAAACGATGATATGTGTGATAATGAAGAGCTTCCACCAATAAGAATTGAATTTGTAAATTAAAACCGAATGGAGATTTGAAGGCTGACTATAAGAGGCTGCAGTGTATTTCAGGCGGAGGTTTTAGGGATCTTGGAATTAGCAAGGGGCTACATTGTTGGGCTGTTATGTGAACTCCAAGCTAGTGGATGATTATATGAGGCTCTAGAAAAAATTTTATTTTTGTTTTATTTTTTTTATGAATAAGGCCGTATATTTACAGCTACCACACAAGAAAAAGTTTTTTATCAATTAAAAAAAGGTTTAAAAAGTATTTAAATTTAATTAATGTGATAATTGAATCAATTACACTGTGCTACACTCGAAAAGCACTTCTGAAATGACCTAGTGTGCGTTAAAGGTGTTGGTGAGCATGTTACGAATCCGGGCTTAAAAGTTTCAATATACCTCCAAATTCCCGAGTTATGGACCAAAGTAATTTTTTTGAGGCTGCTACTTTTAAACATTTATAACTTTTTTATTTATTAACCGATTTTTGAAATTCAAACGGTTTTGGAAAGCAAAATAATTGTAATTTTTAAATATATATACTTCTCGTACAATATTAGCACAAATATGAATAGATTTTTTCAATTATATGGAAAATTTTTCATTTTTTTTAAACTTTTAAAATTTCTACGAGACTTTTTTCCGAATTTAGTTTAAAGATAACAAATATATTAAAGACAATATTTGTCTGAGAAAAATGAGATGTCATTTGTTGAAATCGGTTGAGAAATGAGGAAGTTAAAGTACTTTTTATGAGGAGCTATTATAACAAAAAAACAATTAAAATTCCTGAAAAAATACCATTTTTTTTCTTTTGTTAATACAATACAAATCGCTTATTTTAAACAAGTAAATTGAATATATAGGTACAAAAAAACTAAAATAATAAGAACTCGAATTTTTGCTAATGACAAAAGAAATTTAAGAGAATCAAGTCAATTGTACTTGTAAATAGCTCAATTTTTGTTGTTTTTTATATGAGTGTAGTATTTTTTTTTATATTAAGCTTAAAACCGTAATAAATGACGCTATCATACTAAAATTTGGTACGTCACAGTTTTATAGGACCAGAAATCACACTGTAAAATTTTTTGAAGATCGGTCCATTATTTACACTATGTCCCATATAAACCCTGCTCCCGGAAAACAGCTTGGTACGCCTAAAACCGCAATTAATAATGCTATCATAATTAAATTCGGTACGGTACAATTTTGTAGGACTAGAAATCACACTGCCAAATTTCGTGAAGATTGGTCCATAATTTACCATAGGCCCCATATAAACCCTACTCTCGAAAAACAGTTTATTGCGCCTAAAACCAAATAAAGCTCACTTTGGGAAAATAATAAAATTCGCCTTAAACCATCACAGATATAGATATTACTTAAATTCATATGGCCAGAAAAAATATCATGCAAATTTGTGAAATTTTCTGTTAACTAATTACACTACTGTATTGAAATTTATTCTAATTTATTTTTTGTAATACTAGAAATCAGTCTTTAGAATTTTGGGATGATTGGGCCATAATTTACCATAGGTCCAATACAAATTACCCTCCTAAAAATTATTTTAGTTCGGCTAAAACTTTTACGAATCATGATATTTTACTCAAGCATGTTCAAAGTCCTAACAAGAAACGCATAAAATTTTCTTATTGTCGGTCAATAATTTAATTCATGTCTAAACCGCAACTAATTTTAATGCTGACGCTCGTTTTTGTGAAGCTTAGTTAATAATATATATGTATTTATCATATAGAGCTCACTCCTGTCGGTGGAGGGTATCAAAGATTCGGCACAGCCGAATATAGCACTCTAACTTGTTTCTTTTAAAATAAAATAATTTAAACATGTAGAATTGTTGTTGGGAATCGTCAATATTTAATTAAATAAATTCACTTTATGGTCTTGTATAATATTTTTAGCTTTTCTAAAGTATTTGGAAAAAGTTTCCTGACGAGCTGGCCTAAGCAACCAGCGAAATGCGCATAGAAACTAGCTTTCCCACATTAATAAATTTCAGAGTTTTTAATCATAAATGAAGATTGGGAGTATTAGCACATCATTAATAAATAAATAAATTAATAAATATATGAACAGATTGTTTGAAATGGCAAAGTTTTTTGATAATTTTTTTAATTAAAATTAAAAATATTATTTATTGAAAAAAAATATTGACAATTTTACAATTTTTAGTAATCAATATAATCATTTTGGTAATGGGTGCATTGGTACAAACATTCGTACGAACGACAACTCGAAAGAAAACGTAAGTACTTTCATACAAAAAGCTGTTTATCAATATCGAAGGTATCGTCAAGACTACGAACACAAATGCCAAAATCACTCACTTGTTGTTTTGTTGTCGAATCGTTGAATTTTAAAAAAACCAGAAATTTTTAAGAGTAATTTAAATAAATAATAAATAAAAATGGAGAGCAAATGATAAGGACATATGTAAAATAAAAATTTTTTATTGATTGTTTAAACGTAAAATTATAGTTTAAACAAGAAAGAAAGTATAGTCGGACAAGCCCGAATAAGAAACTTAGGAAATCAGACAAAAACAACTCAGACTTCAAAAAAATGAAACATGGTGACAATTTAACAAGTTTTTGGAAGTTTCTTTAAAAAAAAGAAATATAAAATAAATTGGGTGTAATGAATGAAAATGGAGAACAAATGGTAAGGACATACATATACAAAATAAAAATATTTTTTAGATTGCTTAAACGTAAAGTTATAGTTTAAACAGGTCAGAAAGTCGAACAACCCCGACCATTTTTGAGAGTGTACCCTTTTTGGGACCCATGGGCAATCATGGTCAATCCTGAACAAAATTATCTTATAAGGTTAAGATTCATTTAAAAGTTCTTTGTGCCGAATATTATTTAGATATCTTCATTTATTTATATGAGATTTTAGGATGGGGGCTTATATGGGACCTACGGTTTATTTTGGACCTACCAGGACAACATTTTGTTATGACATATACGCTATCATAAAAGTCATTGTCGCCAATTTGTATGTGAATACTAACATTTGTAAGGAACTTATGGCATTAAAGGTTTTTTTCGGGAGTATTATTTGTATGGGAGTTATGGTCAAATATAGACCGATTCCAATAAAACTTGGTAAGATGATTTTGATTGCAATAAATTAGTTTGAACAAAATTAAATCTTAATCCCAACAAAGTAAGTTCATTTATCGGAACAAAAAACCTATCCGGAAATAATCTTGTATGGGGGCTAAGTAAAATTATGGACCAATTCGGCCCATTTCCAATAAGCCTTGTCCTTGTCCCTGTGCCAGTTTGAACCTATGTCCCAAATTTCATCAAATTATCTCCAAAATTGCGACCTTAACTTTGCGCACAAGGTTACATGGATAACCAGCCAGTCTGCCAGCTGGACGGACATCGTTGGATCGAATTAGAATGATTCTGAGTCGATCGGTATACTTTAAAGTAGATAAAAGACCCATATTGGTGTGACACAAATGCATAATACCCTCAGCACAATTGCATAATACCCTCTCCACCATTGTGGTGTGGGTACAAAAAATCGGCAATGCGGCAACTGCTAACATTAGTCGAATACATGGACGAAAATCTTGAGTTGGCGAGAGGTGGACCAGTGCTTGGAGCAAATAAATTTTCGATGGACGAGCAATGGAAAAGTTGAAGCCAAAAAATAAACGCCATTGGGCCACCTACGCGTTTTATTACAGAGTAGAAGATGGGAAACCACATTATATTTTAAGGTCGAAAAAACCAAAGGCTTGAATTGGTTTTAAAATAATATTTATAGTTACAGACATGAGCAGATTTAAAATGTAGGACAAAAACAAAAATTGCGGAAAACTACAAAAGCTTGCAAAAATCTGGTCGCGGTATTGACAAGCGAAACTATTTAACTTTCCTAGTACAGAAAATTAATCGGACGCTGTTTTTGTAATTGTTTAATTGGTTTATTTATTTGTTTGCATGATTTATTTATTTTTTTGTTTACTCGTACATATACATATATTTTTTAAAATTTAATTTAGCCTTTGTTTACACATTTTTTAAGTTTTGGTATCAATAAAAAATGTTTATATTTTATTTTTTAGATTTCTATACAGCTGATAATATTTCAAACACAGTTGTATTTGTTATCAAGCAAATTAATACGTAAGTAACAAATATTGACACACGTAAGAGCAAGCGATCGAAAGCTGTCGAAATGGTTGAACAACGCTTCGATTTGCTATCGAGATTGTTGAACAGTCCGTTAGTCTGGGTTCACACTATAAAAGTTTTTTTTCAGAATGTCTGACTTATTGGTGAGAGAGGATAGAAGAACAGAATGTTCCCTTCCCTTCTGAACAATAACCTCAGATTTTCTGGAAGAAAAGTTCCACAGAGTAAACCTAGACTTAGAAACAACCACATTTTTCCCAATATTGAAGGCTTTTTTTATAAAAAAAAATAAAACAGGTTAATTTTTCATACAATAAAATCCTGTTTTATTTTTTATACCCTTCACCACCACTGTGGTGAATGAGGGTATACTAAGGTTGTCATTCCGTGTGAAACTTTTTTATAATACATCTCAGACCCCATAAAGTATATATATTCTGGCTCCTTGAGTAATTCTAAGTCGATTTAGCCATGCCCGCTGTCCGTCTGTTGAAAACACGCTCAATTTCAAAAACGCAAATGAAAAGAACAAACAAACTTTGGGATTGAAATCCAGCAACATCGGTTCAGTAGGATCAGAACTATGAATCAAAATGTGGAACCACCACCTTAAAAAAATTTATAATTTTGATACAAAAACTAACATAAATGGTGGAATAATGCACGGAATGACATAACATTTTGCACGAATTTCCTTTATACGACTGCAAATCATACTGTTAAATTTCGTGAATATCGGTCTATAGGCCCCATATAAACTCTGCTCCCGGAAAACAGCTTGGTACGCCTAAAACCGCAATTAATAATGCTATCATAATTAAATTCGGTACGGTACAATTTTGTAGGACTAGAAATCACACTGCCAAATTTCGTGAAGATTGGTCCATAATTTACCATAGGCCCCATATAAACCCTACTCTCGAAAAACAGTGGAGGTATCAAAGATTCGGCACAGCCGAATATAGCACTCTAACTTGTTTATATATAAACCCGTTGGTATTTATTTGTAACGTAATTCCAATAAACTCAAATTTTCTTTTATGGATCGTAAAATGTCGTATGGCAAAGAAAATTTTTAACTTTTAAAAAATTATTTCAAAAATTGTATCAGCAAAAGATGTTTTTTGATAATAAAGGAGCTTAATCATCGTCCTTGCTTTGCAAGATTTGCTGCGAAACATTTTAGTTGGATGGTGAAAGGGGAAAGACGAATGAAAAGGTGCACTTTGTTTCGCGTACAACAGTGTTCCAACAATACGGAGCCACATGCCTCACAGCCATAGCTGTAAGATTTGACGATTTATTGTCATTTTGACGATTTTTAAGTACAAAAATTGGCTATTAGCTATTGAGCGATTTACACTCTAGATTTGACGATTTTTCAAACGACAAATTTTGTTAAAATTTTAATATAATTTCACATTTATTTATTTATTTTCTTAGATAATTTGATTTATTTGATAGCAGTAATTTTCCTGTCTTAGATGTTCATCATATAAAATATGATATTTTTAGCACGAGGCATATTTTTAGAAGTTCTATTTGTTCAGTTAATACTGTTTTATTACAGCCATTTTACAACCACTGTCTTTAGTCTGTGTTCACGCTATGAAACTTTTCTTTCAATAAGTCTGAGTTTATGGTGTTCACCAGACTTAAGTTCTTTAGCAGGATTTTCGACGTGTAAAATAGGTGTTTGATATATCTTAGTTTTAGTTAATTTTCTTATTTTTCTTATGAATGCCAATACTTTTGAAAAATATTTGGTTGTGTTTCTTCAATAAAAGGTTTATAAACGAAAATTTTTGTTTCAATTTCAAAAAGCGGCAGAATATATTAAGATTTTATTAGCAACGGAAACTAAAAAGAACAATTAATTTTCAAAACTTGTTTACAGTTAGTGGTTTTTTATAATGACGATATTTGTGACGATTAAGCTTAGTCACTTTGGCGATTTTGACGTCTTTTTCCTCAAAAGTTTACGATATTCGACCATTTTTATCTGACAGCTTTGCTATTAGTTTACTCAATAAACTTTTGATGAAGGTATAATTTCACGTAATGGTCCAATTAATTGGCCACCAAAATTGTGTGATTTAACCCCATTGGATTATTTTCTTTGGGGTTATGTAAAGTCACTTGTTTACGTCGATAAGACAGAGACAATTGAACACCTGGAAATCAACATTCGAAGAGTAATTGGCGAAATACGGCCGCAAATATTTTATTTAACACAAATTTAAATATTAATATCATACAATTTGTTATCCAATAAAGCCCGTTTTATTGATATTAAAAATATATTTCTTTGTTTTATTATTATGTAAGCTTGTGTAACTATAAATTGGCATTTTGGCATTTGGTTCCGATATCGAAAGGACAATTATGTCTAGTAAAAAGCTGAAGACAATTTTTAATTAAAGTAGTTATACAAATAAAATCAAAATTCGATTTCAATGATAAAATTTATAGCATTTTAGATATTGTTAATCCAAAAAATGCACAGTCTTTTCAACTAAAGTCACAGATCATTTTTAAGAAAAGATTTGCATCGTTTAATATTAGGGCATTCATTCTGTTAACCGATTAACGAAATTAATTACAACCCGATTAACTGATCGGTTAATTTAAAGTTCGCTTTTTTCGATTAACGATTAAACCGGTTAATTTCAGTCGATTAACCGATTAACTGTTGTGACAAAAATTTTTAATTTTTTGTAGTATTATAACATATTTTTTTGTGTATTTATTTATTTGTTTCGTCTCATATAAAAAAAGTATGTGTTTAGAACAGATTTTTTATACAAACAAAGAGGGTGATCTTAATTTTAAATAAGTTTTTTCTGTTGACAGCCTCTTGCTTCATGTACTTTTTATATGCATGCGTTAGTTGTTGGTTTCTTCTCAAATCTTCTCATGTCAATCTTTTAACAGAATTAACCGAAACAATTAGAAGTGTTAAAAAAAAAAAAAAAAAAATTCCTGAAGAAGATTTCCAACGGAAATCGAAATATCGGAAAATAAATAATATTTAAATTGTCTTTTATAAAAAAGTTACCTAAAGCTTAATAAAAATATATTAAAATATAATACATAATGAAAGACTTAATATGTTTAGAGAAATCCAGGAAAAGGATTGAGAAATTAGATATTCTGTATTATCGCCTGCCTTTGATTTTTCCAACATCAACGATAAATGAAAGAATTTCTTCCAAGTCAAGTTTTATCAAAACTAAAGAAAAGAATCGCTTAAGTCCCAAACATTTAAACCAAATTATTTGCTCAAAAGATAATTTTAAAAAACCTCCCTTAACTATTGAAATAACTAATAAAATGATCTTACAGTTTATTCTTTAATTAATAAATAATAAGTATTAAAAAAAAAATATGTATTACACAGAAGAAATTTTAAAATTGATTTTAATCACCAAATTCAAAGAATCAAGTAAATAATTTGTTGAATTTGCACCTTTTACCAAAATGGTTATATAGATTACTAAAAATTGTTTAAATTTTAAATTTTTTCAATAAATGATATTTAAAATTTTAATTCAAAATGTGATCAAAAAACTATGCGATTTCAAGCAATGTGTTAATTGACGCAATTACGAAAATAATTAAGAAAAAATCTTAATATTATTCAAAAACCGCATATGATTGAAAAGAAACAAGTAACTAATAAATATAGTAATTTAATTGAGCAATTGAGAATTTTTCGTTAGATTTAATGAAAATTTTTATTGAATAAATTATTATAAATAATTGAAATTTAACTTAAAAACTAATTATTAAAATCAATTTATTTAATTAGCAATAACATTTTTATATCCAAAAATTATACTTAGAAACTTCTATCATGATCGGTCCAGAATTAACCTCAGGTTCCATATAAATCCGCCTACTCTATGACGCCTAAAACGCTAGCAAATAATAATTTTGTATTGAAGTTCAGCATCTTTTTCGCTCTATCAAATTTTGTGATGGTCATTCCATAATTTACCAAGGGTCCAATATAAAACTCCCTCCTGAAAAGCCTAAAACCGAAATTAATCATTATATTTTATTTCAGAAATGTGCCCAAATATACATACATATACTATGTTCATATGAACATGAATACTTACTTATGTACATACATACTTATGTTATACTTTAAGCAGGCGGCATGGCATTTAGTATATCATATTGTTTGCAGATATTTGAAAAATAAAGTTGCTTTTGTTGAGATTCTGTAGATTTGCGTTCAACTAATCTGGCTATTGAGAGTCGGGGTACTGGAGGCTGTTGTGATATCTTGTATACGAGGGCGGATCAATAAGTCCGTGACTTTTCGAACTTCCCTCGTAGTTATATGAAATGCAACACTGCTCCCGTGAAGTATTACCTGTTAATAGACTACTGTCAAGTTTTGAGCAAGTTTCGTCATTTACTTGGCGTTTAGCAGCTGTTCAAAACATACTACCACGTGGATTTTTTTAAAAATGGAAAAAGTGAATTTCGAGTGCTCATTAAACAATATTTTTTGCGAAAAAAAACTGTCAATCAAACCAAGGAAAAGCGTGATAAATACAATGGCGACTCTGCGCCATCGATTTCAATGGTAAAAAAGTGGGTTACGGACTTTCGTTGTGGTCGCACAAGTACAAATGACGCTGAACGTTCTGGACGGTCAATTGAAGTCAATACACATGAAAATGTAGAAAAAATTCACGATATGGTGTTGGCCGATCGAAGAGTAAAAGTGCGTAAGATTGTTGATGCCATAGGCATTTCATACGGCAGTGTGGTTTCGATTTAAAATGATCAGCTGGGTTTAAGAAATCTGTCTGCAAGATGGGTGCCGCGTTTGCTCTCAATTGACCATAAACGTAATCGTGTGACAACTTCAAAGGATTGTTTGCAGTTGTTTAACCGCAATTCGAATGAGTTTTTGCGGCGTTTTGTAACTGTGGGTGAAACATGGATCCATTACAACAAGCAGCAGTCTAAACAATGGGTTTCTCCGGGTGAACCGGTTCCGAAGATGGCCAAGGTAAATTTGTCGGCCAATAAGGTGATGGCAACATTTTCGATTACCTTCAAAAGGGAAAAACAATAAACGACGAATATTATGCCAACTTATTGGACCGATTTAACGAGGATTTAAAAAAACGACCCCATATGGCCAAGATAAAAGTTCTTTTTCATCAAGATAATACCAATTTTGCAATGGCAAAATTGACAACTCCCAATATAAATAATACCCAAATTTTACAAATTTAAATTATTTTATCTTAAACGAAAAAAATCAATTAAGGTTTTGATTTATTTAATTAATATTTTAATAGCATTTTATTTTGAAAACAATTAAAACGTTAATCAAATCAAAAATTTTTTTTTAGATTTTGTTCAATGAATTTTTCAATTGATGCAATTAACACATTAACTAAATTAAAATACTTTTCAAATAATGTATTTAATTGATAAAAAACTATTGAATATTTTTTCTGTGTACATATTTATGAATTATTCTTTTGTTTGCTCGTTTTAGTTCAAGAATGTTTGTTTGTTAAGTTATTGGTTTGTTTTACTAAAAAACTCCAAATAATAACGGCCTTATTCATAAAAAATAAAATTGGCTAATACAACGTAAACATCTGCATGAAACTTAATAATGATGTCCATGAAACTTTTATTATAATTTTGTATTTGCTTCGTTTGTATTCAGTACAATGAATAACTACGAAATGAAAGCAACAAACACAAAAAATTTAAGAGAAAAATAAGATGCAGTGTTTTTGTTTACTTAAGCTAGAGAATATGAATACAAACAACTCTGAAACAAAACAACCACTGAATAAATGTCGAATAAGTTCATGGAAAAAGACATTTATTTTAAAGTCAGTATTTCCAGTTGAAAGAAATGAAAAACAGTAGGAAAAATCAAAAAAAAACAACAATAACCATGAAGAGTAAAAGCAACAAGATAAGGAAGTACATTAATATTAATATAATAAAAATAATACAAATTTGACTTTGTTTTCAATGTTAATTAGTTGCTTTTAATATAATTTTTACACTTCAAAAAAATTTCATTTTATTTTCAAAAACATTTTTCAGCAATGTGTTTTGCTTGGAAGTACATAAAAAAGTTGTTAGAAAAAAAATTTAAATTTAATTTAAAAAATGCTTTACAAATTACATATTTTATTGTAAAGGTAACAAAAAAGAAAAAATTACTTAAATTTACTAAGTGGCAACATTGCTATTGAGTATTTATATAAAAAAAATGAGAGAGAGTGAAAAAATTTAAAAAAATTTCTAAATAAATACTAGTATGTATTAGAAAAATTGTGACGTAAAATTATTTCTCTTTTGTGTAGAAACATCTTTATCGGCCTGCCTTTAATTCCTACCATAACACTCATGTTTTTCTTATGCACATTACGCGGAGATTCCCATAATTCGTTTAATAAAGATGTTTCTACACAAAAGAGAAATAATTTTACGTCTCATTCATTTCGCATCACGGTTAGAGTCGGAGTCGTGAGTCGGAGTTAGTACTTTTTTCGGACGACTCCACAGCCCTGCAAAAAAATCCTAAATTTTCGTCTCTTAAATAGAAACCATTTTCTCTAGGAATATAGCTCGAGTTTTTATTTTATTCACATTAATTTAAAATTTAATAACTTTTTTGTATTGTACATACATATGTAATAATCAGGAAAACCGAAAGACGGTATCAAGAGTTTTGGAACGAGGGCAAATTGAGCGACCCTTTGCCCTTGAAGAGTGTGAACCAGCACTTAATAAAAAACAAAACAAAAAGGCTGCTTGTTAAAACTGTTAAGAAAAAACTTACTAATTGAAAGAATTTAGTAAAAAAAAAAAATGGAAGAGATGTAGGGTGATCTATTTCGAGGTTCCCTACTTTTTTAAAGAAAAAAACACAGAAAATTCAAATTTAATGGGAATGTTTATTATCATTTGAAAGAACATTCTTTGGCATTTAATTTTTGAAGATTATGCCTATCAAATGTTGGCTGTTGCTACGTCGCAGATGATCCATCCGTTGAGTCCAATTTTCGATGACTCGTTCGAGCATTTAGACTGGTAACTGGCGAATGACACGCATTATGTTTTCCTCCAAGGCCTGAATCGAAGCGGGTTTGTCCGCATAAACTTTAGACTTAACATATCCCCACAGGAAAAAGTCTAACGGTGTGATATTACAAGATCTTGGTGAAATTATATGCTCACCGAAGTGTTCTCTCAATAAATCCATTGATTGATGCGATGTGTGGGAAGTGGCGCCGTCTTGCTGAAACCAAATGTCGCCGAGATCACGAGCTTCAATTTCAGGCATCAAATAGTCGGTTATCATGGCACGATTACGGTCGCCATTACGGTTACGTTCGCACCGGCATCATTTTTAAAGATATATGGACCGATGATTCCACCGTCCCACAAAGCACACCAAACCGTTGTTTTTTCTGAATGAAGTGGCAGTTCTTGAATCTCTTCAGGTTGCTCTTCGTCCCAAATGCGGCAATTTTGTTTGTTTACATACCCATTGAGCCAGAAATGGGCCTCATCGCTGAACAAAATTTGCCTCGAAAACGTCGGATCTTCTTGGAACTTTTCAAGAGCCAATAGAGCGAATATATAGAAAGAATAGAAGAATAAAAAGTTATTCAAATAATTTACAAAAAAATTTTTAAAAAAAATGTTTTAAAATGGCAGATTTGAAACTGTTTGCATTGCTAATGAATTGAATATGGGGAGGTAGTCGGTTCCACAGACGAATTGTATATACGTAAAAATGTCTTACTGATATAAGGTTACGGTAGCGAATGGAGTTTATATTTTTTCTCGGTTAGATCTTGAAAAAGTTAATCTTCTGTATAAATATTCAGGTTGTTTAGTAAAAATCAGCTTTTGTAGAAACAATAATGAACGAACTTTCAACAGGTTTTTGAGTGTTAAATTGTAGATTCCCTTTAAGTGGTCAGAGATACTATCAAGACGTCTACGGGCAAAAACATATCTAGAAATATTGTTAAATGTCACATTAAGCTTATAGTTGTATACTGAGTCACAGTTTGAAAAGAGTTCGCAGTAGAGATGAGCGATATTTCTGTACCTGTGATTTAATCACTGTTACTGAAAAATCACGAATCACAGTTGTGACCAAATTTGTCAAGTAACAGGTACTTTCTAAGTCGTTCTTTTTGTTTTTTGTTACATATACAAATTTACGATATTTCAGTGTTTGTGTGGGTAATAGCGTTTTTTGAATGAAATGTCGAATGATATTGCTGTTCCTTTCATTCTCTCTTCTATCTTATTAGAATTTTTTTATGCCAAAATTTATTTGTTCAAGTATGTATGTATATGAAAGTAAACAGATTTGAAAGCTCTTACAATTTGTTGTTGTTTCTTTGTAAAGTGCTTACAAAAGCTCTTGCAAAAGCTCGCGCATTGTACATATACCTTGGCCGCAATTGCTTTAAAAGAACAGAAAACTGATAAACCGTGATCACAATCACAGTTTAAAGGAGCAGTGATTTTTAAATCACATTCACTAATCACGGTGATCTTTAAAAATCACGGGATCGCTCATCTCTAGTTCGCAGGCATATAAGAGTTTTGGCAGGAGGTACGATTTAGCGATTATCATTATAACTTTGAGAGGAGTGGAATATTGCTTCCTCTAAAGATTCCTTAACATTGCGTGAGTAACACCACATACATATATAATTGATATGATTAGACCAATTGAGCTCAGAGTTAAAAATTACACCTAGATTTTTGGCTGTCTTGACTATTTCAAGTTTTTCATTGTTTATTTGGATCGGCGGGATAAACGAGGGGATATAAAGTGGTTTACCAATGATAATGGCTTTTGATTTTTTTTGCATTTAAACATAGACCGTTATTAGAGGCCCAATTGTAGATATTATTCAGATCATGGTTTAATTTGTTAACACAATCAATTATATTACTTGGCTCACAACTTGTGTAAAGCTGCACATCGTCAGCGTACATTTGTATTTCGCAAAACTTTAATTGGGATGGTAGGTCACTCGAATATATCGAGTAAAGAAGAGGAACAAGTATTGATCTCTGTGGTACGCTCCTCCTTAGTATGCCGTGGGATGTCGCTTGGCATCTTCCACTAACATAGGAAGACATAAATTTTACTGCAGTTTCTGAAAACTTACACAAATATTTAAGTTTAAAGCCTAGTACTCTGTTCAACATTTCACGTGAAATGCTGTCAAAACTCATATGAAAAAAACTTGTGTGGAATTTCTATGAAAAAATGTTGATAGAGTTGTACTCTGTTTAATATGTGAAAAAGTTGCGAAATGTTTCTGGCAACATTTTTTTTACAACTGCGAAATAATATAAGCTGCACTTATTTCACGTGGAATTTTAAGTAAATGAAAAAAGTTTAAACTTAATATTAAAATGAGAACTGCAAAACATAAATAACACAACCGGTAACAATTTTTCATCAATATTTACTTTCATTTTTACTTAATTTTTTATTTAAAAAAATTCTTTTTAGTAAAATACATGTGGGTTTTGTTTACATATCCAAAACAATGTCGCATACTTTTAAAGATTAAAAACGTCAAATTGTGCAAACTCTCGAGATAGGTAACATTGATACATGTCAAATTTTTCGCATGAAATAATAGATGTTGCTGAACATTTTTCACAAATTGGAACTGAGTACTAGGCTTAAGACACAAAATAGAGTGATCGACTGAGTCGAAAGCTTTGGAGTGATCAAGTAACACAAGAAAACTATTTAGAAACAATCTTAAAGAACGAATGGTTTATTTGAATAGAGCTCCCCAAAAAGAATTCAGCTCCACAAAAAACCTTAGCCTTACTTGTGTAATTATTTCCCAACTTTTTAACAAACAATTCGTTTCAACCAATAATTTTGCCAAATTCATTCGAACAAGTGTTTAAACAAATTAAAATCATTGCAACTGATTCTATTTTAAGGCGGACATTTAACAATTTAAGGTTTCTGCAGTTGCATTCAAACTATAAAAAACGTGTTAATCTGAAAAAAAATTCCACTTATTGCAAAAAAACAAATGTGTGCGAACGTTATTGTAATTCTGCTCGAATACGAAATTATATTTAAATCAAAAATTAAGTTGTTGGAGTTAATAATCATAATGTTATTAGGAGAAATACAATTTTTTAACCTGTCATTTGTGTGACTCCATTGCAATACATTTTCAGAGATTTTTTTTCTAAATGAAACTTATTTATTCTCAAGCAATTATCGAACATTTTTTGAAATAACATTTGAAAAAACCATTAATTGCCAATAAAATTCATTCTGGTTCTTGATAGTTTGTCGATTTTTCAACATAATTGCCTTATGTCGTCTCATTGTTGTTTTGTTCTAAATGTTTTCTCTTAAACTCATGCAGATTGTGACAGTTAGACAGACGAATGTATTTATTAAATGCATAAATGTTTAAATGCAAAAATGTTTTATTTTGTCTTATTTAAAGTGACTGCCCACTGGAGTTAAATAAATAGTTTTTGTGTTGAATGGCTGCCTGCTTGTCTCTGCATGCAATTGTTGCATTTGCAACCGCCTTTATAAATGCCACATTATAAAAATTTACTGTATTTTTGTTTGTTTCTTAAATAAAATAGCTTATTTATTATTAATAAATTTATTGTTTTTATTTAATCTTGTGCGCTACAGTTAGACTTTGAATATTTATGGAGTCTTAAACAGTTTAAAAATATTTAAAATGTAAAGACAGAAACGTATAAAAAAACGAGCCGAAAATTTGGTATTATTTTAAGAATTGTCTTTAATGGTAATTAAATGGATAACTGAACTGTGGTTGTTTATTATCCTTTCACGTTGTTTACACTTTCTAATAACATTAAAATAGATAAAATAGAAACATAATAAAACATATTGCACTTGTTCAACAATAGTGTATTAACTTAAAATTTTAAATTGTTCACGTTTTTGAAAAAATCCACACGTAATTTTCATATCTACCCGCTGTAAAAATATAGTGCTATTTTTATACTTTCTCATAATAAGACTGTTGCTTGAAAAATTATTTTTTATATGCCTTTAATGTACCTATAAATTAAAAAATTGTGTTGCTTCTTCTGAAAATGTTTACATTTTGAGTTAATAGAGTATTGTTGAACAAGTGCGATATATTCAATCCTTATTTACAAACCATTACATACGTTTTTGGTACTTTTGTAATCGACTACGTTGTAAAAATGGGTAAAAACTTTATTGTAGTAGTAACAAAATAAATAAATGACACTGACTGTTAATCGATTTGTGCGAAAAAACAAGTACTTTTAAGCAAGCTAAATCACGCTACAAATCTGCCATTTTCAACACAGGTAAATCAACAAATGGATCTTTTAAATGTTTTAATGAATTTTCACCCCAAAAAGTTAAAACTAAAAAAAAAAAACACAAAGAAAGTTATATCAGAAATTTTAATTGGGGGTCATACGCCCGAAAATTTAAATGCCGAATTCCAAACTTCAAAGTCCCAAGTTTATAAGTCCAGAATTTCAAAATCCTTAATTCTAATACCCCGAATAATTATTCAGTTTTTGTTTTAAAAATCGCACGATAGGTAGCATGGTTGAGCTTTCGGACGGGTGCAAGGATTTTGTCCTCTATGGTATAACATTCAAAGGCTTCGCTTACTAAAGTTTTTGCTCCTTAACACAATTGAGATTTTGAAACTAGCCATAGAAATTTTTATATCAAATTTTTTGAATTGTTTAAAAATTAAAATATTTTTAAGGGAAATTAGAAAAAACAAGTGTTTAATCAAAAGCACTTAACATATTAATTAGAAAATAAATTTTGTTTCACTTCAGGCATATTATTTTATATTTCAATTGATCTAATTTACAACTTCTTTAAGGCGCTGCGAAATATGGTCCAAAAAAAATTGACCCCGAAATTTGAGGCTATTTTTCTATGCAATATGACGCCATTGTTTAAATGAAAAATTACCAAAAAAAAAAAGAAAAAAAATTAAAACTAGCCCTAAAAATAAAATGAAATATGACCCTAAATTTGAGCCAATTATGAAAAATCACTTCAAAATTTTAAATATTTATTTCCCCAAAAAAAAAGTAAAAATTAAAATTATTTATAATAACGCTCATTTCCTTCAACAACGTCATAACTCATTTCGATATAAACGCATTTAAGGTTTTTAATTTGCTTTAACCACATATAAAAAATAAAGATATATTCTCTTCAAACGGGAAAAGTATAAAATATATTAAGATGAATTTTATACACAATATATAGAAAAACATAGCGAACAATTCTGCATCACCAACTCCAAAATTTAATTTTTTGAGTTATGAATTCGTTGAAGTAAATGAGCGATAATTATAATAGTTAAAAATTTGGTTGGGTTTTATGCCCGAAACTTAAAATCCCAGACTTAAAATCCCGAATTGCAAAATCCCAAGTTAAAAAATTCAGAATTACAAAACCCTGAAATTTAATATAATTAAAGTTACGTGTTCACAACCGCGGGCCTTCTATAGTATAGCGAACACTTTGATTTTTTCCTCTTTGGTTTATGAATTCGGGAATTTGATACTATCCCTAGAAATTTTTATATAAAATGTATATAAACATTTTTGGGTTAAGTTTTCATTTCTTAAAACTTGCATTTTAAAATAGTAAATGAAAAATGGCTCTTAAATTAAAATTGTGATTTTATTTGGGGCCATTTTTCATTTATTGATATTGGGTTAATTTTTTATTTCACTAAAATCGCAAAAACACCCCAACGAAAACTTGCACAAAACCCCAATAAAACAAAAAATTGTCCCAAAAGTGATGTAAGGTTTTGGGACCATTCTTTATTTAGTACTATGCTATATTTCCTGGGGCCAAATTTCGCACCGCCTCTTAAATTAACTTATTAGAATACTGGCAGTAATTTTTTTACGGTCCGATTTAAAAAAAAAATATTTAAAAATATCGATTTTTGAAGAAAAATAAAAACAGATGTTTTGGAACCCCAAAAATATCCAAAAATATAAAACTCTAAAAAATTGCTTTTATAAGATTCTGTAAAGCCGAATATAGCACTGTTAGGTCTAATAAATTAGTAGAAGTTAAGCTCTCTTCTTGGTTTAAAATGTGTTTAAAACAAATAGATATTGGGAATTATTTCTTTTTTATAAGCAACTTTATTATATTCAACATTTTTCATTTTTCGAATTTATTCTATGAGTTAAATTTCAGTTATGTATTTTATAAAGCTTTTTGTAATAGCTCTATTCCTTATATTTTTCAGAAATGACGTTATACACTACCAGACTATTAAATGTATTTTCCTGTTACATTTTACCTTAGCTTTCCGTTGGATAGCAATGAAGTATATTTATGTACAGAAAAATTTACAATTATTAGACACCAGCAGAATGTAATGCATTTTCTGGCCCGCTACGGCCTTCGTCAGCATTCTTTGTGTCACACTGGATAGTGATATTTTATAGTGATATTGCATAAAATTAGGCATTTAAACTACCAGTATAGACCATATGAATTTGACAACATTTATCGTAGTGCTGCCACATGTTACTTTTGAAACTGCAAATAATACATGATACACTGATTTACAACCGTTAAGTTTAAGCTACATATAAATCTAAGTTTAGTTTAACTAAACCAGCATTTAAACACTTACTGATTTATTAGCCAGCTCTTGCTTAGTGTCGTTTAACCCGATAACATAGAAATCTGTGTCAATAAGAAGAAAGTGCTTAAGTCTATTTTTTTTAGTTGTGCAGAAAAGCCATTTTAAACTTTGAATGTTATTTTTGAAAATATATTTTTATTCTAATAAAATCATCACTTCTCTTCGGTTGTAGTTTTTTAAGTTTATATTCCTTAATACTCTCAGTGACCGATCGGAGGTTAACTTAAGTTGTTATTTAAAAAGTTATTGCACATTGCAAACAAAAAAAAAAATAATTAAAAAGTAATGGGTGATTCAAGTAGAGATACTTTTTTCAATAGCCTTTTTTTTGACAGATCACGTGTAAGGCGTGTCATGCTGTAATGTTATTTTTGTTTAGTATTGTTTGGCATTTCATAATGGAAAGACTTAATGATGAAACAGAACTGGGGCTGAACGATGTTTTCCATACAGTTTGACATAAAATTATGCCAGAGAATGCGGTCGAGAAATAAAATCAATTTTATTTTGAAGACGTTGAATCTCATGCTCTCACATAGAGACAATTATTCTCCCAACAATGCTACCATACTTTCGTTCAATTTCATACATTTTGTAAACAAAGAAAAAAAGAACAAAAGAAAACGTAAGATATGAGAGAACATTTGCAGTTACGGTCGACGCTTTAATTATGGGCTTAAGAATTTTTGCCTGAAGTTGAAGAATCAATTCTGTTTCATCATTTACGCCTGAACAACGTTTACAAATCGTTCAACTTTATTACGAAAATTCACGTTCTGCGAGGAATGTGTTTCGTGCACTTCGCAACTTATGGTCAACATAATCGCCATACTGAGCGTACTAATCGCAACACCACCACCCATTTTGAGACCCAGCATTCATTATTGGATAATATTCGACCGAATAGACCACGTCCAGCACGCTGTGAAGAAAATATAGCGGCCGTAGCTGAGTGTGTACACGAAGACCGTGGAGAGTTGATTCGGCGCGTTCGCAGCAACTCGGACTGACGTATGGAACGACTTGGCGCATTTTACGTTGCCTGTGCAACAACTGAAGCCGCTCGACGTTTTCGAGGCAAATTTTGTTAAGCAATGAGGCCCATTTCTGGCTCAATGGGTATGTTAACACACAAAATTGCCGCATTTGGGACGAAGAGCAACCTGAAGAGAATCAAGAGCTGCCACTTCATCCAGAATAAACAACGGCTTGGTGTGGTTTGTGGGCCGGTGGAATCATCGGTCCATATTTCTTTAAAAATTATGCCGGTGCGAACGTAACCGTCGGTGGCGACCGTTATTGTGCCATGATAACCGACTATTTGATGCCTGAAATTGAAGCTCGTGATCTCGGCGCCATTTTGTTTCAGCAAGACGGCACCACTTCCCACACTTCGGATCAATCAATGAATTTATTGAGAGAACACGTCGGTGAGCACATAATTTCACGTTTTGGGCCGGTGAATTGGCCACCAAGATCGTGTGATATCACACCGTTAGACTTTTTCCTGTGGGGATATGTAAAGTCTAAAGTTTATGCGGACAAGCCCTCTTCGATTCAGGCCTTGGGGGAAAATATTACGCGTGTCATTCGCCAGTTACCAGTCGAAATGCTCCAACGAGTCATCGAAAATTGCACTCAACGGATGGACCATCTGCGACGTAGCAACGGCCAACATTTGATAGACATAATCTTCAAAAAATAAATGCCAAAGAATGTTCTTTCAAATGATAAAAAACATTCCCCATTAAATTTGAATTTTCTGTGTTTTTTTCTTTAAAAAAGTAGGGAACCTCGAAATGGATCACGCTTTAATTTAGCAATAACTTCCTAAAATATCGTACGAAATAATAGAAAATTGTACTTGGGTACTTTTAATCATGGAGATTACCAGCATGTTTTTCCTTGTGCGACCGACCAATGAAGGCAGAAAACATAAATTTACCCGTTTTAGAATGTTTATAGATTTAGTGCATATTTTAACATATTTTACACTTTGCGGATTTTTTTGCATAATTTAGTTAAAAGAGCATTTTTACAGCATTAACTTTACCTTTTTGAATCAAATATTGATACATGTTCAATTATATTAGATGTCTACAAGAACTTTCACAGCAAATACAATTTTTTTTTTTTTGGAATTCTGGTTAACTTAGGGCGGAGGGCAGCTTTTAATCATTAGAGTAGTTCCATACTCTAATGATGGGATTTCCTAAATATATTTTACTTTTTCTCCGTACACAGTTGGGTGATTCACAAGGTAGTCATAAAGTTGTAAAGTCATATGTCTTAAAATAATTACAAGAAATATATATGACTGCTGTGGGCAACCGATTTTAATTTAGATTTCTACTGTACAGTTATGACGAATCAATGAATACAGCATTAACATTTTTATTTTCTTTGAAACACAAGAATATTTTTTTTAAACAATTGTAAAATATTATTAAGGACATTATGCCTTGACAGCAAACCTTGTGAATCACAAACGTGCTGTTACCCAATAAAACATTTTCATATTTTGCGAAGCACTAATGGTACATTTTAAAAAGTAAGTACACATTTATGCGCTACGAAATAAGACATACACAGATGAATTAAGGTAACTGAACGAATTCTTAATAAATTAAAAAAAATATGTAAGACATTTGAATAGCCCCGACATTCCCTTACTTCGGAGCAGGTTTGTAAAAGAGCACATAAAAGAGTAACTGCAACAAAAAAGTCAGTGTGCAAAGCTGATCGTAACATTCACTAATTTTAATATGCGTTGAATAAAGCGCTTTCTGTGTCAAAAATGTATTGCTTCAAAGTGGGAACTCGCCATATAAAATTCATGTATTCCGTAAGCGATATGGTAAGCGAAACTTTTACGTTTCTCCCTTACAAACCTGCTTCGTTGGAAGCTCCATTTTTTATTGGGTAGCTAGAGACATTTTTTGAAATAATTCATTGTTTTGAGAAAATAATGCGTTTAGTTAGTCAAATTTTTATTTGCAAAATTTGTTGATTGTAAAGAAAAATTCACTGTACGGAAATTCACTATAAGAAGATCAAAATACACTAAAATTAAAACAAAAAAGCTGTGTTTTTGAAATCAATTTATAATAGGGAGAGTTTTATTGTAAAGAAGTTTACTATAGAGAAGTTCGACTGTATTATTAAATTGTTGAATATTTTCTTTTTTGAGTTTTTGGAGCATATTCTTTTATACAATTTGTTGTAGGGCATATTTAATGCGCGTAAGACATTTTTTAGAACAAATTTCCGATTTCCGTGGAGATTACAAAAATGGCATAAGTTCGAATTTTGCTTAAGTCGACTTAAGGAAATTTGCCTTTTTGCGACAGAAATAAAAAGAAAAAAATGAAAGAAAAATATTTGAAGATAGAAGACTTTTATTTCGAAAGAAATTAGATGAAGGGTATTTAATATTCGTTAAGATCAATTATATTACTTGGTATATTTAAGCCTTTAATTTTTTGTTTTTCATCTGTTTAAACTTTTTGCTATTAACTTATATTAATGTTAATTTATTAGAAGTACTTTATTTGTCTAAAATTAATCTACATGTTATGTTCACTACATTTCTAACATGGTCATTTATTTGAAAGCAGTCATATTTGAACTACAATTCTTATAATTACATGGATTTTTTTTAAGTTAAGTTTAAATATTGAACACATGTGTTAGGAAATTAGCAATTTATCATAATTAACCTTGGATTTGGATAAAATAATATACCATATATAGATAAATTTTAAAGAAATAATTTTATAATTAAATAAACTGCCAAGCAACAAAACCAAGTGTCTACTTGAAAAAAAAAAATCTATCAAGAGCTCCTATGAAATTTTAACTCAAATCTAATTTAATTTGTAACATTTTCTTTTTCAACTAATACAACACAATACCATTTGATAGATGATTATATGGAATGAAAATTATAAGTTAATACATAAATTTTTTTTTTAATAACTTTAAAAATTTTTCCAAAGAATTTTAAAGGTAAGAAATTCTTGCCATAAGCTGACCACTTTTCTTAAAAGTTAATTAAACCTGAAGGCCTTAGTTTTGATTTAAGTCTAATGAATGTCGTAAGTAATAAATTATTCTTTTTTTGGAATTAATGGATTAATTAATAAGACCGTTAAGATATAATTTCAATTAACTTCGTTAATTAATTTTATAAATCAATGGCTTTTCAACTTCTATATCCTTAATAAAAACCTTTTTAATCAAAACTTTATTTTACAAACTTATGCATACACAAGTAGACGCCCCCCGCTACCTTGAAAAGTTGCATGAAAACTTTTATTTGCAACAACTATAGTCGTATATTTCATAACGGGTAATTTATCAACAGGTACTATTATCAATCATGATTTTTTTTGATTATTGTTTAAACATATAAACGATACTAATTTTTCGTCGGGATTTCGACAAGGGTGTGCGTTGTCGTCCTTTTTATTTAATTGCGTCCTGGATCAAGTGAAGCAAATAGCAAATATGCAGAGAAGAGGTATAAAAGGGGGATTTAAGGCAGACTAGTAAATCTTGATTATGCCGAGGCCATCTGCCTTCTTAGCCAAACACAGAAAAAATTTTCATTCGTTTTTTATCAATTAAATAGATTGTTAGAAAAGTTTTATAATTTAATTAATGTGGTAATTGAATCAATTATTTTTTCATTAAACAAAAATTAAAAATATTTATTTAACTCAATTATCATTTTAACTGTTTTAAATATAATATGTAAATTAAATATTAATTAAATAAATCAAAATCTTAACTGATTTCTTCCGCTTAAAATAATATAGTTTAAAAATTCGCTATGATTTATTTTGGGCATTGTCAAACCTGAGCTATTTTTATCAAAAACAATTTTTATTTAAACCTGAGCTATTTTTATCAAAAACAATTTTTATTTACATAAATTGTTTTCTTCTTTTTTTGTTAAAACTCGTACACAGAAAAAATAATTAAAAAATTATTATTATTATATAGTTTGTGATCAATAAATAAAATTGTTTAAAACGTATTTCAGTTCAATTAATGTGAGAATTGAATCAATTATTTTTTTAGTTGAAAGAATACATAACAAATTAAAGATTGTCTCGAATCACTAAATTCATAGAAGTTGAAAGAAAATTAAAAATATAATTTTGATTTAATTTACACTTTAGTTGTTTTGGAATAAATTTTTAATTAAAATATTAAGTATATATCAAAAAATCTCAATTGATTTTTTCATTTAAAATAAAATTACTTAAACTTGTAGAATTGTTGTTGGGAATGGTTAAAATCTGAGTTATATTTAATTAAATCAATTAACACGTTGCTTAAAACGGCAAAGTTTTTTGATCATTTTTTTAATTAAAATTAAAAAGATCATTTATTGAAAAAAAAAAAAAATATTCACAACTTTACAATTTTTATTAATCAATATAATCAGTAATCAACCTATTACCAAAGATGCAAAATCAACAACTTGTTTGCTTGACTCTATGAATTTCGTGATTAGAGACAATATTTAATTTTTTATGCGTTCTTTCAACTAAAAAAGTAATTGATGCCATTATCACATTAATTAAATTGAAATACTTTTTACACAATGTTTTTAATTGAAAAAAAAAACTACTGATCATTTTTTTCTGTGTATAAACATACAATGTATTTACTTTGTTATCGTGTTTGACCATAACTCGCAACCAAAACAGAATAGTAGAAAGGTCCAATAAAAGTGTGCTATAGATTAGATACTTACTAGTGAATAAAAAAGATTTGGGAAATTTTATTTGTTCACTAATTTTGGATGGAGATATCATAAAAAAGTCAGTTAGTATGTACAAAGTTGCCCAGGGTAGTCTAACACAGCGTTAAAAACAAAATCCACACCATTATATCGTACTATTAGAGTTTTTAATTTCTCGGACTTTTTCAATGCCCGGGAACGATTTCGTTTTTTCTTATGAAACACATTTTATTGTATAAAATGCCTATTTGGTTGCCAGTAATTAAGTAGGATCTTTACAAAAAAAGTTCTGCGAATAAAATAATAGTTTAATTTGGAATGAAAAAAGTTCGGGAAATTAGAAGCCGTAATCTGAATGCACGAAATTAATAAATTCATATTCATCAGCAAAATATTATCTTATTTAAATTTTTTTAAAATATCGCTTCAAAAGAGCTAGCGTCTAAACGCTTAGATCTGGCAAAGTGATATCCGATACCAATACTTTTTTTCGATTAAAAATTTGATAAAATTATTAAAAAAAATTTTTGGACCAAAAAGAAATAGTGAATATAAAATAAGTCCGCCTACAGTTATACAGTTATGGTATCCGAAGGCATATTTGCCTTCCTACTTAAACCCGCCTTAAAAAACCTGTAGCTAATTGACTATTTTGCGATTTTCTTAAAACTAATTCTTCTTAGTCATCGTCCAGACTTGCAATTTTTGTTGCAGCAATTCTTGAGTTTATGGGAGAGAGGGATGAGAAGATTGGGGAGGGGTACTCAGTTTCATGTACTCTACAATTCTGTTTTGTTTTGCTATTCTCATACTTTTTAACTTGAAGTTGGCTGTAGGTGTATTTGTATTTATATATAAAATATAAAAAGAAGAAAAGGAAAGACAAGATGAAAAAACAAAAATTGCAAAACTAGAATTTCAGAATCATTAATCAAAGCAATTTCAAAGCAGAATTTTAAAATATTGCAGCAACAAAAACTGCAAGTCTGGACGATGACTAACATATACTGTTTTTAGGCTGGAATTTTGATGTGTCAGTTAAACCGGGCTTAGTTAATCTGAAAACTGATTTGTGCCGCCATTACCAAGTTTGTATACAAAATTTTGACGAAACAGATTAGTTGTGTTAATAATGTTGGTCTTTAATGAAATTATTAAAAAAAATTCCACTTCACAGCAAAAATCCGAGTTTCAGATTAATTAAATTAAATTTTAATTAAATACCCAATAAAAAATTTATTTATACTACGCAATAAGACATACAGAGATGCAGTAAGGTAAGCGAACGGATTCTTAATAAATTAAAAAAAAAATATATATTAAATTTGAAGAGCCACGACATTCCCTTACAACGAATCAGGTTTGTAAGGGAGCATATAAAAGAATAGCGGTAACATAAAATTCAGTGTGTAAAACTGATCGTTACATTCGCCAATTTTTATTTGCGCTGAATAAAGCACTTTCCGTGTCAAAAATGTATTGCTTCAAAGTGGGAACTCGCCATATAAAATTCATGTCTTCCGTAAGCGACACTTTTACGTTTCTCCCTTACAAACCTGCTTCGTTGGAAGCTCAATTTTTTATATTTAAGATTAAATATTTAATTGGGGGATTTACAAGGTGTGCTATCAAGTCATATCGTCATAGTGTCCTAAATAATATATTACAAATGCTTAAAAAAAATATTTTCGTGTTTCAAACAAAATAAAAATTATCAAAAATTATTTTCGGGAATGAAATATTTATTAATTAATTCATTTATTAATGATGTGCTAATAATCCCAATTTATGATAAAAAACACTGAAATTTATTGTAGTGGGAAAGCTAGTTTCTATGCGCATTTCGCTGGTTGCTTAGGCCAGCTCGTCAGGAAACTTTTTCCAAATACTTTAGAAAAGCTAAAAATATTATACAAGTAAGACCATAAAGTGAATAAGAATTTTAAACACTCAGCTCTTACTTGTAACAATATCAAAGCTTCAACAAAGACACAACAATAAATAGTGAATTTTTTCTTTCTTACATTCCCCTACAATTGGCTGGGTTTTTTCCAACACGAATTGTAGTTGTAAGAGGATAGAAAAAAAAAACAAAATTAAAAAAAAACAAGTTGCTTAATAAAGCAGCTTGCCATTTCAGTTTTTTTTTGCCGGGCACATGCAAATTTATTATCAAAAATTATTTTCGGGAATGAAATATTTATTAATTAATTCATTTATTAATGATGTGCTAATAATCCCAATTTATGATAAAAAACACTGAAATTTATTGTAGTGGGAAAGCTAGTTTCTATGCGCATTTCGCTGGTTGCTTAGGCCAGCTGTTATGCTGTCTTCTTTGATTCGTCATAACTGTACAGTAGAAATCTTAATTTTAAGCGGTTACCCACAGCGGTCATATATATTTCTTGTAATTATTTTAAGACATATGACCTTACAACTTTATGACTACCTTGTGAATACCCCAAATGTATGTATTATTAAAATTTTGCATTCTTCTTGATGTTAAACCCGGTTTATTTTTTGTTTCGTCTTGTTGTTTTGAGTTTACACAGCTTATAAAAGTGTTGCATGCTAATGCAAATACAGTAAATATAGGCACTTTATCGTAAAGTTCTTCCAATTTCTTTGGTTTATTTAAAAAGCTCGCCGTTTTTTTATTTTTTTTTTATTTTAACAACATTTTCTGTAGTAATGTTGTTGGTATAAGTAAACTTTTTATTCACTTGATTTAATTTTTTAATTAAAACTGATTCTATTTTTCATTAACGGTTTCATTGAAAAAAATCAAAAATTTAAAATAAAAGCAAACAAATTTTTTATTTATCACCTAATTTTTACAACGGGTAGGTATGAATATTACTTGCCGATATTTTTCTACTAAATGTGAAAAAAAAATTTTGAGTTAATACCCTCTTTATGATCAAGTGCAATATAGCTTTCTTATTGTTTTAACTGGAATACAGTTTTGGTAGCGTAGATCCAGGATGAGTTACCGTTTTTTGGAATTAAAAATTTAAAAAAAGATCCAACTATTTTACATAACCCCAAGTAAAGCCTCGGCATAGGATTTCTGTATATTTAAATGGTGGTGGGTATATAAATTTGTCCCAGGAGAATAAAACATTGGACACATTGATAAGACGTAACTGCTGTGCAACCGTTGAGGGGTTTTCTATGAAGAAGTGTCTTTCTATGGAAAACAACAGGCAACCTAAAACATAATTTCCCTTAATTCTAATATCTATTTTGTTTAAAATACGACATCTTACATAAAACAGTTTTTTGATATATCAAGCAGTATAATTAGCTTTATTTTGTGATATTAAGACCATTTTAAATCTCACTAACTATTAACAAAAGTAGTGGTTATGCTTATTTGGTCAAATATTTAATAAATGTGACCGAGGCTTTAGAAGTTTAAGGCCTTTCGAATAAATCTATTTTTATGTAAAGTTCAAGCCTTTTTCTCTATTATAAAATTTTAAAACATTTTGAGTCTGATTTTAAGGGCTCTGGAGACTTTCAAATAAACCCGTCAATCAGTGCATATGTGTAAGTGTCGTTTATTTGAGGCTTTTTCGGAGACGTACAAATAAACACGGCAATCAACAATTGTATTTTGTAAAAAACCAAAATATTTATATTTTTCATGACAACAAACACAAAGAAAATAATTTTTTTTGTCAATCACAACAGGAGACTATCAAATAATCAGCCATCAAATAAAAAAATCAAAACTTTTTGATTTTCATCAAGCATTGCCGACAACGCGTATGTGTACCCGAAAAAGAACGACTGCACGCACACAACTATGTGATTGATGTATTTATTTGATAGTCTCCCGGGCGTTTAAAATATAAACATTAGACCGACTCACCTTGTATGGAACTGAAAAAAGTGGTTTTGTTACCCCTCTGATTCCTAAGATATTTTGGTTCTAGCGTTGACTATCCGTGAGCTGGACCATCTTTAAAAAAGGAATTTTTTTTCAGTTTTTCGATTTTTTTTTGTACTTTGCTCCAAGACGACATAAATAAAATTTGTTATCATCGAAAAGGGGTTTGGAAGCAGCATCCAACGGTATATAAAGCTTGACCACTTGCGAACTACTAATTGAGATATTAAGCTAAATACATATTTTCGTTTCGGGTTTTGATACAAATTCTACGCATGTGGAAGTAATGTTCTGCTTTTCCAATTGAATCTGTTTAAAAATTTATTTTTTTTTGTTGTAATTATTCAAATAAAACGCGAAAATCGCGATATATTTTATCTTTTTTCATATATAAGCAATATGGGTATCAAATTCTTTTATTTTTCAAATTTAAAACCCCTTTTCGATGATAACAAATTTTATTTATGTCATCTTGGAGCGAATTACAAAAAAATTCGAAAAACTTAAAAAAATTCGGATGGTCAACGCTAGAACCAAATTATTTTGGGAATGATCATAAAACATATCAAGCTTTATTTTCAGAGGGGTAACAAAAACACTTTTTTCAGCTCCAAACAATTTATATATATAATTTTTTTTTCTGTTTGAAAAAAATAACATCCAAATGAAACACCCATTACATGTAAGTATTGATAGTAACCTCCTATTCTCTTCTGCAATCATAATTGTGTTCTCTACCACACAGTTGCGGCTTAAGGGTAAAAGAAACCGTACGGTTGTAGAAGACGCCGAACGTAGAGGGGCGCCATAAGATAAGTCTACAAACTTTTAACGATATCACATCTTATCAAATCATAAATTCAGCCTTATTATGAGTGTCTTTGTCGTTGTCGAAAACTTATCGTTTATAGAAATTGGTATATAATTGCCGTACATGACATGAACACGACAAACTTTCTATGTGTTTAACATTGTCCTTGTCGTGAAGTTTAAATGATATCGACAAAAATTGCAAACGACTACGATTTCGACCACCTCAACGACTCTCGCAACAAGGCTAATTTTCTTCTTCAAATAAATAAATAAAACGAACATTCTCTTAAGAGCAATGACGCGTCATGACGTTTCATTAAGGCCCTTATGATGTAAAACGCAACGCAACGCCAAAGAATTGCATTGAAAGCAAAAACAAAGTCATAAATAGTTTGTAATTTTGTTATTGCCTTCTACGGAAATTCAAGTATCGTTTTGAAATTTTCAACCCCACAAGCTATGCAGCGTTTGAAATTTTAAAATTTTTTGCCATTTACTAATCTTCCATTAAAGTGGATTTTAAGGCCTTTTCGGTTATTTTAAATAACAGTCTTTCCATTTAAAGTTCGAAAATGAAATTGTGATAGATTCTGATCATAATTTAAGTTTCCATTCTTATTTTATAAAAAACAGCATTATTAAAACATTTTTTTTGCACATTTACAGCAATACCTGCTTATTTCTGTATATTTTTCATTTAACAATTTATTAATAACAAGTAAGAAAGACAATAAATTCATGCCGGTTATACGATACCCTTTACCAATATTTAGAGACAAAATTTCGAGAGTAAACCTACTTTATTATATTACACAAAATAATATTATGAACTTAAAATTCATGTAAAAGTTCTTTGATCCAAATATTATTTAGATATCTTCTTCAACGAGCCCTTACCACTATTAATTCATATACCAATTTTTTTTTTGATAAATCTACATTTAAACGCTTATTATGGGTTAAAGAAAAACGATCTTGGGTAAACAGGAAATAGGACATCATTCGCCTTTTTTTTGTGTTAGAAGTACTGTTATTTAGTGTTTTCATTGATCTTTAAATAATAAATTGAATGAAGTTATTCTTGGGACTCCGATTTTTTTACACTTTATAAACTTTTGTTTTACATTTGCCCCGGTAGGCTAGCTGGTAGTGAGCTAGCCTATCAGTACCGGGGTTGCGGGTTCGATTCCCGCCAGAGGCTCTAGTCTCCTGCAGGCAAGCAAAAAGCTTCGCGGGATTTAGTGTAGGAATAAAAAAAAAAAAAAAATATCCGTTCACTATTTACCGGGTTTGCAAATGTTTCCGACCTTTCCCGGAAATTTCCTTTCCGCTTAATATAAAACGGTGTAAAATAAAATTTGTCTGACTGCCTATTTCTAATTTAAATCAAGAGTCCTGTCAATGAGAAAACACGTTCCCTTTACCTTTATATTCAAAAGAACATAATATAATCTCTGCATACTTTAAGTATTTTCACTACTTCCTTCAAAAACTTTTACTTTTTTTTTAAAGAAAATTATTCTCTTTGAATCGAATAGTGTTTTCTTTAGTAATTGCTGCATTCGAATTTTACTGAGATGTTAATTTTCACTATTGCATTATCTCTTACAGAAATAGTATTTAATGCATTTTCAAAATCCAATCCCAAAAATATTTTATGGAGCTGTACTGCATATGCAATGATTTAATTTTTTGAAGCAAGTTTGAAAATTTTTTTTCGTTTTTATAAAATAAACTGGGTCTTTAAATAATTTAAAATTGTGTATTTTATTACTCCTTTTCTTTCACTGGTTCGAAATTTCAGAGCAACCAACCACTAACCACTAGTTTTATTAAAAAATTATTTGGGTTTGTACAATGTTTGGCTAGATCAAACTTAATTTCACATTTGCATTATAAAACTATATAAATTGTCTTATCTAAATTATCTACTTACAAATAAAGTTTAGCAAATCAATTGTTAAAAATGAAGCTAAAGTTTGATCAATTTACTGATAACGCTTTTTTAGGATTTTTTCACGAAAAATGTTAGGGATCCTGTGATTTTTGTCCCGTATGAAAAACACTAGCCACAACTCCTGCCCGTTTTGAATTTATTAACAAAAAATTTCGAATTTTTCACAAACAGGCTTACCACGCTACATTGCCGAAATTTAAATAAAACCAAGATGAAATATCCTGCTTTCTTTTTTCTCTGATATTGATTTACTTTAATTATAGCCAGTGTTGCCAGGTAATTATTTTTCTTCCCCCCAAAAAAATTTAAAACCCCCCAGATTTAAAGTATTTTGAAAAAATCCCCCTAAATGTAAAAGCTTAAAAAATTATTTCATTTCAATTAGTTTAACTTGACTCTTCTTTAATTTACGATCACTACCTTAATAAAGCTAAAATCGCAAAGTGTTGAACACTTACTAAAATTCCCCCAAAAATATTTTTTTTAAGTTTCTGGAATATTTTTATTAAATAAAATATTTTAAAAAGCGATTCATAAACTGTTTTAAAAAAGACTGTAACATATGACAATACATTGTAAATCAAAATTGAGTTAGTATAAATCTCCTTTTTTTTTTAAATATTGGAATAAAGTTTCTTAAAAAATATCAAGTGTTGCCAAATCATTTTCGTTAACTCTGTACATATTATCGGAATTATGAAATTTGAGCTTTTCAGGTGTAAGATTAAGGTTGTGGCACGTATATTTCCATGAATACCTAACCCTTAAAACGCTTTCTTTCGCATACATTTGCAATATTTGTGTTCAATAATGGACACTGAAAAATTAAATTGGCTGTGTGTATATCACATTAGTACACGCATAGAAAAAACATGTTTAAATATGGTCACCTCCAACAAAACAAGTTTTAGACAAAATTTTTCACATATTTTGTTTAAATTTAAACATATTGGGGGAAGAAAATCATATTGTCACCAACAACCATATTATTATTTAATTAGCCCTCCATCAAGAAGCCACAACCATATTATGATTGCCTCTAAACATGTTATGGTTAAATATGACAATAATTTGTTTTTAAATTAACAATAGTATTTTCCTCTTCTTCTAGAGCAACATGCTATGAACCAACAATGCTATTATAAGTGTTAAACATATTTTAGTTATTATTGACCAAAACATGTTCGGAGGCAACCATAATATGGTTGTGCCTTCTTATGGAGGACACATTTAACCATAATATGTTTGTCGGAGATAACAATATGGTTAAATTTAACCATAATATGTTTACCATTTTCTTTAAAAATTGTTTTGTTGGAGGTGACCATATTGAAACATAGTTTTTCTCTGGGTGTAGGTGACACAATATACTAGATACAATCAAAAGTCTTTTGATTTATTTTGCGCATAGAGCAATGTAAGGGTTTTTTTACTTTTTGATGTATTCAATAAAAAATTGGACCATATATTTGTTTTTTATATTGCCCAACTTATTGAATAATGTGGAGCAAATCAACAATAACAACAGCATTAAAGTATGCAATACTTTTCCAAATGTAGGGTACCTTTAAATATTGAAGTTTAGTTTGTGTTTCTAAATCTAATATATGCAAAATTTTTTATAAGTTTTAAGACAACCTTTCAGAAAAGTTAACTTTTTAGGCGCACTCTACATTATTTTCTAAAATATGGAAGTTTAAATGTAGATTTGTGAACAAATGTTTGGTGTATAAATGATAGCGGTTAGGGCTCGGTTAAAAATTTTATTTTCCTCATTAGGTGGTTTATATAGGACCCATGTTAAATTCTTGCCCTAGCAACACAAAGTGTTGACTAAGGAAGGTATGGCATTAAAAGCTATTTTCCGGAGAAGTATTTGTATGGCAGCTATGGTCAAATATGAACCGATTCCAATAAAATTTGGTAAGATGATACAGATTGTAATAAAAAAATTTTGGATTTTAACCAAAATATCAATATAATAAGATGGCTAATGGGCACAAGGACTCTTTTCTTGAAAAATGCTTGTACGAGGGCTATGTAAAATTATTTACCGATTCTCACCACTTTCAATAGGCTTGGTCCTTGTGACAATTAATGCCCGTAATTTCTACAAAAAGATATCTGTTCTCGACTTCGTACCTAACAGTTATCTTTACCTATTTCAACGTTTATATGGCCTACGTGTTTTAACCTTAAGTTTTCTTTTAAAATTGGCAGCATTTAATCCATAGATTTCTGTACACAGCTAGTTTTCTATTTGTAGAAATTACGGGCATTAAACCAATATACCGAGTTTCATTAAATTATTTCCAATATTGCGGCCTGTACTATGCGCACAAGAATCAGATGGACAGTCAACCAGCCTGTCATACGGAAGGATGCTCTTCTTTAAATTCAATATTTTAAGGTGTTACACACATCAGCATAAACGCAGAATACTCTCTATACTATTGTGATTACAAATTTAAATAAAAATGTTTCCCCATTTTGTTTTTATTTTTCGAATTTATTCTATAAGTTAAGTTGCAATTATGTATTTTATAAAGCTTTTTGTAATAGCTCTATTCCTTATATTTTTTAGGAATGACTTTATACACTACCAGACTATTATATTGTTTCTTCTTGTTACATTTTACTTTAGCTTTCCGTTGGATAGCAATGAAGTATATTTATGTACAGAAAAATTTACATTTATTAGACACCAGCAGAATGTAATGCATTTTCTGGCCCGCTACGGCCTTCGTCAGCATTCTTTGTGTCACACTGGATAGTAATACTTTATAAATTGAATGTATTTAACTCAACTATTTTAACAAATACATATTGGAAATTATTTTTTTTTTATAAACAACTTTATTATATTCAACATTTTTTTATTTTTCGAATTTATTCTATGAGTTAAGTTTCAGTTAAAAAAATACAATATAATAGTCTGGTAGTGTATAAAGTCATTCCTAAAAAATTTAAGGAATAGAGCTATTACAAAAAGCTTTATAAAATGCATAACTGAAATTTAACTCAGAAAAAATTCGAAAAATAAAAAAAAAAATGTTGAATATAATAAAGTTGCTTATGAAAAATAAATAATTCCCAATATCTAAAAATGATTCCTCTGAAAAAAAATCATGAAACTGCTGCTTTTTTTTTTGCCAAAAACCGGCCGTTTTCGAATAATTTAAAAAAAGGTGTTTTCTATTTTTTTTTATTGGATGGGACTTATGATAAAAATTTGTGATTATTTTTAAATATGGTTTTTTTAGTAAAATTTCTTATGATGGACTTTAAATTTTTTACCAAAAGGGCCCCAGTCCAAATGTAGCACAGGGCGCCAAGTTGTCAAAGGCCAGCACTGCTACCTCATTATATGAAAGAATATTGTGTACGGTTGTAATTAAAATTTGAACTTGTAACTCCAAAAGTATTATTCAATTTGGCGGAAAATACTTGAATTAAAAAAAACACATTTCGAACAAGACAGAAATATGAATGCGAAACAAGTTGCATATTGTTGTTAATTAAATGAAAATGTAATGAAATAATCATAATCAAAATCATAATGATGATGGGGGTGATGAGGCGATGAAAAAGGTAAAGATGATGATTATGATGTTGCCCCTGATGCTTACAATTAGGACCAACTATAAAAATGTTTAAAAAGGATTTTTTATGACGATGGTGATAATGACGATGATGAGGCTGCCGATGAGAATATGAATGCGATGAAATTGTAAAGCAAATTGTTTTAACTTGGTTGTAACAGCAAAACAAAAACGAAAAAAAAACAAGAACTTTTACAAATGCTCATGCTAAATGCATGAATAGATTCTATGGCCAGAATAAAAATTACAGAAAACAAATACATACAGTTGTAGGTACATTTATGGCTATAATACAATAGTATTGAATTCATTTATAACATACGACGGTTAACCAAAAAAGGCCAATTATCAAATGTCACTTAATTTTATTTATTATAATATTTATTGCTTATGTGCATCCCGGTTATAAGTACTAAACGACTTAATGCATTCTGACTTCTGCAGTTATATTTTGCTATCTAAAAAAGCCAAAATTATTTTGTGTATAAGCATTAACTTATACAGTGCACTCGCGATCACTTGTGCAAGATTGTTCATATTTGCGAATGTCTTCTAATTTCCCTTTAAGAACGTTTTTACCATAAAGATAAAAGTTTCTTATGTAAATTTTTTTTCTTTATTGCTTATTGGACTTAAAAACCAATTTATTTTTCAAAAAGAAAAAAATCTTAAAGTTACTATGCGAAATGTCCGCTAATAGTGATCTTTTTTCTCTCATATTCAAAAACCGCCGGTATGTGTAAAATATTTTCCGTTTTTGGGTACTCAGAAGGCTGCACGTTTTTATTTTGCCAAGTGAAAAAAAGTATTGTTAGCACATTTTGTTTTAGCTTCTTTTTTTTTTTGCTTCCAATATTATAAATTTTTTTCACCCCAAATTTATACGTTAATTTAATAAAACCTGTTTTTTAAATGTTCTAGAATTTTTGATTTTTCTTTTAAAGGTTAAAACTTTTAATTACATTTAAAGATGAATATGGAATTCCAGCTGAGATAACTAAAACGTGTACACCCAGAGAAAAAATATGTTTAAATATGGTCACCTCCAACAAAACTATTTTTAAATAAAATTGTAAGCACACTTTGGTTATTTTAACCATATTATTGTCATCGACAACCATATTATGGTTAAATTAGTCCTCCATCAAGAAGGCACAACCATATTATGGCTACCTCCAAACATGTTTTGGTTAATAATAACTAAAATATGTTTAACATTTATAATAGCATGGTTGATTTTCAACCATAGAATGTTGCTCTTGGAAAAGAGGAAAATACTATTGTTAATTCAAAAACAAATTATTGTCATATTTAACCATAAAATGTTTAGAGGCAGCCATAATATGGTTGTGGCTTCTTGATGGATGACTAATTTAACAATAATATAGTTGTCGGTGAAAATAATATGGTTAAAATTTTCTTTAAAAATAGTTTTGTTGGAGTTGACCATTTTTAAACATATTTTTTCTCAGCGTGTATTTAAGACATTTTGATTGACCACTGTGTAGGTAGATAAAATCCGTTAAAAATACAAAAGTAAGTTGTTCATATTTTAAAGATTTTGCACAAGTTCATATATTAGAGCTGTCAATGGAAAAAAATAAGTGTTTATATATTGGGCAGTTAATATTATCGCGAGTACACTGTATGCATATTTCGTATTTTTGCATACCAAAATAACACGATTTTAATAAATTGCTTTCAAAAAACCCTCTCATATAAGCATCGTTTCAAATTTTAGTCAATTAAAAAAAAAAAAAATTGTGCAAAAATTATTCCATCAAAACTAAATTTGCTAAATTCTAGTAAAACTTCAAGCTGCAAGTAAAAAAGCAAAATTTTTTAAAAGCTGTGTATATGCAACTAAGCGAGTTCCTATAGACGATTTCTGGTTTAAAAGCAACAAAAGGACTGCAAATAATGATATTAATATGAGCGATAAATCAGGGATGTTAAAATTGGTACAATTGTACTTTTTTTGGGGCATTTTGAACTTTGGTGCATTTTGAACTACTACCGTGACTCATTTGGTACAATTTTAAAATTTGTCATAGTACCCCCTTTTTGAATGTTTAGTATAGCAACCAAATTATTAAGTCCTTTTCATTGCATTTATGTTGTACAACAAATCGTTAATGTAATAGGCGCTTAAAAATGCGACTAGTATTGTGATGTATAGACCTAGTCCCCTTTTACAATGTGGCAAGTGGAAGGAAGACAGACGAAGTTTGTTGGTAAGAGGGCGACGCTGTACGCGTGACACACTTTACTTTTTTCCTCTCTCGCCAACAAACTTCGTCTGTCTGCCTTTGACTTGCCACATTGTAAAAGGGGACTAATGGTACCCACAGACGAGGCAACATCAGTCAAAACCTGTGTTACTTCTTCTGTTTCCTTTTTACCACAGACGATGACACTAAAAGCAAAACATCAGTATTGTGGTTTTTTTTGAATATAGAATATAGAAGTACTACCATGATGAAATAAACAGGTGGCATCACTACGCCAGATGACGATTGTTTGGCTCTTGCATTGTTTGTCTAGTCTTATGTCAAAGATTTGTTTATGTTTACAAACAGTTCACGTTTTGTGCTGTGATTATTGTATTGTATTAAAGTTTTTGATTATTTAAATTAAAATTAAATAAGATAGTAACAATAGTGAAATAAAAATTGGCTAAAACCTAATTTATTTCACTGCGTTCGGCGGCAAAATTTGATTTTAGTTTAATATAATTTTTGACGTATGCGGAGACCTATTTTAAATTTTTTTTGTAATGTTGTATTTGTTGCCGTAGCGCTGCCACCTACTTATTCCACCATGAGTACTACTTAACTTAACAAATATATGCGAAAGAAATTTTTCATATCCAGTAGCGAAGTAACAAAATAAGCTGAATGTCCATATGTTTCCTGACATTTCTAGAGTCGTGGCTGGAATTTTATCTATTCCACATTCATCTGCAAATGTGGAAAGAGTTTTTTATTTTTAAAATATAAAAAAACCTAAGGAAAGAAACAGACTACATGTGTCAACATTAACAAGTCTCATACAAACAAAGGAGTGGTTAAGATCGTCAAATTCATGCTGCTGTGATGTAAAAATTTCAAAAAGTTTATTAACTTAACAAATAATTGCCTGATTTTGATCTTATATATTTATAAGACTTTTATGCACCTTATTTTATTCATACATATTACGAATGTTAGTGTTAATCTTTGTTTTTTTTTTGTGTACAATTGAATTTTTATGTCCTTTTTTGTTGTTTTTATAAATTGAAAAAAAAAAAAACGTTACCGTGAAGTTCCAAAAAGTACATTGTTTTTTTGGAAGTTGGTACAAAATTTAAACCCCCATTTAACATCCCTAGTGTATAGTAACCAACGCAGGAAGCAAACCAACGCATTTTAAAAAGCTCAATATTTAGCAATATTTTAATTGGAAATGGTTTTAGTATAAGATTTTATACCATGTTCACACGGACAGCTTTGCTCTCCCATTCCTGATTCGCGCCCCAAACTTGGTTGAAACAACATGTTTTGCCATACAACATTTTGAGAGCGAAACAGGTCGTTTAATTTTGAAACATGCTGCAAAACAAAAAAAAGGTACTATCATCTCCAATTTTGATAACAATTCTCGTTAGTTTATCTGAACTAGCTCTCAAAAAAAAAAAAAAAGAAATCAAAACAAAGAAAAAAAAACAAAATAAAAATTCATGTTAAATAAAATAAAGTGATAATTATTAAAAATAATATTAATAAAAGTATTATATAATATATTTTTAATTTTAAATTACAATTTAATCTATTTAAAAAAAAATTACACTAACAACACAAACAAAAGTCAACATGAAACAAGAATGAATCGTATGAAGAGCATGTTTGGCGAAACAAGTGGATTATATCCTCGGTTGAACTTAGAATTAAGGGCTTATTAGTTGTTACTTTCCGTTGCCGTTCTGTTTCGTTCCTTTCTGTAGCAAATATTTTGTAATTACTTTTTCTGTGAAAGGAATTAGCTGCTTTTAAAAATAAAAGCATTGAAATTGTAAAAAAAAACTTTTTCTAAAAAATAAAAAATTCATATTTTGTGTCAAAAATACGTAAATTTTTAAATAATAAAATTAAACCAATTTTTCTAGCTTTAACCAAAAAATAAAGATTTTTCATATCACAACAAACTAATACATACACCCTTTGGCCGTAACTTAATGTTGAATTCTATTTTCAACAGATCTGTCCGCAACAGAACAGAACGAAAAAGTAAAAACAAACCACACATACAGACTTTCAATTGAACAGAAACAAAACAGCTGATTCGTAACAGAACAGAACGTACAAACTAATTCTGCCTTTAGAATGAAAAGGATAAAAATATTGTGATCACTTTTTATTTCCCCTAACTATCGATTTTCTATTAGAAAAAAAGTTATAGAACAGACTTGGCAACAATCTCTGATCTTTTTAAATTATTATTTGTTTAAAAAAATTAAGAAGTTGATATATTGAAGTAAACGTTTTATATTTGATCGGCTACTTTATAAAATAAAAAGTTGAGGATTGAATTTTTTAGATAGAAATTTTTAGGAACTTAAAAGTTTTAATTGGGGACATGAAACAAAATTTTTTTTTAGCAACACTGCTAAACAGTTTCAAGAAAGTGTTTCTAAGAGTATACAGAAAATGTTTCTATCAATTGAGTAAGTTGGAATAATTGGGTTTGAAGTATAAATTAAATTTTGCAATTTTATAAAAGTCTATCTTAATAGCGATACAATGGACATCTAATGGAAGAGTTCCTCTTAAAAACGATATAAGATTTCGGGTTCTGTATTCTACTTAGGTCCCTATTAAGGCTTACAACTCAACTCTAGTTCAGTTTAAATGTTGCAGTTTTTGTATTATGGTTTACAACGCTGTTATATTGCGGTTAACAAAAACTTTATTATCAAAAAAGTTGTTTTTGGAAATACATAATTTTTCATTATAAGATTTTGTTTGTTAATTCCCTATTTTTATAATTGATAAAAATACTGAAATTTATTGTTGAAGGATAAGCTGTTCCTATGCGCATTTCACTGGTTGCATAGGCCAGATCATCAGGAAACGTTCTCCACAATAATTTTAGAAAAGCCAAAGATATCTGCAAACAAGACTACAGAGGGAATTTGAATTCAATACACTCAAAAAAAAAATCTTTCAAAACAAAAAAAACAAAAAAATAAATTTTTTAATCTAGAATTAAATTCTTTTGGAGCTCTGCTTAAAATATATAATTTTTCAAGATTTCAACAAAAGATACTTCTATTTTTAACCGATGCAGAAGCGCTTTCTCAGTATTTTTTTTTTAATTTTTAGAATTTTTGAAACAATTATATATCTATATATATAAAATTGTAACGTTACTGACTGACTGATTCATCATCGCACAGCCTAAACGCCTGACGCTAAAAACTTGAAATTTGGACCAGGGGTTGGTCTCTCCCCAAATCGATCCACTAAGACGGAATTTTTGGAAATTCGAATGTTTAGGGGGTAAAAAAGGGCAATAACGGGTAAATTCGGTACCCTTATATCTCTAAAACTAAAAGAGATACAAAAAAAATTTAATACTTATCGTTGTTCTTTAGAAAAATAAGCGGACAGGTGTCTGGTACTTTTTGGAAATTCAGCCCTTTAACGGAGTAAACGGATAAAACCTGTATTTTGGTACTTTTTTGTCACCCCATCTATCTTTTAAACCCATAAACATAGAAATAAGGGTTATATCACATTTGAAACTTATCTAAAAAATCCAAATACGAATTTGGTACTTTTTCGAAATTCGGACATTTAAGGGGTAAAAACCGTAACTATTTTTGGTACTTTTTTACAAAACATTTTTTTTTATTCCAAAATTTAGTACTTATTGTTGTTCAATAAAGAAAAATAAGCGGACAGGTGCCTGGTACTTTTTTTAAATTCGGCCTTTTTGGGGAGTAAACTGGTAAAACCTGTATTTTAAAACTTTTTTGCCACGCAATCTATCTATTATACCAATAAACATTGAAATAAGAAATACAAATAAAAATTTGGTACATTTTCGAAATTCGAACGTTTAAGAGGTGAAAATCGTACCTATTACAAAGTAGCGGGTTAAAACCTAGAAACATAAACTTTGGCGTAAAAATATGTCCACGAAAGAAAAGGAGACGCTAACGAAGTAGCGGGTTAAATGCTAGTGTATGTATATAATTTGCAATTTCTTTTAGCATAAAAATATTTTTAAAGTTTTTTTTGTCGGTTTTCGGTTTCGGTTTTTAGACAGTAAAAACCGCGGTTTCGATTTCGGCTAAAACCGAACAGCAATCCCTAGTCGTGTACAGGTATACAAAGAAATCCAGTAATGTATGTAGCACGTCAGAAAGGTATCGATTTATTTGTCAGAGTCATTGGTTGGTTTCTAGGAGATCTAGGAAAATGTTAAAACCGCAGACCACCCTCGAACATTCAAACACCATAGTACATTAAACAACAATAACAACAGAAGCAGCGGTAAGAGTACACACTTGTAAAATCTGAAATACAACTAACTACAGAAACAAAGTTATGGTGGTAAAACCAAATGAGCTATAGTTTAACCAACGAACCGGAAGTTGAGAGAAAAAAAGATGTATTAACAGCACGAAAATACAAAAAACTAAAAAATAAAACGGTAAAACAAGCAAATTGCAAGCGAAAAATGGTATAAAATGAGGCCTGCAACAACTAAAAATGCAAAACTCGAATGGCGGACAGACAAACAAAAACACTCATATAATGGGCTGCCATTTTGTATTTTAACAAAAAGAATTTCGTTGTGTTTTGTTCCAACCAACTTTTTCTTCATTCGCGCCCACTACAACCACAATAACAACTAATGCCGAAAGCAACAAACTTTATTTCACTTCACTTTGCTGCCGTTATTTGGTTTGTTGCAAAAGCTTTCAAAAGAGGTGAGAGCCGCAGGAAGTATAATTGAAAAAAAGAAAAATGAAGAAAAATGGTAGAGAAGTACGAGTAAAGAATGCGATAATATGAATGAATTCATTTGATAAAATGGTAAATTACATTTCCACAATTTTAAGCATATTTTCCATAATATTTCTTAATTATAACGGTTCTTATTACAAGAAGAATTTATTAACGGTACAAAAAAAAATAAATAAAAAAGGTAACAGGAAACATATTTTCTGCTTGGCAACAATATTTTGATGTACGTTTTCATTTCCTTCGTGTATAGCCCAAAATATTAGGGAGGATTATATTTTGTTGGGTGTTAAGAGGAGGGGATTGAAGGGTTTTTAGTAAAAAAAGGGTCCGCCATCTAACGTTTTTTTTTTCAACTAGTGCTTATTTCGTGAATGGTAACACTTAGCTCATGTCTGATTTGACAGATAATTAGTTTTATCCTTCCGCTGAACGAATATGGTTGTGTATACGCTTGAACAACGCTGGGAAATATTGCGACATTACTTTGAAAATCATGGTAATGTTGCAGAATGTGTGCGAAAATTGCGTACGGATTTTGGAAGAAGAGAAGCACCGTCAGCTCCGTATGTTTGTTATCTTGTGAAAAAAATGAAGGAAACTGGCATCCTCATCGATAAACCAAAGCGTGAAAAGCCAAAAACAGTGCGTACACCCGAGAATATTACTGCTGTGGCAGAAAGTGTGCGTGAAGCGCCATCAAAATCAATTCACCGTCGTTCTCAACAATTGAACATTTCGGAGACATCAGTGAGACGAATTTTGCATAAAGACCTTGGTATGACGCCATACAAAGTCCAATTGGTTCAGGAGTTGAAGCCAACTGACCATGCAATGCGTTTTCGCTTCGCTAAGTGCGATCGACTTACAGAAGATGCCGATTTTGCAAAAAAAAAATCATCTTTTCAGATAAAGCTCATTTTTATCTTGGCGGGTATGTAAACAAGCAAAATTGTCGCATTTGGGGAACAGAAAACCCGCACGCATTCATTGAAAAGCCGATACACCCAAAACGAGTCACTGTTTGGTGCGGATTTGGGTCCAGAGGCATAATTTGGCCATTTTTCTTCGAAAATGAGCAAGGAGTGGCCGTTACAGTCAATGGCGATCGTTATCGGGTCATGTTGAACGAATTTTTGTTCACAAAAATTGAAGAGGAGGATATTGGCAACATTTGGTTTCAACAGGACGGCGCTACGTGCCACACAGCCTAAGCTACACTCGATGTCTTGCGCCCTGTTTTTGAAGATCGCATTATCAGCTGCAGAGCTGATGTCGTTTGGCAACCTCGGAGCTGCGATTTGACACCGTTGGACTATTATTTGTGGGGTGCCGTCAAAGATAAGTGTTACGCCGACAAGCCGGAGACAATTGACGCTTTAAAGGACAATATTCGATAATGTGCTTAAAAATTGGACCGATCGTGTAGGCTACTGCATGGCCAGCCGAGGCAGCCATTTGAATGAAATTATTTTCCATTATTAACCGGAAGGATTGTACTTTCAAATAAAAAATTTGAGGAAATATTCAGTAGTTTTTTTTTGTAGCATTTTAAAAAAAAAAAGTTATTTGGCGGACTCTTTATTTTTGCAATTAATACTCCGAAAATGTTTAAATCCTAAAATCGGTTCTGGCCATGATTATCTTTTGGTGAGCTAGATAGGTATATTATAAAAGTTTCTTATTTCATGAACTTTAAAATTTACAGTTAAGGCACTGCAAAATACATGCTGATGATGTATAGGGGTACTTAAATAGCACTGTACAGTCAATTGATGAATCGATAGTGAAAATTAATTATGATTTAAATCGAATTTATCATTGGGCTTCGGGAAATGGACTAAGCGTTAATCCTGGTAAATCTAAATGCATGGTAATCCATAAAAGAACCCTTAATCTAAATCGAGATTTTAATGTTTTTCTAAACAACCAGAAGATTGAAATTGTTACTTCGGTATAAAATCTTAGCATATTTATTAATGACACTCTTTCATGAAGCAATCATGTAAATAAAATTGTCGGCAGGATGTATGGCATGCTGCAAACATTATGGTCAACACATTATTTTAAACTACTAAAAACAAGAATTCTTATTGCGAAGGCTTATCTAATGCCTTGTTTTCTTTATGGCTGTGAAATATTTGCCAACGGCGACTCGACCAGAATGGGGAAACTTAATAAGGTATACAATAATATTATTAGATATGATTATGGCCTGAAAAAGAATGACAGTTTTTCTTCGCATGAAACTAAACCTAACGGTGTTACTTTTGAAAATTTTCTCAAAATTAGAAGCCTCATTTGTATACATAAAATTATATATGATAAAGTACTCGCCTACTTTTATGAACGAATTTCATTCACAAGATCAATTAGGGGAAATAAGATAATTCCTTTGAGATACCGAACTCTTGTCTCTTCCTAGAATTTCTTCACCGGAACTATCAGACTTTAGAACTCTTTACCTCCCAACATTCACCAAAATAGTAACGCATTCAAGTTTAAAAAATAAATTTTAAAATTGTATTCTACAACTTAACTTTGTTATTATTCATCATATTATTCATGTTTTTAGAAAAAGATTCTGCATTTACATAATAGTCTGGTAGTGTATAAAGTCATTTCAAAAAATTTAAGGAATAGAGCTATTACAAAAAGCTTTATAAAATACATAACTGAAATTTAACTCATAGAATAAATTCGAAAAAATAAAAAATGTTGAATATAATAAAGTTGCTTATGAAAAAGAAATAATTCCCAATATCTCTTTAGATTAATTTATTATCAACATGTTTATTCTAAATAAAATGCTGTAGCAAGAACATTTGGTTAGCAACCAGAATTATTCTTCGAAATTAAAGTAAATAAAGAATTTGTATGTGTTGCGTATGCTTTTTGATACGTTTCGTTTTGATTTTATTTACTACAGTACATATTTAATATGGCAGGGCCTGGCCAGGCCCAGGTGAATACAATATGCACAATATTTTCATTAGGCAAATTGCCACGCCCACGCTGTTTCGATTTACACTTTTTCGTTTTGATGAATACATAAAGTTTCTTTCTAATATATTTAATAAATTTATGAAAATAACTGAAAAAAGTAAAAAAATGCCTGGCCAGGCCTTAAAAAACTTGACAAAACACATTTTTTCTTGATTCTTGACGAGCACTAAAAATTCTTGTAAAACAGGAAAAATCACATTTTTTCTTGATTCTTGACGAGCACTAAAAATTCTTGTAAAACAGGAAAAATCAAGACCGTCTGGCAAGCCTATTTTACGGCGACATTTAAAGTTTCTACGAAAAGAAAATCTTTAGAAAATTCTATAACATTTATCACAGAGAAAAAAGTTCTTTCTCAATTAATGGTTTAAAAAGTATTTAAATTTAATTAATTTGATAATTGAATCAATTATTTTTTTAGTTGAAAGAAAATTAAAAATATAATTTTCATTTAATTAATATTTAAATTATTTTGAAATAAATTTTTAATTGAAATATTAATTAAATATCAAAAAATATTAATTGCTTTTTTCGATTAAAATAAAATAATTAAAACTTGTAGAATTGTTGTTGGGAATTGTCAATATTTAATTAAATAAATTAACACATTGTTTGAAATGGCAAAGTTTTTTGATAATTTTTTTAATTAAAATTAAATATATCATTTATTAAATAGAAAAAAAACATATTCACAATTTTTAGTAATCAATGTAATCATTTTGGTAATAAATGCAAAATCAACAACTTGTTTGCTTGATGTTATGAATTTGGTATACATTTGGTGATTGGAGGCAATACTTGATTTTTTCTGTGCAAAGTGATTTCATCAGTGTTAAATGTATTTTTTCGCTCTCTATGTCTAAGCTTTTTATTTATTTACTAATTTATTATTCACTTATTATATTATAACTAGCGGATACCCGGCTTGTGCTACTACGGTCCCCTTGCCTCGTAGTCCCATTTTTTAAAAAATGCATAGCTAATGTGTCCATATAAATAGGGGTCTATCTATGTTTTTAATTTCATTAGAATTTGTTAGACAGTTTCTGAAGGTCAAAACTTTCCCCCTACCTCCCCTAGTTGGCCTATGTTTTAAAAAATGCATAATGTGTCCTTATAAATACGAATATATATGTTTGATAGTTTCGGAGAGACATTTCCCCCTAACTAACCTCGTGATCCTAAAAATATGTTGTTAAAAATTTTACCACAGATGTCGAAATATTGTCAACCTCTTTTTTCGCTCTGTACCACTTTTAGTTTTTCCACATTTAATTACGAAAAAATCGCTTTTCAGTGATCACAGATAAAACTCTCTTCTTCGATTGTAGCGTCATATCACATTTTATTATAAAAAAAATCGATTTTCAGTAAAAAAAAAATAAATATATGTGATCACGGAAATCGTACTTTTTTTTGGATATGAGCGTAATTTAAAAAACTACAGCCATTTTTAGTCTTTCCACGTTTCATTATCGAGCCTTATTAAGAAACTACAGCCATTTTTTAGTTTTTTCACATTTTATTTTGAAAAAATCGATTTTCAGTAAAATAAATATGAGTGATCACAAATAAACCTCCCTTCATCGATTGCAGCATTATAAAGGCAACTGCAGCAATTTGTAGTTTTTACTTTGTATTTTATAAAAATCGGTTTTTAGTGAAAAATATGAGTGATCAGATATAAACGTCCTTCTTTCGACAGGAGTGATATTTAAGAACCTACATATCGCTAATTTTTTTGTAGAACTCCACTAGTATATTTCATTGCTAGAAACATTTTTAAAATCGGACTTAAATTAATAATTGGTATGTTAACTATCGAAATAGAAAATTAAGCAGAGGCTTTGCTTATGGATTTTATGTTCTCTTGGAAGTAACCCAAAATTTGTAGCGAAATGATTTTTATTTTCAGAAATGATTTTTATTTTCAGAAAAATCATTAAAAATTATCAGAAAATTCTTAAAACGTACGATTGCATACAAGATTTATTAATGGCAGAACGTTTTATTATTATGGTGCAAAGCAAATCGGCTGATGCTGCAGGTCCACACCAAGCGCCCAATGCGTTTATGCATCAGTCCAAAAAGTCGTTGTGTAAAATTGTATTGACAAGTTACACAGCAAACCGACAGTAAAGTATCGACTATACCGATATATCGGCAAAAGTGAAGAATCGCCGATTTATTGGTATCGGTATTCGTTACTTCCCTAATATAAATATCTTTTTATGTTTAGTGTTTTAATAGAACTACATTTTAAATTCTCTAGTTTTGATAGTAGTCAACACTGCTTTCTACAGCTGTTATTTGCCACTGTTTGCTCTTACAAAAACTTTGTAAGATTAAACAATTATTTGACCAAAAACAAGAAAAATATTTGACCGTGAGTGGTCACATTATGTTCACATTAGGAACATTTTTGTTTGCTGCCATAAAATTTTTTTTATGCCCAAGGTCAGCTGTTTTTCTGTTTGCCAATAAAAATCTTTCGTGGTCAGATTAGGGCAAACAAGTATTTGGCGTTTTCCATCAAATGTTTGTTAAATGTGACCGTACCTTTAGAACACTTTTTGAATCGATCTAACGATGTCCGTTCATCCGTCCGGCTGGTTGTTTGCCCATGTAACGTCGTGCGAAAAGTACAGTTTGCTATTTTAGAGATAATTGTCACAATGACCAAGCTTATTGAAAATGGCGAGAATCGGTCCATAATTTCTTATAGCTTTCACACAAGATACATTCCGGAATAGAGTCTTTGTGCCCATTAATCATCATAAAAGGTTGGTATTAAGATTAAATTTTATCCAAACTTATTATATTGCAATCTAAATCATCTCGACTAATCTAAACTAATTAATGTTAAAATGCTTGTAAAGTGTGTTTTAGGAATAATGTTATTGTTTTATCCACTATTTTTTATTTTTATTTTTAGACACATTTTGAAAACCTGCATTGGACGCAACAACAACAATAACACTACAAAATAAATTTAAACGGCGGTTTTCTTGTTTTGTGTCGAAGCAACAACAACAACAACAAAAGAAGAAAAAGAAAATAGAGACTAGTTTCATGTTTGAAAAGTAAAAAAGAAGCAAAAATTCCCATGTTCTATTGTTTCAATTATTTAGTTAAATACATCACATCTTCAAAGTAAAATTATTACGAAAACCATACTGCTGATTTTGCACCTATTACTAAAATGATTATATTGATTACTTAAAATTTTAAAAATTTTGAAAAAATATTTTTAATAAATGATATTTTTAATTTTAATTAAAAAATTGATCAAAAAACTTTGCCATTTCAAGCAATGTGTTAATTTATTTAAATAAATATGGACAATTCCCAACAACAATTCTACATGTTTAAATTATTTTATTTTAAACGAAAAAAGTCAATTAAGATTTTTGGTTATTTAATTAAAATTTTAATTGAAAATTTATTTCAAAACAACTAAAATGTTAAATAAATCAAAATTAAATTTTTAATTTTCTTTCAACTAAAAAAATAATTGATTCAATTATCACATTAATTACATTTAAATACTTTTTAAACTATTTTTTTAATTGATAAAACACTCTTTTCTGTGTACGGAAATGCTGCTGGTATCTTCTAATTGTGAGTTCTTCTGTAAACAAAGGGCGAAATGCAACAAAAGTGAAACAAACATGTATAACGTGTAAGTAAATAATAATATTCTCTCACTTTGAGTTGAGTTAATCCCAATGACTCAATTTACTGACAGTCATGACAGTTTGTCATAAAATTTAACCCAATGACTCTTTTCTTCGATGTTGTTCTGAGTCATCGCACTGACGACATTTTTATTAAACTGACTCGGAATCGTCATTTCTGTGATGCCGATGTGTTTTCCCATTGATGAGATAAAGTCAATTATTGACCCTAATGAAAATTTGTACAAGTGATGTTAAGGCTGATATCACAATGATGAAAAGTATCATGGGGTCAAAAACCGATGTCAAAATACCTCTGCTTTATGACGCCTTTTCTATCAGTGTACTCCCGAAAATAGCTTTTAATGCCGTAACTTTCTTATTAATGTTGGCATTGAAATAACAATTGGCGACAAAACTGTTAACAATAGTTGGAATATCATGACAAAAGTTGTAGGTCTGTAGGCTGGTAGGTCCGAAATACTTCTTAAAATCACTTAAAATAATATTCGGCCCAAAGAACTTTTACACGTATCTTAACCTAATTAACATAATTTTGTTTTGGCGGGCATGATTGTCAATGCGTCTCTAATAGAGTACACTCCCGAAAATGTTTCAATACTGTGGTGTAGAGTATCGTATGTTCGGGCATGACCGACTTTACTTTCTTACTTCTTCTTAATGTTCGTAAAAAAAAACTTTTCATATAAATCTCTATCATAAATCGCAACATTTTTCAGCGAAATATTCGTTATTAAATTTTCCTTATTAAGAGAAAATCTCTAGGGTTTCCTTATTAAATTATTATAGTTTTGAAAAAAAAAAAATATTTTTTTTGTTTTATTTACCCTAAAAGCTTTCTGTGCATAGTGTTTTGTTTTCTTCCTTCCTGTACGTTTTTCTTGACGACTTTTTTCATCTGCGTTGTGTTTGTCTTCATAAAGCTCGTGCTGCGGCGTCTCCGTGTCTTTGTATGGCTTAAACGCCAGTGGTCCTTTGTGCTTAATTTTTAAAGTATATGTGTGTATGAGTTTTTGTTTCTTATTCTAAACATTCTATATTTTCTAGAGAAAAGAAATGAGTGTGAGATATTTTTTTTGCTGAGATTTTTTCGTACTTGTTTTTTGTTTCACATAATAATTCACAATTCTAATATTTCATTTGCTGTTAAGTTTATACCTCCAAGGAAAAATCTTTTCAATTATATCTTTCGTGCAAATTGCTCTCTATATAGACTTATTATGGGTACATGCAGAACGACAAACATTCATATAGTTTTTTTTTTACTTTATGGTTCAATTAAGTTTTCCCGTTTCTGCTTTTTTATGAAATACACTGTTTTTGTTGTTTTTTGGAAAAAAAAAATCTTTGTGCTGATTTGTTGATTTTTTTCTCCGCTTTTATTATGTTTTATTCCCATATTTTCTTTACCGATGACAAACTATGAATTTTTTCGCTTTGCAAAATGTAAAAGAAAATTTTATTAATGCAAAGAATTAAATTTGCTATGTATATAGTGGGCAATAAAAGCTTTCAGCCACTGCAAAGAAGTTCAATAACGACTTTCGGTTATGTTCCTTGAGCAGCAATTAAGAAGTCAGCACTTGGGTCCCTCAGTGGTCCCGTTGTCATATCAAGCGGCAATGTCTATCCAACAGAGCAGTTACTCAAAATGTGTCACTGCTGGTGGAATTAAACCAATTCATTTTCCCAATGAAGATTAGAAGCAGCCTTAGTTATGTATATCTTAAATAGATCATCAAAACAGACAAGCACTGGTTTTCCCAGGTATCTCTCCCTAATGTCCCGAATTCCAGGATACTGACACAAAAAACGAAACACAGTTTCCTCTTCCTCCTCGTCATGACAATTTCTGCTTTAGTCCTTGAATTCCAGACCCATTCTCTTTGCAGCCATCACTAAGATCACTGTTCTAATCTGTTCCCTATTGAATCTATTTTTCCTCTTTTTCTTATGCTTATCCCGCAAAGCTCTACGCTTGTCTTTAAGAGAGCAGGGTCTCTGGCGAGAATCAAACCCGTAACCCCCGTACTAAGAGAATAGCTCTATACCAACTAACCTACCGGGGCACGTCCTCCGTTCATCATAGCCAGGCCCAATACCCTGGATACATAGCACGTAGATTCGCGAGTCCACCCCAACTATGCAATTCTATAAGACTCGCGATAAATTAGTGACTTACAGCGAGTCATAGCTAATCTGCTATGCTACTTGGTTACCCCGGCAGTTCGTATGCACTGGTATTCACATAAGCCTTACTTTAGAATTAATAACTAATTAGAATTTTCATTAGAAAAAGTCAGTAGTATTTCAGCATTGCGAAAAGTTTTTGCGAAAGATATTTTTAAATTTGCAAAATCAATTGAAAGGATTGAAGTTCGGCTTTAATTTTTAAACAAAATTTATAAATTTTAACTAGATATTAAAAGATATAACATTGAAAGCCTTTCGTATTTACTTTAACCCTGCTGTTAGGTTAGAAAAAACTTACGAAGAATGTTATGTTTATATACCATTTGGTCCATATACACGTGTGGAATTCCCCTTTTTTGTTTTTTTTTTTTTTTAATCAACACAGATTATATATGTAAAAGACAATTCTAGGATCCCTCTTTTTGAGTTTTTTTTTTGTAAAAAAGCACAAATCTTTGACTGCTTAATTTAAATTTGTGTGTTGTTTTCAATAGTTCAGACGTGTTTTACTTACGACATGGCAAACTTGAGTGAATGTGAGATACGAGAACTGCTCAATGCAGAAAGTGACACAGAAATTTTAGATTCGGGAATTTATTATATTTCAGAATATAGCAAGCAAGTTCTTCTAAAACAGATACTGAACGGGAACCTGTTCTAGGTGCAGCTAGTTCTGTTGATCCGTGTTTTATTGCTAAAAGCAAAATGGTTTCGAGTGCCACTCAATTACCTTAGCCTATTGAAGCTACGGCTAAGAATATTATCTCAACACAACCAGGACCAACTCCATTTGCAGTGTCCAGATGCACTTTTTGTTATTTTTTCCGCCTCTAATGTAAAGAATTATCATCGAAAATACTAATAAGTACGTCAGGGTCAAGCTTGTAGAAACTGCTGCTCAAACGGTTGGTACCTACAGCACAAGCCGGAAAACAAATCGATGGCCAAACTTTGTATTTGCAAACATACTTGATATATCCGCTTTGAATGCGTACACACTATTTTCTGAAATTTAAGCTTCATGGGCTCTAGCTGATCGGAATCGCAGGAGACCAGAGTTTTGGTGGCAACGTATGTGATGAAACGTACCAGATTACCTCAAGAGTTCTCAGCACAGTTATTGACTGCAATACAATCCCAACGCATAGTTCCAATGGCCTTCAAATAATAATACTTCCAATTCAGGGGCTCGAAAGCGTGGAATTTGTAGTTGCTACAAGTCTAAGTCTGACATAAAATGCTCCATTTTTTATTTGCAAAACTAACCGAAAAGTCTTTTGCTCGTCACAATCGACAATTTTTGTGAAACAATCTAATAAACATTATTTAATAATGTAAAAAAATCAAAGAAAATATACTATGGACCAAATTATCCCTTAACCTAAGATTCGTAATTCTTTATTTTTTTCCGTCCTGTTTTAAGTTAGAACCTTAAATTTTTGTATATAACATTGTTTTATATAAAGACCACGTGGGCTAAAAAAATAAGTCAGTATATGTATATCACTGTTCAAAAATTACAAAGGAAACAATTCAAAAATGGGACCAAATGGGCTTAACCTCACAGCAGGGTTAATCTATTGATACTTATTATGATTTATTATTTAAATCCTGAATGACACAAGAAATAAATTCGCATTTGGTGAAATTTGGCGATGTTGCCAAGAATTTTGCTTGCAAAGGAAAGTTGAGCGTTTTCTGTTTAACCGGAAATGGAAAAAGTCAGGAAATTTAGGAACCCTAATTTATATTTATTTATATAAATTTATATTTGTTTATATAAATTAGTAGTTTGCTGGTCTACCAGTGCGGGGGTTGCGGGTTCGATTCCCGCAATAAGCGTAAAGTTTTGCGGGATTAGCATAAGAAAAAAAAAATATTATGGAACACAGAAAGACAGAAAACTTTGATAGCACATTTTTGCAGTTAGCTTTCTATCAATTCATATATAAAATACATCAAATCAAAGCTATTTACTTAATTTAAGCTCACTTCTCTCACCCACTGTAATATTGTTGCTCAACCATTTTTTAACATTTCTTTATTTTTAATAAAAATGGAGAAATATTTAGTAGTAAAAAAATGCCTTTTCTATATCAAGTTTCTTGAAATTGTTAGTACATTTTTCGTGTTCTTTCTATTTTGACTGCTTGTGGTGCCACAGCAGTCACAGTTAATTACGTTAAATCTTCTGGCTTAAGGGGTTCTTTGGTAAATTTTCGTCATTGTGGTTGTTGTTTGTGGTCTGTTAGACATCTTGTTGAGTTCAAAGAAAATATACCGTATAAAATAAATAAAGGAGGTCTCAAAGAGAATTATGAAGGTTTTAGGGCATAAAAGGCCACCAAATTTTTGGGACATTGGGGAATTGTAGTAGGAAAATGGAAATTATAGAAACATCTTCTAATTGGACACATTCAAGAGAAAGGGCTAATTTTAAGATCTGCCTTAATCATGGCTTAAGCTATTTAATTGAAATTTGACTGGCTCAATAGGAAAGACAGCATACGAATTGCAATAGGATAATTTTTATTTATTTTTCTGACACTACTACGCGCACAAAGCACTGCTTTTTTATTTTATGAGATAATAAAATGATAAGAAATATCAATTTCAATCGTAGAAGTAACATGGCCATTGCGACCATTTATTTTAGACGCCAATTTAATGAAATTCTTTACGAAAATATGGGTTTCCAACGACATAATATAGAAATAATTTCAAAGGCATTATTTTTCCAAATGGTTTAGTCAAATGGTGTCCAAGATTCACCCAGGTGTTGTGCTTATGCGTCCTTGGAAACATTCACTTTTTGGCGTTGAAAAATTAGGCGAAAATAGGGACAAACAGTACCAGAATCTTATCTGAGTCCTAAAACTGCAAGATCTCCAATAGATCGCGACTAAAGAAAATCCTGTCTGGATGCTCAGGAACCAGTGTCCCCATAGATATAGTTCCTGTACTGGTTATTGTGTTGGTTTTCACATACTCTAGACTTATTTTTTTCTCCCGGTGTTAAGAGCAATACATCATGAGGCCTTACTGACAGCTATGCACACTAATCCAGATGTATTCTACACCTGGTCCTGGGATTATGAGTTAAGTTATCTCTCTAACTAAAACAATTAGTTCTTGCGAATGAATTGGAAAGTTGATTCAACTTGGACGTTGTGCAAACGCAGCCGAAATAAGCACTAAATGCTTAAAGAAATAGACTTAAATTAATTTTCTAAAATATGTTAAGCTCCAAAATTTTAGGGCAATGTTTTTGTATGTCTTATTAAAATTTTAAATTTTTAGAAGTTCAATTGAAAATATTTGTTCAAATTACAAGCTCTGTCAAACTCACGTTCACACATGTATTAACGTTGGTGGAAAAATCCAATGCTTTTTTGTTTTAAAATGTTTTCGTTTTTTTTTTGTACTTGCAAACAGACACGGACACACATGGGCGAAAAAGTAGAGCTGCAAAACTATCGATAGTCGGTCCAATCGATAGTTTCGATAGTTAGCTTAAAAACTATCGATAGTATCGAAATGTTTTGTATGTACCACTTCTGTAAACATGGTAGTGGATTAAGGTGGTAAATAATGAAAAAGTCTTTAACACTTCATTACAGAAAGCGTTTTACAGGTATAAAATACAAGCATATTCACTTAAAATTTCAGTGTCATCTGTTTATTCAGATATAGAGACTGTTATATGGCAGCAGGATTGTGAGTTTTCTTTAACCTTCGGCGGCAAACTATTCACCTAAAATCTAGAAATTTAGAAGGTTATTATATAAATCTCTTCACATTGCGGTGAATTTTTTTTATATATGATTTTGTAAATTTTCAAAAATTTATAAAAAAAAATATTTTTCAAGGCAGCTGAAGTGTTTTACAAAATAGCCCCATTAATATTTTTAAGATTTTGCGTTAAGAGAATTACAAAAAGTTTATGTACTGCAAAAAACTTGTGTTGAATGAATTGTTAAAAATGTTTCGTTAATTACTTCTAATCAACTTTTTAGTAACTTTTAAAATTTTCCGATAGTATCGATAGTGTTAAAAATCTATCGGTAGTCAGCCAAAAATAAAACTATCGATACTATCGATTGTTTTGCAGCTCTATGAAAGAGTGCATTTTGTTGTATTCCTAAAATGTGTACGTTTTGGTGCATTACACACTAGTTCTCTCTTAAGTTAATGTCAAGTGGGCGAATTTCGGCCCCGTTCAAAAAATAAATTGAAATGAATGAAACATATATTTATCATTCAGGAGAATTGATTTTGTGGTGGTTCTTATCATATTCTTATTTTAACAAATTCACTTAATAAATCGAACTTTTCCAGGCCTGGCATAAATACAACATTTTTCAAAACACACAATAAACAATCGTATAATGAGACAACACTTTTGTATGAAATTAACCAACAACAAAGATACAATATTGTATAATTAGACAATTATAAATACATATTATATTATAAATACTACGAAACTACGAGCTTGTGAATTGGACTATTGTTTTAAAATGTAAGAAAAAGGTTTCGAACTTTATAAAGCTTTAATCAGAAATTTAATAAAACTAAAAAAAGGTGTAGTGTGAATGTTTTTTATTTAAAACTGGCACTTAGTTCTTTTAATAGAAAACAAAACATTAATTTTTTCAATTCCAGAACTAGTTCGTTAATCACTAATTTTTTATAATTTAAAATGATCCCGAATAAACCAAACTAAATTTGTCGGCATTTGGATTTCCACTCGCACATTTTCTGGGAATACCTCAAAATTTTTTTTCGGATTCGAAATTTTTTAGGAAGTGAAATTTTTTAGAAAGTGAAATTTTTTGCAAATTGCTTGACTTTAATATATGATTTTTTTTTAAATTTGTATAGCTGAAGGCTAATCGATATAAAAAAACAAAAAGGTGCGTATTCAACAAGATTTGACAATGATGGCGATGACCTCTAAACACCAAAACAATGACAATAATCTCAAATAATAAGAGATACATTTTATACGTTCCTGAGAATGCACAAAGTTTGGGAAACTAACAGCCCTACTCTCGATGTATAATGCCCGTTATTTCTACAAATAGGTATCTAGATGTGTATAGATATCGATGGCGTTACGAATTTTTCATAATTTTAACACGTATGTCTAACCTTTTAGTTAAATTGTAGTGTATTTTACATCATACGATTTTCATTAGTTAATTCAAAAAGTAAATAAAAATTCAAATATGGCGTTATTTTAAAAGAAAACTTAAAGGAAAAAACACGTAGGCAAAATTTACGTTGAAATTACCAAAATAGTTTAACGGATCGGCAAAGATATGGGCATTAGTATAGACATTTGGCTGAAATGTATCTCATCTATACACTCAAAGAAAACATTTTTTTTAAATGGTTACTGCAAACAAAACAGTTTTAAGCGACAAATCATCAAAAATTGTAAGGTTATGGTCAATTACATAATTGTTACAAGGCATCGATATGCAATTATGTTATGCTTAATTATAACCGTACAAGGGCATACTGCATTATACATTGCAGTATCCAGTAAAGTTTTACTGCTTACTGAAAATAATTTCAGTAACAAATAATTTTTATTAACTGAATACTGCAATATTTCCAGAAAGCAGAACAATTTTATATGTCCCATTAACCACTACACTGATAGAAAAGGCGTCATAGCGCTGATGTTTTTTGACATCAGTACTATGACAAGTGTCTTCGTTTTTGACCTCATGACATTTTTAATCATTGTGATGTCAGCGTTAAAATAACTTGGCCAAATTGTCATCAGGGTCAAAAATTTAAATTATGTCATCAATGGGATGACACATTGGCATAACAGAAATGACGAATTGGAGTCGATTTTTTAAAGCATGTCATCAGTGCGATGACGAACTGTCATCAAATTGAGTCAAGTCAAATTGGGAGAATATCCTTATTTACTTACCCGTTACGCATGTTTGTTTCACTTTTGTTTTATTCCGACCTTGTTAACAGAAGAACTCTCAATTATAAGACACCAGCAGCATGTACGGTATAGTTTTCGTAATAATTCCACTTCAAAAATTTTATGTATTTATATAAATAATTAAAAAAAATTGCTTCTAGTTTCACTTATTAAACATAAAAATAATGGTAATAATATATTATGACATGATATATTATGTCATCGTGATGGCAGTTTGTCATCGCACTGATGTCATCGCACTGATGACAGTTTGTCATCGCAATGATGACATGATATATTATGTTTTCGCACTGATGATAGTTTGTCTGTACTGATGTCAAAATATATCAGCGTTATGACGCCTTTTCTATCAGTGGTCACAAAATTTGGCATCGAATTGATGTCACTGTAGTCATAGCGTAGATGACGCATAAAATATGACAACATTTAAGGAAGACGTTCGGCATTGGATTGAGGTCACTTTTTGCCTCATTGATGCCATTTGTAATATCACTGATGTCACAATTCTGATGTGATGGCATCACCAATATGAAGATGCATTTTTTCTATGAGTGTAGCCAAATGCATATTTTTCATGCAAAAAGCATATAAAACTTGACCTGGTAATATGAAAAGCCCATAATCTTCGTCCACTAGTAGTGGTTATAGGAGATTTTCTTGGCTTTAAAGTATTGTAAATTTCAATTTCGCCCTCAGTGGTGGGTATTGTAAACATTTGTGATATTTTTGAACTTACTTTACTGTTTAAATTTAATTGTTTATAATCCACATTTTTTATATAATTACCAATTTTTAATTAAAAATAAAAAGCATTCACAAATATCAAAAATATTTCAATTGGGCATTTAAAAATTATGTACGCAAATGTACCAAATGATGTACCAAAAAAAAAAAAAAAAAAAAACAAAAAGATAATTTCCTATTCAATGAATATTCAACCAAAACAAAAGTCAAAATTTATTTAATGTTTTAGTAACTGACATGTTGTCAGACTTGTTTCTGTTTCAATTTAATTGTCTGTATGTTTGAATGTGAGTGTTACATGTGCAACTTTTCAAATATAAAAACCAATTTTCATTAAAATTTATAGAGCTTCCGGTTTTTTGTTTTCTTTTAAATATTTTTTTCTAAAAAAAAAATTGTACAAAAATAAAAAAAAAAAATACAAAAAACTGTTACAATTTAAATGGATTATTACAATTTTTATTTGAAAAAAAGATGATAAAAAATAAAGTTTTTTTTTTAAGTCAGCAGGATTTTTTTTACTCAAAAAAATCCTTGTTAAAAAATTCAATAAAATTAACTTGGAAATTATGAGCGTGTCAAATAAAAAACACGAATTCTAACAACCCGTCAGCACTTTTAGGGACAGAAAAAATACATCCTTATATATTCATTCATATCTAAAAAAAAATTTTGAAAGGATTTTTTAAGTTAAAAATTATTTGAATTTTTTATTACAACAATTGAAATGTTTTTATGCGTAGAAAATTTTACATTTTTTGTCTATTTAATACTGCATTTGGGGTCGTTTTGTGAATATTCAGGGGTGTTTTATGCGTTTTTTCTTTCACTTTTTTTTTTGTTTTGTTACAGTCTTTTTGTGTTTCTATTATTTAAGCCCACCCCTCGTGCTGATTATCACCATGAGTATTTTTTTTAATTCACCAAAAAAAAAAAAAAAAAAAAAATAAGCTGTGAAAATATTTTTGTTATTTTTTTAAAATAAAATTTTTAATATTTTGGGCAAAAAAAAGGAGAGCTGAAATAACAACTGCTTGATTTTAATTGTTAGATAAAGTCAAAAGGATTTATGTTACAATTATGTTTTCAGTTTTTAATGAAATAAATCTTTTTTTTTAGTACCAAAATGTGTTTCTGGGACAAAAAAACTTTAAAACATAACAAAAGATTCTGACATGTGCACTTCATATTTAAATTTGAAATGACATTTAATTTTGAATGGATTTAAAAAAAGTAAATACAAATTTTAATTGGCATTAACTAAATTAAACTTATCAATTGTGCACTATTTTTAGATACATAGCACTATTTCCAAAAGAATTTCCGAACTATCCTCAAACAAGTTAATCTACATCTTCAAGCCTATCACTGAAAAGCGAATATATTTTTTTACATTGGTTAAGCTATGTTCATATATTAAATATTTGACGTCCTACGCGTTACCACTTGTTTTATTAAAAAAGTGTTTGCTCTTGCAACACGTTTGCTCGGTCAAAAATCATTTAACACTTTCTTAATTACATTATACAATTATCTTCTTACAAATAAAGATAAGGAAGTCAATAAAACTTGTTAAAAATAAAGCTTAATTTTAATAAATTTTCTGGTCATGTTTTTTTCCGACAAATATTTGTCTATATTTATTATTTTTATTTTTTAAAATAAACTAAAACCATTTCTAAAAATTGATTTAAGTAAATAATTTTTTCAGGTACATATTGTGTTCATAAGTATGAATTTAAATTTAAAATTATTAAGATTTACAAATACAATTAAAAATTATATTGTAACTTAATTTAACCGAGCTATAGTAACGTAGACATTTAGCCCATTGTAGTGGAACAGACAAGAGTCCCTGGCGGGAATAGAAGGCGCAACCCACGTACTAATAGACTAGCTCACTAAACTAAAAAAAATTTTGCCGCAATTTAAGCATCAATAAAAAAAATCAGTTTTAATTACAAATTAATAATTAAACGTTTAATTCACTTGATTAAATTTTTAATTAAAACTTTATTATATTTTTGATTAATGCTTTAATAGGGGCAAAATTTTTTCTGTGTAGCAACTAGCCTACCGGGGCACCCATACATACTTATAATTGTATTGAAACTTAACAACCATGATTAAAAAGATTTATCGATATTATTTCACTATGTTTGGGTTCCAATGGATTTGGCATTCCCTATGTAAGCCACCAGAAGACATTTGAAGACATGCTATTGAACGGAATTCATAAAGCACACGCAGAAAAGGCAGACCATCCTACACCCGGCGCCGATAAATTGAAATTTAAGCCAACACACTCTCCATCGGACAAACCGGAAACGAATTTGTTTTGGCTCTACGCTCCTTATAGGAGCTAAAGAAAATAATAATGTTTGGATTCTTACTAGTGTGAAAGTTTTCCTTCCTACTTTGGACTTCAAGAAGTTCAAAAACATGTGAATAATTTTTTTTTTTAATATTACCTATGCTAATCCCGCGAAGCTATACGCTTTTCTGCAGGAGACCAGAGTCACTGGCGGGAATCGAACCCGCAACCTCGGCGCTGATAGACTAGCTCACTACCAACTAACCTACCGGGGCACCCTTGAAAATAGATAATCATTAACAACTACAAATTTCGATCCACCAAGAAAAATTTAATTTGGTTTAAAGATTGGTGTTTGACTATTGACTGCCAGCCGTCGTCAATAGCGGTGAGTGTTAAACGCCAAATATTTCTGAAGAGATAGTGTGGTTACTATCGAAACATGTCAAATCATCCCGTCCTTGGCTCAGTCCCAGCTTCAGCCAATAATGAAAAATGATCAATAATTTTTAATTCAAATTAGGTTGTAAATTCCTTTCTTCATTAAAAATAATTTAATGAAAATTAAATTTGATGAGCTTAAGCCTGATTAAAATATAAAAAATTGAATCAAAATTTATAATATATATAAAAATGTTCCAAGTTAAAAATGTGCTCCAAAAGGATCAAGTTTTTACTATGAAAATGCAAAAAAGTTCTTACAAACCTGATGATGGGGTTCATGATTTTTCTGTGGGAAGTTCCAGGATTGGAATATAAGCAGTTTTTTAACCTTAATAAAACTTACGATTTGCTTACTTTTATTTATTTAAGTATTTGTGTGCCTGCGAAAAAGTCATGATTACCGAGAAGGGCTTCTTGATATTTGTTTTGTAATTGACTTTCGTTACCATACGTTGTTATGTGTAAAGAATAGTTGTAAATTTTTCACCTTAAAATCAGCTTTTTTTTCATAAACATTCATTGCACTATAATACAGTACTTTTCGCATAAAGTTTTTCGAATTTTATACAAATTATTGTTCTATGGTCCATTTCGCTTGTAGGACATTTCTCTTTAAAAGCCACACTTGCTTTACATGCTTTGTAATACTCTATGTAAAAAAAATTCGCTTACAGTCCACTCTGTTTTAATATATAATTTTTTTTTTTTTTAACAAACTGGCAATAGGTTTTTATTTGCCTTGCTGGTAACTTTTATTAATGTCAAATTTTTGTTCATTGATACAAGTAAAAAAATGAGTAACGCGTTATATTGAGTGATTTTATTGAAGAAAATACTTTTTATATAGTCCATAATGTGGATTATACTAGGATCCATTTATTATCCATAAAATGGCTTGTAGTCCACAAAAGTTGTGCAACTATAGTAGTAAACTATAAGCAAAAAATGTACTGTAGTTCTTTTATTTTAGCGCATTATTATGCGCTTTTTCTCTTAAGCTCTTTAAAAACACGATTTTTTTAATGGATATAATTAGGCAAGTGATTTTGAAAACAAAACGATTCAATATCAATAAAATTTCTGTCAGTATCTTTAAAATTTGATATCTAATACATTTTTCTTATTTTTCCTGTCAATATTCTTTTAAATTTGATATAATCATGTTAACTGAACAACCAATTAAGACTATAATGCAGATATGGATTTTAAAATCGCTCGAAGTTCATCACACCTGCTGAAATCGATCGTTTTGAAATCGTTTGATTTTCATTACATCACGTATAAAATTCGACTACATAAATGAAATTTTAACAACAATTCTTTAGTTTAAAAAAAAATTCTATTCATTTTGTCTACTGAGTTCGTTATTTGTTTTTATTCCAAATTAGAACTAAAAAGTAAATAGTTTTTGATTCTATTTAAATCAATTTAACAAAAATTGTAAGTTTTTTTTTCTTCCTGCAAATTTGCAGTCTACAATATTTCGTTTGAATCCATTTTGTTCAGTATCTCATATGGCAAAACACAATTGATATTATTGTTATATCGATGGAATTTAAAAAAGTGACTTAATTTTAATTTAGGCCCTAATTGTGTAAAACGCAACACAACGCCAATATTACATTGAAAGCAAAAACAAAGTAAGAAATATTTCATAATTTTATTGTTGCTTTCTACAGAAATTCATACTGCGTTTTAAAACTTTCAACGCCGCAAGATATGCAGCGTTTGAAATTTTAAAATTCAATATGAATTTCTGTAGAATTATAAAAAAAATGTGTTGACTTTGTTTTTGCTTTCAATATAATTTTTGGCGTTGCGTTGCGTTTTATACAATTAGGGCCTTAAGTTCAACTTATTTTGCAAACTGGATATATTTGGTATTGGTGTAAACTCAAACACATACAAAGTTTCACCTTTTCATAGACTTTTACACTCATTTTATTTGTATTTATCTTTTAATATGAGTAGTCCGCTATATTAATAGAACATAATTTTTATAAAATGGAGCAAAACTTCTAGTTCTGAAATAAAATTATTAAATTAATATTAGTATGAACATAACATGTAGTACTTCTTAATCATATGTAGGAATTTCAATTTTCATAAATACATTTCGTTCGATTAACATAGTGGACTTAGCAAGTGAACTGACTACTCATGTGAAGTTTTGAATGGAATGTTAAACCCAGATAAAACGTGTCATTAAATAAAAAAATCCAGCAGATCCTTTTGTGATAATCATGATCTACTACTGCAAGGAGTAGATCAACCCAGCTGCAAAAATTAAAGGCCTAATATGTTGTATTTTTTTTTGGAATGCACTCGCTTTTACCTAATTTATTTTACATTCCTTTCTACCTTCTTAAGTGTTGCATTCTAAAAGATCTGTCTTCTTTACAAGAGTTTGCGGGGGATTGTATAATTCCTGCAATAAGAAGCGAATAGGAAAAAGGTACAAAAAAATCTTTTGGAACAATAACTCTAAATTTAATTGAAAAATAGTTTTAAATACACAGAAAAAAATTAAAGTTGATTTCAATTAAAAAAATTTGTGATATTCATTAAAATATTAATTAAATTTTGCACCAGCAAGCAAATAAACAGTATCAATTAAACGTTTGATACACTTGATTAAACCTTTAATTCACTTGATTAAATTTTTAATTAAAACTGATATTATAAATGGGTTTCTAGATTATACAAACTTTGATTTTCGTTTGTTAAAAATTCTGAAATTTTCCACGATTCCTTTATTAAAAAGTCACATGCCATTAATAATTTTTACCTATCCACAATAATAATTACAGTATAATAAACTTCATAATCACTTCAAACACTTTTAAAATGCCATTGATCCTTAATTGATACAATCAAAACAAAATACTCTAGTGATTAGTACAAAAAGAAAATAATCCCCCTAATTTTCAAAAGTTTCAATTTTCATTGATCTTTTACACTGCCATTGTTTGTCTTGGAATAATAGAACAATTAAATTTTAAATTGTGAAAAATCAAAGTTCAAAGTATTAATCAATAAATTGAGCGAACAAATAAATCCGCACCACAAAATGATCAACAAATTGATCCATTCAACCATTCAATAAAATGTTCAAACAATTTCGAATTAAATTGATGGGTTTTACCTGGCACTAAATAAAAATCAATTGAGGGTAAGAAGAATTTTTTCGTACCTTTTACTCACACTGTGGAACTAGTTAAGCATTGAATAACGAGCATTTGAGGGGTGAGAAATCACTGTCAGAGAGTGAGTTCATATAAGGCAGAGACTGCTCATTTAGAAACTGTTGTGTTGTTTTGTAAAAGACTTTTTGACAAATGATTGTTAAACATTTTTTTATTTTGTTGAAATTTATATGGGTTAATAGGCTTAAATCGTCAATTTGCTTTATAAACTATTGCCGAATAGATTTTTGCACTTAAGTATATTCATATGTATATACTATATATATGTGTATATATATTTATTTTTTTGGGTGAAGTTAATATTATTAATCTTTATTTGGTTTGATCCTTTTTCTAATGAACTTGTTACTTTTTTTTATTATATTAACATTTTAATTGTCCTTGTTTGAGATAATTAATCAAAACTGAGTTTGTTACTTAACTAGGGAGTGACAGACAGAAATATGGGCAGTTTTTTTCCATTCTGGTAATAAATAATTGTGTTAGTTTTATGTAACCACTGTATAATTTGTCAATTTATTAGCGAGAATATTATACACCAATTTTGTTCTTTTTTTTCGAAAAGGAATTTTGTAAAAACAAAATCTTTATCGACACAAATATAAAAGTCAATTTTCTCGTCCTATGAACTAGTCTAAAGAGTAATACAAATCTATGTCAGGTAAGCCTCGTTTTACTCGTTTTTATAGTAATCGTTTTTTTAATTTCGAGTTCTTTTGTTATTCGAATTTAAGTACCACGCTTCAAAAAACGGGCAACTGTAAACATTTTTGAAAACTGGTTCCAATTTTTGTTTAAGAAACCGAAATATTCACAAGTTTAAAAAATTTGGACTTGTCACAAAAATTTGGAGCATTTTAAGTAGGGAGGTAACGATACGCCTCTAAAAGAAATATCGCCGACACCAATGCGAATATTAAATTTAAATTCAAGGTCATGTCATTTTTGTTTAGTAGAGATACTTTTTTCAATAGCCTTTTTTAACAGATCACGTGTGAGTCGTGTCATGCTGTTATGTTATTTTTGTTTAGTATTGCTTGGCATTTCATAATGGAAAGACTAACGCCTGAACAACGTTTACAAATCGTTCAACTTTATTACGAAAATTCACGTTCTGTGAGGAATGTGTTTCGTGCACTTCGCTCAACTTATGGTCAACATAATCCGCCTACTGAGCGTACTATTCGCAACACCATCACCCATTTTGAGACCCAACATTTATTATTGGATAATATTCGACCGAATAGACCACGTCCAGCACGCTGTGAAGAAAATATAGCGGCCGTAGCTGAAAGTGTACACAAAGAAAGTGGAATCGGCGCCGTTCGCAGGAACTCGGACTGACGTATGGAACGACTTGGTGCATTTTACGTCGAGATATTAAATTGAAAGCGTACAAAATATAGCTTGTGCAACAAATGAAGCCGCTCGACCTTCCTACCCTGGCTCAATGGGTATGTAAACAAACAAAATTTCCGCATTTGGGACGAAGAGCAACCTGAAGGGATTCAAGAACTGCCACTTCATTCAGAAAAAACAACGGTTTGGTGTGCTTTGTGGGACGGTGGAATCATCGGTCCATATATCTTTAAAAATGATGCCGGTGCGAACGTAACCGTAATGGCGACCGCTATCGTGCCATGATAACCGACTATTTGATGATTGAAATTGAAGCTAGTGATTTTGGCGACATTTGGTTTCAGCACTTCCCACACATCGCATCAATCAATAGATTTATTGAGAAAACACTTCGGTGAGCACATAATTTCACGTTTTGGCCGGTCGATTGGCCCCCAAGATCGTGTGATATCACACCGTTAGACTTTTTCCTGTGGGGATATGTAAAGTCTAAAGTTTATGCGGACAACCCCGCTTCGATTCAGGTTTTGGAGAAAAACATCACGCGTGTCATTCGCCAGTTACCAGTCGAAATGCTCGAACGAGTTATCGCAAATTGGTCTCAACGGATGGACCATCTGCGTGTAACAACGGCCAACATTTGATAGACATTATCTTCAAAAAATAAATGCCAAAAAATGTTCTTTCAAATGATAATAAACATTCCCCATTAAATTTGAATTTTCTGTGTTTTTTTCTTTAAAAAAGTAGGGAACCTCGAAATGGACACGCATGCACACTCATTAGAAGACATATTTGTTTTTATCTCCATTCTAAACAATGTTGCCAGAAATGAAGTTTGTCGTGTAAAATATTATGAAATAGTTGTTAGTCAAAAATTAAGGTATTTGGTTGTATTTGTCATTCTAACATAAATTTATTGAAATAACATAATTTTATGTTACATTTGCCTTCTATTTATGAAGTGAAATTTATCGTTTGTTGCTGGGACGAAAATTATTTTAGCATTCTTTTAAAAAACAAATGCAGTAAATAAGCTAAAGGTTAACGGAATTTTTTGTTTTATGATTTTGTAAACATTTTACTAGAACATTCAAATCAGGTAGGCTATTTTCTCTTTTGTCTAAAAATACATGGTAATTTTTACATACAAAAACAAAAATATACATGAGTATTGTTCTTGCCGGTGGCATGTCATAACGTCCAGTGTCATAGTGTCCATGGACGTTATGACACTTTCAAAAGTGTCGCAGTGTCCATGGACACTATGACACTTTTTGGACACTTTGCAAATGGACATTATGACACTTTCAAAAGTGTCATTAGGTCCATAATTACTAAAGAAGTTAAATACAAAAAAATGATCTGCATACACGCAGAGAAAAACATGTTTCATTATGGTCCCAACCAACAAAACTATTTTTAAAGAAACTAATTTAACCATAATATGGCTGTCGGTGACAATGATTTGGTTAAATGAAACACTATATGGTAAAAAAAAATTTTTTAAATGGTTTTGCTGCTTTTTCTCTGGGTGTTTATATTAAATATATAACGAAAACACTTTTGGGCGCAAGGATTTTCTCCGCTATGGTATAACAAATACCGGCTTCGCTAACTAAAGCTTCTCTGCACAGACGGCCTTCGGCCGGGCGCAAGGATTTTCTCCTCCATGGTATAACAAACACCGGCTTCGCTAACTAAAGCTTCTCTGCATAGTCGGCTTTCGTTCGGAAACAAGGCAGATATTAGAAGCTTTACTTAGCGAAGCCGGTGTTTGTTATACCACAGAAGAGAAAATCCTTGCGCACGGCCGAAGGCCGGCTATAATCCCAAATTTGCTTACATTCTTGCTTGTTGTGGACATTTGACACCTTGCAAAGTGTCATAACTACCGCGGACTCTACGACATTTCTTTGATGGACGTTATGACACTGGACGTTATGACATGCCACCGTTCTTGCCATTCTTTATTTGAAGGAAATTACTAAAAAAAACTTAACTTTCAAATAATTTTTTATGATCAGTAAAAAATTTGTAAAACATTGTTGTTGTTGCATCAGATTATGTCTGAGCGTTGGTCAAAGACTTATGCAAATTCTTTAAGCTGTGCAAAAAGAGAAGGAAATCCGTTTTAAAACACTTTCTTTGAAAGTAGAGTGAAGAGAATGTGCTGTAGTTTATACGCAAGTAAAAAAATGGATTGTGAAAATAATTTTTATAGTTTTGAAACGCGCTAATAAAATTTTTTGCCTGGAATGTGAGAAACAAATAAGTGGAACTAACTCCTTCAACATTAAAAGGCATTATAAACTCGCCCATAAAAAAGACATTGCGCAATACACAAATATAAAAGATCGCTCTAACATATGCGCATGCGCTAGTTTTTATGTTAGTGTATTTTTGGCTCATGCGCATGAGTGCGTAATGCGTGCGCATATGAGAACTCTGGTTGTAACGATATGGTTAAAGATATAAGTAATTGAAGGCTGTAAGAATGGTAATACCCATGGTGGAATAAGTAGGTGGCAGCGCTACGGCAACAAATACAACATTACAACAAAAATGAAAAATAAGTCTCCATTTACGTCAAAAATTATATTAAGCTAAAATCAAATTTTGCCGCCGAACGCAATGAATTAAATTAATTTTTAGCCAATTTTTATATCACTATGGTTACTATCTTATTTAATTTTATTTTAAATAATCAAAAACCTAAATACAATACAATAATCACAGCACTAAACGTGGACTTTTTGTAAACATAAACAAAACTTTGACATAAGACTAGACAAACAATACAAGAGCAAAAAATCGTCATCTGGCGTAGTAATGCCACCTGTTTATTTCATCATGGTAATACCTATAAGTTATGTGAATTTAATACTAACGTTGCCTTTACACATGCAAGTAGTGGCATGCCACTGTTCTATACATATTATCAACGTAAAAGTGTTCGAAATAGTCGAATCTCATGCCATTTGCTTTTCTGTTTACACATGCCACTGCCAGTTCATTTTCAAAATGTTGTCGAAGCGTCAACTTGAGATAATTTGTTTACTCCTCAAATTAAAAAAAAAGTACCAGAAAACAAAAAAGAGTTACCGACTCATCACATAGTTTTAGTTTTGGGGAAATGGTTTACATTTATTTATATTAGCATTATTTTAGCAAAATTAATGCTCTATAATTAGAAAACTTACTTATTTTAACGCCCATTTCTACAAATTAATCATAAAAATACATTTAACAGTTAAAACTTTAATTACAGTTTGATAACAATCCAGTCGATTTACATTAAATTTTGAACAGGGTAACATTGCTAATCGTTTTGACATTTAGTGGCATGCAAGTGCCAAATTTCCACTCGCATGCAATTTTTGCTGCCACTGGAGCTGCCATTGCGAAAAATGTGAGTGTATTAGTAAAAAATCGTGAGTGTATTGAGTTTTTCGAACTGCAGTGGCATGTGTAAATGCTAAGTAATTCCGTCTTAACCAGTGTGGCCAGGCCAAAACAAATTTTACAGCTTAATCTGGCATTAAACATGGCCAAAAAAAAATGCTAAAAATTATTTTAAAAAATGCTAAAAATAATGATGAATTTTTTTAAAAATTTACTACCAGTATGACATTTTATTCAAAACTAAATACATTTTAGTGACAAATTTTTGAACGAAATTGAAATAAATGGTTATATATAAGCAAATGGCTAGATTTTGGTAAAGCATGGGATACATATAAAAAAGTAGCACAGGGGGTTAAGATTAAATGTTAAATTTATTGGGCCGTCGAACCTCTGATATTTGAAAATTTTAACGATTTATTTCGATGATATACAAAATTTTTAGATCATATTATTTTTAATAGTTTAATACAAAGTGACATTTCCTTGTACTTTTATATCGTTTTAATATTAATTAATAAATAATATTTACAATAAACACGATAAGGGCATTTCGAATAATTATTCCCTGAATATTTTTTTTTTTAACAAGACAGGTTAGAGGTTTCTTAACATAAGAACTATCCATTTTCATACGGAATTTAATTTTGGCTACAACTATTTTTATTAAAAATTTATTATAATTTATACATTTTTTTTAGTAAAATCAATAAAACTATTCGCCCAAATTTTTAAAATAAATAATGCCAAAAAAAGCTAAAAACATTTTCCAAAAATACAAATGCCAAGTGCTAAATTAAAATTTTGCAGCTAAATAAAAATTTTTAATGCAAAATTTAGCTGCAAAAATGCCAAAATGGCCACACTGGTTATAACCAAGTGCAGTAAATTTAATTGTCGAAATTGGTCTCCCACGTCTTCAGTGCTAAAAGTGCTTAAGGATAACAGGTCACGCTCATATAAAATGTTTTGATTATCATGGCAGTTGCCAGCAGGGTTGTCATATTGATTTTGATCTTTTTCGCCAAATTCAATGTCAAAAATCGCCAAAATCGCCAAAGCATTTATTTTTTTTGATTTCGACAATAATATATGTATTTTTAGAATAATTAAAAATATTTTTTCATAAATCAAAAAAAAATTTGTTCCGTATCCCTAAAATCCGCCAAAAATTCAAAAAAAGTCGCCATATATTTTGTTTAATTTTTATTTAACAAAAAAGGTGCAATGTTTAAAATATTTTTTAGTAGTCTACTTAAAGTAACAAAAAAAGGATTTTGCGGTAAGTATTAAACAAATATTGGATGTACAATATATTTGTATGTAGTTGCAGTTCTATTATATAACTAAAACGCTATATAGTTCACCAAGAAGACTAACTTGTTGTCTTCTTTTTTGAAATACATTGTGAAGGTAGAAAAGAAATGCAACATGTGCTATTTATATTCATATAACGTTTGGCTCGTAAAAACGTGTCGAAAACTTCATATCGCATTCTACTTCAAAGCAGATATTTAGTGAATTTCAATATTTCAATACAGGTACCTACCGTATCCTTGTAGCTATAAATTGTTGACCTAAACTGATCTTAATTAGATTGAATATCATCATTACAATTTTCTTTTAACAAACGGTATTTTTTCCATTGTGTTTCAGGTTCGTCAGGATTCATAAAAATCTTTAAAATATCTTTAACATCAACGAATTTTATCTGTGATAATTTGGCACATTTTGTAGTGGAAAAATGTTCATAAACTTTAATTATATTCATTTTTTAAAAAAATTTACTTAGTAATTCTTTCAAGAGCACATTTAAATGTGAACAAAAAATTTCTCGAAGATTTTTCATTATCTTCATCAGCCATTTCAACATAATTTAGTTTTAAATACTGGTCATACATATGAATGCATTAAATTTCATACATTGAAATACTAGAATAAAAAAAATATTTCTTCGTTTTGAATTTAACAAATTTCAATACAAATAGATGGCTCATCAAAAATAGCCAACAAAATCGCCAACTATTTTATAAATCGCCAAAAAATCGCCATGTCGCCAAATCGAAAATTAGGTCGCCAAAAGAATTTGAAAATCGCCACGTTTGGCGAGAAATCGCCACATCTGACAGCCCTGGTTGCCAGTACTATTTACGATAGATGATTTAAAACAGGGGTGTCAGCGTCATGCACAATTGTGTCAGCAAAACTCACATGTACGCTTACGCTCTTTTATTTTGCGAGCGTAAAATATAATTTTTTACTGCAAAACACTCTCATTCAGCGGGAAATATCGAAATATCGCACGGCCTGTTTTGAGGCCTCTAAACAGAAATAATATATTTATTATTTATTATCTTTGTTTATGTTTTGTTTTATTTCTGTTTTTGACATTGTACAATGATTGACAAATAATATCTACATTGTTTTGCATTTAAGCTAACGATATGTGTTTTGTTTGTGAAAAAAATTCTTTGTTGCCTTTTAAAGGGTCCCTTTTTCTGTCGTTAAAAAGACGTACCTAAATGCAGAAATTATTAAGAAAAAAATAGCCACAAGAATTTGTTGGTATTTTGTGCTTGTAAAAATATTTTTCTTTCTGTACCAATCGCGTCAATGGGTTTTTTTTTCCTTTGAAAACTCTTTTCTCATGTAAGTAAAAATATTTAAAAAAGTCTTGTTTTCCTACAATTTATGTGTAAACCTATACACATAAAAGCAAATGTGACAGCAGGTAAAATTTTTGGGTAAGAAGATGTGTGTTATTAATGCATTAATGAAACTTTATTGTTTAACGTCCACAAACCTAAAAAATGTTTTGTTGTTTCGAAACTGCAATTTAAATTTAGAAGATATTATTGGGAAATAAAAGTATATTTTTATAGGCTAGTAAAATCTTCTCTTTTTATAATGGTGGTTAATAATTATAGAATATTTTTAAACTTAATGGAGTTATTATTTGCATTAGCATGTGCAAATGAATTTTCATTGTTGGCATTTGCAAAGGTATGTTGAGCACCAAATTAAAAATATTAGAAAGAATTTAATAAGGTAGTAAAATGACTTCAAATATTGTCAAATGCTCAATTTTTCCAAAAAATAAGCAATGTTTCTGCGAAATGCAGGTTCCAAATTAAATTTATTTAAATAATAACTGAGTGTGTCTGTCCATAACTCAACATTTTTCGATAATTGTATTATTATTAATTGCTCTAAAGTCTTCATAGCAAAATATGTATGTTAATTAGGCCTCGTAATAGGCCTCGCAACCGCAGATTCCTCCCGCTGAGAATGAAAGAGACAAAAGTATTCACACCAATACAATCATAATTGACACCACTGATTTAAAAAGAAGTCATTCATGGCTTCAGGACATATGTCACATTCACTTTTCTTTTTCCTCGAGGTAAGTTAGTTGTTCAATATTTTTCCATAGCTCTCTAGACGAAATATTTGTGTTCAATTTAATCACATTTCTTATTTTTTGATTGTGAGTGACAACAATTTTTTTTTACCATAAAAAGCGAATTGTCAAATAAGTTAATCCTTATGTTAAAAGCAATTTATATAAACATTTTTTAGCTATAAATAAGATTTAACTTGATTCCAATTATTTTTTGTTCGCGTAATCTGCTTTATTGAATATTTTTACATCATTTGCATGATAATCCTTTCAATAGGCTTAATTAAATAAAAGATCTTTTCACTTTTAGTTTAAATTTACTTTGAATATCTCATTATTATGCGTAAATAGTTTGAAAGCATAATTTTTATGGTAAAAACTTTTAACAAGTTTGTAGCGCCTAAGATCACATTTCCATATAAGCAAATTTTAATTCATAATATAGCAAGTGCACTATTCACATACGGGTATTCCTTGTTCATGACTTAAAGAAGGATTTTTTTTGTATTGTTTAAAAAGGTTTTCACTGGAAACAATTATTCAATCATTTCATCTTCATTAAGACTCGCAGATAATGTGATCATTATGTGAGGAGGAATTCACAAATGACAAGTTTATCCTTCTAAATTTTTCTAGGAGAAAAAAAATTTATTTTATTTTTTGTTTTAGGCCTTTTTTTGTGTGATAAATGTTGACATGAAATTGTAGCATCTTAAGAGTTAAAGTACAAGTATTCTGTTAATAAATATTTTATATCCTCATTTGTCGTTTTAATCCCCTGGAGTAAATTTTCAAAACAATTCTTAAATTCTTGAATAGGTAGAACTCTCTGTCTGTCTGCCGTCCATCATATTTGGTATAATTTTCTTGATTTGTTGCTCTTGTTGCCTCGCTGCTTGTCCGTTTGTCTTTCTAAGATGTTTGTGTTTTAGTATTCAGAGTTGATGATGAGTCTATTCAAAAAAGTTTTAAATTATTTAATATGTAAGTATTCTACTAAACTCTGGCTCTAAATGTTTCGAAATGTATAGAAGTCTGTGTACGTTTTAAAGGAGCTAGTGGTCGGTGTTGCAATTCGCTGGATGGATGGACGGATGGATAGATGTTGGTGAAGATTTGTTACAAAGAGTGCACTTTTAATTACATGATACGAAAGTTGATGTTAAATAATGTTGCCGCTGCCATTGAAGACTGGCATGATGATAATAATAAAATAATAAAAATAATAATAATGACAAAGATGTTGGTTGAGCCCATGATGATTTGAAATGATAAAGATGATGTTGATGGTGGTGGTCTAGAAATCAGTTTTTCATTCCGTTGAAATTCATTCTTTCAAAAAAAAAAAAAAAAAAAAATATTATAGGGATCCATAAAGAGCTCATAAACAGCAACGTCTGACTGTCTTCATCATGTTAAATTTTTTGTTGTTTGTCATTATCCGCATTTATTCCTGTTGAATTATACCCTCCAACAATAGTGGTTAATGACGGTATACTAAGTTTGTCATTCCATATGAAACTTTTTTAAAAGTCACTATGGACCCCATAATGTATTTGTTTCTATTCTGAGTCCTGGAGTAATTCTTAATCGAATTATCCACGTCCTTCTGTCTGTCCGTCTGTTTAAAAAAACACGCTTTCTTCCCAAAACTCAACAGATGAGATGAATTTTGGAGTCAGTTTTTTTTAGTTACTCTAAGCAGTTTGAAATTGAAATCCAGTAAAATAGGTTCAGTGCCTAAAAAATTTATATTTCTGGTACAATAATTAACATAAATTGGTTACGGAATGCACCGATTGTCACTCAATATTGCAGCAATACCACAAAATTTCATGAAGATCGCTTCCTAGTTTACCCTAGGCCATATATAAAGCCCACTCTCGGAAAACACTTTAATATGCCTTTAACCGCAGCGACTAATGCTATTTTAGTGAAATTTTGTCTTTCATAGTTTTATACAACAAACTATTCTACAGAAATTTATGATGATCGTTTCATAATTTACCATTGTCCCATCTTGGAAATCCTTTAAATACGCCTAAAACTGAATCAAATAATAATACAATTTTATTTTAAAACCAGGTTTAATTAAGTTTAATATGAATGGAAATAAAATCGGAAGTGTATATGATTATCAGTCAATAATTTAACATAGGTCCCCAATAAAGCGTACTCTAGGAATTTCACTTAATATGTTTAAAACCGCAACAAATTTAAATACTGGGGTTCATAGTTTATCATAGATGCCATTAAAAACCTCCTAAAATATTTTTACTCTCTGTGGAGGGTATCAGAGATTCGGCATAGCCGAATATAATACATTTACTTGTAATTATTTTTTGTTTTTGTTTTGTCGTTTAAAAATTTTGTTTAAATAACACTCCAATGTAGAATTTTAAACAAAGTAAAAGTTGGACGAGCTAATATTTTGTTTTCAGTTTTATTCCTCACAAATTATAATGTAACACTTAAAAAATTGGAAAAAAAACGAGAGATGTCTCAATGGGATTATAAATTCAAATAATTTGTAGCCTCTTTTGGAACAAAAAATGTTTGACTTAATAAGAATTTCTTTCTTTTAAATATGAAGTGTTAAGAGAACGAAATAGATTAAGGAGTTTATTTTATAAAAAAACGACAAATGTTAGCAAAATTTTGTAAGGAAAAATTTTAAATTTAAAAAAAATTTCCCAGTACTTTTCATAAAAAATTTCTTATAAAATGAAAAGCGAGCACTTAATAGAAAAAATGTGTAAGTAGATTTTTTGTTTGTATACAGAAAAAACTAAATGAAATCCGTAACAATTTAGATATAAAATTTTTAATAAAAAGATGCAACAAATTTTTTACTGCAGCCATCCAAAATGTTTAATCAAGATGGAGTGGAAGAAAGTATTTCTAATACGTAGTATATACAGCTTTTAATATATACTCATTTTAAGGACATGCCTTAAAATTCTTTTTCACACATACATATTAAATTTACCAAGGATGAACCTTAACAAACAAAAAAAAAATTGTACCCGCCACGTCCTAGAATGAAGGATTTGTCCATTTATTTACGTGAGGGCCTGCCTTGCGGCCTTACCTCACGAAGCTCTCAGCACCGGGGCAATTCAATACCTCGACCAACGCCCCTTTACACGGATAGAAAAGGCGTAATAAAGCTGATGCATTTTGACATCAGTACAATGACAAGTGTCTTTGTTTCTGACCCCATGACACTTTTCATCATTGTGATATCAGCCTTAACATCACTTGGCCAAATTGTCATCAGGGTCAAAAATTTAAATTATATCATCAATGGGTTAACACATCGGCATCACAGAAATTACGAATGGCACCAGTGCGATGACTCAGTAACATCGTAGAAAAGACTTACTACCAGGCCCACAATGTCGACAAGAACATTTCATTCGCATATTTATATTAAAGACAATAATAAAAAACTAAAATTTGTTTTTGTTTCCCATATTAATATACGAAAGAAATGTTCTTGTCGACATTATGGGCCAGGCAGTTAATTTAATGACAGTTTGTCATAAAATTGAGTCATGCCCGATATGGTTTTCGTAATCAGATATAATCGTAATCAAAATAATTTAAAAAAATATGGGAATTCTCATTTTCCTTTTTAAAGATGAAAATAATGTTAATAATACACAAAATTTGGCATCGAATTGATGACGCATAAAATATGTCAAAATTTTATTATAACGTTCGTCATTGTATTGATGTCACTTTTTGCCTCATTGATGTCATTTGTAATAACAGTGTTGGCTTAATTGTGATGTTAGGGCATCATCAATATGAAGATGAATTTTTCAATGAGTGTACTCGTTCGCCACAACGAGCAAGAGCACCGACTTAAAATTCATGTATTTCGACACTTCATCCTCCTCGGTGAAGAGCGTAGCCTATCTAACACTCTACCTTTCTATGGGCAAACGGCACCTGGTTGCAATGCAATATAGGCATAAACCAGTGCCACCACGTTACTCCGCAAAGGGCCTAACCACTAAACAGGCTGGGACCGAAGTCCCATGGGCGTCCTGGATCCAGTGGTACCAAATAAAGTCTCCGGTCAGCTTCGTAGCCGAGACTACTGACCATTGAACTCCAAATAGTTCGGGATGGGTAACCGACAGTAGCTTGTCGCAACACATGCTCCATATAAGTAAAATGGACCAGAGGCATCAAACAAAAAATAAGCGAAAATAAACAACAAAAATAGCAAAAAAAAAAAAGAAGGAAACATACTTTTTACAAGAACAACGCAACGACAGAACGAACACAGGAAATCAGCCAGCGCATGCCGCTACCCCTCCGAGACTAAGCTCAAGGGCACCAGAGATAAACCATTCCCCGGCAACCATAAGCAGCCATCACTATAAACAGCAAACCAATAAATCAGAACCACATCAAGCAATGTATAAAGCAAACAGTTCGATGATATCCGCAAACGTCAGTTCGCAAATGACTGCGAGGGACTGCCTTCACTATCTCCGTAGTCTCCTAGCAAATACTTTCCTGCTGGACTTGTAATATAGCAGTGGAAGTGAGATAGCACTAGCTCCTAAGCAAGGGGGGACAAGTGTATAATTTTTGTCGGATTTTACACTTAAAATTGCTACCTTTGTGTGAAGTACCCGTGCACACAGGGGAAATTTGGTAAATGCAAAAATGTTTACCCTTTAGTTAAGAACCACCACGAGATTAAGTCATATGCCAGGTGCTCATCTAAATCTATTTCCACATTCTATACATAAGGGCACTGCTAGGCCTTTCAAACGAATAACAAAATTTGATGATATCTCACATACATGAAACGAGTTGACCTGGTTTATTTTTCACCTAGGACCTATTCAAAAGTCTTCCGGAATTTTGTTCGCTATCACAGCCTCGATTTTGTTATATATGGAAATTAGATCGGTTCACTAACTCACCTTCTTTACATTTAAATGCTTCCCGAAATAAGAGATTTAGTACAATAGCGTTCACAAAAATCATGCTATGCAAATGAAATTTGGCCTCAATACCAGAAAATGCGGTGGGAATAAGAAGAGAGGGAGACAAAGTTTGTCGTAAATAAACACAATCTTTAAAACATTGTTGAAAACGAGTCAGAGAAATGAGGAATTCGGCACGATCGCGGTCGTATGAGCTAAAGAGTTGCTCCCTTATGTTTAAAAAATAAAACCGGAATATAAAAGGCTTGAGTAACGAATTTCTACACCCAGAGAAAAAACATGTTTATATATGGTCACCTCCAACAAAACTATTTTAAAAGAAAATTTTAAAACATATTATAATTAATTTAATCATACTTTTGTCACCGACAAATATATTCTGGTTAAATTTGTCCTCCATCAAGAAGGCACAACCATATTATGGTTGCCTTCAAACATATTTTGGTTAATAATAACTAAAATATGCTTAACACTTATAATAGCATGGTTGGTTTTCAACCATAGCATGTTGCTCTTGGAAAAGAGGAAAATACTATTGTTAATTTAAAAACAAATTATTGTCATATTTAACCAAAACATGTTTCTTGATGGAGGACCAATTTAACAATAACATGGTTGTCGGTGACAATAATATGGTTATGGTTAATATGTTTACAAATTTTGTTACATATTTTTTTCTCTGCGCGTATATCTATGAAAATATCTATAATAATTTGTTTAATAAAAACTTTGTAAACTGTTTTATTTTTATACCCTTCACCGCTAGTGATAAATGTCAGTCATTCCGCGTAAAACTTTTTTCATATTCATTTAATACAATTTTGGGTTCTTGAGTTATTCTAAGCCGATTTGGCCAAGTACGTCTGAAAAACACAATAGCAAAGAATAATATTGGTGTCAAATTCTTTCTAGTTCTTCTAAGCAATTCTGGCCTAAAATCCAGCACAATCGGTTCACAACGATAAGAGTTGCGAACCCGAATGTGGCACAACCTTTCTAAAAAGTTTATATTTTTGTTTCAAAACCGAACATATATTGGTGACAGCATGACAGCCTTCAGCATCTCTAAAAATGTTGCCCAAATTTGTTTTATATGGATGGAAATCATATTACCATAGGCCCCTAATACGGTGGCCACCCGTTCTGTATTATACAGAAGAGTACTGTATTTTGGAGCGTTTTTTTGTGCAAACTTTTTTTTAAGTCATACAGCTTTAATTGTTGTAATTAAATGTTCGATTTTTGTACTGTATTTAAAAAAAAATAGCTAAAACAAATACATTTCCAACAAAAAGAACGAAAAACAGAAGTAAGGAAGAACATGTAAATCAATTCAAATAGGTAATCATTCATTCAAAGCAAATTTCGATCTACCAGAATAAAATACTATTACTATATAAAATACTATTGACGTCATCCGTCGTCAATGGCGATGAGTGTTAATCGGCAATACCCTCTAAAGAGATTGTGTGGTTACAATCGAAACTAGTCAGGGCAACCTGTTCGTGAAAACCTGGCTTCAATTCCCAGCGCAGTCAAGAATGAAAAATTATCAATAAATTTTAATTCCTTTCATGTTGTTTAATTCCTTTCTTTATAAAAATAATTTAATGAAAATTAAATTCAATGAACTTAAGCCTAATTAAAATATCGAAATTTGGATTAAAAACCATTAACAGTTCAATAAAATAACCACAATACTAATCATTTCCAATTTATCTAATTTTTCACATTACTAGATATTTGTATTGTTCACGTTCGAAAATTTCCAGAAATATTAACTAAAAAAATTTTAAAGATCTTACTTAATGCCAATTTATTCTGAAGAGTACTCCAGGCTTGAGGACACTTTTTTGACACTAACTTAATAAAAAGAAATAATTTAAAAGCTTGCAAAAAAAATAATACAAAATACACTGTGGGAAATCATTTAAAGACGACTAAAATCGTAGCAAAAAAATAAAGATGTGGTGGTACAATTTGGTCCAATTTAGCTTTATATGGCTAGAAAAACCACCATGTAATTTTGTAATAATCGGTCCATAATTAACCATTGGTCCCATATAAAGAGGCCGTCTAAAATGCAATCTAATTCATGGTAGAATAATTACAAGGTATACTACCCTTCGAAGAAAGAAAATCTCATCTCCATTCTAGTAGTTTTGAGCAGGTAAGCAAAACATTCTAGTCGCGAGCACAATTGGAGTCAATTCTTTTGTTTTAAAATTTGTGCTGGCGAGTTTAAAGATGGATATTTGAATAAACCCCTACACGGAACTCTTTGAAATACCAAGTCAACCGAAAGCAACTATAGGAATCTGTTTTGGACATTCGGTAAGTCCTGATATATCCACTGAAAGTCCTACTGTGATGGAAGTTACCAAAGATATCAAGGACTTTAAGTTTAACAAAGCCCCGGTAATCGAAAATATCGAAAATGTTAAAAGCAGATCCGAACGGCAGAGCGCGATTAATTCTACCGATAAGCGAAGAACTTTGGAGAACGGAGTGCCTTCACGATGATATTAAAGAGGATATTATTGTCAAAGTACCACAAAAGGGAAATTTGTCGGAATGCAACAACTGGAAGGGAATTACGGTTCTGAGTATGTCAATACAGCCTTGGAACCAGAACTACATCCCGAACAAGCTGTTTTTCTACCACAAAAATCCTGTGTATACCAAGTGAATACCCTAAGAGTAATCTATGAAGAGTCTGTGGAGTGGAGATCCCCCTTATATCAAGTTTTTAGACTTCGAAAAAGCATTTGTTAAGCTCGCTCATGATGCCATATGAAAGACACTAGGATGCAAAGGCACCCCACCGAAACTTGTCTCGCAATGGGGCTACCTGTAGAGTACTCCATGAAAACAGCCTTGGCAATAGAATAAATGTAAACACCTGGGTACGGCAGGCTTGCGTTATGCCATCTCTACTTTTAACATTGTTCTTGATGTAGTGATGAAGACCGCAACAGAAAACTCCAATGAATTCAATGGAGCCTACACAAGCGGCTAGGGCACTTGGATTACGCCGATGACATCTGTCTCCTGTTGCACACGTTCAGCGACATATATCGAATGCAAAGCCTTCTAGAAGCATCGCCAGCGAAAAATCAGGATTGAAAATAAACATAGGCATAGGCGTGTGAACACCAAAAACAGGCAGTCGCTTTAGTTGAACGACACCGTGCTTAGCAGCTTCTGCTACCTCGGCAGCATTACCAGCAACAATGGATTATCTAGTGTAGATACAGTAAACCGTATAAACTGTGGCCGGCAGTCTTTTGGCCTCCTGCGTCCTATGGAAGGCTTCCCATATATAATGAAAAATGGAAATCTGCTTATTCAACTCCAGCGTAAAGTCAACCCTATTGTATGGATATGAGACTTGGAATGCTGCTGCCCGCGACATTACTCCACTTCAAGTTTTTACCAACAAATATCTGAGGAGAATTTTGAAAAAAATTTTTCCAAATGTTACATTTATCTAACTTCCACCTATGGATAGTCTGAAATCAAATGTGCATCGAAATACTAAGACGTAAGTGGAATTGGTTGGGTCACACACTACGTAAACCAGCAGATGACCTAACACGGGCAGTCACTGATTGGCATCCACAGGGTACTAGAAGAAGAGGAAGACCCGCCCACTAGTGGAGAAGACAGTTGGATTCTGAAGTAGCCACTGCAAGAAAATCCTGGAACGAAATATATCTAATAGCTTGTCACAGATCCCAACGGAATACGTTTATAATGCCCCTATGCTCCAATTTGGAACGATGGGAATATATATACATACATATATATAATAATTTTTTATTACTTTGCACAGCTGTGTAATTCTAACTTATTGCTTTAAAAACAATGTTACAATTAAATTACAGCAAATAACTTTTTATTTTATATTCCCCCTGTTCAAAAGTCTTTTCTTTTCATACATATTGTGAAAAACTTGCCTCAAACCGGACATGCTGTTTCTTTCTTTCTTCCTCTTGCTGAGAAAAGCACTTAAGAATAAAATTTAATCTAATTAAAAATTTTGATTTTAAAACTTTACACAATGAATAAAATATTCCCCGAAAAAAAAGAACCTGTTTTCTATTCCAATTGAATAAAGAACAAGAGTAAAGTTTCTTTATTTCCTTACACACAAAAAAGAATTTACAATTAAATAATTAGCATAAGAAAGGAGAAATGGAAATGGAATAAGAAACAACGAATACGTACAACAATATTGAATGAAATAAAAGTGCGACATTTCAATAAAGAACAGAATTCAAAACAAAACTACAGCATACTTAAGGATTTTGAAAAAAAAATTAATATTCAAGTTTATGAAACCATTAACGTGGGAATTTTTTTAGAAAACAGTTCAATGTTAGAATAATTAAAAAAACTAAATAGTTTTCATATTTATATTTGACATATTTCAGGATATTTTTTTTCATACCTCTTCTCTTGAGTGCACTGGTTTCTTTGAATGCTACAGACAAACAACTACATAGAAGAAAGCATTGACATTATTTTTCTAAAAAGGAAAAGTTGTCAAATCCTTACATATCCCTTTTGTTGAAAAAAGTCCTTTAAAAGGTGATTGTTGTAACCCTTTTCTTCTTTCCTTTTTATGTTCACAAAAATAGTCACTGAGTGATAATAGAATTATTCTTTTTTTTCAATATTTTTTTGGTCGCTTTAACTATTTGAAGTTTTTGTTAGCATCCCAAACTACAACAACACCAACAAAATAAAACCTAAACAGCATCCTTTAGACAAACAATATTTAATTTGCATATGCTTCTGTTCTTAAAAAAAAAACTCTGTATGTGTTACACAGGACATAATTTCAGTTTTAGTATTTGTCAAATTTGTGTGTGCACGTCTTTTCCTGCTTGATTTTTTTTTTATTCCTTTTAAAATCCCACAAAAAAGTTACCCCTTTTTTTAAGACGAAAAAAGTGCTACAAATATTTAAATATTTAAATTTAAAAAGCATTTATATTTTGGTATATCGTTCCCCATTTAAATGCATTCGAGAACAGTGGAAAAGGAGTTTTTAACGGCATTTTTACCTGAATTTTTTTTTGGAAAATATATCATTTGAAAAAGTGTATGATTTTTAAAATACACAGATGTTAAAACAATTTAAATATACAAATAAGCAAACATTTTCCCTTATAAGATTGATTTTTTTTTGTGAAAAAAATCGAACAAGTATTAAAAAAAACTGGTTGTTTTATATGACAGGATTATTTCCATTTATCTAATTGTATACATTTTAGATCTACACATTTTCACACATACATTTCCATTTTATTAAAATATTTTTGAAAGATTTTTAATTTAAAAAAGTGGAAGATAAGTTATTGTATCCTATCACGGTCATTTTAGAAACTATTTTTTCCCCATGAAAATATACCTTTCTAAAAATTAACTAAAAACTTAAATGCCATAAGACTAAAAGTAAAGGTATTTTATTAAGCGCTCTTTAATTTTCAATAAAGTAAATTATATATGAGATTTTATCGAAATTTGTAATTTACCTTAAAGGCCTATGATGTCAATATGTGTGGAATAATGGGAAAGATTAATGTGAGTACTAGCCCACCTCACGGTAGTCCCAGTACCAGGTGACAAACAATGCGCTTACCAGCCGCGCCTGTCTGTGAGAGCGACCAGCAGAAACAAAAAGCCTCTTGGCTAGAAGCTGGAGCTATCTAACCTCTGCTGTGCAATTTTAAGATATGCAGGGGGCCAAAATGCCACATTCGAAAGTGATAGAAATTACAATACAATTTAAATTTCGATCGATATCGAATGCCGTAATTTGGCCTCAGCATTTAATGAATAGCAGCGGAACCAAGAGAGATTTGCCAGCAGGTCAATCTTCCCTATATGAAGCCGACTTTTTAAGATCTCCCTTACCGCGATTTTGTATTTAACCCACAAACAAACACGTGGTTCCCAAAGAGACTTCACTTATAAGAGCTTCTGATTCCCGTGGTAGGAGCTCTGATCAGCCGCGATCTCAAGATAATGTCAATTTTGAACTCTGTCGAATTACATGTATTGACTACGCCTAATTTCCTCGGAGGACTTTACATCAAAAGGTAAAATATCCTAAGGATGCCTCCCTACCATAGATGGGGGTAGTGCACTTATTTTGCAGTTTCAACTCACAGTTAGGGATAGTGTAAAATTATTGCAATAATTTTGTTGATGTTGAGTGATGAATTGCAAATTAGCAGCCTCACTAAACCTGAGTGATAGTGCTGCAAAAAATTTTGCACCCAAAAAAAAAAACAATTTTTTTTGATTTAAGAAAAAGCAATCCCCAGTTTATTGCAATTTTTTGCTCTTCACTCATTTAAATGCAACTGAAAATTTTTTACTAAATTTACAAACAAAAAACTTGTTTTTTCGTGATTAAAGCCATGAGATATACCGTTATTGGCAAATTATTGACATGTTGTTTAATTTCCTTTCTTATGCATATCATAACAAGAATCAAAAATTATACTCATACAAAATTATATTTTTCAAATTTTAGTTGGAGTCTGTTTATATGCAGCTTTTTTTGATTGCAAGTACAAATTTTGCACTATTTGAATTGAGTGCAGATTTTTGCATTTAATCTTCGTTTAGTGATAGTTAACAAATTTGCAATATCACTAATATTTTTTAAGGGTAGTTAGAAAAAATAGCAATCATCACTAAATCTGGTGAAAAATAGAGTACAAACTAAATTTTTTGCAGTTTTATTTAGTGATAGTGCACTGCTTATTTAAATCAATATTTAGTGCACTACCCCAAACTATGCTCCCTACATACCCCCCGGGGGAATAATGTATTAAATATAACATCGTGCAACTGTTCATAATTCAGGCCAAATTTAACCGGTGCCATCCTGCAATTTTAAACAACCACGGTGGCCATTTCACATCACCTCTATGTGCAATGACCATGCCCCTAAATCGTTCCTGCTGAATGGGTAATGAGCAGTGGCTACCACGACTTATACAATTTTTACAACCAAAATTTTTGAAAAATTAACCAAATGTGAAAAATATAACCAAATTTTAAATGACTTTTGTTACTTGATAAAAGCATTAAAATTTATTTTAAATTTCATTGTAAGACAAAGATTATTTTCACTTAATAGGAAAATATTAATTACCAATTAAGAAAGCAAAAGTAGAAATGTAATTATTGTACATATTAAAACAATAGGGAGAAACTTATATTATATTTTTTTTTTCAAATTTTCATTTAAAGTTCAGTATATTGAAAGATAATACAAGACGAAACTACAAAAACGAAATTTGTACTTCACAGTTATAAATAACAATAACTGTCAGTGCCAGGGCTATAAAATGTGGCATTTTTGTAATCCCTTTGATGATGGAAGTTTACGATTGGAGATATGGAGAAATTTGACTTTTAGAGATATGCGAAATGTGAAAATTTTTTAATTTACATATATCTAAAATATTTTATAAATGGGTATAACTTGTTTCTCTTGCTTGTAAATTGTATTTTAAATTTATAATTGCTATTATTAATGTTTCAAAATAGTTCTATTTTAAATATTTTGTGAATCTTTGTATAATATCATGGCGAATATAAGCAAATCCGTATTTCAGAACGTACATCCAATGGGCAAAAAGTATATGAGGCAACGGGTTTTTTTTTATAAATTAACAATATTGCCATATTATTATTATCTTAAAAACATAAAATAAATATACACACCGACAGGTCATAAAAAGTTAAATTTCAAAACTCTATTAGTATAGATTATATATCAATGAATTTTTGAAAAATCTTTAAGAATCCTATGTGTATTTCAATATATTAAAATATACTAACTACTTTAAATAATGTAAATTTAGAACATTTTACTTATATTCAAGATTTTAGAAGCACTAAAACTACTTTTGTGTACATTTCAGTTATGTTCTGACATCGATGCCGCGTAATATTATGCACTTTATACTTAAAGTACCACTTATCTTTACTACTCTTAAAATCAGAAAAAACTACGCTCATTAAAAAAAAAATTAATTGAAAATCTCCATCGATTAAAAATTCATTTGCTTTAAATTTCAAAACATGGCCTTTTATAATATAAAAATCACATTGGCAATTTTTTCTTAACAAAAATCTTAAAAAATATCTGGTAGCGTTTTTGTGAGGGAGTTTTGGTTTTCGGTAAGGTATACAAACCGTTCATTTGAAACAAATAATGACAACATGGTAGTACATAGTACACATTATTCGAAGTCGTAAATAATTCCCTTTCGAATAGAAATACATGATGTAAGTGTATCAAGAAAAACATATTAATACGTATTTTATATTTTAGAAAAAAGTTACCAAAATGAAAATAATATTCACATCTCCACAATGAGGAAAAAAATTACCAATTTTGGTTAGAAATAACCAAAAAAAGGCAGCTCTGGTTATGATATTTTATAGCGATGTTCTGTGTGAATTATTTTCAAGTGAAAAACCTTTAATTGTTCTATTTTAAGTTAAATGTCCTGCATTTGTATTGTATTTAATAAAATAACTTAAATAAATACATTCCCATCAAAAATTATTTTAGGAAATACAAAATGTATTATTATGACGTGTTGAATTCCCAATTTTTATTTTTGATAAAAAACACTACAAAGTGAATAAGAATTTTAAACACTCAGGTCTTACTTGTAACAATATCAAAGCTTCAACAAAACATCAATAATAAACAGTGAGTTTATCTTTTCTTACATTCCCCTACAATTGGTTGGGGTTTTCGACTCAAATTGTAGTTGTAAAAGGGTAAAAGAAAAAACAAAATTAAAAAAAAACCAAATTACTTAAAAAAGAAGCTTGCCATTTCAGATTTTTATTTGCCGGGCACATGCAAATTTATTATCAAAAGTTATTTTTAACACCAACGAAATAAAAGTTATTAATATAAAATACGAACTGAGATGTTTAGTTTCCAACAGGGCTGTGGAGTCGTCCGAAAAAAGTACTAACTCCGACTCCGTCTTCAAACGCTGAAATTTTTTAAGTGCGACTCCGACTCCGACTCACGACTCCGACTCCTACTCTAACCGTGATGCGAAATGAATGAGACGTAGAATTATTTTTCTTTTGTGTAGAAACATCTTTATTAAACGAATTATGGGAATCCCCGCGTAATGTGCATAAGAAAAACATGAGTGTTATTGTAGGAATTAAAGGCTGGCCGATAAAGATGTTTCTACACAAAAGAGAAATCATTTTACGTCACAATTTTTCTAATACATACTAGTATTTATGCGCTATAGCAACACCTATTCTGTACAATGTTGAAAATATTTCAGCGTTGATGGTTAAAAAATTCTGATATTATAATTATTGGCAATTCCTGTCATTAACATTTTTTAGCATGAGTAAATTATTTAAAAAATCACACATCTTTTTCAACTAGATCAATAACTGAGTATAAGTTTTGCTAATGTAATTTAGACTTTTTCCCGCACGTATAAAAAATATACCTAAATATACTTAAATAGTAAAGTACTTGAATCAACTATTTCTCATAAAATAAATTATAATCTACTTATTCATATTGATCTGCAAAATATTGCATCGCCAATTTCGAAGAATTTTTATATTGGAAAATATTAGAATTTTTTATGCCGAAAAATTTTAGAGTCGGAGTCGCGCGTTTTTTTGGGTACTGCGACTCCGACTCCGGTACAAAAACCTCAACTCCGACTCTTCAACTCCGACTCCGACTCCACAGCCCTGGTTTCCAAGAAAGTAGTTTATATTAACTTATTGGTGGGTATTTATTTTTTTGGTCAAAAAAAAGTTTTTTTTTTCAGAAAAAAAATTAATCGGCATTGTGATCGCTTTCTTTTAAAACCTCTACTATCCTTAATTTTATCCCTTTCAACCGTGCTTCTTTTTTATACCTCTATTATCCGTGAAACAAGTATACGCTTGTTTTCTTTTCCAATCAAATACACATAAGCATAATTCAAATTCGGAGATTCCCATTTTTTGTTATTCATTTAATATAACATACAACTACACACATACATATATAGAACGCACCCAGCTAGCATAGGCTGTTTGTTAGACGACTATGTTTAATATACAACTCCTAAAAGAATTTTCTGATGATTATCTGACGAGTATCAATAACAAAAACATGAAAGTTTTATTTTTTTTTTTTATTACTTTTTATACTTTTTTCTGACACGCTCGACTTTTAATCTTGGAATAAACCTTTTGCGACTCTCTGTATGAGTCATAAAACAATTACTGAGTAACCTAAATAAGAGCGTTTTGAAACATAAAAATTCTGTTGTCGATAAAATTTTAATAAAACAAACCGACCTTAGGATAAGCAAAAAATGATTTTCCAACAGGATGGTGTTGAATTCGCGACATTAAGTTTTGTTTCATATTTATTGTATGAAAATTAGAAGTTTTGACATGAAAAAGACGTTTGACGCTCTTATTTAGGTAGCTCAGTCATACGTCTGATCATTTCACGAATTGCAAGAGAATCCCTACATGAGTCTTGTACGATTCCTGACATGCTTTCTGAAAGACTCGTAAGATAATCTTTACACACATCGCAAGCGATTTCCTTTACGATTAATATAAATAAGCGTCCTTCGCTGTGTTGTAGGAGTATCTCACAGAGGAATCAGCTTATGTAACAGTTTTACCCGTGCGAGGAATCTTCTACGATTAAAAAATGAGCTCGCCGACGATCAAAACGGTCTTCATGTGATTCCCAGAAGACTCCTAAACAATTGAAAATGCTAGCTGGGTACCAACTTAAAATACTTTTGTACAATGAATAGTAACATTTTAAGTTAAAAAAATATAAAATTCTTTCTGTTTTCATACTATATCGATTAACCGTATTTTTCAATTATCCGTGCGAGCCGGATAAAAGCAAACTCTGATCGCACAGAATCATTTTATGAAAATGTTCATAAACATTTATAAGTCGGACGGACTTGTCAAAATAATCTGTCACTCAATTCATTTTTAAGCCATACTATCATACTCTATGAGCACACACGATTTTTTTGACAAACCGTACGACTGAATAGGATAGTGTATCGCCGGCTGTAATAGCATTCAAAATATTTTTTTCAGTCAAAAATTCAATAGCAATAAAAAGTTTTTTGTTAAAGTCTTTAGAAATCATATTTATGCCATTTTTGTATATTTTAGGCATATTTCTTTGCTTTTTTTTGGGCTTTAATGCTTTCTTTAGTAAAAATTTAAAAATTTGCTAAAGATTATTAACATTAAATTCCACCTTATTCAACAATAACATCTTATAGAATAAATTAAACCCAAGATGGATGAGTCAGTAGTATCTGTAACTACTACAACAAAGATAATATTATCCACTAAATATGATGATGTTGAGACAAAGTTAAAAAAAAAAATGCGAACAAAAAGAAACAAAGAAATCATTGACTAAAACAATAAATGATGCAATATGAGAATGTATTAAAAATGCAATTACGTTTTCTAAGTACATGCTTAAACCGACTCAAACACACACACACACTTATGCAAACGCGCTTATAGTCATTGAAAAAATGCACTATTGTTTGAGTGCACATTATACACATACAAACACACACACACACACTTATATACATACATACTAACAAATACAAATGTAAAAATTATTATTTTTCGCATACGAAATGTGTTTATGCTCGTACTAAATATTGTACGTGTGTGTGTATTTTACATACTTAAACGTACATTTGCGAGTATTTTTGTGTAAATACATTTTGCATTACTTTAATGCAGAAAAAAATATTGATGGCTGGATGGATTTTAAGTAAATCATATGCAAATCATAATCATATGCAACGATACTTACACACTTCAGATATTTATGCTGCCATAAAATTCGTACAATCACAATTCGACTACGAGCGAATTTGCATCTTTTTTTTTTTGCAAACTAAAATGCATTTGCAAAAGTTAAATATAGAAAAAAATCTAGTGAACGTAGAGGAAAAAAAACGCAATTGTAAACACTTCAGTGGAATAAAATGTTAAACAGATGCGATGCAGTAGAATGATTGGATGGGTATTAGGAAGGTGGGTGGGCGATTTTGTCCGAAGTTGAATAAAGTATTTCCGAAATTTAAGTATATGATTTGAAAAAAAAATATGTACTAACTATTTTCTATGTACAAAAGTCTTAATTTTGCATTTGTTGTGATTACGCATTTGCAATCTTATCTTTATATGTTGGATAAGCAAAATTACAACAACGTTATTAGAACGTCTAATCGATTAGGACGAGTCAGAATTAATCAAATTAAAAAGAAGTTAAAACTTTATAAAGATCACAGAAAACATTTTCAGAAGTTTTTTTTATCAATTAAAACCATTGTTGGAAAAGTATTTCAATTTTATAAATATTGAATCAATTACACTGTACAACAAAATGAAATTTTTTTTCAAAATAACAATGTTCTGCCTACTGATTCTTGTAGAGGGGTCTTTAAAAGTTTACATCTGAAACTAATTTTACGGCCTACTTAAAGTTGTACCCTTGTGTATTAAAAAACGTAGAAAATCGTGTGATACTTAGGTTTTTGGTATATAGTGTCTTCAGAAGATTTATTCAGAACATTACAAGCACCAATTTGTTCGTATACATTAACCCTCTAACTCTTCATACATATTTAAAACAGAGATATATATGGTTGAAATATTCCGCGAAAATATTTGTAATGAAATTCTACGATCGGTCTCCGAATACACTTAAGTCGAAAATTCAACTTTAATACCAGAAAAAAGCAAAAACTTAAAAGGTGGTTTAAGGGTTAATTATATACTTATGCCAACTTGGCGATAAAATATCGTAGATAAATTATGTTGCAACAAACCCAAAGCAAATCAATTGGGAAATCTAAGCTATACGAACGAAGTGTTCTTGAAATCTAAAACTCAAAACGCAAGAACTTAAAAGTAGTGTTTTTAATAAGATTTTTGTAGTAAAGGAAATACAAATACAATCAAATACAAATATTTCTCTATTAAACATAATTGTATAAAAACATTATAATAAATTGGATTAAGAGTATATTAAAAAGAACATAAAAATTCTGGCGTTTTGCGTTTTCGATTTCCGGAACAGACCTGCATATTTAATTAAATCAGTTAACACATTGTATGAAATTGCAAATTTTTTGACCATTTTTTTTAATAAAATTAAAAATATAATTTCTTGAAAACAATCACGATTTTCAATTTTTAGTAATAGGTGCAAAATCAATAAATTGTTTGCTTGATTCAGTGAATTTGGTGATTAAAGACAATTTTAAATTTTTCCTGTGATGAGGAATTAAGGCATCAACTTTTTAGATTTTCATACAATAATATGTTTTTAAATGGTCACAAAATTTTTTTTATTACGTTTAACTTTAAACATATTATTGTTACCACAACCCAATAATGATTGTCTTGACCATGTTATATGTTTACCACAACCAATTATATTGTAGCTTGTTAAACCATAATAAATATGTTCCTCTTGAAATATGATAAAATCAACAAAATATTATTGCTTATTTTAAACATGAATAGTTACAATAAAAAGGTACAACGTTCTGGGCAGCCATAATATGATCAACCATAACAATGAACTACAAAGGAACTTTAGAATCATATAATCTGCAAAAGCATTTTGACCACGACAACAAGGTGCTTGTGTGATAATAAAATGTTACTTATTGTTTACATAAACATGCTTCATACTTTTTTCATGTGTTTGCAAAAAAGTTTGTGTGGCTTATTTGGCTCTTAATTTAATAAAATAGACTATTAAATTGTTGAAGTTTATATAACCAAATAAAATCAGTTCTCTGTGACCATATGAACCTACAAGTATAGTTGTTCTCTTGGTGTATATAGTCCAATTACATATATTTAACAATCTTTGGAATCGGTCCTAAATGAAAAAAAAGTTGCATTGTTTTGGGTTTGCCTCTACTACACCTCTGCAATCGATATGTAAAATTTTATTTAAATCCATTTGTTTTCAAAACAAAAGATAGTTTTTCAGTTTTTTGTTTGATATATCCCACTGTGCAAAATTATTTGCTAAAGGGAAGACGTAGTCTGATTGCATATTGACTTACACCCATTTTGTGATTATCATTCACTTATTAATATCAACACATTAAGCCTTTTTATTGGCTACTTTTCAAGTGTCCATATTCACCGCTCGACAAAGTTTGAAGTGGATTAGCACCAGTACCTTATTTGTAAATTCACTTCCTAAATGAACCGCAATCTTTCTGGAAAAACAGGCTTAAGCCTATAGTACACGGCATGTAAAAAGCCACATGCGCATGCGACTCTGACGTCACGAGAATGATTAGCACTTCGGTTAAGCCTCTAGTACACGGAATGTAAAAAGCCACATGCGCATGTGGTTCTGACGTAATTTTGACGTCAATGCAAAGCCACAATAAGCATTGCGTGTTGTGTGATGACGTCAAAATTACGTCAGAACCACATGCGCATGTGGCTTTTTACATTCCGTGTACTAGAGGCTTAACAGTTTTTGAATGAAACGTAGTGATTACATGCAACGAAATTTTGATAGTACACGAAATGTAATTTTGTCCCAAAATTAACATGTGACGCATGTGGATGATGCTGACACATTTGCAAAAGTAGCACATGTGTACACATGTAAATGACTACATGAATGTTACTAGTATACGGCATGGAGCAAATGTACGCATTTTACATGCGTGTATGGACGAAATCTACATGTGTATGTGAATTTCTAGTACACGGCATGTTACCAGTAGTATTATTGACAGCGTTGTCAATTTTATTCTTTGAGAAATGTTTTAGCGCTTTTTAACAATTCTTTGCATTACAACTTGTGCAATTATAATTTGCTATTTAAAATAGCAGAAATTGTTTTGTGTATATATGAACATACCCATATTAATGCATTACAATATAACACAAATTAAAAAAATAGTTTATTTATTAGTGTATTTCACTGCCTATGTTTGGAATAAAAATTTTGGTTTGGAAATTTACATTGAAAAAAAAATCTAATTTGTATTTTTTGTCAATATAAATTCCCTAACGAATATTTTTAATTTTTATTTAAAAAACAGGCAGTTAATTTGTACTAATAAAATATTTGTTGGAAAAAATCTAGTTTACCAACGTAGCTCCAAATAGAAAAGGTGCCCAGGGTATAGTTTTTGAGTTACGCACCTCTAAAGTTTTCACTTAAATATGCGATTTTCCACTACATTTCTAAACGTATTGGGCCAACATTGGTATCATTTTGAAGCTTGAATAGATCTTTTTGAAAATACAAAATTTATTACAAAATTTTTAACCCTTTAACTTCCACTACAGTTTTAAAAAATCTTAAAAAATATTAAATGAAAATGTGTTTTGCTCCTACTCCAAATTTCGAGTTAATACCCTCTTGTTGATCATGTGCGATCGATATCTTAACTTTTTTTAATCTTTTTTGGGTGTCAATTTTTGTCAATTGTTGGATAATTTTAAATGTTTGGCTGTCATAAAAAAATTTATAACATGATGTATATCAAATATAATTATTTTAGAGTTATAAATGGCGCGAAACAATTTCCTTAAACACAAAGTGTACACAAGTTTGACATGATGTTAAATGGCACAAAAAATAATCAGCTGGGCCCTTAATTCCACTTGATATAAATACGTCTCGCATTCAGAAAGTAAAACCTCAGAAGTATGAATATGGTTGCCCACATTATGATAAAATAGTTATCAGAATTTAAACTATTTTCTTCAAATGTGCATAAAGACTATAAATAAATACAATTCATTTCATTTAACAACTTAAATATGTTAATAAAAGTTATAATATGTATAACTCTTTCCCTAGCAATAAGTTAATATGATCCGAGATGTATGATAAAAAAAAAACAAATAAAAATTGTGCCTTAATTAAAATATAGCAAAATTGATAAAAAATTATGGGTTTTTTTTAGATTAGTGCTTTTGAAAATTTGAAAGTTGACAATACTGATTATGTGTTATTGTTTTGGAAATATATAAAAAAGAATTTTTTTTGTCAATGAGGCTTTTTTTTATATAATAAATAAAACTTGCATTTAAAACAGGGTTGTCAGCGTCATGCACAATTGTGTCAGCAAAACTCACATGTACGCTTACGCTCTTTTATTTTGCGAGCGTAAAATATAATTTTTTACTGCAAAACACTCTCATTCAGCGGGAAATATCGAAATATCGCACGGCCTGTTTTGAGGCCTCTAAACAGAAATAATATATTTATTATTTATTATCTTTGTTTATGTTTTGTTTTATTTCTGTTTTTGACATTGTACAATGATTGACAAATAATATCTACATTGTTTTGCATTTAAGCTAACGATATGTGTTTTGTTTGTAAAAAAAAATTCTTTGTTGCCTTTTAAAGGGTCCCTTTTTCTTTCGTTAAAAAGACGTACCTAAATGCAGAAATTATTAAGAACAAAATAGCCACAAGAATTTGTTGGTATTTTGTGCTGGTAAAAATATTTTTCTTTCTGTACCAATCGCGTCGGTGGGTTGTTTTTCCTTTGAAAACACTTTTCTCAAGTAAGTAAAAATATTTAAAAAAGTCTTGTTTTCCTACAATTTATGTGTAAACCTATACACATAAAAGCAAATGTGACACCAGGTAAAATTTTTGGGTAAGAAGATGTGTATTATTGATGTATTAATGAAACTTTATTGTTTAACGTCCACAAACCTAAAAAATGTTTTGTTTCGAAACTGCAATTTAAATTTAGAAGATATTATTGGTAAATAAAAGTATATTTTTATAGACTAGTAAAATCTTCTCTTTTTATAATGGTGGTTAATAATTATAGAATATTTTTAAACTTAATGGAGTTATTATTTGCATTAGCATGTGCAAATGAATTTTCATTGTTGGCATTTGCAAAGGTATGTTGAGCACCAAATTAAAAATATTAGAAAGAATTTAATAAGGTAGTAAAATGACTTCAAATATTGTCAAATGCTCAATTTTTCCAAAAAATAAGCAAAGTTTCTGCGAAATGCAGGTTCCAAATTAAATTTATTTAAATAATAACTGATTGTGACAGTCCATAACTCAACATTTTTCGATAATTGTATTATTATTAATTGCTCTAAAGTCTTCATAGCAAAATATGTATGTTAATTAGGCCTCGTAATAGGCCTTGCAACCGCAGATTCCTCCCGCTGGTAATGTAAGAGACAAGAGTATTCGCACCAAAACAATCATAATTGACACCACTGATTTAAAAAAACTAGAATAGCAAAATAACTTTTATCAAAACTGAAAAAAAAATCAAATGCCAATAACCAAACTAAATTCAGCAAGGTAGCAGTTCTAGCTGTCCCTTTTTTTAATATGTAATTTGGACTTGACACATTGAATTCATGGGTTTGCCATAGAAGATATACAAAAGAAAGGGACAGCTTCATAAGCTGCTCTAGTGCATAAACATTGTTAAATAGAGTTGCCAGTTTTATTTTCCAAAAAAAGAAGGAAAAATTTCTACATTAAAAAATCGCTGGAAAAATAAGACGAAATAAAACAATTCTCTTTCTATTATTTATATGTATCTTATTTCTATTTTAAATTTAAAAAGTATTAAAAATTCTTAAAAAAAAGAAAAGTGTTTATAATTACACTGACATTTTTCTTTTCTTTTTTATAATAAAAAATGCGAAACAGCTGGCAACCCTAATGTATGTACTAGCAGTCCGCAAATGTTGTGTCAAAAATTTTTGCTTCCACATATTTTGTGACGGCTTCATGCGCATGTAATAATATAGAATGTGTCCGAATTTATATGTAACAGGGTAGTACACGGCATGTAAAAATGTGACATGTGGGCATGTACTTTGAAAGCTACATGGGATTCACATGCAAATGTGTGCTATATGTGAGTGAACCAAAAAGTGGAAGTACACGGCATGTAGCCATTGTGGCTTCGTGATGACGTCAAAATTACGTCAGATCTACAAGTGCATGTAGCTTTTTACATTCCGTGTACTGTAGGCTTTAGTCTACGAATTTTTGTTTATTCATTTGACAACGAGAGTCAATAGCCACCGGTACCGGACTGACTATTAGTTGAGGACCTGACTATTAGTTGAGGACCCCGAAAGGGTACTTTCGTGCTTTTCGCCACGATATATTGTTTAAGCGAGGAGCGTTCTTTTGTCAAAAAAGATACTTTTTATGAGTATGTATTTGCCTTTTGCATGAAGAGATGGTTTTGTTGAGGCTGTGAATTGGCTGGTGATATGGAGGAGAGAAAGCCAAGGTATTTATGAGAGCCAGGGGACGAGGAGAAAGAGAGCGACGTGTTTAAAGAAGGATTGGGGTGAAAATGCTGGAATATGAATAAATCAAGGAAATCCCACAATTAATGAATGTAGAACGAATCAGAAGGCATAAACCCAAAGTCGTGGGAAGGTAGATACTGAAAAGCCTACCCAAGGGCTGATGTTTTACCACTTGAGGTAGTGTTCGGCCAGAGGGATGATCCGATCCCTTAGGGCCGCTGCTATACAACAGATGCTGCCGACTATTCTAGTGCAGTGGAGGTTAGATAGCTCCAGGTTCTAAACAAGTGGCGAGTGTAAAATCTTGTTAGTTTGTTCACTCAAATTACTACAGGTGATCAAGTTAATCTTTTCAACTAATGTAAAAGTATCATCTGAAATTTACCAGAAACTTGTACATAAAAGAAACATTGACCAGGTCGGTGGTCCAGTTTTTATGTATTAACTTTATAACAATTCGTAGATACCACCACAGAATGAATAACGAAATAAATAAGGACTTGTGTTTAATACTTGATATATACATATACACTGTTCCGGCCTCATAATTCTCGAATCTAAAATTTCACTCGACCAAGAACTTCAGTTTTGGTAGAATGCACACAAATTTTTTGGTATTTGTAATCACTGGAAAATTAAACTTACAAAAGTTTAATTAACGATGCACGTTTGTACATGTGTCCGTTGAAATGAGGCTTCCGAAAGTCCAAAATATGATGTGGACTTGGTTGTTAAATAATTATATCATTTATATTCCGGAATTTTTTGCAATTGATATTCAGCCAGATCGGTGCATAAATGGCTGAGAAATAAGCAAATAACCATGACTGCTTATAACTTTTTTCCATAAAACCCCATGTTGTTGTTTTTTCTTTTATAACAATCACCGAAAGTTACGCTTATATTTTATTATTCTTTTATTTTATTATTATAAGTTTTAGACTTGTACAGTGTGCAGTGAAGTTGCTTTGACGTTGTCCGTCTGTCCTTCTGCTTTTCTGTATATGTGGAGATCGAAAAGTGCAAGTTTTCAAATTAGATACAAGCATATTGGTAATCAATCCGCCAAAATGTGGGCGGGATTGGAGAGTCGGCGTGGCACAAAATAGACTATTTTATTCAAAAGAACTGTATTTATATAAATTTCTATTTTTTATAAGATTCGGCATACCAGAATGTATTGCACTCATACTTGTTTGTATTAATTTTGTTAAAATTAATTCAAATAAAATAAAACAGGTACAGTACTCAATTGCTGATCTCCAGAACATGGCTGCGGCGCATTCTTAAAGTTGATTGTTGTGATTGTTCCCCTATAAAATTCAATTGGCTCAAGAATTTTTGCTTAGATATCATGAAAAGTTGGCTTAAAATACCAACAAAATGCCAAACTTAAGGTTGTTAATTAAAAGTTTTAAAATTAAAAGGCAAAACACAAAACAAAAAGTTTTAAAAAATAATCAATGAATTTTAATGATAAAGTTTATGCATTTGCACAAAAGTATATAAAGTACATATTTAAAAAATCTACAAGTACAAATTTTTTTCTATACAACAATTTCAATACAAAAAAGTTTTTTTAAAATTTGCATGTTATATTTGTTATTCAATTCGATTGATAGGCGCCACAGTGGGAAGAACATGACGAAAAATGTAAATAAATATTTCAAAATTTTTTTAACTCAAAATTTTGCGTAAACTTATTTTTCGACGAATTTATACTCGTAAACAAAATATACAGAGATTTGAAATTTTTTTATAGACGATTTGAAACAAAGTTTAGCAATTTGAAACCCTTAAATACAATTTTTTTATAAATCAAGTTACCAATTTTGACTTAACTTAAAAATGTTGAATTTTTTCATAAAACATGTTTTCTAAAAAAAACCCGCTGTGCCACATACTTTTTTTTTATTTGTTATTCCTTTTTTTAATTAAAAAAAAATGTGGAAGTAAAGTCAGAAGATGTAGAAGGAACAAAAAAAAAAAAATGAAAAACTTGTTGGAAAATCATCCACACGTCAGTGTAGTGTCCTCTTAAAGAATAAAATTGTTAGAGTATTGAGAAAATGTTTGAAGCGGACAAAACAGGTACAGGACGAAGAGCACGAGCAAAGAACAAGTAACATCATCATCGTTCGTTAATGTAATTTTCATAAAAACATTTTGTTACTTATTTATCTTAATTAAAATAAATTTACATTTTTCTAATTTAACACAAGCGTAAAACATCAAACACACACCAGAGACACAATTCAAAGACACACACACAGACAATTACACACATACTTTACAAGCATTAAAAATACCATAAGGACACTCACTCACTTTCTTACTGTATTCTTTTTCTTTCTTGCCTTCTTTTTACTCTAGTTTGAGTTGTTTGTGTTTGTAGTTGTCAGGCATTAGTTGCGCTTCAGCAAAGCAGGACATGTCAGCCACTTGGAGTTTAACGCCACATTATGGAGTGGCTCAAAAGAACCAACAGAGAAGGGTGGGGGATTTAGTTAATGGTGCTGCGAACAAGGAGGTCGTACGTTCATACACATTCCCTTCAACTCTAAAAGCACATAATTTTATCGTCGAATTGGAAAATAAATAGAAATTAAAAAGTAAGCAAAACGAAATGACAACAACAACGAAATACAAGAAGTAAAAGATGAAAAAACGAAGCTTCTTTAGCCATGGCTTGTTTAGTTTGAGTAGATCTCATTAGCAATTCGTTAAAGGCAGGGATACTTTTCTTTTCACGATTTTTTTTTTATTGCTATTTTTTTAATAAAACTTTTTTGTCTACTGGTCTTAAGGCAAAGGAATAATGTATAAAAGTCACGAAAATGCGCAAAAAATAAAGAAAAAAAAGGAGAAAATTAAATGAAAAATAAAAAATGTATGGAATAAAATTAAAAGCCGATGAGTGTAAATGAAGAAAAAAAAAAAAAGAAATTGTTTTATGACAACAAAACAGGCAAGAAGAAGAAATAAAAATTGTTAAAAAATAAATCCATACAAATTGGGGAAAAATCGTGTACATGAATTTCGGAAAATTGCAATTTATATTAACAAAAGACAATGAGAGAAATTTTAGTAAAAGATCGAGACATGAAATGATTAGAAACCCGAAATGGTGGAACAAATTTACTCAGCAGTGAAGACAAAAATAAGGTCAACAAAATCAGACTTTCATGATTGTGGAAACCAGGGCTGTGGAGTCGGTGTTAAAGAGTCGGAGTTGAGGTTTTTGTACCGGAGTAGGAGTCGAAGTACACACAAAAACTCGCGATTCCGACTCCAAAATTTTTTCGGCATAAACAATTTTCTAATATTTTTTTAAATAAAAATTCTACACGAAATTGGTGATGCAATATTTAAAATATCGATTTGAAATTTGTACAGAACAATTTTATTGCTATATTTTACAATTTAAAAGGTACTGCATTATAAAAAAAGTGTTAAAAGCCAAATAAGGACATATGTATAGATTTAGCATCAATGTAAGAGTAGGAGTCGGAGTTGTAGTCGAAATCGGAGTTGCAGTAGGAGTCGGAGATGGACTGAAGAATTTCAGCGGTTGGAGTCGGTATCGGAGTAAGAACTATTTTTGGATGACTCCACAGCCCTGGTGGAAACTAATATGACTTTGAATTTTTTTAAGCAAAGGACATAAAAATGCTTTCCGGCTTGGTAAGCTCTTCAAAGTTAGAGAAAACAGCAAAAAATCGTACTTAAAATAGAGTTTTAGATTCTTGAATCCGCATCCGCGCTTGTAAGATCGGACTGTTGTGATCTGAAATTTTTTTTATTGCCATTTTTCATTTAGTTACATCTTCAATATTATTTTTAAAACTATTACATTTTTGATTTAGAGAACAACAAAGAATTTAACGTCCCCCCTCCCCCTCCTTTTGGCACATTCTTATGATAAATCGCCATATAAAACAATGTTATACTTACATTTAAGGTATATGATACATAAAGAAGACTTATGTTGAGATTCTACGGGGCATATTTTTATGAAATATTTTAATCCTCTTACTCTACAAGATATGGTTACAATTGTACCTTCATATAAAAATGCACATTTTTTTAAAGGCTTATTAAATCATTGTATGCTTTAAATTTATAATTGCTACAACAGCAAACATCTACAAATCTTAACGAATGTTAAATGTATTTTTTATTTTATAGTACATCTATGCAATACCTATTTGAACACTTTTAATTCAAATTTAGAAATATACGGTACTATTACCTAAAGAACACAGCATTTATGTTTTGATGGAAACTTTAAGAGGAATACAAATGTGACACTCAAGCAAATTAGTAATTTTTTTATTGTTCTACACTTAAATATGGAAAACGGAGAATTCCCGAAAAGGCGCAGTTTAAGAACGTAGCATAAATAAATTAATTATAAGAAAATACTTCCTTCGAAGTGCAGTAGAAATTGTTTTAGGAAGACGCATTCTTGTAGCAGCAAAACTAGAAGATGAACCAAAATCTCCAGATGGTAGTCGTGGAGCTTCAGACGTCGTTGGAAATTGTTATATTTGCCAATGAACACAACGAATACAACGCAAAACCAAAAAAGCATGTATGGTCTGGTCTGTTCTAATCCTTAAATTTGAGCCACTAATGCCCAAATTTACAGTCATTAGATAATTATTAGTAAACTAAAATGATAACTTTTGGTTAACTAAAAATTTTTAGCAGAGCAAAAATGGTAACTCTATCAAAATACCAAATTTAATTGCTGGTAGCAGTGTTTTTCTTTACATTTTTATTTTATCTAAATATGACAAAATACCGAAAAAGAATATGCGTGGCAGCGTCTGTGTATATTTATAATAGGCATTTTCACTGAAAAAAAACAAATGTAAATAATAATTTTCAACGGAAGAGCTGTTGTCTAACTTGTAGTTAACCGATAACATTTAGGGCCATTATTACAACCTAATGATAAAGTTGCTGATAGTTAACGTGAACAATAGCTATCTTGAACGATAAAGTGACCAATAAGTTTTTTCCATTATTACAACTGTCCGATAAAATAAAAAATGTAATTTATATACTGTGGCAACATTGCAGTATATACCGACTACTTTTGGTTGTTTAAAATACGTAGTGGCAACGACTACGAATACTTTAATATGACATAAAACTGTCATTGAAGTTACCATATCTTCAGCAGAAAATATGGCATCTTCAAGTTCTTAAAGTTCACTTGTAAAGTTATCATGAGGACAAACCTGATGTTAGCTTATCAGTCACTTTTTAGGTTAATGTTAACTTGTAATAACCAAAAACTATTTATCTGTCAGATAGCATCCTAAAAATAACTATTTGTAAGTTGTAATAATGGCCCTTAATGGTTAAACTAATGGTTAACAAAAACCTGGAAATAATATTTTATTGGTTAAAACTAGGGTGTTCAATTGATAGGCTTTTATTTTTGTTCGATTAAGCGATTAATCGATATTTGGCACTTTTGACTTATTCGATTAAACGAATAATATTTTAAAATTAATCGATTAACCGAATAATTTAAAATCCAGAAATTTTATAAATTAGGAGATTTTCTTTTCGATAATTGTAGAAAAAATTGGTACTTGAGTAAGCAAACATTATTAATTACAAATATTTTCATATTTTATAAAAAATAAAACATGTATTGAGATTATATAATCTTATTAAACAGATCTTTAAAAATAATCTTTTAAAAATAAAATGTTGTTCAAATGTTTTTCTTTACTTGGAAGCCACACGATCAAGTTTTTTCTTTCCTTTTAATTTGCCATACTCTCTCACTTGTTTTACTAACGGACTCACACTTTTTAAATTGACCACGAGATTGCTCTCAATTTTACCTTTCCATTTGTTTGCCAATTTTACGTGCAATTTAACAACTGACCACAAATACACTTTGTCGCTTTCTTTATAGAAAATAAATTTCTTAAAAAATAATTGGGCTTTATTAAAAAAAAATTGTGTTCTAAAAAATTCTTGTCCTTTTTTTAAAATACTTTGAGTCATGCTACTATTTTGAGTTGTTTCTTCATCGAGGAATTTTAAAAATTAAATTGATTATCAAATTGAGTGCAGCCTGTGGCACAGATGTCAATTCAAACAAGACTTGACAAGCAGTTTTTGTGAACAACTTGAAAGTGATTTATTGAACGTGTGGCTCCAGAGTAAAAAATATTTTTTTTTGGATTTGTTTAAATTAACCAGCAAAAACTTTTCTTACCTGGTAAGTTAGCAAGTAATGTTGGAGAAATATAAACACTGCTTATTTTTCGGCTGAATAACTACTTATTTTTGTTCGAGTTGTCCACAGGATTCAGTAGTTACAATACACTTACTAGAAGTCACAAAATTTCTAGTTATTATTTAACTATCAGTAAGTTAAATTGGAAGTACTTACAATAAACTTACTAGAAGCCAAAAAATAACTAGTTTTTATTTAATTGGCGCTAGTTGACAGACCTAATAAGTAGTTATGGAGCTAGTTACCAGTATGTAAATATTCAGTACTGAAAACAAGACAACTAATAAGTAGTTATTTAACTGATTATTAGTTAGCAAATATTCATATCTGAAAATAATAGTAGGGAAAAGTACTTACTGAGGTCATTACTAGCAAGCACTAATTGAGGTTTTCAGAATAATGACAATTGTAATGACAACTACTTACCAGGTAACGTATGAAATAACTACGACCTATTACCAAAATTCAAAAAGTTTTTCCTGGGTATAAGTAAAAATTAACGGGTTACTGCATTATTTCAGTAATCGGTAAAAATTTACTGGTAACTGAAAATTTTTTCAGTAAGCAGTTACGGACACTTGGACTTGGTTTGTTTATTTGACTTAAAACTTTAAAAAATTATACGTTTAAAATAAAAGCCATATATGTATTGTTATTCGATTAATCGGTATAAATTCTTCGATTAATCCTTTAATCGAAATCAGTAATTTTAAATTAATCGAACAACTACTCGTTTAAAATTAGAATTAATCGAATGAACACCATAGTTAAAATATTGATGTCAGCTAACTAATGACTGTACATTTGGGCCTAAAGGAAACAACATTTATTGCATGCAAAGAATCTCTGTATTTTTAATGATTTATGTTATATATACATTAGGGTGGCAGCTAAAATTTCAACTTTGGATTTTCAACATCTCCCGGGCGGAATATTGTGCCACATGGTCTAGAACTGATGTGGAAAAAATTTCAGCCAAATCGGATAACTTTAACCCGTGCCCCTTTGAGGTCAAAGTTCAAATGATAAAAAAAAAAATTTTCCATACAAGCAAAAAATTTTTTTTTCGATTTTTTTTTTTTTTATTTTTTAATATTAGTTAGCTTTATTAGCTTATTAACAACAAAAAATTTCATTTCGATCGGACAAGATTTTCAGTTTCTAAAGTGACTCCGAAAAAAAAATTTGAGGCATGTTAGGGGCTTACTCTAAAAAATTTAAAAAAAAATTTTTTTTTGAGTTTTGATAAGCACACATTAAAGATTTTTGTTGCTCTTAATACCAGGTTTTTTAAATTTTTTTTAAAAATTTTTTTTCGACATCGCATTTTTGTTCTAAATTGGGGTATAAAACTGGAAAAATGCATTCATGTCCCAGAAAGAAAAAAAATGATAGATTTGGAATATGTATTATCAAGAGAAACAAACAAAAGCTATTTTGTAAACTTTTAAAAACTAAAAAAAAAAATATTTTTTTAAGAGTATGGTGTCTCAAGACAGTCTCAATTCTTTTTTTTCAAGACTACTTTTGTAACAGAAAATCTTGTCCGATCGAAATAATTTTTTTTTCTCGCTGACGTGCTTAGTGTTCCAAGTAAGCTAAATTATAATCTGAAAATATTTTAGATAAATTAACCCATGTGTGATCTAGGGGGTTAAAATTACCCATTTTCTTAAACTCTAAATTGGTAAAAAAAAAATTGTAAAACTAAAACTTAAAAAAACAGTGAAAACATTAACCCTTCTGTTAACTTAAAGTCTATATGACCTGTTTTCTTTGATACATTTCTAATTAAATTCACTAGTTGACGAATATTGAAAATTTTATTATAGCCTATTTCCAATGTGCGAAAGAATTCTTTTGTTCGCATAACTACATTGAAAACAAAAACAAAGTCTAAAAATTTGCATGTTGTAGGGTAAGTATTTAAGAAATTTTGATTTGGCTTATTAGCTAAATTTGTATTAGCTTATTAACGACAAAATATTTCATTTCGATCAGACAAGGCTTTCAGTTCCAAAAAAGACTCAAAAAAAAAATATAAAATTGAGGATGGTTAGGGGTTTACTCCAAAACACTTAAAATTTTTTTTTTTTAGCTCTGACAAGCAAACATTAAAGATTTTACGTCGCTCTTGATAACAGTTTTTCTTTTTCTTTTTTTTTTTTGGTGACATCGAAGTTTTGTTCTAAATTGGGGCCAAAAGCTGCAAAAATTTAGTTTTTGGCCCTATTAAAAAACAAAATTACGACGTCACAAAAAATGTTTAAAAAAACCTATTATTAAGAGCGACAAAATATCTTTAATGTATGCTTGTCAAAACTAAAAAAAAAAAAATTTGAAAATATTTTTAGAGTAAGCCCCTAACAAGCCTGAAAATTTTTTTTCAGAGTCACTTTTGAAACTGAAAATCTTGTCCGATCGAAATGAAATTTTTTGTTGTTAATAAGCTAATAAAGCTTACTAATATTAAAAAATTAAAAAAAAAAAAATCGAAAAAAAAATTTTTTGCTTGTATGGAAAATTTTTTTTTTATCATTTGAACTTTGACCTCAAAGGGGCACGGGTTAAAGTTATCCGATTTGGCTGAAATTTTTTCCACATCAGTTCTAGACCATGTGGCACAATATTCCGCCCGGGAGATGTTGAAAATCCAAAGTTGAAATTTTAGCTGCCACCCTAATACATATATGCATATGTACGCGTATATATGTATTGCACATAGTTTACTACCTTTTAAAAAAGTCTTTGTTATTAAATATTTTTATATTATTTTTTCACATAAAATATGCAAAGGTACAATTGTATCCATATATCCTCTTAAGTGGTTTAAATTAACCAGGCCATATTTTTAGGGGAAAGACCCACAATATTTTTTAAAAATTTAGAAAATGAACAGTGTATTATAAGTGTAGTGATGGTATATAGGGTGATTTAAGTAGAGATATTTTTTTCAATAGCCTTTTTTTGACAGATCACGTGTGAGTCGTGTCATGCTATCATGTTATTTTTGTTAAGTATTGTTTGGCATTTCATAACTGAAGCCGCTCGACCTTTCCAAGCGACATTGCTTCGCTCTATGGGCTCTTGAAAAGTTCCAAGAAGATCCGAAGTTTTCGAGGCAAATTTTATTCAGCGATGAGGCCCATTTCTGGCTCAATGGGTATGTAAGCAAACAAAATTGCCGCCTTTGGGACGAAAAGCAACCTGAAGAGATTCAAGAACTGCCACTTCATCCAGAAAAAACAACGGTTTGGTGTGGTTGGTGGTCCGGTGGAATCATCGGTACATTTTTCTTAAAAAATGATGCCGGTGCGAACGTAGCCGTCAATGGCGACCGTTATTGTACCATGATAACCGACTATTTGATGCCTGAAATTTATGCTCGTGATCTCGGCGACATTTGGTTTCAGCAAGACGGCGCCAATTCCCACACATCGCACCAATCAATGGATTAATTGAGAGAACACATCGGTGTGCATATAATTTCACCAAGATCTTGTAATATCACTCCGTTAGACTTTTTCCTGTGGGGATATCTAAGGTCTAAAGTTTATACCGACCAGTGTTGCCACTTTACGGGTAAGTACCCGAATTTAGTGTAATTTTTACTGTCGTGGGTAGAGCGTGGGTAATTGGTTGCAGGTGTAGATCAGGTGTTATTTAAAATTCTTTCGTTTTAAAACAAAAAATGTAAATCTTTAATATCAGAAAAAAATGTATAGCATTTAAAATATTGTTTCTTATTACGAAAATGTTTCAGTCGGTTCTGAACCCGAAGTTTATTGGAAAAAGGTATTCAAACTAAAATATATGTTTCCAATATTTTAAAAAGGAATAAATTTCATATTCTTTTGCCACTACCAAATGCTTTATTTGGAATCATATTGAGCGCCTTTAATAGTTGCAACACTGATTTAAGAAACAGACTATTGTCTAAAACCATAAAAGATATTTCTTAAAGCCCACAAAACTTGAAATTGTAAAAATAAGTACAAAAAATATATTTTATTCAAAAGACAATTTCACGACATTAACATTTGAAAATGTATTCAGCCCTATGAGCACCGCGGCGGTTCTTGACGAAACACACTCTGGCCGTCCAATTATGGGCCACTTTTTCCAGTATTTTTGGCGGTACGTCACGAACAATGTTCCTTCAATTGTTGCTGGCTTATCAACATAAGCCAGTGACCTCGCGTCATAATCGAGAGGTGTCAAATCGGACAAGCTTGGATGCTAATTAGCAGGTCTTTTTCGCCAAAACAACCTTTTGGGCTCATTTAAAAAAATAAGGACCGATGATGACACCTGCGTGTAAACTGCACCAAAAGGTGAGTCTGTTGTAGATTGGTCGTACTTCATATGCGGCAGTTTTGTTCATAACAAACCTGGTCACATAGACGATTATGTCCGCTATAAATATCATAAAGTCGCCTTTTAGTTGTGCGAATAGATGACGGCTTTTAAACTTAATTTTGATAGTAAATTTTTATAAAATAAAACGTTGATTTTATATCAGGTGCAATTTTAGTTAAATCGGGTAATTTTTCTTCATCTCAAGTGAAATTTTGAATTTTGCTGGTGGTAACACTGATACGGACAAACCCGCTTCGATTCAGGCCTTGGAGGAAAACATAACGCGTGTCATTCGCCAGTTACCAGTCTAAATGCTCGAACGAGTCATCGAAAATTGGACTCAACGGATGGACCACGTAGCAACGGCCAACATTTGATGGACATAATCTTCAAAAAATAAATGCCAAAGAATGTTCTTTCAAATGATAATTAGCATTACCCATTAAATTTGAATTTTCTGCGAAAAAGAAAAAAATTCTTTAAAAAAGTAGGGAACCTCGAAATGGATCACCCTATAGAATCTTAGGCATCTGATGCTTAAAATTTGGAATTTAAAAATTTGAGATTTTCGAATTCGCGATTTCAAGTTTCGCCCAGAAAGTATGTATGTTTAAAATTAATTTGTACTAGAATATTTTCATATCCGGTAACTTCCCTGAAGGAAACCTGGATGGATGCATGTGTCTCCATGACCGGTGGCAATTTGTCGACAATTTTGGTGACTTTTTGGCGACATTGTCATTTAATTATTTACACTTTTATATTTGCTTTAAAAACGAAAAAAATGTTGTTATTAAAACGTACTTTTATTTTTTTTTTAAATAAATTAAATGTTAAAAAAGGATTCAACAATTCCGTTAGCGGAAAGCCCCACAATATTTTTTAAAAATTTCGAAAATGAACATCTGATGATTAAGGAAAAAAAAGATATAGCATATCAAAAATGAAAAAGTTACAATTGTACCCATTCTGCCTGACAGGGTTAACGAAATTGTTACAAGTCAAAATAACAATACAGAATTGGTCGATTCTTCAAGACCAAGGACAATGAAATCTTACCTGCGAAGATGCGAAAACAACTGCAACAAATCGTGTAAGATGGAGATGCTTTGTGGAAGCCATATGCTCCCAAAGGGTGTAATGGAAAAAAATCTCTACAACACATTGGCTTAGTACTCAAAAAATTAGAATAAAATGGGTTAAAATTCTACTATTAGTAACTGAATACACTAAGGCGCCAATTGTGTAAGTGGCAACGTAACGCCAAAAATTACGTTGACAGCAAAAACAAAGTCAAAAATATTTTATAGATTTGTTGTGGCTTTCTTTCTACATAAATTCATATTGAATTTTAAAATTTCAAACGCTGCATACTCGTATCTTGTGGGTTGCTAATTTTAAAACTTAATATGAATTTCTGTAGCAACAACAAGATTATAAAATAATTTTGACTTTGTTTTTGCTTTCAATGTAATTTTTGGCCTTGCGTTGCGTTTTACATAATTAGGGCCTAATTTATTTAAATATCAATTTATATGTTTAAAATTCGTTCTTCATCTAAAAACTATATTTAACTTTGTATTGATGTTTAAACAGAATTGGTCAAATTGGCCATAAGAAAACTCAAGAAATATCTGCTGATCTGGGGCTGGAAGGGAAAAGATTTTTTTTAATACTTCTTATATAGCCCTAAATAAACCACAAACGATTTAAAAATTATTTTTAATAAACACAATTTGTTTCAGTGTATATCTCCAAAAATAAAAAAACCAATACAAAATACATGCAAATACACTGACACAAGTCAAAGTAATAGATTTTTTTTTCTTTTGTAACAAAAAAAAAAAAAAAAAAAAAAAAATTATATACAAACAGGACCTTAAATCTGGTTTGAATAAAAAATGAGAAAAAAACAGGAATAAAGAATGGAAAAAATATCCTTAAATAAAAATATAACAAGAATAACATGGTTGCTAACAACATGAAATAAAGGCAATGAAAGCGAATCATTCAAATAATAATGTTTTAGTACATACAAATACAAATTAATATACAATACATACAAACATATTTACGGCCCTGTGCTCCTTATAGGAACTATGGATATATATATTTGCAAAGATATATGAATATGTATGTACAAAAATATACAAATGTACATTTATTCCGATACGGGATATACAAAACAATTATAGACACACACACACACACACACCCAATACTGTTACAAGGTATATCGACACTGACATATACAGTTAAGGACACACACATACAGTTATGTACTTAGTCAGAATTTCTTAAGCAGAACTTGTATGATCCTCAGGAAAAAGCAGTCGATTTTATTAGTAGCCTATTTCCGATGTGCGAAAGACTTCTTTCTTTCGTATAACTACATTGAAAACAAAAAAAATGTTTAGACTTTGTTTTTGTTTTCAATGTAATTATGCGAACGAAAGAATTCTTTCGTACATTGGAAATAGGCAATAAGTTACATTTCACTAACGAATTAAAGAAAAATCACTAAGAAATATTTAAGAATGATTAACGGTACCATCTGGGCCCTGTTTCTCAAACTACAAGTTACAAATCTACAAGTAAAATAAATTTAAAACCAGAACAAATATTGTAAAATTGTTGCTTTTTTAACGTATTTCACCTGTAGATTTGTAACTTGTGTTTTAAGTAACAGGACCCTTTTTTAAACAACACATTTGTTTTTAATGCCTGTAAGCAGGAATACACTTAAGCTAGATTAACACGATTGAAATTTTCTTCAAAATGCTTCAAACTCGTGTAAACAGCAAAATTTCTTCAAAATTTATTGATCAGTATTATTGAAATAAATTTTGATCAATAAATTTTGAAGAAATTTTGCTGTTTACACGAGTTTGAAGCATTTTGAAGAGCAATTTTGAAGAAAATTTCAATCGTGTAAATCTAGCTTTATTTTGACGAATAAAAGCTTCGATTCGCTTAACTAATCGGCTATTGAATTACACAACTTATTACTTAGTAACATTCACTATTAATTTTTAATTTGTCTCTTCCAAATATTGAGTGTATAATGAAAAAAATTCGATTGTATATAAAAAAAATATGAGGGACTTAAAGATAGGGGGTTTGTGCTTTTTTTTTAATTTAGATTACATATGGAATTAGTAAAATTTTCATCCGGTAGCGAAATATAGCGACCAATTCAAGCAGTTGTCATTAAAATACCTGTTTTGCTTGGAGCACACGGGGTATAAGAACATTTAAAAATTTCAAAAAAGGCACTTAAACCCCTTGTGCTTTAAGCCCCTCATATATTCAAAGTATTAGCTAGCCATCGTTTTTTCATTTTTTTGGCAACACATATGAGTTCCACGCTAGAAAACAGCTTATTTTTCAAATCCAAGAACCAATCAAGCCAATTTCGCATACCCTGTTCCGCAGTAAAACATTAAGCGTCTTTACATAGAAGCTTTAGTTAGCGATCCTAAATTTTCAAATTTGAAATATTGAAATTCGGCAGTGGCGAGAAAGATCTAGTATTAAAAAAAATTAATAATACCCTCTTAAATAACTCAATAGTTGGGAATACAGAAATATGGAGTGTTGGCGTTACCCACGCATTAAATATTCTTTAAAACTATTTTTTCGGCATCGCCATAGTAAAAGTTGGTACTATTCAAAACCAAAAAGTCTTAAGTTTAAATAGTGGACTTTTTACAGAAATTTAAAAAAATCTCAAAATATGAGGAAATTCCCACCTGAATAAGAACCCCCCCATATTCATAAAAAATATTTGTGATTAATTAAAGGTTTATAAAACAAATTTTCATATAAAAATCGTTTCATAAACCTGCTTTAACCTAAAATAGTTTTTATGAATATGGGGGGTAAGGCTTTAAAAAAGTGTTAAGTTTCAAATTACGAGCCGCACTAATTACCACAAATACTACGTTTAAGAGTGGTTCTACGCCTGATAATCAGCAATTATAAAGTAAATCCAGATCAAAAAAAAAACTTTTAAAGCTGTTCTTAAATGTTTGCTTCCTCTCATTAGTTTTCTAAGGCCCAATGTATGGAAGACTCTTTGGGAAACTCTGTACTAAATACTCATAAATCTAGAGGTATGAGGGTGTTTACATTTTGCATAGAGTGATTTTTTTTCCTGTGTGTGTGTTTGTGTACATTATATATTTAAATAAGAGTCATAAGTATAATGGCAAAAAAAATATAAAAATCTATAAAAAAAAAAAATGGAAAAAAATTCTAAATGCAAAGAGGGAATATGCTAAGTAAGCATAAATGTAAAACCGGAGCTGGTTTTTTCAAGCTTTTTCATGCAGGAGGTATGCCTGTTTTTTATTTTCATTTTGATGCTGCTTTTATTGTTCGTTCGCTAGAAGCCCTCAGCGTCAATGGACCAAAATAATATGGGGTGGTGGTTGATTGTGAAATTAAGAATGAAAAAAAGTATGAAGAGTAAAAAAATACTCGTACACACTCATGTTTTGTGGGTTGCAGTTTGAAATGTGAAATACGTACGTTGCTCGTTGTTTCTTTATATTTCATATTTTTTTCAAACATTTTTTTTCTTTTAAGTGGTCTTTCATTTGATATTTAATAGAAAGAATAAAAAATGTCTGGGAATGAGTTGGTAGGTGGGTGGCATCATAATCAACATCATCAGAGTCATCATACCCAACGTTGAACTTGATGACTGCTAATGGGACACAGCGGTGCTGCATAACGTAATAACTGTTGCATTGGGGTGAGAGTCAGTGTGGGACTCTGACTGCGAGTAAGGAAATGTTTTTAAGGGTGGAGAAGAGGTGTGGGAGTAGATGAAAGTGGTAGTGGTGGTTGGTTTGCTTCATTACTAGTTGTATCTCCAACTCTGGTTACTAGCTGCCATTATGATTTTTTAAAAAGCCATTTCAGTTTTTTTTTCTTTTTGTCATACTCTACACTACTGCTTTTGATTTTTCCCGAGATTTTTTTTCTTTTGCTTTTTTCATACTGATTTTTTCCAACAAATCGTGAATTTTTATAATAAGCACTTTTTTATTGTTCTTGTTTGTTAAATATTCTAGATACGTATAATTGTTAATACACCATCACACAAATAGACACACATACACATACCCAGCAGGAAAAAGAAGGAGTACGGATGACTTCTAGAAGGCCTCTGTAGTCCTTCTTTTAGATGTACGCAGGCCTTGTATATCGCTCCATTTCATACTCATTATTTTTTTACACACGTTGTCATTGCGGGGTAGGCCTACCGCTATCGCTTCTTTGACAGGTACATAAGTATGGCAACTGGATAAAAAAATAATTCTTTTACTTTTGCTTTGGTAAAAAAACAAAACAAAAAATGCTACTACTTCTCTTCTCCCTTCTCATTGAAGCGAGTGTGGAATATGTATCTTATCTTTTATACAAAAGAGTCGAGGTCTCTTATGAGGCCTTCTTTATCAGTTAGATTTGAATGGTAATTGAATCAAAACAATTTCTAAGCAGACCTTCAATAAGGCCTAAAGTAAGAAGATCTTCTGAGTTTTCCCGCTGGGTACTGGCACCACTCATACCAGAATTACTACCACTTCAACCACATTTCTACAACAATTCGACTTTCGTAATCCAGTGTTTGTTGTATTGTCAATGTTAAATATAGAAGTTTTATTAAATGTATTTTTTCAATTTAATTTTTTCTGTTTTCTTTTTTTTACTTTAACTATTTCATTAAGCATTTTTTATTGCATTAAAATTATTTAAACGTATTAATGCAAAGTTGTATCCTTAATTCTATTGTTTTACATTTGTCTCTGCCTCCCCATTTTAAAGCATGTACACGTACATATTTACTTTATCGGCAACTTACACTAATATGGAGTTATTAGGTGTGTTCATTTACAGAAAATTATTCCTTTTTTTTAATAATTGCTACTAGTTAGTGTTCACGTACTCAAAAAACTTGCAATGAGAGTGTAAAAAAGAGCTTACAAATTCAAGAGGCAAAAAATTTGTTGAAAATTTCTGATAGTAAAATTATTATTACTAGTGTTTGTCAAATAGTCGAAATTCGACCGTAATTATATTACGCAAATATGAAGAAAGCATTCATTTAAGTATATATGAATTTACACGTTTCGAGCACTTTTTTTCGTCTTAGTCAATCGATTTGTCGGGGGACCAACCTCCGGTTTATATATTATATTTCACTCAAGTCCGTGAATGTTTAATTTAGTTTTGTAAGTTTATTAATATAATAAAAAAAATCAAAAAGTACCAATTGAAAATAAAAAAGTACCAAAAAGTATATCTTATAGTTTCTCAATCTCTCTGCACTCTGCATGTTGATTTTTATGTTTCTAGGACAAGTTTTAATAAAAATTCCAAAAGTAACAGTTATAAAACAAAAAAGTACCAAAAAGTACAAGATGTAAAATGAATAGTACCAAAATACACATTTTTACTATATTAAGGAAAACTCAAAAAGTACCAGTTGAAGAACAAAAAAATACTAACAGTTTGCATCTTTTAGGTTCTCAATTACTCAGGACCCTTTATCAATAATGTTATGTTTCTAAGTTCAATATTATAAAAAATTCGAAAACTACCACAAGTAGTACCACAGAAGTAAAAGAAATAAATTTGATATTTCTCCCCATGGGAGTATCAAAATTTTCAATATTGTAGTTGGAACCCATAATTTAATACGTATTTGTCAATACATGCAGAAAATTGTTTTGAAAAAAAAGTCCCAAAAACATTTACGATTTTCACCCCTTGAACGTACGAATTTTGAAAAAGTCCCAAATTTATATATGTTACAAATTTATATTTGGCACGAATTTGGTATAATCTTTCTTTCTATGTTTATTGTCTTAAAAGAGAGATGGGGTGATAAAGAAGTCCCAAATGGGTCGAATTTCAAATAAGTACCAGACACCTGTCCACTTATTTTTCTAATAAACAAAGATAAGTATTTATGGGGTTACCGAATTGATCCGTTTTTACCCTCTCAGATTTTCATAAAATATATATTCTGCACTTCCGTAAGCAAATACCTTTTTTGCTGAAACCGGTTGACAAACAGATGAGGAAAGTGTTTTTTGTAAATTTAAAATTTGCTCTCTCGTTGCAAGTTTCTGCTAGTAAAGAAAAATTAGCAAACCTATAAAAGTCGGCATAATAAAGTTAAACTCTTGAAAGATGACTCGTTGTAAAAGACAAAAGCCGTAGTTAAATAAGAAAAGAGATTATAGTTTATAAGAAAATACATTAGATAAGTTAAATAAGAGAAGAGCATAGCGAACTGAAGAGATTACGCCGCCTTGGGGTGTGTCTCGTTCCACTCTCTCAGACTTAACTCTTTCATCAAGATTTGCAGTAACGATCCTTAATTTCAGCAATGACAACTAACCAGCTGCTGATGTACTTCTCCAGATGTCCAAGTTAATTAGAACTTGTTGAATTGAAGTAGAAGTTAAGTTAAAAGGCTTCAATTTGTGTATTGTTTTAATTCGAGGTATCTCTGTATAGCTCGACCAATCTCGTGTAAAACTGTCTACGTAGACCGATGTTTAACATAATGAAAAAGGAATGTAGAACCTTCTGTTTTCAAACAAATGCTGAGCTATCGGGTCTAATGGGTTACAACATATATTTCCCTATGTGGCGAGCATTTTGAAATACATGACAGGCTGAGAAACTTCCCCCTTGGAATCTAAAGTCAGGAACATACTCCTAACAATTAAAACTTCCTTATTTTGGTCAATCATTGATTACATCTGAAATGCCTTTGTATATTATGTTTTACAAAAAATACCCGGGCATGGAAGCAAATTTTATGCGCCTCCAAAAAAGGAAAACCTTTGTCAAATAAGGCACCCAATCGGTAAAGCTGAAGGGACTTACAATTTTCAGATATTCAAAGATCTGGTACCATGGAAACCAGAAAGAAGCCTTTTTGAGTTGTTATGGTCCCTGGACTAGTTTTAGTAATATCCTCTTTTGGATCGCAGTGTGATAGTAAAAATGATGATCATGTTGTAAAATACCCTTCTTTATAAAAATAATTAAATGAAAATTAAATTCAATGAACTTAACCCTGATTAAAATATCAAAATTTGGATTAAAAACCATTAACAGTTCAATAAAATAACCACAATTCTAATTATTGTTAGCAGCTAAGGCACGTGTTATTTGTTACATTTGAAAAATGTCAACAAGAAAAATGAAAGACAAAACAACATGAAAAACAAAAAAAAAAATGTACTTTGGATTTCATGAAGAATTCTTGACAAAAAAGTACGGATAAACAAGAAGTAAGGAAGAACATGTAAATCAATTAAAATAGGTAATCATTCATTCAAAGCGAATTTCGATCTACCAGAGTAAAATACCATTTGGTTTAAAGATTGATGTTTGACTAATGACGTCATCCGTCGTCAATGGCGGTGAGAGCTCAACGGCAAACCCCACTGAAGAGATTGTGTGGTTACAATCGAAACTAGTCAGGACAACCTGTCCGTGAAAACCTGGGTTCAATTCCCAGCTCAGTCAAGAATGAAAAATTATCAATAAATTTTAATTCATTTCATGTTGTAAAATTCCTTTCTTCATAAAAATAATTTAATGAAAATTAAATTCGATGAACTTAAGCCTGATTAAGTTCAATGAAATAACCACAATACTAATTATTGATTGAAAATGTTATCAAGTGAATTAAACGTTTACTTAGACCCCTTTTAGACTCGGCAAGTTACTTGCGCAAGTCTCTTGTGCAACTCTTGGTTTGTAGATTTCAGCGGTAAGGTCGGGATAAGGAAAAAAGTATTTACTACATACTTAGTTGTATACGGCAAGTAACTTGCGCAACTAACTTGCCGAGACTGAAAGAGGACTTATACCAACAACATTATATCAAAAAATATTTAATTGATGCTATACATTTGTTTATTGGTACACATTTAATTACATTTTTAATTAATATCACAAATTTTTAATTGAAATCAATTTTTATGTTTTTCTGCGTATTTTATTTCTTTTATTTACTCCAAACTTTGCCTTCCGACAGGAAACTGTCTGTGGTCTCCGATGCTTCTTTCTTCCTGTCGTCAATGTATAAAGATTTTAATACCAAAATAACTAGTTAATCATTATGTCACACTTTTTTTATAGATTCATCTGTCCCAATATTTCTTTGTTTATACAGTGCTGCGATACCCAGATTATTTTTCTGTTCAACTTTCAACCATTTCATTACGACGACTATTTTAATCTTTCAAGCAAGAATTACGAGACCATGACATCCAAGTGGCATTAGAAAAAACAAAGAATATTCACAAGAAATTCTCCTAGAAAAAATCGATGATTTCAAAATAACGAACAGTTAAGTTGTGAACTTATTATTGGTAATGCCCAATAACACGGGTCGGCAAATAAAATCGTTTTAAATAAAAATATATGGAATAGAAAGATTTTAAGGATTTTTCTATTACGTCTAGTTTTTTTTTTTTTTTTTTTTTTGTAGGCCAGACTAATATTTCCTCCGCAATAAGGCAGTTCTGCCACTATATTTGATCTGTAGCCCGTTTCTGTATTTCTCGCATCGTAAAATTTCCCGCACGAAACAAGTGAATTATAACCAAAACAGTGCAATATGACACAAAAAATTTAAATAATTTTCCAGCATTTATTGGAAGGATGTGAGAAAAAGTGTTTCTGTATTAATATTTTGCTAAAAGTTTCTCACAAGAACTGTCAAAATAAGTCATATTTTAAATTGATGCGAGAAAAATAAAATTTCAAAAAATGGAGCACAAATTATGAATGTGTGTACACAAGAATGTGTATAATTTTTTTTTTTTTTTTTTTTGAAGAAAAAGAATTTAAATGATGAAAGCAAATAAAACACAATTGTTATATTTTGCTATTTTAATTTTTTTAAGACCTTCTTTGTTTTCGTTTTATGCAGGGCTGCCAGATAAATTTATGAAAAAATCGTTAATTTCCTAAGAAAAATCGCCTATTTTGTTTTAAAAAATCGGACAATTTAAAATTAATTTTGACAAATTTTGTTCGATTTTTATTAAAACATAATCAAAAAAATTGGTAAAGTTCATGGGTAAAATACATATTTTATACATATATACATACATACTTAAACTTGAGGTCTATTTAAATAAAATTATTTATTTTATTTTTCTCTTTAATCCGATGAAAATTTAAAATTTCAGACTGTTTTTTTCCTGAAAATATCGCTTAAAGGCGTAACAAAATATCATATTGAACTTGCCAAAAAAAAGGCCAAAATTTCCTATAGTGCATTGATTAAAAATGGTGTAATAGTTAATGTATTGATCACATAAACAAATGTATTAAATAATCTAAGGAAATAAAAATTTAAGCTGCCATGTTTTTTTAAAGATATGGTTTTTCTGTGGTGCAGAATATATAATCATACTAAACTAATTAAAATTATTTTATTTCGAAGACTGAATAATATCTTCACCAGAAAAAATCAGCAAATCGGCACTTTGCCAATTTTGGAACAAAAAATCGTAAAAATGACGATAAATCGACAAATCTGGCAGCCCTATTTTTATTATATCTATTTCTTTCGTTGACGTTTCGCTTGCATTTGACACTTAATTACTGGAAGTATTCCAGTTAAAACAGAATCTGTGTTGTCTGTTCTCGCAATCAAATACAGAAACACTTTTTTCTCACAAATCGAGAAACGATGGAATTTTTTGTTTCACACTTAATGTGAGAAATTTTGCAATGCGAGAAATACAGAAACGAGCTACTGTACTTGAAAACAATTTGTCTGATTGGAATAAAATTACAAGCAGATGATTAATAATAAACAAGGCTCGGATTTTCATGCAAATGCGTTCACAGAAAAAATTATAAAATTTCTCCAATCACCAAATTTATTCCAAATTCATAATATCAAGCAAACAAGTTGTTGATTTTGCTCCTATTACCATAATGATTATATTGATTACCAAAAATTTTAATATTTTGAAAAAATATTTTCAATAAATGATATTTTTAATTATAAAAAAAAGTGATCAAAAAACTTTGCCATTTCAAACAATGTGTTAATTTATTTAAATAAATATTGACAGTTCCCAACAACAATTCTACATTTTTAAATTATTTTATTTTAAACGAAAAAAGTCAATTAAGATTTTTTGTTATTTAATTAAAATTTTAATTGAAAATTTATTTCAAAACAACTAAAATGTTAATTAAATCAAAATTAAATTTTTAATTTTCTTTCAACTATTAAAATAATTGATTCAATTATCACATTAATTAAATTAAAATACTTTTTAAACCATTTTTTTAATTGATAAAACACTTTTTTCTGTGTTTTTGTTGTCGTCAATCTGAGATCAACATAAACTAAATATCTTTGCTAATCATGAAATTTTAAGTTATATGGCATCAATTTGTTAGTGCATATTTTTGCATATTTAGCTTTACATGCAGATTTTTGCATATATTGCTGACATTACATATTTTTGTTGTATATTTTGAAAAACAAAACTTGATTTGTTTGTATTATATTGGGATTCACCGTGTTGCAGAAGAGATAAGAGGCAACTTTGATGATACTGATTTATTAATTTCCTATGGGAAAAAAAAGTTTTCAAAGTACCTCGGGATTTGCCTCATATTAAGAGACGTATCAAGATTTATTTCTTCCTCCACCGCCTATAATCAGGTGGGGAACGTTGTTGAAAGCAGTTATGTATTGTGTTGAAAATTTTGAACAATTCAAGGATGTGGTGGAAGGATTCAATGATGGTGCAGCAGTTTCATTAAAAAAGCAAATTTATCATATATAAAAGCTCAGGCAATGCTTGTGTCCTCAAATTATGGATTTATCTCTGAGACTATTGTGAAATTAGAGAAATCTTATCCATGCAGAAAGCAAATTAAATTAATTAATAATGGCATAAATAAAATGTATACAGTGGAGGGTAACTTTGGTAAACAAATTCGTATCAAGATTGATAAAGTTTTTAGAAAAATTGAGTATTCAAACCAAAAAAAAACCAACTGCTGGCATATTTAATTTAAATTTTTACGAAAACAGCGTAGTGGAAAATAAATATACCACAAAGGAACTATCAGCATTTAATAACGTACTGATCACTTCCTTCGCGTTGAACGGTCATTTTCCATGCTTAAAATTCTTTGAGGCCAAGCTGCCTTAACATTACATTTAAACATATCAAAAAATTTTTTTATTTATATAAACCAAATTTTTTTTATTGTTATTAATTCATTTTATGTGTATGTTCAAATATCTATCTACCAAGTGGCTTAATTTCCATGATTATTTTGCTTTTGGGGTTTCTTTATATTTTTGGGCTTCACTTTATTTTAACTTCTACTTTTGTGTTTATTTGTTTTTGTTAATTAATAACTGAATGTTGTTTTTAAGGTTATTTGGGACGCTGCACTTAGATTTTTTCTATCAGCTCGACTTTTCGCGAAATACCGTTATGTCCAAAATTAAGGCACTTCCGCTGCATATCGCGCCATAACCGCAAAAAAGTTTAAGCGATAACATTTTAAATATTCGTTTTTTTTTTAATAAATAAATTTATTGGCAAAACTTGCATTATCTCCTTAAATCTCATGGTCACAGAAGGTACCGTTATGATTTTATAGCAAAAAATTTTAGTTTAAAGCCGGCCACTCACGTACAGTCTTAACTGACAGTTTCAACTAGGGTTGCCATTCGTACTGTTTTTATCAGTACATGTACTGTTTTTTGTTTAAAGTACTGATTTATGCATTACAAGCACATCAGTACGCAAATGTACTGATTTTTTCATTAATGTACTGTTTTTGTACTGTTATTATATATTAATTTTGTTCAGTATATAGTTTGTCGTATTGTCAAATTGCTTGCGATAAAAATATTAATATAGATGTTCTTATCGATGAGTTATTAACAAGATTTTTGCCGAGTCAGTACGAAAAAAGAAGAAAGTAGAAGAAAAATGGAAAGTGTTTCTACATGGTAATGCGTTTACGAATTTGACGAAATGTGTAATTTTATTTCTTTCATTCCACATTCAAACGCTTTTACAAAATGAGTCGGTAGTTTTCAAAGTGGATAAAAGAGAGAAATAAGCTTCTAATATAAAACATAAAAAGTGACTTGCAGATAAAGACAAACTTTGGTTATAGTTGTAATTAGTTTTACAATTTCTTAAAGACTGAAGACAGGAAAGAAATTGTGGACAATGTACAAAAAGGCCATACAAATTTTTAACTTGTAACATTGTAAATATTTATGTCCATACATAGTAAATATATTATTTATAAAAATCTATAGTGCAAGATCGTCTGAAAAACGATTGTGCCTTTTACAATAATTACAATTATTAATAGTAATTAGTTGTAAATCACTTTTAAATAATTTTTTTAAAATTATTTTGAAGATAAATAAATAACAAGCTTCGTTATTTCAAGTCTTAAATTTGTTTTTTAACATTGTTGTCCTTATATCTGTAGCTTGGTGCTAAAAAGGCCAATGTCAAATAATTTATTTTTAAGAAAATTTAAATGTTAGTTTTTTATAGAAGAGTGAAACTGGACATTTTAATTGAAAAATTAAAGTAATTATTCTGGTAGATATAGCAAAAAACTACTTTTATTTCATTTTATGCTGACCTTTATTCAATATAATGTAATATAAATATAAAAGAATAAAGGAAATAAAATTTTAGTTTACATGTTGGTCACGTTTTTTTCCGTCAAATATTTGCTAGGTGTGTCCGTATGTTAAGAAAATACCTAATGCAACAATTAAGTCAAAACAGCAAAATATTGACATTGACCCTTTTAGTACCAAGCTTTATACGTAATGAACTCAAATTTTGCTTTTAATAAATATTAAACCAAGTAGGCAACAAGACATTAAGAATCGAATTTTTAACAACTTCTTGTGTTTTAGATTTTTTTGTTGTTCACTTTGTATTCCCGCTAAATATATATAAGGAATTGCATTATTATTATTTTGAAAAAATTCCGTTTTATTAATTAAATTTTGTCACTGTTCAAATTATAGCATGAATTCAAGTTTTGTTTTAAAAAATATTAAAGCTTTTTATGTTATTAATATGCAATTTTATATTAAAAAAGTATATCGTTGGTCTCAAGTAGAAAGGCCCTAACTCAAATAATTGTAACTGTATAGGAGAAGGTAAAAACATAATAGAAACTGTATGTGTCATAATGTAAACTTGCTCATACAACTGCTTGTAAAGCCGTTATTCTTTACAATATTGCAATGCATTTTTGTGACGAGGTGTATTTGTGTAAAATTTATTGCAATCACTGGAAAACTCAATTTCGTAAAAAATGCGAGTTAGGGCCTTTCTACTTGAGACCATCGATATGTACTGTTTTTTATGCAATTGTACTGACTTTTTTTCTATTATGTACTGATTTCTCTGATTTTCCAACTGGCAACCCTAGTTTCAACTGAACACACGCAGAGAAAAAACATGATTAATGAGTGGTAACTACGTCCATTTTTATTCATATTAGCCTAATATGTTTATTATACCTAATAAATTACCCTAATAAATTTATTTAGTCCTAAAATAACTTGAACAAATATTTTTTGTCTTTAACATTTTTAAATTCACTATAATAATTTTATATGGTGTTTTACATCTAAAAAGTTACTCTGATATAGCTAAACATATTAAATTATGTGAAATGTTTGCTACTATATATATATATATTAATATATTTAAACTTTGATATTAATTTCATAATATTAATTGCACACAAAAGTTATGTTTAATACCATAATTGTTGTTTGCTTTAAAACTCATTGTTTAAATGAGCAAACATTTATTGTCAAAGTAAACAGTGTGTGTTTATAAAAAATAAAATTTTTCCCACGTAATTTTTTGTCAGCAAGCGTTAGTTAATCGGGAAACATGAGTTTCTATAATATAATAAAAACGTTTTTCGGTGAGAAAAAAGCCAAGCTGCCTTGCAAAACCAGCGAATTAAATTATTATACGTTTATTGAAACAAATAAGTTATTCATAATTATAAAAATGTATAAATACGCAATTACGTTGTCTTTCTTCTAGCCAAAAAAAAAACCTACAATATTGGACCGGCATAGAAATTTTTACAGAAAACTTTGTCATAAGCCCTAAACTTTTTTCAATTACTATTCAACAGTATATTTATACAGTTGATTTCATATTAGAAATGTGTCACTTTATTTTTAAAATTCTTAAGGGCACGGTGAAAAAATATTAAAATGTTATTGGAAAGAAAAGCATATGCATATGCATATAAAAGACAAATTAATTAAACAGTCTTTTCCACTAAAATGTATACATTAAAGCACACACATATATATATACATATAAATGTGTTTATTTAATTTTATTTTTTAATATAGGCTAGATTTTATTAATTAATATATGCTATATTGTATATTTATATATAATACAAAGAATATAAGTGTACATGCATACATATGTATTTCATAAAACATAAATTTTTGATGTTAAATTTTTTATTAGTTCTTGAGAACCATATAACATGTTGAAATATATATGTTACATGGTGTTGGGGAATATAGAAACATGGTTTAAAAGTTCGTTCCGAACATAATAATATTTTTGAGACAATAATTACCAATAAACATTATGTCTGAACATATATTGTTAGTTAAGACGTGTTTGACACAATCATAACCACAAACATTAATGATAGTTTGCGATTGTGATTGTATCAGCCATGTTTTTCTTTGCGTGTAGTTTTCAGTTATAACCCACATACTGTACGTATGTGGGTTATAATTGACAGTTCAACACAAAGGATCGTTAATGCCAGTTTTTCTTAAGATCAGTATATAATATATATTTTTTATTAAAAAACAATCTGTTCTAAATTTAGCATTATTCTGTAATTTAATGGTCCATAAACAATAAACTTATTTTAAGATCGGTGCTTTGTTGCTATCATACCGGATTATTCAAAAATGTATCTGCAATTCGTTAAATCGAAGTCAATGGATGTACTCTTATTGGGTATCCATTTGCGATTAGTGCTGTCATATTTTTTTTAAATCTTTTAATTTATGAAAAAAACTCTTTTCAGATAAAAAAAAACTTTTTTTTACAAATCGTCCAAAAATCACTAGAACTGCAGTGTTTATTTCTATTAATTAAAAAACATAACATTTGCATACATCGTTATGAACTTATAAATATCTATAAAATACATAAATAAAAATTAAATTCATTCATTTGGTTTATATCACGTATTAAATCCTTATATTTGTAAATGAGTTAAACTGAGTAAATTTTTCTTTACAAATTAAAAATTAACTTTTGAAAGCTTCTTTAATTTCAGAAAAACCTTATTTTAGAAAAAAAACTTAAAAACTTTTTTGAATTTCAAAAACTTGCAAAATATGATATGACAGCACTGGTTGCGACAAAACTCGAACCAGGGTTACCGCTAGGAATTTTTTAAAAGTCGCACAAAAGGTCGTTTCTTAAAAATAAAGTTGCACAAAAAAGTCGCTTGAGAAAATAAAAGTCGCACATCTTTTTTAACGTTTTTTTTTATTAATAAAAAGTATAACAAAACAGGCAGTTGCAATTTTTCATTTTCAGAAGCGTCTATTTCATTAAGGGTTTTCATGATATCGCTTAAAAGTCTCGCGATCTGTGCAAACTGTGTATTTTTACACCCTCGTAAATGAACTGTCAAAATTTGTGTGAGAACTCATTAACACAAGCTTCGTAAATTTGCCTTACAATTGCGCTGTTTAATTGTGCATTTACACTTACACATTTTTTTTTGACTACCGTCGTTTTCAACAAAAAATTTAACAAAGAAACAAAAAATTCTTGGAATAATCTGAACAAAATTAGTCTTTCGGCTTTCTTTGAATATTTTTAAGCACGAATTTCACTTTTTAAACACAAATTTCAACTTTCTTATTTCTTTTTAATATATTTTTGCGTTTCTTAAATATTGACATTAATTGTTAAAAATTACACAAAAGTTAAAAAGGCGCTTCATAAAACGAGTCCTACAAGTTTGCCGATTTGCACAAACAACAATTTCATGAAAACCTTTATTATTACTGTGTTTTTTTGTTTTTCAATGTCGCTGTAGATTATTGTTTTTTTTTTCACTAAAAACTGTTTACAAACACTGCAAAGGCTGCTTTGACTCTATGTCTTGCTTAAGCCCTTTATATTTCAGTTCCCAGTCTCTCGAATACCTTGAGCGATGTTTACGTTATCCGTCTCAGACTCCGTGGTTTACTCTGCCCCTGAACACGTATTTCTAGCTCCATTTAATTTTTCGTTTTCAGATTTTCTTTTCGTTTTAACAATAAATCTTATTTTAAAGAATAAAATAAATTTTATTTTTTAAGTTAAAGCCAAATATTCTCATGTCTGTACATTCCTGTCAATGTTTTACGAAAATGTCATCTTTCATTGAATCGGCGCGCCGCGGCGGTTAAAAAGAATTTTGCAGAAAAAGCACTGCAATTTGTTATTTTAAAAAGCTTTTTTGCTAAAACTTTACTGAAAATTTGCTAAAAAATTTCTTAAATACATTGTATACATGACGTGGTTGCAAAGTGATGAAAGTGTTGCCAAATGAACAAAAATCTGTGAATTGCTTTAAAATTTTAACAACGTTATTTCGACAATTTTTTTTTATTTTTTGTTTGAGCAGAAAATCAGAAAATTTATAATTTAATGCAAATGTAATGTTTCTTGTGAGAAACTTTACAAAAAAGGGTAAATAGTCGCAAAAAAATTAAAAAAGTCGGTGATAAAAAAAATCTCACAAAAAGTCGCAGACCGCTAAAAAAAAGATCAAATTGCGACTTTAATCGGGCAAACGGCAATCCTGACTCGAATACTTTAATTAGAGAGAGGGGGAGAGAGCTAGAGAAAGAAAAATATTTACAAAAATTGGGCTGATCTTAAAGAGCACATTTTATCTGTAGGATCGACAAACCCTCTATTCTTTTCCTTGAACATGGCTTTTCGAACTTTCTGTGCACAGAAAAAATTTTTGCCAAAAATTTTTTAATTAAATAATTAATTGGTGAACATTAATTTCTTCAATTATTTTTTTTGTTTGCTGCAATTAATTTTTTTTTAATCAAAACACAAAAATGTAAATATTTTTGTTTAAGTTGTGTATTTTTTTAATTGATGCAATTAATTTTTTAATTGATTAAATTTGTGTGGCATGACTCGAAAATACAAATCCGTTAATTGATATGATCAATTCTTTTGCAACGGCAAAATTAGTAAAAAATTTAATTGTCTGAACGAATTATTTAATTAAAGTCGATTTTCTATTTTTTCTGTGTGATAATCGGATATTTGCGCTATTAATAAGTTCGAACTTGGCCATGTTGACCAACTACAGCAATTAAAGCTCTAAGTTCAAATACTATGATTAAGTCGAAATACTTGATATGTCTTTCCATATTTGCTATGGCACTACGGTATCGATTAAGTGAAAATTTAGCGCTCAAGTAGTGGATCCACCTAAAGCGATACTTATTCACGAATCGATATGAGTATTCCTTTAATAGGGATATCGAAACTAACTGAGTGATTTTTAACGGAATGAAATACATACATACCAATTTTTTCGCCAAATCATATCAACCCTCTTTTGCCATTAAAGGTTAATTTAACAGTTATCTTAAAACCAATATACACCATCTATTTTATATAATATTCATATTAATTCTATTGTTGTTATTTCAAGTGAAAATAAACAATCAGCGATTCTGTGAAAATTGTTTTCCAATGGCTTAAGGCTCTAATGTACTCAAATCGAAAATTAAAATAAAATGTAAATTGTAATTTTAATGATATTGTTAATGCATGACTGGATTATTGAATTGAATTAACTACGAAATAAAAAAAGTTGCAATTTTTCTCTTAAGCATCACTACTACTTATTTAATTAACCTTTATAAAATTAAAATGCGATTCAGTAAAGGGAATATGTTAGAGTCAGCAATTATTTGAGATAAAAGTAAAAATTAGAGAGAGAGAAAGAGAGAGTGAGAGAGAGAAAGGGAGTTATTGGGATGGAAAAAGTTATAGGAAGTGGGGAAAGAAAACAGTTTTACACAAGTTTTAGTTAAATAAAAATTAAATTAATGAGGGACAAACTTCATCTACGAATGAAATATTTAGTTGAGAAATATGAGGGCGAAAATTGTGACTCCTTGGGGCACATATTGTATATAGAGATTCTTGTATAATTTAAACCCTTGAAGGAGAAAAGTCGGCAGCTTTATAAAATATATTTTCTTTTAACTTTTAAACCATTTGCTTATGGAACACATTTTTAATGACCACCATTCAACCCAAATAAACTTTTTTTCTACTTTTCTGCTAAATATAAAAACTTTCTTTCTAAACCTTAAAAAATTTTAAATTGAAATAATAATTAGCTTCAAAAATATATTGCTCGTATCCACCTTTCAAATTTTATTTTTTGTATTAATACATGACTGGCTGCCATTTATTTAGTGGCCATTCAGTGAATCCCTGCTAAATACCACGTACATTTTGTCTAAAGTCATCATCTTCATTCATTATTTTAGGTATTTTTCCGCTCAATTTGTGCCAGTGGCAAAAATAGCTATTGGACAAAAATGTCCAAAAAAAAAAAAAAAATAATATAAAAAATAAGAAAAAAATGTGGAAAATATTTTTGGGCAGAGGAGTTTATAAAGATATTAAGAAAGAAAAATAATAATTACTATTTTTCATTCACATCAGCCCAACAATAGAGCAAATGTAAAGAAAATTAAATAAAGTTTATATATTTTTTTTTTTTGTTTTAGGAATATTCTTTTTGCAATTACTTTAATGATGTCAAAATGAAAAGGGACAATTATGACTAAAAGAAAAGTTGTAAATAGAAAAAATACTTAAAAAGTTTTTAATATTAAAATACTTAAAGAGATTTTGCTTCAATGTTATTAGTTGATTAACTTTTCATATATTTTTTTTTATTATTATACTACACAGACCAAGTGTTTGTGTAGTGGCAACGAATGAGAAGTTTATACAGTATCTGCAAATAAATATTGTATAGTCGTAATATAAATATAGTCGTGTTAAACAAAATTTTAAATAACGCCCGATTGAATCTTAGATAATTAACATAAAAGATTTTATGTTTTTCTATTGTAATTTGCAGCGGTTTTAAATGTTTAACGCGGAACTGATTGACCAAATCGAATACCGATTTTAGAAACTTTCCAATTTTCAAAAACATTAAAACAAAGTCCAAAATATGTTTATAAAAACTACTATTCCTAATATGTAGTATTTCTTTTGGAATATTGAGGTCAAATTCAACAGATGTGCTCAGTTATAGATTAATATTAAGTAAAAGTAGGAAGTAGCTTTGGTTTTTTAATATAAAAATCGAAAAATTAATATTTCGCTCCGTTCAAAAATATACATATTTATACATTTTCGCAAAACCTTTAAACAAACATTTCAAAAGTACCACTATTTAAGTCGACATTTCTAAATTGCCTAAAAGCCTACAACGAAACCCTTTAAGATATGCGCAAATCCGTTCCTTGTCAATGCCGATCAGTATCACTGAAAATCGGATGGTAATTTACACTCATCGATTTACGTCCGTTTTTTTTCAGGGAATGAATAGGACTTATTTTACGGATGATGACTGGATCTATTTTGTTCTGCATGTCAAACACAAGTTTTGTATCTGCATGTACAAAATTATTGCAAGATTGCAAATACAACAAACTGCGTCCTTTTTCAATTCGAGAAAGCAAAGAAAGGCATATAAAAAGAATATGCACACTGATAGAAAAAGCGTCATAACCATCGTTGCCAAATGTGCAGATTTATCTGCATTTGCAGTTTACCAAACATTGAACAGTTTTGAAGTTTTTTCATTAAAAATAAATAAGTTTTTTGTTAATTGTGCCGATTTTTCATTTTTTGCATTAAAACTTTTTAATTTCAATTCTGTTATATTGTTTTTAATTTCTTAAGCCATAATCTAACATAATTTGCTTAACACATACTCGTATAACAGAGGCAGGCTTTTAGAGCCAAACGAAAAACACAAACGGCTTGGGAAACACGCACACTTTGTTAACAAATAAACCACACAAACCTAATTAATAATTTTTCAATAAATTCTAATCAAAAACTTTTATTCTTCATAATTTTTAATGCTTCGTCGTTTCCTTCTTGACTCTGCAAAATTAAATATGCAACATTTCTATTTTTCTACAAAAATGTATTAATGGTTTGTCAAATACCCAATTAACAACTCAAAAGGATTGTACAAACGTACAATTTTGACACGCTTGCCAAGCCGTTTGAGTAGTTTATTTGGCATTTACTTTTGAAAGTTTAATTAGGTCCCTGTTTACATCTTGTGAATTTTGTTTTTTTTTTTAAATTGCATTTTAGTTTTCATTGTTAAATTTATATTGCAGCGAATTGTCATGTATGTGCACTTGACAAATACCAAATCTCAGCCAAAACTAAAATTAATATTGTATTAAATGACGAAGCAAAACAAATAGTAAGACTGCATGTACTAGTGTACCCTTCTTAATTCCACTCTCTCTAGCCATTCGTTAATAATATAATATTGTATTTATTTCTGAACGTACGTGTAGTTAAAAAAATTAAATAAATTATATATATTTGTTTGGGCTATTTTTATGTTCACGCTGATGTAATGGGTGATTCAAGTAGAGATACTTTTTTCAAAAGCCTTTTTTAACAGATCACGTGTGAGTCGTGTCATGCGGTCATGTTATTTTGGTTTAGTATTGTTTGCCATTTCATAATGGAAAGACTTACGCCTGAACAACATTTACAAATCGTTCAACTTTATTACGAAAATTCACGTTCTGTGAGGAATGTGATTCGTGCACTTCGCTCAACTTATGGCCACCATAATCGGCCTACTGATCGTACTATTCGCAACACTATCACCCATTTTGAGACCCAGCATTCATTATTGGATAATATTCGACCGAATAGACCACGTCCTGCATGCGGTGAAGAAAATATAGCGGCCGTAGCTGAGAGTGTACACGAAGACCGTGGAGAGTCGATTCAGCGCCGTTCGCAGTAACTCGGACTGACGTATGGAACGACTTGGCGCATTTTACATCGAGATCTTAAAATAAAAGCGTACAAAATACAGCTTGTGCAACAACTGAAGCCGCTCGACCTTCCCAAGCGACATCGCTTCGCTCTATGGGCTCTTGAAAAGTTCCAAGAAGATCCGACGTTTTCGAGGCAAATTGTGTTCAGCGATGAGGCCCAGTTCTGTCTCAATGGGTATGTAAACAAACAAAATTGCAGCATTTGGGACGAAGAGCATCCTGAAGAGATTCAAGAACTGCCACTTCATCCAGAAAAAACAACGGTTTGGTGTGCTTTGTGGGCTTGTGGAATCGTCGGTCCATATATCTTTAAAACTGATGCCGGTGCGAACGTAACCGTCAATGGCGACCGTTATCGTATCATGATAACAGACTATTTGTTGCCTGAAATTGAAGCTCGTGATCTCGGCGACATTTGGTTTCAGCAAGACGGCGCCACTTTCCACACATCGCATCAATCAATGGAATTATTGAGAGAACACTTCGGTAAGCACATACTTTCACATTTTGGGCCGGTCGATTGGCCACCAAGATCGTGTGATATCACACCGTTAGACTTTTTCCTGTGGAATCGAAAATTGGACTCAACGGATGGACCATCTGCGACGTAGCAACGGCCAACATTTGATAGGCATAATCTTCAAAAATTAAATGCCAAAGAATGTTCTTTTAAATGATAATAAACATTCCCCATTAAATTTAAATTTGTTGTGTTTTTTTTTTTTTCTTTAAAAAAGTAGGGAACCTCGAAATGGATCACGCTTTATTTTGTCATCAGTACTCATCGTTCAGGCCTGCCATATTTGCCGATTTATCGTCATTTTGCTGATTTTGTGTCTCTAAATTTTTCTATTAGCACTCAAACCGTTATTTTCTGTTTGTTTTGTTGTTTTGTGACACTGAAATAATTATTACTTTGAAAAGAGACAACTGTTATTAAGTCAGCGCTTCTACTAAAGAAAAAATTATAAGGCTTACACAATATTATATGCAGTGTTTGTAATGTTGGGTTATTACATTTTTATTTGAAAATGTTTCCACTATGCAGAATCAAAGATCAAAGGTAAAAGAAGAAATAATTTTTAAACCTAAAACAATTCAATTAAAATGTCTTTATATATAAGAAAAATATAAAATACTTTATATTCGTGTTTGAAAATGAAAAGATACTTACAAAAGAGTAAAGATAAGCTAAACTTATTTTCATTATCAATAAAAATAATTAATAATAAAAAATTATTCTCTTAAGATTATAACGCAATTGAGGAAGATGCAGGTACTTTAGATAGCTAATCTTGTCAGGAAGTTAAGTAAATTTGCAAAAAAGTTCAGATTCAAAACGTGAGGATTTTATGGCTGCATTTCCTACAATGTTTGGCCTTTCTACATTCTTCTGCAAATGTGGAAAGAATTTTTTGATATAACAAAACTTCGATGTTACCTGTAAAATTAATCTTTGCAGGTAGTTCTATTTTTATTCAATGAAAATGTCAAACTAAAATTTTTTCTATTTTGTTAAGAGGAATAGAATTTTTGTATTTAAATTATGTATTTTTAATTTGCCGATTTTTTTAAATTGAAGTACCGATAATGCCGAATTTTTTTTTTGGAAATATGCCGATTTTCTATCCTAATCACCTGGATGTCAGCCTTAACATCACTTTCCCAAATTGTTATCAGGGCCAAAGATTAAAATAACGTCATCAATGGGTTGACGCATCGGCAAATAAATGCCGCTACGTCAGTTTAATAATGTCACATCAAAGAAACTACTCGTTAGACTTAATTTAATGACAGTTTATTTTTTTTGTCACTTTTCTTGTTTTCCACCCTGTTGTTTACAGAAAACTCTCAATTTTAAGACACCAGCAGCATGCCCGATATGGTTTACGTAATCAGTTTAATTTCAAAATTTTATGTTTTTAAATAAATAATTAAAAAAATGGAATATGGGAATTTTTGCTTCTCATGGTACTATTTAAACATGAAAATAATGTTAATAATACACAAAATGTGGCATCGAATTGATGTCAATGTAGTCACGCTGAAGCAGCACGGACCGCAATAATGGCGTGTGAAAACAGCTCCATTTAAAACTTGGGTAACAATTTTTTATATTTCTCTGTGCAGATATTAAAAGTTTCGCTTATTTTTTTGCTCATTTGGATCCCTTAATCACATTTTTTTGTAAATTTAGCATAAATTTGAAAAATAATGCTTTGTAACTTTTAAAATTAATATTGAAGTTAAAAAAACTAATGATTCAGTTTAAAAGGTGGATAAATTCTGAGTCATTGCAAAAAAAAAAAAAATAATTGAATTTGCTCTTACTGTTCCAAAGTTATACCCTTTTTAAGTTTGGTACCCATTTTGTGAAATTAAAAATATTGTAATGTGTTTACCAGTTATGCTTCGGATTTGTTTTAATGTTAGATAATTAGATATTAGGGGACCCAAATGAGCAAAAAAATAACCGAAACTTTTAATATCTGCACAGAAAAGTAAAGTTTGAGAAGTTTTCTTTAAAAAAATTGACTTAGTAACAAAGAAAATCGTGCTAATGGGCCGAGTAATCAGCAAAATTCAAGAAAGTCGAGAAAACCCGATTTTTGGGTTAAATTCGATTTTAGCGACCTCTAAACCTCTTCCGAAAAATCTGAAAAAAATCACAAAAATACTTCACACTATAAGCTTTCAAAAAAAGGTGGGGCATAAAATAATATTTTTTTTGGTACACACTACTGCACATGTGTGTATCCTTGCATTGTCCTGGTGAAAATAAACTTTTCCTTCGTCAAATGCGGTCGTTATCAAATTGATCAAATAAGTTCAACAAAAAAAAAAAACAAAATAAAAAAATAACGATCGCCAACACTTGATTGTCCGACAAAACAACATTGACCTTCTTTGGCACCGACTCACCTCGAGATAGCCACTATTTTAACTGCTGTTTAATTTCTGGTGTATTGTGATGGATCCACGTTTCGTTAACGGTTACGAAACGGCATTATAACTTGTCTTTAGTGAACAACGCTAAAGATTTCTGCGAAGTTGTCACACTATTGCGTGTGTGCATGTTTGTAAGTAAACGCGGCACTAAGTTTGTCATTCTGTGTGAAATATTCATCCAAGACTTCATGCAGTATAAATATTCCGTGTCCTTGAGTTATTCTAAGTCGATCTAACCATATCAGTCTGCCTGTCCGTCTGTTGAAAACACGCTCTCTTCCGAACAACTCAAAAGAATGGAACAATATTGGTGTCAAGTTGCTTATAGTCTAAGCAATTTGGGATTTACATCCAGTACGGTAGGTTCAGCAGGAAAATATATGAACCCAAATATGGAACAACCTCCCTAAAAAGTTTAAATTTTTGTTACAAAACAAACATACATTGGTGACAGAATGCACTGATGCTCATTACATTTTGCACAAATTGGTTCTTTACTGAACCTTGAACTCATGCTACAAAATTTTTGTGAAGATCGTCCCATATAAAATTATCTACTGAAAAGCTCTTCAAACATAAAAACGCTAGTAAAAAATTTAACTACTGTATCGAAATTTGTTCGAATTTATAAATTATATTTAATTGTGTATTGATTATTATCTCTGTCTAGACTCTAGAGTAATAAAAATAACCAAGAAAAAAAAATATTTTCTTAGTGACCAAAAAGTTGAAGGTTCAAAATTAAAAGTTTTCAAAACCGGGGGTTTTTAACAACAAAATCCTGTATGTAACTTTTTTGTTGATCAGTTAATAAGTTATATGATAAATGAAAATAATCAAGTTGATTATTACTAAAAATATAAAAAAATAACTTGGAAAAAATCGAGATATAAATAAATATTGAGAAGCCAGTATCTAAGAAATATATTAAAATAATTCGATTTTCCAGTTCGACCCTCGTAGCATATTAATTACTTACATAGTCTGGTCTAGATTAGACAAATATAAAAGTACTTTTTATTTGCTTGTAATGTTTGATTTCTTTTTAAAGATATGTCCTTTTGAATTTTAATGTTAGGTGTCCATATTATTTCGTGGCTCTATTATTTTTCACATCACTGTATATATGTACATATCAAGCTAGAGGTCCACACCACGCATTATCGTCACCACGCATTGCATGATTTGTATACCTTACTTGCATTCTTCCTTTCAAGTTACATGCAACACTTTTTATGTGGCATCACCAAAAGTAAAAATAAAATTTAATTTGTCATAATCATTTACATTTCACATTAGCGTTGACAGCGAAAAGGTGTGTAACGCGTGGTGTTGACCTCCAGCTTAAAGGTAGAAGCGCATAACACGCGTTAGTTCGTCGACGAGTATCGTGCGCTTAAAAACTTTAGCGCATTAAAAATGGCAAGTTACACAACGCGCGTTACAAAAGCCCTTTCTGTCAGCTGTTTTTTTTTTTTTTTTTGTTAACTTATTTGTAAATTTAAAAATGTACACTTTGCTTTGTGTAGAATTATTGAACATAGAAGATCGGACCATTTTTCCGCGTAGGTCCTATGCTCGCTCTCGAAGAACACTTTAATGTTTCTAAAATCATCACGAGTAATAATATTTGGTCCAACTAAGTTTAACATATCCATGTAATTTTTTGGTGAGCGGTCCAGAACTATTCACAGTTCTCATATAAAGCCACCTTCCAAAAAAAATTCAAAAACAGAAATTTGTGACTTATGATATTTTGGTTCAGAAATGTTTCTAAAATATTCGGCTTATTTACAATAAAATGCAATATTTTCATCGTTATCATAATTCCTTTTTTTATATGGATAACTTTAACTATTAAACCCTAGATCGTATATTTTTACGAGTTAAAAAAAAAAAAAAAAAAAAATTAAAAAAGGAATACCTATATTAACAATTATTTCAATAAAAATAATTTTTGACAAATATCGCTCAGGTTTGAAAATTCTCAATATAATTTATACCCAATTGTACAAGATAAAATTATTTCATTGAGAAAGAAGAAAATAAGTAACGATTTTGATTCATTTAAATAATATTTTAATCTATATATATAAAAATAAGTCCGATATGTACGTCGCCGAACTAATCATAAACGCGTCGTGCGATTATATATTTTATATTTTGTGAAAAAAATTAAAAAATTGAGTGAATTTTTTTTGTTTAATGTCCGATCAGTGAGCTAAAAATTACTTGGATTTTTTGGCCAATTTTTAATTAAACAAGTGTGTTTCTTTTCTTATTTTGTTTTGCCGTGCGAAGCAGGCAACGGGCCCGCTAGTTACATATATTTTTTAAAACAATTAAAATGTTTATTAAATTAAATATGGGCATTTCCTGGGGTCACGAACTTACGTTCGTACGCTAATGATGTACAAATAATACAGAAAATAAAACTTTTCCTAGCATTTTTTTGCTATTCGATAGCATTTTGGTAGCTCTTTATTTAGTGCAAAAGATGGATTTCGTCGAGTTAAAGTTTTTATAATGATAGTTACAAAACATGTGGTCCGAACGTACGCAAAATATAAGTCAACTTTGGCTGACAGTAGTGAAATGTAAAAATCTGCGAAATGGAACGGAATATTCAAACAGGATTAATTTATTTTAAAAGCGTATTAATGTAGGTCTCTATCCAGTATCGCGAACGTACGGGTTGCGAACGTACGATTTTTCCATATGTTTTAACCGTTAATTAACCGTTAATCGACCTATTTTTGTGTACAGAATAAAATTGTAGTTATTTTAATTTGTAATGGCTTAAAACGTTCTTGCTACGGTTATTATAAAATTTTTAACATTTTATTAATAAAATTTCAACGTTTTGATTAAAATTGTAAAAAAGCCAATATTTCCACTTTCCTAATCAATCAAAAATTCTTTAGTTTTTGCAGATATCCCTCAATATATTTACACTCATTGCTAAACAAGCCAACTGTAAACACTCTGCAAACTATTCGCAAAGAGAGAACTTCTGCAAAGTTATATTTATCTCCATCAATGCCTTTAAAAAAGAGTAACTTATTAAAACTCAAAATCTCCTGTTTGAAAAAGGGGACTGCTCTGAGATATGCGATGATTTTTTGTCAGGAGGAAATGAGTTTATTTACTTTTGAGTGTTATTAAGTCTGCATAGGAGTTTGTGTTCCCCTGTTGCATGGTTTAATTTAACTACATGGCAATAGATGTCGCTTTTATTCTAGTTATGTATTGTAAAACTGGTTAGAATCCTTACTATAAGTTAGGATAATTTTTGGAAGGACTTGAGAACTGTTTCTTCGTTTTAGGATATTTCTATGTTTTTTCTTTTATAACAGACGTTTAATTTTGTGAGCTAAAATAGTTATCCAGAGGTTTGTTATATTTTTCTATTAGAGCGTATAACAATTCCAATGTGATTGTTTTCTAATGGGTGTTGTATTTACGCTTAATAGCAATTTGTATTACAGATTATTAAAATATTAGTCAATATGCAAACCTGGTTACCTTTTTGAAATTAAAGGTTTCACTTCCTACCACTAGAGTGGTAAAATCTCAAAATAATAAAATTAATAAAATGAATTCTTAAAAAAAAAAAAAAAAAAAATTGAGCTTTGTTTTGTTTATAAAAATATAATCTCCAAAAAAAAAAAATCACCTCAACTGAAGTGAAGCGTACTTCACACAGTTTGTTTTGAACCGATTAACACAAATGAAAGCCAGACAGGACAGACAAAGTCTTGGCCACAACGCAGCTCTACAGTTTACAGCAACATGAGGACCAATTTTTGCACACCCTTCGCAGTATATCAGATTCGGCAATTACACATTAAATTTTCGCTTTCAAGTGCTCGATCGATTAGTTTGCCTCAGAAAATTTGCCAAAATGGTGTTTCACTTCATAACTTTGGAATGTGCCGAAAAATTGCAATTTTGCGGTAATTTTTAGGGTAATTAGCTACTCCTTCTTTAGGAATTGACGTTAAATTAGCAACTCTCAAGCAGACGGGAAATTCCCCGGCATAGTATAAAGTGCTGAAAAGCTTTGTTAAGGGACGAGCTTGCGTGGATGACCCCTGCTTCAAGACTAGTGCAGGTATACCATCCGACCCAGGAGACTTGTTTACGTCGAGATCTGCAAGAATCCTTTTAACAGCTTGTATAAAAGCAAAAATATAATGTTTAATGAATAGACTGTTATCCGTTCTTACGGTGTTTTTCTATTTGCACGTTTTTAAATTTTAAAGACAGTTTTCAGAACTATAGTTGGTGGTAGTGCACTAAATATTGACTTAAATCAGCATTGCACTATCTCTAAATAAAACTGCAAAAAATTAGTTTGCACAATTTTTAACCAGCTTTAGTTTTTTTCTCACTATCAGTAACAAAGACTGAACACATAAAATCTGCACTCAATTCAAATAGTGCAAAATTTGTACTAGCAATCAAAAAAGCTGCATATAAACAGACTTTCACTAAAATTTAAAAAATGTAATTTTGTATGTGCATGGTTTTTAATTTTTGTGATGATGCATAAGCAACGAAAATTAAATAACATAAAATGTTATCAATAAAGGAATATCTTCTGCCTCTTAGCAAGAAAAAACAAGTTTTTGTTTGTAAATTAAGTTGCACTCAAATGAGTGAAGAACAAACAATCAAAATATTTTTTTTAGTGCAAAATTTTTTAATATCACTATCACTCATGTTTAGTTGTTGGCTGCTAATTTTCTACTCATCACTCAACATCAATAAAATGATTTCAATAATTTTGCACTATCACTAGCTGTGAGTTGAAACTGCAAAATTAGTGTCCCACCCCCATCTATTTTCAGAACTCGATATACCCAGAAAAACAAAAAATTAACAATACCGGAGCAAAAGCAAGAATAATAACAAAAATGTTCGAACATGCGTTTTTTTTAATTTAGCGCAACTCAGTACATTTATTCTCCAAGCCAATGCGAAATAAAATGCAAAACGAACGAAGGGCAGAACAACAATTAAGGATTATTTCCCTTAAAAAATAACGACAATGACTCGCGAGTCGCTACAACGTCCAGAGTAGTTGTACGAAACAAACTTACGAGTACTTTTAAACAACAAAGGACTGTTAAATCAGTTGAGATTAAAGAAGTGCTGCCAATCCCAAGTTCTCCGCCTTGAAACCAGATTAACATTGTTGGCAGATATCTAAATGTTTCGATCGAAAAGATTTTAACTCACAGTACAGGCAAATTCTTACTTGTTATTAACCCTCTGCGACGGACGTGGTTGTCTAACAGATACCAATGAAAAAAAACGGGTTTTGATCCCTTCCTTTTCAAATTTCAGCTGTAACGCATTCAGTACCTTCTTACTACGTTTTGTGACGTTGGTGTGACGAACGCGATCAAAGAGAGCGCACGCGTTGCGCTGAGCAGAAAAGTATCTTCATGACAACGACATAAGTATGAGGTAGGTGTTCGAGAAACAGCCATCTCAATATTTTTGTTAGATTTTTGTAGTGTATCCTAAACAACACGTCAATAAAATTGTTTCGATATTTTATATTTCTTATTATTTTTGTTTTGATGGATCGCTATAGGAAATACAAAACAAATTCTTCACTGTTCTGAGAGAACATCATCTGGAACTTTTAAAAGTCGCTAAGAGCAGATTCACTGCTTTGGATCAAATAATTTGACATATTCATGTTAGAATGTCTGGTTCAAAGCACTAGCTAAATTTAGTTGTATCTTTTTGTTAAACGATTTTAATGATCTAATTTTTTCTATGCTGGTTAGCTCCGATGTGAACTAAACCTAGTGTAAAACTTGCAAAAAAGAAATAGAATATATTAAATTTTCTTTAGGGCCATTTTCTGCCATTCCATTAAATATTGTTTAAAATTAATTGTCGTTTCGTTCTCAAAAACAAATTACAGGAAATTAAAAGCTATAACATTAATCTAAAATAAAAAATAATTTCAGAAGGTTTATAAAACAGAACTTGGAAAATATAAGCCATTAAAATGGTGTATAATGTACTACCACGCCAATGGAATTGTGATTATAAAGTCACGTGAGTCGCAAAGGGTTAATTGAAAACTCGAGGGGATTAACATGATTTTCAGGATACAGTTTGTTCGTCCTATTGTCCTAAACTTTAATGAAGAAACTGAATATGTTGTACGATTTGTTCCTAAAAAGATCGATAAAGCATTATAGACGACACAACTAATTTTGTTTTGAAAATTCAAAGTCTCAAAGACCATTTCAGTTTAGATTGTATGCTTTGGCCTTAAAGTACATACATGGGCTTTTTTCACTTATTTTTTAAGTTTGTTAAGTTTTTTAAGTTTGCATGTTGAAACATTCTAAACACAATATCATTATTTGGCGTGGCTAGACTTCCATTGGTATAAAGACGGAGCTAATGCTTTAGATTTTTTTTTTTTTGACTTGACATTTTTTTCAATAAAGCCAAAGAATCTTTTGAAAACATTAATTTACTATAATATACATTTATGTATGCATGCATGTGTATGTCGATCTAAAAAGAAATTTATTTACATTAAATTCATTCAAACATTATTGTCTTGAATTTCCTTAAGGCATAAAAACCTAAAAGCAAACTCCTTAAACAAAACAGATACTGGAGCTGACATTCAACGAAATAAATGAAACATGTATTATGAGTTCATGTTTATCACATCTTTTTATTACAAGCACAGAAAGAAAGAAGTCTACCACAGGCCGTCATCATATAGAGAGAAAAGTATCAAATAATAAAATTTGCTAAAATTACATTTGTGCCGCCAAAGAGTCGTTTGGCTTTACTTTTTATTTTTTTTTTAAAAAAAGATGATGATAAACAAGAAAAAAATATTTGTATATTTTTATTTCATGATGATGTGGAAAACAATATCCGAAAATATTCAAGAGATAATGATGACTGACTAACATGAGAAAAATGATCATCATTATCATGATAATGAAGACAAACAATATTCCATGAACCGAAAGACGCCAAACATTTGCTTACATACATATATAACATGGACACTTATCCATATGAATACGAAGTCAGCAAAATAAGAAAAAAGAATTTCGACTACAATTCCTTTTGGCTGTTAATGACAATGCTTTATTGTTGTTGTTGTTGAAGCGTGCGTATGTGTAAAAATATCCTTGCAGTTTGCATTTCATCATTCATGCACATGGATTCATAAAATGAAAGCTTCATATCAAATATTCTTTTGATAAATAGCAACAAGACATGGGCAAGAAAATAAACAAAAATGTGGGGGAAAACGTAAAAAAAATCTTACATGTTTTTTAACAATTTAATTTTTTTTCAGCATTTTCTTGATTTACTTGGGGGGGCTGAATTGTCCTTCTTTTATTTGTTTAAATTTGTAGAAAACGAGACAGAGGAAAAATAAAAAAATAAACAAAAATCCGTATCCTCTTTATGTATGACAAAAGCAATTGTAGAGGTTGCAAGGATTTCATTTAAGTTTTGTTTAACATACATATACATATGTATATGTATATATAAATATATGTATATATATACGAGTATATATATATATATATATATATTTTTTTTTTTAAATTCTTACAACGACAGTGGGCTTTGTAGGAATATAAAAAAAAGTTACTTATCAAGAGCGTTCAAATCAGTGTTGGCGGAATCCAAATTCAATTTAGACAAAATTATCCAAAATTTTATAAATTACAGAAAACAAATTTTGAGTTTAATAATCCTTAAAGCCATGAGTACACGGAATGTGAAAATCCACATGCGTATGTGGTTCTGGTGGTGACGTCAACCAACAAACACCGACTACGCTAACTAAAGCTACGGTCAGGTCACACGTGGCCAATATTTTACGAAAAAATTTTACCAACAGGTAAACTAAGATATAATTTCAATATTTATACACACATCTTACAAAAAAAAAAAAAAAAAAAATTAAATATTTTTTGCTATGTCTAGCAGTATAATACGTTTTATTTTGTGATATTAAGACTACAAGTCACCTAACTATTTACAAAAGTAGTGGTTACGCTTATTTGGTCAAATATTGAACAAATCTGACCAATGCTTCAAGCATCTTTGCATGTATATACATACGTCAGGACCACATGCGCATGTGGATTTTCTCATTTCTGTACTGTACTGAACTGTAGGCTCAACGCTTTTCATTAACGGCTAATACAGTGTGGCGCAAAATAAGGTATATAGTTGAAATTGTTTCTAGCTATTTAATTTATGCGATTATTATTAATTTTTTTAATTGGTGAGTTATATTGTTTTAGCTTAGAAAAATGATTTCCTGTAAATGTTGGAAATTTTCTGATTCGCTCATACTTGTTGTTTTTTTTCCATATTTTACATAACTTTTCGAAAAATTTCGGGTGCAGTGGTCATGACTTAATTTTGTATGTTGGCCTTAGTTGGAGGATGTTCTTGGCATACACATACACTCTTTCTTTCAAATATGTAAAAAAAATGTCAGGAGCTGTTCACGAAACCACGCGTTTGCCGAATATGTCTCTTACTAAAGCATCGAGCCACTTGTAGTATGTGCTGTTAAATCACAAGGTTAAATGGTTTTCCACAGCTGTCCTCAAAAAGTTCGATATGCACCTTTGGAAGAGATTAAAAAAACCAATGTCATTTTAAAAATATGGGCAAGAAAATGGGCAACAAACAGTAGGCTTAACTTGGTGTAATTGTTGCTGTCTCTGTAGCGCAAGTCATGCAGTTTTGCTAGAGCTGGCAAACTATCGATAGTCGCAACATTCAATAGTTTCGATAGTTCGTTGACAAACTATCGATAGTATCGAATTCTTTGTAGAATTCATAAATTTAATTTTTTATTAATTACCATACGTTCCCATGTAGCAATTTAAAAAAGTACAATTTTCCATATGAAATTTGACAATTGCGGCAATAAATGTTGGAGACTTAGAGTTAGATATTTTTTTAATAAAAGAAAAATAATAAAATAATAATGAGTTCATAAAACTCAATATAAGTTCAGGGTTTGTTTTATTGAAAAAAAAGGAACATACATAACAAAAAACTAATAAAACATAAAAAAACTTAAACATAAAATAGGATGAAAATATATGTAATTCATAACATATGACAAAGTTATACATAGTTTTGTGCTTTATGATTAGTAGCACACAAAAGTTTGTTTGTTGACAAAACAGCTGTACGCAGATCAAAATCTTTTGTTACAAAGTGGCAGGTTACAGTAAGATAGCCCTCGTTTGCTCGCGATGTCCAGCAGAGTGTTGTAATAGCGCAGTATTCCAAATCATTAAGTACTGCTTGCAAATTCCTTTTAGCTACGTTGTACAAATTAACCATCATGACATTTTGTAGGGTGTTTCTTGATAGTTAAACATAGCGAGGATCTAAGCAGTTAACAAAATCACGAAAACCTTTATCCTCATCGTACTCATTAAGGCACTATCCAATTTTTTTTTCGTTCGGAGCTTGATTCGTATGTTTCTAATTTTTGAAAAAAGCCTCTATTGTGATGGTTTCGGCAGTTCTCTATAAGTAGGATGGGCACGCTTTAGATGGTCATAACGATTCGACGTGTTGGCGCTAGTTTTCTAAATTTTTTTTGAAATTATTTTATATCTTTTGTTTTTTGAAAATATGTCCAAACCTCTGAAATTCCTTTGCGTGTTTTTTTTCAATCGAACAGTTTCTGTACCAAACTCGCTATTTTCACTGTATTCTTCATCGTTTTCATTGCTGGTTTCTGTAGGGGAGGTGCGTTTAGAAAAATGTACATTTATGTAGATACATTTGTAAAATTGCAGAAAAGCATATTGCTTACCGTATGATCTTTGCAGATATCTCTTCATTATTGGCAGAACTGTCTTCTTCTAAAAATATTCGCCTGGCTTAAAATAAAAACAAAGTTTTGTAGAAATTTTTACAGCTTTTAGTAACCTTATACTTACATAACATTCTAGCGTCACCGGTGTTTTGTCTACAGAGAATCTAAACCGACTAGATAACTGGCGCAGCTGACTAAGGTGGGCGGCAGGCAGGCCAGTTGTTGTCAGATAGAAACAAAAATTATTATTTATTTATTTATTTTCATATTTATTATAATTAAAATTACGATAAATCTTATAAAAAATGTAATAATAAATGTTAGCGATAGAATCGCTATCGAAAATAGACTATAGATAGTCCAATGGAAACAGAACTATCGATACTATCGATAATACTATCGATAGTTTGCCAGCTCTAAGTTTTGCTTGTTGCCGTAGCCAGTTAATAGGAATACACATAGAGAAAAAATATGTTTAAATATGGTCACCTCCAACAAAATCATTGTTAAAAAAAATTGTAAACATAATTTAATTTAATAATATTATCACCGATAAACATATTATGGTAGCCTCCGAACATGTTATGGTTTATGATAACAAAAATATGCTTAACACTTATAGTTAAACATAGTTTGTTTTTAACAATAGCATGTGCCATGGGCATCCATCGAGAGACAGCTCACTTGGGTCCTTCAGCGGTCCCTTTGTGATTTTTTAGGTTAGGTGCATGTTGCTCTTGGAAAATATGAAAATACTATTGCTAATTAAAAAACAAATTATTATCCAAGATAATCTATTTGTGGCATCTTGACGGTGGTATAATTTAACAAAAATATGGTTGTCGGTGAAAATAATATGGTTAAATTAAACAGATTATGCTTGAAATTATAGTTTTGTTGGAGGTGACCATATTTAAAAATGTTTTTCTCTGCGTGTAGGCTTTATCACTTATTATAAAATTATGAAAATGAGGGACAAAGAAAAACTTATAATTAGAAAAGTTATTAAATCTATGATCACACCTATTAAATATTTGACGTTCTACACGTAACCACTAGTTTTCTTAAAAAATTATTTGCTTTTGCAAAACGTTTGGCTTGATCAAACATCATTTTCTAAATAATATTACAAAATTATCTACTTATAAATAAAGCTTAGTAAATCCATATCAATCAATTTACTGGTCACGCTTTTTTTTTTTTTTGATTTTTTCTTCAAATATTTGTTAGGTCTGAACATACCTTAAGTATTTAAACAAATAAAAAATAATATTAAAAAAGTTATTAAGTATGTAGCACATTCTGCGCCTCGACCTAAAATACTTTTTAAATAAAACGAAAAGGATTGCTGGAAAATTGTACTTCTATTAAAAATAATTTATGATCGAAAAATAGTCCAAAAAAATTTTTTTTGTCATCTTTTTGGATAACAACACAGAAGTCGCCAGCGATGGTTCAAATATTGTCATTAACCTGTAAAAGATTAACTGCCTATTTCACTAATCCCGAACGAACGCTTTCTTTCGCACAAATCAATGTAAACAAAATCAAATTCTCAAAAATTTGTTTTTGTTTCATATGTATTTGTGCGAAAGAAAGCGTTCTTTCGACATCGTGAAATTGGCAGTAAAGTTGCTAAACTTCTCAAAATATAATATTTCGTGTCAACATCAGTTTCTAAAAAAACTTTGATATTAGGTCGAATAGTAAACTTCTTATAAAAATTTCCAATTTTTAATTCCTTGCCATTGATAAAACAAAAAAAAAAAAAAAATAGTGTTTTTGTCATAAATAAAAATTGGGAGTTTAGCACGTCATTAATAAATTAATTAATTAATAATAAATTTTATATTCCCGAAAATAACTTTTGATAAAAAAAAATACATTAATGAACAGTTTAGCCGACTTCCTAACCTCAGTGTTGCAAAGCATCACTAAAAACAAATGAGTTGCAAGAGCATCACAAATAAAAACAAAGCACAAATTTCGCAACCGTTGTGCAGTGAATACGGCTACCATACAAAAAGGAACTCAAGAGGCCTTGGCTGACTTCAGAAACTCAGTATTGCCATGCAACACTAAAAATAATATTTTTATAAATTCCAAAACTTTTCTGTAGACAAGGCCTTGAGGGCATTAACGCATGGTAACGGTATTTACTGCAAAATGGTTACGAAATTTGTGCATTGTTTTTATTTGTGAAGCCTAGTCAACGCATTTTTTTTTTAGTGAGGCTTTGCAATACTGCGTTTATGAAATCAGCCCTTGTCTACAGAAAAGCAGTGAAGTTTTTGAACCTTTTCCTTTCCGTGTTGCATTGCAACATTGCGTATAGGAATACAGTCTTTCTATAACATCTCAATCAACATCTCAAATAAACAGCCATGTCTTAAATCTCGAATTTATCAAACATTTATTTATTTATTTCTCTCTGTTTTATTGACAGGGCATGGTTTTTTGGAGTACCAGACTTTCATCTTTTACTGGGATTCATGGCGTTTTTCGAGTAAGACTTCAACAGTAATTTGCGATTATATAGCAATATACCTTGAAACGCCTTTCAAATGCAGCGCCATCTTGGTGAAAGCTTTCTTCCTGTACGACACTAAATGACCCCATATATTTAGGGAAAACTAGAAATGTGTGTGAAGGAAATGCGATTTTAGTGCCATATTGCATCGCATTTTATAGTCCCAGTCTTACAAAACTTTTACTTTCTTTGGGAAGATCATATGATTTCTTGTTAGCAAAGAAATTCATTGTGACATCAATGAAAACGTCCCATGTTAAGGATAAGTCGTGAATTACATAAATTTCTAATGTCCAGACGAACCAACAAAAACGCCCTCTTTAATTTTGTAGGTGCTATGGTCAATAATGGGCCAAATTTTTTTTTACTCTTTTGAAGATGCCGGCAACCTTTTGCCATTCGTTTTAATATGATTATAGACTAATGCCCGTTTTCACCGTATAACAAGTGTTCCTTTATTCCAACTTTACTTTAACCTAAAGTGAGCGATTAGTTAAAGAAAGGTTCATACTACCTGATAGGTTAAAGTAGAGTTTTAATAAGGGAACACTTTTTATACCGCCGACAAAATCCTACCTTTAGCTATCGGTAAGTCTATCATATGTTGGTGTTTTAAGGCAATACATGAATGATAGGCTTGGTCAACACCCTGATTTATTCTCGAAACGGGGTCGTGCAAATAGGGTCGATTTTAATGCCGGAAAGACCCTATGTTGAGTGCTAAAGCGTAAATGTGCGCCCGATCAAGGTGCCTCATCTGGTGGTATAATTATTGAAGAATCTCTCGATATTCTGTTTATGAAAATACAATGTGATGTCCGATGGACACAACATATATTCCAGGTGTCGAAAGAAGCATTCGGTTTTTAAGACGGTGTAAGATATATTCCCCTCCGTCTGATCTTCTTTATATATATACCATCTTTATCCGACCGGGAATGGAAGACAACTCTCATTTGTGGGCCGGCGCTTCAAATTTTATTTTGAAGCTTCTTGAACGCGTGCAGGAGAGAGAGCGAAAGTTATCATTGGTGACAGTAGAATATCCAATTCAATTGAGTTCCTTGGGTACCGGTGCAATATGCGTTGTATTTCGCTGTTCTGTCGTTACAACAATGCCATGGTTTCTGATTAAATTAGGGATCTGGTTACCAAGAATCGTGCGTTTGTTCGTAATACGCGGTTTGCCTCAAGAGCCAGTCCGTCTGAGGTCGATTGGCCGGTGCATCGTACAACGCATTACAGGGAAAATTCGTTCTTTGGGCGGACTATTCGTATGTGGAATGACCTTCCTGCGGAAGTCTTTCCTCTCACTTTCAACATGAATAATTTAAAATCGAATGTGCAGAAGCACAGCTCCCTCAATCCTCCGTTCCATAATCAGTTTTCCTAGTTTCAGCACAATATAATGCATTAGTAGTGGTCATCCCCTGAGGCTAATCCTAACCCAAAAAAAATGTTATTGTGTGCAACAAAATTACTATAAACATGATCAAATTAATTTGGGAGGCTTTAGGTTCATCGCAGAAAGACCCGTGTGAGGCATAATAATGAGCCTATTCTAGCATTTGCCAGAGTCCAGTTAAAAAAAAACGAAATCTCTCTACTCTTACAAGCGAAAGAAACAACCACTGTACAAAACAAAAAATGGATAATGTGAAAGTATAAAAATCCAACAAACAATTACAATACAACAACAAAAGTAATAATAATGATATTGAAGACACATGAGAATGTAAAACGAAAACCAACAACAGCAACAATAAGAAAAAAAAAATAAAACCAACAATAAGAGTAACACAAGGGTTTGTACGAGCCTTCAACAAAAAGGATGTGTCATTGTTTACGAACAAGTGCATTAAGTATGTATGACTGCAAACATGTATGAATAGATATGTGTGCTTTCCTATGAGGCAATCATGTGTGTGTTTGTGTGTGTGTATTTAGCATTATGAAGAGGGTGTATATTACACATGTGAACACATACACACCAACTGCCAACATAAACATGCATATGTGGAATTTCTTTAAGTGTCAATGGGTGATGATGACGATGATATTGTGGTGGGTTCTACTGCAGTACTCACACGTATATTGTATGTACAATAAATATGTATGTGTATATATTGTTAGGAGCATTTGTGTGTTTTAGCCTTCTGTTGTTGCCATTCATACATGGAGAAGGAGGAGTTGTGCTTAAGTGGTTGCAGACGTTTATTGTTTACTTGTTTTTATTCAAGCTCTTGCTTTTTTTTTGTTTCTTCTCATATTCTAACTTTTTCATATTTTACTTTATTTCACTTACTAACTGCTGCTGTTTCTTATTGTTGGTGTTATTATTGCTGATGCTTGGCCTGTTTGTTGTTGGGGTTTTGTACTTATTTTATGGGGTTTGTAATAATAATAACAAATGCATTCATATCATTGCATTTATCTTGGATATTTGAAAATGGTAACAAGGTGGCTGAAATATTAAGATATCGAACTGATAAAACAGTACAAATCTTGACCTCAAAACATGTGGTGTTCTCAATTAACGCCGTTCTCATGGAAGGACATTCGACATACGGGATGATATATTATAGCCTTTTCACACCTGTCAACATCTAACATCTACCATCAATTTGCTAAAATGTTGAAATGTTCTCATAAGAAATACATAGAACTAAAAAACAACATCTTTACAAGATGTTCTTATCTCATTGCACTTCATTCTACCGATCTCCCGATTATTTTAGTGTCATCACTAGAAAAGTGGAATTAATTCTATTATTTTTGTGGCATAACTGACAAAATGGCATTTGTTTTAAAAAAAACGATACCATTTGTCAAGCTTATGTTTTTTTTTATATTATTAAACAAAATAAGGTCCAAATACATTTTGGTGTTTTCTTTAAAATGTTGGGGCACTTTTGTAGAAAAACAGTATTGAAAAAGTGTTTTTTTTTTTAGAAATGGTGAAATTTTCGATTGATAATAGATGTTAGATGTTTTAAGTGTGAATGCATGTTTCACATTCTCAACGTTTTCCATGTGTTCCTCCGAAATGCAATCAAGTGTACAGAGGTTATTAAAAGCTCAGCAGGATCTGTGATGCTAACTCAGCCCTTTGCGGGCTAGATTAGGGCCTTTTTAAGTACCTGTAAAAAAAATGTTTAAAATTAAAGAAACAGTCTTTAAAATTTTAAAACGTGCGAAAAGAAAAAAAATATAGAGAACGGATAAGTTTTGGATGAGCTTGCATTTGGTATCAATCCATTAATTAAACTTTATAGTTTTACTATAAATATATTAACATATCACAAATCACACTGCGTGAAGTAGGTGCTGGGTTTTTGAGATCGCAGTTAAACTAGGTTTAGTTATCTGAAAACAGATTTGTGCCGCCATTACCCAGTTTGTATACAAAATTCTGGCAGAACAGTTTAGTTTTGCTTAAAATGTTGGTCCTTAATGAAATAATAGAAAAAATCAAATTTCGCTGGAAAAAATCTGAGTTTCAGAGTACTTTTAACTAAGTTTTAAGGATTACGATTATCCACATCTCAAAATCCCGGCCTAAGAACTAAAAATTTCAGTTAACAGTGACCAATTGAAAAAGATTGTAAATGCTATCTTAAGCTGTACCTTAATTGAATTGAATGCAACTTAATCGAATACTCAATACTGGAGGATAATTAACGCATTCAATATCGATCGAAATTTCCATTTAAATTCTATTGCAATTTCGATAAATATCGAATGCCGTAATATGGCCACCGCTTTTTAAAAAATTGTATTCTTGAAAAATTTTGGTGTTTACTTAAAAAAAATACATTTTAGCTTAAAAGAGTGGCATGAAAATGTACTCTAACTGTACCTTTTCGATTTATCCCTTTTAAGCCCGATTTTTATATGTCTTCACGCATTTAGTGTCCAAAGTTGGCATCACTGAGTAGGATATACAAAAAGGAATCTAGAGGATGAAACTAGACTGACATTTAAGTCAATTTGTGGTATGATTTTTTTTATAGTCACCTTTTCCATGTTCCACCAGGATGTCAATACTAATGCGCAAATGTACATAGAAAAAAATAAAAACTGATTTTATAAAAAAATTTGTTACATTAATTAAAAAATTTATTAAATTTGCACTAGTAAAAAATTATTAATATCAATTAAGCGTTTAATTCACTTGGTTAAACGTTTAATTCACATGATACAATTTTTAATTAAAACTGATTTCATTTTTGATTAGTGATTTAATTGTTTAAACATTTTGGAGAAATTTTTCTGTGTACATACACTGATATAAAAGTCGTCTGATCGCTGATGTATTTTGAAATCAGTTTGATGACAAGAGCCTTCGTTTATGATCCCAAGCCACTTTTCATCATGCTGATGGCATCACTTGCCCAAATTGTCATCAGAGATTAAAAAATTTTAATTATGTCATCAATGGGATGACACATTGGCATCACAGAAATGACGAATTTGAGTCGATTTAATAATCATGTGAGCAGTGCAATGACGCAGTAACATCGGAGAAAGGACTCAGTAGGCTGTCATTAAGTTGAGTCATTGGAATTGACTTAATTCAAATTGAGAGAATTTTATTATTTACTTGCCCGTTACACATGTTCGTTTCACTTTTGTTGTATTCCGCCCTTTGTTAACAGAAGAACTCTCAATTATAAGACAATAGCAGCATGTCCGATGTGGTTTTCGTAATCATTCTACTTTGAAAATTTAATTTATTTAACTAAATAATTAAAAAAAAAGAACATGGAAATTTTTGCTTCTTATTTACTAGTTAAACATAATAATGTTAATAATACACAAAATGTGGCATCGAATTGATGACAAAATTTCATGATAACGTTCGTCATTGGATTGATGTCATTTTAGCCTCATTGATGCCATTTGTAATAACACTGATGTCACAATTCTGTTGTTAGGGCATCATCAATATCATGATGCATTTTTCTATGAGTGTGCATATCTCTTATTTTCTTCAATTATGAAATACCTCAAAAAATTAAATTTTGGAGTTAGTGATGCATAATAGTTCGCTATGTTTCCTTTATATTCATTTCCTTTATATTTCTTAATTGATGATAAAATTTGTGTAATGTAATCAAATATTAGTTATAGTCTATTTTATTTAAGTGTAATTTTAAAATGTCTGTAAGGATTAATCCATAGACAATAAATAAATAAATAAATAAATAAATAAATAAATAAATAAATAAATAAATAAATAAATAAATAAATAAATATTGTATATATAATTTATCTTTATTTAATTTACACTTTCCCCGTTTGAAGAGAATGTCTCATTATATTTTCTAAGTGGTTAGAGCGAATCAAAAACTTTAAATGCGTTTATCTCGAAATTAATTTCTATGAGTCATGTCATTATTGAAGTAAATGAGCGATATATACATAAAGCCTAGACATATATCAAATTAGTTTGATATCACCTAAAAAAATACCATCTTAAAGCCAAAGTAGAATATCTAATTAAAATTTATTCAAATAACTTGTAGTGTAAATGTACTTAATAGAAAATACAAAAACACACATAATTATGACATTATTATTCCTATGGATGATGTAGATAAAGATGTTGTTGAGTGGTTGTAGATGTGAATGAATGAATGGATGGATATAAAAATCAGTAGATGATACATGTCATTCAAATGTACTTAACATTTAATACTCATATGTAACAATATCTTGAAAAAAGTGAAACCCCATTTGCTTTGTTTTTGTTTTTCCTTTTTTAAATTGTTCTGGCAGTTTTGTTTTTATATCTGCATACGACTTTTAAAAGAAAGAGGAACATATGAGTTTTTTTTTTTTGCAATTCACTTTTGCCATTTTGAAGCAGGTGCTTTAAATTGCATTTGAAATTGTTTTAAATTCTAAACATTTCCATTTGTTATTTAACTCTAACTACTTAATCAAACATCCTGCTTTGTCTAGTTTTCCTGTTTTATTTTTTGTACCATATCCCAACAACCATCCGTCTAACCATTCATATCCTAACTGAGCGCAAGAATTATTCATTTACGCATTTAGAATAATTTCTTTTCTTTTTTTTTTTAGTTTGCATCTGGCATTTTTGCTAAATACATTGTTTTCGCAATTTTATACTCCTTTTTTGTTGTTGTCGTTTTTGCCAGTTTTCTATTCACAACCCTTGACGTGGAGAACAGGAACAGTTCCAAACAAAAGAAGTTTGTTTCTATTGCAATTATGGGATCATACATACTCAGCTTAAGGGTCATTGTTTTGTAACATTTCAAGGTTTCAATTACTGAATAGGAATTGTAGGAGAATACAAATTCTAACTTTTGCTGTTCAGGGGGAGAGGGAACAATGCCATAAAAGAAATTAAAGGGACTTTTCGCGTAGGAAAGTTTTTCTTAAAGCCTCGTACACAATGTAAGCAACAAATTGGTTTTTTCTTCTATCTTATTTCTTCCCAAAGTATTTCATTTATTTTCCTTTTATTTTTCGAACAAAAATGTAACTAAATTTAAAAGGTTGAGTCTACTTCTACTTCAGCAACAATTTATATGAAAATGTATATGACGTTTATAATAATTTTATTTAGTTTTGAATGCAAATTTTAACAAAATATTTTAAAAAATAATAATAAATTCTTAAAATTGTTGTGGGCTTAATTTGCAAACGGTTTCTTAACTGAAAAGGCCTGCAGTTACAAAAAAATTTGTTGCTCTATTTTGAACACCAGTGAAAATGTTGCTGCCTATTGTGTACGAGGCTTTAAAGCTCGAAACACCTATTTAGTTCTTGTTTTAAATTGCTTTAAGTTAGTTTAGGATAATTTCTTAAGGGATTCACAACTTGTATATACCGTTAACTCACAGGCAAAATTATTAAGGCAGAATTAGTTTGTACGTTCTGTTCTGTTACGAATCAGCTGTTTTGTTTCTGTTCAATTGAAAGTCTGTAGGTGGGGTTTGTTTTTTTCGTTCTGTTCTGTTGCGGACAAATCTGTTGAAAATAGATTTCAACGTAACTAGGCATTTACATATGAAAGTAGTTTCTTGAAAGTCGCAATACGCTCACTAACACATTTACATCTTTTTACTTTCAGGCCAACTTTCAGCTAGCTTTCAATGAAAATTTCAAGAAAGCGATGTCATGAAAGCAAATGACAATACTTAATGCGGTGTTGCCAATTGATATTTTTTTTCTTTCGTTTATATAAAGAATTACAATATATATTTTAAACTAAATATTAAGAACACAATGAATGATTCTAATTAAAATTTATAAATATCATGAAAACTAATAAAAATATATATTATTTTAAACGAATGCCTGAAGTTCGGCGTGAACAATTGGCTCGGTAACTCTGAAACTTGAAATAAGCAAAACAATAAAAGAAGAAGAAGAGAAATTGTTGGTAGAAGTTTACCCTTTGACGACATTTTGAAAATGAAATTTCACTTTCATGTAAATTTTTATGAAAGCTTATTATTTTTCTGTGAAATTTGTGGGGATAATACGTATACAGAATTTTCATGAAAGTACTTTCATGTGTAAATGCAGCGTAAATTACGGCCAAAGAGTGTATGTAATTTTTAGTTTAAAGCTAGAAAAATAGGTTTTAATTAATGATTTTTTAAAAATTTACTTATTTTTGGCACAAAATAGATATTATTTTTTTATTTTTACGAAAAGTTTTTTTTTACAAAAAGGCTTTCTTTTTAAAAGCAGATGATTCCTTTCACAGAAAAAGTAATTACAAAATATTTTGCTACAGAAGGGAACGAAACAGAACGGCAACGGAAAGTAACAACTTATGAGGCATCTAATCTTATATTCCTTAACCTTCATAAGGTTTTTAATGTTGCTAACGTTAACGTTCTTCGGGCATATTAGATCCAAATAGAAAAATTTATTTAATTTACTTAAATTTTAAGTAAATTTATTACTTTTGCTTAAATATAATTCATTAAATCAATTCTCTCAAAAAACTTTTAAACATACTTTTTAACTTTCATAACTTACGTGGGCGCGTCAATAAGTTCGCGATTTTTAAATTTGGATAAAAATTATTTATATTTTTAACGCAGTTTTCTTTGAGCTTTATGCACATTCTCTAACAATTCTCCAATTTGTTTATCGCCTTGAAAAAGTCATATTTCTCAGGTCATCAAAAAAAAAAGGTATTTTTGTATTCCATCGTCTGAGTCAATTTTCTTTCCGCCGAGCGGAAAGGTATTTAGTCTGATATCATTGATTGTCAAATACAACCTATCTAACACGGCTTATTAAATTTTAGACAGGAACCAACTGACAAATGCTTGTTGACAGGAGCAGTGTTGACCTTTTAGTTTAGAGGAGAAAAATTCGATCGGACTCATTGAACCTCCCTCGTACTTTACTTTAGTCTGTCATTAGACCTTATAAATTGTTTGTAGCTTTACTCACGATCATTTAAAATTTAATAACAAGAATATACAAAAAGTTTTTTCTTTGAATTTTTAACAAATTTTAAAATCACAATACGCATGCGATTGTGTTATATGATAAATTGATAGTGGAGCCAGATAATTACCTTAAAGACATTATAAAATTTTTGCTTTAGAAGTTTGGAATAAAGTTTTAGCTTTCTTATTTTTTCAGACATTTTTCTCATCAGAAGTTATGATTGACCCACAAACCCTAAAAAGGTTCATTCAAATATAACTGATATTATGCCTTCTGAATTTCAGACAAAAAACATCCCATTAACATTTAATTGTAATTTCGATCGATATCGAATGTCGTTATTTGGCCACAGGTTAAATGTGGTTTTATTTCATGACAAAAAAAATATCACGATTCATAAGTTTTAAAGCATGACTGTTCATCGAGCAATTCATTCGGTAGCAGATGCAACACCACGACCATCATCATTAGTGCCAAAACTGAACCTCTCTAAAACTGACATCATTCATTAATCCAAAAACACATTGTTTGTCAACTTGATCTGTTTTTTACAGGTTTGGTTTATTTTTGCAGACATTTTTTTATACCTTTTTTGTATTTTTACCAAGAAACCATAACGGTATTGTGTTTATGGTCAACCAGGACTGTCAGATGTGGCGTGTTATATACTTATTTAACAATAAAATTTTGTATTTGGCGACATGGCGACTTTTGCGATATTTAAAAAAGTTGGCGATTTTTAAAACGGATTTTACCATCTTTTTTTCTAATTTATATGAAATAAATTATGAGAACGGGTAATCTTTTTTTTTTTGGAATTTTTAACAAATTTTAAAATCACAATACGCATGCGATTGCGTTATATGAGAAATTGATAGTGGTGTCAGATAATTACATTGAAGACATTAAAAATAAATTGTTGCTATAGAAGTTTGGAACAAAGTTTTAGCTTTTTTAGATTTTCAGACATTTTCCTTATCAGAAGTTATCATATGTTTTACTCTTAACATATATGCACAGTATGCAATATTTCGAGTTAATATGATTTTCTTATCAATCATCGGATCTTCATCGAAAAATTAGCAAACTTTCAAATTATTTTGAAAAATCATTAATAAGATATTGTTTGTTGTGCTTACTTCCCAATTTGTATTCTTAATAAATACACTCAAATTTATTGTTGGAGGATAAGCTGTTTCCAGGCGAATTTCACTGGTTGCTTAGGCCAGATCATTAGAAAACATTTTAAAAAAATTCAATCGCGAATTCGAGCGCTAACTTCGAAAAAATCAAGGTGCTGATTTGCCGATTTTTCGATAAACACTTAAAAGACAGTTCCTTTTTTGTGTTTTAGTATAATTTATTAATTTTGGGCGACACCGATATCAAGAATTTGCAACGATATCAAATCTTTAACAAAATACCAACAATAAAACAGTGAGTTTATCTTTTCTTACATTCCCGACTACAATTAGTTGCAATTCTCTCAACATTAATGGGTAAAGAAAAAACAAAAACAAATTGCTTATATTGTTTTCGCAAGAAATCAAAATAAAAACAATTTGAACAATTAGGCCGCAATTTTGAAAATCGCCACGTCTGGCAAGAAATCGCCACATCTGACAGCCCTGGTTTCCTGATGATCTGGCATAAGTAACCAGTGAAATGCGCATATGAACATTTTTCACAAATTGGAACAGATTACAAGGCTTAAAGGAAAGTAAAGGAAAGCTAAATTAAATAAAAAAATTATTCTTGTAAGGTCATACGTAAGGATTCTACGACTCTATTTTCTACAATTTTTGGTCCTTTCACATTTTCCGCAAATGTGGAACGGAATAAAACATCACAAAATGGAACACTACTCGAATGAAGCTAAAGATAGAGATTACAGAAATTCCTTTTTAACAAATTTATTTTTTAAATTTTGGCGATTTTCGATTGGCGATGAAGATGAGAAAAAATCTGACAACCCTGTGTGTATATTAAATTACAAAAAAAAGATTCCCATAAATGGCAATAGGAATCTACACAGAAAAATCCAAAAAATATAAAAATGTACAAAAGAAACGAATAAAAATTACAGAATAAATTTTTGCGTTTTTGAATTAAGGTGACCAGCAGGCATTCCGCATTCATGAACGCAATTTAATATAATTGATCATAGATAAAGGAATTATTTTAATTTGAGCGTTCTTTAAGAAACCTAAGCCATTTTATCTTCTTTTTTCAGAAGTAATCATATGTATATTGACGTAATTTTCTCAATTTTAGCATTATTTTAAAAATCACAGTCCCTTTTACTTTTTTTTGTATTTTGGAATAAAAAATCCATTAATTTATGACAGATTAATATCATTTTAGTTTAATTTACTTTTAGTTTTTTCGTAAGCGATGAAAGGTTAACTTCAAACGATGCATATCTTGTTCAAAATTTTAAAAAGCAATATGAATTTCTGTAAAAAGCAACAACAAAATTATAAAATATTTTTCAGTTTGTTTTTGCTTTCAATGTAATTTTTGGCGTTGCGTTGCGTTTAACACAATTAGGATCTAAATTTTTTTTTTTTTTAAAACTTTTACGGGAAATCAAAAATCTTTGTTTTACTTTTCCATGCGTGTGGTGATTTTTTAATTTTCTATAATATTGAACTTATACACATAAAATTATAGTTGCAGGGTCCGGAGTGAATAATGTGTGAGACATGATACAACCCTGCCTTACGCCAGCAGTAGTTGTGAAAGGTTGGCTTTCTTTTCCGTTGAAACGGGCCTTACACTCTACACCTTTGTACAACTCGCGTATTACGTTGACGATTTTTTCAGGCATGCCTTTACTAATTGGCAGACCACATAGAGTTTCGGGATATTGTCTGAAAATCTAGGAAAAGCATGTAAAGGGCTGTGTTTTACTCTGCCGATTGCTAACTAATTTTACGTAGAGTATTAACGTGAGAGACACATGATCGTCCAGGCCTAAAACCAGCCTGTTCGTTTAGCACTGACTGTTCCACCGCTGGAGAGATTCGTGGCAGTATTAATGTCGCCATTATTTTTCCTATGGCGTTAAGCCCGGTAACACCACGCCAATTTTTACACTGATTACACTGATAATGTAAAAAAAATATAACACATTAATTTGAATGTGAACTTAAAATTTTTATTATCGTTTAAAAGCAGAGTTCAGAAAATGCTTTAACAAAAAACTGAGAAAATATGACAGTGGATCTAGATATCTAATGCACAGATTATTGTCCAAAATGATCCTAATATTTTTAGCTGCTGCTGCTGAGATTAAGTTAAAATGTACCACTATTAGAGTTCTTTTTCGAAACTTACCAGAAAAAAAATTTTTTAATTTTTACGATGGAAAATTTTGAAAATTTCTACATAAACTTTGTGATATATTTAATATTTTTTGTTCTTTGCCAACTCTTTCTTTTATTAACCCAGGTTTTTCAAATGTTTTCTTAGACGTGTTTCCAATTTGAAAATATTTATCGCCACAATTTCTTAAATAGTAGCTCCTATCACCGGCTCAATATTACAATGCTGTATGTGAAATAGCAAAAATATGGAGAAAATCTATACGCTTATTTATAAAGTTCCATAGCAAAATTGTAAGTCGTCCCATACGACCATAAAACATTACAAACTGAAAAAAAAAGGTTACACACATTCCTGCAATATTGAGCCAGCAATATATTTCAGATAAATCTCCACTACAAGCATAATTTAAAAAGTTTTATTAACTGATAAACCTTTTTTATTTGTGCCTGCAATACAATATGTTCTCTTGAATTTCTTCAGAAAAATTTATTTTCAAGCTGACTATCAAAATATAGATTCCAAACATTTTACCTTTACTTTCACTTTTTTTATTTTGTGTTGGGGGCGGGTCACTTTTAAAAACTACAAGTAAAACACGTTTAAAAATAATGAGAACTTGAGGAAAAGAGTACTTAGTTTTCTACTAGAAAAAGTACTTATTTTTGTTCGCGATGTCCCAAAAGAAATCCTTTATAATTTGGCCAATTACAACCTAAAAAATAATACCTTTATGTTATACTTAAAAGTTGTATAAAAATAAAAAGTTAGAAAAAGGGACAGGAAATAAGTACTTTCAAATTTACTTTCAAAAAGGTTAAAACACACTAATTAAAATTGCTCTGAAATCTTATGGAATTTTGGTTGAACAAGTGTACGCAATAATTAATTTTAAGAAATGTAAGAAAATATTTAATAAAGTGTGCTTTTGCTGCACAAAATCATTTATAGCTTTAACAACACTGTAATAACACTGTGTGTCTTAAGATATGTTAATATACGGGCCTGTCACAGATAACAATTTAGATCGAATTTTTTTTTAATTCCGAGAAAGCTTCTTCAGAAAACGAAAACCGATTATTTTTCTCGAAATGAAATCACTTTTAATTTTTCGATCGAAAAACTTTTGTTTGGTTTGCACAATATTGCCACATTTAATTTAAAAATAACAAAATTTAAATTTGTCGGAATTACGAAAATCGATCGAAATGAAAATGCGGGTTCAAAACCATTCCGAACAGTTTCTGTGACAGGCCTCATTATGTTCTTCAAAAAATTCGTTTACATTAGATTGATATCACTACTAGTATTCTGATAACAAAAATATATTGTGTGGGAAATTTTGGAACATATTTATGTATATATTTACATACAATTGATTGATTTTTGGATTTTCCATGTATTTCACATCGAAATTACTCTTAAAATTTAATAATATTACCGTATATCTAGCAAATATTAATGGAATATATTGCAAATTGATTCAAATAATTCTTTAAAAACATATAATAATAAGTTATTTAAATCATTATATTAAAGTATTGTTTTGTTATGTATAATTATGACTTATTTAAGATATAATAAGAAAGTTATTATTTAATATATAACTAATATGTAATGCAAAAAGTGGCGAATACAGCTACAAAGTAATAAATTCAGGAAGTAATTCAAAGTAGGATTGTAAGTTAAGTTTTTGCTGGGTCTGTTTATATATGGTCACCACCAACAAAACTATTTTAAAACAAAAATTTTAAACATATTACATATGTTTAATTTACTGCCTGGCCCACAATGTCGACAAGAACATTTCTTTCTTATATTTATATTGAAAAACAAAAACAAATTTAAATTTCTCATTATTGTTTTCAATATAAAAATGCGAAAGAAATATTCTTGTCGACATTGTGGGCCTGGCAGTAAATCATACTTTTGTCACCGACAAACATATTATGGTTAAATTTGTCCTCCATCAAGAAGCAACAACCATATTATGGTTGCCTCCAAACACGTTTTGGTTAATAATAACTAAAATATGCTAAACACTTATAATAGCATGGTTGGTTGCCAACCATAGCATGTTGCTCTTCGAAAAGAGGAAAATACTATTTTTAATTTAAAAACAAATTATTGTCATATTTAACCAAAAGATGTTTAAAGACAACAATAAGACCAATTAAACAATAATATGGTTGTCGGTGACAAAAGTATGATTACATTAAACATAATATGTTTAAGCATTTTCTTAAAAAATAGTTTTGTTGGAGGTGACCATTTTTAACAAAAGTTGTTTCTCTGCGTGTAGTTTAGAGAAATGGGCCACGGATCAAACGTGGTTTTCTACATTACAAAAACTGTTACGGCCTTATTTATAAAAAATAAAACATGTATATTAGACTGACTCAAGTTGTATGGAGCCGAAAAAAGTGTTTTAGTTACCCCTTTGAAAATAAAGGCTGATATGTTTTATGATGATTCCCAAAATATTTTGGTTCTAGCGTTGACCATCCGTGAGCTGGACCATTTTTGAAAAAGGTATTTTTTCAGTTTTTCGAATTTTTTTGTACTTTGCTCCAAGACGAGATAAATAAAATTTATTATCATCGCAAATGGTTTTTGAAGCAGCATCCAATGGTGTATAAAACTTTACCACTTGCGACCTACTTATTGAGATATTAACTAAATACATATTTTCGTTTCGGGTTTTCATACAAATTCTACGTATTTTTTTATTAATTTTAATTGTATTTTTCACATTTTGATAAATTGAAAAATGAAAAAATTGTATACCCATATTGCCTATATATGAAAAAAGGTAAAATATATCGCGTTTTTTGTGAATAATTACAAAAATAAAAATAAATTAACATTATTTTAAAATAGATTTAATTTGAAAAGCTTTATGAAACGGCTTAAAGAACGGATTTTGTTGTGTTCGGTTTATTCTTTGAATTATTCCGAGGATGCTTTTATGAAAAGAAAAATTAATAACCTCATATTTGGTGAACGGTTACGGTAAAAGTTTTGAAATTTGAAACCAATAACTAGGATATCAACACATAGCATCTGCAGTTAAGTAGGCTGGATTGCACTGGTAGGCGTGGCACCTCCTACACAGCTACAATATAGTTTTCCGTAAATCTGGAGAATGGTATCAGTTTTAAAATTTGGTACAAATACCCTGATTTTCAATACAAAACAGCTGTCAGAAAGTGGGCTGGCTTAAAGAAGTAGTGGTAGCACCTTTCATACAAAGAAAATATAAATTTCTGTATATGCTCAGCCTTATTTATGAAATTTTCCCGTGTAATCCTTTATAAGTGCACTTTTCCCTATTTTATTCTCAAATAACGAGGTTATCTGCAATAATGGCTGTCAACCAAAAATTAAATCACCAGGTTATCTGCTGTAATGACATCTTGTTAAAATGTTGAGACGACCATTGATCTGCCCTCGTACTTAACTTAACTATGTTACATATATAAAGGGTGGTTACATTTTAAGGGTCGATGTTGATTTTGAATAAAACACAAATAATTTAGGAAATTATTGTCATTTCTTTTTATTATGATAATATTGGTATTGTTCAATTATATATGGAACAAAATATCGGCCAAATGGCCGCCGCGACCTCGGTGGCACACCTCCATCCGATGGTCCAAATTTTCAATCACGCTGAGGCATAATTGAGGTTCTATGCCGTGAATTTGCCGAATTATCTCATCCTTTAGCTCTTGAATTGTTGCTGGCTTATCGACGTACACCTTTTCTTTCAAATAACCCCAAAGAAAAAAGTCCAGCGGTGTCAAGTAACATGATCTTGAAGGCCCTTAAATTTGTTGCGCAAAATAGCCTTTGTATCGTTAGCTGTGTGGCAAGTGGCACCGTCCTGTTGAAACCACATATCGTCCACATCCATATCTTCCAATTCGGGCAATAAAAAGTTCGTTATCATCTCACGATAGCGAACACCAGTAACTGCCTGAGCGGCCTCATTTTGGAGAAAATACGGCCCGAAACAGTCACTCTTTGTGGGTGCATTGGTTTTTCGACAATCACTCTTGCATTATCATTCGCCCAAATGCGGCAATTCTGCTTTTTAACGAATCCACTGAGGTCGATTATGCTGATTAAAAAAATCACGAAGGTACACAAAATGCATTTTGACTTGAACGCTCATTTTCATAATAAGCCTAAATAACTTTAACGCGTTGCTCGATTGTGTATCATCCCATGGTTCAAATTGAGTTAGTCTGAAATTGAGTAATCTCAAATGAAAGGCAGAAAAACACTTGACGTTTAGTTGTGGTCCACATTCAACATCGGCCCTTAAAGTTTAACCACCCGTTTTATGGGGGATTTCATGACAAGTGACCCAACTTTTGAGGCCGATTTCTTCCGATTGGGATGAAATTTGCACCAAGTTTTGTCCTATTAGAGAGTTGTTCTTTTTCAACAAGATCGGTTAAGAATACAGATTTCTATAGAAAAAAGTGATTCAATTCATATGCAATATTTATTGCTAAAAAAAAATTCGATAATTGGAAATTAAATTGAAGTTATAAAATATCAAACACACTAAATTTTCTAGAAAACACGAAATTATAAATAAATGTGTCAAAATTGACCCAAGCATCTTCAGGGTAATAAATCACTAACAATGGACTGACTTTTAAAAAATTTATTTTCGCTAAGCAAATAAAAAAAAAAAACGGAATATCTCTGCTCCAAGAATCGATTTTTTTTCTTAAAATTTTTTTTATAATGAAAAGTGTCATTACAAATAGTTCATTTATTTAGAAAAGGGCTCAGGTACAAATTTTTGGAAATTGAGTTTTTTTCTGTTTTAGAGGAAAACATATAGACTGATATACTGTGAGAATGAAAGGTTTTATACCCCTACCATAGCAGTGAAAAACAGGTATTTTTTTAAATGATTTTCGGAAAGGGTATATCTCTATATTTATTTAGAATATTCAATATGTGTGTTTTATATATCAATTGAAAAAAGCTTGCATTTACATTTTAACAGTGAGAGGTCAGTTTTGAATTATTTTTGATTTTGCCATTATTAAAAAAAATCTGAAAAGTGAACACCGTTTTAGGAGAAAAATTTAAATAATAACACAATCTTTGCTTACCTTCATTTTAAACACCTGTGAATGCAGCTTCTCGGAACATAATGATATCCAGATTGCCAAAATTATTATGAAGATGTTCAGCACTGGCCAACCGCCATGTATTCACAGGTACATATAGAAATAAGAAGATTTGTAATTCATATATTTATCTTGAAGACAAATTTTCGTTTTTGTTCTATTAATGTAAGCGTTTTCTTAATTTGTAATCTTAATAAACAGATAAAAATGTACCGAAATGTTCTTATTGTTCGTTTATATGAAAAAGCTTTCGTTGAAAATGTTGTTTACTTTTATTAAAATTTTGCAGTTATATAAATCTTCAAACGGGTTTATCTTATCTTATAATGCAAATATATATTTAAACGTTGCAGATTATTAGAATATTTATGTGTTTGGATAAATTGTACTCACTAAAAATTCCTTTTTGCTACTATAACCACAAAAATGCAAAAATAATTTTTCAAAAGGGATCATCTCCGGATCTTGTAATGGCCATTTTCTTCTTTAAATATTACTAAAACTAAAACAGGGGCTTACAATTTTAGAAAAAAAAACTCTGCTTGGATAAAAGGTGGATAATAGATTTCAGTTTATCTGGAGAAATCAGGAACAAGCATTTTGGTTATCAATACACAACATCCGTCAAAATGTGGGTCGGATTAGAGACGTGGGCGTAGCACAAAATAGATAAATTTATATTTAAATAACTAAAGCTGGGATCACACGATTGACGCCATTCATCAATTTTCACATTTTTTAATACCCCAATCGTGTGACTGCAAAATCAAGTGGCTCATGTACCAATCGAAGACAATATTGTGCTTACTTTTGCCAATAAAATTTAACCCTGGTGTGGCAATCGTGTGACTACTTGATATGCAACCGCGCGTCAATTAAAATAACAAAAATGTACCAATATTTAAATGGCTCTTGTGCGGCAATCAAACAACACAATACGCGCCAATATTTGCCTTTTTTTAATAAATTTACTTTTGAGTGTTTATTTTAGTAGAAATAAATATATACATATTTATTAGACCGACTCAAGTTGTATGGAGCCGAAAAAAGTGTTTTAGTTAACCCTCTGAAAATAAAGCTTGATATGTTTTATGATGATTCCCAAAATATTTTGGTTCTAGCGTTGACCATCCGTGAGCTGGACCATTTTTAAAAAAGGTTTTTTTCCCTTTTTCGAATTTTTTTGTACTTTGCTCCACGACTACATAAATAATATTTGGTATCATCGAAAAGAGTTTTTGAAGCAGCATCCAATGGTGTATAAAACTTGACCACTTGCGACCTACTAATTGAGATATTAAGCTAAATACATATTTTCGTTTCGGGTTTTCATACAAATTCTACGTATGTGGAAGTAATGTTCTGCTTTTCAAATTGAATCTGTTTTAAAATAATATTAATTTATTTTTTTTTTTGTAATTATTCATATTAAACGCGAAAATCGCGATATATTTTATCTTTTTTCATATATAGGCAATATGGGTATCAAATTGTTTGATTTTTCAATTAATAACCTGGTGATAAGCAAAAGATCCGTTTTCCAACCCTGGATGCTGTGAGCTAAATTTAAGTTCTTAAATATTAATTTTTTAATTAAAAATATATTAATATGTTGTGTTGGAGCAAAGTACAAAAAAATTCGAAAAACTGAAAAAAAAACTTTTTTGAAAAATGGTCCAGCTCACGGATCGTCAACGCTAGAACCAAAATATTTTGGGAATCATCATAAAACATATCAAGCTTTATTTTCAGAGGGGTAACAAAATCCCTTTTTTTTTGAGTGGTTCTAATATTTATTGATTTTTTCATTTTAATTATAGAATTTTTTTAAATTAGTGCAATAGCTGTTCAGGATGAATATTTTTATTCAAGATATTTAATAAAATTAAAATAAAACGGAGTATTATTTCTTTTTAAGGAATATTTAGGTATGTGAGGAAAATCGCTCGATTTCAATACGATAAAAATTTACCACTTTCGAGCGATTTTAAATTCTATGTCTGAATTATATTATAAAGTCTTAATTTTATATATAAAAATTTTATATATAATAAACAATTTAAAAGAATATATAAATGTATAAAAATGTATTGAAATTGCTTAACCATTTTTAGAAATATTTAAACTTTGACGTTTTAACATTTTTACAGATATTTGTCGTTACTATTTCTTAGAGAAAATATTTGTAAACTTAAAAACGAGAAAAACAAATTCGTTAAAGTAACCGAGATTGCTGGCTACTTAACGATATCGGAAGTAAAATTTAAAAAGTTACAGATTTGAGGTACTGGTATTTAAATAATATTATATAAAACCGAAATTTTAATCAACTTAAGCGATACAAGAATTTTTAATTTGCATTCTTAAAATTTAAATAGAAATATTCTCTATTTCTTTATGTATTTTAAAATAGAATTTTACTTTGTTTAATTTTTGGAATTTCATATATTTTACTTAAAAAATTTCCAATAAAACTACTCAACAAAAATTTGATTGCATATAATATGATAAAATTTTCTATTTGTTTTTTAATGAACAAACCAACTAGAACTTCCAAACAAAACAAAAAAGCTACCACAACAGCTGTTTTCGCTGTTGACATAAGAAATAACAATCGTATGACTGTGCTGCGGCAATTATTGTACCCATTTCGCTTTGTACCAACTAGCGGCAATTAAATATGTATAAAACAGGGCAATCGTGTGATTTTAGAATATTTTTTATTGGGACAATTTCATTATTGTGCGTCAATAAAGCACAATCAAAATTGTGTCATATTGGTGCATTTGCGGGCAATTGTGTGATCCGAGCTTTACCGTTCTTGGGTGTCAATCAGATCTGCCATATTTGCCGATTTGTTTGTTGCCTTAAAATTAGCCAAGTGCCGATTTGTGCTCCAAAAATGCCGTTTTTTTGATCAACACTTAAACCACGGTGACTTTGCTTGTTAACGTGTAATATATTAATATTGGGCAACTTTAGAGGATTTGTCATAATCTATACAACCAAATGGAAAGTCTTTTTAAAACTCTATTAACTAATTTTCTACGGATGCATTTCCAGTGTACAACAAATTGTGTACAACAAATTATGCATTTTAAGCCAAGTCAACCTTAATAAAACCAAATTTCGCTGTTCCCTGGAAAATTAATCCTTGCAAGGAATCAAGAAATTTGTAAAAATGAAATGTTGAAAAAAAATTTTCAACTATAAAACCAACTTTAGCCTAATGTACAAAATTTTTTGGAATTAACTAAAATTTATTTAAAAAAATATTTTTTTTTATCAATTTTTATGTTTTTATATGGGTTATATGTAGGGAGATCGATTATTCGACTTTTTTAAATAACCGGTTTTCGAATAGTTGCTATTTTAAAAAACCCGTTTTTCGGTTAAGCATTTTTTAAATAACCGGTTAACTGGTTTTAATTCGAATACATAAAAACACAAAAATCAAATAAGTTTCTGTAATACAACGTTAATTTGAATAAAAACAAAACAATTTGCAAAGGTAAGGAACCAACAAAATACATATGCAGATATGACTTAGATCAGACCTAAGAAATATTTGACGATAAAATCCAAGAAAAGTGGGACCAGTAAATTGATTAAACTTTAACTTAGTTTTCAACAATTTTTTATTGATTTACTAAACTTTATTTAAACTTATTTGTAAAAAGATATTTGTTTAATGTTTTTTAGAAACTGTTGAATTATATTTGATCTAGGCAAACGTTTTACAAAAGCAAATATATTATAGGAATTTAATAAAGTTATTATTTAAAATATTCTCCCAAATTTATTTTGAATGAGTTTTAATTTGTTGGTGGTTAAGCATGTCTATATAAATCAACCATATTTTTAAAAAGTTGCAAACAAAACCTCTTAGCCAGGATTATCTATTTCAAATTATTTTGTTTCAGCATTATAGAACCGAATAGTAAAATAAACATGCTTTTTGTGTGAAATATTTGTCAATTCGTCGACTACAATTTAAGACCTTCCATGACATTGTTTTATTTCTTCAATTTTGTTTTTAGTTCTTGGTGTTTTAATAAATAAAACTGGTAGAAATTTTTCCCATATCGTTGATTCCGCCGGAATGGTGTAGTTTTTAGCATGAAGAGATGCTAGAGCTACTTAAGAGTTTTTAGTGCCTTAAAGTGCATTTCGTCCTCGGCAACACAATGGGCTAATATTTCACCAATGATTCATTTTTGGCCGCGTATTTTAGTAAAGTATTCTTTGTCGTCTCTTTAGAACTACTTCGAACTGAGTTAAGTTTTATATAGATCACATTAATGTCAAGCATGTAGACTAATTAAAGGTGATTAATAAGTCAAGACCTTTGCAACTTATCATTTAAGGGCACTTCAAGCACCTAACTTTGTCTTTTAAATCGCGTTCGAAAATTCTCTGGAGATAACCTCTATATAAAAATATATTTAATATTTAGAATACTATCGCACAAATTCTTACTTTTTAACTGCACACGTTTTTGTAGTATTTTGAATAGCTTTTGGTTTTTTTTTACAAGAACACACGCTTTTATAAGAGATTTGTATTTACAGTGTTCATAATGTTTTTTGACCTTTGTTACATTTTGCTTTGACATTCTTCATTAAAAGTTTAAGTTTGACCTATATTCAATTAGAAAATACTTAAATTACGGGTACATCTATAACCAGAGTAATGAAAATGTATATTAATTACACATTATTAAAATAACCGGTTTATTAGATATTCGAAAAATGGGCATTTTAAAATAACCGACTTGGGCAAAGCAAAAATAACCGGTTAAAACCGGACGAATAATAACCGTTCGATCTCTATAATTATATGTTAGTTAATGCTGAATTAATGTGTTTTTTTTTTTGTGTTAATAAAAATATTTTTTTTTGCTTTTAAAAGGTATAAATTTGCCGATTTTTTGCCAATTCTCTTTAATTGAAGTGCAGATGATGCTGATTTTTTTGTTGTTGAAAATTTGCCGGTTTTTATCCAAATTATCTGGCAACCCTAGTCAATACAAAAAATCCGTCAAAAAGTGGGTGTTGTTGGATAAGTGTGCGTGTCACCTCCAATACAAAGAGAAAATACGTCAGTAACATTAAAAGTTACAAATGTAGTGCAAATAGCTTCGATACTTATTCTCGTATATAAGATTCGGCATTGCTGAATGTAGCACTCTTACGTGTTTTGTATATATTTGACACAAAAATGTTGTTGAATTTTACTTTATTCACTTTCAAATTTTATAAAATGCATTAAACTAAAAATCTTGTATTAACAAAAAGCCGTATAAATAATTTTTGGAAAATTTCTTTTAAAATAATATTTATATATGTACATAATAATATTAATTCGTGTACAAATGGGTAAAATTTGCACACAAGATTATCTATTTAAATTTATAGTCATAAAACTACCAACTTTTTGCTAATATTATAAATATGTTGATATCGAGTTTTGTTGATATGAACTTTTGTTTTAAGTTTCATTCACAAGTGAAGCAAAAATTTTGTTGTTCTTAGTTTTTTCCCAAAGTATATTTTCTTTGAATTCTTTTTAACAAAAATGTTACTTAAGTGTCTTCTGCTTTCACAACAATTTGTATGAAATTAAAAATGACTTAAACAATTTTTTAAAAGTTTTGAACGATTAGAATTAAAATTGCTTTCAAATCGAGTTTTATGAAGCTTGGCTTATAATTAATAGAGCCCATATAAAGCCCACTCCTCTACTATTCGAACTCTCGGAGAAGGGTATTAAAGACTCATCATAGGCAATAATACCACTCTTACTTCTTTTCTGTTTTATCACCCAATTTAATTGTAAAAGACTATAAAGTACTAACGGGCAAGTTCACAAAGTCCAGTTATTATTAACTATAAGTTATAACTGTCGAAAACATATCGTTAACTGGAAGTTAAGGTAATAGTTAGTTTTGACTGAACTTGGTAAAATATGCCGTAACTGTCATTTTATACCATGCTAATTATATTGTTCTGTCAAATGAAATCGTTTTATTGTTATAAAATATTTCTTTAGCATTTTTTTTTTGTCATAATTTTTTAGCACTTTTTTCACAAAAATCTAGCATTTTTCCTTTACGAAGTTTTGGCAACACTGTTTTCGTGTTGCTTCATGTGCAAGTTAGTAGAAAATATACGAATGCAGATTAATCTTCAATTGGCATTTGCTGCAAAATATTGATAATTTTAACACCACTTCTAATCGACTCGCTCGCAGTTTACACTGTGAATAAAATTCACTAACGAATAAAATAATTTTTAAGGGTGGGTCTTTACACTTTACTATCATACTTGATGCACAACATTTTGAGTTGGACCAACTATATGGTTATGGCGAGCAAGTTGGTCAAAAATCAAAACGATTTAGATTTTTGTAAGTTCGCTTTAAGTTATGGTAAAATTATTTTTTATTTTAGATTAATGTTTTAGCTTGTAATTTCCTGTAATTTATTTTTGAGAACAAAATGACAATTAATTTTAAAACATATTTAATGGCATGGACAAAATGGCCCTAAAGAACTTTTATCTATACAAAAACCAAAAACCAAAAAAATTTTAAATTTCCTATTTGTTTTTTACAAGTTTTACACAAGGTTGAGTTCACATCTGTGCTAACCAGTATGGTAAAAATGGGATAATTTTAATGGTTTAATAAAAAGATACAGCTTATTTTATCTAGTGCATTGAACAAGACATTCTAACATGGATATATCAAATTATTTAATGCAAAGCTCAGAATCTGCTCTACGCGGCTTTTAAAAGTTCCAGATGATGTTGTCTTAGAACAGTGAATGATTTGTTTTCTATTAGAACGACCCATCAAAATAAAAATAATAAGACATACAATATCGAAACAGTTTTATTGGCGTGTTGTTTAGGAGACACTGCAAAAATATAACAAAAATATTAAGATGGTTGTTTCTCAGACACCTACCTTAATATTGACGTGGTTGTCTTGGAGACACTTTTCTGATTGCGCTTGTCACCAGGGTTGTCAGATTGATTTTGAACTTTTTCGCCAAATTCAATGCCAAAAATCGCTAAAATCGCCAAAGCATTTATTTTTAAGTTTTTGACAATAATATATGTATTTTAAGAATATTAAAAATATTTTTTTATACATCCCAAAAAAAAAATTTGTTCCGTTTCGCTAAAATCCGCCAAAAAATCAAAAAAAATTCAGACTAAAGTAAAAATGATTAGTGAGCACAAAAAGGTGCAATGTTTAAAATATTTTTAGGAGTCCACTTAAAGCAACAAAAAAAAGAATTTTTGCGGTATATAGTTGCAGTTCTATTATATATAGAAAACGCTATCTATTTACATCACCGAAAAGACTCCCTTTTTGTAATAATTTTTGGAATGCATTGTGAAGGTACAAAAGAAATGCAACATGTACTATTAACATTCATATAACTTTTAACTCGTGTCGAAAACTTCATATCGCATTCTATTTTGAAGGCGAATTTAAGTGGAGTTCATTATTTCAGCACAGGCATTACTAGTTGTAATAACCAGCATATAAAGAACAGCCAATGCAAGTTCCTTAAAATGGTACGTACCTGCCGTATCCTTGTAGCAATAAATTGTTGGCCTGAACTGATTTAAATTATATTGAATATCATCATTAAGATTCTCTTCTAACAAACGGTATTTTCTCCATTGTGTTTCATTAACATCCAAAGGTACGTTAGGATTCATAAAAATCTTTAAAATATCTTTAACAACAACGAATTTTATCTGTGATAATTTGTTACATTTTATAATTGAAAAATGTTCATAAACTTTAGTTATATTTATTTTTAAAAGAATTCTACATATTACTTCCTTCAAGAGCACATTTAAATCTGAAAAAAAAAATATCTCGAAGATTTTCATTGCCTTCATCAGCCATTTCAACATAATTTAGTTTTAAACACTGGTCATACATAGAATAAAAAAAAAAATAAATCAAAAATTAGGTCGCCAAGCAAGTTTGAAAATCGCCACGTTTGGCGAGAAATCGCCTCATCTGACAGCCCTGCTTGTCACACCAACGTAGAAAGAAGGCTCAGAATGCGTGAGATGTTTGGACAGGAACGGAGAAAATCCCCCTTTTTTTTATTGGTGTCTGTTACACAACCACGTCAGTCGCAGAGGGTTAAAACAAAAACTTTATTTTAAAAACAATTGTGAAGCGAAAAAAATCTAATACATGAAAGTAAATGAAGTTTTGTAGACATTTTTTAAGAATTAAACAAAAATTAAAAAAAAAACTGAGGATAATAAATGTTAGTAGGCTTTGTAATTTTTTCTTTAATTTTTACTAAAAATAACAACGAAAATACAATGCATGTAGTACCACTTCACGACAGTTTCTGTTGAATAAACTAATGTTGGTCAGACATCTGTATTGTGTAAGGTGAATACTATCCAACTTATATGTTGGACAAATTTTGGGTTGTTCTCACTAATCTGCCGATCTAGGGTGCCCTAGACAGCCAAACGTGAGAACATTGTGACAATGATTCAAAAAGTGTTTTTGAGTCGAACGACATTCACAAGGGTTAGTCTATGACTAATGTTTTTATGCGTTACAAGCTGCAGCACCAACTCATTGTACCCGATCAACCTGCTTTGCTTACAAAAATCAAAAAAAAAAATTTTATTTTACATGTTTGAGGACATTTAGTTCTTTTTAATAGGAAGAAAAAATTAGGGCCTTATTAAAAAAAACCTTTCAAATTTCGTTAAATAAACCTTTTACAAAGAAGTGGGATACATTTTTAATTAAAAATGTTTGTTTACTTAATTTTAATTTTATAAGCAAATTCCTTACAGAATTTAGGTAGTTACAATTGATAAGCAATATTGGGGTATACTGTGCAATAGAGTGGTTCGAAAAAAAATTTTTTTGTCAGTCACCCCCTAGAATGAAAGATAATGTAAAAACAATTCCAAAAATATTTTTTTTATTTTTTTGCCACGCCTAGAAATACCGCCCTTTTAGTTTTTTGTTCACTGAGTCGCCATTTTTAGTCCGATCATAACAATTTGTATATCGGTGTTCATGGCTCTGTAAGGGCTACATTTGTGTCTTTAATAGTTTTTTTATACCACGCAAATTCTAGTCATGTCTTTCAAAAGCTCGGTTTATACCCTCCCAAACGCGAAATATTTTTGAATTAAAATGAAGCTGTGTTATTTTGATACAACTTCTGTATTGAAACTATTTATTTTTATTCATAAACAAAGAAGTTATAGGAGTTAAAAGAAATACTTTACGTGTTTTGAAATATGGCAACACTTTTGACAAAAATGGCGTTTTATTTTATTTGACATTTTCAATGAAGAAAAAGTTTTGCAATTTCATACGAATATACATATGTATATTAAACACAAAAAACAAACAGAAATTTATAACTGTAAAAGTGAGGATTTTTGTTACGAAGAAAAATTTATAGCTCCCGTAGTCTCGCGTAAATATCATAGCTATAAAAACTCTAACTTTAATATATGTATAAACTTATAAAAAAATGCATTTCAAAGCGTGTAATATTGAAAAAACTAAATTACCAACAAAACGAGAGGTTATTTCATATTTTTTATATTTAAAGACAAATTATAAAAATAAAAGTTTAGCTCGTTACATATTTACAAGTAGTATTAAAAGTTATTTGTGAGTTGTGGGAAAATACAAAAATTCCAATACTAAGTAAGACCTCTTTTAGAAAATTGTTAGTGAATCTGTTGGATTGTTATTATAAAAGTGTTAAAAAACCATGCAAATATATTGAAAATGATTGGAATATAATATTTCGGATCTCAAAGTGTAAGTGCAATATTGCAATGAATTTGGAATGCAGATGTCCTCAAGTGCAAAAAATCCCTTCAAATGATATTAACTTTTTTGTTGACCAGTGTGGCCCGAGGCTTTTAACGCTAGATAGTGTAGAACCTAATACCAGAGAAAATGATGTTTTTTTCCAAAGCCCTATTAGTTGTACAGATGAGGCACTTTCCTATGGCGTTTCATATGCACCGTCTTCTAATGAAGAAATGGAATATAAAAATGAAATCGCCAATTCGACAAACGAGCAGCAACTGAAAGTAATAGATTTATCTTCAAAATTATGCTTTAGCATTAGACCGTACTGGTACGTCGGATCGCTATGGGTCTTTACTTGCAACAACATTTATAAAAGACTTGAAAATTTCAATTGCTAAAAAAGCAAGTAAAAATTACGGAGATACTGGTGATCGCATCCTTGAATTTCTAGACGACGTTATTATTGATAAGAATAAAATCCGCAGAGAGCGGGCTAAGTTTAGAGAAGCAGCGAAAGCCTCATCTACCAGTGCTGTTGATTTAAAATGCATTTCTTATGACGGAAAAAAAGATCAATCGTTAAAAAAAGAAGCATGTGGGAAACAAGTATCTCTTAATACAATTACAGAAGAACATATAACAATTGTTAAAGAGCCTGACGCGAAATTTCTCGGATACGTAATTCCAGCAGCGGGAACAGGGGTAGAGATTCAGAAGGCCATTGTAAGGTTTTTGAATTCAGAAGGATATTCCTTGAATTACTTAGTGTCAATCAATTGTGACGGAGCCGCTGTAAATACAGGCTACAAAACTGGAGTAAACGCGACCATTACAGTGGAATGTTTGCTTGTTTCATTTTAATGAGTTACCACTCAAAAAATTGATGACCCATTTAATTGGAAAGCAAACTGGTCCTGGAATTTGGCCTAAACCATTAGGATCTGAACTAATGGAATGCAACCTTCATCCTGTAAGTTTGTAATACTATCGCCACATTTAAATAACTACATATGTATATGAATATTTTTTTAAGGTCGTTAAGGATTTCAAAGCAATTTCTATGGGTGTTATGCCAGACAATGTAGCTGACTGGAACATCCGCGGAGACCAGCTGTACCTCTATCATATGGTTCTGGCCATTAATAAGGGTTTTTTCCCAGATGAATTAGCTAATCAGAAACCTGGCCTTGTAAGTGCAGCACGATGGTTGACAACAGCAAGTAGATTACTTCGACTTTATGTATCAAAAAGTCAGCCTTCAGATACTTTGCGAAATTTAGTGACATTTGTCGTTAAAGTTTATGCACCTTTCTGGTTTCTTGTTAAAAGCCAACCACAGTCTATTCTTGGAAGCCGCCATATCTTTAAGTACGTACTTTGGATACGAGAATTGCCATTACATATTCAAGAAATAATTTGACCGACAATTGAACACAATAGTTACTATTTACACCCTGAAAATATACTGCTAGAAATGATAACAGATCCTGATCCAACGGTACGATTCCAGGGTTATGAAATGATAAGAACTGCTCGAGAAGACCCACCCGCTAAGATTAGAGAATTCCACGTTCCAAAAAATCAAATAAATTTTGATTGCAAAACCTATACTGAAATTGTAAAGTGGGACAATCTTCAAATAACTGAGCCACCATGTCTTCATTTCTACACTGATAACGAATTGGTGCATTATCAAAATTCATCTCATGAAATAATTGAAATACCAGGTAAATGTGTAAATGTGTACACACATCTAAAAATTAATTTATAATCACATAATTAATTTTTTTTTAGAATTTCCTTGCCACTCTCAAAATACTGAACGTTTTGTACGTGTTGTTAGTGAATCCGCTAATAAGGTTGTAGAAGAAAGGCGCATGGGTTTTATATTTGCTAAATTAAGAAGTCGCGAACAGTATAGCAACCTTAATTCACGCCAAAATTTGTCTTAACAAATAAATTTATATGTATTTTTTCTATCGCGTCCCAAAAATTATGTGAACTGCATCACTTTCTGTCAAAAGTGTTGCCATATTTCAAAACACGTAAAGTATTTCTTTTAACTCCTATAACTTCTTTGTTTATGAATAAAAATAAATAGTTTCAATACAGAAGTTGTATCAAAATAACACAGCTTCATTTTAATTCAAAAATATTTCGCGTTTGGGAGGGTATAAACCGAGCTTTTGAAAGACATGACTAGAATTTGCGTGGTATAAAAAAACTATTAAAGACACAAATGTAGCCCTTACAGAGCCATGAACATCGATATACAAAATGTTATGATCGGACTAAAAATGGCGACACAGTGAACAAAAAACTAAAAGGGCGGTATTTCTAGGCGTGGCAAAAAAATAAAAAAAATATTTTTGGAATTGTTTTTACATTATCTTTCATTCTAGGGGGTGACTGACAAAAAAATTTTTTTTCGAACCACTCTACTGTGCAACAATAGTTTCAAATGCTAATATTATACATACATACATATAACATTAGCAAAATAAAATATGTACATATGTATGTATGTATGTATTATACAGTTTACACTCATTTTAATATAAACCAGAAAAAACTACCAACAAGAGAACTCAATCAGCTCCAATTATTGTTATCCCTTTTTAATCTCGTTATTATCCCATTCTTTGCTTTACCACGATCTCATCCCCAACAAGTAGAAAATTGCTCAATTAACTCTTCCCTTTGTTTTTCAATTGTTAGTATTGATTTTCCTTAAAAAGTGCGCGGACGTCTTAAAAAACTTGTGAAATTATGAATTTGTTGTTATGAGATAAAGTTAATAAAATTATTACATATGTGTTAATAAATAAATAAAATGTGCGTAAGTGAATTAAAAAATATTTTTTTTCAATAATTTGCATTGTCATTGTGAAATACATTGTGAATACATAATGTATGTATGTACTATGTAGATGAAGTTTTTAATATGAATGCTGCTGCAGTTTTCGCTTACTTCTGCTTAACTCGTGACGTCATTGTTCGGACTTAATAAAAATGGAAAAATTTTACTACAAAATGCTTCAAAATTCATTCATTTTAAAATCTCAAAGTTCATTTTAATTATTTTAAGATTTTATACAAAATCTTTAAGAAAAAGTGCTACATTTTATAATAAAGATAATGCTGGCTGCTGCGCTGCTTTAATTTTTTCGTCAGCAGCAGATTTTAAGCGCAGCCAAGTTGTTGCTTTTGTGGCAGTAAACAAACCAGCAAGTGGCTTTGATTCTATTTGTGTTTTCATTTTTTGTGTTATAAATTGTAAGAGAAAACAATCACTGTTATATTAAAGAGTAAAATTATTTGTTTTTATTTGCTCAAGTATAAATAAATATAAATATGAAGTGCTAAAGTGAAATAAATATACATTTGCGATGATTTGAATAGGTATACATAATTAAAATGTTTGATAAAATTAATTAGATATTAAGTAAAATAAGGATTTACTGCTTGTTCTTGAAAATAAAATAAAAATGTTCGTTTAGAAATTTATATTGAAAACAAAACAAATTTGGGCAGCGCCGTCTTGTTGAGATCAGAGCTTACCGAGACCATGCGCTTGAATTTCAGGAAGCACATAGTCCGTAAACTTGGTGCGATAACGGTTACCATTAACGGTAACATTCTGATTTTTCTCATTTTTAAAGAAATATGGACCAATGATTCAACCAGCTCATAAACCACATCATACCGTTGTTTTTAGTGGATGTAATGTTAGCTCTTGGTACTCTTCGGGTTGCTCATCAGCAATTTTTTTATTAACGTATCCATTGAGTCAGAAATGTGCTTCATTACTGCACAAAATTTCACGATAAAGATTATCATGCTGAAATAATTAAAATACGTAGAAAAAACATTTATTACATGAAATTATCCTACAGGGCAATATGTAATACTATATTTGCTTACAACAAATATCCAGCAACTTTTTCTGTTTAACTATCAAACTTAAAATAATATTATTAATAGCACGTATGTGCATATATCTGTACATACATACTATTGTTATAAGAAAACATTAATTATATCTATAGAAACTCTTATAAGAAGAAAATGAAAAAAACGCGCATATAAGAAACATTTTTATAAAAATTTAATGATTTTCCTATGCCCGTCTTCTTTTAATTTATTTATTCACAATTTTGAAAACTTAAACTATAATAAACACTAGTAAACAGTATTCATTTTTTGATATACAATGTCCTATATCCGTTATTTACTGTACAACAATTTCATTCATAAAAAAATATGCATCGATTTTTAAAATTATATTTTAAAAAATTTATTTTGTTAAGTTTTTTTTATTAACAATGCTGCTTTCTTGCAACTAAGTAGTTTTTAAACTTTTTTTTGCCAAAAATGTTGCTCATTTTTCTTTTTAATATATCGATTTTTGTTAATGAACAGTTGGCAGCACTGCTTCAAGGATAAATATTTTTCTTGTTGTTTAGCTTAAGAATTTTAATTTAAAATAGTGTCAGTATGAAAAAGTAAATGCAGTAAGAAAATGAAATATGACGAAGTGTTTAATATAAATTTTTCATAAATAAGTGTTTTTTTAATTTTTCGTGGTCGTATAAAAAATCAATAACAACAAAATAATAAAAATAAATTTTTACTGATAAAAAATTTTATTTTAATAAAAATAACGAGAACATTAAAAAATCCAGGCAGCGAAAATTTTTTATATATAACAAACAGGTAATTAAATATTTTATTTATTCAACAAATATTTTTATCGTATTATTTTTCCCATTTATGTATACATATATACAAGTTAATTTATAAATTTTGATCATATTTATAACCAAACACGGTTTGTTTTTAATCAATTTTCAATCAAAAATATTTAATTTATAAAAAAACGCATTCCAGCCAATTTGGCCAATATTGTTTTAGATAATTCCGGGTGGCAGATATCGCTCCAAACGTCTTTTCTTTTTTAGGTGCTAGATAAAACAATTAACTCACTTTCTATATGAAAGAAAAACACTAATGCTCGTTCCATTTAGCCGCTATTTAGCCTAATGTCTTACCTCTTATGCAAAAAAAGTTAAAGTTCACATTCGATAACCAACACATTAATCCCATACACTTTTGCAGGGCTTAATGTATTGGCTTACTAATGTGTACTTTAAGTTTTTTTCCAGAATTTAAATTTGTAAGATAATTTGTTGCAAATTCTGTTGCTCTGGCTTGTTCTGTATGGCCGATGTTGCGCCAAAAGCATTGTTACAATGGACACTTGCTTGGGTGCTAGGTAAAATTATGGCCTGATTTGGCCAATTTTCATTACAAAGTTTTGGTTTTTCTTTTTCATTTTTTTAGTGCGGCCCAAATTGCGCATGAGTTCGTTTTCTGTGACAACGTTTGTATAAGGGCTGAAATAAATAGTAGGCAGAATCAGCCAATTTTTGATATTGGTAGCCGTGGATCCTGCTTTACATTTTGGGTTTTAAGAATTTTTTATAAAACAAAACAAATTAATATCAAGCAAAAATTGTGCGACATAAACCAGCCAATGATATATGCAGACAAGCCTTTGATTGGATCCTCAAGGAACACAAAGAAGAGGCAGTCTGCGAGGTAGCTGGAGATTAGGATTGTCAGACGATTAAATGAATCCAAGCACAATTTTCAAATCTTTTTCAATTGTTTGATTTTAACATTTGAATTCAAATTGATAATGATTTGAATATAAACCTTTAATATACAAATGTTCTTCTCCATTTAAAAACAAACGTTGCAACTCTATAGTGAAAAAATTGAAAAATTAAAAAAATTGCTATTTAAGTTAAATGGGTTTTACAATTAAAGAAAAATTACATAATACGTGAAATGCCTAACAAACACGAAGTCAAACCTGTGTGATATGTAATGACTTTATCATTTGATACACAATTCTCAAACTTTATTCACTTGTTGACAATGCTTTGATATTCATTTTCAATGTTTGTTGGGATTTGTATTTGGCCTACAGTTAAAATATATTTTTTTAAAAAGGGAAAAAAGTTCTCGAAAAAAGCTGTGGGAATTTTTATCTCAAGAAATATTAGATTTGGTATTCTTAAAAGAAGAATGTATACCGGAAAAACTATCAGAGTCTTATTTGTTTTACATTCGTAACATCATGCATTAATATCATGCATTACAGTGTATAATCAGCGGTGATAGTTTCTACTGTAGTAAAGCTGTATTTTAATTTTTTTTTAACATTAAATGAGTACTGAAAAGTCTAAATTAAAAATAATTTTACGTATTGTCGTAATTGTAGTACTTGAAATACCCTTTACAAGTATATTTTTAAATACTGTAAAAAATTCAAAAATGTATCAAATTTGTTCAAATAAAACCAAATGAAAAAAACAAGTAAATGTTTTCGAAGCTTATATTATACGCGATATAAATAAATAACACACGGACAGATAAGCCAGAGAATTTATACAAATATTAGATACCAGCAGAATGCAATGCATTTTCTTGCCCGCTACGGCTTTCGTCGGAATTATTTGCATCTTCCCTAGGGGAAAGGGAACTAACACTAAACTACGAGGGGTTAGTTGGCACTTTTTTGACACTTTGTAACAGGTCACTGAAATAAACTTAATGGACACATCCAATTTCGGTTTAAATAATGGCATGTCAATATGACATGGTTCGTTTGTGACATGGTTCATCCCCTTCATATAAAGTAATAGAAATAGAGAGAATCAGCCACTACCCGCACAAAATCCAGTCACATGAATAGTTTTGTGGCAATTACCTTTCCTCTGGACCAACTACACTCTAAACACATTCTCATTAAGTGATAGGTCTTGTTTTCACCTATCACAATTCGTTCCTTTTAATTATAAAATTTTGTTCACTGGTCACGGGATAAGTGCTTTAAGAGCAATTTACACAAATTTCCCGCAGGGTTATAACTGGATAGTGTTTATTGCAAATTTCATGTATTCAACCTAATTAACCCAACAAACAGAATCCGGGAATTTTTAGTTCTCATGTTTAGTTTCATTTTTATTATAAATTTCTATATTAATTCGAATGATGACGAAGGCCGTAGCGGGCCAGAAAATGCATAACATTCTGCTAATAGTTGTATAGCTAAAGTTAGCCTCGTAATAGAAATATACAAACAAACAAAATTCTGATAGTGCATAGAAAATTTTCCTGTTAAATTTTGAAGGAATAAGACTATTAAAGTATAAACGATTTTTAAATTGTAATTTAACTTAGAATACACATTCGAATTAATATAGAAATGTAGAATAAAAATAATAAATATTAGTGGAAATGATGCTATGCAGTATTTAGTTAAAATATTGTTGTTATCCTTGCACTATTGGAAATTTAACCCCTTTTTGTGGGCATAATTAATTGCAGCCAATCAACAGGGCCTATTTAAATAGTTTCTTGGAAACGACCTTCGGGAGCCTACCTTTAAACGTTCTTAAATTTATTTATTTCGTAGAAAAATTCCTTAACTACTAACGCTCACGCGTAATTATTTGAAGCACTTCTTTTATTTTTTGTAGCTGTGCATTAAATATATTTCTATTTTAACTCGTATAATTATTGTTTTATGATGAACTTTTATCCTTTAACAACTTTTGACAGTATTACAACTTGGCAGACACTTTTAATGAATTGTGCATTTGCCACAATTTTCTTTATTCCGTGTGTTTTTAAAATTTAAATTGTAAAATTGAAAAAAAATAATTTAAATAAAATACATAATAAATAAAGTATGTAAAAACGAAGTGTTATTTACAACACTATTTTAAAATTGTATTCCTTTTCCTGCAAGCCAAATACACTTTTTTCAATTTATTTAATTCAAATTAATAAGCAGGTATATGATAGAGAACACTTTTGAAAACCAAACGATTTGAAATCGATAATGTCGTTTTCATTATCTTTAAAAATGGATTTATAATACCTACATTAACCTTTTATTCTTTCTATTTTATTTTCAAATTTATTTAAATACTGTGTATAGATTTAAATTTTTTTTTATCATATTTAAATTGTGTAAAGTAAATAAATCATGCGCATATTTTCACTTTATATAGCACTTTTGTTTTTATTATTTTGTAGCTTTTTTTGCACTCTTTTTTCAACATTATTTATATGCAAATATTTAGGAAATGAATGCATAAATATTAATGTGTCTTAGTGGGTGAATTTTAGTCCGGGTAAAAACCAGTGTATCTATATTAGTAAACATGTTTGGGATACCAATATACATATATATAACTGAGTAGATCCAAGTATATAACTTCAGAAATTCAATTAACGGACATCTTTTTAAGAAATAATCAGAGTGTCTCGTTTAGTTCTACCTTTCTCAAAAGCTGAAGTTGACTCAGTTACAAGACAGAATACAAAGCTTTTACGCTCTGTTATACGTATAAGAGAGGGGTTAACATTAGATACTATTAAAATATCGGATAATATTGTGAATAAAATCGGTTCGTCTGAAAATAACCAAAAAGAATTGGAAGATGAAGATAATGTCATTGAAACTTTGAATATTCTTTAAAATTGTGTAAAATCACTGTGTAAATAAATATACCATTAAATTTTTGAAAACAAAAACTTGAAAAATTAAAAAAATTATAATGTTGATCTATATTTGAACGAGTGTTCGAAAATAAACCCAACATTGTTTAGCGTACGACTCGGCTCACACACCCAGAAACGATATCTATTTTTTAAGTGTTTGTGTAAACAAATTATCCAAATTTTGAAAATCATCCAAATTTCGAACACTGATTTGAACATTAAATTAAAAATGTTAGCTAGCTTTTCTAATTTAATAAAAAAAAATTTTATGAAATAAATCTAGCACTTTCTTATGTAGCTGAAGAATATCAAAGCACTTTTTTAGGCGATTTATCAAGTTTTTATAAAAAAAATTTTTTAAACATCTTTTAACTTTTGTTTTGAAGAAACTTGATATAATATATGACAAGTTAAACTTATTTCAATATAAACCATATTTTAAGTTAATTGAATTTCAGTAGAATTTCAGTTACCCAAATACTGCATATAAGACCCAAAGTTCACTTTTTATTTCACAGTTTTTCTATAACTAATGATATCAAGTCAATAGTGTGTGTGCATTTTGTCTCGCCTCCTCTTTTAAAGTAATTTAGAATACATAATTCCTTGTAAATTTTAACCTTTTCAAAAAATCACTTTAAACTCTGGTCACCTTCGACCATTTATTAAACACCAAATACTCATAGCAAATAAAAAATTAGTGATACATGTCACACGCTTCAGAACCTTAAATGTAAAAATGTATTATCATCATGTGGGTAAAATGATATTTTTTCCCATAGCCATATTTAGTACTCACTGTAGTACCACAATATTGGCTGACTGGTTGGTCATACATTGTTTATATGTCGTCTATATACTGTCTACCACTTTAGTCTTCGGTCTACAAGTACTAAGTATGTGGTCCAATAACAACGAAAACAAAAATCTGTCTCCTTGTTTTGAAACAATGTTGCATTGAATTGGCACATGGTTTCTGTTTTAGGGTTTTGAAGTAGAACTTCTTGGTATCAAATTCTACTTCAAAATAATGTTAAAAAATTAAAAAAAATAAAAAATAAAATTGTTGTTTTTATTACGGTATCTCATGTTTCTATTGTTTAAGATTCTTTTATGCTAATAAATACTACCCAAAAACTAAAAATTATTAGTATTGTTGAAGATAAAGCAACCAAGCAGACGTTATAATTTGCACTTTTGATGAAAAGTTTTTTTACGAAATCATTAAGCGTAAATAATGTTGTTCAAGGCAACTAACTGAATGCGTAAGAAGAAAATTGAGGAGTTAATATTTGCAATTAAATATTAATTTTGAAACTTGTTATATGATTTATAAGAAAAAATATCTTTGAACACCTCATGATTTCTAATACACTCGGTGACACTCGGTGATAGTATAAGACAGTGGGCAAAAATAAGACATTTGATGGTTGAATAATTTACAACATTTGCTTAATATGATATATATAATTTTTAATAATTGCTATTGTATAATATTTAGGTGATATAACTTTAAAGTCATTGATCTACAATTGAATCTAACGGTTTGTCAGTTGACATTGCCAAGATTAATAAAAACAAACGAACTTGATGCGTAAAAAGTAAAATACCCGTTTTAGTTGTTTAAAATTCATTCTGCTAAAATATAGAAATTTTATTTGAAAATTATTTGCTTAAAAAAATAAATGAAAGTTATTTACTTATATCGGGTGATTCATCGTGAGTTTGATTTATAAAGAAAAATAAAACACATCAATTTGAAAGCTGACTTAAAATGTAAACTATCGGTTAAAAGAACAATTTACGGTTTAAAAATATATCATGTAACTGTTGGCCATGACTACGTCAGAGGTGGTCCATTCGGAAGGTCCAATTTTGGAAGACCTCAGACTTTACATATCCCCAGAGAAAAAAGTCCAACGGTGTGATATCGCACGATCTACGTTGCCAATTTACCTTAGCAAAACGTGAAATTAGGTGATTACCAAAATGGATTCTCAAAAATAAGACTCAAATTGAAGTCGACTGGCTTCAATTCTTGCACAAGTTGAATTTTGTGCGCTTTAAGGCCGAGATCCTTTCGCCAAGTTATCGAATACGATTAGCCAAGCTGGTGAGAACGATGACGAATCGATTTGTTACGGTGTTCGCGTACACTTTCAGCTACAGCTGCTATATTCACTTCACTACCCAGCGGGAAAAATGTAATCAATAGGAATCGATATTTAATAGATATCTTATATAATTTTGATTCCAGAATGTATTATTGTTGAAACTTTGGATATTTTCCCTGTAGCAATTTACATTGATAGTAATTACATTTCCATTTTTGTTTTCAAAAAAATATGGTCCGATGAATCCTCCTAATAACAAACCACACAAAACCGTAACTTTTTGTGAAAATGTAATGGTTGCTCTAAGATAACTCTTGGATTCTCTTCACCCAAAATGCGGCACTTCTGCTTGTTGGCGTAGCCACTGAGCTCGAAATGGGCTTCGTCGGTGAAGATTATTTTGTCAAAAAACTCTTAATTACATCTTGAAAACTTTTGTCATGTTCAAAAAATGTTTTAATAATAACTATACGTTGTTCTTTCGTGTAACGTGCCATATTAACTAACCGGAATGTATTTAGAATCTAAAACAAAAAATTTTGAATAAAAATTGCAGGCAGAAAAAAATAGCAGTAACATCAAAATGATACTTAAATTCTGGACACCCTTTACCTGTACATAAAATTAAATCTTGTTCAATTAGCTTACTACTTTAATTTCCAAATTTTCTCAGCAACAACTTGTTCAGTGGCATATATAAATAATTCTGTCCAAGAGTACAACTTTTGACAGCATTAAGGCAGTGTTTTTGCACTAAGATTTATATCTAAGCTTTATTTACCACTTTAGCTCTCAAAGCTCCTTCCAAAACCCATTTCAGGGGCGTTGTGCTTTGTACTTGACAAATAAGTCTTTGACCAAACTACAAAGATCATATTTGCATCTTTTGCTTCATCCAAGTTGATAAAATATGCAAACCTAATAACATATCAGAGCTATTCTATGAAACTCTGTTGGATACACACAATACCAACAAGGGATCTCCGAGGGGTCCATATCAGCATTTGATTCAACACTATACGGATTGGACCCTTGTTAGCAGCAATATTCGGGAGAAAGATTATAGTAGCCCACGAAGCTCCGAAAACACTGGTCGGAAAGAAAAAAAATCGGCAGCAAGAACTTTGTCACGTGGTTTAAACTGACTTTTGCGGGCTTTTTATATTTTATATTATTAATATCGTCACCTAAAATGCAAAAGGGCGTAACAACCAAAAAAATTCGAAATAGAGTTTTGGATTGACTTTTGTCACAAACAATTTTAGATCCCTGCGATAAAAATGGTGACTTTATGAAAGAAATTCAATTGCCAAGTACAACTTGTTGTTATTGATTTTGTAAAGTTTTTTACTTCTCATGTAAAAAACAAATAGTGCTGTTACGCCCTTTTCATTTTAGGTGACGATTTGTTTTTTGTATGTTTCATATTATTAAAACGATTTCTGATACGATCTAGTATAAACTTGAAAAAGTTATAATAAAGTAATTATTAGAATAAATACTTAAATTAAGTACATAATTATACACACACCACAATAGTTTCACATACACTACAATCTTAAAATATACCTCTAAGTACACCGATCGACTTAGTATCCTTTTCTTAGTCGATCAAACGATGTCCATCCAGCTTGCTGTCCATGTAAACTTTGTGCGCAAAGTACAAGCCGTAATTTTGGAGATAATTCGTAAAAACTTGATACATAGATTGGCCCAAGGACCAATCCTATTGAAAATTGGCAAATTGGTCCATAATTTCACATATCCTTTATACAAGCTTCTTTCCGGAATAGGGTATTTGCGATCACAAACCATCTAATTATGTTGGTATTAAGGTTAAATTTGTTCTAAACATATTTTACTGCAATCAAAATCATGTTACCAAATTTTATTGCAATTGGTGTTTCATCATAGCTCCCATACAAATACTAATCAGAAAATAGCTTTTAATGCCATAACTTCCTTATAAATACTAGTATTAACATTAAAATTTGGTGGCAATGGGTTTAACGACAGCCAAATTTGTAACCTGTACACAGTTTACATGGAGAGCCAGCCGGATGGACATTGTTTATTCAAATTAAAAAAGATATTTTGAATCGATCGGTATATTTAAAGGTGGGTCTAGGACCAATATATAAAGGTGTTACAAACATCAGCACAAATGCCTTAAAGAAAGTTTATCTGCAACTCATTTAAAAAATGTTGTAGTTAAATATAGAAATTATCAACTTGTTAACTCTATATGACTTACTTTGAATTCAAATACATTTTGTATAAAGGCCAATAAAAACTAAAATTTAGCAAACGTTTTGTACTAAAATTAAGAATTTCGTAATTTTTATAAATGAAACTAGGGGTAAAGTGAAAGAAATTTGTAGTGTAAAATAATTTTTTGAACAACTACTAAACACAAAAAAATTTACTGCCTGGCCCACAATGTCGACAAGAACAATATCGAATATTTATATTGAAAACAAAAACAAATTTATGTTTTTTATTATTGTTTTCAATATAGATATGCGAAAAAAATGTTCTTGTCGCCATTGTAGGCCAGGCAGTTAACTTCAAATTTAGTTTTTCATTCTTAAAAAATCAGGACGATTGAACTTAATATTAGGAAATGTTTAACTTATATGAGGAAAACTTTACTTAAATATAGAAATGGTTTACTTCATCTCAATTACATTTCACTTGTACTTTGAGTTAAAATAGGTACCCAAATTAAAAGCGTCATTCTTGTATGAAATACATACAGGCCTGTTCTGGAAATCACTTGAATTCAAATCACGTGATTTTAAATCACTGGAGAAATAAGTAAATAAATAAAAAAAATAAATTTTGGCGGGAATTCCGGAATTCCGGGAATTTGATTCTTATTTCCCGGAATCCAAAAAGCGAGGGAATAAAAAAACTCTACTAACAGCTTAACGAGCATTACTATTTTAAAAAATTTTCGACACTTAACACTTTCCAGTTAGTTCGAAACCCGCACATAACTACGAAAGTGCAGTGTTAAAAGTACAGTGATTCATCGCGACTTTCACATAAATCTTTGGGTGAAAGATGATGGTTTCAGCTAAATTTAATTAACATACATGTTCGATGCTGAACTTCATTATGAGTGTAAGGTCGCATGATCATTTCTTCCCGTGTAATTTACCTTGGTTGGTTTTACCCTTATATGTGGGTGAATGTAAATGTTTAGGCAAAAATTCAATAACGTTAGTGGAGTTCAACTTTAATTTCGTACTTAAAATAGCGAATGTTCAACTTATGTGCAGTGTAAATCCAAAAAATCGATCATTGCAAACGTGTTCGTGGACATAATTAAATAAAACCTCGATTTTTTGTTTTTGATTGTTTAGGAAAAAACTGCAGAGTAACTGAAAACATATTTGGATTAGGAGCTTAACTTTTCTCCACTAAATAATTAAGGCTCCACAGTATTGAAAACTGAGTTGATTTGATGTTGCTTAAGATTAAACCAATGACTTCTTTAGAAATTAAAAATGAAAATTCTGTAGATTTTTTTTATTCGTTTGTGATTTTTTTTTTTTTTTGTTCAAGTTTCATATGCCATTGAAATTGCAACAGACTTCAAAAAATCCCAAAGAGGGAAAGGCAAAAACTGAAAAGTAGAAAAATACAATAAACCAAGGTTTTGTGGTTGTTTTTGTTCCATAGAAGTGCATCTTATACAATCAGCCAACCAGTCAAACCATTCATTCAAACCAGCAGCCAAACCATCCATCCATCCATTTATTCAACCATTATATTCATTCAGTCATCCTGGTATTTGGAAAGAAAAAATACAAAAAATTAAATGAAAAAATGAAGAGAAAAACAAAAGTAATGCTCTATGTTGTAGAACATTTTTTATAAGTAGAAGTAGTGTGAGTTATATTAAAATAAGGGGAGGGGGTTTTATGGTTGAAAACATTTTCCACTTGCCGTGCAAATTTTACTGTTTTCGAGTCCCATATTGAAAGCAGGTGTAGGGTATTTTGAATGGCAGTGATAATGTATAACACTTTAAGAACATTTGTATGTAATTAGTATAAAGGGATACTGTCAAACAGAAAAAAGGGGAACGTTTTGGAACGCAGACATAAGGATCATGTGAATCTTTAAGGAGACTATTTGCTATTTAGATTACTTAGACCCCTTAAAGGGAGCAGGAAAAGTTTGTTCTTGTGCCTGTTTTTGCATTTTTGAATAAATTTGTATATAATTTCGTAGTCGTTTCGAACTTTAAAATATCTGCATCACAGATTTTTTTATAAATCTACTCCTATTTTAAACTTTTACAAAAATAAAGCACAAATAAAAATTCGTTGTGTTTTGAGGGGAATTTTTTTATTTTTCATTATTTAACTTATTATTTTTTAAATATATTTCGTTCTGTTTTTATTTCGGCTGCATTTTTGAAGTTACCTACCAGGTCTTTGTTCTAAAATAGTAAAAAAAATATGAAGAAATGAGTAAAAAAAAATAATTAAAAAATGCTTGGTGTTTTGGATGGATTTTCAGTTTAATTGCGAAACATTATTTTTTTCCCCAGTTGTTGTCGACACCACCAGCAGCAACATAAGAGTTCATTATCAATCTCATCATCCTCGTCGTCACCACCAGCAACTTCATCATCATCATCATCATGCAACCAACGAAGTACATTACAATTTTGTAAAAAGTATTTCCTATTTAACTGTGGTATTCATTTCCTTTTAGCATTTTTGTAGTTTTCTCTTTTATTTGTACTTTTTTTTTAAATTTTTTGTTTTGCAAAGAGTGCAGAACAGCTTTGCTGTAATTAAAAAAGCAACTCAAACCCCCTCGTAAATGCAAACGGAAGGCGTAATAATTCCAACTGAGTTTATGGTAACAATGAACATTTTTTGTCGGCATAAGTATATGAAATAATAAAACAAATTATATTGTTTTTAACTTCCTCGATGGTTTTATTATGAAGAATTTAAATACTCTTAAAATTTTCAGTAAAATGTTTGCTAAAACAGGTAATAAATTCTTAAAAAACCAGGTTCTTATCACTGAGTAATATCTACAGAAGTGGCTATTTTGGTAAAGTTTAAGCTGCTTTCGCACTATTCTACAAGTCTAAAGATTTTTGCTTTAAAAAAAAACCGAAAAGAAATTTGTTTAATTTTATTTTGCACACTTCAAATTCAAATTAGGAGAAGAATCTGTGCAGAATATTAACAGCTGTTCCGCAAAAAACATTTACATTTTTTAGTGTGTCTTTTTAAAATACAGAGCAAATATATAAGTTCTAAAGCTATTATTTCTACAAGATTAATGAGTTAAGGCAGGATATTGCGTCAGGTGTCAGGATTTGTATTTCCTCGATATTTCCTGGAGAAGATAATACAGGGAAGTTGTAAATGATGTGGTCGATTGATTGTGACGGGTCATCACACAAACAGCTAGCGTCATTGGCAAGTCACTATCCTGTTAGGGTTTCCAATCTTCTGCCTGTGGAAGTGTGAAGGCGGTTCAAATTATACCACGGCTTGCGTTATCCTGTGAAATAAGTTGAGTGAAAAGCTACTACGTTCCGAGTCACTTGACTATGTCGACCAAGCCGTTTAATGGTGGTTTTCTAGATTTTGATCTCGATTCGTAATGTATAAATACCATCAGTTGAGAGGGATGTTAGTATTTGTGGTGATCTTATTGTATTCTTGGTGTGGAGCTTGCTTCTTCTTCGGGTGGGACATGAAGATTTACCATCATTGGCAACTAATCCATCGGCGTTTCCTTAAATGTCCCTGTTATCAATCTCATGGTGGTATTCACTTGGGTATCAATTCGTTTAACATGGTGAACCGCGGTCGAGCGGTTCGGCGGTCGAGTTTTTCAGATCTAAGGCGGACGTTCGTAGGTAGTTAGCAGATGCGTCCCATTTTATCCCTGCAAACTTCGAGATGATGTTATTTCTCGCTTAATTTTTTGATCTGTTTTGTCTGGGTGGTTTTTAAACGATAACGTTCTGTCAAGGATTATGCCCAGATATTTCGGAGTAAAGTTGTAGGAAAGTGAGGTTAAAACAACACATCTTTATTTTCGAAATTTCTGATTCTAGAACCTTTTGAAGGATATCAAATTTCAAGTTTTTAGCTGCGAAGTTCATACCATCAGAATAATTGAATTTATAGAATAGAGATTGAAAAGAGTTGGGGCTTGGACAAAACCCTGTGGCAAACTATTGTTGAGCTTTCTTGTTGTACCTTGGCAGATGTTTAAATGAACATTGAAAAGCAGATCAATGAGCGATGCTAGTATAATAAGGCATATTATGCTACAAGGGATTACTATTATTAACTTCAGGATGAGTCCCTTTTTCTTTGACCGTGTAAAAAATCGGACACTCGGGGGAATTTTCCGAGATGGCATAAGTGGCACCCAGAATTTGATGTCGGACTTAAAACCAAAGGCAAAAACCAAGTTAAACCACGAACAACGTGATGCGATCGGATTGAAAATAGCAGCGCTATAAATAAAATACAAAAAGCGCTGTATCATGGGGTGTGGCAAAAAAATATTTCCGGTTTTAGAAACTTTATTGACAAACCTTTCTCTGGCAGCAACTTTTTGTTGCACCCACCTTACTGACCATGTAACCTTGTGTGCAAAGTACAAAGATTTAAATGGTCGTATGGACAAACATTTTAATTGTTAAAAGTAGTGAGAATCGCTGCTCCATAATTGCACATATCCCCCATACAAAGTGAAACATGTAACATGAAGATACGAGATTTTCTGGTTATTTCTCTAATTATTTCTTAGTATATGTACATGTCTGAAGCTAAAATGATAGCTACATTCGAATAAATGTTTAAATAATACACAAATTCATAAAAAAAGAATAATTCCCACATTTTATTTGCCTAAAAGCCCAACAGCTATTTTTCACAATTGCCGTAAACTAGAACAATTGTTTGACTGAGATTTGACGACTATTGCCACTCAATCGTTTTGCGGCACTCAAATTTATTTAAAATAAGGCAATTATGTGATTGCAGAGAATTTTATTGGGGAAATTTCTTGATTGTGTCCAAATTTAGCAAAATATACAAAATAGTTTTAATTTTCAAAACGACCAAGCCTAGTCAAAATGGTGAAAATCGGTCCATAATTTCACATGGCCCCCATACATACTTATTTCCGGAATAGTGTCTTTGTGCCCATAAACCATATTATTATGTTGGAATTAAGATTAAATTTGTTCCGAACTTTTTGGATTGCAGTATTAATCATTCTACCAAATTTTATTGGAATCGGTCTATATTTGACCATAGCTCCCATACAAATACTACTCCCAATATCTTTTAATGCCATAACTTTCTTATAAACGTTCGTATTGCAACACAAATTGGCGACAGTAACTTTTACAATAGGTACAATGTCATGACAAATCTTGTTCTGGTAGGTCCAAAATTAACCATACCTCCTATATAAACCCATATATTCATCTCAAATAGATGAATTTATCTAAGTAACAAATAACTTTTGCATGAATCTTAACATAATAACATATTTGTTCTAGCGGCTCTATGACTGCCCATGGCTCTCATATATGTAGGCTTGCCAGACGGTCTGGATTTTTCTTGATATACACTAATTTTTAGTACTTGTCTCAAGAAAAAATATGTTTTGTCAAGATTTTATACAACCCAACCAAAAAATACATTATTTATTTTTAAACTTGTAAACTATTTTCCTTAAACAAAGCTGTGTAAAAAGCAATAAATATTTTATCGTTTTATTTTCGTGTATTTGTTATTTCCTATGCTAATCCCGCGAAACCCTACACTTGTCTGCCAGCGACCAGAGCCTCTGACGGCAATCGAAACCGTAACCCTGGCACTGATATATCAGTCTATAGACTAGCTCACTACCAGCTAGACTATCAGGTCACCCCACACATAAAAATATATCAAAACTGTGTTTCCTTTATTCAACAGTAATAAAAGGCAATTTAATATCGATTGCAAAACATATATGTATACCCCGCGGACTCAAAAGAAAAGCGTACGGATGTGTTTGGTAAAAAAGTGAGCTTATTTGCTTTTGACTTGTTTTAACAACTGTGTAATTTTTATAAAAGATTATTTTAGGAACTTTTAAAAAATTCTTTTCAAAATAAAGAATATTTTTAGTGAATGTCAAGAATTTTAAAAATTTGAATCGGGCAAGCCTACATCTAGGGTACTCTCTCGAAAAAAAAATATTAATCCTATGGTGTGGGGTATCATAAGGTCTGACTTGACTGACTTTTATTCCTAACTTGATTTCGATTATGATAACCAGGGCTGTGGAGTCGTCCGAAAAAAGTACTAACTCCGACTCCGACTCCAAACGCTGAAATTTTTTAAGTGCGACTCCGACTCCGACTCCGACACACGACTCCGACTCCTACTCTAACCGTGATGCGAAATGAATGAGACGTAAAATTATTTCTCTTTTGTGTAGAAACATCTTTATTAAACGAATTATGGGAATCTCCGCGTAATGTGCATAAGAAAAACATGAGTGTTATGGTAGGAATTAAAGGCAGGCCGATAAAGATGTTTCTACACAAAAGAGAAATAGATTTACGTCACAATTTTTCTTATACATACTAGTATTTATGCGCTATAGCAACACTTATTCTGTACAATGTTGAAAATATTTCAGCGTTGATGGTTAAAAAATTCTGATATTAAAATTATTGGCAATTCCTGTCATTAACATTTTTTAGCATGAGTAAATTATTTAAAAAATCACACATCTTTTTTCAACTAGATCAATAACTGAGTATAAGTTTTGCTAATGTAATTTAGACTTTTTCCCGCACGTATAAAAAATATACCTAAATATACTTAAATAGTAAAGTACTTGAATCAACTATTTCTCATAAAATAAATTAAATAAAAAAATCTACTTATTCATATTGATCTGCAAAATATTGCATCGCCAATTTCGAAAAATTTTTATATTGGAAAATATTAGAATTTTTTTTAAATTTTTTATGCCGAAAATTTTTGGAGTCGGAGTCGCGCGTTTTTTTTTGTTTACTGCGACTCCGACTCCGACTCCGGTACAAAAACCTCAACTCCGACTCTTCAACTCCGACTCCACATCCCTGATGATAACCTTGAACATTCTACCGTTTATTTAACCAAAAAAGTTAGTTTTTGTAAAAATATATTTATATATTTAATATATTTTTTCCCGAATATGAACCCTAACGTGAAGACACTAAACACTAAGCATATGTTTACATCTAACGAACTATCTAATCTTTTAGATTTAATTTTAGATCTTCCTCAAAATCTATATCGTTTTCAACATTGTTTTCTGCTTTTATTTATGGGCATTTTTTTTCGAATGGTCAACCAGGATGGAAAAATAAAATGTTGATAATCATCATATTTTATTGTTTATAATTATAAAAAAGTCTATGTTTTTCTAATAAAATGGTATATATGATATTCCATGATATCTCAGCAGTTTTACTTGAGGAAATTGGGCTGGAAACTGGAAAATTTGATATTTTCTTTTTAAGCTACTTCTAAAGATATTTATATATATAATTATTTTACATCCAAAAAAATTTGTTATGTTATGCTATTAAAATCAATTAAGAAAAGAAAAGTGTAAGGGGAACAAAAAAAGTTCGATTAACGGTTAATTGAAGGCTTACAAGTTATTTTTATTAGTGAAGTGTTTTGATTAGGCAAAAATTATCAAAACTCTTAAATGATAGCAACATTATCTACGAGTATTTCACTCTAAAATATCCTTTTCGTGTCTTTAAATTTTTAAAGTGTTTTAATATTTTCCGCATATTTAAAATTCCATTTTTATAAAACAACTAAAATGTGTAAAATATCATTTTGTCCTGTTTATGACAGTTGTTTATAATTTTTAATGGCGTAAATTTATCATCGAAACTTTTAAAGAGAGAAAAAAAAAATAATTTAGTTGGTTTTTATATCCTGAAACGCCTTTGAAAAAATAAGCAACAAATTGTTGCGTTTGTGTGAGTGATTTGCCAACTACATTCAACGACTTAACGCGTACAAAATACACGAGACAATGACAAATCATAAAGTAAAAAAGTTGAGGAGCACAAACTCAAAATTATGAAGAGAAACATCATCATTATTGCTGCCGTCGTCATCATATAAAATTATTCTTCCTCCAGCCCTTTTCTCAAAGTGACCATGATTTATCACCTAATAATTATGTATGTGGACTTTATATTGTGTATTTTTACAGTATTTTATGTATTTTATTCCCCTTCTTTTCGTTTTAGCTCATTTTTGTACTTGAAAATTGTGTTGTTTTATTTTTTTGGTCGATTTTTAGTTTAATCCTTGGCTAACGATATGTTGTCCGTCACTTTTGTTTCGGAGTATGTTGTTTGCTTTTCCCTTTTTATGTGAATAAAACGGATGTTTATAGTCTCCTCTGTGTTGACCGGGCGCCAGAGTGGATTAATTTGCATTTTTCCCCTCTATGTTCGATATTTTTTGGCATTTTTGATGAAAGTTTTTATGTAGTTTTGGGGGTTTAATATTATAGATAAAAAAAATTGTAGTTACATTTTATAAGTGATGAAATCAAACATTAAGCTCCTAAAAAAGTGTAAATATTTTTGAGAATATCTTTAAAATTCGAAAATGAAGATGGAAGTCTTTAAAATAATTACACAATTTTAGCTGTTAACACATATAACAACTGAATAAAGGTTTTGAAAAATTGGTGAATTGATGTTGTTAATCGAGTTATAATTTTTCGTATTTTGCTTCTGGTCCTGTATTCTTATCATTTTGCAACGCAAAGGCATCACTGCAAATTTTTCTATTGGAGTTGATGTAATTCAACCTCATATTTCCGAAACAAGGTTGTGTGCATAAATTTTGCAAAAGGATTATGATATTTTACGTCCACTGTAGAACTGATGAAGTTCCAAGTTGTGTATTAGATAACTGCTGAAACATTGCCGCTTTTATTTAATTAGTCTCTTAAGTTAAGCTTATTTTCTAATTTCTTAAAGGATTTATTTATTATATTGCTTCATAAATCCTGGCGCTAACTATAGAGCTGCAGCTAAAGCTGTTTAAAAAATTATAAATCAAACGTTATCAATACTTTCCCTAGACAGAACATATTCTTCAAAAGTTTTCATCAATTAAAACATTAATCAAACATAAAATCAGTTTTAATTACAAATTTTATCAAGTGAATTAAATATTTAATCAAGCGAATTAAACGTTTAATTGATACTATCAAATTATTTACTGGTGCAAATTTATATAATTTTTTAATAAATTTCACAAATTTTTTAATGGAAATCAATTGTGTAAAGCAACATGGCATTTGTCAAGAAAGATCAATCTCAACAAATCTAATAGAATTGAAGTCATATATCAACGCGGGACTTTGTAATAGCCCTAGAGGGAAGCGATTTGACACCCAAGTAGTCCTGTGATAGGTCTTTGGTGGTAGAGACCGGTTCTAGTTCTTACACTTTATATGAACGGGACCTATAACTTTTACATTGGGTAGTCACTGGAGGGGGTCAGATGACACCTAACAGCCACCATTTGAAAAGTCACACATATATTCTCACTGAACGTGTTTAGTATTATTTGTATGTAGTATTATTTCAATAAAACAAGTCCTAGATCCAAATTAAGAACCAAATTGTAGAAACTTACAAACAAAATGTGTCACACCACCAGTAAATACTGAACTGTAATTCATTACTTCTTCTACCTTTTGGTTCTTCACATACCCGTAAAATAATTGGTTATCTTTTCACTGGTCATGAGTTCTTTCTTTTTGTATTTGTTCTATTTACACAAATCCCAGGACCAGTCTGTTGGAACAAATGACACAAATTTCCCGCAGGTAGTCTACAAACTGATGTCATATATATAAGGTCAACCATGATGTATTGATCTTAAAACTTGATGTCATTATGTTGTCTGTTAACATCCCTAAGTGGATAGAATTGTACGAGTATCTAAAAGACCATAAACAATGTGTTATATTAAATAAATCAACTTCGAGACATATAGAAGTTTCATCTGGAGCCACACACAGGCCAATTATTTTGACCTATTTAATTTCTTCTTTTTATGAATAATCTCTCAAAGGCCATTACGAATTGAAATATTCTAATGTATGCAGATGATATTAAATTCGCGAATACTGGGTGAGATTGAAAAACATGGTTATTGGCTAGGATAACCCGGCTCCACGGATTATGTGGGCACTACGGTGGATTTTGGGCGGTTGCCGAAGGTAGTTATACTTTCTATGGAGAGTTGGTCATTGAGATTATTAAGTGCATTTGCTATTTTCACTGATGGCTCGACGATTAGAGGCACGGGTGCGGGTGTCTACATTGATGATCTGTCATATCGGCTTCCTGACGACTGCAGGTATTCAGGTGGAGGTTCTGGAGGTCTTGAGGGCCGTGGAACTGATGCGGCAAAACATTGATAGGGGCTCGGAGGTGACTACATACGTGGACATCCAGGCGGCTCCAAGATAGTTGATGGTTGTAGGAGGGCTCTGGAGGGAGCCTTAGAAGCGTATGTGTTGAGATTGTGCTGGGTGCCGGGTTCAGGGCTCCGAGATGGAGGATCCTTACTGTATGGAGGCGGTTAGGCCTCCAATAGGTTTCTACTTTGGAAGGATCAGGGAATGGATTCTGGGCGCGACCAATCGGGTCTTGGGGAAGTTCGATTCGGAGCCGCTGTTGGCAGAAGAAGGGTCTGCGTTGGGACCATGATAGGAATAATCACGGGCTACTGCATGATAGGCAGGATGGCGATAAGGATGGGATCCGACGTGTCAGATATGTGCGGGTTGTGTGAGGGCCCGGCGGAATTAGAGACAGTTGAGCACATTCTGTGCCACTGTTCCAGGCTACAGGGCAGCAGGCTGAGGTGGCTGGCAGCAGATTCCAAGGCGAATTAGGGGATGTTTCGGGCTGTGAACTCGGGAGTCTGATAGGATTCGTAATGGGGATGGCCTGGCTACGCGGCAGAGAACTGGAGCTAGCCGCACATAGGGCTAGTAGGTTTAGTAGAGAACTACAATTTCTAAAAAATGATAAAATAGCGAAATACGGTATAGCAAAATCTGTGAACACAAGTGTAGCATGGAACAATTATAAAACAATAAGAAATAAATAAAAAACAAAACTTGAATATGAGAAAAGGAGTTTGTTAATAATAAAATAAGCAATGCCAAAGACCAGAAACAAATGTGGAAAGAAATAAAAAACTTAGTACTTAATAAGAACAAAAATGTGATAAAAAATATGATATTTAATGATATAGCATATATGGAAACCTACCAAATAGCCAATAAATTTAATAATTATTTCGTGGATAGTATTAAGAAATTCAATAGACCAAGTGCAATATATTAATCAAATACCTGTGATAAACAAAAAATTTAAATTTCGTGCTGATAGGATAATAATAAATTTAATAATTATTTCGTGGATAGTATTAAGAAATTCAATAGACCAAGTGCAATATATTAATCAAATACCTGTGATAAACAAAAAATTTAAATTTCGTGCAATAAATATACAAGAACTTAAAATTATATGTAAAGATATAAAAAATAAATCTGATTTAACAATGTTTCTATGCATGTAATATTAGATATTTGGAACATTATAGGAGAAATCATGATGAACGTCATGAACCAATCACTGGAAACAGGCGTATTCCTTGAAAGCTGGAAGATATCATCCGTAACACCAATAGAAAAAATTGTAAAAACAAAAAAAAATGCGAAGAATTCCGTCCCATAAATACATTAAAAACGTGTGAAAAGATAATTGAAAAAGTGGTAAAACATCAAGTTGAAAAATACATTGAAGAAAATAATATATTAAATAAACATCAATCTGGCTTTAGAAAAAAATTTTCATGTGAAACAATAGTTAACTATGTCATCAATAGATGGAAAAATGTGGAGCAAAATAACAAAATAATGGCAATTTTTTTAGATTTTAAAAGAGCTTTCGAGACAATTGATATAGATATTTTAATACAAAAGCTTTATATGTACGGAATACAAAAAAATGAGTGGAAATGGTTTCAATCATATCTATTGGATCGGAAACAAATGGTAAAAATAAATAATATAAAATCTGAGTATATAGATAATGAATATGGAGTACAACAAGATTAAATTTTAGGCGCACTATTATTTATTAAATATATAAATGGTATGCCAAACATTTTACGAAAATGCGAAATAGTGTTATATGCGGATGATACACTGATATTTAAGGAAGGATGCACAGATAAACAGTGTCACGATAACATAATATATGATATAAATAATGTTAATAAATGGTTAAAGATGAATAAACTTAAGTAAAATGAAAATAAAACGAAACTAATGCAAATTAATATGAACAATGAATCGGTATTTAACATTAATAATGAAGTGATAGAAAAAGTTAATTTGATTATCTTGGCTTCATAATAAATAAACAATTAAAATTTAAAGAATATATAGAGTTTATATGCAAAAAAATTGGAAAAAATAGGGGTTTTTAAACGTATACGTAAAAAAAATATGGTAATAACGGCTATAAATATTTATAATACTATGATAAAACCACATTTTGAATTTGGCTCAACTATTTTATATACATGCTGCACAGAAACACAAATTGAAAGATTGCAAAAACTGCAAAACAAAGCAATGAGATCAATATTAAAATGTAACATTTATACACCAATAGAAGGTATGATTAATGCATTAAAATGGCTAAATATAAAACAAAGACTTGAAATGAAAACACTAAATTTTATACACAAAATGAAAATGGGAAATGCACCAGACTATTTCACAGAGCAGCTAAACTATGTAGGGGAAATTCAATCATATCATCTTAGAAATGTTAACAATTTTAGGCTTCCAAGAGCAACAACAACTGCAAAGCAACGGTCACTTTTCTATAAAGGATTACATCTATACAACATGCTCCCCTTAGATGTTAAAACAGAAAGAAATACTAATGAGTTTAAAATAAAAATTGTATATTTCATTCAGAATAATAGTATCCAACAGAGCTTTTTATAAGATTTGTTTAGCAAAAGTTAATAGCAAAGAATTTATTGTAAAGTATTATTAATACTACTAAATTAATTTAAATAATTAAATAACTTCTTTTCTTATCTGTCTTTTCCTATGTTTTCGCTGATTATTTCACCTACTTTCCATCTATCTATATCTAAACAAGGCATCACAATGGACCATATTGGCCTCTTGGTGAAGGTGTGAGGGAGACTTCACACCAGCCTTTCTACCTACCTACCATATTAAACTTTGTGCAAGCATCACAAAATATGAAGATGTCATTCTGGCGATGACTTATCAATGCATGTTTTTCTGAAGTGAGAGAAAACTTACTTTATTACATTACAAAGGGTTTTGCTTCTCCTGTAAAATTATATTTTTGTTAGTTACGCCTTTTTGCATTTCAGCTTACGATATGCAACAATTAAATGAAGACTTATCTGTATTTCCTTGCTTATTTTCCTTTGATGATCTTAAATTATATTTTTCTTAATATTGCCGTCTCACATCATGCGTCAAAGGGAAAAATATTTTAAATGACATTCAATTTTAAATATGTACCTCATTTGAAAAGCGCTCGTCAAATGTTGAATTGAATATTTCTCTAGAAGACTTTTATCATTCCAAGCAAATTATATAATGAGAATTAATAGAAATAAAAACGATTGTAATTCCTTATTAACCATTGAAAAATATAACCTTGATTCATCATTTTAACTGACACCACATATCACACAAATTATTTAGGAATTCCATATTCAGTTACTGTTTTTTTCTTCTCTCTCTCCATCCTTAAATTCAATACGATGGTGGCCATTGTTCTGTACTTTAGCCAATTGCTTGGCATACTTTTTAAGCAAAAATCCAATATATGAGAGTACAGATATATATGTATGTATACATGGATGTATGAGTATATGTATGTATGTATGTATTTAGCGATCAAGTATGAGTTTTTTTATTTGTTTTAAATTCCTTGTCTGATGGTTGGCCGCATGCAATTAGTTACGCTCTGATGATGTCTACAGTAATTTGTTGTTGGTTGGCTCAAGAAATATTCACCAAAAATATGTAACGAGCAAATGTGGTCCTAAATTACAGGCTATTGCACTTGTATGATACGAAAATTGTTGCTGTGTTACTGCCTTAAATGTATAAATATGGTTCTTGCTGCTTTTAAATTTGTGCAGTTAAAATTATTGGCAAAAATATTTTATCATAATAATGCCAAATATTTGCAGCCAAGTTTGAAAGACTGCTGATTAATTACGGAAAATTTACTAGCAGTGTATTACTACCCTTAACTACTCGTATATTAACTACTGCAAACACACTGCCTGCCATTCTATGCCAAAGTTGGTCATTGTATATATTTTTGGCTGTTTTGTCTTTAGAAACAATATGGTGGCCAATATTTTTATTTATTATTTTAGTTTGAATTTTTCTTTTTGGTAGACCATATAAATATATTTGGTTCGTATAAACAATAAAAATAAAAATGTTACTTGATATTAACTGACTGACCAATTTATATTTTGTATTCATTAATTCAACGCTTCAGGCTGGCGGCTGGTTAATTTGTGTTTATTGCTTCTGGTGCGAGGAGTAATATCTTGAAATACTTATACAAACGTACATATGTATGTATTTTCTTTTAATTATGTGTAGGCTTTTAATAGACTTTGGATTGCCAAAAATAACTTAGCCATTGCATTAGAAAGAAATAAGTATTGAAGCTTCGATTTGTTACAGCCAGGGACCGAAAATAAGAGTTATTTTGATATTTTAAAACAAAAATTTAGTTGACCTTAAAAATTTATATTTATTTTTTTTTCCTTAAGTTATATTCTTATACGACCTTTAAAATTCAATATTAAATGAAAATGCTCAAGCTCGAGGGCTGTTGTATGCACAATTTCTTTATTGGTTTGAATTCATTGAATATCTTCATCAGAGAATGTTTAGTTAAAAGTGAACATGGTAGTGCAGTTTTTGATCCTGAAATGAAACGTGAAAAGCTCTTAGTCCTTTATTGTGGTTTCCTATGTCAGCATTCACTGATGATGGTAGTCAAGGAATATCGAAATATTGGAAACAAATAAAGAAATTGTACATACAACAGACAATATTCATTTAATATTTATTTTAATGTGTGATCATTATGAGGATTTCTTATGCACATTAAAATAAATATTTTAAGTCAACTAATGTACCACGTACATTTCTTTATAAAAGATAACTTTTATATTTGCTCAAAAAAAAAACTGTTATTTTCGCTCGAAAAAAAGAAAAAAAAAAAAAACTGTCATATTTGCTTGAAATTTATTTTTACTCAATTTTGCATTCATTTTTTTCTAAACTTGCGTTCCGTAAATAATTAATTATTTTATTCTAGAAAGCTCAACAAAGCGTTCAGTTTCTTATAATAAGACTTTATTTTTACAATGTTTCGTTCAGTTAATCAAAAGTAGGGATACAACGATACGCCTTTTTGCCAATACGATACCGATACACAAGATAAAATATCGCCGACATCGATACCGATACTGATGCGCATATTGAATTCGAATTCAAGTTAAAATTAACAAAACTCAAGTAGAGTTATTTATATATGATACAAAAGTGTAAATGTAAGAGATTATAATATTTAAAATTTAATCAGATAAAAATTAAATTTGAATTCATGATAAAATTAACAAAACATAAAAAAAAAACTTTACAAGCATAGGATGGAAAGAGGCTAATTAGCCTCGGATTCTCTTATAATTTTTGCACAAACGCTCCGAACGCAAGTTCTTTTAGCCTTATCAGAACTTGTACCACCAGTAGGGGGACCGAATTTTCAACACTTTCGGAATGCAGAGACATGTTAAGTAGCTCATTAAGACGTTTTTTGATATAATTGAAGTCGATTGTTTTTGAAATATTTGAGAATTGTATTTAGGGTCAAGAATTGTAGATAAACAATAGGTTTCATTATTTTCTTAAGCCTCAAATCGTTTATTTTTAGCTAATGCTAAGTCAGCCGCTTAATTTCCGACTATTCTCCATCTCCACTGATTCATTAATTATTTAAAATTATTTAATTATTTTACTTTTATTTTATGCTCTGCTTCAATGAAATATTTCTCTTAGTTGCCATGTAAAAAATAAGCATAGAAAAGTTAGTTGATTGTTCAAAAATACTCAGCAAAATATCGCCGATACTGATAAACGGAAAATCTGAAACATTGCCGATATATCGGTATCGGTATTCGTTACATTCCTAACGAAATATGCGTTCAAAGATAAGTTGCAACTTTAAAGCCTCGTACACAATGCTAGCAACAATTTCGTTTTTTCTTCTATCTTATTCTTCCCACAGAATTTCATATATTTTCCTTTCATTTTTCGAACAAAAATTTACTTAAAGTTTTTTTAAAAAGTCAGCAACAATTTGTATGAAAATGTATATAACGTTTATAATAATTTTATTTTGTTTTGAATGAAAATTTCAACAAATGTTTTAAAAAATAAAATAAATACGTAACCCAGCTAGCATAGGCTGTTTGTTAGACGATTATGTTAAATATACAACTCCTAAAATAATCTTCGGATGATTATCTGACGAGTTACAAAAACATCTAATTTTTTTATTTAATAATTTTTTTTATAAATTTTTGACACGCTCGTCTTTTAATCTTGGAATGAATCTTTTGAGACTCTCTGTAAGAGTCATAAATCAATTACTGAGCTACCTAAATAAGAGCTATGTAAATAAAGAGTGAAACAAAACAAACCGACCTAAGGATCTGTAAAATAAGATTTTCCGATAGGATGGGGTTGATTTCGCGACCTTAAGGTTTGTTTTACAAAAATTGTATGAATATTAGAAGTTTTGACATGAAAAACACGCTTGTTGTCCTTATTTAGGTAGCTCAGTTATACGGCTGAGCCCTTCATGAGTTGTAAAATAATCCCTACGTGAGTCTCATACGACTCTTGGCATGTTTTTTGAAAGACTCGTTAGAAAATCTCTACATACATCATAAACGATTCCCTTTAGGATTAATATAAGAGTCTTTTGCTGTGTTATGAAAGAATCTCTCATACGAATCAGCACGTGTAACAGTTTCTCCCATGCGAGGAATCGTCTACAATTTAAAAATCAGCTCGTCGGCGATGAAAAACAATTTTCATGAGATTCCCAGTAGACTCCTAGACGACTGAAAATGCTAGTTGGGAATTTTGTTCTTGGAAAAATTTGCAAACGGTTTCTTAACTGAAAATGTGTGTGGTTACAAAAAAAAAAATTGTTGCTCTATTATGAACACCAGTGCAAATGTTGCTACCTATTGTGAACGAAGCTTAAAGGACCGTAGTAAATATGACAAAAGCGTTCAGTTCAATTATTTCTGAATGTTGCGTTCAGCTTAAAAAATACGACAGACCCCCAAAAGTACTTTGATTTTAAAAATTCTATTCCAGTGCTAACGTTGACCTGCCAGAGCCATATGTCGTTCATGGAGGTGAATCAATAAAACAATAGATATAAATAATTAGGGTCGGGCAGGCTTTACTTCGATTTAACCGTGTAGTTATGGCAATCATCCGTGTAACTATAGCGATCATCCAAAATAGTACTGTATTTTAAAGCTTTGGTACAGAGTTATCTTCCATTCCATATACATAAATACTCGTATATTGATGTCAACTAGTTCTAGACCTTCAGTAAAAAATATGTTTTGTCAAGATTTTTAAAAGCCCGGCCAAAAATAAGTTATTATTTAGCTGTTGAAAAAGCAAATAAATATTTTATTGTTTTATTTAGTGTATTTGTTTAAAAATCTATCAAAATTACGTTTCCTTTATTTAACAGTTATTATTTGACGGCACTGAGATGCTGATTTTAAACAGAAGCCTGTATCAACACTGGTTTTTCCCTCTGTGCTCAACACTTGTAACACTGTACTTGAATCGGAAACCGTGTTTTGTAAGAATTGGGGCACCCGACGCATGAACCTCATTCGAGTACGTAGAACCCAGTGGCTTAAAAATAATTAAGATTGAAAAATTATGGGTTTTTTCTCCGTTTTCTACCATTAATTAATTTATATATCGATATACATAAATAAATCAATTGCAAAATAATATAATTGATAAAATGGATTCACTGTATTTAGCGAATTAGGTTTAAACACGATTAACTGACTCAAAGCAAAAACGTATAGACATTTTTGTTGTAAATAGTGTGTTAATTTGCTTACATAGTTTTCTTTTAATTGGTTTAAATAATTATGCTATTTTTATAAAAGTGTATTTTAGGAAGATTTAGACTGTCAAGAATTATTTTCAAAATCAGGATCTTTTTTTAGTGAATGTCAAGAATTTTGCAAATTTGAATCTGGCAAGCCTAACTTTAGTTCACGTTAAACCGTAACGAATAATGCTATTGAGATAAAATTTGGTCCGTCATAGTTTTATATGACTAGAAATCACACTGTCAACTTTCGTGATGATCAGTCCATAATTCACCATAGGCCCCATATAAAGCCCACTTCTGTAATATTCTAACTTTCTGTGGAGGGTATCAAGGATTCGGCACCTCCAAATATAAATATAACTCTAAGTTGTTGTATCTCATCTTTAGCTTTCTGCTGTCGTAGCAATTCTGCTCACCTCCCATTCACATTCAAATAAAAGGCATTCAACGAAGTATCTCCACGACTAAACAAAGCAGATGTCGCCGGTAATATGCGCAATATTTGCCTTTATTTTTGTTTTTATTCATACAAACATTTAGAAATGTAAATTTTCTTAAGCAGATATTTCCAGGGTAGACATTGTTATAAAACTGTTATTTTCCGTTAGTTTGTTGTCATTTAGTTGGCAACAACTGCAGAGACACAAAGACAAAGTTGTTTATAAGTTTTTATTATTTTATTTCTTATTTAAGTAAATTTCTTTATGACTTTTTATTTGTCATTTGTTGTACTTTTTTCCTTCGTTTTTGAGTTGCAAGTACTTGAAGCAAAACTTCTTTCAAAACAAAAAATTACTTTATGACACTTAACATTTCAGTAAGAAAAACTAAAAAGAATTATGGAATAGTGTTTAAATGTCAGAAGGAAATTCAATAGAAATTATTGAGTGTATAAAGTTTATTGAAAATTCCTACCAATTTCTATTCTGTTCCTGGACATGTATTTATGGGAATATAACCTAGAAATTCTATTTAGGTTTTCTATTTAAATGATTGTGCCAATTTGGAAATTAGTATTATATAATTATATACTTATGTACCTTTCCCTTTTCATTTGGCCTCTAATGTTTCACTGTCATTAAGTGCAGAAAAACCTCCTCTTCCATAAACCAAATGTCAATTTCGATTGTTTTTCCATTGTCTTGTGACCCATTGATTAGTGTCATTCGAACAATAAATACATTGTGTATTTCGTTTTCCCTCCCTTTGATTATAGTCAAACAAATGAAAGGAGCAATTTACATTATTAAAACTGACAACAATTTTGACAAGCTCATGCAAAAATATCGACAATGATGTAGACGATAAAACAAACATACAAAACAAATATTGAAAACGAAAAATTTGCCAAACAAACATGCACATTGAAATGAAACATTAAAAAAAAAAACTTAAAACGCAATCGAAGAGCAATAAATGACGACTGTCAATGAATGAAATGAATGTGAGAAATCCTATTGATTACCAATAAACTACAATTATCCCCTACCAGGACAATGCACACGAAATACAAAAAGTAAACGAAACTTGACTTTAAACCACCGCTCTCAACAGGATCATCACCATCGATACCATTTTCATATTTAAGCGCACACAGAGCAGCAACCGGGTAGAGAGATAAAAGGTGGCAATTAATAAATAGAAATATTCAGAAATATTCTAACGAAAGGGATATTTAAGGGATTGTATATTATCTGTGTGAGACGAAAAGTTACAAGTTTTTCATTTGAAAAGGTATTTTGTTGAATTATTTGCAAACAAATTACACTTAAAGAATTTTAGATACGATCTCTCATACGTAGCTTTAAAACATGCAGCCTAATTTTCTTCATTTATCAATGAGACCTTTTTTGATAAACGGCACCGCAATACAAAAACAGGTTTCTTCGCGTACTTTAAATTGAAATCCTCCGCGGTCTTAATCTTTCCAAAAAGCATACAATTTTCGAATATGGGATCCCAAGTTGTATTACGGAAACAAACTTATAATCAATTTGCAGTAAAAAAACCTAAATATACAGCCATATTCCCAAAATCGAATTTGAGCGAAATTGAAATCGAACAAATTTTGAAAATGATCCTGTATTTAAAGTTCATAAAAATAATTCCTTTTATATACCTCATACTTTGAGGACCACTTATCTTTCCCGGAACTACTCTTTAAATCAGGAAAATCCACGTTCATTATAAAAAAATCTAAGATCCCCATCGACTTCAATTTCACGTGGTTTCGATTACCAGAACGTGGCTGTTATTAAAGATTTTCCCAAGCTTTTGAATTACATCTTGTAATGGTAGATATTTTGAACCGAAACTCATAATTTGTGAGATCATACGTTCAAGAGCGGCGATAAGTAAATGGTAGACAAACATTGAACGTAACTAAAGGTGAACGACGACAAAAAATTAAACACAATGTTGGAGGCAAACAAATTGTACTTTTAATTATCAATACAACAAACACACTGTAGGATTTCTCACAGAAACAGTATGTTCGTGGACAAAGAAGTGGAAATCTGTCACATGAAGTCAGAAGTAGGTAAGTATGTAGCGGAAAGCTTGTAAATCACTGCCTAGTTTTCAGACACAGACAATTGCCATCTATGACTAATATTAAGGGCCTTTATTACAACTTGCCGATAGTTAAAGGTAGGATTTTGTATCACGTATAAAAATTTTTTATTGTAACAACTTAAAACTAACTTAAAACTAAAGTGAGCAATATGCTTAAGGCAAGTATGTTTAAATAATAAATAGCTTGTTATACGTCCGACAAAATCATAACGTCATCTAACGGAAAGTTGTACTAATGGTCCTTAAAGTAGTTGCTACAATTGCCGTAAATATTTCCATTGCTTTTTTAAAACATCTTGACTATCATTACAAACGGTTTAAGTTGTGATATCAAGTTCATTTGGATTCCAGAGCATAAAGAAATAAAGAGCGGTGCAAGAAAGGGTTGTTCTCTTAAATTTCAGCAAAAGAATATTCAATACACTAACAACGGAGCACAAATTAATATTCCAGCGGGTTGCCCCCAAGGATCTTGCATATCTCCAATATTGTATAATATATATGTATACGTCTGATTTTCCTACATTGTTTGACTGCACTTCATCTATATTTGCTGACGACACGGCGATTCTCTGTCATGGGGCTTATGCTGAAGATATCATCGCAAGCCTACAAAACGCGTTAATAAATTTAGAAGAATATTTCAAGAAATGGAAAATTCTTATAAATCTACAAAAAACTCAAGCAATATACTTCACTCGCAGAAGAAATTCTTGTTTTATCCCACAAAGAGATTTAAACATTAATAACAACACAACAATAAAATGGGAGTCTGAAGTTAAGTATCTTGGAGTAATATTGTACTCAAAAATTAACTTTAGCAAACATGTTTCTTACGTCATAAACAAAATAAATAATGTCACAAGACTTTTGTATTCTTTCATTAATAGAAAGTCAACATTAAGTCCAGATAATAAACTTATAATATTCAAAGCTATTTTGATGTCCATACTTTACTATGCTGCCCCCGTGTGGAATGATGTCGCAACCTGTCATGTCAAAAAGCTTCAAATAAGTCAAAATAAGCATTATTCGACTCAACGATTGCACTCCATAAACGGTATCGAAATGGTCAATGATAGAATTTTGAAGCTCACTCACAATTATGATATCAGATGTCAATTTTCTGAATATTTACACATTAACGAATTGTCAGTTAGTACGTAGTTTTAAGTTTTATCTTAACATTAAAAACCTTTTTTTTTTTTTTTTTTTTTTTTATTATTTAAATAGGTTTTTGTTACTTTTTTCCTAAACATATAAAAAAATATTGTAAAATATAATATTCAGCCATGTCACAGAGTACAATTCCGTTCGGAAACGGAATTCATTCCTTATTTTGGTGCTTCAGAAAATTACGAAAAAACTCTGCGGAATGAAACCATTTTTGTTTTCATGAACGGAATGGGAGTTTTCTGTATCTCCAAGACCAAAAAACTATCAAAATATACTTTCTATCAATAAACAAATATGTTTTCTTCAATTCCGAACGGAATCATTCCGAACGGAATTGTACTCTGTGACATGGCTGATTATTATATCTTTTGTAATTAATTTTCTAAGTAGAAAAGGCTAATTATCGCCTGAACTCTTTAAATTTGTATTATTACTTTGTAAATAAATAAATAAAATCTTATGTAAATAAATAAATTGAAATTGACTTACTAACAACGGACAAGCTGTGAAGAATGACATAAGAATTACCAGAAAATTGTGGCCCTCTATTTTATAACAAGTTTCGATGAGTGGCAAGGAACAGCAGCGCATTTTGGGCTTCATTAAAAGTTCAAGAAGGAAGCGACTAAGCATACTCTTCGAGTAGTCTAAGGTAGTCTAGTACAGAATCGAAATTATTTTTCAGCATTACAAGATTAGTGAAAAATCAGCTTAAACAAGATTCTTGGCACCACTACGGAAAACAGGTCTAAATCTGAACGATGTGACTGGCTACTACGGTTTTCAGGCTTATATTGAGTTTAAGAACGGGTTAAATATGAGTAAGTGACATAGTTTTGGAACAACCAAAAAATGTTATAAAGAAGAGTCCAAAGCAAACCAACCGCATGGTTTAGGATGCCAATTTATAACAGCTTTGTATCTGAAAATCATTTATTATAACTGTCCATTTTAGAGTTCCCAATGCCGTCCGTTTCGCCTTTCATCTGTAACCAAGTGTAACGTGTAGTACATGACAGATCGATTTAAAAATTTTGATTATCACTGATCTGTGGCGAGTGTCTTATCTCGGGGATTTTGCATATGTATCTTAAGGATGCACATAAGGTAATCCTTCTGGGGATAAAATATCTTAATTTTGTCTGGGGATTAAACTAGGTAGATATCCAAGGGGCTGACCAGTATCCCATCAAGTACCTTGTATAAAGAACTACAATGCACTGGTTAAAGGATCACGTGGTGACTGGCGTTTCTACCTACATCTAGGGAGATCTTAAGAATTTGAGGTAAGGAGCGAAATTTGGTTTGATATTTGGTCGAACCAACCATGCAAGATGAATGGAATTAATGGTATTATTGTAAATTTTTTTATACAGATAGATTTTTTATTTTGGTGCTACCGCGACTCATTTGGTGCAGTTGTATCGATGTATCTATTAACGTCCTTCTCTACTACAGCATAGATGTTGTTTTTAGACATACTTTCTTGACTCATTTTTGTAAAACGCAGTAATCCTACTTCAGGTGTTTGATGCGTAAATGCATTTTACGCGTATCCTGTGTTATTTATCACCACAATTTTACACTGATGCTACTTTTTGACGGATGCATAAGCGCCTTAATGTATTAAGCGCTTGGTGTATACCTCCAGCTTAACGTACGACCAAGTCCCATCAAGTTTTGCCAACATAAGCTGGATAGTACACTTTTTAAAAAATACTTATCAATTTTAAGCAATTTTTCTAAGTGTTTTTGCCATCTGATTGGTGTTGAATATTGTATATATTGAATAAACATTGAGATACAAGGAGGCTTATAAATCAAATTAATCATTAAATTGACAATTGTTTAGAAGTTGTAAAAGCTGACATATTTAACAGCGTCTTTTTATAAAATGTGTGAGGTGTAACAAATTGAATTGATATTGAGGTGATGTTTTTCAAAATATTTATATCTGCCTTTGAAATGGGGTAGTTCTGGATTTGCTATAGAGCAGCAAAACTATCGATAATCCGTTCCATTTCATATTTTCGACGGTTTGAAAAGCTGTACGAACTAAGTCCCCAATGAACTAATTCCCCAAAACGAAAATTTGCCATGTTCCCAAAATTAGGGAATAAGATCATTAAAACTCCAATTTTGAAACAAATCCCCAAAAATATGAAAAAAACCCCAAAACCAAAATGAACCAATCTCCCCTTATTGCAAACTCATTGCAGTATGATATAATTCCCCATTTTAAATATTAAACTAAGAAGCTTTAGTAAGCGAAGACGGTGTTTGTTATTGTACCACAGAAGAGAACATTTTTGTGACCGGCCGAAGGCAGGCTATGCAGAGAAGCTTTAGTTAGCGATTCAGGATTTTTGAACCATTTAAAATTTACATACATATATCGTATACATATAGTTTAGGGTTTTAATTCATTCAATCTCCCAAAAATCGTTGTTGATGTACAACTCGTTATGAATTATGGCGTACGTGATCGTAACTAAACGTACAATTTTCAGGTAGTGTCATCCGTAAACAAAAATGGCAATCGGCTATGGAATGGGCTTAATTTAACATTCGCATACCCAGTAAACATTCGTCGAGTTGATCCCGCAGTTTAGGCCAATGGCCCTTTTGCAGCAAGATAATGTATTGACAGCCCATATAAGATTGCAGCATTGGTATTATAGATGGTTTTCTAAAAAAAATTCTTCTAATAGAGAACCCTTGTTAAACTTAGTGTTTTCTAATAAAAATATGTGGATAAATAGCAAAAATCCTAAGAGTTCGTTTAGCTAATTTTCACGATAGGTGTGCCCCGGTAGGCTAGCTGGTAGTGAGCTTATCTATCAGTACCGGGTTGCGGGTTGGATTCCCGCCAGAGACTCTGGTCTCCTGCAGACAAGCGAAAAGCTTCGCGGGACTTAGTGTAGGAATAATAATAAAAAAAAAGATGTAAAATCCATACATATGTAATGCCACATGCCTGTCAAATTTGACAAATACAGAAGTTTTTTATTTTTTTGCTTTCACACGTTCGTTTTTGGTATCATTTGATATAACCTAAAATCTAACGTAAATGCAAATATTTCAGTTTATTACAAGTTTTGTTTCTTTAAGGAATATGTGTAAATTAATAGATTTTAGAGTGCATACATATATTTGCTGCCACAAACAAACGACGTGCAAAACAGCTGATGTCAGATGGCTTGTCAGTTCAGAATAGATCAATCTCTAGTTGAAAAATTTTACACTGCAAATTTGAGCTGACATTTACAGAAGCAAATTTTTATTTACATTTACACGACATGTTTGCATTTTGCTTTGGGAAATTTGACAAGCACACTGCTAAGCACATGTCGTGTAAAAGTACCTTTAGTGGTTCAGATTAAATTCCGATAAACTATCGGCGCACGCTGAACTACAATATTTCATTGCTACTGCAAAATAAAAAAATCTCTAATTTTTAATCTGTATTTGTTTCTCTTTTACACTTAAACTCACGTACAATCTTGTAGCACATCAAAAAGGAAAAATGTGATTTCAGTTCCGTTTTGATTTTTTATTTTTACTGCTGCATAATTTGCATGGATTTACATAAATTTACTCAAAATCAGCCCTTTCATTGAAAAACTTCCCAATCTTTATACATTTAAAAAAGAGTGTGTGAATTTTTGTTTGCAAGTCGAATTCCTTTAAAGTGCATCTGAAATCTCGCTTTGTGTTGTAATTTTTGATGGAGATATGCCGCTTAATAGACTACTGTTTTAATCAGATTTTAAAATGGTGTTAAAATGTAAATTCTTTTTTATACATATTTAAGGGTTAAAAGAAGAGGTCATAAATTTGAATTAAAAATTTCTCATGGTTAAAAGGCTTAAATTGATTGGCATTTAAAGATTTTATTTAAACAGCTGAAAAAGTATTTTAATGAGAAAAATGGGGAAGAGTTTTTCCAAAGTTCCTGTTTCTTTTCAAATTTAAAAAAAAAACTAATTCAGCAAGGGTAAGTTTTTATTCTAAAGCATTTTATCAATATTTATGTTCCTTTTCTCAAATTATTTTATTATTCCGCTTATGAGTATTACTACTAAACGAAGAATGTATTAAAACAAAATATTTAATTCTTTATTATATTAAAATGTTTTTATAATTTCGGAAATTTTGCTACCTAAATATTAATTTTATTTAGCTGAATTGTATTTCGTTCACTAAATAGAATTTGTCTCTTACTTTCAAGCCTTTTAACAATTTACTTTGATTATTTTATTAATTAGCTGAATTGTATTGAGGAAAAATATTGTTTTTCTTAACAAGAGAAATTACTCTTCAACCTTTATTATAACTAAACCAACTGTAAAATGAACTAATTCGATGTTATTAGGCAATTCAGCTAAAGGATATTTTCGCATTTAAATATACAATTGTTGTGATTATTTAAAAAACTAAACATTTGAACTAATTTTGTTGTTCAATTTAACTTTGAACGCGCTGAATAGCATACTTATTGAATAAAAATTTGAATTAGCAATTTAATTTTGCAAACTTTTAGAAACATTTATTTTAGAATTGATTTTAATATAACTTTTTTAGTCCTGAAATATGGGGTATGACTTTGAATTTTTGTTGGTTAAAGAAATAGAAAGGTCACCAAGCAAAGCAGAATCTAGTGTTAGTATTTAAGCTAAGATTTTTTCTCATAATAAGCTACACTTTCGTATTAAATATATCTTGATTCTTTAGCTCATTGTGGTAGAGAAGGCCATAGTCTCTGACACAACTTAGACTCTTAACTCTCTAATTAAAAAGCTCTAATGTTAAAAATTTTAAATTCTTACCGGCTGAACAGCCTGATTTTCAGATGGTTTATATATTATGTATGTATACCAGGGATGTTAAATCGGGTTTTAAATTTGGTACCAACTTCCAAAAAAAAAAAAAATTTACAATTTTTTTTAAAATTTATTAAAACAACAAAAAAGTACATAAAAGATCAATTGTACACAAAAAACAAAACTTAACAATAACATACATTATATGTAGAAATAAAATAAGATACATAAAAGTCTTATAAATATATGAGACCAAAATCAGACAATTATTTGTTTAGTTAATAAACTATTTGGAATTGTTACATCATAGCAGCATGAATTTGTCGATCTTAACCAATCCTTTGTTTGTATGAGACTTGATAATGTTGGCACATGTAGTCTGTTTCTATCCTTAGGTTTTATCATATTTCGAAAAGAAAAAAATCTTTCCACATTTGCAGACGAATGTGGAATGGATAAAATTCCAGCAACGACTCTATAAATACCAGGAAACATATGGACATTAAGCTCATTTTGTAAATTAGCTACTGCAGACCAAAAACTACAAATGTTTTCAGTTTTTAAGGACTGCAGTTGCTCGACATCAGCTAAAGCTCTAAATTGATTGAATCAAAATTTTCAATTTCATTCGGGAACATTTTTGCTAGAAGAGGTACAATACTACTTGTTTAACTGAAGTAACATTTTCAGGAGTAAATTCATGGAACCACATTAAAACTTCGTTATTAAAGTTGACTTTGGTTCTCAAAACTTCGCAAAATTTTATACAAAATTGTTTTGCATTTTCTTTCATTTCTTTAACAGTATCAATATTGATATTATTTGTAGAAATATATAAATCCACTTCTGTTCCGCAATAAATTTCTTCAAAGGAAATGTGATTTTTGTAAAGGTCTACGATAGATATATCACATTCTTCCAAAACATTTTTATTCATGAAATTACGTTGTATTTTGCGGAACAAAAAAGTTAGCCTTTGTAAAAATACATGCATTCGAGCATCTTCTGATTGCATTTCTAAATTAACCATTTTAATAATTTTAAGTGCACAATGCATAAAAAATGCAATTTAAAAGAAGGATTTTTTAAAATCCTGATGAAAGGAATAATAATTAAAGAAATAAATGTAATGAAAAGGACTCAATAATTTGTTTGCTATACTAAAGATTCAAAAAGGGGGAACTATGACACATTTTTAAATTGTACCAAATGATTCACGGTAGTACCACGGTACTTTAGAAGGTTAAAATGTACCAAAAAAAAGTACCAACTTTAACATCCCTGATCTATACTACCTAAGCTATACTTTAAGAAAAAAAATAATTAAGCAAGCTTTCTAATGCCCAATTTTCAGGATAGTATTTAAATCTATATTATGTTAATTTTCATATAAACTTAAATCGTATTTAAATACAGATTGATTTTTTGAGTTTTATTTGAAAAGTCTTATTTAATTAAGACAGAAGTATGGTAGCACTACTAAATACAAAAATATATCACAAAAAAAGTGTAGCTCTTTACAAGGTGGTCTCAAAAAACAGCTGGTTGTTATTGCTTTGCCTGTTGTTGTTGTAATGTTGTGATATTGAGCTCACCTTGCTAAGATAATCCAATGGAAAATTAAGTTGAATTTAAATGTACCACATCGGTGAATTAAGTTTCATTTAAGTGTTTAGTGAAAAAGAGAATTTTGTATTTAAAATGATTTTAAACATAAATGGATTTTAATGTCAATCCTGAAAATTGGCCATTACTAATTAAAGCTTTACTTATTGTTCAGCAAAAGTTTCTCGATAATCTCTATAAACATAGAAAAAGTTTTTTAGCATTTCTTTTTATATATATAAAATAAGAAAAAAATATCTATGTATTAGTACACAACTTACTCATTACCAGTGTGGCCAGGTCTAAAAAAATTTTACAACTAAATCTGGCCTTAGGGATGCCAAAAAATGCTAAAAATTTTTTTAAAGATTTTTGTTAAAAATTTATTACCAGTATGAAATTTTATTCGAAACTAAATACATTTGAGTAACTAATTTTGTAAAGAAATGGAAATAAATGGTTATGTTTAAGCAAGTGACTAGATTTTTGTAAAGCACCTGATACATATAAATATTTAGCACATCTCAACTAAAATTTAAAATTTAGGGGGTCTGAAAACCTCTGATATATGCAAAATTTACACGATTTATTATGATATACAAAGATCACTTTTTTATAGTTTGAGAAAAGTTGAAGATTAAAATAATTATTTTTTCAGCAGTTTAGAGCAAAAAATTTTTTCAAACATTTACACCATTGAATTTTTATTTAAATACAAAGTGTAATGTCCTTGTACTTTTATATCGTAATATAAAAGGGCAAATAATATTTACAATCGACATGATAAGGACATTTGTAATATTCCCTGAATATAATTTTTTTTTTAACAAGTCAGGTAAGATGTTTCTTAACATAAAAATGATCCATTTTCATACGAAATTTCATTTTGGGAACAACTATTTTTAGTCAACATTTATAAAAGTTTTAAGTAAAATCAATAAAACTATTCGTAAAAATGTTTAAAATAATGCTAAAAAAAGCTAAAAACATTTTATAAAAATGCTAAATAAAATGCCAAGTGCTAAATAAAAATTTTGCAGCTAAATATAAATTTTTAATGCTAAATTTAGCTGCAAAAATGCCAAAATGGCCACACTGCTCATTACTTATTTCAAAAAAAAAAAAAAAAACTATTTAATTCAGCTAGCTGAATATTAATAATTTTGTAAATAACTTGTTTATTTTTTCATATAATATACACTAATTGCAGTTTTTTAACAAAATTTTATTAATATTGGTGTTCTTGTCATTGAACTATATTTTGACATGAAATATTCACGTAAAGTTTTAGAAAATGTTTTGTAAATTTTTATTACAGCTAGCCGAATATAATAAAATATTTACGAAAATTCAAGAAACTTATATAATAGTTAGCTGAATATGAACATAATTAAGCTGAATTATTTGTTATCGCTTGAAGATGATTTCTATGTCATTTTAAAGAGAATACTTGGGGCTACAAACAATATATTAAACACAAATTTTTTTTTTTTAACAAATGTTATATCTACAAAATATTAAATTTTAAAAATGGACCAAGGCAAAAACTTAATTTTTTTTTTGGCGGATTTTTTTTATGTAATTCCTCAAACTGTTCTTTAAAAATCCTGAAATTTTGAAGGAGGTGTTTTTTTTTTTCTTTTTTAAGATATGATTTTTTTTTCTTCTGCAACCTGTAAAAAATAATACTAAAATAAAATTTTAATATTGTATAAGTAATTTTGAGAAATAAGTATTTTTTAAATCTGATTTGTGTGATTTAACGTGTTAGAAAAAGTAACGACATTGAAACAGCTTTTAATGTTTATTTGTTGCATTTTTTTGTTGGAGCTCAATGTGGGCACTTTCAAAGAAAAGTACACTCTTTGTCACGTTACGTCACCAAAAAGATGTTAAAATAGCGTGCCAAAGTTTGTTTTAAAGCAATAACAAAAGAAGGTAAACAGCTCTACAAGAAATGCATAACCAAAAAAAAAAAAAAAAAAAAAAACTAAAAAAAAGTTTTTTTACTAACACAGTTGCAGCAATTTTACATTTAATCAGGCCTGCCAAATTTGCCGGCATTTTGGCGATTTTTTGCCTTAAAATTAGCAAAGTGCCGATTGGCCGATTTTTGCTCCAAAAATGCCGATTTTTTTATATAAACTTAAATAACGGTAACTTTGCTTGTCAATGTGTAATTTATTAATTTTGGGCAACTTTAAAGCAATTGTCATTACCTCTACAACCAACCAAATGGTGTTTAAAACTGTATTAACTAATTTTACAAAAAAAAAAAAAAACGATTGGAAAATTAAATTTACTTAACGGAATTTATGAACACAAAGCATTTTTTGAACTTTAATGATTAGTATTTGGGCTTATTGGCTAATGAGTTACTTTCAAAATCAAAACTCAACAAAAGCGATATTAACAAAATTGTTAATAACTGTATTAATTTTTTTATAGAACTTTTAAATCAAATATTAAAACGTTTTGATTTTAAACAAAAATCTTATAAATCTTTAAATATGATAACCCTAACAATATTATGAAAAAGAAAAATATTTCTTTTATGGAAATTCTGAAAGAGTTCCCCAGCTTTATTTCTGAAAAAGAAATACAAATTTTATATATTGAATGTATAGCGTTAAAATTTTTAAATTTTTAAGAAGATTTATAGGGAATTGAAGTAAATTTGCAAACTTTTTGGCAAACGTGGGGATTCTACGGATGCATTTCCAGTGATGTCATAGTTTGTACAAGAAATTATGGGCCTTCCACTTTCTTCCGCAAACGTGGAAAGAATTTGTAGCTAAGTGAACCTTAATAAAACCAAATTTCGATGTTCCCTGGAAAATGAATCCTTTCAAGGAATTCTTTTTTCTAAAGATTACTTAAAATTTGATAATGCAAACTGTTTTGATGTTGATATTAAAATGGATTTAATTAAACTATGAAACTCAAATATGTATCTATAAAATATTTGTTAAAATAAAATGTTGAAATATATTTGTCAACTATAAAAACAATTTTAACCTAATGTACAAAATTTTTTTAAATTAACTACAATTTATTTATAAAAATATTCATTTTTTTTATTAATTTTTATGTTTTTGTATGGGTTATATGTAAGTTAATGCTGAAATTTTTAATGCCGATTTTTTTGCTGATTTTTTTAATTGAAGTGCCGATAATGCCGATTTTTTTTCGAAAATATGCCGATTTTTTATCAAAATTATCTGGCAGGCCTGCATTTAATTAATAACTTAGAGAGAGAGAGAGAGACATCATGAGTTAGAGAGAGAGAGGCAAAATCACATGTACACAAAGTTTCGGTCAGTATTTTAGTTTTGCTCTTAATCAACTAATAGAAACTATAGCCAATATATCGGTGAGCACTACTGGTCATCTAACTAGTAAAATGACCGGTAGTCAACTTGTAAGGACGATTCAATGACGTTGGCGCCACAATAACAACACTTAAAAACAGAATTTTTTGGTTTGTTTCATAGTTGATAAAAAGGAGTGAAAAAAAAATCCCGTATTCTATTTTTTTTTTTAAATTTTTTAGTTAAATACGTCAAATTTTTAAAGCAAAATGATGATGAAAACCATATCGGATCGTAATGATGCTGTTTTTAATTGAGATTTCTTCTTCTGTAGCCAAGGAAAGGATACAGTGAGGGGGAAAGAAACATTGTGTACAACAAAACGAATGGTGTTCGGAAATTATTGAAAGAAAAAAAAGTGTCCCAAGGCCAGCCCGCTTTTCACTGATTCAGCAAAATTATTTGTTTTGATATTTATATTAATTTCAGTAAACTTTTTTGTTTGATTCAGCTAAATTATTTGTTTGATAATTTTTTTAATATCAAACACAAATTTAACCAATAATAACAACTATTTGTTTGAAAAAATCCGAGTTATTTTTTAATAAACGAAATGCAAAATAAATTGTTTGATTATGCAAATTCGTTTATAGGTCCTGTTTTAAACAAAAAAGGTTTTGATTCTAAAATTATTTTGCTTGAATTGGAAAAATAACTTTTTCTGTGAAACAATATGTTTTAATTCCGTAAGCTCAACCAGGATTTTAAATTGCTTATTAAAGATTTTGAAAAATTAGACTTTTATGTTAAAAAGATTTAATGTGTTAAGTTTACTTATTCAGCTGAGTATAAATTCCGTTAAGCAAAAGTTGTTTTTATTCTTACCTCTTTAGGACAAGAAGTGTTAATATCTTAGCTAGCTTAATAAACTATTTGCTCTGCTGAATTGTTTATAAATGATTTTAAATATAAACAGCACTTCATTTTAACGAATTCTAATAGCTAAATTAAGTTTCTCCGTAGCTGAATAACTTATGAAGACATTTTTGCACGCATTTAATAATAAAAAAAAATACCAACATTCTCTATTTTCCTGTTAACTTTTTAACCTACTTTTGCTCTTGTCCTGACTAAACTTTTTCATTAACTCCATAAGTATTGGATGCTGTAGTTACCAAGAGGTCAAACAAAAGTTGAAAAGCCTCAACAACGAATATGTCCCATTATTTAACATCCTTCTCATATCAAAGCCCTAAAAACTCCACCAAATCCCTCCACTTACAAACATCTAATGAATGACTACAAAAATTTACACTATAGACTTTTGTTGTGCATTTAGCAGTTACAGCAACTACAACTAAAATTTCAAATATAGAACATAATGTTTATAAGGACAAGGACATTTCCCAGAGCTTTGAAATTAAGGATGAAATAAATGAACAACGACTGGCTGGTGAGTAGCAGCTGCTGCATTTGTGGAAAAGGAAACTACAGTAGAGCAACACAAAAAAAACTTTTAACTTGACATTGAAAATTATAAATTTTCACTTGTAATCAAAAGAAGAACAAAATTAAAGTGGGTGGTTCTGGGAGTAGTTCGAAAACTGTTCAAAGAAGCTTTTATAGTAGAAACGTTTTATGAGCAGCAAGAGGATTCTGAGTAACAAATTGGAATTATAAGAGAGTTTATTTGATTGTTCGTAGATGAGTGGTGGGGTAAAAAACAAAAAGTTAATTAGAAAATTTCTACTCACACAAAAATAAAGATTTTATAATAATTTCCTTGCTGTTTTCATGCTGCCCTGGCATTTTAAGCTTAATAATATTCTCTTATTCTCTCAATTTATTTGCTATTTCACACAAGTGTGTTAAAAAGGACTCGTTTATTTAGAAGGTATTTTCAAAAACTGTTTTTTTAATAGGAGAAAAAAGAGAGAGAAAATAAATTTTGGCTGGAAAAACAGTCTTTAATGAGACGTTAAATGATACCCTTTTTTGTTTCCCTTGTATCATTTAAGAAATGTTATTTTATTCTTCCTATTTTTGGAAATTCAATTATAAAATATATCTTGGAAATGTATAACTGACCTAGAACAATATTTAATGTTTTCTTACTTAATTATGTATAGCGTATAGAAAGGTTCAGTAACGCAGACTGTATAGCAAATTAATTTATGAAAAGGTTTGTGTCACACAAAATTATAACAAAATAAAAGAATTGATTAAAAGAAAATAGGTTAGAAAATATAGTCGGACCAGCCCAACCATACGATACCAAGTGTTTAGACGTATTATCGAGAGTGTACCCAATTTTGGACCCGTGGACAATCATGAGCCCGCAAGAACAAAATTAAATTATGAAGTTAAGGTTCATGTAAAAGTTCTTTGTGCCAAATATTATTTACATATCTGCATCTACATATATTTAGTCTGGCCAGATTCAAACTTGCAAAATTATTGACATGCACTAAAAAATCTGGATTTTGAAAAAAGTCTTGATATTTAAAAATTGATAAAGAATTTCTTAAAAACTAACGGTTAAAAAGTAACGAATTAATAATTAAACAAAGTTAACGCAGACTTTTTGGTTGCAATATTTATGTGTTTACTACATCAAATTTCGTTTTATGAAAACGGGAGAAATATGTAGAGTTTGTTTTTGGTACCTAAAGGCTTTAAGAAATATTTATGTGAAAATAAATTTAATTTCAACTCAATGCGTATGTGTGATTTTCATTTTACTTAAAATTTTATTAAGGCGAACGCAGACTTTATTGGCTATGTGTATTTAATAGGGTATTCATTCGGTTAACCGTTAATCGGTTAGCCGATTAATTACTACCCGATTAACTGATCGGGTTATTTAAAATTGCCTTTTTTCGTTTAACGATTAAACCGACTAATATCAGTCGGATAACCGATTAACCGATGTAACAAAATTTTTAACTTTTTGTAGTATTATAACATATTTTTTTGTGATTTTAATTATTTGCTTCGTCTCATATACAAAAGGTTGTGTTTAGAAAACCTTTTTTCAAACAAACGAAGAAGGTATTCAGAGATCTACATTTTAAATAAGTGTTTGCTGTCAACAGGTTCTTGTTTCACGTACTTTTTATATGTATGCGTTAGTTATTGGTTTCTGCTCAAATCTTCTCATATCAATCTCTTAACAGAATTAACCAAAACAATTAGAAGTGTAAGAAATTTTAAAAAATTAAAACAGGACTGTAATGAAATCATGAAATATTTTATATGTTAAAAACAATACAGGAAAAGGACTGAAAAATTACATATTCTGCATTATTGGTTTGTTGCTTTTGATTTCTTCAAAATCTACAATAAATAAAAGTTTTTTCAAAGTCAAGTTTTATCCAAACTAGAAAAAATAAACGCTTGAATCCGAATTATTTTTATAAAAGATTATTTTATAAGATCTTCTTAAACTATTTAAATAACTAATAAAATTATCTTACAGTTAATTTTTTAATTAATACCTAATTAATTAAAAAATATGTATCACATATTTATGAATTATTCTTTTGTTTGTTCGTTTCAGTTGAAGAATTGTTATTTTTCTTAAGTTATTAGTATTTTTTCTACTTATAAACTCCAAACAATAAATAATTTATGCATTTTTAAGTATTGAAATTACTTGATTTATAAAAAAATGTATTAATCGGCTAACCGATCAAAAATAATATTAACCGATTAAACCAAAAGCTCAGTTAATTAATCGAACGATTAACTGATTAAAGCAAAAGCCCGATTAATTGAATACCCTAGTATTTAAGAACACGTGTTTAAACTTTCAACTTTGAAAGTCAACCAGCACCGTTGGCAACTTTTTATTTTTAATATATTTTCTTAATTGCTTGGAGTGTTGACATTAAGAAAATAAATTCACTTTTAAACAATAAAAAAAATTTTTTGTTCTTAAATTTTTGCTAAAAAAACTATTTGGAACCAGCGTGGATTTCAATAAAATAGGTTGGGAGCAAATTTAATAAAAAAATACCAACACAATAAGATGAGCACAAAGACTCTATCCCGGAAAGAAGCTTATATATGGGCCATGTGAAACTATGAAACGATTCTCACTATTTTCAATGGGCTTGGACCTTGTGATAATTATAACCTATGTACCACCACATATTATATCTTCAAAATTTCCGCCAGTACTTTTCGCACAACGTTTACATGGACAGCCAGCCATCCAGCCGGATGGACGGACATCGTTAGATCGATTGAAAAACAGATTCTGATTGAATCGGTATAATTAAAGGTATTACGAACATCAGCACAAACGCATAATGGCCTCTCCACTATTATGGTATGGGTGTTAAAACCTAGCTTCAATGTTTTTTATAAGGCTCTTATTCCCCGCCCATACTATCGAACATTTGAGTTTCGTGGTGATTTTTCGTACAAAAAGTGTTTTCTTTACGTGCAGAAATTCAATTTCAATAAGTTCTAAAACGATGCTCGTCGCATAGTGGGTATTTTTAAAATAGGCCAATTTGATTGAAATCAGTGTTACCACCAGCAGAAATCAAAACTACACTTGAGAAGACGCAAAATTTCTCAATTTAAATGAAACTACACCTGATAACGTTTATGTATAAAAAAAAGCTTTTACAAAAACTAACAAATAAGAAAGTATGGTCGGTAAATTCCGAACATCTGATATTTACAAACAAAATTTTAACAGTGTTTACCTTGGAATTAGGAACCTATTAAAACAAAATTATGTTATGAGGTTAAGACTAATAATATAAGAATTCCTAACGCGGAATATTATCTATGTAACTTCATATATTTGAGATTTTTGCATTTTAAAGTTATTTAAGGGAAGGGGTTTATATATGATCTACGTTTAAAGCATCACCTACCAGCACCAAATTTTGCAATGACATAGTAGCAATTTTTTTTTATCAATACGTAACAATATTGATAAGGCAGTTGTATCATTACAAGCTGTTTTCGTAAGTGGTATTTGTATCGGAGCTATGGTAAAATATGGACAGATTCCAAAATTAATTCCGTAATATAATTAAGGTTGAAATAAAATATATTTGGGCCAAATTTTGCCCAAATACCAACATCATAAGATTTTTATGGACACAAAGACTATATTTGGAAAAAAGTTCGTATAGGGGCTATGTGAAATTATGGACCGATTGTCACAATTTTCAAAAAACGTACGAACCAAATTTCATTAAATTATCTTAAAAATTGTCATATGTATTTTGGGCAGAAGGTCTACATGCAGCGACAACCCGAGATAGGGATTCCAGGTCGATCGGTGTACTACAACAAATATTTGTGTGTGTTTTACATATAGGAAACAAATTTTTCTCCGGTGTTTTTTTTAAGTATAATTACCTTTTTTTTCCAATAAACTTCTGGTTCTAAATCATCATGAAGCTCATATTAATCCAAATCTAATTGTCCATCTGGCGCCAATTACTATCGATCTTTTGCTTGATAAGCTATGAATATCTTTTTTTTTTTTTTTTTAATAAACAGTTACTTTGGTTGAATATACTGTACCTTTTTTAAAATACTTTTATTATTTGTATTAAAATAAAAGAATTTCAAATTACACCTGATCTACACCTCAAAGAAATTACCCACGCTCTTCCCACAAGATTAAAACTTCAACCAAATTCGGGTAATTACCCACAAAGTTGCAACACTGATTGAAATACAACTTTTCTTATTCATAGTTTAAGCCCAAATATCTCTTGATCTGTTTTGAAAGACTATCAAAATACATGTAAAAAGTTGGAAGGCAGCTGATTGAATTTATCTGTACGGCAAATAAATAAGTGACAGAGGAGTGCCGGTTAGCTTTGCGCCAGAATAGAAGCAAATGAGACATTGAGAAAATAAAATTTCTCTAATGTGCAGTTTTTCGTTGGGAAAAAAGATAATCGGCTAATGAAAACGGCTATAAGAATGAATATTTAAAGAATGATAAAGTTTTTTTAAATTATGACTTTCAGGCTCTATACACAAGAAAATCTCTTAAATCGACAATGGGTTAATTTTTTTTGTAAATCTACTATATATCGTTTTACAAAGGGCGACAAATATAATTTTTATTTGTATGTTTATTTTTAAAAGCCCATAAATTGCCTTAGATTTATCATTTATATTTATTCGCATATTACGAGTGTAGGGCATTTTCAAAATTGTGTATTTGCAACACAAATGTATTCCCATTTATCTATTAAAACTCATTTATTCTTTTAAAAATTATTTTAACTTCCGTTTATTTTATTTTGTACTTATTTTTCTTTTCCTTTTTGTTTTGGCCATTTACACCCTCCGTTTGTTGGCCATAGCAATGGCGTGATAATTATATTGAGTCTAATTAGATTGTTGTCTTAAATGGCGGAGGGTAGTTGCTTCTTTATTTTATGGCCATTTAGGTTTATTTTAACTCAAATTCAAGCTGTATTTGTATTTATTTTTCTATTTGCGAGGAAGAGACGTTTAAATAAAGTTTACTTTGCACTTCATTTATGAATTTTTTTATTTTATTTAATTTTTAACATTTAAGAAAACGAAATCACAGTCATAAGTTTTTGAAAAGTAAAAATTTCATTAGCATTTTTATGGTCCTTAATGAGGCAGATGGTGAAAATTGGAGGTTGTTTGGTTTTTATGTCGTCAGTTTTGTGGTGTTGGTGGCAGTGGTAATATTTTATTAAGGTCAAGGCCAAAAATGAATACAAGTAATGAAATTAATTAGTGTGTGGCAAGGACATTGTAAAATCGCTTAAAAATAACGTTAAAGAAAAACAAATATAAATTGGGAAAGTTTAAAGGCGGCAATTCCGAAAAAGCAAACAGGGAGGTGTTTTAGAAGGATATTAAGGAAAATTTATTATTAAAGAAATAAAATCGTTTAAGATGAATTTCATTTACAATCCTTATAATATATAACGTAGAATATATTGTTAAAAAATTTGCAGCCTTAAAAATTTTTAAAAATTAAAAGCGTTCACATTATTCAGAAGAGATCACGTAAAATCGTAATTTAGTGTTTTCGATTTTTTTTTAGTTTTTTTATTGTTGTTTCAATGAAAATTCCCAAACGAAAATTTTTATTTTCATTACAAAAACAGGCAGTTAAACTTTGGTTTCTGGTCTTTGTATTATAAAAGGGGAAAATACCTTAAGAGCTATAATGCCTTCCTAAGAAAGAAAGCCACATCTCCATTTTAGTAGTTTTAAAATATTTAGGTTTTATGTTTTTTGTCGTTCGCTTGTAAAAATTTTATATCATAGAAAAATCTCAAAAATGATTTAAAAATATTTAAAAATTTGATTCGATTTTTTTAACGTAACAGACAGGGGAAATTTTGATGATAAAGTAGAGAAAATGGACTTATGACTTTTTTGCCTAGTTAAGTCTCCCAAAAAAATCTTACAAAAACTAAATTGTACAAATAAGTTCGATATATATTTTTTTTAATTTTTTGTCAGTTTAACATAAACAGATTCTGATATAAGTCGCGAGGTTTTTTTTAACATTTTTTATTCACCTTTATTTACATTTTATACTTAGTATATTAATATTTACAATGTTCGAGATTTTATCAAAAGATACTACAACGAGTAATTCTGGTATCATAAAGTCCTGATAGTAATTGTATAATTATGACATTGTTAAAAGGAAAATAGGTAAAACCCTTATATAAAAAAGGATAAGTCGCGAGGTAGGTTCTACAGCTATAATTGTATTTGGTTCAGTATAAGGCAATGGTGAAAATGACATTGACGGTATGTTTCGATAAGCAGATGATAGCGATGGCATGGCAAGATTCTACGGGGATGTACAATTTTGTATTTATTCTTTTAGCGGTGTGAATGATGGCTCATTATCACAATTTTCCTTTTGGTGTGTTTTTTTTCTTCTGCTAACTTTTATCCTATTATTTTTTTTTAGCGAGTTCGAAGTCTTTAATTGCTAAAATGCAAAGATTTTTTCTCGACCTATTTTGTATTTTAAGTATCAAATAACATAAATAACGTATGACTCATAGTTACACAAATAAAAATTAATACATCTTTAATAAAAATTAAAAAAAAACACTCTAAATCAAAAAGCAGAAAGAAATATTGAAAATTTATGGCGATTTCTTTTCTGAGAAATATGTTGCATAAATATTACATGTTCTACATTTTCGTGTTCGTTTGTAATTACAAAAAATACAACTGTGAAAAAATTTTCAAGTTCTTTTGTGAATATTTTGATAAAAAACATGCAAACCATGTTGCCTATCTTACCATCACTTTTACTTATGGTGTTCATACTGCCCTATTTTACAACTTTGGTACTTTCTACTTTGTTTGTACAACGAAGACTTTATTTTATTTGCCATAACACATACCACTTATAATTTTGTGAAAAGATTGCTTAAAAACAAAATATAAAAATGTTTACATATGAAAATGAAAAATGTTATGTATAAAAGTATCGTTGCATATTTTTTACAGGCCATTAGTGATGTAAATATTTGTTTCCGAACCGCAATAGTGTGTAAAAACCGCTTAAATAGCTTTTAAAATCGCTAACAAAGTACACTAACGATAAAAGTGTAATAGTTGTAACTAAAAGCAGCTAATTTTGTTCTATTGAAGTTGTACAACATATGACACTTCGAGTGATTATAGGTAGCATTGGAAAGTGTTACATGTATTACTGTAACATATTTTTTTCAGAAAAGAAATCGCCATAAGTTTTCTTACCTGCACATTTAAAATGAGTGTATGAATGAGGAATGTATTTATGTGTTAACTAAAACAGGTTGGCTTGCACTAATACACAACGTTAATTTTTATTTTATACCTATAGCTCAATTCCAAAACATGCTAAGTCGACTTTTAATTTTTACACGATTGAATTGAGTATTGTGCAATTTAAATGATGTCAAAATTTGGTGTTGATCGGCTTATGTAAGCCAAAGTTATGCACAAAAAAGTAACTTAGCGTACAACTGAATGTTGTATCGCCCGTTAGCTTTAAGAGCTGATTCTGCAAAACTCACTTTTTAGACATCATGTTTAGGAATGGTATTGCAGATCCAAGAACAAAATTCTCTGGTTTCTCACATGGGGTCTTCACCTGATAATTTTTTGTCATAATAAACGTCAAACTTTATATTAAAAAAAACTCTAATACGTTTGTCAGCGTTTTTCATATATGAAGTTTGACGTTTATTATTTCAAAAAATTCTCAGATGAAGACCCCATGCTAAAGTTATTCGTACTTGTCGGTGTTTGCAAGAACTTGTTCGTAGTATTGCATACACAAAGAAGAAAACTAATTCTATCAAAAAAAAAAATAAATCATAGATACTAAGGAAAAAAGTCTTAAGATCTTAAAATTTTGATCAATGTGACTTTTTATTACAGAATGTGGCAGATTAGACTGTTTTGTCAGGGCAACACTATAGAGGTTCTAGAAGTGACCATTTTGCGTAACGTATTTCTGCCATTTACAGAAGAAAATGGGTTGCTTAGCACATGGTGGAGCTTTACACAAAAAATACAATCACGGTGCCGAATCTGCCCTTATCTGAATTTTGGAATTTTTGCACTTGTAACTTTCTTCCTGAGGAGGGCAGTATATGACTGACTGGATTTATAAAATAATATTTAATGCCGTTGTACACTATTCCACAAAGTCTTAAGTATTTTTCGAAAATGCTTCCCTGATCTAATTATTGTTTGAAAATTTTCAAAAAAACAATAAAAACTTATCATGACAAGTTTGTAATTTTTTCAAAATACATAAAACTTGTGTGATAGTGTAAAGTAGCTATTAGTATTTCTGATTAAATAACTTCACAAATATTTTTCATTAACACTTCGATTGAGATACTTTGACAGAATTATTTGTATATAATTAAAAAACCGTACAAAATCGATTTTTTGTAGAATTTTAACTGATATAAAATGTTATAATGAAGAACACCAACATCTACAAGCAGAGAAAGAACCATGTTTAAATACGGTCACCTGCAACAAAACTATCTTAACAGAAATTTGTAAACATATTGTTTTTAATTTAACCTTAATATTGCCACCGACACGCATATTATGGTTAAATTAGACCTCCTCTAGACATATTATGGTTAAATATGAAAATAGTTTGTTTTTTAATTAACAATAGTATTTTCTTCTTTTCCAAGAGCAACATGCTATGGTTGAAAAACAACTATGCTATTATAAGTGTCAAACATATTTAAGTTATTATTAACCATAGCATGTTCAAAGACAACCATAATATGGTTGTGTCTTCTTGATGGAGGTCTAATTTAACCAAAATATGGTTGTCGGTGACAATATTATAGTTAAATTAAACATAATATGTATACAATTTTTTTTTAAAAACAGTTTTGTTGGAGGTGACCATATTTAAACATGTTTTTTCTCTGGGTGTAGCTAAAAGTTTTAAATAAAAATACAAGAATTTTTTCTATTATAAAATATCCTTCTAACAAAATATTTTTACGGGTTCCTAATTCTTGTGTTAAAATAAAACTTATTGGCATTTAAATAATAAAATAAAATCTTTTAAAATATAATTATGTATCTTAATTTTATAAAAAGTTTTTGTTAAATTGCTTTAAGGTTTAAACTTTATTTTCATTTCGTCTTAAGCTCACATACACACTAAAAGTATTAACGAAGTCAATTGCAGACTTGAAATCTTTTATTTAACTTTATTTGATTATTTCCTACCCTAATTCTAAAGAAAATAAGTTAACAACTATACAAAGTTTTAGTATATGGGGGGCCAAAAACGAATTTGAAATACACTGCCTGGAAGTTTCTAAAAAAATTAAAAAAAAGATTAAAAAACTATAGTTAATTTTACACAAATTTTGTTATATAATTCTTCAGTTTCAAATATTGATAATAAGTTTATTTAGAAATGTGTAAACGACTAGTGGGTCCTCAATATCTTAGCAACTACGATCCTCAAATTATTGTCCCGTGTTGAAACAAAATAAAGTTTTGTCTACTTAACAAAAGCAGTTACAATTCAATCACGATTTAAATGTTACATTTATGAATCTTTCACTGAAACTGCCTGAAATTCTCTGTATAATTCCAAAATGCCGAGAATTGTAAAATTAAATTCTGTTTATTTTGCTACAATTTGTGCAAATATGAAAAAACTTCTCTCAATGTAGATTTATAAGTTAAGAATAATAACCAAAAAAAAAAAAAAAAAAAAAAAAAAAAAAAAAAAAAAAACCAACGCAGACTTTATAACAAGTGGGGGATGACGAATATTCTGTTTTTGGGATGTACAATAAATTTATTAAGGTGGCAACAATTTGTTTCCCAATTGTAATAATTTGAAAAAGTGGTTATTTTGAAATTGTTAATCCAATTTGAACATTAAAAATTTCGGTTAAGCCTGTCCAATTTTTTAATAACCATAATTTTTAAGCTTGTACAGACTTCTTCAGTGTTACCGCCTTTGCTCCTAAATGCAACGGTGCTTCTCTAGATGGGAGGCAGCTTTAATATTCAGGTGCAATAGCAGCTTCTGTTCTATAGCATTTGAACACTGTGACGGGCAAACACGGAATTTTTAAGATTTTCTTCTCCTCGTTTAAGCTCTTCATTTTATATATTTTGGGCTTCTTCACAGTTTAGTGTAGAGAATCGTCTTAAAGGGTTGATAGTCCATTTTCTTTGAGGATGAATTCGTTAATTCGGCTACTATTGGTGATCTTTTTAAAACATTTCTAAATGTTGTTTACAACAAGGCAAATAGTGGTGCTATTACTGGACATTTTCGGTGAAAGAAGTCATAGCATTTAAGAAAGAGCGCGAACGGCAAATAATGGACAGCACTAATGAGACGTTTTTTTTACGTATAAATTAACTGAATTCCCCATCCGTTGTAAAATAAAAAAAATAATTATTTATCTTTTAAATAATTTAACATTTAAGATTATCTGTATGAAACATATAAGAGATTTGAAGCCCCTATCAAGCTTAACGTATCGTCTGCATCTGCATCACTCAAGAATGTAATGTCAAGCACCCCTAACATGGTTGGCGAAGGCAAATTTAAACAAAAATTTGTACATATACGCTGTCGTGATTAAAAAACTTATCGATAGTTCTTGCAACAAATACGCCAACCACGATAATGTTTTTGTAAACAGTGTCACATTTGTTGTCGTTTTGGGTAACCACGATACTATTTTTTAAAACTCCTTAATTTCGCCACAAAAACGGCAACCGCGATAAGCATGAATGTCATAATAAAAGCCTTTGAAGAAAAAGAAAATTGTTCCGCACTCTTCCTTGATGCTTCTCAACCTTTTGAAAACATTAAGGCTTAACACATATGTTGAAGCTTTTTAAGTTCTTCTCAGTCAATTGACTCTTGAGCCCTATAAGAAACCACCTTGAGTCCTCTATTGTACTTAATATGTACTTCGGACATGCCAACTAAAAACCATGCCCACACATTTTTGACGATACAGCTTTTCTAACCGTACACGAAAAGGTTAAACATTGGAAGATAAAGAACAGTGAGCAAAAATGTGTACATATAACATTCACAATATTTTTTTTTTTTTGGTTAGGACCAGCACTCTGGGGATGAACCCTACTTATGCGTTGCATTGTGTTCGAACTAGGAAAATAGGTTATGGGAAGAAGGAGAGAGGGAGTAGTGCTTGTGAACATTCGACTTGAATTTATTCATGTGGAAAGTGAGAGGGAAGACTTCAGCAGGAAGGTTATTCCACATACGAACAGTCCGGCCAAAAAACGAATTTTTCCCTGTAATGCATTATACGATTCACCGGCCAATTGACCACAAAAGGATGGGCTCTTGAGGAAAAACGTGTATTACGTTTTTCGGGAACCAAATCCGCAATTTCATTAGAACACATCCCGTTGTAGTAACGATAAAACAGGCAAATACAACCCACATTGCGACGCACAGTGGCGCCCGTAGAGCAAGCGAGGTTGCAAAAATCAAAATTTTCATGAGTGCCGACGAAGTTTTGAATAAACCCATGTTACAGGAAACTTTTCAACGATTTCAAATATGCCACTCTTAATAATATCACATTTTTAGTTTAGAAGATATAACCGTTCAAATTTGACCGACTTTCGGTTTTCAAAAAAAAACACACAATTTTTAGTCAATTTGTTGCGATTTCAGGTGTAATATCACGAAAAATAGGTAACGAATCGCCTTATTTTTTGTTTGTATTGATTGATGTATTTATTAAATGTATAATGATAAAAAAAAATTAACTGTTTGCTTTGTGTTTCTCCTGGTAAATCACTATTTAAAAACTATCCGTTTTTTCACTATTTTTCAACTTTGACGGAAAATAAAAAAAAACTATATTTTTCTATATTTGCCATATTTGCAAAACCTGTTCTTTGATTATTTCTTTACATAATGCAAAAGGTTTTATCTGCCCGTACGTGCCCGTTTGGCTTCTAGAGGTAAAAAAGTTTAAAAAGACATGGTTGCAGAAATTGTATGGCGTCCATTCCTTATATGTTTTGACTGACAGTAGTTTGATCTAATAGTTTGAAAAAACTACTCATTGAAATTAGCAGGTACGTACCTCACATAAACAATACTTTGGCGTACAAATGGTCAGGAACAATATTGACTTATGGTCCCTACAGGTAGGCACAAATCTTATTTGGACACGTGCATAATATCAAAATTGCATTATTCAGCCTAAGTCCATATGTATGCAGGGAAGAGGTAAATTTTTAGGCATGGTAGCATAAGCCTATATATTGCAAAATAAGCATAATGCCTGGATTAGTCTACGCCTGAAAGTTGGCGCAACAATTACTGAAACCATTAAACAATTTAAGTACTGAAAACATGGCGTTGAACAATTTAAAATTATTTGAACTGCTTAGAAAGTCAACCACACCAAAGTTTTTCACGGAAGTGAAAATTCTTCCTGAGAAGTTGACATTAATCAGCAAATGGGGCTGCGATGGATCATCCGGACAAAGCGTTTATAAGCAAAGCATATCTTCCGATGACGCTACAATATCGGACGGAAATATGGTTATGGCATCTGTTGTTCCTTTACGTCTAAAATCGGATGATTCCCTACACTGGAAAAATCCACGTCCGTCATCAGTGCATTATTGCCGACCAATAATGTATCAGTTTGCAAGGGAATCGGCAGAACTCATAACGACTACGGTAAAGGACATTGAAGAACAAATAAGCAAGATTAAGCCTACAAAGCTGCAAATTGGAGAAGGAAAATATATTGAATGCAATTACGAGTTCCACCTGACCATGGTTGACGGAAAAGTCGTAAACGAACTGACAGGAACAACCTCAACAATGTCATGCCCGATTTGCAAAAAGAGTCAGAAGAACTTTTTTCAATTCAATTCAATTTATTTCATATATAATATGTTACATCTCAATTTTATATAATTAGTTGTAAAGAGTTTAAGATTAGTATCTTTTTCTGCTTTATTACAACATATTTCAATTAGTTATCAAATACATATATATAGACAGAATTATATTGTAGGTAAAAATTTAGCAAAACCCTATTTAAACCCCTTTTTTCGTTTCATTTTTATATATTTTTTATCGATTTTTTATTATTATTTGTCAGAAGAACTTTGGTAATTTAAACGATTCTACAAATGAGGAGAATTACGAATATGGAATGTCACCATTGCACGCAAGGATAAGGTGTATGGAATTCTTGCTAAAACTGGCATATACCCTACCACAAGAGGAAGAAAACTTCGATGAAAATACATCAATAAAGGATAAGGAAAAGATCAGAAAGAAGCAAATACAGGATGCTTTTTTTAAACAAGTTGGACTAAAAGTAGACTGTCCCAAGCACGGATACGGTAACTCAAACGATGGAAACACTTCTAGGAGATTTTTTGAAAATGAAACTAGAATCATTGGAATTGGCAATCAAATCGTGAAAAGATTGGGAACGATCTTGGGTGTTTTAAACTGCAAAGAAAATGTCAATTCTACAAAATATGGAGAATATGCGTCGAAAACTGCATCTCTTTTAGCAGAAATGTATCCACAGAAGAAGTTGACCCCGACCGTCCATAAAATATTGGCGCATGGCAAAGATATAATTGAGTACCAGTCTTTGCCAATTGGAGAGCTTTCTGAAGAAGCACAGGAGTCTCTTAACAAATTTTATAAAAAAATATAGATTGCAGAACACATTCAAAGCATCAAGGGTAAGGCAAAATGAGGACCTCTTCAACATGTTGGCAGCATCTTCCGATCCACTTATTTCTTCCCTGCGGCATGTGAAGTCACGAATAGAGTTACAAAATAATTATAGTTTAGAAATGGTTAGTCTTTTAGATATACCTTCTCTTACGAATTGTGATGAATATTTTACAGAAAATTGAAAAAATAAATTTAAAAAAAAAAATAATTTTTTTTTAATTTATTGGGTAATAATTTAAAACATAAAACCTTTAAGAAAAAAAATAAAAACAATCTAAAAATGTAAAAATAATTTTTTTTAGTTACCATAAAATTGATTTTTCTACTAATTTTAACTTTGATAACCCATAAGTAGGCCCCTACAAAGCGTAGCACCCTTTCGCTCATTTCATAGGCTGAACAGTTATCTATCATATGCTGTTTAAACTGTTCAATTATCTTATTCGGTTCAAAAGATATGATTTTTGCAACGAAAAAACTCAAATGGCGCCACTGTGCGACGGTGCTCAAGGGAGTCAATAGAATTGGATGCCCTACTGTCACCACTGAAAACCTTTGGCCTCTCCTGCACGCGGTCGAGAAGCTCCAAAATAGACTTTGAAGCACCGGCCCACACATGAGTTATATTCCATTCATGATCCGCTATTAAAATCAATAACCAAGAAAATACAGCACTCGGATATAAAATATCTCGGTATCCATCTAGACCGACGTTTTATATGGAAATGCGATATAGAGACAAAATAAACTCAAATTAATTGGCTTATTGGAAGAAATTCTGTACTTAGTCTGCATACAGTTTTGAGAACTTCGACTTTAGAAAGATGCATTGGTAAGTTGCGCCAAATCAATTGATATAGATTAAAGTACGAAACTTAAATACACAAATGAAGAATAAATTATTTTGGCCTTTTTAAATAGTAGAAAGACTATGTCTTTCGAGGTGACTATTGTAGACTTGCAATACGCTGAATTTTCATTACAATAGCAATTTAAAGTTTATTTATTTGATTGCGAGAACTATGCGAATCTGACATGGTCGTGGACTTTAAATTATTCTGATATTAATTGTAGGCAATCAAAGACTAGATTCAAATTAAAATTTTTGGAATTTCAAATCGATTGGGTTTTTCTGGAGTATAAACTTGGCAGATCGCTAAAATGTTGCTGTTGATTAGGAAGCAATTTGTCTCTAAGTCTAAGTCTCTAAGATCTCAGAGATTTTTGGTAAGTTATTGTTGAATAGCATTTACGGATACGGGGAAATTTTTTGTTAAAAACTAAATCGCTTGACTAAAAACTGTATGTTTAGTTGCACAATTTTTCTTAACCAAAATTGTTACTACCCTTTTATCCGTTACATCTTAAATACCCGAAAAAAATTCTCCACATGCAACAGCCATGACGCAGACAATCATTTCTTTTACAATTTAACTTGTAGTCTTATGCCCTCCTCCAAAAGTCTGATATTTAAGGGGATTTTAGGGTGGTAAACCTTCTTCCCTCTTGTTCTTTTCATATAACAAATATAAAGTTACGTTCTTTATTTGTGCTACAATTTCGTATTTATCATCAGTTTATTGTCATTTTGCATTGAAAATATTTCTCTTAAAAATACAACGATTTAAATGATTTATAGAAAATTGGTTAAATTGATTTTTTTCTCCTACTTTTTTATATCAGTAATTTTTCGTTTAGATGGAATGCGCCGAGCAGTTTTATATTTTGTTAAATCAATTTTTTTTTGGTTTTTTTTTTCTTTATAAAAAACGAGAAAACTTTTTAAACCTTCAACTCGTTATAGACATTATAGATGTGTATTTTATTTTTATGTTGCTACCATTTTATAACATTAAAATATAATAACATTTACTTACAACAAGCACACACATAAAGCCACATTAAGGCAGACAATGTTGCAACGTTTGCAGTTCTTAATATTTTACTTGCAATGTGTGAGTGCGTGCATTTGGTTGTGTATGAGTGTGGGTTGCAAGATGAGACTAACAGTATTTTGCCTTTTTAATGTGTTGACACATACAGAGGAGTGTAACTAAAACGAATTTGAATACAACTTAAAATTGTGGGATACCAACAGATATCGTAACTTTTTCACATGGCTTATGCGTTGAATAATATAAATAACTTAGTTTCTGCAGAAAGTTTTACTTTACTTCATCAATTTGTGAAAAATTCAGCTGAAGCACATCAATTACTTATTGAAGCTTATCCTGACAATGTTCTTTCGACTGCAACGGGCACTAGTTGGCTTGTGGTTCGGAAGTGTACAGAGGGTAAAAATCCGGTTTATAAATATCCAAATTGGCACCATTCGTTGTCAAAAGTGAGCCAACTACGTTTGTAGTTAATTTGATAATGGATGGGACCAATATTTTGTAACCACTTGGTTGTCATTTTGTCACCATTTGGTCTCATTCGGACGACAAAATGTTAATATATTATTACCATAACAGTGTCATTCCGACAACATTTTGTTATCATTTTTGAAAACACATCGTTGGTATAATGAAAACATTCAGTTGTCATTTCGACAACACATTGTTCTGAACCCAAGCAATAAAAAACATATGACATTTATTTCTTTATTTAACATTTTTCAGCAAAAAAAAAAAAAAAATAATAACAAATAATTTTTCAATAAAACAAAATTGCAGTACACCAAGGCTGACTTCCAAAACGTACCAATACAAAGTTTGTATATACTTTTACTACTGTATTTTAACCATGTACATGAACAAAGTGCCGAAACAATGCAACTATGTGTTTTGTTTATTTAAACGTTTTGCAATGTAAGTGATGCAATGGATAATATTAAAAATAAACATGTATTGTTTGCAAATGAAATGGTAAATGTCACAAAGCATCAGTTTTAAAACCGATGGCCTGATTGCGTTTCTAATACTTAACAGTGATGTTTTGGAAGGGTTTGCATTGTATATATTTTGTACTGCGGCGTTATGAAACATTATGCTCTGTTCTTATACAAAGCAATTGACGTTTTGGAAGTCAGCCCAAGTGTGGATTATACCACAAGCTTCATATGTCACATTAGCATCTTAAATAAAAGAATTGTAAAATGAACCACAAATGCTGAGGTATAAAGTACATACATAAGATGACCAAGTACTGGCTGCGATTTTTCTTAAGTCTGAGATGTGGTCCTTATACTTTACAACAACTGAACGATCTTATAAATAATTTCGCAGTAACTTGTGGGTATTTTTGGGTAACAAAGAGCCTATTCTATATAATGGCCCATCATGCCAGACTATGAAGAGTGATGAGCATTAGTTTTTTTCCTCGAAAGCTTTTCTGATTAGAGTTCTTTGGTGCCATGCTCCTTTCAGAATCCAAACCGATGAGCGGGATTGGTATTGTGGTCGTTTTGATATGGAGCTAACGCATTTAAAAATACTGTCTCGAAAAGCTTTGATAAAATTTAAAGTAAGCTTATCGGGCGACAAGATGGCACTTGGCTCGCGGCTTTACCTGGCTTAGGTATCATGATAATGTATGATATTTTAGGTAGAAACCAGTTCGAAAGATACAATTCACAATGAATAAAATTAGTCAAAAGGAAGATGTTGGTAGTTCTCGAATCATTTTTTTCTGAAATTTTGTCCGTATCAGGGGATTTATTTATTTTCAGTTATTCACTGCTGAAGTTAAGGACGATAAACGAATTTTCATTTGGTCAACCACACTGTCTTCAATAGCTGGGGTAAAGTTATGTAGGGATTTATCTAAAAGCAAGAAAATTGGCTACCACATGAGTTAAAGCCGAGAGACGTAGAAAGACGATTGTTGCTTGACAGCCACAAAAAGGGATAATTTTTGCATTGGGTTATCATTGGCGATAAAAAATAGGCCGATTACGACCACTCGCAACCCAAGATATCGAATGTGTATTCCGACTACCTGCCCAAATCAATTTAATGCACTGTATTTGGTGGTTCCGAAATTGTCCCATATGTTATAGCTGCTGAATTAGGGTACGACGAATACAGGGGAAAAATACCGGACACAATTTATTTGTTTGAAGTGGGCATTGTTCAAAAGACACACGCATTATGCGACCAGACATAAAGTTGATTAATTTCTCATCATAACAACACTCTGCTACATGTTCCAAACCAGTTAGGAACTATTTATATAGAACCAGCGGTTGCGAAGTTTTGCCTTAGACTTTGGCTCGTTTTACTATTATTTGTTTTGATCAATGCAAAGCGCTTCCACTAGAATACACTTCACTTTGAAACGGGATACCCGAAACTGACGTTTATAGATAAAGAGTTTTTTAATGAAATGTTGACAGCAAAATGGAAAAGGGACAGAGCTAACGATGACTAATGCTTCGATTAATTTTATTTTGCACCTTTCTTTATAAAATTTACTCCGTGGTAGTTGTGAATTAGATAAAAGTTCATGTAGAACAAACGGCATCAACAAATTCTCTCCACTTTACTCGATCATTAGCTAGGATCTTTGCTTGGTTCCAAGTCGCATTACCAGATTTGGAATTAATTTTTCACCATTCTTAACCGTATGCCTTCCAGGATTTCTATGGCCCTGTGTATTCCAGTGCAGTGCATGCCTTCTTTGGATGTGACCTATCGAAGTCCATTTGCGCTTGCCGATTTCGGCCTCAATTGGTTTGCCGTTGGCCATCAAGAGCAATTGTTCATTGGTTACCCAGTTCGGCAAGAAAATTCGCAAAACTTGTTTTAGGCATTTATTGCAGAAAGATTGCAATTTCTTGCGTTTAGCTTGCGTTGTGCTCCAGGTGCTGCAACCATACAGCAGTACCTTTTTGACACTACAGTTAGAGGTGTTCAACTTGGTGGTGGAAGTTATATTGTTCGCCCTCCATATTCTATGCAGGGAATGAAATGCGGTCCGGGCTTTGTTGATACTGTCAGTTATATCGGCACTGGAGCCTCCGTCTTTGCAGAGTGTACTGCCGGCATATGAACAGAAATCTACATCCTCGATCAGCTGTCCTTGGATTATTAGGGGGGGGTTGTGTTGCTAGTGCCAATCCGCCTCAGTTTGGTTTTCTTTATGTTTATTTTGAGACCAACTTTATTTGCATTGATGGATCTTATGCGTCATCTCATAATGTAATACATTAACTATTAAAATTTGACACAAATCTCGAATTTTTAAGTTATACAACTAAAACTTGTTTTAAACTTTGTGAACTCGACCGTCTAGTTGAAATCCAATTCTTCAGTTTATTGACCTTAATTACGAGATCTGTTAATTGTAAGTATTTTCTTGGGGCTATGCAACATTAACTAAATTTTTTTCTTTGCTTGTGGTGTGTATTTGAAGAAAAAAAAAAAAAATATTTTTAATTGTAGTCTGATGTCTCCACTAATTAGAAACACTTAAAAAAATTTTTATTCCTCTGGATTGCTCTGTAACAGCGTAATTTTTCAACCTTTATTCGGCATTTCCATACCGCCACTTTACTGCTCTATTTATATGTAGTATCCTCGTCATTATATATATATGAATCGACATTCTGTTAATATGTATTATTGTATTTGAATACACTGTTGTGTGCACCGTCTGTCCTATTCATTTTTGCTGCAACATAGTTTTACGTGTTGTATCATGAAAGTCAGTCGTCTATAAATTATATCCGTTCCAAATTGAAATTCGCGTTAAAATGTAGTTAAATTTTATAGAGTTTTTATTTTGTTTTATTTTTTGCATTTCCCACATTTTCTTGTCTACTTTTTGCCAACACTTTTCCATTCGTAAAATTGTTGTTGTTCAACGGAAAAAAGAGAGATATAATAAAACTTTGGTTACAATATGAAACATTAAAGCCAATAATAGTGGTTGGTTATAAAATGATAACTATAAGAATTTCTAATGGGTATGCATATAGGAGGATCGCATGAAAAAGGATTATAACATGATTACACAGTTCAAATAAATTCCTAAACGTGTCTTTGCAAACCAAAAAGCCGGCGGCAAATTACTGTATTCGATATCGATGGAAATAACAATGCAATTTGAATGAACATTTCAATCGATGTCGAATGTCGTAATTAACCCCCCAATTCTATAAAATCAACAGATTTCTGCGTAGTCTAGATTTTTGTAAATATAAAAAAACTTTTTATATTTTACTTACATTTTCGTTAATTGTACGCAAATATTTTTCATACATATACGAGAGTTTTAGATGCATGATGGAACACCAAATTTAGTGCCTTTTATGCCAATGAGAGTGAGACCGGTTTAACCCACAAAATTTAAAAAAAGGCATATAAATATAGATCTTAAAGAATTATTATAAACCTTGTTAAATCAACAAATCTTGAAGCCCCAGTATAATTTCATAAACAAAATTTAAGATTTTCGAAGCGTGTACACAGAAAGACTAAACTCGTACTAAATTTAAGACTGTTCTACCAACTTTTAGTACGAGTCGTACATAAAACAATCTGAAGTGGGATAACTATCAAAAACCAATATGCGTGCATACCCGTATGGTTTTAAAAGTTTGTTGTAGAAACAACCACAACACTACAAAAGCAGGTAAAAACGATTGGCTTGTTTAATGTAGAAACACCAACAGTACTTTAAGAAGAAAGACACCATTTATTGTCATGTTTAAATAGTAAAATATATATTTAAAATTCCCAAGTTCTATTTTTTAAAATTAGAGTTCTTCTGTAAACAAAGGGCGGATAACAACAAAAATCGAACGGGTAACGTGTAAGTAAATAATAATATTTCCGCTACCTCTACTTCTTTGGGGTATGTGCTTAGGTTAGAATTAATCTTCTCACCCTCGGGTTTTTTCAAATACGAGTTTGAGATGAACTTCTATCTCACTTTAACATAAGTCAACGCCGTTTTTGGACTATTTCAAGTCAGGGTACTTGAATGATCCGTACTTAAATCAATCATTCTGTACATGATTTAAGGAAATCGGCACTTGCCGTATTTTCGCTTGATTTGACTACGGATGGATTAATTTTTCTTTTCAGGATTGATAATTTTAAATTACCCTCGTATTATTTTAAGTACTTGCAAAATCAATTTTATAGCAAAATATACTAGCAGTGATATAAATTTCAAAATTGTCTCATCAAGGAAAATTTCAATATTTACAGATGTAAGAAATATTGACTAAATAAAAATTAATAGTTACGAAGGCCTGTGCCCATGTTCTGTAACTCCCGCGGCGCGAAACTTTTCGGTTGAAATGTGAGAAATGAAACAAAAATGCCATAAATTGAAACACTTAACTGCGTTTGTAACAAACAAAGTGTGTCTGTAAAATTTTTGTGAGAAAGTTCCCGCTTTGAACTGTCAAATAAACTCACGCATAAAAACGGGGTGAGAAAAAATTTTAACACTAAAAAATAAATTAAAAATTCAAAATGCAATGAATATTAACACGGAAGAGATAAGTATTTTGTTCTTGGCAGATTTTTTCATTGTTTAATTATATTGCTTTTAACATTTTTTAAAAATATACGAATGTTTTCAAAGCAATTTGGTAATCAACAAACATTAAAGTCGCACTTTACATTTTTTGGTATAGCCGAGGGCTGTATTCTCGCCGCCGTCGTTGAAAATTTTTAAATTTTAGTAAAATTTGGTCGCCGTCAAAGACATGTGTGACTGGCATTCTACACGTCTGCAATTTCACATTGGCTTCGAGTGGAATATTATGACATTTATAACGTAACGACGTAATATCTTTTGATAGTTTTCGACATGAGTTACAGACACACTGTTTTCTCACATTTCGAGAAACGATGGAATATTTTGTTTCACATGTTTTCGATGCGAGAATTTCTCACAAAAGTTACAGAGCATGGGTACTGGTTTTTCGTTGATATAAATAAACTAACGTTTAGTGATTATTAGTTGTGTAGCTGATTCTGTTTTCCAACCCTTTATTTGGGGAATTTGGATGAAAAAAGATAAGACTTGAACAAAATATCGCTAATGGTTTCTTTTTTATAGTTGTATGTCACAACGCGAATTCATCAAAAGTAAGAATATTAAAAATATTAAAAATAAACGAAGTTCGTAAACCCTCCCCCTTGATTAATCTTATGGTTGTGAGAAACTTATCTCGTGACAGAAATTGGAGTTGATAGTTACGAATCAAAGCTCGCGATAATTAATAATCTCTCGCTTGAAAAGGAATTATAATTGATGAGTATGTAATAATATTTGAAAATGTATAAAATTAGGATTTTGGTTTCCGGTACTTTTTCAACCCCAATGGAGTCAAACTGAATAATGTTGGAAACTAGAAGCTGCTTTAATTGTGGTCAATTCGTATAAAATCCGGTTGAAAAATGTGATTCTCTTAGCAGTTACACAGAAAAAATTTCAGTTGTTTTTTATGAATAAAAAAAATTGTTTGAAAAGTATTTCAATTTAATTAATAATTTTTATACCTAAAAAAAATTTAAAATATAATTTTGACTTAATTAATATTTTAGTTGTTTTACCAAAAATTTTTTTATTTTAAATATTAATTAAATACCACTGTAACCCAAAAATTGTAGCGAAATGATTTTTTTTATACAAATGATTTTTTTTTACAAAAATCATTAAAAATTGGCAGAAAATTCTTAAAACGTACAAATATATACATGAGTTATCAATGAGAGAACGTTATGGTGAAAAAGAAAACGGCTGATGCTGCACGTCCACACCAATCACTCAATGCTTTTATGCCCAAAAAGTCGAAGTGTAAAATTGTATTGACAAGTTACACAGCAAACGCGGAAAATACATATACATATCAAAGGCATGAAGTAGGATTACTTTCAAATTTAGTATGCATTTGGAAAAACGCGTTGCGTGGACCGACCTCCAGCTTAAGAATCAAAAGAAACCATTTATTATTCTGTTTGATATTTTGGTTTTAGTTGTTATGCAAAAAAAGCATTGAAAATTAAATTCTTTGTTCAAAAAAACTTTAAAAAAGTATCGGCATATCGATATCGAGATATCGCCGACCTGCGATCGACTTACAGAAGATGCCGATTTTTCCAAAAAAATTATCTTTTCAGATGAAGCTCATTTTGATCTTGGCGGGTATGTAAAGAAGCAAATATGTCGCATTTGGGGCACAGAAAACCCGCACGCATACATTGAGAAGCCGATACACCCAAAACGAGTCACTGTTTGGTGCGGATTTTGGTCCAGAGGCAGCCATTTGAATGAAATGGAAGGATTGTACTTTCAAATAAAAAAAAGAAATTTGAGAAAATATTCAGCAGTTTTTTTTATAGCATTGTCAAAAAAAAAAAAAATATTTGGCGGATCCTTTATGTTGTGCCTTTGATCTTATATGGGAGCAGAATCAAGCGAATATTCTCGAAAATATTAATGCATATTAGTAAACTAAAGGATGGTCCACCCAAAACGCACGATGTTAGTTGAAAATAAAACAAAAAGTTTTTAGAGATTATCTTAATATTGCCAAATGCTCAACACGGCTTCGGTTGCAAACCTCTAGCCGATGGTCCATATTTTCAATGACTCTGGGACATAATTGAGGTTCAATGTCGTTAATGTGTCGAATTATCTCATCCGCAAACTTTTTCTTTTAAATATTGCCACAGAAAGAAGTCCATCGGTTAACATCACCACGACGTAAGATAACACGGACATAGAATTTCTCGCGCAAAAGAGCCATTGTTTGGTTGGCTCCGTGGCACCATCCTGTTGTAACCACATATCGTCCCGGTCCATATCCTCAATTTCTAGCCAAAAGAAGTTCGTTATCATCTCGCGATAGCTTACACCATTTACGGTAACTTCTTTGCAGACCTAATTTTCAAAGAAGTACTGCCCGATGACGCTGCCAGCCCAAAAGTCGCATCCAAGAGTCACTCGTTGTGGATACATCGGCTTTTCAACAATCACTCGTAGATTCTCATTTGGCTAAATGCGCAAATTTTGCTTGTTAACGAATCCACTGAAGTCGAATATGCTGACCGGAAAAATCACGAAGTGCTCAAAATTAACGCGCTGCTCAATTGTGTACCCTTCCATGGTTGAGCTTGTCAAGCACTAAAACAAAGAAATATCAAGTTAGGCAAAAACCTTGGCGTTAAGGTGGGACTCACAATTAACATCATGCATTATGGTTGGATCACGATTTAGATTTAATACATAATCAGTTAAATAGGTGTCCTACGTAGTTGATTACTAGGACGAATTTGTCTGCAAATAGCAATTGTTATATTAAGACCATTTCAAACTTTTGTCTATTCATTTAGCACAGGAATAATTTAAGTTTTAAAGGCCACTCATGTCCTTTACTTAGTGGCCAAAACCACTGGGCTCTGACTTCTTGATATGCAGATTTAAATTGTGGAAGTGAGATGGAAGAGGTTTCTTTGAATCATTTTCGGCCATAGACTTTAGTGGCAAACAGGACTGGGTTCTGAAGAGTCGTTGGTGAGCACTCATTTTGCGATGGAATTAACATAAAAAAATCGCAGACGATATAGTTCACGAAATCTTAAAAGTGCACATTTGCAAAGACTATTTCAGGAAATCCGATAAATTTTTTAGGACATATAGACTTAGTAAGATTGAAAGAATGACTGGTATTCAAGTTTTATTTCTATTGCTACCGTCTTGCGCTTCTATAAATATATATGGCTAAGACAAAACTTGTTGGAAAAACTTGTTTTTTGTAGACAACAAAGACAAATAATTTTGCGAACGATGTAAAATTAAAAGATTATACCAGCAAAGCGTGCATTTCAAAAATTATTTTCGAAAATATTGAAAATAATACATATACATGTATATAATTTTTTTCACAATTCTGTGTGCGTTAGATAGAAGCAAAGTAAATTCCTTAATGACAATTGCAAAAACATTTAGAATACATTTTGGTACTCATTTGCAGTACTTGTTAGTCAAAGGAAACTATATAACCCTATAAGTTCTCCGAGCATGACGGCATTTACCTATCAATTTTAAGATACTATAACACTTTATGACTCTATGGCGACTGAAGATTTTCAAATGTTTTGGGCATGATAATTGTTTTTTTTTCAAGGGAGGGGAAGATAATATGCTTTTAATTTTTTGATTCTTTCTCTTGAAAATATTAGAAAGGTTGAGGGTTTTCTGACATAATTTTTAGCATTTCCTTATTTTCGAGCTTAAGAGCAGAGAAAGAGCTAAAGCATAATTTGAAGTAAATAAGAGTTTTATTTGATCATTTAATAACACAAGAATTCATTTGACTTGAAATTTTATTCGAGGAAAGATTTCCTTTTGAATTGTTTCTAAAACATATTTATTAACTTAAACATTATTCTGTTCGAGTCTTTCCCCAATCCTAGAAGAACACATTGAGGGCTCACAGCTGAAGCGAACCAAGTCAGAAAAAGTCAATTAAATGATATTTTGAGGTTAAGTAGATGAACTGCCATTAATTTCTATGAAAACTTGGGTTCTTAACCGTTACCTTAGGAACGAAACACTTTGTGAGCTAGTCCAGTACAGAACTGAATAGAATTAATCTCTGCGGGGCTTGCGGGAAATTTTTTTCTTTTAAGAACTTAAGTCTTCTATAGTGGAAGCTCCCGCTGACTGGAGATATCGATCTAGAGTATCGTTGGTTTTAATGTGTAAAGAGGGAATTAAGAAAAGAAGGACATAGAAAACCGTGCGCATATGGTGGATAAACTGTCCATTAATAGAGGTCACTCTGCTTTAGACCTACAGACATTTCATGTTGCAACAAATTAGCACCCACTTCACACAGTTCGTAAAATATATGTTTAATTTTTGGGGACCACTAAAAGCTGACATCAATAAGATAATTACAAATAAGCAATTGAAAATAAACATATTTGAAGCGCTTAAAACAAAGTCCAAAAATGGAACATATAGAATTATACATATGTACATTAATTAAAAAAAAAAAACTGGATTTCTACAGCTAAATAAAAACATGCTGAGTGAAGTTTAGCTTTAAAACTGATTTTTATTCAAGTTATAGTTCAAACAATAATATTTTTATAGTAAAATAAATTTGCACAAAATTGTTTCGTTACTTTAATATCTTTCTCTTTCAAACTGGAATGTTAAGAGTTTTTTTTTCTAACTTTCCATTTCTAAATAAAAACGACAAACAAATATTTCTATTATTTTCCCCCGAATTACTTTTACCTCAAAGCACATTGAAAAACACACACGTTTTAGGTTAAAAAAAATAAGAAAAAAACTGAAAATATTTCCCCTGCAAAAATTTTCTGTCAAAAATTCGAGTAAAAATTCAAGAAAATACAAATAAAGGAAAAACATTGTCTATCCAACTAAAAGAAAATAATCAGAGAGAGAAAGTCCTTTTCACTAAGGACAACAGCAAACAAAAATAAAGAAATATAATAAGTAAAAAATAAAACGTATGATGTTTATTCGACAAAACACAATGCAAAAAAAAAAAACAAAAACAACTTAAAGTCATTGTCTAAAATTGTTCGCTCACAAAATCGATAAGAGCACATGTTTGATATTATTCTCGCTTTACCTTTGCAAGAGTATTTCGGTGTATGAGAATATGCATGTTGGAATACAAAGTTCAGGAGCATGTGTTTATGCTGGAGTATGAGTCTTGTAGCAAAATATTACTCATACATCATGTTGTCAGGGGGCCACAAGCGTACAACCCCCCATTCTGTAGGCTTTCTTTTTTTTATACGCAGGACATGTCGAGTGACTGGCTCTGGGTAGAAACCTGAAAATAACAACAGCAACAACAATAATTTTAATATAAGGTTAGCAGACTGATTCATGTGCGTATTTTGTATTCTTAATGTCTGCGAATGTATTTATTTTCTGTGTATGTGTTGGTTCTTGAATTCATATGAAGGAAATTTTAAAATGCCAGCGCACGCATACACACTTAAACGTACAAGTACATTTTTATACATTTACGAGGTTTTATTTAAAATAATAAGTTTTTTATACCACTTTGAACTGCTTTCAGCATTTGAATAAGTGTTTTGATTTCATATATCTTTCTATATTTTCTCCGTCTGATCATATGTACAGTGTAATATATCTTTCTTGGGCGAAACCCCCTTTCGATGGACGCTGTTCCCTGGTTCCGGTGTGTTCTAAAGGAAGGCATTAAGTTCTTTTGAGGCGACATTCACCTGGTGCGGCCATATCAGAAATTCCACTGTATATTAATTGCTTACTTTCTTTGACTGCAAATCACAAATGTCTAAGGCTCGGGCCGTTTGTGGCATATCCATAAAAAATATACCTGCCATCCAATAAATTGAGTGACTAATAATCGGAAGGAGAAATGTTCAAGGAATTTAGAATGCTATACAGAACTTTTCATAAAAGCTAAAGGTAAGCTGATCCTGCAATACATGGCCAAATGATTTTTCGTACTCTTGTCGTAAAGCCAAATATTTTCCGGCTTAAATTTATCAATAGATTCGGAAAGTAATTTTTTCCCTTTACTATGATCATCTTGAAAATCATCGGCATCTAGTGATTTCTCTAAATTTAAAATACAACACAAGAGTAATACAAAATTTGGTGGTGCAAGTGATGATTTAGTCCCACGTTCTTTTACGTTTCGTGTAGACTTTCAGGAATAACTACTTAACTATCAATGAACGAAATTCTTTTCGTTGCAGCCCTTAAAAATGCAGTTAAGTGGGAGCTATGGACTTTCATTAGGAATATTTCTAAAAGAAAGAATTCCTTCTCTTATTCCTCTGTCCCATATACTCATATCAGCACACGGCATTTCAGTTTTTGTCGGTGTGTGCGTGTGTGTGCAATGTAGCGCAAACTCTTATTTAAATTCAACGTATGAGTTTAGGAAATTTTTTTTGTAACTTTCTTCTTTCTCCATTTTTGTTCTTTTATTATGTTCGAACTCTGGTTGGGGTTTCTTTTGTTAAGAATTTTTCATTCTTTTTTTTTCGTTTTGTTACTCATTTTATTTGAAATATTTTCTTGTTTATTTCACATTCTTTTCAATTTGCTGGTAGTGCAGACAAGGTGGTTGCCAATGCGGTAGTAAAGTATATGATTTCACAGATTTAAAAAGTTCTGAAATTATATGATTTATTAGGTTTTTAATTAGTAACACAAAAAGTAAAACACCATTAATGAGCTTTTTTCTAGTATTTGTAATAATCTATAGATATCAGTCATTACCCAGTATCTAAATAATCGGGTATGTTCTAGAAAACGAAATGAAGTGGAGTTAAAATCGAGCGAGATTTTTATGTCAATTATTTACAAAATGACTGTAGTTATTCCTGTTTTTAAGATTTTTTTCTTTTAAAGATAAATGGTACTCAAAGTTTGAAGGAATTTTTTTAATGAAATTTCTTAACAGGCTTGTTTTTAAAATTTGTTTTTAAAATTTTAAATCCACTTCATTTCGATTTATAGAACATGCCCGAATAAGTTACCTTTTAACTCCAACAAGTATTTAATCCACTAATTGCTCGTATTTTTGATACTACAGTTTTTTTTTAATTTCTTCCAAACTTTTTTTTTGAGGTATGGCAACCCTTAAATCTAAGTTTAAAACATTAATTTTGTTTAGTGGTTGTGCATTGCATTTGGTTATAAAGTTTTCCAAAGGCATGTTAGTTAAATCGTTATTGTTCTTTTAACAAAGTTTGTTTGTTCTTCTTTTCACAAAACTTCCTTTGGTAAACTAAGCTCGTTTATATGGATAAAATAAACGTACTCACGTAGAAACAATTTCAAAAAATAATACTAAATTGGTCCCACTGTAGGATTGATATTATAAAGGAAATATGTATACATATATATTACAAAACTAAAGCCGGCCAGTCACGTACAGTTTTAACTGAACAGTTGAAACGGACAGTTAAAACTGTACGTATGTGGGAAATAGCTGACAGTTCAACTCAACGGTTGAGTTTAACTAAGAAATATAAAATTTTTATATTCTTAGTCTGCGTTCATACGGCTCATGTCTTATTGACATGATTCTTCCTTTATCTTCTTTGAACATGAATTGGTGTTCAAATGATTCATGTCATGTTGACGACTTTTTTTTTTTTGTATAGTCTTTAAATACGAATAAGAAAGAAAATAAATATCGAATGAGAAATCAAAGCGTACTGACAGTACATGCATGTGTGTACTCGTTTCTTTTCCCCTCGTCGCTCTCACCCATAAAGTAGCAATCATGTCAGTAAAACATGAGCCGTATGAACGTAGACTTAACAGTTTAACTAAACAGTTGAAACTGACAGTTCAACCTATACGTGAGTGGCCGGCTTAAGTCGTCCCATTGCAATTACCAACACTCCCCATATGCGTCTCCATGTTTCGAAATTTCGATAGAATAATTCCAAACGTAATCGGTGATCTTTTCTACTAAAAATCAATTTGGATACTTTATACGGCTATAATTTTGGTAATCTTAAGATTTAAAAAAAATATGTGTTACGATTATCTGATATGGTTTATATTTTCTAACAAAAATATATATTTTTTTTATTATATGAATAACTTAACACTTGAATACTAACGCTATTTTAAAATACGTTACTACATAGCTACGTTACGTAAATTTTAATTAATCCTGTTTTATGTCACATTTTTTACATGTTATTTGAAATAATATTATAATTTATTGTATAGAACAAACAACAACACTTCAAACTAAATTTTTATTTGCTTTTCACAAAGGCGAATCCACTGCAGGTGGCACTGAAAAGCCGGCGGATTTTGACAGTTCGAAACAACTTGTTTTGGTTTTGCAATGCTTTGTTTAGAAATGGTTAAAATTTCGAATCGTTTTGTTGTTTTTGTATTGTTGTATTTTTTTTTATTTGTTTTTATTTTTTTTTAAACCCTATGCTAATCCCGCGAAGCTCTACGCTTGTCTGCAGGATACCAGAGTCTCTGGCGGGAACCGAACCCGCAACCCCGGCACTGATAGACTAGCTCACTACCAGCTCGCCTACCGGAGCACCCAACCGTGCTCCCACCGTGCACACAAATTTGCCTTGGATCTCACCACATATTGCCGATTTTGAAGTAAATTTCATGTGTTTTAAATGAAATGTATTATTATTATTATTATTTATTGATGATCTAGCACAACAAGATACATAAATCTTATAATTGACAGTGCTAGTGAGTATAACAAATACAAATAGATACATTATTAAATAATTATCAACCTTAGAAGCATTATTAGTTTGTGAATTAAAATCATTCGAAAAAAATTATATTAATGTCATTATTAATATAATATAAGATTACAAAAAAAAAGCGCACAGGATAAATTAAGTTATTAACATTTAAAATTTAAAAAACGATTTCAATTAGCATAATTAGTTAACATATTTAAATTTAACAAAAGTGATTTAATAGCTCCTTTTTAAACGAGTTTGCGTTGCCTATAAGCTGCGTATTATCTGGAAGTTTGTTCCAAAGACGAGTGGAATAAATAAAAAATTGGCGTTCTGACAAAGGGCTTCGAAATCTTTGTTGAATTATTTTCTTTCCACGACGCGATCTTGCAAATTGAATTCTTCTGAATAGATATGTTGGTTGTTTTTGAATTATTACTTTGTGTAGCAAAATAAGGCATTTAAATTTGAGGAGATTTTTAAAACTCATCTCATATATCCGGTATGAAAACAATGATATGTGTTCGCGGCGTCCTTTAGCATAGATATACCTTGCAATATTATTGTAGGCAACATTTAGTTTTTTGAAGTCTGCGCTATTACAATTAGCGAAAATTTCGCATCCGTATAAAAGAACCGGAATAAGGTAGGTTTTTGCTAACAACATTCGAATATTAAAGGGTGTTGAGAATTTCACTGCCCACAGATTACGTAGCATACCATAAACTCTCCCTACAACAGAGTTAATATGGGTTGACCAAGTAAGTTCATTATTAAACGTTACTCCCAGATTTTTTGACGAATTTACGAAATCAATTATGTTGTTATTTATCTTAATTTGAAATGGATCATCTAATGTTGTTTTATTTTTTGAAAGGAAAAGACATTTGGATTTCGAAGGATTTATGAGTAAACCATTGGTATTAGCCCAGATGTTTATGTGATTTAAATCAGTGTTAATGTTGTTCACACATGATTGAATGTCAGCGACATTAGTGCTGCCATAAACTTGTACATCATCTGCATATATGTGTACTTTGGTGTTAATCGCTACGTCTGGTAAATCGTTTATGTATAAACAAAATAGGAGGGGCCCTAGAATAGATCCCTGTGGAACGCCTCTTTTGACATCAAGTGGGTTTGAAAGTTTACCATTTAAGTGTACGACTTGGGATCTATTAGTAAGGTATGAAGATAGTAAACTGCATGCGGAGTTTGAAAAATAGAACAGCTTTTCAAGTTTCTTTATTAAGATGGGATGGACAACTGTGTCAAACGCTTTGCTATGGTCTAGAAGAATAAGGAACGATACCATATTTTGATCGAGACTCGACCTGAGATCTTCCACAACGTCTGCAAGTGCTGTGATACAACTTCTTGCTTTCACAAAACCGGATTGTCTATCGCATAGTAGGTTTTTTTGGCTCAAGTATTTATTAATTTGCCTGCACATTATATTTTCCATCACTTTTGATAAAAACGGAAGAATTGCTATTGGGCGGTAATCATTGTTAGGCTTGGGAATTGGTATAATTTTAGACACCTTCCATCCTTCTGGAAATACTGATTTTGTTAGAACAGAGTTGAACAGAAAGGTTAGGTAAGGCAGTATCTTTGGTATTAACGCTTTGAGAAAAATAGGATTCATATCGTCCATGCCAACTGCATTTGATTTGATGGATAGAAAATTCTCAAGTACATCACACTGATCAACACAACGAAAGCTGAAACAATTTTCAATAGGCACACTGCAGATGTCATCATAAATGTTTTTGGTCGGTGGTGGGATATTAACATTTACAAACTTGATGTTAAGCGCATTTACATCAACGACCTGGTTACCAGCGAAAGTCCGTTTCTGCCCTATACCAATGTTCCGAATTTCCTTCCATTTAGTTTTGCTGTCAATAGCTGAAGAGAACTTTCTTTGATAAAACCTTGCTTTTGCCTGCTGAATATGTTTTACAACATCTCTTCTTGCAGATTTAAAAATAGCTTGAAGTTCATCAGTTTTAAACCTTTTCCACCTGCCGTAAGCAACATCTCGTTTTTTAATTAGTTGTTTGATTTGCGAATTGAACCAAGGCTGCTGATTAGCATTTATTAATTTAGTTTTTATGGGAACACATAACTCAAATACGTTTCTGACATTATTCTCAATGAAAGTCAATTGATCATTTACATTGTCCAATGAATAAATATGACTCCATTGTATGTTATCAATAAGTTGATTTAACAAAGAGTAATCAATATTACAAAAATCACGATAGCTTATATGAGTGTCCTGACTATTAATACAAAAATCATATGTCAAGAATATAATGTCGTGTTTTGAAAAAACTGGTGCTGACAGCTGATCATAGAGAAGAGCCTTTGATTTGTGGTTTACAAACACTAGATCTATTAAACTGTTTGATGTACTATGAAAGTGTGTTGGAGATATAGTGTTAACAGGAAACAGATTCATTATACGCATTGGTTCAATTAGAGGATTATCATCCAATAAATTATTATTAAAGTCACCAATAATGATAATGTCATCATATGATACAGTAATGTTGTCTAAAGTGCTAATGAATGTATCAACATTTACGTGACGGTGTGGCCTATACACACTGCAAACCAAAATTGTTTTCTTATCTTGACTGGAGACTTCAAGAAATAAATATTCAACGTCACTATTAACTTTCGATCTTAATTTTTCAACACAGTTTATATCATTTCTCACATAAATTGCTACTCCACCTCCTTTTGCTTTTTTCTCGACCCCATTAACTAATTTTCTTCTATCAGATCGAAAAAGTGTGAAGCCAGTAAGATTGAAAACAGAATCACTAATATCCAAAGAAAACCAAGTTTCTGAAACACATATAATGTCAATTCCAGCAAATCCAAACAAATATCGGAATTCATCAATTTTTTTAATCAGACTCTGTGCATTTAAATGTACGACTTTAAGGCCTGCTTTTTGTCGAGCAAGAATCCTGAGCATGTTGTAAGCACTGTCTTTGGAACGATTATTACTATTGACTAACAAAAGTTACAAAGCTATAAGCAACGCGTACAAATATATATAGATTAAAATGTTTAAACTTTCTTGAAAGACTTAAGGAGCTGTACAAGTTAATAAAAATTGTAAAAGTTATTTTTAATAAATACAGTAAAAAATAGAACAAAACAAACACAAATTTAGTAGATGAGTTGCAATTTAAGATAGAGTGAAGAAAAAGTTTTAAATAAGTAATTTTAAATAGATAATTTTAATTTTAAGTAAATGATCCATTTTTGAAATAAATTTTTAGTTGTTTTAAATGAATTTTCTGTGGGATCTACCTACATAATATTTTGAGTGTAGTTTGAAGACACAAAATTTTTTAAGATTTTCCTTTAGAAATTCCTAATATTTAAAAATTTTACTTTTGACATTCATGATTTTAGGGTTAATGTCTTCCAATTTTAGTAACACCCTCAGATTATATTTTAAATTATCTGCGCTATGATATCATGAACGAGTTATAGTCATAATTCATTACAGTAACGGCATCCTACGAAGATGCTCGTTTATAAGTAAATACTAGAGTATGACAAAATCGTTCCTTTTTTGGAATCATTCCGGCCGATCCGAAAGATTAAAGGAACTGGGTCGTTCCTTTCGTTCATCGTTTTTTACTCTGATTACTGAATGAATGGTGAACGAGAAAACTTCCCTGTCGTTCGTAAAAACGTCAACGAACAAATATTTTTTTTTGGTTTGCTTTCATTGTTTGCTGTAACAACTAAAGAAAAATTATTATGTTTTATTTGAATTTTTGTAAAAAGTAATAACGTTTTTACTAGATTGTAAATGCTTTACGAATTTCGTAAATTTGTACCTTATTTAATCTACGCGTAACTCCACCGTTGCTGGTGGTGAACGGGTGTTATATTGTTAAAGTATCTGTGCCAACAAGCAATAACAACTTAACTCGATTTAGGCAAGGGCTCAGCAGAGCATTTTTAAACTCATTAACTGTTGCCCAATTCAGAGAATTTTTATTAATAAGCTGTTTACACAACACATGTGATTGAACGTGTAGTAAAATTTATATACATACTGTAAAAATATCGTGCTTGTTTCTACTACCTTTTGGCAATGAAGCCTCTCGTATTATTCATATGTTTTTAATATTTAAATTAAACTTGTGTTGCTTCTAGTAAAAATTTTTACATTTCGAGTCTTTTTTGATCAAGTGCGATAAGTAAGTGAAAAATGTTTTCACACTACAACTGGATTTGAAACTCCAAATTATTAAGTATTCATTCGATTAACCGTTAATCGGTTAACCGATTAATTACTACTCGATTTACTGATCGGTTAATTTTAAATTGCCTTCGATTAACGATTAAACCGGTTAATTCCATTAACCGATGTAACAAAATTATTAACTTTTTGTAGTATTATAACATATTTTCTTGTGCTTTTAATTATTTGTTTCGTCTCATATACAAAATGTTGTGTTTAGAAAACATTTTTTCATACAAACGAAGAAGGTATTCAGTGATCTACATTTTAAATAAGTGTTTGCTGTCAACAGGTTCTTGTTTCACTTACTTTTTATATGTTTGCGTACGTTATTGGTTTCTTCTCAAATCTTCTCATATCAATCTCTTAACAGAATTAACCAAAACAATTAGAAGTCTAAAAAATTTTAAAAAATTAAAACAGGACTGTAATGAAATCATGAAAGATTTTATATATGAAAAACAATACAGGAAAAGGACTGAAAAATTTGATATTCTGTATTATTGGTTGCTTTTGATTTCTTCAACATCTACAATAAATCAAAGTTTTTTCAAAGTCAAGTTTTATCCAAACTAGAGAAAATAAACGCTTGAATCCGAATTATTTTTATAAAAGATTATTTTATAAGATCTTCTTAAACTATTGAAATAACTAATAAAATTATCTTACAGTTAATTTTTTAATTAATACATAACACTGGTTTACAGCCAAAAAATACCAAGAACGCCACACGCCTAGATAAGTTAATAAGGACCTCCTAAACACGAAAAACGCGGTAATTTTTTTTTGCTAAGTACCGTTTTTTTGATAACGGTACTTTTGTGTTTTTCGGTGTATGGTCCCACTCGATTCCTTGTGGAGCCGCATTTTACTGGTTGCTTAGACCAGATCGTCAGGAAACCTTTTTCCAAAGACTTTAGAAAAGCTAAAAATATTAAACACATAAAACTGTAAGGCGAATAAGAATTTTAAACACTCAGGATCAAGAAGAATGGTGGAGGAAAATGTTTCCAAATGAGGTACACATCATTTCAATACGCAACATCCGACAAAATGTGGGCGGAATTAGAGAAATGGGAGTGTCAACTCCTATACAAATGCAAAAAAGATTTATGTATATCTACAGATCGGCAACAGTTAGAGTTAAAAAATTTGGTATACATTTGTTGGTTGCCAATGCACAAGGTCTGTAAAAAAGTGGATGGAATTGTAGAAGTGGGCATGGCACAAAATAAAATTCTTTATATCCAAAGTTCCCAAAATTGGTAAAAATAGATTGGTTATCAATGCATAACAACTGTCAATAAGTGGACGGAACTGGAGAAGTGGGCGCGACACAAAAAGGTTTTTGTATATGAGAACGGTAAAAGTAAGATTGCCAAATTTTTTACAACAATTTTGGTAATCAATACACAACATCTGTCAAAAAGTGGACGATTGGAAGATTGGGCATAAACATGTGATACCTTTTACGGAGCGCTGTTACAGTAAAGGTTCAGAAATTAACATTGCGTTTTAAAATTTCACACGCTGCATATCTTGAAACTTTTAAAACGCTACATGAATTTCTGTAGAAAGCAACAACAAAATTACAAGATTTTTATGACATTGCTTGTACTTTCAATGTTGTTCTTTGGCGTTGCTCTGCGTTTTACAAGATTAGGGCCTTAAATGCTTTTATTGTTACCGTTCTAGGGCCTAAATTTAGTACAAAATGGTTCGTTATCAATACACGAGATCGGTTAAAAAAAAATTTACTAACATAATTTCGAAGGGGGTAGCGAAGCGCACCGGGTTAAGGTAGTAGAATAAAAATTTACTACCAAAAAAATTTACTTTAAGGATAAAAGTGTCAGCAAATTAATATGGTATTAACTATTTTTTGTATCTAAAAAAATTACAAAATAATAGTTGTCAAGAAGGTGATTTTCCATGGAACATAAACAACTCAACTGACCGAAGTCTTAAGGAATTAAGTGTAGGAATTTTTCACTTAAACACTTCGACTGACAAGAAAAGGCCGTAAGCCAGCTCATAAATGCATCTGTTTTGTTGCAGTTTTAGTTCATTTAAATTGCACAAATAAGCCTTTTGCTATTATCCTCTAAGAAATGACGACAAAAAATAAAAAGAAGCAAAAAAAAAATATTTTTAGCAAAGCAGCCGCAGGATGACATTGACGGAATGCCAAGGACTTTGAACGCTGCATAATATTGAAATAAATTTTTTTTTCTATAATTAAATACTCCTGAATATCAGGTGATGAAACAGAGTTATATTTAAGACACTTTGAAAAGGTCAAATATACGTTATGAAAGATGATTGATGGGATGGAATAAAAAGAAATAAAAAAAATGCACAAGCAAAAACTTCAAAAAAACCTACTTTTGATGGAAAATGAATATGATGAGAGATTATCAATATATTTACAGTTGTTTTAAAATTTTCTAAAAAAATTATGTAAAAATATTTTGGAACGAAAATATCGCATGTTTTTAGAGGCAAATAGATTCACGCCTGAACAACGTTACCAAATTATCCTAATTTATTTTGAAAATCAGTAACCGATTCGCGTAATTTATAAGAGTAAAATTTATTCAGCGATGAGGGTCATTTTTGACTTAATGAACTTGTTAATAAACAATAAACAAACGCATATGGAGCGAGACCAATCCACAACAGATCCAACTGACTCCATTTCATCCCACCGGCGATATAAAGTAAAGTAAACATTAAAAGCAAATTCCACATTCTGATGTTACATCCTCCGCGGAATTCAGCCGAATTTTAAATTGAAAGATCTCTTGGGATCGTGGCCGATCAGTGATCATATCTTGCATGACGGGAACCAGTAACCTCGAGCTACGGCCGGACTGGTTGTTGATGACGCTATGTCAGGAACCTCTTGGTGATTGTGATTTGGACCCAAAGTCACGGTAAGAGAGATCTTAAAAAGCCCGCTTTGAGGGCTGATTTTTATTTTTCGTGACTTGTGGGAATGTTCGACATGTGGCCCGATCTCCGTAGGTGCTGATGCTATTCAACAGATGCTGCCGGCTATTTTTAAGGCAGCGGGTTGTATAAAGCTTTAGTTCCTAGTGTATAATTCAGCTGAATTACTTTTTTTGTTCCTCTCAAAAACAGGGGTTGATGGTAAACGCATTGTTTGTCACGAAGTGGTTAAGATCCACAATTATATTTGGCCAACAGGATATTTGCTCATGTAAATCTTTTATTTTATTTCATTATTAAGAGTTACACATAAAATTACAAACTATATGCTAACTTAATTATACGAGCAATAGCAACTTAGACTTTCAGCCCGTTGTAGTAAAAAAGACCAGGGTTCGATTCTCTGGTGGAATCGAACCCGCAACCCCTGCACTGGCAGAGAAGCTCACTACCAACTAGCCTAACAGGTACCCTGATCTAAATGTTTTCTACTAATTGACCAAACGGTGCATTTTGCTGGATAGCAGATTCCTGAAAAATACGTCGTTTGTGGCGTTTTAAATGCTGATGGAATCAATAAAGCTTTTTTAAAGCACCCAGAGTTCACGTTACGTTCAAAAGAGATCGTTAAAGCACCATAAAAAAGAATTTTTGTTTGAAAATAGGTATGACATTGATCCAGTCTATACGCTATTACAACAGGATATCGCTATGTGCCATGCTGCGACCGCATCTAGAAATCGACTTATCAACTGGCCTCCAAGGATGTGCAATTTTGATTATTTCCTGTGAGGCTACGTAAATTCACTTGTCTGTGCTGAAAAACCAGCAACAATTCACGCCTTGTAGGTCAACATTGTTCGTGTTGCTTGTGACTAGAGTTTGTTTCCGGGATTTCCCGTCGAGATTTTCAATTGTTTTCAATTCCCGCTTTCCCGGGAATTAATTGCGGGATTCCCGGAAAATTTTGAAGAAAATCTTTTTTCAAACTTTAGTAAATATATGTCGGACTAGTGTCTAGACTGTGTTAGTAGTTTAATCCAACTTAATTCACCACAATATTAAAATTTGCTACAGTTTAAGACTTATTAAGCTAATTTTTGAGAATGGGCCTCAAAAATTATCCTAGATTGTGCTTTATATGCGGCATTTCAAGTAATTTTGAGTCTTATGAAAGTAGATTATGCTTAATTGCACCACAAAAGCATTATTCGTTACACTTTTAGCCATACTTACATGATTTACGAGATTAATCTAAATATCGAGCCGTAGGTAAATTATGGACTGATATTCACGAAATTTGGTGCCTTATAAAACGAATTTGTTGAAATTAAATGACAATAGGAGTTTTTAGGGAGGTAGTTCCACTCTTTTTCCTACTGAAGCGATTCTGCTGGAATTAAGCCACAAACAGCCTAAAAGATCTAGAAGCTATTTGACACCCATATGGCGAAATCAGCTAAGAATAAACGAAGGACTCACAATACAAATACGTTATGGGATCCTAGATGAATATTAAAAAAAGATTCACATGGAATGGCAAACTTAGTATAATTTCATACACCACTGTTGATTAAGGGTTATAAAATTGTAAAAAATATGTTTTTAAATATATGTAGCAAATAAAATTTCTCCTTCCTGCTGAATTTGTTAAACGGTAAAATTGTTTCAGAATTCCTACTTCGTAATATTATGCTTTCAGTTCCTAATCGCCCTTCCAGAAATTTTATTCCACTAACGGCCAATTTCACCAAGTTTACTTAAATTTAACTACCAGTTATTACTGTCGAAAACATATTGTTGAAGCAGTTGAAGATTATGAACTAGTCGACATATGGTTGCAACAAGGCGATGCCACGAGCCACGCAACACGACCGATTTCGGCTTTAGTGCATGGGACGACGTCAGTTGTCCACCAAAATCATGAGATTTTACGCCGTTACTTTTTTATGAGGCTAAGTCAAATGCCGTATCTACGCGGATAATCCTCTAACGTTGTCGTATTTGAAAACCAACATTCGTCAAGTTATCGCCAAGATACCACCCAGACTGTGCGAAAAAATGGTCGAAAACTAAGGCAATGGTATCAACTGCTGTAACCAATCTAGAGTCAGTTATTTAAATGACATTATATTTCGCACCTTATGACAAGGTTCAAACATTATAATGAAATAAACGTTTTATCGAAATCATAGAGATAACTTGTCGACGTCGACACAACTTTCTTATAAAATACCAAATTAACGTCGAAGTGATGTAGTCGTCGACTTGATGTGACAATAAATAAAAATTAATGTCGACGTCGACAGCGACTTACATAATAGGGGTGAATAAATTTAATTTAAAGATTAATAAAGATTTCCAGAAAATTGAAGACTGGGAAAGTAGATTATTTGGGGACCTCAAAATCTATACTAGGGAGATTTTCTGGCAACACTGTGTTAAATGACGAATAAATAATTTAAAAACTAAATTTTACGACTACAACATGTACGCGAACATGGAAGTGGACGTGGAAGATATAATTTGATATTAATGCAACATCATGATCTTCATCATCATCGTTGTCATCCTAAACAACATCTACGTGTTGCATTCAACAACAACATTTTCCATTAACAATCCGTGAGTTGTATGACCAGTGACAGTTAAAATAAAATTTAAATGTCTAAAGGCGTTTTCGCAGATATTCCCAAAATTATTAAATGATCATTCTCGTATGCAAAACATTGATAAAATAATTATTATTTTGCTGTTATCTTTTTTTTGTTTTGTTTTATTTTGAACACTATTTTTTGTCTTTCATACATTTTAAGTATGAACCGAAATGCACTTAAATGTTGTAATTTAAATTTTCTTCATGTTTACAGCCAAATAAGTTAAAACAGTGCACATTAAATATGTAAATGACATGGAACTCTTATTTTGGTTAATACTTTAAGGGCATTTGCTTTAGGTGGTTTTTTTTTTTTTTGGAATGCAGTGAAGGGATACATTTTTTTCTTGTCATATAAGCAGGTGATGTAATTGAAGTTAATAATAGGATTATGAAAATAAAAGACGTCAATAAAGTCAAATTGTAGGAAGATTTTAAAGATACAGGTTTTTGTTGAATTTTTGGTTTGTGCTTCAGTATAAATGTTAAAGGGTGTATTATTAAGCGCTTCCTCTCTTTTAATTTCAATTAAAAAAAGTGTGAGATATCATAAAATTTTTTTTATTAGTTTTAAAGATGTCATGAAATGAGTAAACAAATGTAAATGAGCAACTGCCATGTTGGCCTAATCACATGGTAGCCTTAAACACTAGGGGACAAACAATCCGCCTACCAACCGCCACTGTGAGCGCAACCAGCACAAAATTCTACACTTTTCTCTTGTTTAGTAGCTCTATGTATTGACTGCACCTGATTTCCCGAAAGAATGTAACACAAAAATTTGAAATATCCTTTATATGTACCCCTGGGCGCGATGGCATGAAAAAAGTAAAATTTTCCATGATAACGCAACTTAGGAAAGCCCCAGATGAAAGAGTCGAACCGGGTAAAATCGCACGTTCTCGGTAACCCTTAAATAGAGCAGAATGTCAAATGTTGTATGAGCTGTATGCCACGTTGCGTCGTTCTGTTGAAACTATACGTCATTGATGTCCATATCATTTAATTTAGGCCGTAAGAAGTTGTTAATGATTGACCTAAAGCGCACGCCGTTGATTAATGTTCTCAAAGATAAATGGACCGATGACAACGGCAGCTCTAAATCAACTTCAAAAAGTTACTTTTTTGGCTACATGTGAATCTTCTTCGTCTCAACTTCGAAAAATTTGTTTGTTGGAGTACACATTCATCCAGAAATGTGCCTCATAGATTAAGATGACTTTTCTATGAAAATCAGGGTCAGTATAAATTAACATTATTTATATCTGTTGTTGAACGTTATATCTGTCCATGTTGATTTGGAAAAACACACTGAATAAATGACAGCTAATTCGACAGAAGTAGCTTCAATATTATGACCGCTATCTACTGTATAAATTCGGAAGTCCCAATTTAAAGACCCTTTATAGACAAATGTAGTCGGTCTATATATTTAGGTTAGGTTAAGAAGGGTTATGCGCCCAAGGGCGCATATCCAGCCGGAGACCAATGAGGTCCATTGTGAATTCCTTCAGTATAGGAGAAAAGTCGAAAAAGGGAAGTAAAGAAGAGAAGTAGAAAATAGCAATACCACGTAGGATAATTCCCCCTATGTTCCCTCCAACAGAAACAGCCGTCCTATTTCCCTGACAAACCCCAGTAGATCGGTTGGATTACATTCAGCGATACACCCCAGTTCGTCGTGAAATCTAGCCCCTAGCCATTTCTGCCTAGGGCCCTGCATCCTAGGACAGTGGCACAGTACATGCTCAACAGTCTCTAGCTCATCGGCAGCTCCCCGCACAGCCTGCAGAAGTCCGGTATCGCAGTGTCCCATTTACCCAAATAAGCCCTAATAGAGCAATGCCCCTTTAGGAACTCTATAAGGGTCCTGAGACTACTCCTATCCAGTCCTAATAGAACCCTGGTTGCCCCTGCTTCCAATCCGGGCCATAAGGCCCTCGACACCCTGCAATCAGTTCTATCCCTCCAGGACCGATTAACGGCATCACGGAATCTTTCCCGTATCACCCCATAGTAGTGACATAAGGGGGTTTTACCCCTCTGTCCCTTACCTCTAAGTCGAACCCCCTCTCGCGAGTTCGTCCACCACCTCGTTGCCATCCACCTTGCAGTGTCCTGGTACCCAACACAGCCTTATTGTGAATGCCAGCATGAGCTGCCTCAGAGCATTCCTACACCGTGAAACCACGCACCGTATAATTTGAGTACGCTCTTAGCGCAGCCTGACTATCGACGTAGATTGTCACCACAGATCCCCCTACGATGTGTCCCAGTATCACTTCCATCGCCCTCCAGATCGCTAGGAGCTCAGCCTGGAAGACACTGCACTCATCTGGGAGTCTGAATGACCTTTACACGTCAGTGTCAGCAATAAAAACCCCAGCGCCAGTGCCAGCGTCCATCTTGGACCCGTCCGTATATACTGCCCACCCCTCAAACAGTCCGCTGGATCCACGCCAAACTTCCCTATCCGGGAACTCCACCGGTGGTGTTACACCGAAGTCCAAGGTCATACTCCTATGATCCGATATTCCCGCCGGAATACTTTCCTGATCAAGCAGACCCAATTTAATATTTAATTGTTCAGTCCTTCAATAAAACCTAATACTGATATCTGAAAACATGCTTAATGTACAAACATTTTTAATTTTATTTAATTCAAGTCGTATTTCGAAATAAGTTAAAGATTTGTTGAAATTATTTTTTATACGTAGGCACATACTTATCTACATTTATGTTTAAATAAAAGAAAAATAATAACATTTTTGGTTAAAAAGCATTGGCAAGTACTTTCCCATTGTTGAAATTTTTGTAGGGTTGGCAATTTCTACCTGTGCCTGGTCACGTTTGTTAAATCACTTCATCTAACCGACGAATCCCAAACGATACATCGTTTAAACTTTGTTAATTTGTTACAGTTAAATTAATTAAAATCTTCTTCGTTTAACATTTCAATTAAAATTGTTAATTGAAGAATAATATGACAGCTTCTTTTTAATAATAAATAACAAAAGAAAAAACCAAAAAATTTTTCCACTTTACAAAATAACAATAACAATTCATTTATTCCTTTACCAACCTTATAATCAATTTTGCTGTTAATCATTATTATTAAAATTTTTAATATTTTCAGTTTTTTCCTTCTACGCCGTTCTGTTTTAATTTAACATCCATAATCATTGAACATAAAGTTAATGATCATACTACGTGCATTAAATACCAAAGTACTTTGTTTGATGTATGTTTTCCTCTCGAAAGTACTTTTGGTCTTACTGCATACAACAACTGGAATTGTATTGAGGTAGTCCTTTGTGGCCAGCCCAGTTTGGCTGTCTGCTTTAACTGACTAATTATTGGGCCATATATTTTTATTCAAGGGTCGTCATGTTATTGCATGTTTAAATAATTATGGGTTTCAGTGGATGACACCAATGGGCAATTGGTTGTGTTTTTTGTACGTACTTTTTATTTTTGATGAAGTCTTTGCGCCATCTATCAATGGAAAACTGTTATTATTTGTGGAATGAAGAGCGGAACTCAAAGTTGGAAGTTTGTTGTTTTAAGGTTGAGTAAATTTTTTAATCACATGTTGTTTAAACAAGTGAGAGTTAATCATTTTTGGTTATAAACTACTGTTTTTATTTTAAAGTCACAGGAAGAAGAAAAGTTGGAAAACGTATGTATTAAGAGATAGAAAAATAAAAAATTTGGTAAAATATATTCTTCAATTCAAAATGTCAAAGAAACATCTCAAATTCCATTTCGATTTGTATTTTGTGAATCGAATGTGTGTTTTCTCTTATGAGGTGCAAATATCTGATGGCCCCACAGCCCACAGAAAGCAACAACAAAATTGCAAAATATTTAGGACTTTGTTTTTGCTTTCAATGTTATTCTTTGGCGTTGCGTTGTGTTTTACATGATTAGGGCCGAAGTGAAAAATAAGATAAACCCACTCTAAGATTCCTCGTATACAGCAGTTTGTCTCAAGTTCCACAAAGAAAGTAAGATCATAAAAATGTAAAAAATCCAAAGCATATTTTGATATAGTATATAGTGGGCAAGAGATCTCCAAAAACCGATAAATTTCTTGGTATCCTAATTATTGCATATTATGCTTCAGTTCCTTCAAGGAAAGATTATTGGTCAAATGAAAGCACTCTTAAAAATTGACGGTTTCGGATTCTATTCGTAAAAATTATTTTGATTCGGTATTTCGTCACAAACAATTTATTGATAATGCAAAACAACAAGATGAAGATAAAATCTGGAAACTACTTTATTTTTTTTTTTGTGTAAAACACATTAAATAAAAAAAAAATTGCTTCTGTTGCCTTTTATGTAATAAATGGAAGTTTTTGGTAAATTTTGTTTATAATAAATATAAAAATTGTATGCACTGTCCACTGTTACGTATATGTAACAGCCCCCAAGACCGATTATAGGCCAGATAGAAATTTGTTTATTAAAATATGTTCTTTGGCTAAGGTAATTTCTGTTTAAAATTTATTACGATAATAAGAATAAACAGCTGGTCAGAAATTATAGTTCTTATTTAAGCAAGTTTTTACCATACCTGCATTTAGGTCAGTCCTTACTTTTTTTGACTACCATTTGTATAGATCAAATCAAAACCACCTGGCTGTAAATCCTTAAAAGACCAAGTGGTTGTTGAGGTTTTACCTTAATCGCGAGCATGGTCCACACAATCATAAAGTAAAATTGTAAGCTGGAGCTGGACCTGCCAGGGTGTGACCTTGTGTACAGTTGCAATTCTGCAGATACTGTTTTTGCAGTGAATGTAAGAAAGCTTCAAATGAAGCTAAAAAACACTTCTATATTTTCAACTCCAACAAAACTATAATGAAACAAATTTAAACATAGCATGGTTACCTTTATCAAATTATTGTCACCGGCACCTATATTGTGGTTAATTTGGGTTTAATTAACAATAAATTGTAAATTTTTTTCAGGAGCAAAATGTTATGGTGAAAACTATTTTACTATTATTAGTGGTGAGCAAATTATAATTATTTTTAATCTTACCATATTCGGAGGCACCCTAATATAATTGTTGTATCTTGTGAGCTAAAAAAATAAACCTGTGTGATGTTGTCTACACGCGAAGGGGTGTTAGACTTAATATTTTTCTCCGGTGTTAATAGCACCGTTGAATTTTGCTTAAGGGCATTTATTATTAACGATTTTATTGAACGTATCCGATTAAAATATGTTTAACTATATCTAAACAATTGTATGAATACGGCAGAAAGTGTTATATTGTGAAAAATTTTAAATTGAAAAATTTCCAAAACAATTGAGAACGCTCTCTCGAGTTGGCATACTAGTCCTATACTATGGTACTCATGTTAGTAACATATTGACACTGTTGAGGTGAATAAAAATTCACTAGCCCAGGGGGCCACGGCTGCCAGATTTGACTATATATCGTCATTTTGACGATTTTGGGGTTTCAAAAATTTTTTCCAATTAAGAATTATGTACTCATTTACAAAAGTTTTTAGAATTATTTCTTTTTTCTAACAAATTATTTGATACTTTCGTTAATTTGGTTGACAGTAATTGTCCTGTGCAAGCAGTTCATAATATAAATATATTAATGTACACTTGGGATCCTGGTAATAGATCCATTTTCAAGCACTGACGGAGAATTTCTGATAAGTAAAATCGTTGTTCGATATCTCTCAGCTCATGTGGTATCCAATTTTCGTACTTTTTGTGAATAATTAAAGATGTTATTCAAGTCACGTCTCTAATTATAGATTCTAAGCTTTTGTGGCAAATTCAGATATGTATATGCAATCCTACGAAAACAAGACGCGCAAAGTCATTTGTTGCCAAGTTTCGAGAATTGACTTATTTGTATTACCAAAATGTTTTTCAAATAGTTTCCTATTGTGGATTATTGGAAACCTGAATTTTTCATATTTAAAAAAAACTTGCCACTCTTATTTAAGTTGGTCCGTGAAAGGAGTTAAACCTGCATTTATAGTCAATACTAAGAAAAGAGGTTTTATTTTTAACGATTTTTAGTTTTAAAATAAAATACAAAAAATATAATATATTTTTTATTTCAATCAAAACAAATGGAAAATAGTTAAACATTTTCAAAATTAGTGTTATTTTGCAATGACGATTTAAGTAAGTCGATTTATTTTGACGATTTGTTTTGCTAAATTTGACGATTTTCGACACATTTTATCTGGCAGCTATGCTGGGGGCTAGTATACAATTTGACATTAGCGTAGAAATTTTTGAGAATTTCAATTCACCATAGAACTTTGCTACCATTTCACACACACCCTTTATGGCAGAACCACCAAATCTAATGCACTGTCCTTTTTCTCTCTTTTGATCACACACCTACGTGCAGTCAATTGTTTATTAAAGCCAATCGGCCTTGCTTGAGCTTTCACACAAGATAATTGTGCTATCGCTTTTTTGCTCGATTCAATGTTACCATTTTAGTACATTCTTATGATTTTATAAAAAGAGAATTTAATATGCTCTAAAATAGTGTTGAAGTGATACAATTATAGAAATAATTTAGTTTAAAAGAAATATTTTCCATTTAGTAGACTGTGGAATAATAATAAGGTAAATTTATATAATTATAAAAGTATTTGGCAACTTTTCTTACATTGATTTCTATTCTCCTAATACTACCTATTTTTTAATGCGTGTGTTTGCTGGGATCTGCTGTATAGGCAAAATGATAGCAAGGCTCATGCATTAAATGTTTAATCAAATTAGGATTTCTTTGTCTAATGGCCAATTTTCAGGACTGATATTAAAACACATTTATGTTTAAAATCGTCTTAAATACAAAATTATTTTCTTCACTAAACACTGAAATGAAACTTAATTCACCGATGTGGTACATTTAAATTCAACTTCAGTTTCCATTGCAATAATATAGGCAACAATATCACAACAACAACAGGCAAAGCAATAATAGTCAGCTGTTACTGCTTTGCCACCTTGTAAATAATTACACTTTTTTATGATATTTTTTTGTATTTAGTAGTGCTACCAGACTTTTGTCTTAATTAAATAGGACTTTTCAAATAAAACTTAAAAAAGCAATCTGTATTTATAAATACGATTTAAGTTTATATGAAAGTTAACATAATACAAAAATAAATAATATCCTGAAAATTGGACATAAGTCATAGATTTTTTTTTAAAAATTTTTATTCATATTGAGAGTTTACTCATTATAACAAATTTCACCCGAATATATTCACGAATATGGATTTTTTAATTAATACATTATATACCTCAATAATTTGGATAATTTCGTAAACAGTTAGAATTTATTTTACTTCAAATTAAATTCATTATCAAGTTGACTGATGAACAATTTTTGCGTTGTAGCAATTTTTTCCAGAAAATCAGCATTTACAGAGAGCGAAAAAAGATGCTAAAAAGTTGTCAATCAATGGTATTATAACAATAAAGAAGTGTTAATAATTCTTCGACAGCGTCTGTTGCCAAATTTTTAACAAACCGTTGTCAAAGATGTAAAATTTGTCATTATTGATTGCATACATACTTATGTTGTAAAATACAATAAATGCTTAAAAGATAATGTCTATTTTTATTTAATTAATATGCAACGATGCGAAATTTTTTTTAATGAAATCTTTAAATAAAATTAAAATTAAATTCACTATTTAATTAAAATAATTAAAAATTATTAAAGAAATAAAAAAAAAATAATATCTCATGTGCTTTTATTGGTTGGGTTCAAAATGGGATATTCTTTACGACACTGAGAAAGAAAATTGTGTTGTTGAAATGACAAATAAATGTTGTCAATATACTAAGAGTGTGTTATCAAAATATTAACAACATGTTGTCGAAATGAGACCCTTGGGGGTTAATTATGTTAACAGTTTGTTCTCAAATTTAGACCAAATGGTGACAAAATGACAACGAGGTGGTTAAAAATTTTGACACCTCCGTCATCCAATTGAACACAAACGTAGTTGGCTCACTTTTGACAACGGATGATGTCAATTTTGGTATTTTTGTACCGTATTTTCCCCTCTGTGTAGTTTTTGTCAGTCAAAAAATATTTACAGTGATTTTTTTATTACTTTTTTACGCCATTCTGAAGAAAAACCTACCTTTTAAAAAGTCTTCAGCCCTCTCCCTCTAATGTTGACTTTTCTTTCTAATAGGGCATTTACATTACATCGAAATCTAGTAGATTTCATTTGAAATCTTCCTCCAAATCTAGTTCGTTTCCATTTTACTTGTTTGACATTAGCGAGATTTGGTTTTCACAACAAAAACCGCCGACTGAAAGTTTTTTGTGTAACACATACTTACATATAAAGAAATAGGCATTTAAAAATTTGCATTACATTTTCTTTATAATCAACTTCATTTATTTTATCAATATTATTTGTCCTTTGCATTTTTTTTTTTATTATTTTGCAAAATTTTTTAATGTTTTAACAATTTTAACAAGCAGCTATTATTGTTTTTGTTTTGTTTTTTGTTAAAATGTCATTTTTTTCTTGTGCAGGGAAGTAGCTTTTAATGCTATATAAGGAAAAACATAGTTTCATCAATAAGTACGTCTAGATTTCGAATAGATTTCGTCAAAATCTAGTCACGGAGTAGATTTTGTTTTGTACGGGAAATCTAGCCAAAAACAACTAGATTTGGCTCGAAATCTCGAAAGTGCTAGATTTCGTTGTAGTGTAAATTGGCTATAAGATTCTAAAAAAGTAACTCTCAAACGTAAAGTACTGTTTTACACCCGTATATAGCGGATGATTTATCAAGGGGTTTGATTTATAATGTAAAATAAAACAAATAAATTTGAAAGTAAACTAAATTTATTATCCGTCAAAGAACAATTTATGGCATTTACTGCCTTAAAAAGATATCATGTAAATGTTGGCCATGATTACGTCCGAGGTAGTCCATTCGGAACATCCAATTTTGGGCGACTCGTTCCAGCATAGCGACTGGTATCTCGCAAATAACACGATGTTGGCTTCCAAGACGCCAATCGTAGCTGGCTTATTCCTGAAGATCTTATACTTTACATATCCCCAGAGCAAATAGTCCAAAGGTGTGATATCGAACGATATAAGTGGCCAACTTTCCGTAGCAAAAACGTGAAAACCAAAACGATTTCTTAACAAGACCATTGTTTCAGGCGCTGTAGGGCTCGTAGCACCGTCTTTGTGAAACCAGAGCTCACCGAGACTATGCGCTTGATTTTCAGGAAGCATATAGTCCGTTAACATGGTGGTTACCATTGACGATAACATTCTGATTTTCTTAATTTTTGAAGAAATATGGACCAATGATTCCACCAGCCCATTAACCACACTATACCGTTGTTTTTAATGGATGTAATGGTAGCTCTTGGTACTCTTCGGGTTGCTCGTCAGCTCAAATACGGCAATTATGTTTATTAACGTGTTCATTGAGCCAGAAATGTGCTTCATCACTAAACAAAATTTCACGATAACACACCGGACTTTCATTGAATTTTTCCAGCTGAACAGCTGAACAATTTGGAGACGCTGTTGTGGTGTGAGTCTTTCCATGATGACTTGCCAAACGATACTGAGTAAAAATGACAAAGCAGTTTCATATGAGTCACGCGTAATCTGTAAAAAAGCATATTGAAAATCAAACCTCACGATGACTCACCCTTTATAATCAATAAACTGCTAAAACTTTTGTCTAGTCTCGATCGATCTAGGTGGACTTTTTAAATTAATTATTGGAGCATTTCGTCTTCTTTTCTGCTTTCAAGAGTATTATCTATCTATAGTAGCCCTCAAGAGCTTGTCGTGGTTATAATATTTCACTATTCTTTATTTTAATTAGAAGTAAGTACAGTGAAATCATTCTTAATGGATACCTTCCTTTAGTGGACACCCCCTTTGACGGACACAGTTTCATGGTCCCAAGATCATTCAAAATAAAAGCATTGAGTTCTTTTGAGAGGAAATTCCACTTTTAGGGACAAATTTAACTTAGCCCTTTGGTGTCCGGTCTTAAGTGAATACACTGGGCTATGGCTGCTACTCCTTACTTAATTTTTTTTAAACCTGTTTATAAATTACTCTTAAATTTTAAAATAATATTCCCAACTTTATCTCCCAAGGTAAGTAAAAGTTTTCCAAAAAATGCTGTTACACACATGTTTTAAATTTTAAAATAAGAATAAAATTTGTAAATTGATTAAAAATTAAAAGAGAGACAAAAACAGAAACATGTTGTAATTTTCGTTGTTGTTAATTTAAAGTTTTTTATAATTTTCTTTGAAATACGCCACATAAAAAACAGCCTCCCAAGTTGAGTGTCATGTTAATTGTTCAGAAGATGCAGCAGAAGTAGCAAAAAAAAAAAAACTTTTTTGGACGTTTGTATTCGGTATAATTGCTACTTGGAGACATCTTTTTTTATACATTTTCTTATGCCAACATTGTTAAGGACATATAAAATTCATGTTTCGACTAAAAAACACATTCATTCCCTTTTTTTTGGTTGCGTATAAATATTTGTTTAGAGCTCATTTCTTTTAATTTTTTTGTTCTATAAGACAGGCAACCTCCATTCAGATTCCATTTATTTTCTTTATTAAACAAAATTTTTTTTTGGTTTTGTTTTTTATAAAAATAAATTTAACAACTGTTTTTCTTTCTACAAGTACTTGTATTCATCATACTTGTACTTGAATACTTTTGTACGTATCTTAAGTGGTATATTCCTCATTCCAAGCGAAATGTTTCCTTCTACTAAAAATTATTTATATTTTCACAGCTTTTTTCTCTTTTTGCCTTTGAGGCCATGTGCTTAAGGTATGTAAGAGGATGGATTGAGAATTCGTAATACGAGTTTATATAATTATTTTGCTAATCAATGATCAGTTACAAGTCCGAGTGCTTCAATTGGTTGTGACGAATCTTTAATAAGCACCACCAAGAATAAAAACGGTTAGGAAGTGGACTTTATAGCAGATTTGTGATAATTATTATGAACCACTTGGGTGCCCTGGTAGTCAAGTTATCAGTGAGATATTCTACACTCATAGAAAAATGCATGTTCATATTGATGAAGCCCTAACACCATTGTGACATCAATGTTATTACAAATGGCATAAATTAGGAAAAAGTGTCATCAATCCAATGACAAAGTCATAAATTTTATTAATTTTGTCATATTTTATGCGTCATATATGCTATGACTAAAATGACATCAATTCGATGCTGCATTTTGTGTATTATCAACACTATTTTCACGTTTAAAAAGTAAAATAAGAAGCAAAAATCCCCAGATTCTTTTTTTTTTTTACACTATTGAGTAGAATACATCATATTTTCATGATTACGAAAACCATATCGGGCATGCTGCTGGTGTCTTAAAATTTAGAGTTCCTCTGTAAATAAAGGGCGGTATAGAACAAAAGTGAAAAAATTTGTGTAACGGTATGTAAATAATAATATTCCCTCACTTTAACTTAAGTCAATCCCAATGAGTTAATTTAATGACAAAGTGTCCTTTCAACGATGTTACTGAAGTTAGGTTGTGATGACTCATTTCGATTCGTCATTTGTGTAATGCCGATGTGCCATCCCATTGATGACATAATTTCAATTTTTGACCCTGATGACAATTTGGCCAAGTGATGTTAAGTGTCCTGGGGTCAAAAACAATGACACTTGTCATATTACTGAGGTCAAAATACATCAGAGTTATTACGCCTTTTCTACCAGTGTATTGTGTGAGGAGTCCATGATGGAATATAAAAAATTTTGCAAGCGTACCTATTTGGGACCTAGTATTGAAAAATGCAATATGAATTGGGATCTATCTATGTATAAATTTCATTAAAATATGCTTGATAGTTTCGGAGAGGCAAAAATTGCCCGCTATCTCCCCTCGTGATCCTATTTAAAAAAAACCATAGCTTATGTGTCCATATAAATATGGACCTATCTAAATTTCATTTAAATTGTTTTGATAGTGGACACAAAGACCCTATTGCGGAAAGCAGCCTCTACGGCGGCTATATGAAATTATGGACCGATTAGCCACATAGGCTTGGTCCTTGTGCCAGTTAGAACATATGCACCAAATTTCATAAAATGATTAATAAAATTATAAATTCAGAGTTGGACGGACATCCTTAAATCGACTCAGAAAGTGATTCTGTGAAACCAGTATGGACTTATGGAGTTCAAATACGGGACTGTGCAGCTAAAAACCAAATTGATATTATCAATTATTAAAATGAGGAGGTTTTTTTTTCAAACTTGATTATTCCACTTTCAACCGAAATTTTTTTTAATTATAAACGCATAATAAACGTTATGATTTTATGGGTTATTAAATTTTAAGTTTTTTTTTTAGATTTAACTTAAACATTTTTTTAGGAATTTTTGATGGAAAGACTCAGCACAGAACAAAGAACACAAATTGTTCAATTTAATACAGCATTAGATTATGCAGACATAAAAACGGTATCGAATAATAAGCGACCAGGCCCATTTTCACCTCAATGGTCACCTCAATATAAATATGGGGCACCCAAAACCCGAGAATACTTAGCACCCACTTAGATGCACAGTATGGTATGGAATGACTTCAGAAAAGATCATTGGACCATATTTTTTCCAAAACGACAAACAAAATGCGGTTAACGTTAATGCCGTTCAATACCGGGCAATTATTGAAAATTATTTAAGGCCCAGGTAGAGAACAATTCAGAATCGCGGTTCCAACAAGGAAAAGCCACAGCTCGTCAAACTGTGCCTCTTTTTTGGCGATCATAATGTTATTACTTATATGCCACCTTTTATTTACCAAATTTTGCAAAAAATTTCGCTGTCTGAAAATGTTTATTATCTTTGAAGTAAATTAATTAATTACTCTTGGTTCATTATCAATTTATCCTCGTTATTACAAAGATTCATTTAGTTCCATAATATTTTTTCTCCACCTTTACAATTGTCATCTACACTCATTGTGTTGGCACTCTGTCATCAACAAGATTTAAAGAAAGGAAAAAACAGACAAAAAAAATTCTGAAAAATAAATAAACAGGACACTACACGTACTAAACTTTGTACAGTACCCGAGTACACACCTTGTGCAGCTCCATGGGGATGCACTTCTCATCTGCATGGTCGGTAGTAAATTAAAAATGTTTCTTTATATTTTTTTTGTTCAATGTTAAACTGTAGTTGTTTCATAATTTGAAGATAATTTTTCAAGGGGCAAAAAATATACTTTTAATAACAATAAATAATAAAAAAAATAGAGAAATAAAAATAAACATTAAATATAAATATAAGTGTTTGTCATTACCAGGGGATAAATGGATGGATGGATAGTCAGTATTACATGCAGGTTTTAATTCAACCGTAAAATATTATTGTAATCTTATTCGGGTTTGTTTCCTTTTTTTCCTTAGATTTTTTTTGCCGGATTTTTATTTAAACAATTGTTTTTCTATTGTCCTGTGAGTAGTGTTAAGCAGTTGAGGAAATAATTATTTCATCCTTAAGTAATGGAAACTATTTGGTTTTCATTTCATGTCCAAAATATTTTATAGAGCACTAGCCTTACCCGGTGCGCTTTGCTACCCCCCATTAAAATTAAATTAGTAATTTTTTTTACAACAGATCTCGTGTATTTATAACCATATAATTTGTACAAAATTTTTAACTTCTTCTAAAGGGTGATTCATCGTAAGATTAGATATGCTTTTTTACTCATATCAAACCGCTTTATCATTTTTGTTCAGTATCGTTTGGCAAGTCAAAATGGAAAGACACACACCACAACAGCATCTCCAAATTGTTCAGCTGTGTAACGAAAATCAGCGTTCAGTGAGGAATGCTTTTCGTGCGATTCGAGGAAATTACGGAGCGTATAATCGACCTATTGAAACCACTCTTGCCAACACCATTTGCTAATTTGAGTCCCAGTTTACATTAGTGGATGATACTCGACCAGTTAGCACGTAGTTGAGTGAGCATAGCATTTACGGCTGAGAGTGTACGCTAAGCTGGTGAGAAATCGATTCGTCGTCGTTCTCAGGAGCTTGGCTTGTTGTATTCGAGAACTTGGCGTATTTTACGTAAGGAAATCGGCCTTAAAGTGTACAAAATTCAACTTGTGCAAGAATTGAAAGGCGACTTAAATTTGGGCGTTAAACAATGACCTTGTTGAGAAATCATTTTGGTGAGCACTTAGTTTAACATATTAGCTATGATTGGTGCTTTGGAAGCCAATATTGTTTGGGCTATTCGCGAGATGCTAGTCACTATGTTCCAACGAGTCGCCCAAAATTGGACCTTCCGAATGGACCACCTCAGACGTAGTCATGGCCATCATTTACATGATATAATTTTCAAAAAGTAAATACCATAAATTGTTCTTTCAACCCATAATAAAACTTTTAAGCGCACGTTTAAACTTATGTGTTTTATTATACATTATAAATCAAACTTCACGATGATTACCCCGATATTATTTGTCTCAAGCTTTTTATTCCTAATTTGGAAACTTTTCCTGAAACATTCCGTAAATAGCTGATCGTACGGTTGTGATTTTTATTAACATGATCACCTGCACTATGACCTAATCTCATGGTGGATCTCAACCACTTGGTGATTTATATATGCATTTACCAAGTGCCTTCGTGTATGCGAGAGTTGCAATTTGAGCATATAACTGACGAAATTATATTCTCCCCCTTGCTTAGGAGCTGGATCAATTTTACTTTTTAAAGTAAAATTGATTAAGATTTCATTTTCTCACTTCTCATTTAGTTTATATTCTTAGCTAAATATGTACATTAACTTTTTAAAGTAAAAATCATATCGGGCATGATGGTGGTGTTTTATAATTGGAACTTTGTAAGATGTGAAACAGGTAAGTAAATTAATTATAATAATATTCTTCTTCTAATTTCAGTTTTGATTTATTTAAAGTACGAATTCAGGATTAAATCAACTTTATAACACTTGACTTAAGTACATTTTGAGATTGATTCAATCTCAGTTTTACTTAAATCAATCTCATTTTTGGATTATTTTAAGTACGAGTCCGGGATTGAATATGGATAAGTTGAGTATTTCGCGACTGAATAATCCGTACTTGAATCAATCTTTCTGTACTTGATTCAAGAAAATTCGTATTCACCGTACTATTGATACTGCTTCGGATTGATTTGAGTACGGATGGATTGATTTTTCTTTTGAGTGTACTGCTAATCTGATTCAAGGCAGTTTCCATGCTGCAACAGAACCATAGGATGACTTACACATGACAGCAAATGCTCAATCCACATGGGCTCCCTTATGAATAATGAAACCCCTTATGTAACCCACGACGTGGGTATAACTACAACCACCTCGTGCTATCCGAAAGTATTCCTTCGAAGAAGGACAATACCATCTTCCGAGTCCTTAGGACACAGAAAGCATTTCTTGGAAAGCATACTTACGGAGACTTTACCAACAGTCAGACCGGCTTGCTAAGCCGGGGGCTACTGACCCTCGAGGCACCATCAGTTAAGTACTCCTCCTTGAAATCATTAGAACCAAAAGAGCTCTGTGATTTCGGATGTTTGCAGCATCCTAGGTATGCACACACCTGGTCGCTCCAGCATAGATTTTCAATGTCCCAGAATCTCCTCTAGAGTGCTACCATATCTTAAAAAGAAAAAAATTTAAGCACATCAAAGGCTCACCGAAGATGCTTTGTGTGATTCAGAAGTCATGATAACCACACAAAAGAAAAAATCCGTCCAGGCCAGTCGAAAATTTTTTTGCAATATTCCATTAAAATTATTGTCGGACAGAAGAAGAACTGGAAATGTTGTTGAATCAGAATTTCGTAGTATCACAATGGATCAATAAAGGTTTATTCAGAAAAGACAGAATATTTATTGAATCTTGAAATCAGTCATAAACAATTACATGACAATTAAAATTCTATACCATAATTGAAGAAAAACAATATTTAGTCCTTTAAATTAAATTTTTTACGAAAAACAGTTTAGAATACTTTCCTCCTCTGTCCGCCCAACTACTAGAAAATACACCATTTTAAAGGCATTTACTTACAGAAGTGCACAGTATATATTTTATTGCAGTCTGTTCAATATTTTCGGAGTTATATGCGTTCAAATTTGCTACTAACACACATGCAAAACACAGAAATAAAAGATTTGTTGTTTTCCAATTACACAAATATTTTTCTATCAAATAACAAAAAATAAAAAAAATGGGGTGATCGATTCATCGACATTTTTAGGAACCGATTTTAGAATTCGTATTAATACTGAACCTAGACACATAAAATTTAACACACAGAGTCCAGAGTAATTGAAAAACTACATCTAAGAGGATAATTTTTGATACTTCATTGTTTTTAAATTGATACTTTCTTATTTGCACCTTGGTTCGTTAGAAATAACAACATTCATAGCGACCTTGACATTCCCAAAGTCAAAGAAGAAATTAAAAGATATAGCAGCAATTATATGAACAGACTCAGTTACCATGAAAATATCCTTGCCATAACTCTCCTTGACGATACTAACGAAGTTAGACGGTTAAAAAGACGACATATATTAGATCTTCCTTTCCTACCCTAATCAAAATTTGTAATGTCATATATGCAATATTGATCTATTATCATTATATTTCTGGTTATTATTAATTGCAAACTTATTCTAATCATTGAAATAGAACAACTTAAGTAGCTAGACACGTAATATTAAATACTGGTTAAGCTCAATGGAACTTAACACTTCTGTATTTTTTAAATTTTTATGAAATTTGCCCATTATTTAATTGTTTTTAAATAGATTGCAAATAAATAAATAAAAAAAAAAAAAATATTATTGAAGTTAAAAACCTAAATTAAACATTTCGGATTTGAGTGCAAGAGAATATATGGATCGGAGGTTGGTCACTCGACAAATCTATCCACTACGGAAGAAAACAAATGATCGTAACATGTTTATTCTTATATACTTATATTTGTTATGTATGTTTTCTTCATATAAGCATAAGTTATTATGGCCGAATTTCGACCACTGTAGGCAAACACTAGTTTCTATAAATTTTATAAAAACTTTACTACGAATAAATTGTTAGTTTCGCAATGTTTTGCATTATATGAGAAACTTATGTAAGTAATGCCAAAAAAGCAGCTACGAAAGTTTATTTCGTAAAACTTAGTATGGAGTTTTTCAACGTTGTTCTTTTTACCAGGGATGTTGAATGGGATTTACAATTTTGTACCAACTTCCAAAAAAAATTTACTTTTTGGACCTTCACCGTACCATTTTTTTAATTTATTAACTGCCTGTTTGTAGAACGCGAGCGCAAAAGTGACTCGTTTAATTTACATTTAAAACAAAAACAAATTTTTAAATTCAATTGTGAAAGATCTGACCACCGTCTGTACGAGGCATTATAAATATATAAGATCAAAGTCAGGCACTTATTTGTTTAGTTAATAAACTATTTGGAATTTTTACATCATAGCAGCATGAATATGACGATCTGAACTAATCCTTGATAATGTTGGCACATGAAGTCTGTTTCTTTCCCTAGTTTTTGCAGACGAATGTGGAATGGATAAAATTTTAGCAACGACTCTAGAAATGTCACGAAACATATGGACATTGTAAAAGGGGTCTAAGCGCTGTATACAGCACAATACAAGTCCCATATTTAAGCGCCCATTACATTAACGATTTGTTGTACAACATAAATGTAATTAAAAGAACCCAATAATTTGTTTGTTATACTAAAAATTCAAAAAGGGGGAACTTTGAAAAAATTTGGAATTGTACCAAATGAGTCACGGTAGTAACACGGTACTTAAGAAGGTCAAAATGTACTAAAAAAAAGTACTTTAACATCCTTGGTCATTACCCAATGAACACGGAGTTTTGATTTCAAACTAAAAATTTTTTTGAAATCGAAACTTTTTTCAAATGACAAACGTTTGAAAGTGAAGGGGAAATATTTCCATATTGAGAAATTTATTTATTTTTAAAATGCTTTCAAACGTTTTTCTTAAATATTTTTCAAATGTGGTTTGTAATACAATGTGGAACATAAATAAATAAAATATTTTTTAATCCAAACTTTTTGTTTTCCTATTTTTTAATTAGGCTAAAGTTCATTAAATTTAAATTTAATTTATTTATTTTGATGAAGAAAGGATTTTTACAACATGAAATTAATTAAAATTTGTTTGATAATTTTTTCATTCTTGACTGACCGGGGAATCGAACCCACGTTCTCGGACAGGTTGATTTGACATGTTTCGATAGTAAGCACACTATCTCGTTAGAAATCTTAACCGTTTAACCCTCACCGCCATTGACGACGGCTGGCAGTCAATAGTCAAACATCAATATTTAAACCAAATGGTATTTTCACATTTTTGGTGGGTCGAAGTTTGTTGTAAATAATTATTTTTTTTTTAATTGATTTACATGTTCTTCCTTACTTCTGTTTTTCATATTTTATGTCAAGAATTCTTCTTGAAGTCCAAAGTACATTTTTTTCTGAAATAGTTATGTTTTTATTTAAATTCATTTTTTTTAAATAAACTTTCAGCTAAGCATTTGGCACTATAACTTCAGCTTAAAGATGAAATACTGTTTTTTCCGTGCTCTGCGTAGCACCGTGAGAAAGAAACAAATAATTTCATAACTTTCCCGTTTTATTTTTCTTCGCATTTATATTTATTGTTGTTAATTTTTAACTCACAAATAATTTATATTTTTTCAAAACAAATTCGGTTAGTCATGGTCCAGACTTGCAATTTTTGTTGCGGCAATTTTTAAAAATTCTGCTTTGAAATTGCATTAGTGTCCAGATTATGATGTTGTAGTTTGGCAATTTTTTTATTTTTATCTTGTCTTTCCTCTTGTTCCTTATATATTTTATATATAAATACAAATACACCTTCAACTACAGCCAACTTCAAGTTAAAAAGTTTAAGTATAGGAAAATCAAACGGTATTGCAGAGTGCATGAAACTGAGTACCCCTCCCAATCTTATCACCCCTCTCACCAATAAACCCAAGAATTGGTGCAATAAAAATTGCAAGTCTGTACCATGACTTTAATCTTGATAATTGTAAAACATATTCCACTTTATTCTTGATTTCATAAAGAAATTAATTTAATATGTCATCGTCCAGACTTGCAATTTTTGTTGCAGCAATTCTTGGGTTTATTGGTGAGAGGGGTGATAAGATTGGGAGGGGTACTCAGTTTCATGCACTCTGCAATACCGTTTGATTTTCCTATACTTACACTTTTTAACTTGAAGTTGGTTGTAGTTGAAGGTGTATTTGTATTTATATATAAAATATAAAAGGAAGAAGAGGAAAGACAAGATAAAAATAAAAAAATTGCCAAACTACAACATCATAATCTGGACACTAATGCAATTTCAAAGCAGAATTTTTAAAAATTGCAGCAACTACAATTGAAAATCTGGACGATGACTATGTAATTTTTCTATAATTGTAAAAAATATTTCACTTAAATCGCCATTTTTAATTGTTTACATTTATTTTTAGCTTTAGTGTTGCCAAGATTATTCTTTATTTGAGAATAACATTTAATATCGAATTGAAAAAACGTTGTATTGTATATGTTTATATTTGATGTTCAAATCAAATAATTGGAAATGGTTTAAAGAAATTTCTTACCAAAGCTTTGAATTCGTGTTTATTGGCTAAGTCACAGAATGATTGAGAACTCAAATACGTTAACAAATTTAAATTAAATCTTAAATACTTAACGTTAGCATTTAAATGGTAAATAAATTTAACTCTTTAAATAAATAATGTACTTTAGAGTTCCAAATTGCAGCATTTTAATCCAAAAGTGCTGTTTCACACGCTTCAGGTTTAGCCGTCTTGTCTTGCGTTTCTAGGAGAGAAGGAAATAGAAAGTGCTACCTCTTTTTCGATCTTTAATAAAAAATCAAGATTTGACAACTAAGACCTGAAATATGTAAATCAGTTCTAAGTTCTTAACAGTTTCGATAAGCTTAAAGGAAGAATTATGGCATAATGTTTACGTAACTCAATAAATAGATCGACACCGATAAGTCAGCTATGATTAAGCAAGTGTAAGTCAAAATTTTTTACGTTATGCGCCAAATATCACATGAAGGGTTGAACTAAATTCGACCAGTTTAAGCACCGTAGGCGAAAAACTATTATGGAGAAATTCTGTAAAAGTTTTCACTTCTTACACTCTTTCACTCTTTCTATAATTTTTGTAGAAATCTTTTTGTCAAGACTTTAATACTTTTTGCATTATGGTTGAATATATTTTAAGCTTTGAACTTTATAAAGCTAAATATCCATTTATTCTATTTTTTTATCATTAATTAAATGAACAAATAAATTGATATCCAATAACTTATCAACCACACTTAACATTTTTCAAATAAGCAATTTAGCTACAAAAAAATTAAGTTTAATGAAAGTCTGTTGATTGCAAAATGGAAAAAAAAACAATTACGTTTTGTGGCCAATACAACAAAAACAACCGAAAACTAAAACAGCAGAACTCCAAACAGACAGCGAAAATCTTAATGTGCCATTAAATATTTATCACGCCACTGTGTTTTAATGCACCCAAAAACACTGTCAAACAACAAATGCGAGGGTTTAGTGATGCTTGTCACAAAAGAATATAAAAATTATTTAAAGGAATAATAATAATTTAAAAAATAAAAATCCAGCTACAACAGAATTAAGGGAAACAAAAAATAATGCGTAAAGGACACTAAACAGTGAAGGGGCAAAAACAAAAAAGATGCCAAACGAACACAGGGCACAGAAGAGAACAATCTAATATTTTTACATCAACCAAGCGAATAAAAATTATAATTTATAATAATATAAAATATGAAAATAACTGAAAAAAAAACGATTTTACTGGAAAGCGCACAAATGCAAATAAACGTAGCGTAAACGTAGAAAATTTTAAACTCAGACACACATTCACAAACTTATTCCATGTGTCTTAAGAAAATCGAAAAATTTCAAAATATGAAAAGACAGAGAGAAGATCTTCTACTTTATATTTAGGTATAAAATGTGCTTTGGAAAGCTTAATATTAAAAAATTTTAAAATCTAGCGTACGTATCTGCAAACAGGACAAGGACATATACACTCATATCAAGCCATACATACAATCATTTTTACCCTCACAATCACATTGAAATGGTGCTGTTTTGCTTGAATAAATACATGTTTTATTTGTAGGAGTGCTCCTGCTTTGTAAATTTACATGTTTCAGACACAAACCCATACAAATAAATAAAATTATATTCTGCTACAAAAGTGTTTGAACAGTGTTGACAATTTTTCAATCCTAACACTAACAAGTTAGAGTGCTATTTTCGGCGTGTGCCGAATCTTAAAATTCGAATCATAATAAAAATACAATTGTAAATGGTTAAAAATACATTTTTGATATATTTTTGAGTTTTTTTTAAAAAACTGATACGTTAAGACAAGTGAAAGAGGTATTTTCTCATTAGGTTTAATTGTATTAATCTTCGGCCAGAAGGCTTTTAGGCCGCAATATTAACAAGGGTCAAAGGTTGCAATTTTATAAAAACATGTTCAGCTGCAGTAGAGAAAATAATATTTTATTGGTAGCAAATTTAAGATACTTAAAAAAGTCATCAGACTTTACATATCCCCAGAGAAAATCGTCCAAAAATGTGATATCGCACAATCTAGGTGGCGAATTTACCGTAGCAAAACGTTGAAATAAGTAACAATCCCCAAAATGATTTCTCAACAAGGTCATTGTTTCACGCGCTTTATGGCTCGTTGCGGCGCCTGGTTGAAACCAAAGACCACCGAGGCCATGTTTGAATTTTAGGAAGCAAAAAGTCAGTTAACATGGTACGATAACGGTTACCATTAACCATAACAATCTAATTTTTCTCATTATTGAGGAAATATGGACCAATAATTCCCCCAGCCCATAAGCCACAACATACCGTTGTTTTTAATGGATGTAATGGTCGCTCCTGGTACTATTCGGGTTGCTCATCAGCCCAAATAAGGCAATTTGGCTTATTAAAGTATTCATTGAGCTAAAATTGTGCTTCATAACTGAACAAAATTTCACGATAAAACACCGGATTTTCATTAAGTTTTTCCAGAGCCCATTCACTGAAAATAAGATGCTGTTGTGGTGTGAGTCTTTCCATGATGCCTTGCCAAACGATACTGAATAAAAATGACAAAGCAGTTTGATATAAGTCACTCTTGATCTGTAAAAAAGCATATTGAAAGCAGATGAATCACCCTTTAAATAAATGTATTTCAAAGATTGTGCGAAATTCTCCGCAAAGTGTTACTCTATCCAATTCTATAAGGGACTAAAAACAAAAAGGTTTACGTTCCTAAGGTAACAGTTATAAGCCCAAGTCAATGGCTCCAAAATTTATTGGCAACTCATACTCAAAATATTTTTGAATTTTCTTTTTTTTATTTGGTACGCTTCAGTTCTGAGGCCTCTAAATATTCAGCATATTTTTATGATAATAAAACATTTTTGATTTTTCTTCAAACGCGCTTTAATAGTTTGTTAAGCTATCAATCACCCCAATTAATAACACAAAATGTTTGTATGTACAATTTTTACATTTACTTTCGCCATTCTTTGAATGGTGGTTATGCAAGTTAATCTTCAAAAAATATATGGCTTTTAGTTAATTTTCTAACATGAATTTTTGAAAATGCTTAAAAAATTTAACGGGTCTGTCTGTCAATTGCTAAAGTTAAAGAAATCTATTATAATTTAAAAATCCAAAAATAACATGACTAAAACATGATATTTTTCTTATGCTTTTTAAATTCTGTTTTAGGTAAATCTATTTTTGCTGAAAAAAATCTTTTAATTGACACCACTACACAGCTTATAGTTACATTTTTCATAACAACCACGATTATACCAGATTGTCTTAAATATCCTTATAGAAGTACGAGTATATAAAAATCAAAAAGAAAACACATATAAATACAAATATTACCCGCTTACACATTTCAAAATAAAACAACGACCAATGTCCTCCCCAAACACACACATCTTCTACACGTAGCGAAGACAATAAGAACTACAGCATCATTACCCTTGTAAGAGAAATGGATATGGAAGGACTTGAAAAATGCTGATGAGGCACACGTCATTTCCAACTGAGCTTACTTAACATTTTATGCCGATTTTACAAAAAAAAAAAAAAAAAAAAAAAAACAAATATATTAAAATTACGTTGAATTTACGCAGTAACAACCACAATAACAACAGGAATATCTCTCTGTCTACTTGAATTAAACATTCTGAGACAATGTATTTATGCCCCAAAATGAAATGTCTGACGAAAGGACAATACGAGTGCGTTTAAAGTGATATTTTTTTTTAATGGATAAATATACATTTTAAGCTGCTGCTTTATTGCAATACATTTTATAAAGAAATATAACTACGATTATTATTGTTTTAAATATTTAAGATAAATATTTTTTTCTGATATTTTGAGGTTATATGCAATATTTTTGTGTCTATAAAAAGTGGTGGATTTCGGTGTTTATTGATTAAAAAAAAATACATGTAAAAAGTATTTTTTTATATTTAAAATATTTTAGATTATGCCTGGCTTTTCCAGGTAATTTTTCTTATTGGAATTTTTCTTTTTTTTACATCCGTTTAATGGATATTGTTTGAGGTCAGATTAGGATTCTTAGGATTCTCCGCAAACACCGGCTTATGGACTGGCTGCGTTACAATACTTAAATCCATAGAGAAGTCGGGACTTAATGCAGAAGTTGACAATATTAACTTTGGTTCTTCTTGATATGTGAGGAGACCGCTTAGTGCGATTCTGAATATCATCACTTGAACCACCAGTAGCTCTTAATATACTATCCAGGAACGTATATAAATTTGAAAACATTTTCAAGTTCTCCATTTATGGAGAACGTCCTGTTATTTGAAGAGTTATACGCATTATCTTGGGTTTATACGCATTATCTATGCTCATCACCAAAACTTTGCTGCGATGTCGTTTTAGTTGTGAGAAAGTAGGCAGATATAATTTGCACAGTCGAGACTTTTCTGAAAACCCCACGAAATTCCTCTCACCTCACGGGTTACTCTGTTCATAGTATTGTAAAAAACTATATTGAAAAGCAGGGGTGATAGAATACAGCCTTGCGTTATGCCAGTAGTTACGGTAAATTTATCACTAACACAGCCTTCATGCAACACCCTAAAACTTACAGAGGGCTTATATCAGTGATATTGCTTTTTTTAGCAGTGCCTTATCATGCATGGGTATTCCAGGTTACCGAATAAGAGAGAGAGAGAGAGAGTGGCGCATGCCTTCCAAAGTCTATGAAGTCAATGTACAAATAAGATCTCAACACAACTGACTGCTCTATTATAATCTTTAGACGTTCACATGATCTATGCAGGATTTTGAAGTCGCAAAACAGCTTTCTCACTGCGTAGGTAGGGATCAAATGCATTTGATAGCCTTTTGTTTATAAGTTGTGCACTATATTGATGAGTGTCATAGCACGCCAGTTCCTTCATTAAGATAAATCTCCTTTTTTGGGATGTTAATAATGAGATTATAGAGAAGTTTTCCAGCACATGGAGTCAACATCTAATAGGATTTGCAAAAAATCGAAGCAGGAATATTTTTAAGAACTGACCATCACGAAGTCAACGACTTAATCAGGAACGGGTGCTTCTTTTTAAAATGACGTTCACAATTCCTCGCCAAAAAATACAAAGAGTTCAAGCAATTAAGCGACAACTCAAAATTTCTATATTTGATTCTAAATTGATTGTTATTAAATAAGCCCTTACAACAACTACAAAAAATAATGCAAAATAATACAACCAGCCTACCGGGTGCCTTGGTAGGCTGGTTGTAAAGTAAATATGGGCCTGTAGAAAAATCGATCTCTATTAATGATTTAAAGATGGAAACAGACATGTTGAAGTTTGAGCTTTGAAATAGATGTTCTTAAAAACGAAATTTTTATTGGTTTAGGCACGCATGTATGTATATTCGAATGAGTCCACTCCAACCAGTCTGTATAATGATCAATTCGATATTTTAATTAACTTCAAAACAATGAAGTGGCCCAGTAACTGATTTTTGATCAAATTGAAGTAGGCCAATCATGCGGCAACATACAGGTTATTTATTTACTTGACAGATAGGAATGGTCGTCCATGAAATTAAGATTTTGGTTTTACAGATGGTGTTGATGCGAATACCAGCATATTCTGATGTTTTTGGCCCTTAACCACTTTCGTGGCCGATTTAAACTAAAATTTGCTGACGCTAATCATTACCAATTGCACCAATAATTTTCGGAAAATCAAAGCTATTGTGAAATTACAATTATTTCTTAGATGCCTTTGCTTTTGACTTAGCTCCCCAATAAAATAAAGAGCTTCCAACGAAGCTTTCGCTTCCCATATCGCTTACGCTGATAAGCTGGTATCACACGATATTCACACTTTTTAATACACCGATCGTGTGACTCTACAATTAAATAGTTCATGTACCAATCGCGCACAATATTGTGCTTACTTTTGCAAATAAAATGCAACCCTGGTGCGTCACTTGATATACAACTGGTGTGACTACTTGATATACAACCACGTGTCAATAAAAGTAAAAAAGTTGTTACTTGTCGATACTACAACAAGTAACAACACCAACAACACAACAATGTATTTTTTTGTTGCTTTCGCTGATCGATATATCAAAAAGACAAGCAACTTTTGCCATATCTCTCTCTAAAGTTGTATGTACACGACATGTTTTTTACATCTGACTTGTCAAATTTCCCACTGCAAAATACATACATGTCATGTATTACCTTTAAAACATTGCATCTGTACAAGTCAGACGCAAAGTCATCTGACAAAATTTCAATTAGAGCGTGCTCTATTTTCTTCTGACAAACCATCTGACATCAGCTGTGTCAGAAATCTATGACGGGAAGAAAACCGCAGCGGCGGTGCATTGTTGACGGAATCATTAGCCGGCTATCGATATATGTATAATCATTTCACCATTGAATAGATATTATGTACATATATAAATAAAAACGTATCATTATAATATCCTAAATTGGAATATTCGAATTTAAAGAAAAAAAAATGTTTAGATGGCTGAACTTTTTTACGGCGCAAATAAAAACTTTTGTGGCGGTAGCACGCTATTTTGAAACCAAGAACTACTTTGGTTTAATCCATAGCTACAGAGAAAAAACATAGTCAATGTCAGAAGCAAATTACATGTACGTGTGTGACCAAATATTATAAAGCTTATGTAAAAAAGCAATTTTGACAGACATTCACAATTACATGTGACTTGAAAACTTGACAAGTCAGATGTAAAAAACATGTCGTCTACGGGCACCTTAAGTAAGAAAAAAAGTAGTACAGCTGTGCCTTCAACGCCACCTGATAAATGAATTCGCCTTGGTTGTGCCAATGTTTATTGTGTTCTTGTGCGGTAATTAGACAACATAATACGCGGCAATATTTGCGTTTTTTAATAAATATTTTTTGTGTTTCTTTTAGTAGGTAATTGAGATATTTAGTATTTTAATAACATTAACCATTTTTTCAAAAATAAAATTAAAGATAATATATAGAAAGAAAAACTTCCCACATTCTATTTATTTATTTTTTATTTATTGTATTTATTTGTTATGCATTATAATTGTATAAACCTTTTTTTTTTTAATTAGTGCTATTAACAAAATACGTATGTCAGTGTGAATTATTCCAGACTTTTAATAAAACTAAAATACAACAAAGTACTATTTATTTTTAAGGTATTCAGGTATGAGATGCAAATCGATCGTTTTCAAAACGATAGTTTGTAGAGAGTGGGATAAATTTCGAGCGATTTTAAAACCTATTTCTGAATTATAGTCTTACCTCAATATTCAAAAAAAATATTTTTGTTTAATAAAAGGTTTATCAAAGACATTTTCATAGACTATTTGGTTTAGTAGATCTTTCTGAAAACAAATTATAATTTTCTATAAAACTACAATATATCCCATCATTCTTTTTCGATATAATTACGTATCAAAAATTGCAACTTATGTTGCGTTTTAGAAACTGGTTTAATATATGCAGTTGAACTAAAACGGCGTCACCTGACTTAAAAAATCTTGTAAGGCTCTTGAGAAATAAAAATAGCAACCATTTTGTCACGTTTTTGTTTGTGTCTAATATTTTTAAAGGAATTCTTTTAATTGCAAATTTTCACCATTATTTTTCCTAAAGTCATGCGGGCAAACATTTTTTAACCAACAAAACTGCATTAAAAATTCCACATGTGTTTATTTTCTTCTCTGCACGTTTTAATAATTTCAATATTTGCGCTCATAACATGGCTGGCTGACAGTCTTAACAACCATGTTGATTGTTCTTTCCAGCATTGTTGTTGTTGCTGTTGCTGTACTGTACAATTTAACTCCCATATGAATATGAACGAAATCGCGCATGTGGTAGATTTAAACGCCCTAAACTTGCATGCATCTGAATGTTTTGTCTTGTCTTTATGTGTATTCACTATTTCTTATTTATTATGGCTGGTGGCGAGAAAAAAACACAACATTTTTATTATAATTTTCTTGGCAAAATATAAAATTAAATGAATGAAATTTATTCGAAAATGGGAATGTTTTCAACTCCCACCCTTAAATACAACCATTTTGGCTTAAATGTGTGCAGTTTTTTTCTTCTTATTTTTTTTTTTTGCAAAATAGTGGAATGTTGGGTTCAAAAGATACCGCCAGAATTTTTACGTGGATGAACCACGTGTACGTTGCTACTCGTTTCAAGTTAAAGTTAAGAACAAAATGTTGCTGAAATTGAATGTTTTCTTTAGATTTGAATCGTAAATACATAAATTTAAAAGCGAATATTAATTATTTTAATGATGAGAGAATAAATTAGAATCTGTTAAGAAGGCAATTTCCACACTTTGTTTACTGGATTGTGTAATTTGTTTTTTGCTTGGCTTAATTTACTTTTTTCCTTTTTAAAATGTATTTAAATGTTTATAAATCGCGTAAAAAGCAACACTTATTAAAATACGCAGTTGACTTAATAACTTCCACTTCTTGAGTTATTTACTCATACAATATTAATGCTTTTGCTTCAAAGGTGTCTTTTACTCTCCCTTCTCAGCACAATCAAAATATAAATTAAAATTTACTTTTAATGCAAATTTTCTTGTACAAAACGAATTAATATAAATAACATTACTAGTAGAATAATGTTATTGAAATCCCTTAATTTTTTTTCTTTGGGCATCTTCTAAAGTTCCTATTTTCGGAAATAATTTCCGAAAATGGTTTTAGAAATTCCTGGGAGTTTTAAGACGGGAAATCTTGGGAAATACTCCGCAAATTAGTAACACTAAACTTAAGGGACATCAAATAGTACTTACTTCTAGCTTATCAATGGGGACCGGAGGAAGGGAAACCCAAATCCTAATAGAACAAAAGAGAAAAGGAAAATTGTTTTAGAAATTCCGAGGAGTTTTAAGACGGGAAATCTTGTGAAATACTCTGCAAATTATTAAAACTAAACTAAAGGGACATCAAATAGTACTTACTTCTAGTTTATCAATGGGGACCGGAGTAAGGGAAACCCAAATCCTAATAGAACAAAAGAGATTGTAGGATTGAAAAGTCCCACGCCCAAAAGACTAGTTTCTATATTAACGGGCCGCATGAAACTATGAAATTAATAACCTCGCTATGCGATTACTTATCTATTGATATAATATGCGAAGAAAACGAAATACTTGAACACTGCCCTGTGGGAAATTTGTGTCAAGGGGTCTTAATGCACTTATCCTGTGACCAGTGAACACAATATTATAATAAAAAGGAACGAATTGTGATAGGTGAAAACAAGACATATTACATAACCGGTGATAAAGTGTTTAAAGTGTAGTTACTCCAGATGAAAGGTAATTGACACAAAACTAGTCATGTGGCTGGGTTTTGTACAGGCTGATACATTCTGTTATTGTAACTTTTTATCAAGGAGATCTATCATATTAATATGGTTCACTCGGGACAATATCTGCGATAGGCATTACATTAGAAATTTAGTTTGGAGTCATATGCCCAAAACTTAAAATCCCGAAGTCGAGATCTCAAAAACTCTAAATTTCCAAATACCGAATTTAAAAATTCCGAAATTCAAAATCCTGAAGTTTAATATCTCGTATTATTGTACAATTTTGTTACTTAATATCGCTCGATAAATAGCAATGTTAGGCCTTTCGTCGGCCGCAAGGATTTTCTTCTCTATGGAATAAAAAACGCCGGCTTTGCTAACTTAAGCTTTCAATATAAGAAAATTTAATGGTCTCAAAGTAAAAATTGCGATTTTCATTGGGGTCATTGCTTATTCCTTGGTATTGGGGTCACTCTTCATTTTACCTAAAGTGTAAAAACACCCCAACATAAGAATGCAAACACTCCAACATAATTTTAGTACTTTGGGGTCATATTTCCTGGAGTCACATTTCCCGCCGCCCATCTAACACCGCAACGGTCTTGGCAGCTAATTTTAATGCGAATTTTATAGTGGAATATTCAAAATATAAAGGCAGAATATCTGCGTATTTCAAAGTTCTATGAGCAATAGACAAATAGAAAATCAGTTTTCACTTTCATTTCTTCTCCGTCGAAATGTTCGTATATAACAAAGTTTTCATAGGATCAATATTTTAAGAAAATATTTTTTTTATTCAGAATTTATCAATTCCTTCAAAAAAATGGTATGCAAAATTTCCTCTTTACAAAACAAAATTTTTATTTCATAGTATTTTATGCTTAATTAAACTTAATTCAAAATATTTTGTTTTTAAACCAACACATTCTAAAAAAGTCTTTAAATTTTCATTAAATCTAACAACAACATTTATAGTTTCTGTTTTTTTATGATGTTGTTGTCTTGTTATCATAATAAATCACACATATACACAGCCACACACACCTTTATATCCAAACATTTTAGTTAAATTATGGAACAATATGCGACAGGGTGAATATCCTTTCCGTTTAATAACGTAACGCAACGTATTGTCTGTCTATGCATTTGTCCCTTAAACACCTCAGACACAGATATTTTTTTTTAATATTTTATGTTGGTTTTCGTTGATAGTCTCGGTTATTATTATTTTTAGTTTTTATTTATTTTTTATGACAATGTTTTTGTTTTATCGACAATATTTTTTTAATGTTTGTTTTTTCTTTCTGCATGGTACAACACCGTAAGTCTGCATGTCTATAGGTCTGTTCAAACGTCTGTTCCTAAAGAGTTTTGTTTTTCACAGATGACTTGCATGTACTAGTTATAGTTGCAACAACTACTATAACAGAATTACGTATAAAATACACTGTAAGTTGATGAGAGTAGGGTAAGCTGGATATTGTAATAAAAAGCGTCTAAATTAAATAGATATTTTAATATAAAATTTAATCAAAATTTCATTTTGTTGTAATCTAAACACTTCATATTTTGATTCTATTTAAATCTGTTTGAGTGTTTGTTTACATTCTAGTGCATACAGCACTACTCCCATACACACAAACACACATGTAAATTTGGTGGAAAAACTACAAAGCGTTGTAAATCCGTTGCATACCATCAGGGTTTATATGCAAATTAATTTTTTTCTAACTCTTACTCTCGTACCTCCTCTATGAAAATAACTTTAACTCAGAGATGGATATTATGGTACAATTGTAATTTTTTTATTTTTGTTGGTACATTTCAGACTTTGTTGATACTGTCGTACCGCCGCGACTTACATATGTATTTGATACAATAAAAAATCAATTTGTGCAAAAAAAAAACTCGTTCGTTCCTTAAATAAAATGCTAAATAGATTTTCACTCAATTTTGAAATATTATTTTGCTTTATTTTTTTATTTTTTATAAAGAAACACTTTAATAAACTTTTAAAATGTTTGATGAGCGTTTTTATACCCTTCATTAAAATCTAGTCTTGGAACCATCGAAACAAATGATAATCGGTGTTGCAACATGTGCCTGAGCGTTTTTACGACTTAAATTCATGTTCCGGTTCTTGTCTGTTCGCATATTCGGGAATGTTTTTGACCAATGTTCGATCAGCACATCACAGATTTTAACTGCTATACCCTGCTATACCCACCTGCGTTTTACTCCTCTGGAAATAATATTTAACAAATCTATAGAGCATGGCTATTTTCCTCTTCAACGCCGGTAATAAATCAAACATAACAAACTATAGAGGTATTGCAAAGCTTAGTGCAATCCCAAAACTATTAGAAAAATGTATCACAGATAATATTTGTCACCAAATATCGTCTTTTTTATCTATTCATCAACACGGCTTCAGAAGTTGCTGCTCAACAACAACTAACCTTTTACAACTGACAACCCTGGTTAATAGAAGCTTTAATAACAAACAACAAACTGATGTAATATACACCGATTTTAGTAAGGCATTTGATAAAGTTAACCATTTTTTACTTTTATTAAAACTTGTTCTTATGGGATGCACTACAAATACCATAAACTGGCTCAGGTCATACCTAACAAGTCGGAAACAGTGTGTTATCTTCAATAATGTCACCTCTAAAAATATTATCGTGAAATCTGGAGTTCCTCAAGGGAGCCACCTGGGACCGATTTTATTTTCTATTTTTATAAACGATTTACCGAGTGTAATAAAATTTTGCAATGTTTTATTGTATGCTGATGATGTGAAGATTTTTCTAAGTCATAATAATATCTCTGACGGCAAATATTTACAACATGATTTAAACCAATTTTATGATTGGTGCAATATCAACCTGATGGCCCTTAATTTAAAAAAGTGCAAACATATGCGATTTTCACGAAATTGGAATGAGGATGGTCGTTTTTCCTTAGGTGGAAATCAGCTAGAATTAGTAACGGAGTTTCTGGATTTAGGAGTTCTACTTGATAGTAAATTAAACTTTAATAAACATATTATCATGATGGTAAATAAAGCTCGTGGCGTGCTTGCTTTTATCAAACGATGGGCTAAAGAATTTACGGATCCTATAATAACCAAACGTTTGTACACATCCTTAGTAAGGATTATCCTGTAATACGGTTCCATTATTTGGGATCCCTACATTGACTATCACAAGAAGCGCATTGAATCTGTTCAAAAACAATTTCTTTTATTTTGTCTGGGAAATACAATATGGAATGCAAATGTGAATCTTCTCCCATATTCTGCAAGACTCTCTATAATTAATTTGCCGACTTTGGAAAGTAGACGCATCGTGCTTAACGTTGCTTTTTTAGTAAATTTATTAAATGGTTCAATTTCTTCAGAGTTCCTGCTAAAGACAATTAACTTCAATGTACCTCTTAGATCAACTCGGAACTTCGCACCACTTCATCTACAGTGTTTTCAAACTAATTATGCAAAGGCTGACCCCTTAAGGAGATTATGCAAAACTTTTAATGGTTTCTATAATTTTATTGATTACCCTGTAAATGTCAATATTATAAAACGTAACATCATTTTGTTCTCAAATGTAAGCCATTAGTTAAGTTTCTTAATAAAATGTAGATTATTTTATTGGTCTGTAAGGATATTAGTCCATAGACCGTGATTAAATAAATAAAAATAAAATAAAAAAGCAATATGGGGAGAGGTGGACTTGGCACCTCCCGTACAAAGATATTATAGATTTCTGTAAATCTGGAGAACGGCAAAGTTTCCAAATTAGGTACAAGCATCTTGGTTATCAATACACAACATCCTATAAAATATGGGAGTGACTGGAGAAGTGGGCGTGGCACAAAATAGATTTATTTATATCTAAAGAACGGCAAATTAATACACAGACTCTCTAAAAAATTGACAGTATAGGACAGTACATAAAGAACGGTTAATCAATACACAGCCGCTCTAAAAAGAAATGGACGGGATTTGAGAAGTGGCCTTGACACCTCCCATACCAAGACATTATAGACTTCTGTATGTCTGGAGAACGGTAAGAACCAATGTTTCCAAATTTAATGAAAGAGCAATTCCATATGAAAGCGATCACCTTTTGGACGACCCCTCTCCGATTTTAAAATAAATAGTCTCAATCGATTGCCCAGCAAAAAATAATGTACCTACATATTTTTTTTTTTTTTTATAGTGACTGGTTTAGTGGTGGTGTACACCACTGTCATGTGAAAAATTGAAGAATTCTTCATAAGGGACCTCATTGAAATTTGTTTTAAAAAAAAACTACTAAAGCGATCGCAACGAGTGATAGCTCGTTGGAAAGGTATTGAATCAGGCTTTAATAAAAATAAAATTTTCCTAATTTTTCTTAGAAATTTACCTTTAAATTTTCCCAAGAAAATTTAATTTTCCGATTTTCCACAGAAGCTCTTAAATTTTCCGGCTAATTTTTTTTTTTTGGATTCCTCATAATTTTTGCTTTAAGAATCAGCAATAAAAAAATGGGCCCCGACTCCTTGTTTGGACAGGAGAAGAGCATTTAAGAGACCACCTTGTTAAAAATACATTTTAAAAATTACACTGTGCACGAAATTGACACTTTTTTTTCGTGACAAGCTGGGCACCTGGCGTTTTAACATAATTCGGGTACGCTGAATCCAGTGGTGCCCTCGGTTTTTTAAGGTTGGCTCTGGTTTTCGAGATATACCGTTATTTCTAAAATGGAGGAGGTTGCACAACATATGTTCGCGTAACTCAAAAACGCTTTAGCTTATTGAAAAAACTTAAAAAACCGAAATTCCGCAATAAAATTTTCTTTGAGAAAAGTAAAACTTCGTTCTAATTTTTTTTTTTTTTTTTTTTTTTTTTTTTTTTTTTCGTTATTTATTTATTGAATCTTCATATATTTAATATGAACTAACAATAATTTATCAAATCTTAACCTAATACTTTATTTATGTCCTGCCAGTGCCAGACAAAAATTTTCTTCATCACGGGTTCTGTTCACTTATATAGGTGTTTATCTCTCATCTAGTTGAGTAAGTGCTGCAGTGTCTCTTCTCCTTAAGCGAGTGTGGCCGCCATGATTTAAAATATTTCGAGCTAAAGGATTTGGGTGTTGTTCAAGTCTTTTTAAATATTTTACTGCATATTTTGTAATCATAGTTTTTACTAATGGCACGTTGAGATCCTTATGAATGTTTGAGTTTTTAACATACCAGGGGGCGGCTGTGATTATACGAAGAAGTTTATTTTGGCGCCTTTGAATTTTTTCGATATTAGAGGCCGAGGCAGTGCCCCATAGTTGAATACCGTAGCACCAGATAGGCTTTAAGATAGAGTTGTAAAGTAGAAGCTTGCAATCGAGTCTAAGAACAGAATTTCTTCCAATAAGCCAATGAATTTGGATGGCTTTTAGTTTCATTTGAGTTAATTTTGCCTCTATATGGCATTTCCACGTTAATCGCCGATCCAGATGTATACCGAGATATTTTACATGCGAATGTTGAGGAATAATTTGATTATTGATTGTAATAGGGGGGCAAGATTCCCGGCGCAGGGTGAATGTTATATGTACGCATTTTTGCTCATTGACCATTATCCTCCATTGTCTTAGCCATATTTCTAGTTGAAATATATGATGCTGTAGGTAACGAGATGCTTCATAACGGTTTTCGTGGACGCTTAGAAAAGCTGTGTCGTCTGCAAATGTTGAAGTTTGGGTGTAGTTGTTTGTTGGCATGTCCGAAGTATAAATTAAGTATAATAGAGGGCCCAGGATGCTGCCCTGTGGGACTCCAGCGCCAATCGGCTGAGGTGAACTTAAGAAATTTCCTTCTTTAATAATAAATTGACGACCGACTAAGTAGCTTTCTAACAGTTTGTGTGTGTTTGCTGGTAAATTTTGCTTCAATTTGTGTAATAAGCCTTCATGCCAGACTTTGTCAAAAGCTTGCGAAACATCGATGAAGAGTGCTGAGCAATATTTTTTTTCTTCAAATGTTTTTCTTATGACATTTACTATTCGATGAGTTTGTTCAATTGTGCTGTGTTTTCTTCTAAATCCGAATTGATGGTTTGGAATACATCTATTTTCACTTAAAAACGGTGTTAATTTTGAAACTAATAATTTCTCAAATAGCTTTGACATATTTGACAATAAGCTAATAGGCCTATAAGACTCAACTTTCGTATGATCTTTACCTGGCTTTGGTATCATGGTAACTAAGGAAACCTTCCATTTTTGAGGAAAGTATTCAAGGCGTAAAATAGCATTAAAAATAAAAAGAATAATTTTCTTTGCTACGCGAGGTAGCTCTAATAGCATTTTATTGCTGATCTTATCAATGCCAGGTGCCTTCTTAGTGTTTAAGTCACATATAACCTTTTCGATTTCTCTCATCTCAAATCTTAGGGGAATAGCTGCTCTAGCAGCAACAGGTGGTAAATCGACCGCAATATTGTGAGATATATTAGGTGTAAATACGTTTTTCAAGTGACTTACAAACAGATTTCCTTTTTCAACATCATTTCTTGCCCAACTTCCATTCAAGTTTCTTAATGGTGGTTTAGAGACAACTGGCCTTTTGAGGTTTCTAGCTGCACGCCATAATGAGTAGTCCGATTGTGGAGTTGCATCAAGTTCCTTAAGATATTTTTCCAGAGAAGCCGTTTTCTGAGTCTGCAATAACTTTCTTAATCTTTTTGTACACTCTTTTAGCAAGTTCTTAAGTTGAGGAGATCTGTGCAATTGCCACTCTCTTCGTGCCCTCCTTTTTTCAGACAAGAGACGCTCGACATCTGTGGAATATATTTTAATAGTTTTTGTTTTTTTGGGGGCAATATTGGAATGTTGAACAGCTAGTTTCAGAAAACTGTCAAAATTATCAATAGAGCGATCTACATACTCCGGTGTACTGAGCGGAATATTTTCTGTGCAATGGGCACTGAGATATTTTTTATATTTTAACCAATTTATTTGTGTGGCTGACGTCGCTAGGTAACCAGTCGGAGATACAATTCTATTGGGGTTCATTATAGTAACAATTGTAGGTGTGTGGTCGGAAGATAATTCTAGGGAAGCTTCAACGTGAATCGTTTCTGTGGGGATGTTTTTAACCACGCCAAAATCGATGACATCTGGAATTTTTTGCGGGTCAGCAGGCCAATATGTTGGTTGGCCGCTCGCGACAACATTTAAATTCATTTTAGAGATTGTATTAAACAAAACACGACCCTTTGGTGTTATTAGTCGTGACCCCCAGAAGGTATGTTTAGCGTTATAATCGCCAGCGGCCAGGAAACAGGGTCCTAGTGATTTATAATATTCACAATATTGGCTTTCTGATATTGAAAATCTAGGTGGAGAGTATAAAGATGAGATTACAATGCTACGATTCAGCTCTTCAACACAAATGTTCGTTGCTTGGAGATAATCCTCACGATGATCACACATTAGGTAGTGTTTGACTCGATTTTTTATCAAAATGGCAGAACCACCACAAGCTCTATCTCGAGGGTCCTTGGTATCATATAGTATATAACCATTGATGTTAAACGTATTTCTTGAGGTCAAATGAGTTTCAGAAACCATCATGACATCAATTTGTTTATTTTTAAGAAAGTATTCTAATTCATTTTTATGTTGGCGGATGCCGTTCGCGTTCCAAAAACAGATTTTTAAACAGTTCATGGCCTGTTAAGTACAGATTGCAATAACATCGATTGCATTCTAAGAATTTCCTGCATCATATTACCCATTGTGTTCGTAAAATTAGTTACTGTTTGCACTAATGTTTCCATGGTTTTTTCCAGACGACTTAAATTTGAAACTGGAGTTTCATCATTACTTGGCGCAGCACCTTGCGTTGGCGCATGGTTTGATTTTACGACGTTAGCATAAGAGGTTCTGTTATAACTAGGCTGCGGGGCCTGAATGTCACCAGTGCTTACTTGATTTGTTACCTGCATTTGAGGGGGATTAGTTTTCGGTCCAACTGACTGCTTGACGACTTCGTTCTAATATCCGCATTTGTTTTAGAAACATAATTTTTTTTTTTGAAAAAAAAAATAATTTTTTTTATCAAAATTTTGAAATTTTTGTTTTTTAAAAATTCATAAAAAATTGAAAAATGCAGCGAGGCTTCTAATTTTTTGCAGGCATATAAAAAACGAAGCTGCAAACAAAACAAGCCATAAGCGATTAAAATCTGTTAGCAACTTTTGATTTTATTCTCAAAAGTCGACAAATTTTGATTAATTTAAGATTCTTAAATTAATAATTAAATTAATATTTAATAAAATAAATTAATAATTAAATTAATATTTAAGATTCTTAAATTAATCAAAATTTGTCGACTTTTGTGAATAAAATCAAAAGTTGCTAACAGATTTTAATCGCTTATGGCTTGTTTTGTTTGCATACAAAAATTTCAAAATTTTGATAAAAAAAATTATTTTTTTTTTCAAAAAAAAAATTATGTTTCTAAAACAAATGCGGATATTAGAACGAAGTTTTACTTTTCTCAAAGAAAATTTTATTGCGGAATTTCGGTTTTTTAAGTTTTTTCAATAAGCTAAAGCGTTTTTGAGTTACGCGAACATATGTTGTGCAACCTCCTCCATTTTAGAAATAACGGTATATATCGAAAACCAGAGCCAATCTTAAAAAACCGAGGGCACCACTGGATTCAGCGTACCCGAATTATGTTAAAACGCCAGGTGCCCAGCTTGTCACGAAAAAAAAGTGTCAATTTCGTGCACAGTGTAATTTTTAAAATGTATTTTTAACAAGGTGGTCTCTTAAATGCTCTTCTCCTGTCCAAACAAGGAGTCGGGGCCCATTTTTTATTGCTGATTCTTAAAGCAAAAATTATGAGGAATCCAAAAAAAAAAAATTAGCCGGAAAATTTAAGAGCTTCTGTGGAAAATCGGAAAATTAAATTTTCTTGGGAAAATTTAAAGGTAAATTTCTAAGAAAAATTAGGAAAATTTTATTTTTATTAAAGCCTGATTCAATACCTTTCCAACGAGCTATCACTCGTTGCGATCGCTTTAGTAGTTTTTTTTTAAAACAAATTTCAATGAGGTCCCTTATGAAGAATTCTTCAATTTTTCACATGACAGTGGTGTACACCACCACTAAACCAGTCACTATAAAAAAAAAAAAAAATATGTAGGTACATTATTTTTTGCTGGGCAATCGATTGAGACTATTTTTTTTAAAATCGGAGAGGGGTCGTCCAAAAATTTGCCAATTTTGATCGTTTTCATATGGAATTGCTCGAAAACGTCTTAGTTATCAATACAATGTGGGATGTCACAAAATAGATTTATTTATATCTAAAAAACGGTATTAATATAACTTTCCGTTTTTATCGCACCATGGAGAAGGGTTTGTAATACTCGACATAACCGAAATACAGCACTCTCACTTGTTCACTTTAAAACTTGATCTTTTTTGATTTTATAACAAATCGAGCTTTTCCGAAATTTTCAGTTTGTCGTTGTTTTCTAAAAAAATTTATTAATAGCCAATAAGAATGAAAAGATTCAAAATATTTATAATAATTGTAGAAACGGCAAACCCCTCTGAAGAGATTGTCTGGTTGTAATCGAAACTAGTCAGGGCTACCTGTTGTGAAAACCCACGGCAGGTAGCCCTGCTCAGTCAAGAATGAAAAATTATCAATAAATTTTAATTCATTTTATGTTGTAAAATTCCTTTCTTCATAAAAATAATTTAATGAAAATAAAATTCAATGAATTTAAGCCTGACTTAAATATCGAAATTTGGATTAAAAACCATTAACAATTCAATAAAGTAATCACAATAGTAATAATTGTAGAAAATTACATAACATTTCACTTTAGAATCCAGCCAATATTTAGACTCATTTTTTCTCTACACCACACATATGAAAGCTCAATTAATATCGGAATTATTTAAAACATGATATTAATTTAATTTTAATTAGTGGAATCTACAAAATTAGTAAAGCAATTTTCCATCTCTGATACAGCTACATTTTTTTTTAATAAAAATTTTAGTTTTTTTTAACTGCAGATCCTGTGGCTCATGATGGCTACCGGCATAAAAGCACATTGTAGTCAACAGCAGAAGTAAAAGAGAAAAATATGTAAAAAAAAAGTTTAACAATAAAACGTGACCCGTTTTAAAGCAGAACCCACAAAAAAGGTCTGGAGAAAATAAAAAAATTCTTCAGCGCTATTGTTTTTATCCTGATTTTTTTCCTATGCTCCTTAACTCCTGCTTCTGTTTATAATACGCTGAGTTGTTAGTTTTATTACATACAACTACTGGCTCTTTATGGATGAAAATAAAGTTTTCATGTTGAAATAGCAGTTTGAATAATGTACGTTTTTTCCATTAAATAAATCGTAGATTTTTTAATATTAATAAACTGTGTTAATATTATTAAGGGTTGTAATGGTTTTTAAGTTGTTGTTGTCTTTTTATTCTCTATTAAATTTTTATTAATGACTAAACGTTGTTTTGTCATTAGTTAGCTTGATGTAATTGATAGTATGGAAAAATGTTTTCCTCATTATAAATTCAAGAGTAATTAAAGTATTCAGTTGCCGTTTAACAGTGTATTATTTGAATTTATGTGAAAAGTTTAAACAATACGTCAAAAACTATAGTTGATTTTGTGTAGGTTTTTAATTTCCTGAGGGCAAATTGCGACATTCGCTATCGATCGTAATTACAATAAAATTTGAATAAAAATTTGAATCGATTTCGAGTCCCGAAATTTGTCCCCGACCTTAATCTTTCCCAGAATCGCAAAATAATTGTCTTCCTTTTTTCAGCGATTTGCCGGGATTTTTTTTGAAAAGAATGAAAAAAAAAAGTCTACAAGATATTTTTCATTCTCCACAATTAATAGTCGTATTGAACAACAAAATATATTTATTTATAAAACACTAAACAAACATCTAACGCCCTACAGCCAATATTTATATCCACATCAAAATAGTAGAGAGGGTATTATGCGCTTGTCCTGATATTTGCAAATATTTGACCAAAAAAGCATTACCACTAGTTTTGTTAATAGTTTGTAAGATTTAACATGGTCCTAATATCAAAAAATAAAACGGATCATACTGCTAGACATAGAAAAAACTGTTTCCAAAAAAATATTGGAATTACAGAAAATTATATTCTAGTTTTCCTGTTGACCCCGTTTTTTCGTCAAATATTTTCCAAGTGTGACCGTAGCAAAACTCCTTAAAATATTGGTCCTGGGACAACCTTAAAGTATACCAATCGAATCAGCATCACTTTCTGAGTGGATCTTACCATGTCCGTCCGGCTGTCTATGTAAGCCTTGTACGCAAAGTTTGGAGATAATTTGATGAAAATTTGTAGAAAGGTATGAATTAACCCACGAACGAAGCCTATTGAAAATGGGGATAATCGGTCCACAATTTCACATTGTCCCTATTTAAGCAATTTTCTGGATAAGGGCCTTTGTGGCCATAAACCGTCATATTATGTTGATATTTAGATTAAATTTGGTCCAAACTTTTTTATTGCAATTTAAAATATCTTCTTCTTCTTTATTTGCCCGCTGCTCACATATTGGCGGCCATGCAACAACAAAATGCAATTACATTTATGATCTTATATCAATTTAATTTAAAGATTTTGTATTTTATCGCCAAACGACTCTCGATTCCTCGCTTCGCTTACAACTCTGGAATACCTGTCCATTCCTGGATGTTCTTGATCTATATCAGTTCGTTTCTCCCTCTACTAGGTCTTCCATCAATATTGCCACGAATAATAGTTTTCAAACGCTTGTATTTCTTATTTCTCATTACATAGCTCAAGTATGCTGCTTTTAATTTTTTATGGTATTCAAAAACTCTTTTTCTCTGTGTACACAGTAGAACAGACACTACATGGGCTTTAATATATCAGATTTTTGTTTTTAAATTGACATTATGGCTTGTGAAAACCTCCTTGTATTTAAGGAATGTCCCTCCTGCCATTTCATTCCTACATGTTATTTCTTTTGAAATCGTCTTAACAAATTTGATTGGAATCGTTCCATATTTGACCATATATCCAGTGTGGCCAGGTTTAAAAAAAATTTACAGCTAAATCTGGCACTAGACATGGTCAAAAAATGCTAAAAATGATTTTAAAAAATGCTAAAATTTGTTACAGATTTTTGTTAAAAATTTATTACCAATATGAAATTTTATTCGAAACTAAATACACAGAAAAAAGGTGTTTTATCAATTAAAAAAATGGTTTAAAAAGTATTTTAATTTAATAAATGTGATAATTGAATCAATTATTTTTTTAGTTGAAAGAAAATTAAAAATTTAATTTTGATTTAATAACCATTTTAGTTGTTTTGAAATAAATTGAAATAAATAACAAAAAATCTTAATTGACTTTTTTTGTTTAAAATAAAATAATTTAAACATGTATAATTGTTGTTGGGAATTGTCAATATTTATTTAAATAAATTAACACATTGTTTGAAATGGAAAAGTTTTTTGATCACTTTTTTTATTAAAATTAAATAAATCATTTATTGAAAATATTTTTTCAAAATTTTAAAATTTTTAGTAATCAATATAATCATTTTGGTAATAGGTGCAAAATCAACAACTTGTTTGCTTGATATTATAAATTTAGAACAAATTTGGTGATAGGAGAAATTTAATAATTTTTTCTGTGTACATTTCAGTGACTAATTTTTTAACAAAATGGAAATAAATGGTAATATTTAAACCAGTGGCTACATTTTGGTAAAGCATCTGATACCTACACGCAAAGAAAAAAACATGGTTGATACAATCACAATCGCAAACTATCATTAATGTTTGTGGTTATGGTTGTGTCAAATACGTCTTCAGTAACAACCCAGCAAAAACTTTACTTACCTGGTAAGTAGGCAAGTAATATTGGAGAAATATAAACACTACTTATTTTTCGGCAGAATAACTACTTATTTTTGTTCGAGTTGTCCACAGAATTCAGTAGTTACAATACACTTACTAGAAGCCAAAAAATTTCTAGTTATTATTTAACTACCAGTAACCTGAATTGTAAGTACTTACAATATACTTACAAGAAGCCAAAAAATAACTTGTTTTGATTTAATTGGCGCTAGTAATAGACCTAATAAGTAGTTATGGAGCTAGTTACCAGTAAGTAAATATTCAGTACTGAAAACAAGACAACTTATAAGTAGTTAATTAGCTGATTATTAGTAAGCAAATATTCATAACTGAAAATAGTAGTAGTGAAAAGTACTTACTGAGGTCATTACTAGCAAGTACTTATTGATTTTTTCAGAATAATGACAATTGTAATGACAACTACTTACCAGGTAACGCATGAAATAACTACGACCTATTACCCAAATTCAGAAAGTTTTTCCTGGGAATATATGGTCACACATGTTTATTGCTTATTATTGTCTCAAAAATATTATTATGTTTAGAAGCAAAACACAAATGATCTTCCTAACCATGTTTCTATTTTCCCCAACACCATGCAAAATGTCTATTTGAACATGGTCCTCACAATTAAACCAATAAAAATATTTATTTCAAAAATTTTATGTTTTATTAAAAATACATACATAACTTTGCAACATACATATACAGCTTAGCATATATTAATAAATAAAATTAAATACATACATTTATATTTATATACAACTTACCTGTTGGAATAAACGTATAATAATTTATTTCCTTAATTTGGCCTTTTTCTCCCGAAAAACTTTTAATTATTTTGTAGTCATTCATGTTTTCCGATTAACTGACTCTCGCAGACGGAAAATGACGTGAAAGATTTTATTTGCTTTATAAACACAACCTGTTTGTTTTGACCATAAATGTTTGCTAATTTAGAGAGTGTGTTTTAAAGCGAACAAAATTTATGGTATCAAACAAACATATTGTGTACAGCTAATATTATGATTTTAATTGTACAGTTGAAAATATATACATTATAGTAGCAAATATTTCACATAATTTAATATGTTAAGCTAGATCATGGGAAATTTTTAGGTTGTAAAACAGCATATTATATTATTATAGTGAATTAAAAAATATCAAGGAGAAAAAATATTTGTTCAAGTTAAACAAAGATTATAATAAGTTTATTAGGGTAAATATATTAGGCAAATATGAATAAAAATTGTCGTAGTGATCATTCAGTAATCATGTTTTTTCTCTGCGTGTACATATAAATATGTAGTACAGGTAGTTGAGATTAAATTTTAAACATATGATATATGCAAAATTTAAACGATTTATTTCCATGATATACAACATTTTTTAGATCATTTTATTTTTAATAGTTTAAGAAAATTTGAGGCTTTAAAATAATTATTTTTTAGCCGCTTAGAGCAAAAAATTTTTTTCAAATATTTACACCATTGAATTTTTATCTAAATACGAAGTGAAATTTCCTTGTACTTTTATATCGTAATACCAAAGGGAAAATAATATTTACAATCGACATGATAAGGGCATTTCTAATATTCCCAGATTATTGTATGTTTTTTTAACAATTAAAAGATTTGTAATATGAATAAAAAACTAATAAAATTTGCACCAGTAAACAAATTAATAGTATCAGTTCAATATTTTTAAATATTATCAACATTTTGTACAGTAATGCTGTTGACATAAGTAAATGTTTAATTCACTTGATTAAATTTTTAATTAAAACTGATTTAATTTTTATTAATGACTTAACTGAAAAAAGATTAGCGTGAAGTTTTTTTGCGTAAGGTTAGAATGCTAATAAAAGTCCTTGAAGGATATTTCTATAAGGCGGTTCTTATCTCACACACTCCTCCGACTCAACGCAGAAAAAATTATCAGTAGGTTTTTTATCAATTAAACAAATTGTTTCAAAAGTATTTCAATTTAATTAATGTGATAATGGAATTAATTATTTTTTTTAGTCGAAAGATAATTAAAAATTTAATTTTGATTTAATTAACATCTTAGTTGTTTTGAAATAAATTTTTAATTAAAATATTAATTAAATAACAAAAAATCTTAATTGACTTTTTTCGTTTAAAATAAAATAATTTAAACTTGTAGAATTGTTGTTGGTAATTGTCAAAGCCAGAGCTATATTTAATGAAATCAATTAACACATTGTTTGAAACTATCATTTATTAAAAAAAAAAAATATTCAAAATTTTAAATTTGTACAATTTTTTGTAATCAATATAATCATTTTGGTAATAGGTGCAAAATCAACAAATTGTTTGCTTGATTCTATGAATTTGGTGATAAGAGACAATTTTTAGTTTTTTCTTTATTCAAACTTCTAAGAAACAGATACAGTTTAAATTTAGGCTGGCGGAACCATTTTGTCACGGCTCTGAAAAAATAATGACATAGCGATAATTTAGTCAGTAGAAACTCTGTAAGTGATCAACCAGAACTCCGTTTGACACCACATTTTTCATGCAATATGACATAAAAATTTGCCACAGAAAGCCGTCGTTAATTAAAAACTATTTTGGTTACTGTTGTCGCGATGCGTTGATTTAATTAAGAGCTTTGTTAACGTGATAGCGATTGAGCCAGAAGTTGAAGACTTAATCTGTTTCATCACTTATGGCTAACAAATCAATGAGTGTTTAAACGCTGGTTTATTTGAACTAAACTTAAATTTATATGTAGTTTAAACTCAACAGTTGTCCCATGTATTATACGTAGTTTAAAAAGTTTAAAAAGTATCATGTGACAGCACTACGATAAATGTTGACAAATTCATATGGTTTGTGTTGGTAGTTTAAACGCCCAATTTTATGCGTTTAAAGATGGCTTATATGTTTTCTGATTTATAGATTTGTTGGCTTAAATACATTTTAAACCTAAGAGAGAGTTTAACTTGCTCTGATTTATTAGCCCTTAGAGGACAAATTCAAATCGTTATAATTATTTTCTGTCAATATTTTGTTGAAAATTGAACTAAAAACTTAAGACTAAACATAAAATAGAAAGATTTGGTTTGCTTCACAAGAACTTTTAATCACAGTTTATATACAACAATTTCAAATTTCAGACAAAAAGAACCTCCTGCCTAACCAAAAGTTTAAATGAAACTGATAAGAAAACTTTCTTCGAGTTCTCATCACTAAGAAACCTTTAATCTGAGTACTTCTTACTACATAAAATATTTTCCCATAAATCCTAAAAACAATTTTTTTCATTCTTCTTAAAAAAAAACGGAAGAGTAAAGAATATTTGTATGTCTAATTAAAATAACAATAGAAAAAGGATGATGATGATGGTGATGATAATAAAGAATAAAAGGACATTTGCATTATCATTAATAAACGATTTAGCATGAAGATGTTTTTAAAGATTGCTTTCTTCCTTTTCCTAGTTTGTTTTGAACAAAGAACGGAAATGTTGGTTTTTAAGAAACGATCACACACAGCCATACAAAAATAAAAAGGGTTTCTTTCTTTATTTTTTTGTTGTCTAGTTTCGTCATCAAATGTTGAATGTGAATTTTTTTTTCTTTAAATATTTTTGAACATGACATAAAACAGCAGTCATACAATTATAATTTTTTTTGAATATTTATTTATAAAAAAGGATATGACAGGATAGGAAAACAAATGTCCCGTTTAAAAACAGATTTTTGGTTTTTTTTGTGTAACGGGTAAAAGGAAAAAATGAGCAGCAGATTTCAAGAAATGTGTGAGAAAAAATTAAAATGTTTATAAAAGAAATTAAATTTGTAATATGCAAATTATAAATGAAATGTCTATCAATATGGGTTTTGTGTGAGGGAAGTGGGAACTTGAAGCTGAAGACATACATAATTATTTCTTGCAAGTAGGTCAAATTGTCTTCCATAAACGAACTCATATATTATAGCAAAAAATTATTACATATTTATCGTCAAATAAAACAAATCTCAAAATACGAAGTTCATATTTACATACATACGAGTATGTACATGTCACATATATGTACATATATTTAAATCTTAAATTGTGTGAATAGATAAGATTAGAGAAGTGTATTTATTAAAACTTGAACAACTCTTTGTGGTAGTGCACTACAGTCAAGTTTGGCTATTTTTTAAGATGAGATCTAGGGATGAGCTCTGGGTGCCAGGACCTATAGCAAATTAAAATCCGAGACATTAGAGTATAGATCCAGAAATATATATCGATTGGCATATTTTTCAGGATCCATTATACTTCCAGAAGCCTTAAAGTTACTTTCCGATTACACTTTATAAACACACAGTTCTGGTACAGCAATCAATTCCGATCGAAAGTGTAAGTAATTCTGCTTCCAAGAAACAAAAATTTAATTTGAAAAAAGCTTAAACAAATTCAATCGGAATTGCAACAATAGAATTTAAGCCATTTCTATGAGAATGTATGGCAGGCCTAATAATGTTCTCCAAAAAAGAGACCCAAGTTAATCTGAGAACCTTATGCAAAAAAAACACAAATGTCGATATAAACATCATCTGATAACGTTACAGCTCGTGGTGAGCTTAAGCTTGATCCGATATTCTTCTTCATTTGTGCCGTGTGGACCCCACGGGCTGTTTAATTGCAACCCTGATCAGGTACCAATAAGGAAAAGTTGCCAGAGGGAAAAATCCAAGGAACCACACGAGTAGCACCATGGGGTACTACTTTTGTTATCAACCAAGGGAGTGAAGTAGGCTGCAGTTGCAGGCAAAGTACAATGGCAGGCAGGTTGATGGTGACAAAATGTCTTGGTTTCCGTCCTTTTCGTTTTGGATGTCGTTGAGAGCAGTGGCTGGGAAAATTGTGATCCGCAGAAATTAATAAGAGCTAGAGGAAAAAATAGGAAACAACGCGGGAAAATAAAAAAAGGTAGGTACGTGCAATTAATAAAAGCAACGAGGGCGACAGGAAAAAAACTGATAAGTTTTAAAAAGAAAATTTTTTGTGAATCCCTTAGTTTACGTACACCGGTTGGAAAAGGAAAAATATACGGTTAGACCCTTTTTCCGTGGATTTTAGAGGCAAGCTCCGGAGTACGCGAATCGCAGTTGCGCCGACCAGAGCCAAGGCCACGAACGTAGAAAGTTAAACACTGGGGCAGAAGGACAAAACCATCTCGTCCAGGGACAAGTCACGTGCCGGTAAACATCAATTGGTCTTAACATCCAGAACAAAAATTTGCAGCCATAACCGGCATAATCTCAACCAGTGTTTAACAATATTCCCCCTGCTGACGGAAATATCCACCGAAGATAGCCTATAAACACCATAAAGGCAACGCAGACGTCACCACGGAAAGCCCCGCCGCAAAATAGGCGAAGATTTCAACTACAAGACCTATGATCCCAAACGAAAGGAAAACCTTTTGTAACAGCATGTAGTGGTAACGGGGAAATGGAGTCAGCTATAGTAGTGCCGGCGCAACAATTGTGAAGTAACCACGCAAATATTTTAAAATCTCGAGAAAAAAAATTAAAAGAAGAGGAAAAACTACCACCATAGGAAATATTTTAAAGCCCGGAAATCCCTATCGAACAATGGGGTAAAACCCCAACAACAACAACAACAGCTAAACAGCCTATCTCCACATCAGCGCCAACCATAGCCAACACCCATAGCTACAACAACCACATGCGTTACAAGCTCTCCAATAATTACAGCAACACCAACAGCTTCAATTCCAAAACCAGCCCCATCTATATCAACACCAACAGCAACCGCTTATACCACCGCCAATATCAGTATCAACATAGGTAGAAGTATTACCGAAACCCACCCCCGTAGAAGCCCAGTATGGCCATCGAAAACATCACCACCAACAATAGCGCTTAATAAAAATCAATAGCCATATCATCTTTACCACCAACTTTATCACCAACAATAGCGCTTAGTAAAAAATCAATAGCCATATCACCTTTACCACTAATGCCACCAACAATAGCAACAACTACAGCGGCCGCAGGGGAAACCCACTAAACCAACAGCACCAACAACAACAATAGATACATCACCACAGATAAGTAAAATAAAATTTTTTTTGGTAATACGTATTAATATTCCCGGGGAGTTGTCTTCAGTCGTATTTGTTTACGAACGGCTTACTAGGGCGGGTTTTGTTTTTTTAGTTTTCTTTTGACCATTTCTTTTGCCTAATTAAAACAAGAAATGGCCACTTATATTTGACCACGCATGTTTTGGGCATGCAAATAAAAAAAAAAATTTCGGCAGTAAATCCTCCGCTCGATTTGGAGCATAAAATTTTTCATAAATAAATTTTATTTCAAATTCGTTTGAAATTAATTTTTTTTAGTTTTCTTTTGACCATTTCTTTTGCCTAATTAAAACAAGAAATGGCCACTTATATTTGACCACGCATGTTTTGGGCATGCAAATAAAAAATTTTTCGGCAGTTTAACTCCGCTCGATTTGGAGCCTAATTCACCATTTTTGAAGACCATTTTAGCTATAGTTTTAATTTTAATTTTACGTTTAAATAACCTTAAATGTTATCCCGATAAGAAAAATAAACTTTAAGAACAAAGAAAAAAAAAATAAAAAACAAAGAAAACAATTAAAACAAAAACAAAAAAAAAAACAAAGGAAACAATAAAAGGAAATATTTTTATTAAAGGTTTTAAGGAATAATACTGGAATAACATAAAAGAAAAAAAAAAAAGAGAAAAGACCAATATTACTTTTAGAAAGTATTAATTCCAGATTAAAGCTAATCTTGTTGTTCCTAAAGTCCATATTGCTATTCGAAAGTAATAATTTTAAGTAAACCCAAAATAGCTTTCGAAATTAATAATTTTAAATAAACCCAAAAATAAAGTTTTCGGAATTAATAATTTTAAGTGAACACAATAGAGTTTTCGGAATTACTAATTTTAATTAAATGCCATAGAGTTTAAAAAAATCAATAACTTTTAATCAAACCCAACCTAGTTTTCAAAATTAATGACGGTTAAGTGAACCAACTATTGCTTTTGGGAATTAATAATTTCGAAACAAAAACGATATTGATTTCCAAAGTTTGTCCAATTGAAGAAATCTAAAGTAAAGTCAATATTGTTTTAGAAATTAATAATTCCATAGTAAAGCCCTAAACATTTTCAAAATTAAAATATTTTCCTGAATTAATAATTTCAAAATAAAGACGATATTGATTTCCAATATTGATCCGAGGGGAGATATTTAAAGTAGAGTCAATATTGGTTGTAGAAATTAGTAATTCCAGAATAAAGTCCCGGTTTATTTTCCAAATGAATAAGTTCAAATTAAAGGCAATATTGATTTAAGAATTATCCAAATTAAGAAATCCGTATTGAAGCCAAAATTGTTTTTAGAGTTAATAATGTTACAGTAAAGTCAATTATTCATTTCACCCTTCCGAATTTCGAATTAAAGTCAATAGCGCGTGTGAGATTAATCGTGGTAAAATAAAGTCACTAGCTCTTTCAAAATTAAGTTTTTCAAATTAAAGTGTACAGTTCGGTTATGAACTTAGTAATTCCACAGTTAAATCAATATTTGTTTTCAAAATTGATAACTACGAAATAAAACCAATACTCTAGTATGTAAGAATTTTGCGTAAATACGCAATATAAAATTATTGAATTAAATGGCAGGGCCATTCTCAATTGTATATACAGTTCGAACTTAGGGAACCTTTTCTAGCCTTAGAACTTAAGACAAATATATTGTAAGCATATACTTAAGAAAATGAATATAATTGAATATATGTTGGAACTTAAAAGAAAAATTTGATCATGTCTTGCGAATAATTTAACTCGGCTATAGAGGTAGGTATCGAGTGGTGATGCATTAAAGGGGTAGCCTTGGAAATGTAAACGGTTACCATGGTTTAGGGGAGGGTATATGAAACCGTAGGCGACCACACCTTGTCCTACGGGGAAGAAACTGCAGCTTATTTTTATACACTGGCACAAAAGTTGTATTGTGTCGCTTTCACTATTGCTCCAACGTACCACCGCCCAGGCCCGACGAGCCATAGCCGTGCATATTTGCCTAAGTTGTCAGTGTGGTAGTAATAGTGAAGCTAACATGTCCATCGTTTAGTCAGTCTGGCCATCTGCCAGCTGAGCAACACAGGGTACGGGTAAGAATAATCAGAACCTTGGTGTGAAATGGGACCCCGATGAATTTGTTAAACAGTACAGAATATATGGCGCTGTCCGAAATGGTAGTGAACATGGACGTGTTAGAAGCAGTACAGAAATTATGGCGCCCAACGTGGGGCACGGCCTTGATTAGGTAAACAGTTTACTAGTATAGCTAGTCAGGTTTGAACATATTTGGGAACGACTTTGATTAGTTAGATAGTTTACTAGAATAGGTAGTCAAGATTATCCACATTTAGGAACAGACTTGAGGTTATCAATCGGTATTTATAGGTTTAGGGTTTGATGTGTGTTAAGAAAGTTTCGGGTGAGTCCGATTAGTCACCAATGTAACAATTAGTATGCCACCGGGGCTTTATTAACCGATAGATTATAGCTAAGTTTTCGTTAGTCTTATGAAAGTAACTTAGGGATTTTGTAAATGCAACGATTTGTTAGCCATAGCTTAGGAGTGAAGTGAGATGAGGCCTAGCTTAGACAGTTTAGTTAGAAAGTTCGTTTGCCACTCTCTTGACTTCTTAAGGGTCCTATAGATATTTGATATAACCAATAGTTTCACCTAGCTCGTTCTGCAGTTCTTCCAATTTTTATTTGCAATCACCATCTCGATACCATCTTAGCCATATGAAAATTTTTGAACATTTTTTTTTGATTAACGAATTGTCATATTAGTAAAACGTACTTACTGATTTATTATTCAACGATTACTGGATTTGACTTTAGAATCCAATTTTCAGGATTTTTTTTGTTGGGATTTAACCGTCGTTAGCGAATTGTTTACGACGTATAAATCCTTAAACTTTTTTATTAAGAATATTTATTTTATGGGATGTACGCCACATTCGGCAATAACGTATATTACGTTTACCGGATTCAAAACAAAAAAATATTTTTTTTTGTAGTCAGCCAATTATTTAGCGTTTACCAAAGTTGGCTTGGGAATTCGGTTTTCCAAGTTAAGTCGTCTTGTCTATCTTTCGTGAAGTTTATTTGCGAAGTATACCTACATATACGTTTATTCTTTTATTTTACCGGTCTTACGTCAAAATAAATTTCAATATTTAACCATATCACAATATTTTATTTAAACAAACTTGATTTTCAGAGTATTTTTATTTGGGGCAAGGTTATTCGACAAGTATCGATTTGTATTCTTATTAAGAATATTATTCAATACTTTTACCTGATTTACGTTAAAAATAAAAACTACGCCTACCGGGGGCGATTTAAACCAATTTGATTTTCGGAATTTTTTTTTGTTTGCAGGAACTTTAAGGGAATTTATTCACAAAGTATAGAGTCCTATACTTGTATTCTAGTTAATATATTTTTACCTGATTTGCGTCATAGCTAGCAATTACTTATATTGCTTGCAACTTCTTTGTCTTGGGAATTCGATTTTCTACAGTGGGTTCGTTTGGTTGATCTTGCGGGAGACCTGTTTATAAGTATACGTTCCTTATACTGGGATTTTCGCGGATATACGTTTGAAAGAATTTTTCTAAGGGTGCTTGTACATTGGTGTGAAACTTTAAGATAGTTTTGGGGTGAGCCAAACTAGTATTTAAATTCGTAGAGTTTTTCTGAAGTTTAGTTAGTTTTGATTGATAGTTAACAATGGTAGGCACACGGTCTACTAGTAAAAACGATGATCCGATCGTTACCACTACCGCGATAACGACTACAACCAGTACCACATCGGTAACTACTGCGGAAGCAAATCCGAGACGACAGGATTTGGATGCTACGATCATGGAAGCTCATAGATCAGAAGATTTAGATGCTAGTGGAGGAAGCTTTTCCGCCAACAGTTCTATCGTAACCCCACCGTTTAGTAGTATCAGCGCGCAAGGAGTAAGGGATGCCTTTAGACAACAAAATGTTCCGTTACGACCACCCCCAAATTACACTAACCGTTCAGAGCCTATCCGATCTGAAAGAAGTATAACTCATGAGGATCTAAGGAATTTTGAGGATAGATTGTTAGATTTAGTACCCAGGATTATTCAGCAAAGCTTACATGGCATGTCGCAGCAGCCACAAGCAAATCTTTCACAGCCCAGAATTAGTAATCAATTTCCAGACTTAAGTCAACCACCCCCATCGTTCGCCAACCCATCGCAAAGACAGCTTCAGGTTCGGCAATGGCCTAATGTAGCTTATGACACAAATAATAATTTTCCTAATGAGTTTACGACTCAACTAGAAGTTCCTACTACGTCGTTACCAACAGGTCAAAGACAGACATCACATAGTTCAAGCCTACGTATTGACAAATGGGGTATTGTTTTTGATGGTACTACACGTACAACCAGCATTGAAGACTTCGTTTTTCGAGTAGAAACCCTACAGTCTGATTATGGATGTGAATGGAAAGATGTTTTGAAATCTTTTCATCATTTGTTAAGTGGACCAGCACTTGAGTGGTTTTGGGACCACAGAAGATTCAACAACGTGTCCAGATGGAGAGAATTTAAAGCAGCATTAATTACACAGTTTCATCGTTTTGACAGCGATTTTGACATCCAGCGGAAAATACTAGACAGGAGGCAACAAAACCAAGAAACTTTTGATGATTTTTATAATGCGGTAATTCGCCTACGTAACCAGCTTCGTAGTCCCATTAGTGAAAAAGATTTAGTAAGCATAATGAAAGGAAATCTCAGAGCTCCTATGGCTCAATTATTGTTTTCAGTTCAGGTCGTTAGTTTGGCACATTTCGCCAAAGAATGTCGTCGTGCTGAAAATCTGTTAGGTAGTCATCGTAATTTCAATAATAGATTTACTGCTAGGTCAGTAAATGAGATAGAGTGTGAAGTCGACACAACGGAAGATACTCCGGAAGTAGAAGCATTATCCACAGTTCCGAGAAAATTAATCTGTTGGAATTGTAAGGTTGAAGGTCACACGTTCATGGATTGTTCTGAGGAAAAGAGAAACTTGTTTTGCTACAAATGCGGACTTGAAATTACAGTTACGCCACGATGTCCAGTATGACAGGGAAACCTAAAGACGAACTTGTCTCGTGTTGGGATGGAGACACGTTCCAGGGCCCCGTATCCCAAACCGCAATAAAATAATGTGAACCAGACATAGTACCTGAAGAATTACCTACGAAGATTTTACAAAAAGTTAACCAGCAAGAACAATTTAACCTGATTTACCCAAGAAAACCATTACACGTGCGGATGGAAGAATATGAGAAAGCCAAGGAAAGAATTTTCGGACCAACTAAAAAAATTCTAAGAGCCAGAAACAGGTATAAAGAAAGAAAACGAGTCAGATTTGAAATTTCGGCAGCAAGTATTTATGAAGGATCAGATACAAGGATCTACACCACCATCGATATAAACGGACATCCAATACAAGGATTATTAGACAGCGGAGCATCAGTGACAGTACTTGGAAAGAACTGTTTGGATTTTATCGAAAAAGCTAACCTTGTGATTTATCCATTTGAATCTGAAATAAGAACAGCAGATGGGAGGTTGTATCCTATAATTGGTCGTGTTAGGTCGGATATTTTGTTTGGTAAAATTAGTAAGCCTATAGATTTCTTTTTAGTCCCGTCTCTCAAATTACCACTTTATTTAGGCCTAGATTTTATGAAAGCATTTAACTTGATACGTTTTAATGTAGATAGTATGGATACCTGCTCAATAGGGGTCGAGAATGAGTCGTTTTCAAGAATGCATGTTCTGAGTGCACAACAGCGTGGATTATTAGAAACGGTAATAGATTTATTCCCTTGTTTTACGCGCAGAGGCCTAGGTAAGACTTCACTGGAAACTCATCACATCGATACAGGAGCGGCTGTTCCAATTAAAGAGAAACATTACCCAGTGTCACCAGCGGTGCAAAAATTAATGTATGGAGAGCTGGATAGGATGTTGTCGTTAGGGGTAATTGAGCCGAGTGAAAGCCCGTGGAACAATCGGGTAACATTTGTGCAGAAAGGAGATAAAGTAAGAATTTGTTTGGATGCGCGACGGCTTAACGACTTAACAGTTAAGGACGCATATCCACTCCCACACATTGAGGGATTATTAAGTCGGTTGGGTGATACCCACTTTATATCCAGCATTGATCTGAAGGATGCGTTCTGGCAGATACCCCTGGCAGAACAGAGCCGAGAGAAAACAGCTTTTACAGTGCCTGGAAGACCCTTGTACCATTTCACGGTCATGCCTTTTGGGTTGTGCAATGCTGCCCAAAGGTTATGCCGCTTAATGGACAAGGTGATTCCAGCGCGACTTAGGGAGAAGGTGTTTGTCTATTTGGATGATCTGCTGGTGGTATCTCCAGACTTTGAGGAACATGTTCGGATTTTGGCCGAAGTGGCCGATTGTCTAAATAAGGCTGGCTTAACCATCAATGTTAGCAAATCTAAGTTTGGATGTGCGGAATTAAAATATTTAGGATATATCGTGGGAGGAGGACAATTGAAACCCGACCCAGAAAAGATTCAGGCAATTATCAATTTTCAGTATCCAAAAACACCGAAACAGGTACGCAGTTTCTTAGGTACTACCGGTTGGTATCGCCGATTTATCGCAGATTTCGCTACTCTTACGTCACCAATCAGCGACACTTTGAAAAAGGGCAAGAAATTTTCGTTTCCAGACGAAGCTAAAGAAGCTTTCGACAAGTTGAAGGAATGTCTGACTGCAAGCCCAGTATTGACACATCCGGATTTTAACAAGACATTTTTCATACAGTGCGATGCATCTGATGTGGGTATGGGAGCAGTATTGTTTCAGGAAGACTCTGAGAGTGGAGAACATCCTATCGCGTATTTTTCAAAAAAATTTACTCCGGCTCAGAAAAACTATTCTGTGACTGAACGGGAATGTTTAGCAGTTATCACCGCAGTGAAACGTTTTAGACCTTATGTGGAGCTCATGAACTTTGTAGTGATCACCGATCATTCGTCTTTAAAATGGTTGATGTCACAACGGGATTTAAGTGGTCGTCTAGCTCGATGGAGCTTACAGCTTCAAACTTTCTCATTCGAGATTCGTCACCGTAAAGGAGCACAAAATATAGTACCTGACACTTTGTCAAGATATCCGATGGATGAAATCGAACTCTTTGATAACAGGCTTATAGACCTAACCTCGCCAGAATTTAGCAGCACCGATTATAAGGATTTAATAGAAACCGTTAGGGGTAATCAGAATAGTCTTCCCGATATTAAGGTAGTCGATATGACGGGGATGTCGATAAAGAAAACCACGCATGGAAACTGTGGGTTCCGTCAGGACTAACGGAGAAAATAATAGCAAAAGCACACGAACCGCCAAATGTTGCTCATGGAGGGATAGGAAAAACCATACACCGGATAAGGGAATATTTTTACTGGCCACGTCTAAACGTTCAAGTGAGAGAATATATCAATCGTTGCGATACATGCAAAGAATGCAAGCCTGCAAATAGCGTTTTGAAACCACCGATGGGTAAAGAACCCGACGCTTGTAGACCGTTTCAGCGTATTTATATTGACTTTTTAGGTCCTTATGTTCGCTCTAAAAGAGGCAATTGTTTCATATTTATCGTTCTTGATTATTTTTCAAAATATGTGTTACTAAAAGCTATGTCTAAAGCTACATCAAAGAATGTCATCAACTTTTTGATACAGGAAGTTTTCTATAAATTTGGATGTCCAGAAACGCTTGTTTCTGACAACGGACAACAGTTTGTCAGTAAGGATTTTGCAGATCTGATGGAGTGCTTTGGAATAGAACACCTACGCACAGCGAATTATGCGCCACAGGCCAACGCGTCTGAAAGAGTGAATCAGTCAGTTTTAGCAGCTATACGTTCGTATTTGGAATCAAACCAAAGCGATTGGGATTTGCATCTGTGCGAAATAGAATGCGCCTTAAGATCGGCAGTACACTCAGCCACAGGCGTGACTCCATACTTCCTACTGTTCGGAACCAACATGATAACTCATGCGTCAGCCTACAAATTAGCAAGGAAACTAGACCTGTTAGAAGAGCCAGAAAACCGTTTGGAGAACAGAAGTGAATTTTTAGAGATAATTCGGGACAACGTGAAACAACACTTACACAAGAGCTATACAGTCAATGCGAAACGCTATAATGCAAGGTGTCGGGAAACCAAATTTAGACCAGGTCAGGAAGTATTTCGACGGAATTTCCAACTTTCAGATTTTGCAAAGCAAATCTCAGCGAAATTGTGTAAAAAGTTTGTAAAGTGTAGGATTGTAAAGCCAGTGGGAAACAACCTTTACGAAATCGAAAACCTTCAGGGAAAATTCCAGGGTGTATACCACGCAAAAGACCTGAAAGCCTGAGATGATAACTTTTGAACTATCGTTTGAAATTTATCATATTAGCAAATTTAATTTGCTAATATGATAAAAATCTTCCACCACCTGTGAGGATGTGTGCCGTGTGGACCCCACGGGCTGTTTAATTGCAACCCTGATCAGGTACCAATAAGGAAAAGTTGCCAGAGGGAAAAATCCAAGGAACCACACGAGTAGCACCATGGGGTACTACTTTTGTTATCAACCAAGGGAGTGAAGTAGGCTGCAGTTGCAGGCAAAGTACAATGGCAGGCAGGTTGATGGTGACAAAATGTCTTGGTTTCCGTCCTTTTCGTTTTGGATGTCGTTGAGAGCAGTGGCTGGGAAAATTGTGATCCGCAGAAATTAATAAGAGCTAGAGGAAAAAATAGGAAACAACGCGGGAAAATAAAAAAAGGTAGGTACGTGCAATTAATAAAAGCAACGAGGGCGACAGGAAAAAAACTGATAAGTTTTAAAAAGAAAATTTTTTGTGAATCCCTTAGTTTACGTACACCGGTTGGAAAAGGAAAAATATACGGTTAGACCCTTTTTCCGTGGATTTTAGAGGCAAGCTCCGGAGTACGCGAATCGCAGTTGCGCCGACCAGAGCCAAAGCCACGAACGTAGAAAGTTAAACACTGGGGCAGAAGGACAAAACCATCTCGTCCAGGGACAAGTCACGTGCCGGTACACATCAATTGGTCTTAACATCCAGAACAAAAATTTGCAGCCATAACCGGCATAATCTCAACCAGTGTTTAACAATATTCCCCCTGCTGACGGAAATATCCACCGAAGATAGCCTATAAACACCATAAAGGCAACGCAGACGTCACCACGGAAAGCCCCGCCGCAAAATAGGCGAAGATTTCAACTACAAGACCTATGATCCCAAACGAAAGGAAAACCTTTTGTAACAGCATGTAGTGGTAACGGGGAAATGGAGTCAGCTATAGTAGTGCCGGCGCAACAATTGTGAAGTAACCACGCAAATATTTTAAAATCTCGAGAAAAAAAATTAAAAGAAGAGGAAAAACTACCACCATAGGAAATATTTTAAAGCCCGGAAATCCCTATCGAACAATGGGGTAAAACCCCAACAACAACAACAACAGCTAAACAGCCTATATCCACATCAGCGCCAACCATAGCCAACACCCATAGCTACAACAACCACATGCGTTACAAGCTCTCCAATAATTACAGCAACACCAACAGCTTCAATTCCAAAACCAGCCCCATCTATATCAACACCAACAGCAACCGCTTATACCACCGCCAATATCAGTATCAACATAGGTAGAAGTATTACCGAAACCCACCCCCGTAGAAGCCCAGTATGGCCATCGAAAACATCACCACCAACAATAGCGCTTAATAAAAATCAATAGCCATATCATCTTTACCACCAACTTTATCACCAACAATAGCGCTTAGTAAAAAATCAATAGCCATATCACCTTTACCACTAATGCCACCAGCAATAGCAACAACTACAGCGGCCGCAGGGGAAACCCACTAAACCAACAGCACCAACAACAACAATAGATACATCACCACAGATAAGTAAAATAAAATTTTTTTTGGTAATACGTATTAATATTCCCGGGGAGTTGTCTTCAGTCGTATTTGTTTACGAACGGCTTACTAGGGCGGGTTTTGTTTTTTTAGTTTTCTTTTGACCATTTCTTTTGCCTAATTAAAACAAGAAATGGCCACTTATATTTGACCACGCATGTTTTGGGCATGCAAATAAAAAAAAAAATTTCGGCAGTAAATCCTCCGCTCGATTTGGAGCATAAAATTTTTCATAAATAAATTTTATTTCAAATTCGTTTGAAATTAATTTTTTTTAGTTTTCTTTTGACCATTTCTTTTGCCTAATTAAAACAAGAAATGGCCACTTATATTTGACCACGCATGTTTTGGGCATGCAAATAAAAAATTTTTCGGCAGTTTAACTCCGCTCGATTTGGAGCCTAATTCACAATTTTTGAAGACCATTTTAGCTATAGTTTTAATTTTAATTTTACGTTTAAATAACCTTAAATGTTATCCCGATAAGAAAAATAAACTTTAAGAACAAAGAAAAAAAAATAAAAAACAAAGAAAACAATTAAAACAAAAACAAAAAAAAAACAAACGAAACAATAAAAGGAAATATTTTTATTAAAGGTTTTAAGGAATAATACTGGAATAACATAAAAGAAAAAAAAAAAGAGAAAAGACCAATATTACTTTTAGAAAGTATTAATTCCAGATTAAAGCTAATCTTGTTGTTCCTAAAGTCCATATTGCTATTCGAAAGTAATAATTTTAAGTAAACCCAAAATAGCTTTCGAAATTAATAATTTTAAATAAACCCAAAAATAAAGTTTTCGGAATTAATAATTTTAAGTGAACACAATAGAGTTTTCGGAATTACTAATTTTAATTAAATGCCATAGAGTTTAAAAAAATCAATAACTTTTAATCAAACCCAACCTAGTTTTCAAAATTAATGACGGTTAAGTGAACCAACTATTGCTTTTGGGAATTAATAATTTCGAAACAAAAACGATATTGATTTCCAAAGTTTGTCCAATTGAAGAAATCTAAAGTAAAGTCAATATTGTTTTAGAAATTAATAATTCCATAGTAAAGCCCTAAACATTTTCAAAATTAAAATATTTTCCTGAATTAATAATTTCAAAAAAAAGACGATATTGATTTCCAATATTGATCCGAGGGGAGATATTTAAAGTAGAGTCAATATTGGTTGTAGAAATTAGTAATTCCAGAATAAAGTCCCGGTTTATTTTCCAAATGAATAAGTTCAAATTAAAGGCAATATTGATTTAAGAATTATCCAAATTAAGAAATCCGTATTGAAGCCAAAATTGTTTTTAGAGTTAATAATGTTACAGTAAAGTCAATTATTCATTTCACCCTTCCGAATTTCGAATTAAAGTCAATAGCGCGTGTGAGATTAATCGTGGTAAAATAAAGTCACTAGCTCTTTCAAAATTAAGTTTTTCAAATTAAAGTGTACAGTTCGGTTATGAACTTAGTAATTCCACAGTTAAATCAATATTTGTTTTCAAAATTGATAACTACGAAATAAAACCAATACTCTAGTATGTAAGAATTTTGCGTAAATACGCAATATAAAATTATTGAATTAAATGGCAGGGCCATTCTCAATTGTATATACAGTTCGAACTTAGGGAACCTTTTCTAGCCTTAGAACTTAAGACAAATATATTGTAAGCATATACTTAAGAAAATGAATATAATTGAATATATGTTGGAACTTAAAAGAAAAATTTGATCATGTCTTGCGAATAATTTAACTCGGCTATAGAGGTAGGTATCGAGTGGTGATGCATTAAAGGGGTAGCCTTGGAAATGTAAACGGTTACCATGGTTTAGGGGAGGGTATATGAAACCGTAGGCGACCACACCTTGTCCTACGGGGAAGAAACTGCAGCTTATTTTTATACACTGGCACAAAAGTTGTATTGTGTCGCTTTCACTATTGCTCCAACGTACCACCGCCCAGGCCCGACGAGCCATAGCCGTGCATATTTGCCTAAGTTGTCAGTGTGGTAGTAATAGTGAAGCTAACATGTCCATCGTTTAGTCAGTCTGGCCATCTGCCAGCTGAGCAACACAGGGTACGGGTAAGAATAATCAGAACCTTGGTGTGAAATGGGACCCCGATGAATTTGTTAAACAGTACAGAATATATGGCGCTGTCCGAAATGGTAGTGAACATGGACGTGTTAGAAACAGTACACATTCTGGTTATTTTCAGCTATCTTGCGCCAGTTAATCATCCACGCAGTCTTTGCATCTGGTTCATGGGCTCCCTCTTCGACCGGGACATATGATTTTGTAATATTACATATTACATTTTGCGGTCTGTTGTCTTTCATCGCTGCCTCGGGTCCAGCCAAACTAATTCGTTGTGCCTTTTTAAAGTTCACTATGAGCTCTCCTTCACAAAGTCCAAGCAGTTTGTCATTGGTTCTTTGGACACAATCACCATTTAAGTCTTGTCTTAGGCCCACTATTTTAGGGAGTATTTTTTCTCTCGTATATTCGTCAGCGCTATTGTTCATTTGTTGTCATAGACCAGTACCCATGTTCTGTAACTTTGGTGAGAACTTCTCGCATCGAAAAATGTGAAACAAAATATTCCATCGTTTCTCGCAAAGTGAGAAAAAAGTGTGTATATAACTCATGTCGAAAACTATCAAAAGAGATTACGTCGTTACGTTATAAATGTAGTTATATTGCACTCGAAGCCGGCGTGAACTTGCAGACGTTGAGAACGCCAGTAACAAATATCGTTGACGGCGGCCAAAATTATTAAAATTGAAAAATTTTCAATGACGGCGGCGAAAATACAACCGTCGGCTATAGCAAATAATGTAGAGTGCGACTTTAATTTTTGTTGTTTAAAAAATAGCTTTGAAAACATTCGTATATTTTTCAAAAATGTTAAAAGCAAAATAATTAAACAATGAAAAAATCAGTCAAAAACCAAATACGTATCTCTTCCATGTTATTATTCATTGCTTTTTGAATATTTAATATATTTTTCGTGGTAATATTTTTTCTCACCCCGTTTTTATGAGTGAGTTTATTTGACAGTTCAAAGCGGGAACTTTCTCACAAAAATCTTACAGGCACACTTTTTCTGTAAATTGGCAAGTAATTTCCTTACGTGACAGCTATAACTCGCTAAAAATGTTACAGACTCAGTTAAGTGAGAAAAACAGTTGTTTGTTTCAATTTATGGCATTTTTGTTTCATTTCTCGCATTTCAATCGAAAAGTTTCTCGAAGCGAGAGTTACAGAACATGGGCACAGGTTTCACAGGGGGTATAATAATAGTTCTATATATCGAGGGTTATTATTCAAATAGTGCTATCAGCAAAATCTAAATTTACAGGAGAGCAAAAAACCTGATTTTTCTATAACTCTAAGAGTATTAACTAAACTTTGTTTTACAATGTTATACAAAATAAACGTCGAAATCATACATACTCGTATATTAATTTTTTTTTTGATTCCAGATATTCGCGCTTATATTTGAGACTTTAATTTAAGTAACACGAACTTTTATTAAAATAATTAGTTTTTTTTTAACAAAACAATATTTAATGAAAAAGTAAAATATTAAGAAACGCGTAATCATATTAACATAACTCGAAATTATGTTTATTAATTTTGCATTAACCTTTATTTGAAAGCAATAAAAAATAAATTTTTATTCGCATGTTTTAAATTATCATAAAAAGAATGATATTCCTGCAGAATAACAGGCTTCAATGCGTGTAAGTGCTTCCATTGCTTAGTTGATAGGACGTGGACCAGATTGTAAGGGATTCGCTTCTATATGACTGCTGTATGTTTTAATTGTAGTCTGAAGGTTATTTTATTCGTCATCAAAACTAACTATATACATAACGTCACCACTTGGTAGATAGATGAGAGATTTTCTTTGTGACACGGTGGGATCACTTTGTTGTCGACCAGATCTAATGGATGTGAAACGAATAAGTTTTTTGTTGGTATAGTCTTTAGAGAAATCATAACTCAGATATAGTAGACTGTCAAAAGGCATTTTAACAATTTTATTATCAATTTGGATTGTCTTTCTGGCATCTTTTGTTACGAGTATTTTAACATAATCGTTGGGCAAATAAATTGTCTGATTTTTCAGCTGCATCTCAATCTTAGCGTGTGCACTGTTGCACTCCATTTGAGTGTGCCCTTTCCCTAAGTACTTCTGCTCAATTTTCTTATTATTTTCTATAGAAAAAACGGAGAGTGCATTCGATAAATAGTGGTTATGATTTTGATAGCCACAACCATCGGAATATATTTTAATTGGTAATGTATCTGAAAAACAACGGATCTTTAAAAAATGTGTAATACATGAAATAAACGTCGGTGCCCCATTCCACCAGTAATTTGAACATTGATGGGTTGCGAGGTTATAAATTGTAAAGTTGTGTACTTGAAGGCGCTGTTTATAGTAAATAGCTGTGCGTTTATATCGGGACATAGTTTTACTGCTTGTGCATCCATGGTAACCACATGACTCTATAAGTCTATAAATCTAAGAGTATTAGAGTTATGAAAAAATCAGTTTTTACGCTCTCCTGTAAAATTGTGATTTTGATTATAGCACTGTTTGAATTATAACCCTCGATATAATAAATATAAATAAATATATAAATAAAAAATTTATACATTTATTGCAGTTTTTTTTTGCAAAATGTCTTCAACGAATTTTAAAATTATATTAGTTTTTGATATGAACACACAATACCCAGCCTTTTGATGCATAATATGTCTACTTTGTAATAACAATTTTTATCATTTAATTATATATGCACTGATGACAGTTTGTCATCAGTGCAATGACAAACTGTCATCAGTGCGATGACATAATATATCATGTCATCAGTGTGCTGACAAGCTGTCATCAGAGCAATGACAAGCCGTCATCAGGGTGATGACATAATATATCATGTCATAATATATTATTAACATTATTTTCATGTTTAAAAAGTAACGCTAGAACCAAAAATTCCCATATTAATTTTTTTTTTTTTTAATATGTATATCAAATTTTTCAGGTAGAATTATTACGAAACCCATTTTGGGCATGCTGCTGGTGTCTTATAATTGAGAGTTGTTCTGTTAACAAGGGCGGAATACAACAAAAGTCAAACAAACATGTTTAACGGGTAAGTTAATAATGATATTATTTAAATTTGACTTAAGGTCAATTACAATGACGCAATTTGATGACAGTTTGTCATCGCACATGCTTTATAAAACCGACTCCGATTCGTTATTTCTGTGATGCCAATGTGTCATCCCATTGATGACATAAATTAAATTTTTGACACTGAATACAATTTGGCCAAGTGATGTTAAGGCTGACATCATAGTGATGTAAAGTGTCATGGGGTCAAAAACGAAGACACTTGTCATAGTACTGATCAAAATACACCAGTGTTATTACGCCTTTGCTATCAGTGTATTTGATTTCACCTTATACCATTCTTCGCGAGGTCGGTGTCACTATTGTTTATCAGATAGAAACGTAGTTTCTCAATAAGTTTAAAATACCCGGGTGATTTATGTGCCATCCTTGGAAATTTCTGAAAAAACTGTGTCTACATCACCATAAGATAATACCAATGCGATAACTGGAATTTAATTTATAGATATTAGTTCAACTATGTTCCGTACATGAAGCGATTTGCCAGTACGTGACAAATTATAAAAACATATTTTTAGTTATAAATATGTTTCTTATTTAATTTTTTTTTTACCAGCAGCAAGGTGGGTTCTTGAGTTATCATATGCTTCTAAGACACTTTTTCTCCATGTGTAATAGTTTCGCTGGTATTTCCATTCAACCTTAACCACTTAAAATGTTAGTTGTCTGGCACTATCCCACACGGGGCAGAATATGCTTACTTTTTCTTCTTCAATATTTCATGAATTATTTAAAAATTGTATATGTAGGGCTCTTTAGAATAATCCTCTGGGTAGTCGAAAAACTGGGAGTTCCAAAACGTCTAGGATGCGATCTGTGCTGGCGGAGAATAATGAGAACCAAGACAGCGAAAAAGAAGATAGCAAAAGATAACAGAACTGAAAGACATCGCGGATAGAATAACAATATGGCGTACATTTGTAGATAGCCTATGCCCAATACAGAGGCAGCGTGCGATCCTTGGACACCGAGCAAGGTTGAAGTAGGGTTTAAGGCTAATATCTAGTCTTTTAATGTCTAAAAAAGTGGACAAATAAGATTTTATTATAAAAATAATAAAATGTTGGATGGCAGTTAAAATCTCTTATGCTTATTTAGCAAACAATTCGCGTGGCCAAGTCGTTGCTGGTAGTCAGTCGGCCTCAATTCTTGCACAAGATGAAGAAGTTAAATTATTCAAAATTCTCTGCAGCGACCGCCGTGATAGACAAAGTTGCGTCGAACGTATTCTTGTTGATGATATGGGACTATGCTATACACTTTCCCTTATACGTTCAGTATTTTGTGCAGTGTTCCCGTTATGTGGTCCTCCCGCACTAGGAAGGGTTCTGGCAGACCGATGTTGATGAAAATTTCCAACCAAATAGTTTACTGTTGACGTAATATGTACATTAAAATGACGACGATATATACGATGTGTCAACACAATAGTTTGCAAAAATTAAATTAAATTGTTTTTGCACGTTGTTCCCCAAGTCTTCTTCACAAAGTGCTGAAAAAAAACAAAAACGAAGAAGAATTTTAAAAAGTTATTAAAAATTCAAGTCATATAGCCCATTCGGCGCTACCCCATATCTAAAAATGCGTAACCAAATCAAAAACGAAATCTGCGTTAAATTAAAAATAAATCTGAAATTAATTAAAATAATTAATTAAATAAGAAATGACTAATTTTAGCCATTAAACGGCTAAATTTACCATCCTGATTGACATGAAAAGAAAGTAGATGTCACTTTCTCAATAAGTTTCTTTATCAACCCTGCAGGAAATGTCACTAGTGAATCTGTACTGATTCACTACTGACACAATCACCAGTACTTGTGACTTATTATACCCCAGACAATGCTATTTACTATAGACATTTAACATTTGCGTGTCTTTGAAAATTTACTACTGACGTCGGTACTGTTGACTAGGTAGTTATTTTGGGACCATATGTAGACCTTGCAACTAGAGAATGACTAGTACATTTTAGAAAATCTTGTCTATACTTTTGGTACTTATTTAAAGTAGATTTCGAAATGAAAATTGCTTTCTTTTAACACTTAATTTTTTCATTAAGAAACAAATTAATACGAATACATAACAGAATTATATTTCGTATCAAAGCAAATATACAAGTGTAGAAACTTCATTGACAATGTCGCTAAAAAGTCATCAACATTGGTGACTTGGAGACACTTACACCCAGGCTTCCTTCAGGGAAGTTAGAACAATAAAATTTTAATACATATAAGAAAATATGAACTTTCAATACAATTACAAACAAACAAATATTAATAAAACAAATTTCAACACCTTTATTGTTAAATGTTTTCCGCATTTTGCAGATAAACAACTTTTTCTCTTTTCCACAAAACAAAAAAAAAAAGTGATTTACATAAATTTTGCATTTAAATAATAAAAATGGGCTTTAGAAAAGACAAAAACTGAAATTACACAAAAACAAACCAGTTATCAATTTATTTATTCATTGACTTCGTAAGAGTGTGTGTGTGTGTATGTGTGTATGTACGCAAAAATCCTTTATCAGGGATTTACAATTTAGTTCCCTAATCAAATTAGCAACAGTTGGAAAAAAAAGATTTTCAACTCTGGCATATGAATACAAAGTTTCCATTATTTAAGATATTGTTCATGTATTTGTTATGTAAATGTAAATACTTTCACTTACACTAATGTCAGAACTTAAATATCCTGTTCGAAGATTAATGTGTATGTGTGTTGTGCAAAATTTTTCAAATAATTTACATAAAAAAAGATACAAAAATTTGCATACAATGTTTTTGGTTTTTCCTAATTCCCTTTTTTATTTTTCTGTAACTATTGTAATTTTAATGTTCCTATTGAGAATGGTATCCTAAACACATTAAAACTATTATCCTTTTAGTTGTTTATTGCATTGTGTGGCAACAACCACACACTGTGGCTGACTTTTGTTGCAAAAATTTTTAAACTGCAAGCGTGAAAATAAAAGTGTGTGCGAATTGCTCTGAGTTTTCATATCCTTTTTTGGTATGGCAAATCAGGGTTTTGTTTTCTATTGTTGTAAATAGAGTTAAATTTAAAGGTGTTGATGTTTTGTAACACTTTGCATTTTAAATTTTGTTTGTTAATACGCCTTGTTTGAAAAAAGAAGTTAAGATTTCCCTTTTGTTTGCTTACAATAGGAAAGTTTATTTTGTTTTTAATTGTATTTACATAAATAATATAAATGAGTTAATCGGAGATTAATCAAATAAGGCTGGGTTTTTGAGATCTCAGTTGAAATAGGCTTTGTAAATTTGAAATAAGATTTGTGCCGCTATTACCAAGTTTGTAAAAAAAATGTTTTGCTTAAAATATAAAAAAATCATATTTTTCCGGAAAAATCCGAGTTTCAGACTACGTTTAACTGAATTTAAATTTAATCCGTATCTGAAAAACTCAGCGAGTTTTTACATTTGGGAATTTGTTTACCATTTCGATATTATCTATTGAAAATTTACAAGAATCGAGAAGAGGTAAATTTTGGAAATAAAAGCGAATATGTATTCTTGGTACTGGGGCTTTGGAATTTTGTGAAAATATATAGGACTCTGTTCAATCGAATTATTTTCAAGATCTGCTTATTTTTAAACCCAGGCAATCTTAAGGTTTTAACTGCACATATTTCCCAAAAACCAAACTTCTTATTTCTTGTGGAAGCCAGGAGCAGAAATCAGTTCATAACACAACGTTTTTTTATATAATTCCCTTATAATCACAAAACAACGGCGATTTTAATATAAAAGCCCTAGACTAGAACCAGTACATTAGGATCTTATGAGCTTCTGTCGCAACATTTTCAGATGATATCGTTGTCCAACCCACTATTTCAAAAATTTTCTTTTGAAATTTGATGAGGAAACACGTTTTACCCATCGGTTCCTTACCAATTGTACTGGACTTAAATCTTATCTGTTGCTATTTTCAAGCGGTTTGCTAATTTTTGTCTCAGTCTACAACTACATCAGCCCATAACCAATACTAATAAAAATTTTCTCCTTCTGGTTTCGAGGGTTCTCTATGCATATTTAAGCGTATATTAGGTCTTGGGTCTATACTAAGATACTGGTTGAACTCTGTTTTACCCTTTTCTATTGTACAAACTTATAAACTGATAAGTGAGAACTTTAGTGTGTTACCTAATTAAAGCCTTTAGACTAGGGCCAAAACAATCAGAAGAAAATTCGCCTCCCAATGAACACATTGTTTACGCTTGAACTACAATAGCAACATTAATCCCAATGGGGCCTCACCTATATCCAGACTTGAAGAATAATAAGATGGCGGCATGAGATTACCCCCCAAGAATTAACTCCCAAAAAATTAAATAACCCCCCAAAGCGTGGGGCCCTATTTCATTTGAAATAAAACCCCAGTTTTGGAAATGAAAAAACCCTCAAAGAAATGAAATAACAACAAAAACAAAAATGAAATATTGCCGTAATTTTTTGCATATAGCTTCATATGCAATTTCTGAAATGAAGTCAGACCTCAATGTTGTAATGCAATTAATTGTATATGTTTGGTTTTAAGAATCACTCGATAAATATCATGGTAGGGATTTCGGCAGGATTTTCTCCTCTATGGTATTACAAATACCGGCTTTGCTAACTAAAGCTTCTCTGCATAGCCGGCCATCGGACGGGGATAAGGCCGTTGTTAGGATCTTCAGTTAGTGCTGCCGGGGTTTGATATGGCCGAAAGCCGCCTAAGCGGAGAATCATTTTGCCATTTTCTTTAAATGATCTGTGATTTTATGGTCCTACCTGTATGAGGTATAACCTTCTCTCATATTTTTCCCCATGCTAATTCCGCGAAGCTCTACGCTTGTCTGCAGCAGATCAGAGTCGGGAATCGAACCCGCCACTGATAAACTTGCTCACTTAAAATAACTGTGAGGACTTTCGTCACATGTAATAACACCTCTGAAAATATGTTACCAAAGCAAAAGAGATGTGTGTTATTTAATAAAAGAAAAACGAACTTATCTATTTAGAAATGACCGATTTATTAATTTATTTTTTATATCCACTGCTAAAAAAATTTGTTCAATTTTGGTTTATTAAATTTTTTTTTAATTTTAGTAAACTTGTTAATATAAAATATTGACAATACACAGCAGCCATTTTTTTTTATATAGTATAAATTTTTGTCAATATTTAATACTCGTTTTTGTACATGTGTACTAAAGCTTTCTCTCCCCCATTTGCCGCACTTTCTATTTTTATTTCTTATTTTTTGTAATTTTAAACGCCATTTAATGTGTTGCTTGGTGCTAAAAGCATTTTCCTTTCGTTTGCTGTTGATGCTGCTGCCGTTCTTGCGTTGCTTTGGACGAAAAAAAAATTTTGAAAAATTAAGAAAATGCTGTTGTTTCTGTTTTTGATTGTCTTCAATTGCAGATGGCTTCGAGGGCGTTTTGTTTAAATAACGACTTGTCCTACGACAGTTTAATATTTTTTCTCATCTAAATTTTTTATGTATTCTTCCATATAATTTTGTTTTTTTTTTCTTGCTTCCACTAAAATAAGTAGAGAATACCAAATTGTAGAAAAGAAAAAAAAAAGACAATTTTAAGAATCACTCAGACTTATTTTAGGTGCGGATAAAAATTGATGTTGCCAGACTGAGAAATAGTTAATTGAATTTAAAATATGTTTATACTACGAAAAGTTGGAAATTGGGTAAATGTGTAAAATTTTTAAACATACACTATCGTACCATAAGGTTTTCTTACGGAAAATTGTATTAATCCTTAATGCTGTATTTTTTTTAACTTATACGAGTATGTATGTATTTGCATACAAAGAACGGGCAATAATATTGAATGTTTTTTTTAAGCAATATATTCGAATTTTTTTTGGCGGTTTCCCACTTTGAGGCAACACATTTTGGACAAAAAAAGCATTCTACGCATTTAAAAACTGTTGAATGTAACGATCAACTCATTTTGTTGTTGTTCAATATAATCTTTAATATTTTCCCTTACAAACCTGCTACGTTTATAAAATCTTCACTTACCTTAATTCATCTCTGTATTTCTTATTGCGTAGAGCATAAATTTGCGCCTACATCACAAAATAAGAAAAAATGTAATTGGTTTATTAAATCAAGTTATGAACCTTAAGCTATTATCACAGGCACGGCTACCAAATTTTACGAATTATTGTCATTTTGACGATTTTGGGATCAAAAACGACACACTGTCAGTGTTTTTTTACTTTTAGCTTGACGGTATCTCAAAAAGCAATTTTGTCACACAACTATTTAAGGCTAGTTTACACGGTAATACCATGTATTATGACGTGTCAAAAAATGATGAAGAATGAGAAAATTCTTACCATGTAAAAGCAAAATGTATTGAGTAAGGGAGACTACGGATACAAAATTTGATAAACGGCCGGTAAATGTTAATTTTCTAAGGTATTTTAGAAACTTATGTATCATTATACCAGAGGTGCATTTTAAGAGTATATATTGAAGGTGGTAACATTTTTATACAATTACAAAACTAAATCAACTCAGGATATTTTCACGTTTTTTTTTTAAATATTGTAAAACTGTAACCATCTGCTATTTTGTTATTAACTCAGTCAGCTGTTTAATATCTCTGATTTTATTTAACTTATACCATCCGTGTAAACATGAAAAATATTTTCAACAGATTTTTATTTTTTTTATTTAAACAGGGAGAGAATTTCATAATATTTTGATTCTACAAAGTCGTATTACATTGTTTTACCGTGTAAACTAGCCTTTAGTATTATTTCATATTTTTGAATAACTTATTGGATACTTTCGTTTATTTGGTTGACTGTAAGTGTTCAAACAGAATTAAGTCTTCAACTTCAAGCAAAAATCGTAAAGGCAATAATTTAATTGTTGGCAGTAGTTAACTCAAAATTCTCTTTCATTTCTTCCTTTTTCTCTTGCTCTTAATTTTCTTTGTTTACAAAATGTATGAAATTTAATGAAAGTATGGTAGCCTTGTTAAGAGAATAAGTGTCTATATGTGAGAGCATAAGACAAAACGTTCTCAAAATAACATAGATTTTATTTCACGACGGCTTTCTACGATAAATTCTTATGTCAAATTGTATGGAAAATGTGGACTCGACGCAGCTCTGTCTGAACACTAATTGTCCCGTGTAAGAAATTCATAATATGTACAAATATAAATATAACAGCTTACGCTTGCACAGAAAAAATTATTAAATTTCTCCTTTCACCAAATTTGTTCTAAATTCATAATATCAAGCAAACAAGTTGTTGATTTTGCACCTATTATCAAAATGATTATATTGATTACTAAAAATTTTAAAATTTTGAAAAAATATTTTCAATAAATGATATTTTTAATTTTAATTAAAAAAGTGATCAAAAAACTTTAAAATTTTAAACAATGTGTTAATTTATTTAAATAAATATTGACAATTCCCAACAACAATTCTACATGTTTAAATTATTTTATTTTAAACGAAAAAAGTCAATTAAGATTTTTTGTTATTTAATTAAAATTTTAATTGAAAATTTATTTCAAAACAACTAAAATGTTAATTAAATCAAAATTAAATTTTTAAATTTTTTCAGCTAAAAAATTATTGATTCAATTATCACATTAATTAAATTAAAATACTTTTTAAACCATTTATTTAATTGATAAAACACTTTTTTCTGTGTGGGATTCTAGTAATGGATTCATGCACTGAAAGAACAGAACAGAATTTCTGAAGAGTAAAATCGGTGTTCGAAACTTTCAGTTCATGTGACACTCAATTCTCGTACATTTTCATGATTAAATTTCTTATTCGAGTAACGTCTCTAATTCCATATTCTTGAACTTTTGTAGCATATTCAGATACATGACACCATGAACAATACAAGATAAGCAATTTCATCTATACACAAGTTTCAAGAATTAACTTATAAAGGTGGTCCAAGCAAAACGCACGATGTTAATTGTAAGTAAATAAAAAAGTTTTCTGTGAATTTTCGTAATACATATTTTTTATTATGATAGAAGGATCTATGACAAATATGTATGAAAGAAAATATCGATCAAATGCTCACCACGGCTTCGGGTACATACCTCTATCCGATATTTTCAAAGACTCTGAGACATAATTGAGGTTCAAGGTCGTTATTGTGCTGAATTATCTCATAATTTTGGTTCTTGAATTGTTATTGGCTTATTGATGTACACTTCTCTTTTAAATATCCCAAAAAAAAAAAAAAAAAAAAAAGAAGTCCAACGGTGTCAAATGACATGATCGTGGCGGCCAATTAACATCGCCACGGCGTGAGATAACACGGCCACTGAATTTCTCGTGCAAAAGAGCCATTGCTTGGTTGGCTGTGTGGAAAGTGGCACCATCCTGTTGGAAACCCAAATCGTCCAGGTATATATTCTTAATTTCTGGCCACAAGAAATCCGTTATTATCTCGCAATAGCGAACCACATTCACGGTTACTGCTTGGCCGACCTTATTTTCGGAGAAGTAACTAGGCGAAAATGCACAGGTGTTTTTACATTTCCTACAGATCCGGTTTGCTGAAATTTGCGCACAATTCTCCTGTTTGTGGACACATTTGGTCGATTTGTCTGACCAAAAAAATTACGAGGTTCACGAAATGCATTTTAATTACGCTCATTTGCGTCAAAGGATTTAACAATCTGAGCTCACTGATCAATCGTGTACATCTACATGCTTGAATTTGTCAAACAATGAATCCAAGAAATGTCAAATTAAGTTGGGCAAAAAACTTTTTAAAAACTGGATTTTCCGTATTAATAAAGGCTTGTCGCTCTTTTTTCAGTTGGAATGTACAAGAAGTTAAACCTATTTATAGTCAATAGGAATGAGAGTAGCGGTTTTATTTTTTAGAAATTTTTGAGATATAAAATAAATATCGGCCATGTTTAACAATAGTGTGTTAACTTTTATTTTTTAATTTTAGAAAAAATCGACACGTAATATTCACATCTACCCGCTGTAAAATTATGGTGCTATTTTGTCTCCTTTTGGATAATGAAACAAGTGCTATCTATATGTATTATAAATTTTTTTTTATTTCAATTAAAACAAACGATAAATAGCTAAAAAATTACAAAAAGTTTGTCTTAGGATAGATTTTCACGATTGAAATTTTCTTTACTTTGCAATGGCGATTTTTGTTTCGACTTAAGTAATTCAATTTGACGACTGTTTTTTTTCAAAATTGCCCGATCTTATACACATTTTATCTGGCTTCTATCATCATAGGAACCGGTAATGTATACGGTCGAAACGGTGCATTAAGTGATTTCTATCGCAATTTGTAAAAGTTTAATAAAAAAAAAATTATCCGGGAGTTGAATGCATAATTTCCATGAATAGCGATAATAGAAGGCAATTGAAGTTTCCGGAGAATATTGAAAAAGAGAGTACGGAAAAAGTTTAATAACCTTCGAAGACATATGCTTGTGGTTAAGAAATCTATTTTTATAAGTCTGGCATCTCTTCTTCTCTAGCTTGTTGTTTTATAGCGTTTTAAAATGGAACTCTTAATGACGTTGGTGTTTTTATATGGCCAAAACGAAAAAAAAACAAACACTTAAATAATTTTCGTTATATTTAAGACAGTGGTGGGCAATGCACACATACTATAAGAGAGTAAAAAGCTAAGGGTGTTTGTAATTTAAGTTAGGAATATACAGAACAAAGAGCGATTTATATATTTTAAGTGTGTCGAAGTAACGCAATCAGAAATTAATAGTGATTTGCCCATCACTGATTTAAGACCATCTGCGTGCGTGTATTTTTCAAATTTAAGTCGGTTTATGATGTTGGTCATAAATTTGCTCGTTACCATGTTTAATATCAAATACATTTTTCCTTAGATCTTAGTTTTCATCTGTTGTTTTTTTTTTTGGTTTGTTGCTCATAATTTTCCTTATTGTAGGAACAATTAAATAATGGAGAACAGAAGATGAAGCTGATGATGTTCACTACTTAAGTGTGTTTGTGTGAGTTAGAGTTTTTTTTTTTGTTTGCTGGGCATTTTACTGTAATTAGATGTAACGGATATTGTAATTGGTGTTAAATTGCTTAGTGACTACATGTTAATACTTGTGGGCTATAACAAACAAAATGCTGCTTCTGTTCTTGTTCTCTTTATTATTATTATTGTTGTATTATTATTTGATTTTCATAATTGTTTTTCTTGTATCTTATACTTCGCCGCCGTCCTGAGTGGTGAATTAGGGGTATAGTAAGTTTGTCATTTCGTGTGTAACAGCAATATATATTTATCTGAGACCTCATAAAATATATACGTTCAGTATTCTGAAGCTATTCTTCGCCGATAGTGCCATGTCCGCCTGTTGAAATCAAGCCAATTTTCAAATAAAACAAACAATTTTGATGCTACGAAGTATGGGACTGAAATCTATTAAAATTGGGTTCGTAGGAGAAGAGCTATGGACCGAAATATAAACCAACTTCTTCTTAAATGAAGATTTACTACTAGGAACCAAAACTCATAACATTCTGCCGATTAATTAATTAGGATAATTAAAAAAAAAATTCAATCCGTCCAGCAGGGTGGGGGGAAAGCATATTAATACGCCTGATACGTTATCAAATAATGATATTGTCTATTAGCACAAATCCTGTAAGAAGTTTACTTCCGAAAAATGTAAATTCCCGATGGAGGGCACTTAAGAGTCGGCATAGCTGACAGAAGCATTTTTCATTTTTTCGTCTTCTGTAATTTTTCCCAGATTTCCTTTTTTGTATAATTTTCATGTTTTTTTATTTTAATGGCTTTCTTAAGGTTTCTGTTTGTTTTTCACTAACTGCCAGTAATAATTATATTAATTTGGTGTAATAATTGTTAACAACATTATTATATTTATAAATACAAATATAATTGTGATAATGGAATAAAAGGAATGAAATACTAAAAAGACTTTAAATGACATCGAAATTGGCCAATAGAAAAAAATTATAAAAAAAAAATATTTCTTTAAATATTTCTGCTATAAAACCAAATTTTTTTTAATTTCCCTTTAAAACTTAATGACCTTTTCTTTTGAAATTTTCCTTACCTTTTACTTTAAATGCATGAATAATTAATTTTAAAGGAAAAGACAAACTTTTAGAAAGAGTTTTTCTTTTAAAACATTTCAGTTTTTTCCCGTCCTTATAAAGAAGCCATCATCTCCTTCATTTTACAATTTTTCGACGTGACTATTTTAAATTCATAACATGTTCATTCGCTCAATTTCCTTTGATTTACAAAGTAATTACCAGATGAAGAACATGGTCAAATTGCTAAGTTAAATAAAGGGAAAGCAAAAAAGTATATTTAAAAACATCAAGGAGACAGAAATTCTTTTTTGATGTGATTTTTTTCTTCTTGGGTTTTAAAAAGTATAATTAGCACATGAAATATAAAGACATTTTCATAAAGATAGAATTGTAAACTTTCTAAGCAGATTCTTGTAGCGAGAAGTTATCAAAATAAGATATACATGTAAGTCTAGGGAGATGGAATTTCAAATCTTAAATCGACTTTCTTTACGAATCTTCAGGCATTCAAAAAGATTTTCTTTCTTATGTTGTATATAAGCATCAAGACCTATTCCATATACGTTACATTCTCTTGTGTTGTGTGTAGACATCGTGACCGACTTCGTATCCTTTAGCGTCTTTAAATGGCAAATAGGAACAGCCAATACCTGAAGCCCAACTGGGACTTTAAGTTGCCCTTACGTGTCCAAAGGAACCTTGTAGCACTAAGCTCTTTTAAGGACCTGGGCAGGTTGAGCTCCTATTTTGGGATCATGTGGTGGTTGTGTTTCTAATCCAAATCGTGGACAGAAATATCTTAGGAATTCCGAGTTAGGGGCTAGTTTATTCTCGACATCTAGGGTGACGCTCGACATCTAGGGTGACGGCCCTTTAGCGTTTGCAAAATTCGCTGCAGAGATTTCGGTTAAATCTAAAAAAATCCAAAATCGTGAACATCCCTGCATCATTGTGATTACAAAAATAAAAAGTCATTTGAGAGATTCAATATAAACGATTTAAGAATGTGTTTTTTTTCGCAGAAACTGGACATAATTTTTGACACATTTAATCCTCATAGGCGTTTTCATGTGTTTTCTGCAGTCGTAATCATCTAATGACTATTAACTTTAATAGGTTATATGTGACATAATAAGGGCAAATTGGTATTCTTCTCAGATGCAGATTAAACCTCGAAAGGGTTAATTGATAAAATCTACTTTTGGGGTCTGACAAAAGAATTATTATTCTAGTGAAATAAGGAGCTGCATATTACAGGATAACTGCTTTCTGAGTTTATTTATACGCAATAGAATACACAGACTAGAGAGTGGTGAGAATCGCAAGGATTACACGCACTTACAAACATTTTTTGCAGTGTCGTAAAAAAATTGTCAGCATTAAGTTCAAGTCTCTCAATAAGTTCCAGCAGTAAACCATTATTGTTTATTGTGTAAAACTCGGTTCTTTATATACAGTTAGTTTTAAAAAAGTAAGAGTGCTATATTTGGCTATACCGGATCTTATATATCTATGCCCATAGTGCTATAAGAACGGGAAGGTGTATGAATAAAGCTATAAATAAATAAAGATATAAATAAATCTATGTGCAGTACTTTTCGCTTATAGTCATTATCGCTTTTAGTCACACTGGCAATATAGTCCACTTTATCTTAATTTTCTGCCGCTGTAATCAAATTTTATGGAAAGTATTTACGTTATAGTCCATTTAGCGATATAAGCACATTTGCCATATATTCCATCTAACTATGACCGGCCAAATTTTATAGCATTTGCAATATTTGTTACGGTGTTAATAAAGTGTTTACCGATAGTGGGCTCTTCTATATGGGGCCGATATTCACGATATTTGAGAGTGCGATTTCTAGTCATATAAAACTTTGACAGTCCAATTTAATAACAATAGCATTATTCGCTACGATTTAAGGCGTACTAAAGTGCTTTCTGAGAACGGACCTTTTATGGAGTTTATGGTAAATTTTGGACTGATCTTCTCGAAATTTTGTGGTATGATTTCCATTGATATAAAACGAATTTGTGCAACATAGTTTTTGAAGGAATATACGGAAGTCGAAATCACGTGAAATTGAAAGGGTTGGATATTTTCAATAAAATTTTTTTCAAAATTGAACGCAAATTTTCCTGATTTGAAAAGAGAAGTGGTAAAGGTTAGTGGACCTTAAAATATGAGGCATATAAAAGGAAATATTTTTAAAAACTTTAAACACAGGATAAATTTCAAATTTTGTTCGAATTTAATTTCACGTGATTTCGATTTCCGGAACATGGCCGATAAAGAATTTTTTAAGGTGGGTCTTCCACATTTTGATTCATAATTCTTTTTCTACTATACACAGAAAAAATTCTTCAAAATTTTTCACTAATTAAACATTAATCCAAAATAAAATCAGTTTTAACTAGAAATTTAATCAAGCGATTTAAACATTTAATCAAGTGAATTAAGCGTTTAATCAAGTAAATTAATCGTTTAAATTGATACTATTAATTTGATTACTGGTGCAAATTTCATAAATTTTTTTTTATAAATATCACACATTTTTTAATTGAAATCAATTTTTATTTTTTTCTGTGTACCGATTTCGCTGGATTTTAATCCCAAACTACTAAGTATAACTAGTGGCAATTAGACACCAGTATTGTTCTCTTCCTTTGAGTTGCTCAAAAGTGAACTTAAATCGACTTTAAATTGCTCAAGGACCACAAATATATGCAATTTATGGGGTCTTAGATGAATAATAAAATAGTTTCGCACGTAATAACAAACATAGTATTCCTTACTGGTAGTGGAGGGCGTAAAAACAAAAAAAAAAGACTTTTTTGTTTATAAAATACTGTCATTTCATTAAAAGGCTCAAATTATAAATAACAACTATCTTACGAGTTAATTATAATTTTTTATCACTGCAATCACGACTTTGATGTCTTAACGACAAAGAGATATTTAACTCAATCTAAATTTTTTTTATAAATTTTTAGCAACTTTATGTTTTTTTTTTGATGAATTGCCATTGGACCGTGTGGGAATTTTAGAAAAGATCACATTTTCAGTACCCTTCTTTAGAAAGAAGAAACGGCTTAATAAAGAGTAAAAAAATTTTTAACAGCTAATAGACGAAATCCCTGTTATCAGCCTACAACACAAAAGAAAGGCCAAATTAAAGGAAATATTAATAAGCAGGAAGTTTTAAACGTGTGAAAATGTATTTGGTTATTTTGATATCTTTTATTCAATTAATTGTAAAAACATTTTCTTAAACCAATTAACAACTGCACCGCATGAGGTATTGGAATATAATGGCGTCACAAGGAGTTAAAATAAAAGCTTAGCGCCCTCTAGGAATGAGTAGCGCAACAAACATCAAAACAATTCCAATTTTTTTACTTTGTAATCTATTAGAATTGTATGACATCTTACATGCCACACTCTACTCTATTGCTTACAACAGTTATAAGGGAGGGCATGAAATTAAAAGAGATTATGTGTATGTGTGAGTGTGAGTGTGATATATTTTTACTATAAAAACCCACTAACAACGTTTTAAAGATCCTGCCTGGTTGTTACTACCTGACTAAGTATTCTTGTAAATTCTTGAAATATATATGTGCCCTACAACAACCATATTAGAGGAAGCATATTATGCGTTTGTGTTAAAGTTTGCACTTAGAAATTTTGATTCTACAGTCTAGGCGCAGCTTTTATTTTAGGAGAAAATTAAATAAATTAGCATTAATTGTATTGTTATTAGGACGAAAACTATTAAAAACAGTGTTGCAACTTTGATGTTATTTTTTGTTGGCGTGGGTAGAGCTGTGTAATTTTTGGGCTACTTTTACGAGAATTGCTGGCTGTATATCACAAATAACACGAACAATGTTGGTCATCAAGGCGTCAATTGTTGCTGGCTTATCAGTATACAAATTTTGTTTGATGTTTCTTGATGTAAACCAGTCTGTTGTTGATTAGTCTCACCTCATATGCGGCAATCTTGCTTATAAGCGAACCCTTTGAAGTGGACGGTTATGTGTGCCATATAAATCATGAAGTCGCCTATAAGTTTGTGCGAATCGATGACTGATTTTTAAAGTAAATTTGGATAGTTTGGTAGCATTTTAATTAAAGAAAATCTTAAAATTATATCAGTTGTAATTGTATTTAAATCGGGTCATTTTTTATCTCAAGTATAATTTAAATTTTGCTGGTGGTAGTAACAACACTGATTAAAAATGACGAAAATCGAATTAATATTTCACCTGGCCTCATACAAATATTTTTCCCCGAAAAGGAGACTCTGTAATAAAACCTGTACTAAGTATACGGGTTCTCCATTTAGTGGTTTTAAAACCGCCATTCTGGCAAGGGTGTCAGCTGTTTAATATCTGTCATCTGAAGTGTAATCTATTAAGTGAAAGTCTTGCCATTTATGGATATGGATCGTTTAGCAACCGTAGAATGCGTAAAAATAATTAAAGCTTACTACAAACGTGGAGGTTCAAACGTGGCCACCACTTTTTGAGCATAACGGGGTGATATTGGACGATATGTGGTTGCCACAAGACAGTGTCACGAGACATACAATACCATCGCTTTTGGCTTTATTGCATGGGAAGTTCATAAAATGTTTCGTTTTTATAAATCTGGGTACTTGGATTTGAATTAACATATTTTTCTTGATAAAATTTATTTTCAATTGTATCAGCAGTAAAGTTGCCATAAGTAAACTTGGTAATTCACGCACAAATTTCCCAGGTATTTTTTCCTAAAAATTTGCTGTCTCCCAGGATTATTTTCATGGGAAATCGCGTTTGAAAATCACTAATTTACAGTTATGTAAAATTTACGCTAAATCTAGTATATCTAAATAGTTTTTAGTAAAAAGAAATCAATTTACAATCTTTGTTATTAAAGATGGCAATTTTTTAAGTTCTCCCCAGCCAAGATCAAGATCGAATTTTAGATGCGCCTGATTTTTTCCATTGGGTAAAGAATTATTTTTAAGAAACTGAAATAGTTTTTAGGTTCAAAGAGGATCATTAGTTAACATTCAAAACACTGAAGAGCATATTCGATGCTGCGGTAACAATCGATGGTACCCCTCAGTACCATTCTTTTATACCGCTAGTCGATGGAAGACTCAAGATGAAAAATTTTTCTGCCTCTACTCAATTTCTTTCCAAAGCCAAAAAATAAATTAGCAGTGAAATCAATAGCTGAACCAAGTAACGCCAATAGAGGATTGGCAAAAATAGCAGAAAAGAAAGGCGATAAATAGGGAGTATGAAAGACTTTGTATTTAAAAATTTGCAAAACTTAAACACTTCATCAGCTACAATAAATTAAGTATAAAAATAGTTATTATATAAATGGATCGAATGTGATTAAGATAAAGTTTTATTAAATTTAATCCAAATTTAGATATTTTTCATTAGGCTTAAGTTCATTGAATTTAATTTTCATTAAATTATTTTTATGAAGACAGGAATTTTACAACATGAAATTAATATAATTTTATTGATAATTTTTCATTCTTAACTGCGCTGAGATTTGAACCCAGGCTTTCACGGTCATGTTGCCCAGACTAGTTTCGATTGTTACCACACAATCTCTTCAGTGGGGTTTGCCGTTTTACTCACTCGGCTATTGAAGCCGGATGACGTCAATAAGCAAACATCAATCTTTAAACCAAATGGTATACTACCCTGTTAGATGGAAATTTGCTTTTTGAATAAATTATTATCTATTTTAATTGATTTACATGTTCTTCCTAACTTCTATTTTTTCGTACTTTTTGTCAAGAATTCTTCTTGAAATCCAAAGTAGATTTTTGTTTTTCATGTTTTTGTCTTCTTTTTTTCCTTGTTGACCTTTTTTAGCACCACTTGAAGGACAAATGTAAACATAGCTCGTGCCTTAGCTGTTAACAATAGTTAGTATTGTGGTTATTTTATTGAACTGTTAATGGATTTCAATCCAAATTTAGATATTTTTATTTTTATTAAATTATTTATAATTTTATTTTTATTATTATCATTAGATATTATTATTATTATAATTATATATATATTTAATTATTATTACATATAAAGAAAAAAAAAGCGATTTTATTCCTGGGATTATGAAATGCTAGGGTATAAAATGCTAGTTAGGTATGTTACATACCTTCGGAAAGGTTAATTTGTCTTGTTTTTAAGATTTTAGAAACACTTACACACAAAACGGAAAAAATTCAAAATAAGCTAAAAATGTAAAAAACGCTCGTCTTGAGTTAGAAATTATTTTTTTTATACATACCAACTCGCAGCTCACTAAGCGACCAAAACTACCTTAAAGGAAACGACATAATAAAAATTGGGAATTTAGCACGTTATAGATAAATCTTATTGACATAAGCTTTCTTTTGAGCAAAAAAAAAGTACCCGCTTAAAAAAAATAAAAAACAAAAATTTTAAATTTAAAAAAAATTAAAAAGAAAATTTTTTATCAAACAAAAACATTTTTTTTTTTCGAAAAATTCAAGAAATATCTATCTAATTTGTTTGGGACAAATTTTTCTTACACCAATAGGTAATAAGTTACATCGATGAGAGAGAACATCTTTTTGGCCAAAATTTCATATTTTGACCGCTTCTAACTCAGAAACTTTTTGACCGATCTTGTTTGAAATGTGGGTCTAAATTACTATCCAATAGGACTTAGTGCAAATTTCGTCCAAATCGGAAGACATCGGTTTCAAAAGTTGGGTCCCTTGGCATGAAATCCCCCATATGTAAACTATGATCCTAATTGTTGAAAAATACAATGACAAACATAAAAGCTTTTGCAGAAATAGTAGATTTCAAAAATCCGTTTGACCCAGACCTAGAAGAAGAAACATGGCCTAACTTGGTTGTGACACTCATAGTACTTACTTGTGAGCCTTTATACCACTCTGAGTAAAAGCCCTTTAACATCTAGAAACTTCTAAAGAAAATCGTTAAATATTAGATATTAGACTACCACGATTTCGTTGTTTAAAAGCCAAATAAACAAAAAAAGGTAGAGGCGAGAGAACTTTATTATGTGATTTTAATTTACTTTATCGTGCTCAGTCCAAAATTGTTCCCAGTTTGATTTAATAACATCTAGCTATTATTTGTTTTACTGATGTAATGGCTTACTTTATTCGTAAAAAACCTGGTTTTCTGGCGTTAATTGTGAAAATAAGAAAAATATTATTTAGATGACTCAAAAAAAATTTTATTCATAATCATTTTGTAAGTGATCGCAATCGCTTAAATCGTTCTTAAGTTCACAGAAAAAATTATTAAATGTCTCCAATCACCAAATTTAAACCAAATTCATAATATCAAGCAAACAATTTATTGATTTTGCACCTATTACCAAAATAATAATATTGATTACTAAAAATTGTAAAATTTTGAATATTTTTTTTCAATAAATAATATTTTTAATTTTAATGAAAAAAATGATCAAAACACTTTGCCATTTCAAACAATGTGTTAATTTATTTAAATAAATATTGACAATTCCCAACAACAATTCTACATGTTTAAATTATTTTATTATATTCAACATTTTTTATTTTTCGAATTTATTCTATGAGTAAAATTTCAGTTATGTATTTTATAAAGCTTTTTGTAATAGTTCTATTCCTTAAATTTTTAGGAATGACTTTATACACTACCAGACTATTATCTTGTATCTTCTTGTTATTCCTAAAAATTTAAGGAATAGAACTATTGCAAAAAGCTTTATAAAATACATAACTGAAATTTAACTCATAGAATAAATTCGAAAAATAAAAAATGTTGAATATAATAAAGTTGCTTATAAAAAGAAATAATTCCCAATATAAATTATATTATTTTAAACGAAAAAAGTCAATAAAGACTTTCTGTTACTTAATTAAAATTTTAATTGAAAAATTATTTTAAAACAACTAAAATGTTAATTAAATCAAAATTAAATTTTTAATTATCTTTCAACTAAAAAAATAATTGATTCAATTATCACATTAATTAAATTTAAATACTTTTTAAACCATTTTTGTAACTGATAAAATACTTTTTTCTGTGTTATGATAAAATATGTTAGCATAGCCGCCTTTTTCGGGAGAAATATTAGTCTAGCCCATAAAAAACTAGACATGATAAAAAAGACTTAAAACGGATTGGAACTTAGCGCTTTAAAATCTTTTAATTACATATATTTTTATTTAAAACGGGGTTTTCGCCAAGCATTTCATAATTTTTTTTATTTAAATTTTATTTAGCGCTTTTTGATTGGGGACACGGCGCACTATGCTTCGTTCCCATATAACGAAGGGACATAAATAGAAGGATTTGTCAGATATTTTTGAAATTTGGTACACTAGCTTAGTTAAGAAAAATATGAATTTTTGGAAAAATGGGCCCAAGGACACGCCTACCTCCCATGTGTCCTGAAATTGAAAAATATAATTTTAGCTTCAATAATGCCCACAAAATTACAAAAAGTGGTCATGCTGATACATATGCAACTAGCAACGTGTGTGTAAATTTTTATTTAAATCGGACTAAGGACTCAAGGTCCTGCCATATATCCGCTTTATTAAAAACGCTATCACTCCCACAAAAATTGTCCGATCGTAATAAATTTTGGTATGTTAATTGATATTTGCAAGATATATATTTATGCCAAATTTGGGTAGAATTGGATTATCAAAGTAGAAAATACAAAAACATCATTAATTGAAAAATTGGCTAAAACGCTTGAAATACTCTTGCAAAAATAAAACTATAAGGATATTTGAAAGCTAACATAAATGAAAAAATTAAAGAGGAAAACTAGCAATGTTAACGTCATTAAAAATGATGAAAAAATCATATCGCACTTGATCCATCCAAATTTTTATTTTTTCACTTTTCAAAAAAAATCGACGCGTAATATCCCAGCAAAAACTTTGCTTACAAAATAAGTAGAAAAATAATGAGACCTGGAGGAAAGGAGTACTTATTTTTCTACTAGAAAAAGTACTTATTTTTGTTCGCGATGTCCCAAAAGTAATGCTTTATAATTTGGCCAATTACAACCTAAAAAATAATACCTTTATTTTATACTTAAAAGTTGTATAAATATATGTATGTAGTTACAAAAAGATACAAGAAATAAGTACTTTCAAAGAGGTTAAAATACACTTATTAAAATTGCTCTGAAATCTTATGGAATTTTTGTTGAAAAAGTGTAGACAATATTAAATTTTTTGAAATGTAAGAAAATATTTAATAAAGAGTGCTTTTGCTGCACAAAATCATTTATAGCTCTAACACTGTAGTAACAATGTGTGTATTAAGATATGTAAATATACGGGCCTGTCACAGAAATCGATTTCGATCAAAAGTATCGTTAATTCCGAGAAAACTTCTTTAGAAAACAAAAACCGATAAATTTTCTCGGAATGAAATCACTTTTAATTTTTCGATCGAAAAAAGTTTTTGTTTTGATTTGCACAATATTTCCACATTTAACTTCAAAGTAACAAAATTAAAATTTGTCAGAATTATGAAAATCGATCGAAATGAAACTACGGATTCAAAATCATTCCGAATTCAAAACTATTCTCGAAAAAACCATCGTTAACATTAGATTGATAGTACTACTAGTATTCTAATAACAAGAATATATTGTGTTGGTAATTTTGGAACATATTTATGTATATATTTACATAAATTTGATTGAATTTTGGATTTTCCATGTATTTCACATCGAAACTTTTCTTAAAACTTTATAATATTACCAGATATCTAACAAATATTAATATAAATTTAAAAAATTATTTAAAATCATATAATAATAACTTATTTATTATGAGTTATTTAAGATATAATAATATAGTTATTATTTTATATATAACTAATAATGCAAAAAGTGGCGAATAAAGCTACAAAGTAATGAATTCAGGAAGTCATTAAAAGTAGCATTGTAAGTTAAGTTTTTGCTGGTTATTAATATCCGCTGTAAAAATATCTTTTTTTTATATTTTTGTTAATAAAATAGTTGGTTGAAAACTTATTTTTCATATGCCTTGAATATTAAATTTAAAACTCTTTTGCTTCTACTGAACATTTTGACTTAATACCCTCCTGTTGATAAAATGCGATATATTTTGATAAAAAATTTAAAATTTTGGATTTTGAAACAAAAATTATAATAGCTTAACTTAATAATTATATTTTATAACTCCTAAAATAAAAAACTTTAAAAAAACATATAAAGACAAACTTATAACAAAGCATCATCGCTACTTGATTCTTCCCAAAACCAATGTGAAACAAATTTTGGGTCTCCGAGTTTATCTTAAATGGGACAAAAAAAAATGATGTAATTATATCATTAGTAGATTAAAAACTCCGAAAGTTTTTAAAAACTTAGCTCGAGTTATTTTTTTATGGCCCACTGAACTTTTTAATTTTTTTTAAAGGTGTTTGGAATGTGTAAAACAAAAACTATTTAATGTTTGTAGAACATTTTAATCCTTTAAACACACGTTTTAAAGGTTTTCAATAAGAATATTTAAAAAAGAGACTTAAATGACTCCTAAAAATAGGGGTCATTTAATCCTAAAAATGGGAGATAGAGGGTTAGATAATATGTTAAGCTCAAAAGTAGATTTATTACATTTTTTCGAATTATTTCACACGACTTTGCTGAAACACAATTTAATAATAATATATGATTATTTACAATTTTACTGTTTTAAGCATTTTGCTTATATCACACGAACTTATGGTCTTTTACAACCCCTAGTAAAATTCGATACAGAAAATTGTTGTAGAATATTTTAACCCTTTAAACGTACGTGTTAGTGGTGTTCTGTGCGGAGGGTCTGAAATGACCCCTAAAAATGGCAGATAGAGGGTTAATTAGTTCTATAAAAAGAACCGTCATCAAATTTTATTATCATCTATTAATCTTATTTAGCTCAGAATTAGATTTAATACATTTTTTTGACTTACTCAAAACCAGTGTTTAAAAATGCTTGACTATTTTTAATGTTTTTGTAATTGCTTAACTTAACTTAAGAAAAAGAACACAGTAAAAGCAAAAAGCAAAAGCAAACGCAGAAAAAGTGAGAGTAAATAATTTATTTATTCTCACCATGTTTATGTTCTCAGCTTAAAAAGCCAGCCAAGCAACCACTTGAAAAAAAAAATTGCTGTTGCTGTAAGTAATAAGTTTTTGTTTATTTTTTTTTTTGCTTTGGCTTAACTGTAAATTGATGTGCTTAAATTCAGCGAGTATTAACTTCTTTGCTGTTTTTGACTTCATTGCTGTTGCTTGCTGTTGCAGGCGTTAGTTTCCTAGAATATATACATAATTACATAACACAAAATAAACAAATTAGTTTAAAAAAACGTGTAGTTTCATTTACGTATGTATGTACCTATTTATTAAAAAAAAAAAACGCAAAATACCAAAAAAATTCGAAACAAATTCGACAGCAACAGCAAAGAAGTTAACTTGCTGACTTTAAGCGCATCAAAAGCAAAAAAAAAACAATCAAAAACTTAATACTTACAGCAACAGAAGATTTGTTTTCTTAAGTGGCTTCTTTGCTGACAGATTTAGCAGAGTACATGCACATAGCGAGTTTAAACAAATTATTTACTCTCTTTGTTTTGCTTTTGCTTTTTTGCTTTTGCTGACTCGTTATCAAAGAGTTAAGTAAACACTTAGACACACAGTTTTTTAATTTGCTGCAAAAAATGTAAACAAAGCAAAAATGTGCGACTGTTGCTATTTTAAAGCAAGCAATTTAAACACTGCTCAAAACGCCTTTAAAAAAATTAAAAACTTCAGTGGGCCATAAAAAAAGAACTCGAGCTAAATTCTGAAAATGCTTCAGTGGTTTTGGTCTACTAATGCTATAATTAATTTATTTTTATTTTTTACCATTCAAAATATAAAACGTGTTACGCAATGATATTAAACACTCTTAAATGGCTAATATTTGAGTAAAAATCATAAAATTAGGCATTTCAAAAAACGCATTTTTTTTAAGTTGTGGTAAAAAGTAGGCACTAATTTTTGAATACCCTGTTAGCTAAGAGTATAAACTTACAAAAACAGAAAAAAAAAATATCTAATTTTATATAATTTTTTTTTATATTCCATCAAACTTAAGTAATTTTTGGATTTTCAACAAAAAAAATGTGTTTTTCAGAGCAATAAAATCAAGTTATTTTGTAAATAAATACTAAATTCTAAATTTTAGTTTAACTGCAAATATATCAAAGTACCTGAAAACCAAATTTCGAGTAACTTTAAAAAAAATGAATTTTTCAGAATTATTTTTGTGAAACAACTCAAACCTATTTTTCTGTTAAGTCATTTTTGCAAGAAATTATCTGATTTTAACGCCCTCTCGTGGTGGCAAAAGCAATCAGAAAAATTTTTTTTGTTAACATTTATTTGAGATACCTTATTATCTTTCAAAAATTCTGTATTTAAAAACAATTTGAGACAAAATTTTTTTTTTGATTTTTGTCTATGGGTCGACGCATAGTGCGGCGCTTTTTGACGGAGAAATGGGTTACAACCTCTGCTCTGTGCTATGATGCAAAGCAAAACGGCTAAGAATGATAATAAAAGAATACCATTATTCTGTTTTATTATACCATTTTTTCCCACTAGTTGTGTTGTCAGAATTTGGAGGATCGCTAAGTGGTATAGATTGAACTTTTTTGTAAATATGTATAATCAAATTTTAGTGTAGGGTATGATATATTCGGCCATGCCCCGAATACACTTTTTTACTTATATTATTTTATTATATTCTATTAACGAAATTTTTTTTAAATACTCATACTTAAAACACGTACCAATGCGTGAGTGTGAGTTTGTGTGCGTGTGTAGTCGTTCTTTCACTTTCCATTTGAGTCACTTTATTATTGTATTGAATCTATAATACCTTAAAATAGACTTCCAATGCTTCGTTCCTGTTTTCCTTCATTTTTTTGTTTCCCAGTGTGGGCTACTTGAGGGTAAACTTTTGTTGTTGGAAATTCTGTGCGTAAGTTGGCTTGGCCTGCTTGTATTTCAAATGTTTGAGCAAAAGGTATTGTATTTTTTTGTAGTATTTGTTGCTTTATTCCGTATGTGTATGTGTCTGTTTTTTTTTGTGTATTCAAAAAACTAGAAAAAGTAAGGAAAAAATGAGGCTTTTAAATATGCCTTACAATGCCTTATTTTTTTATGGCCACACCTTTCAGGGGTGAGTTTTTTTTTAGAAGATTTGTTGCTTTTCTAAAGTTTATCGTATATTGGAGTGTGTGTGTGTGTTTTAAGTTGTGTACATTTACTTTTATTTGTTTAAAAACAAAACAAAAAGAACTGTTTTCTTGTTATTTTTTTTTTCAAATATTTTCCCTAATTTTGTTTTCAAATATATGATAATAAACGTTTAGTTTGGGAAATTTAGTTTAAACGTATATGTTATTTGATGCGCCCTAGTTTAGGTATAATAAATAGGTTAACCAGCACAACTACGTAAAAAACTTTATATTTGTGTGCAAACGTTTTTCGTTAAGTTCTCTATCAACTCTAATTCAGTTAGTGCTGGTTTACACACCTCTTGACTCTTCAAGTCTTAAGTTTTGGAAGATAGGGGAAATAATAAAAAAGGGGTGTATAATTGACCGTAATCCTCAATTTGTTTCCTTTTGTTTTTGTATTATAGGTACTAGATGAGTTAATGTTTAAGGTGAAACAGTAAGAAAATTAACGACAAAGAGAATTATATACAAAGCTTAGGCAATGTAAATGCGTTTAAAAAGGAGTTAGGTAATAACTTTTTTCATAATGTAATATTTCAGTTTAACAATTTTCGTACCACTAATTATCCAGTTTGATATACCTAGTTTTTCTGCGAGTATTTCTCTGTTTTTTAATGTTAGTTTATAAATTTTAATACTATTAATAGGTATTTACTGTGATTATAAGTTTGATCTTATTCCCTAGCACTTTCAATTATAAGATTATTATCTTGTTTTGCTAGGATACAATTAAATAAATAAATAAGTAAATAAATAAATAAAAGGAAACCTGCTTAGCCTAACTTGATTTGTCTAAACCAGCAGTTATAGTTTATAGATCTGTTCAGTTATAATTTAGTTTCAGCTCAGTTCTAGTTCAGTACATACTTGTTCAGCTCTAGTTCAGTTGTACATATAGTAATCATTATTAGCGTTGTCAATTTTTAAATTTCAAAACGCACCGAAATGGAGGAAAAACGCGCGATTTAAAATTTATTTATTATTTAAAATTATAAACTAAAATTTTTCTTTACATAATAGCAATTATCTACAATGACAAGACCGTTTAACTTTGTGCATATGATTTGGTACATCTTAAATATCATTACTTGTTGTTTTTATTGTGGTCTGTAAAATTGTTAGTAAAAATTCTGCACTATTGAATAAAATGGTATTGAAACAGGAGTTTTTTATTGTACCAAGATTTTTTTTCTCACACTGAAACAAAAAGTTGTGTTGAATTGGCTTTGGTGCCACCAAAAATGAAGACACGCACTGAAACTTAAAAAAGAGCTCACCACGCACCAACAAAGGAATTTTTCGCACACAAAATTTAAAAAAGCACCAAAAATGGTGAGAAACGCACCGAGTTGACAACGCTGATCATTATATATTACTAATCCGTTAAAAAAAATCTTATTTAAAAAAAGAACACTTTATTACCTCGCACTGAAAAATGCCATTGTGTATATTGAATTATTTATTTTTGTCTATTTAATTTTTATATAACTCACTTTTTTATTCTGCAGACAAGCCAATAGCCGCAGGGTAAGATAAATGAATTTAAAAAAAAGTTCAAGCTCAGTTCATCTTCAATACTAGTTCAGGTCCTGTTTAGTTCTAGTTCAGTTCTAGTTTAGTTCTAGTTCAGCTCTAGTTCAGTTCTAGTTCAGCTCTATTTCAGTTCTAGTTCAGTTCTAGTTCAGTTCTGTTTCAGTTCAAGTTCAGTTCTAGTTCAGTTCTAGTTCAGTTCTAGTTCAGTTCTAGTTCAGTTCTAGTTCAGATCTAGTTCAGTTCTAGTTCAGTTCTAGTTCAGTTCTAGTTCAGTTCTAGTTCAGTTCTAGTTCAGTTCTAGTTCAGTTCTAGCTCAGTTCAAGTTCAGTTCTAGTTCGCTTCTAATTTAGTTCTAGTTGAGCTCAGGTTAATTTTTAGTTAAGTTCTACTTTCGTACTAGTTCACTTCTAGATAATTCTAGTTAATTTTTCAATGCAAAATAATTTCTGCATTTTAAATTACTATTCACTAGCTTCTATTCTATTAATTAATTTTTGTATTAATACTGTTAAACATTTCAATTACATAAATTTATAAGCCACATGGTTTCGCGGCATTTGCTTTTAAAAGCAATTTAAATAATATTGAAAGAGTAAAGTATGAAAAATACGCTCATTTTCGATATTGTTTCTAGTGACCCAATTGTTAACCAACCACAATAAAAATAATTTTTATTTCTTTACTCGAATTGGTGGCGAAAACAAATTTGATTAAATTTTGTACAAATTCGTTTAATAAGACTGGAAATTACACTGCCAAATTTCGTGGAGATCAGTCCATAATTTATCATAGAATTAAAATTAAGCACGCTCTCAGAAAACACTTCGGTTCGCCTATAAACGTAACGAATACCGCTATTGTATTTATATTTGGCATGTTATAAGATTAGAAATCATTCCATATAAAGCCCACTTTCGGAAAATACTTAAGTGCGCTTAAAACCGTAACGAATAATGATATTGTATTAAATTTTGATCCGTCACATTTTTATAAGACTGGAAATCATACAGTCAAATTTCGTGAATATCATAACTGACCATGTGCCTCAAATATAGCTCACAGCCTAAAACCGTGAGGGATAATATTTTTTAGACAGACGACACACTAAATTTCCAAAGCGTACTCTCGAAATGGTATAAGGTTAGGTTTTATAAAGTTCGGTTCATAATTTATCATATATCGTACACAGAAAAAATAACGTAGTAAAAAACTAACCAAACTTTTAGTTTTTCTAAATATTTATTAGGTTTTTTGCACTTTGAATGTTCGTAGTAAAAAAAACCAAACAAAACGTTCAGTTTTACGTTGAATGTGCATTCAGTTTTTTACTGTTCAGAATTCGGCTTCTGTAAAATTGAACGTGCGTTCAGTTTTTAACTACGTTCGTTCATTTTTTACAATGTTGAGTTTAATTTTTTATACGATGCGTTAAATTTTATCATGGCAGTTATATTATTTATAATGTATTTCTTATGTATTTGCTGTAAAGTAATTTTGTAAACAAACCTGAAGTTCGAGGGGAAAACTTTAATGGAAATGTAAACAAATACTTTTTTCAGTGTTGTAAAGCATTTTTTGAGTTTTCACAACACTGAAAAATATTTTTGATTCGTTCAGTATCGACTGAAAGAATTACAAATAAGATTGCCTTCGAATCGAAGAAGTAAACGATCACGACTGCCAGAACCATCTCCCAGTGCTTATTTTTAAATAAATAGTTGGCCATACATAACACTTTTCAGAGTTGATATTCAAACTATTTTGGCAGATAAAATGTGGTCTTAAGTAAACTCTTTGATAATTCTCTGATTAGCCTTATTTTTGTTTAAAAATACAGCCGTTGCTGTTTTTTTTTTTTTTTTTTTGTACGGACGAAGAAAATATAATAAGGACAATATTAAAAATTAAAGTAAAAGATATATGTATGAACAAAAATATCTACTCGTCTTTTGTTAATCTAAAGATTATGTTAATTTGTTTTAAATACAGAACTTTTATTTTGAAGCCCCACTTCGAAAATGTTTGCTGGGCTAACATTAGAATGCCGTTAATTCTGCAGCGAGCTGGTGAAATAATATTAAGGTTTTAAAAAATTTTCCTGAAATATTTATACTACGACATTTTTCATTTTTCGAATTTATTCTATGAGTTAAATTTCAGTTATGTATTTTATAAAGCTTTTTGTCTGGTAGTGTATAAAGTAATTTCTAAATAAATTTAAGGAATAGAGCTATTACAAAAAGCTTTATAAAATACATAACTGAAATTTAACTCATAGAATAAAATCGAAAAATGAAAAATGTTGAATATAATAAAATTGCTTATGAAAAAGAAATAATTCCCAATATCTATTTATACTACGTTTCGTTCACTTTTTTTAAATGGCGCGTTCAGTTGTCCAATTTTTTTTTTAACCATTCACTTTGATAAACGTAACGTTTTATGATATCCAAAAATAATTTTCTGATACAGTTTTTTAAAACAGTTTTTCTAAATAGGAGTTCAGTAATAAATTAATTATTTGATTCCAAAAAGCTGAACAAAACGTTCAGTGTCTTATTAGAAAACTCTATTTTTTACAATGTTTCATTCAGTCCAACGATAGCTTGGAGTATTTCGAGCAAAACGTCACAAAGTTAATAACAAAATATGCGTTCAGAGATTAGATTTCTAAATAAAACTTTAAAGGAACGTAGTTAATATAACAATAGCATTCAGTTCGACTTTTTTGAATGTTGTGTTCAGCTAACTTAAGTTTTTCTGTGTATATAAAGAACACTTCTGAAATATTTTTACTCCCGGTAGAGGGTAATAAAAATTCGGCACAGCCGAAATTACTTGTTGTTTGTATTATTTCTTGTTTGTTTCAACGTTTATTCATTAAAGGTTGGGGTGATTTTATCATTTCGATATTTAATTTATTTTTTATATTTTTCTATATTATTTTCGTTGCGAACATTATTATATCCATACATACATACTTACATTCATTCATATATACATATATTTCTTTATCGTAAGCACATTGAATTTTAAGGAAATCTCCTTTTTATGAAATATGTCAAAAACTTCAAAGAAACAAAATTAAAAAAAAATCTCTAAAATAGATGAAAATTAAAAAAATTATATTCACGTGAATGAGTTTTAAATATTTTACCGGACTCTGTGAGTAGAAAATTTTTGATTTAATTTTTCAATGCGTCCTATTAAAACGTCATTTATCTATTTTTAAGGCTTTTTCTTCTGCAAAAAAAAAAAAACAAATAAACTAAACATAAAAAAAGATTTATATCTGCATGAACTTCTTTATTCAAAAACGATTATTTTATTCCACAAGCGTTTAACAAGTAAATCTTTTATACACATTTAGATTTAGAAAAATTTTGAAATATTTTTATGAATAAATACCGTCATTACATTTTACAATTTATCAAAATTATAATTAAGATCGAACTGAACTGAAAACTAAATAAGCATTTAACTTGAAACATGTAGATGGTCCATTTCTTTGAATTCCGATGTTTAGGGTACATTTTGAAATATCAATAATATTAAAAGCCTCTTCATTCATTTTCCATTTCTAAGAAGTTTAGCAGCATCATCATGTAACTGTAGATAGCTTTAGTCAACCCTAAAGCCGTGCTCATAGCTAGGGGCATTATTTGACCTATAGTCAGTGTAAGCGGGTTCTGGGACTTTCTTAACATCAATAATATCAATTTCTGTTCTGGAATGGTTAGTTCATACCATAAACAGTTGCAGTAAATGATGTCCAAAACTTCATCATTCTTTCAAATAGCACAAAATTTAAAAACAGATTTACAAAGATTTTCGACAGCCATGTGAACTCACCGATATTTCCACCAAATGGCCTAGTCCACAATATGCGTACAACATGATTGAGCTATAAATTAAATACGCAAAGGCAGCTGGCCAACTTCTAATGGCAATTGAGAAGAGGGTGCAACAAATGCTTACAACTGAAGTTAGAACTTGAACAAATATAACACCATAATAAACTTGTTCGACTTGTTGAACGTATCTATGGGGGATTAAGAGAATCAGTTTGGTCATAGATGTCTTCAATACTTACTTATTATAATTCTGATGCCACTCCACAATTTCCTTTAGCAAGGGCATTGTTTCTTTTGGATCCTTTGTCCTAAGAACCACGATATTAAGTTTCTCACATTTCACTTTAAAAATATCTTTCAATAGTGGTATGTGAATTATAAAAATAAAAATGTACATGTCACCAGCAAAATTACCGAATCCACCTAAACACATGAGAAAAATGTGGAAAACGACATGCAACGTGTAACCAGTATCTGTTGCTGGGTCTATGCCGGGTAACAGAAATTGCATCACAAACAGTTTTTTACCATGCAACGCACCATATATTAAGGGATACGAAACAATGGTGACGACTGTAAAAACATAAATCCACAAGACAACTTTTAATATTTTCGTTGTCAAATCGGTTCTATATCGCAGAATCGGCAAATAGTCCTTATCGGTTTGGTATTCTTTGTAAATATTGTCCAGATTTTGGTTCATTGCTATCATTACCAAACGTCGATAAATACCCAAAAGTAATTTACTATAACCCTAAAAAAAATTAATAAAAACTAAATTACTTCGAAATAATAAATGGAAATTGTTCGTACCTGGACAGCACTTCCTACTAAACTGAGGGACTGCAACAATATCTTCCAATCTCCATCTACCACCAAGCCAATGTAAATGGTATAAATTGTACAACCGAAAAAGGCATTAATGGCAATGATCACAAACCAAGTATGGAAATTAACTTTGAAGTCAGTTTTCATTACATTGGCCCCACACAGGGCTGCCATTAGCTGGGTTATCCGAACAATTCTATTAAAACGGTCAAAACACGTTCTTGCCATAATTTTCAAGTGTTGAATGAGCACTCCTTAAAAAAGACAAAGCTAATAACTGCTTTTAAAACTAACTAATTACACAGAAACAAATACAGCAATTGATTTAAAATTTATAAAGAAAATTTTTTTTAACTTACTTCGTTATTAAATATTTAAAAAATTTAGAAAATAGTTTCGGTTGCTATTAAACAACTTTAACTTATTTGTAGTTTTGGCTTATTTTCTCTAATTTTATTTCTTTATTTTCTTCTTCTGATGGCCTGTGAAAATTATTTTCTACTTTAATTTGTAACGGCTTGGTCCACCTTTAAAAAAAATAACTCCCCCTTCATTTATTGGCACGGCTGGTCTCATCGGCAGCATATTACAAACAATCGGTTCAACTTAAACTAGAACTTAACAAGAACTGATATAGAACCAAAGTAGAACTGAACTAAAACTTAACAAAAACTGAACTAGAAGTGAGCTAGATCTGAGATAAAACAAAACTGGAACTGAACTAGAATTTAACGAGATCTGCATTTTAACTGAACTAAAACTGAACAAATATGGGTTTTTCAACAAGAACTTTGTTTTTTAATCGTGGCAACACCAACAACATGATAGTTTTGATATTTAGGCCCACAACGCAACGCCAAAGAATAACATTGAAAGCACAAACAATGCCATAAACATTTTGTAATTTTGTTGTTGCTTCGTACAGAAATTCATGTACCGTTTTAAAATTTTCAACGCCACAAGCTATGCAGCGTTTGAAATTTTAAAACGCAATGTGAATTTCTGTAGGAAGCAACAACAAAATTACAAAATTTTTATGACAATGTTTGTGCTTTCAATATTATTCTTTGGCGTTGCGTTGGGTTTTACATGATTAGGGCTTTAGTTTTTTGACGTATTCGTAGTAGATGTATTGGCAATTGTTACAATGAATTCAATTTCGCTCGAAAATCGCATTAAAATAATTAAAATCAACTATGAAAATGGTGGTTCTGTTAAAGTTACATTTCGAAAAATTCGTGATATTTTGAGACAACATAATTGTCCTTCTGAGACCGCTATTAAGAATTTTTCGTTAAATTTGAGTCGACAGGCTCAATACAAAATGTACCAACACCAACGCGTGTTCGTTCGGGTCGTTAAACTGAAAACATCGCAGCCGTGAGCCACAGTGTTGAAGCAGATCCAAATTTGTCTATTCATCGACGTTCTCAACAATTGGGGCAATCCAAAACCACCACATGGCGAATTTTGCGTAAGGACTTGGCTTTGAAGCCTTACAAGGTTGAACTGGTGCAGGAATTGAAGCCGCCCGACCATTAACATCGCCGTAGATTCGCTCAATTCATTCAGCAACAACCCGCTGGTTTTTCTGAAAAAAGCATTTTTTCAGACGCAGCCCATTTTGCCATTTGCCAAAAAGCGATTAAAAACTTTGATGAAAGAATCGACATCTGTCAGCCAGATATCATTTTTTATTCATAATTGCCGTACTTTTCTCTTCGTAATACAATACAAATTTGAATCATCTTCATCTAAATTTTTTGTTTTATTTTGTTTTAGAAAAAAAATTCTTGTTGAAAACCCCGATATTTTAAACAATTTTTTCTAGTGTACTTCTATTCAAATGCATTGATAGCTGGAAATTAAGACATCAGTTATATTGACAATTTAATTGTTTAAGACAATTAAAAATTTCCACGAGTGCTAAAAATTTTATTGTATAGGTTAATGCCTCAATTCATTCGTAATAATATTATCGTAATAATATTATTTTAGTGTAATTATACCCACACCACATTAGTGGAGAGGATGTTATGCGTTAATGCTGATGTTTGAACCCTCTTAAAATATTTGTTCTTTTAGTATACCAATCCACTAAGAATCACTTTTTAAGTCGATTTACCGATGTCCGTCCGTCCGGCTGGATGGCTTGCTGTCCTTCATAACCTTGTGCGAAAAGTAAAGGTCGCAATTTTGCAGATATAATGTGTGTGGCATGATCTTAAAATTTTTTACAGCTAAATCTGGCATAAGACAAGGCCAGAAAATGCTAAAATAAATTTTAAAAAATGCTTAAAATAGTACTACAATCTATGCTTTGCTCCGACCTAAATCAGTCCAGAAAAAGATATTTTAGACCAGTTTATTTCTTTTAGGTTAAGAAAAGTCGGAGTTTTAAAAATATGATTTTTTTCACCCGTTTAGAGCAACAAATTTTTCAAAAAATATTTCGTTGGCGTAACACGAAATGTCCAAATATTCATACTAAGAATTTTTATCTTGGGGTAAAAACTTAAATTTTTACATTACAGTGCGAAATTTCTTCTTACTTTTATACGTAATAATTAAACGAAAAATAATTTCTACAATCAACATGATTGGCCTATTTCTAAGATTCGATAAATATTCCATTTTTTAAGTATTTCAATTTAATTTTAATTGTCAGATGTGAAGATTTCTCGCCAAACGTGGCGATTTTCAAACTTGTTAGGCGACCTAATATTCGATTTGGCGACATGGCGATTTTTTGGCGATTTATAAAATAGTTGAAGATTTTGATGGCTTTTTGGATGAGCCATGAATTTGTTTTGAAATTTGATAAATTCAATACGAAGAAATAATATTTTTTTTATTCTAGTATTTCAATGTGTGAAATTTGATGCATTCATATGTATGACCAGTATTTAAAACAAAATTATGTTGAAATGGCTGATGAAGATAATGAAAAATCTTCGAGAAAGAATTAATAAGTAGAATTCTTTAAAAAATGAATATAATTTAAGTTTATGAAAATTGTTCATTATAAAATGTGACAAATTATCACAGATAAAATTCGTTATTGTTAAAGATATGTTAAAGAATTTTATGAATCCTAACGTACCTTTCGATGTTAATGAAACACAATGGAAAAAATACCGTTTGTTAGAAGAGAATCTTAATGATGATATTCAATATAATTTAAATCAGTTCAGGCCAACAATTTATTGCTACAAGGATACGGCAGGTACGCACCATTTAAAGGAACTTGCATTGGCTGTTCTTTATATACTGGTTATTACAACTAGTAATGCCTGTGATGAAATAATTAACTCCACTAAAATCCGCCTTCGAAGTAGAATGCGTTTCTTGCATTTGTTTTGTACCTTCACAATATATTTCAAAAAAGAAGACAAAAAGTGAGTCTTCTCGGTGAAGTATATAGCCTTTAAGATATATAATAGAATATTTGTTTAATACTTACCGCAAAAATTCTTTTTTTGTTGCTTTAAGTAGGCTACTATAAAATTTTTAAACATTGCACCTTTTTTGTGTTCACTAATAATTTTTACTTTGTTCTAAATAAAATATAGCATGACGACTTTTTTTTGAATTTTTGGCGGATTTTAGCAATACGGAACAACTTTTTTTTGGAATTTATAAAAAAAAATACTTTTAATTATTCTAAAAATACATATATCATTTTCAAAAACTAAAAAATAAATGCTTTGGCGATTTTAGTTGTTTTGAAATAAATTCTTAACTAAAATATTAATTAAATAACAAAAAATCTTAATCGATTTTTTCGTTCAAAATAATTCTAATTTGTAGATTTTTTGTTAGGAATTGTCAAAATCTAAGCTATATTCAATTAAATCAATTAACACGTTGTTGGAAACGTCACAGTTTTTCGATAGTTTTTTTAATTAAAATTAAAATTATCATTTATTGAAAAAAAAATATTCACAATTTCAAATTTTTACAATTTGTAGTAACCAATATAATCATTTTGGTAATAAGTGCAAAATCAACAAATTGTTTGCTTGATTCTATGAATTTGGTATGAATTTGGTGATAAGAGAGAATTTTTAATTTTTTCTGTGAATGAAGTTTTAGCAATAAAACTATTCCTCCAAATTTAAAAAAAAAGCTGAAAACATTTTATAAAAATAAAATGTAAATAAAAATTTAAATCAATACTTTTAATGGTAAATTTAGCTGCAAAAATTCCAAAATGCTCACACTGGATATAATGATATGTGGTAAATAGGTTATAATTGTTACAAGGACCAAGCCTATTGAAAATTATGACAATCGGTCCATAATTTCACTAACCCCACATACAAGCTTCTTTTCTGAATAGAGTCTTTGTGCACATAAACTTTATGTCATAAAGCAACTTTTTATGTTGGTATTTAAATTAAATTTGGTCCAAACTTTTTTGATTGCAATCTTAATAATTTTCCCAGATTTTATTGGAAATGGTCCATAATAGTTCCCATAGAAACCATCCTTCCGAAAAACGCTTGTTATGCCATAACTTCCTTAAAAATGTTTGTATTGTCAAAAAAATTCGGAGACAAAGGGAAAATATTAAAGAATACCTGTAACAAAAAAAAAAAAAAAAAAAAAAATATCAGCGATTAAACTTTAACGTTATACTTACCAATTTGTATATGGATTGAAAAAGGCGCTTTTTTTCAAGAATTTATTGCTCAAACTGGAAATTCGCCATTTGATATTTATGTCTTCCCTCAGCGATAGGGTAAGCGAAACTTTTACATTTCTCCATTGCAAGCCTGCTACGATGGAAGCTTCAATTTTTAATGGGTACATATTTAGTCCTGTAAGAAAGACTTAAATTTTTGGAAAATAAGACAGTGGTTGTATTCATAAGCTAATCGTGCATATTTTTATAAAACACATAAAACATTCGTTTCTGTTAATGGCAATAAATTCATTGCATAGTTTTCCTTATTGTTAATAATTTTTCTAATACGTGTGTCACTCGGCATTCGAAGACACATTTACATTTTACAATTAAGTTTTAATAAATTTTATTCCAAAAACCAAAAATTAGACTCTACTTATAACCAGAAACTATTTCGCTATTTTTAAAGTTAAGAAAAGTGCGGAAAGTTTGAAAATTTTAAATTTATTGAGAGAAATGATTATTATTATTTTTATGTTTTTTTGTTCCTTTCGTTTTATCTTTCCACCATTTTATTTCTATAATCAGCAAATATTTTTGTGGCAAAGGCTTTAGAATACTGTGTTGTTAGATGAAGCTGCTATTTTTTACGTTTTATTAAGAATCCGCATATTTCTAAACTAAAATAAAATTCAACTCCTTTAAAATATTACTCCTCTGGGCATTCCCTGTTAATCCTTAATGTCGCTTACATGTGTATTGGTGGGCTTGTTTGATATCCTTAAATGCCGCCATTGTTGCTGCTGTTGTGATTGCTGATGACGATGACGAAGTTGATGATGAAAATTTGTCATTTGTCTTGCGGAATATAAAATTAAAGGGAAATTTGATTTATATTAAAATCAAAAAATAAAGTAAAAGTACTGAAGACTAAATCTTACAAAAAAAAAATTCTAATAAAAACGACAGAAAAAAAGTCAGAAATTCAAATCAAGCATATCGAATTATATATTTTTTCCTTCATTTATTTATTTATTTCTGCTATATTTTCTTGAACCAAACAAATTTAAATTACGTTTACGAACTTTATGGGTATGAAATCGACAATGAAAATAGAGGAATGAAAAAAGATGCGAAATTTTATTGATAAGGCCATATTGTTAGGAACGAGAGTTACCATGATAAAGAATTAAAAAAACAAATTTTTCGAGAACAACGTCAAGAAAAAAAACAATTTCCCTTGCTAATTTTAGGGCATGCATTTTAGATTCTGGTCCTTTAATTGATGAATTAAATTTTGAAGTTTTTGCTTCTTTTGCAGAACATGTTTGGCAACCCAGCAATGAAAATTCTAGGTATGAATATAAACTCAGCCTTTTGCATTCTAAGCTTCAAATAACTGTGGAAATACAGTACAAAGAGGGCAAGAATAAAAAGTTGTTGTTTCCGCCAGCCATAATTTTATTAAGCACACCTCACTGCATGGCCAAATTAAATATATACATATTTAAATTGTTATTCAGTTTTAAGTTTTTTTTTTCTAAGCTCAAATAAAATGCTTGTACCGACGAAAAGTGCTTTAACTTCCAAAATATATAGATCGTTTAATAAAAAAATTTTCAAAATTTTTTTCTCGTAGGGGAACAAATTTATGTAGAAAAAGTGTTTGACTGATACAACGAAGAAGGAAGACTTAAAGCTTCATGTACAAAGAAAGCAGCAATTAGTATTTTATATCCCATTTTTTATTGGGTAATTTTTGTCCTCAAGTGTTTATAAGTGTTAATTTTGATTTATTTTTCTTATGAAATATTAACTACAAATAACGTTGTAATCAACATTTTTTATATTTCGAATTTATTCTATGAGTTCAATTTCAGTTATGTATTTTATTAACTGCCCGTTCGCCGATATCGAACGTTAACGTTAGTAATAACAGTAAGTAAATAACATGTTAAACAAAAACCAAATTTCAAAAATTGTCTTTGTTTTAAATGTAATTTTTTATGCGAACGTTAACGTTCGATATCGGCGAACGGGCAGTAAGCTTTTTTGTAATAGTTCTATTCCTTAAATTTTTTTTTAAATTTTTTTAAAACGTTTTTTAACCACGCAAGTGGCTTTTAAAACGTTATTCCACGTTGCAAAACTATTTCGTTTGTATCTGGCTGGCTCGCATTTTGGCGGCGTTAAGGTACATAATTTTGGATGAATTCAAGTTTAAACAGTATAAGAGAGTAATGTTAACGGTAATCTGCAAAAAAAACAGTTTTTACAACGTTGTTCGCGGCTTTGATTCAATTACAGAAAATAGTTTAGTCAAATTGCACCAAAATATAAATATACCCCACGTTATTTCGCTATCAATTTTATGAAATTTTCAAAGTTTAAAAAAATCGACCTTTGCCCTTGTCATTTGAGCTTTGGAGTGGTTTGATTTTGACCACATTTTCCAAAATAGCCCTTGTAGTTTGTGTCATAGAACTCTGAATAGCATTGATTGGAACTTTATAAAAATAGATAAACTTTTAAATCAAATCCTTGACCTATTTTCATTCTCTAAGATATTTTAAGCAAATCCCTGGAGTGCAAATCTAAATTTTTTGTTAAAGAATATTTTTTAAAATTTGAGATTGGAAAAACACACAAAAAACTTTGTCCGTTTTTGACATCACCTTAGGACAAGCCAAAAAATAGTTTTTCCATATCTTACAATTTTAAGTCTTTGGAATAAAAAAATTATATTGCAGAAATCAATTTCAAAAATGTCAAATTTCTCGATCAAGTAATAATTGGCATTGGTCTGGGGCATTATTTATTATCGGGCTAGTTTTTTCCTGATTTTGGATTTATATACCTTTTTAAAAACATAATTGTGTCTACATTTCAATTAATTTATAATTTAAAATATAATTTTTTTGACACTTAAAAAATTGGGAAAAGGTTAAAAAAAAGTTATTTTTTCGCCTTGTATTCACTATTCAAACGTTCAATTGATTTTCGCCTCGACTTTTCTTTATCCAATCAGCACCAAACTCCATATTAAATATTTTCATATACAAAGGAACCAAATTGGACCGGTCCTTGACTTTAGCATTCACTTTGAAAAAATGGCCATACCACAGTGAGTATATATGTAAATATAGTAGATTGCTCTTCTTTAAAAGCTTGTAACACGAGAAACTTTTTATACAAAAAAAGTTGAACTAAAAAGCTTTTGAATATTTGATAAGTTGGAAAAAGCCATTTTGAAATTTTAGACTATCTTCCAAAAGAAAGTTGATTTTCTTAAGCAGTTATTTAACGTAAAGTTTTTTAAAACAATTCGTAATTTAAGCTCTTTTACAGAAAGTTTTTTTTTTAATTTTATTTAAAAAAAGGTTTTCTAATAAAATAAAAAAAAAAATGATCATAATTAAAAAAATGATCAAAAAACTGCCATTTCAAACAATGTGTTAATTTATTTAATTATACATATGTATATTGACAATTCCCAACAACAATTCTATAAGTTTAAATTATTTTATTTTAAACGAAAAAGTCAATTAATATTTTTTGATATTTAATTAATATTTTAATTAAAAATTTATTTCAAAACAACTTAATTATTAATTAAATCAAAATTATATTTCCCATTTTGTTTTAACTAAAAAAATAATTGATTCAATTATCACATTAATTAAATTTAAATAATTTTTAAGCCATTTTTTAATTGATAAAAAACTTTTTTCTGTGTATCAAGAAAACGTTTTTAGACGTCAAAATATTTACTGCCGTATTCATAAAAAATAAAATAAGCTTAAAATGTGTTGTAAGCCCAAATTTACACACAAATTTTTCTTAAACTACAATTCAAATCCATTTTAATTTTTTATGAATATGGCACTTAAAGTTAAAATTTTTGTTTTCTTTTATCGAATTAAATTAAACATGGTATTTAATATTATATTTTAAACGTAGACTTAAAGATCTGAAAAACTTTAAGTGTAAACTTTTATTGAGAAATTAGCTTAAGATAGCAAAAAAGCTACTAGAAAAACTTTACTATGTTAATAAATATAGTCTTATTAAAAAATGCTATTAAAACTTATTTATTTATGGGAAGAAAATTACTATTTTTGATTCTCTTTCTAAGATAAGCCTTAAAGCACTTTATATTTGCCGAGAGTTAATAATTAATAGAAAAAAGATTTTCGCTTTGATTTTCCAAAAGTTCTCGTCCATATTATGAGACATTTGCTGCAAAAACTTTCTTCACTTCTCTTTTGAAATTGCATGCGTGTTCAAACAATGAAACTTTTGTCTTGCAACTTTGAAGTATTTTATATGCCTTCTCACTTTCTTCCTTTTCTTTTTAGTTACCAACTCATAATAATGCCCGTAATTTCTACAAAAAGTTATTTGCTCTCGTGTTCGTACCTAACAGTTATCTTTGCCTATTTCAAGGTTTATTTGGCCTACGTGTTTTTACCTTAAGTTTTCTTTTCAGTTGGCAGCATTTACGCCATATATTTCTATACACAGCTATATTTCTTTTTGTAGAAATTACGGGCATATAAGCCTTTCTCTTCACACTATCAAACCCAATTGTTTCTCAGCAAATTTTTTATAAAAATTTTTCAAATTATTTTTTAACATAAATGATTTTCTTGAATGAAACACTATGTACATACATAAATGACAAAAAATAATTTAACTTAAATTTTATGATTTTTTTTTATATTTGCGGCAATAATGTTAATCTTTTTTAAAGGAAGAACATGTAAATCAATTAAAATAGATAATCTTTCAGAACAAACGTCGATCCACCAAAAGGGTGAAAATACCATTTGGATTAAAGATTGATGTTTGACTATTGAATGTGGAGGTCGATTATACGACTTTTTCAAAAACCAGGATTCGAATATTCCGAATAGTTGCTATTTTAAAAAACCCGGATTTCGATTAATAATTTAAGAAATACCCGTTTTTAATTCGAATAATGTAAAACACAAAAATTAAATTACTTTTTGAAATAAAACGTTAATTTGAATAAAAAGAAAACAATTCACAAAGGTAAGGATCCAACAAAATACATTGTTATGACTTACAACTTTTAAGAAATTTAATATTTGAGATATTCTCCCAATTTGAATTTAAATAAGTTTTAGTTTGTTGGTGGTTAAGCATGTCTATATGAATCAGTAGACTTCAATTATATCTTTTATAAGTTACAAGCAAAACCTCTTAGCGAGGCCGTTTATATTTCAAATTATATTGTTTCAGCATTAAAGAAACGAAAAGTATATGAACATATTTTTTTTTTAAAATATCTCTCCACTCGTCGACCACAATTTAAAACCTGCTATGAAATAGTTTGATTTCTTAAATTTTTTTACTTTTTGGGGTTTAAATTAATAATACTGGCTAATTTTTCCCATATAGTTTAAAGGATGAAGATATGCTAGAACTACTTAAGATTTGCTAGTGCCTTGACGGTTATTCCGTCCTCGGCAACACAATGGGCTAATATTTTACCCAATAATTCATTTTTGGCAGCGCACTTTAGTAATGTATTATTTGCTGTCTCCTAGGAACTAATTGGAATGGAGAAAAGTCTTATTTGGCAAACATTTATGTGAAGCTTGTGTACTAATTTAAGGTGATTAATAGGTCGTGACGTCGAAGAACCTTTGCAACTTATCATTTAAGGGCACTCCAAGCACCTGTGTCTTTTAAATCCTGTCCGAAATATCACCAGAGATGACATCTGTATAAAGATATATTTAATATTTAAAAAACTATCACACAAACTGCTCTTTACCCTGTTTTTAGTTTTTTTTTCTAAGAACACACGCTTTTATAAATCAGAAAAACACTTAAATTACTGGTACATTTACAACAAATGTAAGAAAAACGTATATAAATTACACATTATTAAAATAACCGGCTTATTGTACCTAAATATTCGGTTTATTCGATATTCGAAAAATTGACATTTTAAAATAACCGGCTTGGGAAAAACTAAAATAATCGGCTAAACCGGTCGATCTTCCTATTATTGACTGCCGCTGTCGTCAAAGGCGGTGTGTGTTAAACGGCGTATAGTGGTTTTTCATCGGCGAGAAATCTGTAAATCTGTTTGAACCGATAGATCTACTTTTGCAATTTTTCTTTGGCTCGAGAGAAGACTTCTTGAACTTTCCTACAGTTATAACTTTATTAAAATCGGTTAAGCAGTTGTTGAGAAACTTAAGGTCAATTTTGAACCTTTGATGTTTTTTTAGCATTTAGTATGAAAAAGCTCTTGATTGAGATTGAGAAATGTGGTATTTTTATATTTAAAAAAGGGGATGTTTGTAAGTGAACAGTTTTAAGAACTTTTTAATCTACATAACTGCAAAATTTCATTATGATAAATTTATTCATGTCAGATTTATAGCATGTCAAACCTTAAAATTTCTATTTTTGTACTCATATTGAAAGTCTTTTCATTCATTTTCACTATAGACATGGACAGAGATATCACAATAAGAGTTTGATGTTATGAAGACCGAAATGATCTTTAAACAGTGGACTAAAAGACAGAAACATCCCCAGTTTTGATTAAGAAATGCCTTCCCAAACCAGGAAAACGCTTTTAAAAAAATTATTTTTTTTTTTTTACAAAAATGGGCATACTGTCACTATTTACCGCGCGATATTGATCAGAATTTTACAGATAATTATGGACACATTAGAAAATATTACTGTTCTAATTTTATTAAAATCGGTGTGTTGAATTATAAGAATTTTTTACTCAAATTAATTTTTTTTGTTTGAAAATATTTATCCCCATCCATATTCATAAAAAATATTTTTAATAAATAAAAGGTTTATTTAACAAATTTTCATAGAAAATTCGTTTCATAAGACTGAAATAAGCCTAAATAATTTAAATTGATAACAGTTTGATATTCAACATAATCCACTCGGTTAAAAAACTCGAAAAATCGTTAAAACCCAATCCAAAAAATCCGTTTAGTCCGAATATCTCTAAAGGTAGTATTTTTTGAAGGTCAGCTTATGTCGCAGTTTCTTCCAATCCAGAAACACATATGTATATTCTTCGCGAATTTTTAAAATTTTGAATAACCGAGGTAACCAATTTAAGAGGTGCACAAGTCACTCTCCCGACCCTCTTTGGACCTGTGACCTTTTAAATCAACTCAAAAGCTACCCTGCTAAGACAGTTACAAAAATTGCATCAGTTGCAGAATTATATTTCGTAACAAATCGTTCGTAAACCATTGTGTTATATTTCAGTTAAATAAAAAGAGCAACAAAATGTTGCGAGTAATAATATTAAAATGAAAAAAGTGTTCAACGGCCAGTTCCAAACAGTTGCATGGGTTTAAAGAGGATATTTTCAGCTTTCTGATGATACTAAAGTCTCTTTAACCCCTTTTGACCCTAACAAGTTTTACTCCTTTAAAATTCGGATTTAATTAAAATATAGAACCTGGGTAAGCATTAAATAACACATCAAGTATATATGATACAGTGATGTAACGCACCATTTCTGAAAGACTACTATCCCGCTAATATAACAAAAAAAATTCGACCCATTACTGATAACAGCTTGCGAGAAATCATAATTTAGTTCTCATCAAATTTACAAAAATTATATTTTTTCAAAAACAACATAAAATATTTGTTTCCAGCTGCATGCCACACCCACAATTATAAATATTTGAAGCCTGTTATTTGGATACCTTAATTCTAATATGTTTGCAATTGAATGGCATTAACATTTTTGAAATCGGCGATGACAAAAAATTGGACTTTTAGCTGATGAAATTCAATTTTCAGCCACAGTGCGGTGAAGATTTCTGACGAGATTGTGTGGTTACTATCGAAACATGTAAAATTAACCTGTCCGTGAACGTGGGTTCTATTCCCCGATCAGTCAAGAATGAAAAATGATCAAGAAATTTTAATTTATTTCATGTTGTCAAATTCCTTTCTTCATAAAAATAATAATTACATTTTTTGATTAAAAAAAATATTTGTATTAAAAACCATAAACAGTTCAGTAAAATAACCACAATTCTAATTATTTTTTAATAAATTTTAAAAAATTTTGGGAATTATCAGTTAATTTTTATTTTGTAACTCATTAAAGGAAGCCTGGAAATCATGACTCATTTATATTTCTTAAATTGCTCATTCGAATATTAAGAAATTCATTACAATCCAAATAAATAACGAGAAAGGCCTGGATTAGAAATTTTCGTTATTAGAAAAAAGTCCATAAAATATTCATCTCATTAAGAAAATGACATTAACACTGTTGTTAAGGTTTCACTTAATAGATGGATTGATGGAAGTTTGTTCGCTCGCTCATGAAAGGAACGGAAAGAAAGGAAGGACTGATGATGATTCATTGAAATATAATCCTGATAAATGTTTTTAACAATTACTATATAAAAACAACAAAAAAACACAAAAAACGACTAAAAAATCATAAACTTTCATACTACTCGGCAAACATGGAGTCTTTGTGAGTTTTTTTCGTCGCAATTCACTACTTGTAAGTCCTCATTGCAACAACATCATTCAGTTCATAAAACATGGCCACAATCTTTAATAATTTTTTTCCCAACAACTTAAGCTTTTACTACATACAGCTCTGCTTAAAATTAATATTCTTCATTAGGGTGGTAACATTTTTTAATCCCCTGGGAGGGAGGGTAAAAACTTACTACTCTAGGCTTTTTTTGAACAACCTTTGATGGAAAAAAATTCACATCCACACACAAAATTATATTATAAATTTTTTTTTGGTTTAGTGAGAGTGAGTTTTTTTTTATAAAAAAAATCTTTTGTTTCTCACCACAAAAATAACAACAAAAGTTGGTCGATTCATTTTTTTTTTTCTATTAAAATCCTTCAAAAAAATCCTTGTGATGAATTTGTATTTTTTGCAGTTTTTTTTAGTTGTTTTTTAACGCTCTAAAACATTTTGATTAATGATGCATTTAAAACAGACGCAGTTTCAAGTTTTTTTTTCTCGTTGGCATTTTTTATTAATAAAAACTCAATTTTTTAAAAAAAATTTTTTTCTCTTTTTTGTGTTTTTTTAATACATGGTTTTATTTTAATTTTTTTTATATGTATTTTTTATGACGTTTTTTTAGTTTGTTCTTTAATGTGCAATACGTGTTAATCTTTTTTGACTGTATTTAAGTGAATTAAAAACGAAATGATGATTTTTCATTGTCAGCATGGATTAAAATCATGATAATGGTGTGTTTTCTTTTAGTTTTTCGTTTTTTCTATTATATTTTAATGTGTCTTTGCTGGTTCAGAAATGACAAAGGGAGTTTGAAAGTTGTGCAAACTTGCTTCTAAAATTTGTTCAATTTATTTCTACCAAACGCATTTTCTATTAACTATTCGGTAAAAGCCAGAATCACTTTCTGGAAACGGTACAGTACACTGGACATTTTTTTGATTGTTGATAACTACAATTTACCTCGCAACATCTTTAATACAAAATCAAGTAAAAGTGTAATATCGAGGGCCTATATTCAAAACCCTCTATCTTTGATTTTCACGAAAATTACTTTTTAATGGTAAAATGTTCAGTAAAACAACCTTCATCTATGGTGTGATTTTCATAACAAACATATTTTTTTTTGCGGTTTTATTTGCATTTTAGTATTTTCTCTATCTGGCACAATTAATTTTTCTGAATGCAAAACCCTCTATCTTTTCTAATAATTAATTTCCAAATATTTTTGAATAGCTTGTTCTTGCAATACATGTTCTTTTTTACTATTTTTTGCAAGCTGAACATGAATTTGACATTTTTAATGGTTTATCAAAATAGCGAAAGCCGATTCTGAACTGAATTACCATGAAAATATTTTACATGCTTGCTTTTGGAAAAAGTTGGAATTTGCTTAAAAAACTGTCTTCATTTAAAGTGTCATCTATGATATTATTGTCAAAAAAATAAGTAATTTATAGGATATTTAAAATCGTATGTAATTAAAATATTATTATCGTGTGATAAACTTATATAATAGTAAGTTTAAAATTTAGTTTAATAATAAGATTTTATTAATAAACTTTTGTAACAGTTAATGGTTAATTGTTATTTTTTTTTATCTTATGTTGTATTATTAGTCTTTATCTTAAATATACCACGTTAAACACCGACAGATGGCATAAAAAAACAAAATAATTTAGTTTTAATAAAATGCAAACCACTCTATCTTTTCATTTTCATGCATACATATTGAATATTTTTGAGAAGAAAAACCCTCTATCTCGCATAAAGTCCCAAATAATGCAAAATTTTATGAACTAATTATCTGTGGGATTCAGTAGTTGATTTAAAAAATATTGTAGAATACCGAATCTTAATAACTCAAATAATACGCGAAAAAAGTAGTTTTTTGGCTCTCCTGAAAAGTTGTGTTTTTTAAGATAGAGGATTTTGAATATAGGCCCTCGATATTCGGCTGTGTTGAATCTAATATACCCTTTACTATAGCATTGATAAGCCAATTGTTCTCAATCCCATATGACATAGGTTTCTCGTTTCCAAATCCTTCTTCTGGGGCCATGTTTGTATGGGCGCTAGGTGAAGTAATAGGTCGGTTTTGCTGATTTTGATAACTAAACAATTCTCATATGGATGTGTCAGTAGCCAAAAGGCCTCCGCTTTTCCAAAACTTCTCAATTTTGCTATATTACTATCTTATAAGTTGTGAACTCTTTGAAAATTATTTTGTTCTGCTTTTATTTAAATATTTTACGTTCAAAAATACGAAAACCCGGTATAGAATTTGAATCTTAATAAATTTTTTTCAGAAGCTTCCAGCCAAATAATAAGAAAATATCCATAATAAAATCAGCCATAATATATTCCTGTAATATGAATTACTACGTTTCGCGTGATCGGCAACTTCCTTTTTTGGAAATCAATACTTCAAACATCACTAATTTACTCTACTTTTTATTTTGGAAATCAATACTTCAAACATCACTAATTTACTCTACTTTTTATTTTGCGAAGTTAGTACTTTTAGCCTCTGACACATCCATATATGGACACAGAAAAAAGTAGTTTTTCATCACTAAAAAAAATTGTTTGAAAAGTATTTCAAATTAATGAATTTGATAATTGAATCAATTATATTTTTAGTTGAAAAAAAAATTAAAAATATAATTTTGATTTAATTAAAATCGTAGTTATTTTGAAATAAATTTATAATTAAAATATTAATTAAATAACAAAAAATCCCAATTGATTTCTTCGCTCAAAATAAAATAGTTTAAGCTTGTAGAATTGTTGTTGGTAATTGTCAAAACCTGAGCTATATTTAATTAAATCAATTAACAAATTTTTGGAAATGTCAAAGTTTTTTTGATCATTTTTGTAATTAATTAAAATTAAAAATATCATTTATTAAAAAAATAATCACAACCCTAAAAAATAATCACTAACCTAAGCGAAATGCCTTTTTGCGGATATGATACCGATACTCAAAAAGAAATATCGGCGATACTGATAGCAATACGAACATTAAATTTAAATTCAATGTTAACAACACTCAAGTAGAGTAATTTCTTTATTATACAAATTTACAGTGTAAGAGATAATTAATATTTAAAATTGATTTTAATTAGATTTTAAAAATAAAGAATTGAATTTGAATTCATGGTAAAATTAACAAAAATTAATTTATTTTTTAAACAAAAAACAGTGTAAGAGATTAATAATATTAAGGATTAATCCTAGTAAGATTTTTGTTTAGAAAACAAAGTATTCTCAACTTTTGCGGAGATGGACGATTTTGCAACTCCGCTTTAAGCAAACCTACAGTGGAAAATGGTCTATCAGTTGTGACTGAACTCGTTTGACAACTTAAGTATTTCTGCATCATGTTCTTGGATCTTGGGTTTAACATTTAATTGCACCATTAAACAGGCGGATCTGCGTCTTTAGAAAAATAAGAATGTCTATAGTATGTCTAGACTTCTTTTTTTAGCTGAACCACAGCTTGAGATGGACAGAGCATCATCATTCTCCAAAGTTTCTTTTAAGATTTTTTTTAAGATTTTCTTGTTGACATATCTGCCCCTTTACTAGGTATGGGGTGACCAACACTTTCGAAATGCAGAGGCATGTTGTGTAGCTCAATACGACGTTATTCGATCTAGTGTCTTTAATATTCTCTAGCCTTGTATCGAAGGTAAAGAATTGTAAATAAGTAATCGATTTCAATATTCTCTAAACCCCTCAAATCTTTCATTCAGAGCTAATGCAACGCAAATCGCCGATTTTTGGGACTCTAAACAATTTTGCATCTTAGTTTATTTATTTCTTGTACTTTCTAATAATGTTCGAAGACTTTTAACTAGCGAAATAGAGTCAGAAAATCCGCGAAATAACCCAAAATTTGTAACAAAATTATCGCTTGTGCAAATTGTAATCATCTAGGTTACAGGATGGGCCAAAAGAAAAAAAGGAATTTGAAAAGTCTATCTGCCAGGCCCACAATATCGACAAGAACATTTCTTTCACATTTTAATATTGAAAACAATAACAAAAAAACCAAAATTTGTTTTTGTTTCCAATATAAATATACGAAAGAAATGTTCTTGTCGACATTGCGGGCCAGGCAGTATACATATGTATATATATATACATTTTTATACCCTCCACCACCAATGTGGTGAATGAGGATATACTAAATTTGTCATTCCGTGTGAAACGTTTTTATAATACATCTACGACCCCATAAAGTATATATATTCTGGCCCCTTGAGTGTCTATTTTGCCATGTCCATCTGGTGAAAACACGCTAACTGGGTCTGAAATTGCTTGTAGTTATCCTAAGCAGTTTGGGATTGAAATCCAGCAACATCGGTTCAGTAGGATCAGAACTATTAATCAAAATGTGCAACCACCACCCTATAAAATTGATAATTTTGTACATACTTAAATTTGGTACGTCACAGTTTTATAGAACCAGAAATCAAACTGTAAAATTTTTTGAAGATCGGTCCATAATTTACACTAGGCCCCATATACCCTACTCTCGGAAAACAGTTTATTGCGCCTAAAACCAAATAAAGCCCACTTTGGGAAAATAATTAAATTCATATTCTTATGGCCAGAAAAAATATCATGCAATTTTGTAAAATTCACTGTTGACGCTAAAACTAATTACACTGCTGTATTGAAATTTATTCTAATTTCTTTTTTGTAATACTAGAAATCAGTCTTCAGAATTTTGGGATGATTGGGCCATAATTTACCATAGGTCCAATACAAATTACCCTCCTAAAAATTATTTTAGTTCGGCTAAAACTTTTACGAATCATGATATTTTACTCAAGCATGTTCAAAGTCCTAACAAGAAACGCATAAAATTTTCTTATTGTCGGTCAATAATTTAATTCAGGTCTAAACCGCAACCAATTTCAATGCTGATGTTCGTTTTTGTGAAGCTTAGTTAATAATATATATGTATTTATCATATAGAGCCCACTCCTGTCGGTGAAGGGTATAAAAAATTCGGCACAGCCGAATATAGCACTCTAACTTGTTTTTTTGTAAATTCAATTGAATTAGTTTGGTTATATGTATTTTGGATAAGTTCCCTTCGCTTAAAGGTTTGAATCTTTATTAGACCGAAGAGGAAGACTTACGCATGAAAGGATTAGAGTCTTATGGCTAATAAATCCGTGGGTGTTTAAACGCTGGTTTAGCTGAACTAAACTTAAATGTATATGTAGTTTAAACTCAACAGTTGCAAATCGGTGTCCCATGTATTATATGTAGTTTAAAAAGTAACATGTGGCAGCACTACGATAAATGTTGACAAATTCATATGGTTTGTATCGGTAGTTTAAACGCCCAATTTTATGCGTTTAAAGATGGTTTATATGTTTTGTGATTTATAGTTTTGTTGGTTTAAACACATTTTAAGCCAAAAAAAAAGTTTAACTTGCTCTGATTTATTAGCTCTTAGAAGGAGGAGAATAAGCAAAGTTAAAAAAAACAAATATTTTATTATCATAATCAATACATTCGTAAAACTGCTATGGGCGGGAAAGCAAATCGTTGGCATTATTTCTGCGACAAGAAGAAAAAAGTAAGTGCTTAAGTCGACTTAAGCTAAATTTGAGTTAATGGTCCATTTTACTTCTTCATGTTCAACAGTGCCCATGGGTAAATGTTCAATTATTTTGTACGACTTTTCACGGAATTATAGCAAAAAAACTTCTGCTTAACTATTTTCCATGTGTAATAGTATTTGATATAAAGACTGAAGATAACTTTAGATTTGTTATTAGATTAGGAACATTTAGGCATAAAAACATTAAAACACTTAAAACGAAGAGAAATTATGATATTAGAATACATTTTTAAAAATCACCTTTAAAGTTTTAAAATTCCTCTTCTACGAAACTTATGGTGTCTTCTTTTCTACAAAAAAGGTGACATTTTATTGAAAAAATTTAATTTGGTGTTTGTTTCTTAAAAATGTTTTATTCTAAAAAAATCATTCTTAATAATGGCATAAGGCATTGCACGTTACGCCCCATATAAATCGACAGTGTTCATAATGCACGTAAAACAGATCACTTCTGTTTATATATAGGGCTACCAGACGAAGTTGGGAAAACATCGCTTTGAATCAGGGCAGTTAAAAACTTAAGCTTTTAAAGTTATTTTTTCTATTATTTTATAGAAAGACGGTGTTATAAAATTGTTCTCATAAAAATTCTTCAATCTGGCAACGGTATTTTCATATTTACATACATACATATTTTATGAAGAAAAATAAAAGAAAATTTTTGAGTATTTTTAAACATTTTTAAATGAAACAGTTGAAATGCGGTTATATCCATCCGCTTCCATTAAATGTGCATAAATGACAATAAATCAATTATTGGTTTCAACCTCGTCATCTGATGAGGATGAGATGTTAATTATATTTGAACTTTCACCTAAACGTCCACTTGTTTTGCCAATGTTATTTTAAATCGAATTTTTACTTACAATTAACTGTTTTCGAGCAAACTGGCATTTCGTCATTCATTTTGTTGTTGATGCAATAAAAAAATTTTAAATAAGATTTTTTTTTTAAATTTTTAACAAAAAACTTTTTGCCAGCTATTAAAAACAGGACATTCCAATTTTTGATAACTTTTGTTTAGTTCTCGTCATATAACAAATATCATTATTACAGGGTTGGCAAGACATTTTATACATGGACCTTTTGACAAGGTGATATTTTTTTGTAGAAAAGAAAATACCATTAAACAATAGGCTTAAGCACTTTTACCTTACTCCCACTGATTTTTGAGCCTTTGCTCATTTTACGTTTCGTCCGCATTTATTAATGATTGGAGTTCGCACAACTATTATTCAAACTTTTTGCATCGTCTTGGTGAAGTACCAACAAAAACTCATATTTATATTTATAAGGAAGTTTCAGCTTTCTGCGTGAAGGGACAAGTTTTTTGATAGCTTGTGGAGGGAGCTCATCAGTGTACTCTAAGCTGGACGTGGAGAGTTAATTTACGTTCACCCAACCATTTTCAATTTAAAAAAAAAAAGGAGTGGAATGGACCAAAAAGCTACGACTCCGAATTTCTTTGACCTTATCCATTGCCGTGAACAAACTAGGAACTCAGCATTAAAATAGTTAAAAGAATAAAAAAAATCTTACTAGTATGAGTAAATACAAAAGGAGAAGAAAAAATTTCACACAGATCAAAGGTTTTCTAATTTTTTGCATTTCTCACGTTTTAGTAACATCCTTTAATAAACATCTGATATGAACAAAAAGAAAAAAAAATTTTTAATACATGACATGTCCTTAAAAGCACGTTTACATTTATGAATATATCTTTTTTTACTCAGAGAAGTAGTTAAAAGAGAAATTTCTTAAGATTTTAATAGTAATTCATACGCAAGTGTTATCCTGTGACAATTTTCATGATACTACTACAACAAATAACAATAACATATGCTTTAAAATTATTATAATAAAAAAGGAGGACCATACAAAAAACTTCCTTCCGTCCTGCATCTGTATATTAAATACATACATTTTTTTCTGTTAGCTAAAGGATTCTTAAGGAAGAGAAATATGTTTAAAAAATAATTCAAATATTCTGCATAACAAAAGCTTTTTAAAAGAAATAAAAATGGAACAAGAGGAAACATGACATTATAAAGGATATAGAAAAATAATGAATCCTTGGTGTTAAAATTATAAGTGTAGACAATTCTGTTTAACATCACAGTTAGTTTATTGGGCGACAGGATGTTGGGTTAAAAATATCCTACGGAGGTAATCATATGCAAATTAGTTCGATTTCTTAAAAATGCAAATTCATAAATGTTAATTTTGATTAGAATTATAATTGATACACACAGGGTCTTTCCTTTTTTCAAAGAAAACAAAAAACTCCTTAACACGCAACAATTTTTAAGCTAAGCCTTAAAGAAATTAAAAAGGAGTTAAAAAAAGGGTTGTTGGTTGTCATCAGGACTTACATGGAATTTTGTTAATGAAACAATTTAACTTTTAACAAAATGTTCAATGACATCAGCTTATTAATCCACTACAAATGTTCCAAGAAAAGAAAATTTCTCATAAAAAGAAATTATTTTCGAATTAAATTTAAAGTTAAATACTTGAACACAGTACCGGGGGCTTTAAAAACTGACGACGCGTCGTTCGAACTAATGATTATTTCTACGTGCTTTACATGACAAGTGACATATTTTTAAATTATTGTAGATTTTTTTTTTAAATATTGTAACAAAATACGCTCTTCGTAAATTCCTAACAAGGGTTAATTTATTTTCATTTTTCTAATCATTTCTGAATTTGAGTTTTCTTTTTTTTTTTTGTATGAAAGCCAAAGTAATTTGCATTTAATTTTATATTTAATTTACATTCCAGTTTATTTATTTTTTTTTTCGATGTTTTGTTTAGGTGGAGATTTTCAATCAAGAACGCTTGAGTTATTAGCTGCCGTCATGTCAGTGATACTTTTTTTTTTTTTTTTTTGTAAATAAATTGAAAAATTGTACTATTTTTATAAGCAGCATCTGTCGAAGCACCCTGAAAATTGTAATAGATATTTTTTTTACTTTTAGATTTGATAATGTTTATTGAATATTTTTCATGTTTATTTAAGTATTCTGCTAAAGTATTTTTTTCAAGTTTGGTTAGTACAGTTAACTACCACTAAATTATCAAAATAAAAAGAGAGAACAACATCAGGATTTTTAAATATTTTAAAACTTTTTACAGAAAAGTTTTAGAAAATAGCAAATAAAATAAACTATTTATTTTGTAAATTAAAAAACATTTTAAAGAAGTTTAAATTCATGGTTTTTAAGTTAAAAATGGCATAAAATTTCTTATATTTAAAAAGTTTTCATCATATTAGCAAATTTTTTAAATTTCTAAATTAAGTTCGAAAAATTGGAAAATTAGTTATTAAGATTGTACTTATTAAGATTGTAAAATGATCTGTTTTAAATATTTTAACTAGACTCGAAATTTAATTCGAAATTAAATTAATTTATGCACAAAAAGACGCTCTTTTTTTAAATCGATTTCTTACATTATAATTATTACCAGAGTTTTAGCAGATGCGAAATTTTAGAAATTAAATTCGAAATAGTCGTCAATAATTTTAAACTTATATAATTAATTTCATGACATAATATGCACAGAAAAAATTAAAAATTTCCTCTAACAACCAAATTCATACCAAATTAATAGAATCAAGCAAACAATTTCTTGATTTTACAACTATTACCATAAAGATTATGTTGATTACTAAAAATTGTAAAAATTGAAAATTTTGAATATATTTTTTTTTCAATAAATGATATATTTAATATTAATTTAAAAAATGATCAAAAAACTTTACCGTTTCAAACAATGTGCTAGTTGATTTAATTTAATATAGGACAAGTTTTGATAATTCCCCAAAAAGGATTCTACAAGTTTAAATTATTTTATTTTAAACGAAAAAATCAATTAAGATTTTTTGTTATTATATAAATATTTTAATTAATAAATTATTTCAAAACCACTAAAATGATAATTAAATCAAAATTATATTTTTCATTTTCTTTCAACTAATTGATTCAATTATCACATTAATTAAATTGAAATACTTTTTAAACAATTTTTTTAATGGATAAAAAAAATACTGATAATTTTAACTGTTTACATATTGAAAAATTTTAGTAATTGAAATTACTTATTTTAAATTATTTTTTAGCATATTCGAAAATAGTTTTCAAAAATAGTGCTTAACCCAAAAAAGCAATTCATTCAAAGTTAAATGCGATTATTTAAGAGGTAAAAATTAATTTTGTATCAAGTTGTTATTATATCTTGAATTTAAGTTCAAAAAATTAGTATTTTTCAAAATTTGGTTTTTTTTTTTGTATAATAAGAAAGTGTATTTAAACAGTTTTTTTAAATTGTATACCCAGCAACTAGAATTTAAGAAAATTTTAGGAGAAATCAAATTTTTGATTAATAACGATTGCTGTTATTTTCCTCTAGATTTTCAACAGATATTCGGTAAAAAAAAAACCAGTTAAGGTTTCCACTTCGATGGTAATCTGTGTGAATACGGGCGGCTAAACATTAGCCTCGACAGAAATTCATTCATAAGTTCTGATTATTAAGACCCGATTTTAATTAGATATTAATATATATTAGATAGGCAAAATGGCATTAAAGTACTTTTCACATATAGTCCATTCCGCTTAAAGGCCAAGTACGGATTTAAGCCAAAACTGTCATATTCACTTGCAGTTTTTTTCTTCGAATTTTATATAAATTATTTTTTCTAAGATCCATTTCGCTTGTAGTCCATTTTATGCAAAAAAAAAATCGCTTACAGCCCACTCTGTTTTTTATATTTTTTTAACAAACAAGCAGTTTTTATTTGCCTCTCTGGCAACTTTTATAAATATAAAATTTTGGTTACTTCATAAAAGTAACAAAAATGAGTAAACGCCAAAATATGGATTATACTAGGATACACTTATTATCCATAAACAGGCGTATAAAAAAAATCGGTTATTGTCCACAAAAGCTGTGCAACTATAGTAGTGGACTATAAGCGAAATGTACTGTACTTAAAATATTGGGGGCGAAAAATATAGAAAAGCATTTCTGCGCCATTCGACTACAAACATACAAATTAAGGCCTGTTTCTACGAGTAAAAATTCGTACCCCTTTTTATTGTAAAACACTTTACCTTACTTTAAAAATATTTTCATAAAAATTTTTGAAAATTCAAAAAATTTGTTATGCACAATTTTTCAACGAAAGGTGAGGTGATTTACAAAATAACCCCCAAGCCGAATTCTTACAAACTGGTCTTATTATGCAAATGGATACAACACTGTAAAATATTTTATCGTTGTGTCAAAATATTACAACACTGTAGTAAACAATTCAAACAAACATTTCATTTTGTTTTTAGTTTTAATGTTTTGAAATGTATTAATTTAAGAACCTTTTAAATTTCATAATACAAAGTGAAAATTATAAAAATAATGAAAGATTCCCCAGAACCATTAGAACGGTATACCAATTTGACACATGGTTAGTTATTATCTGTTGCTTACGTAGCAAGCTAAAGTCACTTGGAGTGAATAAACCTTGATAACACCCTTAATAAAAATATACTCATAGGAATTGGAAATTTTAGTTTTCTACAAAAAATAGTACGTCAAATCAATTGTCATATTTATTAACATAATCGGCAATTTAATTTTTTTAATTGAGGAGGCACCAAGGAAAAGTTATTTTAATTGCTGTTGAGTAGCGACACAAGATATTTTAGACTAAAGAAAAGTTTGTCTCTAATATAACATCACAGTCTTTAATTTTAAGCCCTGGTCAAGCTTGAACTATTGACTGCATCTATACCCTTCGGAAGTGTTACCCCAAGAAGACGGAACTACCTCAAGGCGGCTATTAAACCCTTAAGGTAAACCGATACTATAGGCAAATACTACGTATTGAAAAAACAAGTAAAAAGTATGTCGGACTAAGAAAATGTGACATTCCAAAGAAATTAATTTCGATGAAGGTTTTTATTCAGAAGCCTTTTTAAATTATATACAAACCATTTCCAACAGAATTTGGTGAGATAGTTACGGTACACGCATTAAGATATTACGCCGGGGGGAAATTTTTATACACACAGAATAAAATCAATGTAACATCGTCGAAAGCAATGTCGATTTTAAATTTTTTGGTAGTGATTTTGCTTCATAGTAACTTCATGTAAATTTAACATGATTCAACAATAACTTGCGAACTACATTTTTTTCTTAAAAATATCTTTAATTTATGTTAATTTAACACTTCAGTAAAGTAAACATGACATGGATATTGCAATAACACTTCGATTCACATCGAATGAAAGTTATTTCAAGTTGAAACGAAATGAATTTGAATTTGATTCTTTATGAAATCAAATAGGTTTAAGTGTAAAATAACAGTGAGAAGAAGCTACAGAGAACATATGTATTCATTTCATTCCCCTTTGTTTACAGAAGCACTACCAATTAAAAGACACCAGCACAATTGCCCAATATGGTTTTCGACATGATTCTACTTTGAAAAATGTATGTAATTTTAACAAAAAGAATATGGGAATTTTTCTTCTTTTTATAAATTATTTTGTTCACGAAAATAAAACATGTATGTTTTTCTTCTTGAGGTTTTGTTGTTGTTTCTATACAAAACAAGTAAAACAGGCTTTTATGAATTCAATATGTATTTAAAAATTTTATTTTAACATCTTTTAATTAAAATTAAGCTTAACAACTCACTTACTGATTACGGTTAAAATGATAAAATTTTATATTTTGGAAAAAAAAAAATATAAAACTTGTTGCACATTGTTTACTGTGACCCTGAAACAAATTTTGCTAATTGCAAAAATATTAATCAATAAAAAATTTATCGCAATTTAATGTGTCTAATCTGCACAGTCAACAATTTACACACAAAGCCATTCACACACTCATTCCAAAAACAAGGAGGGGTGTCAAAAGAAGAAAAAAAGGTACATGTTCGAACTTTGTGTATTGTTTTCTGATTAGTACTTATAGGATTTCATCAATAAATACATCAATAATTATTTCTATAGCTGCTGCTACTATTGTTGTTTTTCCATCTCTTTTTTTTGGGTGTGATACTTAAACGAATAAGAGAGAGTGTTAGTGAATAGGAAAGAGAAAGGACCTAATTGTCTCCGTGTGTATGTTTAAGATTATAATTGAGGTGTTTTGTTTATTTTCTAAATTTGTGAAAAATCAATTAAGGGATGAACGTTTTTTTGGTTGTTGTTTTAATCGAATGACAAAGACTTGTGTAAATAGAATATTTTGCACAAATAATCATTAAGTGATTTTCGAATCATTTGTGTTTTTTTGTGTTTTGCCAAATCGATTTGTCAACAGCTCAAAATTATTGGCTTGTTTCTATTATTTGTTAGCAATTGTTTTGGGTGAACAATTAAGACAACAAAAGTGAAATTTATTTAGTTAAATGGCTAAAGTTATTTGTATTTGTTGTAATAAAGAAACAATTGACTTTTAATTGTTCTAATTAAGCAAATTAACTGAATAAATTCAATTTTGAATGATTTAATAGAGATATAGTTACTTAAAAAAGAGACAGTATAATCCTCAGGTGGACCGGCTCCTTAATGCTAAATGCCAACAAACTAAAGGAGAGATTCATTTTTGTAACAAAAATAATGCGCACACAAAGAAAGCATATTTTTCAAAATAATCATCGCTAACAAAATTATTTTTCTCAAAATTTTTTTATAGATTTTATGGTTACTGACACCACATTATTGTGGCAGATAATCATATTAACGGACTTCTTGTGGCCAGAAATTGACGGTTTGTAGTTCCAACAGTATGGTGCCACTTGCCACACAGCCAACGAAACAATGGCTCTTTTGCGCGAGAAATTCAATGGTCGTGTTATCTAACGTCGTGGCGATGTGAATTGGCCGCCACGATTATGTGATTTAACAACGTTTGACTTCTTTCTTTTGGGATATTTAAAAGAGTGTGTACGTCAATAAGCCAAGAACAATTCAAGAGCTAAAGAATTCGTCACATGAACGAAATTGAACCTCAATTATGTCTCAGAGTCATTGAAAATAAAAAATCGTCTGGAGGTACGCCAACATAGCCGTGGTGAGCATTTGGCCGATATTTTGTTTCACACATAATTGTCATTGATCCTTCTATAATAATAAGAAATATTAAGATAATTCTCTGAAAACTTTTTGTTTTATTTACAATAAACATCGTGCATTTTGGTTTGACCACTCTCTATAAAAGTGAATATTTTTAAAACCTTTGAACACAGGATCGTCTTTAAAATTATTTCCTTTTGTATTTTACTCGAATTCGATATCTTGAACATGGCTGAATATTAAAGAGACAAGTTTTGTCCCTAAGGGTTCTTCGACCAACAGTTTGAGGTCTCCGAATGCCAGGTAAGGACAGAGATATATTCGATCTCTTTATTTTTGTTTCGTTAGCTAATCTTAGCTGTGTCTTTTCGAACATAAACTTTTTTTAGAGCGGTATGTACTTATTTTATGATACATGTTGAAATAATGGACTTTTTGGGATTATTTTTCTATACCAAAGAAACTTTCTTCATAAGAATTATTTTCAATATAATTGTCTGTTTCTAAGGGCCAACTTTTATTTTGAGAGAGGTGGTTGAAATCAAATACCAATTTGGGTATAAAACCCCTTTAGTTTCCCGGAACATTTTAATAAAGGTACATAATAAAATAATTGACTTTTTTGGACTTTCCTTCAAAGAATAACTTATAACAAATTTCGATGCGCTAACATTCCCATACTGGGTATGCGTAGTCGAGCTTAATTTTATGTTGGAAGAAGAAGTGAAAAATAAGCCCATTGGCAAAAGTTCCAAAAAGGTTTCTTCTATCTTTTATTAAATTTCGAGTATAATTTAAATTTAAAAATTTTCTTCGATTCTTTTCAGGTTTTTTTTCATACCACAAAAAAACTCCAAAAACTTTTAGTTGTAAACAGGTAAGTAAATTTTATTTATTACTTTTATACTCTTATCTGTTTAAAAAAAATCGCTCTTAAAGATTCCAGTTTTCATTTCGTTTATGCCAACGCAACGCAAAAAACTTATTCAAAATACACAAAAATTATTTCTTTTATTCCAAATTGTTGTTAATAGTACATTTTCTGTTGCTGCCGCTGCTGTTTCCATTTTACGTTTTAATGTGACTTTTGGGAATTATAAGCAGAATATAGATAAAAACCATATTTTTAAAAACCAATTTTCTGATGCGTATAAAAAAATTGGAATTCATATTTATAAAGAAATACCAAAATAACAACAAGAACTTTTTATTATTTTTTACTTCTTTAGACATAAAAGAAATTGTTTTCTCATAATTTTAAGGATAAACTTTGGTAAATAAATAATTTCTATTTTTGAAGTACAATTGTTAGGGAATTTGATTGCAAGTTGTATAGGCAAAAGTACTCTTTTGAATTTTATTTTTCTAACTTTAAGGTTATGAATTTTAAAGCCTTCTTTTTATACTATAATAATCTTTTAGTACAGGTATAGAAGATTCTTTTATTCCATTTGCAATGGTTACGATAAACATCTTAGACCGCATAAAGTATATACTTGTATATATTCTGGATCATATGTGTATAAAGAGTGAAAAATCCGGTACAAAAATACCAAAACTGGACACAATCCGTTGCCAAAAGTTAAACAACTACGTTTTGTGTTTAATTTGATAACTGATGGTGTCAATATTTTTTAACCGCCTCGTTGTCATTTTATCGCCATTTGGGGTCCCAATCTCACAATAACATTTCAATATATTTTCACCATAATGGTGTTATTCATGTTGTTTTTATTTTTAAGAACACGACGCACAGTGCTTTGTCCCCATATAACGATGAGACAAAAATAAAAGGAGTTGTCGTAGACTTTTGAAATTTGGTATGCCGATATAAAATATCTTAGTTAAAAAAAATTTAATTTTTTTAAAAAATCGGACCAACGACTCGCCTACCTCCCATATATGCCAAAAATATAATTTTTAATATTGGCTACATAATTGATCTAAAAATCATGAAAATCCGTATTTGTTATACGTATTTAGCTTACAATTTTTTTGTTAATTTAAGTAGTGATTACAGAAAGGACTCTATGTCCTGTCATATATCCTTAATTATAAAAACTCTATAACTTTTGCAAAAATGATCTGAATGTAATGAAACTTTGTATATTTATTTGTATTTACTAAGTATTTTTTTTAATTTGAATAAGCTTGGTCCGACCGTCGGTCCTTCCATCTCAATCTATTTGTCCGTCTGTCCATTAAATTTTTTTAATCAAAGTACAGGTCGCAACTTTTAACATGATATTTGGTGCACTGTACTCTTTGGGCCCAAGAACAAACCCTGCTAAATTTGGTTATAATCGGTTCATGATTTCACCTAGCCTCCGTAACTGACTAATAATAATCGCATTAAAATAAATTTGAACAGAAACAAGTTTTATATTAAAGCAAAGGTACTTTCCAAATTTTATGGTGGTCCATTAATGGTCCTACCTCTTATAAAGGAATGCGAAAAAAATTAAAAAAAAATCTAAAAATTAAAAATTGTATGCGTTTTCCCGTGAAGCACTAAATTGATAAATATGAAAACATATATTAATGCCATTATTTGGCTATATTTATAAACATGTCATCGTCAATAAGTGGTGGATTTTTCTTTTAATAAAAATAAATAAAACTAAATAATACTCAAATAATATACATATGTATGTTAAATAAATGTGAAAAATTTTTTACAATTTTTTTTGTCTATAAACTTAAAAACTTATTGAGATTGACGTACCACAAAACCTCATCCTGCTGAAAATTACATAATTTTAGCGCACTCGGGGTATGGTGCACTATTTGACTTCCATGTAATACCTTTTTAGTATTTCTTTATTCAAATTTAGGATTTTAATGCTTTTCACATAGCTTGTAAATTTACCTAAACATTATAGCTCTATAATACAAAAAATTTACGAAAAAGTTGTGAAATTAGACCTATTTTAAAATGCATTTTTTGTTAAGTTGCGGCAAAAAAAAGTCTGATTTTATATGATTATATTTTAAAAGTTCAAAGAAACTTTTGTAATTTTTTGAATTTTTTTGGAAAAATGTATATTTTTTGAACGATAAAAACTAACTTTAGTTAATATTTTTAATAAAAATGTTATTATTGCCAAATTTTGAACATACCAAGAAACTCAAAAAACAATACTTAAAACTCTCTTTTAAGAAAATTAATTTTTGAGAATTATTTTCTTGAAGCAATTCAATTAATTTTTTAATTCATTAAATCTTTCTGAAATTTGACTTGCTTTAGCGACCTCTGGTGGCGTCTAGGAAAGTCACACGAAATCAATTCCATATGAGCTGTGTTGTTATCTATCGATCCATATATCTTTTATACCATTTTGAGACTAAATTTTTTTTTTTTAATTTTGTCTATGGGACAAAGCACCGTGCGACGTGGGTATATTGACAACATTCAGTTGTCATTTCGACAACACATTGTTCTTAGTGTAGTTAAGAAGAATCTTAGCGTAGTTAAGAATCGAAGCAATAAATAATATATTAAATTGTATATGTAAAGGGTTATCCATTTTGTGGTTTCAAAAGTAAACGTAAATAAAACACATATAAAATATTTTTTTCATAATATTTTTTTTTTATTATAAAGTTTGAACGTTGACATTATGTGTGAAACACTATATCATTTAAATGACCACCATGCGAAGTGTTGCAAGCATTGATTCTTTTGAGGTAATTTTGGACCACTTTTTGACACATATTGGGCGGTATCTCAGCCATAACTTGACGAATGTTGGTTCTTAAGTGCGCAAGAGTTAAAGGTTTATCTGCATAAACACGGTCTTTCGCGTAGCCCTACAAAAAAAAAGTCTAATGGTGTCAAATCGCATGATCTTGGTGACCAGTTGATGTCGCCACGACGAGACATTACACGGCCAGGAAATGTCTCTTGAAATAAAGCCATATTCGCCCGAGTTGTGTGGCATTTGGCACTGTGTTTTTGTGTGAGCTGGACTTTATATGGATGTAGGTGTAGATCCAAATGCAAAATACACCATAATGTGCCGTAAGGCAGTCCTAATTCCTGAGAACGACGAGGAATCGACACATTCGGGTCTTCGGCAACACTTTCACTTACAGCAGCGATATTTTCAGCGGAACGAGCGAAACGATGATGCATTGGCCTTACAATATCTGTAACCGCTCCAGTCTCTTCAAATTTGTTCACAATTTTGCCAATTGCTTGCGTAGTTGGACGATTATGTAAACCATAATCTCCTATTAAAGCACGATATGTGGCTGTGCCAGAATCACCATTTTTGTAGTAGGTTTTAATAATTTTTACGCGTTGTGTGATAGTTAAGCGATCCATTTTCGTCAATGTCAGACTTCCAGCTGAAAAGAAAAAAATTGGTTTAACAACTTAGTTTGACAGATGTCGAATTCCAGCCCCATACTTTTGAAACCACGAAATGGATAACCCGGTATTAGGAATATAACTAACTTTTACGAAAAAGAACACAAAATGGTGGCAAATATTGTACAAGTAATGAAATTCACTTTTTTTATGTGATTTCGGTTCAAAACTGTTCCGCACCAAACGTGATTTCTAAAAAAATAATGCATTAATCAAAAATAAAATCAGTTTAAATTAAAAATTTAATCATGTAAATTAAATGTTTATTCAAGTGAATTAAATATACAATATACATTTCTGTATTCTAGAGAACGAAAAGGCCTGACGTTTCCAAATTAGGTACACGCATTTTGGTTATCAATACACAACATCAGACAATAAATGGGCGTGATTGGCGAAGTGGGCGAAGCATAAAATAGCACAAAATTTATTTATATCTAAAGAACGGTAAGATAAAAATTGTCCAAATTGTGTACACTTATCAAAATTATCAATATATAGACTCTCTAAAAAATGGACAGTATTGGAGAGGTGGGCGTGGTACATCACATAGAAAGATATTATAGATTTATGTACATCTAGAGAATGGTTAGATCGAAGGTTCCAAATTACGATAAAACATTTTAGTAATCAATACACAACAAACCGACAAAGTGTGGGTGGGATTAGAAAAGTGGGAGTGGCACCTCCCATACAAAGAGATTATAGATTTCTGTATGTCTGTAGAACGGCAAAAGCCAAAGTTTCCAAATTAGATACAATTTTCATGGTTAGTAATACACAACATCTGAAAAAATCTTGGCGGGATCGGAGAAGTGGGCGTGGCATAAAAAAGATTTATTTATATCTAGAGAACGATACGGTAATAGTTGTCCAAATTTTGTACACATAACTAGGTTATCATTACACAGCCGCTTTAAACGGTATTGGAGAAGTGGGCGTGACAACTGCCATACAAAGACATTACAAATTTCTGTATATCTGGAGAACGGTAAGAGCCAAGTTTCCAAATTAGGTAAAAACATCCTAAAGGTTTGAGTAGATAAGTGAGCGTGGTTTCTTATATACAAATGCAAAAGTGATTTCTGTACAACTAGAGAACGGCTATAGCTAAAGTTCAATACGTAACATCAGTCAAAAAGTGGGCGCGATTAGATTACTAAGCGTGGCACAAAATAGAATCCCGTATATTTGAAGAACGGTAAATGTACAATTTTCTAAATTAGGTACATTTAGAATGTCTATCAATATACAGACAGCATCTGTATGTAATGTGCGGGATTGGAGAAGTGGGCGTGGATTAAACTAGATTTCGGTATATCTAGAGAACGGCTACAGCTACAATTTACAAATTTGGAAAAAATACATCTTGCATATATGCATATACATCTGCAAGAGACCCACTGCCTTATTGTAGACATAGGCAGGACAACTTCAATACAAATATCATATACATAGATTTCTGTGCAACTGGTGAATGGTAACATTAAGATTATTCAAACTTTGTACAAATAACTTCATAAGCAATGCACGAGATCTGTGTGTAAAAAAACTACATATTTTATTATAATGAGGATAGCGAAGAGCACTGGGTTGAACTAGTGATCTTATAAAAATTGTAATTGCGCTTGCTGCGAAACCTTTTTTGCGATTTGAAAAAAAAAATAATGGGTCTTCATACTTTATATATATATACTCTATTCGACTATGCTATGCCATTTTTCCTATTTGCAAAAATTGTAAAAATTTATATGCCTAATATGTATGTATATTTATTAGTTTTTTTTAAATTTTTAAACAAGAAAACAAAAATTGCAAATTCAAAATTGCAGTACAATATACATCATGCTGGTTTTAGTGAAGAGGGCTAATTTTTTTTCTCAAAATGCGTATGTGCTCACGTCTAGAAATGTGCCATGCTAAGACGACTTAGCATGTTTTTAATTAAATTTTTTACGCTTTTAAATGTGTATTGCTTAACTTTAATTATGGAAAATTTTTCTGTTGGTCGGCTAATCCAATCGGGATTATTGTTATATTTAAAACCACAATAGCTTGTTGGTGGCCATTGCGGGGACCATTCGATGGGTTTTTAGGCATGCTGCAACCATGTTTTTTCTGCTTGCACAAAATTTAATTTTTTGAACTGGCAATATAACTAATGGACTTTATTGCAATAATTACCATAGAGGGAAGCGAACTGACACAAAAGTACCGGTACTAGCTCTAACGCTTTATATGAATGGGAGCTATCAGTTTTACATGGGGTTACATTATTTTTAAACTTGGAAAAAAGGGCAGAGTGCAATATTGATCGAAATTTCCATTAAAATTGTATTGTAATTTCGATCGACATCGAATGCCTTAATTTGGCCCCTGATTTCAAGGGCGTTATCTTCATTTGGTGAATATTTAAAATTGGAGCATTTAAATATTTACGAACTACTGTTTATAAAGAGGGTCTCTAAGGCGAACATTTTATCAAATTGTATCAATTAAAATAACCATCTTAAGAATATATAGAACAAAATAAAAATTGATTTCAATTAAAAAATTCGTGATATGCATTAAAAAACTAATTAAATTTGCATCAGAAAACAAATTAATAGTATCAATAAAACTTTTATAGTTTTATTAATTAAAATATATGTTAATTAAATAATAATATTAACAATTAAACATTTAATTGATGTATTACTATAATTTTGCATTCTTAATAAGATAAAACCGTTTTTTTTTTTTTGTAGTTTTGAGTGTTGCATTCCAATGCATATACAGTACATATAAGCGCGTTTGCGTAAAAAACTCGCCAATTGTTTTGTATTTTAAAAAAACTGCCGTTTAATATACATTATTAATATAAGTGAACGTTTAATTTACTTGATTAAATTTTTTTGGTCAAAATTGGTTTTATTTTTTTTAATGTTATAATTGAAAAAAAATTGGCGATAATTTTTTCTATGCAGACGGAATAAGTTTTTTATGTAAAAATTTAGAACGTTGTTTTTGGCCTTACCATGAAACACATTTTAGTGCACCTTTATTACATTCCATTATATAAAAAAAGCCTTTTGGCAAAATTTCGTTTATTAAGCTACACATATAAAAATAAAAATTGACTTCAATTACAAAATTTAAAAACTTATTAAATTTGCATCAGTAAGCAAATTAATAGTATCAATTAAATATTATTCGATATAAACAACATTTTCTGCAGTAATGTTGTTGATATAAGTAAATGTTCAATTCACTTGATTAAGTTTTTAATTAAAACTGATTTAATTTTCGATTAATTGTTTAAATAGCGAGATTTTTCTGTGTGCATATACATTTAAGATATTCAGTTATGGCGTTGATGAAACTGGTTGGCCGGGGACTCACATACGATTTTTTGCATTTCGGTATGTCTAAATGATCAATTTTTCATCGCCAGTAATGAATGATTCGATGCAAAATTAATTATGTTTATAGTCTTCAAGCAGTATTTTGGTCATGCAAAGCCGGCTTCAACACAGATAGTTCCGAATTTGTTTGGATTTGATGCTTGCAAACGTTTTAAAATTACTGCTAAAGTCACATCGAATGATTTGGAAAGTTTTTCTTAACAATTGACAACAATCTTATTGGAATAATGACTCCGACTTCGCATTTTTTAACTGTTTTAGGTGGTTTTTGTCTTAGTTGTCAAAATTATCACTTCTGACGCGCACAAACCTCCTCTTGCCGCTTAAATTAAAGACGCATAATCAAGATAAGCTTCGGTGAGCAATCAATGTGCTCCAGCTGCAAAGGAGAATACATAGAGAAAATCAATATATACCCATTTTTCTAGTCATATTAGTAGAAATTACAGGCAAAAAGCACATTTTAATAAGTAAAGAAACATTTTATTGTGTGGATCACCTTTATTGTTTCGCATTTCTCTTTACAGAATTTACCTGGGAATGAAAGGCAACTTGTATTCGAGACCGGGACCGTAAAAGTACTGGAAATGTGGAACTCTATTTTAGACAAAACTAACCTTTTTTGTTATTATATTAATTTTTCCTAAATACATCAATTAAGCTTTTTTCAATATTGTTTTCTTTAATAAATATTTCAATAAGTACTTAAAGAATATTTCCAATCCTATCAACCATTTGCTGTAGTTGTGTTAAAACCAGCCACAAAAAAATCTGAATTCTTAATACTTAAAAAGAAGTTAAGAAATTAAATGAGCCAATTTGTATGCAATTCGTTGTTACAACATTGTAAATCTTTCATTTTATAAAATCCTCTTTTTTCCTTGGATTTTAATTTTCATGTACAACTGTCTGATTGTCTACAATTAATCCCAGGATTTTTTCCTCACTTACCGGCGAGAGGAAAACAGAAAATAATAAAAACTTATCAATATTTATGGACAGAAATTACAGTTTAATTGCTTTTCGAAAAAAAGTATAAACTAGGAATATCTTGTATAACCGAAACGTAGCTAAGAAGATAAGTTGGGTAGATGGGAGTGATGATATAAAAACGGTTAAACAGTTAAACGCCCACTATTAAACACCCCCCAACAAACACCCACAGCAATAATTACAAATGAAAACCAAAAAAAATATTTTCGAATTGGAAAACAAAGACTTGTAAAGGCAGCACTTAGGAAGTAATAAAGATAAAAACAGCGGCCACTGCTTCTGTTGTCCTCTCACTCCTCTAGTTTTTCCTCTGTAAAGCAATATTAACATTTAAAATTAGCTTGTAAAATTAATCCACAATAAGACAATATTGACAGGTTGTATAGATAGAAATTAAAGAATTTACTGACAGCAGCAGGCAGTACAGACAAAGTCTGTTTCTCTCTACCTCTAGCAAACGTGAATAGAAATTAAAATGAAATTTAAGTATTAAGAAGCAATTAGCTTATTTTCTTGGATACTTTTTCCTGCAAAATAACGAAAACATAAACGTCCCAGATAAAAGAAAAGTTTAAAATTTATACAATTATTTTTTTAAGAAAAAAAAAAAACAAAGCACTCACAGCTTGCCAGCCAGCAAACTCCCTGTTAAACATAAACCACCTTGTAGCACCATGATTTGAGGCGTACTATATTAATAAAATATGGAGCATATGTATGGTATTAGTTGAGGAAAAACTTGCTAACATTGAATGGAAAAGAAGAAAAAATCTTTTAGTTGCTTAGGAAAACTTGTACTTTATCGGCATGGATACCTCTGCAGTAAAATTATAAATAAAAATTAAATTTATTAAACAAAAAAAAAAATAAAAAAAAAATATGTAACGTTAAAGAACACATACAGCAGAAGTGACCTTATAAATATGTAACGCATTTTCATTAAATAATTCCACGCCTGAAAGAAAATCAGTGTTGCCACCATATTAAATTGAACAATAACAAATATTCAAAAAAGTTTTTGAAACTGTTCGGCAGCTGTTTTTCTTAATAAACATAGTGTACAATGCTTAAAAAGTATCACTTTAAACGTTTTTCAGTGGAGAAACTTTTTATACCCTAATTAAGCTTGTAAGTTTGAAGTTGGGAACCGAATAGACACTGTAGTGCAACGTTAAGAATAGCGCTGCAAACTGTGAAAAGTTAAAAACGGCAGTTCAAAGTAGTGTCAACAGAATACGTAGTTGCAGTAGTCGTTGCAGTTGGAGTTGAAGAGCAAAGGTCGAAATTTTGAACTTTGTTGCGCTACAGAGCATTCGTCAGCTTGAGCTCCTACGACAACTGCTTTATTCTGTTTCGGGCCTGAGATATAATGATTCCTACCAGAAAACTGTTTGATTGCCTTATTTTATGCCTTAAAGTACTATCTTAAAAATATATCCAAATGCCGGCAATAATATTTAATTCAGGCAATTAACGCATGGCGCTATTCCAACCACGCAGTGTAACGAAAAATAGTGCATGCATTGCATGTCTCATACAAATATAAACTAACACTCCCAAAAGCAGCGAATACTTAACGAATAGTATGAACGGTTTTAATGCGGATTGAATAAATGTTTGAACATATTACAAGTTGTATTGAACAAAAGCTTTGTATAGCAACTCAACAAGCCGGGTACTGCATGAACACGTGTTAGGCAACCCGATTGGTGTAAGTACTGGTGTACGACAGGGATGTATCCTTTCCTCGCTGTTATTCAATATTGTACTGGACTCAATAATGCAGCAATCAACTCGCACTAGAAGAGGCATCACATGGAGTATGAATAGTCGATTAGAAGATCTGGACTATGCTGATGATATCTGCTTACTCGCGCATAACTTTACCGACATATCAGCCAAATTGGAACAGATACACCAGCTAGCATCGAATGTTGGTCTTCATATTAACATCGACAAAACAAAGGTTATACGCATCAACACAACTAATCTCTCTAAGCTCAGGGTCAACAACATAGAGCTCGAGGATGTGCAATCGTTTTGCTACTTAGGAAGCATAGTTCCCTCCACGGGCGGCTCCCGTTAAGATATTGCATATCGCATAAAAAAGGCAAAGCAGTCATTTGGAGCACTACAAAGAATATGGAAATCACCACAAATACATATAGGTACTAAGCTGCGTCTTTTCTCCTCAAATGTTCGCTCTACCTTGCTATATGGATGTGAATCCTGGAAGTCTACGGCAAACGACATACAACATCTACAGGTATTCATTAACCGTTGCTTGCGGAAAATATTGAGAATTTTTTGGCCGAACGTAGTTTCCAATAGCGACCTGTGGCAAAGAACAGGTGGAACACCAATCCGTTTAGAAATTGCAAAAAGGAGATGGAGCTGGATTGGCCATATCCTAAGAAGACCTCATGATGATATATCGAAGATGGCAATTGACTGGAATCCTCAATGCAGCAGGAGAAGAGGTAGACCCGCTAACACCTGGAGAAAGCTACTAGAATCCGAAATTAGCAAAACAGGAAAAACCTGGTCTGAAATAAGACTAATGGCACAAGATAGATCCGGATGGAAGGATTTCGTAACGGCCCTTTGTTCCAACTTGGAACCATAGGAATCAATATATATATATATATTGAACAAAAAAAAAATATTATGTGAAATTAAGAAAATCGCATCTGTCTGTCGTATGGCTTATTGTTTTCGAAAAAAATACAATTTTTGTTTATGCACTTGTGAATAGACAAATTTGTTGTATCTTTACTTTGGGTACCGGTAGGGTAGTTAGTAGTGAGCTAGTCTATCAGTGCGGGGGTTGCGGGTTCGATTCCCGCCAGAGACTCTGGTCTCCTGCACACAAACGTAAAGCTTAGCGGAATTAGCACAAAATAACTTTGTCGTATTGCTAAATACCAAAAATGGACAATTATCAATTCAATGTAGATTGGCCAATTAACTTTAGAAAACTATTTAAGAAGATTAATAAATTTCTCTTACCAATTAATAAAATAAAAAAAAAATATTAAAAATAAAACTTAAAAGTGGGACCTCGATTATTCGTAATTCGATTAATTTTTCGGGAAATAAAACGAAATTTTTTTTGCAACGACTACCTCTAGTATTCGGTATTACCTCTGTTATCCGGAACCATAAGCAAACTCTTTTTTTTGTTTTTTTTTTTTTTTGTTGTTTTCAACAATCAAATACATGGCAATAATATAAAGAAGAGGAATTTTATAATGTCGCAACAGCTCAGACTCTACTAAAATCCCAGCATGGTACTGATTGCGTGTATTGTTATTTTCTACCAAATTTGTGTTTCCTAATATTTCTGAAACATGCACAAAATCCTTGAATAATTCCGTTGCTCCGTAAATATGTATGTATGGACGTACAAACAGTAATATACGTTTAATTATAAGCAAAAAAAATTCTACACAAAATTATTACTCAATTTACCGGGAAAATTGATTATTCTGTATGTTCCCGGTCCCGCCCATAACGGATAATCGAGGTCTTACTGTTTAATTTTAGTCTAGTAATTTTTTACTTTACACTTATTTTTTATATATATTTTTCTTCTTCTTTAATAAAATTTGCCATTCACATTGGTTACCATGATATTAAACCAGGTGTGGGAGTAATAATTTCATATTAAATATTAATGCATGTGTTGCACATGCATTAAAAAAGTTGAAAAAATAAATTGAAAGGAATCAAACACATATTCAGATCAGAAAAATGAAATTTGTGGTGGAATTTATTACATTCTTAAAATAGTTTTTACACATTCACCATAAAAAACGAACATTTCTAGGCCTGGAATAAATTCAACGTTTTTCAAAACACATAACAACCAATCGTATAATGAGACAATACTTTTAAATAAAAATTACTAGCAACAAATACAGAAATATATAAGACGATTACACAACGAATACGACAATACTCCGAGCTCGTGAATTGGACAATTTATTTGTTCTAAAACTTCTTCGCACTTTATTACTGCTTTTAAATTTAAGTAGGCACACCAAAATATAAAACATTAAGAGAAACGGGGTTTTTGCAAGTTAGAGACACACATAGCAACGAATACTGAACGAATAGTGTGAATGTTTTCTTGTTCTTTCATGTTGCATCAGGTTATTTCATTGCTTGAGGCATAACGGCGTCACAAAAAGATATTGTAAAGAGGGCCATAGAAATGATCTTACACACAGCAATGCATGTTTTTATATTGTCGATTTAATGCAATGCAAAGAATTTATAAATAGACAGCAATAGTTTATGTAGTCAATCTGCTCTCTGATTCCTACATTGTAACCTAGAGTGGTCCGGTCTCCATACAAGAAAAAAAAAAAAGAAAAGTTGAGCCAGTGCACTTGTCCTAAAAAGTGAAATGTAATATGTAAAGAAAGTGAGTACAATAAAAGCTAGAAGAACATCATTTTAAAAGGGCTTTCTTGCAGGGTGCAAAAAATTGGACATTAGGGAAACGAGATGGCATCAGTGGCGCCCAGAATTTGATGTCGTCTTAAAAAGTCCCGAAGGCCAAAATGAGGCCATAGACAAGCCATAATTACCGATATGCATTATGTTATGATCGACGCAGTATACAAAAAACTAAAATGGCGGTATCCAGAGGCGCGGCAAATAATTAAAATGTTTTTTCTGGAATCCCTTTCAAATAATCTTTAATCCTAGGGGGTGACTGGCTCAACTATTTTTCGAACCACCTTATTGTACCCATATGTAGTTAAACAAAAGAATAAAATATTATCATGGTCCTGTAAACTTTATAGAAAACTTCACTTCAAATACACATATAACAAAATTTAAATGTTGATACAGTAAAGATTGAGTCAGATTGGATTTGCGTGGGTACTTGCCCTAAGGATCTAATCCCGCGGCGCTATTCGCTCTGGATGAGAAAAGTGCGTCCACCAACGCCACCCATGTGTGAGCACAACCAACAAACACAGATGGCAATTTGAGTGTATAATCCGGCAGAATTATATGGTCGCCCTTTGCTAAGAAGTTGAAGCTATACGCTGCTTAAAAGCCAACAGCATTTGTTTGTTTCACGAAATAATACGCTTCTGTTCTGAGTCGCATATTTCGCGAGTTTTTCGGTCAATGCTCGCTTAAAACTTATAAATTTCGGATTTGCAAAATCGACAAATGCCTAAGTAGGAATCAGTGCTATATAAGTTATTAAAAACCCCCAAATTATGTCTTTGGAAATCCTGCATTTTATATGTTCCTTTTTATATTCTTTTTCCAGCACTGACTTCCAAAAGACCTTAAATTTTCCGTCTTTAAGCTCCCGGGAATTTGAAAAATATTTTCCCTCTCTCCCGCAGGCTTTGCCAGGTTTTTTCACCGTTTCTCGCCAAAATAGATTTTTTTAGCCATAATATAAATATTTATGTATATAATTTATTCGCTTATTCGTTTCGAAAAAATGCACAGTATGCATTCTAAACCAAAATTATTGTATCTGTTTAAGGATTTCCATCGTTAAGTATAGAAGTAGAAAAGATTAATAATGAACTTGAACTTTTTAAAAAAAATGGGGAGATCATGTTTTTAATATTACGAAAAATAATAATTTTTATTTTTATTTTGCCATTTTTAAGTCCTTCAGTTGAGAGCACAAGAAAAAGACTTTCGCCGGCAATCATTACCTGAATTTTATTTTCTTAAGAAGGTAAACTTAGGAACAGAAATAAACATTTTAAGCCTTCCCTAGATATATGCACACAAATGTGAAAGTATAACTAATTACTTCAAGTTTTTTATTTTGTTATAGTGGAGTGGGTATTATGCGCTTGTGCTGATGTCTGCAACAACTTAACATATTGTTCATAGTGCCACCTTTTGGTACACCGATCGACTGATAATCACTTTTTGAATGAACATAACGATTTCCGATTGTCCGGTTGGTTGGCTGGCTGTCCATGTAAGCCTTGTGCGCAAAGTATATGATCAGATTTGGCACATACTTTCAAAGCATTAAGACTATTGAAAACCGTTGGTGAGAATCGGTACATAATTTCGTAAGTCCCTCATATAAGCTTCTTTGCAAAATAGAGTTTTTGTGCCCATAAACAATTTTATTATGTTGGTATTTATATTAAATTTAGTCCAAACCAAAATTACCAAATTTTGTTGGAATCGGTCCATAGTTGCCATACAAACACTAGTCCCGACAATTGCTTTTGATTCCATAACTTTCTTAAGGTATGTTCAGACCTATCAAATATTTGACGAAAAAATCCAAAAAAAAAAACATGACCAGCAAATTGATCAAACTTTAGCTTTATTTCTAACAATTTGTATTGACTTCCTTCTCTTTATTTGTTAGAAGGTAATTGTTTAATTCAATTAAGAAACTCTTAAATGATTTTTGATCTAGCAAACGTTTTGTAAAAGCAAACAATTTTTAAATAAAACTAGTGGTTACATGTAGGACGTCAAATACTTAATAGGTGTGAACATAGCTTTCAAAATGTTATTGGTCATATATGAAACCCATCGCTAAAATTACTTAAAGTACAAAATAGTCTCATAAATATAAAGAAATCTAATTAATATTGTGCACAAAAAACTTTTATATGAATCCTTATCTCAGAACATAATTTTGCTCATTGGTCCCAAAAAGAGAGATTTTAATGTTAATTTTTGTTAATTTTTTTAAACTTCTATATGAAAAAACTCTCGTAGTATAACTTATATTGACCTCCTTCAAATTAATTTTTTGTGTTCTAATTTTTTGTAAAAGTTTTCTATAAAATAAAACGTTAGTTTGATATCATGGGGCTAATTCTGGTAGTCGTGATCGAATACTTTTACGCAATTTATTTTTAATTCTTTCAGTCGATACTGAACGAATCGAAATAAATTTTTCAGTATTGATTGTAAAGCATTTACTTGAGACTTCACAGCACAGAAAAAACTATTTCGATTCGTTCAGTATCGACTGAAAGAATTAGAAATAAAACTGCTTTCGAATCGAAAAAGTTTTTTATTATAGCCGCCAGGTGTTATATCATTTATATCGGCTAATTTGACTACATCTTAAGTTTAATTTTGAATTTTGGCTAAACTGTCATAAATACATACTTTTATTAAGCTAAACTCCAAAAAAAAATTTAAAGATCTAAAACTTAACCCTGTTATATTTTTTGTACGAAAGGATTTTTATTTTGTCTTATATTTCAGCTTAAAATAAAGTTCGAATCAATTTGTATTTCGAAAGATAGTAATTAAAATTTAATTGTGAGCGTGTTAGTTCTAGAATTTTAATCGTTCTTACTTATTTCATTATAGTAAGTGAGTTGACATCAGCCATTTTTTTTATCATCACTGGGCGACAGGTCGATGACGTGAACACAATATAATTATCCAACTAAAGTCTTCGATACAAACGACATCACTTAGAAACAGCCACTGATGATAATGACGTTAATAATGATGATGATTATTGCCATCACCAATATCAGCACCGTTTTATTGATGTAGATAACGACCACCCACCCACTTACCAATCAAGCAGTCACCCACAAAACTGTTTTTCTGCTAAATGTATGTAAATATGTATGTGTAAATATAGAAATGTCTGTATGTGTGAGATTGCGTGTATACAATATTGGTTACATTTGTAACGTGTCATTAGTTTAGGGAAGACAACCATTAAAAAATATCAAACAATTAATGAACAACTATTGATTCGATCCCAGAATGATTATTATTTCTTTACCGTGTTGCCAATGTATGTAGCCATTTACTGGCTAGATTTAGCCGTTATTACCATGTTTAGCCATTAAAAAATGAGTTAGCCATTTTCCAACTTGTTTAGTCACAAAACTTTCTTTCCGTTTTTTCTTTGAAAATAATAATTTTTATTTTCTTATAAAAATTTATAAAATTGCTAAAAGTAAAATTAACATTTTTTACAATTAAACCCCATTTAATTTAAATCACAACTTTTACAAATGTTGAAAATCGCTATAAACGATCAGTTTCCACCAAAAAAAAGCAACAAAGCAGCATCTTTTAGCGCCAAGGTGTGCAGGTGGCAACAAGAAATTTTTAGTAATTTCGGAATTTATTTAAAAGTTGCTCTCACTTCCATTGTCTTATGCTGAAGTAGAGAGGGTATTTAGCCAAGTAAACATCGTAAAAGTAATTTGCACCTGTTAATTCGATTTTATCAATTAGAGAAATATTTTAGCCATAACAATAAAAATAGATCTAATTTTTTTTGATATTTTTAAGCAGAGTTCCAAAAGAATTTATTTATAGATCTATGTGCTGTTTCCAAATGACAGGCAAGGGATTGTGTAGTCAATCAGTAGCCTGTTATTTAATAACAGGACATTTTTTTTAAGATTTTTTTTTGTGTATTATAAATTTCTCGAAGCACTTTTTTATAGTATGGGTATTAAAAAAATCACTCAAAAATTAAAATATGCATTGAAAACCAAAATATGCAAAAACAAATCGATGCCATTTTAACGCAAATTTAATGATTCGTAAAGATAATTGGTTGACATCGTTCTTAGACCATCGACAAAAACATGCATTTGCATGGAAATCGCAGCCATATTAATTACCTATAAAATTTGTTAGCATATTAAAACTTTTTTTTAATTTTTTTATGTTACTAATTTTATATCAGAAAATCTGGAGCTTGGAAACATTTCAAATTATCAGAGGAGCAGTCAAACACAGCATAATGCAAGATTTGTAAGAAAACCCGGTTTTATTCATTTTAAAACCGAAACCGCGGTATCACATTTTTACGGTTTTAAGCAAACTCTAGGTACAAGTGCTTCCTATGAAATGAACAATGACGACATCGAATTTATCGACTATTTAATTTTTTAAATGCTAAAAAATATTTAATGTTCGTAATTTTAATTTTAAGTAATTTTTTCCATACATTAAGCCATTCTTGGTCGCCAAGTTTTGGCAACACTGTTTCTCAACTACAAAAAAATGTTATACATGGGGGATTTTATGTCAAGTGACCCAACTTTTGAAATCGATATCTTCCGAGTTGCTCCAAGGTTAGTCCTATCGAATAGTAGTTTACACAAACTTCCAACAAGATCGGTCAAAAAGTTTCTGAGTTAGAGGGGCTCAACATTTAGGCCAAATAGGTGTTCTTTCTAATCGCTGTAACTTATTACATATTGCTGTTAGCAAAATTTGTCCCAAACAAAATAGATAATACTAATTCTTCAATCTTTCTACAAAAAAATTTTTAATTTTTAAAAATATTTTTAATTTTTAAAAAAAAATTTTTAATTTAAGCTTATTTTCCCAACTTACCGATATCAAAAGGTAGGAATTTATCGGTCGCATAAAAAGTGTTCCATAATCACAACTTAACTTTAACATAAAGTGAGTCCTACTTGGTAGGTTAAGGTAAAGTTTGTAATAAGGGAACACAATCTATACGGCCGTTAAGGATCATCCTTCCTTTAGCTATCGGTAAGTTCTGAAAACGGGCATTTAACTACTAAAATCAGATTAAAAAAATAAAGGGAGAGTTGAACCGAACACAATTGTTTCTTTTGAATATGCGACCAGACAAAAGTCTATAATGTTTTATCGTGAAAATTCTTATATTGCAGGACTAGTTAAAAGCTATTGGAAATATGACTCTACACATCTTTGTAGTACAGTGTGTACAGAAGAAGTAATTGCTGCTGTAGACCGTAGTGTAGAGGAAGACTCGAATCAGTCTATCCGACACTATAGATCCATTATTACTGACTTTTTCGGTAATCAATTGAACAAACATGATGTTCAGGAGCTGTGGCTTCAACAAGGCGGCGCAACATGTCACACAGCTCGTGACACAATTGATTTATTGAAAGAAACGTTTGGTAACCGCATAAAAATTATACGTTTCGGACCTGTGATTTGGCCTATAAGATCGTGTGATTTAACGCCGCTAAACAATTTTCTGTGGAGAAATGTGAAGTCGCTAGTCTACGTCGATTAGCCCGAAACGATTGACCATTTGGAGGATAATATTCGCAGCGTAGGAAAAAGTCATCGGAAATCGGACCTCCAGATTACATTAGGATCCGAGTCAGCCGTAGCAGTCGTTTACCAGAAGTCATATTTAAATTATAATGCCAGAATAATTTTGAAAAACAATGTATCTTTGGTTTGACGTCTGCTGGGGAGGTGAGTGAGCATATTAAGGACTTCGTTCCTTTTGGCGAGGCTATTTGGTAATACCAATGGTATTTTTTAAGTCTGATAGAAAAATAAGAAATAAATTAAGTTTTTATCGAACAAATTTTTGTATTCGAAAAATCCATGTATTGAATAATAATTTTTTTAGATGATTTTGGGCTGTTCTTGACGTTTTTGACGACCAACTTTTGGCCACTTATCAAAGCATATGTGGCCATATGTTACGAAATACACAAACAATATTGGCCTCCAAGGCACCAATTGTTACTGGTTAATCAGCCTAACTAGTGACTTCACGTAGCCACACTAGAAATCATTGAGTGGGGTCGATCTTGGAGGCCAATTGACAGGTCCATTTCTCGAAATCACCTTATCGTCAAATTTTGATTTCAATAAATCGATGGCTGCAGTCGCCCGCCATATGACACCTTGCGCCATCCTGTTGAAGCCACATGTTGCACGGATCGATATCATTCATATTTTAAAACAAAATATCATTGATCAGAACGATCTCTATTGACTATAACCGAACTGATCGGTGAATTTTTTTAAATCTAAAGGAGTCTGTACACTCAAAAAAAAGTTTACTAAATTTAAGTTAATTTAACTTAACTTAAAGAAATTCGGGAATGATTTGGCTCCAAGTAAAATATAACGTATATCAAGTTTAAAATTTTCTTAAATAATAGTACATATTATTTTCTTGCATTAACTAAAAATAAGTAAAGTTTTACCAAACAGTACATCAATTGTACTTTTTACTTAATAATAATTGCTAAAAGTTGGTTAATTTTCTCCTACAATTGACTACATTAATTACATGAACTGAGTAAAAATTTCTTAATATCAAGTTAAAAATTTGTCAACCTAGTCCCATTATTAAGTAAATATGTCTTATTTAAAAGAATGCTTTTAACTTCTTTTAAGGAGAAAAAATCTTGTTTGAATTATCTTTCAAAAAGTTTTTAACTTGCCTTAAGTATGATTTGTTTTAATTGGAGTTTTAATGATATATTTTTTACTAGAAATTTCCTAAACTCAATCATATAGTTATACTTAATATTAAGAAGTTCTTTCTTAAAAGAACAGAAAAAAAACTTAATTGTAGTACAAGCCATTAACTGAATTTAAGTATGATTGGTTCTTCGTACAAGAAACTTGTCCTAAATTTGAGTACAAATTAAAACTCAAAGTAAGTAAGATATACTTTAAATAAAACAAATTCTTTCTTTATATCAGTTAAAAATGTACTAATATCATATCATATCATATATGATTATTCTTAATGAAAGTACAGTGAACTTACTTTTAGTAAAATATGGTCCTTAATTTCAGCACTAATATAGTAAAACCTTAAATAAAAAGTCGTTTTTACTTTATTTTTCATTTGTTTTTTTTTTATTTGTGGAAAATACAATCATTTCATAAAATAATATATAAAGTACAATTTTATTTAAACAATTACATTTAGTATTTACATTTAGTCAATTCACAAGGTATCCTAACATGTCATATTGTCAAAATGTCCTAATATTTCACAATGGTTTAAAAATATTGTTGTTGGTTTGTTAACAAAAAGTGTCTTAAATAAATAGAACGTTGCTTGCTGTGTTTATTGTGCTGTCGTAATTAATCGGAAAAGTCCAGCGCTGAGCGGCTGAGCCGTACAACAATATTTTTAAACCATTGTGAAATATTAGGACATTTTGACAATATGACATGTTAGGATACCTTGTGAATTGACTAATTATTATTACTATAATTATTTTTATTTTGATTTATTTACATTTCATAGTTTATTTACATTCGGTTATAAAATATTTGAAAATTCCGTTAAAGCTATTTATATTAAACAACTATCGAAAATGTTGAGTTCATTTAATAAAATGTTTATATTACATAAATGCATTAAAAAAGTGATTTTGGTCTTAAATAGTAACTACTGTTTAGCATTGTTTGATGTATTGGAGGAGATTTTATAGAAGTCGCTAAAAAAGTTGTGAAGTGTTCTGAGTTTTCGTCTACTAAATACGATACAAAACTTTTTTCATAAGAAATAACGTTCGTTTTTTTGAATGCTTCAAATGTAGGAACATAATTAAAAATTATAAATCCTGTTTTATACGTTGTACCATATCGACTAAAATTTGCATAGCATTGACATTTAGTTAAATTTTTATTGCTTAAACAGTTATTTATTTCTGTATTAAAAGGTGATTTTTCGATGCCATATTTCATTGAACCAAGCACAAAACTATTTATTTCAAAGTTAAGTATTTTTTCTGAAAATGACATACAAAATTTTATCGCTAAGGACAAAGTTATATTTTTTCTTGAAGTTATATTTTTAACATACGATTTAAGTTCTTTATGTTTAGATTCAAAACCAAAGGTCCACAAAAATATAAACGGACCGGAGTGTTCTAAGATTCTAGCATAATGACATAAGAAGTGGTGTTTAGGTTTTAAAGTATCTGAAAAAAGTTTAACATATTCTTTATTGTGATGTTCAATATGTGATTTTAAATTAATAACATCTAAGCTTGTAAAATTTGCCATTAACAATATATCCAATAACTTAATTAAATTTATGACAAACGCCCACAATTCGCTATGCACATCTACTAAGTCACCGATAATAAGTGGAAAAAAATGTGCGAATGTAAGCATTTCTCTACCAGACATCTTAAGTTTAAATGTCTTTAAATGGTTAAGTTGTATTTCGGGAGACTTGTTTCCAAATTCTGTTTCGCCATAGTTAAAGTTTTGTTTTCTTATATTTAAAAGTTCTAAATCGAATGACTTGTTTTTTATGAAAAGTTTAATAATGTGACATAAGTCATAACTTAGAATTCCTTCTAAAACATCATGCAGAATATCAGTATAAAAGTTTTCAGTAACGTGGTAACGGTTTATATTATTAAATATTGAATTTTCTCTTATACCTGTTTTATCGCAATCAATAGAAAAAATATCATTGGAATAATTTGATAAATTTCTTAAGTGTTTTACGCTTTCTTCAAAAAGTGTTTTAGTTTGTTCTTTGTCGACTTTACAAGTTCTGCAAAAATATTTCGACGAAAACGAACGTGAGAAACCCAATACACTATTTTTTTTTTTTTTTTTTTCATTATTTATTTATTGAATCTTCATATATTAAATATGAACTAACAATAATTAATCAAATCTTATACTAATACTTTATTTTTGTCCTGCCAATGCTAGACGAAAATTTTTTTCTTCACGGTTTCTATTCACATATGTAGATTTTTAGCGGTCTTCTCGTCGGATGAGCCCTGCAGTATCTCTTCTCCTTAATCTAGAGTGGCCGCTGTCATTTAAAATATTTCGAGCTAGTGGATTTGGGTGCGACTCAAGCCTTTTTAAATATTTTGCTGCGTACTTCGTAATAATAGTTTTTACTAATGGCACATTGAGATCCTTGTGAATATTAGAGTTTTTAACATACCAGGGAGCGACTGTGATTATTCGAAGGAGTTTATTTTGGCGCCTTTGAATTTTTTCGATATTTGAGGCCGAGGCAGTGCCCCATAGCTGAATACCGTAGCACCAGATTGGCTTCAATATAGAGTTATAAAGTAGAAGTTTGCAGTCGAGGCTAAGAACAGAATTTCTTCCAATAAGCCAATATATTTGAATTGCTTTTAGTTTCATTTGTGTTAGTTTTGTTTCTATATGGCATTTCCATGTCAAACGCCGATCTAGATGAATACCGAGATATTTTACATGCGATTGCTGGGGCACTAATTGATTATTGATTTTAATAGGGGGACATGACTCCCGACGCAAGGTGAATGTTATATGTACGCATTTTTGCTCATTGACCTTTATCCTCCATTGTTTTAACCACTTTTCCAATTCAAATATATGATTCTGCAAGTAGCGAGATGCTTCATGACAGTTTTCGTGTACGCTTAAAAAAGCTGTATCATCAGCAAATGTTGAAGTTAGGGTGTGGTTATTTGTTGGCATGTCTGAGGTATATATTAAGTATAACAGTGGGCCCATGATGCTTCCCTGAGGGACTCCAGCGTCAATTGGCTGAGGAGAACTTATAAAATCACCTTCTTTAATTATAAACCTTCGACCGATTAAGTAGTTTTCTAACAGCTTGTGTGTGTTTACTGGTAAGTTTAACTTCAATTTATGTAATAACCCTTCATGCCAGACTTTATCAAAAGCTTGAGAAACATCGATAAAGAGGGCGGAACAATATTTTTTTTCTTCAAAGGCTTTTCTTATGGCGTTTACTATACGATGGGTTTGTTCAATTGTGCTATGTTCTCTTCTAAAGCCGAATTGATGGTTAGGAATACATCTATTTACATTTAAAATTGGGGCTAATTTTGACACTAACAGCTTTTCAAACAGCTTTGATATATTAGACAATAAGCTTATAGGTCTATATGACTCAACTTTTGTAGGATCCTTCCCTGGCTTAGGTATCATTGTAACTAAGGATACTTTCCATTCTTGTGGGTAGTATTCAAGGCGTAAAATAGCATTAAAAATCAAGAGAATAATTTTCTTTGCTATGCTGGGTAGCTCTAAAAGCATTTTGTTGCTGATCTTATCAAACCCAGGGGCTTTCTTGGGGTTTAAATCATGAATAGCCTTTTCGATTTCTTTTATCTCAAATCTAAGTGGAACAGCAGCTCTAACAGCAACAGGTGGCAACTCGACTGCAATATCGGGAGATGTATGCAGGGTAAATACGTTTTTCAAATGGTTAACAAAAAGATTTCCTTTTTCTTCATCATTTCGTGCCCAACTTCCATTGAAGTTTCTTAATGGTGGTTTAGTGATAACTGGTCTATTAAGATTTCTAGCTGCACGCCATAAAGAGTAGTCTGATTGAGAAGTTGCATCAAGTTCCTTTAGATATTTTTCCAGGGAAGCCGTTTTCTGAGACTGCAGTAACTTTCTTAGCCTTTTTGTGCACTCTTTTAGTAAATTCTTAAGTTGAGGGGATCTATGCAATTGCCATTCTCTTCGAGCTCTCCTTTTTTCAGTCAAGAGACGCTCGACATCTGCAGAATATATTTTACTATTTTTGGTTTTTTTGAGGGTTATACTAGAATATCGAACAGCTAGTTTCAGATAACTGTCAAAATTTACAATAGAAATATCCACATTCTCCGGTGTACTAAGCGGAATATTTTCAGTGCAGTGGGTACTGAGATATTTTTTATATTTTAACCAATTAATTTGAGTGGCTGACGTCACTAAGTTATCAGACGGAGATACAATTATATAAGGATTAAATATAGTAAGAATTGTAGGTGTGTGATCAGAAGATAATTCTAAGGAAGCTTCAACATAAATCGTTTCTGCGGGGATGTTTTTAACCACTCCAAAATCGATGACATCTGGAACTTTTTGCTGATCAGTAGGCCAATATGTTGGTTGTCCGCTCGCGACCACATTTAGATCCATTTTAAAAATTGTGTTAAACAAAACACGACCCTTAGGTGTAATAAGTCGTGACCCCCAGAAAGTGTGTTTAGCGTTATAATCGCCAGCAGCCAGGAAGCAGGGTCCTAATGATTTGAAATATTTATTATATTGGCTTTCTGATATAGAAAATCTAGGTGGGGAGTATAATGATGAAATTACTATGTTTCGATTTAATTCCTCAACGCAAATGTTTGTTGCTTGGAGATAATCTTCACGATGATCACTCACTAAGTAGTGTTTTACTCGGTTCTTTATCAAAATGGCAGAACCTCCACAAGCTCTGTCTCGAGGGTCCTTTGTATCATACAATATATAACCATTGATTTTAAACGTATTTCTTGAGGTCAGATGAGTTTCAGAAACCATCATAACATCAATTTGTTTATTTTTAAGGAAGTATTCTAGTTCATTTTTGTGTTGGCGGATGCCGTTTGCGTTCCAAAAGCAAATTTTTAAACAGTTCATGGCTTGTTTAGTACAGCTTGCAATAACATCGATTGCATTCTTAACATTTCTTGCATCATGTTACCCATTGTGTTAGTGAAATTGTTAACTGTTTGCACTAATGTTTCCATCGTTTTTTCTAGCCGGGTTAAATTAGAAATGGGAATTTCGTCATTATTTGGTACATCACCTTGCAGTGGCATAGGATTAGATTTTAAGACATTAGCGTACGAGGTTCTGTTAGTATTTGGCTGTGGTATCTGGACACCGTACGCGTTTCCTTGATTAGTTGCCTGCGTTTGAGGGGGGTTAAGTTTCTGTCCAACAGAACGCTTGACAATCGAATATACCGGGCACCCTCTATAGTTGGCAGTGTGATTACCACCGCAGTTGCTACATTTTTTTACATTAGGATCATTTTTGGACTTGTCGCACCGGACGGTACCATGTAATTCTCCACATACGACGCAAACAGGGGGTAAATGGCAGTATGCCCTAGTATGACCAAATTCTTGGCAGTTTAAACACTGAACGGGTCCATTTCTTTTGTGCGGCTCTTCGATCGTGATTTTTCTGTACAAGATGTATTTTAAACTGTAAATGGGATGCGTTTCATTTTTTTTTAGCTTAACATCGCCGGGCTCTAACTCCACTCGAAATAGGGGTTGGGGATTTTTTTCCCTATTTTTAATATTTGTAACATTTTTTATTTTGAAGCCTTTTTCTTCTAAAAATGTTTTTATTTCATCGGGGTCCACGCATGAGTCAATGCCCTTAATCACAACTTGAAGACCTTTACTGCTTTTCAGTTGGTACGTATAGAAGCTTTTTTTAAGTGCTTCAAAATTATTAATTATTTTACGAAAATCATTCTCATGATTAATCTGTATTTTTGTCTCGTTTATATTTCCACGCTTGATTGCAGCAACGTAAAACGAATTTTCACCTATCACCGAGATTAAACTTTTTATAAGCTCACTTGAGTTTTGCTCTCTAAGATATATCGGGGGTGGCTTCGACGATTTAATGACGTTAGGTGCTTCAGAAGATTCATCCTCCAGAATTGCAAAACGATTTTGCGAATTTATTCTATCAAAAGATGGAACTTTAGAGGCCGAGGCTACAGCTGAAGAGGCTGGGCTGCGACCCCGTTTGAGAACTGTTATATACCTGTCCATACCAACTTGCACTTGTGGTTTTTGAAAATTTTTTACTTGTGTGTTTTCCGTTGCGTCTGTGTTTGAGTTCATGGTATCGTTTCCTACTAGGAATGTCTTTGAAATGGTAACACTTGATGGTTTAGCCGTTAGGTTGTTGTTATTGTTTTCTGTTGTTATGTTTATTTCCACATTGCTTTCGCTAGCATGAATATTATTTATTTTTGTTATTGATTCATTGTTATTACTCATATAGAGAGTTGTTTTTGGTTTTTTTTCACCGTTGTTTTTATTTTTTTGTTGACTGTGCTCTTCTTATTATGTATTATGTTTTTGTAACACCAAAAGAATAAATAATTTTTTGCACAGATTATTTGTATTATGTATGTACATACATATGTACGTTCATACGTATACTTTTTTTTTCATGTATTTTTTTACTTATTATTATTTATTTACTTATTATTTTGTTTGTTTTTTACTTGTTCTATTGTTCACTTTAATTTTGAGCGTCCAAATTCGCTTGTTAAATATTATTAACAAATTTATGTTAAAAAAAAAGAATCGTATGCGGAGTTAAAAAAAAAACACGTCTGTTGACAACGAGCACGACCGAACGATTGTGAATACACTATTTAACGCCAAATTATTCCCTACAATTAAACCCAAGTGCAAAAATATGGTTCTTTTTCCTTTTTTAGTAGTAATTTCTACACCAGTTTTTTCTAAGTCGTTCAAAACTTCAATTAATTTAAAGAAACATACATAATTTCCAAAATTTTTAACATCTTTTGATTTAAATAATGCAGCAATAAAAATGTTATAAAGGCCCACCCATAATATGCATAGCCTTGCTTAACCTACTATCAAAAATTAACAAAAAGTCTCTCAAATGTATTAAAAAAAACCAAAACAAAATAAAAAACATTTGATTCCGTACGGAATGTCAGTTTCGCACTTTGCTTAAGCAAATGACAATTTCATAAAACTTAACAAAACGTTTCCTTAAGTTCAATATGGTTTGTCTCATATGATTTACATGTATTCGCACATTTGCTGAAGCCAACTTTAGCACATTATGGTTGGGCCTTAAATCACAAACTACTTGCCAACTATGTCAACATTTTTACAAATATTTTGTGTTGTTAATTAGGGTGTTTGTTATTTGGACAAACATTTCAAGCATGTACAAATATTAAAATTTTTTAATATTTGTCAGACGTGTTGGATATCTGACAATTTTTTTGTAATGTATATTGCTAAATGAAATCATTTAACCGAAACCTTTGCAGACATTGCAGAAGAAGGATTAAAATCATTTTCAGTTGTAAATTCTAATTTTTTAAGCATCATTGTGTTGCATAAGATAGCTCTTCGCTTAAACCACTACCTATTCCAAATTATAATTTCATTAAAAACAAAACAAAAATGAAACATTAATGTTTGTACGAAATATGATTATTGGCGAACATAAAAGGGAAACCAAGGTTTTCTCAAAATTATATATTTTCCATAAAAAGAGAAAATATATAACAAAAATAAAACATAAACATACATACATAATAAGAAAGTCTATAGAAAATACACAATTTTGTTAATTTTTTTTTCGAAAAATATGATTTTTATTTCATAAAATAATGACTTTCCGATATAGATTTCTGGCAACTTTGGGTAGCACTTTTAGAGATTATGTACTAAAATTAATACAGTAAAATCCAGTTTATGCGTTTTAGCAAGGTATTAGGAATTTTTTTTTACAAAATACGAAGAACTGAAAAATTGCATCAAACAATGAATTCCTTCAAAACCACAAAAAATACCTGCAAAAAAGTTAACAGCAAAAGTTTATTTCAGTTTTTTTTTAACTTATTGACTTTAAATGTTTTCTTTTTTGAAAAAGGTTGTCAACAATAATTACGAATTATAACATGTTGAACAGACTGTGTATTAAAAAAAAACGTATTAACAAGGGAAACAGTATGTGTGGAAATTTAAGAATTAAAGCGATTTTGTCAAGTAACTAAGTTTTTTTTTTTAAATTATTAGGACACACTTATAGCGATTCCACTGTATTTTGTTTTGAAACATGTAAACTTAAATAAGCAACGATTATAACGGGATAATTTATTCTCTTTTTTATCCATCACATAAAAAATAATATGGTCAATATATTCACTTTTTCATTAAGTTCGTAACACAACAAAATACATATGTAGCTAGATCGCCTTAAAATCGTATAAGGATTCAGAAAATATATATGTCCCTACCTTATGTATGTAATCTAAAACTAATGTCCATAAGTATGTCTGTTAAAAGCACAATAGACCTCGAAAGAAACGATATAGCGCAACGACTAAAATATTTCTACCATATGTACATATGTACATCAGAAAGGCTTGAAATTTAAAATGAGCCAAAGCGGCCTGGTAGAAAAGAAGTTTTAAAACGGAATGTGCACAAACCGAATAAAAAAATCTAGAAATCATTATTAAATAATTTTTAAACTACATACCTACGTAACTAAAAGATATAAAATTTCGTCACTTCGCTTACTGTTAATCAAATCAAACTGGAGTCAAAAATCAATTAAATTATTTAAGAAGAAAGAAAGTTATAAAAGAAAATCTCTACCAAATAACAAAAAATTTTATGATTTCAAAAACTTACTTCAAAGTATTTAAGCAAATCAAAGAAAATTCACCGAATATAATTACCACTGCCTCATTTTTATTTCTTTTCGTTTTATAAACTATATTGTGAAATATTAGTGGTGGCTTCAGAAAGCTCGGCGAATTTGAATATGTATAGCGATCTTACTGTTCTGCTTATGCTTTTTGTATAGATTATAAGACTTCTAAAAGCATTTAATTTCTAAAATCAAGTAAAACTAAACTTAAGCCAAGTATTTGTCACAGTACATGCATGTGCAATATTTGGTAATTTTTAAGGCATTAACATAATCTGTTTAAGAAATAAATATTCTTATTTAAAGTATACATTTCCTAAATTGTAGTAATGCAAATCCTATGCATACTTTACTAACGTTTAGTAAATGGTTTTAAAATCAAGTATATTTAATTTACTCCATAATAAATGTTTTCATAAAGTTAAGAATTTGACATACCTGATTTAAGTTTATAAAAAAATGTCAACTAGATTTAAGGAAGCTATGTACTTAAGTTTTCACTTTTGATACAAAATCTGAAGTACTAATATTAAGGATAAGATTCCTTAATATTACGACTTTTTTTCTGTAAGCTAGAAATTTTATAATTCATTTTACTAATATTTACTTTACGTAAGTATGGAAAATTAAGTAAAATTGTAGAATTTTTTTAAGTTCATCAGAATTTTGTGCAAACTTTAGTCTAATAAAATTTCTATATTTTAAGTTAACGTTACTTTTTTTAAGTAAATTTCAACTAAGTTCAAGAAAATTTCATAAACTAAAATTAAGTTTATACCTAACTAAAAGTTAGTCATATTTTTTTTTTGAGTGTAGGTTTTGTTTTTGATTGTTCTTACTCCAACCCGTTAAGCCAAAGCTGAGCCTTATTACTAAACGCAGCTAAATTTGGATAATTTTTTGGTGTTGTTCAAGCCTGAATTGTTCGCTTAAAACACCCTTTTTGTAGATCTAAATTCGAAAGCTTGACTGAAGCTTGAAATTAGGATAACCCCAATAGACAGCGAATATCCAGACTTTTGTTCGGTACTGCGGCAACTAATAGCCCCGGGAATTTTTAGTTACTGGCGTGGTTATTAATGAGGCCTTTTGTTTTGGATTATACCTAAAGCTCTTCAGCGTACTTAATGAAAGACTGACTTTGTTCCAACTATATGTTGACGTTTGGCCTGATGACAGGTGTTGCTTTTAAAAGTTTTGTTAGTGATAACCATTAAAATAACTAATTTTGGTATTTTTATCAACAAAAAGGTATTTAATTTTTTAGCCAAATCCTAAAACATAAATTTAAATCTCAATAAATTTTACAATCCCATTTTCACAAATTGTTTTATATTATTTGAGTTTTTTAGATTTTTTTTAAAACCATTAAATAAACACATATTTAAAATAAATACATATTTCTATTTTTTAATAATGTCCTGCTCAAATTTTAAAAGGCCCTTCAAAAAACTCTAAGCCCATTTGGCCATAATAATTATATCACTTGGAAATACCACCTTTCTGTTTAGCATATGAGTAAGTGTTCGATTTAATGTGTGTATAAATTTTTTTCGACTTTTAGTGTGTGTTTGTGTCTTTTTTTTAATTTTATTTCACATTTAACACAACATTTTTACCCTCGTTAAATTGTTTGTTGTGGAATGGCTGACTGATCGATATCCTTAGTGCTAAAGCTAAAAATAAAAAAATTTGAAAAAAAACATGGATACAATGGCCTGTTACCCACAACCACCCACAGATTTTTTGCTGCACAATTTTCTATAAAACATCCCTTAACTTTACACCCCCTCTAAATAAACCTCGCTCGCCTATTTCTATACCCATGTTTACCTCTATGAGAACACAACGAAAAAAAACATGCTCAAAAACTTGCTCATCCGCAAGGAACCATTAAACTTTTTTCAGAATTCTTTTTTTGTTGCTTTTTATTTTTGAAAATCCATCATTGAAAAAGCAAACTTCCGTACAACCATGTTTGTTTCCATTTCGATTTAGTTGTTGTTGTTGATTTTTAAATTTTTTTTGTTTGTTTCGTTTTCTGCCTTTCTTTCTTTTTTTATGTAATTTTCCATATTTTTTTAACGATTTGAATTTTTCACTTGTCTTTTGAGCATGTGTGTGTGTGTGTGTGTGTGTTTGTGTGTGTGTATAGACAACTTTTACCACCCCTCATTTGTCCTGAGGGTGGTTGATTTAGATACGACTCTGTAATAATTGTAGGTTGTATACTGTGGGTAGTACGTTTGTTGTGAGTGGGGCCTCTTAAACATTGTTTTTGTTTCAGAAAAAAATCACAGTGGAAAAAATGTTAAAAGAGTAAAATATATTAGGAAAAAAATTACATACATTTTTGGGATTTCAATAGATTAAATTTATTTGTAATTACAAAAGTACAGTGTAATTACAAAAAATTTAACGTATATCAAATACTTTTTTGGAATTCAATAGATAAAATTCATTTGTAAGTACAAAAGTAAAGTGCAATTAAATATTACAAAAGGGAAACGTTACGGCAGCGTTGTGCACTTTTTTGAATCCTACGCAGCTTTCCAAAAAATTGAATCGGCATACATTGAAAACATTTCCCTTACAGATCCAAAGGATTTTGACGTTAATCCAATAAAAAATTAAATTAAGATTCAACGTATGTAACGCTTCATTGGATTAATGAAGACTATTTCATTAGCCCCCATTTCAACAAAATCGATGAAAATCTTGCATTAACTTAATTCATGAAAGTTTATTAAGACTCAGACTATTTGTTATCACAATAGTAAAATATTTCATTAACATAATGATGAAGAGTCAAACGCTTAGAGAATTTTTTTCATTATTTTAATAAAAATGTTTTTGTATTTCAATGACATAAATTCATTAAATTAATTACTAAATTTCTTAATTTTTATGACAGTCTTTTATTAGCTTAGTGATTATTGTGGTTATTTCTATCAGCCATTTCTTCAATGTTAGTTTTTTTGTGTTGTTGTTTATTGTTTCCTTTTTTATTCCTGTTACAAATATTTTTTCGTTTTTATATTCTTGTTATATCATGTTATGCTCTTCCTTCCTAAGCTAACATTTAGTGAATTGCATATAGCTCATTTTCCAGCCCGCAACGACCTTTATAACTATTCTTTCATTTTACTGGTTTGTACTAGGGATGGGCAAATTGAAAAAGTATATCGATATAGTATATGGTATCGATTTTTTGTAAGAGTATCGATATTTTTAATTAATAAATATCGATGTATCGAACGTATTAAGCTGAAATTATTACCAAATTTAAAAATCAATACATATTTGCATATTGTCGGCTGATAATTTAATTGTCGTATGTGGATTCCGATAGTTTTGAGTAAACTGAATTTGAACACATTTAATTTGAAAATTGCTTCAGCAAATACCACAAACGACAAACTCAACACTCCACATCTCGAAAACCGTATGAGGTTTCGAAAAACTGATTACGCCAAATGAAAGATCAGGTCGGAAAACCTAAAGAATCGATCTTAACTCAAAACCCAAAAATCCACATACGACATTTAAATTATCAACCAACGATATGTACAATCATTTTACATGCAATTCCGTACTACCTGGTCGTTTCTAGAACGCGAGCGCAAAAGTGCCTCGCTTAACTTACATTAAAAATCGAAATTGAGGGACAGGCAGTTAATTCTACAATAAAATTCAATAAATATAAAAAAGTGAATTTATTCCCAAGACCACATTTTTTTATTCGCCATATGAAATATAAAAAAATAAATTACGAAAAATTTTAATGGGATTATATAATGCCGGTAGGCGAAACTTGTGACATATACTATACAAGTAAACTGTGCGATATTTTATTTTTAATATATAAGCGAAGAACATGTTCCAATAAAAAAAAAAACAAAATATTGCTTTCTTTTTTATTAACATTCCAACTTACATTAGTCTTTTGCATAATTCTAGGAAGCTTGTCCGGAATATTTTTCCCCGCTTATTATATTGTTGTCATCTCTTAAAAAACTATGAATATGTATAATGGCAAAGGGCCGTTTTCTTTCTTAATATTAGTCAAAAAAATTCGTAAAAAACAACAGTATTGTAAGCAGTTCAACGATTAAAATGTTGAATTTTATTATAAAGAGCTCTTAAAAGTATCGATGTATCGATATATATCGATTATATCGATTACTATTTTTTTAAATATCGATATTTTGAGATATCGATATATATTGCCCAGCCGTCGTTTGTACTACTGCGTTAATTTTGTGTATTTAAATTAACAATTAATGGAAAGAAAAAAATTTGGGAATATTTTGCTCTTGATTTTTTATTTTCGTTGTTTGTTTTAGAGCCTTTTACTAACATTTAGTAAAAATCACTTTTTCGTTATCGCTGTTCAAATGTGTGTCTCTCCATGGTGGAATTTGTCAAACAATGTAACACAAAAATGTCAAATTAAGTTTGACAAAAATTTGACGTTAAGGTGTGACAATTAACATCGTGCATTATGGTTGGACCACCCTTTAAAATATTGGTAAGCTGGCTTAAGCGGCTGTGTGAACACATGTAAATCATATGTGTCAAATCATATTGAACTTAAGGAACCTATTTGTTAAGATTTATGAAACTGACATTTGCTTAAGCAAAGTTCGAAACTGGTCGCATATTTCGTACATAATCAGATGTTTTTTTGATATTATTTTTGTTTTTTTAAATGTATTTCGTTAATTTTTGATCATGAGTTTTGAGATTTTTTTATAAAATCGTAGATGCACTTTTTTTAATTTGATCTTACAGCGCGTGTACTTTTTTAATGATAGCAAAAAACTAAAAATGCAGTTCTTAATAGTTTTCCATGCCCTACTCAATTTGCCTTTGGGAGAACTTATATTTGCAAAAAATTCAGAAAGTTATGTCCCTATTACACAGTCTCCAAAATTGGTTTAACATTTCTTTAATTTATAAAATTATTACATATGTATATGTAGTTATGCAATGCATACTATGCAGGTATGTACATAAATATGTACGTACGTACTTTGAAAAAATAAAAATTTAAAATGGTAAAAATATTATGAAAAAAATTTAAATAAATAAAAATATTAAATGGACTATGTCCATTACGGGTATAACCAAAAAAAAAATACCTATCACGACGGGGTGGCCACTGATGTATATATCAAGAAAACAGTTTTTTGAGATCAATTTGGATAAAAAACCTGCCCCCCCAAACCGATTTTTCTAAAAGCTTCCAAAAAATAATAATATTTGAATTTTTATTTTTTAAAAACCATTCATACAATCATGTACTATATATTAACTTCAGATACTAAAAATTATCTTTGTTGAAGGAAATAAACTTTAAGTTAGCAATATTGTATTTTTAATAAGCAAAAAAAACCAAATACTAAACTTCAAAGTGATTTGGGGGGGAACTTTTTTAACGCCCGCGAAAAAGTGACCCCACTTTTCATCATAGATTTTCATGGTCATGGATAGGTATTTTTTGATAATTTAAAAAATTGTTCAAAAGTTATACCCCTAATGTCCATGTTATTTAGTTTTACCGCCGATGTATCGTCCATCAAAACATCGATATTTACATCGATGATTATGAACTTATCACCCTCGCTTACAAACAGTGAGTTAAATAAGTGATTACCACATTCGCTTACAAATTGGGAGTTAAATAAGTCATTCCATGTTCGCGTACAAATATGTACTTCACATTGGCATCAACAAAACTAAATTTGTCAAACAAGTTGGGTTTTTAATATAATTAACTTTCGAATGCAAAATTTGACTACCCTGCATTAAGGACATATTCGTACCCAATAAAGCAGAGAACGATAGGATTGCAAAAACGATATGATATTTTTATGGAAAAACGATATTAAAAGGAAAGGTGCAATTTAAATACTATAGTTTATGATCAGCGTTGCCGTTGTGATACTAAAGTATCAATTTGACCCTTTTTCGACGATCTTGATACCTTTTATGAATCTTTTTTTAAGTCAACCTTTTGTATAACTTTAAACAATTTCGTGCCACTTTTGGACCCTTTTTAGAATTAGCACTTACTTTTGTTTTTGGCAACAGCTTTTGTAACGGGACGAAAATGCATCTCTGATCTAAAAATTACAATTGTTTGAAAATTTTCCTCAAAATACGTAAGACTTTCTGATCGTGTAAACTACCCTTAATCGGCATGTTGCTAGCAGATTTTTTATAAACAGCTTTGCCGTTATGCCACTAAAGTGGCAAATTTGATTATTTTTAAGGACCTTGCCACTTTTATGACCCTTTTATAAAGTACTCTTTGGTATCGTTTTAAATGAATTCACTTTTGAACTTTTTGTCATCTTATGCCACGAAATTGTATCAAGAATAAATAAAAAAGGAACGAATTTATGTTTTTTAAGATTTTTAAGCATTTATAAACTCCAATCATGATATACATACCTATTTTATCTTGAAATTGTTTTTTTTTTCGAATTCAAGACATCATTTTTTAAGTAGAGGCTTTTCCCAACTAATTTAATTTATAAGAAAGTAAATATAAATAAACAACTTGTAGTAAATAACAAAACGTATGAAGCAAAATGTTTTTGAGGTAGGAAATTTTTAAAAACAGATGTATCAGAAATATTTACTAAAATTTAAATAAATTCAATAAATTCAAAAAAAAAAGGAACAGACTCAAAGCAGAAATTTGCGATTTTATGCTTTCGTCTCTTACTTTGTTCGAAACGGAGCTCTAAGAATGGACATCAAGTGAAGATTTAATAAGAAAATATAAAACGAACATAATAAAAACTAGTTAGTATTCGTAATAACATAACCTTAAACATTGTAACTTCTAAATTAATTTTACGATAGAAAATAGAAGTACAATGTACTTTGGATTTCAAGAAGAATTCTTGACAAAAAGTACGAAAAAACAGAAGTTAGGAGGAACATGTATATCAATTAAAATAGATAAAATAATTAAAAATATATAAATCTGCATTAAAAACCATTAACAGTTCAATAAAATAAACACAATACTAATTATTGTTAACTGCTAAGGCACGAGCTATGTTTACATTTGTCCTTCAAGTTGTGCTGAAAAAAGTTCAATAAGAAAAAAAGAAAGACAAAAACATGAAAAACAAAATGTACTTTGGATTTCAAGAAGAATTCTTGACAAGAAGTACAAAAAAACAGAAGTTAGGAGGAAGATGTAAATCAATTAAAATAGATAATCATTCATTCAAAAGCAAATTTCGATCTACCAAGGTGAAAAACCATCTGGTTTAAAGATTGATGTTTGACTATTGACGTCGTCCGGCTTCAATAGCCGAGTGAGTAAAAACGGCAAACCCCACTGACGAGATTGTGTGGTTACAATCGAAACTAGTCTGGGCAACCTGACCGTGAAAGCCTGGGTTCAAATCTCAGCGCAGTCAAGAATGAAAAATTATCAACAAAATTTTAATTAATTTCATGTTGTAAAATTCCTGTCTTCATACAAATAATTTATTGAAAATTAAATTCAATGAACTTAAACCTAATTAAAAATATCTAAATTTGTGTTAAAAACCATTAACAGTTCAAAAAAATAACCACAATACTAATTATTTGAATTAATTATAAATTTCGTTAATCAACTCATAAACAATTACTTTTGTATCAGATTATATGTCAGCCATTACTAAACTACTTCTATGTAATGCAGATGGTATTAAATAGTCATTGAAAAGCAAGTTGTTCAGTAATTGCATGTCATTACTAAGTTTTTGCTGGGAAGTTAATTAATAGAAACAAATTTCTATTAATCATATTTTTGATCATTTTCCACATTTGTATGAATGTATGTTCAAAACTGTGCCACTGTGCCGTACAACAGCAGCAACACATTGTGAAGGTACTTGTTGGAGTAGTACTTTTTCATACATTGTAAGTTGCGCGTTATTGTTGCTGTTGTGTAAATGTATAAATGTGTGTGCCTGTGTGCGTTTATGTATATAAAAGTTATTGAGTTTTGTATGGGCTTTTAAGTATTTTTGATTACATTTTTTCCAATTTTTATGAAATAAAAAGAAAAAAACAACAGAAAATATTGTTTATAAAATCCATTTGGAATGTTGTTAGTGGTAACAGTTGACTGGAGATTACTTTGTTGTTTTTTTTCTGTTCTTTTTTTTATTTTATTTAAATGAAAATATGAAATTACTGTTTTTTGAGGTTATAAATGCGATATAAATTGTAAATTTTAAGAAATATGTTCATAGAGGAGTTGAAGAAATATTAAAGCTTATAAAATATTATTATGATTTAGAAAATTAGTTTTCGAATACCTATCTGTTTTAAATCAAGAAATAATAGGCACTTTACTGGCGGAAAGAGAATTGAAAAGGGGAATAATGTCTAGCAGAAATCGCAACCTACAGAATGATAGATTTACTCACTTCTAAATACAACAGTAAAATGTTGTAATTAAATCAACTATTTTGTATTTAATTTGGTTTCCTTTGGCTATTTTTATTAAAAATAACATCTACATACCTATTGTCGTTACGTTCTCGGGAGATGATGCACTGCTTGAATCCATCATTGCCTTGGTCATTAAATTCTCAGATCCTTACCCTACGGCCACACGTGCAATTTGTGATGTCTTAACACAAGCAATAACGCCGGCAGAATAACTTCGTCAAATTGCCAATGTGTTTTAGGTGGAGAACACGTAAATATCTTACAACATAAGTTTATAAACAAGCTAAAGACAGGTTGTGTGTTATATTCATAGCGAAGAAAAAGTTTAGCGCTTAAACATAGTATACATCGCTAAAAATAACAATATTAAATATTAACGTGCTTGTTATATTTTTTTTTTGCTACCGTAGCGTTTTTTTTATTTATTTATCAGCCACGCGCGTATTTTTGACAAGTTGTATAAAAAAGTTAATAAAAAGCAACAAAAAAAAAGCTGTCTGTCAAACTTAAACGTCAAGCTATGTTATAAAATAGCTTTCAAGACAGATTGCTTAACAACGCTGTTAAAACACAAACAAACTACTAACATGAGGAGGCTATACCTAACACTAACATGATATTAGCGTTAATGTTAACCATTCGATGTCAGTTGTAGCCTGGGTGTTAATAGTTCATAGCTGACTAGAAAGCAATTTTATAATATCAGAATATTCAGCCTTCATATTCTAATAGATCTTCAAGTCTGTAAAGGTGCTGCACTGGAAGTTGATGACCCCGCTTTTGGTAATTAGCTGATAGGTTTGGCTTAAATCCAAATCGCAAGAAAGGAATTTAGTTACCTTTGAGATTGGATATCTTGTAAGCAAAAGCAGGTTTATAAGTGGGGGATGTTCTCGTAAGCAAGAATTTGAGTGAACGCACATGGTGGATTTACTGTATAAAGCCAGAGTTAAAAGTGTGGCGGGATTAGGTACAAATAATCTCGAAATAATTTTTTACACAAATTAATTCCATGAGAAAATAGTTTTTTTTCAGTAGTTATTTATCGAATCTTCATATATTAAAAAAAATTTCGTCATCACGGCTGTTCACATATGTAGAGGTTTATCGCTCATCTGATTGGGTGAGTGCTGCAGTGGCCGCCACAATTTAAAATAATTCGAGCTAATGGATTTGGGTGCATTTCCAGCCTTTTTCAAAATCTTCGTTATCATAGTTTTTACTAATGGCACACTGAGATAGGAACAGGCAATAAATATCGATATATCAAAATATCGATATTTAAAAAAATTACGACTATCGAATTCGAAATTGTTAAGATGTCTTTATAACTGCGATCGGCAAAATCAGGGCGCCGCGTTTTCTCTTTTCTCTGTTAAGCTCTTTTGTTACGTACGTGTGCACACACATTGTAGTGAATTAAACAACAATAATAACAACATATGTAAAATACATACAATCGCAAAATATAATAGTATAGGTTGCAGATCACATCTCTATAATTTAATTATATATTTTAACCGTTGCTCAACTGCTTATTTTAAGAATTGCATCATATGTTTTTAACTAATATTAAGAAAATAACGGCGCTTTTCCATTGTACATTTTCATAGATTACACAGTTCAGTGTTGTGTCGGAAAAAATATTCTGGGAAGGGTTCCTAGAATTATGCAAAGAATCGCCTTAACTATGGCGTATTAGCAGCAATAGACTCATGAAAGTTGGAATGTTAATAATAAAAAAAAATTTTAGTTTTTTTTATAATGTGTCACAAGTTTCGTTTACTGGCAGTATATCCCTGCAGATAATATTAGACTGCGTGGTCCATTATGGCTTAAATGGACTACTTACAACATGGTATAATGTACTGTAGTATGGACCATATTAGACAAATTAACATGCAGTGTTGCCAACAACTGCTATAGTTTACAGTATTACACATTGGTAGCCCTGATGTTGTCCATTATTAATTGTTTATTTAAAAGTTGAACAGGAAAGTTTTTTAAGATTTGTGAAAAAAAAAATAAAAAAAATTAAAAATACCAAGTAAATATATATAATAATAGCAATAATGGATTACAGTGCACGCCATAAAAGGCGATTAGTGAAAAAGTAGTAACGTGGAGTACTTTTGAAACTAACCCACTTGAGTACTCCATGGAGTAGTTTAGGGACTACTTCGGTGGGTTATATGGTCCACTCCTAGGACATCGTAATGTTAAATAGACCACCTTTTTACCATATAATTGGAGTAGTTTTGGAGTACTCCTACTCCTTTATGGACTACTCTTTACACGCATGTATGGACTAGTCTCGATATCTGCAGGGATAATCCGGAATTATATAATCTCAATGAATTTTTTTTTTTTTTTTAGATGTCATATGGCGAATAAATAAAAATTTGTTTGTATTCTTTACTTTTTTTTATTGTAGAATAAACTGCCGGTCCCTCGATTTCAAACGAAAACTTCCTTCGCATAACTTACCTTAAAAACTAAATTTTAAAATTGGGTTTTGTTTTAAATAAAAATTAAGCTAATGAAAGTTTCGTTCAAAATCGACGGACAGGAATTAACTTTGAAATTAAAACTAACAATAAAAAGTTAAAATGGAATTACATGTAATATGTTTGTACATATGTATGTAAATATGTATTGATGTAGGTATATTACGTTTTTAAATTTGGTAATAATTTCAGCGTAATACGTTCGATACATCGATATATCGATATTTTTAATTAATAAATATCGATATTCCTAAAAAATATCGATACGATTTATATCGATATATTTTTTCAATTTGTCCATCCCTACATAGAGATTCTTGTGGATATTTGAGTTTTTCACATACTAGGGAGCAGCTGTGATTATTCGAAGAAGTTTATTTTGGCGCCTTTGAATTTTTTTAGAATATCGTAGCAAGAAATGGGCTTTAAGATAGAGTTGTAAAGTAGAAGTTTGCAATCGAGGCTAAGAACAGAATTTCTTCCAATAAGCCAATTAATTTGAATTGATTTCAGTTTCATTTGAGTTAATTTAGCTTCTATATGCCATATCCACGTTACACGCCGACCTAGATTTATACCGAGGTATTTTACATGCGAATGTTGGGGTATTATTTGATTATTGATTTTAATAGGGGGGCATGTTTCCCGACGAAATGTGAATGTTATGTGTGTGCATTTTTGCTCATTGATCTTTATCCTCAATTGTTTTAACCACTTTTCCAGTTCAAATAAATGATGCTGTAAGTAACGAGATGGTTCATGACAGTGTTCGTGTACACTTAGAAAAGCTGTATCGTCCGCAAATGTTGAGGTTGTGGTGTAGCTTGTTGGTTGGCATGTCCGAAGTATAAATTAAGTATAATAGAGGGCCCAGGATGCTGCCTTGTGAAACTCCAGCGTCAATTGGCTGAGGAGAACTTAAAAAATCGCCTACTTTAATAATAAATTGACGACCGACTAATTAGCTTTCTAATAGCTTGTGTGTGTTTGCTGGTAAGTTGTTCTGCAATTTCAGTTATAAGCCTTTAGCAAAAGCTTGAGACACATCGATGAAGAGTGCTGAGCACTATTTTTTTATTCAAAGGCTTTTCTTATGACATTTACTATTCGATGAGTTTGTGCAATTGTGCTGTGCTTTCTTCTAAAACCGAATTGATGGTATGAAATACATCCATTTTCATTTAAAATTGGCGTTTATTTTGATACTAGTAGTTTCTCAAATAGCTTTGAAATATTAGATAATACGCTAGTAGGCCTGTATGACTCAACTTTTGTGTGACCCTTTCCTTGCTTTGGTATCATGGTTACTAAGGAAACCTTCCATTCTTGAGGGTAGTACTGAAGGCGTAAAATAGCATTAAAAATAATAAGAATAATTTTCTTTGCTATACTTGGTAGCTCCAAAAGCATTTTATTATTGCTCTTATCAATACCGGGTGCCTTCTTGCTGTTTAAATCCCAAATAGCCTTTTCGATTTCTCTTAAATTAAATCTTAGAGGAATAGATGCTCTAACATTTACAGGCGGTAACTCGACTGCTATATCAGTAGATACATTAAGGGTTAATAAATTTTTCAGATGATTAACAAACAGAATTCCTTTTGCAATATCATAGCTTGTCCAACTTCCATTCCAATTGTTTCAAAATTCATGGAAAAATAGTGTACACATTTTATTTATTTAAAAACATTACAAAACTTAATTATTAAAATTAATATTTTACAGAAAGGTATTAAAAATACATTGATACAAATATACACACTCATATGTTAATAAAAAAATTTAACTTCTTATATTACTCTACTGAATTTATTTTTTTAGATACCTTTTCGTTACAAATGCTTAAAATTCAGAATATTCCATTTTAAAATTGAATCTTATAGTTTTGCGAGATTCCAAAATTTCTAACTGCACCCAAATCCATTAGCTCGAAATTTTTTAAATTAAGGCGGCCACACACGCATAAGGAGCGGTAAACACCTACATAATATGTAGGTGTTCACATATTATTTGAAAAAACCTTCTTTGGCATTTATTTTTTAAAGATTATGTCTATCAAATGTTGGCCGTTGCTACGTCGCAGATGGTCTATCCGTTGAGTCCAATTTTCGATGACTCGTTCGAGCATTTCGTCTGGTAACTGGCGAATGACACGCGTGATGTTTTCCTCCAAGGCCTGAATCGAAGCAGGTTTGTTTGCATAAACTTTAGATCTTACATATCCCCACAGGAAAAAGTCTAATGGTGTGATATCACACGATCTTGGTGGCCAATCGACCGGCCCAAAACATGAAATTATGTTCGCACCGAAGTGTTTTCTCAATAAATCCATTGATTGATGCGATGTGTGGGAAGTGGCGCCGTCTTGCTGAAACCAAATGTCGCCGAAATCACGAGCTTCAATTTCAGGCATCAAATAGTCGATTATCATGGCACGATAACGGTCCGAGTTGCTGCGAACGGCGCCGAAATTACTCTCCACGGTCTTCGTGTACACTCTCAGCTACGACCGCTATATTTTCTTCACAGCGTGCTGGACGTAGTCTATTCGGTGGAATATTATCCAATAATGAATGCTGGGTCTCAAAATGGGTGATGGTGTTGCGAATAGTACGCTCAGTAGGCCGATTATGTTGACCATAAGTTGAGCGAAGTGCACGAAACACATTCCTTACAGAACTTGAATTTTCGTAATAAAGTTGAACGATTTGTAAACGTTGTTCAGGCGTAAGTCTTTCCATTATGAAATGCCAAACAATACTAAACAAAAATAACATGACAGCATGACACGACTCACACGTTATCGGTCAAAAAAAGGCTATTGAAAAAAATATCTTTTCTTGAATCACCCATTATATGAAGATTCAATAAATACTGTGAAAAAAATAAATTGAGAAATAGATAAACATTTCAACCCACTTTTTATCAGGATTTAAATTATTTCGTAGAGTGTAAACCTGCTACACAGAAAAAATTATTCAATTTATACCAAATTCATATCAAGCAAACCATTTGTTGATGTTGCACCTGTTACCAAAATGATTATATTGATTACTAAAAATTGTAAAATTGTGAATATTTTTTTTCAATAAATGATATTTTTGATTTTAATTAAAAAAATGATGAAAAAACTTTGCCATTTCAAACAATGTGTTAATTTATTTAAATAAATATTGACAATTCCCAACAACAATTCTACATGTTTAAATTATTTTATTTTATACGAAAAAAGTCAATTAATATTTTTTGTTATTTAATTAAAATTTGAATTGAAAATTTATTTCAAAACAACTAAAATGTTAATTAAATCAAAATTCAATTATCACATTAATAAAATTTAAATACTTTTTAAACCATTTTTTACTTGATAAAACACTTTTTTCTGTGTAACGAACTTCTAGCAAATTTAACAGGGCAGAGAAAAAACTCCTAGTGTTTTATATTTCTGGCATAAGAAGTTAACCCTTATATCTGTGTCATTTTGATGAAACAGCTTAAGTCAAGATAAGCAAAAAAGTTTTTAAGAAAAACTCGGCGAAAAAATAATTTTCATCAAAAAATAAAATAAAACCAATTTAAAGAAAAATATCGTTTATAATACAAAATTTTTAGAAATATATTTTGAATCAAAATTCGTATGATAAACAACATTTTTTTTCAACTTTTTAAATTTGACTTAAGATGTTTTGTCAAACTGCCACAGATATATTTTCTTATATTATATAGAAATTTTTTAATTAGTCGATGCGGCGTCTCTTAATCTTTCGAACGGCATCGAAATGTCATATAATGTAAAAAATGGATTTAACAGGTTTACACTCTAAGCCGATGATTTGTAATTTCTGTTACTTTAGCCAATGATTTTTCATTTGTTGCCAAGATGGAACTGTATCTTACAGATCCATGCAAATCCCTCAATTTCAAAATAATCAAGACAAATGAATCGTTTATTTCAAAAATCAGTCAAGCGAACCATTTTTGATTTTGAGTAAATCGAAGAAAACTTCCTAGCAATCTTAAAGCTTCTTTTGCAAAACTAATGTTTTTTCCTATGAAACGTATCCACTTCTGTAACTGCTTGGTAAGCATAAACCTTTTTTTTAATCTTTACTGCATATATTAAAAAAATAATATAAAGTTTTCACTTCACAAGTTTCTGAAATAAACAACAATTTTTATTGTAAATTTTGTACAAAAAAATTTAATTTTATTAGGGGCTTCAAATGTAAAATGAAAAATTAACTTTTTAAAGAGTTTAATATTATTGTCATCTGTCAAAAATTGGGCACGATTAGATAAGTGGGCGTGGCACAACATAGAAATTCTGAACGGTTAGTGTAAATTTTTTAAAATTTGGTACAAATAGAATAGTTAATAATACACATCATCTGTAAAAAATGGGCCGAATCGAAGAATTAGGAGTGGCACAAACTAGAGTTCTGTATATCTACAATTTAGAAACTTGGTACAACTAGCTTTATAACAAATGCACAATATCTGTAAAAAAAAATGCGGGCCTTATTGTAGACATAGGCGGGAACATTCAATACAAATACCATATAGATTTCTGTGTAACTGGTGAATGGTAGAAGTAAGAGTATTCAAAGTTCAAAGGAGATCTGCACTAAAAAAAATTACTTATGTTATAGGTGACAGGCAACGTGAAACAATCACTAAAGATTCAGCTGTTCTTTTGCCGTTTTACAGTTAGACTGCCTAGAGGCTGGTGGCTGCCCCAGCGCTAGAATCGTACAAGATGTTCTATTAAGTCGCCTTTCACCGAAGGTAAAACTGTACATATAAGTTTATCATTCCGTTCGTAATTTCTACAATATTGATTGTAGACTTTAAAAATATATATATTCTGGGTCCTCATGAGTAGCGAACAGTACGTAGAGGTTACCTCATCAACAGTGTCAACTTTCCCTTCCATTACTTAAGGCGTACCACAAGGCTCGATTGTCGGACCTCTTCTCTTTTATATATACGAGAACGACTTGCCCAGTCAGCTTATGCACAATAGTATTAGGATGTATGCGGATGACGTGGAATTATATATAAGCAGCAACGCAAATGGATTCGAAGATGAGCTTAATGCAGATTTAAAACGATTTGCGGTATGGGCTGCCATCAATGGTCTTAGCCTAAACCCAAAAAAATCTAAATGTATGTTGCTTCATAAAAGATTGTATCGCAATTTTGAAGCACCAAGACACTATATTGACAAACAACAAATTGAAGTCGCACGAGAAGTGAAGAACTTGGGAACTACCTTCAATGACACGTTAACCTGGTCAGACCACATTTCAATAACCTGTGGGAAAACGTTTTCAATGCTGCGTATCTTCTGGCCAATACAATTTTGTACTCTACTTCGGTTCCGGCTGCTTCCGGCGAAAACATACTTAATTCCTAAGTCAACATATGCCTGTGAAATATTTTCCAATTGTGACGCAAAAAGCAGATGATGGCTAATTAGCACTCACCAACCCGAAGAAATATACAATCGTCTCAATGTCACCCGATCCGAAAGAAACAAAAAAATAATACCCATGAGATATCAAACACTAATATCGGAATGGCAGTTCCTTATTCCCGCTATACGTCTCTGGAATACTATCCCATCAAACATTACGGCAGCAAGTAACACATTAGATTTTAAGTGGACCATTTTTCAGTTTTATTCTCGAACGTAACTTATATTTTTGAATATTTTTCCGATATAAAACTAAATCTAGACTCTATACAAAATTTCACATACATAACTATTATTATTAATTTCAAATTATTATTCTTTTAAGTAATTATTTTTAACTAATTATATACTTCTTCTATTGCTCAAACTTAAGTTTTGTTGTAGAAGCTCACACAAATATATAAACAAACAAAAAAGTTGATTGGGTTTTCCGAAGACCCCAGAAAAAGTAGGGACTAGGTTTATATTATTACGCCTTTTTGCCGATAGGATACCGATACTTAAAAATTATTTGCACATCTTTTGGTACATTGAAACGAGACATTCATCTAGAGAAACATATTTGCAATAAAGCGCATATACAGTGCTTATAGAGAAAATCTCGCTTAAGATTAATAACTTCAGAAATAAAAACTTTTCTACTTGCATCGAAAGTGCAAAAATCTTTCAATGCTTAAATAAAATTTAGCAAACTTAGATCGGATGGAGTAATTTTTTTTTTTTTCAAATAACTTTAACCACAAACAATTCCTTTATGAGAATTTTTGTAAAGCAATTTTATAAAATCATATTATACTAGATTAACCCGTTGCGCTTCGTTATTCCCGTTGAAATAAAATTAGTAAAAAAATTTTTTAAAGCAGATCTCGTGTATTGATAACGAAGCAATTTGTACTAAATTTACCTGTTACCGTTCTCCGTATATAATATACAGAAATTTGTATTGTGTTTATATTGAATCTGCCATGGATGGTACTTCTCCGATTCAACTCACTTTTTAACAGATTTGTTTTTGTATAGAAAGCCAAACTATTTGTTTCAAGTTTAAAAACTCCAGATATATAAAAATATATATTCACATAAAAAAGTGTTTTATCAATAAAAAAAATGGTTTAAAACGTATTTAAATTTAATTAATGTGATAATTGAATCAATTATTTTTAACATTTTTAACATTTTAGTTGTTTTGAAATAAATTTTCAATTAAAATTTTAATTAAATAACAAAAAATCTTAATTGACTTTTTTCGATTAAAATGAAATAATTTAAACATGTAGAATTGCTGTTGTCAATATTTATTTAAACAAATTTACACATTGTTTGAAATGGCAAAGTTTTTTAATCATTTTTTTAGTTAAAATCAAAAATATCATTTATTGAAAAAAAATATTCACAATTTTAAATTTTTTAGTAATCAATATAATCATTTTGGTAACAGGTGCAACATCAACAAATTGTTTGCTTGATATTATGAATTTGGTATAAATTTGGTGATTGCAGAAATTTAATAATTTTTTCTGTGTTGTTTTCGATAAAAAGTCGTATGTCCATCCATTCATAATATTAGAACCAACATTTTTAAATTACATAGAAAAATGCATCTTCATATTGATAATGCCTAAACATCAGAATTGTGACATCAAGTTATTACAAATGGCATCAATGAGGCAAAAAGAAACATTAATCCAATCACGAATGTCATAATAAAATTTTGTCCTATTGTATGCGTCATCTATGCTATGACTACAGTGACATCAATTCGATGCCACATTTTGTTAACTACACTATGCTAGTTGAAAAAACAGACAAGCCGGGCACATGGCGTTTTAACATAATTCGGGTACGCGTTATTCTTCACAGTGTTATTAACCATGTTTTCATGTTTAAAAAGTAAAGTAAGAAGAAAAAATTCCTGCACCCAATTTCTTTAAATTATTTAGTTAAATACATCAAATATTGAAAGGACAATGATTACGGAAACCATATCCACAAAAGTGTTTTATCAATTAAAAAAATGGTTTAAAAAGTATTTTAATTTAATTAATGTGATAATTGAATCAATAATTTTTTTAGCTGAAAAAAATTAAAAATTTAATTTTGATTTAATTAACATTTTAGTTGTTTTGAAATAAGTTTTCAATTAAAATTTTAATTAAATAACAAAAAATCTTAATTGATTTTTTTCGTTTAAAATAAAATAATTTAAACATGTATAACTGTTGTTGGGAATTGTCAATATTTATTTAAATAAATTAATACATTGTTTAAAATTTCAAAGTCTTTTGATCACTCTTTTAATTAAAATTAAAAATATCATTTATTGAAAATATTTTTTCAAAATTTTAAAATTTTTAGTAATCAATATAATCATTTTGGTAATAGGTGCAACAAATTGTTTGCTTGATATTATGAATTTAGAACAAATTTGGTGATAGAAGAAATTTAACAATTTTCTCTGTGTCGGGCACTCTGCTGGTGTCTTATAATTGAAAGTTCTTCTGTAAACAAAGGGCGGAATACAATAAAAGTGAAACAAATATGTCGAACGGGTAAGTAAATAATAATATTCTCTCAATTTGACTTAAGTCAATTCCAATGACTCAATTAATTGACAGCCGAATGGGTCCTTTCTACGATGTTACTAAGTCATCACACTGATGACATGTTTTATTAAACCGACTCCGACTCGACATTTCTGTGGTGCAAATGTGCATGACATAATTAAAATTTTTGACCCTGATGACAATTTGGCCAAGTGATGTTAAGGCTGACATCCCAATGATGGAAACTGTCATGGGGTCAACAGCGAAGACTGATATTCCAATACATCAGCGTTATGACGCCTTTTCTATCAGTGTATTTACGGAGATAACCTCCGACAAACAAACTTACGCACATTACCACTTTAGTGTAGATATTAGCTGAGATTTTAATTCATAAATGCGGTATATGCAAATAAGCAGTAAGTGTTTATACACGACATAATAAAGACATTTTTAAAAAGAAAACTACAATTGTCCAAGTTGGAATGCATAAAAGCGGTAAGTGCTTATAACCGGTCTGCCCCTAAGCGATAAATATTGTACTATAAAGATTTCTTTCTTTCTCTAGAATGCCATCATAAAATTTTATGTAAAAAATTACAATACAAAAACAAATCAATTAATTTTTTTTCCAGAGAATTAAAAAAAACTATTCTATACAATGTTAACGAAATTGACTATATAAATTAAAATTTTAAAAGCAACAAACTCTTTATGTTTTCCCTAAACTCTTAAAGTTTTATTATGCCCCAAGGGCGATCAATACAATATTTAACACCTTAAACATGGCATGTGATCTGCAAAGATACAACAACGACTAAATTATGAAGCACTAAAAGCTAATTTATGTCCCTAGAAACACTTAAGTAAATTGTGCGAAAGAAATAATTAAAAAATTTTAAGAAAAATAAAAAAAAAAACCAAAAAAAAAAACGTGTTTAATACCATTTCCACATTTGTTAAATGCATTTTAATTTTTCTATAAAATTTTATTCAATAAAAAAAACATGATTTATAATTTATGCACATGATACATCTGCAGTTTTGTACCACAACTCCTGGAGTTCTGTTCTGCTTTGATGAGTTAGAAGAAGAGAATCAGTATGTGGTGAGAGCAACAAGAATAGTTTTCAATGCAAAACTTGACTATGACTGTGACTATCGCTATGACTATTTGGTGGCAGCCAGCCAGGCAGCTGCTATTTAAGTTATTTTTTAATTACTCCAACATAAAATTTTAATATTTATTTTGTTGCAAATTTTTTATCGTTTGTTCTTTTTTTCTGTTTTTGTTTTGTAATTTTATACGCATTTACTTGGTTGTGCGAACATTTTTGTGTGGCAACTAAAAATGCGTTAATGAAATCAATTAAAATGTTTTTAAAATAATTAAAATATTAATTTATTATGTGCATAATTACAAGTTTATTTATGTACAAATATGTACGTGAATAATTTGTTTTGTTTTTTGCTCAAAGAATATTTAATGTACGAGTATAAAGGACAAAAAAATTTAAAAACATGACGAATGTTTATTAAAATGCAAAACTTTATAGGTGTACAAACAAACAACATTATTGAAACTTGTAAGAAAAACGCACAATGGGTTAGATAGTAAAAATGTAAAAAAAAATATTTACAGATAACCCATAATTGTTTTAAAATGGCTTAAATTGTACTTGGAGTTTTAATTTACGGAAGAACGAAAACCTAACTGCGCGTAAAATTTGAAATTGGAATCACAAAAAAGCTTTTATATGACTTTTTTATATGTAGATATTTATATAAGTTTTTTTTTTAACAATTTAAATAGTAGATAAATGAATTGGACCAAAAAAGGCGTATTTATCATTACAGAGATACACAATATAAAATAAAACAGAATTGCATTTAAAAAAAAATAAAACGAATAAAGTATTTTTTAAGTCCGGCCGAACTTACAAGGGGATTAGCTGTACAACTGCGATCACCTTTTACCATTTATGATCGGATTAATCCGGCAAATTATCTTGAATAGATTCACGCTTGAACAACGCTACCAAATTATACAAATTTAATTTAAAAATCATTCATTGGTTCGCGCAACTTATAGAAGAGTTTCAGATTTTTAAGGCCCACATAATTGTTGATTTAGACGTGGTTGTTAATAAACAAAATTGGCGCATACGGAGTGAGACTAATCCACAACAGACCCTACAGACTCTGAAAAACATACAGGTTGGTTTATACCATGTTCACACGGACATCAATATTCGTGTTTCGCTCTCCCATTCATGTTTCGCGCCCCAAACATGATTGAAACAACATGTTTTCCAATATTAAATTTTGAGAGCGAACCATGTCGTTTCCTTTTGAAACATGCTGCGAAACAGGTAAAATGTACTATCATCTCCAGTTTTGATAACAAAGTATCGCTAGTTTATCTGAACTAGCTCTCAAAAGAAAATTCCAAAAAAAAAAAAAAAAAAAAAAAAATTCATCTAAAATAAAATAAAGTAATAACAAAACTGTCATGTTGAGTTGTTATTGTATTTTTTTGAAAACTTTCAAACAATAATTAGATCAGGGTAGCATTTTCGAAAAATACTTAGACTTTGTGGGATAGTGTATAACGGCCTTAAATAATAATTTTAATAAAAGTATTATATTTTTAATTTTTACGCATTTGTTTTATCTATTTTAAATAAAATCACACTAACAACAAAAAACAGAAATCAAAATTTCTCTTAATTAAACAACAATAAATCGTATGAACAGCATATTTGGCAATCTAGTTTCAGAGAGCGAAACATGTGGTTCGTATCGTCGTATGAACATAACATTACGTTGGTTGCATCGCGGGATTAGCGTAGGAATAATCTTGAGCTGGCTTTATCGTCAATGAAGATCGTTACCACACCATGATCAATGTGTTTTTGCTCAAAAATATAGATGACATTGATCCCGGCGAGATATGGTTGCAACAGAATGGCGCCACGTCTTATTTAAATCAAAATTTAGTGACAAGTTGATTTCGAGAAATGACCCTCACAATTGGTCTCCAGGATCGTGGGATTTAACACGTCTCGATTATTTTCTGTGAGTATACATAAAGTCACTGGTTTATGTTAACAAGTTTTCAACAATTAACGCATTATAGGCCAAAATTGTTATTCGTACATCGGTTATTCGTGACATACGGCCAGCAATGGTCGAAAATGTGGTTAAAAATTGGCCGTCCATTACTCTTCTTCATGTCCGAACATATTTAGAATACCAAAATTTTGGATCAAAATGATATCGGTGGTGCTATTTTTTACAATTACAAGTTCTATCGGGCTTAATATAGCATCCTTTATTAGGCGGTACAGAAAGAAATTTATAATTTTCACTGCATCTTTCTAATTAACAAAAAAAAAAAAAAACTCTGAATCAAATTTTGTGAGCATATTGACTTTATATCAAACAAGTAAGAGTGCTATTTTCGGCTATGCCGAATCTTTGAGACCCTCCACCGACAATTAGAATATTTCAGCAGTTGGCTCTTTATGGGATCCATAAGTTATTTACCAATCTGTATGAAAATTGACGACAGTACTATAATTGGTTGCGATTTAGGCCTATGATAAATAAAAGGCCGACCCTCACAAAGTTTTACGATTTTATTTCTGGTAATATAAAACTTAATTTGAACTAATTTAATGTCATGATTTCCAGGAGGGGAGTTTATATTGGACCCAAAACTTAATAAAGAGAAAATGCTAGATTTTTGGGAATAAATTGCTAAAAAATATGCCAAAAAAAAATGCTTAACAAAGTGCTAAGATATATTTTATAAAAATACAAAGAAAAACGATTAAATTTGACAGAACAAAATAATTAGCATGGTAAAATATAACATGAATTAGTTTATTTTTTGTATTTTACAATTTAATTGCGAAATAAAATATGATAGAAGTATGAGTGTTTTATTCGGCTGTGCCGAATCTTTTATACCCTCAACCGAGAGTATATATGGGTATATAGAATCTATAAATTACAAGCCAATATTCATAAAACCTGAACTGAGAGTATTATAATTCGTTAAATAAAACATCCTGATTTCTTTCAGAATTAATATTACTCGTATTAGAGTTGATTTAAGGAGGGGATTTAATATTGGAGCGATCGTAAGTTGTGGATCGTACAACACGAATATTAAAAAAGCTTAAGTTAGACCAAATTTCAATAAAGTAATACATTTTTTTTAAGAATTTAATGCTTCCTAAAATGCTTTTTGGGAGGCCGCCTATATGGGCCCTATGGTAAATTATGGACCAACCTTCACAAAATTTTAGTGCGATTTTCGGTCATATAAACCGAATTTGTGCAAAATTTTACCACTTTATCGAGCCCTTACCGCAAAAAAGCTTAAGCGAGAAAAACATAATTTTACAGGAGAAAGTTGTTTTTATTATGTTTCTCAAAAATTTTCTCTGAAGGCTGGGGCTTAGGCTAAAATAGTTTTTGCTATAAAATCGCAACGGTACCTTATGTGAATGACGTTTTAGGAGATTATGCAAGTCTTGTCAATAAATTCATTTATAAAAAAAAATAAAAAATAAAAAAATTTAAATGATGTCGCTTAAGCTATTTTTTCGGTAAGGGCTCGTAAAGTTAATTTTTGTAACAAAATAAATAGAAATTGTATAGGGAGGCTGATCCGCATTTAGGTTCATAACTCTTTTTTCTACTAAACAGATTTTGCTGGATTTCAATCCCAAACTTCTTAGGAGAACTCGAAACAATTTGAAGCCAAAATTTTTCTTTTTTTGCTGAGTCTGTCTCAAGTGAGCGTGCTTTCAGCAAACGAACAGACGCGGCTAAATCGACTTAGAATTACTAAAGGACGCAGGACAATTATACTCTATGTGGTCTGAGATGAATATAAAAAAAAGTTAAGAAACTGACTGACAAACTTAGTACACCTTTCCTTATTCGCCACTAGTAGTGTTGGAGAGAAAAAAAAACCACATGTCTGCTGCTTTTAGTTAAGTATACACATAAATGCCTATTAATCAAAATATTTTAAATTTAATAAAAGTCTACAAAACAAATTTTTTTTATGAAAATTTCTTTTTATAGACGTTCGTTAAATTCAATAATCGTTTATGAATACGGGGGTTATTCCTTAATTTTAAAACTATTCAAATTATCTTTATTCAACATTTTTTGTTTCTAATTCGTCTTTAGAAAATAATATTTTTTAAATATTGAAAACAATAACACACCTAAATTTAACCCTAAAATCACTTTCGATCTTAGAAACCTATAAAGAAAAAAAATTAATTTTTATTATTTATTTACAAAAATAAACCAAATTATTATTTCACTTCCTAAACGCTCCTTTACAATTTCACATTCAGCAATAAAAATGCACATACAAATCACAAATCTATATGCTTAGAATGAAATTTATTTTTATCATAATTATAATTTTTTTTTTTAAGTTTTCTCACATTTCGGATGCCAGTATCAGTTACTGAATTAAAGACGACAAGGATCAAAAAAACCCCAACCCCTAAAACAATACAATGCAAACAAACACACAATCACTCTGACAGACACACATTAAATCCTTTTTTTTTTTTTTTTTTTTTTTTTGTTGGCTGTTTATTTTTTATAGTTTTTATCAATTTGACATGAAATTTTTTATATATTTTTAAAAAAAAGTGGAAGTGGTAGGGATAGAGAGAAGCAAAAAACTAATTTGCATATGTTTTAAATCTGTTTTAAAAATGAGCGATTTTTTGTATACAGACGTTTTTTTTTTATTAAAAAAATTCTACAAAAAATTTATTTTTTAGATTGAATTCTCATAAAAAAATGTTGTGAATCATTTTCGAAAAGTTGTCTATGTGTTTTTTGTTCGGGTTACGGGTGTATCTATTTACAAAGATTAATGTGCCGTGCATCTGCATGGAAATTAGCTGGGATATTCAAATATATTCAATTTCACTTTTGTCTATTTGTTTTTCTACAGTTGTAGTTTTACTTTTTTTTAATAATTATCTGTTTAGATTTTGTTTGCTTTTGACTAAAATTCGTTTTTTTTTTACTGATTTTGTCGTTTTTTTTTTTTTTTGTTTATTTCTGCCTCAGGTCTGATTGTTTATTTATTTGGCATATGTTGGGATTTTTTTTATTATTTTTCATCCTTGCTTAAATTAAGAGAAAAGTAGTTGATTCATTTTTGGGTATAAAAAAGTTTGAATTAAATGATATTATAAACAGTTAATGGCATGTTAAAGATAAGAATACAAACTGAAATTTTGGGTGCGTTCGAAAATTTTGTGAACAACCTGCATATTTGTGTTATTCCTAGCCAGGCGCGGACACCAAAATGGGGGGGGGGATGTGGAAAAGGTAATATTTTTTGCAAGAAATACTTGTTATTTTTATATTTATTTATTATTTTTTTTTATTTTTGTGGACATAATTCTTAATTTTTTTTTTGCAGACATAAAAGTTTTTGAATTTTTTTATTTTTTACTTTTAAATTAACTTCTGATATTCTTAGGCCATCAAATAATAGATCCTCTTTTAGAACCTTAAACGATTGTGAGTCACAAAATTAAAGACGAAGTGATAAAAAATTGAGAAAATAACTTTTATTTCTGCCAAAAGAAGTAAAAATTTGTCTGCAAAAAAAGCATTTAGAACTGTGATCGGCAACCTATACTATTACATTTTACGATTGTATGCGTTGTATGCATTTTACATATGTTGTTGTTAATGTTGTTTAATTCTCTGCAATGTGTGTACACACGTACGTAATAAAAGAGAATAAAAGAGAAAACGCTGCGCCCTGATTTTGCCGATCGCAGATTTGGAAGCATATGATTTTACAACAATGTAAAGGGTCCGCCATCTAACGTTTTTTTTCAACTAGTGCTTATTTCGTGAATGGTAACCTGATTTTACAGATAATTAGTTTTATCCTTCCGCTGAACGAATATGGTTGTGTATACACTTGAACAACGCTGGGAAATATTGCGACATTACTTTGAAAATCATGGTAATGTTGCAGAATGTGTGCGAAAAATGCATACGGATTTTGGAAAAAGAGAAGCACCGTCAGCTCCGTATGTTCGTTATCTTGTGAAAAAAGTGAAAGAAACTGGCATCCTCATCGATAAACCAAAGCGTGAAAAGCCAAAAACAGTGCGTACACCCGAGAATATTGCTGCTGTGGCAGAAAGTGTGCGTGAAGCGCCATCAACATCAATTCACCGTCGTTCTCAACAATTGAACATTTCGGAGACATCATTGAACCGAATTTCGCCTAAAGACCTTGGTATGACGCCATACAAAGTCCAATTTTTTCAGGAGTTGAAGCCAACTGACCATCCAATGCGATTTCGCTTCGCTAAGTGGGCCTGCGATCGACTTACAGAAGATGCCGATTTTGCCAAAAAAAAATCATCTTTTCAGATGAAGCTCATTTTGATCTTGGCGGGTATGTAAACAAGCAAAATTGTCGCATTTGGGGCACAGAAAACCCGCACGCATACATTGAAAAGCCGATACACCCAAAACGAGTCACTGTTTGGTGCGGATTTTGGTCCAGAGGCATAATTGGGCCATTTTTCTTCGAAAATGTGCAAGGAGTGGCCGTTACAGTCTATGGCGATCGTTATCGGGCCATGTTGAACGAATTTTTGTTCACAAAAATTGAAGAGGAGGATATTGGCAACATTTGGTTTCAACAGGACGGCGCTACGTGCCACACAGCCGAAGCTACACTCGATTATTTGCGATTATTTGATTTGAAGATCGCATTATCAGCCGCAGAGCTGATGTCGTTTGGCCACCTCGGAGCTGCGATTTGACACAGTTGAACTATTCTTTGTGGGGTGCCGTCAAAGATAAGTGTTACGCCGACAAGCCAGAGACAATTGACGCTTTAAAGGACAATATTCGTGAAGCCATTGGTGAAATACAGCTGCACCCAATCGATAATGTGCTTAAAATTGGACCGATCGTGTAGACTTCTGCATGGCCAGCCGAGGCAGCCATTTGAATGAAAATATTTTCCTTTATTAACCAGAAGGATTGTATTTTCAAATAAAAAAAGAAATTTGAGAAAATATTCAGTAGTTTTTTTTATAGCATTTTCAAAATGGCGGACCCTTTAGTTAATTTCATATTTAAATAATTTTCCAATAGCAAAATTACATTATTTTATTTTGAATAAACATCTAAAAACTTATTATTGGTATAACCTAGTGCTGTAGAAACATATGTACCAGAGAATGACAAAAGTATAATTTTAAGTACTCTTCAAGTATTAGTGAGAAAACATGTATGGACATGCATGGGTAAAGATCAAACCATACGTATACAACCGTTACCCATAACAACTTGAAGTTAAATATGAATAGGTATACAAGGCAATGTGTATTTGTACGAGTATACTTATCTTCTTTTAGAAAGTTCTTGCAGATATATATAAAACTTGTATTGGCTATATGCAATACCCATAAAAATAAAAAAGCATTTGTATTTACGTATTTATAAATTAAATATACACAGAGTACGTATACAGTCGCAGAGATAGCAAATGCAATTTTAAACACTCTGGAATTAGGAAGAATTTCTATTTTATGCTCTTATTTAGCAAAATATCGATATGATTTTAAAAATTTGAAGATTTGACTTAGGCGGTAAGCTTTTTGTTTTTTATACTTAACACATTTACCAAACAATAAATGCATTGAAAAGGGATATTTTGACTAGCGGTTTAAAAACAGCATTGAAAAGTTAGGTCGACGAGCGGTGGTAGGGGGCAATTTCTGCCTCTCCGAAACTATCTAACAGATTTGAATGAAAGTTAAAACATAGATAGCACATAGAAACCGGTAGCGGCGGTCTACTGTTGCGCAATCGTTAGCCGGCCGAAGTTAATTTTTTTCAATAGTGATATTCCTTAACTTCACCACTTAATAGAAATTATGTGTATTAGGGTGGGTTGAGTTAGCAATCGATAATGTGCCATCGATTTTTCGATAGCTTTTGGCAAGAGGAAAATAATATTCCACGCCATATCAAAAAAATGATCGAGGCGTTCAAATTTCAATTTTTAGATACGATTTTCACCGCTTTAAGGATCGAATTTCAAAAAGTACCAAATTCGTATTTATATTTTTTTAGATGAGTTACGAATGTGATATAATTTTTTATTTCTATGTTTATTGGTTTAAAAGATAGATGGCGTGACAAAAATTTTCAAAATACAGGTTTTACCCCTTTACTCCCCAAAAGGGCAGAATTTAAAAATAGTACCAGACACCTGTTCGCTTTTTGTTATTTAATGAGCAACAAATTAAAAAAGTACCACTTAAATTAAAAAAGTACAGTTAGAGAAAGAAAACGTACCAAAAATCCCGCTTACAGATTCTCATTCACTCAGGAACTTGCATGTTAAATTTTATGTATCTTGGTCCAATTTTTTCGGAAAATCAAAAAGTATCAGGTTAAGCCCAAAAAAACTCTTACAGATGCTCATTCACTCAACGTATTGCTTGTTTAATTTTATGTTTGTAGGTACAATACTAACGAAAATTCAAAAAGTACCTGTTGAAAAACAATAAAGTACGAAAAAGTACAAAAAAAATCAGTCTTACAGATTCTCATTCACTTGGTTACTTGCATGCTTAATTTTATGGTTCAATATTGACGAAAAAAGTACCAGGTAGAGACCGAAAAAGATAGATGGAGTGACAAAAAAAGTACCAAAATACAGGTTTTGACCGTTTACTCCGTAAATGGCTGAACGACGTTGAAATAGTAAATATATATTTTTCCAAAGCTATACGTTTTCCTCCCATTATCCTTATTTTTAAATAATTTTAAGAACACCCCCCTCTTGACAAATTAATGCAAAGTTGTAGTAAGATGCGTTAGCATTTTCTTTGGTCGCAAAAGCTTAATTCATTATTTTCGACATGACACACACTGGGAAGCAGCTAAAAACACTAAATTTGGTGCAGATAAAGGTTTAAGGATTATACGATTATTTATAAAAAAAATTTACAAGGCGGGATAAGCCCGACGCTCCGTACCCCAGTGGGTAAAATCTCACTTGTCAAAAGCTAGAAAATATTGTCAAACGCGATAAAATAGGTCAGATTGGGTAAAAAACATAGACTATAGGAAATTTGTTTTCGGCAAATTTCGTCATCAACCCCAGGTCTACACCAAAGATAAATATCTCAGCAATTTGGCTATTAAGTCGGCAGAATAACAGAGCAATATTTCTTATTGATCAGCTTATGTTAAAGGCATGAGAAAACGTAGTAAGTTATTTCAACTCATAATTTGAAAAAAATCAAGGAAGAAGGTGCAGTGGAAAAATTGACGCCATCTTGCAAAAATTAGTTTAATTAATATAAATTTGTTCTTATTCGACCTTTAGTATTTAAATGTATATTAATTTGAGTTCTTTTTTTGCCATTTTATTTCAGTGTTTATTCTTAAAAAAAAATATTTTAGTGTTTTTAAATTATTTAATTATTTTACTTCAATTATAATTTGCTACCATTTCACAAACTTAATTTCTTTCCTACACAATTTGCTTCTATTTTTTTTTCTTTTTGCTTCTTTTCTCAATTGACAATCAAATTTGACGTTTTATGTTAGCAATAATAATCAATGAAAATTGACTAACAATTATCGCAACATAAATTGCCGGCAATAAATATGTACAAATTAGTGCTGTCTACATTAAAGATAACATCATTTTGACATTTACTAAAATATATGTCGCAATATATATCTCTGGTATAGAAACATCTATATCTAATGGTGTTTTCTTTTCTAAAAAAAAAAAATAAATCAATATAATTGTGTAATATGTTTATCATGTTGCACGCAGTCTTACAAAGTGATACATTTTCTAAATTTCAATGGCTGATGACTGAAACTTTGTGTACATGTGATTTTGCCTCTCTCTCTAACTCATTATGTCTCTCTCTTACTTATTAGTTTAATGTATAATTGTTGTAAGTGTGTAAGTAAAAATTTTTTTTTTTTTAGTTTTGGTTATTCCAAGATGAATTCATTTATCAGGTGGCGTTGAAAGCACAGCTGTACTACTTTTTTTTCTTACTTAATGAGAGAAATGTCAAAAGTTGCTTGTGTTTTTGACATATCGATCAACGAAAGCAACAAAAAAATACATTGCTGTGTTGGTGGTGCTGTTACTTGTTGTAGTATCGACACCAACGTGTACATGAATTCGCCTTGCGTTATTCATTTCTTGTAGGGACACTTGCTTGTATAAAAAAGCGCTTGACGCAGTTGCAAAAATGGGTATTATCTCACTTTCAATTATAACTGGGGATAAGATATAGAACAAGTTTTTCAACTTCTCACATTTTTGCATAATTTTTAGAATAGAAAAGTTTTTATCTCAAGACTTCTTAAATTTTCTACAATATTGTAGTATATGTATATAACTTTTGTTTTTAAATCATTCAAAAATTTTCACTTATTTTTTTATTATTTTTATTTTAATTTTTCTAACACTCATCCCCCTTTCCGCTATTAATTCTAAAGAGTATAAGTTAAATCTAAAGAATAAAAATGTCATTCTTTGTCAAAAATCCATTAATTTTTCAGAATGCATTTTTCAAATGAATGGTGATGAAAAGAAAACTCATTATAAAAATGATATCAACAGTGGTTCTTTAGGCATGAATAGCAAATGCATTCGACAAAACTCTGATTGCTTTTAGTCTTTAAAATGGAAGGAATAACTACACAAGAAATTTTTAAAAAGCACATATCAAATAATAATGAAGAAAAAATAAATGCTAAAATAATTTTTTTTTTTAATTTTAAGTAGAAGAACAAAAAATTCACATTTACACAGGATACTTTGCTTGCATATTATAAGTAGACAGCGGTGGTGAAAATGAGAGGGTGTAAAGGCACCCTTCTGATGTCATTGACACAAGGTCCCAAAATAGGTCATATAAAAATTTAAATTCATCTGACTGTAAATAAAGGTATTTAATATACAAATTTTTATTTAGGTAAATAATACCAAACAAAAACCACTAATAGGCAAATAAAACCTTTTTAAGATCAAAATGTAATAACAATTTCTTGGTCCTTGTGATATTTTTAATAATTTTAACTCAAAAAGTTTTATACCCTTAAGATAAAAGAAGTTCAAATCAGCAAACGATACTACATTGCCCGGCTTTGATACCTATAAAAGGCTTCAGTTTGTTTTCCTGCATCACTGGAATAAAGTCCTTTATAATCTAGATATTTTACAACTTGTTAATGATAATAATCTTGTTCTTAAATCATATTTGATCAGAGAAATAAAAGTATTGTCACGTGCACCTCTATTTTATCTTCTTACCCAATCGCCTTATGTCGTAGAATCCCAATAAAAGCTTCGCTTACTTTTTCAAAATGAATAGCTTCTTTTACTCATTATTTAGTAGCTTTCTTCGCTACGTTACGTAGCAGCAATTACATCACTACTTCCTATACCGTACTATATGTATTTCATTATTATAATGAATGAAATAATCACTTACATGTAATAATTTACAAACGTGATTCCAAAAAAAAAAAAAAAAAAAAAAAAAAAATATATATTAAGAAAATTAATTTTTGACAAGTTTGCAAGATTTTTTATTTTTTGCTTTTTATAACTAATTACTTTTCGGCTGTATGTAGGTATAAAAATAATGGCATACTTTTCAAGTAACATCTACTGCCAGGCCCACAATGTCGACAAGAACATTTCTTTCGCATTTTTATATTGAAAACAATAATAAAAAATTTAAATTTGTTTTTATTTTCAATATAAATATAAGAAAGAAATGTTATTGTCGACATAGTGGGCCAGGCCCTAAGTTAAATTTTTAGTATATGCGTTCATTTTTGGAAATGCCTAATAAAATTCATTGATTCTTTCAGTAGAATGTACGTGGTCATATTTCTTTTTTCTGATTACTCAACACATTATCTTGTAGGCGAAGTTTTTACTGGGATCCACATACATCTGACTCTTTGATCTTTTAAGTAGGTCAGAGCTCGAAGACGATTTGGTAGACATATAAATTTAAGAAACTCTTAGAAATTATAAAACTTTGAAGTTGTAATCGAAATATGTACATCACAGGAGAGGTGTAGTCTTTTGCCTGTTATTTGCCAAATTACTGCGTAGCCTAAAAGTTTTCAACTCCCTCAGTCGAAAAACTGATTCGGTGCCATCTTATTGTATCAAAACTAGCATTCGCAATTAAATTTTATTTATTGTCAGATCGCTTAATAGATCTTTCTACATATTGTCCTCCTCGAAGTGCTCTGCAGAGCTGAAATACATGTAGTTCAGTGAGGGTATAATAACCCTGTCTTTTACTTTTTGTAATAAAAGCTTGACTTGATTAGTATAACGTTTTTAGTTATGTCCGACATTTTTCTCGTTAATAATCTTAGAGATCACAATGTCAATATTCTATCATCGGTATTGTAAAGAACTAAGAGATTATCATTTGTGTTCTTTTCGGGCCCAATTCATTTTATCTCTTTATTTGTGCGTCCATATTAGGAGCAGAGTGTACTATCAAATGTAAGGAAGGGGTTTGAGCAATCAGTTGCAGTCCCAGTAGCTCTCAAACCAGTAGCCTTCCCTCGGCTGGAAATCCTCCTGAATGGATACATACATACATACATCAATTATATGTATATTAATATTGAAAAACAAATTGCTGTTTTATGAAAGATTGACGTAGATCAAGATGATGATTGATAAGAATCAAACGTTCCCTGGATTTGATTGAATCTCTAAGAAAGCCGGAAAAAACTTTCAGTTTTTTTTTTATCCGAAGCAACTACACTCATCATTCCAGTCACACTCAAAAAGGCCGTCACAGTAGACAATAGGGCATAAGCTTTACTAGGATAGCTCGTAGATGTGGTGATATATAGTATTAAGACTCTGTAGAATACTTACAACAGACTTTTGTTCTATTTTCTTAAACACGAAGAGAAAAAAGCTGATGGTTCTACAATATTTACAAAAACAACATAAAGATTTCCTGAGTTGATTTTGGTTGTTTTTGTAACTGTACAAAAATGTTAACACCTTCAATATTTACTGTTAATGTTGCCAATGTTTACTTTAAAATACACCTCTGGTGTGATGAGAATACATGTTTCCAAAATGGCTTAGAAAATAAACATTTACCGAACACTGGTCAAATTTTGTATCCGTATTCCCTTCTACTCAATATATTTTGCTTTTACATGATAAGATTTTTTTAATTCTATATAATTTTTTGACATATCGTTATACAAGTATTATCAAGTAAAGATACCTTAACATAGAGAACAGATAATATGGGTGTATTTAAATCGCATCTGAATGATACTTAAGACACTGCAGCGTGTCCGAATTTTCAAAATAAATATCTCACGCAAACATTTTATTTAAAAAACATTATTCGTTTGTATGTCTGCAGAAGTTTTTAATTTGTCTTAAACAAGCTGTCTGTCTACATATCTTTATTTAACGATCTAAATACAAAACTGTTAAATAAACTGCTATATTAATGCTTGCCACTGTTAAAAATTTTATGCGATTGTTGCAGTAGATCAGCAACAACAAAAAAGTACGACAAAGCTCCATTAAAAGCAACAACACTCTTGAGAATATTACAAAAGCATGTAATGTATACCTCTGTGTATGTACACCTACACACACAGTTACATATATACTTATTTAGTTCTAAGTATTTAGCACAGATGGGGGTAGTGCACTAAATTTGGCAGTTTCAACTCACACAAACGAAACGAATGCAAGTTCAAATTTTGCAATATTTGAATTGAGTGCAGAGTGCAGAGAGAAAACCGTTAGTGATGGTGAAAAAATTTACAATACTACTAAATTTTTTTCAGTGCTAGTGAAAAAAATACCAATTATCACTAAAGCTGGTAAAAAATAGTGCAAACTAATGTTTTGCAGTTTTATTTAGAAAGAGGGCAATGCTGATTGTAAACAAATTTAGTGAACTACCCCCAGCTATGGTATTTAGTAAGCTCGCCTACCTTAAAACGCACATATTGTCGTATTAGAATAAATACACCAAACACATTCTCCCATCCTTATTCAGGCTCATGAGTGTGTGTGTGCTTGTTTACATGTGCATGCATAAGTAAAATCATTGGGATGCAATTAACACAAGTGCTTAATGAATGCCTGCCTGGCTGGATGGTTGACTGGCTGGAAGGCTGGTTGACTGCATGTTTGCTTAAGTGCTAGAATGCCTGACTATTTAACATTGCATTGGCATTGTCCTTAGCCTTGTAGTTTTAAATAAAAAATTTAAAAAAAATGGAAATAATAATAATTGGTGGTGGAAGGGCGGTTGGTTAAATGACTAAATGCAGGGATGTGTGAGAGTTTGTGAAGAGTTGGATGTCAGCCAACGTCTTCTTAACAATTACACACTCTCCCTCACACACGCACTTACCAACAACAAAATCTTAAATTTTAGGTGGCAGGAAATTTTCTGCTTGTACGTAAATACGATCGTTTGCTTGCTCTGTGGCACGATGCGATTCGTCCACTTCATGTCAATGATGGCGTTACGTTGTGTTCCATCTTCGTCTTATACTTTTTACATTTATTTTTAAAGGCATAGATATAATTGTGTGTTGTGAACATTCATATAATTTCTTTTATGTTTAACTTGCACTTAAGTATTACAACACACATTGAAAACATGTCCCGCAACCACTCATAATTTTGAACGTTGTCCTCATCCTTAAACAATAAAACAGGCACGATGCATCTAGCTAACAATTCAACTACAAATATTCCCATTCCCTCTATTTACAAGTAAAAAAAAATTTAAAAAGAATAAACAAATTTTCGCCATAAACTTTTAAGTTGTCTTTAAAATGTTATAAAAACCTTTACATTTGTCAATTAATAAAGGCTTAAGTAATACGCTACATTTTACTCTCCCACCTACATTTATCATATTTTTTTTTTTTTTTTGCAAAAATGATATTGTAATTTATAGCAAATATGGCGAAAATTTTCTAAAAACTAACAAAAATTAACTATTTAGAAAATTTTTTTGCAAAAATTAGTTATTTATAGAAAGTAACGAAAAAAATTTTGGTTAAAGGTTATAAAAAAAAAAATGGTTTTATAGGAAAAATTTCTATTTATAAGAAATTTTGCGAACATGTTCTAATTATTGAAAATTTTAAAAAAAATTGATTGTTAAAAGTAAATATTGCCAAAAGTTTCTAACTATAGAAAATTTGCTATTTATAAGAAACTTTGCCAACATTTTCTATTTATTACTATTTAATGGAAATTTTGTCAAAACTTTGCTATTTATAGAAAATTTTACAAAATTTGATATGTCAAAGTAATTATATATATGTATTAGTTTTTATCAAAATTTCCTATTTATAATATATTTTACTTATATTTGCTATTTATAGTAAATATTACTAAAACTTGCTATTTAGAGTATATATACCGAAAATTTGTTTATAGGAAATTCTGCCAAAGTTGTAATACATATGTATTATTTTTTATTGAAATTTCCTATTTATAATAAATTTTACTTATATTTGCTATTTATAGTAAATATTACTAAAACTTGTTATTAACAGTAAATTTACCTAGAATTTTACTTATAGAAAATTTTGCCATTTTTCCTATTTGTAAAGTTTCTAACTATAGAAAATTTGCTATTTATAAGAAACTTTGCCAACATTTTCTATTTATTACTATTTAATGGAAATTTTGTCAAAACTTTGCTATTTATAGAAAATTTTACAAAATTTGCTATGTCAAAGTAATTATATATATGTATTATTTTTTATTGAAATTTCCTATTTATAATAAATTTTACTTATATTTGCTATTTATAGTAAATATTACTAAAACTTGCTATTTAGAGTATATATACCGAAAATTTGTTTATAGGAAATTCTGCCAAAGTTGTAATACATATGTATTATTTTTTATTGAAATTTCCTATTTATAATAAATTTTACTTATATTTGCTATTTATAATAAATATTACTAAAACTTGTTATTAACAGTAAATTTACCCAAAGTTTGCTTTTGTACATTTAACCAAAATTTTCTATTTATGGTAAATTTTACCAAAATTGCTATTTATAGAAAATGTGGCCAAATTTGCTATTTATATTAAAAGCGTTTAATAATAAATTTTACTAATATTTCCTATTGAAAGTAACTATTACTAAGACTTGTTTTTTACAGTGAATTTACCCAAAATTTGCTATCTAGAAGAAATTTTCCCAAATATGTTATTTAAATTAGTTTTTACCTGCTAATATTTGCTATTTATAGTAAATAATTCTACTAAAATTTGCTATTTATAGTAAATAATATTAAAACTTGCTATATATAGGATATTTTGCCAAAATGTAAACGAAATTTCATCAAATACTGCTTTTTATAATCAATTTGCCCAGAATTTGCTATTTTAAGGAAAATATTCCAACGTTGTTTGATATATGGTTGAATCTGACATTACGGGCTAATTTCGACATCAATTTTGGGACTGACGTTTTTTGCAGAATTTAGTCTTTCAAATACGTAAGTTTAATCCTTCAAAGAATACCCAGCAAAAACTTACATTGCAAAGTAATGAGTTAAAAAGCTAATATAACTACTCTTCACTACTTATACATTGGCATTTTAACTCATTATTTTAACTCGTCGATGTCATTGGAGGCAAGAACTTACCACCCTCGCTTACAAAAAGGGAGTTAAATAAGTCATTACCACATTCGCTTACAAATTGACACTTCACAATGTTATCAACGAAACTGAATTTGTCAAACAAATTGTGTCTTTAATTTAATTTGCTTTCTAATGCAAAATTCTACTACCCTGCATCAAGGACATATTCATACCCAATAAACTAGAGAACGTAATGATTGGAAAAACGATATGATATTTTCATGGAAAAACGATATTATAAGGAAAGGTACAATTTAAATACTATCGTTTCTGATACAAGATCGATATCATATATTATAATTTATATCACCTAGACTATATCGTTATAATATCGTTTGGTTGATTGATTAGTGTAGTTTTTATTCAAAATTTTAATTTTAAAATACATACCAAAACCAATTAAGTATTTAATGTGCTGTTTCTAAATAACAGGCAAGTGTTTGTGTAGTACAATTTATATGAAAATCACTCAAAGAACTGAGTGCTTTTCATATAAATTTGACTACACAATCACTTGCCTGTCATTTGGAAACAGCACATAAATTTTTCATATTCAAATTCCTATTCATTTATAACAAATAAAAAAAAAAAACAAATTGGAAGAACAAATATTAAAATATCAATTTGTATTAGATTTGAATAAATAAAACCTTTATTATATTTTATTATGTATTAATTATAAATTTCGTTAATCAACTCATAAACAAGTGCTTATGTATCAGATTATATGTCAGCCATTATTTAACTAACTCTATGTAATGCAGATGGTACAAAGTAGTCATTGAAAAGTAAGTTGTTCAGTAATTGCAAGTCATTACCTAGCTTTTGCTGGGTAGCTATAAATCAATTTTTTAATACGAGGGCAGTTCAAAAATTTATTTTTCCACATAATCTCCTTTTAGAAAAATACACATAATCCAACGTTTTTCCAATTTGTGTATCCCTTCCATAAAATAGGATTTTTCAAGGTCCATAAAATAGGCATTTGTTTGACCAATAATTTCATCGTTGGAGCTAAATCTCTTTCCACCGAGCCATTTCTTTAAGTTCGGAAATAGTCACTGGGGGCTAAATCCAGAGAACACGGTGGATAAGGTACCAATTCGTAGCCCAATTCATGTAATTTTGCCATTGAGACTGCACACGTGTGCATTCGTGCATTATCTTGATGAAATAGACCTTTTTTTTGGCCATATGAGGTCTTTTTTTTAAATCCTCGTTGAATCGGTCCAATAAGTTGGCATAATATTCGCCGTTAATTGTTTTTTACTTTTGAAGGTACTCGATGTGAATTATCCCGCGCGCATCCCAGAAAACTGTTGCCATCACCTTATTGGCCGACAAACTTACCTTGAGCCGGTTCACCCGGAGAAACCCGTTGCTTAGACTGCTGATTGGTCTCCGGAGTGTTGTAATGGATCCATGTTTCATCCACAGTTACAAAACGCCTCAAGAACTCATTCGAATTGCGGTTAAACAACTCCAAACAATCCTTTGAAGATGTCACACGATTTAGCTTCTGGTCAATTGAGAGCAAACGCGGCACCCATCTTGCAGACAGCTTTCTTCAATCCAGCTGATCATTTAAAATCGAAACCACACTGCCATATGAAATGCCTATGGCATCAACAATCTCACGCACTTTTACTCTTCGATCGGCCAACACCATATCGTGAATTTTTCGACATTTTCGTGTGTATTGACTTCAATTGGCCGTCCAGAACGTTCATCGTAATTTGTTCTTGTGCGACCACAACGAAAGTCAGTAAACCACTTGATTACCATTGAAATCGATGGTGCAGAGTCTCCATACCCAGGAAAAACTTTTTGAATTTTGGTAATAGGTCGTAGTTATTTCATACATTACCTGGTAAGTAGTTGTCATTACAATTATCATTATTCTGAAAACCTCAATAAGTACTTGCTAGTAATGACCTCAGTAAGTATTTTTTACTACTTTTATTTTCAGTTATGAATATTTGTTTACTAATAATCAGCTAAATAGCTACTTATCAGTTGTCTGGTTTTCAGTACTGAATATTTACTTACTGGTAACTAGCTCCATAACTAATTATTAGGTCTATAAACTAGCGCAAATTAAATAAAAACTAGTTATTTTTCGGCTTCTAGTAAGTATATTGTAAGTACTTACAATTCAACTTACTGGTAGTTAAATAATAACTAGATATTTTGTGACTTCTAGTAAGTGTATTGTAACTACTGAATTCTGTGGACAACTCGAACAAAAATAAGTAGTTATTCAGCCGAAAAATAAGTAGTGTTCATATGTCTCCAATGTTACTTGCTAACTTACCATGTAAGTAAAGTTTTTGCTGGGTAGTATCTATCAAGCCTTTCCTTGGTTTGATTGACGGGGTTTTTCGCAAAGAATAATGTTTAATGAGCACTCGAAATTCACTTTTTTCCACTTTTAAAAAATCCATTAGGTTGTATGTTTTGAACAGCTGTTAAACGCAAAGTAAATGACGGAGCTTGCTCAAAAATCAGTGTTGCATTTCATATAACTACGAGGGAAGTTCGAAAAGTCACGGACTTTTCCGCAACAGTGGGAGCAGTGTTGCATCTCATATAACTTCGAGGGAAGTTCGAAAAGTCACTGACTTTTCCGCCCTCGTATTTAAACGAATTATGACACATTTTGAAAATAAGTCACCCAGGATGTACATATTTTTACCAGGGGAATGATGAATAGCTACAAAACTCTCATATATTACAATTTAAATACTTACCTTCAAAAAAATTGGCATTAATCGGAAGTTTATATTTAAAATAAACTTAAAATTCACAAAATTTCACAAAATTAGAAAAGATATTGAACTTTTTCTAAAAAACAACACCAGGGGAATGACAAACTCAAGTGTGAAAGCTGATTATGACAGATAAAACGCGACTGACTTCATTTTATTAATTTCGTGTGCGAAAATCCTGCCACAAATATACGCAGTAGCTATAATGTTCTTTCAAATTTCAATTATTGCAAACCAACAATGAAAATTTAAATTTTAACAAATATAAGATTTTCCACGGGAATGCCGTTACTTTCAGGGACAAAAGATAATCATCCATAAAAATATTAACTGATAAATAATTTAGCTCATTACAAGAAAAAAGAGATAATTTAACATTATTTTTTTACTTTGCACTAATTTTATAAAATTATATACTATTTTTGGTAGAGATTGGGAAATGTCTAAACGAAAGCCGTGTTAGGGATAGCCAGGGAGAGATATTTGAACACTTTTGTAGGCAAATTTTTGAAGAACAAACCAATTTTAGGAAAAACTCTTTTAGTGACTGCAAAGGAACTATAAAGCTTAAATGCAAAGTAAGTAATGAAGTGGAAAATATTTTATTTGTCCCTATTTAAGTACCCAAGGATAGTAAATCAGCCGGTAATTTCAGAATCATTCATATATAAAATAGTTTTTATTATTTTTTCTTTTTGGGCTGTATGACCTATTGTAGGGCGTTCGCTCCTACACATATTCCTTGTGCGAATAAGGTGTTTATTAACAGATTGTTTGACATTGTTACTCACCAACCGACAAAAAAATTGCAAAATACTAAAAATAAAGTACGAAAGGAAACACCGTTGAACAACAAAACACAAATATGTAACAACCAACACACTCAATTAAATACACACACACACACGCATATACGTATGTACATTTGGATACTTGAAATTGTTAGTATGTATATGTAAATATGTATATTTACATGTCTTCACAATTTTATGTGCTTGAAGCACCACAATCTCTTATAAGAATCGGTTGCATATATTAATTTCGTAGGCAGTCATTCTGAGGCAAATTAAATGGGCCAACAACAATTTTGTTCCAGTCTTGTTTAATGTTTCATTCTTTCAGAGAATGAGTCCTCCTGGTGCATAAGAGCATTGCAGAGTTACAAACATCTCAAGTGCGCGAACACAATTATAAGTTGCACGTTGAATGTTCTGTTGTTGTTGTTGTTATTATTACTTTTATGCGACACTTGTGAAGTAGAAAAGCTACAACAGGAACATCAACAAAAATTGCATGATTTTTTTACATTAAAACCGTAATGCAACATTTTACATTATGTTTATACAATTTTCATTTTAAATTGTTGTTGTTATTGCCTATGTTGCTTTTGTTTTGGTTCGTCCTCTACTAATTATATTCAAAATGCTTAAAACAACAAGAACAAAAACCGGCATGAAATAATAAAAATAATGAGAAATGAAGCATATTTATTCATAAAATTGTTTAAAGCATCGCACATGTCCTTATTTATAGATATCTACATGTTTATTTATGTATGAATGAATTTTTGTATATGTATTCTTTCATTATATATTTTTCTTCTTCTTAATATTTAAGAAGGCGGGAATATCTCATTTATTCAAGTACCACCAAATCACATGTGTGACATCTGCATAAGTGCTGGGACACTTCAATTGGTTAATGCATATGCAGAATTAATTATATACATTTCAAACTCTTTTATTTCAATGTTTGTTTGTATGCATGTACACAATACATATTTTTACATTTACTCATACCAAAATATGAATGCTATAATTGTATGTATTCATACTTGTATGAAAAATATATTAAGCAAAAAGTAATTTCAATGAGTGTGCAACGGTAATGAAAGGTTTATTTTGTATTCCTAAACAAAGATGTAATTTAGAATGAATACGGTAATGAATTTTTTTGTAAAATATTATTTTTTACTTTGTAGGCATAGATACAAAGAAGAAGAATTTCTTGTTAATGGTAAATATTGGCAAAACAAAATGAAATTACTCTAAAGCGAGCCACAAGAAACAAGGGTTAAGAGACGTTCTTTTGCCCAACACAAGACCGTTAGTGAGACCCATTCCTTGAAAGTAATTGATATCAGCAAAAGCGGTCACTCACAAATAGCAACCCTAGTATAGTATACCAGAAATATGTCTTTTTCGTAGACATGTTTATACATCGGCCTCTCTACGGCGCATACGGAAAATGGAACGTGGGTTCAATAGTACAATTTGAAATATAATAAGGTCAACCTAAGAACACGGTGATTGGTTATATCCTCACTAGGCCGGACTTAACTAATAATTTTAATGAGCCTCCTCCGAAAATTACTTTAGATGCGGTTACGCACAGAAAAAATTGATTTCTATTAAAATATTCGAGAAATTAATTAAAAAATTAATTGAATTGGCACCAGTAAACAAATTAATAGTATCAATTAAATGTGGTTTTCTGTAGTAATGTTGTTATACGTAAATGTTCAATTCACTTGATTCAATTTTTAATTAAATCTTATTTTATTTTCGATTAATTGTTTAATTGAAAAAAAAATTGGGGAGAACTTTTTCTGTGCGTTTTCACTACCTGTTAAAATTCCGGCGTTGCCCATTGCAAAACTTACATTGAATTAAATATATAACCATAAAATCACTTTATTTTTTTACATTCTAAAACCTAAAAACTAAACTAAATAAAGCAGCTCTGCATAACCGACATTCGGCCGGGCGCAATGATTTTCTCCTCTATGGTGTAACAAACACCGGCTTAGCTAACTAAACCAGGGATGTTAAATGGGGTTTTAAATTTGGTACCAACTTCCAAAAAAATGTACTTTTTGGACCTTCACGGTACCATTTTTTTTAAAATTTATTAAAACAACAAAAAAAGTACATAAAAGTTCAATTGTACACAAAAAACTAAATTTTACATTAACATACATTATATGTATGAATAAAATAAGGTACATAAAAGTCTTATAAATATCAAAAATCAGGCACTTTTTTGTTTAGTTAATAAACTATTTGGAATTTTTACATCATAGCAGCATGAATTTGTCGATATTAACCAATCCTTTGTTTGTATGAGACTTGATAATGTTGGAACATGTAGTCTGTATCTTGCCTTAGTTTTTATTATATTTCGAAAAGAAAAAACTCTTTCCACATTTGCAGACGAATGTGAAATGGATAATATTCCTGCAACGACTCTAGAAATAACAGGAAACATAATGACATTAAGCTCATTTTATAAATTAGCTACTGCCGGCCAAAAACTACAAATATTTTTCGTTTTTAACGACTGTAGTTGCTCGACATCAGCTAAAGCTCTAAATTGATTATTGATTGAATCAAAATTTATAAATTCATTCGGGAACATTTTTACTAGAAGAGGAACAATACTACTTGTTTTACCTGAAATAATATTATCAGGAGTAAATTTATGGAACCTCATTAAAATTTCGTTATTAAAGTTGACTTTGGTTCTAAAAACTTCGCAAAATTTTATATAAAATTGTTTTGTATTTTCTTTAATTTCTTTATCAATATCAATATTGATATTATTTGAAAAATTTATCTATCCACTTCTGTACAGCAATAAATTGTAGAGGTCTACGACAGATTTATCACATCCAATATCTTTTTATTCATGAAATTACGTTCTATTTGGCGGAACAAAAATTTAGACTTTGTAAAAATACATGCATTAGAGCATCTTCTGATTGCATTTCTAAATTAACCATGTTAATAATTTTAAGTGCATATTGCATGAAAAATGCAATTTAAAAGAAGGATTTTTTAAAATCCTGGTGAAAGATATAATAATTAAAATTAAAAATAAAAGGAATGAAAAGGACTCAATAATTTGTTTGCTATAATAAAAATTCAGAAAGGGGGAACAATGACAAATTTTTAAATTGTACCAAATTATTCACGGTTGTACCACGGTACCTGAGAAGGTTAAAATGTACCAAAAAAGTACAATTGTACCAACTTTAACATCCCTGAACTAAACCTTCTCTAAAGATTTCAAAATTGACGAATAAGTTTCTTTTAATAGAGGACTTGGCTCTTTTTTAAAATTTTGGCTTTTATGGAAATTGTGAAATAATTTTCCATATATGGGGATTTAGGTAATTTTTTTCCTGTGTTGTTTCATATTTTTGGTGACATGTGTAGGCCTGCCAGATCGAAATTTGCCAAAAGCTTGACATTAAAAAGAAAAAGATTAATTTTTCTTGATAACTAAAAATCAAGTTAAATGGGCATATAATTTATGTTATTCATAAACAGAAAAAAGTGTTTTATTAACTAAAAAAAGCATTTAAAATTAATTAATGGGATAATTGAATCAATTATTTTTTTAGTTGAAAGAAAGTTTAAAATTTAATTTTGATCTAATAACATTTTAGTTGTTTTCAAATAAATTTTCAATTACAATTTTAATTAAATAACAAAATTAGTTGACTTTTTTCGTTTAAAATAAAATAATTTAAACATGTAGAATTGCTGTTGGGAATTGTCAATATTTAATTAAATAAATTAACACATTGTTTGAAATGGCAAAGTTTTTTGATCACTATTTTAATTATAATTAAAAATATCATTTATTGAAAATTTTTTTCCAAAATTTTAAAATTTTTACTAATCACAAATTATTTTCTTGTTATTAAGAATTTGGTATAAATTTGGTCATTGGAGAAAATGAATATTTTTTTCTGTGTACCCTTCAACAAAGGTTGTTAAGTATAACTTAGTTTTTTATATAAGCTTATAGATCCTAGATCCTAAAAAATATATATATTCTGGATCCTTATAAGTAGCAGAGTTGATAAAATTATGTCCGTGTATCCATCCGTCCGTTTGTTTTTCCATGTGTATATTGAAATGGGGCTTCTGAGGATCCCAGATATGGAACCAGGTTGTTATGAATTTAAATCGTGTATATTCCGGAATAGCTTCTTATTAAAATTAAGTACTATGTAAACTCAAAATTGTTGTATAAAGCCAATATTGATGCATGAAATTAAAATTCCGGCTTGACAAAATAAATTTTTTCTTGATTTAATCAAACCGTATCAAGCTCGTCTGGCAACCCTAGATACGTGCCAATTCCAAATTGGGGTTTTAATTTATTATAAATAAATTCCCTCATTTTAAGGGCTTAGTTCATTTTTGGTCTTGGGACTTAGATCATTAGGGACTTACTTAGTTCATACCGCAGTTTTTAAAATACGTTTTTATTTAACTTGTTATTCGTTGCTTCTATATTAACACATTAAGCGGATGTAAACATTTACCAAACAGTTAAACCGTTAATTACCAAAAATATTATACCACTTAACTTCCTGGGATTAACTGTAAATGTGCACTTCCCTTAAATTAAGAAAAAAAATATATAATAAAACAGTTAACAACAGATAATTTTTAGAGCATGACAAACACCACATCCTTTTTCAAAATACAGAAACAATAAAAACTGTTTATAAGCTTAAAACACTTGCAAGGAGAAAAAAGCATAAAATCCATTAATAATAATCGTATATCGATTAATTTAATCATATTGGTATAAGCTGCGACTGCATTTATGTTGAATAAACAAATCAACAAGATCAATTTTCAAACTTAATTATGATGGCAATTATGATGTTGATAATGATGAAATTGAACAGTATTATAATGCTTGTTTGTTTTTTGTTACTTTTAAAAACGTTAAAGTGCATGCCACATGCATTTTAAACTGGACGGACAGACATGGTAAAAAGGTTCGATCATTTAGAAACTTAAGTAGGGAATTGGAAAAAAAATTAAGCAAACACATGTATTTTTTGTTGTTTGCTTATGTTTAACAAGCACTTTTATCGTCAAATTAACTCCAGCTTATTTCTTTTTTTTTCTTTCTTCAAACCCTCTTTAGGTTAATAGGAATAAAATGCATTGTTAACACAGTGCTTTTGCCCATTAGCCTGGTTATTTATTATTTGTTTTTTATGTCTGTGCTTTTTAAAATTTTATTGGGGGCTTTTATCGGAACCACGAGTATGGCAACATTTAGGATGGCCAGGTTTTGCTTAAAACGTTTCCGGGATTCAGCATATTTAAAGAGCAAAACAGCAGAAAATATTTTCTTGCGAAAAATAACTTCCTATGAGTCCAGATATAAAAATTGATAGATCCGACTAATTTATTTTATTAAGCGTCTTTGTAAAGGGTTTCCCTTAAGTACTTGATAGATTTCAATATTCACTTAAAACACATGCGTAAACCGGTTCCCATGCAGACAATATCACAACATTTAGTAAATATGTACAACATTTTTATGATGGTAAAGTAAGTGAGCGAACAACGTTTACACATGCATATTAAAAAATTTATTAAAAAAGATTAAAATGGGTCTGTGCACCGAGTGTAATACAATGCGTCCACATACCGCCCGCATGTGTGAATGCAACAAGATTACAATTTGAGTGTATAATCCGACAGATCTATACACTCGTCCTTGCTTAGGAGCTGGAGCTATCTAACATTCTCTGCTGAAAGCCAGACAGAATCCGTTGACTAGCAACAGCATCTAAGGAGATCCTCCAGCAGGTCGAACTTACCTACAGCGGACGAAAAACCAGCCCTTGAAAACGTTTTTTTAAGATTTGTCTTCCCATGAGTTTGGGGTTTAACCACAATCAACCGGGTATCGCCGCAGGGTCTCCAACCAGTAGTCGGACTGGAAGATTTCGATAGATCTTTCTGCCAAGTTTTAGGTATTGGATGCACTCAGTTATATACCCGTGAATGCGACGGCAGGAGGTGTGCAGGTCGTCATTGCGCTTCGTGCAACCCCGGGGGATACAGTCAATACGAATCGCTTGACATCCTGTAATGATATGTGGTTTTAACACGAATGTTCTACAAGCCACTGGTGAAAAAATCGACTTATTGTAATTTAAATGCGGTGAGAGTGTTATGTCGTTTAACTGCCTAGATCGTATGACTTGAAGCCTCTAGACTTTGCTTGGGGCTACGTTAAGTCATAGGTCTATGTCAAGAAGCTGTCATCATAGAAGGAGCTCAGAGCTAATACTAAACGTAAGATAGCGGCTGCCAAATTGTATGGTCTGAAGAATTTTTCAACAAATCCACTACTGCCAACGGTCGCCACATGAACAAAGTCAAAGTCCATACATGAATGTTCCAATAATAAAATTTTCAAATAATAAGCGTTTAATTTAAAAGCAAAGCTTCAAAGGACTAATGGAAGCCCCGATATATATAAAATTTTGTCCGGCGGCATCACTATAATTGAAAAACCAATGTTCCGGGGAGCTATTTTAAATGGAGCTAATTAAATAATAAATAGTAAGATATAATTTCGATTTATATTTCGAACTTAAAGGACAACAGAATATTTTAGTAAGATATTTATGTGGGTGGCATGTTATAATGTCCATGGACATTGTGTCACACTTAAAAGTGTCGTAAGGTCCATGGACATCGTGACACTTGTGAAAGTGTCATAATGTCCATCAGGGCAGTGTCGTAATGTCCCTGGACATTATGACACTTTTTAGTGAGTTATAATCAATTCGTTGTTGATTTCATTATTGTCAAGCTCTGGGGCGAAAAATTACCAAAATACCGAATTTCTTGAATCTTGAATTTTAAAATACTGAATCTCGTAATCCCGAACTTTATAGTCCCAAATTTTGAAATCCCAAATTAAGAAATACCGAATTTAGAAACTATAGTCAGCGTAGAAACTATAGTTACCATAGAGTAGAATATCCTTGCCCGGCTATTCAAGAAAGCTTAAGTTAGCGACGTCGGTGTTTGCTATACAAATAATTTCTCTTCTATGGTATAACAAACACCGGCTTCGCTAACTAAAGTCAACTTTGCGACACATATGAAAGCGAAGTAACACCAAACAGAGCCATAATGTCCGCGGAGCTTATGGCACTTTTAAAAGAGTTATAATGTTCATGGACTTTTGGTCTGTCATAATTACGGTGACCATTCGTCTTTTTGTTAAGAGCGCCGCCCTTTTTTGATACGATGTCCTTTGAGATTTTTTTCAAAAAAGAGGATAATATATTGTCCTTTTTTGAGTGAATTGTCAATTTATTAGATTATGGCTTTTTTTCTTTAAACTCAAAAACTATTGGGTTGTTCACAATTTAAATAAAAAGCAACAAAATATATTAAATCCAAAAAATCCAATATATATATTTTGTTGTTGTGAATATAACGAAATTCCCATATAACCTGATAACCAGCCTTCCATGAACAACCCATATCAATTTTTCCCCCCCAACCCCAAAATTTCAACATCAATACAGGAAAACACGCCATTAATGCCAGCGTGAGAGCGAATTTTACAATTGTTCGTGCCATTGAAAGAATATATTCTCTCTCAACAAAAGTGCCGAAAGATATTGCAAACATTATTTTGATGATCCATGTGCTGGATTGTGGTTACTTTTGGCACATGACCAAGCTTTTATATTCCGTAAATATATTTGTCGTCTAGAGTTACAACACATTTCGATGCCTGAGGCTGCTCTTACTTTAAAGAATTTTAAATTAAAATTAATTGCACGCAAAGGAGATGTGTTTTTACATTTTGGTTATGAAGACCATTTTGGCATACTAAGTTGGAAGGCAGTATTTTGTATTGACAAATTAAATCAATGGGCTGCAGTGTTTGCAAAAATTTTACATTTTGATTGGGTGAGAAGTGGAGAAAAGATGCTACATTAGTGTATCAGATATAGTTGAAACATTTTAGCTATTTCAAAAAAAATATTATATATAAAAATATAATGAAGCTTGAGGCCTTTAGGGCGCCAACATAAAAATTACTTTCAATTGCTTATAATTTTTAGATTATCGGAAAAGTTCCAATTAATAGTTGTTACTTAAGCATCACTTTGATATTTAACATGCAATTTTCAAATGGACTGTGTAGAATTTAAATTATTTTTCTAAAAACAGTGATATTTAAAAAAGTACATTCTACAGAAATTATCAAAAACTTTTTGTTTAAAAGACTAACATAATTTTATATATGAATTTAAAGGTATATTTTGCTTATTTTTTCATAGCCAATAACTACATGCTAGTATCATTTTATTTGAATTATCTTATTACCTATCCAATAACCTTGATAGTTCTACACTTTTACTACATTTCAAAGTGTCATTTTTTGCATTGAAAAATATGGTCACCGTAGTCATAATGTCCATGGACATATAAGACTGATGCTTAAAATTAAAATAAATTTGTATCACCCTCAAAATCACCTTCTATAACAATACCTTTACTCCAAAGATAGTACCGAGCTAAAACTGTTCAAAGATCATTTATGTAAGTTAAGACCTCAGTTTTTCATTTCATTCTTATATTGATTATAAACCTTTTATAACCTTATTACTTTAAATCGTACTGCTATAAGTCTCATAAAAATGGTAGTCTAGGTGGTCGAACTATAGTTGGCCTTATATTCCATGTAAAAGCCGTACTTTTAGTACCGAAAAACTCTTAGTAATATTGTTATTGTAATAAAATAAAATACAAAAACATTCAGTTTAGTTAAAAACATTCTAAAAAATTTTATAATAGTCGATCCAAACATCAAACCGTATAGCTTTTTTAAAACCATTTAGTTTAATTTTCTCTTTTTTATCTTTTGGTCACCTTAAAAACCATTTAAATGTTTGTGTTAGGATTCTCACTGTTTTTTTTTTTTTAACCAATAAACATTTTCGATAATTTCAACAATTTGAAGTTTAACAGAAAAACAAACAGCAAAAATTACCCTTGATCCTCTAAAACAAGAACAACAACAAACAAAAATTACACACGTTCCTTTTAGTTGTCCCCTGTAAAGAAGAGGAAAAAGGGCAAAAAAAAACTATATAAAATTAAGAACAGAAAAAAATCGTTAATGTACACAGTCATGTACTTGTGATCAGTCATTTAAAATTGATCGAAAATCGATTGATGTTGGATGGACATGACGTGCCAACAAGTAATCAACAACAAACAGTACTTAAACATACACATTGTTAAAGTAAAAAGTACACAGAAAAGTACGAAATGTAGGTCTTAAAGCAAAAACTCAAAATTCTTCGCCAAACAAATTGAACATAATTACTGCTGATCGCAGACATAAACAAAGAATTGTTAAATATTTATTTTTAAAGGGGCTTCTTATGAAAAAGGAAAAAAATGTGTTTAAATTAATCCACTTTAATTTTAACACACCAAATTCATGTAAAAATGTTATCTTTTCTCAAAAAAAAAAAAAAAAAAAAAAAAAAAAAAAAAAAAAAACAATGGAACGAAAGGAACAGACTTTCTTTTTTTACACGACTCATTACACGAGATGTCTATCTTTTTCAGCATAAAAACTGTAGTCAGCTCTTTCTTGGTCAACTTTCTAAGAAATGGGGGGAAAATTACACCTTTTAATTTATAATTGTACATAAATTTTTGGATATTAACATGGTGTTATTAGTAATAATTATATCAAACTAACACTTTAATTAATGGGCACAGATACTTTGTGCTAAAATTACATGAGGGGCAGTAAATATTTTAAAGTTAAATTTTCATTTTAAACGTCAAGTCCAATTAGAAATTAAAATTTCTGGTTCCTTGGTATATTACCCCCTTATACAAAAAAAAAAGTTAAAGCCCCAATCCCGATCCCGAAAAATCCCGGGATGCCGGCGCACCAAACGGAAACTACTCTTTACAGGGGTAGGCTTATTAAAGTGTTTCCCGAGAGTGAGCATGGGACCTGTAATTAATGGAGCGATTTCACTTCCTACCATTTATTTGAACAAAAACACATTTTTATGGTTAACTAAAAAAATTGATTTTGTTAAGTAATTTCGAATTAAAATTTCAATTATTCTTACAATCTTACAAATAAATCAATTACTAGTTTGATTTATTCAATTACTATATCATTTAGTTTGAATCAACTGAGGTAATTGAGTAAACGATAGATTTTGTGTTAATTATTTTTTTATTGAATCAATTAACACATTGTTGATACGTTGTTTTTTATCATATTTTTATTTTAATTAAGTTAATTATTCAACATTTTTTATTATTCGAATTTATTCTATGAGCTAAATTTCAGTTATGTATTTTATAAAGCTTTTTGTAATAGTTATATTCCTTAAAATTTTAGGAATGACTTTTATACTCTACCAAACTCATAGAATAAATTCGAAAAATAAAAAATGATGAATATAATAAAGTTGCTTATGAAAAGAAATAATTCCCAGATTCTATTAGTTAAATATTTATTAATTAAGAAACAATTCACAATTTAAAATTTTTAGTAATAAATATGATCATTATATTTAATTTTGTAATATTAAATGAATTCTAAAACTTTTGTTTGTAAACTTCTTTTAAAGACGTTTTTTAATAAATTTCAATAAAAAACATTTAGCTTTTTACTTTCAAAAATCCGGGAGCCCGGGATTTGATTTTCTTAAATCGCGAATCCGAAAATATTTCTGCCTGCGTCCTCCAATTAATATAGAAAAATTTTGATTTAATCTGGTGTCCACTTTCTGTTGTGTTTTTCTCTTTATACTAATTTATTTATATTTATCGACTCCATAGCTTTAATTATGTTCGACGATTCTTAATTATTCTTTACAAGTGCCAGTTGTTCGGGTATAAGAGTTGCAAACGCAATACACCTAGCAAAAAAGCTATACAGTTATAGTATTGCGCAAAAGCAATGATATGGTAATTGCAGTTCTGTGTATTTTGTTATTGTATTGCTACACACAAAAAAAAAAGACTGTAATGCCAAGAAAATTTGATTTTGATTCAAATAGAATTTACATTCGGATTGTGCCCAACAACATTTTGCATTTGTAGCAACAAGTCTCTTTCTGTTACCCCAAAGTGTAAGTTCTTTGTTGAGGCAAAGTTCAAAGTGTTGCCTAAAATGTCATATTTGTTGTCCCAACGGTTTAATATACTTTTGTCGCAAATGAAAAAATTGTTACCTCAAGAGTTCAATATACATGTATCGCAAATGCAAAAATTGTTAAGTTATATACTATAAATGAAAAAATTATTTTTAGTTTGAAAATATTTATTTTAAATTCTTGCAATTTTAAGATGTTTTATTTTTCGGGGTTTTGAGCTTAAAAATATTTCAATTTCTTTAAAATAATATGCATTCATTTCTTCCAATATAACAAATCCTTGAAAATTTTCAAAAAATCAGTTTTTACTTCTTGAAGTATTTAGTATATTAAGTATATCATTTCCATTAGGCTGCAATGTAAACTTTTCTATCGCAGCAAGGGATCTGGCATCATCTTCCCATTGGATCAAATTGTTTATATTTATTACATGGCCAATCATATCCTTTCGGGCGTCAGATATAGATGGTGTCGCTCCCTTGTTGATGCGCGGAGCAGTTAGTACCGCATGTAATAAAAGAAATAAAGATGTCGCGTATCTGTAAAAATATTTTTCATGCAATAAATTAGAGAAAAGCATGTATAGCATCAACTTACCAAGATTTTCTGCCAATTTATATATTTCAAAATACTTTAAATTTAGTTTATCTATGATACTTGTTGCGAATAATATTTATTTTAATTATTTTAAAAACTAAAAAGCTCACTTTTCACTTATTTTACACCGACAAACGACTCAATACTGATCGCAATGATAATGAAGTACCAATCATGTCATTGCCAAGTGCAATTTCTTTTTTACGACAACAGTAATATTATTTGTATCAAAAAATAAATATTTTATGGCAATAAAAATTGTAATTTCATGCAAATGCAAATCATTTACGTCAACAGCAATTTTCAATGTGCCGTTATTTCAGAAGAAAACCTTAACGAGAAAAGTTATTCTATTTGCAACAAATAATTTTGCTGTTAAAAAACTGAAAATACTTTCATGTTGTTGCGGTAAAAAAAATTATTGTTGGAAAATTTCTTGCGACAAAAGGTTTTCATTTTCTCCAACAAGTTTTTATTTACCCTACCAGCAAAATCGTCAAATGCTAAAATTATTTGCCATTACAATAATTTTTTTTTTGTGTGTAACAAATGCTATAATATTTTGCATTTGCACTCCGCTAATATATCGTCAAAATTATAGATGTTGAAAAAATGGAGTGCAGATTCGCGCTCAGCGTTGCAAATAATTAAAGAAACAACTTAAATTTCTAGCAGACGAAAAAATTTATCAGCATTTGTAAACATATGATCTTACACAGAAAAAAATTTTGCCCCAATTAAAGCATTAATCAAAAATAAAATAATTTTTAATTAAAAATGTAATCCATTGAATTAAACGTTTAATCAAGTGTATTAACAGTTTAATTGATACTATTAAGTTGCACCAGCAAACAAATTAATAGTAACAATTAAGCGTTTAATACACTTGATTAAACGTTTAACTCACTTGATTAAATTTTTAATCAAAACTGATTTTATTTTTGATTAATGCTTTCATTGGGCCAACATTTTTTTTATGTGTAATTCATCATTATATCGACGGCTTATATTCAAATAGTGCTATCTACAATTTTTCGAAAATGTGATTTTTATGAAAACTAGTTCACTTCCGAAAACGTTTTTTTCATAAATATTGTATTGTGCTATCTAACACACACGTTTTTTTTTCTTGGTCAAGAAGTGCCATCTACATAAAATATATTAGTGTATATAATAAAATTATCAAAATTATACATCAAAGGGCTAGAAATTTTTATTTATGCAATACAATCTTTATAAGCTAATATTATTTGATGAAATTTTACAAATCTAAATTTTTTGATCTTACAAAAAGAATCACACAATAACCAAAAAACAGGCGAAAATCCCCAAAAATTAATTTCTTTTTTGTTTTTTAAAAATATGATGGCTACCAAGCACGGGTCTCAGGATTCCAATTTCACAATTATTATAAACACATTGGGTCATACAAACAAAGCTTAAAGTGTTTGATTCTTGCTTTGCGATATGAATTAGGAAAATTCGATTTGGTTCAGATATTTACATATGTACTCCCGTATTTAAGGTTGTGGTATGATTTTAAATACTATGGTGAAGGAAATATGATATATCTACACAGAAAAAAATATTCCAACATTTTGTACTAATTAAAGCATTAATCAAAAATAAAATCAGTTTTAATTAGAAATTTAATCATGTGAATTAAACGTTTAATCAAGAGAATTAAACGTTTAGTCAAGTGAATTAAACGTTTAATCAAGTGAATCAAACGTTTAGTTGATGCTATTAATTTGTTCACTGGTGCAACTTTAATTAAATTTTTAATTAACATCACAAATTTTTTAATTTAAGCCAATTTTTCTTTTATGTGTACGTTTTTTAAGATTCTACACAACCGAGTATAGCAATTTTTCTTGTTCATCTTCAAAAAGGACTTTCAACATTAAGGCCCTAATCATGTAAAAGGCAACGCAACGCCAAAGAATTACATTGAAAGCACAAACAATGTCATAAATATTTTGTAATTTTGTTGCTTACCACAGAAATTCATCTGCCATTTTAAAATTTTCAACGCCACAAGATATACAGCGTTTGAAATTTTAAAACGCAATGTGAATTTCTGTAGACAACAACAACAAAATTACAAAATATTTATGACATTGTTTGTGCTTTCAAAGCAATTCTTTGGCGTTGCGTTGTTTTACATGATTAGTGCCTAAAACAAATATAGATATTGGTGATATCTCCAAGTTTATGCAAATAGAGAGTGTCGTTACTGATGTTGAGTGAGTTTCAAGGTAGTAATGATGCCCTTTAATAGCAAAAATTTATATCTAGAAAAAAGTGATAATTAAAAAAGTCCTGTGACCTTTGAAGAAAATTTATTGAAGGCTTTTGAATTTCTTCATTTATGAATTTATTATTTTAAGCTTTCTATATGAAATATGAAAAGTGTATCTTTTAATTTGACGTGATAGTGAATGAAAACTAAGAAAAAATGTTTACCGTGCATAAGGGTCCAAACTAAAACATTTAAAATCATTGCGCGTAATTGTCATTATGTTCTCCCCAAAAGTTTGCGTGACATTGAGTCAAAAACAGTCACGCGCACATTAGTAAGTTAATATAATCATATCATAAATGTGCCTGACCGTAAATCAAAACAGACACGCGCAGTTTTGTGTTATTAGATTTTTACACATATGCTAAACTTCACAAAATTCGTATAATTTTTGTAAAAGTTATTGCATATTTTCTTCAAAGGACACCTAACAGGACCAAAATTCCTTTTCAATACTACGGTAAAAACTTACTTATATAGGTAGATTATGATCGGTATATCAAATATAAGTTTACACAGTTATATTTTGATTAATATAGCAAATACGTGTGTGTGTTCTTGGTTCGATTTTTTTAAACTCCAAGTTTTCTTAACTAAGGTAAATGTAACTATTGTATAAAATTTTAAAAGTCAACTCCTCCTGTGTATGTCCCATTCGTTATATGGAAACAACGCACTGTGCATCATAGCCCTGAAATGATGCACCATTTTAACATCGCTATTAAACCACTAAAATCAACAGTCTTCACCTAAAAGCCCGTTTACATGATACAGAAACTTACTAAAATTAACAATAAAATCGTGCTAGTGTTGAATGTGAAGTGATGATGTTAGGGGTTTGTTAATGTTTTAACAGCGTTGTTAAGCAATCTGTATTAAAAGCTATTTTGTACCATAATTTTTTAACATAAGTTCATGGCTCGCGAAGTGTTAGGGTAACACTAACACGATTAAGTGTTAATGCTAGTAAATTAATGACTCTTGAAGACGCACACTGGGAAATGAGGCTAATTTAGCAGCGGAAAATATTATCTTCTAAATTTATAGTCTGATCCAAAAAAATGTTTACGGATGAATTGTAGGGATTGATGTACGCTACACAGAAAAAATTAAATTTATTCACCAAATTTGTAGAACCAAGCAAATAATTTGTTGATTTGGCACCTATCACCAAAATAATTATATTGATTACTAAAAGTCGTAGAAACTTAAAATTGTGATTTTTTTCTATAAATGATATTTTCAATTTTGATTAAAAATATGATAAAAAAAAGGGTCCGGTTTCAAACAACGCGGTGATTGATTCAACTAAAAAAAAATAAACAAAATATCTATACATATTTAATTCAATTACCTTAGGAAATTAAAAATATAAAAAAATTAATTAATAAAGTAATTGAACTGACCAAACTAATAATCAAATTGTTTATTAGATTTACTTAAAATTGTTATTAAATGAATTAAAATAATAATTTATTAATAATTTATTTCACCATAGAAAACATATAAAACACTTAAATACGTATAAAACTAAAACAAAAATAATGTTGTGGTGCAATATGGCCCAATTCTGTTTTTTGAGACAAGAAATCGCACTTAAAGTCTTTTGTGATAGTCGATTCAGAAATTGTCACAGGTCACAGACAATGCATCATTCCGAAAGCACTTTAATATAAAAATAACCTGATTTTTGAGTTAATGTTTTTTATTCTTTGATTCCCAGTGCAACATAGGGCCGCCTACTAGCTAATAATGTGGAGTTAACCGCCATATCGTTTCATCGTATTGTGTAAAAATGTCATACAAATATCTTATATACTCAACTCTAGAGAGAAGAATTTAATTTTAAGGTGCTAGAAAATTCAAATTTAAGTTATGACCAGCATTGCCATTTGTCAAGATTTCCCTTTTTTGCAAGTTTTATGAGATGCCAAAACGATTTTAATTTATTTAAAGTTTTTTCAAGTTTTTTATAAATATATAAAATTTTTCAAGTTTTTTTTTATAAATACATAAAGTTTTCCCAGGTTTTTATAAATACATAACTTAAAATTTGCAGTTTATTGAATAAAAATATTAAATGATGTTTTTAGACAATTAAACGATTTTATATTTTCTCGCTCCTTTATTAGTGCAACAGTGTTTAATTGTGTATACAACAAGGTCGTGTTTATACATTGACAGTTTGTAGTTAACTTTGTAGCGCGGAAGACATTAAAAAAACATGAACAAATATTTTACGAAAAATGGTAAGAATATAAATAAAATATTTATGCTTATTTTTAAATAAAATTTTTTATATTATCAAAGTTGTTTGTGGGAATACTATTATTTATTAAAAGATTTTGTTTGTTGTGCTTAATTCCCTTTTTAAATAATTGATAAAAAATACTGAAATTTATTGTTGGAGGATAAGCTGTTCCTATGCGCATTTCACTGGTTGCTTAGGCCAGATCATCAGGAAACGTTCTCCTAAATAATTTTAGAAAAGCCAAAGCTATCAGCAAACAAAACTACAGAGGGAATGAGAATTACCTACAAACACTCAAAAAGTCTTGTTTGCAACGATATCAAAGCTTAAACAAAATACCAAACAATAAATCAGTGTTGAGTTTTTATCTTTTTTACATTTCCCGCTACAATTAGTTAGAATTCTCCCAACATTAATTGTAGTTGTAAATGGGTAAAGAAAAAACATATTAAAAACAAAAACAAAGTGCTTTTATTGTTTTCGCAAGAAATCAAAATAAAAACAATTTGCCAGTTCAGTTTTTTATGCACGTGCACTTGCTAAAATTTATTATCAAAGTTGTTTGTGGGAATACTATTATTTATTAAAGGAAACGTTTCCTGATGATCTGGCCTAAGCAACCAGTGAAATGCGCATAGGAACAGCTTATCCTCCAACAATAAATTTCAGTATTTTTTATCAATTATTTAAAAAGGGAATTAAGCACAACAAACAAAATCTTTTAATAAATAATAGTATTCCCACAAACAACTTTGATAATAAATTTTAGCAAGTGCACGTGCATAAAAAACTGAACTGGCAAATTGTTTTTATTTTGATTTCTTGCGAAAACAATAAAAGCACTTTGTTTTTGTTTTTAATATGTTTTTTCTTTACCCATTTACAACTACAATTATTGTTGGGAGAATTCTAACTAATTGTAGCGGGAAATGTAAAAAAGATAAAAACTCAACACTGATTTATTGTTTGGTATTTTGTTTAAGCTTTGATATCGTTGCAAACAAGACTTTTTGAGTGTTTGTAGGTAATTCTCATTCCCTCTGTAGTTTTGTTTGCTGATAGCTTTGGCTTTTCTAAAATTATTTAGGAGAACGTTTCCTGATGATCTGGCCTAAGCAACCAGTGAAATGCGCATAGGAACAGCTTATCCTCCAACAATAAATTTCAGTATTTTTTATCAATTATTTAAAAAGGGAATTAAGCACAACAAACAAAATCTTTTAATTTTTTATATTGTTTTAGTCCCGAGAAAAGGAAGAAACAAATCAACCGGAGACTCCAAGTTGTCCAACGAAACCTAAGAAAAGGAAACTTTGGAACTACGTAAAAGCATGGGATGACCATATTTTACTGAAAGGATGGATAACGAAAAAAGTTCCTAATACATTTTGGTATTTTCTTTAAAAATTTGGCACTCTTGAAAAAAAGGTTTTTCTTGCGAAAACAAGTTTTTTTTCTGAGATAACAAGATTTTTTTTAAAAATATATGGTAACGCTGGTTATGACTCTATTGCAGCAACGGCTCGATATCTAAAACAGAAATGAATGATGAGATTTTATTTCAGGGATTTTTCTAAAATATACTTTGTATAATAAACTTCAATATTATTGCCGTTCTAGTTATACCTTTTATAAGCTTTATTGGCAATTTCTAAGATTTTGAGACTTTAGCAGTATATTGTTACGAGCATAACAAAAAAAATTAACAATTATTATATTAAACATTATTTTTGATAAATAAAGCTTATGTTTTGACAATAACCAAGAAGTTTGAATTATTTTAGTTCATACAAAAAACTCAATAAATATTTTGATTTATTTAATTAATATTTTGATTACATATTTATTTTTAAACAATTAAAATGTTAATTGAATTAAATATATATTTTTAGTTTTTATTCAATAAAAAAATTATTCAAATGACTCATTAATTAAACCAGGATCACAGGCAAACTCGCGATTAAGTGGGAGCTCGAAAGACCCTCCGAGACTCTCCCCTTGTAACCGCTGACTGTCCGCGACTGCCAAGGGCAGCTACTTCGCCACCTGTGAAGCGTTCGGTATCACTCAGCTGTGCTTCCCATAAGCAGATTATATTATGTATAGTCGTAAAATGACAATGTATAATATATTATCCGCCAGAACCAGGTAACTTAGTGTTAAATTAATTTTGTTTTAAAATACCCTGATTTGTTCTCTATGATGGTGCGCTTAAATTTTTGTGTGAATCAAATATTCCTTTTTTTATTTGGCCTTATTTCTTAGTGTGAGTAAAGCAATATGCTGTTGCATCTTAAATTTTATATTGATCATTATACCAAAATCATTCTACTCTTACTTAACTCAATTACAACCCATAAAAATTACCATTTAACTACTTTCCCTACAATAATACCCTTAAGCAATTCATTGCTAAAGGATTAATATCTAGTAACAAAAGTCGAAACCGCAACCAATGATCCTTAGAATAATAAAAATATGAAATTGCATCTCACAAATAAAACATGCAGCCGAACTTAAAAAAAACTGATATCAGCTAAAATAAAAGGAACAACTAACAGCAGCTGTTTGTTTGGTAAGTTTTACCAAGCGCAAACCAAATGCAATATTATTTACAACCGGTATGAAAAATATTTGCGGCATTCATGTTCATTAAAATTACATTTATTACAACCTGCCGTAATAATGTCTCCTTTATACGGGTACAAATTACAAAATTGTACTTTCAGTCCCCCGTCTTAAACCAAAAATAAAAAGAAAAAAAAAAAACAAACTCCTGGCCATTTATAAATTCATATAGACTTAACTTTTTTCACTCTTCTAAAAATTATTTTTGCAATAAACTCGTTGCTTAAATGTATCATTGAGCACAATGGACATGGTTAAAATAAAATTAAAAATATTAAATTTATATTTATAATTCATCGTACTTACAAACATGATGAAATACTTTTTATCAAGTTGGAGTTAAGTCCATTATAATAATGATAATGATGATTATGTTGAGGACAGTGATGATGACATTGCATTGTTAAAAAGTAATTATAAAAAATTTGTTGCTGCATTTGTTTTCAACAAAAATAAAACTTAATTATTTTTTAATAATTTCAAGGCCAATAAAATAAATAACTTTCTGCCTGTTTCATGTGCCATATAAATAATTTGTTCCAGAACTTAAGCTGCTTTAAAAAGAAAACAAAAAAATACCTGTCATAAAGGATAAAATGCAAAAAAGGAGTTACAAATTATATGTCTACTCTCTGCCTTGTATATTGACTTGTTTAATTAATTGATGAAACTACCCAATAATTGTGTTTTTTTTTTGGTACGCCAAGTCATTATTAATTTTTTTTTTATTTTTAAGTTTCTTTTAGGAATTTAAAAGGAAGTTTTTTCGTTGTTTGAAAATGCAGCAATAACTCTATTTGCTGTCTGACAAATTATCGTTACACCCAAAAGGAATTAGTGTCCGCTGGCAATTTTAATAAGTCTTTTAAATGTATGTAGCTTGATAATTCACTTTGAGTACTACTACAAAATTTATTACACACCAAAAATTCCGGCTTGATAAACTGACAATCATATATAGATTTCAGTTTAAGTTACCTTAAAATTAAAAAAAAAAAAACAATTAAGAGTGCTATATTCGGCTATGCCGATCCTGATATGGCCTTCACAATGCTGCAGCGCAGTAGACTACTTATCCGCTAACGCACATTCTCAACCAGAATCAAAATAAAATTTGTTGAATACATTTTTTCGTTTAAAACACATTTCTCTAAATAAGCGGCAAAATAAATAATTTTTACACATTACAATTAAAAGGAAAAATATGTATGAGTGCTATAATGAATCTTATATACTAGGGAGATCGATTATTCGACTTTTTTCAATAACCGGTTTTCGAATATTACGAATAGTTGCTATTTTAAAAAACCCGGTTTTCGGCTAAGCAATTTTTAAATAACCGGTTAACCGGTTTTAATTCGAATACTTAAAAACACAAAAATCAAATAAGATTTAAAAATAAAACGTTAATTTGAATAAAAACAAACCAATTTGCAAAGGTAAGAAACCAACAAAATACATAAATATGACTAAGATCAGACTTAACATATATTTTACGATAAAATCCAAGAAAAGTGGGACTAGTAAATTGGTCAAACTTTAGCTAAATTTTCAAAATTTTTTTAATGATTTACTAAACTTTATTTGTAAGAAGATATTTGTATAATGTAATTTAGAAACGGTTGAATGATATTTGATCTAGACAAACGTTTTGCAAAGGCAAATAAATTATAGGAATTTTATAAAGTTATTATTTGAAATATTCTCTCAAATTTATTTTGAATGAGTTTTAATTTGATGGTGGTTAAGCTATCTAAAAAATTCAACCATATTTTTTTAAAGATGCAAACAAAACCTTTTAGCCAGGATTATCTATTTCAAATTATTTTGTTTCAGCATTATAGAAACGAATATTGAACTGCACATTCTCTTTTTGTAAAATTTTTGTCAATTCGTCTACTAAAATTTAAAACATTCCATGACATTGTTTGATTTCTTCAATTTTGTTTTTTAAAAATTTTCCCATATCGTTGATTCCGTCGTAATGTGGTTTTCAGCATGAAGAGATGCTTGAACTAATTATAAGTTTTTAGTGCCTTAGCGGGCATTTCGTCCTCGTCAATACAACGGGCTAATATTTCACCCAATGATTCATTTTTTGCAGCGTATTTTAGTAAAGTATTATTTGTCGTCTCCTTAGAACTACTTCAACGGAGTTGTTTCATTTGGATCACATTAATGTCAAGCATGTATAAAAATTAAAGGTGATTAATAAGTCGTGACATGGAAGAACCTTTGTAACTTATAATTTTAGGGCACTTCAAGCACTTAACTTTGTCTTTTTAATCGCATTCGAAAAATATATAGAGATATCATTTATATAAAACTATATTTAATATTTAGAATAATCTTGCAGAATTTACTATTTACTTTTTAACTGAACACGTTTTTGTAGTATTTTGAATAGCTTTTGGTTTTTTTTCTACAAGAACACACACTTTTATAAGCGATTTGTATTTACAGTGTTCATAATGTTTTTTGACCTTTGTTACATTTTGTTTTGACATTCTTCATAAAAAGTTTAAGTTTAGCCAATATTCAATTAGAAAATACTTAAATTACGGGTACATCTACAACAAGAGTAAGGAAAATGTATATTAATTACAAATTACTAAAATAACCGGTTAATTATACCAAAATAACCGGTTTATTCGATATTCGAAAAATGGACATTTTAAAATAACCGACTTGGGCAAAGCTAAACTAACCGGTTAAAACCGGTCGAATAATAACCGTTCGATCTCCCTATTATATACCCTTCACCTTGGTACGATAACAACAAAAAGTGGAATAAATATCTTTATACAGATACTAATAAGTCTATTTTGTGCAACGCCTACTTCTTTTATCCCGCCCACATTTTGTCGGATATAGCGTATTGATAACCAAGATGTATGTACCTAATTTGTAAACTTTATCTCTTGCCGTTCTACGGGTATACAGAAATCTATAATGTCTTTGTACAGGAGGTGCCACGCTCACTTCTACAATGCCAACCAAATTTTTAGAGAGGTTGCGTATTTGTTACCCAGCTATGTGTACCAAATTCAGAAAATTTTTCTCTTACCGTTCTTTAGGTATAAATAAATTAAGTGTGTGCCATGCCCAATTCACCACTCACGCCCACATTTTGTCGGATGTTGTCAACTGATAACCGAGATTCTTGTACCTTAGAAGGAAATTTTGGCCTTGGCATTCTCCAGATATACAGAAAAGTATAATGTCTTTTAATGGGAAATGGCACGCCTACTTCAGTAGTACTGCCCACATTTTTTTTAAACAGATTTTGGTAAAAGTAAAGTATTTTTGGGCCAAATTTAATCTTAAATACCAAGATAATAAAATGGTTTATGGCCGAAGAGACTTTAAATTTGGAACTAAGATTGTATGGGAGCTATGTGAGTTTTGGACTGATATGGACAATTTTTAATAGGCTTGGTCGTTATGACAATTAAAACGTATATAACATTTATTGCATTGAATTTTCTCCAATTTTGCGACCTGTACTTTGCACACAAGGCTTACTGACTAGACAGCCGGACAAGCGGACGGCAGACATCGTTAGATCGATTCAAAAAGGTATATTTAGTCGATTGGTGTCATAGATGGGAGTAGTGCACTAATTCTGCAGTTTCCACTTACACTTGCCGCTAATGAACTTTAAAATATAATGTATGTCTACAGAAAATAAAACAATGTTTGTTACTTTCTTGAAAATAGTTATGAAGGCATTAAGGGTTGTGTGCTAATAGTTTCTGGGTGTGTGTGCCGTACGCTAAATTATTCGGTTTATTTTCGAACACTGGTTTAAATAAATTCGAGGTTTTGGAAATTCTTCTATTTCGTATTATTAAAATATACACCATTCAAAAAGATCCACAAGACAAAGTAATAATTTTTCAGTAATCAGTTGCCGCCTTGAGCTACACAGAAAAAACTGTTGCCCCAATTAAAGCATAAATCAAAAATAAAATAAATTTAAATTAAAAATTTAATCAAGTGAATAAAACGTTTAATCAAGTGAATTAAAATTTTAATTGTTACTATTAATTTGTTAACTGGGTGACATAAATAGTATCAAATAAACTTTTAATTCACTTGATTAAACGTTTAATCCACTTGATAAAATTTTTAATTATAACTGATTTTATTTTTGATTAATGCTTTAATTGGGGCAACATTTTTGGAGAATTTTTTCTGTGTATAGAAACAATGAATTCGTTTCGCTGGTCTAATTGAATTTAATGGATAACCAAAACCCTTGAAATCCACTCTGCAGTTGTCAGTATTTAAAAGGGTGCTTAAATGATACTTGTATAACAATTTGTAAACACTTCTTACATAATAGAGAAAAATAAACGTATTGTTAGCTATGAGTAAAGACTATATTTATACCCACACGACAATAGTGGAGAGGATATTATGACTTTGTGCCGATGTGTGTTACACATTAAAATATTGGTCATACTCCCACCTTAAAGTATACCGATTAACTCAGAATCACTTTCTGAGTCTATCGAACGATGTCCGTCCGGCTGGATGGCTGTCTCTCCATTTAACCTTGTGCGCAACTTTGAAGAAAATTGTATAAAATTTGGTAATTAGTTTATAATTGGCACAAGGACCAAGCCTATTGAAAATGGGGCAAATCGCTCCATAATTTCATATAGCCCCCATACAACATGCTTTCCGGAATAGGGTTTTTGTGCCCACAATAAAACCAATTTTGATGAAATTTAAAACATAAATAGATCCATATTTATACGGTCACGAGGGGAGAGAGGGGCAATTTCGCCTCTCAGAATTTAATGAAACATAGACAGAATCCTATTCATGCAGCCACATTTGCACTTCTTAAGACTTCTTACTTGTTTTCCTTTAATTATTGATATTATTACAAATTTAAATAATGAATTACACTAACTAGCAACTTGTATCCACAATGCTAATTCTAGTGCTGATGCTTTAACTAAATATGTAATGTTGTAAAATTTAAAGTTAAAAACTTAAAAATAAAATTGCCTCGGTAAAATTTAAGAATACTGAATATCAAACTTATTTTTAAAAGATAAAAGTATAACGCTTAAGTACCAAATTTCACAAAGTATTCTTTGAAAATGCTCTTGACGACTGCAAAAGTGGTTCTCAGTTGATTTATTGACAAAATAGTAAAACTTTTTATAACTGTTTTTTTAAGACATTACAAGCACTTGCACCAGCATATAATACTATACTATAATAATACGTACAACGCAGGTGTTATATAATTCAACTCACCATTTTTCAAATTCGCAAATTACTCTTATAATTTTTGCAAAAATTAAATTTCAATTCTTGTAAGAACATTAGAAATCTCCATACACAAGTTTTTCTATATTGTCCTTATAAATTCACCACTTTCTTTTTTGCAAATTCGTCGAATTTTTGCAATTTTGCAAAACTCAACATAAAATTCTTATTTGAAACATTCCAAGTTTGCATACACATATATTTTTGTCTATTATCCTTTTTTATCCACAGTGCAAAAAAACTGCCTTATCGACTTGTCTGTTTGAGTGTTAGTACGTGCAAATATACATAGTTGATGGTTTGTGTGTATGTGTCCTTTTTCTTGATGCTGTGTATAGAGACATCCTTGCTGATGCTCTAGTTTGGTACATTTCTCATAGATGTCGCCACTCCTTGATTTGGCTTTATCTCGTTATTATATAAGGGTGAGTTTTAAATTGTTAAAACATTTTCTTGTTAAAATATTTGCATACATTTGTAAGTTTAGAACGTTTAAATAAAGACCTTGTTAAAATATTTGCATACATTTGTAAGTTTAGAACGTTTAAATAAAGTCCTTGTGAAAGAAATACAAATTTGAGGTAAAAAACTAATGATTTCTTTTAAATAAGAGAACTTATAAAAAAAATTCCACTTCATCGAAAATGTCCTATTTTGTAGTATTAATTTCTATTGGCAATTTCTAAAATAGTGGTCTGTATTCTTGTATGCAAAATATTCCGACTGTCGCTTAATATGTCGATATAGTCAATTCATCGATAACTGAGTAATGAACAAAAAATATGAACAAAACTTGAGATAAATCATCTTACAGAAGCTTCTTTATGTTTTGCTGATATGAGTGAATCTGCTTAAACAAAATCAGTGCAAAAATGGCAAAAATGAAAATTTTTGAAAGTTAAACGAACAATTGAAAAATTCTTAGAGTTTCAGTTTAACCTTCTAATTCGAGCGCTGTCCCAACATCAGCCGTCCTAACAAAGAAAACAAAAAAAAATTTGGAAACCATTTTTTTTAGTTCTCACTATAATCTCCTCTTAATTTAATTGTCTAGCTCCAAAAAAACACAATCAACCGCAAATTTAACCTTTTTATTGTTGGCAAATCTTTTGTCAACGATTACTTTTTCGAGCTTGGGAACAGAAAAAATCCAAGGGAGTTGAATTTGGCCTTCGCAATAGTGGATGTATGAATTTGTGCAATATTTAGATGACAACGCAGCACCCATCTTCCGCACAGTTTTCTCATCATCAATTTTTGGGAAGATATGTGATCCATAGAAACTTTAGCCGAGAGTATTCAATACCATTTTGTAGATTTTCTTAACCGTTTCTCATTGCATTTTTTGAGTTATGACGACGTTGTAGCAAATGAGCGATATGTAGCTTGGCGTTAATATTGGTTGGACTGAGGCCTTTCAAATGAGAGTATTGAATAACGTTACGGTGACAAATTCCAAAAATATCTATTTTTATTTATATCTATAAAAATAGTTTTCCTGCAAAAGTCAAAAATGAAAAAGTGCTCTAAAACTTAAAAAAAAAACGTTTTAAAAAACACGTATCACATATACGTTGAAAAGAGATCATCTATAATTAAATCTTTAAAACATATCGCACTTGCTCAACAATACTGTATTAACTGAAGTTTTAAACATTTTCAGTAGAAGCAAGACAATTTTTAATTTTACAAAAAAAAGGAATATGAAAAGTAATTTTTAAACCCAGCGTTTCATTACCAAAAAGTAGACAAAATAGGACGATATTTTGGGGGGGTGCTTTAAAACCATGTGAGATAAGGCCATTATGGCTTTATTGCTCAATTGAATGGGAGATAAAGCCATAATGGCCTTATTGCCCAATCATTGAGAGGTAAGGTCATATTTAAAATTTTGCGAAATGAGAGATATAGCCATACCTTTTCGCAAATGAGAGATAAAGCCATATTTTAAACTTTAGTATGCGAAGCCAGATTCCAATACTTTACTTTAGTGTTTCCGGGAAAAAAAATTTTTTTATTCTTGTGACGCACGCAGGAAAACTTTATTCAGCGAAGCCACCTGCCGCGTCCTACTGGAGGAGAAAACCCGTTAGCACGGCCGTAGGCCGCCACGCAGAAAAACTTTAGTATGCGAAGCCAGATTTCGTAAAAGGGAAAATCTATTATTAATCAATGTAAAATGCAAAAGTTCTTCAAAACTGAAATGAGAGATAAAGCCTTTTTCTAATATTGCTAATGTGAGCTAAGGCCATGATGGCTTTATCTCCCATTCAAATGAAAAAAGGCTTTATCTCCCTATTGAATGAGAGATAAAGCCATCATGGCCTTATCTCACATAGTTTTAAAGCACCCCCCCCCCCCCCACGATATTTTTACAGCGTTAGATATGAATATTACGTCTCATATACTTGCCAGTATATGCCTGTATAATAAATGATGGATTGTAAATAAAATGTCCTAGATATAAAATTAAGTCCATTTCAACCTTTTGCGAATAAGGGGCAAGCTCTACCAGCTCGCAATAAACATTTATGCGAACGAATTTCATGCATTTAAATTATCTTTATTAAACCCTGTTTCTTAAACTTATTGACTTTTTGTAGGCCATATCACATCAGTTATTTTACTACACACAGAGAAAAAATATGGTTGGTCATGGTTACGGCAACTACGTTATGTTTATTGTAACAATATATTGTTGTCGAATGCAAAATATTGTTATTTTTATTTAATATCAACAATATTATAGTTACTGTAAACATGTCAATGTTTATCTCATTTATAAATTTAGGTATGGTTCACTGAAAAATAATTATTTTTATAAAAACTAAATAATGATAACTTTGAAAACATATTATATTCCTCACAATCATTTAATGATATTAAATAACCATAACATGATAAATTTCTATACGTGTACTAATAATATGTTTAAGATGCAAACAAAATATCTTTATAATATTTATTAAAATATCCAATAATATTTTGTTATCGCCATTTGTAAAATAATTTGGCATCAGTTGTGTCGTTTGTTTTACATATGCCTATAGAATTATTTGTTATTCAGTGGTTAAACAATTTAAAAAAAATTCCTATTTAAAGTACAAAGTTTAAAGAATTTAAAAAAATAAATAAATTGTTGGTACATTAAAAAAAATTGTAAAGTGCCCCAAAATAAAATATCATTGCTAAACAAATTTTAATATTGTTTGAAAATTTTACAAAATCATTGACCAGTGTTTTGTGTTATTTTAGAGAAAAAGAATGAAAATTCTACAAAATAAATTGTAAATAATTGCGACCTACGACAAAAATATGATGTGAAATACACTGTAACAGTTTTACGTTAAGGTTGCCAGTAAGTAAATAAGCATAAACATATATTAAAAATATTTTTCGGTGTTAGGTTTAATCTACATATTATTATGATTACTTCTCAACTTATTATGATTAACATGATAATAATATGATTAATTCTCAACTTATTATGAATAACATGATAATAATATGATTACATTAAATTATAATATTATGTAATAAAAACAAATTAGGATTAAGGGAAAAATATTGTGATGTAATATTACGAATATATTTGGTCATAAGATGATACAATAATAATCGTAATATGTTGACTACAATCATGAATCTTATCAAAATATGTTGCTCTTAGAATATGTTTACCACAACCATGTTTTTTCTTTACGTGTAGGCGAGGGAATTGGAATCGGGCATAGGGCTTAGGTAAAATAACAAAATGATTTAGTTTCATAGAGCTCCTCAACAAGATCCCAATTAATTTTTTTATAACGCGTTAATAATATTTATTTGCACTAAAAGAAAATGAATTTTGTATTTTTAATTTATTAATTTACTTTGGAGTTTAATAAGACCCTGCGACTTTAAGTGAACAAAATTTTTTTAAAACAAACGATATCGCCCAACTCGCTCATATAAAATCAATCTTTCGAAACTCCATTTAATAAGCCCTTAACCAAACTCAATAATAATAATTTTGTGAAATAAGATCAAATTAAGTTTTATATGGCTTGAAATGAAATCATAACTTTTTGAAATGGTTGGCCCATATAAAACAAGCTCTCGAAATATACCCAGCAAAAACTTCTCTTACCATGCAAGGTACACAGCAACAATTCTCCAAAGTTTTTCACCAATTAAAATATTCATTAAAAACAAAATCAATTTTAATTAAACGTTTAATGAAGTTAATTAAACGTTTAATTTATACTATTATTGTGGTTACTGAAAAACAAAATTATTTTATGGGGCTAAGATTCATATCTATCTACATCTCCATATACAATTTTTTCGGCTTTAAGCAGCGATATACGACCCAAAATATTACATTTTACAATTGTTTGCGTTATATGCATTATGTATATGTTGTTGTAAATGTTGCTTAATGTGTACAATGTGTGTGCACAATAACATTATAGAAGAGAAAACAAAAGGCGCTGCTCCCTGAATTGGCATATCGCTGTGATTTTATGGAGGGGTTTTATGCGGGACTGTGGAAAGTGATTTTATGGAGGGCGTTTATGTGTGATTTATGGATAATTCTGGACTACCAAATTCAAAATTTTGCCATGACAGAATAGATATTATTTATACCAGCTATTTTCGAGATTACACGCAGAGAAAAAATATGTTTATATTTGGTTACCTCCAACAAAACTATTTTTAGACAAAATTTTAAACATATTATGGGTAAATTTAACCATATTATTTTCACCGACAAACATATAATTGTTAAATTAGTCCTCCATCAAGAAGCTACAACCATATTATGGTTGCCTCTAAACATGTTATGGTTATATGACAATAATTTGTTTTTAAATTAACAATAGTATTTTCCTCTTTTCTAAGAGCAACATGCTTTGGTTGAAAATCAACCATGCTATTATAAATGTTAAACATATTTTAGTTATTACTAACCAAAACATGTTCGGAGGCAACCATAATATGGTTGTGCCTTCTTGATGTAGGACTAATTTAACAATAATATGTTTGTCGGTGACAATAATATGGTTAAAATTAAACATAATATGTTTGCAATTCTCTTTAAAAATAGTTTTGTTGGAGGAGACCAAATTTAAACATATTTTTTCTCTGGGTGTAGTTTTTGTATGAGATCTAATTAAGGCCAAATATGGAATTTTGAATTTGGTGAAATTAAGGTTGCAAGAAAATATGTTTGGGTCAAATTTAATGTGAATACCAATACAATAGGAAGGTTAATGGCGCAAGTCTGTTGCGCAACTCTTGATTTGTAGGTGTCAGCGGTAAGGTCGAGGAAAGGGGAGATTGCTCATAAATCTCAATATTTAAAAATAATATTTTTGATATGGAATTTATAACTTAACTTTTAAAATATGCACTAATTGGATAATAAAACAATTTTTTTCATATTTTGCAATTGTTATTTTAGAGCTACATTTTATTCCCAGTTTTTAACTAGTTTGTTTACTTACTAAATAAGAGGGATCATTTTTAAAAATTAATCGAAATGCCAATCGTAAAAATCATAAAAAATATTTTAGGTTTATAGCAGGTTTATGAAACGAATTTCCTATGAAAATTTGTTTAATAAACCTTTTAATAATCCAAACCATTTTTCTGAATATGGGGTTAACCTTTAAAAGATTAAAAGGCATAATTTTAAGCAACATCATTTTTTAGTTTTGATTTTCCTGCACATATTAACGTCGCTATGGGGTATGCAAATTTAAGGAGGATCTGTCATAATTTTTAGGGTGTTACGAGCCTGTTGTGTTAATTTTTACAACTTGTTGTGGGAATTTTTTTCAACATTTTTTTTGCTTTCGCGACAAACTACATGATTGCAAATATTTTGTTCATTGACGCTTTATGTAAATTGATACATTTCCAAAAAGAGACATACATATTAAAGGCAACAACCCTTCCTGCTACTTCAGTACATGGAAAAAATAGTCCTTAAACAAATGTCACTATAATTTAATTAATTTATTGTCACCACTGATTTGACTGCCTTGATTTTCAGCCTTTGGTAAAATTTCGAAAAAAAATTTGCATATAAGCAACGTAATTTAAAATTTGCATATATTTTGCTTAAATATGCGCATGTGCGAATTTCTGTTGTTCTCTTTGCGCAAGGAAAATATTAATTTTCACAGTTTGTCCCAAATACGGTCATGGTTGGTAATTGCGTTACCCTTTGACATCTAAATTTATGATCACACATTTGCAGCGATTGTATTCAAATGCAGATTTTTTTATTTCCACTTTCTCTTGTCAAGAAATAAAGGAATGCCGATGCCTGACATTTGATCGTTTCGTAAAGGGGCCGCAATGAAACTAAAAGTGATCTATTGTTAGGAAATCATTTCTTACCTTATTTTTTAAAAAAAAAAACTTTCATTTCATTTATTCCCATTAATCATTTTTCTTGTCGTTGATTAAAATCTTTTGAAAAATAATTTATTCAAAAATTTTTTAATTTTTTTCGACAACAATTGAAATTTCAAAAGAGAAACGTAAAAGAAATTTGCATGTCGTTTTTTAAAAACCCTTGTTAAAGCAAAAGCGTAATCTAATTTACATATTCACTTTTTTGTTCAGATCATCCCTTATAGGGTTAAAGTTTTCCGTGGTACTACTCAAGATCACAAGATTCTTTTGTTCAAATATAAATACTTTCTTTATAATTGAATTACGGGTTGCTGGGGGAAAGGGTTGGTTTCTTAAAGGATTTCTTTTGGAAAAGTAACGTCTATCTCACGGCATTTGTGGTACAGCTGTCTCTAAAATCAATTCAAATTGTGTTCTTTTCATTTTATCTTTTTCCAGCAGACACTTTACTTGTGAGAGTCTGTTTTTTTTTAATTTTAAGATGTGTTTTAAATTGAAATTCTGTATGTGATCGTTTTACTTTTATTTATTCAATCTACATATCGCACACTTAATCATTAACAGGCACAACTCAAAATTCCAAAAATATTTAGGAGAGGCAGAAACTTTTTTAATGAAATTAAGTTCCACAAATGTTAAAGAAGAAGAGTTATGGAAGACAGTAACGCAAACGAAATTTTCGTGGTCGCTATACATTTGATTTTTGAACTGGTTTATAAAAAAAAAGATTTTGATAAATTTTGAGTTGTGCTTGTTTATGAATGAGTGTGCGATATTTTAATATTCTCTACGAAATATTTATTTAAAGAAAATGCATTCTTTTGTGCAATCAACTGAAGTTTGATATTTTTTTTTTAATTTTAAATTTTCTAGACTTTTATATTTAATTTTTAAAAAAAATAATTCAAAATGCTTTATTCGTCGGTGCTGAATCTTACCCTCCCCCATTGTTCGATAATAAATACTTTTCCTGATTTCGGTCATAACTCGCAGGGCTGTGTGGAATCGTCAAAAATTAGTTCTTACTTAGACTCCGACTCCAACCACTGAAATTTTTTAAGTCTGACTCCGACTCCAACTCCGACTCCTGCTTTTATGTTGATGCTAAATGTATATGAGATTGGTCCTTAGTTGACTTTGAAGTGTTTTTGTAACGCAGTACGTATTAAAGGGTTAAATATAGCAAGAAATTTATTCTATAAGAATTTAGAATCGATATTTTAAATATCGCATCGCCAATTTCAAAGAGTTTTTATTTTCGAAATTGTTAGAAAATGTTTTTAAATTTGTTTTTTGAAAAATTTTGGTGTCGTAGTCGCGAGTTTTTGTGGTTACTTCGACTCCGACTCCGACTCCGATATAAAAACCACAACTCCGACTCCACAACCCTGATAACTCGGCCTTTTTCACTCCGATTCGACAGATTTAAAACATTTTTACATTTTGGTCATAATATGGACCGATTTTTCCGGAAAATATCTTCTAATAAAAAATCTACCAAGGTAAAACACCATTTGGTATAAAGATTGATGTTTGACTAATGACGTCATTCGTTGTCATTGGCGGTGAGTGCTAAACGGCAAACTCCTCTGAAGAGATTGTTTGGTTACAATCGAAACTAGTCAGGGCAACCTGTCCGTGAAAACCTGGGTTCAATTCCCAGCTCAGTCAAGAATGAAAAATTATCAATAAATTTTAATTAATTTCATGTTGTAAAATTCCTTTCTTCATAAAAATAATTTAATAAAAATTAAATTCAATGAACTTTAGCCTGATTAAAATACGAAATATAAGAAATGCTTAAGCACCCGCCGCAAGTGCACTCGTCGATTGATAATGTACTCGTGTTGCGGAAAACTTAAAAGTTAATTCTTACAAAAGTTTTGTGTTTATTGTTTTGCGGCATAAAATATTTTAAGGATATTCCACTCTTTGTTGTTGCATCCTCTGTGGACATAAGGTGCAGCTAATACCTTTAATTCGGCAGAATTCAACATTGACACATCTCTTTGAGATCGCGATTGACCAGAGATCCCACCTGGTACCACGGGACTCAGTTGCCACCGGTGACACGGCACAGGTCTGACAATTGGCTCAGATCATCGAAAGGATACTTGTTTAAAGACTGCTTGCTTTGTATACAAACAGTTCACTCTTGCGTGAAAGAGGTGTCTTAAAAAAAACATAATTTTTTCCGCCGAGGATTCTGTCGGTGGTCACGCAGGGGCTGTGCTTTGTACCAAAGATCAAAAATCGAGGGAAGGCTGGCGGATCTCCCTACATTGTAAAGAAAAATCGTTCCATCCGCACTTTAATCAAGCCAGAGCGGTTTTAAGAGCTACCGTACGGATTTCCCTAAATCAAGTAGAGAAATGCTTGATTTAAATTCTGATTATACAAATGTTCCGTACTTAAAATAATCCGAAAACGGGATTGACTTAAGTAAAAGTGAGATACAAGTTAGCCTCAAATTATGCTTGATTCAAGAATTCCTATGTTAATGTAATCCCGAACTCGTACATGAAATAAACCGAATATACAGCCATGTCACAGAGTACAATTCCGTTCGGAAACGGAATTCATTCCGTATTTTGGTGCTTCAGAAAATTACGAAAAAACTTTGCGGAATGAAACCATTTTTGTTTTCATGAACGGAATGGGAGTTTTCTGTATCTTAAGGGCCAAAAAACTATCAAAATATACTTTCTATCAATAAACAAATATGTTTTCTTTGATTCCGAACGGAAATAAACTCTGTGACATGGCTGATAACCTAAACACATACCCGTTACATATTTTTGTTTCACCCGCCCTTTGATTATAGGCGAATTCTCGATGATAAGACACCAGCAGCATACGCGATATAGTTTTCGCAATCATTCTACTTTGAAATTTGTTCTATCTAACTAAATAATTTTAACAAATAGTATTTGGGAATTTTTGCTTAGTTGTTTTTTTAAAACATAAAAATATAGTGTTTTTTTTTCTTTTTGTAGTGTTGTTGTTGTTTCTACACAAAAGAGGCAAATCGTTATTTCCTTATTTTTCAGTGATGTTGTTGTTGTTCCTACAACAAACTTTTGGAAACACACGCGTATGCATGCATATTGGTTTTCGAAAGTTATCCCATTTTGGATTATTTTTAGTCCTTTTTAGGGTTATACGTACTTAAAGTACTAAAAGTAAGTAAAAAAACTAAAATTTAGTACGAGTTTTTTCTTTATTTGTAGATGCTGTTGCTATTCAACAGATGCTGCTTGATATTCCTAAAGCAGGATGTTAGATAGCTACTGCTCCCTAACAAGGGACCAATGTATAATTCTGATGGATTACACACTAACAATTTTGCTACCTGTGTGTGTTGTTGGTGCTCACTCGCGGGGTCATTGTTAAACGCTTTGTTGGTCACCCAGTGATTAGCCCGTAAGTCAGGTGGTCAGGCAAATCTATCCACATCTGTACTTTAAATTTGGTCCAAAAATATTTTATTCCAAACATAATCATCCAAAGCTCCCATACAAATACCATTCCTTAAAATAGCTTTAAATGTCATAACTTCTTAAAAATTTTGTTATTAATATACAGATCTGGATAGATTTGCATGAGCACCTGACGTACGGGCTAGGTGACCAACAAATCGTTTAACAATGCCCCCGCGACTGAGCACCAACACCACACGCAGGTATACAAACAATTATACATTATTCTGGAAATAATTTTGTTTGGGGGCTATGTGAAATTATGACCGAATCTCGTTATTTTCATTAGGTGGGTTGGGTATAAAAAAACAATTCTTCCAAAAAGAAGACAAAATATTTTAAGTGTTTAAACCTTCCTCGTTTTAAACCAGTCGATAAGGTATACCAATCGATAAGGAGTATGATTTATTGTGGCAATAGCGTGCCAATTTATTCAAATCTTCTAACATTTTATAAAATGATTGCATAGAAGAGCATAAATAAAGTCATGCGAATATCAAAAATTAATGATCTTATTTATAAAAGATAAAACAGCTTTTGATAGAAAATCGTTTCATACACCATTTTTAAACCGGTTTTTTTTTTAAATTCGTAAAATTAAGCAAAAGCTTATAAAAGTTGGGCACGGACGGAATATGCGAATTTATTAATTTAAAACATTTATTTAGTAGTTCTGGGTTTTCACTTAAAAAAAGTTACTATCGTTATTTTAATATACATTCTTAATATTAGAACTTACCCACAAAATTGTTTGTTGGGTTAACTTTAAAATATCAACTACCGTTTACAAATTATACTTGCTCGTATGTATATGTATGTATGTATTTTTATATATTAACACATACAAATAATTTTTAATAAGGTCTAGTGTAACACACGTAGTTGTTAGAGCAGTTAGCAAAAAAGGATAAAATGACAAGAGCAACAAGCAAACAAACATAAAGAAATACGAGTAAATACTTTTACTTTAACATACAAAAAAAACTTATAACAATCCACGCACAAACCCAAACAAAACAAAACTACACACACACACATAAAATATAAGCAAGGACGAAAAATATTCACATACAAACAAACAAAAGCTAATACATAATTTGCATTTATTTATCCATCAAATTGATGGATGCTGCTTAGGGTTTCTATCCCCGAAAATTGCCGGGAATATTAAATATTCCCGGAAATGTTCAAGGTGCGGCGAACAAAGGGTTAGCGAAGCCGAATAATCCAAAAAAATTTTGCAAAAGCGAATACTAACGACATGTTCAAAATTCATGGGCAAATAAAATTTTGTTTTTTTTTTAATTATAATAAAAATGTACTGTATACATCTATATTGAAGGGATATAATGGGTGCTTCAAGTAGAGATACTTTTTTCAATAGCCTTTTTTACAGATCACGTGTGAGTCGTGTCATGCTGTCATGTTATTTTTTGTTTAGTATTGTTTGGCATTTTATAATGGAAAGACTTACGCCTGAACAACGTTTACAAATCGTTCAACTTTGTTACGAAAATTCACGTTCTGTGAGGAATGTGTTTCGTGCACTTCGCTCAACTTATGGTCAACATAATCGGCTTACTGAGCGTACTATTCGCAACAGCATCACCCTTTTTGAGACCCAGCATTCATTATTGTATAATATTCCACCGAATATACCACGTCCAGCACGCTGTGAAGAAAATATAGCTGCCGTAGCTGAGAGTGTACACGAAGACCGTGGAGAGTAAATTCGGCGCCGTTCGCAGCACCTCGGACCGTTATCGTGCCATGATAGATAACCGACTATTTGACGCCTGAAATTGAAGCTCGTGATCTCGGCGACATTTGGTTCCAGCAAGACGGCGCCACTTCCCACACATCGCATCAATCAATGGATTTATTGAGAAACAAGATCGTGTGATATCACACCGTTAGACTTTTTCATGTGGGGATATGTAAAGTCTAAAGTTTATGCGAACAAACCCGCTTCGATTCAGGCCTTGGAGGAAAACATCACGCGTGTCATTCGCCAGTTACCATTTATAAAATATGTATACATTTTACATACATACATATCGTTATCTAAAACGCAAAAGGTTTTATTTATTTATTGGTATAACAGGACTTAAAGTCCTATAATTACAGTACAGGATATACTATTCGTAGCAATTCCATATGCGTCATACAATACAAGATTTTAACATTAAACATAAAAATAAAAGAATTAAATAAATAAATAAATAAAGCCAACTTTTTAAAATCATTGATCGTACAATATTAACCATAAACCGCCTAAGTTATAAAAAAGAAAACAGGTCAATAAAGGGTTTATGAAACGGATTTTGTATGAAAATTCGTTTCATAAACCCTTTATGAACATGCTTTATTTTTTATAACTTAGGCCGAAAGACATTAAAAAGCGTTTTTAAATACAACATATTACACATTTTCAGTTACGGGAAATACAATTAAAAATACATTTCCTAAACTGCGTTGCATTACTAGTAAATTGAACAGATGCTGGTAGTGTGTTCCAAAGACGAATACTGTGCATGAAAAACTGCCTCTCTGATTCCAACTTCTTGAACCTTATCGGGATCAGGTTGTTATTTTTTCTTAACTGGGTAAAAGAAACCCGTTCAAATAGATACGTCGGCTCGCCAGTATAGATAATTTTATGCAAAAGAATAAGACATCGAATATTTACCAAGTCGGAACAATGCACGAAATAAAGTTTAGCTTCATAGGGTGTAACATGAGAGAAACGTCCTAAGTTGAAGACATATTTCAGAATGACATTATTGGGGTATTCACAAGGTGTGCTATCATGGTTTATTATCATAATGTTCTAACATTTTACAATGGTTTAAAAGTATTGTTGTTGGTTTGTAAACAAAAAGTGTCTTAAATAAATAGAACGTTGCTTGCTATGTTTATTGTGCTGACGTAATTAATAGCACATTAAATTATGAGGGGTTGCTTACAACAGTCGTATTTTTTCATGTTATTATTTTAAGACACATGACTTTATGACACCTTGTGAATCCCTCATATATGTAGATGTTAATTTCCTGGTGCTTTTTTGGTCACAGCCTGCAAAAACCTCGCTGCCATATATTAAAGCTGGAATTAGATATGTTTTCGCCAAAACCATACGTATGTATGTTGAACGGGGTTGAGTGTTGAGTTGCCCAAAGTGAACGAAGCATCGCAAATACTTTTCCTGAGGCAGCGTTAATATGATCCGACCAAGTTTGTGAAGAATTAAAAATAATGCCAAGGGTTTTTCCAACATTTTGAAAATTTTACAGAAGAAGCAAATAACTATTCAAAATGATAAATTGCCTTACACTGTTTATAATTAGTTTTCTATTTTTCTTGTAAAATCTACAAATTGTTTTGATAATTGGCAAAGACGTGGTGGCAGAATTTTGGAAATTATGTTACTATATAAAACTTAGTAAGTGTAAAAAACTAACGTTGAAATTAAATTATCGCTTCAATACTAAATAGTTTGCTTTGTTTTTTTAACTTTTCTATAAAATATTATATACGTGTATATTTTTGTACTATAGGATTTGTTTGAATTTTGGTTTTTTAATCTTCTTTTTTTTATATTCACTAAGAACTGATAAAATTTTACCTTTCGAGGGGAATAAAAATTACATGGGAACAAAAATTCCACTTGTTATTGACGATAGGGATAAATATTTCTCAGGAATTAAAGAAAAACTTCAGGATCTTCCGGGAACGTCTAAAAAAAAACCCAAGAAATCAGAAACCCTAATGGTGCCACGAATACTTACTTTAGCTTTTGTTTTGAAAACGAAATATTGGAAAACAGAGCTGTAAAGCAACTGGTTTATTAATGGAACTGACAAATATTCAAAATTTGAAAAGTTTCTTTAAAAATGAAAGGTCTGTTCAATAACATTAAAGTGTTGCTGACGTTCAATATTGTTTCTAGTAGATGTTCACATACTCGAAAAACTTGCAACGCGAGAGTGAAGAAGATTATAAGAATTTGAGAGACAACATTTCTTTTTGAAAATTCTGCTAGTAAAATGTTTACCATCAAGAATTATTTAAGCACCAGAAACATGAATTTGGTTAAAAAAAAAACTTTTGAAAATACTAAGGCCGGGTTTTTGAGATGTGGATTAAGTCGAAACGTAGTTTAACGTACTTTGAAACTCGGATTTATTCTGGCGAAATGTGATTTTTTTTTATAATTTCATTTAAGACCAACATTTTAAGCAAAACTAACCTGTTTTGTAACATTTTGTTCACAAACTTGGTAATAGCGGCACAAATATGTTTTCAGTTTAGCTAAACCTAGTTTAACTGAGATCTCAGAAATCCAGCCTAAGGGGTATAATGACCAGGTCAGGGGTTTCCCCCTAGATTTAGGGGGTACAAATTCTTAGGTGGATAATTTGGAGGGCATAAATACATTTTAAGGGGTTTTCACTACTTGCTTGTCTGTAGATAACAATAACTAAGTAATACTAGATATACATATGTCTTTTCAGACATGACAGTTTTATTCATTCTCTTTTGACCGTGCTACAAAACCTTTTGCATTTTCACGAATGTCTGCTTTCATGTTTAGTTGTTTAATATACATACAAATTAATAAACGTGAAAACTCATATTAAGAGGGCATTTACACGATGTATTTTCAGACATGCATATTTTCTTCATTCTCTTTTAAACATGCTAGCAAAGTCATTTTGTATTATTACAATGTCTTTCCAGACATGTGTGTTTTCATATATATATAATTGTCTATACATATTAAATAAATGAAAAATCATATTAACAAACATACCAAAACACATTTGGTGTCTGTTTTGCAACCCCTCTTTCTTCTCTAACCCGATCGCCTACAAACAAAACAAACGTGTTTGTTAGACATGTATGAAAAGGCATCGTATAAATGCTCCCCTGTGTAAAAAAACAAATTTTCATATTTTTTGTATTAAAAATTTTTCAATAACATAAAAAAGTATATAATTTTCTTAAATTTAGGAACAATTGCCATATGCCAATAGTTCAAAACAATTGAATTAATGATACAAGTTCTCGTGCATTACTGCTGGATACTGGCGATGTGCTGTGCCCAACTTGCTAGTTTTTGCTGGTAAAGCGTACCTTTTTATTTCTTTGGGTAATTGGAAGAAACATATTGAAAATTTGAAATTAACTCACTCGTTGCAAGTTTCTGCTAGTAAAATAAACCCAGCAGAAAAAGGTAATCAAACAATCAGCTTGTATTATATCGATACCAGAATTCATTATACTTAACAAAGTGATCCTTTCGAAAACAAAAAATTCCTTTTAAAACAGCTACTAGATATTTTTTTTAAGATTTTTGTTAAGAAAAAAAGTACCAAATGTGTTTTTTATATTAGAAACGCCCATGTTCTTGAATTTATATCAAATGAAGTTTTAATAGATGGAGATTTCAATTAATTTTTTTTAAAAGTGTAGTTTTTCCTAATTTTAAAAGTAGTAAAGATAAGTGGTACTTCAAGCAGAAAATGCAAAATATCACGCGGAAACGATTTCAAAACATGACTGTAAAAGTTCACTAAAGTCGGTTTAGTGTTTGTAAAAACTGTAATAGGAGTAAAATTTTCTAAATTTATATTATTTCAAGTAGTATATTTTAATATATTGAAATACAAAAAGGAATTTTAAAGATTTTTTAAAAAATAATTGATTTCTTATCTATAATTTTTGAATTTATAGAATTTACTGTTTGACAGCAATTACCAAACGTAAATTTCCATCAACATGATAATTCAAAAATCGCAACATCTGGCAGCCCATTCACTAACAGTTAAAAAGCAGAAAACAATTTAATATATCCATATTTGTTATTTATAACTGGGAAGTACAAATTTTGTTTTTTGTAAAGGATATATTCGAAAAAATTCAGTTTATTAACTTTTAATAAACTGAATTTAAACACTTTTAATTTAAGTTTCTCGTTATTTGTTTAATATGAACAAGAATTAAATTTCTTGCTTTGTTTTCTTAATTTGTAATCAGTATTTTCCTATATATTTTAATGTTTTTCCGATTAACAAATGACATTACTAATTTGGTTATATTTTTTCACATTTGGTAACATTTTCAAAAATTTTGGTTGTAGAGATGTTATTGGTCGTGGCAGCACTGTCCCCAGGTTATCAATAGAAATAAAGAGTTCTTATAAACAATTAAAATAATTTATTGATAATTGTTCATTCTTGACTGCGCTGAGATTTGAACCCAGGCTTTCACGGACAGGTTACCCAGACTAGTTTCGATTGTAACCACACAATCTCGTCGGTGGGGTTTGCCGTTTTACTCACTCGGCTATTGCAGCCGGATGTTTTAATTAATTTCATGTTGTAAAATTCCTGTCTTCATAAAAATAATTTAATGAAAATTAAATTGAATGAACTTAAGCCTAATTAAAATATCTAAATTTGGATTAAAAACCATTAACAGTTCAATGAAATAACCCCACTACTAATATAATTTATTAAGTTTAAAAAGTTTTCTAGCCGGTTTTAAAAGGCGAATAATAATCGGATTTATTTTGTAAGGCGTTGTCGTTTTTTGGAATAACACAGGATGTTTGTTACTTCATTCAATCTATTAAAAAAAAAAAAAAAAAAAAAAACACTCGTAACTACAACGCCTTACACAACAAGACCGAATAACTTAGAAAATGTAGATTTTTGTTTGTTTGTTTAAAATTATAATTTAGCAGAATATATATGAAAATAGTTCGGTTAATATGTATAATGCATAAATAACGGCAAATAATTGTTTTAAGTTCTGCACTTAAAACAATTTCGAAAACGGATCAATTCTGAATAAATTCTTTTCTGGCAATTTTCTCTCTTATCCTACTTTTTCTATTAATATTCAACTGCAAGAATGAACAATAATTGTCTCTTATCTCAGAGAAATATAAACCATTTGATTCTTTTAAATTCTGCTTCTATTTTACATACAATGTATCTAACATCTAATGCACGATACTAAATAGTAAAAAAAAAAAGAAATTCGTAAGTTTTGCTTAGAATTCGCACACAAGATTTTACGTTTTTGGGGACGAGGAAGGGTGTCTACGTAAAAAGCTTTTCAAACAATCAAGTTTACACAAATTCAACCGATTTTGAAGAGAACCACCACCATCACTTTTTCTATTTTTTTCATTTGCCGTTAAGGACTCACAATGACAAAAACCCGTGATGAAAAATGTTTGAATTTGAAAAAATAAATTTTGCAAATTCGTTTTTCATTTTTGCGTTAATATTTTCTTTCTATTCTTGTCTGTATTTTTATTTTGTTATAAATAAAAAAAACCCCGATAAAGTCTCGCGGGTATTCTAAAAGCTACCGTCGATTTTGCCAGCAAACACTTATGATAGCAAATTTCAAGCCTTCCTTCGAAGCTAAGTGCAAAGAATATTTTTGGTATGATTGCTACTTTAAATAAAGCGTCAGTTTGTTTTGCTACTTTTGCTTCCAAAGAAAATAAAATTTTCACCCGAAACGTTACTTAAAAACTGTGGTAAATTATTTGAAATCCTCATACCCCAGCAAAAGATATAACGAGAGTTTAAAATGACTTATACGCATTTTTATCAGGAGCGCCATTTAAAAAAAGTGAAAGGATTCTAATAGTGATTTCCAGATACTGGATATATTTATGTTGCTTATAAAAATCTGTTCAGTTTATTAAGGAGAAGAGACACTGCAGCACTGATGAAATCAGAAGAGCGCAAAATACCTTTGTGAGCGGGAACCGTGATCAGGGGAATTTTCGTTTTTTATTGATAGGACTTAAGCTTAGGAAAAAGATATGATTAATTATTGTAAGTTCACATTAAATATATGCAGATTCATAAATAAATTATGAAGAAAACGTTTTTTAGAATCCTATTTTTTTAATTCTTCCCTGTCTCTGTTCAGTATGTTTATATATTGAAGGTGTTGTGAAAACGTTCTTGTGTATTTTTCTATCTGCAATATACTGACATATTCAGCTCCATCATCAACTCAGGATGTTACCAACGGATACATTTCTTCTTTGACAACTTATCTTAGAAAAATAACAGCAACAACTACAGCATAAGGAAGGAGCTGGAGCAGCAATCATGAAAGAACATAATATATTGTCGCTTCTTTAGCTTTGTGTTTTTTTTTTGTTTTTTGGTGTGACTGACTGTAAGACAAACCGAACGTTTTGCTATCTAAAAGCCTTCGTGTTTCAATATTTTTTTTTTTTGAGTGTATACGTTCTATAAACATACTAACATGTAGGAATATTGCCTGCCGCTGTTGTTTTATATCCTTTCGTTGCCTGATAACAAACCAAATTTATTTTTCTTTTTTTTATTATCCTTAAGAAATCATCTTAAATTTTAACGGTATAAAGGAAGATAAAATAGAAATAAATTTAAAATTTTATTAAAAGATAAAATATGCAAAATATTTTGCGAAATTGCATTAAGAAATCAATATATTTAAATTGGGAATAATGATACTTTTTTTTAAAATAGCAGCTTTTGTTCAATTTAGAAAAGAATTGAGAGGAAAAAAAGAACCCGAGAACTAATCGCATTTAAGCTTCCATGAAATTACATATAAATATATTTATATATATTGTTTTAGAATGATATAGAAAATTCTCGAATTTAGAAAAATTTAATAGGTTAACTAATTTTGACCACTAGCAATTTTAAGGTCCATTTTTTTATAGTCATGGATGTGATGTTATGATTAAAAACCGTAAATATCGTTTTCAGCATCCTTTAAAAGTAATTATTTTTTTAATCCAAATTTAGATATTTTAATTAGGCTTAAGTTCATTGAATTTAATTTTCCTTAAATTAATTTTATGAAGACATGAATTTTACAACATGAAATTAATTAAAATTGTATTGATAATTTTTCATTCCTAACTGCGCTGAGATTTGAACCCAGGCTTTCACGGACAGGTTGCCCAGACTAGTTTCGATTGTAACCACATAATCTCGTCGGTGGGGTTTGCCGTTTTACTCACTCGGCTATTGCAGCCGGATGTTTTAATTAATTTCATGTTGTTAAATTCCTGTATTCATAAAAATAATTTAATGAAAATTAAATTCAATGAACTTAAGCCTAATTAAAATATCTAAATTTGGATTAAAAACCATTAAAAGTTCAATAAAATAACCACAATACTAATATTGTTAACAGCTAAGGCACGAGCTATGTTTACATTTGTCCTTCAAGTTGTGCTGAAAAAGGTCAACAAGAAACAAGCAAGACAAAAACATGAAAAAACAAAAATGTACTTTGGATTTCAAGAAGAATTCTTGACAAAAAGTACGAAAAAACAGAAGTTAGGAAGAACATGTAAATTAATTAAAAATATATAATCATTCATTCAAAAGCAAATTTCGATCTACCAAAGTGAAATACCATTTTGGTTTAAGGATTGATGTTTAACTATTGACGTCATCCGGCTGCAATAGCCGAGTGAGTAAAACGGCAAACCCCACCGACGACGCACTGTGGCTGAAAATTGAATTTCATCGGCCAAAAGTCCAATTTTTTGTCATCGCCGATTTCAAAAATTTTATTGCCATTCGATAGCAAACATATTAGAACTAAGGTATCAAAAAAACTAGATTAAAATATTCGTAATTGTGGCTGTGGCATGCTGCTGGAAACAAATATTTTATTTTGTTTTAGAAAAAAATTAATTTTTGTAAATTTGATCAGAACTAAATTATGATTTCTCGCAAACCGTTATCAATAATTGGTCGAATTTTTTTTTGTTATATTAATGGGATAGTAGTCTTTTAGAAATGGATCATTACATCAATGTATCATTTATACCTGATTGATGTGTTATTAAATGTTTCCCCAGGTTCTATATTTTAGTTAAATCCGAATTTTAGAGGAGTAGAACTTGTTAGGGTCAAAAGGGGTCAAAGAGATTTTAGTACCATCAGAAAGCTGAAGGTGTCCTCTTTAACCCCATATATACTTGTGCAACTGTTTGGAACTGTCTGTTGAACACTTTTTTCATTTTAATGAAATTACTCGCAACATATGACTGAAATATAACACAATGGTTTACGAGCGTTTTGTTTTGAAAAATAATTTTGCTTCTTATGAACGGCTGAACATATTTGAACGAAATTTTAAACTTTCATGGCCGGGTAGCTTTTGTGTTGAATTGGAAGAACACGGGTCCATGGAGGGTCGGGAGAGTGACTTGCGGACCTCTAAAATTGGTAACCTCGGAAATTCAAACTTTCAAAAAATTCACCAAAAATATATTTATGGATTGCAAAAAAAAAAAATTTTACTTAAGCTGAGTTACAAAAAATATGTTAAATGTTTAGGTTATCTCCTTTGCTTTTGGAGATATTCGGATAAAACGTATTTTTTGGCTTGATTCTTATTATGTTTTATGTCAAACTGTTATCAATAGTGGGTTCAACATTTTTTATATTGATAGTAAAGCAGTCTTTAAACAATGATATGTTGTATTACTGTACCGATTATACCTGCTGTGTTATTAAATATTTTTTCAGGTCCTATATTTTAGTCAAATTGAAGTTCAGAAGAATAAAATTTATGAGGTCAAAAGGGGTTAAAGAAATTTTACTAGCTATAGATAGGTGAAAGTATCCATTTTAAACCCAAATGCACTTTTGTACCTGTTTGGACCAGCCTATAGAACACTTTTTTAGTTTGTGTAAAATTATTCGCAACATTTCTTTTGCTCTTTTAATTTTACCTATTCATATGACTGAAATATAAGTGTACCAAGCCAAGTATTTTATATTATATAATTACCAATACCTGTGGGATTTTAAGCGTATCCTACTTAAGCCCATTTTAGTTGTTTATTCTACCTTATTTTGCTACCTAGGAACACAGTATAACGCAAGCTATGTATAAAAGCCAGTGGTATTCGAATAAAATCTCAGTTGTTAAAATATATCTAAGCAATAACAATTCATTTTTTTTAATATCTATAAAAATGGAGAGCTTCAGCTATAAAGAATTATCCGAAGAGTATTTTAAAAATAAAAAGGAGGAAGTTGTTTTAAGTTACATTGAAGGAAAACTCAATATATATTCCTGCAGCACTGAAATACGATCGGAACTGCAAAATAAAATAACCGATTTCGTCAAAAACTTAAAAAAGCGCTTCAAACAAGTTGGATGGAGTAAACCTAGATTTTACAACAGTTTTGCAAACTGGTTAGATGGCGAACTCAGTGTCCAGATATCTTCAGAAGGTACAAATGAAAAGAACCTTGGGAGACCAAGGAAATCACTTGAGAACTGTAGCGATAGATCTAAACGGCGGAAGCTTAAGGATATCAACGAAGAAATCGGGGATAAAAATATTCAAGAAGCTTTGCTATATCAACTGCGATCACAAAAAAAACTCACAAAAATCGATATTATTGAAAAAGTGTTTATCGCTAGTCCCAAGAGAACAAAACGGATTCTTAAGAGTGTTCCAACGCCAAGCGATGAAAAACAGTTTTCAAATGAAGAGGCATTAGCATTATTTTTAGATTTGAAGTTAACAAAAGAGCAATATATTCAGCTCAGAGTACGTGCAATTGAAAAAGGTTCAAATCTATATCCTGCTTATCATCACATAACTGCTGCTAAGAAGGAATATTTGCCACCAAGGGGCACTATTAAAATCACACCTACTTGGAGGCAATTTTCCAACCGAATGAATAGTAGATATAATTAACTTTTATTGTTATTTAAGCAAAAAATATGTTTTTTGTCCTTATTGTTATTTAAATAAAAAAGAAAATAAACATTTAATAATTTACACTTATTAATTTTTTTAATTTAAAAAGTATTCCAGTGGAACTGGTTCCAGTTGAACCTGTTGTAGAGTTGATAATGTAGAAACCTATTCACAAAATGATCATAGGTATTATTACATGCCTATGCATTTTTTTTAAAGGTATAATGGTATATACGAGGCGAAAGTATATGCATATAAAGGTAATACGAATACTCATTTGTTCTTTCGCTGATAAAAAAATATTTTCTCCAGAAGTAAATAAAAATGTTTATATTTTTCGAAAGAAAACATTATGAGTATGCTTGTAGAAGCAATTTTTAGTCAGTTTAACATCTTTACTCCCATATGCCCTATTCCAAATCAAATTTTTCAAACAAAAAAAAAAAAATAATTTGAGTAAAAAATTCTAATAATTCAACACACCGATTTTTATACAATTAGAACAGTAATGTTTTCTAATATGTCCATTATTTTCTAGAAAATTCTGATCAATATCGAGTGGTAAATAGTATTGCCTTTTTTGAACAAAAAAAAAATTTAAAGCCGTTTTCCGGGATTGGGAATTTGGGTATTTCTTAATCAAAAATGGGGATGTTTTTCAGTCCACTGTTTTAAGAATTTTTTAATCTACATAATTCCCAAAATTCATTATGATAGCCTTTATTCATGTTAGATTTATAGAATGTCAAACATTAAAATTATTATTTATATAGTGTAAATGAATAAAAGGGCTTTCAACATGAGTAAAAAATAATAATTTTGAGGTTTGACATTCTATAAATCTGACATGAACAAAGATATATTAATGAAAGTTGGCAGTTATGTAGATTAAAAAGTTCTTAAAACAGTAGGCAGCAAATCATCCCACTTTTTGAATAAAAAATACCATAATTCTCAATCTCAATCATTAGCATTTTCATACTAAATGCTAAAAAACATCAAAACATTCAATTTTGACCTTAAATTTCTCAACAACTACTGAACCGATTTTAACAAAATTAACACTGCAAAAAAGTTCAAGAAGTCTTCTCTCCTGCAAAAAAAAAATTGCAAAATTATCTCTATCGGTTCAAAAGTTACAGATTTTTGGCCGATGAAAAACGTTTTTCAGCCACTGTGCGACGTTAATTTTGTGGTTACAATCGAAACTAGTCTGGGCAACCTGTCCGTGAAAGCCTGGGTTCAAATCTCAGCGCAGTCAAGAATGAAAAATTATCAATAAAATTTTAATTAATTTCATGTTGTAAAATTCGTCTTCATAAAAATAATTTAATGAAAATTAAATTCATTGAACTTAAGCCTAATTAAAATATCTAAATTTGGATTAAAACCCATTAACAGTTCAATAAAATAACCACAATACTAAAATTGTAATTATTTTTTTATATATTTTCCTTTTATTTTAGGGACAGGTTCGAGTTCTACCACTTTATATGAAGGAGACATGTCACTTTAATTAACCCCGAGGATGTTAATTGGCATCTTTTTGGCACTTTGTAACAGGTCACTGAAATAACCTAAATATACACATTTAATTTCGGTTAAAATTATTTCTGGCGCAGATATTTTTCCAAATGAGCCATGTTAATATGATAGATCCTCTTCATATAAAATAATAGAACTAGAGATAATCAGCCACTACCCGCACAAAATCCAGTCATATTACTAGTTTTGTGTCAGTTACCTTTCCTCTGAAGTAACTACACTTTAAACACATTATCACTAGTCAATTAATATCACTTGTTTTCATCTATTTCAATCCGTTCCTTTTTGTTATAATATTGTGTTCACTGGTCACGGGATAAGTGCTCTAAGAACAATTGACACAAATTTCCCGCAGGGATGCATGTCGATTGATCGTAAGCGCCATAGCACCAATTTTACAGCAGAAGTTTATTTTTTATAATTATTTTAAAATCTAGCCGAAAAGTCAAAAATTCTCTTGTTTACCTTTTTAGATCCCTGTTCAATGCGTATTGAACTCGACTAGTGCAGTCCACTGATAACATTTTTAATATCAGGGGGGCTACTCTCTATTGCGATGCGAATATAATTTCGATGCGAAAGCTAAATGTCAACTTGGTACTCTCTATCAATTTCGCAAAATTGTTTGAATATTAAGCAATACTGGTAATAAAAATCAAAGAAAGCGCAGATTTCCAGTAATGAAATGGCAAAATATTTTATAAAAAATTGGAAATTGAAAGTTTAAATAAAAGAAATAATGATGATTTGCGAAAAGAAAAAAATAAAAAGGTGCGAAAGACAAATGCGCAAACGCATTAAAGAGTACCAATCACTAGATTTCCTACAATTTTCTTTCGCATCGCAATAGAGAATAGCCCCCAGGGTAAAATTTAGAATTTTGGATTGCTTTTAATTTTGGCCCGAGGTGCCTCGCTTTGGGATCCTATGGAGGTACACCTGATGTATATGTCTATTAGAGCGGGCCGATTTATAAGGACAACAATTTGTCGATATTGTGCCATAGATTTTTCGATAGCTTTTGGCATGAGTCTAAAACCCAAAAAAAAAAAAAAAAAAAAAAACTTTTTTCGAAAAATGATAACAAAATTTTGAAATCGGCGAATTTTTTTTAACATACCCACAAAAAAAACTTTAAAAATTAACGCGTTAATAAAAATGTTTTCGACAAAAACACGTCCAAAACCTCAAGAACAACATTGTTTTGGAAAAACTGCTATCGCCTTTGTTTTTAGCGTACAATTTCGCCTTGGAAAGGTTATATTTAAAAAAGATTAAATCAGCCGATTTTTTGTATTGCCTTCTAAAAAAACTTAAAAATAAAAAAAAAAATTAAATTTGAACGCCTCGAAAATTAATTTTTATGTCTCGAATACAAGTCCTTAATTAGGACCTGGAATTTCATTGAAAGCGGATTAACCGTTTAAAAAATCGACAATTATTTAAATTTTTTTTTTCCAAAATCTCCAATCGAGTGTCGCTTACGGTCAATTGGTATATAAACACATTGTCAACATGACTTACGATCGAATCAAACATTATGAACACTTTTGACATTTTGTCGATTGAAAAACATGAACAGACCCATAAAAATTTAATTTCAATAATTTAGCCTAATTGCGGTTGTCGTTTTCGTATACGACTATGTAGTTTTTTGTAATAGATTAAATTAACGCACAACATGTGTTCTTTAATCTCCTACAAAAAACAACAGTCGTTTTCGACAACGACAACCGCAATAAAACTGATTATTTTTTTTTCACAATGTCGCTTACGACCATTTCACGATAAGAGGTCGATATGAACATATCGCACAATAAATCATAAACAGTTACAACTCAAAATTAATTAAAAAGCTTTTTTATGCTATTCACCAAAGGTGGAAGGGGTATATATAAGTTTGTCATGCCGTTTGTAATTTCTAAAATACTGATCTTAGACCCTATAAAGTATATATCGATGACTTAATATAAAACAAGTAAAAGTGCTATATTCGGCTTTGCCGAATCTTATATACACCTCACCATGATGCGATAAGAACAATCTACATATATAATATATCTGTGGCATTAAATAATAATGGTTTAAGTCGGAATTTCTTGTTTTGAGATATTAAGGGTTTTACCGAAAATAAATTGTTTGGTTTTTATATAAAATTATTAGTCACAGAAAAAATGCGCATTTATTTAGAACAAAACTCTAAATTTTATAAAAAAGTGTTTTTTAAAGGATATAAAAGTAAAAATAGCAAAAACTGATATATTTTTTATTTAATTAAAAATAATTTATAAATACCAAGAGAAAAAAAATTTATCGAATGGGATTTGAACCCGCCAACACTCAGACATTTACTTACGCCCAGGCTACAACTGACATCAAATGGTTAACATTAACACTAACATCATGTTAGTGTTAGGTATAGCCTCCTCATGTTAGTGTTTTGTTTGTGTTTTAACAGCGCTGTTAAGCAATCTGTCTTGAAAGCTATTTTATAACATAACTTGACGTTTAAGTTTGACAGACAGCTTTTTTTTGTTGCTTTTTATTAACTTTTTTATACAACTTGTCAAAAATACGCGCGTGGCTGATAAATAATTAAAATTGAAGCGCAAAATAAAGTGCAAAATAAGTTTTCCGAAAATAAATTCATTTTAAAAGCAAATTGGTGAGAAATTGTATACTATGTATACTATGTTTAAGCGCTAAACTTTTTCTTCGCTATGAATATAACACACAACCTGTCTTTAGCTTGTTTTTAAACTTATGTTGTAAGATATTTACGTGTTCTCCACCTTAAACACATTGCCAATTTGACTAAGTTATGCTGCCGGCGTTATTGCTTGTGTTAAGACATCACAAATTGCACGTGTGGCCGTAGGGTTATGACATAACGGCTAGACCACTCGACCACTGGTACGCATGCGAACTTAACTTTAATATAAGTAAATAGGCCGTGCAATATTTTTTTCATATAAACAAATATCTTTGTGTGAGTTTGTTGTGTGGGTATGAAAGATGAATATGCGAAATAAAACAACTAAATTATATAAAAAAAGTAAATATTGGTATTTCAGTAATTTGGTCATAACTCGGGCATTTTTCAATCGATTTGATAGATTTATACACCGACTTCTTTAGGAAGAAATTTACCATTTACTTTGCTAATAAAACTTGGACTCGGAAAGATCTACGGATCCCGAAAATAGGTATTTTTCTTAAAAAAAATTATATTTTGGTAATAACTTTTTTGTATCTGAACCGATTTTTCAGAGTTTTTCAGCAAATATTACTAAAAATTTCCGATCTTTTGGTATATAAGACGTATCTATAGGTCATGTAACAGCTCTAAAAATTTAGTTTTTATAAAAATTTTTATGCTTTTTAGCCCATTTTTGGAGTATTTTGCTAATAACTTAACCATTTCTTAACCGATTTGGCAGATTTATATACCCACGTCTTTAGGAAGAAATTTACCATTTACTTAGATTATAAAACTTGGACCCGGGAAGATCTATTGTTCCCGAAAATGGGTATGTATACAAAAAATTTATTTTGGGCATTACTCTTCCATTTTTGGGAGAAAAGTTTCAGGGTTTTAGGGAAATATATGCTGCTAAAAATTGATATTTTGGTATATAAAACGTGTTCATGTCATACTGGAGCCCTAAAATTTAATTTTGAGTATTTTCAATAATGTCTTTGTACGGGAGGTACCACGCCCACTTTTCCGATCGCGCCCATATTTTGTGGGCTACAGTGTATTGATAACCTATAAGTTTGTACCAAATTTGGGAACTTTAGCTCGTTTCGTTCTCCAGATATACAGAAATGTATAACGTCTTTGTATTGGAAGTGCCACAATCCAATCCCGCTCATTTTTTTAGAGTTTGTTTATTGGCAAGCAACATGTTTGTACTAATTTGAAAGCCGTAGCTTTTGCCGCTCTCGAGATATACAGAAAAAAAGAATTTAAAAAACAACAACATGGGATTTATGGAAAAAATTAGAGGTAGTCGTGGTTTTTTGCTCATATCTCAGCCATTTATGGACCGACCTTCATGAATTTCAATAGCAAACAATTCCGGACTATATGTGACATAAATGTATAACAACCTAGCCTTCATCATATCTGGGGTCTTCGGAAAGCCCATTTCAACGGACGAATAGACGGCCAGACGGACAACCGGATTTGAACTTCCCTTTTCAAAAGAAGCCAGAATATATATACTTTATATGGTCTTAGATCAATATTGTAGAAATTACAAACGGAATGACAAAGTTATATATACCCTTTTACCTTCGGTGAAGGGTATAAAAAGGCGCAACTCGATTTTTTGTTTGTTGCAGGGCAGAGAAATATTTAATAAAATCCGCGAAATTTTAGATTTATAAAAGTTTTAATAGAATTTATAATAAAAAGATGCCACAAATGATATGCTATTTAAAAGCAAAATGCATTTGGCATTTGTCTACCAGAATAAACAAAAAGCTTAAAAAAAATTAGTTTCGCCTTCTTTGTATTAAGCCATCGATATAATCTGGGTATTTATGAGTAACGAAGTTGTTTTAACGTTGTCAGGCTGTCCGTTGAAATGGGGTTTTCGAAGATCCCAGATATAATGAGGACCAGGAACTTTCTGCTATTGAAATTTAGCCAGATCGGTCTACAAATGGCTAAGATGTGAGAAAAAACCACGACTGACTCTCCTTTTTAACCATAAAATTCATTGATGTTGTTGTTGTTTTTTAAATATTTTTATTGCCTCTTTACATACATACATGATTTGCTGCTTAAACAGAGAAATGTGATTTTAGCGAAAAAAAATGTACTCATCATTTTGTAATTCTGTTTGATAATATGCGTTAGTGGGTGAGTGGTATGATGAAGGGTATTAAAGATTCGGCACAGCCGAATATAGCACTCTCACTAGTTTTTTCATAAGCCAGTTCCCAAATCACACCTCTAACGACACGAAAATTTCTTTAACTGAAAAAATTCAGGTATTTCAGTTTTTAAGTTACTTGTGCCGCTTGTACACTATCAATTAAAGAGTAATATTTTTAGTTGTGACAATTCACTTAAGAGTAATTGAATAGTTTTCTTTCACCTGAATAGTATAATTTCGAGTTGTGACGTTATAAATCTAAAAATGGGTAAAGTTTTTAAGAGGAGTCACAGCCAGTGATGTCAGATGGAATTTTTAAAATTCCCTACGTTTTGATAAAAAAAATCCCCACATTTCCCTACAACAGAAAATTTTTCCCCCTACAATTTTCCCTACCTTATATTAGTTATAGGTAAACTCAAAAATTATAGATAATTCTATATAGTATAAATTATTTACACTAAACACAAAACAAAAACATGAATTTAAAATAAATTTCAGGTAGCTTAAAGTAAACAACAACAAAAATAACATAACATAAAAATATTCGTATGTTTGTATACCTAACATCTAAAAAATTTGTTTGTTGTAAAGGACTTTTCTTAAAAATTAACATTTTTGATTGTAAGTGAGACTGAAGAATACATATGGAATCTAAAACCTCGTGACTCAGTTTATCTTTTTTTTTCGCGCGGATGTAACAATTGAAAATATCCTCTCAGAATCTGTATTGTCATGTGGTAAACTCAGTAGAATTATGGATAATTTTGAGTGGCAAGGGAATACTAAATTGTCATTTAAATTCTTAGTCTTTGACCAAAATGGTTCCAAATCCATCTTTGAAATATAATTTATTTTTTGTTCTGAAAAATTATATTCTAGGGTTAGCCATTATTGAGTAAGTAGTAATCTGTGGTATATTTTACCGTGTGCAAGTTAGCCCCCATCAAGACTAGGCAAGTCTCTTGCGAAACTCTTAATTTGTTGATGTCAGGGATAAGGTCGCGGTAAGGGGGAAAAATTAAGTACAGATTTGGTTGTACTCGGCAAGTTTTTTGCGCAACTAACTTGCCGAGTCTAAAAGGGGGCTTATAAAAATGCAATAATTGCCGCTTTAAGAGTTATAAAAGTATTGAGTACTTGATACTCAAAAACAATTATTTAATAACAAAGTAGCCATATTGTAATTATTGAAGCGATATGATTTTATGCATACCACAGAGGTTTTTTCAGAAGTCAGTTAGATAATATTTGAATTTACATACAAAGGAAAAATACCCTACATTTTTACGAAAATAAAAAATCTGTCTTTTTTCCCTACAGTCTGATTTTTGGAGAAAAATCCCTACAAGTAGGGAATTTTCACATCTGACATCACTGGTCACAGCTCAAAAATTCCTCTTAACTAGTTCCAAAACTACAGCACAAAATTAAATGTCTTCTTAAAGGGATTTCTGGAACTCAATTTTATTATTAAATTACAACCATATTTTTAAAAACCTTTTTTTGCCTCTCCGGAACATTTGTGAATTTTAAGTTGCAACAGTTTCCAATTTAGTGTGCGATATGTATGTTAATAATGCTGTTTTTAAAAGGCAAACTTAAGACCATAATTTAAAAATACACTTGGAAATCGCTCGAAATTTATCGCACCTTTTAAAACCAATCGATTTTCATCACATACCTGAGTGACTTCTTTGCTTCGGGCATTACCTTAATTTTAATACCCACACCACAATAGTAGAGGGTAATATGCATTTGTGCTGATGTTAGTAACACCTGAGTCGATCTAACGATGTACGTCTGGCCGGCTGGGCATGTAACCTTTGGCGCAAACTAAGGTCGCCATTTGGAAGATAATTTGATGAAATTTGGTACACAGGTTTTAATTGACCACACCTATTGAAAATGGGGCGAATCGGTCCATCATTTCATAAAGCTACCATACAGCCTGCTTTCCGGAATAGGATCTTTGTGACCACTATCAAACCAATTTAAATGAAATTTAAAACATATATAGATCCATATTTATATAGCCTCACTAGCTAAGCATTTTGCAAAACAAGGTCCCAAATACGTAGACTTGCAAAAAGTTGTTCTTATATACTGTGGTGTAGGGTATCATATGGTCGGGCTTGACCTACTATACTTTCTTACTAATTTTTTAAGAAGAATTTTGTAGAAAGGCATGAAGCGTAAATAACCCTTCGTAATCCTTCACAAAATTGCAAAGTTGACGTATTTAAAAATTAAGATCTTAATTTAATGAAATCAATAATGTGTTACTTTTTTTTCAGATATATAATTCGATTACTGTACTTACCTCCGTAGGAAATCATTTAAACTCAGTCTCCTTTTTTATGCTGACTCAAGAATCGATTTATTAAACAATTTAGAAAAAAAACTTAAAGTTTATAGAAAATTTGACATTATAATAATTACAAAACAGAAAATCTACATAAAAAAAATTTTAAAAACCGATTCGAGTTTTAAATGGGCCTAACGGGCCTCTGTAAGAAGAGCAAAAAGAAACTTAACGGTTTAGAAAGGGTTTTTTAATACTGATTAGTTTTGTAAGCTCTTCTAACGGAATTTATAATTAATTTTAACACTCAGTGTTGAAAAACATATTTTCAGAACACTAAAAACCCGCTTAAATTTAAAAATGAAAATTTTATTTCAACGATCCTTCTTTTGGAAGTTCATTCATAAAACCAAGATTACAATTTTAGTTTAAATCAGTTTAATATTAAAACATTAATTTTTGTTTGCTCAAGTTTAATTTATAATTGAACCATTATTTTAAAATCACCCGATATAATTATTAAAATTTCATTAAAATTTTTTATTTGAAAAATCGTTTCTATTAATCTTTCGATAACTTAACTGAAGTTTGAGTTACTTTTGACCTTAATAAAACAAAGTGTAATGCTTAGCTTAAACGGTTTAACTAAAGTTTAACCTATCGCTTACTAAACAGAGATTACATAAGCCCGAATAAAATATCGCAAGAGGCGTGAGAAGAAATGCTATAACATTTTTGAAACCTGTTTGTTGTTAATAAATTTCACATTGTTTTATCAGATATAATGGGTTTCAACTTTTGTTAACTAAGCAAGACTGGAAATGGCTTTGAGTACAAAACCACGTTTAGTTAATTGAAATATGCCATGAAATGACCTTTTGTAAAATACATATATTAAATTTGTTCATTATAGCATTAAAATTTAATTGAAAAATTTAATGTTGGTTCAAAATAAAAACTGAATAAAAATATAAAAAAAACCGTTAAATTTCCTTTCTCTCCACTTATTGCCTGGTCTGATCTACTCAGTCCAACGATGGGTACAATTTTGATTGGTACAAACATAGTACAATCTCATTTCCTCTTCAGCGCGACGTGTTTGGGCCTGGAAAAATACCGACTCACGATGACCACACTTGGGACACTCATGATCTTCGGTGCGTGGTAGTGTTGGATCTGAGATGACATCTGGGCAAATGTGAGTCAATTCATCGATTTCGTGCATAATTTTGTTCACATAAATGCAATTGGAATCGGCTTCCTGGCGATAGTCACAATTACGACAGGCATACATCAAAACCTTGTTCTCCTTATCCTCTTTGGGATACAACATGTTATTGCATTCTTGACAGAAACGTATACCCACATAGCCGGGTCCTTCATTAGAGGCAGCTTCGAATGATAGAGACATTTTTTTGACTCTGGTCTCCTTCGGGTGTTAATTAAATTTAAATAATTGTTTTCTCTGTTCGGCCTCTGCTTAGCTGTGATGGTGCTGCTACGCAAGGACAATGACTTTTGTGTGTGCAAGTGTCTGTATGTTTGTTTTAACTTCAATAAGTCTGCAACGTTACTGTCAGCCTTGAACTTGAAACCTACTTAATTTAACTGTTGCTTAATTGAGTTTCTTTTTGGACTCTGTTACTACAACTACTCTACCTCGCACAGATACCGAGAACAGCAGGTTGTTACGTCATTAAAAAATCTCTGACTGCCTGTATATTTACAACAAATTTTGTCGTTGTTGGTGTTGTTGATGTACTCTTTTGTTTTTGCCTGGAACGTTGAGGATGGTCTGTAATGAAAAAAGAAAAACAAGAAGAAAAAAAATATATTTTTAGTAGTGTTTTTAATTTGTACTCCTTATGTTCTTTGTCTGTGTGTTAATTTTTGTGTTTCACTATTTCAGATTGTTCCTACGAAAATACACACACACACAGTTAGTTAAAATAATTAGAGAATTTTTTAAAAAGGATGTGTATGTATATCCCTCTACAACCATCATGTATATCGTAAATTCATTAAAATGGGGTGAGGGCAAAAACAAATTTTCCCAATATCTCATACTCATATAAAACCCTAGAGAGCAAAACTTTTTTCAAACCAGAGAGCAAAAACTACCTCAAGCTAAAAAGAGAAGGTGTTTGTATGATTTTTTACTAGAGAGAAAGAATAGGTAAGATTATTGTCCTTTACGCTTTAAGCATTTTTCCACAGTTTATAGCTTTTAGGTATCCTTTACGCCCATGCGCATTGGCTAAAATTTAGCGGCAATTTAATATAGTTCCCCTTAAAACAAAACGCAAGAAGGACATACAAAGAAAATGAAATAAGTACAGAAATTTCCGAAATTGCTCGTGTATGTGAGAGTGTGTGTTTGAGAGAAGAAATCAAATCCTTAGAATAAAGTGATGAAATAAAAACGATAAAAATAAATATTTTATAGTAATGGCTGAAACGGCAGCTAAAGAGTGATTTTAGTTCGTTGATTTTCAATATACCGTTACTGCAATAATGTTGAGGACAAGAATGTTAAGCAGAAAGAAAAAATGGTACCAAAATAAGTTTTAGCAAGTACTTTTTAGCGACCTTTAAAACAGCGAGTTTTATAAAATAAAGTAGAGCTAAATTGGTGCATTGTTTAAAAATATATTATTCATACATTATATATCGTCGAGTCCAAGAAGAGCACTATGTATACACATTTTTCGGTTTCATTATACTTTTAACACTACTTTTTAAGGTCTTCAAAGGTTTAATAAGCTCAAATAGCCCCATTCTACAACCTGAATGGTTTTGCACCCAAATCATACGTATTCTTTGTCATCTCTTAAGCATATTCTGGATATGAATCACCCACGCATAATACACTATTTTCCTCCCACTTTAAAATTTGTGATCAAATTATGGCAATCAACAACGATCGGACTTGCCATTTGAATTGAATTGATTAATAGCCTAGGCCACAATGTCGACCGCTTTCGCTCGCTTGAACTTGCCACGACAAACAGCTGATTTGATTTCCACTTAAAATTTTCAGCACGACAATTGAATCGACAATGCTAGCGAACGATATCGTTATAGTTTTCATGCAAATTTGTGCCCCGGTATGAAATTTTATGCAACCACAACTGTCAAAATAAGTCACTTGTGTTGTGGTTGTCGACAGAATCATGTGTTGCATAATTAACGAATTTATTTCTTTGAGTGCCCCGGTAGGCTAGCTGGTAGAGAGCTAGTCTATCAGTACCGGGGTTGCGGGTTCGATTCCCGCCAGAGACTCTGGTATCCTGCAGACAAGCAAAAAGCTTCGCGGGACTTAGTGTGTAGCAAAAATAAAAAAAAAAAAAAAAAAGGCACTAAATATTTTTTATGCAATTTTATGGTTTTATAAATTATTTTTCACAAAATGATATTCATAAAAATAGATGTCTTCGTTCACTGTTTAGTTGCCATTTGTAGCAAATCAAGAAGCACAGAGCTGTAATTTAATGGATGCCGATTTCTTTTTTCAAACTAGCGTTTAATTTGTGGATTATTTGATGTGACAATATAGTCATTTGACAACCAATTACGTTACTGTTTTTTCCTACGCTAACGCACTCACACTTTTTAAATTGACCACGAGATTGCTCTCAACTTAACCTTTCCATTTGTTTGGCAATTTTACGTTCAATTTAACAGCTGATTAAAAGTTTAGTAAGCAAATTTTTCCTTTGTCTTTATAAATTGTTTTCTTCATAACATCTTGAAAGTAAATTGGTTACAAATTGCGTGCAGCCTACGTCACAGCTTTCAATTTATATAAATTTTGACAAACAGTGTATGTAAAAGACTATCAGGAAAATCTCGATCGTGTGGCTGCGAGGTTAGAAACGTAAAATTTGACAATCTATAATGGATTACGTTGGAAACTTAAAATTTTACGACAAATCAATAGTTATGAGAACTATAATAAGTGACTTGTTATCGCGCGCTTAAGTTGTCGATCGACATCGTAGGCCAGGCTGTATTATTTCCCTTTATAATTTGTCATCTACATAAATAGACTTATTTCTAGCCAGCTGAAACTGAAGTGGGACCCGCACTTTATCAAAAGTTTAAACGAATAAGGAGTCAACTTCTTATTATTTGATTTCGAAATTCTGAATAAGTACAATCGTTAAGGAGGTAAATGCCAACACCTTCTCCAAAAAGGCTTTTACAAAAGAGTGTCGCAAAAAAGAAGCGGCCGACATATTAAAATGGTAACTCCGAAAAATAGCAAATAATCAAGCACTCCAATTGTCAAGTGCTAAAAAACTCGGTTATATTTCAAGGCGAATTCATTACAGGTGATCCTAAAAGCCCTGCTGATAACTTTTTTTCTTTAGCTTTATAATATTTGGATGTCAATATTTTGTTTATTATCTTTGTTTCTGTTTTGATTTTACAAAAACAAATTGCTTGTGGTTTTTGTGAGAGTTGTACTTGTTGTACAACCGAGATTACATAGAATGAATTCGCCTTGGTTATATTTTCAAAATAAACTAAAATCTACAGAGTCAACACAGTTTTTTTTGAGAATATTTGATCACTTTAAAAGACGAACAAAGTTGGTCCATCTTTGTCAAATTTAGCACTACAACGCGATGGGCCAACATAATAACCAACCCCTATTTAGAACAAAAAAGGAAGTAAAAACCCTATTACAACAAATAAAAAAAACATGAACATTTTCTTTTAGTGAAAAACAATAAAAAACAATAAATTCCGACCATTTCATACACTACAACACAGTACACAGAAATAAGAGTGTACCCTATTTGAGACCCTTGAAACAATGACCCACCAGAACAATATTATGCAATGCGGAGTTCATGTTAAAGTTTTTTTAACCGGATATTATTTAGATATCTTAATCTATATGAGATTTGTTTGCCTTTAAGTGATTTAAGTAAGGGGGTTTATATGGGACCTATGATCAGTTTTGGCCTTACCAGCACAATATTTGGTCATTATATTAATTCAATTCAATCATGATAATCCTTCTATTACATAAGGGAATCAAAAATGGAAAGGCGCTAATCCACTTTTTAAAAGAAGTGATGAAAAAAATTATATTTTCTATAAAATAAATAATATTACTACAGTATCGTACAAGTTATTGTCGCCAATTTTTATGTCAATACAATTTATACAATAGTTTGGACCAATTTTAATCTAAATACCTACATAATTAGATGGTTTATTAGCACAAGGACTATTCCATAAAGAAGTTTGTATGGGGTTCATGTGAAATTATGAACCGATTCAAATTTGATGTGGTGTGGGTACAAAAAGAAGCCATTCTTAGCTCATTCTAAGAAATCAAGTCCATCGACAAAAAACATGCATTTGCATGGAAATCGCAACTATATTAATTACCTATAAAAGTTGGCAGCAATTTAACCTTTTTTTTTACTTATTTTATTTAACTAATAAGATTTGTAAGAAAAACCGAAAACCGAACCGAAACCGGTCGGTTTTAGCCATTTTAAAACCGAAACCCCGGTTTCTAATTTTTACGGTTTTTAGCCAACTCTAGTATGTGCAGTATTTTGGACAAAAGTGTCTAGGGGTTCTAGGTCAACAAAAAGCTTTTGAAAACATGTTGTACTTCAAAAGTGCTATAGTCTCTTTTTTTTCCAATTGTACCAAAACTAGTACCAAGCAACCAACTCTTCTCTGCTTTTAATACAAATCAGGAGAATTTCGTAGAGCGAACAACGACAACAAAGAAAGAGTCAGTGCTAAAAAATGCTAAAGGGGGAGGGGGGGGGGGGGGTCCTTAATAGTTGGCATCGGTTTAAAATTGCTTTCCTTGTGAAAATGTACGTATTGTCTGCCAATTTGCAAACACTATCCCCACAACGTTTTCTCTACATCCCTTCTAGCATTCCATCAACTGCGAATTTCCCAATTTCTTTTTGTAAAAAAAAAAGAAAATACAAAAAATGAAACAAGGCGTAACGGGTTAATGCCATAAAGGTTTGTCTTTTTTCCCTTACAAAGACGCAAATTTGGACTACAGGATGTGGGTAGTTTTGGGGGGCAAATAAAGTGTAATAGAAGCCGGGAGGTATACAAGAATAAATATAAGTAATATTTTCTGTAGAAATTTCCAATTTGCATATTTAGATTTAACTACGGATACACCAACTGACATACCTACATAAAGTTTATGTACATATGTATGTGTGTATAAAGTATATGTATATGGTTATATACATATATATTTGTCTGTTTTAAACATGTGTTTATGCTTTTGTGTAGCTGCCAGCAACCAGATGAGTTTATTCAAAATGTGAATTTATTTTTGTTCTTGTTGTTCTTGTTGTTGGTAGTTCGTTTGACAATTTATACAAAATATATATAATAGACATTCGTTCGTTCGTTCATTCATTCATTCATTCAAAACCAAATATGTATATTTTCTTGAAATGATTTTTTTTTTAAATTCTTGGTATAATTTAAGTTTTATTATTATAAAATGGAAAAATTGTCTTATACTATTAAATTTATATCAAATAAGCTAAAATTGTTTTTCAAAAGAACTTGAAAATTATGTATATGGAGCAATCTAATAGATAAGGAATATTATAGATTATTAAAATTGTATCTATGTACTTAAATTAAATGTATATATGTACCCTGCAGTTTATTTTGGGGAATTTTTCAACAAAGTCCCTACACTTTTGTCTGCCTTTGAAATAAAGGGAAACTTGTTTGACACTGTAAAGCTAATGCTAAAAATCGGATTTATTTAAGGGAAATAACCATCAGCCTGCGTCACGATGTCGACCGCAACAGTTCGTTGTCATTTTCGACGACAAATGATTTGCGCTTCTATTAACAATTTTCAGTACGATAAGTCGATCGACAATACAAGCGAACGATAACACAACAGTTTTCATTCAAATTTGCGGTCCACTTAAGCAATGTTCACACCTTTTAAATATTTGACGTCCTACACGTAACCGCTTGTTTTATTAAAAAATTATTGGCTCTTGCAAAACATAAATAATATAATACAATTATCTTCCTGCAAATAAAGTTAAGTAAATTTATATAAAATGTTAGAAATAATGCTAAAGTTTGATCAAATTTCTGGTCACTAGGGTATTCATTTAGTCGGGCTTTTGCTTTAATCGGTTAGTCGCTTGATTAATTAACCGAGGTTTTGGTTTAACCGGTTCATAATCGGTTAATTTTGTAATTGATCGGTTAACCGAAGCTTTTTTTTTATAAATTAAGTAATTTCAATAAAAAAATGCATGAATTATTTATAATTTCCAGTTTATTAGTAAATAAAAACATTAACATAAAAAACATAACAATTATTGAACTAAAACGAGCAAACAAATAAATAATTCATAAATAGGTATGTAATACATATATTTTAATTAATACATACATTTTATGTAGTAAATAGAAAAAATAAACTGTAAGATAATTTTATTAGTTATTTCAATACCCAGGAAAAACTTTTTGAATTTTGGTAATAGGTCGTAGTTATTTCATACGTTACCTGGTAAGGAGTTGTCATTACAATTATCATTATTCTGAAAACCTCAATAAGTACTTGCTAGTAATGACCTCAGTAAGTACTTGTCACTACTATTATTTTCCGTTATAAATATTTGCTTACTAATAATCAGCTAAATAACTACTTATAAGTAGTCTTGTTTTCAATACTGAATATTTACTTACTGGTAACTAGCACCATAACTACTTATTAGGTCTATTAACTAGCGTCAATTATATAAAATCTAGTTATTTTTTGGCTTCTAGTAAGTATATTGTAAGTACTTACAATTGAACTTACTGGTAGTTACATAATAACTAGATATTTTGTGACCTCCAGTAAGTATATTGTAACTACTGAATTCTATGGACAACTCGAACAAAAATAAGTAGTTATTCAGCCGAAAAATAAGTAGTGTTCATATGTCTCCAATATTACTTGCTAACTTACCAGGTAAGTAAAGTTTTTGCTGGGTAGTTTAAGAAGATATTAAAAAATAATTTTTAAGAAAAAATAATTTGGTCTTTAGTTTTGATAAAAACTCGACTTGGAAAAACTTATTTTATTTTACTTATCGTTGATGTTGGAGAAATCGAAAGCAAACCATAATACAGAATAGGGATGGGAAATAAATATCGATATATCAAAATATCGATATTAAAAAAAAATTATAATTGATATATATCGCCGATATTAAAAATACCAATGTATGAATACATCGATATTTATCTACGACTATCGAATTCGATATTTTTAAGACCTCTTTTTTAATAAAATTCAACATTTTAACCGTTGCTGCTTACAATACTCTTGTTTTTTAATAATTGCATTATATGTTTCTTAACTAATATTAGGAAAATAACGGCGCTTTTCTATTGTACATTTTCATAGATTACACAGTTTAATTTTGTCTCGGTTTTTTAATTGATGACAACAAAAAATAAGGGCGGAAAAAATATTCTGAATCTAGAATTATACAAAGAATCGCCTTAATTATGGCGTATTAGCAGCAATAGACTCATGAAAGTTGGAATGTTAATAATAAAAAAACTATTTATTTTTGTTTATTGGAGCATGTTCTTATATATTAAAAATAAAATAATGCACAGTTTACTTGTATAGTATGTGTCACAAGTTTCGTTTACCGGCAGTATATAATCCCAATGAATTTAGAAAAATTTTTTGTGTTCTTTACTCTTTTTATAAAAGTATAAGCGAAAGTTAAGCGAATGAAAGTTTCTTTCGAAATCGAGGGACAGGCAGTAAATTTGAAATTAAAAGATACAATAAAAAGTTAGAATCCAATTACATGTAATACGTTTGTACATATGTAAATATGTATTGACATAAGTATATTAAGTTTTTAAATTTAAATTTGGTAATAATTTCAGCGTAATGGGTTCGATACATTGATATTTTTAATTAAAAAATATTGTTACGATATATATCGATATATTTTTTTTTAATTTGCCCATCCCTAATACAGAATATCTAATTTCTCAGTCCTTTTCCTGGATTTTTCTAAACGTATAACATATTCCATTATTCCATTAGAGTCCTGTTTTAATTTCTTTTAATTTTTAACTCTTCTAATTGTATCAGTATATTCTGTTAAAAGATTGATATGAGAAGAAATAAATTACTAAACGCATAAAAGATCACTAAACACCTTCTTTGTTTGTATGAAAAAAAACTCATACCTTTTGTATATGAGATGAAACAAATAATGAAAAACTCAAAAAATATGTTATAATACTACAAAAAATTAAAAATTTTGTTACATCGGTTAATCGACTGAAATTAGCCGGTTTAATCGTTAATCGAAAATAGCCAATTTTAAATTAACCGATCAGTTAACGGTCAACCGAATGAATACCCTTCTGTTTTGCTTAAAATATTGGTCCTCAATGAAATAATACAAAAAAATCACATTTCGTCGAAAAAATCCAAGTTTCAGACTACGTTAAACTAAGTTTAAATTTAATCCACATCTCAAAAACCCGGCCTTAGAGTTAAAATTAAGATTATAATTTCAAGCGAGTTCATTTCGAAAGGGCCTAGAGGCAGCAGGATAAATTATAATATCTAAAGTTGGTTCACACCACGCGTTCCATGCGTTTGATACCTACGTGACTATTGGTCATGTGTCGCATGTAAAAGTACAAAGCAACCCCACTTCATGCGTTCAATGCGTATATGCCTTTTACGCATCGAATTTCTTTCGATTTTGAGACGTTTTATTTTAAATCCTCTTTATATGGTTTTAAAATTTCTGAAAAACCATGGTCCAATATAACCAAGTTCAAACAGTTTAATGCCTAGCCCATAGTCGATCTAAAGTAGGGTTTCGGCTCTCCTGAAAAAATTTATTTTAAGACATACGACTAATGGCCGATTGTCAAAACATTAGTAGGTGCTTAATCCATTGTATGCCAATCGCTTTGGATATTTTGAAATGACAGATTTATATATTTCCAAAATTTTGCTGGATGTTTCTTTTATATAAAAAAAGATTGGTTATTTATAATCTTCAGAACGTTTACAATGTATTTAAATTTCGGAAACCGCTAATCGTCTTTCGTAATCAAACAATCTATTGTTGTTAAAGAGAACACACATGGCGTTGATATTTCAGAGAATACAAAAATCGGTACATTCTTCGGTAATACCTTCTGCAGACTATGCGACATAACCCTGCCACAGAGTTCGTATTTTCATTTGTTGTCCCTTCAAAAACTCGTATACGTTCAGACGTTACGTTTTTTTTTTTGTTGCAAGTAGCGTTTTTCTTTTCTCGGACTTTTTCATTTTCCGGGAAAGGGGGATTTATTTTTGAATTTTCCGGGAATGGTGCAAAATAAATTTTTTTTTTTTTTTTTGAACAAAAACATATAACAATTCGTGAGTTCTATTAAATAAATTTATCAATGCATTAAGTTAGTAAAAATATAAAAAAAATGCAATTATTTAAATGCAAAGATAACAGCATTGAAAGAAACCAAAATAGTTAAACTGTTTAAAGAAAATATTAAATTGAAAAGAGACATTAATAGAATGATTTAGCAGCCTAGTTCGAATTGTAATCAAAGAAGTGTCCTGCCAATGAAAAAAACAATCCCCCTCTACGGAGGTTTGCCTTTGTAGTTAAAAGAGCATCATGTCATATCTGGAAACTTTCATTTTTCTCAGCACTTCCTTCCAAAACTTGTTATTCCTTTTTATAAGAAAAGTATTTTCTTTGAATTGAATTAGCGTTTTCTTTACTAATTGCTGCATTCAAAATTTCCTGAAATGTTAATTTTCCTCCTTTATCATCATCTCTTACAGAAATAGTATTTACTGCATTTTCAGAATATAATCCGAAAAGTCTTTTATGCAGCTGCTCTGCATATAAATCCATTAAATTTTTTATAAAAAAATATGTGAGTTTTTTTTAAAAAAAATTTAAATTGTGTACATTTTTCATCCACTTTTTTATTTCTTCCATCCGCTTAACTCCTATCGGAGCATAGAGCCTCTACAAAGTTTCTCCAGTTCCTTCTGTCGGATGACTTCGCTTTGATCTCATTCTACGAAATTCCGCTGTTCTGTATATCTTTCAGCAAACAGTTCTTCCAGGTGGTTTTTGGTCGACCTCATTTTCTAGTGCCTTGCGGCTTTCAATCTAGCGCTTGTCGCATTATTTCCCCTTTTTTATTAGTTCGATTTATCGGAGTTCAATTTACATATATTTCTTGACATTTACACTTGGTATTTACACTTATATCAGCAATAAAGTTGACAAAATTAAATAATAAAAAATCCCATTAATCCCCTAACAAAATGTGCATGATCCCGGGATTTTTGTCCCGGGAAACCCCGTATGAAAAACACTAGTTGCAAGCCACAATTTGATGTTTCTATTTAATTTAAATTTAAATACATGAAATTGATTTTACATTTGGTGCAACATTGATTATGAGACAGGCCGCATTGTGTGAAACAGGTCTATGTTTCTTTGCCCCCTTCTTCCCTTGCAAAAGAATCACCAAAATAGAAGTTAAGCACGGACATATTCAGAAGAATATTAAGGAAGGAGTATCTCTTGAATGTGAAACAACAAAATCGGTTTCGCGTCTGGGGTTTTGTAAGCAATAGTTGATCAAGTAAGCATATATGGAAGTTCGACATGATAAGAAAATTAATTAGTGAAGTGAAAGTGGGCAGGCATCCAAAGGGGCAAACAGCCTACTATTCAGGAGATTTACGCCATCTTCATATTCGCTGTGGAGTGTCTGAGGAGGACGGCAAGTGGCTTGAGATTACTTATAATGTCGGATAGCCAAGCCGCTCTTCGAGCACTATCGTCTTTGGAGGTGACGACCAAGTTAGTCATGGAATGTCTAACGTCTCTGAACGATCTGGGGAGACGCAATGACTTAAGTGTGTGTTGGGTTCCCGGCCATGAGAGCCAAGTGGGCAACGAAAGGGCTGACTGCTTGACAAAAAGATGCGCTTTCCACCCATTTATAGGCCCTGAGCCTTTCTTCGGCATCTCTGCTGGTCGCATTAGAGGGACAATCCAGACATGTTCCGAACGTGAATTCCTTCGCACATGGACGTCCATTTCTGAATTAAGACAATCCAAAAAATGTGTGTCCTGTCCCGTAGCAGGACAGGTAGGCTGCTTCTGCTTGAGAAGGGGGAACTTAGGCTAAATGAGCCCAACTGAAATTTACTATCTTTCACCGGGCAGCATAATGGGTCTATACGAAGCCTGAACCCGATATGGTGCAACAAACAGGCTGCACAAAACATCCTCTGGCTCGTGGTGCTTATGGCATTCTATATATATACATTAGAGCGACTCAAAAAAAAAGTGATTTTGTTACCCCTCTGTAAATAAAGGTTGATATGTATTATGATGATTCCCAAAATATTTTGGTTCTAGCGTTGACCATCCGTGAGCTGGACCATTTTTAAAAAAGGTCGTTTTTTCAGTTTTTTTAATTTTTTTGTACTTTGCTCCAAGACGATAAATAAAATTTGGTATCATCGAAAAAAGTTTTTGAAGCAGCATCCAATGGTATATAAAACTTGACCACTTCCGACCTACTTATTGAGATATTTAACTAAATACACATTTTCGTTTCGGGTTTTCATACAAATTCTACGTATGTGGAAGTAATGTTCTGCTTTTCAAATTGAATCTGTTTTAAAATAATGTTAATTTATATTTATTTTGTAGTTATTCACATTAAACGCGAAAATCGCGATATATTTGATCTTTTTTTCATATATAGGCAATATGGGTATAAAATTTTTTCATTTTTCAATTTATCAAAATGTGAAAAATACAATAAAAAAATATAAAATTAATAAAAAAAATACGTAGAATTTGTATGAAAACCCGAAACGAAAATATGTATTTAGTTAAATATCTCAAAAAGTAGGTCGGAAGTGGTCAAGTTTTATATACCATTGGATGCTGCTTCAAAAACTCTTTACGAGGATAATAAATTTTATTTATGTCGTCTTGAAGCAAAGTACAAAAAAATTCGAAAAACTGAAAAAAGACCTTCTTTAGAAATGGTCCAGCTCACGGATGGTCAACTTTAGAACCAAAATATTTTGGGAATCATCATAAAACATATCAACCTTTATTTTCAGAGGGGTAACTAAAACACTATTTTCGGCTCCATACAACTTGAGTCGGTCTAATATACATACATATGTACAATGTCACGATTATTTTTGCATAAGGTAAAATTCTATAAAATTTTTTGTTTTCGAAACCTTTATAAAATTTAATATACGAACTAATATTACCATAAATCCCTAAACCATTTTAAGACATTCCAAAAATCTCTTGAATTCTTTACTGAGTTCTTTTTTGGAAAATGTGCCATTTATGTAATTTTATACCAATTTTAAAATTAAAATTTACCTGATTCTATGCAGCTGTTATTTTTAACACAAAGATTTTTTAATATTTTAACTCCATTTTGTATGCACAAATAATTAGCCAATAGTATTAAGTTATCCTTTAAAATTCAATAAACAACTTATTCCTTGAGAACGTAATTTAATCCCTATTGGTAGACTTTTAGAGTACCTGAAATTTTTTTTTTTTTGAGGAAAGAAACTAAAGAAATATGGTTTAACAGGTAGTTTCACTGCATGTGCATTTATTGGTGTGTTTATAATATTATAATTTGTAATAGGGCTAAAAGATGGCTTGCCATGTCATATAGTCACCTAAATCTAATAGACCGAAAGCGATACAATATACACCACATTATTTACAAAAATCCATTTTGAATTTTACTTCCCTTAAGGCCTTTTAGATTTAAGGGCACGATATGAGAATTTTTTCTTAAACCTACCACAAGTTTAAAATTTTTGCTAAATTAAAATTATATATTAATAACGCATAATATAATTATCTACAAGGATAAGAGAATGGTAATGATATACTTCACACGCAAAGAAGCATAACTCCACTGCTGAGTTATAAAACGTTATCCCTTTTTTTTAAATATAACATCTTTTAGTCATCCCCTTCGAGTGTCAATGACTTTGTTGAACAAATTAAAAAAAAAAAAGCTTACAACAAAATTCCCCAATAAAATTCTTACACTCATAATTGAATACTAATTGACACTTCCGCTTAAACAACAACAAAACAATGAAAACATAAAAAGGAAAATGAAATTAAAATAAAAAAAAAAACAAAAGAAGAAAAAACAAACGAAATAAAAAAGACAAAAACTAATAACAACAAAAAAAGCAATAACAATCCACAATTACTAAATGATAATGAGCTAGATAATGATAATGGGGCAAAGCAATCATACAACTGTAGAGGCAGCAACCAACAACCAGTCAGTTAACAAGCCCAGCCAAGCCAACCAACCAACATTACCTTGACCTTGAAACCTACATTTTAAATAATAAATTCGTTAGCGAATACAACACCGCCAACAACAACTACTACAAGAAAAAAGAGATATAAAACCTCATTATCATTATCAAAAGCAGTAGCAGCGACAACAGCATCCTCGTCATTATTATCATCATCAACAGGAGTCCTGAGCAACGGCAAGCAGTAACTAAAGACAGAGAAAGTCATTATTTCATCAACAAATGAGCCCAACCATTCATTCATTCACTCATTTATTCATTTACTCAACTACTGCAACTAACTACCAAACATCCAGCCAACCAACCATCCTTTTAGACATCAAGGCAGCCAAACAAGACAAAAAAAAAAAAAATTAAGCGAAAAATACACACAAGTAAAATATTAAAATTTTTGTTCGTTATGTGACGACACAGGGATGCAGAATAGAATTAATAAATTGTAAAAGAAGGCGAAAGAATTTGTTTAACATTTTTTTGGATCTTATTTAAACCGTAATTTCATTTCATGAAACTATTAATCCAATTATGAATAAAAATTTCCCGGGAGTTTTTTGCCCTTCTCCCATTTTTCTTATTTAAATTCCATTGTAAAAATGGGAAACACTGCCGGGGAATTTTTATTCATGATTGGGCTGTAATAAAGTGGTGGTTATGGTGGTTAAAAAACATCAGACTGATTTCAAAAATGCAGATTTTTCTATTCAAATGCCTTATACATATATTTTTAGATTATTTAAAAACAAACGTGTAAAATAAATAAATAAAAAAAAATATTTTAAATTAACCAACACTTATTTTTTTATGAAGTATACAAAATTTAAAACGTATAACTAAACAATATCATTCAAAAGTTAACGAAAAGACGAACAAAGTTCTACTAAATAAAAGAAAAGGTTTCTTCAGTTTTCCGATTCCCGGATATGGCCAGTTTCCTTGTTAAGTCAGTAACCGATATGGTTCGAGTCGCCATCAAATTTTTTACTTAAACACGACCTCCAATTTTAAGTGCTGTAGGATCTATACGAAAGAAAGATAACAGTATTTGTCGTTTTGGCGAATTCGATTTTAATTAGTACTAAGACGGATCTTTCAAGGGGACTGTAAGTTATGTCCCTTTGCAATATTGATAACAATTTGCCCTAAAAAGCAAAAATGGCTCAATATTTGCATATAATAAACAAGTAGAAAAGTTATATCTGTCACAGCTGACCGAATGTTACATGATACCCTACGAACATAATTAAATGGTCGTATAGAGAATATGTGAAATTATAGATCAATTCTCACCATTTACCGGACGGGCATCGTTAGAATGATTTAGAAAATCATTTTCGAATATTTCTATGTATTAGACGCATCAGCACACACGCTTATAATTGCTTGTTTCTGATGTTTTGCTTATGTTTAAAATTTAATAGTTCGGGCTAACATTTATTTTTAATAACAACTTGCTTTCTCCTAACATTTCATAATTTACTTTAATAGTGTCATAATTCAAAAGTACTATTTTTCAGTGGAGTCGTATATATTTGTTGATCAAAAATATCGTTCCCAAATATATCGTTTATTCTGAAACCCCTTACAAAACGGAGATTTAAAAATAATCGTAATAAAAAGTAGAATAAACAAATTTTAAACAAGTGCCAACATATGCTTCAAAAAGTTCGAATGTGCGCTTAAACATATAAAAAAGGCTACAAAATGCTCTTTTAACTACAATATGCCAAAAATGCTGCAAAGGGTAAAACATGTAAAAACATGCTGTAAAAACTCAGTGCCAATATTCATAAAAGCTCTAAAACGAATAAATTTTTAGTTTCCGCCTTCTTTGGTCGTACATGGAATTGCATATTTACGGTATCCCTGATTATAATAAAAAAATTTAAATTAGAGATAATTTTCTTTACACATAAAAAATTAGCCAAATATAACAAAAAAAAAAAAAAAAAAAAAAAAAAAAAAAATACAAACTTAAAATGTTTGAATAACGAAAAATCACTTAAATTTAATTTTCTGGTTGTATTCTGATTTCACTTTTACGGACTTTTTGTGAAAGTGATTTCCTTACTATTAAAGTAATCAATCTTAAGTACTTTCCATTAGTATAGATCACTAAAAATAGTACTTTCGTACTTCGTTTGAATGGTACCATAAAATAAAAACAAAAAGCTTTTTATTAGTTTCACTATTAAACTCAATCGCTGCCCGTTTTATTTGTATACTTTATTACTTCATTTGCATGCATTTGTATAAATACTTTTACTCATCCTTTGAAACCTTCAACTACCACTTCTATACCGAACTGTGTTAAATATTTGTATTCGTAGTAGTGACTGCTGTTTCGGCATTCTTTCTAATTTACATCAGCTGCAAGTGCTCTCATTATCATTTATTCATTTCATTTCATTGCGTTTCATTCATTCCCATTCATTATGAACGAAATAAAATGAAGGGAATGACAAAAAAAAAAAAAGTAAACAATTTTAAATCACACACAACAACACAAGCTTTCCAAGAGGATGTAAAGGATGTTTGCTGGCTGCCTGGCACTAAAAAATTTCTGTTTTATGTTGCGGCTTTCGCGTTTTTCTCTTTAGTTTTTATTTCTACAGTTTTTGTATTTAAAACTTTATTCATTTGAATTTCTACTCATCAAGCTTTTGGGTAGAAGAAGAGAGCTGAAAAATAAGGGGATTAGAAGGAAGTTTACAGTTTTTCCACATTTTCATCATGTGCCAACCCGACTTTAACCAAAAAGAGGTGGAAAAAACAAAATATGTAACAATAAATGAGTATAAGAAAAAATGAAAATAAAACAAATTTTTTTTGTTGTTTTGTTTTAATAACAACTAAAATTAAAATAACACACAGTCAACAAAATACCAACTAGAAAATAAAGACAAAAACAACAAGAAGAAAAAAAATAAACCGCGCAAATTGTGCTTAAAATGAAATTGCAGAGAAACAAATAAAAAAAGGTAAAAAAATAACGAAATATTTTCTACATTTTCTATTTTAACAGAAAAAGTGGAAAAACAGAAATTAAACAGAAGATATTTTCTCAATTGCAGACAGTTTAATTGTTGGGTCTGAAACACAAACTATACAATTTAAACGATTTGTTTCCTTCTTTTTTGCATAAAAGTATGTCATTTAACATTCCTCCTTATGGCTCATGGAACTAAATATTTCTATCAAAAGTTTAAGGGGAAAAATGCTTGAACATTTTCAGTTTTGCAAAATAATATGATGCTGTTAATAATGATGGAATTATTTCAGAGCGGGTGCTTTGTTGTGGGGTACTTTTTCAAAACCGAGATTTTAATCTACTAATCATTCAAAATGCAAAACTTTTTGCAATATATTGGTTGGTTGCGCTGATGATTGTAACGTATAAAAATATTAATTTTTATTTGGATAGAACTACATTGTAAATAATAACACAAAAAATTTAATAATAATAAAAAAAAAAAACGTTTGTGTATGTGGACGACGTTGCAGTTGTGGCTATGGGTAAGGACCCTAGACTATTGTCTGAACTTATGGAGTCCGCACTGGATGTCCTAACAAAGTGGTGTCAGGGATGTGGACTGGATTTTAATCCTGCCAAAATGAAACTGGTACTTTTCACAAGTGATACAAAATTCAAAAAGTTGATGCTCCAAAAATAAATGGGATCTCACTGACACTGTCTGTAACGCTAAATATCTGGGGCTCGTATTGGACAGTAAACTGAACTGGAAGATGAACACCATTTCTAGGACTACTAAACCGGCAACTGCATTATATTGTTGTAAAAGGGCCATTGGCCTTAACTAGGGAATCAACCCGAGGAATGTATACTGGCTATACGAATGTGTCATTATACCCATTCTATTCTACAGGGCAGCTGTTTGGTGACCGGCGCTCAATGTGAAGAGTCATCAAACTAAATTTGAGCGTGTAATGAGAATGGGAGCAATAACGGAAACAGGTGCCATTAGAACGACGACCCCCTCAAAGGCATTGCTTACAATCTTGAACTGTTTACCACCATACATTTTAGCGAAAAGGTTCGAACACGGCGGAAAGTCTTAGGGCCACTACAGCATGGAGGGATTACAATATCGGACAATCGGCTCATGAACGTTGATTATGTCACACCTGAGCCAATCGTTGATCCTGGATTCACAATAAGCATTTTGGATAACGTGGTTCACTATGATGACTTACAAATTCCTGCGAATGCGATTCAGAGATTTAAGACACTGTAATGTGTCGGTTGTGGCAAATACTCCGAGCAGCTAAGCTGGAATATTCCTATAAGGCTGCCGGATCAATGCAGTGTTATTCAAGCCGAATTAATAGCCATCTACACAGCAGCGAGACACATTCGGTACGGTGAAATATCTGGCAGGGATATTCACATTATTACCGATAGCAAGGCGGCCATAAGATCCCTGGAAATGTGATAATCACATCGAAAATTGTCCAAGAATGCCGGATGTCTCTGGAGGAAATAGGCATTCAGTGGTTACCCTTAAGTGGGTCCCCGGACTCAGGGGCATACATGGAAACTGTATGGCGGACCCGTTGGCGCATACAGACACCACTTTGAATCAAAACGATTTAATATATGCTATAGGTATTGCACTCCGAAGTAGTAAGCAGCTTAATTTACTCAAGTTTCATTTTATTGCCGGTCAGAGGTGGCTTGATGAACCCACCTGTGGGTAAGACAGGAAAATTTGGCCCATCATAGATGAAAAAGGAGTAGGCGGGCATTATAGCTTTCCAGACGATACCTTAGAAACCTTATTGCGGTTATAACTGGCCACTGGCCTATTGGGAAGCACGCCCAAGGGCTAGCGCTCCCTTACAGTGACCTATGTAGAAGTTGAGGTGACTTGGAGACAAAACGTGTCTCTCTAGTATGGACTTCAACAGGAAACACTCCTTTATTGAGTAGACTAGGTCTCCTTGGGAGACGATGTAACACAACGGGAACTAATTAATGAGCCCACGTGAGCTGTGCTCGATTACGGCTGCCAATGGAATCTAACCTAACAAATGGGCACCGCAGCAAAAAAAATAAAATCGTTTTTCATCAGGCAAGAGTCGGTAACTTTTGAGCATTTAGAGATATGTATTTGCAGATTTTATTTTGCTGAAGTGAAGATTTCTTGAGCTTTTCTACAGTTTTAATTGTATTAAAACCGGTTTAGCAGTTATTGAGAAACTAAAGGTCAAAATTGAACTTTTGATGTTTTTAAGGATTTGAAAATGCTTTTGATTGAGATTGAGAAGTATGGAATTTTATTATTCAAAATGGAGGATGTTTGTATTTGCACTGGTTTAAGAATTGTTTCATACATAGCTGCTTCATTATGATATCTTTATGCATGTCAGATTTATATAAAGTCAAACCTTAAAATTATAATTGTTTTACTCATATTGAAAGCCCTTTCATTCATTTACACTATAGAAATAATAATTTTATTGTTTGACATTCCATGAATCTGACACACAGAAAAAAGTGTTTTATCAATTAAAAAATGGTTTAAAAAGTATTTAAATTTAATTAATGTGATAATTGAATCAATTTTTTTTTTGTTGAAAAAAATTAAAAATTTAATTTTTATTTAATTAACATTTTAATTGTTTTAAAATAAATTTTCAATTAAAATATTAATTAAATGACAAAAAATCTTAATTGACTTTTTTCGTTTAAAATAAAATAGATTAAACATGTAGAATTGTTGTTGGGAATTGTCAATATTTATTTAAATAAATTAACACATTGTTTAAAATGGCAAAGTTTTTTGATCACTTTTTTAATTAAAATTAAAAATATCATTTATTGAAAATATTTTTTCAAAATTTGAAAATTTTTAGTAATCAATATAATCATTTTGGTAATAGGTGCAACAAATTGTTTGCTTGATATTATGAATTTGGAATAAATTTGGTGATTGGAGAAATTTAATTATTTTTTCTGTGCAAGGATAGAGATATTACAATAAAATACTGAAACTATGTAGACTGAAAAGATCTTAAAACAGACTAAAAAGCATCCCCATTTTTGATTAAAAAATACCCCAAATTCCCAATCCCGGAAAAACGCTTTTAAAAAATTATTTTTTTTACAGAAATGGCAATACTGTTATTATTACCATTCGATATTGATCAGAATTTTACGGAAAATTATGGACATACTAGAAAACATTACCGTACTAATTTTATATCTGTTGAATTATTAGAATATTTTACTTATATTGATGGCTGATTTCATAAACGCAGTATTGCAAAGCATCACTAAAAACAAATGCGTTGACAATGCACAAATTTCGGAACCATTTTGCGGTAAAACCCGTTACCATGCAATAATACCCTCAAGGCCTTGTCTACAGAAAAGTTTTGGAGTTTATGAAGCAATTCCTTTTGGTGTTGCATTGCAATACTGCGTTTATAAAGTCAGCCGCTATTTTTGTTGTAAGAACAATTTGATTTTTTATTGGTCCTAGACCATCCTAAAGTATACCGATCGACTCAAAATCACTTTCTGCCCTAGTGCGCAATTTGGAAGATAATTTGATAAAATTTGGTACATGACTTCTAATTGGCACAAGGACAAAAATGGGCGAATCGGTACAAAATTTCATATAGCTCCCATACAAGCTACTTTCAGGAATAGGGTCTTTGTGCCCACTATTACACCGATTTTAACGAAATTTAAAACCTAAATAGATCCATATTTATATGGACACATAAGGTAATGCATTTTTAAAAAAATTGAACTGCGAGGGGAGAGAGGAGGAAATTTCTGCACCTCTGAAACTATATTACAGATTTTAATAAAACTAAATCATAAATCCCTATTTATGTAGTCACATTAGCTATGCATTTTTCAAAACAACGTCCCAAATAGGTAAACTTGTAAAAATCTATTCTTATATACTGTGGTGTAGGGTATCATTTGGTTGGGCCTGACCGACTATATTTTCTTACATGTTTTTTTTTGGGTAGGGCTGTCGGAGAAACAAATGTAAAATTGAACAAATAATGCTTCTACAAGCATACTCAAAACGTTTTCTTTCGAAAAAATATTATATATTTCTGGAGAAAATATGAGTATTCACATGTACTACCTTTATAAGCATATACTAACTCCACAAAAGTACTACTATTTTTATAGAAAAAACGCATAAGCATTTAATAATACAACATACCGTTGCTTAAAGTCGGCTTTCCTACCAATATAAAGGGAGATAACCTACACATTTAAGCATTTTTTTTTTTGCTATGTCTACTTTTTTGCAATCCATAAATACATATATTTTTTGCGAATTTTTAAAAAATTGAATATCCGAGGTTACCAATTTTAGAGGCCAACAAGTCACTCTCTAGACCCTCTATTATGAACCCGTGTTCTTGTAAATCAACTCAAATCACAAGAGTTGACAACTTAAACCATTGCGTTATATTTCAGTAAAATAAAAAGAGCAAAAATAGAAAATATATTGCGAGTAATTTCATTCAAATGAAAAGTTTTTTTTTTGTGTTAAGCTACGGGCACACTTTTTAAATATTTGACCAAATAAGCATAACCACTACTTTTGTTAATAGTTAGTGAGATTTAAATCAAAAAATTAAACTAATTATACTGCTAGGCATATCAAAAAAATATTTTATGTAAGATGTGATATTATAATCAAAATAAATATTGGAATTAAAGGAATTACATTTTAATTTGACCGTTGTTTGCCAAATATTTGCTAGCTTTATACATATGTATAAGACATTTTTGTTAATTTTCCTGAAGATGCTAACTAAAGGTTAGCGAAATATCGAAAAGAAAATAATTGAATAAATAAATATTTTAATTTCTTTTATCATAAAAAAGATCTAGAGCTAAAATAAAAATATCTTCGAAATATTATTAATAAAACGTCAAATAAAACTCAATATGAAAAAAGTGTTCTACAGACAGTTCCAAACAGTTACAAAAGTATATATGGGGTTAAAGAGGACACTTTTAGCTTTATGATGGTAGTGAAATCTTTTTGGCCCGTTTTAACCCTAACAATTTCTATTGCTCAGAAGTTCGAATTTAACTAAAATATAGAGCCTGGGAAAACACTTAATACCGCATCAGGTATAAATAGCACAGTGATACAACGAACCATTTCTTAAAGAAATATGTTTAACTAAATGTTATTAGACGATAATTGTGATTTTTCTGCATTTTTAAAAAACAAAAAATGTTTTATTCTTTCAAAACTTCAACGATATCTCTTAAACTATTGGTCAAATTTAAAAACAATGTAAGCACGGCTTAAAGATAATATTAATGCCGAATTTTGGAAGTTTTGACTAAATATGGTGAATGGTATTTCAGTTATTCCAATAAATGTAGTGAAAGTGCGTTTATTTTGCACATAACGGTACATCTCGAAAAGTCGAGCTGATAGAGAAAAATGGAGTTAAGATTTTAAATCAGCGACCTCAACTTAGTAAAAATTTTCAATACAGATCCATATATAAATAGGTACGTCAAAAAACAAAATGTTTTTGTGTCCATACCAATCCACATGAGATTAAAGAGCATCCATTTTATTCCGAAAGTCCTGGCGTACATTTTGGGCTGGCGGCGATTTTGGTCAATATTTATTTTAGAATAATTTTGGCAATGCCAGCACGGTCAAAGGCGAGCTCTAAAGGTCAATGATTACCAACTTCTCTTGGCCTGAACTCAATGATATGGACACCAATTTCATATTTCAACACAACGGCGCTGCGTGCCACCAGCTCATGCCCCATTCAACATTCAGCAAGAGCGACTTGAGAGCATCGTCGTCGCATGCATAGATTTGACCCCATTAAACTTTTTTTGTCGACCACCAGCCAATTGCGGCGCTCAAACCCAAATTTAATCGTTAAATTCAATCTGAAATATGCGCCGATAACATGGAAAATTTTTCATATCAGTTGATTTCCAGCCAGCGAAGCCGCGGAAATTATATTCCATTGATAGGCCTTTCAAACGAAAAAAAAAATCGTCAATAAAACTTGAACAGTTTTTTTGATTCGCGATAGGGGTGATTGTGTTTAAATTAAATTTAAAGATTAAAAGCGCCTAATGAAGGACAAGTTAGCTAAAAAAAATGTTTGCTGTTGTCGAAAGTTCATTGCTGGGGTAAAGACTTTTGGTTGATACGGCTGTTGCTGAGTTGACAATCTTTAGCCCAGTGAGACTCAGGTAATTATGAGGCGAAGATTCAATTAGCGTGGGAGAGGGAGATATTCCCCCCTGATTGACTGGTTGTCTGTCCTTGTAAACCTTTTTTAGAAAGTGATAAACGTAATTTCATAAAATATTTAAGTTATAGTTATTTTTTTCTTTTGTAAACAACATTGAAATATTCACATATTCCAAAGCATCCTTTCTCACTACTTAAATTTCTAAGACTTTTTTATATGCTAATATTAAAAGTAAGAGAAAAAATTCAATAAACTTTACACTGCATTTACAAATTTATTTATTATTTTAAAACTGTCAAAAAACGAAATCATACTACAGCAACTCCCCCCCCCCCCATTCTCGCTGTCAAAAAAAATACGAATATCGTGGTGTGTGTGTTCGATAATAATAATAATACTTTAGATAGATTTGTGACATTTGCAAATATTTTATATTTTAATACCAACACGAAAAGAGTTTTTTTTTTTTTTGGCGAATCTGTCGAATGGATGGGTGGCACTCGTAATTGTATTATGTGAAGCCTAAAAAGATAAACTTAGACAGGGTTCGTTTGTTGGTAATAGGCTGAGTAAGGATTTAGGAAAATTTGTTGTATGTTTTATATTACTTTGTTGTAGTTGCCGTTAATATTTGGGTACAGTAAGTGAGTAAGTAAACGAGTTCAACTTCATATATCTACACACACACACACGTGTCTTTCCACACTTTCCTTTACTCTACTACACCAACCAGCCAGTACCCGTAATTTTCCATTTGTAAACTTTTCTGTTCCTGTTGTTGGTATTTGCGATATTATTTTGTATGTATCATTTTGGCGTATGTAGATTTTTCACGCTTCCGGCAAGAGTTTTGGCAATAATTTCATTTTTTATTTTTTTGTTGTATTTTACTTGTACTTTTTTTTTAGCGCCTGCCATATTCGAAATGGTGGAAATGTGTGTTTAAGAAGTGTGAGTTAATGGAGATGAGGGTGTCAATTTGTAGTATATCACACATACATATGCTAAGAGCACACATATGTATGTACAAATATATGTATATCATTTTATTTTGACACTAACAAAGAAACACCAAATCGAAGTTGATATTTCATTTACTAGTATCGTACTACAAATTGTACTTACTACCACTACCGTCAATACAACAGCATACAAAAGTGTGTAAGTTTTGAAAGTACGAAACGACAGTCAGTGGTAAAAGTAAAAATTATAAAAGTTAACAAAAGTATTTGCAATGAAACTTTAAAAGAAAGTTTATTTGTTTTTTTTTAATATTGTTTGGAATATTGTTCTCAAACTTATATGCTGCATTAAATCAACTATATTTTTATGCCACATAAAAGTACCAGGATTATATACTAGGGTATTCATTTAATCGGGCTTTTGCTTTAATCGGTTAATCGCCCGATTAATTAACCGAGGTTTTGGTTTAATCGGTTAATAATCGGTTAATATCCTTACTTTCCTTCTTACTTTAAGCCTTATTGAAGGCCTGTTTAGAATTTTTTTTATCCAATTCTGTTTCAACTTATAAAGATGGCCCCATAGAAGGCCTCGACTCTTTTGTAAAAATGATGAGATACGGCATTTTTTGTTTAGTTTTTTTTTCCAAAGAAAAATTAAAAGAATTGCTTTTTTTAACCCAGTTGTCATTCTAATGTACATACATGCCAAAGAAGCGAGGGCGGAAGGCCTTCTCCGCAATGAGAACATATGTAAAAAAGATATGAGTATGGAATGGAGCGAGCAGTCCTTGTACTTCCAAAAGAAGGAGTGCATAGGCATTCTAGAATTAATTCCGAATCCTTCTTTTTCCCGCTGGGATAACAAACCAAACATAACAATTCTTGAACTAAGACGAGCAAACAAAAAAATAATTCTTAAATATATATTACATAGTTATTAATCAATACATAAATTTTATGTAGTAATTAAAAAATAAGCTGTAAGATAATTTAATTTAATTATTTCAATAGTTTAAGGAGACCTTAAAAAACAATCTTTTAGAAAAATTATTTGGTTTAAATGTTTAGGATTGAAGCGATTCTTTTCTTTCATTTCACTTATCGTTGATGTTGGAAATATCAGAAGCAATCCATAATACAAAATATCTAATTTCTCAGTTCTTTTCCTGAATTTCTCTAAGCGTATAAAATCTTTCATTATGCCATTAGAGTACTGTTTTAAGCACATGCATATAAAAAGTACGTGAAAAAAACTGTTGACATCAAACACTTATTTAAAATGAAGATCACTGAACACTAGAGTATCCAATTATTTGACTTTTGTTTTTGTTCGAGTAAGGAATTAATTGATTTTTAAATTTGAATTTTGCTCGATTAAACGAATAAGAGTTTTAATATGTTCGAACAACTCGAATAATTCAAATAATTTTATCCAATGGAAAAAACATGCATGTCTATATGATTTGATTCTCTTATTATATTAATAAACAGACAATAGCAATAAAATAAAAATATAGTTAAACTATAAACAATAAAATAACATTTCATTTATACCACGTATACAGTTTTAAAACTTTTAAATAAAACAAATTACTAAAAAATCAAAAACCCTGCTGCATAACACTCAGGCGCTAAAGACCCCGAAACAAGATTAATGCAATAAAATAAAAGTAAACTATAAACAAAGTAAACACTACTTCGGTTGAACAGACTATAAAACGGTCTGAAAGCCAAAGTTTGATACATTCATTAGGTTCAGCAGCAATCGGGGTCTAGTTATTTTATTTCAGTGTTTTGGAATTATGTCCAGCCTTCTTAACTTAATAGGGTAATTCAGAACACAGAGGCTTTCATCTCAGATTTTTGTAAATTATCTTTTAAATATTTATTTTATTTTAGACGTTTTTGTCGCGGTATTTTTATGAGAGGTCCAGCCTATTTAAAAAAATGTATTATTCATAATTCAATTTAACTAATATATTATTCTTGAAAATCAAGTAAAATTTAAATCAATTGAGACTTTTTTAAATCACCGTAGATTTCCTGATTTTAAGAGAAGGTTAATTTAAGAGCTCAAAGTATGAAGAAACTTTTTAAACTGGAACGTTTTCAAAGTTTGTTCGATTTCAAGTTTACACATATGTATTCGATTTACCGAACATGGCTGATAACTTTATTTTTCTTCATTTTATAGCTCTACTCTATAGTCTTGGGTAATTTGTTTCTTTAACGTATTGCTATTTTGCGCTAACAATCCGTGATTATGTTTTCAATTACCTACCTAATGACACTTCGGTTATTAAGACGAATCTAAAAATACCTAAAATTTCAAAATTCAAACGGCTAGATGAGGTAAGAGGTAAAAAAGGAATTGAAAGTCGGGGAAAAAACAGATAACCCATAATCCGACAGCGCATACTTATAAATGCTGATAAATTTTTTACAATAAACGTCAAACTCAATATAAAAAGCGCTAGTATATTACGAAAATTCATGCGTATGGAATTAGTAGTTAATCGTTTATTACATGATTTGTCTCACACACAACCACATCTAAAAAGGGACTAAAATATGTTCAGAATATATACAGAATATAACAACATGTTATTAAGTTGTAATGTATTTTATTAGTTAGAAATCTAAAAAAAAAAAAATATTTTTATATTAAAAAAGTAGAATTTTCTAAGATTAATTGAGATAAATTGATGGAGTTATTCGTTATTTGAAATAGGCTATTTTGATTATTCGACCAAATAATGGCGAACGTTTTCTGCGATTAATCGAACAACGATTAATTGAGTGGATACTCTACTGAACACTCTTTGTTTGTATGAAACAATATTTTCTAAACACGAAACAAATAATTAAAAACACTGTGTTATAATATTACAAAAAATTAAAAATTTGGTTACATCGGTTAATCGACTGAAATTAACCGGTTTAATCGTTAATCGAAAAAAGCAATTTTTAATTAACCGATCAGTTAATCGGGTAGTAATTAATCGGTTAACCGATTAACGGTTAACCGAATGAATACCCTATTATATACTTACCAGCTTAACCCTAAAGTGTATTTTTTTACTTTTTTCCAGTTTTTTTTTATATAATTATTAAATTTATCAGAACGAAACTTTATGTATTCCTCAATCAAAGTGTTTTTTACAAGAAAACGAGAAAAAAGTGCAAATTTAAACACCGTGGGTGTGGCAATTTTCCTAGGGCTGGCCAGACAATGCCCTTTTAAATATGTACTGTAGTAAAAAAAATCAAAACGAAACGTATCAAAAAGCATACGCAACATATACAAATTCTTTTTTTACTTTAATTGAACAATAATTAAGGAGGTTCTTTTCAAAACTTGACTATTCCCTTTTTGTGTTTTTGCACAATTTGAGAAAATAGTTTTCTAGAAATGCAACAATGTATTTAACCCGAACTTTTGTTGCATTATTATAGACGACAAGATAAGTCATTGCTTTGTAAAGGATCCACAAACTTTGCAATTATATATTTGAATAAATCTAAAATTTTAAATGGAATAATCTAGTTTTGACGCGGCTAATTGGAATAATCAAGTTTTGTAATGTGCTCTAGGGGAATAATCATGTTTTGATTCAAACCACAGTGGAGTAATCTTGTCTTATTGAAACTAATTAGGTATCAGAATTTTTTTTTGAAGTAAAATAGCCTTTAACTTATCTGGATTAATCATATTTTGTTCCAAAGCTGTATATTTGAAATGGGTAATGTGATTTCGAAATGAAATAATCTACTTTTAACGAAATCATGTCTGTTATTACTTTGTTTTCGGGTATAATTATAGAGCTTTTTATAAAATTCCTCTCTTCATAAAAAAAAATAATTTAATGAAAATTAAATTCAATGAACTTAAGCCTGAATAAAATATCGTTTTTGCCAATTCTATTTTCGCAGAATTTTCATTTCAATGTTACCAAACAAACAAACAATTAAAAACTCTTTCTGTCGAAAGTGGAATAATAAGTGTAAGATTTTTCGATAGCCAGAAAAAACTCCATACACAATACAGGGGGCCTAGATGGCAGTTTGTGCCACACAAATTAGGTGTATACTCCCCTACCCACATTAAAATAAAATATGTCATTTTTTTCAATACAGATCTCGTGCATTGTTTATGAAGTTATTTGTGCCAAGTTTGAAAACTCTTACTGTTCACCAGTTGCACATAAATCTATATGGTATTGGTATTAAAGTTGTTGTAAATTTGTAAATTGTAGCTGTGGCCATTCTCTAGACATACAGAAATCTAGTTTGATCCACGCCCACTTTTCCACATTTTTTACAAATGATGTCTGTATATTGATAACCATTATAATTTAACAAATTTGGAAAATTTTACACTTACTGTTCTTCAAATATAAGTGATTCTATTTTGTGCCACTCCTACTTATCTAATCACGCCCACTATTTGCACTGATGACCAATATATTTGTTCAAAATTTCAGCTATTACTGTTCTCTAGATATACAGAAATCTCTTTTGCCTTTGTATGTGAGGTACAACGCTCAAATATCCATTCCACCTTCTTTTTGGCAGATGTTGCGTATCGAAAGCCCCGCGATGTGTATTACATTTGGTAAATTTTTCTCTTACCGTTCTTTAGATATAATTTAATCTATGTTATGCCACGCAACATCTTTAACCCTTCACAAATATTGTCGGATGTTATGTATTGCCTACCAATTTTGGCCCATGCCGTTCTTCGATACAAAGATATCTACAATCTCTTGTATTGCAGGTGCCACTCCCACTTTTAAAATTCCACCCACACTTTGTCGAATGTTGTGTATTGATAATTAAGATCTTTTTACCTAGTTTGTACCCCTTTTCTCCTACCGTTTTTCAGATATACAGATATCTATGTCTTTGTATGGGAGGTGCCATGCCCACTTCTCCATTTTTTAGAGCGGCCATTTTTTAGAGCGGTTGTGTACCGATAACCCAGCTATGCGCACCAAATTTGGAATTTTTTATTACCGTTCTCTAGTAATAAATAAATCTATTTTATGGCAACCCATTTCTCCAGTCCCGCCCAGATTTAGTCTGATTTTGTGTATTACTATCCAAGATGCTTGTACCTAATTTGGAAACTTTGGCTTTTGCCCTTCCCCAGACAAAGAGAAATCTATTATGTCTTTGTATGGAAGATGCCACGCCCACCATTTCAATCCCGCCCATTTTTTAGGGTGGTTGTGTACTGATAACTTAGTTATGGGCACCAAATTTGGGCAAGTATTCTCTTACCGTTTGGTAGATATAAATTAATCTATTTTATGCCACGCCCACTTGTCAGCTGTTGTGTATTGATAACCAAGATGCTGGTACCAAATTTAAAAACTCTAGGCCTTTAAATGCTCTAAATATTCAGAATTTTATATTATCTTTGCATGAGAGGTGCCACGCCCAGTTAAAATTTCCCAAAATATATACCCTTTAGATCCTTCCAGACCATCAGTAATATACTTTAAAAGTTTCCTAAAGATCGGTTCAGCGGTTTAGGCGGCTATAAGGTACAAACAAACAAATAAACATACATACATTTATATTTATATATATAATATAGATGTATATTAATTTCATGACTCACTGTATTTCAAATTCGCAAATATCTCAAGGCCTGTATGTATTATGTGTGGCTGTGTAAGTCGCATGACAATTTGTATGTTTATTTGTTCGTCTATTTCTGTCTATCTGCTAAATAAGAGTTATTGGCATGGTAAGCAAATGTCACAGAAACGAAAATTCTTTAGAATATAATAAAATAACCTACAAAATAGAAATGGTTGTTTTGCCAAATTTGCATCAGTATAAATAAATCTTTTTGTATGTGTTAGTGTGTTTGTGTATGTATTTTATTTTTCGGGGTAATAGGATATGTTTTAGTGACTTATGTCACTTTGAGAAAATCCATCAAATGTTAAAAATTGACGACATTTTGTGAAATGTGATCTGTTTTTGTTATTGATGCCAGCTTTTTTCGTGTTTTATTTTATAGTACTTGGAAATGTTAAAAGAAATACATAAAAAATAAAAGAGATAAATAAATAAATATATTTTTTTTGCGAATTTACTTCTAAAAATATACAACAAAATAAATTTTGCATATTCTGGTAATGGCATCACACTTCAATTGAGTTAGTAATGCTTTGACAAAGTAAAAAAAAGTATAGGAACCCTCCTTTATATTGCTTTTAAGCCCGAACAGCATACGCCATTTTTATTTCGGGTCTTCTTTTACTTTCACAGTTAAAATCAATGACTTAAGACACGTATGTGCAACGTTAAATAAAATTTATCAATCACAAATTAATAAGATGTGAGTGAAGTACGAGTATTATTTTTTATATATGTATTTGATAACAGTGGGTAGTAAATGTAATGGGATAAAAAGAAATGGTATAATAAGTACTATAAATGAAACTATTTAAAAGCAATAATCCAAACTGCATACTTCGGAAGCGATCTTTATAAAAATCTTTAATGGAATATATACTTAGATTTAAATTTGCTAGTCAATTTTTAACAGAAGGTACCGTTATCATTATATTACAAATATTTGTTACCAACGCCAGAATAGAAAATTTTTGTGTGGACCATAAACATCTGAAATTAAAACAAATGCAGCAGAATTTTTGGCTAAAGTTGAAAATATCCAGCAAACAATGTTCTTTAGTGTGTCTTAAAATTCTTTCAGAATACTAATGATTATTTTGAGTACCCACTGTTTATTTTATATTCAAAGATTGGTTTAGATCTGTCTTCTTATTTATTTAAAGAAAAATAAACTGATGGATGTTGTTGAGTACTTTTTTATTTCTAATTCTAAGAAATTTTTGCAACATGGGATTGTAAGTAGTATTAGGCCATTTCCTTTTATCTCTTTGGCAGTTTGTTTTTCGTTTTCTGTTGGTGGTAAAGTACCTTTTTTTTAAGGAAATAACAAAAAATCAATTTCTTACCAAGTTTTTTTTTCTAAATTTAAATATATATAAGCGAAAAAAATATTACCCAGCAGTTCTAAAAGCTACAAAATCGCAAAAAATTAAATTTATCTCTGACTACAATTTAGTAACGAAAAACAATTTCATTAATTTGATAAGAACTATCGCAACACAAAGTGCCGCTTTACTGTCTCCAAGTATTAAAAATGTAGACAGTTAATCTTATCTCTCTTCGTTTTTATGGTAAATGGTTGACTTGCATTTTTGCGAGCTCAGCAAAATTGTCTAACGTGTTTTCCAACTAGATTTAAAACTCCTACGATTTGCTTTAATTCTAAATATTTAAGAGCAATTTTGTGGCCTTTCAGCGCACTTTAACCTAACCTCTATTAATCAGATTCCTTCTAATATTCTTTACGAAATTTTAAGTGGATCTTTGGGAAAGTTTTATATTTAACGTTGTACTTTTGCGTCTTGAAGATGCTCTATTTCTTTTGCCGTTGTCTATTAGGTTAATATGTGAAGCTTAACATTAGTAAGACACAGATTGACACAGAGCAGGCTTGTCTGACACCACTTCACAGCTCAGAACCGTTTCTGTTTAAACCCCACTCAGTGGAAAAAAGATTCTCAAGATGTCAGATAAGGAGCTTGTTTTTGTCTTAGACCTAGACTAAAAGTTCGGCATGAGTTGCACTCGAATTTGATACTTTTTTGCCGACAAGCGGGGCATCCAGTGTATAAACCTTATTCGATTACGCTGAACCTAGTGTTGCTTACCGTTTTTTAGGTTTGCTCTTCATTCCAAAATATACCGTTATTTTGAAAATAGAGAAGGTTGCACAACATACATTCGCGTACCTCAAAAACGTACACTTAATCGTAAACTAAAAAAAATTAAAAGTCAAAAGTTATTTACAGATTTTAATTATTTAGGGATTATTTTGTTTGAAGCTTTCTATGAGTGTAGAAATATTAACTGCATTTTGCAATTTTTATGCTGTTTTAAAAAAAATAGAAATTTTGCTAAAAAAAATTTTTTTTCAAATAAAGTTATACATCTAAAACGACTGCGGAATTGCGATTTTTTAGTTTATTCAATAAACTTAACCGTTTTTGAGTAACGCTAATATATGTTGTGCAATCTCCTCCATTTTCAAAATAACTGTGTATATCGAAAACAAGAGCTAACCTAAAAAAAAACGGTATGAACCACTGGATTCAACGTACTCGAAATAGGTTGACCCGTCAGGTGCCCTTGTCGGTTTTTTCAATAAACACAAAGTTATCAAATACCAAGCGACTGCTTACTAGACAAACGGTTTGTAGTTTACTTAAAAAAAAAAACAAGTTTAATATACACCAGAACTGCAGGGCAGTTAATTTTCGTTTATTTGACTGTTCGTATGCAAATGTACATGTGTTAGAAAGGTAAGTATGCAAATTTGTTTTTTGGTTCCCAATTTAAGTTTGGGAGGTTTTGTTTCCTCTTTTTTTTTTTGGTGGAGTCCTTTTGTCATCAACATACATATGAATTATTCTCTGTGGGTGCTCTTTGTGTATTTGAGTGTCTGTCTGTACTTTATTTTATTTTAACACACACACACACACACACACATTCCATTTTTAAACAAAATTATTCAATCCATCATTTTGTATTTTTGCAAATTGAATTCTAATTTGAAAATTTTGCACACAAGTTGTAGCTTTTTTTCTCCTCCTTTTCATTTTTGTTTTCATTTTGTACTCGTATGTTGTGCTCATTTGACAAAAGGTATTTTCTCTAATTGAATTGCATTGATAGTCGTCGTTACAGTTTATATGGCAGATACACTGACTCTCATGTACATATATGTAGTATTCCTTAGATACAAGTAGAAAACGCGTATGAATTTCTAATATATTTCAATGAATTTGATATTATCAGGTGTTTAGTTCTAAACTACGACGAAATTTATAAAATTTATTAGAAAATCTAATTGTTATTCTAAGGGTTGACAAATTACTTAAGCAGATGAATGTAATGAAGGAAGCTAATATCAATGATATTTTTTTTTATGTAATTATGGGGAATTATTGCCATTAAACAAATTAGAAAATAATGAATTACATTAAATATTAGCTTAAACCTGTGACCTCGTTTACGTGAAAATTAAAGCAAGATTTTAAGAACAGGGTTTATCCTATAAAAAATTTACAGACATTTTATGTAGTTTTCCATATCTTTACTTACTTTATGTTAAAATATTTCAATAACTATATTTAAGGAATAATTTTTTTCGCCAACACATACATATAAGATTCGAGCACTCGGCACTTTAGAGCAGCCGACATTCAACTGTACTTACACGCAGAGAAAAAACCTGATTACTGAATGTTCACTACGACAAATTTTATTCATATTTGCGTTATATGTTTACCCTTATATATTTATTCTGGACCTAATATAACTTAAAGAAATTTATTTATTAATATATGCTGTATATTTTTACTAATACATAAATTTTTTTAAATTAAATTTTTTATTGTTTTTATTGTGAGAACCACAAACTTGTTGAAAAAGACATTTTGAATGGTGTCGGGAAATATAGAAACACGGTTTGAAAGGTCGTTTTCTTTTTTCTTCTGAAGATAATAATGTGTTTGAGACAATAATTAGATAAAAACATTAGGACCGAACATATATTGTTGCTTAAGACGTGTTTGACACAATCATAATCACAAACATTAATGATAGTTTGCGATTGAAAAAGATTTTAGGCCCCCAGAAATTACACTTATAATGTAGGGATTAATCCATATACCAAATTTATCGAAAAGAGAAAAAGCAAAATTGTTATTCCGTTTTTACCCCTTAAAAAGTACCAAGTTTATCCCGTAAAGACTAACATATATTTTAATCTGGACCATATGCAATCTGTATACGAAATTAATCAAGAAGAGAAAAATTAGCAAAGAACCAAGTTTTCTCCGATTTACCTCTTAAAAATTAATTTGAATCTGGACCATATTACTGCAAGCAACATTTTAGGAATTATTATTTTTTGCCAACACTCGACTCGATACTCTTAGGTTAGGTACCATGGGCAGCCATCGAGAGGCAGCTCACGTGGGTCCTTCAGTGGTCCTTTTGTGATATCCAGCGCCAATGCTCATCCTATAGAACAGTTACTGATATGGCCTCAATGCAGAGTTTAACTAGTTCGTCTTCTTAATGAAGAGAAGAAGCGACCTTATTTCTATCCAAGATAGATCCTCCAAGCAGGCAAACACCAGTTCTCCCAGGTATTTTTCCCTGATACTCCGTATCACGACAACTTCTACAGTAGCCATTGTATTCCAGAACCATTCTCCTAGCATGGGCCCCACAGGCCAGTGCCCAGTTACAACTGATACCACTGTTCTAGTGTGGTCCCTATTAAACCTTAGTTATATACTCTTGAGGTACCGGCGTTCAACAGTCCATATGAGAGACAAGGGATGTCTTAATATGTGTACTCCGGCCACTAGACCATATTTAATGTGTATAGCAAATTTATCACAAAGATACAAAGCACCAAAAGTACCAATTTTTTCCGTAATTACATTATAAAAAGTACCCTATATTTTAATCTGGGTCATATGTTATCTCCTTAACAAATTTTTCGAAAAGAAAAAAAATACCAAAGCTAAAAGAGTACCAAGAGTACCAGCTTTTGCTCATTTTAAGCCCCCAGAAAGTACACTGTATGTTAAAGTAGGCGTATCAAATTTATCGAAAAAAGAATAAGTTCGAATTTCATCCCGTTTTTACCCCTTAAAAAGTACCCTATATTTTCATCTGCAATCTGCATGCAAAATTTAGAAAAAAGTACCAAATGACCAATTTTTTACCCGAGTTACCTCTTAAAAAGTACCTTATTTTTGAATATGGACCATATGATACCAGTTCACCAAATTTCATTCAAATCCGGCTTTTGCGTGACAAACATCCAAACGTTCACATTTATAAAGGGCCTTATTGTGAAAGGCGTTGTCGTTAACGAGTGAGTCGTCTTTTGTAATAAATTAAAAAACTCAAGTTGTGTGTTACTTTAATCTATTACAAGAAATTACTCGTTAACGACAACGCCTTGCACAATAAGGCCGAATATTAATAGGATATAAGAATTTTTTTAATTAAATTAATAAAAAAACTAACGCACTATTTCTGAAAGACGGATGTGTTTAAGATTAACGTGAGTACCTGTCATAGGGTATTGTGGTTATTTTATTGAACTGTCGATGGTTTTTAATCTAAATTTTTTATGTTTCCATCAGACTTAAATAAATGTTTTATACCGATTTTTCTTAGTTATGAAAAATTATTAATTTGTAAGCAAAACTAAATGACAGACACAGTGTAATCTCCCTTGATGGACACATTACTTATGTGAATAACCACTTTCGATGGACAAAAAACATTGAGTTCTTTTGAGAATAAAACCTCCTAGAATACGGATATATTTGAATGGTCCCTTCGGTAGCCGGTAACAAAAGACCCTAGAAGACTCAACAAATACCTACATTTAAATTCAGAAATATATAGAAATTTAGGTATGAAAGAACACTGTATGCCAATGTTTAAAGTAAAAGGAGCGGCTCAATGATTCGTTATTGCCATAATTCGTGTTATCTGTTGTTTGTTATTACCGTGTTGTATTGTATTTTAAGAAACTTTCCTCACTATATTGTATTAAACAAAATTTTAAAGTTTATTGCGCCACCCGACATTTAATTTTAAAAAAAAAAACAATCCTTGACTCCTTTTTTTTTCAAACGGCTTTAATATTAAACCAACTTAAAAATTGTCTTCAAACATCACAATCTAAGTTTGTATGTATTTTCTAATCAAAATAAGAATTTTTTTTTCTTTTTTGCTGAACCATTTTATGTTCAATCAAACTAAATGGCAAAATGTCTTTTATTATTCAGATCACAAAATTTTATGACAATCACGCATCAAAATAGCATTCATCAGGAAGAGCAGCAGCAAAGGAAGCAAAATTAACAAGAAACGAGTAGAACAGAAAAAAATGGCAACATAAAAAAGAAATTTCTAACAAAGGATAAAGGATACAAAACCGAAAAAACCAATACACTTTTATTTAGGAATCGATAAAACTGAGGAGGGGGAGAAAGTGTGGGGGTTATTTTTTATACGACTAACTATATGATGAATTTTCATTTTATTTTCTTTTTGTTTTTTGCCAAAGATTTGCAACCTTTTTTTTGGATGGGTGAAAAAATGTTTTTACGATCCCGTTTCCTTATTCTTTTTCTGTCAAATAAAAATTAAAGTTTCCCAAAAAGGGTCGAATGTCAATTGATTTGATTTCATTTTATTTTTTTTTTTGTTTGTTAGTAATTGGACAAGTATGTGTATATGCACTTACAATCATTTTTACACACATGTGTGTATGTATATGAATGTAAAAGAATATCCAATACAGGAAGTGTGTTAAAGCGTGGAATATCACATATGTACATATACATACATACATGCTTATTTATGTTTGTATTTGTAAGGATATGTATTTTAAGACTCGTATATTTATTTATACTTTTGTGTGTTTTGTCGCCCTTAATTTTCGAAAGAGGAGTATTTGATGTTTCCATATAAAAATGGCGTTAACGAAATATTTTTTCACCTAATAAAACATAAAATTGTACTAAAATGTCTTTCATTTTAATGATTTTTTTCATTTTATTGCTAAAATTTGCAATTTGAATATCGAAGTAAATCCACAATTAACAAATTTTTGGTGATAATGTTTTCAAGCTACATAAACGATTAACGGACAAATTTTGAATATAAAAAGTTTGAATACACAATAGTGGAGAAGTAATTGTGTGTTTGTGCTGATGTGTATCACACCTTAAAATACCGATTCTAGACTCACTTTTTGGTATACCAATCAACTCAGAATTTCTTTAGAATCCATGAGATGATGTTCGTCAGTCTGGCTGCCTGTTGATGTAAACCTTGTGCTTAAAGTACAGGGGGATACCGTGCATTTCATTACGAAAGAAATAATCTAGGAGTGCTGTGTATTTTAATTTTGTTTATATCTTATCGAAAACAAAAAATCCCTTTGGAAGCACCAACTCTCTATTTCAAATAATAACAATCCCTTTCGAAAGTCTTACGTTGTATTACGAAAACAAGTTTTAGTTATTCAAAAAGCGTAAGGAAATTGTTCGAAAAATATTTTGCTAGTGACAAAAAGGGAGTTAAATACAAAATTAAAGTATTTAAATGTTTCAAGATAAATAAAAGTGTAAAACAAACAAATTAAACCTAACAACTTTTGATCTGATATAAATTAATTTTTTTATTGAAATTGTTTTAATATTCGTAGTCGTGAAATTTTCAAAAAAAAAAAAAAAAAAAAATACTCTACATGACATATACAAATAAAAAGCAGAATGAAGAAGTGGTTGACTTTTTCTTTGGACTCTTCAAACTAGAGGGAAATATATGGTGATTCATCGTGATGTTTGATTTATAATGTAAAAGAAAACACATAAATTTAAAATAGTCCAAAGGTGTGATATCGCACGATCTAGGTGGCTAATTTACCGTAGCAAAACGTTAAATTAAGTGCTCACCAAAATGATTTCTCAACAATGTCTTTGTTTCACGCGCTGTATGGCTCGTAGCGCCTTTTTGCTGAAACCAGAACTCACCGAGACCATGCGCTTGAATTTCAGGAAGCACATAGTCCGCTTTCATAGTGCGATAATGGTTACCAATGGCGGTAAAATTATTAATTTAATCATTTTTAAAGAAATATGGACCAACGGTTCCACCAATTTTATATGGTAGCTCTGGGTACTCTTCGGGTTACACATCAGCCCAAATGCGGCAGTTTTGTTTATTAAGGGATTCATTGAGCCAAAAATGTGCTTGATCACTAAACAAAATTTCACGATAAAACACCGGATTTTCATTGAGTTCCGGATTTACTCAGACTGTTCTTAATTAAATTGTTCGTTTAAAAAAAAAAAAAAAAAAAAAAAAAAAAATTTTAAGTTCACTTTTAAATTTATGTGTTTTATTTTACATTACGTATATATCAAAGCTCACTTTGAATAACCCTTTATAATCCTTTTTTTTTTATTAAAAAATACTATTATAATATTTTTCACACATTGAATAATTATTAAATATAAAATATAATTATATATAATAATTAAAATAATTATTAAATATAAATATTAGCCCCCATATTCAAATATTTAAGTTTTATAGCAGTTTTACGAAACGAATTTTCTATGAAAATTTGTTTAATAAACCTTTTATTAATCAAAGATATTTTTTTATGAATAGGGGCGTAAATATTATAATATTTTATATTTCCTTCATTTTCAAAGAAAAAATTATCAATTAAAAAGATTGCTTAAAAAGTATTTCGATTTATTTAATGTGATAATTGAATCAATTATTTTTTGTTAAAAGAAAATTTAAAATATAATTTTGATTTAATTAACATTTTAGTTGTTTTGAAATAAATATTTAATTAAAATATTTTTTAAATATCAAAAAATCTTAAATGAGATTTTCGTTTAAAATAAAATGATTTGCACTTGTAGATTTGTTGTTGGAAATTGTCAAAACCTGAGCTATATTTAATTAAATCAATTAACTTGTTGTTTGAATTGGCAAAGTTTTTTGAGCATTTTTTTAATTAAATTTAAAAATACCATTTATTGAAAAAAAAAAAAAAATATTCACAGAAAAAAGTTTTTTTTTATCAATTAAAAAAATGGTTTAAAAAGTATTTAAATTTAATTAATGTGATAATTGAATCAAATATTTTTTTAGTTGAAAGAAAATTAAACATATAATTTTAATTTAATAAATATTAATTAATTATCAAAAAATATTAATTGACTTTTTGGTTTAAAATAAAATAACTTAAACGTTTAGAATTATTGTTGGGAATTGTCAATATTTAATTAAATAAATTAACACATTGTTCACATCACTTTTTTAATTTAAATTACAAATATAATTTATTGAAAAAAATATTCACAATTTTACAATTTTTAGTAATCAATATAATAATTATTGTAAAAGGTGCGAAATCAACAACTTGTTTGCTTGATATCATAATATATATTATGAATTTGGTATAAATTTGGTGATAAACGACAATTTTTAATTTTTCTGTGTTGTGATATTTTTTTTCATTTTGGTATTTTAAGGGCAGTGTTACCAAATTTTTATACAATTTCCCATTTGTTTATAAATATAATTCTGACATCATTTCGAAATTACATAACATGATGAAATCTGGTACATAAATCCAAAATTTCGCATAGCCCCCCCAAAAGTTTTTTTTTCCGGAATAGAGTATTTTTGCCCATAAACTATTCTATTATGTTGGTACACAGAGCGAAAAAACACGTTAAAAAATTATCAACCAATGGTATTAAAATGATAACAAAGTGTTGTTAATATTTCGACAACATCTGTTGTCAAATTTTTAACAAGCTGTTGTCAAATTGATACCAAAGATGTTAAAAATTTCATTGTTGTCATTATTCGCAGCTTATCGAAATAAAAGAGTGCAAATTTTTTTAAATAATTTAAATAAGTAAAAAATAAAACTTGGAAAGTGAAAAATATAATAAACAGTTACGTTCACATTTTGGTGCTACGGAAGAGATTTTCTTTTTGAAGAAAACTTTAATTGTGACCTTAAAAAAAATCGACGACGACGATAAGGAATTAAAAACTCCTTGTATCTATAAATATGGAAGTTATTTAGGATTATTTAAAAGGTAAGTAAAAATACAATAATAAGGAATTTGTAGTTAATTTTAAAATGCATTTTATTAAGATGCTAATGTGACATATGGAAGCTTGCCGTTTATAAATAAAGAAGATGCTGAACTCAAAGAAAAGCTCATTTCATGAAAAAGCACAAGTATGTATGTACATTGCACTGCAATTTTGTTTTATTAAAAAATTATTTGCAATCTTTGTTTTGATGTTTAAAAATTTCAATAAATAAATATATTTCATTTGTTTTTTTTTGCTTGGGTTTAGAATGTATGATGCTTTACTATACACAGAACAATGTGTTGTCGAATTGATAACTGAATGTTGTCAATAAAATAACAATGTGTTAACAATAATGACAACAACTTGTTGTCAAAATGACACCATTATGATGAAAATATATTAACATTTTGTTGTCAGAATGAGACCAAATGACAACGAGGTGGTTAAAAAATGTTGATACCATTCGTTATCACCTTGAACACAGACGAAGTTGGCTCACTTTTGACAACGGATTGTATCAATTTTGGTATTTTTATACCGTTTTTTTCCCTCTGTGTATGTAGAAAAAATGCGGTTCAAACTAAATCATCAAACAAAATGTTATTGGTATCGGTCCATATTTGATCATAGCTCCCATACATATCGCTCCCAAAATTATCTTTTAATGCTATTACTTCCCGATTAATTTTTGTACTGACACGAACATATTGTGTTAGTTCATCACCTTAAGACAACAAATCTCATAAAGATATCTAAATTCGTTACAAAGAACTTTTACATGAATCTTAACTTGATAATATAATTTTGTTTTGACGGGTACATGATTGCCCGTTAACTTAGCGGAGTTTCCAAGTGGACTACTAATTTTTTTTTATAAATAATTTCTTTAATAGCAAGAACCATGGTGGAATAACTAGGTGGCAGCGCTACGGCAACAAATACAACATTACAACAAACATGAAAAATAAGTCTCCGTATACGTCAAAAATTATATTAAACTAAAATCAAATTTTGTCGCCGAACGCAATGAAATAAATTAATTTTTAGCTAATTTTTATTTCACTATGGTGACTATCTTATTCAATTTTAATTTAAATGATCAAAAACTTAATACAATACAATAATCACAGCACAAAACGTGGACTTTTTGTAAACATAAACAAAACTTTGACATAAGACTAGACAAACAATACAAGAGCAAAAAATCGTCATCTGGCGTAGTAATGCCTCCTGTTTATTTCATCATGGCAAAAACCTATTCTTATTTTGAAACTCAAACAAAACCTAGAAGGCATAACGAAAGAAATTTTGGCTTAAGTAGACTAATCAGCGAAAAGCTCGCAGAATATCAAACACGGCAGAAAGCTTTAGTATTCAGCCATGACCTTCATCTCGACTTGTCTGAGTTTCTAACTATCAAAATGAATTTTAAATAGACTTTAATTGTTTCTGTCTTCAAAATACGATGTTTTTTTTTGAAGCAGAGTCCTGACATTAAGGTTGGAAAACATTCTCAGCTTTCGATTGCAAATACTTTGTATAAGTTAGAAAACTAAGAAAAAAAATATCGATTTGCATAATCTCAAAAAGATATTGTGAAACTAATAAATTAATTTGTAAAAATTCTGCAAAATTAAAGGTTTATTAAAAAAATCTTAAATAATTAAATCATGCATATGACCACCACCATTATTAAAAGCAACTTCAACAGAGTGCCCATGTAAGCTTTTATATCAATAAAGTCTTCTTTTCAAAAAGGCTAATTGAAATATGCATGCATATTTCACATGTCTGCCCCACCCTATTATGAAAAAAACGCATGCATCACTTTGTCTTCAATATGAAAGAAATTCAGTTACTGCGTATGCAGCAGTAAGTACTCCTGAACAAAAAAACCTTGCAACAAAAAGATACATAAAGTACACAACTACTCTAAACTAAACTCTATTCATATTAAGCCTTTATTTACTAAAAGAAAAAGAGAAGGACGAGCAGCAAAAAAAAAAAAAAAAAAGAAAAAATGGGAATAAATAAATAAAGATTGTATACAAAAGCCATTGTTTGATGTGAAATTCTTTCAAACAAAAACTCCTAACAAAGAAAACAGGCGAGAGCGAGCTACACCCAACTAACCAACCATATGCAACTTTTCAACAACCACTTCACACCACCACCACAACATGTGTGTGGAAGTGGTAAACAAAAATAAAGTTTCGTGTGTTTTCACACACTCTCTGTAAAGACTTTTATTTCCTTTATTTTCCTCTATTGCAAATATGTATGTTTGTGCAATTTTTTTTATTTTATTTTTTTTACAGAAAAGTACAAAAGCAAAGTGATTTTAGTCTTATTAACTTCATCGAGTGCAGTATTTTGAATTTTTATACTTTTACAAGATTGTTGAAGCAAAAAGTTTTTTCCACATTTTTTCTGATCTTCTTCTTTTTTTAGTTTCATGCATGTGAATTTAAACTTAAGTTTGAATTTAATCAAGTTTTCAAAACACCATTTTGTTTTAAAACCAAGTGGCGTTTAAAGAAAATCATGAATTTTCCATAAAATCTATTTTGTTTTAATTTCCATTTAATTATTATTTGCGAAAAATATAAACACAGACAGGCACATGTTTTGTTGTCCAACCCATTTGCGTTCACTTTAATGCATTTTACTGTATAATTATTCACACTCAAGGATTTGTTTGGGAGCCGACAGTTAGTGCGTGATTTTAATAGAATATCAGGGTTTGAAAGGTATTACGTTGCAAGGGTTAAGTATTTTTTGGAAACCTTCAAAATAAGTCAAGACATTGTTTTCATCAAAAGCGCATCGATTAGAGAGATCATGTTCCTAACAGCACCTCTGCCGGGATATCGCTTTTTAGGTAAATTCAGAGCAGGAGGGAGACGTTCAAAATGCACGTTAGTACCTCCCATAATGGTTATCCCAACGAAGCTGTCTACACATCTGAGTGTGGGCACACACAAATTTTTTATCTGGATCCTGCACTTTCCTCTTCCTTAAAAGCAGAACCAAACTAATGTACATTGCAAAAGCAGCTGCTGACGAATAGCACTAGCATACAAGGAAGTCGAATACTAACACCTTGGCATTTAATGGACTTTGCCAATGATTAGAACTAACTAGACTTACTTGACCAACTGTCGTGTTGGCCTAATCTTAAGGTGGTCTTAGCCACTGGGTCACTAAACTATGCGTTTACCCTCCGCCCCTGTGTAAGAGAGCAACCAGCACAAGCAGGTATCAATTGAGGTATATGATCTGGTAGAAGCTTTTTAGTAGCTGACGCTATATAATCTGCGCTGCTTTAGGAATAGCCCCAAGCGTCTGTTGGATAGCAACAGCACCTACGGATGATCCGTATATCAGGCAGAACTCTGCCCAAGTGCGCAAATATCAGCCCTCCAAGAAAGCATTTAAAGATATATTTTTCCGCGACTTAGGGTCAAAACCACAACCACGAGGGGCCTCAACCAATAGTCAGACCGTACCGTATCACCGGGGGCTACTGACTCCCGTTGTGCCAGATAGGAACTTTAGTCATCCAGGATCTCAACAGATCTGTGAATTTTTTAATTCTTCCGAATTTCAGATAATGCCTGCACCAGATTTTCTCAGAGGATGTAAAAGAGTAAGAGGAATCATTTAGAAAATATGTAGAATATTCTCTAAATGCTTCCCTACATGCCCACGGGAGATGACTCTGGGCGGCGGAGATCTTTAGGAGATCTACGAGCAAGCTAAAGATATTAGCTCACCTATGTCTTCTGGGAATGCAACGCCAAGATTTAAGTGCCCCTTAAAACGCACAACTTGGTGAGTTAGTTTTTCCTCTACGTAAAAACAAATACTACAGAAGCTGTTCGGTAAAAGAGAAAGGTTTTCTTCATATCAAAGGGACTTAATTTCACCAATTCAACCAAAGCTTAAACCTCAAAATTCTTCAAGTTGAAAGTTTATGGCAACTGCCAACTAACAGCTTGTTATTTCAGTTGCCATATTGTTAACATATTGGCAACCACAAACTTGTAGTTGCTGCTAATATTTTTTAAATCAAAAAAGGCGGCAAAACTGAAGCTACATGGAAGCGTTTTGCAGAAAATGAAACAGTTTTTGCAACAAGTGTGGGTAGATTAAAAGGCAAAATAAAAGAAAAAAATTTCCCACAAGAAAAACTGTATACAATACCGGCGGAAGACCGTCAGAGGAAATAAGTTTGTCCCTGATTAAACAGGCTGCATCCGAGCTTTTACAGATGGAGCTGGCAGTAAGTCCAAAAGAACATGTCTTTTGGACAAACCAAGCTGAAGTTTTGGAACAAGAGACTAAGCTCTAAAATACTTTAGAGCGGCAACAACAAACGGTAGACGCCTTGATATAGCGTTTAACGTTTACCGCCTCCTTTTGGTCGGCTAAAAATTAGTCCACAGAAGTTATCTTTTTTTTAATTTTATTTTATTTAACTTTTTATTCACTTTGAGTCCTTTTTTTCGTTTTTTTTTTATTGATTTTTAGTTGCCAAACTATCAAAATAGTATTATCGATAACTTTTTAGCAACTCAAGAATATTGCTGTACCTAATACCAATTGAAACGCCAAAATGCAACCCAACTGAAGTTGTTTTGCCATCCGTAATCGACCCATTATATTTAGCATCGTCTCCTGACCGGCTGGTGGGGTACACATACATTGCACATTCTTTCTTATATATGTCTTCTACCACAACTTTTTCTAACTTTACATGTCCCAACTGCTCCCGACTTTTGACAACAGCCTTAACTAGTATTTAAAGTAGTCGAGTTATTTCAAAAAAAATACAGAATAATGTTATCCAAATGGAATGATCAGGGTTTTGAAATATAATGCATAAAGTTTCGTATATAATCAAAAAAATTCGACTCCAACCTTTTGAAATTCCACGACTCAACCAAATTCATTAAATTTTTTGTAATTATTAAACAATTTTTAATGTTTTACGAAAACAAAATTTGAAAAAAATCTTTCAATTAAAAACTGTATCTTTCTTTAAATTCAATAGCCAATAAGCACAACTGCAGATTTGGGTTACAGAGAATCTAAAAACGTGAGCGACAACTTCACCCAATGTATGGTACTGTTTGGTGCGGTGTATCGTTCGAAAGTATAATTGGACCTAACTAATTTGTCAGTTAAGCACGACCATATGATATCCTACACCACAGTATTTAAAAACAAATTTTTTAGGGTGTAACGAATTTGAGACCCATGGGCAATCATGGACCCATCACAACAAAATTAATATATGAGATTAAGATTCATGTTGAAGTTTTTTGTACCTAATATTATTTAGATATCTTTATCTATATGAGATTTGTTTGTCTTAAAGTGATCTTCGAAAGGGTGTTTATAAGGGACATCCGGTTAATTTTCGAACTACCAGCAAATCATTTTGTCAAGACATTGCAGCTATCGCCAATTTTTTATAAGAAAGTTATGGCAGTAAAAGCTATTTTCGCGAATAGCATTTGTATGGAAGCTATGGTCAAATATGGACCCATTTTAAGAAAATTTAGTTAGATGATAAGGGCATACTTCAAAAACTCTATTTAAATATCAATGCATATTATAACATAGTTATTCATATAATTTTTTTTAATTGACATAAAAAACGAATTTTAGAGATAAATTGACATTTTAATACAATTGGTGAAATAGGCCCTAAGATTTAAATAAAATAAGTTTGGACCAAATTCAATCTAAATAACAACATAAGCCCTATTTCGGGAAAAAACTTGTATAGCGGCTATGTGAAGTTATCGACCGATTGTCCCCAATAGACTTGGGGCTTGGTAAATAGGGTTGATCCATGTACCAATTATAATCTGTGTACCAAATTTCATCAAATTATCTCCAAAATGGACAGCGAGCCGGCAAACTTAAAGGTGGATCTAGGAACAATATTTTAAGGTGCTATAAACATCATCCCAACTGCAATGCATTCTCCATTATTGTGGTGTGGGTTGTAACGAAGTACCGTTACATACATTTTTTGAAAGGCAATTTATTTGAGTCGGAATGAATTTAATTTATATATTTGAATATTTAAGTGAATTAACTATTGTTTGATACTGTAAGAAAGACTTTATATCTTTACATTTAAAAGAATTTATTTGAGTTGTTATGAATTTTGAATTATATACTTGAATATTGAGTAACTAAACTATTGTTTTATAATTTTAAGTAAATACCTACATACATATCATTATATTCCTCCAAATACATTGGTTATTGACATAATAATTATATTTCTTGTGTTCATGTTAAATAACATTGTTCTTGTCCAAGTTTGACCTCTCAGATTATGTTAGTTAGCAGTTATTGAGAATATACGTTACGTATAAGAGTATCGTTATAAGAGTGTATGAGCTCATAATAACCTTAAGCTCACACACACTGTATTAAACCTAATGGTATTTGGTAATGTTGGTCACAACTACGCTGTTTATCATTCACTCACTTGTAAGTAATTTTTTTTACTACTACTTTAGTTGAGCTTGGGTTGTGCTGGTATACGGACAACTAGTACAAGTTTGTAACAGCTTTACTAGTGGCCGTGATACCAACACCACTTGGGCCGGCTCAAGGAGCAGCACACAGGGACGCTACTGGTTTGTTACAGCCATAGATCCCAGGTGCATTAGTGGTAGTACACAGGAATGCTACTGGTTGTTATAGCCATAGCTTCCAGGTAACTTAGTAGTAGTGCACAGGGACACTAATGGCCATAGGTCCCAGGCGTAGTGGTGACTAACACACTAATACTATTAAAGTATCCCCAAAGAAAAAAAGAAAGACTTTCCCGATATAAGGGGAGTTGGTGTTCTACGAGAGGTGAGGCTAGACACGTTCGCGGATAAAAATCGAGTGTTATTTATGAAAGTAATTGTAATTATATCAAAAGAAAATTTATTATAATTTAATATAGAATAAAGAAAAAAAAAGGGTAAAGAACAGATCAAAGCCTTCCTTTTTTTTATTTATCCTGGAATCCTACTGAGCGATAATCCTGGCAAGTATGTTATAAATGGCGCCCGAGCAGGGACTTAAAAAAAAAAATAAATAATAATAATCAAATTTTGTCAAACAATCCTGGCAAGTTGTACGCATTCAACACAATATCTCGAAACGATGAGCCGTGCCTTTATTAATCTTTTAAAAAAGGATATTTTATCCAAGTGCCTTAAGGATCTTGGTTTGAACGAGGATGGAAGCGTCGAAGAAATGAGAAGTATTTTAAGAACATACATGGATAGAAGCGATATCCCTCCAGAACACGAGTTATATCTGCAAAATTTAAGGTCAACCTACGACGGCGGTAAGGATTTAAAAATTCCAACCACTCAAGTCTCGCGCAACCCATCTCCGGTTCGGATAATCTGCGAAGATAATAATATAGCCAATCTAACGGAGGTTTGCGATAAAGTGCGCAAATGGGGAGTGAAGTATGATGGCGGCAAAGATCCGTTATGTTTTCTAGAAAGAATCGAAGAACTGGCCACGTGTTACTCGATACCTACAAATACTCTCTTACATTACATGCCTGAACTTTTAAAAGGTGATGCTTTGTCTTGGTACCGCAATAATAAGAAAAGTTGGAAGATATATAAAGATTTCGTGGAAGATTTTAAACTCTTCTTTTTACCAAATCGTTTTTTTGAAAACCTGGACGACGCCATTAGGAACCGTGTGCAGCAGTCTGAAGAAAGTTTCGTTGACTATGTCACCGAAATACAATCTCTGATGAGGTGGACTTCGTTAACAACGAGTGAGCAACTTGAACGCATATATAAAAATTGTAGAGCGGAGTATAAAATTTATATTAAGCGGGGAGAATTTAATAGGTTACGGGAGCTCATCATTCAGGCGCAGGAATACGAAAACATACGATCTGAAGAAACTAGGCAAAAAAAATCGGCTCGACGAGTTCAAACTGCTGTGGCAGAAAATAGAGCTAATTATGTATGTTATCGTTGTGGAGAAGCCGGCCACAGTCGCGCTGTTTGCACTAAACCACAAGTGTTGTTTTGCTGGGACTGCGGGAAGAAGGGGGTAAGAACCGTAAATTGTTGCCGAGCGGGTCCGGAAAACTCAAACAGAGATCCCTTAGTAAGGGAAAGGCGAGAAGATCTCTGAAATCCAAACCCTTTCCTATTAAACTGATGCCTGGTGACGACCTTAGATTACGAACATGGATTACGATTAAAAACAAGAAGATGTATGCGGTTATGGATACCGGTGCTACACACTCCTGCATCCAGTTGTCAGTTTTAGAAGAACTGAAGATCCCTTTTACTGCTGCCGACTTCGACACTCTTCACTTAGCAGATAAATCTAAAATACCAGTTGAGGGGGCTGCAAATCTATGGTTTGTTATGGATGGTGTTGTATACCGACATAGTTTCCTAGTGCTAAGAAAGACATTAGATCCAATAATACTGGGAATTAATTTTCTTCAAGAAACGGGTTGTGAGTTACACATTTCACCTGGAACACGAGTATTGAATTCAAACACTCCATACAGTTCCTATACGAGTCGAATAAGTTCTTTACAAATATTGCCAAGCGATGAACCCGCTAAAGAAGATGTAATAGAACCGCAAGTACAAGCATTTTTAAAAAACGAGCTTCAACGTTTCGAAACTATAAGCGGACCTTCAGATGTAACACAACACGTTATCACAATGAAGCATACAAGACCTTTACGTCAGCGCTACTACCCGAGAAATCCCGCAATGCAGGAAATTATAAACCATCAGATAGATGAACTTTTACAAGAGGGAAAGATCGAGCCATCCAAAAGTCCATATAGCTCGCCCATCGTGTTGGTACGTAAAAAGAACAACGAGTGGAGACTATGCGTTGATTTTCGTCAGCTTAATGAACACTCTATTCGAGATGCTTATCCCATTCCACGGATAAATGCCATACTGGAAAAGTTAAAAAATAGTAAATATTTTAGTACTATTGATCTACGTAACGGTTACTGGCAGATCCCTATGGCTGAAGAAAGCAAGATGTACACCGCCTTTACGGTCCCAGGTAGAGGCTTATTCCAATGGCGAGTGATGCCTTTTGGGCTGCACTCAGCCTCGGCAACTTTTCAGAGGGCGCTGGATTCAGTGATTGGTCCTGAAATAGATGCATTCGCATTCGCATATCTGGATGACATCATTGTTCTTGGTAGCACAATAGAGGAAAACCTGCGAAATCTTAAAACAGTCTTTGATCGCTTAATCGCAGCTAAACTGTGCATAAACCCAAATAAGTGTACTTTTGCACAGAAAACGATTCGATACCTTGGCCATGTTATTAGTGAAAATGGTATCCATACAGATCCAGAAAAGGTAAAAGCAGTTGCCCTCCTCCCTGAACCCACTACACTTAAAGAATTAAGGTCATTTTTAAATACAGCAGCGTGGTATAGACGTTTTGTACCTAATTTCTCATCTCTTACCAGCCCATTAAACGAGTTGTTAAAGAAGGCTAATAAATGGAATTGGGGCCCTCAGCAAAAGGAAGCTTTTGCAACAATAAAACAGAAGCTAATGGAAGCTCCCGCTCTTACCTGCCCAGATTTCAACCGTACTTTCATCCTGCAAACCGATGCCAGTGATGTTGGCCTAGGAGCCGTTTTAACGCAAGAGTTTGAAGATGGTGAAAAAATAATTTCTTACGCGAGCCGCACTTTGACGGCTACTGAACGGAATTACACTGTTACCGAAAAGGAGTGTCTTGCGATCATCTGGGGTATTCGAAAAATGAAGCACTACATTGAAGGATATCATTTTATAATCTTAACGGACCATCAGTCCCTGAAATGGCTTAACTCTATTCAAACTCCATCTGGAAGAATTGCGCGATGGGCGCTGGAATTAATGCAATTCGATTATGAAATACGCTATCGCAAAGGAAAACTTAATGTCATCGCAGACTCATTATCCCGAACGCCCCTACCTCTTGAAGGCTTATGTCCCATAGTACAAGCTATATGTAAAGAGCCTGACTGTAGTGACCCATGGTATCAAAATAAGCTCGAATCGATAAAAAAACAACCCAGAAAGTATACCTGATTATCAAATTGATGAACATGGCAACGTAAGAAGACATATTTTTGACTCATCGGCCTATAACGACGAGGATCCTGTTTCGTGGAAATTGGTGGTCCATAAATCCGACAGGAATCGAGTCCTAAAAGAGTGCCACGATGACGTTACTGCCGGCCACCTGGGTATAAATAAGACCATAGCACGTGTTACAAAGTTGTACTACTGGCCGGGTATTTTTCGCGATATTACTAAATATGTTAGAAAATGCGGAAGTTGTCAACGTTTTAAACCTCTACAATCCGTACCAGCTGGGAAAATGTGTTCATCCTCGGTCTCATCTCCGGGACACACTATATGTGCCGATTTTGTCGGACCCTTACCAAGGTCGGTTCACGGAAACACTACTCTAATCGTCTTTCACGACAAATTTACCAAATGGGCAGAATTTGTGGCTGTCAGAAAAGCCACGACTCAAACTTTTATAAAAGCGTTCCGCGAAAGGATTCTATCGCGTTTTGGGGTACCATATGTACTTCACACGGATAACGGCCCTCAATTTACAAGTCGAGATTGTCAGAAATATTTTAAGTCTTTAGGTGTTACTCAACGTTTCACCGCCCCGTACTCACCGCAGGAAAACGCAGTCGAGAGAACAAACAGAACGTTAAAGACAATGATCGCCCAGTACACCGAAGAAAACCAAAGAAAATGGGATGAATACTTGCCAGAATTATCAGTGGCAGTAAATTCTAGCAAGCAAGCGTCAACTCAGTACAGCCCGGTTTATTTAACACTTGGCAGAGAATTGCGACTTCCCAACACGTTATTTGATGACAAAACAAATTCGGAGATGCCTGTAAATAATTTGAATCCCCAAGATAAATACAGCCATTTACGCGACGTTTTTGTAACAGTACAGTATAATATAAAAAGTGCTACAGAACGACAGGCAGCCCAGTATAACCTGAGGCGGAGAGATTGGGCTCCAAAGAAGGGAGATCTGGTATGGGTAAGAAATCATGTTTTATCCAAAGCCCTTGATTATTTTGCAGCTAAACTCGCACCACGATACGAGGGTCCATATCTGGTTACCAAATTTAATTCACCAGTGATAGTTGAATTAGCAGATCCCAAAAGTAAGAGTAAGAAAGGAACCGCCCACCTAAAAGATCTTAAGCAATATCACGCGGAGCACTAAAATGGACGAAGCAAAGTTTGAAAGAAGTTGTTTGCAGTTCAGGCAGGCCGTGTACAATGAAACTACAAAACGACGTAAAACGATACTGCTCAAATGTTCAAGGGAAAGGGTAAATGTAACCTCGGTCATAAAATTACCACCGTTACAATTACCGGAGCTCACGAGGCATGCATCCAAAAAAACGGACATTTTAGGACGACTGGTAAAGGAGCTAGGAATCGACCAAGAAGAAGAAGAAGAAGAAACCGTAATAATTTCTCGAAGCCAACTTATACGTGAAGTTCTAACAAAAATAGAGCCCATTGCACCGGGAAAACGCACTCGATTTAGGAAAACCTTCAACTCTATTTCCGTCACGGTCTACATTCGATGTTCATTGGACATATGGTTGATAATTGGCGGGGAGAAATATATATTCCCAAAGCCCAGAAACGACCTAGCTGTAAGTTACACATGAAAAGATACAAGGAAGAAGAAATCCCATCCCCCCCCAAACCAAAAGGGAGATGTAACGAAGTACCGTTACATACATTTTTTGAAAGGCAATTTATTTGAGTCGGAATGAATTTAATTTATATATTTGAATATTTAAGTGAATTAACTATTGTTTGATACTGTAAGAAAGACTTTATATCTTTACATTTAAAAGAATTTATTTGAGTTGTTATGAATTTTGAATTATATACTTGAATATTGAGTAACTAAACTATTGTTTTATAATTTTAAGTAAATACCTACATACATATCATTATATTCCTCCAAATACATTGGTTATTGACATAATAATTATATTTCTTGTGTTCATGTTAAATAACATTGTTCTTGTCCAAGTTTGACCTCTCAGATTATGTTAGTTAGCAGTTATTGAGAATATACGTTACGTATAAGAGTATCGTTATAAGAGTGTATGAGCTCATAATAACCTTAAGCTCACACACACTGTATTAAACCTAATGGTATTTGGTAATGTTGGTCACAACTACGCTGTTTATCATTCACTCACTTGTAAGTAATTTTTTTTACTACTACTTTAGTTGAGCTTGGGTTGTGCTGGTATACGGACAACTAGTACAAGTTTGTAACAGCTTTACTAGTGGCCGTGATACCAACACCACTTGGGCCGGCTCAAGTAGCAGCACACAGGGACGCTACTGGTTTGTTACAGCCATAGATCCCAGGTGCATTAGTGGTAGTACACAGGAATGCTACTGGTTGTTATAGCCATAGCTTCCAGGTAACTTAGTAGTAGTGCACAGGGACACTAATGGCCATAGGTCCCAGGCGTAGTGGTGACTAACACACTAATACTATTAAAGTATCCCCAAAGAAAAAAAGAAAGACTTTCCCGATATAAGGGGAGTTGGTGTTCTACGAGAGGTGAGGCTAGACACGTTCGCGGATAAAAATCGAGTGTTATTTATGAAAGTAATTGTAATTATATCAAAAGAAAATTTATTATAATTTAATATAGAATAAAGAAAAAAAAAGGGTAAAGAACAGATCAAAGCCTTCCTTTTTTTTATTTATCCTGGAATCCTACTGAGCGATAATCCTGGCAAGTATGTTATAGGGTATAACGAACTTGGTGTTCTAATCTCTGTCTACGGTGGCGCATATCGGATGATGTTGAAACATTTTGTTAAGCCTGCAATGGAAAACCATCCAACCTTGTGGTTTAAACAAGATGGCGCCACAACACATTCTGCAGGTGATTTAATGCTTTTGGTAAGGGATATATTCGGCGAACGCATTATTTCGCACACCATAACCGGATTTAACAGCTCCTGACAGTTTTCTTTGGGAATATTTAAAAGAATGAGTTTATGTTCATAGGCCAAAAATCATCCCCCAACAAAAACCCAACAGTCAAAATGAAATCATGGTCATAACACTTGCAGCAGAAAATGGCCACCACTAAGAGAATAAAATTTTTTAAACTATTTATTAAAAAAAAAAAAAAAAAAAAAACTTTGCTCATTTTGGGCCACCGTGCATTATGTATGGTTTCTTTTCAGTTTGGTTGCACGATAATTACGATCGAGAAATGAATAAGGAAAAGTAAATGATATCAATTAGGGTCGGATGCCAAGGGAGTTTATCAAAGTGAGGGCTGCGGGTTCGATTACCGTCAGACTCTGGATTATAATTGTGTTTTTAACATAAAACAAATAAATAAAATTTTGATTATAAATAAATTTTTACCATCAATCGTTGCATTCATTTAAGCCTCTGTCCTCCTATCACCAGATACCCACGTTCTCTCTACATCAAAGCAATAATCCCATCATACGTATCATATATGACAACGAAAAGCACCAGTTGAATAGTAAATAATCACAATAATCGTATAGATAGTATTTTACGTATAAGTTGATAGTTGTATAGACAGACAGACGGCTACTTCATTACACATTACACCGATTTTACTTAACGACTATTAAATATAAAAAACTTCTTTAATGTTTCGTATGGCTAAACATTAATGCCGCCATTTGTACTCGTAGCACACAATGAAAATTATTAATATTTAATGTTCGTTAAAAGAATTATAAACCTTTTAAAGAAACAAAAAACTATCGAATTCTCTTGCGGAAGCATCGGTTTTTAGTTAGTAGTCAGTAGGTAGTTATTATATTAACATTAAAAAATGTAATGCTTTTTAATTTGTGACGCGGAAGGAGTCAAACCAGAACTATCACTACTGGCCACTTATTGCATGAAAATAGTTTTAATCAACTTGCTATCAATAAAATAAGTAATTTTATTAATAATATTGAAATTATACAATTAAATTAGTACTTTAGTACGTTATACTTAAATTCTAGTCAGTAACTGGTACTTAGTAAAAAAATATTTAGGGTAGTGAGGAAATTACAGTAGATGTTATTACGGTCTTTGAGTTTTTAATAAGTAAGGTGGATGCAAAATACATGATTAAAGTTTATTTTAAACAGAATAAATTATTTAAAATAAGAACCCTAAAAACACTTGAAGATAATCACGAACTATTTGAATCAAGCAGGTGCTGAAGACTTAAGAATGAAATTTCTCAAACTTTTCTCGTTATAAGGACAAATGAAATCGGTCAACATTATCGTTGTATATTCTGTAATGTTCTAAAAACTTTTAACTATGACACTCATGATAGGAATAAATTATATATCTGATTAAAATCAGACAGCATAGACGAAGCGTGTACATCTGAAGGCCAAAAAGTTCCGTTAAGCCACCCTGTGGACTAAATAAAATAAAAGAAAACAATCACAGTTTAGTCTTGGCTCGCGTGAAGAAATGCAAATTTTACACAAAGAACAAGAGGGCAATCTGTGGCGCATCCACGTTTTGTAAAAAGCAATCTACTTCTATGCTTCTGCACAACTGAACTTACACAAAAAATATTAAATTAACTTCTTCCCCATTAGGGACCTAAGTAAGTCCAATAACTCCCTACTTCTAAATTTATATCTGTTTGTTTGTTTGTTTATTAGAAAATGTCACCAGTGCAATAAGATATACTATCTTTTAAATTTAGCACTGGACATCAATATTGGCAACGTATACAATTTGAATAACTTATGAAGTATTACAAATAAATTTTAATTTTATAAAATAAGAATTTAAGTTATATATGTGTAAACATATTTTGGGTTAAGATATTATTTGTAATAAACCTAAATAAAGACTAATTTTTGCTTTGTTATTAGTCAAAAATATTAAAAATTGCTCTTTTGAAATGTACTGCGTTGCTTGTGTTTTGAACATTACGTGGAAGTAGATTCCAGAGCCGTACGGCGTATATAAAAAATTGACGTTCCGACATTAGGTAATGATATCGGATATGCAATATAACCCTGCCTCTAGCTGATCTTGCAAATATTAATTTCCTATATAGATAGTCGGGTTCCTTGGTGTAGATTATTTTGTGTAGGAAAATTAAACTGCGACATTTTAAGAGGTTTTCAAAAGAAACATTAAACAATTTCTTTGCAAACTGGGAGACACTGTCAGTCCTTCTCAGATTAAAAACGTTTCTGGCGATATTATTAAACGAACATTTTAATTTTCGCTTATCACATGCACTACAACCAGAAAACAATTCACATCCATATAAAAGTGTTGGCAACAAGTAGGATTTGGCCAATGTCATTCGAATATTAAATGGAGTATAATAATGATTAGTCCATAGTGTTCTTAGCATACCGTACGTTTTCCCAGTTGCATTATTTATGTGATCTGTCCACGACAGTGTTGAATTAAAAGTGATACTCAAGTTCTTTGCAGAGTTCACGATCTCAATCTGTGTATCTCCCAAAACAACCCTAAGCTGATACAGGTTGTCCATTTGTGCTCTGCAAATCGGAACGCATTTGGATTTTTTAGGGTTTAAACTCAGCCCATTAATAGCTGCCCATTCACTGACTTTTAAAAGATCTGAATTTATTTTAGACACGCAGTTTGAAAATGTTGAAATGTTACAGCCAATTAACAGTTGGACATCGTCAGCATACATTTGGATTTTCATAAACTTTAGTTGAGTCGGAAGATCATTTGAATACATAATATACATTAGCGGACCGAGAATTGATCCTTGCGGAACACCTCTTGAAACTGGCAGCCATGATGAATATCTTGAGTTACTAAATACAGCCTGGTATCTATTGCTTAAGTATGTTGATATTAACTTTGTTGATGTCGTTGAAAAATTAAATTGTAGCTTCAGTTACCTGCAAAGTATTCCGTGGTGTACGGTGTTGAACGCCTTCGAGTGGTCGAGAAGGACTAAAAAGGCGACATTACCCTGATCGATTATACATCGGATATCTTTGGCAACTTCAGAAAGTACTGTTATGCACCCACGTTTTGGCCTGAAGCCTGACTGATTGGTAGTTCTAGAAGAAAAACAAATTTATTGCCCCTAAGGTTTGAAGCTCTTTGTTATATTTCTATTGAGCGGAGGCCGGCCACAGCACCCAAGGCACTATGAATGTCCCTCAGAAAGTTAGGTCGTTATCGCGACTTTATTGTGAATCCCAAACTATTGTGATTAGTTACATTTGAGAAGACCTAAGACTTGAATATACCTTAATGCACATTTAACGCCGGGATACACTATCCTACACAACGTACGATTCATTCACACGAAAATCTGACGGAATTCTATCCAACATAACAAAATGTCTGCAAAATCTGCTGTCAATGCCAAACTATCCCACAAAAGAGATGCAAACTCAAATTAGTCAGCTACTTTACAAGGAAATGCAACTCAGATCGCACAGAATATTTTCATTAACATTTGCAAGTCGGACAGACTTGTCAAAAAAATCTGTCACTCAATACATTTTTAAGCTACACTGTCATACTTTATGGGCAAATCGTAAGACTGAATAGAATAGTGTATCGCCTGCTTTAAGCTTTACCATATTGAAATTTTAGTCCTTAAAGCTGCAAGACTTTCCAAATAAATTTCTACGGTCGTTTCAAATTCAATAGTACTCGCAGTATTTCTTATCCTGGGTTGTTGGAGAAATCCCATGTCCATAATCCACATCCACCGTAGAGCTAGTATAAATACTAAAATCACATTCTAGAGTCGAACTTTCGACCGTTCCAAATACAAAAAGTCTTAAGAGCACGGGGGTTTTAGCGACATTGGTTAATTCATTTACAACAAATGTTGAAATTTGGGAATCGTGAAACCGTTTAATTTATTTATTTATAAATCAAAGGAAGGAACATCATATAAATCCCGGGATTTTTCTGTAAGCTAGAATGAAGTTTGGCGTGTTGTTACTTTTCAACAGGTCCTGCGTTTGTAGTGCATTTGTCTAACTCTAAAGATAGGGATTTCTTTAAGCTTCTTAAATGTTAAGACATTTTCGTCAGAGCTTTTATAAACTTATAACTGTGAGTTTGGCATTAAATACAAAGAAAGAAAGGACCAAAAATTAGACGACAAGAAATAAAAAACGATTCTTATAACTAAAAGAAAATTTGTAGAATTTTAAAGATGGATATTTAGTTGTACTTCATGAGCGCCAGATCAGGTTTTGCTAAAGTTAAGGCATTCGATTTTTAAAGTTTCTTAACTGAGTATTTACTACAACTTTCATTGTATGAAAACACTGTCTTTTCCTAAAATTCCATTATTGCGGCACAATTAACTAGTCAATAAATATTTAAATATCATACGTACATATTGATTACTATGATCGAATTGAAAAAATTATCTATCAACACCAAAAACACAGTGTACCCGTGCATGTATTTAAAAACTATTTGATTTCTAATCAGTACATGTAAACATGGCAAACATTTAGAGTGAAATATAACTGAGATAACCAAGTGATCAAAATAGTTTAAAAGTGATAAAAGGTAATAACTTTTTAGATTAAAAATAATTAAAAAAAATGAGAATGCTATACTTGGATGCGGCGATTTTTGATACCCACTAAACTTAAAGCTGGAATTTTTCGGGACCTTTTTGCTAATTTTAAAACTAATCTTTAAATCTTTACACCACAATTTCTAGTCTAGATTGATGGACCTAGACTTCGCAGATGAGATTTGCAGGTTGAGTCACTTATGCCCCGAAATGCAAACAAAGCTATTCGTCGAACAGGAAGCAGCACAATTGGTCGGTTTAAAAATAAATTTATCCAAAACAAAGTATAACATAGATTGGCCCCATACGTTTGTGCAGTTAAAAAGAGCCTGGTCCTCGTCACACATATCTGAAAAGACCAAACTGAGAATTTGCAATTCCAGTGTAAGATATACTCTGTACAAGGAGTATGGCACCACTTGGCACACAGGGATTGTGTGTTTTTACCAATAAATGCCTGTGAATAATACTACGCATTTTCTGGCCAAGGGTACACAGAAAAAAGTTTTTTATCAATTAAAAAAAAATGGCTTAAAAAGTTTTTAAATTTAATTAATGTGATAATTGAATCAATTATTTTTTTAATTAAAAGAAAAATAAAAATTTAATTTTGATTAAATTAACATTTTCAATTTAATTAACATTTTCGTTGTTTTCAAATAAATTTTTAATTAAAATATTAATTAAATAACAAAAAATCTTAATTGACTTTTTTCGTTTATAATAAAATAATTAAGACTCGTAGAATTGTTGTTGGTAAATGTCAATATTTAATTATATAAATTAACACATTGTTTGAAATGGCAAAGGGTTTTGATCATTTTTTTTAAATTAAAATAAAAAATGTCATTTATTGAAAAACAAAAAAATATTCAAAATTTTAAAATTTTTAATAATCAATATAATCATTTTGGTAATAGGTGCAAAATCAACAAATTGTATGCTTGATATTATGAATTTGGTATAAATTTGGTGATTAGAGAAGCTTTTTAATTTTTTCTGTTTACTGACAGAAACCGAGCTAAGGAGAAGGGCAAGTCAATAGCAATGGAAATTAAACAACACAAAAAGAACTAGATTGGACACACTCTAAATAAACCAGAAAAAGTTATCGCCAGGAAGGCCATTAAAGGGAACCCGCAAGGAAGAAGGCGGGTAGGGAGATCGCTCACACCTGAAAAAGCCGAAGAATGAGAAAATTAGAGGATGCACGAACAGTAATGGTTTGTTTCCATGAGAATTTATTAAGTTTTTAAAATTTGTTTACTCTTTCCAGTTATAATTTTTGTTGATATTTATTTTAACAACCAAAATATTGGCAATTATAAAAATATATAAAAGAACACCCGTTATTAGTTTCAATTTCTAATAACTTTTGTATGCAAAATTAAAGGTACTTAATTTTGTAATGTACATTCGAATTCGGATAAGCGCACTCTGTTTAACTGAAAAATCGCTAATTTTCAATGAAATATTTACCTGTATTAGTTTGAATGAATTTCAAAGCACTTTTGTTCGCTCAAAAGAAAATCCGCTTTAGCGCAATATATTTCGATTGGTAATACGCTAATTTATAGGAAGCACCGAATAAGGGGAAATAGTTGTTTTGGAAGAAAATTTTCAAGCTTTAATTAAATTAAATAACCGCAAATAATTTGTGTTACACATTTAAAGAAACTCAGCCAAATAAAAATAAATGAATATTTTAATGCATCTATTTAAAAAAATGTAACAAAATACCTTTTAAAATTACGAAAACACTATTGAAGTACATATTTTTTTATTGTAAAATATATAGCTATCTATGTATATCTTAGCTTTTTCAAAGCAAGATATACTGATAGTACTAAGTTCGTTTAACCGAAACGTGTTTTCACTTATCCGAATTTCGTTTAATTGAAAATTTCGTGTAAACGGAACAAAATTCCTGATTTTTTGCATTTTCGCTTAACCGGGACCGACTGTAGTCGTTTCTTGCATATTTTTTTTTTTGATCGTAAACAAAACTTCTTCGTGAAAAATACGAACAGCAACGAAAACACATACAGTCCATTTTTGTACGCATTAAAAAAGAACACCAATAAGAAAGATTATAAAATATCGTACCGAAGTTTATTGTAGAAACAATAACATTACAAAAGTACGCAAACGATTCACTGCTTGTGTAGAAGCACAAAACAAATTAAAAACTCCCGATTTCTATTTTCCAAAATTTATGAATTAAATACATCAAATTATAAAAGTCGAATGATGATAAAAATCAGTTAGTGAAACATTGTGTATGAAAAGACGATAAGGAAGGATAATGACCAAAAAGAGTAAACTTTTTCTTTGATTCAGCAAAATTATTTGTTTGAACATTTTTTTTAATATCAAAAATAAATTTATTCAATTATCCCATTTATTTGTTGGAAAAAATTAGGGGTTTTTTCAATAAGCAGAGTGCAAAATAAACAGTCTGAAAATACAAATTCGGTTATAGGACCAATTTGAAACAAAAAATGTTTTGATTTTACAAATTTATTGTTTGAATTGAAAAAATTATTTTTTCTGTGCATATGGACTGGAATGAAGTTAAACACCGTGAAAATTATCGGATTTTTTGAAAAAATATTTTCATGGCACTTTAGCCCCTGGAGGAGTAAAATGAACGAATATATATAAATCTAATGTGTGCACATATTTACTGACTTTCGAGTATGTGTTTTATAAGGGTCATATGATAAATTATAGACCAATCATCACAGTTATATTTCTAGTAATTTTTTTTTCTTGATATTTGATCCAAAATGCTTAGGAGAGCCAAAAATAATTAAGCACCAAAATCATTTTTTCTTGAGTCTTATAGAGAAGTGTGTTGCTAAGAGATGACCAGGTAAGGGGATATGACTAAATAGATTTAAAATTACACATGTAGTGACAAGCACAGAAAAAAAAAATTTTTTGTATTAATTAAAAAATTAATTAAATTTGCACCAGTAAACAAATTAATAGTATAAATTAAACGTTTAATTAACTTGATTACACGTTTAATTTACTTGATTTAACGTTTTATTCAATTGAGTAAACGTTTAATTCTGTAGCCCGTTTCTGTATTTCTCGCTTCTTAAAATTTGCCGCATGAAACAAGTGAATTATGACAAAAATAGTGCAATATGAAACAAAAATGGTTTTTCTCACATATGTAAGTGTTTCTGTATCTTTACTTTGGGAGAATTATCTGTCATTTAAATAATTTTCCAGCAATTATTGGAAGGATGTGAGAAAAAGTGTTTCTGTATCAATATTTTGCTAAAAGTTTCTCACAAGAACTGTCAAAATAAGTAACATTTGAAATTGATGGGAGAAAAATAAAATTTCAAAAAATGGAGCACAAATTATGTATGCACACAAGAATATGTATTTTTTCTTTTATTTGAAGAGAAAGAATTTAAATGATGAAAATAAATAAAACACAATTGTTATTTTTTGTTATTTTAATTTTTTTAAGCCCTTCATTGTTTCCGTTTTATGCAGGGCTGCCAGATAAATTTGTGAAAAAATCGTTAATTTCCTAAGAAAAAATAAAAAAATCGTCTATTTTGTTTTAAAAAATCGGACAATTTATAATTAATTTTGACAAATTTTGTTCGATTTTTATTAAAACATAATAAAAAAATAGTTAAAGTTAATGGGTAAAATACATATTTTATACATACATACATACTACAGCTTGAGGTCTATTTAAATTAAATTATTTATTTTATTTTTTCTTTAATCCGATAACAATTTAAAATTTCAGATTGCTTTTTTTTTCTGAAAAAATCACAGAAAGGCGTGACAAAATAAGCCAAAATAGGCAAAAAAAAAGGCAAACATTTCCTATAGTGCATTGCCTGAAAAATGGGGTAATAGTTTAATGTTTCGATTACATAAACAAATGTATAAAATAATCTAAGGAAATAAAAATTAGCAGTTTTCCTTTGAAATTTTGATTTTGCCGATAAATTTTTTAAGCTGCCTTGTTTTTAAAGATATCGTTTTTCTGTGGTGCCTAATGTACAAACATTTTAAACTATTTAAAATTATTTTATTTCGAAGACTGAATAATATCGTCACTAGAAAAAACCAAATCGGCACTTTGCCAATTTTGGTACAAAAATCGTCAAAATGACGATAAATCATCAAATCTGGCAGCCCTAGTTTTATTATATCTATTTCTATCGTTGACGTTTCGCTTGCATTTGACACTTAATTACTGGAAGTATTCCAGTTAAAACATAATCTGTGTTGTCTGTTCTCGCATTCAAAAACAGAAACACTTTTTCTCACAAATCGAGAAACGATGGAATTTTTTGCTTCACATTTAATGTGAGAAATTTTGCGATGCGAGAAATACAGAAACGAGCTACTGATTACATTTTTATTTAAAACTGATTTTATTTTTAATTAATTTAATTGGTGAACAATTTTGGAGAATTTTTTTCGTGTACTCTCATTAAATACTCGTGGTGGCAGAGGAAATGATTACTAATTAATTAAACACTTTCAATTTGGCCTTGATAAGATACAGAAATAATTTAAGAGTGCCTAAAAAGTGCTGCAAAATTCCACTCACTTGACCATCACTATTCCGTATTTATTGAACAATTAATACCACTTCAAGGCATTCAATAGATTAATTTCAAAAGCAAAACATTTACTAATCTTTTTAAGAAGCAGTGAAGAATGGAATAGATAAAACAACTTACCCGTTTACACATGTGGTGGATGGCGAGCGTTTGTCATTAAAGTCCCCATAATTGTGAACATGTTTTAAAGTGGTTTTAATAATTGTTACCTGTTGATTACAACTCATAATTCCAACAAAATTAAATGTTGTTTACAACTATTTTTACAATTTTTATTTTAAAAAAATTCCTTTTTGGGAAAACACCGCAATTTTGTTAAAGTAATCACGCGACCAAATGCAAACTAATAAAATATTAGTAATTTAAAGTGAATAAACAGTGAGTAAGAAGAGAAAGTAGACACCGTTTTGATCAATAAACTTTTTTGAAAACGATTATTTTTGTAATTTTTCTGCTGTTGCTTATTTATGTATCACTTTGGTATGTGCATAGAATTGGTTAACAAACTCTTCTAATTTTGTTTTATATTTTTTACTTCTTTTAAAATTTCTTCTTTCAAATCTTTTTCAAATGTTACCCGTATCGTTGTTTAGAGAAAACTAAACTTAAAAATATTTACAAATTTCTAAAAACCCCCTGAATTCTTTAAACAAATTCTAATTGTAAAAAAGTATTGAAATTTAATGATCCTTAACGTATGGAAATTATAATAAATTTTAATTTATTCAAATAAAAAAAAAACTTAACAAAAAAGTTAGAGAGGAATCCTTTCATATTCAAAAAAGGTAAACAGCATGTTGTATAGATCTTAAAAAGAAGAGGGTTCAGTTGAAATTATCATTTCTATACGAAACAAAGTCTCTAGTCCTGTATCGCCTGGGTATGCAGGCATTTTATTGTTTTTACCCCCAGATGCTACTGCGTGTGCAAAATTCACTTTAAAAAAAGGTTGATGTCAGTGATCATACTCGTATGCTTGTTTTTTTTAAGGATCTTATTTGTTATTTTTTCTGGCTTCCTTGTCAATGAGGCGTTTACTCTCGCGCATAAATTATAAGACGATGACGGTAAACCCTTTTTTGTTTAGTGTCTGTGACAGCTGAGCCGTTTGTCACGTAATTTCAACATCAATTGGAATTTTGAATATCCATTTATATGTCTTGTGTAAAAAACTACGAGAAGAGAGATTTGATTTTTTTAATTTTTATCAAAAAAATTTGAATACTCGTATTTTGTTTATCCTTAGGCCGGATTAGTTTCTTCATTAAGTATGACAAATTTTGGTGGTGTATAAAAAAGTACTTTTTTTGTTGTTCTAATCCCGGTTTGATTGATGACTGATATGAATTCTTTTTGTGATATGATAGACTTTTTTTGCAAAATGAAAACTCCACCTACGGATTAGGCGACTATGACGAATCAACAGAAGCATCATGTCGTTTAAGTTGGAAAGGAAAAAGCTTCAAATTGCAAACTATCGAATAAAAAAAATTATGCATTTTGAAAAAAACTTTAGGTCAAGAAGTACTAAAAACGTAAATAATTTGTTAACCCATTATGTTTACAACATCCATATACTGTCTGTCCCTTCGTAACATTTCAAGGACTACCTACATCTTGCTTTTGCACTATCAGGGGAATAAAGGTGCCACCAATAAATACTGCAATCTTGTCTGGGGATTTAAAATAGCAGATATTCTAGAAATCCCGGCTGACAAGAGTCCAATCTGATACCACTGGATCTAATAAAACCCAGCTCTTTATTATGTCGTGAACTGGTTGTTGCCGAAGGCATCTCGGAGAACATTAGGTGCATATGGGATCTTAAAAATTTCGTGATCTATGCAGTTTGAAGTTTGGTTTGCTAGCGGATGTCCCTGTGTGCTTTGAGGTTAAATAGCTCCAGGTCTTAAAATAAGGGTAATTGGATCGGCTTGGCAAACATGTAAAAATTTCATGTTTGTACAAATGTTATGTATTGTTAATTGGGGTGTTTGATGTTTGGACAAACATTTGAAGCACGTTTGCAGAAATATCAAAAAATTTTAATATTTGGCAGACATGTTTGATATTTGTCTTTGTTTAAACCACTCTACCGCAAATTCTTTTCTTTTGTATTTCTCCACCGTTTTAAACCAATAACAAACAAAATTGCCGCTTAGTATTCATTGAAAACAATACAAAAATTAAATCAAACAACCCACTTATGAATAAAAATTCTCTGGGAGTTTTTTTCCCTTTTCCCATTTTTACAATAGAATTTAAATAGGAAAAATGGGAGAAGGGAAAAAACTCCTGGGATTTTTTTTATTTATAATTGGGCTATTAATGTTTGTACGAAATATATTTGTGTTGTTTATTTGCAAACAAAAACAGAAGCAAAGTGTATACTTGCCAAGCCATTTGTGTAGTTTATTTTGCCCTTAAGGAGTACAGTACTAAAATAGACACCAGTGTGTAAATGTTTATTAAGGAACCTTCCTTTAATGATCTAGGATAAACTTTACTGTCTGTTGACTACCTGTAAGTATTATTGTAAGTTTTAGAGTGATATAAGAGCGTCATTTACTTGACTACAGTCCAATAAAATACTGTGGGTACCTGCAGCTGTCAGGACTGCATACATTCTAAACTGGTTACTATGGAGTGTCACCCTAATCGCGATTTGTTTTTTGAACCCGGTTTAAAACAGCATTGTGGGACTTATAAGGGGCTTAAAACTGGTAGGTAACTGCAAGAAGTACGCCGCATTTTGTAACCTAAGTTTGGCTATGGACAGTGTTGGCAAAGCTTAATGAAGGAAAAATGGAAGATATTTGTAAAAAAATGCAAAAAAAAATGCTTAAAAAAGTGCTCAAAAATACTTTATAAAAATAAAATTAAAAACGATTTAATATGACATTAATTTGAAAATAATGAGCATGGCATAAAATAACATGAATTACGGCCAACTTTACCAAGTTCGCGTTTAACTAACTACTACTTTAATTTTCAGTTAACGATATGTTTTTGGCAGTTACAAATTATAGTTAATTATAACTGAAATTGGTGAAATTGGCCGTTAGTATTTTATACCCTTTAACAATTAAATTGGGAAATAAAATATAAAAGAAGTTAGTGTGCTATATTCGGCTATGCCAAATCTTTAATACCCTTCACCGTGAGTTCGAATAATTCAGCAGTGGGCTTTCTATGGGATCTATAAATTATAAGCCAATCTTCATTAAACCTGACCTCACATTAGTATAATTCGTTGCCTAAGTTAAATAAAATATTCTGGATTTTTCAGAAATATTATTAGGCGCATTAAAGTGATTTGCACGAGTAGATTTTATAATTTTATTAGAATTTAATGTTTTTTTGAATGATTTGAGGAAGGACGGTTAACATGGGGCATATGGTCAATTATGGACCCATCTGCATAACATTTTAATGCGATTTCCAGTCAAATAAAACTAATTTGTCCAAAAATTAACGAAAATCGGTACATTCTATCACCACTTTTAATTTTTTGCTAATCACTTGATTTCAATTTCAAACTGCTAAGGGGAACAAGAAAGAGATAGCTAGATATCAATATTGTTCTTTTCTCTTGTCTTTCGAAAGTAAGCGTGTTTCAAACAGACGGACATTCAGGCGGACATGACTAAATCGACTAAGGGCTAATAAATCAGATCAAGTTAAACTCTGTTTTTGGTTTAAACTGTGCTTAAACCGACATATCTATTAATCTGTAAACATTTAAACCACCTTTAAACGCATAAAATTGGGCGTTTAAACTACCAATACAGACCATATGAATTTGAAAACATTTATCGTAGTGCTGCCACATGTTACTTTTTAAACTACATATAAATACATGGAACACTGATTTACAACTGTTGAGTTTAAACTACATATAAATTTAAGTTTAGTTCAACTAAACCAGGGTTTAAGCACTCACTGATTTATTAGCCATAAGAATTACACAATGACCATGGGTTTAACATGAATATTAAAAAAGTTTCACACGGAATGGCAAACTATGTATACCCTCATTCACCACTAGTGGTAGCGGGTATAAAAATCACATCACTTTTTAACTTTAAAAATAAATTCTTAATTCAAATTTTGTTTTTTTTTTATCAGGCTTAAGTTCATTGAATTTAGTTTTCATTAAATTATTTTTATGAACAAAGGAATTTTACAACATGAAATGAATTAAAATTTATTGATAATTTTTCATTCTTGACTGAGCTGGGAATTGAACCTAGGTTTTCACGGACAGGTTGCCCAGACTAGTTTCGATTGTTACCACACAATTTCTTCAGAGGGGTTTGCCGTTTAGCTCGTACCGCCATTGGCTACGGATGACGTCATTAGTCAAACATCAATCTTTAAACCAAATGGTATTTTACCTTGGTAGATCGAAATTTGCTTTTTTATTTTAATTGATCTGCAAGTTCTTCCTTACTTCTTGTTTATCAAGAATTCAAGAATTCTTCTTGAAATCCAAAGTACATTTTTTGTTTTTCATGTTTTTTGTCTTTCTGTTTTCTTCATTTTTTCAGCACAACTTGAAGGGCAAATGTAAACAAATAGCTCGTCCCTTAGCTGTTAACAATAATTAGTATTGTGGTTATTTTATTGAACTGCTAATGGTTTTTAATCCAAATTTTTATATTTTAATCAGGCTTAAGTTCATTGAATTTAATTTTCATTTAATTATTTTTATGAAGAAAGAATTTTTTTTAAATAAATCAAAATAGATGCAAAAATTGATGTTTACTTAATAAAAAAATAACGCAGCTTTAAAAAAATTTATATTGAATCACATTTCAAAGTTATCTTGGTAAAACAATAAAATTCCATTAGGTACGATCACAATTTATTTTTAAAATATTAAAAATAATAATATTATTTTATATCCGAAAAAAACAGTATTATTATTTATGTTTCCACATCTGGTTAAAAGCTATTATTAATTGTAAAAAAAATTATCACTTAAACTAAAAAATGTTAAAAAAGTGCTTAATAATTTTGGGAAAATGCTGGAAAAACTGCTATATGCTAGAAGTATATTTTTTTCATGCTAAATGAGTTTAAAAAGTGCTAGATCTAGCATTAATAATTCTAAATGGACAACAGTGGCTATGGATGACATTTTGGAGATTTCCTAGTGATTTAACGTGCAAATCGCGAAGAATTCGGAGAGATCTTGCTTTAGAGAAGTTGAGTTATGGGCAGGATTTGCATCAAAGAACAATATACTCATGTGTACTATTGTAATCCAGCAGATCTTTCTTTCTAGCTTTAACTTTTAGGCAAATTGCACATAATGGCCCTATAACACCTTTGGTTTCAAATTTTTATTACGAAATTCCAAGCAGAAAAATTATAAATTCTATTACTTTAGCAAATCAGCTAATAAATACAACAATAAACTACTTCAGATTATATTTATTTAAACTGAAATTAAACAAACAATAAATAGGTTTTATGTGGCAATAAGTCATGTTCAAAATGTTTTGTTATTTTTTGCAAATAACAATACTAAATTTAACCCTTGAACTCTCCTAAAATCTTTGCCAAATAGCAACAGGAATTTTTAGCAAGTACAATTTTTACCAAAAAAAAAAAAAAAAACTAATACAAGATCACTTTTCGTAAAAGCAAACAAAAGAATGAATGCGCTTTGATTTTTATTATTATAACAAAAACAACAGTTTGATGATACTTGAAACACACTAAACATCCTTTTGTTGAGCTCTCACACACAAATGCACGTACTCATGCGCTACAGCAACAACAACATCAAATAATGAAAGGACAATAAATGCATGTGAATGGTTTGAAAATACATTGTAGTTTACATTTAATGTGCGATTTATTGCTATTGATTAAATCAGACTGTAAAATCATCAAAAGTGGTTTTCTAGGCATTTAAATTTTTTGTTATACTTCTACTTTTACGATCATCCTTTTTGCATTTGCAAAAAAGGATGTTTCTTTTTTTTTGTCTATTAGTTAAAAAAAACTAATAAAAGATAGATAACATTTTACACTTTATCTTTTAAATGGAAATTTTGGGCTGTTTTTAATTTAGAAAAAAATAAGGGTTGTGTCTGTTCTGCAAGCCACGAACTCATTTATATGGGATAATCCAATACCTTTTTCGTTGGCCCATTAATATAAATTTGCCTTTTAATAGTTCAATGAGTTTTTTTTTCTATCTTTAAAATTTTTCCAATTTGGATATTTTTTTTTGCATACATATAAAGCAAACGTTTCATGGTTGTTTGATTTTCATGAATATTCATATTTTTATTTCGTTACGTTTTATTTCCTTCAATAAGTTTTGATTACCCAGACTATTGTTTTGTTTTTGGAATCAAGGGTTTATATTGTTGTTTTTGTATATTTTGCTTTTGTTGCAATTCTTGATTTATGGCCAAACGCATTTAACACATTTACAAGATTTTTAACAGAAGGAAATGATATGTAACGTTTGTATAGGTAGTTTTAAGCCTTTGATACTTTCAAAAATAAACCAACATGTGGTAACAAGCATAAACATAACTGCATATGTGTGAATGATGTGTATTAATGGTACGAAAGGAACAATTATATAAGTCCTCGCTAAAAAAAAACTCTAAAAAACTAAACTCACTTACCGAATAAAAAAGCAGCTTTCAAATTTCTTTTCAAATCTGGAATAGATAAAAATGAAAATAGTGTTATTAACATGCGTGTAATTATATCCTTACAAATCAAAATATTTAAAAAAAATTGCAATGGCTTATGTTAACAAGTTAAAATAACATATTTCTTTAAAGATTTTTTTGTAATCAGGTGTATCGGAAAGCTTACAGATGTAGATTTTTCGTCAAAGTATGACCAAAGAGTGTTACTGTTTAACGATAAAATCAGAAGATAAAAAAATGTGAAAACCAATGAACTATTTACACAAATTTCTATTTTAGTAATTATTAATTTGTTTAAACTTTTGCGACATTTACAGTTAATTATTGAAAAAATTTTAAACTTTTTTTAGATTTTTTCCGTACCCTACACCACAGGTAGAAAGGATATACAGACGTTTGTCAATCCATTTGTAATTTCTATAATATCCATCCTTATTGCGGTTGTCGTTGTCGTATAAGACAAAAATATGACGCAGTCGTTTGCGTAAACAACAACCGCAATAAGGCTGATTGATCTAAAGACCCATAAAGTATATGTATTCTGTACCCATATTCTGTAACTTTGGTGAGAAATTCTCGCTTCGAAAAGAAGTGAAACAAAACATTCCATCGTTTCTCCGAAATTAAAAAAAGTGCGTCTGTAACTCATGTCGAAAACTTTCAAAAGAGATTACATTGTTACGTTATAAATGGTGTAGAACACCAGTCACATATGTCGCTGACGGCGACCAAAATTTACTAAAATTTAAATATTTTTAACGACGACGGCGAAAATACAAGCGTCGGCTATACGAAATAATATAAAATGCGTTATTGTTTAAAAAATAGCTTTCAGAACATTCGTATATTTTCAAAAATTTTTAAAGCAAAATAATTTACAATGAAAAATCTGCCAAGAACAAAATACTTACCTCTTCCTTGTTATTATTCATTGCATTTTGCATTTTTAATTAATTATTTAACTGTTCAAATTTTTTTCTCATCCCATTTTTATTCGTGAGATTGCAGTTTAAAGCGGGAACTGTCTCACAAAAATTTTACAAACACACTTTTTCAGTATACTGGCGAGTAATTTCCTCTCGAGACAACTATTACTCGCCAAAAATTTTACGGACGCAGTTGAGTGAGAAAATCAGTTATTTGTTTCCATTTATGGCATTTTTGTTTCATGTCACACATTTCAATCGAAAAGTTTCTTGACGTGGGAGTTACAGAACATGGGAGCTGGTCAAAAGTATTACCATTCATAAAAAAAGAAAGAAAATTGGGTGTCAGATGAACTGAAGCCGAGACATATTCAAGACCAATTTTGTACATAAGAAATCCTGTTTCAACGTTTCAAAAAAACTGTCGAATAATTAATCTTTTATCAGAATCCGTTAACTATTATATTTAAAACGGGACCATAAAGCAAAATAATCGCCAAAATATCCGTTGCTTTATAATGAAGCGTATTTTGTATTCTGAACGCTAAAACAGGAAAATTACTGCCAATCAAATCAACGAAAGTATTCAAGAAGTTAATCAAAACTATCAAATCGTCCCCTTAATAAAACAAAAGTGTATACGCAGGTACACCACTATTTTTTTTTTTTTTTTTTGCATAAGAATATACATAACTGTTTCTAAGTGTGGTCAAAATTTGGTGAAATTCTTCTTCCACAAAGTGGGTCAAAAGATCAAATGAAATATTAGCGTATAACTGCGTTTTTGAAATGTTTCATTAATAATTGTGTAAGAAGAGGTATGGTGTTTTAATTAGTTGTTACTCTGAATATAATTTCAAAGAAAAATAGTGTATAAAAAGCATACACTATTTTTATTATTTCATATCAAATAAAATCGAAAAATTACGTATATTTTTATACCCAATTTGTTTAACAATATATTATTAAAAATATAATATTAAATGATGTAAAAGATTCGAATAAAATAGTGTAGAACATACAAAATAAAATAGTGTATAATGATTTCCATACGTATTATAAAACAAATAAAATAGCCTAAGTGGTATCATGGTACGTTGAATCCCATTTATTTGCAATTAAAGCACTTGTAAATTAACGAAATATCATCTATTTAATAATACTAAAAACTTTTGTAAACTAGTACAAAATTTGTCAATTCGTCAAATTTAGGGTATAAATCATCAACTCGTCAATATGTAATTTTTGGGCCTAAAAGTCGTCAAAATGACGATAAAGCGCCAAATATGGCAAGCGTGTCTTTCAGGCATTTCCATGGTAAACGTTGCGACATCTTGTTCGACGCGTACATATAACGAGATGTTGAGGTAATCTTTGATTATTGATTTGGAAAGGTGGAAAGTAGGCTTATAACTTTTTACAATTTTTGAAAATAGAAATACAAAAGTAAATAAATGTAAATTTAATTATATCAATTGCAGAAAATGTTGTTAATACAAAAAAAAAAAAAAAAAAAAAATTGTGCACTGGTGCAAATGGAATACATTTTTTAATGAAATTCACAAATTTTATAATTGATGCAAATGCAAGAGAAAAAGAAGATGCTAATTTCCGGCCCTAGCTGTCAGAAGAAATATATTCCTGGGAAACTACACTTTATCCTACCTTGGTCAGATATTTTTCTAGCCTTGATAAGATATAAAATTTAATGACAACCGAGATAACTCACGGCTACTGGCTGAAAATAATACCATGTAAGTATAAACTATGATGCAAATTAAAAGACATCTGTGTGATGTTGTCAAAACGGAGTCTTTATGAGAAGATTTATTTTGAAAAATTTATAAAATAAAAGTTAATTGTTCTACAGTTATATCGTTATATCACACCGAAATCTAATGCGCAAAAATCAAGATTCAAAAAAACTATATTAGCAAGGACAAGGAGAAAACTTGAAATCATCATAATTATCTTACTGGCGAAAGTTTTGATAAATCAAATACTTTATCGAAAAATGTTTAAAATGAAAGGTGAAAAATTATCAATTTCAATAATTCCAATAATGGAATTAATAAAATTAAACTTTCAGAGTTTTTAAGAGATAGAAAACCGAAACATGCATTTAAATAAATCTTTCCATTGAAATGGAACAAATAACAACTAAACGCTTTTAATGGCACAAAAAAAAAATTTAAGGATGAACAGTTCTTTGCTTCTGATTATTTATGAGAGCGTAAAACATATGATTTAATAAAATATTATCATGCACACACACACACACCCATGATGCCAAAAAAAATGCGTAGAAACAACAAATATCTAAACAAAAACAACAACATAATAAAAAATGTGTTAAACAATAGATTGAAATAGAAAGAAAAAAGAACCATACAATTTCTAATCAAAAATCATAATGCGTGAAGTGGATGCAGGATAAATTACACGTATTAAACACACAAACATACATCAAGGTAAACATGTGCATGCGAGCGTATATTTAAATATAACAGATAGATAAATCCTTAGGATATTTGCATTGAACAGAGATAGGGAAACGCAAATACTTTTAAAAGATCTTCTTTTTGAACTTGGCTTAATGTGTTTTACCTTTGAAATAAATATGCAGATGATGCGTGTAGGAATGAGTTGATTATTTTTTAACTGTAACAAATTTACCCCTTGCCTTTCCTTGTTTTTTTTTTAATAGAATGAGTTTTTATTAAGTGTCTGGTTACGATTTCATTTTAAACCTGTATAAAGTAAAGCGTTTAACTTTTAGGGTTTTTTTGAAATGGAGCAAAAATCAGTAGGAAATTATGAATCCAGATGAAGGTTGTCGGCAATTTATACGATTTTTTTTTTAGTATGGAACTGGTTTAACCAAATTCTTGTGTGAAAAAAAGTTTTTAAGTGGTCCTTGAACAGAAGCTTTGATGAATTTTATTACATAAAATTATACTTGAAGAGTTTTCTACGAATACCAATTTATACGCGACTGATGACTTTAAATATTTTTCCCACAGGGATGTTACTATCAGACAATCGTCAGATGTGGCAATTTTACTATCATTTGAGACTGTTTAGTTGACCTTTGTATATTTCTTTTTCTTTATTTAGTGAATAACTATCACAACAAGAATACATCTTACAAATTTCAGTGATATCAAGAAACATTTGTAATATTACCATTGGGTCAATTAAATTTTAGAGATTATTATTTACAAATCTACTGCCTTTTTTTTGAAATAAAATAAAAATTTATCATCATGAATACATTGACGTCAGAAAGTGTTTAAACATTTATTTCAGGTGTATTCTATGTATGTTTTTTATAGTTGACCTTTTGCGATATATATAAATTATTAGTTGTTTTTGTTTGGCTGTAGGTCCACGTAAATAAATAAAATAAAAAATAAAATTTCGTGATATTTTCGTTCTTTATATTTTTATTATTATTTTCCCAATATTTCGGTAAGTATCGCTAACCATCTTCAGGGGTCTGAATAAATAAATACAATAATAATTGTTATTAACATTAAACAAAAAACAAAACATAATATTACAAAGATAATTACATGTAAACAATTAAAAAATATAATAAACACAAAACTTCACAATAACACTTGTGCCACTTCTTATTAGATTTTATTAACTAAATCTATTTTATCGATCGTCTGTTTTTGTTTATTAATTGTCTGTATATGTGTGCACAATTTTCTGTGTCTAGTCCGCTCGTCAGTTTGTCTGTCTTGTGTATGTTGAAATGGGCTTTCCGAAGATCCCAGATATGATGGAAACTAGTTTGTTATACATATATGTTTTGTATATCTATATCGCATATAGTCCAGAATAGTTTGCTTTTGAAATATAACTAGATCGTTTTACAAGTGGCTCAGATATAAGCAAAACCCATTACCGGCTCTACTTTTACCCATAAACCTTTACACAATACAAGTTACTACCGAACTTAAGGGGTTGGTACGATTTCTTATTAATAGTGTGGTGAACGGTATAAGAATATATCACTCTTACTTGTTTGTTTAAACATTATAGTTTTCTTTTAAAAAATAATACATTTCAAAACTCCGCTGGAAAGATCAGGTTCAACAACAACTTTCTGATCTGAATATCCGAAATTGGAGAAAAAGCGCAGAAGATCGAAGCGCATGGCGATCAATTCTTAACTCGGCTAAAGACCTACCCAGGTTGTGAATAGCCACTTATGTATATGTATGCTGTTAAATGATAACCAGGGAAACTGTAAATGTGCAATGAAGGCAGAACAATATATTAATCCGTTTTGGAGCTTTTTATGAAATTTGACATCGATTTGTTAGTGCATATTTTACCCTGTGTAGCTTTTTTTTTGCATAATTTAGTTAAAAGCATTTTTGCTCCATTTTTTAAGTTTATAGAACATATTTATGGATGATTTGGTACATGTAAACTGTTAAATTTTATACACAAGCAAAAATTAAGGAAAAATAATTATATACGTTTGTGCTGATGTGTGTAGTGCATATAAATCCACACCCATGGTTTGGTATACCGATTGACTCAAAATCACTTTTTAAAGTGATCTATTGATGTCCGTCCGTCTGGCTGGTTGTCTGTCTAAGTAAACTTTGTGCGCAAGGTACAAGTTGCAATTTTGTAGATCATTTGATCAAATTTGGTAGACACGTTTTAATTGTACTAACAACGAAGTTCCAATACAAACTTCTGTCTGAAATAGACTATTTGCTTCCATAAATCATTTAATTATAAAATCGCGCCAAAAATATTATACTGCCAGTTCTTTTTTTTTAAATCGGAATCGGCTCCCAGCCGTAAATATCCTTATGTCAATATTAATGTAAAATTTAGCGTCCGTCCCTAAAATCGTTTTAAGAGAAAAAAGGTACGTTCCTAAATGCAAAAAAAAAAAAAATTGTTGCTGATGCGTGATCACCAGTTGCAGTTGTGATACTGATGCTTTTTTACTGCACAACAGCTGTGCAAAGTTTAAATTTTTTGAACACGAGCTAAATTTCAAGTTTCATAAGCGAACATAAAATAATAATAAAAATGTTATCAATAATAGTGATGAAAAATTTTATTGAAAATATTGAACCAAAATGTTACAGTTTTCTTATAAATAACAAGAAAAAGCACCAAAAAAGAAAAATAAATCGATTTCTTTTATGTGAAAATGTATTGCATCAGACAATAAAGTGATGCACTTATCGCAAAAATTTGCTGCAGAACGGAGGATTCACTGCAATAAAAAACTTTTGACATATGACCCAATAAAAAATGGAGTTTCCAACGAAGCAGGTTTGTAAGGAAGAAACTAAAAGTTTCGCATACCATATCGCTTACGGAAGACATGAATTTTATATGGCGAGTTCTCACTTTGAAGCAATACATTTTTGCCACAGAAAGCGCTCTAGTCAGCGCATTAAAAAAAATTGGTGAATGTAACGATCAGCTTTGCACACTGAATTTTTGTTACCTTTTTTCTTTTATATGCTGCCTTACAAACCTGCATCGAAGTAAGACAATGTCGCAGCTCTTCAAATTTTTTATATATTTTTTTAATTTATTAAGGATTCGTTCACTTACCTTTTTGCATATCTGTATGTCTAATTGCGTAGCGCATAAATGTGTACTTACTTTATAAAATGTACCATTAGTGCTTCGCAAAATAAGAAAAGTTTTTATTGGGGAGAGTAATGTCAAGTTTCTTACAAGTTAACTTTTACGAACATTAAACTTAATGATGCGCAACAACTGCATTGATGAACGTACCCAACATCTCTTAAATGGTGTATCTATTTCATATATGGCACACCATTTATGGGGCATATTTTTATGCAACAATTTTGATGGCATATATTCAAGTTTTTACTACATAGTCATCGTCCAGACTTGCAATTTTAAAAAATTCTGTTTTGAACATGCACTAGTGTCCAGATTTAAAAATTAGTGTTTTGCAATTTTTGTAGTATATCTTTTATATATAAATACAAATACACCTTCAGCCAACTTCAAGTTAAATACTGTGATAATAACAAAACAAAACAGAATTGAAGAGTACACGAACCTGAGCACCCCTCCAAAATCTTCGCACCCCTCTAACCAATAAACTCAAGAATTGCTGCAATAAAAATTTCAACTCTGGACGAAAACATATTTACTACGTATAAAACACTTTTTTATCACTTCGATTTCGTTATGCTTTTGTATATATTTTTTCAGTGAATTCCGACTATTTTTTGTTTTTAATGTTCTGTTTAATTAATTTAATTAACTAGCTTTCCCACAACAATAAATTTCAGTGTTTTCATTCAAAAATTGGGATTATTAGCACATCATTAATAAATGAACTAATTAATAATAAATATTTCATTCCCGAAAATAATTTTTGATAATAAATTTGCATGTGCCCGGCAAATAAAAAACTTAAATGGCAAGCTGCTTTATTTAAGCAACTTGTTTTTTTAATATTGTTTTTTCTCACTATCCTCTTACAGCTACAATTCGTGTTGGAAGAAAGAAAAATTGACGGATTCTTGTTGTGTCTTTGTTGAAGCTTTGATATTGTTACATGCAAGACCTGAGTGTTTAAAATTCTTATTCACTTTATGGTCTTACTTTTATAATATTTTTAGCTTTTCTAAAGCAATTGGAAAAAGTTTCTTGACGAGCTGGCCTAAGCAACCAGCGAAATGCGCATTGAAACTAGCTTTCCCACAATAATAAATTTCAGTGTTTTCATTCAAAAATTGGGATTAATAAATGAACTAATTAATAATAAATATTTCATTCCCGAAAATAATTTTTGATAATTTAGCATCACACTGTATCTAAATTAATCAATAAATTTTTGCGTATGTAAAATAAGCGCGAATGTTATTTTATTATTACCAATTTAATGCACTTCCAGGTGCTCACAACTAAAACGGTATTTAACACTGATGTGGCAGCCACACTAGAGCAAAAAAAACTTTAAAATGAAAGTATGCCACCAGCAACGATATTTTTACACTCTTTTGTAGCAAGTACTAGAAACAAAGTACTAAAAGAAAAAAAAGTAAATAAGAGGCAAATAAAGAAGATGAAGGAGCAGTTAAAAACAGAATTTCATAATGAATTAAAAAAAAAAATAAATTACTCATGAAAATAAGCACGTGCTAATGTGGGTGGTGGTGAAGGTTAAAAGTTCATTAACCTCTTAAGTAATAAAAAAAAATAATAATGAAACATTAAAACAGCAAAGGAATTTTCTCCAAGTTTGTATTTTTTCTACTTATTTATTTTAAGAAAAAGACCGCTTAAATGAGACAAAAGAAAGTTAAGAAGAAGGTTAAAACTGGAAAAATACACACACACGCACACCCACAGACATTTAAAAACATTAAGAAAAATAATATAAGACTTCTTCTTCCTGCAACTACAAGAACAACTAAGTAAATGAGTAACAAAAAATATGGCGCGAAAAAGTCTTAGTAAAAATGATGCTGGTGCTGCTGCCGCCAAATGAATTTTTTTCAGCTTGGCATGACTTTATACCCATTCAATTCCTTCCTTCATTCATTGCCGGGTTGGTTTTAATCACGAAAACAGTTAAAAATGTTTTTCTTGTTCTACCATATTTTCTTTTCATTAAAAAAAAAATATTACGACTAAAACACACATTTACGCCAAGAAAAACTCAAGCCACAAAATGAAAATGAGTAAAATAAGAAACTGAAAATAGCGGAAACGGAAACAAGTGCACACAGGAAAGAAAAAAGGGCTTGTTTATATATACAAATTTAAGACTTTGGCTGAAAGTGAGCGGAGGAGGAGGAGGTGTTTTGTAGTTAAAACGCTGTGGGTGAGATTTTAATGAAAATGTACACATACACATTAAAAAAAAAACAAGAGCAAGTAAGATGATAAGAAAAAAAAAACAACAACCCAGTTTTTTGTTTAAGAAGTTTTTCATAATAATGTTGGCATTGAAATTTCTTAGACTACTGCTTTGGGAAATACTAAATACTACAGCTGTGTGTTTATTTCATATTGCTACAAAAATACAGCTGATACTAATGATGAAGATGGTGAACGAGGGCAATCGATTTTTTTCTTTTGCAAAAATTCTTTTCATAACAAAGAATCAAAAAAGCCAAAATTTTGGTTTCATAAAAAATTAAAAAACAAGTTTTGTGGTTTTTTAGTTGTTACTCTTAAGTTTCCAAGTTTGCAAACTGAGTATGATTTATTTTTAAAATCAATTTTATTTGAAAACAAATGACGAATTATAATTTTCAGGTATGATTTTAAACTCACCAAAATATTTTAGAATTTTTTGCAATCATTCTAAGTTAAGTTGTCTGTATATGTATGTCCCTTACTCATCCAAATAATAAATATAAAAAAGATAAAATGTTCACGTGGAACAAAGGGCGTTAACAAATTCTCTTAATCTAATGCTGTCTCTGGCAAGAAGTTCGATTTCGCTCCATTTTCGAGTTCCTAAGTAACGAATCCATATATTACGTGGTCTGTCTGGCTGGCTTTGGCCTTGACGATTCCAGTCAAGTGCACATCTGGCTTTACCATTTGGTGGTCGTCTACAAATTTGACCAATCCATTCCCATTTCCGTCTACGAATATAAATTCCGACGGGAAGGCAATCTGCTTGTTGACAAAGGGATATTCAGTTGATATCTAATTGGGCCAGCAAATACAAATAATTTGTCTCAGGCACCGATTTAAAAATTTCTGAATTTTATTCGGGGTCAGTTTTGTAAGATTCGTGTAGTGCAGCCATAGAGTAGCACCAACTTTACGCTACAGCTGAAAATCCGTAACTTAGGCCCTAATTGTGTAAAACGCAACGCCAAAAACTACAATGAAAGCAAAAAAAAAAAAAAAATTCAGAAATATTTTATAATTTTGTTGTTGCTTTCCAGAGAAATTCATATTGAATTTTTAATCTTCAAACGCTGCATATCCTGTGGCGTTGAAAATTTTAAAACGCAATATAAATTCTGTAGAAATCTACAACAAAACTATAAAATATTTTTGTTTTTGTTTTTGCTTTCAATATAATTTTTAGCGTTGCGTTGCGTTATGTCCAATTTTCAGGATAGTATTTAAATCTATATTATGTTAATAATCATATAAACTTAAATCGTATTTAAATACAGATTGATTTTTTGAGTTTTATTTAAAAAGTCTTATTTAATTAATATTAAAGTATGGTAGCACCACTAAATACAAAAAATTTATTTACAAGATGGCCTAAAAAACAACTGACTGTTATTGTTTTGCCTGTTGTTGTTGTATTGTTGTGCTATTGACGCCACCTTGATTAGTTATTACAATGAAAACTTAAGTTGAATTTAAATGTACCACATCGGTGAATTAAGCTTCATTTAAGTGTTTAGTGAAGAAATGAATTTTGTATTTAAAACGATTTTAAACATAAATGTGTTTTAATATCAATCCTGAAAATTGTCCATTAGTCTTTTCCATCCTGTTATTGGCGCGCTTTATGCAAATAAAATAAGTGCCTTATTTATTCAATCTTTAATATCTTTAACAGAGCTTCCATCTTTATTAATTCTGGATCCGAGATATGTGGAGGTCTCCACGTCTTCTATTTTGGTACCATCAACGATAAGGGGTGATGTTATGTGGTACGAATTTGCATCAGCATTGTCGTTTTGAAGGTGACTATTAATTCAACCTTTTTGGCGTTAACGTTTATTTATCTTATCATATCTTCAATATCCACATAGCGGTGGTCCATTAGGCGTAGTAATTGTTACCACAATAATATTATGATTGGATCTATCTGTTCCTACCACGATCATATTATGTTCAATTATATTCAAATATCATACAATTATTAGAGTTTATACATTTAAATGGCTGTGACAATTATAAACTACACGTGGGTCGAGACAATATCCATTTACTAAAACATGATATATGTACACATTTATAAACCTGCCCTCGTTTTTTAATCATAATGATGTTAATGATTCAGATGCCATCGCTGCTGCTGCGATGTTCTTGTTTCTTAAAACATTCTACTCCTGCTCCTTAGACCAGACATTGTTTTTCTTATTTTTAAATTCAGTGTCGTTGTTTTTCCTTTTTCTTCTTGTAAAATACGTGAAAATGAAAACAAAAATGTTTTTCCAACTTTTACTTTTGTTGTTGTTGCCTCTTGGCTTCATTGTTGTTGTTATACGCAATTAATTAAAACTTTGTTAGGGTTGGTTATGGTCTTGTCTAAATGAATGTGTCATGAATGGATGTGGGTGGTTTGCAGAGACATCTGAGGAAAGTAAATTAAAAAAAAAATACACCCATTTGCCACATTAAAACATTTTCCCAACTTGCACAGTGGATGAGTTTAAGTTGGAGAAGGGGGGTTAATAAACATTTTTAGTCTGTGCAAAATTATGTCAAACAGTCTGGCTGGTCTTGTTCGTGGGAATTCCCCAATTATTTAATTTCTCTCATCATGTTCTCCTTCCACTGGCATTTTGTATGTAAATGTTGGTGCTTTTGTTCTTGTCTTATTTTATGGGTGGTTGTCTGTATGGCTGGGTAATTCAATTACATTTTCATAATTTCACTTTTTTGCATCTAGAGTTTTGTGGGAAAAATACGAGTACAAAAAAAATACAAATATAATTTTTTAGTTTTTGTCTTTTGTTGACGAGAGTGAGTAAATGAACGAGTGTGTAAAGCAACAGGTTTGTGAAATAAAAATTAAGTAGGACACAAAATAATAGAGAATTTATAATGAGCATACAAAAAAAAAAAAAAACATTAATTGAGTTTTAAAAGATTTGTTTGTTTTCCTATAAAGTTTATTGGATTTGACCTAAATTTTGCTTTATTGTATTTAAATAGAGGAAGAAAAATTATCTTTTAAACAGAATAAAGGGGATTTTGGATTTGATATTATTATATGAAGGGGAGTTGCACAGATACATAATTGAAAAAGTGGAATTTTTACTGGTTTTTGAAAATAAGTAGAAGTTTATTCAATAAATTCACTATGTGACAAAAGAGATATCAGCAGCCTGGCCCACGTCGTCGGTCGACAACTTAAGCGAGCGATAAGAAGTAACTTAATTTCGTTCTCATAAGCGCCCCACTAACCGGCGTATTGTCGGTTGGCTGGTTTTACGTTTCTAACGTATTCCATTTATTCATTGTCAGATTATGGTATAGCCACATCAGCAATTTCACAAATTAACCGCTAGTTTGAAAATAAAAATAGGCAAATCGTGTACATATCGCCATAAAAATATAGCTCTGTACTATTTGATTTGCTACAAACAACAACAAAGCAGTAAACAAAAAACAACTGATTTCAACAATGCAATTTTGTGAAAAATTGTATTAGAGGTTTTGTTTTAAAGAAATATGATAAAAAAATTGTTTAGTGTTCGTGATTCATATTATTTTAAACATATAGTGAATTTGTTTAGTATTGCAACAACATGCCTCTGTCGACAACCACAGCACAACATAATGAATTTGAGATTTGTGGTCACATATTATGTCATAACGGGGCGCAAATTTCTATGAATACTATTACGTTACGTTATCGCTAACTTGCATTGTCGATTGGCTTGTCGTGCTAAAAATTTAAGTGGGGCGCAACTCAGCTGTTTGTCATTGGAAATGCAAGCAAGCGATATTGGTCAACATCGTGGAGCAGGCTGTAAGATTGCGTACTTAATGCCCCTTATTTAAGGGATAACTCTGGAAGTTTTCGGTTTTTTAAATTCATTATTAGAAGGTGATATTGAAAAACAATATATTCTTACTTAATTTTTGAAGCAAAAGTAACATAAAACGTCCGCCCGTTGGAGTGAAACATCGCAGAGCTTCTGGCAGGAAACGAACCCATAACCCTTACACTATCAGTCCATCTCAATACCAACCAGCATACTTGAGAGCACCCTCGGTTTAACTGTTAATAAAGTTTTTTATTAAAACTAAATAAAAAGGTCAATTATTTTTTAAGAAGATTACTTAATAAAAAGCCGAAATCGGAAATTACCGGAATGTTTTTGTCTGGCATTTCCTGGCAATTTTTCCGCGTTAATACTCGAATTCTTTCTTAAATAAATGTGAAGAAGATTGTATTGCAGTGCGATTATAACCAATTACAATAAAATATCTACCAAAATTAATTCCATACTCCGTTTTTGCTTTTGTGTTTTTTTCAACACATTTCTTAAATAATTGTATGACAAAGATTGTCTCATACTCAACCAGTTTATTCAAAATAACATTCACATCTCCACCAGCTGTTGTGCTACATCTCCGCCAAATGAAACTTCACTACTCCATACATTAACGTATGAAAGTATAAATGTTTTCACTTCACATGACATTAAATGTTTTGAGGAATAAAACTAGACTTTAAATTTAATAACATCCACATAAAAATTCATTTTATGGTTGTCAAGCAAAATAAAGAATACAGGGAAAAAACTTGGTAAAATTGATCCTTAACAAAACATACAAGTACAATACTGATATTTAAACCTTTGAAGTTTGATGATGTAGTACTTAAAAGAAGCACCTACAAAAACGTTTACGGAAACATGGGTAACGTTAAGACTACATGAATGCCATATCAATTTTAAAGGATTGTCGATATAAACAATAATATGGAATTTATGCCCTGATATAATTTAACCTTTTTAAGTAGACAATATTCAATAGTGCTAAATTGGCGTTTTAGGTAGATACGTAAAATATTATAGAGTGAAGAAATTTCGCTTTAATCTTAATAAACAATTTAGTTTATATTTTCAATACAGGTCGGTCTTCCGCTAAATTCAAATATGAGGGTACCGGTACCTATAGATTTTATTCCAATTTTTTTTTGTTCTATAAGAGCACAACAACATTGTATGCGCGACAGGAACAAAAAAATAACCCAACTGAACAATAGAGGCAATTTCAATTTGAATACTTGACATAACAAAAAAAAAAAAAAAAAAAAAACAACTAAAATTACAATAAAAAAGTAAAGAAAACACTGAAGGATGTGTTGAGAAAAATAAAGTAGACGTGCTATTCGTTTGATTATTGTTGTTGTTGCTTTTGTCGCCAACGCAATTTTTAGTATGCAACTCCTGTACTTATAGGTACGTGTTTGACGGTATGTATGTATGTATGTGTTGTTAAGGTAGATTAAGTAACGTAAAAAGCGTTTTAAGTAGAATATTAGAAAACCCTATTAGGACTTAAGACTTAGGACTTTTGTGAAATTCGCGATTCCTTTCCAATATTTTAAAGCGACTACAGATCAAATGAATTTGTTGGATATTATTTTTTACATTTTGCCAATCCCATTATTACTACTTCTACCTTTCCGTCTGATTGAAGAATAGTTCCTATTAAAAAGACGGGTGAGTCCGTTGATATGGAGAACTTGCGTCCTATATCTATATTGCCAGCTGTTTCGAAGGTTGTTGCATTTCGGCTAAAAAATTAGCTTCTTGCGCACATGAGTGGTAATTTTTTATTAAGTAATTGTCAAAATGGATTTAGATGTGGTAGAAATACAACATCACTTCTCTTGGGAGTAACTGATACTATTCGTCAGTCTCTAAGAAGAGAACGTCCTAACGTACTTTTATCTATTGACAAGGTAAATCATAAAATTATATTGACCAAGGTAATTCATAATTTTGTACTTTCGTCTACGGCATGCAAACTCATTTCATCTTATCGCAGTGATAGACTTCAATACGTTTCTATTGGAAGGAGGTTTTCGGGTGCTTTACCGGTTAAAAGTGGGGTGCCTAAAGGCTCAGTCCTTGGGCCATTACTTTTTAATATGTATATCAATGATATTTTCGCGGATTTTAATATGACGTCATGTATACCATTTGCTTATGCAGATGATTTAATGTTTTTGTTCAGTGGTGAGAGACAGTTTGAGGATGTTTTGCAAGAAATATTAAACTTGGATATTAATATTCATGGTACGAAAATTTAATTTGTGGACCAAATGTTCTGTCTGGGATTGTGGTTAGATAATAAATTAAATTTTAAAAAACATATTAATTTTGTTACTTCTAGAGTGAATTACTCATTACGTATGCTTTATAACGTCAACTTATGCTTACCAATGCATATCAGGGTTATTATTATTCATTCATTGTTTATTCCAATATTTTTATATGTTCAATACCATATACAAATATTGGCATAAACAATGAATTAATAATATTAACTTTGATATGCATTGGTAAGGATAAGTTGACGTTATAAAGCCTACACAGAAAAGTGTTCTGTCAATTAAAAAAATGGTTTAAAAAGTATTTAAATTTAATTAATGCGATAATTGAATCAATTATTTTTTTAGTTGAAAGAAAATTAAAAATTTAATTTTGATTTAATTAACATTTTAGTTGTTTTGAAATAAATTTTCAATTAAAATTTTAATTAAATAACAAAAAAACTTAATTGACTTTTTTCGTTTAAAATAAAATAATTTAAACATGTAGAATTGTTGTTGGAAATTGTCAATATTTATTTAAATAAATTAACACATTGTTTGAAATGGCAAAGTTTTTTGATTACTTTTTTAATTAAAATTAAAAATATCATTTATTGAAAATATTTTTTCAAAATTTTTAGTAGTCAATATGATAATTTTGGTAATATGTGCAAAATCAACAACTTGTTTGCTTGATATTATGAATTTGGAATAAATTTGGTGATTGGAGAAATTTTATAGTTTTTCTACTTATAAACGTAAATTGTTGAGGCACGTTCAGCGGAATGATATGTAAGCCTCTTTCAAAGAATCTTTTTATTATGGCTTGGGCCACTAATGTTATTGAGATTGTTTATATTTCTCTACGTTTCCCTAATTTTAATTTAAATTAGAAATTATTGTTTTAATACACAGGTATGTGATGGGAACGAATTGAAAACAAGACAATTAAAATCCATAATGTCGTTTTCAGTTTATTTCTAATACATCTACCGCTTTTCTAGTCTATTGTCTGTTAAATTTTATATTATATGTGTATATTGGTTGAGCTGTATTTTGACTATAAGATTGGGACTGTGATTCAGAAATGGATTTTAAAATTGCTCTGAATTCATCACATCTGCTAAAAAAAAAAAAAAAAAAAAAACATTTAAATTTAATTGTTATATTCTGGAGTTATTTTTTATTCATACTTACTATTATTCGTATTGTTTGTTGAGTTGTATGTTTTCAGTTGTATATTTTAACCATATATGGCCCTCTGGGCTCGGTTTGTGTGTAACATTGATTAAATAAATAAATGAGTTTATCTACCAAAAAAATTTTTTTTTAGAGATTTTTTTAATTAAGTCGATGGCGGTGGGTTGTGATAAGCGCATTGCGCGACTTTAGTTGCATTTTGAAAACTTGTGCCATAGTTTAAATTTTTTACCCTGATGACAATTTGGCCAAATGATGTTAAGGCTGACATCACAGTGATGTAAAGAGTGTCATGGGGTCAAAAACAAAGACACTTCCCATAGTATTGATGTCAAAGTACATCAGCGTTATGACGCCTTTTCTATCAGTGTAATAGTAGATAGTAGATACTACGTTATCAGTATACGAGATCTGGTTAAAAAAACTTCACTAAATCTAGCTAAGCTAGATTTATATATGTAAATTAATTCATCTAGGACAGCGGTCACCAACTGCTTTCATTTGGGGTCCGTTTTTAAAAAAATCACGATCGTCGCCGTCCGGAAGGTAATAAACTGAACTATTAAAATAATATGTTTAGATACTGTGTCAATGGACAAATATAACGAATGGGTTTCGGTGCATTATTTTATTAAATAATAAATGCTTTGAATAAAAAAAAAAGTAAGTACTAAGGGTTCTTACAATATTAATGAGAAAAGTTACATTTTTTGTCTTGGACTATCCGTCTGAACTTTGAAGTAAAGCTTGTGCAGGCTTTTCTCATTAAATCTTGGAGATGTTCATCGGCAAGTCTGTTCCGGAATTTATTTTTAATGGAATTCATCTAAGAAAACGTTGCTTCACAAACATACATATGTTGACCCAAACAAAGTGAGAAGTTTCAAGGCTAATTTTTTTAATTCTGGGTATTTATTAGAACAAACAAATTTTATCCAAAACTCTTGACAATAAACTTCCTGTTTTTTGTGTTTTAAACTGTATTTTCTTGGAAATCGATCATTTCCATCTAAGGAGAAGCTTTATTACTCCCGAAAATATTTGCAGCTTCATTACTTCATTCATCCCCAGAATTCAGAGACTAAATATTACTGAGGATATCGACGACATTCCCAATTTTCTTAAAATCTGCGAATCTGTTTTCAAATTCCGATTTTAGATCCTCAATGAACGTCTTGTATTGGCCGAAGTCAAGCTCGTTCTCATTGCAGATTTTTTTTTAAATTAGGGAAGTGCTGGCTGAAAAGCTCGAGATTTCGCAAAAATCTTTTTACTTCTGTCACGAGCTCCCATACTAGCTTTTATTTGCCTTGAAGTTTAAGGTTCAGATCATTGATGTGTTTAAAAATATCTGATAAGAAAGCAATGGAAGTTGCGTTTTCTTTATCGCTAAGAAAACTTAAGTAATCGTTTGTTGACGTTTGATCATTTTTGAAAAGAAATGTCTTCAAGTCTTCTAAAATGGTGAAGAATTGTTGTAAAAGGCAGCCTTTGCTTAACCATCTCACATTATTATGCAATAACAAATTGTCATATTGAGCATCCACTTCGTCAAGACATATTTTCAATTCACGATGTTTCAGTGCTGATTTTGCCCGAAGAAAATTTATTTTAAACTATTTCTCATGAATTTGTTGTTACATAATGTAAAATATTTTGTATTGTTAACGCAAGGTCCGCATAAAATAGGTCTACGGTCCGGATTCGGACCGCGGTCTCCCAGTTGGTGACCCCTGATCTAGGAGATAGATCAACAAAATAAAAAGCTGGAAGAAATTAGTGTAGGAATTATTTGAGGACAAATGGTTTAAAAGAATGGTAAAATAAAATATTTTAATATATCAAACATTTTTGTTCAAATGTGTTTCTAGGAGTCAAATTTAAATTTATTCAGCATTTTACAATAGTCTTATTCCCTCAATATCTCACAAACTTTTTGCTAAAGCCAACCTTTGGTAAACATTGAAGCTACAGACGTGTACATATACTTAGGCATGATTCTATATACTACTAAAAAAAAATTTTAATTTATTAAAAATAATTTATGAAGAACAAATAATGCCCACATTCTATTTGTCTAAATATTTTAAGCTGAATTTAATTTTTCAGCGAATTAATTCCGAATATAATTCATTCTTTTCAAGGTTTGCTTCCAGTTTGTGTATTTTTCTTTAGTTTAAACTAAGAAACATTTTAAAAAATTATTGACTAATTCCGATTCTGGTTTTCATAACTTATTATCCTTTATCATACCATCTATTGCATTCGGGGGGGTTACTACCAGATTAATGCTTCAAACTTTTAAACAAACTAATCATATCATTATTCCATAATAGCTCTCGTAAAAAGGGATTTTTTGTCGAGTTTCATCTCAAGTGTAGGTTCAATCAATGTAAAGAAATCAACAAACTCAATTCAGAAAAAAAAATAATTTACGTTGGTACTTTGCATGTACGAGTACGTTACTCACTATTTTTTATACTTTTTTAAATAAAAAAAATTCTTACATCCTGTATGTGTAGTATGACATTTTGTATTCGCTTCCATCTTCAGATTTTTTTTTCGTTTTATTGCGACTGTGTTGGTGCTGGTGTTTTTCATTATCGAAAGTGTATATGAGAGTAGAAATGCAGAAGTGAGTGAGGGAGTGGATGGTTGTGACAATAATGCTTATTATAATATTTCGTGTTTATTTATTTTAATTTTAATTTTTTTTTCTTAGACTCTCTTAAATATTTATGCATGTATAGAAAGAACAACAACAGCCCATGTAATAACATGAGTCTATGGTAAAATATTTAAAAATAAGTAAAATAATAATAAAAATATTTTTTTACTCCCTTCAAAATTTCTGCTGATTGTTATTATTGTCGTTATTGACGTTGTTGTTGCTGTTGTTGTCGACGTTGTCGTTAAACATTGTATTGTTATGACTCAACTTAGCATGTGGGTTTTGAAGGATTCTTTAATTTTTTTTATTTTTTCTATTTCTATTCAAATTTAATACAAATAGTCGTTCGTCGCTTGTTTGTTTGGCATATATTTTTGTACCTTTACGGCTTATTTTTATAAATTATTTATGCTTTTTGCAATTGTTTAGAATTTATAATAGATGTACATAAATTTTTTTTATGCAAGTTTTGCCATTTGTTTGTTTACCTCTGACGTTTAAGAGCTGGAGTTTAATTTTAGCAACAAATATCCAACTGACGGAAACCAATTTCACTTTCAGCTAAAGAGGTTTTCAACAATGTTGTAATGCGTAAATAAAATAATAAAAAACTAAATTATAGCAATATTTTGCATTGAACTTTACTTTAGAAACGTACTTAAGAGTTTTGGCGATCAATTCTATTTTTTTTTTTTTTTTTGTGAAATAACGGAAATTTTATAGTTACGATCTTAAAAGAACCTAAAAGATTTCCGGAAAATCGGGTAGAATTTTTTGTCCCAAGTTTTTTTATGCTAATAATTAATCCTTGAACATAAGAATACTAAATTCCTGCTAAAACGTTACATTTTTAACCATTTCAAAACTCCTTGATTAAGAAATACATTGCGATTGACTTAAACAAGGAGCTTAATTTTATCAACTTGGAAGGAATATGTCGAAGAACGAATGAAAGAAGTAAAAAATAAAATATTCATGTACGGTGCTTATCATTTTTAGAATTTATATAAGTGAGAGTTTGTTGACTTTTGTGTGCCACTGTAATATTTTGTATCGTCGTGTAGCCTGCAAGTAGAGCCATGTGTTTTTAAAAGGGTTTCAGGAGAGCGAAATAACTGATTAATATTAACATTTTAAGATATTTTGTTGACATCATATGCCTAAACAATTCACATGACACCTTTTGAAGCAGACTTTTTTTCAAAATATGTTCATACCAGTTCGAACAGACAATACATTTTGTTCATAGAAAAGCTTATTTTCAAGTTTTTGCTTATGAAAAATGCGCCAAACGCAATCAAAATTAATGGTAAAATATGTAAACTTGTTAACATTTTATTTAAAGTAGAACAGAAGTAAAGAAAATCGAACAAGGAATAATAAAAAAATACATTCTTAGGGGCAAAAATTTTCAACAAGGCGTTATAATCTTTGCGCATTTCGAGCCCTTGGTGCAAGACCGTAGTAACTCAAAATTTGAATTTTTTGAACTGGGTATGCAGTAATGATCTTTGGGGATATATCTATCTGAAGAAAAAAAGATTATGGTTCTATATCTAACTGTTCAGATTTTACAGCTAAAAATGGCTTTATTGCCTCTAGCTTTGTCCAACAATATTTATTTGCAATAATGAAATATTTCCTTTAACTTACAAACAGAAAACAAATTGTGGAAAAACAATAAGGCAATAATTTTTTTTGCTACGTTTTAGGCACAAAAACACAACTGCATAATTTGTGTTCTTTTTTACTTGTTCGTATTATTTCACAATTCATCTTTGTTGAAAAAAAATTAGTTATCATTTCTTCTTATGCTTTATTTGCTATATCGATATATTCCGAATTAATTCATAATTTAGTCGTTAATTTTGTGACAATAACGATACATTATTGATAGGTTGATACAAAATACTTAAATATAAATAAATATTTCATATTTTTAGTAATTTTTTACCTAATTTAATTATAAAACATTCCTCTTTATTAAAAAACTTGTAAAAAAATAACTTTAGTAAACGAAAATACTATCAAAAAGGTGATTCAAAACTTCAAATGCATTTTTCTCAGTTCGCGATTTTTTGACTTACTACGGTATTGCACCAAAGGCTCGATATGTAAATTGCCTCAATGTTTTATATTTTGATTCATCGATTTTTATTCGAGATTGATACAAGTTTCTTGGAACAATTTATTTTTCAGTCTTAGTTCTCTTTTTTGAACTTATCAGCTCGCAACTATAGGTGTGACGCAGTTTGAAATAAACATCGTTGCGTCTGAAAGGCAATCCGCGAATGTTGTTGACTTTTGAATTATCTGGTGAGATTCAAATGCAATTTTCAGGAACGTGTTCATTATCGTTAAAGAATATTTATTCCAAATAGTTAACTATATATGGATGCAGGGCTACGTCGTTGGAAATTATCTAAAAGGGTCACAAAAAGAGGGGTTTCCAAAAAAGGGGTCTCAAACAAAGTAAAATAGGGTCGGGTTTTTTGTGAGCAGTATTTATAAGTCAAGCAATAGCAAAAAGGACATTTAAAAAAAATCAGACCAAGTTTTTTATAAACAAACAAAAAATATTTATTTCAGGCAGGTATTGCTCAAAAAATTTAACTTTATTTCTTAATTAATATTTGAAGTTATTCAATATATAAAAAATATATATAAAAAATAACAAATAAATATAACACTTGTTCAACGAAAGTGTACTAACCTAAAATTTTTATTTTTTCAGTTTTTGAAAAAAAATCGACACGTTATAATCATATCTAAACGCTGCACAGTGTCTCGACTAGTACAAGCTAGCGGAACAAGATTATGTCTTCACTTATTTCAATTGTTTATGTATGTTCCAGGCATCTTAAGCTATTTTAAGAAAAAAAAAAAGTTGAGAAATGTGTACTGTAATCGTTAATCGGTTTTAACCAATTTTTCAATAAATGATGCATTTGTATTTTGGACATTAATAATCCGATTCTACCTAAATTCGGCATAAATATATATCTTACAAATATCAATTTACATACCGAATTTAATTATGATCGGACAATTTTTGTAGGTGTTATAGCGTTTTTAAGAAAAAGTATATATGGCAGGACCTTAAGTCCTTAGTCCAATTTAAATGAAAATTTACACACACGTTGCTAGTTATATGTTTATCAGCATGACCACTTTTTGTATTTTAATAGACATTATTGAAGCTAAAATTAAATTTTTAATTTTCAGGACACATGGGAGGTAGGCGTGTCCTTGGACCGATTTCTCCAAAAATTTACATTTTTCTTAACTAAAATATTTTATGCTAATGTCCCAAATTTCAAAAATATCTGACAACTCCTTCTATTTGTGTCCCTTCGTTATATGGGGACAAAGCAGTGTGCGACTCGTTCTGGAAAAATTAAATAATTTTACTTTCGGGCCTTTTCGGGGTCTATAATATATGTGAATCTGTGCTAAAATGTTGTAGGTTTTACATATAGAAAAATCTAGGTGGATAAAAAAGTTGCTACTCTTTAAAGTTTACAATCAATGCAAAATTTGCTGGATTTATCAATACATTTGCAAATTGATGTTACACAAAAAGTATATATATTTTGTATAAAAAATATAAGTCATAACAGGGTACATACCTTCAAAAGAATATTCCATAAAAAAAACTCGTTTCACTTTGCTACCAATTTTAAAATATGTTATCGCAAGAGTGCATAAAATGCAACTGATTTGCAAATGAAAATTACCTCCCTTATAAAGGTTACTTTGACGCCCTGATAAGATACGTTTACTTGGGAGGGTTGCTTGCAAGACGTTATCAGTGGCTCCTGGAAATTACGTCGAGTTTTGTCCCGCTAGAATGTTCTAGCCGGATCACTGTGCCCTGTAAAAATATCGTGCTACGAGTATTTTGTCTACTTTTTTGTAATGAAACGGTTGGTTTTAATTATTTTTCATATTCTTTCACTAATAATGTTTACCTTTCGAGTTAATACAGTGTTGTTGAACAATTGCGATAAATGTGATTCGAAAATTTTTCTTTTAATTTTAATTTGTACCTTACTATTTAATTTTTTTTTTTTAGAAATCGTAAAAAAGAGGTTTAACAAAAACTTTTTACGCGTACTAACTACACACAAAAAATAAAAGACTGTAAAGCCAAGAAAATTTGATTTTGATTCCCAACAAGATTTTGTATTTGTAGCAATAAGTCTCTTTCTGTTGCCCCAAAGTGTAAATTCATTGTTGAGGCAAAGTTAAAAGTGTTGCCTAAAATGTAAAAGTTGTTGCCCCAACGATTTAATATACTTTTGTCGCAAATGAAAACAATTGTTACCACAACAGTTCAATATACATTTGACGCAAATGCAAAAGTATAAACTATAAATGAAAATATTATTTTTAGTTTGAAAATATTTATTTTAAATTCTTTCAATTTTAAAATTATTGTTTAAAATATTTATTTTTCGGGATTTTGAGCTTAAAAATATTTCAATTTCTTTTTAATTAGGCTTAAGTTCATTGAATTTAATTTTCATTAAATTATTTTTATGAAGACAGGAATTTTTACAACATGAAATTAATTAAAATTTTATTGATCATTTTTCATCCTTGACTGCGCTGAGATTTAAACCCAGGCTTTCACGGAAAGGTTGCCCATACTAGTTTCGATTGTAACCACACAATCTCGTCACCAAATGGTATAACCACAATATTAATATTTTAATTTCTTTAAAATAATATGCATTCATTTCTTGCAATACAACAAAGCCTTGAAAATTTATTAAGTATATTTCATTTTCAATAGGCTGCAATGTTAACGTTTCTTTCGCAGCAAGGGATCTGGCATCATCTTCCAATTTGATTAAATAGTTTATATTTATTATATGGCCAATCATATCCTTTTGGGCGTCAGATATAGATGGTTTCGCTCCCTTGTTGATGCGCGGAGGAGTTATTACCGCATGTAGTAAATAAAAGAAATAAATATGTCGCGAATCTGTAAAAATATTTTTCATGCAATAAATTAGAGAAAAGAATGTATCAACTTTTCTGCCGATTTACATATATTTTTCAAAATACTGTAAATTTAGTTTATCTTTGATACTTGTTGCCAATAGTATTTGTTTTAATTATTTTAAAACTAAAAAGCTCTCTTTTCACTTATTTCACACCGACGAACGACTCAATACTGATCGCAATGATAATGAAGTACCAATCATGTCATTGCCAAGTGCAATTTTTTTACGACAACAGTAATACTATTTGAATAAAAAAATAAATATTTTATGGCAACAAAAATTGTTATTTCATGCAAATCATTTACGTCAACAGTAATTTTCAATGTGCCGTTATTTCAGAAGAAAACCTTTTAACGACAAAAGTTATTCTATTTGCAACAAATAAATTTGCTGTTAAAAAACTTTAAATACTTTCATGTTGTTGCGGTAAAAAAAATATTGTTGGAAAATTTCTAGCGACAAAAGGTTTTCATTTTCTCCAACAAGTTTTTATTTACCCCACCAGCAAAATCGTCAAATGCTAAAATTATTTGCACTTACAATAATTTTTTTTTGTGTGTACTTTTGAGGAATGTGCATTCTATATTTCGTTATTAAGTCTAGACTTGAAGTTTATTCTTTCAGATCCGTTTGGAACAAATTTAAGGACGAAAGTCTGTTCCAAAGTTTATTTTTTATACAATGCTAATTTCGAAAACACTAACCACTGACTTTGGGGTAAAGAAAATATACATATATGAAACGAATTTATTAAAATTCGAGTAAATATTTTCGTTAAAAAATATGGCTTACATTTTCGACCTCAAACTAAAACTTTTCCGCATTTGGCTTACTCCGTTTTGTAATTTTTCTTACTTTCTTATAACTTAAATTCTTTGACAAAAGCGTCTGTTCTAAAAATTATGTCTGCATGGGGAAACAATTTCAAAATAAAATATATCTTGTTTGGCTTTTATAAATAAATAAATTTCTAAAAATATTAAAAACATGAATTTTCGTATCTATTTTTTATTCTTTATAAAAATTCAAAAATGGTCAAAAAGTAGCTTGAACCGATTTAAAATGATTGATAAGTGTACTCTAAAAAAGAGGAATATAAATAGCAGGGGCCTCTTAAACGGATCTAATTTGCCACTTTAAGGACATGCTATGCTGTGCATACAAAAGCTGCTGGCGACATGAACGTTTTTACTACTTACAAAAGCTGTTAAACCAGTGTTGTCAAAAAACCAAATGTAAGTTTTATTTTTAAAAAGTGGCACGAAATAGTTAAAAATGATAAAAAAGCGCAATTTAAAATAAAATGTCATAAAAGGTTTTTAAGTATCACAACGGTAACACTGTATGGATATGTTGGCTTAGCTTGCCTCATGCGACTTATGTAATCAAGTTGTCAAAAATGTTTCTAGGGTTGAGTGAACGCTATCGGTTCCCATCATTGTATGACCTTTTTTTAATATAATCTGCTACAAGCTGCAGAAATGATTGCCAAAGCTCTACTTAGTACCTTATTTTCATTGTGCTAGCATCTGATATAAGGATAACTTTCTTAAACAAAGAGCAGAAAATTTAAATAAAATATAGGGAACTGTAACAGCAAATAATATAACAATCGGTTAGTAAGTATATGCTGTAAATTTTCCCCTACCCTCATGTTAATGTAAAAATATGAAGTGCATTTTTTAGTATTGTGCAGATACCAAAGTATCCATTTAATCGGGATTTTGCTTTAATCGGTTAATCGCTCGATTAATTAATCGAGGTTTTGGTTTAATCGGTTAATTTTGTTATTGATCGGTTAACCGGTTAACTATTTGTTATTTGGAGCTTATTAGGAAAAAAACCAAAAAAATAACAATTCTTGAACTAAAACGAGCAAACAAAAGAATAATTAATAAATATGTAATTAAACAATAAACTGTAAGATCATTTTAAGAAAATCTTATAAAATAATACAAATAATTTGGCTTAAATGATTCGGATTTCAGGGTTTATTTTCTTTAGTTTTGATTAAACTTGACTTTAAAAACATTCTTTCATTTAACGTAGATGTTCGAGAAATCAATCATGGATTGTCCTGTTTTAATATTTCCTGTTTTAATTATTTTAAGTTCTTCACACTTTCGCATTATTTCAGTTAATGCTGTTAAAAGATTGATATGTGAAGATATGAGAAGAAACAAATACCTAAACGCATACATATAAAATGTACGTGAAACAAAAGGCTGCTAACAGCAAACACTTATTTAAAATGAAGATCACTCACTGAACACCTTTTTTGTTTGTATGAAAAAATATTTTCTAAACACATGCCTTTTGTATATGAGACGAAACAAATAATGAAAAACACAAAAAATTATATTATAGTACTACAAAAAATTCAAAATTTTGTTACATCTAGTTTGATCAATTTACTGGCCACGCTTTTTGAATTTTTTCGTCAAATATTTGTTAGATCTGAACAAACCGTTACACTACAATTTTGTATGATAAAAAATTATTATCAGATGTGTCATAGAAACCAATCTTATTGGAATTGGATTTGAAACCGACAAAAAAAAAATATACATTGGCGTCATGAAATATTATGGATTTTTTGTTCGAACTGAAATTAGTGCCGGTTTAAGGTGTCACAGAAACCAATATTATCGGATTTTTATTGAAAATAAACCAAGCAGCTTACAGCTCTTGTTTTTTTTGTTATTGGAAATAAATATAGTTGGTTAAAGTTTAATTTTATTTTCTCAACAGTTAGTTTTTTTGCATAGATGGAAGTAAATCAAATTGGTAAAATAGTATTTTTTGCAGTCTCCGGCAGCGGGCTGCTGCAAACTCGCAAAATTATTCTTACTTTTTCGCTTTTTATTTTTTACAAAACAATAAAATTATACAAATGTAAAAAATAATTGCAAATATGTTATACATCGATGGCATTTATTTCATATGTTTAGTGTTTTACCATTATTATTTCCTATTCTATAATTTTCCATTTATTAAAAACACAAGTTTAAACGATATTTTAGCGCGAAAATCATAATTTAGAAAATTAACAAACAAAAATTGCATTTAAAGCTGTAAACACATGAGCCAAAGCATAAAACAGCTGATTCGAATATCGGTTTTATTTGTATTCGAAAATAACAAAACCGACATGTTTTTAAGACACCAAATGAAAACACTATTAGTTTGTAAAACCGACAATTAGCAAAAACGACTTGGATTCTATGACACCTCTGTATACTTGAGTTTTGTCAATTTGACCTTGAATTCCAATTTAATATTCGTATCGGTATCGCCGATATTTATTTTTGAGTATCGGTATAGTACCGGCAAAAAGGCGTACCAAAACTCTAAATCAACAAAATAATACTTAGAATTTGTTAACCTAGAATGATATTAAGAGTGATTAAGATCAATTGACAAATTATCTTAAACGAAGTAAACTTTTGTTGGATTAATAACATTTTTTGACTTTATATAAAAATTGTGTTTCCATTGAACTTCATTTGTTTAAATAACAAACAATTTATTAAAATAAAAAAAAAACTTTAAAAATATTTAATAAATGAAAATATAAAGGAAAAAAAAAATGTATTCAAACAATCAAATAGTCGTTGAAATTTTTCAAACCAAACCAAATTCAACATTTTCCTCGTGAATGCAAAATATTCTTAATATTAGAAAGAATTTCGTTGAATTAAATTCAGTTTTTCAGTTTTTTTTTTATTTTTTAATATTTTTGTTGTTCCCTTAATCAAGCAAAAATATTGTTCAAATGAATGTTTTTACGAGTATGTAAAAATTTGAAAATGTAAAGAATTTCATTTTATAACAAAATCATGTGTAGAAAAAGTATGAGGAGGGAGCTTGCTGAAATGTATGAGAGTTTAATCACATGTGTTTGTGTGTGTGTATTTGTATATTTATGTATGTGTGTGTGTTAGAGCGTCTGTGTATTTGAATATGTAAATTGTATTTTACAAATTCTTATTTTATTTTTCTTCGACATTGTAATGACTCTCTACTCTATATTTATTTGTAGGGATTTCTTTCATATTGTCGCAGTTGTTGTATCAGTTGTTATAAATTTTTGCAAAAATATGTATGTATATGTTTGTAAATTTGAATTTTTTTTTTATTTTTGCAAATGTTCGACATTTCTGATGTTTACATGCAGTGGGGGAGATTTGTTTAAGGGGGACGTCGATGGTATAGTTTAAAAATGTTGTGGGTTTATTGAAAAGGAATGTTAACGGTCTAAATAAGATGCCATTATGTGTAAAAGACAACCGTAAACACCATTCATTGGGTCTTACAACGCCACTATGTGCATATCTAATATTAAGACTAATATGACAATTCTAACTCATGATTGTCTGACAAAAAGATTTCGGTCGGAAGTCCGCATTTCGCAACAAGGTTTAGGCTAAAAATTTGTTGTTAATACAGTATCTTATGGATATTCGTTTCTGACTTAATTGTTGCCTTTATTCTGCGTTTGTCTTTATTTGTGTTCTTTTAAAAAAAAAAGTTGTTTTTATAATAATGTTACCTAACAAAACCACAAAAATTTAACATGTTTCGCCCTCAATTCTATTGACGTTTAAAAGTGTAGCATTTCTTTGTTTTTGAAAAACAAACATATTCTTTTGAATTTTGTTTGTGATCTTTGTATTTTTTGATAAAAGGAAAAATGCTTTAAGCCTACATATTTAAATGAAAATTACAAAAATTACAATGATTTTTTTCTTTAGTGGTCGTTAATAATGCAACACATTATGAGTGTAACACTTTATAAATGGTACGAAATATGTTGGCAACATTTTGTGTCAGAAAAGAAAACGCCAATAAAGAGCTCTTCCACTGGATTAGGTTTAAAGTAAAAACATGCCCCAGCAGGAATTAGTTCTGAAAATATTTAAAGGCCACTTTTAGACTGGACTTTCGCCGATTGCAGCTTTGGAAAGATATGCCAATAATTTGCTATAAACAAGTTTGAAAAGGTGTATAAAACTTACACACAGTTTACATTTATTCCATTTTATTGTTATGACATTTATGATTATGATATTTCTTCTGTAGTAATAAGTACGACCTACACAGCAACATCTAGAACAAGATCAGTTTATTATAGTTTAAACTACATCCACCACATGATCCCCAAATATGGCTTAATTACAGATTGTATAGGGCCAATAACAGATTAGACTTCAATCGGCCGCGACCTTTTAACGATCTACAAACTCTAAACCCCAAGCAAGCATGAGCGTACCACACCAAAAATAAGTTGCAACGATAAGACACATACGTACAACCCAATCCAGCGCCCATGTAACTCCCGCGTCGAGAAACTTTTCGATTGAAATGTGAGAAATGAAACAAAAATTTCAAAAATTGAAACAAACAGCTGTTTTTCTCACTTAACTGCGTCTGTAAAATTTTTGGCGAGTAATAACTGTCACGTAAGGAAATTACACGCCAATATACTGAAAAAGTGTGTCTGTAAAATTTTGGTGAGAAAGTTTACGCTTTGAACTGTCATAAAAATGGAATGAAAATTTTAACACTAAAAAATAAATTAAAAATGCAATGAATATGAACACAGAAGAGATAAATATTTTGTTTTTGGCAGATTTTTTCATTGTTTAATTATTTTGCTTTTAACATCTTTGAAAAATATACGAATGTTTTCAAAGCAATTTAGTAATCAACAAACATTAAAGTCGCACTTTACATTTTTTGGTATAGCTGTATTTTCGCCGCCATCGCGAAATTTTGAAAATGTTTAAATTTTAGTCAATTTTTGCCGCCGTCAACGATAAGTGTGACTGGAGCTCTCAACGTCTCCAATTTCACATCGGCTTCGAGTTGAATATTATGACATTTTTAACGTAACGACGTAATCTCTTTTGATAGTTTTCGACATGAGTTACTGATAGAAACGATGGAATATTTTGTTTCACATGCTTTCGATGCGAGAAGTTCTCACCAAAGTTACAGAACATGGGTACAGGGAATATATGAGACAGTACAGGTTAATTTAAACTAATATATTGCAGCCAAAACATTTTAGCATCCTTTTCAGTATCAAAATATTTAAAAAAAAACTTGAAATACCTTTTTTTAATTTTCTACACTGTCTCCACTTACTAACAACATCTACAACAACAACAGCAACAATAAAAGCATAAAACATACAACATATCTAAAGCATGTTATTTTCATTATTTTTTTTTTTATTATTGTGATTTTTTTACTCCCGGATTCTTTATAAGACATTGTTGTCGTTATTGTCAGGATAAGGGTTGATACACATGTGATATAAAAATATACACACACTTCATGTGTATATGACTAGGTGGTGTACACATTCGAACACACACACACACACACACACACACATACATGTTCAACCAAATCAATATGATTGTTAACACACAAAATTATTGAATGTATGGAATTTAAGGTTGTTTTTATTTTATACTGATTTTGATTTTTGCTCTGAATAAAAAAAAAGTCCTTAAAGTGGGAGGTGTGGTTGGTGGTGGCATATTCGTTTATGGAGTTTTGATATGAAAAATATAGCAACAATAATAAAGCAAAAAACAAATACGCACTTATTTACATACACACTGCAAGGAATATTTATTTACATGAGAAATTTTACTTTTTGTGATTGATTGGTTAAATATCTAGACACATATAAATGTGTAGTCAGGCACATGAGTGTGAGAGTGTGTGTATTTGTGTGTGAAGTCTAAGCTGTAAGGACAGAGATGAGTCGAGCAATTTGTTTGGTAAAAATACTCCTAAAAATTTGGAAGTTTTTTTTTTAATGAACTTTGTTGCATCGCTAATTTTTACAGAGAATACTTGTTTATACTCTAACTCATTTTTTTTTTCTAGATAACTTTTAAGATTCTAAGCCAATTTTTTGGAAAAAACTTGCTTCTTAGCATCATTGATAGATAAAATTTGATCAGGACAACTTTTGCTCGTAAACACTTGTTTTCCGCAAAACATGCAGCAAATCATGTGTTTTCCCAGGAACTTTATGTGTGAGGAAAACATCTCAAATACAGTGTTTTGCTCCAAATCATGTCGAAAATGTTCTCTACAACACTGCATTTATTCAATAACTACAAATGCAACACTGAGCTATCCCTTAATAGTGAATGAAAAATTCGAAAAAGTGACATTTGTAATGTAAGAAAAAAAATATTGTGGTAATTTTTTATTGTAAATATACAATTAAAAAGTGCTAATATAAAAATACACACATACATATACATTTTTAGAATTGCTCAAAGAGTTAATTGTAAAACAAATTATAAAGCCTTTCTATACGCCTTTCTGACGGTTGTGTCTTCTTTTTTAAGATTTTTTAAATTTTCACAAAGTTTGGCAAATTTTTCACGAGCCATACTAAATTTTTTTTTAAAGAATTCATCGCCATTTACTTGACAATCATATTCCCAGAACCGTGAAGACCGTTCCTTTGAGCACATACATACGTTTAAAGTTATTAATTGCTTTTGATTTTTTACATAAAAAAATTACCAATTTCCAAAGTCTGGGGGATTTTCTAAGTAAAGATTTCGCAAGAAGAATTAAAATATATTTCTGTACCCTATTTCTTCTAATTCTTCGCCGACATATTTCTGCTTGGTGATGGTATAAAATTCTTGCGTTTGAAAAGTAATAACATTCTTTATTTTTCATATCGTTATTAGATATGATATAATTTAATAAGAATTCAATAAAATCTTCCATTTTCATTATTATATTTTTTACGTTTGACATAAAAAAAATAACCGTCAAACTTTTTTCGAAAATTCGAAAATAAAAACACTTAACATCATAATGGAAACACTTCGACGTGTTTTGCTCAAAACAAGTGTTTTTCTTCATAATGGAAACGCACTATTAGCTTTTTTCTGCCGATATTAAAAAAAAAAATCAAAATTCGTCAACAATGATATTTCGTACCTGGCTTGAGTAACTTGAAACTTTATTGAATTTTAAACTCTACCCAGCAAAAACTTACATTGAAAAGTAATGAGTTAAAAAGCTAATATAACGACTCATCACTACTTCTACATTGGCATTTTAACTCATTATTTTAACACGGTGATGTCATTGGAGGCAAGTACTTACCACCTTCGCTTACAAATAGGGAGTTAAATAAGTCATTACCACATTCGCTTACAAATAGGGAGTTAAATAAGTCATTACCACATTCGCTTACAAATAGGGACTTAAATAATGACTTTAAAAAAAAATTTTTTTTATTATTTTTTTTTAATTATTTTTTTTTCTATTTTTTCTTATTTTATTTATTTTACCTTATTTTATTTGTTTTTCTATTTTTTCTTATTTTATTTTACTTTGTTTTTTTTTTACTTTGTTTTTTTTTCTGCCTCTGGCGGGATTCGATCGCGCAACCTCGGTGCTGATAGACTAGCTCACTACCAGCTTGTCTACTGGGGCATTGTAGTTTTTGCATAAAAAAACTATGTTTTTTACTCAATTATTAAGAGCGTAAATATGAGATTAAATTATCCATAATAACAATAAAAACGCTGATTGAAAGTGGATTGAAAGTTTTTGTTTCATTACTAAAATGACATTTTTATTGTCATAATGAAAATTTAAATTTATGAAGGCAATTATTGAAATCTGTTGCTTTTATAAAAAAATTTTTTGATTTCATAAAATTAATGGCTAACATGTAACATTAGATGTATGAAATAATTAAATCTTACATTTTTTTAATTAACAATTAAACATTTTTTTAAGGAAACTATAATTTTGTATTAATTTATGAATATAGTTATGTTTGTATATTGTTTTTTTATGTTCCCAATTAAAATTTTTTGTTTAACTTGGACAAACTTAAGTTTTCATATATCCAATGAAAAGTTTTAACGTAATTACGAAATCCAATGAAGCGATTTTAACGAAAATACTTCATTCTAACTATGAAATTCCATTTAGACTATGAAAATTTTCATTTACCCAAGGAAAATTTTTTTATGAAAATGATTCATTAAATATATGAAGCATTTTTCTTTCAGTGTAGTAAAAAAAAAAAAACAAATTGTAAGAATAAATATTTAAAATCAATTTGTATTAGATTTGAAAAAAATTAAACCTTAGATGCAATTTATTATGAATGAATTATAAATTTCCATAATCAACTTATAAACAAGTACTTATGTAACAGATTATATGTCAGCCATTACTCAACTACTTCTATGTAATGCAGATGGTATGAAGTAGTCATTGAAAAGTAAGTTGTTCAGTAATTGCAAGTCATTACCAAGTTTTTGCTGGGTAGTAAAACTTAAACCTAAATTAACCTTAAATAGTAGAACTTAAAACTTGAATTTAATTTAAAGCTAGAAAATATACCTACATCTAATAAAGTTGTAATTTAAACCCATCAATTCAAAATCACTCAGTTTGAGTTCCATTTGATTAATCAATTAATAGAATTAACTGGTCTAGAATGAAAACTAACATAACCTCTATTAATTGCACACACATCTATCCATACACATATCATCCAGGTGAGCTCACATACATACACACGCATCCCTTTGCAACACATACCTAATCTAACCCCAATTTCTATAAATTTATCCCAAATACATATTATAAATCCCACCGATCATATAATTCCTCGTTTATATGAGAAATTACATTTTTACCAGATATTGGTGCCAAATTTTCACACTTTCCAGTTTCCTGCAGCTACCAATACAGTCCACTAACCCTCGAAAATCGCCAAAACACCAATATTTGTTATTATCTTTGACCCGTGCTTACATTAATTTTAAATGTGACCAGTAGTTTTTGAGATATCGGTAAAGCTTAAAAAAAAGAACAATTTTTAAAAATTAATTAAAATTTTTGTTTTTTAGAAATTTAAAAAAAATAAAATTGCAACAAAAGTCACAGTTTTGGTCTAAAAACATTTAGTTTAACATAGTTCGAATGAAATAAGCTTTATTTCATTGTAATCTGTTTACAACTTTTGATTTTGTTCACAATTTATTGATAAGAACCGCAATTTCCATACAAAAGTAATATTTGTAATTGTGTGCGTTTGCTGCTGTTCTATTTAGAGACGTTTTTTCCTTCACTTAATTGTGAATAAAAGTGAAACGCGTTCATCGATTTTTATGATCTATGTCTCATTTTGTTCATAGGTTGTGTGACTTTACGTGACGGTAATAAGACTTTAACTTTTTCCCGTTTTGGATTTTTTTATGATTTTTAAAAATAAAAAAATTGTATTTTTTTACGTAAGCAACCATTACTCAGGCTTTTTTTTGTAATTTTAAGCAATTTGATTGTTTTCAAAAGCTAACCATCACAACTTAAAAAAAAAGATTTTTAAAATAGGTTAGGTTAAGAAGGGTTATGTGCCCAAGGGGGCGCATATCCACTCGGAGACCAATGGGGTCCATTGTGAATCCCTTCAGTAGAGGAGAAAAGAGGAAAAAGAGAAATAAAGAAGAAAAGTAGAAAATAGAAATACCACGTAGGACAAATCCCCCCTATGGCCCCCCCACCATAAACAGCCGTCCTTTTTCCCTGACAAACCCCACTAGATTGGTTGGATTACATCCAGCGATACACCCCAGTTCGTCGTGAAATCTAGCCCCTAGTCATTTCTGCCTAGGGCCCTGCATCCTAGGACAGTGGCACAGTACATGCTCAACCGTCTCTAGCTCCTCGGCAGCCCCGCACAGTCAGCAGAAGTCCGGTATCGCAAAAATAGCTTACTGATTTTTTTGAACTTTTAATTCTTGGAAAAAGTAAAATATACGATTAGCACCTGTAACATAAAAATGTGAGCTGATGGAGGAAAACCGAGATGGTGATTCGATTTGAAATCAGCGACCTCAACACAAAAAAGTTCAATTTTATTTCCTTGTGTTATCAAACAGAATTTAAAAAATAAATAATGTGTGTTGTTTAAAAAAAATTTTAATATTTAAGCGGCAAACCCTGTATGTATTTGTTATGGGGAAAACAAATTTTGTTACAAAAAATTAGAGACAATCGTGGCTTTTCTACCCTTCAGCACGAGTGGCAAGTGCATATATGTATATGTTTGTCCTTCCGTTTGTACAATATTGATCTCAGATCCTATAACGACCCTGTAAAATAATCTGGTATCTTATGAGTAGCGAAGTTGATTTAACGATGTCCGTTTGTTCGTGTGTATGTTGAACTGGGTTTTCCGAAGACCCCTGAAATTATGGGGACTAGGTTGTTTTATAAGGGGTGTTTTTTTATAGAGGTGTAGAACTTTGAAATGGAACACAGATGAATTTTTTAAATATACAATAAATTTTTAATTGGAAATATAACATGGCCTTATAATTTAAATATGACTTCTGGTTTGTGACCGCCACGGCTGGCTAAGACGTAATATAATCCTGGGGTCCAATTTTCGATGACTTTTTCTAAAATTTTGTGGCCATAAATCGGCAATAACGTGGCGATTGTTGTCCCCCAACTGGCCAATCGTTTCGGGCTTATCGGCGGAGACTAGCGACATCACATATCCCCACAGAAAATAGTCTATCAGCGTTAAATAGCACGATCTTTGAGGCCAATTCCCGGTTCAGAAACGTGAAACTTTGCGGTTACCAAACGTTTTCCTCAACAAATCAATTGTGGCACGAGCTGTGTGACATGCTGCGCCGTCTTGTTGGAACCACAGCTCCTGCACATCATGGTTGTTCAATTGGTGAATGAAATGACTGTAACTTTCTGACCAGCATTGTTTTTAAAGAAGTACGGACCAATAATTCCACAAGCCCATAAAGCACACCCAACAGTCAGTTTTTCTGGATATTTAGCGGTGTCTCAACAAACACTTGAGGATTATCATCACTCCAAATACGGCAGTTTTGTTTGTGTGTTGAAAAATTAAAGTTTTATTCATTTTATAAAAAACACCCTTTATTTATGTCACCTCCGTTAAAGCTTGCTATTAAATTCATCAAGATTGGTTTATAAATTGCTGATAAAATAAAAAAAACTACGACTGACTCTAATTTTACCTAAAACGCACTTGTTTTCTTTTTTGTATACCTGGAGAACGCCGTTCTCCAGTTTCCAAATTAAGTACAATAATCTTGGTTATCATTACACAACATCCAAAAACATTTGGGCGGGATTGGAGAAGTGGCCGTGACATGAAATAGATTTATTAATGGCTAAAGAACGGCAGAAGAAAACGTGTCCAAATTTGGTACACAAAGCTGGGTTCTCAATACACAACCTCTCTAAAAAATGGGCAGAATAAGAGAAGTGGGCGTGGCCCCTCCCATACAAAGACATTTTAGATTTTTGTTTTTCTGGAGAACGGCAGGAGTCAAGGTTTCCTAATTAGGCACAAGCATCTTGGTTATCAATGCACAACATCCGAGAAGATGTGGGCGTGATTGGTACAACTCTCGAATTTTCGATGTTATTACAGCTGGAAAATGTAAAAAAGCCTTTTCCAGTATTAAAATGTTTTAAGGAATTATGAATTAAGGTTTTTTTTTAACATCTATCTACTGAATCCTCCCACGGTTTTGCTATGGGTTAAAAATGGTGATAAGAGATATTAAAAATGAAAATTTTTCGACTTTTTAGCAATTTTGTGGCATTAGATGCAGTTTTTTCGGGTAATTTTATTGCACACTTATTTTCTCCTAGTCTATGCCGAAGATAGGGAAACAAAATTTCTATAGGTTTCCGAGAAAAAAATGCATGCTTTAGCCAAAATGTTTATGAGACCATAAAATCCGAACGGCCGCTAAACTAGCAAAACCCAAATAGGAGGTTTTCCGGTTACAGAGAGAAGCGTTATTATTAGTGATGGGCAATAAATATCGATGTATCAAAATATCGATAGGATATTTAAAAAAATTATAACCGATATATATCGCCGATTTAAAAAAAAAACCATATATCGATACATCGATATTTATCTACGATTATCGAATTCGATATTTTTAACATCTTTTTATAATAAAATTCAACAATTTAGCCGTTGCTCAACTGCTTACAATACTGATGTTTTTTAAGAATTGCATCATATGTTTTTTAACTAATATTAAGCAAATTACGGTGCTTTTCCATTGTACATTTTCATAGATTACACAGTTCAGTTTTGCCTCGGTTTTTAAAGAGATGGCAACAAAAAAATAAGCGTGGAAAAAATATTCTGGAAAGTGTTCCTAGAATTATGCAAAGAATCGCCTTAATTATCGCGTATTAGCAGCAATAGACCCATGACAGTTTTTTTTTATTTGAGTATGTTCTTATATATTAAAAATAAAATATTGCACAGTTTACTTGTATAGTATGTGTCTCAAGTTTCGTTTACCGGCAGTATATAATCCGACATTATATAATCCCAATTAATTTTTTTTTTTTTTTATTTCATATGCCGAAAAAATAAACATTTTTTTGTGTTCTTTACATTTTTTTGAATTTTTTTTATTGTAGAATTAACTGCCGCTCCCTCGATTGCAAACGAAAACTTCGTTCGCATAACTAACCCTAAAAACTAAATTTTAAGATTGGTTTTTTTTTATATAAAAGTTAAGCGAATGAAAGTTTCGTTCGAAATCGAGGGACAGGCAGTAAATTTGAAATCAATAGAAACAATAAAAAGTTAAAATGGAATTACATGTAATATGTTTGTGCCTATTTAAATATGTATTGAAATTTGGTAATAATTTCAGCTTAATACGTTCAATACATCGATATATCGATATTTTTAATTAATAAATATTTATACTCTTAAAAAATATCGATACGATATATATCGGTATATTTTTTCAATTTGCCCATCCCTAGTTATTATTCACGTTTTTAAGTTTCGGACATATGACCACAACCCAAATAAGGAAGAATGATTAAAACTTCTTTGTAAGGATTATGAAATAAAAATTTGAAAACATAAACTAAGTGAGTTTTTATAATTTTTTGGACCTTTCTTTACCATTTTTGGATATAATTTGTATTTTTATTTTTTGTACCATTTTTCGTTTACACTGCGATTTGTCTTCGGACCATTTAGCCTATAAAAATTGCATGGTGAAAAGAGCTACAGGAAATTCCGTGAGACTTTTGATCTCTAATCAATATATTTTGCCTGACATCATTCCTTATTTGATAAACTCAAAACAATTCTTGTTGGTTTTTTTTTTTTTTTTTACAAAAGCCCATAAAATCGAACGTTTATCATTTTTTTTTACACATATTTTTAAAGATTTGGAATTTTCGCAATTTTTGTAATAAGCTCGTGCGATAGGTAAATTTTAATGTTTTGCCAAAAAATCCACTCATTTCTACTTCCTATATTAACTAAATGGTAACTTTTAGACAACCTACTTAATTTCCTTCTCAATGATGATGACGATAAAGTCTTTTGTAATTTCCTGTCATTTAAATATCCACATTTCACATCTTACTCTTCATCATCATCGTCATCATCAAACTTGTTGGTAATGAATGTTCATTTTGCACTTCTTTTTCATTTTGTTAGATATTAAGTCGTATCATCATATAATCATTATCGACATCCTGATTTTGTTGTATCCTTTATCCTTCAAAAATGTTGTCATTTTTATAAAATAATGTCTAAACATTTCACTAAAATATATGCCTAATAACTAAATTTGTCGACATGGATACTCGTTTGTATTTAATTCTGATTTTAAATTATTTCATTGTAAATAAATGGAGATATTTGACACACATTCCAATTGTGTTTAAGTTAAAAGATAAAGAAGTTCACAAAGAATTTCTTGCATATGAAATTGACTGAAGGAAATATTTTTCATTTGAGGCCTAATCAAACTCCAATTTTATATTTGAATTGTAGATTTTTATATAAAATGTAATTGGCCATGTTCTGCAAATCGAAATCACGTGAATTCAAAATCTACGAAGATTTTCAATTTCATTTTCCAATTGATTTTTCCTGATTTCAAAAGTAGTTTAGGTAGAGTAAACTGGTACTCAAAGTATGAGGTATACAAAAGGATATATTTTTATGAACTTTGAGCACGGGAGAGTTTTCAAAATTTGTCCAATTTCAATTTCCTGTGATTTCGATTTTCCGAACATGCCCGAATATTTGCCACAAAGACCAAAGATTAAATCCCAATAGAAAATTCGAAAAATCAAAGGCTTTTTGCTTCTTTATCGGAAAGATCGGTGACTTCACGTAGACCCGCAGGAAATAATCCAGAGTAAAATCGTACGACCTTGGAGGCCAATTGATTGGTCCATTTTTAGAAATCAATTTATCACCAAATTTTGATTCAACTACGTGGATGGTTGCGGTAGCCATATGGTACATCACTCCCTCATATTTAAAAAAAAAACTTTGGTTACCATCCCCTTCAAACGGTAATGGAGTCGGTAATGGAGTCCGTAGGGTCTATTTTGTATAAGTCTCCTCTCCCTTTATATGCCGAAAAATTTTTTTTTATTACAAAATCCGTTAGGCTGAAAATGAGTTAAACACAATAAAAGCCACGAAGTCGTCTATAAGTTGCGCGAATCAGTGAGTGATATTTTAAGTAAATTTGGATAATTTTGATATTTGGCAGCTTTGTTAAAGCGGGAATCTTTTCATGATGATTTGACAGGGTATACTGATCTCTAAATGTCAAAAAGTGAGCGCAATATGACATTTTTTTTCTTATCGTTATTTCTATTGGGCTTAACTCGAAGTTTTTTGGCTCTGAATTTATTGATCTGTAAGATGAGATCAACGCTTTTACTTATTTTTACACTTGTACAATTTTTTTTTAAGAAACAGCCGATGTTATACGAGGGCGGATCAATAAGTCCGTGACTTTTCGAACTTTTCTAGTAGTTATATGAATTGCAACACTGCTCCCATCAAGTACCACCTGTTAATAAACTACTGTCAAGTTTTGAGCAAGTTCCGTCATTTACTTTGCGTTTAATAGCTGTTCAAAACATACAACCTCGTGGATTTTTTTTAAAAATGGAAAAAGTGAAGCTCATTAAACATTATTTTTTGCGAAAAAAACCGTCAATCAAACCAAGGAAAAGTTTGATAGATACTATGGGGACTCTGCACCATCGATTTCAATGGTAAAAAAGTGGTTTACTGACTTTCGTTGTGGTCGCACAAGTACAGATGACGCTGAACGTTCTGTACTGCCAATTGAAGTCAATACACCCGAAAATGTTGAACAAATTCACGATATGGTGTTGGCCGATCGAAGAGTAAAAGTGCGTGAGATTGTTGATGCCATAGGCATTTCATATGGCAGTGTGGTTTCGATTTTAAATGATCAGCTGGGTTTAAGAAAGCTGTCTGCAAGATGGGTGCCGCGTTTGCTCTCAATTGACCATAAACGTAATCGTGTGACAACTTCAAAGGATTTTTTGGAGTTGTTTAACCGCAATTCGAATGAGTTTTTGCGACGTTTTGTAACTGGCGGCACGAATGAAGGCCCCAATGAACTAAGACCCCAAAACGAAAATGAACTAAGGCCCGAAAAAGGGGGAATTAGTTCATAATGAAGTAAAACCCCAACGATGGTATGAATAAAGCCCCCAAAATGGGAATGAACTAAGCCCCCATTAATGGGGACTTAATTCATTATGAATCAAAACCCTAATGTTATTATGAAGTCCCAAAGTAAGAATGAACAAAGTCCCCAATAAAAAAATTCAAAAATAAAGTGACTCTTGTTTTGTTTTAAATATTCAAAACAGACATTATAGTTATATAATACGAAAAAAAATATCAAAGTATTCAAATTTTATACATAACAAAAAAAAAAATAACAAAAAACAAAAATTTTTCATTGTTTATATAATAATTAGATAAATTTGTATAAATACTTAATGAATAAGAAGTCAGGTATATACCTGCATGGTGTCTTCCACAATTGTTCGGCAGTACGGGCAGATATAATTTTGCATGCCTTTGGTGTACCATTCTGTAAAAGGGAAAATCCTTAGTTATCATTGAAAAAATAACAACTAAGAAAACTTTATTCAGCGAAGCCACCTGCCGCGTCCTACTGGAGGAGAAAACCCGTAAGCACGGCCGCAGGCCGCCACGCAGAAAAACTTTAGCATGCGAAGCCAGATTTCAATACTTAACTTTAGTAAAAGGGAAAATCATTACCTTTTAATTATAAAAATAAGAAAACTATTAATCAATGTAAAATGCAATTTGGAAATATTGCAATTTATTACATTTTTCAGAAAATAAATTCTTTTTTTTAACGGTATAACGGTTAGCAATTTGGAAATATTGCAATTTATTACATTTTTCAGAAAATGAACTAATGCCCCAACTTTATTTGTGGGACCTTAGTTCTTTTTTACAAACTGGGGTTTTATTTCATTATGAATTAAGCCCCCAATTCAAAAAATGAAATAAAACCACAAAATAATGAACTATTTCCCCAAAAACCGTTGTTGTTGTTCCCTGTACAAATATTTGGGGCCTTAGTTCATTTTCGTTTTGGGGTCTTAGTTCATTGGGGCCTTCGTTCGTGCCGCCTTTGTAACTGTGGATGAAACATGGATCCACTACAACACTCCGCAGACCAAGAAGCAGTCTAAACAATGGGTTTCTCCGGGTGAAGCGGATCCGAAGCGGGCCAAGGTAAGTTTGTCGGCCAATAAGGTGATGGCAACAGTTTTTTGTGTTTCATTCAAAAAGTCACGGACTTATTGATCCGCCCTCGTATTTTCCGACTTAAAACCAGTTTTAAATTTGTTTTGGAAATATATAAGTGCTCATTTTACACCTAAAAGAAAAAGTGTTCCAAAATCAATAAAACGCCTACACTGAAAGAATAGGACTTTAGTCCTCATGTAACAAAAGACATTGAAAACCCAACAGCGACTATTTAAATAAAACACCTTGCAAGATTTTCTATCAAACTTTCGTATATATGTATGAAAATAGAACACTTTCCAAACGTAAAGAAAAATAATGAAGATAAAAGGCCACCCAACAATTCTATATGTTTACGCTTCGTATAGCTTCGTACGATTGTGCTATAATAAATGTCTGAAGAAATAAAATTCTTCATATAAAGGCGCTCGATGACCTTCCTCTAGTACAATAGCATCCCGGGATGTAGGACCAATGCAGTTTGTTTTAACATGCACGATTGAAAGGCGAAAGATCGTAATAAATTTTAAACTTGAAATCAAAAAAGGGTCCCGAAATTTCGCTAGTACAAATGGGAACTCTTGGGAAAATTGACTTCAATCACAAAATATTCAAAAATACCGGAAATTATAAAAATAAATGAATAAGTTGAATACTGGTCCAGAAAAAAACTAAGTTTTCAAAATTACCGTAAACGTAAATTCTTATAATATTAAACCTTTTTCAGATATACAGCTGGCAGTTATTGTGGTATGTTTCGTAACTATCGGGCTTAACATTTGCGACTCTGACTTGAAATCGCAAAATATGTGTACAGACTAACTGTCATCAGTGCGATAACAAACTGTAATCATTGCGATGACATAATATATCATGTCATCAGTGTGATGACAAACTGTCATCAGTTAAATGACAAACTGTCATCAGTGCGATGTCATAATGTATCCTGTCATCACTGTGATGACAAACTGTCGCAGTGCGATGACAAACTGTCATCAGTGCGATGACATAATATATCATGTCATAATATATTATTAACATTATTTTCATGTTTTAAAAGTAAAATCAGAAGCAAAAATTCCCATATTCTATTTTTTAAAATTATTTATTTAAATACATCAAATTTTTAAAGTAGAATTATTCCGAAAACTGTATCGGGCATGCTGCTGGTGTCTTATAATTGAGAGTTCTCCTGTTAACAAAGGGCGGAATACAGCAAAAGTGAAGCAAACGTGTGTAACGGGTAAGTAAATAAGGATATTCTCTTAATTTGAATTAAGGTAAATTACAATGACTCAATTTGATGACAGTTTGTCATCGCACTTATGACATGCTTTATAAAACCGACTCTTATTCGTCATTCCTGTGATGCCAATGAGTCATCCCATTGATGACATAATTTAAATTTTTGACCCTGATGACAATTTGGCCAAGTGAAGTTAAGGCTGACACCACAGTGATGTAAAGTGCCATGGGGTCAAAAGCGAAGACACTTGTCGCAGTACTGATGTCAAAATACATCAGCGTTATGATGCCTTTTCTTTCAGTGTACAGCCAACTTCAAGTTAAAAGATATTATATTAACAAAACAAAACAGAATTGCAGAGTACATGAAGCTGAGTACCCGTCCCCAATCTTCTCAGCCCTCTCACCAATAAACTCAGAATAGCTGCAACAAAAATTGTAATATACTGTAACAGTTTCATAAAGATCGGATCAGCGGTTATGGAGATTACTTCCTACAAACAAACAAACAAACAAAAAAAAAAAAAAAAAAAAAAAACAAAGCTCTTTATAATATTAGGATAGACATAGTTGGGGGAAGTACACTAAATATTGATTTAAATTAGCATTGATTGCACTATCACTAAATAGAACTGTAAAAAAATTAGTTTGCACCATTTTTTACCCGCTTTAGTGATGATTGGTATTTTTTTTTCACTAGCACTAAAAAAATTTAGTGATATTGCAAATTTTTTCACTATCACTAACGGTGATTTAATGCATAAAAGCTGCTCTCAATTAAAATGATGCAACATTTAAATTTGGATTAAAAAAAGCTGAATATAAACAGTCTCACACTAAAATTTTAAAAATGAAATTTTGTATGAACATAGTTTTTGATTCTTGTTATGTGATATGTATAAACAAAGGAAATTAAACAACATGAAATTTTGTCAATAGCGAAATAGTTCTTGGCTTTACTCATGAAAAAACAAGTTTTTGATTTTAGATTTAGTGCAAAATTTTTAGTTAAGTGAAAACAAGTTGCAATAAACTGATGATTAGTTTTTGCTTAAATCAAACTATTTTTTTTGGGTGCAAATATTTTTAACACCACTATCACTCATGTTTAACGAGGCTGCTAATTTTCAATTCATCACTCAACATCAACAAAATGATTGCAATATTTTTGCACTATCACTAACTGTGAGTTGAAACTGCAAAATTAGTGCACTACCCCCATCTATGAGTATAGATAATGCAAAGGAATTAACTAATTTCCGGAAGCAATAAAACTTTTACTAGGTTGGGTGAGTAGCACTTATTTTGACCAGAACAATTTCTAAACCCGAAAAATACTTTGGTAGTTTTAACAAAAAAATTTAACTAAAAATCTGCCGAAATCATTTTTAATCGATTTAGATTCGCAGAACATGATACAAGACGCAATCCAATAGTAAAAATAGTAAAATATCTCTTTTTATTTTTTCTACTACCAACATTTTCTGCAGTAATGTTGTTAATATAAGTAAACGTTTAATTCACTTGATTAAATTTTTAATTAAAACTGATTTTAATTTTAATTACTGGTTTAATTGAAATAAAAAAGAAATTACCGAGAATTTTTTCTGTGTTTAACTTCAAATAATTTAAAAAATTTAATTTTTAAAATCAAAATCTATTTGATTCATTAAAAAAAATGCGCTGTTACGTTAAATATATAATTTAATATTTTCTATGTATCTATAAACATTTTTTTAATACATTTCGTTAATATCGTTCAAATAGTTGTCATAAAAACACAGAAATTTTCTTATCAGAAGCTGACACGCATATTGTCATTTTCCAAAGGATGAATCAAAAAGGATGAGACAAAATATGCTATAAACGAATAAAAATAAACGAAATGTATATAAAAAAAAAAATAAAATTCTAACAACGCATTTTACACGCGTTCGCATTACACAGTGACAAATTACATATAATACGATATACAAGGAGCCAAAGAAGGAGCATCAGGAGTTATAGGAACCGAAAAGGCGTTGAGAAGAAAACAGCAAACAATGCAGTAAAAATACAACGTGTTACGCAAGATATTCGACAAAAGCTCAAACACGCACACACAAACAAACATAAGAACCAGGGCAAACTTATCTATACATACACACACTCATACATGCACATGCAGATGCGAAGAAAAGTGTAAAAATTGTTGGCAGAAAAAAGTGTAACGATATTTTCTGATTGTATTCAGGAAAATGTATTCTGGTTTGTCTTGGAGAGTATGGAGAATATTTATAAATAATACTTTGGCTTCTGCACGGGTACGAGTACGAGTGCCACTATCTGGTTCGATATTCCTCTTTTTCTATCCATCAGAGCACATAAAGTGAAGTGTTGCTGAATGAATGATAGATGGATGTTTGGTGGGTTCTTTGGATGGTTGGTTCGCTGGTTAAAGAGGAGATGGATGCTTGTTTGTTTGTGTTTGGTTTGGTTGGATGAATGGATTATGGTTTTCTTTTTGGCATAAATTAAATTTTCAATTTGTTTACTTTTTTAAAATGAATATTCAAGTAAATAAAGTTATATTGATTTTTTTAGTTGTCCTTATCGTGATATTTATAGAGTTTAGCTAAAACAATTTTCGTTGAAATTCTTTTCGTTCAAAATAGAAAAAAAAATTTGTTTTCCGGTTTAGAATTTGATACAAAAATTGACATAAATATAAATTTAAATCAGCTTATTTCCATAGGCTGTTAGAGAAAACTGGGTCAATCTCTTTATTATTAACTTTCACTCATATTAAAAATGTTTTCCAGCTAAAACTATGGAAGTTTAGGCCACTTTTAATTAGTCCTTTTCCACCTGTTGCTCTTGAAAATTGATATGGACCCCAGCTCATTAATTATTCTCACACCACAATAGTGGAGAGGGCATTATGCGTTCGTGATAATGTTTGTAACACATTAAAATATTGGTCCTAGACCCACCATATTACCGATGGACTTAGTCGCACTTTCTGAATCGATCTAACGTAGTCCATTCGGATGGCAGGCTACCCATGAAAACTTTGTGCGCAAAGTTCAGGTCGCAATTTTGGTGATAATATGATGAAATTGGGTACATACTTTCTTATTGTCACAAGGACCAAGTATTTATTAAGTGGTGAGAATCGGCCAATAATTTCAAATATACCCCGTATAAGCTTCTTTCCAGAATAGAGTCTCTGTGACCATAAACCATCTTCTTATATTGGTATTTGGATTAAATTTGGTCGTAGATTATTTAATTGCAATTTAATCATCTTAACAAATTTTATTTTAATCGCTCCATATTTTAACACAGCTCCCATACAAGTACTACTCCCGAAAATTGCTTTTAATGCTTTAACTTCCTTAAATTTTTTTGTATTGAGATAGAAATTGGCGACAAAAACTTTTACGATAGCTTCATATAGCTCATATAAACACACTACCTAAAATAACTTTATGACAAAAAAATCTCATATAGATGAAGATATTTAATAGTATAAGGCACAAAGAATTTTAACATACATCTTAACCTCATAACATAATTTTGTTCTCTGGGATCCATGATTGCCCATGGTTCTCAAATATGGCAAACACTAATCGGCTGCACAATCACATTCATTTTACCCCACACACTAATGACCGTTTTTTCATTAGCCGATTATCATTTTTTCCAACGAAAAACTGCACATTAAAGAAATTTCATTTTCTCAATCTCTCATTTGCTTCTATTTTGTCGCAAAGCTAACCGGCAGTCATCTGCCAATTATTTACGAGGGCGAATCAATAAGTGGATCAATAAGCCCGAACTTCTCTCGTAGTTATATGAAATGCAACACTGCTCCCATCAAGTACCACCTGTTAATAGACTACTGTCAAGTTTTCAGCAAGTTCCGTCATTTACTTTTCGTTTAAAAGCTGTTCAAAACATACAACCTCGTGGATTTTTTTAAAAATGGCAAAAAGTGAATTTCGAGTGCTCATTAAACATTATTTTTTGCGAAAAAAAACCGTCAATCAAACCAAGGAAAAGCTTGATAAATACTATGGGCTACGAATTGGTACCTCATCCGCCATATTCTCCGGATTTAGCCCCCAGTGACTATTTCCTATTTCCGAACGTAAAGAATTCGCTCGGTGGAAAGAGATTTAGCTCTAACGATGAAATTATTGGTCAAATAAATGCCTATTTTATGGACCTCGAAAAAATCCTATTTTTGAAAGGGATACACAAATTGGGGAAACGTTGGACTAATGCCCGTAAATTTAACGAACATATAACTGGTCGTGTTCGTACCTAACAGTTATCTTTACTTATCCCCTAACACTATTTTGGTAATTTCAACTTTAAGTTGGCCTACGTGAATTAACTATCGAAAATCGATAGTGTAAAATAAACTACACTTAAGTAGGTAAGATATACAGTTTAAAATTCGTTACACCATAGATATCTATACACAGCTAGATATCTATTTGTAGAAATTACGGGTATAAGTGTATTGAGCTAAAAGGAGATTATGTTATAAAATAAATTTTTTTGTTGTAAAAAAAACTGTGTTTCATTCAAAAAGCCACGGACTTATTGATCCGCCTTCGTATTTGCGATTTATTTGCCGTACAGCTAAATTCAATCAGCTGACTCCCAACTTTTTTACATGTATTTTGAGAGGTGTTGCCAATTGAAAACAATGTTTTTTGTCGGTATATTGAGAAAACCAAAATCATTAACGACCAGTTTATCGGTCTAATAAATTTATGTCGACATTAAGTAACAGAAAGTTTGTCCATACATTGAGAAAATAGCCATAAGACATTTGCTGAATTGTGCCTGACAGCGGTTGAAAAAAATATAAAAACAAATGGCAGAGTACATGACAATAAACCAGTGATGCCATTAGGATACGAAAGATACATTTTTCGTATCTTTTGATGACTTCATGTATCATGTATAATCCTGAAATTATTCGTATCTTTTGAATCTGTACGCAAAATGTACAGAAATTAAATATTAAACTTTCCGTGTCTGATAAAGTTTTTAAAGTTATCATTTCGTTATTAATACTAAAAAAAAAAAAACAGTGATAACTAAATAAGTTTCGTACAGGTCGTGGTCAGATCTTATAATATTGGTAAACAGCGTTGCTTAAATTGCATTAAAATTGACTAAAAATTTCTTGCTACTGTGTGAACACTGTAAGCTCGTTTTTATTTGGCAAACGTATAAAACTAATGCATCTATCAATTGTCAGAAAAATATTTCTATTGGCAACGCCTGCTTACAATATTGTACGATCTGACCACCGTCTGTACGAAGCTATATATAAAAATAACCTGCATTTTGATCTTAGGTTTTCTAAGTTCTTATTCTTGTGTATGTGTGTTAAGATGAAATATAAGAAAAAAAATTTATGTGAACTTTTTGATATAATCGCCTTAGGATTAATGCCTTAACTCGTATATTAATTTCAACACAAATGAATTGTTTTGATAACATCCGAAGATAGTTACATATACATAATTAATTTTAAGGTTTGCTTACTGTATTTTTAAAAATTACATACCTAATATTTATGACTTAAATAAATATAAAAATGAATTTATATGATATTATTTTCTTTGCAATATTCATTAAATATGATATACAAATGTTGTGTTAATAGATAATTTTATTTCTTGTAGCTTAAGAAAAGTTGAGGTCTTACAATTATTAGTGTTCATTTTTCATATTTGTTTGAAAAAATATTTAAAACATTTACATTATGGAATTTTTATCTAAATTCAAAGTGAAATTTCATTGCACTTTTATATCAAGGGGATTATAATATTAACAATCATCAAGACGAAGGCATTTCAAATATTCCCTGAATATTTTATTTTTTTTAACAGGAAAGGTAAAATGTTTTTAACATTAGAATTATCAATTTTTATACGAAATTTCATTTTGGGTACAACTATTTTTAGTCAAAATAAATTATAGTTTATAAAAAAATGTAAGTAAAATCAATAACACAATTTTTAAAATAATGCTAAAAAAACTAAAAACCTTTTCTAAAAATGCTAAATAAAATGCCAAGTGCTCATTGAAAACTTTGCAGCTAAATAAAAATTGTTAATGCTAAATTTAGCTGCAAAAATGACAAAATGGCCACACTGGTGACTACACTGACAAAACATGTAACTCCCTAGTAAAAAAATGTGTGTTTCTTGAAGCATTTAAGAGAAAAAGCGCATTAGCGATCGCTTCAATAAGACAGCTCTTATACAGCAGAAAATGATAACGAATAAAATAAACAAGAAAGCTGCTATTTAAGCGCTTACAATGCAGAAGTTTTAAAGCAAAAATAAACAAATATATAAGGTTTACGAAAATGATTGAAAAAAGTCATTAAATGCAAGTAAAATCAAAACATTAATGAATATGTTAATACAGTTATGTTAAAAGAATCGTCATCACAGTCTTATCCTCCAAACCGGGAACACCACATACAAAAATCAGGCATCGCATCAGCAGGTCTAAAGCGATTTGAGTTATGAATTCATATATAAAACCTTAATGATCTTAAATCCAAATTACGATATTTTAATCAGGCTTAAGTTCATTGAATTTAATTTTCATTAAATTATTTTTATGAAGAAAGGAATTTTACAACATGAGATGAATTAAAATTTATTGATAATTTTTCATTCATGACTGAGCTGGGAATTGATCCCAGGTTTTCACGGACAGGTTGCCCTGACTAATTTCGAATGTAACCACACAATCTCTTTAGAAGGGTTTGCCGTTTAGATATTGTGTGGTTACAATCGAAACTAGTCAGGGCAACTTGTCCGTAAAAACCTGGGATCCTTTCTTCATAAAAATAATTTAATTAAATTCAATGAAGTTAAGCCTGATTAAAATATCGAAATTTTGAATAAAATTTGCCTCTAAATACTATGGTGTACGGTATTATAAGGCTAGGCGTAACCTTCTATAGTACTATCATATCTGAAAATAATGAAGTTAATACTTTTCCTAATCAGTCCTTTTCTAATTATTTCTTTAACAAAGCTAGAGAAACTCAAAGTTTGTCTCAATTCCAAGTTTAATCTATGTATTTACTCAAAGACCCTTAATTGTCTTTAAAAATCATGAAATTCTTTAATATTAAAACTTTATTTTGTCTCCCAAAAACCCTAAATTTGCTCTTAAAATCAGTAAATCCTTTAAACTAAAAAAAATTGTTTAAAAAAAACCATCACAAAAATCCATACATTAAGCACTTGCATTAAGGATTTGTAATTTTATATTTTTATATTTATTAAGGATCCTGTTTGTTTTTTCGTACTGCCTTTTTTGCTTTATGTTTTCAAAATTCTTGACAAAGAAACCCAAAAGAAATTAAAAAAGCGAAAAATAACTATTTCTAATGAAACTATACTTCAAACCAACTACTCCAACTAGAATCTATTTGTACTAAAGTTGTTATATTCATAATAATATGAGTATATGCAATACAAACACATACATACATGTGAATATAAAAATATAGTTGTGTACTTGTATTTCAATGGTTTCAAAGTCTTTTGTACATATTTATGTTTAAAAGTGGAAGTGTGTGTGTTGTCTGTGTTTCCTACACACTCGTATAACAAGCTGTAGTTTTGGACCATAAGTACCCACTCAAACATACAGTTGTATGAAACTTGTTGTAGAGAGAAGAAATATTTGTTGACTTAAACACCGAATACTCTATTTTGATCTAAAGTTGGATTTAAATTTCCCACGCCTTTTAGAAACACCAAAAAAATAAGTATTTTTTTACCTGCCCTTTAGTTATATATATAACTTTTTAGGTTTATAAACCATTTTTCGAAGTGATCTTAGCTCTAAACAGGATTTTTTTGATCTTTTACATCGGCACCTTCAATTCAAGAGGGCCTAACAGCTAACACATTGCGTTTTTGATTAATATTGCAAATTTCCAGCCTTCGGCGGAATAAAGTCTAGTAAAAAAATTTCAAAAGGGCAACTGATATGAAAGTGTTAGCTGTGAAACAAACTGACAGACTGCGCTCACTTTTTGACATTTATGATCAGTATATTTTTGCAAATCATCACCATGATTAGATTCTAGGGTATTCAATTAATCGATGTTTTGTATTAAACGATTAATCGTGTGAATAATTATTCCAGGTAAAAATTTAATCGAATAATAATCGAACAATTTTGTCTAGTTGAGAAGTTTAAAAATATGACCAAAAATTATTTTTTTAAGATGAAAATTTATTAAAAAAGTAACCACAATATAACAAAAGGTACTTCATGTAATAAAAGCGGAAAACTTTTTAAATAAAAAATAGCATCAAAATTTAAGCTAATCTTTTAAAGTAATAATCTTTAAAAAAGAGTATACAGCTTAAAAGTTTATGTTTTAACCGATTTCTTTCTTTTGTTTTGATGCATCATGATTTAGAAAAAATCCTTTCACTTATTGTTGACGTTGAGAATAAAAGTTAAGCGTTATAAATCACTTCCAGTTTCTCTGTTCTTTTTCTTGTCTTTTCTAGAAATTATATTATTCCATTATGCCACTTGAATCTCTTTTTGATTTCTTAACAATTTCAGGTTTAGTAGAATGTTGTTTTCATTTGTCTCAAAAAAATAATCGTCTTCATTTGAATCATTACTCGAAGGAAATGTTCCTGAGTTAGAAACAGTAAAAGGGTTTTAAAAACGGACCATCTTGTTTTTTTACATAAAAGAATAAAACTAACTAACTACTGTGAAAAAACTAATTTTCGATTAATCGCCATAAATTATTCGAATTATTCGTTAATCGAAAATAAGCAAATTCGATTTATTCGAACAGTTAATCGACCAAAATTAATCGATTAATCGAACAACGGTTAATCGTTTGAAGACCCTAATAGATTCATGCTTGAACAACGCTACCAATTTGTGCAAATTTACTTTGAAAATCATTCATTGATTCGCACAACTTACAGACGACTTCTAGGGGCACTTAATCGATCATCTAATTATTGGCTTAACGGGTTTATAAATAAACAAAATTGCCACATAGGGAGAGTCAGTCCATTTCACAACAGACGCCTCAGAATCCATTACATCCAGAAAGATGTACCGTTTGGTCTTGAACAGGAACTCCCTTTATTAGGCAGTACCTAACAAAATAATTTTGACAAACTTTTTAAATTCAGATTCTTTTGTGAACTGGTTTCGTTTCAAATTCAAGTAACCATTCAGAAATATGCCAAATAGCTGAAGAGGATGAAAATCAGGGTCAGTGTAAAAATTTTCTTTTCGCACATGTTGTTGAATGCCAAGTCTGTCCATGGTGAAAATAGCCAAGTCGACAGATGTAGCTTCAACAACATGGCCGCTATACTCTTACAATGTTTGAAAGTTCCATTTCGCAGACTCTTAACATAGTAATAACTAGGGTATTCATTCAATCGGGCTTTTGCTTTAACTGGTTAATCGCTCGATTAATCAACCGAGGTTTTGGTTTAATCGGTTAATAATCGGCTAATTTTGTAATTGATCGGTTAACCGATTAATAAAGTTTGTTTTATAAATTAAACAATTTCAATACATAAAAATGCATAAATTATTTATTAGTTGGAGTTCATTTTTAAAAAAAAAGCAATAACAAAACAAACAACAATTCTTGAACTAACACGAGCAAACAAAAAAATAATTCATAAATATGTAATACATATTTTTTAAATAATACATAAATATTATGTAGTAATAAAAAAATAAACTGTTATATTCTCTTCTTTAGTTTTTATAAAACTTGACTTGGAAAAAATTCTTTCTCTTATCGTTGATGTTGGAAAAATCGAACGCAATCCATAATACAGAATATATAAATTCTCAGTCCTTTTCCTGGATTTCTCTAAACGTATAAAATCTTCCATTATGTCATTAGAGTCCTGTTTCAAATGTTTAACTACATATTCTAATTGTTTCGGTTAATTCAGCTTAAAGATTGATATGAGAAAATATGAGAAGAAAAAAAATAACTAAACACATACATATGGGAAGTTCCAGCGAAAAGTCTCCTGTTTGTAATGCAACGCCAGAAGTAATTTACAACGTTTCTCAAAAATTATATATGTATAATTTACTTTTTCATATGCTTTGTAAAGCGCAACTAGCTCTTCATTAAGTTCTAAAAGGAATAACTTTTGAACAACCTTTGAATACAAGCTTATTTGCTTTCTGGCGTTACATTACAAAAAGTAGACTTTTCGCTGGAAAGATTTCTAAATTTGATAACTTGGAAAATAAATCTTTATAAGACCAAAGCTTATTAAAAAAAAGGTTTTATACGAAAATTCTTGATCAATTCGCAGACTAATGTAGTTTTGTAACGCAAGTCAAAATACACTTCTGTTTTTTGTAACGTCACGCCGGCGCATAATTTTGCTTATATCTTCAAATCCTTAGGGTTGATTGTTGTAAATTTTTTTCTGAATATAGTGCTGCTTTCAAAAATATAGAAAACCCTTTTTACAAATTTGACTTCTTCATTTAATTCATTTTGTCGTACAAATATCACGTCACGTCACAATGGAAATGCCCATATAAAAAAGTACGTGAAACAAAAAGCGGTTGACAGCAAAATTTAAAGTGAAGATCACTAAACACCTTCTTTGTTTGTATGAAAAAATATTTTCTAAACGCATACCTTTTGCATATGAGACGAAACAAATAATTAAAAGCACAAAAATATACGTTGTAGTATTACTACAAAAAAATTTAACATTTTGTTACGTCGTTTAATCAGTTAATCGACTGAAATAAACCGGTTTAGTCGTTAATCGAAAATAGCCAATTTCAAATTAACCGATCAGTTAATCGGGTAGTAATTAATCGGTTAACCGAATAAATACCCTAGTAATAACGCAAAAATATGTCCAATTTTTTTTTTTATTACATCTCCACAAGTCGCTCACAAACACAACAAAATCAATAGCCAATACAATGTGCTACTTGAATTCAGAGTAGCGCTGGCGGTTATAGGAATCGCAAAAAAGCGATGTTGTTTGTTGGCTGTACAAACCATGTTGTATTCAGTTGAGTAGTTAGGAATTTATCATAAGATCCTTTTTATATATAATTTTTTGCTTACACAAGCTTCACAAACACACACACATAAAACATTATTCCGCAACGCAAACATTGCCAACCATATTAAATAATCATACACATACATATTCACACAAAAGACTAAACAACCATCCAGATCCAACATATATTAACTTAAGGTATGTTCACATTTATCAAATATTTGACAAAAAAAAAAAATCCGAAAAACGAGTGGCCACTAATTTTATCCACCATTAACTTTCTTTTTAATCATTCACTTTAGTCAACCATTTACTGTGTTTTTAACGGTTTTAATGGAATATTTCTTAAAACAAATCATAGTAAATTATAATTAGTAAAGTCTGAAATACTTTTTGATCCAATAAACGTTATGTAAAGTCAAATTAATATTTAAAAAAAATAGTGGTTACATGGGGGGGTCAAATATTTGTTAAGTGTGCCCATAGCTTTTTACTCTTTATTCATACAAATATTCCAGCTTCTTTTTCTTAGTTTAAGTTTAGTTTTTGTCGAGTATGAAGTATGAAGGGTTACAATAAAAAATAAACTTGTAAAAAACAAATTTTGTTTTTTTATATAAAAAATACACGCACCCAAACACACATACAAATATTTTTGTACTAATACTCATACATTTAAATATTCTCTACATGTAAGTGTTTGTATATTTTTTATTTTCTTTCTTTCATTTCTCTTTAAAAGAATTTGAGTAGTTTTTTATAAAAAGGATTTTCTTAGTTCGTTCAGCTTTTATTTCCTAACGTTTTCCAGCTTTTTCTAAAAAAAAAAAATGGAAAATTTTTAATAAAGCACAATATGCATTTGTACGTATGTGCGTATGTGTAAGAGAGATTGTGTGTTTGTGTAAGTGTGTATAAAATGTTTGTTGAATATTTGGCTTATTAATTTTTATTTTATTTTGATTTCATTATTTATTATAAAGTTTTTCATCTTCTTTTTCTGATTTAAAAATTTAGTTTATTGCATTTAGTTGATCTTGATATAGAAATTACTATAAAAATAATGAAAAGATGCATGAATAGAAAGGAAAGAATAAATATTTTAGGATATTGATATTCTCCCTTTAGTTACAGATATCATTAGTAGAATAATACTAATTCAGGATAAGTAGGAATAGTGTATTGCAAAATATATTGATTTTTTTTCGGCCTTAAAGACATAAACTTGGAATTATTTGCTTAAAAATTAAGCTTTAAATAAAAACAAGTGAGAGTACTATATTCGGCTGTGCCGAATCTTAAATACCCTCCACCGAGAATTTTGTTATTGTCTTAGGCGATCTAAAGTGTTTTCTGAAAGTAGTGTGATTCCAGTCATATAAAATGAATTTGTATCAAAGTTAATGCGAATCGGTGTATTCCGTCACCAATAAATGTTTTTTGAAACAAAAATATAAATTAATTTTTTTAGGGAGGGTGTTCCACATTTGTGTTCATAACTCTTTTTCTGCTGAACTGATTTTGCTGAATTTCAATCCTAAACTACTTAGGAGAACTAGAAACAATTTGACACTAATATTTTTCTTTTCTTTTTAGTTGTTCAAAAGTGAGCGTGATTTCAACAGACGGACATGGCTAAATCGATTTAGAATTACTCAGCATATATAGTTTAAGGGGTCAGTGGTGAATATTAAAATAATTTTTCACAGGGGGCCTGCGTGAAACGGTAGCAAAGTACTCATGAAAGTAAAATTTTTACACTGCTGAGGTGAATAAAATTTCACTAGCCCAGGGGGCCAGTATAAATTTCGACATAAGCGTGGACATTTTTGACAGCGACACAATTATCATAGATACACTCCCAGTTCGTGCAGATCAAAGTCGCCTCCAAGCCGCCGTCGAATTTAAATTTAGAATTGAAGTCGCTGCCGTGTTAACATCAGTGTCTAGTAAAAGTAAAATACTTTAAAAAATAAAACAATAAATATATTTAAAATTAGTAATAGACTACAAAACGCTAATTACAATTTCATTACAAGCATTTTGTTATATTGCCAAGGCAAAGACAATCTTATGTAAGTGTAATTGGAAGAAACCAGTCACAATAACATGGAAATAAATTCGATTGATAGGTATCTAATCTAAGTAAAAAAACCGGATAAATAATGTTTGTTAGATCATTAATCCCATAACCAACTTTTTAGGACTTGGGTTACCATAAAACGCGCAATTCGCGAAGATTTAATTAAAATGAGAAATTTCCTAAAAGTTTAATAAAGCATAAAATATCTGTTTATGGGTTCCAAGCAGTGGAGAATAAGAAAACCGCAGAAAAACGACAAAAATTAAACAAATGCAAAAATTTTGAAAAAGCCTCCAAAAATTCCTCAAAATTTGTTCACAGTTGCAACCTGCTAGCAAATCCTATTAAAAACAAGCGCGAGTTCTGAAAATTGGTTATAAATTATGGAACAGCTCAAAAATAAAATTTACGGACAGATTTAAGCACAAAAAAGCAACATATAACCGAATTGAAATCATCCTTCTTTTTTGAAGTCAGGTTAAAATATATTTATTATAACATCAACCAAGTGGTTCTCTTGGGCGGCCTCAATTTTTCAGTCCATTTTCGCACATGCTCCTCTAGTAACTCCTGGTCCTTGGTACTATTTTTGGCTGCGTCTAGATATTTCTCACAAATTATTATTGCCTCTGTTGAAGCACATTGTCCAATGTTTTACTTCTGCGTAAGGACCTTTAAGCTGTTCGATAAAAATTTAAAACTCTTGCAAGAACTAAACTGTTGCTAGTTTTAACAAAGGCATTCGCTATTACTATATCACCTGTAATTGCTGCTGACTCTACCACCCATGAACGATTGTTGTCCTCACAATTTCCCTCCATTCGCGTTCGTACTATGGTTTCCGACTAGTGTGGCAATTTTTCACGTTCAAGGGCGATTAACTGTCTTACATGAGCCTGGATTTCGAACCTAACAACAAGGGGAATTTCAACATTACGCCAAGTCATAATTTGTTGTCCCATATCCAGTTGAATACCATATCGTATCATAAAACCTGATCCAATGATTAATTCATCTACAATATCAGCCACAATAAACACATGGTGGGCGCTAGTACTCGCCATACATAATTTAACTTTTACTTTCCCATAGGCAGTGGTAAGCTCCTCTGTACCTGTTTGCAGACTTACACCACTTAGTGGTTCAATGAACTGTTGTATTAAATGAGGAATAATGATCGAATTTGATGCCCATGTCCACAATCAAAACCCGTTTTTGACGGTTGATATAACCGCAAGCAGTAAGGTAAGGCTGCATTGTTGAAATGGAGATGGTGGGGCTCTCAGATGTGGGTGCTAGCTCATGCCCCCTAGCTCTTTTTAGTTTAACGGTGACTGCTGTGAAGACTGGTGATTAGCCCATTGGCTGTTTCTTGGCGGTGAAGCAGATATTGAACGTTTTCTCGGTGATTTACTGTTACGCTGTATGTGACCAGTCTTGCCGCAGCTGTAGCATTTGACTTTGCTTCTAGATTGCTTCTCAACCAAAACCTTAAAAACTGCCAATTTTACGCCTCTCATATCCTTATTAACTCGCTTTCGCCCACGCAAGTCGTATCGAATTTTCGCACTTTGTACGTCTGCGGCTTCGAAAAAATCTTTGCGGTTTCCTGGGTCGGGGCAATTGACATCTCTGCAAATGTTGACTTTTGTGATGCACATACCGCAAGTTTTACATCAGCATCTCGAATACCATTTACAAATGCTTCCGTTTTCAAATGATCCAGGATGATTCTCGCCAGGGTATGTAAGCTGCACCAAACGCTCTATCTCGAGTGCAAAATCCGGTAAAGTTCCCTTTGCCTTTTGCACTTTGCCACGCAACACCATTTTGTATATCTCTTTTCTCTGTTTACCACCATACTGACTTCGCAGTGCTACCATAATGTCATCATAATTGATTCGGCAACTTACTGGTACACTTTCTTAAATTTAAGCCGCAGTCCCCTTTAATGAAAGAATTAGCTCTCTGGCTTTTTCCTCCCTGCTCCAGGCATTTCTGTTGGCAACTGTATCAATCTGGAACTTAAAATATTTAAGGGAACACTACCGTCTAAACAAAGGCCCCTTGTCTACCAGGGACTTCTGGGAAAACTCGCACCTCTGCCTCCTGGCATTGAATGTTATTAACTCTTGCTTCGAGATGGTGTAGTTCTTCATCAAAAACCATGACTTGTGTTTTTACCTCCGTGACTGGTGTTTTTACATCAGACAGCTTCTGGTAAAATTCTTTTTCCATTTCATTAACTCTTTCATTTATTTCATCTCCTGAAGTACCTCGTTTGTTTTTCGAAAATTCTGCTGAATTTCAGCCAGGATGGTGCTCATCTTCTCTTCCATTTTTCTAGAAGTTTCATCAAGAATCTCGCTCGGATTTTCTTTTATCATCATCACCATGCATGCACCTTTGGAATTTTCGTCCATTTTTCTAGAAGTTTAATATAGAATAGGTCTTGAATTTTCATCCATTTTTGCCATCATAGCGGCAACCATTGTATTTAATAGGGTATTCATTCGGTTAACCGTTAATCGGTTAACCGATTAATTATTACCCGATTAACTGATCGGTTATTTTAAAATTGCCTATTTGCGATTAACGATTAAATCGGTTAATTTCCGTCGATTAACCGATTGACCGACGTAACAAAATTTTTAATATTTTATAGTATTAAAACATATTTTTTGACTTTTTAATTATTTGTTTCGTCTCATATACAAGATGTATGTAATAAGAAAATATTTTTCAAGCAAACAAAGAAGGTGTTCAGTGATATTCGTTTTAAATAAGTGTTTACTGTCAACAGCTTTTTGTTTCATGTAGTGTTTATATGTATGTGTTTAGTTATTGGTTTCTTCTCATATCAATCTTTTAACAGAATTAACCGAAACAATTAGAAGTGTTAAAAATTTTACAAATAAAAACAGGACTCGAATGAAAATCTTCCATTATGTTTAGAGAAATCCAGGAAGAGGACTGAGAAATTAGATATCCAGTATTATGGGTTGCTTTCGATTTCTTCAATATCTACGATAAGTAAAAGATTTTTTTCCAATTAAAGTTTAATCAAAACTAAAGAAAAAAAACGCCTTAATCATAAACATTTAAACGAAATTATTTTTGTAAGAGATTATTTGAGAAGATCTCACAGTTTATTTTTTAATTGGTACATAATCCCCTCTTTTCTGCAAAACGAGTCGATTTGAAAACGAGTGATTTTTTAAAACCGAATAGTAAAGCATTTGGTGTTCTGTAAATCGCACGAAGCCATTTTCGAACAAAGCAATTAAACGTCAATGTAAAAAAAAAAAAAAATATCAGCTGTTTACTGCTGGAGGAAAATTTAAATGATAATTTGGTTTTTCAAAGAAAATTTTGTATAGTTATTAAAAATGCCCGGAGCTTTTGTTATAAGTTATAAATCATGTGATTTTACAAAAATTAACAAATTTGTAAGTGTTAGTAAAATTATTGTTTAACTAAGAATTTTTCTTGCATTAAATGTTTTTTTTTTCAATAAGCAAAATAAGACTTGGAACTTTTTATAATATACGGTGTTTACTTTATTTCTGTAAGCTTTATTTAAAAAAAAAAATCCGATTTGCTTTCGACCAGGTTTATGTACTCTATTTCAAATCGAGTAAAATTGTGAGAATTAGGTTTTGAGAACACCAAAATATTCGGATTCGGTTTGCAGAACAGAGGGGGAATATTTATGTATGAATTAAAAAATATATATTACATATATATTTATATGAATTCTTTTTTTTTGTTTGCTCGTTATAGTTCAAGAATTGTTATGCTTGTTGTTATTGTTTTTTTTTTACTAATAAACTCCAAATAATAAACCGGTTAACCGATAAGTAACAAATTTAACCGATTATTAACCGATTAAACGAAAACCTCGGTTAATTAATCGAGCGATTAACCGATTAAAGTATAAGCCCGATTAAAGGAATACCCTAGTATTTAAGTCATGCTGCTAGCAACTGCACTAGCTTTTCCACTTTAAGCTCATTGCAATTTTATTTTTTTTTTTTTTTTTTTTTTTTTGGTAATTTTACTTCTGACACCAATTGTTACGTAACTGCCTTATTAATAGCGTTTTTGGTTTATTTCCTTTATAATAAACCTCTTGAGTTCTTTTAATTGCAAGTCAACACTTTAACACTTTTTACAATTTAAAAAACTTTATTTATAGTATAAAGTATTCATAATTGCGACCTCCATTTGTGATCTGCACACTATAACGTTTGTTCTAATACTCCCTGCAATGCCGACCTTCTCGAGTATTCTTTCCCAAGTTTCGAAAAATTTTCGGAATATTCTCGAGCTTTTAATTATATAAAATTAATAGCTCATATGTTATGTAAAATTATGAAACTATATATATAGAAGCTTTATTTAAATTTTTTTATTTTTCCTATGCTAATCCTGCGAAGCTCTACGCTTGTCTGCAGGAGGCCAGAGAGGCGGGAACCGAACCCGCAACCCCGCGCTGATAGACTAATTCACTACCAACTATCCTACCGGGCCACCCAAATAGAAATTGAACTATTATACGTCATAAAGCTAAAGCATACCTTAAGGCTTAACGATTTATCTAACTTTTGTGTAGAACTTTCAAGCAAACTACAGTGGGGTTGAAATACAATTATGCATATAAATTTTAACATTACATTTGTACTAGAAAATTCTGTGCAGTGATTTTTAAAGTAGAAATAAGCATAGCTAAGACAATAACAATTTAAACTAATCAAATAACTAACAAATACAAAATAACTAATAAATACAAGATAACTAATACAATAGTAAACTAATTTCTTACTAAAGTTACTTTCGTAAAAATATGTTGTTCATGGTATTCAGTATGTAATTGTCTCGCAAAAAAGAACAGAAATTTAAAATCCCTTTATTGATTTTATTTAAAATTTTTTGGGTCGATTAGGGATGACAACTGAACTAAAGTAATTGCCAGCAGCGGAATTAGGCAACGCCGCTCCTGTTAAAATATACAAAAAAAATTTTTTTTTATATTTTAACATGAGCGGCGTTGCCTGATTTCGCTGCTGGCAATTTAACTTCATTTCAGTTGTCATCCGTAATCGACCCATTAGTAACTACACAAAAATCTCATGGTTAAACAACTATCCAAAGTTTTTAAATGGTACATTTTTTTTAAACATTTTTAAAAGTGGCAACGCTGCTAAAAATATACACAGAAAAAAGTTCTTTTTATCAATTAAAAAAATGTTTTAAAAAGTATTTCAACTGATTCAAATTATTTTTTTTTTAGTTGAAAGAAACTTAAAAATATAATTTTGATTTAATTAATATTTAAGTTGTTTTAAAATAAATTTTTAATTAAAATATTAATTATATATCAAAAAATATTAATTGATTTTTTCGTTTAAAATAAAGTAATTAAAACTTGTAGAATTGTTGTTGGGAATTGTCAATATTTAATTAAATAAATGACCTCATTGTTTGAAATGGCTAAGTTTTGTGATAATTTTTTTTAATTAAAATTAAAAATATAATTTATTGAAAAAAAAAAAATTATCACAATATTACAATTTTTTGGTAATCACCCAGGAAAAACTTTTTGAATTTTGGTAATAGGTCGTAGCTATTTCATACGTTACCTGGGCAGTAGTTGTCATTACAATTGTCATTATTCTGAAAACCTCAATAAGTACTTGCTTGTAATGAACTCAGTAAGTACTTTTCACTACTATTATTTTCAGTTATGAATATTTGCTTACTAATAATCAGCTAAATAACTACATATTAGTTGTCTTTGTTTTCAGTACTGAATATTTACTTACTACTAACTAGCTCCATAACTACTTATTAGGTATTTTAACTAGCGGCAATTAAATAAAAACTGGTTATTATTTGGCTTCTAGTAAGCATATTGTTAGTACTTATAATTCGACTTACTGGTGGTTAAATAATAACTAGATATTTTGTTACTTCTAGTAATTGTATTTTAACTACTGAATTCTGTGGACAACTCGAACAAAAATAAGTAGTTATTCAGCCGAAAAATAAGTAGTGTTTATATTTCTCCAACAGGCTTACCAGGTATGTAAAGTTGTTGATGGGCAATAAAATAATTTTGGTAATATGTGCAAAATCAACAACTTGCTTGCTTGATATTATGAATTTGATTAAAAATTTGGTGATCAGAGACAATTTTTATTTTTTCTGTGTAGGTATTTTGTCAAAAAAAAAAAAAAAAAATAATAAAATCTCTACTTTCTAGAAATTATTTCTTTTAATTTTAAAATTTCAATATTCATGTTAAAATTCCCATAACAAATTCCGCCCCCAAAACAATTATTTCGAAAAGTCAACAAACTCCTGAAACGATTATTTAAATTAGCATAACGCGACTTTAATATTCACACTAATTTAAGAATTTAATTGACAATTTCGTTAGACAAAAGAAAATACCACAAAATACGCAACATGTTGCATTTATTTACACTCAATAAAATTTTCCAAAAGTTAATTAAGTATTCGGAACGAAAGCACCACGCAGACATTAAAAAAAAATAAAATGGGAAAGAGAATGACAGAAGGAGTGATAGATAGCGAGAGAGAGATAGAGAGAGTTGAAAACGTCATCAAAAACATTTCTGACCTAATCTTGTTAATTGTTTTCGGCAAACTGAATTAATTTATTGAAATTTTCGAAAGATTCAACAACAACAACAAATGAAAGTGTCTACTGTTTTAAAAAGATTTGAAAAAAAACCAAAGTCTCAGTTAGCAGAGAGGAAAAGTGTTACAGAGCCGTTAAGGGAAAAATGTATAAAGGTACCTTTTTTTAATAGCAACCCACAGCATTTAAAAAAACCTTCTTACCCCAAACTTTTGCTACTGAATTTGCAATTTTATTTATTTTTTTTTATGGCTGCAAATTGAGAAATAAGAACTTTTTTTCTTTCCTTTCCAGAATTTGGAAATATAATGGATATATAATTTGAGTACAAAACCAGGAGAAATAAGGGAACATTTTTAAGGTTTTTTTTACGGTTTTACTTATAACTCTAAGACATTATGGGGTGGGTTGCATACAAGTGAGTAAACTTGGAGTATTAAATTTTTTTACTCAATACTTTTTTTTAATACTATTTTCAAGCCCATTGTGCGGTGTTATAGAGCAGACAAGTGAGAAGCAGGGTACGTATGAGTAGTAATGGCAATCGTGCATAATGTTTTGTGCGCGTGTCCTTTTTTTATGTTTAACTTTTGCTCTCATTCTCTTTAGGCTTAAAGAAAAGAAGAAAATAAAAACACTTGTATTTGTAAGGGGGTGGCAAATATATGGTGTCTTGTCACGAAAAATTTGCCAGCAAACAACCCATCAAAATTCTGGTTGTTGTTGTTTTTGTTGAACATTTTCAATACAAACATTTTTGCATAATTTTCAAACAACAATTTCTATATATTTTAGTAGCAGTTGGACTTCAAGACCGACTGGTACGTTTGACTTTAACAAAGCACCTTTAACGATGACCAAGTAAAAGATTTCGAAACAAAAAACGACGCGTAATAAACCGGGAGCAAAGTCAATATTAATCTTAAGGCGGCAGTAGCGAACACTAAAAAAAAATAAACTCCAGACACAAAATACGTCTTAACGCTTGATTTTACGTGTATAGATACCAGATACTACTGAAAAAGCAAAAAAAAAATTAACGCACTCTCGCGTTTTTCTTTTTGTGTTTTCTTTGAAAAGTTTCAACTTTTTTTTTAGATAAAAAAAAGTTTTAAGAAAGAAGCAATTTTCGTGTACGCAGCCGTCAAATAAATCCTTCAAAATCTATTTGAAATCTTTTGAATTGTTGGACGTTTTGCCTGTATTTTTGTTACTTTTAAGATGGTCTTATAATGTAAAATGAAAAAAGTATGAAATAAAATTTTAAAATAAAAAAAAAATCGCAAGAAATAAAGAAAACGCCATCTAACAAATTTAAATATCATTCCTTAACGTGAAGTGAAATGAAAAGGTTGTTTTGACAACTTCTATCTATTTTTTAAGGATAAAGGAACAAAAAAAAAAACATAAAAAAAATTTTTGTTATTTTGAAAATAAAAAATTCCTTCTTTTAAAACAAACGTCTAATAAATGGGTGTATTCACGCATCTAGTGATTAGTGATTCATATGGGCCTTCAACGTTTTAAAAACCAAAAGAAATTTAAAGTGCCTGTCTAAAAAAACTTGTTCATTACAAAACTTATTTAACGTAAATATAACAAAAAATTAATTAAACAGTTGGTATTATAAAACCAAATGAAACCATTTAAATAAGTAAAAACATTTTGGTGTGTTAGTGGAACTTAAAGGTATGTAGAGTGTTTCGAAAAACTATTAACTAAAATATTTAATTTTAAAATAATTTAAGACATTTACAAAAGTATAAAAAAATTACAAAAAAAAATATATTAAAAAATTTTAAAATCAAACAAAATGTTCAATCAATTTTTCTTTAGAATAAATTTGTTTTCCGAAAAATTCAGAACATGTTACAGGAATTTGTAAAAGTCAAATAAAAAAATACATAAAACAAAAATTTCGATTTTGTTTAAAGTAAATAAAATATTTAGTAAATGAAAAATTTTAATATCGAAAACGTTAGAACTTAAAACATAAATTTTTTTTAAAGAGATTTAAAAAAAATTTTTTTTTACTTGAAATGTAGCTGAATTTTTTTTTTCATCTTAATAATAAAGTCTCGAAGATAAATAATAATTTTTTTTTAATAAATTGGGATGGCAGAAATTAAAATAAATTTACAATATTTGTAAAATGATTAATTTAATTTAGGAATTATAAAAATTCCCGAATTCTATTAATTAAAAAAATATAGAAGTCAGGAATTTTTGTTGCTTTCAGTAAAGTATTCTTTTATTCAAACATTTAATAAATAACGACAGCTCAATAGTAAAACATGCTAAGTCAACCAAGCATGTTTTAAATGTTTCTACATTTTTTAATTGAGGATTGTTTAACTTTAATTCTGTAAAATTTTGTTATTCACAAAAAAGTAACTTGGCATACAACTGAATGTTGTATTGCCCGTAAACTTTAAGAGCTAGTGCTGCAAAACTCACTTTTTCGACTAAGCGTGTTTTATAATTGACCTGTCGATATATCGAGAACTTATCGCAAAAAAAGCTTAAGCGACATAGTTTTCAGTTTTATTTTTTTTTAATACATGAGTTTTTTTTGGCAACACTTGCATCATCTCCTAAAATGTCATGCTCACATAAAGTACCGCTACGATTTTTTAGCAAAGACCGTTTAGCTTAAGCGCCAATCTTCATACAAAATTGTTATGAAATATAATAAAAAAAATTCTCCTGTAAAATTGTGTTTTTGTCGCTTAAGCTTTTTTTATGGTAAGGCGTCGATATGAAAAAAAAAATCAAATATGCCTTTCAGAGTCGAATTTTATTTAAAATTTTCACGTAATTTTTTATTGTTCCTTTTTTAAATCAGTCAAAACTAATTAAAAGAAAAACAATAAACTCAAAATCGTTTTTGGATTTATTTTAATTGGAGCAAACACAGATTCAATCCAACTTTTGAACTATTTGTACTTAATTATTCATTATATGCCACAAATATTATAACATTAACACATCAGTCTCTAAAAGTTTATCAAACCTTTAACCTTCAAAATGACCCACTAAAAATAAGACTGCCGTTATAATGACTCGAAAAATTTTATGTTTCTAATCTCCTAAGTTTGAAATAATTTTCAAACCCTTGAGACTTAGATTATAAATTTAAATGGATGTTGATTTGAAAAAATATGCTAAATGTAATTTGCGCAATTTTAAATTAAAATGTTAGTGTCAAAACTTTTTTTTTCAAACCTAACGCAAAATTTTGAATACAAGACAAAATATTTGACATGTGTTTTTCCTTAACTCCACGTCAACACCCAAAGAAAAAAAACATTTTTCAATATGGCCATTGGCCACCTCCAACAAACATATTTTAAACATATTGAAAAATGTTTTTTTTTCATTCATCTGCGTTAATGAAATCAAATTAATTTGTTAAAATTTCATGCTAAACAGAATAAGAATATTTAAGGAGTTCACTTTATATGGTATTAGGCTTGCAAGATGGTCTTGATTTTTCTTGATTTACAAGAATTTTCACTGCTTGTCAGGAATCAAAAAACATATGTTTTGTCAAGATTTTTTAAAGCACAACCAAAAGCCAATATATTATTTCTTAAATGTGCTTACACTTTTCCTTAAACAAAGCTGTGTAAAATATTTTATCGTTTTTTTTTAGTGTATTTGCTTAAAAATCGACCAAAAGTCCATGTCCTTTATTAAACTCTAATTTGACATCACTGAGGTGCTGGATTGAAACAGAAACAAGTACCAACTTTAATAACACTGTGATAGTCGGAAATTTTACCCAGCTGGGCACCCTACTGGTGAAACCAATTCGATTACGCTGAATTCGATGGTAATAGCAGTTTTTATCGCTCGTGTTCGCAATTAAAAAATTTTAATACTAGTGTATCATAAAACGTTTTTTTTTCTACTTTTTGGATAATTGTTCAATCTAAACCAATTTATCTCTTTTAAATACAAATTTTCGTAAATTTTTTTTTTTTCGAGAAAAACATTTTTTCGCGATTTAAAAAAAAATTAATTAAACATAAATTACAGCTTCTTTAAAATTTTTTTATCACGAGTACTCAGCTTACGGTTTCAATTTGCCAGTAAGAGAGTGTATTCAATCAATAGAGTTAAACAAATTTCTTTGAAAAAAACAAGGGGAAAAAAATTTTCCGCGGAAAAAATAGCGACAAATTGAATTTAACATTAAATTGAATACCTGATTATGATATTCAAAGAATATCGAAAGGTTGGAGCTATTTAAATAAATATTAAAAAAAAAAAAACATTTAAAAACTTATGACCTCGAGCTTGAACATTTATTTCCTTGAGATTCTATAAAGAAAAGGTGGAATCAAAACCAACTTTTGTTTAAAATAAGCTCTGAAATCATTATCAAACTCATATCAACAATACTAAAGTCCTTTTTCAGCTTTAGATAATTAAAAGAAACATATTTCGCTCTTTTGCTGCAACGTCGTCATAACTCAAAAAACCAAATTTTTATGTTAGATATGCAGAATTGTTCGCTATACTTTTCTTTATATTGTTTATAAAATTCATCTTATATCCTTTAAACTTTCCCCACTTGAAGAGAATGTGTCGTTAATTTTTCTAAGTGTTGCGAGCAAATTAAAAACTTTAAACACGTTTATTTCGAAATGTATTTCTTTTTTTGAGTTATGACGACGTTGCAGCAAATGAGCGATTTGTGGAATAAATCAGCAGCTTTAAAAACTTTCTGGGAGTCGAAATCAAGGGAAATTGAAATCGTACAAGTCGTTAAATTCAATTGGTTTTAAAATGGTCGTAGTTTTATCTAATTTTAAAATCACTTCAGCAAATAGTTAAAAAAAAGCAATTACAAAAAAAAATTTTCAAATAATTATTTTACATTCGTACATACATAAAATCAAAAGCAAATTGCTAAATAAAAAATGGCTTTTACCGACAAAGTTCTTTAGAAAATAGTGTTGCCACGAATTATCGCACACTGGGGTAATTTGTAATGTGTAAAAAAATAAAAAAAAAAAAAACAAAACCGACTTCTACTTAAACTTGTTATTTCGATGATTGGTGTAAAAAACAGCGGCAATATGGGTAGCGGGGTTGCTAATAACTCAACCATTTGTGGACCAATCTGGCTGAATTTTAATATCAAACAAATCCGCAGTATATTTGACATAAATATATAACAAGCAAGTCCCCATCATATCTGGGGTCTTCGAAAAAGCCATTTCAACACACAGACGAACTGACGCACAGACGGAAATTATGAAATCAACTTCGCTACTGATAAGGACCCAGAATATATGTTTATACATTAATATTTTACAAATTACAAACGGAATGGCAAACGTATATATGGGTAATTCCATGTCAAATCGACCAAGAGTGGGACCCGACCCCTTTCGATTTGAATGAAATTTGGTGTGAAGGTCATCCTATAAGAAACATATATTAACGAAAAAAAAATTAAAAAAATTTCAAAAGTTCTATCATATTATAATTATTTTTTATTGTTTAAGCTTTAGGTCTTTTTATTTATAAAATATTTAATTTTATTATTTTTATCGATAATAAACCAAAGGTTAGCGAAATATCGATACAAAAAAAATTTATATTTTATAAAGCTTAAACAATAAAAAATAATTATAAAAAAAAGAAAGGTCAAATAAGAATAAATAACGTTATGTCATATTCAAAATGTCATAATTTCGCCAAATTAGCCGAATGTGTTGAGTTTATTTTTTCAATATCTCAAAAACTACTGCACTTACGAAGATTATTTGTAAGTCATTTTAAAGAGAATACTTGGGGCTACAAACAATATAGTTAAAAAAAAAAAATTATTTTTTTAAATGTAATATCTACAAAATATTAAATTTTAAAAATAGATTAAGTCAAAAACCTAATTTTTTTTTTGCCCGATTTTATTTATATAATTCCTCAAACTTTTCTTTAAAAAACCCGAATCTTTGAAGGAGGTGTTTTTTTTCATTTTTAAGAAATCATTTTTTTCTTTTGCAACCTGTAAAAAATAATCCTAAAATAAAATTTTTATGTTGTAATTTTGAGCAATAAGTATTTATTAAGTCTGATTTGTTTGATTTGAGGTGTTAAAAAAAGGAACGACATTGATAAGGTTTTTTATGTTTAATTGTTGCATCTTTTGTTGAAGCTCAATGTGCGCACTTTCAAGGAAAAGTACACTTTGTTTTCACTTTTAGTCTCCAAGAAATTAAATGGTCGCATAAGATTTCTTAGTGGGCCGCAAATTTGTATGAAAACTGTTACGTTATCGGTCACTTGCACTGTCGATCGACTCGTCGTGCTAAAAATTGTAAGTGAGCCGCAAATCAGCTGTTTGTCGTTAAAAATGCAAGCGAACGATATCGATCGACATCAAAGGCCATGCTTTTAATTAACTCGAGCCAAATTTTGTTTTAATATTCTAATTAAAATTGGTTCAATTTAAATTTGCATCCCAAATTTCTCCTTTTGGGAATGAATTTTTACACTAATCCAAATTTGATTAGTGTAAGTTTTACTTTTGGGCCTTATAAGATATATTTTTATACCTTTTATTAGAGTTCAAATATATAAACAAATCTATAAGAATACTTTTTTAAACACAGGTAGACAGACTAGTTGGTAGTTAGTCTATTAGTGTAATGGTTGTGGGTTCGATTCCTGCCAAAGATTATGATTTGTTTTACTCAAACGGACTGGCTAATGAGCTAAATACGGTATTATTGTTTGCTAAATTAATTCAAAAATAAATTCGGAATGAATTTGTAAATTTTAATAACTTTTTTTTAATAATATGGCAATTTTACAATGCGAAATGGTAATATTTTTCAAAAAAAATTAGTTTTTTTTTTTAATTTCTCTTAACCAAAAATAAATTAATTGAATTGTCAAACATACCAATTTTTAACAATCAAACATTCCGCGACTATACTTCAAAAGTTTAATAACAAACAATCACATGTTCTAATAAAGAAAAAAAAAGTTCAAAAATTTTTAAATTTATGCAAAAAATTCTATAACACAAATATTTTTTTGTTGCAAAAATCCGTTACTTAATTAGCATATTGCTGATTTTTTCTGACTAATCTGACACACAAAGGCGAAAAATACAAAATTCTTTCTAGGCATCAAATCCTTAATGAATTCAAATGTTCTCTAATACATTGACAGACACAGACACACATATACATACACAGATAAGCCCATTTAACTCTTGTTAGTTTTTGCCAAAAATCCTTTAATTGGTATATCGAAATTTTGCCTCAAAGCAACAAGACAGAAAAAAACAACAAGAACAATATAAGTTTTTGCTGCCTTAGATGTTGTTTTAAATTTGAATTTGGCAAATAACAAAAACACTAACATCAGCCAACCAAACAAACAATATAATGACGAAAACAACAACGACACAACGTTAACAAGAACTTGTATTATTAATTGACATTGACGGGAACATGATTTGCAAATAATGCACTTGAATTTGCATAAAATTTGCAAATTTTATGTAAATTAGTTGGATTTAGAAAAAAGCGAAAACTAATATATCCATCCATAGACACAAACGCACGTGTACAGCTGCATTAGAAACAAAAAAATAAAAAAAAACGTTAGAGCGTTAGAATTTTAAACAAAAAAGTAAAAGGTTTAAAAAAGAAACTCGAACTAGACACACACAGGTACGAGTTTGAAGGGATTTTTTTTAAATTTTTTTAAACTAATTTGCATAAGTTTGCATTAATAAAAAAATGAGAGTGCAGTTTTTTTGGCGAGAAGAATATACATATTTGAATTTTTTGTTGGAAGGGGGTAGTTTTTTTTTGGCTACATATTAGAGGAATTTTTTATTAACACTAGAGCATCCACTTTGTTGAGTTAAAGGATTTTGAATGCTTTATTTTTGAAAAATATTTTAAGTTTTATTAATTTTATAAAGTTTTCAAGTCCAACTAAAACGTTTTTTTAAACTGGCTAAAATTATATCTCTAAAAATAGTTTATGTCGAAAAGTCAGTATCCATTTACAACAATTCTGTGTGCCTCACAAGGTGTCTTGAAATTCCGTAAGATATACATACACTGATAGAAAACGCTCCATAACGCTGATGTATTTTGACATCAGTACTATGACAAGTGTCTTCGTTTTTTACCCCATGACACTTTACATCACTATGATGTCAGCATTCACATCACTTGGCCAAATTGTCATCAGGGGAAAAAAATTTAAATTATGTCATCAAAAGGATGACACACTGACATCACAGAAATGACGAATTGAAGTCGGTTTTGTAAACCATGTCATCAGTGCGATGACAAACATGTCATCAAATTGAGTCATTATAATTGACCTTAAGTCAAGTTGAGAGAATATCATTATTTGCTGACCATGTTTGTTTCATTTTTGTTGTTTTCCGCCCTTTTTAAACAGGAGAACTCTCAATTATAAGACACCAGCAGCATGTCCGATATGGGTTTCGCAATAATTCTACTTTAAAAATTTGATGTAGTTAAATAAATAATTTAAAAAAATAGAATATGGGAATTTTTGCTTTTTATTTTACTTTTTAAATATGAAAATAATGTCAATAAAACACAAAATGTGGCATCGAACTGATGTCACTGTATTCATAGCATAGATGACGCATAACATATGACAAAATTTTGGGATGACGTTCGTCATTGGATTGATGTCACTTTTTGCCTCATTGATGTCATTTGTAATAACATTGATGCCACAATTCTGATGTTAGGGCATCATCAATATGAATACGCATTTTTCTATGAGTGTAGTTTTTCATAAGAGTTTCAAAAATAGTTCTTTAGAATAGTTTAGACGGAGTCCGCAAAATTACGAATACAATTCAACATTGATATTTCTGGGGTAGGTATTTTAACATACAGGACACGAATGTCAGAAAGGGTTTTTTAAACAAGTAATAGAAGTATATTCGGCTGTCTCGAATCTGTAATATCCTTCACCTAATGTAATGCAACCACTTACACAGCCCACCTACACGCATTATCAAACAGAATTAAAAAAATATGTTAAGGCCTTTTTTTTTTTGCTTAAAACACATTTTTATATACTAAAAGAATTATGCTTCATAAATCGTATGAATCAATTTCATTAAAGTTTTTTCTTTAATCCAATGAAATATTTCATTACGGGAATGAAATTTCACAAATTTGATTTAAATAAAGCAACTTCATTAATACTACAAAATTGAGTTTCGTAATTTCGTTAACAATTTTAATGGGACTTATGACATCGTTATTAAAATGTAATTAATCCAATGAAGCCAGGGAGATTTTAATATCTCTTTTAAAAGAGAAATCCAACTTATTGTTATTCTTTATTTTAAAAGGTTTTTTTTAATTCAAATAACCTATTAAATTAAATATTCAAATATTTTTAATTGATTGAAAAAATTCAACTTTTGTTCCTTCATATTTTCAATGAAAAATTACATTTCATCAATGAAAACAAAAAAAAAAGTTATGTTACTACAAAATACTTTAAACGTATTTTTAATAAAATTTTTGGCAATAGACATGAAAATTTGTGCAAAAAAAAGTAAATTTTAATATTTCATAATAATAATGAAAAAAAATATATTACGATAACGAAATAGTGATTTTAACTAACTATGTATTAATAGGTTCAGAAACAAACAAGAAGTATGAGAAAAACAAGAGCAAAAAATTATTAAATTCTTTTTCCTTCAATTTTTAATTTACATATACAAAATTAACGTAATAGTACAAAATTTAAAATTTCATTAAAATAATGAAAATATATTCTTTAAACGTTTGACTCTTCATCATTATGTTTATGAAATGTTTCCTTAATGAAATGACAATTAATCACAGTCTTAATAAAAATGTTTGTATTAATTTAATGCAAAATTTTCATCGATTTTATGAAACATTTCATTAACTGGGGGCTAATGAAACACTCTTCATTAATCCTATGAAGCGTTACATAGGTTGAATTTTAATGTAATTTTTCATTGGATTAATGTCAAAATCCATTGGATCTGTGAAGAAAATTATTTTTGTTATATGGAAAGAAATGCAAGTGCTTAACTGACTGTAATCTCACTTAACCGTAACGTGCCACCCTGTAAAAAAAAGAATTTCATTACGAGGTTACGTGACAGTTGTAGATAGTGATGGGCTGCTTGTGCTTTAAATGGAATGAGGGTAAATTCACTATTTTTCTTTGGTAGTTTTTTCAGAAATAATATCTGTGGACTTTTGACTAACAATACATACATATTTTCATTTATACAAATAAAAGGACTGGTTTTTAATGGTATCAAAACATAGTTTTGTGTATGCACAATTTCTATATAATATAAGTACATATGTATGTATATGCTATAAATAATACATATTTGTTTATTGTAAAGCTATAAAATAAATAACAAATATTAAATTATTTATGTATTTATACTTAAGAAATACAATTTTAATGTTTTATGTATACTAATCACACGTTCTTACATGTTCTATAAGTGCACAAACGAGCTTACAGTACGTTACGGTACGTTACATTGCATTTCATTACATTTACGGTCGGCTAAAGCGACCTTTAATGGTGCCAGTTATGGAGCGTATGTCACTTTAAAGCCGACAAGAACCAGCTGAAAAACTCAAACCCGCCCGACTTGATTTCCATTCACCTGTTTGCTTGGAGAAAATAAATACTACTTTAAATTTGTTAGGCGAAGTGTGTATATACTTTTAATTGTTTTCCAAGCTAAAAAATAAAAATCCACTCTAATCTACAGATGTGTTTTGGAGTCATGTAAATACCTGCCGTGTCCGTTAAATCACAAGGTGTTTTTAATACTGGTGGAAAACAATGCGTTTACAAACGCCCACGTGTGTGAGCGCACCAACACACACACACGGAAAGAAATTTGTGTGTATGATCCGGCAGAAAAATATACTCGCGTCTTGGCTAGGAGTTGGAGCTATCTTGCCTTCACTTCTGAAAGGCAAGCAGTTTATGTTGATTAACAACAGCACCTAGAAAGATTTGCCAGCCGGCCGAACTTACCCATAAGTGGTGCAAAATGAGTCCCTTCCTTCACCCGATTTTAGGAATAACCCCCAGCTACCATGTGATATCCAAAAGAGCCTTATGTATAACCAGTCCAGAACCGTAGCGCCAAGGTGCTGCTTGTTCCCTTGGAGGCAGAAGAAGATCTATAGTCATCCATGATCAAGCTGTTAGAAAGGAAGACCGCCTATTGGCTTCACAGGTGTCACCGGAGGATGTAACAGCAAAAGGTGAAATATCCACAGGATATATTTCCAGAGGGAAATCTGATCTACAACTGAATTTTAAACTAAGAAATCGCATAAGTCATTGCCGCATTTAAGACTTGTACCGTCAAGTGGAACTTACAGGTGCAGAAGTAGCCATTATTGAGGTCTTCTTAGAGGCTTAATAAAATCCAAAGTCTAAAATATTAAACAATTATATTCCCAAATACCAATTTTAATGCTCCAGAGCTACATCGATAATCGAAACTTCAGAATGCTAGTTGACACCAATACATAAAAGATGTTATTGTTTAACACATTTAAATGTACAATCCTAATGGTTGGCAAGTGAATAAATAACAGCCTGGCCCACGATGTAGGCGTATGGCTCTCTTTCATTTTCAACCACAAACGGTCAATTTTCTTAATTGTCAATATGGTCACCACGACAAGTCGATCAAAAATGCAAATTTGAGCCCGACTATGAAATATATTGCGAACACAAATGTCAACATCAGTCACGTGTGGTGCGGTTATCGACAGAGGCATTTTCTTCCAATAGTAAACGAAATCATTTCTTTAATATTATTTGAAATACCTATACTAAATATTTTTTTAATAATATTTTTTTAAAACAATACCAAAACTAACAAAATTTTATTGTTAATTGATATTTTATTCAGGCTAAAGTAATTAAACTAATTAATTTCATGTTGCAAAATTCCTTTCTTCAGAAAAGTAATTTAATGAAAATGAAGGCCGTAATCATGTAAAACGTAACGCAACGCCAACGAATAACATTAAAAGCACAAACAATGTCATAAATATTTTATAATTTTGTTGTTGCTTTCTACAGAAATTCATGTACCGTTTTAAAATTTTCAACGCCACAAGCAGCGTTTGAAATTTTAAAACGCAATGTGATTTTCTGTAGAAAGCAACAACAAAATTACAAAATACTAATGGCCTTGTTTGTGTTTTCAATGTAATTCTTTGGCGTTGCGTTACGATTTACATGATTAGGGCCTTAATTTTCATTAAATTATTTTTCTGAAGAAAGGAATTTCGCAACATGAAATGAATTTAAATTTATTCATAATTTTTCATTCTTGACTGAGCTGGGAATTGAACCCAGGTGTTCACAGACAGGTTACCCTCAGAGGAATTTGCCGTTTAACGCTCTCGGCCATCGAAGGCGGCTTGCAGCCAAACATCAATCTTTAAGCCAAATTGGTAGATCGAAAGTTGTTTTTGAATGATTATCTGTTTTAATTGATTAACCACAATACTAATTGTTTAATAAAATACTTCCCACAAAATTGTATTGTTGAAAACAGTTGTTTTTTTTTTACTGCTTTGTTGTCATTTGCACCAAATCAACAAGCACAGAGCTCTATTTTGGTGGCTTAGTTTCCACGTTTTGCCGAATTTTATTTTCAAACAAGCTTCAATTTGTGGAATAGTTAATGTGGCAATACACTCATTTGACAATGAATAAATGGATTACGTTTGAAACGCAAAGCCTGACGAGCGACAGACAAGTCGATAGTAAGTGGGGAGCTCTCAAAAAACTGAGTGGCTTTCATATAAATTTTTATTACACGTTCAGTAACTTGTGTTGTGAGAACAGCACATAAAACAATTGCAGTACACCACCTTTAAATTGAGTTATTGAATCTGATGCTTCCAATTGTAGTATTTCTAGTGTTAATATTTAAAAATTTTGCAATACCATATTTCAACTCATTAACATATTTTAGAGAAAAAAAAGGAAAGAAGTAAAAAAGTAAAAGTGATTTTGTACAAAACCAGAGGCATCCTAAGCACTTTTTTGCAAGACTAATTTTTATTAATTTACACACACATGCATATTATTTCAATAAATACATGTGAATGGGATTCTCTATGTTTATAATTATCTCTAAACTCATCGTGCAATTACAACAAAAACAGCATCTGTTTCCTGCTTCCGTATTTACAACTACACAGTGAGGCAAAAAAGTACAAAAAAAAAAAAAAAAAAATAAAAAAAAATTAAAAAGTTCAATGTTCTTTCCATTTAATTTTTTATGCTTTTTTGTTTTTTATTCATCAGTTGTTGCCTTATTACAATTGTCTGTCTGGTGTTGAAAAAGTCTGGTCTTTCCTCTTGTTAATGATGATGATGACGTTGGTGCTGCTACTTTTGCTAAGCAGAATGTGTTAAACTTTGCAGCATCAAGGGTATTTTGTTTGTCTGACTGTTAGTGTTGGTTTTTTATGTACTTCCTAACCTAAATTAAAATTATGTTAATGAATGAAAAATTTTTTTTGCACAAAGATTACTCACAAATACTGAAAGTGAAGCCGCAGCATCCTCTCTGCCACAACATCATTATCATCATCCTCATTCTCAACGTTTTCGTCGTCATTCATTTTGAATATCATCATCGTCATTATCATTTGTATTTTAATTTCATTTTATCTTTTTCGTTGTTCTCTGTTATTTTATTTTATAATTTTTGGTGGTTTATTTTAAAATATTTCTTTTATTCTTGTTCATTTTATATTTTGGTCGGTAAAAATGTAAATCACGGCCAAGGCCATTTTCGAATGGCAGGGAATAAAGTGAAATTTGGTTTGTATGTTGTTGGAGGAGAATAAATGAATGAGAATCATCTGTTGGCGTTGCTAAGGATAATTAGTATGCTTTTTGTTGTATATATTTTTTTTTATTTTATTTTAATGCTGTTGTATTTTCTGATTCGGTTTTTTGTTGTTATTCTTTTTTTTTTTTAACCACGACCAGGGTTAACATTTAATGACTAGACTTGCAAACGGTGAAACAACGAAATGTGAAGCAACAAATTTTTTTTAAATTGAAATATTGTTTTTATTTATTGTAATGAATTCCTCATCAATTAAAGTAAAACCGGTTATCCACTGTTTTAATTTTACAATATAAATGTAACGACTATGTGCACCGAAAGGGTTGCTAAGCCTTTCTTCAAAACATTTATGGTTGTTTAGAATATGTAACAATAGACCATTGTGCATTTGAAATATTGTTAGTAATTTTTACAATATTTCCCAAGAGTTTTAGAATTTTGGGCCGCTTAAAATGGCTCTCCAATTATATCGATACTTCAAAGGCAATATTCATCAAACGCATTTCAAATGATCCATTTCTTTAGTCATTGTCCAGACTTGCAATTTTTTTTTGCTGCAATTTTTAAAAATTCTGCTTTGAAATTGCATTAGTGTTCAGATTATGAAATTATAGTTTTGCAATTTTTGTACTTTTATCTTGTCTTTCCTCTTCTCCTTTTTATATGTTATATATAAATACAAATACACCTACAGCCTACTTTAAGTTAAAGATTGTGAGAATAACAAAACACAATTATAGAGTAGATGAAACTGAGAACACCTCCATAATCTTCTCACCCCTCTCACCAATCAACTCAAGAATTGGTGCAACAAAAATTGCACGTCTGGACGATAACTTATCAAAACTAAATTATCTAAGGGACCTTTAGCGTCAAACTATTCCAGTCAGTAGAAAATAACTTAAGTTTTAAAATTAAAGGCAAATGTGGATGTATCGGTTTGGTTATTTATACTCAGACGCAGCCAGCATTCAAGTATGTAAAATTTGAGTGTTGTGTTTCTTCGAGCATAAGAACTGTTTTGAAAGCTGCTAAATTCAGATCTCCATGAGATTTTCAATTCATGTATGTTGAAAGCCTGATGGATTTTACAAGAAAAACCAAGAAGGATGATATAAGTTTAAGATTATAGATCGTTTGATAATGGAAATCGGTCACTTACTCTTTTTGGAATAAGATGTGGGTTATTAGATAAGTGCTTCAGTATATATTAAAGAGTGGTTTAAATGAAATAATATTGTAATCATAACAGGCTAATGAGATACTTAAAATGAAATCAAATCAATTGGTTTTAAATTTCACCTTGACCCGTATGTTATTCCGGAATAACGGTTCAGTTATTATACGAATAATACCTTCGCTCTATGCGTAATGTGATGGAATTTGTAACAGTTATTTTTTTTATATTTAGATTGGATAAGAATGGGTTAAATGATTTATGGTGCACCTACGCCTAAACTAAATCCCTTTCGTTATAAAAGCTTTTTAGCTAACTATGGATCAGTGATGGACAACATAGATTGTTAAAGACTTACTTAAGTACAAACCAAAGTTTGCAAAACATTACAATTAGTTTATGCTAAAACGTGAAACTCTTTGATTTGGAAAACAATCGGAGTATTTAGAATCTTAATCTTCTGATTTTTATAGTATGATATTATATGCTGGGAATTATTAAGGATAATATTAGAGATACAATTTTTAAAAATTTGATTGTTTAAGTCAGCGCACACTGGGGCCAAAAGCCATTTTTTCGCCGATCAATTCGTATCTCCTCAGCAACAATAGTGAGGCACACTAAATTTTATGTGGGTAACTCTTAGAACAAACTTCATGTTCCAGCAAAATCTTGGTGGCATAAGAAGGGAGAGACCGGTACCCCCCATCCAAATAAAGTATTATTTTTCTTATATCTGAATAACTAAAATAGTGAGGCACAATAAAATTTATGCGGGTAATTCTTAGAGCAAACTGCACGTTCTAACAAAATCTTGGGGGGTCAAGGAGGGATGCGACGGATACCTCCCTTACAAAAATTTTATTAATTAATTAATAAACGTAATCACGCACGCTTCCGCTTAATTGCCTGCCATTAAATGAGTTCGGATACGAATTACCCAAAAATAGAATTTGTTTCGCAAATATAATGGCGTCTTCTTCTCTACAAAAAAATGTGACACTTTTTTGTTTTATTCTAAAACATTCACCCTCACTTCTGGCATAAGCCATTGTTGCACTTTTCACCCCGAATAAACCGATAGGGTTGATAGTGCTCAGTAAAATAGGTATAACGGCGATAATTGCCTCAAAGAGAAACAAAGCTACGCCAAAATTGCAAAAATTCCGAAAAGTTTGCAAAAAAACGAAATTTCAAACAATCCATATATTACTTTCGGTAAGCCACATTTTATTATGGATAATTTTTTTTCCTAATTTCCACTTTTTTTCTTACAATTTTATTTTTAAACGCATCACTTCAAAAGCACCGTTACATATCTGACATTTATTTTTTGGCTAGTGGTGCAGAACTTTGTGCACTTTAACCGAGTACTTTCAGTTTTCACGGTACTTGAATTTTTTTTTTTAATGAATCCGTATAATCACCGGCTGTGGCCAAATTACGGTACTCGATATTATTCGTATGGCCTAAATGTGTCGCTATAAAATGATTCATATGCTAAAATTTTATTTTAGGCAACATTTTAGAAAAGAAATTCGAATCTTTTTGATATACAAAACAAATCTATACACAAAAAAAATATGGTTGAAGATAACAATATTCTACTAGCAACATGCTATGGTTGGATTTTAACAATGTTTATGCATGCAGCTAACCATAAAATGCTTAAATAATGAACCATGATTTGGTTAAAATTAGAAATTATTTGCCCAAAATCAAATATAATACGCCATATTTTTCTTTTACCTTTTTATAAAGTACACCAATACCCCGGTTTGCGTCGATAATTAGGACCGGAGAAACGCGACACAAGTGAAACGACACAAACCGAAGCACTATTTTCCGTACATTTGTATTGATTTTCATTTAATTGGTTCCGAGATTCCTAATTTTTCCTGGAAAAATAAATTGGAACTTAATTGACTTGATAACGGATACTTTTCTTTTACATCTTCAAATAAAATTAAAGCTTTCTTTTATATTACCAATTGACTTAAGGACATTCTGCGCTGATTGTTATCTTCAAATGCTAAGAAGTGGTTCCAGTTTTTCGTTAAAAGCTTTTTCATTTTTGTAACCTGTTTGTGCGGGTTCCAAATTTTTTTTTTTTATATTATTAGCGTCTCTGGAACAACAAATGGATTTTATTGTTGAAGGGGATAGTCCAAGGTTTCTTCCAATATCGACAGTGTTTTCCACTGACTTAGAACGTTTTTGTTTTAAACTTTTTTGCTTTTCTTTTTGACTCATTGTTGCAAAATATTTATATTTAACTTCACTTCAGTTAATGTAATTTAAAACTAATAATGACATTCATCTTGCAACCAGAAGACAACGTTCACATACATACATATTTGCATTAAGACTTAAACGGGAAATCCCCTTTTTCTGTATTAGCTTTGTACAAACATTTTTAATTATACGACGCAAATCGAAACACTAATGACGCCATTTCGAAGCCATGTGACGTAAACTGACACGAAAACGACACACCTTCGAAATCATAGAAATTTCAAAAAGACGTATCTTTAAACGACACAAACCAAACCGACGCAAACTGGCGTATTGATGTATATATACTCTGGCTACTATGTGGAACCACCGGACCGGATTTATATCAGATTTTGCACAAATTCGTTCTATATAATAAAAATATAATACTTATAAATTTCGTGAAGATCGGTTCATAATTTACCATTGGCCCCATATCAAGCCTACTCTCGGAAAACAGTTTAGTACGGCTAAAACCGTAATGAATAATATTTTTGTAGCAGAATTTGGTCCTTTGTTGTTTCATAAGGCTTTAAGTCACAGCAGAAAATGTCGTGAAGATCGGTCCATAATTTACCATATTCTCCATATAATTCCCAATTTGGAAAATTATTCTAATACGCCTAAAACCGTTACAGATATAAATATTAATGTACAATTTGGTCCCATTTAGCTTCATATGGCCAGCAATAATACCATGTAATAATCGGTCCATAATTTACCTTATGCCCCATATTAATCAGCCTTCTGAAAACCACTTTAAAACTACAAAACGCTTTAACAAATTTCACTACTATATATAAATTTGTTCTAATTAGGGGTTTTTAATACCAGAAATCACTCTAGAGGGTTTTGTGATTATTGATCCATAATTTACCATCGGTCCAATATAAATTCCCCTCTGTAAAATAATTATTGTTCGGCTTAAACTGTTACAAATCATTATATTTTACTCAAATTTGTTCAAACTAAGTTTTGTAAGACTAGAAATAAAAGCATAATGCTAGGAACACAACTGGGACTAAGGACGAATGTCGCCCAACACGACGAATTTTTCAGTAAAAAGTTGCTGAGTAATTTCGCCGTATGAAGTACAATAACGACGAATAGCTAGCAGCTTTTATAATTGAGAAAGTTGATTACTATTTGTGCAAAGAGAGAGAAATAGTGTGACCATAATATTAAAAAAAAATAATGCTTAAAAAATAAAGCATAATCAAAAACACAACTAAAAACTATTTTCATAGAAAAATACTTTTTATATTTATTTTATGTGTTATGCAATAAAAAAAAACAATTATTTAAGTAAACAATTATTTTATTTACTAAACTACTTCTAAACTAAAACCAAATATGGTCACCTAGCACTGATTTGTATGAAATATAAGCCGGCGTATGAAATATAAACAAATCTATTCGAAAGTTGCCGCGTATGACGAATTTCGCCGGACGCTATTATTGTGTGTATTTTCATATACACCAATATGTTTTATTTTTGGCGAAGAATATTCGCGACCAAAAATTCGTCGTTCGTCCCAGTTGTGTTCCTAGCATAAAGCTTTTCGACTGTCTGTCAATAATGTAACATGTGTAGGTCTAAAGAGCACCCAATTTTATTACTGACGTCCGTTTTTATAAAGATAAATTTAATAATTTATAGATACCATATATGGCCAACGCATGATAAATTCTAACTGTCGGAGATTCGGCACAGCCGTAAATAGCACTCAATTTTTTTTTGTTTTAGAAAAGTCTGCGGTTCTTAAAATACCACTTATGTTTACGTCTTGCCAATGCCCGACGAAACTGTTCTAAATCATGGTTCACATAGGTGTTAAGCTTTTTTTGATCAGATAAGTCCTGCCGTATCTCTTGTCCTTAAGCAAGCGTAGCCGCTATTATTTGAAATGTTTCGTGCTAGGGGAATCGGAAGTAATTTAAGCCTTTCTTAATACAGGTCCAGCTCGCTAATCCGAAGGTGAGTAATCCGAATTATCCAGTAATCCGAATTGAGTTTATGACGTACTACATACTCTATAGTCCGCATTGATTGCAAGCTCGCTAAACGGAATTTTGATTTTCCTGCTTTTTATACCCTTCGCCAAAGGTAAAAGGGCATATATAACTTTGTCATTTCGTTTACAATTTCTACAATATTGATCTAAGACCCTATAAAGTATATATATTCTGGCTCCTTAAGAGAAGGGAAGCTCGAATCCGGCTGTCCATCTGTCCGTCCGTCTGTTGAAATGAACTCAGAATTTCTGAAAGAAAACTTTCATAGTGTGAAGCCAGACTAAAGATAGTAGTTGTAAAATGGATGTAATAAAACAGTACTAACTGATCAAATATAACTCTTAAAAATATTCCTTGTGCTAAAAAAAAATCGTATTTTATATGATGATCATCTAAAGCAAGAAAATTACTGCCAATCAAATAAATGAAAGTTTATCTAAGAATCTAAAATAAAATGTGAAATAATATGAAAAACATTTGTAAATTTGTATAAAATTTTTCATTTGAAAAATCGTCAAATTTAGGGTATAAATCGTCCAATCGTCAATAAACCATTTTTGGACCTAAAAATCGTCAAATCTGGCAGCCGTGGATTGAATATGGATAAGTTAAGTCTTTCGCGATTGAATAATAGTACTTGAATCAATCTTTCTGTGCTTGATTCAAGAAACTCTGTACTCACTGTGCTATTGATAAAGCTTCGGATTGATTTGAGTTCGGATGGGTTGATTTTTCTTTTTAGTGTATGTTAAAAAAAACATTATATTTAAAAAAAAGCTTTAATTTTGTCATTCTTGATTAATAAAAATAAAATAAATTTGTTTTGGAACCCTGGCTTGTGTTTTATTTTCGAATATAGTGAATTATAATACATAATTACATCAAATCCAGTAATCCGAATATCTCGTTAATCAGAATCAGTGTCTGCAATCATAAATTCGGATTAGCGAGCTGGCACTGTATTTGATTGAATATATTGTGATCATAGTTTTTACTGATGACACGATGAGGTATTTGTAAATGTTTTAGTTTTTTACATACCAGGGAGCGAATGTGACGATTCAAAGAATTACGTTTTGGCCGTGCCTCATATTTTAATACCATAGCACCAGATTGGTTTTAAGATAGTTTTCTTAAGTAAGAGTTTACAATACAGACTAAGGGCAGAATTTCTTCCAATGAGCTAATATATTTGAATTGCTAATACGATTAACTTTTGTTAATTTTACCTCTTTATGACATTTCTATTTTAAACGTCAATCAAGAAGTGTACCGATATTTTTTACATTTGAAGGTTGAGGTGTATTTGATTATTAATTTTAAATAGATACCAAAAAATTTGTTTTCTTCTTTGGAGTCCTTCAAAAGTGGTCGTATTTTCAATAGACGAACATTGCTATATCGACTTAGAATTACTCAAGGTCCCAGAATAATTTTATGGGGTCTAAGATGAATATTAAAAAAAGTTTTACACGGAATGACAAACTTGGTATACCCTCATTCACCACTTGTGGTAAAGTGTACAAAAATGAAAGACAAATAATCGGTTGTATTAAACTCAAACTAAGGGTGTGATTTGAAATCAGATTTCTCTATACATATATTTTTAAGGGGTGAGTTTTTACTTGTTTTCCAAAAAAAAAAATATTTTGCAACTATTTCGTATATACAAAAAAAAAAACACACACATATCCATACTCGGAATGAATATGTGTTTGTTCTTGCTTTATCTATTCTATTTTATGTATGAAAAAAACAACACAAATATTTTCCATTTTTTCCATAAAATTTTCTTCGGGTTTTTTTTGTTTTTATTTGTTGTGTTTTAACTCTAACGTTTGTTATTGTGCTAAGAAAAACAACCATTTTGTCTGTTGGAAAATTGAATTTCTTTCATACGTGATTATTGTTTCTCAACGAACGTTTTTTGTTAGACAGGTACCTAAAAATATTTTGTACTTTTTTTTTTTTTTTTTGGTTTTTTAGGGGTTTTGCTTAAAGGACAAAATAAAGAGAAATAAAAAATTCATTTTATTTATCTTGTAAATGTTTATCTAATCAGTGTTTGATTTTCGAGTTGAAGGCAGAGTAGTCGAACCTCTACTACGGCCTGGAGCTACAGCTTTTTAAGTAAGAATACATTAGTAGCAATATTTTAAGAACATCTTTTTAAAGTATGTATATCAATATAAATATAAATATATTTTAGATCAGTTTAAATACATTGTTTTATCAAATTTATTGTAAAACTTTTTAAATACAATCACAATAATCCAAATGTTATTTTCTAAGGGTACATTTACATGGTGTTTTTTCAGACACGTCTGTTTTATCCATTATCTATTGAACATGCTTCCAAAAAGCTACTGTCTTCTCACGAAGCCTTTCCAAATATGTCTGTTTTCATGTCTAATTGTCTAATATCCATATACATACAAATTAAAACACATGAAAATTCATAAAACCAAACATGAAAACACGTTTCGTGTCTGTTTGACAACTCTCTAACCCAATCGCAAACAAACAAAACCAACTTTTTTGTTAGTCATGTCTGAAAAGACACCGTGTAAACTCACTCTAACCCCCGTTTTCACAACTTAACGATAGCTAAAGGTAAGATTTTATCGGCGGTATAAAAAGGTGTTTCCTTATAAAAACTTTACTTTAACCTAACAGGTAGGATGAACCTTCCTTTTACTTATCGCTCACTTTATGTTAAAGTACAGTTGGAATAATGGAACACTTGTTATACGGCCGATAAAATCCTTCCTTTAGCTATCGGTAAGTCGTGAAAACGGGCCTAAGTCTTTCAATATATTTCACCAGAGTTGCTATAGCTGATTTAAGAAAATAGGCCAAAACTTAAAAACAATCGTAAAACCAATAGTAATAATTAGTATTGTGGTTATTTTATTGAACTGTTAATGGTTTTTAATAAAATTTTGATATTTTAATCAGGCTTAAGTTCATTGGATTTAAATTTTCTTTAAATTATATTTTTGAAGAAAGGAATTTTACAACATGAAATGAATTAAAATTTATTGATAATTTTTCCTTCTTGACTGAGCTGGGAATTGAACCCAGGTTTTCACGGACAGGTTGCCCAGACTAGTTTCGATTGTAACCACACAATCTCTTCAGTGGGGTTTGCCGTTTAGCTCCCACCGCCATTGACGACGGATGATGTCGTTAGTCAAATATCAATCTTTAAACGAAATGGTATTTTACCTTGGTAGATCGAAATTTGCTTTTGAATGAATGATTGCCTATTTTTTGAATTGATCTATATGTTCTTCCTTACTTCTTGTTTTTCGTACTTTTTGTCAAGAATTCTTCTTGAAATCCAAAGTACTTTTTTTGTTTTTCATGTTTTTGTATGCTAAAACTTGGCTGAATTAAAAAAAAAAAAAATATGCTGAAAATCTGCTTAATAAAAAGGAAATTTGATATCTATTTTAAGAATTAAAAATTTGCTTAAAAATCTGCTTTTGGACAAAGGAATATGCTAAAAATCAGTTAGCAGATTTAAAAAAAAAGCAATTCCTCAACGCAATCCGCAAGAAAACGCCAGCAGAAAATATGCTAAAATGGTAATACTGTACTTCACTTTAAGAAAAATAATTGAAAAGCGTTAAGTGGAAAACAGATAAACAGTAATCAGTGTTATCTACACTTAAATAGGCGGGATATCTGTCGAAATCTAACGAAAATGTTAGCAGCGAAATAAAATGCAGCCTTTTAACAAAACGTTGGCAGAGAGAAACAATTAAGAACGTATCTCAAAACAAGTAAAAGTGCTATATTCAGCTTGGCAGAATCTAATATTAATATAAATTGACCTTAACCTTGGAGAATTTATTAAGAGGTATTAATATTAAAAGGTCAAAGAAATTAAGCTCAATAGTTAGACTTTATATTTATTGGTAGTATGGGCACTATCATATGTGTACATATCATAATAATAAAAGATTTGGGCATTTTTAACAGTCTCTTCTTTTTATTCTTTACCAGTGGTGGGCATCACACATGCTAGAATATAAACGATTATATACGTAAAGTAGCCGATTTGCTTTGAAATTGTTTTGTAATTGTTTTAGGCAATATGAAGAGAGCAGAGAGAATAGTTTTGACGTAGCGCAAGCAAAAGTAGTAAAATAGTTTGTATGTATTAATTGGATCCTACGCACTCCCTCAAATCTGATCTAAAAAGCCCGTGTTTTCCCCTTTTATAAAAGTACCCTTTTTCCCCTGCATAAAATTGGAAACTTTTCCTTTTATCAAATTACCGGGCGGGCCAATGTTTTACTCCCAAGACATCAAAATAAAATTATTTTTTAATTAATAAATTTTTATTTATTATTTATTTGTTTTTATATATTTAAAATTAGAGCCTTTAAAATTTAAGTCTTAAGATTTTCTCTATAAAACCAATTAATTTTGAATTTAATTCATACTCCCATCCCAGGTGGGCCAACTTTTCACAATATAGCAATTTTTGTTAAAGTCAAACCGAGAAAAAAAACATAATCATTGAAGTGGCATGTTTATTTGCAATTTGGTATGTGTCTAAAAAAGGAATCTACATAAAGAAACTGAAAACACTAGACATTTTTTATAAAAAAAAAAAAAAAAAAAACATTTTATGTCAGGTAAACATCAAACCAAATTACAAATATTTTTCTATCTTCAATAGATGTTGGTTATCCGCAGTATATTTGCCAATATTACAAAAATGCTTGTCTCAATAATAAAAAAAAAAAAAAAACAAAAAAAAAAGTATTTTGAATGCTTGAATGCAACACAAGAACTTCAAATGCATTTTCGTTAAAGAAACGGAAAAAATAAATGTGATGTAAATTTTAATACACAGCAGTAACAAGACTTTGTTTAGAATAAAAATAAATATTTGATTTTGATGGTGGCATTATTTGTATTAAGGATTTATAAGCCAAGAAGTAAAAAAAAAAAAACAAATCGAAACGAAACGAATGCCTTAATATGCTCAATAACTATTTGATAAAATTGTAAAAGGATTTTCAAGAATTCAAACAAAATGATTAAAATACAACAACAATTTTTGAACCAAAACTTTGAAGTGGAAAATAGAAAAAATGTTTTACAAAGAATTAAAAATATTGATTGAACTCTTAAAGGGAAAACAAAACTTTTACATAAAATAATTTTAAAATTTTCGAAATTCAACAAACTGTGCAAATCGTTTATTTTTATTATTTTGCTCTAACGCCCATTTCTTCTTTTTAAACCACCCTTCTTTTGCTTTTAACAAGGATTTAGTCAATGTACATATTTACTGGTAAGAAACTCTGCCAAGTTTTATTTTTAAAGCAGAAACGAAAAATGTGTTGAAAAAATTTTTGCGTGTAAAAATTATGCAAATTTTTTTAAACGTAAATATGTATTCTTGTTATTGAATATTTTTTTTATCCCTACAGACATTTTTTTTAATTTTTGGAATCCGTCATAATTTTCTCAAAAGATCTAACGAGGGCACAAACGCACTGAAAGACATTCAAAGATAAGAGAAGCCGAGCGCAATTGTTTATTTTATTCTCACTGCACGAACGTTATCAAGACAAAAACTTAAGGTTCTTCAAACTGGCAAGGTCACTGTTAAGTATAGATTTTGGGCTGGCGGCGTTATTGGTCCATACTAGGGATGCCAATCGGGACTGATTTTTGAAAATCCCGGGATTCGGGATTTTGGAAATCCCGATCCCGAAATCCCGGGATTTTTCGGGATCAATGTGTTTCTTTAAGATGCTAAATTTTTTTTAATAAACAACACTTTTTGAATATTCAAAAGGTTTTATATACGTAACATAAATTTTAAAAAATGAAAACAACAAAACAATTTATTTTATACATATGTTTATAACACTGGCCTCACCCATGATCAAACTGATCAGATTCTGAAAAAAGCTTAAAAAATTATACGTATCTCTTAGTTTTTCTAGATCAACTCATTTCGGTGTTTTGACAGCAATTCAATTTTTAATGTGAATTAAGTTGTGACGACATTAATACACTGCAAAGTGTAGTCCCTCAACGATCTCGATAGCTGAGTTAAAAACTGTAAAACTATGTCGACTGCAGTGCAGTACAACTCCAGACTGAGGGCGAGATTCATAATCAATAATTTAAGTACGTTTGAAATTTATTTTTAAACAAAATGTTTATACAAATGTTTCTTAAAACAGATTTCAAGTTTAAATAATTTATTTATGAATACGTCAGAAAGTGTTTATTTATAAAAAAAATTATTTTATTTTTCGTATATTTTTTAAGCAAATTTCTTATTATTATTGTACCGGAAGGATTATGAGCTATTTCATCAATATTATGACTTAATTGAATAATTATATCAACTTTTATTCTTTAGTTTCTGAATAAAACTTTAATTGGATCGTGAATCATTTTTATTCTTTGCTTGATATATAACAATTATTTCTTGATTTCTATATTTTGCATAAAAATAATCATTTTTATTTTGGTATTATGTCTTAAGCCAAAGTTGAACTTGCTAAACGTAATTGTAAATAAGGCTTGAAATGTGAATCTTCAAATATCGTTTCTACTTAAAATAATGGGTTTTATTAAGCAAAATACAAAAATCCAGAAATAGTCGTCATATATCAAGCAAAAATTAAAAATTTTAAATACTCGCTGTGTGCCAAAAACAAAAATTAAAGTCAAAAATAAGAATTATTTGCAATAAAAAATATAACTCAAATATAATTTTTAATAATTTTTTTGTATAAAGTATAAAAATTCAATAAAAACGAACAGTTTTGTACATTAAAGTTGATATGTTAAAAATCCCGTGACTCATAAAAATAAATCCCGGGATTCGGGATTTATCAATCCCGAAAAATCCCGGGATTTCGGGATTCGGGATTTCCCGTTTGGCATCCCTAGTCCATACTTCGTTGAGCAAGATGTTGGCCAGGCTGCCAATAGGTCGATAATTTCTTCTTCTTTCGAACTGAATGGGATGATATGGATACCACTTACATGTGGTTTCAACAAGACGGCGCTGCGTGCCACACAGCTCATGCCGCAATGAACATTCTTCACGATCGATTTGAAGGCAGGGTCATCTCACGTGAAGGTGATGTGAACTGGCCACCGAGATCGTGTGATTTGACCTTTTTCTTGTTGGGATTTCTTAAGATGCAGCTCTATGCGAAAATGCCACAAACCTACACAGAACAAATTATCAGGGGCCTAATTCTGGCAGTCGTGATCGAGTACTTTCTTGATTCGAAAGCAATTTTATTTCTAATTCTTTCATTCGATACTGAACGAATCGAAATTATTTTTTCAGTATTGTTAAACTCAAATTAATGCTTTACAACACTGAAAAAAATAATTCCGATTCGTTCAGTATTGACTAAAATAATTAGATATTAAATTGCTTTCGAATCGAGAAAGTACTCGATCACGACTGCCAGAATCAGGCCTCAGTAGTTTTTTTTTATCAATTAAAAAAATTGTATTTCAATTTAATCAATTATTTTTTAGTTGCAAAAAAAAAATTATAAATATAATTTTAATTTAATTAACATTTTAGTTGTTTCAAAATAAATTTTTAATAACATTTTCGTTTAAAATAAAATAATTTAAACTTGTAGAATAGTTGTTGGGAATTGTCAAAACCTGAGCTATATTTAATTTAATCAATTAACACATTGTTTGAAACGGCAAAGTTATTTGATAATTTTTTTAATTAAAAATATCATTTATTGAGAAAAAAAAATGTTCAACATTTTTACAATTTTTGGTAATCAATTCAGGTAATAGGTGCAAAATCAACAAATTGTTTGCTTGACTCTATGAATTTGGTGGTTAGAGACAATTTTTATTTTTTTCTGTGTAAGCGGCCCTCAGAGTCAACACAACCAATGCTATCGGTGAAATTCAGTCTGATTCACGTAGAGAACAGACATGGTTGAACTATGGCTAAAAAAATTATGGTCCCCGCAAACTATTGCTGTTTTTAACATTAATTTTTTCATGATTAATAAAATTTTGTTTCTATTTAACAATAAAATATTTACCTCGCTTAAAACTTCAAATATGGTTACATATAAAAATAAAATGTTGAAACTTAATTTAGCTACAACCATACATTTAACAAACTATGGTTCCCTTAACCATATTATTGTTACCGGCAACCATATTATGGTTATTATTAATTACAAATTTTAATCACTGTTATTGAAAAATCACGAAACACAGTTGTGACCAAATTTGTCAAGTAACCGGCACTTGCTAAATCGTTCTTTTTGTTTTTTGATACATACATACACAAATTTATGATATTTCACTGTTTGCGTGGGTAATAGCGTTTTTTGAATGCAATAACGAATTATGTTTCTGTTCCTTTCGTTCTCTCCTCTGCCTTGTTAGTATTTATTTTAAAGCCAAAGTTTATTTAGTCAAGTATGTATGTATATGCAAGCAAACAGCTTTGAAAGCTCTTAAAATTTGCTGCTGTTTCTTTGCAAAGTATTTACAAAAGCTCATTTGCGAAAGCTCGTGTATTGTACATATAGCTTGGCCGCAATTCCTATAAAAGAACTGAAAAGTGACAAACCGTGATCACAATCACAGTTTTAAGGAGCAGTGATTTTTAAATCACGTTTACTAATCACGATGTTCTTTAAAAATCACGGGATCGCTCATGACTACTGAAAACCATATTTTTTGCCTGCGTATAAGCCAGAGTCATGGAAAATTCAAATGTCGCTAGAACCAATATTTTTATATGCAACACACATCAGCGGAAACGCATAATTCAAAATAGTAGAGTTAGTGGAGAGCAAAAATAATTTTTCAAATGAAAAAAGTGTATAGTATTTTCAATTGATTTAAAAAAAGAAAAAACATGTAAATCAATTGAACATGTAAATCAATCGCAACAACAAATTTCGATCCACCAGGAAAAATACAATTTGGTTTAAAGATTGATGTTTGGCATTTGACTGCCAGCCGTCGTCAATGGCGGTGAATGTTAAACGGCAAAGATTTCTGAATAGATAGTGGGGTTACTACCGAAACATGTCAAATCAACATGTCCGTGGGTTCAATCCCAGCTTCAGTCAGGAATGAAAAATTATCAATAAATTTTAATTCATTTCATGTTTTAACTTCCTTTCTTCATTAAAAAGAATTTAATGAAAATTAAATTTGTTGAACTTAAGCCTGATTAAAGAATGAAAATTTGTATTAAAAAACCACAATAATAACTATTGTAAGATAAAAGTTTATTTTATAGATTTGATAAAAATTTGAGAACGTAGAATTATTCTCATTCCAAACTTATATTTTTATATACATATTTTAATGAAATCGGTTAAGCATTTTTTTTCTCAAAACGACATCAAACGGAATTCTAATGGTTATTTAAGCATTTAAAATGATTTAAGAGTTAGGCGTTTAACTTAATTAGAAACCTTGACATTTTCAAGTAAAAAAAGTTTCAATCCCTTTTTAATATCAAATAGAGAAAATACAATATTTACCCCCATATTCATTAACGATTACTAAATTTAACAAACCTATATTAAGTAAAATTTCCATAGAAAATTTGTTTTTTAAACCCTCTATTTAATTAAAAATAATTTTTATGGATACGGCAGTTAATGTTTATTAAGAATTATTTTTTCGACCTAATTCTTAATTGTGTTTGTAATCAGAAAATTTTTTCGGAATATTAAACTGAATTTAAATGTAAAATCAAACATATTATCGGGACTGAAAAATTCTTGAAATTTTCCTCAAAATCTAATCGTAGTTTTTTTGGCATTACCGAAATTTTGTTTTCATAAGATAAACTGCTGACTAGAGGTTTTTGTGTAAGACAAACAGACATATAAAGAATTAGGCATTTTATTTATATGCCCCTATTACAGTTTACAAATTAACTCAGTCGAGTTGAAAATTGACAACTAAAAATTACAATTGCTAGTGTTGAGTTGTAAATGTTTGATGCTTTTGTCAATCGCACTAGCACGGGGTTGTAAACAGTAATACCAAACTGCAAAATTTCAACTGAACTAGAGTTGAGTTGTAAACAGTAATAGCAGCAATAATCAGCATCATTTATTTTATCAATATTATTTATCTGTTGCATTTTTTTTTAGTATTTTCTTAAAATGTTTAAATTATTTTAACAAGCCGCCATCTTTGTTTTTGTATTTTAATTTTTAATTAAAACGTAATTTTTTCTTGAACAGGGAAGTATCTCTTTAGTACTATATGAAAAAACCCACAGTTGCATCACAAAGTATGTACTACTAGGTTTTTAGTAGATTTCCTCAAAATCTAGCCTCGAAATAGATTTTGTTTTGTATGGAAAATCTAGTCAATCACTAATAGATTTTGTTCGAAATCTCGTAAATACTAGATTTCGTTGCAGTGTAAACGGGCTATTATAACAAATTGAAAAAACCATAATTTTTCTTTGTGAGTTATTTTGGTTGGAAAAGCTCTTGAGAATTGCCTTAAATCTGTGGTTTTCACGAATAATCGCGTAAGTCGGTTTTTACCGAAATTGAGATATTGATGTCAAAGTGCTACATTTTGCATTAGGTTTTTATAAGTATTAAGCTTTTTAGAATATAATGTAGTATTATTAATTTTTTTCTGCTAAAAACAACTTAAGTTAACTGTTTAATAAAATATTTTGCTATTATAACGATTTATGTCGACATACATCGCCAAAAATTGTAAAATTGCTAAATATGTTTCCAAATAAAAAGCATATGTGATGTTATGTTGTTATTAGTGCAAAAAATATGAAAGTATTTTTTGAAAATTTTTTTATTAATAACAACTAAAGTCGTAAAAATAACAACGTAAGTCGTCATGTGTGATTAAAATGATAACATTTATTTTCACAAAAAAGAACTTATGTGGAGATATGATGTTATATTGCACACACTTAATGAGTCAATCAAACATATGCATTTTTAATCCTTTTACAGATTGTGATCCTATGAGGATTTTTTAATGAAAACTATGTATAATACGTAGAAAGTCACTGTTAAGAGGATAGTAAAGAAAAAAGTTTAAAAAATCATCTACAGAAGCCGCAATTGAAAAAAATAATTGTTTTTGCTCTCCTGAAAAGTTTGGTTTTATAACTTAAGCGATTATTCGTGAAAACCACAGAAATATTCAAATTCAGAAAACTTTATTAATGTGAATATTTGTATACCTTTCACTACTAGTGGTGGATAATGGTATACTCAGTTTGAAATTCCTGTTGATCTCAGACCCCATAAAGTATTTATGTATACTCTAAGTCCTTGAGTAATCCAAAGTCGATTTAGTCTTATGCCTCTGTCTGTCCGTCTGTTGAAAACACGCTCACTTTCGAATAATTTAAAAGAAAAGAACAATATTGATATCAAATTGTTTATAGTTCTACGAAGCAGTTTGGGTTTGAAGTCCTGCAGAAACGGTTCAGCAGGAAAGGAGTTATGAATCCAAATGTGGAACAACCACCCTAAAAAATTTATTATTTTTTTTTTTACAAAAAACTAACATACAGGACTGTTCTGAAAATCACTCTAATTCAAATCACATGGGCCTTTTAAAATCACACATGCGATATTTTTGTGTTTTGGTGTGATGTTTAATTGCCGAAATCACACCGATAAACACAAAAAATGGAATGGTTTTCAGAACACCACTAAACCACACGTGTGATTTTAAAAGCACGTGATTTGAAATCACTTGATATTCAGAACAGCCCCGATAAATGGTTGCGAAATGTACAAATTGAAATAAGATTTTGCACAAATTCGTCTTATACAACTACTCCATACTTCAAAATTTTGCGAAAAACGTTCCATAATTTACTATAGGCCCCATATAAAGCTCTCACGGAAACAGCTTAGTACGCCTAAAACCGTAACGAATAATGCTATTGTAATAAAATTTTATCTGCCATAGTTTAATAAGACTTAAAATTACTGTAAAAAAATTTATTCATCCATAACTTACCACATGGCCTATATGAAGCCCACTATCGGGGGCAATAGTTTATAGATCACATAGAGCACCCAGCCATACTCTCGCGGTCGGTTAAGGGTATCAAAGAATCGGTACAGTCGTATATGGCGTTCTAACCACGGCTGCCAGATTTGACGATTTATCGCCATTTTGATGATTTTTGGGTACAAATGGACTATGGACGATTGGACGGACGATTTATACCCTAAATTTTTTGATTTTTCAAATAAAACATTTTGTACAAATTTACAAATGTTTTCAATAACATTTCACATTTTTTTTTAACTTCTTAAATACTTTCATTTATTTGATTGATAATTATTGTCATGACTTAGCTGTATACAAAATACAAAATACAAAATACGTGTTATTTTAGCGCGATAAATATTTTGTGGAGTTCAATTTGCTCAGGTGGTATCGTTTTATTAGATCCATTTTAAAACCATATCTCAAGGCTGAAGTTTATTTTCTTATTTTTTTTTATGAATGCCAATATTTTGGAAAAATTATGAAAAAAGATATGTAGCAAAGTCATATATTAAAGGCAAGAATAAACTTACATTACCAATATTTCATTTATTTTTTGTATTCGTGGCTTTTGGTAAGAGACCGTTATAAAGTATGTTTTCTGTACATAGTTAATGAAAGCGAGGATTTTATTTTAGGATATTTGCAATAATATATTTTAATTTTTATTAGAAACGGAAATACATTTTCAAAACTTATTAAAAATTAGCATTTTTTATAATTTTTGTGACGATTTAGGTGAGTAAATTTGACGATGTTGACGACTATTTTCTCAAACTTAGACGATTTGTGACAAATTTTATCTGGCAACTATGGTTTTAACTTGATTTTATTAAATCTAATGTCATGTTTAAATTTAGAATGATTTCTGATTGTAAAAATCAATGTCTCAACCTTTTCTTAATAAATAAACATAAACTTTTACTTAAATTCAAATTAAGATTATGTGAGAAGTAGCGTCATCTTTGTTAAGCCAAATTTCTCTAACAGTAACATTTTTTATTTCAGACATCACCCGGAATTATGGCACCTTAAGGTAGTTTTTAAATGTACAGCTTGAAAATCAGGTAAGATTCTCCTTTTATTATCGACTTACATACACGTATTTATTATTACATTTAAAATAATTTTAAATTCCATTTCAGTAGACATTCCGTATTTTGCACATTTTTTTGAATGTGTTAAGGCTTTTAGGAAAATGTCTTTTAAAACAGTTGGGAATTTTGTTGAACATTTATTGTCATAATTATCTGAGAAATACTCATGAGCGCAGTGATGCCAACTAAGCTCTTTTTGAGATAGATTAGTGCCCGCGAAAAAATGTTTAGCCCTTACATCAAAATGAGCCAACTTAGCCATTTTTGTTATTTCTACTTCACCCTTTTAGCTCGTTTTTACTTTTGGTTTTGATTTTTCTCGCAATATTGAATTTTGAAAACTGCCCCAAAAATTACAAAACGTGCCAACGAAAAAACATTAAACGAACGGTTAAGTTTCTAATCGATAGTTTATAGTTGTAAAAATGCAATTGGCAACAATCCATCAATTTATTGAGTTTTGCTATAAATATGAGATGACTTTTAGTGACTTGAATTTATTTAAAAATAAAATGTCGTTGATGACATTTAATTCATATTCAATAAAGGCTTAAAGAAGTTAATAGCTGTTGTTCAAGCTGCAAAATACCTGTCGAGTTAAGCTGAACGTTAATTCTTACGAAACATACAAAAAGTCACAATATTACGAGAGTGGCCAAGAACTGCAAATTTTATAACACAGTTATTAAAGGATGTAAAAGCTGCTTACAATTTTAGTTATATGCTAATTTTTTGTTTAGAATTTTTGTTGTTTTACTTCATAAAATATATTTTTTTAGCCCTTTTTGCGCCTTAAAAAAATCCACGAAAACGTGCTTGAAAAGTAACTTTTCAATTCAATACTTTTAAGCCCGTTTTTCAAATGTCTTCCCGAGTTTAGTGTCCCAAGAGTTGGCATCACTGCATGAGCAGGTTGTTGCTTATTTATTAATTTATTTATGCATTTGGTTAAGTAGAGCGAGGAGACAGACAAAAGTAATGAGTTTTGCAGGCAGCAAAACAAGACAATTCATCATTAAGACATTTGTTAAATGGAAGAAAAATGACAGTTGTGAAAGGTACTGGAAGGAGGAATTATAAATGATTTAAAAACAGATTTAAATTTAAGAGAAATAATAAAATATACTACAAAATTTAAAACAATGATAAGGTAGACAATAGTTTGATGTTTCGCTTAAAGCTTTTATGAATTTAAAAAATAACTATGCGTGCTCAGCTTTAATAAGTTTATATAAGCTTTTAAATATTAGAAAAAATATCATAAAAGCGTTGGTAGCTTTTAAACACTTTGTTGTAAGCGCACAGCTTTTTCTGTTAATTTTAATTCTGTTGTTACAATTACTGTAAATTTTGCATTTTCTTGTGTAATCTTATACTTTTTTAAAAGCTCTAACACATTATTTCGTTAACTTTGAAACACCTTTTAAAGATTTCGGTTATCAAAGGGTTTTAGATTTAAACAACTTTAGGGCTTATTGGATTTAAAACTTAAAGCGATTTTTTTAAAAGTTTAACTTCTTTACTGGTATAGCAAAAAATTATGCTTTTTAAGATTCTTAATTAAAGAGGTAAAAGTTCGGCATAAATATTTTTTAAAAATTTAAATTAGATTTCCATTTTTAGGTTAAAACTCTTTTAGTGCATAGTGCCGTTGAACCTCAAAACCTTTGAAATAATATAATGAAGGCTTGACTTTTTTACTTATATCATAAAGTTTATTTCTTAAAGTTTTGTAGTGAAATAACTAAATAAATAAAAAAAAGTTATAAGTACAATTACAAATTATATTCCAACTTAATAAACCGAGCACTAGTAATTACGACCTTGAGCCCATTTTAAAGAAACAAACCAGACTCTTTTTAAATTATGTATTTAGTAAAAAGCTTGAAAAAACTTTATATAATTTAAAAACATTTTTGCATCTCAAAAAACTTGCAAAAAAGGGAAAACTTGTCAAATGGCAACGCTGCTGCCGGGGTACCTGTTATAAACAATAATTCGATGAATTTGTTTAAAGTTAATGTTTTAAAAATATTTCACACATGAGAATATAAACTTTTAAACAATCTATCGATCAATTTATGGAAATTTCGAACGTTTACATTCGCATAGAAAATTACATTAGCGGAATTCACCCTTGATAGTAAAGTCCCTTGTAGACTTTGTTAATCTTATAATTTTAGTAAAAATACTAACATTTACAACACTGCAACAACAAAATGTATTAGACTAAAATATACTACGCTGTGGTTGAAAAATCCCACAAAAAGCAGTAGTAAACAACTGTGTGAATTTACCAAAATAAAACAGTTGAAGAAACTGTATCTGTCTCTTTCTCTCACTCAGCAAATTCATTCATTTACAATGCATACGAAAAAGACACTCACGCTTTGAAGTATAAAATCGTTTTAAATATAACAGAATTGTACACTTAATACAAAGGGTGAAAACCGCTATTTAAAACAAAAACAAATTTTGAATTTCGAAAGTCTAAAGATATTGAAATGACTTTTTGAAAGGTTAGCTTATTTTATAGAAATATTGCAAGCTTTTGTTTATCGACAGAAAAGTTAAACTACTTTAAATTCAAAAGCTTTCAAAATAACGTTAATTACAAGTGGCTTACTTAAATCTTTTTTGCAGTTACTCTACTTCGAACTTAAAGCTTGTTATCACAATATCCGAGAGCTTAAGTTTTAAACTTTTATATCGTTTAATAAAGATGATAATATTGGTATGGTTCAATTATGTAGGAAACAAAAAATCGGCCAAATGGTCCAAATTTTCGATGACGCTGAGGCATAACTGAGGTTCTATGCCGTTAATGTGCCGAATTATCTCATCCTTTAGCTCTTGAATTTTTTCTGGCTTATCGACGTACACCTTTTCTTTCAAATAACCCCAAAGGAAGAAGTCTAACGGTGTCAAATCACATGATCTTGGCGGCCAATTGACATCTCCACCACGTGAGATAACACGGCCATTGAATTTGTCGCGCAAAAGAGCCATTGTTTCATTAGATGTGTGGCAAGTGGCACCGTCCTGTTGAAACCACATATCGTCCACATCCATATCTTCCAATTCGGGCCATAAAAAGTTCGTTATCACCTCACGATAGCGGACACCATTCACCACATATCGTCCACATCCATATCTTCCAATTCGGGCCATAAAAAGTTCATTGTCACCTCACGATAGCGGACACCATTCACAGTAACTGCCTGACCGGCCTTATTTTGGAAAAAATACGGCCCGATCATGCCGCCAGCCCATAAACCGCACCAAACAGTCACTTTTTGTGGGTGCATTGGTTTTTCGACAATCACTCTTTGATTATCATTCGCCCAAATGCGGCAATTCTGCCTATTGACGAATCCACTGAGGTGAAAATTTTCCTCATCACTGAAGATGAAGATTTTCTTTCCATGGTTCAAATTAAGTTAGTCTGAAACTAAGAAATGTCAAGTGAAATGCAGAAAAAAACTTGACGTTTAGGTGTGGTTCACATTCAACATCGGCCCTTAAAATTTAACCATCATTTATATTCACTTATGATCGAAATAATAGGTACACTTTAGTATTCCCTTCTGTAACAAAATAAAATTATTTTTATGAAATTGAAAAACCAAAAAGTTGCAAACATTTATTCCTTTGGATCAAATAATGGCAAAAACTACAACGTTTAACATAAAAAGCAAAAAAAAAAACATAAATATCAAGAATTTAACTTAAAGCATTTTATTTGTTGATAATCAGAATAAGAGCATATCAGTGATGCTTAAAAATTCATAACACATCTACATTTAATTTTCTGAAGTACCTTTAAATATTACATAAGAATTAGTATGACTTCTTTTTCCCACAAATCATCGTTATTTCTAAAACTTTCGATGCTTAACATCTTTTTGAGTTTTTCGAAGGGGTTGAAATCTGGTGTTTGGGAAGGCCAGCTAAAAGATTAACAATGTTTCTCCTGAACCAATTCTCGACTAACGCAATAAGTATTATTTGGGTTATAATTTTGCTGAAAACCCCAAAGCAACGACATATCTTCATCTACGTATGGAAGAATCTCAGTATTCTATGAGATTAATAATCGAACTTTCTATACGAAATATTGGACCTACTCCTTCTTTCGCCATGTTAAGCGCTTTTTTGTAAAGCTGACGTGAAAATTAAACAAGCCTATTTTTGTTTCATCTCAAAATTTTACAAATTCGCTCATAAATGGGAATATAACAGTAATTGGGATTTAAAAATAAGTCAACTAGTGCTACGCTGTTGGTAGCCACTGTATAGATTTACAGGGTGGCTGATGAAAGCCGCTACCAAAAGAAAACTTGATCTGAATGGCAACGTAAATAAACAAAAATTGTCGCATATGGAGTGGTTCCAACCCAGAAATACTGCATCAAAGGAAATCGCATCCAATTCGCGTCACAGTGTGGTGTGCAGGTTGTTCACGCTGTATTGACGGGCCATACTTCTTTGAACAAAACGGACACAGCGTTACGGTTACTGGAGACCGTTAGTTGAGAATTTTTCTATCCGGAACTATGTGGCTTCAACAAGATGGTGCAACTGCACACAAAGCTCAGCCGGTTATGGCCGAATTACGCAGAAAAGTTCCTAACATGCTCATTTCAAGAAACTTAACCTTCCGTTGGGCCCCGAGGTCGCCTGACCTTAGGACGGACATTTTAATTCAATTATCTTTAAGACTAATTAAACTTTTTTTAATACAATTCAATGGGCTTTCAAATAAAAAAGGATTGAATAAATTCCATGCATTACAAAAAAAAAAAAATTCCAGTTTCTTAATGTAGCAAAATTCTTGGGAAATTCATCAGCCACCCTGTACTTTAAACTGTACTGGAATAAATGCTGTGATTTGTCGTCTAATAAATTTGCTGACTTAACCCTTTCAGGTCTGAAACTAAGCTACTGGGAATTTTTTCATAATTTTTGAAATATATAGTCATTATATCTTTTTAAAATATAATCAATGTTAAGGTCTTACTATTTTTATATCCTTAAAGGATTTTCAGGACGCGCACAATTGATGCATGTCGTTAAAATTTTTAGCTAAAACGCATTTTTATTGTGTCAAATGGCTTTTATTAATTTGAAAAATTAAAATTTATAATTTTTTTGGTTAAAGTTTGCCAACTTCACTATTTGTTATCTATAAGTACTTTTTGAGTTGAAAGCACATCTTACTAATGCGGCACATGTTGAGAAAACTGAAATGCGACGCAAGAATTTCGCAATAATTCAAGTAACGATAAAGTGAACAGCGGATTAATGTGGAAAAAACATAAAGAACAATCAGCGCAATCGATGCATGCCAGGCTGTTTGACAATGGACAGATTAAAAAGACAATATTGAGACCAAAGCCCACTCGCACAATCGATGCACCACGGTCTCAAAGGGTTAAAAGCATGTTGTCCATTGAAAAACAAATTATTTTTAAAGGAAAAAAAAAATTGCAAAGTTATATTATTTTACATGTATGCACATATTTAAAATTTAAAATATTGAAAATTTTGTTATATCTAAAAATTTATTATGCAACACATTTTCAAATAGTGATTTTTTAACTTATTTGAAGGCTTTTAAAAATTAACGCTGGGTTTTTGAGATCTTACTTAAACTAGGTTTAGTTAATCTGACAACATAATAAATAAAAAAAAATCACATTTCGCCGAAAAAGTTCGAGTTAAAGAGTACATTAAACTAAGTTTAAACTTAATACACATCTCAAAAACCCGGTTTTAAAAAAGGAAAACAAAAAATTTAAAAATTTACGCCATTTAAGATTAATATTGTATGAAATTTTACTCGTATTATGCAAAGACTTTGCTTTGAACCACTTTTTGAAAATTTCGGTTTGAAAAGTTTTAAAACATATCAGGATTCAGATTAAAGCCAATTCAGTCAGCCCTAATTCAGGGGTGTGCTGGAAATTGAAAGCGTTAAACGCAAGAATTTGGAAGTTATTTTACACATTTAATCAAATTTTTATAATTTTTGTTATAAAACTCTGTTCAATAGAAAAATATTTGTATAAAATTTATCATGAAATTTTTTATTACAGAAATCTTATTAAACAACGACTTTTAAAATTCTAGCGTTTTATGTTTTCGATTTTCAGAACACCCCTGATTGTGTTTAAAACTTAAAGCACTACAAAAAAAAAAAATTTATCTTTTGAAATGGGGTCTTAATTGAAAACATATTTTGTATTCGTAAATTTCTCATCATAAATTGCGTTATACACAGCTTTGATTAAGGGTACAATATGCATATAATAAACATCAGTTGCTTATGTGCACCAAATTTGTTCAATGTATCATAAAGTCGGTAAATGCCTACACTTATTTCTTAGTTAGTAATTTATTATAAATAAATTAGCTTACCTCTCACAATGTAACCAAATCTGAAAATAAAGAGAATATTTAAATTAATTTCTCTGATATTTACTTCATTAAAATCACAAACACAAAAAGTGAAATAAAAACAAAAGAGACCTAGACAGAAAAAGTTTACTCCAAGTTCTTGACCTAGAAAATAAATATTTTAAATAAACTAAATGATGATGAAAACGATGACGACACAATGCCAACCACGTTCTGCTACTCCTACCAAGCTCTCAGAGTCTTAGAGTCTTAGACTCTTAAGAAAAATATATACCAAAACATTAAGGGAAAAAAAGAAAATTAAAATTAAAACAAGGACACAAAATTGTAAAGCAAAAAATAAAAATTATATCAAACAAACTCCAGCAAGTCATCAGCAATTCATTCATTATACTTTGCAAACAAAGAAAACCAAAACTCAACGCACCCCCATAGCAGGCAGACTACATCTACAATCACTACCTTATTTGTAAACCCCCTTGGACCCTTCTTCATCATCTTCACTACTAATCATCGGCGTTGAGACGAAATAAGAAAAAAAAAATAAATGAAAAATTATAAAAACTGGGTTAATAACTGAACTAAATAAACAAAAAATGAAGAAAGTAAAAAAAAAATGTACAGACAGACGACAATAAATTGGGGCACAAGAAGGCGACAAAGTGCATAATCAGCACAAATGAAAAGCAGCAATAACAGCAACTGAAAACCTTCACATCCTTAAATCTCTAGCGAGAGAGTGGAAGAAGATTCATTCAAGGCAGCCACAGGAAAAACAGCAAATGAATTTCATTTTGCCATTTTCTTTAGCTTCGTCGTTGTCGTCTTACTAAATGCAAGACGTTTTTTTCTTGTAGTTGTTTGTTTTTAATTTTTCTTTTTTTTCCAACAGCCAAGGACAAAGTTTTAAATTTTCCTCCTGCCTTTGTAAATGAGTGGTAGAGGGACAAACGCTGGCAGAGTTTGTAGGAGTATTCCAATGAGTTTATGTCTGATGCTGCTAAAAAAAGTGTTTTCTTTTAATTTCATTTATTATTATACTCATTTTATTATTTAATTTTTTTTTTACTTTTTGTTCTCATTTTCATTTTAGTCATGAACCGGCGTTAGTTTTTTCTTCGTATTTCTTTTAAGTCTTCTGTCTAGGACAATCTTTTGTAATGGGGATTTTCTCTTAATGATAGAAAAAAGGCGGGAAAATACTTAAATTACAATGTCAAGGACATCATACTGCATGAAAATTAACATTTAACGATTACATAAATGGAGCAAATAGTTTAATTGTTTCGAACAAATTTGATGCTAATAGAAGGATTAAGTTGAGACAATTATAAATATTAACTGTTGTAGTTAGAATATTTAATTAGTAATTTTTATCTAGGATTTTAAGCAATTTTCTTTTATTGAATAACAATTTATGCGATTGTCACAATCAAAATGGTTTTTAATTTTCATTGCGCGAACTAAACTAGTTATTTATATTATAATTTATTAATATTATAATTTAATTTAAATAATAATGACAATAATTAATTGTTAAACAATTAGATTTCTCAAGCAAATTTTTACAAATGTAACAGAATCTTTGGTCTAACGAAGTATTTTCTTGTGACAACTGACTTCTTAAGTCTTAACTCAAAAATTAATCAATTCAAATAAAAGTCTTAATTGAAAATTACTAAAGCTAAAAAGTTTACTAATAATTTTCTGAATAAAACTTTCGTTTGAAGACAAGCTAAAATTCTCACAACGAAAAACTATTTCTATTGTACGAACTAAAATCGTTTTCAGCAGAACGTTTTAGTTGTATGTACAATAGATTTTATATGTTGTTAAAAAATATTAGTGTAGTTTTCAAATACATAGTTCAATAGTTAAATATGAATTAGTTTTCACGTTAAAAGCTTAAAAAAGTACTTTGTGTACAACCACTATGACATGTTCTATGCGGTAATTTTCGTCAAACAATTTAAATAGTGTTGCGAGGATGCAAGAATTCAAAGAAATACACTCCAGATAGTACTTGTTTCATTCAAAACCTTTAATATACTAATAATATATCGGATAATATTGGAAATTAAATTCAGTACATCTGACAAGTATGTGATAGAGATGATGTCAACGAAATTTCGAATATTCTTGAAAGTTTTGTATAAGCATGAAATATTTCTGCGTAAATAAATAAAAATATTTGTAAACAAAAACATGAAAAATTAACAAATGAAAATTAGGAAAATTATATGTGTTAATCTGTATTTAAACGTTAAATTGAAAAAAAATTTACTGACTTTTCTAATTGTTTTATTACAAAGTTTTATTAGATATCTCTAGCATTTTTTTTAAGCAATTTTTATGTGATTTAACACTTTTACTCTATCATCTTATGGCAACACTGTTCGTTAGTATGACATCTAGTGTACCCATTTTGGCATTCTTGGAGCTAAATTTAGAATTAATAATTTAGATTTAGATGCAAAATTTTTATTAAGTACTTTTATTAAATCTTTTTAGCTTTATTTTTAAGATTTGGAGGAATAGTGTTGTACATTAAACTTAAATCTTTTTATAAATTATTATAAATTTTGACCTAAAATAATTGCACTCAAAAAAATATTTCGTTTGAAAACGGATAATTCATATCTTTAGAAATGCCATATTCAGGATTGTCGAAATAACTTAACCTTTAATTATTTCGATATAAAAGTATAAGGACATTAAACATTGTTATGTAAAAATGGAATAAATCACCCTGATCGTGAATAAGTTTTCCATCGTAATTTCTTCCTTTTTCTCGTATTTGTGATCATGGAAAACTCCTAAAAAAACATTATTTTGTGGTAATTCAAAGGAGAATAATAACGGGAATAAATTTTCACGGCATAAAATTGCTGGTTTATTTCCTCGTAATTTGTTCACTTTTCCCTTTGATTATCCCACTTTATTTTTGCAGGGGAACAGAGTATGTATCTAAGTTGTTCTTCTTATAATTCGATAAGGGCACGATCCGTTAATAAGGCACAAGCCAAAATTAAAAACAACAGGTCGATTGCCTGCGGATTTATGAAGCTTTCAAAAGACGTGGTGGCAGAATTTTGGGAAATGTTTTACAATATAAAATTTTAAACTGCAAAAAACTAACGTTGCAATTAAACTATAGCTCCAATACTAAATATTTTGCTTTGCTTTTTTGACTTTTCTTTAAAATATAAACGTTCAAAATTTTTTTTGATGTTTAATTTTTTTTCAATCTTACTTTTTTTTACATTCACTGAGGACTGATAGCGTGAAAAATTTTCCACGGGAGTAACAAAAATTCCACTTGTTATTCATGATGAAGTTTTATTGAAATAAATTATATTTTAATCCCAAGATAAAAATTCTATATCCTTAATATTTTTGAAAAACTTTTGCTCTAAACTGCTAAAATTAACAATAATTTTAAACTCCAACTTTTCTTAAATTATAACAAATTACCTGGTCTAAAATATCTTTTTGTAGAATATTTTGAATCGGAGCAAAGCATAGAAGTAAAATCGTATCTGGGGTCTTGCGGGTCGCCCAAATTTAAACTTAACAACCAGAGCTATTTATATCTGATGTTTTACCAAAATTTGATAAAAACCGAGTTACAAAATTTTTTTTAATTTCAAATAAAATTTGATACTAAATACATATCAAGACGAATTCATACAGGTGACATTTTCGAGTCATCGGCTTATTGTTTATTTATTTGTGTGTATACTTAATGTCAAGGTTTGTTTACATTTTGTGCAAAAATAAGTTAAAATTTAAAATTTAATAAAAATCTAAATACTTGAATAAAAAACTTAATTAAATTTTATAAAACAAAAAAAAAGTGAATATAAAATATAAAATATAAAATCAAGGAATAAAAAGTGCGTAAGGAATAAGTGGAGCCACAATAAATAAGCAATACAGGAAAAATATTCACCTTCTAAAGCAATTGTGTATATTTTATAAACAAACAAAAAATCCCGTGTTTATGTTTTCAACCAGGGACCGAAAATAACAGTTATTTTGAAATTTTAAAACAAAAAAAAGAATATGGAAGTAAATGCTGGCAAACTGATTCAGTATAGCATATCGATCCGTATGAACTTTTCTATGAAAAAATATTATGATTTTTAAAGTTTTGATTTTTATTTTTTCGATCAAAAATTACAGTTATTTTTTGATTTTTATTTTTTTGAATAAAAATAACAGTTATTTCTTGATATTTATATTTTCGATCAAAAATAACAGTTATTTTACGATTTGTATTTTTTCGAGCAAAAATAAAAATTATTCGTTAAAGAAATGTACGTGTTATAATTATTTAGTTGTCTCTAAATATTTATTTAAATGTGTGATCATCATTGGAATATCTTATGCGCATTAAAATAAATATTTAAAGTCAACTAAATAATTATAACACGTTCATTTCTTTAAATAATAATTTTTATTTTTGCTCGAAAAAATACAAATCATAAAATAACTATTTTTTTTGTTAAAAAAAAATAAAAATCAAATAATAACTGTTATTACTGTTCAAAAAAATACAAATCATAAAATAACTGTTATTTTTGTTCAAAGAAATAAAAATAAAAAAATAACTGTTATCATCAGACTTTTATAAAAAAAAGGAATAACTGTTACGGTCCCTTTTTTTCAACAAATAATTTTGACATTCACTCTAACTTTTTACAAAAACAATATACAAAGTATTTTTTTAAAAAAAGGAATAAATAGCATAACTCTATCTCATGATGCGGTCACTTTTATGAATTCGCCTTGCTGCATATTATTAAATTTTTAACGAAAATGTGGAAAAAAGGTTAACATTTTTTTAAACTCATTTTATGGCCATGTCGCAGTGTTGCCAGGTAATTTTTTTCTTCCCCCCAAAAAAATTTAAAAACCCTCAAAATTTAACGTATTTTGAAAAAAATCCCCCCCAAATGTTAAAGTCTAGATAATACGAGTAACTTAATTTCAATTAATTTCACTTGACTCAGTTTGAAGTTACATTCTAATTTCAATACATAAAGCAAAATAGCAAACTTTTTAACATTTTACTGAAATTCCCAAAAAAATATTTTTTTTAGTTTCTTGAATATTTTTATTTAATAAAATATCTTTAAAAACAATTTATAAACAGTTTGAAAAAGACTGCAACATATGTGCAATCATATAAAAACTACATATATACATATTTATGTATCTGATCAAAATAGAGTTAGTAGAAATTTACTATTTTTTAAATATTGGAATAAAGTTTCTTCAAAAACATCGAGTGTTGCCAAATAATCTTTTCAAAAACTATTTTTGCTCAACCAAAAATAAGCTGTTAAATATACATTATGTACTCAGTAATTGTTATGTACAGGCAAGAAAATAGTGAAACCCTCAAAACCCCCCTTTAATATAAATTTATGCCCCCCAAATTTTCTCCCTAAGAACTTGTACCCCTAAATTTGCCCCTAAATTAAATAAAATCTATGGAAAACCTATTATATGCATAAGTTGAATTCAGCAACTGTGCGAATACATGTTAAGCATATGTGTCAAACCTTAAGGAAACTTATGGCTAAGTTTTGTGAAACTGCCATTTGTTAAGGCAAAGTGCGAAACTTATCGTACATTCCGTACGGAATGAAATGTTTATTGAATTTGCTATTGTTTTTTTAAATGTATTTGAGAGGGTTTTTACTAATTTTTGACAGCAGCTTAAGTAAACCATTATTTTTTATTAAATATGTATATAAGAGAAGTTTTGAAGTACGAATTTTTGTTGTCAAAATAAAAATTAAAAAAAAATTTTTTTTAAATAATTTGTTGGTAAAATTGTGATCCAAAAAGTACAATTTTATTAACATGATGGTACAATTTGAAAATTTTCATTTTGCATGCCTGGTTGGGCCTTTAACTATAAACAATCTTAAAATATGGTCCATTTAAAAACAGAGATGGTACTGACCACCAAGCAAAAGAGTACTTTCTTCAACATTTTGGTACTTTATATGAAATACATAAATCTTTCATTGAAAAATACGTTAAAGAAAAATACATAAGTCTAAAACCTCGATTAATTTTGATATGACATAATTAGCAATATTATAACTGTAACAACAAAAATTATTTCATCTTAATTGATCTTTAGTTTTAATTTAATTTTAAAGAGTTTGTACTTGCTAACGATATTTTTTTCGTTTTTGTATCATTTTGCATTTAAAACGTGCGCTCAACTACTGCTGATGAATGGGGTATTGACAAAATTCTAAAAGCAATACGTGAAATTTCAGGAAACATAAATTCGTCTATTCAGGTTTTCATTTTTAAATGTTTTATTTCTGGGAGATGCGTCACGCTCTAAATTTGGAATTGATAGTTACAAATTTATTTTTCTGAATAAGTTTTTTTTATTACCAACAATAATATTTTCAGGCGCAAAATCGTTAATCATAATAAAAGTTTTATTTTCGGATTTAAGTCTAAGGGCTATTGTTACAACTTTCTGTTAGTTTAAGGTATGATTTTGTCGGACGTATAACAAGTTATGTATTATTTCAACTTAACTTTAACCTTCCCGGTAGGATGAACTTGCCTATAACATATTGCTCACTTTAGTTAAAATAAATATTGAAATATTGAAAAACTCTTTATACGTGGGACAAAATCCTTTCTTTAACTATATGCAAGTTGTTATTATTATAAACATATAAATAATTTTTAGCGCTACCTTAATACTATGTTATACCGTTATCGAAACCATGTTGATAACACAAAACAACAGCATTAACGAAAAAAGAACAATTTTGTGATTGTCGTGTTTGTTATTAGCATATTGTCAATTATAAAAAAAATAACGCATAACAAGAAAATAGTACTGAAATTGAAGTGGGAGTACCGTGGTATTTTTAAAATAAGAAAGTACTGAAAACTGTACAATAGTATCGAATTTTCCATCACTAAATGGCCACACTGACTATGTTAATAAGGGGTTGTTTTTGTTAGTTATTTTTCTTTCTATTATTGTAGACTTGGTATAAAAAACTACTTGTGTAGCGAACAACAATTCTCATTCGGTTTAATAATTTTGGTGCTTAAGTAATTTAAGTTTGCGATTGATAGTTATCGCTTCTCGGCCTTATGGCTAAGATCAAAGTGTAGTATCTGTTCTTATCAGCTTAACATCTGATAGATCCTCCATCGGAGGACAACAAATGTTAAACTGATTTTTGGAAATAGACGGAATGTTTAGGGGCTTGCTCCACTTCTGTCACGGGTTGGCCTGGTATTGCAGTACCGCCAGGATTTCGGCCCAATATAAAAATCAATTTCATATTAGAAATAATAAGTAAACTTTAAAATGGTTCTTAAAAGCGATCAGTGACCAGATTTTAAAAATTTTTATAGCTGTATAAATTAATGGCATCAGCGTTACCGCTGTGATACTAATGACCCTTTTTGACAACTATTATGTGACACCTTTTGGAAAAAGCACTCACATTCAGTAATGCCAGAAGCTGGGTTGTCAGATTGATTTTGATCTTTTTCGCCAAATTCAATGTCAAAAATCGCCAAAGCATTTATTTTTTAGTTTTGGACAATAAAATATATATATTTTACATTATAAAAATATTTGTTATAAATCCCAAATAATAAAAAATTTGTTCCGTATCGCTAATATCCGCAATAAATTCAAAAAAAAAGTCGCCATGATATATATTTTGTTAAATTTTTATTTAGAACAAAGGAAAAATGATTAGTGAACCCAAAAAAGGTAAAATTTTTACAATAAAATATTTTATAGTAGTCTACTTAAAGCAACAAAAAAAGAATTCTAGGGAAAAAAACGAATAAAATATTTAAAATAATTGATATGACATTGAATAGAAGTAAGTTCCGAACTTATCATAGAAATAGTTTAAACTCTAGATTTCTAAAATATGTCTCTTAAGCAAGAGATTTCTTTCTTTCTTTCAGTTTTAGCAATTAAAAAATAGTTTGAAAAGCATTTTTCTTTAGTATTTATTTATTGAATCTTCATATTTGAAATATGAACTAACAATAATTAATCAAATCTTATTCTAATACTTTATTTTATGTCCTGGCAGTGCCAGATAAAAAATTTCGTGTTGACGGTTCCTGTTTACATATGTTGGTGTTTATCGCTCTTCTGGGTGAGTGATGCAGTGTCTCTTATCCGTAAGCGAGTGTGACCGCCATAATTTAAAATATTTCGAGCTACTGGATTTGGGTCCAGTTCCAGCCTTCTTAAATATTTACTGCATATTTCGACATCATAGTTTAAACTAATGGCACATTGATATCCTTGTGAATTTTTGAGTTTTTAACATACCAGGGAGCAGCTGTGATTATTCGAAGAAGTTTATTTTGGCGCCTTTGAATTTGTTCGATGTTAGAAGCCGAGACAGACCAAATTGGCTTTAAGATAGACTTGTAAAGTAGAAGTTTGCAATCGAGACTTAGACCAGAATTTTTTCCAATAAGCCAATTAATTTGAATTGCTTTTAGTTTCATTTGAGTTAATTTAGCTTCTATATGCAATTTCCAAGTTAAACGCCGATCTAGATGTATACCGCGGTATTTTACATGCGAGTGTTGGGGTATTATTTGATTATTGATTTTAATAGGGGGGCATGTTTCCCGGCGCAATGTAAATGTTATACGTGCGCATTTTTGCCCATTGATCTTTATCGTCCATTGTTTTAAACACCTTTCCAGTTCAAATATATGATCCTGTAAGTAACGAGATGCTTCTTGACAGTTTGCGTGTACGCTTAGAAAAGCTGTATCGTCCGCAAATTTTGAGGTTTGGGTGTAGCTGTTTGTTGGCATGTCTGAAGAATAAATTAAGTATAATAGCGGGTCCAGGATGCTGCCTTGTCGGACTCCAGCGTTAATTGGCTGAGGAGAACTTTAAAAATCGCCTACTTTAATAATAAATTGACGACCGACTAAGTAGAAAGCTACTTATAGCTTGTGTGTGTTTGCTGGTAAGTTTTGCTTCCATTTATGCGATAAGCCTTCAAGCCAGACTTTATCAAAAGCTTACGAGACATCGATGAATAGTGCAGAGCAATATTTTTTTTCTTCAAAGGCTTTTATAATGACATTAACTATTCGATGAGTTGATGGTTTAGAATTGATCTATTTTCATTTAAAATCGGCGTTTACCGCATAATATTATAATTTTTAACAAATAGAATTCGGGAATTATTTCTGTTCATAAGCTACTTTTATTATATTCACCATTTTTTATTTTTCGAATTTATTCTATGAGCTAAATTTCAGTTATGTGTTTTATAAAGCTTTTTTTTTATTTAAAACAACGAATAAAAAAATATTAAATACATTTTAGAACTCGCTTTTGGCACCAAATTGAAGTACAAAAATGTTTTTTTATTATCAAAACAATACTAACCGTAAGAAAGAACTAAAGAGAATAAGGTCCAAAAAAAGTAATGACCCTAATGCGCATTCATATTTATTTTATATATATATATATTTTTTATTGCTCATATGAATTCTAGTTGCATTTACATAAATTTATAAACAAAAAATAGAATTTTTGTCTTGAAAACGTTACCTCTTGCAGAAATGTCGATTCACCCGCCTCAGTCGAGTATTTAAAGCTCAAAGCATTTTTTTTTTTCAAATTTAGAGCCAAAACTTTGTTAGAGACCTACTGATTCTCAAAGGAACGCAGCTTAAGATCTAAATTGTGTAAATGTTTCTTATATCTTAAAATTTTTTTTTTCGCTTTCTCTTTCTTCTGAATTAAATATGTTTAGTAACAAATTTAATTTTTTTTATTGTACCAACGATGTCTTCTTAGCAAATGTTCACTTCTAACTAATTCTGTGGAAAAAAGGAAAAAGTGCTTAAATCGACTTAAGCTAAATTGGAGTTTATGTCACGTTTGTAATCTCCATGTTTAAAAGTACCAATGGACAAAGTTTCAATTATTTGGTACAATTTTTTTAATAAAATTTGGAATAAAAGTATAAATTAACTTACGATCTGTACCGTTAGTAGTATTTAGGTATTAAACCTTAAAAAACCTATAACCGAAGACATGCTGAAAAGACAAGTCAATCCATCCGTACTTAAATCAAACCGAAGCGGTGTCAATATTACGGTAAGTACGGAAATCAAGTATAGAATGGTTGATTCAAATACGGATTATTCAAGTGGCCGGTACTTAAAATAATGGTAAAGCGGGATCGGCTTAAGAATTCAAGAATTTTAAAGTTGGTTTAGTCCCGATTCGAAATTGAAATAATTCGAAAGTGAAATTAGATTGATTCTAAGCTTAACACTTACCGCAAAGAAACAGAGGTAGAAAGAAAAGCTTACATAAAAGAATAGCTTTGCATAAGAAAGAATAGCGTAGCATTAAACATGTTTATTTAACTTTTGTTGTATTCCGCCTGCCTTTTCTTTACAGAAGCAGTCTTCATTATAAGACACCAGCACAATGCCCGCTATGGGTTTTGTAATCATTCTACTTTGAAAATTTTATGAATTGAACTAAATAAATTTAACAAATATAATATGGGAATTATTGCCTATTTTACTTTTAAATATGAGAGTAATATAATATAATATATAATATATATAATCTTGTAGTGATGTTGTTGTTTCTACACAAAACAAGCCAATCGCTTTTACCCTCATAGGTGGTGTTGTTGTTGTTTCTACAATAAAATTTTACAAATAGACACTTGTGCACGCATATTGGTTTTCGAAAATTATGCCACTTTGGATTATTTTAAGTACTTTTTAGTTTTATTCGTACTTAAGTTTTTAAGTAGGACCTGCGCTAAAAGTTCTATACGTAAGTTGAAAAACGTACGTATAGAACGAGTTTTTTCTTTTTGTGTACAACATCAATATATTTAAAAAAAACCTCATTACAGTTTAAAATTGCTTTCGTGCAAAATTAAAAAAAAAATAGACTTAAGCATTTTTTCCTCATTGCCACAGAATTGATATTTATTAGAAAACCCGTCAAATAAAAATCTCTTCCTTATACTTTAACATGGTCAATAACATGTGTTTCGGGCTTAAAAAGAAATGCAAAATTAATAAGAAAAAAAAATAGATACAAAATATTTAAATTGTAACAAAACATGAACGTTCAAATACCACAATTTAAATACTTTGTATTGTAAATAAATTAGAAAAAATCTAAATGATATTCAATAAGACAGAGGCGTTATGGAGGTAAAAAATAAAGTGGGGGCCTGATTTTAGTTATATATAAAAAAAATTATAGATTTGCTCTAACTTATCGGTAACTAAACCAAAAAAATTTGGATTTTTTATTTCCATTAATGAGAAAATTAATGCCCAATGATTTGACTAGTGTCTATCTTTCTAAAAAGTGTCCCATTACTCCCTTATTTTCACTATAGCATCTAGGAGAGAAAGTTATAAAATATAATAGAGCAATATTTATTTATTTATTTATAAAAAATTCAAATTGATATAATTCATAAAGGAGACTCAAAATAAATCAAATAAATGCTGTGATATGAAAGTTAAAAAAATAGCAAACTACACAGAAAAAATTAAAAATTTTCTCTAATCCCCAAATCCATACCAAATTCATAGAATCAAGAAAATAATTTGTTGATTTTCCACTTATTACCAAAATGATTACATATATTGATTACTAAAATTTACAAAAATTTAAAATTGTGAATATTTTTTTCTTTTCAATAAATGATATTTTAAATTTTAATTAAAAAATATATCAAAAAACTATGCCGTTTCAAACAATGTGTTAATTGATTTAATTAAATATAGCTCGGGTTTTGACAATTCCCAACAACAATTCTACAAGATTAAATTATTTTATTTTCAGCGACAAAATCAATTAAGGTTTTTTGTTATTTAATTAAAAATTTATTTCAAAACAACTAAAATTTTAATTACATCAAAATAATATTTTTAATTTTCTTTCAACTTAAAAATTTAATTGATTCAATTATGACATTAATTAAATTGAAATACTTGTTAAAGTATTTTTTAATTGATAAAAACCTACTAAATTTTTTTTGATTGTGTTAAAGTAGTCCATAGAACATCCATGAACAATTTCCAAATTTCTTGTTACTGTCACTCAGCGATGCCATAACTTTTTTGACAATAACTGCATCTTAAGAAAAATAAAACTGAATTTAACTTAAAAAAACTGCAATTAAAAATTGACAAAAAAAATATATAATTTATTAATTTTTTTTTAACATACACGTATACAGAAGCAAATACAATATTACATATGTAGATTATTAACGAATATCGCTACTTTGTAGTCTAGATGAAAGAGGGTGGAATTAGGAGCTGTACACAAGGAAATGTAGTCTTGCGATTTGTTTTGTTTCCTCTTTTGATATAAAATTCATTTTAGTTCGGGCTCAGATATGCAATTTTTCACGTGAACATACGTAAAAAGTTGCTGCAATAAAAATTTTACAATGTTAACTCAAATGCAACTTTCAAAATGAAACATCAAGAATCAAAATATGAAAACAGGGACTTAATTGAGCTTTCAAACGTAAAGGCGAAATAAACAACTCACACGGCGTGGTAAACATGTCAAAATTGTACGTTTGTACAATCCTCTTGCGTTGTTAATTGGGGTATTTGACAAACGATTCAATCATTTTTGTAGAAAAATCGAAATGTTGTATATTTTCCAAATGTTGTATATATTCCAAATTTGCGCTACCTATTGCTTAGTTTAATTATTTAAGTGAAAATTTTGCAGATTCAAGAACGAAACGACGAAACATAAAAATTTTAAAGAATAGAAGCATTTTATTAGAATTTATTGAAAATTATGATTAATCAGGTTTGGATGGTTTATTTGTTAACGGAAAGTGCATGTTTTCTAAGCCGTTTGTGTTTTTTGTTTGGCTCTCAAAGCTTGCCTCTGTTATACGAGGATGTGTCAAGCAAATTAGGTAAGATTATAGCTTAAGAAAAAAAAATAATATAACAAAACTTAAATTAAAAAATTTTAATGCGAAAACTGCAAAATCTGCACAATTTACAAAAAAACTTTTTTTTTAACAAAAAACTTCAAAACTGCTCAATGCTTAGAAAAACTGCAAAATGCAGATAAATCTGCACATTTGGCAACGCTGCTGTCACTATAACGTTACCACAAGTGCGCTAAGAAATTCTCTCTGTTTCTAACAGCCGTCCGTACCTTAACAAAAGCGTAACGCGTTTTCTAGTTGACAAAAATTGCCATGCGCATACAATTTGTATGAAGCATCCCAAATAGCGCGGCGTCACCCCTTTGCAATGGAAAATCGGAATTTGACAGCGCATGTAATAGTGACGTTGTCCACTATTGTTAATAAATAATGCCAATTTAGCTATTTTTTGGTCAATCTAGCGGTTTTATCTCCATTTTTTATTTTGATTATGTGAGTTTTTTTAAACCAGAAAGTTAACATTACTGTTCGTGAAACAAAGTTGACGCTCTTGTTTAGGTAAGTTACGTTAAGTTACGGCAAGTGCCATTTAAAATATGTAAAATTTCTATTTGTCTTTATTCTTATCCATATCAATTTATTTTTTTTTTTAACAACGCACAAACAGCTGATTCCGTAAGGAATATGCGTGCGGTTTGGCGCTTTGCTTAAGCAAATGGAATTTGACGAAACTTAACGAAAAGTTCCATTAAGGACATTACAGTTGACCACATATTTTTTATATGTATTCGCACAGTTGCTTCAGTTGTCTTAAGCGTATTATGGTTTGGCCTTAAGCAAACAGAGAAATGAATCGAAATTTATTAAGGAATCATTCGTTTCTTCATTACATATTGAAAAATTTTTTTTTAATAAACGACACTGTTGCATTTTTAATTACTTTTTTTTTATTTATGTAATCATTTGCTTTTAAAAAAATAAACTTGTCCACGGTAAAATGTTTTTAAATAACCTGTTAAATTACTACTGCTGGCAGGAGAGGGCGAATGTTCTTATTGGTGACAGGAGGGTATCCAACTCTATAAGACTCCCTTGAGCATCGTCGCAATGTGGGTTGTATTTGCCTGTTTTATCGTTACTACAATGGAATGTGTTCTGCTGAAATTAGGGATTTGGCTCCCGAAACTCTTACGTTTGTACGTAATGCACGTTTTTCCTCCTTTTGTGGTCGATTGGCCATTGAATTGTACACCGCATTAAAGGGAAAATTCAATTTTGGGCCGGACTGTTCGTATGCTATCTCACTTTCAACATGAAAAAAATTCAAGTCGAATGTTCACAAGCACTATTCCCTATTTCCTCCCTCCCATAACCCATTTTCCTTGTTCCAACACAATGCAATTTATTAGTAGGGGTCATCCCCCCCCCCTCCCCCTGAGTACGGTATAGTTTGCAATGAAAGAAAATGATTCTTGCATTATTTATTAAAAAATCGTTTTCTTTACCCAGTGTGCAAATCTGTTAAAAAAAAATCGGCCCTTTTGCTTAACAGCTACTGATTGGCGCCATTTCTTCCAATTTTTAGCTTAAAAGATAATCTACTTGACTTTCCTGTTCAGTATGCTCAAATAGTCGATCAACTTTGTAACCTGATTAAGATAAATGAGGAGGTTAAGTTCAAAGAAATATCTGCTACTAAAGAACATTTTTGTTTTGTCTGAGAGTTCTACTCAGCTGTGTGTGTTAAAAACAAAAAAAAAAAAAAAAAAACGTAAAGCTATTGCTACCTGTCTGTGTGCCCTCTTTGTATTAGAGCCATAAAATATTAGAATTTCTAATATAAAGAGCTTTACTGCAAGTTGCAAATGTGGGCAACTGTTTAAGAGCCCCTTTATTGCATATAGCCCATAAATTTCTTTATGATATTTTACTACCCACATGTCGACAGGCATTGAATGTCTATAGTCATGTTAAGCACATGGCAATTTTGCCGCTTATTAGCAGCAACAGCAAAAGAGCAAAAGAAAAAGATCTTGAAATTATACATATTACTAACGACTACATTCTAGTTTTTGTGTCTTCAAAACACTATAACCCCACTACGTTAACGCTTTTAAGTCCAAGCTATAATCCTCAACAGGTTTTTTAGACTCTGGGCTAAAACTTCTATTAAAAAAAATGATATTAATATTTTACTTTGTACCGGCTGCTTGTAAGTTTATTACAAAATTTATGGCATTTTTACTTTCTCGCTAAATATATTCGTAGATGCGTTTATTTGGCTTAACACTAAAATTAATGATTTCAATCAGTATTTTTGACAGAAATTTATCTAGAATTTACTAGCTTTTGTAAGTTAGTTCAAGTTTGTTTTTTTGCCAGAGAACGACTAGAATATCAGCATGTTAATGATGACATTAAATTTTGTTTAAACAATTAAGAAGACTTCAGTGTAGAAAAATATCTTTTTTAAAAGACAAACTAAGCAATTTTTCTCCTAAATACGTTGCCATTATCAAAAGGAATGTTTAAAAACACACATTTTTAGTACATTTTCAAGAACAACCACATTACAAGAAGATAAGTTTTATTATTTTGGTAAAAAAAAAGTTGCAAGAGGGTCGTTTAGAAAGTTTTAAGGCTTAAAATTTTAGAGCATTAAAATAACCGAGGACTGTCAGAAACATTTGTGTATGTGAACACGAATAACTATAACTATTGTTGGAGTATAGTTTGCGTACATATTATAAATGTTTCAATCACATTCTTATAAGCTCAACTAAATTATGATGTCCTCTATATTGGTGCCCTCTATTCTAGTGCCACAAAAAAAAAATTTATTTGGTTACCCTTCAGCAATTTCTACAATATTTTTGTAATACCTTATAAGGTATATACTTAAGGGTGGTCCAACCAAAACGCACGATGTTAACTGTAAGTAAAACCAATAGTTTTCAGAGAATTATCTTAATATTTTTTTATTATGATAGATGTATATATGACAATTATGCGTGAAACTTAATATCGGTCAAATGTTCGGCACGGCTTCGGTGGCATAGCTATAGCCGATAGTCTATATTTCCCATAACTCTGAGACATAATTGAGGTTCAATGCCGTTAATGTGCCGAATTATCTCTTCCTTTAGCTCTTGAATTGTTCTTGGGTTATCGGCGTACACTTTTTCTTTGAAATACCCTTAAAGAAAGAATTACAAAGGTGTCAAATCACATGATCGTGTCGGCCTATTAACATCGGCACGATGTAAGATAACGCGGCCATTGAATTTCTCGCGCAAAAAAGACATTGTCTCGTTGGCGGTGTGGCAAGTGGCACCATCCTGTTGGAACCACATATCGACCGGGTACATATTCCCAATTTCTGGCCACAAGAAGACAGTTTTTATCATCTCGCGATAGCGAACACCATTAACGGGAACTTGGCCGACCTCATTTTCAAAGAAGTACGGCCCGATGATGACGCCAGCCCATTAACCGCACCAAACAGTCACTCACATGTGTTTTTACATTTCCTACAGACCCGGTATGCTGAAATTTGCGAATTAAGTTCGGGAAAAAACTTGATGTTATGGTGTGATTCATTATTGATTTGTTAACCCTTCACCACAGGTGGAAATGTTTTATATAAGTTTGTCATACCGATTGCAATTTCTATAATATTGATGTAATACCCTATAAGGTATATACTATTTATTCATAAGGACGAGTAGCAAAATTGATTCTACCGATATCCGTCTGTCTGTGTGTATGTATTTTGAAAAGGGTTTTTCAAACACTCCAAATATGATGGGTAGTTGGTAGTTAAATATTTAAATCACAGTAAGTCCGGATCAGATTGCTACACCAAAACAATTTTCAGTAGTTTTTTATCAATTACAAATATTGTTTGAAAAGTATTTTAATTTAATTAATGTGACAATTGAAACAATTATTTTTTCAGTTGAAAAAAAAATTTAATATATAATTTTTATAAAGTTTTTTGATCATTTTATTAATTAAAATTAAAAATATCATTTATTAAAACAGAATATTAAAAACTTTAAATTTTTACAATTTTTAGTAATCAGTATAATCATTTTGGTAATAGGTGCACAATCAATAAATTGTTTGGTTAATTCTATGAATTTGGTGATAAAAAACAAAGTTTAATTTTCAATGTGTATAAAAAGGCCCACAAATGGCTGCGTTATGAACAAAAAACAAGTAAGAGTGCTATATTCGGCTGTGCCGAATCTTTGATACCCTCCACCGACAGGAGTGAGCTCTATATGATAAATACATATATATTATTAACAAAGCTTCACAAAAACGAACGTCAGCATTAAAATTAGTTGCGGTTTAGACCTGAATTAAATTATTGACCGACAATAAGAAAATTTTATGCGTTTCTTGTTAGAACTTTGAACATGCTTGAGTAAAATATCATGATTCGTAAAAGTTTTTGCCGAACTAAAATAATTTTTAGGAGGGTAATTTGTATTGGACCTATGGTTAATTATGGCCCAATCATCCCAAAATTCTGAAGACTGATTTCTAGTATTACAAAAAATAAATTAGAATAAATTTTAATACAGCAGTGTAATTAGTTTTAGCGTTAACAGAAAATTTCACAAATTTGCATGATATTTTTTCTGGCCATATAAATTTAAGTAAGACATTTTACCGCAATATCTATATCTGTGATGGTTTAAGGCGAATTTAATTATTTTCCCAAACTGGGCTTTATTTGGTTTAAGCCGCAATAAACTGTTTTCCGAGAGTAGGGTTTATATGTGGCCTAGGGTAAATTATGGACCAACCTTCACGAAATTTGGCAATGTGATTTCTCGTCCTATAAAACTGTGACGTACCGAATTTAAGTATGCTAGCGTTATTTATTGCGGTTTAAGGCGAATTAAACTGTTTTCCTCGAGATGGGTTTATATGGGACCTAGTGTAAATTATGGACCGATCTTCAAAAAATTTTACATTGTGATTTCAGCTCTTATAAAACTGTGACGTACCAAATTTAAGTATGCTAGCGTTATTTATTGCGGTTTAAGGCGAATTAAACTGTTTTCCTCGAGATGGGTTTATATGGGACCTAGTGTAAATTATGGACCGATCTTCAAAAAATTTTACATTGTGATTTCAGCTCTTATAAAACTGTGACGTACCAAATTTAAGTATGCTAGCGTTTTTTATTGCGGTTTTAGGAGTACTAAACTGTTTTCCTCGAGAAGGGTTTATATGGGGCCTATGGTAAATTATGGACCGATCGTCACGAAATTATCAATTTTTTCAGGGTGGTGGTGTGGTGACATGTGTGTTTTATATACTTTACAAATTTATAATAATTTTACTTGAGAATATTTAATTTATATATAAAATAAGTTTTGTTTTATCTTTCAAATAATTAAAAATATAAATTTAGAAAAATTGGATTTTTGAATTGTTAACACAATATAAATTTATTATTTCCTAAATAAAATTTTATATAAAAATATATTACTACCATAAAATTGGCGATCCTGCCATATAAGAAATATTTAATAAATAAAGCAAACAATGCAAAATTATGCAAAATTATAATTAAAAAGCTCTGAAGAATATAAAACATAACAATATTCATTGTGCAACTAGGCAATCATCAAGCTAATTTTCAACAAGATTTGTATCAAAAAGAAGTAAGCAACTACCAATTTTTAGAGTTTGCTGTTTAATGTCAGAATTGAATATAAATTTAATTGGACTATTTTGAGAAGCTACATCTGCAAATTGGGATTAAATATTGGTATATATACATAAATATATTATAAATACTATAGTTTACATTTTATAAATATTATCGCTATACATTGTGAACTCTCCAACCGAAAATGATACCAATTCGTTCACCCACACGCAATGTTACTCAAACGCAAAACAATATAAATAGCACACAACAAATATCAAACACTGACATAACTCAAGAAAGTCAAAATTCACATTTGCTAGATCAAAATGTTCCTAATATTTCCCAATCAAATTTCGAACTTTTTGCGACTTCAGTTAAGCTCCCTCAGTTTTGGGCAAATTGCCCTGATGCTTGGTTTGTTCATGCAGAGATGCAGTTTACCACCAAAGGGATTTCTTTAGACAGAACTAAATACGAATATATCATTACTGCACTACCTCAAGAGGTAATAGTAACAGTGCTAGACATTATTCAAAATCCGCCTTCTTCAAATTTATACAATAACTTAAAGAAGGTATTAATTGAACGTCATTCCCTTAGTGAAACCTCTCGTTTAGAGAAAATTTTATCTGATAGTGAAATTGGTAATAGGAAGCCATCCGAATTCTTTCGTTCACTGTCGTTTTTAGCTGGAAATAGTTTTGGTCCAGATATTTTAAAAAAGCTATGGTTGAGAAAGCTCCCAAAAAGCCTTAATGTAGCTTTAACTGGATCTAATCATAGTGACATTAACGAGCTCATACAATTAGCTGATAAAATTTGGGAGGTTATGTTTAATGGTGAAGTAGCAAATATTAATGAACATAAAACCAATATTGAAAACGTTGTTCATAATTTAACAAAAACTTTGTGCGAAAATATGTCGAAATTATGCTTGGAAGTGAATTCTCTCAAACAAGAATTAAATGACAGACAATCGCGACCAATTTATAGAAATAATTATAATAGGAGAAATTCTAGTTCAAGATTTCGTTCAACCAGTAAAGACTGGGTATGTAGATATCACTACCGATTCGGGGATAAGGCTATACGTTGTGAGCAACCGTGTTCATTTTCAAAGAAATCGTCAAACTAATTAATCCCGTTGTCGAGGCGACAGACAATGGTGATTATACTTTTTTATCCCGTCGCCTTTTCATTTTTGATAAAATTAATAAATTACGTTTTTTGATAGATAGCGGAGCAGAGGTTTCGGTCTTACCCGTTGCTAAATTTAAAGGTAATAACAAGTTATCTGACATTAATTTAACCGCAGCCAACGGGTCTAATATTTCTACATACGGTAAAAGGCTTCTTAATATTAATTTAGGTCTGCGGCGAGAGTTTCCTTTTGTATTTATCATTGCCAATATTTCGAAACCTATCATTGGCGCAGATTTTCTGTGTAAATACGGTCTATTAGTGGATGTAAAACATAAACAGCTAATCGACCCACTTACAAACTTAACAGTAAATGCAATATCGTCTACTTGCAATATATCATTACCGAAGCTATTTGCAGTTGATAATAGATATACGAAATTGTTAAAAGAATATCCGTCACTAACTTCTGAACCAGACTATACAAAGCCTGTAAAACATTCTACTGTTCATAGATTAATTACTGAAGGCCCTTTACCATATACCAAACCTAGAAGACTAGACCCATTAAAATATGAAGTTGCTAGGTCAGAATTCGAATTTTTAGTTAAATCGGGAATTTGTAGACCGTCTAACTCTTGTGTTGCTTCAGCTCTCCATCTTGTTCCAAAAAAGGATCCAAATGATTGGCGTCCTTGTGGCGATTTTAGACGCCTTAACACTGTAACAGTTCCCGATCGATTTCCATTACCACATATTCATGATCTTAATTTTAACATGAGGAATAAGAAAGTATTTTCGAAATTAGACTTAATCCGCGCTTATCATCAAATTCCTATGGCTAAGGAAGATGTTTACAAAACGGCAATAACTACGCCATTCGGTATGTTCGAATTCCTGCGAATGCCATTCGGTTTAAGAAACTCAGCTCAAACATTCCAACGTTTCATAAGTGAAGTATTTAGAGGATTAGATTTTGTTTTTGCTTATATTGATGACGTTTTAGTAGCTAGCGAAAACGAAGAACAGCATTTCGAACATTTAAAAGAGGTTTTTGGACGACTGGATGAATATGGTTTAAATATTAAACCAGGAAAATGCATTTTTGGAGTTGACAATGTAGATTTTTTGAGTCATAATTTATCAGAGAAAGGCATTAAGCCTTCAGAGGAGAAGGTAACTGCTATCAGAGATTTTGAGAGGCCAATATCTGTTAAGCAAATGCAGAAATTCTTGGGAATGATAAATTATTATCATCGTTATATACCAAAATTAGCTGACAAAACTGTTATTTTATATGAATTAATGAACAAAGCTATTAAGAACAAAAATAAAAATATAGACTGGAATGATAACGCTCTTGAGATTTTTAACGAAATTAAAAATAACTTTGCATCACGTGTATTATTAAATCATTTTAATAAGGATGCAGAATTAACTTTAACGGTCGACGCTTCGAATATTGCAGTGGGGGGTGTATTACATCAGGTTTTTAATGGTATAATTGAACCGTTAGCGTTTTTCTCAAAAAAACTTACCCCCGCTGAAATCAAGTACAGTTCATTTGATCGGGAATTACTTGCTATTTATTTAAACATTAAACATTTTAGGTATTTATTAGAAGGTCGCTCGTTTGTGGTTTTTACAGACCACAAACCCTTAACGTGTGCCATGAATTCAAAAACTGAAAGAAGTCCAAGACAGACTAGACATCTGGAATATATTGCACAATTTACTACAGATATTCGATATATTAGGGGTGAATCTAATGTTGTAGCCGATAGTCTTTCCAGACCTTTTGATATTGATAGTATAGATGATGGTGAATTAAATTTACGAATTTTACACAGAGAACAACAAAACGATTCGGAAATAAAAAGTTTAACAGAAAATAGAAACGTATCGTATAATCTTAAATTAATAAAAGTACCACTAGTTAACTCAGAAATTTGGTGTGAAATATCACATAATAAAACTAGACCCTATGTGCCTGTAAGTCTTAGGAAACTTGTATTTTCAAAATTACATGGTATTTCTCACCCGGGTACCCGTTCAACAAAACGTTTAATATCTGGAAAATATTTTTGGTTAAATATGAGTAAGCAAATAAACCAATGGTCGAAAGAGTGTATAAATTGTCAACAGTCCAAAGTTCACAAACATACAAAATCTCCTGTAATTAAAATACCCATACCAAAAGGTCGTTTTGAACATATACATTTAGATATTGTTGGACCACTGCCTCCATCTAATGGTTATAGATATCTACTAACTTTAATAGATCGGTTCACTCGATGGCCTGAGGCATATCCATTAAGAGATATAAATACAAAAACTGTAGTAGATACATTTATACGCAATTACATTTCAAGATTCGGCGTACCATTGAAAATAACCACAGACAGAGGTAGTCAATTCACTTCGTACATGTTTTCGGAATTATCAAAGTTTTTGGGTAGTCATAATATTACTACTTCATCGTATCATCCTCAAGCTAATGGTATTATCGAAAGATTTCATAGACAAATTAAGGCTACATTAATGTGCAGAGCTGATTCATCAAAATGGTATGATGAACTTCCAATAGCCCTACTAGGACTACGTTCCACTTATAAAGAGGATTTAAAATCAACTCCAGCTGAGATGACATATGGGCAAAATATTCGAATACCAGGAGAAATTGTGGTTCATGAAAATCAATTCGATGCATCCGATATTTTGTTCAAGTTAAAAGATCATTTTAAAAATGTTAGATCAAACATTGTGCATCATACGGATTCTGAATCAGGTTTTTATATTCCAAAGAGCTTACAAAGCTGTAAATTTGTATTTCTGCGAGTTAACAATAAAAGATCTTTACAACAACCGTATGAGGGGCCATACAAAGTCGTAGAAAAAAGCAAGAAATGTTTTAAGATTAAGAAAGATAGAGAAATAATATCAGTACCAATTGATCGACTTAAACCAGCTATTACAGAAAGTTCCTTAGATAATGTTAAGAATACTAATACACTGACTAAAAAATCAAAACATGTTACTTTCAATTTGTTGGACATTGGTTTGTTTTCGGAGGGGGAGTAATGTGGTGACATGTGTGTTTTATATACTTTACAAATTTATAATAATTTTACTTGAGAATATTTAATTTATATATAAAATAAGTTTTGTTTTATCTTTCAAATAATTAAAAATATAAATTTAGAAAAATTGGATTTTTGAATTGTTAACACAATATAAATTTATTATTTCCTAAATAAAATTTTATATAAAAATATATTACTACCATAGGTGGTTCCACATTTTGATTCATAGTTCTGATCCTACTGAACCGATGTTGCTGGATTTCAATCCCAAACTGCTTAGAAAACTACAAGCGATTTGAGACCAAGTTTGTTCTTTTCTTTTGCGTTTTTCAAAAGTGAGCGTGTTTTCAACAGACGGACAGACGGACATGGCTAAATCGACTTAGAATTACTCAAGGAGCCAGAATATATATACTTTATGGGGTCCTAGATGTATAATAAAAAAGTTTCACACGGAATGACAAACTTAGTATACCCTCATTCACCACAGTGGTGGTAGAGGGTATAACAACGAATTACCTAAAATGTTTACCCTTAACCATTTACACAGAAAAAAATTCTAAAAATCTCTTATCACCAACTTTATACCAAATTCATAATATCAAGTAAACAATTTGTTGATTTTGCACCTATGACCAAAATGGTTATATTGATTACTAAAAATTGTGAATAGTTTTTTTCAATAAATGATATTTTTAAATTTAACTAAAAAAATGATCAAAAAACTTTGCCATTGCAAACAATGTGTTAATTTATTTTATTAATTATTGACAATTCCCAGCAACAACAAAATTACAAAATATTTATGAAATTGTTTGTGCTTTCAATGTACATGATTAGGGCCTATATATTTTTTCTCGATGCACAAAATAAATTTTGAGCTTATAGAAGTGATGGGTAAGCAAACGGGGGGTATAATGATTCTTTAATTTCTCATCCTTTTTTCTTCTTGTTTCTCGCTCTAAACTGAAGCATATTTCATTGGATTTGTGACATTGGCCATAAATAACAAAAATCTAAATTAAGTAATACATTTAGACCTCTTTTAAACAAATTATCAAAAAAAAAAAAAATCCGTACATTTCTTAACCTACTCTCGTATAAATTAAGACACCTCACGTCGTTCCATTGTAATAATGCCATAATCTAACCTAACACAACCGTGATTAAAGCGTAGAAAGGAAGCAGTAAGCGTAGAGACAACAGAAAAAATGCCTTTAAACATCTGAGCATTCACATGTTACAAGCATATACTCGTACTATTACTCTTTAAGATTAAACGCTAAGAGAATTAGAGAATTTTAGAAGGATGATGATTATTGTTAACCAAAACAACCGGAATTTATAGAACTGGTTACTTGTTCGCAATTATTTAATGATATTTTACTTGACATGATTTCGATCATACACAGGATTAATGTGGTGTTAATGGTGAAAAGTAATAGTTTGTAGATGTGGTTAATATGAAAATCTAGTATTTGATGAAAAAAAAAAAATTATAATAAAATAAATTGTTTTTCTTTTAAATATGTACACAGAAAAAATTAAAAATTGTCTCTAATCACCAAAATAATACCAAATTCATAGAATTAAGCAAACAATTTGTTGATTTTTCAGCTATTACCAAAATGATTATAGTGATTACTAAAAATTGTAAAAATTTAAAATTTTGAATATTCTTTGTTTAAAAATTATGTTTTTAATTTTAATCAATAAAATGATCATAAAACTTTGTTGTTTCAAACAATGTGTTAGTTGTTTTCATTAAATATAGCTCAGGTTTTGTCGATTCCCAACAACAATTCTACAAGTTTAAATTATTTTATTTTAAACGAAAAAAGTCAATTAAGATTGTTTGTTATTTGATTAATATTTTTATTAAAAATTTATTTCAAAACAACTAAAATGTTAATTAAAATAAAATTAAATTTTAATTTTCTTTCAATTAAAAAAATAATTGATTCAATTATCACATTAATTAAAATTGAAATACTTTTTTAACAATTTTTTTAATTGATGAAAAAACTACTGATAATTTTTTATGTATTTGTATTTATTTATTTAATATGATTTTCTAATACAACAAGACATAATATCTTATAAATTACAGTATTAGAATCTGAGAAGTTAAAACATACATTGATTCAATTAAATAAAAATAATAATTATGAAATAAAATAATGAAAAAATTAGAAATAAAGAAAAATAAATGAAAAAAATCAAATAAATAAACCTAAAATTAGATTATTTGGTTTGAGATTTAAGAAAAAAAAGAAAAGAAACAAAAATTAAAACAGATGTTTTTTTTTACGAAAGATGTTCTTTAAGTAATTTTCTGAAACTTTTTGCGTTGCTAGTAGTATGCAAATTATCAGGGAGCTGATTCCAGAGACGGATGCTAAGAATAAAGAACTGCCATTCTGATGTGTATAAAGATGATGTTTTAATATATACAACAACTTCTTTGCTCGATATAGGATTTAAATACGATTTATATGCTTAAAAAATCATTTTCACTTTTATAGTTAAGTAGGGCATATAAAAAAAACGTTTTTTAGTACCCGATGGTAACAAAAGTACTTTTTATCACTGATTTCCATCCAATAAAATATAAAAAAAATTTATGACTAAATCGTTATTGTCGTTTAAAATCTGAAGCCATTTTTAGCAAAAAAAAAAAATAATTTTGCAGCATTCCTTCGCAATTATCTTTAATCTAAAATCAACAAAAATATTTATTTTTTCCAAGATTTACTTATTTCTAACGTTGGATGTAATACACCACATATTGTTTTATTTATTGCGGCGTATCCATCGTTATTACTTCACCAGTCTTTTATCAGTATTTTGCAGTGTGTCTACATACTTTTGCTTGCGTCCACAGGTGATTAAAGACCGCATCGAAAGATAGTGTTAGATTTACACACATTAATTGTTGCGATTAGAAGAAACTAAACTACACATGTATAAATCTCTCTCTCTTTAAATATTAACAGCCCCAACATAAATGTTAAAAAATAGTATTGTATGTCTTGTCAATGTTTGACTTTAACAGTTTAATTAATTATATTTAATTAAGCTGCGTTTAATGTAACCAGTTATCAACATAAGACCGTTGTTTTGGAATTTACAAAAAAAAAAAAAAAAAAAAATTACGTTACGAGGGATGGTGCTTTATAAAGACAGTTTGAAAAATAGTAAAAAGAAACTCGTTGCCAACAATTTGGTTTATGCCACAAACAATTACGATAAAAATCAAGTGATTTTTATTTTTAATTGATATTTTTGCAAGTGATAATCATAATAATTAGAAACTGCAGGAGATTTGTCTAAAGATTTGATAATGTCCAGCAACATCTATAAAGAAGATAAACAACTTAAATAAAAAACTGTAAAATTATGCTGTTATGTAAACAAATAGCCGAAGGACATTATATTCGACTGGGAGATTTACATCAACAATTACTCGATTAAAGTTTTTATTATGATTGTGTACGTATAATAAGGTGGGGACAACATCTTAGAAAATTGTAAATGTTTGCAAGTTGGCGTCTTTTATTACAAAGTCAGACATGTTTTATGGCTAAGCTATAGATAGCAACGTTTTGTGAATATTTTCAAAAATGTATCTATTAAATTATTTAAATATTTTGTTTTTTATTTATACGAAAAGAAAGTATGTTTTATTTCTTGCATACGAAGAACAAAAAGGTAGAAAAAGCAATGGATTACAGTACAGTATTCACCGGTGGTGTAGCAAATTTTTTTGGTACTTTCTAAAATTTTGTTCTTAAATTTAGTTCTAGGACTTGTTTTATTGAAATAATACTCCATTGTAGTAACTAACCCTAAACACGTTCATTGAGAATATATGTGTGACTTGTCAAATGGTGGCTGTTAGGTGTCAATTGACGCCCTCTAATGACAACCCCATATAAGTAATAATTCCCATTCATATGAATTGTTAGAACTAGCATCGGTCTCTACCACCAAAGTCCTCTCACGGGACTACTTTGCTGTCAGTTCCTCTAGGAGTATGACACACAACACAATGCCTTTTTTATATTAAATTTTAATATAAAAAGTACATTCTGTATAAGAAAAACGCTTATAAAAAAAACTGATATAAGAAATATGTGGACCACTGTTGGGATCTGAATATTCTTAAATTGTACCATCTCAATGGCAAAATTGTAACAGATTGACATAAATTGCACCAAAATTTCGTTATAAAACAAAAAAACATACGTAGAAATAAATAACACTTTTTATTCAATAAAAACTAAAACAAAAGAATTAAAAAAGTATAGCAGGTCAACTCCGGTTTCTTTTTCGAGAGTCTAAACTATTTAGGACCCATGGGCGATCATGGACCCGCAAGAACATAATTATGTTATGAGGTTAAGATTCATGTAAAAGTTCTTTCTGCCAAATATTATTTAGATAGTCATCTGTATGAAATTTGTTTGCCCTAAATGAAATTCATAGGGAGTCGGTGGAGACTGCAATGAACAGCCAGCGAGAAAATATTGTTTTAGGAGGTCGCCCCCCACCTGTTGCAAACGAAGAGCGGGACTTACCACGTCGGACTAGAGCGACATTGGCGCAATTGAGGTCATAATGGTGCACACTAGGGCTTCCAATCGGGACTGATTTTTCTGAATCCCGGGATTCGGGATTGAAGAAAATATTTCAGGATTCCCGGATTTTCGGGATATTTTGAAACCAGGGATTCACGGGATTTTTAAAATGTTTTCGGGATTTTTTTAATTATTTTTTTTTTATACCCAATATATAAAACTTTATAAACTGTTTGAAAAACAACTTAATTTTCCAGTAAAAATACATATTTCATGAACTTATTGTATATTATTTATATAAAACCAAAAAAAAAATATATATATATCTAATTAAAACAAACTTATATTATTAATTGATCACAATTCATAATGATCATGTCATAAAAAACGTAACAAAAAACATAAAAAAATCTTAATTTTATCCATATTTGATTATTGATATAAAAAATTACACCATTTCCAATTGTATTTTAAAATTTCGAAATGTTTTTTAAAATTTTACAACTGAATTTAAAAATTGCCCAAATATATTTTTAAGTTTTCTAAATATATTTTGAAATTGTCCAAATAAAATTTAAAATTTTCAAATACAATTTAAAGTTTTCTCTATGTGTTTTAAAATTGTCGATATGTATTTCAAAACTAAAAAAATGTTTTTCAAAATTTTACAAATAAAGTTCAAAATTTTCTAAATGTATTCTCAAATTGTCCAAATGCATTTTAAAACTATCTAATTGAGTTTAAAAAATGTCCAAATCTACTTTAAAATTATTAATATGTATTTTAAAAATACCCCAGCTAGCATAGGATGTTTGTTAGACGATTATATTTAATTTACAACTCCTAAGAGAATCTTCTGATGGTTATCTGACAAAAATTTGAAAATTTCAACAAAAAAAAATACATTTAAAAAATTTTTAAGTCATTTATAAACTTTTTAGACACAATTGGAAATGATGTATTTCAAACTTTTTAAAGGCGTGTACTTAATGCTAAGTTCAAGTAACATCTAAGGAATATTAAGGCATCCAATGTTGTATCTGTTAAACAAGAACGAATATTGTTATTAAGATATGATGCAGTTGAAAAACATATTTTTCACTCAACTCTCGTTGGTAGAATTGTTTGGAAATATTTAAAATTTAAATTTAAATAAGCGCAAAAAAAAAATATTTATACAAATTGAAACAAATGTAAAAAAATAAAAAAAATAAAAAAAAATCGGGATCCCAAAAATACCGGGAATCGGGATTCGCCTAATCCCAAAAATCCCGGGATTACCGGGATCGGGATTTCCCGATTGGAAGCCCTAGTGCACATGTCTAAACTCTTACTGGTCCAGAATAAACAGCACCATCCCTGACCTTTGTCCTGCATGTGGATTAGGATCACACGGCGTACGATACATGTTCAACTGCAGTGCATATCCAACCCAGCTAGAAACATTGTCCTTATGGACCCGCCTACGTGAGGTAGCACTGCTACTGGGCCTTGATTTAGCTGAGTGGACAGAGCGAAGAAGAAGAAGAAGAATAGAAAATAAATTTTATACATACATACTTGTTTCTCCGGTCGAGCTGTTAGAACAACAACAACAACAACTACTACTCCAAGTTTCCAAACAATTCTTAAAACTTCTATCTCAACAATTTAAAATAATTCTTCATATTTTAATAGCGTAAGCCTTAAATACGCCTTAAACTATTAACAAAAAAAAAAAAAAAAAATATTTGCAACTACAAACACCATCATACATATTGGAACCTGCTACATGCGATGTTAAAAACAATAAAATATCTTTAATAAAATGTATCTCATTCGATTCTCTTTAGAGTTAAACTTCTTGGAATCCATTTAATTTGCTCTATAATGTATCAACCCATTAGTTTTAATCTTTAAAGGCATAACAATTCTTTGATTTTTCGCTTTTAGTTTTTTCTGTCTTTCGTAATTCTGCCTTAAAACTGTCAATAACTTTGATTACATGTCTATAAACGGGTACTTTATTACACACATTCAAACATCAAGTGGAATTAAAACTGATAAGGAAAAAATAAAATAAAAAAATAACGAAAAATAACAGAGAAGCTTAAAAACCTCAGCCGCAAAATTAATATGACGACGGACGACAATAGATGTGGCAATTATGAATGAAAATTTACTATAATTGTAGTTAATTATATTTTTATATGGACGTTATATTTTCTTTAAAAAAAAAAACAATTTTTTACATTGAAAAGACTTAAAAATATGCAGCAGTTGGATAAAGCTTTATTTAGAGAGCTTTGAAGGATTGCTTTAAAGTTTGGAAAAGCTTTTGTAAAAACAAAAAAGTTAAAAGCCTTCCTTACAAAATTAACCTATGTATTGAGCTTTTTAATAAAACTTTAAAGTAGGTTTGCTTTTAAAAGAGCTTTTATTGCATTAAAAGGTGCATTAAACGATCAAGTAAACACTTTTAATGGCGATGTTATCTATTAATTTTATATATTATATCTATAAATAATTTTCAAAGCTTATTTAAAAATATTTGTGCAAAAAAGAAAAAAATCAAGAATATCGTTTATAAATAAAAAGCTTTTGAAGCTAAATTGTACTCTAGAAAAGTTTCGAATCGATAGAATTTTCTACAGGAAATTGTAGTTTTGGAAAAGTTTCCCATACAAACAAGTTTTACATCAATATTTTTTTCATAAACTAGAACTAATTTAATTAGTATTGTGCTTATTTTATTGAACTGTTAATGGTTTTTAATCCAAATTTAGGTATTTTTAATTAGGCTTAAGTTCATTGATTTTTATTTTCATTAAATTATTTTTATGAAGACAGGAATTTTACAACATGAAATTAATTAAAATTTTTATTGATAATTTTTCATTTTTGACTGCGCTGAGATTTGAACCCAGGCTTTCACGAACAGGTTGCCCAGACTAGTTTCGATTGTAACCACACAATCTCTTCAGTGGGGTTTGCTGTCTTACTCACTCGGCTATTGAAGCCGGATGACGTCAATAGTCAAACATCAATCTTTAAACCAAATGGTATTTTACCTTGGTAGATCGAAATTTGCTTTTGAATGAATGATTATCTATTTTAATTGATTTACATGTTCTTCCTAACTTCTGTTTTTCCGTACTTTTTGTCAAAAATTCTTCTTGAAATCCAAAGTACATTTTTGTTTTTAATAAACCTTTTAAAAAAAGTTTGTTCGATTAGGAAAATTTGGTCATAGAAAACTTTTGGTTGAAAATATTTTCGATTATACAGCCATGTCACAGAGTACAATTCCGTTCGGAAACGGAATTCATTCCGTATTTTTGTGCTTCAGAAAATTACGAAAATACTTTGCGGAATGAAACCATTTTTATTTTCATAAACGAAATGGGAGTTTTATGTATTTTAAAAACCAAAAAACTATCAAAATATACTTTCTATCAATAAACTAATATTTTTTCCTCGATTCCGAACGGATTCATTCCGAACGGAATTGTACTCTGTGACATGGCTGATAGTTTCCTTTGAGAAATTTTTTTTTTTTTTTTTTTTTTTTTTTTTTTTTTTTTTTTTTTTGAATAGTATTCTAGATAAACTTTTCTTTTAGAAGAGTATTCTGTCTATAGGAAACTTTCAATTGGAAAAGCGTTCGGTTAGAAAGTTGCTCAATGGAAAGCTTAAACTAAATAAAGTTTATTTTTAGTGAACTTTCGCTAAAAAAAAAGTTAATTTTTTTTACAAAAGGTCTTCTAAAAGTGATGTTATATTAAAAAAAGTGTTTTTATTACAAATATTTAAATTACAAAGTGCTTTTTAGATTTCATTTAGATAAAGCTTTTTATCAAAAACTTTCGTGTAGCAAAAGTTTTCCGTTGGAAAATTATGTTAAAATTAGGGACGTAATGAAAACCGATACCGATATATCGACGATACTTCAGATTTTCCGTTATATCGGTATTGGCGATATTTTGCTTTCGATGCGACGACACTTTTTATATTTTTTGGAGTATTCTGTAAAATTAGCAACTAAAGAAATAACACTTTAAAAAGCAAAGCATATAATAAATGAATTACCGGAGATTGAGAATAGTTCTGAAATGTACTCGGCTGACTTAGCATTAGCTATAACTAAAAGATTTGAGGCTTTAGAAAATAATGAAACATATTGTTTATTTGCAATTCTTGACCCTCGATAAAATTCGCGAATATTTCAAAGACAATCGACTTCAATTATATCGAAGAAAAAACGTCTCATTGAGCAACTAAACATGTCTCTGCATTCCGAAAGTGTTGAAAATACGGTCACACGCACGGGTGGTACAAGTTCTGATGAGTCTAAAACAACTGGCCTTTGCAGCGTTTGTGAAAAAATTATAAGAGAATCCGAGGAGGATTAGCCTCTTTCTAGCCTATGCTGTGATTCTGCTAAAGAAGAAGTCGAAAGATACCTTAGACCTTCTATTATTTCTAGAGACGCAGATCCTCTTGTTTACGGCCGCAATAGGAACTGCAGGTCTGGTTCAAACGGACTTGCGAAATCGTCTATCTCCGCAAAAGTTGGAAATATTTTGTATTTTAAAACCAAAATCTTATTAAAGTCAATTGTGCATATTAATAATCAGTTCTTACGCTGTTATTTTTGTAAATAAAAAATTTTTTTTTTTGTTAATTTTATCATGAATTGAAATTTGATCAAATCTTCTTAAATTTTTAATATTAATAATCTCTTACATTTGGGTTGTTCTCGGTAGGCTTGTTATCAGGTTATATGGTTACTTAGTTATATTCACAGCAACAAAATACATTTATTTAATTTTTTTTATATATATTTTGTTGCTGTTAATTTAACTACATAACCGTATAACCTGATAATCCACGTTTCGTGAACAGACCAACTGTAATTTTGCATAATAAAGAAATTACTTTACTTGAACTTGAACTCTTTAATTTGAACTTGAACTCAAATTCAATATGCATATCGTTATCGGTATCGGGGATATTTTATTTTGAGTATCGGTATCGTATCGGCAAAAAGGCGTATCGTAACATCGCTAGATAAAATTATTTCTGACAAAAATTCTCATTTTAATTTATTTCATGTTAAAAAATTCCTGTCTTCATAAAAATAATTTAATGAAAATAAAATTCAATGAACTTAAGCCTAATAAAAATATCTAAATTTGGATTAAAAACCATTAACAGTTCAATTAAATAACCACAATACTAATTATTCAAAAATTTTATGTTAGGAAAAATGATTTTTATTTACAACTTTAACTTGGAAAAAGCTTTAGTTCGAAAGCATTATTAAATTTTAAAATTAAAAAAAAAAAAAAAAAAAAAAACAGAATAGTATTGGCTTAATAATAATTTTAACTAAATTTGGAATTTTTAAATTAAAAAACAGAAAACTATGGGCTAAAAATATTTTGCCCTATGCTAATCCCGCGAAGATCTGTCATTGTCTGCAGGAAACCAGAGCCTCTGGCGACAATCGAAACCGCAACCTTGGCACTGATAGACTAGCTCACTACCAGCTAGCCTACTGGGGCACCCTAATAATTTTAATAAAATTTTGAAATTTTTAATTCAAAACTTTGATTGAATAGCTTTTATGCTCTGCTTTCACAAACCTGCAAACAAACCAGAGGCAAATTTCTCTAAAAGAAAAAAAAAGCAGGTAGCTCAACTGAGCCACATGATCATTTGTCATTTAAAAGCGCCAAAGACAAAAGATGTCATGTTATAACTTATGAATAGCTGATTAGATTAGCAGGATACGCAACCGGCACATAACAAGGCAAGAAAGCGTCTAGGGCCAGCCATCGGAATAAAATATATTTCTTATTAAAGCATTTGGCAATAACTTTTTATAAATACAGTTGTTGTTTAAAATGTCCATAGAGAATGTTGATTATGATGATGATGATTTAAAAACCATTAAATTCTTATACATTGAATATTGATTATATTAAAAGGCTGTATATTTTTTTTTGTCTCATTCCAGGTTTTTCTAGCTTTAAAAAGGAAAGAAGGCTTGTCGTTAAAAAGACAGCTAGAAATTAAAAGGCAGTTTGAGTTGCAAGTTATTTATGCTAGTTGTTTAACTGGCTAGTTGGTTGTTGGTCGGTTGCTTAACTGCCTTCCTTAACTTTCTAGGATTACTAAAGTCATTATCCCCACACGCTGCCTCATGAAGGTGTTTCGCACATGTTGTGTCTATTAATAAAGCAGCAGGTGAGTACGCCAGCCAGTACTTTCTAGGCTTAGTTACGTTTTATAAATTTACAAACTAGCATTTTTTTCTAGTTGTATTTTTTTTTTTTGAAATTTTTCTTGCCACGGCATTAATTTTTTATGACTGTTCGCATAAAAAAACCGTTTTAATTTGTAAACATGCAGCCAACAATTATACTGTAGAAATATAAAATTGTCATTTATTTTGTTGAAATCTTGTATACAACCTGGTACTCCTTTTTTTTAAAGTTGTTAAACATTTTTATTTACAACTTGCTGTTAAACAGTTAATGAAACCTGTTAAATGCATTCCACATTTTTTTGTTGCTGTTTTAAGGAACAGCATAGATATGTTTATAGCCAATAATGTTTAGAATCCTGTTTTATTAGCCTTCCCTTATGACACATGACGTGCTACAGAAGCCTGTATTCATTAGTTTAGGTTTCGGGGTTCACTTAAAGTTCCCCTACATTGAAATGAAAGGTATAATTTATGTTTTGTATTTGCAACATGTGAGACATTCCATTAAAACGTTTAACGCCAATAAATTAGTTCTCTTTAGTGGGTAATATGGGGGGTCTAAACCCAAATCATTATTTAATTATCAAAAATATTAAAAATATTTGGCTAAATGTTGGCCAATTTTGGACATGTTGTTAAGGGTAAGATAAATAAAAGAGTTGTTTGTGCCGAATATTATTCAGATATCAACATCTTAATGAGATTTTTTCGTCTTAAAGCGATTTACGAGAAGGGGTTTATATGGGACTAAGGACCAGAGCAGACGGCGAAACGCAACTGCAATGAAACCCTTTTGAAATTATTGTTTTAAAACCAGTATTAATAGATTTCCGCACACCCTGAAACCTTAATTGTACCAGAATGTAATGAAATTATAACAATCATTTCGATTTTTTTGAAAACAGATGAAACGCAAGCACGAGTCTCTTGCACGTCGGTTTCGATGCAACTGATTCCCAATGCGTTTAAAACCTGTCTCAGAATGTGTGTACCCTCAAAGGAGTCATAAACTCAAATCAAACTCGAAAATAACTAGAAGCTGCAGTTTCATAGCAGATGCGTTTAACCGTCTGTTATGTGCCTAAGGGTGCGTACATAGTGGCCGCTTGTTGCCGAGCCGAGCCGACTGACGCCTATTGCGAGAACTTTTCATGCGAGAAACAAGTTTGAGTGTGCATAGTGGATGTAAGAATCAGCGCTGATATTTTATCTATTATTTGTGTTTTATGTATGTTTGTATTAGGGATGCCAAACGGGAAATCCCGAATCCCGAAATCCCGGGATTTTTCGGGATTGATAAATCCCGAATCCCGGGATTTATTTTTATGAGTCCCGAGATTTTTAACATATCAACTTTTATGTACAAAAATGTTTGTTTTTATACTATACTAGCTTAACCCGGTGCGCTTCGCTACACTGACCCCGCACATTTTTATATTGAAATTTATAGTTTACTATAATAGTAGCTTTAACCACGTTTGAAGACTCTCCCTTTAATAGTTCTTCAGTTGAGCGATATTAAATGTATGCATCCTATGGGAGGTATTTCCCCCCCTGCGCCTACCCGCTTTATATTTATTTTCAAAAGTGTAGTATACCATAAGAGTGACTTTTAGAAAGTTTGAACATTCTCACTATTACAGTTCTTAAGATATGCGATGTTAAACATTGGCGTCCTATGGGGTATTCCTATACCCCCGCTGCTATTTTATTTCAATTCCGGGGCTCAGAAGATCCTACTACAAAAAATTCAGCAAAATGCGTGCAGCGGCTCTTAAGATATGCGATAATTAATATTGGCATCCTATGGGGGGTACCAATTCCCCTGCCCCTATCGAAAAAATAAGTAGCCTATTTTATTTTTAGGGCTCACGTGATGTTACTGTAAAAATTTCAGGAAAATCGGTTCGATAATTAATATTGGCATCCTATGGGGGGTACCAATTCCCCTGCCCCTATCGAAAAAATAAGTAGCCTATTTTATTTTTAGGGCTTACGTGATGTTACTGTAAAAATTTCAGGAAAATCGGTTCGATAATTAATATTGGCATCCTATGGGGGGTACCAATTCCCCTGCCCCTATCGAAAAAATAAGTAGCCTATTTTATTTTTAGGGCTCACGTGATGTTACTGTAAAAATTTCAAGAAAATCGGTTCAGTAGTTTCGGAGTCTATAAAGCGACAAACAAACATACAAACATACATAATTCATTTTTATATATATAGATAGATAGATAGATAGATACAAAAGAATTATTAAAAATTATATTTATGTTTTATTTTTTATTGCAAATAATTCTTATTTTTGAGTTTAGTTTTGTTTTTGGCACACAGCGAGTATTTTCAATTTTTAATTATTGCTTGATATATATGTGATTGTTTGGTATTTTGTTTACGCTTTGATATCGTTGCAAAAAAGACTTTTTGAGTGTTTGTAGGTAATTCTCATTCTGTCTGTAGTCTTGTTTGCTGATAGCTTTGGCTTTTCTAAAATTATTTAGGAGAACGTTTCCTGATGATCTGGCCTAAGCAACCAGTGAAATGCGCATAGGAACAGCTTATCCTCCAACAATAAATTTCAGTATTTTTTATCAATTATTTAAAAAGGGAATTAAGCACAACAAACAAAATCTTTTAATAAATAATAGTATTCCCAAAAAACAACTTTGATAATAAAACTTTGAAACATTTTCAACGCAAACTTTTATCTATACAGAGCTTTTTATAGGATTTTTTTCATAATTTCTTTCTGTACGAAATTATTAACAGAAACGAGTGTGCACTTAAACATTTTAAATTGGGATGTGTTTGCTACTCACAACTTTCCTTCGAAAAGAGATTTCTATAAAAATTTTTGACCGACAGAGATTTTCTACAACAAATTTTTATTTCCAAAAACTTTTCTATAAATAATTTTCTGCTAAGAATAAGATCAAATTTAAATGAAAACTTTCTGAAATAGTTTTTCCGACTAGGAAGAATTTTCAAGTTTTTCGCTTAGTTTTTTAATGCTCAAATTTTAATTCAAAAATTATTGTAATAAAATTTTCGAATAAGAATGTTTTTTATAGAATTTTATTGTTATAACGATGTGTCTATAAAGAAAATTCTCCCCAAGTATTTGTTATTGAAAACTTTCGAATGAAAAAATTTTCAACAAAAAGCTTTTGAACGGGTTAAGTTGAATACTAGAACATTTGAGAGATACGTATATCTTTTTAAGCTATATTTTCAGAATCTGGTCAGTTTGATCATGGGTGAGGCCAAAAGTTGAAATTTGTCGTATAGTGATATAGTATTATGCGTAAATTTAAACGTTAAACAAGTATTTTTACTACCACAACTATCTAATTTATGGTTACTACTTAAAAAATTAATGCAAAGATTGTGTTTCCTAACAATCAAAAATCTTATTTCCCCGGGATATTTTTTAACAAACTTGCAGAAAAAATTTTAGTTAATGGTTCTTTAAGCACAAAGGACAGCATTGTTAAAAGACTTGAGCTTGAAAGGTTCTAACATTTCCAACAGAAAATCTATTGTTGGTACCACTAGACCAATTATTGTCACAAATCTTAATGCTCTTTGACCATTTTTCCTGGAGTTTATTGCTGGAAATATTTGACTGAAAACTTTTTTTTAAATCCGTCTTCACCGAAATTATTCATTTAAAAAAATATTAATTAAACATTCAATAAACGATCTTTAATGAAAAACTTACAAAATCACACCTTAAAAATACCATTAAAACTTAATGTATGGCAGACAGTAGTGTAGGGTGTTCTTGCAAGCCCACTTAAGAATTCTAGTGCCAGTATTTCCTCTGGTTGACTTTTGTTTGTTATTTGGCTTGCATCATAAATTACCTTAAACTATTATGCATATTCAATATTCCACAGACAATATGTTTATATGTCACTTACATACGAAACAACACAAACACACAGCTACACACATCCACACTAAATATTCAATATTTATTCAAAGACACCAAATCGACAAAGATCAATGCAAAAATAAGCAGGTGGTAATTGCTGTTTTCTGTTGATGTTGCTGCTGCTGCTACATCTACAGCTATAAGCTATTGCTATATGAAGACAACAAGCTATAGCAGAACGAAAAAACCTCGTCGTTTTTGTGGTATTAGCAATTCATCATATTTTTGTTAAAACTTTTTTTTTTTTGTTTTTCTGGTACCTTTAGTCTATGACGTTGGCTGTTTAATAGTTGCTTTTAGAGTATCTGCACAAGTTTTGAATTTAAAATAAGAAAATTTAAAAATAAAAACACCGTATAAAACTTATTGATCAAAATGTTGTTTATTGACATGTGCATATTTGCCTCTATCTTGTCAATTTGCACATGTGCAGTTTTCAGCGTTTTTCTTTTATTTTATTTTTCTTTTTTGTTTAAAACAAAACTTTGAAACGACACCATTTAATTCTCATGAAGATGAAAAGAAAAACGAATGAAAACAAAAAATATTGTATTCAAAAATGCGTAGGTTTGGTTTTACTTATCTGTTAGAGGCAATAAATATTATTAATATGCAATTTATTTAAGTTAAATATTCATAATATTTTGTAAATATTTATTAATTAAATGCGCAGATACAGAGCTCAAAGACTGGCAATCATTTTTAGACAAAAATATGTTTGAAAAATTTAATATATTTAAAAAATAATATATAAGAATGGATTAGATATAAATGAAAAATAAGTTTAAAAAACATTTTCAATACACGCAGAGAAATCACTACACAGAAAAAATAAAAAATGTTCTCTAATCAACAAATTTATTCCAAATTCACAATATCAAGCAAACAGTTTATTGATTTTGCACCTATTACCAAAATGATTATTAATTAAAATTATTAAAAATTATAAAATTTTGACTAAAGACTGGCAGGCGCCGCAGTGGCGCAAACGGTAGAAAGCAAATAATTCTGATATTGGGAATGTGATTATTTTCCAAACATGTAAATTCGACCTGAGTTCAATCCCGTGTTCAGTCAAGAATTATCAAAAAAATTATTCATTTCATTTTGTAAATTCATTCCTTCAATAAAAATTAATGAAAATTCAATTTGATGAACTTAAGCCTAATTTAAATATCAAAAACTTAAAAAAATTATCTCTCAAAATACCGTACATGTAAAGTTACAACAAGAATGTACCTAAACACAATTATTTCTGACTCAATCAAAAATTTAGGTTTTTCTCGATCATTCATTTCTAGTCAATATACCATTTTCCTTTGTAATTAAAAGGGTTGGTTTTTGATCAAAAAAGTCGATTCTTTGTTATTCTTTAAGAAAAATGTTGTTTTGAAAGGGATTTCTTTTAAAAAACCCTATGACTAGGAAGAGTTTTCCATTAGGACATGGAAGAGTTTTTCAGGAAAAATATTTGACTCAACAGAGTCTTTATTACAATATTTTGAGTACAATTTTCTTAAAAGTATTTGCAGAAAATTTTCTTCCGAAAGAGTGTTCTATAAAAAAGTTTGATTGGAAAAGTTGTCTTAAGAAAACTTTAGCCTGAAAAAGGTTTTCTATAAAAATTGTTAAAAAGGAAGAATTTTCTTTTGAAAATTTTCTACTGGAAAGAATATTCCATAGAATATTTGAAACTTAAAAAAAAATCTTAGACAAATTTTTGATGGGAAAGATTTATACTAGAAAATTTTAAAATGGAAGGGTTTTCTACAGAAAATTTGAAACTGAAAAAAATTTCTATGCTAAGGTCCTAATAGTGTAAAATAAAACGCAACGCTAAAAATTGCATTGAACGCAAAAGCAAAGTCAAAAATATTTTATAATTTTGCTGAAAATCATTTTGAATTTTTAAATTTCAAACACTGCATATTTTATGTCGTTGAAAATTTTAAAACGCAATAAGAATTTTTGTGGAAAGCAACAACAAAATTACAATAGCGGAGTTCAGTGTTTGCTTGCAAAAGGTCTTGCGAAAGATGCAAAATTTCGTAGCTTTTTTTATGAAATCTAAAGGAAACTCTGTGTAATTTGTTGTTGGATCTAACAAAAAAAGCTATGATATTTTGCATTTGCTCTTTTGCAAGACCACTTAACACTGAACTACGCTTATATATTTCTGACTTTGTTTTTGCTTTTAATGAAATTTTTGGCGTAGCGTTGCGTTTTACACAATTAGGGCCCAAATGTTTTCTATAAAAATTTATCGTTAAGGAAGTGTTTTCGAACGAAATTTTGTCTGGGAAAAGTATTATAAACAAAAAAATTTTACTGGGAAAAATTCTCTAGAGTTTTCTAAGTCTAGGTTTCAACTTTTGAGTTTTTAGGAAAGAGAAGAAAGAAGTTGGTACTGATATGCTTGTGCTCGTCTGCACGCTTTGTGTTTTATTGTGTTCTCGTCTGCACGCTTTGTGTTATATGTCAATGTTTTTTTTTTTTTTTTTTTTTTTTTTTTTTTTTTTTTTTTTTTTTTTTTTTTTTTTTTTTTTTTGATTCGCTATGAGTAAAATTGGTGTTGCTTTGAAGGATTTATAACCGAAAAAAAGGATTTATAAATGAAACAAATTGCTGCGTGTGATCATATTGGCAACTTATAAAGGTAATTGGAGAGAAATTAAGCAATAGGTGAAGCGGGTAAGCCTAGACTAAGGAATATTTAAATACAAATTATGTAAAGGACTTTTAACTGAAAACAGATTTTGTGAAAAATTTTTCTAGCGGAAAATTTTTGGCTGTATAAAACATTTTTAGTTGGAAAAAATTTTTTAATCTAAAAGAATTCTTTCAAAAACTTTTCAATAGAAACGTGTAAAATAGGGACAGATTAATTTCAATGTGAATATTTTTTTCTGGCAACAGATAAAAAATTTAAGAAGCAAAGTTTTGACTGTGAAAAGATTTCTATAAATACGTGTTTCGAATCTTTTTAAACGAACACGTCGTTCGAATGTATGAATACATAAAATAAAAATTATTAACTAATAATAATTATTAAGTGGAAAGAATTTTCTAAAAAAAAAAAAAATCAAAAACGGAAAAAAGTATTAATTGAAAACTGCGAACAGTTTCCCATTAAAAACCGCTTAATTTATTCTTAGTCATTCCAATGGGAATAAACTTTTCCTTCTGAGAAAAGTTTAGTTGATCCACTGCATTTAAATTCCTTACAAAACAAAGTGGCGCCTAATACCTATAACGGCTTATTTCCAAACTCCCATAGTTCACTTTAAGAGCTTAATTAGCGCAATAACAAAAAAGTAGTTTAAGACTGGGCTTAAAATAGAGTACAAAAATCTTTCTCGGAATACAAATAAATCATCATGTTTACTCAGCTCTAATCGCGATTTGAACAGACGAATTCTTTGACGTAATTAAATACGTTTCGGAATTCGCATATATTTAATCCAGTATTATTGAAATTTAACAAAAGAGTATTTGAATAAAAAAAAAATTATTATTGTTGCTGGCACGGCAACAAAGTATTTTACATATAAAATAGCGGATGCTTTGATGTGTTAAATAATATAAATAATTTTTTTTTTAACCACGCTTAGAGCATGATTTGACTATTTGCAGTTTAATTTAAAAAATTGTATGTATTAAAGTCAAGTTATGTTGTGGGAATTTTAAATTTATCACATAGTTAATATCAAAACAAAAATAACCCAGCAAACAATATTCAAGTAATATATAATAGATATTTAAAAAACTATCTTATCAAAATTTTTATTATTTTGGAATCTAAAAAATATTTCCTACAATTTTCTTCGATTTAACATTTACCCAAAAAAATTCTTTGCTGGGTTACCTTTCTACACACAGTGGGATATTTGCCAAAAATGAGAAAAATAATGTGTATAAAAATTTGAATATGTGACACTAGCACAGCAAGAAACGTGTGACACACACTTTCCAAGCTCACTCCTTTTGTCAAATGGCTGACTGTTTATGTACGATTGTGTGTGTTATTTGGTTTTTGTTGCAGTTTTTGTTGTTTGTGTATTTTGCTCTTTACTCATTTCAAATGCTTGACAGAATATTGATTTATTTGGTGCTGTCATGCACAGTAACAGTAAACATACAGTTACCAATTTATTTGCAAGTTCTGTTGTTGTGTTTTAAAGTTCTATTTAAATTGTTTTTCTAGCTTTTGTTTACTCTCATAATAGGATGAGTAGGCATAATTGGTTTTTCGAAGTGATTGTAACCTACGTTGTGATTTAATTCAAGGCTTATTCAAGGCAGAATCCAAGTAATGTATTACAAATGTCATTAATATTGTTTGGGGTTTCAAGGGTGGAAAGTGACCAGGATTTAGACAGTTAAATAGTTTTCTAAAGACCATGCTCTAGCTCTTATTTATAAAAAAAAAACATGGGACTGGAATGTGGCATCAACAGAAAGCTTTAACTCTAATGGATTCCTGTAGGAAACTGAACTCTAAAAATTGTTTTAATAATCTTGCTCCAGGCAAACGTCTTCTACTAAAAATTTGATCATACAAAATTTTTTTCACGGGAAGCTGACTACAAGCAAGAGCTTTCTTAACTGAGAAGAGTTTTATGTAGAGCAATTTCGGACTAAATAAATTTTTAATAAATAACTTTTGTTAATAAAAATATTATATTTATTAGGTACTTTTGTTTAAAAAATGGTTTCTTTGAAGATAAGCATTTCCCATAAAAATGTTTAAGCATTTATGCAAGAAAACCTCGAAAGCCTTTGATTGAGAGCTTTTTTCTATAGAAAACTTTTTAATGACCAGAAACAGTTGAGACAACTTTTCTTAGGCAAAGTTTCAATTACAAATAGTTTTTTATGGAGAACTTTCGACTGAGAATAGTTATTATATGGAAAGATTTGATGTGAGAACAGTTTTTTATTGCAATGTTTCGACAAAGAGCAGTTTTCTACGGCAAAATCTGGAAAGAATATTTCAAAATTCTAACTTGGGAGAGCTTCGTGTAGAAAACTTTTTATTAAGATGAGTTTTTTATAGAAAACTTTTGAACGGAAGAAATTTTATATTTAAACCTTTCGACTGAGAAAAATGTTTAGTAGAAAACATTCAACAGTAACGAGTTATTTATAGAACTTTAGACTGTGAATGGATCTCAAAAAATGTAAAACTTAGAAAAGAATTAATAGAAATATGGGATCCAAAAGGTTGTAAATAGACAACTTACGGTTGGGAAAAGTTTCCAATAGTTATGTTTTGACTGGCAAGAATTTTAATAAAAAAGCGTAACTGTCAAGAATTCTCTAAGAAATGTTTAATGGGAAAAAAATTTCTGTAGAAAACGTTTGACTGCCAGAAAAATTTGCCACTAAAAAGATAATTTCGTTCCCGTAGTTTTACTTTTAGAACATTATTTTAGTAATGATGAGAACTGTTTCGATAAGAAATAATTTTCTAGAAAATGTTCAATAACAAACTGTTTTACCAACAAGAGCTTTTTATAGAAAATATTTTTTTAACGAAACTGTTTGAATTGTTCAACAGGAAACAGTTTTCTATCAAAAATTTTAATTTATAACGACTTGAAACAGTTCGATTGGAAACAGTTTAATAGAACATGGTGACTTCGATATATTTTTTTACAGAATTTTCATTTAAAAACTGTCGGATTCAAAGTGAATTTCTGGAAGAAATTTTTTTTTAAATATTAATTAGTAGGAACAGTTTTCTTTATTGAAATATTTGTATTAAAAGTTTAAAACTGGAAGTATGTGCTTATTTGTTTAATACTATTCTTTTAAAAGAGCTCACTAAAAGTTTTAAAAAGGAAAGAATGTTTGGTTTTAATTATTCTCGAGATTTTATTTTGTTTCAAAAACTATTAACAGGGAACAGTTTTCTAATTGCTTTTTTAATTTTGTAGTGCATCCATTGTTCTACCTTTTCAAATTTCTGCAATTTGCTCTCGAATTTATGCTTTTAAAACAATTGTCAGCTTATAAAAAAGTCAAGCAAACAAATTTACAATAAATGCATGAGAGGGCCAAAATAACACAATCAAAAGGGAACAAAAAAAAACTGCATTAGATTGTCAACGCATTGTTGAGGCACAAAACACGAAGTTGTGTTACTTTGTTTGCTGGCATTTAGCAAAATTTTTTTTTGTTGCTGCTGTTGGTTTTGTTGTGTCTGTGCTGTTGTCATTGTTACCAACACTCAACTACTGTTGCCGATCGACGACAACGATCAAAAAAGTGATCTGTTAGTAAATTGTGTGAGCTTGACAGATCACAAATCACACCTCTTTTGTTTTTTTATTTCTAGCAAATTTACAATTTTCAGTGGAGAACGAGAGTTTTTTGTTGTTGCTGAGATTTGTGGTGTTTGTTGAAAGCAATAGCAACAAAAACCACAATAGCATTATTATTTGCAAGAAAATCGCATTTAATAACAATAACAATATTTTGCATATAAAACAGTCATATAAATGCATATTAAATGCCTAAATTGTCTTTGGAAAATTATCAACCAAAGATTTCTTTTCAAAACGTATGCGAATAAGAAACCTATAAATAAATTTATTAGAATTTATAGTCAGTTAGTCATTTAGTCAGTCACACACAAAGTTGTATTGCCTCAAAAGTGCAGTTGGGTAGTTGTCGTTTTATAGAAATAACCAAAAGTGGGCGTTAATTTTAAGATCTTTACGAGTTAAAAAAAAACAGAGAAAAAAATACCAACAATTTCTTACACAATTTGCTAACAAGCCCACAAAGTACGACAATTCAAGTTAAAATGTTGTTAAAATTATTTACTGAAACAAAAATTGTATTGAAATATTAGCGGCAGCAGCAGCAGCAATAACAACAAAGGCAAACAACAAAAATAATAATTGTTGTCTTAATACATTTTCAAAGGTTTTGTTTTGTTGTTTGCTGCCAATTGTTTTTGGGCCATAATTGCTGGTTTCTTTCTATATTTGGTATGAATAGTGTGTGATCGTGTGTAATTTAAATGTCACCCAGTGTAAATCCGCACCGCCACCAACAACAATATGGCAACCAAACAACCAACACTCACTCACTCTACTACCGTCACTTATTCATTCATTTGCTGTTAAATATAATCGTTTAGATCTGTCGGATAAGTCAATCAATGTGATTTCTTCTAGACATAATTAACATTTTCAAAATAAACAAAACATAAGCAAACACACATTTATACAAACATACACGGGACAAAAATTCAAAAGTTTTTAAGGTGTGTTTAAGAGTGTGAAGTGAGGGTGAAAAAGTCAGCGATGGAAATCTTAAATAATGTTTAATCCTTGATTTTGATTGTATTTTAAAATTAGAAAGAATTTGCTAGTATCAGATGAAGCTAATTTAAAGCCAAAATGACTTTCGAAAATCTCTGACGTGATTTTTCGAGATTACTTAATAAATTATATTTAGTTCTAGATTTTCCATTTGACATTTAAATCAAAATTTACTAAAAAAAAAAAACTATTGCAGTTTTGTTTACAGAATTACTGAAGAAAAAAGAAATCTCTTGCTTGCTAGCTCATTATTTTCTGTAGAGATCTTCGACAGCTCAACATTTCCTAAGGAAAACTCTCTCTTAATCGCTCAAGATTTACTAAAGATATCTCTCGCTTCATAGTTTAGGATTCATCTCAAAGGAATAAATGTTCAAGCTCGAAGTCATTTATTTCTTTAATATTCTATAAAGAAAAGTTTGAATAAAAAAAACAACTTTTATTTGTTTAAGATTATTTATAAAATCTCTCGCTAATACATCAAGATTTACAAAAGAAATCGCTCGCTAGATTTTTCGAAATTACTAATCGAATAATATTTAGTTTTAGATATTTCATTTAACATTTACTAAAAAAAAAAAATCTGTAGTTTACCTACAGAAATACTAAAGAAAAAAGAAATCTCAATATTTTCTAAAGAAATTTCTCGCTCAATAACTCAAGATTTAGTACAGAAATCTCTTGCATAATACCATAATATCCCAGGATTTATTAAAGAAAACTCCCGCTTTATAACTCAAGATTTACAAGAACAATCTCTCGATTAATAGCTCAAGACTTGCGAAAAAAAACTCTTGCTGAAAAGTGCAGGATTAATTAAAAAATCTCTCTCGCATTACCACAGGATTTACTAAAGCAATCTTTGGCTTTACAACGGGTTACAGGGTTGTCAGATTTTTTTTCACCTTCATCGCCAAATAGTATACCGAAAATCGCCAAAAATTTATTTTTTATATTTTTATAAAAAAAAAATTCGCCAGTTACGAGTACAAGTGTAATTAACCTTTATTAAAATGAATTGATGAAATGAATGGAATTTTGTTTAAGCTCTGATATCGTTGCAAATAACACTTTTTGAGTGTTTGTAATTCTCATTCCCTCTGTAGTCTTATTTGCTGATATTTTTAGCTTTTCAAAAATTTTTGGGAGAAACGTTTCCTGATGATCTGGCCTAAGCAACCATTGAAATGCGCATATAAACAGCTTATCCTAGAACAATAAATTTTCAGTTGTGTTGTCAAGAAAAAAAATAGGGAATTAAGCACAACAAATAAAATCTTTTAATAAATAATTGTATTCCAAAGAACAACTTTGATAATAAAACTTTATTAAAATGTTCAAAATTAACCTTATTCTATTTGTGTGTTTATATTTTAGTATTTTTATTGTTTTAAATAAATCGCGAATTTTTTGTCAGTCGCAAAACGCTTAACATTCACGATTCTGACTTGAAATCGCACAATAGTTGTTTTATAAATCGCAATCGCAAGAAGTTTGGCGACTTAAAATTGCAAACGTAGGCTGAAGGGAACTAAAATATTTTTAAGAAACTATGGCAGATTGCAGAGAAAACAAAATGCACGAGTTTTAGAACACCGTAAAATAAATCTGGCGTTTTAGAAATATTAATTTTATCAAGTGAGTAGAGTTTGATGCAAAAAAAAAAACAGTTTTTATAAGCGAGATTTTCTAGTGAAAGTCGGTATATGAAACAATTTTGTATTCGATTTTCATTGAAACATAATGTTACTTTGACAAGAAATGAAGCAAATGATAAATGTCTTTAAAGTGGTATTCAAATTTGGTGTTTGGGAATGGATTGGAATACTTAAAGTCAACTAGGTCTTCTTAACAATTTCATTACATGAATTATTTTTGAAAATAAACTTTTAACCCAGATTTGTTGTTGATTCTATATAAAATCAAGGTTTTAAAAAATTTGTGTGATTTTTTTTATTAAATTTTTTTAAGTAATTATTGTTTATAAGAAATGATTGATTTTATTTCGTAAAAACTCGAGTCAAAATATAAAAAAATCTGCGACTTTTTCGCTCTGTACGCCACATTGAAAATAAGCTTAATAATATTATATAAAACGTGATATTAATGCAAATTTTTTTAAAATGTGATTTACTTTCGCTATAATTTAACTATTTTTGCATACAAGTATATCCAGTATACATTGGCGGCTTAGAGTAGCCCCCCACGAAATAAATCCCCAAAAAAATTATGAAATAATTCCCCAATTTTTGCCGGCCTTTGACCGGGCGTAAGGATTTTCTCCTCTATAGTATAGCAAACACCTTCGGCCAGGCGCAAGGATTTTTTCCTCTATGGTATAACAAAGACCGGCTTCGCGAACTAAAGCTTTTCTGCATAACCGGGCTTCGGTCGGGCACAAGGCCAAATTAAGGAGCATTAGTTAGCGAAGCCGGTGTTTAGTATACTAGAGGAAAAAATTCTTGCGCCCGGTCAAAGGCCGGCTATGCATAAAAGCTTTAATTAGCGATTCGTGATTCTTATATTCGGGATTTTCGAATTCGAAATTATAAAGTTCAGGACTTAGAGATTCCGATTTCTGAAATTCGGGACTTAAAAATAATCGCAATTTTTTTAGGATTCTGAAATTAGAGTTTTTGATACTTAGTCGCTTTTTTATGTATGATAAACGTATGCAGTGAATATAACAAAACACAATTTGCCATCATTATGACTTTTAAAATATGTAATTTAGAAATTAAATAAGTACCCAAAATATTTTTAGGCTCACTACCAGCTTTCCGTTTTGAGGACTTATTTTGTGGGGGTTACTTCATGCCGCCGTATACATTATTATTACACAGCAAACATTATTATGCATTAAATTTTAAAAATTTAACAAACCATGCAGTTTTTCGAATTTATTTTTCAAAATAAATTGAAAATTGACTGGTTTTTCGGTGGAGATCCCATGATTGATGAAATCTAATAGAGCATAAGCCTTATTCCAAATTTCTATAGAAACAATTTTTTAATGTTTTCAATGTAATTATCTGCCAATATTATTTATCTGCCAATATTATTTATCTTCTAAAACAATAACATTTTTTTTTGAAATTCAAAGAAAAAACTCAACCCGTACTCATATTTTTTTGCATAAAAGTAAGAAAAAAGGTAAAATGCGTTTTAGAAATCGCCAACTTTTTTTAATTTCGGCAAAAAAAAAATCGCCATGTAGCCAAACACAAAATTTCATCGCCAAATAGTTTTATAAATCGCCATGTGTGGCGAAAAATCGCCACATCTGACAGCCATGACGGGTTATCGTTTAATTGGTTTCAAAACCGCCAGTGTTAAATATTTGTCAAAGTGGCATTTTGTCTGGCACTGGCAGGACATAAAATAAAGTATTAGGATAAGATTTGTTTAATTAGTATTAGTTCATAGTTAATATACGAGTATAAAGATTAAATAAATAAATACTGAAAAAAAATACTTTTCAAACTATTTTTTTAATTGCTAAAAAACTGAATAATTTTTCCGTAAAAGAAATCTCTCGCTTAAGAGACATATTTTAAAAATCTAGAGTTTAAACTATTTCTATGTTAAGTTCGGAACTTACTTCTATTCAATGTCATATCAATTATTTTAAATATTTTATTCGTTTTTCTCCCTAGAATTACAAACCGTTTTGTAGAAAGTCCAGACATTACGGCTCCACAGCTTTTAATATTTACATCCTTAAAACTAAAAAAAAAAAAACCAAACCTCTAATAATATGAAACACACATCATAAATATAAATTGTTTTTTGCTTATAAACATATTATAGAAAAATGGATAAAGAAATAATACACATTATCAATATTAACTTAACAAAAAACTAATTTTCTTCCAAGTAAATCTCCAAATACTCCAGGAAAAAATATCAAGAAAAAAAAGAAGCCATTAGCAAATATTTGCATAAAGTTTTAAGACATGTTAACTACCAAAAATTGTTGGTTTTTGTGAGACAAAATCAATTTTGTTTAATAACTTTTTTTTGTCATGCTTTTGTAATCTTTTCGTATTTTTCAGCTTTCAAATAAATATTAACAAAAAAATATTAAAAATTTTTTTTCAGCAGGGACTACAATGGCATTATAATCAATTTTAATTGTATTACCAGGGGAGTTTGGCTAATGGCAATTTGACAACAGGAGAGAGGTGAGTTAATACTTATTTGCTAGATTAAATATCTTCTAAAGTGTGTATTTTAAATATTAAAGATAACAAGTGTTTAAATAAAATTTTAATAAAGACACCAACAGTTATATGACGCCTTTATTGCCATAAGCGAGGTATAGAGTTCCTACGTTCATTTAAACTTTCGTAGGAACTTAATACCGTGCTCTTGGAGGGCTGTTAACCAACAATTAGGAGTATTAAAGTTAAGCGAGTGTATAAAGTGTTTATAAATCTTATTATTTAAATAAAAAAAAAAAAAAAAAAAAAAAAGGCTTAAAATATTGGTGTAAAACTTAAAAATGCGGGATTATTAACAAATTTTCATAGAACTAGCCATCCTTAGCTATGACCTTTTTTAGTCTTTGCGGCAACATTTTTTTAGATTTCGCTCCAAAAAAATGCCAAGCTTGTTAAGACCAAAATCGAATCAAGATTATATCGGTACTCTGTTCTAAAGTGAAGCGTATTCCAGTGGGGGCAATCTGTACCGATTAGAGTATCCAATCAATTAATCGTTGTTCGATTAATCGAAGAAATTTTTCGCCTTTATTTGATCGAATAATTAAAATAGCCAATTTCAACTATCGAATAACTCGAACAATATATGTTAATTAATCGATTAAAATTAATTTCTTAGAAAATTCTACTTTTTTAATATAAAAATTTTTTTTTTTCGATTTCTAACTAATAAAATACATAACAACTAAATAACATGTTGTTATATTCTGAACATATTTTAGTCCCTTTTTAAAAGTGGATGTATGTGAGAAAAATCATGTAATAAACAATTAAGTACTAATTCCATACGTATGAATTTTCGTATAAAAATAGCACTTTTTCATATTGATTTTGACGTTCATTGTAAAAAAATTCATCAGCATTTACAAATATGTAAACCATGACGACCTTCAATTTCGTTATTACCTCTTACCATCCAAACGGCTGGGAGAATTTTGACATTTTAAGTATTGTAGGATTCGTCTTAAAAATCGAAATGTCATTAGATAGTAGTTGAAAACCAAATCACGGATTGTTGGCGCAAAATAGTATTACGTTAAATAAACAAATTACCCATACTTTTAGAATAAAGCTTTTAAATGAAGAAAAATAAAGTTATCAGCCATGTTCGGTAAATCGAATACATATAAGTGAAATTAAAATCGAACAAACTTTAAAAACGATCCAGTTTAAAAAGTTTCTTCATACTTTGAGTTCTTATCTTAACCAAAATTTCTCTTAAAATCAAATAAAATACGGAGATTTAAAAAAAAAAAATTAACTGAGAATCTCTATTGATTATAATTTTACTTGATTTTCAGGAATAATATATCAGTTAAATTGAATTACGAATAATAAATTTGTTTAGACTGGAACTCTCATTAAAATACAGCGACAAAAACGTCCAAAATAAACTAAATAATTTTAAAATAATTTATAAAAATATGAGATGAAAGCCTATGTTGAATTCCTGTATTAAGCTTAGCAGAAAGGACATAATTGCTAATTATACGCTGAAATAAAATTAATGGACCCCGATTGCTGCTGAACCTAATGCATGTATTAAACTTTGGCTTTCAGATCATAGTCTTTTCAACCGAAGAAGTGTTTACTTTGTGTATAGTTTATTTTATTTTATTTCCTTAACTTGTTTCCGTCTCCACGCCTTAAAAACTGTATGTTTTGCATGAGGGTTTTTGATTTTTTAATTATTTAATTTATTTAAGTCTTAAAACTGTATACGTGGTATAAATGAATTGTTATTTTATTGTTTATTGTTTAACTATATTTTTATTTTATGGTTTTTTCTGTTTATTAATATAATAAGAGTATCAAATCAAAAAGAACATGTATGTTTTTTCCATTGCATATAATTATTTGAATTATTCGAGTTATTCGAGTTATTCGAACATATTAAAACTCTTATTCGACTAATCGAGTAAAATAAAAATTTAAAAATCAATTAATTCCTTACTCGAACAAAACCAAAAGTCAAATAATTGGATACTCTAGTACCGATCAAAACAAATAGAGGTCGGACGGGACAAAGTCTCAACTGTAAGTCAGGTGAGCTAAAATTTCCTAACCACTTTAATAAAAATTCTTTCTAACTGGCCTGGCTGCATGTGGCAGAGGGTCTTTATGTCTGGCATTATTATTCGAGCGTTTTTAGGCTATGACACTCTTCAAAAGATTAATTGTGTTCGGTATAGAGCTCATGGGATCGTATTGCCCTGTTAAGATGGGATTGTTCTGGTCCCATGTAATAAAGGGTATTGCCCTCGCGGTTAAATTTCCTCCCTTTTGGCCTGTTCAGCATATCGGTTTAAGAAACTTTGTGTTCTTTACATCTGAGGTATAAAAAATGTTCAGCACCTTTGTAGAAAATGATACGCCAAATATTTTTGTGGAACATGATTGCCCTCTTACTCCCTTTTATAACGACAAGATTGGGCTCTATTCTAACCTAAAATCTAAAACCCTTTAAAAAGGACGAAGTCAGAGTTAAATGTTCTACGGAAATTTATACAAAAAAAATATTTTTGGCTTCTCCACCAGAACCTTTTGACAGATACCCGTTGTTATTTTGGAAAAAGTTCTAAATTGTTGTACAGTGTAATTCGGCGAAAAAAAAAATTTTTTTTTTTTTGTAAGCAGCATTTCTGATAAGCAAAAGCCGCTTTCAACGTTTCTTGACTTCAACTCGCATGGGATACAATTTCCGTTTTAAACGTTTTAAAATCACTTCTCCAGTTTAAAAACAGTCTTCATAAAGCGGTAGACAACTCTAAGTCAAGATCTGCGAATTGTTTTGACTGACCTGAGCAGTCTTTGCGTTTGGTTTCAAACCGTACAAATCATCTCTTGCACGCTGAAATCGATGGAGCATATTCAGGCAAAGCTTCGGGAGTAGTCGGGGTGATTAGGCTGGATTTTTTTTCATTTAAAGGTAACGCCTAATATTCCGCAAATGACGATGTGTTGACACAAACTTCAAAATTTTTGAAGCAAATAAAAAACTTAGTTGTTAATACTATTTCGTTAAACGACTAAGTGGGAAGAAATGGTAAATGTATTGCTTCAAAATATCATATACATAAGTAAACAATATACTATCTGCTGTTAAACAATGTTTAATAAACACTGTTTTAGTACACATTTTCTTTAGTTATACGCCGTATTAAATTAAAAACATTAATTAGTTGTTTAAGTCCTTAACAGAAAATATGCTTGTTAAAAAGGTTTATTCGAAAGGACAAGTTCACAATTATACACAGGTAAAGTTATGCTAAATGAATCCGATATTATAACGAATTAATTCTAAAGGGTACTTACAGATTTTGTCGAGAATTATTCCAAATAATAAAGTCAAATTTGAAGAGCTAAAATCAAAAGAAAAAGCATGTTAACAAATATAATCTGGGAATTTTAGTTCTCATGTTGCGTATCACTTTTATTATTATAAATGTTCATATTAATTCAAATGTGTATTCTAAGTCATATTACAATTTATACAGCTTTCATACTTTAATAGTCTTATTCCTTCAATATTTTCCAGGAATATTTTCTGTGCACTTCATTGCTAGCCAAAGGATAACTAAATTAAGCCTCATAACAGAAAGATACAAACAAAGATTCTGATAGTGCATAGAAAATTTTCCTATCACGTCTAGTTTTGTCTACTTATAATTCTCTCGAAATAAGGCGGTTATGCTTATACATTTCATCATAACTTGAGAACGATTTGTCTGATTTTCATCAAAACACTTACAAATGGTTAGAAATAAAATTGCCTTTGAGTCATCCATATAATATTTTATATTTTCAACTGTTTCGGAGATATTCAGAAATTTGTGGCTATAAATTTTTTTTTTCATGCAAAATTGGTTCTATTTTTTTTGCTTTCAAAAATTTATAAAATAAATAATAGGGACTACAATTTAACACTTTAATCATTTATCAGCCAGTTATACAACAATTTAAATAAGCAATCATGTAAATCGGTGGACAAGTGTTAATTTTATTTATTACTAGCTTAACTTGCTTTTGAAGTTATTTGTGCTAAGTTTGAATACTCTTACTGTTACCATTCACCAGGTCCACAGTAATCTATACGGTATTTGTATTGAAGTTGTGCCGCCTATGTCTACAATCAGGCAGTGGGCCTTTTACAGATATCTATACCAAGCTATTTGTTACAAATTTTTAAATTGTAACAGTGGCCGTTCTCTAGATATACAGAAATCTAGTTTGCTCCGCGCCCACTTCTACAATCTCGCACATTACTTACAGATGCTGTCTGTATATTAATAGCCATTTTAGTTGTACCAAATTTAGACAATTTTACACTTACAGTTCTTCAAGTAAGCGGGATTCTATTTTGTGCCACGCTTACTTATCTATTCGCGCCCACTTTTTGACTGATGTTGCGTATTCAGGACCAAGGTATTTTTACCAACTTTGGAAACTTTAGCTATGACCATTCTCTAGCAGTACATAATTCTCTTTTGCAATTGTATATAAAGAACCACGCTCACTTATCCACTGCGCGTCGACAACCCAGCAATGTGTACCAAATGTGGACAACTTTTATCTTACCATTCTCTAGATATAAATAAATCTATTCTCTTATCCCGCAAAGATTTTGCAAGATGTTGTGTATTAATAAAGAAGATGCTTTTACCGAATTTGGCAACTTTGGCTCTTGCCGTTCTCTAGATATTAAGATATCCACAATCTCTTTGTATTGGAGGTGCCAATCCCACTTTTTCGAGGAAGGTGCCTCGCCCACTTCTCCAATACTGTCCGTTTTTTTAGAGAGGCTGTGTATTGATAACCGACGATTTTGGACAATTTTGCTCTTACCGTTCTTTAGATATAAATAAATATATTTTCTGCCATGTCCACTTCTCCAATCGCGACCATATTTTGTCGGAAGTTGTGTATTGATAACCAAAATGCTTGTACCTAATGTGGCAACTTTGGCTCTTGTCATTCTCCAGATATACATAAATCTATAATGCCTTTGTATAGGAAATGCCACGCCCACCATTCCGATTCCGCCCATATTATAAGAGATGTTTTGTATTGATAACCCAGTTATGTGTACCAAATTCGAACAATTTTTCTCTTACCGTTCTATAGATATAAATAAAGCCATTTTGTGCCACGCCCACATATCCAACCCGCCCCAAGTGTTGTGTTCTTGTGTATTGATTACGAAGATGCTTGTACCAAATTTGGAAACTTTAGGCCTTTCCGTTCTCCAGATATACAGAAATTTATATTGTATTTGCATAGGAAGTGCCACGCCCACACAAAATTTCAAACAAATATATAGCCTATAGATCCTTCCAGACCATCAGTAATATACTGTAAAAGTTTTATGAAGATCAAACAAACAAACAGACGAACATACAAACAAACAAACAAACAAACAAACAAACAAACAAACAAACAAACAAACAAACAAACAAACAAACAAACAAACAAACAAACAAACAAACAAACAAACAAACAAACAAACAAACAAACAAACAAACAAACAAACAAACAAACAAACAAACAAACAAACAAACAAACAAACAAACAAACAAACAAACAAACAAACAAACAAACAAACAAACAAACAAACAAACAAACAAACAAACAAACAAACAAACAAACAAACAAACAAACAAACAAACAAACAAACAAACAAACAAACAAACAAACAAACAAACAAACAAACAAACAAACAAACAAACAAACAAACAAACAAACAAACAAACAAACAAACAAACAAACAAACAAACAAACAAACAAACAAACAAACAAACAAACAAACAAACAAATAAACATACATACATTCATTTTTATATAAATAGATATAGATAGATTAATTTTTATGGGAAGGACGAACATTTCAACCGAAATTCTGACTTTAGAATGATTCGTCCGATTAACTTACTAGCAAATGATTTGGAACACATATAATTCTCTTTAAGCGATAGTGTTTATACCCTTCACCACAGGTGGAAGGGGCATATATGACTTTGTGCCTTCGTTTGTAATTTCGACAATATTCATTTAAGACCATATTAACTCTGTGTATATTCTGGGACATGATGAGTAGCGAAGCTGATTTAACGATGTACGACTGACTAGAAATTCCATTTTCATCATAGAAATGGAGTTTCCGAAGACCGCAGATACGATGAAGACTTAGTTGTGATATATTTTTATCACATCTGCTCCGATAAATTATGCTATTGAAATTCAGTATTATGCTATTGAAATCGCTTCATAAATGGCTGAGATATTGGCAGAAATGCACGACTACCGCTTATTTTGACCCATAAAGTCCCTTATTGTTTTTATTTTTTTGAAATTTTTTTTTTATAAAAAACAAACACATACCTACATAAGCGTAAATTGAGGGTAACATTCATAAATGCTTTGCCGTTTAAATAGAGAAATGTGTTTAGCCGTCAAGCCGCTAAACTGATCTTTATAAAACGTTTGCATCATATTACTGATAATCTAGAAAAAGCTATAGCCAATATATTTTTTGGAATTTGGAAAAGTGGGCGTGGCACCTCCCATACAAAGACAATATAGATATCTATATATGTGTAGAACGGCAAGCGCACATGTTTCCAAATTTTGAATAAATATCTTGGTTATCAAGACGCAACATCTGAGCGGGATTTGAGCAATGGGCGTGCCACAAAACAGATATATTTATATCTGGAGAATGGTAGGAGAAAAATTGTCTAAATTTGGTACACATATCTGGGTTATCAATCCACAACCTTACTAAAATTAGGCCGGATTGGAGAAGTAAGCGTGGTACCTCCCATATAAAGACATTATAGAATCCTGCATATCTGTAGAAAGGCAAGAGCCAAGGTTCATTTTAAAAAAACATTTTACAAGAATATCATATATGTATGGCCATATTTTAGCTAGTCAACAACATTAGCCTCAAAGAAAGTTTTTTGCTAAAATTAATACTTTAGAAAATAATGAAGAAAATAACCAACAAAATACCAAAAATCATATACCAACATTATATTTACATATATGGCAATGATTTAATTTTTTATAAATTCCGTCGGAGATTTATTTAATATTTTGAATAACATTGTTGCAAGTTAAATTTTTTAACATTAACTGCAGTATATTGCTCTGTCAAAAACAAAAATCCGTTAAGTATCACAAACTGCGCTACCAAATAGCGGTAAAGTAGAGCAATTCTTTGCGTTCTCTTTGGTTATCTTTCTCAAATAAACTGCTGTGTTAGTCATGATTTTTAAAGCAAAATTAATTTGTTTTTCTTATTTTTGATTTTTCTAAACTATTCGTAGCATATGTATGAAATAATTTAATATACATAAGCTCTTACCGTACATGCTTAGAACAAATAATTTCCATATAAATATATGTTAAGTATATATAATTGGTGGTATTTTGTTGGGTATTTTCTTCATTATTTTTTAAAGTATTAATTTTAGATGGCAGAGATGACACAATAATATTTGCATCATCCTATATGCCACACGATAGAGATGCCCCCCCAGTAGAACTCCAAAGACTAGTCGAAGAAGCTTGTAGAAGGAAGCAAAATCTGGTGGTGGGCACGGATGCTAACGCTCATCACACAATATGGGGCAGTAAAGACATCAACAATAGAGGTGAGGATCTTATTGCTTTTATATTACAGAATAATATTCAAATTGCGAATCGAGGTGAGGTCCCAACGTATAAGGGTCCCACGTCGGAAAATGTGCTTGATGTGACGCTTTATACGGATTATAAAACAGTGATAGATGATTGGAAGGTGCTTACGCAGCCATCCTTCTCTGATCACTCCTATATATCCTTTGTGTTAAATTACAATGTACCTACTGAAACAGTGTTTAGGAACCCAAGAAATACAGATTGGGCCAAATACTCTTTACTTCTTAATAGGGACCTAGGTCACTCGGGAACACTAGCTAGTTCGGAGGACATAGAGTCTGCCATAGACACATTGACATCGGGCGTTATTAGATCCTATGAAAAGTCGTGTCCTCCCACACGAGCTAGGCGTAAGTCCAGACCACCTTGGTGGAATAAACAGCTGGACTGTGGAAGACGCGAAATTCGTGAGCTATTCAAACTGGCGAAAATTGTCGACCGGTCTGAATGCTGGGGGGAGTATAGGGACGCTCTTAGGGTGTATAAGCGCGACGTGCGAAGGGCTAAACGAACTTCGTGGAAGAGTTTCTGCGATAACATAGAAGAGACGGCTGAAACGGCAAGACTGCGGAGGCTGCTAGTGGGCAGTCCAGTAATGCCAAGTACAGTTTGTAGGGATCACGGAGAATGGACACAGAGCAGCATGGAGACGCTGGATGTACTCGTTGATACACACTTTCCAGGCTGCTCTGAGGTTCCTATTCCAACGGACGAAATTTTCTTTGTATCAAACGGTGATAACGACATTATCTCTTACGAGGGGGTGGAATGGGCCATTGACTCGTTCCAGCCATACAAGTCGCCTGGTCTTGACGGAATCATCCCTGTTCATCTACAGCGGGGTAGACAACGGATAATACCATGGCTGGTAAAAATCTTTAAGGGATGTCTGAGGATAAACTATGTGCCGAAATCTTGGAGGATATCTAAGATTGTATTTTTACCGAAATCGGGTAAGAGCAATCACATGTACCCGAAAGATTTCAGACCTATTAGTCTCACATCATTCCTGTTGAAAACGCTGGAGAGAATTTTGGACTATCATGTCAAGGGCAACATGGGGCCGACTATTCTCTCTGTAAATCAGCACGCTTACACGAGGGGAAAATCAACTGAGACGGCGCTCCATTCAGTTGTCTCACTGATTGAGAAGACCCTGGGATACAAGGATTTCGCTATGGGCGTGTTCCTGGATATCGCGGGACCTTTCAATAATGTGTCCACAGAGGCAATTTTGGCTAGCTTGTCGCGTACGGGGGCACATCCACACGCTAAAAACTGGATCGGTAACCTGCTAAGGTGCAGAACTATATCTGCGGCGTGGGGTAACGCCAGGATAACGAGGAGAGCACACCGGGGAACTCCCCAGGGAGGGGTGCTCTCACCAATGCTTTGGACGCTTGTCGTCAACGAACTTCTCAATGGACTTCAGGACGGGGCAGCAAAGTTAACTGCATACGCAGATGACGTGGCGGTAATAGTTGCTGGCAAGGATCTGAATACTATTAGTTCTGTAATGGAGGCTACATTGGCGTTGGTAAGCCAGTGGGCGGCCGGAGTAGGACTGGGAGTAAATCCCGAGAAGACGGACCTAATCCTATTTACGAATAGGTACAAAATTGGCCCTTGGAGGAAGCCTAAACTAGGGGGTACTACCCTGGAACTTAAGCACCACACAAAGTACCTGGGAGTAATACTGGATAGCAAGCTATCGTGGAGATTGAATGTGGAAGAAAGGGTGAAAAAGGCAACGAATGCGCTCTACGCATGTAAGAAAATGCTGGGCAAAACGTGGGGTCTAACCCCTGCTCTTACACATTGGGTCTACACGGCGGTTGCAAGACCAATCTTACTCTACGGGATACTTGTGTGGTGGACGGCCTTGAGGAAGATATCGTACCGGAAGATGCTAATAGGCGTGCAGAGACTCGCCGAACTCAGCCTCACCGGAGCTTTGCGTAGTACGCCGACTGCGGCACTGGATGTGATCCTGGACTTGCAGCCGATTCATCTAGTGGCAGAAGGAACTGCGAGGAAGTCTGCGATCCGCTTAAAAGCGACGGGACAATTTGTATACAGACCTTATGGTCACGGCAGTATTATAAGGGGAATAGATTGTAGCAGTGACTACACCATTCCGAGGCTGTCACTTGGAAAGAAACCGCGAGCTACCCTGGAGGAGGACGGCTGGTTAGCAGGGCTCCGATCTGGCCACAGGACCTTCAGTTTCTACACTGATGGATCCAAAATGGAAGGCGGAGTTGGAGCTGCAGTCTACTGCCGGGAACTTGGTATTCGGGAGTCGTATAAGCTCCCCGATTACTGCAGCATTTTCCAGGCGGAGATATTTGCGGCCAAAATGGCTGCTGATTTGGCACGTAGCTCCAGTACTAGGAACGCACACATAAACTTTTTCATCGATAGTCAGGCGGCGATCAGGGCGATATCCGCCAATTTTTCATACTCTTCTATCGTCCAGGAGTGTATGGACTCGATAGATAGACTCTGTACCAATAGGAGGGTGCACATCTACTGGGTTCGCGGGCACCAGGGCATAGAGGGCAACGAGGCGACGGACGAATTGGCAAAACGGGGGGTCCAGTTACCATTCGATAGGGTGATGGCCATCCCGGCTCCAATTCGGAATATTAGGAGAGATACGGACTCTGCCATGCGGAGGAGATCAGAGGCAATTTGGGAAAACACCGAAACGTGCAGGGTTTCCAAGGTAATGTGGGGATCCTATGATCCGGAGTCGACGAAAATACTTCTGTCACTATCGAGAAGTGATTGTAGACTTCTGGTAGGTTTTATAACGGGTCACTGTTGGACTGCGGTATACGCCAAGAGGGCGGGGCGGCTGAATAGTGACAATTGTAGATTCTGTGGGGTACCAGGGGAAAAGGAGACAGTGGAGCATATACTCTGCTACTGTCCGGCACTCGTGCGCTCCAGGGCGAACTGTCTGGGAGATCATTACTTCCAAAATCTCGGGGAAATCTCTGGAATTGGGTTAATGAGACTCCTGGCGTTCGTCAAGAGAGTGTGGGGTACTCTGAGTACCATCATATCAGAATGACCTTTCTTTCTTATTTCTGCGGGTTATCGTGCAACGTGGTAACGCTAGGGACCTATTTGGTCTATGCGAGGTCTTTGCGACCGGCCACTCTAACCTAACCTAATTTTAGCAAGAAACTTTAATGTTGTAGACTAGAAGAGCCATATATCATATTCTTGTAAAATGTTTTATTAAAAAGATAGTCATATGAAAACAAATTAAATTTGAATAAATGGGCTTGAGGGCACCTTTGAGGAGCGGACGCAGCCCCTTAAACACAACTTATGGCTAAGAAATTTTTTTGTATTTATTATCAAAAAAGTTGTTATTTAAAAGATTTTATTTATTGTTCTTCATTTCGTTTTTTTACAATTGATAAAAAAAAACTGAAATTGATTATTGGAGGATAAGCTGTTCCTATGCGCATTTTACTGGCTGCTCAGGAAACATTCTCCTAAATAATTTTTGAAAAGCCAAAGATATCAGCAAACAAGACTACAGAGGGAATGAGAATAACCTAAGCTCAAACCGTCTTGTTTGCAACGATATCAAAGCTTAAACAAAATACCAACAATAAAACAGTGAGTTCATTCTTTTCTTACATTCCCCATTGCAATTAGTTGGAATTCTCCCAACATTAATTGTAGTTGTAAGTGGGTAAAGAAAAACCAAATTAAAAACAAAAACAAATTGCTTTTATTGTTTTCGCAAGAAATCAAAATAAAAACAATTTGTCTGTTCAGTTTTTTATGCACGTGCACTTGCACAAATTTATTATCAAAAAAGTTGTTTTTGGGAATAAATAATTTTTTTTCATTAAAAGATTTTATTTATTGTGCTTAATTCCCTTTGTTTTATAATTGATAAAAAATACTGAAATTTATTGTTGGAGGATAAGCTGTTCCTATGCGCATTTCACTGGTTGCTTAGGCCAGATCATCAGGAAACGTTCACCTTGTATTTTTTCTTCATAAAACTGAACCGATTTGGGGGGAGAGAATATAAGAAATCAAAAAAATAAATTAAAGGCAAAACATAATAATATTACACTGGTGTATAAAAAGGGGATTACACATGGAAACGGATAAAAGGAGTACAAAAACGAGAATTTTAATTTTCTGTTAAGTAAATCTTCCAGAGACCTGAAATAAAATTTATACTCCTAGTTTTTTATTTCAGGTCTCTCATTTTAAACGTGTTGACTGAGAATTTGAAGAAAATTTAAGAATGGGGGTGCAATTTCAAGACATAATTAATGTGCTTTATGAAGAGTTTCGTTACAGAAATGGCAGAAAAGGAGTAAAATAAAAAAATTTTATTATTTTTAATTAAAAAAATCAATGGAATTAAAACATCGAACTGAATTTATTTTTATCAAAAGCATTAAAATACAAAAAATTTAATTTGAAGAAATTCAACGGATGAATGAGAAAATCGTGGGCTTATTTATGTATATGATTCACATTTAAATTATTTGGCAAAAACTTTTAAATTGTAATGCAGTACAATACGAATTCACACATTTAATGAATGTACTTGAGATCAAAAATTCTATTGTAAAATAAAAAGGGATAATCAGAATATAAGAGAATGAGTTTTTACCAAAATAAAATTTGATTTTAAAATACGTATAAGCTGCCCTGAATATTTTAGTGTAAATATAATCATTATAGGGGAAAATGATAATACTCAAATAAATGCTTTACAACACTGAAAAAATAATTTCGATTCGTTCAGTATCGTCTGAAAGAATTAGAAATAAAACTGCTTTCAAATCTAAAAAGTATATTTGATCATAAATTCCAGAATTAGCCCCTTGTCTTCTGCTACAAATTTTCCGCATTGCCTTATTCCAAATTTATCAAAAAATTTGCATTTAGACAAGTGCTGCAGAAAATCGAGAATTTGGAGGAGTTTTGCAAAGAGCAGATGATGAATTAGAACAGTGTGCTTCGATACTAAACAAAATTGTCAAATAAAATTGGGGGTCAATAGAATGCTTGCCAGATTCAAATTTGCAAAATTCTTTATATTCTCTAAAGGAAATCTTGATTTTGAAAAGAATTTTTGACAATTAAAAACTTCCTAAAATAATTTTTTGTAAAAATAACACAATTGTTAGAACCAGTTAAAAGCAAAAATACCAAGCAAATGAACTCACTATTTGCACCAAAAATTTATGTACGCTTTTGTTTTGAATCAACTGTTTAACGTTTTTAATTACACTGTGCTATAATCTGAAACTTTTTTGAAACAAGCTGGTGAACTTAATTCGAGTACGCAAATTCCAGTGGTCCTAAGCTTTTTTTTTTAAGGTAAGCTCTTATTTTAAAAATAATTAAGATTCAAAATTATGGTTAAAATATTTTCAGTTATCTACCTTTTATTAATTTGTATACGATTAATAAATTTTTGAACTAGATCAGGGTTATTAGCAGGGAAACCATAAGTATGCACTTGCCTGTTTTCCTTGTGCGACCAATGAAGGCAGAAGCAATCAGCCCAATTATGATTAAAAATTCCCCGGGAGTTTTTTCCCCTCTTCACATTTTTCCTATTTCAATTCAATTGTATAATAGGACTCCTAAGCGATTTTCCTGAAAGTTTTACAGTAAATTCCTAATTACCCGGCGCTTAACATAAGCTTTTAATATATTTTAATTTTCAAGTAGGCGTGGCACAAACCATACAATTAAAATATGAATAACCTTATATCTGGAGGACAGTTACAGTAAGAGTTTTCCAATATGAAACAAATAACTTCGTTATCAATACACGACATCTGCCAAAAAGTCAGCTGGATTAGACAAGCGGGCGTGGCACCCCCCATACAATGGCAATAAAGATTTCTACGTATTTGGAGTACTGTAATTGTGAAAGTATTCCAATTTTGTACAAATAGCTTAGATAATAAACCACAACATATTTCAAAAGGTAGGTTCAATGGGAAAAGTAGCTATGGCACCTCCCATACGAAGACACTTGAAACTGTAAAATCATTCAAAAATGCTTTGTTTTTAAAAAAATCTTACCAATTTTATTTCGACGGGGGTAGCAAAGCGCAACGGGTTAAGCTAGTTAGAGATAAATGTTAGTATTTGATTTCTATATAATCAAATATTAATGAAAAAGCAATTGTATACGTTTTTGGCTATGTAATACATAGAAAACTGGACCAATCTTTTAGTATACCGACCGACTCAGAGTCACTGTTTAAAGTAATCTAACGATGTCCATCCGTCCGTCTGGCTGGTTGTCTTTCCATGTGAACTTTGTAGATAATTTGCAAGTTTGTAGATAATTTTATCAAATTTGGTAAATAAATTTAAATTGTACTAAGGATGAAGTCAATAAAAATGGTGAGAATCGGTCTATAGTTTCGCATATTGACCATCAGAACATCTTGTTAAATTAGGTTTTTTGTGTCCGTAAACTATCTAATTATGTTGGTATTTAGATTAAATTCGCCGCAAAAAAATTTTGCTGTAAAATAAATTTTTTTCGATTCGGCTCACATTTTCCCAAAGCTCCCATCTATAAATAACTTTAACTTCCTTTTAAATGTTAACATTAATAAACAATTTAGCGACTGTCCCTGAAATTCCTTAAAGCAAATAAATCTCATATGGATCTTAATATCTAGATAATAACGCCACAAATAACTCTTATATGAATGTTAACCTTATAACACAACTTTGTTTTTGTGAGCCCACGACTGGCCATCGTTTTCAAATAGGGTAAAATCTCGAAAATTCGTCTGTAAATAATATGGTGTTTGGGCTTTACCGATTATAATTTAGGATTGTGTTTTTTAAATGCAAATGTTTTTAAATTGTTGAATATTTTGTTTTCAAATGAGCAATTTTTGATTTTTTTGGGGCATATTTTTAACAATTTTTAGGGCATATTTTCGAGTTTTTACTGCATATTTAATACGCATAAAACGCGTTTCCTTAGAGCATATTTCTGGTTTCCCTGGTTAATAGTGTTGAGTATGGAGTAGAGTTTCCACACAATCGTTGTTCGATTAATCGAAGAAATTTTTTTTGCCATTATTTGATCGAATAATTAAAATAGCAAATTTCAAATAACGAATAACTCGAACAATTTATGTCAATTAATCGATAAAAAAATTTCTTAAAAAATTCTACTTTTTTGATATAAAAATATTTTTTTTTTAGATTTCTAACTAATAAAAACATAACAACTATATAACATGTTCTTATATTCTGTATCTATTGTGTTACTCGCACTTCTAAACATATTTTAGTGCCTTTTTAGATGTGGCTGTGTGTGAGATAAATCATGTAATAAAATAAAATGTAATAAAATACTAAAATAGCGCTCATTGTAAAAAAAAATTCATCAGCATTTATAAATCTGTGGTTTTCACGAATAATCGCGCAAGTCGGTTTTTACCGAAATTGAGATAATGATGTCAAAGTGTTACATTTTGCATTAGGTTTTTATAAGTATTAAGCTTTTAAGAATATAATGTAGTATTATTAATTTTTTTCTGCTAAAAACAACTTAAGTTAACTGTTTAATAAAATATTTTGCTATTATAACGATTTATGTCGACATACATCGCCAAAAATTGTAAAATTGCTGAATATGTTTCCAAATAAAAAGCATATGTGATGTTATGTTGTTATTCGTGCAAAAAATATGAAAGTATTTTTTGAAAATTTTTCTATTAATAATAACGTAAGTCGTAAAAATAACAACGTAAGTCGTCATGTGTGATTAAAATGATAACATTTATTTTCACAAAAAAGAACTTATGTGGAGATATGATGTTATATTGCACACACTTAATGAGTCAATCAAACATATGCATTTTTAATCCTTTTACAGATTGTGATCCTGTGAGGATTTTTTCATGAAAACTATGTATAATACGTAGAAAGTCACTGTTAAGAGGATAGTAAAGAAAAAAGTTTAAAAAAGCATCTACAGAAGCCGCAATTGAAAAAAATAATTGCTTTTGCTCTCCTGAAAAGTTTGGTTTTATAACTTACGCGATTATTCGTGAAAACCACAGAAATATGTAAGCCATGCACTGTCAGATTATGGGTTACCTCTTTTTACGCGATCTTCAATTTCTTTATTATCGCTTACCATCCAAACAACAGGATTAATTTTGCATTTTAGATATTGTAAGATTTGTCCTAAAAACCGAAGTGTCCTTAGATAGGTAGTTGAAAACAAAATCACGGATTGTTGGCGCAAAATAGTAGTACATATGTACGTTAAAGAAACAAATTACCCAAGCCTATAGAAAAAATGAATTAAAATTTAGAAAAATAAAGTTATCAGCCATGTTCGGTAAATCGAATACATATAAGTGAAATTGAAATCGAACAAACTTTGAAAACGATCCAGTTTAAAAAGTTTCTTCATACTTTCAGCTCTTATCTTAACCAGAACTTCTCTTAACATCAGGAAAAATAGGGTGTATAAAAAAATTAACTGAGAATTCCATTGATTTCAACTTTATTTGATTTTTAGGAAAATAAATTAGTTAAATTGAATTACGAATAATAAATTTGTTTAAATAGGCTGGACCTCTCATAAAAATGCCGCGATAAAAAAGTCTAAAATAAAATAAATAATTTAAAAATAATTTATAAAAATATGAGATGAAAGTCTTTGTTGAATTCCCGTATTGAGTATACCAGGCGGGACATAATTGCTCATTAAACACTGACATAAAATTAATGGACCCCGATTACTGCTGAGCCTAATTGCATGTATTAAACTTTGGCTTTCAGATCATTTTCTAGTCTGTTCAACCAAAGTAGTGTTTAATTTGTTTATAGTTTTATTTTTACCTTAATCCTGTTTCGGTCTCCTTAGCGCCTTAAAAACAGTATGTTTTGCAGCAGGGTTTTTAATTTTTTAATTATTTATTTCATTTAAAAGTTTTACAACTGTATGCGTAGTATAAATGAATTGTTATTTTATTGTTTCACTGTATTTTTATTTTATTGTTTTTTTCTGTTTATTAATATAAAAAAAAAGTATAAAATCAAATAGACATGTATGTTTTTTACATTGGATTACATTTTTTTGAATTATTCGAGTTATTCGAGCATATGAAAACTGTTATTTGATTAATCGAGCAAAATTAAAATTTAAAAATCAATCAATTCCTTACTCGAAACAAAAGTCAAATAATTGGATACTCTAGTATAGAGGGATATAGTAACATACAAGTGTTGATACCGGATTCTGTTTCAAATCAGCATCTAAGTGTTGACTATTTGTTAGTCTTGAATAAAGGAAACGAACTTTTAATAGATTTTTAAACAAATACACTAACTCAAAACGAAGAAATATTTATTTGCTTTAACACAGTTTTGTTTTAAAAAAACTGTAAGCAAATTAAAAAAATAATAAAGTGTTTTTGGTTGGCCTTTAAAAATTTCTGACTAAACATATTTTTTCTTAATTTTTGACGAGCACTGAAAATTCTTGTATATCAAAAAAATGAAGACCGTCTGGCAAGCCTAGTCAAAAGCGATATTTCCTTCGGCCCATTTGCAAACGCTTCTGTTCAGAGAAGAATTGACAAACCCAATTAACTTCAAAACAACCGATTATTGTGAAATCAGCTGTCAGAGAATACTGGGATTCAAATTTTAAGTTCTTCGCCTCTAAAAAAAATACCCGATACTACGAGTATTTCGCTAGTCTCATTCTTGTAACGATGTGATTTTTTTATGTTTTAAAATAACATTTTACTTGATTTTTCACGTTTATTTTCAAGTAAAGATCTGGACTACTACACAACAGTATGCAGAAATTTACAATTAGGACTCAAAAGTAATGCATGATGGAAGCAGTTGTATTTAAAATTAAAACCAAAGCAAACAGCTTTGAATTAGTAAATCTTAAAAGGAAGAAATACACGCATATTTTTAAAACTAAAATTATTAAAAATCGCCTAAATAAACTCTAAACAGGCTTGTGCAAATAAAAAATTTAGGACAAATTGTTTGCTGTATTGAATATTTAATTATTTTGGCAACAGATGAATAAGATGATGCAAGCAAAAATTAACATACAGTCAAATGAGAGGTCCTGCATCAAAAACGGATATATGAAAAAATAAATAAATTTAAGACCCACAAACAGAAAATTCAAAGTATTACATTTCATAACCCTTTTTTTATCTTAAAACAAAAAAATTAAAAATACACAAATGGAAAACAATAAAACAAACAAAAGAATAAAATCCTGAGGAAAGAAAGTGCAGTGTAAGCAAAAAAAACATAAAATAAAGATCATGAAATATCAATGAACTTAACATTCGATGTACTGGTAGACAAACATAATTGTCAGACTCAAGTTTCGAAAGCCACAAAATATTGAAAGGGAAGAATTTGTAAGCATTTTGCAAAATTTCTTTTGTACTGCATTAAAGATCCCTTTTACTGCGTGGCATTCAACCCCTTCGGCTTCATTTATTGAGAGATACAAAAGATCTTAAGACAGTTTTTATTGCAAAGTACATAATTCAGGTAAGAAGTGCAATTTCTCTTAAGACTTCTTTTAAGCAAAGCAAATATTTGCATTACAACAAGACGGATGGACGGACGGACGAAGTTTTTGTGCAGTAATTACAGCACATGCGCGCATTTTACATTTCAGAAAATTTATGATGTTGGGAAGCGGGTTACGCAAAATTTGTAAAAAATAAAACCAGCAAAAAAAAAACTAAATAAATAAAACGTTACTGAAAATTTATAGCGCTTCAATAAATTTATGTGAACATTTTTTTCATTTTAAGTTTCGGCAAAAAAGGGGGTTTTGCTAAAAGTACACTTCTTCAAATTTTCTGTGTGGCTTTCGAAGACAATAAAGAAGAAAAAGGGGGTTAATGGTCTCTAATTTGACGTTATCTTTCCCTTGTTAAAGATACTTCTAAAGATAGTTTGCCTTGATTATTGGCATTTATTAATTTTTTTTTTTTTGCTCTTGTTCGCTGTTAACTTTAATGAAAGGTTTTCCAAGCGTAAATTTATGAACATAAAGTTATTACGGCATGTTTAACAAGCTGTTTATGATGATTCTTTTTTTGTTATCTCAAGTTAAACTCAAGTATTCCAAAGAGGTTTCTATTGAAAGTCGAAAAACATAAAAGAAATCATCTGTTTTTTGAGGCAGAAATTTTTAAAATATTGAAAAATAATTAATATTTATGAGTTTTAATATGATACATTGTTTCGAAAGACTACTTCTTTACGTACATACATATTAATTAGTGATCAATTAGGATCTAGTTTTTTTTTCCAAAAACCCAGGGTATAAAGTTGCAAGCTCTGCGAATAGTAATTGAATATCTTTTTTGTTTTTCGTTTAAGGTCTTTCGTTGCAGTTAATGGAATAAAAAAGGATGTAGATCATTGAATTTTGTGGAAATTATGAGGCACTTCATAAAATTTATGTAAATTAAGTGGTTTTGTAAGAAACTAAATATTTACTTTTTTATAATTTTTTGAACTTAAAAGGGTAATTATAAGATGATTGCACATTGGAGCTGATTAAAAAAAAATCTAAACTGAGGATGTTACCAGGGTTGGGCAAAATACAGTAAATTTTCTATACGAGTAAAAACATGTCAGACCATCATGCCGTTCGGGTACAACACCTCTGATTTCAATGAAATTTACCACAACTGTTGTATGTTATTGGACTTTAACAAAACATAAATTTTCAGACCCCAGATTATTTCGGCTTCCGAAATATGACGTCATAAATGATGTGAAAAATGTTAAAAAAATCCCAAAAGTCTCCATACAAAAGGGGATAGAACTTCTGAACAATGCAAGATAATTGGTATCGTTTTAAAGGTGAAAGTGCACCCTTTAAAATTATATGCGTATTGTGTTTTTTTAAGAAAAGGTCAAAGGTCATTTTTGGGTCTTGAGTTTAAAGGTTCATATCTGGAAAAGTATATTTTTTAAAATTCTTAAAAAATATATGTCAAGTATTAGACCTTCTTCTAAATTTGCATTTAAAGGTGGAGACTCGATTGCTGTCAGAGTTTTAGACCAAAACGTGATCCTAAGTATGTTTTGTGTTCATATTCAATTGATTGTTTGTTTTGTACAAGCTGAAGTATGTATGTACACACTTTCTGGTTCGATTGTTTTTGCAGTTTTTTTTTTAATAAATCAAAAAATTTAGTGAATTTGTGCTATCATAAGGAAGATTTTAGATGCATATATCGTAGAATTTGTATGAAAACTCAAAACGAAAATATGTATTTAGCTTAATATCTCAATTAGTATGTCGGAAGTGGTCAAGTTTATATACCATTGGATGCTGCTTCAAAAACCCTTTTCGATGATACCAAATTTTGTTAATGTCGTCTTGGAGCAAAGTACAAAAAAAATTCGAAAAACTGAAAAAAGACCTTTTTTAAAAATGGTCCAGCTCACGGATGGTCAACGCTAGAACCAAAATATTTTGGGAATCATCATAAAACATATCAAAATCACTTTTTTTTTTGAGTCGCTCTAATATACATATATTTACAATATTTTACAGACTTAAATCGACTTATAAATGTTTATTTCAGTCAAAAAATCTTTAATATTTTCCAATTCATTTTTTCTTTGGAGGATATAAATGTTATTTATTTTACATTTTAAACGTTTGTTATGCAGGAGACTGCATTCGTTAAATATGTGAAGGACGGTTAGTGTTTGCCCGCATTCACAACTTGGGGAGTTGTGTCTTTTCCATAATATGTTTATGTGAGAATAAGCAATGACCTATTTTTAGTCTATTTATCTTAATAAAGTCTGTTTTGTATATATTGGGTACTCTTAATTTGTGCGATATGTTTCTTCTAATTTTAAACAGTTTTGTTTCGTTATTATCTTTCCATAGATCATTCCAGATGTCAAAAATGTATTTTCCAATGTATTGCCTATAGTCGGAGTATTGAAATTTCTATTCAGTAGATATGTTATTTTTTAAAGAGTTTTTCGCGAGTTGGTCAACTTTTTCGTTTCCATCTATATTTAGGTGGCTAGGAGCCCATAAAAGGGTCATTTTGTGATAAGGTAGGGATGTTATTAACATTCTTATTTGTTAATAAAATTTGTTAGTATTCGACCTTTCCAATTTTAAATAAATAAAAATTAATCAAGCTCGAGGCCAGTGTTTTTTTTTTTTTTTTTTTTTTTTTTTTTTTTTTTATTTTTTTTTTTTTTTGTAAATAAATATTCCTTTTAATTTAATTCCGATATTTCGATCTTCGTTAAAGATCATCATCAGGGATCGTTCAGTGAATTTTTATTAATACAAAAACTTAAAAATATATTGTGTACGTATCAACATCTAAAATAACACTTATTTGTTTTGTAATCATGTTGTTATTATATGGATCTTGTAGTCCTTCCAGGGCACTTTTACTGTCGGATATAATAAGTGTTTTTTATAAATGTTTTTTAGATTCTCTAGACATGTTTTTATTGCTAATAATTCACTAGTATATATAGAGGAAAAATTATGAACACGTTAAGATATGACAACATTCTCACCAAACACTGCAAAGCCAGCTTTCTCGTTCATAACAGACCGACCCATCGGTAAAGAACTGACTATGATTTGTGTATTTGATATTAATTAATTTCAAGAATTTCTGTTGAATTTCAAAGGAGGACATATCTCGTTTATTTGCATATGCAAGAGAGAAATCCCTATTAATATTTGAGAAGCACCAGGGTACTATATGAGAGTAAATTTTGTTTTCTATAGTCATTATATTTATTGTATATTTTGAAATAACTTTGTTGAACTCTTCATGAGCCGTCACGTAAAAAGTAATATATTTCTTGTTTTTTGATTGAAGTCGGAAACGATTAATTTTTGTTATATCAGTGATTTTATCATACATCGGGTGATTTTGTAAAGAAAATATTTTAAGTGTGTAGTTAAGCAAAAACTTTAATCTTTTCAAGTAAAGGGGTGGGTATGAGGCTATTGTTTTCTTCGTTTATATGTATATGGAGCATTTTTATATGAAAAACTTTGCAATAAAGAGGTTTTTCAGAGGACTCAGCAAAAACTTCTTTATATTGAGTTTTTGTTATAACGAGAAAGCTTTAAGAAACGTACAATATGTGAAGAATATGTGTTTACATAGTATGTAACATTAGTTTTGTTTTGGGGTTTATCATTATAAAAATCACATCTATTTAATTTTTTTTTATTAATTAATTTTTAGCCAAATATAAAAATATAACGGCAAGGTGAAAAAGCCAAAATATTATTACTAAGAAATAAGATTAAAAAAAAGAAACTCCAGAATTTTGTTGTTAATAAATTGATTTTACATACAAAAATAATATAAAAAAAATGAGGTGGATCTTTAATTATTACTCCTCTTGCTGTTGTTTGGTAATTAAGATATACAATAAATCGAATTAAAAAAAAAAATTAACTAAACAAAAACTAGGCAATGACTTGAACAACTTACTTTTCAATGACTACTTCATACCATCTGCATAACATTAGAGTAGTTAGGTAATGGCTGACATATAATCTGATACATAAGCACTTGTTTATGAGCTGATTAACGAAATTTTTAATTAACTCATAATAAAATACAATTAAGGTTTTATTTATTCAAACACAGAAAAAATTATTAAATTTCTCCTATCACCAAATTTGTTCTAAATTCATAATATCAAGCAAACAACCCAGCAAAAACTTGGTAATGACTTGCAATTACTGAACAACTTACTTTTCAATGACTACTTCATACCATCTGCATTACATAGAAGTAGTTGAGTAATGGCTGACATATAATCTGTTACATAAGTACTTGTTTATAAGTTGATTATGGAAATTTATAATTCATTCATAATAAATTGCATCTACGGTTTAATTTTTTTCAAATCTAATACAAATTGATTTTAAATATTTATTCTTACAATTTGTTTTTTTTTTTTTATTACACTGAAAGAAAAATGCTTCATATATTTAATGAATAATTTTCATAAAAAAATTTTCCTTGGGTAAATGAAAATTTTCATAGTCTAAATGGAATTTCATAGTTAGAATGAAGTATTTTCGTTAAAATCGCTTCATTGGATTTCGTAATTACGTTAAAAATTTTCATTGGATATATGAAAACTTAAGTTTGTCCAAGTTAAACAAAAAATTTTAATTGGGAACATAAAAAAACAATATACAAACATAACTATATTCATAAATTAATACAAAATTATAGTTTCCTTAAAAAAATGTTTAATTGTTAATTAAAAAAATGTAAGATTTAATTATTTCATACATCTAATGTTACATGTTTGCCATTAATTTTATGAAATCAAAAAATTTTTTTATAAAAGCAACATATTTCAATAATTGCCTTCATAAATTTAAATTTTCATTATGACAATAAAAATGTCATTTTAGTAATGAAACAAAAACTTTCAATCCACTTTCAATCAGCGCGCTGCAGCGTTTTTATTGTTATTATGGATAATTTAATCTCATATTTACGCTCTTAATAATTGAGTAAAAAACATAGTTTTTTTATGCAAAAACTACAATGCCCCAGTAGACAAGCTGGTAGTGAGCTAGTCTATCAGCACCGAGGTTGCGCGATCGAATCCCGCCAGAGGCAGAAAAAAAAACAAAGTAAAAAAAAACAAAGTAAAATAAAATAAGAAAAAATAGAAAAACAAATAAAATAAGGTAAAATAAATAAAATAAGAAAAAATAGAAAAAAAAATAATTAAAAAAAAATAATAAAAAAAATTTTTTTTTAAAGTCATTATTTAAGTCCCTATTTGTAAGCGAATGTGGTAATGACTTATTTAACTCCCTATTTGTAAGCGAATGTGGTAATGACTTATTTAACTCCCTATTTGTAAGCGAAGGTGGTAAGTACTTGCCTCCAATGACATCACCGTGTTAAAATAATGAGTTAAAATGCCAATGTAGAAGTAGTGATGAGTCGTTATATTAGCTTTTTAACTCATTACTTTTCAATGTAAGTTTTTGCTGGGAAGTTGTTGACTTTGAACCAATTACCAAAATGATTATATCGATTACTAAAAATTTTAAAATTTTGAAAAAATATTTTTAATTTTAATTAAAAAAGTGATAAAAAAATTTTGCCATTTCAAACAATGTGTTAATTTATTTAAATAAATATTGACAATTCCCAACAACAATTCTACATGTTTAAATTATTTTATTTTAAACGAAAAAAGTCAATTAAGATTTAAGATTTAATTAAATCAAAATTAAATTTTTAAATTTTTTCAGCTAAAAAAATTATTGATTTAATTATCACATTAATTAAATTAAAATACTTTTTAAAACATTTTTTTAATTGATAAAACACTTTTTTCTGTGAATCTAATACAAATATTTAAATATTTGTTCTTACAATTTTTTTTTTTATTTGTTATAATTAATATGAATTTGAATATGAAAAATTTAAATACTTAATTGGTTTTGGTATGTATTTTATAATTAAAATTTTGAATAAAAACTACACTAAACAAACGATAGTATTTAAATTGTACATTTCCTTATAATATCGTTTTTCCATGAAAGCAAATTAAAATAATTAAATTGTTTGACAAATTCAGTTTTGTTGATAACAATGTAAAGTGTCTATTTGTAAGCATATGTGGTAATGACTTATTTAACTCCCTTTTTGTAAGCGAATGTGGTAATGACTTATTTAACTCCCTATTTGTAAGCGAATGTGGTAATGACTTGTTTAACTCCCTATTTGTAAGCGAATGTGGTAATGACTTATTTCGCTTCCTATTTGTAAGCGAGGGTGGTAAGTATTTGCCTCCAATGACATCAGCGTGTTAAAATAAAGAGTTAAAATGCCAATGTATAAGTTGTGAAGAGTAGTTATAATATATTAACTCATTACTTTGCAATGTAATAGTGCATTTACACCTACACCATAAACACGTTATAAGTTGTTTATGATGATAAACTAGTTTAAGAAACTTGTTTATCCATACAAATTATAAGCACGTTTGTAACTAGCTTTTGAGATAAACTAGTTGCAAACAACCAGTTTTTGTTAATGCAACTCTGTTCTTTTCAAATTTTGCTCTGGCAACGCTAGTGATATTTGACATTTCATAAAAAAAAAAAAATTAAGTTAAAAAAGTTTGCGTTAAAAAAAGGAACACATCAAGAAAAAGTTTAAAAAAATTAATTGAAAATTGTTTTATATAATATGGATAACGAAAATAAAAGGTATGTTTATCGTATGTATAAACGTACGTGCACCAACGTTTTTAAGTTTTTTTTTACTGAAGTCAGCTGTTTTGAGACACGGCTGTTGTTAAACTGTTAACTGTCAAAACTGCTGATGTAAACGATATAGTTTATGAAAGTAGTTTACGATCATAAACTAGTTTGAAAATTACAAGTGTAAATGCACTATAAGTTTTTGCTGGGGACTTTGTAATTATCAACTCTTTTGGATTTTCTGCCGGCAAAAACAAAACGCTAATTCTATGCGAGTAGGGAACGATATAGCTGAGCGTGAAGTTGCTCTGATGCCGGAATATAATGAATGGATCACAACCGATGAAGAACAAAAGCAATAAATGCTTTTATTGGCCAAAAACAACAAGAAAAAATACCACCCTTGTATCTTTATAATAAAATATTTTCGTTTTAAGAATTGGCAAGAACATAAAAAAAATTGTACAGTTGATGGTCCTGAGCAGTGTTGCCAAGCCGTAATGAAGGAAAAATGCTAGATATTTGTGAAACAAATTCTAAAAATTATTATATAAAAGTAAAAAAGAAAAATGATTTAATTTGAAATAAAAAGCATGGTATAAAATTACATGAATTGCGGCCAATTTCACCAAGGTCAGTTAAAACGAACTATTAATTTTCGTAAGTTATAACTGATAGTTAATTATAACTGAACTTGGTGAAATTGGCCGTTAGTACTCGAACTTTATTGTCTTTTACAATTAAATTGGGAAATAAAATATAAAAGAAGTAAGAGTGCTATATTCGGCTATGATTCCCTTCACCATGAGTTCGAATAATTCAGGAGTGGGCTTTATATGGAATCTATAAATAATAAGCCAATCTTCATAAAACCTGACCTCACAGTACTATAACTCGTTGCCTAAATGAAATGAAATATTCTGATTTGTTTCAGAAATATTATTAGGGCCATTTAAGTGTTTTGCAGGAGCAGATTTTATGTTGAACCGATCGTAGATTATAGATCGCTCATCAAAAATATTAAAAAAAAAATTAAATTAAACCGAATCTCAATACAGAAATACAATTTCATTAGAATTTAATGATTTTTAAATGAATGTAGGATTTCAGACAGATTTCAACTCCAAAATGCTCAGTGGATAAAGAAAGAGTTTAATATCAATATTTTTCTTTTCTGTTGAGTCTTTTGAAAGTAGGCGTGTTTCAAACAGACCGACAGGTAGGCGGACATGATTAAATCGCCTGAGAATTACACAAGGATCAAGGGTCTTAGATGAATATTAAAAAAGTTTCACACGGAATGACAAACTTAGAATTACATTGAAGAAAGCAAAAACAAAGTCATAAATATATTGTAATATTGTTGTTGCTTTCTACAGAATTAACATTGCGCATTAAAATTTCAAACGCTGCACAGCTTGTGGCGTTGAAAATTGTCCTTCTTATACTCGTACATATGTAAACTACCACTCCCAAAAGCAGCGTATACTTAATGAATGGTTTTAACGGTGATTAAGTAAATATCTGCACAGGTTATAAGTTGTATTAAACAAAAATTTAACAACATTCTAAATTAATTTACCGAGCAATAGTAACTTGGACTTTCAGCCCGTCTAGGGAAACAGACCAGAGTCTCTGGCGGGATAGGAACCCACAAACCCATAATGATAGACTATCCCACTACTAACGAGCCTACCGTGGCACCATTAAGAACATAGTTTATGCGTTTGTTTGGAATAAAATTACGAAACCCGTTCATTTTCTTACAGTTACAGATATATTTATTTGTTCTAAAATCCTTAAAAAAAAGCTTAAAAATTGACCGATCGAGAATTTATCGCGAGTGACCGGGCCCTATCCGATACGATGTGAATCAGTAGCCCTAAAAAGCCAAAAGCCTAGCAAAAACTCGGAAGTAGTAATATAATTAATAATTCGAATTGAATACACTTCTGTGAAATATTACATGGTTTTTGTTTGCAACACAGATTACACACAGATATGTCACGAGACGGAATATTTTTTGTCTGTTTCTAAGAAAGCTGACCTTTTTTATTTCTCTTTGAACCATCTTTTATGCCGCAATACAATGAACACAAATTTATTTAGTTAATATTTATTTGCAAAACTGTTGTAAAAATTAACTTTTAAGTTTAACGCAACACTAGTAAATAATATTTAAGTAAGTAAATAACATTATAAAACATAACAATATTACTAAATACATTTTTTGCACAAAATAAAACGTTTGTTGAACTAATGCTTTTGTTAAACGTGGTTTGTGTTTTGTTATTTTTGTTTTGATCACGGAATTTGTGCTGATTGTAGCGGCCTGTTTTTACACATTGCTACTTCACTACCAAAAAACGCTTTTTGTCTTTTTCTTCGAAAGCTGCCCTCGCAACTGATTTGGGCCTTTTTCACACGTCACTTTTTGCATATCTGTGTGAAATCTGTAGTTTGGAATTCCTCGCGTAGAAGCTCTGCTTTACAGATCTAAAATATGATTATTGCATGCCTTGAAAACGGACATGATTTACCCGAATAAAGAACTTGAAAAAATTAAGCATTGGAAAAAAATTTTATGTCGGCGTTTAAAAAAATTTTTATACATACAAAATATATTTTTTTGTAATAATTTGGTTTTTAATCTATATATATAAAAATAAGTCCGTATATGTATGTCGCCGAACTAATCATAAACGCGTCGTGCGATTTCAACCAAACTTATACACTACGTAGGCAGTGACCCATATATGTATGAAGTTTGGTTGAAATCCGATAACGCATGTGTGTGCGGTGCGTATGTGAAGGGAGTGTGTTTTTGCCGCAGGCATTTTTTGTACCGCATACAGCATTCATTAGTATTGAATACATTTTGGTCGTTTTTTTTTGCCGTGCGAAGCAGGCAACGGGCCCGCTAGTTTTATATACAATTATATTTAATTGTTGTAAAATATAGTTAACATTTTTTATTTTGTATCACAAGAATCAAATTTTTACTGTTTCAATGAAGCAGTAGAAAATGTTATCTTAAAAAAAAAAAAAAACGAATTAACAGCGATTCACTTCTACTATTTTGCATCGCATTTAAAGATTGCAGGATTATATGCCTTATCTTACAGAACTAGAGTAAGGCAGTCATTTAAAGAAGCAAAAAAGGAAGCGGTTGGGATGCATAATACGTATTTACTGCTTTCAAACCTTGAAATATTTTTGCTGGGATAGACCCTTAGCTGTTCAATGGTAAGGCACCACTTGAGAAGATCACGTGATAGATGTAGTTCATACTAGAGATGAGCGATATTTCTGTACCTGTGATTTAATTACTGTTACTGAAAAATCACAGTTGTGACCAAATTTGTGAAGTAACAGGTACTTGCTAAGTCGTTCTTTTGGTTTTTTGTTACATACAAAAATTGTGTAATGTATTTTGGAAACTGTTAAATGATGTTTGATCTAGCCAAACGCTTTGCAAAAAGCAGATATTTTTTAATAAAACTAGTGGTTAAGTGTAGGATGTATTTAGTTTTTAATGAAACATTAGGACCTTAACTCTTAAATTCTAAAATATCGCGCAAAAAAATTTGGCAGTCGAACATTAATTAAAAAATAAAAATGAAAGCAAAATTACACACAGATTACACATGAAATATACTACACATGGTCTACACATCCAAGTACAATTTACACACAATATGTGTAATTACACATGGATTGGCCACACTAGTGGTACGTCAAATATTTGTTGAGTGTCGGGTTGTCAGATTGATTTTGAACTTTTTCGCCAAATTCAATGCATTTTTTAGTTTTTGACAATAATATATGTATTTTTAGAATAATTAAAAATATTTTTTTTTTTTTTTGAAATCCCAAAACAAAAATTTGTTCCGTATCGCTAAAATCCGCCAAAAAATTATAGTAATCTTAAACAAATATTGCATATTCAACAGGCATCAGAAATTAAGAAGCGAAAACTTAAAATTTAAGTTTTTCATTTGAAAAATTCAAAACTCATGCGTACAAAATAAATTTTTTTTCTATCAGCAAAAAAAAAATAGGAAACACAAAAAAAAATATTTATTTTTAAAGTACAATTAGTCAATTCACAAGGTATCCTAACATGTCATATTGTCAAAATGTCCTAATATTTCACAATGGTTTAAAAATATTGTTGTACGGCTCAGCCGCTCAGAGCTGGACTTTTCTGATTAATTACGACAGCACAATAAACACAGCAAGCAACGTTCTATTTATTTAAGACACTTTTTGTTAACAAACCAACAACAATATTTTTAAACCATTGTGAAATATTAGGACATTTTGACAATATGACATGTTAGGATACCTTGTGAATTGACTAAATATGTGTTTGGTACGTGAAAAGAAACAAAAAAAAAATTGTTTTGTTTTATTTGTTCTTCAAAGTTCAAAATTATAAAGTTCTTAAAAAAACGTTTTTGAGAACAATATTTTTTTTTTGTTTTTAGAAACTAACAATAAAAACTAAATTTGAAGTTAAAATTGTCAATTTTAATTAAAATTATAATATAAAATTGTGTTTAAAATTGCAATTGCAAAAAATCTTTAGAGATTCTTAATTATCAAAACTAGCTGCTGTTGCATTCGCTGTACTCGCAACACAGGTATCTGTGTAGACAGCCTTCAGTGCTTTACCAATTATTATGACCAAAAATAGAAGGAATTTAAGTTCTGAGCATGTAGAAAATTTATTGTTGCTCAAACTCAACATCAAGTTAATTGATAAGATTACTATTTAGTTCTAGGATAATCTTGATCATGTTATAACTCCTTATTATTAATTAGCTTTATATTTACTATAATTTTGTACGTATGAGTTTAAATTTTGTCAATTAAAAAAATTCAATTTTAAGTTTTCGGTTCTTCTTTTTCATGTACAAAATAATATTGTACTGAAAGAATTATTATCTGTTTTTTGTGTTTGCTTTTATTTTTTTAAACTGATGAAAAAAAAAATTATTTTGTACCCATGATTTTTAAATTTTTAAAAAGAAAAAATTAAATTTTCGGTTCGTAATTTTTTGTACAAAAGTACAAAAAAAATATTTTTCTAAAAACGTTTTTTTTTTGAGAACTTTATTATTTTGAACTTAAAGAAACTATATCAAACATAATATTTTTATCTATTTTTGGTTATTGTACAATTTAAAATATTTTTCGAACACCAATGATAAATATTTTTTAAAAAACAAAAAAAAAAAACATATCTAAAACGCTATATAATTCACCGAGAAGACTCCCTTCGAAGGCGAATTTTTGTGGAGTTCATTATTTCATCACAGGCATTACTAGTTGTAATAACCAGTATATAAAGAACTTTAAATGGTACGTACCTGCAGTATCCTTGTAGCCAGGGCTGTGGAGTCGGAGTTGAGGTTTTTGTACCGGAGTCGGAGTCGCAGTACCCAAAAAATCGCGCGACTCCGACTCCAAAATTTTTCGGCATAAAAAATTAAAAAAAAATTCTAATATTTTCCAATATAAAAATTCTTCGAAATTGGCGATGCAATATTTTGCAGATCAATATGAATAAGTAGATTTTAATTTATTTTATGAGAAATAGTTGATTCAAGTACTTTACTATTTAAGTATATTTAGGTATATTTTTTATACGTGCGGGAAAAAGTCTAAATTACATAAGCAAAAGTTATACTCAGTTATTGATCTAGTTGAAAAAGATGTGTGATTTTTAACTAATTTACTCATGCTAAAAAATGTTAATGACAGGAATTGCCAATAATTTTAATATCAGAATTTTTTAACCATCAACGCTGAAATATTTTTAACATTGAACAGAATAAGTGTTGCTATAGCGCATAAATACTAGTATGTATTAGAAAAATTGTGACGTAAAATTATTTCTCTTTTGTGTAGAAACATCTTTATCGGCCTGCCTTTAATTCCTACCATAACACTCATGTTTTTCTTATGCACATAACGCGGGGATTCCCATAATTCGTTTAATAAAGATGTTTCTACACAAAAAAAAGAGAAATAATTTTACGTCTCATTCATTTCGCATCACGGTTAGAGTAGGAGTCGGAGTCGTGAGTCGGAGTCGGAGTCGCACTTAAAAAATTTCAGCGTTTGGAGTCGGAGTCGGAGTTAGTACTTTTTTCGGACGACTCCACAGCCCTGCTTGTAGCTGTAAATTGTTGGCCTTAACTGATTTAAAAAAAATATCATCATTAAAATTCTCTTTTAACAAACGGTATTTTTTCCATTGTGTTTCATTAACATCCAAATGTATGTTAGGATTTATAAAAATCTTTAAAATATCTTTAACAACAACGAATTTTATCTGTGATAATTTGTCACATTTTATAATGGAAAAATGTTCGTAAACTTTAATTATATTCATTTTTTTAAACAATTCTACTTATTACTTCTTTCAAGAGCACATTTAAATGTGAAAAAAAAATTTCTCGAAGATTTTCATTATCTTCATCAACCATTTCAACATAATTTAGTTTTAAATACTGGTAGGTAATACATATGAATGCATCAAATTTTATACATTGAAATAATAGAATAAAAATATATTATTTCCTCGTATTGAATTTAACAAATTTCAAAACATATTCATGGCTCATCAAAGATAGCCAAAAAAATCGCCAGCTATTTTATAAATCGTCGAAAAATCGCCATGTCGTCAAATCGAAAATTAGATCGCCAAACAAGTTAGAAAATCGCCACATTTCGCGAGAAATCGACACATCTGACAGCCCTGGTTGAGTGTGACTATAGCTTTAGCCTGCCACCCTGTTAAAGGAAAAATTACTTGAAAATAATAATGACCTCCCTCTATGAGCAATTTTTTTAAAAATATACAAAAATCTCTTGCCTTACCCAATTCAACAACCATAGACAAGTTAACCAAAATTTAAACACCCCTATATTTCTCTTCTACTAGGAAAAAAATTTCTTTGAAAAACATTTTATATAAATCACCAACTCACCAAAAATTTTTCTACAAGATTTTTTCTAATAAGATTTAACCAAAATCAAAGTAACTCTTCATCCTTAATAACTGGCGAAAAATCAAATGCAATTATCCAGCTGATTTAAAATTTAAATTCTAATAAGTCAACAAAGCAACCGATTATAACATGTTTTTACAACAGACTCTCTAGACGGAATGATTTCAATTTATTTTTTTTTTCAGAGTAAATTTCGATATTTTTTTCTTGCCACATCATTTAAATTAAATCAATCACTTAATATGCACCCCTTCTTTTATCATTCACACTCTCCTACAACGATTAAAAGCGGGGATAATTATGGGTAGTGATTTTATTTGGCCTTCGTGACAAATGAAAAGATCTCTCACACACACGTTACACAAAATTGCTGATTTGGCCCCCCATTGATGTCCTTTTGTGAATTTTAAAACTTTTTATTAACTTTGTTTTAATGTGTTTGTAACTCGTATGTTTGTGTCGTATATCTGTGTTAAAGCAATTATTATACCCCAGTTGGCCACGACTGTAAGATTTCTTTGAAGACAGATGAACGACAATATTAATTCCTGCACGACATGTGAGGGACAGCCAGAACAAATCGTCAACAACATTTTCGAACAAGTGTCGCGAGAACCGTGTACGACATAAAGAAAGACATTGTCGCTCTTTATGTCGTTCATTCGACATGATAGATTTTTATAAGGGACAACTTACAAGACACGGCAGTATTGGTGTTGATATAAGACACCTTACAAGGCGTGTATAAAAGACAACTTGGAGGACAATATCGGTCATGTAGTCGATTATAAACTTCTTTAGAAGACAGTGCACTAGACAATGTCGAGTATTTTGTCGTACACGACATTTTCCTCATAATTAGCTTCCAGATATCCTAAGTAATAGAGGACATGTCGTGCATAAATAGTTGACGGCAGTTTTGCCAACTGGGATACTTTGCATGTGTGCCTATGTGTGTGTGTGTGTGTGTGTGTTTAATTTAAATGTTCAAAATGTCATTTGTTTATTGATTTTTAATCTATTGGCTTGTAAAATGATACGCAATATACAAATATCTATCTGTCCGCTGTCTATTTGATTGTTTGTCTTTCTATTAGCCACTACCTCTGTATGTCTGTCTGGCCAAGCAACCATCCGTTCATTAGTCTATGCATTTGGGTTTGCTTAGATTTCTTTTTATGTACATTCATGCCACTTAGCGGGATACCGTTTGATTAGTCTGCTGTTGTAGAGTGAATTTAAAATGTTGTCAACAAACACTATTATAAATTTTCATTAAGTGATTAGAAATGTTGTTTTGCTTTTAGATTAACATAATTTTTTTTTCTTTTGTTATTTGCTGGAAAATTAATTTAGTGTCTTCAGTGTTTTTTGATGGTTTGGGAAAAAGTTTACCATTGTAAATTTTTTACCGAGTGATTAAGAAAAAGATTAACATTTTGGAATGGATAGTAAAAATTTAATACAATATATAAATTATCTGTTAAAAAAAATCTGTAATTTAATTTTGTGATAAAAAAAAAAAATTATAAATTTTTTTAGGCAAAAATTAAACAATAGATTTACACATTGTGTAATTTTGTGGATAAAATTAATGGTTATTTAAATAATGAATGTCCAAGTACAGGAGTGATATTACAGTAACAATTCAGGTTTGCACCTTGGAAATAGAGAGTGCCTTTAAATATAATTACGGAACACATATTGTTTTAGGTTTAAAGGGGTTGTGGCAGTTTCGAGCCGAACCAAAACCTAGAATTTTTGAAATTCAAACAGTAAGTTTCAAAGGTTATCAGAGATTGTTTGCTTATGGATGAGAAAAAACCGGCTGTTTTGGTTTTCTAAATATCTGATAAGTTATTACTTTTTATGGGAGTATCTCTCCCCCTGCTCATATCGTGATTTGTTTTAAGCTAACTTTTATTATTCGTATGCTCAAAGAGAAGAAAAATCAGTACAATTGCATAAAAAACAGTACACATAAAGAACAGTACTTTTTTAATATAAAATTGCACATAAACAACATAAAAAGCGTTAATCTTTTTAAACCAAAACTTGAATTCATTCTATAATTTGAACAGTGATAAAATTTAATTAATAAAACTGAATTTTTTCAAAATAATAATTCAATTCCGTATATATTTTTAGCGGGAATAAAAAGTGAAAACAAAAAAATCTAAAACACAACAAACTGTTAAAAAAATTCGATTCATAATTTCTTGTTAGCTACTTGGTTTAATCTTTTTCAAAGAAACATTGGTTTTATTAAAAGCAAAAAAATGTAATTTCCTTTATTCTATTATTTAAATAAAAAAATTTAAATATTTCTTAAAAATGAATTATTTGACATTGGCCTGTTTAGCACCATTCTACACATATAAGGACAACAATGTTAAAAAACAAATTCAACGCTTTAAATAACGAAGCTTGTTATGTATTTATCTTCAAAATAATTTAAAAAAATTATTTATTGATTTACAACTAATTACAATTAATATTTGTAATTATTGCAACAGGCACAATCGTTTTTCAGGCGATCTTATACCAATTATTTTTATAAATAATATATTTACATATGTATGGACATAAATATTTACAATGTTACAAGTTAATAATATTTATGGCCATATTGTACATTGTCCACAATTTAATTCCTGTTTTCAATCTTCAGCAAACTGTAAAACTCATTACAACTATAACCAAAGTTTGTCTTCTCACTTTCTAGGTTTTATATAAGGAGCCTGTTTCTCTCTTTTCTACACATTGAAAACTAAAAACTCGTTCTGTAAAAAGAGTTTGAATGTGGAATGGAAGAAATAAAATTACATATTTCCTCAAATTCGTAAAGGCACCACCATTTAGAAACACTTTCCATTTTTCTTCTACTGTCTTCTTTTTTCGTACTGGCTCGACAAAAATCTTTAATGTAATAACTCATCGATACGAACTTCTATATTAATATTTGTATCGCAATTTAACAATATGAAAAAATATATACTGAACAAAATTAATATACATATGTATAATAACAGTACCAAAACAGTACATAAATGAAAAAATCAGTACATTTGCGTACTGATTTGCTTGTAATGCATAAATCAGTACTTGAAACAAAAAACAGTTCATGTACTGATAAAAACAGTACGAATGGCAACCCTAGGTGGAGACCCTGTGTAAAGGAATACAGTAGTAACTCGATTCTTGCACATACTTGATACTTGCACACCTCGATTCTTGCAACATAAAAATATTTTTCATTACGCACTCAGTACTTGCGACATCCCAAACTTTTGAACTCGATACTTGCAACATTACTCTTGTATTACTCTTGCGTGCTGCTTTGTTTACGTTTTCTTAGACTGAATACATTTCGGGAAATCCCCGTCGTTTTATGCTGCTGATTAAATGTTGTACATAATTTAAATCAGTTTTAAGCTGACTATTGAGAGGTGCGGTGTCATAATGGCAAACAAAAAATTTACGTTGCTGACAATTAAAGACAAAGCTGAGATTTTAAAGAAATTAAGTGCTTGATTTTCCACCAATTCCTTAGCCAATAGTTTTCATGTTCATAGATCAACAATAACTCGTGTTAAGAGAAAGGAAAACACCATAAAGACATTTGTGGCACATTCTGAATCCGGCCCTGGGAGAAGAAAGACGCTTAAGCCCTCGGAGTTTCCAAAAATGAAAATGGTTTAAATGGTTTGATAAGTTTGTAACTTCGTATTGAGTACCATTGCTTAGAATGGGCGGAGCAACACAATGCTTCATTAGACGATATTATAATGCTCCAGAGACTAAGAAGCAGTGTAGTACTGAACATGCGACTTTGTACAAAACAAACAAAAATTTTAAATTTCTTTAATTCCACATAAAATATGTGTCTACTGTAGCTCGTTTCTGTATTTCTCGCATTGCAAAATTTCTCACATTAAGTTTGAAACAAAAAATTCCATCGTTTCTCGATTTGTGAGAAAAAAGTGTTTCTGTATTTTAATGAGAGAACAGATAACACAGATTCTGTTTTAACTGGAATACTTCCAGTAATTAAGTGTCAAATGCAAGCGAAACGTCAACGAAAGAAATAGATATAATAAAAATAGGGCTGCCAGATTTGACGATTTATCGTCATTTTGACGATTTTTGTTCTAAAATTGGCAAAATGCCGAATTGCTGATTTTTTCTAGTGATGATATTATTCAGTCTTCGAAATAAAATAATTTTAAATAGTTTAATATGTTTGTATATTACGCACCACAGAAAAACGATATCGTTAAAAACAAGGCAGGTTAAAACATTTATCGGCAAATTCAAAATTTCGAAGGAAAACTGTTTAAGTTTTATTTCCTTATATTATTTAATACATTTGTTTATGTGATCGAAACATTAAACTATTACCCCATTTTTCAGTCAATACACTTTAGGAAATTGTTGCCTTTTATTTTGTCCAAAAGTGTTTATTTTAGGTCAATATGATATTTTGTCACTCCTTTGTGTGATTTCTGCAGGGAAAAATAACAATCTGAAATTTTAAATTGTTATCGGATTAAGCCTCAAGCTTATGTACATATGTATTAAATATGTATTTTACCCATTAACTTAATGTTTTTTTTTTCTTTTTTTGATTATGTGTTTATATGATAAAAATTTTTGATTATATGATAAAAATCGAACAAAATTTGTCAAAATTAATTTTAAATTGTCCGAACAAAATAGACGATTTTTTTTATTTTTTCTTAGGATATTAACGTTTTTTTCACAAATTTATCTGGCAGCCCTGCATAAAACAAAAACAATGAAACGCTATAAAAATTAAAATAACAAAATACCTATAACAATTGTGTTTTATATACTTATTTTGATCATTTAAATTCTTTCTTTTCAAATAAAAAAAAATAATACACATTCTTGTGTACATACATACATAACTTGGGCTCCATTTTTTGAAATTTTTTTTTTCTCGCATCAATTTCAAATATGACTTATTTTGACAGTTCTTGCGAGAAACTTTGTGCAAAATATTGTTACAGAAACACTTTTTCTCACATCCTTCCAATAATTGCTGGAAAATTATTTAAATGACAGATAATTTTCGCAAAGTAATAATACAGAAACACTTATGTGAGAAAACCCATTTTTTGTTTCATATTGCACTGTTTTTGTCATAATTCACTTGTTTCATGCGGGAAATTTTACGATGCGAGAAATACAGAAACGGGCTACTGTTATACGAATGCGTTGAACTTAAGTGTTTTGAATTGAAATATTAAACTTAGATTTGAAACAGATGTATGCGCCTTTTATTTTGTATGGGAAATTAATACACGGTACTTTCGACAACCTCAAAACTTAATGTATATCTTCAAACAAATCTCCAAATGTTTTCTTATAGTTCCAGTTTCTGTTATAAAATAAATTATACCTAATACAATTTGTCTACCGGAATATGCCACATATGTTTTCAATAGAACTAAGAACACATAATGGATAAAACATCGAATGGAAAACAACGAGCCTTAATTACTGTTATAAATAAATACCAGTTACTTTTTTATTTTTACATGACATTCATCGAAAAAATAGAACTGGGAACACTTAAATGTATAAGAACATCGCATAGTTAGTACAAAAATCAAAACAAATTCGTACGAAAATTGTAAACAAATTCGTCGTATTCAAACACTTCCTTTCCCTTTTCAAACAAACAAATCATTAACCACTCAAATTCTGGTTGGTTGAGTCACTACATAAAAGGGGAAATTAAAACATCGAAAACGTCGCACAAACATTGCCGACTATTAAATGCAGATGCTTTTGCTACAGAACACCAGATGACGCCAGCAGTTGCATATTCAAACACAAACATCCAAACGGTGGCCTGTTCAAGTGTTCAACCACGTAAGAAAAATAAAAAAAAATAGGCGGAGCTCTCAAGTGCTGGGCGCACCACTTAAACACGAAACCACTTGCAGTCCGTACAGCTGCAAACTTGCAAATAATTCAATGTGCATCAAGCAGGGGATTTTCGCATGTGAAAAGAGAAATATGAGTGAGTTTTTTTTAACTTCAGGGAGAAAAACATCGCAGTTGGAAAAAGAGCAGTTTTATCAACAGATTTATGCAGAACTTAATTTATCAGTTCTCCTTCATTTTGCAGGGGGTTGCATATCAAATGTTGAGTAAATTATTTTAAAGTTAAACTCATATTTTGTTTCGTTATCGGTGATAATTCAATTTTAACTGGGTGCTAAAATTTTCACTGCAACCCCACACTTTTTTTAAGGATGGCCGAACAGATTTCATTGTAAGAGAATTTTTTGACTATATTTATTCTGCTAAACAAAAGCTGGTTCTGGTTTTCATTTTTTCCACTTTGCCGCCGCTTTTTATGCCCTTTAACACTATTAATGTCTATGTGTTAGTATTTCTACCGGTTTTCTAATGTTTTTTTTTTCTTCATAATATTATTATTCAAACACAAAAGTCCTCAACCCTTTAGCTTTTTTTTTTTTTTTGTTTTTTAAGGACTTTTTTGTTTTTATAAAATTTGAAGCAAAAATCCTGTTTTCAGCTGTTAGTTTTCGTTGTTTATTGTGCTGCTAATTTTTGTTAAATATCGTCTAGAATTTAACAAGTTTTTCCAGCTTTTTCTTGTTTTGTTTTTAGCTGGTGTCTTTGTTTGTATAGACGATACGAGCATGTATTTTGATACCCAAGCATTTAAGTGTGTTTTTGGTGGTCAAATGATTGTGTCGTTCCTTTAACTCTTTTAGTTACGCAATGTTTGGCACACGTGACACACGCATTTAACGAGTGCGTAAATTTACGAGAGTGCGAGAAGACTACAAACGACTACGTCACTAGTACGTTCCTTCGTACGCAAATTATACGTACAATAATTTCTGTTGTTTTGTTTTTAACGAAAATCATGTGAAAAGTATGATTCATTTTAAGTTCTCTATAATATAATCGTTAAAGTTGAATCCTTTGTTTTCTTTTAAAGGACCAATTTTCAAACAACGATTGATATTTTTTATTGTTGTAGTAAATATTTCGTGGTGTTTAAGATGACCTACCCAAAATAAAACAATAAAAAAAATCCCTTTTATATATTTGGTGTTATCGATTTTTTGTTATTAAGTGGTGGCAATTGAAAACGTGTTTATGAGAAAAAGGATAAAAAGGATTTTTGTTAAATTAGTTTGTTATAAATGGTGGTTTGAGCTTTATGGAAGCTTATAAAAGAGAAATTTGTGCAAACCCCCCTTAGAAAAATTCATAAATTTTATAAAATTTTGGCGTAAAATAATTAAGAAAGAAAAAAAAAAAATTTGAAAATATTTAAACACGTCTTTGAAGAAGGGAATCTAGTGAACTAAAAATTTAACGAATGTTTGCCCAGTTTTTTTTCAACTTAAAATTAATTTTTTTTTAATTTCCTTACGCTTCGCATATGAAACCAACATGAAGAAAAACTACCAATATATGAATCTTATTACAGTCAAAGTATCACGGACAGCTCTTCCACCCGGACAGCTCCTATAAGGGGACGATTTTCGAATCCCCTTGGTTTTCTAAGTTCCATTTTAAAACAGCAATACCGTAAACGAATTTCTTCCAGCGAACAAATTTACGCCGACGGTCGGTGTCCATCTGCGAGAACTTTCACTGTACTTTGATATATTAAATAAATACTATTGCGTTGCAAATGAGATCCCGTTTTTTTCGTCGTAATATTTAAAATTACTCAATTACCGTCTAAAAATTTACTTTTTTACTCCCTGTTTTTCAAACTTAAATATAAATTTTCGTTTAGAAATTTATATTGAAAAAAAAAACATATTTGAGTTTTTTCAATATATTTTCCCAAGCGAAAATTTTTATTTTATCGAGCCCTATTTGCGATTATATCGTAAAGCTTTGCTCACATGTGTACCTTTTAAATATTTGACCTCCAACACGTAACCACTTGTTTTATTAAAAAAAAATTTTGCTTTTCCAAAAAGTTGGCAGGATCAAACATCATTTAACAGTTTTTTAATTGAATTATAAAATTATCTTCTTACAAATAAATATAAGGAAGTCAATAAAAATTGTTAAAAATAAAGCTAAAGTTTAACCAATTTTCTGGTCATGCTTTTTTGTATATTTTCGTCAAATATTTGTTATTAAAATTATTTCAGACTCGATTGAAAAAAAAAAATTACTGTTGTGCTGTATTTCTAGATGTAAAACAAGCATTTGATAGATTGGGGCACAAAGGCCTTTTGTTTAAACTCAAAACGTATCTATCAACTCCTTTTTACCTCTTGGTGAAATCTTATTTGGACGAACGAACGTATTTTGTTAAATGTAATGACGAGACATCAGACATTTGTGAAATAGGCGCAGGAGTCCCACAAGGCAGCGTCCTTGGACCTACTCTATACACAATATACACAGCTGATATAATGGTGTTACATTTTTATAATGTTTATAATGGTGTTACAGTGGCCACTTATGCAGATGACACTGCCATACTTGCATGTAATAGTTTACCGAATGAACCCAGCGGTAAACTTTTGAAGGTCTGAAATGATAAGGCCTTCTGTAAGACCTTCCTAGCCCTTTTTTTAGATCCAGTACTCATGCTCGCTTGCCTTCTCAGGAAGGTCTTATGGAAGGCCTACTTACTCCCTTCTACATTGTAGCAGCAAAACCGAAAAACCGTTACCAAAAAAAAAAAAAAAAAATATTCCAAAGACAGCAAACAATATAAATAAAAAAGTGAAAAGAAAAAAGAAGTACATAAATTTATATTAGTTTTTCTAAAATTGTTTGACGAAGCGGTGTTTACGTTTTTTTCTCGTGGTAATAATTAAATTTTTATTAAACAATAATAAAATGAATAAAAGATCGCTAAGACGCCTCCAATCAGGCCTGCTGAAGAAGGCCTCTAATCAGGCCTGCTGAAGAAGGCCTCTAATCAGGCCTGCCGAGGAAGGGAACGCAGAAGGCCTTGGATGGCTAGGACATCGCGTGTAAAAAATGTATGAGTATGGAATGGGGTAGTAAGGCCTTGTGTCTGCCAAATAAGGCCTTCTAGAAGGCCTGCTTACTACTTCTTTTTACCGCTGGGAAGCATCATTAACAATACAAAGACAATTAGATTTAATGCAAAAATGGCTATTGAAATGGAAAATAGGTATAAATGCCGAGCAATCAAATCAAATAACGTTTACGTTAATAAAAGAAAAATGTCTAACAGTATGGTAGCAAAATTCCCAAAACTTATTCTGTTAAATATCTTGGAATGTATCTCGACAAAAGATTAACATGGAAGAACCACATTAAAGCAAAAAGAGAATATTTTAAAAGCTTTATTGGTTATTAGGTCCCAAATCAGAGCTTAGTCTTGAAAACAAAATTAGATTATACAAAGCAATATTGAAACCTATTTGGACTTACGGTATACAGCTATGGGGTACGGCAAGTAACTCCAACCTAGAAATTCTACAAAGGTTTCAATCGAAAACACTTAGAATGATATTTAAAGCCCCATGGTTTGTGGCAAACAAACAAATACATAGAGATCTGCATATACCAACTATCATTTATGAAATAAATGGATTTAGCTCTCGATATATGAATCGACTTAGCAATCATAGTAATATTTACCTTATAGATGTAACACAAATTAAAGAAAAAAAAAACATGGAGTAATCAAAATTTAAATAAAACAATAAAAGAAACAACAAATTAAAATAAAAGAATTATAATATTATGTAGGTATTAGTTATTAAGCTTACTGAAGTTTAATAACAACTGTGAAGAGAATCTATATGTTAACTAATTTACTTATTATTGTTGAAATTTGATTGTAAATAACTAATAAAAAAAAAAAATATTTGTTAGGTCTGAACGTACCTTAAGCAACAATTTATTGAAATGTTGTTGTTTTTCTTGCAAATATGTAGTATTCGGTACAATGACGAACAAAATCATAGACTTTGAATTTGTACCGTTGCGAAGAAAAAAGGCCATCTAAATCAAAATTAAGTATTGCACTGCTTAAGAAAAAATATAAAAAAAACTCTTCTCCTGTGAAATTTGCTTTTTGTCGCTTACGATATTATCGCAAATAGGGCTTGTTATTTTGAAAAACAGGCAGTTAATCAATAACATTTTAGGAAGAATTTATTTATATTAAAATTTTTTAATTTTACGAAAAGAAAATTTTTCTCTTCGCCCTTATTTCCTCAACTACTATTAAAGGCTTGTCTACACCACTCTACTTTGTATTAATACATGACAAAAACTCAATTAATTTGTTAAACTGTTAGAGTTTAATGTGTTATGAAAATAACTAGTTTTACCACAAAAAATTTGACATCCCAGACGACTTCTTGATTTTTTGAAAATTTTCTTAACAGTAATACTTTTCATTAGATCAGGGTTGAATTTTAACGAAAGCAAATAAAAGTATTACAGCCTGTTCCACGATTTCGAACGTTAACGTTCGCATAGAAAATTACATTTAAAACAAAAAGAAATTTTGAAATTTTGTACTTGTTTTAAATGTAACTTCCTATGCGAACATTAACGTTCGAAATCGATGAGCAGGCAGTTATTTCAGGTGTAATAGTTTGTATACAAACGGTAATTTTAAATTAGAATTTTTGACAGTCACAACAAAACACATTTGATTTCTATCTAACAAAGTATTATGGAATCCGTAAGAGTTGTGTGATAGTGTCAACTGGCCTTAAGCAAATTAAAAGAAACTGTCAAAAAAGATTGAAGATAATATTAATACGATTTTTTTAGGTTTGTGTTTAACCAAATTGGACAAATCAGGAATGTTAAAGTTGGAACAATTGTACTTTTTTTGGTACATTTTGACCTACTAAAGTACCGTGGTACTACCGTGACTCATTTGGTACAATTTAAAAATTTATCATAGTTCCCTCTTTTTCAATTTTTAGTATAGCAAACAAATTATTGAGTCCTTTTCATTATATTTATTTTTTTAATTATTATTTCTTTCATCAGGATTTAAAAAAATCCTTCTGTTAAACTGCATTTTTTATTTATGCAATATGCACTTAAAATTATTGACATGGTTAATTTACAAATGCAATCAGAAGATGCTCGAATGCCTTCTTTTACAAAGGCTAACTTTCGTTCTGAAAAATAGAACGTAATTTCATGAATAAAATGTTTTGGATGAATGTGATATATGTATCGTACCCCTTTTCAAAAATCACATTCCCTTTGAAGAAATTTATGCGGAACAGAAGTGGATTTATATATTTCTACAAATAATATCAATATTTTTATTGTTAAAGAAATGAAAAAATATGCAAAACAATTTTATATAAAATTTTGCGAAGTTTTGAGAACCAAAATTAACTTTAATAACGAAGTTTTAATGTGGTTCCATAAATTTACTCCTGAAAATTTTATTTCAGGTAAAACAAGTAGTATTGTTCCTTATCTAGCAAAAATGTTCCCGAATGAAATTGCAAATTTTGATTCAATCAATAATCAATTTAGAGGTAAAGCTGATGTTGAGCAACTGCAGTCGTTAAAAACTGAAAACATTTGTGGTTTTTGGTCGGCAGTAGCTAATTTACAAAATGAGATTAATTTCCATATATTTCCTAGTATTTCTAGAGTCGTTGCATGAATTTTATCCATTTCAAATTCGTCTGCAAATGTGGAAAGAGTTTTTTCGAAACATAATAAAAACTAAGGATAGAAACGAACTACATGTGCCAATATTATCAAGTCTCATACAAGCAAAGGATTGGTTAATATCGACAAATTCATGCTGCTATGATGTACAAATTCCAAATAGTTTATGAACTAAACAAATAAGTGCTTTATGCACCGTATATATAAGACCGTATTTTAAGACTTTTATGTACCGTATTTTATTCATACATATAATGTATGTTAATGTTAAGTTTTGTTTTTTTGTGTACAAATGAATTTTTATGTATTTTTTGTTGCTTTAATAAATTAAAAAAAAAAATGGTACCGTGAAGGTCCAAAAAGTACATTTTTTTTGGAAGCTGGTACCAAATTTAAAACCCCATTTAACATCCCTGGGACAAATCGTTCTCGAGCTTTTTTAAAATTAGTAAAGAAACCTATAAAAGGGATAAAATTAGAATTGTCCTTGAAAAATGGATCTGTGCGTGGTAAAAGGAAACTAACGGAAAATTGTATGTGTGTTCAACACATGTGAATCTTCATATTAACCAGAAGTTTTAAGAAGGCTTTTATGGAAGACCAGTGTTTTTTATTATTGTTTATCAACCCAGTTATATATAAAAAGTCCCCGGGAGTTTTTTCTATCGCCCATTTTTCCTATTTAAATTCAATTAAAATAAATTTCTATTCATAATTGGACTTTTTTTAATTGTAAATTTTGGTGGTAATTTTTTTATCTTTTCTCGACTGAAAGCGTTATTTAAAAATGGCTGTATTTTTAGCTTTTTACATTTTGGTATGCGTTTTATTGTTTAAGAAAATATGGATTTTTACAAACTGAAGCAACTTGATATGTAATCGTTTTTGGCCTATGTAGGCTTTTTGATTATTAATGAATAAATAAAAATAAAAATAAATAATTACGAGAGATGTTTTAAGTTAATCCCGCCTGAATGAAATTATGTTGAGTATAATTCCCGTTTTGCGAGCCATAGAAAATAAATTTTTTTAAAATTGAACATTTAATGAAATTTTGTGAGTTTTTAAAAATTAACACATAATGTAATTTTTTGAATTTGGGCTGGCATTTTAGAAAATTTTGTCATCTTCGAAAAGATGTTTAAAGTTAAAAGAAAAAATGTATTCGAAACTGGAAGTTTTTTTTTATTTATATACACTTCACCAAAGTTGGAAAGGGTATTTACAAGATTGCCATTCCATTTGTAATTCGTACAATATTGATGTTAGACCTTATGAAGTCATATGAGCAGCGAAGTTGATTTAACGATGTCGGCCTGTATGTTCAATGGGTTAGCCGAAGACCACACGCAGAGAAAAAATATGGTTGGGCATGGTTGCGGCAACTACACTATGTTTATTGTAACAATATATTGTTGTCGCACACAAAATATTGTTATTTTTATTTAATATCAACTGTAAACATGTCAATGTTTATCGCAATTATAAATATAAGTCTAGTTCACTGAAAAATAATAATTTTTATAAAAACTAAATAATGATAACTTTAGAAACATATTGCATTCCTCATAACCATTTAATGATACTTAATAGCCATAACATAATAACTTTCTAAACGTGTACTCATTATATGTTTAAAAAATATCTTTACTCAAATAGTATTTTGTTATCGCCATTTGTAAAACAATTTTTCGTCAGTTTTGTCGTTTGTTTTACATGTGCCTATCGAATTATTTGTTAGACAGTGGTTAAACAATTTAAAAAATAAATACCCATTAAAACGCCAAGTTTAAAGAAATTGTAGGTACATTAAAAAAATTTTAATGTGTCACAAAATAAAATATCGACCATAGTTTTGTGTTATCTTAGAGAAAAATAATGAAAATTCTTTAAAATAATTTATAAATAATTGCGACATACGACAAAATTGAGTTATAAATATTATGTTTAAAATTGCTTCATATTATGATGTTAAGGTTGCCAGTATGTAAATAAGCATAAATACAAATATATATTAAAAATATTTTTCGGTTTTAGATTTAATCTACATATTATTATGATTAACATGATAATAATATGATTACTTCTTAACTTATTATGATTAACATGATAATAATATGATTACATTAAATTATAATATTATGTAATAAAAACAAATTAGAATTAAGGAAAAAATATTATTATGTAATATTACGAATATATTTGGTTATAATATGATTCAATAAAAATCGTAATATGTTGACTACAATCATATATCTAATCATAATATATTGCTCATAGACATAGGTGGGGGTAGTGCACTAAATATTGCTAAATATTAAATCAGCAGTGCACTATCACTAAATAAAACTGCAAGAAAATTCGTTAGCACTCTTTTTTACCAGCTTTAGTGATGATTGCTACCTCTAAAAAAAATTAGTAATATTAGCAAATTTTTTCACTATCACTAAACAAAGATTGAATGCAAAAAATCTGCACTAAATTCAAATAGTGCAAAATTTGTACTTGCAATCAAAAAAGCTACATATAAACAGACCCTCATTAAAATTTGAAATTTTTTTTTTATGAGCATAATTTTTGATTCTTGTAATAATGAAAAGAAAGGAAATTAAACAACATGTCAATAATTTGTCAATAACGGGGTATCTCATGGCTTTAATCATGAAAAATCCAGTTTTTTGTTTGTAAATTTAGTGCAACATTTTAAGTTGCACTCAAATGAGAGTTGCAATAAACTGATGATTGCTTGGTCTTAAATCAAACTATTTGTTTTTTAAGTGCAACATGTTTAAAATCTCTATCACTCAGGTTTATTGATGCTGCTAATTTTCAATTCATCACTCAACATCAACAAAATAATTGCAATAATTTTGCACTATCACTAACTGTGAGTTAAAACTGCAAAAATAGTGCACTACCCCCATCAACGCTCTAAGAGATGCTTACCACAACCAGGTATTTTCTTTGCGTGCAGTTTCTATACCGACCGCTGTTGACGGTAGTATTGGCCTTAGCTGTAAAAGAAGAGACCCGGTGGGTGAAGAGATCATCATGGTGTTACATGCTCCCGTGCAAATCAGGCCTAGGTCATTCCTGGGATCCGAAAGGTGACAATTTCACCATCAATGACTAACTGGCAACAGTTGACGCAAACATAGAAAAAGTATTGGAAGATTTATCTTTTCTGCTATATAGTCGTACATCCATGGAGTTCTTCGGAACAGAGATATGGTAGCGGGCTAGAGGAACATGACAGTTTTCTGTTGTGCCGATATTCCTTCCTTGGATATTGAAAATCTATGCTGGGGCGATCAGGTGTATGCATATCTAGACTACGACAAACATCCAAAATGACAGGGCTCTTGAAGTTTTCGGATTTTGAGTGTGTATCATTGTTATCTGGTGCTACGGGTGTCAGTAGCCCACCTAAGGTGAGTAGCACACCGGTCTGACTATTGGTTGAGGTATCCGTTAGAATGTTTTTTTCAAGAAATGCTTTCTGAAGCTCGAGGACTTGGAAGATTGTCTTGAACTTGTTTGAAGAAATACTATCGGAGAGGACCGAGTGGATTCGGTTAAACCCAAATCGCGGGTTATACGGGGTGTCATTATTCGTAGGGAGCCCATGTGGAGTTGTATGGAAACTGCCTTTGAATCGATTGGTAGCGGAGATTAAAAAGCTCCAGCTCCTAAAAAATGAGGGAGAGTATAATTTTGTCCTTTTACGCTCAATTGCACCGTGTGTATAAAAAATTATTCTCGCATACACATTGGCACTTGACAAATGCATTTAACAAGCACCAAGTGGTTGAGATCCACCAAGTGATTAGGCCATAGTTCAGGGACTTATGTAAATCAAAAGCATATTTGGACCAAGGATACCCTGGAGGGTGTATGGATCATCTTAAAGATATTTCACCTTTTGGTGTTACATCCTTCCGGGAAGTGCACGCATACCTGGGACGCGACAAACATCCAAAATGACGGGGCACTTGAAGTTTTAGAGTCCGTGGTTTTCGCCAGAGTACCTTGTTATCTGGTGCTACGAGAGTCAGTACCTTCACATAGTGCAAAGCACCGATCTGACTATTAGTATCCCTCTTGTGAGAAATGTTTCCTGTCTATCAGAATGATTATTGCTTGTATGATGCAAAGCTGCCTTTTTAGGAAAAGAAAGGTATTTTCTTGACGAAGGAATGCTTTAGGGGATCACGGAGTGTGTGTGGTTTACACCCACAACCGTGGGAAGGGAGACTACGACATAGTATGCTGATATTTCACCCTTGTGCGAAAGATCGGCCTGTAGAGGTTCTACCTAGGTGCTGTTGCTTTTTAACAGAAGCTGCTGAGTTTAAATATAGCAGTAGAGGCTACAGGCTAAGCAAGACGCGGCTGTCTTATACACCCAAATGGCTACCTGTGTGTGAAGTATCCGTGCACACATGGGGGCATTTGGTAAGATCCACCATGAAATTGGGCCATATGGCAGGAGCTATATTTGGACCAAGGTTGGCCCCTCCTCTATATGTAGGGGTAGATCGACCTTCTAGATATTTCATTACTTGGTGTTTCATCCTAATACCCGTAATTTCTACAAAAAGACATCTGGTCTTGTATTCGTACATAACAGTTATCTTAACCTATTTCAAGGTTTATTTGGCCTAAGTGTTTTTACCTCAAGTTTTCTTTAAAAATGTATAGCACTTACACCATTGATTTCTATACACAGCTAGACTTATATTTGTAGAAATTACGGGCATAAGAGGAACTAGGTGCAGCAAATACGTAGTACGGAAAGGTAAAATTGTATATATACATTGAGTCCAGCCCGTGTTGCAAGCACCGTTAGGTTCGGCCGCAAGAAATGTATTCACGTTAATCTAAACGCATCTGAACCAGATCCGTTAAACAATGATAATACTGCCTGAATTTTCATCACTTTCAAAATTAACCCTATAAACAGATTTGATAACGTTTCTATAGGAAATCTGTGCTCATGTTCTGTAACTCCCGCGGCGAGTAACATTTCGATTGAAATATAAAAAATGAAACAAAAATGCCATAAATTTAAACAAACAACTGTTTTTCTCACTTAACTGCGTCTGTTACATTTTTGGCGAGTAATAAGTGTCACGTAAGGAAATTTCTCGCCAATATACTGAAAAAGTGTGTCTGTAAAATTTTTGTGAGAAAGTTCCCGCTTTGAACTGTCAAATAAACTCACGCATAAAAAAGGGGTGAGAAAAAATATTACCACTAAAAAAATATATTAAATATGCAAAATGCAATGAATATTAACACGGGAGAGATAAGTTTTTTGTTCTTGGCAGATTTTTTCATTGTTTTATTATTTTGCTTTTAACATTTTTGAAAAATATACAAATGTTTCCAAAGTTATATTTTAAACAACAAACATTAAAGTCGCACTTTACAATATTTGATATAGCGGACGGTTGTATTTTCGCCGCCGTCGTTGAAATTTTTTCAATTTTAATGAAATTTGGTCGCCGTCAACGAAACGTTTGACTGGCGTTCTCAACATCTGCAATTTCATATCGGCTTCGAGTGGAATATTATGACATTTATAACGTATAGACGTAGTCTTTTTTGATAGTTTTCGACATGAGTTACAGTCACACTTTTTTCTCACTTTTCGAGAAACGATGGAATATTTTATTTCACATGTTTTCGATGCGAGAAGTTCTCACCAAAGTTACAGAATATGGGTACTGGTTTTCAAAAAATGTATGTAAGTCTGTATTTGCTGAAAAGTCTGTGTCCGATATCAGAAATCAAGTCGAACAATTTACAATACTTTATCGAATTTTTTCTTTGTTAACCACATAGTAAAACAAACTTGATATCGGCTGCATATAGGTCACAATATTAATAAAAAATTAATTAACTTTTAATAGAAGTTCGTCATTTCGCATAATGGGAGCTTCCTAAATACCTGAGATTTTGGTTGCGAAAATTCCAATTACTTGTTATTCGCTAAAAATGTTCATTAGTGAACCAAAAGATACATTCCAAAAAAAAATCAATTTTAAATTCATTCTTGGTATTAATCTTTTTTTTTTTTAAATAAAAATTAGAAAAATCATACACCAACACATATAATGTTATTTTCAAAATGGCGTCAGCAGAACTACAACAGAAAAAATGTATCGCTACCGTATTCAAGAGTAATCATCTAGTTGTACGAATGAATGGGTGTATGTTTGTGTGAGTTTTACTAAACAATAACTGCACATGCATGCATGCATGTGCAGAGCCAATTAATAACAAAAAAATTAAATATACATATCTACAAACAACAATAGCAACAACAAAAAACTATTTGCTGAACTAAGTACCAACACAGAACAATAAAACAAAAGCAACAACTATTAACTAAAAAAAAATGCATAAAGAGAATAGAAATGAAATAAAAATGAAAAAATTAAAAAAAAACAAAAACAATTGTAAACATTTACCAACACACAGATGCACATACATATACCCTGCAAACAATTTTGATCGAAAAATAATCTAAATAGTTTCCCCATTTAGCAAAAATCTATCACTTTTGCTATTCAATTCTTATTGATGTAGTTACTTCGTTCGGGAAGAAGTGTCCCATTATGGTAATATTTACATTAAGAATCCACTTAGTGTCTATATTTTATGACGAATTAGAGCGCTTTGGTAGTTTAATATCAACTAAATTTAGTAGTATCGCTTTTGGCTCCAAAAAGCACTCTTTTGAAGTTACACTTTTTCTTATTGTTCTTTATAATAAAGAGTGGGCCAATTTACTGTTTATCTTTGTTTTATTTTGTAAGGGAAATCTAAGTAAAATATAAAATAAATGAGCTTAAAGTTAAACAAATATTAAAGATCCTACCGTACATTTATAACTAGCATATCTTTTTATTGTTTGATTTTACAAATTTTATTCACTAATAACGTTGATCTTTACTTGAAAAATTAAACAAAACCAATAATTTTCACACAAAAATTTTTAAAGTCATTAAATAAACAAACAGTGTAAAAAATCACTAATATCCTTTAAAAAAAGATAATTATCAAATAATTTTTTTTAATTTCGTTTTCATTTGCTCTAAAAAAATATGTATGAGCAATTATTAAAAATTTACCCAATCTAACCGAGGAATAAGTTTGGGCTGTTTTGTGCACTCATTTATTGAACTTTCATGAACTAAAACGCTTTGCGGTAACATTTGGATTCCGCAGAGTCCTAATTTTAAGTACAGTACTATAACTATTTCATTTTTCAAATATTAAAAATTTCATTTTATTTTACATAATTTTATAAATTTATATTATTTCACACACACGTAGCACCGATCACATGGCAACTTAAATACAAACTGTGCTCTTTTACGCATTTTCCTTTTGTAGTATTTACTATTTAACAGCAAATCGTTGCAAAGAAGTCAATATAGTATGGGAATTGTTCAGTTGTGCTATTGCTGTAATTATATAACTGTTACAATTATCTGAACAACTCATTAAAGTGACGAAACATTATAATTTAAGAACTCATAATTCGATACTAACATATTTTGTTGTTGTTAAATTCCGAAAAATCTACTGCTTAACTACCAAATGTGACGAAGTAGTTAAAATTCGTAGACAGTCGAAAAACACTCTACCAATTGCTTGGAGGGTATGTTTGTATATGTATGTATGCACACATATAAGAATGTATGAGTGTGTGTACTACAAGCCAACACATCCCAGTTGGCCAGTTGGCCAGATTGCCATTGACTACATCGTTGTCAATGATGTTTGCACGACTTATCCCCTATCGTTTAGGTTTTCTAGAAGATAATTTAGAGGAAATTGTCGAGTACTACAGTATGAGCGACATTGTCTTAAAAGTTGCCTTCCTTCTATTGAACTCTACGTGGGACATTTTGAGCGAAATTCACCCTTATCGTGAATAATTTTTCCCTCGTAATTTTTCCCCTTTTCACGTATTTACGATCATGAAAAAAATTAATTCATAGGAGAATAATAACGTGAAAAAATGTTCGCCGGAAAAAATTCCCTTTATCGTGAAAAATAGTTTCCCTCGTAATTTGTTCACTTTTGCCTTTGAATGTCTCGCCCTATTTTTGCTGGGGAACAAAACGTTTATGTAAGTAATTCTTCTCATAATTCGAATATTAAAGTTTACAAAATTTATTTTAAGGTCAAGATCCGTTAAAAGAGGTACAGACTTATATGTATATTGTTCAACAAAATGCAAAAAAAAAACAGGTCGATGGCCTGAGGAGTTATGAAGCTTTTCAAAGGCTGGGTGGAAGAATTTTAGAAATTATTATACTACATAAAAGTGCAATAGGCTAATGTTGTAATCAAACTATCACTCCAATACAATATATTGGGTGATTCAAGTAGAGATAATTTTTTCAATAGCTTTTTTTGACAGATCACGTGTGAGTCGTGTCATGCTGTCATGTTATTTTTGTTTAGTATTGTTTGGCATTTCATAATGGAAAGACTTACGCCTGAACAACGTTTACAAATCGTTCAACTTTATTACGAAAATTCACGTTCTGTGAGGAATGTGTCTCGTGAACTTCGCTCAACACCAATTTTGAGACCCAGCATTCATTATTGCAATATTCGACCGAATAGACCACGTCCAGCACGCTGTGAAAAAAATATAGCGGCTGTAGTGTGAGAGTGTAGAAGACCGTGGAGAGCGATTCGGCGCCGTTCTCAGCAACTCGGACCGTTATCGTGCCATGATAACCGACTATTTGATGCCTGAAATCGAATCTCGTGATCTCGGCGACATTTGGTTTCAGCAAGATGGCGCCACTTCCCACACATCGCATCAATCAATGGATTTATTGGGAGAACACTTCGGTGAGCACATAATTTCACGTTTTGGGCCAGTCGATTGGCCACCATGATCGTGTGATATCACACCGTTAGACTTTTTTGTATAGAATATTTTGCATATGAGACATTATCTTGTATATAGTCGTCGACGAAATTATGAAAGACTCACCTCGCTCGTCTCGCATTATGTGAACTCTCGGTCATTCGTATGAAAATTTCGTCGTCGATTTGAATTAAGCTGTCCTCGGTATGTCTTCTATGACTTACTGTTGTCTTGTACCCGTCATTAAAGATGTCTTAAAGACGTGGCCAATTGGGATTCTGATGAAAATTTTCATATTGGTAGTACAAATAAGTTCTTGCTGTTTAACAATAAAGATCTTATCTTGTAAAATTTGTTAACACTGATATATTTTCCTCCAAATTCAGGAAGTCTTAAGCCTATAGTACACGGCATGTAAAAAGACACATGCGCATGTGGTTCTGACGTAATTTTGACGTCATCACACAACACTCAATGTTTATTGTGGCTTTGCATTGACGTCAAAATTACGTCAGAACCACATGCGCATGTGTCTTTTTACATGCCGTGTACTATAGGCTTTATACAGACCACTTAAGTATCTGTATTAGACTTTATGCAATTTTCAAACTTATTTTTATTTGAATTTATGAACAAAAAAAAATACTTGCTTTATTATGTGGAAAATAAAAGTTTCTTATCTGTAGATAATACATATGTACATATCAAATGCTAAGACTAGTGTGGTTAAAGCCGGTGATTCACTATCAGGGTTGGCTGTCCACTGGGTAATCCAGAAAAACCCATCCGGGTTATAATTTAATTTAAATTTTTAATTTTTGTCTTTTAATCTTTTCCACGTTGGGTTGCATTTTTCTATTTTTGAAAAATATTCTGCATCTTTAATTTTAAATGCCAAACAGTGTGCAGGAAATGAAAGGTGCTTTTGACTTATCCATTCTTCCGCTATCTTTTCGTTTTCTTGACTAATTAGTTTGCATACATACATATTTGGGATGCATCATATTCGCCAAATAATTAGATGGAGTAAGTACGCTTTTCATTCGCTCTTCAACAAAATCTCGTTTTGACAATAGTATTTCAACGGCCGTTGCAATTGTAGCAGAGCCACTTTGTAAAGCTCTAAATAGCTTTTTGAACTTAGAGCGGCATTTGTTGGAATTCAAAGCTTCATTGGACAATTGTACGTTGTTTTATTTTCTATGAATGTCATTGTCAAATTCATTTAAAGGTTTCGATCTTTTGTGTTGAAAAGTTCAAAAAAATTCCACATCAGTTGGCAGCTGAGGCATATACATATATAAGGGCTGACATATATAAGTCCTAGCTTTCCTTTTAATCATCCATGCGTTTGATGATGATGCCTTAAGAAAAATATTGAAGATTTTCTAACTAAATCTATACCGAAAAGGGCTGACTTGAAAACATTGCTAAGACCAATTATTAGATTATTACCCAAAAAATCATAATGTCATGTTTCCGTTTCTCGTTGCACCTTGAACCGCCGTAATGTGGATCTGCATTAAAATTAGAAGATTCCACACAGCAAATACAGTGTAACCTTGCTAAATCAACACATTTTTAATAGTCCAAGGGATATTGATGTCTGGTTCTGTTCTCTAACGAAAGCATTACAATATATTAATGCAAGAAACAAGAGTTTTCAATGTAGTTTATTTCCACAACAGTTTTCTTTCTTGAAATAAAAATTAAAAAATGTTTATTTTAAAATTAGTGTTTTTACAGAAACGTTTTCTTTTTGTTTTATTTTCTGCGTACAGGTTTTTTTTCAATAATTGAATTCGGTACTTAAGTGATGGCGATTTTAATTCAAAGACAAGATGATCGCATAAGAACTTTGCAGACAACAATTGAATGATCTATTTAAAGTGAACAATGTGACTAAAATAGTCACCAAAACGAATCTCTAATATTCAACAATGTTAAGTTGCCATTAAAAAAAACTCTTAAGGACGGAAAGTTTTAACTCCCGCCCTTTAGCCCAGACTTATTCTTGCTTGACAATCATTCGTTTCGATCCATTTAGCGGAAACTCACGAAAATTCATCCTAATAGTTTTTGCGCGTTCGAATCTTAAGAAGCACCTCTTATTTTTGGCTGAATAAATTGCGGTACTCTGGTCTACTCTGGTATGTCTAGTATTACGAAAAGCAGTAGATAGACCCTTGACCGGTTGTTGGTGAGGAAACACGTATACATCTTAAAATCGGGGAAATAATATAAAAATACCAGCGGGGTTTTATTATTTCCTGTTAGAGCAGGGTAAACCTATCGGATTTCACTGTTGCTATTTATAAGACACTGTTGCCATTTATTAGAAACTGTTGCTGTTTATAAGAAACTGTTTGCAGTGTAAGTAAGATAGCCCCATCTCCTGAACATGGGATAAGTGCATACTCCAGAAAATCCCCTCTAGTGTGTTAGTTTCCAAACATTGTTTTTATCCAGTTTTAGAGCAGGTTTCGGTTTAAAACGTAAAAAAAGGTGTCGCAAATTTTTGGGATTCAATTAAAGTACACCATCTCGACTGCAAGAAAAAGTAAAAACTATCCCATTTCCTTAAAATTTGGCTGATTTGAGAGATGGTACACAGAAAAAGATAAAAATTGATTTCAATAAAAAAAATTGTCATATTCATTAAAAAATTAATAAAATTTGCACCAGTAAACAAATTCTGTAATAGTATCAATTAAACGTTTAATTCACTTGATTAAACGTTTAATTCACTTGATTAAATTTTTTATTACAACTGGGGCCAAATTCTGGCAGTCGTAATCGAGCACTTTCTCGATTCGAAAGCAATTTTATTTCTCCTTATTTCTTTCGATACTGAACGAAACCAAATAATTTTTTCAGCGTTGTAAAAACTCAAATAAATGCTTTGCAACACTGAAAAAATAATTTTGATTCGTTCAGTATCGACTGAAAAAATTAGTTATAAAATTGCTATCGAATCGAGAAAGTATTCGATTACGACTGCCAGAATTAGCTTTAGCTTTAGCTTTAATTGCTGAAAAACATTGGAGAATTTTTCCTGTGTACTTCATACGGAACCTGATAATCCAGATCAAAAAAAGGAGTTCCTTTAGAGCTGAATGTATCTACAGCGAAAAACCAGAATATAAATCAAACTGCCAATTATTATATTAATAAAGACATATATCTGACAAAAAACCGCGATAGCTTATTTGTACAACCAAACGTTTTACAAAAAAAAAACTTTTAGCTGTTATTGTATTTGTATTTATTTTAGCTTAGTTAAAGCTTTTAGTATCAGCAACAGCTTCTCATATTGAATAAAAAAAAAAAAAATGAGAATCGAAAAAAAAACAATTAAAAATCACAAACTAAAACACTGCATGAGAACAAAATACAACGTTTGCCTACATAAAACTAGATGCCAGTTGTAGAGTCAGAAAGGGTTGCAAACAAGGGGGACGAAAAAAAGACCAACACCAGCAGAGAGCGGGTTATTTTTACTCTTATATAGAAAATCCCAGTTATTTTTCATAACTATAGGGATTTTTTTCAGTCGAGGTACAATTTAACACCGCAATCATAATAGCAGCAGTTGCAGCAACAACGACAACAACAACAACACAAACAATGTTAGAAGGGTTAGTTGGTTGTTTGTAGGTGCTGTTTGTTTTAATTTGAGTTTTTTTCTTTAGGTTTTTTCATTTAATTTTTCTTGTTTTTTTTATTTCTATTTTAGAATGGTTGCCTTTGATAAAAAAAAATGTTGTAGATTTTTTAGGTAGCAACAGAATAAAAATTGTAGTCGAACACAGCCAACAAAAACATCAGCAGCAATAGTCATACATATATAGTCAAGGGAAAAAAATCATCGAACCGTTAACTGGTATTTAATTATGTTGTAAATGCTTTTTAGATCGCTACGACTACAACACTATTTTTACACATGAGATCCACTACTACGTGAAGTGCTAAAGTCAGCAGCAGCAGGCATTTTAAAATGTTGGTTGCTGGTCAGATAAGAAATTGGTGAAAAGCTAATATTTTAACATGTTTGTAATAATGTGGTAATTTATAGCAAAATTATTAATGCCAGATTTTTTTTTTTTTTTTTTTTTGGATTTAATCAGCAAATGTTTTTAAACCCTGGTTTAATTGAACTAAACTTAAATTTATATGTAGTTTAAACTCAACAGCGGTAAATCGGTGTCCCATGTAGTTAAAAAAATAACATGTAACAGCACTACGATAAATTTTTTCAAATTCATATGGTCTGTATTGGTAGTTTAAACGCCCAAAAAAAAGCGTTTTGTTATGGTTGATATGTTAACTGATTTATAGAATTATTGTTTGAAGCACGTTTTAAACCAAAAATATAGTTTAACTTGCTCTGATTTATTAGCCCTTAGAGGCATACAATATAATCCAAGCCGAATTCATATGGGGTTGACTCGTCGGCGAATTCATAGGGAAACACCCAATTCGCCTGGCACAACTTTACCAATCTGTCAAAATCATCTAACTAAAAACACAAAGAAAATATGAAAAAAGTGTAACAAAGTTTGTTTGAAAATAAATTCTTATTGTTTGCTTAATTTTGTTTGATTATTTTCACTTGCACAATCTTTAAATTTTAAGAATTTTAGGCCCTAATTATGTAAAACGCAACGCCAAAGAATTACATAAAACAATGTCATAAATATTTTGTAATTTTGTTGTTGCTTTCTACAGAAGTTCACAAGCCACACGTTTTAAATTTTAAAACGCAAAGTGCATTTCTGTAGAAAGCAGCAGTAAAATTATAAAATAGTTGACATTGTTTGTGTTTTCAATGTAATTCTTTGGCGTTGCGTTTTACATGATTTGGGCTTTAATGAAAGCACATATGAAAACAAACAATTTTTGACACTTGGAGTCAGTGTGGCCAGGTCTAAAAAAATTTTACAGCTAAATCTGGCATTAGACACGGAAAAAAATGCTAAAAATGATTTTAAAAAATGCTAAAAATAGTGCTAACATTTTTTAAAGATTTTTGCTAAAAATGTATTACCAGTATGAAATTTAATTCGAAACTAAATACATTTAAGTGACAAATTTTTTAACGAAATTGAAATAAATGGTTATATTTTAGCAAATGGCTAGATTTCGGTAAAGCGTTTGATACATATAAATATGTAGCACAGTAAGTTGAGATTTAATTTTAAACAAACCTCTGATGTATGCAAAATTTGAAAGATTTTTTTTCCATAATATACGAAATTTTTTATATCATTTTATTTTTAATAGTTTAAGAAAAGTGGAAGCAAACAATTTTTTTCAAAAATTTACACTATTGAATTTTTATCTAACTGCAAAGTAAAATTTCCTTATACTTTTATATCGTAGTAGCAAAGGGCAAATAATATTTAGTATCAACATAATAAGGCCATTTCTAATATTCCCTGAATATTCTATTTTTTCAACAAGACAGGTTAGATGTTTCTAAACCTAATAATTGTCGATTTTCATACGTATTTTAATTTGGGGAACAACTATTTTTAGTCAAAATGTATTATAATTTATAAATTTTTTTTTAATTAAATCAATAAAACTATTCGTCCAAATTTAAAAAAAAAAAATAATGCTAAAAAAGGCTAAAAACATTTTCAAATGTTAATTAAATCAATATTAATTTTTAAATTTTCTTTCAACTAAAAAAATAATTGATTCAATTCTCACATTAATTAAATTTAAATACTTGTTAAACCATTTTTTAATTGATAAAACACTTTTATCTGTGTATAAGAAAGTTATAGCATTAAAAGCTATTTTCGGGAGAACTATTTGTATGGGTACTCTGGTAAAATATGGACCGACTCCAAAAAAATTTGGAAAGATGATTAATCAAAGAATTTTGGACTAAATTTAAGCTAAATACCAACATAATAAGATGATTTATGGCCACAAAGACTTATGGCCCTATTACGGTTTACAACTCAACTCTAATTCAGTTGAGATTTTGCAGTTTATGGTCTACAACTCTGTTATATTGCGGTTAAAAAAACCATAAAAAAATTACAGCTCATCACTAGCAGCTGTTTCTATTCCAACTCAACTGAGTTGAGTTGTAAACCGTAATAGGGGCATTAGACTTTTTTTGTACCAATTAGAACCTACGCACCAAATTACATCAATTATTTACAAAATTGTAACATGTACTTTGCGCACAAGGTTTACGTGGACAGCCAGCCGGACGGACGGACATCGTTAGATCGGTTCAAAAATTCTGATTCTGAGTCGATCGGTATACTTAAAGTTGGTTCTTAGACCAATATTTTAAGGTGTTAAACACATCAGCAAAAACGCTTAATACTCTCTTCTTTATTGTTGTGTGGGTATAAAAATAACATTTAAAGGACCACGGCATTTTTTTTTTACTACGAAGCAGGTTTTATATGCGTTGAATAAGAGACTTTTTCTGTCAAAAATGTGTTGCTTCAAAGTGGGAACTCGCCATATGAAAAGAATGCCCTCCATGAGCAAAATTCCACGCCAAACTTATAAATTTCTCCCTGTCAAACCAGCTTCTGTTGACTTGCCTGTTGCCTGCCTGTTTTTAGAACACAAACGCAAAACTTGTTCGTTTAATTAACATTTAAAACAAAAACCAAATTTCAAAATAAGTAAAAACGACTTTTTTGTTTGGAGGAACAAGCAATACATGAACGTTTTATAGGCAAAGAGTGCAGAAAGACTTACTGAACATATACGATAATTCAATGTTATGACAGTTTCCCCAAGCAAAGAACTCATGGTAAAATTCCAGCTTAAGCAAAAAAAAAAAAAAAAAAGATCATTGCTTCGTTATGAGTGCCCATTGTACTCTATAGTTCCAGCTAAAGAAACAATATTCTTTAAACTCCCGGGAATTTTTAGGCGGCAGAATATACAGAATAGTAGATTAACATAATATTATATGTTAGATTTTAGAACCAAATTTTGGATTTCCTGTATCCAAATCTTAAGGATTAAATTAAATATGTATATCCAAAATACTTTAGGAAAAACATTATGACCCTAATGTAGGGTATCAAATACAAACACATTTCTTTTGATTTACTAAAAGCTTCACTCATTTGATTTGATTAAACATACAAGTTACTTTGATTAACAAACACATTTTAATAACTAACTAAATACTAGTGTAACTATTAGTATAGTTATTAACGCTAGCGATAATATAAGAGCAAATGACGATGTTGCTGATGACAGCAACAACAAAAACAACAATGACGCTGCTGAAGGTACAGAGCGAGCAATTAAATACAAGTTAGCAACAACACAAAACACACACGTAACAACAGCCAGCAATGGAATTAAAAGTTCTCTACAGTTTCTTTTTCGATACAAAATGTACAAAGACCACAACGTACAGGGTCGTTTGGCCGGTCTTTAGAGGTGTTTATTTAGGGAGGGTCGAGGGTACAAAAACATTTTTATTTTCATAAAACGCTTAACTAAAATCTTTTGTATGAAATAATAAAAATGCATTGCAAAAATGTGCAATTAAAGCGCAAGCGTCTTAAGTGGGCGGAGTTTTTTTTTATTGCTATTTTTATAAAGAATGTATACAATTTTTTTTGCAATTTTTTTTTGGTTTTTTTTCTCTATAGAATGGCGAAAAAATCGTTTAGAAATTGTTTTTTTTATACACAATTTTTTTACTCATTTTATTCTGAAAAGCTCTCTAAGAAGCCATATTGATTTTTTTAACGGTTACTGTTTTAGTTTTCTCCATAAATGCGGCTGTATTTGTTGCTTTTAAATAAATCAACAGGGTTGTATTTTAGTTTGAGTTTCTAACTTTGGTTTTTTCCCTACGAAAAAACAGACACACACACACACAGTCAGTCTCATATATATACGCTATAAGCTATAGCTTCAGTTACTTACACTAACGTAATCATGATAGCAGTGGATTTTTTTTAAGTGAATATTTGTGACTGTGTTAGTTTGTGTTTATGTCCTGTTTGACTTTGTTTGTTCTCTTCGTTACCCTTAATCCCATCCATGTTGAGAACCATAAATCACCCTCCAATATTTTATTCATGTTGACGTAATTTTTTTTTTTTCTAAATTTTACTCTATATTTTTCCCTTAAAACATGATTTTTTCCTCAATTTTACTTTTATGGATTTTTTTCGTACAAAAGTAGACTCAATTACACACATACAAAGATACCGACTATAGTATATATATGCAGTATAATGGTGGTGGTATCGTATTTGTTGTTATATTTAGGCATATTTATGCCTGACTAGTTCTTGCAACACGATGATGATGACGATCTGACATTTACATTTATATAAGTGCCTGCTTTTATCACTTATTCCTCTTAAATTTTGCGTGTATTTTTTGTTAATAAACAATATTTTTAAGGGTGGGTGGTGGTTAATGTTTTAGTTGGATATTTTTGTCAGATAAATTGGTTTTCGATAATTTTTTTTTTCAAATTTGATTAGTTATGGTTTATTTTCTTTCTATTTATTTATTAACTTGTAAGTGTTTTTCTAAAAAAGTTGGCTTAATTTAAAGGAAAGGTGGTTTATAAAGATTAGATGTAGATAAAAAATAACATTAATTAAAAGTTTAGTTACAATTTTTAATTAAACTGGTTTCTTTACAAATTACTTTTAAAGTCTAATAACTGCACGCAGCATTACTTTGATATTATTTTCAGAATTACATCCTCAAAGTCAGCATCGAAATTATTAGATCGATAATGAACACTCTTAACAAATTCTTTGGTTTTTTCTAGGGGGTCAATTCAAAAATAAAATAAGAACAAGTAAGAAAGTATAGTCGGTCAAGCCCGACCATATGCCTCAGAACACCACAATATTTTAAAACAAATTATTGAGAGTGAATCCTAATTTGGGACCCATTGGTAAACACGGGCCAGCCAAAACAAAATTATGATATGAGCAGTGTGACCAGATTTGAAAATAATATAAACTAAATCATGTTTGAAATAGAGCTAAAAAGAGCTAAAGACGGAAATTTAAAGCCAAAAAATAAAGCGAACCTGTTTTTTCTAGATTTTTAATCGTAACTTTTAATTATTTCGATATTTTTCATAGACTAAATAGTGTTGATGTAGGTATATCTACATACGAGTATATGTATATAAAAAATGGTAACATTACGGACTAACTGACTAAATTATTCACTATTGCACAGCATGAACGCCTGAAGCTAAAAAGTTGAAATTTGGACCGGAGGTTGTTTTCTTGCCAAATCAATCCACTAAGGCGTGATTTTTGGAAACTCGAATGTTAACGGGATAAAAAAGGGGTAAAAACATGAAAATTCGCTTACATCTTATCTCCTTAACTAAAAGATATACAAAAAAAAAAATAATACCAATCGTTGGTCAATAAAAAATAAGCGGACAGGTGTCTGGTACTTTTTTAAAATTCGGCCGTTTTGGTGAGTAAACAGGTGAAACCTCTATATTGGAACTTTTTTGTCACCCCATCTACACTCAACCAAAAATTTACCTAAATAAGGTTGAATGGGGTGTATAGTTGAAGAAAAGTAGGTTATTATACAGCCAACGAAAAAATTAATCAAGACTACGTTTGCTTTTCGTCTATTTTGTAAATAAGTTTTTTTGAAGAAATTTATTCAAATTGAATAAATTTTGAATAAATTATAAATTATATATTAAATATGAAGAAATTTTAGTAAATTTTAATAAAGAAATTAGTCAAATTTACTCATTATTTTAGCAATTTCTGAGTCATATTGAAGATTATTATTCAACTTAACTAATTAATTTAGTCGATTTTATGAAAATTTTTTAGCATTGAAGAAATCTTATTCAATTAAAGTCCTTAGTTTAGTTAATTTGAATAATACTATTATTTGTATTGAAGAATTATTCTTTATTTTAACTACTTTATTTTACTCAAATAGCAAACCCCAATAGGAATTACTTCAATAATCTTTGTAGGCATTTTACACAAATTTTTGTAACAAATACATTTAATAATTCTGAATGTGATTACAAAAAATTACTTTGTGTACATTTACATATTTATATTGCCTTAAAAGTCTGTGTACTTAAACGATAAACAATATAATAAAGTGAAAGATAATATTCATACTTATATATAATAACCAGGAATAAAAAAACCTCACCAAATTTCACTGAAACACTAACAAATTTTTTTTTATTGAAAAAATAGTTAAACATATAATGTTCATGTATAGCAGTGATGGAAAATTTAAAAATTTAGATGGTACTGACCACCAAGCAAAAGAGTACTTTTTCAACATTTTGGTACTTTTTCAAGCATATTTTTTGTGGAAAATAAACTTAAAAATAAAAAACTAAATACATAATTTTTTTAAAATTTTTTTTTTTATTAGCATATTATTAAAAAAAAAAACAAAATATGCTAAAATGGGAACACTGCAACCAAGTCCCCGTAATATCTGGGGTCTTCGAAAACCCCATTTCACCAGACATACGGGCAAACGGTCAACCGGATTTGAACTTCTGTTCTCATAAGGATCCATTATATATATATATATACTTTATAGGGTAAACGATCAATATTATAGAAATTACAAACGGAAAGACCATTTTACCTTCGGTGAAGGGTATAAAAACATGAACGAAAAAAGAACAATACATTTTATGTAGGCAATGTTGTCAACAGGGCTGTGGAATCGGAGTTGTAGAGTCGGAGTTGAGGTGTTTGTACCGGAGTCGAAGTACCCACAAACACTTGCGACTCCGACTCCAAAACTTTTCGGCATAAAATATTAAGAAAAATGGTCTAATATATTCCCAAACAAAAATACTTCGATATTGGCGATGCAATATATAAAATATTGATTCTAAATTTTTACAGAATCATTTTCTTGCTATATTTAACCATTTAAAAGGTACTGCATAAAAAAGAGTTTAAAGTCAAATAAGCTCCAATCTCATATACATTTAGCAGAGTTCTTAATTGCAGATATTGTGTCAGCTCATAAAGAAGAGAAGCTAAGTGGAAAATTAGCAGTGAGAAATTTAACAGTGAGATTAGGAGTCGTAGTTGGAATTTCAGCCCTAGTTGTCAATTTTTGAAAAAAATATCAAAGCTAAATTTCTAAACAAAGAAGCATAACAAGAAAAAGAGTACTTAAACGGACGTGGGGGTACCGTGGTATTTGTTAAAGGAAAGAGTACTAAAAATAGTACCATAGTACTGAATTTTTCATCACTGATGTATAGTTTATGTAGAACAGTTTATATACCAAATACATATGCAATACATAATCAATTGTTTAATAAAACAATGAATTTTTTATTTAAATTTCATTCAAATCAACTTATTCTTATTTTGCTTATTTAAAATCTTGATTAATTGATTTATCATAGTTTTTAATAATTTAAATTTTAAATAACTAAATAATTTAATTTTTTAATTTTATATATTTTGCACAAAAAAACCTAAAATTACTTATTTCACAAAAAATTAATTTACGGGTTTTCAGTAAATAAGCGATAATGTTTTACAAAATAATAGTAATAAAGGCAATTTCATGCAAATGTATACATATCGCACCTAATCAACAAGAGGGAATTACCTCAAAATTTTTATTTTTTTACTTTTTCGAAGAAATCGATACATTATATTCATATCCACCCGCTATAAAAATATCATATTATTTTCCCAACTTGTTGGTTGTGAAACGGCTGGTTTTAGAATTGTTTTTCATATGCTTTCAATTTTAAATTAAAAATTATTTTTCTTCTACTGAAAATTTTTAAATTTTGAGTTACTACCCTCTTGTTGATTAAGTGCGATATGTATAATAGTGTGTAAAAAAAAAATAATATTTTGTGCCCCACCTTTTTTTTTTTTTGAAGCTTATAGTGTGAAGTATTTTTGTGATTTTTTCAGATTTTTCGGAAGAGGTTTAGAGGTCGCTAAAATCGAATTTAACCCAAAAATCAGGTTTTCTCAACTTTTTTGAATTTTGCTGATTACTCGGCCCATTAGCACGATTTTCTTTGTTACTAAGGCCCCTATTATGAGTTACATTCGATAAACGATTTTCGCTGGCTATCGAACATCGACTATCGAATGTTAATTTGGTATTATGAGTAGGCAGCACTGTCGAAAATTTCGTTGTGCATCGAATTTTTCAACGAAAACAAATTTGCTTTCGACGGTGTAAATAATTTATATAAAAATTGTTGAAAATGTAAGTTTTTGGTTATTTATTAGTTTTGGTGTTCAAATTCAACATTCTTAATTATTTTTGGTTATTTTATGCAAGTCTAAAGTCGACAGTAGTAAAGGCCGGTATTCACTATCCTACATAATCGTACGATTCATTCACACGATAATCTGACGGAATTCTATTCGACTTAAAAAAATGTCTGCAAAATCTGCTGTCGATGCCAACTCTGAAAGATGCAAACTCAAATGACTCAGCTACTTTACAAGGATATGCAACTCTGATCGCATAGAATCTATCATTTTATGAAAATTTTCATAAATATTTGCAAGTCGGACAGACTGTCAAAAAAATCTGTCACTCAATTCATTTTTAAGCCACACTGTCATACATTATGAGCACACACGATTTTTTTAACATATCGTGCGACTAAATAGGATAGTGAATACCGGCCTTAAGCGGCAGTTGGAAAAGCTTGTTTCCCTTATGGAACAAAATCCTTTGTTGGAAAAAGGAATTTTTATAAAAGTTCAGGCTACAGGTACAGGCCAGTTAAAGTAAGCGTTCATCTTCATCAGATGAATCATCGTACTATAATTCCGTTTTATTTTTTAAATTTGTAAACAAAAATTTTTTATTTAAAGTGACAGCTGATAGAAAATGTACTACTGTGAATAAACTAAATCACAATAGTACTTTTTTATCGAATGTGTGCCATACTACCAAATGAAAATTCGTTCGATCAACCAATTCGACTGCTGTCGAAAATCGAATTAAGTTCATAATAGGCACCTAAGTCAATTTTTTTAAAGAAAACTTCTCAAACTTTTCATTGCAAAAAAAAAAATAATTGAATTTGCTCTTAATGTTCCAAAGTTATACCCTTTTTAAGTTTTGTACCCATTTTGTGAAATTAAGAATATTGTAATGTGTTTGCCAGTTATGCATCGGATTTGTTTTAATGTTAGATATTTAGATATTAGGTATTCTTTTAAAATATTAAATATGGGTGGTCTTTTGTTCTGTTGCACAGACTTCAGCAATGCGAGTCCAAAAAATTCTAGGCAGGTTACTTCTCATACCCAAAAATAAAAAATTAAAAAACTATTTTTTTAGTTTTCAATTATTTATTACAGCTTTTACGATGAAGCTCTATGCCCTGCAATAAATTCTGAAAGTCTCAAAAAAATGCTGGGGTACCTATAAAAATACAAAAAAAATTTTTTTTTTTTTGACACACTAATGTATAATTAAGAAATATAACTAATTTTGAAATTTTGCTTTTGTTTTAAATGTAATTTTCTATGCGAACGTTAACGTTCGAAATCGTTGAACAGGGCATAAATTGAAATAAATAAGATAATAAGAGAAAACCTACTTTCGCTTAAGCTTTCCATTTTCGACATAGATTGAAATAAAACGATGGGTCTTTGATACGATCTTCAAAGACGTAGTCGATTTTTGAACAAAAATTCTGAAAATTTATATGCAGGCTTTTTGCTTTTGGGTACAAATGTTTGAAATCTTTGTCAATCTACAAAAATATACATATTAGTTTAAAAAAGTACAAGTCAAAACCTAAACATACCAGCTTGAAACCCAATGTCCATTAGAATTGCTTCGATGTCATTATCAATACTGTCTTCCGAAGTGTTATATATTATTATAACTGTCGTATAATAGAACTTAATCTATATGAAATTAATCATGTTATTCTTTGAAATATTTATCATGTTATCTAAATCGAAAAAATATTTATTGTTCCTATTTTTATCGTTCTTAATTGTTGTTAATAAATTTTTATAAATAAATCTTACAAAATACAATATTGGTGTCAGAAGTGGGATACATAGAATGAGTATCCCACAGGAGCAATTATCGACGGCCATTGAATTGTTGGCAGGGGCAGTTCGCTCTACAGTAACAGATGCAACGCATCTAGCGGTTGTTGCGCGTTCTTCTTCATCCACATCTGCTGGGGAACGTTTTCCAAAATCACCACAATTCTCGATTTCCGAATACAGGCAAGAAGATGGAGGGACAGTGTCTGATTATTTTACAAGATCTGAATGGGCATTGCAGCTATCAAAAAAAAGTGAAACCGAACACGCGGATTATGCACTGGTACACATGGGTACGCAGCTCAATACAGATTTGAAAATTTTAACCAGCCCAAGATTACTTGGAGAATTAAGCTATGCCGAAATTAAGGAGCTTCTTATTAAACATTTCGATTGAAAAAGAAACACATATGCGGAAAGTGTCAACTTTAGACAAATCAAACAAGAACAAGGCGAGTCGATTGCAAATTTTGGCTTACGATTAAAAAATGGTGCAGTTTTTTGTGAGTATGGTCAATTTTTAGACAGGATGTTAATAGAGCAAATGTTAATGGGGTTGGCATCTACAAATTCTTGTGATGAGCTGATCGCTAAACAACCAAGAAGTTTTGATGAAGCATATGAAATTGCTTATGCTAGATAATTAACCAATCACGCAACAAAGGAGATTAACGGCCGTGAGATCTTCTAACCTGAAGCAACATAGAAGTTGGGTTTTACTCCTGTTAAAATAAAAACTAAGAATTCTAAAACAGATACAGCTTCCTCAAATAAGTTTAGATGTTATGGGTGTAATGGAAATCACATGAGAAAGGACTGTAAATTTAAAAAGGCAAAATGTTTTGCTTGTGGGAAGCTGGGGCACATTTCAAAAGTATGTAAGGCAAAAACTGGGCAAGTTTCGTGTCAACAAGATGGTGGCGATTATGAGGCGGTTGAGCAATCGTGTTTCGTTAATCAAGTTAAGCATTCGAAACCATATGATAAAAAGATTATTTCTATAAATATCGAAGGGAAGGTTTTGGAAATGGAATTGGATACAGGTGATCCTTCTGACAGAAAGTTTGCTAGTTATACAGGTCATTTCATTAATTGTATTGGCAGAGTCGTGGTTAACGTTACGTTTAGAAAAACTTCTCGTGTTTTGAATTTATATGTTGTGGACGACGAGTTAGATTCGTTGTGTGGACGCGAATGGATAACTCATTTTGCTTATGAGAATGATTTTTTCAGACTGGTTTTCATATTCAAGGAAGGTTAATATACAAAAGGATGGGTTCAATTCCAATATTTTTCATAGTATTTCTTCCGAAGTTAATGTTGTTAATGCTATCCAAAAAAATCAACTGAAGCAAATTATTGATCGTTATAATATTAAATAAATACATAGGCGCTATTTGAGAAAAGCGAATGGCAAATCTTTAAGTGCACAGCTAAGGCTTCGATTGAACAAAACTTTTTTTCACATATAAAACACTTTATTCTCACAAATTTTTTAAAATTCTTACGTTTGTTATTTTATTTATTTTTTGATTTGTTTCGCTTATTATTTTTTTCTTCACTTATCCAGAAGCGTGGTTTATAAAGTAATGCCGTAATTTACTAAACTGCTTCAATTCTACTGGCTTTTAATGATATTTAGTTAAATTTTACTAAATTTCTTCAATATAACTGGCCTTTTTTGAAATATTTGTGCCATTAGTCAGTTTGAAGAATTTTCTTCATATTTACTAAAATAAATTACTTTACTAAAACTGTAACGAAATGTTATTTAACTCAACATCTAAATTGTTTATTATTATTCTTCATCTTCATTACGTTAGAAAAAAATTGCGAAACATATTCATATAAACTAAAATTTTATTCAAATTTACTTCCATGAGGGGTGTAAACTTAACTATTATTGTGCGTTTTTTCGTTTACGATTCGTTACTACCACTTTTACTTAATTGTTGTTGTTATAGTAGAATTTTAATTAATTTTTTTAACAAAATTTTATTCAAATAAACTATTTCTACTAAAATATATTTTTTGCTAAAAAAAAATGTTGTATTTATATTTGAAGAAAATTCGTCAATATGGATAAGCCGACAGTTGATTTGAAAGAAATTTTAGTTTATTTGACTATTTTTTTCGTTTAAGGTTTACTAAATTTTTTCGTTATTATTACCTGCAATATTTTTTTTCTGTGTATTTTCTTCAAAATTTCCCGGGAATCCCGCAATGAATTCCCGGGAAAGCGGGAACTAAAAACAACTGAAAATGCCGGGAATTCTACTTTTAAGACAAAAATTTAATGAAACTTTTTGTTTTTGGTGCGGCTTAAGGCTAGATTACACTATTATACTTTGTATTAATACATGTCAAAAACTCAAGTAATATGACAAAGTGTGATAGTGTGAATGCAATGTATCACAAGTATTACGAAAAAAGTTTGACATCCCATACGACTTAATCGTTTTTTGAAAAATTTCTAAACGCTAATACTTTTCATTGGATCAGGGTTGCATTTTAACAAAAGCATGTTCATGTGTGATAGTGTGACTACAAACTGTAATGTTACATTAGATTTTTTGACAGTCACAACAAAACTCATTAGATTTCCACCTCACAAAGTATTATGGAATACGTAAGGCTTGTGAGATAGTGTAATCTAGCCTTTAGCATCAAACATGTGTCTTTGACTAAAAAGATCAAATGTTTTTGGCTTTTGTTGGTGTGGGTTCAGCCTAAATTGTGTATTATATTACACAAAAACCAATCAATACTTTTTCAAATGAACCGCATTTGAAGAAAAAAATAATGGTATAAATAATAATATGCATACCGAAACTTTTAAAACAATACTTTAATCATTAACTGCCTGTTTGTAGAATGCGAGCGCAAAAGTGACTCGCATAACTTACATTTCAACGAGTCACTTTTGCGCTCCTGTTCTACAAACAGGCAGTAAAATGGCCAATTAAAAAAAAAAGCACGTGTTTAAGCTTCTCTTGATACTGAATATTTGACAACCATAATATTCTTTACCATTCCCGTTCTCTCTTCTTATCAGCATAATTTTGCATCATCTGTAATCCTGTCTATCACATTACAGAAAATCAATATGATCGGGGAACTGGTTTTTTACTTTTGTCCACCTTAAATACATAAAGCCCCACGGTGTGTAGCCAATTTAGCTATTTTATCGTAGTATGTTATTGTGGTTTAACTATTAGCGAGTTGTTTAGCAATTTTTTCGTTATAATAGTTTTGACTGTTTTTAAAATATTTTTTGACATCATTATTAAAGAGTTGCTCTGAAATAAACCAAGAAGCAGGACCAACTCACTTTACAGGTGGATTTGAAAACACAGCTTAGCTACTTTTTTCTATACTTAAAAAAAGAAATGTCAAATGTTGCAACAATTTACATACATGTGTATTACAAATAACGTTTATGAAAATTTTTAAACGTTTTGAATATAAATTTTAACAATATGTATTGAAAATAATAGTTTATAGATAATATTGTTAAGAGCGTAGTTTGCAGATATTTATTTATTTTTTAAAGCAAAATTGTTGCTAACATTGTGAACAGACAAAGAAAATGTTGCTTGCATTGTGAATCTGGGTTAGGACTTTTTTAGATTTTGCTCTTAATCGCATAAGTACTAGATTTCGTTGCAGTGATATTAAAGAGTGTATGATGCAAGCCTTTGAAATTCTTAAAATGACAATTTAATTTCAGCAAGGTCTACAGCTTAGGCAAGTTAATTTTTATTTACCTACATTCGTTTGTTTTTTTTTTTTTTCATCATTATTCCCACTCCGGATTCGTGGCTGCTGACCGTTTCCCTCCCGGAATAAATCATAATAGTCTGGGATGTAGTTGACGAGTATTCTCCAGAGCCTGTCCAGCGGATCTCACTCAAGCCTAAGATGGCAAGGCCGTATCGCTGCATTTCACGTTCAACTTGCATGTACTTGGCATTCATACCTGAGTTGATGTTGTCAGTATCTCATAGCGTTCTTACGTTTTAGGCGCCCTATGCTCCAAAAGGAGTTAGAGGAACACATATATATATATTTATATATATATTCGTTTGTACATACAATGAGCGCCGAAATTGAGTCAACATTGACAAGAACTTTGTGTTGTCTTTTATTACAATAAGTAATTTAAAGTTAAATAAAATTAAAGACTTTTCAAACTACTTCGTTTCTTTTAGGCCAACCTGCATCTATTTTATAGTAACTAGATTTTTTTCTTCTTTTTTTTGGGTGACTATTATTCAATTGTAATAAATCTTTGTCATAATCACAAGAGCAAAAAAAAAAATCGAAAAAGAAAACAACAATCAAAATTTTAAAATAACCAACAGCAAAAATAACAAATCAAAAAAGAATAAATTTTTTATCTTTACTTTTAACCACACGCTTTAAAAACAACTGCAACAGCAGAAACATACTCAGAAATTGCAACAAATACTTGCACAATAACAACAACAAAATGATTCTAACTTAAGGAACATTTGCAGTAGCTGCTGCAACAAACAGCAGCAACAACATACAAGCAACATAAATGCAACTAAAACTGTGTATGAACATTACACCCGTAATACTTTATAATCATAACATAAATTAAACTCGAACGTAAATGTTAGTAGAAAAACCAGTTTATATTACACAGTACAACATTTTTCAGTTAATTGATTGCCAACTCAATTCTGTGAACTGTATGTGAAATTAGACCCAAAAAGAAGAATTTCTGCATCATTCGTTTTGTCTTCTTACCTGCGATTTGAAGTTAGTATCGATTTGAAGTTAGTACTATCGTATAGGGGAATTTATCACGTTTTAGGCCCTGTTGTTTGACATAGCTCGACAACCACTAGCCCAATTTAGTTGAAATAAATTTTAAAAAATTAAGAATTACAATTCCCTTAATCTGTTCATATATTGTTTTCCTATACAAGTAACACTTTCGAAGTTAAAAATGAATGTATGAAGGGAAAAAATTATTTTTTGCCTAAAAATTTAAATTTTTTTTTTTTTTAAATACATAAAAAATGCAAAATGGAAAAAAGTTTCAAGTCTAGTTATTTTTTCGCAAAGTCACATAACCTATGAGCAAAATGAGACAAAGATCATAAAAATCGATGCACGCGTTTCGCTTTTATTCGCAATTGAGTAAAGGTATGAATTTCAAAAATCAGTTATAGCCACCACCCTTAAAATAAAAATATAAATTAAAAAATTATCATGCAAAAAAAAACTTTATTTATAAAAACTTAATGAAAATAAAATAATATGCAATTAATACGCAATTATAATATGCATAAAAACAAAATTTAGAACATTTTTTCAATTATTGGCAATATCCATCCTTGTAGAAGTTGACGCTTGTGGTTCTGATGATCTTGTTTTCTTCGTAGGTTGTTCATATTCATGGTCTGAGTCTGTATCGTCTTGGCGTTGTCGGTATGATGTTGCGCTGACATTTTGCTGTGTGAGTTTTCTTCTCTTCAAAAATGATGTCAGCCATTCGGAGTCGTGTTGTGATAGTCCCAGCTTGGCCACAATGTAATCCATTTCGATTTGTGGTAGCGGTTGTGGTGAACTATTTTCAATATCGGGTATCCAATCAGCATCATCCAAATCATTCGGATTGGTGAAAACGGTTTCGGCTAGCAGGGACACAGTATCCGCACTCGGAGGTTAAGGTGCATCGGTATCAGCAGGGCGTTGCACTGGAAGTGTGGCAGTAAATGCAGCTTTTGTTTTCAATTGTTGTCTGTGTAATCCAGGACGAAAATTTATGCATGCATAGCACCTGGATTCATCATGTCCAGTTGTGTCTTCCACCCAAATTACTGGATTCATAAAAGATAACTTTCTACTTTTTCCGTGAATCCATTTTAGAAGGGTAGTATAACAACTGTTGCACACTGTGTTCGGCGTAAAATTTGCACCACTTAAATCTGCTTCATCGAAATAATTACAATACGCGGTTTTGAATTGCTCAGTAAACAAATTTTTTCGATCTTTTTTCTGTATTTTTCGGACGATATGACCACAAACGTAACAATATTCATCCAAATATGGGCACTTGTTGTTTTCCATATTGATATATTTTATGTTTTGTTGTTATTCACTTTTAAAAAACTGGAGAAAAATCACTTTTACTGTTCGCGTTCGTCGGCACTGGCTGAATGCCAAAAATCGATCAATGCACACCTATAAATACTACGTATTTTTGAATATTTTACTGCCAGGTACTTATAAATGGGCGCGTATTTTAAGGGCGGCTGGCTATATACCTGATTCAGCACTTGTACGTTTCAAACTGTGCAAAACTTTCCAAATAATGACCACCCTTAAATGTGGGTGCAATTTCTGTAAAAAAATCATATAGGTAGCCACCGGAAAAACCCAAATAATAAAAAGGTCCACTTTCCGTTTAATTGTCCACGTACATTTATTACCGCAATCATAAAAATCAAATAACCTTTTGTTACTTCCTTTTTTTTTAATTCTCAGAATCATGAAAAAGGTGTCAATGTTTTCTCCAAATAATGTTGTGCATATCTCGAGCAAATTTTTGAAATTCATACATTTACTCAATTGCGAATAAAAGCGAAACGCGTGCATCGATTTTTATGATCTTTGTCTCATTTTGCTCATAGGTTATGTGACTTTGCGAAAAAATAACTAGACTTGAAACTTTTTTCCATTTTGCATTTTTTATGTATTTTTAAAAAAAAAAATTTAAATTTTTAGGCAAAAAATAATTTTTTCCCTTCATACATTCATTTTTAACTTCGAAAGTGTTACTTGTATAGGAAAACAATATATGAACAGATTAAGGGAATTGTAATTCTTAATTTTTTAAAATTTATTTCAACTAAATTGGGCTAGTGGTTGTCGAGCTATGTCAAACAACAGGGCCTAAAACGTGATAAATTCCCCTATACGATAGTACTAACTTCAAATCGATACTAACTTCAAATCGCAGGTAAGAAGACAAAACGAATGATGCAGAAATTCTTCTTTTTGGGTCTAATTTCACATACAGTTCACAGAATTGAGTTGGCAAATCATGTGTTGTACTGTGTTAGGTTAGGTTCAATGGGCAGCCGACACGAGGACGGCTCACTTGGATCCTAATAACGGTCTCTTTGTGATACTTTTAGACAGTGACAAGAGTCAGCCAGTATTCGCGAGACTATTCCCCAAAATTCACTTTGGCCTCGAACCACCTCGACTCCCTGCAGAACAGACAGATCGATTTCAGTCCCACACTAGACACATCGTCCAAACGTGGCAATTTAGGTCTCCAAAAATGCCTAAGCCTAATATCTCCGAGACCGGAACGTTAAAAAAGTAGTTTAAGAAAAAAAAAAAATTGAATTAAATCCCTAAAATTTTTCATTCAAAGCTAATGTAAAGTTAAGGGGTCCATACACGACTACAGAATGCACGCGTACTCAAGTGATTGCAGCGTTCTGAATTTTGGAGATTTGTCCCCGAATAGGGGATTTTTGTAATTGGGGATAAAAGTTTCGTGAAGATCACCAGGGGACTTTTTTTTTTTTTTTTTTTTTTGTTTGGGAAAGATTACTTTTTTCGCTGGAGATTTTTAGGCATAATATATTATTATAAATGGCAATTTAAGTCTTTTTGGCGGTTCGAAGCCTCTTTAAGAGCTTGATGAAATAGTTTTATATCTGCTTGTTGTACCAACAAGTAACGTTTGTGTTGAACGAGTCTCTTCTATAACGATATGAGTTATTATAAGCTCTTTTTAGAATAAATACCGACTTTAAAAATAAATAAATAAAAATGTGTACGGAGATATGTAGAACTCAATGTATAAATAACATGGGTTTAAATATTAAACAAATGGATGTTTTTAAATAAATAAATGTATGCATATTTTTCCTTTGACATAATATTATGTTTATTTTTTATTTTCAAGAAAACGTGGGGATTTTTGGGGATGAGAAATAGCAAATTGGGGATAAGGTATAAAATAAAACTGTGAACTCTGAGCGATTGTACCAGCCGATTAACCGTGTGGGTTAATACAATAATATCTACATTTTTTATTTATATTTTGTGGGTTTTATTAAGCAAGATAAGTTGAAATTTTTGTTCATGGCTTAACGTTAACGCTCTTATTTAAGCATGTCATTTCAGCGTTAAAACGATGAGCTAGAAAATTTTATGCTTGACGCGCAGTTTGACATAATTTTCTCTATAAAGAAAATATTTGACAATATTTCTCATATAGGGCGTTTACATTACAACGAAATCTAGTAGATTTCATTTAGGCATGTTTATCATGTCAAATTCAACGCAACGCAAAATAATAATATTTAGGACCTAATCATGTAAAACGCAACGCAATGCCAAAGAATTGCATTGAAAACACAAACAATGTCATAAATATTTTGTAATTTTGTTGTTGCTTCCTACAGAAATTCACATTGTATTTTAAAATTTCAAACGCTGCACATCGTGTGCCGTTGAAAATTTTAAAGCGGTACATGAATTTCTGTAGGAAGCAACGACAAAATTACAAAATATTTATGAAATTCTTGCTTTCAATATTATTCTTTGGCGTTGAGCTGCGTTTTACATGATTAGGGCCCTAAAGCACAAACAATGTTTAATCAAGTGAATTATGTCCAATTTTCAAGATAGTATTTAAATCTATATTATGTTAATTTTCATATAAACTTAAATCGTATTTAAATACAGATTAATTTTTTTAAGTTTTATTTGAAAAGTCTTATTTAATGATACAACAAAACTGGGGCTAAACGATGTTTTTCATACAGTTTGACATAACTTTATGCCAGAGAATGCGGTCGAGAAATAAAATCAATTTTATTTTGAAACCGTTTTTTCTAATGCTCTCAGATAGAGACAATTATTCTCCCAACAATGCTACCATACTTTCTTTCAATTTCATACATTTTGTTAACAAAGAAAAATAAGAACAAAAGAAATGAGAGAGGATTTCAAGTTACTGTCGACGTTTTAATTATGGGCTTAAGAATTTTTGCCTAAAGTTGAAGACTCAATTCTGTTTCATCATTTAATTAGGACAAAAAAAAAGTATGGTAGCACCACTAAATAAAAAAAATATCATAAAAAGTGTAATTATTTACAAGGTGGACTCAAAAAAACAGCTGACTGTTATTGCTTTGCCTGTTATTGTTGTATTGTTGTGATACTGACGCCACCAATGAAAACTTAAGTTGAATTTAATTGTACCACACCGGTAAATTAGGTTAAATTTAAGAGTTTATGAAGAAAAGAATTTTGTATTTAGAACGATTTTAAACATAAATGTGTTATAATATCAATCCTGAAACTCGGCCATTAAATGTTTAGTCAGGTGTATTAAACGTTTAATTTATACTATTTATTTGTTTAATGGTGCAAATTTAATTAATTTTTTAATTAATATCACAAATTTTTTAACTGAAATCAAATTTAAAATTTTCTGTACAGATTTCGTCCAACTCTTGTCACGGAGTAAATATTGTTTTGTATGGGAAATCTAGTCAAAAACAAGTTAGAGTGCTATATTCGTCTGTGATATATACATATGTGTTAATAACTAATCTTCATAAAACAGACGTCAGCATTAAAATTGGTTGCGGCTTCGACCTTTATTAAATTATTGACCGACAATCAGAAAGTTGTATGCGTTTCTTTTTAGAACTTTGAACTGGCTTGAGTAAAATATCATGATTCGTAACAGTTTTAGTCGAACTAAAATGATTTCTAAAAGGGTAATTTGTATTGGACCTATTGCAAATTATGGACCAATTCAGAAGACTGATTTCTGGTATTAAACAATCCGTAATTAGAAAAAATTTTAATACTGCAGTGAAATAAGTTTTAGCGTTTACAGGGAATTTCAGAAGGCTTCCTAATATGGTATTTAAGGTAAATTATGGAACGTATATTATAAAATTGCATAACATTTTTTATGGCCATATAAAGCCATATGAAATTGGACAAATTTTACCGCAATATCTATATCTGCTACGATTTTAGGCGAATTTAATTATCTTCCCAAAGTGGGCTTTATATGGGGCCTATGGTAAATTATGGACCGACCATCATGCATTTATTAGTGCGAGTTCTAGTCCTATAAAACTGTGAAGTATTAAATGTTATTATTCTTTCACATATTATTTATTTATTTATTTCCAATTCTATACACAAGACTTAATTATGATATCATTATTTATTGCGGTTTTAGGCGTACTAAACTGTTTTCCGTTTATATGGGGCCTAGTGTAAATTATGGACCGATCTTCACGAAATTTGACAGTTTGATTTCTAGTCATATAAAACTGCGACGTGCCGAATTCAATTATGATATCATTATATTGTGCGTACTAAACTGTTTTCGGGGAGTAGGCCAATTATGGACCGATCTTAACGAAATTTAACAGTATGATTTGCAGTCGTATAAAACGATTTTGTGCAAAATTTAATATCATTCCGTGCTTTATTCCAACATTTATTTTAGTTTTTGTAACAAAATAATCAATTTTTTAGGTTGGTGGTTCCACATTATAGTTCATATCTCTGATCCTACTGAACCGATGTAGCTGGATTTCAATCCCAAACTGCTTACGATAACAACAAGCAATTTGAGACCAAGTTTGGTCTTTTCTTTTGAGTTTTTTGAAAGTGAGCGTGTTTTCAACAAACAGACAGACGGACAGACAGACGAGCATGGCTAAATCGACTCTTAGAATTACATACTCGAATTTGTCATTCACAGAATGACAAACTTAGTATACCCTCATTGACTACTAGTGGTGGTGGAGGGTATAACAAGATTTGGCTCGAAGTCTCGTAAGTACTAGATTTCGTTGTGGTATAAATTGGCTATTATATGGAAATTATGAAGAGAAAAGATTGAAAAAAGATTATACCGAAGACAAAATATTGAACTAAATTTTTGTCTTAAGATAAAATGTTGAACTTAAGTGTTCTCTTAAGGGAATATCGGGCCTGTTCTGAAAATCACGTGATTTCAAATCGCGTGCTTTTTAAAATCACACGTGTGATTTTGTGGTGTTCTGAAAATCATTTCGTTTTTGTTTCTCGGTGTGCCTTCGGCAATAGAAAAACACACCGAAACTCACATAATACGGAACACAAAAATATCACACGTGTGATTTTTAAAGGCACATGTTATTTGAAATCACGTGATTTGAATAATAGTGATTTTCAGAACAGGCCTGTATATTTAACTTTTATTTTCTCTAAAAAGTAAAATTATCAAATAATTCTATAGAAATGTTGAATGTTGAAAAGCGTTAAATTATTTCCTGTCTTAAAAAAAGTATGTAATAAAACTAATTTTTTCTTCGGCTGTATTAACGAGAGAGTGTATGTGACACTTTAATACAATATTATTGTTGTTGTAATATTAGTGATTTATAACTCGAATATTGTTTGTGACATTGTGTCACTGTTATTCATGTTGTTGCCTGGTATTATTAGTTGCTGTATGTATTTTACTGTAACTTGTTGTTACATATTCTCTGTAGCTGTTGCTATTTTGATGTCTACGATCTATTTCTAATTGTGGTTGTTGTTGCTACTGCTGTTGATATCATAGTTCTTGTTCTTTTTCTTGTTTTTTTGTGGCTAAACACACAAATGTTGCAGAAATGTGGCATGGCAGACTCAGTTTGCTTCGGTTTAACTCTATGTTTGGCATGGTTTTTGGTTCATTACAAAGTTGGGTTGATTTTGGTTTTGTGGCGTCAATATGTTACACCAACAACTACAAGAACAGTTTAATTTTAATTTTAATTTTATTATTTTTATTTTTTGCAAATATTATAACAGAAAAACATATGAAAGTTAATTGTATTGACAAACTCACACTCTCGCATTTAGTCTTTCAGTCAGCAACAAAAATTATGTTTATGGCTGCAAGTTGTTGAAGTTCGAATACGAGTGGATGGTGGCAAAACGAGCATAAACTGTGAAAGTGCTTTGGCGTTTTTTCTGTTATTGATTATTGTATTCTTAAATTAGCAGTTTTGTTAGCAAAGTGACCAGTGACATTGAAGTTTTTTTTTTTTAAATTGATTTGATTTTGGAATTTTCCACCAACCACCACAATTTTATGTATAATCCGAAAGCTGTTATAGCCAATAACCATACTTGGTATGATCTGGTAATTTATTTATGTTTTTGTTTATAACAAATTCTATATAGATATTATTGAGTTTTTAAAGGTATCATTTGTTTATATAGAGTTGCCAGATGGTTAAATTTTAATTCGGTTAAAATAAATTGGTGGACAAAATTTCTTTTGATAGAAAATATTGATTTAATTTAAACTAAAAACAAAATAATCAAAAAAAAAATTTTTTTATTCCTCGGGAACTTGTTCCTTCTCTGAGGAGAAAACATTTGACAAACATTTCCCCAATGAAAAAATTTTTGACAAAACTTTCTCTGGAAAGAAAATATTTGACGATATATTCTCTAAAAAGAAATTTCGTGACACGTGGGCTTTCTACGGCAAATTTGCAAGACAAATCATATAGACAATGTGTTGTCGACACAGTTCTGTTTAATCATTAAACGATCATACAGATCTGCTTCGTGGTACCTATTTTAATACAATTTGACATGAAAATTTTCCATTAAAACCCGTCATGATATACACTCTATCTTATTTTTACAGCGCGTTCTATGTTCTCACATAAAGAAACTAACAGACTGGCCCACGATGTCGACCGTCTTAAGCGAGCAACAACAAGTATCGTTCTCATAAACGCATCACTAACTATCGACTTATCGGTCGACCGGTTTTACTCTAAAAATTTATTGCCACATAAACAATTTTACAAATGAAACGGTACTTTGAAAATAAATATCGGACAAACATGTAAATTAAGCTACAAACAAAGCAGTAAACAAAACGAAGCCGTAAAGAAAAAAATCAAACAAAGCAGTAAATAAAAAATATAGAATAGAATTTCGTGAAAAAAATTTTACAAAATAGATTTAATATTTGACAAATCTATAGCGTGATTCATCGTGAGGTTTGATTTTCAATATGCTTTTTTTACAGATCAAGCGTGACTCATATAAAACTGTCTTGTCATTTTTGTTCAGTTTCGTTTGGCAAGTCATCATGGGAAGGCTCACACCACAACACCGTCTCCAAATTGTATTCAGCTATAATACAATACACAGAAAAAAGTTTTTTATTAATTAAAAAAATTGTTTGATACGTATTTAAATTTAATAAATGTGATAACTGAATCAATAATTTTTTTAGTTGAAAGAAAATTTCAAATATAATTTTGATTTAATTAATATTTAAGTTGTTTTGAATTAAATTTTTATTAAAAATATTAATTAAATATCAAAAAATATTAATTGACTTTTTCGTTTAAAAAAAAATAATTAAAACTTGTAGAATAATTGTTGGGAACTGTGAATATTTAATTTTATAAATTAACACAAGTTTTTTGATCATTTTTTAATTAAAATTAAAAATATCATTTACTGAAAAAAATATTAAAAATTTTAATATTTTTAGTAATCAATATAATCATTTTGTTAATAGGTGCAAATTCAACAACTTGTTTGCTTGAAATAATAAATAAGGTATAAATTTGGTGATTAGAGAAAATTTTGAATTTTTTCTGTGTAAAAATCCGGAGTTTTATCGTGAAATTTTGTTCAATGATGAAAAACTTTTCTGGATCAATGGATGCGTTAATAAACGAAAATGACGTTAGTAAATGAAAATGTATTTGGGCTAATGAGCAACCCGAAGAGTATCTATAGCTATCATTATATCCATTAAAAACAACGGTATGGTGTAGTTAGTCTATTGATCTTTGGTCCATATTTCTTCAAAAATGAGAAAAATTAGAGTGTTACCGTCAATGGTAACCGCTATTGCACCCTCTTAACAGACTATGTGCTTTCTTAAGTTAAAGCGCATGATCTCGGTAAGCCCTGGTTGCAACAAGACGGCGCTTCGAGCCCTACAGCGCGTGGAACAATGACCTTGTTGGGAAATCATTTATTTCACTTTTTGCTACGGAAAATTGGCCACCTAGATCGTGCGATTCACACCTTTGGACTATTTTCTCTGGGAATATGTAAAGTCGGAAGTCTTCAGGAATAAACCCGCTAAGATTAACGCACTGGGAGCCAACATTACTCGTGCTATTCGCGAGATACCAGTTTGAACGAGTCGCCCAAAATTGGACCTTCCAAATGGACCACCTCCGACGTAGTCATGAGCAACATTTACATGATATCATTTTCAATAAATAAATGCCATAAATTGTATTTTTAACCGATAATAAACATTTTAAGTTCACTTTTAAGTTTATGTGTTTAATTTTACGTTAGAAATCAAACCTCACGATGAATCACCCGTTATACATACATATAATTTTATTGGTGGTGTTGTTTAAAACATAATATGAATAAAGAAAAATATTAAGTGTTGGTTAAAAGAAAAATTTCGCTTAGGCCCTCATTGTGTAAAACGCAACGCAACGCCAAAAATTTGCATTAAAAGCAAAAACAAAGTCAAAAATATTTAATAATTTTGTTGTTTCTTTCTATAGAAATTCATATTGTGTTTTAAAATTTTTAACGCCACAAGATATGCAGCATTTAACATTTTAAAATTCAATTCAAAAATAAACCAAACAATAAAATGGGAGAGCATTTGAAGTTACTGCTGTCGATTTAAATATGAGTTGTGTTAATTTGGTAGCGTTTTAGTCTGAAGTTGAATTAAAGACATATACTTTTTTTATCACTTAATAGTTTTTCAGAAATATTTTATAAAATTTTCTTGGAGGAAAAAACGATTGACAATATTTTCTAAAAATGAGAATTTATTAGACAGATTAGTGGAATTTTTTTTAAACACTCATTAGGGAGGCTTCATTTTTTTGAAAAAACGAACTATTAGATAAAATGTTTCTCGAAGAATGAAATTTTTGACAAAACTCATCTCTTAATGAAAAATGGGCGAACGCATTTTGTTGTCTCCCAGGCGTCGAAGAGAGCAGGCTCGTTATTAAGAACATTTTTTCCTAAGAAATGTTTCTCTAAAATTTACACTAATTTACAAATGCATAAAAAATAATAGAATAGAAAGGAATAGAAAGAAAAATAAACTTGACAATTTAAAAAATATGACAAAAAATTAGATTTTATTATATAAAACTTTTTTTTTATTCGAAAGATCAATGAATGGCGTGAACATTTGAAAAATTACTTCGCGCATATGGGCACCGCAGCTGTTCTTGACGAAGCGTATTTTGGATGTCGAATTTCAGGCCACTTTTTTTATCACTTCTGGCCGTATGCCACACAGCGTGTAAGCCGCATCGAACGTGGGCTTATTCTTCATGTAATGGAGTCCATAAGGTCTACTGTCGACTGGTCTCACTCCATATGCGACAATTTCGTTTATTAACAAGAACGTTAAGTTAAAAATTAGACGTGCGCCATAAATGTCACAAAGTCGCCTACAACCAAATTTGGATAGTTTGGAAGCGTTGTGCAAGCGTTAATACATTCATGTTGATTTGCCAGACTATACTGAGCATAAATGTCAAAAAGTTAGAGGAGTATGAGAACTCGTTTGACAGCTAGCCCCTTCGTAAGTTTCAAGGCGAATTCATGTATACGATGGTATCGATACCAGGGCTGTCAGATGTGGCGATTTCTCGCCAAACGTGGCGATTTTCAAACTCTTTTGGCGACCTAATTTTCGATTTGGCGACATGGCGATTTTTTGGCGATTTATAAAATAGTTGGCGATTTTGTTGGCTATTTTTGATGAGCCATCTATTTGTTTTGAAATTTGTTAAATTCAAAACGAAGAAATAATATTTTTTTTTATTCTAATATTTCAATGTATGAAATTTGATGCATTCATAGGTATGACCAGTATTTAAAACTAAATAATGTTGAAATGGCTGATGAAGATAATCTTCGAGAATTTTTTTTTTTTTCACATTTAAATGGGCTCTTGAAAGAAGTAATAAGTAGAATTCTTTAAAAATGAATATAATGAAAGTTTATGAAAATTTTTCCATTATAAAATGTGACAAATTATCATATAAAATTTGTTTTTTTTAAAAATATTTTAAAGATTTTTTATGAATCCTAACTTACCCTTGGATGTTAATGAAATACAATAGAAAAAATACAGTTTGTTAAAAGAAAATTGTAATGATGATATTCAATCTAATTAAGATCAGTTTAGGCCAACAATTTATAGCTACAAGGATACGTCAGGTACCTGTATTGAAATATTGAAATTCACTAAATATCTGATTTGAAGTAGAATGCGATATGAAGTTTTCGACACGCTTTTACGAGCCAAAAGTTATATGAATATAAATAGCACATGTTGCATTTCTTTTCTACCTTCACAATGTATTTCAAAAAAGAAGACAACAAGTTAGTCTTCTTGGTGAACTATATAGCGTTTTAGTTATATAATAGAACTGCAACTACATACAAATATATTGTACATCCAATATTTGTTTAATACTTACCGCAAAATCCTTTTTTTTTGTTACTTTAAGTAGACTACTATAAAAAATTTTAAACATTGCACCTTTTTTGTTAAATAAAAATTAAACAAAATATATGGCGACTTTTTTTGAATTTTAGGCGGATTTTAGGGATACGGAACAAATTTTTTTTGGGATTTATGAAAAAATATTTTTAATTATTCTAAAAATACATATATTATTGTCGAAATCGAAAAAAATAAATGCTTTGACGATTTTGGCGATTTTTGACATTGAATTTGGCGAAAAAGATCAAAATCAATCTGACAACCCTGATCGATACTACAACAAGTAACAACACCAAAAGCACAGCAATGTATTTTTTTGTTGCTTTCGTTGATCGATATGTCAAAACCACAAGCAACTTTTTGGCATTTCTCTCTCTAAGTAAGAAAAAAAAAGTAGCACTGCTGTGCTTTCAACGCCATCTGATAAATGAATTCGCCTTGGTAAGTTCTATTGAGCTTTAAAAAGCACCCTTTAGTTATCTCAGCTGTCAAAAGAGCTATTTCTATGATAAGTAGGAAATGTGTTTATTTTGTTGCTGAAACGAAATTTCCTTCAACATTTGGATTATTATTTTGTTTCTTCTTTTAAAGCACTAAAATTGAAAACAATTCTCTGCTATGCAGTTCGAGCGTTTAAGAAGAAAATTGATTTTAAAGTTATGTGTGTTTTTTTATCAAAATAATTTTCTTGCGATTTAAAAAAATTTGCAAAAACATAATTTTATAATTTAAAATTTTAATTTTCAATTTTCCATTTAAAAGCAATTCCTCATACTTGGCAACACTACATAAATATACAATAATTTATGTTAACTTGATTATGTTAACCAAAGATTTTTCTATTTCCAAGTTATACAGCAAATTATACGAGGGTAGTTTTAAAATCATACTAATAAGCTATCAGACTAGATGATTTTATCTTAAGCTTAAGCTCTGCTCTCAAAGGACTGACAGAGTATACCTCGTTTATATATAATTTATAATTCTATTACTTATAAATGTTTCAAATTTATTTTCATGTCTTTAATCTCTCCTTCTATCTACCTGGTGGTGCAAGAATAAATAAGTTGTCGTATCATAAATATTTAATTCTTTATTTATAAAACTTTAATTTATCTTACGAGTCTTAGACCCAGGCAAGTGTCTATTAAACATTATTACTACTAATAGTTTTTGTTGTGCTGTAAATATTTAATATTTTCGTTTACTATACAGCTTTAATGTCTTTAATTAAAAGGTAATTTATGTGTATTAAATATTAGAAATAAAAAAATAAAATAAAAATAACAACAATATTACATTACAAGAAACGTACAAGAACTTGCAGAAAGAAAAAAAAAACATAAATTAAACTGTTATTATGATTCAACTTAAGACGGATAGAATTGATCGTTTGGCAAACAGTTGTTAGAGGAATTGTTAAAAAATGTAGTTTTGCTGGTTAAAATATAATTTTCATCTTATTTATTGCAAGGCGTATGCCATTAAGGCCCTTGTACTACCCTTTAAGAGTGCAGAGAAATGTAGAAATTAGAAGTAGAGTTAGACCGACCGCTTTTGCAAACGCAAAGCTAACTTTGACAAAGTCTTTTCAATTTGCATTTAAACTTTCTTTAAATTCTGCATACGCAAAGATTCTTTTGGCAAATTTTGTGTTCTTTTGTTGTCTATTGTCGTTGTTTGGCAAATCAAACATGAAACCAAATTAGTGTTTACACCAGATAATGAAAAAAGTATCATTTTAAGTACTCTTTAAGTATTAGTGAGAAAACATGTATGGGCATGTATGGGTAAAGATCAAAACCATACACATACATACCATTACCCATAACAAGTTGAAGTTAAATATGTATAGGTATACGCTGGCAATATGTATTTGTATATTCATTCTTATTTTAGAAAGTACATGCAGATATAAATAAAACTTGTATTGGCTATCTGCAATACCCATAAGAATAAATAAGTATGTGTATTTACGTATGTATAACGTAAGTATACACAGAGTATGTATACAGTCGCAGAGATGGCAAATGCAATTTTAAAAATTTTGGAATTAGGCAGAAATTCAATTTTGGGTTCTTATACAACTTTGACCCGTATTAAAATGAAATGTTTGAATTATAAATCGTTTCAGAACGGCGTCTAAGCAAACACTAAAAATACATATACAAATGTATTGAGTGGCGGTTACACTCTTACTTATTAGCACAACATACAAATCAATACTTACATACATAAAAATCAATCAGCCCAATTATGAATAACAATTCCCCGGGAGTTTTTTCCCTTCTCCCATTTTTGCTATTTAAACTCAATTATAAAAATGGGAAAGAGGAAAAAACTCTCGGGGAATTTTTATTAATAATTGGGCTGAATATCTTCTGTCTCGTGTCACCTCTCTATGCTATGTGAGTGTGATATTGATATTGTTTTTTATGTATGTGTGTTGTGTTTTTAAGCCCGATAGAACTTCCGAAAGGTTAGCTGTCATACTGATCACTTTTTTGCTCTGGCAAATCATCATGAATAGATCCATGTTTGACCAACGCTGCCAAATTATCCAAATTTACTTTGAAAATTAGCCATCGATTCACGCAAGTTATAGGCGACTGCGTGATTTAAATGGCGCAACTTATTTTTTCACAAATGAAGACGAGGTCGTGCGCTGTGACACATCTCAATTATTTTCCGTGGGGCTACGTGAATTCACTGCTTAATGCTGATAAACCAACAACAATTGATGCCTTGTTTTAACATTATTTGTTACATACCTACAACCAGAAAGGCTCGAAAAAGAGGACCAAAATTGGACGTATACAAGGACAGTAGCGGTACATATATGCTAGAAATCAGTTTTAAATGTTAATAATATCGCTCATTTCGTGCAAGACCGTCACAACTCAAAATTTGAAACTTTACAGGAGAGCCTTTTTAAGATTCCAACCTATTATTTCTCACCTTCTCTTTCACTAAAATACAGTTATAAAATCAAATGTTTCTTTTTTTGCTACAAAGAGAACCACATGTACAAGAGGAATGCCAAACACAAACTGAAATGTGACCTTGTTGATGTTAATTGCTCAAGTTTGTTACGAGAGGTCATAGCGTCACAAGCATCTGTATTACCGTTATTTTTTCGATAATTCTCTCCGTTCTTAGATCAATTTGTAGAGATTTAAGAGAAGAACATTTCTGCATTACTAACTCGAAAATGCCAAATTTTGAGTTGTGACGGTCTTGCACGAAATGAGCGATATGTATTGATCTGCGATTAAAATAAATTTTTTTTGTTTTTTTTAAGGGTGTTTTTTTAAGACCATGAAACTTTAGTCTTAAAAAAACACCCTTTTTACTTTATTTAGTAAATTAAATTCTTGTAAGGGCTTTATACAACTGTATCTTTCTTAGTTCCGTACTTAAGTATTTTTGATTTATACCCAAAAAAAAAATTTATCCACGACAGTAAAAATGACACCCAATTCGGTTAATTACCCACAAAGTGGCAACACTGAACACTGAAATACCACTATGTATAAGCGAAGAACGAAGCCCCATTTTTTCTCCCTTCTCTCCAACAAACTCAAGACTTTGCAAAGTAAACGTTGCCTGAGCAAAAGGGGTCTTACAGGCCAAGAATGATAGAACATAAAAATGTCGGACATATGACGTTACGTGAACTGAATTCCTATTGGCTTATAAATTTTGTTTATTTGCAGCTTGCGAAGTGCGTACAGTTCTTAAAAAAAAATTCGCAAGACTTAGAGACTTTTAAACTTGGCAACTCTTGCCAGGGACAAACTACGTCATCTAAGGGGAAATCATGCGCAGAGCGTAATCTTTTTTCCAGGAAAAACTTTAGCTTCACCTTCTAACTGAGCTGCCTAAACAAGGGCGACAAGCGTTTTTTTAAGCACGAAAATTCTATTTCAAATACATTTTCAATAAGACAAATCGACATAGCTTAGATTTTCCAGCCGGGTGGTGTCGAATTCGCGTTCAAAAGGTTTTTTTTTTTTTTTTGTATAAACTTTATGCAAATGAAAAGTTTTGACATACAAAAAATGCTTGCCGCTCTTATTTAGGTAGCTCAGTAAGACAAAGGGAAAAAGACTAGATAGAAAGAAAACTCTTTAAAAAACATATTAAAAAATTATATATTATTAAGAAAAAATTAAACCGAGTTAGGTTTTTCTCTCTCACGCTCTCTCTCTTTCTCTATCTAGCAAAATACACTCCTCGTAAAGTTCCTGCTCATCATAATTAAAATATTTTAAATCAAAGTAATAAACTTACCTTATTTTTCTCTAGTTTAATGAAAAACTTTAACTTCAAAACTTGAAATGTCTGGAAGGAAAAAAATATATGTTTATAAAATATTAAAAATGTATTTAAAATAAAACATAAAAAGTTATGAATAAATTTATGCCAATTGAACTAATTTCAAATTGTTAAACATAAATATTAACAAACTAACAAAAAAAAAAAAAAAACATAAACTTAAACTCTTAATAAAAAAATGTGTTAAAAATAATAAAAATAATTTAAACAACTTTCAAAAATGTTTATGTGATTGATTAATATTTATGATACAAAAATATGAAAAATATGAGAGTGGAAAAAATGAACTAAATTTAAACAAAATCGATTAACAGTTACGCCCACAAAATTTATCATAAATTCCAAAAAAGAAAAATAGGAGAAAAAATTTAATTCATTTTTTCATTTATATGCAGATAAAAATTTTGCTTGGCAGCGGATTGATGTTGAAGTTGAACGGCAACATAAAAAATGTAATAAAAATAAAATAACATTAATGGAATAAATTTAAACAAAAATTTTAAAAGGCTTTTTATTAAAATGTTTGTTAAAGATGACAGATGAATGGTGACATAATTTAAGGCTAATTACAAAAACAAAATGTAGATTAGTGTTATAGAAGGAAAATGTGCACGAAGGATTTAAAATTGGAAATGGATATACTAAAAAGGCTTGGCCAAAACTCTTAATACCCATAACACAATAGTGAAGAGGGGATTATGCATTAGTGCTGATGTGTGTAACATCTTAAAATATTGGTCCTAGACACACCTTAAATTATACCGTTCGACTCAGAATCACTGTTCTGTGAATCTGAGTCGGCATAACGATGTCCGTACGGCTGGCTGGCAGGCCGGCTGTTCAAGTACAGGACGCAATTTCGAAAATAATTTGATGAAATTTGGTACATATTAGGCACAACGACAAAGGCTATTGAAAATTGGGCGAATCGGTCCATTATTTCAAATAGCCCCCATACAAGCTGCTTTCCGGAATAGGATCTTTGTGGCCACTATCAAACCAATTTTGATGAAATTTAAAACATATGTCCATATTTATATGGACACATAAGCTATGAATTTTTTTTTAAATAGGACCACTAGGGGATATAGGGGGCAATTTTTGCCTCTCCGAAGCTATCCAACAGATTTTAATGAAATTTTAAATATTGATAGATCCCAATTCATATAAGCACCTATGCTATGCATTTTTAAGACTAAGTCCCAAAATTGCAAAAATTTGTTCTTAATACTGTGGTATAGGGTATCATATGGTCGGGCTTGACCGGCTATACTTCTTATTAGTTTCTGTTGGACATTTCGTATCAAGGCCAAGTGAAATATTGGGCTAAATGGGTTATCCTCAATACTGCGCCTACTGTAACGAAATTTAATTTTGCTTAGAATTATTTATAATTATAAGATCGGGGTCCACAACACGCATTCTGTGCTTTGTTGCGTTTTGAGCGTTCAAGTGATCAGCTTTTTAGTAAATATTTTTATCAAATATATACAACTAGATGACCCGTGCGAATATTTCGCACCGTTAGTTGTCATTTTTGTAACATAAAATGAAAATAATTGATAGAAATTTTAGTAACTTCAATACATTTTGTTAAAAGTATAAAAATATTAGAAATCAAAATATATATCATACATATTTACATACATACATACATATGTTTATATGCTTTTATAATACTTCTTTGAATACAATGTTAGAGGTCATTACCTCATCGTTAACTTTTTGCCCGTACGAATCCTTAATACAAACAAAAATATCTTTAAACGTACGCAATTATATATAACTGACTTAGTAATAAACGGCATTCTAGTAAATAGCGGTATTGCCAGAATGGATTTTAATACATACTATATTATGTAGAACTGCATTACTATTAAGCGACCCTGTATTACCACACTTGAACAAAAACATATAATCATTATCAATGAAAATATTAATTTTTCAATTTCTAATTATTTTTCGCCATTAGTGTTAGAAATAAGCTTTAAAATGAGATATCATTCCTTATATTTGATGCGGTGGTATGGGAGATATTTGCAACCGACAATAAAAAGTGCTTTAGAAATAATATATATGATTTTTGCAAAAATGACAAGCGAAATTGTGATTCCAAAAAAAAAAGTTTTTTAAAAAAATAATAAACACAACAGAGATGGCACTCAGTAAATAAAAGCAAGGTTGGCAACCGATATAGATACGATCGTTTAAAATTGAATACCGGTATGAATACCGAAACCGTTATAACAAATAGTTTAATAAAAACAAGAAAAAAAAAGTGAATATATCGAAAACTAACGGATACATTTTTTTTTAAATTCGGCACGATAAAATTAATGAAGGGGGCTAACAAAATGGTGTATAAGCCATGCAGACAAATTCAGTTTTGATTTTGCTTGAAAAAGTCGTTAATTTTCCCGTGAGCCCTGTGCCAAATTAACGATAAATTTTTACAAAAAGTTCGTAACTTTTTCTTTAACGAAGCCAAATCTTGTTCTGAAGCATTATTTAAATCAATTTCACTGATAATAAAATTGAAAACACCATCAGTTTTCTTATTTTTTTCACAAATCCATATATCAAAAAGTTCGCTATATTCTAAGCTGAAGCTGTTTGCAAGAAAATGGTATAAATCAAAAATCTAAACGAAAAACAACAAAAATTTAATTTAGAATTCTTTTATTAACACTATCCATCATTGAAAAACACGGCAGTCCAACATCATCAAAAGTTTATGCGAAGTTTATATTTATGAAAAAAGTCATTTATTTGAGATTAAGTTTGAATTGCACGTTTTGTTAACGAAAGCGATAAAACACTAGGGATGCGCAGTAAATATCGATATATCAAAATATCGATATTTAAAAAAATTATAATCGATATATGTATATCGCATATATTAAAAATACCTATACATCGATATTACTCTACGACTATCGAATTCGATATTTTTAAGATTTATTTATGTATAATAAAATTCAACAATTTAGCCGTTGCTCAACTGCTTACAATACTGTTGTTATTTAAGAATTGCATCATATATTTTTAAACTAATATTAAGAAAATAACTGCGGTTTTTCATTGATTACACAGTTCAGTTTTGTCTCGGTTTTTTAAGAGATGAAAGCAAAAAAATAAGCGCGGAAAAATTAATCTGGAAAGGGTTCCTAGAATTATGCAAAGAATCAGCTTAATTATGGCGTATAAGCAGCAATAGACTCATGGAAGTTGAAATGTTAATAAAAAAAAAGAAAAAATTTACGGTTTATTGTTGTGTCTTTGTTGAAGCTTTGATATTGTTACATGTAAGACCTGAGTGTTTTAAAATTCTTATTCACTTTATGGTCTTACTTGTATAATATTTTTAGCTTTTCTAAAGTATTTGGAAAAAGTTTCCTGACGAGCTGGCCTAAGCAACCAGCGAAATGTGCATAGAAACTAGCTTACCCACAACAATAAATTTCAGCGTTTTCATTCAAAAATTGGGATTATTAATAAATGAAAATGAAATTAAAAAAATATTTGGTTGTTTTTATTGGAGCATGTTCTTATATATTAAAAATAAAATACTGCACAGTTAACATGTATAGTATGTGTCACAAGTTTCGTTTACCGGCAGTATATAATCCGGTATTATATAATCCCAATGAATTTTTTTTTTTAGATGTCATATGGCGAATAAATACAAATTTGTTTGTATTCTTTACTTTTTTTTATTTTTTTTTTTTTATTGTAGAATTAACTGCCATTCCCTCGATTTCAAACGAAAACTTCGTTCGCATAACTTACCCAAAAACCAAATTTTAAAATTGGGTTTTGTTTTAAATAAAAGCTAAGCGAATGAAAGTTTCGTTCGAAATCGAGGGACAGGCAGTAAGTTTGATATTAAAAGAAACAATAAAAAGTTAGAATGGTATCACATGTATGTAATATGTTTGTACATGTGTGAATATGTATTGACATAGGTATATTTAGTTGTTAAATTTGATAATAAATTCAGCTTGGATACATCGATATATCGATATTTTTAATTAATAAATATCGATACTCTTAAAAAATATCGATACGATATAAATATCGATTTATTTTTTCAATTTGCCCATCCCTATTAAACTCACCGTATTCTCCCTTTTAAGCACGATTTCCTTCTTTTTATTCAATAACTGATAAAAAAAATACGTTTTAATTTATGTATATCAAAATAACACTTTTTATGCTGCACTGTGCACGTTGATTGCAAATGTCAACTCCGACTGCGCATAAATCAGCTGATAGTTGTTTTTTACATAAACCTTATATGCAGTTATTTGCTTTTATATATTCTTAATCGAACGTCATCAATAAAAATCTTATTATTGTTAGTGCAAAAAATTTATTTTAGCCAAGGCTTCGGGTCAAATTACCTATGGGGCACAGGTGGAAAGGATATATAAAAGTTCGTCACCCCACATTGATTTAGACCCTATAAATTTGATTTAACGATGTCCGTGCTTTCCGTGTGTATGTTGAAATGGGTTTTCCCAAGAACTCTGTAATTATGGGGACTAGGTTATTATATACTTATGTCACATATTCTCCGTTAAAGATTACTATTGAAATTCACCCACATCGGTCCATAATGACTCAGATAGAATCAAAAACCCACTATTGCCTCCAACTGTTGTCATTTAAACCCCTGATGCTCTTTTTTAGTGTGTATACTTTTTTGATGCTTTTTTAACACATAACAAATGCAAACATTATTTGCCGCTTAAATAGAGATATCGCTCATTTCGTGCAAGACCGTCACAACTCAAAATTTGAAACTTTACAGGAGAGCCTTTTTAAGATTCCAACCTATTATTTCTCACCTTCTCTTTCACTAAAATACAGTTATAAAATCAAATGTTTCTTTTTTGCTACAAAGAAAACCACATGTACAAGAGGATTGCCAAACACAAACTGATATGTGACCTTTTTGATGTTAATTGCTCAAGTTTGTTACGAGAGGTCATAGCGTCACAAGCATCTGTATTACCGTTATTTTTTCGATAATTCTCTCCGTTCTTAGATCAATTTGTAGAGATTTAAGAGAAGAAAATTTCTGCATTACTAACTCGAAAATACCAAATTTTGAGTTGTGACGGTCTTGCACGAAATGAGCGATATTTGCTTTATACAATAAAAATGGAACTGAAAATTCGGTTTGATAATGTGTGTTAGTGGGTGAGTGGTCTAAGACGCTGCATTACGTTAGGTGAAGGGTACTGAAGATTGGGCACAGCCGAATATAGTACTCTTACTTGTTTCAAATAAATATCTCAGCCAAATTTGGTTCCCCTATCTCATACGGTGGTTTGTTACACATTTTTTCAAAAAGAAAAAGGAAGAGTCCACATTTACTGAACGATTTCCTAAATTTTCACTAACAGTTTTCTACTTTATTTATTTCAAGTAAAAAGAGGAAAACTAAAGTAATTAAATTACAAGAAGTTTTCAAAAAGTAAAGGTTTAGGGGTATAAATTTAAATTTATGGGTAAAAATTAGAGGCAGTCGTGGTTTGCGATCGTATCTCAGCCATTTGTGTACCGATCCAACTCAGTTTCAATAGCAAACTATTCCGGACTATATTTAATATAAATATATATAACAACTTAGACCAAATCATATCCGGGCTATTCGGAAAACCTTTTTCAACGGACAAACGTACAGACAGATATAGTTTAATCAACTCAATCTTTACTTATAAGGACTCAGAATATAAATACATATTCATACAACAAATGTACTGCATACAACTATTAACTCGAAACTTTTGTTTTTTAATCATTTAATTTTTTTTCTTTTCAACTGACCAGTTTTATTATAATGGCCACATAAATATCATGAACAATAATATTCGCATAAAAAAACACTCAAAAATAATACAACTGCAACCAACAACTACAACATCATCAGCATCATCAACAACAAAAAATATCTGATAAAAAGAAAAACAAAAATCGCAAACAAAACGTCACGTTAAATGGGTCACATGATACACGAAACTCATCACTGATGCAACCAACATGGACAGAAAAACAGCAAAGAGCACCACAACACAGCAGAGACCTGACCAGACCATGCCAGACCAGACCAGACGTAGTCCAGTCCAGCAAGAAAAACAAAGTCCCACAAAATAAAATGAAAACAAAAATAAAAGATTAAAACAAAAAATTATAATATTTTACATGAAAAACAAAAACAAGAAATTTACTCGACATCATGCATCCATATTTAATGATATTTTCATTATCATATTGTACAAGTTGTTGTTGTAGTCATTGTTATTTTTGTTGTTTTTTATTAATGATAATAATATTTAAATTCTGAAAATTGCATTTAATTTATTTTATTTGTGATATTAAATATTGATACATTGATATTTTAATATAATTTTTAAAGCGCAACACACAGACAAATGAGTTTTAATACAGACAGACACATTTGCATTGCAATAAAAACACAGATGCATCCAAACGCATTTTTAATAATAAAAGAGACTTTAATGTTTTTCGTTTATGTTAAAAAAAAATTAAAGGATTTTATTTCAGAAATTTATTGAAAATGAAAAAATGTATCAATTGTATTCTGAAACATAAATTTAGTCATTCAATCTATACAAAAGTAAATATTGTATGATAAACTAAATACTGTTATAATTTTTGTTGTAAAATTGTTTAATTGATTTAATTAATATTTGTTTAGTCATTAATACTCTTCCAAATACAATATTGAGCAAAATGCAAACAATTGATTTCAAAATTGAGACAGAAGGACATACAGGACATGACCACTAGCCAACCAGAGGGACAAACGCCCGGACATGCTTGGATCGAGTAAGAAAATGATACAGAAAAGTGGGTGGAAATATGTTGTTTTTAAGCACGTCCGAACTTAACATTGTAAAAATTACACAAAAAATTTTTTTTAAATCAAAAAAAAATTTTTTTTATTTCGAAAGATCAATTGAGGAGGTTCTTCTCAAAACTTGACTATTCCACTTTTTGAGAATACTTTTGAGAAAATAGTTTTGTAGAAATGTAACCATGTACTTAGCCCGAGCTTTTGTTGCATTTTTAAAGACGACTAGATCAGTGTAGTCATTGCTTTGTACAGGATTCAAAACTTTATCAATAAAAGATTTTAAATAAATCCAAAATTTGAAATGGAATAATCTAGTTTGGACGCGGCTAATTGGAATAATCAAGTTTTGATTCAATCCTCTGTGGATTAATATTGTCTTATTAAAACTAATAAGGTATCAGAAATCTTATTTTAAATTAAAATAACATGAGGTTCACCTCTAAATAATCTGGATTAATCATATTTTGTTCAAAAACTATATATTTGAAATGGGTAATTTTGAAGTGGAATAACCTAAAGCGGAATAATCTACTTTTGACTAAATCATTCCTTTTATTACTTTTTTTCGGGTAATATTATAGAGTTTTTTCGCAGAATTTTCAATTCAAAGTTACCAAAGAAGCAAAAAATTAAAAAGTGGAATAATCAAGTTTTGAAAAGAACCTCCTCAATTATCGCTTATATGTACGGTGACCATTCGTCCTTTTTTTAAGAGGACAGTCCTTTTTTTTGATACGATGTCCTTTGAGATATTTTTCAAAAAAGAGGACAGTAGATTAGCCTTTTTTGAGTGAATTGTCCTTTTGTTAGATTATGCATTTTTTTCTTTAAACTCAAAAACTATCTGCCTGGCCCACAATGTTGACAAGAACATTTCTTTCGTTTATTTATATTGAAAACAAAAACAAATTTTAGTTTTTTATTGTTGTTTTCAATACAAAAATGCGAACGAAATGTTCTTGTCGACATTGTGGGTTTGGCAGTATAAGTTTTTTTTTTCAAAACCCCAAAATTTCAACATCAATACCGGAAAACACGCCATTAATGCACGCGTAAAAGCGAATTCTACAATTGTTTGTGCCATTGAAAAATATTTTCTCTTTCAACAAAGGTGCCCGATGATATTGCAAAAATTAATTTGATGATCTATGTGCTGGATTGTGGTTACTTTTGGCACATACCCAAGCTTTTATACTCCATAAATATATTTGTAGTCTATAGTTACAACACTTTTCAATGCCTGAGGCTGCACTTACTTTAAAGGACTTTGAATTAAAATGAACTGCCCGCAAATAAGATGTGTTTTTACCATTTATTATTGAAATCATTTTGGCATACTAAGTTGGCAGGGCTGTGTGTTTGCAAAAATTGTGATTGGGTGAGAAGTGGAGAAAAGATGATACATTAGTGGCTCAAATATAGATGAAACATTTTGTCTATTTCAAGAAAAAAACTTTGGAGGTAAAAATATAATGGAGCTTGTAGATCTTTTTCTTTGAATTATCTTATTACCTATAAAATAACTTTGATACTATCATAATTTTTACTACATTTCGAAATGTCCTTTTTTTGGCATTAAAAAATATGATCACCGTACTTATATGTATTTCGTAACTTGCACGTTTTTTGTTTGTTTCGTTAAACTCGCTTATATGCAGATACAGAACTCATTGAAAAGAAAATCTTGCATATTTTTATAAGAATCATGAATAAAAACTATTTCATAGAAGTTTCCAATTGGCATCTTTAAAATTAAGTAATATATACTTTTTAAGAGTATCACTATTAATTCGAAAATCTGGTAATACCTCTACAATAGAAAGAAAGTAAATATGTGGCATCTTTAATAACAATGAAAATTAAACACTTGTTTAATTTTTTTTAAACTTGAACAAAACTTTATTAAAAAAGAATGGCAAAAAAATTGTTAATGTCGGCTGTGAATGTGAAGAATTGTTCAAAACAGTTTCCAAAGACCAGGGGTCAAATTACGGCATTCGATATTGATCAAAATTCCCATTTAAATTGTATTGTATTTTCGATCGATATCATATGCCGAAGTTTGGCCCCAGTATTCAGCAAATAAAATCTGAATGGGTACAGTATTACATATCTGCCCTTGAAAGCTACTCTAGATGTTGAAGCGTTTTTGTCCTAATTTTTTGTTGTTTTTTTATGTTATTCTTAGGGTTTTCTTATGTTATTTTTGTATTATTGTTAGATGAACATAAATTTGTAAGCCTGAAAGAAAAATGTACGAATCTTAAATTAAATTTTTGTTCTCTAAAACTTAAGTAGTGTAGGGAAAACTTAATTAGGAAAAAAGTGATTGTAGGAGAAAAAAGATTTTTTTTCATATACATAAGCATAGGGATTTTTAAAATTTTTTTTATTTTTCGAATGAATTCCATAAGGAAAATTTTAATTTTATAAAGCTTTTTTGTAATAGTTCTACTATTCCTTCAATATTTCAAAACAAAAAAAAAAAATTTTAATATAAAAAGTAACTTATAAAAAGAACTAATTCCCACATTCAATTCATAGGGATTTTTAAAAAAAATATTCTGGCATGACTGATCGCGCTTAAAAAATACGATTTACTATTTAGCGGACATCATAGTCACTCTCGCACCGTATTAAGTTAAATATATTTAACTCCAACGTTCAACACTCCTCTATGGTTGCGGAATGCTGCGCCACGTGATCTGCAGTCTCTTCAAGTGTTCGCAAATCAATGTCTACGAAGAATTATGAACATTTTTTCGGCCGGAAACTATCTCCAACATTGCACTTTGGTCCCCAACAAGCCACCAGGCAGTTTAAATTGAAATACGTAAGAGCAAATAGAACTGGATCGGCCATATTCTGCGCAGGTCACACAATGACATCACCCAAAATGTAATTGATTGGAATTCGCAGGGAAGCAGAAGAAGAGGAAGGCCGTCACTTACATGCAGGAGCCAAAAAGAGTCCGAAGTAAAAAGAATGCAAAAAAGCTGGGCCGAAATAAAATCATTGACAACAAATAAATCACAATTCAACCAATTCGTTGAGGTCCTATGCTCCTTGTAGGATCTACCGGATTATACATATATATATATTATTAAGCGTTACAAACTTTACCACAAACACATTCTAGTGTAGGGTAGACAATTTATAAATGTTTAACCCTCATACGTTCCTCAATATAACTTGCAGTAAAGTTCTTCGGCTGAAAAATCAGCCATACTGATTATTTAATAAAAAATAGACTGATTTATTGGTGGGGTGCTTTAAAACCATGTGAGATAAGGCCATTATGACTTTATTGCTCAATTGAATGGGAGATAAAGCCATAATGGCCTTATTGCCCAATTATTGAGAGGTAAGGTCATATTTAAAATTTTGCGAAATGAGAGATATAGCCATACTTTTTTTTCGCCATATTTTAAACTTTAGTATGCGAAGCCAAATTCCAATACTTTACTTAAGTGTTTCCGGGAAAAGAAATACTAAAGTTGTGACGCACGCAGGAAAACTTTATTCAGGGAAAATCTATTATTAATCAATGTAAAAGTTCTTCAAAACTGAAATGAGAGATAAAGCCTTTTTCTAATATTGCTAATGTGAGCTAAGGCCATGATGGCTTTATCTCCCATTCAAATGAAAAAAGGCCTTTTCTCCCTATTGAATGAGAGATAAAGCCATCATGGCCTTATCTCACATGGTTTTAAAGCACCACACCCCCCCCCCCCCCCCCCCCCATGTGAGGGGGAAAAAGAAACTCACGCTTTGAAGTATTAAATCGTTTTAAATATAACAGAGTTTTTCACTTAATACAAAGGGTGAATACCGCTATTATTTATTCTTATTTGACCTTTCTTTTTTTATATTTATATTTATTTTATATTTATTTTAACCTAAAACAAGAGGGTTCCATTTGCACCTTAATTACATAAAAATTAGGACCTTCTTGTTCTTAGGTCACGATATACATATAATTATGTAAGATTAAAAATAAGTTTAATTAAAAATGTTTTTATAAGTATGCAAGATAAAAATAAGTTAAGTTAAAAAATTGTTATATATTATAGGAATTTTCTTTAGTCCAAATATTTTTTTATTATTGTAAATATAGTTTTTGAATTAGGTTTATAGATAGGAAATTTTTTAGTTTATATGAACTGTTATGTCTTTATTTATAAAAAATAAAACAGGTTAGTAAAGGGTTTATGAAACGAATTTTGTATGAAAGTTTGTCTAATACACCGTTTATTAACCAGTTTAATTTTTTATAAATAAGGCAGTTATACTTTAGTTATATTTTATTTTTTTGTTGTTATTATGTTTTTTGATATTTTTTATGACAAATAGGTTTTTGAATTTATTTTATGACAAAAAATTTTTTTCATAATTTTGTAATTGTTTTTTTGTTATTCATATAAAATTTTGTGAATTTGATTTCCTAACGATGCTAACCAAAGGTTAGCGAAATATCGATAAACATAAATAAATTTAATATTTTATATATAAAAAGACCTCAAGCTTAAACAATAAAAAATAATTAAAAAACAAATTATTACACAACAAACATAACAACTCTTGAACTAAAACGAACAAACAAAAAATAATAATAAATATTTTATACATATGTTTTAATTAATACATAAATATTATATAGTAATAAATAAATAAAACTATTTAATAACTTCATTAGTTATTTCAATAGTTTACGGAGACCATAAAAATAATCTTTTAGAAAAATGTTAAGGATTTAAGCGATTCTTTTCGTTAGTTTTGATAAATCTTAACTTGGAAAAAATTCTTTAACTTATCGTTGATGTTGGAGAAATCGATCGCAATTCATAAAACAGAATATCTAATTCCTCAGTCCTTTTCCTGGATTTCTGTAATCTTATAAAATCTCCCATTATGTCATTAGAGTCCTGTTAAAAGATTGATATGAGAAAATATGAGAAGAAACAAATAACTAAACACATACATACATAAGGGAAGTTCCAGCGAAAAGTCTCCATTTTGTAACGTAACGCCAGGAGCAAATTTAAATCGTTTATCAAAAATTTTATAACTATAATTTACTTTTTATTTGTCCTTTTATTTGTAAAGAGCAACGAGCTCTACATTATTTTACAAATGGGATAACTTTTAAACAACATGGTCCTAAAATACAAGCCAATTTTCTTTCTGGCGTAACATTACAAAAAGTAGACTTTTCGCTGGAAATTCCCATATGTACCCAAAACGAGCAGTTTGTTAAATTTGATAACTTGGAAAATAAATCTTTATAAGTCCAAAGCTTATTAAAATGGTTTTATACAAAAAGTCTTGCTCAATTCGCAGACTTATGCAGTTTTGTAATGCAAGTCAAAATCCACTTCTGTTTTTTGTAACGTCACGCCGGCGCAAATTTTTGCTTATATCTTCAAATCCTTAGGGTTGCTTTTTTTCTGCATATAGTGCTTCTTCATTACTTTGTAATATAAAAAAAAAACTTTTTACAAATTTGATTTAATTTTTTTACATTTTCTCGTACATATATCACGTCACGTCACAATGGAAATGCCTATATAAAAAGTACGTGAAACAAAAAGCTGTTGACAGCAAAGACCTTTTGTATGAAAAAATATTTTCTAAACGCAAACCTTTTGCATATGAGACGAATCAAATAATTAAGAACAAAAAAAAATATGTTATAGCACTACAAAAAATTAAAAATTTTGTTACGTCGGTTGATCGGTTAATCAACTGAAATTCACCGGTTTAATCGGTAATCGAAAATAGCCAATTTTAAATTAACCGATCAGTTAATCGGTTAGTAATTAATCGGTTAACCGTTACTTGCGATATAATTGTTCAAATATTGGCAACAGTCAAAAGACTTTTGATTTGTATTACACAATGAAAAGAAATGCAATATTCTGTGAAATGTGTTGGCAACATTGTACATTGTGGTTTTGCTTATAAGTATTTTTAATGAAAATTGCGCCATATTTTAATTGAAACCATTGTGCCACTTATTGCATAATGTAGGAAAAAATGAAAATAATAGGGCGAATAACATATGCAATGTTTTTGTATCATGGATGGGACGCTTAAGAAATATTAAATTTTGAAATATAATATGGGTGAATTTTCACCCGAAGACCGTATAAGGGTTAAGAAAATTAAACTTAATTTTAATTATTTTTTGACTTCATTAATTTATAAATTATACTTCATTTTAATTTTATTTTTAATTTAGTTTTTTTTTTTAATTTTGTTTAAGGTATAACAACTGATTTAAAAACATGTCGTTCACACTAAAAATGCTAAAGTTGCAAGTTCTCATTCAAAACAAGAAACTCTTACTTTCAATAAAGAATTAAAGTTGCACGTTCAAACACCAAAAACAACAATAATAACAACAACCGCAACAATAACATTTAACTTTAAAATAAATTGTAGCAAAAATGCACATGTTGATTAAAACTTACAATATGACAAGACAAGTGAACTGTCAGTTATTTAATAAATGTATTGTGTCAAATATAATCAGCAACATAAATCTACGCAAACCAACAACAAAAACAACAAAACAAAGCAAACCCAAACAACCACTTGTACAGAAGTGGAAAAGAAATACAATACAATACTAGAACAACAACAACAACAATAACAGTAAAATAATAATAAAAATTGAAAGTGATCATAATTATGAAGATAAAGACGATTATGTTGTTCATTATGATGATGTTATAAAAAAAATTTATGTATGTAGGTATTTATGTTTTTTGAACTACAACTGCTGCTGTATTTTTTTTATTATTTTTTCCAGCAGATGATGAAAATCTTTTTAATGATCAACTTTTTTATGTTTTATTGCAGTTGCTATTGTAGACGATGATCATAATGATGATGACGATGATGACGAACAGTATCCTACAGACCTACTTTACGATCAACCAAAACAATTGTTGGTTGTTTCCCTTTCATTAAGGAAATCACTAACACAACAACAACTACAGCTAATAAAACAACTTTTAAGAAAACATATGCGCCTTGATTTTTGCTTAAAGAAATCTTAAGAAAAAACCTTGACAAGAATATATGCAGAAAGTGGTGGCTATATCACTACTACATGAGCAGCAACAAATTCGATAAATCAAATAGAATGTGTGTGCTTCAGCTGGTAGTTGGCCTGAGTTATTGTTTTTGGTATAAAATTTTTATATATGTAGGCCAAAGGACCACAAATGATCTAGTGGAATAACCTTAAAAAATCAATAAAATTAAATAACTCTGTGGTTTTCAGTTCCCATCGCTTATTTCCATTTTTTCGATTTTGAGCTGCTGATACAATATTAATTAATTTTAAGCGGTCTTTACATGGTTTTAAAATTTTCTGAAAAAATGGACCAATTCTGATTTTTTAAGGTAACAACCAAGTTTAAAAAGTTCAATACCCAGCCCATAGTTTAATCTAGAATGGTTCTTGGCACTTGATTTATAGACATACGCGGTTTCCCATGAAAACCATAGAACTTATGTTGAGGTTTTAAAGAGTGCAACGACCCTGGATTTTAGAATTTAAGGACAGGAACTCAAGTGCAAAATAAAACACATCCTACCTAATAATTGTAACCAAATAACTGATCTAGGCTTTAAATAAAAAAATAAAAAAACTGGAGTCTATTATTTTTCCGTAACAGAGTAAAAATGTTAAAAAGTTCAATTTTGAATGGAAGAAACTAATACTAACATGTAAATAATACGCCTGACTCAGACAATGCAACTCCGTTAAAGAACAATATGAAGAAAAATTTACGATTTGAATGCAACCGTAACCGCTATAAGGACCAATATAAAGAAAGAGTTGCGATATGTTTTTCCTGAAAAATTACCTTCTGTCCTACCATTTCTATGCAGGATCGCGGCAATCGTTCTTTCTGATCTCCCTGTTTTTAGCTAAAATTACAAAAACATCTTTTTTAAGCTCTGATTTTCGAACTCCTCGAGAATACCGTTTTCGAGATATACCGTTATTTCGAAAAGGCATTCGCGTACTTCAAATATGGTTAAGTTTGTTGAAAAAACTAAAAAACCGACATTCCGCAATAAAATAACCATTAAATAAAGCTTTGGAAAGGGTAGGCGGGGGTTTATTCATAGAGGAAATAGATATAAAAGCTACCATTCGTCTGCCGGATGAATGTAGTGTCCTGCACGGGTAATCTCGGCAATAAGGCTAACTGGCTGAGGTATTATCGCATGTCAGGAGATAAACGTATATTTACTGATAGCAAGGCTGACATTGCTCCCTAGCGGGTGTCAACACGACATGTAGGTTAACTGTGGAATGTCGGATGTCTTTGATTGAGATTGCGAAGCATTCAAGGGTAATGCTAATATGGATACCAGGGCATTCAGACTGCCTGGGCCTGGCCATACCAGATGGTCGCATCGATGAAACATTCATTGATCATTGCCTTCCAATGGCTCACTGTAAGTCAGTTATCAAGCGCAAGTCTTATAGAATTGCGCAGATGGGATGAATTTGCAAGTCCACCTGCTCCATATCCAGGGCACTGTAGCCCGGCTATGAAGAATGGAGAACTAGCTATCTACTTAGGTTCAATAGGCACTGACCTGTGGGGGGACTCATGCTAGGAGAATGGGTAAATTCAATGACTACTGTAGAAGTTGTCATGCAGAAGAGGAAGAGGCAACTGTGCTTCACTTTGTTTGTCAATGTCCTGGGATCCGGGGTATAAGGGAAAAATACCTGGGAGAACCGGTGTTTGCCTGCTTGGGGGATCCATCTAGGATAGAACTTAGGTCGTTTTTTCTCTTCATTAGGAAGAGGAATTCGTTGAACTCTGCAGTGTCGCCATCTGAGTAACTGCTCAGTAGGATGGGTACTGGCGCTGGGTATCACAAGTGGATCACTGAAGAACCCAAGTGAGCTGTCTCTCGATAGCTGCCCATGGAACATAACCTTAAGCTTTGTAAATAAAATCAAAATTTGTGAACAGATTTTAATCATTTAGGGCTTCTTTTGTTTGAAACTTTGTTTTCTTTAAGTGTAGAAACAATTAACAGCATTGCTGTATTTTTCAATTGTTTATGACGTTTTGAAAAACAAAAATTTTGCCTAAAAAAAATATTTTTTTCCCCAAAAAAAATTTATATTTCTAAAACGACTGCGCATATTAAAAAAAGTTTTTTTTTATACCGATATGTCTAAAAATTATCACCGGAAGACAATTGCAAGAACGTCACTCCAAGTGTAGCTTCTGGTAACAAAAAAATAAAATAAACATATTTTAGTATGTATACAAAATATATAGTATATAAATAAATTAAATTTAAGAAAAGTTACAAGTATTCAACGAAATTTCTAAACATTACTCTATCCTGGGCTAGGCTTCTTATTTGTGGCCACGAAAGTCTCCTCAAGTCTCCTCAAGTCTCAGTTTCAACCGATCTAGGCCATGTTGCACGTGGGCGACTTCTAATTCGAAACACTTGTGGGTTCCATTGGAAGCAGACCTTAGCAATGTCTGTAATGTCCTTTCTAAGCGTATATCAAATCCATCTCCACTGTCTACGCCTGATCTCAACATCAATTGTAACCATCCCACAGATATTAAGCAAATCTTGGTTATTTATGCGGATAGGCCAAAATATTTTGAGTATTCGTCTTAAGCATTTATTAAGGAAAACTTGCTCTTAGTCCTTTCTCTTTAATAGTTTCTGAGTAAGGATCCACAAAGTTGTTTTAAAACTGCTAATCCTTAACATTTTATACAAAGATTTATTGGATAAATCGCGAGTTTTTTGGACCAAGAGGCTGAAATTTAAAGTAAATCTTTGATCGTATGGTTCGTGGCCCGGCAGGCACTAATTAAGAGCTAACAAAAAGTCTTAAAAGTAAGAGCCTTCTTTCAAAATAAATTTACACAAAATTTAGTTTGCAAAATAATAAATGCCATTTATTTTCACTGAAGAAAATTTTGTTTAAAAAATATTTAAATTCGCTGAAGGGCATCTTAGATTCTACTCACTCCTCAACTTGTTCGATTTAGTTTTTTACCATATTTTTTTTTTTTTTTTTAGTTCCTCTGCACTTTGTTTAACATTATTTTTTTATTCATTTTTTTGATTGTTAATTCAGCGTGTAACGGATGCATACGTCTTTAACAGAAGATTTTACTGTGGACATGTAAAATAGCAGCAGCAGTAGTTGTTGCTGCAAGTTGAAAAGTTTAAAGAACCCTTGCCTACCTTAACACACAATTTACCACCGTTTGTCTTGATGTTTTGTCGTTAGTCGTTGTTGTTGTTATTGTCTAAAATCTGAATCTGAATATTTCTCAATGTCGCCACGGTAACAGCAGTTAAACCAGACGTCATCGTCAGCATTAATATCTCTGCAGAATATTGGAAAAAGAATGTTAAATGACTTAAGGACAAAAACGAATTTACGACACACTCTTTTAACAGCGTTACCAAAATTTGCCTTTCTTCTTGTTTCGCACGGAAGGATCATCTGATCTTAGGGAATACTAGGGAAGTATGACGAAATAAGGAAATCGTAAGCTCATATTTGACATTAGTTGTTTAAGCACTTTAAAATGGCAAGCGATAAGAATGTAACGTAACGTTTTTTTGCAACAAGAAGTTAAAAGGAAAGATATTAAGCTGGGGGGATACTCTCAATTGCGATGCGAATGCAATTTCGATGCTAAAGCTAAATGCCAGCTTTTAACTCTCTAACAATTTTTTTTGAAAATGAAGCGATACTGGCAATAAAAATAAACGATGGTGCAAATATGCAGTAATGAAATATCGAAATATGTAACAAAAATTATATTAGGGAAATGAAAATACAATAAATATTGATAACTTGCAAAAAGAAAAAAATAAAAAGATGCGAAAGACAAATGCGCAAACGCATCAATAGAGAGTATTCATCGCAATAGAGAGTATCCCCCTGGCTACTTCCAGAATGTTTAGGCTGTATTTTAATGGTCTTAATACTCGGACAATATTTGATTTTAAAGGTCCAATTTTTAACTTCAGGAAGAGAATATCAAAATTGAGGCTCCTGACAACCTTTAAACGGATTTAATTCCTAAAAGTAAAGAGCTCTATAAACCGCTGTTTAAGAAATACTCTAGATATATGGCGGCTCCACATTAGGATCTCTAAGTCCGAACTGCATAGAAGGTTGAAACAAATACCAATTGCGAAGGAGATGGCTTGCAAGAAGTGGAAATAAATTGGATACACGCTGCGGCTTCCATCAAATTATATCGCCAGGCAAGCTCTAGACAGAAACCCATAAGGACCTCGGTGTAGAGGAAGGCCCAGAGGATCATGAGATAAAAGTTTAACGAATGAAATAAACTCCGTGAGCAAAGATATGAGCCGGACACAGATTAAAGCAATATCTAGAGATCGTAATAAATTTAAAGTATTTGGATGTTATAAATAATAATAGGAGAAAATCACAGTTGAGGCGCCTGAGAAAATTTTAACGACTTTAATTCTGAAAAGCAACGTAAAAGAATCGCTTGAATCGCTATAGTATGTTTTTGAAAAAAGATCATTGTGATTTTAGTACAAATTATGTCCCTCTTTAATTTTGCAAACACTCCTTGAAAATGTGAAATAAGGTCATGGATACGACTGTCTAGGACTAGACGATTCGTATCTGGTTGCCATGCATAACCGTGACTGCATACTAGGGTATTCATTTAATCGGGCTTTTGCTTTAATCGGTTAACCGCTCGATTAATTAACCGAGGTTTTGGTTTAATCGGTTAATAATCGGTTAGTTTTGTTATTGATCGGTTAACCGATTAATACAGTTTTTTTTATAAATTACTTAATTTCAATATATAAAAATGCATAAATTATTAATTATTTGAAGTTTATTAGTAAAAAAAAACCAATAACATATCAAACATAGCAATTATTGAACCAAAATGAGCAAACATAAGAATAACTCATAAATTTGTAATACATATTTTTAAATTAATACATGTTATGTATGTATTAATTAAAAAAGCTGTAAGATCATTTTATTAATTATTTCAACAGTTTAAGAAGATCATATAAATGTAAATAATTTGGTTTAAATGTTTAGGATTAAAGCAATTATTTTCTTTAGTTTTGATTAAACTTGACTTTGAAATTCTTTCATTTATCGTAGATATTAAAGAACTCAAAAGCAACCCATAATACAGAATATCTATTTTCTCAGTCATAATGATAGAAATGCATATATCACAGTGAGTGTTAATGAAACAAATGCAGAAATAAAAAAAAGAGTCGATGATAGCAAATACCTAACGGCTAAACCTATTACTCGTACGCGATCCCTCTCACCTTCTGTTTTTAATAATACGGTTGATACACTAACAAATATAAAACCTTCAAGCATTGCCTCAACGGCAAAAACAATTTTAATAAGTGATAAAAATATTAACCCTCAATCAGGCACAATAGAAAACTCTGTATCACCTTCGGTGTCTAATAATACGGTTGATTCGAATACAATAAAAAATATAAAACCTGCAAGCGGTGCCTCAGTGGCAGAAACGATTTTAACAAGTGATGAAAAGATTACCCCCAAATCAGGCATGATGGAAAACTCAGTATCACAGGTGAAAAGCGGTCAAAAGCCTCAAGTACAAGTTGGAATGGATAGGTACATAACAGTGCTAAAACGGGGTCGCAGCCCAACTTCTTCTGCAGTTGCTTCTGTCCCAAAAGTTTTAAAAGAGGGTACAGCTGATAGAATAAGTTCTCAAAATCGGTTTGCAATTTTGGAAGAGGAATCCTCGGAAGCACAAAACGTTACAAAATCTTCTAAGCCACCCCCGATATATCTTAGAGAGCAAAACTCAAGTGATTTAATAAAGAATTTGATCTCTGTAATAGGTGAAAATTCTTTTTATGTAGCTGCAATAAAACGTGGTAGTATAAATGAAACTAAAATACAAGTTAATCGTGAAGATGATTTTCGTAAAGTAATAACAAAATTTGAAGCACTTAATAAGAATTTTTATACATATCAACTGAAGAGCAGTAAAGGTCTTCAGGTAGTGATAAAGGGCATTGATTCATGCGTAGACCCAGGTGAAATAAAAACGTTTTTAGAAGAGAAGGGCTTTAAAATTAAAAATGTAGTTAATATTAAAAATAGAGAAAAAAATCCCCAGCCACTATTTCGAGTGGAGTTAGAACCCGGCGACGTTAAGCTTAAAAAAAACGAAACTCATCCCATTTACAGTCTGAAATATATCCTGTATAGGAAAATAACGATAGAGGAGCCGCATAAAAGAAACGGTCCCGTGCAATGTTTAAACTGCCAAGAATTTGGTCACACTAAGGCATACTGCCATTTAACACCTGTTTGCGTTGTATGTGGAGAATTGCATGGTACAGCTCTCTGCGATAAGTCTAAAAACGACCCCAATGTAAAAAAATGCAGCAACTGTGGTGGTAATCACACTGCCAACTATAGAGGATGCCCTGTATACTCTATCGTCAAGCGCTCGGTTGGACCGAAACCTAATCCACCTCAAATTCAGGAAACACATCAAAATAATACTAATGACATTCAGGTACCGCAGCCTAGTAATAACAGAACATCCTACGCTAACGTCCTAAAATCAAACCATATGCCAATGCAAGGTGATTTGCCAAATAATGATGAGACCCCAGTTTCTAATTTAAGTCGTCTAGAAAAAACCATGGAAACACTAGTGCAAACAGTAACTAACTTTACGAATACAATGGGTAATATGATGCAGGAAATGTTAAGAATGCAATCGATGTTATTGCAAGCTGTACTTAACAAGCCATGAATTGTTTAAAAATTTGTTTTTGGAACGCAAACGGCATTCGCCAACATAAAAATGAACTAGAATATTTTCTTAAAAGTAAACAAATTGATGTAATGATGGTTTCTGAAACTCATTTGACCTCTAGAAATACGTTTAAAATGAATGGTTATATATTATATGATACCAAGGACCCTCGAGATAGAGCTTGTGGAGGTTCTGCTATTTTGATAAAAACCCGAATCAAACACTACTTAATGTGTGATCATCGTGAAGATTATCTGCAAGCAACGAATATTTGCGTTGAAGAGCTAAATCGAAACTTTGTACTTTCATCTTTATACTCTCCACCTAGATTTTCAATATCAGAAAGCCAATATTATAAATATTTTAAATCATTAGGACCCTGTTTCCTAGCCGCTGGCGATTACAACGCTAAACATACCTTCTGGGGTTCACGGCTCATTACACCAAAGGGTCGTGTTTTGTATAATACAATGTCTAAAATGGATTTAAATGTGGTCGCGAGTGGACAACCAACTTATTGGCCTACTGATCAGCAAAAAATTCCAGATGTCATCGATTTTGGCGTGGTTAAAAACATCCCCGCAGAAACGATTCACGTTGAAGCTTCTTTAGAATTATCTTCTGATCACACACCTACAATTCTTACCATATCAAACCCTTATAGAATTGTATCTCCGTCTGGTTGCTTAGTGACGTCAGCCACACAAATAAATTGGTTAAAATATAAAAAATATCTCAGTACCCACTGCACTGAAAATATTCCGCTTAGAACACCGGAGAATGTGAATCTTTCTATTGTAAATTTTGACAATTATCTCAAACTAGCTGTTCAACATTCTAGCATAGCCCGCAAAAATATCAAAAATAGTAAAATATATTCTACTGATGTCGAGCGTCTCTTGACTGAAAAAAGGAGAGTTCGAAGAGAGTGGCAATTGCACAGATCCCCTCAACTTAAAAATTTACTAAAAGAGTGCACAAAAAGGCTAAGAAACTTACTGCAGTCTCAAAAAACGGCTTCTCTGGAAAAATATCTTAAGGAACTTGATGCAACTCCTCAATCTGATTACTCATTATGGCGTGCAGCTAGAAATCTTAAAAGACCAGTTATCACTAAACCACCATTAAGAGACTTAAATGGACGTTGGGCACGAAATGACATAGAAAAAGGAAATATTTTCGTTAATCATTTGAAAACCGTATTTACCCCTCATACATCTTTCGATACTGCGGTCGAGTTACCACCTGTTGCTGTTAGGTCAGCTGTTCCATTAAGGTTTGAAGTAAGAGAAATCGAGAAGGCTATTCATGATTTAAACCCCAAGAAAGCCCCTGGTTTTGATAAGATCAGTAACAAAATGCTTTTGGAGCTACCCAGCATAGCAAAGAAAATTATTCTACTAATTTTTAATGCTATATTACGCCTTGAATACTACCCACAAGAGTGGAAGGTATCCTTAGTTACCATGATACCTAAACCAGGAAAGGATCCCACAAAAGTTGAGTCATATAGACCTATAAGCTTATTGTCTAATATATCAAAGCTTTTTGAGAAACTTCTAGTGTCTAAATTAACGCCGATTTTAAATGGTAACAGATGTATTCCCAATCATCAATTCGGTTTTAGAAGAAAACACAGCACAATTGAACAAACTCATCGAATAGTAAATGTCATAAGAAAAGCCTTTGAAGAAAAAAAATATTGCTCAGCACTCTTCATCGATGTGTCTCAAGCTTTTGATAAAGTCTGGCATGAAGGTTTACTACTGAAATTGCAGCAAAACTTACCAGCAAATATACACAAGCTGTTAGAAAGCTACTTAGTCGGTCGTCAATTTATTATTAAAGAAGGCGAATTTTTAAGTTCTCCACAGCCAATTAACGCTGGAGTCCCACAAGGCAGCATCCTGGGCCCTCTATTATACTTAATTTATACTTCGGACTTGCCAACAAACAGCTACACCCATACCTCAACATTTGCGGACGACACAGCTTTTCTAAGCGTACACGCAAACTGTCAAGAAGCATCTCGTTATCTACAGGATCATATATTTGAACTAGAAAGGTGGTTAAAAAAATGGAGGATAAAGATCAATGAGCAAAAATGCGCACATATAACATTCACATTGCGTCGGGAAACATGCCCCCCTATTAAAATAAATAATCAAATAATATCCCAACTCTCGCATGTAAAATACCTCGGTATACATCTGGAACGGCGTTTAACGTGGAAATGGCATATAGAAGCGAAATTAACTCAAATGAAACTAAAAGCAATCCAAATTAATTGGCTTATTGGAAGAAATTCTGTTCTTAGTCTCGATTGCAAACTTCTACTCTACAACTCTATCTTAAAGCCAATTTGGTGCTACGGTATTCAGTTATGGGGCACTGCCTCGGCTTCTAACATCGAAAAAATTCAAAGGCGCCAAAATAAACTTCTTCGAATAATCACAGCCGCCCCCTGGTACGTCAAAAACTCAAATATCCACAAGGATCTCAATGTGCCATTAGTAAAAACTATGATAACGAAATATGCAGTAAAATATTTAAAAAGGCTGGAACTGCACCCAAATCCATTAGCTAGAAATATTTTAAATTATGGCGGCCACACTCGCTTAAGAAGAAGAGACACTGCAGCACTCACCCAATCAGATGAGCGATAAACACCTATATATGTAAACAGAAACCGTGATGACTAAATCTTTTGTGTTTGGCACTGGCAGGACATAAAGCAAATATTAGGATAAGATTTGATTAATTATTGTTAGTTCATATTTAATATATGAAGATTCAATAAATAAATAATGAAAAAAAAAAAAAAAAAAAAAAAAAAAAAAATTTTCTCAGTCCTTTACCTAGATTTTTCTAAACATATAAATTCTTCCATTATGTCATTAAAGTCCTGTTTTTTTGACACTTCTAATTGTTTCGGTTAATTCTGTTAAAAGATTTATATGAGAAGATATGAGAAGCAACAAATAACTAAACACATACATATAAAAAGTACGTGAAACAAAAAGCTGTTGACAGTAAACACTTATTTAAAATGAAGATCACTAACCACCTTCTTTTCTATGAAAAAATATTTTCTAAACACATACTTTTCGTATATGAGACGAAACAAATAAATTAAAACATAAAAAATTATGTTATAGTACTTAAAAAATTAAAAATGTTGATACATCGGTTAATCGACTTAAATTAACCGGTTTAATCTTTAATCGAAAAAAGACAATTTTAAATTAACCGATCAGTTTATCGGGTAGTAATTAACCGGTTAACCGATTAACGGTTAACCGAATGAATACCCTACTGCATACGTTGATGCCATTTAGGGAGAAGGGTAAAAACAATATTCCAGGCAGAAGGAGAGGCGTAAATATTACACACGGGTTCCCATCGATTCTAGTTTCAAGGATCCTTTAGAAGGATTTACTCTCGTCTGCGGCCCCCAAAATGGGGTTTTCTTCAAAAGTGTATCCACAAATTATAGAAATATTTAGCAGAATAAACGTAATCAATACTGGTGACCGATGTCAACTTAAAAAAAAAATTACTTGTAGAAAAACACCACATATCGACAGCTCAATTCCAAGTCATGCTATGTCGAATTAGCATGTTTTTAATGTAATTACATTTTTAAACTAAGTATTGTTCAAATTAAATTATCTCAAATTTTTCGTGTGGATCATGGTAGAATAAGTACAAGGTATAGTCGTTAGAAAATTTGTTCCTTCTTTTAAAACCCATCTAACGTCAAACAAAAGAAGGTAGAGAAAACATTAAAACAAGCGTCAAAAATCAAATAAATTAATCTGACATTACAAGGGTATATAATGACATCTCTCCCTAATGAACATACCTGGTACGTATTATACTATGGGTGTGGATCGGCTTATTCAGTCTAAGGTTATGCACAAAAGAGTACTTACCACACAACTGCATGTTATATCGCCAATTAACTTTAAGAGCTTTTCCGGCAAATTTAACTTTTTCGACTTAGAATGTTTTAGAATTGAGCTGTCGATATTTACCTCTTATTATATTTTGAAAACTTTACTTAGATTGGTAATAATATCTTTTGCATACCCAAAGGAATGCCTTGACAACTATTTGGAAGTCGTTGGTCTACAAGGCTTAACGTAAATATTTTCAGACTTTCTAATTGATACAGGGGTTTCCACGCAGCGATGATTGCGATTGAAATAAGAGGCTGATTGGTTTTCACAAAATGTTTTAAATATTTAAATCGCCCTTATGGTCTAAAATTCGGATAGATTTGCGAGTCCACCTGCTCCCTATCCAAGGCACTGTGGCCTGGTTCTGATGAACGGAGAACTAACCATCTACTTAGGTTCAATAGGGATCAAATTAGAACAGTGATATCAGTTGTAACTAGGCACAGGCCTGTGCGGACTCATGGTAGGAGAATGGGTCTGGAATTCCTCATGGAAGAGGAAACTGTGCTTCACTTTTTTTGTCAATGTCCTGGGATCCAGGGCATAAGGGAAAAATACCTGGGAAACCAGGTGTTTGCCTGCTTGGAGTATCTCTCTAGGATAGAACTTTGGTCCATTCTTCTCTTAATTAGGAAGACGAATTGGTTAAACTCTGCAGTAACGGCATCTGAGTAACTGTTCTGTAGGATGGGCATTGGCGGTGGGTATCACAAAGGGACCTCTCGATGGCTGCCAGGGAACCTACCCTAACCAATGGTCTTGAATTACAAAACACTCCTCAACTGCTTGTTTATAAACGAAATTCATAAAAAGTTTGACATAAGAATTATTTAGTTCCACACAGGGAAAATATAAAGGCGGATGAGCTTGTTTTTGGAATCACCTTACGAATTTTAACTAAACTTTGAATGGGTGGTACCTTCTTTTTTTTTTGTTAATTCAAATTTCGGAAAAGGTCTTTTGAAATCACAAATAATAGATCAGCAGGAAATATCGTAATCCCAGACTACTATGATTACTGATTAACCCACGGGAGCATGTAGGGACACATCCTAAGAATATTTAATATTTTGCAGAGTCGAAGCCCGTTATGCGGCAGAAGCCGAGCAGGCGGACCAGATATCCTTATCTGGTACCAGGGGATCAACAGCTCATGTACTTCGGTTCTGGACTGATTATTGGTAAGGCTCATTAAGAAATCACGTATTGGCTTTTGATTTTAAGACAAAATCAATAGAAGGGAGATCTTAAGAGGTCAGCTTTGAGCGACGATTTTCCACCTACGGTGGGTAAGATCGGCTCTCCGTCAAATCTCTCTAGATGCTGTTGCTAATTAAGAGAATGGATGGTTCTCCCGGATGGCGTCGAAAAGAAAGGAGATGGGATGTGGGATACATTCTATGCCACTGCCCAACGCTGATAAAAAAAATAGAATCTTCTATTTTCGTGGAAATGTCTGATGTTCCTGCCATGGAGTTGGAAATTTAAATTTAAATTTGGTATTTTAAGGTTCGTTCGAAGTTTTATTGGTTCCACAAAGGTTTCCGTGGTATCTGTTTAGACTGTGGCAGTCTGCAATTAAACTTGTTCTTGGTCAGTCTAAACCTTCTGATTTGTTTATTGCCCTTGGTGACTTCAACCTTCCAAACATAGTATGGAGTAATCCTGTAGAAATAAACTATTTAATTCCATTACAATTAAATGAATTTATTCAGTCACTGCTGTCATGTGGACTTTCTCAGATAAACTACGTCTCCAACGCATTTGGGAAACTTCTTGATCTTGCTTTTGTTAACCAGCTATCAGACATACATGTGAGGAACACGCTACCTATTTCTCAACCTGAAGATTGTTACCATCCTACAATACAGCTAGATATTTGCCTTTCTACAAAAATCTTTCCCCAGGAATTAAGAGAAAATTTAAATAATTTGGTATTCTGTTTCTCCCGTACGGACTACACAAAATTTAATAGTTTATTATCGAAAGTCGATTGGGATACTCTTATTTCAGGAGATAATCTGGATAATGTCGTATCAAATTTGTATGCTGTATTGCATCACTGCATGTTGGAAGCTGTTCCCAAACAAATTATTCGCAGTAATAAAGGCCCTCCCTGGAATAATCGTTATTTATCAAAATTGAAAAATAGAAAAACCAAACTTTTTAAAAAATATAGGCTATCCGGCTCATCTGTTGATTTCACGAATTATTGCATTATACGATCTAATTACAACACGGCTAGCCAACTAGCGTATAAAAGCTATTTAAATCGAATGAAAATTAAAATGAAAACCAACCCCAGATCGTTCTACAATTTTATCAACTGTAAGCGTCGTGCAAGTGCGTATCCTAATTATTTGAAATTTGGATCTCGGAGTGCTGAAGATGATGTTTCTATTAGCAACTTATTTGCTGATTTTTTTGCAACCACGTATTCAAAAAAGTCATTTGATAGTCAAACTTCTTATCCCTATAGCATACCTCATTCTACAGGTATCAACTTTTCATTTATTGACACTGAAACAGTACTATTAAATTTAAAGTCTCTCCGGTGTTCTCTTAATCCTGGCCCGGATGGTGTACCTAATTGTATTTTAAAAAATTGTGCAGAATCCTTATATGTTCCTCTTACAATTATCTTCAATAAATCTATTGAACTTGGTTACTTACCACCTGAATGGAAAAAATCTTATATTACTCCGTTGTTTAAAAGTGGAAGTAAACTGGAAATATCGAATTATAGAGGAATTGCAAAGCTGAATGCGATTCCCAAACTTTTAGAAAAAATATTAACTGATAGTTTATATCATCAAATCTCTTCCCTTTTATCACCTTGTCAACATGGTTTCAGGAAATCACGTTCCACTGCTACTAACATTTTACAATTAACAACTATTGTAAATGAAGGTTTTGTTAATAATAAACAAACAGACGTTATTTACACGGATTTTAGCAAAGCATTTGATAAAGTTAACCACGATATTTTACTTTACAAGTTATCACGTATGGGATTTAGCAACAACGCAATACAATGGCTTAAATCATATCTTTTAGATAGAACCCAACAAGTAAAATTTAAAAATGCTACATCAAAATTCATCGATGTTCTCTCGGGTGTGCCTCAAGGAAGTCATCTTGGTCCTGTTTTATTTACATTATTTATTAACGATCTGCCATCGGTTGTTCAGCACTCTAACATACTCATGTATGCTGATGATGTTAAAATTTTTAATTCTTTTAACGATATTATTGATCAATCTATTTTGCGGTCTGACATTGAACTTTTCTCTCAATGGTGTAATTACAACTTATTGGATTTAAATATAAAAAAATGTAAACACATGTCATTTTTCCGCTCATTTAAACTTGACACTAGCTATTTTCTAAATGGAACATTACTGGATAAAGTTCACACTATTGGTGATCTCGGTATTTTATTGGATCACAAACTAAAATACTGTGATCACATTTCATTAATGGTCAATAAAGCTAATGGAGTTCTTGGTTTTTTGAAACGTTGGTCAAAAGAATTTTCTGATCCATATGTAACTAAACACTTATATACGTCTCTGGTGCGCCCTATCCTGGAATATGGATCAATTGTGTGGGATCCATACTTTAATATATATATCAACAGCATTGAATCTGTACAGAAACAGTTCCTTTTATTTTGTTTAAGAGGTCTTGGATGGAATTCGCTTGCACTACCTTCATATGAAAGCAGACTTGGTCTTATTAAGTTACCGACGTTAAAAAGCCGAAGAACAATGCTTAGTATTTCGTTTTTAATGGGTCTAATACGCGGTGATGTCGATTCCGGTTACTTGTTAAGCAAAATTAACTTTAATGTTCCAGTGAGACCTACACGAAATTTTCAGCCGTTAAATTTAACGTATTACCGTTCTGTTTACGCTAACAACGACTCCTTTCGTCAAATTTGCTTGAAATTTAATAATCTATATAATCTAATTGACTTTTCTGATAGTAATGATGCCTTAAAAAGAAAAATTATTGTTTATTTAAATTCAAATTAGTTAATATCATTATTCTATATTTATTATATGTACTATAATTTAAGCACTTATGTCTGTAAGGATTTTTAATCTATAGACTGGAAAATTAAATAAAAAAAAAAAAAAAAAAAATATAACCCTTGGGCGGATGACATTCTAATTCAAAGTTTTTGGTACGAATGTTAAGCCGCTTTCATGCTGCATTTGGTTTCTAGGTTCAATAATCGGGCGGGCTATGGTATCAGCAGGTTTAACTTAATTTTGTAAACTTATATGTAAATTCTAAGCCAAGCGATAAAGCTTTCGTATTTTAATCTCTCGGCTAAAGTTGTAAAAAACAAAAACGGTTCGTCTTCTACAGAGGTGCCTATAGGGTACCCAAAGTTAAAAACATAAATAAATGAAATCACAGAACTCGTTCAAATAAAAAACAAAATGCTAAACAAAACTTGTCAGTAAAAGTGAAAAAAAATAATCATAATAAAAAACTCTAAAAACGGAAGGGCATGAATAAATGTTGTTTACGTTTAAAAAAAAAAAATAAAAATAAAAAAATATGTGAATATAAAATGAATTTTTATAAAAAGGGAAAATAAAAGATCTTTTGTCCAAAGCAAGAAAAAATTGAGGACAAACAAACAAAAAAATATTATAAACTTGCTGAGAATGTGAAAACGTCAGCTGAGCGATACTAAAACTCAAAGAATCGTCATTATCATCAACAATAGGCAACATCTTTCCTGCAACGAGTACAATGAAGGGTTAAAAACACACAGCGGTCGTTTAAAACTGTGAAATTCAAAAACAAGAAAAAAACTCAAAAACAAATCAGATGATGCTGATTTGGATTGAAGGAGAAGAAGATACAAAGATGGAAATAAATAAAGATTGTGAGTACTTGATAAACCCCCATATAATTTGTTTTATACAACATTAATATGTCTGAAATGGAAGAAAAGCAACAAACAGAGAACAACTACAACAAAATGTATGACAATCATTATCATCAGTAATGCACTTCGCAGTTAAAAAAAAAAGAAAAAACCGAAATAAATATTTAAACAAAAACTCAGCTGAATTGAATAAACGCGAAATAAACGTAGTTTTTGATATCAAACAGATTTAGACGTGGTTTCATCATCATTTACAGCATATTTGCTGAGTCTTGTCATCATCACCATCAGCACACCACTGTGTTTGTGTCATTACCTTAAACATCAAGTTCTTCATCGTCATTGTCAACAGCATTATTGTTATTGTCATCTGTTCGTTTATTTGCCTCTCCTAAAAACAGTGCAGAGGAGTTACATATATGACATTTAATTGTAGCAATCAAAATTGTTATTCTTTTTTTATTGACTGACTAAAAATTTAAGGAACGGGGCATGTTTCCTCAAATAATTCCGATCTTGCTTTGATTATCGATTCTGCAACAATACGATAATAACAGGTTCATAATTCATTTATTTTGATATTACAACTGGGGGCTACTCTCTATTGCGAAAGGAAATGGTACCAAATCTAGTTACGGGTACTCTTTAATGTCTTTCGCATCTTCCTATTTTTTCTTTTCGCAAATGACCAATATTTATTTTATTTAAGTTTTCAGATTTCAAATTTTTTTCCAGTATTGCTTACATCCAATTAACACGGCGACTCTTACGATGTCGCTTTTTTACGTCTCTTTTTGTTTGGTGACGAACGGTGTAGAGAAAAAAGGGGTAAACAAACAATCTCGGTTTGTGTTTTTCATTTCGTTTTCTAATATTTCCCTTTAATCTAATTTATTTTCTTCTTGTTAATTTTTAGTCTTTTTCCTACTTTGAAGTGTCAGGTGGAAAATACAGTAAGACCTCGATTATATGTAACGGACAGGACCGGGATCCTGGATAATCAATTTTTCCCAGTTAGTTAAGTTAAGATTTTCCGTAGTTTTTTGTGTAGTTTTATATACAGACTTAAATGTTTTATTTTTTTTTTTTTTTTATTGAAATTACAACTTTAAAATAAATATATAATAGGGGATTTCATGTCAAGTGACCCAACTTTTGAAATCGATGTCTTCCGATTTGGATGAAATGATTTTCAACACAATCTTCTTTTAGCTCAATACACTCAGTACACTGCACACGTGTGTACTCGTTCATAATCTTGATGAAAAAGAACTTTTATCTTGGCCATATAGGGTGGTTTTTTTTAAATCCTCGTTTAATCGGTCCAATAAGTTGGCATATTGTTTTTCCCTTTTGAAAGTAATCGATGTGGATTATCGCGCGTGCATCCCAAAAAACTATTGCCATCACCTTATTGGCCGACAAACTTACCTTGGCCTTCCTCGGAGCCGGTTCACCCGGAGAAACCCATTGTTTAGACTGCTGCTTGGTCTCCGGAGTGTTGTAATGGATCCATGTTTCATCCACAGTTACAAAACGCCGCAAAAACTCATTCGAATTGCGGTTAAACAACTCCAAACAATCCTTTGAAGTTGTCACACGATTACGTTTCTGGTCAATTGAGAGCAAACACGGCACCCATCTTGCAGACAGCTTTCTTAAACCCAGCTGATCATTTAAAATCGAAACCACACTGCCGTATGAAATGCCTATGGCATCAACAATCTCACGCACTTTCACTCTTCGATCGGCCAACACCATATCGTGAATTTTTTCGACATTTTCGGGTGTATTGACTTCAATTGGCCGTCCAGAACGTTCAGCGTCATTTGTACTTGTGCGACCACAACGAAAGTCAGTAAACCACTTTTTTACCATTGAAATCGATGGTGCAGAGTGATTGATAATGATTGACGGTTTTTTTTTCGCAAAAAAAAAATTTGTTTAATGAGCACTCGAAATTCATTTTTAAAAAAATCCACGATGTTGTATGTTTTGAACAGCTGTTAAACGCAAAGTAAATGACGGAACTTGCTCAAAACTTGACAGTAGTCTATTAACAGGTGGTACTTGATTGGAGCAGTGTTTCATTTCATATTACTACGAGGGAAGTTCGAAAAGTCACAGACTTATTGATCCACCCTCGTATTTTGACATTAAAAACACATTTTAAAATTACATATTTAGGTAAAAAAAATCGGAAAAAACATTAAGTTATCAAAAAATTTTTATCATTAACTACTTCTTACATCTTCTATTCAGATGTTGCAGAAAATTAATTAATTTTACAAATTTCTTATTAAATCAAATCTTGAAGACCTGTTCCTGTCTTCGAATCTTTTTGTTATTTTATTAATGAAGTGTTTTAACAATTCTTGTTTGCAGTTGGTATGCAACAGAGCAGATGAAAATGTTCGAGGAAGGTTGAATATAATATTTAAGTTTTTATTTTAGATAACCTGCATTTTTTTAAGATAAGTCTTGACGCATTTTGTTGCCAACCGTGTTGGCAGCCGTATGGCATTATTGGTCGTATACACATACGATATAATAAAATTTTATTTTTACGATGCAGTTTCGATTTTCGATTTAGCAGTAAGAAGAGAGCTCTTCCACACTTTAGTGCTTTGTCTCCCGCTTGAAAAAACATACTGTTTAAACGTCAGCTTTTCGTCAAGGACAACTCCCAGATATAAGACTGTGTCGAGTAATGGAATTTCAGTTCCCTGTATATACATAGCGTCATTTGCGGATCTCTTTTTGGTGACTTGTTAAATGGAAAAATCGTTGCCTAAGTTTTTCCCTGATTTATTTTTATTTTCCATTTGTTAATATATTTTTCAGCATTGATTAGAGCTTTTTTCACATTTTTTACAATTGTATTGGATAGTTTAACACTTGTTAAAATTGCAGTATCATCTGCGCAGAAGGCTGCTGTTTGATTTCTTAGAGCTTTGAAGTCTGAAGTGTAACAAAATTGACCTTTGGGAAACACCAGCAGGCATGCACTTTTTTGTAGACTTATCGGTATCTACATTAACCACAAAGTATCTTTCAGATAAAAAACTTTTAATAATTTTTGGGTGGGGTGCTTTAAAACCATGTGAGATAAGGCCATTATGGCTTTAATGCTCAATTGAATGGGAGATAAAGCCATAATGGCCTTATTGCCAAATCATTGGGAGGTAAGGTCATATTTAAAATTTTGCGAAATGAGAGATATAGCTATACTTTTTTGTCGCAAATGAGAGATAAAGCCATATTTTAAACTTTAGTATGCGAAGCCAGATTCCAATACTTTACTTTAGTGTTTCCGGAAACAGACATTTTTTTATTGTTGTGACGCACGCAGGAAAACTTTATTCAGCGAAGCCACCTGCCGTGTCCTACGCCGCCACGCAGAAAAATTTTAGTATGCGAAGCCACTTTTGGTAAAAGGGAAAATCTATTATTAATCAATGTAAAATGCAAAAGTTCTTCAAAACTGAAATGAGAGATAAAGCCTTTTTCTAATATTACTAATGTGAGCTAAGGCCATGATGGCTTTATCTCCCATTCAAATGAAAAAAGGCTTTATCTCCCTATTGAATGAGAGACCATTTTTTGTAGGTATATAGGGTAGTCAAATTTATTAAGTTTGTTGATCAGTCCATTGTGCCATATACAGTCAAAAGCTTTCTCTATATCCAGAACAACTATTCCTGTAGTTATTATGTGTACAAGTCTTTTCACTTGATGTATTGTTGAGTGTTCTTTCCTAAAACCAAACTGTTTTTTGCTTAAAAGACCGGGTTGCTCTGTATATTCGTTTTGTCGATTTAGTATGATATTTTCGAAAATTTTGTCCAAACCATTCAACATACTTATAGGACAATAGCTCTTGGTTGATTTTCTATATTTTGCTGGTTTAACAATTGATATAACTTTAGCCATTTTAAATTGCTTTGGGAAATAACCATGTCGTAAGCGCCAATTTAAAATTTTGGTAACGATACTTACAAATTCATTTGACATTTTTTTTTAAATTATCGGTTTTATACCATCTATACCAGGCGCCTTTTTATTTCTTTGTTTATTAATGAAAAATTTAACTTTCACCACTGTGGTCAGCACCTCAGTTACAGTTTTGGGTAAAGGTTGTAAGTCTAAGCAATGACTGTGCTTTGATACCATGCGATCAGCGCTCGACGATAGATCATTAGTAATTTGGTGAGATTTTGCAAAAACACCAGATATAATATTTGCTTTTCTTTCATACGTGCACTTCAGCGCCATCTATTGTCCAATTCCCTACAACTGATTTAAAAAAAAAACACATAGTTACTTAAGCTATGTTCACACCTATTAAATATTTGACGTACTACACGTAACCACTAGTTTTATTAAAAAAATTTTTGCTTTTGCAAAACGTTTGCTGGATCAAACATCATTTAACAGTTACTTAATAGAATTCTGCAATTATCTTAGTACAAATAAAGAGAAGGAAGTCAATAAAAATTGTCAAAAATAAAGCTAAGGTTTGATCAATTTGCTGGTCATGGTTTTTTTTTTAATTTTTTCGTCAAATATATGTCAGTTCTGAACATACCTTTAGACACATCTATATGAATTAAATCTGAAATCTATTAGACATATCAGTACATAGTTTACCCCGGATATATACAGGCGAAATCGAAAAAAACAAACGACCAACAAAAACAAAATTCTCTAGGACGAAGTCAGACATTTGCAAGAAATGTCTGATTCAGACAACAGCAGAGTATTTGGCTGGCTGGAAAGATCATATAACTAAATAAGACTGGGGTATTTTAAAATTAAGTGCAACAGGTGGACAATTTCATCTCTGGATTACAAATGTAACTTGTTTACTGTTAGTTTGCCAATTTTTAACCATCTTTCCACTTGAATGAGATAGTCATTAAGTTGACGAGAAACCACTTGCGGGTTCACAAGCGAACTTAGAATAGCTGTCCGTTTGTCGCATATGGGTAAATCGGAGGTGAATATTAAATATAAAGTAGGTCCGACAACACTTCCCTGTAGAATTCCAGCTTTAATTTTACATTCTCTTGTTACATATATCGTACCCTAAATAAACATTCGGTGGCAGCAGACATTGGATTTTATATACCATTCCTTTATGCCATACTTTGTCAAAAGCTTGAGAAACATCCAACAACACTGCTGAGCAATATTTATTTAGTTCAAAGGATTTCCTTATATTTCTAGTAAAGCAGTTAACCTGTTCTACAGTTCCATGCTGTTCACGGAAACCAAATTTGTGTAATGGGATAATATTCCTGCCATTTAAATAAGAGATACTTTTCAATTGAATTGTTTCTTGTTTCTCTGATGGACAAGCAAGTAAGAGCACAAGTCATTAAGATGATGGTAGAGTTGATTCCTTGTCTGGTTTTGGTATTAATAATATCTTAGTAAATTCCGACCTGTACTTTGTACACAAGGTTCACGTGAGCAGCCAGACAGATAAGGATGTGTCAGAAGCTACACGCAAAGAAAAAACATGGTTGTGGTAAACATATTCTAAGAGCAATGATATGATGATAAGATTCATGATTGTAGTCAACATATTACGATTATTATTGAATCATATTATGACCAAACATATTCGTAACACATTTCCAACAATGTGTTAATTTATTTAAATAAATATTGACAATTCCCAACAACAATTCTACATGTTTAAATTATTTTATTTTAAACGAAAAAAGTCAATTAAGATTTTTTGTTATTTAATTAAAATTTTAATTGAAAATTAAAATGTTACTTAAATGAAAATGAAATTTTTAATTTTATTTTAACTAAAAAAATAATTGATTCAATTATCACATTAATTATATTTAAATACTTTTTAAACCATTTTTTTAATTGATAAAACAACTTTTTCTGTGTATCTAGTTATATGTTCACAGAAAAAAGTGTTTTATGATTTAAAAAAATTAATTTAAAATTTAAAAAGTATTTTAATTTAATTAATGTGATAATTGAATCAATTATTTTTTTAGTTGAATAAAAATTAAAAATATAATGTTGATTAAATTAACATTTTAGTTGTTTTGAAATAAATTTTTAATTATATATCAAAAAATATTCATTGATTTATTCGTTTAAAATAAAATAATTTTAACATGTAGAATTGTTTTTGGGAATTGTCAATATTTAATTAAATAAATTAACACATTGTTTGAAATGGCAAAGTTTTTTGATAATTGTTTAAATTAAAATTAAAAATATCATTTATTGAAATATTATGAATCAATATAATCATTTTGGTAATGGGTGCAAAATCAAAAAATTATTTGCTTGATATTATGAATTTGGTATAAATTTGGTGATTGGAGAAAATTTTTAATATTTTCTGTGTATTTAACATCTATTCAAAATAATCTACAAAAAAAACTCTGATAAGACATTACATTTGAGTTTTTTGGAAATATCTTGGTCCGGTGTTTGGCTCACTGCAGAATTAAGAATTATATTTTAAGGCGTAATGCGCATGTCTGATTCTGCTTAACATACAGATCCCAAACTAAATAGAATAATAACAATGAGTTATTATTCCCAATTTGAAGCCATTACTTCTGGGGACACTAAGGTTTTAATTCTCAAATTTAAACATTTATTTATTGCAATTGAAGCAAGAGCGGATTCAGAGGATCCGCCCCTGGGCTAATGCAGCACTGGTATTTAAAAATCATAAATAGGACTGAAGGCTGAATCAGCTTGTCTTGTCGAAATACTAATTGCATATTAAAATAGAGTTGCTTGGTGTGATAAAAATAAAGCTTTCCAATATTTATTGGCAAATCTATAAAAACGTTTATTTCACGTAACTGTTACAAAAAAATTTTCGTACCCACAAAGTAAGACATTCTTAATAAAACTACAGACAAAATATTCCTTTTAAGATCTCAAAACATCCAAGAAAATTTAAATTTTCATTTATTTAAATTTTTAAAATATCGGTTCTTGAAACCAATTTCTAATTAATGACTCATTCAAATTTAAGGATATAAAAAGGTTGAATAATCCTTTTTAGACTCTTGTACACTTTTGCTTCGCTTTATTATTATTATTAGTTTTTGTTGCTTTTTTCGTGTCGCTCTTACAATCAATGATTAATGAAACAACTTTTTCTTTAATTCCTCTTTTATCCCTTTAACATTTTGCTTTTTATTATTTTTAGGTTTCTTCTTTTAATTTTTTTCTTCAAACAAAAGAATTTATAAAATTTACATTTCGAAAGTCAAGGGGAGGGTTAACAAGTCGAGTAAAAAAATAAAAATTTACATTTGTCCTGTAATTTTTTCCCCCTTAAAAGTGTAAAAAAAACAGAGTTAAATCCTTAAAGATTTCCATTTTTTTCCTTTATTTTTAATTAAAATTCAAATAAGAAAAGTATTTAAAGCAAATTTGTTGTTTGCATAATGAGTAGAAGAAGTACAAAGAAATAAGAAAAACATTTTACGACTTTTGATGATAAATTTTGCCATTAATAAATGGTAAAAATAAAAGGCAGAAAAAGGGATTATTTATCTTAGAAGAACCAAAGATAAAAATTGCGTTTTTATATAAAAAAAGAAGTAATTTTTAAGCCTTTTCTCTATAACAAGCTAAATTTATACTTTTGTTTTTCCTAATTTTTTTTCGTTATAAAGGCTTTAATCATTAAATACATTTTGAGAAAACAAAAGCAGCCATAGCTAGACGGGGTTGTGTGCTCTGATATAATCGCAAACACAATGCGAACGACAACTACTCTTGTATCCTTTTGTAAAGAAGCACACACATTTCTATATTCTCGTTTAGAGTATCGGCTGTAGTTGTATGCACATAGCATTTCGCCTACAGTCTCTCGTCTATACTATCTCATTTATATTCTCGGCTATAGTCTGGTCTATTATTTCGTCTAAGGTATAGCCAATAGACTCATAGAAAAGTGCATCTTCATATTGATGATGTCCTAACATCAGAATTGTGACATCAATGTTATTACAAATGGTATCAATGAGGCAAAAAGTGGAACGTCATCATAAAATTTATCATATTTAATGCGTCGTCTATGCAATGACTACAGTGACATCAACTCGATGACACATTTTGTCTATTATTGATATTATTTTCATGTTTAAAAAGTAATACGAGAAGCAAAAATTCCCATATTCAATTTTTTTTAAATTATTTGGTTAAATACATCAGGGTAGAATTACTACGAAAACCATATCGGGCATGCTGCTGGTGTCTTATAACTGAGAGTTGTTCTGTAAACAAAGAGCGTCATACAACAAAAGTGTAACACGTGGAACGGGTACGTAAATAAATATATTATGTAAATATTCAGGCACTAATAGTGCAATATTAAATGTAAACGTTAAAATGGTAATTGTTTGATTATTGTTACCCATAGTTTTATTTCCTGGTGATACTTACCGATGGTAGGCGAAATATTGAATAAAATAAATAAAATATTTTAAACACAGACCTCGAGCCTGATTATTTACATAAATTTATTTGAAAGTTAAAAGGTCGAAAGAAAAACATATTTAGTAAGTAAATAGTAAATAATAGGGTAATTGCATGTCAAATCGACCAAGAGTGGGACCAGCCCCCTTCGATTTGAATAAAATTTGGTGTGAAGGTTCCTTTCCTCCTATAAGGAACATATATTAACGAAAAAAAATTTTTTAATATTTTTGCAAAAGTTACGTTATATTCAAAATGTCATAATTTCGCCGAATTAGCCGAATATGTTGAGTTTATTTTTTCAATATCTCAAAATCTACTGCACATACGAAGATGATTTGTATGTCATTTTAAAGAGAATACTTCGGGCTACAAACGATATATTAAAAAAAAAATTTTTTTTTTTTTAAATGTAATATCTACAAAATATTAAATTTTAAAAATGGACTAAGTCAAAAACCTTTTTTTTTGGGCTGATTTTTTTTATGTAATCCCTCAAACTGTTCTTTAAAAATCCTGAAATTTTGAAGGAGGTGTTTTTTTTTTCTTTTTTAAGATATGATTTTTTTTCCTCTGCAACCTGTAAAAAATAATACTTAAATAAAATTTTAATATTGTAATTTTGAGAAATAAGTATTTTTTAAATCTGATTTGTTTGGTTTAAGGTGTTAAAAAAAAGTAACGACATTGAAAAAGTTTTTTATGTTTATTTGTTGCATTTTTTTTTTTTTTTTTTTTTTTTTGCCAGCCAAAAAATATATAAAACTCATTTAATTTCTTGGAGATGTAACGTGACAAAAAGTGTTCTTTTCTTTGAAAGTGCCCACATAGACCTCCAACAAACAATGCAACAAATAAACATAAAAAACTGTTTCAATGTCGTTACCTTTTTTAACACCTAAAATCAAACAAATCAGATTTAAAAAATACTTATTTCTCAAAATTACAATATTAAAATTTAATTTTAGTATTATATTCTACAGGTTGCAGAAGAAAAAAAAATCATACCTTAAAAAAACACCTCTTTCAAAATTTCAGGATTTTTAAAGAACAGTTTGAGGTATTAAATAAAAAAAAATCGGCCAAAAAAAAAATTAGGTTTTTGACTTAATCCATTTTTAAAATTTATAGGATGAAAGGAACCTTCACATCACAATGATGAAAAGGGTCATGGGGGTCAAAAACGAATACACATGTCATAGTACTGATGTCTAAATATGTTAGCGTTATGACGCCTTTTCTATCAGTGAAGCCTTGTCAATAGTCTCGTATATAATCTTATAAATAAATTCGTCTATTTTCAAGTCCAGAATTCGTCTTTATTCTCATTAATAGTCTTGTTTTTAGTCTCTCATCTATAATAAAGGGGATTGGCGCAAGTCAATGAACATGGACTTGGCAAACACAAGACAGAGGTTGTGCTTATAAGTTGAAAAAGGAAGAGGAAAAAAAGTTGTCATCATCAAAGCAGGTGCAACGGAAATAAGGAAGCCATTAACTATTTGGGCAAAATGGTTGATCAGAGGGCTCTCCTTCAAAACCCACCTTAAGTATGCTTGCAAAAAAAGCTACAAATGTGTCGTATGCGTTGTCTAGAATGACTCGAAGCGTAGGTGTATCAATTCAGAGAATACGAAAGTTAAAAACAAGAGTCGACAACTCAGTTCTTATGTACGGAATGATAAATTGGGAAGAACCATTAACTAAAACGTCACAAAAATTTATGAACTCTATGATTAAAATCATTCCGACCAATCCGACAGATTAAAGGAACTGGTCCATTTTTTCATTCATCGTTCCTGTTTTTTTTTTTTTTCTTTTTTCTTTGAACAATGACGAGGAAGGAGAAAGAAATATTTGTTATTGTTTGTTTTCATTTTGTGGCGTAACAGCTACAGAAGAATTATTATGTGTTCCAAGAATTTCATAAATTTTAACATGTTTCAATCCACGCGTACCTGTATTCCGTTGCTTGTGGTGAACGGGTGATATATTACAAAAACATATTGCCATCGAAGTGGCTGAAAGTGTAAAACTACAAAGAATTCGGATGGTGAGAACGTGGTTGTTCTCAAAACATGAAAATTTGACCCAAGTTCAAGCCATGGTGCAGCCAAGGAAAATTATCAATAAATTTTTATTAATTTCATGTTGCAAAAACCCTCCTTTATTTAAATAATTTAAAATAAAAATCAAGCTTTGGATTACATTTGTAATGTATTTAATTACGAAATTTCTTATATGTCACGACAGCCGGCAATACTGATATAAAAAAATAAATTGTACAAAAATAATTATTATTATACGAAACAAATGTGATGCTCCACCGGAATGCAATTGCGGGACGAGGAACGATAAAAAACTAACTATTAAAAAGTCCACAACGTTCCTATTACGAAGTCATGAGACTAGATCTTTCCGGAACGACACAACTCTACTTTATACAGAAGGATCTGTCCAAGAGTTTTAAGTGATTAAAGAACTATTTCCATTGCAGATTATAGAACAATTTCCATTGCAGAAATTAAAACATTTGACTTATCAGTTAAGAAAACGAGATTAGATTCAATGCAGAGCCTCAAGCTTTAAAGACAGAACGAGAGAGAGAGAGAGAACCAAAATGGAGCAGGGAAAAAGGGGGAGAATTCACCCAAAGACTGCTAAACCTCTTGATAATTCCCCAATATTTATGTGTGGATTAATCGACTCCACGGAGAAGAAAACAATAGTCAGGTATGTGATGGAAATCGTTTTAGAAAACGACACGATTTAAAATCGATAATATCGTTTTCAGTATGTTCAACATTTTCGTCATCTTTCATGTCTGTATTCTTTTAAATTTTATATTATATATATGAGTAATGTATTCTGTATTCTGATTAAAAAAATAAAACCATCTATATATATATATATATATATATATATAAATGAATTATGTATGTTTGTATGTTTGTTTGTTTGTTTGTCGCTTTATAGACTCCGAAACTACTGAACCGATTTTCCTCAAATTTTTACAGTAACATCACGTGAGCCCTAAAAATAAAATAGGCTACTTATTTTTTCGATAGGGGCAGGGGAATTGGTACCCCCCATAGGATGCCAATATTAATTATCGAACCGATTTTCCTGAAATTTTTACAGTAACATCACGTGAGCCCTAAAAATAAAATAGGCTACTTATTTTTTCGATAGGGGCAGGGGAATTGGTACCCCCATAGGATGCCAATATTAATTATCGAACCGATTTTCCTGAAATTTTTACAGTAACATCACGTGAGCACTAAAAATAAAATAGGCTACTTATTTTTTCGATAGGGGCAAGGGAATTGGTACCCCCCATAGGATGCCAATATTAATTATCTCATATCTTAAGAGCCGCTGCACGCATTTTGCTGAACTTTTTGTAGTAGGATCTTCTGAGCCCCGGAATTGAAATAAAATAGCAGCGGGGGTATAGGAATACCCCATAGGACGCCAATGTTTAACATCGCATATCTTAAGAACTGTAATAGTGAGAATGTTCAAACTTTCTAAAAGGCACTCTTATGGTATACTACACTTTTGAAAATAAAAATAAAGCGGGTAGGCGCAGGGGGGGAAATACCTCCCATAGGATGCATACATTTAATATCGCTCAACTGAAGAACTATTAAAGGGAGAGTCTTCAAACGTGGTTAAAGCTACTATTATAGTAAACTATAAATTTCAATATAAAAATGTGCGGGGTCAGTGTAGCGAAGCGCACCGGGTTAAGCTAGTAATTAATAAATTAATTTTAAAATCGATCGAATTTCATCATACCCTTTAAAAACTATTGTTTTCAAATCGATTGATTTTTATCACATACCGGAACATCCAGGCTACAAGAGCTACTTGCACCCCTTCAGAGAAGATAACTCACTCACTGGGGAAGAGGAGACCGCTCTTCGTAACCATAAGTTATTCAAGATTTGTAGTCTCCCTCTGGGCTTGAAACGTCCTTTGGTCTAAATTTAAGACCGAATGTGGTCATGGTCATGTGGAGGTCATGCTAAAATCGGTGGAGAATTGCGGAGCAATAAGTTCATAAATTGATCAACCTTTTTTTATTAACTTCAGTTAATAAAATCTAATAAGAAGTGGCACAAGTGTTATTTTGAAGTTTTGTGTTTATTATATTTTTAATTGTTTACATACCCCTGAAGATGGTTAGCGATGCTTACCGAAATATTGGGAAAAGAATAAAAATATAAAAAACGAAAATATCACGAATTTTTATTTTTTATTTTATTTATTTACGTGGACCTACAGCCAAACAAAAACAACTAATAATTTATATATATCGCAAAAGGTCAACTATAAAAAAATATACAAAAACTTTTAGAATCATGTAAAGAGCGTTAACAATTAAGCAATATGGCATCAACATCTCAAAATCGAAAAAATGGACATACGCGGTTGCCCATGAAAACTACAGAATCATTCTAAGAGCAGCACCAGATTTCCCCTTCGAAGTAGGTTCGAATGGCTATTGCGCAGGCAGTATTTTAGGAAGTTGAAGTTAAGTACGTTCGCGCAAAGGCGAAGATGTACGAACTGAGTACATCTTTGGAAAATTCCACACTTCCAGCGCAAAAAAAAATCTCGTCTATAGTCCCGACAAGAGTCTTCTCTATTGTCTTGTCTAGTCTAGACTTTGGTTCCGGTTAAACTACAGATTTTAAAACTTCAAATTAATCTAAGAAAATAAAGACATTTTTAGTTTAGTCAATTCCTTCAAATACCTGCATGTACTTATCTGCCATAAAAGGATTGAGTGGAACTTATTCTATGTCTAAATATTGCCTTGGGTGTGTCAAATATGAACAAACATCCAGTCTGTTTAAAGATTGTGGTAAAAAAAATTAATGCGATACAAGAATTATTTTTATATCTAAAAGGGCGTATTTGAAAATCAATCATAATTTTCTTGCATGCTATTCAAAGACGGAACACGAAAGATAATCAACAAAAACAGAAAAAATTTCAAATTAAACCAAATATAAAATTCAAAATGTGTATACATTTTGTATTTTCTTCTTAATTTGAAAATACAATATCTAACCATGAAAATTTTGCCGTGATCACCCATTTTTGTACCATACCAAACTAGAGACACATAAAAATTGCATCTTTCTTTAAAGTAACAAAAAAAGAAACAAATATAAAAAAAAATTAAATTAATTCCTTAACTAATCATTGGGTTTGGTCAGAGCCCAAGAATTTGCCTTAATAAAATTCTCAGAAATAACACCATATTAATGGTATGACCTTAATAAATCATACAAAAGAAGAACTCTACTACCCCTTTAATAAACCTGAAATCAAACAAGAATAAAAAAAACACAAAAACCTTTAACAGGCATCCACAAAAGTTCAGAAATAAACCGGATCCTTTGACAATAAAAAATACAAAACAAGCAAATTTAACCGCAAACTAAAAACAAAACTGAAAAGTATCTGATATAAAAAAAAACATCCAAAAAACAATATTTATTTCAAAATAATAAAAAAAAACATGAATTTCACAACAAAGATATTTATTTATACCCCTGTTTAAGCAAACAAACTTGCAAATAAAATTTTCGGATAAAAAAGTTATAAAAAAAAAGTGAAAACGATGACGATGATGATCAACATCATTAAACAGTGATTCACTCCATTTATGGATCTTTCTGTGTCTCTGCAAAAGGGGTACAACACACTCTTGTCGTAGCAGGGGAGGCCGGCTTCAATATCTTCTTTAACGTTTATTTAAAAATTTCAATAAAGAACAAGCAAATGAAATTTTGTGAGAACAGGTTTTAACCTTGGCATTAAAAAAATGTATTATAAAAAAAAATTTTTTTGTATAAAAAATGTTTAAGAAAAATTTGGTACATACAATATAAAACAACAAGCCATCCTTCCAAGCAGACCTGCACAAGTAAGAGAAAGATATTTGGCAATAACGAATTGAAAATACCTTAATTAAATATTTTTAGAATTTGTGCAGCGATTGTTAGACTAGACCAAAACATAAATGGCCAATTTTTTAATTTGCATTTAAATATTAAATTATGCGAAGTTCTATTTAAATGCAAAATTAAGTTTTGCAGTCCTTATTTAAAGCATATTTAAGTTTCCAGGGTTGCCAATTAAATGCACAAGACAAAAAACACGATCAGCAGTTTCTTTGCGACCACCTTCAAAATAAATACACTTTAGAAAGTTCTTTAGTTTGGTTAAACAGCTTTTTTATGGTAGTCATTGTCCAGACCTGCAATTTTTTAAATTGTGCTTTGAAATTGCACTAGTTCCCAGTAGCTCGTTTCTGTATTTCTCGCATCGTAAAATTTCGCACATGAAGTGTGAAACAAAAAATTTCATCGTTTCTCGATTTGTGAGAAAAAAGTGTTTCTGTATTTGAATGCGAGAACAGACAACAGAGATTCTGTTTTAACTGGATTACTTCCAGTAATTTAGTTTCAAATGCATGCGAAACGTCAACGAAAGAAATAGATATAATAAAAATAGGGCTGCCAGATTTGTCGATTTATCGTCATTTTGACGATTTTTTGTTCCGAAATTGACAAAGTGCCGATTTGCAAATTTTTTCTAGTGACGATGATATTATTCAGTCTTCGAAATAAAACAATTTTAAATATTTTTATATGTTTGCATATTAGGCAAGACAGAATAAAACAAGGCAGCTTAGATTCTAATATATATTTATCTCTATTGTGAAAATACTCCGTGAAATTGTTTATCTGTTCAATTAAAAATGTATCGACAAAAGCAAAATTTCGAGGGAAAAGTGTTTAATTTTTATTTCCTTGGATTATTTAATACATTTGCTTATGTGATCAAAACATTCCCCATTTTTGAGTCAATGCACTATAGGACATTTTTGCCTTTTTTTTTGGACAAAAGTGTTATTCTTAGTTCAATATGATATTTTGTCACGGCTTTGTGTGACTCCTTCAGGGAAAAATGACAATCTGAAATTTTAAATTGTTATCGGATTAAAGAAAAAATAAAATAAATAATTTGATAAAACTAGACCTCAAGCTTAAGAATGTGTTTTTTTTTTTCAAAAATTATTTTCGAGAATATAAAATTTATTATTAATAAGATTTGTCTTTGACGTGCTAAATTCCCAGTTTTTATTTTTGATAAAAGAACTGAAGTTGATTGTTAAGGGAAAGCTAGTTTCTATGCGCATTTCGCTGGTTGCTTAGGCCAGCTCGTCTGAAACCCTTTTCCAAAGACTTTAGACATTGTTTTTATTTTATTTTTTTTTTGATTATTTAATAAAAATCGAACAAAATTTTTTAAAAATTAATTTAAAAATGTTTGATTTTTTAAAACTAAAACAGACGTTTTTTTCTTAGGAAATTAACGATTTTTTCACAAATTTATATGGTAGCCCTGCATAAAACGAAAACAATGAAAGGCTAAAAAAATTAAAATAACAAAATATAACAATTGTGTTTTATTTATTTTCATCATTTAAGTTCTTTTTTTTAAATTAAAAAAAAATAATAATACACATTCTTGAGTACATGCATGTGTAAAGGCATATATATAATTATTTTTTCGGATAATTTTGGCTCCATTTTTTGAAATTTTACTTTTCTTGCATCAATTTCAAATGTGATTTATTTTGACAGTTGTTGTGAGAAACTTTTCGCATTTTATTTTTACAGAAACACTTTTTCTCACATCCTTCCAATAATTGCTGGAAAATTATTTAAATGACAGATAATTCTCGCAAAGTAAAGATGCAGAAACACTTATGTGAGAAAAACAATTTTTTGTTTCATATTGCACTGTTTTTGTCATAATTTACTTGTTTCATGCGGGAAATTTTACGATACGAGAAATACAGAAACGGGCTACAGATTATGAAATTCTAAAGTTGCAATTTCTGTATTTTTATATTGTTCTTTTTGTATTTTATATATACATAAATACAAATACACCTATTGGCAACTTCAAGCTGAAAACTGTGAGATTAACGTAGCAAAAGAGAATTGCGGAGTACATGAAACTGAATACCCCTCCACAATCTTCTCAACCCTATCCCAATAAACTCCAGAATTGCTGCAACAAAAATTGCAAGTCCGGACGATGGCATTTTATCTTTTTTTTTAAATTTAGTGAATATGCTCGAACGAGTCACCCAAAATTGGAACTTCCGAATTGACCACATTAGACGTAGTCATGGCCAACATTTACATTATATCATTTTCAAACAGTAAATGCCATAAATGATTCTTTTAACCGATAATAAAAATTTTGAGTCCACTTTCAAATTTAAGTGTTTTATCTTACATTATAAATCAAACCTCACGATGAATCACCCGATACGAGCCTTTAAACAAATTTGTTAGTTTCATACACAGAAAAAAGTGTTTTATCAATTAAAAAAATGGTTTAAAAAGTATTTCAATTTAATTAATGTGATAACTGAATCAATTATTTTTTTAGTTGAAAGAAAATTAAAAATTTAATTTTGATCTAATTAACATTTTAGTAGTTTTGAAAAAAATTTTTAATTAAAATTTTAATTAAATAACAAAAAATCTTAATTGATTTTTTTCGTTTAAAATAAAATAATTTAAACATGTAGAATTGTTGTTGGGAATAGTCAATATTTATTTAAATAAATTAACACATTGTTTGAAATGGCAAAGTTTTTTGATCACTTTTTTAATTAAAATTAAAAATATCATTTATTGAAAATATTTTTTCAAAATTTTAAAATTTTTGGTAATCAATATAATCATTTTATATACGAAACTTTTGTAAGTGATACGAAAGATTAAAGTGCAATTAAAGTTTCTTTCGCAAAGTTTATCATGGATTTGTTTCAGCGTAGTCGTTCGTCTAAAGGCTCCTTGTGTGCTGTTTTCATATGGAATAGCATATAATTTAGGTTTTAGACTTAACCAAAAAAAAAAAAAAAAAAAGAACCAAATCCAGTCTTGTTCAAAGTTTAATATTCAGATGAGATCTAGATCTTTTACTAGACATTTGACTTATCTTTGAACAAGACTTTGCCCTAAAATTCAGAACTGATTTTAAAACAGATTTTGAACTAGACTTTGGAATATCGATTAAAGACTACAATTTATGTCGTACTTCACTATGTCTCGCGTTTCAATTAAGGCCTAAGTACACCGTCCATTTTTATGTAGTACAGACAAACAGCAAAAAAGTAATAACATCGAAAATTAAAAGCGAAACTAAAACGGCAGCACATCCTACTTGAAAACAAAAAAAAAAAAAAAAAAAAAAAAAAAATTAAGAAAAAGAAAAAAAATGTACGTAACTGGAGAAATATACATTTTTAAAAAATTTTGAAACTCAAATCTTTGAATTAAAACAAAAAATATAATAACTAACAAATTTGCCTTGTCTTCTCATATTCTTAACAAAAATATATTAAAGGACATTTTTAAACTTAGAAAATATTGCATTTACTATAACATGCCAAGAAATCTTAAACCTTCTTTAACAAAATTTATGTATTGATAATCAAATTTAAACTCTTTAAAAAATTTGATTTTCTTAAACAAAACTTTCTTCAGAATTAAAAAAAACCCACCAGTCCTCATGTCAATAATGTGGTTGGTTTTTTTTGCGATGCTTTTTTTTTTTGTTCTCAAAAAATTTTGTGGTGCGTTTGTCTGCTCTACAATGTTGCTGAGCCCACAGAAAATTGTTTTTGACAAAAACTGCTTAAAAAATAACTTAAAAGTATATAAAATGTAGACAATTTGAGGTATTTTCTGTTTTGTAAAAAAAAACGTATTTTTTACAATTTTTGTGGTTACCAATACTTGTAACCACCAGATACCATAAACCAATAGTTCCCAAATGGGGCTTCGTTAAAGATTTCTAGAGGCCCGCAAACGAGAATATAAAAAAAAATGTTTTGAAAGTTGTAAGCCATTTTCCTCATATTTTTGAATAATTGAATAAGAAATATTGAAGTTTTATTATGGCCAAAACCATTAGAGATCATATTAAAACAAAAGTTGGTTTAAAATAGGGGTAATTTTTTATTTAAACGGAGTAAACGAACTTTTGTATCCAAATTATATTTCGTGGTCCGTAAAATAAATGTTTTTTGAAAAGGGGTCCGAAAAATAAAAATCGGTGGGAACCCCTGCTATAAACAATCATATAAACCGGCATGACTCAATACTTTTGATAGATATTGGTTCGCGAGAAATGTAATTTCTTTGGATTGTTTGCATTAATTGGTTTTATATGGTTTTATTTGTTGCATCAAGACGTTTTAAATATAAATGGGGATACCTACTCGTACCTACTCTTATAGGTGTCCCTACTCCACGGCCGTGTTGCCAAGAAGCTGGACCATTAACAAATAAATAAATTAATTAATTATATTTTTTTATTAGATAAATATATTAATTAGTAAATTAATTCGTTCACTGGTGCAAATTTAATTAATTTTTTAATTAATTTTTTTTTAATTGAAATAAATTTTTTTCTTTTCTTCTGGGTACAAGATGGCGCCAGATGACGCAAATGTGGCCATAGTCAGAACTGATGACATACGGGTCTGATTTAATTTGGCAATCTTGCCGGCCAGTGCAAATCACCAAAAGAGATAGGCAACTTAGATAATACAACGCAAAAAAGAAAAAAAAATGTGCTTTGGACTTCAAGAATTCTTGACAAAAAGTATGAAAAAACAGAAGTAAAGGGAAAAACATGTAAATCAATTAAAAAATAGATAATCATTCAAACTTCGATCTGCCAAGTAAACTACATTTGGTTTAAAGATTGATGCTGACTTTTGACTGTCAGTCTTCGTCAATGGCGGTGAGTATGTAACGGTAAAGATTTCTGAAGAGATAGTGTTGTTACTATCATGCATGTCAAATCAGCCCGTCAGTGGGTTCAATCCCCGCTTCAGTCGAGAATGAAAAATCATCAATTAATTTTAATTCATTTCATGTTGTAAAATGCCTTTCTTCATTAAAATAGTTAAATGAAAATTAAATTTAAAGAACTTAAGCCTGATTTAAATATAAAAATTTGCATTAAAAACGATAAACAGTTCAATAAAATAACCACAAAACGCCAAAAAAAATTTAAGCAATTAGTCCGCGTTTTTTTTTTTTTTTTTTTTTTTTTTTTTTGGGAGTATATCGCTCCAATTCTCATTGACGTGTATTTGGTATTTGTTTATTTCACAATGTCAAATATATTTACGGTTATTTGCAAAAATGAGAGCATCTTCCGATAGAGTCATCACTTTTACGCCACCTTGTAATGCGTGATCCATTTCGAGGTTCCCTACTTTTTTAAAGAAAAAAAAACACAGAAAATTCAAATTTAATGGGGAATGTTTATTATCATTTGAAAGAACATTCTTTGGCATCTATTTTTTGAAGATTATGTCTATCAAATATTGGCCGTTGCTGCGTCGCAGATGGTCCATCCGTTGAGTCCAATTTTCGATGACTCGTTCGAGCATTTCGACTGGTAACTGGCGAATGGCACGCGTGATGTTTTCCTCCAAGGCCTGAATCGAAGCGGGTTTGTCCGCATAAACCTTAGACTTTACATATCCCTACAGGAAAAAGTCTAACGGTAAGATATCACAAAACGTGAAATTATTATTAAGTGTTCTCTCAATAAATCCATTGATTGATGCGATGTGTGGGAAGTGGCGCCGTCTTGCTGAAACCAAATGTCGCCGAGATCATGAGCATAAGTTTCAGGCATCAAATAGTCGGTTATCATGGCACGATAACGGTCCGAGTTGCTGCGAACGTAGCCGAATCGACTCTCCACGGTCTTCGTGTATACTCTCAGCTACGGCCGCTATATTTTCTTCACAGCGTCCTGGACGTGGTCTATTCGGTCGAATATTATCCAATGATTGCTGGGTCTCAAAATGGATGAAAACATCCCGCGTGTCATTCGCCAGTTACCAGTCGAAATGCTCGAACGAGTCATCGAAAATTGGACTCAACGGATGGACCATCTGCGACGTAGCAACGGCCAACGCCAACATTTAATAGACAAAATCTTCAAAAAAGAAATGCCAAAGAATGTTCTTTCAAATGATAATAAACATTCCCCATTAAATTTGAATTTTCTGTGTATTGTTCTTTAAAAAAGTAGGGAACCTCGAAATGGATCACGCGTTACATTAAATTAAATATATTAAAGCATACAAGCCAGTAATAAATAATAGTTTAATTTCCGAATTATATAAATTAAAATTATTCCTTAAGCCGGCAACCTTTTCTCCAACCCATTAGAAAATTAAAAAAAAAGGATTAAATCTAAAAGTCTTCGCAGGAATTTAAGTGAAGATGCTTCTTAAATACTCCTCGAAGACTTTGATATCTTTAAAAATGCTGACAAAAAATATTTTAAAACTTTCGATATGGCATTTTCCTATTTCTTTCTGTATGTTTTTTCCTCATTCCTTATCTTTAGCCTAGAAACGGTAATAACAACAGCTAAAATAAAAAACAATCTGCAAAACAACATTTACTGCCAATATGACTGGTTTAAGCCCTCTTTTGTAAACAATTTTTTAAGATTTTTTTTTATAACTGACTGATGTCGTTAAACTGAATCTAAAAAAAAAAGTTAAAAGAAACGTATTTTTTTTTTTTTTTTTTTTTTTTTTTGTAAAATTTCAACCTGAATTTGAAGTAAAACAAAAAACTGACTGACAAAAAAGTATAAAATGCAATGATCGTGTTCCCTTGTGGGAAAACTTAAAAAAAAAAAAATACGAAAACCATATTTACACATAAAATGTTTCTAAAAGTTTAAGTGGCAAAACTTCAAATTTTCAGGGGAGTTGCCAAAATGGTTACTTAAGCTAGTGGTTACTCGACTGGCAATTATCAATTAAAATTACTGCAGAACTCTGTATTTGCTAGATAGTGGAACCTAAGCAGGTTCTAGAGTTGCAATTTAATTAAAAGTTGGAGATACGATTAATTAAGAAAGTGGGTACTCGATTGAGAAAATGAATACAATGAAACTAAGTAATTCAAAAATAGAAAACAAAGCAGTCTACGTAGAACCTGACTAAGTTGGTAATGAGGTTACTTAAGAAACAAATTACTGTAATGAAAGTTTATCGCATTTAAAATACAAAAGCTGAATAATTAGAGGAACGCAGAACCCAAGCAGCTTCTGGAACTGCCATTAAATTCGGAATCGACATAATTGTTACTTTAGGTAGTTAGTACACCCTATTGCAAAAATTAAGGCAATTTTGCGTAGTAACACGTAAGAGTAGAGCCAAAATGTTGGAAATGTGGCATGCAATTTCTGACAGTTCAATTCTGAGGGCGTAAAAATCCACAGTTTGCACAGATTGCAAGACTTTTAAGCGATATCATGAAACCCCTTAATTTGTTTCAATATCTTATTATTGCAACATTTTACTAAACAATAACTATTCATCACGAATCTAATAAAAATAAACAAATAATCTTAATGTTTTTCTTTCCAAAACAAAATAAAATAATTAAGATTCAACATCACTTGTTTGTGCCAATATGCTGGAGTAGTGTATGCTCTGCTTAAATGGAGTGTATTAACGACAAATTGTAGCAAACATTTCTTTGCGAAAAATGATATTAATTGTTAAGGGTCAAATATAACCAAATAACCATATATTTAACCGGTTTTTTAAATCCAAGTTCCACAACACTTAAATAAATTTTTTTTTTTGTCTCTTTAATTAAGTGTCCTTGTTTTCATAAATTGTTGAAGTTATTTTTGGAGTAATTCACTTCATTTAAAAAAAAAATAATTATTAAATGATATTTATCTTGCATTAAAAAACTTAAACAAAGCATTTTTATAAAATTTCAAGAGTTATACATTATTTATTTATATTGTTAAAATTCCAAATTTTTAATTTTCGATCAAAAATATTTGAAATAGTTCCGTATTGTTAAGTTTAATCTTAAGAGATTGTTTTAAGTTTTATAAATTTTTATTAGCAATAGCAGTAACAGGTAAAGAAGTGAAATTCATAGCAAATCAAACCAATAAGTAAGTTTTATAAATATCCAGAGTTTGGGCATATTTTTTATTTATTTTTCTTAAACGATTTATTGCATGACAGTGCTAACAGGCGATCTGGTACCAAACAAGGGGTTCCATATCACTTATATGCGGATATCCTAAAAGAAACGTTTAGTGATTTAATAGTGAAATAAATAATTAGAAGATTAATAGAAACACAAAATGTATTGTAACTCTAAGAGCTATTGAGCAATATTTACCAACTTTTTTTAGAAACACCAATACCCTGGTTCGCGTCGCTAATTGGGACCGAAAAAAGGCGACGCTAACCGAAGGACGATTTTCCATACATTTGTATCGATTTTCATTTAATTATTTCCGAAATTCATTATTTAAGCTGAAAAGATTACGGATAATTTTCTTTTAGATCCGCAAATAAAGTTAAAGCTTTCTCTTGAATTACCACTTTGTAGGTGCCCGGCCATGAGGGCCAAGCGGACAACAAAAGGACTGACTATTTGGCAAATAGTGGCAATCCCCGTCCATTCATAGGCCCTGAGCCCTTCTACGTTGTTCCTGTCGGACATATTAGAGGAACGCTGCAAAAATGGTCCGAACGTGAATTCCTTCACACATGGACGTCCACTTCTGGATTAAGACCGTCCAGGAGATTTATGACACTGTCCCGTGACAAAGCAGATAAGCCACTTCTGCTTGAGAAGGCGGAACTTAGACTGAATGTTGGTATTTTTACGGGGCACAGTGGTTTTAAATACCGCCACTTTACAATGGGTAATGTATTTAACAAGATATGCAAATTTTGTGAGGTGGATGGTGAAACGCCAGAACATCTGCTCTGCTGCTGTCTTGCCTTGGCAGGGTAATAGGCGTCATTTTAACATCAGTACTATGACAAGTATCAACGTTTTTGACCCCATGACACTTTACATCACTCTGATGTCTTAACCTCACTTGTCATCAGGGGCAAAAATTAAAATGATGTCATCAATGAGATGACACATTGGCATCACAGAAATTACGAATCGGAGTCGATTTTATAAAGCATGTCATCAGTGCGATGACAAACTGTCATCAAATTGAATAATTGTAATTGACCTTATGACAAATTGAGAGAATATCATTATTTAACTACCCGTTACACACGTTTGTTTCACTTTTGTTGTATTCCTCCCTTTTGTTGACAGAATAACTCTTAATTATAAGACACCAGCAGCATGCCCGATATGGTTTTCGTAATAATTCTACTTGAAAAATGTTATGTATTTAAATAAATAATTTATTTTACATGAAAGTAATGTTGGTATCATATTATTAGTATCATATATTATGTCAGCTCATTGATGACAGTTTTTCATTGCACTGATGACAGTTTGTCATCACACTGATGGCATGGTATATTATTTCATCCAACTGATGACAGTTTGTCATAACACTGATAACAGTTTGTCTGTACTGATGTCAAAATAATTAAGTGTTATGGCGCCTTTTCTATCAGTGTACACAATATATGGCGTCGAATTGATGTCACTGTAGTCATTGCGTAGAAGACGCATAAAATATGACAAAATTTTAGGATGACGTTCGTCATTGGATTAATGTCACTTTTTGCCTCATTGATGTCATTTGTAATAACATTGATGTCTCAGTTCTGATACTAGAGCATCATCAATACGAAGACGCATTTTTCTATGAGTGTACAAGTTGCTAATTAATAGAAAGTTCATTTATTAATGATGTGCTAATAATCCCAATTTTTGAATGAAAACACTGAAATGCGCATAGAAACTAGCTTTCCCACAACAATAAATTTCAGTGTTTTCAATCAAAAATTGGGATTATTAGCACATCATTAATAAATGAACTAAGTAATAATAAATATTTCATTCCCGAACACAATTTTTGATAATAAATTTGCATGTGCCCGGCAAAAAAAAAAACTTAAATGGCAAGCTGCTTTATTTAAGCAACTTGTTTTTTTTATTTTGTTTTTTCTCTCTATCCTCTTACAACTACTATTCGTGTTGGAAAAAAAACCAGCCAATTGTGGGGGAATGTAAGAAAGAAAAATTGACGGTTTCTTGTTGTGTCTTTGTTGAAGCTTTGATATTTTTACATGCAAGACCTGAGTGTTTAAAATTCTTATTCACTTTATGGTCTTACTTTTATAATATTTTTAGCTTTTCTAAAGTAATTGGAAAAAGTTTCCTGACGAGCTGGCCTAAGCAACCAGCGAAATGCGCATAGAAACTAGCTTTCAAACAACAATAAATTTCAGTGTTTTCATTCAAAAATTGGGATTATTAGCACATCATTAACAAATGAACTAATTAATAATAAATATTTCATTCCCGAAAATAATTTTTGATAATAGAAAGTGAGTTTCTTGGATTGTTTGCGATCTATTTAAATACTAAATTTTCACAGCAGTCACTTATTTACTAATTAAAATAGACTTATTAAATTCGAGCTGATATCTTATTAAAACTTCTTGGGAAATCTTAATTAAGACAATTTTTAACAACAGTTCGAAATAATAACTATAATTGATTTATTATGTTAAATAATTTGTATTGACATTAATGGCCATAATTTCAAACTTGAAGTAAAATAGCACGTAATTGCACACAAAGCTCCTAGGAATGACTCGTACCGCAGTTCGAACTTAATCAGCTCCCGGGCAGGCCTTTTCAGGCTCTTGCTTCCACTGCGTCCAAACCACAGCTACCATGTGACCCCGGAATAATGCCTCAAGCAATAGTCAGACGGGTGCAGTTTCACCGGGGGCTACTGACTCCCGTGATAGCAGATATGATCTCTGGTCAGCGGCGATCTCAAGACATCTGTCGATTTTGAATTCTGCCGAATCTCAGGTATTGGGAGCACCCGTTTCCTCCGCGGATGTAGCCCCAGACGGTGGAATATACTGTAAATGTTTCCCTACATGCCGCCTAGGGGAATATGAAATGCTGCATACACGCCATTAAAAAAGCCAACCCGAAGAAAATAAATTGTACGTGAAGCCTGACCAATCGAATATCTCTAATGCCAAGGCAGAGCTTTTTTCTTTTATGCCCAAAAATTACCGCCGCGACCTCGGCGGCACACCTCCATCCAATGGTCCAAATTTCCGATGACGATGCGGCATAATTGAGGTTCTTTGCCGTTAATGTGCCGAATTATCTCATCCTTTAGCTCTTGAATTGTTGCTGGCTTATGGACGTACACCTTTTCTTTCAAATAACCCCAAAGAAAGAAGTCCAACGGTGTCAAATCAAATGATATTGGCGGCCAATTGACATCGCCACCACGTGAGATAACACGGACATTGAATTTGTCGCGGAAAAGAGCCATTGTTTCGTTAGCTGTGTGGCAAGTAGCACCGTCCTGTTGAAACCACATATCGCACTTAATCAACAAGAGGGTATTAACTCAAAATTTAAACATTTTCAGTAGAAGCAAAACAATTTTTAATTTAACATTGAAGGCATATGGAAATGAATTTTTAAACCAACCGTTTCATTACCAAAATGTAGACAAAATAGCAAGATATTTTTACAGCGGGCAGATATGAATATAACGTGTAGATTTTTTCGAAAAAGTGGAAAAATAAAAATTTTGAGATAATACCCTCTTGTTGATTAAGTGCGATATCGTCCACATGCAAATCTTCCAATTCGGGCCATAAAAAGTTCGTTATCATATCACGATAGCGAACACCATTCGTAGTAACTGCCTGACCGGCCTCATTTTGGAAAAATACGGCCCGATGATGCCGCCAGCCCATGAACCGCACCAAACAGTCCCTCTTTGTGGGTGCATTGGTTTTTCGACAATCACTCTTTGATTATTATTCGCCCAAATACGGCAATTCTGCCTATTGACGAATCCACTGAGGTGGAAATGTGCCTCATCACTGAAGATGATTTTCTTTCCATGGTTCAAATTAAGTTAGTCTGAAACTGAGAAATGTCAAATGAAATGCAGAAAAAAAAATTGACGCATAGGTGTGGTTCACATCCAACATCGGCCCTTAAAATTTAACCATCCTTTACACTCGGCCACAAATTGCAAGATCAGTTGGTTACTTTTTGGAAAAGAGTGGTAAAGAAGTAAAGTCTTCCCCACCCATGTCCTGTCCGACTTACATTTCTTTCGATCGATGAAGAACGGAATTGTTTGACATTTTCAGCAACTTTATAATCAAAGTTGTTTTGGGAATACAATTTATTAAAGGATTTTGTTTGTTGTGCTTAAACTTTTAAAATGATTTTTCCGGGAGTTCCCGGGAAATTTTTTCCCGATTAGAAACCCTGTAACAAAGCAGCCAAATCATACTAATTATTTTCCACAAATAATGGGAATATTTATGAAAATATTATTTTATTTTTCAATGTCTACTTATATTTGGACCTTACCGCACAATATTATGACTTTATTTCAACACATTTAAACAAAATCACACCTCTGACTTCCAATTTTTTTTTTTTTTTTAGCAACAATCAACAAATCATTTAGAGTTTATTCAAACACAAAAACCAAAATCTGGTCAACAACATTAAAATTTATAAAAGTCAAAAATTGTACGAGTTCTTTGCTAGTTATTATTGTTGTTGTTGTCTGTGTGTGTTTCTAATCCCAACCACAAAACTTTGGTCAGCACAAACGACACCCAACATTAACAGCAACACAATTTCCAATTCCTCCACATTCGAAAACAATACTTTGGCAGAAGCAAAAAAAAAAGTTTTAGCAGCCTGTTGCAATAAAAAATTTCCATAGAGGTTTCCCGTACTTGAAAACAAACAACTATAGAACTTATAATAAAGCTGCTCTTGTTGCGGATAGAGCTGGCTATGATGACGATGATGTTTAAATTTAGGATGAGTGGTTTAACTGACCGTCTGTCGTTTTGCACACACTTTTATTCAGAAAATGCTAATTCGAAAGTTGAAAGAAAAACACACAAATTTCCGGTAGTTTATTATGGCAAACAATAAAAACAACAACTAAATAAAAGTCTCATTTTCAAAACCGAAAAACACATTTTATAATAAATAATAATAAAATTGTTTTGTTGTATGTGATATCTGAATGCAATTACAAAAGTTTGTTAGATGTTTATAAATATTTAACCACAAAATAGTTATTTGCCATACAAGTGCACAATTCAAATTCTGTGATAACAAAAAGTGAGTACTTTTTTAATTGGTACGGGTTTCGAGGAGTTTGGACTAGGAGAGTATCTCTATCTATATTTAGTGCTTCCTATACAAAAGTTGTTTATATAGCAATTGCCACGATATATAGAAATATGAATGAGTAAGTGTTTTAAAATGAAATATGGGAAGTCATTTGAAAAGAGTTTATTATTTATTTGTACATTGTTATGGCTGAGGGCATCAGAAACAGGGGTTAAAAAAAATTAAGGTAACCCAGAGTGATTTTTTTTTTTTGTTAAGTGATCAAAACTAGAAAACACATAAATATTTTGCGTCGTTGTGTAAAAGATTCTGAATTTCTCGAAGTCGGATTGGTTTTTGCTCTATCATTTAAAGTTGGAATGCTAAATATAAGCTTCATATTGGGTGTATATATAGGGTGATTCATCGCGAGGTCTAATTTTCAATATGCTTTTTTAAAAGATAACGCGTGACTCATATCCAGCTGCTTTGTCATACTTGTTCGGTATCGTTTGGCAAATCATCATGAAAACACCCACACTGCAACATCGTCTCCAAATTGTGCAGCTGTATTACGAAAATCAGCGATATGTGAGAAATGTTTTTCTCGCGATTCGAGAAACTTAGGGTGCGCATAACCGACCTATAAAAACTACCTTTTCTAACACCATTTGCAAATTTGAATCCCAGTTTACATTAGTGGATAATACTCGACCGGTTAGACCACATCCAGCCCTTAGTGAAGTGAATAAAGCAGCTGTAATTGAAAGTGTACGCAAAGACCGTGATGTGTCGATTCGTCGCCGTTCTCAGCAGCTTGGCTTGTCGTATTCGACCAACTTGGTGTATTTTACGTAAGAACCTCGGCCTTGAAGCGTACAAAATTCCACTTGTGCATGAATTGGAGCAGTACAGCGCGTAAAACAATGACCTTGTTGACAAAACATTGGGGTGAGCACATAATTTCACATTTTGCTACGGTAAATTGGCCACCTAGATCGTGCGATATCATACCTTTGGACTATTTTCACTTAGGGATATGGAAAGTCTGAGCTCTTAAGGAATAAGCCCGCTAAGATTGACGCTTTGGAAGCCAATGTTTCTCGTGTTATCCGCGAGATACCAGGCGCTATGCTCGAACGCGTCGCCTAAAATTTTACCTTCCGACTGGAACACCTCAGACGTAGTTATGGCCAATATTTACATGATATCATTTTCAAACAGTTAATGCCATAACCTTTTATATTTACCGATAATAAAAATTTTAAATTCACTTTCACATTGATTATCAATCAAAGCACACGATGAATCACCCGATATATGGTGGCGCAAAAGTCATCACCATATCGGAAGATGCTATAATGGCGGTAAATGTCAGTTCTGCTTTGACATTTGTAAAGTATAGTAAACTAATTTTTATCTTCCACTACTTTTTCTCTTCCTATGCTTTCACTCTTTACTTCTCCTATTCTATCATACAATATATATATTTGAATAAGAAATGGAGAAAGTGTAACCTACGCTTAAGCCATCCTAAATCTCGACGATGAGGAGGACAACTTTTTATAGAAAATCATTATAAGCGACGACGCCCATTCCCATCTCTGTGGGTACGAGGAGCTACTACACACGATCAAATATACTGATGGATAAGGTATTTAAGCGGAAGCAGTCATCAGACCTTATTTTTTGGAACACGCCGCAGGCCAAACGACTACTGCAAACGGCTACAGAACTATGATTCTACTTCAACTGCACGAATTGTTGTTCAAATAGGTTGTTGTTGGGCGACGGAGCATACTGCACGACCAACAACCGAAATTCTAATGGTTGTATTTCCGGGTCGCAAAATGTCTTGTTGAGTTGATTTGTACTGGTTTTGAAGATCGCCAGAATAAGCTGTTCTACACTTCTTTTTAAGGTCACGAGTCTATGCCAACAACCGTGAGACTCGTAAAGTCACCAAAGAGAATATCCGTCAGAAATGCGAAAACCTATCGCCGAAAATTCAGGCAAAAATTAAAAATAAGACAATTTGGTTTCGTTTGATCATTATATTTTGATCATTATATTTTGGCGGTAGCCACTTGGCCGACATAATTGTTTAAGCTTAATAAAAATATTTTGAAGTTCAAAAACCAAACCAAAGCAAAACTTAGGTTTTTAAGTTATTAAAAAAATTTCAGTCAAAAAACTTTGGGTGTCAACTTTTGCGCCCACTGTTTAACAGACTAATATTAAGAATATAGTTTTAAGAATATATATATCAGTTTTTAGTTCTTAGCTTGCCCTTTCTCTTGCGTTTTAAGAATTTCTTAAATTTTATTAAAATTTCTCGGCTTTTCCCATAATAAAACTTTTACAATATAATAAGGACACTATAGGCTAATTTCGGTTAAAAAAATTCATTTAAAAAAAAGAATTTTTTTTTTTAATCAACATTTTTTAACCGAAATTAGCCTATAGTGTCCTTATTATATCGTCATTCCTTAAAAAATTTAAGGAATAGAACTATTACAAAAAGCTTTATAAAATGCATAACTGAAATTTAACTCATAGAATAAATTCGAAAAATAAAAAAATGTTGATATTTTTAATTTTAATTAAAAAATATTATCAAAAAACTATGCCATTTCAAACAATTCCCAACAACAATTCTACAAGTTTAAACTTTTTTATTTTAAGCGAAAAATCAATTAAGATTTTTTGTTATTTAATTTATATTTTAATTAAAAATTTATTTTAAAACAATTAAAATGTTAATTTAATCAAAACTATATTTTTTTATTTTCTTTCAGCTAAAAAAAATAATTGATTCAATTATCACATTAATTTATTGGTAAAAAACTACTGAACATTTTTTTCTATGTACATTTTATGAATTATTATTTTCTATTTAGGGTTTACAAATCCTTAAAAAAAATCTCGATTTAATTTAAAATTCTCTATTTAATAAAGTTTTAATAACCCAAATCTTTACTGTGTCCTACTACAAAAAAGTTCTATCAAACCAAAAGTGAAACTATTTAATTTGGTTATTCAGTTGAGTTGTCTGCATATCTGTCTGTCCCTCCGTCCATGTGTTCAATAAAAGGTACGAGGGAATATAAATATTAAACAAATGTGTGACTGACAAAATGTATGAACTTAAACGAAAACATTCATCATACCAGGAATGGGTAGGAATAAAAATATTTAAGTATATTTTTCTGAGCGTATAACAAACGTGCAGACACAGAGACGTACATACGTTTGTCGTATGTACATCTGAGTGTATGTTCGACCGTTTGTTCAAATTATTTTAATGGCCAACAATTAAATTAATTTGCATAAATATTTTACTGATATTTTGTGGGACTTTTTGTTTAACACAGATGATTGCCTCTGTATATGTGTTAAAAGTTTTTTTAGCATGTGTGTAGTAAAACGTGTGGTTATTTGCATATGTGTGTGTGTATGTGGCCGAGTCTTGCCTGCAATTTGCCATATGTATGTCACTATGTTTTTGCATGGAAATGTTTCAATTATAGCTGAGATTAAATTGTAAATTATACATTTTAATAATATGAGAAATTAATTATATTATTTAATAAATAACCCAACGTAATGGCAAAATTAACATACAATATTCAATTAGTTGGCGAAAGTGTTTTACAAGCGCAGGAACAACAATAACAACAACTTATTTTAAAAAAGTGGAAATGAAATGATACTGATATCCATATCAGTACATTAATTTTGATATAGATTTGAATAAATGTCATGTAGTAGAAAAGATACAGCTTTTATAAAGTGCAATGTAATTTTAATTATATAACGAAAGTTTGTTAATGTTTTGGTACATTTTTTTATTGACAAAACGTACTATTGTCCCTTTATTTCGTATTCAATGGACATTAAATCTGTATGTTCTTTGAAGTTGTAATTCTGCAAATAGAATTGGATTGATATCGAAATAATTTTAAGTCGAATTTTTAAATTAGACGAAGTTTTTCCTAACCATGGCTTTTTTGATAAAGAATACTGGTTTCTGAATGGTTTGTAAAAAATATTTCGTGGTCGCCTGGTTTTCAATTGCATGTTTGAGATTTTTGGGGACCAAAATTGTCTGAAGAAAAGCGACTGGTCTCTAGGAATCAATAAGCTAAGGAGGATCTATTCACTAGGGTACTAATTTAATCCGAATTTCGCTTTAATCGGTTAATCGCTCGATTAATTTACCGAGGTTTTGGTTTAATCGGTTAATTTTGTTATTGATCGGTTAACCGATTAATAATGTTTTCTTTTTTAAATTATGTAATTTCAATAAATTAATATGCATAAATTATTTATTCTTTGCAGTTTATTAGTAAAAAAAACAAAAATATAACAATTCTTAAACTAAAACGAGCAAAAACAACAACAAAAAATTCATAAATATGTAATAAATATTTTTTCACTAATACATAAATATTATGTATTAATTAAAAAATAAACAGGGAGATAATTTTATTAGTTATTTCGATAGTTTAAGGAGATATTATACAATAATATTTTTAAAATAATTTGGTTTAAATGTTTAGGATTTAAGTGATTATTTTCTTTAGTTTTGATAAAACTTGACGTGGCAAAAATTCTTTCACTTGTCTGTCGTAGATGTTGGAGAAATCAAAAGCAACCCATAATACAAAATATCTCATTTCTAGGTCATTTTCCTGGATTTCTCTAAGCATATAAAATCTTCCATTATTCCATAAGAGTCCTGTTTTAATTTTTTAAAAGTTTTAACACTTCTTACTGTTTCGGTTAATTCTGTTAAAAGATTGATATGAGAAAAAACAAATAACTAAACACATAAGCAAAAATCTGTTGTAATTTTAAATGAAGACCTTCTTTGTTTGTATGAAAAAATATTTTCTTAACATACTCCTTTTGAATATGAGACAAAACAAATAATTAAAAACACAACAAAATATGTTATAACACTACAAAAAATTAAAAATTTTGTTACATCGGTTAATCGACTAAAATTAACCGGTTTAATCATTAATAAAAAAAAGCCAATTTTAAATTAACCGAGCAGTAAATCGGGTAGTAATTAATCGGTTAACCGATTGACGGTTAACGGAATGAATACCCTACTATTTACAAAAGTACCGAAATGCTGTACCCCAACTAGTTATTTCCAAAACAAGAACACGGCTCGCTATTCGCAAGAATGGTTCACTTCTCACTAGTAAAGATGACTGGTTTCTGAATAATTTATAAAAAATATTTCGTATTCGCCTAGTTTTCAATTGCGATTGGTTTCGAGGAATCAATTAGCCACGGCGGAGCTATTTACAAAAGTACCAAACAGCTTAACCCCCAGAAGGACAGATGATAGTGAGATAGTAAATCAGAGCGGGGGTTGCGGGTTCGATTCCTGCAGACAAGCGCTGAGCTTCGCGGGATTAGCATAGAAAAGGAAACAAAAGTTATTCCCAAGACAAGAAATTAATACGGCTCGCTCTTCATGAAAATATTCCAAATAAATATTAAAGTGATAATCAGAGGTCACAGGATTTCTTTTGTTTCCCTGCTTTAAAACCATGTGAGATAAGGCCGTTATGGCTTTATTGCTCAATTGAATGGGAGATAAAGCCATAATGGCCTTATTGCCCAATCATTGATAGGTAAGGTTATATTTAAAATTTTGCGAAATGAGAGATATAGCCATACTTTTTTTTCGCAAATGAGAGATAAGGCCATATTTTAAACTTTAGTATGCGAAGCCAGATTCCAATACTTTACTTTAGCGTTTCCGGGAAAAGAAATTTTTTTATTCTTGTGACGCACGCAGGAAAACTTTATTCAGCGAAGCCACCTGCCGCGTCCTACTGGAGGAGAAAACTCGTAAGCACGGCCGCAGGCCGCCACGCAGAAAAACTTTAGTATGCGAAGCCAGATTTCGTAAAAGGGAAAATCTATTATTAATCAATGTAAAATGCAAAAGTTCTTCAAAACTGAAATGAGAGATAAAGATTTTTTTCAATATTGCTAATGTGCGCTAAGGCCATGATGGCTTTATCTCCCATTCAAATGAAAAAAGGCTTTATCTCCCTATTGAATGAGAGATAAAGCCATCATGGCCTTATCTCACATGGTTTTAAAGCACCCCCCCCCCCCCCCCCTTACTTCTGTTTTTGCAAAATCTCTATCGCTCTGAAGGCGTACAAATGTCACGTACGATGACGTGGAAATGCACATATGTAAGTTTGGATCAAGAGATTGTCAGTAAATTATTGCTAACAATGTTCCCAGATTTAACTAGCTCGTTTGCGGCAGGATTTCTCGAATAATAAAGAAGTTCCCTAATAATTGTGGTCGTTTCAAACACACATGGAACAGGGCCGCACATAGCCAGATGTGCCTCACTACGGCTATTAATCTTATGAATTAATCACTTTGTCATCTGGTTATTCTATCCGAATGTATTAATTTTTAGGTGTGTTTTGTAAGATTTTGGGACCGTAATTTATCCCAACTTTGCCTAAAGTTATCGAAGATCTGATTTGTACTGTCTATGTTAAACATTTCCTTCCTCTTTGGTTTCGTAAATGCCTAACTCTTCAAGCACCGAGCACTTTTGCCCCATTTTGACCGGTTGTACGGAAAATTAGTTTTGCAACCCCTAAAAGTCAATTCCATATTGGAAACGCGCAAATGCCAAAGTTTTTTAACTGAAGTTTGTCCGTACCCTGCCAAGTCTTATCAAAATCAAATTTCAAGAGTAAAATTTAAACGTTTGCGTTCTTATCGGTCCCCAAAATGGCTTAGTCTTAAGGTTCTAAAAGCTTGTCGAAATTATAATGGGTGATTCAAGTAGAGATACTTTTTTCAATAGCCTTTATTGACAGATCACGTGTGAGTTGTGTCATGCTGTCATGTTATTTTTGTTTAGTATTGTTTGGCTTTTCATAATGGAAAGACTTACGCCTGAACAACGTTTACAAATCGTTCAACTTTATTGCGAAAATTCACGTTCCGTAAGGAATGCGTTTCGTGCACTTCGCTCAACTTATGGTCAACAAAATCGGCCTACTGAGCGTACTATTCGCAACACCATCACCGATTTTGAGACACAGCATTCATTATTGGATATTATTCGACCAAATAGACCACGTCTAGCACGCTGTGAAGAAAATATAGCAGCCGTAGCTGAGAGTGTACACGAAGAACGTGGAGAGTCGATTCGGCGCCGTTCGCGGCAACTCGGACTGACGTATGGAACGACTTGGCGCATTTTACGTCGAGATAATTGAAAGCGTACAAAATACAGCTTGTGCAACAACTGAAGCCGCTCGACCTTCCCAAGCGACATCGCTTCGCTCTATGGGCTGTTGAAAAGTTCCAAGAAGATCCGACGTTTTCGAGTCAAATTTTGTTCAGCGGTGAGGCCCATTTCTAGCTCAATGGGTATGTAAACAAGCAAAATTCCCGCATTTGGGACGAAGAGCGATCATCGGTCCATATTTCTTTACAAATGATGCCGGTGCGAACATAACCGTCTATTTGATGCCTAAAATGAAGCTCGTGATCTCGGCGACATTTGGTTTCAGCAAGACTGCGCCACTTCCCAAACATCGCATCAATCAATGGATTTATTGAGAGAACACTTCGGTGAGCACATAATTTCACGTTTTGTGAAATCACACCGTTAGACTTTTTCCTGTGGGGATATGTAAAGTCTAAGGTTTATGCGGACAAACCCGCTTCGATTCAGGCCTTGGAGGAAAACATCACGCGTGCCATTCGCCAGTTACCAGTCGAAATGCTCGAACGAGTCATCGAAAATTGGACTCAACGGATGGACCATCTGCGACGCAGCAACGGCCAATATTTGATAGACATAATCTTCAAAAAATAAATGCCAAAGAATGTTCTTTCAAATGATAATAAACATTCCCCATTAAATTTGAATTTTCTGTGTTTTGGATCACGCTTTATATTTAAAATTAAAAATTTACTTTCATTCGATTACCGCGTATGTAGTGGATTGAGATAGATAGTTATTGCTGGAGACTCCCACACACTAAACCACTAAGACTCCATAGACCTCAGATCGACAAGTATAATTTGCCAGTCTTTAACGCTGGCGCTATAAAATTTTTTTCTGTTAACTTTGGTAGTTGAAACGTTGTGCAATTGTGTGATGACCAAGAACTTTTAAAAGACTTTCTTTTAATGGCCAATATAATATGCCAAAAATATTATAGTATAAAAAAACTATAAATAGAACTCTTTAAAAATCTATTAAGGCTTCAATAGAAGATCCCAAATCATTCTACATACTGCGCATGACAGTTTAAAAGACAAAAAGATTCCATGACAAGCAGCTCTAAGACGAAAATATACAAAACAACTTCAGTAATTTAAAAGCTCTTAAGCGATTGGTTTTGCTAACTGGCGTTTTATTTTTTCTTTTTTTTTTTATTCTTTTTCTACATGAAATTGTTGAAAGTGTTTTATTCTATATTTACGAGATTTAAATGTTATGCGAACTGGACTGACAAAGTGAGCATACAAGCGAGTGAGTGACTGAGTTCAGCCATTAAAAATATATTTGGAATAAAAAAAAGTTCTTTAAAGACAACATGCAACTTAAGCTTAATTCTGTTGTGCGGTTTCTTTTAGTTAAATTTTTATATTATCATTGCCGTTGTAGGGTTTTCTTTTGAATAAAAGTTTGCGTGTTGCTTATATTCTAAGCTTCTGCTGCTGCTGCATCAGGTACCCTGCTCCCTGAACGTGCACCTATAATGTGGCTGGTTGGCCAGCAAACACCTACTCATGTGTGACTGACTACATTTAGTCAGTCGCCCTCTTGCTCTAACTCAGTTTCTCATACTTAAGTGAATGACAGACCGGCAAATAGGTGAGTATCTAAGTGTTGGTTGGTGTGAGTGTTGTCAGCAGTTAAAAATATATAAAAGCCAACATGCATGGCGTTACATGTGATACCTTTAAGACAGATACTTGGATACAAAACGAAAACAACAATGCCATTCAAAAAAAAAAAAAACAAAAAAAAATAGCACACATTTTGCTTTAAAAAAAAAGGGTGTTGTCCAGGCCAGCCAACCAACCGTCCATCCATTTTTGTTGATTCTTTTGTAACGACTTCCATTCACACCGCTTAAAAGAAGGAAAAAGAGATCAATCGTAAAGTAATAAATTGAAATGTTTTTGTAGCTGAAAAGGCGGTAGTTATTTTTTATAATTCTTACAGTTTTTTTTTTAACCACTAAAGGAAACTGGTCTCTTCTATTTTAAATATTCCGTTCATTGTTCATTTGGTATAAAAATTTAATAAAAGTATAATGACTAAATCGTTTAAGTTTTAGCGAGTAAAATAGAAACACTCAGTTAAAGAAACTTTAATTTTGCACGTGCAATTTCTTAAGGTTTGAAATGTATTTGAGTCTCGATGTGTGTGAATAAGTTGCAAGTGTTTGGCTGCTAGAGTATAATTACAACACCAACACATTGTTACTGCACCAAGGTATTGTTTACCATTAAATATTATTACCTGTATCATTTTTTTTTTTTTAAATATTTTTCTGAAAAACAGAGGGTGTTATTTGCAATAATTAAATACAATTTTTCAGTCTTACACAATCCCGTCATGTGTTTTCTTGGCATTTTTTTTTTTTGTTAATGTTCTGTGTTTGTTTGTTAGATGTTGTTGCTGGCAGAAACACTTGTTGAATACTTCAATTATAGACATACAACAGAACACAGTAACACCAACCTGTAGTAGACCGACAGCACTACAGCACGTTGCACGTGTAGGAGTTTGAATGTTTGAACACCCAACATCAGACCTTTAACGTATGAATTCATTGAGCAATTCCTTTAACCTTGAGGGCAAAATAGTTGTTGCTAACTTTAATTTTCTTAAATAATTATTTAAAAATAGAAAAGTATGAAATTCTGCAGATTCTAGTTGAATTGCCTGATTTTATTTAAATTTATCGTCACCTAAAATGCAAAAGGGCGTAACAACAAGAAATTCGAAATAGCGTTTTAGATTGATTTTTGTTCGCTTTATTATATATATATATATAGATATATATATGTATGCTTATTATATATCTATATATATATATATGCTCCCGTCGTCCTATAAGGAGCATAGGGCGTCAACAAAATCTTTTCACCTTGATCTGTTCATAGCGATGTTTTTACCTCGTTCCAGCTCGTTTGCATATTTGACGCTTCGGTTTCAATTCTAGGGCTACCTTGACGATTCCACTCGATCGCTGTTCTGGCAATATCTGTGACCGGGTTTCCTATGGTGTGACCAATCCAGTTCCATTTTCGCCTTTGTATTTCAATAGTTATGGGGGATTGAGTCGTTTGATGCCATAGTCTGTTGTTTGATATGTATTGTGGCCAAAAGACTCGTATTATTCTTCTTAGGAATTTGTTTATAAAAACTTGCAGGGCATGCATATCACGAGGGGCCGCATTCCACGTTTCGCATCCGTATAATAACGTACATCGGACATTGGAGTTGAAGATTTTTAATTTAACACGGCGAGAGAGAGTTGAAGAGTTCCATATCTTATTAAGTTGGCCATAGGCTTGAGTCGCCTCTTTTCGATTGGCAATATCTGCACCCGAACCGCCTGATGTTGTGATGACAGTTCCGAGGTAACAAAACGAATTAACCTCCTCTAGAGGCACATTATCAATGGTAAATATTTTAGAGTTTTCCGTGTTCATTCGCATTTCTTTAGTTTTGCCAATATTAATCTCCAGACCAGCGTTCTTGGCAAGCTCCGCTAAAATTTTTAGTGAACATGTGGTTCCCTGCGATTAAAAATTTCGACTTTATTAAAGAAATTCCAACGCCAAGTACACTTTGTTGTTATTGATTTTGTAAAGTTTTTTGCATCTCTTGTAAAAAAAATAAAGTGTTGTTACGCCCTTTTGCATTTTATGTGACGTTATGTACCTTAAAAATTAAGGATTTCTTTATGATTTTTTTCCCGACTATTCAAATAGTTGAAATTCTTACAAAATCGCTTGAAAAATGCGCCTAACTCCTCCATATATCTAAAAGCTATAAAATTTAATAATGCAACAAATAAGTAAAAAAAATTGATACATATCGATGCAATAGTATTACAAATTTTATGCCGGAATGTATTTTAAATCACTGCAAGCACTCATATAGGTCTCGTCAGGGCCAGCCCTAATCGGCTCGGCGTACTGTGCGATTTTTTTATTCGGCACTTTATTGTTGTTTTTAATATATTTAATTGAGCAATTCATAAATGCTTACACAAAACGGCAAGAAGATGAATAACTAGGGCACTACTCGATAAAGATCCGTTTCAAACACAAGGAAATCTCACACAGGGATTAAAAATGCGGGTCATTTCATTTGCAATGGAATTAGTTCAGATTAGGGTTTCTAATTTCCCGGACTTTTTCTATTCCCGGGAAACGAAACAAAAAAACTCTTATTTCAGGGAATCCCGGGATTCTTAGAATAAATGATTTCAATTAATGAGTTCAAGGCAAATTTTTTTACTTTAATGAATATATATTTCCTCTAACGACTTTTTAGGCTTCAAATATCTTACAAAGCCTGCAGTATTTGCGAAATCGCATGGGGAACCTCTATAAAATCTACTTCCAAGGATACATTATGTACTTGCGTGTCAGACTGTTAGGACAAAGCGAACATTGCGCGTAATCGTTGGTTTTAGCAAGATATTTCCACACTACCGATTGTGTAGACCGCTCCATTTTAGCCTACACTAACAAATCACAGCAATATAAACTTTCCAATAAAATTGTTGTTTGATCTAAAGGGGTCTGTACACGGTCAAATTCGCTCGTGTACGTGCGCTGGCCGTAATATTACAGCCCTGCCAAGATACGCCCACAGATGATGCGAATGACCTAAAAAGTTTGATTTCCAATATATCTGAGTCATCTGTGGGGTCCACTTTCAAATTAATACGAACCATTTAGAATTTAAACGATCTCGCCATATTATTTCAATTGAAATTTATATCTGAATCAGGCTGGCCTATAAAAAATAGCCTTGAACTTCCATCTACAAAATATCATTACAAGCAACAATTACACCAGGTAAATATTGTTACAACAGCAAAATTTTAAAACAAAAAAAACAACAACAAACACTCATGGTTTAAAATGACTTAAACTTGTTCTCTTAATTTGGAAAAAAAAATAAGAAAAAATTCAAAAATAAAATACAATTTACACCACTTAAAACATACACATTACATGCAACATCATTTTTCTTTTAAAGTTAAACATGCAACACATAGAAACATACAACAAATTTTAAGTAAAACATTAAATGCTGCTAAAAGGAGAACGAACGGCCCAGCCAAAGTTTCACTTAAAATGTTGTATGTAGTTGCATTATGGAGACATGTTTCTACTCGTTTAATATTTAATTTTATTTGCAGCAAAACAAAAATGACTTCTAAAACTAAGTCATCCTTTTTGGCAACCACAAAAGTTAATACAGGGTTTTGTGTAAAACCAAAAAACATGCATACAAATAGTTATTGCAACAATTATAGTGTTGCACATAAAGCAATACCAACGAGTTAGCAGCAAGTAAAACTTAAGCTGCAACACTAACTCTCATTGAGAAATATTTTTGTGGCAATAGTGGCTTGCCAATAATACACTAAAGACATGCCATCATCGTCATCATCATCGCCAGCACCAACAGCAAAAAAGCAAAAAACTTTTATTGCATTTCATGGCATGTCATCCCCATGTTTCCTCTTACTCATTCCAGAGTTTAGAGCTCTACTCTTGTTGATGGCAGACAAAGTCTCTCAATGTAAGTTTTTTGGTTAAAATATGTTTAGTTTTATTTTGTTCAAAAGGGTATCTAGTTGCATACGTATCGTGCCTCATAATGTGTTGCTGCTATTTTTGTGGCAACTTGTACTTAACTTACTGTGTTCTGCCAAAAAATAAAATATGGAAGAAGAACTACACATACGAGAGGAGCTTAGAGAAAAAAAACATGTCTTTGATGGCGTTAACAAAAAATCTGGCAGAAAGTCGTTCTTTTGTTGCGGTGTTGGTGGTGTTTAGTTTTAGTGCCACGTTTGAGGCTTAAGCTATAGGGGGTTGTTGCAATTGTCACTGTGTTTTTTTTTTCAATATGAACAACTTTAGACTCTTACATCTTTAAGCTTGTTCTCAAGTAAACAATAAACCTTTGATCCCACACAAAATACGCACATGGAACTGTTTGCAACAAAGTGTTAGAATAAATTTAGAGCTACAGAAATCCCCAACCGAAATACTGCGATAAATTGGTAGCGATCCTGTCTATCAGTCTAAGAGTTCGACTTACGATAGTTCTGGCTACCAGATTAACGAATAAATCAAATATCGCCTGCGCTGAGCTAGAACTGAATTATTTATAAAAAATAAAGCGCATACAATAAACTTGGTTAAAATTAAATTCTGTGTCAAAGAACAACGAATTGAAAATTTTGATAAAAAGTATGAAAGATAAACGGCCTTATTGCGTAAGGCGTTGTCGTTGACGACGAGTGAGTCGTTTTTGTAGTAGATTAATGAACACAGGTTGTGTGTTACTTTAGTCTATTACAAAAAACAACCCACTCGTTAACGACAACGCCTTGCACAAAAAGGCCGAATGTTTCCTTTTTCAAATCAAGTACAATCGCTAGCGACAATTTACAAAATTTGGAAACTGAGAAAAAAATGTAACAGAATAACGTCTCATTCAGTCAGTTAGTACTAGATGGAATAGTAAAGTTGCAAAGTTAAAAAGATTTTTAAAACCTTCAGAGATGCCCACAATTGGCATTATATCTCTTAAATCTGGACCATCACCCACGATTGCTATCGTGCTATCGTTGTTAGCGAATTTAAAATACGCCTGCGACTGTTTGGTAATAGATTATAGGAAATAAGTTCACGTTCTCTTTAATCTATTACCACGCAGTCGCAGGCGTATTTTAAATTCGCCAACTACGATAATGGGAAGTATCGTTAATTGTTAATATATTGGAGTATTTTGAAGAAGCAACAAAGGAAATTTCAGGGGACCAATACGCAGAAAAAATTAAACTTGATTTCAACTAAAAAATTTGTAATATTAATTAAAATAATAATTAAATTTGCACCGGTAAACAAATTGATAGTATCAATTGAATTTTTTTTTATATTAAAAACATTTTCTGTAATAATGTTGTTGATATAGATAAACGTTTAATTCACTTAATTTAATTAAACCTTTAATTAACCCTGATTTCATTTTTGATTAATGGTTTGATTGAAAAAACAAAATCGGCGAGAATTTTTTTCTGTGTATGTAAAGATGTCTCTGGTAATTCCATTAACTCAAGGTATTATTTTTAAACTCGACAGTTTGACTTTTAATATTTAAACAGTTATTGGCAAGCAAATATAAACAGAAATAAAAGAATCAATCATTTACAGGCTATTTCCATATGATGGCAACTCAGGTCGATTCATGATATCTCATGAAATATTTTACCGATGAGAAGTCGTCATATGAAATAAGTCAATCAGTTGAGCTGGCGGAAGATTAGTATTGTTTAAATGATGATCTAGTAGAAAAGCGAACGATGTCTAGTTTATTCAAGAAAACCAAGCGCCTTTTATTCGCAGATCCACAACAGATGCAATTAGTGTAAGCCAATACATTGAAAACCCGGTAAACATAAAATCAACTAGCCCAATATCTCTTTGGGTTAAAAATAAAAGCCAATTTTATTCTCTATCAACTGTGGCTTTAAAATATCTTGCAATCCATGCTACTTGGATATTTTCTGAGAGGATATTTTCAGTTCCTGGTGTGATATTAAAGGAAAGACGAAGTTTAAAATTGATATGCTTGTATATCTAAAAAAAATCAATTTCTTACAGAGCTAGCTTAACAAGCGTTTTTTAAACATCAAAATTCAATTACCAATATAAATCGAATTTATATAAACCAGGGCTGTGGAGTTGTCAAACAATAGTTCTAAGTCCGACTCCGACTCCAACCGCTGAAATTTTTTAAGTCCGACTCCAACTTTAACACCAACTCCTACTCTTACATTGATCCTAAATGTATATGAAATTGGTCTATATTTGACTTTAAACTTTTTTTCTAATGCAGTACATTTTTATTTTGTAAAATATTTTGGAATATTTTTTAAATTTGTTAAGAATTATGGAGTCGGAGCTGGCAGTTTTTGTTGGTACTTCGACCCTGACTCCGGTACAAAAACCTCAACTACGACTCTGCAACTCTGACTCCGACTCCACATCCCTGATATAAACTTTATGAAAATGAGTAGTTTAGACATAAAAAATACGCTTTCCGCTCTTATTGATTAAAATTGTTACACAGAAAAGTGTTATATCAATTAAAAATATGGTTGAAAAAGCATTTAAATTTAATTAATGTGACCATTGAATCAATTATATTTTTAGTTGAAAGAAAATTCAAAATTTAATTTTGATTAAATAAACATTTTAGTTGTTTTGAAATATATTTTGAATTAAGATTTTAATTAAATAACAAAAAATCTTAATTGACTTTTTTTGTTTAAAAAAAAAATTTAAGCTGGTAGAATTGTTGTTGGGTATTGTCAATATTTAATTAAATAAATTAACACATTGTATAACAGAAAGTTTTTTGATCACTTTTTTAATTAAAATTAAAAATATCATTTATTGAAAATTTTTTTTCAAAATCTTAAAATTTTTAGTAATCAATATAATCATTTTCGTAATAGGTGCAAAATCAAAAATTTGGTATAAATTTGGTGATTGGAGAAAATTAATAATTTTTTCTGTGCATTTTCCTATATTATGTTAATATGAATACGTGATATCTTTGGTTTATTTCACTGCACAAAAAAGAAGTTTTTTTACCAATTAAATAAATTCTTTGAAAATTGTTATAACATAATTAATGTGTAAATTGAGTCAACAGCCTTATTACGGTTCTCGATATGGAACACAAAACCTGTGTTCTTTAATCTACTACGAAATTCGACTTACGACGTTACCGACATCGAGAACCGTAATAAGGCTGAATAATTTTTTTATTTGAATAAGAACTAAAATTATATATTTAATTCAATTAACATTATTATTAAAAGAAAAATATGTAATTAAAATATTAATTAAATAAATCAACATCTTAATTGATTTTTTTTTTTTTTTTTTTTTTTTTTTGGTTAAATAAAATAACTTAAGCCTGTATCCAGTTTATAAAAGGTATTATTATAACGGTACAAAGAAAAAAGTTTTTTATCAACTAAAAAAATTGTTTAAAAAGTATTTAAGTTTAATTAATGTGATAATTGAATCAATAATTTTTTTAGTTGAAAGAAAATTAAAAATATAATTTTGATTTAATCAACATTTTAGTTGTTCTGAAATAAATTTTCAATTAAAATATTAATTAAATATCAAACGATATTAATTGATTTTTTTTTTGTTTAAAATAAAATAATTTAAACTTTTAGAATTGTTGTTGGGAGTTGTCAATATTTAATTAAATAAATTAACCCAATGTTTAAAATGGCAAAGTTTTTTGATAATTTTTTTAATTAAAATTAAAAATATCATTTATTGAAAAATTTTTTTTAAAATCTTAAAATTTTTTGTAATCAATATAATCATTTTGGTAATAGGTGCAAAATCAACAACTTGTTTGCTTGATATTATTATTTATTTGGTATAAATTTGGTGATTAGAGAAAATTTTTAATTTTTTCTGTGTAATACTATTGAACTTTTTTATACAAAGATTATTTTAGTGCTTAATGGAATAACGCTTTGTGAGCGACCTATGAAAATTCTGAATCGACTATTACAAAACCATTTTGGTGTGAGTTATAGTCTCAGAAATCTAAATTGGACCAACATTTCACCACAACATCATTCCTGTTTTTAGTTTTAGACGTATTTAAGTTTTTTCCATCCGTGGCTTTTAGATGGGATCTATAGTAAAATATGGACCGATCATCACAAAATTACATGGATTTATTTCTAGAGATAAAAAACTAAATTAATTAATTTTTAGTTCAACTTTTGATTATTGGGGGATTCACAAGAAAATATATTTTAAGAAATATATGTGACTGCAGCAGTTATGACGAAGCAATGAACACAGCATTGCAATTTTTATTTTGTTTAAAACACAACAATATTTTTTTTTTTAACAATTGTGAATCCCCCAAATATATTTTAATTGATTCAATAAAAATTTTATTTGGATCTAACAAATAATTTGATTACTAGTTTGATTACTAGTTTGCTCAATTCAATTACTTTATTAAATATTTTTTTATTATCGATTTTTAATTACCTGATGTAACTGAATAAAATATAGATTTTTTGATAATTATTGTTTTAATTGATTTTATTAACACATTGTTTGAAATCGGAAAGTTTTTTGATTATATTTTTAATCAATATTGAAAAAAAAATCACAATTTTCAATATTTAAAATTTTTAGTAATCAATATAATCATTTTGGTAATGGGTAAAAAATCAACAAATTGTTTGCTTGATTCTACGAATTTGCTGATTAAAATCAATTTTTAATTTTTTTCTTTGTGATTTTCTTAAATTCAAATAAAATATTTAATAATCAGTATTATTGAACAAAAATTTACGACGATAACAAGTACTTCGTTAGAAACAAATTTAGGATGAGTGACTTCTATTGGGCTCTAATGTCTGGGAAAGACATCAAACAAATCTTAAATTATGTTCATCGGTTGTACTTCTTCTTATCATATTCTTTACACAATAAGAAAAATGCCTCAATTAACCGTAATAAATTAACATTCGACCCAATTGTAAATAAAAATTCCCTGGGAGTTTTTCCCTTCTCACATTTATCTTATTAAAATACAATATTAAAAATGGGAAAAGGTAGAAATTTACGTTGTCCCTTTTCGAGGCCTGGGCTCTCAAAGCACATGAGAGATCTTGGATATCGCTTCCGGGAATGCGTCAGGCAAAGGAACCGATCTTTCCCGGAATTACAATAGGGACGAAAGGTCTTAATAGACAGTAACTACCACACGGTCAAGTATCACCTTTTCCGGATGGGCCTGGCAGAAGACCAGGAATGCAGACTATGTCTTGATGGGAAGTATAGGGTATATTGGCCAACTAAAGGGGAGTGGGTAGAATATACCTAAATTGGTTGCAGTGCCATCTCTGATGATGAGAAAACTCCCTTCTCTCTCGGAAAAAAACGTTCCCGGCAATTGGAAAAGCATGTGATACGAGTAAATATTAGCAATCCTAATATTTCATATACTATTTTTATATTTATTCACTTACCTATTGTTTTTGTATGTCAAATCTGAAATGAAATAAAAAATACTAGTTAATCAAATTTATATAAAAATTTCTTAGGCCTTCAGTTAAATAAATTGAGTGCCCCTAATACATTTGAACAAACTAAAAAAAAATTAACTACTGATTTATGGTTTACTTTTTTGAATGCATGGTAATTGCTTTTTATTGTATAGTAATTAATTACTACTTTATTAAACATTTAAAATAAATATTCAGTTTAATTTTTTCCCTTTATAAAACCCAATGTGCAGCCAATCAATTAAACCTGCTGCCACCCACTCTAGTCAATGCCAAATAATAACAAAAACAGCAACTGCAAAAAAAGCCTTTAATAGACAAAAATTAAGTTATACATTATAATTTCAACATATTAAAATAACGATACGATACTTGGATTTCTTTAAAACTCTTTTATTTCGCCAACATAAACCTGGTTAAAAAAAAGAGAGAGAAAAAGCCAACAATCAGTCACACGACAGACCGACTAGTCGACCGACCCACCCACGTCTTTTAATGCCAAAATAAATGGTAACAATTTCAAAAAAAAATTAATTCTTAACGCGCATGACAATGACGGAAAGGCAACAACAAAAAGGCAACAATGTTGCCTTAAAATGGCAAAAAAAAAATAAAACAAAATCCTACAAAAAACTCTGAACAATGTTCAGAAATTATGGAGGAATGGAAGGACGAATGGTTGGATGAAGGAATAAGTGGCTTTAGAAAACGAAATCTAAGAACAACAAAAGATAATTTATTTTACAATTATGTAGCAAAACTACACATTTATAAAAACATTGAAATATTTATTTATAAATATAAAACAAAAAAAAAAAAAGTTATTTGTAAGTGGCCAGTAAAATGTTTTAAAAGTTGCCAGCCATAACAATCGAAATCGAAACTTAAATAGCTGTTGTTGTAGTTTAAGGAACATACAGGGTGACAAAAAAAGAAACGAAGTAGTACTTTAAATGGCCTATTACATTTGTAATTATAATACCCTCCACCACAGGGAGAAAAAATGGTGTATATAAATTTGTTATTCCGTTTGTAATTTTAACATATTTTACCTTATAAAGTATATATTTTCTAGGTCCTTCTGAGTAGCAAAGTTTATTTAACTTTGTGCTTCTGTCCGCGTGCCTGTTGGAATGGAGTTTCCGGAGACCCCAGATACGATGGGAAATAGTTTATTATAATTTTGTATCACATACAGTCCGGAATAGTGTGGCTTTGAAACTCAGCCAGAACGGTTCACAAATAGCTGAGATATGAGCCATTATACGACTGTCTTCCATTTATACCCATTAACATTTAATTTTTGAATTCTTATTATAATTTATGAACTTCATTTTTTCACCTTCACCTTCAGTAAACTGAGTAAAATAATGGTTTTGGTACAATAGCCACCGCCCATACAGTATGAACAAGGAGGACAAAATTTAGTAAAGAGTATTAAATATTGAAAATGAGACAAATCAGTCCATTGTTTCACCTGGCCAGCATACAAGTGTTTGTTGCGAGGGAGTCCAATCGATACAAGTAAGGTTGATAAATTTAAGCTCAAATATTCTCTATCTAAATCAGCGACATCGACCTATTAGTTCATCTAGCGCCCATACAAATATGCTCTTTATGTGACCTATAGAAAATTCCGTACCGATCATAAAAAATTGCATGGTGTTGTTTCAAGCCCTAACGAACGTGTCAAACATCGTTTGACTTTTTCAAAAGAGAGCGTGATTTAAACAGACAAACATATAGACGGTCATGGCGTAACAGCACTTTATTTTTCTGACTGGAGAAGCAAAAACTTTACAAAATCAAGAGCAACTTGGTGTTGGCGTTTGAATTTCTTTAATAAAATCGCCATTTTTGATCGTTGGGACCTAACGGGTCGATTACGGATGACAACTGAACTGAAGTTGAATTGCCAGCAGAGAAATCAGGCAACGACGCTCATGTTAAAATATAAAATAAAAAAAAATTGTTTATTTCAACATGAGCGGCGTGGCCTCCTAACCCAACTTCAGTTTAGTTGTCATCTCCAATCGGCCCATAAATTTTTTTCCGAACATGTAGTTTAATAAAACGAACAAAAATTAATCAAAAACTATATTTGCTTTTAATTTTTGTTGTTGTTACGCCCTTTTGCATTTTAGGTGACGATATATACTGTACAGGGTCTTATACTCGTGGTCGTGGGTATAAAACGTGTTTTGGTTAAACAAAATATTTTAAGTTAATTTATAAAAAATAACTTTATTGATTAGTTTTAATTTAAATTCCAATTATGAATATTAATTTATTTAATAAAAAGTTTAATTAATTCTAACAAATACATAATTCGATTACTACTTTGCTCAATTCAATTACTACAATAATTTTTTGGATATTTATTTTTAATCAACTGAATAAAATATAAATTTTTTTTTTATTTATTATTGTAACTAAATTAACAAATACATTGATTAAAATTACACAGCTTTTTGATCATATTGTTAATCAAAATCAAAAATATAATTTGTTGAAAAAAAAATTTTAATATTATATTTTTAAGATTTTTAGACAATCTACATAATCATTTTGGTGATAGGAGCAAAGTGAACAAATTGTTTTCTTGATTCTGCGAATTTGGTGATTAAAATAATTTTTTAATTTTTACCGTGAATTGCACATTATACAACTGTTGTCGTAATTAAAGGAACATAAAGCACAAAAAGGTAACAGTCATCAATTAAAAAAAAAAGTTTAAAAAGTATTTCAATTTAATTAATACGATAATTGCACCAATTATTTATTGAGTTGAAAGAAAATTAAAAATATAATTTTGATTTAATTAACATTTGAGTTGTTTTGAAATAAATTTTAAACAGGTGCAAAATCAACAAATTGTTTACTGGATTCTACGAATCTGGTGATTAAAGTAACAAAAAATCGTAATTGATTTTTTCGCTCAAAATAAAATAATTTAAGCTTGTAGAAATGTTGTTGGGAATTGTCAAAACGTGAGATATATTTAATAATTAAATCAATTAAGACATTGTTTGAAACGGCAAAGTTTTTTAATAATTTTTTTAATTAAAACTAAAAATATTTTTTATTGAGAAAAAAGATATTCGCAATTTTCAATGTTTAGTAATCAATATAATCATTTTGGTAATAGGTGCAACATCAACAAATTGTTTGTTTGTTTCAATGCATTTGGTATGAATTTGGTGATTAAGAGAAAAATTTAAATTTTTCCTGTGAGGGTTCCCAAAAAAAACGAATAAGTTTAAATGATATATTACTTCATTATTTTACTATGATTTTATTTTAGCTTTTCAGTTTGTGTTAAAGAACACTTTTTAACTAAGCGGCTTCGTCAATAACCAAAATTGCAGAGCACTGGCAATAATAAGCTCCGGGTGTAATTAATAAGCGACAATTACAGTTCAGTTTGGTGTATAATATTATTGGAATGTCTTATTGATCCATATTTCTTTGAAGATAAAGTCGGTTATGCAATAACTATTGGTGCTGCTTACAACTGCAGCATGTTTAAAAAAATTTTCTTAGTGCAGCTGCCAAGGACCACCCACAAATGAAATTTTAACATGATAAAGATACAGCGCCAAACAAGGAAGCTGTTACGCGACACGCATTATTTTGAGAGAAAGCTTTTTTTAACGCGGTGACCAAGATCGACAAATTAAACCCCTCCCGATTTTTTCCTTTTAGGGGAATTTAAAAAAAACTTACGTACGTAATTAGGTAGGTAGGTAGGTAGAAAGGCTGGTGTGAAGTCTCCTTCACACCCTCACCCAGAGACCAATACGGTCCATTGTGATGCCTTGTTTATAGTTAAGAAGCTGAAAAAAGAAGGTGAAGAGAAACAGCAAAAGAATCAGACGTACGTACGTAATTAAGCCTCAGAGCATACACAGAAAAAAATTTAAATTGATTTCAATTAATAATTTTAAAAAATTAATTAAATTTGAACGAGTTAAAAAATTAATAGTATCAATTAAATATTTTTTGTTATTATCAAAATTTGCTGCAGCAATGTTGTTGATATAAGTAAACGTTTAATTCAATTGATTACATTTTTAATTAAAACTGATTTTATTTTTGATTAATGGTTTAGTTGAAAGAAAATTGGCGAGAATTTTTTCTGCCTAAGCAAGCTACGATAGATTGATTGGGAGGAAAGTCCTAGATTGAGCGAGCTAAGTAAACTAAATTCCCGATTCGTTAATGAAGTAAAAGATAGTACACAATTAGAGCAACTGCAGAGTAGTTTGGAATAAAGATGGTGACCAAGGTAGAGTAGAGAGAGAGAGAGAGAGAGAGAGAGAGAGAGAGAGAGATAGAGTATAGTACATAACATTAGATGGGAATTGAGTACAACAGTACAGTAAAACAGAGTAGAGAAGTATTTGAATAAGTCCTAAAATTCACCAAGAAAATATAGAATAACGTAGAAGAGATTACAGTTAAGAAAATTAGAATAAAGTATATAAGAATTTAATACAGTTGAATATAGTATAACAGAGTACAGTAGTGTAATAGAGTACAGTATTAAAAAAGATTACTGTAAAATTGTACAGTAGACTAAAACGTTAGTCGTAATTACTCGTTTAATTTTTCTTCTTAATTGTTCTAGACAAAAATGCTATTCAAGCGTAATTTTTATTTAACTATAATTAGATTCCTCTAGCTCTTCTTAACCAATCCCAAGCTGCCTCTTAAGGACCATTGAAAAAAAAGACACTTAAGGTTTTTGTATGGCTTCCATATGGTCGACTGCAACCCTTTTATTTTTTTTTTTTTTTTTTTTTTTTTTTTTTGTTTAAACCTTCTAACCTATAAATGACTTGCAACAAAATAACTAACAACAACGCTTTTACATTTACAACACATTTACTAAATACTAGCATGGGCGACAAAAATCGTTACACAAAACACAACATTTGCTAAAGCAATATTTTATTAACAAATAATAGCAACAACAAACATGTCTAGGTACATATATTTATAAAACATTATACAGTAACGAAAAAAAAAATTAAGAAAAAAAAAAGAAGAAAATTATACTAAATTGGCTTCAATTATTGTATTAATTTGGGTTCCGTGTTGCTTTCCGGCTTATCCCTTTTCTGTTTCATTTGTTACCACTTTTGTTGTTATTTTAGTGCTTGGGACTAAATTGTTGTTGGTTGTAAGTTTTCTAATAGTTTTTGTTAAATAAATATGTTGATATATATTTATTGTTTGTACACTGAGAAAAATATTTGTGGCTGAATAAAAAGTTGCTGCATACAAAATTCAAATGAATTATGGCCAATTTCACCAACTCTATTTTTTCTCGATATTTATGTTTAAAATTTTTGTTTTTCATGTAAAATAAAAATTAAATGATATGAAAAACTACGAGGGCGGATCAATAAGTCCGTGTCTTTTCGAACTTCCCTCGTAGTTGTATGAAATGCAACACTGCTCCCATCAAGTACCACCTGTTAATAGACTACTGTCAAGTTTTGAGCAAGTTCCGTCATTTACTTTGCGTTTTGCAGCTGTTCAAAACACACAACCTCGTGGATTTTTTTTAAAAATGGAAAAAAGTGAATTTCGAGTGCAACTTAAACATTATTTTTTGCGAAAAAAAAACCGTCAATCAAACCAAGGAAAAGCTTGATAAGTACTATGGGGACTCTGCACCATCGATTTAAATGGTAAAAAAGTGGTTTACTGACTTTCGTTGTGGTCGCACAAGTACAAATTACGCTGAACGTTCTGGACGGCCAATTGAAGTCACCACACCCGAAAATGTCGAAAAAACTCGCGATATGGTGTTGGCCGATCGAAGAGTAAAAGTGTGTGAGATTGTTGATGCCATTGATCAAACATGGATCCATTACAACACTCTGGAGATCAAGCAACAGTCTGCACAATGGGTTTCTCCGGGTGAACCGGCTCCGAAGAAGGCCAAGGTAAGTTTGTCGGCCAATAAGATGATGGCAACAGTTTTTTGGGATGCACGCGGGATAATCCACATCGATTTCCTGCAAAATAGAAAAACAATAAACGGCGAATTTTATGCCAACTTATTGGACCGATTTAACGAGGATTTAAAAAAAACGACCCCATATGGCTAAGGAAAAAATTCTTTTTCATCAACATAATGCACGGGTGCACACCTGTGCAGTCTCAATGCAAAATTACATGAATTGGGCTACGAATTGGTACCTCATCCACCGTATTCTCCGGATTTAGCCCTCAGTGACTATTTCCTATTTCCGAACTTAAAGAAATGGCTCGGTGGAAAGAGATTTAGCTCCAACGATGAAATTATTGGTCAAACAAATGCCTATTTTATGGGCCTCGAAAAATTATATTTTTTGGAAGGAATAAACAAATTGGAGAAACGTTGGACTAAGTTTATTGAGCTACAAGGAGATTATGTTGAAAAATAAATTGTTTTTTTTTTTTTTTGTAAAAAAAAAACTGTTTCATTAAAAAAGTCACGGAGTTATTGATCCGCCCTCGTATATTTAAATATGAAATTATACTTTAAAAAATTGGTGAAATTGCCCATTACTGAATGTTCATCTATTTGCGAACGAAGACTTCGTTCTCTTTACTTACATTCAAAGCAAAAGAAAATTTTAAAATATTGTTTTACATGTAAGTTAAGCGAACAATGGCTTCGTTCGAAATCGACGGACAGGACCATGTTTTTCACAACTACAAGTCACAATTCTACAAGTAAAATACTTTAAAAAAAGCAACAATTTTACAATTTTCATTTTTGTTTCAAATGTTTTTTACTTTTAGATTTGTAATTTGTAGTTTTGAGAAATGGGGCCCTGTCCTTCGACTTCGAACGAAGCCATCGTTCGCTTAACTTACATGTAAAACAATATTTTAAAAATTTCTTTTGTTTTCTTTTGTTCGCTTAACTTACATGTAAAACAATATTTTAAAAGATTTTTAAGGCCATAATTTCGTCTATTCCCAATGAAAGCAGGAAGTGTTAGGCATAAAAGATGGATGACTTTAAGATGTCCTTCAAGACATTACAGAGGAAGTTGGCCACAAAGCACGGCTTGAAGTCAAATCTACTTCAAATTTGATTTATTATTATTCCATTACTATTACTTTATTTTTTGTTATTAGTACAACAATTTAAAGAATTTCGCTTTAAATATTATTAACAAAATATCTCCTTCATTAAGATTATACCTTTTCCAGCCTAAGAAAAGGTATTTGTATTTCATCATAAGTAACACCTATCAGCACCAGCAAAATACCAACAATCAAATTAAAATTGTGGTTTCAAATCAAACATTAACAATGCAAAATGAGTGTGAAAGCCAACACACACACACATTCACACTCTCACAACTATTTGAAACCACAACAAACAATTATCTCCCTTTTCAAATTCTTAATTTTATAAAAATTATATACCTGATGTCGTCGTCTATTAAACTTGCATTCTAACTGATAAAATATTTAATTATTCACTTTTCCAAAGTGATTTCATAAGAAATTGATTTCTAACCGCAAGATAAATTGTGAAGAAAACAGTGTCGTAAGTGACATGAAGGGGAATAAGGCAGAAATTAGAAAAGTAAAAATTTTGATTGTAAAGAGGGTGATACAAGAAATGAAATATGCACAGAACTGATTGATTTAGAAGTTAACAATGGGACTTGCATACACTATCGTCTATATTTTGCAAATGGATTTCGAGCCCCATGACTATAGACAATACGTTAAACAAGACCTTAAACAAGACCTTAAACCAGACATTTAACAACACTTTAGACAATAATACAGGCATTACTGTAGACAAGACTGAAGAAAAGACTGTTAACAAGGCTATGGATAATAATAAAAAAAATATTATACACCAAACTAAAGTCAATACTACAGATAAGACTATAGATAAGACTTTAGACACAACTGTAAAGAAAACTATGCACAAGAATATAGACAATATTAAAGAGAAAAGTTTATGCAATGGCTTTGAGATATCGCGATTAATGTCCGAGCTATATATAGCGATAATCATATGCAAACAAAGCTATCTTGGTTGTAGTCTCCAATCCTAAGCAGGAAAAGGAAAATTTAAAGGCTAAAAATTCCAGACGGTACGTGAGTAATGATAGACGACCGGCTCAATTTCAGAACTGGATTTCGCACCATATCTCTGGAAGCAGCAGAGCTGTTAAAAATTGATATTGATAAAATTGTAATGATCGCCTAACTGTCACAAAGTATATGAAAAATGTTAAGCTGTCGTATGTTGCACGCCCGGATTTGGTTCCTAGTAGTATTTTAAGGCATTACCATCACATATTGAGTACTCCGTTAACATATATTTTAAATAAATCACTTAAACTTGAGTATTTTCCAACTATTTGGAAGCAATATTTTATTATACCTACCTCTATTAAAATCTGGATCAAAAGCTGATATCTCAAATTACAGAAGAGTTGCTTAACTTACTGCTTTATCAAAAATGTATGAAAAACTTTTTTATGATACACTTTCACATCTGGCATTATCTGTGTTGTCTCCATTCCAATATGGATTCCCTAAATCACGATCAACAATCCCAAATCTTCTACAATTTACAACTTTAGAGTCCGAAAGATTTATAGCTGACAAAAAAGCCGATATATTATGATTTACATGTTCAAAAGCTTAATCTATTAGGATTTAGAACTTCGCTAACGACATGAACTGAGGCTGCAGGTATGTTAGCAGGATGCCGCGCTTTGCCGAATGCAGGGCAGGGGACTATGTGGGTCACATGCGGATCCTTGAAATTCTCAAAAACAATCCATATATCTTGGTAAGTGATCACTTGCTGCCTAGGAACGTTAATGTCCTTATACCTGATAGGGACCAATGGGCGGACAATACTGGTAGCACGGGCGCGCGGACCAGGTCTGGTTCACCGATGGTTCGAAACAGACGAATGGTGATACTAGATCGGGCTTTATGGGCCCGGGTTCCCAAAGGGGCTTGTCAAACAGCCTTCGATCTTCCAGGCAGAGATCTACGCTATCCTCATATGCGCTGGGGAATGTCTGCGGAGAAGAGCAGAGGGCTTGAGGATATTTAGATAGCCAGGCCGCTCTTAGAGCACAATCTTCTATAGAGGTGAAGTCGAGGTTGGTCATGGATTGTGTTACATGTCTAAACGACCTGGGGAAGCGCAGCGAATTAACTTTGTATTGGGTACACGGCCATGAGGGCCATGTGGGCAACGAAAGGGCTGACTGTTTAGCAAACTGGGGCACGCGTCGCCCATTTAGAGGCCCTGAGCCTTTCGTTGGCGTCCCTGCCAGTCACTTAAAAGGGATGTTGCAAACATGGACCGAACGTGAATTCCTTCACACATGGACGTCCATTTCTGGATTAATACAGTTAAAGAGAGTTGTGACTCTATCCCGTAACTGGGCAAGTAGGCTACTTCTTCTTGAGAAGGGGGAACTTAGGCTATTTGTGGGCCTATTTACGGGTGATCGCGGTCTCAGATACCATCAACATATAATGGATAATGTTGGTACCATGATCTGCAGATTTTATGAGGTTAATGGCGAAATGTCGGAACGTCTGCTCTGCTGCTGTCTCGCTTTGGGAGCTTCCAGGCGGAAATTTTTCGGGGGGCCAATGATGAACCCAACTGAAATCTACGATATTTTACCGGGCAGGGTGATAGGCTTCATACGCAGCCTGAACCTGACAGGTGATATACACAGGCTGCACAAAAGATCCTCTTGGTCGCGGTACGTCTTCTTCATATCTGTATATGCCTCTATACTTGAACTAAATGATTCCATGAATGATTAAGGAGTATATTTTGGCAGAATGTTGGATTTGAGGAATCACATCACGTTAACAGCTAACAAAGCTACTGGTGTCATGGTGGCATTTATAAAAAGTTAGTCTACAGAGTTTTCAGATCCTTATGGTACCACACAACTGTTTACCACTTTGGATCGACCGATTCTTGAATAATTTAAAGATCCCATATTAAGCCCACTCCTGAATTATTCGAGCTCACGGTGAAGGGTATTAAAGCTGCCTCATAACCGAATATAGCACTCTGCTTTTATATTTAGTTTACTATCAGCTATAACTGTCGAAAACATATCGTTAACTGGAAGTTAAAGTAATAGTTAGTTTTAACTGAACATGGTAAAGTTGGCCTAAATTTATTTTATACAATGCTAACTTTTTTCAAATTAATGTCAAATTAAATCGTCTTTCTTCTTATTTTTATATAATATTTTTTTAGCACTTTTTAAGCATTTTTTATTTTTTCATTTTTGGCAATTTTTTAGCATTTTTTACAAAAATCTAGCATTTTTCCTTCATTAAGTATTGGCAACAATGGTAAGCATCAAACAAGTGTCTTTGACTTGATAGAAAAAAAACGCATTGTCTTTTGTTGGTGTGGGTTTAGCCTTATAATTCAAAATTAACATTCGATAGCCGATGTTCGATTGCAATCGAAAATCGAATCTGCGCTTGTTTAGGATTAAAACAATAGCATAGAAAAGACTACCTAGTAAACAGACAAGTATGGCTCTGAGGAATTATTGACATTTTATTAATATATCTTATCTGTTGTCCCCTTATTAACCCGAAATTCAATTAGGATTTATTTGCCTCGCATAAAAAAATTCCAGCACCAGGAACAATTGAAAAATAAGACAATAATCGGAAAATTTAAGTGACAAAATTTCTCATCATTGCTGACAATCATTTTCAATTTAAATTTTGCCAGAATTTTAGTGCAAAAATAAAACTCAAGTGGAAGCAAAAAAAAAAAATGTTAGACAAAAAATATTATTGAAATGTCACTAAATGTACACGCAAGTAAAATGAGTTTTGTTAGCGCATGAACAACATGACATTTCGGTTGACAACTCGCTACAAATTTATTTAAAGGCAAAAACAAAAAGAATACATAAGATTATTTTCAAAGAATAAAATATACAAACGAGTAAGAACGAGTGTGTTATTTAATTTTTATAACTAAAACAGAAATGATGGTTTGGATAAAACAAAATCGAAACAAAAGAGCGCTACAATTTTTAGATCTAATAAATGCGACTACTTACGACAAAGTAGCTCCAAAAGTACGTCCATCAAACCCATAATAAATCTTCTATTTACTGCTAATTTCACCTTTTTCCCCTTCCAACTTAATAGAATGAAAATTATTTAAAAATTATTTTATTTTGCACAAGCCGAAAGAAACACACGCACACATTTTATCAAGAAAAAAAATTTTTGGCATGCACTGAGGCATTTATGAAAAAATATTTGAAATTTTCAGTTAAACTAGAAAGCAGCAACAACAACAATATGTGAAAATGAAAAAATAATACTGAAAATAGAAAGAAAATAAAGCAAAATTAATATAAACAAGAAAATCAAAGTGCATATTGGCCTGCTGACGCAAATTAACACAGACTCTATTTCAGCATAAATATCAAAGTAACTAAAAATTTCACTGCAATTCAAGCAGCAAAAAGCAAACAACAACAACAGCAACTGAAAAAAAAAACAACAAACTTGCACCGCAGACGATGAGTGAAAGAGTGATGTAGTTGTTGCCGTTGCTGTGGCAAGTGTGTTTTTACTTAGACATAGTTGCAACAGAATCGTATGCAGTTCCAACCATATGTGTAAAATTTAAGTTTTCTTTTTATAGAAATTATAATTTCAAAAATTATTTTATTTATTTTTTGCTTACACTCCTTAAGTTTCTTTCTATTTCGCGAATGTTTGAAATCATCCGTTCCTGCGAGGTCTACACAATAAGTAATTTAAATTATTAAAAGTTAATGTCCTAAAGTGTATACTTTGGCTAATCTAGTCCGCCTTGCTTTACTAGAGTCTGGTGTCCAGGCCAATATTTGCCACCGTTTCTTGCCTTGCGGACCACTTGTGGAAAGAATTTATTTCCGCGGACCCAAAAACGCAATTTGTTTAACAAAGATATGGAGAATTACAAGTAAACGTGAGTGTTTTCTTGTATTAATATGACTTTTGAAAGATGAAACAATTAGTCAATTCACAAGGTATCCTAACATGTCATATTGTCAAAATGTCCTAATATTTCACAATGGTTTAAAAATATTGTTGTACGGCTCAGCCGCTCAGCGCTGGACTTTTCTGATTAATTACGACTGCACAATAATCACAGCAAGCAACGTTCTATTTATTTAAGACACTTTTTGTTAACAAACCAACAACAATATTTTTAAACCATTGTGAAATATTAGGACATTTTGACAATATGACATGTTAGGATACCTTGTGAATTGACTAAATATAAAGGTTGTTTTTTTTAGCTGCGCGAGAACTTAAAATAATAAGACAAGACAGAAATATTGTTGGAATGCAATTTTTTTATTATACACAGAAAAAAATTCTCCAAAATTGTTCACCAATTAAAGCAGTAATCAATAATAAAATCAGATTTAATTAAAAATTAAATCAAGTGAATTAAACGTTTAAGTAAGTGAATTAAACGTTTAATCAAGTGAATTGCGGGTTTAATTGCCCAATAAAATATGGAGCTTCCAACAAAGCTGGTTTGTAAGGGAGAAACGTAAAAGTATCGCTTGCGGAAGACATGAATTTTATATGGCGAGTTCCCACTTTGAATCAATACATTTTTGAAACAGAAAGCGTTTTATTCAGCGCAAATAAAAATTAGTGAACGTAACGATCAGCTTTGCACACTGAATTGTTTGTTATCGTTATTCCTTAATATGCTCCCTTACAAACCTGCTTCGCGGTAAGGAAATGTCGTGGCTCTTCAAATTTTATATATATTTGTTTAAAATTTATTAAGCATTCGTTCACTTAACATACTGCATCTCCGTATGTCTTATTGCGTAGCGCATAAATGTGTGCTTACTTTTTAAAATGCACAATTAGTGCTTCGTGAAATAAGAAAAATTTTTATTGGGTGATACTATTAGTTTGTTTACTGGTGCAAATTTAATTAATTTTTTAATTAGTATCACAAATTTTTTAATTCAAATAATTTTTTTTTTGTGCAATCTGGTCGATAATTTAATGGCATTCATTTGTTAAATAAGATTTCCGGCATATGTCCGCCGCGGCTACATTGTCCATTTGTTCAGCTCAGTTTTTGACTACTTTTTTCCAATAAATCTGTACCATATGGCGTCAAAAGTGGCTTGAATATTTGCGTCCAATGCTTCAAGACTGGCTAGTTTGTCGGTATAAACCAATGACTTAACATAATCCCACGAAAAGAAATCCTGAGGCGTTTAATCACACGAACGAAGGGACAAGTATACAAGACCACTTCTGGAAATAAAGTTCTCACCAAATTGATTTTGTAATAAATTGGTTGTTGGTATAGAACCAAGTTTCGGTTTCTTGTTGGAACCAAATGTCATTAATGTTTAGCTGAATAATTTTTGGAAGCAAAAATTAAGTCAGCATGGCTCGATAGAGGTCACCATTCACCGTAACGGCAGCTCCTCATTTCGAAAGAGAGTGTTAACTGCACCAAATAGTGAATTTCGATAAAAAAAATAGTAGTGATATGTTTGCGGCGAGGAGTCTTCGCTTCAAGTGTTGCAAATTTTGCTTATTGACGCAGCCATTTAAGCAGAAATGTCCTTCGTGGCATGGACGAAGTGCTTCATGAACTTCGTGAAAAGATTTATTTTTTGTTTTTACCCATATTATCCCAAGTGATCTTCTAGTAATCCGATTTTAATAAAAATTGTAAGATGGTATGTTAATACCCTCCTAAACAATGCTTTTAATTAATATCATTATTAATAAGAATAATAAAATATTTGAGCAAAACAAGTACAAACACACTATTTTACCTAGTCAAGTTTTACTTTACTTTACATAAGTATATTGTCCTACTAGTCCAATAATAGAACGGTGCATTTACGTAAAAAAATTAAACACAAAAAACATAAAATGTTGTTTTATTTTATACACAGAAAAAATTATTAAATTTCTTTAATCACCAAAATTATTCCAAATTCATAACATCAAGCAAACAAGTTGTTGACTTTGCGCCTATTACCAAAATGATTCGAATGATTACTAAATATTTAAAAATTTTGAAAAAATATTTTCAATGAATGATATTTTTAATTTTAATTAAAAAAGTGATCAAAAAACTTTGCCATTTCAAAGAATGTGTTAATTTATTTAAATAAATATTGACAATTCCCAACATTAATTCTACATGTTTAAGGTTTTTTATTTTAAGAGAAAAAAAATCAATTAAGATTTTTTGTTATTTGATTAAAATTTTAATTGGAAAGATATTTCAAAACATCTAAAATGTTAATTAAATCAAAATTAAATTTTTATTTTTCTTTCAACAAAAAAAAATAATTGATTCAATTATCACATTAATTAAATTTAAATACTTTTTAAGCCATTTTTTTAATTGATAAAACACTTTTTTCTGTGTATCAACTATAAATTTATCAGTTTTTAAAAAATATTTGATTCCAATGTAACCACACCAAAATGTTTTTCTCCGAGATATATTTTTTTCTTCAAAAAACTTTTACAACCAACACCCAACAAAACAAAAATTTAGTATCGAAAAAAAATAAAGGCACTTAATTTTGTTAGGTGAACACCTCAGGGTTACCACAGCATAAAAATAATTACAGCTGCATTCACACAAAAAAAAACAATATGAATACTAAAATTAACTGCTCCAAAAATGGAACATTAGGAGGATAATATGGGTGCCCCGGTGGACTAGTTGTTAGTGAGCTAGTCTATCAGCGCCGGTCTCTTTTAAAGCGTTGCTCCAGCGTTAAACAATTCATGACGACTTGCCAAACTTTACTGAACAGAAATGTCAACACAGTTTGTTCACAGCTCTCAATCCATAGTTATCGATAACTTAAGTTCTCCTGCAGCTAAAAAAAAAACGCCCGATACTTGTTTTCTGAATTTTAAAAATGGAAAAATTTTATATTCAAGAACGGTTATTTTTAACAAATAATTTTATATATTTGCTTCGCGGACCCGATGGATGTCAGTCTCGGAGTCCCATTTACAAGCCGTTGTTCTAGCCTGCAATTTAGTCAAAATTGTAGATTAAACTCTAATCTGTAGTCAAGTCGATAGTATGTGCCCCGGTAGGCTAGCTGGTAGTGAGCTAGTCTATCCGTACTGGGGTTGCGGGTTCGATTCCCGCCATAGATTCTGGTCTCCTGCAGACAAGCAAAAAGCTTCGCGGGATTTAGTGTAGGAATAATTAAAAAAAAAAAAAAAAAAAAAAAAAAAAAAAAAAAAAGGTTTAACCTATTGCATAATTTATAGTATGCAATTTAACCGGCAGAATATAGTACAGTCTAGTCGAAAGAATAGTCTGTATTCTAGTCGGAAGACTAATTTTAGTCTTATCTATAGTATAATCTGAAGTGTAGTATAGTCTATAGATTAATGTCTATCTAATTTGTATTCTAGTCCGTCGTTTTATTTGTAATATAGTTTTTAGTCTTGTAGGATAGTCTGTAGCCTTATCTGTAGTGTAGTCTGCAGTTTAGTTTACTTAATCAGCGTGGTTGCCATTAATTTTGATTTGAAAGAAATAATTTACGAGTTCGAAATTTGATGTTCGTTGTTTCGAAAAAGATTTTTTTGTTCTCGATAAAGTATAAAAAAATTCCGTTTATTGGAATCAAATAGTACGAAAATCATAATACACAGTACGAATTGTTCAAACTCGTAAATTATTTCTTACGAAATACGCGGAAGTCCATTGAGTATATTCAAGCATTAAGTTTTAGTATGGTTTATAGTCGTGTTTCTAGATTTTGCATATAACCAAGTCTTAGGTCTCGTCTACATTCTCCTCTGTAGTTTCGTCTTTGGTAGTTTCGTCTCTTATAGTTACGTCTTTATCCTTTCGTCTATAGTTTAGCTTTGTTTCACCTAAATTATGTTCTGTAGTCTGGCCTTTATTTTCGTCTGTCTAGTTTCCTCCGTGGCCATGCTCTAGATATCTAAATGAAGTGGATTTAAAATCGAAAGAGATTTTCACTTCAATTATTTTAAAATGCCCCTATTACGGTATACAACTCAACTTTAAATGCGTTGTAAGTTTATGCTTACAACCCTGAGTTAGTGCTGTTAAGAGCCGTTATTACATCTAAATTTCCTGATAGACAACGCGAACAAAAGCTATCGTGAATGAAAAAGTGACCATTTAGTTTTCTCCTTCAATTGTCCGCTAAAATGAAAAATTTAATTTATATACTCTGGCAAAAATGCAGTAGATACCGACTACTTTTGGTCATTTAAAATACGAAGTGGCAACGACTTTTGTTTGTTTCTTTAATTAAAAGCAGAAATTAATTTTTTTGCGTGGTTTTTTTGGTTTTTTTATAGTAAATTGTTATGATATTTTTTGTTAAATTGTGTTTAAAAAAATGTCAAAGGTAATAATAGAGTCCCGGAATTCCCGGGATTTTCAATTGTTTTCCATTCCCTCTTTCCCGGGTATTAATTGCGGGATTCCCGAGAAATTTTGAAGAAAATCTTTTTTAAACTTTAGTAAATCTATGTCGGACTAGTGTCTTTTGTAGTTTAATCCAACTTAATATCACCACAATATTTAAATTTGCTACAGTTTAAGGCTTATTAATCGTTTGAGAACGGGCTTTATATAGGGCCCATGATAAATTATAGACCTATCTTCACGAAATTTTATTTTTTGTCTTAGCAAACTGAAGTGTAAATTTAACAATAATATAAGGTTTTGCGGTTAAGGGCGTAGTAAAGTGTTTTCCTAGATTGTGCTTTATATGCGGCATTTCAAGTAATTTTGAGTCTTATGAAAGTAGATTATGCTAAATTGCACCACAAAAGCATTATTCGTTACGCTTTTAGCCATTCTTACATGATTAACGAGATTAATCTAAACATGGAGCCGTAGGTAAATTATGGACTGATATTCACGAATTTGGTGCCTTATAAAACGAATTTGTTGAAATTTAATGACAATAGGTGCATTCGCCACAAATTTTTGTTAGTTTTTGTTGAGTTTTTAATGAGGTGCATAACTATTTTCCTACTGAAGCGATTCTGCTGGAATTCAATCCCAAATAGCCTAGAAGATCTAGAATCAATTTGACACCCATATGGCTAAATCGGCTTAGAACTAATGAAGGACCTACAATACAAATCCTTTTGCGGACCTTAGAGGAATATTAAAAAAAGATTCACATAGAATGACAAACTTAGTATACCTTCATACACCACTGCTGATTAAGGGTTATATAATTGTAAAAAATATGTTGTTAAATATATGTAGCAAATAAAATGTCTCCCTCCTGCTGAATTTGTTAAACGGTAAAATTGTTTCAGAATTCCTACTTCGTGATGTTGTGGTTTCAGTTCCTAATCGCCCTTCCAAAAATTGTATTCCACTAAGACTTCAAAAGTTGTATTCTAATTATGCAAATGAGCTCTGAATTTGACAATGTATATACATACGTATATTGATTTCTATGATGCTATTGGCATCAAAATAACCTCTTAATTTGAATTTTTCACGTTTTTGTTATATAATAGATTTAATGATTTTAAGCGTAATAGCCGGTAAGAAATATTAGTAAATATATTAACAAAAAAATTTGGGCGGGAATCCCGGGATCCCGGGAATTTGATTTTTATTTCCCGCTTTCCCGGGAATCCAAAAAGTTCGGGAATAAAAAAAACTCTAGTTTTAACACAACTGACTTTAGTTGTAATTGAACTGAGTTGAGTTGTAAACCATAATAGGGGCAACAATAACCGTAGTTTTTCCTGGTTTGAAGAGTTATGTGATGTTTCCAGGTCACAAGCAATTGATTGTGTAGTAAAATTTATAAGAAAATCACTCTGTTTTTTGACTGCTTTTCATAAACATTTTACTACATAATCAATTGCCTGATACCTGGAAACAGCACATAAGTATTTCTGGCCAAGTTAGTTGGTACTTAACGTATAATTTCATCTAAAGGAATATTTTTCTGAACTCTCAAACCAGAATTGTTTAAAAAAAAATTTTCTATTTTAATTTCACTATTTTTGTCTACAGTCTTATCTATAGAATTGCCTAAAGTCTCGTCTATATTATTCTCTGTATTCTCATTCGTAGTATCGTCTGTTGTCTTGTCTATGGCTCGTCTTTTATAGTCTCGCTTATAGACCCATCTATAGCTAAATCTATTTTCTCGCATAAAGTGTTTGGGTATTATCGCCTTAAGTCTAATATGCAGAATGTATTTTCCCGTTCAATTTTTTTAAAAGGATTTATGAACCATCTTCGTATATAAATTGTACTGTTGCTGCCACACACATCTGAAATTCTTCGGAGTTGTTTGTTTTATATTCATGTTTATTTTATACGTTGTTGGCGTGTGATTGTGTCGCTGTTGCTCTTGTTACTGTTGTTGCTGTCGTTGTTGTTGTTATTGTTGTTGTCTTCAACTTTATTCGTGTTCAGGGTATAAAAATAATTTGTAAATGTCAAAAAATTTTGACAGTTTGCGGTGATGTTTTGCAAATTACGTTTGTAATTGCTTGCTTTTATGTTTACCTTTTGATTTATAATTTTCCCTGTCTCTCTCACTTGTTATAAAAGTGTATGTTTGTACGTGTGTGTGTGTGTATTTAGGAGTTTATGTGACAGAGTATTTTCTCGCTTTTATACACATTTATTTTGATTTTCTGATTTGTAAAACGTTTGTATAAAAAATTAAAAACTTCAATTGTAAATACATAAAGCTATAAAAAAACTGTTAACAGAAAAATTAAATTTTAGTTTTCTCATTTTTATTTTATATTTTTTATATAAAAATAGGACATTTAATATGTTTTAAATCTTTTTCCACCACCAACCACATTAAAGCCCTAAGGACAATCCGTTATATTTCCTTTGGTATCCTGTTTGGTTTTGTGTGTGTGTGTGTGTGTGTAAGGAAAAATTTCATTCATAATTTTATGCTTCCTTAAAACCATTAATTTTTGATAGATGTATCCGGCTGTGTAAGTAGTTTCAGTTTTCCTTTACAGGTTTCCCACTTTCTGTGTCTTGTCTTTGACGTTATAACAATCGATAAACATCTAAATACAACAGACGGTTAATGACACTAACAACCTTTTGCCACAATCTGTTTGTTAATCCTATTAGGCAACCTGTTCTAAACCTCAAACCAAAAAATAGGAAGAAAAAAAAGAAGCGAAACGAATAAAATCAATAGTTTAAGGCTGGTTGGGGCCTTTCAAAGGGAATCGAATCATCATCAGCCTTAAAGAAAGACCAAAGGCCAGAAATTATCTATCAAGAAAAAGGTGTCTTTACAATTTATAAAACATCTTCGAGTTCTGTATACCAAACGAGACAGCCAACAATGGACACTTGAAAGAGGCATCAATGATTTTTTTTTTTTTTTTTTTTTTTTTTTTTTTTTTTTGTTATGCCTCTTTAGCATTTAAACGGCAACACCAACAAAAATAAGAAGAAAAAAAATTAAGAAAACATCGAAAAAAAACATAAAAGACAAGTGTCGTTTGTCTAATGTAAAGATCATGCAACCATCAGTTTGTTGCAGATTTACATTTACAAAAAGAACAAACAAATAAACAAGAAAACTAAAAGCAAAGGTGTTCGTTACTTAGCAAGGTGCATTCTACACTGTGGAATGGATTGATTATTCTTTTTTTTTTCTTACAAAGAATTTATAAATATTTAAAGGCGCTGTGATGCTGTGTTTAGTGATGATGAGTGTTGCACGTTGTTCAAGAGTATGGGTGTGATAGTGTTTGTATGTGTTAAAGATTAAAAGGATTTCCTTTATTGTTTTTTTTTTTTGTTAGTTGATAGTTAATAATGAAATGAGTGTTTTTCTTACTTTAAAAGTCAATTGTATTTTTACAGCTACTGATGATGGTGTGTCCATTAAGGTGTTTGTTAGGAGGAATGTGTGTTAAGGCTTGAGTACATAGATTTTGTAGTTTAATTGTACAGTGTTTAAAAAAGCTAGACTTCAAGTAGCTGCAGCAACGAAAAAACACAAAATAGTCTAAGTGTTAAAAACTTGTTACCTTTCAGTTGCTATTGCTACCGTCACACTTTGGTAGCTGTTGTTGCAGTAGTAGCGCGAAAAAAATAATTGGAGCTGCGTAGCAAATAATTTTTCATGCTCTCGTTTCCTTTAAATTTTAGTGGCAGTAAAAGTAGTTAAATTTCTAAAGTTGTTACTACTACCTATTTAAGCAGTTATAGAAGGAGCGAATAACCAAGTATTTGAAGTAGCTGTGAGTAGAATTTAGGTAGCAGTATAACAACATTAACGTAGTTTTAGAATAACATTGAAATAGCCATGTAATAACATTTAGGTAGAGCAGAAGTATTCTAAGAGTAAAATGTTGACCAAACTAAATAAAAACGACGAGTAAAGGTGGATTCATTCATACGTTCCGAACAATATTTTTGTCAGGAGAATAATTTTTTTGCTAAGAGCGTTCTGCAGAATGATTCACCCATTTTGGAAAATTTCTCCGGAAAAACAAAGTTACCATGTTGTTTGCAGATGTAAGCAATTGTAAAAAAGGCAGAACAACTAACAAAATACTGATATTGAATTTTATTCTAAAAGTGTGTTAAAGATAATGGATAAAAAAGGAAAGTGATATTGTTTTTTTTAATTATAGGTATTTATGTTTATTTAATTTTTCAGCAAAAAAACAATTGTTAATATAAAATAGAAATGCAAAATGCTAAATTCAACTTTTATGTACAAATTAAAAATAAATGGCATCTTAGTTCAGTTTCTTCCAGACAAGAATTAAAATTAAACCAATTCAAGAAAAAACTTTCCGAACAAAATAATTTTTCTCTCTCTCTCAAAAGAAAGACGACAAACTCAATATAAAAAAAAATTTGTCCGGACAAAAATACTGTTCGGAACGCATGGGTGAATCGAGCTTAAGTATTTCTCAAATTTGTTTTTTTAAGTTTTTATACCCACACAGGGTTGTCATAATGATGATTTTCTCAGAGATATATATTATTTAAAACAAAAATTAATAATTATATAAATGCAAATTCGAAAGCTTTCAGTCTGTTAAAGTTATAATTAGAATAAAAAGTTATTATAAAAATTTACACGCGTTTGCAGTATAGAAATTTTTTTTTCTTGAATAAGGCTTTTAGGACGTGTTTAGTAGATAATTTTGCTTTTATCAAAAACATCGACACAAACTCAAAATCGTATGTTATCGGCAAAAAATGTTTTTTCTAGGTCCAATACTAACGGAAATTCAAAAAGTACCAGTTAAAGAACAAAGAAGTACCAAAAAGTTCCCTCTTATAGGTTCTCATCCACTCAAGACATTGTTTGTTAGATTTTATGTATATAGGTCCAATATTAACGGTAATTAAAAAAGGTACCAGTTGTAGAAGAACCAAAAAGCTAGAGAAAGAAATTAAATTTTCTGTGATACCCTTTTCGGTACTTTTTTTCACCCCATTGAATATAAAAAATTTCAATATTGCAGTGGGAGCCCATAATTTAATACGTATATGTCAATGAATGGAGAAAAATATTTTGTAAAAAAAAGTAACAAAAATAGCTTAAATTTTTAAATTTCGTAAAAGTACCAAGTTTGTATTAGTATTTTTTAGATAAGTTTTGAATGTGCATGTGATATAACCTTTTTTTCTATATTTATTTGTTTAAAAGATAGATGAGGTGACAAAAAAGTACCAAAATAAATATTTTACCCGTTTACACCGTAAAAGAAAGGTACCATAAAAGTACCAGAGACCTCTTATGTCTGATTATTTTTCTAAAGAACACCGATAAGTATTACAAGGTTGCCGAGTTTGCAAAAAATAATGTTCTGAAAATTTTTTGGTCCTAAAGTCCGGAAAAATCTATTTTTATCAATAGTTTTCGACATTGAGTGTATTAAAATTTTTTAAATGGCAAACTTATCTATTCAACTAGACCTACAAGCCTCACTTAGTCGTTTTTGAAAAGAATTTTCAATATTTTTCGTTATTAATCGTAATTCTAAGCATTAACATCAAAGTGATATAGTTCAACAATTGCTTCATCTTAAAATAATGGATTTAATTTAAATATTTTCATGGGTATCTAATTTTAAAGATGAAAATGCTCTTTCAACAGACGCTTTTAAAGAGATATAAAAATCAACGCATAATTGAAAAATTATTTTAAACTACTTACTTTAAATGGCGGAATCAGGATAACCGATCGTCCACTTAAGTCGCAATTTGACCTTTATTTGGCAGTCCATGACTTTTTGCAAGACTTTTTAAACTCATCTAATTTTGAGACTTTTTTAATTTTGTGGCGACCGTTTCCTCTTTAAAAAAAAATTGTAATCATCAAAATGATGAGCAGCAATTTAGTCTGGCATTGTCTTTGTAATATTAAAAGCAATCACAAAATTATTCTTCGTTTAGCAACGCTGTTTTATATATTTTTTTGACAAATTGACATGGATAAAATATAAGGCAGCTTTTTATAGAATTTTACAAAAATAAATACAAATTAAATGTTGTTTGCAAAAAGGATTTTTAAAACCATCAACAAACTTTTAAATGGGTCGGTAAATTTTAACAACGCATCATGTGTTTTTGTTTGATTCGTTTTATGTTTGCTATGGTTTTTGTTATGTTTTTTAGAAAAATAAGTCAAAAAAAAATTTATTTGCTACTTTGTTTTTTTAAACGACTGCTGTGTGCGACTTTATTTTTTATAAAACCAGCTTTTGCCTCACTTTTTAAAAATTTTGAACGTTAACCCTGGAAGGAACTACGAAGCCGTTGTTGCTGAGGGCTTTTAAAGTCTAAAAGGTTTCCCTCTTCTTACGCGATTTTTTCGGCTTTTTGTGTATTTTTAAATTTGGCTTCTAATTTAATCCTACTGAGGCGATTTAATTGTGTCTTATGAGCTTGATGGTCGGTTGGCTGTCCCTTAGACCTGCCTTCGTTCATTAGTATCATAAATTAGTATCTTAAACTTAATGCTATTAAATTTTAGCATTACAAAATTTAGCTTTTCTTAATTTTTTCTAATATTTTATTTACATAGTCTTCTGATTTAAGCGTTTTTTTTTATAATTATTTCCCTTTTATTTTGGCGTTTTTTTTTTTTCAAAAATTGAAGCAAAGCCGCCAATAACGTTGTAAAATCCACTTTTTGCAAAACCTGGTTTTTTTGGAATTTAACAGTTAGCATTATCCTCTTACATTGCTTGGACCCCTTTCAGCATGTTACTTGCCGAGTACAACAAAGTCTGAGGTCAAATTACGGCATTCGATATCGATCGAAATTCCCATTCAAATTGTATTGTAATTTTGATTGATATCTAATGCCGTAATTTTGCCTCAGTACTAAATTTTTTTTTTTCCTTAACCCGACCTTACCCCTGTCTACTAAGAGTTGCGCAAGTCTCTTGAGGAGTACAGCTAAACAATTTGGAGGGGCTGTTGTGGTGAGAGTCTTTTCGTAATGACTTGGCAAACGATACTGAACAAAAATTACAAAGCAGTTTGATATGAGTCACATGTGATCTGTAAAAAAAGCACATTGAAAATAAACCTCACGATTGATCGCCCTTTATAACAAATCCCTCTGATTTTGAAATCTCAATAAAAAAATATGATTCAACATACAATAAAAAATGTACTTTATATAGTGTAATTTTTAACTATACACCGATTTTTATACTAAGCGTGACCTTGATAGCTTTTCTGGCTCATTTCTTAAAATAATTAATCTATTTTTTCTAATTTTCCTTTTCCCACAGCCCTCCTACAACGATCTTTAACATAAACATATCTCTTTTTTTTATTCATTGACTGTTTCATTGTTTTATTATTACACATTTTTTTGTTAAGGAGTGTCTGTTTGTTTGGTTGTGCCTGTTTTATTTCAATTTTGTTTTTCTTGCCATCTTGAAAAGCGTTTAATAGTTTTAAAAATGAATTATGAGTTACAGCCAGCCAGCCGGTAGTGGTTGGTAGTGTTAAATAAAAATTGTAAGATTTTGTTTTTTAAGTTTTTGTCTACAATTTTGCTATTTAATCATCTATTAAGGTTTTGTTTTCAGTTACAAGGTTTTTCATTGCATGAGGTTGTTTGTTTGTTGTATGTATAAGATAGTTGGATGTGTTGTGTTTTTTAATTGTTTTCCCGTTTCAAATTTGGCGCCATCTATGCTGACAGGTGGATTTTTGGTTTTGTAGATCTTCAGGCAACTGCAGCAGCAGCAGCATTTAATCATTTTCTTAACAGCTGAATGTCATTTTTGAAGTTGGAAAAATAATTTATTATACTTTCGAGTATTTATAAGGAAAATGTTAATTGACTGTGTGAGAGAGGCAACCAACACAACAACAGCAAAAACTACGTTTAAGGTGAGTGCAAAAGACAGTAACGGAAAGAAAAATCATACACTAATTAAAAATATGACAAGCCCAGTTAGAAGCAATTTATGTTTTAAAAGAGACTTTGACAGGCGGAATTGGGTTTTGTGAATGTGCACGGTAAGTCAAGAAAAATGTTCAGATAATTAAAAGGGAACTATTTTTGAAAAGATGTCAACAAATGTTTTTTTTTTCTTTTTTTTACAAGACTAAAATATTAAATAATCAAGACTAAAAAATAAAATTTTGAAAAGTGGTTTTTTGGGCTGTACTCGTGCGAGTACAATGGGACAATAGAGGTGCATAAGATTAAACTAATTTTATTTAGAAACAATTTTTATCTAAATCTAAAGAATTGTTTAGTTATATATAAGATTAAAAGATCAATTTATTATTATGAATTAATATTTGTATGTGATTGGGTACGGAATTTTTTAAGGCAGTCTTTTTCTACGCAATGTGCAACATTGCAAGCTCGCAAATCCACTGAATTCTACTGTGATAAACTTTGCATCTTATTTTATTGGAAATGCGTTTTGGGAAGTGATTGCATGCCGATGTTGCCGATGTTGCAATTGACGATGAAGTTGAGTCCCTTTGTTCTACTTCAACTCTCGAACCTAATGGTAAGTGTTGACCACTTTGGAGCCACAATAAGTGTCAAACTGATACAGATAGCCGCAGCTACTGGTAAGCATCCAATTTTTAAAACCAAACCTGACAGTTTTTCCTCTAAACAATTGTTTGTACGAATGCCTTCCGGAATATTTGACCACTGACTCATTAATCGAGAGATTTTGGTGTATGTATCCAAGCTGACAAAACTTTTCACATAAAATTTTTGATAATGGTCTGATTTTCGCCATTCTATCACTCAAATCGTTCCAAGTTGTCGGCAAGATGTATATAAGGTTTTATATCTTGAAAACGGTTACGTGATATATTGTTAGAAGTATGTGGAATATGCGAGTCCTCGTCCAACTGCCGATACATACGTTCCCTCGGTAATGAATGATAACCGCTGAAGAGGAAAATTCCAATTAACATTTTCAGCTCTTCAGCAGTAAAGTATAATCTGTGCATGTTGTGTTGTGAGGCGTATTCACCGTTTGGTAAACTTTTAGCTGCACAACATCATTATCAAAAAGTGTTTCAAATACTTCAATTGGAGATTTGCTTTCTAGTGGAACGTTCATGTTATTTTTAAAAGATTCGAAAAAGCTGGTACTAGGCATATCAGGCGAGGATCCAGCTTGAGCCTTAGGGGGGGGAATTTTTAATGGTACAAAACAAGTAAAAAATTTGTTTTTAAAAGTTTATTAAAAACGACATGTTTATATTATATTAAAAAAAAACTCAACAATAAGGTAAAATAGAATACAAGATCAGTTCAATATAAATTAAAATAAATTAATCTTTTTAAATAACGTTTTGGCTATAAAAATAATTTTATTTATTTTTAATGTTTTTTTTTATTTGAAACAATTTATTTGACTACATCATACTAAATTGCTTGACCAATTTTTCGACCAAAAAAAAAACATGCAATTGTTAACAAAATTTTGGAAGAAGGAATATGCTTCACTAATTTTAAAATTAAGTAATGAATTTAAGTCGAACTGTTTGGGTTTTAATCTAAAGATACATATATAATTATTCTGGTTTAAGTTGATTACAGCTAATTTTTTTATTTAAATTATGGAAAGACAAAAATAATTTTGGCTGCACATACATACGTACATATGTACCTTCAGCCGTAAATGTGCTAATGCCACAATTTTTGAAAATTAAGTTTTTGATGCAGTTCAATAGAGTTAACAAAAATACATCGTTTGCAGAAAAAGTACAAATATTTTTTTCTAGTTCTTGTTTTGCAACGATATGTATATCCAAATGCTAAAGATGTAATTCCAAAAATGCTAAAGAAAAAGCGCTAGGGCCCATTGAAATATGAAAATTTAAAAAAAAATTTGTTAATATTTGTTAATAGTCAACATTGAAATAAATAAAATAATTTTATAGTATATTTTATTTTTTGCAAATTTACATACTAAAATGTACATTAAAAGTAAAAAATATATAATAGAAAAGGTGATAAGTCACAAAAAGCTATGTAAAACATAAATGTATTATTTTTAGTTGGCTTGCAAGCCAATAAAGAGTAATCAATGAAGCAAAACTGGATTTACAGACTTCAAATATATTCAGAACTAGAGACCTTAGAAAATTTTTTCTCTCTCCTATAAAATTTATACATTGGACTACATCCTTTTCGACTGAGGGTAATGATATATACGGACTCACCATTGTTTCATTCATTTTTATGTATTTTTGTATATCAAAGAACTTTTCTAATTAATGCACTTGAAATTTGACAGTTAAATAATTCTTCTTTGGTGAACTTTTACTAGACCAATACATATATTCATATGTACATATATATGGGAAGGTAGAATGGCAATGCATATAAAATTCCAATTCAAATCCTACTATTATGAAAATATGATACGAAAAACGGTTATATTCAAATGTATATAGTAAATAATTATCATAATACAAATAAAAATATTGCTTATTAATAATTCAACCGCTCGCATATTCAACCCAAACGTTTATTTTTCGGATATAGATGGCACTTGCTGGGATTGAATGTAGAATAATATGTATTTAAATACAGTAAACTAGATGTTTCATTGGAAATATATAATAAATAACTATTAGGATAAATACTTGGATACTTATTGAAAATTTGATTAGAGATTCTATAAAAAACAAAAAAAAAAAACTTGATGGGATTTTCAAAAATTTTGTACATTTGGAAATTCGTGTATTATCGAAATAAGCAAAACATATTTTTATAATTGAGGGGGGGAAATATCCTTTCCCACCCCCCTGAATCCGCGCCTGAGGCATATCCATGTTCATGGCTCCTTTCCTCCACTTTATTGCCGATTGCACTAGTATTGATTTTCTTAAATCAGCGAGTGGAATATCTTCTTCGATGTCGCTTTCTCCAAACAATTCCAACTCCCCTGGACGGTCGTTTGGCGAATCATTTCGTAATGAATTTCCTTCGTCAATTTCATCCTCATCTATAGCAGAATATTCTGCAGAAATGCCCATATCTTTAATTTTACAGAAGACTCATATATTTCATAAAAATTTTTAAAAAAGTATTCATTTAAAAAAAGAATGCCTGTATTTATGTTGTTGCTTGCATCACCATAAAAATTAAGTAGATCTCTTCACATAATTGTGGAAGAGACCGACCGTAAGTGGACGTCCAAAATGACCTTCGTCAAAAACTGCCATGGTGCCCATATGCACAAAATCACTTTCAAATTTTAATTTAATATAATCCCGGGAATTCCCGGGAAATTTTGAAAAAAAATCTTTTTTAAAAACTTTGGTAAATCTATTTCGGACTCGTGTCCTTAATTGTTTTATCCAACTTTATTTCACCTTTATATGGGGCCTATGATAAATTATAAAATTATCTTCACAAAATTTTATTTCTTCTCCTACCAAACTGAAGTGTAAATTTTACAACAATATTATTATGTTTTACGGTTAAGGACGTAGTGAAGTGTTTTCCTAGATTGTGTTTTATATGCGGCATTTCAAGTGATTTTGAGTATTATGAAAGTAGAAAGTTAGTGCGCTTTAAAATTAATTCGTTGAAATTTAATGACAATAGATGCATTTCGCCACAAATTTATGTTAGTTTTTGTTGAGTTTTTAAGGAGGTAGTTCCATATTTGGGTGCATAACGCTTTTCATACTAAAGCGATTCTGCAGGAATTCAACCCCAAATAGCCTAGAAGATCTAGAAACAATTTGACATCCAAATGGATAAATCCAAACGGATAAATATAATTAATGAAGGACTAATTATACAAATAATTTATGGGACCTTCGATGAGTATTAAAAAAATATTCAGATGGAATGACAAACTTAGTATACCTTTATACGCCACTTCTGATTAAGAGTTATAAAACTGTATAAAAATATGTTATTAAATATATAAGGTAAATAAAAGTTCTCCTTCCTGCTGTATTTGTTGAACGGTAAATATGTTTCAGAATTCCTACTTCGTAATGTTGAGCTTTCAGATCCTAATCGCCCTTCTAGAAATTGTATTCCCCTAATGCTAGGAATTTACCTGGGTAGTACGTCGTAAGAACGTTGGACGCAACGCCTTAAATTTCTACAAACACGCTCTATTTACGCACAATTCCATAGTAGACGTACTTTGTTTTCCTTTGAAAATAATATTAGAAAAATCGAAATTTATTGAAATTGTTGATAGTTTTTTCTTCTTTTTATTTGTTTGCAAATATTCAATTTGAAAACACAAAAATAATTTAATTTTATATTATTAATTTTCCATTTTATATAACAATACGCCCGTAACTGACGTATAAAATAGAATTAGGGCTATGTCGACGTACCATGTAGGTACGCTTTTACGTTTGCGCCAACTATTGTGTGCCTTTGTATTAAATATCACAAGTTTTTATTTGACAATGTATCTACTAGGGATGCCAAACGGGAAATCCCGAGTCCCGGTATTTTTAACATATCAACTTTTATGTACAAAAATGGTCATTTTTATTGAATTTGTATACTATATACAAAAAAATTATTAAAAATTATAATTGAGTTATTTTATTGCAAATAATTCTTATTTTTGAGTTAAATTTTTGTTTTTTGCACCCAGCGAGTATTTAAAATTTTTAATTTTTGCTTAATAAAACCCATTATTTTAAGTAGAAACGATATTTGAAGATTCACATCTCAAGCCTTTTTTACAATTACGTTTAGCAAGTTCAGCTTTGGCTTAAGACATAATAACAAAATAAAAATGATTATTTTTATGCAAATTATAGAATTCAAGAAAAAAAATTATAAAATTATTCAGAAACTAAAGAATAAAATTTGATATAATTATAACAATTAAGTCCTAATATTGATAAAATAGCTCATATTCCTTCTGGTCCAATCATAATAAAAAATTTGCTTAAAAAACATACGGTAAATAAAATAATTTTTTTTATAAATAAACACTATTTGACGTATTCATATATAAATTATTTAAAATTGAAATCTGTTTTAAGAAACATTTGTATAAACATTTTGTTTTAAAATAAATTTCAAACTTACTTAAATTATTGATTCTGAATCACGCACTCACCCTGGAGGTGTACTGCACTGCAGTCGACATAGTTTTACAGTTTTTAACTCAGCTATCGAGATCGATGAGGGACTACACTTTGCAGTGTATTAATGTCGTGACAACTTAATTCACATTAAAAATTGAATTGCTGTCAAAAAACCGAAATTAATTGATCTAGAAAAACTAAGAGATACGTATATTTTTTTAAGCTTTTTTCAGAATCTGATCAGTTTGATCATGGGTGAGGCCAGTGTTATAAACATATGTATAAAATAAATCGTTTTGTTGTTTTCATTTTCAAAAATTTATGTTTCGTATATAAAACCTTTTGAATATTCAAAAAGTGTCCTTTATTAAAAAAAAGTAGCATCTTAAAGAAACACATTGATCCCGAAAAATCCTGAAATCCCGGAAAATCCCGGGATCCCGAAAATCCAGGGATTTCGGGATCGGGATTTCCAAAATCCCGAATCCCGGGATTTTCAAAAATCAGTCCCGATTGGCATCCCTAGTATCTACGTCCAACGCTACTACGTTCATACGGTGGAATTGTGTTCCTATGATAAGACTTTAATACTTTCATTCTAATTATGCACATGAGCTCGCATTTTGACAATGTATATACTTACGTACATATATTGATTTTTATGATCCTATTGACATCAAAATAACCTCTTAAGTGTCCGCCGGGAAGGCGTAAATGGTATTGTGGAAGAAGCTCTTGTATCAACTGCATCTTAAATGGAAACAAAAGCAAATCCTTGTTCCAAATTTTGGCCAAGGTTGTTCTTTAAAGACCAAGCTCCTGAGCACGGCGTCGAATTGAGGTTTATGGATTGTTTTGAACCCTTTCTTAAGCAGCAGTAATGTTTTCAGCCGATCTTCTAGTACGTTGTGGTCCATGCTTGGGCCTATCACCAACAGACCCTCTTTCTTCGAAATCATTCACTACACGATAAATAGTTTTGTTGGCACGTTGTTTCTCCCAAAAACTTCACGTAACCTTCGAATATTTTTCCATAATAAATTTGCCACGTGTCTACTTCACGACTGCCAAATATGAACTGTCAAGACTAATGTTTACCAAAATGGCGGCAAAACAAAGAAGTATACCTTCCCGGGGGATTTAATTATTTTAAGCGTAATAGCCAGGAAGAAATAAATAAAAAACATTTTAGGCATGAATCCCAGGATCCCGGGAGTTAGATTTTTATTTCCCGCTTTCCCGGGAATCCAAAAAGTGCGGGAATAAAAAAACTCTAGTATTGACCATTCGAATACGAGTTTTTTTTTAAATTCAATTTTGCGTGTTATTTTTAGCAATTTTAAGTTATATCGGGCTTAAAAAAACACCCTTTAAATGCCTTCAGATTCGGTTTAATTCAGCGCAATGGTTTCTCTGAATTTGGTAAAATGTTTTAATGAACTGTCGTCATTCTAAGTTGAATATTGTTTTCGATGACGTTTTCTTGTCTTCTCTAAAATCTAAATAAATGAATATTAAAATTTATGCGTAACTAAACATTTTCAATATGTGTAACCAACTGGCAACAGTTAATGAAATTTATGTTTGAACACCCTTCTATTTATTTTAGTCATTTGTGTCATTTTCTTTGTCTTTCTTAATATTGGTGTGAAATTAACAAACCACCTGTGGATTAAAATAAAAAAAAAAACATCACAATATTTTAAAACTCTTTTGTTAGATCTGTCAACTGTAGAGGAATATTTTCTTAAAACTTCCTCCAATGATAACTAAAAGTTAAAATAAACTATTAATAAAACAGGGAAGGTATGCCAAGATGTAAAAGTAAATAAAAGAGATTTTTTTTAAGTTAAAATATTTTCAGAATATTTGTAATCAAAATAAGTTTTCGTTTATTGAATAAACAATATTGTTTGTTTTTTATCCTACTCCTTACAACAACAAAAATGGTAAAAATTTAAGCAAAAAATTGTTTAACAAGTTGTTTTTACTCATATATAAATTTAAAAAATAAATATAAGATGATTTTCTTCATACCAAAAACTAAATTATTTGAACAACCAAGACATAAAATATGTATATAACAAAATTTTTTGTTATACAGTGTAATTTTCCTTAACGGATACCTGCTTTAAGAGCCCCCATTCGATTAAAACTGCCCTCTGATTCCGGCAGCATTATAAAGGAAAGCATTTAATTCTTTTGTGAGGACATTAAATTTGTACTGACACATCTTATGACTTAATTTTGGTGTCTGGTCATGACAGATTATACTGTATTAGCCGGCAACAAAATGAATTTAGACAAAAGTAGGTACACTCATAAAAATATGCCTTTTTCACACAGAAAAAATTAAAAATTTCCCCTAATCAGCAAACTTATTCCAAAATCAAGCAAACAGTTTGTTGATTTTACAACTATTACCAAAATTATTATATTGATTACTAAAAATTTTGAAATTTTTTTTTTTCAATGAATGATATTTTTAATTTTAATTAAAAAAGTGATCAAAAAACTTTGCCATTTCAAACAATGCGATTATTTATTTTATTAAATTTTTCATAATTCCCAACAACAATTCTACAAGTTTAAATTATTTTATTTTAAACGAAAAAACCAATTAATATTTTTTTATATTTAATTATTGTATTTTAATTAAAAATGTATTTCAAAACAACTAAAATGTTAATTAAATCAAAACTATATTTTTATTTTCTTTCAACTAAAAAATAATTGATTCAATTATCACATTAATTAAATTTAAATACTTTTTAAACCATTTTTTAATTGATAAAAACCTTTTTTCTGTGTATTGATGATGCCGTAACATCAGAATTGTGATATCATTGTTATTATAAATGGCATCAATTAAGCAAAACGTGTTATCAAGCCAATGGCATAAGTCATCATAAAATTCGATGCCATATTTTGTGCATTATTAACATTATTTTCATGTTTAAAAAGTTAAATGAGAAGCAAAAATTCCCATTACATTCGGAATGCAAGAAAAGTGAAACAAACACGTGTAACGGGTAAGTAAATAATAATATTCGCTCACTGTGACTTAAGTCAATCCCAATGACAAGCTGTCATTTAACTGAGCCTAATGAGTCGTTTCTACGATGTTACTGAGTCATCGCACTGATGACATCTGTTATTAAACTGACTTTGATTCGTTATTTCTGTAATGCCGTTGTGTCATCCCATTGATGACATAATTAAAATTGTTGACTCAGGTGACAATTTGGCCAAGTGATGTTAAGGCTGACATCACAATGATGAAAAGTGTCATGGGGGCCAAAAACGAAGCCAATTGTCATAGTACTGATGGCAAAATTCATCAGCATTATGACGGCTTTTCTATCAGTCTACACCAATTTTGGTCCAAAATTCGTTTAAAATCTAAGAAATTGAGGATTTAAATTGGCAAGAAATATTAATTTTTAATGTTACATGGAATACCTTCTCCTTTTTTACATTTTAAATAATGAAATAGTAAAAGTTGTGTAAAATCTAAAGATCAGATTTAAGATAAATTAGTTTGAAAATAAAAACTGTCGGTATATATATGTTTTCTTGAATAAGGGATCTTGTTTTACTAAAACTAAACAATCCAATAAAAATTGTTTAAAAAATTTGTATTAATTGAAAAAATTGTTAAAAGACATTTAACAAAGTCAAGCATTTCAAACAATCCTCTTTACACACTTTGGTGATTGATTAAAACAATTGTTTAAAATGATGAAAAAGTGGAGAGTTTAAAGCTACGCAAAACAAGCAGAGAACATGGATTTCCATATATCTGGAGATCGGTAACAATAATTTATCAATTTACGAGATCGCTATTAAAAAAGTTTTCCCTGTTTTATTTCAGTGCGCGGTTATTGATATAAATGAGTTTTTCACCGAGTCTTTTTTCAACATAAAATATTATGATAAAACGTCTGTGTTTTTAACGAAAAAAAAAACCAAAAGGCCAACAAAAAGTTGTTACAAAAACAAAACATGTATACAATAGACACACAGCTCTTCGTGGAAATTAAGAAACAACAATTCCTTCATCAATGTAAAAAAAACACTAAAGAACATTAAAATATAATGTATGTCTTCAGAATCACTACAATTTTACTTTTTTATAACGAAAAACGGAATACTATTTAATGATTGTTATTTTCGTGAAAATAGTTACAAACGGTATTAAGCCTTGAGTACACTAAAAAGAATATATATCGATTCTGGATATGTGTACCGTACGCTAAATAATGTTCGGTATATTTTCGAATACTGATTTAAAAACCTTGAAAACTCGGACTTTTGATGATTTTGTGCTTCGTGAACTCCTACAAATATATAATTTTTTCGCGGACCCTTTAACGTAAATTAAGAACACAACTTGTTTTTAACTGATCTGTGCTGATATTTTCACAAAATCGTTTCTATTATTTAAAATAAAAACCATCGTTATTACAATTTTATGACCCAAATGACGTCGGAGTTTAAATTCCACTTCAAGTGCTTTAATACGTTTTTTTATGATAAAAAGAAATAAAATCTTAAAAAATTCTTTAAAAATAATTTCTTTCTTTAAATATTTATTCTTACATTGATAATTGTTGTGGTATGTCATTTAACGCAATTCATTTTTCTGTTCTGCTTTAAAATACATTTTAAAAATTCTGTTCAGATGCAATTATTTTTTTACTTTTTTGCACCAGATACTCAATTTGTACTTGTGATTTTGCAAAATCCATTTTATTCAATCTCAAGGAATTGGTGAAAAAATTATTTTATCCTCTGTCCTATAATTGTACATAATAATACTCATTCATCATCATCGACATTATTGTCTCTTCTTTTTTTTTTTTTTTTTTTTTTTTTTGTATTTGTCGTTTTTGGTTTAAGGTTGAGTTTTTTTAACGTTTTCTTTGACTGCATTTCAATAAAATCCTTTTGACAACATGAACATGTCAGTTCAGCAAAATTTTGTTCGTGCTTTTTTATATTTATTTTTTACAATAGAGTAAGTAGATAGAGCAGGTTTAAGAAGACTCTTTTTTTATTTTAGAATTTGCAGGTCATTTGTACTTGTAAAGAGAATTAAGAAAAGCGAATTTGGGGTTTATATTGATTAAAGTAAAGATGCGTGCTTTTGTATATAACCTTAAAATGCGCAATTTACAACAGCTTGCGTACTGTTGTCCATGGCTTGTGTATTAGATAACATAAGACCCCCATACATTTCGTTCTTTTTACACAGTGTTAACCTTAAGGCTGGTACTCTGTTAGAGCTTGCGAAAATTTTAAAGCAACTTTTCTTTTTGTAATGCTTGATATAAAAACCACTTTACAAATACAAAATAAAAACAATTAAGAAAGTATAGTCGGACTAGAACGACCATATGATACCCTACAACATAGCTTTTAAAACACATTTTCGAGAGCGTACCCTATTCAGGACCCATAGGCAATCATGGACCCGCCAGAACAAAATTATATTATGAGGTTAATATTCATGTTAAAGTTCTTTGGGCCAGCCAGCCGGACGGACGGACATCGTTAGATCGACTCAGAAAGTGATGTAGCCTCAAACCATCTTTCGCATTTTAAAATCGATCGAACATACTCTGGATCAGCTGTGGGAGGCAATCAATGAAAACAAAAACTTCCGCAGCCGGTGCTTTTTTGGAACAAAATTCAATTGGCTTCTAGAATCATGCAACTACAACTTGATTGTTTTTATCATTGGCTGACAAAATGGAATATTGTAGTTAACACCCAAAAGTCTAATCAAATAACATTCACAACAAGAAGAGAAAATTGTCCACCAGTATTTCTCAATGGTACTACAATTCCTAATAGTGACATCGTAAAATATTTGGGTCTGCATCTGGATCGACGACTTACATGGAAAGCTCATATAATCGCTAAAAGGAAGCAATTAGACATCAAATTTAAACAAATAATAAAGTTAAAGTTAAACGATAATAAAGTTTTACTACTAAGAACTGTATTAAAACCTATTTGGACTTATGGCATATAATTATGGGGAACTGTCAGCAACTCGAACATAGAAATATTGCAAAGATGTCAGTCAAAGGCTTTACGGGGGCAATAACAAATGCTCCTTTTTATATAACAAATAAAGCATTACATAATGACCTAAAAATTACATTTGTAAAATCTGAAATAAGGAAATTAAGCTGTAATTATTTAGAAAGACTTAAGCCTCTAGTACACGGAATGTAAAAAGCCACATGCGCATGTGATTCTGACGTCAATGCAAAGCCACAATAAGCATTGCGTGTTGTGTGATGGCGTCAAAATTACGTCAGAACCACGTGCGCATGTGGCTTTTTACATGCCGTGTACTAGAGGCTTTAGTAATCATACAAATATATTGGCAATCACATTATTAGATGAGACTGGTGAAGTCAGAAGACTTCAACGCAAACACGTTTTTGATCTCCCTTTTACTTAATTCCATATCGTAGTACTTAAAAATAATAATGATATTATGTAATTGATTGTTATTTTTAAAAACACATAAAATTTGCTTATTATTGTAAAAATAGATTGCAAATAAAGATATATGTATTTAAAAAAAAAAGTTAGTAAAGACACAAAACACATGTAAATAGTACGCCACCTGGTGTAAGTCCAGAATTTTTTAATTAAACATATACAGCCATGTTCTGGAAATCTAAATCACATGAAATTGAAATCGGTGGAGATTTTAAATTAATTTTTTTTTTTTTTTTAATTAACGTGACTTTTCCTGATTAAGTAGTTCTTGTAAAGATAAGTGGTCCACATAGTATGAGGCAACAAGAATGATAGAAATAAAGATTACGACATTAGGCAGGCATAAAATTATTTTACTGCGCATGTAGTAACTCTGACGTCACACAACCTGTGTTCTTGTTGGCTAAAATTTTTTAGCTCTCAAATTTATATATTTATGTGTAAACATAACAGTGGGACAATTTATTATTTTTCTATTTAAATTATTTAAAATAAAAGATTTTTTAAGGTTATTTTTTCATAGTTTTATTAATTACATAAATATATACCTTAGACCGACTCAAGTTGTATGGAGCCGTAAAAAGTGTTTTAGTTACCCCTCTGAAAATAAAGGTTGATATGTTTTATGATGATTCCCAAAATATTTTGGTTCTAGCGTTGACCATCCGTGAGCTGGACCATTTTTAAAAAAGGTCTTTTTTCAGTTTTTCAAATTTTTTTGTACTTTGCTCCAAGACGAGATAAATAATATTTATTATCATCGCAAAGGGTTTTTGAAGCAGCATCCAATGGTGTATAAAACTTGACCACTTCCGACCTACTAATTGAGATATTAAGCTAAATACATATTTTCGTTTTGTGTAAATTTTCTGAAATCCAAATAACTGATCGTTAGCGATCTTAGTCCGCTGATAACGAATATAACATTAACCGTTTGCTTTAGATATATTGTGCATTAATTTAAAAAAATACTTTAAATTTTTTTTATTTATTTTTTTTATTTATCACAATGTAGTTGGCTTTCTAATACATCTTGTTGATATCTTATGAATTATAGTATTAGAATCAGATAGGTTATACCAGACAGATAGGATATTAAGCAATAGTAGGGTACACAATTTAACTAAATAAAATTATAAAGATTAATAATACAATAAATAAGTATAAAATTAAACATTAATAAAGATTAATAAAATACTTAATAATAATAATAAGTAGCGGCAATAATTTAACAGTAATACAATCAAATATGATAATGATAAACTTAAGGAAAAATAATCAGTAAGTTATTTTCTTGAATTTTATTGCGCTGCATTGTTAGGAAATGATTTGGAAGTTGATTCCAAAGACGTATACTGATATAAAAAATTGGCGTTCTGATGCATGATTTCGATGACGAAATTGTACAATATATTTTCCTCTAAGCGATCTTGCAAACCGCAAACGATCGAACAGGTACTTCGGTTCCCTAGTTATTATAATTTTGTGTAGGAAGATAATGCTTAAGAAAATTATTAAATGGTAAATGAAGTAAACTGGCGGAATACGAACTTATTCTATCAAATTTTTTCAGACAAAAAACGTAACGGACAATGTTGTTATACGTAGCGGTAAGTTTCCTCATATCACGGGAGTTACAGCCGGCATATATTTCAGAAGCATACAGCAGTGTCGGTAGTAGACAAGTCTTCGCAATTAAAGTTCTTATTCTAAGTGGTGTAAAATATTGTGTGATGCACAATCCCCTTAACATACCATATATCCTGACACAAGCCTGATTGATGGGATCCGACCAAGTCAAAGTCCTATTCATTTTTATTCCTATATTTTAAATCGTGGCAACAACAGCAATTCTAGCATCCCCAATATAAATATTCATCCATTACTAAATTTTTTTTTTTTTTTCTTATCACTAAACATTTGGATTTCCCGGATTTAGTTTCAAGTCATTAGCCGATGCCCAATTGAAAATTTTGTCCAAATCAAAATTTTAATGGTTTACACTTGTATTGTACGAGTCCCTAGGACTGCTGCGGTATAGTTGAACGTCGCACAGTGGCGCCCGTAGAGCAAGCGAGGTTGCAAAAATCAAAATTTTCATGAGTGCCGACGAAGTTTTAAATAAATCCATGTTATAGGAAACTTTTCAACGATTTCAAATATGCCACTCTTAATAATATCACATTTTCAGTTTAGAAGATATAACCGTTCAAAGTTGACCGACTTTCGGTTTTCAAAAAAACACACAATTTTTAGTCAATTTGTTGCGATTTCAGATGTAATATCACGAAAAATAGGTAACGAATCGCCTTATTTTTTGTTTGTATTGATTGATGTATTTATTAAATGTATAATGATAAAAAAAAATTAACTGTTTGCTTTGTGTTTCTCCTGGTAAATCACTATTTAAAAACTATCCGTTTTTTCACTATTTTTCAACTTTGACGGAAAATAAAAAAAAACTATATTTTTCTATATTTGCCATATTTGCAAAACCTGTTCTTTGATTATTTCTTTACATAATTCAAAAGGTTTTATCTGCCCGTACGTGCCCGTTTGGCTTCTAGAGGTAAACAAGTTTAAAAAGACATGGTTGCAGAAATTGTATGGCGTCCATCCCTTATATGTTTTGACTGACAGTAGTTTGATCTAATAATTTGAAAAAAAAAACTACTCATTGAAATTAGCAGTTACGTACCTCACATAAACAATACTTTGGCGTAAAAATGGTCAGGAACAATATTGACTTATGGTCCCTACAGGTAGGCACAAATCTTATTTGGACACGTGCATAATATCAAAATTGCATTATTCAGCCTAAATCCATATGTATGCAGGGAACAGGTAAATTTTTAGGCATGGTAGCATAAGCCTATATATTGCAAAATAAGCACAATGCCTGGATTAGTCTACGCCTGAAAGTTGGCGCAACAATTACTGAAACCATTAAACAATTTAAGTACTGAAAACATGGCGTTGAACAATTTAAAATTATTTGAACTGTTTAGAAAGTCAACCACACCAAAGTTTTTCACGGAAGTGAAAATTCTTCCTGAGAAGTTGACATTGATCAGCAAATGGGGCTGCGATGGATCATCCGGACAAAGCGTTTATAAGCAAAGGATATCTTCCGATGACGCTACAATATCGGACGGAAATATGTTTATGGCATCTGTTGTTCCTTTGCGGCTAAAATCGGATGATTCCCTACACTGGAAAAATCCACGTCCGTCATCAGTACATTATTGCCGACCAATAATGTTTCAGTTTGAAAGGGAATCGGCAGAACTCATAAAAACTACGGTGAAGGACATTGAAGAACAAATAAGCAAGATTAAGCCTACAAAGCTGCAAATTGGAGAAGGAAAATATATTGAATGCAATTACGAGTTCCACCTGACCATGGTTGACGGAAAAGTCGTAAACGAACTGACAGGAACAACCTCAACAATGTCATGCCCGATTTGCAAAAAGAGTCAGAAGAACTTTTTTCAATTCAATTCAATTTATTTCATATATAATATGTTACATCTCAATTTTATATAATTAGTTGTAAAGAGATTAAGATTAGTATATTTTTCTGCTTAATTATAACATATTTCAATTAGTTATCATATACATATATATAGACAGAATTATATTGGAGGTAAAAATTTAGCAAAAACCTATTTAAACCCCTTTTTTCGTTTTATTTTTATATATTTTTTATCGATTTTATATTATTATTTGTCAGAAGAACTTTGGTAATTTAAACGATTCTACAAATGAGGAGAATTACGAATATGGAATGTCACCATTGCACGCAAGGATAAGGTGTATGGAATTCTTGCTAAAACTGGCATATACCCTACCACAAGAGGAGGAAAACTTCGATGAAAATACATCATTAAAGGATAAGGAAAAGATCAGAAAGAAGCAAATACGGGATGCTTTTTTTAAACAAGTTGGACTAAAAGTAGACTGTCCCAAGCACGGATACGGTAACTCAAACGATGGAAACACTTCTAGGAGATTTTTTGAAAATGATGAGGCAGTAACTAGAATCATTGGAATTGACAATCAAATCGTGAAAAGATTGGGAACGATCTTGGATGTTTTAAACTGCAAAGAAAATGTCAATTCTACAAAATATGGAGAATATGCGTCGAAAACTGCATCTCTTTTAGCATAAATGTATCCACAGAAGAAGTTGACCCCGACCGTCCATAAAATATTGGCGCATGGCAAAGATATAATTGAGTACCAGTCTTTGCCAATTGGAGAGCTTTCTGAAGAAGCACAGGAGTCTCTTAACAAATTTTATAAAAAATATAGATTGCAGAACACATTCAAAGCATCAAGGGTAAGGCAAAATGAGGACCTCTTCAACATGTTGGCAGAATCTTCCGATCCACTTATTTCTTCCCTGCGGCATGTGAAGTCACGAATAGAGTTACAAAATAATTATAGTTTAGAAATGGTTAGTCTTTTAGATATACCTTCTCTTACGAATTGTGATGAATATTTTACAGAAAATTTAAAAAATAAATTTAAAAAAAAAAATAATTTTTTTTTATTTTGTTGGGTAATAATTTAAAACATAAAACCCTAAAGAAAAAAAATAAAAACAATCTAAAAATGTAAAAATAATTTTTTTTAGTTACCATAAAATTGATTTTTCTACTAATTTTAACTTTGATAACCCAGAAGTAGGCCCCTACAAAGCGTAGCACCCTTTCCAAACGCTCATTTCATAGGCTGAACAGTTATCTATCATATGCTGTTAAAACTGTTCAATTATCTTATTCGGTTCAAAAGATATGATTTTTGCAACGAAAAAACTCAAATGGCGCCACTGTGCGTCGTTTCCTTTATTAACTCCAACCAAAATAATTTGGTTTTTATGTCAAATTTATCATTAATAACATAATGGCCGCCGCAAAGAAAAGACGCTTTAATGAAGTAGCGATATTAAGGAAGATCAAACTGCTGGAATCTTTTTCGGGATCTTAAGCGGGCTCTTTATTAAAAAAGATACCATAAATGTACATTTTGTATAAATCCACATTTTCTCTGAAAGAAACATTTTGTAAAAAGATTTTATTTTTATGTGAAGAGAAACAGTTGTTGAACTTTTTTATTGAAAGCAATGAACAGAAGTCTGAATAATTTTAGTGTGTTGTTGGCATGTCTAATATATTCGCAAACTCTGTAGCCCGTTTCTGTATTTCTCGCATCGTAAAATTTCCCGCATGAAACAAATGAATTATGACAAAAACAGTACAATATGAAAAAAAAAATGGTTTTTCTCACATAAGTGTTTCTGTATCTTTACTTTGCGAGAATTATCTGTCATGTAAATAATTTCCCAGCAATTATTGGAAGGATGTGAGAAAAAGTTTTTCTGTATCAATATTTTGCAAAAAGTTTCTCACAAGAATTGTCAAAATAAGTCACATTTGAAATTGATGCGAGAAAAATAAAATTTTAAAAAATGGAGCCCAAATTATCCGAAAAAATAATTATGTATATACATTAGGGAGATCGAATATTCGACTTTTTTCAATAACCGGTTTTCGAATATTATGAATAGTTCCTATTTTAAAAACCCCGGTTTTCGGTTAAACAATTTTTAAATAACCGGTTAACCGGTTTTAATTCGAATACTTAAAAATACAAAAAACAAATAAGTTTTTAAAATAAAACTTTAATTTGAATAAAAATAAAACAATTTGCAAAGGTAAGGAACCAACAAAATACATAGATATGACTTAGATCAGACCTAACAAATATTTTACGATAAAATCCAAAAAAGAGGGACCAGTAATTTGATCAAACTTTAGCTAAATTTTCAACAATTTTGTATTGATTTACTAAACTTTATTTATAAGAAGATATTTGTATAATGTAACTTAGAAACTGTTGAATGATATTTGATCTAGACAAACGTTTTGCAAAAGCAAATAAATTATAGGAATTTTATAAAGTTATTATTCGCTCAAACTTATTTTGAATGAGTTTTAATTTGTAGGTGGTTAAGCATGTCTATATAAATCAACTTTTTTTCAAAGTTTGCAAACAAAACCTCCTTGCCAGGATTATCTATTTCAAATTATTTTGTTTCAGCATTATAGAAACGAATAGTGAACTGTACATTCTTTTTGTGTAAAATATTTGTCAATTCGTCGACTACAATTTAAAACAATGGTTTTCAACCGGTGGGTCGCGACCCCCAGTACTTATATTAATGCGAACGCTCGGCTTGCTTATTTTTTAGTTAAATGCAAAAAACGTGGCTGTAATTGTGACACGCAAACAATCAAATCATTTTCTTAATTTAATTTATTCCTTTTTTTTTTGTTTTAATGTTCACCATTTCTTCTTGCAGCTCTTTTGAAAAATAGCGGTATAGTTCCTTTTTTAAATTTTGCAGCGCTTCTATTGTGGTAGGAATAAAAAATTTGTACATAACAGCCTGAAACAATGGCAAGCTATTTCAAAATTCTTTAAACTTAAAATAAGTACTAAGAAGAAGAAATGGTTCTTTTTCAATAAAAGTACTTGAATTGAAACAAATAAAAAAATTGTATTACATACAAAAAAATATATACATATGTGTGTAATTTTACTTGGATATTTTCAAAACCGAAAACAGAACCGAAACCAACCGGTTTTATCATTTTAAAACCGAAACCGCGGTTTCACATTTTTACGGGTCTTAGCAAACTCTAATGTATTTGTTTTATTTTCATTGAATAATATTTTCAAACTTTGAGAGCAAAAACGTTAAGGGTTCGCCAAATTTTTCGAAAATAATTTTGTGGCCGTGGCTTCAAAAAGGTTGAAAACCACTGATTTAAAGCATTCCATGACATTGTTTGATTTCTTCAATTTTGTTTTTTAGTTCTTGGTGTTTTAATAAATAAAACTGGTAGAAAATTTTCCCATGTCGTTGATTTCGCCAAAATGTTGTAGTTTTCAGCATGAAGGGATGCATTTCGCCCTTGGCAACACAACGGGCTAATATTTCACCCAATGCTTAATTTTTTGCAGCGTATTTTAGTAAAGTATTATTTGTCGTCTCCTTAGAACTACTTCGAACGGAGTTAAGTTTCGTTTGGGTCACATTAATGTCAAGTATGTATACTAATTAAAGGTGATTAATAAGTCGTGACATGGAAGAACCTTTGTAACTTATCATTTTTGTCTTTTTAATCGCGTTCGAAAAATATCTAGAGATAACCTATACATATATATAAAAAAATATTTAATATTTAGAATACTCTTGCACAAATTACTATTTACGTTTTAACTGCACACGTTTTTGTAGTTTTTTGAATAGTTTTTGGTTTTTTTTTTCTACAAGAACACACGCTTTTATAAGCGATTTGTATTTCCAGTGTTCATAATGTTTTTTGACCTTTGTTACATTTTGTTTTGACATTCTTCATAAAAAGTTTAAGTTTGGCCAATATTCAATTCGAAAATACTTAAATTACGGGTACATCTACAACAAGAGTAAGGAAAATGTATATAAATTACACATTACTAAAATAACCGGTTTATTTTACCAAAATAACCGGATTCACCGATATTCGAAAAATGGGCATTTTAAAATAACCGTCTTGGTCAAAGCTAAAATAACCGGTTAAAACCGGTCGAATAATAACCGTTCGATCTCCCTAATATACATATACACATGTATGTACATAAGAATGTGTATTAATTGTTTTTAATTTGAAAATAAAGCATTTAAATTATGAAAATAAATAAAACAAAATTATTATATTCAGCCATGTCACAGAGTACAATTCCGTTCGGAATTGAAGAAAACATATTTGTTTATTGATAGAAAGTATATTTTGATAGTTTTTTGGTCTTTGAGATACAGAAAACTCCCATACCGTTCATGAAAACAAAAATGGTTTCATTCCGCAAAGTGTTTTCGTAATTTTCTGAAGCACCAAAATACGGAATGAATTCCGTTTCCGAACGGAATTGTACTCTGTGACATGGCTGATTATGTTTGCTAATTGCAGGGCTGCCAGATAAATTTGTGAAAAAGTCGCTAATGTACTGAGAAAAAATAAAAAAAAAATTGTCTTTTTTGTTTTAAAAAATCGGAATATTTAAAATTAATTTTGACAAATTAGTTCAATTTTAATTAAAATATAATAATAAAAAAACATAGTTAAAGTTCATGGGTATTTGATACATATTTTATACCAGAGTACCGAAACGCTCGCTCATTCTTCATTCATGAGCGAGCGTGAAAATTTAAAAATTTTTCTGAAAATTCATCCTCATGAGGGTGAGGAAAAAAACTTTTTTGATTTTCCTCGCTCATGAGGAGTGAGCAAAAACAAAAAATTCATATGTGATTTTTCAGATATGAAAAATTTTAAAAAATTCACGTTAAAATTCTTCACAAGGAAAAAAATGCGATTTTCCCAACCATTTCTAGCGGGAAAAATCAAGTGGTAAGTTGGCCTTATAGAAGGCCTTTTTGCAGACATAAGATCTCCCAGCCGCATTCCAACTTTATTACCAATTAACAAGGTGTGTCATTTGAGACCAACACCTTGCACTTTTGCATCTATTTTAAACACTTCTGGAAGGGCTTCAAAAAAGATTTAAGAATAAAGCTCTATCCAAGTTTAATTGTTGTGGCTAATAATACGAAATGAGTAAATTAATAACTAAACTTGCAACACCTTCTAACATAACTACTAATAAAACGATTGCGACAGGCCTTATCTTAGAATAGAAAATTTGAATTTATAAAATATTAAATAAAAACCTTTCAAAAAGACCTTTTCAAAAAAGGCAGAGTGGAATAAGTAAAAGTTTACTAAAAATTCAATTGTAAACATTCTTAAAGGCCTAAAAAGTGATTCGCTTGCAATTTTCCCCGCCGGGCAGCACGTTTAGTCTGTGTGTATTTTTTTTTGTTAAATTATTTCTTGACTGGTGAACCAAAATGTGTGTGTTGTTTTTTATTTTTGTAGGCAAATATTATTGAAAAAAAAAATAAGAGAACTGCACATATCGTCATCTTAAATGCAGAATATTGTAAAATCAAATTTCATAAGTTTACATAAGAAGCAAAAAACGTTGTAAAATGGAAATTATATGAGGAATTAGAGTAATATTAAATATTTAGAATAAAAATGCGATAACCAGTTTTTTTTGATAAAAAAAATATTATTTTTACTGTTATTTATTTAGTTATGTGTGTTACGTTATTTTAATTTGTAATTCTCTGAAGTAAAACGACGAATCATCAACGAAAGTATGATAGTATTAAGTTAAACAATCATTTAAAACATTAAATAATTAAATATTTCTGTTAAGTTACAGGTATAATAGAATATGAAGATAATGTACATGTTTATAAATGCAATACTGCGTTTAAACAATAAATTTAAATATGGTTAAATGTACATATAAAAATGATAACCACACAATTAATATGCAGCATCATTAGAAATGCGTTGACATGGTGAAATAAGTTTGCTTTTCTGATGCAGTGCAGGCAGTACTGCATTTGAGAACGTAAAGATGTTATATTATTAGAGATATTATTATGACATATTATTTATAGTTTTTTATTTCTAATTAGAAGTGGATTAAACTAAAAAAAAGTACTTCATTAAATTTAAATTAATTTTAAAAATCCAACTTTTCCATTATAACTAACGTGTATTTTGTCCTTATAATAAATTTTCTCAATTGAATTTTTCTTTACAATAAACAAGTTTTGTAAAAAATTTGTATCATATACATATATGCATATTTGTCTCCATATAAGGAATTATTTCGAAAAAACTTCTGCAAGAAGTAAATTTTAATTAGTTAATTTCTGAAAAATGTAAATAAGAAGAATGAAAGAGTTTTTCAATTAAAAGTAGTATTGATAGCAGCCCGCGTATTCAGTGAAAGAAAATGTTGTATAAAGAAGCACTTATCCTAAAAAAAAATACTATTAGTATTTAATAAAGCCGTAAAAGGATTAACACAAAATTTAGCTAAACAATTTATATTCCAGCACTTGATAAGAAATGCTATTATTCTAAAGATGTAGAAGACAAGTAACGGCAGTCTGCTGGAAGCAAAAAACTAAGGACCTGCAGATGGAACTATTTATTCTTGGAAATTCATAGCGTATAGGAGTGCAATGGGTTAAGCTGTGAAATTTCTAACAGTCCAATGTAGAAGAAGCTAATAGTCATACTTAATATAGGTTTTTCAATACATATATATATATATATATGGATTCGGTTTATATTAATTTTACAGCACTGTTTTTCTTTTTCTTATGCAATAATGTGCAGTTTGATCACTTATTCCACTAACACGTTCAGAGTATGAAACTGAATACCCATTTTTGACGTAAAAAAAAATGAATGTGTTCGTAAAAATATATCAAATACTCTGCTAATTTTTTTTTAATTAATATTATTCATTATGTTTTTTAAGGAAATTATTTACTTACTGATAAGCCATTTTTGATTTTGTTAATAGATTGGATATTTTTTAAGGTGGAAGTTTAAAATTTTTTTTAAATATTTAACGTGAATCGTAATCAATAAACAGTCTATTTCAAAATTTGCAATGATACATTGTTTTGCATTTTAGAAAACGATATTTATACTGTTGTAACAAATTCTTCGATGCTTTAAAAAGGTCGGTCCTTTTCATAAGCAGACATAAAGGCAAAACTCATTGAAAAAAAAATTCCAAGTACTCAATACGTGTTGTTGTTGTAATACAGTTTTGGTTTTACCAACCAACACGGTTGTTCGTTGATAACATTTTTCTTAATTAGGTAACAAATATTTGAAATTAAAGTAAAAAAAGGCTTGTTTTGCTAAAAATTATGTGTAAAAGCAAATGTGACAGCAGGTACAATCGAACTTCCCTATAACATACATATCTGCATTAGACCATAAAATCTCTTCATTTACGTTAAAAAAGCAACAATTTTGCAACTTTGGTTTTTGTTCAAATGTATTTTACTTGTAGATTTGTAATTTGTAGTTTTGAGAAACAGCGCTCAGGTTTCTATACTTGCTCATGGAGTTTTTTTTTCAATAAATTTTGCCTTTATGTCTGCTTAAGAAAAGGACCGACCCTTTTTAAAGCATCAAAGAATTTTTTACAACAGTATAAATATAGTTTGCTAAAATGCAAAGCAATGTATCATTGCAAATTTTGAAATAAACTGTTTATTGATTACGATTCACGTTAAATATTTAAAAAAAATTTTAAACTTCCACCTTAAAAAATATCCAAGCTATTAACAAAATCAAAAATGGCTTATCATTAAGTAAATAATTTCCTTAAAAAACATAATGAATAATATTAATTAAAAAAAAAAATTAGCAGAGTATTTGATATATTTTTACGAACACATTCATTTTTTTTTACGTCAAAAATGGGTATTCAGTTTCATACTCTGAACGTGTTAGTGGAATAAGTGATCAAACTGCACATTATTGCATAAGAAAAAGAAAAACAGTGCTGTAAAATTAATATAAACCGAATCCATATATATATATATATATGTATTGAAAAACCTATATTAAGTATGACTATTAGCTTCTTCTACATTGGACTGTTAGAAATTTCACAGCTTAACCCATTGCACTCCTATACGCTATGAATTTCCAAGAATAAATAGTTCCATCTGCAGGTCCTTAGTTTTTTGCTTCCAGCAGACTGCCGTTACTTGTCTTCTACATCTTTAGAATAATAGCATTTCTTATCAAGTGCTGGAATATAAATTGTTTAGCTAAATTTTGTGTTAATCCTTTTACGGCTTTATTAAATACTAATAGTATTTTTTTTTAGGATAAGTGCTTCTTTATACAACATTTTCTTTCACTGAATACGCGGGCTGCTATCAATACTACTTTTAATTGAAAAACTCTTTCATTCTTCTTATTTACATTTTTCAGAAATTAACTAATTAAAATTTACTTCTTGCAGAAGTTTTTTCGAAATAATTCCTTATATGGAGACAAATATGCATATATGTATATGATACAAATTTTTTACAAAACTTGTTTATTGTAAAGAAAAATTCAATTGAGAAAATTTATTATAAGGACAAAATACACGTTAGTTATAATGGAAAAGTTGGATTTTTAAAATTAATTTAAATTTAATGAAGTACTTTTTTTTAGTTTAATCCACTTCTAATTAGAAATAAAAAACTATAAATAATATGTCATAATAATATCTCTAATAATATAACATCTTTACGTTCTCAAATGCAGTACTACCTGCACTGCATCAGAAAAGCAAATTTATTTCACCATGTCAACGCATTTCTAATGATGCTGCATATTAATTGTGTGGTTATCATTTTTATATGTACATTTAACCATATTTAAATTTATTGTTTAAACGCAGTATTGCATTTATAAACATGTACATTATCTTCATATTCTATTATACCTGTAACTTAACAGAAATATTTAATTATTTAATGTTTTAAATGATTGTTTAACTTAATACTATCATACTTTCGTTGATGATTCGTCGTTTTGCTTCAGAGAATTACAAATTAAAATAACGTAACACACATAACTAAATAAATAACATTAAAAATAATATTTTTTTTATCAAAAAAAAAAAAAAAAAAAATCGGTTATCGCATTTTTATTCTAAATATTTAAAATTGCTTTTATATCTCAATTAATTTCCATTTTACAACGTTTTTTGCTTCTCATGAAAACTGTGATGTTATAATATTCTGCATTTAAGATGACGATATGTGCAGTTCTTTTAGTTTTTTTTTCTTTAATAATATTTGCCTACAAAAAATTCAACACACACTTTGGCTCGTTGCCTTTAACAAAAACAACATACACACAAAGGCATTTCGTGTTGTGGTCATGCAAACTGCCGAGCAACCACAACATTACTGGTGAGGAGCGTTAAGAAAATTTTTTGTTTCCTCATTTTTCATGACTGAGGAAAGGCAAAAATTTATTTTTCCTCACGCTCATGAATGAATTGGCAAAAAACTTCACAATTCATTCATGGTTGTGAAAAAAATTACACGTTTTAAATTCCTCATTCATGAAAAAATTCATGAATGGTTAAATATGAGCGATCATATATGAATTTTTCGGAACTCTGTTTTATACACACATACTTAAGCTTGAGGTCTATTTTTATAAAATTAATTATTTTACTCTTTCTTTAATCCGATAGCAATTTAAAATTTCAGATTGTTATTTTTGCCTGAAGAATTCACACAAAGGCGTGACAAAATATCATATTAAACTAAAAATAATATTTTTGGCCAAAAAAAAGGCAAAAATTTCCTTAAGCCTATAGTACACGGCATGTAAAAAGACACATGCGCATGTGGTTCTGACGTAATTTTGACGTCATCACACAACACGCAATGTTTATTGTGGCTTTGTATTGACGTCAAAATTACGTCAGAACCACATGCACATGTGTATTTTTACATGCCGTGTACTATAGGCTTTAGTGCATTGACGGAAAAATGGGGTAATAGTTTAAAAAAATAAAAGTTAAACAGTTTTCCTTCGACATTTTGCGTTTCCCGATAATTTTTTTAGAGAACAGGCAAACAATTTCGAGGACAGTTTTCACAATGGGGATAAATATAAAAATTTAAGCTGCCTTGTTTCTAAAGATATCTTTTTTTTGCTGTGGTGCCTAATACACAATTATATAAAAATATTTAAAATTGTTTTATTTCGAAAGCTGAATAATATTGTCACAAAAAAAATTCAGCAAATCGGCACTTTGCCAATTTTGGAACAAAAAATCATCAAAATTACGAAATATCGTCGAATCTGGCTGCCCTATTTTTATTATATCTATTTCTTTCGTTGACGTTTCGCTTGCATTTGACACTTAATTACTGGAAGTATTCCAGTTAAAACAGAATTTGTGTTGTCTGTTCTCGCATTCAAATACAGAAACACTTTTTTCTCACAAATCGAGAAACGATGGAATTTTTTGTTTCACACTTCATGTGGGAAATTTTGCGATGCGAGAAATACAGAAACGAGCTACTGACTTAAAAATTTCTAAGTTTATAAGCCCCTCAATAACTTTAAACACATGTTACGTTATTAAAGTAAATGTTGCTCACCATCCGATGGATCCGATATCTTTATTTGGAAATTGACAATATATATAAGACTGGAGGGCAAAAATGTAAAATTTAGTTTCAGAACATTAATTGCTATCTGAAATTTAGAAAACTGTTGTTCTCACTCTTTCTCTACGTGCATCCAAATGTCCATATGAATGAGTACTCACTCACATACAAACATTTTGATATATAAATTACAGGCAAATGGTAAACTAATGACACTTTAATTCACTTACTTTATCGACATTAATTTAATTTTCATTTTATTCATTTATGAGACCAACAACAAAGAAAAGACCCAAAAAAAGTAGAGAAACCAAACCAAGAATAAGAGACAACATCTACAACAAAAGAACACAGATGAAACAAATTGAGCCGACAACCAGCATTTTTTCACTTTTTCATGTTTTCAGTTGAAATCCATAAAGTATAATTCTTTTGTTGCCGGACAAGTGTCGGCAAGTGTGAGTGTGTTGCAGGAATAAATTGTATTTTACCTTTTTTGGTAGTGAAAAAGAGAGAACAAAAAACGGTGTTAAAACACAGTGCTTTTGAAAAACACTAATAAAAAAAACGCATTGTCAAAAAGGCAACGGCCTACACACTGTAATTTTTTTTTTTTTCTATTAATTTTGATAAAAATTTTTTTTTTGTTTTTTATAACCATAATGACAGTTGCCATAAACCTCTTGACCCTGTTTATTGAATATATAAAAGTGTACAGCTAAGAAAAGTGTTAGAGCAACATATTTATTTTCTATTTACAAAAGTATTAAGGGATCAACAACACCATGAACGTTCTTATGCCACAACCCATAAAAGAGAGACTAACAACATTTTATTTTTTCTTTAGTAATTTAGTGTTTTGTTGTTGTTCTTAAAACATATTTATTGTAATTGTTTTTTTTTTTTTGTGTTTGTTGTTTTTATTGCTGTAGTATTCATTAGATACCAGAAACAGGTGTAAAATACATAAATGAACATGTTTTAACTTCAACTGCAGCCGACGACTGTCAAGTACAACGACTAAGAATTTATTAATTCTTGTTAGATCATAAATTCCTTTAGTTTTTACGATCATGCTTTTATTTTCTTCAAAAGATCTTACTTACTTAGTGCACATGTGTTGTGAAATTGGATCGGTTTTAAGTTGGATAGAGATGTAATTGTAGTTTTAGTATCGGTGTTGTAAGATTAAGTAAGATATTTTAATAAGATCAGTTATTAGGTATTTTTTTCGAGTTAAAAAAAGTTTGCAATTTACGACTGATCTTAGTGATTAACAAAGAAATATCAAATAAATTGAGGTAGTTTTAAACTCCCGCCACCACAGTGAAGGGGCGTTGGTTGTATTATGAATTTGTGTCGATGTGTGTAACACCGAAAAATATTGCTCCTATTCATCATAGTTTGGGGTAGTGCACTAAAAATTGATTTAAATCAGCAGTGCACTACCACTAAATAAAACTGCAAAAAAAAACTAGTTTGCACTCTTTTTCACCAGCTTTAGTGATGATTGCTATTTTTATAACTGCCACTAAAAAAAATTAGTGATATTGCAAATTTTTTCACTATCACTTAACGAAGATTGAATGCAAAAAATCTGCACTCAATTCAAATAGTGCCAAATTTGAACTTGCAATCAAAAAAGCTGCATATAAACAGACTCTCGCTAAAATTTAAAAAATGTAGTTTTGTATGCGCTTCGTTTTTGATTCTTGTTATGATATGCATACGCAAAGGAAATTAAACAACATGAAATTTTGTCAATAACGGAATAATTCTTGGCTTTAGTCATGCAAAAATAAGTTTTTTGTTTGTAAATTTAGTGCAAAATTTTAAGATGCACTCACATGAGTGAAGAACAAAAAAGTTGCAATAAAGTGATGGTTGCTTTTTCTTACCCGGGGTTTACACATGCAAGTGCAAGTTCGAAAAACTCAATACACTCACACATTTTTACTAACACCATCACATTTTTCGTACTTGCAACACAGAATAAATTAAAAGTTGATTTAAATCACCAAATTCATATAATCAAGCAAATAATATAATTACCAAAATGATTATATTGATTACTAAAAATTATAAAAAGCGAAAATTTTAGGTTTTTTTTAATAAATGATATTTTTAATTTAAATTAAAAAATTATGAAAAAACTTTGCCATTTCCAACAATGTGTCAATTTAATAATTAGTATTGTGGTTATTTTATTGAACTGTTAATCGTTTTTAATCCAAATTTAGATATTTTTAATTAGGCTTAAGTTCATTGAATTTAATTTTCATTAAATTATTTTTATGAAGACAGGAATTTTACAACATGAAATCAATAAAAATTTTATTGATAATTTTTCATTCTTGAGTGCGCTGAGATTTGAACCCAGGCTTTCACGCACAGGTTGCCCATACTAGTTTCGATTGTAACCACACAATCTCGTCAGTGGGGTTTGCGTTTTACTTAATTTATTTAATTAAATATAGCAATTTTGGCAATGCCCAACAACAATTGTGCAGGTTTAACTTATTTTATTTTAAGCAAAAAAATCAATTAATATTTTTTGTTATTTAATTAATATGTTAATTAAAAATTTATTCCAAAACAACTAAAATGTTAATTAAGTAAAAATATAATTTTATGTCGACAAGAACATTTCTTTCGTATATTTATATTGAAAACGATAATAAAAAACTTAAATTTGTTTTTGTTTTCAATATAAATATACGAAAGAAATGTTTAGTCGACATTGTGAGCCAGGCAGTTAATTACTTTTTTTTTTAAACGAAAAAAGTTATTAAATTGAAATACTTATTAAACAATTTTTTTTAATGTTCGCCAACGCCAACGACATGTGATGTCAATAAAACGGTGCTACGAACATTGGACATGCTGCACAAGCGATTTATGCGCACGTTAATCTCACTAGAAAGTGATGTTAATTTGCCACAGAGATCTTGCTATTTGACTGCACGCTACAGTCATAGAAAATTTGAAATTTCGGATGCGCTCAGCCCAGTGAAACCGCGGCGAACATTTACACAACAGTATATTCTATAATTGCTTCGAAAGGCATTTAAAACGGAGCAAACATTTTGTTGATATCTCACATATACTTTATTTTATATACTCGTAAATTAAAGGATAAAAAGTGTTTTATATAAGATTCTTTATAAATATTAACTGAGAGAAAACGAGACATACTATGGACCACTGTAAGTGATCCTTTATGAGCAGAGCCCTTACAACATCTTCGATTCTAAAAAGCAATCTGTTATGTTTTTAAAATTTTTAGAAGACTATTCTTGTTTACCGATCACGTTTATAGCAGGTTTTTGCTTTGTTTATACACAGAAAAAGTTACACTGTGCTAGTTGAAAAAACAGACAAGCTGGAGACCTGGCGTTTTAACATAACTCGGGTACGCTGGATCCAGTGGTGCTAACTGTTTTTTAAGGTTAGCTCTGGTTTTCGCGATATACCGTTATTTCGAAAGTGGAGGAGATTGCACAATATATGTTCGTGTAACTCAAAAACGGTTTAGTTTACTAAATGCTTGAATTTATTAAAATTTTTCATCTTTTGTGAATAAAATCAAAAGTTGTTAACAGATTTTAATCGTTTATGGCTTTTTTGCAACTTGGTTTTTATACGTCTGGAAAAAATTATAAGCACAGCTGCACTTTCCCATTTTTGATGAATTTTTAAACAACAAAAATTTCAAAATTTTGCTAAAAAATAATTATTTCTAAAACGAATGCGCATATGAGAGAAAAGCTTAACCTTTCCTAAATAATTTTATTGTGGAATTTCGGTTTTTTGAGTTTGTTCAATAAACTGAACCGTTTTTGAGTTACGCGAACATATGTTGTGCAAACTCCTCCATTTTCGAAATAACGGTATATCTCGAAAACCAGAGCTAACCTAAAAAACGGTTAGCACCACTGGATTCAGCGTACCCGAATTATGTTAAAACGCCAGGTGCCCGTCTTGGCTTAAAAAAAAAGTGGCAATTTCTAGCAAAGTGTTATCATCAGTTTTTTATCTATAAAAAAATTGTTTAAAAAGTATTAAAATTTAATTAATGTGATAATTGAATCAATTATTTTTTTTAGTTGAAAGAAAATTAAAAATATAATTTTGATTTAATTAACATTTTAGTTGTTTTGAAAAAAATTTTTAATTAAAATATTAATTAAATAACAAAATTTCTTAAATAATTGATTTTTTCGCATAAAACATAATATATAAAAAATAATTTAAGCCTGTAGAATTGTTGTTGGGAATTGTCAAAACCTGAGCTATATTTAAATAAATCAAGTAACACATTGTTTGAAACGGCAAAGTTTTTTGATAATTTTTTTAATTGAAATTTAAAATATCAGTTATTGGAAAAATAATTCACAATATTACATTTATAGAATTTTTGGTAATCAATATAATCATTTTAGAAATAGGGGCGAAATAAATAAATTTTTTGCATGATTCTATACATTTAGTATGAATTTGGTGATAAGAAACAATTTTTAATTTTTTCATTGTATTTAAAATCTTTTTTTAAAAAGTCTTTGCTTAAATAAATTAAAACAAGTTAGAGTCTATATTCGGCTGTTCGGAATCTTTATTTCAATAGTATAATTTATTACGGTTTTAACCGTTCTAAACTGTTTTTCGAGAGTAGACTTTATATGGGGCTATGGTAAATTATGGACCGATCTTTACAAAAGTTGGCAATGTGATTTCTAGTCTTTGCGACAACCCAAATTTTATTACAATGGTATTATTCGTTACGGTTTTACGCGTAATAAAGTGATTTGCGAGAGTGGGATTTTCATGGGGCCTATGGTAATTTATGGACCGTTCTTCATTAAATTGTGTGGCATAATTTCCAGTTGTATGGAATGAACTTGTGCAAAATAGAATATCAATGTGTGCATTTTCTCACTGTTTATGTTAGTTTTTGTAATAAAATGAAAATTTTTTGGGGTGGTGGTTACACATTTGGATACATTACTCTTATCCTACTGAACCGATTTTGCTGGATTTCAAGCCCAAACTGCTTAGGATTGCTAGAAACAATTTGACACCAATATTGTGCATTTCTTTTAAGTTATTCAAAAATGGTCGTGTTTTCAACAGGCGGACAGACGGAGAGACAAACAGACATGGCTAACTTGACTTCAAACTACTCAAGAGCCCAAAACTACCTCAAGAATAATGGGTTCTTAGATGGATAATAAAAAATAAATGACAGACTTGGTATACTCTCTTCACATTTTGTTGTGGAGGGTTTAAAAAGTATAATTCCAATTCCCCCAAGAATTTTAATAATCTCAAATAAATTCCACTTGCTTAACCTAAAAACAAACATCTTTAGATATTTATTAGAATCGTAAAACGACGGCAACTTGTTAGACATCCACCACTGCACTATCACGACCTCTAAAATAAAAACCTGACTATTGTTTATTAAAAATCATATTTATTTATAGTTTTTTATTACAGTTTTATACCAAGTATTTAGCACTCAATTAAGATAATTAAAATCAAATACTTCTTTTCTTTTTGTGAGTCATTTTATGGCTTTTAGTGGCTACCAAATAAATTCCAAATGAAACAAATTTTTTCTGGTCGTAAAAAAATACTGGACTTTCTCAACTAAACGTGCCGAAGATTTTTTCTTAAACTACTTAAGATTTTTTTTTTTATATTTCATTAATTAATAAGTTGTATGCTGTTTGTCTAAAGAACATTAAAAACTAAAACTTTAATCGTTTTTATGCCAGAAAAATCATGTTGAGATTAAAATCTTTAACAGAAACTAAAAACAAAATCGGTTTTTTTTTTCATTTTATTACATTTCTTTTTTTTAGGTTTATGGTTAATTTAAGTTCCTGAAATTTTAACTTGAATTATTTTTTTTTTAGTATTAATTTTATGACTTGTCATAAAAAATATACGAGTATTTCAAAAGATTTGTTCAGTTTCAGTTGATTTGAAACGAATTTGTGTAGGTAGTGTGGGTTAATGAGGTGGGGTTATGTTAATCTGAAGCGACAAATAGCTGGAGCTAATGAGTTAAATGTTAAAACTAGAGGATGGAGAATAGCATGCATAAAAATATCATCATATGCCCTTAAAACTTACGAAATATGCTCCACATAGAGTCCACGGTGTATTTTGTGATTTTTTTTATATTGACATAAATTTTAAAAGAATCAAAATTATTAATCATAATCAGCCCAATTATGAATAAGAATATCCCGGGAGTTTTTTCCCTTCTCACATTTTTCCTATTTCGTAGGGAAATGGAAAATTCTTTTGTTAAGAAAGGAAATATTAGAAACTACCTCATTCTGTTGATTGTAAAAATGATTTGCCCTTTGATATTACGATATTAAAGTACAAAGAGATTTCACTTTTTATTTAGATAAAAAATTCTATAATTTACACTATTTAAAATTTTTTTGCTTTAAGCTGCTAAAAAAAATAATAGTTTTAGAACTTCAACTGTTCTTAAACTAAAAGGAATAAATTGATCTAGAAAATTTTGTATAGCATAGAAATAAAATTGCTTAAATTTTGCATGTATCAGGGGTTTGCGGGCCCCTAAATTTAAAATTTCATCTCAACTACCTGTACTACATATTTATATGTATTAGATGCGTTACTAGAGTTTGTTCCCAAGAATTCTCGGGATTTTCAATTGTTTTCAATTCCCGCTTTCCCGGGATTTAATTCCGGGATTCCCGGGAAATTTTGAAGAACATCTTTTTGCAAACTTTAGTAAATCTATGTCGGACTGGTGTCTAAAATGTGTTAGTAGTTTAATCCAACTTAATTTTACCACAATATTTAAATTTGCTACAGATTAAGTCTTATAAAGCTAATTTTTGAGAATGGGCCTTATATAGAGCCTATGATAAATTATAGACATATCATCCAAAATTTATTTTTCTTGTCTTAGCAAACTGAAGTGTAAATTTTACAATAATATTATAAGGTTTTGCGGTTAAGGGCGTAGTAAAGTGTTATCCTAGATTGTGCTTTATATGTGGCATTTCAAATAATTTTGAGTCTTATGAAAGCAGATTATGTTAAACTGCACCACAAAAGCATTATTTGTTACGCTTTTAGCCATACTTACATGATTTACAAGATTAGTCTAAACATGGAGCCGTAGGTATGATATGCTTTCAGTTCCTTATCGCCCTTCCAGAAATGTTATTCCACTAACGGCCAATTTCACCAAGTTCAGTTATAATTAACTACCAGTTATAACTGTCGAAAATATATTGTTAGCTGGAAGGTAAGGTAAGAGTTAAGTTTTAACTGAACTTGATGAAATTGGCTGTAAGACTTCAATTCTTTCATTCTAATTATGCAAATGAGCTCTGAATTTTACAATGTATATACATATGTATTTTGATTTCTATGATCCTATTGACATAAAAATAACCTCTTAAGTACCTTAAAATAATTTAAATCTTCAATTTCTTACATTTTTTTATATAATAGATACTAGACTTAATTATTTTAAGCGTAAGAGTAAGTAAAAAATATTAGTTTAATTTTGGGCGGGAATCCCGGAATCCCGGGAATTTGATTTTTATTTCCCGCTTTCCCGGGAATCGAAAAAGTGCGGGAATAAAAAAACTCTATGCGTTACCAAAACCTACCCACTTATTTAGATATAACCATTTATTTCAATTTCGTTAAAAAATAAGTCACTAAATGTATTCAGTTTCGAATAAAATCTCATACTGGTAATACATTTTAAACGAAACGCTTTAAAAAAATTAGGCATTATTTTTAGCATTTTTTAAAATAATTTTTAGCATTTTCTTGTCTAATGCCAGATTTAGCTGCTAAAAATTTTAAGATCTGGTCACACTGTGAATACGCCTAATAAAAGCGTCCGCCGAAGTTCGTCACACGGCGACTTTGCAATATATTTATTTCTATTTCACGACGAACAAATCAGTACCAAGTGACCACGTTTGGTTTTAGTTAAGATGTATTTGAATAAATAAAGTTACGGATTTTTACTAAAAAATTCGTCGTGTTGGGCGAAATTTGTCGTTCGTCCCTGTTGTGTTCGTAGCATAAAATTGACAATATGGTCATAAGAATAAACAGTGATGGAAAGTCGGCAGCATTACAGCTTCCTAATAACGCGGTGAGAACGTAGTACCGTTGCTAACGTGTCAAAGTAACGGATTAACCATTATTTCGGTTACAAAAGTAAAGTTAAATAAAACACACATAAAGCTGTGATTACAATTAAGCTTTTATTTCATTATAATGCTTGGACCTTACCATTATGTACGATATACAATTAAAATGTCCTCTAGATTGGTTGATGCAGTCCATCCTTTTAAGATATTTTTCGACCACCTTTTTGCAAATTTCGGATGGCATTTAGGCGATAACTTCACGAATATTGGTTTTCAAATGATCCGACCTTAGGGGATTATTCGGGTAGACACGAACTGTGACTTAGCACCACAAAAAAAAACGGGGTCTAACGCGTTCAAATTGAATTATCGTGGTGGCCAAACGACATCACACCAAAACGAAAAATTGCGCGTTCTGGAAACTTCCCATGCAATGAAGCCAAAATCGGTCGTGTTGTGTGGCACCGCCTTGTAGAAACCACTATCGCCCAGTTACTAATAATACTTTTTTTGTGCAGGTGAGAGAGTTTATATAGGAGTTAGATCGATTATGGGTTCCTCAAGAAATGTCTCTCTTTGAGTCCCTAGGACGGAACAGTTACAGAGCAGATATTTCGGGGGGACTACTCTCTATTGCGTTGCGAAAGAAAATTGTAGAAACTCTAGTGATTGGTACTCTTTAATGCGTTTGCGCATTTTTCTTTCGCATCTTTTTATTTTTTTCTTTTCGCAAATCATCATTATATCTGTTATTTAAATTTTCCAATTTCTATTTTTTACATATTTTGCAATTTCATTACTGGTAATCTGCGCCATCTTTAATTTTTATTGCCAGTATTGCTTAATTTTCAAACAATTTTGCGAAACTGATAGAGAGTACCAAGTTGGCATTTAGCTTTCGCATCGCAAAAGAGAGTAGCCCGCCAGATTTATCATCATCCATCACGCAGAATCACCATTGCCCGGTATTAACAGCTGAGTTCTAAAACATCATAATACTTTGCAGAGAAAGTCAAAAGTGTATAATCAAGTTTAACATTGCACAGTTTACTTATTGTGTACGCATCGATTACTGTTTTGGTACACTTTGGGGCAGATGACATTGTCAAATTCTACGCGATTGTCTGTATGTATTTAAAAGTCGAGTTGCTTTGCAACTGACATTTTGGAGCTCACCAACATTACACCTAAACCCCGTAAGGGTTTTGCTATATCCTCCATTGGAACCCTTCCATGGCGAATTTGGAAAGCTCGCCATATTGTTTCAATATGGGGAGTACTAAGGGTACGGGACTCTCCCTTGGCGAATTTGGAACGCTCGCCACAAAACGGCGTGTGTTAAATTGTCCTCTGTATTGCGAATGAACTTCTTTACGTGGTCAACGGCAGATAGGAGGCTGATGAACCCAAACTTTTATTGGTCAACGGCATAGGAGCTTGTCTGATAGGCAACAACAGACTCGGATGCTTAAGGCTAATCTCTCTATCGTCCTTAAAAGAAATGATTAACGAAACCTCAACAAAAAATTAAAGAAACTAAACGGATGTATTGATGACAACTTTTAGCATGAAAAAACAGACACGATTTGGCTGAGCACCAACGCTCCCTGTAGGAGCGCCGAGAACATATATATGTGTATATATATATATGGGGTATTTCATGTCAAGTGCCCCAACTTTTGAAATCGATGTCTTCCGATTTAGATCAAATTTGCACCAAGGTTAGTTCTATTGGATAGTAGAAACAAATTTTCAACAAGATCGGTCAAAAAGTTTCTGAGTTAGAGGCGGTCAAAATTTGACATTTTGGCCAAACAGGTGTCCTCTCTCATCCATGTAACTTATTATCTATTGATGTTAACAAAATTTATCCGAAACAAATTAGATAGCTATTTCTTCAATCTTTCGAATAAATCTCTTTGTTTTTTTTTTAATTTTTAAAATTGTTTTTTTTTTTTTTTTTAATTTATAACTTTTTTTTATTTTTTTTTTTTTTTAAAGCGGGTATTTTTTTTTTTTTTTTTTTTTTTTTTTTTTGCTCAAAAGAAAGTTTAGGGGTTCTCCTTTAAGGTAGTTCTGGTCGCTTTTTGGGCCGCGAGTGGGTTGTGTATGAAAAAAAAATTTTAAGTCAAGACGAGGATTTTAAATTTTTAGCAAATTTGAATTTTTTTTTTTTTTATTTTGAATTTTTTCCTATTTGTGTGCAAGTGTTTCTAAAATCTTAAAAATAAAACTATACTGAGAAACTAGACAAATTAACCTCTCCGACGGTATATAACAACTTAACGGTATATAACATACGTAAGGAATAAAATCACATTTTTTCTATAGAGATATTGACAAATTAAATTTTTTTTACTTATTTGTAATACAGTACACGCTCGGAAATTCGAACTACTTTCTTTTTAGGGCGATTCGAATTTCCGAAATATTCGAATTTTTGGAACGAAATATTACAAAAAATAACAATTCAGTTCATTTGACTTTAGTATGTATAATATAAATAGTATACATACTTAGAACTTATTAAAAAAGAAAAATGTTTAAGAGAAGTTAAAATAATACATATTTTGAATTCTCACTCAGTCTTTATTATTAACAAAGGCAGTAATATTAGTGTGTTTTTTAGGTTTTTGTATTTCCGACAAAACAATATCATTACGGAGATCTAAAAGATTTGACAAGTGAAATATAATTCACTGCTTTTGCACCACCGTATTAAATTATTTACACTTGCAGCAGCAATATTAGGTGGAACTTCCACATCACTATCTTAATCCGTGTCTAATGACAAACTTTCGCTGTCATTCTCAAAGGCATCTTCATTCCATCTTTCGATTTCTCTTACAGATATAGAATTATTCGGATCAATATGTGTCAAAAAATTTTGATTATAGAAAAGAAAAACCGCTCGGAAATTCGAATTTTGTATTCTAATTTTAGAGCACCAAATGTTATGATTCGAATTTCTGGAAATTCGAATTACTGAGAGTTCGAATTTCTGAGCGTCTATGGGATAATTAAATTAATATGAAATAATAATAATAAAAAACAAAAAGATACATCATAATCTAATTTTTTTTTTTTTTTTTTTTTTTTTTTTTTTTTTTTTTGCTCAAAAGAAAACTTAGGTCTTTTTTTCCAATTTCATCGGAAAACATCGATTTCAAAAGTTGGGTCCCTTGACATGAAATCCCATATATATATAATTACCAGTGCCCAGTAAATAGGCCAGTAAGTCTCCTTAGTTCACTTTACTCCAGTAAAAGAAATTTACAAATCCAGCGGTGGGGAAAGTGACCCCAGGAACTATGGCCCCAAAAAGAAAATAAAGAAAAGACCCAACATTTTACATGAGAAGCAACAACTCCCAAGTTTTGGGGAATTTTTTTGGTTTATTTAGGGTTCTTTTACATTTTTTCGTTGGGGTGTTTTTGCATTTTAAGTAAAATAAAAAAGTACCCAAATGTCACGGAATGAAAAATGCGCCCAAATAAAATCACAATTTTTTTTACGCTTTTTTTCATTTACTAATATAAATTGAAAATTTTAAGAAATTAAAAATTACCCCAAAAAAAATTTATATAAATTTTGTAAAATTTTATATAAAAATTCGCAGTAATAGTATCAAAATGCCGATTTCTTATACCAAAGTGGAGAAAATTCAAGCCGGCTATGCAGATATGCTTTAGTTAGCGAAGCCGGTGTTTGTTTTACCACAGATGGGAAAATCCTTGCGCTCGGGAGCAGGCTATTTAGAGAAGCTTTAGTTAGCGAAGTCAGTGCTCGTTATACAATAGAGGAGAAAATCCTGGGCCGATGGCTCAACCATGTTGTCTATCGTGCGGTTTTAAAAAGCAAAACTGTATAATTATTCAGGTTATTAAAATTCAGGATTTTTAAATTCTGGATTTTAAATTTAGGATTTTAAGCTTCGGGCATATGAATATGAATAATAAAACTTTTTTTGAGTTTTTTTTTAATGCTTCCTTTTTTTGAGGTTAAAATTCATTAAACATTTTGAGGTGATAGTTCGTAATGAAGAATTATCCCAAATTTGGGGTCATATTTAATTTTCTTTTTAGGGCTATTTTTTCAATTTTTTTTTTTTTTTTTGGGTCACTTTTCGTTAAAAAAAATGGAATCATATTGCATTATGAAAAATAGCCTCAAATTTGGGGTTTATTTTCATTTTTGTTTTGGGGCGATATTTCGCAGCGCTACGGATAATCCAAATAGATTTTTATTTTGTATAGCCTTTGCAGTTATAAAATATCGAACATTTTTGAAACTTAGTAACAATAAGGAGTTGAATGACAATAAAATCGTATTGTTTTTATTACATTTCATAGAATCTATGCATGACTTAACAAATGACATCAATTTGAAACTGTTATCGACAACAAAGACATACTTAGAAAATTAATTATTTATGCATACAAATTATTTGAATACAATTTAAAATATTAATCATCACACTCCGAAATAAGCAAAGTTAAATAAAATATATGTCTGTCCCTAATAAAAAGACGAATCATCTGTAGATTAGTCGATAATATCCCATCATATTCATTCGTATTAGACAAATAAATATTTAACAAGCAGAAGAAAATAAATCGTTTTTTAAAACAGCAAAGACAATAAGACTAAAAACAAAAATTTGAAAAAAAATATATTTATTATATTTGAAAAAACCACATTTGAACTAAAACATAAATCAATTAAATTAACATTTTATGCTAATAAGATTTAATGAGATTTCTTAGATACGACCCAACTTGTAGAAATTTAATTAAAAACAAAAAATAAAAAAAAAAAGAAAAGAAAATTTATACATAAAAATTTCATGTTTCGAAAATTTATTAGGTTGGCAACAGCAAAACAAATACCCGCTACATTGTTGTTTTTTTTTCATTTAAATTTTTAATATTTTTTTTTTATTTCAAAAAATGATTTATTAATGTTTTTATTTAATGAGTGGATTTGTTGTTTTTTATATGTATTTTTTTTTGGCATTTCTGGTCTTAGGTGCACAAATAAAAAAGTTTTAAATAAATAAATTATTAAATATAAAAAACATGCTGATCGTGACCTTTTCGCATAATTTTTTTGAATTAAGTGACAATATTTTATATTTTTCAAACTTTCTAGTTTATCTGGAAACAGGTTGTTTCTTTTATGAGCCAAAACCCACATATATATTTTTTAAATATATTTTTTCCATAATTTTTTTTTTTATTAACATCAGGGCAAGTTTGTTTATGCACAAAAATAAAAAAAGGCATATTCTTAAAAATATACAAAAAAGGCTGGAGATATTTTTACGAAAAACTTAGTATTGCCATACACTGCACTATAGGAAATTTTCCCCTTTTTTGGCAAAAATTAATTATAGCCAAACGGGTGGACCGATTTGAACGATTTTTTTGGATTTGAAGTTTGGTGAACACTAAAGAAGAAGTTTTTCATACACTCAAAAAAAAACACAAGTACATTTAACTAAAAAATTAACAAATAATTAGTTCTAAGAAGGGGTTACGGGATAAAGGTTCCCGCATCCAAGATTTTTTTAGATCTTTAATAGATAATCTGATTTTCTAAACTGCTTTTTTCGAGTGTACACTTACCTTTCGAATATAACAGTAGAAATAAATTTTACCAGTTTGATGAAGTAACAAACAAAGTCATGTTTAAAGCGGATTTTATTCAGCAATTTGATTTTCGAGTTCCAAACCGTCAACTAAATGCAATGTACATGGGTTCAAAATGCCACCACAATGACAATTAGTTCGGCGTATAAAATTTCGGTTTTTTTGGTTTCCATTAAAGCAGATAAAACATAGATATTTTTAATGTCGAAATACCCCGAAATTATCAGCCATGTTCTGAAAAACGCATTCGAGTAAAATTAAAGCCGAACAAATTTTTAAAACTTTTAAAACTGTTGAAAGTTAAAAAAAATATTTCCTTTCCCAGCTGGAAAAAGAAGGAGTACGGATGCCTTCTAGAAGGCCTTTATACTCCTTCTTTTGGATGTACAAGGCCTGCTCGCTACATTCATGGCCATAATATTCTTTGAATTCTTATATTTTTTTCTTAAAAAAACTACATTGAAAATGTAGTAAATGTGTTTTTAAGATTTGTTGACGATTTTTAATATTTTGACGCCGAATTTGATGAAAAAATTATTGTTTATTGCTTATTTTACCTTCTGGCGTCACTGACCCGACATGGGTTCTACCTTAAAAATTTGATGTACATATTTATCTAAAAATATAAACTAAATGGGAACTTTTGCTTATATTTTACTTTTTGAGCATGAAAATAGTACATGCTTTTGTTCTGTTCTGTTCTGTTGTTTTTGCTTTTTCTACACAAAACAAGCAAATCGTTTAAGAATTGTATACTTATTTATTTTAAGAAATTTCGGGATTAGTTATCGAAAGTAATAACATTTAGGATTGTTTTAAGTACGTTTTTGTGTTATTCGTACTTAAATTTTTAAGTACGACTCGTACTTAACGCAATTTATCGCTAGTGTTTTTCTTTCTGTGTATATATATAAATGAAAAAGATTTATTTGTATGTTTGTTTGGTAATGCTGGTTCACACTCTTCAAATTTTAGAGTTTTAAGGAGAGACAAGAAAAGAAATGGCATTCTATTTTCCCCTATCTCCTAAAAGCTAAAACATGAAGAGTGTGAACCAGCCATTAGTTTGTTTGTTCCCTATAGACTCCTACACTACTAGACGAATTTTCTTGACATATTCACTGTAATTTCCTGATTAGCAGTTAAGCGCCTGCTATAAATATTTGTAAATTTTCAACCGGGCGTGGCAACTGCCATAGAAAGACGTTAAAGATTTCTGTATATCTGGAGAACAGCAAGAGCCAAAGTTTCCAAATAAGGTACAAGCATCTTGGTTATGAATACACAACATACGCGACAAAATTTGGGCGGAATTAGAGATGTGGGAGTGGCACAACATAGCTTTATTTCTATCTGGAGAACGGTAAAATACAAATTGTCCAAATTTGATACACAAACCTGGGTTGTCGATATAGAAAATGCGTAAATAATTGGGTGCTATTAGATAAGTGGCACCGCTCATACGAAGATACTCATATGTATATAGGATTCCGTATATCTGGAGAACGGCACTAGCTACAGTTTACAAATTTGGTACAAATTTCTTGGTTATCAATGCACAACATCTGCCAAAAAGTTGGTGAAATTGGAGAAGTTGACATGGCACAAAAATTATTTATATCTGGAGGACGGCAATAATTAAGGTTTCAAATTTGTTACAAATGGCTGGGGTATCAATACAAAAATCTGTCAAAAATTGGGTGGAAGTAGACTAGTTAGCGTGGCAACTTTCATTCCAAGACAAGAGAATATCTAAATAACGGTAACAGCTTCCAAGTTTTGTATATTTAGCTTGGTTATCAATTCGCAATATTAGTCAACAAGTGGGCGGGATTAAATAAGTGGGAGAGTCACAAAATAGAATTATGTATATCTGAAGAACAGTAAGTGTAAAATTTTCCATATTTGGTACAAATCGAATGGTTACCAATACACAATATCTGTCACAAATGGGTGGGATTGGAGAAGTGGGCGGGCCAAAAATAGAATAATCTATATCAAGACAACGGCAGCAGCTACAGTTTACAAATTTGATTATTAATGCACAACATCTGTCAAGAAGTGGGCGCGATTAATTAAGTGGGTGTTACTCAAAATAGAATTCTGTATATCTGAAAAAGGCTAAGTGTACAAATTTGTTACAAGTAGATTGGGTGTCGATACACTATACACCGATAACGCCGCCAGTCAAAAGTCCAAATAGTGAATTTTTCGGAATGCATTGGATGCTCTTGGATATTATCTGGATTAGTATCGTCCTACTATCCTCGTCCATATTATGCGAGATTTTCTGCATAAACTTTCGTTAATTCTCTTTTTTCAGGTCTATACAATAAAACTTTTGTTTAGCAGAATTGTAAGTATTTTGAAGCGTTTGGAGCGTTTGTGAAAAATTTGTTAGAGAATTTGGGGACGATTAGACTTTGTCCATCCCAAACAGTAGTTCTGCTAAAGAAGTAGTCAAGAGATACCTTACATTTCACCAGTAGACAATCGCAGTTCTGCTTGTTTACTGGTGAAATAACATGTTATACCCAAACTTGAAGAAAATAGCGCAGAAATGCTTAAGTTTTTATATGAGTTCTATCGCATCTGATAGGCTATTCCTAAATCATTTACTAGATATATTGAAAATGAAAAAGGATGAACTAAAAATTTTTCTTCGTCCACTCAATATGAAACTTACAAAAGCTGCATGGGCATGAAACAAAGTACAATTTTCGCAGCAAATCTTTCAGAATACGGTCGATGACGAATTATACAGTTTTCTTTGTTGATGTTTCTATTCACCCAGAAATGGGCCTAATCGCTGAAGATGATTGTTCGGTGAAAATGTGGGTCAGTTTTCAATTGTCAATCTTATCATATACACGTGTTGTTAAAGGCTACTTTTATTTATAGTGATTTTGCAAAACAACCTGAGTAACTGGCATCCAATTGGACAGATGTAGCTTAAGTAAAATGGCTTCTATCAACTGTCAAAGTCTGGAAGTCCCTCCAAAAGATTGTTAGGTTATGTTGTATATATGTATATATTTAGGCAATAAACTATAATATCTGTGAATTGCAAACAGTGTCGTACATGGTTACGAAAGCTCTTCTACGTTTGAAATAGATTGGCCTATACCTAAAATTATAGTCAAACAATAATGGGACACAGTTATCTTTTTAATGACCCCAATGCTTTATAACGATACTTAGGGCAAATATCAGAGTTGAGAATAAGTACTTTTTGAAAATAAAAGCGCTTAAACTTAGTATTAATTAATTTTCTAAACTTTATTCTAAAAATTAGAAACCCTACTTTTAGAAAAGCATTAAAAGATGAAGGAGATTATTTCGTCGCCAAAATCCAGCAACGGTTTCATGGGAGACCCTAAAAGTAATTACGAGTGCCTTTCTGCTTGACAGGTAATCCATTTTATGAAGACAGTTTGAGGAGAGCCTTCCAGCAATCATGATTTTTCCTGCTACCGCAAATGTTTTCCCTCCCTAATCTGGATTTTTTTAGCCTGCCGTTTAAGAGCCAAATGGACTAACTATGTCATGTGCCCTATAATTAAAGACGTCACCATGGAAGCTAAAAAGCTTTGTCCTTGACTTTGATTATAAGAACAAATCATTGGGATTTAATGGTCCTTAATCGCCTTTTTCGACATGAAAGTCCCTCTATAATAATGAACTTATGTCCATTTCGGTTCGTTGAATCAGGGTTGTCTCTTCTGCAGGAGTAAATAATTGCGTACATTTAACAAGTTCCCTTACCCTTCAAATTTTCTACTTAAAAGTTCTGCCCTTTTGACCAACATGAACTCCATTCTGATTGATAGTGAAACGTTTAAAATTTTCTTCCTCATGTAATGGCTTTTAAGTTCCACTTGCAAATTAGAATAATTAAATAAAACGAATGTCGAACATTAGCATTCAAATATTTCCTTCAATTAATTTCGACACAAAGCAATTCTTGTTGAAAAGCGTGTAATTAGAAAAAGGTACCTTTTCGGTCTTGAGAAAACTGCGCTATTTTCTATGTAAATAGTACTGGATATTATTTATCTAACGCATACTGATATAGATTTTAATTCTTTCTTAAATATGGAAGGATTTGAAAGTCTCATGATCTTTCAATCGCAGATTATCTAGGAACGACAGATGTAATGTCGATGTATTGTAAAATAAATAAATAACTCTGTTCTGTTCTATTACTGTATCGCCCCACACTGTACTGAAAAATAAAATATAAATGTTCATGGAAATCTTAAACAAACATTTTGCATACATAAACAAACACCCAGTAGAGATACCTACACTTTACTAAATAAATAAAGTATAGACGATACTAAAAAAATAAAATACACCTAATCATGGTAGTCGAAACAATATGAAATACTCTTGGGTGTTAACAGAACTTTAAAAGTTCAATTCTTTGGAGATATATAAGCGAATGTTTTAATAGAGTTTATGAAAAATTCTTAATAAGTAGAAAAATAGAAAATTTAAGTAAATAATCAAAGCATTTTGCTCGTCTGATTTGCCATCTTATTGTTGTGGTTGGGATTGCAATTTAAAAAAAAATTAAAAAAATTTGTCAACGTAACTGCATGAATTTTTTTAGAATAGATACCTCAATTATGCACAAACAAGTTCTCCAAAATGTGTCATCAATCTAAAATAAAATTAATTTTAATTAAAAATCAAGTTAATTAAACGTTTAATCAAGTAAATTAATGAAGTGAATTAAACGTTTCATTGATACTATAAATATGTTTACTGGAGCAAATTTAGTTCATTTTTTAATTAATATAACAAATTTTTTAATGGAAATCAATTTTTATTTTATTCTTGCGAAAAACACCAGCGTAAATCCTACCACCCCACTACGGACGGCCTGAGTTCCAAGTGCCTACCAATCGATGATCTGCAAGCATTGAGACCGCTCTTAAATATTTTATTATTGGTTAAATACATATACATATAACTTTTATTATAAAAAATTCAAATCAAGTACACATTAAGAAATATTTAACAGATGTTAAACATTTCATATTTTTTCCGTGTTCACATTTTTTCGAACATTTAGTTCAATATTACTTTTCGATATATATCGGTTTGATAATATTTACTTTGCAGAGAAATTCCTAAAATTTCACGAAAAAAAATAAGCAATCCCAGAAAAAACTATTTTCAAACAGAACTATCAGACACACCTATAATAAGAGCAGAAAGCGTTTTCTAGCTATCAAAAGTTCTCGGTATGTAACAGACAGAAATAACGCGGCGGCAAAGCTTTGCAATTGAAAAATCCGATTTTGGCAGCGAGTTTAATAGTGAATTTGGCCGCTACTGTTGATAAAAAATATGGCAATTTTGCTGTTTTTAGGTGAATCTAGCGGTTTTATATCCATTTTTATGTCTATTATGTGGGTTTTATTAAGCAGTAAAGTTAACACTACTGTGCTTGAACCAACGTTGACGCTTTTATTTAGGTATGGTATTTCAGCGTAAGAGCTTAACGGAAAAACACTTTCCGCTTCCCGCTTAAGTATGGCTGTATGGCTTCAACTTCATTCAAAAATTTACCGGCGCAAGTAAGTAACGAGATGTTTCGTGGCGGTTTTCATCTTATTATAATTTTTAAGTAATTTTGAAGTTCAGGTATTTATTCAATTGTTTTGCTTAAATTTGTAGTACAAATTATTTGTGAAAATGCTTTTGTTTTTAGTGTTAAAATTTTTTTTTTCCAGAGAGAGCGGGGAGATTTCTCCCAACGGAGACGGTACCGTGACCAAACCAGGTCTATTGTACCCACCCCCCTTTAGTTGGCCGAAAGACTCTCTGCCTCCCAGAGAAACCCAAGAAGGTCTTTTGCCGGTATTGCACCGACTCGGGACGCGCCCATCGTACCGTGCCCCAGGTGTCTCCTTCTGGCCCACGCCAGCGCCGGGCAGTCACACAGTAGGTGCCTTGTGGTCTCGTCCTCTTCACGGCATAGACTACATTCCTGGTCCTCTGCCAGGCCCATCCGAAACAGGTGTTGCTTGACCGTATGGTGGCCGTCAAATAAGCCACCAACAGTCGTAATTATCGTCTGTTGATACCCCTTGTCACCAATGTACTCCCGGGAAATATAAATTCCTTCGCCTGACGCATTCCCGGTAGCGTTACCCAGTATTTCATGTGCTCGCTGAGAGCCCATTCCCCCAATAGGGACTGGGTAGTGGCCCAGCTTAACCCACAAAAGGGCTCGGGGCCCACCATTTGGGCGTTTGCTCCAGCCCTAGCCAGCTCATCAGCCCAATCGTTACCCGGGACCCCTGAGTGTCCCGGCACCCAACAGGGTGTCACTCTGTTTCTTTAGCCCAGCTCCTGTAGCCTTCCCCGGCATTCCGCCACCAACTTCGAGGACAATTTCCAGGAAGAGAGTGCCTTAAAGGCCGCTTGGCTATCAGTGAATATCGCAATGCTGTTTCCTATCATTCCCTTGTTAAGAATCCTGATACAGCACAAATCAATGGCGTGGATATCGGCCTGGAATACACTTGGTAATCTTCCCATGGCTATCGAGATTCGCGTGTTGGGTCCAAATACCCCAGCACCCACCCCATGCTCCGATTTGGATCCATCAGTATACCAGCGTAGTCCCTGGTTACCATCACAGGGATTTCCACTGTCCCAAGCTCCCCCATTTGGGAGGATCGTGCTAAACCTTCTGTTAAAGCTCAGTTCCGTGATGTCCGCCCTTGTGCAGACCGATAGACCAGGAGCTAATTTCATCAGACCAGCGTGTCCGTTGACCCCATCTGACAGTCCGGATGTTTGTTGGATCCTAAGTAGACTCGATATTGCGACCTTCCCTATATGGATGTGTAATGGCAAGATGCCCAAGATAGTCTCAAGTGCCGCTGTTGGACATGTGCGCATCACCCCCGTCAGGGCTACACAGACCACTCTCTGTAGCCTTCCGCACTTTTGGATCGCCGACACCTGCTGGATCTTTGGCCACCATACCAGGGATCCATAGGTGATTGTCGGTCTGATCATCATAAAATAAAGCCACTTAATCATGCTAGGGCCAAAGCCCCAGGTCTTCCCAAAGAAGCTCTTACAGGCCCAGAAGGCCCTATAATCCAGAACAATTCCCAGGTACTTGACTTCATTGGAGTACTCGATTTCCGTCCCATTCACTGACAGGCTACCCAGTCTGTATTTATACCTTCTCGTGAACGGGACCACGACCGCTTTTTGGGGGTTGATGTTCAGCCCCCTTTCATGGCACCATTTGAGAACCTTGTCGAGAGCACCCTGCATCACCTCAGTGATGGTTCTCTCGAATTTCCCGGTCACAGTGATGGCCAGGTCATCATAATGTTTAAATGGAAAATGCCAAAAAAAAAAATTGGAGTTCTTAGTTTAAGTGCACATAAAATTAATGGCTGTGGGAAAAATCGCCCAAAGAAAAATGGCCCAAAAAAAGAAATGAAAAATCGCCCAAATGAAGAATCGCCCAACAGAACATGAAAAATGACCCAAAAAGTTATATATGAAATTTTGCCCAAAAGGAACGAAAAAGGGCCCAAAAAAATGAAAAATGACCCAAAAAGAAAAAATGAATTTTTTCCCGGTGGCATGTTATAACGTCCAGTGTCATAGTGTCCATGGACTCCAAAAAGTGTCATAGTGTCCATGGACACTGCGCTAACTAAAGCTTCTCTGCACAGCCGGCCTTCGGCCGGGCGCAAGGATTTTCTCCTCTATGGTATAACAAATACCGGCTTCGCTAAGTAAAGCTTCTAAAATCTGCAGAGAAGCTTTAGTTAGCGAAGCCGGTGTTTGTTATACCATAGAGGAGAAAATCCTTGCGCCCGGCCAAAGGCCGGCTGTGCAGAGAAGCTTTAGTTAGCGAAGCCGGTATTTGTTATACCATAGAGGAGAAAATCCTTGCGCCCGGCCGAAGGCCGGCTGTGCAGAGAAGCTTTAGTAAGCAAAGCCGGTGTTTGTTATACCATAGAGGAGAAAATCAAAAAAATGGGCCATTTTTCATACAACATTGATTTTTCATTATGAAAAATCACCCAACAATAACGAAAAATAGCCCAAAAATTTTAGGTCACTTTTCATATGAATTTAGGCCCAATTTTACATGGAATTTTTTTGGGCGATTTTTCATTTCTTTTTTTGTGCCATTTTTCTTTGGGCGATTTTTCCCACAGCCAAAATTAATAATTGGGCTCAATTAAACAGAGATTTTAATTTTATTTTAAAGGTTGAACAAATGGGCGTTTTTTTAATCTATGCTGCGCGTCGTTGCGCCTTACGCTGGATCTCCACGTAGCAATTTTTTTTTTTGCTAAGCAAAAGCAAAAACGTCGGCAGAACAATGGCAGAATAATAGCGCAATAATTGCTGATTATATTGCTGGAGAACACGTGAAATTGCTTTACCATAAACAAACGTATAGAGAAATGAAATGACAGATAAATGACAACTAATTTAACACCAGATTGCTAAGCAATAATTGCTCAAGCAATCACTGCGCAATGGGTTGCCACTCATGGCAATATGTGGTCCACACGTCACAAATTTTATGGAGCAATACAAAATTGACGTTTGCCGCAATAAATATTGCTACTTGGAGACCCGGGTTTAAAAGCGTATGTACGAATTAGTCAAGGCGAATTCACTGGAAGGTGGGATTAAGTGAACATATGGTTTGGTTTTTGGTGGTCGAGTTATCAAAGTTTGTATACAAAATACAGTTTTATATGTAAAGAACCCTTTTTTACTAGAAATATTTTTGACAATCTGACCTAAAAATCTGTGTTGTTATAGAGTTGACTTAACCTTCTATGTTGCGAAAAATTTATATGAAAAGCACTCAGCTTTTTGAGTGTTTTTCATATACGTTCAATCACTTGGGTTGTGAAAACAGCACATTAGTAAAATAAAAATTATAGCTGATTTTCTTAATGGTATTTTTAAACCTAAATTGCAAGCATTTTGAAAAAAAATTGTGGATCAAAATATTTTCTCAGATATTTTATGATTTCGGTATCTACGGCAATACTGTATTCATATATTAAAAAAATAAACATAATTTTTTTCTCAAGATGGAACAAAAATAAAATAAAGAAGATAATCAAATGAATTTCGTGATAACGTGAACATGATAATGTTTTTTAACCCCAAAAAATAAAGCTTTTTTCATAAGATGTTTTCGCTTCGAGAACATTTGAAAAATAAACTTACAACCGACTGCGTTAAAACCAGGGACCGAAAATAACAGTTATTTTGAAATTTTAAAACAAAAAAAGCATATAGAAGTAAATACTGGCAAAATGATTCAAGTATAACATATTGATCCTTATGAACTTTTCTATGACAAAATGTTATGATTTTTAAAGTTTTGATTTTTATTTTTTCGATCAAAAATTATAGTTATTTTTATATTTTTTTTGGACAAAAGTAACAGTCATTTTTTGATTGTTATTTTTAAAAAAAAAATAACAGTTATTTTTTGATTATTATTTTTCGATCAAAAATAACATTTATTTTATGATTTTTTTTTTTTTTTTTTTTTTTTTAAAAAAAATAACAATTATTTTTTAATTTTTATCTTTTCGAGCAAAAATATGTACGTGTTATAATTATTGAGTTTTCTTTAAATATTTATTTAAATGTGTGATCATCATTGGGATATCTTATAAATATTTAAAGTCAAACAAATAATTATAACACGTACATTTCTATAAAGAATAACTTTTATTTTTGCTCGAAAAAATTAAAATCATAAAATAACTGTTATTTTTTTATTGAAAAAATAAAAATCAAAAAATAAATTTTATTTTTGTTCAAAAAATAAAAATCATGAAATAACTGTTATTTTTGATCGAAAAAATAGAAAAAATTAATTTTATTTTTGTTCAAAAAAATAAAACATAAAAATATAACTGTTTTCATCTGACTTTTATGAAAAAAGGAATAACTGTTACGGTCCCTGGTTAAAACTCAATCTACTTGCAAGACTTTCGTCTATTTCTTCGACATTTTTTTTTGATAATACAAACTTATACACTACTTGCATGTGTAATGGCAGGGTTACTCGGAAAGTTTTTCCTAAATAGAAACACCTCCCAGGGGCAAAAGAACAGACCAACATTTTTCTTTCAAGTAGCAAAAGTCAAAAAGTCTGAAATTATTATTTGATTTCGCGTAAAATTAAAAACGTTTTTAAGAAGTCAAATCTCTAACAAAACTTTTTCCGAAAAAGATTATAAAATCACAACCCTAATTGATTTCATTCTTTCACATCTCTGACTATTTGTGTATGGAAAACGTTTGATTTGTATTTGTACTTGTTTATAATTTTCTTTATTTCTGTTGTTTATGTTCACTACTGGTCAATATTGTCTAAACCATGATAGAAAAGTAAATATGGACTTTAACGGTAGTTGGTTTTTTCTTCTTTTTGTGTGATTTTTTTTTAGTTTAAAACTCTATTGCCACCGAGTATGGCGAATGCAAATCATACAATAATTTTACCAGCTACTGCTGATTGGTATTATTATTCTGCTTTCTACCTTCGAAACTATTTATTTTTATTATTTAAAATAGTCAGAGATATTGTTTGTTTGGTCAGCATTTATGTTTGTATGTGTGTAGGTATGTCTGTCCATCAGCCCGTCTAAACATCAGGCCATTTAAATGTACTACACCATTCATGTATCTTTACATGCGTCTGTCTGTCTGTCATGTTTTGTATGTTAAGTTAAGCGTCAATTTCTTGACAGTTTGTCAAATATTAAAACGTGCTAATATTTACCTTTTTTTTCTTAGTTTTCATTTTTTCCAACTATTCATACTCCTATGGACTTTTTATTTAAAATAACGGTTTTTTTTTTTTGTGTTTTCTATAATTCGAATTGGGAGGAACAAAGAAAAAAAATTAACGTTTTTATTTCTGTTTTTTTTAACTATCCACAAAACTTTTAATGGCCGATAATATTGACAGTTTGAATTGCTGTTGTGTTTAATAGACACGTCAATATTAAGAGGTTTTAATTGATAGATTTAGACAATTGATATTGATGTATGAATAAGGCCCGAGGGAACTTTATGATTACGATTTAACAAATACTAAATAGAAAACGAAAAAAAAACAATAAATTTAAAACTGAAAACATGGATTAAAATATTACTTTTAATAGTGATGAATGGATAAACTTAAATTTAAATAAAAATTATCGTTGCTAACAAGGCGATAAAATTTTAAATACTACTGCTCCCTTTTTAGGGAGTGGCGTTAAAAAACACAACTACGAAGTTATAAATTTAAAGTGAAATCTTGTGAGAAAAAGATAAAGTGCAAAATCGATGTTTTTTTAAAATCTTCCTAAAATTTTAGCAATTGAGTCAAGGGTTTCTCTCCGGAATTATGTTTTTATACCCTCTACCACTAGTGTTGAATGAGCATATACTTAGTTTGTCATGCCGTGTGAAACATTTTTGATATTCATCTAAGACTTCATACGGTACATATATCAACCGAATTAATAATAAAAAGTTAGAGTGCTATATACGGCTGTGCCGAATCTTTAATACCCTCCACCGACAGGAGTGGGCTCTATATGATAAATACATATATATTATTAACTAAGCTTCACAAAAACGAACGTCAGCATTAAAATTGGTTGCGGTTTAGACCTGAATTAAATTATTGATCGACAATAAGAAAGTTTTATGCGTTTCTTGTTAGAACTTTGAACTGGCTTGAGTAAAATATCATGATTCGTAAAAGTTTTAGCCGAACTAAAATGATTTTTACGGACGGATTTCTGGTATTACAAAAAATAAATTAGAATAAATTAAATAAATTTCAGAATATTGCATGATATTTTGTCTGACCATATGAATCTAAGTTGAAAGAAATGATACCGCAGTATATATATCTGTTATGGTTTTAGGCGAATTTAATTATTTTTCCAAAGTGGGCTTTATTTGGGTTTAGGCGCAGTAAGCTGTTTTCCGAGATTAGGGTTTATATGGGGCCTAGAATAAATTATGAACCGATCTTCACGAAATTTGGCATTGTGATTTATTGTCCTACAAAACTGTACCGTGTGAATTTAATGATGATAGCATTATTTATTACGGTTTTAGGTGTAGGTGTTTTCCGGGAGTAGGGTTTATATGGGACCTAGTATAAATTATGGATCGATCTTCAAAAATAGGGTTTATATAGGGCCTATGGTCAATTATGGACCGATCTATGATTTGCAGTCGTATAAAGCGAATTCGTGCAAAATTTTATGCCATTCGCGTGCATTATTCCATTATTTATGTTAGTTTTTGTATCAAAATTATCAATTTTTTTAGGGTGGTGGTTCCACATTTTAATTCATAGTTCTAGTCATGCTGAACCGATGTTGCTGGATTTCAATCCCAAGCTGCTTAGGATAACTGGAAGCAATTTGAGACCAAGTTTGTTCTTTTCTTTTACGTTTTTCGAAAGTGAGCGTGTTTGCAACAGACGTATCCGTCTGTTCGTACATACGGACAGACAGACGGACATGGCTATATACTTTATGGGGTCTTTGATGTATAATAAAACAGTTTCACACGGAATGCCAAACTTAGTATACCTTCATTTACCACTAGTTGTGGTGGAGGTTATAAAAATATCCCAGGAGATTCTCCCTTTTTCCCTATATAAATTAAATTATAAAAATGAAAGAAAGGACGAAACTCTCAGGGAATTTATTTTCATAATTAAGTTGTATATAGGACTCAGAATCCTTCGCAGAAAAAAATCTCGACACTTAATTTTTTTAATTTTTTTTTTTTTTTAATTAAACCATTAATCAAAAATAAAATCACTTTTAATTAAAAATTAAGTCAAGTGAATTAAACGTTTTCTAACATCAACAATATTACTGCTGAAAATATTATTAATATCAAAAAATATTTAATTGATTCGATTAATTTCTTTACTGGTGCAAATTTAATTAATTTTTTAATAAATATCTCAAAGTTTTTAATTGAGAGCTTGTTAAGTTTAAACTAAGCAGTTGTAAATCAGCAGTTGTAAATCAGTGTCCTATGTATTATATATAGTCTAAAAATTAACATGTGACAGCACTACGATACATTTTGCAAATTCGTATGGTCTGTATTGGAAGTTTAAACGCCCAATGTTATGCGCTTAAAGAGGGTTTGGGTGCCCCGGTAGGCTAGCTGGTAGTGAGCTAGTCTATCAGTGCCGGGGTTTCGGGTTCGATTCCCGCCAGAGACTCTGGTCTCCTGCAGACAAGCAAAAAGCTTCGCGGGATTTAGTGTAGGAATAATAAAAAAAAAAAAAAAAATATGTTTACTGATTAATAGATTTGCTGTATTAAGCACATTTCAAACCAAAAAGAGAGTTTAACTTGCTCTGATTTATTAGCCCTAAATCGATTTAACCATATCTGTTCGTCGGTTGAAATCACGGTAACTTTCGAACGGCTCAAAAGAACACTATTGGCGTCTAATCGTTTCTGGACACATTAAGCAGATTGTCTTTGCATTTCCAGCAAAATCGGTTCCGTAGGAAATGAGTTATGAATCCAAAGGTGGAATAACCACCCTAAGAAACTGATAATTTTGTTAAAAAAAAAAAACTAACATAAATGGTGGCGAAATGCACGGGCTGATAAAAGATATTGCACAAATTCGTTTAATATTAAAATGAAATTATACTTCTAAATTTAGTAAACATCGCTCTATAATATACCATAGGCCCCACAGAAAGCCTTCACTCCCGAAACAGTATATAAACAGTATATAAATAACGTAACAGCAATGAATAATGCTATTGTACTAAAAGTTGGTCTGTCACAGTTTTAGAAGACTAGAAATGACTCCATTGAATTTCTTGCTGATCGATCCATAATTTACCATTGCCCCATCTTAGTGATGGACATTGAAAAAAACATCAATTTTTTTTTTTTGATGCAATGCATCGCATACAGGCATCGATGTTATATCGATATTTCGCAAAATATATCGATGTTTTCTCTTCATCGATTGTATTTTGTAACATAACAGATATGAATTTGGTTTTTAAAAAAACATGGATGAAATGACAAAAAGCATTATTACGTTTAAAAATTTAAAAAAAAAATTTCACATAAATCTTGACACACATTTGGTGAAAAATTTAAAAATAAAGTTAATTTTTAGTTTTAGTTCTGACAACTATTTACAATATAATAATTTCCATGGTGTAATAAATACAAGGAATAGTCATTAGAAAACAAAATCTCAACTTTAAAACCCATGCAATATCCGATAAAAGAAAATAAGAAAATATATTAAAACAAACGTCAAACGTGTAATAATGATAAATAAATTATATTTTTTGATAAAATTTTTAATATAAAAATTAAGTGATACCACATTTTAACCAAAAATCAATTTCAAATAAACAATTGATTGATGTATTCACAAGGTAGTTATTAAGTCATATCTCTTAAATTAGTAACAAGAAAAAATATGACTGCTGGGAACAACCCCTCATAATTTAGAATTCTACTGATTAGTTATGACAAAACAATAAACACAACATAACAAGTCTTATTATTTTAGGACTTTTTTGTTTGAAACACAACCATAACGTTTTTAAACTATTGTAAAATATTAGGATATTATGACAATATGACTCGATAGCACACCTACTGTACCCCCCAAATACTATATTGAATAAAATCAAGTTTTATATAAAAAAAGTAAGTTTTCGATATCATAAAGGTGTAAAATATGTTAAATTTAAATATTTACAATCGAGTAATATTTCGTTTGTTGACATTACATAGGTAAAAAAAAGACAACTTTCCCTAATGATTGTACCTTGTACTTATACTATGATAATATCCAAAAAAAAGGTTAATAATAAAAATAGGGCACAATGTACACTGTGTGTGTGTGTGTGTGTTTTAAAAAACGCTTTCTTGGAGCAAATATCATCAACTCATATTAATAAAAGACTCGCCAAAATATATATAATGCGTACTTCTGGCAACATTGATTTTTAGTTAGTTCAAATAAAGTTAGTACAAAAAGCAGAGGAGGAATATTTCTTCTTTGCTTCGATCTCAAAATGTTGTATGGGAAAGCACAAGAAATAAAAATAGTTTGTGATAATACCATTTAGCACACGGTGCAAAGTTCTTGTATTAAATTAGTCGCTTCGGTGCATCAAATAAAAAACATCGATGTTCATTCGATGTTGATGGTTAAAAAAACATCGGATTGTTTCGATGTAATGATACCTTACATCGAGTGGTTTTAAAACATCGATGTATATCGTCCACCACTACCCCATCTAGACACTCTCTCAGTATACTTTAGTAGGCCTAACACCATAACACTTGCCGATTTTACAGTAAAATTGTACATTAAATAAAAAAGCATTGCTAAAAAATTTGAATTTATTTATTTATTATTGTGAAAGTTCGAAAATATTGATGGCAAAATATTGACCAGTGCTTGTAAGTTTTGTTTTTTTTTTAATAAAAAAAAGAAAATAATTTTAAAGTTAAATTCATTTTTTAAAAATATCGCATGCGATATAAAATATTTAAAAAATATCGCAAGCGATAAAAAAACATTATAAGGAGAATACAAGTATTTACACGAAATTTCAAGGTTTTTATGAAATATAAATCGTTTTTATCGATTTTTTTAAGCTAATCTTTAAATTAGTCTTTTAATATTAAAATTTATATGGCCACTGTGTCCAAACCCTTCCACCTCACAGAGCACTTTCATAAGAATTTCACTCTAAGACAAATTTTCAAAAATGTATAAAAATTTTCAAAAAAAAACAATTTAGATATAGTGTTAATAGTTTATGGTAGCCTTATCCATAGGCTTCATTTTCTAATAGGCTTGATTCCTTGAGATGGAAGGGTTTGCACATAGTGGCCATATCCATCACGGAACTCATTGATAAGACTTTCAGTCTAACTCATATTTTTTAAAAATCATAAATTTTAATATTAAAAGATTATTTTAAAGATTAATTCAAAAAAAAATCGATAACAACGATTTATATTTCATAAAAACCTTAAAATTTCGTGTAAATACTTGTATTCTTTATAATATTTTTTTATCGCTTGCGATATTTTTTTTAAATATTTTTTATCGCGTGCGATATTTTTAAAAAATGAATTTAACATTTGAATTTGTCTTCACACACATTGTTTTATCTGCATAACTTCTTATGTACAGCATTTTATTGTTTTGATACGATCTATAGACAATTTAAAGGTCAAAAGATCAGGAATAATCTCTTTCAGAAGAGTTTGAAAATAATCACTCTTAAAGGCATTAGAAACTTAAAAGGCCCAACTATAATATGCATAAGCTTGCTTAAGCTTTTGTCAAAAATTTACTAATAGCCTCTCAAATAAATTTACAAACACAAAAACTAAATCAAAAAATATTTTATTCCATACGGAAAGTGCGTTCAGTTTCTCACTTTGCTTAAGCAAAGGACAGATTCATAAAACTTAACAAAGAGTTACCTAAAGTTCAATATGGTTTGACACATATGAGTTATATGTTTTCCCACTGTCGCTCAAGCCAACTTATGCATATTATAGTTGGGCCTTAAGGCACCATCGAAAGGACAAAATTGTCTTCTGGTTTTTTTTATAACACTTTGCCTCATTTTGAAACTATTTTCATACAAATTTTTCGGCAGTTAAATAATTTTTTTTATGCAAAACTTTTTTATCACAAGGTGAAAGGATAAATAGCCCCTTTTGTAAAAGAATCCAACTGATGATTTGATAACCCTGGCCGCATTTAACAAAATCTCTAATTGCAACTCTTTTTGTTTGACCTACAAATTTCGATTAAAAAAAAATACACTACCGATACACTACAGTTTTTTCGTTGTTCTTAATGCTTCTTGCCATCATTGTTTTTGTTCATTTAATAAGACCCATAATAAAAATGAAAACAAAATGTTCATTTAATGAACATGTACAATGGGGGGGAAATGAGAAGCAACAAAAACCAAACAACGACGAAAAACAACAAAAACACAACATTAACATTAACATCAACATCAACGCAGAACCAAAAGAACATTTATGTATCTTGTCATGATATCTGGTCAGTATCTTCCTCCTCGTTTTCGTTTTTTATGATGGTCAATTTATTTTTCTGCCCATTTTCGTAGTATGTCTTGATAATGAACTAAAATAACAGAAAGTATTTTTTTTTTTTTTGAGCTTTCAGAAAACTCCAATAAGATTGAGTATATGATGGCTCAATGCCTCGGGAAAGAAATGTGCTAAAAACAATTTAATGCGTGTTCAAAACGAAAAAAAAATTGTAAAAAAAACCATTAAAGCCACACAAAAACAGATATAAAAACTACGTACATTTATGCTAAAATAACAGAACAGTAATCGAAAAAAAACTAACTTTCGCCAAAATTAAGTTTTCAAAGAATTAACCCATTGTGAAGAGTTATTTAAATAAAAGTTGCCATATATTAACGAACCCAAAGGCAATTGCCTTTTTTGGAGAAGTTTTTCATAAAGTTTATTCTTAACAAACTTAAGCCGCCTACAAATATTAAAAACTACCGGCGCCAAAAATATTTCTCACTTTGATGGGATTTGAGGAATATAAAAAAATAGCAACTGAATTTTTTCAATGTTGATTTATCTTTACTTAACACAAGAATTTTTTTTCTTTCTTATAGTTTGTAGACATTTTTAGGCCGCTGCCAAAATGTTTCAAAATAGCGTCTGGTGTCAGCATAAAATTTTGTATACTGAGGACTTGTTTTTAATAGCTGCTTTACACTATCACACAAGTCGTACGTATTTTGAAAAAAATACTAACCTGGTATGATAAGTTGTTATTGTTTTTTAAAATTTTCGAACAATAATTAGATCAGTACCCATGTTCTGTAACTTTGGTGAGAACTTCTCGCATCAAAAACATGTGAAACAAAATATTCCATCGTTTCTCGAGAAGTAAGAAAAAAATGTGTCTGTAACTCATATCGAAAAGAGATTACGTCGTTACGTTATAAATGTCATAATATTCCACTCGAAGCCGATGTGAACTTGCAGACGTTGAGAACGCCAGTAACACATATCGTTGACGGCGGCCAAAATTAATAAAATTGAAAAATTTTCAATGACGGCGGCGAAAATACGACCGTCGGCTATATCAAATAATGTAGAGTGCGACCTTAATTTTTGTTGTTTAAAAAATAGCTTTGAAAACATTCATATATTATTCAAAAATGTTAAAACCAAAATAAATAAACAATGAAAAAATCAGCAAAAAACAAAATATTTATCTCTTCTACGTTATTGTTCATTGCATTTTGCATTTTAATTATATTTTTTCGTGGTAATATTTTTTCTCACCCCGTTTTTATGCGTGAGTTAATTTGACAGTTCAAAGCGGGAATTTTCTTACAAAAAGTTTACGGACACACTTTTTCTTTAAATTGGCGAGTAATTTCCTTACGTGATAGCTATTACTCGCTAAAAACGTTACAGACGCAGTTAAGTGAGAAAAACAGTTGTTTGTTTCAGTTTATGTCATTTTTGTTTCATTTCTCGCATTTCAATCGAAAAGTTTCTCAAAGCGAGACCTACAGAACATGGGCACAAGGAAGCATTTTTGAAAAATACTGAAGACTTTGTGGTATAGTGTATAACGGCCTTTATAAATATTTAAGAAGATCCGAATATGTTTGTATATTTCTGAGAAAATTAATACAAAATGACATTGGCATGAAAAATCTTTGATAGATATTTAAGAACGTCAGAATGATTTCGTATATTTCTGAGGCTCTGATAATATTAGAAACAAATCGAAGCCACCATCGGATTTCGGATTCTGGTTAGCTTAGCGCTCTAATATTAGAGTAATTCACGTCACAATTTTACGTCTTGCAAAAAATTCGAAGTTTTGCACTAGTTCACGTGAGCATATATTTTAGCAACAAGGGCATAAATGCAGATGTGAAATAACAGACGCCATTTTTTTATTAGAGTTTATTTTCAATTGTCTGCTAAATTAAATATTATTTTTTTGAATTTCGCAATCTGCAACATTAATTTTGATAAAATTAAAAAAAACAGTTGGATTTTGACTGGTTGCACAAAAAAAAATTTTACGGTTGATGATTTCATTAATAGTGGCTATTTTTGGTATTTTTTTTTTTTTTTTTTAAGATAAAAAAAAGCTGTATTTTATGGGATTAGCAATGCCATTCAACAGACGTTTAAAATATGTTTTGTGCAATAATTTGCACTGATTTTTCGCACTTGCTCATGGGTATTGCGAGGTGCAGGAGTCGCTGATAAATTATTTTCTACATAGTTGTTATTGTGTTATGTTTAAAAAAAAATCGCATTTTCGCATTTTTGCAAGACTAAAAATGGTGACGTGAAATACTCTATTGCCATTTTTGCTCGTGCTTTTCGACATTTAAAAAGTTTTCTAAAATTATTTTCGGGAATACAAAATGTATTGTTAATGAGATTTTTATATGACGTGCTAAATTCCAAATTTTTTTTTTTTTTTTTTTTTTTTACACAGAAAAAATTATTAAATTTCTCCAATCACCAAATTTATACCAAATTCATAATATCAAGCAAACAATTTGTTGATTTTGCACCTATTACCAAAATGATTATATTGATTACTAAAAATTGTAAAATTTTGAATATTTTTTTTCAATAAATTATATTTTTAATTTTAATTAAAAAAGTGATCAAAAAACTTTGCCATTTCAAACAATGTGTTAATTTATTTTAATAAATATTGACAATTCCCAACAACAATTCTACATGTTTAAATTATTTTATTTTAAACGAAAAAAGTCAATTAAGATTTTTTGTTATTAAATTAAAATTTTAATTGAAAATTTATTTTAAAACAACTAAAATGTTATTTAAATCAAAATTAAATTTTTAATTTTCATTCAACTAAAAAAAAATTGATTCAATTATCATATTTTTTTTTTTTTTCCAGAGAGAGCGGGGAGAGTTCTCCCAACGGAGACGGTACCGCGACCAAACCAGGTCTATTGTACCTACCCCCATTTAGTTGGCCAAAAGACCCTCTGCCTCCCATAGAAACCCAAGAAGGTCTTTTGCCGGTATTGCACCGACTCGGGACGCGCCCATCGTACCGTGCCCCAAGTGTCTCCTTCTGGCCCACGCCAGCGCCGGGAAGTCACACAGTAGGTGCATTGTAGTTTCGTCCTCTTCACGGCATAGCCTACATTCCTGGTCCTCCGCCAGGCCCATCCGAAACAGGTGGTGCTTGACCGTATGGTGGCCCGTCAAATAAGCCACCAACAGTCGTAATTCTCGTAGTTATCACATTAATTAAATTTAAATACTTTTTAAACAATTTTTTTAATTGATAAAACACTTTTTTCTGTGTATAAAAACACTGAAATTTATTGTTGAGGGAAAGCGCATATTCTATGCGCATTTCGCTGGTTGCTTAGGCCAGCTCGACAAGAAACTGTTTTCCAAATGCTTTAGAAAATCTAAAAATATTATGCAAATAAGACAACAAAGTGAATTAGAATTGTATACACTCAGGCCTTCCTTGTAATAACATCAAAGCTTCAACAAAGCAAAAAAGTTTTGTTCGTTAAAGTCAAGCTAGGTTGAGCTGCCGACATCAACAATTTAAGGCGCAGGTCTTTGTCAGTACAAATTATATTCGTATTTTTGTTTTTTTCTGCAACTTGATTTTGACCTTCTTTTTCTTTAACCGATGAAGCCCTGTTCCCTTAAGTATGGCTGAACAGAAAATAGATACCGGCACTAATAATTTTTCTGGGCGACAACTCCCCAAAAATTTAAAAGAAAATGGCGCCCAATGTTTTTTTTTCAAAAATGTTAACAATTTCACTATATTTTTAAAAAGATCCCAGATTTTTTTTAAAGGAAATTACATTTTAGGGCAATATTTTTCTTTGTTTAGCCGCCAGCGACATACTTCAATTCAGGCACCGCAGTCGTAGTAAAAACAAGTAAGAAAGTATATTCGGTCAAGCCCGACCATATGATACCCTACACCTCAATATATAAGAACAATTTTTGCCAGTGTATATATTTGGGACCTAGTTTTGAAAAATGCATAGCTAATGTGACGATATGAATAGAGAGAGATCTGTCGATGTTTTTAATTTCATTGAAATCTCGGAGAGGCAGACATTGCCCCCATATCCCTTTTTTTTAAAAAAAATTCATACCTTATGTGTCCATATACATATAGATCTATCTATGTTTTAAATTTCATTAAAATTGGTTTGTTAGTTGGCACTAAGACCCTATTCCCGAAAGCAGCTTGTATGGGGGCTATATGAAATTATGGACCCATTCGCCCCATTTTCAATACGCTTAGTCCTTGTGCAAATTATTATTTTATTTTTTTATTTTATTTTATTTATTATGATTGATTTTCTAATACAACAAGACATATATCTTATTAATTACAGTATTAGAATCAGAAAAGTCAAAATTATTTAAAATGAAAAATGCAATAGTGGACAATATTGATTAACAAAAATTAAATTAATTAACAAATTATATAAATTAAATTGACATAACTAATCACAAGGTGAATGAAGTTGTTATATTAACAGATTTGTAAAAGAAAAATAAATGAATTTGGTACTATGTACCAAATTTCTTCAAATTATCTTTAAAATTGTGACTTGTACTTTGCGCATAAGGTTACATGGACAGCCAGTCAGCTTGGCGGACATCGTTAGATCGACTCAAAATTACTTTCTGATATATACTTAAACGTATACGTAAACGTATATATACTAAAGGTATACTTAAACGTGGGTCTAAGACAAATTTTTTAAGGCACAAATGCATAATGCTGATCTGAGTATAAAAAGAAGGTCTAGCTTTTCGCTTTAAAGACTTAAAAAGAATCTTCTTCATGTGTTTTCAGATACTGGATACTAAAAAAAAATTATGTATTTTTAAATTTTCTTCTTTAAGCAGCCGCCGTCTCTTCTTAGAGTAAGTCACCGCCGTTAAAATTTACATTTGCAGATCAGTTATAGTGAAAGTTATCTATAAAACTTAATATTTCAGTAAACATTTTAAAATTTCGGAGGCAAGTAATGTCAACTTTTTTTATAATTTTTTTTTTTAATTTCGAATAGAAATTTCTTCCCAAACGGTTAAGTAACAAATAAATTTGATTTTAGTCATTAGTTTAGGCTGTCTCTCTTCCAGCCAGCTCCTGTTATGGTCAAATCATATCGATTTCTTTTTTTTTTTATTTAAACTTGTATTCTGATATTTATCACAAGGTCTTCTTACAAAGTATTTTTATTGCTGCCTGTTGGTTTTTCCTCTATGTTCTGCTCTTTTTTTCTTTTGCTTTTATTGTTGTTTTTATTGAGCCTTAAAGGCTTTAATTAAATGCAAATTTAAAGATACAAAACACTACAAAATGTCTACAAGTTGTTCCTACTTTGAGCCTTTTATTCCTTTAAAATGCCAGACCTACGACTTTTATTAAAAAAAAAAAAAAAGTATATCTACGCACGAGTGTGCGTAAGTGCTTAACTGTGTATTTGTGTGGCAAACAAGACATACATTAAACCGTACAATGTCTTAGAGTAACATAAGACAGCTTGGGTAATTATACCCTACACCACCAAAGGTGGTAAGGGTTTTATGTACTTGTGCGGATGTGCGTAATATTTAAAAATATTGATTTATCATGTGGAACGACTCAGAATCATTTCACAAAAAAAAGGCGTCTTAAACAATTAACTAACTTTTTGATTTACTTTAGATCGACTCAGAAACACGTTATACAGTTTGCGTCCGTTCGTCCCGCTCGATAGATGGCTGGTTGTCAATCCATGTTATTGCGCAAAGTACAGGTCGAAATTTTGGAGATATTTAAGTGAAATTAGATACAATTGTCTTAGCTGTAATAATAAGGGCCAAATCTTTTGAAAATGGGGAGAATCGGTCCATATTTTCACATAGCCCCAATACAAACTTCTTTCCGGAATAGAGTCTGCGTGACCATAAACCATCTTATTATGTTGGTATTTGGGTAAAATTTGGTCCAAACTTATTTGAGTGCAACAACCTAAAACACCTTATAAAATTTTATTAAAATAGGTCTATATTTACCTACAGCTCCCACATGAATATAACTGCCGGAAATAGTTTTAAATGTTATAACTTCCTAATAAATTTCTTTAAATGAAATTGTTGTTGCTGATGGCAGTTCTTTAATTGACTACAAGTCCCATATAAAATCCGCCCCCAATATAAAGACGAAAGAATTCCAAATATATGTTAATATCTAGATAATATTTGACACACACGCAGAGAAAAACCATTTTTAAAAATTGTCACCTCCAACAAAACTATTTTTAAAAAAATTGTTTTAAACATATATGTTTAATTTAACCATATTATTGTCACCGACAACCATATTATTGTTAAATTGGTCCTCAATCAAGAAGCCACAACCATATTATGGTTGTCTTTAAACATGTTTTGGTTAAATATGACAATAATTTGTTTTGTGAGCAAAATGCTATGGTTGAAAACCAACCATGCTATTATAAGTATTAAGCATATTTTAGTTATTATTACACAAAACATGTTTGGAGGCAACCATAATATGGTTGTGGCTACTTGATGGGGCACAAATTTAACCATAATATATTTGTCGGTGACAAAAGTATGATTAGATTAAAATTATTCCTTTAAAACCGTTTTGTTGGAAGTGACCATATATAAACATATTTTTTCTCTGGGTGCAGGTAACGCGTTTATGAAGCTTAACCGCATACTATAATAGTATTGTTGTGACAGGTCCAAAAGTGCCTACGGGTCCCAAATTTGTCGGTAAATACTGCGGTGTACGGTATCCTATTGTCGGCCTTGACCGAGTATATTACTTTCTTACTTGTGTTTAAGTATGAATAAAAACAAAATTGTTATTTTGTGGTACATTTTTCATAAACAAGGAAATATAATACTTACATTCATTGAAGCGTTAGAGAACCTTGAATAATCACAGGGGCCAAACAGATACAGGAATTCTTAAACACACACACGCACACACTTTTGCAATCAGACACTTTTTTAATTCAGTTAAAATAAATGGCAACAATACTTATTAATATTTATATTAAGGAAGTGGTTTTAATTAGAATATAGAATTACCTAAGATTGACATAATTATTTTTTTTTTACCGATCCTCTCTTAAAAGAAGCCCATATACAATCGTAGGAAACTGATTAGGAAAGTAAAATCTTTAAATAAATCATTTGAAAAGACTAATTTTACTATTGTATAAGTAAATTGTTATGCACTGCTGTCAAAGTTGTTTAAATTCTCCTTCTTTTTTGGGCTACTCGATATTTAACGATAATAAAAATTTGAAGTTCACTTAAAATTAGTGGGGGAAAAAATGTCCCCTTATTGTACTAATTTTTTTTTTTTTTGATTATTAAATATTAAAAATACAATAACGAATTATATTCTTACTTAATTTATGGCGCAATAGTCTACGTCATTACTAACGTGCGTAACGGGGCACCAGAGTACTAAGTTAGTCATCGGTATATCATTGCTTTCAACAAGACGGCGCTATAAGGCATAAAGCGCGTGAAACAATGACCTTGTTGAGAAATAATTTTGGTGAGCAATTAATTTCACGTTTTGCTCCGATTAATTTGCCAGTTTTTTTTTTATTATTATTCCTACACTAAATCCCGCGAAGCTTTTCGCTTGTCTGCAGGAGACCAGAGTCTATGGCAATAATGGAACCCGCAACCCCGGTACTGTTATACTAGCTCACTACCAGCTAGCCTACCGGGGCACCTCGTGCGATATCGCACCTTAAGACTATTTTAGCTGGGGATATGTAAAGCCTGAGGTGTTCAGGAATAAGCCAACATTACTCGTGTTGTTCGCGAGATACCAGTCGCTACAGCCGCTATTAAAGCATTAATCCAAAAATAAAATCAGTTTTAATTAAAAATTTAATCAAGTGAATTAAACGTTTAATCATGTGAATTACACGTTTAACCCAGCGAATTAAAAGTTTAATAGATACTTTGAATTAGCACTAGTAAACACTATAAAATTAAACCATTTTCAAAATAAATTTTACAAACTACATAATTTAATGTAATCGATCTATTGAAATATTTAAAAAGACGTGCCACCGTTTGCAAACTCCCGGGTTGTATTAATAATTTTCGAAAAAAAAACAGCCATGATTGTTTTAGGGCTTTGTTTAAAAACATTGTGTTAAAGGCAAATAAAGGGTGTGAAAATACTAATTTCTAACGCTTTTAAATAAAATATGTAAAGTAAAGGTGTAATATTAAGGAGATAAAACCGAAATAAAACGCTTTGCATGATGATGAAGGTAAAAGACACATAAAAGCCAGCAGGCTTTTAACTGAACATGAAACTATTTTATAAATTTTAAATTCAAAATTTAAAAAAACCAAAAAAACCTTTTATGTTTTAAGTATGTGTATACGGTAGGGTTTCCAACATCCGTGTTTTTTTTTTATTTCCGGGAACACATACAATTTTCTAAAGCTTTCTGGAATAACCGCAAACTTTTTGTAAAACACAATGTAAACAAAGTTTAGCTGTTATTGAGAGCTAATTTTTGTTTAAGCAAAAAAATATTCTAAATTAAGAAGAAGCTGAGTAATATGTACTTTATTCGATTCGTTCAGAGATTTTTTTCTTTACAGAAGTCGCTCATCTTTTTTTTTTGTTCTAAAATTTTGATGAGTGAACGAACACCTGTTTAAAGCATCATCCAAAATTGAAAACAAATTCTGATAAAAATTAAGAGTAAAGATTTTAAAAGATGCTTAAAGTGTTATTTAAAACTTTCTGAGAAGCTTCAATTATTATGCTAAACATTTGATAACGCTGGCCACCATTGCGAACATTAGCTCTAAGACCAAGTCCAAGCCCAGAAATGTTTTAGTATTTTTAACGAAATAAAGCAAATTCTTCCTTTAATCCTAAAACTAAAATATACAATTTTCTACAACAAAACTAAGATTGGTTACCACTTACTACGGTCCCAAAGAAAAGCTTGGAATTAGTACCACCATTGAATGTACCTAACGCTGCATATACACATGAAAGTACTTTCATGAAAATTCTGTATACGTATTATCACCCCAAATTTCACAAAAAAGTAATAAAATTTCATGAAAGTGAAATTTCATTTTCTAAAAGTCGTCAAAGGGCAAACTTCTATCTCTTCCTATTCTTTTATTGTTTTGCTTATTTCAAGTTTAAGAGTTGCCGAGCCAATTATTCACGCCGAACTTCAGGCATTCGTTCAAAATAATATTTAATTTTATAAGTTTTCTTGATATTTATAAATTTTAATTAGAATCATTGTGTTTTTAATATTTAGTTGAAAAAATATATTAAAATTCTTTATATATACGAAAAAAAAAATTTAATCGGCAACACGGCTTAAGCCTCTAGTACACGGCATGTAAAAAGCCACATGCGCATGTGGTTCTGACGTAATTTTGACGTCATCACACAACACGCAATGCTTATTGTGGCTTTGCATTGACGTCAAAATTACGTCAAAACCACATGCGCATGTGGCTTTTTACATGTCGTGTACTAGAGGCTTTAGTTATGGTCATATAGTTATAGTTATAGTTATGGGTGCCCCGGTAGGCTAACTGGTAGTGAGCTAGTCTATCAGTACCGGTGTTGCGGGTTCGATTCCCGCCACAGACTCTGGTCTCCTGCAGACAACCAAAAAGCTTCGCGGGATTTAGTGTAGGAATAAAAAAAAAAAAAAAAAAAAAAATTTACTTTCATGAAAGTAGAAAAATGTAAATGCGTTAGTGAAAAAGTCTGAGTGTATTGCGACTCTCAAGAAACTACTTTCATGTGTAAATGCCCAGTAAACCTTGAATATGAGTCAAAGACTTTGCAAAATAACCGCGATTTTCCATTTTAAAAATGGATTTTTCTAATTTTACCCAAATAAAAAACAAAAAAAAACAAGCTGATCGTACGGTTCGATTTCTATAATCTGAAACTTTAACATTCGAATAGTGCAACCAATTAAATATAAAGGGTGTTTTTTAAACCCGGTAGAACCTGCAATTATAAAAAAAACACAAAAAATTAAATTGTAATCAAAAAAGATCAATCGATGCTATTTAAAACATTTAAAACTGATTTTTGGCATTCTGGACGTCCAATTGTGGACCGGCCACTATTCCTAACACGAATAACACGAACAATGTTTGCCTCCTAGGCGTCGATTGTTGCCAATTGATCAGCATAAACCAGTAATTACGTAGCTTTACAGAAAGTAATCGAGAGGTGTATAATCAAGGGTTGTGGAGTCGTCAGAAAAAAGTAATAACTCCGACTCCAAACGCTGAAATTTTTTAAGTGCAACTCCGACTCCGACTTCCGACTCCAACTTCTTCTCTAACCTTGATGTCCGTGAAAGCCTAGGTTCAAATCTCAGCGCAGTCAAGAATGAAAAATTATCAATAAAATTTTAATTAATTTCATGTTGTAAAATGCCTGTCTTCATAAAAATAATTTAATGAAAATTAAATTCAATGAACTAAAGCCTAATTAAAAAATATCTCAATTTGGATTAAAAACCATTAAGAGTTCAATAAAATAACCACAATACTAATCTTGATGCTAAAGGTATATGAGACTGGTCCTTATTTGAATTTAAGCTCTTTGTATACCCTCCACCACTAGTGGTGAATGAGGGTATACTAAGTTTGTCATTCCGTGTGAAACTTTTCTTTTGAGTTTTTCGAAAGTGAGCGTGTTTGCAACAGGCGGACGGACAGACGGACAGACGGACATGGCTAAATCGACTTAGAATTACTCAAGAAACCAGAATATATATATACTTTATGGGGTCTTAGATGCATAATAAAAAAGTTTCACACGGAATGACAAACTTAGTATACCCTCTTCACCACTAGTGTTGGAGGGTATTAAAAGAGTTTAAAGTCAAATAAGGACCAGTCTCATATGCATACATTTAGCATCAGGGTTAGAGTAGTAGTCGAAGTCGGAGTTGGAGGCGCACTTAAAAAATTTCAGTGGTTGGAGTCGGTGCCGGAGTTAGAACTATTTTTTGACGGCTTCGCAGCCCTGATTATAAGACACCAGCAGAATGGCCCGATATGGCTTTCGCAATTATTCTACTTTTAAAGTTTAATGTATTGAACTAAATTATTTTAACAAATTGAATACGGGAATTTTTGCTTCTTTTTAAAAATTATTTAAAAGATTAATATATGAAATACGTGGTGTTGTTGTTGTTTCTGCCTAAAACAACTAAAACAGGTTTTTCAATATTGAACAATGTTATTTTAACATTTTTAATTTAAAATTAATATGAAACAATGATAATTTTAAATCAAAGCCATTCTTTTGCACATAATTAACAATGATTTTCAATCCGTATTGCGCCAGATTAAATTGACATTCATATTTTTTTCTGTGTCTACAGTTTTTTGAGGAATTCTAGCTGAATGGATTCTTATTTCATTTTCTTTAACGATGTAGTCAGTAGAACTAGTTCCCTAAGATCAAGTAAAATAGAAAAAGAGTTTAGACCTGCAAAGGAATATACTACTAAACACAAATATTTCCTCAATTTTCCAATGTCTTTTTTTAGAATTGCCAGCCAATTAACCCAGTTTAAAGAACCAGTTTTCTTAACCGCCAAAAAACGATCAAAATTAAACTGATGTTTGTTTTTGATCGACTGACCAAAATGTTATGGAAATTAGTGTGTCTGTATTTTAATAAACCACCTCCAAATTTGAAGTACTAAAACCACAATTTTAATGATATTTTAATTATAATCACCAAATCTTTTTTACTTTAATTAAACCTTAAACTGTTCCTGCAAATTAATGTGGCAGTTGGTATCTCAAGACATAAACAAATTTACCAAAATTGGTTTCGATTTAAAATGTTAAAGCAAATTAAATATTCAAAATATTAAAAAAGTATATACGAAAAATAAAAACTATTTTTAAAAGAGACAAATTTCATTTTAAATCAACGAGTTGTTGATGTGTCACTTAATTAAAAAAATTAAAATCTTTTATTAATTTTTTTTCTTTTTTTTTTAAGGCAATACGAGCTTAAATTTGTATGCAATCATTTTGCGTAGGTGTTGTTGTATTGTTTTTAAATTAATAGAAAATTTAAATAAAAATTCTATTCATTATGTTAAGCAACACGAACTTTTTAGTTAAACATGAATTTTAGTTTGGCGATGAATTTAAACTAAAAATCTAATTAATTAGAAAGAGATACAGGCAGGCAACAAGAAATGGAACAGATTTGATTTCAATGAAATTAATGGAAATATTTAATAAAACAAAACTGGGTATTAATTTAAAATTAAACAGAGATAATAAAAACTTCAAAAAACATAATTAAAAAGCATAGTAAAAAAAATAAGAAAATGTTTTAAGTGTTTTATTTTAAACAAGCGATCCAGATCGAATTTGTGAGACCCCTACTCACTGATAGAAAAGGCGTCATAACGCTGATGTGCTTTGACATCAGTACTATGACAAGTGTCTTTGTTTTTGACCCCATGAAACTTTTCATCATTGTAATGTCATCCATAACATCACTTGGCCAAATTGTTATCAGGGTCAAAAATTGAAATTATGCCATCAATGGGATGACACATCGGCATCACAGAAATGGCGAATCGGAGTCAATTTATTAAAACATGTCATCAGTATGATGACTCAGTAACATCGTAGAAAGGACTCATTAGGCTCAATTTAATGACATACTGTTATTAAATTGAGTCATTGGGATTGACTTACCCGTTACACATTGTTGTTTCACTTTCGTTGTTATCCGCCCTTTGTTTACAGCTGAACTCTCAATTATAAGACACCAGCAGCATGACCAAATTGGTTTTTATAATCATTCTACCATGAAAATATGATGTATTTAACTAAATCATTAAAAAAAATAGGATTTTGCTTCCCATTTTACTTTTCAAACATGACAATAATGTAAGTAATACCTAAAATGTCACGTCGAATTGATGTCACTGTAGTCATAGCATAGATGACGCATAAAATATGACAAAATGTTATTATGACGCTCGTCATTGTACTGATGTCATTTTTTGCCTCGTTGATGCCATTTGTAATAACATTGATGTCACAATTCTGATGTTAGGGCATCATTAATATGAAGATGCATTTTTCAATGAATGCAGCAGAAAAATGTAATTAAAAGGCAAAAAATCTATAGTTAAGTAATCATTCAATCATCAATTATTGAAACTATCGTTCAGTTTGAACTCAAGTCTAAATTATAGTCTCAACTTTAGCGTAGTTCCCAAGCCCCTTGATGTCCTTATGGCACATTTCCAGAGGGTTCGCAAAGAAAAATTCAAAACCCGTTATATGTATTGATAATTAAAAATTTTTTTTATTTGAATTATAAATAATTCAAATGTATAAAAGGTTTTTATCGCTGAATCTTACAAAAGGCAAATAAAAACAATTCAACTTTCTCTAACAGTATTGAACACGTTTAATTTAACAAATATTTTATCATACCTCTTGTTCCTTAAAGTAAAAAACCGGTGGAAGCACCTAATCTAGTCTATTGCCTAAACTAGAATCTAGTCTTGACGTAAGGATATTGCGTTATCAAGAAGTGGCCCCACGAGTTTTCACTGGTTCACCGCGCTACCACTAACGAATTTCATTTCTTTACATTTCTCTGCTAAAGATTGTGCTACTTCTACTTCTTCGTCCTGCTGCGAGAAAAGAAGTTGAGAATGACGAGAACATCTGTGATTTATAGACCAAGTATTTCCCAAGTATTTTGTAATTTCTTGGTAAATAATGTTTCAGCTAGTGGTACAGAAGAGTAATTATTTAATGCTTACCAAAAAATATTGCTAAAAAAAATTTCCTCAAAAAAATGTTGGCCATAAAAGTATTAAATTTTGTCACTCAAAAATTTGGTCATATCAATTGAAAGTATTTCCTAAACGAGATACACTTTTTGGAGATAAACAACAGTTCTTTAATGATGTCATGTTTAATGTGCCTGGATAGTAATTATATATTATTTTTTTAATTATACAACTGGAATTGAATTTTTTCCACAATTTTAATAGTAAAATTTATTAATAAAACGTGTGTTCTGCACAAATAAATGCCTTTTGTGGGTACAAAATGGGTTTTTAATGATGTCTAACTTGGAGGCCACACGACCAATTTTTGTCTTTCAATTCCTTTTAATTTGCTCTCACTTTCATTTTTTTTTACTAACACACTCACACTTTTTAAATTGATCACGAGATTGCTGTCAATTTTAACTATCCATTTATTTGGCAATTTTACGTTCAATTTAACAGCTGATTAGAAGTTTAGTGAGCAAATTTTTCGTTTGTCAGTATAAATTGTTTTCTTGATGACTTCTTGAAAGTAAATTCCTTCAAAATTGCGTGCAGCCTACGTCACAGCTTTCAATTTATGTAAATTTTGACAAACAGTATATGTAAAAGAATATCAACAAAAAGTTGATCGTGTGGTCGCAGGGTAAATTAATGTTATAAAAAAGTAATATAGTGCAGTAAATGGTTAATTTTTGACTAAAATCACCTTTCTAACGACGCATTGGAAATGAAAAACGGACAAAAAATGTTTATGTTATTTAAATTTTCATAAAAATCAAATTGAAAAGCATCAAAAAACTGACAAAAACATCTCTCTATCGCGAGTCTGTGGTTCGATTTTTTAAATGTTTAAATGCAGAATCAAAGAATCCAAAAATATCTATTATATTTGGTCATTCATTGGGCAAAAAATTAATTACCGAATTTTTTATTCATAAAAAATAAAATTTTTGGACCCTTTTTGACGGGGTTTAGCTTATGGGAGATAATCGCTAGAGCCAAATAATTTGGGGATCTTCATAAAACATGTCAAAGTTAAAATTTAGGGGGTACAACTTAAGGTTTTTTTTCCCCATGTAGGGTGAGTCGGTCCAATGTACAGGTTTAGTAATGCTTTTGCCGGATATATACTTTACCGAAGCACACATGGGGGCAGCATAAAGAATTCTTGAGTAAATGATACTTTTTGGTACTTTTGATATTTTTTTAAACTATACTCAAGACCACTCCATAGCATTAACCATAGTTTTATCCAGGGCTGTGGAGTCGGTGTTTAGTTTTTTGTACCGGAGTCGGAGTCAAAGTACCCCAAAAACCCGCGACTCCGACACCAAAATTTTTTGGCATAACAAATTTAAAAAAATTTTCTAAAATTAAAATTCTTTGAAGTTGGCGATGAAATATCAAAAATATCGATTTTAAATTTGTATAGAATCATTTTCTTGCTATATTTATCTATTTCATTATTACATTAGGTATAACATTAAAAAAATAGTTTAAAGTCAAATAAGCACCAGACTCATATACATTTAGCATTACTGCAAGAGTCGGAGGTGGAGTCGGACTTAAAAAATTTCAGCGGTTGGAGTCAGAGTCGGAGTTAGAACTATATCTTGACGACTCCACAGCCCTGATTTTATCTAAGGCTACATTCTAATTCCTAGTCACCCATAACTTGTATTCAGAAATCTTTTCCATCACCTGTGGCCTCTAATGTATGAATTGAATGATGTGTTAAAACACAATTTTTCATACTGCCAGTTGTCAGCTTAACTTTCAAAGAAACTCGCAACGCAATCAAAAGAATATTTAAAAATGACATTCTCTACATGTATTTTGAATGCCGAAAAGGTACAAACGATGCAAAATTTGCAAACAAGCCGTTAATAGTTAAATCTTATGTCATTTAAAAATCTTTATAACAGTAATCTTTTGATTTATGAATACAAGTCTTCGCAAATTTAAATAAAATAACAAAAATAGAAATTAAAACAAAAAAAAAACACATTATAGCACTTAATATGCAAAAAAATAAGATACGAATGACGTAAAATAAAATGTATCGCATGTATAATTTATTGTATAAAAATACAAACATGATGTTGTCTCTAATTGAAACAAGATTTATTAATTAGATACTTTTGCTAAAAATAATTTATTAATTAATTATTTATTATTAATGTAATTAATAAAATTAAGCTACACCTTCTTTTCTTCACATGTATGACGAAGCCCAATTGGCCGGTAGGTGTGCAGCAGATACAATGAGATGACGTGTCAGAATTTAAAATGGATGTTGTGACCGTTTTGAAAGTGCAGTGAAGTAAACAATTAAAAAAAAAAAGAATTGCATGGAAATGTGATTGCACGCAGAGAAAAAACATGGTTGAAGTATGGTTTTTTAAGTTTTTTCAATAAGCTAAAGCGTTTTTGAGTTACGCGAACATATGTTGTGCAACCTCCTCCATTTTCGAAATAACGGTATATCTCGAAAACCAGAGCCAATCTTAAAAAACCGCGAGCACCACTGGATTCAGCGTACCCGAATTATGTTAAAACGCTATGTGCCCGGCTTGTCTGTTTTTTCAACTAGCATAGTGTAATTATTGTTAACTTATATTATTGAAGTAAATAAAGACAATATTATGGTAAGTATTAAACAAAATCGCCAATAATATGGTTAGTTAAAATCATATTATAATAACTTTTGACCAATTTATGTTTAATTTAAATTATGTTGTAATTAATTTTGACCAGATTACGGTTAATTTTTACCATATAGTAATTAAATTTGACAAAATTATATTTACTTTTTACCATATTAAGATTAGTTTTCACCATATTATAATTACTTTTGACAAGCTATGTATGGTTGATTTCAACTAAATTATGGTTATTTTTAACCATATTATAATTCATTTTGACCAAATTATGCTAAATTTCAACCAATTTATGTTCATATTAAACCATAACATGGTTAATTTTAACCAAGTTATGTGCATATTTAACCACAATATGGTTAAATTTGACCATATCGTGGGCACTTACAAACATTAGCATTGTTAAAATTCAACCATAGTATATTGCTCTCAGAATATGGTTGCCTCCAACCATATTTTTTTTCTACGTGTGCAAGTGATTGCCGGGAAAGGTGTCCACACCTAACACCATAAAGTTTTGGAACAGGTTTTGATAAAGTTATTTAATCCTAGAATTTGTAAAAGAAATATTCCGGTTGGAATGATTTTTGATAGACGTTTAATCCGTCATGGGGGCTACCAATGCAAAACATTTTAAAGAATGGCAAATAGTAAAATTAAAAACAACTTGAGCCTAAGGACGGACCGGATACCAGTTTTTTCAAAAAATAATAATGTGCATGACGTCAGATTTAAGATCTGAGCAAAATATTGGTTGTTTAACTTAAAACAATCTTATCTTTTACACATGGTTTGTGTCTTTAATAACTTATATGATATTTTAGAGGAGAAATGCAAGTCACTGAACAAAAAAGATTTTTTTTTTTTTCTTCTTTAAAAATGTCAAAGTTTGTGCCAAAAAAATATTATTTGCATTAAATTAAGTTTTTTCTATTAAAGAAAAAAAAAAAAAGTTCAGCTGAAGCACATTGATTGCTCTGCACAGCTTGTCCTGAATATGTGCCATTGGTTTCATCAAGCGAGTGATATTTTGTGCCAAGGCGAATTCAATAGAAGGTGATGTCAACTCTACACTCATAGAAAAATTAATCTTCATGTTGATGATGCCCTAACATCAGAATTGTGAAATCAATGTTATTACAAATGGTACCAATAAGGCAAAAAGGCACATCAATCCAATGACGGACGTCGTCAAAAAATTTTGTCATATTTTATGCGTCATCTACGCTATGACTACAGTGACATCAATTCGATAACACATTTTGTGTATTATTATCATTATTTTCATGTTTAAAAAATAAAATGAGAAGACAAAATTCCCATATCCTATTTTTTTTTTAAATTATTTAGTTAGAAACATAACATTTTCAAAGTAGAATTATTACGAAAACCATATCGGGCATGCTGCTGGTGTCTTATAATTGAGAGTTATTATGTAAACAAAGGGCGGAATACAACAAAAGTGAAACAAGCATACATATCTATCGTGTAAGTAAATTATAATATTCTCGCCCTTTGACTTTAGTCAATCCCAATGACCAACTTTCATTAAAATAAGCCTAATGAGTCGTTTCTTTGATGTTACTGAGTCATCGCACTGATGACATATTTTATCAAACTGACTCCGAATCGTCATTTCTGTGATGCCGATGTGTCAACCCATTGATTATGTTATTTCAAGTTTTGACCCTGATGACAATTTGGCCAAGTGACATCACTATAATTTAAAGTGCCATGGGGTCAAAATCGAAAACATTTGTCATAGTACTGATGTCAAAATACATCAGCGTTATGACGCTTCTTCTATCAGTATACAACAACACTACTCTTGTGGTCCGATTGTCAAAAATATTTCCGGTTAAAAAATGGTTTGTTTACATAAAAAACTGTAGTTTGTATACAAACTTTGTCAACTCGACCACCGATAAATAACACTTCCCAAATTCTAGTGAATTTGCCTTGATTTTGCGGTTCAAATGAAAGAAGAACTAAGAAGAAAAAAGCGACAAAGTCAGTCAAAATAGTTCGAATATGATAAATTTAAATTTATTGTGAATCTTATAAACTAGTAAATCTATGAAAGCGACAATTTCCAATAGTGTGCAAGCGGCAGAATTAATCGAAAAAAGGGGGAAGAAAAATGGGTACCTTCACGAAATGAATCCGAAAAACAATGCAGGATGATTTTTGCATGTACAAATGGATGCTTGCCTGAAAAAAGTCGTGTTTTTATTAAATCATTACTGGCGATCAGGCAGCTGGGTCAACGCCGAAGCCGAAAATCCAAAGCGCCAAGGTTGTTCTCGATATCTGGCGGGACCCGAAGGGTATTATCCACTACGAACTGCTAAAATCAGGATAGACAGGGGGACAGTACCAAGCACAACTTTGTCGATTGTAGCGATCGTTGGCCAAAACCCGCCCGGATTATGCGACTTTACATTAAGATGTTTTATATTGCTCTGCCACATGTTAAATGATAAGCTAAAAACTACTTAAAAAATAATTTTCCCGTACTCTAGTTAGTCCAGTCCTGCCTCATCCGACTACCAATTGTTTTGATCAGTCCATAACGCTTTTTCGCATCACTTCAGAATACGTCATCCGAAATAGGCTTGATTCGTTCTTGGTCTTAAAACATAAGAAACATATATTTTGCCGTGAATTCCATAGGAAAGATACTTTGAATAATTAATATTGTAACAATGTTTTACAAAACACACTAACAATTTGGCAAAAATATCTAATTTTTTTCTTATATATTTCGACGGCGTGCAAATGTTTACAATTTCATTTAATTTATATATTTTTAAGCAAAAAAATCGTTTTATCTGAAATTTTTTCAAAAAACTTTTACTTACGAGTTCTAGCCTCTTCTTTGTTCAAAGGTGTTCAAGGGTTTACGTACCTGAAATTTAAAATAAAAAAAAATAAATAAAAACATTTGATTAAATAAAAACTGTAATAAATCTGTTTAAAAGAATAACCCTTTTATTTTTCCATAAAAACCTTAACACTGACCAGGTGTACAAGATTTTGAGCCACAAAGCAAACCAAAATAAATATTTTTAGAAACACCGAACATTTTTTTAATTAAATGCCAATTTTCAAATAAAATACACACCGGTCATTGAACCTTAAACAGTGAACGTTAGAATTACGTTTACAAAACAAAAATATTCAGAGAACCAAATTTAATCCTTAAAGAGTACTGGGGTATATGAATATAAAACAGGCACTCAAAAACACGTACCGACAGACGGACGGACGTAACAAAAATTTAAACACGTTTATTTGCCGCTAATTACAAACCTTCTGACCTAATGATAAACATTTTCCAAACAATAGAAACAACGACAACAACAAGAACATCATAGTGACCCGACTAACGATAAAGGTCAGCTGTTGCCGTTTGTGCAAACGAGTGCGTATTGTCAGAAAAACGAGAGTAAAAGGACGAAAAATCCTTTAAAATTTAAATTAAGTTAAATGCACAAAAACACTAACACACACACACTCTCTCTCTCACTTTCTGCCTCCTTTATTGGTTCTAATGAAGTTTTCGCTTTAGTTCTTAAGGGTGAAACAGGCTGACTCCTCGTTTGCAAAGTCCTTTAGCTGCACGTTTTGGCTTTACGGTTTAACATGACAAAAGGACACTCTTATGAACGAATACTTTCGAAAAAAAAAGATAAATTGATAAGATCTAATGTTAGATTATCAGGTAACTGTGCAGCAGGACATTGTACCTGGCTGTAGGACCGTCCATGAATGCGGCATCGAATTTGGTGTCCTTTCGATAATTATGCAACGGACATATACACACTTTTTTAAAAAGGTGTCACTATTGTTGACAAAAATATGGGTGTTAAAGAGGGGTTGGCAGATTGTTACAAATGAAAATAGATAATAAGTCGAAAGGACATGGAGGGACGATTGAAATGAAATTGTTGTTTGTTTTGTTTTATATGCAATTTACCAAATAAGAGAGAGGCAGAGAAAATATAGTTTAAGGTGAATGAATTCTTTATTAAGGCACGTTAAAATTTATGATTGAGAAACAGAAAAAGGAAAGATAATTTTTGTTAAACATTTTAATTACGTATTTTAACGAAATAATAATAAAAAAAATTTATATCTGCCTTTTTATGATTTATATGCGAGATGGCTTTTTTACTTTGAGCCAGCACTCAGGCGATGCCCCCTACTAATGCAATGCAATGTGTTGGTATTAGGAAACTTGGTTATGAGAAGAAGGACAGAGGGAGAGTACTGTTTATGGTCATTTAATTTGAATTTTTCCAAATTGTAGCCGACTGGTAGGACTTCTGCAGGGAGTCTATTCCACAAACGGCTAGTTCGTCCGAGAAACGAATTTTCGCTGAAATGCGTTGTGCGATACATTGGACAGTTCACAACAAACGGATGTGATATGCTGGAAATTCGAGTACTACGGGAATGCAGCTGCGTCTAAGGGATGAGTTCACTTGATAAAATAATGATGTAAAAGACAGGCCACTGCCAATAAAACAGGTGTATTTGAGTTTAAAATCTCACAATAGCCTTCGTAGACGTATCGGGAGGGGCGCTCTGCAATCTCAAAGTTGGTTACTGTGGACATGTAGTACATATTTATTTGTATATTTGAGTTTATGTTTTCAGTCTAGACTTCGCAAACCTTAAGAACGGGTATGGCATTTGATCAAAATTTTAATCTATATATACAAAAACGTTTGTGCCGGGTATGTGTTCATAAAACTCAAGAACCGCTGAACCGATTGACACGATACTTAAACAATAAATAAGATTAATCTGGAACCAGGTTTCTCTTAAGTTTAATCCCGATAGGTGGCGATGTTGTCGTGATATTTCAATTTGTTTCATTTATGGTACGATTTGGATAAAATTCACAAAATATTGTTACGTTTTTACTTAATATAACGCGTTAAGGTTTATTCCCTTTCTAATAAACCTTTGAGTTCTTTTAATTGCAAATCAAAATAAATACACACACGAATTCAACTTAACAAACTTTATTGAAATTAAATTATAATGTTCACAAAATTTAACCACTATTGTAAGTAGCGATCTGAACCGTTTAATGTCTCCAATCAAACTAACTAAACTTTTATGAGTAAGCCTGTATTTATAGTTCAAAACTATTCCTAGTTGATTCAAGAACCGTCTAGTATTTTCTAGAATGTTGTGTTCGAATTATTTTAAAATAACTAAAGTCTACAATTACAATTACTAGAAAAACAAAAATAGTAACTAATATGACATAAAACTATAATTTACAAGATAACTTATAACTAAAACCATAAATAATTCTTACACAAATCTAATTTCGTAACAATATATATAAGTAAAATTCAAAAAATATATGTTTATTTATTAAACAAAAATGTTTTCTGATAAAACGGTAGATAGCAGGGCTTTGGAGTAGAAGAGTTGGAGTTAAGGTTTTTGTACCACAGTCGGAGTCGAAGTACCCACAAAAACTCGCGACTCCGACTCCAAAATTTTTGGGCATAACAAATTTTTAAAAAAATTTCTAAAACTATCAAAAATAAAAATTCTTTGAAATTGCCGATGCAATATTTTTATAAAATAATTTTCTTGATATATTTAACCATTTAAGCTTAAATGGAATTAAAAAGTTTCAACGGTTCATTGTAGTCTAATTTGCCGGCACTTCAGAAGGCATGAATGGACCCGATATGTAGCTCTATGGTGATGATATTCAGATATTCATATCCGCGAAGACATTTTGCTTAAACTAATGGCCAATTTTCAGGGTTGACATTAAAACACATTTATGTTTAAAATCGTTTTAAATACAAAATTCTCTTCTTCACTAAACATTTAAATGAAACTTAAGTCACCGAGGTGGTATATTTAAATTCATTGGATTAACTATGCAAGGTGGCCTCAATATCACAACAATACAAAAACAACAGACAAAGTAATAACAACTAGTTGTTTTTTGAGACCTTGTAAATAACTACACTTTTGTTATGATATTTTTTTGTATTTAGTAGTGCTACCATACTTTTATCTTAATTAAATAAGACTTTTCATATAAAACTCAAAAAATCAATCTGTAATTAAATACGATTTAAGTTTTTATGAAAATTAACGAGAGAATTAGAGATGAGCGATATTTCTGTACCTGTTATTTAATCACTGTTACTGAAAAATCACGAATCACAGTTGTGACCAAATTTGTTAAGTAACAGATACTTGCTAAGTCGTTCTTTTCGTTTTTTTGTTACATACGCAAATTTTTTATATTTCACTGTTTGTGTGGGTAATAGCGTTTTTTGAATGCAATAACGAATAACGTTGCGATTTTTTTTATTGACAGTAAGAAAACCACAATGTTTTTGTACATGATAAAAATATCTTCTTAAAAGAACTTTATTTGTAAAAATACATGTGTTAGTGCATATTTTGTTGTTTTTTAGGTTCTGAATCTATTCACTTGATTCGTGCAATCAAAAATTAAGCATATACTAGAAAATATAGTATACATGTTTATTTTTATGATAACCATAAACGAATTGAAAACTAACAAACCGTGATTACAATCACAATTTAAGAGAACAGTGATTTTTAAATCACATTCACTAATCACGATGTTCCTTAAAAATCACGGGATCGCTCATCTCTACTAAGAATGTATTTATGTATTTATCCCCATGACAATTTGTTTTATAGACTTTCGAAAAAATTAATTGTCACAATCAAGGCGAATTCATGTATACGGTGGTGTCGATACTACAACAAGTAACAAGACCAAAAACACAACAATGTATTTTTTTGTTGCTTTCGTTGATCGATATGTCAAAAACACAAGCAGCTTTTGACATTTCTCTCTCTGAGTAAGAAAAAAAAGTAGCACAGCTGTACTTTCAACGCCACCTGATAAATGAATTCGCCTTGGTCACAATATTAAAAATTTTCTTACAACAAATTATGAAAGAATTTAAATTTCCATGAAAAAATAATCAATTTTAAATTCCGGAAAATTCAATTTAGTTTAAAATAATGCCGATCCGATCTAGAGGAGGAAACATTGGTCAGAAAGTGATTGTGAGTCTGTTGGTATACTTAAAGCACACACTCTACTATTATGTATGGGTATAAAAAAACATTTGAGGGTAAGACAACTTTTGCCAGGATCAGCTACTATTTTATATTAAAACCTTTATCTCTGTTTTATGCTCTAAAATTTTGGTTTGTAGCGCTAAAACCAAAACCAGTAATTTTACGTAAGTCCAACCATAATTCACGATCAGTGCTGCCACGACTAATGCAATTTTTACAACCAACATTTTTGAAAAAGTTACCAAATGTGAAAAAAATATAACCAAATTAGAAATGGCTTTTTGTTAATTGAAAAAAACATAAAAACTTATTTTAAGTTGCATTGTAAGACAAAGGTTTTTTGCACTTAATATGAAAATATTAATTACAAATTAAGAAAACAAAACAAGAAATGTAATTCTTGTACATACTCGATTAAAAAAAATAAGGAGAAACTTAAATTAAAAGGATTAATTATTTGAGACCTTTTTCTTGAAAAATATTTTTATTTTGTAAGAGCTTTGTTCTGCTTTTAAAACACAAGTGATTGAACGTGTAGTAAAATTTATATGAAAAGCACTCAGTTTTTTGATTATTTTTCATATAAATTTTACTACACGTTCAATTACTTGTGTTGTGAAAACAGCCCATTAAACTCGTAAAATTTGCATACAAAATTCAGTATATTGGAAGTTAATTAATTAGATTTTTGAGAATATGTCCTTTACAATAAACGAAATTTGTACTTCACAGTTATAAATAATAAAAAATGAAAAAATTAAATTATTTTCCGTGAGTCTTATAATTCTTTTGGCGATGAACATTTACGTTTGCCGATATGGCGATTGTCTTGGCGAAATTGGAAACTGTTCGCGATATGCGAAATGCATTTTTTGTGAAGTTAATCTAAAATATTATTAAAATGGGTATAACTTATTGCTCTTGTTTGTAAATTGTATTTTAAAATTATAATTGTAATTATTACTTTTTCAAAATTTTTCTATTTGAAATATTTTGTGAATCATTATATAATATTATAACAAATATAAACAAATTCGATTTCAGAACGTTAATGAAATGGGGAGAAATGTATATGGCTGACAGTCAAAGGCTGACAGTAGAGAACTTCCGTTCATTTTAATCAAATAATGAGAAAATCGAACACATTGTTCGAAATCGTAAATAATTTCCTTGGATTCCATATACGCAATAACCCCCATGTAAATAAAAAGGTTAAAAATTTAAAAAAAAAACTAATTTGCAAGTGTATCAAGAAAAACATATTCAAACGTATTTTATATTTTAGAAAAAAAGTAACCAAAATCAAAAAAAATATTCACATCTCCACATTGAGAAAAAAAATAGCCAATTTTGGTTAGAAATAACCAACGATGTTAATTGTTATGCACAACTTAACGGCAAGTTTTTGCCCAACTAAATTTTACATTTCTTTGTTTCAGTGTTTGACAAATTCAACCCATTTCAAGCGTTGTCAGTAGGCAGAATGGTTGGATAAACAGACAGAAGTGAATAGTCAGTCCCCTTACAAAAAAATCATCTTTACTGACGAGCAGCGTTGCCATTTGTCAAGATTTTCCTTTTTGCAAGTTTTTTGAGATACCAAAAAGATTTTAATTTATTTAAAGTTTTTTCAAGTTTTTTATATATATATAAAGTTTTTCAAGTTTTTTTATAAATACATAAAGTTTTTCCAGTTTTTTAAAAATACATAACTAAAAATTTGCAGTTTATTGGAAAAAAATATTAAATGATGTTTTTAGACAATTAAACGATCTTATATTTTCTCACTCCTTTATTAGTGCAACAGTGTTTAATTGTGTTTACTCCCTGGAAGTACAACAAGGTCGTTTTTATACATTGACAGTTTGTAGTTAAGTTTGTAGTGTGGAAGACATTAAACAAATATGGACAAATATTAAACAAAAAATGGTAAGAAAATAAATAAAATATTTATGCCTATTTTTAAATAAAATTTTTTATATTGTTTTAGTCCCGAGAAAAGAAACCACTACAGAGGAAGAAACAAATCAACCGGAGACTCCAAGTTGTTCAACGAAACCTAAGAAAAGAAAACTTGGGAACTACGTAAAAGCATGGGATGGCCATATTTTACTGAAAGGATGGATAACGAAAAATATTCCTAATACATTTTGGTATTTTCTTTAAAAATTTGGCACGTTTGAAAAAAAATTTTTTTCTTGCGAAAACAAGTTTTTTTCTGAGATAACAAGATTTTTTTTAAATATGTGGTAACGCTGCTGACGAGGCACACTTTCGTGGATTCGTTAACAAGCAGAATTGTCGCTTTTGGGCGACATTTTAGAATCCACGAGTGATTGTTGAAAACCCGATGCATCCACAAAGAGTGACTGTTTGGTGCGGGGTATGGCTGGCAGTTACCGTGAATGGTGTTCGCTCTTGCGAGGTGCTTAAGGACTTCTTGTGGACAGAAATTGATGATATGTACCTGGACAATATGTGGTTCCAACATTATGGTGCCCCTTGCCACACAGCCCTACGAAGCAATGGCGCATGGCGATGTTAATTGGTCGCCATGATCATGATTTGACACCGTTGGACTTATTTCTTTGGGCGTATATAAAAGAAAAAGTGCACGTCAATAAGCCAAGAGCAATTTAAGAGCTAATTCGAGAAATAATTCGGCACATTAACGACATTGAACCCCTATTATGCCTCTGTGTGATTGAAAATATGGACCATCGGAGAGAGGTATGCCACCGAAGCCGTGGTGACCATTTGGACGGCATTATTTTTCACACAGAATTGTCACAGTTCCTTCAATCATAAAAAATAGTATAATTCTTTGAAAACTTTTTCTTTTACTTACAATTAACATCATGCGTTTTGGTTGGATTACATATTCTTCTAAACTCCTTTGAACTTAAACCAAGAGTTTTAACGTACAACCTACTGAGGGATAACTAGACGTTTTCCGGGTGCCCCGGTAGGCTAGTTGGTAGTGAGCTAGTCTATCAGCCCCTGGGTTGCGGGTTCGATTCCCGCCAGAGACTCTGGTTTGTTTCCTGCAGACAAGCGTAGAGCTTCGCGGGATTAGAATAGGAAGAAAAAAAAATATTTACTAGGGTGACCTTTTACTATAATCTGTACTATCAATGGACCCGCGTGTGTGTAAACCAACATCCAGGGGACCACTTAAGTACATGACTACATAACCAATAAGCTTTTGCGTTGCATTCTTACTCTAAGGGACGTGTAAAAAATAAGTCATCTATTAAACATCCTCTTCTCTGCGATTGAAGTAACAACCACAGCCACCACATTTACTCCGAAAGTGAAAGCCAAGCTAGACATAGAAAAACTTACGGAGCAATAGGGCTTATTATTGAAAATTTTAGATTTGCTGGACTATAGACATGGCTAGAACGGTTAGCTGAGCAATCACAAAGCTAGGGCGGAAAAATAAACTTTTCACCCCGTTAAATACTGTAATTCTCGCTTATAAGCATTTACAAAATTTCACGTTTTTTGTGCTTTTAAACGAGAAATTAATTTATAAAAACTCTTTTATATACATATACTGTGCTTATAAAAGAACTCGCTTAATTTCATAAGCACCATGAAAAATAGCTATTTCACTGGCATCGAAAGTGCATGAACACATTAAAGGTAGAAGTAAAATTAAGCAAATTCAATTTTGGTGATATAGTTTTTCTGCGTTTGTATTGCATTTGACTCAAGTTTGAAACGATGCTTATTTGAGCATATAAGATTAAACCACCAAAATTATAAAATACCAATAAAGTTAAAATAAAATTATTTTTACATACACGACATTTAAAATCAACATTTTCATTTTTAAGTCTTTTAGAGTTTTCAGTAGAATATCAAATGAAATTAAATGTATCTTCAGGTTTCTTAATTTTACTAACATTCCCTTTAACTTTCCAAAAACAAAAAAATATTAAAAACAGCCATCTGCTTTCAAACAATTTTGAAATATTCCTTTTATTGAATATTTCAAAATGCACGATAATTCCATCTAAATTCTGGCAAATGATGACAGGGGTAAATGCTCTTTTTTTTGTAATTTTCAATGAAAAGAAAATTACCATAAAAATACTCATTTAAAATATTCTTAAAGAGATGAAAATAAAATTTATTTGCTGATCATCTTTAATAAAATTGATAAAAAAAAAAAAAATAAAATGTTTTCAGTTGAAAAAGGAAAATTAAAGCCTGTTAGAATATCTTCTGCGAGATTATAATGTCATCCTTGTTCAATGAGTTACAGGATTCTCACGCATAAATTATAACAGATAAATACATACGTCAAATATTAAATATCAAAATAAATTTTAGCTGCTTGATAAAACTATTTTAAAGATGTGAATTTCTTAAACATTTTGCTTTTCTTAAACACTTTTCGAAAGACGCACCCATAATGAGTCTTTTGTATTGGATTACGACGTCTATTTTTACAAATGAGTGGCCGATGAAATGAATGAACGGGGTAGTTATATTTATTACATACACACTTTATACAAACAGATATTTCGCCGTAAATATGTACCTTCTAAACGAATATAAATTCACATACAAAATAAGAAGACAAACATCGAGAAAATTGTTAGGAAAGTCAATGGCAGCCGCGGCAGAGACACACAATAACAACGACATCACATCAACGAAATCAATAGAATAAAAACACTGCTTTAACTTTGCTCGTGCTACTAAATTAAACATTGTTTATGAGCATTTGATTGGCGGCAGTCAGTCAGATGTTTAAAGGATTCAAATGTTTGTTTAACTCTATCGTTAAATGACAACAAATTCAACAACAAGACTAACGATAAGACTATAATCAAGACATCATTCATTATCAATAGATGATTCTATTGTTCAGGCAAGACTATTGATAAGACTGGTGTCGAGAATAGAAGTATAGTAACGAATTATCACAAGACAATTGAACAATATAAAGACAAGATTTTAAATAAGGCTTAAGGTCAAGCCTGTAGCAAAGCTAACCGTTCTAGTCACGTCTATAGTCTTCATTAGAGTATTGTCTTTATTATTGTATGAAGTTTTGTCTGAAGACTTGTCATATTCTTGTGTACTGTATTGTTTCTAGACATTGTTTATAGACAATACTAGAGGCAAAACTATGACAAGACAAGAGTATAGACAATTTTGTTTACCTATTTCCGAACGAAGACTTTGTTCGCTTAACTTACATTTAAAACAATATATAAAATATTGTTTTTGTTCTACATATAAATTAAGTGAAAGAAGTCTACGTTCGAAAAAGGTCATAAGCAAGACTATACACCCAGAGAAAAAATATGTTTAAATTTGGTCACCTCCAACAAAACTATTTTTAAAGAAAATTGTAAACATATTATGCTTAAATTTAACGATATTATTATCACCGACAACCATATTATGGTTCAATGTGTCCTCCATCAAGAAGGCACAACCATATTATGGTTGCCTCCGAACATCTTTTGGTTAGTAATAACTAAAATATGTTTAACATTTAAAATAGCATGGTTGATTTTCAGCCAAAGCATGTTGCTCTTAGAAAAGAGGAAAATACTATTGTTAATTTAAAAACAAATTATTGTCATATTTAACCATAACATGTTTAGAGGCAACCATAATATGGTTGTGGCTTCTTGATGGAGGACTAATTTAACAATTATATGTTAGTCGGTGACAATAATATGGTTAAATTTAAACATAATATGTTTGCTATAGACTGGGCTGGAACGGTAAGCTGAGTAATCACAAAGTTAGGTCGGAATAGATAAGCCTTTCACCCCATTAAATACTGTATATATCGCTTATAAGCCTTTCATAATTTTCACATCTTTTGGTGTTGTTAAACGAAAAAAACTTTTATAAAAGCTCGTTTATATGCATATACTGTTCTTATAAAAAAATTTGCTTAATATCATCAGGATCATTAAAAACAGCTATTTTACTTGCATCGAAAGTGCATCAATACATTCAAAGTCTAATTAAAATTTCGCAAATTCAATTTTGGTAATTTAATTTTTGTGCGTTTTTTATTGGTATTTGACTCAAGTTTGAAATGCTTATACACGAAACAATTTCGCCTATTTTAAATAGCAAACTGTAATTGCACAAGTTTGGATGCACATAAGCGTAAAATGCTTATAACCGGTGTGCAAATAAGAGATAAATACTGTAATACCACCGGTGGTGTGTGGCGATGATGATGGTGGAGGTTTTAGTCGAAAATCCGACAAGCCCAATAGGGAAGTATTTAACCCTTCCACCTTCAACATAAAAAGGCGTTAGATAATAGTATAGACAAGTCTGTAAATAAGACAGAAGACAAGACAGTAGACAAAAAACTATAGACAAGATTATAGAGAAAACTATAGAACAAAACACAGTCACGACAAAAGACAAGACAACAGGCAAGATTATAGACAAGTCTATTGACAGTACTAAAGTCAAGGCTGTAAACAAGAGTTTAACCTACACTACAGATTAAAAAATCCACAATTCGCGCTCTCTGCACCAAACCTATAGAGCACAACGTCAATATTACGGTGCGCATAATTGTCCACCTGAGCAGCTAATACACAATACTTTGGATCGATTCATGACCACAGTTAATCTATTGGATAATATTCATCCAAATCAAGACCGTATCGTGTCTACAGAAGAAGCCATCGCTGCTGTAGACGTGAGTGTGACAGTGGACTGGGAAATTTTGAGGAAACATCTTGGCCTACAGCCGTATAAGATCCAACTGGTTAAAGAATTAAAGCCAGCGGACCAGCAATTGCCACCTGTGTTCTGTGAAAAGACTGAGAATCAACTGAAAGTCGAACCAGATGTTAATCGTCAAATCATCTTCAGCGATGAGGCTGATTTCTGGCTTAACGGGTATGTACACTATCAGAATTACCGAAGAGAGCACAATCCTTATGAGACTCTTGAGACTCCATTACACTCCGAAATAATCACTGTTTGGTGTGTCTTAGTCACCGGCACATCTGGAGGAGTATTAGTTCCAACAAGAAAGCGCAACATGCCGTACAGCGCGTGAAACCATCACTTTGTTGAGCCAACCGCTTGGTAACCGAATTATCTCAAGATCCTGTGAATTAGCCATCTCGTTCGTGTGATTTGACAACTTTAGCGTATGCTTTGTGGAGATATGTCAAATCTATGGTCTATGCTGATAAGCCAGCAACGATTGATCAGTAAGAAGCCAACATTCGAAGCACTATTGACGAAATTAGGCCGGATATTCGCGAAAAAGTGGTGCAAAATTTGACCAATAGAGCACAGTCGCGGAGGCCACATGCCAGAAATTAGTTTCACCCATTTAATCAGGGCTGTGGAGTCGTCAGAAAAAAGTACTAACTCCGACTCCGACTCCAAACGCTGAATTTTTTTAAGTGCGACTCCGACTCCAACTCCTACTTTAACCTTGATGCTAAATGTTTATGAGACTGGTCCTTATTTGAATTTAAACTCTTTTTATACCCTCCACCACCAGTGGTGAATGAGGGTATACTAAGTTTGTCAATCCGTGTGAAACCTTTTTTATTATGCATCTAAGACCCCATAAAGTAAAGTTATATCCTGGTTTCTTGAGTTATTCTAAGTCGATTTAGCCCTATCCGTCTGTCTGTCCGTCTGTTGAAAACACGCTAACTTTCGAAACACTCAAAAATAAGAACAATGTTGGTGTCAAATTGCTTCTAGTTATTCGAAGCAGTTTGGGATGGAAATCCAACAAAATCGAACAGCAATTTTTTTTTTTAAGTCCAGTACTCAGGGGATGACTCCTACTAATGCAGTGCATTGTGCTGGGGCTAGGAAATTAGGTTATGGGAAGGAGGATAGAGGGAGTAGTGTTTGTAACCACTCGACTTGAAATTATTCATGTTGGAAGTGGGAGGGAAGACTTTAGCAGAAAGGTTATTCCACATACGAACAGTCTGTCCCAAAAAACTTATTTTCCCTGTAATGCGTTTAACATGAACCGGCCAATCGACCACAAGTGGATAGGCTCTTGAGGAGAAACGTCTGTCACCAACAAACGCACGAGTTTAGGGGACCAGATCCCTAATTTCATTAGAACACAGCCCATTGTAGTAACAAAAGAACAGGCAAATACAACAACCCACATTGCGACAGTGCTCAAGAGAGTCAACAGAATTAAAAACCTACAGAACCTAAGTCCTCTCCTGCACTCGGTCAATAAGCTTTATAATAATAGACTTTGTAGCACCGGCCCACATATGAGAGTTGTATTCCATACGCGGTCGGATAAAGGTGGTAGGGCTTTTTTGGCTCTGAATGTGATATTACGTATGATCTTGAAATCTAGAGCATTTAAAGACAACATGTTCTGTATCCAAACAAGTTGGGGTGGTATTTAGACCAGACCATATACAAGAGTATTGTCAGTTGTGTAGTCAATTCTACAAACAACACTATAGAATACAGGCAGGAGTACAAACAATACTAAAGAAGAGACTATAAACAATTCCAAGCACAACAGAATTTGAACAAGGCTAAAGGTAAGCCTACATATAATCCATAATGAAGACTCTACTGCAGACAAAACTATGCACCGTATAGAGACATGATATGGCAAATTTCTTCTATAACTTTTTTTATAATTTGTTATTTCAAGTCCCTGCTTTTGCGGTTAACATACAGCATACAACAATAACAAACGCATTCACTGCATAATATTTGAACAAAGACAAACTAAATCCCTCTTCTAAGTCTGTCTCTGAAAGAAAAGAAGAAGAAAAAAACGTACGTTTACAATCCAGCACTACGACATTCGAAATGTTTTACGTTGGTTGCTTGTTAAAATTCACATTTTGTAAACGCATCACGATTTGTTACGCGCCTAGTCTTTTGGCGTCATTTAAGTTCCGGCATATCAAGTAAATATAAATTTCTATAGAAAATTTGAATAATTTCTTATGGATTCAATAATTTTTACTTGCTTTGGCTTTTATATCTTAACGTTTCTTTACAAACGCGTAATTTGAAAAATCAAAAACAAAAAAAAATAATAATAATAAAGTGGTGGCAAGTACAACAACATTGTGCTACATGCCACACTATTTACGTCTTTTTTTTTTTTCTTTTTTTTTTTTTTTTTTTTTTTTGTGATTGTGTGTAATTTTGTTTGTTTGTAATTGAGCGGTGAAAGGATTTAAATTTGAATTTGAATTTTGTAAAAGTTTGATTTTTTTTTTTGTCTTAAGTGTGTGTGTGTGAATTCAATTTCGGGGTTCAGTTGTTTATTTAGAAAGGAAAAAAATATTTTTTTTTATATTTTTATTTTTTTTTTTATAATCGCTGTTCAGTGTCAAATTGATTATTATTGAAAATAAAGTTTCGGATAAAAGAATTCAAGTTGGTGATTGAATTTCTTTCTTTAGTTTTTTGGTTTATTTGTTTAGGAAGTGTTTTTTGTCTGTTTTTTTTTCTAGAAATTTCTTAAGAATATTTTTATTTGCTTTAAATGATTTTATTTGTTGAGGCAAATTTATTTTAATGCTCAAGGAAAAGTCCTTTTTTGTAAAGAAAACTGGTTTTTAATGACATGTAAATCAATTATTTTTTCGATTACAATAAAAATATTTAAAATGCATATAAAAAAAAGCAGATGTTTTGCTGGGAATAAAGATATTTCAATTTGTATGGAAATAGGAATTGGGTTAAAACAATCTAAAGAAAATGAATTTTGTTTTAAAGAAGCCTAAAGAAAAATTTGTAAAAGTGAAAAACATAATAGACACCTTAAATTCAATTTCAAAAACTTTAAAAGGTAATAGATAATTTTGATATATTATATATACATTTTTTTTTTTTTTTTGAAAGAAATTTAGGATTAAGACCAGAGTTCGAAAGTAAACATTTTATTCTGCACTTTAGTATTCTGTACGGTAGAAATATGGAAAACCCAAACGTTAATGTTTGTTTATTAAATAATACCTTCAAAAAGGAGTGTTTGTTTATTAAATATATGTTAAGAAGATTTTGTTTGTTGTGCTTAATTCCCTTTTTTTAATAATTGATAAAAAAAAATACTGAAATTTATTGTTGGAGGTTAAGCTGTTCATATGCGCATTTCACTGGCTGCTTAGGCCAGATCATCAGGAAACGTTCTCCTAAATAATTTTAGAAAACCCAAAGCTATCAGCAAACAAGACTACAGATAGCTTTGGCTTTTCTAAACTTATTTAGGAGAACTTTCGGTTTATTTTCGAACATTTATTAAGACTTTAAGTTAAACTACAGTTACGACTTTAGCAAAGTCCTCAGAAAAGTCTTTATAAAAAAATAAACATAATTTTTGGTCCCCTTTTATAAGTTGCAATTAGGGATGCCAATCGGGACTGGATATCGCAAATCAAATGCCGGGATGCTGGGATTTTTCCGGATTCAGGGTTATTGAAAATCAAAAGATAAATGCTTTTTATAGATATTTATTTAAAAAAAGGTTTACAAGCAAAAGTTTTATAATCCATTTAATATTACAAAGTTTTTTAATGATTATATTGATTACTTAAATTTGTAAAAATTTTATATTGTGATTTTTTTTCTTAATTAATGATTAATTTAATTAAAAATATGATAAAAAAAAACAGCGTCCGATTTCCAACAATTGATTCAATTAAAAAATATTTAACATAAAATCTATATTTTATTTAATTACATCAGTTGATTCAAACTACATAAAAAAATAATTTATATAGTAATTGAATAGAGCACACTAGTAATTGATTTATATGTAAGATTCTATTAAAATTTTTATTAAATGAATTAAGATGAATAATTGAAATTTGAATTCGAAAATTAACCATAAAAATCGTATTTTAACCAAAACACATTTTTATACCCACCACCGCACCGCAGGTGGTAGGAATTATGTAGTGTATAAATTCCACTACTTAATTTCGTGAAATCGCTCCATGAATTACCGTCCCATGCCCACTCTCAGAAAACACTTTAATAAGCCTAAACGTGTAAAGAGTAAAGTTTAAATTTTGCATTTGATGCACCAGTGGAATCTTCGGAACTTTTGGTTTTGTGCATTTCAAAGGACATTTATTTCTTTAATTAATTTTCTTCTTAAATTATTTTTAGCACTTCTCACATTAACATTTTTTTTTATAATTGTTGGACACGCTTAAAAAGAATAATAAAGTTTAGTTTTCTTCTTTCATTTTCAATGGCAATATTAACGCAGTTAATTAAATAAATACAAAAGATCAATATTGTGTTCCCTATAATCTCAAGGCAGAATGTCATGATGAATTTTTTTATAAAAAGAGGTAAAACAAAAAAATTTGGATAACGATTTCGTTAATCCCGAAAATCCCGGGATTTTTCGATTTCGGGATTTCGGGATTGGCATCCCTAGTTGCAATAAACAAACGATTTTCACTGGCTATTATAAGTTGGCAGTACTGTCGAGCTTAATTATATTTTTAATTTTACGCAGGTCTAAGGTCGTAAGTTGCAAGAAGCTATTGAAAAAGCTCGCTATTACCAGAGGAATTTTCATAAAAGTTTAGGCTGCAATACAGTGGAATGAAATCTCGCAGGAGCTAAATTGCTTGGGAGCACACATTACAATTTCGCTCCTTGCCACTGTATAATTAGATTTGATCCATCTTTGGCCAGAACCAAAACGTGTTCATAATATTAACGAACAACGTTTATTAAAATAATTTTCGTTGGCTTAATGAGTTATTCGTTAATATAATGAAAAATACAATGATTCAGATAATTCAATTTACGTACGATTCGTTGACTCAATGAACATGCATTTATTAAATATTTCGTTAACATTGATCTATAATAAATAATGTAAAATTTTTTGTAATAATTAATGTGCTTAAAAATTAATAAATCTTTCATTTCCCAAAAGAATAGTTCATTAAAATTAACTATTTCATATGTCGCCTCAAATGAAATGTACGTAAAACGTAATAAAATGTTCGTTGAGCTAATGAAACATTTATTAAGTCATATTAACACAAAAGCGCGTGAATTTTATAATATATTAGTAACATATAGTTAAATTACGTACAGTACTTTAAGATGTATTGAAGAGGCTTGTGTCAAGAGTTGAAGACAGTTTAAGTGAAACAGACCAGAGCCTCCGGCGGGAAATGAATGTGCAACCCCAGCACTGATATACTAGCTATCTACTAACTAGCCTACCGGGGGCACCCAGAAGACCTTTTAGTGTGTAAAGTTTTAAACTTAAATGTTATGTTATCTTATGCACGCAAAGAATAAACATGGTTGTGGTAAACATATTCTAAGAGCAACATATTATGATAAGAGTCATGATTGTTGTCAACATATTACGTTTATTATTGAAGCATATTGAATCATTATGACCAAATATATTCGTAATGTTACATCATAATATTTTTCCCTTAATCCTAATTTGTTTTTTTTTTTTACATCATATTATAATTTAATGTAATCATATTATAATCATAATAAGTAAAGAAGTAATCATATTATTATCATATTAATCATAATAACATGTAGATTAAATCTAAAACCGAAAAATATTTTTAATATAAATTTATGCTTGTTTACTGGCAACCTTAACGTGAAACTGTTACAGATATTTCACATCATAATATGATGCAACTTTAAACATAATATTTTAAATCTATTTTTGTCGTAGGTCGCAATTATTTATAAATTATTTTATAGAATTTTCCTTCTTTTTCTCTAAAATAACACAAAACAATGGTCAATATTTCTGCACCATTTTCAAACAATATTAAATTGTTTTAGCGTGATATTTTATTTTGTGGCACTTTACAATTTTTTTTTACTTACAATTGTACCTACAATTTCTTTAAACTTGGCTTTTTTAATGGGTGTTTTATTTTTTTAAATTGTTAACCACTGAATAACAAATAATTCGATATATATATATATATATGTTCCTTGAACTCCCACTGGAGCATAGGGCGCGATAGACATGTGTAAAACAAACGACACAACTGAAGCAAAATTATTTTACAAATGGCGATAACAAAATACTATTAGAGTAAAAATAATGTCTTTGCATCTTAAACATATTATGAGTACACGTATAGAAAGTTATCATGTTATGGCTATTAAATATCATTAAATGTATATGAGAAATATAATATATTTTTAAAGTTATCATTATTTAGTTGTTAAAAAATGATTATTTTTCAGTGAACCATACTTAAATTTATAATTGCGATAAACATTGAAATGTTTACAGTAACTATAATATTGTTGATATTAAATAAAAATAACCATATTTTATGTACGGCAACAATTTTTTGTTACAATAAACATAATTTCGTTGCCGTAACTATGCCCAACCATATTTTTCTCTGCGTGTGGGCCTATGCAAGACGTGGCATCAATTAATTGAAATTTAAGAGATAATTCTAGTCCCTTAGAATTACCATCGGCCCAGTGAGTAAATGTTTGTTTTTGAAATGGTTTTAAAAAATAAATTGCTCCTCCTAGCTTAAAGGCGTATTTGCGCCTTCCAAAAAATGCTGCTGTTTATTAAGTGGAATTATTAAAAAATTACTTCAAAACAAATTATCGGTCAACAACTTTTAGGTTTTTTGCATAAGGAATTTCACAAAAGCCCCATGGTAATCAATTTAAAATGGAACCTCACACTTTACCATTCATCTGAAGTTCGTGCTGGTGGGTCAGAGTCAGGGATGGTAAATGGGGTTTAAAATTTTGTACCAACTTCCAAAAAAAAATGTACTTTTTGGACCTTCACGGTACCATTTTTTTTTTTAATTTATTAAAACAACAAAATAAGTACATAAAAATTCAATTGTACACAAAAAAAACAAAACTGAACATTAACATACATCATATATATATGAATAAAATAAGGTACATAAAAGTCTTATAAATATATAAGATCAAAATCAGGCACTTATTTGTTTAGTTAAAAAACTATTTGGAATTTTAACATCATACGATTAGCAGCATGAATTTGTCGATCTTAACCAATCCTTTGTTTGTATGAGACTTGATAATGATGGCAGATGTAGTCGGTTTCTTTCCTTAGTTTTTATTATATCTTGAAAAGAAAAAACTCTTTTCCCGTTTGCAGACGAATGTGGAATGGATGAAATTCCAGCAACGACTCTAGAAATGTCAGGAAACATATTACATCATTTTGTAAATTAGCTACTCCCGATCAAAAACTACAAATGTTTTAATTTTTTAACGACTGCAGCTGCTCGACATCAGCTAAAGCTCTAAATTGATTATTGATTGGATCAAAATTTGCAATTTCACTCGGGAACATTTTTACTAGAAGAGGTAAAATACAACTTGTTTTACCTGAAATAACATTTTCAGGAGTAAATTTATGGAACCACATTAAAACTTCGTTATTAAAGTTGATTTTGGTTCTCAAAACTTCGCAAAATTTTATGTAAAATTGTTTTGCATTTTCTTTCATTTCTTTAATAATATCAATATTGATATTAATTGTAGAGATATGTATATAAGTCCACTTCTGTTCTGCAATAAATTTCTTCAAAGGGAATGTGATTTTTGTAAAGGTCTAAGATAGAGATATCACATTCATCCAAAACATTTTTATTAATGAAATTTCGTGAAATTTTTATTCATGAAATAACGTGCTATAAAAATACATGCATTCGAGCATCTTCTGATTGCATTTCTAAATAAACCATGTTAATAATTTTAAGTGCATAATGAAAAAATAAAAATTGCAATTAAAAAGTAGGATTTTTAAATCCTGATGAAAGAAAATAGTAATTAAAAAAATAAATGCAATGAAAAGGACTCACTAATTTGTTTAATATACTAAATATTCAAAAAGGGGGAACTATGACAAATTTTTAAATTATACCAAATGAGTCACGGTAGTACCACGGTACTTTAGATGGTCAAAATGTACCAAGAAAAGTACAATTATACCAACTTTAACATCCCTGGTCACAGCTATCTAGATTTTCGGTTATGCCCTTCCATAATTAATCTGTAGTGGCTTTGGTTTCACCAAATAAACGAACACCGACCAACGATTGTCAATTCAGCAACACCTGTTTTTTTAGGTTTCGCTTCTACAACAACAACAACATCAGGAGCTACATTTGGCTAAGCTTCCATTTGCTCAATTAATTCTTCTCATTGTTGTTTTCTTGTGATTTATTTGATTTATTAAAAAAGCCATTTTGAAGCCTTTAAGCACCCGAAACTAATTTTAATGATGAAAATGTGAATAATTTGTACAAAAAAAAACATATAATTACCTTAAAATTCACTTTATATTTTTTCTAAAAATTACACAGCAGTCAGAAATAATCAGATGCCATAAAATCCCCAGAAAATGTACAACTGTAGTCGCTAGTTGCCATACATAATGTAATTTTGGCAATTGTTAACGCCACTGAACTTTGGTTGCTAATAGAGATATTTATTATGTGTATCATAAGCAGCCTCAATATATAAAATTTTTTTCTACTAAATACAAAAAGAAGATGGATATGTAGACTTTTCTGTGCCACTGTATATATTTCAACATTTAACATTTTCTTAATTCCAATACTTTTTAAGCAAACCCCCAAAAATCTTAATACATTTTCCCCTCCTAGGTTAATTTCATACCAGGGTTAATTTCATGTAAAAAAAATTATAATAATGAACGAAATTTCAATTAATTACGAGTACAATTAAACATATGCTTATTTACTTAGTGTAATTTACTATAAAAATGCGTTATTACTTTGTGTACTTCGAGTCGATTTTTGTCTATTCAGTCTTTTCCTTTCGAATTTTCTTTAACAGATATGACGAAAACGACGATCTTACAACACGTGTCCAATAAATGACGAAAAAAGTCTATGACTGCAAGTCGTGTGTGCTGGCGATTTCAAATGAAAATATGAATAGGGAGGCGGTTAAGGAAATTAATATTGTTTTTTTTTTTTTTTTTTTTTTTTGTTTTTTGGGTGAGGTCATCACAATTAACTTTAATAGCACCGACATTAACAGAAACATCATTATCTTCATCATGGACGTAATGATGATCATTATAGTATTATAGCTAAACAATATTATAATTGTAAATACATACATAAAGGGTGTTTTTTTTTTTGGCTCAATAATACTTGAAATTGTGAAAAGAACACAAAAAATTTAATTTTACTCGAAAAATATTTTTTATTCGAAAGATCGTTTGTAAATGATTTCTGCCATATGGGCCCGCGACTGTTTTTGACGAAGCGCATCCCGGACGACCAATTGTGGGCCAGCTACTTTTTCTAGCATTTCTGGCCTTATGTCACGAATAACACGAACAATTTTTGACTTCAAGTCGTAAGTTGTTGCTGATTTATCAGGATAAGCTAGTGGCAGATCGAACGAGCTTGGAGACCAATTGACAGATTCTGTTTTCGAAATCAACTTATCATAAACTTTTAATTGCAATAAGTCGATGGTTGGAGTCGCCGCATGACACGTATACAGAAAAAATTCTTAAAAATTGTTCATCAATGAAAGCAGTAATCAATAATAAAATCAGTTTTAATTAAAAATTTAATCAAGTGAATTAGCATTCAGTCAAGTGAATTAAATGTTTAATCAAGTTAGTTAAACGCAAATTCAAATAATTTTTTTATTAATATCACAAATTTTTTAATTGAAATCTATTTTTATTTTTTTTCGCTGTAGTGTCATCCTCATCTCTCCCGCTATAATGTCATCCATATTTTCAAACAAAAAAATCATGGCTCCAGGCATTGGATGTAACGGAGTCTGTAGGGTACGTTATGGATTTGTCTCCCTCCTTATGTTGCAAGTTTGGTTATTAAGAAGCCTGTAAAGCCAAAAATTTAGCTCATTGTTGTGCACAATTTTGCTATAAAACATCGATGGCTGATTTTTATAGAAACTTTGGATTTAGGATATAGAAAAAAATAAAAATTTATTTCAATTAAAAAATGTTTGATATTAATTAAAAAAATAATTAAATATGCACCAGTAAACATATAAATAGTATCAATTTAACGTTTAACTCACTTGATTAAAATTTTTAATTCGCTTGATAAAATGTTTAATTCACTTGATTAAATTGTTAATTAAAAATGATTTTATTTTTGATTAATGCTTTAATTGGTGAAAAACTTTAGAGAATTTTTTCTGTGTAACGTTGTTAAAGCGTTTATCTATTCATGATTATTTGCCAGAACATACAGATCATAAATGTTAAAAAGTGAGCGCATTATGATAGTTCGTGTGGCAGCTAACAGTTTCATTAGTTCTTTCGGCTTTAAACAATCACCCTTTACATAATACAAACTAAGGAATAAATTATAATAAAAACAAATAAAAAAAACTTTAAACAATATGATGCATTTAATTATATATTTTTTTTTATTATTTTGATGCGCATTAGAACATCACACATGTTGCATACATTTTGTTTGTGTGTATGATGTTTATAAATATTCATCTACATACATATAGAGAATTTAATTAATTATCATAGTAATTAACTATGATACAGAGATACGACCGACATACAAATTGTCGACAGACTCTCACATCGTAGATTACAGTGACACAATATAAACAAATATATAAAACTTCATTTACATAAAAATTTGATGGCAGGGAGGTCAAATTGGGGGCCCTTGTACAATAAAATTCTATTTTTGTTCTAATTTTCTTCTTAAGCTTAGGAGAACAAGCACAACTTTGAAGGCGATGGGTGTAGAAAGTCTCATCAACCCCGCAAGTCTTTTTTAAACTCATGCCAGATTTCCCAAGCCAAAAAAAGCTCACCAAAAAATCTAGTTCAAGGAGATATATCTAAATTTTATATGAGATACAAATAAGTTTTTCCGTGTGGCAGAAGATAGACCAAATAAGGATAATATTCTCCACTTTATAATAATCTATTATTCAGTATGATCGAGCATTTGGCAATGCTATACCTTTAACTTTACATCGACTTTATTTTTCGCGTTGATAAAACAGAAAATAGCAAAAGGTCAAGAAAAAACAAAAAAGACGTAAGATTATATTGTAGGAAAGTTCTAAAACTTTTTTGAAATATTTTTATAACTTCAGGGTAATGATTGTTTCCTCCAATTAGAAAAAAAGAATACAGGTCCAGTCAGTAGATATCTTAGAGTTTGGCAGAAGATGAACCCATCCGTAAATTATGATTTGAATTAGAGGGCGGGTCAATAATACCGTGTCTTTTACAATCAAACACATGTTTTTGGATTTAAAATCATTCACCCCTATTATGTAAGTCGTTGTCGACATCGACATTAATTTTTATTTTTTGTCACATCAAGTCGACGACTACATCACTTCGACGTTAATTTGGTATTGTATAAGAAAGTTGTGTCGACGTCGACAAGTTATCGAAAATCTGACAGAAAAAAAATCCTATCTCCAATTTTTTTTTCTATTATTTTTGTTCTTCATAATTAAAGTTAATTTTTTTAACGCTATTTATGCTTTTTTCGATATTTTGTTTTTTTAACCGATTATGTGATATAAAATTTATTTTAGAGTTTGTTTCCGATTTTGAATTTTTCGCGAATTTTTGCCAGGTTCGTGATAAGAGCTATTTTTACTGTAAGTTTTCTGATTCTTTACAGCTTTAACGATTATAAATAAATATAAGACTTTGCTATCATGACGCTGTTAGCAAATTTCGGCGAATTTCCGCTAATTTTGCAATTTTTACCGAATTTTTGACATTCCTTATAGTTTTAGAGACTTTTAATTAATTTTATGGCTTGTTTAAAATATTAAAAATTTTCGCGAATTTTCGCTATTTTTGCAAACTTTTCCAAATTTTTGCAATTTTGATTGGTTTTTTGGTCTTTGAGGCAATCTTCTTAAGTTAATCACTTTCGCGAATTTTAATTTACTATTGAAATTTGTGCCCCTAACTAATTTTAAATTTGCATTTTTTTATTTTACCGTACTTAATAAATATGTTTACATTCTACTTAAAATTCCTTTTACTTTCATTCGATTCGTCGCAAAATTTCCTGTCGACTAAAACAGAGACAGGACTTAACGTCGTCGCCTTAAAAGCGGCCTAAAAAATATCAAGTGACTGTCAATAGTAATTGATTATTGTTAATAACGACTCAGAAAATAGTATTACTATTCCGATGGCGTCGACTTATGTCGACGTCGACTTTCATAATAGGGGTGATTTTATTAATTCGAGCTCTATACTCCAACGTTTCTCCAGTTTTTTGTAACCCTTCCAAAGAATAAGATTTGTCAGGTAATCAAAATCGGTATTGGTTTCTCAAATATCTTCTCTTTCAGCAATATCTTCAAGTTTGGAAATATTTACCCCCGGCTAAGTCCGGAAAATATAGCAAATGAGGGAGCAATTCGTGGACTTATGCCATGCAACGCTAAATGAGGGCACGAAATTCACTTTTTTTTAATTTTCTGCTCAAACCACGAGGTAGACTGCTATAAATAGCTGTCAAACAAAAACTAAATGACGCAGCTTATCAAAATTTTGACAGAAGTCAACTGACAGACGCCTATTGATACGAGCAGTGTTGCCCTTTCAGTTATAAGGCGGGAAATCAAAAATCAAGGAGTTTTTGACACGCCTCTGTATGAATTAGAATACAATATCGTATGGTAGTAGTTTTTGCAACGGCAAATATTTTGAATTATAAGCGAGTTTGTAACAGCAACAAATAACAACCGAATTCGAGTTTCTCGTTGAAGGGAAAGAACGTAGGAAAATCAAAAGTGTAAGAAGATGTGAAATAAGCGACATTATTGGATATGTAGTGCTGCAACGTTATTCTAATTTTTAAAAATTAACAGGCTGTGGCAGCCTGTTCATCGATTTCGAACGTTAACGTTCGCATAGAAAATTACATTTAAAACAAATACAAATTTTAGAATTTTGTTTTTGTTTTAAATATAATTTTCTATGCGAACGTTGACGTTCGAAATCGTTAAACAGGCAGCCAATATTTGTATTTTTTCTAACTGAAAAATCATATTATAAAATTCCCTTCACCATCTCTGATATATAATATAAATCAATGGTAGTAGATGAAAAAACAACCAGAATCGTAGTTGCATGCAGATGGAGCCACAGCTTACCCAGCTTGTCCAATTATGGCTCTAATGCGAAAATTTTTGGCGAACGCCTTATAAAAAAACTCCTGATTTTTTTCGGCCACATAAAAGATAAGGTTTAATAATGCCAATAAGAATAGATTAAAGCCGATATCTATACATGAATACACCTTAAATCGTAACGAATATAATGTCATGAATTTTGGTAGAACCCGGTTATATGACTAGAATTTTTAAAAATGTATTACGAATTCGGAATAGAGATAGTCCACGCCCGAAAAACGCTTCAATACGCCTTAAATTGATATGGACTACGATATTCCCCATGTTTTAAAAAACGCATATCGCTTTGAATTCGCGTGTTCAAATTGATAACGCCAAACAGAAAATTCTTTCATTCCACTAAGACAGTAGAGTTTTTTTTTACAATTAATACGAACAGCACCCTTTAATTCTTCAAAATTAACTAGATCGCTTGGTTGTAGATGACTGACTGTGTGTCGTGGAAAAGCAAAAGAAAAAAAATTGGAAAAAATAAATAAACAAATACTTGTTACAATCATAATTTTTAGATAAAGTACAAATTTGTATGCTTTAGTAAACAAAATGAGGAATTTATAATTCCAATTACATCATCATGATCATTATTCGAGTATTAGAGAATGACTCGCATTGTCATCGTCATGTGTATGCAATTTTTAAAACGACGATTTTGTGTTGTTTATATTTGGAGTTGTGGTTTTTATAGTTTGAGTTTTTTTTTTTGTTTAATAAATAAAACATTTAACAAATGTATGAATATTTTCTGCAAAAACACCTGTTCCTTAACATTTTGATAAATGACATTTTGGCCAATGGACTGCAAATGGAAGGGAAAAACGATACATTTTCTTCAATGCGAGGGGTGAAAAAATTCGGTACTAAATAAAAGGAAAAACCAAGGAATCAAAATTAATGTATCGTACATTTGCGACATGTTAAAAATCGAGTTAAATGTAATACGCGATTATTCTTGAAATTGTGAACAAATGTTAAAAAAATGCTAAAGCAAAAAAACTCTTCTTGCCGTTAGACTCTTGAAAGATATTAATGCAGCCAATACCTTAAGCTTGTCAAGGATAAAATTGCCGGATTAACGAAATACAAAAACGCTTACGACCAGAGTTCAGTTATAAGTGAGTATTAAAAGTGAGGCCTCGTTGGCGGTTTTTTAAATCCAAATAACGAAAAGGAAAAAACATGTTGGGTAGGAAGTTTACTTTTAGTAAAACCTTTAATTTGCTGAACTCCTGGCTGCAACCGCTGATGTAGGGATCATTTTAAGGGTACTTCACCTATTGGGGTTACATCCATCAAAAACTAGGTGCGGAATACCCGGGATATCCCGGGAAAAATCAAAAATTGACAGATCACAGGAGATCTTTACGATATCTTTCGGTGCCGTCTGACCAGAAATCCAATCTGGTACCTCGGCAATCAGTAGCCCCCGGTGATCAGGCACCAGACTGGGTATTGGTTTACCCCCGTTAGTATACTTCTTGTTTCCTGTCTTTCATGATGATTGTCTTTGAGGAAGTTTTACTTTTGTTATAATAAGCTCAACCTTCCAAGGTTGAGCTTCCGTACATCTTGGTGTATGGTGTGCAACGGATAGGTGCTTTTTTGGCGAAAAGATATTTTGGGGATTACGTGGTGTTTGGGGTTTACATCCAAAGTCGCGAGAAGGGATATCCGACAAATCCCACTACAGGCCGATTCTTTACCGCTTGTGGGAGAGTTCGGCCTGAGGGAGTATAATCTCTAGGTGCTACACAACAGCTGCTGCCAGCATGTTTCCAAAAGCAGCAGAGGACGAGTGTATAATCTCGTATGTGTATAACCTCGCCGGATTAATGCCCGTAATTTCTACAAATAGATATCTAGCAGTGTGATATCTATGGTGTTACGAATTTTTCATAATTTTAACACGCATGTCTTACCTACTTTTTAAACTGTTGTGTATTTTACACCATCGATGTTTGACAGTTAATTTAAAAACTTAATAAAAATATAAATGTTGCCATATTTTAAAAGAAAACTAACATGTAGGCAAAACTAACGTTGAAATTACCTAAATAGTTTTACCGGATAGATAAAGATAACTAAAGCGTGATCCATTTCGAGGTTCCTTACTTTTTTAAAGAAAAAAACACAGAAAATTCAAATTTAATGGGGAATTTTTATTATCATTTGAAAGAACATTCTTTGGCATTTATGTTTTGAAGATTATGTCTATCAAATGTTGGCCGTTGCTACGTCGCAGACGGTCCATCCGTTGAGTCCAATTTTCGATGACTCGCCATTGACGGTAACGTTCGCACCGGCATCATTTTTAAAGAAATATGGACCGATGATTCCACCGGCCCACAAACCACACCAAACCGTTGATTTTTCTGGATGAAGTGGCAGTTCTTGAATCTCTTCAGCCTGCTCTTCGTCCCAAATGCGGCAATTTTGTTTGTTTACATACCCATTGAGCCAGAAATGGGTCTCATCGCTGAACAAAATTTGCCTCGAAAACGTCGGATCTTCTTGGAACTTTTCAAGAGCCCATAGAACGAAGCAATGTCGCTTGGGAAGGTCGAGCGGCTTCAGTTGTTGCACAAGCTGTATTTTGTACGCTTTCAATTTAAGATCTCGACGTAAAATGCGCCAAGTCGTTCCATACGGCAGTCCGCGTTGCTGCGAACGGCGCCGAATCGACTGCCCACGGTCTTCGTGTACACTCTTAGCTACGGCCGCTATATTTTCTTCACAGCATGCTGGACGTGGTCTATTCGGTCGAATATTATCCAATAATGAATGCTGGGTCTCAAAATGGTTGATGGTGTTGCGAATAATACGCTTACTAGGCCGATTATGTTGACCATAAGTTGAGCGAAGTGCACGAAACCCATTCCTTACAGAACGTGAATTTTCGTAATAAAGTTGAACGATTTGTAAACGTTGTTCAGGCATAAGTCTTTCCATTATGAAATGCCAAACAATACTAAACAAAAATAACATGACAGCATGACACGACTTACACGTTATCTGTCAAAAAAAGGCTATTGAAAAAAGTATCTCTACTTGAATTATTAGGTACGAACACGACCAGATATCTCTTTGTAGAAATTACGGGCATAAGGCCTCAAATGTGGGGTGGGCGGTTGACGCATTTTTTATTACCCAATGCAATCCATGTAAAATCCATGTAAATCTTTCCGCTGTGTGTTATTGCTTTTCAAGAAAGCTGAAATTGCAGGTGGAATTAGATAACTTCTAGTTAGATTTGTTGGCGCGACCCTCGCACGAAGAAAAACACATCAACAAATTACTTGTATTTATTTATCAAAAAGTTTTTTTTTTTTGTTTATGTCATGGAACATTTTAAATTCAATACAACAACTTTTATATCTTTTTCCTATTTTTTACATTTTTTTTCCTAAAGTGCACAGTGGTTGTAGTTATAAGTACTTTCCTTTCACTCTAAATGGGAACCGGGTACAACAACAAACTTGTCTTATTCATACATTCCAAGTGTGAATGTGTCGTTTTAGTTGACATGTATGACTTTGTGTGTTTTGGATTGCAAGTACATTTCTCGGATGAAGGAAATTGAAAGGCCTTTACTTAGCAGGGCATTTGAAATGACTTAAAGAAAAAGGCTTATAAATAACAAATAACAATTAATCCAAGTTTTTTTAATGTTTATTAGGAAAAAATGGGTGATAATTTGCATAGAACCATTGTATAATAAGTATCAGGTATGTTCATTAGGCAGAGTTGTCATTGCTTACTAGGGTATTTATTTAACCGGGCTTTTGCTTTAATCGGTTAATGGCTCGATTAATTAACCAAGATTTTGGTTTAATCAGTTAATAATCAGTAAATATTGTTTTCGATCGGTTAACCGATTAATATTTTGTTTACAAATCAAGTAATTTCAATTTTTAAAAATACATAAATTGTTTATTATTTGGAGTTAATAGTTAAAAAAAATACCAATAACATAACAAACATAACAATTCTTGAACTTAAACGAACAAACACAAGAATAATTCATACATATTTGATACATATCGTCCCCTTAATAAAACAATAGTGTATAATTTTTTTGCCATTTCGAGATAATAGAGTTTAAAATGTTTGAGTTATTAAACAAATGGGAAAACACTAATATCTCAGCAAACAATCGATGTTTTTGAGTTGTGGTCATTTAAATATATGATTAAATAATAATGCTACTAGAAGATGATATTTCATTAATTTACAAGTGCTTTAATTGCAAATAAATGGGATTCAAAGTACCATGATGTCACTGAGGCTATTTTATTTGTTTTATAATATGAATGAAAATCATAATACACTATTTTATTTTGTATGGTATACACTAGAGTGGTTCGAAAAAAAATTTTTTTGTCAGTCCCCCCCTAGGATTAAAGATAATGTAAAAACAATTCCAAAAATATTTTTTTTATTTTTTGCCACGCCTAGAAATACCGCCCCTTTTGGTTTTTTGTTCACTGTGTCGCCATTTTTAGTCCGATCATAACATTTTGTATATCGGTGTTCATGGCTCTGTAAGGGCTACATTTGTGTCTTTAATAGTTTTTTTATACCACGCAAATTCTAGTCATGTCTTTCCAAAGCTCGGAAGGTATTTATTTTTATTCATAAACAAAGAAGTTATAGGAGTTAAAAGAAATACTTTACATGTTTTGAAATATGGCAACACTTTTGACAAAAAGTGATGCAGTTCACATACAATATACTATATACTTACTATACACTATTTAGTTGAATATTTTACACCAAATATATTATTAAGAATTGTGTATATCAATATACGTCATTTTTCGATTTTATTTGATACGAAATAATAAAAAAGTGTATGCTTTTTATACACTATTTTTCTTTGAAATGATATTCAGAGTATCAACTAAATAAAACGCCATACCTGCACTTACACAATTATTAATGAAAAATTTCAAACACGCAATTATAATATTCAGTTATGTAGATTCTAATTATGCAATAAAAAAAAACAATGGTGTACATGCGTATACACTATTGTTTTATTAAGGGGGCGTTATTTCTAAATTAATTATGCATTAATTAAAAAATTACCTGTAAGATCATTTTATTAGTTATTTCAGCAGTTTAAGAAAATCTTATAATATAATCTTTTATACAAATAATTTTGTTTAAATGTTTAGGATTCAAGCGTTTATTTTCTCTAGTTTGGATAAACTTGACTTTGAAAAAACTTTCATTTATTGTAGATGTTAAAGAAATCAAAAGCAACCAATAATACAGAATTTCTAATTGCTCAGTACTTTTCCTGTATTTTTCTAAACATATAAAAATTCCATTATTTTATTACAGTCTCGTTTTAATTTTTAAAACTTCTAATTGTTTTGGTTAATTCTGTTAAGAGATTGATATGAGAAGATATGATAAGAAACATATAACTGAACGCATACATATAAAAAGTACGTGAAACAAAGAAGCTGTTGACAGCAAACACTTATTAAAAATGTAGATCACTGAATACCTTCTTCGTTTGTATGAAAAAATGTTTTCTAAACGCTTACCTTTTGCATATGAGACGAAACAAATAATTAAAAGCACAAAAAAATATGTTATAATACTACAAAAAGTTAAAAATTTTGTTACATCGGTTAATCGACTGAAATTAACCGGTTAAATCGTTAATCGAAAAAAGGAAATTTTAAAGTAACCGATCAGTTAATCGGGTAGTAATTAATCGGTTAACCGCTTGTTTTAATTAGTTTATTTAATTTTGTTTGACGTGGGTTTTAAAATTGAAAACAAAATTTCTAATGACTATAGTTTGTACTTATTCTACTTTGCATAGAACTTAATCTAAAAACTGTTTATAAAAAACATATGTCTATTTTAAAAAAGCCTTTGAAAAGCAGAAAATATCAGTCTGATATCTTAATGTCAGTCTGATATCTTTATTGAATTATAAACAGTTGAAAGGATATCAGAAATCCTTAAGTGTTTTCTTGCCGGCCTCTTAGTGGGCCTCTTAAGTTTTTATGGTGCCCCCTTAACATATTTAAATATATATTCAGAATGACTTGTTGTTATTTGTCTAATGTATGATTGGGATTGTGTGTGTGTGTTTGTGAGAGTATGTAAAGAGTTTGTGTCATTGTTGTTAATCTTTATTAATTACAAAAGTCGCATATTATGTGCACTGATTAATGCAACATCTAGGAAATTTCAACTCAAAGTCTGTGTAACAATTTTTCACACTGGCATAATAAATGTATGGCACATAAACACTTAACGTGTGTTATTTATTATTATTTTGCATTGTGCGAACAGCAACAACAATAACAATATTTAAATTTTTTAAAAGTCAAAAATAATAAAAATTAATTTACAAAAAGAAATTAGAAATGTTAAATATTTTTATTTTTAGTTTTTTTTTCTCTGTAGTTTTTATAGCCAAAATATTCCAATAAGGTGGCTTTTTAACAACTACATTTATCGTCAGGTGTTTATCTGTCATACAGTGGAAGATCTGGCAACACTATTGATATATTTTGCTCTTTTTAGTTTGCCATTCTGTCAAGCAAGACTAGGCTTAGTTCGGGACGGTCAACCAACCGTTTTATAGCCATATTCTGCTTAGTAAAAAAAATTCTCAAGAGACAATAGAGACACTGCTTCATTCATAAAAATTCATTGTTGTGCACCACTTGTGGACCAGCTAAATGAGGTCGGCGAAAGCTTTACCCTTAGCAAGGGGTACAGAGCCCTTATTGGATTATTATTTGGAGTCCTTTTTGAAAGGGTCTTTTTAAAAAGGGTATTTTACAGAAATTAATTGTGGTTATTTTATTGAACTGGTAATGGTTTTTGATATAAATTTAGATATTTTGAATTAGGCTTAAGTTCATTGATTTTTATTATCATTAAATTATTTTTATGGAAACAGGAATTTTACAACATGAAATTAATTAAAATTTTATTGATAATTTTTCCTTCTTGACAAAAACATGAAAGACAAAAAGATGAAAAACAAAAAAAATGTACTTTGGATTTCAAGAAGAGTTCTTGACAAAAAGTACGAAAAAACAGAAGTTAGGAAGAACATTTAAATCAATTAAAATAGATAATCATTTATTCCAAAATCAAATTTCGATCTACCAAGATGAAATACCATTTGGTTTAAAGATTGATGCTTGACTATTGACGTCATCCGGCTGCAATAGCCGAGTGAGTAAGACGGCAAACCCCACTGAAGAGATTGTGTGGTTACAATCGAAACTAGTCAGGGCAACCTGTCCGTGAACGCCTGGGTTCAAATCTCAGCGCAGTCAAGAATGAAAGATTATCAATAAAAAATTTTTAATTAATTTTTATGTTGTAAAATTCCTTTCTTCATAAAATTAATTTAATGAAAATTTAATTCAATGAACTTAAGCCTAATTAAAAATATCTAAATTTGGATTAAAAACCATTAACAGTTCAATATAATAACCACAATACTAATTATTATAAATAAAATGTATGTAAATATTTAGGTACATAAATATGTTTCAAAATTAGCCCCACAATATATTTTTGTTATTAGAATACTAGTAGTGATACCGATCTAGTGTAGACGATGTTTTTTTTTGAAGAACATAATCAGGCCTGTCACCTTTTGAGTCCTTTTTTCATTTCTATCGATTTGGTTTTATCTTTTTCAGACTTTGATCGATTTTCGTTTCCGAGAAAATTTATCGTTTTTCGTTTTCTGAAGCAGCTTTCTCGGAATCAAAAAACTTTTGATCGAAATTGATTTCTGTGACGGGCCCGTATAATTACATATTATACAAACATTGTTATTATAATGTTAGAGCTATAAATGATTTTGTGCAGCAAAAGCACTCTTTATTGTGTTCACTTTTTCAACATCAATCCCATAAGATTTCAGAGCAATTTTAATTAGTGTGTTTAAACCTTTTTGAAAGTTAATTTTAAAGTACTTATTTCTTGTCTCTTTTGGTAACTATATATTTTTATAGAACTTCTAAGTATAAAATAAAGGTATTATTTTTTAGGTTGTAATAGGCCAAATTATAAAGGATTACTTTTGGGACATCGCGAACAAAAATAAGTACTATTTCTAGTAGAAAAATAAGTACTCTTTTGCTCAAGTTCTCATTATTTTTCTGCTTATTTTGTAAGCAAATTTTTTGCTGGGGGAGTTCAGTGATCCACAGTTCTAAAAGAGATGCTCATTAAAATATCCGCGCTAAAGGCAGTGTTAATACTGTACGGCAGTGTTAAAAATTATTCATCTGTCTCAAGTCGTCCTCGCTTCGGACAGTGGGAGATTTTCAGAAAAACATTGCTGAATATTTTTAAGTTGTATTCATACAAAACTCAAATTATTCTAGCCCTGTTGCCGGAGGACTAACAACAACAACTATAATTATTTTGGACACCCGGTATAAATACTTAAGGTCTGTAGATTTATAGTTCCCTAGAATATTATTGGTTCACAAGGTCAAAAATTTTTGAATGCATCTACGGGACCTGATTGTGAATATTAGCCATTAAAAATAACTTTAAATCATTGAAGGTTTAAACTTCAGGCAAAAATTAAAAACTCCTATTAAATAACTTAAACTGTTATTCATTTGAAATTAAAACCAGGTTTTATTTCTTATTGCAAACATAAAGAGTAGAGCGCACACTCTACTTTATGTCTTTAATTAAAAAACTTTAAAAGCTGAATAAAAAAAATCTCTTAAACACATAAAATAACCTTATCAGAAACTTATCTAATAAAAGTCATAATTTCAAACGAAATAAAGCGACAATAACCCACAACAATTTTGAAGAAAAAAAAGGACAAGAAATTAAATATAGAAAGAAAAAAACTTTTGACAGCTGTCAAACAGATATGTGATCTTAAAAAGTAAGAAATTAAAAATAAATAAAAAACTGCACACAGTAACCAAATCATCAAGTTAGAAAAATATACATATAATTTTTAAACTAGAAATAAAACCAAATGAAATATTTTTTCTATGGAAAACAACCAGCCATTTGAATTTTGTAAACGTATCAAACACTTAAAGTGGTATTTCTCTAAGATGTGGTGGCATGAGGAATGCATGTTGTGTTCTACAATCAACCACTAAAACATCACAACAACACACAGAGCTACACAGAGCAACAACAAAAAAAAAATTATGAATACTATAGAAAACCATTTTTGAAAACAATAGAGATGCCTTGTTTCTAGTATATTTTTCTTCTGCTTCAATTTGAGTTTTAGTTTTTGAATTTTATTTTTTTTTTTTTTTTGTTAAAAATTTGTTTTCTACATGAATATGAAAAAAAAAATTCATACAAAGTTGTTGTTTTTTCTTTACTCGTTTTTGTTTAAAACAATTTAAACTGACATTTAAATTGATGGCTCAAGAGATTCTATACTGCAGATATGATATAAACAAAAACAAAGCCAACAAACGAATGAATGTCTATTAAGATCTTTAAACAACAACAACAAAAATATTGGGTTAAATTAGAGTGTAAAAAATAAAAACAAATACATTTTATTAGAGGAATTTAAATTAGCACCAAAGCCAACCGATCAAGAGGGTGAGAGATAATAGAGGAGCTATTATATAGAATGAATTGATTCTATTGAAAATACTTGTTTATAGTTCTTTTTAATAGGAATTTTTAGATAGTAAAATATTTGAAAGTGATTGAGATGTTTATACGTTAAGATACTATCCTTAAGTAGTCTAGACATAAATCTATACAAAAGCGAACGGGGATAGCGAATAATTTTAAAGTGATTTCAAAAGCTTAAATTTAATAAACCTTTTTGAAGACCTTTCAAAAATATGTTTTATCATTTTATTACAAGTTTTCCATCTCTGTTTCCAAAAATTTTTTATGTATGTTTTCGGAATGCCATTAGTGGTTTCAAAACCGACGGTCTTGCAACGCTGTCAGCTTTTAAATATCTGTCATCTGAAGTGTCATTTATTTAGTGAAAGATTTGCCATTTAGGAATATATATCGTTATGCAGAACGCGTAAAAAAAGTCAAAATTTACTACAAAAAAGTGGTGGTTCCAACGTGGCAACTTTTCGAGCTTTACGGAGTAATTATGGCCGTCATCATCGACCTACTGTGTAAGGAGTTGGCAAGGGTAAAAAGAAATTTGAAGATATCGGATGTCGTCAGGCCTGTGCATAATCGCAATGTGCGCACTCCCAAAAATATCGCTTCTGTTAGTGAAAGTGTAGCGAATAATCCGAACTTAACGAATATCGCTATAGCCGGATCATAACCGACTTTTTTTGGCCTGCAAGTGAGGGCGAAATTTGGCTTTATTGCATGGGAAGAACGCGTAATTTCAGGCGTTGTTGACGTCAATTGGCCACCAAGATCTTGCTATTTGACGTAGTTAGACTTTTTATGAGGCTACGTCAAAGCCGTGTCTACGCGAAAAATCCTTCTTACGTTAGAGCATTTGCAAACAAACATTCGTCAAAATATGATGAAAAACTACCTTAAAAGGATCGACTGATGCAACCTGTCTAGAGGCAGCCATTTCAATGACATTGTATTTCATACGTAATGGCAAGGTCAAAGCATTTTAATGAAATAAAAGTTTTGTTGAAATCATAGCTTTATGTGTGTTTATTTAACTTTACTTTTGAACCCAAAAGATGGATAAGCCGATGTTTTCCTTACTCTGAGGACTTGCCTTATTACGAGTGTTCAAAATATAATAAACCTTTTTTTAGAAACCTTTTCAGTGTCGATTTTGTAAGAGTTGACATTCATCGCCATCTCTATTTGGGGACTTCCATAACAAAACGATATAGTTCATCTTAAACAATTTTTTTAAAGTCAATATCACAACTCTACAAATTTCGAATGTTTAGTTTTATCTGAAGTCGGATTACGTGTAGGAATAACATTGACGTAATAGAAATACGCGAATGCAGACTTTCTATCACATCCCAATTTGCGAATAAACAACCAGATCCGTGAACGTACAACTTGTCAACTCGTCGCGTACAAATACATTTTTCGGATTATGACATGGATACGTTCTGTACCAGTGATGGAAAATTCAATACTATTGTACAATTTTCATCTTGCTTTAGTACTATTTTCTTCTTATGCTTCCTTGTTTAGAAATGTAGGTTCAAATGTTATTGCTGGGAAGACCAAGAGAATATTACCATTATTATTGATATTGTTTGCAAATGAGCAAAAATAAATTTGAAACGATAAATACCCAATATCGTACGTTGGCGAAAATAAAAGATTTAAAGAGGGAAAATAATAAACATTTTGGAAAAATGTCAGCAAAATTATCAAGTAAATGGTCCAACTTATGTTTCCTGATTTTTTACATATTGATATCGGAATTTTATTTATAGCATTAGTCGAGTGTGCGTTTTCAATGAAAATGATTCAAAAACGAAAATAAAGAAATCGTTTGCAAGTACAAACTCTTTTAACTTAGAAAAACTAAAGATCTTTTAAGGTAAATCATAAGCTTATATTGCTCATTTCGTGCAAGACCGTCACTACTCAAAATTTGGCATTTTCGAGTTAGTAATGCAGAAATGTTCTTCTCTTAAATCTCTACAAATTGATCTAAGAACGGAGAGAATTATCGAAAAAATAACGGTAATACAGATGCTTGTGACGCTATGACCTCTCGTAACAAACTTGAGCAATCAACATCAACAAGGTCACATTTCAGTTTGTGTTTGGCATTCCTCTTGTACATGTGGTTTTCTTTGTAGCAAAAAAGAAACATTTGATTTTATAACTGTATTTTAGTGAAAGAGAAGGTAAAAAATAATAGGTTGGAATCTTAAAAAGGCTCTCCTGTAAAATTTCAAATTTTGAGTTGTGACGGTCTTGCACGATATGTATGTAAAATATACACACACATACATGTTTATTTACATATTAAAATGAAAAATGAGTTTGTTAACCAAAAGTTTATATTTTTAAGCATTTTTGTTTTTCTTTTTTTAACTCATTCTCAAAAAAATATATTTTACAAAAAGTACCAAAACTATATCGCTCATTTCGTGCAAGACCGTCACAACTCAAAATTTGGCATTTTCGAGTTAGTAATGCAGAAATGTTCTTCTCTTAAATCTCTACAAATTGATCTAAGAACGGAGAGAATTATCGAAAAAATAACGGTAATACAGATGCTTGTGACGCTATGACCTCTCGTAACAAACTTGAGCAATTAACATCAACAAGGTCACATTTCAGTTTGTGTTTGGCATTCCTCTTGTACATGTGGTTTTCTTTGTAGCAAAAAAGAAACATTTGATTTTATAACTGTATTTTAGTGAAAGAGAAGGTAAAAAAATAATAGGTTGGAATCTTAAAAAGGCTCTCCTGTAAAGTTTCAAATTTTGAGTTGTGACGGTCTTGCACGAAATGAGCGATATATTTAATACTATTTTGCTTGGTGATCTGTACCATCTCAATTTTTCACGTACATCACTGTTCTGTACGTCACCAAATTTGAGATTAGTTTTAAGAGTGTATTAAAAATTACTTCAAAATTCTTGCGTTTTGCGTTTTCGATTTCTAGAACACCCCTGATAATTGCAAATCTATTATTAAATAATTAGGCGTAATTTGGGTTACTTAAATTGGCTTCGATGCATCGTCTGAGACATAATTTATTTTTCTAATTGCGTTAGACAAAAATAACCATTCACGGCATAATTCATCGTCTTCATCTATAACATTGGAGTACCAAATGGAGCTATTTCTCTTTTCCTTTTTTGATTTATAATAGGGTTGTAGCTATGAATGTATATCGTTTTCTTATGGAATCCTTCGTTAATTTCAAAAAAAAAAAAAAAAATTAATAAAACTACTGTCGGCGCAATTACCTTTAACGCAAGATTTGGCAAAAAAAAAAATTGTACTAATTAAAAAGATTATACAAATTTATGTTCAAGAAAAATTTAAGTGCCTTCTATGACGACCTAACTTCGCGGTGCTCTTAATACGGAGAGAAATGAAAATTTCCCAGGAGTTTTTTTCTTCTCTCATTTTTCTTTTTTCAATGCGATTTTAAAAGTAGAAAAAAAACTCCCGATGAATTTGTATTCATAATTGGGTTGTATGTATACCGTTTTCTTATGGAACTCCACGTAAAATATTTTAAAATCGTCAATTAAACTACAATCTAAACAGTTAATAACGATACTTTACCGCAAGATTTGGAAAAACACCTGCGCTTGCCGTGTATCCACACAAATGTGTGTCTTCTATTACGACATTACTTGACGGTGCTCTTAGCCCGAAGAGGGAACGGACCCCTGGTGAAGGCAACCACACACATATGGCAATTAGAACGTAATTGTCCAGACAATGCACTTAGTCCTTGCTTAGGAACTAAAGCTACCGCACAGAGACATCAGGCCTCCTCCAATCGGCTTCTATTTTGGAAGGATCAGCGAATGGGTTCTGAACGGGACTAATCGAGTCTGGGGGAACCGAACGGACAGTAGGGTATCACGTGCGCTGTGGTCGGTGCTTAGGAAGTCCAATTCGGATTTGCTGCTGGGCAGCAATAGCGTATGTGTTAGGACCATGATAGGTTTTATCACGGGCCACTGTATGATAGGCAGGATGGCGGAAAGAATGGAATCTGACTTGGATATATGTAGGTTGTGTGAGGATCCAGAGGAGGCAGTTAAGCACATTATCTGTCACTGTCCCAGGCTGCAGAACATCAGGCTGAGATGGCTAGGTAGTATTTTCTTAAGAGAATTGGGAGATGTCTCGGGCTGTGGGCTTAAGCGTCTAAAGAATTCGTAAAGGGAATGACCTCGCAACAGAAGACTGGGACTGGGTACATGTAGGGCAATTTTCGGTTTTGTATGGTTGTTTTTTTTTTTTTTTTTTTGTTTGGTTAAAATGTTTTATTATCACCTACTTTCTCTCAAAAGAGTCCTCTCCTTGTTGGGTGATACTAGGTCGCGTGTTAGCAGTAACAATCTGGTCAGTCGCGATCTGACCGTGTAAAATCTTTATATAAAAGATGAAATTTAACTTTAACTGGATATTAAATGTCAGCTTAACATTTAATAAACGTTAAAAAACAAATGCTTAAAAGTCATTTCTATTGTAAAAATTCAAATCAATCATTTTTTACGATTTTTAAGACATTTACATCCAAATCTATTAAATATGTTAAAAATATTGGCAATATCTTTTGGCACTTTAACAAAAAAAAACACCTTAATAATTTTAAATAATCATTTAAAACAACAATTTGTTACACAAATTTCACATATAATTTAAAAAGCCATTACATTAAAGTCCATTCAATGTAACAAATCGAATTTGAATTCAAATCATAATTATTTTCAAATTAAGCAAAAATAACTACGAAAAAAATAACAAAATATTTTTCTTATTTAAAAACACAAATATTTTTTTTAAAGGGGGGTTCATTAAGAGCGACGCATTTTGAATAATGTTTTCAATTGAAAGACTTGCGGATTAGTTATGAATATGATTTTTTTTCAAATAAGAGTAAGAATGATGTTAAAATTTTTGGCATATGACATCGTTCGAATGTTCGACTCGTGCCCATATATCGGCGCAATTGTCAGGAATTTCGCTTTCAATGCTCTTTTTATGTAACAAGGCGGCCACTTTTTATTACCGTTACGTAAGTTAACTTTCTGGGCGAAACTGGTATTCGATAATTCGATTGTTGATGGCACGTTTTGCCATACTGTTGGAACCACATATTGCCCGAGCTGCTCCATAAAAAACACCGATATAATGGCCCTGTAGCGATCGCCCTAGACGGTCTGTGCCACTCTATTTCCATCAAACAATAAAAAGGGGCTAATGATGCTGCCGGCATGAAAACCGCTGGAAACAGTTAATATTTTCGGATAAAGTTGTGCCTTGTGCACGTGCGATAATTTTTTGCTTGCTGACAAAACCCTGAAGGACGCCTTCTTGAACCGTTTCGTCGAAAGTCGAACGTGAACTTTGATTAAATAATTGAATAATTTGCAAACTCTCTTGAGGCGTGATTATGTTAAAATGGCGTTAACTGGGGTTCGTTTGCACTTCTATTCGAGAAATGTCAAAAACAAATAGCGTCGTACAAACTGAAAAACCCAACATCTCTTTTTTTATTTTTTAAATTGGACAAGTCAAATTGTATCATGAATTCATACGAGCAGATCATTGAAATGTGTCAATGTTTTCGTTCGTTGTACAGTTTCAAATTATGGAAACAAATCGAAGAAACTGTATAAAAAATAGATTTTCATGTGGAGTATTTTTATGTCATTTTCCATCTCAGATGTCAATTTGGTGAACATGATTTTTTTCCTCTGGTTTATTTAATTCAAGTCAGTTGGTCTATTTGTCTGTCGGTGGAAGTTTGTAGTGGAATTTTAATGTTGACAAAAATTTTTTTACTTTAAAAGACAGAAAAAACTGTTTTTTATGTTTTCCTTTCATCATTTTTATACAATTTTCTTTTGTAGTCAGTCAGTCATATTGGAGGGAAAATATGTAGAAATAAAAATAAACGACCTGTTATGAATGACAATATTTTTTTATTTTTTTTTTTTTTTTAAATATATTATAATACGAATTACTATCGTAGAGATACATTGTTGTGATGTTAATGTGTAACAGTGGGAGAAAAAATTATTCTAAACTGTTGTTTAAAAAAATAAAGCTTCAAATCCAATTAAAAATTCAACAAGTTACAGTGCTATATTCGGCTGTGCCGAATCTTTGATACCCTCCACCGACAGGAGTGGGCTCTTTATAATAAATACATATATATTATTAACTAAGCTTCACAAAAACGAACGTCGGCATTAAAATTGGTTGCGGTTTAGACCTGAATTAAATTATTGACCGACAATAAGAACGTTTTATGCGTTTCTTGTTAGAACTTTGAACTGGCTTGAGTAAAATATCATGGTTCGTAAAAGTTTTAGCCGAACTAAAATAATTTTTAGGAGCGTAATTTGTATTGGACCTATGGTAAATTATGAACCAATCATCCCAAAATTCTGAAGACTGATTTTTGGTATTACAAAAAATAAATCAGAATATATTTCCATACAGCAGTGTAATTAGTTTTACCGTGAATTTCACAAAATTGCATGATATTTTTTCTGGCCATATGAATCTAACTTGGAAGATATATTTCCGCAATATCTATATCTGTTATGGGTTTATATGGGGCCTAGTGTAAATTATGGTCCGATTTAAAAAAGATTTCACAGTGCGATTTCTGGTCCTACAAAACTGTACCGTACAGCATTTAATTATGATAGCATTATTTATTACGGTTTTAGGGGGACTAAACTGTTTTCCGGGAGTAGGGTTTATATGGGGAATAGAGTAAATTATGGACCGATCTTCAAACAATTTTGAAGTAAACAACATTTTAGAATGATAGCGTTATTTATTACGGTTTTGGGCGTACTAAAATATTTTCCGGGAGTAGGGTTTATATGGGGTCTAGGTTAAATTATGGGCCGATCTCCACGAAATGTAGAACATTATGATTTGCAGTCGTATAAAACGAATTCGTGCAAAATTGTATATCATTCCGTACATTATTCCACCAATTATATTAGTTTTTATATCAAAATTATAAATTTTTTTAGGGTGGTGGTTCCACATTTTGATTCATAGTTCTGATCCTACTGAAGCGATGTTGCTGGATTTCAACCCCAAGCAGCTTAGGATAACTACATGATATTTGAGATCAAGTTTGTTCTTTTCTTTTGCGTTTTTCGAAAGTGAGTGTATTTTCATCAGACGGACAGACAGACGGGCATGGCTAAGTAGACTTAGAATTACTCAAGGATCCATAATATATATACTTTATGGGGTCTTAGATGTATTATAAAAAAGTTTCTCACGGAATGACAAACTTAGTATACCCTCATTCACCACAGTGGTGGTGGAGGGTATAAAAAGAAACCTTTTAATAAAACAAGATGGAAAAATTTGTAAATGTTACATATTTTAATGCGTTTCCAAATGAACTGTTTTGTAAAATACTGCGTTTTATTTTTATTTTTTAAAAGAATATTTTTTTTTTATTTAAATAAATTAATAAGGGTTTTCATAAGAGCGCATTTGTGCAAATGTGCATTTGCGCAATTTTAAACAATTACTGTCAGTTCTTATAAAACGTCAATACAAAAATAAATTAAATAAGTAATAAAAAAATATGTAAAGGGTGATTTTTAACCGTAGTTTTTTTAAAAATCTAATGAAACACTCAAATTTGCATCATATATTAAAAATTTTTATTGGAATCGATAAATTGGTCTTTGCCATTTACTTTTTAAAAATAACTTCATGTAAATGTTGCTCGCGGCTCCGATTCAAATGGTCCATTCGTAAGGTCGAATTTTGCACCACTTTTTCGAGCATTTCGGCCTGTATTCCATGAATAACACGTGTTATGTTATACTCTAAGGCTTCAATCGTATTTGGCTTGTCCACATAGACCAACGACTTCACATAACCCCACAAGAAATAGTCAAGAGGCGTCAAATCAGAAATAACAAACATTTTAAATACATTTAATTCTTTTCATGCGGATATAAAGTTTACAATGGAAAAGGAGTTTGAATCAAGATTGTCTTATTTAGACACTTTGATAATAAGAAAGGAAAAAAGTTTATTAATTGATTGGTATCAAAAACCAACATCGTCTGGTAGAATAATTAACTATTTTTCAAATCATCCAAAAAGAGTAATAATTAACACTGCTAAAAATTTTATAGGAAGGGTATTGACAATAAGTGATACATGTTTCCATAAGAATAATAAAGAAAAAATTTTTAGAGCATTAATGGAAAATAGTTTTCCAAAAGAAATTATATCTGATTTATTATTAAAATATAATAACCATAGAATAAACAATTCCAACAGTAACGCAGAACCGAAAATTTATAAGTCGGTAACTTATGTACCAAGATTTTCGGAAAGGTTAGAAAAATCAAATATTTATGATGCGAAAATATATAAAATTGCACATAAATCTTATAACACAATAGGTAGATTATTCACTAATATGAAGGATAAAATAAATAAGTTAGAAATGTCAAATGTAGTTTATAAAATACCTTGTAAGGGAAATGTTAATGGACAATGCAGTAGAGTGTATGTTGGTACAACGAAAAATAAACTTAAAACTAGGATAGCAGGACATAGGTCAGATCAAAAATATAGGAATATTTCATCACAAAAAACAGCTTTATCAACCCATTGTGCAAGTCTAAGCCATTATCCTGATTTTGAAAATATATCGGTTTTGAACACGGAAAAGAATTATAAGCGTAGATTTATGTTAGAAATGTTGCAAATTATAAAGATACCAACAATATCAAGAATTAATTTTAAGTCAGATACTGAAAATGTAGCCCAAAATTATAGACACTTAATTTATAAAAATAGAAACGGATATTAAAAATTTATTTAAACTGTAATAGATTAGGTTAAAATTGGAAAACCTTTTTGTATTTAATTGAAAATATGACATTTTGTTAAATTTGTTAAATTTGTTGAATTTATTGAAAATTGTTAATTTTTGTCAAATATTAAAGAAAAAATCCCTGAAGAAGGCACACAACGGAGTGCCGAAATATTGGATTCAATAAAATTTAATATTATTTATAAAAAAAAGAAAAAGACCTCAAGCTTAATAAAAAGGATTAATTAAAAAATTTTAAAGGTCGAATAAGAGCCAATTTATAAAAATATATATGTTTTTAAACTGGATTTGCATCATGCCTTTTTTTTTTGTTTTTTTTTTTTGAGGAACAGTTGTGACGATTTCTCATGTCTTTTTACACTCTTTTTTTTTTCAAAAAATTTATGTTCTTGCGAAAAAGCTTGCAGTTGATGGTTAAGGTACCGTAAACTACGGATTTAAGAACATGTCATATAAGAAAATATCGCTTTTGAGAAAGTATTTCAAAAGCACAATGTCTTTCTTCATACATTGCCGCTCACTTGAATAGGTTTCGCTTATTAATTAATTAGTTATATAAAATTTTAAATATTAAAATATTGCATATTGCAAAGGTCAACAAGAAAAAGGAAGACAAAAACATGAAAAACAAGAAATGTACTTTGGATTTCAAGAAGAATTCTTGACAAAAAGTACGAAAAACAGAAGTTAGGAAGAACATGTAAATCAATTCAAGTAGGTAATCATTCATTCAAAGCAAATTTTGATCTACCAATGTAAAATACTATTTGGTATAAAGATTGATGTTTGACTATCGACGTCATCCATCGTCAATGGCGGTGAGACCTAAACGACAAGATTGAAGAGATTGTGTGGTTACAATCGAAACTAGTCTGGCCAACCTGTGCGTAAAAACCTGGGTTCAATTCCCAGCTCAGTCAAGAATGAAAAATTATCAATAAATTTTAATTAATTTCATGTTGTAACCGTGATGACTAAATCTTTTTTGTCTAGCACTGGCAGGACATAAAGTAAATATTAGGATAAGATTTGATTAATTATTTTTAATATATGAAGATTCAATAAGCAAAAAAAAAAAAAAAAAAAAAGAAGCCTGATTAAAATATCGAAATTTGGATTAAAAACCATTTACAGTTCAATATAATAACCACCATACTAATTATTGCATTATATATCATTAAAAAGAAAAAAATTACAGCAACAATCAAAATTTTAATTTTTATTTTTTTTTATACTCTGTTTTAGGACACAATTTCTTGGCTCATTTGAATAGGTTCAACACGACATTAATTAAAAAACAAACAAGGAAATATAATTTTCATTAATTTTATTTTTACTTTTAATGAATTTTTACAATAATTCAATAAAGATTTTACAATGTGTATATCCTCCTTTATTGGATATTACTTCAAAATACGATTTGGCAGGGATTTATAAAGATTCTCAAATAATCACACTTATTCCATTTAGAGACATCAACACGAAACGATGTCGTTTCGTGTCGATTGTTGTAAATCGGTATGCATATTGTCAATATCAAGTTTTATCGAAAAGCGCCGATGTATTTTTGGTATGCCGTACGCAACGTCAACGTCTGCATCGATATAAATTGAATCTGATTTTGTCGTTAGTCTTAATGGTGTCGAAACAGTTTTATTCCTATTATGTAACAACGCTGGTCAGCAAAACACAAAAAGCGTCGAGAGCAAGATCTTTTTATGTGATTTTAATTGACTTTAGCGAGCTGAATCCAAATCTATTTACAGATTCATGGGCTAGACCAATATTTCGCCCAAAACAAGCCGGTTATGCTAATACATTTTATCATGACTTGAGATCGATTTTTCCGAGTCAAAGCACTTACAGATGATCAGGAAAAAAATCCCTTTGAGTCATCCAAATAATTTTTTTTTATATTTTGAACTGTTTCGGAATTATTCAGAAATTAGTGGCAATAAATTTTTTGCAAAATTAGTTCGATGCTAATTTTATGTATAATTCACTATTGTCGGCATGAATAATATTTCGCTCGAAATAAGTCGAATATGGTAATATATTTCATCATGTCTTGAGAAGGCGTTATCCGATTTGGAAAGAATTACCATCAAATGATTTGGAATTAAATTCCCTTTAAGCCATCTCGACAACATTTTTTTAAATTTTCAACAGTTTCGGAGATACATATTCAGAAAATGTTTGCTTTCAAACGTTCATAAATAAAATTATAAAAGCAAACATTTTCCCAAGGCGAATTCATTACAGGTAATCTCGGTATTACAACAAGTACAACTCGTACAAAAACCACAAGCAATTTGTTTTTGTAAAATCATTGTACAATGTGAAAAACCGAAACAAATCAAAACAGAAACAAAGATAATAAACAAAATTTTGACATCCAACAATTATAAAGCTAAAAAAAAAAAGTTATCAGCAGGGCTTTTAGGATCACCTGTAATGAATTCGCCTTGCATTTTCCACTTTTGTAATTTATCGGAACGATAGGAATATAATAAGCCATAAACCTTGAAAATGTTGATTTTATTTCGAATTCATAAAAATGTTTATTTATAATACGAATTCAGAAATTTCATGAAAATACTTTTATGTGTAAATGCGGTGTTATATAAAAATCAAATTTTGTGACTTTTGGTGAATATTTTCTTAACAAAAATCATAAGAAAATAAAATTTGGCGAATTTCGGCGATTTTCGGTGCATTATTGGCGACGAAGGTGAAAAAAATCGGACAACCCTGATTTATGCAGACATATGTATACGCCATGGTACGAGGGCGGATCAATCTACTGCGCCATTTCTCTAGGTAAGGAAATAGGAAATAGTCACTGGGGGCTTAATCCGGAGAATATGGCGGATGAGGTACCACTTCATGTAATTTTGACATTGAGACTGCACACGTGTGCACCCGTGCAATATCCTTATGAAAAATAACTTTTTTCTTGGCCATATGGGGTCGTTTTTTTAATCCTCGTTAAATCGGGTCCAATAAGTTGGCATAATATTCGCCGTTTATTGTTTTTCCCTTTTGAAGGTAATCGATGTGGATTATCCCGCGTGCATCCAAATAAACTGTTGCCATCATATTATTGGCTGACAAACTTACCTTGGCCTTCTTCGGAGCCAATTCACCCGGAGGAACCCATTGTTTAGACTGCTACTTGGTCTCTGGAGTGTTGTAATGGATCCATGTTTCATCCACAGTTACAAAACGCCGCAAAAACTCATTTGAATTGCGGTTAAACAACTCCAAACATTCCTTTGAAGTTGTCACACGATTACGTTTATGGTCAATTGAGAGCAAACGCGGCACCCATCTTGCAGACAGCTTTCTTAAACCCAGCTGATCATTTAAAATCGAAATCACACTGCCATATGAAATGCCTATGGCATCAACAAACTCACGCACTTTTACTCTTCGATCGGCCAACACCATATCGTGAATTTTTTCGAGATTTTCGGGTGTAGTGACTTCAATTGGCCGTCCAGCGTAATTTGTACTTGTGCGACCACAACGAAAGTCAGTAAACCACTTTTTTACCATTGAAATCGATGGTGCAGAGCCCGCATAGTATTTATCAAGCTTTTCCTTTGTTTGATTGACGGTTTTTTTCGCAAAAAATAAATTCACTTTTTTCCATGTTTAAAAAAATCCACGAGGTTGTATGTTTTGAACAGCTGTTAAACGCAAAATAAATGACGGAACTTGCTCAAAACTTGACAGTAGTCTATTAACAGGTGGTACTTTATGTGAGCAGTGTTGCATTTCATATAACTACGAGGCAAGTTCGAAAAGTCACGAACTTATTGATCCACCCTCGACACTTACCAAGTTCACTTGCTTGGGAATATTTAATACGTATGTACATGTGTACATACATTTTTCGGAAGATATACATAAGCTTACCACGCATTACAAGAAAAGTTTAATATAAGCTTGCTTACATATAACACAGAATGTTCAATAAAGTATTTCTTCATTTAGTAAAAAGTATTAAAAAGTAACAAGAATTACAAAAAGTATAACATTTAGGTGCATTTTGTAAAAGTAGCAAAAAAGTTTCCAAGCAGTGGAAAAAGTGGCAAATTGCTACTTTAGTAGCACCAACGGTAACGCTGCTCACAATTAATAAACTCTTAGATGTTACAGAATCTAGTTCAAATGGGATTTTACGTGAATTCGGTGTTAGCACAAAAAAAATTTGCGTTTTTACAAAAAAAAAAATTGTTGTTAACATTTACTTAATAACAATTTCCCCCATTTTGCCCGCCACTGTTATTTGTCTACAAAATTGAGGTTATAACATGATGACAGGTTACATTACATTCTTGATAATTGTGAGAAAATTTTAGCTGTTTTTTTTTATTCATTCATTTGTTATTTTGTTATGGATTTTTTTGTGGTTTTATGGTTGTGGCAAACAAAAACTTCAACTTTAAAATACATTCATGATTCGTTTTTGTACTTGATTTCTTGTCGATGTTATTTCATCAAATTTTAAATTTTCCATAGCCAATATCATTAATATTCTATATGAGTTCTATTAAACCGTCATTAATAATCATTTAATAACAATAGCAACAACAAAATTATTACAATAGAAAAATATTCCCCCTTTTTACGATTTGGCAATTTAATTGAATGGTGTTTTTAAAAAAAAAAGAAATTTATTGGAAAATACACACAACCTGTTGCTGTTGCATATTTTGACTCTCTTTAAATGGCTGTGTCGTACCTTTCTTTTACCCTAAACAAATAAATTGCAACTTTTTTTTCAGTTGTTGCCAAAAATAATTATCATATTGATTATGTCAAGAAATTGACAACAATACTGCAGCAAACAACCGACAATCATTTCCAATTTACACCATATTTTGCAAAACAACCCCTGTGTTAAAAAAGAAGAAGCAAAAAACTTATTTGTTCGATTGCATGATTTGGGATCCTTAAATCTACAATGACACATCCTTTAGGTTTATAAATAAATTTATATGTTATTTTAATTTATCAATAATTGCCAATAATCAGAAAACCAAACGCGAAACATAAATTTTAGTGAAGGGAAGGGAAAGAAAATTTTATACTTGCACGAAAGGACTGATAGACAGACAAAAAAAAGGTAAATTCTTGTTATATTGACTTTAGATTGACAGGCGTTAAGTGTTGATTGGAATTGTGTTGTTTTTTTTTTTTAGTTATTGGCAAAATCATTTGATTGTTTTTTTTATCTGTTTAATTTCCATATTTGAACAGTTAGATGATCCTTAAATTGGTTTTTTTTTCTGCTAACCGAACAAAATGAGGGACGAAGCATTCAAAAGATTTGCATTTCATTAAAAAGCTCATCATCGGGTGATATTTTAACTGCTTCGGTTTTGAAAATTTAAAAAAAAAACAGAGAAACTTTGCAAACTTAAAAAAAAATATTTATTTGTGGCGATATATATCTGGCATTTACTTTTTAAGATTATTTCACGTTAATGTTGCCCGCGGCTACGCAGTATGTGGTACACCTGTGAGCTCCAATTTTGTCATACTTTTTCCAGCATCTGACCGGTATCTAGGGAGATCGAACGGTTATTATACGACCGGTTTTAATCGGTTATTTAAGTTTTGCCCAAGCCGGGTTTAAAATTAAAATGTCCATTTTTCGAATATCGAACAAGCCGCTTATTTTGGTATAATAAAACGGATATTTTAATAATGTGTAATTTACACGGTGTTTACATTTACAAGTACTGTCAAGACAGTTGCAATACATGCAAACTTTTTCACTAATACATGTACACTTTTGCAAATGTCTTGTCTACTGTCTAAAATTTTGCAGACAGTAAAATGGACAGTGATTTGACATTTGAAATTTCGTTTGCAAAAGTAAAAAAAAATGAACAATTAATAGAAAATTAATAAATTATGCTTTGGTTTTGTATGTTTTACTTAAGTGTTATCTATGGACACAAAAAGTAGTTGTTAAATGTTATTTTTAATTTGTTAAGTTCATATAAAAAACGTTTAGCTAGAACTTGCACTGCGATATTCACGTTAGACATTTTTTTAATAATGAACTGTCTTAACAACTGCCTGGACGCCTACGTCACGAAGACAGCAAGTAGTGTTTTTGGCAGCTAATATGTATTTGCTTACTGTCTTGCCAGTACTGTCAAATGTAAACGCTGTGTTAGATACTTTTTCCTAACTCTTGTTGCAAATGTACCCGTAATTTAAGTATATTTCTAAGTGAGTATTGGGCAAACTTAAAATTTTTATGAACAATGTCAAAACAAAATGTAACAAAAGTCAAAAAACATTATGAACAATGTTAATACAAATCGCTTATAAAAACCCAAAAAAAAATCCCAAAACCCATTCAAAATACTACAAAAACGTGTTTAGTTAAAAAGTAAATAGTAATTTGTGCGAGAGTATTCTAGATATTAAATATCTAGAAGATGTTATCTCTGGAGATATTAAAAAGACATAGTTGGGTCCCTGAAGTGCCTTAAAATTATAAGTTGGAAAGGTTTTTCAACATCACGGCTTATTAATCACCTTTAATTAGTATACAGTAGCGATGCCAATGCCGAAATCCCGATCTCGAAAATTCCCGAACATCTACGATAAATGAAAGAATTTTTTCCATGTCAAGTTTTGTCAAAACTAATGATATATATCACTTAAATCCTTAATATTTAAATCAAATAATTTTTCTAAAAGATTACCATCTCCTTAAACTATTAAAGCACTTATAAAATGATCTCCCAGTTTATTGTTTAATTCAGAGTTCCGAAAAATTCATATATGATCGCTCATATTTAACCATTCATGAATTTTTTCATGAGTGAGGAATTTAAAACGTGTAATTTTTTTCACAACCATGAATGAATTGTGCATTTTTTTGCCAATTCATTCATGAGCGTGAGGAAAAATAAATTTTTGCCTTTCTTCAGTCATGAAGAATGAGGAAACAAAAAATTTTCTTAACGCTCCTCACCTGTAATGTTGTTGTTGCACGACAGTTTGCATGACCATAGCACGAATGCCTTTGTGTGTTTTTTGTTGTTGTTAAAGGCAACGAGCCAAAGTGTGTGTTGAATTTTTTGTAGGCAAATAGTATTTAAAAAAAAAAACTAAAAGAACTGCACATATCGTCATCTTAAATGCAGAATATTGTAACATCAAATTTCATAAGTTTTCATGAGAAGAAAAAAAACCTTGTAAAATGGAAATTAATTGAGATATAAAAGCAATTTTAAATATTTAGGATAAACGATTTTTTTTGATGGAAAAATATTATTTTTATTGTTATTTATTCAGTTATGTGTGTTACGTAATTTTAATTTGTAATTCTCTGAAACAAAACGACGAATCATCAACGAAAGTATGATAGTATTAAGTTAAACAAACATTTAAAATATTAAATAATGAAATATTTTTGTTAAATTACAGCTATAATAGAATATAAAGACAATGCACTTGGTTATAAATGTAATAATGCGTTTAAACAATAAATTTAAATATGGTTAATTGCACATATAAAAAAGATAACCACACAATTAATATGTAGCATCATTAGGTTTGCGTTGACATGGTGAAACCAGTTTGATTTTCTGATTCAGCGCAGGCAGTACTGCATTTGAGAACGTAGAGATGTTATATTATTAGAGATATTATTATGACATATTATTTATAGTTTTTTATTTCTAAAAAGATATGGATTTAACTAAAAAATGTACTTCATTAAATTTAACTATAAATTGATTTTAAAAAGCCAACTTTTCCATTATAAATAACGTTTATTTTGATCTCCTTATAATGAATTTTCTCAATTGAATTTTTCTTTACAATAAACAAATTTTGTAAACAAAAATTTGACTCAGATAAATACATGTATATTTGTCTCCATATAAGGAATTATTTAAAAAAAACTTCTGTTGCCCATACTTATAACGCTATATACGGAGCAAGAAGTAAATTTTAATTAGTTAATTTCTGAAAAATTTAAATAAGAAGAATGAAAGAGTTTTTCAATTAAGAGTACTTTTGATAGTTGAATTATCCTAAAAAAAATACTATAAGTATTTTATAAAGCCGTAAAAGGATTAACACAAAATATAGCTAAACAAGTAATATTCCAGCACTTTATAAAAAATGCTATTATTCTTAAGATGTAGAAGACAAGTAATTTAGTATTTAACACAAAAGGCTTTATAACAGTCTTTTTGAGGATATTGATGAAGGACTACTTGGAAGAATGCAATCATAACAAAAATACCAGATTATTTGCGTGGAAAAAATATTTCTATTATATTAAAACCATTCTATATTAATAATGAAGACAGATTCTGGTCCAATAGTAACAGATTCATTATAGGAAACTCGACTGTATTAAAATTTATTAAAAAGTATATATGTACATACGAGTATATTAACTCATAAGATTAAAAACGAAACAAATGATGAAAAACCCATATCATAAAAATAATGGCAGTCTGCTGGAAGAAAAAAGTAAGGACCTGCAGATGGTACTATTTATTCTTGGAAATTCTTAGCTTATAGGAGTGCAACGGCTTTAGCTGTGAAATTTCTAACAGTCCAATGTTGAAGAAGCTGATAGTCGTACTTAATATAGGTTTTGCAATACATATACATATACATTATATATATATGGATTCGGCTTATAATAATTTTGCAGCACTGTTTTTCTTTTTGCTTATGCAATAATTTGCAGTTTTATCACTTATTCCACTAACACGTTCAGAGTAAGAAACAGAATACCCATTTTTGACGTAAAAAAAATTAATGTGTTCGTAAAAATATATGAAATACTCTCCTAATTTTGTTTAATTAAGTTTATTCATTATGATAAGCCATTTTTGATTTTGTTAATAGCTTGGATATTTTTTAAGGTGGAAGTATAAAATTTTTTTAAAATTTTTAACGTGAATCGTAAACAATAAAAAAGTCTATTTCAAAATTTTCAATGATACATTGCTTTGCATTTAAGCAAACGATATGTATACTGTTGTAAAAAATTCTTTGATGCTTTTAAAAGTGTGTTTGTTACAATTTTGCCACATAAATAAAATTTTTAAGCCCCATCACTGGTCTGGACTGTTTCGTGCGAGAAGAAGATTAATTTTATTCTCTCAAAAATCGATCTCATATTTAAGGTGTTTTATTTCATTTAGGGGGTACAAATTCTTAAGGGCAAATTTGGGGGCATAAATACATATTTAGGGGGTTTCACTATTTGTTTGTCTATACATAACAATAACTAAGTAATACTAGATATACCGGGTATCCGCCGGGTATACTACTTTGTTTGTTGGCGGCGTAAATGGTCTTGTGGAAGAAGCTCTTGTGTCAACTGAATCTTAAATGGAAACAAATGCAAAATTGTGGCCAAAGTTGTTTTTTGAAGACCATGCTCCTGAGCACGGCGTCGAATTGAGGTTGATGGATTGTTTTGAACACTTTCTTGAGCATCAGTAATGTTTTCAGCCGACCTTGCAGTACGTTGTGGTCCATGCTTGGGCCTATCACCTACAGAGCCGCTTTCTTCGAAATCATTCACTATACGATAAATAGTGCGTTTTGTTGGCACGTTGTTTCTCCCAAAAATTTCACGTAACTTTCTCACCGTCACTGTAATCGATGATTGATTTTGATAAAATGTATCTTTTGACGATAAAAACACGTTGGTTTATCGAATATTTTTCCATAATTAATTTGTCTACTTCACGACTGCCAAATTTGAGCTGTCAAGACTAAAGTTTACCAAAATGGCGGCAAAACAAAGTAGTATACCATCCCGGCGGACACCCTGTATTTTACAGCTTGTTTTTTGGTTGAGCAAAAATAATTTTTGAAAAGATTTAAAAAAAGAAAGCATTTAAGAGTGAAGTATTCCTGAAATGCTCATACTGTTTAATTCCGATAAGATATTAAAATATAACGAAAATGAAGTTCACAGAGGGGTTCCTCAAGGCTCTATTTTGGGTCCCCTGCTGTTTTCGTTGTATATAAATGATCTGCCAGAGGTATTAAGCCATTGTGGAATACAAATGTATGCTGATGATGTACAATTGTACTTAAGCACCAAAATAGAAAGTGTAAGTTCTTGTATTGATTTAATAAACAATGATCTTAATAGAGTTCATCACTGGGCATGCATGAATGGTTTGTGCATAAATCCATCGAAATCAAAATGCATTTTCATATCCAGGAATAATAAGAAAACACTAAATAACAATGCTTTATTATTAATTAACAACAATAAAATCGACTTTGTGCCATCGGCATCAAACTTAGGAATTACGTTCAATGCTGAGCTTTCATGGTCAAACCATATTTGTATTATTGCAGGAAAGGTACATGGAATGCTAAGAAACTTATGGGCTATTCAAAATTTCACTCCATTTAATATGCGATTGCTATTAGCTAAAACTTATCTAATACCGGTTTTACTATATGGATGTGAAATATTTGCAAATTGCGACACCACTGATTTTCACAGACTTGAAGTAACCTATAATAATATAGCTAGATATGTTTTTAATCGTAGTAGAACTGATAGTATTTCGTCGTACTCCTTTCAGCTCTATGACATGTGCTTTGAAAACTTACTAAAATACAAAAGCCTCCTCATGATGCATAAAATAATTTATATAAAGGAGCCAGAATATCTATTTAGTAGAATTATTTTTGCCAAATCTCCACGCGGTAAAAATTTGATTTCTCAAAAATATAGATATCTTATCTCTTCAAGACAATTCTTTAACTACACAATTAGTCTCTGGAACAAATTACCATCACGCTTTCAAACACTTAGCAACACTGCGGCCTTTAAAAAGGAATTATTAAATTATTCTAAAAATCTTTAATATAACTTATATCTTTTTTTTTTTAAATTTTTTTATCTTATAAATTTGAATGTATGTATGTATGTATAACATAATTTAATAATACAATGTTTATATGTTTCAATTGCCATGTTACTTACTATCACTGTAAATTATAAGATTTATATCTTGTTGTGATAGGTATTAAAATAAAAATAAAATGAAAATGAAAATAAAAATGAAAATAAAAATGAAAAAAAAAAAAAAATTAAAAAAAAAACATGACCATCAAACTAATCAAGCTAAAGCTTTATTTTTTACAATTTTTATTGACTTCCTTATCTTTGTTTATAAGAAGATAATTGTGTAATTCCACTAAGAACCCGTTTAATGATGTTTGATCCAGCAAAAGTCTTGCAAAAGCAAAAAAATGTTAAAAAAAAACTAGTGGTTACGTGTAGGACGTCAAGTATTTAATAAGTGTGAACCTACCTTTAGTCTATGTTGATCAGATACTAGGGTGTTTAGCCGATTAATTATTGTTCGATTAATCGAGAAATTTTAGAGGATTAACTGTTCGATTAATTTAAAATTGCTGATTTCGATTAAAGGATTAATCGAAGAATTTATGCCGATTAATCGAATAACCATACATATATGGATTTTCTGTCAAATGTATAATTGTTTAAAGTTTTAAGTCAAATAAACAAACCAAATGTATTTGTCCGTTGGAATTAAAAAAAACGGTCATGTTTAATGACTAATTCATATACATGGGCGTTTTGCTTACTGAAAAAATTTTCAGTAACCCGAAAATTTTTACCGATTACTGAAATAATGCACTAATCCGTTAATTTTTACTTATTATTGAAACAAATGCAAAAAATATTTTTAACCCTGGAGCCACGTTCGATAAATCACTTTCAGGTTGTTGGTGTTGGAGACCTCACGGTTGTTACAGGTGAAGCTAGGGACAAAACGGTCCTGGCACTAGCATCGGTATACTTACCATATGAGGCTACCGATCCACCTGGTGTGAAAGTACGTGAGTTGGTGGAGCACTCGAGCAGAAGGGGCTCGAGACTGGTACTAGGTTGTGACGCTAATGCACACCATACCCAATGGGGAAGTACCGACATCAACAAAAGGGGTGAGTCTATGTTTGATTTTATTATTGCTAGCAATCTTTACATCTGTAATAGGGGGAATACGCCAACATTCAGAACTAGAGATAGGGAGGCAGTAATAGATGTAACATTGACGAACTATAGAGACTTAGTAGATGATTGGAGGGTGGCTTTGGAATATTCCTTCTCTGACCATGGTCGTATATCCTTTAATCTAAACTTCGAAAAGTCAAAAAGGCGTCCTTATAGGAATCCAAGGAGGACGAACTGGGATTCCTTTTCGGGATTGGTGAATAGTAACCTTAGAGTTACACACGATTGGGGGTCGACTTCGGCCGGCGTGGAGCACCTGGTGGGTACCTTTACGGAGGTGTTGACCAGTAGCTATGAGCGATCTTGTCCGCTGAATTTTCCGGGTAGGCGCTCGCAACTGAGATGGTGGACAGGTGAGTTGAGGACTCAAAGGACCACTGTCAGAAGGTTATTCAATAGAGCGAAGCATACGCGTAGGGATGAGGACTGGAGTAACTTTAGGATAAGTTATAATAGGTACTAGGGAGATATTAGAAGGGCTAAAAGGGACTCGTGGATCAAATTTAACGAGTCAGTCGAATCTGTAAATGAGATGTCCAGGTTCAGAAGGATTTTATCCAAGGACCCTGTGGTCCCGGGATTTATTCAGATGGTATATTTCCGGCTATGCTACAGAATATCCAGGGATCATCACTCCTATTGCTGGTGGAACTATATAGGGTATGTCTGCTAAATGGCTACATTCCTAGAGGGTGAAGAGAGGTCAGGGTTATTTTCATACCTAAGGCAGGTAGAACCGGTCACTCTAAACCCAAGGATTTTAGACCTATCAGCCTATCGTCTTTTCTTGTGAAGGTCTGTTGAGAGTGCGCTTCATGATGTGGTGGGTTATATAGAACGGGGATTGCGAGACAAGGAATACACCTTGGCGGCTTTCCTGGATATAGAGGGGGCCTTTAATAATGTGAAAATAGAGGCCATAAGGCAGGCACTGAGTGATTTAGGGGTTTCGTTATTCTTGGTCGAATGGATAGCTCTGATACTTAGCAGCAGAGTTATTCACTCGGACTGGGGAAACGAGCGCTTAAGGAAACTCGTGACTAGGGGGACCCCACAAGGGGGAGTTCTCTCTCCCTTATTGTGGCTCTTGGTTGTCAATGTCGTTCTGGGACGTTTTGTCATGATAGGTCTGAAGGTCGTCGCCTACGCGGATGATGTAGTTATATTGGTATCGGGCAAGTTTCTGCCGACAATTAGCGATGTCATGCAAGGGGCGCTGGGCGAACTGTCAGCATGGGCGACTGATAAGGGCTTTGGAGTTAATCCGGAGAAGACAGAATTAGTTATTTTCACTAGGAGGTACAAGGTGGAGAATTTTAGGCTGCCGGTACTAGGGGGAGTAGAGCTTAGGCTATCTGATAGTGCTAAGTATCTAGGAGTTTTTCTGGACAGTAAGCTGTCCTGGAGGAGGAATACTCAGGGGAGACTAAAGAGGGGTCTCAATGCTTTCTATGCTTGCAGATCGTCGATAGGTAGGAGTTGGGGACTCCGGCCGTCAGTTGTGGGATGGCTGTACACTTCGGTGGTTAGACCCATTCTTACGTATGGATGCTGTGTTTGGTGGGAGGCATTGAAACTAGCTAGTCGGAGGGACCTTCTGTCTAAGGCTCAGAGGTGTGCTTCGATCGGCATGACAGGTGCCTCGAGAAGTACCCCTCAGGCGGCTCTGGATGTTATCCTTCATCTTCTGCCTATAGAGCAGTATGTGAGGGAAATGGCAGCAAGGAGCATTCTTAGGCTGAGGGAGCTAGGGCTGTTAGGAAATTTCACGGAGGGTCACTCGCGGATCTTGAGTGAAATTAGTACTAGTGGTTATCACCTAGGCTCGCCCGGCTCTACGGATTATTTGGTCACTAGTGTTGATTTTGGGCGTTTGCCAGAGGTGATATTGCCTTATAGGGAGAGCTGGTCAGGGCAGGGCAGATTGTATAGGGGATTTGCTATTTTCACTGATGGCTCGAAGATGAAGGGCACGTGTGCGGGGGTCTACATTGAGGATCTGGACATCAGAAAGTCATATAGACTTCCCGACGACTGCAGTGTATTTCAGGCGGAGGTTCTGGGGGTTCTCAGGGCCGTGGAATTGGTAGGAGCTAACATTGCCAAGGGCTCGGAGGTCAATATATATGTGGACAGCCAGGCGGCTCTTAGGGCCTTGAAGGACTGTTATGTGAACTCCAGGCTAGTCGACGATTGTAGAAGGGCTCTAGGAGTAATCTTAGGGAATTATGTTGTGAGGCTCTGCTGGGTACCGGGTCACTGCAACATCACCGGCAACGAGATAGCTGATGAGTTGGCAAGACTGGGCTCGAAAATGGAAGATCCTGACAGTTTTCAAGTGGTCAGGCCTCCAATGGGCTTCTACTTTGGGAGAATTAGGGAATGGATTCTGAACAGGACTAATCTGGCTTGGCGGGGCCGAACGGACTGCCGAGTATCGCGCACGCTGTGGCCGATGCTTAGTAGGTCAAATTCGGACGCGCTGCTGGGTAAGAGTAGGGCCTGCGTCAGGACCATGATAGGTATTATCACGGGCCACTGTATGATAGGCAGAATGGCGGTGAGAATGGGGTCTGGCTTATCGGATATATGTAGGCTGTGTGAGGAGCCAGAGGAGCTGGAGACAGTTGAGCACTTTCTGTTCCACTGTCCCAGGCTACAGAACAGCAGGCTGAGGTGGCTAGGTAGCAGATTCCTGCACGAATTGGGAGATGTCTCGGGCTGCGGGCTCGAGAATCTGACGGTATTCGTAATGGGAATGACCTGGCTGCGCGGCAGGAGGCTGGGAAACATGTAGGGCAGTTTTTCCTGTTTGGTAGGGTTGTGTTTTGCTTGTTCTGTCCGATTTCTTATCTTCCACTATCTTCCTTCCCTGTGGTTTCACCATTTACTTCTCCTACTCTGTCACCCTAGATATCTTTCTCTTCTTTCTTCCTTTGTTTCACTAAATAAAGGCATCACAATGGACCATAATGGTCTCTGGGTGAGGGTGTGAAGTTTGCTTCACACCAGCCTTTCTAACCTAACCTAACCTTCAGGTTGTTCACAAAAACTGCTTGTCAAACTTGTTTGAATTGACAGCTGTGTCACAGGCTGCACTCAATTTGATAATCAATTTCATTTTAAAAATTACTCCTACAGAAGAAACAACTCAAAATAGTAGCATGACTCAAAGTACTCGTATTTTGTAAAAAAGCACAAGAATTTTTTAAAACACAAAATTTTTAATAAAGCACATTTATTTTTTAAGAAATAGATTTTTTATAAAGAAAGCGCCAAAGTTAGTTTGTGGTCAGTTGTTAAATTGAACGTAAAATTGGCAAACAAATGGAAATGTAAAATTGAGAGCAATCTCGTGGTCAATTTAAAAAGTGTGAGTGCGTTAGTAAAAAAAGTGAAAGAGTATAGCAAATTTAAAGGGGGGCAAAACTAGATCGTGTGGCTTCCAAGGAAAGCAAAGCATTTAAGCAACATTTTATTTTTAAAAGATTATTTTAAAAGATCTGTTTAATTGCTTGTACATTTAAAATTATATGATCTCAATACATGTTTTATTTTTTTTTTATCGTTTTAAAGGTTTTATCAATTAGTATGAATTGTTACGTTTTTTTTTTTTTTTTTTTTTTTTTTTTTTTTTTGTTAATAAAATATTAAAATACTTGTAGTTTTCTAAAATTATCGAAAAAATCTCTGAATTTATAAAATTTATGGATTTTGAATTATTCGAATAATCGAACAATTTTATTCGTTTAATCGAATAATTCAAAAGTGCCAAATATCGATTAATCGTTTAATCAGTAAAAGGGTATATATAACGTTGTCATTCCGTTTGTAATTTCTACAATATTGATCTAAGACCATATAAAGTATATACGTTCTGGCTTCTTATGAGAAGGGAAGTTCAAGTCCGGTTGTCCGTCCGTTGAAATGGGTTTTCCGAAGACCCCAGATAGGTTGTTATACATTTATGTCGCATATACTGCGGAATTATTTGCTTTTGAAATTCAGGAAGATCGGTACATAAATGGCTGAGATATGAGCAAAAAACCTCGACTACCTCTAATTTTTACCATAAATCCCATGTTCTGGAGAACGGCAAGAGCCGTCTTCTTGGTTGCCAATACACCACGTCTCTAAGAAATGAGCGGGATTGGAGAAGTGGGTGTGGCACTTCCCATACAAAGACGTTATGCATTTCTGTATATCTGCAGTACGAAACCAGCTAAAGTTCCCAAATTAGGTACATATTATCGGTTATCAATACACAGCATCCCACAAAATATGGGCGGGATTGGAAAAGTGGGCGTGGTACCTCCCGTACAAAGACATTATTGAAAATACTCAAAATTTTAAATTATAGGGCTCTTGTATGACATATGAACACGTTTTATATATCAAAATATCAGAAATTTTTAACAGATTATATTTCCCGAAAACCCTGAAAGTTTTTTCTCATTTGTTTTTTTAAACATACCCATTTTCGGGAACAATAGTTCTACCCGAGTCCAAGTTTTATAATCTAAGTAAATGGTAAATTTCTTCCTAAAGACGTGGATATATAAATCTGCCAAATCGGTTAAGAAATGGTTAAGTTATTAGCAAAATACTCCAAAAATGGGCAAACAAATTTTAAAGCTGTTATATGACCTACGGATACGTGTAATATACCATAAGATCGGAAATCTTTAGTAGAACATACTCGGAAAATAATCGGTTCAAATACAAAAAAGTTATTACCAAAATATTATTTATTTAAGAAAAATACCTATTTCCTACGGTTCTCGATATCTTTTCGAGTCCAAGTTTTATTACCAAGGGAAATGGTAAATTTCTTCCTAAAGACGTCGTTTGGAAGGGGTTTTTTATATTTTTTTGGGAGGAAGAAAAAAATTACCTGGCAATACTGGCGGGAACGCTTTTCAAGCAAATTAAGATGCCAAGGGAAACAGACCTATTATATAAAAATAATATCCAAATAGGTATTTAGAAATACATATTTTATGCATAAACTTAAAAATTAAAAAAATTTTATTGTCATTTTATTATCTGGATCTACAAGTCTGGATCTAAATAAACTTAACATGGCGTCAAAAGTTTTACGACTGTAAATAACCAATAAAGGCAAAGCTATTGTTTGATTTTTTAAGCAAATCAAATAAAATTATGTATTCAAACTAAATTAGCATTTTAGTTTGAATACAGAAAAAAAATTATTCTTAAAAATTATAATTTTTATTTAATTTCTATTTAAATAATTTAAACTAAAAATGAACATATTTATAGCAGGTAAACAAAAATTCATCTGTCAAATTGAAGTGTGGATTTCTTGAAGAGGTATTAATTTTGTAAGACGGACTGGTTGTATGTTTTGTATGTGTGCCTGTGTGTCTCTTTAAATGAATAATTGTAGGTCTTTTAGTTTTTTTTTTTTAATATTTTATTGTTTACAAAATTTATGTCTTTTTGGGTAATTTAAATATTTTGTTAGGTAATTTTTCTGTTGTTGTAATAATTTATGACACGAGAGAGGCAAAAAAATGTGTGTGTATTATACAATACAAACAAGAAAAAAAAACAACAAAACCTGTCACATGACAACAAACTGTCATAAAAATGACATTTGATGAGTGTTTTTCATATATATTTTTTTTTGTGTAACATTGTTAAACTATTTAAACCCGAAATTATACAAAACTAAAACGAAATCCAACCAATAATAGTTTCGTTTTATTATTTTCCTATAATTATGTGGTCATTCTATTGTTTCTGTCAGTTATGTAGATACAACAATTCGAAAATACAAATATTTTATTTTACAGCGTTTAAAATGCATTTAGACGGTGGCGTTTTGGCTGAACTCTATGTGTAACAGTTAACATAAATTATAACAATGGCAATAATTGAAACAATAAAAAAAATATTATTTTCAAAAACTGACTACAAGAAGTAGTTTTTCCTAAAGGTTAAGACGAATTTGTTAGATCCTCTACACCGTTCTTAATTTGGTTTAATAAGACACCATAAACAGGTTATAAGTTGTTTATGATGATAAACTAGTTTAAGAAACTTGTTTATCCATGCAAATTATAAACACGTTTGTAACTAGCTTTTGAGATAAACTAGTTGCAAACAACCAGTTTTTGTTAATGCAACTCTGTTCTTTTCAAATTTTGCTCTGGCAACGCTAGTGATATTTGACATTTCATAAAAAAAAAATTAAGTTAAAAAAGTTTGCGTTAAAAAAAGGAACACATCAAGAAAAAGTTTAAAAAAATGAATTGAAAATAGTTTTATACAATATGGATAACGAAAATAAAAGGTATGTTTACCGTATGTATAAATGTACGTGCACCAACGTTTTTAAGTTTTTTTTACTGAAGTCAGCTGTTTTGTGACACGGCTGTTAAACTGTTAACTGTCAAAACTGCTGATGTAAACGATATAGTTTATGAAAGTAGTTTACGATCATAAACTAGTTTGAAAATTACAAGTGTAAATGCACTATTAAGCATAAAAGTTAAATAGTTTTGTAAATTCAAATAAAATTTTACAAATTTTTAGAAACAAATATTTTGTATTCTTCTTCAGCAAGATTCCGTGGTAACAGATAGTAGTGGAATGTTTTAAGCAGGAACCGTAACAGTTATTCCTTTTTTTCATAAAAGTCAGATGATAACAGTTATTTTTTGATTTTTATTTTTTTGAACAAAAATAACAGTTATTTTTTTATGTTTATTTTTTCGATCAAAAATAACAGTTATTTTATGATTTTTATTTTTTCGAGCAAAAATAAAAGTCATTCTTTAAAGAAATGTACGCGTTATAATTATTAAGTTGACTTTAAATATTTAACTATTTATTTTAATACGCATAAGAAATCCCAATAATGATCACACATTTAAATAAATATTTAAAGACAACTCAATAATTATAACACGTACATTTCTTTAAAGAATAAATTTTATTTTTGCTCGAAAAAAATAAAAATCAAAAAATAATTATTATTTTTGTTCAAAAAAATAAAAATCATAAAATAACTGTTATTTTGATTGAAAAAATAAAAATAAAAAATAACTGTTATTTTTGTCCAAAAAAATAGAAATCAAAAAATAACTGTAATTTTTGATCGAAAAAATAAAAATCAAAACTTTAAAAATCATAATATTTTATCATAGAAAAGTTCATAAGGATCAATATGTTATACTTGAATCAGTTTGCCAGTATTTACTTCCATATGCTGTTTTTGTTTTAAAATTTTACGTAACAGTTTTTTATTTTTATTTGTTTTATTTTAATTTTTGGTGTTGTGTGTCAGCAATAATTAAATAAAATACAAAAAAAAAATTAAATAAATACAATGAAGAACAAACTTATTGTCTCCGTGTTGACCAAGGAGAATTCATACAAGATGGTGTTATTTTGAAAACGGATACAACACTGTAAATTACTTTAACGTTGTGTCAAAATAATACAACACTGTAGTAAACAATTCAAATAATCACTTCATGTTGTTTTTGATTTTAAATTGTGTGTTTTGAAATGTTATAATTTAAAAACGTTAGTTCTAAGGGAAAATTCTAGAATTTATAAAAGATTCCCCAGAACCACTAACCATTTTGGCATATGGTTAGTTATCAGTAGTTGCTTACGTAGCAAGTCAAGGTCACCTGGTGTGAATTCGCCTTGGTGTTGACGCAGAGGTCTGGCCTAAAATCTACGATCTCTATCTAATACTTCAAGACACATCCGAGCTTTATAAAGCAAAATTACTAAAAAAAAAAAAAAAAACTTAAATATCCTCGAATTCCATTTAAAATAAGTGAATTTTAATAAACAGCCTGGCCCCCGATGCCGACCGCTCTCGTTCGCTTGCATTTGCAACGACAAACAACTGATTTGCGGCCCACTAACAATTTTCAGCACGACAAGTCGATCGACAATGTAAGCGACCGATAACGTAACAGTTTTCATACAATTTTGCGGCCCACTGAGAAATATTCGGCGACTATAAATGTCATAATCATTCACTTGTCTTGTAGATGTCGACAGAGGCATATTGTTGAAATATTTAACAAAATTTTCTTTACACACAAACACTAAATATTTTTTTTATTATTATATTTTTTTTAAAACAACACCACTTATAAAATTATATAGGTTTTTAAAATATTTTTTATAAAATTCTATTCTATAATTTTTGTTTACTGCTTTTTTATATATAGTTATATTGTTGGCTTGATTTATATGTTTTGTCGAATTTTATTTCCAAACTAACATTTAATTTATAGAATTGATGATGTGTCATTTGACAATAAATAAATGAATTACGTTAAACACGTAAAACCTGTCTACCGACAAGTCGATAGTTAGTGGGCAGCTTAAGAGAACGACAATGAGTGACTTGTTGACGCTCGCTTAAGTTGTCGATCGACATCGGGGGCCTGGCTGTAAATTTTGTTTCAAAAACGACTGATAAAATATCCGTCATCAAAGTATTCATTGTGTGTGCGCTCCTCCTCTGTTGTTACGTAAGTGTCAGTTAAAAAAGGCGAAGTACGAGTATGACGGATTCTATGTGACTGCCTTATTTTTTTTAAATTTTTTTAAAATTTTTGGTGTTTACTTAAAAATATATTTTAACCCTTTTTGCAATTTTTTGAAAAAAAAAAACATGGCATGTAAATGTTCTAATCCATCCTTTTAAATTTGGCGCTTTTTAGACTGATTTTCAAACGCGTAGAGGCCGTTTAGTTTCCCAAGAGTTCGTATCAATGATTGTATAGTCGTAGATCTACAAAAAGGCACTACAACTAGGAATATTGAAATGGGTATATCATCTTGAGTATGACAAAAAGTTTATCGAGGGGGGTCTATTAGCTACGGCGACTTTCTCAAAACTTTCAAAAATGTTACATTGCCACCTCCTCAGTTTAGCTCCTCCAAAACAATTATAGTTATATGGAAATTATAATAAAAGTGCAGGAAAAAAAATATTAAAACGAAACACCAAAACTCAACACGTCATTTGTATAGTGAATTTTTTCTTTTTTTAAGAATTCCAAATTAACCAAGAAAACAAATACACAAATATTATTCTCTAAAATATTACGACAAAAAAAAAAACTAAATAAACAGCTTGCGTGTCTGTTATAATTGATGATAAATGTTGTGTAATTAGAAAATGTCAAGTTTTTTCTCTTTGGCTGAAATGAAATAAAAAAAAAAACGCAGAGAAAAAATTTAACAAAAAATATGTTCATATACAAGACAAATAATCATACGGTCATCTAATAATTTACATTAATACTTGTAATTAGACATGTTATTAGAGAAAAATACATGTATTTCAGTAGTGTTTCTAACAAACACGCATTTGAATTTAAAAAAAAAAGCAGAACTGAATTTAATCGATCAAAGTTTAAAGCTGCTTTATTTTGAACTATAAAGAAAAATTTGGAAAGAAAAAATGAAATAAAATAAGTGATTTTAATGGGAAGAAAAGGGTTAAACATGTCAGTGAAAATGTCAGTGGTTTGAACCACTGACTGGATTAAAGAATATAATCAAATGCAGACGATGGTTACTATGAATATTTCGAGTATTCAGGGTGCAATATTCAAAGAAATTTTAGGCCGGTTAGAATTTCTACAAGTAATTGTCGAATATAAAGTACACTGTACGAAAGCTGCATGTTTTGTTTTAGAACTCTGCCAATTTTGAAAATTTTCCAAAACGTGATTAGCAGGGAAACCATAAATATGCAATTGCATGTTTCTTCTTGTGCGACCAATGAACGCAGAAACAATATATTTATCCATTTTAGAGCTTTTTATGAATTTTACAGCTGAATAGTGTCGATATTCCTAACTTGCTAGTTTTTACTGGTAAAGTGTTCATTTACTATTTTTAATTTTTTTGAGTATTTGGAAAAAAAAATTTTGTAAGTTTTAAATTTACACTCTCGTTGCATGTTTCTGCTAGTAAAGTAAATGAACAGGCCTATAAACATTCGCAAATGATTTCGGGCATATGGGCTGTTCATGACGAGGCCATTTTTTTAAATAAATAAAGCCCGATGATGCCACCAAACGGTACATTTTTCTGGATGCAATGGAGTCTGCAGCGTATGTGGTGTATTGATCACACTTCTTATACAGCAAATTTATTTATTAACAACTCCGTTCAGGTTGACAATTATATGCGCCATAAAAATCAGTAAGTTGTCTATAAGTTGCGTGAATCAATAAATAATTTTCAAAGAAACTTGAGTTAATTTAAGAGCTCTGTGAATCCATTCATGATATCTGGCCAGATTATGCTGATCATCATAGTTGGGGTAAACGACTAAATCGTTTATTGAAATCGGTTAAAGAACACAGATTGTGTGTTTCTTTAATCTATTACAAAAACCCGGCACAGTAGTGTATGCAAACGACAACCGTTATAAGGCTGAATGATTTAAATCAGCATTGCACTATCACTAAATAAAACTGCAAAAAAAAAATTAGTTTGCGCTATTTTTTACCAGCTTTAGTGATACATAATTGGTATTTTTTCGATAAAAAAAATTGAGTGGTACCTTTTGCAAATTCTTTCACTATCGCTAACGGTGATTGAGTTCATAAAATCTGCACTTAATTCATATAGTGCAACATTTTAACCTGCATTATGTGTATGTGAACACAGAAAGAAAAAGTGTTTTATCAATTAAACAAATGGTTTAAAAAGTATTTAAATTTAATTAATGTGATAACTGAATCAATTATTTTTTTTGTTGAAAGAAAATTAAAAATTTTATTTTTATTTAATTAACATTTTAGTTGCTTTGAAATAACTTTTCAATTAAAATTTTAATTAAATAACAAAAAAATATTAATTGTCTTTTTTCGTTCAAAATAAAATAATTTAAACATGTAGAATTGTTGTTGGGAATTGTCAATATTTATTTAAATAAATTAACACATTGTTTGAAATGGCGAAGTTTTTTGATCACTTTTTTAATTAAAATTAAAAATATCATTTATTGAAAAAAATTTTTCAAAATTTTTAAATTTTTAGTAATCAATATAATAATTTTGGTAATAGGTTCAAAGTCAAGAACTTGTTTGCTTGATATTATGAATTTGGAATAAATTTGGTGATTGGAGAAATTTAATAATTTTTTCTGTGTATATCCAACGTGTTGCTTCAATTTCGCTATCTACATTTAATTTTTAGTCTAAAATTGAAAGCCAAAGCAGGTTGTCACTAAAGATAAATGTAATTTTACACTTTTCCATTTTATATTTATATCAGAAAAAATTAAGGAAAAAGCAATTATATACGTTTTAAGCGATTTAATACATACAAATCTGGACCAATCTTTTAGTATACACCGACAGACTCAGAATCACTGCTTAAAGTGATCTAACGATGTCCATGCGTCCGTCCGTCTCTGGGCTTTACCGGTAAAAATTTTAGGATTGTTTTTTTTTTCATATGAACAATTTTTGATTTTTTTTTTGCATATTTCTAACATATTTCAGGGCATATTTTCGACTTTTTACTACATATTCAATGCGCATAAAAAGCGTTTTTAGAGCATATTTCTGGTTTCCCTGGTGATTAGCGAAGCAGTCATTATCGATTGAAAGTGCTACATATCAAGGCTTACCTATTACTTTTTAACAATATGATCAAGCGGTCTGTTTCTTTACTCAATTTTGGGATCCCTCGGGATTTTATTATTTAAGGGGTGATTTTCAACGACAGGTGTAGAAAAAGATAAATGTTATTATACATTAAGCCAAAAATCAAGAAGCTTTTATTTCTGCAAATGCTTTGGTAGCAATTATGAGTGCAAAATATAAAGATTTATTAAGCCAGAATATATATCGTTACCTAAAACGCAAAAGGCCCGATCTAACATTTTAAAAATTTTACAGGAAAAGAAAAAAGCTATTTAAAATGGTAAAATGATAAATTGCCTTAAACTGTTTATAATAAATTGTTCTTCTATTTTTCTTATAAAACCTACCAGTGGTTTTGACAAATAACAATGTTGCATATAATGCAGTAATGGAAAATTTAAAATTTGAGATGGTACTGACCACTAATCAAAGGAGTACTTTATTAACCATTTTGGTACTTTTTATATAACCAATTTTTTTTTTTTTTTTGAAAAATATAAAAAAAAAAACAAATATATAAAATAATAAAATATTAATTATAATTTATATTAATATTAAAATTATAAAATTTTGCTTAACAAACTAAAAATTAATTAACTATTAATTCCCGAACAAAAATGTTATTACATATTTTCTAGTGGTCTTCAAAATATGTTTGTAAATTATTGGTGAGTAAAAATAGGAAATTTCTACTAGTATGTTATGCCTTCATCGAAACTATATAGTTAAAACGCATTTAAAATGACATTGATGCTTGAAGAATTTGCAACAAAACACATGAACGATAAAGAACTTTAAAGTGAATGTGTACTTTGTATGTTATTGGCAGGTAGGAAATATTTAAAAAATAGCAACGCTGGATTTATTAACAAAGAAGCATAACAAGAAAAGAGTACTTAAAGTGACGTTGGGGTACTGCGGTATTTGTGAAAAGAAAAAGTACTGAAAATAGTACCATAGTACTGAATTTTCCATCACTGATATAATGTAAACTGTTAGTTATGTCTTTTAGCGTTTATCGTATAATATTTTGTAGATAGGGCTTTTTGTTATTTGTTAACAAAATCACTAATTTTAGTCGAAAGATTCCAAAATTCGTTGTGGACATTTGTGTTGATGCAATTCATAAGAATCAATGAAAAGTGGATTTTTAATTTTCGGTTAGTTAGGGCCTTTTGCGTTTTAGGTAACGATATGTACATTAGGTTGTCCCAAACAAAAATAAAAATTTGGATTTTCTCGGAAGATCTTTCCTAATTTGGATACTCATAAGGTAAAGTATTTTTGAGATTTTTTTCCGATTTTTTGGAGGTGGTTTAGAGGTCGCGCAAATTGATTTTGTACCAAAAATCGACCTTTTTGAATTTTTTTTTAATTTCGGTTGAAAATTGGTAAAAAAATAGATATTTCTTCAGCTTCTGAGTCAATATTCTTAAAGAAAATTTTCCGATCTTTAATTTTATGTGCATAAATAATAAGTTTCGTCAGGGATTTTCCACATTTTGATATATTATATAACAGTTTTTCGTAAATTTTCAGCAAATATGAAAAAAAATGCTTTATAACTTTTAAAATTTGTATTAAGACTAAAAAAACTAATGATGCAGTTTAAAAGATTATGAAGTTTTAAATAAATTAGCAAAAAAAAAAAATGAATTTTCTCTCACCGTTCTCGAGTTATACCCTTTTAAAGCTTTGTACACATTGTATGAAATGTATAATAAGGTGTGAACTAGGTTTGCATTGCTTTAAACTTTAAATAATTGGATTTAGAAAATGTTTTACAAATAAAATAATAGTTACTTACCAGTCATACATAACAATAACATATGTAATTATTACAAGAAGTCCCGTCTTTTTAATTAAAATATTTTGTTAATCTGAAGTTTTATTGCTCCGGTAAGTTGAAATTATCATAAAGTAGTTCAAGATATATTGGGTAATATTTTTTTAAAATAGATATGCCTTTGTCGAATACAAGGAATGTGTGGGCAAAATGATTGATGACCTTGATACTGCCAAACCGCCGACAAAAAACCAAATACTGCAAAGATTTTTTAAATTGCATTTAGTGGAAAAGTGTACTATTTCCAAAAGCGCCAGAATAATAGCATAGAGTTTGAGAGATTTGTGGAATCCAAATCAGGAACTATGCAATATTTCTCGCAAAATAATAATATTGCACTCGAAGTGCGCAAAGTAATGTAAGGGTAAGTCTAGAAAAACCAAACTCGAAGTTAAAAAAAAAAAAAACTTCAGATTAACAAAATATTTTAATTAAAAATTTATTTAAAACTTCATAATCTTTTAAACTGCATCATTAGTTTTTTTAGTCTTAATACAAATTTTAAAAGTTATAAAGCATTTTTTTCATATTTGCTGAAAATTTACGAAAAACTGATATATAATGTATCAAAATGTGGAAAATCCCTGACGAAAATTATTATTTATGCACATAAAATTAAAGATCGGAAAATTTTCTTTAAGAATATTGACTCAGAAGCTTGAGAAATATCTATTTTTTTACCAATTTTCAACCGAAATTAAAAAAACCCAAAAAGGTCGATTTTTGGTACAAAATCAATTTGCGCGACCTCTAAACCACCTCCGAAAAATCGGAAAAAAATCTCAAAAATTCTTAGCCTTATGAGTATTCAAATTAAGAATGATCCCCAAAATTTTTTTTAATGGGACACACTAATGTACATATGTATGTACACATTTTATTCAAAATTATTTAACTTTCGTATTCATAAAAAATACAAAAAGTTTTTCATGAAATATGGTGGTCAAACGTTGTCCAGCGTTTCACCAATTTTTTTTTTTTTTTTGTGAGATAATTTCATCGTTGAAGCGAAATCTCTCTCCGACTAGCCATTTCTTCAGGTTTGGGAACAAGAAATAGTTACTTCGGGCTTAATCGGGAGAATAATGCAATGAATGAGCATTTTTAAGCATAATTGATAGATTTTTGCCACGGAGTGCTGAGTGAACCCTCTTTTTTCTCCTCAAATCACTATGTAGTCTGCTATCAATGGCTATTTAAAGTCACGGGTGTTTTGACTCGCCTCCGTAAATACTGGTAATACATAACTGGTACATCATCAGTTTTTAAATATTATTTTGGGTTAGTAGAAACCGTTGCATATAAAGATTTAGCGTATTATGGAAGTCCCAATTTCCGCAACTTTTTAAAGCAGAAAGACCTTTCTAAGGGTCCGCATAATGTTGTCTTAATCTGCTTTGGTTTAATAACTTCATCATCATCCACTAGCGCTACAGTTGGGAGGAAACTTTGGCTTCTGCTACAATGTTTCTCCATGTGTTGCGATCTTCTGCAGTCTGTCTCCAGTCACTATTACCAAGCTTTCTGGCGTCAGCTTTCACGCAATCTTACCATCTTAGTCTAGGTCTTCCGGGTCTTTCGGTTGTTGGTTTAAAATCAATGATACTTTTCTGAGGTTAATTCTCCTTCATCCTTATTACATTACCAGCGTATCTTAAGCTTTGTAATTTACAGAGTTTAATTATATCTTCTCTATTGCTAAGCTTCAGCAGTTCTTCATTTGTTCTTTGTATATAATTTCCATTATCATCAACTTTAGCTCCAAATATTTTCCGACGGGTCTTCCTCTCAGCTATGCGTAACTGATTTTGTTCTGGATTTGTCAAGGTCCATATTTCACAGCCATATGTCACTACCGGTCTTAATTTTGATACATATATTGTCATTTTACAGCCCATTGACAGAATAAGGGATTTAAACAAGTTTAAATGTGCAAATAACTTAAATGCGTTAAATCGGAGGGTCTTCTAAAATTTTATTAAGTTATCTATTTAACGAGGGGTAAGGCATGTTGCACTGTATGTGTTTGAAGTAAACATACCATCCCATGGGGGCCCTTAAATTATTGATAATTTCTAATAACACACCGGATATTCAAGAGCAACAAACGGAGTGTTCTCGTGAATTTTCTTTATATTTACAAAGTTGCTTATTGAGAAATAGATATCATCGCTTAACAGAATATTGCGAAAAAACATTTCCAAATTAAGTCAAGGATTTTAAAATAATAAGATAAAAGCATTCGTTTGTTCATCATATCAAATCAAGCTCAGTACAAATGATTATACATATTGTTGCCAGATCTGAAGTTTTTTCCTTTCAAAATATGAAATCTTTAAAAAAAAAACGCTCTTAAATTTTTTTTTTAAACATATTAATGTCCATATTTGATATTTTTAAAATTTTTATTGATAAACCAAAACTATTTTTAGTTTCTCTTTCAAAGACTTAAATATTGCTTATCGTCTTCTGAAATCTTAAACTTTCTGATGTGGAAACTTTACAACTGTTATCGGTCAGATTAAAACACATTATAACACTTTTTTCTTGTAAGTATCATTATGTTATCATAATCATGTCAGATTTAGTTAAGTTTAAATGCATAATCCAAGCAGATACTTATTTAAATACCATGTACTCAAATGTTGTTTTAAACAATTTCGTATAGAATTGCGTCTTGAAAGACCACAACCCCCCATTGAGAGTTTTGGCTACAAAGGCCGTAAAAATCTTAACGGGAATTCGTTTGTTTCTGCTGGTGTCTTGAAAGAAATATATTCCACGTATAGAGGATTATTAAGACAAATAATAATCTAAGCAAAACTAAAGAAATCCTACCAGCAAGCGTATTAAGAACTTTTTTTTATTCTCGTAATTTTTAGCATTTTTTTTTTTCAATTGAAGTAGTAATTTGAGTCGACATTCTCCTTTCTCATCATTATTATCATTGTCATTGTCAGCGTTGTCATCATTATTATCATGACTATGTTGTTGGCTGTTGTTTTGTAGTTGTTTTTAATATCACTGGTCCCAGGAATCAGCAACAAACATACAACAACACTGAAAGACAGACAGACGGACAATTCAATTCAAGTGAATTAAACTTAACTGGCCAAGCCTTTTTCTTCGAATATATTCAGACAACATATTGTCTGTTGTTATCGTGTATAAATAATACGAGGGTGGATTTAAAATGTAAAAAAAACTCTTATTGTGATTCTTCCATAGCAAAGCAGCGTCTTTGCCAGCAGCAAATTTTACAATTTTACGAGAGAGAAAATGATACAGTTTTACACTGCAAATGATGAGAATATGCATCGGTTACTCTCTTTGTGACCTTTGACCTAAGGCGCCAGTAACAACATTCAATTGGCACAACAAAATCGCAAACAGGTTTAATACAGTGAAAAACATTTAAATTGGCCAACTTTGTTTTCACACTTCGATTATAACGATCTTATCTCATGCTCCTACTAACACCTGGCGAATAAAATGCGTTTTCTTAAGCACTTATAATGTATTTAAGTTAAATGGACATTGAAAACTTCATCGCAAGGTTAAGAATCAGCCTTTAACCTAGGAGAGCACCCACCGCTATTTGGGTTAAAACCACCTTTACTTCCAAGGCAAAATACCCCTTACGGTTTTGAGGGTACCTAATTTTAAAGGACTGTTTATGGTTGCTTAGTTAGGTTTGCAAAAAGATTTTAATCGCTTTTGATTGGCAGAAGAAATTAATTATCTGATGATTAGTTAGCTCTCAGACATGCAGCTCTTAGCAGCCCACCCTCGTTACTTGTACATTACACATATGTATCACTTATTTTATGTCAGACCGTTTGTCCATGTTAACCACTTCACATTCACTTGTCGCATCAACTTCAATGACATTAAAAAATAAAAGAATGTAAACTTCGTTAAAGTTCCTTAGGGATTGTTTCGATTGCTCGTTCGCTCTCTTTTTTCCCCCCAGTAGTTGTTTGGTACTTAAGAAATTTATTTGCCGTTTTTTCCACTCATTTAAAAAGGGACAATTTTCATTCCACAAATAATTAGGGTTCAATTTTTGCATCAGTGAATTTTCTGTTAAAAATACCAAAAAAAAGTGTTCTTAATGGTACAACTTGGGGCATGCAGAGAAAAAAAAACACTAAATCTAAGCTAATTATGGTCTGCCTAAAGAAATAATGAGTCAAACAAATGACAAAATTATTAAAAAGAACTTTAAGAAATTTTAGAAATTAAAAACTACTTAAATTTCGTCAGACTATCGAAATTTAATATGTTAAGAATCTAATATCTGTGAAATACATATACATATTTAGTAATTATGCATCATTGCTAAGAGTGCATGGTTTTTGTGGCATTTGCGTGCCTGCTTTAAAGTGTCAACCGATACACTTGTAGATTGACACTTAGGTAATACAGATTTTTGAATAACCTTGAAGACAAGTAGCAATTTCTGGAGAGTTTAGTTAATGGATCTAAAGCTTACCTTAATGGCCAATAAATCAGTGAGTGTTTAAACGCTGGTTTAGTTGAACTAAATTGAAATGAAGTTAAAACTCAACAGTTGTAAATCAGTGTGCAATGTATATAATGAAATATGGCTGAGAAATATGGGCCTTGACAAATACAGAAGAAAATCAATTCAACCGCTTGATTCATGTTTTTGTTTACAATAAAAAAAATTATTTTCATAATTTTTAAATTAAAATTTTTTCAATTACATAATATATTAATTTTTTTTCAATTTAGGAGCAATATGCTTGCGGAAATTGTTTAAATCAATTAAGAAATATTCTCGTATTTTTCAGCTGAATAGTGTCGATATTCCTAACTTGCTAGTTTTTACTTGTAACGTGTTCATTTACTATTTTTAATTTTTTTGAGTATTTGGGAAAAAAAATTTTGTAAGTTTTAAATTTACTCTCTCGTTGCATGTTTCTGCTAGTAAAGTAAATGAACAGGCCTATAAACATTCGCAAATGATTTCGGGCATATGGGCTGTTCATGACGAGGCAGATCTGGAGATGTCCGATTTTGGGCCATTTTTTTAAATAAATAAAGCCCGATGATGCCACCAAAAGGTACATTTTTATGGATGCAATGGAGTCTGCAGCGTCTGTGGTGTATTGATCACACTTCTTATACAGCAAATTTATTTATTAATAACTCCGTTCAGGTTGACAATTATATGCGCCATAAAAGTCAGTAAGTTGTCTATAAGTTGCGTGAATCAATAAATAATTTTCAAAGAAACTTGAGTTAATTTAAGAGCTCTGTGAATCCATTCATGATATCTGGCCAGATTATGCTGATCATCATAGTTGGGGTAAACGACTAAATCGTTTGTTGAAATAGGTTAAAGAACACAGATTGTGTGTTTCTTTAATCTAATACAAAAAGCCTGCACAGTAGTGTATGCAAACGACAACCGTTATAAGGCTGAATGATTTAAATCAGCATTGCACTATCACTAAATAAAACTGAAAAAAAAAAATAAGTTTGCGCTATTTTTTACCAGCTTTAGTGATACATAATTGGTATTTTTTCGATAAAAAAAATTGAGTGCTACCTTTTGCAAATTCTTTCACTATCGCTAACGGTGATTGAGTTCATCAAATCTGCACTTAATTCAAATAGTGCAACATTTTAACCTTCATTATGTGTATGTGAACACAAAAAAAAGTGTTTTATCAATTAAACAAATGGTTTAAAAAGTATTTAAATTTAATTAATGTGATAACTGAATCAATTATTTTTTTTGTTGAAAGAAAATTAAAAATTTAATTTTTATTTAATTAACATTTTAGTTGCTTTGAAATAACTTTTCAATTAAAATTTTAATTAAATAACAAAAAAAATATTAATTGACTTTTTTCGTTCAAAAAAAAAAAATTTAAACATGTAGAATTGTTGTTGGGAATTGTCAATATTTATTTAAATAAATTAACACATTGTTTGAAATGGCAAAATTTTTTTATCGCTTTTTTAATTAAAATTAAAAATATCATTTATTGAAAATATTTTTTCAAAATGTTAAAATTTTTAGTAATCAATATAATCATTTTGGTAATTGGTTCAAAGTCAACAACTTGTTTGCTTTATATTATGAATTTTGAATAAATTTGGTGATTGGAGAAATTTAATAATTTTTTCTGTGAATGGTTTTTGATTTTTTTGATGATATTTAAGCATAAGCAAAAGCAAATTAAACAAAATGAAATTTTGTCAATATCGGAATAATTTTTGTCTGTTATGAAGAAAAACTAATTTTATGTTTTTAAATTTAGTTCAAAATTTTAAGTTGCAGTCAAATGTGTTAATCAAACATTTTTTAATACAAAATTTTTTAACATCACTATCACTCATGGTAATTTTCAATTCAGCATCAACAAAATGATTGCAATAAATTTGCACTATCACTAGTAAGTGCACTATTCTCACCTATGCTGATCACAAATGCCAAATTCTTCTAAGCTTCCACCTGCACTTGGCTCTGAAGAGAATTCAGATTCTGAAGGGGACTTTGAAGAAAGATACGAAGAAGAACCATGGCACTCATCAACATCTTAGTGCAAAAGAGAAATTGTTTTATATAAATTAGTTGTTATTATTTTAAATAAAATTTATTGTTACTATTATAAATAAGTTATAATTACGATTAAATAAATTATTTTCAGGTAAATTAAATACTATGAAATACTTAAAAGTCATATAAAAGCTTAAAAATTAATATTTTGTGGAAATTAGCAATAATAAAAAAAAAAATTTTGACAGGCTCGTTCCGGCGGGTGGGTTGGGAGGTATACCTCCCCCTGCCCATAAAAGTTAAAAAATCTAATTCTTATAGAATTAAGGCGTTAGTAATCTATTTCTTTTAATATTAAAATTTTTAAAAATATTATTTTATGTAACCGCCCACATAAGGGGTCGGGGGCGAAAAGTGTAATTTTAAGATCTTCTGGGTCCAAGTTTAGATTTTTTTTAACTTTCGCCGACGTTGCATTTGTCAAACAAAAGAATGGGAAAATTTAAAAAAAAAATGGCATTTTTCAGAGGTTGGATTAGTTCTTCTAGGGGGAAATTTTTCCTCCTTGGTCAGATCTTATGAATTAACGCACATAGAAAAAATTAAAAATTGTCTCTAAACACTAAATGCATACTAAATTCATAGAATCAAGCAAACAAGTTGTTGATTTTGCACCTATTACCAAAGTGATTATATTGATTACTAAAAATTGTAAAAATTTTTAATATTTTTTTTTTTCAATAAATGATATTTTCAATTTTCAAAAAACTGCCGTTTCAAGCAATGTGTTAATTGAATTAATTAAATATAGCTCTGGTTTTAACAATTCCCAACAACATTTCTACAAGTTTTAATTATTTTATTTTAAACGAAAAAAATCAATTAAGATTTTTCGATATTTAATTAATATTTTAATTAAAAATTTATTTCAAAACAACTAAGATATTAATTAAATTGTTAATGTTGTTTCAACTAAAAAAATAATTGATTTAATTATCACATTAATTAAATTGAAATACTTTGAAACAATTTTTTTAACTGATAAAAACCTACTGATGATTTTTTCTGTGCATTGTTTGATCGCAGTTTTTTTTTTTTGATATATTTTCATTAAAAATTAAACTATCAGTTGTTGTAAAAAAATCACAGTTTTTCATTTTTCAAAGTTTTTTTTTAGTAATCATAATTATAATTTTGGTGATAGGTGCAAAACCAATTGTTTGCTTGATTATTCGAATTTGCTAACTATAATCAATTATTAATTTTTACCGTGTGGGTCAAGAACAACGCCCCTACTGTGGTATATGTATAAAAAGCAAATATGTTATTAAATAGGGAAAGATTAAGGAACTTCCTAAATAAAACGGATTATCTATTATATATCTATTCAACTGTTCGCCAAGACTTTTGAAATAATTTTGCCTTGAAAGGGTGTCTTCAAAAGTACAATATATTACATAGTAAAAAAAGTTCTTTCATATAAGTTCCAATCTCTGTTTAATCTTTCATTTAATGATAAATTTTCTTTAAAAGCCTTTGAAACAAATTACCACTTACTACTTAAAAAAAATCTTAAAACATTTTAAATTGTAGAAATTGCAAAAAATAAAATGTTGTCTTCTTGTAATAAATACTTATAATAAAAAAAGTAGCTTTGGTTAAAAATAACTAATATAATCAACGAAAAAAAGATAAAAAAGATGCGGAAAAATATTTTAAACAATAAGAAGTACAAGTGGAAACTCTTAAAAAAACGCGATAATTTAATTAACTCAAAAAACAAAAGCAAAATTAAGAAAAAAGTAAAAAAAAAAACCAGAGCAACATAAAAAAGAAAATTGTTCATAACATTGAAAGTCTGTCAGACTGTCAGTCAGCCGGCAGCCTCTAAAACAACAATTGGATGGTGTAAACCAACTGATACACTCATAAAAAAACGAGTATACGAGCCAAAAGAAAAAAGTTTGTATTCCAATTTTAATTAATGTGCAGATATCATGCAATAACAAATTGTAGACAATTCATTACCAGTAATTGATTATAATTTGTACTTTTTTGTTACGAGTATTGTCTTTTTTGAAATAATTTAATAAAATAAAAAACAAAACTAATATTACGAATACTTTCTACTACACATTTTGTACAAAGCAATTGTTGTTTAGCTTTTAAGATAAAAAGCTAAAATCATAGAGATAAACTAGCGAATGAAACAATAAAATTTTATTAATTTTAATTAGAAATTAAAAATTATAAATAATAGGTGTGTTCATTTACAGAAAATAATTGCTTATTTTCAATAATTGTTACTTGTTAGAGTTCACGTACTCGAAAAACTTGCAACGAAAGAGTGAAAAAAGGGAGAGACCAAAATTTTTTGAAAATGTTTACTACAAGGCGAATTCATTCCAGGTAATCTCAGCAGTACAACAAGTACAACAAGTACAAAGCAATTTGTTTTTGTAAAATAATTGTACAATGATATAATGAAAAACCGAAGCAAATCAAAAGTGAAACAACGATAATAAACAACATTTTGACATCCAACAATTATAAAGCTCAAGAAAAAAGTTAGCAGCAGGGCTTTTAGGATCATCTGTAATGAATTCGGCTTGGTTTACTAGAAAGAATTATTCAACCACCTGTTTCAAGTTTTTGTTTACAAAACAAAAAAAAAATTGTCATAATTTTGGAATTAAAAGTTTTTCAATAAAATAAAATACAATTTATTATTCTTAAATTTATGAACAATATTATTGCGCAAATAGTTCACAGAAAAATAGTTCATCGACAAATTCAGCAGGCATTACGTGCGTTGTATTGTCCAGTTTGGTATCAACGTTAAACTGGATTAAATTCATAATTTCAACAATTATGCAAAGGTACTTTCTTATTACAGTATTTATCGCTTATAAGTATTACAATATTTTCACGTCTTTATTTTAGAGCAAAACATTGGTCTTCTCGAGATAAACTCATATTTCATAGTTCAAGATTCCACTGTAAATGGCAAAGATATAACGAAATATATAAAAAGGCGAATCCTACGTTCGGCAAAAAAGTTTTTCGAAAACGCACACACTTTTTTTGGCTTGTAAGGTGGTGCGCTCTAATGTCTATTAGACATGACATTGTGAGCGACTTTGCAATTTCGAAATGATGCAATGATGTGGGGTTTGGAAGAAAATTCATGAGGCATGAGGTTGGGCGGGCGCTAATGGACGATTATCGAGGTCAAAGTTGAAGGAAAAAATTCAAAAAATGTTCCATAGCTGCCTCGGTATCACCCCTAGAGAAATAAAATGTGGAACCAACCCCATTAATTTTTGTTCCCAACATTTATTCCAAACACGCTTTAAGGAGCTCCCATACAAAGTTTTGAATTTTATGAAATTGTAAAAAATTGATAGCCACCGCCCCTAGGATGCCTCACCAGGTCATATCTATGATCGACCCCACTTTATTTTTTAACCCCAACATTTTTTTTCTAACATACACACCTACATACATATTATTTAAATCCCTTAAGGGGGCTTACAATACAGAATAGAAATATCTTAAGGAAAAACCCATAACTACCTATGATTCCGCCTATGGGGTTAGTATGTATGACCAACCTCCATTAGTTTTTCGTCCTGGACGTTTTCTTAAAACATACTTGCGCCTTATCTCCAGTCCTTAGGGGGCCTGTCATACCTTAATGCATGGGCATTCTAGTCGCCCCTGTAGCCGGGTCAACTGTATGGCCGCTGCACTTTATTTTTCATCCCCAACATTTATTTTTAACATAACTACCCGCAATCTCCATTCGTTAAGGGTGCTCCCACACACAGTGTCCATTATACAGGTTTTTTATGAAAAATGCATAATGCACTGGATAAGAAAAATGTTGTGGACCTGCAAGGCGGCGGGAGTGAAGTTGAAGACTTCTTGTTATAATAACAAATTATGGTAAGGAGCAACTCTTGGTAGTGCCAAAAACTTCCATTAGGCAAAGAAAAATTTTGGAGAGTGTTTTCAGAAATTTACGACGTTACGACCTACAACCCAATTTCTAAAATAAAAAGTTTAAAATTAACTTACCTTTATTATAGCGAATTTGGTAGTTCAAAATCCTAATAACGTTTTTAAAAGTGGAAAATAATAGGCGAGCGCAAGAAAATACATACAAAGTTAAAAGCACAATATTTTAATAAATATTATCAATTAGTCCCGGTTTACATTATGAAAGTTTTCTTCCAAAAATATTCTTCAATATGCTTTTAAACTGTTATTCGTGTTTGCAAAAAAATATTCGTTTAATTTAAGATATTTTTTCCGTTTATGTCTTTGGTATACAAATAAATTTTAATGCCTGTTCAACGATTTCGAACGTTAACGTTCGTATAGAATTTTATATGGAAAATATTTTTAAAACTGAGTGTGTTTCATATAAATTTTATATGCGAACGTTAACGTTCGAAATAGTTAAACAGGCAGTAACTGCAGTTTTACCAAATAATATGAAATTTTATTCCAAACTAAATAAATTTTGGGTGAATAATTTTTAAAAAAATTGAAGTACCTATATGGTCAAATTTGTACATAATTTTAATAAGGCATAAGATAGGTATAAATAGCACAGGTAGGTGAGTTTAAACCTCTGATACAAGCAAAATACAAACGATTTTATTTATATACATTGCTCCGATTTAAAAGATGTATTAGAACAATTTATTTCTTATGCGGCCGCTGCACGTTGCGAATAGTTGTACAATTCAATGAAGTTGTACAGTTAGTTTCTACGTTAGAGGTGTGCGATCGGTGGAAGAAAAGATCAAAAAAATTGCATTTCCATTCAACTGACAATCAACTTAGATATCAAATTGGTACGTGTGATGGCGATTATTCCTTTCCCTTTAATTTTCATTCCAAAGTGTCGCATTAAAGTTAAAGAAAAGTTGGAGTTTAAAAATGATTTTTTTTAACAGTTAAGAGCAAATGCTTTTCAGATTTTTCGTTGGATTAACACCGTATAGGTAGGTACCTATCCGAATATTTATACTATAGACTTTGTATCTTGGAATTAAATACCTATATCGAGATTAAATATATTGGTAAAAAATGCGATTGTATAAAATATAACTTTTTAGAAAAAAGGCTTAAATCTTGTTTAAAAAAGTGTTTGATAGATTTCAAAATAAAAAGAAGTTTTTAGTTGGAACCTACATAGGTATATTGCCCGAGTTATGGGCCTTCAAATGAGTTTTTCGTTATATCATGAATATAGTTTGTTTATTTGGTGCAATATTGGTTTCATTGAATAGATTGAGAAAATACATTTCAAGGTTAAAAACCTATTAACAGCTAAAAAGCAAGAAAACTGAAAATATATTTAAGAGAATGTAATCCACTAAACCCCGAATTTATTTAATTTAACATAGGTATTTTCTGGCAAAGTACCTATATTTAACTGCCATTTTCCGTTGTGTACTCATATTTACGTACTTGAAAATTAAGAAAAACTTTAGTGAAGCTGGTGTTTTACATGTCATAGATTTTAAAATCTCTCTGCAATACAAAACAAGAAAGTATAGTTGGTCAAGCCCGACCATATGATACCCTACACCACAGTATATAAAAACAAATTCAAAGTAGGTATACCTTTTAGGGACCTAGTTTTGAAAAATGCATAGCTAATGTGGCTAAATGAATAGGTATCTATCTATGTTTAACATTTCATTAAAATTTGTTAGATGATTTTGGGCAGGCAGAAATTGCTCCCTATCTCTACTCGTGGCCCTATTTTTTACATTATGCATAGCTAATATGTCCATATAAACATGGATCTATCTATGATTCGCCCCATTTTCTATAGGATTGGTCCTTGTGCCAATTAGAATCTATGTACATATATACCAAATTCATCAAATTATCTTCAAAATTGCGTCCTGTTTTTGCGTACAAGGCCGGACGGTCATCGGTATACTTTAAGGTGGGTCTAGGACCAATATTTTAACGAGTTACACACATCAGCACAAATGCATAATACCGCACTATTGTGGTGTGGGTATAAAAACTTCGTAAGCGAAACCGGGTTTCGACATGTTTCGACTGCAGCTTTTAGAATTTCTAACCTATCCAGAAAGATCTATTAAAAAACTTTCAAAGGATACCAATATTGCCCATATACGTTCAGAAATGTAGTGGAAAATCGCATATAGCTATATATATGAAAACTGCAGAGGCCCACAACTCAAACCTTTGCGTTTCCGAGAATTTTTATAATAATAAAAAACACAGGTTGTGTGCCATTTTAACCTATTACAAAAAACGACACAGTCGTTGACGACAGGACAACCGTAATAAGGCTAATTTTTTTCTTCTTGTTTTTCAATTTTCTATCACCAAATGTAAATTTGTATATGTTTGGAGCATCGTTGGTTAATTACGTTTATTCCTTAAATTTTAAAATTTTGAAATTATTAAAACTTAACCGTCTTAGTTTTTAAAATTCCCATACATTAAAAACTTTATAGCTCGAGTCTACATAAAAATTCCCACAATTTATTTAAAATATCTAACAAAAACTAGTGGCAACACTTAACACTACACGAAAACAATTTTATTTTCATTAATTCTTCATTTATTTGTTTTTATCATTCTTTATCTGTTCTACTTTAACATCCACATTCTCTTTAACATTGTGCTTTTAACTTATGTATTGTAAAAAAAACACGCGGGCATTTCACAACAAACTTGTCAGAAAACTTAAAAACACATTTCAAAGTCAAAATACACTTTATTTTATTAAGTTTTTATAAATATAACAATTGTCTAGTATTTAATTATGTTTAAATTACACTTTACTTTGATTTTATTTAATTTTAATAGGATTTTCTGTAATTTTTACAAATTTTCAATAAGAACACTTTGCAAAATGTGACAAACACACGAACCGGTAGAATAAAACTGAAAGAGAGATGAAAAAAGCTAAATAAAAAGTATAAAAGAGAATGGTTTTGCGAGAGCACATATATTAATGTATTTTTGTTGTTCTTACGAAAGATGGATTATAAACAAAACAAAATACTTTTTATATAGTAATGGTGTGAGGGGGCATTTTTTAATGGCAAACATTAGCTAATAGTACGAATGTTAGGATTACGAAAATATTTTCTTTGCAACTTAAAGCATTTTGTGGTACTTTATTTGTGGAAAAGTACAAACTTTAATAAGTAGTACGTGAAAGTATTAAACTGATATGGTGTTTCAGATGTGGGAAGTACTTCTTTTTATTGCTAGTACTGAAAAGTGAATGTATTGATGACCTTATTCAAATCAATGTTTTAGCTGCTTCAAAAGTTTAAAAAAGGTGTTTTCTATAAAAATTCGGGCAAAAGTGCACTTTACGGGGCGTATGAAAAAAAAAAAAAAAAAAATTGGACCCCCTCTGGAATAAAAAAAGAAAAAAACCAAAATTAATATTTAAGGCTGCTGAGGCCCGTGGGGACCCCTGGGTCCAAAAAACCGCCCCGCCCACTGAATGGTATGTGTGGGTACTCAAATTAAAGGTAATTGTGCAACAAAAACGAAAATAATAAAATTTTGGGTGGGAGGGACTTCTGAGTCCCTCTGGGGGTAAAAAATTGCCCCTCCCACCCTTATAACTATGTGTGGGTACTCGAATGAAAGGTATTTTGCTTACGATTGTAAATATTTTGTTTTAATTTTACTTTTTTAATGTTATACCTATTTGTTTAAGGTAATAGCGCCGTAGACAAACAATTTGTTATAAAAATCGCGGAATTTTTTTTGTAACTAAAACTTTTTTGTATAGCCGGCCTTCGGCCGGGCGCAAGGATTTTCTCCTCTATGGTATAACAAAGACCGGCTTCGCTAACTAAAGCTTTTCTGTATAGCCGGCCTTCGGCCGGGCGCAAGGATTTTCTACTCTATGGTATAACAAAGACCGGCTTCGCTAACTAAAGCTTTTCTGTTAAGCCGGCCTTCGGCCGGGCGCAAGGATTTTCTCCTCTATGGTATAACAAAGACCGGCTTCGCTAACTAAAACTTCTCTGCATACCTATAAAAGATACATAAATTAACCTAGAGAGGAAAATATTAAACGAATACAAAAACAAAATACATATTTGCAATCGTGAGCAAATTACCTTTAATTTGAGTACCCACACAGATATACATAAGTGTTATGGGGGGACACCTTTTTTGCCCCAGAGGGCCCTAGAAGTGCCGCCCACCCAAAATTTTATTATTTTCGTTCTTGTTGCACAATTACCTTTAATTTGAGTACCCACACATACCATTCAGTAGGCGGGGCGGTTTTTTGGACCCAGGGGTCCCCACGGGCCTCAGCCCCCTTAAATATTAATTTTGGTTTTTTTCTTTTTTTATTCTGGATTGGGTGGCATATTTTTTATATTTTTTTTTCGTACGCCCCGTAAAGTGCACTTCAGCCAAAATTCGTTACGTAAATAAAAGTTTAAAAAAAACCTAAAATATTTATAAGGAAATATGGCTTATTTAAAATAATATGTTTAACATTTTTGGTATTAAATTCTTAAAAACTTGAACTTAAAATGGCCTTATAAAAATTGCTAAAAAGAATTTAATATTGTTTTATGCAATTAGTTAGAATGAAAAAAGTTTTTAGTTTTATTAGTTTTTAATACCTAATTTCAGTCATATTTTACTAAACAATGGTTTTGTTATATTTTTCAAAATATTTATTTATACTTAATATCGCCTTTATATTGAAATTAATATTTGTAGCAGTGTTTAAATTGCTTGCTTTAAAATAGCAACAGTCGCACATTTTTGCTTTGTTTACATTTTTTGCAGCAAATTAAAAAACTGTGTGTCTAAGTGTTTACTTAACTCTTTGATTACGAGTCAGCAAAAGCAAAAAAGCAAAAGCAAAACAAAGAGAGTAAATAATTTGTTTAAACTCGCTATGTGCATGTACTCTGCTTAATCTGTCAGCAAAGAAGCCACTTAAGAAAACAAATTTTCTGTTGCTGTAAGTATTAAGTTTTTGATTGTTTTTTTTTTTGCTTTTGATGCGCTTAAAGTCAGCAAGTTAACTTCTTTGCTGTTGCTGTCGAATTTGTTTCGAATTTTTTTGGTATTTTGCGTTTTTTTTTTTTAATAAATAGGTACATACATACGTAAATGAAACTACACGTTTTTTTAAACTAATTTGTTTATTTTGTGTTATGTAATTATGTATATATTCTAGGAAACTAACGCCTGCAACAGCAAGCAACAGCAATGAAGTCAAAAACAGCAAAGAAGTTAATACTCGCTGAATTTAAGCACATCAATTTACAGTTAAGCCAAAGCAAAAAAAAAATAAACAAAAACTTATTACTTACAGCAACAGCAATTTTTTTTTTCAAGTGGTTGCTTGGCTGGCTTTTTAAGCTGAGAACATAAACATGGTGAGAATAAATAAATTATTTACTCTCACTTTTTCTGCGTTTGCTTTTGCTTTTTGCTTTTACTGTGTTCTTTTTCTTAAGTTAAGTTAAGCAATTACAAAAACATTAAAAATAGTCAAGCATTTTTAAACACTGATTTGTAGGCTCTTCACCATAGGTGGATCGTAGGCCGTATAAACGTTTTCAGTAGCAGAGTTGATTTTAACGATGCCCGTCTTGCTGTCCGTGGTTAAAAACGTATTCATATCACTTTTTTCTATCAAAAATAGAATTGTTTTTACTAAATATAAAAAATTAATACCTTTAAATATAGTTCTTCGATTTGAGTCGTATTTTCAGGCAGCGTATTATCAACGAAATCGGGGCTTTGGTGTATATAAAATTAAAACAGAAACAATTTCTACTTCAATATACTATGAAATACTTAAATTCAATATGCGATTAATCGATAATTCCCATTAAGCCTTTCTATATCCACACCACAATAGTGGAGAGGGTATTATGCATTTGTGCTGATGTTTCTAACACCTTAAAATATTGATCCTAGACTCACCTGAAAGTATAACTATCGACTAAGAATCACTTTCTGAAGCGAATTAACGATGTCCGTCCGGCTGGCTGGATGTCCATGTAAACATTGTGCGCAAAGTATGTACATATACATACGTCGCAATTTTGGAGATAATTTGATGAAATTTTGTACATCTAATTTTAATCGGCACAAGGACCAACCCTAATAAAAATGGGGCGAATCGGTCCATAATTTCACATAACCCTCAAACAAGCTTCTTTCCGGAATAGGGTCTTTGTGTCCATAAACCATATAATTATGTTGCTATTTAGATTCAATTTGCTCCAAACTTATTTTATTGCAATCAAAATCAACTTACCAAATTTTATTGGGATCGGTCCATATTTGACTAAATAATACACCCGAAAATAGCTTTTAATGCCATAACGTCCTTTTAATTGATGTTATTAACATAAAATTAACGATAACAAATTTTATTATAGCTACTATGTCGTGACAAAATTTTGTCCTGGTATGTCTAATATTTCCCATATAAACCCCCACCCTTAAATCTCATATAGATAAATTTATCTGAATAAAATTCGGCACAAAGAACTTTTACATTAATCCTCACCTCTTGACATAATTTTGTTTAGGCGGGTCCAGGATTGCCCATGGGTCCCAAATAGGTTACACTGGCAAAAAAAATTTGTATATATTGTGGTGTGGTTTTTGTATATACGCTTATTAATCGTAGTCGCGATTATGAAAATCTGCGATTAAGTGCAAAACCCAGTTTGGTTATTAATACAAAACATCTGCAAAAAGTGAGCGTGGAATTTTCCATACAAGCAAAATATATAAGCGGTTTTCACTAGGGATGGAACGATACGTCTTTATAATACAAAATTACAGTGTAAGAGATTATAAATATTTAAAGTTGATTTTAATAAGATTTAAAAAAGTTTAAATTAATGGTAAAATTTATTTATTTTTCAAACAAAAAATAAACAGTGTAAAAGTTTAAAAGTATTAAGATGTCTGATTAAAAAACAAAGTATTCTCAACTTCTGCGGAGATAATTTCTCAACTCCGTTTGAAGCAGACTTGCAGTAAAAAATCGTCTCTCAGGTGTGACTGAACTCATTTGACATCTTAAGTACATATTTATGCGCCATGGTCTTAAATTTTGAGTTAAATATTTAACACGCCAGTAAACATATGGATCAGCGTCTTTAGAAATATATGTAGAAGATAAATTTATTCATTATTCGTATTTTTTAATAATGTTCGAAGACTGTTAACTAGCCAAATAGCGTCAGAAATTGTAGCAGCGGCTTTACTTATGGATTTTGTGGACTCTTTGAAGAGACCCAAAATTTGTAGCACAATTATTTTCATTTTCACAAAAATCATTAAAAAGTACAAATACATACAAAACATACAAATACAAAATACAAAACGTCTAATGCTGCAGGTCCAGCCCTAGCGTTCAATACGTTTATGAATCAGTCCAAAAACTCGTAGTGTAAAATTGTATTGACAAGTTACATGACAATCGCGTAAAATGCATATACGTATCGAAAGCGTGAAGTAGGATCACTTTATACTTAAGCATGCATCTAAAAAAAGGAAAAAAAACGCGTGGTGTGACCGACCTCCAGCTTAAGAATTAAAAGAAACAATTTATTATTCTGTTTTGATTTTATGATCGGTTTTTAATGCAGAGAAAACAGTTTTTTATCAATTATAAAAATGGTTTAAAAAGTATTTAAATTTAATTAATGTGATAATTGAACCAATTATTTATTTAATTGTGAGAAAAGTAAAAATATTATTTTGATTTAATTAATATTTAAGTTGTTTTAAAATAAATTTTTAATTAAAATATTAATTAAATATCAAAAAATATTAATTGACTTTTTCGTTTAAAATTAAATAATTTAAACTTGTAGAATTGTTGTTGGGAATTGTCAATAGGTATTTAATTAAATAAATCAACACACTGTTTGAAATGGCAACGTTTTTCGATAATTTTTTTAATTAAAATTAAAAATATCATTTATTGAAAAAAAAAAAATATTCACAATTTTACAATTTTTAGTAATCAATATAATCATTTTGGTAATAGGTGCAAAATCCGCAACTTGTTTGCTTGATATTATGAATTTGGTATAACAACAAACGCATAAAATTTTCTTTTTGTCGGTCAATAATTTAATTCAGGTCTAAACCGCAACTAATTTTAAGGCTGACGTTCGATGTTGTGAAGCTTAGTTAATAATATACTAATATATAATATAATAATATATGTATTTATCATATAGAGCCCACTCCTGTCGGTGGAGAGTATCAAAGATTCGGCACAGCCGAATATAGCACTCTAACTTGTTTTAACTAATTTCATTTCAATGGGGGTAGCGAAGCGCTCCGGGTCGAGCTAGTCATTTATAATGTTAACATAAATAATTTAAAAATTTCTTGTAATGTTTGTTAGATTAAAGTTATTTGTATGTTTTTTTTTTTTTTTTAATATATACATATAGGTATGTACATAAATTCTTAAATGTATCAAAGTTAATGGTCCAAAATAAAATATCGCACCAATTAAAGACAGACAATACTCATTATTCTGCAATCCACTTTATTGGTAGCGATTGAAGTGAAAGGAAGTTACGATGATAAACATCTCTTACTAATTTTTAAAATCATAAATTCAATAAAAATTAATAATTTTATTTTCCTGCCATAGAAGAATTCACACTTTTTACATATTTCCAAAGATGTTTCGTTTTCTAAGTGATTGTTAAAATAAATAAAAAAAAAAGCTCTAACTGACCAACAAACAAATTTTGAACGTGCTGATGCAACAAACTACTTGCAACACTTACTTACTACTCACTACTGTTAATGTGCAGCTGCACTATTTCCTAGCGCACATTCACTTGGAAAATCCACAAAAAAAATACAAAAAAGAACATGTGTAATTTTACTGTTTTGCGACTGTTACTTTTACTGCATCCATGAGTTACTAACTAACATACGAGGTGCACAAGTACGTTTTGATTAAACAATTTTTTCTTTAATTTTTTTTTTGTTTTTTATTTAAGAGTACGTTTTTTTTAGTGGAAGATGTGAAGATGATGATTTGGCGCGCAATAACTTTTTAAAGCGGCTTTTTAGTGTTTTTGTTTCGCCATCTAATGCATTTTAATAAGTTTAAATGAACGAATGAGTGAATGAAAAGTTGAGGAAGATGATTAGGAAAAAGAGCTGAGGAATAAAATATACGGTGCAGTTGAAAGCCTTGTAGTGCATAAATTAATTCATAGGCCTATAAAGATAATAGATGCAAACATTTTTCATTGCGGGAATACGAATTTTAAAAAGAGGTAGTATTCAATTGTTGATTCAAGTCGACCATGAGAGGTGGTATTGAGGTATTTTTTTTAGATAATTTTTAGTCCATTACCAGTGCTGCCACGACTAATCAAATTTTTGCAAACAAAATTTTTGAAAAAGTAGCCAAATGTGAAAAAATATAACCAAATTAGAAATGCATTTTTTAATTAAGAAAAACATTTAAATTTATTTTAAGTTGCGTTGTAAACCAAAGGTTATTTGCACTTAATAGGAAAATATTAATTACAAGTTACGAAAACAAAACAAGAAATTTTATTCTTGTACGTATTAAAAACAAGCACGTGACACTTAAATTAAAAGTTTTTATTTCATCTCCACATTGAGAAAAATAAATGACCAATTTTGGTTAGAAATGACCAATTTTGGTTAGAAATTACCAATTTTGGTTAGAAATAACCAAAAACGACATCTCTGTCCATAACTGAATTTGGTTCTTTTGTCGGGATCAAAATAAACTGTGTTACAGAAATGCTTATTTAAAGGCCAAGTTTTTTAAGTCAATTTCTATATTTCATGATAATAATGGATGAAAGGATGCATAAAAGTTTAAGTTAATTTCGGAAAAGGGCAATTTTTATCTGAATATGTTAATTCGATTTTTAATTTAAATTTTCATATTTTTAATAAGGCTAAAGTTCATTTAATTTAATTTTCATTAAATTATTTTTACACAGAAAAAGTTTTTTATCAATTAAAAAAAAATGGTTTAAAAAGTATTTTAATTTAATTAATGTGATAATTGAATCAATTATTTGTTTAGTTGAATGAAAATTAAATATATGATTTTGATTTAATATTATATTAATTAAATATAATAATTAAATATCAAAAAATATTAATTGATTTTTTCGTTTAAAATAAAATAATTTAAGCTTGTAGAATTGTTGTTGGGAATTCTCAATATTTAATTAAATAAATTAACACATTGTTTGAAATGGCAAAGTTTTTGATCATTGTTTTAATTAAAATTAAAAATATCATTTATTGAAAAAAAAAATAGTAAAAAAAGTATACAATATAATCATTTTGGTAATAGGTATAAAATCAATAAATTATTTTCTTGATATTATGAATTTGGTATAAATTTGGAGATTGGAAAAATTTTTTAATTTTTTCTGTGTATGAAGAAAGGATTTTTATAACATGAAGTTAATTAAAATTTATTGATAATTTTTCATTCTTGACTGCCGTGGGGCTCGAACCAACGTTCACGGACAGGTTGATCTGACGCTTTTCAATATGAACCACACTATCTCTTCAGAGTTCTTTGCCGTTTTACCCTCACCGCCATTAAAGATTATAGTTTGTCTGTTGACTGCCACAACCAAACATCAATCTGTAAACCAAATTGATAGATCGAAATTTGTTTTTGAATGATTACCAATTTTATTTGATTAGCATGTTCCTCCTTCCATTCTGTTTTTCATACTTTTTGTCAAGAATTCTTCTTGAAGTCCAATGTAAATTTTTCTGCTTTTCATGTTTTTGTCTTTCTTTTATCTCATTGATGTTTTTCAGCACAACTTAAAGGACAAATGTAAACGTAAAGCTCGTGCCTGCGCTGCTAACAATCATAAGAACCTATTGTGTTTATTTTGTTGAACTGTTTTATGGTTTTTAGTCAAAATTTTCATATTTTTAATTAGGCTAAAGTGCATTAAATTATTTTTTTGAAGGAAGGAATTTTACAACATGAAATTAATTAATTAATCGATTTTAACGTGCGATTTTGACATCGAAATACTGCCCAGGCCAGCAAAAAATGCTACAGGATGTGTAACAGTGAATAAGAAGCATTAATCCATGAAGATTGTTGTCAAACTCAAGAAGAACTTAAAACTATTACGAGCTGCTCATGCAGCAGTTTCGAAGGATTTACAAGCAGCAAATATTTATTCCAAAGCAAGGAAATTACGTACCATATAAATTCAAGCCGAAAGGTATCAAAAGGCAATTTTTCGGTGAAAATTGGATCCATTACTTAGAACCGAATCGCAAGAAATCGCATCTTAAGCCCACCAATGGCGTCAAGTTAATGTGTGCTCCAGAAGGGTTCTATTTACTAACAAAACATTTACGGACAGTATAATAGTCAAAAATATGTGCATGCTTTACATACCTTACTTGCGTTCTACATTTTAAGTTAAGCTTTTAATGCGGCATTTCCACAAGTTAAAATAAAATTTAATCAGCTGATTTGTTCAAACGCTTCATGTAACGCTTGCAAAAGTAGAAAGTAAACCTACGTTTTGCATCTAACACTTCAAGGCATTCTTTACTTTTGTAAAAACAAAACTTTGTTTAGGACCATGACTAAGTTTGTAATTAGTATATGTGTACATAAGACTCATTCGCAATGGCCGATAGATTTTATAAATGTTTTTTTATTAATTCATAAAGGGTGATCGAACCATAATGCACGATGTTAATTGTGAGTCACACCGTAACGTTAAGACTTTTGTTCAACTTAATATGACATTTCTTTGTTTCAGTGTTTGACAAATTCAATTCAACCATGAAGAGGAACGCAATTGAGCGGCGCCTTAAGATTGTTGAAGCCGTTTAAATAAAAATGCATTTCGTGCACTTCGTGATTTTTTTGGTCAGCGTAATCTACCAAATCGGTAGAATTGTGCGCTAATTTCAGCATACCGGTTCTTTAGGAAACCTGTGCTTGCTCGCTCAGTTCGTTCCGCGGAAAACATTGCCGTTGTTTGCGATGAGATTTGCCAAGCAGTTACCAGGAATGGTTTTCGCTATCGCGAGATGATAACGGCCTTCTTTTAGCCAGAAATTTAGGATATGGATCTGGACGATATGTGGTTCCAACAGAATGGTGCCACTTGCCACACAGCCAACGAAAAAATTGCTCTTTCTCACGAGAAATTCAATGGCCGGATCTCGAATCTAAATTACAAATTTAAAACTTGCATTTTTTAAAACGGTTTAGAAACTTACAGCCAATTCACACGGTAAATAAAAAACCTTGAATTTTATTTACACTTTTATTTACAAAAATATCTTAATACGAGTTTTAAGCAAAATTTTAAAAAACAATTGTGGAAAACAGAAATCGTGTTCTATTTTCTGCCCCTCCTCGACCAGGCCTGGCTCGACCACCAAAAAAACTTACACCCAATTTACACGGTTAATACAAAACCTTGATTTTTTATTTAGCTTTGAAAGTATATTTTAAAAACCTTTTGAATTAATATCATGCTTTTTTAACCAAAATTAAAAAAAAATAAACATGGAAAACAGTAATCGTGATCTATTTTCTACCCTTTTTTTCAACTCTACCTCACTCGGCTCCCAAACAAATTTTCATGTTGTTTAGTCATGATATAGAATCACCATCATTGACAACGGGTGGCTGTTAATAGTCAAACATCAATCAACGACTATCGAAACATGTCAAATCGACCTGTACGCGAACGTAAGTTCGATCCCCCGGTCAGTTAAGAAAGAAAAATTATCAACAAATTTTAATTCATTTCCTGTTCTCAAATTCATTTTTTCATAAAATTAATTTAATCAAAATTAAATTGTATGAACTTTTGCCTGATTAAAAAATAAAAAAAAATCTGGATGAAAAACCATTAACAGTTCAATAAAATAGCCACAGTTCTAATTATTCTTAAACAGCTAAGGCACAAGCTCTATGTTTACATTTGTCCTTCAAGATGTGCTGAAGAAGGTCAATGAGAAAAAGAAAGACAGAAAAGAAAAAAAAAACATAAAAAACAAAAAATTTACTTTGAACTTCAAGAAGAATTCTTGACAAAAATTATGAAAAACAGAAGTTAGGAAGAACATGCAAATCAATTAAAATAGATAATCATGCATAACAAACTTCGATCCACCAAAAAAGTGAAAATACCATTTGGTTTAAAGACTTATGTTTGACTATTGACCGCCAGCCATCGTCAATGGCGGTGAGTATTTAACGACGAAAATTTCTGACGAGATAGTGTGGTTACTATCGAAACATATAAAATCGACCTGTACGTGAACGTGGGATCGATTCCTCGGTCAGTCAAGAATGAAAAATTATCAACAAATCTTAATTCACTTCATGTTGTAAAATTCCTTTTTTCATTAAAATAATACAATGAAAATTAAATTGAACCTGATTAAGAAATAAAAATAAAATTAGTAAAAAAAAGCTGTAAGAATACACGAATTCATTATATCCCCCAACTTTTTGTGTAGCTCTCTTTCTAGCAGATAATTTTTTATTCTTCAAACCGTTACTTTTATGAGGCTTGAAAAATATTAATAATGTGTATGAGTTTTTTTTCTTTAATACTGTTAAATTATTTGAAAATTATGATCTTGAAAGTTTTCAGTTTTTGTTGCATTTTAATTAAAATTCACACGATGTGTAAGTCATAAACATTTCTTTGCTGCCTGTTTTTTTACTAAACAGCTTGTTGCCAAAGTGAAAAGAATTAAGCTGAAGAATCTTCTTTTCAAAACAATTAACAACTCGTGCGATTTTAACAATTTTCTAAAGTTTACGAATATTTTCTGTTGTTTCAGTTTGTGATGGGGAGCAGGTATTCTGGGAAAACAGTGAAATGATAAAGAGGGCTACTGTGAATGTGCAGTTATTTGGAAATAAGTTTTCTTTATACAGATACGGGTGTGGGAAATGAAATTAAAAAAGTATGTAATATGTGCTACATAAGTATTCAAGTTGATAAGTTTATATTGATGTGAAAAGAGGTGGGTTGTCGTAATAAAAAGTATACAAATTGAAGTAAACTTTTTAATGAAAACTTAAAAAAGGGGCTTAAAAAGGTCATCTAATAATTTTGAAAATTTGTTTGTTAATTCCCACTTGTTGGTCTTTATTAAAGATGTTTTTAAGCCCAATGGAATCTACGAAAGGGAATGGAATACAACTCTCATGTGTGGGCCGGTGCTTCAAAGTCTATTTTGGAGCTTCTCGACCGCGTGCAGGAGAGGACGAAGGTTCTCATTGGCGACAGTAGGGTATCCAATTCTATTGACTCCCTTGAGCACCGTCGCAATGTGGGTTGTACTTGCCTATTTTATCGGTACTACAACGGGATGTGTTCTGATGAAATTAGGGATTTGGTTCCCGAGACCCATAGCTTTGTTCGTAATACACGTTTTTCCTCAAGAGCACATCCTTTTGTGGTCGATTGGCCGGTGAATCGTACAACGCATTACAGGGAAAATTCGTTTTTTGGCCGGACAGTTCGTATGTGGAATAACCTTCCTGCTGAAGTCTTCCCTCTCACTTACAACATGAAAAAGTTCAAGTCGAATGTTCACAAACACTACTCCCTCTTTCCTCCTTCTTATAACCTATTTTCCTAGTTCCAACACAATGCATTGCATTAGTAGGGGTCATCCCCTGAGTGCTGGTCCCAAAAAAAAAAAAAAAAAACTGTCCTATTGTGTTTTTTTTTTGACATTTATGATCAGTATAACCAACATATGAAAAAAGTATAGATCATGTTTGTGTGAATATGTATCAAAAACTTTTAATATTCACACAAACAAATCTCTGGCTCGGTGAAGTTCCGTTTGAAACGTAAAAAGAAATGGCGGAATCATTGGAGAAATTACCGTTCGTTTAAAGCAATTGATAGGGACTCATTTTTAAACACCAAATTTAGGTGTCCCATAAACAAATTACGACAGACATCCAACGAGGATTTCATCTGTCAGAATTGCAGATTGATGAGTACTAAATAATATATTGCATTAACGGGGGCTTGTTCAAAATGGAACAAACGAGCAAAGACAACGTCAAATCAAAACATCGTTAACTCTAAAGACAGGAGTACACGGAATGTGAAAAGCCACAAGCGCATGTGGTTCTGACGTTATGTTGACGTCATTACAAAGCCAAAACGGCCATTGTGTGTTGTGTGGTGACGTCAAAATTCAGCCACATGCGCATGTGGATTTTCACATTTCGCATGCTCAGGATCTAAGATCTCATCTTGTTTAGTATATTTTGTATCCGGGCTGACTATAACATGATAACTGTACCGAGTATTGCCGTTGTATATTTTCACAAAGTACCAAAAAAAGGGGAGGCACCAAAAATGGGATTTAAAAAAGGAGGGCCCCTCTTTTAAAATTAAAATAATTTCACCAAATTATGTTTTTTACACGAATTTTTTTCAATTTTTTTAAAATTTCAAATAACATTTTATAAAAAAAAATCTGTTCACAGGTTGGTCCTATCACCTCCAGTTTTTGTTTTATTTAATAAGCTCGGCAAATATTTCGCCCGAAATAAGCCGGTCATGCTAATACATTTTATCATTACTTGAGAACGATTTGCCCGATTTTGATCAATGTACTTACAGATGCTTATGAATCAAATTTCCTTTTATATTTCCAACTGTTTCGGAAATAAGAAGATTATGTTAATATATTTTATCTTGATTTGAGAACGATTTGGATACAATTACCAGCGAATAATTTGCAATCAAATCACTTTTATTGATCCTAACAATAGTTTTTTAATATTTTCAACAGAGATATTCAGAAATAGTGGCGGTAAATTTTTTAAAGCAAAATGAATGCTATTTTTTGTTTTCACAAATTCATAAAAAAAAATTAGAAGGGAAAAATTTACATATTTATAATTTATCGGAAAGCCAGGATTGCGAATAAAATAGGAGATAAATCATGAAAATCTGTTGACAAATGTAGATTTTATTCACAATTCATTAAAAATTGTATTTTTAATACACATTTTTACATAAATTTTATGAAAGTACTTTCATGTGTAAATTAGTGACCTGAAACTATCGATAACCATCGATAGTTTTAAAGCGCCCTAGAGACTATCAAATAAACACATCAATCACATAGTTGTGTGCGTGCAGTCGTTCTTTTTCGGCTACACAAACGCGTTGTTGGCAATGCATGATGAAAATCAAATAGTTTTGATTTTTTTATTTGATGGCTGATAATCTGATAGTCTCCTGTTGTGATGGACAAAAAAAAATTATTTACTTTGTGTTTGTTGTCATGAAAAATAAAATACTGAAATGGCAAGCTGCTTTATTTAAGTACCTTGTTTTTTTTTAATTTTTGTTTTTTCTTTCTATCCTCTTACAACTACAATTTGTGTTGGAAAAAACCCAGCCAATTGTAGGGGAATGTAAGAAAGAAAAAATTGACGATTTATTGTTGTGACTTTGTTGAAGCTTTGATATTGTTACATTTAAGACCAGAGTGTTTTAAAATTCTTATTCACTTTATGGTCTTACTTGTATAATATTTTTAGCTTTTCTAAAGTATTTGGAAAAAGTTTCCTGACGAGCTGGCCTAAGCAACCAGCGAAATGCGCATAGGAACTAGCTTTCCCACAACAATAAATTTCAGTGTTTTCATTTAAAAAATTGGGATTATTAGCACATCATTAATAAATGAACTAATTAATAAAATATTTCATTCCCAAAAATAATTTTTGATAATAAATTTGCATGTGCCCGGCAAATAAAAAACTGAAATGGCAAGCTGCTTTATTTAAGTAACTTGTTTTTTTTAATTTTTGTTTTTTCTTTCTATCCTCTTACAACTACAATTTGTGTTGGAAAAAACCCAGCCAATTGTAGGGGAATGTAAGAAAGAAAAAATTGACGATTTATTGTTGTGACTTTGTTGAAGCTTTGATATTGTTACATTTAAGACCAGAGTGTTTTAAAATTCTTATTCACTTTATGGTCTTACTTGTATAATATTTTTAGCTTTTCTAAAGTATTTGGAAAAAGTTTCCTGACGAGCTGGCCTAAGCAACCAGCGAAATGCGCATAGGAACTAGCTTTCCCACAACAATAAATTTCAGTGTTTTCATTTAAAAAATTGGGATTATTAGCACATCATTAATAAATGAACTAATTAATAAATATTTTGTTTTTTTTTACAAAATTAATTGTCGTGTTTATTTGTATGTCTCCGAAAAAGCCTGAAATAAATGGCGCTAAGATATATGCACTGATTGATGGGTTTATTTGATAGTCTCCAGGGCCTTTGTACTATCGATAATTTGGATTTTTCTTAAATTATTGCTTTATGATAAACTTAAATCGTTTAACAACGTTAAACACAACTTGGCAGTACCTTTTAATAGATCGTTTAATTGATGGCAATATTATCCATTATTCCGTGTATTTTTTTTTAATTATAATTGTAAAATTAAAAAAAAAAAATTAAATAAATTTATAAATAAAGTATGCTAAAGTAAAGTGTTATTTACAATAACATTTTTCAAAATTAATTCCTTTTCTTGCAAGACCTCTATGTACTCTTTCAATTTACTTTTTTCATATAATTTAATAACACTATGCTAGTTGAAAAAACAGACAAGCCGGGCACATGTCGTTTTAACATAATTCGGGTACGCTGAATCCAGTGGTGCCCGCGGTTTTTTAAGATTGGCTCTGGATTTCGAGATATACCGTTATTTCGAAAATGGAGGAGGTTGTACAACATCTGTTCCCGTAACTCAAAAACCGTTTAGTTAATTCAAAAAACATAAAAAACCGAAATTCCGCAATAAAATTTCATTTAAGAAAAATAAAACTTTTTTTCTAATATGAGTAGGCCTTATTGAAACATAATTTTTTTTTTTGAAAAAAAAATTAATTTTTTATTCAAAATTTCGAAATTTTTGTTTTTTAAAAATTCATAAAAAATTTTAAAATGCAGCAATGCTTCTAATTTTTTGCAGACGTATAAAAAAACGAAATTCCAAACAAAACAAGCCATAAATAATTAAAACCTGTTTGCAACTTTTGATTTTATTCACAAAAGTCGACAAATTTTAATTAATTTAAGAATTTCATAAAACGCAATATTTGTATGCGAGCCCCCCTAAGGGATGGTGATAAAGGGAAAGTATAATTTGAGAAAATGTTAAGAACAAAAAACTAACGGAGGTAAGACATACATTTTATCCCCCTAGGGGCGACTCCTGGGCATTTATGGGACTTTTTCTTCAATATATTTCTAGTCTGCATTGAACATTTTGTATGGAAGCCCCCTTAAGCAATGGAGACAGCGGGTGGGTATGTTAGAAATAAATGATTAAGATGAAAAATTAAGTGGGGTTGGTCATACATTTGACCCATCTAGGGGCATCCTAAGCGCTGCAGGGGCCAAATTTAAGAATTTCATTAAACGGCGATATTTTTATGGGAGCCCCCTAAGGGGTGGAAATATATTACAACTATATAATATCTTCTATATTCAACTCTAAAGAGAAGAATTAAATTTTTAGATGCTAGAAGTTCAAATTTGAGTTATGACTCTATTGCATCAAAGGGCCGATATGGAGAATGTACCAATGCAGAAAATTTATTTTCAATGACATTTTGAGGTAAAATTTTTTAAATGCGGTTTTTGTGCCATTTACAATACAAAACAAAAGAACAAATATTCAAATTTATGCTATTCAAACAGATTTTAATCATTTATGGCTTGTTTTGTTTGGAATTTCGTTTTTTATACGTCTGCAAAAAATTAGAAGCATAGCTGCATTTTAAATTTTTTTATGAATTTTTAAAAAACAAAAATTTCGAAATTTTGTTAAAAAAATTATGTTTCTAAAACGACTACGGATATTAGAAAGAAGTTTTACTTTTCTTAAAGAAAATTTTATTGCGGAGTTTCGGTTTTTTAAGTTTTTTCTATTAGCTAAAGTGTTTTTTAGTTACGCGAACATATGTTGTGCAACCTCCTCCATTTTCGAAATAACGGTATATCTCGAAAACCAGAGCCAATCTGGATTCAGCGTACCCGAATTATGTTAAAACGCTAGGTGCCCAGCTTGTCACGAAAAAAAAGTCAATTTCTTGCGCAGTGTAATCAGTGCCCAGCTCTGTAACTCCCGCGTCGAGAAACTTTTCGATTGAAATGTGTGTAAGGAAACAAAAACGCTATAAATTGAAGCAAACAACTGTTTTTTTTCACTTAACTGCGTCTGTAAAATTTTTGGCGAGTAATAGCTGTCACGTTGGGACATTACTCGCCAATTTACTGAAAAAGTGGGTCTGTAAAATTTTTGTGAGAAAGTTCCAGCTTTGAACTGTCAAATAAACTCATGCATAAAAACGGGGTGAGAATCAATTTTAACACTAAAAATATATTAGAAATGTAAAATACAATGAATAATAACACGGAAGAGGCAAGTATTTTGTTCTTGTCGGATTTTTTTATTATTAACAATTTGAAAAATATACGACTGTTGCCAAAGCGTTTTTTTTTTAAACAACAAACATTAAAGTCGCACTTTACATTATTTGGTCTAGCCGACGATTGTACTTTCGCAGCCGTAGTTGAAAATTTTTCAATTTTAGTAAGTTGTGGTCGCCGACAACGATATGTTTGACTGGCGTTCTCAACATCTGCAATTTCATATCGGCTTCGAGTAGAATATTATGACATTTATAACGTAACGACGTAATCTCTTCTGATTGTTTTCGACATGAGTTACTGACACACTTTTTTTCTCACTTTTCAAGAAACGATGAAATATTTTGTTTCACATCTTTTCGATGCGAGAATTTCTCACCAAAGTTACAGAAAATGGCCACAGGTATGTGATGGAAAACGATTCTGAAAGTAAAACGATTCGAAGTCGATAATGTGGTTTCCAGTATCTTTAAAAATAGATTTCTAATTCATTTATTTCTTTTTTCTTTCTATATTCTTTTAAATTATACATTAAAAATGTTAATTGAACTGTATTTGAAAAAAAAAGATTAACCTAATGTAAACTTTAACTTTATAAATCAGTAAACATATAAACCATCTTTAAACGCATAAAATTGGGCGTTTAAACTACCAATACAGACACTATGAATTTGACTACATATCGTAGTGCTGCCACGTTACTTTTCAAACTATGTATACATGGGAAACTGATTTAGAACTGTTGAGTTTAAACTGCAAATAAATTGAAGTTTAGTTTAACTATACCGGCATTTAAGCACTCACTGATTCGTTAGCCATAAAAGAAACACAATTTTATGTAGAAGACTTAAATTTCTGACGATTTACTTGGGACTCTACGTATTCTGTGGTATAAAGTTTATTTGTTAAAAGTCTCTTACTGATTTTGTTATAAACAGGGAAACCATAAATATGCAATTGCATGTTTTTCCTTGTGCGACCAATGAAGGCAGAAATAATATATTTATCCGTTTAAGAGCTTTTTATGAATTTTGGCATGGATTTGTTTGTGCATATTTTTGCATATTTTACCCTTTACAGCATATTTTTGCATTATTTAGTTAAAAGAGCCTTTTTGCAGCCTTTTTAAGTTTGTAGCGCATATTTTGCCTTTTTGAGGCATATTTTGCTACATGTATTATTTTTAAAATGCTTACAACAGTTTTTCGCAGCAATTAAAATTTTTTTTTCAAAGTTCTGATTTTTCTATTTGGAATACCAACATGTTGCTTCAATTTCGCCATCTACATTTAATATTTATTTTTACTCTAAAATTGTAAGCCAAAGCTGGTTGTCATTAAAGATAAATGTTATTTTAAACTTTTAAATTTTATATTTATTAGAGTATTATTTGACTTTTCGTTTTGTTTGAGAAAGGAATTAATCGATTTTCGAATTTTAATTTTGCTCGGTTATTCGAATAAGAGTTTAAATACGTTCGAATAACTCGAATAATTCAAATAATTTTATCTAATGGGAAAATCATACATATCTATTTGATTTGATACTTTTATTATATTAATAAACGAAAAACTAACAGTAAAATAAAAATATAGTTAAACACACAGAAAAAAGTGTTTTATCAATTAAAAAAAGATTTTAAAAAGTATTAAAACTTAATTAATGTGATAATTGAATCAATTATTTTTTTTGTTGAAAGAAAATTAAAAATATAATTTTGATTTAATTAACATTTTAGTTGTTTTGAAATAAATTTTCAATTAAAATTTTAATTAAATAACAAAAAATCTTAATTGACTTTTTTCGTTTAAAATAAAATAATTTAAACATGTAGAATTGTTGTTGGGAATTTTCAATATTTAATTAAATAAATTAACATATTGTTTGAAATGGCGAAGTTTTTTTATCACTTTTTTAATTAATAGCCTATTTCTAATGTGCGAAAGAATTCTTTCTTTCGTATAACTACATTGAAAACAAAAACAAATTCTAAAAATTCAAATTTTTAGAATTTGTTTTTGTTTTCAATGTAGTTATTCGAACGAAAGAATTCTTTCGCACATCGGAAATAGGCTATAAAATTAAAAATATCATTTATTGAAAATATTTTTTCAAAATTTTAAAATTTTTAGTAATCAATATAATCATTTTGGTAATAGGTGCAAAATCAACAAATTGTTTGCTTGATATTATGAATTTAGAACAAATTTGGTGATTGGAGAAATTTAAAAATTTTTCTGTGCAATAAACAATAAAATAACAATTCATTTATATTTACTACGCAAACAGTTCTAAAACTTTTAAATAAAATAAAAAATCAAAAACCCTGCTGCAAAACATACAGTTTTTAAGGCGCTAAAGAGACCGAAACAGGATTCAGGAGAAAATAAAATTATAAACAAAGTAAACACTAGTTCGGTTGAACAGACTATAAAATGATCTGAAAGCATTTGGTTCAGCAGCAATTGGGGTCCATTTATTTTATTTCAGAGAATTTGCAATTATGCCCCGCCTGCCATACTTAATACGGGAATTCAACATAGGCTTTTTATCTCATATTTTAATAAATTATTTTTAAATTATTTATTTTCTTTTAGACTTTTTATTGCTTCAATTTTATGAGAGGTCCAGCATATTTAAACAAATTTAGCATTCGTAATTCAATTTAACTAATTTATTATTCCTGAAAATCAAGTAAAATTAAAATCAATGGAGATTCTCAGATAATTTTTTTTAAACACCGTATTATTCTTGATTTTAAGAGAAGTTCTTGTTAGGATAAGACCACAAAGCATAAAGAAATTTTTTAAACTGGATCGCTTTCAAAGTTTTTTCTATTTCAATTTCACTCATATGTATTCGATTTACCGAACATGGCTGACAACTTTATTTTTCTTCATTTTAAAGTTCTACTCTATAGGTTTGGTAATTTCTTTCTTTAACGAATTACTATTTTACGGCAACAATCCTCGATTTTGTTTCCAACTATCTATCTAATGACACTTCAGGTTTTAAGACGAATTTAACAATACCTTAAATATCAAAATTCATCCAGCAAAACAGGTAACCCACAATCTGACAGATTTTGTTACAATGAACGTCAAACTCAATATGCAAAAGCGATATTTTAGTACGAAAATTCTTACGAATGGGATAATTAGGTAATCGTTTATTACATGATTTGTCTAAAAAGGGACTAAAATATGTCCAGAAGTGCGAGTAACACAATATATATGAAATATAAGAACAAGTAATTTAGTTCTTATGTTTTTTATTAGTTACACCCAGTTTACATGATGAATTTTATGACGTCCAATTTTGGACGTCATTTTTTGTTTGGTAGCAAGCGGTGTAGAGAAGAAAGAGGGGTAGAAAAATAGACTTGATTTCTGTTTTCATGGTTTTTTTTTGACAATTCGCTTTAAACTTTTTCTGTTCTTTCTGTTACGTTTAATTTTTATATTCTCATCAACTGGATTGAATGAAAATGAAAGAAAAATTAGACGTCCAAAAAAAACCATCGTATAAATTTGAGTAGTTTTTGGTAGCAACTTCAAAAGGGAATTAAGAAAATTGGACGTCATAAAATTCATCATGTAAATTGGGTGTTAGAAATCTAAAAAAAAAATATTTTTATATCAAAAAAGTAGTTTTTAAGATATTATTTTTAATCGAATAATTGACATAAATTGTTCGAGTTATTCGTTATTTGAAATTGGCTGTTTTAATTGTTCGATCAAATAATGGCGAAAACTTTCTGCGATTAATCGAACAACGATTAATTGAGTGGATACTCTATTATTTATATAAGCAACAATTATGGAAAAAGTAATTATATACATACTGTGCTAACTTTGTGCCCAAATTTGACATTTTATTTGGTAAATACATTTAATTTGTACTAAGGACGAAGTCTGTATATGGTGAGAATCGGTCTTTAATTTTACTTATTAGCCATAAAAACTTCTTTCCAATTTAGACTTTTGTAATCCATCTAATTATGTTGGTTTGGATTTGTGAGCCCATGAATGTCCAACGTTTTCAAATATGGTAAAATCTCGAAAATTCCTCTGTAAATATTATGGCTTTACTGATTATAATTTTAGGATTGTATTTTTTTAAATAAAAATGTTTTGAATTTGTTGAATAATTTGTTTTTCATTTAGCAATTCTTAATTTTTTTGGGGCATATTTTTAACAATTTTTAGGGCACGTTTTTTATTTTAAGTTTTAAGCACGATGGCCACGTTCAAACTGATTTGACAAATAATATGTACCTATGTATTGGTAATATTTGGTTTTGCTTAACACAGCAACGTATCAAACTCAAACCATCAAATTTAATTTCAAAGCTGTTTTTAAAAGGTAAGAACGTGTGGTTAATTTGGTCGCAAAATATTTTTAATGTTTACAAATATTTTTTTTTTTTTTTTAGAAATATGAATGACATAGAAAATGGTTGCATATCTATTGCTATGGCGTAAAGCGACTTTGGATGAAAAACATTTATTTAACCACAAAATTTTTACCGTACGGTGTTGTCGCTCCGAAAACTGAATAAAAATGCCATTTGACGTTTTTCGCAGCAACGCATCTAATTCTCTTCAAATCATTGTAGCGGCGGCAGTGAAAATCTAAATTGTTTTGATTTTCGTAAAACTCACATCAACATATACGTGTGAGATTTTTTTCAATAACACAATCAAAAAAAAATAAGTTTGACAAATCAATTTGATACGTGGCCATCGTGCTTTATAAACTATCAAAAACCTTCGATAGTTATCGATGGTTTTTAAAAAACTATCGCATACTTTCAGACCACTAGTGTAAATGCAATATTATATAAAACTCAAATTTGATGGTTTTTAGCGAAATTTTCTTAACAAAAATCTCCGACTTTCGGTGTATAATTTGAAGACAAAGAAAAAAGATTTCGTATAAGCTTACTAACATATATTCAAATAGCATAACTTACATTAAAGCTGGGAGTTTTAATAAAATAGAAAGTACAGAGGAGTATCTCATCATTTAGTAAAACGAATCAAAAAAGTGGCAAGAATTACAAAAAGTATCACATTTGGGTGCATTTGGTAAAAGTAGCAAAATAGTACTCAAGCAATCGAAAAAGTGGCAAAATGCTACTTAAGTAGCACCAACGGTAACGCTGGTACCGACATCGTAGAATCAGTTGAAAGAGAAAAATCAATCTCCAAATTGGGGATTTGATTTGGGAATTTTGTAAGCCCTTTTTTATTTTGCTTTAAACTTATTGTCATATCCAATATTATATATTTTGCACTTGATCATAAAGGGGGTATTAACTCAAAATTTTTACTTATTAATTTGGTTCACTTTTTCATGTAATTTTCATATCTACCTGCTGTAAAAATATTGTGCTATTTGGTCTACTTTTTAAAATTGGAACGTTTGGTTGTAAAATTCTTTTTTATATGCATTTGATTTTTTTCAATTAAAAATTGTTTTGATTCTACTGAAAATTTTTAAATTTTGAGTTTATACCCTGTTTATGATCAAGTTCGATATGTATTTTGGAGTTATGTATAAAAAATGTTAAATAATTTTTTATTGTTTATTTTGAAATTTTATTTTACAATTGTTAGTTGAGTTAATCTTTTGTTGCTTTACATAAATTCGCTTAATTTTTGTTTTTGGTTGAGTTTATTTTTAACTTTATTGTTGCAGTCGTTGGCATTAAAATGCAGCTTGTTGCATTTAAAAATATGTGGGTTCATTTGCATAAATGTTTATAACATCATGTTGCAGTTGTAGCTCATTTGTAAGAAAATAACAAAAATTAAATGCAAAAAAAAATAAATAAAAATCTAGTACAACTCCTAACAAATTACGAGTACACAATTGAAAAATACCAAAAATTTTTTAAATTTTTAGTTGCAACTGTTGAGTTGCAACTCATTTAAATTAATTTTAGTAGTTTTATTGTTCTACTGCAGTAAAGAGTATTAATTTTAAATATCAATCTACCATATTAAAAAAATCAAAGCATATTTTTAAAAAGTTGGATATTGGCAGACGTGACCGACTTTGCTTTTTGAGCCATTAACTATTTTATAGAGGCAAATTTTAACTACACACTTTTTATATCTTTCACAACATGTGGAAAAGGTTAACATTGTAAAGGATTATCGTGGAAACCGGGCGTGTTTGGCTTATCCCATGGTGCTTCATAACACTGGATGGATACAGAGCGTCCACCAGATGCCCCCAACCTCATGCAAATATGTTACTTAGGAGATTAAGGTATCTAACCTCTACCGCACACACACAGCAGCTTTTATTAGCAACAGCAGCTGGGTCAACCTGCAAGCAGGAAGAACCTCCCAGCATTAGGTGGAAAATCAGCCTTTAGAGCCGAGCTCTTAAGATTTCCCTTCCCGATATTTTAGGAACGTAATTTCAGAAAGAACCTCATCAAAAAACAAGACAAGGATTAAAGTCCCCGGGAATACTGGTTTTAGTTGTAGCTCTAGTCAGCCGCGATCTACAAGAGAGCATCCATATCTGCATTTGCTGAGTAACGAGTATTGGCTGCACATTAGGGGTATAACTTTTGAACAATTTTTTAAATAATCAAAAAATACCTATCCATGCCATATAGACCATGAAAATCTATGATGAAAAGTAGGGGCACTTTTTCGCGGGCGTTAAAAAAGTTCCCCCCCAAATCACTTTGAAGTTTAGTATCTGGATTTTTTTTTGTTTATTAAAAATACAATAGCCTTATTGTAAAAACACAAGCCATTCATTTATATTCTTATGCTATTCCACAAATAAGACTTATATTACCAATTATACTACATCCAAACAGTTAAAATTATGTTAAAATAACACGGAAACTCTTTTTTGAACAAAATGGAACCAACCTCATAATCCCAATTGTTTACTTTTATTTTCATTTGTTTGCAGTTTTGCTAAGACAGAGAGGTTCTCTATCCCATATACTCGTTGATTTTTGTGTCAGTGCATAGTGACATTTAAGTTTATAAAATGTTTCATAGAAGTGCTTTAATTTGTAACCGGAAAAATTCGGAAATTTGGACCCAAGATGCAAGATGGAATTCAGGAGCAATACTTGAGTTCTAGCATTTATACTCAATCCGAAATATCGTGAAAAGTTATACAGAGTATACGAATTTATATGTGGAGCCTGGTATAACTTTTGGTTTTCTGACCACTGCTTTAATGAATTTGATTTTGAATCTTTAAAGCAATCACTGGAACAATTTGCACATTCTTAAAAATTGGGTGAGAGAAGACTCTAAAATTCACAAACAACAACGAAGTAACATTTGCGCGGAACGTGGAATCAAACTTGTGCAAGATATTTTTCAACATTGCAGAACAACTCGCACTTTGAACTTAAAGTTTATTTCCTTCAACAAAGATAATGTTAAGTATCTGAAGTTAATATATAGAACATGACTGTATGTATGGTATTTAAAAAATAAAAATTCAAATATTATTATTTTTTGGAAGCTTTTAGAAAAAACGGTTTGGGGGGGAGGTTTTTTATCCAAATTGATCTCAAAAAACTGTTTTCTTGATATATACATCAGTGGCCACCCCGTCGTGATAGGTATTTTTTTTTGGTTATACCCCTACTGCACATATTACTCCCAAAACGGGGGGATATTGTAAGTTTTCACTTCTCTTTTAATTTCAACAATATTAATAAAGCCTTATAGTACACAAAAATCATTCCGCAAATGCGTGATATATGAGCAAGAAACTAATGTAAAATTTTTAGGATGGTACAGAGTGCCTGGTGGCAAATTTATATTTTTAAATACGATTATTTCAAAAAGTAATAACCGGCGCGGAGAGAGGGTGGAGCCGTTGGAATTATCGATTGTGCGGACTTATCAGTCCCGATGTCGCAGTGGCCGAGTGAGCATCGCGCGTTCGCTGTGGAGACATTTTTTAAGAGTAATGATTCTTACATACCTGCTCGTCGACAATTTTGTTTAAAGTTCGGTATTCGGCGAATACGTGATGGGCCGAGTGTAAATTTAGTTCATTCGTGGGTGCAGAGATTCAGCGCAACACACTAAATATGACCGTTTTTTTTAAATGCCAACGGACAAATACATTAGGTTTGTTTATTTTACATAAAACTTTAAAATATTATACATTTGATAGAAAAACTTAATATGTACTGTTATTCGATAAACCGGCATAAATTCTAGGATTAATCCTTTAATCGAAATCAGCAATTTTAAAATAATCGAACAATTAATCGTTTAAAATTGTTTGGTTAATCGAACAATAATTAATCGGCTGAACACCCTAGATCTAGGAAGTTCAGCCGATTAAAGGATATATAGTGGCGTTTGTGCCTAAAAGAAAATTTTTTTTATGTGTGAGTATAACATTGTACATATTTGTTTGCCTGAAGCTAAAAAGAAAACACGTTTAGCGTAGGGAATAGTGTAGGGATAATTTTTTTGGATGTAGGGAAAAATGGAATTTTTTTTAGAAACGTAGGGATTTTTTTGAAATTTCTATTGACATCTCTGTGTTGTTGTAATATTGAGGCCACATTTACTACGTTAATACGTAGCCTATTTGCAAATAAAACTTATTTACGATTAACTAAATTACTGTTTATATGTTAATTTTCATACAGAAAATTCTTATTTTTGTGATGCCAGATGAAAAATTTAATCATTTGGTAGCACTGTATGTATAAAACCTTTTTATTTTTTAAATCAAAAATTAAAAAATAAACAAATATTATTGTGTATTTGTTTATTTTATTTGCACAATTTTTAGTTAATTTTAAATTTGTTGTCAAATGGATGAGCCACATCGAAATAAAAACTTAAAACGGTTAAAAGTGTGGCAATGTTTAAAACTTATTTGCAAATAGTAGCTCTGTTTCTTTACTCTACTTTGGGATCGCTCGGGATCCCAATTTGAACGAAAAGTGTTCCCGTACTTTAAATTTGTGTAAAAGGGAGCGAGTTTGAGAGAATAAAATTCTTCTTCTTCTTGCACGAAACAGCCCAAACTTTTTCTTCGTGTAAATTGTTAAACTGCTGTAAAACATAAACAAAACAAAAAAAGGTATGGAAAAAATGCTAATGAACAAATTTTGGAAAGTGTTGTGGAATAAAATAGTGTTATTAAACAAAAAGGTTTTATATTAAAATATCAAGAAAAATAATGTAAGTTGTTGTAAAAGTGTTTGTATTGTTCTATTTTTGTTAATAGTAGTTTATTTCGACAGATAATATACAATTTTTCAAAAGTGGCGCAACCTTTTATTGGTTTGTTAAGACTGTCAAAACACTTTGACTTTTTATTTTGGGCTTAAAATGGTTTTTTCTGTTCCCGTACTTTTGTGTTATTTTGTATCTTTGTGAGAGAAATTTATGCTTGCTCTCATTTTCACGAACTTTACCCAAAAAGTTAAGGCCTCATTAATTGTTACTTTTCGTTGCCGTTCTGTTTCGTTTCTTTCTGTTGAATATATTTTGTAATTACTTTCACTGTGAAAGGCATCATCTGCTTTTAAAAAGAAGAGCATTGAAATAATAAAAAAAAAACTTTTCGTAATGAATAAAAAACTAATTTTTTGTGTCAAAAATACGTAAATTTTTAAAAAATCCTTAATTAAAACCAATTTTTCTAGCTATAAGCAAAAAATTAAATTTTTTCATATCACAACAAACTAATACATATACACGTTGGCCGTAACTTAACGTTGAATTCTATTTTCAACAGATTCGTCCGCAACAGAACAGAACGAAAAAGTAAAAACAAACCACACATACAGACTTTCAATTGAACAGAAACAAAACAGCTGATTCGTAACAGAACAGAACGTACAAACTAATTCTGCCTTAAAGAAACAAAGCTAGTGTCGTTAATCAGGAATTGTTTTCGTGAGTTAACTATCCGCAAATAAAAATTTAATTCACTGTTTATGCGGCAATTTTCTCTACTTGCAATATAATTATTTGCGAGTAAGCTGTGCGTATAAGCGTAGTATTTGTCAAGTTATAGGTACGCAATGAAAACTTAAATTGAATTTTAATGTACCAGATTGGTGTATTAACTGTCATGTAATTAAAAACATTTTGTGTATTTAAAACGATTTTGTATTTTAATTGATTTTAAATCAAGAAGAAAGTAAGACTGAGGATTTACAAAAATCAACATCTTCCCTATTTGTGGTGTGGCGTGCAGTGTGGCCATTTTGGCATTTTCGCAGCTTAATTTAGCATTAAAAATTTTTATTTAGCTGCAAAATTTTAATTTAGCACTTGGCATTTTATTTAGCATTTTTAGAAAATGTTTTTAGATTTTTTTAGCATTATTACTTTTAAAATCTTGGAAGAATAGTTTTATTGATTTTTCTTAAATTTGTTTATATATTATAATAAGTTTTAATTAAAAACAATTGTACCCAAAATTAAATTTCATAGGAAAATGGATAATTCTTTTGTTAAGAAAGGAACTATTAAAAATTTCCTTATTCTGTTGATTGTAAAAATGATTTGCCCTTTGATATTACGATATTAAAGTACAAAGAGATTTTACTTTGCATTTAGATAAAAATTCTACCTATAGCGTTACCCCCCATATTCATAAAAATATTTTTAATTAATAAATGGTTTGTTAAACAAACTTTCATAGAAAATTCGTTTCATAAACCTGCTGTAAACCTAAAATATTTTTTATGAATATGGGGGTAAATGCCTAAAAAAATTTTTTGGTTTAAGTTGCAGAAAAAATAATAGTTTTAGAACTTAAACTTTTCTTAAACTATAAGAAATAAAATGATCTAAACAATTTTGTATAGCACAGAAATAAAATCGTTTAAATTTTGCAGGTAGATGTTTTCGGGCCTCCTAAATTTAAAATTAAAGCTCAACTACCTGTGCTTCATATTTATATGTATCAGATGCGTTACCAAAATCTGCCCGAATGTTAAGATATAACCATTTATTTCCATTCCGTTAAAAAATAAGTCACTAAATGTACGAGTATTTAGTTTCGAATAAAATCTCATAATGGTGATACATTTTTAACAAAAACCTTTAAAAGATTTTAGCATTATTTTTAGCATTTTTTGGCCGTGTCTAATGGCAGATTTAGCTGTAAAAAATTTTGAGATCTGGCCACACTGGTGGCGTATAAAAATCACCCTAAAACAGCTCATTCCAAACTTGTTTGTCTCGCTGTGATTTGACCTTTTAAGTTTTCTGATCTTATTGTTGTACCCGAGCTGGTAATAAATATTATGTATATTTGTATTTTTAGCAGATTAATTTTTTTTGAGCGCCAGCCATCCAAAAACTTTGCATTAAAATGGTTAGTTAGATATTGCTATTGAACGAGAGATACAAATAATATTATGACTATATTATGTAGCGACTTTCAGAGAATAAAACCACATATCATTTAGTTTGACATAACTTAAAGCTATTGACCATTGAAAAGTTTTTTTAAGCTGTTTACACAATCTTTGGAAAAAATCCTCACCAGTTGATTATCCTTAACATCCTGTAGGAAATGTCAACAGTCAAACTGTATTTACTTACTACTGACTTTATTACTAGTACTTCTGACCAACTGTAGACCAGACAATATTTTCTGTTAAAGACAGTTAGCATATGCTTGTCATTGAAAACCCACTGCTGACCTGAGAACTTTTGTCTAGGTAGTTCTTGTGGAACCATATGAAGACAATAGTATCTTTATATTAAGCTTTTTAATTGCTACCATTATTTCAAGTTTCGAAACCACTGTGCAAAGCTTTGCTAATAAACAAAGAACTATTTTCAACTTAGAAACAACCACTTCATTCTAAAGATTTGCTAATTCAAGATTATTCAATTTCAAATCTCTATCCTTTTAACTCTTATCTAAGTCAGTATTTTTTAAGAATATTCAATTCGAATGAATAATATTGTTGTAAAAAACTATTCGCTTGAAAAATCTCAATGAAAAAAATCAACAGAAATAAATTAAAAACAAACTTTATGGCAAATATGCGTATTTTTAAGATTTTATGTACTACGATTGTATATTTCTATTGCACGAATGTATAAAGTGTTAAGCTAAGAGCACAGGGATCGAAAGCAACACAGCTATTTTGAAAATTTAAACCAAAAAGAAAAAAAGCATATAGAAATAACGGACGGAAAACGGATTCCTGGATTGTCCAGGATTTTTTTTTATTGGTCGTGTTTAGTTACCAGCTCAAATACAATTTGTACAGTTAAAAAAAACGTCTTTAGTTTAAAAAATTATTTTTTTTATTAAATATATAGGCTGTGTCGGAAAATATAAAAGCTGTGTCTATAGCAAAGTTCTATGGTGAATTAAAACTTTCAAAAATTTTTACGCAAATGTCAAGATGTATACCAGCGCCCAGGGCTAGTAAAATTTTATTCACCTCAACAGTGTGAAAATTTGACTTCCATTAAAACTTTGCTACCGTTTCACAAACACCCAGACTACAAGATATAAATGACATACAAAATCTACATAGATAAATTGATTTCGTTTGTTTTTTGCATATCAATTAGCCCCGGCAGGCTAGTTGGTAGTGAGCTAATCTATCAGCGCGGGGGTTACGGGTTCGATTCCAGCCAGATATTCTGGTCAACTGCAGACAAGCGTAGAGCTTCATGGGATTAGCATAGGAATGAAAGAAAAAGCCTTTTTTGTGAAGGAGCTTTAGATATTTGAAATTTCTTACTCGCAAGAAAGGGATAGCAATTTTAATAAGACTAAATTTTGATAAAAATTTCAAACATATTTGCTTACAACTAAAACAAGAGTTAGTAAATTCTGTAAATAGCAAAACAAAATACACTGCCTGCCACTTGATTAAGGAATCACATTTTGTTAACTTTAATTAAGTATATCGTCGGTCACAGGTTGACAACTCTTAACATGTTTTTTTTGTACTTTTCAGGAGACAAAAAAAAAAACGTTATTACTCCGTTACTAAACCGTGTTGGAAGTAAATAAAAAAAAAACCAAAATTAGTAGGAGATATTTATTGTAAAGAAAACAAAGGTATTGAAATAATTTCAGATTAAAGAAGAATTAAAAGAGTTGACAATTTAAAAAAATTTAAAAGTGAGTTAAGAGTTGTCAACCTGTGACCGACGATATCTCCTAAACTAAAGTTCAGAAAAAAATAAGTTTTTTGCACAACCAAATTTCAAAGTGTTGGCTTTAGTTTCCTGAAGAAATAAAAAGTATACGTATAGATATTTTTTATTAAACTAAAATTATGCATTTATTTGAAGACATGTATTTCTGTGGTATTTTTTCGTGTGCCACTTGCATAAGGAATATTTTAAAACTAAGCAAACTGTAATTTATTTTTAAATTTTAGGTTAAAAAAATTAAAGTTATTATCTTCTAGTATTCAAATGCGATTTGGCATCGACTTGTATAATGACTCTAAGTAATTTAGCGAAATCCGTTATGGCATCCTTTAAGGATTCTATCGTCTCAAATTGTTTTCCTCCTTCATAAACTTTTCTTGTAAGCCAACCCCAGACATTTTCCATTGGATTCAGGTCTGGTGAATATGGGGGCCAATACAAAAGTTGAACACCTTGTTGATTATTCTATTGTTTTACTGCTCTGGCGGTATGAATCGGAGCGTAGTCGTGTTATCATTAAATTTTGGAAATGCTTTCTCCAGAATGTTTTTGTAAGTTGTTGCAGTCATTTTGTGGGATACAAAAACCTATTCTATAGTATCATAATACGAAATGGCACCCCATACCATTATTCCGCCCTCTCGGCTGTGTCTGTGGCTCAAAAATAGTTCCTCCTTATTAAGGTCATGGAAGTATTAGTTATACCCGTCCGGGACCATCAATATTAAACTTTTTTTCATCGAAAAATACAACTTGAGACCATTTGTCGGACCATGTCATTGAATTTTTGGCAAACTGTAGACGTTGTGATTTGCGTTTTTCATTAAGTGGTGTTTTTTTTTTTTGCAGTTTTCGTCGGAGTATGTCTGGGCACGACTTTAAAATACAGTGCACTATTCTTACACTGGCACTGACTTCCCTTTTTTCACGTACTTTTGATACCGACATGGCAGAATTTGATGCAATTCTAAGAATTTTTCATCTTTTTTTTGGAGTTGTTGCCATTTTCTTCCGCCTTTTCATGTTTTTTCCATATTTTTCCACGTTATTTTAATAATTGTACACAACTGTCTTTCCTCTATTAATGGTTTTGGCTATTTGGAACGGATTCTGACCCTGAGATATCAAAATCAGAATTTTTTCTTTTTCATAGTTATTAAAAGCCTTACCACGCCCCATTTTGAATAAAAACTATCAAATTAAAAATTCTCTAGCCGCTTATAATGAAAAAAATTCAAATCATAGCCTTCGTGATTAATATTATTCAAGTGACACACGAAATAGTATTACAGAAATACATGTCTTTAAATAAATGCATAATTTTAGTATAATAAAATATGTATATTTTTTCAGGAAACTAAAAATTATTTCTTTCTGAACTTTAGTTTAGGAGATATACTTAATCAAAGTTAACAAAATGGGATTCCTTATTCAAGTGGCAGGCAGTGTATGTACATATATCTGACAAAACAAATAGATATACTTCTTGTATGTGTTTTTAATTAATATATATCATCACCTTTAAACCAAAAGGTCGTAACTTTTGATGGGCCATGATGTAATTAACGAATCAAATAGACGATTTTGACTTTTTTTTTTGTTATTTATGGCCTTTTAGATTTTTGATGACGATATATAATATGCCGTTAGACTGAATTTTATGTTGATTTTTTGAGCTATCGTATATTTACGTAAATTGCACTTCTTAAATTGTCCAGTTATCTTTTCAAAATGCAGTTGAATTTTTTACGTTGTCCAGTTATTTGAATTTGAAATTCTGGCAACCTTAGAAAAATACATTATTGCATTTTAAGATTTTGATTTGATGTATATGATTTTTTTTGAGCAAAAATAGAAGTAATTTTTTGATATTTATTTTTTCGAGCAAAAATAAATTTTTTTTTTTAAATGTACATGTTATAATTATATAGTTGACTTTAAATATTTATTTTAAAGTGCATTATAAATATTCATGAAGATCACTCATTAAAATAAATATATATAGAGTCAATACGTAAATTTCTTTACAAAATTACTTCTATTTTTGCTCAAAAAAAATTCAAATCAGGAAATAAATGTTATTTTTGCTCAAAAAAAATATATAACTATTGTTTTAGCTAGAACAAATTAAAAAATAACTCCTATTTTTTTTGAAAAAAAAAAATCAAAATAAAAAACTGTTATATTTGTTGATAAAAATCAAAATCAAAGAATAACTGATATTTTCGCTAAAAAAAAATCAATATATAAAATAACTGTGCTAGAAAAAAATCAAATAAAAAACTGTTACTTTTGCTTGAAAAAATAAAAAAATAACTGTTATTTTTGCTCAAAAAATCAAAGAGTAACTTCTATTTTTGCTAGAAAAAATCAAAATAAAAAAGTGATATTTTTGCTGGAAGAAATCAAAATCACTGTTATTTATGTTCGAAAAAATAAAAATAAAAAAATAACTCCTATTTTTGCTAAAAAAAAAAATCAAAATAAAAAAATTTGCGAATTTTGCTAGAAAAATCAAAAGAAAAAAAAAATTTAAAAATCCAAAAATAACTGTTATTTTTGCACAAGAAAATATAAAAAAAAATAACTCTTAATTTTGCTCGCAAAAATAAAATTTAAAAAAAACTGTTACCATCTGACTTTTATGAAAAAAGGAAAAATGATTACGGTCCCTGGTTATGCGTTTGCTGCTCATTAAAAAAAAACTTCAACATAATAAAAACTGCATGCAACATTTTCAGGCATTTTTATGGCACAATGCGAGTTATTTGTTTAAAATCGAAGAGAAAACAAAGTAGTAATAGAAAAAAATGCAATAGATTTGCTATAACAATAAAAAATTGGTTTCGAAACGATGATCTGAACAAAATAAATGTTCGGTATTCGGAGACTTGAAAGAGCGGTACACTGGGGCAGTGATTTTGAAAGGCATATAAATTGAATAGAATTTCGAAACAAAATTAAGATAGCCAATCCAGAACACAGAAAAAATTATAAATTGTCCCTAATCACCAAATTTATACCAAATTCATAATATCAAGCAAACAAGTTGTTGATTTTGCACCTATTACCAACATGATTATATAGATTACTAAAATTTGTGAATATTTTTTTTCAATAAATGATATTTTTAATTTTAATTAAAAAGAAAATTATCAAAAAACCTTGCCATTTCAAACACTTCAAGCACACTGTCTTAACTTATTTAATTAAATATTGACAATTCCCAACAACAAGTCTACTAGTTTAAATTATTTTATTTTATCAATTAATATTTTTTGATATTTCATTAATATATATAATATAATTATTAAAAACTTATTTCAAAACAACTTAAATAATTAAATCAAAATTATATTTTTAATTTTCTTCCAACTAAAAAAATAGTTGATTTAATTATTACATTAATTAAATGTAAATACTTTTTAAACCATTTTTTTAATTGATAAAAAACTTGTGCTTAAGCAAAACATACACAGAAAAAATTCTCCAAAGTTATCATTAATCAAAAATAAAATCAGTTTTAATTACATATTTAATCAAGTGAAATAAACGTTTAATCAAGTGATTTAAATGTTTAATTGATACTATTAATTTGTTTCCTAGTGCAAATTTAATAAATTTTTTAATTAATATCATACATTTTTTAATTGAAATCAATTTTTATTTTTTTCTGTAAAACTGAACTTAAATTTTAATTTAAACATTTTTAGTTTTGTAATGTTCGTAACTGGAGTTAAAATCATATTTCAACTTAAAAAGTTTTGCAAAATTATTGTAGTTTTTCTTTTTTTAAAAATGTATACATTAGTAATCGCTGATTTTTAACAGATAGTGGTTTAAAAAAAGCCATATTTGTTTTAAATTTTTTTTAGTGTAAAATTTTAACAAATGCAACACTTTTCCTAACGCAATAATTTTTGTGCTAACAACTTTATAATACTTTTACTGGTTGTAAATAGAAAACTTTAACCCTATAAAAGGCTTTTGCGGGACACTTTAATAATTAATTTTTATAAAAAAGGGCTGCAGAAAGTTACCGTGTTCTTTTTCAAGCCCAATTGTGGACATTGGATTACACCCTTCAAAGATTAAAAATTTGATTTTAAAGACTAAAGGCGAAAAACGTTACAAGACTTCAAATATGTAGAATTACAGACATAACTCAAAAAAATCCGTTGAAAGTAAATGATCAAACATAACTATGTCGACCCCACATGTTCTAGATAATTCGACATACACTCATAGAAAAATGCATCTTCATATTGATGATGCCCTAACATCAGAATTGTGACATTAATGTCATTACAAATGGCATCAATGAGGCAAATAGTGACATCAATCCATGACGAACGTCATCCTAAAATGTTGTCATATTTTATGCGTCATCTACGCTATGACTACAGTGACATCCATTCGATGCCACATTTTGTGTACAGTGATAGAAAAGGCGTCATAACGCTGGTGTATTTTAACATCAGTAAAGACAAACTGTCAACAGTGAGATGACAAACTTTCATCATTGCGATGACAATTTATATCATGTCAGCAGTGCGATGACAAACTGTCATCAGTGCGATGACATAATATTATATATCAAATATATTATATACATTATTTTCATGTTTAAAAAGTAGAATTAGAAGCAAAAATTCCCATATTATATTTGCTTTAATTTTTTATTTGTATACATAAAGTTTTTTAAGTAGAGCTATGACGAAAACTATATCGGGCATGCAGCTGGTGTCTTATAATTGAGAGTTATATTGTTAACAAAATGTGTAACAGGTTAAAAAATTATTATATTCTCTTAATTTGACTTAATGTCAATTACAATGACTCAATTTGATGATAGTTTGTCATCGCACTGATCACATGCTTTATAAAATCGTTTCCGATTTGTCATTTCTGTGATGCCAGTGATGCCAATGTGTCATCCCAGTAATGACATAATTTAAATTTTTGAACCTGATGACAATTTGGACAAGTGATGTTAACGCTGACATCACAATGATGAAAAGTGTAATGGGGTCAAAAACAAAGACACTTGTCATAGTACTGATGTCAGCGTTATGACGCCTTTTCTATCAGAAATCCCTATAGGGCTTTCCAGTAGAAGGCCGCCGTGAAATGGAATCTGTTTTATTATGATAACATTTTTCTTATGCTCGCACATATGGACGCTCATTCTTTCAAAAATGCTAGCATATTTTCATGAAAATTTATACATTTTGTACAATTGAAAATCTGACAATTTTAAGCCACAGATAAGCTTAAGTTTATGGCTGCTCTTATATCCAGCAAGAGTTCAAATTTAACAATTGTTTCCACTAACTCCATAAATTTAGTACTAGCGATAGGGCATCACCCCTTTATTCCCTCGATATAATTAAATCACGCTTTTTTTATTTTATTAACTTCAGTAAAAATATTTTTATTGTTATTTTATAATTTATTTTAATTTATGTTCATAATAAAATAACAAACAATCAAAAAATCTATATCTATTAAAAAATATTATTAAAGTACTTTAATAAAGTACTCGTATCTTTTATAAGCAAAACACTAAATAGTGTGTGCACTGCAGAGTAAGACTCACTGTACTCACTCGTGCTACACACTCCATAAAAACAAATAATAAAAAAAAAAACACAAGTACGGCTTTAACAATTTTTATAAGGTTGACTTAAATAAGCACTTTTGTTTATTTGTTTTTTGTTTTGAAGTCCATTTAAATTGATAATAACTACTGTGTCAGTAGAATTTTAAATTATTTAAATACGATAAAACAAGCAGAAACGCTCAAGACTGAAATACACATATTCAGATGTACGATTTATATATTGAAATGCGATAAATGGAATATTAAGTTGGCAAAAATCATTATAATAACTATTCAAATGTAAATTATTTATTTATTTATTTGTAGTTTGAGTTTAAATTTTTTATGTGCATTAAATTAACTAAATAAAGGAATTTGTTCAAGTGTGTATCTGATTAAGGCCAACAAATTCTAATTTTTAGTAATATGGAAAGGGTATGGCGAAATGGAGGTGTTAATTTGAACATTAAAGATTTTTAAATTAATTAACTATTATTTTGTCGTAAATGTGTAATGCTACATTTGGCAATTTTTTTTTCAATATCAATATTTATTGCGAAATTATGGCGTTAACGTGATTTTAAGAATGTGTTCCCTTATGGGGCCTATTACCAAATATAGGGCAATTGAAACTTAATTTGTAGTTCTAAGTTTGTTTAGTTTTTATTATTTTCATATGTGTAAACTCTTCTAAAGGGTGGTCCAACCATAATGCACGATGTTAATTGCGAGTCACACCTCAAGGTCAAGTATTTTGCACCACTTAATTTGACATTTTTTGTTTCAGTGTTTTACAAATTTAATTCAACCACGGAGAGGTACGCAATTGAGTAGTTCCTAAAGATTTACGAAACTGGGCGTTCAAATCAAAATGCATTTTTGGTCAGCATTACCAAGTGTGTCCACCTTTTTTTTTACCTATGCTAACCCCGCGAAGCTCTTCGCTTGTCTGCAGAAAACCAGAGTCTCTGGCGGGAATCGAACCCGCAACCCCGGCACTGATAGACTAGCTCACTACCAGCTAGCCTACTGGGGCACCCAACACACCTATGCATGCCCGCGCAGTCCGATCTGCTGAAAACAATGCGGTAGTTCGCGATAGTGCCAGAAGAGCCGTAAACCTCAACTCTTCGTCGTGCCCAATAATTGAATATCTCACGGACATCACTGATTGAGCATATGGACCTGGGCGATAGGTGGTTTAAACGGGATGCTGCCACTTGTCACACAGCCAACGAAACAATGACTCTTTTGCTTGATAAATTCAACGGCCGTGTTATCTCACGTCGCACATAGGGATTTTTTCCCAAGATCGATGAAACTTAGAAGAAATATGTGTTATGGTCATAGGAAGGTAAAGCTCAAAAATAAATAAAATCGGACTAAGGAGAAAAAAGTTCCCCCTAAAAGAACTAATTCTAACTCTGAAAAATATTTTTTTTTTAATTTTTGCTATACTTTGTGTTAGCAAATACAATTTTAACGTCGGCGAAAGTTAAAAAGCCTGAAATTGGACCCAGGATATCGTAAGATGCCATTTTTCGCCGTGCCCTCTTTTGTGGTCAGTTACATACAATAATATTTTACAAAATAATGGGAATATTAAAATAAATGGAATTCGTACGCCTTAATACCATTAAAAATTACATTTTTGAACTTTTATGTGTAGGGGGAGGTATCCCTCTAATGCCACCCTCCGGCACAAACCTCTCAAAAAAAAAATGTTTTTGCTAATTTCCTCAAAATATGCATTTTTAAGATTATGTGTCGCTTTTATGTATTTTATTGTGTTTAATTTATTTGAAATTAATTTATACACAGAAAAAGTTTTTTATCAATTAAAAAAATGGTTTAAAAAGTATTTTAATTTAATTAATGTGATAATTGAATCAATTATTTTTTTAGATGAAAGAAAATTAAAAATATAATTTTGATTAAGTTAATTAACATTTTAGTTGTTTTGAAACAAATTTTTAATTAAAATATTATTTAAATATCAAAAAATATTAATTGAGCATTTTTCGTTTAAAATAAGATAATTCTCAGAAAAAATTATTAAATTTCTCCAATCACCAAATTTATTCCAAATTCATAATATCAAGCAAACAAGTTGTTAATTTTGCACCTATTACCAAAATGATTATATTGAGTACTAAAAGTTTTACAATTTTCAAAAATATTTTCAATAAATGATATTTTTAATTAAAAAAGTGATCAAAAAACTTTGCCATTTCAAACAATGTGTTAATTTATTTAAATAAATATTGACTATTCCCAACAACAATTCTACATGTTTAAATTATTTTATTTTAAACGAAAAAAGTCAATTAAGATTGTTTCTTATTTAATTAAAATTTTAATTGAACATTTCTTTCAAAACAACTAAAATTAATTAAATCAAAATTAAATTTTTTAAAAAAAAACTAAAAAAATAATTTGTTTAATTATCACATTAATTAAATATAAATACTTTTTAAACCGTTTTTTTCTGTGTTTAAACATGTAGAATTGTTGTTGAGAATTTTCAATATTTAATTAAATAAATTAAAACATTGTTTGAAATGGCAAAGTTTTTTGACAATTTTTTTAAAAATATCGTTTGTTGAAAAAAAAAATAATCACAATTTTCAAATTTTTCGTGTATATATTTATAATTTTAATTTATTTATAAAAGTAATACGATTCATAAAAAATTTTAATAATCATTTTTTAAAAACGGCTTTATAGGTATGGTGGTCAGATATACATTTTTTATTGAGTTAATATTCGTCTTATTGACAAAATTATCCTTCTGTTCACATATACAGAATGTAAATTCAACCCGAGTACAAAAAAAAATTTATTCATTTCATTCAGTAAAAATAATTTAATGAAAATTCAATTTGATGAACTTAAACCTAATTACAATATCAAAACTTTGAATTAAAAACCAACAGTTCAATTAAAAATCACAATTGTTATATTGTAAGCCTCTAAAATCCGTAAAAAGTCAATAAAAGCTCAAGCTCTAAAGGCTGAGATAATTCGGCACATTGAACCTCAATTATATCTTATAGTAATTGAAAATATTGAACATCGAATAGAGGTTTGCCATCAAAGCCGTGGCGTGCATTTGGTTGATACTTTGTCTAACACATAATTGTCATAGATAATAAAAAATATTAAGATAATTCTCTGAAAACTTTTTGTTTTATAAAAAATTAACATCGTGCGTTTTGGTTGGACCACCCTTTACATATGAACATAGATGATTTTATTGTTTTGCATTCATTAAAAATTCATTTTTATTGCACTTTCTTTACACCTCGTCTTCATCAGCCATAAATGTACCAGCATTTACACTAAAATCGTGTTATTGTTAAATGTGGACTGCTAATCAGGTATGCCACAGAATTCCATTCCGTTAGAAACTGAAGTTAATTACGTATTTTGCTTCTTTAGAAAAAGTAAAACGAAAATATTTTTCGGACTAAAACCGCTTTTAGTTTTCTAAGTGGAATTGAAATTTTGAATAATTTATAATATAAAAATGGTAATAAAACTAAGTCAAAATAAAAGATTAAATGGTTTGATTATTACATTGATTTCGAAGGCGTTTAGTTAAATTTTATTCATAAACATTTTAATTTATTAAACTTGTTGATAAAACAAACTCATGTATTTTTCCATCGAAGTATTGCCACGTTATTATTATAGTGCAAACCATTTAGGCGCTGGCAGCGCATAAAACCATGTTTTTTTGTGTTGTCAAGCACAACACTGCCATATTTTATTTGAAAAGCAGGGATTTTATAATTTTTGAAAATAAGACAAATCTTTTGGTCCAATTTATTTCTTTTAGTACTAGAAAACACTCTACCAGTTGGCGGTATGATCGGTCTTTAATTACCCATAGGTCCAATATAAAACCCCCTCCTGAATAAACACCAAAATGAATAATGACATTTTATTGAAATTAGGTGCATTTAAGTTTCATATAACTCGAAATAAAATCATAAATCCTTGCGATGATATAGTTTTGCATAAAAAAAGTTGATTCCAGAAACTTTGGTTAAATGGTAACATAATTTTCCATGTGATAAGTGAAAACGAGTTTTAAGGTAAAGTTGTTCATGTTCCACCATTTGATACCCTACACTACATTTCGAGAGTATACCCAAATTGGGACTCGTGGGCAATCATGGACCAGGCAATACAAACTTTTATTAATATTAGTTTTTTTTTCTTTAAGAGGTTTTGGAAAAGGAGTTAATTCTAGACCAACCAGCACAAAATATATCCCTGAAATAGCAGTCATTATAACAGTTATCTCCCCCAAATTTTATATCCATACCAATGTTTATACACTGATAGAAAAGGCTTCATAACGCTGATATATTTTGACATCAGTACTATGACAAGTGTACTATGACACTTTACATCACTGTGATGTCAGCCAACATCACTTGGCCAAATTGTCATCAGGGTTAAACATTTAGATTATGTCATCAATGGGATGACACATTGGCATCACAGAAATGACGAATCGGAGTCGGTTTTATAAAGTATGTCATCAGTGCGATGACAAACTGTCACCAAATTGAGTCATTGTAATTGGCCTTAGGTCAAATTAAGATAATATCATTATTCACTTACCCGTTACACATGTTTGCTTCACTTTTGTTCTATTCGGCCCTTTGTTAGCATAAGAACTCTCAATTATAAGACATCAGCAACATGCCCGATATGGTTTTCGTAATAATTCTACTTTAAAAATTTGATGTATTAAAATAAATAATTAAAAAAAAAGGAATATGAGAATTTTTGCTTCAAATTTTACTTTCTAAACATGAAAATAATGTAAATAATTTATTATGATATGATATATTATGTCACCGCACTGATGACAGTTTGTCATCGCATTGATGACAGTTTGTCAATGCACAGATGACAGTTTGTCATCACACTGATAACATGATATATTGTGTCATCGCACTGATGACAGCTTGTCATTGCACTGATGTCAGTTTGTCATTGCACTGATGACAGATTGTCATTGCACTGTTGACAGTTTGTCATCAAACTGATGAAATGATATACTATGTCATCGCACTGATGAAAGTTTGTCTGTACTGATGTCAAAAAACATCAGCGTTATGACGCCTTTTCTACCAGTGTTCACATAATATGGCGTCGAGTGGATGTCACTGTAGTTATAGCGTAGATGACGCATAAAATATGACAACATTTTAGGATGACGTTCGTCATTGGATTGATGTCACTTTTTGCCTCATTGATGCCATTTGTAATGACATTGATGTCACAATTGTGATGTTAGGGTATATCAGTATAAATACACATTTTTCTATGAGTGTAAGAAAGTTATGGCACTAAAAGCTATTTTTGGGAGTGGTCAAATATGGGCCGATTCCAATATAAATATTGAAGATTATTGAAGTTGCAGTTAAATATTTTTAATATGAACATAATAAGATGGCTTATGGGCTCAAGAGCCTATTCTGCAGAGAAGTTTGTATGGGGGCTATGAGTAATTAAAGACCGATTCTTAGTATTTTCTATGGGCTTTATCGTTATTATAATAGAACTGTAAGTGCCAAATTTCAGAGATTCTGATCCAATCGAACCAAAATTTTTCTGCGTTACTATTGTAGTGTGGGTAAAAAAAATTTAATAGTCGGCACCATTTTAAGACCTTAATTTTCCATCCCTGATGAATTGCTAAACTAAAAATTAAGTGCTATTTAAACTAAGCTCTACACCAAAGATAAATATATCAGCAATTTGGCAATAACGTTGGCAGAATAACAGGGCAACTCATTTAAAAAAAATCAAGGAAGAACTTGCAGTGTAAAAAGTGACGCCATCTTGCAAAAATCATTTTTTTAATATAAATTTGTTCTTAATCGACCTTTTTTATTTAAATGTATATTAATTTGAGGTATATTTATATAAATATATGAATTTTATTAAACATATTTTTTTACAGTTCTATAAAATAATCAAAATACAAGGCCAGCTCGCTAATCCTAAGGTGAGTAATCCGAATTATCCAGTAATCCGAATTGAATTTATGACGTATTACATACTCTTTAGTCCGCATTGATTGCAAGCTCATTTCTTTTGTAATTTCTATAATATTGATCTCAGACCCTATAAAGTATATATATTTTGGAATCTTATGAGAAGGGAAGGGAAGCTCAAATCTGGTTGTCCGACTGTCCGTCCGTCTGTTGAAATGAACTCGGAATTTCTGAAAGAAAACTTTCATAGTGTGAAGCCAGACTAAAGATAGTAGTTGTAAAATGGATGTAATAAAACAGTACTAACTGATCAAATATAACTCTTAAAAATATTCCTTGTGCTAAACAAAAATCGTATTTTATATGATGATCATCTAAAGCAAGAAAATTACTGCCAATCAAATAAATGAAAGTTTATCTAAGAATCTAAAATAAAAACATTTGTAAATTTGTATAAAATTTGTCATTTGAAAAATCGTAAAATTTAGGGTATAAATCGTTCAATCGTCAATAAACCATTTTTGTACCTAAAAATAGTCAAACATGGCAGCTGTGGATTGAATATGGATAAGTTAAGTATTTCGCGATTGAATAATAGTACTTGAATCAATCTTTCTGTGCCTGATTCAAGAAACTCCGTACTTACTGTGCTATTGATACCGCTTCGGATTGATTTGAGTACGGATGGGTTGATTTTTCTTTTGAGTGTATGTTAAAAAAAAACATATTTAAAAAAAGCTTTAATTTTGTTATTCTTGATTAATAAAAATAAAATAAATTTGTTTTGGAACCATGGCTTGTGTTTTATTTTCGAATATAGTAAATTATAATACATAATTACAGCACATTCAGTAATCCGAATATCTCGGTTATCAGAATCAGGGTCTGCAATCATTAATTCGGATTAGCGAGCTGGCACTGTACTAATTATATTCTTTTTTATTTAACCTTTTCACTCCGGAGTTTTTTCTCGAAATCTATTAGGTTTTTTTTAATTCTTATAGCAAATTTATTTATAAGGCAATAATATAAGATGTTGGGGATACGTGAGATGTCGGTGATCCTACCGTTACCCTGGGACATATAGTCCCAATAAGTTCTTACGGTGGGATATTTTGTCCCAATAAAGTTATCTGCATACACAAAAACAACAAAACTTTTATATTTAACTTATATTGTAAAAAAAAACCTTTCTAACTTTATACTCTATTGGGAATCATTAACTATTACAATATAAAAGGTTAAATAAAAGTTAGGACATAAGAAATATTGCTGGGACATATAATCCCAGTAGGGGCGAAAGGGTTATATAAAATTAATATTTTTATATAAAAAATAAATTTTATTTATATAAAAAATTTTTATTTTAGAGTTTATTCTGAAAAAAAATTATTTTAGTGTTTATTTTTAATTATTTAATTTAAATTTTACTTCAATTTTAATTTGCTACCATTTCACAAATTTAATTTCTTTCCCACACATCTTAATTGACAGCCAAATTTGACGTTTTATATTAGCAATAATTGTCAACGAAAATTGACTAACAATTATTGCAACCTAAATTACCGGTAATACATACATTTGTACAGAAAAGTTATGTCAATAATAATATTTCGCAATATTTATTTCTGGTATAGACGGGCAGTTAAGCTTTTGCTCTTAGGAAAACAGTTTTTTGAAATTTAATTTTTCCAATTAATATTTCTTTTAAAACATTCGTTGCTCAACGGTTTTCGTAGTGTAGTGGTTATCACGTGTGCTTCACACGCACAAGGTCCCCGGTTCGAACCCGGGCGGAAACAGTCCTAAATAAATTTTTTTTTTTGGTAATTAATTTTTATATTTTTATATTAAATCCTTTTTTTTTATTAAATATAACATCGTCAGAAAAAAATATCTCTTCATAGTTGTTTTACCCACACCACAGTATTATGGGAGATATGTGTTTGTTTTGATGTGTGTAACACTTAAAAATATTGGCTCTGAACCCACCTTTTAGTATAGCAATCTTTCCGAAACAGAGTCTTTGTGCCAATAAACTAACTTATTATGTTTGTATTAAAATTAAATTTGTTCAAAAAAATCTTAAAGCAACATAAATTGTCTTACCAATTTTTCTTAAAATCGGCTTATACCTATTTGACCTTGGCAAATTTAGCTACAATTACTTTGTTTTTTTATAGCTTCATATAAAAAGCACAAAAACCTAAAGCTTAAATTTGTAATTTACATAAATTTTGACAAACTTCTGTTTTCCAATTAGTATTGTGGTTATTTTGATGAACTGTTTATTGTTTTTAATCCAATTTTTTTAATATTTTATTCAGGCTTAAGTTCATTAAATTTAATTTTTCATTAAATTATTTTTATGAAAAAGGAATTTTGCAACATGAAATGAATTAAAATTTATTGATAATTTTTCATTCTTGACTGAGCTGGGAATTGAGCCCAGGTTTTGACGGACATATTGCCCTGACATGTTTTAATTATAATCACACAATCTCTTTATAGGGGTTTGCCGTTTAACACTCGCGGTCATCGAAGGCAGCTGGCATTCAATAGCCAAACATTAATCTTTAAACCAAATTGGTAGATCGAAATTTGTTTTTTGAATGATTATATATTTTAATTGATTTACATGAACCTCCTTTCTCCTGTTTTTCATACTTTTTGTCAAGAATTCTTCTTGAAGTCCAAAGTACATTTTTCTGTTTTTTCATTTTTTTTTGTCTTTCTCTTTTCTCGTTGGCCTTTTTATCAGCACAAATTAAAGGACAGATGTAAACATAGAGCTTGTGCCTTAGCTGTTTTCCGTTTTCTTTTTTAACAAATGTCAACACGCTCATGGGTTTTAAGTAACGTATAACTGTTCGCATCATTTAAATAAATCTGTTGAATTCTCTTTATCCAAGTTTTTGTAGACAAAAGAAAAAACCAACATGAAATTGTTATTTTTCCTATTTCTGGCAACACTGATTTACATATAATATTTATTTTTCCAAAATAATACTAAACAACACAACATTATAGCGACAACAACATAGAATAACAGCAACTTCTTAAAAATAATTAAATAGAAAATGTAGTAATAAAAATTACATTAACATCAAAATATTGACGATAGACAAATGATGACATTTAGCAATGACGACTGTCAGTCGAATGTTTGACTCTTTTTCTGACTATGACCAAGCCCATAAACAAAATACAAATAAGAAAAAACGAAAAAACTAACATATTGGACAAATGTTTAATAAGGCAGACCACAAATTTCTTAGAATTTATTATCACATTTTTCAAACCGAAATTCAAAGAAGTGACCGAATTTTTCAGTTCCAAAATTTTTTAAAACCGAAAATTAAAAGTTTCTTGTTTTAACTCAAGGTAATGTTATTTTTCTGCTTTTTTTACTATTCATGCCACGCCCATAACTAAAATTTAATGAAGCGTGTAACACAACTTTTAGAAAATCATACATTTAAAACTAAAACACTTTTTTGCAATTTTCGCCCGCACAAAAATGTGCACCTGCTTAATTTTAATAAGCAAACATTTCTACATTTAAATTAAGTATACACATTTATGAAAAAAATCATTTAAGTTGCGATAAAAATCAAACAATAAAATGCTTTACCAACGTACAGACACATTTTAATTTCCATAAAAAACGCTTCTAATAATATTACAGTTATTGACCACTTTTTATGACATTACTGTCACATTAAATGCCGGAATTTGCCCTGTAGTTCGTTGGTCTAAAAAGAGGCAAACTCTTGGCAGAGATAAAAATAGGAAGACGAGGCGAATTCAGAGCATATTGTAGAAATTACTGGTCTGAGGGAGTAGGAACAAAAATATCTGAATAAAATTAGGCCATCAACTGTAGTTGACAGTTATAGTTGACTTTAATGTAGAGTTTTGGACACCAGATTTGAAAGTAGCATATGATAATTAGAAAACATAATTACAATTATTTTAACCCATAACTTCTTTTCTACTTAGAAGAACTCGAAATAATTTGGCACCAAAACCAAAACTAAGAATTGCTTGAGAACACAGAAAGACAATGAGTATAAAATGTGGTCCGATGGACCATTTTGCACAATTTAATTTCCTCTAAACTAAAAGAATTGGGCTTCATAAATCTAATGAAGCAAGCAAATCTGTGGAGTCGGAGTCCGAGTTCTAGAAACGAAGTTGAGGTTTTTGTACCGGAGTCGGATTCGAAGTACCCACAAAAACTCGCAACTTCGACTTCAAAATGTTTCTGCTTTACATATGTAAATAACTACGTATATTAAAGCTCAATGTGGCACTTGTTTTCGAATTAAGATATTGAGTTGAAATTTTTACAGAATCATTTCATGCTACTTTTTAACAATATAAAAGCTACTGCATTAAAAAAAAAAGGCTTAAAATCAATAAGGTTCAGTCTCATATACATTTAGCATCAAGGAGTCGGAGCCGGACTTAACTTAGCGGTTGTAGTCAGAACTTTTTTTTGACGACTTCACAGCCCTGGAATCAAGATTATTAAAATTTCTTCTTTAATCCAATGAAGATTTCATTATGGGAATGAAATTTTACAAATTAAATTAAGGAATTTCATTAAGACTACGAAATTGCGTTTCGTAATTTTGTTAAAATTTTTCAGTTAATTATTTACAACTTAGTATCTCTTAAAAGAAAAGTCTAACTAATTGTTATGCATTATTTAAATAGAGTTTTTAAACTTATAAAGAACTTTGAATTAAATTATGTATTTAAATATTTTAAAATTAATGGAAAAAGGCAACTTTTGTAACTTCATGTTTTCAAAGAAAAATGTCACTAAATGAATGAAAATAAAATTAATGTCTCTCACTACAAAACACTTATAACTAGAGCTTATTTTCTTCCTAGAACTATTTGTAAAATCGTTTTTTTTTTTTTTGGTCGTGTTTAATGTTTCATAATGGTCAATTTTAATGTTTCATAATATCAATTAAAAAAATTCATTACGATAACGAAATAGGGATTTTTTTTACCTTAATGTTATTAATAGGTTAAAAAAAACAGACAACGGTAAAGAAAAAACAAGAGCAAAAATTCTCACATTCTTTTTCCTTTAATTGTTAATTTAAATACACAAAATTTACGTATTAAAACAAACCTCTAAAATGGAAAGAATGCCGGTGAAGGTCGTCGCGGGCTGAAAAATTAATTAAATGCAATTTACTGAGCAAATGAAAGTAGAACATTACATGATGTTATTAACAGGAATATAAACACGAAAAAAATTTATATAACTTGATGATTTGCAACAGGAATAAAAAAAACGAAATAAAATTCACTCAAATCAAAACGCACATTGAAAAAATCCTGAAATTCATAAATAAATAACCATAATAATCATTAAACAAATAAAAAAAGATATTTACACCTCTTAAATATTTGCCGTCCTACACGTAACCCCGAGTTTTATTAAAAAAATATTGGCTTTTGCAAAACGTTTGTCTAGATCAAAGATCATTTAACAGTTTCTAAATTTCATTATATAATTATCTTCTTACAAATAAAGTTTAGTAAATCAATATAAATTATTAAAAATAAAGCCAACGTTTGATCAAATTACTGGTCATGCTTTTTTGGATTTTTTCATCAAACATTTGCTAGGTCTGAACATACCTTTAGTAGTTAATTTAGTGAATTTAAGTCATTGAACAAATTTAAAAATATAAAGAAATACAAAAACCTTTGCAAATAGAATGTTGGAAAATGTTTTCTTTTTCATAAATTATTTTTAGTTATCACCCAGAGAAAAACTATGTTTATATATGGTCACCTCCAACAAAACAAATTTTTAAAAAAATTGTAAACCTATTATGGTTAATTTAACCATAATTTTATCACCGACAACCATATTATGGTTAAATGTGTCTATCATCAAGAAGGCACAACCATATTGTGGTTACCTCCGAACATGTTTTGGTCAATAATAAACACTTATAATAGCATGGTTGGTTTTCAACCATAGCATGTCGCTCTTGGAGAAAAGGGAAATAATATTGTTAATTTAAAAACAAATTATTGTCATATTTAGCCATAACATGTTTAAAGGCAACCATAATATGGTTGTGGCTTCTTGATGGAGGACTAATTAAACAATAATATGGTTGTCGGTGACAATAATATGGTTTAATTTAAACATCATATGTTTAAAATTTTGTCTAAACATAGTTTTGTTGGAGGTGACCATATTTAAACATGTTTTTTCTCTGCGTGATATTAACCATTTTTTCGATTGTGCTTCTAAATATAAGTTGTATTTCAATTTAAAAAGCTTTTTACAATAGTCTTATTTCCTTAATATTTCACACACTTTTTTGCTTAAGCCAACCTTTGGTTAACATTGAAGCTATAGATATGTACTTATACTTAGCAATGACTTTAAACACTACCTGAATATCTTGTATCTTCATGCTACATATTTTTACTTTGCCCAGCCTTTGATTAGCAATGACGTAAATTTTGTATGTAAAGACAATTTAACAATTATCAGACAATTGGGGGATTCACAAGGTGTCATAAAGTCATATGTCTTAAAATAATAACATGAAAAAATACGACTGTTGTGAACAACCCCTCATAATTTAATGTGCTATTAATTTCGACAGCACAATAAACAGCGAGCAACGTTCTATTTATTTAAGACACTTTTTGTTTACAAACCAACAACAATATTTTTAAACCATTGTAAAATGTTAGAACATTATGACAAAAAACCATGATTGCACAACTTGTGAATACCCCAAATAGCAGAATGTTATGCATTTGCTGATATAATTAATATAATAAAAAACATTTTCATTAAAATAATGAAGAACAATTTTTTAAACCTTTGACTCTACATAATTATGCTAATGAAATGTTTCATTAATGTGATGACAAATAGTCACAGCCTTAATAAAATTTCGTGCATTAAGTTAATGCAAAATTTCCATCCATTTTATAAAAACTACATTAATTGGGTCCTAATGAAACCTTCTTCATTATTCCAATGAAACGTTAAATAGGTTTAATTTTTATGTAATTTTTCATTGGATTAATGTCAAAATCCATTGGATCTATGAAGAAAATTATTTTAGTGTCCAAAGAATTGTTTTAAGTCAAAAAAGCATTTTTTATTTTGATAAAATCTGTGGTGAATTATTTTTTAGATCAGGCTCTTTATGGAATCTATAATAAATTAAGAACCGATCTTTAAAAATATGCGTTAAAATAATTCCCTGTCACACAAAACTTTTTCATTGCAAATCATATAGTTAACTTGGATTTAATGTATAATCGGAGCTAAGCCTTATTTAAGGTCAATTACAGATTTTCAGAAAACTATTACAGTTCCGTTTCCGATTATTTGGTAAAATGTCTGACACAATATAATGTGGAAAGTTGGCTTCTGTATCTTCTTTAAAACCTTTCCGCTTAATTTTCGAAATTCCAAGAATTTTTAAACGATCAGATTTCTTTTTAATTAAAAATATCTCATATTCAATACCATAATTTCGATTAGTCTGCAACATTATTAGAAGACTTAATTAGATAACAAAACACATAAAACTAAAGCTTTTCCATGACGTCACGCTTACTTAAAGGGCTTGTCAAAAATGTTATCAAACATTAATATAAAAAGTTGGTTATGTCGGTAATAGTTTGGTAATTCTGCAAACCAGAGATTTGTTTATACATCATCTTTGTTGTTGTTTAATACGAGTATTTTAAGCGATTTGACTGGCTTACAAATTAAAAGTGTTTAAGTGGCAGTTTTGAAGATAATATGCTGTGCAATTGAACAGATAATAATCATTTGCGAACCATCCATTTAAACCGTAATTTCTCGGAAACAAAAGAAATTTTTTTTTTTGTACTCCAGTGACTAGAAAATGGCAGGAAAATGAGGAAGTTAACGTCGGTCATATAACCGGTCTTTAAGAGAAATTAGTTAATAATCACTAAAGGGACTAGCGGGTTTTTGATGAGTCTTGTCGAGTATTTATGACAATTCTCTGGAGTTTATATGTGTGTATGTACATACATATGTATAAATGTAGGTTTTTAGTTCCAAAAGTAAAATACTCCTCATTTATTTAGTTAATTGTATAATTTTCCAAATAACATAAATATTCATTTATATCATGAAATGCAGTCATAAATGTGTATAAACTGTTCACTGGTGAATAACAAATGAAGATTTAGAATTTCTACCCTAAAATTACTATACACATAATTAAATTAGATAATAACAATTATGTATCAGGGCTGATTGAAATCGTAATAAAATTAATTAATCTGAAAGTTATTTAGAACTATGATTGTAAAAAGTTAAAGTCAAATTGTAAATTTTTTTTAAATTAGGAAAAAAGATCTTAAGTAAAAAACTTTAGTTTAAGGCCGCTTTATAGTGATGGGCAAATTACTGTCTGTCCCTTGATTTCGAACGAAATTTTCATTCTCTTAACTTTTATTTTAAACAAAAACCAATTTTAAAATTTAGTTTTTAAGGTAAGTTATGCAAACGAAGATTTCGTTTGAAATCGAGGAACCGACAGTTAATTCTACAATAAAAAAAAATTTGAAAAAAGTAAAGAATACAAAAAATATTTATTTATTCGCTATATGAAATCTTAAAAAAAAAAAAAATTAATTGGGATTATATAATGCCGGATTATATACTGCCGGTAAATGAAACTTGTAACACATACTATACAAGTAAACTGTGCAATATTTTATTTTAAATATAAAAGAACATGCTCAAATAATAAAAAAAAAATATTATTAGCATTCCAACTTTCATGAGTCTATTGCTGCTAATACGCCATAATGAAGGCGATTATTTGCATAATTCTAGGAACCCTTTCCAGAATATTTTTTCTGTGCTTATTTTTTTTTTGTTGTCATCTCTTAAAAAACAGAGACAAAACTGAACAGTGTAATCTACAAACATGTACAATGGGAAAGCGCCGTTATTTTCTTAATATTTGTTAAAAAAAACATATGATGCAATTCTTTAAAAACAACAGTATTGTAAGCAGTTGAGCAACGGTTAAAATGTAGAATTTTATTATAAAGAGATCTTAAAAATATTGAATTCGATAGTAGTAAATAAATATCGATGAATCGATATATGGGTATTTTTAATATCGGCGATATATATCGAATATAATTTTTTAAAAAAAAAATCGATATTTCGATATATGGATATTTACTGCCCATCCCTACCGCTCTAGCCGACCGTAAATGTAATGAAATACAATGTAGCGTACCGTAACGTACTGTAAGCTCGTTTTTGCACTTATAGAACATGTAAGAAAGTGTCATCTGTTTTTCAAAAACATAAACAAAAAATAATTAGTATACACAATACAACACACGCAGTGATAGGAATTAAAAATGTTCAAATGGTGACCGCCTTGCATGAAAAGTACCAAGTGATATAAATGGTAAAGGGCCGATGTTGAATGTGAACCACACCTAAACGTCATGTTTTTTCTGCTTTTCATTTGACATTTCTCAATTTCAGAACAACTCAATTTGAACCATGGAAAGATACACAATCGAGCAACGCGTTAAAGTTATTCAGGCTTATTATAAAATTTTCGAAGAAAATCATCTTCAGTGATGAGGCACATTTTTACCTCAGTGGATTCGTCATTAAGCAGAATTGCCGCATTTGGGCGAATGATAATCCAAGAGTGATTGTCGAAAAATCATTGCACCCACAAAGTGTGACTATTTGGTGCGGTTTATGGGCTGGCGGCATCATCGGGCTTTTTTTTCAAAATTAGGCCGGTCAGGCAGTAACTGTGAATGGTGTTCGCTATCGTGAGATGATAACGAACTTTTTATGGCCCGTATTGGAGAATATGGATGTGGACGATATGTGGTTTCAACAGGACGGTGCCACTTGTCATACAGCTAACGAAACAATGGCTCTTTTGCGCGACAAATCCAATGGCCGTGTTCTCACGTAGTGGCGCCAAGATCATGTGATTTGACACCGTTGGACTTCTTTCTTTGGGGTTTTTTGAAAATAAAGGTGTACGTCGATAAGCCAGCAACAGTTCAAGAGAGTTCAAGGATGAGATAATTTAATCCATACATAATTGAACCATACCAATATTATCATAATAAAGAGAAATTACCATAATTTCCCAAATAATTTGTGTTTTATTTAAAATCAACATCGGCCCTTAAAATTTAACCACCCTTTATTAAAATAATATTTCTTGTAAGTATAAATACATAAATAATTTAATATATGCTATTTATTTTATAGATTTTTAATAAGTCAATATGTATTATGCCTTATACATACACATGTACTTATATTAATATAAAATAATTATTTTGAAAATGTGCATGCACAAAACTAGTTGCTGATACCGTTAAACCCCACACTTTTTATTGCATTTGTTTATTTTATACTTCTAAACATATATTTGTATAAATGAAAATATGTAATTGTAAGTTATTTTGTCAAAAATTCAAAGATATTATTTCTGAAAAAAGTACCAGAGAAAAAGAGTTAATTTACCCACATTCCATTTAAAATGAAATCAGCCCATCACTATCTACAACTGTCACCTAACCTCGCAATGAAATTCTATTTTCTGCAGGTTGGCATGTTACGGTTAAGTGGCATTACAGTCAGTTAAGCATTTGCATTGCTTTCCATATAACAGAAACTACATTTAGGGTCGGCTAACGCGGCCTTTAAACTGAAAATTATTTAATTAAATTACTTCATAATGTCAAATGATTACGGTTGGAAGCAGTTGTGTTAGACCAAACCAAACGAAAGAGTAAAAAAATTTAGTTGAATCCAATCATAACCTCAAAATTACATTTTTTGCCTTAACCCTGGATGGTTACTGTTAGCTCATTTACACTTTATCATATAACTTTTTTATGTGTATTCAATTACGCTTTTTTCAAAAACGTTAGCTAATGAGCAAAGCATTAAAAAATAAAAAAATTTTAAACACAAATATGAGTAAAAATTCGTATAAAATTTTGAAAACGAAGAAAAACTTTTATTTTTATGCTTTATCTAATTTTATTTTTTAATAAAATGCTTAACTAAACAACTTTTTGTTGATTTTTTACATTAAAATCGTTCCGCAAGAATTTTTTTTTATTAAAAGTTCGTCGATTCGACGAAGAGTTACTTTAATGTACTAAAACGAAGAGTAACCTTTCAGGGTTAATAAATATTTGGCTAACGTCAAAGAGAATTATTTATAGAGTTTTTAAAATACAATTAATCAAATTATACAGGCGTGCAAAATTTGGAAAAAGTCGAAACCCTTTAAGCGAAGACATTCAGATTCGGATTCAGCGCAACTCAAACGTCTAGAAAATTATACTCTGGTCTATTACCTTTAAAATAAATATTAAGCCTTTGTGATATCCTGCTCACTCTCTGAGATATCTTAACCTGAAGTTTAAAAAAATACGATTTTTCGCTATATGGATGTTTTTTCGCTATTTTTTATTTAATTTTTTGTGATTTTTTATTCATAATTTTGACTAATTTTTTTGTATATTCTTTAGGATTTTTTTTAAATTTTTTTTATATATAATTTTTTAATTTTTCATATTATTTTTAATTTTTTTATATATTTTTTTTTGTGATCAATAAAATATTAAAAACAATCTTGAAAAATATACAAATTTAACATGTGAAAAAGTTAAAATCCACATGACAAATACGCATAATGTGAACATAGCTTTAATATGTATGTTTATTAGTGTAGGTCAATTTAGCAATATTGTGCCATCGATTTTTCGATAGCTTTTGACATGAGGAAGAAAAAGTTCCACTATGACATATCAAAAAAATCATTTTCGAGGCGCCCAAATTTAAATTTGTTGACTTTTTCTCGACTTTTATTTTTAAGGTTTTTTTTAGTAGGTAATAAAAAAAATCTTCAGTTTTTTCCAAAAAAATGTTTTCCTTGAGGTTTTGGAGGAGCTTTTGTCGAAATTTTTTTACGCGTTCATTTTGAAGTGATTTTTTAGTAGATGTGTCAAAGAAAAAATTCATCGATTTAAAATGTTTTAAATATATCCTATCCAAGGTAAAATTGTACGCTTAAAACGATGGCGATATCAAGTTTTTTTTTTATTTTTTTTCAATAAAATTTTTGACCAAAACTCGTTAAAAATAATTTTTTTTATCGAAAAACTGATATCGCCATCGCCTTTAAAGTGCGAATTTGTTTAGAAATTAGCTTTTTCATACGGCAGAAAATACATAAAAGATGCCTAAGAGCCTTAAAAATAACAAAAAAGAGTAAAAAAAAATCGGAAAACGTTTTTTCGACAAAATCTCGGAAAATTTTCGGAAAACAATATCCCCATCGCTTTAAGCGTACAATTTTACCTTTGAAAATTGATTACAAATCGGTCCACTTTAAGGTATATGTATATTAGAGAAGAAAACAGACATGTGAAAATGCAAAAGGTTTTGGTAGCATGTTCAAAAGAAAATGAAGAAAACAGACGTGTCTGAAAGACATCGTATAAATGCCTCCGAATTGTGAAACAGTATTTGGAGGGAAACCCCATATATTTAAGGAAACATATTTTTACTAAACAACATTTTGGTACAATTTAGCTTAAAAGTTTAAAATTTTAAAAACAGGCCTGTCATCTTTTTATTTGGAATTGTGTTGTTTCCAATCATAATATTAAAAAATCTATATATATAAAAATGAATTATGTCACTCTTATGGTATACTACTCTATTGAGAATAAAAATAAAGCGGTAGGCGCAGGGGGGGAAATACCCCCCATAGGATGCCAATATTAATTATCGCATATCTTAAGAGCCGCTGCACGCATTTTGCTGAACTTTTTGTAGTAGGATCTTCTAAGCCCCAAAATTTAAATAAAATAGTAGCGGGGGAAGTGGTTCCCCCCATAGGACGCCAATGTTTAATATAGCATATCTTAAGAACTGTTATAGTGAGAATGTTCAAACTTTGTAGAAGTCACTCTTATGGTATACTACTCTATTGAGAATAAAAATAAAGCGGTAGGCGCAGGGGGGGAAATACCTCCCATAGGATGCATATATTAAATATCGCTCAACTGAAGAACTATAAAAGGGACAGTCTTCAAACGTGGTTAAAGCTGCTATTATGGTAAAATATAAATTTCAATATAAAAATGGGCGGGGTTGACAGGGGAGGAGCAGTACCCCTCATAGATAGAAATATAATTAAGAGTTGCACGCATTTTGTTGAACTTTTGGTAGTAGGATCTTCAGAGCCCCCAAATTGAAATATAATAGCAGCGGGGGAAGTGGTACCCACCATAGGACGCCAATGGTTAATATCGCATATCTTAAGAACTTTTATAGTGAGAATGTTCAAACTTTGCAGAAGTCTCTCTTATGGTATACTATACTTTTGAAAATAAAAATAAAGCGGGTAGGCGCAAGGGGGGAAATACCTTCCATAGGATGCATAAATTAAGTATCGCTCAACAGAAGAACTATTAAAGGAAGAGTCTTCAAACGTGGTTACAGCTACTACTATGGTAAACTATTAATTTCAATATAGAAATGGGCGGGGTAGACAGAGGAGGAGCAGTACCCCTCATATAAAGAAATATTAAATACCATATATCTGAACACAAAAGTTATCAAGCTTTACAGGACAACTTTCAAAACAAAAAAAAAAAGGGGTAGGTGCAGGGGGAGCAAAAATAAATAAATTACACATTAAAAAAATACTGCAATTTTTTTCTTATTTATTTTTTTTACCAGTGTAGCGAAGCGCACCGGGTTAAGCTAGTATATATATAATATTCAGTGCAGTCCATTAGCACCTGTTCTTACAATTGCAAAACTCAAGAAGTGCTTTATTTCCTAAAACCTCTCGTTTATTTACCTGTTTTAAGTTTTCGAACGTTAAAAAATTTTAAAACATACATTTTTTTGATTTTAGTTCTTAATTTTTTTTCCATATTTTATATCGTATGACAATTTTTTTAAAAATTAATTTTGAATTAATATTTATTTGTTATAAATTCAATTCATAATTATAATGCGCGTGATATTGATATCGGGCATATTACAAATACGGCTGCTGCTAATGGGTTTGAATGCTAATAAAGCAGATAAGCTAAATTAAAAAAAAAAAAAAACAATAAGAAAAAACACTCTGCAAAGAAAAATATTAAAAAAAAACAAATAAATTAAACGAAAAAATATAAAAAAAAACTTTATCGTGCACAGAACCACTAAATATTTAAATGTGGGAATTTTTTTTTATTTTTTTTAAGGCGGAGTTTATCTTAAAGTTTTTTTTGAAACAATGTTGATAAATTGAGATTGAAAAAAAAATTTAAGGTAGAAGGCTTGAAATAATATTGTTTTGAAATTCGTTTTTATGACTTACAATACGTTTAAGCTGGCAACTGCAACGCCCAAGTACGAAGTCTATTACAATTATTAGAAATCGGCCCACGATTTTACCTGATTCTCGTATAGTAAGCTTGAGTTTAGGGTACAAATTACATATCGTAAGAATAAAAATCTAATGAAATTTGGTACTTTAGCATAATTTGGTCATGATTTGGTTTAAATTAAGTAAAACCGTTCCATATATTTACCATTCAAATTATCTTTTGTAAAAGCGCTTGTGATGAAGCTACTGGCCGTAATTTAAAATATATTTTGACAATGTTTGATTTTTGGATTCATTCTTAAAACTAAGTCTTTAAAAATTGATTCATTGCGGCTTATGACTTCGGCTGGACCCCATACAAAATATCTTCCGAAATAGCTTTTGATCAACATAAATCCCTTGTAACTCGTACGCAAATGTTGCGGAGACGCAAACTTTACGCATTACTTCAATAGTTGGTAATTACTAAAACTCCGTAAATGTGTCATAAGATGTGGAAGTGTGATAAAACGAAAACCGAAAATTTGTCAAAATTTATAATGATAACTTAAAAAAAAACTTTTCATTGATTTTCATAAAAGAAAACTTCGTTCACGGCAATGGAATATTCGCCCTACCAATTAAAAACGTAGAAAGGCACAACTTCCGTTTAAACGGCACAGCAGATCTGCAACGTATGTATACGTTAAGGTAAAAGTAACGAGCTTTAAATGTTGGTATCGATAATAAAACTACACACTAGTAACTTTTATAAGGACATAATTGACTTCCAGAAATTTTTATTTGGTTAGAATCTTTAACTTATTCCCGAGAATCGCTTTAACTTGTCAAAACTTAAAAATGTTAGTATTCGGTATAGTTTATGTTCCGAAAACAGTTCCAAGGAATTCCCGAAATAAGTTTTAGGAAAGCTAATTCCGGATGTGCGGATGATTTCTTTCTTTCGAACAATTACATTTACTTAAAAAAAAACAAATTCTAAAAACTTTGTTTTTGTTTTAAATGTAGTTGTACGGTCACGGTACCATTTTTTTAATTTATTAAAACAACAAAAAAGTACATAAAAAATCAATTGTACACAAAAAAAAAACCTTACATTTACATACATTATTGGCCCGTTCAACGATTTCGAAAGAACGACTTCGATCGCATTCTAAGCGATCGAAAACGGATTTGGGTTCAACTAACTATATTCTATACGAACATTCGTACGAACGACAACTCGAAAGAAAACATAAGTACTTTCATACAAAAAACGTCTTATCAATACCCTGTCGGAAAATGAGTTAGCTCAAAGTTAACTCATGGTTAATCAGAAGTTAGTCACAGGTGACTCACAAACTAACTCATTTACATGGTTAAATCTATTCAGTTTTTACGCGCAATGTCCGCAGTACGAGTCAGTACTTACTCACACTGCATAACTTTAAGATAACCATAAGTTAGCTCATTATGAGTTAGCTTGTGGTGCATACAATATGTTGACTTTAATAAAAGAATAAAAAAAAAATTACGTATTTTTGCTTTATTTATTTTTTAAAGAGAGACAGAGACTATTACACATATGTGTTCTTTCACTTTTGTTGTATTGCCCCTTTGTCTACTGAAAAACTCTTATTTATAAGACACCAGCAGCATGCTCGATATGGTTTTCATAATAATTCTACTTTGAAAATGAGATGTATTTAACTGAATAATATTAACAAATAGAATATGGGAACTTTTGCTTATTATTTAACTTTGAAAAAGCAAAACGTTTTTTTTTTCCAAAGTCCACTGCATCAGCTTTGAGTTTTAGCCAAACGCTAGTTCAATACTTATTGAGAAGAAGTTAGTTGTACAGAACACAACTGACTTAAATCTGTACCAATTATGAGTTAGTTTACTAGTCAGTTGTAAATAAGTTAGCTAAAAGTCAACTAAATGTTGAGCTAGCTAATAATAATCCGACAGGGTATCAAAGGTATTGCCGAGACTACGAACACAAATGTCAAAACCAATCACTTGTTGTTTTGTTGTCGAATCGTTGAATTAAAAATAACAAGAAATATTTAAGAGTAATTTAAATAAATAATAAATGAAAATGGAGAAAAAATGGTAAGGACATATCGCACTTGTTCCTGTAAAGAACGTCAACTCAAAATTTTTCAATTTTCACTTTTTTCAAGAAAACGATAAACAGTGGCCATATCTGTGAAAATCTTAGATCTATTCCTCTAATATTTTGCCTAAAAAAATGCAGTTTTATCCCCATTTGTAATACAAGAATACATATAAAAAAAAAAAGTTTTTGTCTCTACTGAAAATTTATAAATTTTGAGTTGACTCTGTTTCGAGGAACAAGTGCGATACATAAAATAAAAATATTTTATTGATTGTTTAAACGTAAAATTATAGTTTAAACAAGTCAGAAAGTATAGTCGGACAACCCCGACCATTTTTGAGAGTGTACCCTATCTGGGACCCATGGGCAATCACGGACAATCCTGAATAAAATTATGTTATGAGGTTTTACAATGGGGGTTTATATGGGACCTATGGTTTATTTTCGACCTACCAGGACAACATTTTGTTATGACATATTAGCTATCGTAGTCATTGTCGCCAATTTGTATGTGAATACTAACATTTGTAAGGAAATTATGGCATTAAAAGATATTTTTGGCAGTACAATTTGTATGGGAGCTATGGTCAAATATAGACCGATTCCGATAAAATTTGGTAAGATGATTTTGATTGCAATAAATTGGTTTGGACAAAATTTAATGTTAATACCAACATAATAAAATCATTTGTCGAAACAAAAACTCTATCGGGAAAGAATCTTGTATGGTTGCTAAGTAGAATTATGGGCCGATTCGGCCCATTTCCAATAAGCTTGTGCCAATTGGAACATATGTGCCAAATTTCATCAAATTATCTCCAAAAGGGCGACCTGTACTTTGCGCACAAGGTAACATGGACAGCCAGCTGGACGGACATCGTTGGATCGGCTTAGAGTGATTCTTAATTTTTCAGAATGATTCTGAGTCGATCAGTATACTTTAAAGTAGATATAGGACCCATATTTTAGGGTGTTACAAGTCAGGTGTGGGTATACAAAGTCGACAATGCAGCAACTGCTAACATTAGTCGAATACATGGACGAAAATCTTGAGTTGGCGAGAGGTGGACCAGTGCTTGGAGCAAATAAATTTTCGATGGTAGAGCAATGGAAAAATAGAAGCCAAAAATTAAACGCCATTGGGCCACCTACGCGTTCTATTGCAAAGTAGACGATGGTAATCCACATTATAAATTAAGGCAGAAAAAATCCTAGGCTTAAATTAATATTTATATTTACAGACATGGGTCAGATTCAAAGTGTAGGACAAAAACAAAAATTTCGAAAAATAACAAAAGCCTGCAAAGAACTGGTCGCGGTATTTACAAACGAAACTATTTAACTCTCCTAGTACAGAAAATAAATTGTTTATATATTTGGTTTAATTAAATTTAACCTTTGTTTACATTTTTTTAACTTTTGGTATCAAAACAAAATGTTTTATTATTTTTTGACATTTCTATACAGCTTATAAAATTTCAAACACAGTTGTATTTGTTACCAAGCAAATTAGTATTATTTTTGATACTTATGAACAAAAACGCAAATAATTTAGAAATATCTTATATGGCAATACTGTATTATTTTAATACGTAAGTAACAAATATTGACACTCGTAAGAGCAAGCGATCGAAAGCTGTCGATATGGTTGAACCCAATCTGATTCGAAATCGAGCGAATGGATGGCGAGCGCTTCGATTTAATATCGAGATCGTTGAACAGACCATATATGTTTGAATAAAATAATGTACATAAAAGTCTTATAAATATATGAGATCAATATCAGGCACTTATTTGTTTAGTTGATAAACTAAAGTTTTGAATAAACCCATGTTATAGGAAACTTTTCAACGATTTCAAATATGCCACTCTTAATAATATCACATTTTTAGTTTAGAAGATATAACCGTTCAAAGTTGACCGACTTTCGGTTTTCAAAAAAACACACAATTTTTAGTCAATTTATTGCGATTTCAGGTGTAATATCACGAAAAATAGGTAACGAATCGCCTTATTTTTTGTTTATATTGATTGATGTATTTATTAAATGTATAATGATAAAAAAAAAATTAACTGTTTGCTCTGTGTTTCTCCTGGTAAATCACTATTTAAAAACTATCCGTTTTTTCACTATTTTTCAACTTTGACGGAAAATAAAAAAAAACTATATTTTTCTATATTTGCCATATTTGAAAAACCTGTTCTTTGATTAGTTCTTTACATAATTCAAAATTTTTATCTGCCCGTACGTGCCCGTTTGGCTTCTAGAGGTAAAAAAGTTTAAAAAGACATGGTTGCAGAAATTGTATGGCGTCCATCCCTTATATGTTTTGACTGACAGTAGTTTGATCTAATAGTTTGAAAAAAACTACTCATTGAAATTAGCAGGTATGTACCTCACATAAACAATACTTTGGCGTACAAATGGTCAGGAACAATATTGACTTATGGTCCCTACAGGTAGGCACAAATCTTATTTGGACACGTGCATAATATCAAAATTGCATTATTCAGCCTAAATCCATATGTATGCAGGGAACAGATAAATTTTTAGGCATGGTAGCATAAGCCTATATATTGCAAAATAAGCATAATGCCTGGATTAGTCTACGCCTGAAAGTTGGCGCAACAATTACTGAAACCATTAAACAATTTAAGTACTGAAAACATGGCGTTGAACAATTTAAAATTATTTGAACTGTTTAGAAAGTCAACCACACCAAAGTTTTTCACGGAAGTGAAAATTCTTCCTGAGAAGTTGACATTGATCAGCAAATGGGGCTGCGATGGATCATCCGGACAAAGCGTTTATAAGCAAAGGATATCTTCCGATGACGCTACAATATCGGATGGAAATATGTTTATGGCATCTGTTGTTCCTTTGCGGCTAAAATCGGATGATTCCCTACACTGGAAAAATCCACGACCGTCATCAGTGCATTATTGCCGACCAATAATGTTTCAGTTTGCAAGGGAATCGACAGAACTCATAAGGACTACGGTGAAGGACATTGAAGAACAAATAAGCAAGATTTAGCCTACAAAGCTGCAAATTGGAGAAGGAAAATATATTGAATGCAATTACGAGTTCCACCTGACCATGGTTGACGAAAAAGTCGTAAACGAACTGACAGGAACAACCTCAACAATGTCATGCCCGATTTGCAAAAAGAGTCAGAAGAACTTTTTTCAATTCAATTCAATTTATTTCATATATAATATGTTACATCTCAATTTTATATAATTAGTTGTAAAGAATTTAAGATAAGTATCTTTTTCTGCTTAATTATAACATATTTCAATTAGTTATCATATACATATATATAGACAGAATTATTTTGGAGGTAAAAATTTAGCAAAAACCTATTTAAACCCCTTTTTTCGTTTTATTTTTATATTTTTTTTTATCGATTTTTTATTATTATTTGTCAGAAGAACTTTGGTAATTTAAACGATTCTACAAATGAGGAGAATTACGAATATGGAATGTCACCAATGCACGCAAGGATAAGGTGTATGGAATTCTTGCTAAAACTGGCATATACCCTACCACAAGAGGAGGAAAACTTCGATGAAAATACATCAATAAAGGATAAGGAGAAGATCAGAAAGAAGCAAATACAGGAGGCTTTTTTTAAACAAGTTGGACTAAAAGTAGACTGTCCCAAGCACGGATACGGTAACTCAAACGATGGAAACACTTCTAGGAGATTTTTTGAAAATGATGAGGCAGTAACTAGAATCATTGGAATTGACAATCAAATCGTGAAAAGATTGGGAACGATCTTGGATGTTTTAAACTGCAAAGAAAATGTCAATTCTACAAAATATGGAGAATATGCGTCGAAAACTGCATCTCTTTTAGCAGAAATGTATCCACAGAAGAAGTTGACCCCGACCGTCCATAAAATATTGGCGCATGGCAAAGATATAATTGAGTACCAGTCTTTGCCAATTGGAGAGCTTTCTGAAGAAGCACAGGAGTCTCTTAACAAATTTTATAAAATATATATATTGCACAACACATTCAAAGCATCAAGGGTAAGGCAAAATAAGGACCTCTTCAACATGTTGGCAGCATCTTCCGATCCACTTATTTCTTCCCTGCGGCATGTGAAGTCACAAATAGAGTTACAAAATAATTATAGTTTAGAAATGGTTAGTCTTTTAGATATACCTTCTCTTACGAATTGTGATGAATATTTTACAGAAAATTTAAAAAATAAATTTAAAAAAAAAATAATTTTTTTTTTAATTTGTTGGGTAATAATTTAAAACATAAAACCCTTAAGAAAAAAAATAAAAACAATCTAAAAATGTAAAAATAATTTTTTTTAGTTACCATAAAATTGATTTTTCTACTAATTTTAACTTTGATAACCCATAAGTAGACCCCTACAAAGCGTAGCACCCTTTCCAAACGCTCATTTCATAGGCTGAACAGTTATCTATCATATGCTGTTTAAACTGTTCAATTATCTTATTCTGTTCAAAAGATATGATTTTTGCAACGAAAAAACTCAAATGGCGCCACTGTGCGGCGTGAATTTGTCGATCTTAACCAATCCTTTGTTTATATGAGACTTGATAATGTTGGCTGTTTCTTTTCTTAGTTTTTATTATAATTTAAAAAGAAAAAAGTTGCAGACGAATGTGGAATGGATAAATTTCAAGAAACGGCTCTAGAAATGTCAGGAAACATATGGACATTCAGCTCATTTTGTAAATTAGCTACTACCGACCAAAAACTACAAACGTTTTCAGTTTTTAACGACTGCAGATGTTTGACATCAGGTAAAGCTCTAAATTGATTATTGATTGAATCAAAATTTGCAACTTTATTCGGGAACATTTTTACTAAAAGAATAAATTTATGGAACCACATTAAAACTTCGACTTTGCTTCTCAAAACTTCGCAAAATTTTATATAAAATTGTATAATTTTATAATTAACAATATCTATATTGATATTATTTGTAGAAGTACATAAATCCACTTCTGTTCCGCAATAGATTTCAGGTTTTGACTTAGTTGCCTCGTCTGTGGGTACCATAAGTCTGCCTGCCTTTCAATTGCCACAATGTAAAAGGGGACTAAGCGCTCTATATACCACAATAATGTGACGCATATTTAAGCGCCCATTACATTAAAGAATTTTTGTACAACATAAATGCAATGAAAAGGACTCAATCATTTCTTTAAATTTTTAAATTGTACCAAATGAGTCACGATAGTACGACGGTACCTTAGAAGGTCAAAATGTACCAAAAAAGGTACAATTGTACCAACTTCAACATCCCTGGTATGACATGTGGCAATGGAAAAAATGCTTAACATGAATAGACTTAAGCCTGGTACTCTGTTCCTTATTTCATGCGATATGTTGTCCATTTCAATATAAAAATATTTCTGTGAAATACAAACGAAAAAATGTTGATAGATTTGAACTATTTTTATATTACGAAAAACATTCGAAATGTTTCTAGCAACATTTTTATTTTCCGTGTGAAACAAGCGCAGTTCATATTATTTCGCACGGAATTTTTAGCATCAGCTTATCATTTTTTGTAATTTTTTTTTTGTATTTGTAAAGTAGTTTTTAAAACAAGCTTTTTACAGAGAAAAATTTAGAAAAGTTTAGAAAAATACTAAAATTAATAATAAAATTAAATTTTTTTGTTTTTTTTATTTCGGAAATTGTAAAAATAATATTGTCATAATATTGGACCAATTTCACTTTATTTGGCGTAAATTCACCAATACCTGAAAGATGCGGTGTTTGACGCGGCTTGTGGGTTGGCGGCATCATTGGACCGTACTTTTTCAAGAACGATGAAACGATGAACGATGAAACGTAACAAGTAATGGAGCAAGGTACCGCGCGCAATGATTACAGACTTTTTTTTGGCCCAAAGTTGAAGAATTGGACGTGGTACATGTCAACCAACAAGATATCATGAACCTATTGAGAGGCGAGTTTGATGAGCAGTTAGTCTCACGTTTCGGAGCAGTCATCAGATCATAAGGTTTGACCCCACTATATTTTTTTGTGGGGATACTTGAAGTCTCTCGTGGGCGGTGACAAGCCAGCCGCCACTCCAGCCCCTGAAGACAACATTACACCTGCCATTTCTGAGGTACCAGCCGAAATGATGGGTAAAGTATGCGTAAATGTATGCTCACTAGAGTTGTTTTACTCCCGCAATTTTTGTATTCCCGGGAAAGCGGGAAATTAAAATCAAATTCCCGGGATCCCGGGATTCCCGCCCAAAATTTTTTATTTATTTATTTACTTATTTTTTTATTTATTTATTTACTTATTTCTCCAATGAAACGTATATTTCTTATTGACTATTACGCTTAAAATAATTAAATCTGGTATCTTTTACGTAAAAAATTCAAGATTAAAGTAATTTTAAGACACCTAAGAGGTTATTTTGATGCCAATAGGACCATAGAAATCAATATATAAAGTCAAATTCAGAGCTCATTTGCGTAATAAGAATGAAAGTATTAAAGTCTTAGTTGAATAAAATTTCTGTACGGGCGATTAGGAACTGACAGCACAACATTACGATGTCGGTATTCTGAAACAATTTTACCGTTTAACAAATTCAGCAGGAAGGAGTAATTTTATTTACTACATACAGTTTAAGAAAAAAGTCTAAATACACCCCTCAATTCCGGATGTTTAGTAAATGTGTAAGAAAAAACCAAAAAGTTTTTATAGTAATATTAAGGGCACTAAAAGCTTAATTTATTTATAAAATAAAAAAGTAGTTCATATGTACTGTAACAATAATACCAACAAAAATATCCAAAATTCATAGGAAAAAAGTCTAAATACAGCAATAAAATAAAACATAAGGGTAACTAATTTGATATAAAAAACATAATTTTCAATATTTTGTCAGACCGCCCTTGGAGTCAATTACTGCTTGGAGGCGACGGGGCATTGAATTTACTAAATTTTCCGTAATATCAGGCGTAATTTAGGTCCATGCTCGAACAAGAGCAGTTTTAAGGGTTTCACGACTGCTTATGTCATATTTTCGTACCTTTTTGTCTAAAACATCCCAGATATGCTCAATAGGGTTTAAATCAGGTGATTGTGGTGGGGAATTTAATTGCCTCGGGGCATAATATAGAAGCCAGTCTCGTACAACGTGAGCGGTATGCTTCGGGTCGTTGTCCTGTTGGAAAATCCAGTGATTACCAAGGCCTAAGCTATTAACAGATGCCTTCAGATTTCGTTCCAATATGGTCTTATATTGAAAGCGATCCATATTACCTTCAACAAAGACTAACCGACCTACTCCAGATGATGCCATGGCGCCCCAAACCATAACACTGCCGCCACCATGTTTAACTGTTGGTATAATATTTTTCGGATCCAGTGCAGTGTTAGGCTTCCTCCATACCTTTGATCTTCCATCATTTCCGAAAATGTTGAATTTACTTTCATCAGTAAATATCACACGCTTCCAAAAGTCAACATCTTCGTTAAGATGTGCCCGAGCAAATTCAAGCCGAAGCTTACGATTTTTCGCAGAAATTAGTGGCTTTTTTCGGGCCACTCTGCTTTTAAACCCATTGTCGTGCAAAACGTTTATAACTGTTCTCGGTAAATCCTTCTAAGCTGATTTAGCCATATGGGTGTCAAAATGTTTCTAGATCTGTTTGGGATTGAATTCCAGCAGAATAGCTTCAGTAGGAAAATGTGGAACTACCTCCCTAAAAACTCAACAAAATCTAACATAAATTTGTGGCGAAATGCACCTATTGTCATTAAATTTCAACAAATTCGTTTTATAAGGCACCAAATTTCGTGAATGTCAGTCCATAATGTACCTGCGGATCCATGTTTAGGCCAATCTCGTTAATCATGTAAGAATGGCTAAAAGCGTAACGAATAATGCTCCTGTAGTGCAATTTAGCATAATCTACTTTCATTAGACTCAAAATTACTTGAAATGCCGCATATAAAGCACAATCTAGGAAAACACTTTACTACGCCCTTAACCGCAAAATCTTATAATATTATTGTAAAATTTACACTTCAGTTTGCTAAGACAAGAAACACAATTTCGTGAAGTTAGGTCTATAATTTATCATAGGCACTATATAAAGCCCATTCTAAAAAATTAGCTTAATAAGCCTTAAACTGCAGAAAATTTAAATATTGTGGTGAAATTAAGTTGGATTAAACTACTAAGGACACTAGTCCGACATAGATTTACTAAAGTATTGTAAAAAGATTTTCTTCAAAACTTCCCGGGAATCCTGCAATAAATTCCGGGGAAAGCGGAAATTGAAAACAGTTGAAACCCGGGAAACAACTCTAAAGCTCACTGATGAACAACATACGGCGTAACTGCGGGTAACATTTATATTAATAATTTTAAAAAGTAAATGGCAGGCATTCATTTATCGTCCCAAATGCGAGTATATATTTCATTCGCTTTTGAAAATTCTCTGGGGTTTTTTTTCTCAATTTTCAAAACCCAAACGGTTAAAAAAATCACCCGTTAGAAACGTTTGCTCAACGTTTCAGCACTTCTAAAACTTCTTCGGAATTCAGTAAACGTTTCAATTTTAAAAGCAAATTGAATTTTTCGGAAGGACCAGTTCTAAAATATATCATGTTCCCCTTGCACTTTTGTTTAATAGCCTGTCTAAGTTGGTCCCATTATGCTATTTTATGTGCGAAAAAAGGAAAACAAAAGCGAGAAAAAAGAAAAGAATAATAAAAATTAATATATACATAAATATATAAATGAATTTATATCAGTAAGCTAATGAACTCCATATGCTGTAAAAATAAACAGCGTTTAAATTATAATCGTTTTTATGATAATTGAAAAAGAGGAAAATAAAATGAAAACAACAACTACTACAAAAAAAAAAACAATATTAACGCAATAAAGTTGTTTTAATCTAAATAAACAAATATCCAGGCAAAAATACAGCCATACTGTGCAATGCACAGTGTGCATATCAGGCGGAATAATGCACTATATACGGCAAAATAATGAAAAGCAATGAGTTTAAGGAAAACTATAGTGGGTCCAAAGCGAACGCTTCATAGAATTGCAGTGGGGTCTTTGCTATGCAAAAAGACTTACTTTGTAGTCACTCATAATTTGGTATACAATTTTTGAACTTCAGCACTCAGATGAGCAGCGTTTCAAAACGACTTGTACAAATTCACCTGATCCGGATGACACTCTTTAACCCGTAATTTTCATAATTTTCTTATGTTAACAGATCGCTTAAAAAAGTGGAGAGCTTTCTAAACTGCATAACAGCTATTTCGATGTGGGAAACCATAATATTTGTGCTACAACAATGCTGCAGAATGTCTGAGTGAAAACTAGAGTTGGGCAAAATAGTTCCTTTTGTGGAATCTTTCCGAACGATCCGAAAGATCAAAGGAATAAGGTCGTTCCTTTCGTTCATCGTTCCTATTTTTTACTTTGTACAATCAATTAACGAGGAAAGAGAAAACTTCTCTGGCGTTCGTATGTTGTGGCGTAACAACTAAAGAAGAATTATTATGGGGTTTTTAAAATGTTTGTAAAAAATAACAACTAATTCAATAAAATATATTGCTTTGGATCACATTTGCAATTGATTCAATTAGATATTCTGTATATGTGTTGCCGACTTTCGTGTATTTTTATCGTTTAAATACACGAACGTCGGCAATACTGATCCCAACACAAAAAGTTAACCTTGTTCTAAGATAATAAAAATAAGTGATAAAATACATGTGATGATCCAAGGGATTGAAATTGTGGAACGAGGAACGATAATAAAAGGAACCGTTCCTTTCAGGGAATCGATCAATGGAACTAGGTCGTTCCGGAACGACACAACTCTAGTGCAAAACTACAATACGAATGCAAGGTAAAGGTATTATTTAATAACCACACACACACACACACACACACACACCAAATAATGCTATAAACATTAAGAAAATTACAAAGAAAAAATTACAACAAAGCGAAAGCGTAACATGTATTCGCTTGTCATGAAGCTGTTGCTTCATGTTCGCTTAAATTTTCGCTTTCATTTTGACTTGGTTTGAGTGAAAAACAAAGCTAATCGTTTGTAGGGAATTATAGCGCTCATAAAGGGTGTCAAAAATTAACGTTAACTTTATGCTTACCGCAATTTGTGCAGTACAGGCTTGGTAACAGTCCAAAAGAAAAAAAAAGAAACAATATTAACAGCTGACTGACAGTTTCGACTAGACTAGAGAAATAATTCTCTGAAAGCAATTAAAAAAAATTCTATAAAAATGTCGTACGTGTGAAGTTACAAAAACAACAAACACATTTCTTAAACTATGTATGTTGACATCTATCAAATATTTAAAATCCTACAAGTAACCATTAGTTTTTATTTGCTTTTTCAAGACATTTGGTAGGTCCAACATCATTTAACAGTTTCTAAATTACATTATATAGGGTAGTACAAGCAAAAGGCACGATGCTAATTGTAAATAAAACAAAAAGTTTTCCGAGAATTATCTTCATATTTTTTATTTTGATAGAAGGATCAATGAAAATTATGTGTGAAACAAAATATAGGCAAAATGTTCGCCACAGCTTCAGTGGCATACCTCTAACCGATAGCCTATATTTTCAATGACTCTGAGACACAACTGAGGTTCAATGTCGGTAATGTGCGGAATTATCTCATCCTTTAGCTCTTGAATTGTTCTTGGCTTATTGACGTACAGTTTTGCTTTTAAATATCCCCAAAGAAAGAAGTCCAACGGTGTCAAATCACATGATCGTGGCGGCCATTAACATCGCTGACGTGAGATAACACGGTCATTGAATTTCTCGCGCAAAAGAGCCATTGTTCATTTAACTGTGTGGTAAGTGGTACCATCCTGTTGGAAGCAAATATCGTCCAGGTCCATATCCTAAATTTCTGGCCACACGAAGTCCGTTATCATCTCGCGGTAGCGAACACCCTTCACGTTAACTGCTTGGCCGGCCCAATTTTCGAATAAGTATGAACTAAGGATGATGCCGCCAGCCCATAAAACGCATACACAGATTGTTATCACATTTCCTACATACCCGGTTTGCTAAAATTTGGCACACTTCTCCCGATTGTGGATACATTTGGTCAATTATGCTGACCAAAAAAATCACGAAATGTATTTTGATTTGAACGCCCATTTCCGTAAAAGGCTTCAACAATATTAACGCCCTGCTCAATTGTGTATCTCTCCATGGTTGAATTTGTCAAACACTGAAACAAAGAAATGTCAAATTAAGTTGGGCAAAAAACTTGACGTGTGACTCAAAATTAACATTGTGCATTATGATTGGGCCACCCTTTATAATTATCTTCTTACAACTAAAGTAAAGCTAGTCAATAAAAATTGTTAAAAATTAAGCTAAAGTTTGATCAATTCACTGGTCACGTCTTTTTCTTTGATTTTTACGTCAAATATTTGTTAGGTCTGAACATACAAACCTTTTCAAACATAATCCTAGTGTTAATGATGAGACAGAATAGGTCTTAAACTTCAGGCAAAATTGCTGTCAAATTAGCAAAGCCTATAATTAAATCGACATCTAATACTCTAAACGGGGGGCACAGAACTAAAGCGAACTGAGTCCATAAAGAAAATTCGAAAATATTTTGAGTTTGAGTAATTGAACTCCCATTGACTTTGAATTATTACCGTGACTTTAGGAACGAAACACTTTTTGATTTAAGGTCCAATTAGACGTGACATTAACATAATGCCATTTCCGTAACGATGACCATAGAAACCAATTCAATTGGTTTGTAGGGTTATGGTTATGCCGTTATGTTAAGTCACCTATAATCAAATACAGTATTGCCCATAATGTTGATCTAAACAGCTGTTTTGTATGGTTACGGTTATGCCACGTCTAATTGGAGCTTTAGTCCATCACAGAACTGGATAGAGTTAAGCTTTGAGGAGAATTTCGCACCAGTTTTGAAATAAATATATATTTCAGCGTTGTCAACTCTGAAATTTCAAAACGCACCGAAATAGAGAATAAAACGCGCCATTTAAGGAAAAGCGCACAAAGCTTAAAATTTATTTTTTACTTAAAATTACATATAAATTAAAATTTTTCTTTACATAATAACAATTATCTACAACAACAAGACCGTTTTACTTTCTGCATATGATTTGGTAGGCTTAAACAATATTACTTGTTGTTCTTATTGTGGTCTGTTAAATTGTTAGTCAAAAATTAGCACTGTTGGATAAAATGTTATAAAAACAGATGTATTTTATTGCACAAAGATTTTTTTTCTGACACTTAAACAAAAAGTTGTGTTAAATTTGCTTTGGGGCCACCAAAAATTGGAAAACGCACCGAAATTTAGAAAAGCGCACTACGCACCAACAAAGGAATATTTCGCACACAAAATTTAAAAAAGCACCAAAAGTGGTGCGAAACCTCGTTAACAAAGCTGACACATATGTATTAGGCTCATTAGAGAGAGCATTATCAAAATTACCCGTCTTGCCAAAATTGTCTCCATATAAAACGAAAACAATTTAACGCTCACATTTTGGCTCATACATACGAAATTTGATAATCCGGTTTATGTCAGTCCCTAATGAGTTTACCTTGTGTAAATGTGCTGTACCTTGGGTTCAGTTCTTACCCCTAAAAATGCTCTCTCATTTTAATTGATTTTTTTTTTGTTCTTAATTTTCTGTTTACAACATGATGAAATAAATTGGTGGCACTACTACGCCAGATGACAATTTCTGTCTATATAAAGGGGGGATTTCATGACAAGTGGCCCAACTTTTGAAATCGATGTCTTCCGATTTGGACGAAATGTTCACCAAGATTAGTCCTATTGTATAGTAGTTTACACACTAATTTTCGACAAGATCGGCCAAAAAGTTTCTGAGTTAGAGGGGGCAAAATTTGACATTTTGGCCAAACAGGTGTTCTTTTTCATCCATGTAACTTATTATCTATTGGTGTTAGCAAAATTTGTCCCAAACAAAGTAGAAAGCTATTGCTTCAATCTTTCGAAAAAAACATTTTTTGTTGTTTTATTTTTAATTTTTTTAAATTTAAAACTTTTTTTTATTTTTTTAAGCGGGTATTTCTCTTTTTTTTTGCTCAGCATATCGATGCCTTACTTTCTCAACCTCGTATCTTAAAAAAATACGGTTTTGACTTTTTCATGTTAAACGATTGCTATTTTTGTGTTCTATTACTGCAACAACTTATTATTTCTACACTTTGTCTCAATTCTGTAAATATTAATAAATTATTGAAATAATAAGTTGTTGCAGTAATAGAACACAAAAATAACATGTCGATTGGAGCCTCTACGGCACTCAGAGCTTAAAGTCACACGTTATCAGTCGTGCCCATCTGACACCCTCTTCTCCCATCCGCTGAGTTGTCCGCCACAGCTTATTTAATTCGCAGTTACCCTAAATAATACATGGTAGGGTTCCCTGCAATCCGCAACCTGCCGAGCCCCCCCTTAACACCTCAGCTATGCTTCCCAAAAAGGTTCTTTTATATTAATATCTGCGTGAGAAGAAATCCCGACGAAGAAGAAATAACAAAAACCCCGGGAGGGAAATTTCTGTCTAGGCTACTGTAAAAGTATTGTATAATTTAAAAAGAGTCCATGTTTTGTGTTGTGATAAGTGCTTTTTATTAAAGTTTTTTTATCATTTAAATTTAACTTGAAAAAGATATTGACCATAATGAAATTATAACAGGCTAAAAATTTATTTATTTCGTCATGTTCAGCTCCACAATTTGATTTTTGCTTAAAATCTTTTTTTGACGTATAGTGGGCCTAATTTCAATTTTTGTTGTTATATATACAACTTGTATTTGTTGCCGTAGCGATGCCACCTGCATCATTTTTCCATGGATAGTACATGTTTTCGTTAATGACCAAGTGGATAAAGATCTTCCAAGCAATTTCATTCTATGAACTACATTTTCACCTTGATGGGTTTGAAAATTGTTAAGATTGCAATGATCAAATCGCAATATCGATTGGTGCTGGTTCTGGATATCGCGACATAATAGTATAGATCTTTTTGCTAATGCTAGATAATATAGATTTTATTTCGAATTGTCTACCTATTTATACTATTTATTTATGAAGCTAAATAGCGCAAACATAAAAGGGCACCAACTTTGAAAACATTAAAAGTTGCTGATTTGTTCGGGGTCGTCCTTTAACTTTTCACAACTCCATGAAAAATTATTTAAAGCCGTTAAATCGCATGATCTGGGCGGTAAATTGTCTGGGCCAGTAATAAAAATATTTTTATCAGTAACTTAGGTAACAAGCGGAATGACTTATTTAAAATGCTCCCCAATTTTTAAGGTGGTTGGTTTATAAAAAAACAGTAAAATGTTTTTTTTTAGTTTTTACAAATAGTAGTCAGTGGTTTAAACAAATAGTCAAGCACTTGTTGGCCTGATTGTTAATTAATTGTAATAATACGAATAATGAGAAGAATAACAAATGAAACACTTCATATTAAAAATCATTAATTAATGATGGTTTGCTAGAAACTGGAACAATAGCGATAAAAGTATAAAATTTTTATTATACAAATTACAAAAAAAAAAAATAATTTATTGAGAAAGGAAAATATAAAACCAGTTAGTTTTTACAAATAATAAAATAATTACATAATTAAAAAACGTACGAATAAATAATCGATCATAAAAGGGAGATAATACAAATTTGCAATCACTTAATTCAAAAAACCCAAAAATTTTATTCATTAATCGGTAACGATTTTGAAGCGATTCCAGAAGTAAGGAAAACTTATGAGTATGGGTTTTTGAATAATTGAAAACTACGCAATATTACGGCATTTGATATCGATCGAAATCCCATTTAAATTGTATTGTAATTAGGATCAATATTAAATGCGGTAATTTGGCCCCAGATTTTTATAATTCTCTAAAGTTAAGGTAATTTTTTTTAAGTTAGCAAGTTAGAAAATGACTCTTAAATAAACGTTATTGTCATTACTTAATAATAAAATCTCTTAGTAATATGTCATTGCCTAAATTTTTTTAAAACCAGAATTCGGCCTTTCAAGGAAAAATCAGAGCTTTTATTCACTGCATGGTATTTTTGAAAAAAAAACTACTGGCAACACTGATTTAGGATTTCTTGACAAAAATTTGTCCGGAAAGATCTTAGAGCAGATTTGACGAAACCAGTCTTTGTGGCCTATATGGTATAGTATCCGGCGAAACTGTTCGACCATTACCTAACAAATTAAGATGACTTTATGGGGCCGTGCGAAATTTACAATACCATCTAGATTTTTAAAGGTATAAGGGAAACAAATTTAATTTTCTGTACAACAAACTCTTCATATAAAGGAATTACTTAAAACCAATTTTTATTTTCTTTAGATCACTCCGTGTTGCCGCTTTCGTGCAAAAAGCCTTGTTTCAGGAGGACATATCGCACCGATTCCTCTAAAGAGCGTCAACTCAAAATTAACAAATTTTCAGTAGAGACAAAAAACTGCTTTGACAAAAGACAACTTGAAATACAATGTCGATCATGTCGTCGTCTATAAAATTCTTTAGAAGACAGTGCACTAGACAATGTCAAGTATTTTGTCGTCCACGACATTGTCCTCAAAATTGTCTTCCAGAAATCGTAAGTGATAGAGGACATGTCGTGCATAAATCGGTGATGACAATGTCGTCGACGGCAGTTTTGTGGTGTGGGTATACAAAATAAAGAAGAAGCTAAAATATCTTCATTTCTCTTTTTTTTCTCAAAGGCATACAAAAGCGGAGGCAGTGTCACCAAAACAATCAACAAAATCGGCGATTTGTAGACATGATCCCAGGCCTCCTGCAGGGATAAAGAGTAAGTATAACATCATGAATACAAATTAACAATAATGCAATTTTTGGTAGTTTTAGTCAGCAAGTTGCTTTATTTTGGTTGTCTTACACAAACAATCAAATTAGGCAATTTGTTTTTTTATTTAGTTTTTTTTCTTTTTACCCACTTACAACTACAATTCGAGTCGGAAAATACCAGCCAATTGTAGGGGAATGTAAGAAAGGATAAACTCAATGCTTATTGTTGTTGTTTTGTTTAAGCTTTGATATTGTTACAAGTTAATCCTGAGTGTTTAAAATTCTTATTTGCTTTACAGTTTTATTTGTATAATATTTTTAGCTTTTCTAAAGTCTTTGGAAAAAGTTTCCGGACGAGCTGGCCCAAGCCACCAGCGAAATGCGCATAAAAGAAACTTGCTTCCCCTCAACAATCAATTTCAGTGTATTTGTCAAAACAAAATAATCGAAATTAAGCACGTCATTAAGAAATCCTATTTACACCCAGTTTACATGATGAATTTTATGACGTCCAATTTTGTAGAAAAATAGACATGGTTTCTGTTTTCATGTTTTTTTTTTGACACTTCGCTTTACATTTTTTTCTGTTCTTTCTGTTACGTTTTATTTTTATATTGTCATCAACTGGATTGAATGAAAATGAAAAAATTAGACGTCCAAAAAAAACCCTCGTATGAATTTGAGTAGTTTTTGGTAGCAACTTCAAAAGGGAATTAATAAAATTGGACGTCATAAAATTCATCATGTAAATTGGGTGTTATAATACATTTTTATTCCCAACAATAAATTTTGATAAAATTTAATTTTTGAAAACAAAAGTGAGCTAATACTCAAAGAAATGATAAAACGACGTGGATATTTTTTTTTTAGATTGTACCATTAAAAGGAGGAATTGTACGTGTGTACTAATAAAGTTTCCATTGTACCAAATTTGGTACAATTGTACCACAAGTCCCATCAGTGGTAAACATACATGCTTACTAACTTTTTCGTTACTCAATTGCAAGGTTTTAAGGTAGAGTTAGCCGAACGTCCACGTTCCCTAACGAAACGTCTGGTCCTTTTTGTTATTTGCTTACAATGTAAATGCTTACCGAATTTAAATGTCACGTAACGGAACGTCTCAATCTGTATAAATTATAATTTCTTGCCGTCGTTACGTGACAGTTGTAAAGCAGTGATGGCCTGCTTGTATATTAAATTGAATGCGGGTATTTTCGCTCTTTTTTTTGGTACTTTTTTCCAGTATATCTATGGACTTTCGACAAAACGACTTACAATACAACATATTTCCATATATATATATATATATATATATACATATGCTTAGATGTACAAAATAAACAAATGCATATGCACATACAATAGAAATGAGAAATATATAAAAGGCTTTAAATGGTTACAAAATATATTTTTTTCTATGCACATTTACAAAATAATATATGTAAATGTGTATGTATGTGCTAAAATATATATTTGTTTATTGTAAATCTATAATATCAGATATTTAATTATTAATGTTTTTTTACTTACACTAAATACTGTTTTAATACCATTTTAATCACTTGGTACTTTTTCTGCACAACGGTCAACATTTAAACCTTTTGATTTCCCATCACTGTGTGTGTTGTTTTATGTATACTATTGCTTTTTTGTTTATGTATGTAAAAAACATATGACACGTTTTTAGATGTTCTATAAGTGCACCAACGTGCAAGCAGTCCGTTAAGGCTGAGTTAGGCGAACGTTGCTGTTCCCGTAACTTACTGTAACGGACCGCTTTCACGTTGGTGCACTTATAGAACATCTAAAAACGTGTCATATGTTTTTCACATACATAAACAAAAAAGCAATAGTATACATAAAACAACACACACAGTGATGGGAAATCAAAAGGTTTAAATGTTGACCGTTGTGCAGAAAAAGTACCAAGTGATTAAAATGGTATTAAAACAGTATTTAGTGTAAGTAAAAAAACATTAATAATTTAATATCTGATATTTATATTATAGATCTACAATAAACAAATATGTATTTTAGCATATACATACACATTTACATATATTATTTTGTAAATGTGCATAGACAAAACAATATTTTGTAACCATTTAAAGCCTTTTATATATTTCTCATTTCTATTGTATGTGCATATGCATTTGTTTATTTTGTACATCTAAGCATATGTATATTTATATTTATGGAAATATGTTGTATTGTTAGTCGTTTTGTCTAAAGTCCATAGATATACTGGAAAAAAGTACCAACAAAAAAGGGCGAAAATACCCGCATTCAATTTAAAATACAAGCAGGCCATCACTGCTTTACAACTGTCACGTAACGACGGCAAGAAATTCTAATTTATACAGATTGAGACGTTCCGTTACGTGACATTTAAATTCGGTAAGCATTTACATTGTAAGCAAATAACAAAACGCACCAGACGTTTCGTTAGGGGACGTGGACGTTCGGCTAACTCTACCTTTACAGTAAGTTAGGGGAACAGCAACGTTCGCCTAACTCAGCCTTTAGTCTTGCACACATGCAGATTCAGCAGGATGGTGCTACATCCCAGCGGGAAAACTCAGAAGACCTTCTTACTTCAGGCCTTATTAAAGGCCTGCTTGGAAATTTTTCTGATTCAAGTACCATTCTGATCTAACTGATAACGAAGGCCTCATAGAAAGCCTCGCATCTTTTGTATAAAAGATAGGATACACGTTCCACACTCGAATCTATAAGAAGGGAGAAGAGAAGGAGCAGCATTTTTTGTTTTGTTTTTTGCCAAAGCAAAAGCAAAAGAATTCAGATCCCGTTATAAGAACAAAGTTACATATTAAAATACCAAATAAAAAAAAATGTAAATCATTTCAGTTGAGTTGTGTTTTTTATTTAATTTTATATATTTAAGTTTCTAAGACTGAAGTGTTTTTTTTTAATATTTTTATTTAATTTTATATTTTTTAAGTGTTTTTTTTTTGTGAATATGTGTACACCTATAGTAATTACAGTATGTTTGTGTAATTCTGTATACATATACTTAAATATATGAACTAAACTTTGAAATTATAAAACACGAAACTTTTATTCTTTATTGAAAATCATGAGAAGGCATATTAGCAGGGATTAATCTACAGGCCATCAGCTGCAAGCCATCAATATGAATTTTAAGGCATTTTGACATGGATGGTCTGAAAGGCCTTTTACGGGCCATTAATTGGAATGCCTTTTATCATACCTTTCTTAAAAACCTTTCAAGATTACCTTTATTCTAAGGCCTTTTAACAACCATTCTCTGGAAAGCCTTCTTAGAGCCATTTATTTGAATGCCCTTGAATATTCCTGGCGAATGAAGCGAGAGTGGAAGGCCTTCCCCGCAATGACAACGTTTGTTAAAGAGATACGAGTATGGAATGGAGCGAGCAGGACTTATTCACCCAAAAGAAGGAGTACGGAGGCCTTCGTACTCCTTCTTTTTCCCGTTGGGATGTAACACAGCACGTGATAAAATCAATTTACTGAGAGAAACATTTGCCGAACGAATAATGTGAGTGATCTTTAGAGGAGCATATGGTAAATAAGGGTCCAATTTTCCCGAAATTTATCAGAGCGCTTTCCAATCTTATGAAACTATGATAGACCAAATTTTACTGCAATAGCATAATTTGTAACGGCTTTAGGCGTTCAAACGTGTTTTCTGAGAGTGGGCTTTATATGAGGCCTATGGTCAATTATGAACCGATCTTCACAAGGTTTAGCAGAGCTATTTCAAATATTATGGAACTATGACGGACTAAATATTGCTCCAATATCATTATTTATCACGGTTTTAAGAGTATTTAAGTGTTTGCCGAGAGTGGGCTTATTATGGGGCCTAATGTTAATTTTGGACTAATCTTAATGAAATTTGACAGAGTGCTTTTAAATAATACGAAACTATGACAGACCAATTTTTACTCCTATATCATTAATCGTTACGGTTTTAGGCGTCCTTACGTATTTTCCGACAGTGGTCTTTATATACGGCCTATGGTAAATAATGGACTGATCTTCCCTAAATGTGGCAGAGTGCTTTCTTATCTAAAACAAAACTATGACGGGCCGAAGTGAACTGCACCAACATTATTTTAATGGTTTCAGGCATACTAAAGTCTTTTCCAAAATAGGGCTTCATATGGAGCTCATAGTAAATTATGGACTGATCTTCACAAACTTTGCAGTATAAAACACATTTGAGCAAAATTTAATGAGCATCGCTGAGTTCTGTCTCCAATTTATGTTAAGTTTCGTAACAACAGTATACATTTTTTAGGGAGGTTGTTCCATATTTGGGTTCATAACTCTTTCCCTACTAAGCCGATTATGCCGGATTTCTATCACAAGCTGCTTAAGAGAAGTGGAAAGAATTTGATGCCAAAACTGCTCTTTCCTGTTAGGTCTTTCGAAAGCGAGTGTGCTTTTAACAGACAAACAGACGGACATGCTGAAACGACTTAGAATTACTCAAGGATCCAGAATATATATGGGGGTTTTCATGTCAAGTGACCCAACTTTTGAAATCTATGTCTTCCGATTTGGATAAATTTTGGACCAGAACTACCAGAGAACTACCTAAAAGCAAAAGACCTAAGCTTTCTTTTGAGAAAAAAAAGTATCCGCTGAAAAAAAAATAAAAAAAAATTTTCATTTAAAAAAAAAAAAAAATTTTAAAACAAACAAAAAATTTTTTTCGAAAGATTGAAGAAATAGCTATCTATTTTGTTGAGGACAAATTTTGCTAACACCAAAGGATAATAAGTTACATGGATAAGAAAGAACACCTGTTTGTCCAAAATGTCAAAATTTGACCCCCTCTAACTCAGAAACTTTTTGATCGATCTTGTTAAAAATTTGTGTCTAATCTATCCAATAGGACTAACCTTGGTCCAAATTTCATCCAAATCGGAAGACATCGATTTCAAAAGTTGGATCACTTGACATGACCCCATATACTTTATGGGGTCTTAGATGAATAACAAAAAAAAGGGTTCTCTCTTTCAAAAAATCCTTATTATTTTGGAAATTATAAATTTTAGAGAGCAATCTTTTGAATTCATTTTAAAACTTCGTTAAACTAGATAACGATCTTAAAGCGATGTAGCGTTTGAGGCTTAGACTGAACCCAAAGTCCTCTATGGTTTCTATTATATATGGAACCCAAAAACTTTCTAACATCTATTAAGAGTCCACCCTTTTTGCTTGAAAGTCTATAATTAAAATTTTTGTAAATCTCATCCAGCCACTGAATGTTTTATATATGAATTATTTTATTACATATCGTTACCTAAAACGCAAAAGGCCCTATCTAACATTTTGAAAATTTTACAGGAGAGGCAAAGAACTATTTAAAATGGTAAATTGATAAATTACCTTAAACTGTTTAAAATTAATTTTTCGTCTATTTTTCTTGTAAAACCTAGCAGTGGTTTTGTTGCATATAATGAAAACTGTTAGTTATGTCTATTACCGTTTATCGTATACTTTTTTGTAGATAGAGCTTTTTGTTGTTTGTTAATAAAATCTCCAATTTTGGTCAAAAGATTCCACATGTCCACATGTTGTGGACATGTGTGTTGACGCAATACATCAGAATCAATGAAAAAGTCGATTTTTAATTTTTGGTTAGTTAGGGCGTTTTGCGTTTTAGGTAACTATATTTTATATAATTCACAGTTTTATTTCATTATAAATATTTTCTCTATCTAAAAGTAATAATTTTGTTTTACATTAATACATACCTACATATTTATTATATATGAATTTGTTTTTAGTCATTATAATATATTAAAAATTTACACCAAACAACTGAACACTCATACATAATTATCATTATTCGACAACACCCATACCCAGAGTGACTTCCAATCAAGCATTTTATCTAAACACACAATCGTTTGTTCGTTGGGTCCTAATATCTATCCATATGCGCCTATTTAAAATTGCGTCCCTCCCTCATTTGAAAATTTTCTTTCTTTGGCATTAAATAATTTTTTATTATTAATTTTATTTTATTTTTATTTATAAGTGGCGTCAATATTAATTTTATTAACCTTTGTCTGCCCTAAAGTAGTAAAATGAATTAACAAAATGTTGTCGTTATTAACACTTGTGTTAAAGTAATAAACACTGGGCTACAGAATTAGGAACATTTGATTCGTGAAGCTCAAATCAGACGTGACACATGCATAAAAATAGAAAACAACTGTTTGAACCAACCTTATGGGCAACACTGTATTTTATCGTAGACAGGAAAAGAATAAAAATTGATTTCAATTAAAAAAACAATTTGTGATATGTGACTTGCCATAACACCATTGTAGTGTTGTTGCTGTTTCTACAATTAACTTTTACATGGATCGTGTTTGATAGTAACCCCATATTGGATTGTTTTAAGTATCTTTTGGTGTTATTCGTACTTAAGTTTTTAAGTAAGACTCGTAAAAAAAGTAATTGGAAAAAACTTAAATTTTGTGCAAGTTTTTCTTTGGCTGTCAAACATAAAATAGATGACAGTGAGCAGTGTTGCCCATCCGCTAAGAGACGGGGAATATAAAAAGTCACGGACTTATTGACCCACCTGCAGATGTAGGGGGGAAAGCCCAACCCACTATGTTCCCCTTTCTTAAATCGCCTATCACATTTTCTTTGCATCAGGTATCAGGACAACGTCTAGCAAGGCGAATTCAACTACAGGTGGTGTCGGAACTACAACAATCCAAAAACAACAGAAACAACTTAAGGTTTTCTGCATTGCATTGTTAGTGTTAACGGTCCAAAATGTCAACCATTTAACCAACAAATTAAAACAAACAGGCTCGAACTGTCAAGATGGCGTTTCATACCACCTGTAGTTGAATTCGCCTTGACGTCTAGCGAACACAACGAAAAGGCTTGTGTCTTGACGTGAAATGTAGTAAATAAAGGTCACCCTGGGTTCACCAGGTTAAACCAACAGCCCCTAACGTCCAAAATATATTTCCCAAATTGTTCGGTAGCTTTAGAGAAATTATCTGGTCCCATTTAGATCACAATGTGGCAATTTTGGTTTTTTTCAAAATCTGTTAAGTTTAAAGCGATAGAAATACTGGATATTTGCCATATTTTTTGGCCTGAAGTAAATTTATTTTACCAGACAACATCAGTTAAGCCTTTTTTTTTAATAAAAAAAAAAAACAACAAAAATAATATTATAACAACTATAATTTTTCTTGTGTTCAAAGTACTCACTTTAAAACCTTTTTCTTTGTAATTTTCAAAAATGTTGGCAACTGGAATAAAAAAAATATGTAAAAGACATTATTGTTTATAATATTTTTCATAAAATTTTAATTAAATATGCATATTTGTAGTTTATTAAATAAATTTCATTAAACGCACTCACACTATGAAAGTAGAATATTAAAAATAAAAATATTTTTATAAAATATGTCCAAAAAAATAATAAAAAAATGGCCATAGGCCATTTAATATAAAACTTTTATGGTTGCATTAAATATGTACATAAAAAAGTCAACTACAATAATAAAATATATAAATAAAAAAACAAAAACTACAAAAATGTATATAAATGAAATGCAATATTCAGCTTATGACAGCTGTCAGTTAAGTGACATGTAACGAAAATAGCGCACGCACACCACAAAATACGCTACATTACAAAAAAGGAGGCATTTCATTTGGATTATTTCTGTTTTATCAGCCTTTAGGGAAAACTGTTCTTTTTTTGTAAAATATAAGATTTTTTGTAGCTTTTCTGCAACAGAAAAAGATTTATGATAAAAGCAAAATATAAAGTCCTTTTTAGTTAAACTGAAAAGTGGACTACAAATTAAACTTACTTTTAAAATAATTTGTTAAAAATGTCATCAAAGTGGAATTGTTAATGTTTTTTGTTTTTGCTGTTTGCAATTTTAACTTGTTTTTGTTTTTAATTAAAATCTAGTTAAATAATTGTAAAGAAAAAAAAAACAATTTTTTTTTACGATTTCAGTTTTTATTAGTCATTTTGACTAATTTTGATTAATTGTAGAGTGGGGTACAGTGGTAGGTATAAAGGGAAATAATTAGAAGTTTTAAAATAATATAATTTTCTAGAAATAAATAATCCATGTAAAACAACATTTTCTTTTAAAATAAGTCCAAAAGCATTTATTTACCAAAATAAATTAACCAGGGCAAACGTGTAAAATTTTATCGCAAGTTACATTTTATTAAAAAAAAGAAAACTTATTTGAAAAAATAAACTCTTAAGGAATCTCACGTTAGTTAAAACTTTTCTAGGATTTGCTAAGAATTTTTTTTTTTTTAAGTATAAAACACCCTCTAAATCACAGTGGTTGTTGGTGGGGTCCCCCACACATCATCATCGTCATCCTCAACAATTCAAATTCACTTACTGACTCACCCAATAAAAAATAAAACTCATATTTGTGAGCGCATGTATGAATATGACTGTATGTCTTGCCAACTCTTTACGACAAAAAAATAGCTTAATTTATAGCAAAAAAATTATTTAACTAAATTTGTAAAAACTACAAAACAATTTAAATGTAAGATAAATGAACGAAATATCGCTTAACACGCAGCTTGTTTTTGAAAAGTAATAATACAACCCAGTAAAAAATGTGCTCCAAAAGGAGCAGGTTTTATGAATGAATTCATACCTCAAATCGCTTCAAACCTGCTGATGGGATGCCTGATTTTTTGTATGGGGTGTTCCCGGTTTGGGGGAATGTTTTCTGCGGATAATAAGCGCTTCTTTTAACCTAATAAAACATGCAAACAAAGCACTTCTAAAGTACTTTTTTAAGGGCTAACTATATTAACAATTATCTCCAGACGTGACACCTATACCACAGATTACACACAGATACATATGTAAAAAGTGACGTGTGAAAAAGGCCCAAATCAGTTGTGAAGGCAGCTTTCGAAGAAAGAGACAAAAAGCGTTTTTTGGTAGTGAAGTGGAAATGTGTAAAAACAGGCCTCTACAATCTACACAAATTGCGTTATCAAGACAAAAATAACAAACCACGTTTAACAAAAGCATTAGCTCAACAAACGTTTTATTTTGTGCAAAAAAATGTATTTAGTAATTTTGTTTTGTTTTATAATGTTATTTACTTACTTAAATATTATTTATTAGTGTTGCGATAAACCTAAAAGTTAATTTTTACAACAGTTTTGCAAATAAATCTCAACTAAATAAATGTGTGTTCATTGTATTGCGGCATAAAAGATGGTTCAAAAAGAAATGAAAAAAGGGCAGCTTTCTAAGAAAGAGACAACAAATCTTCCGTCTCGTGACATATCTGTGTGTAATCTGTGACCTATACTCTGAACACAAGGGTTACATGAGCAGCCAGCCAGCCGGACGGACGTACATCGTTTTATTGATTCTAAATGGTTGGTCTAGGACCAATATTTTTATGTATTACACACAACAGCACAAAAATAATATCCTCTCCACTATGGTAGTTGGGTATACATAAGTAAATTGGTAAATTTAGCTACTAAATCGCTGAATTGACACTACTCATAACTGTATATGAGTTTTTCTCATCTTAAGCGAATGACATTTACTTAAATGTAAATTTAAAACAATATTAATTTATTTAAAATAAAATATTTTTATTTATGTTCTATTTTGTTCGCAGTACAAGCAAAAAAAGAGTTCAGTTTAATGATGATGCCAAAAGTGACAGAATAAATAAACAGTTTAATTTTCATTAGTCTAATGATTGCTTATGTTGTTGTTGTTGTTGTTAAATTTGTATTTTGCTTTTGATAATTTTTTTCTTCATCTTTTTGTTATTTGTGTAGTTGAATGTATTATTTTTATGATCGGGCTGCCGTTTGACATTTATTTTTGCAAAAGTTAATGGGTGCGGTAGAGTTTGCACATTCCGCAAAATTAAATGAAAGAAAAAAAATTATATATGTACAGTGTATAAACACTTACCAAATTTTAACATGAGAATATCTCTTTAATTTATGATGCATTAAAAAATATTCTTTTTAAAAATTTAAAAAAAAAAAATTTTTTTTTTAATTTTTCGTAAAACTGTTAGTATTTGTGAAAACTCTTTCAGAGAGCTGTCATAGATGGATAGATATGAAAGGCAGTATGCGCAGCGCTCCATTAAATATTTTGTGCAGCCATGTCTGAATAAGGCTTCGTATGAAGCCAATTACCTATATTGCCAGGTGGGATAGCAGTTATTTTAATTGGATCCATGATGGGTTCCCCAAAAATTTCTGTTTATGAGTTCCTAAGACGGGACTGTTCCAGAGCAGATGTTTCGATGCCTCCATTATGCAAAATCTGTTTTGTATAAAGTATAAACTGATGGTATCTGAGAGCACCAGGCAATAGGCCATTGTTTCCTTTACACAACCCAGTTGTTAGTAAAAAATTATACTTGTCAAGTGGGACGGTCAAAAATGGATCTGCTGGACAAAGTAGAAATGTTTTTGGTACTAAATAAATAATATACAATATTTGGATAGGCTTCATTTTAAATCTTATTTTTTAATAATTTTTTTTTTCATTTTTTTGACAATTAAATTTTTAGCATTTTATTTTTGACAATTAAATTTGTTGCAATTTATTTCCCTTTCTTTTGTGAACATATTTATATGCCAAAGTTTACGTTTCTAGGTTTTAACAAAGAAGTACCAAAAATTTTCATCCTATAGGTTCTCATTCACTCAGGACCCTGTCCTATAATTTATGTATTTAAAAAGTATCACATGTAGAACGGAATTTTTCCATTTTATACTTTTTTCTCCTTATTGAAGTATAAAAAAATTTAATATTGTAGTGGAAGCCCATAATTTAATACATACATACATATATACTAGGGTATTCATTTAATCGGGCCTTTGCTTTAATCGATTAATCGCTCGATTAATTAAATGAGGTTTCGGTTTAATCGGTTAATTTTGTTATTGATCGGTTAATCGATTAATAAAAATTTTATTTTATAAATTAAGTAATTCAATATATAAAAATGCATAAATTATTTATTATTTGGAGTTAATTAGTAAAAAAAATCAATAACATAACAAACATAACAATTCTTGAACTAAAACGAGCAAGCAAACAAAAGAATAATTCATAAATCGTCCCCTTAATAAAACAATAGTGTATAATTTTTTTGCCATTTCGAGATAATAGAGTTTAAAATGTTTGAGTTATTAAACAAATGGGAAAACACTAATATCTCAGAAAATAATCGATGTTTTTGAGTTGTGGTCATTTAAATATGTGATGGAATAATTAGGCTACTAGTAGATGATATTTCATTAATTTACAAGTGCTTTAATTGCAAATAAATGGGATTCAAAGTACCATGATGTCACTTAGGCTATTTTATTTGTTTTATAATATCTATGAAAATCATAATACACTATTTTATTTTGTATGGTATACACTATTTTATTTGAATATTTTACACCAAATATATTATTAAAAAATTGTGTATATCAATATACGTAATTTTTCGAGTTTATCTTGTTATGAAATAATAAAAATAGTGAATAATAAAAATAGTGTATGCTTTTTATACCCTATTTTTCTTTGAAATGATATTCAGAGTAACAACTAATTAAAACACCATACCTGCACTTACACAATTATTAATGAAAAATTTCCAACACGCAATTATACAATAATATTTCAATTAATTTTTTGACCCACTTTGTGGAAGTAGAATTTCACCAAATTTTGACCACATTTAGAATCAGTTATGTAGATTCTTATTATTCAATAAAAAAATAATGGTGTACATGCGTATACACTATTGTTTTATTAAGGGGACGAAATATGAAATACATATTTTTAAATTAATAAATATTATGTATTTTTAAAAAAAAAAAAACTGTGAGATCATTTTATTAGTTATTTCAATAGTTTAAGAAGATCTTATAAAATAATATTTTATACAAATAAATTGGTTTAAATGTTAAGAGTTTAAGCGTTTATTTTCTTTAGTTTTGACAGAACTTGACTTTGAAAGAATTCTTTCATTTATCGTAGATGTTGGAGAAATCAAATGCAACCCATAATAGAGAATATCTAGTTTCTCAGTCCTCTTTCTGAATTTTTCTTAACATATAAAATCTTCCATTACTTCATTAGAGTCCTGTTTTAATTTTTTTAAATGCTTAACATCTAATTGTTTCGGTTAATTCTGTCAAAAGATTGATTTGAGAAGATATGAGAAGAAACGAATAATTAAACGCATACATATAAAAAGTACGTGAAACAAAAAGCTGTTGACAGCAAACACTTTTTTGAAATGAAGATCACTGAACACCTTCAATGTTTGTATGAAAAAATATTTTCTAAACACACACCTTTTGTATATGACCAAAACAAATAATTAAAAACTCAAAAAAATATGTTCTAATACTACAAAAAATTCACAATTTTGTTACGTCGGTTAATCGACTGAAATTAGCCGGTTTAATCGAATATAGGACATTTTAAATTAACTGTCCAGTTAATCTGGTAGTATTTATTCGGTGAACCGGTTAACGGTTAACTGAACGAATACTGAACGTGTATACCCAGCAAAACCTTTACTTCCTGGTAAGTCAGAAAGTAATGTTGGAGACATATACATTACTTATTTTTCGGCTGAATAACTACTTATTAATAAAAATAAGAATAATAATAGAAGTAAAAGAAAGTAGTAACTGAGGTCATTACTAGTAAGTACTGATTGAAGTTTTCAGGTAACGTATGAATTAACTTCTACCTATTACCAAATAGCAAAAAGTTTTTCATAAGTATCGATGAATAGAGAAAAATGTTTTTTAAAATAAGTACCAAAAATTGTTTTTGGTTCAAAAGATAAATTGGGTGACAAATACACCCAATTTACACAAAAAAGCTGAATTTCAAAAATGTACCAGATACCTGTTTGCTTATTTTTCTTTAATGAACAACGATACACAGAAAAAATTCTCGACAAGTTTTTGTCAATTAAACGACTAATCAAAAATAAAATCAGTGCTAATTAAAAATTTAATCAAGCGAATTCAACGTTTACTTATATCAACAACATTCATGCAAAAAATCTTGTTAATATAAAAAAATATTTAAGTGGTACTATTAATTTGTTTACTGGTGCAAATTTAAATAATTTTTTAATTAACATCACAAATTTTTTAATTGAAATAAATTTTAATTTTTTTTTTCTGTGTAAGTATAAAATTTGTTTTTATCATTTTTAATTTAGGAGATATCAAGGTTTGAGAATTTACACGTTGTTAACCTTTTTTACTCCCTAAACATTCGAATTTCCAAAAATTCCGTCTTAGTGGATCGATTTGGTTAGGGACAAACCTTCGGTTCAAGTTTTTACTTTTTAGCCTCTGGCGTTTAGGCTGTGCGATGATGTGTAAGTCAGTCAGATTAGTTAAAATGTTATATATATATGTATGTATATGTGACAGCGCATAGAAAAAGGGACCAGTAAGGTAAAGGGAACAGTAAAAACCAACTACACAAAACAAGAGGAAGGGACGACCTACGCGCGTTTTCAAGGTTGATCAACACGTTCCTGACGTCATGAGACCATTTGACGCTTTCAAATGAGACCAATACCAACACGCTCACTGATGGTACACCAAAGATACACGTATTTAAATCTTTAAAATGGCTCTCCTGAACAAAACCCTTAGGTCCCTTTCTATTTTGCGCGTCACATATGTAGATATCAAAAATTAACTATTTATTTATATATTTTTCACAATTCTTATTTCAATAACTTAATGCTTTTGTAGGAAAAGTTAAAGATAATAAATTGTTATTAATTTATGGTTGAGGGTTTTATATTTTCCATTGAGATTTAACAATTTTATTGAGAATAAGAAAATATTATATTTCCTACACAAGCAAGCCAATTGATTAAGATTTATTGACGATTAGCCTACAAGAGATATCAGGCATGGAAAATTCAGTACTATTGATTTTTTTTTTTTTTTTTTTTTTTTTGTGATATTTAAGGCAGAAAATACCGAAGTACTAATGCGACATAAAAGGTACAATTTTTAAAGAAGAACTTTTCTTTAAATATACATTAACCAATAAAAAAGTTTTGCAATTTTTGTGCAATTTTGTCCTGGATGGGAACACTGAACGGTTCTTTAATTCTACAGAATATTTTCAATACAACTTACATTTGCTCTTTTTTTTGGAATTGGTACAGACATTCTGCCGTATTCATAAAAAACTAAATTGGATATGAAATCTATTTTAAGGAAAATTTGTATGGAAATTTTGTTTTAAAATACGTTTGAAATCTATTTTATTTTTTATGAATACAGCAGATTATGTTTAAAACCAAAAGTCCCATAAAGTATTTTACGCAACGAATTAAGTGCTATTTCAAAATCTTATCGCTAGTATATCGATTAAACACGAAAGGCCCAACCATTATATGCATAAGTTAGACTAAAGTACTGTCAAAAATTAACGAAAAGTCGGTCAAATGCATGAAAAAATTAAAAGAGATTTTAAGGTGGTCATAATGTACTTACATAAACTTATGTTTTATTTAATTTGCTAGCAACGTTTTAAAAAGAAAAGAATTGGCGACTGTTTTACAAACTTTTTAATAAAAAACTTATACAAAATTTATACAAAAAATTCCTCTTTTTCTATATTCTTGTTTTTCTTTATCCGTTTCAATTTATTTTATTTTTTGTAACAACACACAATCAGCTGATTCCGTACGGAATGTGCGTTCAGTTTGGCACTTTGCTTAAGCAAATTACATTTGACGAAACTTAACGAAAAGTTTCATTAAGTACATTATAGTCGGCCACATATGTTTTATATGTATTCGCACAGTTGCTTAAGTTGACTTAAGTGGCCTCATGCATATTATGGTTGGGTCTGAAGACTTCGTTCGCTTAACTTACATACAAAACAAAAACCACTTTTTATAATTTGTTTTTGTTTTAAATGTTAGTAATTCGAACGAAGTCTTCGTTTGGAAATAGATGAACCACATTTAATTTTCCATTACAAACAAAAATGGGGGAGGGTAAATCAACATAATAATCAGACCTGGGGAATTGGCATTATTTTTGCGTTACTATTAAATTGATCATTAAATATTTAAGTACTTGTAAGCACTTTTAATGCACTTTTTGTTGCGCTACATTATTTTTTTTTTTTTTTTATCAAAGTAGTGCATAAGTTTTTAGATACCACTAAAGTCATAATGAATGGTGCATTATTATTGCATTAGCACTAAAACATATTGTGAACAACAGTCTTAAGTAAAACTTGAACAGTCAGTTCTTTGTTTACATAACACAAATAAGGTAATGCGTAATGCGGCCTACACTTTGCAACTGGTCGTGCATAGGCTACAATTTGTTAATCAACTTTTCATCAAACTTCATTAGAAAATTATTTTGGTAGAGTCCACATGAATTTTAATATTTATATTTACCGCATTTTATATACCATAATATCGGCAAGTTTCTTATGCTTCAGTGAAATTGCGAATTGGTATTTTTTCTTCTTTTTCACACATATTGTCCACTTCACACTAGAGTATCCCATTATTTGACTTTTGGTTTTGTTCGAGTAAAGAATTAATCGATTTTTAAATTTTAATTTTGCTCGATTTATCGAATAAGAGTTTTAATACGTTCGAGTAACTTGAATAATTCAAATAATTTTATCCAATGGAAAAAACATACATGTCTATTTGATTTGATACTTTTATTATATTAATAAACCGAAAAAAACCATAAAATAAAAATATAGTTAAACAATAAAATAACAATTCATTTATTCAGTTTTAAAACTTAAATAAAATTAATAATACATGCACTATTTTTAAAACTTTTAAATCAAATAAATACACAGAAAAAAAGTTTTTTATCAATTAAAAAAAAAGGTTTAAAAAGTATTGTGATAATGTTATAATTGAATCAATTATTTATTTAGTTGAAAAAAAAATTAAAAATATAATTTTGATTTAATTAACATTTTAGTTGTTTTTAAAATCAATTTGGCATTAAATATCAAAAAAAATATTAATTGATTTTTTCATTTAAAATTGAATAATTTGGTCTTGTAGAATTGTTTTTGGGAATTGTCAATATTTAATTAAATAAATTAACACATTGCTTAACCGCCAAAGTTTTTTGATCATTATTTTAATTAAAGTTAAAAATAGCATTTATTGAATAAAAATATTCACAATTTTACAATCTTTAATAATCAATATAATCGTTTTTGAAATACAAGTTGCAAAATCAACAACTTGTTTCCTTGATATTATGAATCTGGTATAAATTTGGTGATTAGAGACAATTTTTATTTTTTTCTGTGTAATTAAAAAATCAAAAACCCTGCTGCAAAACATACAGTTTTTAAGGCGCTAAAGTGACCGAAACAATATTAAGTAAATAAAATAAAAGTAAACTATAAACAAAGTAACCATTACTTCGGTTGAACAGACTATAAAATGATCTGAAAGCCAAAGTTTAATATATCCAGTAGGTTTAGCAGCAAACAGGGTCCATAAATTTTATTTCAGTGTATAATTTGCAATTGTGTCCCGCCAGCTAAACTTAACATGGGAATTCAACATAGGCTTTCATCTCACATTTTTATAAATTATCTTTTAAGTATTTATTTTATTTTAGACGTTTTTGTCGCGGTATTTTTATGAATGTATTATTCATAATTCAATTAAACTAATATATTATTCCTGAGATCAAATAAAATTGAAATCAATTGAGATTTTTTTTAAATCACCGTATTTTTTCCTGCTTTTAACAGAAGTTATGGCTAAGATAAGAACTCAGAGTATGAAGAAACTTTTTAAACTGGATCGTTTTCAAAGTTTGTTCGATTTCAAATTTACTCATATGTATTCGATTAACCGAACATGGCTGATAACTTTATTTTTCTTCATTATAAAGCTCTTCTCTTCTATTCGCCGCTTTCCTTTACAAAATTATTTATAAGAAGATTTTTAACTGATAATATCAAAAAAGAATATTTTTTGGGTAATTTGTTTCTTAAACGTATTACAATTTTGCGCCAACAATCCTTTACTTTGTTTTCAACTGCCCTTCTAAGCACACTTCGGTTTTTAAGACGAATCTAACAATGGTAATATATAAATTGAAGGTCGGGTAAAAACAGGTAGCCCATAATCTGACAGTGCATGGTTTACACATTTATAAAAGCTTATGATGTTTTCTTACAATGCACGTCAAACTCAATATGAAACAGCGCTATTTTCGTACTAAAGTTCTTACGTATGGAATTAGTAGTTAATCGTTTATTACATGATTTGTCTCACACACCCACATCTAAAAAGTGACTAAAATATGTTCAGAATAGATACAGACCATGTTATTTAGTTGTCATGTAGTTTATTAGTTAAAAATCTAAAAAAAAACTATTTTTATATTTAAAAAATTAGAATTTTTAAAGAAATTTATTTTAATCAATTAATTGACATAAATTCTTCGAGTTATTCTTTATTTGAAATTGGCTATTTTAATTATTCGATCAAATAATGGCGAACATTTTCTTCGATTAATCGAACAACGATTAAATGAGTGGATACTCTACTTCACACGATGTTGCTTACAAAACGTCAGAATGAAAATGAAAAACGAAAGAAAAATTTGCCATCGCACGTACCAAGTTGACAGTTAAATTGATTGTCAGTTGAACCGATGAAAAATAGTGCATTAATAGTATTAAAGTTAGTGGTACTGCAATTAACTTGCATTTTCATTGATTTTGTTTAATGAAAAAATATTGTCAATGCATTAGCAAATTTAATGCATTTGTCCCAGGTCTGATGATTACAAATTAAGAAGTAAAAAAGATGTGGCGTTAGCGCGCTTTATCATAGAAGACAACAAAAGGAAAATTGGTAAAAAAAAGTGGATTTGAGTAGAACAAGAAAGAGTGATATTTTCGGCTATGCCGAATCTTATTTACCCTTCACCATGGTGCGATAAGAACAAAAAGTTATGTAAATGTTTAAATATTGTTCTTAAGATATAAATAAAGCGGTTTTGTGCCACGCACACTTCTCCAATCCCGCCCATATTTAGTCGGATATTGTGTATGGATTACCAAGATGCTTGTTGCTAATTGGTAAAATTTGGCTCTTGCCGTTCTCCTGATGTACAGAAAATAAAAGCTACAAAAGACAAGGGATTTATTTAATTCAGTCATAGTTTTTTGCTTATATCTCACCCATCTGCGGACCGATCAGTCTGAATTTCAATAGCAAAATTTAACGGATCATATATGACCTAAATAAATTAATAAATTAAATTGACTTCGCTCCTCAGAAGGACCCAGATATAAATACTTTTTAAGGGTATACAAATATTTAAATATCCAGAAGAAAATATTAAAAGGTTTATTAAAAATTCAGAAAAAAAATCAAGTTATGTTTGTTTGCGAGTACGTTCTAAAAATTTATTTTTCTTTACAAAATTCTTAAAAAAATTTTAAATTTTTCTTATTAAAATTCAACTTGTCTTATCTTTTTTTACTTTTGTATTTATGTTTACTTAGAAATATTTTTTTTTTGGTGTTTCTGTTTTCTAAAAAAAGCCTACCACCACTATAAATCTTTGAAGCTGTCAAACAATTTGTTCCCTTTTCTTACTTCTTGTTGTAGTTGGATGTTGTTGAATTGTTAAAAAGTCAGCCAAAGTGACGACTGTTTTCTTTTCAAAAAAAAAAAAAAATTTCAACTTCTTTAGGGGATTCATTCTTGTTTTTCATTAATTTTTTATTCTTAAGAAGTTTAAAAAAACCAAACAAAAAAAAAGGTGTGTAAGAGTAACATTTTTATAACAACCATCTTTTCAAGTGATTATAATATAAAGAGCCACTTAGTCAAGAACGGTTTGTTATTTAAAGTTCTGTCAGTGGTTTTGTTATAATCCCATTAATTAAGATCTTTAAAATGTTTATTCTTTAATATGTTCGCCGCTTTCCTATACAAAACTATTTATAAGAAGATTTTTAACTGATAATATCAAAAAAGAATATTTTTTTACTTAAATGATTTTCTTTATAAAACTATTTTTCTTTTACTTTAATAGATTTATTGAAAAGTTCTTTAAAATGTTTTTTTTTTAAATTTGTCCCTATTAACTCAAAAATGTTTTCTCTTAGTAAAATTTTTCACTAAGAATATCGCTTTTAGAAAGCTTTTTAATAAAGAAGATTTTAATAAAGAATTTCTCATAAAAATTCCTAATTAAAAAGTTTAAAAAAAGCTTTATAGAATTAGGTTTTTACCTTTTTCCTTAACATGTAAATGAATGAATGACATGTAAAAAAGTAAATTTTTAGAAAAAAATTTATTTTAACTGCAAATAGACCCCATTTACATTTAAAAACCCTATGAAAAGAATTTTTTTGGTGTATTCATAATTTTAACATAAAACGTTTTTTGTTCCAAATGGTTTTAAAGGATCTGCCTGTTCAACAATTCCGAACGTTAACATTCGCATAGAAAATAACATTTAAAATAAAAACAAATTTTAAAGTTGTGTTGCTGTTTTAAATGTTATTTTCTGTGCGAACCATAGTATAGAACATAGTATAGTTCTATACTATGGTATAGGCATTCAATAAATTTAAAATTTATTGAACTAAGAACATTTTATTTTGGAAAAAAAATTGTTGCCACATTCTATACGATTTTAGGCAACTATGTTTAGTGGTGGAAATAGTTTTATACACCAATACATTTGAAAAAAATCTTACTAATACAAACATAAAATATGTACCACTGACAGTTGAGTTATGTACCTGTCAAAGAGTCGGCATACTAGTTGTATACTATGATGCGAACGTTAACGTTCGAAATCGATGAACTGGCAGTATATTTTTTAAAAGGCTTTCTATATAAAAGTTTTTCTTAACTAAAAAGCTTTCGTATTTACTAAAAACATAGGCTTATACTCAAAAATGTTGAAAATATTTTTCATTTTCATAAAAAGCTCTTATTATAAAACAAAGCTTTTTTTATATTCACTTTTTCAAAATCGGTTTAACTTTTATTTTGAATTTCCTTAAAACGATTTTTCTTCAAAAATTGTTTTTAATTAGATATTTAAATATTTTTTCATAACAAGCTTATAAAATATGCATCTTAAGCAGCCTTTATTTTATGACTTTTGTGAAATTAATTCTTTTTATAAAATATTTTTTGTACAGACACAAATACAATATTACATAAATTATTTACGAATATCGGTACTTTATAGTCTAAATGTAAGAGCGTGGACTTAAGAGGGGTACACAACGAAATGTGCTCTTTGTTTTGTTTCCTCATTTAATACAAAATTAATTTTAGTTCGGGCTCAGATTTGCAATTTGTCTTTTACAATGTAAACTCATATGCAACTTTAAAAATTGAACATCAAAAATCACAAAATGTAAACAGGGACATAATTAAACTTTCAAAAGAAAAGCCAAATGAACTACTCAAATGACTTGGCAAACATGGGGTATTTGACAAACGATTCAATCATGTTTGTAGAATAATCGAAATGTTGTATATTTTCCAAACTGTTTGCGTACCTAGTGCTAAATTTAGTCATTTAAGTGAAAATTTTGCAGTCAAGAAGGAAACGACGAAACATAAAAATTTAAAGGAATTAAAGTATTTTATTAGAATTTATTGAAAAATGATTAATTAGGTTTAGGTGGTTTATTTGTTAACGAAAAGTGTGTGGCTCCCAATCCAATTTTGTTTTTTTGTTTGGCCCTTAAGGCCTGAAACAGAATAATGTAGTTGTAGTAGTAGTTGAAGCTGACTAATGCTCTGTAGCGGCACAAAGTTAAAAATTTCGAACTTTGCGCTTTAACTTCAACTGCAACTACTACTACGTATTCTGGTGACAAGACTTTGAAACTGCCGTTTTAAACTATTCACAGCTTTTAACGCCAACGTTGTACAATAGCGACTATTTTGTGGCCCATTTAAAGCTTGCCTCTTTTATGCGTGTATGTTTTAAGTAAATTAGGTAAGATTTTGGCTTAAGAAATAAAAAATAATATAACAAAATTTAAATTAAAAAATTTTAATACAAAAACTGCAATATCTGCACAATTTCCAAAAAAAAGTTATTTTTTAACAAAAAAACTTCGAAACTGCCCAATGTTTAGAAAAACTACAAAATGCAGATAATTCTGCACATTTGGCAACGCTGTAGTGCATAGAAAATATTCTTGGAAAATATTGAAGGAATAAGACTATTGAAGTACGAAAGCTCTATAAATTGCAATTTGACTTAGAATACACATTCGAATTAATATGAAAATTTTTAATAAAAATATTACTCGACATGAGAACTAAAATTCGCAAATTCTATTTGTAAAGCTTTTTAAAAATTATACTTAAGCTTTTCGTATACAACTTATATCTGAGCTCTAGTGTGTTTACACGTAAAATATTAAAAATAACTACAAAATCCGCAGCAAAATCCGATGTTGTCTTGAAATTTACCAAAATTCGTATTATATGATTAATAATTTTGATATCAAAATTGATTTTTAAGCCTAAGCAACCAGTGAAATGCGCATAGGAACAGCTTATCCTCCAACAATAAATTTCAGTATTTTTATCAATTATAAAAAAGGGAATTAAGCACAACAAATAAAATCTTTTAATGAAAAAAATTATGTATTTCCAAAAACAACTTTTTTGATAATGAACACAAAATTTATTATAAATAAGATTTCTCTATGACGTGCTAAATTCCGAATTTTTTATTTTAGATAAAAACACTGAAATTTATTTTGGAGGGAAAGCTAGTTTCTATGCGCATTTTGCTGGTTGTTTAGGCCCAGTGAGACCAGATCTAAAAAAAATTTACAGCTAAATCTGGCATTAGACATGGCCAAAAAATGCTAAAAATGATTTGAAAAAATGCTAGAAATTATGCTAATATTTTTTTAAAGATTTTTGTTAACTGAAGTTTAATATTTTAATTAGGCTTAAGTTCATCAAATTAAATTTTTATTAAATTATTTTTATTGAAGGAAGGAATTTACAACATGAAATGCATAAATTTTTTTTTCATAATTCTTTACTGAACACGGGATTGAACTCGATTCAAATTTACATGTTTCGAGAATAACCACATTCCCATCATCAGAACTCTTTGCGTTCTGCCATATACGCCACTGCGGCGCCTGCCAGTTATCATAGCCAAACATCAATTTTTAACCAATGGTATTGGTAGATCAAAATTTGCTGTAATTGATTATCAATTTTCAATTCTTATTTACATGTGTTTTACTTACTTCTTGTTTTTTCGTAGTTTTTTTGTCAAGACTGTTTCTTGAAAACTTAAGTACATTTTTTTATGTTTTTATCTTTTTGTCTTTTTCTAGCTGGCCTTTCTTTGTACAACTTGAAGGACAAATGTAAACATAAAAAGCTTGTGCCATTGCTATTTTTATAACAATCGTGATTTTTCATTGAACTGTTGGTTTTAATTGAAGTTTTTGTTTAGGCTTAAGTTCATCAAATTTAATTTTCATTCATTATTTTTGTTGAAGGAATGAATTTTTGTTAGCAATTTATTACCAGTATGAAATTTTATTCGAGACAAAATACATTTTAGTGACTTATTTTTTAACGAAATGGAAATAATTGGTTATATTTAGACAAGTAGATAAATTTTGGTTAAGCATATGATAAACAATATTATGAAGCACATGTACATTAGGGGTATAACCAAAAAAAATACCTATCACGACGGGGTGGCCACTGATGTATATATCAAGAAAACAGTTCTTTGAGATCAATTTGGATAAAAAAACCTCCCCCCCAAACCGTTTTTTCCAAAAGCTTCCAAAAATTAATATTATTTGAATTTTTATTTTTTAAATACCATACATACAGTCATGTACTATATATTAACTTCAGAAACTAAAAATTATCTTTGTTGAAGGAAATAAACTTTAAGTTAAAGTGCGTGTTGTTCTGCAATATTGTATTTTTAATAAACAAAAAAAATCCAAATACTAAACTTCAAAGTGATTTGGGGGGGACTTTTTTAACGCAAGCGAAAAAGTGACCCCACTTTTCATCATAGATTTTCATGGTCTACATATATGGCATGGATAGGTATTTTTTGATAATTTAAAAAATTGTTCAAAAGTTATTCCCCTAATGTACATAGTTGATCATTTAATTTTTTATAGTTTAAGAAAAGTTGAAGTTATAGAATTATTATTTTTTTTAGCGTTTTAGAGCAAATAATTTCTGCACACACTTACACTATGGATTTTTTAACTAAATACAAAGTGAAAATTGCTTTTACTTTTATATCGCAATATCAAAGGGCAAATAATATTTAAAATCAACATGATAAGGGCATTTATAATATTTACTGAAACTTTTAACAAGGCAGGTAAGATAATTCTTAACATAAGAATTATCCCTTTTCATACGAAATTACTTTAGTTACATCTATTTTAAGTCAAAATTTATTATAATTTAAAAAAAAATTAAGTGAAATCAGTTGAACAATTCGTCCAAATTTTTAAAATTAATAATGCACAGAAAAAATTAATAATTTTCTCTAATCACTAAATATATACCAAATTCATAACATCAAGCAAACAATTTGTTGATTTTCCACCTATTACCAAAATGATTATATTGAATACTAAAAATTGTAAAATTGTGAATACTTTTTTTCAATAAATGATATTTATAATTTTAATTAAAAAAATTATCAAAAACTTTGCCATTTTAAACAATGTGTTAATTTATTTAATGAAATATTGACTATTCCCAACAACTATTCTACATGTTTAAATTATTTTATTTTAAACGAAAAAAGTAAATTAAATTTTTTTGTTATTAAATTAATATTTTAATTAAAAATTTATTTCAAAACAACTAAAATGTTAACTTAATCAAAATTAAATTTTTAATTTTCTTTCAGCTAAAAAAATTAATTGATTCATTTAGCACATTAATTAAATTAAAATTCTTTTTAAGGCATTTTTTTTATTGATAAAAATCTTTTTTCTGTGTGCTGAAAGAAGCTAAAAACATTTTCTAAAAATGCTAAATAAAATGCCAAGTGCTGAAAGAATTTAGCCGCAAAAATGCCAAAATGGCCACACTGTTTAGGCCACCCCGTTAGGAAACTTTTTCCAAAGACTTTAGAAAAGCTAGAAATATGTATTATAGAAATAAGACTATAAAGTGAATACAAATTTTAAGAACTCAGGTTTTACTTGTAACAGTATCAAAGCTTTAACAAGACAACAACAATAAACAGTGAGTTTATCTTTTCTTACATTCCCCTACAATTGGCTGTTTTTCCGACTCAAATTGTAGTTGTAAGTGGTAAAAAAAAAAACAATTTGCTTAATAAAGCAACTTGCCAGTTCAGTTTTTTTGCGCGTTTTCATTGACTTTGTTACAGCGATATCTTGCTGAAGGGTATCATATTTTTGTTTTGTGTATAAAGTCATAAATTTAAATTTAAAATGTGTGTGAATACTCTTCAATACCTTGAGTATCTCCGCTAAGACGAAAAGACATTTAAATGTTAATTAATTTAGGAAAGCAAAAACCAAATTATCTAAATCATTATAAACAAATAAACAGGTTTAATTATAAAATTTTGCCTTAAATCCAGCCCAAAAAAGTAACTTTAACTTTAACAAAAACCACTGTATTTGTTAACTATTTAATGTCTAATCTTTAACCACTTAAATTCCCATACTTAAAAATATCTACATCCGATTTTTTATGACTTTTTTTATAACTTTTTTTTTTTTAAATAAAAATTCATAAATTATTTTCCCATAAATTTAATTATGAAATAGTTAATATACAATGATTTTTTTTATATTTATAAACAAAATTATTTTGACGTTTCTGTATGCAATAAAAAAATTATTTATTATTCGATTTGATTATAACAACCACATCAAGCCAACAAACCAACACTCCAACATCTATGAAAAGGTGGGTGTGTCTTCTAATTTATCTGTTTAAGGTTTGAACTGTATAATTTTTTTCTAACACTTGATTTTTTTCACAATTTCATTTACGAATAATCTTAATTTTGAGAGCTTTTAAAGCAGCATATTGATGCCCTTTAGTCATTTAAAATTTTATTTCTCTATTGATTCAAATTTGAGCCGTAAATCCGAAAAAAGGTTATCAAATGTTGAAATCTTCTTCAAAATAAAATAAATTATAAATAAATAATCATTATTATTGATGTCGGGTTTATACTTGTAATTATTATAATTTATTTAAAAAAAACCTGTGTATTTGCTATTAAAAAAAATAAAAATAAATAGAATTTAAATATTTTATGGAATTTTTGTAGAGATAAAATCTCCGACATAAATTTGTAAACAACTTTATGTTGGTTAGAATGACAAAAATGCTGCCATTATGAACAATTTTAGCAGGAACCCAGCAAACATTTCTCTTTCGAAGTAGCGAAGTTTGAAATGATATAATGGGTGATTCAAATAGACATACTTTTTTCAATAGCCTTTTTTTTGACAGATCACGTGTGAGTCGTGTCATGCTGTCATGTTATTTTTGTTAAGTATTGTTTGGTATTTCATAATGGAAATACTTACGCCTGAACAACGATTACAAATCGTTTAACTTTATTTCGAAACTTCACGTTCTGTGAGAAATGTGCACTTTGCTCAACTTATTGTCAACATAATCGGCCTACTGAGCTTACTATTCGCAACACCATCACCCATTTTGAGACCCAGCATTCATTATTGGATAATATTCGACCGAATAGACCACGTCCAGCACGATTTGAAGAAAATATAGTGGCCGTAGCTGAGACTCTACACGAAGACCGTGGAGAGTCGATTCGGCGCCGTTCGCAGCAACTCGGACTAACGTATGGAACGACTTGGCGCATTTTACGTCGAGATCTTAAATTGAAAGCGTTCAAAATACAACTGAAGCTGCTCGACCTTCCCAAGCGACATCGCTTCGCTCTATGAGCTCTTGAAAAGTTCCGCTTCGATTCAGAACTTGGAGGAAAACATCACGCGTGTCATTCGCCAGTTACCAGTCGAAATGCTCGAACGAGTCATCGAAAATCGGACTCAACGGATGGACCAGCTGCGACTTAGCAACGGCCAGTATTTGATAGACATAATCTTCAAAAAATAAATGCCAAAGAATGTTCTTTTAAATGATAATAAACATTCCCCATTAAATTTGAATTTTCTGTGTTTATTTCTTCAAAAAGTGGGGAACCTCGAAATGGATCACGCTTTATTTTATTAAATATTACACAGAAAGAAAAAACTCGTAATAAAATTTAAAATTTTCCACTAAAGAAAGTGCCTAAAACAACCCATAATAGCATGACTTTCGAAAACCGATCTCGGAATTTTTAAAAATATATATAAAATTCTTAAGTCAAGTAATTAAAATCTTGAACTTTTTGTTGGCCGTGCAATCCTATATTATATATGCGTGCATTAATACGCGTGAGTTTGTAATTTTATTGTAGAATCAACAACAACACTACAACAGTAAATAAAAAAGGTTGGCTTGTTTTGTGTAGAAACAACAAAAACACTACAAGAAGAAAAACATACATTATTTGCATGTTTAAAAAGTAAACTAAAGCCTCTAGTACACGGCATGTAAAAAGCCACATGCGCATGTGGTTCTGACGTAATTTTGACGTCATCACACAACACGCAATGCTTATTGTGGCTTTGCATTGACGTCAAAATTACGTCAGAACCACATGCGCATGTGGCTTTTTACATTCCGTGTACTAGAGGCTTAAGAAGCAAAAATTCACGAATTCTATTTGTTAAAATTATTAAATTAAATGATCAAAATTTTCAACGTAAAATGATTACGAAAACCATATCGGACATGCTGCTGGTGTCTTATAATTGAGAGTTCTTCTGTTAATAAAGAGGGGAATACAGAAAAGGTGAAATAAACATGTGTAACGAACGGATGGGTAGGAAAGTAAAGTAAATCAAGAATAATATTCTCTCTGGTTCTCTGCGGTAAGTGTTTAGATTAGAATTTAAATCTCACTTTCGGGTTATTTCATGTACGAATTCGGTGTTAAACCAACTTTGAAGTTTTTGAATCAAGCACACACAGAAAAAATTCTCCAAAATGTTTCAGCAATTAAATCATTAATTAAAATAAATAAAAAATAAAATCTGTTTTAATTAAAAATTTTATGAAGTAAATTAAACGTTTAATCAGATGAATTAAAGGATTCATTGATAACATTAATTTGCTTGCTGGTGCAAATTTATTTAATTTTTTAATTAATATCACAACATTTTTAATTGAAATCAATTTTAATTTTTTTCTGTGCAGTTTGATATTAATGTTTATCTCCCTCTTACTTAAGTTAATCCCATTAAAGTTCAGGACACTTAAACAATTCGTGCTTGAATCAAGTACTATGTACCTGGTTTAAGAAAGTTGGTACACCGCTTCGATTTAATTTAAGTACGAATGAATTGATTTTTCTTTTAAGTGTTTACTAAACTTTCAACTGCAATAACTTATTATGTTTAAAAGATATGCCCACACGCAAAGAAAACTCATTTTTCTATATGATCCAATAAAACTATATCTTAAACGAACAATTTTAAAACATGTTATGGTTACTTTAACCATATTATTGTCACCGGCAAACATATTATGGTTAAAATAGGCCTCCATTAAAAAAGACACAAGCATATAATACTTGGCTCTGCGAATATGCTATGTTTCAAAATATGTAACAATAATTTGTTTACCACTTGGTTAAAATAGCCAAGTGAAGAGAACTGCCATGATAACATCCAACCATAATATCTTCAAAAATATTTCATATCCATATCAAAATATGTGTTTACTTTACGCGAGTAGGATTCTAAAACGAAATCATGAAAATAATTACATAAAAGAGTAGAATAGATCTAATAGAATTCAGGTGACCCCATTGAAGATGATTGGATTTTAATTATAACTTTTCCGAATTGGAAAGCAATAAAAAGCACGAGGGGTAAATTAGCTTTTCAACATCCTTCGGTTTGACAAAAAATCATGACTGTTTCCCAAGCAACAAGTCAATTTTACTCTTTATTATTTAATTTGTATTGCATAGATCCTTAATTTCCAAAATACGGGGCTACTCAGAAAAAAGAAGAGGGCTTTAAATGACCTTTAATTTGAATTTTTTCATATAATTTTCTTTTTTCTATTTTTCTATTGTTGTAAAGAAATCTCGGGAAATAAAAAATGAATGCACTATTGGACAACGAACTGAAATAATTCTATATTATTTTGAGGACCGACGATCAATTGTTGTAAGAACTGCAAGCACATTTCCAATTTGATAGATTTGTTATAAAATGAGTTTTTCTTTTCCCGGGAAAGCGGGAGATATTTGTTAATTTCCCGGGAATTTTCGTCTTATATAAAATGGTAAACCATTTAGTTTAATTTATTTGAATAAAAACACAATTACAATTCATGAAATCTTTTAAATGGGCTTATCAATGCATTAAACGTAACTTTACTAATTGCCTGGATGCCAGAATCCAGAAAATCTTTAAGGCAGCTGCTCTGCATATGAAATCACAAGATTTTTTAAAGCAAGTGGTAACAACTTTTTTTTGCTCTTATAAAATAGTCTTTAAAAAAATTTAATATTGTGGACATTTTTACTCTTCTTCTTTCACTAGTACGAAATTTCAGAGCATGAAACAGTGTCTTACATATGGAATTTGAATTTGCATCTTGACATAAAGTATTTACAATTATATCAGCAGTAAAGTTGTACTAATTGAATAAAAAATTCCGGGAACTCCCAGGATTTCTCTTTCGTGTAAAATATGCTGGATTCCGGAAAATCCCATATTAGTTACGCAAAATTTCAGAAATGGGCAGGTGAAAAATCCTAAGGTAATTTATCAGCAACAATTTCACTCTCTAAAACATACAGTTTTGTGTGGAATATTATGCAAAACATCTAGTTGGCATTTATAATTGGTGCTGCTCAATACCGTTTTATGTTAAAAAATTCCGCGAGGCCAGCTGATATGAACCATTTAAAAATGGGGCGCATACAGCGAGGCATTATTTTCGCCGGACTTACCGCTCTTGATTTTGACCATAAACGAACTAAAAAAATATTGAAAAAGAAATTTCAGCGATAGCTCCGGAATTCTTGAAAACGTCTAACGAAGGTTGAGATTACGCGAATCTTAGAATTGGCTTATTAACGCACCTTTAGTTTTCGTCGCTTAATTTACGTGTGATTATTAAAGTGTTATAAGCAAATAAAAAAAAAAAATTAGGAAATTGTAGACTATTCAGCCCCTTTGTTTATCCTGGGTCATCCTGTATTTAAAAAATATATATTTTAATCAGGCTTATTTAAGTTCATTGAATTTAATTTTCATTCAATTATTTTTACGAAAAAAGGAATTTTACAACCTGAAATGAATTAAAATTTATATATAATTTTTCATTCTGGGCTGAGCTGGGAATTGAACCCAGGCTTTCACGAACAGGTCGACTACTTTCGATAGTAACCACACAATTTCTTCGATCTACCAAGGTGAAATAACATTTGGTTTAAGGATTGATGTTTGACTATTGACGTCATCCGGCTTCAATAGCCGAGTGAGTAAAACGGCAAACCCCACTGACGAGATTGTGTGGTTACAATCGAAACTAGTCAGGGCAACCTGTCCGTGAAAGCCTGGGTTTAAATCTCAGCGCAGTCAAGAATGAAAAATTATCAATATAATTTTAATTGATTTCATGTTGTAAAATTCCTGTCTTCATAAAAATAATTAAATGAAAATTAAATTCAATGAACTTAAGCCTAATTAAAAATATCGAAATTTGGATGAAAACCCATTAACAGTTCAATAATATAAGCACAATACTAATTATAAAAAATATATATATTCGAAAACAATTATTTATTATATATTCGAAAAACATTTCCATTTTTAGCTTACCAAAAAAAGTAACTACGCCATTAAGTGGGGAACAGAATAGTCGCTGTAGTACAAAATAACGAATAGCCCTGCAAGCTGTAAAAATGGCAGTAGTGTCAACTGAATACGTAGTTGTAGTAGTCGTTGCAGTTGAAGTTGAAGCGCAAAGTTCGAAATTTTGAACTTTGTTGCACTACAGAGCCTTCGTCAACTTCAGCTACTACTACAACTACTTTATTCTGTTCTAGGCCTTAAGCTCTATGTTTCGAATCAAACTAAAATGTCTGGGGGAAATTGAACTCAAAACCTTGGCATCGATAAATTAGCTTACTTCCAACTAGCCTAACGGGTCACACTGTTAGGGCTGTAATTTATTGGAAGACACGCAAAACATCTACGATTACTGATACAGTTGTGAAGATAAACATAAAGAGGAAAACGTAGAACACTTTTGTCACTTTTATGGCGTTTTTAAACGATAAACGCATTTATAAAAACTGGCTTATATGCATATACTTCGGCTATAAAAACTTGCTTCTGAAAAAAGCAATTTCACTTGCAGTTTTATCAAAATTTAGCAAATTTGGCCTTACAAAAATAATTTGGTCCGTTTTTTATTCTATTTGACTCAAGTTTGAAAAGATGCTTATATGAGACTTTCTTTAATGCAATTTATTAAAATTGTATTATATTGAGATGCATAAATGCGGGATATACCCTAGGGGAAAGGGAACTAACACTAAACTTGTCATGTGACAAGTTACTTTAACATGGCGATGTCCTACGAGGGGTTAATTGGCACCTTTTTGAAACTTTGTAACAGGTCACTGAAATAACCTTAATGGACATATTCAATTTCGGTTCAAATAATCAGGTATGTGATGGAAATCGTTTTCGAAAACGAAGCGATTTAAAATCGATAAAATCGTTTTCAGTATCTTAAAAACTTGATTTCTTATACTTTTTCTTAGTATTTCCCGTCTTCATGTCAGCTGAACTGTGTTCTGAAGAAAATATTAAGACAATAATTCAGAAATGGATTTTAGAATCGATCGAAATTCATCATATATTTAAAAAACGGTCGTTTTGAAATCGATCGAATTTCATCACATACCGGAATGCCTGTCGCAGATATTTGCACAAATGAATCATGTCAATATGATAGATCCCCTTCATATAAAGTAATATAACTAGAGAGAATCAGCCACTACCCGCACAAAATCCAGCCACATGAATAGTTTTGTGCCAATTACCTTTCCTCTGGACCAACTACACTCTAAACACATTATCACCAGTTAAGTGATAGGTCTTGTATCGTAATTCGTTCCTTGTAATTATAAAATGTTTTTCACTGGTCACGGGATAAGTGCTTTAAGACCAATTGGCACAAATTCCCCGCAGGTTTCATAGTATAAGCAATTGCTTATACACGAAATAATTTTGGCTATTTTAAATAGCAAAATATAAGTGCAAAAGATTAATCGCCGTATTCATAAACGATTATTGAATTTAACAAACGTTTATTAAGTACAGTTTTCATAGAAAATTTATTAAATTAAAAATGTTTATGAATATGACAGTAGATGCATATAAGCGTTAAATGCTTACATATGGTGTGCAAATAAGCGATAAACAATGTATAAACATATATTTTTTTAATATTTAAATATTCAGTAGTTTCCTAAGAAATACTTCTTAAATGCTTAGAGATGGTGCGTGATTAATCAGAATCACTTCTTTAAATGAACCAACAATGTCCGTCCGGCTGGCTGTCCATGCAAACTTTGTGGGCAAAGTACAGGTCGCAATGTTGGAGATAAATTAATAATATTTGGTACATAGGTTCTAATTAGCACAGGCACCATTCCTATTAAAAATAGGGCGAATCGGTCCATAATTTCACATAACCCTCATACAAGCATTTTTCCGTCTTATTATGTTGGTATTTAGATAAAATTTGGCCCAAACTTTTTTTTTATTCTAGTCAAAATCATCTTACCAAATTTTATTCGAATCAGTCCATATTTGACCATAGCTCCCGTACCAATACTACTCCCGAAAATAGATTTTAATGCCATAACTTCCTGATTAAAGTTGGCATAAAAATGGTCGAAAATAACTTTTACGATAGCTACTTTGTCATGACAAAATGTTGTCCTGGTAGGTCCAAAATTTACTCTAAGTCCCATATAAACTCCCAACCTCATTTGAGATGAAGATATCAAATATTATGCGTCACAAAGAACTTTTACATGAATCTTAACCTCATAACATAATTTGGTTACGCGGTGCCCTGATTGTCCATGGGTCCCAAAAAGGATTTTTTTTATATACTGTAGTAAAGGGTATCATATAGTTGGGCTTGACCGTTTATACTTTCTTACTCATTTTTTAATGGAATTTACATAAAAAAAATTGTTCGGCATCGAAAATGTACCAAATCGTTCAATCACTTAGGACCGCAGTAAGTGCTCATTAATCGAAAAAAAAAATAAAAAATTTCGAAACTGATTATTCAAACTAGTCGTAGTGAGAGTATCATTAATTACGCATGTCCTATAATAGTCAGGGGCGGAACCAAGCTATTGGTTTAGGGGGAGGTCACATATTGTAAATTTAGTCGGCACAGCCGTAAGACCCAATTTATGGTTTTACAATGCCAGTGCTCGATTAGCGCAGAAAGGGAGTCATGCCACTCCTCCCTGGATTTGCGCTCAATTATACAGCCTAATTATGAATAAAAACTCCCCGGGAGTTTTTTTCCCTTTTCCCAATTTTACAATAGAATTTAAATAGGATTATTCTTTCATTTTTGGTTAATATCGCACACTAAGGCCCTAATCATGTACAACGCAGCGCAACGCCAAAGAATAACATTGAAAGCACAAACATTGTCATAAATTTTTTGTAATTTTGTTGTTGCTTTCAACAGAAATTCATGTACCGTTTAAAAGTTTTCAACGACACAAGCAATGGAGAGTTTGAAATTTTAAAACGCAATGTGAATTTCTGTAGAAAGCAATAACAAAATTACAAAATATTTATGACATTGTTTGTGCTTTCAATGTTATTCTTTGGCGTTGCGTTAATTCTGTGGCGTTGCGCTGCGTTGTACATGATTAGGGCCTAAATCTCATAAACAGGCACAAGTCAAAATTCAAAAAATCTTTAGGAGAGGCAGAAAATTGGCTTCAAGAACATGGCTGCAATTTTTTTTTTTACCAAATTGAGTTTCACAAATAATAAAGAAGAAAAGTTAAAGAAGACAGTGGCGCAAACGAAATTTTCGTGATACATTCGATTTTTGAACTGGGTTATGAAAAACAAAACGATCTTGATAAATTTTGAGTTGTGTCTGTTTGAAATGTTGTGTCTTTAAAAGGACCTCTTGTACAAACAAATTCATAATTTATAATTTTTAAGGAAATTATTAAATTTTTTTCTGAAATTTAAGTTTTTTTTTAATGAACTTTACTAGAAATTAAAAAAATAACAACAAGAAATAAATACCAACATCACTAAATAAATATTTGGTTTTTATTAATAGAGTGTATACTGTATTTTTAGGCATAAATCATTTTTATTAGACATTTCCCCAGACCACGGCAACAACCAAGTACGAGTACAACGACAAAAACAACAACACAAAGTTAATGGTAAAAATGCACGCAACACGCACTTAATTAAAAACTTTTTTCGTTCGCTCTTTTTAAAGCCTTTTTAAAGAACTAAAAGAAGAAATTAAGCAAAAACCTGTACAAAAAACAGAAATTTTCCCTACCACCAGTACAGAGAATTAAAAAAAAAAAAAAAACAAAAAACTGAGTTAAAACAGATAAAAGAGCTTTACGCACAAATTGGAAACAAAACCTTTTAGAAAGGATTCTCAAATGCAAACAACTAAAATTGTTGCCAACGTAGAGTTTTTTTCATATTGTTTTCTTCCTTTTGGAGAATAGTGTTCCAACAAAAGGGAAAATTGAAATGAGAAAAAACATAAAATAAGAAAAAAATCGTTAGGAAACCATGACCAAGGATGGGGTTGTAAATGTAGATGTGTAAATGATGGAAATATGACAATATGACAAGTGCTGTTGGAGGTTTACTCAAGTGAAAATTGTGTAACCAAATACGGGGACACAAAAATGGGCGAAAATATGGTAAAGTAGAAAAAAATGTGGAAATATGTAAAATATGACAAGAGAAAATTTTTTAATAGTTACTGTAGCTGCCAAAAGTGTAACAATTTTTTTCAACATACATATAAAACAAAAAAAGCTTAAACATTTTTTATTTTTATACCCACATCACAATAGTGGAGAGGGTATTATGCATTGTAGCTGATGTTTGTAACACCTTAAAATATTGGTCCTAGACCAGTGTTTCCAGGTAATTTTTTTCTTCTCCACAAAAAATTCGATAATAATTTCATTTCAATTAATTTAACTTGACTCAGAGTTCATTAGCGTTCTAATATCAATAGCAGTGCTGCCAATCCATGTGTAATTACACATATTGCGAGTACGTTTTACTTGCATATGAAACCTATGAGTAATTAGTTCCATGTGTAATCTATGTGTAATTTCACTTTAATTTTTATATTTATTTTTGGCAGTCAAGATTTTTTTCGAATATTGATTTTTTTCACTTTCAGATTGTTTTTTTTTCTACCATCTGACTTTTTTCACTTTCTATCGCTACGAGTTTTGACATTAGAGTATTATTGTCAATGTCGGGGTTAACACTAAAGAAAGAAAAGCATTACATAAACTGTCAAATTTGATTTAAATTTCTTTGACATTTGTTTTTGTGCTATATAATAAAATTTTTTAAAAATACACAAAGTTGTACCAATACCAAAAGAGAAGAATGCTAGCACCGCTGATAAGTTTAGACCAATTGCTGTTTTGTCGATAATTGATAATATTTTTGAACGAATCTTGTATAATCAAATTTCAATTTATATGAAAAACCACAATTTATTAAATGACTTTCAGTATGGATTTAGAGAAGGCTGTGGAACTGAGGAAGCAGTCGTAAATGTTGTAAACTTTATTTGTAAAGGTCTTGACGAAGGGAGCAGTGGCGTAGCTGGAATTTTCTATGATTTTTCGAAAGCGTTTGATCTTATTGATCATGATATTTTAATTCAAAAACTGGAGTACTATGGTGTTCGTGGTAATGAGCTGTCTCTTTTAAAAAGTTATCTCTCAAGCAGAAAACAGTTTGTGCAAATAAATAATCATAGAAGTTCTTTTGGTGATGTCGAATGCGGAGTTCCCCAAGGCAGTGTTTTGGGGCCCCTCCTGTTCACAATTTATTTAAATGATATTAAAAATTTGGGTTTATCTGGGAAAATTTTCATTTATGCTGATGATATATGTATTTTCTACCCGTACAAACATGAGACCGCTGTCAAAGCATATATGGAACGTGATGCATCTCTATTATCAGAATTTGCAAGAATAAATAAACTGATCTTAAACGCAAGTAAAACTCAATTAATAAGATTCAAGCCGTATAGTCTGCACAATATTAATTTCAGTGTATTTGTTGATGGAAGTGAAGTAACGGAAGTTCATACAGTGAAGTATCTGGGTATTCATTTGCAAAGCAACCTTGCTTGGAGTGACCATATCCAATATATTAAAGGTAAAACTGCACAAGCCGTTGGTATATTATACAAGTTCAAAAATAAATTTGATAGAAATACCAAGTTTTTATTATATAATGCCTTAATTCAAAGCCATTTTAATTATTTAGCCATTTTGTATGGCTACAAAAAGAGCACTGAATTCAAATCACTTCAGCGCATACAAAACAAGGCTTTAAAATTAGTATCAAATCTTCCTGTCAGACATCCAACCATATCATTATATAGAGATATATTCCAAACCGTATTACCAATATATGGAACTTATAAAATGCAATTGTTGCTATATGTTTTTAAGTGCGTTCACAATATTGGACATCATACCATACTTTTTCGAACCAATCAATATTCAATTAGCACAAGGACTAATGGGAGCTTAACGTTAGCCTGGTGTAGGTTGGAAACAACTAAACAGCGTATCGAATACATGGGTAGTCGTGAGTTTAACAATTTGCCACCGAATATAAAGAATGTAAATAGAATTTCAGTATTTAAAACAATGTTAAAGAATCATTTATTGCAACATATTGAGGAACTTGTTTAAGTATGAAAGGATCTCACTTGTACAAAATAGAATAAATTAAATTTATGATTTTTTTTTTTTTTTACATGCATACTTTTTATATATTTTATTTTGATTAATTATATCAAATAATTGTGAACTATATGTAATATATAACACCAACTCGCCTCTACAATGCCTATAAGGCGCTGAGGCACCTTTATTGTTATGAATTATAAAAGAAATAAATAAAATAAAGAAATAAATAAATAAAAAATAAATAAAAAATAATCTGAGCAGTCTTGAGATTTAAGAATTAAAGGAAAAAGTTCCTCATATTTTTTTTGACATAAAAAATTAATTTTAGCTAAATGTTTCGCCACATATATTTTTTATATTGTACAACTTATTGAAAAGTGTGGAGCAAATCGGAAAAAATTATAGCTAGTACTCAATAATATTGTGTAGTCGATAAGTACCTTAAGTCAATAAGTTTGTTTGAATCAAACAGAACAACTCAAAGCGAATTTTGAAAATAAATGTTGCTTAGGATTGTACAAAAACATTTTTGTGCTGTTCTTCCGCCGACATTACTGCTTATGTTCAAAAATAAATGCGGAAACGTTCCGTTATACATGTTCATCCAGTTCTTTCTTACTACAGCAATTGGTAAGCTTTGGTTTTTTTGTAAATCTAGAAATTTAATTGTAAAATAAAGACTATCAATAACGTTTGGCAAGGCGAACGTATTCTAGCTAAGCTACTTTTTCGATTTATGAGTGTAATTTTACTACAAATGTGTAATTTGGTACACACTCATATGTAATTTCCGAATTCTTCATTAGCAACACTGATCAATACCTAAATAAAGCATACATTTCAAAATGGTTAACATTTAACTGAAATTCCACCAAAAATTTGATCAAATGTTTTAAAAAACAATTTATATGCTTAAAAAGACTGTAACATATGTACCATGGCCCAATTAGTAGGTCCGCTCGAAACGTCTGCTGATTTGTTGTAGAGTTGTATTTTTACCGTGCAATTGTTTTTGTAGCAATTGTTTTTGACATCTTGTCCATATTTTACACAAACAAATGCATTGGATTTTGACGTCTTTAACATAATTTACACAAACAAAATGCGTGTTGTTTTTTCTATTGTTGCATTGTTGTAGTTTTGCACAGACCTACTAATTGGGCCATGATATATACATAAATATATAAATCAAAGCAGAGTTCATAGAAATCAGCGTTTTTAAACATTGGAATAAAGTTTTTTCAAAACTATCGAGTGTTGGCCAAATTCCCTCCTAAGAATTTCTTCCCTTGCCCTTAAATGAAATAAAACCTCTAAATATGGGGGGAAACCCCCTAACTTGGACACTCTGTTCTTGACCTTCCTTTAAGCATACTGATCAACTTTCTGAGTCGAGTTAACAATGTCCGTCCGGCTGGCAGGCTGTCCATGTAAACCTTGTGCGCAATTTTGAAGATAATTTGATGAAATTTGGTACATAGGATCTAAGGACGAAGCCTTTTACAAATGGGGCGAATCGGTCCATAATTTCACATAGCCCCCAAATAAGCTTATTTACGGAATAGGGGTTTGTACCCATAAACCATCCTAATATGTTGGTATTTAGATTTATTTATTTCTTATTTTGAAAATTAATTTATTGCAATCAAAAAAATTGTAATCGGTCCATATTTGACCATAACTCCCATACAAATACAACTCCTCAAAATAGATTTTAATGCCATAACTTCCTTATAAACGTTAGTATTTAGATAAAACTTAGCTGCAATGACTTTTACGATAGCAACGAATGCATTGACAAAATATTGTGCAGACGTCTCTTAAAGGCAAACAAATTTCATATAGATGAATATATCTAAAGGCTAGTTTATATGTAGAATGAGAAAAATCTTATCATGTAAAACCAAAATGCATTGAGTAATAGCGACCATTAAACCATTTTAGAAACTTATGTACTCTCATCACACCAGAGTCGCATTTCAACAGTATATTGAAAGCAGTGATGGAAATTTAAAAATTTTATATGGTACTGACCACCAAGCAAAAGAGTACTTTTTTCAACATTTTGATACTTTTTTCAAACCTATTTTTTTTTTTTTTTTTTTTTTTTGAAAAATACACTTAAAAATAAAAAAATTAAATACATAATTTTTTTGCCCATATCTTAGCCATTGATGAACTGAGCTGCTAAATTTCAACAGCAAAATTCTGATGAGGATATCTGACATTAAAATAATCAACAAGCTGTGTTGCCATAACCTTTGGACAAGCATTATCCAAAACTTTAAAAAAATATGATAACATCTGCTAAATCGTAAAATGAAGAAAATCGGCAAAGATTAAACCAAAAAATTTTAAAATTTGCTTACAATATGATAACCTTCTGAATCTTTATAAAAAAAATTATGCTAAATATTTAATTAATAAAAATGAATTTAAGTTTTCTTGGGGTTAATTGAACTGTTTATGGGTTATAACCCAAATTTTAATTTTTTTTAGTCAGGCTTAAGTTCGTCATATTAAATTTTCATTAAATTATTCTAATGAAGAAAGGAATTTCACAACACAAAATGAGTTACAATTTTATTGATAATTTTTATTTTTGACTGAGCTGGGGATCGAACTCGGGCCGAATTCACATGTTTCGAGAACAACCGCATTCTTTTCATCAGAGTTTTTGCAGTTTCACTCTTTCCGCCACTACGACGGCTGTCAGTCTATAGTCAAACATCAATCTTTTAACCAACGCAATTTTTTGGTGGATCGAAATCCGTTGTAATTGATAATCCAGTTTTCAATTTATTTACGCCTCTTCCTTACTTGCGTTTTTTAGTACTTTTATCAAGAATTTTTCTTGAATACCAAAGTTAATTTTTGTGTTTTTACTCTTTTTATATTGAAATTTTTTCACAGCCTGAAGGATATTTAAATTTTTAAACATATACCTCGTGCCATAGCTTTACAATAATTAGTTTTCTTGTGGTTTATTGAATCGTTTATGATTTTTAATACAAGATTTGATTCATCTTGTTTTATTTTCATTAAATTATCATAATGAAGAGAGGAATTTTAATATAAGTATATTGTATATCATAAATTTTTTTTTTTAAATAATATTAAATTGTTAATGTGACAAACGAATAAGTATTAAACATTTGAATAAGAAGTTGTTTAAAAATATGTATCTACATATGTAAAGTAAGTCGTTTGAAAAAAATATTTTCCAAAATAAAAATACTTCGAAATTGGCGATGGAATATTTAAAATAATGATTCGAAATTTTTACGGAATAATTTTCTTGCTATATTTAACCATCTAAAAGGTACTTCGTTAAAAAAAAGAGTTCAAAGTCAAATAAGGACCAGTCTCATATACATTTAGCATTAAGGTAATATTAGGTGTCGGAGTTGAAATTTCAGCGGTTGGAGTCGGAGTTAGTACTTTTTGGTGACGACTCCACAGCCCTGGTTGTCAATGTTAAAAAAATAGCAACGCTAAATTTCTAAGCAAAGAAGTATAACAAGAAAATAGTACTAAAACGGACGTGGGGGTACCGTGGTATTTTTGAAAGAAAAAAGTACTGAAAATAGTACCATAGTACTGAATTTTCCATCACTGATTGAAAGTGGTAAAATTTTTATACAATTACTAAAACAACCAAAATCAACTTAAAAAATTTTCATTTTGTTTTTGTAAATATTGTACAGCTGTAACCATCTGCTTTTTTGTTATTAACTCAGCTGTTTAATATCTTTGCTTTTATTTTACTTATACCATCCGTGTACATTGTATTACCGTGTAAGCACATAGAACTTTTATATGAATCTTAAACACAATTACATAATTTTATTCTGGCGGGTCCATGATTGCCCATGGGTCCGAAATTGGGTACACTTGCAAAAATAGGTTCTTATATACTCGACTATACTTTTTTACTTGTTATTCCTGAAACACAATTGGGTCGTTCGTCGTAAGAACGTAGGACATAAAGCCATAAATTTATAAAAACATTTTTCATTTTCATCGAAAAATTTCTTGTTTTCTTTTGTTTCTGTCGTTTTTTTATACCCTTCACAACAACTAAGTAGCGCAGTTGATTGAACGATGTCCGTCCGATTGTCGGTTTATCTGTTCGTGTGTATGTTAAAATGGGGGTTCCGAATACTCCAGATGTAAAGGGGACTAGGTTATTACTTTGCGAATAGTTTGCTATTGAAATTCAGGCAGATCGGTCCACAAATGGCTGAAATATCAGTAAAACACCACGACTGCGACTATTTTTTAACATCAACGTTAATTTTTACCCATAAACCTTTACTTTTTTAAGTTTTCTTATAATTTGTGAACTTTATTTTTTAACATTCAGTTGAAATTATATTATAACAACTTGCAAATAGTTGTTATTAGTATTCTGTTTGACAGATAAATGAATTTTCGTTATTACAAATTAATATTAACCTAAAAAGGGACCGATCATCTTATCCTCATGGTAACTTTACAAGTGAATTTCAAGAATTTGAAGCTGCCATATTTTTTGTAGATATGGTTACTTCAATGCCACTTTTATGGCATATTAAATTATTCTTATTATTTATCTTTGACAAAAAAAAATAAAAAACACAATTTAACACAAAAGGCTTACATTGACAGCCTGCCTGCCAGACGGACGTACATCGTTAATCTGACTCAAAATGTGATTCTGAGCCGATTGGTATACTTAAAGGTGGGTCTACGATCAATATATTAAGTTGTTACAAACATCAGCACATATGCATAATACCCTCTCCACTATTGTGATGTGGGTATACAGAACTTATTTATAAAAAATTTTCAGTTTGTATTATTATAACATAATCAAAGTTGTAATTGTTTGACCTTTCCAATTTTAAATATATAAACAATTTCTTCACATAAAAATTTCCAATACGAGCCTTATTTTTTAAGTTTTGTCATAAAAAAGATTTTTTTTAAAACACCTTTTTACATGCGGCTACTCACATTTCAAGTGGGACGTAAAGAAAAAGATTTATTTTGCTATTATTGGAAATCAAAATTAAAGACTTGTTTAATTTAAGAATTTTCATTTAATATGTATATTAATTATATATTAATTTTATATTAATTTTATGAATTGAATTATCTCAATTTAATTTATACCTACACCCAGAGAAAAAACATGTTTATATATGGTCACCTCCAACAAAACTATTTTAAGAGAACAATTTTAAACATATTATGTTAATTTTAATCTTACTATTGTCACCGACAAACATATTATGGTTAAATTAGTCCACCATCAAGAAGTCACAACCATATTATGGTTGCCTCCGAACATGTTTTGGTTAATAATAACTAAAATATACTTAACACTTATAATAGCATGGTTGGTTTTCAGAAAAAAACTATTGTTAATTTAAAAGCAAATTATTGTCATATTTACCCAAAACATGTTTAAAGGCAACCATAATATGGTTGTAGCTTCTTGATGAAGGACCAATTTAAAAATAATATGGTTGTCGGTGACAATAATATGGTTAAATTAAACATTATATGTTTAAAAATTTTCTTTAAAAATAGTTTTGTTGGAGGTGGCCATTTTTAAACATGCTTTTTCTCTACGTGTAGACACAAAGTAATTAATAACAATTAAGATGTATTTTTATAAGGTGTCCCATTAATGGTGAGAGTAGCTGTACATAGTGGAAATTCAGTCAGGACAGCCTTTGCACCAACTTATGATCTTACAATATTTTTAAACATCATGTTATTCATTATTTTTAAGTTAATCCTATTATAAATAATAAAATAAATAAATATTTATAATAAGAATGTTAAGATCGAGCATGAATACCGACCTTTAATGAGCTAAATTTAATGATCCAATTTTAAATAATCATTAGTTTTATTTAACTTCAATATAAATTTTTAAAGTTTACAAAAAAATGTCATTAAGGTGACCCAAATGAGCAAAAAATAACCGAAACTTATAATTTCTGCACAGAGAAGTAAAGTTTGAGAAGTTTTCTTTAAAAAAATTGACTAAAGGTACGTTCAGACTGATGAAATAAATATTTGAAAGCAAACATCAAATATTTCATTAACGTAGTCTGAACACAAAATATTTTTGAGTATCAAATAAAATAACAGCTGATTTTGAGCAAATAAAAGTATTTGCCGGCAAACAAATATTTTTCCAATGCGAACATAGTGTGAACACAAAAAATCAAATATTTGAATAATTTTTTAGCAAATATTTATTTGATATTACAAAAAAATTGTAAGAGCAAACAACGACAAATAATTTTAGCCATGTTTCGGATAGAAGCAATTTTTCCTGTAAGTTTTCGGATTCTTTACAATTTTAAAGATTTTTTATAATTATTAGACATTGCTATCGTGCCGCTATTAGCAAATTTTAGCGAATTACCGCTAATTTAGCATTTTTATCGAATATTTGCCATTTCTTATAGTTTTAGGCACTTTTACTAAATTTTATGGCTTGTTTGAAATATTAAAATGGTTCGCGAGTTTTCGCTATTTTTGCCACCTTTTTTTTTGTTTTTTTCTTGACTTTTGTTTTTTAACCGATTTAGCGACTTCAAATATATTTTAGGGTTTGTTTCCAACTCTGCAATTTGTCGCAAGTTTTAGCCATGCTCGCGAAGAAGCGATTTTTTACTGTGAATCTTTAGAGCTTTAACGATTTTTAATAATTATTAGGCTATAATTATTATAATAGTTATTTGGTATCATACCGCTATTAGCAAATTTTTGCGAATTTCCGCTAATATAGCAATTTATATCGAATTTTTGCCATTCCTTTTAGTTTTAGGCACTTTTAATAAATTTTATGGCTTGTTTGAAATATCTAAATTTTTCGCGAATTTTCGCTATTTTTGCAACATTTTTTTTGTTTTTTTTTTCTTGACTTTTGTTTTTTAACCGATTTAGCGACTTCAAATATATTTTAGGGTTTGTTTCCAACTTTGCAATTTTTCGCAAATTTTAGCCATGTTCCCGTTACCCAGTGGCTTCCATTTTTTTCTTCTTTTACATTCTCCTGTTCTAACACTATAAGAGATGCTGATCCACAGAATAAAATAAATAAATTAGCTTTTGCGCTCATTTTTACCATTTGAGAAATATATTTTTATTTTTGAACACTTTCATTAAATAATTTTTTGATGCAAATATTTCTTTTATTTAACACTGTTTACCAACTGTTTTATTTTATTTAACACTGTTTGCCAACTGTTTCATCAAACAAAAATTGTCAAATATTTGAGCTAAGTTTGAACATTAAACAAAATATTTGTTTGTTTCACACAGTTTGAAGCAAATATCAGATCAAATATTTTCGTCAAATATTTCATTAGTCTGAACGTACCTTAAGTTACAAAGAAAATCGTGCTAATGGGCCGAGTAATCAGCATATTTAAAAAAGTCGAGAAAGGCCAATTTTTGGGTTAAATTCGATTTTAGCGACCTCTAAACCTCTTCCAAAAATCACAAAAATGCTTCACACTATAAGCTTTCAAAACAAGGTGGGGCATAAAATAATATTTTTTTTTGGTACACACTAGTGCACATTGTGCACATTAGACACCAAACCTCAACCAGGTGAATATACTAGAGGGAACCAAGCCAATCAAGCGATATGATGGAAAAATATCACCATATCTGTTTAGATTGTGGAAGTTCTTTACATTTAATTAAATTACAATTTTGAAACGATTTATTGATATCTTTTTGTTTTAAGTGACAAATATTAAAATTTTTTTTTTTTAACAACTTTTGCTACCCACTGTCTCTTTTGTCAAACAATGGCTTAGAAACACCAACAATTCTAACAAGGCTATGGAAAAAAAAAGTCGGGAAAAATATCAACCCCAATACGTTTTTTTTTTGATAACTTTTCTTTTTACTAACAATTCTCGACAATAGACAAAAATGACGACGTTGACAAAAAAAAAAGAGAAAAAAATAGCTTATAGTCATACATATGTACATACAGACATACAAACATGTTGTATGTATACATACACATTCATTCTTCTGGATTTGTTTCCAAATTTTTGGGTCTCATTTTTCTTTTTGGATAAATATTGCATGTCTCTTAGCTTTAAATGGGTATAAGCTAAACAAGGATAACGAAACACTAACAAGGATAAGTGTTCTTTTCTATATGTTTCAAAATGTATGTGGCCATCTACACACGTTCATATTTATACATTGAGAAATGTTTCTGTGATATGGTGGATTTTTATTAAGTTTCTGGGAATTTGTTTTATTTTGATAATTTTCTTCAATTTTTTTTTTTTTTTTTTTGTTGGGAGAGAGTAAGGGTAGTTTCTTTAGTCATGTGTGTAGCAATACTAACATGTGTATATATTTTTGTTCAAACATACCTACATACTTATAAATGTATGTATGGACATAGTTTATATATGTACATACGAACATACGTAAATATTTGTATATATATATTGCTGCTGCTTTTTTATGTATGACAGGTTTGTTTTAGTAATTGTAGGCGTTTTTTTCATTCCATTTTATGTTACAGTTTAAATGTTTAACCTTTTTAAGATATATTTTTGTGACGTAAAATCGTTAATAAAATTCATTAATTTAAGAATTTCAGTACATTAAGTCAATTAACATTTCCACCATAAAATTAACAAATTCCATGAAAATTTAAAAAAAAACTAAAATTAAATATGGCCATTCCCAGCAAAAGGTAAACACACCGTGACCAAAAATGTAAAAGTTATTAATCTTGTTTGACCGATAGTACCAAACCAAATCTTCGAATAATTTGACTGTAATGTAATTAGTAGGGTGTTCATTAAATCGGGCTTTTGATTTAATTGGTTAATTGCTCGATTAATTAACCGAGGTTTTGGCTAAATCGGTTAATAATCGGTTAATTTTGTAATTGTTCGGTTAACCGATTAATAAAGTTGTTTTATACATTAAGTAATTTCAATACATAAAAATGCATAAGTTATTTATTATTTGCAGTTTCATAAATATGTTATACATATTTTTTAATTACATAATACTTTAATATTATGTAGAAATTAAAAAATAAACGATTTGATAATTTTATTAGTTATTTCAATACTTTACACAGAAAAAATGATTAAATTTCTCCAATCACCAAATTTATTCCAAATTCATAATATCAAGCAAACAAGTTGTTGATTTTGCACCTATTACCAAAATGATTATATTGATTACTAAAAATTTTAAAATTTTGAAAAAATATTTTCAATAAATGATATTTTTAAGTTTAATTAAAAAAGTGATCAAAAAACTTTGCCGTTTCAAACAATGTGTTAATTTATTTAAATAAATATTGACAATTTCCAACAACAATTCTACATGTTTAAATTATTTTATTTTAAACGAAAAAAGTCAATTAAGATTTTTTGTTATTTAATTGAAAATTTATTTCAAAACAACTCAAATTTTAATTAAATAAAATTAAATTTTTAAATTTCTTTCAACTAAAAAAATAATTGATTCAATTATCACATTAATTAAATTTAAATACTTTTTAAACCGTTTTTTTAATTGATAAAACACATTTTTCTGTGTAAGGAGACCTTAAAAATAATCTTTTCGAAAAATGTTTAGGAATTAAGCGGTTCTTTTCTTTAGTTTTGATAAATCTTGACTTGGAAAAAATTCTTTCACTTATCATTGATGTTGGAGAAATCGAAGGCAATCCATAATACAGAATATCTTATTTGTCAGTCCTTTTCCTGGATTTCTCTAAACGTATAAAATCTTCCATTATGTCATTAGAGTCCTGTTTTATTTTTTTTTAATTTTCAACTTTTCTAATTTTTTCGGTTAATTCTGTTAAAAGATTGATATAAGAAAATATGAAATTAAAGAAACAACTAACCACATACACACATATGGGAAGTTCCAGCAAAAAGTCTACTTTTTGTAACGTAACGCCAGAATTACTTCTCGTTTATCAAAAATTGTATAAGTATAATTTACTTTTTTTTATGTTGTGCAAAGCGCAACTAGCTCTACATTAAGCTACAAAAGGGATATGTTTTGAACAACATGGTCTTAAAATACAAGCTTATTTGCTTTCTGGCGTTACATTACAAAAAGTTGACTTTTCGCTGGAAATCCCCATATGTACCTTAAACAAGCAAAGATGTTTAAATTTGATAACTTGGAAAATAAATCTTTATAAGTCCAAAGCTTATTTAAAAAGATTTTATACAAAAAGTCTTGCTCAATTCGCAGACTTATGCAGTTTTGTAGTGCAAGTCAAAATCCACTTCTGTTTTTTGTAACGTCACGCCGGCGTATATTTTTGCTTATATCTTCAAATCCTTAGGGCTGATTGTTGTAACTTTTTTTCTTCTAAAGATAGTACTGCTTTATTACTTTGTTAATATAAGAATAACTTTTTACAAATTTGACTTCTTCATTTCATTTTTTTACATTTTGTCGTACAAATATCACGTCACAATGGAAATGCCCATATAAAAAGTACGTGAAACAAAAAGCTGTTGACAGCAAAGACCACTTTAAAATGAAGATCCCTTCTTTGTTTGCATGAAAAAATATTTTCTAATCGTATACCTTTTGCATATGAGACGAAACAAATAAATAAAAACACAAAAAAATATGTTATAATCAAGGCGAATTCATACAGGTGACCGCATCATGAGATAGAGTTATGCTAGCTATCTCTTTTTTTTAAATACTATGTATTTTGTTTTTGTGAAAAGTTAGAGTGAATGTCAAAATTATGTGTTAAAAGTATAAACAACGAAATTTTTTTTTTATAAAATATCGATGCCTTACTTTCTCAACCTCGTATCTTAAAAAAAATACGGTTTGGACTTTTTCATATAAAACGATTGTTTTTTTTTGTGTTACATTACTGCAACAACTTATTATTTCAATACTTTGTCTCAATTCTGTAAATATTAATAAATTATTGAAATAATAAGTTTTTGCAGTAATAGAACACAAAAATATCAATTGTTTGACATGAAAAAGTCAAAACCGTATTTTATTAAGATACGTGGTTGAGAAAGTAAGGCATCGATATTCACAATTCCTCTAGAAGGTAAAACTTTTTCCTGTATAGCAAATTTATTGTATCTCCATTTATTCCTTACGGCACTTTTAATTTACTGACTTTATATTTTATTTTATGTTTTAAAAAATTCAAATAAGTTTTTTCAAGTATTTGGATTTTTATTAAATTTTAAATTTTAACAAATTTTTTTTCACAAAATGTAAACAAAGCTTGACATTCAGTATACACACAAATAAATAAACAATAAACAGATGACTCGAAAATATCACCTGTATGTATTCGCTTTGGTTATAATACTACAAAAAATTTACAAATTTTGTTGCGTCGCACAGTGGCGCCCGTAGAGCAAGCGAGGTTGCAAAAATCAAAATTTTCATGAGTGCCGACGAAGTTTTGAATAAACCCATGTTATAGGAAACTTTTCAACGATTTCAAATATGCCACTCTTAATAATATCACATTTTTAGTTTAGAAGATATAACCGTTCAAAGTTGACCGACTTTCGGTTTTCAAAAAAACACACAATTTTTAGTCAATTTGTTGCGATTTCAGGTGTAATATCACGAAAAATAGGTAACGAATCGCCTTATTTTTTATTTGTATTGATTGATGTATTTATTAAATGTATAATGATAAAAAAAAAATTAACTGTTTGCTTTGTGTTTCTCCTGGTAAATCACTATTTAAAAACTATCCGTTTTTTCACTATTTTTCAACTTTGACGGAAAATAAAAAAAAACTATATTTTTCTATATTTGCCATACGTGCAAAACCTGTTCTTTGATTATTTCTTTACATAATTCAAAAGGTTTTATCTGCCCGTACGTGCCCGTTTGGCTTCTAGAGGTAAAAAAGTTCAAAAAGACATGGTTGCAGAAATTGTATGGCGTCCATCCCTTATATGTTTTGACTGACAGTAGTTTGATCTAATAGTTTGAAAAAAACTACTCATTGAAATTAGCAGGTACGTACCTCACATAAACAATACTTTGGCGTACAAATGGTCAGGAACAATATTGACTTATGGTCCCTACAGGTAGGCACAAATCTTATTTGGACACGTGCATAATATCAAAATTGCATTATTTAGCCTAAATCCATATGTATGCAGGGAACAGGTAAATTTTTAGGCATGGTAGCATAAGCCTATATATTGCAAAATAAGCATAATGCCTGGATTAGTCTACGCCTGAAAGTTGGCGCAACAATTACTGAAACCATTAAACAATTTAAGTACTGAAAACATGGCGTTGAACAATTTAAAATTATTTGAACTGCTTAGAAAGTCAACCACACCAAAGTTTTTCACGGAAGTGAAAATTCTTCCTGAGAAGTTGACATTGATCAGCAAATGGGGCTGCGATGGATCATCCGGACAAAGCGTTTATAAGCAAAGGATATCTTTCGATGACGCTACAATATCGGACGGAAATATGTTTATGGCATCTGTTGTTCCTTTGCGGCTAAAATCGGATGATTCCCTACACTGGAAAAATCCACGACCGTCATCAGTGCATTATTGCCGACCAATAATGTTTCAGTTTGCAAGGGAATCGGCAGAACTCATAAGGACTACGGTGAAGGACATTGAAGAACAAATAAGCAAGATTAAGCCTACAAAGCTGCAAATTGGAGAAGGAAAATATATTGAATGCAATTACGAGTTCCACCTGACCATGGTTGACGGAAAAGTCGTAAACGAACTGACAGGAACAACCTCAACAATGTCATGCCCGATTTGCAAAAAGAGTCAGAAGAACTTTTTTCAATTCAATTCAATTTATTTCATATATAATATGTTACATCTCAATTTTATATAATTAGTTGTAAAGAGTTTAAGATTAGTATCTTTTTCTGCTTAATTATAACATATTTCAATTAGTTATCATATACATATATATAGACAGAATTATATTGGAGGAAAAAATTTAGCAAAAACCTATCTAAACCCCTTTTTTCGTATTATTTTTATATTTTTTTTATCGATTTTATATTATTATTTGTCAGAAGAACTTTGGTAATTTAAACGATTCTACAAATGAGGAGAATTACGAATATGGAATGTCACCATTGCACGCAAGGATAAGGTGTATGGAATTCTTGCTAAAACTGGCATATACCCTACCACAAGAGGAGGAAAACTTCGATGAAAATACATCAATAAAGGATAAGGAAAAGATCAGAAAGAAGCAAATACAGGATGGTTTTTTTGAAACAAGTTGGACTAAAAGTAGACTGTCCCAAGCACGGATACGGTAACTCTAACGATGGAAACACTTCTAGGAGATTTTTTGAAAATGATGAGGCAGTAACTAGAATCATTGGAATTGACAATCAAATCGTGAAAAGATTGGGAACGATCTTGGATGTTTTAAACTGCAAAGAAAATGTCAATTCTACAAAATATGGAGAATATGCGTCGAAAACTGCATCTCTTTTAGCAGAAATGTATCCACAGAAGAAGTTGACCCCGACCGTCCATAAAATATTGGCGCATGGCAAAGATATAATTGAGTACCAGTCTTTGCCAATTGGAGAGCTTTCTGAAGAAGCACAGGAGTCTCTTAACAAATTTTATAAAAAAATATAGATTGCAGAACACATTCAAAGCATCAAGGGTAAGGCAAAATGAGGACCTCTTCAACATGTTGGCAGCATCTTCCGATCCACTTATTTCTTCCCTGCGGCATGTGAAGTCACGAATAGAGTTACAAAATAATTATAGTTTAGAAATGGTTAGTCTTTTAGATATACCTTCTCTTACGAATTGTGATGAATATTTTACAGAAAATTTAAAAAATAACCATGAAATTGATTTTTCTACTAATTTTAACTTTGATAACCCATAAGTAGGCCCCTACAAAGCGTAGCACCCTTTCCAAACGCTCATTTCATAGGCTGAACAGTTATCTATCATATGCTGTTTAAACTGTTCAATTATCTTATTCGGTTCAAAAGATATGATTTTTGCAACGAAAAAACTCAAATGGCGCCACTGTGCGTCGGTTAATCGACTGAAATTAACTGGTTTAATTGTTAATCGAAAATAGCCAATTTTAAATAAACCGATCAGTAAATCGGGTAGTAATTAATCGATAATAAACCGATTAACGGTTAACCGAATGAATACCCTAGTATTTAGACGCCATCTCAGTTGTATTGAAGAAAAACTGGCTGCCAATTAAGGCAAATTAATTTCTATCTTCTATCTAATTAATTTAATATCAGACATGTCATTGAGTTCAATTCCGTTCGGAAACGGAATTCATTCCATATTTTGGTGCTTCAGAAAATTACGAAAAAACTTTGCGGAATGAAACCATTATTGTTTTCATGAACGGATTGGGAGTTTTCTGTATCGTAAGCAGTGATGCCAACTTAGTGCTTTTAGCCTTATATATTGCTTTTTGATGCCTCGAAACGCCAAAATTTTATCTTTAGTGCCAAACTAAGAAAAAGCACTAACTTGGTGTTTTTCAATTTTATGTTAGTGCTTTTTACAATTTTTAGTTTTTTCCACAATTTTTTTAATTAATTATGCAGTAACAATTTTCTTAAGTATAAAAACATTATTTTAGTATGGCAACTGCTTATTAAATAAGCTCACTACAAAGGCATATCCCACCCAGTCTTGCAGTTTTTGTTGCAGTAATTCTCGAGTTTATTGGGAGGAGCACTCAGTTTCATGTACTCTGCAATCCTGCTTTATTTTGTAAATCTCACTTCGGTTGTTAATCGCAATAAAAACGATGTAATTGTTTTCGTTACACATTTTATTAAAGAAAATTGATTGGAAAATATTAAGAATTGTTAACGAAAAATTCAACAACGAACCGGTCTTTTTGGATAGAAGTCAACGATTTTAAAGATTCAATAAAACAAAATCCATTCTTAGGTTTGTCCAATTTTGTATTAAGAATTTTAAGTTTGCCGAACTCTAACGCGTTAAGTTAAAAGTAAGTTTAGTTCGATGAACTACAGTAAGTTCAAGATTAGAAACAGAACACTATTAACTCAATTGCTCACATTAAATATGAACTTCGCCATTTTTTTAAAGACTTGGTAACTTGTGTTGTGTTCAATTATCAATTAAATTGCAAAAATTGGCTTAGTGCTTTTTCACACTTTTTTTGTTTGAAATAGTGCTTTTTTTATTTTTAAAGTGCTTTTTGCACCAAAAAAGTTGGCCACGTAAGCGCAATATTTTCGAAATTGAAAATGACATGTGCCATCCGACTACATTCTATTCTTGACAACTTTGTATGAAAAAAGGCATTTTGAAAACCTCGTAAGCTGCATACAAAATGATATTTGCCTGCAAATGGGAATGATTTTAATATTTAAAGTTAGAAATGTTAAAGTCTTACAGCCGTATTAAAAAAAATTTATTTATGATTAATTAACCTACCCTTCTTTTAACCAAAAATAAGATGACATTTTAATGGAAAAATGTCTAACTTATTAATGTGGACATGGTAAATATATATTTAACTAAATCTATTTTAATTTAGACAACCAATTTAAAGTATATTCAGGAGCAAATGCAGATATTCTTTTTTATTATTTATTAAATTATTGCAATTAGTTTTTTTTAGCTTTTAACAACGAATTGTTGTTCAAAAAAATAAGAAAAAATAAAATAAGCAAATCATAATAAAAGTGATGTTAATCACAATAAAAGTGATGTTAATAAAAAGTAAGCAAACCCTTTATTCGAATACCTTCTTATCGTATATATAAAAAAAGTTTCAAACAAACATTTTTTAATAACTTTCGGCAAAATCTTGTTCAGAAAATAAAATAATATGTATTTTGATTTTATAAGAATAATTTTTAAGGTCTTTAACTATAAAAAATATATTAATTATAGAATATCATGTGAACCGAATAGAAGTTTCATGCTTCACTAGCAATAAAAAGCCAACAAAACATACTTAAACTCAAAATCGCTACAAACAGAAAATAACTAAGTAGCAGTTAATGTACGTTTATGAATACCAATTTTAATAAAAGGCTTAAAAGACAAAAATCGTTTGATAGTTATATCATACTTTAAGCTTAAAATAAGAACTTTTTATGAATATGGCCGTCAATCAACAAATATTTTCCTTTAGAGATAAAAAGAAATCTGGAATGTTTCAGGCCAGTCGGAGCACTTTTGGTGCGGCGCATGGCCTTTAAAGTTAGTTACTGGGTGCCCCGGTAGGCTAGCTGGTATGAGCTAGTCTATCAGTACCGCGTTTGCGGGTTCGATTCCCGCCAGAGACTCTGGGCACCTGCAGAAAAGCGAAGAGCTTCGCAGGATTATCGTAGGAATAAAAAAACGACACTTTTCGTCGAGTAAATCAAAAACTATTTATTTATTCCAAGCAGCACAAATGTTCCTCGAGCCCACATTTTTAAAATAAAACAAAATTTTTTTTCCTCTATCTTCTTTTTATGCTTAAGCTCTATCTCGATATCTGAACATGGCTCCTGGACAAAAAGCGTTTCTAATTCGAAATTCTCTTTTGGACCCTAAGGGGTTAACCCGTGCCCATAGTGAGTTAATTTCTAAGACTAACCCCAATTATTTTTACATAACCAATACAACTTTTACAAGATTCAAATCTCTATCTTTGGTCCTTATAGTAGCACTCATACAACCCGTGAAATATATGGAAAAAACACAAACTTTGTCGAATATTGGGGCATTTACACGGCGTCTTTTTAGACATGTCCGTTGTATTCATTCTCTTTTGAACATGTTTCTAAAAACCTATTGTCTTTTCACGATGTCTTTTCAAATATGTCTGTTTTCGTTTCTTATTGTCTAATATCCATTTACAAACAAATTAAAAAAACATGAAAATTCATAAAAACAAACATCAAAACGCGGTTCGTGTCTGTTTGACAACCCCTCTTTCTTCTCTAAACCGATCGACTGGAAACCAAGCAAACGTGTTTGTTAGACATGTCTGAAAATACACCGTGTAAACTCCCTCTATGAGTTATTTTTGAAATTTTTTGAAAACGAAAATTTGCACGTTGCGATACACAAAACAAAATTTATTTTGAAGTTTGGAGATATATAGTTATGCAGCTGTGGAAACAGTAGAAGGAAAATTTAATATTCAACCCCACTCCCGCCCCTTTAAATAAAAAAATTTAGCCCGTTTCTATACGCAGAAAATTAAAACACGATGTAAGTATAGTTAAAAAAAACATATTATGGTCCTCGCAATGGCAACAAACAAACTTTTGTTTTTTTTTAAATTACTTTTTTCACGATTAATAATATTTTGATTCTATTTAACAATAAAGTGTTTACCTGAAACTTTAAATATGCTTGATTTGAACAATAAAATGTTTTAATAAAATAAAGCTAAAACCATACACTTAAGCATAATATGGTTACTTTAGCTATATTATTGTCACCGTCATCCATATTATGGTTAAACTAATTCACCCAAAAGCCATAAAATAACAATAATATGTTTGACATTATAATATTTTAAAACATTTTATGTTTAATTGAGAAGGTGAGATGCAAAACTCGTTCGTTACAAAAATAAAAAACGAGATGAAAATTAATTCTCACGGTTCCGTTGGGCGGCTTATGAGAAGATACATATAAACTGATTGTATCAATGCATTTCCTTGGAACAACGTCAAAAAGGAAATCCATTGCTACAATTACTGTCAACAATAAACGAATTAAAAAATTGAACGAAATAAATAACCATAGTGGTGTACATTGACCATATTATTTTTAATTCTGACCATAATATGGTTACTTTTGTCCAAATTATGCAATTTTTTTTACCATATCATGGTTAATTTCGAACATAATATGGTTAAGTTTGACCATTATAATGGTTGATATTGACCAAAATACGGCTAATTTTGAGCAAATTATGCCTAATTTTGCCAATATAATGGCTGATCCATACTATGCTCAAATTTAATAATAATATGGTTACGTGCAAACACAAACAGTGTTAAAATTTAATAATATTATGTTTCTCTTAGAATATGGTTACCTCCGCCCATATTTTTTTTTCTGCGTGTATGGAGCTAATAAAAGAAATTTTGCAAAATATGATGTTTCAGTTAAAGGTTTTTCAAGAAGCTCAAGCTGGATCCGCGCCTGAGTTTTGCATAGATATACATAAATACATATCGTCGGTTGATAATTTAAATGTCGTATGTGGATTTTTTGCAGTTTTGAGTTACGCTAGATTTCTTAGGTTTTCCGACCTGATCTTTCATTTGGCGTAATCAGTTTTTCGATACCTCATACGGATTTCGAGATATAGAGTTTTGAGTTTGTCGTATGTGGTATTTGTCGTATATGTAACTACCACATAAGAGTTCAAACTTCAAACTCAATTTACTCGAAACTATCGGAATCCACAAACGACAATTAAATTATCAGAAAACGATATGTGCATGTATATAATCACATATGTTTATATATTACGCTTTGCGACAAATTTCTACTTTTGGCCTTACCCATGATCAAACTGACCAGATTCGGAAAATACAGCTTTAACAAAAATATATGTACGTATATCTCAGTTTTTGTACATAAATTCATATCGCGTTTTTACGCGCCATTCAATTTTTAATGTGAATCCAACTGTCTATCACTTGCGGAAGTTTCGATTACACCCACACCAGTTGATCTAGATGCCAGATTTTTAGCGAAAATATTTCGTACTGTTTTCAGATGTAATGTGTAATTAAGTAATTTACTAATTGTAAAATTAGAAAATCGGTCCACTGGTTTAAGAATTATGATGAAATTTCTTAAATTTTGATACAATTTCATATAGTGTTATATTATTAATAAATATGATCATATCTATTTATTATTGGGGACTACGTTGTTATGTATGGGGGATTTGATGTCAAGTGACCCAACTTTTGAAATCGATGTTTTTCGATTTGGATGAAATTTGCCCTCAGGTTAGTCCTATTGGATAGTAGTTTAGACACAAATTTTCAACAAGATCGGTCAAAAAGTTTCTATGTTAGAGGGGGTCAAAATTTGACATTTTGGCCAAACAGGTGTTCGGTCTCATCGATGTAACTTATTACCTATTGGTGTTAGCAAAATTTGTCCCAAACAAATTATATAGCTATTGCTTCAATCTTTCTAAATTTTCTTTTTCATTTTTGGAGCAAAAGAAATGCAGCGAAGTATAGCCTCCAGTGCTCTCATCACGATCGCATTTCAGATGCGGCAGCTTTATTCCATTGGGCAAAGAATTATTGTTAAGATACTGAAATAGTTTTTAGTAGCAAAGAGGATCATTCAAAACACTGAAAAGCAGATTCGATGCTGCGGTAACAATCGATGGCACCGCTCAATACCATGCTTTTATACCGCTTGTCGATGCAAGACCCAAGTTAAAAAAGTTTTCTGCCTCTACTCATTGCGATTTCTTTCCAAAGCCAAAAAATAAACCAGCAGCGAAATCAACAGCTGAACCTAGTAACGCCAAGAAAGGATTGGCAAAAATAGCAAAAAATAAAAGCGATAAATTGGGAGGATGAAAGACATTGTATTTAAAAATTTGCAAAACTTAAACACTTCATCAGCTACAATAAATAAAGTGTAAAAATAGATGTTATGTAAAAGGATTTAATGTGATTAAGATTAAATTTTATTAAATTATTTATCTTTTTATTTTTATTATTATTATTAGATATTATTATTATTATAATTATATTTTAATTTCATTTTTATTACAAATAAATAAAAAAAGTTAATTTGTCCACATTTCTATAGAAAAAGTGATTTTATTCCTGTGATTAACACATTGTGGGTATTACAGTATCGAGGGTATGAAATGATAGTTATGTATGTTATATACCGTCGGAGAGGTTAATTTGTCTAGTTTCTCAGGATAAGTTTTATTTTTAAGGTTTTAGAAACACTTACACACAAATTTTTTTTAGAAAGATAGAAGAAATAGCTATTTAATTTGTTTGGGACAAATTTTGCTTACACCAATAGGCAATAAGTTACATCGATGATAAAGAGCACCTGTTTGGCCAAAATGTCAAATTTTTACCCCCTCTAACTCGGAAATTTTTTGACAGATCTTGTTGAAAATTTTGTGTCTAAACTACTATCCAATAGGGCTAACATTGGTTAAAAAAAGAAATAACATACAACAAGGGATTTATAGGTTAAATTAGACGCAGTCGTGTTTTTTTTTTGCCCATTACTGTATATCTGGAGAACGGCAAGAGCCCCTCTAACTCGGAAATTTTTTGACAGATCTTGTTGAAAATTTTGTGTCTAAACTACTATCCAATAGGGCTAACATTGGTTAAAAAAAGAAATAAAATACAACAAGGGATTTATAGGTTAAATTAGACGCAGTCGTGTTTTTTTTTTGCCCATTACTGTATATCTGGAGAACGGCAAGAGCCAAAGTTTCCAAATTAGGAATAAGCTTCTTGGTTATCAATACACAACATACGATAAAATGTGGGCGGTATTGGACAAGTTGTCGTGGCACAAATTAGATTTATTTATATCTACAGAACAGAAGTTATATAACTTTCTGTTGTTAACGCACTCTGGTGAAGGGTATATAAGATTCTGCATAGCCGAATATAACACTCTTACCCCCGTTTTCACAACTTACCGATAGCTAAAGGTAAGATTTTATCGGCGGTATAAAAACTGTTCCCTTATTAAAACTTAACTTTAACCTATCAGGTAGGATGAACCTTCCTTTAGCTAATCCCTCACTTTAGGTTAAAGTACAGTTGGAATAATGGAACACTTGTTATGCGGCCGATAAAATCCTACCTTTAGCTATCGGTAATTCGTGAAAACAAGCCTTAATTGTTTTTTAATAAAAGTTGCGGCATATTTTAATTGAAACCATTATTCCTTTTTTTTTTTTTTTTTTTTTTTTTCGTTTATTAATTCACAATTTTGAAAACTTAAACTATAATAAACACTAGTTAACAATATTATTTTTTTTTTTTATATACAAAGTCCCTTCATAGAGCTCTCAAGTATTATTAGAGTAACAAATTATTTACAAAATTCATAATTGATGTACATACTTCAAATGAAGAATACTTAATTTTTTTTGTAATGAAAAGTTAAAAAAACATTACTTAGGTATTTTTCAGAGGTTATTAAACAAGTCAAAAGGATAAAATATGGAAAAAGGATATGTGTATATACATACATGCATATACATATGTACATATATCCATATATACATACACATAAATACACATACCATACACATATCCATATATATAAATATTAATTTAGCCACCAAAATTTACTGGTTTTTGATCTTTGCGAAATGCAAAGTTCTATATTCGATATACTTGTATTATACCTCAAATTATTACTTGATGTTGGAGAGCAATTAATTGCTTTGATATTGGCCCGCCTAAAGTTATGGTAAAATACTGGGGTGTAATTTTCATCTTGCATTAATTTAGCTTTGTCGAGGAATAAAAAGGCCTCCGGTGGAACAAATCCTGTTTGCAAGGTATTAATTATGTATTCTTCATTTACATAGTACGGTGCTAATATTAAGTTATTTTCTATGCATGATGTGCATTTTAAAATATGGTTTCTTATTAAATGTATTATAAAGTTGTCAATTCTTATTATTTTTGCGATATTATACAATTTTTTATTTGAAACGTATTTCATAAAATTACTTTGTGGTGATCTATATATTGCTGTACAAGCTCTCAAACATTTTCTTTCGAACACTCGTATTTTTTCCATGTAAGATGGCGAAATGTTAAACCAAACTGGGCATGCATAAGTTATTATAGGTCTTATTAATGCCTGGTACATAATTATTTTAACTCTCGGTTTTACATATCTTGAATAAAATAGAGATTTATACATAAATAAAGCTTTTCTAGCTTTATTTAATGTTTCATCTACGTGTTTGTTAAAATACAAGAATTTGTCTAAATGCACTCCCAAATATTTGACAATTTCCTTATTTGGTATATTTATGTTATTAATAATAGATTTTATCCCAAACGATTTCCAATTTTTCCTTATATTATAATTGCATTTATTTACCGGTGGTCTAAATAGAATTGTCTCACACTTTTGTGTGTTAATTTTCATATTCCAATCAGTGGTAAATTTTTCGACCGCGTTAAAAGATTTTTGTAGATTGTGATTTATTTTTTCAATAGTACTATCTGCGTGATATATTACAATATCATCAGCAAAGGATATAATATTTTCTATTTTGCTTAGCATATCTAAAATAAATAGATTAAAAAGAGTAGGGGAGTTCACAGTTCCCTGTTGTAAACCGTTCTTAATACTGAACACTTTTTTGCCCTCGTGTTTTTGATGACATACTTTAAACGTTTTATTGCTTATCATATTATAAATAAGAATTATGTAATAAATTGGGAATTGGTACTTCCTTAATTTAAAAATTAAGCCTGGCGTCCAAACACTATCAAATGCTTTTTCCATATCTATTAGGCAAACGCCTGTACACAGCTTCCTGTTCCAATTCCAGTTTATACTGGATGTAAGCATGTGTATTGCATTTGTAGTCGAATGTTTATATTTAAATCCGAATTGCTTATCGCTTATTAATTTTTTATTTTGGCAGAATTTGCCTATATTATTGTTAATACATATTTCGAAAATCTTGCTGATATTAGGAAGTAGACTAATTGCACGAACGTTTTTTGGGTTACTGGGATCTCTACCTTTCTTTGGTAAAACAACTACCCTTGCTTCTTTCCATTTTTCAGGAAAGTATGAATTATTTAACATGTTATTAAACAGATTGCAATATTCAAAAATCATAATCTCAGGTATATTCTTCAATACTATATTCGGAATTTTATCTACCCCGGAAGATAATTTTCCTTTCAAATTACTAAAAATATACAAAATACTATCCCTTGTTATAAAATAGTCCCCAGTCTGAGCCACATCCATATTGTCAGAATTATTTTCAGGACTAAAATCTATCAAAGTAGTTTCACTGTTCTCATATGACGTTTTTAATTTCAAGAAATTTTCAAAGAACTCGTTAACTCGCACTTGTTGTTTATTGTTATAATCAATAGGTTTATCCGAGTGTACTGATTGCAAAAATGATCCTACCGTGTCTAACATTTGTTCCTGATCTCGCACAATAAAGTTATTGAAGCAATCTCTCTCCAAATTTTCTATTGGTATATCCGCATCAGTCAGTAAATGTTCCGAATTTCCTGGTATTTTTATAATCTGAAGATTTAAAGGTTTAATTTTCCTAAAGTTTTTCCTTATCCCATCAAACATATGTTGCGAATCCTTGGGATCTAAGTTATATAATTTTTCCTGAATATTTCTGTTATAAACCATTTTAAAATTTTCAGCTATAAGTTTTCTAATCATTTTTAATTTAACTTTCAGAAGGTTCAAAGTGGATTCGCTAAGTGTATGCTCTAATCTGTTATGTCTTTTTATTAGAGTAAGGATTTTACTTTTTTCCAGATGTAATTTTTTTATAATTGTATTCACTTTTGTAGAAAATGAATCAGTGTTTTTATATTTTGGAGTGACGTTATCTATAGTACTGACAATTAAATTATTAAGCCTATCTAAATTTGAATCAATTTCGCAATTTCTAAGATTCCTATCATTAGGTATTTTTAATTGATTTCCTAATTCACGTACAATCATGTTTTTAAATCTCTTCCAGTTTGTTGCCTTATAATTATATCTAGAAATCTGTATATCTTCGATAAAAGAGAACACCTGTCTATCGTTATTCATAGAACAGCAAATTTGAATAGCACTATGATCACTGTCATAGTCTATAGTTTTAAGACAGTTAAGACTATTATTTTCCGTGATAATGTTCAATCTGCAATCTGCAATACATATATCTAAATACGATTTCGATCTAGGGAAAGAGGGGAGACTCGAAGCATAAAATTTGCATCTAAAATTGATATCATTATCATTCAACCATTCTTTAAGTATATTACCCTTATGGTTAACAGTAGGATTACCCCAATCTGTGTGTCTACAGTTTAAATCACCGGCAAGTAAATAGAAATTACTTAAATTATGCAAGTCTAAGGACTCAAAAAGTTTATTTATTTCCGTTTTTATGAATGAATCATTATTACCCGATGGGTAATAAGCCGAAATTATAATTAATGTTTGATTATTAATCAATGGTATCCGAATTATGCAAGTTTCTAGAAACATAAATGAATTTGTTGTATGGTTTGAATAACCGTAGTATTTTAAATTGTTTTTTATTAAAATTGCTGTACCTCCTCCCTGTTTTGCATCGGGCCTATCTTTTCTTATCATATTATAATTGAGGAATTGGAGTTTGTGTCTAGGATTAAGTTTAGTTTCGTTCAGAAGAACAATATCAGGATTATATTTGTTAAGAAATTGTTGAAGTTCGTATCTTCTACTTATAGATATCAACGAGTTAACATTTATATGAATAATTTTAAGATTTTTTGATACTATGTTATTGTGACCACTAGCCATGTTTACACACCTACCATGGAAAAAATTGTATCTATACGAGATGTTTGTAAATGTTATTGCTTTTGCAAATTAGCCATTTGATTACTTAAATTTATCATCATGTTCTTTAATTCTAATAAAAAAGGGTTGTTAGAATTATTATTCAAATTAATATCATTATTTACAATATTTCCTCTTGCGACATTAGCAAAGGTATTATTGGTGTTAGTAAATGTGTTAATATTATTTATTCTATTTTCTGACAATGTTTTTTTTCTGTCTCTAAATTTCTGTTGAAGTTCTTTATACTTCTCACAGCCTTTATATGAAGCAGGGTGACCATATTTGTTACACACTACGCAGTATAACTTCTCTCTTTCCGAAGCTGGAACATCATCCATAGGACATTTTCCTTTTTCATGATCTGTATTACACTTCACACATTTGTATTGTAGGTAGCAATTAGCAGCGCTATGGAAAAATCCTTGGCAGTTACGACATTGAGGTATTTCTGGGCGTCTTACTTGTTCCCATTTTATGCAGCGATGTAGAATAGATTTTATATTTTTCAATTTATTTATGTTGCTATTTGGTGAAACTTGCACAAGAAATATTGGTAAAATATAACCCTTTTCAGTAGACTTTTTAGTTGAAAATTGACTTACTTTTATAAATTGTAAATCATCCGTTTGAAGTTTTGATAATTCATTTAGAATTTCATCTGTTGTTATGTTCGACTCAAGGCCCTTTAATAAATATGTCTTAGTTTTTATATCTTTAGGTGTAAACGTAAAAAATTTAGTTTTAGTTTTTTCTAGGTAAGCTTTTACTCTTATAAAGTCATCTAAATTATTCATAAATAAGGATTTTTTGTTTCTAAATTCTTTAATTTTGAATTCTTTTATTTTTAATGCATTTTTGATAAATACAATTAATTCTTTTGTTTCTATATCAACAATGTTTATTGGGGGTATTTTTGTAATATTGTTGGTAACGTTAACCACTGTGTGAAATTCTTTTGATGTAGATATGTTATTCTTAGCTCTTTGCACTTTATCCAATGCTGCAATAGCTGAATTTAATTTTTGAGCTTTCTCATTGTTCTCTTTAACATGTTTCTCAAATTTTTTTACTAAATCTTGATCACATTGTGTATCATTATCTGTGTCTAGCACTGCGTAGTAGTTGTTTTTATAATGTTTTGGTATAGACGATTCCATGGTAATGTTTTTTCTTTTTCTACTGATTTCGGTAGTACAATTATTGTTGTTAAGATTTACATTTTTACTATTTTCTGAGATTTGAGCACTTTGCTCACTCATTAAGTTTTTGGTTTTAAATTAACTGTAATACTTTTTTTTTTTGTCACTTTTAGCAAAATAAATATAAGAAAAAGTTATTTTTACTTTAATAAGCGAAAAGTAAATTGTTATGTTGTAAGTAATTTTAGTATAACACCAGGCCGCAATTCTGATCTCCGTAATGCGTCTATCACTCATCACGGTCGCGATCGAACTCACCATTATTCCTCTTATTGCTTAAAATATAGGGCAAAATGGAAACAATATGGCGAATAACATACACAATGATATGGCATAACAGATGGAACGCTTAAGAGTATCATATCTCATCCGACACAATATTTTTTAGTAGGTCATCAGAGAGACTGCGAAAAAAGCGTAAGCTCCAAAAACAGCCTTTATCCTGCTAATATGTTAAACAATTAGCCCCATTTCATGCATTGTACAACACAGAACCATCATACAAAATTCATACAAATCAACTGAATTTAAATAAGATGTAATAAAAAAAACCTTCTCCTGTCAAATTTTGTTTCTGCCGTTTAAGCTGTTTTCGCGGTTAGGGCTAGCTAGATAAGGTTGTGGCTTCTTTATGGAGAGCTAATTTAAAAATAATATGGCTAAAGTATCCATAATATGTTTTTCGTTAAATTTAAAATTAAAAATATGTGTTTTTTACGTGTAAGATTACAAGAAAAATTCTCAATATTTTACGAGAAGTATGGGACTTTATGAGCCTTTTTTCGAATACATTTTTTTTTAAACATTTTGTAACCAAAAAAGTTTGAAGGTTGTGAATTTTTTAAACTGAAGTATATACATACATATGTATATGTGTTTCTCCTTAAGCTTTTTGGACTAAATCATTAGAATACATTGTATTCAACTTTAAGCCTACTCATTCAACCTATAAACATTAGGGTGTCCCTTATACGGACCAAAATTTTATTTTTGAGAAATTCAATACGTATACTATCTTAATTTTTTTTCGATTTGGCTCCTTGCATTAATTTGCAAAATATCAGACGAATAGAAGACACAGGTGTCGAAATATACGACTAATAACGTGTGATTTTTTAGCTATTATCTTTCTGGCAACACTGGTTTAAACAGCTGACGCACGTTTCGTGTTTTGTTTCACTGTCAAACATCTTCAGTTTGGTCTATAATTTAACAATGAATCGTCTTACAAACGAACAACGCTTGCAAATTATTGAATTTTATTATCAAAATGCGTGCTCTGTTAAGAAAGTTCATCACGCGCTTCTTCCACTTTTTTTATCGAAAAATTGTGTTCAGCGACGAAGCTCATTTTTGGCTCAATGGGTACGTTAATAAGCAGAATTGTCGATTTTGGAGTGAAGATCAGCCAGAAGCATTGCAAGAGCTACCAATGCATCCAGAAAAAGTCACAGTTTAGTGCGGTTTATGGGCTGGTGGCATCATTGGACAGTACTTCTTCAAAGATGATGCGAATCGTAACGTAAGTGAATGGTGAGCGCTACCGTGATATGATATCCAACTTTTTTTTGCCCAAAATGCAAGAGCTTGACTTGCATGACATGTGGTTTCAACAAGACGGTGCCACATGCCACACAGCACGCTTAACAGTGGACTTATTGAGAGGCGAGTTCGGTGAACATTTTATTTCACGTTCGGGACTGGTCAATTGACCGCCTAGATCGTGCGATTTAACGCCTTTAGACTATTTTTTGTGGGGCTATGTTAAAGCTCATGTCTATACACACATGCCCGCTTCAATTGACGCATGAATACATCATTGAAGCATTTGTTCATGAGATACCGGCCGAAATGTTGGAAAGAGTATGCCAAAATTGGACTAAGTGGATGGACCATTTGAGGCGCAGTCACGGTCAACATTTGCAGGAAATAATATACTATCTAATAATATACTATAATACACTATCGATTCAAATAAAGATTTCATGCATTTTTCTGAATTTTATGTGTTTTTTTTTAAACTTTCCTATAGCTCTTAAAAAATCACCCATTACTATAAATCTACAAAGCCTAATTCAAATCGGCGTGTTAATGTTGGGAATGTTTTCTTATAATAACACGAAATACATAGTCCTATATAACAACATTTTTCGATTGCAATTCGGCACTGGCTAACGTAATCCAAAAAAAAATTTTATATGTATGTATGTACCTATAACAGTTGTATCTCATGTAGAAAAAAATTAGAGGGCATGCGTACAAAAATATTGAAGTCGGATTATAAGGGACCCCCTAATATAAATTCTTTGTATATAATCCACATCTTGTTGTTACATTTTATTACTTTATTTATTTTTGGCATTAATATCATGTTGTCGTCATTGTTTGTTGGCCTGTAATTTCTTCCTTTATGTCATCCACAGCAATAACAACAATAGCAAAATAATAACATGTTTTTGTTGTTATTTGTATGTATTTTTTTTTTTTTTTTGCCAAAAGTTCTTTGAACTTGAATGTGTCATGTACATGAGTTTTAGATATACAACCATAAATATTTAGATATAAACTTTCGTAAATACGAGTAGAATAATGAGTACTACTCATAACTTCAAGATATGATCGAGTCATACGAAAAGTGATGCTTTAACATTTAATTGAATTTCTCCGCTTTAAGTTTTTCTAAGGTTTTTTTATTTTAGGTTTTTGTCATATTAGAATTGACTTGTTAATTTGAAAGTGTAATTCTTATCTGCCTCACATGTGCTGCTGGCTGGCTGGTTATTGTTATTGGTTTTATAAAAAAAATAAAAATAATAAAAAAAATATACAGAAAACAGACAGATAGAATATAATAAACTGTTTGCTAAAACTGTCATTAGACTAACGACCGATCAACAAAACAAAAATGTGGTCTACGTGATTCCGTGTGTATATTGTAATCTGACGTATTTGTAAATAATAAAATCTATTACAATATGAACTTTACTACAAAGAAAAATTAGCAATGTTGGTTTCTTGTGGTGTTAGTGGGAGTAGGGTTAGGGATATGGTGCCACAAGAAGAGATCTTAAAGCAAACAACAACTTAGGATTTAACACTGAATAAGTTTTAAAATATTTCGGTAGTTAAACGAATTTCAGACTTTCAGACTTTTAGTTTAATTCGTTAAACTTCCATTTAACACAAAATAGATGTCGGATCTTTATAAGACTTAACAAAAAATAAATCTTGTTCTTGTGGTCTTCTAAAGACACTTTCTTTTGAGAATTTATATTAATTTTACTATCTTTATTTTATTAGCTGTAGTAGGTGTTTAAATTGTCGTCTCGACCGCTCTTAAGAATTCCTAATCGTTTTATTTATATTTATTTTATAATTTGTTTGAGCAAAATACTGTTTTAGCTGACTAAGTCACATTGACCACTGACATCATTTATAGTTTACGAGTTCCTATATAGAAATATATATTTTTTTTTTTACATATGCAACATCTTATCAACTTGTGAAATAATCAATTACGTTGTATTGCTAGTAGTGGGTTAGATACGAAATACCTGCACCTTATTGAAAGGTGGAAAGTTTTTGTTTTGTATTTTAAAACTGTATAAGGAACTTTTAAATTATCTGAATTATCAAATGAATGGAACACCTAAAAAAAATTATATGTCTCGTACACTATTGCCAATTTAGCTATTTTTTCGTCAAATCTAGTTATTTTTAATCCAAATTTGCGAGAAAAATTGTGATTCAGCTATTAGCGGGAAACCTAGCGAATTTTTATTATTATTTTGTACGTTTATGATACATTTGTTTGACAATATTGTTAAAGAGTTGCTTTGAAATAAAGGGACAAATAAACTACACAAACCGTTACAAACATCTTGTTGGTATTGTTGTCAAACTGCTTGTGTCGTTTATTTGACCCTTAAAGATTATGGCGAACTGAACAGGTGGTTAAAAACATGCCAGGTGGTGTTTAAAACACGCCATTTTTTTAATTAAACTATAAATAAAAAAAAAAAATCAGTTTTTATTAAAAATGTAATCAAGTAAATTTGTTTAATTTGTGGCTTATTTCAGACTCAATTCAGAAGAAAAGAAATGATGGCGATGGCTTAACTTAATGAAAGGGAAAAAAGATAAAAGGATGAAATGGGGGTTTGGGCTAATGGCACCGTATACCATTAGGTCTCGACAAGACAGCACCAAAGACGAGAGTGCCTTTGAGAGGATGGGCAGGAGGAGATTCCTGATTGGGGTGGAGATTGTGGGCAGGAGGGGATTCCTGGTTTGTTGGATATTTTGAAATAAAACCAACGACACGGATCTTAAGTTCAATTTACATACATAGGACTTTATTTATTATACTTATTGGGTTTTGTACAGTGATGGTAGAAAAGTGTTGAGTGTTGAGGATGTTAATAAGGAGCCGATGGTTAGGTAGCTTAATAGGAACTGACTAGAATACAAAAAACCCGAATTAAAACTTACTCCAACGCGGCGAATATTAATAAAAAATAGGAAATCATTCACAATAGGCTAACTCAGAGCCGGAAAAGTTAATACACTCATGTTTTACTTTAAACAAAATTAAACGTAAAATTATAGCGAACTGGACTCACGTTACAAGTGGTGTTGAATTTTTTCTTCAAATTAACCATTAATAAAAAAAAATCAGTTTTTAATAAAAATTTCATCAAGTAAATTAAACGTTTACTTATTGTTATTTTAAAAAATATTTCCAAAAGTTATTTTTGGAAATACAAAATTTATTATTAATAAAATTTCTTTCATTCCTTCTAAATTCCCAATTTTTATTTCTGATAAATACACTGAAAGTTATTGTTGAGGGAAAGTTAGTTCCTATGCGCAATTCACTGGTTGTTAGGGCCAGCTCAAAATTGTAGGGGAATGTAAGAAAAGATAAGCTCACTGTTTATTCTTGTTGTTTTGGTTAAGCTTTGATATTCTTACAAGTACAACCTGAGTGTTTAAAATTCTTTTTCGCTTTACAGCCTTATTTGCATAATACTTTTAGCTTTTCTAAATTTCTTGGTTTCTGTGAAGGTTCTTTTTCAAGATACATGTCGCACTTTATCATAAAGAGGGTATGAACTAAAAATTTTTTTGAAAAAAACCGACACGCAATATTCATATCTATCCGCTGTTAAACTGTTAAAATTCTTTTTCATTTGCTTTTAATATAAAATTAAAAATGGTTTTGCTTCTACTGAAAATCTTAACATTTTTAGTTAATACCCTCTTTATGAGCAAGTGTGATATGTAAGTTCTCAAGAAACATAAAGTCAAATCTTTGATATAAAATGACTTAATCATTTGATTTAAGCACAATTCTCCAAACTTTTTAAATGGTTTGATTTTGACATTTAAATACAAATTCATAAATATTTCAATATAAACATTTGATAAACAATGTTTAATGCAGGGCTGGGGAGTCGCAAGAAAAAAGTACTAACTCCGGCTCCGACTCCAAACACTAGAAATCACACTGTAAAATTTTATGAATATTGGTCCATTATTTACCATATGCCCCATATAAAGCCAGCTCACGGAAAAACGCTTAGTACGCGTAAAACCGTAACAAATAATTTTATCATAATGAAATTTCGTACGTCACAGTTTTATAAGGGTAGAAATGATTCTTTAAAATTTCGCCAAGATCGGTCTATAAATTATCCCAGGCCGCATAAAAAACCTCGGAAAAATCGTAATAAATAATGCTATTGTAATACAATTTCGTACGTCAAAGATTTATAGGATTGAAGATCACACTATAAACTTTTCTGAAGCTCGGACCATAATTTACTATGCCCACCCTGGGAAATTATTTAAATACGCCTAAAACCGTGGCAGATATGGATATTGTGGTAAAATTTGGTCCAATTTTGGTTCATATGGCAAAAAATAATATCATGAAATTTTCTGATAATCGGTCCATATTTACCTTAGATCCCATATTAAGCAGCCTTCTGAAAATCACTTTAAGCGCTAAAACAAATTTCACTACTGTATTGAAATTTGTTCCATTTAGATTTTTAATAACAGAAATCGCTCTACAGGATTTCGTGATGATACGTCCATAATTTACAATGGGTCTAATATAAATTCACCCCCCTAAAAATCATTTTAGTTCAGCATAAACTGTTACGAATCATGATATTTTATTCAAGTTATTTCAAATTCCTAGAAATAAAAGCATAACACTGTCTGATTGTCGTCCAAATGGTTTAAACCGGAACCAATTTTTACACTGACGTCCATATGTATAAAGATTACAAAAAAATATTCTAACTGTCGGTGGAGAGTATCAAAGATTCGACACAGCTGAATATATCACTCTCACTTGTTTTTAATGTAGTACCTTTTAAATGGTTAATTAAAGCAAGAAAATGATTCTTATGATTAAAATGATTAAAAATTTAAATTCGAATTTGAAATATTGCATCGCCAATTTCGAAGAATTTTTATTTTGAAAAATATTAGAAAATTTTTTTTATGCCGAGCAATTTGGAAGCTGGAGTCGCGAGTTTTTGTGGGTACTACGACTCCGACTCCGGTACAAAAACCTCAGCTCCCGTGTTTAATAAATTTATTATCAAATTATAATCAAGTATTATATCGTCGGTCACAGGTTGACAACTCTTAACATGTTTTTTTGTACATTTCAGGACACAAAAACAAAAACGTTATTACTCCGTTACTAAACCGTGTTGGAAGTAAATAAAAAAAAACCAAAATTAGTAGGAGATATTTATTGTAAGATGGTGTAAAGAAAACAAAGGTATTGATTAAAAAAAATTAAAATAAATAATACGAGTTGTCAATTTCAAAAAAGTTAAAAGTGAGTTAAGAGTTGTCAACCTGTGACCGACGATATCTTGTTAATAATAAAATAGGCAACACTAAATCGAAAAATATATATAAACATTTTAACATGGCAATAAGAGTCAAGCGTCATTTACAATTATAGAAAAATTACTTGTAAAAAAAATATAAAATAACTTTTGAGTAAAAAGTTAATTACTATGAGCAGGGCCCCAAAATACTTAAAATATGCATGAAATGCTTCGGTATAGACAACTAAAAAATATGCTAAAAAAATGTGCAAAATATAATCATGTGTTTTTCTAGTTTTCAAATTGACATGATCTTCGGTTGTCACAAGCGTTGCCATAATTTTTTTGAAAATAACTGCATCTTAAGGAAAAAAAACTGAATTTAACTTAAAAAAACTGCACATAAAAATAGCAAAAAATATATATACATATATATATTTACTTAATTTTTTTTAACATACGTGTAATACAGAAACCAATACAATATTACATAAATTATTAACAAATAGAATCTGGGAATTTTAGTTCTCATGCTGAGTTTCATTTTTATTACAAAAAAAATGCTTTACATTCTGCTGGTATCTAATATTTAACAATTTACTTCATTGCTAGCCAAAGGATAGATAAAGTAAGCCTCGTAATAAAAATATATAAACAAAAAAATTCTGATAGAGCATAGAAAATATTCCTGGAAAATATTGAAGTTATAAGACTATTAAAGAATGAATGCTTTATAAGTTGTAATTTGACTAAGAATATACATTCGAATTTATATAAAAATTTATAATAAATTATTAACGAATATCGGTACTTTGTAGGCTAGATGAAAAGAGTGGAATTAAGAGGGGTAACAATAAAATATAGTCTTGCGATTTGTTTTGCTTCCTCATTTAATACAAAATTATTTTTAGTTCGGGTTCATATTTGCAATATGTCAAGTGAACATACATGAAAAGATGCTGCAATAAAATAAAACATCAAAAATCACAAAATGTAAACAGGGATGTAATTAAATTCCAAAAGAAAAGCCAAATAAACTACTCAAACGGCCTGTCAAACATGACAAAATTGTACGTTCGTACAATCCTCATGCGTTCTTAATTGGTGTATTTGATAAACGATTCAATCATGTTTGTAGAATAATCGAAATGTTGTATATTTTCCAAACTGTTTGCGCTACCTAGTGCTAAATTTAGTCATTTAAGTGAAAATTTTACAGTCAATAAGGAAACAACGGAACATAAAAATTTAAAAGAATAAAAGTATTTTATTGGAATTTATTAAAAAAATTATTAATTAGGTTAAGGTGGTTTATTTGTTAATGAAAAGTGCGTGTTTCCCACGCCGATTGTGTTTTTTGTTTGACTCCTAAAGCTTGCCTCTGTTACAGGAGTATGTGTTAAGCAATTTAGGTAAGATTAGGCTTAAGAAATAAAAAATAATATAAAAAAATTTATAATAAAACATTTTAAGGAAAACTGCAAAATCTGCACAATTTACAAAAAAAACCTATTTTTTTAACAAAAAACTTCAAAACTGCCCAATGCTTAGAAAAACTGTAAAATGCAGATAAATCTGCACATTTGGCAACGCTGGTTGTCACTCAAAACCAGAGAAAAGATTTAAAAAATATACGTTGAACACCAGTCGATGTTACTGACGCGTACTTAAATAATATTAGTTCTCATGAAGGCAGTGTATCAATAAACATATATTTACCGGTTTCGATTTTTTGTATTATATCGAGCCCTTACCGCAAACAAAGCTTAAACGCAAAAACACAATTTTGCACGAGAAGGGGTTTTTTTTATATTATATTTCATAAAATTTTAGTATGACGGTTGGCGCTTAAACTAAAGTTGTTTTTGCTATAAGATCGTAACGGTCCCTTTTGTAATGGTAACAGTTAAGGAGATGTTTCAAGTGTTGCCAATAAATTCATTTATTAAAAAAAAAACGTTCAAAATGATGTCGCTTAGTGCTGGTTTACACTCTTCAAGTCTTAGCCGTCCAGTCTTGAGTTCTTAGGAGAGAGAGAAAAATAAAAGGCATTCTCTTTTTCCCTCTCTTCTAAAAGCTCAAGACTTGACGGCTAAAACGTGAAGAGTGTGAACCAGCAGTTAAGTTTTTTTTTTCGTTAAGGGCTCAATATGTTGTTATGGGAGGATTTTTTAAAAATTCAAAACACTGATGATTATTTTATTTTTCAAAAAATTATTAAACTTACAAAAAATTGGGTTTTCTCAAGAATGTTTTAGACACAGTAATAAAATATATATTATTAAATAGTGTAATCTCCCTTAAGCGACACTTTCTTATGCGGTTACTGTTCTCTGGTCCCGATAGCGTTCTTAAGGAAAGCCTTGCAGTTTTTATTTCCATTTTTTTTTTGAAAGGAGTGCCTTGTACAGGCACATTTTAATGGTCCTTCCACCGTTTCATCGTATATTTATATAATTTTTTTTTATTCAAATCCCGAGTTTCAAGATCCCGCCCAATAAAAAATTGAGCTGCCAACGAAGCAGGTTTGTAAGGGAGAAATGTTAAAGTTTCGCTTAAGTGATATCACTTACGGAAGACATGAATTTTATATGGCGAGTTCCCACTTTGACGCAATACATTTTTGATACAGAAAGCGCTTCATTCAGCGCGTATAAAAATTGGTGAATGTAACAATTTTTGCAAACTGAATTTTTCGTTACCGTTATTCTTTTATATGCTCCCTTACAAACCTGCTTCGTTGTAAGGGAATGTCGTGGCTCTTCAAATTTTATATATATATTTTTTAATTAATTAAGAATTCGTTCGCATACCTTACTGCATCTCTGTATATCTTATTGCGAAGCGCACAAATGTGGTGCTTACTTTTCAAAATGTACCATTAGTGCTTCGCAAAATAAGAAAATTTTTATTGGGCGAATTCTTTTAAATCCCGAATTTTAGAATTCTGAGCTTCAAAATCTCGAATTATATAATCCCGAATTTTGAAATCCTAATTTAATAAAATCCCGATATCAAATCTGATATTTAAAGACCTTAGTTAGCGAGGCCGATGCTTGTTATACCATAGATGAGCAAATCCTTGTACCCAGCAATTATTTGGGCTATTGAAACTCGGGATTTCGAATTTGGTATTTTAAGGTTCAGGCATATGACCGCAACCCATAAAAATGCTTATTTAAAAAAGTACCTAGAGTTTACAAAAAAGTCGCATTCGAAAATGCCGTAACTTGCCCTCTGTTCTATTTTCAATAAGCTCCTATTTTACAACCACCAAACATTTATAAGTCCTATTACGGATCGTCGAGTTTATGAGTACTGCCTAGTGTTATATTCAAATTATTCTATCACAGATTCTGAAAATATCAAGTCGGACGACTATCGATAGTTTTGCAGCGCTACTTTACAACGTCAATAAATAGTTTCTTTTAATAAAGAATATTTTTAAATTGTCTTGACTCGAATCATTCCATACTGGGTATCTACTTATGCACTTTAAGAAAAAAAACAACATTTTTGTTTATTTTTAAATTTATTAAATCCTCTATAAAAATTATAGAGACAACTACCAGCCAACCAACAAAATAATTGTAGCAGGGGCAACAGCTACAGCAACGTCAACGTCAGTAACAACTAGGGATGCCAATCGGGACTGATTTTTGAAAATCCCGGGATTCGGGATTTTGAAATCCCGATCCCGAAATTCCGGGATTTTGTGGATCCCGGGATTTCGAGATTTTTCGGGATAAATGTGTTGCATTAAAGAGCTACTTTTTTTAATAAACAAAACAACACTTTTTAAATATTCAAAAGGTTTTATATACGTAACATAAATTTTTAAAAATGAAAACAACAAAACAATTTATTTTATACATATGTTTATAACACTGGCCTCACCCATGATCAAACTGATCAGATTCTGAAAAAAGCTTAAAAAAATATACGTATCTCTTAGTTTTTCTAGATCAATTCATTTCGGTTTTTTGACAGCAATTAAATTTTTAATGTGAATTAAGTTGTGACGACATTAATACACTGCAAAGTGTTGTCCCTCATCGATCTCGATAGCTGAGTTAAAAACTGTAAAACTATGTCGACTGCAGTGCAGTACACCTCCAGAGTGAGGGCGAGATTCATTATCAATAATTTAAGTACGTTTGAAATTTATATTAAAACAAAATGTTTATACAAATGTTCTTAAAACAGATTTCAAGTTTAAATAATTTATTTATGAATATGTCAAATAGTGTTTATTTATAAAAAAATTATTTTATTTAGCATATGTTTTTTAAGCAAATTTTTTATTTTTATTGGAACGGAAGGAATATGAGCTATTTCATCAATATTACGACTTAATTGTTATAATTGTATCAACTATCAAAACTTTAATTGGATCGTTAATAAGTTTTTTTTTTTGATTGATATATAACAATTATAATTATTTTTATTTTGGTATTATGTCTTAAGCCAAAGCTGAACTTGCTAAACGTAATTGTTATAAAGGCTTGAGATGTGAGTCTGCAAATTTCGTTTCTTCTTAAAATAATGGGTTTTATTAAGCAAAATACAAAAATCCAGAAATAGTCGTCATATATAAAACAAAAATTGAAAATTTTAAATACTCGCTGTATTCCAAAACAAAAAATTAAACTCAAAAATAAGAATTATTTGCAATAAAAAATATAACTCTAATATAATTTTTAATAATTTCTTTCTATATAGTATAAAAACATACATTTTTGTACATTAAAGTTGATATGTAAAAAATCCCGGGACTCATAAAAATAAATCCCGGGATTCGGGATTTATCAATCCCGAAAATCCCGGGATTCGGGATTTCCCGTTTGGCATCCCTAGTAACAACTATAACTGCAACAACAGCAACAATAGCAACAACCTGTTTCATTTCATTTTATTCTTTCTAGTCACTCACTCGAGAGCCAGTCAGTCTCAGTGTTGCCAATCATTGTGTAATAACACATACAGTGTGTAATTTCTACTTGTATGTGTAGTCCATGTGTAATTTGTTTCGTGTGTAATCAATGTGTAATTTTACTTTAAGTTCTATTTTTTCATTAATTTTTGACGGCCAAGTTTTTCTTTTCGAACATTTTTTTTGCAGAATAACTGTCAAATGTGATTGTAATTTCCTTGACATTTGTTATTTGCGCGAGTTACTAAAAAAGTGTGTACATAAGGGTGGGTCAATTAAGCAATCGATATTGTGCCACAGAAAGTCCAAAAATTACTCTTTTTTTACCCTTCACCAGAAAGAAATTAAATACTTCAACAATACAAGAATTTAATTATACAAAAAAAGAGTAATTTCAGTGTTTTGGTCACACCTCGGCAATTTTTTTTTTACCGTTTTGACAGATTTATATACCGAAGTCTTTACAAAGAAATTTACCATTTACTTTTGTAATAAAAGTTGGACCTGCGAAGATCTATGGTTTTCGAAAATAGGTATTTAAAAAAAAAATATATTATGGTAAAAACTTTTTTGTATTTGAACCGATCTTACCGAGGTTCTCAGAAAATATTCTCTACTAAAGATTTCCGATCGAGATGATATATAATACATATCCATATGTACTTTTACAGCTTTAAAATTTTAGTTTTGTTAACAAAAAAGATTAAAAAATCGAAAAAAAAACTTTTGTCGAAAAAAGTCGTCTAAAAACCCAAAAAAACATTTTTTTTCGATAGAATGATAACACCATCGTTTTAAGCGTATAATTTGACCTTGGGTAGGATATATTTAAATATTTTGAAATCGGCGAATTATTTTTTTACATACCTACTTAATGAAACCTTATTAACGCGTAAATAAATAAATTTTTCGACAAAAACTCGTCCAAAACCTCAAGAAATTTTTTTTTTTGGAAAAACTTCTATCGCCATAATTTATAGCGTATAGATTCACCTCGGAAAGGTAATATTTAAAAAAAAATTAAATCAGCCGATTTTTTTATTACCTACTAAATAAAACCTTAAAAATAAAAGTTGAGAAAAACTCAAAAAATTTAAATTTTGGCGCCTCATAAATGATTTTTTTGATGTGTCTTAGTGGACTTTTTTTCCTCATCCCAAAAGCTGTCGAAAAATCGAGGGCACAATATCGATAAATTTTTGTCCTTACAAATCGGCCTGCGCTAGGGTACATTCAACAGATTTTAGAATTTAAGAGGTAAATTCCTAATGCTTAATTAAAAAATAAATATTTGTGCAATTGATTTCAAGACAATCGAGTGGGCAATACAGAATACCCATAAGTCAATACATTTTGTTCAATTAAATAGAACAATTTATTGAGAATTTCATGTATTTAGGTATTTTTTACTGTTCTTCTGCCTACGTTATAGATTTAGTTCATCCATATCAGGGCTGTGAAGTCGGAGTCGGAGTACCCACAACAGCTCGCGACTCCAAAATTGTTCGGCAGAACAAATAAAAAAAAAAAATTTTTTTTTGTAAAATTTTCCAATATAAGAATTTTTTTAAATTGGCGATGTAATATTTTAAATATCGATTCGAAATTTTAATAGAATAATTTTCTTGATACTTTTAACCATTAAAAAAAGAGTTTAAGGTTAAATAAGCACCAGCCTCATATACAATTAGCATCAATTTAAGAGTAGGAATCGGACTTAAAAAATTTCACGGGTTGGAGTCGTAGTTAGTACTATTTTTTGACGACTCCACAGCCCTGATCCATATACATCTATTTCTTTTTTACTTCAGGAATCGGTATGGTATGCCTTTTCTTTTGTAAACAACTATTCAATTGCAAACAAGGAATAACAAAAAGATGATGCAGGGCGAATTCATTCTATCAATGCCATTTTTTTTTTTTAAATTTGGCTTTAAATGTGTAGTTTTCGAATTTTTCTTTGGCAACACTGACTCAGTCCGTCAGTGCCTTGCTATTGGTATTAAAAAGTACATGGCAGTACATTAAAATTATTGTTGTTTTTGCTGCAGTTCTGTAGTTGTTGCAGTTGATGTTGTTGTTGAATTGATAATTATGCTGTTTTGTTCTTATAGATACTCGTAGCTATTTAAAAGTTTGTTTATACAATTTTAAGACATTAATTCGTATAGAATTCTGTTTCATTTTGTTTTTTTTTTTTTTTTTTTTTTTTTTTACTTTTTTAAAATGAATGTAGAAATGAGTACGAGTATTTTTTTTTCTTATTTATTTATTTGCTAAATCTGTTTGTTGTTTTCTGAAGGTCATTTTTAATTTTCGCTCGCATTTTTTTATTGTTGTTGAAAGATTTAGTTAATAACACAATATGACAGGGAAAAATATTTCTAAAATGCCCTAGTGTAGATTAAAGGACGACTTGAATATATCATTTTGTTATTTTTAAAATTTCGATTACATCCTCAAAATTGAAAGTTATCGATACAAAACGGGTTTTTGCGATTTATATTTTTAACTTAATTATTTTTGCACCGATTTAGAATATTTAAACGGTGTTTAATTGAGGAGCAGTAAGGCTTCATAAGTAGATTTAATAAATTTTAGGTTGACCAACATTTCAAGGATATATTATAGAAAGAAAAAAATTTATTTGTTAAAATTTTTCCACTTTGTTAGCTTTTTCTGGCAACACTGAGTTCAACACACCACAATTTCTTTTTTTTAATTTTTTTAAAGTAACAATTCTTTTATGCAAACTATATTGGCCTAGATTGTCTGGAAAAAATCTAAATGAGAGTGCAGATAATGAATTTTAACAGATATTCTGTAGTCTATCAGGCCTGTGCTGAAAACCACTTTAACTCACATCACCTGATTTCAAATCACATGTGCCCTTTAAAATCATACGTGTGATATTTTGAGTGTTTCGGTGTGATTTTCAATTGCCGATAGCACACCGAGAAACACAAAAACGGATTGACTTTCAAACACCACAAAATCACACATGTGATATTAAAAGCCCATGATTTTCTGAACAGACCCGTATATCCGCATTTACCTCCAAGAGTTCATGAACTGCTTAAACGCACACTTAACTATTTTGAATAAAAATATTAAAACATGCTATGGTTAATTTAACCATATTAATTTCAACGGCAACACTATGGTTAGAATTATGGTTAGATTAATCCCAATTCAAAAAGCCGCAGCCATATTATAGTTGTCTGCGAACATGTTATGGTTAAAAATAACAAAAATATGTTTCTGAACTTTGACCGTTGATAGCGGCCATAATTAAAGGACAATATAGTGTCGAGAAGCTTACGCGAACTCAGATGACAACTTTGGTGGCTCAATAGAAGGCTCGATGATTTGAACTATATCGCCAACATCTGATAACTAACACATATTTAAAATGATATGCAGACGAAGTAAAACAAAATACACTCGGAAGCTGCCAAATGTCGGTAAGACTAAGGCAGCAAGAATTAACTCAACAAATAAATGTGCAAACTCTGGAAGACGTGTCAACATTTTGTTATCTTGAAAGTCTCTTAACCACATCGGGCAGCTTCTCTGACGATGTAAAAAAAAAAGACAATCTTTTGGCAGTGCAAGATCTTCCCAGATCTCCAGGCAAAACAAAAAGAAAATTTTTAATGTATTGATGCATACATCTGCTCTTCTTTGTGGTAACGCAGCCCGGAAAAATATAAAGTGTATGTATGCACCGAATTATCAAAATATTCTAGACTGTCGCCATTTTCAACGAAAGACTAGTGCCCAAAAGCAATGAAGAAAGACTCCATAAACATCGATATATGAAGAAGGAAATAGATAACACACTCGGCAAAACCTGGAATGAAGTAATAGCTATGGCGTCGGACAAACCGGCATGAAATGACTTAGTTGTGGCCCTGTGCCATATATAATATTGTTAAAGCAACAGCTGGCGAATTGTTTTTTATTTATTCAGGCTGTTTTGCCATATCAACACGAGCAAATGATAGAAATTAGCAGTTGGGAGCCGACCCTAATTTCCATAGTAAAATATTGTTCGGCGACGAATCCTATTGCTGGATGAATGGGCAAACAACTAAATTTGGGGCGATGCCAATCCACATGAGATAAAAGAGCGAGCAATGCGGCCCGAAAAGTCCCTTTTTGGTGTAAAGTTAGTTCCTACGACGTTATCGGTTCATATTTCTTTTGGAACGACTTCGGCAAATCCATCGCTGGCAACGACGAGCGCTAAAGGTAAATTATTATGAATTATTGTTTGCCTGTATTGAATGATATGGACACAACCGACATTTGTTTGGTATTAGTGCAGAATATCCACATTGGACAGTCTGCCTGAGCGATTTGAGGAAACAAGTCAGGTGGAGGTAACGTGAACTGGGCACCGAAGTCATCCTATTTGACGCCGTTCGACCTTTTCTTGTGGTGTTTTCATAAATCGCAGGTCCATGCGAATAAGCCACAAACTACAGCGGCTCTAAAAGCCAACATAACCCATGCAATTGGTCAAAGTCAGCCTAAGTTATGCTTCAGTGTCATGGAAAATTCTATATTTTTGAAGGCGCCACTCAGCGACTAAAAACAGGGAAGTGGGATCTTTTTAAATTTTCGTATATTCCAGTTTCTCTACTTTCTAGTCAGGTAGATACGTAACTTTTTAATTGAAAGGTTCAAGGACCTAAATAAATGATATGGTTATGGAAAATTTTCTAGAGAGTAAGGGTTATGCGCCCATGGTTGTATCTCCACTCGAAGACCAATGAGGTCCATTGTAAATCCCTTCAGTATAGAAAAAGAGGAAAGGGAGAAGTAAAGAAGAAAAGAATAAAATAGTCCACAGGTTTAAGACAGATACTGCGTAGGACCAGCCCCCCTACGGAAACCCCAACAGAAACAGCCGTCCTATTTCCCTGACAAACCCCAGCAGATCGGCCGGATTACATTCAGCGATAAAGTTCGTCGTGAAATCTAGCCCCTAGCCATTTCTGCCTGGGACCCTGCATCCTAGAACAGTGGCACAGTACATGCTCATCCGTCTCTAAATCCTCGGCATCGTTGCCATTCACCTTGCAGTGTCCTGGTACCCAACACAGCCTTATTGTGAATGCCAACATGAGCTCTCTCAGAGCATTCATACACCGTGCGACCAGGCACGATCGCGCCGTATAATTTGGCAATGCTCTTAGCACAGCCTGACTATCGACGCAGATTGTCCCCACAGAACCTCCCTACGATGTGACCCAGTATCACCTCCGTCTCCCTCCGGATCGCTAGGATCTCAGCCAGGAAGACACTGCACTTATCCGGGAGTCTGAATGACCTTTTCACGTCAGTGTGAGCAATAGAAACACCAGCCCAGTGCCAGTGTCCATTATTGGACCCGTCCGTATATATTGCCCACCCCTTAAGCAGTCCGATGGATCCACGACAAACTTTTCTATCCGGGAACTCCACCGGTAGTTTTACACCGAAGTCCAAGGTTATACTCCTATGATCCGAGATTCCCGCCGGAATACTACCCTGATCAAGCAGACCCACTTCTCAAGAGTAATCTATTTGTAATCTATTTGTATTATAATGGACAACATTAGGGAAACCAATGTGTAATACTGTAAAGTATACCTATACATCATGCAGTTGTTGGCAGCACTGCATGTTAATTTGTCTAATATGGTCTATACTACAGTACATTGGACCATGTTGTAAGTAGTCCATTTAAGCCACAATGGACCACGTAGTCCAATATTATCTGCAGGGAAGTTCATGTTATGTTGGGAGTCTATATGAAACTTACGATCAATTTTACAGCTATCACCTCAACAAAAAAAGCTTTTACAAATAAAAGTTGCCCCCAATAACTTTGTGTAATTCAATAGCAACATTTATATGAAATTTATAACGTTAAAGTATTCGTTGGTAGAGGTCTTTGTATGGAAGCTTTACTCAAATATGGCTTCCAACAAAACTATGTACAGTGCACCCCCTTTCGACAGACTTTGTAACCTGGTCTCGGTAGTATTTCAGCACAATGATATTTTGATAGGACATCCTCTTGTGCTTCACTTTAGGTTCAAGTAAGTTGAATTCAGGGTGGTGGGGTACGAACTCCAACTCTGACTCCAAGCGCTGAAATTTTTCAAGTTCGACTCCAACTCCGACACCCGCCTCCGACTCCAACTCCTACTCGTACCTTGATGCCAAATGTATATGAGACTGGTCCTTATTTGACTTTAAACTCTTTTTATACCCTTCACCACTTGTGGTGAATGAGGGTATACTAAGTTTGTCATTCCGTGTGAAACTTTTTTATTATCCATTTTATTATAAGACCCCATAAAGTTTATATATTCTGGTTTCTTGAGTAATTTTAAGTCGATTTAGCCATGTCCATCTGTCTATTGAAAAACTCAAAAGATAAGAACAATGTTGCTGTCAAATTGCTTATTGTTATCCTCAGTAGTTTGGGATTGAATTCCGGCAAAATCCGATTAGTAGGATCAGAATTATGAATCAAAATGCCGAACCACCACCCTAAAAAATGACAATTTTGTTACAAAAACTAACATAAAAGTTGGCATAATGCATGGCATGATATAAGATTTTGCGCAAACTCGTTCTATATGACTAGAAATCATACTGTACGTCTAAAACCGTAATATATATTGCTATCATATTAAAATCTGCTACGTCATAGTTTTATAGGACTAGAAATCACACTGTCAAAATTCGTAAAGATCGGTCCATATAAAGCCTACTCCCGGAAAATTGTTTAGTACGCCTAAAACCGTAATAAATAACGGTATGGTAATACAATTTGGTACGTCACAGTTTTATAAGACCCGAAATCATACTTTAAAATTTCGTGAAGATCGGTCCATAATTCTAGGACGCATATTAAACCTTCTCTCGGAAAACAGTTTAGTATGTTAAACAAACATAATAAATAATGCTATTGTAAAACAATTTGGTACGTCAAATATTTCCTGAAGGTCGGTCCATTATTTACCATATAATGCCCAATATTATGCTCACTCTGGGAAATTATTTAAGTACGTCTAAAACCGTAGCAGATATGGATATTGTGGTACAATTTGGTCCAATTTTGATTAATATGGCCAGAAATAATATCATGCTGTTTTCTGATTATCGGTCCATATTTACCTTAGATCCCATATTAAGCAGCCGTCTGAAAAGCACTTTAAACGCTAAAACAAATTTCTCGACTGTATTGAAATTTTTTCCATTTAGATTTTTAATAACCGAAAACGCTCTACAGGATTTCATGATGATACGTCCATAATTTACAATGTGTCTAATATGAATTCCCCTCCTGAAAAGCATTATAGTTCGGCAAAAACTGTTACGAATCGTGATATTCAAGTTAGTTCAAATTCCTAGAAATAAAAGCATAACACTGTGTGATTGTCGTCCAATTGGTTTAAACCGGAACCAGTTTTTATACTGACGTCCGTTTTTATAAAGATTAATTAATAATTTTTAGCTCTCTCCAACTATCGGTGGATGGTATCAAAAATTCGGCACAGCCGAATATAGCACTTTAACTTGTTTTCAGTGTAGTACCTATTAAATGGTTAAGTTAAGCAGGAAAATATTTGTGTAAAAATTTCAAATCGATAGTTGAAATATTGCATCGCAAATTTCGAAGAATTTTTATTTTTTTCGGAAAATATTAGAAAATTTTTTTAAATTTTTATGCCGATATATTTTCGATTCGAAGTCGCGAGTTTTTGTGGTTAGTATGATTCTGACTCCGACTCCGTTACAAAAGCCTGAACTCCAACTCTTCAACTCCAACTCCACAGCCCTGGTTGTAATAATGAAACACCTTTTAAGCGGCCGGAAAAATCCTACCTTTAGCTATCGGTAATTTGTGAAAACGAACGGAAGTCTTTTTTTAGTACATATACTACAATTTTGTTTACTAACGAAGCCATTTCAGCTTTGTCGTTGTACCCACACCACAATAGTACAGAGGGTATACTGCGTTTGTATTGATGTTTGTAACACATTAAATATATTAGTCCTAGACCAACCTTTTTAGTATGTCCGTCCGCCCATCTGGCTGGCCATGTATACTTTGTGCGCAAAGTGTAGGTGGCAATTTTGGTACGTCAAAACCTTAACATAGGTCCCATTAGAACCCCCTTTCTAAAATCACTTAAAGGCAAACAAATTTCATATAGATGAATATATCTTAATAATATGCGGCACAGAGAACTTGCACATGAGTCTTAACCTCAGAACATAACTTTGTTCTTCCGGTCTCCGATTGCGCATTGGTCGAAAATTTGTTTCTAAATATTGTGGTGTAGGATATTATATGCTCCGATTGCACTTTCCTACTTGTTCAAGTATAATTCTGACTGCCAGCCGTTGCAGCGGCGGATATGGTAAAACTGCAAAGAATTCTGATAATGAGAATGTGACTGTTCTCAAAACATGTAAATTCGACCCGAGTTCGAGCCCTGCTTCAGTCGAGAGTGAAAATTGTCCATTAATTTTAATACATTTCAGGTTTTAAAATTCCTTAACTCATCAAAAATAATTTAATAAAAATTAAATTTGAAGAACTTGTGCTTAATTTAAAATATAGCAAAAATTTGGATTCAAAACCATAAAAAGTTCAATAAAATAAAACCACAAGCTAATTGAGCTCTATGCTAATATTTGTCCTTTAAGTTGAGCAGAACGAGGCCAACGAAAAAAGAAAGACATGGAGGAAAACATAAACACAAAAAATTACTTTGTTATTCAAGAAGAATTCTTAAAAAAAAGAAAAATACGAAACAAACACAAGTGAGGAAGGAACATGCAAATAAATTGAAAAAAGATAATCAGTTACAGCGAATTTCGATCCACCAAGAGAATTACCTTGGTTAAAAGATTGAGGTTTGATTATATACTGCCAGCCGTCGCAACGGCAGAAAGGGGAAACTGCAAAGAATTCTGATGATGTGTATGTGGCTGTTCTCGAAATCTGTAAATTCGACCCGAGTTCGAGTCCTGGTTGAGTCAAGAATAAAAATTGTCAATAAATTTTAATTATTTCATGTACATTTCAATATTTACAAAAAAATTTTAATGAAAATAGTATTTTATGAACTCAAGCCTGATTTAAAAAAACAAAATTATTAATAGCCTATTTCCAATGTGCGAAAGAATACTTTCGTTCGTATAACTACATTGATAACAAAATAGGCTATAAAAATTTGGATTAAAAAGCCATGAACAGTTCCATAAAAAAAATAAAATACTATTTAATTATTTTAGATTGTTGTTGAAAATTGTACCATTCCATTTTCTATTTTCCACATCTTCTATACAACAGTGGATTCAGTACAGTTGGAAACATAGAAGTTCTGGAAGAAAACTCCATCTAACTTTATCATTGCAAAATGTTCTATCTTATCTCATCTCTAGAGAAACAGTTCTGCGTTATGCGTTTCTAGGGCAGCCTAGTCATCTGGTACCTCTGGGGTCCAATTCTAGAGCATGTTTGGCGATGTTACCGGGTCGTTTTTGTAGTGTGTGATCTATTCTTTTAAATTTTGTTTATTCCAGAACTCTTAGATGGATTTTTTTTTTTTGGTGGCCAGAAAATACGGCGTAAACATTTGTCTATGAACTCTTGTAGTCTTTGAGCTATTGAGTTAGAAAAAAGCCAAGTTAAATTTTGCAGAGTAATATTGAATTTACGCATGCATTGTCCATTTAAAACCCATTGTTTCTTGTGGGCCACCCTTTATAATTTTTTAATCTTTATTAGCTTTTCTGGATATAAAAATTTTTATTTTTCGATGAAAAAAAAAAATTCAAATTCATTTATGTCTTTAAAATAATTTGTTCTCTAAAAAAAAAAAATGAGCTGCAGCATCATATAAAATTAATAATCATTAAAAAACAAACAAAAATTTTATATATAAATATATATTTTTTTTTTACAATGAAAAGATTTGTTAAAGTATACAATTTTAACGTTTTTATTTTGTAAAACAACAAAAAAAAAAAAAAAAAAAAAAAAACTGGCAACTAACTGAAAGATGAAAACAACAACAACAAAACTCAAAACATTTTAATTAAAAACAGGAAACATCATAAAGAAGTTGCTGATAGATGGTTAAACAAGTAGCAAATTGATTTTATCTTTGGCAAGAGAAAAAGGAAATAAAACATCAAAAAAAGAAGAAAAAACAAAAATTTTTAATAAAAATAAAAACAAATAAAATTAAAAAAGGTGATACAACAAGGCCAGCACTATAAAATATAATGATGATGGTTGGTCATAAGACAATAACAACAACAACAACAACAACAGAAAAAACAATAAAACGTCATAAGTTTAGGTCATATCGCTTCACCAAATCAATGAGTAATTATGGACCGACTACAACAAGTCCCAACGAGGATGTGTTGCAACACCATCCAACATCAGCGTCTGCCAGTGATGAACATGCACTGCCCAAAACATCTTTAAAAAATGTTTCGTGTACTTTCGCTTAATTATAAATTGTATGCGGTCATAAATTTAAGTCATAATTATGATTCACTTTAAATGTTAATAAAGCAAAAAAAAAAAAAATAAAAAAGAAACAAAAAAATAAGCACTAAATTAAATACAAAATTTGCTACTGGTTTTTACAGCAAAACAAAATATTTATGTATATATTTTATTTATTCGTACGTTCCATCTTTAAATTTAATCAGACTTGTATAATTGCAATAAACTGTTTATTTTTTGTTGCTTTTGCTGCTGGCTTGCTTCTTCTTTTTTTACATATTTAAGACAATTTTAATGGCTGCTAATTTGTGACTTTTTGTTTTTATTTAAATTTATAATTTTTTGAAAGTTTAAATAAAATATACATATATATATATCTTAAACAGGGTGCTTATTTAAGCGATTCCGGGGGCTTTTGAAATATATAAGAAATAAATCTATTCTTAAAGCTGGACATCCGCATCACTCGTTTAGTGCGTTGATAAGTTTATTCATCTGTCAAAAAAGCAGAATCAGTAAAAAATTGTATTGACAAGTTACACAGCACACGCATAGAATGCATTTGCGCATGGAACACGTGAAGTAGGATGTCGTTCTACTTTTGCATGTGTTGCTTGCGTCAAGAAAGTATCAAACGCTTGGAACGCGTAGGGTGGACCTCCAGCTTAAGGTTTCATTAATAGAGTTCGGCAAAAAGCTATAGTCGGTTGGCTTTTGGAAATATTTTCCGCATAGCGAACTTAAAGCAAATTTTGTAAATTAAACAAGTCAGATAGTATAGTCGGCCAAACTCGACCATATGACACCCAACACCACATTATATTTTTTTTGTCTCATTATTTATTTATTGAATCTTCATATATTTAACATGATCTAACAATAATTTATCATATCTTATACTAATACTTTATTTTTGTCCTGCCAATGCCAGACGAAAATTTTTCTCCTCACGGTTTCTGTTCACATATGTAGATGTTTAGCGCTCTTCTCGTCGGATGAGTCCTGCAGTATCTCTTCTCCTTAATCTAGAGTGGCCGCTGTCATTTAAAATATTTCGAGCTAGTGGATTTGGGTGCGACTCAAGCATTTTTAAATATTTTACTGCATACTTCGTAATAATAGTTTTTACTAATGGCACATTGAGATCCTTGTGAATATTTGAGTTTTTAACATACCAGGAAGCGACTGTGATTATTCGAAGAAGTTTATTTTGGAGCCTTTGGATTTTTTCGATATTAGACGCTGAGGCAGTGCCCCATAATTGAATACCGTAGCACCAGATTGGTTTTAAATAGAGTTGTAAGGCAGAAGTTTGCAATCCAGGCTACGAACAGAATTTCTTCCAATAGGCCAATCAATTTGAATTGCTTTAAGTTTCACTTGTGTTAGTTTTGCTTCTATATGGCATTTCCATGATAAACGCCGATCTAGATGAATACCGAGATATTTTACGTGCGATTGTTGGGGCACTAATTGATTATTGATTTTAATAGGGGGACATGTCTCCCGGCGCAAGGTGAATGTTATATGTACGCATTTTTGCTCATTGACCTTTATCCTCCATTGTTTTAACAACTTTTCCAGTTCAAATATATGATCCTGCTTAAAAAAGCTGTATCATCAGCAAATGTTGAATTTAGGGTGTGGTTATTTGTTGGCATGTCTGAGGTATATATTAAGTATAACAGTGGGCCCATGATGCCTCCCTGAGGGACTCCAGCGTCAATTGGCTGAGGAGAACTTATAAAATCACAATCTTTAATAATAAACCTTCGACCGACTAAGTAGCTTTCTAACAGCTTGTGTGTATTTACTGGGAAGTTTTGCTTAAATTTATGTAATAAGCCTTCATGCCAGACTTTATCAAAAGCCTGAGAAACATCGATGAAGAGAGCGGAACAATATTTTCTTTCTTCAAAGGCTTTTCTTATGGCGTTAACTATACGATGGGTTTGTTCAATTGTGCTGTGTTCTCTTCTAAAGGCGAATTGATGGTTAGGAATACATCTAATTTCATTTAAAATTGATGCTAATTTTGACACCAACAGCTTCTCAAACAGCTTTGATATGTTAGACAATAAGCTTATAGGTCTATATGACTCAACTTTTGTGGGATCCTGGCCTGGTTTAGGTATCATGGTAACTGAGGATACTTTCCACTCTTGTGAGTAGTATTCAAGGCGTAAAATAGCATTAAAAATTAATAGAATAATTTTCTTTGCTATGCTGGGTAGCTCCAAAAGCATTTTGTTACTGATTTTTTAAAAACCAGGGGCTTTCTTGTGGTTTAATATCGGTACTACAACAAGTATAACTCGTACAAAAACCACAACCAATTTGTTTGTGTAAAATCATTGTACAATGTCAAGAACCGAACCAAAACAAAACAGAAACAAAGATATTAAACAAAATGTTGACATCCAACAATTATAAGGCTAAAGAAAAAAAGTTATCAGCAGAGCTTTTAGGATCACCTGTAATGAATTCGCCTTGATACTCGTACTATGCCTTTGGTAATTTCAAAAAAAAAAACAAAAAAAAATAAAAAAAAGCCAATAAAAAAAACGGTTTCGGGTTCGATTAATATATAGGTTCGGTCTGAAAAAGTGCATTCGTTTAGACACTAACAATTTTCTAAAAAAAAAAATTTATAAAAGGGCTAATTGAACCCACACCATAATAGTGGAGAGGGTATTATGCATTTCTGCTGATGTTTGTAATACCTTAACATTTTAGTCCAAGACCCTCCTTTTAGTATACCGATCGGCCCAGAAACACTTTCTTAGTCGAATTGGCTAGCATACTGAGTTAGTACAGTATTGTTGAAGAAGTGCGATATGTTTTTTTTTTTTTTGGTTGCAGTATTTATACGCCATCCAGTATAAATAAAAATCAAGTAACGTGACTCCAAGTTCATTTCTCATATTACTGCACTCTTCACCACCATAGATGGCGAGGGTATATTGTGTTTGTCCCGATATTTGTTATGTTTGTACTGCTTGTGCTAAAAAAAATGCTTATAGATCCACCTTTTACACTGATAGAAAAGGCACTTTGGAGTGTGACGTTGAATAGTGCGGACGCGTTTATTAGCTAGTGCTTCGAGGTGTAGATTGCGATCGGTTTTTTAGTGGTATAGACATTGGTGAAATTCGTGATTTTTATATCAAAAATTTCCGGTAAGTCTGAGCTATCTGAGGGTGGTCGAATTTTTCGGAACGGTTGGTGGATGCCGAAGATATAGACAGATTACTAATCTGAATATATTTTTTATTTCGGTGTGTTTTTTGTTTTTGGCGGCGTTCGTTTTTTCGATAACGGCGGCGTCAGATTTATTTTTTCGATACTGCGTTTACACGGGAGTATTTTTGGTACTGTGTCTAGACGGGCAATAGTTTTTGTCGCGACATCGCTGACTGCTGACATTTCTGTCAGAGTGCGGTTCATTCGTGGCGATTGGTGTTTTGGACTTTTGGCTATTTATTTTTGTTTTTTCTCTGATTTTACGGTTCGGTTTCGGTTGTTTGGACATTTGGTTGACGACTTGGCAGTTTTGAGGTTGGTCTTTTTGAGTTTCTGGTGTTGTTGATTGGCGATTGGTGATGCCTCCGGCTAGGAGGAAGCCGAAAATTCGTCACACTGATAGTGAGGTTTCGAGTGCTGAGGACGGTGAGATGGGCGCTAAGAAGAGGTTTAAGCCTGGTTCTCCCCAGGCTAAGCGTGCTGCTGCTGCTGCTATGGCTGGAAGTGGTATTGCTGCTGCTAGTGGTGGTGAGGTTGTTGCTGCTGGTGTTGCTGGTGCTCCCATGGCTACTACTGGTAGTACTGGTGCTGCTGCTGGTGTTGCGGGTGTGATTGCAGTTGACGAGGACGAGGTGGTGGTTACTACTGACGCGGCGTCCACTGTGGCTGGTCCCCGTAGATCAAGGAACAGGAGGAAGGTTGGAGGTATGGTGGCTGCGGATGGCGAGATCTCGGGGATGAAGGAGATTACGAGAGGTCTAACGGCGGTGGTGGTTAAGGAGGGAGTGCCGACCAGGCTGGCAAGTGAGGTGCTGGACTACGCGGCGCAGTATGAGGAGGTCTTGATGCGGCTCATCGCAGAGAATGAGCGGTTGAAGGGGCGTCTGGATGTCGGTGTGGCTGCTGGGCCCTCTAAAGTGGCCTCTTCTGGTGGTGGTGTGTTTGCTGTGCCTAAGGCGCCTGAGGCGGTGGTGGTGGCCCCTAAGTTGCCATATGCAACGAAGCCGGTGGAGACGTGGTCGGTGGTGGTGAAGGGCAAAGGTGCCCCTGTTACGTCAAAGGAGGTGGTGAGCAAGGTGGTGGAGCAGGTGGGTCCAACGCTGGGTGTACGTGTGCACGAGGTACGGCCAACGCGTGATGGTGGTGCGGTAATTCGCACTCCCTCCGTAGCTGAAAGGAGGAAGATTGTTGAGAACAAGAAGTTCGAGGAGGTAGGACTACAGGTGTCGGCGGCCGATAAATTGCGCCCTAAGGTGACCGTGCAGCGTGTGCACGCAGAGATCACCCCGGATGAGTTCATGGAGGAGTTATATGAGCTGAACTTAAAGGAGATGTTGTCCCCTGAGTCCTACCGTAAAAGTGTGAGACTGGTGAATAGGCCCTGGAGGGCAGATGGAGGTCCAGTTAATATTAACCTGGAATGTACGCCGAGAGTTGCGGAGCACCTTAGGGCCACTGGCGTTTACGTTAAGTGGTTCCGATTTTTGGTGCGTATCCAGGAGCCAGTGTTTGCGTGCTATCGGTGCCTTGGTTTCGACCACCGTATCAGCGAGTGCCGTATGAATGATGATGTGTGCCGTAGATGTGGTGTGATGGGACATGGTGCCCCTAGGTGCCAGAATGAAATTCGTTGCCGGAATTGTGCGTTCAAGGGCTTGCCCTCGAACCACCTTATGATGTCGATGGTGTGTCCGGTCTATGCGGCCGCGGTTGCAAGGGTGAACGCTAGGCATTAAACATGGAGGGTTTCCCGATCTTTCAGTTAAATTGCCAAGGTGCCTACGCGGTGATGTGCGAGTTGGGACAGGCGATGCGGCGTCGTGGGGTTCGTTTTGCGCTTTTGCAGGAGCCATATTTCGCGAATGGCTGCGTGAGGGGCTTGCCGGGGGGGATGCGAGTTTATACGGACGTGAGGGGAAACTCGGCTATTGTAGTTGATGATAGGGACATGGACGTAATGTTAGTTAGTAGTAGCCAATGGGGGGTGTGCATTTCTGTGGAGTGCGACTTTGGGAAGATGTTGTTGGCTAGCATCTACTGTGTAGGTAGGGAGCCTTTGGATGCATACTTAAGCTACATGGATACGGTGCTACTCTCTGGGAGTAGTATTCCTGTTATCCTCGGACTTGACGCAAATGCATGCTCTCGTATGTGGTTCTCTAAGATGCCCAGAAATGTTTCTGGACATCCGAACTTTATGCGAGGAGTAATGCTTAGCGAATGGCTGGTCACAAAGTGTCTCATTGTTGTCAATGAGCCGAGTGAGTTGTATACTTTTGATGGTCCAAATGGTAATAGTGACATTGACGTGACGCTCGCGAATAGCGCGGCATTGACGTGTTTTGGACTTAGGTGGAGGGTTTGTGACGAATGGGGAGTAAGTGATCATAATCCGATTGAGATTATGGTCACCTTACGCGAACGGACGAGGGAGACGCCTCTGCCTCTTAGATGGCGGAGTCACGGGGTGGACTGGGACTTTTATGCTAGGGAATTTAGAGAGGCGGCGCTAACGCGCCCGCTGGCTGACTATAGGGCACTGACGTTAGATGACCAGGTCAGCATGATTAACCAGTGGTTGCTCACGGTTAATGATGCCGTACTAGGTCGTTTTGTTAGAAGGACGCCTAGTAAGGTCAAATGGTGGACGGCCGAGCTGGAAAGGATGAAAAGGTCCGTCAGGCACCTCCGGAGGTTATTCCAGAGAGCCAGACGTGCCCGTTCTGACGATCTAGCTCTGCGCAAGTCCACTTATTTGTCTGCCCTCAAGACGTACAAGGACAAGCTTGTTAGGGTTAAGGAGGACGAGTGGAGGAGTTTCGTACGGGACAATAGGGATGACCCGTGGGGTACGGTTTACCGTATCTGCAGGGGTAGAGGTAAGGTAGCTGACATTGCTTGCCTCCAGGTTGACAATGCTAATTTGTCTTCATGGGGGGAATGCGCTGACACACTGTTGGGGGTCTTCTTTCCGGGAATGGAGGTAGTTGGTCGTTCCCCTGTTATACAGGAAACGGTCGGCCCTCCGGACTTGGTGAGGTCGGAAGTTTCGGACAGTTTTCGCCGCGTTAAAAGTAGGAAATCGCCAGGTATTGATGGTATGACTGGAGAGATGGCCAGGGCCATCTGGAAGGCTATACCGGAATACTTGGAGTCGATCTTTGGGAAGTGTCTGAGTGAGGGCTATTTCCCTAGGGCTTGGAAGTCTGCTCGGGTTGTTGTGCTCCTGAAGTCTCCTGGTAGGGTGAGGAGTGATCCTCGCTCTTACCGGGGCATCAGTCTCCTCCCGGTACTTGGAAAAGTGCTTGAGAGGATAATGGTGACGCGACTGAAGGCGGACAGCAGCGAGGAAACTTCGGAGTACCAGTTTGGTTTTAGGGAGGGGAGATCCGTAGAAGACGCGTGGCTGCATGTTAGGCAATGTGTTAGTAGCTCTACTGAGAAGTATGTGCTGGGAATCTTTGTTGATTTTAAGGGTGCGTTTGACCATCTCCACTGGGACGCGGTTCTCGACAGGCTGCGTAGTGTAGGCTGTCGTGAGCTCAACTTGTGGAGAAGTTACTTTAGCTGTAGAAAGGCTTGTGTGGTTGGTGCCAGCGGCACGGTTTGGAGGGATGTTACCCGGGGGTGCCCGCAGGGTTCTGTCTGTGGTCCAGTAATATGGAACCTCATGATGGATCCACTGTTGGCTCGACTGGGTCGTCTCGGCAAGCTGTGCGCATATGCGGATGATCTGCTCATCCTGATCGAAGGGCAGTCTAGGCTTGCTCTGGAAGAGAAGGGTGGGGGGGCCATGCGCATTGTTAATGAATGGGGTGCACAGGTCGGTGTCGAGGTTGCCCTTGACAAGACCGTGATAATGCTGCTTAAAGGCAGATTGTCCAGTGCACGTCCGCCTGTCATTAGGTCTGGTATCGTTAGTCTCAGATACGCGACTCAGGTCAAGTATCTGGGAATAATGATGGGTGAGAGGATGAACTTTTTGGTTCATCTCTCTTATGTTCGGGATAAGCTGACTGCAGTCGTTGGTAAGGTCAAGCGCATTCTTAGGAGCGACTGGGGCCTCAGCAGGCGTGCTGTTCGAACCATTTATGGTGGGCTGTTCGTTGCCTGTGCAGCGTATGGTGCACCTGTATGGTACGAAACAGTTATGACTGTTGCTGGCCGAGCTAAGGTGCTGTCTTGTCAGAGAGTTGCTATGCTTGCTTGCATGCCGGTCTGTCGAACGGTTTCTACGGATGCTCTTCAGGTCTTGCTGGGTGCGGCTCCTCTTGATTTGGAAGTGATACGTCGTGCTATCGCTTTTAAGATCAAGAAGGGGCTGCCACTTCTTGGGCATGATTGGGTTTCTGCTGTTGACGTGGCGAATAAGGGGAGTAGGGAAATCAAGGTGATGTTGGCCGATCATCTTGATTCTAGGTGGCGGACGCGCTGGACGGACTCTGACAAGGGTCGTGTCACGTATGCTTTCATACGTGATGCGGTCTTCGTACGCGAGCGCCCAGATTTTGGCTTCGGTCTTAGTCTGGGGTTCTTACTGACGGGACATGGCTCTCTCAATGCATTTTTGCATAGGAGGGCCTTGTCGAGTACTTCGGACTGTGGGTGTGGGCAGGGACCTGAGGACGTGTGGCACGTTATTGCCGAGTGCCATTACTATGATGACATTAGGGACTTAGATAGTATGGGCATCACTCATACTGGGGCGGGTTGGGATTATAGTAGGGCCTTAGAGGACGATCGGACGATGGGGAGGTTGGGGCAATTTGCCCGTGATGTGTTTGCTAGGAGGATACAGGAGTAGTGGAGGCGGTCGTGCTCGCAGTCATTTGCGAACCGACGCTCGCGTGTATCGTCGAACTGTCCGCTCTGCGCATTGTTGTCGTGGTTCGGAGGTCAATTGCTGGTCTTGGTGGGAGCTCGCTGTGTTCGTGTCTGGTGATTTGCCCATGCTGCTGTTGCTTGTGCCGGGACACTTTTATCTCTGGTCCCTTGGGGCTTGAGATGGGAGTGTCTTGGTGGAGTAGCGGCACGCTGTTGGCTGATTTCCGGAACGGCCCCCTGCTCTGTTGCTGCGTTGTTTGGTTGCTGTGGGTCATTTGTGACCTTGAGTCTGTCCGTGAGGGCGACTGTGTTTATTGTTGTTTTTGTGGTCATTGTTGTGTGTGATGTCCTTTGCTGGTGTCACACGATGTGGCCAAAGTGTCGCTCGTGAGAGCGGCTGTTTACTGTTTTTGTCTTGTCTACTGGTGATGTCTAAGTCCCTATATGTAGATGTATGTTATTTGTTGTTCGTGCTGCAGTTTGCTGTTCATGCCGCATTACAGTGTGCTGTGTTGGTGCGTTGCAGTTGATGTGTTGCTGTCCAGTTTGCCGCTGTGCCGTGTAGCCGTGTTGCCGTGCTGCCGTGTGGCAGTGTTTTGTGAGCTGGAGATTGCTGATTGGGCCACCAGTCCCAGGGCCGTTTGGGGTCCACTGGTAGTAGCTTAGGCTACGAAGCTGACCGGAGTCTTTATCTGGTACCACGGGAACCAGGAAGCCCCTGGGACTACGGTCCCAGCCTGGTGAATGGTGAGGCCCCTTCGGGGGAGTAACGTGGTGGCTGTGGTTTAATACCCATATCGCGGGTAGAGCAAGTTATTGCTCGGTGTGGAGTTGCACTGCAACCGGTTGCCATTTGACCATAAAATGGTAGGAGTGTTAGATAGGCTCCGCCCTTGACCGAGGGGGATGAAGTGCCCAAACGCACGGATTCAAAGTTGGTACCTCTCTTCTGGTGTCACGGCTTTGTGGCGAAGGAAGAGGGGGGCGGTGGTCAACGCATTGTATTGGCCCAGTGTTAAGAGCACCGTGAGGAAGGGTCACACTGACGATGATCACGTTAAAACGGACAAGTATCTGATAGAAAAGGCGTCATAACGCTGGTGCATTTTTACATCAGTACTATAAGACACTTGTCTTCGCTTTTGACCCCATGGCACTTTACATCACTGTGATGTCAGCCCTAACATCACTTGGCCAAATTGTCAGCAGGGCTCAAAAATTTAAATTATGTCACCAATAAGATGACACATTGGCATCACAGAAATTACGCATCGTAGTCGGTTTTATAAAGCATGTCATCAGTGCGATGACAAACTGTCATCAAATTGAGTCATTGTAATTTACCTTAAAATCAAATTGAGAGAATATCATTATTTACTTACCCGATACACATGTTTATTTCATTTTTGTTGTATTCCGTCCTCTGTTAACAGTAGAACTCTCAACTATAAGACACCAGCAGCATGCCCGATATGGTTTTCGTAATAATTCTACTCTAAAAATTTTATGTATTTAAATAAATAATTTAAAAAAATAGAATATGAGAATTTTTGCTTCCAATTTTACTTTTTAAACATGAAAATAATGTTAATAATGTATTATACGTCATCGCAATGATGACAGTTTGTCATCGCACTGCTGATGGCATAATATATTATGTCATCGTACTGATGACATGATATATTATGTCATTGCACTGATGACTGTTTGTCTGTAATGATTTCAAAATACGTCAGCGGTAAGACGCCTTTTCTATCGGTGTACACAAATGTGGCATCGAATTGATGCAACTGTATTCATAGCGTAGTAGACGCATAAAATATAAAAAAATTTTAGGATGACGTTCGTCATTGGATTGATGTCATTTGTAATAACATTGATGTCACAATGATGTTAGGGCATCATCAATTTGAAGATGCATTTTCTATGAGTGAGTACAGCTATCGGGTCCAAATCATTTTCTGAGTCGATCTAACGATATCCGTCCGCCTGGCGGATTTTCTGTTAAAGCAAACCATGTGCGCAATGCACAGATCACAATGTTGTTAATAATTTGATAAAATTTGGTGAACACATTTTAATTATCACAAAGACGAAAATGGTGAGAATCGATTCCCAATTTCACATAGACCCGCCATACAAACATCTCTCCAATAAGTCCTTCTCCACACACACAAAATTAAACTTTGTCTACATTTAGATAAAAAAAGGATTTATTTGCAGTCTATTATTATCTAACAAAATTTTATTGGAATCAGTTCATGTTCGACCATCGCTATACAAATATCACTTCCGATTTTTAATGCCACAATTTCTTATAAACGTTGGCTTTGATATAAAGTTTTGCGACAATAACTTTTGTGAGAGGGTATAATTGATCATAAAAGCATTTTCAGACGGAACATTTTATTATATAGATATTGATAGCTAGATAATATTTGGTCTAAAAGTCTCTTATATGAATCCTAAACTAATAAAATAACGTTGTTCTAATGGGTTAATTACAGCTCATTTGTCCCAAATAGGGAACACTCTCGATTATTTTTCTGTAAATACTGTGTTGTAGGTTATCATAAGGTCGGACTTGACCGACTATAGATACATTCTTACTTGTTTATTATAAAAACGATTATAATGTTTTTATAATGATTTCTACAAAGTTTCTTTTGAAGTGCATGTAGGTTTTTTTTTTGTTATGAAAAACAAAAAACAAAATATCTTTAAAATATTTCTAAATTGTTAGATACATTTTATTGTATTCCTTTAAATCTTGGTTTGTTTATAAACTAACAATAGATAAATTCCTCTTAATAACATTATTACTCGCATTATAAAATTTCCATATTTATTTTCTGAAAAGAATCATATAGATTATTCTTTTTTATATTGAGATTTTTTTTGATATTATTGTTGCTGTTGTATTCTTAAGACTATAATTGTAGTGGTTGTTGGCAGACTAGTTGGTTGGCTGTTTGGTTGGTTGGTTGGTGGGATTTAAACCTTTTTGTCGGTGATTTATTATTCATATAAAAAATCAATCATCTTAAGTGTTTTATAATACAAATTTATAGTTACATACAAAGAATTATTTTTTACTGTACAAAATATTTTTACAATTATATGTAGAAATAGAAGATTTATTTGTATGTGTCTATTATATCTATTAAATAAATGTTTATTTATATATTTGATATTAATTTTTCTTATTGTAGAGATACATATTTACTGATTTTAAATATGCAATAGATATTTTGTTTTTTGTTGTTTAAATAAAACTTTTATATATTTTTACACAATTTATTGTCGGTGTTTTTTTTTTAAATATTATTATCTGAAAAATTGTTTTAGTCACAGAGTATTACACTCAAAGAAACTTTTGATTCGATATGGTCACAAGCAAGAACTTCAATCTGATAGCAAAAAATTCAAAAATTTTATGGTCACTTCTAACACAGAAAAAATTCTCCAAAGTTGTTCACCAATTAAAGCATTAATCAAAAATAAGCTCAGTTGTAATAAAAAATATAATCAACTGAATTAAACGTTTAATAAAGTGAATTACAATTGGCTGGGTTTTCTAATTCGAGTCAATTAAATAAAGTAATATTGTTTCAAAAAATTTTTTTAATTGTTCCAATCAAATTGCCTTGGAAGGAAACCGCGAGTTAACTTGGAGGAGGACGGCTGGTTAGCAGGGCTCCGAACTGGCCATAGGACCTTCAGTTTCTACATTGACACCCCAAAATGGAGGGCGGAGTTAGATCTGCAGTCTACTGCCGGGAACTAGGTATTCGGAAATCTTATAAGCTTCCCGATTACTGCAGCATATTCCAGGCGAAAATATTTGCGGCCAAGATGGCTGCTGATTTGGCACGTAGCTCCGGTACTAGGACCTCGCACATAAACTTTTTCCTCTATAGTCAGGCGGCGATCAGGGCGAAAACCGCTGAATATTCATACTCTTCTATCGTCCGGGAGTGTAGGGACTCGATAGATAGACTATGTGCCATTAGGAGGGTACACATATACAGGGTTCGCGGTCACCAGAGCATAGAAGGCAACGAGAAGGCGGACAAATTGGCGAAACGGGGGGTCCATTCACCATACGATAGGGTGATGGCGATTCTTGCTCCAATTCGGAATATTAGGAGAGATACGGACTCTGCTATACGGAGGAGATCAGAGGCGGTTTGGGAAAACACCGGAACGTGCAGGGTTTCCAAGGTAATGTGGGGATCCTATGATCCGGAGTCGTCGAAAATTTTTCTGTCGCAATCGAGAAGGGACTGCAGACTTCTGGTAGGCTTTATAACGGGTCACTGTTGGACTGCGGTATACGCCCAGAGGGCGGGCGGCTGAATAGTGACAATTGTAGATTATGTGGGGTACCAGGAGAAAAAGAGGCAGTGGAGCATATACTCTGTTACTGTCCGGCACTCGTGCTCTCCAGGGCGCACTGTCTGGGAGATCATTACTTCCAAGGTCTCGGGGAAATCTCTGGAATTGGGTTAATGAGACTCCCATTCGTTAAGAGAGTGTGGGGTACTCTGAGTATCATCACATCGGAATGACCTTTTTTTCTGACTTTCTTCTGCGAGTTATCGTACTACGTGTTAACGGTAGGGACCTATTTGGTCTATGCGGGATCTTTGTCACCGGCCATTCTAAACTAATCTAATTAATTTGGCTTAATTGAAAATAAAAATTATAATGTTTTTTTTCTTTGTATATTTTAAAATATAAATGCATATACACACAAACTTTAAAATATTTTATGTTGTATTAAAGTTTGAAATAATTATCAAAGTTGTTTTTGGTTATTTATTAAAAGATTTTGTTTGTTGTGCTTAATTCCCTTTTTTTAAAAAATTGATAAAACAAATACTGAAATTTATTGTTGGAAGATAAGCTATTCCTATGCGCATTTCACTGGATTGTAAGAAAAGATAAACTCATCACTGATTTATTGTTTGGTATTTTGTTTAAGCTTTGATATCGTTGCAAAAAAGACTTTTTTAAATGTTTGTAGGCAATTCTCATTCCCTCTATAATCTTGTTTGCTGATAGCTTTGGTTTTTCTAAAATTATTTAGGAGAACGTTTCCTGATGATCTGGCCTAAGCAACCAGTGAAATGCGTATAGGAACAGCTTATCCTCCAACAATTAATTTCAGTATTTTTTTTATCAATTTTTCAAAAAAAGGGAATTAAGCACAACAAACAAAATCTTTTAGTTTGAAATAATTTGTAAATGGTTCAATTAACTGTGTTGATTGAAAAAAATATTTTGATTTGTGTTTACGTTTTATATAGCCTATTTTGTTGGTAATCACATTTCAATTAAACATATTGTTTGAAACTCATCATTAATTAATATTTTTTTTTTTTTTTTTTCATTATTTATTTATTGAATCTTCATATATTAAATATGAACTAACAATAATTAATCAAATCTTATACTAATACTTTATTTTTGTCCTGCCAATGCTAGACGAAAATTTTTTCTCTTCACGGTTTCTATTCACATATGTAGATTTTTAGCGGTCTTCTCGTCGGATGAGCCCTGCAGTATCTCTTCTCCTTAATCTAGAGTGGCCGCTGTCATTTAAAATATTTCGAGCTAGTGGATTTGGGTGCGACTCAAGCCTTTTTAAATATTTTGCTGCGTACTTCGTAATAATAGTTTTTACTAATGGCACATTGAGATCCTTGTGAATATTAGAGTTTTTAACATACCAGGGAGCGACTGTGATTATTCGAAGGAGTTTATTTTGGCGCCTTTGAATTTTTTCGATATTTGAGGCCGAGGCAGTGCCCCATAGCTGAATACCGTAGCACCAGATTGGCTTTAATATAGAGTTGTAGAGTAGGAGTTTGCAATCGAGGCTAAGAACAGAATTTCTTCCAATAAGCCAATTAATTTGAATTGCTTTTAGTTTCATTTGTGTTAGTTTTGCTTCTATATGGCATTTCCATGTTAAGCGCCGATCTAGATGAATACCAAGATATTTTACATGCGATTGTTGGGGCACTAATTGATTATTGATTTTAATAGGGGGACATGACTCCCGACGCAAGGTGAATGTTATATGTACGCATTTTTGCTCATTGACCTTTATCCTCCATTGTTTTAACCACTTTTCCAATTCAAATATATGATTCTGCAAGTAGCGAGATGCTTCATGACAGTTTTCGTGTACGCTTAAAAAAGCTGTATCATCAGCAAATGTTGAAGTTAGGGTGTGGTTATTTGTTGGCATGTCTGAGGTATATATTAAGTATAACAGTGGGCCCATGATGCTTCCCTGAGGGACTCCAGCGTCAATTGGCTGAGGAGAACTTATAAAATCACCTTCTTTAATTATAAACCTTCGACCGATTAAGTAGTTTTCTAACAGCTTGTGTGTGTTTACTGGTAAGTTTAACTTCAATTTATGTAATAACCCTTCATGCCAGACTTTATCAAAAGCTTGAGAAACATCGATAAAGAGGGCGGAGCAATATTTTTTTTCTTCAAAGGCTTTTCTTATGGCGTTTACTATACGATGGGTTTGTTCAATTGTGCTATGTTCTCTTCTAAAGCCGAATTGATGGTTAGGAATACATCTATTTACATTTAAAATTGGGGCTAATTTTGACACTAACAGCTTTTCAAACAGCTTTGATATATTAGACAATAAGCTTATAGGTCTATATGACTCAACTTTTGTAGGATCCTTCCCTGGCTTAGGTATCATTGTAACTAAGGATACTTTCCATTCTTGTGGGTAGTATTCAAGGCGTAAAATAGCATTAAAAATCAAGAGAATAATTTTCTTTGCTATGCTGGGTAGCTCTAAAAGCATTTTGTTGCTGATCTTATCAAACCCAGGGGCTTTCTTGGGGTTTAAATCATGAATAGCCTTTTCGATTTCTTTTATCTCAAATCTAAGTGGAACAGCAGCTCTAACAGCAACAGGTGGCAACTCGACTGCAATATCGGGAGATGTATGCGGGGTAAATACGTTTTTCAAATGGTTAACAAAAAGATTTCCTTTTTCTTCATCATTTCGTGCCCAACTTCCATTGAAGTTTCTTAATGGTGGTTTAGTGATAACTGGTCTATTAAGATTTCTAGCTGCACGCCATAAAGAGTAGTCTGATTGAGAAGTTGCATCAAGTTCCTTTAAATATTTTTCCAGGGAAGCCGTTTTCTGAGACTGCAGTAACTTTCTTAGCCTTTTTGTGCACTCTTTTAGTAAATTCTTAAGTTGAGGGGATCTATGCAATTGCCATTCTCTTCGAGCTCTCCTTTTTTCAGTCAAGAGACGCTCGACATCTGCAGAATATATTTTACTATTTTTGGTTTTTTTGAGGGTTATACTAGAATGTCGAACGGCTAGTTTCAGATAACTGTCAAAATTTACAATAGAAATATCCACATTCTCCGGTGTACTAAGCTGAATATTTTCAGTGCAGTGGGTACTGAGATATTTTTTATATTTTAACCAATTAATTTTAGTGGCTGACGTCACTAAGTTATCAGACGGAGATACAATTATATAAGGATTAAATATAGTAAGAATTGTAGGTGTGTGATCAGAAGATAATTCTAAGGAAGCTTCAACATAAATCGTTTCTGCGGGGATGTTTTTAACCACTCCAAAATCGATGACATCTGGAACTTTTTGCTGATCAGTAGGCCAATATGTTGGTTGTCCGCTCGCGACCACATTTAGATCCATTTTAAAAATTGTGTTAAACAAAACACGACCCTTAGGTGTAATAAGTCGTGACCCCCAGAAAGTGTGTTTAGCGTTATAATCGCCAGCAGCCAGGAAGCAGGGTCCTAATGATTTGAAATATTTATTATATTGGCTTTCTGATATAGAAAATCTAGGTGGGGAGTATAATGATGAAATTACTATGTTTCGATTTAATTCCTCAACGCAAATGTTTGTTGCTTGGAGATAATCTTCACGATGATCACTCACTAAGTAGTGTTTTACTCGGTTCTTTATCAAAATGGCAGAACCTCCACAAGCTCTGTCTCGAGGGTCCTTTGTATCATACAATATATAACCATTGATTTTAAACGTATTTCTTGAGGTCAGATGAGTTTCAGAAACCATCATAACATCAATTTGTTTATTTTTAAGGAAGTATTCTAGTTCATTTTTGTGTTGGCGGATGCCGTTTGCGTTCCAAAAGCAAATTTTTAAACAGTTCATGGCTTGTTTAGTACAGCTTGCAATAACATCGATTGCATTCTTAACATTTCTTGCATCATGTTACCCATTGTGTTAGTGAAATTGTTAACTGTTTGCACTAATGTTTCCATCGTTTTTTCTAGCCGGGTTAAATTAGAAATGGGAATTTCGTCATTATTTGGTACATCACCTTGCAGTGTCATAGGATTAGATTTTAAGACATTAGCGTACGAGGTTCTGTTAGTATTTGGCTGTGGTATCTGGACACCGTACGTGTTTCCTTGATTAGTTGCCTGCGTTTGAGGGGGGTTAAGTTTCTGTCCAACAGAACGCTTGACAATCGAATATACCGGGCACCCTCTATAGTTGGCAGTGTGATTACCACCGCAGTTGCTACATTTTTTTACATTAGGATCATTTTTGGACTTGTCGCACCGGACGGTACCATGTAATTCTCCACATACGACGCAAACAGGGGGTAAATGGCAGTATGCCCTAGTATGACCAAATTCTTGGCAGTTTAAACACTGAACGGGTCCATTTCTTTTGTGCGGCTCTTCGATCGTGATTTTTCTGTACAAGATGTATTTTAAACTGTAAATGGGATGCGTTTCATTTTTTTTTAGCTTAACATCGCCGGGCTCTAACTCCACTCGAAATAGGGGTTGGGGATTTTTTTCCCTATTTTTAATATTTGTAACATTTTTTATTTTGAAGCCTTTTTCTTCTAAAAATGTTTTTATTTCATCGGGGTCCACGCATGAGTCAATGCCCTTAATCACAACTTGAAGACCTTTACTGCTTTTCAGTTGGTACGTATAGAAGCTTTTTTTAAGTGCTTCAAAATTATTAATTATTTTACGAAAATCATTCTCATGATTAATCTGTATTTTTGTCTCGTTTATATTTCCACGCTTGATTGCAGCAACGTAAAACGAATTTTCACCTATCACCGAGATTAAACTTTTTATAAGCTCACTTGAGTTTTGCTCTCTAAGATATATCGGGGGTGGCTTCGACGATTTAATGACGTTAGGTGCTTCAGAAGATTCATCCTCCAGAATTGCAAAACGATTTTGCGAATTTATTCTATCAAAAGATGGAACTTTAGAGGCCGAGGCTACAGCTGAAGAGGCTGGGCTGCGACCCCGTTTGAGAACTGTTATATACCTGTCCATACCAACTTGCACTTGTGGTTTTTGAAAATTTTTTACTTGTGTGTTTTCCGTTGCGTCTGTGTTTGAGTTCATGGTATCGTTTCCTACTAGGAATGTCTTTGAAATGGTAACACTTGATGGTTTAGCCGTTAGGTTGTTGTTATTGTTTTCTGTTGTTATGTTTATTTCCACATTGCTTTCGCTAGCATGAATATTATTTATTTTTGTTATTGATTCATTGTTATTACTCATATAGAGAGTTGTTTTTGGTTTTTTTTCACCGTTGTTTTTATTTTTTTGTTGACTGTGCTCTTCTTATTATGTATTATGTTTTTGTAACACCAAAAGAATAAATAATTTTTTGCACAGATTATTTGTATTATGTATGTACATACATATGTACGTTCATACGTATACTTTTTTTTTCATGTATTTTTTTACTTATTATTATTTTGTTTGTTTTTTACTTGTTCTATTGTTCACTTTAATTTTGAGCGTCCAAATTCGCTTGTTAAATATTATTAACAAATTTATGTTAAAAAAAAAGAATCGTATGCGGAGTTAAAAAAAAAACACGTCTGTTGACAACGAGCACGACCGAACGAATTAATTAATATGATTAATTTTTTTGCAGGCGAAAAATCAGTACGGAATTTAATTCATAGTACAAATTTCTAACTAATATGTTAATTAAAGTTCCCAGTAAAAAAATTTGTCTTTTTTGAAGCACTTAAGAGAAAAAGCGCATTATCGCGCGCTTCAATAAGAGAGCTCTTATCCAGCAGTAAATGCTAAAGAATAAAATATATAAAAAAGATGATATTTTAATGCTGACAATAAAAAGGGTTTTAAAGCGAAAAAAAAAAATAAAAATATATTATGGTTTGCGAAAATGCTGGAAAAAGGCACTTAAATATGTTAATATAGTTAGCCCTTGAAAAATCATTTAAGAAGTGCTTTATTTGCATGTTTTGTTATGTTTAAAGAAGCACTTATTGTCAGCAGAAAATAGTCCTACAAACCGGGAACACCCCATACAAATATCAGGCATCCCATCAGCAGGTTTGAAGCGTTTTGAGGTATGAATTCATACATAAAACCTGCTCATTTTGGAGCACATTTTTTACTGTTTGGTTAAATTAACTGTAAAACCGAAATAGTTTTCTGTACCGATACAGCGATCTAATTAAAATACCGAAACCCAAATAACAAATACATTAATACCAATATCGAAATTAGTTTCGGTTGCAAACCTTGATTGGAATTGTGTTATTTTTATGGGAGCTATGGCCACATATTGACAGATTTCGATATAATTTGGTAAGATTTTTTCTTTTAGTCAATAAATATGTATTCAAATATTCAAGTATTATAAGTAATTACTTGCAAGAAGCGTCACTTGCAAGTTTATTTTTCAAATGTTCTCGAAGCGAAAACATCTTATGGAAAAGCTTTATTTTGGGTTTAAAAGACATTATCATGTTAATGTTATCACGAAATTTATTTAATAATATTAAATATAAATTATTTATATGTTTATTTATTTTATTTTTGGTCTATCATGATGAAAAACTTATGTTTATTTTTAAAATATGTGAATCCAGTATTGCCGTAGTTACCGATATCATAAAATTTCTGAGAAAATATATTGATTTACAATTTTTTTTAAATGCTTATAATTTATGTTTAAAAATACCACAAAGATGTGTTGCTTTGTTTTTTATTTTTATAAATATACAGAAAATCAGCTATAAACATAACTTTTATATTACTAAGTACAAGTAAATTAATACCAAAGGCATACACGGTAACACTGTTTCTTTATTTGTCATTTTACTTGCTGCAAGTGTCACAAATTGACTTGCAAGCAGAGCTGCCGTTTTTGTTTTTTTTTTTTAACCAAAATTGGTTATTTTTTTTCTCAATGTGGAGATGTGAATATTTTTTTCATTTTGGTTACTTTTTTTCTAAAATATAAAATACGTATGAATATGTTTTTCTTGAAACATTTGCAATTTAGGTTTTTTAAATTTTTAACCTTTTTATTTACATGGGGGGTTATTGCGTACATGGAAATTATTTACGACTTCGAACAATGTGTACTTTGCACTACGATTTTCTCATTATTTGATTAAAATGAACTGAAGTTCTTTATACTTTATCGCAACCAAAAAATTCCTTTCAAAACAGTTTGCAGATATTTTTTTAAAGGATTTTTGCTAAAAAAAAAAATTGCCAAATTTGATTTTTATATTAGAAACTGCCATGTTCTAAAATTGAAATCAAATAAAGTTTTATCGATGGAGATTTTCAAGTAATTTTTTTTAAAGGAGCGTAGTTTTTCTGATCTTAAGAGTAGTTAAGATAAGTGGTACTAAAGTAGAAAGTGCATATATCACGCGGAATCGATTTCAGAAAATGACTGAAAGAGTACACAAAAGTAGATTTGGTGTTTTTAAAACCTTGAATATAAGGAAAATGTTCTAAATTTGCACTATTTTCAGTAGAATATTTAATATATTGATTTTTCAAAAATAAATTGACATTAAATCTATAACTTGAGAGCTTACGGAATTTACTGTAAGAAAATATCATGGCCCAATTATTAGGTCTGCGCACAACTACAACAATGCAACAATAGAAAAAACAAACACGCGTTTTGTTTGTGTATATAAATGTTAAAAATGTCAAAAACTTGTCACCTGTTAAGAAAAATGTGTTTTGTTTTAATCATGTATTTATTTTGTTTAATGAAAATTTCCAACCGTAATTTTGGCGTACAATGTTTGCTTCCGAAAAATGGTCTGCGCAAATTTCATGTTATAGGGCCAAATTCCTGCCACAAATTTGACCCCATTTTACACTTTCCACTGGATCTTTTGGCACTGAAAATAACGTTCCACATCCACTTTTAAATGTTTTTACACACTGCACAATAACGCATTTTTATGTTATTACATTTTTTTATTATTATGGATATTTAAAATTTTTATATACAATTTTTGTCCACAATTATTATATTTTATTTTTACAATAAGAAAAACGATTTCTTGAAATCAAAAAGAATATTAAAAAAAATATAATAAAAAATGTAAACAACTTTTGACATTTTGCCCATCTATGCCTCTGTATTGTGATTAAAAACACAACTCTACAAAAAATCAGCAGGTGTTTCGAGCAGACCTACTAATTGGGCCATGGAAAATATATATTCATTTGGCCATATTTTTTAATTTATAAAAAAGCCTTTGGCTGTCAGTCATCTACATTTTCCCCCAATTAATTAAGGTTCTGAAATCGAATTTGTTTATATTCGTTATAATATTATACAATGATTCACAAAATATTTCAAATAGAAAACTTTTGAAAAAGTAATAATTACAATTATAATTTAAAAATACAATTTACAAACAAGAGAAATAAGTTATACCCATTTTAATAATATTTTAGATTAAATTCACTAAAAATGCATTTCGCATATCGCCAACAGTTTCCAATTTCATTTTTTGTTATTTATAACCGTGAAGTACAAATTTCGTTTATTGTAAAGGACATATTCAAATAAAAATTCAATTTATTAACTTAAATAACCTGAATTTTGTATGCAAATTTTACGGGTTTAATGTGCTGTTTTCACAACACAAGTAATTGAACGTGTAGTAAAATGTATATGAAAAATAATCAAAAAACTGAGGGCTTTTCATATAAATTTTACTACACGTTCAATCACTTGTGTTGAAGTAAAAATATTTTTCATGAAAAAGGTCTCAAATAAATAAAACCTTTTAATTAAGTTTCTTCTTATTTTTTAATATGTACAAGAATTACATTTCTTGTTTTGTTTTCTTAATTTGTAATTAATATTTTCATATTAAGTGCAAATAACCTTTGCCTTACAATGCAACTTAAAATAAATTTTTATGTTTTTCTCAATTAACGAAAGGTATTTCTAATTTGGCTATTTTTTTCACATTTGGTAACTTTTTCAAAAATTTTGGTTGTAAAAATTGCATTTGTCGTGGCAGCACTGCTTGCAAGCAAATTGTCTTGCAAGTTGAGCTGCAAGTACGAAAAATGTGATGGTGTTAGTAAAAATGTGTGAGTGTATTGAGTTTTTCGAACTTGCACTTGCATGTGTAAACTCCGGGTTGATCTAAGAGGATATGAATTATTTTCAATAGTTTAATATAACCCCGCTAATCCATTGGCTTGTCAGATGATTAAGAAAGTAATAATATATATTTGGACAAAATTTATTTTAAATACACTCACTATATTATTACAGTAACTGACTGTAGGTTATTAAAGAAGTAATCCGGTCAGTCATTTTTAAATAAATAAACATTTAAAATTCCAAGCAAACTTATTTTTAACTGATTCTAACATTTATTCAAAAAACTAAGTGCACATTAATAGCGATTATCGGTTGCATTTAATATTGTCAGTTGATTAAGTAAAAGAATTCTTTAAATAAAAATGAAATTTAAAACAACTGTAAATTTACTTAAAAACAGATCTATTTATTTTGCATTTTATTTTAACGAAATGTTCATTTAATTTTTACTGTGTAAAATTTAACCGTGAATTCCATAAAAAATGAACCACAAATTCCGTAAAAATAAATGAATTTTCAGTTATTTTTATAATTTAACTATTAAAAAATAACCGACAAATTCCGTAAAAACAAATGAATTTTCAGTTATACCAAGATAATAAGATGGTTGGTTTATGGGCATCACGACTCTCTTCCGGAAAGAAGTTTGTATCGAGATGGTGGCTATGGGAAATGATGGACGGATTCTCCCTAGTTTTTAAAGGGTTGGGCCTTATGACAATTAAAACGTATGTGGCAAATTTTACCAAATTATCTTAAAAATGCGGACCTGTATTTTACACACAACGTTTACACAAACAGACATCCAGCCAGCCGAACGGACAGGCGAACATTGCTAGATCGATTCAAAAAGTGATTCTGAGCGGTATACTAGAAGTTGGGTCTAAAACCAATATTCTGTACAAAATTAAAGCAATTTCCTATTGCAGAGTTAATTTTTCTATTATAACTTAAGAGTTTCCAATTATTGCTACCATGTAGATCATTGTAGCATTTATCCATAATCCATAATTCCATATAGAGAACAACAATTATTTATTTGTATAACGTCTGATGCCATTCTAAATTTTTTTTTGTTGTTTTTATCACATTCTACAGCAAAGTACATTCTTGCTTTGTGCACGTGCGTAAAGAAGAGTACTTAAAGTATTCATCCATATTCATATATTGGCACACTACACAGACTCCATTGTATCTGTATCTTAAAATCTATAAACATCTCTTTCGGTTACCGTCGTTTAAGATACAATTTGATTTGTGTTATTATTTATTTTTTTGCACTTTTTATAACACTTCAACACCTTAAAAGGTGTTAAATGTTGCAAATAACTACAACACCAACAATCAACTAAATACGTGAAATATGGTCAGTAAAAAAGGTGTAAAAAAAGATTTGACTTAAAGGTGTGAAAATTAGAAAAAAATAAAATAAATATTTTTTTCCATATCAAAACATACAAAATAAATAAGCGAAAATAAAAAACGCACTTATTGTTTGTTTTACGCCGATTTTTTTTTTTTTTTTTTGAATGACGAATTTAATTTTTTGTTGGAAACTAATTATGTGTAAATTTTTAGCTCAAAGTTCGTAAAAGTATTCGAAGGGTTATTAAATTATTTAAAGAAAATATAATGAAATGTCAAATTTGCCTTACAGTAAATAAAGAGAGATTGATGAAGTACTTAATTGAGTGTATTTCATTATTAGCTCCCGCTGTTATCGTAATATGTAGTTTACTTCGAGCAAACAGTCAAGTAGAGCCGAAAGTATTCCGTCTTGACACAAAGACTCCCACTGCTCTTTGACTTTAGTAGGGGTTTTCCCCTGGACTTTTTCCTAGCCAGTAGAAAGGGGCAAATATTTGAATTTCCCAGGAAACTGGGCATTCCTGCTATAACGAAAAATAACAAACTAATTTTATAAATTTGAAAAAAAAAACTTTTAAGATGTGCATTTTAATAAATCTGTGTTAATTGTAACTTAATCCTTTCTTTCTCGCAAACGAAGAAGTTCTCTTAAAAATATCTGTTTTCTTTCGAGGAGAGAAACTAATCTTAATTCAACTAAAAGGGAAGGTACTCCAGCCATGTTGTCTTAAATCGATTGACATAATATCAGTACAAGAATGGCAGAAACATTATTGGGTTGTTTATTAAGCCAAGAATACACCGAATGTAAAAATCCACATGCGCATGTGGTTCTGACGTAATTTTAATGTCATTACACGACACACAATGGCCATTGTAGCTTTGAAATAACGTCAAAATTACATGCGCATGTGGAGTTTCACATTTAGTGTACTCTAGGCTTAACAATAATATGTATCCTTTTGCACAACACTGCACGTTGGAGGAGGTATATGGGGGTTCTTGGCAGGAATCCAATTTTTAAATTTGCGATTTTCAAAGCTTACGCTTTTTTGCACTTGACTACGTATTTTGTCTTTTATTGGCACAGTGATGAACTTGGTAAATTAAAAAAAAAATATTAAACAAAAAAGTTACAGTGTTAAGTTAAAAGCTTATAAGAAAAGGTAAACAATTTTAAGCTATTATAACCATGTGAATACATTTGAAGGTAATTTTACCAAAATCTATTACATTTATTAACTCTCATCAACTTCTATCTATTATTTTAAGAGTTGCGCGCATTTAAAGAAGTTATTGTTGGTAAATTAAAATAAGTGAAAATTCAACGGCCAAAAAGTTATAGAGGAACCCCCTGTTTACAAATAACAGCTTCGCCGATTGGCAGGCTGAAATGTTTTGAACTTAAACCAGTTTTAAAATTTTGCTCGAAAAGTGCCTTTATTTGTTTTTATACAATTTTTTCTTAATTTTGCAAAGAAATTTTTGCATAGTTTTAGATAAACTCAATCTAATAATTATGCTCTTCAAAATGATGTATATACCGTTTGTCAAAACCCAGTAGTTTAATTGATGCCACAAAATACATCCTTTTGACCCAATCTGCACTGTTCTATAATATAAAAAATATATGGTGCCAATTTTCATTCAATATATTTAAAAGTAAATTTAACCAACGCACACATGTGCGTAGTGTACAAAGTTGTCAACACATTACAACATATTTAATTTTGCGCGATATAATTCTGTAAGCCTTTAGCCTAGAGTTTCCTTAAAAAAACAGCAATAAAACGTCGATAATAATTAAAATAAAAGACTTGATTGTTTCCAATATATTGTGCCATCTACTAATTTTATACACACACAGACACTTTTATTGTACAGTATCAATTATTGAACAATAATATTGCAAATGTGTGGGTACATTTAAAGAAATATAATTTTTTTTGTTGTTTTTTCATTAAATATTTAGCTGTCTTTTACTGTCAACTAAATCATCTCAAATGTAATCTGAAAGGCTATGATTAACTTAATCAACATTTTTCTTAAACGCGTTTAAAAACTCAAGTCTGTATAAATAAATATTAAATAAATAAGAGTGCTATATTTGACTATGCCGAATCTTATATACACCTTACGGTGGTGCAATACAACAGAAAGTTATGTAAATACCGTTCTTAAGATATAAATAAATCCGTTTTGTGCCACGTCCACTTCTTCAACTCTGCCTACATTGTGTCAATTGTTATGTATTGATAGCCAAGAAGCCTGTACCTAATTTGGAAACTTTATCTCTTGCTGTTCTCTAGGTATACACAAATCTATAATGTCTTTCTTCTCCAATTGATATTGGTAATCCAATTATTTGTTCTAAATTTGGACACTATATATATAAAACCGTCTAGTCTCCATAGTATTTAGGGTCTTTAGAAAGCTTATTTCAATATACACCAGACTAACGAACATCGTTTTATAAACTTTTTTTGCCCTACACAGAAAAAATTATTAAATTTCTCCAATCACGAAATTTATTCCAAATTCATAATATCAAGCAAACAATTTGTTGATTTTGCTCCTATTACCAAAATGATTATATTGATTACTAAAAATTTAAAAATTTTGAAAAATGTTTTTTCAATAAATGATATTTTTAATTTTAATTAAAAAAGTGATCAAAAAACTTCGCCATTTCAAACAATGTGTTAATTCATTTGATTAAATATTGACAATTCCCAACAACAATTCTACACGTTTAATTTATTTTATTTTAAACGAAAAAAATCAATTAAGATTTTTTTGTTATTTAATTAAAATTCAAATTGAAAATTTATTTAAAAACAACTAAAATGTTAATTAAATCAAAATGAAATTTTCTTTCAACTAAAAAAATAATTGATTCAATTATGACATTAATTAAATTTAAATGCTTTTTAAACCATTTTTTTAATTGATAAAACACTTTTTTCTGTGTACTCATTAGGACCCAAAATGTATACCCTTTATAGTGTCTAAGATCTATATTATAGAAATTACAAACGGAATGACAAACTAACGTGTTGCAACATTTTCCACCTGTGGTGAATTCCATTACATTCTGAAACGAAGTAACCTGCCTAGTGGATTCTTTTGTTAGATTTTTTGATTGACACTGATATTTATGAAGTATTGTCTTAATTCTTTATCTCCTTACCATTTGGCCCACTATTAATGAATTTCGTAAAAAATATATTGTTAAGCATCAGCTGATAATAAATACATTTTTCAAAAATTTTTACTATAGTTTTCGTCTGAGTTGATAAGAAAACTAATGCCGGCCCGGCCTTACACTACACAAATTCAGTGGTCAAGCCTGGCACTGTTTAAACGAAACTTGTGACCCACACACTATAGAAGTAACACAAAAAAATTAAAGCATTAATTAAAAATAAAATCAGTTTTAATTAAAAATGTAATCAAGTGAATTAAGCGTTTAATCAAGTGAACTCAACGTTTAATAAAGTGAATTAAAAGTTTTATTGATACTAATTATTTGTTTACTGATGTAAATTAAGCTTTGGTGTGAACTTTTCGCGTCGAAGGAATGTGAAACTAAATATTCTATTATTTTCCGAAAAGTGAAAAAAGTTGTGTGAAACTCATGTCGAAAGCTGTCAAAATAAATTATAACGTTACGTTAGAATTATCATAATATTCAATTCGATGACGATGTGAAATTGCGGACGTTGAGAACGCTTATCACAAATATCGTTGACGGCGACCAAAATTTACTAAACTGAAAACTTTTCAACTACGGCGGCGAAAATACAACTGTCGGCTATACCGAATATTGTAAAGAGCAACTTTACTGTTTGTTGCTTAAAAAACGCTTTGAGAAAACATTCGCATAGTTTTTTTAAAATGACAAAAGCAAAATAATTTAACAATAAAAATACACTTAACCCTTAAATGCCCACTGTAACTTTTAAGATACAACCATTAAAAAAATTCCCACGGGCTTATTTCAAATCAAAATAAATTTGAAACAACACAAGTATGTTAAGAAATCTCAAGAAATTCATCTTAAATTAATTTTTTTTTAAAAATTATAGAAATTTCTGTTTTAATAGCCGTAAACATTAAAAATTATATTTTTAAAAATTAAATAAAATAGGCTATTTAGATCTGAGTAGAAATTGAGGTTTAGAAAAAAATAAAATGTGCCTCGAATATATGTCCGCCGCTATTAGGCATAATCTAAATAAATTGAGTTCCGGGTAACCGCTACAAAGATTTATCCAATGGTTGTATCTTTAAAAATACACTGAGCACTCACCAACAAATTAAAAATTCGTTTTTGTTTCTTATGCACCTCCTTATTATTTAGCTTTGTTCATATGCTGAGCTTTGAAGAAGTATCTGGATATATTATTTTCGGCGGCAATAATGAAATAACCCCCCAAGGATTAACCCCAAAAAATATTTAAACAACCGCTAAAATTGTGGGGCATTATTTAATATGAAATAAAACGTCAATTTTGAAAATGAAGTAAGCTCCCAATAAAATGTAATAACGCCCCAAGCAAAAATGAAATAAAATCCTAATTTTTAATTTCTGCAATGAAATAAGATGAAATGGTTTTAAGAATCACGCGATAGATAGCAAGGTTGGGACTTAGCCAGGCTCAAGGATTTTCTCCTCTATGGTGTAATAAATACCGGCTCTGCTAACTTAGGCCTGGCTTCTCCTCTATGGTATACCAAAGACCGACCGGGTTTGCTGAGAAGCTCAAGTTAGCGAAGCGGTATTTGTTATACTACAGAGGAGACATCCTTGCGTCCGGCCAAAGGCCAGCTATGCAGAAAAGCTTTAGTTAGAGAGTATAAGACACAGCAGCCTCCTCTAAGAGGTCGACCACGTATTGAATCAGATATTCAAGACAAACGTAAAAAACCAAATGTTCATACTGCACCACAACAGGATACCTGGTTGAATAAAATTGACCATTGGCCAATAATGGATAAGAAGGGGAGATGTAAGCATCCCAACTACTCAGGACCAACCCGAATGTATTGTACTAAATGCGAAGTGAATTTATGTTTAACTGCAGGACATTATTGTTTCTATAACTACCAGACATAGCTCATAAATATTTTTTAAAAATGTCGGTATGTGTTGATTTTTGCATTATTACTCGTACTAAAGTACAAACTAAATATCTGTGGTTTTCACGAATAATCGCGTAAGTCGGTTTTTACCGAAATTGAGATATTGATGTCAAAGTGCTACATTTTGCATTAGGTTTTTATAAGTATTAAGCTTTTTAAATTATAATGTAGTATTATTCATTTTTTTCTGCTAAAAACAACTTAAGTTAACTGTTTAATAAAATATTTTGCTATTATAACGATTTATGTCGACATATGTACATCGCCAAAAATTGTAAAATTGCTGAATATGTTTCCAAATAAAAAGCATTTGTGATGTTATGTTGTTATTCGTGCAAAAAATATGAAAGTATTTTTTGAAAATTTTTCTATTAATAACAACTAAAGTCGTAAAAATAACAACGTAAGTCGTCATGTGTTATTAAAATGATAACATTTATTTACACAAAAAAGAACTTATGTGGAGATATGATGTTATATTGCACACACTTAATGAGTCAATCAAACATATGCATTTTTAATCCTTTTACAGATTGTGATCCTGTGAGGATTTTTTCATGAAAACTATGTATAATACGTAGAAAGTCACTGTTAAGAGGATAGTAAAGAAAAGTTTAAAAAAGCATCTACAGAAGCCGCAATTGAAAAAAATAATTGTTTTTGCTCTCCTGAAAAGTTTGGTTTTATAACTTACGCGATTATTCGTGAAAACCACAGATATAAGAATGTATAGTTAGTATGTATATATATATGTTAATATCTATATATATATATATAGATTTAAGTTATATAACTCTTGAGCAATATAATTTTTGTCATTTTATTTCTATTTTAATGTGAAACTTAATAAAAAATAATATTTGTGTATTTCATTTGCATTTTATTTATGTACTTTCCTTGTAAAGAATGTTATTGGGGGGTGCCTGCCCTGTGCATCTTTTAAGATACAGCCACTATTTTCTACATAACTTTAAAAAAAATTCGACCAAATTGGTACGCAGTTGATTTTTTTTTGACCATTTTACACATCATAAATTTCTTTGTTATCAAAATCGGTGTCCTTGGGCATTTAAGGGCTAAGAACAAAATATTAATCTTTTCTGTGTCATTATTTATTGCATTTTTAATATATTTTTTATTCGTAAAATTTTATTTCACCGCTTTTCTATTCGTGAGTTTGTTTGACAGTTCGAGGCGGGAGCTTTTCTGACAAAAATGTTACAAACATACTTTTTCTGTAAATTACCGGGTAATTTCCTTACGTGACAGCTTTTACTCGCCTTACAGATACAGTTGAGTACGCAAAAAAGCTGTTTCATTTCACACATTTCAAATGAAAAGTTTCTCGACTCGGGAGTTACAGAACATGGGCACTGTCCAGAATATTTTTTCCGCGCTGGTTTTTGTTGTCATCACATAAAAAACCGCAGCAAACGTGAACGTTTTTAACATACACTATTCAATTTCACTGTAATGTTTTACGAGCTTGAGCAAATATCAACACAGTTCACTTCATAAATAACAAATCCACTGCCATGCACTACATCAACGCACTGTACAGTACTAGACTTGATTACTGAACTTGTGACGTATATGCATAACGAAATATTTTCCTCATTTTCTCAACTTTTACTTTAAAAAATGAACCGGGAAAGCGGGAACGGAATTTACCGCAAAATGCCGGGATAGGAATTCCTGGGAATACAAAACTCTCATTGAAAACCATAAAGTAAAACAAAAAAATATTCGTACACCTTTTTTTCAGTTAATTGTTTTTGGACAGATTGTAGTTCTCAAGCACATTTTACCTTCAAATTTATGATGTGTAATAAACATTACACCTTTTATAAGACAACCGAACGTTTGTTAGATTTTTTGTTTTTGCCTTTATAAATCTATTTAAAATCGTAATTTTAAGGTTTGGACACAGCACTCCACTAAAAACTTCAAAGGGTGTGAATGTCAATAACTTTAAAATTTATTATGAATGAAACGATTTTTCTTTTGTTTCAAACTTGTGTAACATTTTTTATTTATCGTTAACTCTCAAAGTCTTAAATTTAATTTGAATTTATGGCCGTCTTAAAAATGTGGGCTTAAAATTAAAGAAATAGAGATGTCCGTATATGGAAAGATGTGCGTGTGTCAAAATTTTTTTGGTGGGAGTCTAATACTCGTTCGTTTGATAATGTTGTTATTGTGGGTTTAACTTACTGAATTATTTTTAAATTAAATTATAGATAAAACTTATGTTGTGCTTATGCGAAAAGTCATGGCAGTGTTTGGTTTTGTAAAAGTTGAATATTATCTGTTTTCAAAATAATATGTCATTAATCTGGCAGCGACCTTAAAAGTTTATACCATTAAAAACAGAGTTTATGGATCTTCCTAATTTTCCTCGCCCTCGTAATTCCAGTTGTAGCACATTTAATTTTGGTATATCTTTGGTATATTTAAATTTAGCAAATTGTGAGTTTGACATACATATCGCACTTGTTCCTCGAAACAGAGTCAACTCACAATTTATAAATTTTCAGTAGAGACAAGAAACTCTTTTTTTTATATGTATTCTTGTATTACAAATGGGGATAAAACTGCGTTTTTTTAGGCAAAATACTAGAGAAATAGATCTGAGATTCTTACAGTTTATCGTTTTCTTGCAAAATGTGAAAATTGAAAAATTTTGAGTTTACGCTCTTTAGAGGAACAAGTGCGATATGTAAAGAATATTTGTTTAATGCCATCTGTTTTATACACTTTTGAAAACACAATAACAAACATTTTTATAATCTTCACCGAATGTAAAAGGTTATATCTTCGGTTGATAATTTATATGCCGTATGTGGATTTTTTGCGGTTTTGAGTTAGGATCGATTCCTTAGGTTTTCCGACCTGATCTTTCATTTGGCTTAATTTGTCGTATATGGTATTTGCTGAAGCAATTTTCAAATTATATGTCGTATGTAACTGCCACAAACGACAAATTTCCATATAAAACGACCAAAAAATTAATTTATTATTTAAATATCGTATGTGGATTTTATAAGAGTTCAAACTTCAAACTCAATTTACTCGAAACTATCGGAATCCACATACGACAATTAAACTATCAGCCACCGATATGTATTTAAGATTGTCATTCCGTTTGTAGTTTCTTGATCTAAGAAATTATAAAGTGTAAATATTCTGGGTGCTTAAGCCGTGTGTCCACTACCAAGTTTTCTTGTGGAAGTTGCTTCCAGAAGTGACCTCTAGAAGTTTTTATCGTATAAACACGTATTAGAAGTCGACTTCCAGATGTCACGGCTTGCAGAAATTACTTGCACCAATTATGTGAAAGCACGTGTTTGTTGCTTGTTGGAAGTAACTTGAACGACTTGCTGTGAACTGCAAGTGTTTTAAAGAATTGCAAAAGAAGTCGGGTATACGTCGGTTTGTGGTATTCTCTTCTGCTTTCAGTTTTGTGTTTTTTTTAGTTATTTTCCAAATTTATAATAGCGGCCAAAATTAAATTCCACAAAAGTAAATTCGTTTGGAGTAGTGAAAAAACACATTTGGTAATTGAAAAACAATAAAGTTATACTGGATTATGTCAGACGTCCTCAAAAGACTCTAAGAATAAATTGGTTAATTTATTTAGCAAAATAAGAATTGGGAATTTAGCACGTCATAGAGAAATCTTAGTAATTAAAAGCAAAACGCTTTAAAGACAATAGATAATGATGTAGACGCGCCCGAAGAAGAGGTCAAAAGGAAATTTTTCAGCTGCATGGAATCTTCGGCCCGCAATTCTTCCAGTAATGTATTTTGGAAACTTAAATCTACGCGCCGCAGAACCCAATTTCTCACCCAATCACATTTTTGTTTCTTTTTTTAATTTGTTGTTTCTTTGTAATTAAATATGCTGCGATGACAGCTGTCTCTCTTATGTTGCCACAGGACATTTATATACTGTCATTCGTAAAAAAACAAAGTCTACTGCAAGCTGTACTTACATTGTGTGGAAACAGGTCTGCAATTTATTGTAGCAAGGTCGTCGTAATACCTTCTTAAAACAACTTCTGAAAGCAGACTTCCGCAAGTTTCGGTTTGAGTGGAAACCCTTCAGCAAATACTTGCAGAAGTTTTTCCGCAAGTGACTTGCTAGTGGACACGCGGATTTATAAATAGCGAAGTTGATTTAAGGATGTCCATCGGTTCTTCTGTTTATCTGGAGAATAGAAAGAGCAAAAGCTTCCAAATATGGTACAAATCCGACAAAATGTGGGAAGGATTGGTGAAGTGGGCACTGCCCTTACAAATACACATTATAGATTTCTGTATATCTGGAGAACGGCAAGAGCCGAAGTTTTCGAACTAGGTACAAGCATCTTGGTTATCAATAGACAACATCCGACAACATATGGCTTTAAGTGGATAAGTGGGCGTGACAGAAAATAGATTAATTAATCTCTTAAGAACAGTAAGAGGAGCATTGTCCAAATTTGGTACTCATAGCTGGGTTACCAATTCACAACCTCTCACCCCGTGATCAAAGACATTATAGGTTTCTGCATATCTATAGAACGGCAAGACCAAAGTTTTCGAACTAGGTACAAGCTTCTTGGTCATTAAGTAATACAAGCCATACGATAAAATGTGGTTGGAATTGAAAGGGTGGGCGTGGTACAAAGAAGATGTATCTAAAAAACTATATTTATATATAATTTTCTGTCGTTATCCAACTTGGTGAATTGCATATAAGATTTCTTTAAGTTTTTTCGATAACAAAAAACTTTAGAATGTGGAAGGCAGCTCACTTAGATCCTTCAGCGGTCCCCTTTTGATACCCTGTGCTAATGCCCAAGAAGAAGCAGCCTTACTTCTATCCTAAATACACCTTCTAAACAGATAAACGCTGGCTTCCCAAGGTATCTTCCTCCAATGTCTTGGATTTCCGGACTTTGATCGAAAAAATTACACATTTGCTCTTTTTCCTCATCATTGGAACCTAGGTTTTGGTTTAATCGGTTATTAATCGGTTAATTTTGTAATTGATCGGTTAACCGATTAATAAATTTTTTTTTTAAATTAAGTCATTTCAATAAATAAAAATGCATAAAATATTTATTATTTAGAGATTATTACAAGGGGAATTCATTCCAGGTAATCTCAGTAGTACAACTCGTACAAAAATCACATGCAATTTGTTTTTGTGAAATCATTGTACAATGTCAAAAACCGAAACACATCAAAACAGAAGCAAAGATAATAAACAAAATTTTGACATCCAACAATTATAAAACTAAAGAAAAAAAAATATAAGCAGGGCTTTTATGAGTTTAATAAATTCTCATGAGTTTATTAGTAAAAAAAAACAACATAACAAACATAACAATTCTTGAACTAAATCGAGCAAACAAGAGAATAATTCGTAAATACCCAGGAAAAACTCTTTAAATTTTGGTAATAGGTCGTAGTTATTTCATACGTTGCCTGGTAAGTAGTTGTCATTACAATTGTCATTATTCTGAAAACCTCAATAAATACTTGCTAGTAATGACCTCAGTAAGTATTTTTCACCTCTATTATTTTCAGTTATGAATATTTGCTTACTAATATTCAGCAAAATAACTACTTTTGTTTTCAGTACTGAATATTTACTTACTGGTAACTAGCTCCATAACTACTTATTAGGTCTATTAACTAGCGCCAATTAAATAAAAACTAGTTATTTTTTGGCTTCTGGTAAGTATATTGTAAGTACTTACAAATCAGCTTAATGGTAGTTAAATAATAACTAGATATTTTGTGACTTCTAGTAAGTGTATTGTAACTAGTGAATTCTGTGGACAACTCGAACAAAAATAAGTAGTTATTCAGCCGAAAAATAAGTAGTGTTTATATTTCTCCAACATTACTTGCTAACTTACCAGGTAAGTAAAGTTTTTAATTAACATATATTATTTAAATATTCAAGCGCAACTTTAATTATATAAAAAATGATTTACTTTTTATCCAATATTTCGCTATGTCACTGGATAGCTTCTTCCGGGATTCAGATATTTGGTTTTTTTTCATAACTATATCTGCTACAACTGGAGAAGCAGATATAGTTATGGAGGAACTACTAGATACATGTATTGGAAGATTATCTATTAAACCAAAAAATTTAACAAAATATGTAGGTGATTTATTTTGTATTATTTCAGAATGTGAAATAGAATAGATAGTGAAATAGAAGTTAAACATATTAAACTCCTTCCACCGGGATATTAGATTTACAATTGAAACGGAATGTGATCATAAACTTCCATATTTAGACACATTAATAATAAGAAAGGAGAACAATTTATTAGTAGATTGGTACCAAAAACCAATTTCGTCAGGTAGAATAATTAATTATTTTTCAAAACATTCGAGAAGAGTTATTATAAATACAGCCAAAAATCTTATAGATAAAGTTATAAATATTAGTGATATAGTTTTTCATAGAATTAATAAAATAAAAATAAAAATTATTTTGGAGAATAATAGTTTCCCAAGAGAATTGATTTGTAAATTGATTGGACAGTACAAAGGACATAGGGAAGGTAATGTGAATACGGTTACTGAACCTAAGATTTACAAGTCTTAAACTAATGTACCAATGGTTTCTGAAAGATTGGAAAATTCTAAAATTTTTGATATTAATAATTATAGGATGGCTCATAAAACATTTGTTACATTAGATAGATTATTTAGTAAAATGAAAGGTAGGACGGATAAATTAGATAGATCTAATATTATATACAAGATACCTTGCGAGGGTAAGGATACTGAAATATGTAATACAGTATTTATAGGTACCACGAAAAACAAATTAAAAACTAGATTAGCAGGACATAGGTCTGATCAAAAATATAAAAATACATCTTTTAAAAAAACTGCATTGTCATCCAAATTGTGCCAATTTCAATCATGCACCAAATTTTGAAAATACAACTGTTTTAAATACAGTAACAAACTACAAACGACGCTTCATGTTAGAAATGTTACAAATTATCAATACACCAATAGAACAAAGAATCAATTTTAAAACAGATACAGACAATGTAGCTCAAAATTATAGACATTCAATTTATAAGAATAAGATAGGAAATTAAATAAGTTTATAAAAATTTAATAGAATAATTTTTGTTTCCTGTGTATAATTTTTATTATTTTTCATAATTGACAATTTTGTTGTTTAACTAAAATTTTGTTTTAAGAATTTGTTTAAAATTAAAAGATTTTGTTTGTTGTGCTTAATTCCCTTTTTTAATAATTGATAAAAAAAATACTGAAATTAATTGTTGGAGGATAAGATCTGGCCTAAGCAACATGTGAAATGCGCATAGGAATATTTCAGTATTTTTTTTATCAATTATTAAAAAAGAGAATTAAGCACAACAAACAAAATCTTTAAATAAATAATAGTATTCCCAAAAACAACTTTGACAATAAATTTTTGCAAGTGTACGTGCATAAAAACTTAACTGGCAAATTGTTTTTATTTTGATTTTTTGCGAAAACAATGAAAGCACTTTGTTTTTGTTTTTAATATGTTTTCTCTTTACCCACTTACAACTACAATTAATGTTGGGAGAATTCCAAATAATTGTAGCGGGAAATGTAAGAAAAGATAAACTCATCACTGATTTATTGCTTGGTATTTTATTTAGGCTTTGATATCGTTGCAAAAAAGACTTTTTGAGTGTTTGTAGGTAATTCTCATTCCCTCTGTAGTTTTTTTTGCTGATAGCTTTGGCTTTTCTAAAATTATTTAGGAGAACGTTTCCTGATGATCCGGTCTAAGCAACCAGTGAAATGCGCATAGGAACAGCTTATCCTCCAACAATAAATTTCAGTATTTTTTTTATCAATTATTTAAAAAGGGAATTAAGCACAACAAACAAAATCTTTTAATAAACAATAGTATTCCCAAAAACAAATTTGATAATAAATTTGTTTAAAATTTTATAAAAGAAAAAAACCAAATAGGTATCTGAATCCCTGAAGAAGCCATCCATTGAGATAGCGAAATATTGGATATAAAATAAATTTTTTATATAATTAACCTTGCGCTTGAATATTTATTACATCAAACTTATATTAGAAGAAAAGAAAACTAAATAATTTAATATATATTATGTTAGGTTAGGTTAGGTAGTTCAATGGTTTCAATAGTTTAAGGAGACCTTAAAAAAAGTCTTAAATAAATAATTTCGCTTAAATGTTTAGGATTTAGCCGATTTTAGTTTTGATAAAACTTGACTTGGAAAAAATTCTTTCACTTATCATTGATGTTGGAGAAATCGAAATTAACCCATATCTAATTTCTCAGTCCTTTTCCTGGATTCATCTAAACGTATAGAGTCCTGTTTAAATTTTTTTTAATTTTAACTCTATTAATTGTTTCGATTTATTCTGTTAAAAAATTGTTTTATCAATCTTCTGAAAAAAATATTTTCCAAAAACATGCCTTTTATATATGAGACGAAAAAAATAATTAAAAACTCAAAAAATATGTTATAATTGTACGTAAAAATTAAACATTTTGTTTCGTCAGTTAATCGGTTAATCGACAGAAATTAACCGGCTTAATCGTTAATCGAAAATAGCCAATTTTTAATTAACCAATTAGTTAATCGGGTAGTAGTAATGAATACCCTAGTATTCCCTGAATACTATACCCAGTCTCCTCGCATAAGTCGCTGCCGGCTAGTGACCAGTTATTACTGAGATCACTTATTTGCTGCCTGTTGAACCTGAATAGAGAATATGTCCCCGTTCATGATAGAAAAGCTAACGAACAGTCTGCCATAACTGTACAAGTCTTTAAGATTCGTTTCACTTACAGTGAGCCAGTGAAAAGCCAACAAAATTATCTACAAATCTCTCATCCATTAGACCACCTTGCTTGGCAGGCTAATCTGCTATTTGGCTACCCTGACAGTCTGTAAGCCCCAGTTTCACAATCTCATTTAAAATACATATATCCGACATGCTGCAGTTAACGTAAATGTCGTTAAGACACCCTCTAGGGCTGCAATGGCAGCCTTGCTTTCACTAAGTGCACATAAATACTTAACGATTGTTTCTGGTTTGTTCAGATTACAAAACCCTTTTGTGACGATTAAATCACTTAACAAATCTTCTATACTATAATCTTTCCAATAAAACAAAGAACAAACAAAAATTATTAGCCACAAACGTATTTATACGCGGCTATTAAAAAAACCCGCTCTTAGGAACCGGAATTAACGGTATTAAGCACAAAGTGTTTTGAATAAGATTTTTATTAAACGTCTTAAAGATGCTCAAGTCCTAAAGTAAATAATAAAGATACTTGGACTTTGTTTTAGTATGTAGTTTATTGTGATTTTTTTTTTTTTTTTTTTGGTTTAAAGACATGTTCTCTTTAAATAAATAAATTTTCTAAAATTTATTCAAAACACTCAAGCCCCAACTCAACACTCGAGAGATTTTATGCTAAAAGTGTTAACAAGTATGCGAATTAAATAAGCAAGTTTAACGGACATGTGTTAAAATAACTTAAAGCGTCTTTGGGCATGGATCCAATGGATGATAAAACCCGATGGATAAACAAGGCGAGTTACATGAGTATGATAATGACGATGATCATCATTATCATCATGAACCGTAAACATACAGACAGATAGAAATTAATAAACACAAAACAAAGCCAACAACAATTTATCAACAATCAATATTTAGCAAAAGTTTTAAACAAATAAAAAACGAACATAATAATTAATTTTTTTTGTTTGCTTTCTTGTTCCAACAACAAAATATTGTTGTTGATTTCTATTTTTTTTAAAATTTTTTTTTTTATTTAAAATAAAAAATCTTATCTGAGTGTATATTTGTGGTAATAAATGTGCGATAAATTAATATAAAAATTATAATGATTATAATTATCACTACCATCATTATGATCATAATATTAATAACAATAATGCCCATTATTATATTTGTTGTTGTTGATTATCATGATCAGTATTTTAGTCATGTCAAGGCATAAAAAGAATTTATAAATTTTATTTCTCTTTTTTTTTTTTGTTTAGTTTTCGTTTCTTGAAACTTTCAATATCGTATTTTTATACTTTGGCACGTGTTGAACATTATTTTTTTTATTTTTATTTATTGTCAGATTATGAATTTATTAATTTAAAAAAAAAAAATATAAAAATTATTTCGTATTCTGAAACAGAAAACAAACGAACTGAAATCGTCGTAATTATGCAAATTGTATATTGTCTATCGTTGAGGATTTCCATAACAAAACAATGTAATAGTTGATCTTAAAAAGTAAAAGAAATCTTTCAAAAAATTTCAGTATTTTTTATAAAAATGTTTGGCATTCTTAAGATGGACAAAAAAAGTGGTAAATTTAAAAAAAAAATTTACATATCCGATTTTCAAATACGAAAATGCCGCTGTTGAAATTAAGCTCGTATACACTTAAGGGCTTGCAATACCGGGTTGGTCTTTGGAATTCAGAATTTTGGGCTTAAAACAAGTTTTACCTTTACCTGCAATGTAGCAATTTACCGAGTACTTCTTTGACGTACAATAGTGACATAGATAAAAAAAACTATTAACCCTTAATGGGCAATCTTGAATTTGACTGTGTTTTAGTATTTGTGTTGAGTTTTTGGCTTTGGTGTGTTGTAAAATTTTTTGTCCAACATTTTTGTAGAACATTTCATCCCTGGTCTCCCCCTTTTTCGGGGTGTTTTTAACGATTTGTTAGAATAAAGTCAAAAAATGTCGTTATGAGGTGGAGTTGTAGGGTTAATATGATCCACAAAAATTTTTGCCATTTGCTATAAAGTTACTGATCATACCCAATACCTCAGATGTACACTCATAAAAAAATGTGTCTTTATATTGATGATGGTCTAACATCAGAATTGTGACATCAATGTTTTTACAAATGGCATCAATGATGCAAAAAGTGACGAACGTCATCCTAAAATTTTGTCATAGTTTATGCGTCATCTATGCTATGACTACAGTGACATCAATTCGACGCCAAATTTTGTGTTCACTGACAGAAAAGGCGTCATAACGCTGATGTATTTTGACATCAGTTCAAACAAACTGTCATCAGTGCGACGACGTAATATACCATGCCATCAGTGTGATGACAAACTGTCATCAGTGCAATGACAAACTGTCTCTAGTGTAATGACAAACTGTCATCAGTGCAATGAAAAACTGTCATCAATGCGACTACATAATATATAATGTCATCAGTGTAATGACAAACGGTCATCAGTGCAATGACTAACTGTCATCAGTGCTATGACATAAAATATAATGTCATAATATATTATTAACATTATATTCATGTTTAAAAACTAAAAATAGAAGCGAAAATTCCCATATTCTTTTTTAAAATTATTTATTTAAATATGTTCATCAAAATTTTCAAGTAGAATTATTACGAAAACCATATCGGGCATGCTGCTGGTGTCTTATAGTTGAGAGTTCTTCTGTTAACAGAGGACGGAATACAACAAAAGTGAAGCAAACATATGTAACGGGTAAGTGAATAATGATATTCTCTTAATTTGACTAAAGGTCAATTACAATGGCTCAATTTGATGACAGTTTGTCATCGCACTGATGACATGCTTTATAAAATCAACTCCGATTTGTAATTTCAATGATGCCAATTGATCCCATTGATGACATAATTTACATTTTTGACTCTGTTGACAATTTGGCCAAGTGATGTTAAGGCTGACATACATCACAGTGATGTTAAGTGTCTTGGGGTGCAAAACGAAGACACTAGTCATAGTACTGATGTTAAAATACAGCAGCGTTATGACGCCTTTTCTAGCAGTGAAAAGAAAACATAGTTTTATATACCGATATGATTCAAAAACAGGCCAAAGCTGGAAAACTTTAACCGCCCCTAAAAACAAATTCCACGTTTTATACGTATATTTTGTTCTTTTTGGGTCTCCTTTACCAGAATCCGTTGTCAGAACCCCGTAATTTTTTTTCGTGTTGAACTGTGTTATTTAACTGAGCCCAGATAAAAAAAGTCATCTCAGAAATAAGTTTTTTTTTCACTAATACGATCAGAGGTGCCCCTATGTTTTCATAGGAACTATAGGATATAATATATAATATACGATCAGATGAGAAAGGCTAGGATATTTAAATTTTGTTCATGTATTTTCTCTATGTATGACTTATTTTGTTATGACAATATGCCTAATAGGTCCAATATTTAGCCTAGCCCCCATATAAAAATTTCCTCTCGAAATATCAATTTTTTTTTTTTGGATAAATAGATCTTGAGGAGTCCCTATGTAACGCATTTTATATGTCGTTTAATTGAAATTGATTTTGCAAAAAAAAAACTACCTACAATTGAGCAAGAAACCCTAAAAGTTGTTATCAAAATCAAAATTCTGAGCTTCAAATATGATACACAGAACATTCTTGCCCAATCTCTTAAAATCCGAATTTAGAAGAGATGCAGTGGCAAAGCTGAAAATACATACATACATATATATCTCTCTGCCTTGTTTTATCTCAAAGGTCTTTGGTTTTTAGGAACTACTGTTGTTTTTCGCAAACCGACAACGATGATCATAATAAAGGCAATCATAATGAAGCTGATAATGATGGTTGTGATGACGATGATGACAACATCCATAGGCTGGCTTGTTTTTATACATTTCTTTATTTCATTTTTTTTTTTTTTAGAAACAGTCAATGACCAACAATAAACAACAACAGCAACATACAGCGTACAAAGGTATGCATGCATGTTTGTACTCATGTATGAGTTTATATGGATAAATAAAATTCACATATTAAAAAACAACAACAACAAAAAGAAGAAAAATAAAGGAGGAACAACAATAAAAGCAAGCAAACAACGCCATATATACAAAAACAAACAACAACACAAGAGGCAGAGGCAGCAACATTCAGCAACAGCCGCGCAAATACTACGAACGAGGAAAAAATTATAAAAATCAACAGCAACAGCAAAATATCGTAAACAGATCATCGAACTTACTTTTACAAAGTTGATGTCGTTGTAGTCTTCGTTGATGTTGTTGTTGTTGTTTTTGTTGCTGACGATATTCGTATTAAAAAACAAACAACATCAAGAGAAAAAAATGTGATGTTTATATTTTTCATTTTATACGAGTAGAAACTAACAAATATTCATCCCGACATAAAACTTCAGAGAGAGGGGAAACAAGAGTCCGTGGCTTGGTCTTCGTTGTCGTCATCTTCTTCTTTTTCTGGTTCTTATGCCTGTTGTTGATGACATTCCCAGTTTTGTTGATGGTGGTGTTGATAGAGGGCTCGCTGTTTGCAGTTAAATGTTGATCCAAAGAAAAGGAATACAATTTTCAAAATAATACTATATGAGTATTCTAGTGTAAAGCAAATGTTACCGTTATAAACTCAGATACATTTGGATCCGGAAATGTGCCGACAACAAAAGATATTCATTTTTGAAAGTGTCTTCAGATAGAAACATTTCGTATTATAAATTTTATATTCCAACGAATTTTCGTTCTATATAATGTTTGTTTTTTTTTTTCGAAATTTTAATCATTCCTGAATGACAGGTCTATTATTGATCCATTAGTTTTGAGGGAAAGTCACTTTTAAATAATGTATTTGCATATTGTTGTAGACTTATTAGCGGACAAACTTACTTCGTGCTTTTTGGAAACGCTTTAGTTGTAAAAACACTTCTCCAACGGTTCCCAAATAAATATTGCAGTGATCCGCGTAAGCTCATAAAATTTTAGTTGAATTAGTAAAATTATTTATAAAACGGTTTATACCCTGCGAGAAATTGGTGTCAATTGATTCAACAGAACTGGTCCTGGGATTTGTGAAAATAGAATCAGAACAAAAAGAAATAACTAATGACATGTGAAAGGCGATCAAATCCCTTAACTGAGGGCAAATTACGGCATTCGATATCGATCGAAGCTTCCATTTAAATTGTATTGTAATTTCGATCGATATCGAATGCTGGTAAATTAAGTAAGAAAAAGCGGTAGATTTTTTAATTTTGTATTAATATTTTTTTATATAAATGATTTTTGATTTATTTATTAGGACCGTTTTTGCAGTAGGTTAAGTATTCACCGGTAGTGTGATACATTTCTTTCCGACTATTAAAAAATTTGTGCTTAAAATTAATTGTAGTAACTAAACACTAAACATGTTTATTGCGACTAGTTGTGTGACTCGTCAAAAGGTGGCTGTTAGGTGTCAATTAACCCTTTCCAATGACAACCCTATGTTAAAGTGATAGGTCGCGTTCATATAAAGTGTTAGGACTCTCTGCCACCAAAGAACTTATCACGGGACTACTTTAGTGTCAGTTCGCTTCCCTCTAGGGCAAATACATAATTATTTTATCTGATAAATATTTCTTCAAATTTGTTAGCCAAATGCGTTTGGGGGTCATCGAACGGAAGCCAAATTTTAAAGAGTCCTTGATGTTAAAATAGGTACTCAATTAGAGCGTATCGTAGCCGATACCAAGCATATGCATATGGTTAAGTATTTCTCTTTTTGGTTAATTCAGAGCCAATGTGAGAGCCAATTGTTGAACGCTTTTTGAAGTCATGATTTATGATCTACATGATATACATATGCCTTTGACTTCAACAATTTCGTGGCCCTTAACTTTTGGATCGTTTATGATATCACAGAATTAATTTATTTTTTTTTTGCTGTTTTGTATGTTTGTATGGACCTTAATAAGCATTAACGAGTTTTCAGATTCGATAGGACGTCGCACAGTGTGACTCTTGTTACCTTTAGGATGCCAAAAGGGAGAAAAAAAATGTTCTCCGATTTTAATAATTTTATGCTATGTAATAGTAAAATGTACAACTATTACGAATATGTACTCAAAACAAATCAAAAAAACAACAATTCACATGATAACAGTTATCAAACTTGTGTCATTGTGACAAGTGTAGTAAATCTGTTTATAGTTTTCATTTTTTGTTGAACTTTGCGGTGGCATTACTTTTGTTTGGCAAAATATTTTTACAAAAGTCTTTTTGCTTTAATTAAGTTGGAACCTTTTCTATAAAGACTGGCAATTTTCTGAAGCTTTAACGTTATTATTTCAATTTTTAATCAATGAAAATATGCAATCACTAAAAATTGAGTGATTTCCAAAAATGTTTGTTTTTCGATAGAGAAAAACTTGCATGATTCTATAGAATTCTGTTAAGTGATTATATGGAGATTGAAGGTTTATATATCTAGTTTCAGATTCAACAATAAGTTTTTGCTCCTTTCTGCTATATTTTGATTTTTTCGCAAAAAAAAATGGCAGTTCCACGAAATGCGCTCTTTGATGTTTGGCTCACAAGCAAGAAAGAAGCCAAAAATGATGCCGTATATAATCACATTTGCAGTATAATTAACATTACCAAAAGAAGTTATTGGCTTATTATCCGTACCGGAATATGGAAACGATATTGACTCGGAGTAATTATTTGTATTTCCAGATTGCTTTTTTTAATATGAAATTTAAATTTGTTTTCAAAAATATATATTAATCATCTCAAAACAACTACTAATTGAAGGCATTTGTGTGTATCTAAAAATTTATCGAAATTAAAATTATTTTTCTTTCTTTCCGCCATAATAAGTACTATTAAATTAGATATTATGGTATTTTGAAAATACACCTTATATGGGGAGTGGCCAAAAAAGTGGGCGGACCACGCCCATTTTTTGTGTCCAATGCTGTATCGATCTCATCATTATTATTGCTAAATTTCATTGCCATATCTACTTTTATTTGATTGTTACGATTTTTGGCATCCTAAAAGTAACAAAAGTCACACTGTGCGTCGCACTGTGGCTAGAAATTGAATTTCATCGGCCAAAAGTCCAATTTTTTGTCATCGCCGATTTCAAAAATTTTAATGCCATTCGATAGCAAGCATATTAGAACTAAGGTATCAAAAAAACTAGATTAAAATATTCGTAATTGTGGCTGTGGCATGCTGCTGGAAACAAATATTTTATTTTGTTTTAGAAAAAAATTAAAATTTTTTTTTGTTATATTAATGGGATAGTAGTCTTTAAGAAATGGATCATTACATCAATGTATCATTTATACCTGATGTGTTATTAAATGTTTCCTCAGGTTATATATTTTAGTTAAATCCGAATTTTAGAGGAGTAGAACTTGTTAGGGTCAAAAGGGGTCAAAGAGATTTTAGTACTTTAGATTTAAGCTGAAGGTGTCCTCTTTAACCCGATATATACTTGTGCAACTGTTTGGAACTGTCTGTTGAACACTTTTTTCATTTTAATGAAATTACTCGCAACATTTTTTTTGCTCTTTTTATTTAAGCTGCTCATATGACTGAAATATAACACAATGGTTTACGAGCGTTTTGTTTTGAAAAATAATTTTGCTTCTTATGAACGGCTGAACATATTTGAATGAAATTTTAAACTGTCATGGCCGGGTAGCTTTTGTGTTGAATTGGAAGAACACGGGTCCATGGAGGGTCGGGAGAATGACTTGCGGACCTCTAAAATTGGTAACCTCGGAAATTCAAACTTTTAAAAAATTCAAAAATATATTTATGGATTGCAAAAAAAAAAAATTTAACTTAAGCTGAGTTACAAAAAATATGCTTAAATGTTTAGGTTATCTCCTTTGCTTTTGGAGATATTCAGATAAATCGGATTTTTTGGCTTGATTTTTATTTTGTTTTATGTCAAACTGTTATCAATAGTGGGTTCAAAATTTTATATATTGGTAGTAAAGCAGTCTTTAAACAATGTAATGTTGTATTACTGTACCGATTATACCTGCTGTGTTATTAAATATTTTTTCAGGTTCTATATTTTAGTCAAATTGAAGTTCAGAAGAATAGAATTTATGAGGTCAAAAGGGGTTAAGTGTAGGTAGCTGAAATTATCCACTTTAAACCCAAATGCACTTTTGTAGTCAATGGAAAGTAGAACATCGGGACTAAGATGAAGAAGCAAAAGGGCTGCTACAGGACAGACGTAATGCAAAACCAAATATGGAATATTTGGAGGCAATTTTCCAACCGAATGAATAGTAGATATAATTAACTTTTATTGTTATTTAAGCAAAAAATATGTTTTTTGTCCTTATTGTTATTTAAATAAAAAAGAAAATAAACATTTAATAATTTACACTTATTTATTTTTTTAATCTAAAAAGTATTCCAGTGGAACTGGTTCCAGTTGAACCTGTTGTAGAGTTGATAATGTAGAAACCTATTCACAAAATGATCATAGGTATTATTACATGCCTATGCATTTTTTTTTAAAGGTATAATGGTATATACGAGGCGAATGTATATGCATATAAAGGTAATACGAATACTCATTTGTTCTTTCGCTGATAAGAAAATATTTTCTCCAGAAATAAATAAAAATGTTTATATTTTTCGAAAGAAAACATTATGAGTATGCTTGTAGAAGCAATTTTTAGTCAGTTTAACATCTTTACTCCCATATGCCCTATTCCAAATCAAATTTTTCAAACAAAAAAAAAAAAATAATTTGAGTAAAAAATTCTAATAATTCAACACACCGATTTTTATACAATTAGAACAGTAATGTTTTCTAATATGTCCATTATTTTCTAGAAAATTCTGATCAATATCGAGTGGTAAATTGTATTGCCTTTTTTGAACAAAAAAAAAATTTAAAGCCGTTTTCCGGGATTGGGTATTTCTTAATCAAAAATGGGGATGTTTTTCAGTCCACTGTTTTAAGAACTTTTTAATCTACATAACTGCCAAAATTCATTATGATACCTTTATTCATGTTAGATTTATAGAATGTCAAACATTAAAATTATTATTTATATAGTGTAAATGAATAAAAGGGCTTTCAACATGAGTAAAAAATAATAATTTTAAGGTTTGACATTCTATAAGTCTGACATGAACAAAGATATATTAATGAAATTTGCCAGTTATGTCGATTAAAAAGTTCTTAAAACAGTGGGCAGAAAAACATCCTATTTTTTGAATAAAAAATACCATAATTCTCAATCTCAATCATTAGCATTTTCATACTAAATGCTAAAAAACATCAAAAGTTCAACTTTGACCTTAAATTTCTCAACAACTACTGAAGCGATTTTAACAAAATTAACACTGCAAAAAAGTTCAAGAAGTCTTCTCTCCTGCAAAAAAAAAGTTACAGATTTTTGGCCGATGAAAAACGATTTTCAGCCACTGTGCGTCGGTCTGTAAAAGGCAAACTTTAAAATTAATATACCCATGTAAACAGAGTTTATCTTACTTATTTCTTTAGCTGCTCGAAACAGTATGAAAAAAGTTTTCATCCCATTTATACGCTTTACTTAAGTCGAAGGTTTGGAAAATTTGGATTATTTTTGGTCTAAAAAAATGGTCAGTTTATTAAACGAGAAATACATCGATAAAACATAACGGCACCTGTTTTCGAAACGATCTTAAGCGACATTTAAAAAAAATCAATATTGAAACTATAATTTTATGGGCCTATCCGTAATACAATTAATTAAACGTAACACTAGTTCTACAAGTACAACAAGAGAATAACAAAAACAACAAAACATTCAGCAAAATGGTAGAAAACCCTGATAGATTGTCAAAAAGAAAAGGAGAATTTCAAGGAATAATAACACTGAGCTAGAATTTTACACTTTTGTTGAGACAAGCATGGCTAATAGCGTTTTAACCTAAATCGGGTACAAAAATTATTATTGTGGTTATTTTGTTGAACTGTTTAATGGTGTCTAATCCAAATTTTCATATTTTTAATTAGGCTGAAGTTCATTAAATTTAATTTTCATTAAATTATGAAATTGAAACAACATGATAATAATTAAAATTTATTGATAATTTTACATTCTTGACTGCCGTGGGGCCACGTTCACGGCGTTTCGATTGTAACCACATTATCTCTTCAGAGGTCTTTGCCGTTTTACGCGTACGCTGAATTTAGTGCTGCTAACCGCTTTTTAGGATAGCTTTTATTTTCGAGAGATACCGTTATTTTAAAAATGGAGGAGGTTGCACAACATATATTCTCGTAACTCAAAAACGGCTTAGTTCATATAACAATAGGTGCAGTCGCTTTAGAAGAATTTTTTTTTGGCAAAAAAAAAAATAGTTTTTAGCGAACTTTCCAAATTTTTGTTTTTTAAAAATTCATAAGAAATTGGAAAATGCAGCTTTGCTTCTGATTTTGTTTCTCCACGTATAGAAAAAAAAGTTCCAAATACATAAAAAATTAAAAATTGATTTTAATCACTAAATTCAAAGAATCAAGTAAACAATTTGTTGAATTTGCACCTATCACCAAAATGATTATATAGATTACTAAAAATTGTTAAAATTGAAAATTGCAATATTTTTTCAATAAATGATATTTTAAATTTTAATCAAAAATATTATCAAAAAAACTATGCAATTTCAAGCAATCTGTTAATTGATTTAATTACAAAAATAATTAAGAAACAATTTAAATATTATTCAAAAACCGCATATGATTGAAAAGAAATAAATAACTAATAAATATAGTAATTTAATAGAGCAAACAAGTAATCGATTTTTTTTTAGATTCAATGAAAATTTTAATTGAATAAATTATTATAAATAATTGAAATTTACCTTAAAAATTAATTATTCAAATTAATTTAGTTAATTAACAATAAAATTTTAATTTCTCGAAATGACACTTAGAAACTTTTATCATGATCGGTCCAGAAGTTACCACAGGTTCCATATAAATCCGCCACCAGAAAAGCACTTTATGACGCCTAAAACTATATTTTTGTATTGAAATTCAGCAACTTTTTCGCTCTATCAAATTTTTTGATGTTCGTTCCATAATTTATCAAAGGTCCAATATAAAACTCCCTACTAAAAAGCCTAAAACCGAAATGATTTTTTATTTCAGAAATGTGGCCCAAATATATATATGCTATGTTCATATGAACTAGGGATGGGCAATAAATATCGATATAGCAAAATATCGATATTAAAAAATATTATAGCCGATATATATCGCCGATATTAAAAATACCCATATATCGTTACATCGATATTTATCTACGACTATCGAATTCGATATTTTTAGGACTCTAAATAAAATTCAGCATTTTAACCGTTGCTCAACTGGTTGCAATACTGTTGTTTTTAAGAATTGCACGATATATTTTTTAACTAATATTAAGAAAATAACGGCGCTTTTCCATTGTACATTTTCATAGATTACACAGTTCTGTCTCGGGTTTTTAAGAGATGGCAACAAATAAATAAGTGCGGAAAAAATATTCTGAAAAGGGTTTCTAGAATTATGCAAAGAATCGCCTTAATTATGGCGTATTAGCAGCAATAGACTCATGAAAGTTGGAATGTTAATAATTAAAAAAATATTTTGTTTTTTTTTCTGAACATGTTCTTATATTAAAAATAAAATATTGCACAGTTTATTTGTATAGTATGTGTCACAAGTTTCGTTTACCGGCAGTATATAATCCGGCATTATATAATCCCAATGAATTTTTTTTTTTTTTTGTTATATTTCATATTACGAATAAATAAAATTTTTTTTGTATTCTTTACTTTTTTTAAATTTTTTTTTTTTAATTTAGAATTAATCGATTTCAAACGAAAACTTCGTTCGCATAACTTACCTTAAAAACATAATTTTAAAATTGATTTTTGTTTTAAATAATAGTTAAGCGAATGAAAGTTTCGTTCGAAATCGAGGGACGGGCAGTAAATTTGAAATTAAAAGAAACAATAAAAAGTTAGAATGGAATTACATGTAATATGTTTGTTCATATGTAAATAAGTATTGTAATAATTATATTAATATTTTTAAATTTGGTAATAATTTCGGCGTAATACATTTGATACATCGATATATCCATAGTTTTAAATTATAATTATCGATACTCTTAATAAATATCGATGCAATATATATCTATATATTTTTTCAATTTGCCCATCCCTAATATGAACATGAATACTTACATATGTACGTACATACTAGGGAGATCGGACGGTTATTATTCGACCGGTTTTAACCGGTTATTTTAGCTTTGCCCATGTCGCTTATTTTAAAATGCCCATTTTTCGAATATCGAAGAAACCGGTTATTTTAATAATGTGTAATTAATATACATTTTCCACACTCCGGTTATAGATGTAATTTAAGTATTTTCTAATTGAATATTGGTCAAACTTTAACTTTTAATGAAGAATGTCAAAACAAAATGTAACAAAGGTCAAAAAAATTTATGAACACTGTAAAAACAAATCTCTTATAAAAGCGTGTGTTCTTGTAAAAAAAAAACCAAAAACTATTCAAAATACTACAAAAACGTGTGCAGTTAAAATGTAAGAATTTGTGCGAGAGTATTCTTAATATTAAATATATTTTTAAATAGAGGTTATCTCTAGAGATTTTTCGAACGCGATTTAAAAGACAAAGTTAGGTGCTTGAAGTGCCCTAAAATGATAAGTTGCAAAGGTTCTTCTATGTCACGACTTATTAATCACCTTTAATTGGTATACATGCTTGATATTAATGTGATCCATATAAAACTTAACTCAGTTCGAAGTAGTTCTAAAGAGACGACAAAGAATACTTTACTAAAATACGCGGCCAAAAATTAATCAGTGGTGAAATATTAGCCTATTGTGTTGCCGAGGACGAAATGCACTTTAAGGCACTAAAAACTCTTAAATAGTTCTAGCAACTCTTCATGATGAAAACTACAACAATCCGGCGGAATCAACGATATGGGAAAAATTTCTACCAGTTTTATTTATTAAAACACCAAAAACTAAAAACAAAATTCAAGAAATCAAACAGTGTCACTGTAGTCGACGAATTGACAAATATTTCACACAAAAAGCATGTTCAATTCACTATTCGTTTCTATAATGCTGAAACAAAATAATTTGAAATAGATAATCCTGGAAAAGAGGTTTTGTTTGCAACTTTTTAAAAATATGGTTGATTTATATAGATAGCTTAACCACCAACAAATTAAAACTCATTCAAAATAAATTTGGGAGAATATTTCAAATAATTTATTAAATTCCTATAATTTATTTGCTATTGCAAGACGTTTGTCTAGATCAAATATCATTCAACTGTTTCTCAATTGCATTATACAAATATCTTCTTACAAATAAAGTTTAGTAAATAAAAAAAAAAAATTGTTGAAAATTAAGCTAAAGTTTGATCAATTTACTGGTCCCACTTTTCTTGGATTTTATCGTCAAATATTTGTTTGGTCTGGCATATCTTAAGTCATATCTATGTATTTTGTTGGTTCCTTACCTTTTCAAATTGTTTTGTTTTTATTCAAATTAACGTTTTATTACAAAAAGTTATTTGATTTTTGTGTTTTTACTTTTTAAATTCGAATTAAAACCGGTTAACCGGTTATTTAAAAAATGCTTAACCGAAAACCGGGTTTTTTAAAATAGCAACAATTCATAATATTTGAAAGCCGGTTATTGAAAAAGTCAAATAATCGATCTCCCTAGTACATACTTAAGTTATACATTAAGCACGCGGCATGGCATTTAGTATATCATACTGTTTGCAGATATTTGAAAAATCAAGTTGCTTTTGTTGAGAATCTGTAGATTTACGTGGCTATTGAGAGTCCGGGTATTGGAGGCTGTTGTGATATCTTGTATATTTCGTCTATAACATCTGTTTTTACCATACTTCGTGTTCAAAAGATTTCTTGTTTCCAAAAGCAGACCATTGGGAAACACTTAAATTTTGCCGAAGAAACTATCTAATATCCGTAAGAGAATAAATAGTCTAAAATTTCTGTATGTCCTTTTTGTGTTCGGCATAGCGGTGTGTCATATGAACATTAAGCATAGTTTGTGGCTTACTTAAAATTACATTCTTGAAAGTGAGATAAAATTCAAGCAAGACGTAAGAAAAACCTGGAGGAAATGTTCAAAAGAACTGATGAAAATTGCACGGTATCAACACAATACACAATTAACTTTAATGAGACTATGAATGCCATAAATGTATTTAAATACAAAACAAGTATTTAAAAAAAAATTACCAATTATTGAATTAAAAATTATTTTGAGAAAGTCAGTTTTGACAATTTCTAGTGTAAATAATACCCAATTTTACAATTTTAAATTATTGTTTCTTAAACGAAAAAAAAACAGTTAAGGTGTTGATTTATTTAATTAATATTTTAATAGCATTTTAATTTGAAAACAATTAAAATATTAATTAAATCAAAAATTTATTTTTAGTTTTTGTTCAATGGAAAATATAATTGATTCACATTAACTAAATTAAAATACTTTTCAAACATTGTATTTAATTGATAAAAGACTATTGAATATTTTTTCTGTGAAGAAAACAAGCCATAAATAGTTGATATATGCGTACAAGTTTGATTTTATTCAGATAACATGAACAATTTAATTAAACTTAACAACTTCATAAGATGCCCCTTAGAAGTGGAGATAAAATGCAAGTATGTGTTAGGAAACTGTAAGGAGCAAACAAATAATGAAGGTCCTTCAGAAATTTCATCCTCCTAAGGGCGACTTTTTGGCAGTTATGTGTCTTTAGCATAATAAAAGTAGAATATGGGAATTTTTGCTTCTTATTTTACTTTTTAAATATGCAAAATTTGTTAATAATAAAAATCGATGTCACTGTAGTCAAAGCATAGATGACGAATAAAATATGACAAATCTTCATGATGACGATTGTCATTGGATTGAAGGCACTTCTTGCCTAATTGATGTAATTTGCAATAACATTGCTGTCTAATTGTGATGTGAGATCATTTCTCTATGAGTGTACTATTTATACCACCTAAATCCGACCGAGAATGGACTGCAACTTACATGTGTGTGGCGGCAAATCAAAGTCTATTTTGGAACTTCTTGACCGCGTGCAGCAGAAGGCGACAGTAGGCCATCCAATTCGATTGACGCCCTTGAGTACCGTCGCACTGTGGGTAGTATTTGCCTGTTTTATCGTTACTACAATGAGATGTGTTCTGATGAAATTAGCAATCTGATTCCCAAGACTCGTACGTTTGTTCGTAATTAACGTTTTTCTTCAAGAGCGCATCCGTTTGTGATCGATTAGCCCGTGCACCTAATAATGAATTAGACGGAAAATTTGTTCTTTGGCTGGGCTGTTTGTATGTAGAATGAGCTGAATAAACATGAAAAAGTTCCACTCGAATACACGCAAGCACTTTTCTCTCTATCCTCCTTCCCATAACCTATTTGCCTAGTTCCAACACAATGCAATGCATTAGTACGGGTCATTCCCTGAGTGCTGGTCCTACCAAAAAAGAAAAAAAAGGAAAATGTTTCCATTTAATAGTCCATTTTTTTACCCACACATCTTCAAAATTATGATAAATCGTGAAATCTGGCAACAATGATGAAAAGTTACGATAAGATCGAGGACAAACTAGCAGAAAGAGATAAGGAAGACTCTGGTAGCTTCTTAGTCAATTTAGATACTTAGGAAGATTATCGTATCGAGCCTGTTCTGAAAATCACGGCAATTGAAAATCACACCGAAACAAACGAAAAATGGAACACAAAAATATCACACGTGTGATTTTTAAAGGCACATGTGATTTGAAATCACGTGATTTTCAGAACAGGCCTGATACTTGAAGTTTTTGTATAGTTTTTAACATTTTCTGAATTATTTCTTAATATGTTCATTTAATATTTAATCCTGTAATTCTTCTACTAATATTATTAATGGAAAAGTTTGTATCTTTTGAGATTTAGAGGCTTGTTAGTTTGTGGTTTAATCACGTGATGGCCGCTTAATGGATTTGGATAAAATTTGGTGGCCCAGATTCAAAGATAGTGTACTTTTTAAGAGAAAAATCGGGGGGAAAAATTGGTACTTAATGGTCATGATTAAATTATGGGGATAAAATCGGTACTTTTTAAGGGGTAAAAACAGGTAAATTGATACTTTTTTCCTCTTCGATAAATTTAATATACATACAGATTAAAGCCTACATTAACATTCGGTGTATTTCCTAAAATAAACACGTATTTTATAAATATACCTAAGTAGGTCCAGCCATTATTATATCTGGGGCTTAACTTTAGCATATCTTCCGCTATCATGTGCTTATTTTTTCTCACACGGTGGCATTGGTACATAGATGCTTTTCTTTCATACATGTACCTACGGTACTTTTGGGCATAATTTGATCATTTTTATAGAGTAGAGCATCGTGCAAATAAAAATATCGACTTTAAACGGATTGAGTCCCTGCAGATAATTCGACTAGCCCGTAAACGCGCGTAAAATATAGCCCATAAGGGACTAGGACTAGTCCAAAGGTAACCCAAATGTATTGAAAAAACATGGTCTATTTAACATTACGATGCCCTAGCGCAGGACCATATAACCCAACTTTGCATTACAACGGAGTAGTCTTAAAACTACTCCATGTTCATACATATTTCTAGTGGATTAATTTTGAAACTACTCCATGGTATAATCCAGAGGATAAGTTTTAAAGTCGTTTATAAACGAAAACATGTCGTTTAACTACAAACTCTTTTTTAACAATGACATGGTCCATGATTGCATTACATCGGACCATGTTTTAAGTAGTCCATTTTATCTAAAATGGTTCAAGTAGTCCAATATTATTTGCAGAGATTCTATGCAGCAATGTTCCATTTAATCCTTACATTTTTTATGAGGTTCCGGTAACAATTAGATTTATGTTAATTATTAAAAAAATATTTTAGATACCTATGAAATCAAAAAGGTCTTAAAAAATTGTATTCAAAATCATGTTTTACAAACAATTGGAATACCTATTTACTTTTAATTTAACAACAAATTTCTTGTACTTAAATTTACACACACACACACACTTTTATGAAGTAGGTATGTATTTCGTTTTGCCGACGGCAAAATTATTAATACAATTTTTATTTTGCTTACAAAAAAACCCCACCATAAAATTTTTAAATTTCTATGGATAATTTGAAAATGGGCAACAAAACAAAAAAATAATAAAAAAAATAACTGTGTTTTGTTTTCAGTTGTTGTTATTTATTGTGATTTACAGGTATTTTATTACGACACTTGAAAAGAAAGTAATACCTACTTTGTTTCTTTTTTGGCGTAAAATTTATTTGGCAACACTGAATGGAAAAAAGCAAAAATAAAAATATTTGCGATAAAAAGTTGCTGAAAATAACAATCAAACTCATATTTTGTTGATTAAAATTTCTCCAGAGCGACAAGTGTACGATTTAACACACATGCTTTCAAACATGTGTGTGTGGGTATGTGTAAATATACGTTCTTGCAACATGTTTTGCTGTTGTTTTAGCTTTTATTTTTTATCTATTTTTTTCTTTTTTGCAAGTCACACACACTCTGCTGCATACATACGCACGTTTTTGCTAAATATGTACGTGCGTTTGTTTGTCAGTGGCACTGTGTGGCACAATTTGTTGTTTTCAAATAATTTTCTACATGTGAATATTTATTAGAAATTAAGGCGCGAAATTTTATGATTAGTTAGTGAGGTTGGTGCTTGTGCTTGTTATTTTTGTTATAATTGTTGTTGTTTATGTTTCTTAGTTGTTTTTTTTTTTATAATATTTTGCTGTTGATACTTTTAAAGGCTGTGTACTAAAATTTAAGAGACAAGAAATTGGAAAATATATGAAAAGTTTTTATGCGTGGGGTGGTTGAAAATTATAATTTTCTTTTTATGTATAAACCTACCTAATTCTATTTTAATATTAGCAAAATATAAATTAAAATACTATCCTAAAAATTGGCCATTATATAAAATAAGTGATAAAAAATGTGTAGGTATTCAAAAAATTTTTATACCTAGTAAGTGTTGTTTTTTGCTCCTTATCCTTTGTGAATTTTCCATGATATTCCTGGATAACCCTGCAGTCACACGCTTGTGTTTAACATATACTGTTTGTCAAAATTTACATTAATTGAAAGCTGTGACGTAGCCTGCACGTAATTTCAAGATGTCATCAAGAAAACAATTCAGCTGTTAAATTGAGGTAAAATTGAGAGCAATCTCGTGATCACTTTAAAAAGTGAGAGTGTGTGAGTAAAAAAGTGAGAGTGTTTTGCAAATTAAAAGGAATTGAAAAGCAAACCAAATCGTGTAGCCTCCAAGTAAGTTAAATGCACAATCATGAACGACAGATAAACATAACACAATTCCTTCTCCTTTTTTAAATTTTTAATTTGTTCCTCAAAATCGCGGGTCTTCTTTAAGAAAATCTAAGGGGATATAAAATCGTTTGAAGGCTTTGATTGTGTTGACCGAAAACATATCTTCTCAAATGGCAGACAGACCTCTGGAAATAAAATGTTTAAAGTCTTCGTTTCTAACGTAAAGTTTCTTTGCGATTTCTTCTTGCTCATTGTCATTCAAAGGTTAGGTTAGGTGGCGGCCAGAAAGATCCCGCATATAATTTATTGGTCCTCAGCGCTACCACAATAGATGATACCCCTAATGGAAACGATTAGTTCGATGTGATGATACCCAGAGTACTCCGCACCTTCTTGGCGAATGCGAGAAGTCTCAAAATTCAAATTCCGGAGTCTTCCCTCCCAAGCCTTGAAAGTAGTGATCTCCCAGACAGTTTGCTCTGGAGCGTATGAGGGCCGGACAGTGACATGTACTTCACCGTCTCTTTTTCCCCTGGTACACCACAGAATCTACAATTGTCACTAGTCAGTTGCTCCGACCTTTTGGCGTATACTGCTGTCCAACAGTGGCCCGTTATAAAGTCTACCAGAAGCCTACAGTCCCCTCTCCCTAGCGATAAAAGAACTTTAGTCGATTTTGGATCAAAGGATGCTCTGGAAACGCTGAACGTTTCAGTGTTTCCCCAAGCCACCTCTGCTTTCCTCCGTATAGTAGAGTCCGTATCACTCTTGGTATTAGGAATTGGAGATCTGCTGTGCAGTAATTGAACCCCCGTCACGCCAGATCATCTGCCACCTCATTTCCTTCCACACCCTGGTGGCCACGAACTCAGTAGATGGTAGCCTTCTGTTGGAACCAAGTCTATCTATTGAGTCCTTACACTCCTGGACGATCGATATGTATATTTAGTGGCTATCGTCCTGAACGCCGCCTGACTATCTATAAAGGAGTTTACATGTGATTTCCTTGTTTTAGAATTACGAGCCAAATCTGCAGCCATTTTGGCCGCAAATGTTTCCGCCTGAAATTTACCACAGTAATCGGGAAGCTTATATGATTCCCGAAAACCGAGTTCCTGACATTAAACTGCAGCTCCAACTCCCTCATTCATTTTGGAGCCATCAGTATACAAACTGAAAGTTTTATGGCCAGATCGGAGTCCCGCCAACAAGCCGTCCCCCTCCGAAGTAATACGTATGATGTACGGAATGATAAACGGATCGCAGATTACCGTGCATTTCCTTCTACTACCAGATGAATAGGTTGTAGGTTCAGGACTACATACAGAGCCGCAGTCGTTGTGCTACGTAAAGCTCAAGTGATACTAAGCTCAGCGAGTCTTTGAGTGCCCACTAGGTTATTCCGGTTTGATATCTTATTCAGGGCCATCCACCACACAAGTATTCCGTAAAGTAAAATTGGTATCGCCACTGCTGTGTAAATCCAATGTGCAAGAGCAGGGGTAGACCCCAAGTTTTTCCCAACATTATCTTGCATGCGTAGATCGCGTTTGTTGCCTTTTGCAAGATTTCTTCCACATTTTTTTCCACGACAGTTTGCTATACAATATTATTCTCAGGTAATTTGTGTGGTGTTTTAGTTCTAGTCTAGTACCCCCTAGTTTAGGGTCTCTCCACGGATCAATTCTGCATCGATTCGTGAAGAGTATTAGGCTCGTCTTACCAGGATTAACTCCCAGTCCTACTCCAGTTGCCCACTGGTTGATTGTCCCCACAGAACATCACAGAACTTATAGTACCCAGATCCTTACATTCAAAGGACCGCCAATAGAAATTTTTGGAACCAGCTTAGCTTTAGTTTCATAACTTATTCGGTCGTCGAATAAACAAAATAAAGGCATTCTTCGTTTAAATAGTAAGGGTTTTTCTATTGAAATTATAAAATCTTAGAATTTTTGTGCTAATAACCGTTAAGTTTCTTGTCCAAACTACCAGGCCTGTAAATGAGTGCCTCATAAAATCAGTATATTTACCGATAATTAAAATAGAAATTGATTTTTATATATTTTACTAAAAATTTTTTTTTTTGATAGTAAACGAAAAAAGGTACCTACATATAATTTTTCAATTTTTTATATAAAAACCAATTTTCTAAAGTACATTTAGAATATTCATAAAGAATGCGGAAAAAGTTTTATACATTTCGGTATGTGATGAAATTCGATCGATTTCAAAACGGTCGTTTTTAAAAGATGTGATGAATTTCGATCGATTCTAAAATCCATTTCTGAATTATTGTCTTAATATTTTGTTTAGAATACAGTTCAACTGACAAAATGAACACGGGAAATACGAAGAAAATGTAGGTATGAGAAATCAATTTTTAAAGATACTGAAAACGATTTTATCGATTTTAAATCGCTTCTTTTTCGAAAACGATTTCCATTACATACCTGTTTATGTACCATATAAAATGGAAAATTTGCATAGGGTTAACCTTGGACCCCGTTGCACCTCATGTTAAGTTTATCCAATTCGGTTTAAATTTTAACCATATAAATTTAGATTCTGCCCGGTGTACCTAGAAATTCGAGAAAGCTCCAAATGCTGTCACCCTACTGTATATGCGAATAAGCAAGTTTTTATGCATTTATCGTCTAAAAGCGCTAAAAAAGTTTTTTTTTACTTTTGATACAGCCCTCGAACATTTTCTTAACATATATTTGAAATAAAAAACGCTTAATCATGCGTAATGTCGTAGCAAATGTTGTTTTTGGTTTTAGTTGCTGTAGTTGTTTGTGGTTGGATGCTTAAAAAAAACACATTATGAAGACGAAATTACTGAAAAAATAAAATAAAAATGCTTTTAAAAACATTTATGATGGTTCTACGCCAACAAATAGGCGATTTTTTTCCTTGTAGCTTTCACCTCCGCTCTATAAAACTAAAATACACTACAAAAACAGACAAAACAACAACAGCATATTAAAAGCAGCAAGAAAATAAAGCAAAATATGAAAAGCCTACACAAACACACCTCTTTAAAGGCGAAAGCACAACGTTGAAAGAAACACAAAAAACGCACACATACACGGAAAAACACACAAATCCAAAAAAAGTAAAAGCCAAAGCGACAAAGCTACAACCAGAATTTTTATTTAACAACAACCACTAAGATTAAAGAAGATTGTCGTTGTTGTAGTTGTTGTTTTTATATTCGTGTTTAAAACAGCCAACAGTTCTAGTTTTTTTTTAAACCCTACAAAAATAATCATTTAAAAAAAAACTATCGGTATTTGTAGTTTATACTCTTTTTAAATTACTCTCCAAAACAGTTTTTCATCTGTTTCAAATTTAAATGAGTCTTAACAAAAATTATACTCTGTTTGCTTACAAAACACACATAAACAAGATTTAACACTCACACACAGCCAAACTCATGTTTATCTTGTAACAGTATTTGAGGAAATAAAAGAGGAGTATTTTATTCTAATGATTTTCGTTTTCTATACCAACTACAGCTTTTCACTCATTTCTGTATATTTAACTTTTCACTCAACAGATTTTTCTAAGTGTCTCTTAAATGCACATTCACATTGCACAAATGCAAGTCTGGGGCTATTGAGTGTTTGTCTGCATGCACGTGTGTGTGGGTATGTGTGTGTTTGGCGTTTTTTTTTTTAGTAAACTACCACCATCTTTATACTAAAATAATAATACTCCCTTACTCACTCACTCATTTGCTCACTTCTGTCGAGAACGTGTACACGTATGCGTATGTGTGTGAAGTTTAGTAAGGCCTTAATGTTAGCTAAATGTTTATAAGAAATTTTAGTCTTGCGACAAGCGTTGTCGCGTATACTACATATTATTTTAACGGTAAAAAAGCGAATAAAACGTTAGAAAAATTATCATTTTTTTTTGTAATTAAAACTCAATCGTGTTTGATTGCTTAAAAAAAAACTTCAATAGAAAATCGTTTAAGAAAGCTAAAAGCAGGAAATCTAATAAAAAAAATTTATAAATCTTAACCAACTAGGTATTTGGTGTTCGAAAACAAATTGAAGATATTTTTGCGGTTTTTTTTCTAATCCACAAAAAAAACTTTATTATCCTGCGTTTAACCGCAAAAACAAAAACAAAAACAAAAAGCTCCAAACGTTAAAAGACCGTTATTATTAATATTTTTCACTCGCTTAAATATTTCGCAGATAGATTTCTAAGTTCTTGTGCAGTTTTAGTCATTGTTGTTGTATTTTATTGCACTTGCATTACTGGTTTAACACACACACACACACACAAGCACAACGATAAAAGAAAAACTGTTATTGTATTTTGCGTGAGTGTTTCAGCAAAAAAGCGTCTCAGAGTGTCTGCATGAGTGTGTGTAAGTGTATAAGCTTTTAAAAAATCATTTTCGAGTGTTGGTTAAGGAAATGAGAGAGTATTTTAAATTCTCGTTCACAGATACAAAACACATGCATTTATGTTACAGACTTTAACGTCTGTATGTGTGTGTGTGTATAGTATCCGTTATATACATACATATGTAGCTGTTCAGTTAGTGCTGTTGCTGCTGCCTGCTACTACTTATATTTGCTGTTGCTGCTAAAAGCTGCTATTGCTGCTGCTACTATTGCTATAGTCTGTAACTTCTGTTGTTGGTGCCATAATGGCAGCTTGTCTTTTCGTTTCTTCTGTTAACTTCAGTCAGTTGACTTTTTGCCTTTGCCGCTCCAACATATGCAATTATTTTCTATACTAAAAGAACGTCATTGACATTTTTTTCATAAATATATAAAAAAAAAACGCGTACCTATTACAAAAAATTCAAGTGGCTTAAAAAAAAATCTAATAAAAAAAGAACAAAAAACGCCTATAAACTTTGCGTGTTTAAACTAACTGTAGTGCTATTACGAAATAATAAATAACGTTAATTTTGCTATTACAGATATAAAAATATGGCAAAAATAATAAAACAATAACAATAAAAAACTTAATGAAAAAGATTATCCTGATAAATAAAAATGACAAAGTACATAATAAAAAAGTAAAAAAACTAAAAATTAATTTTTAAGAAAATTATCGATAATTTACTTTAATCAAATTTAAAGAAAAAAAAAAAAAATAATCGTGATTAGTGCAATTATTTTTTTTATTAAAAAAAAAATCAAGTGCAAAATCATTAAAAAACTCAAAGTGAAAACTGCAAATGAAATTTTTTATTTGAAGGTATTAAATATATTTTTTGAGACTAGTTTTTTTGTTTATTTAATTTTTTACCAAAAATATATTTTTTTTAAATTAAAAAAAAAAGATTTTTTAGGCCAAGCAAATTTTTTCTTTTAAAACAATTGTTTTATTTCCTTATTAATTTTGTTTGGAATTTTTAACTAGAAACAAATTTCTTAAAAAAGAAATGTTGCTCTTGGCACTTTTTATCAAGGAAGGTGGGTTCTTAAAATTTTATTATCAAACCTCTTCAGCTTTCACAAATATCGATAGTTGAGTAGATCCTATATTGAATTATTTTTAAATAGGTACTAAGTTGTATTACAATATCTAATTCAAAAATCGGCAACTGTGACTTATGACGATTTTCTTGCAAATAAGCGAAATATGACTTGTTGACTTGCGCCAACACGTGTATCAGTAGACGATTACAAATTGTAAATAATTTATTGAACTATTATATTAGAAAACATATTTGCAAAAATTTATTTTATATTTTCGAATTTTTCGAATACATACGGCCAAGTTCTGGGAAACGAAATCACTTGCAATTGAAATCGTTGGATATTTTTAATTACATTTTTTTTTTTTAAATTGAACGCCTCTTTTCCTGATGTGAAAAGAGGAAGTGGTAAAGGTTAGTAATTATATGAGGCATATAAAAAGAAATATTTTTATAAAATTTTAAATTTTGTTCGATTTGAATTTCACTTGATTTCGATTTCCAGAACATGTGCGATAGTTTCAAATATGTAATTATGAAAATGCCAACTTCGAAAATTGATAAATTTGAGTTTTATTTGTGCAAGTTTAGCTTTATTTCTCACACTAAAAATAAGCTCGTTTATTTTGTAAAACGCTTCACCTCAATTTAAAAAACTAATTTCGCAATAATTTTAGAGAAAATTGAGAAAAATTTATATGAAAAATTTCTCAACGAAGTGCTACAGTCATTACTCAAAAAATCCAATTCTAACAGTCGTGACCGAATACTTTTTCGATTTGAAAGCAATTTTATTTCTAATTCCTTTCTAATTCGATACTGAAGGAAACGAAATTATTTTATCAGTGTTGTTAACATTTATTTGAGTTTTTTTGAGACGTCTACATATTGTGTACAAATTTCAAACAAATATCTCAAATAGTCAACTCTAGAGAGAAGAATACAATTTTTAGGTGTTAGAAAATCCAAATTTGAGTTAAATATTGCAGCAAAGGCTTGATATGTAAAATTAATACTTCAAACTTCTATCCAAAGTAAAATTTTTTGTAAAACTTAATGAATATGAAGTTCTAAAGAAACTCAAAATCAATCGTGTGCAGGAAACTAATGACTCGAAATAATATAAAATTCTCGACTCGATCTCGTCGAAATTTTTTGACATATTCGAAAAATTGTAATGTTTCAAATGTTTTCAATAATATTTCTCAAAAGTTCAACAAAAATATTATTTTTTTTTTAAATTTTATTTCCATTGTTCGTTAAGACAACATTTTAAGAAATATTTCGTTAAAACTATTTAAAACCCCGATTTTATATAAAATCAAAAACGAATTAGTTTTAAAATTTATTCTGCAATGCAAATGAAAATGACAAATACGGACTTGATCGAACAAATTACAAATTACAATTTAAAATTTTAAAAGTTATTCCCTTTTATATACATTCTTCATACTTTAGTTAGCACTTAATGCCCTTTTACACTATAATACTGAGAATTATGACATGCGAACAACTTTAATCAATTCAAAATGTATAATAATGAGAAAAAAAAATTTGTTATAAATGTCAAAAAACACACAAAAAAATTTGTCGTATGGCTTTTGAAATTAATCTAAACGACAAGATGTTTGGTAATATCAGAGTAGTATTTATATGAAAGCACCAGAGGAAAATCAAGGATGGAAAATTTAAATTTTGTTTACCACTTTTTTCTAATAAATAATGGAAAATGAAAAAATAAAAATTATATAAAAATTCATTTCCAAGTGCTTTGCTTTGAAATTTTTTTAAAAATAACTCATATTTGTTGTGAAAACGAAATTAATACGGTACACAGTCGAAAAGTGTATGATAAAAGAACATTCGGTTTAACTTTTTCACCCTTGTTGAAAATAACAAAAAGAGTTGTTGAATAATTTGCCGCCAGCATCAGAATTGTAGAATAGTGTAAAAGGGTCTTTATCTTTATCAGAAATACTTTTAAAATTTGGATAAGTGACAGTAATTTTTAATAAAATGAAACCTAAAATCTCCATGGTATTAAATTTCACTCGTTTTCGACTTCCAAAACATGACCGAATGTAAAGAAATAGATTCACTTGCTCAGTAATGGCGCGCAAAAAGTGTTTTTAAATTATTACAAGTGACCAGAAACACAAAATACTAATTCGAATTTGTATTTTAGGTAAAAAAGTTTTTCTTGAAATTTAGTCAATTTCGTATTTTATTTAATTCTGATAAAAAAAATTGTTTTTTTCAATGTGGTTGCAGAGCAAAAATGAGTCGAAAGGTTGACTGGATTCTAAAACGAAATATAAAATTCGACAAATATTATAAATACTTAAATCTTTCTCATTTTATTGGCTACTATTGAATTTTTTTAGAAAACATATATAAACCTAACATTTCGGAAAATCTCAACTTGTTATAAAATGAAAAAAGTTTAAGTTTTAAATTGAAAAAAAAATTTAATAGAGAGTTTATAATGTAAAAAAGAGATTTGTTGTACACTACGAACCGAGTCCCTTCAAAAAAAAATGTACATTTTAAATTTTCGATTTAGGTTCCTTTATCGACTTTCGGCTTCATAGTTTATATGCGCCTTGCACGTCTAAAAACCAAACTAAACATTTTCAAAATCGTGGCAACTGATAATGAGAAATAAAAATATAAAATCCTTTAAGACTCGTACGCAATAGGCAGCAACATTTTCGCTGGTGTTTATAATAGAGCAACAATTTTTTTCAAAACCACACACATTTTCCATTAAGAAACCGATTGCAAATTTTGCCCACAACAACATTACGTATTAATTATTATTTTTTAAAACATTTTGTTGAAATTTTCATTCAAAACTAAAAAAAATATTATAAACGTCATATACATTTTCATACAAATTGTTGCTGAAGTAGAAGTAGACTCAACTTTTTAAAGAAAATTGGTTACATTTTTGTTCGAAAAATGAAAAGAAATATATGAAATACTTTGGGAAGAAATAAGATAGAAAAAAACACAAAATTGTTGTTAGCATTGTGTACGAGGCTATATACTAAAGCTTTGTTTTTGAAGTGGAATACCGATTGGAGAAATCTCTATTTTGCAAAACAAAAAAAAAAAAAAAAATGGGAAATGTTTTCGTTTGTACTGAATATCGAGGTTTTTCTTTATAACATTTTTACTACATAGTTTTTTTTTGCAAAGTTTTAAACTCGTTTCTTTTTTTTATGTAAAAAATTGTCTTTACGAACTTAAGAACCGATTTGAGATTGTAGACATCTCTAGTTTGTAAAATAAACCCTTGAAACTAAATCTTTGGCGATTCTACATAAAACAAAGAAACGATTTATTAATTATGAATAATAAATCGACTAATGCCACTCATGACGCGTCACCAAAAACCGAAAATATTATCAGTAGTTTTTTATAAATTCAAAAAATTGTTTAAAAAGTATTTCAATTAAATTCATGTGATAATTGAATCAATTATATTTTTACTTGAAAGAAAATTAAAAATGTAATATGGATTTAATTATTATTTTAGTTCTTTTGAAATAACTGTTTAATTAAAATATTAATTAAATAACAAAAAAACTTAATTGATTTTTTTGTTTAAAATAAAATAATTTAAACTTGTAGAATTGTTGTTGGAATTGTTAAAATATGTGTTAGGTATATTTAATTAAATCAATTTACACATTGTTTGAAATGGTAAAGTTTCTTGATAATTTTTTTTTAATTAAAATTAATAATCGGCCATGTTCTAGAAATCGAAATCACGTGAAATTGAAATCGATGAAAATTTTCAATTGAATTTTTTTAAAAATGAAAGTAACTTTTCCTGATTTCAAAAGTATTTTAGGTAGAGGAAAGAAAGTGGTCTTCAAAGTATGAGGTATATAAAAGGAAATATATTATTCAACTTTGAATACGGGAGGGTTTTCAAAATTTGTTCGATTTAAATTTCACGTGATTTCGATTTCAAGAACATGGCCGAATATCATTTATTGAAAAAAAAAAATATTCACAATTTAAAATTTTTAGTAATCAATATAATGATTTTGGTAATAGTCAAAAAATCAACAAATTGTTTGCTTGATTCTATGAACTTGGTATGAATTTGGTGATTGGAGACAATTTTTAATTTTTTCTAAAAAAAGCACCAATCAAATGTGTCCGTGCAAGAGGTATGTTCTCGCAAAAGAACTCACTGCTTTTCTTTTGTTACATGTAGCAGGTACCAGTTTCCATCGAAAGCGGGTCTCCTCATAAAGAAGCTGTCTGCTATGGAAGTTTACACAGTATTTGATAATGTTCAGAAATTAACAAACAGAATCTGGGAATTATTTCTTTTTCATAAGTCATTCCTAAAAATTGAAGGAATAGAACTATTACAAAAAGCTTTAAAAAATACATAACTGAAAGTTAGCTCATAGAATAAATTCGAAAAATAAAAAAAATGTTGAAAATAATAAACTTTTTTGAAAAAAAAAAGAAAAAACAAAAATAAAAAGAATGGAATAGAAGAAATTTGTTTACATTTTCAATAAAATTTTGATAATTATGTTGACTGCCCTCTCTGAATAATTCGCTAAATAATTTTTCGGCTTATAATCGATAAAGTGAATTTATTTCTTCATATTATCAAGTCTATAAAGTGTAATCTAATCTCCTTTTAGGGACACCCCCTTCGACGGACACTGTTGCAGGGTCTCGACAGCGTTCTATAGGAAAAAACATGGAATTCTTTTGAGTAGTCCTTTCAGTGTCCGGTCATTAGAAATTTCGCCGTATTTGTCATTTTCATTATTCGATTTGATTTTCAAAATGATTATTTTAAGTTGAATCGTTTTTGATTCAGTACGAAATCAGGGGGCTAATTCTGGCAGTCGTGATCGAATAATTTTTCTATTCAAAATAAATTTGATTACTAATTCTGAAAAAATAATTTCGATTCGTTCAGCATCGACCGAAAGAATTAGAAATAAAATTACTTTCGATTCGAAAAAGTATTCGATTACGACTGCCAGAATTAGTCCCAGGGCGTTTAGAAATTTTAAGTTGATAATCGGGCATGTTTTAGATATCGAAATGAAGTGGAATTGAAAACGAACGAGATTTTAATTTCAATTATTTACAAAATGACTATAATAGTTTTTCCTGTTTTTAAGAGTTGTTCTTGTAAAGATAGTTAGTACTCAAGGCATGAAGAAGATAATAATAAATATTTCAATGAACTGTCTTGATTTGTTTGATTTTAAAACCACTTTATTTCGATTTATAGAACATGCCCTGAAAGTGGTTTTTGATAGCCAATCGTAACAAAGTTGGGAAATGTTTGCTCTTCATTCTGTTAAATATTTGTCATTTGTTTTGTATAATTTTTTTCCATGAAAAAAAAGAGTCGAAAAGTTTACAATATTTCGAGTTAGTTTTGCTCCTCTTACTACAAAATAAAACTCGCTTCAGATCTACATTTTGAAGACGTCGATATCATTGATTCACTTTCGATACTAATTTGAGGCTGAACTGTTGTTTTTGTTGTAGCAGCACGAACTGTAAATACACGTATTGTACATTATTGCTCTTCCTCATGTTCTGCTGACTCATTTAGATCCAGCCCCAATAACTGGGCTTCCTCTACCGGGTGAGTTCAGATTGATTCGGGGTCCAGATGAGTCGGGTATTCCCTGCAATTAAATAGGTGGTTAAACGTTGAACTGTGGGATGTGTTACTGTTTGTTTAAAAAGGGAATGATAGATATAGGAGGCAATAATCACTACGATCCATTGATTAGTTAATGTAGTGTTAGGGCTATCCAAAGATTTAGTAGTACAATAGCATGCTCCCAACCTTGTTAAGACCATAGGGACCATCTTTCTTCCTGTTAGACCGGGTAACCATCTTTTGCTTTATTTTTCAATAGATAATATTGGTTACTTTAAGCAACCTTTTAAATTTAATATTTATTGGCTCTTAAGTAGTCTTGATAAAGGCAAGAATACCATCCCATTACCCTGAGCACGGTCGGAATAATAGGTAGCGATGGGCTCCCAAGATATAGGGCCGAGTGCAGTATGGACCGTTACACACTGTCAGATGTGTTCCAATATATCTTAAAATATAGATAGATATAGGAGGCAAGAAGCACTATTAACCATTGGATATTTTTTGCAGTTTCTATATTGAACTAGACAGATCTAGGCTACGTCGGAAGCCAATTATTCTGATAAGAAAGAGATCATACATTTCAGCTGGATTCACAATGGCTTCTAAGAGAAGTCTCTTAGGTGGTAAAGTTACAGAGTAGATAATCTTGCAGAATCTGCAATATTTAGTATTTCTAAATATAAACTGATCAGAGACCACAGTGCCCAGTTATTAGGCCAGTAAGTGCCATTAGTTCACATTTTTTCAAGGCATTAATAGTTTGATTTTTCTATTTAATCTCCTTAATAATAATGTTCAGTTAAATATTTTTTATTGTTTCTATTTTTTTTACATTGGCATGATTAAAAACTTTATTTCATAAAATTCTTTTTATTATTTTTTTTTATCATGCTTCAGTCCAAGCAAATATTGCATTTTTTTCAATTTGTTCTCTGATATCAAATTTAAAATAGAATAAAACAGTACAATTTTTTTTATTATTAATTTTTTTTTATTGCACTTATCAACGATTAAAGTGTTTTATATGTTTTTATTATTATTGTTGTTTTTTTCATTATTCGCACTGTTCAAATATAAATCTAAAATGAAAATATTGACTTGGCAACAAGTTTTTGCGAACGAAAAAAAACTTAAACTAAAACTTTTTTTTGCTCCATCTGCTGCTGTTGGTGCATGTTTTTAGGGAAAAAATACTGAAATGTATTAATTACTTTTGCATATAGAAATAAAAATATTAATGAAATGTGTTTTTTTTTTAGAAAAATGTTTATGTATAATAGTTTTTTGCTTGCTACAGGAGTTTAACGGAACAGTGGGCTTGAAAAGAGTGGGAGTAGAATAGAAAAAAAATTATAAAAAATTAAAGAATTATTAATAATGGAAACAAATTTAAAGGTCGTTAGGCCTATATATATTTAGAGAAATAAATTTTAAATTAATATAAATTAATTAATAAATGTGGCAAAATTTTAAAAGACTATTTATTTATACCCAGTGTGCAACGTTTCGCGCCAGCTAAATTTTCCAATTCAATTTCGCACTAGCTATTATTAAGTCCATATTAGTAATTTTTATACCTCGATTTTTTTTGTTAATGAAATTACAGAACTAGCTCGCTTTCGATTCTATGTGAAATTATAGTTTAAAAAAAAATTTTAGGTGATATTTTCTGAAAAACTGTTGCATCAAATTAACGTAAAACTATAAAAAAATAACATATGTACTTATGTCAGTTTTTTGAAAATATGTATGCTTGTGTTTATCGCTCGCTTACTTCCATTTCAATGTTTGCACGGTGCTGTTAAAGGAGAAACGCATTTTAAAAAACTCGCCTATATGCATGTATAGTACTGGAAGAAAACTCGCTTAATTTCATCAAAATTTTGAATAAAAACTATTTTATTTTTCGTTCGTAAAATAAATCTTAGTCTGGATTCACACTATAAAAGTTTTCTTTTAGAAAGTCTGAGTTTATTGGTTAGAGAGGAGCGAAGAATAGCATGTTGTCTTTCCACCTCACCAATAAATTCAGACTTTCTGAATAAAACTTTCATAGTGTAAACCCTTACAAAGCGAAAAAAGCAGCTAGCGCGTATATGACCTTATCCTTTAGGGACAATCAGGCCGTCTATGTTTATTTGCCTTTGGAGCGTTTTGCATTTCATTTCGCATTGGTGAGTGATTTTGCATCGTATAGCTGTAACGATGAACAGATTTTCGGTTTCAACGTAAACGATATGCAATCGTTTTTAACCCTAATTTTCAACATTTTATCTAGTGGACATTTTATCTAGTTAGACGAAGGTTTAGGGCGACCGATGACTTTGGAAGAGGCTTCTAGTTTGTGCAAAATAAAAGTTAGCCAAAACATTTATTTTAGGCATTAAAAAAAAAGTAAATTTGATTTGACCTTGTGATGGAATAATTTTTGTACAGTATTTTATATAATTGCCTGAAGTGTTAAGACATATAGCCCTATTTGCTATTATAGCGCAAGCGAAAATTAAGCGAAATTTTGGTTTTTTTTTGCAAATATATTATAAGTACTCGTTACAATGAAGAACAAATTCATGGACTTTGAATTTGTACTGCTGTGGAGAAAAAGCCAATATAAAACAAATTAAAGTATTGCACTGCTTAGGAAAAAGAAAAATAATAAAAACCCTTGTCCTGTAAAATTTGTCTTTTGTCGCTTACAATATAATCGCAAATAGCCCTCGACATACTTATACTTTTTTTAAGGGAATTAGTTAAAATGTTATTACATATTGAGGCATAAATGCGGAAAATGCATATAGGGGAATGCTTTGACATTGTTTGCTATTTTAAATAGCAAACAATAACTGCGCCCTTTGGAATGAAAAAAGCGTCAAATGCTCATAGACGGCTTGCAAAAAATATTCTATGCAATACTTGTCGAATATTTCATTAAATAAAAATAAAAAATCAAGTCGAAAAACTCTTAAATAAAGCATTATTTTATAGGCCTCGCTAGTAATAAAATTTTACCTTCGGTACATTATTGAATTTTTTTTCTTCCAAAATTTTTTTCGACATTTTCTTTTCTCAAAAGAAGGAAAAAAACACAACCCCTAAAATTTAATATGTACAAAGAAAAATTTTTCCTTTAACCACCATTTTCATTAAACTGTTTTCCGTTTTATTTGCTTATTATCTTCGATTATAGATTTTTTCAAAACACTGTATATTTTCCTTTAATCATTTTCAACTATTTATTAGCTCCGCCCATTCACAGGGGTGTCATATTTAGCAGCAGGGGTAGTTTTCTACCTGACAAGCGTTTAATAGAAATTTAATATCTTATTAGAATAATAGAATAACATTAAAGTCTAACCAGATTACAAATGTTAATATGTACTTGTCTTATTAACTGTAGTTTTTTTTTCTCACAAAAGTATTTGAATTATTCAAAGAATCTTTTGAGAACAAATTCGTTACGCTACATAACTGTGCAACTACTCAGTGAATAATTTAATCAGCTGATTGTTTGTGTTACGCTACATAAAGCGTTTACGTGCTTGTAAATATATTTGTTGGCGTCTAAGGCTAGGAAATGTTTATAGTTAGAGTTTGGTTCTTAGATAATGTTGTTAATAGGTAAAATAGGGTGTTTACTGTTTTAATAAAAAGTGGTTACTGTCAAAAGAGTAAAAAGATAGAGTAAGAAGGTCATTTCAGCAATTTATTTATATATCAATTCATACTCGTATTTAAATATAAATAAAAAAAAAATTAAAAATGATTTAAATTAAAAAATTTGGAATATTTATTAAAAAATTAATTCAATTTGCACCAGTAACCAAAATAATAGTATCAATTAAACGCTTAATTCACTTGATAAAATTTTTTATTAAAACAGATTTTATTTTTGATTAATTCTTTTATTGTTGAAAAACTTTAGAGAATTTTTTCTGTGTAATTTTCCATTTAATTTTTTTTTGGTTTTACATGAAAAACGAATTTTAAACATAAATTGATATTTAAATAAAATTGGTGAAAATCTACACCGAATCCTCGTTTAACTCCATAATCAAATAGTTTTTACCCAGTTTCAACGTTTTTAATGTTTTTGAAAGACTTTCGCAAACAAGACTTGGCGTAATAAAGAAAAACAATTTTCTTTTAAAACAAGGTACAGCATTTATCGCCTTCAAGAATTTCATAATTTGAGCGTTGTTTTTTGTGCTTTTAAATGAGAAAGACTTTTTTTAAAACTCGCTTATATGCATATACTGTGCTTATAAAAAAACTAGCTTAATTTCATTAGCATCATAAGAAAAGACATTTTACCTGCACCGAAAGTGCATGAATAATTTTTAAGTTTATAAAAAATTTAGCAAATTTCGTTTTGAGTCAATAATTTTTCTATGCTTTTTAATGTATTTGACTCAAGTTTGAAGCGATGCTATGAGACATTTTTCAAGGCAATTTATTAAAATTGTATTATATTTTGATGCATAAATGTGGGATATGCATACAATCAAATTCTTATACACGAAACAATTTCGGCTATATAAAATAGCAAACAGTAATTGCACAAGTTTGGATGCAAATAAGGAATAAATACTAAAGAACGTAATACGTCCCGTATAAAAATTGACCAAATTATATCAAAAGTCTATCAACTTTTAGTAAAATTTCGTGATTATCGCGTATGTACACACTGCAGATATTAACCATATTTTTCTATGTGGTATCTCAAATGTTACGAAATATAAGGAAATTTTATAGCATCTACAAAACTTATTCCAATTATATAATCCATTTATATATAGTGTAAAACGACCCCTGTGGGCTACCTCGTGAGATTTGCAAAGTAATTGATCTACGTTCTCTAATTTCAACGTATTGAAATCTATTCGTTAGGAAGGGCCATAATAAACGGCAAGCAGAAAAATTTAACTTATTACTTCTTTGAAGTTTATGCCATTAGACTTCATGACTTAAAGAGTTCCCTCCATATTCATAAAAAATATTTAAGGTTTATAGCACGTTTATGAAACGAATTTTCTATGAAAATTTGTTTAATAAGCCTTTAATTAATCAAAAATATTTTTTATGAATATGGGGGTAAAACTATTGGTTTAGAAACAAATCTAGTCGTATAACAATAATTTTTCTAAAAAGAGACTGGAAACATTTATGATATATGAAGAACACTAAGATGTTGCCTTTGTCTTCTTAACCCCAGGATTACCGTCTTGGTCTGGCCAGACCAAATTTGTGTTTTGCTTGTAATATTTTTCGCATATAACAAAAAATCAAAAAAAAAAAAAAAACAGGGACGTGAATTTTATAAATGATATGTTCTGAATCGAATGAAACTAATTTGGATTCGATTGGAGCAAATAAGTAGGGTTAAATTCCATTTTTATGTAAAAGTCTATGAAATGACCCTCTTGGTCTAGCCAGACCAATTTTTTTTTCCTTGAAAGATATTTCAAATAGGATAAAATACTAAAAAAAAAACAGATACGTGAATTCCAGAACTGATAAGTTCTAAATCGAATGAATCAAGTTTGAATGAAATCAGAAAACTACGGCCCATTATGCGCTTAGTTCAATCTAACTACAAAAACTTAACGCAAAACTCGTTTCAGCTGTGGTAGATGCGAAATAGCAAAGTGCGAAACTAAAGACTACATTTTCGATGAATTGCATATGGAATAAAATAATGACATAATAAAATTATGTAATAAATTTGAATAATCTTAAGTAATTAGCATACGTTCAATAAAAAATATATATTTATTTACTTTTTATTTAATTTGGGTTTTTAGCTGTACAAATTGTGGTCTGGCCAGACCAAGAGGAGAACTTAGTAGTAAAAACTTCTAGGGTTAATAATACTCCAAGTTCAGGCTTCAAAACACTAATTGGTAGGGCGTGCAATTTCATGCAAATGCATGTTATTCCTCGAAGGTTTGAATATTAAGTAAATCCAAATCACAATTGTTGCTGAAAAATGGCATCGATTTGTTTGTGCATATTTTGTGGTAAATGCATTTCATGTCATTTATTGCTTAAGAATACCACTAAATCTACTAAAAGAATACTACTGAATCGCATATTACGTTAGTTTTTGCTCTCATTCAAAGGATTTAGTCATATAAAACTGCTACAGACCAAAATGTATAACCATAGTATTATTCGTTACGGGTTTAGACGTACTAGAGTGTTTTTCAAGAATTGGCTTTATATGGGGTCTATGGTAAACTATGGACCGATCTTCACGAAATTTTTTGGTATGATTTCTAGTCATTTATGCCAAATCTCATATCAATATGTGCATTCCGCCATTATTAATACTAGTTTTTGTAACAAAATTATAAATTTTTTAGGGTTGTGGTTCCACATTTGTATTCATAACTCTTATCCTCCAAACCGATTTTGCTGGGTTTTAATCCCAAACTGCTTAGAATAACTTGAAACAGTTTAACAGCAATATTGTTGTCCTCTTTTTATTCGTTCAAATATTTGCGTGATTTCAACAAACGGACAAACAGACAGAAGGACATGGCTAAATTGACTTGGAATTACTCAAGGACCCAGAATATATGCACTTTATGAAATAGATTGGGAATTATTTCTTTTTCAATCTTTCCAATATGCTTCTTTTTTAATTTATAAAGCTTTCTTACAATAGTCCTCCTCCTTCAATATTTCTCAAACTTTTTGCTTAAGACAACCTTTGGTTAACATTGGTTGGCTTAAGCAAAAGGTATGTGATATGTCTCACATTCCGAAATAGGTATTAGTTAAATATTTACGGCCTAAGTTATAAAATATAAACCCTTTATTGACATGCTTTATTTTTTATAACTTAGACCGTTAGTATTTTTAGAAAATAGTTTTGATTATTCTGGAAAGAAAAGTTTTTAATATTAATTTAATAATAGTTGAATAAAAAAGTTTTTGGAAAAAAGGCATTTTCAAAATAATCTTATTTATAATTTTAAAATATAAAACAAATATTTTATTATACAAAATAGGAAATTAATAAAAAAAAATTTAGTTTAAAATCATGCGACATAAAAAAGAAAAATCCTAACAAAATTATTTCGTAAAATACAAAAATTTTTTGAATTTTACAGAATTAATTTTCTACAAATTATTTTTTTAGTCTCGTTAAAAGTGAGAGCACATATCGCAAGCTCAGTTGCAAACTTTTTACGTTTTTGTATTAAGTATTGCTGTTAATTTTTGGTGTTGATCCAATCCAAAGTTATGCACAAAAAAGTACTTAGCATACCACCGAATGTTGTATTGCCCGTAAACTTTAAGTGCTTCTCCAGCCAAAACTTTTGGAATTGAGCTGTCGAATGAGGTATTTTAAGAAAGTTTTTTTTTGTAAAACATAAAAAATTGTGATATAAATATTTACGAAACAAAATTACTACGAACGAGTTCGTTACTTTCGTAAAATGAAAAAATGCTGGAGTATATAAATGGTACGAAAAAAGTAACTACGAAAGTTTCTTCCTTATAATGCCGCATGAATTATTTTCAGTGTAGGTATTTAACCTTTAAAAATTATGGGTTTTTGAATACGACAACGACACTCATAAAAAGGCCGACTCAATATTAAAGTATTCAACAGTTTTAAATATATTTTTGTTTTCCAAATTTTAATGAAAGTATGAATACAAATACAAAAAAATTTGATTGAATTGATGCTAAAAAAACCCAGGTTTCAAAAAAAGTCGCAAAAGGATTCAGTTGCAAGAGTTTTTTTTTTTTTTGGAAAGAAAATATCAAATAAGATTTTGGCAATCTATAGAAATAGATTTACAGGCTGTTCATCGATTTCGAACGTTAACGTTCGCATAGAAAATTACATTTAAAACAAAAACAAATTTAAGAATTTTGTTTTTGTTTTAAATATAATATTCAATGCGTACGTTGACGTTCGAAATCGTTAAGCAGACAGTTACTTTTTTAATGAAGATTCGAAAAATTTTCAATCAGAGTAAATAGTTTTTTTTTTTTTTTTTTTTTTTTTTTTTTTTTTTGAAATATTATCAGGTCTAATCTGAAAATCACTTAAATTCAAATCACGTGATTTCAAATCACATGTGCCCTTTCAAATCATCAGACGTGTGACATTGTGGTGTTCCGTTTCAAATCACGTGAGTTTCAGAACAGTCCTGTTTTCCACACTACCATTTTAGCAGAAAATATTTTTTTTTTTTTTTATAAATCTTCTTCCGAAAGAGTGATTCTAAGAGTCGTAGGTAGAGTTTCAAAACGACTGTTGGAATGCAACTCGCTTTTTCAAATGCATTCTACAATGCAACCATGTAGAATTTTTCAATGTTATCTGACCGGAAGTGCAACAAAAAAATTATCGATGCGTACACGATAAGAAAACTGTGCATCGGTAAACTCTACGATTAATTTTTGACTTTGGCTGTATTATGATATTTTGGAACTCAGCCATATTTTTTATATTATTTTTTTTCTGATTTCATCTCAGATCTTGATTTTGACGAAAACTACGTAGTTATAATATAAAATCTGGATCAAGTTTGCTTTTACTTTAGCGATGAATAAGACCTGTTTAATTTTAAAATTTTTGTTTAATTGTATTTAAAATTTTTTTGTTTTTGAAAAATAACGCCTCATTTTAATCATAAAAAAGCAAAATGAAAAAAAAAAATAAATTAATTCACAAAACTGTTTATGAGATTTATATTATGATTATAGTCCATCCCATCGTCACAGTCATAAAACGAGAGAGTCAGCAACCAGGCAGGCATTATCAGGGCTGCCAGATACCTTTTTCTTATCTTCCCCAAATTAAAAAAAAAAAATCCAAAAAATGTTCCCTCTTAAAAGAGAAAAAAAAAATCCCAAAGAATTTCGTTTAAAGAAAATAGAATTTTTTTAATGGTTAATGTTCAATAGTTTTTTTTAAATTATTTATTTTTGTATTTATTTTATTATTTATTTGTACTTATTTTTGTACCATAAGGGGAATCATTTTATCTTACAAGGATGTATTTTTATATTAATATTTAAATACTGAAGCACAATATAGTGAATTGCTGCCTTTGCAAAAGTCATTGGTAGAGCCAGAGCCAATTCTTTATAGTGTTTTGTGCCAGCTGCATCTTAAAAGTCGTTTGAATATAATTTTTCCAAATAATCATTCCAATTGGTGAATGGACGTCTATTCCACTAAATCTCACAAACATCAGTGCAAAATTTCTTTTAAAGACTGCAAACAGTTGCCTTTTAAAAATCGCTTCACATACCAAATTAAAATTTGATTCTATGTTATTGACGTAGCATTAACACATGAAAGTATTTCTCTGGAAAGTCGCAATAAACTTACACTTCTTCACTAACCCATTTATATTTTTTTTACTTTCAGTAAAAGTTTCAGCTTTCAATGAAAATTTCAAGTAAGTCTGGGTTCACACTTTGAAAGATTTCTTTCAGAAAGAGTTAATTTAATGGTGAGAGGGAAGGGAAGAATAGCAAGTTCTCTTCCTCTCTCACCACTTTACTTAGACTTTCGGAAAGACAACTTTCATAGTGTAAGACCAGTCGAAGCGATTTTTTAAAGATTTCTAGAAAGCAAATAACAATAAACTAAATATTATTTCCAATTGAAAATATTCACTTGAAATTTTTTGGATTGTGTTAAATAGCAGTTACAAAAGCAACTTGTTTTAGGCGTTTATATAAAGAATTTTAATATATGCTGCTAAATATTAAAAACACAATAATTCTAATTATTATGTATAAATATCATGAAAATAAATAAGACTAAATATTAATTTTAATGAATCCTTAAAGCTCCATGTGAGTAATTGTTTTGGAAACTCTGAAACATAACATAAACTCAATAACATGGTGAAATAAACAGGTGCCATTACTACGCCAGATGACGATTTTTTGCTTTTGCATTGTTTGTCCATTCCTTTGTCAAAGTTTTGTTTATGTCCACGTTTTGTGCTGTGATTAGTTGTTTTTATTAAAGTTTTTGATAATTTTAATTAAATATTAAAAAGTAATTGACAATAATTAAATAAAAAATTTATATATTTCACAACGTTCTGTAGCACGCTTTGATTTTTGCTTAAAATAATTTTTGACATTAGCTGGGACTAATTTCCATTTTTGTTGTATTTGTTGCCGTAGCGATGCCACCTGTATTATTTCACCATGCTCAATAAGAAGAGCAATTTTTTATAGAAGTTTTATTTATGATGTTGATAAGTACACAATATATTTTTAAGTTTTTGTATTAATAAAAATTCACTGGAAAAAATCCCTGATGATGATCTTCAACGAAGACCGAAATATGGAAATTAAATGCAAATTAATATTTATTTACAAAAAAAAAAAAACCCTGGCCTCGAGCTTGATTAATTGTTATCTATTTTCATAAAATTCTAATATTTTTTTTTAACATTCGTGTTGATATTACGTACGTATATGGAACTTTCAAGAAATTACTTTCATGTGTAAAGGCAGCGCAAGGGAAAGCAAACAAATTTTGATCTTCAAGTAAATCCAAAATATTATTATTCACAGCCGATTAAACTATTAAAGAACATAAAACTACGACCATTATGAAAAATTTTGCCAAACAAACTTCTAGTGCCAGTGGTGTCACAATGAAAATCTAAGTTTAAGCCATTTATATCATTAGTAATTGTAAAAAAAAAAATTGAAATAACCTATTGCAGTTATCATTTATTTCTGTAATGATCACCTTTGTAGTACAAACGTTTTCAGCAGTTGTTTTAATTAAAAAAATTATATTTTAATTTATTCCATCACCCAAGAATTTTCTTTACAGCCGCACCATATTTTCATATTTGATTCTGTCAACTCCAAACTTTATTAATTCAGAAGGCATTTTAAACTTAAAGCTGCGCAATTAACTGTTGCAAAAATATTGTTAAAGCTTTGTTCACCTTTTCGTGTTTTCTTCTATCTTATTTCTTCCTTAAGTTGCTCATATATTCTCCTTTAATTTTTCGAACAAAAGTATAACTAAAATATTTTTTAAAAGTTGAGTCTACTTCTACTTCAGCAACAATTTGTATGATATTATAAAAGACGTGAATAATAATATTATTTAGTTTTGAACAGAGTTCCAAATATTCACACACTGTTCACTCATTGTCATGAATAAAATTTTTTAGTAACTGTTGTGTTTTTGTTTATTTGTGCATAATAGCCTGTTTACACTTGAGAACACATTAAAGGCATGCGTGGAAGATGTTGAAAATGAAAAAAACTTGTTTACATTTGCAACATCTTTCATCATAAAAATATTTATTTTCCCGTGTAAGAGCGAATAAAAACTAAATAATTGACATTACTGTCCTGTTCATTTATATTTTTACCTAGTGGTGGTATATACTTTTTTTTTAACAAATTATTTGCTTTTTCTAGTGATGACACTAAAATAATCGAGAGATGTTGAATGAAACAACATGAGAAAGAAACAGCTTTTAAAGATGAAGAAAAATTTTTATTTTTGGCACTGTACAAGTCTTAAGGTGTTATGATACTTGCTATTTGTTGTATTGGATTTTTTTAGGATTGACTGAATGAAACAACAAATGCGAGAAAGAACAAAAAATACAATACAATATAAAATGTAAACAAAACAAACAATATTCCCCACGTTTTTTTCCCACAAAAATCGTCAAAAAAAGCTATAAATCGCAAAAAAAAAGTTAAAACCCGCTACTTTCGGTCAAAAACTAAAAAAGTTAGCAGCAGTGCTAACATTTAATCTGGAAATGTAAATTTTAAGTTACAAATTTTTATATTTTTTTTGACAGTCTAAGATTATTTATCGATAACACAGGTATATTTTTTTGACATTTCAAGATTTTTTATGGTATAATCAAACTCTTTACACTTAGTCAGTTTTCCTATGCAAATATATTTGCACTGTTCCAATATAGAAAAAATACAAAAAATAGCAAGTATCATAGCACCTTTATGGAAAGATGTTATCACCTTTGCGATAAGATGGAAGATGTGAGCAAGTGTAAAAAGCCTATTAAAAGACAAAACATCATTTGCTTTTTGCACTCATGAATAATTGTATTTATATTGTTTTTTATTTCTACAAAAAAACCTGAGATAAAAGGAGAGATTTTCTTCTTACATTTTTACATGAGCAAAAAATATTTATGGATCGATTGCGGTTGGCAACTGAATTGAAGTTGTGCTGCCAGCAGTGAAATCAGGCAAAGCCATGTTAAAATATTAAACACTTTTATTTTATATTTTAACATTATATTTATTTATATTTTAATTTCGCTGCTGGCAACTAAACTGCAGTTCAGTTGCCACTCGTAATCGACCCATTGTACTTTTTATATGAGAGAATTGATTTCTTTTTTAAACTTTAAGTATTCATTGTAAATTCATGCATAAAGGATATAAAAGCACGCGTAATTTTGTTTTGCATAATTGTATATATGAGAACGAGTGTGACATTTTCCCATTTTTGAAACTAAATTTAGTATTTTATATATAGATTTGGATTTAGCTTCAACATTTTCATTTAGCATTTTATTTGGCATTTTTATTTAACGTTTTTAGCTCTTTTTAATTTATATTTTCAAGCATTTGGAGGAATAGTTTTATTTATTAAACTTGATTTTTTTTTATTAATTTTGACTAAAAATAGTGGCACTCAAAAAGAAATTTCGTATGAGAACGTCTAACCGTTCTCTTAAGAAATGTCCTAATCATGATGAAAATTGACTGAAAATTTTAATAAATTATTTTAAAAAATAATAATAAATACAAAATATTGTTGTGGGCAAAATTTGCATGTATTGTCTGCTTTACTGTTGCTTTATTGTGAACAGCAAGTGAAAAAGTTTCTGCTGTTGTGAACCAACGTTAAAGCTCTTTCAGTATAAACTCAGCTCTGTGCACAGAAAAAATTCTCCAAAAATTTTGCCCCAATTAAAGCATTAATCAAAAATCAAATCAGTTTTAATTATACATTTAATCAAGTGAATTAAACGTTTAATCAAGTGAATTAAAAGTGAATTTAATTCACTTAATTAAAAGTTTAATTTATTGATTAAATTTTTAATTAAAACGGATTATATTTTTGATTAATGCTTTAATGGAGGCAACATTTTTTTTTCTGTGTAAGGAATATATTTTGAAGCAGGGGAGCAACACAAAGTAGGGAAAAGACAAGGGTATGTGTTTAGGGCTATAATAATGAACATGGGTATGAACACATCCTTTTAAAGGGTGAAATATCAGTTGACTTACCCATTGTGCTTATGGACATTGGTGTAAAAGTAATTTATTTTATTTTTTATATGAAAAAATAAACTACAAATTTTAAAAAATTTCCCCAAAAAATTCTGTTTGTTTATTTAATACCATTAATGAAATACCGAAATGAAAACCCCAAATGAGAATTTTTGTTTATTTATTAAACAACAAAATGTCCCCTTATTTGGGGTTAGAACCCCAAATCTGGCAGCCCCGAGCAACATCATCATCAGCGTCAGATCACGCTCTGAGTCTCAGTTAAAATGCAATTAGTAGAATTATTAAGTATAAAGAATATTGCTGAGTTTTAGACAACAATGGATTCGCATTTTTTGTTGTTGTTGTTTTAATTTTTGCAAAAAAAATTTTAACGTTAAAGCTCAGTTTAACTTTTGCTATCAGGGAATGTGGTCTTGCAGTTTGATTTAAAAAAAATTAGTGTTTTAACAAAAGTATTTTTAAAACTAAAAAAAATGGTTTTGCTTAAAATGAATTTAAATATAAATTTTATGTTTTTTATGTAGTTTTCTAAAAGAAACGTTAAAAAAATGTTGTGTTTTTGTAACGATCGTTCCACTTTGTTGAACGTAAAACGACAAATTCTGTTTTTATTGAATTTTTTTTCATAAAAAAAAAAACAATAACAAAATACCTTTGTTTATATACATACATACTAACATTAATGTTTTTAAATACATACATACATTTGTATGGACATATGTATATACAAATGTAAATATATTTATACAATAACAACAACAAAAATAAGTGCGTGTATTTGTTGCTATTTGCCTATCTGTCTATTTGTAAGTTTAAATATTTACCGAAAACAATATAAACAAAATATAACAAAATTCATATAAAAAATGGGTGTGTTTCATTTTCGAAAAAAAAATTTACAAAAGCAACAACAAATTTCTATGAAAAAAATGCAAAAATATTTCTATAAAAAACTTTTATATTATTTTGTATTTGTAAGATAATTCTTCAACAACAAAAAACTTTTTTTTTATCTCTTTCTTTGTCATCGTCAATATTTGCCGATTATTACGGCTGATGTTGTTGCGAATTGTGTGTAAAAAACAAAATATTTAAGCTTGTAAACAACACTCAGAGAAAAATATTAATCAGTGAAAATACAAAATTTTTTTTATGGAATTGGTTAGAAATTATTTAAAAATGGTTATGACAAAAATTCGTTGATAGTCGTTTAAATCAAATTGTTTTGGTATCATATGAAAGCAGTGGAAAAAAGAACTTCTAGTTTTTATGGCTAGGAAGAATTCAAGTCAATTTCGGATACCCAATTTGAAAGTGAAGCGTATTCCAGTAAAAGAGTTGTGCTTTGATCAAAACAAACGGAAGTCGAAAGCGGCAAAGTCGAGAATTTAGACTATAAGACGAGACCTCTCTCATCCCAACAAATAACGAGCATTACCTTGACGCTACAGATATTCGGCTTTGGCAATGACTGAACTGATTAACCGGACTTCATGTCATAGCTGCCAGATGGAATGTGTCTAAAATTGGAAAATTTTTTAAAAAATAAATCGTCACTGTTAAAAAAACACTTACTTTTGCTAGTTTTTAAAAATGTTTAGTTATTTTCCGTTTGTGTTAATTGAAAGGAAATAAACACACATGTCGTCACCTAAAATGCAAAAGAGCGTAACAAAACTTTATTTTTTATACAGAAGAAGCAAAAAACTTTACAAAATCAATAGCAACAGTTTCACGGAAAAAAGTATTTTATCAATTTAAAAAATTATTTAAAAAGATTTGAATAAATTTTTTTTTAATTGAAAGAAAATTTTAGTTGTTTTGAAATAAATTTTCAATTAAAATATTAATTAAATATCAAAAAATATTATTTGATTTTTTTTGTTTAAAATTGAGAATTGACAATATTGCATTAAATAAATAAACACAATGTTTGAAATAGAAAAGTTTTATGATCATTTTTTTAATTAAACTTCAAAATATCATTTATTGAAAAAAAAATTTTCAAAATTTTAAAATTTTTAGTAATCAATATAATCATTTTGGTAATATGTACAAAATCAACAACTTGTTTGCTTGATATTATGAATTTGGTATAAATTTGGTGATCAGAGAAAATTTTAAATTTTTTCTGTGTGTACTTGGCGAATGATTTGTTTTTAATAAAGTCGCCATTTTTGATCGAAGGGATCTAAAATTTTGTGAACATGTGGTTTAATAAAAAGTACAAAAATCAATCAAAAACATTATATCGAATTTTTTTGTTTTTACGCCCTTTTGCATTTTAGGTGAGATGTCTCAAAAAATCTCTAAAAAATATATAAAACCGCTATTCTTACATCTATTGACTAGCTTTAAGGAGAGAAGGGAAAAGAGAATGCCATTTCTTTTCCTCTCTCTCTCCTTAAATTTCAAGACTTGACGGCCAAGACTTGAACAGTGTGAACCAGCACTTACTACAAAAAATTCAGTAGCCTCTGGAACCTCGGTTCGATTTTGATCATTGGTTAAGGATATTTCGTGGATAACGTGGTGGTTGTGCTTTGGACCCAAAGTCGCTGGAAGGGAGATCTTAAAAAGTCGGAGTTACAGGCTAATCTTCCGCCTTGTGGGGAAGTTCGGCCGGTTGGCATTTCTTCCTAGATGCTGCTAGCATGCCAAAAAAATCAGCGGAGGTTAGGTAGCTGCAGCTCCTCAACAAGCTGCGAGTATATAATTTTACCGAATTATATACTCAAATTTCTACCTGTGTATGTCGGTGGCCGATGGGTAAACGCTTTGCTTGCCATCCGGTGCTAAGACCACCGTGAGGTATGGCCAACACAGCAGGTATGTTATTTGGTCTAAAAAAAATTATAAACTAAAATCATCTTTTAAAGTGCAACCTGTATAGGATTATAATGTAAAGTATTTTTACAGATTTAGCAAGAAAATTTCAGTTAAATTGTTTTAAAATGTGTTGGCACTGGTCAATATTTTTTAAATTCGAAATTTGACCAAAATAATTTGTCAAATCTACGAGTGTCGGAAAATTGGGAATGTTCCTGTTTCAAAACCTAATCACAATTAAGTAAATATGATGTTTATTGAATTGTTTTATAAACAATTAAATAATTTCCAAACAAATTAAACACCATTTTCTGCAATCGTTAACCGGTAAGTTGTTTATTATTTTCTTTAAATGAATTTAATTAAAATGTGTTTTCTTAATTCTAATTAACTTGGTATTAACAAATTATAAAGTAATACTATTTTTTTTTATCAAGTTCAATTTTAAAATGCCAGAAATAAAATTTGAAAGCTATAAAATAATTGTTTAATAAAAGACAAAAAAAAAAAAAAAAAAAAAAAAAAAAAAAAAAAAATTAAATACAGTGGTGTAAACAGTACTTTTAACTGGTTATTGCCATAAGCGAGGTATAGAGTTCCTACGTTTTAATTTGCAATCAGTAGGAACTTCATACCGTGCTCTTGGAGAGCCATTAAACAACTTTCTAAATAAATAATAAAAAAAATAAATAAATAAAAAAACTCATATAACAATTACAAGTCCAAAACATTCTTTAATCCAAATACTAAATATTCGCATTAAAAAATATATTATATACATATTATAAAAAGTAGATTTAAGTATTATTTTTGCTATACAAAACAATCTAATAGGAAATGCATTAGGGGTGTTCCATAATTAAAGGTTTTTTGGTTATTTTTTTTTAATTGAATTTAATTCATTATACTAAAATACCAGAAAATCAATCATTTCGGTGGTGTTGAATTTTTTAATTTATTTTAGTTTAGTGAATATTAGAAATTCAGCCTCTAGGTCATAATCTATTTATAAATTTCTACATAATAAATCACACTTTATGAGGCATAAAAGTTACTAAGTCGCCTTTAAGTACTTAACGAAAATTTAGATAATTTGGTAGCGTTGTTTAATCCTGAATCTTTTCATGATGATTTTCCAGAGTATGCTGATCACAAATGCCAAGCCTTTTGTAAGTTTTTTGGGATTAACAAACACCCTTTAGGCAGATCTTTCATAGACACGTCTTAAAGACAGACAAAGTCGTAAAAGAGTTGCGTACCGAGGCTTCGGTGTGAGTGAGACATTTCGCGAGGTGTCTCACTCTGCACTCTCTTAGAGCAGGGTATGCACAAAAAGGTGTTGCAAAGATTGTTCTTCTTCTTCGTCTAAAAAATTCCTCCAGAAATAGTTACGAGGAAAACCCTGCGTTCTGACATACGGCCAATCAGACAGTGCTCTATAGGAATAGCTATGAGGGTCCTGATATAATTCCATTTAAGCGAGAATAAAAATCTCGGCCTTTTCTTTTCAAATTTTGATTTCAGTAAGTCGACGTTTGCGGTCGCCATATGGTACGTAGCCAAACAGTATCTCGGCCGGATCAATGTCAACCATATTTTCAAACAAAGGATCATTGATCAGCGTGCGTTAATGATATCCATTGTCTGAAACACGAGTTCCAGCATAGTTTTTAAAGAACTAAGATCCCCCATTAAACCGTGCAGTTTTTTTGAATGTAATGGAGTCTGTAGGTTCTGTTCTGGATTGGTCTCAGTCTATATGCGGTAATTTTTTTTATTTACAAACCCGCTAAAACAAAAATGAAATGGATGATTGTGAGCGCCATAAAAATCACGAGGTCGTCAATCATAAGTTACGCGATTCTATCACGGATTTTTTAAGTGAATATGAATACTTTAATAGCGTTAGGTGTGTTCATTTTCTATACTAGCAAAGGGAGAGTCAGTAGGAATTTAAAGAAATTGCTCTCAAAAATACTAAAAAGTAAAAGAACACTTTGCCAGCCAAAATTTGCAAGTTAAAGTAGTGACGAATATACAGGAATATTTGAGTACCCATTAATTATTCTAAGACTTGGGAAAATGTTATACATTACGGTAAAAATAATGTGATTTTATTGATTTATATTTGTTTGTGTTGAATAAAATGAATCATGAATTGGATTTTTTTTTATTTAGGAGGTGAAAGAAGAATTCGGGTTTTCATCAATAATAAAAGATAAAAAACCCTTTGTTAACAATAAAAGTATTTATTAGGCAACACAAAATATTTAATTTATGTATGTATAACCTATATATGTATATAGGTATATAAAACTTCAACGTTACGGGCTGACTGACAGATTCATCTTCGCACAGCCTTAACGCCGTGATTTATAAGGTTGAAATTTGAACCGGATGCTGGTCTCTCGCTAAATCGATCCACTAAAAATCGAAGAAATTGCCTAATAGTACGAAAATTGTGTGTGTGTGTGTGTGTGTGTGTTAGTGCACAAATTTAGTGCATTGCGACTTGCAAGAAACTTCTTTCATGTGTAAATGCTAGGTAAGATTGAATTTTTGGAAATTCGAATGTTTAGGGGATAAATAGCGTAAAAAAGAGTAAATTCGCTAACCTCATAACTCCTAAACTAACCGTGGATCCATGCATTCCGAACAATATTTTTGTCCCAAGAATAATTTTTTTTACCGAAAATGTTCTTCAGAATGATTCACCTATTTCGGAAAATTTGCCCGGAAAAACAAAGCTACCATATCGTTTACAGATGTAAATAATTATACAAACTTTTTTTTTTTTTTTTTTTTTTTTTTTTAAATTACCTATGCTAGTCCCGCGAAGCTATACGCTTGTCTGCAGGAGACCAGAGTCTCTGGCGGGAATCGAACCCGCAACCCCGGCGCTAATAGACTAGCTCACTACCAGCTAGCCTACCGGGGCACCCAAACTGGCAGCACAACTGGCAGCACAACTAGCAAACTACTTATGTATATTGAATTTTTTCTAAAAGTGTGTTAAGAAAATGGACAAAAAAAGGAAAGTGATTTTATTATTTTTAATTATATTTATTTTTTTATTTACTTATTCAGCAAATAGCACTATATGATGTTGCAGATAAATTCAACTTTTATGTACAAATATAAAAAAAGTGCATCGCAGTTCATTTTAAAGCCAATAAACATAGAATTAAAAACGGTTTTACTTAAATGTCTTTGTTTTAATTTTTCGTTCTACAAGTGGTATCTTTTTAATTTGCTATAACAGATATTAAAAACATAAAATTATAGGTGCAAGGTCCTGAGTAAACGTTGGAAATTTTTTTTAAAACTTAGAAACATAAACTTTGACATTTAAATATTACCACAAAAGAAAGGTAACGAGGTAGCGGGTTAAATAATTGTTAATTATAAAATAATTTTATATATTCTAATTATCTACTTTATGGCCGTTTTATTTGGTCCAAATCCATTTCTTTGGTGTTTGTTTCATAACAAACAAGACGGGCATAAAGTAAACAATGAGAATTTCTCAAATTATTTTATAATTAACAAGAATCTTTAATTTTGTAAATAATTTAATTTGCAAACAACATTTTTTAACTAATGGGGTATTATACTGCAATAGTGTTAAGTATCGGGTATCTAGGTAGGGTTGCCATTCGTACTGTTTTTATCAGTACATGTACTGTTTTTTGTTTAAAGTACTGATTTATGCATTACTAGCAAATCAGTACGCCAATGTACTGATTTTTTCATTAATGTACTGTGTTTGTACTGTTATTATATATTAATTTTGTTCAGTATATAGTTTGTCATATTGTCAAATTGTTTGCTATACAAATATTAATAAAGATGTTCTTATCGATGAGTTATTAACAAGATTTTTGCCGAGTCAGTACGAAAAAAGAAGACAGTAGAAGAAAAATGGAGTGTTTATATATGGTGGTGCGTTTACGAATTTGACGAAATGTGGATTTTATTTCTTCCATTCCATATTCAAACGCTTTTACAAAACAAGTCTTTAGTTTTCAAAGTGGAGAAAAGAGAGAAACAGGCTAATATAAAACCTAAAGAGTGACTTGCAGATAAAGACAAACTTTGGTTATAGTTGTAATGTGTTTTACAATTTCTCGAAGACTGACGACAGGAATGAAATTGTGGACAATGTACAAAAAGGCCACACAAATTTTTAACTTGTAACATTGTTAATATTTATGTCCATATATAGTAAATATATCTATATATATAAAATAGGATGTGTATATGTATGTATGAATGTATGTATGTAACGTATGGACTCCAAAACGGCTGGGCCGATTTTGATGAAATTTTCACGGAATCTTCAGAATATTCAGGCGGGTGACACTGTGAAGTCTGATTTTCGGTCTGGGGGCGGAGGGGCGTGGCAAAATTGAGAACGGCTTGACCGATTTGAACGATTTTTTCTTTAAAATGATCGCCATGGTCCAACTTAGGTTTTTACGGAATGAAAATTTTGCCCCGCCCACTTTTACGCCCACTTTTTTCGATTTACCTAATATCAGAAAACGGCTCCATCGAGTTGACTAATTTTTTTTCAAATGTTCGTATTAATCAACTTTAAGTTTACCACGCCTACTTTAACGCCCACTTTTTCTATTAAGCGCATAACTGGAGAACGGCTTAACCGATTTGGACGATTTTTTCTTTAAAATGATCGCCATGGTCTAACTTAGGTTTTGCGGAAAGAAAATGTTGCCCCGCCCACTTTTACGCTCTTTTTTTTCGTAAGATTCACAGCATATATATACATACATACAACCATATGTATTTTCAAATCAAATGTAAATTAAACATATGTATTTGAACAACATTTTAATTTATAATATTATAATGATGAAACAGAACTGGGGATGAACGATGTTTTACATGCAGTTTGACATGAAATTTTGCCAGAGAATGCGGGTTCATGGATTTTTATTTAAAGGCCTTAAATTTCGTTTAAAGATCAATTTAAATCGTCTGGTAATACAACACTAATGTCTGCTTAGGGCCAGCAACGCGGACCGGGTCAGCTAGTTATTTATAAAAATCTATAGTGCAAGATCGTCTGAAAAACGATTATGCCTTTTACAATAATTACAATTATTAATAGTAATTAGTTGTAAATCACTTTTAAATAATTTTCTAAAATTATTTTGAAGATAAATACATAACAAGCTTCGTTATTTCAAGTGCTTAATTTGTTTTTTAACATTGTTGTCCTTATATCTGTAGCTTGGTGCTAAAAAGGTCAATGTCAAATAATTCATTTTTGAGAAAATGTAAATGTTAGTTTTTTATAGAAGAGTTCTAAGTGAAATTGGCTAGCAAAACCCTTTTGAAGCTGTTCTCGGTTAAATTGGACATTGGCTTTATCCGCAAAATTAAAGAGATTAAGCATGACCTTTTAATTGCAAAATTAAATTAATTATGCTGGCAGATACAGCAAAAAACTACTTTTATTTAATTTTATGCTGACCTATATATAAAAATATAATAGAATAAAGGAAATAACATTTTAGTTCACATGTAGGTCACGTTTTTTTCGACAAATAGTTGCTAGGTGTGTCCGTAGGTTAAGAAAAGACCTAATGCAACAATTAAGTCAAAATAGCAAAATGTTAAAGAACTCAAATTTTGCTTTTAATAAAATTAATGTTTCTTTGAAACAGCTAACAAGAAATTAAGAATCAAATTTTTAACAACTTGTTGTGTTTTAGATTTTTTTGTTGTTCATTTTGTATTCCCGCTATATATATAAGGAATTGAATTATTGTTTAAAAAAAAATTCAGTTTTATTAATTAAATTTTGTCACTGTTCAAATTATAGCATTTTAAAAAAGCTTAAATCTTTTTATGTTATTAATAGTAAATTTTATATTAAAAAAGTATATGTACTGTTTTTTATGTAATTGTACTGATTTTTTTCTGTTATGTACTGATTTCTCGGATTTCAAAACTGGCAACCCTATATCTAGGTAACCATTATACTCACAGTTCTAATTACAACACCTGATCGGTTAAAAGCAAAACAAAATTCATAAGGGATTTTTTTAACAAGTCCTTTGTTTTATTTAGCAACAAAAATTTCGAAATATCTGTCCTAAGTTAAACAAAAGTATGATTTCTTATCGCACAAATATTTTGAATAATTTTAAAAATCAACATTAACTAATAAATTTTGCAAAATATCCTTATTTAAAACTTCTTTTGGAAAAGTTTGTTTTGTAAACAAGAACATGAAACAGCTGTTTCAAAAATTCTTGCAAGTATTTTACCAGTAAAAATTTGCAAGAATTTTTTTGTCTCTCAATTTTTTTCTCTCTTTTAGCGCTCTCAACTTGCAAATTTTTTGGGTTAATGAACACTTTCCAGTAGCAATTATTACAAATTCGTAAGAATTTTTAGTAAATGAACACAGCTGCTGTTCAAGAGTGAATCTATTGGTGATCTCATAAATGTCACAAAGTTAGCGCACTGTGGCAATTCGTTTGACAGCCAACCCTTTCGTAAGTTTTATCGGGCTTACAAAAACAGCATATATATTTTATTTTCTGTTCATTTTATTTAAAAAAATAATAGCTAAAATTTAAATAAGATATTTAAATATATATGAAATGAACAATTCCTAGATATTGGGTGTATAACTAAATAATGCGGCCTGTACAACAGATGAGGTCTCTTTTACATATGGTTTGTGTCGTTAACAGTTTATTTGATTTTTTATTTATTAAATAGTACAAATGCAATTATAAATAATATGTTAACTTAATTTACCAAGAAATAGTCACGTAGTCCTTTTGCCGGTTGTGGTTAAACTGTCCAGAGTCTCTGACAGCAAACGAACCTGTAGCCATCACACTGATAGACTAGCACAGCAGCAACTTGCATATCGGTACATCTGCTTTAATAACTCCATGGTTGTTTGGAGGGTAAGCATCTGTCATTTGTTCTCATGTAATAACTAATCGAAATATTAGGAGTAAGTGCTGGTTCACACTCTTCAAGTTTTAGTCGTCAAGTCTTGAGCAAAATGCCGATAAATCGGCAAATATGGCAGGCCTGCTTTATAGTAAAGAAATACAAGAAAAAAGAGAGAGAGAGAGAATTTACCCGATTAAAAGAGAATTTAAGTTAAAGTTGATGATAGAGGTCCTAATTATCCCTTGACCCCATACAAAATTACATGAAAACATCGGGTAATTCATCATACGGTTTGATTTAAAATATATAAAACAAAACGCATAAATTTGAGAGTGAAGCTAAAATTTTTATTAGTTTGAAAATGATATCATGTAATTGTTGGCCATGATTACGTCTGAATGAATGGCCATGATTCGTCATACGCGGCGGATTTGCTATATATTTATTGCTATTTCATACGCTGGCGAACGACAAACAAATCAGTACCAGGAAAATAAAATTACTTTTTACTTTAATAAGTCTTTTCTTTATTGTATAACATTTAAAATAAATATACTAGGGAGATCGAACGGTTATTATTCGACCGGTTTTAACCGGTTATTTTAGCTTTGCCCAAGTCGGTTATTCTAAAATATCCATTTTTCGAATATCGAATAAACCGGTTATTTTAGTATAATTAACCGGTTATTTTAGTAATGTGTAATTTATATACATTTTCCTTACTCTTGTAGATGTACCCGTAATTTAAGTATTTTCTAATTGAATATTGGCTAAACTTAAACTTTTTATGAAGAATGTCAAAACAAAATGTAACAAAGGTCAAAAAATATTACGAGCACTGTAAATACAAATCGCTTATAAAAGCGTTTGTTTTTATAGAAAAAAAAAACCAAAAACTATTCAAAATACTACAAAACCCTGTTCAGTTAAAAAGTAAATAGTAATTTGTGCAAGAATATTCTAAAAATTAAATATATTTTTATATAAAGGTTATCTCTAGATATTTTTCGAACGCGATTAAAAAGACAAAGTCAGGTGCTTGAGGTGCCCTAAAATGATAAGTTACAAAGGTTCTTCCATGTCACTACTTATTAATCACCTTTCATTAGTGTACATGCTTGACATTAATGTGATCCAAATGAAACTTAATTCCGTTCGAAGAAGTTCTAAAAAGACGACAAATAAAACTTTACTTAAATACGCTGCAAAAAATGAATTATTGGGAGAAATATAAGCCAGTTGTGTTGCCGAGAACGAAATGCCCGATAATGCACTTAAAACTCTTAAGTATTTCTAGCATCTCTTCATGCTGAAAACTACAACACTACGGCGGAATCAATGATATTGGAAAAAATTCTACCAGTTTTATTTATTAAAACACCAAGAACTAAAAACAAAATTGAAGAAATCAAACAATGTCATGGAATGTTTTAAATTGTAGTCGACGAATTGACAAATATTTTACACAAAAAAAATGTTCAGTTCACTATTCGTTTCTATAACGCTGAAACAAAATAATTTGAAATAGATAATAGATCCTGGCTAAGAGGTTTTGTTCGTTACTTTTAAAAATTTGGTTGATTAATATAGATAGCTTAACCACCAACAAATTAAAATTCATTTAAAATAAATTTGAGAGAATGTTTCAAAAAATAACTTTATAAAATTCCTATAATTTATTTGCTTTTGCAAAACGTTTGCCCAGATCAAATATCATTCAACCGTTTCTAAATTACATTATACAAATATCTTCTTACAAATTAAGTTTAGTAAATCAATAAAAAATATCGTAAAATATTTGTTAGGTCTGATCTAAGTCATATCTATGTATTTTGTTGGTTCCTAACCTTTGCAAATTGTTTTGTTTTTATTCAAATTAACGTTTTATTTTAAAAACTTATTTGATTTTTGTGTTTTTAAGTATTCGAATTAAAACCGGTTATTTAAAAATTGCTTAACCGAAAACCGGGTTTTTAGAATAGCAACTATTCGTAATATTCGAAAACCGGTTATTGAAAAAAGTCGAATAATCGGTCTCCCTAAAATATACAAAGTATTTTGCTATACAAATAGTTTTAAGTTGTCTTTGGTCACACTTTTTCTCTCTCTTTGCACAAACAGCAATCAACTTTCTCAATTATAAAAGCTGCTAGATATTCGTCGCTATTGTGCTTCATACAACGAATTTACCTAGCTAAAAATTCGTCGTGTTGGACGAAATTCGTCGTTCGTCCCAGTTGTGTTCCTAGCACTTAGTGCTCACCAAAATGATTTCTCAATAAGGTCGTTGTTGCACGCGCTGTATAGCTCGTAGGGTCGTGTTGTTGAAGCCAGAGCTCACCATTAAATACGCTCCTTACGTAAAATACGCCAAGTTTTCAAATACGACAAGGCAACCTGCTGAGCGATGTAATTAAAATATTTTTTATTTCTCAATATTTCAATTACCTGTGGAAATTTTCTTCAGGTTTTTTTTTTTTTGAGAAATTAAAAATATTTTAATTAAATCGATCAGCCGGTTGCCTTGTCGTATTTGAAAACTTGGCGTATTTTACGTAAGAAGCATATTTAATGGTGAGCTCTGGCTTCAACAAGAAAAGCCAAAGCTATCAGCAAACCAAACTACAGAGGGAATGAGAATTACCAGAGGGAATGAGAATTACCAGAGGGAATGAGAATTACCTCTGTAGTCTTGTTTGCTGCTAACTTTGGATTTTCTAAAATTATTTAAGAGATCGTTTCTTGATGATCTGACCTAAGCAACCAGTGAAACGCGCATAGGAACAGCTTATCCTCCAACAATAAATTTTAGTATTTTTATCAATTATAAAAAAAGGGAATTAAGCACAATAAATAAAATCTTTTAATGAAAAAAATTTTAATTAAATTAATAAACAAAAAGTAACCTTAAGCTTAAGCAATATGTATCTTCAATATATAATATTTAATAGAAAAAAAGGTCGAAGAAATAAAAATATAATTATTAATTTATCAAAGAAATTTTTTGTTATGGAACACCTCATTACTTGTATTCAAACAAGTTTTATAAATATTTTGTTTGCATTTTAACAGTGTATAATTTTTTTAACAATATGTTGTTAAAATGTTATGAAAATATGTATAATTTTTATATTAAAAAAAAAATAAAAAATAATAATGGAAAAAAAATTGAACTTAATAATATATTTTACGTAAAATTCTCAAGAATTATTAACGATGAAAATTGTTTAGTTATATTAAAATAAATATATGTATTAATTAAACATGAAGTGTATGCAAAAAGCTGTTGTAAACTTATTTAGTTTTAAGTTAAATCACTTACTATTGACTTCAATAATTTTCTCAACTGTACAGTAACCAAAAAAAGTAGAATTAGGGTGTGTGTGAAACGGTAGCAAAGTTCTATGGTGAAATAAAATTTGTCTGTGGTAGAAAAATTTCATGTTTGTGCTGTGTGCAATTATAACATTTTTGACAGCGTAAAATTTTGACATAAAGAAAGGAACAATTGTTTTGCGACATTTCTTAACAGAAGTCTAAGTCGGCAAAATTTTTGGCGGCGGCGGTTCTGCAAAAAGTTGCCGGTAGAGTATCACCTGATAAAAGAATTAGTTATTCAAAATGAAAAAATTATCTATCACAATTTTTTTTTTTAATACATGTATTTGTTATTATTATTATTTATTATTATTTATTTAAAAAAGAAGGAGGTTTTCAATTCGGTTGTATGTTGCTTTTTTAATGTTTGTTACCGCATAACTCCGTCATTTGTGAACCAATTTTTTGCCTATTAAGATTGTACTTACAAAAAATTTTGGAAATCAGACGGATAATTTGTCTGTCCGGAAATTTTATTTTTGAGCTACTCAATAATTTATAATCCAATTTTCAGAATTCGCGCTTGCTTTTAATAGGATTTGGTAGCAGGTTGCAACTGTGAAAAAATGTTGAAGAATTTTTGGACGTTGTACATGTGGTTTTTTTAAAACTTTTGCATTTTTTTTTAATTTTTAACGTTTTTCTGCAATTTTTTTAATCTCTACTGGTTGGAACCAATAAACAGATATGTATGTTATGCTTTTTTTAAACTTTTAGGAAATTTCTTATTTGTATTAATTTTTTTTTAAATCTTTGCGAGTTGCGCGATTTTAGGTAACCCAAATCCTAATAAGCCGATTATGAGATTAATGATCTAACAAACATTATTTATCCTTTTTGTTATTTAGATAGGCTCTCAATCGATTATATTACCATGTTATTGTTATTGGTTTCTTCTAATTTCACTTACATAAGATGGCTTTTGCATTGGCATTATAACAAAATGCTTGTAATGTAAATGTAATTGGCGTTCTATAGTCTATTACTGATTTTTTATTTATTTTTTTTTAAGTATTTTACTTTTATTAGACACTGATGTCAACATGCACAAATTATAATAACAAAACTGTTGTTAATAAAAAATTAAATATGTAAAATTTTTGATCTTATCATAGCTTATATAAATATACAACACGGCTAAAAAGAAAAGTGTGACTAAAAAAAAGAGTGTAAATATAACTTTCGAACCGTCGACGACTTCAACTCAAAATTTAAATTCGGCGGCGGCTTAGAGGCGACTTTGAACTGCACGACTTGGGAGTGTGTCTTTGATAATTGTGTGGTTGTCAAAAATTTCTACGCTTATGTCAAAATGTATACTATTAATTTGATGAGTACTTTGCTACCGTTTCACACACGCTCTTAGTATTGAAAATAAAAAAGTTTTCTTAAAACTTTATTAAAATCCTGCAGCCAGAAAATGAAAAGAATTACTCTAAATTGTTAGATTTTTCTAAGATACTTGTTTAACAAAATCTTTGAGAAAGTACGCTAAAGACTTCTGGGATTTGTTTTATTCCCGGGAACTTAAAAGATTTTTATTTCATAGCTGGGAGTTACCGGATTTTTGTTTATAAAATAATGTAAAAAAAACATCTAGGAATATATAGCCGATCAAGAGTGATCATATGATACCCTACACCACAGTATTTAGATACAAATTTTCGAATTGAGAACCCATAGGCAATAAAGAAACTTTCTAAGCAAAATTATGTTATAAAGTATTTAAGAGTTTTTTGAGCTGACTATTATTTAGATACGCAGGGTTCTGAGCTGAACCGAACCAAGTGATAAAATATAATACATATGTTAAAAAATTATTTTTGGTAATACAAAATTTATTATTAATAAGACTTCTACATATATGACGTTAGAGTTGCGTCGTTCCGGAACGACCTAGTTCCATTGAACGATTCCCTAAAAGAAACGGAACGTTCCTCGTTCCGCAATTGCAATCCGTTAGATCATCACATGTGTTTCGTTCAAATATTTCTGTAGACTTAGAACAAGGTTGATTTTTTGTGTAGGTATCAATGTTGACGACTTTGTTGTATTTATATGGTGACATATAAAAAATTTAGTAAATGAATCAATTACAAATTTCATCCAAGGCAATGAATTTTATCAATATATCATCCTTCACCACCAGCAACGGCATTAAGGTACGGTTGGATTAAAATAAGTACACATTTACGAAATTCTTAAAACAATTGCAATTTAATGAAAAAGTTATTATTTTTTACAAATATCATACAAATAAAACACATAATAATCCTTCTTTAGTTGTAACGCCACAATATGAAAGCAAGCAATAACAAATGTTTGTTCGTGGACGTTTTTACGAACGACGGAGAAGTTTTATCGTTCCTCGTTCATTCATTGTTCAAAGTAAAAAACAGGAACGATGAACCAGGGATGTTAAATGGGGTTTAAAATTTTGTACCAACTTCCAAAAAAAAAAAAAAAATGTAAAAAAAGTGTCGTATGTGGATTCCGATAAATTTGAAAATTGCTTCAGCAAATACCACATACGACAAACTCAACACTCCATGTCTCGAAAACCGTATGAGGTATCGAAAAACTGATTACGCCAAATGAAAGATCAGGTCGTAAAACCTAAGGAATCGATCTTAACTAAAAATCGCAAAAAATCCACATACGACATTTAAATTATCAACCGATGACATGTAGTGTGCGTCTTTCCTTAGTTTTTATTATATTTTGAAAAGCCCTTTCCACATTTGCAGACGAATGTGGAATGCATAAAATTCCAGCAACGACTCTAGAAATGTCAGGAAGTATATGGACATTCAGCTTATTTTGTACCATAAGTCCCCTTTTACAATGTGGCAAGTGAAAGACAGACAGACGAAGTTTGTAGGCGAAAGAGGATAAAAGTAAAGTGTGTTACATATACAGTGTGGCCCCCTTGCCGACAAACTTCGTCTGTCTACCTGTCAATTGGCACAATGTAAAAGGGGACTTAGCGCCCTATACACCACAATAATGTGTCACATATTTAATTGCCCATTACATTAACGATTTGTTGTACAACATAAATGTAATGAAAAGGACTCAATAATTTGTTTACTATACTATATATTCAAAAAGGGGGAACTATGACAAATTTTTAAATTGTACCAAATGAGTCACGGTAGTACCACGGTACTTTAAAAGGTCAAAATGTACCAAAAAAGTACAATTGTACCAACTTTAACATCCCTGCGATGAACGAAAGGAACGATATAGTTCCTTTAATCTTTGGGATCGGTCGGAACGATTCCACAAAAGGAACGATTTTGCCCAACTCTATATAACGTGCTTAGTTCCCAATTTTTATTTTTGATAAAAACACTGAATTTTATTGTTGAGGGAAAGCTTGTTTCTATGCGCATTTCGCTGGTTCCTTTGGCCAGCTCGTCAGAAAACTTTTTCCAAAGACTTTAGAAAAACTAAAAATATTAAACAAATAAAACTATAAAGCGAATAAGAATTTTAAACACGCAGGTCTTACTTGCCACAATATCAAAGCTTCAATAAAGCAACAACAATAAACAATGAGTTTATCTTTTCTTACATTCCCCTACAATTGGCTAAAATTGACATCGAAACTCTTCGCAAAGCTTAACTCTATCCAGATCTGTAACGGAATAAATGAAACAGTGTTTCGTTCGTAAGGTAACGGTAATTAACCCAAGCCAATGGTTTCATAAATTAATGGCAGTTCACTTACTTAAACTCACAAATATTTTCGAACTTTCTTTTTTTAACTTGGATCGCTTCAGCTCTGAGCCCTCTCTATCTATATTAATATGAGACTATTGCGCTTTGAAGTAATTTTGGAGAGGGGGTTTATAGGGACCTAAATTGACATAATGTCAAATGTTGTATCAATACGAACATTTTTACGGAAGACATTTAAAGCTATTTTCGGGAATTTTATTTGTATTTTAATTTTTTGTCGGTTAGAATATATTTTTTAAAGCCACAATTATAAAATTTTACGGAATGTGCTGTCATATTAAAAATGAATGTAAAACTAATTTTTTTTATATGAAATGTAAATGATTTGTTTTTTAAATAAATTTTTAGTTGTTTAAAATGAATTTTTGGTTGAATTTAGCTACATAATAATTTAAGCGCAGGTTTAGTTAATCCGAAAACAGATTTGTGCCGCAATTACCAAGTTTGTATACAAAATTTTGCCGGAACAGCTTAATTTTGCTTACAATATTAGTCTCTACGTACAGGGCTTTCAGATGTGGCGATTTTTCGCCAAACGTGGCAATTTATAAGCCAATTTGGCAATCAAATTTAGTGTTTGGCGACATGGCGATTTTCTTTGAGATATTAAAAAAGGTTAGCGACTATTTTGGCAAATTATCAAACGCATTTTAGCTTTTTTTCTTATTTATATGAAAAATGTACGGACACAATACGCATGCGAATGCTTTAAATGATAAATTTGATAAATTGATAGTATTTCCAGGTAATTACATTGAAAACAGTTAAAAATTGTTCCCATAAAATTTTGGAATATCGCCAATTTGGCTAGAAATTTTGTGTTTGGGGCATGGCGAATTTCTTGGCGATATTTTTAAAGGTTAGCGATTATTTTAGCGATTTATCAAACGCATTTCAGCTTCACAGAAAAAATTTTAAATTGTCTCTAATCACCAAATTCATAAATGATATTTTTAATTTTAATTAAAAAAATTTTAAAAAAAACTTTGCCGTTTCATACAATGTGTTAATTGATTTAATTTAGGCCCTAATCATGTAAAACACAACGCAACGCCAAAGGATAATATTGAAAGCACAAACAATGTCATAAATATTTTATAATTTTGTTGTTGCTTCCTACAGAAATTCATTTTAAAATGGTACATGAATTTCTATAGAAAGCAACAACAAAATTACAAAATATTGATGACATTGTTTGAGCTTTCAGTGTTGTTATTTGGCATTGCGTTGCGTTTTACATGATTAGGTTCTTAATTCTTCTTAATGATAATAATTCACAGAAAATCATCAGTGGGTTTTTTTTATCAATTAAAACATCGTTTAAAAAGTTTTTCTATTTAATTACTGTGATAATTGAATCAATTATATTTTTAGTTGAAAGAGAATTAAAAAAACAATTTTGATTTAATTAACATTTTAGTTGTTTTAAAATAAATTTTTAATTAAAATATTAATTAAATAACAAAAAATATTTATTCATGTTTTCGTTAAAAATAATTTAAGCTTGTAGAATTTTTGTTAGGAATTGGCAAAACCTGAGCTTAATATTTTTAAATAAATCAATTAACACATTGTTTGAAATCGCCAAAGTTATTTGATCATTTTTTAATTAAAATTGAAAATATGATTTATCGAAAAATACATATTCACAATTTTAAATTTTTAGTAATCAATGTAATCACCAAATTCATAACAAATGCATAGAATCAAGCAAATAATTTGTTGATTATGCACCTATTACCAGCATGATTACATTGATTACCAAAAATTTAAAATTGTAAACTTTTTTTTCAATTAATGATGTTTTTAATTTTGATAAAGAAAATTTTCAAAAAACTTTGCCATTTCAAAAAATATGCTAATTTATTTTATTAAATATAGCTCAGGTTTTGCCAATACCCAACAACAATTCTATAAGTTTAAATTATTTTATTTTAAGCGAAAAAATCAATTAAAATTGTTTTTATTTAATTAATATTTTAATTAAAGATTTATTTCAAAACAAATAAAATTTTAATTAAATCAAAATTAAATTTTTAAATTTAACTTAATTAAAAACAAGTTAGAGTGCTATACTCGGTTGTGCCGAATCTCCGACAGGAGTGGGCTCTATATGACAAATACATATATATTATTAACTAAGCTTCACAAAAACGAACGTCAGCATTAAAATAAGTTGCGGTTTTGAACTGAATTAAATTATTGACCGACAATAAGAAAATTTAATGCGTTTCTTGTTAGAACTTTGAACTGGCTTGAGTAAAATATCATGGTTCGTAAAAGTTTTAGCCGAACTAAAATAATTTTTAGGAGTGTAATTTGTATTGGACCCATAGTAAATTATGGACCAATCATCCCAAAATTCTAAAGACTGATTTCTGGTATTACAAAAAATACAAACAGTGAATTTCACAAATTTGCATTATATGTTTTCTGGCCATATGAATCAGAGTTGGAAGAAATTTTACCGCAATATCCATATCTGTTATGGTTTTAGACGAATTTAATTATTTTCTCAAAGTGGGCTTTATTTGGTTTTAGGCGCAATAAACTGTTTTCCGAGAGTAGGGTTTATATCGGGCCTAATGTAAATTATAGACCAATCTTCACGAAATTTGCCAATGTGATTTCTGGTCCTATAAAACTGTGACGTACCAAATTTTAGTATGCTACCATTATTTATTGCGGTTTTAGGCGTACCAAACTGTTTTCCGGGAGTAGGGTTTATATGGGGCCGATCTTCAAAAAAGTTTACAGTGTGATTTCTGGTCCTATAAAACTGTGACGTACCAAATTTTAGTATGATAGCGTCATTTATTACGGTTTTAAGCGTACTAAACTGTTTTCCGCGAGATGGGTTTATATGGGGCCTATGGTCAATTATGGACCGAACTTCACAAAATTTAAGAGTATGATTTGCAGTCGTATAAGGTATATTCGTGCAAAATTGTATGTCAGTCCGTGCATTATTCCACTATTTATGTTAGTTTTTGTATCAAAATTGTCAATTTTTTTAGGGTGGTGGTTCCACATTTTGATTCATAGTTTTGATCCTACTGAATCGATATTGTTGAATTGTAATCCCAAACTGCTTAGGATAACTACAAGCAATTTGAGACCAAGTTTGTTCTTTTCTTTTGCGTTTTTCGAAAGTGAGCGTATTTTAAACAGACGGACAGACCGACGGACATGGCTAAATCGACTTAGAATTACTCAAGGAACCAGAATATATATACTTTATGGGGTCTTAGATGCATTAAAAAAAAGTTTCACACGGAATGACAAACTTACTCGTAGTATACCCTCATTCACCACTAGTAGTGGTGGAGGGTATAAAAAAATAATTGATTCAATTATCATTAATTAAATTGAAATACTTTTTAAACAATTTTTTTAATTGATAAAAAACTACTGAATAATTTTTCTTTGTCACATCAAATTAAAGCTCATAGTATCAAATAATGTGCATGGCAAATTTTATTAAAGAAGAAAACTAAATAAAAACCATGATTGAAATAAAAAATAATTACAAAACTTAATTAATTAATTTTTTTAAATATCATGTTATTGTTTGTTATTTGGTAAAACGATATTTGTTAATCTTCTTGACTAGTTTAGACTTCTTTCAGAATCGGCAAGTTAGTTGCGCAAGTTACCTGGCGAGTACAGAAAAGTATGTTCTAATTGTTTTTCCTTAACCCGACCTTACCACTAACATCAACAAACCAAGAGTTGCGCAAGTATCGTGCCGGGTCTGAATGGGGCCTTACTCAAAGTGAATTTACCAAGGCACATTTCACACGACTAGAGAAGCGTATACTAGCTGTCACTTTCTTTTGTATGTAGTTCTATATGTCTAAAACATGTAAAATCCATGACTTCAATATGTCAAGTCCATATAACAACAAGCAAAAAAAGGGACAGCTAGATTAATAGTGCTGCCACTGTAAAAGTACCTTGGAATTGACTATGTGTGTATGTATTGAATGATATTTGGCATTGAATTGATATTTAGCAATACAATAAAGTAACGTTACAACAAATTTGTCTTTTTACAAGTAGATAAAAAAAATGGTATTTTTTTAAACGATAAGCCATACGACAGAGCTTGTGATTTGGACAACTATTAAATTACAAACTAGAGCAATTGTTTCCTGTAACCCATAAAGTAACATTTCTCTTTAAAGCTAAAATTTGTAAGTAAAAACAACTGTTGGCCGATTCCGTAATACTACCTACAGACATCATGCCCATTCCCACATGCTCTTAAACTTTTCAGTAGAGGCATAAAAAGCGCACATTATCTGTGCAACATCTAAAGACTAAATAAACATTAAAGCGGCATAGTTTTGATTTATGAGATGAAATTAAATTAAAGTTTTTTTTCTTCAGATTTTCCTCTTTTCTTGTTTTTTTTTAGCTGCAACAGCTAAAGAAAAATATTTAAACATGAAGTAAAATGTAAAAAATAACATCAAAAACAAAACACACTTTGTTAGAAACAAAAGCAAAGAAAAAAGCTAAATAGAAGAAACATTATAAGAAAAGAAGTGGTAAATATGTGGTAATAAAATTGGAAAAAAGTACACATAAATTTATATATTTTTTCCCACTTATTCATTTTAACACTTTTGTTATGTTGCAAGCAAACTACAACATCAAACCTTTAAAAATATTTTTTTTTTCCTATTTTTGTTTGTTGCTGCCGTCTATGAAATTATGTTGATAGTATATTGGCCAGATAAAGACAACTAAAAATGGAACGACATCAGATAATTGAGGTTCTATGTCGCTAATGTGCCGAATTACCTCATCCTTTAGCTCTTGAATTGGTGCTGGCTTATCGACGTACACCTTTTCTTTCAAAAAACCCCAAAGATCACATGATCATGGTGGCCAATTGACATCGCCACCACGTTTTTCGCGTAAAAGAGCCATTGTTTCCTTAGCTGTGTGGCAAGTGGCACCGTCCTGTTCAAACCACATATCGTTCACATCTATATCTTCCAATTCGGACCATAAAAAGTTCGTTATCATCTCACGATACCGAGCACTATACACAGTAACTGCCTGATCGGCCTCATTTTGGAAAAAATACGGCCCGATGATGCCGCCAGCCCATAAACCGCACCAAACAGTCACTCTTTGTGGGTGCATTAGTTATTCGACAATCACTCTTAGATTATCATTCGCCCAAATGCGGCAATTCTGCTTATTGACGAATCCACTGAGGTGAAAATGTGCTTAATCACTGAAGCTGATTTTCTTCGAAAATTGATCATCCACTGTTGCCATTTCTTGCCACCATTCTGACCATTGATGACGTTTGGAATGGTCAAGAGGCTTTAGTTCTTCAGTCAAGTGTAAGCGTGTAAATGCAAGCCTTTATGCATAATGTTCATCAAGGACGAGCGTGAGAGGTGCAATTGTTGGGCACGTCGAAGAGTTGAGGTTGACGGCTCTTCAGCCACACTTTCGCTAACAGCAGCAATATTTTCTACAGTACGAGCTGTACGAGCATGCACTGGTATTTTCACATCTCCTCCATACCCGGTTTGCTCAAATTTTTGCACAATTTTTTCGATTGTACGCACATTTGGACGATTAAATTGACCGAAAAATTTACGAAGTGCACGATATGCATTTTGATTTGAACGCACATTTTCATAATAAGCCTGAATAACTTTGACGCGTTGCTCGATTGTATATCTTTCCATGCTTTAAATTGAGTAAGTCTCAGATTGAGAAATGTCAAATTAAATGCAGAAAAAAACTTGACGTTTATGAGTGGTTCGCATTCAACATCGGCCTTAAAATTAAACTACACGTTATTTTCGCATTCATTTATTTGCTCATGAATGAGATATTCAAAAATGTAAACTTTCTTCACAGTGATGAACGAATTGTTAATTTTTCGCCCATTCACTCATGAACGTGAGGTATAAAAATTTTTTACATTTCTTTACTCATGAGATATGTGTAAAAAAAATGTTAGCAACGGACCCTCACTAGTATTGTTGTTGCTGCTCAGCAATTCGCACGACCACAGCACGAATTGCCTGTATGTGTATTGCACACTTCGCACTTGATCAACAAGAAGGTATTTACTCAAAAACTTTTTTGTACACTTTTTGGAAGAATGTACACGCAATATTCATATCTACAAATGAATCAACAAACGGACAGACAGACAGACATGGCTAAGTCAACTTAGAATTACTCAAGGATCCAGAATATAAATACTTTATGGAGTCTTAGGTGAATATTAAAAAAGTTTAATACGAAATGACGAACTTGGTATACCCTCTTCACTACTAGTTGTGGTGGAGGGTATAAAAATATTACAGAAGCAAAACATGTACCCCAAAACACACTCAGGCTATTCGTGCAACCCATGGAGAAAAATTGCAAGCGCTTTAGTTTTTCAGGCTTTTAAGATGGTCTACAATTGTTTTCTACGTAAACTTTTACTCATTCCACTCTGCCTTTTTTGGAAAGGTCTTTCAAAATGTTTTTTATAAAATACTAGCGGTTACCCGGGGTGTACCACTACGATCCCCCTTCTTGTAGTCCTATTTTTGAAAAGATTCATACCTTTTGTGTCTATCTAAATAGGGATATATTTATGTATTAAATTTGATTGAAATCGGTTAGATTGTTTCGGAGAGGCAGAAACTGCCCCCTACCTCCCATGATGGTCCTATCTAAAAAAAAATGCATAGCTAACTTGTACGAATAAAAGGGTATCTATCTATGATTTAAATTTCATTCGAATATCTTAGATAGTTTCGAAGAGGCAGAAATTGCCTTAACTCCCATTGTGGTCCTAGGCTTGAAAAACTGTAAAGCATAAAACGATCTTCACAAAAATAGCGTTTTAAAAAACAGTGCACATCGGTTGGATGGTTTCAGAGTCTATAACGGACATAAGTATGTATATAGGTAGAAACAATGTTTGACTTTATTATAAAATATTTTACAAATTCAAATTTCCATTTTATGATAAGACCTGTCGAAATCGTTTTATTAGTTGTTGTTTGAGAATGTGTAGGAATTACAGTTATTAATGTACTCACGTTGCTTATAATGCAACAATTAAACTGAGGCAAAGCAGAATTTTGAATTATTTTTAGAAAGCCTTCCAGAAGCCTTTAAAGTAGATGCAAGAAGGCAAGGCCTTGGTGTCCAATGATACAACGTGTTAATTAGAAATAAAGTTGGAATGCGGCTGGCAGGCATTATAAGGCCTCCTAACTACCTTCTTACTACCTCATTTTCCCTCGGGGAATGTTCTAGTAAATCGCGTTTTTTCCTTTCAGAGTCTATAACGGACATAAGTATGTATATAGGTAGAAACAATGTTTGACTTTATTATAAAATATTTTACAAATTCAAATTTCCATTTTATGATAAGACCTGTCGAAATCGTTTTATTAGTTGTTGTTTGAGAATGTGTAGGAATTACAGTTATTAATGTACTCACGTTGCTTATAATGCAACAATTAAACTGAGGCAAAGCTGAATTTTGAATTATTTTTAGAAAGCCTTCCAGAACCATTTAAAGTAGATGCAAGAAGGCAAGGCCTTGGTGTTCAATGATACAACGTGTTAATTAGAAATAAAGTTGGAATGCGGCTGGCAGGCATTATAAGGCCTCCTAACTACCTTCTTGCTACCTCATTTTCCCTCGGGGAATGTTCTAGTAAATCGCGTTTTTTCCTTATGAAAAATTTTAATATGACTAACTAAATCAAATTTCTCATATTTGAAAAATTTACATATGAATTTTGTTATTTCTCATCCTGATATTCATGAATAAGCTAGGGGTGGGCAGTATATATCGATATATCAAAATATCGATATTTAAAAAAAAAAATAATCTATATATATCGCCGATATTTAAAATCCCCATATATTGATACATCGATATTTATTTAATTCTATCGAATTCGATATTATTAACAACTTTTTATAATAAAAAACAACTGCTTAGAATACTGTTGTTTCTTTAAATTTTTTTGCCTAATATTAAAAAAGAAAACGGGCCTTTTGCATTGCACATATTTATAGTTTTTTTAAGAGATGACAACAAAATAATAAATGAACATGTTCTTCGCTTAGATATTAAAAATATAATATCGAACAGTTTACCTGTATAGTATGTGTCACAAGTTTCGTTTGCCGGCATTATTAAACTTTTTTCAATATCCTTTTCTGTACAGATCACGTGTGAGTCGTGTCATGCTGTCATGAAATTTTTGTTAAGTATTGTTGTTTGCCATTTCATAATGGAAAGACTTACGCCTGGACAACGTTTACAAATCGTTCAACTTTATTACGAAAATTCACGTTCTGTGAGGAATGTGTTTCGCGCACTTCGCTCAACTTATGGTCAACATTATCGGAATACTGACCGTACGATTCGCAACACCATCACCATTTTGAGACCCAGCATTCATTATTGGATAATATTCGACTGAGTAGACAATGTCCAGCACGCTGTGAAGAAAATATAGCGGCCGTAGCTGAGAGTGTACACGAAGACCGTGGAGAGTCGATTCGGCGCCGCTCGCAGCAACTCGGACCGTTAACGTGCCATGATAACCGACTATTTTTTGATGCCTGAAATAAAGCTCGTGATCTCGGCAACATTTGGTTTCAGCAAGACAGACGGCGCACTTCCCACACTTCGCATCAATCATTGGATTTATTGAGAGAACACTTCGGTGAGCACATAATTTCACCAAGATCGTGTGATATCACACCGTTAGACTTTTTCCTGTGGATGTATGTAAAGTATAAAGCTTATGCGGACAAACCCGCTTCGATTCAGGCCTTGGAGGAAAATATCACGCTTGTCGAAAATTGGACTCAACGGATGAACCATCTGCGACGTAGCAACGGCCAACATTTGACAGACATAATCTTCAAAAAATAAATGCCAAAAAATGTTCTTTCAAATGATAATAAACAATCCCCATTAAATTTGAATTTTGTGTGTTTTTTTCTTTAAAAAAGTAGGGAACCTCGAAATGGATCACGCTTTATAATCCCATTTAAATTTTTCGTAATATATATTTTTTTTATTGCATATGGCGAATAAAAAAAATGTGGTCTTGGGAAAAATTCACTTTTTTTATTTACATTGAATTTGATTTTATTGTAGAATTAACTGCCTGTCCTTAGATTTCGAACGAAAACTTCGTTCGCATAACTTACATTAGAACCTAAATTTTTAAATTGGTTTTTGTTTTAAATGGAAGTTAAGCGAATGAAAGATTCGTTCGAAATCAAGGGACATTCAGTAAATTTGAAATAGAAAGTAACATTTAAAACAAAACAAATTTTGAAATGTAGGTTAAGCGAGTCACTTTTACGCTCGCGTTTTACAAACAGGCAGTTAGAATAGAATTACATGTAAAATGTTTGTACATATGTAAATATGTATTTAGATAGGTATATTAGGTTTTTAAATTTGGTAATAATTTCAGCTTAATACGTTCGATACATCGATATTTATTAATTAAAAATATCGATAATCTGAAAAATATCGATACGATATTGTGCCCATCCCTAGAATAAGCTGCAAAATTTGCCAATGATCACGCTCGACCATGACTGAATAATGAGTGAACGTTTCGGTACTCTGGATTTTAATAATCTTGCTAAAGTCGATGTATTTATGTAACTTATTGAAATCATCACAGACTCTGCGAAATGGATCAAATTGAGCATAATTTGTGGTATAATATTTAATTCTTAAGATGTTATAGTGCCTTGATAGACAAACAAGTGCATTAGGGGTAATTTTTTTTCGGAAAAATTGGGAGTTGACACTTTCGTTCATCAGCTCAAGTAGATTAAGGTCCAAATTTACAGCCATTAGTAAGATAATAGCAATGACTTAACCAATAAAATACTATTTCCAGCTTTTTGTTAACCATTAGTTAAACCATAAAATGGTATTGGTTAACTACTAGTTAGACAACAGCTTTTCTGTTGAAAATTATTATTTACATTTGTTTCTTTTTTGGAAAAATGCCTATTATTAATTGTACACAGATATACTGTTAATATGAAATGCTAGTTAACCAGTAGTTATCATTTTAGTTTACTAATTATTAACTAATGACTGTAAATTTGGGCCTAAGAGAACTTTACATTTTCCGACGACTTCTTAAAGTTTCTAACGTGAAAAGTGTGAGACGGTTAACATAAGATGGGTAACTTATGCGAGGGTCTCAACCTAAGCAACGAAGACAGAATAATAAAAACTGAATTTGAAGTGACTCAAATTTGTTGAGTCTACTACTGAGGAACCCATATCACAGAATCGTATTCAAGAATCAACCGAAACAAAATGGTAAACAGCGGCTTGGTAACATAAGGCTCTCAGAAATCTTTAAAAAATAACAGGACACCAGTTGCTTTGTAAGTTGTTAATATGATGTGAAAAAAAATCGATGATTGAATCAACCGATTTGAGGATAAAAGAATTCATAGTAAAAAGGCCGTTATTTGGAGATGTTATAAAAGACCTTTAATATAATGAAAAACTGCCCGAGTGGTCAACTGATTGATATATTTGAGCTTCGTAGGAAATTAATGAAAGAAGGAACTGAAATTTTAGTGGACGATACAAAAGTGCTTGGCTTTAAAACTCGACGGCTTAGATCATACAAAAAAGGAAAAAGGCTCATTTATAATATGCATAACGTTACTTAAGCGTCTGTCAACAATTAACAAAAAGCCTCTCAAAAATACATTTAAAAAAACAAAATTAATAAATATTTGATTCCGTACGGAAAGTATGATAATTTTTGCACTTTGCTTAAGCAAATGACAGATTCGTAAAACTTAACAAAAAGTTTTCTTAAGTTTAATATGGTGTGACACATATGACTAAGAGGAGTATTTGCACAGTTGCATAAACCAACTTATGCATATTATAGTTGGGCCTAAGCTTTTTATTATTTAACAAAAAGATTGGCTTTAATAATTTATACTTTTTTGTGTACTACAAGGAACAAACGGGGTCGAAAGGAATTACCTTTTGTTGAATGCAATGAGCAAACAAAGCCCAAGAAAGTGAAAACAATGAGAGATACTACATCATCTCTGTCTACATTTCCTCAGGCTACTCAAATGAAAATTTAACTCGAAAATGTAGTCGGGAGAAGACCATTGAAGAGGTTTTTTTTTAACAGGGTTTTCGTCAGCTTCGATCCTCTTGCTGACATGCCGAAAACTTTGCGGATCAAGTGTAAGAAAAAATTTTACACGAAATATTTAAATTAAACTGGAAAAAAATAAATCCTGCTTAAAGACAGTTTTCCCAAAAAAAAAAAAAATTAATTCATAACTTGCCCAAAAAAGCTGCCAAACTTTTACAACTTTCAATAGTTATTTAAGATAGAAAAACATGATGATACATTGATATCTTAGAAACATAAACATCCTCAAGAACTTTAATACTAAAAACTTATCATCATATAAAGCGTGATCCATTTCGAGGTTCCCTACTTGTTTAAAGAAAAAAAAAATCACAGAAAATTCAAATTTAATGTGGAATATTTATTATCATTTGATAGAACATTCTTTGGCATTTATTTTTTGAAGATTATGTCTATCAAATGTTGGCCGTTGCTACGTCGCAGATGCTCCATCCGTTGAGTCCAATTTTCGATGACTCGTTCGAGCATTTCGACTGGTAACTGGCAAATGACACCCGTGATGATTTCCTCCAAGCCTTGAATCGAAGCAGGCTTGTCCGCATAAACTTTAGACTTTACATATCCCCACAAGACAAAGTCTAACGGTGTGATATCACACGATCTTGGTGGCCAATCGACCGGCCCAAACCGTGAAATTTTGTCCTCACCGAAGTGTTCTCTCAATAAATCCATTGATTGATGCGAAGTGTGGGAAGTGCGCCTGAAACTGAAATGTCGCCGAGATCACGAGCTTCGATCTCAGGCATCAAATAGTCGGTTATCATGGCACGATAAAGGTCCGAGTTGCTGCGAACGGCGCCGAATCGACTCTCCAAGGTCTTCGTGTACACTCTCAGCTACGGCCGCTATATTTTCTTTACAGCGTGCTGGACGTGGTCTATTCGGTCGATTATTATCCAATAATGAATGCTGGGTCTCAAAATGGGTGATGGTGTTGCGAATAGTACGCTGAGTAGGCCGATTATGTTGACCATAAGTTGAGCGAAGTGCACGAAACACTTTCATCACAAAACGTGAATTTTCGTAATAAAGTTGAAAGATTTGTTCAGGTGTAAGTCTTTCCATTATGAAATGCCAAGCAATACTAAACAAAAATAACATGACAGCATGACACGACTCACACGTGATCTGTCAAAAAAAGGCTATTGAAAAAAGTATCTCTACTTGAATCACCCCTTACTTATACTGTAACTAGCTAAATTTATTAATTTTTTACTTTTGTCAATTCTAATGTACGAAAAAACACAAATTATATTGTCTAACTGACTGGTAGAATTAATCTCACAAATAAGTACTTATTACCCCAGTGTATATTCTGGAATAGTACCTGTTGATCTATTTTGTTAAATGAAATAAAAGTTTTTACAACACAAGGAAGATCATTTATAAATAGAATAAATAAGAGCTGTCAAAATGACTGTCTTGTGACACGCCAGATAATACATCTACAATATATAGCTAGAGTTCGCGTTGCGGAACCTTTCACATGGCTTTCTTTTCGTTAAATAATACTCAATTTATTTCGTAAGCGAAGGTCATATCCTAATCCATTAAGTTTATGAACAAGTAAATTATGATTTACTTTATCGAACGCTTTTTATACTCTCCACCACCACTAGTGGTGAACTAGTGGTATACTAAGCTTGTCATTCCGTGTGAAACTTTTTTAATATAGATGTATAAAATATATATATTCTTGCTTCTTGAGTAATTCTAAGTCGATTTAGCCATGTCCGTCTGTCTGTCCGTCTGTTAAAAAAACACGATAACTTGCGAAAAACGCAAAAGAAAAAAACAAACTTGGTCCTAAGCAGTTTGGGATTGAAATCCAGCAACATCGGTTCAGTAGGATCAGAACTATGAATCAAAATGTGGAACCACCACCCTAAAAAAAATTGATAATTTTGATACAAAAACTAATATAAATAGTGGGATAATACACGGAATGATATAACATCTTGCACATATTCCCTTTATACGACTGCAAATCATACTGTTAAATTTCGAGAAGATCGGTCCATAATTGACCATAGGCCCCAAATAATCCTTTTCCCGGAAAACAGTTTAGTACGCCTTGCACACATATAAAGCAAACGTTTCATGGTTGTTTGATTTTTATGAATATTCATAGTTTTATTTCGTTACGTTTTATTTCCTTCAAACAGTTTTGATAACCCAGACTATTGTTTTGTTTTTGGAATCAAGAGTTTATATTGTTGTTTTTGTATATTTTGCTTTTGTTGCAATTTTTGATTTATGGGCAAACGCATTTACAAGATTTTGAACAGAAGGAAATGATATGTAACGTTTGTAGTTTTAAGCCTTTGATACTTTCAAAAATAAACCAACATGTGTTAACAAGCATAAACATAACTGCATATGATGTATATTAATGGCACGAAAGGAACAATTATAAAAGCCCTCGCTAAAAAAACTCCAAAAAAAATAAACTTACTTACCGAATTAAAAAGATTTGAGCAGCTTTCAAATTTCTTTTCAAATCTGGAATAGATAAAAATGAAAATAGTGTTATTAACATGCGTGTAAGGATATAAAAGAAAATTATATTTAAAAATTTACAATGGCTTATGTTAACAATAAGTTAACATAGCATATTTCTTTAAAGATTTTTTTGTACTCCGGTGTATTGGAAAGCTAACAGATGTAACTTTATCATCAGAGTATGACTAAAGAGTGCTACTGTTTAACGATAAAATTAGACAATAAAAAATGTGGAAACCAATGAACTTTTTACACAAATTTCTCATTTAGTAATTATTAATTTGTTTCTGATTTAGACAACTTTTGCGACATTTACAGTTAATTATTGAAAAATTTCATTATTTTTTGGGTTTTTTCCATACCCTACACCAGAGGTAGAATGGATATATAGACGTTTGTCAATCCATTTGTAATTTCTATAATATCCATCCTTAGCGGTTGTCGTTGTCGTATACGACTGTGTGGTTTTTTGTTATCTACTACAAAAAACGACGCAGTCCCATAAAGTATGTATATTTATTCTGTACCTTTGGTGAGAGCTTCTCGCATCGAAAAGAAGTGAAAGAAAATATTCCATCGTTTCTCCAAAAATTAAAAAAAGTGTGTATGTAACTCATGTTGAAAACTATCAAAAGAGATTACGTCGTTACGTTATAAATGTCATAATATCTCACTCGAAGCCGATGTGAAATCGCAGACGTGTAGAACGCCAGTCACACATGTCGTTGACGGCGACCAAAATTTACTAAAATTTAAACATTTTTAACGACGACGGCGATAATACAAGCGTCGCACAGTGTGACTTTTGTTACTTTTAGGATGCCAAAATTCGTAACAGTCAAATAAAAGTAGATATGGCAATGAAATTTAGCAATAATAATGATGAGATCGATACAGCATTGGACACAAAAAATGGGCGTGGTCCGCCCACTTTTTTGGCCACCCCCCCATATAAGGTGTATTTTCAAAATACCATAATATCTAATTTAATAGTACTTATTATGGCGGAAAGAAATAAAAATAATTTTAATTTCGATAAATTTTTAGATACACACAAATGCCTTCAATTAGTAGTTGTTTTGAGATGATTAATATATATTTTTGAAAATAAATTTAAATTCCATATTAAAAAAAAGCTATCTGGAAATAAAAATAATTACATATTCCATATTCCGGTACGGAGAATAAGCCAATAACTTCTTTTGGTAATGTTAATTATACTGCAAATGTGATTATATACGGCATCATTTTTGTCTTCTTTCTTGCTTGTGAGCTAAACATCAAAGAGCGCATTTCGTGGAACAGCCATTTTTTTTTGCGAAAAAATCAAAATAAAGCAGAAAGGAGCAAAAACTTATTGTTGAATCTGAAACTAGATATATAAACCTTCAATCTCCATATAATCACTTAACAGAATTCTATAGAATCATGCAAGTTTTTCTCTATCGAAAAACAAACATTTTTGGAAATCACTAAATTTTTAGTGATTGCATATTTTCATTGATTAAAAATTAAAATAATAACGTTAAAGCTTCAGAAAATTGCCAGTCTTTATAGAAAAGGTTCCAACTTAATTAAAGCAAAAAGACTTTTGTAAAAATATTTTGCCAAACAAAAGTAATGCCACCGCAAAGTTCAACAAAAAATGAAAACTATAAACAGATTTACTACACTTGTCACAGTGACACAAGTTTGATAACTGTTATCATATTAATTGTTGTTTTTTTGATTTGTTTTGAGTACATATTCGTAATAGTTGTACATTTTACTATTACATAGCATAAAATTATTAAAATCGGAGAACATTTTTTTTCTTCCTTTTGGCATCCTAAAGGTAACAAAAGTCACACTGTGCGTCGGCTATACCAAATAATGTAAAATGCGACTTTATTTATTGTTGTTTAACAAATTGCTTTGAAAACATTCTTATATATATTTCAAAAATGTTAAAAGTAAAATAATTAACAATGAAAAATCTGCCAAGAACAAACTACTTACCTCTTCCATGTTATTAACGCTATCATACAGTTTTATAGGACCAGAAATAACACTGTAAGAGTTTTTAAAGATCGGTCCATAATTTACACTACGCCCCATATAATCCCAACTCCCGCAAAAGAGTTTAGTCTTCAAAACGACTAGAAACCACACTGAGAAATTTCGTGAAGTTCGGTCCATAATTAACCCTAGACCCCATATAAACCCTACTCCCGGAAAACAGTTTAGTACGCCTAAAACCGTTATCAATAACGCTATCATATTAAAATTTGGTACGTCACAGTTTTATAGGACCTGAAATCACAATGTTAAATTTTTTGAAGATCGGTCCATAATTTACACAAGGCCCCATATAAACCCGGAGAATTTTGGATGATTGGTCCATAGTTTACCATAGGTCCAATACAAATTACCCTCCTAAAAATCATTTTAGTTCGGCTAAAACTGTTATATATATGTATTTACAATATAGAGCCCAATTCTGTCGGTGGAGGGTATCAAAGACTCGGTACAGCGGAATATAGCACTCTAGCTTGTTTTTATTGCCTTTATTTATTATAATCACACTCAAAGTTTGTGAATTAATTAGAAGCAAGTTCATGTAGTAGAACATAGGCACCCAACGAATCTTCTCCATTCATTATGGTTATTGACTAGGAATTTTATTTGACTCCATGATTTATTTGTTATTTGGCATTTCTTACTATGTTCGTTGCCAGGTTTTACGAGGACGATCGGGTCTACGATTTCCTTGGGGATTCCTTTCCAAGGCAGCTCTTAATCTAAAGATTCAACGTCAACCTCTTAATTGCAGGCGGGATTGAAAAAGTGGCCGTTGCACAAAAAATACTTGTTTATATTTCAAGAACAGTATTTATAACTATAATTTTTTGTTCTGATCGTACTTGTTTTGTTATCATTTGCTCCTGGTCTTTATATTTCCCGCTTAAAAATGTCAAGTAATAAAACCCAAATTCCTTTATTTTTAATACTAAACATAATTGCACAGAAAAAAGTGTTTTATCAGTTAAAAACTGGTTTAAAAAGTATTTAAATTTAATTAATGTGATGATTGAATCAATTATTTTTTTAGTTGAAAGAAAATTTAAAATTGATTTAATTAACATTTTAGTTGTTTTGAAATACAATTTCAATTAAAATTTTAATTAAATAACAAAAAATCTTTTTAAAAAATTATTTTCGGGAATGAAATATTTATTATTAATTAATTCATTTTTTAATGATGTGCTAATAATCCCAATTTTTGAATGAAAACACTGAAATTTATTGTTGTGGGAAAAATCTTAATTTACTTTTTTCGTTTAGTATAATATAATTTAAACATGTAGAATTGTTGTTGGGATTTGTCAATATTTATTTAAATAAATTAACACATTGTTTGAAATGGCAAAGTTTTTTGATAATTTTTTTAATTAAAATTAAAAATATCATTTATTGAAAAAAATTATTCACAATTTTACAATTCTTAGTAATCATTATAATCATTTTGGTAATAGATGCAAAATCAACAAATTGTTTGCTCTATATTATGAAATTGATATAAATTTGGTGATTGGAGAAATTTAATAATTTTTTCTGTGTATGCAACAAAGAGAAACATTTTTTTTTTCTTAAATAAACACTATATTTTTTTGATCCGCTGCAAAAATCATCATTATTTCAATTTCTATGGTAAGGTTTTTTTTCTAAAATTTGGGATTTTTAAAGAGGCTGCCCCATACATCATGTCATAACTTTTGTACGACCTACTCGATATTGTTATGCAATCTGCCAGAAAATTTAAATTACGCCAGATTTTATTCGTTATAATATAATTTTTTGACTCAACCATTGAGGCACAAGTGGAAAATTTTTTTTTTGTTTAATTATAAAATTTTTGAATTCAAAAAATTCATAAAAAATTGCAATTAACAAACACTTCCCAGTTTTAGTACTTAATCGTAAAGTTTTTATATATTATTTTTGTTTTTTGGCCAATGTAATTGTTTATTAAATTAGATTTTATTTCAGCTAATACGGCCAAAAGTTCTATATGTAATTAAAAATGCATTCAATCCATATTTTCCCAACGTTTCGTGAATGTTATATTCACTTTATCAAGGGATTCGTAATAAGAATTAATTTTTTATTACATTGAACAATAATTTTTGTAGGCAAACATAAGAAACACTAAACATGAAATATTAAGTTAAACACAAACTTAAAAAATTATATCACAGGTTAGATATTGCAACACAGTGGGCCAGTTACTGTAACGAAACGTTGGGAAAATATGGATTAAATGCATTTTTAATTACATATAGAACTTTAGGCCGTATTAGCTGAAATAAAATCTAATTTAATAAATTTATATCACGAAAATCCATGGATAAATTCCTGTTTTATTCCCGATAAACTGAAAATACCTAGTTTTGACATTTTTGATCGAAAATTTGTGTAGAGCTAAAAATTACAAAGTTTTACCTTTTAGTTACACAATATTTTTTTTAATACTGTACTTTAATTAATTTTTCATAAAGCTGCATATAATAGAAATAAAATAAATTTTGTTTTATGGAAATCCATTGATAAATTCGTGTTTTATTCCCGATAAAATTAAAGAACCTAGTTCTGAAATCTTTTATCGAAAATTTGTGTGGAGCAACATGTTAAGTCTCATGTTTTGAACAGCTCTGGTCCACATGCATAACGAAAAAGTCCAAACTTGCACAAAGTTACCCAAAAGCGTTCCACATAACAATATTTGTGCAGTTAAGAGAGTAATTTTTTTAATTTCCTGTTCAAATTTGTTCGGACAAGAATAAACAATCAGCTGTTTTTGTTTAAATGTGAAACTGATAAATTAATCAGAAAAAAGTTCAGTGTTTATTAAAAAATATATGGGGGATTTCATGTCAAGTGACTCAACTTTTGAAATCGATGTCTTCCGATTTGGATGAAATTTGCACCAGGGTTAGTCCTATTGGACAGTAGTTTAGACACAAATTTTCATCAAGATTTTGGCCAAACAGGCGTTCTTTCTCATCGGTGTAACTTATTACGTATTGGTGTTAGCAAAATGTATCCCAAATAAAATTAGCTATTTCTTCAATCTTTAAAAAAAATTTTTTTTTTTAAATTTGAAACTTTTTTTTTTATTATTTTTAAGCGGGTCCTTTTTTTTTGCTCAAAAGAATGCTAAGGTCTTTTCCTTTAAGGTAGTTCTGGTCGCTAAGACTAAGCTTCCGTTTAAGCAAAAAAAAAAAAAAAAAGTTCCCACTTAAAAAAAATAAAAAAAAAGTTTTAACAAATAGATATTGGGAATTATTTCTTTTCATAAGCAACTTTATTATATTCAACATTTTCTATTTTTCGAATTTATTCTATGAGTTAAATTTCAGTTATGTATTTATGTTGTGTTTTTTCTAAAAAAAAAAAAAAAAAAAAAATTTAAGGAATAGAGCAATTACAAAAAAGCTTTATAAAATACATAACTGAAATTAAACTCATAGAATAAATTCGAAAAATAGAAAATGTTGAATATAAAAAAGTTTTAAATTTAAAAAAAAAAAATTTTTTTTAAAAAAAACAAAAAAATTTTTTTTCTAAAGACCTGTTTGACCAAAATGTCAAATTTTGACCCACTCTAAAGCCTAGTACTCTGTTCCAATTTGTGAAAAATGTTCAGCAACATCTATTATTTCATACGAAAACTTTGACATGTATCAATGTTACCTATCTCGAGAGTTTGCACAATTTGACGTTTTTAATCTTTCAAATTATGCGACATTGTTTTTCATATGTAAACAAAACCATCATGTATTTCACTAAAAAGTAGTTGTTTAAATAAAAAATTAAGTAAAAATGAAAGTTAATATGGATGAAAACTGTTACCGGTTGTGTTATTTATGTTTTTCAGTTCTCATTTTAATATTAAGTTTAAACTTTTTTCATTTGCTTAAAATTCCACGTGAAATAAGTGCAGCTTATATTATTTCGCAGTTGTAAAAAAATGTTGCCAGAAACATTTCGCAACTTTTTCACAAATTAAAAGAGTACAACTCTATCAACATAATTTCATAGAAACTCCGCACAAGTTTTTTTCATATGAGTTTTGACAGCATTTCACGTGAAATGTTGAACAGAGTACCAGGCTTAACTGAGAAAATTTTTGACCGATCTACTATCCAATAAGACTAAACTTGGTGCAAATTTCATCCAAACCGGAAGACATCGATTTCAGAAGATGGGTCACTTGACATGAAATCCCCCATATATAAAAGCAAATTATAGGGTTTTTATGAAAAAATTAAAGTGGTAAATACATTATTGCATACATATTTCCCTTAATCTGTAATATAAAAAAAAAAAAAAACAAAATATAAAATTTTTGACCGATCTACTATCCAATAAGACTAACCTTGGCGCAAATTTCATCCAAACCGGAAGACATCGATTTCAGAAGATGGGTCACTTGACATGAAATCCCCCATATATAAAAGCAAATTATAGGGTTGTTATGAAAAAATTAAAGTGGTAAATACATTATTGCATACATATTTCCCTTAATCTGTAATATAAAAAAAAAAAACAAAATATAAAAAATGACAATGGTGCAAATGTTTTGTTTTTATAATGTTATGACTTTTAAGCGTCTTCAATCATTTAAATAGATCCTAATTTGAAAAGTAAGCAGCATTAGTATTTGAAGAAGTTCAAAAACGATTTTTTGCGTTCCAGCAATTTTGGGTTGTTTTGCCAAATTTAGAGAGTAATTTTCGTTTTACTCTCATTAGTCCGAACTTGCCCGGGATCTTGTGGAACGCACCTAACATGTTGCTCTACAAAAAATTTGAGATAAAAAATGCTAAAACTTTCAGTTTATCGGGAATAAAACAGGAATTTATCCATGGATTTTCATGATATAAATTTTTTTTATTTCTAAAGGCCGTGTCAGATACAACTTTGTCGCTTTGCGTGACGTTTCTACCTTCGGCAGAAAAACGCAAAGCAAAAGGTGTATGCCACAATAAAAACTTTGACAACACTCACGCATTGTTTGTTTTTTTATAAAAGCGGTTGGTAATTTGTACATTTAATTATTTGTTACAAAAATAAAAGTTAAAAATTTAATTGGACGGTTTTTTGGAATTGAATTTGGCAAAAAAAAAATTTAAAAAAAAGAAAATTATAATAGCCCATTGTCAAAGCGCGCAAAAAGATGAGAGTTGGCTAACTTTTTGCTTCGCTCCGCTTTGAAAGTACTTTATGTGACATGTTTCGTATAAGTATGTATATTTTATCTTAGATGTCAAAGCGAATCGGTAACGCAACGCGAAGCAAAAGTTTTATCTGACATGGCCTTAAAAGATGCAACTTTACGATTAAGTACTTAAACTAGGAAGTGTTTGTTAATTGCAATTTTTTATGAATTTTTTGAATTCAAAAATTTTATAACTAAAAAGCAAATAAAAAAAATAACTCCTCAATAACTCCAAAACTAATCGCTGAATCAAAAAATGATATTAGAACGACTTAAATCTAAAATTTTTTGACGGATTGCATAACAATATCGAGTGCGTCGTACCTAATTTACGACAAGATGTATAGAGCAGCCTCTTCAAAAATCTCAAATTTTAGAAAAAATTTTTAAAAAAAAAACTCTTACCATAGAATTTTAAATAATGATTTTTGCATTTAGGTGACTATAGCGGATCAACCAAATATAGTGTTTATTCAGGGAATTTTTGCTTGTTACTCAGTGTTATTTAAAAATGGAAATTTTTACTAAAAAGTCTCCAAAAACTAATCTCTGCTAACAAAAAATTACGTTTCCTGTATTTTTTTTTTTTTTTGTAAAACTGTAAAATAAGAATATAATTTTTTTTTAAAGATTTATACGTGTGTGAATATTTAAAATAAATTGTTTACTATTTTTTACCACCATCGCAAAACCAGAAAAAAAGTTATATTACCAAGTTGCATAAAACAAAAGTGGGTTTAAAATATTTTCTGCTTTAGATATACAAAAAAAAGAAAAAAAAAAAGAATGTAACAAAAAATTATGATAATAAACCTTAATATGTAGTTATGAATGTGTATACGAGGGTTGGTAAAAAAGGTTAATGATTTTTTAATATAAATTTTTCAATTGCTGTGCTAGCAATGCCGATATTTTCGTCATTACCGAATCTTATATACCCTTTAGTACAGTATCGAAAATCCAGTTGGTCCCTAGCAAAGATGGTATAGGCGCTACCTTACCAAAATCCTTATTCCGGGAGAATATTTGTATGGGCGCTAGGTGATTCGGCTCGTTTTTAAAACAAAACAAAACGTAGCGCTTATTTTGACTTGACCCTATAGTAACAAACCCCTTAATTCTGGAGGACACTTGTATCGGGGCCAAGTTAAAAAATAATGGACCGATTTGGGTATTTTCAATTAAGAAATATCTGAGCCAATTTATTTATTTATTTATTTATTTATTCATTTATTTATTTATTCATTTATTTATTTATTTATTTATTTATTTATTTATTTATTTACTTAATTCGCCAATGAGACCAATATTTCTTACTAGCCAATATGCTTAAACCAAATAAATCCAGATACTTCAGTACATAACATACTGAAAAAAAAATTTGCATTAAATTTATCTTAAGACATTTGAGATGTTATTTTTGACCCCAATAGGATCAGTGAATTCAATATATGTATAAAATTGTTAAATTCGGAGCTCATTCTGCGTATCGGATCAAAATTTTCATAATTAGAGCAAAAGTATTGAAGTCTAAGGTGTATATAATTCCTGGAAGGACGAATATAAATTAAAAACCCAACCTGACGAAGTAGGAATTTTGAGACAATTTCACCGTTTAACAGATTCAGCATCTTCTATATCCTCCGATTTTTTAAGGTTGGAAGGTTAATTAGTTTTTATCGGTTTTCATACGGAGGTAAGTAGATATTTGGATTCCAATGCAGTTTTCGAAGACAGAATAAGAGAAATTGCTTCTGTATGGATTCAAGTTTTTTTGTATGTACCTCATACTGGGGGTCCCAAACGACCGGGGCGTATTCCAGAACAGGTCTCACTAATGAAATATGTAACTGTTTTATAACGTCAGGATCGTCAAACTCCTTCCCCCAACGTTTGATAAATCCAAGGACACTTTTGGCTTGTTGATAGTCTGCGACAGGGATGTTAATGTTGGTACAATTGTAATTTTTTTTGGTACATTTTGAAGTTCTAAAGTACCGTGGTACAACCGCGACTCATTTGGTACAACTTAAAAATTTCTCATAGTGACCCATTTTTGTGTTGTACAAAAAATCGTTAAGGTAATGGGGCGCTTAAATATGCGACTAGTATTGTGGTGTATTAAGCGCTTAGTCCCCTTTTTACAATGTGGCAAGTGAACGGCAAACAGACAAAGTTTGTTGGTAAGGGGGCGACGCTGTATTCGTGACACACTTTACTTTTTTCGTCCCTCGCCTACAACTTCGTCTGTCTGCCTTTCACTTGCCACATTGTCAAAGGGGACTTATGGTACCCACTAGAGATGAGCGATATTTCTGTACCTGTGATTTTATCACTGTTACTGATAAATCACGAATCACAGTTGTGACCAAATTTGTCAAGTAGCAGGTACTTTCTAAGTCGTTCTTTTTGTATTTTGTTACATATAAAAAATTTATGATGTTTCACTGTTTGTGTGGGTAATAACGTTTTTGAATGAAATGTCGAATAATATTGCTGTTCCTTTCATTCTCTCTTTTACCTTATTAGTATTTTTTTAAGCCAAAATTTATTTGTTCAAGCATGTATGTATGTGAAAGTAAACAGATTTGAAAGCTCTTACAATTTGTTGTTGTTTCTTTGCAAAGTGCTTACAAAAGCTCTTGCGAAAGCTCGCGCATTGTACATATAGCTTGGCCGCAATTGCTTTAAAAGAACAGAAAACTGATAAACCGTGATCACAATAACAGTTTGAAGGAGCAGTGATTTTTAAATCACGTTTACAAATCACGATGATCTTTAAAAATCACGGGATCGCTCATCTCTAGTACCCACAGACAAGGGAACATTAGTGAAAACCAGAAATTTATTGCGGAACATAAGTGGCTTTATATATTTCTACAAATAATATCAATATTGATATTGTTTAAGAAAATAAAGAAAATGCAAAACAATTTTATATAAAATTTTGCGAAGTTTTGAGAACCAAAGTCAACTTTAATAACGAAGTTTTAATGTGGTTCCACAAATTTACTCTTGAAAATGTTATTTCAGGTAAAACAAGTTGTATTGTACCTCTTCTAGTAAAAAAGTTTCCGAATTAAATTTCAAATTTTGATTCAATTAATAATCAATTTAGAGCTTTAGCTGATGTCGAACAACATTCTTTAAAATGTCGAGCTGATGTCGAGCAGCAGTCTTTAAAAACTGAAAACATTTGTAGTGACACTTTGCAAAGTGTCATAATGTCCACAACAAGCAAGAATGTAAACCAATTTGGGATCATAGGCGGCCTTCGGCCGGACGCAAGAATTTTCTTTTCTATGGTATAACAAATACCGGCTTCGCTAACTAAACCTTTTCTGCAGAGCCGGCTTTAGTCCGGGCGCAAGAATGTTCTCCTCTATGGTATAACAAACACCGGCTTCTCTAAGTAAAGCTTCTACTATCTGCCTTGTTTCCGAACGAAAGCCGACTATGCAGAGAAGCTTTAGTTAGCGAAGCCGGTGTTTGTTATACCATAGAGGAGAAAATCCTTGCGCCCAAAAGTGTTTTCGTTATATATATAATATATACACCCAGAGAAAAAGCTGCAAAACCATTTTTAAAAAAAAATTTTACCATATTATGTTTCATTTAACCAAATCATTGTCACCGACAACCATATTAAGGTTAAATTAGTTTCTTTAAAAATAGTTATGTTGGTTGGGACCATAATGAAACATGTTTTTCTCTGCGTGTATGCAGATAATTTTTTTGTATTTAACTTCTTTAGTAATTATGGACCTATTGACACTTTTGAAAGTGTCATAATGTCCATTTGCAAAGTGTCATCCAAAAAGTGTCATAGTGTCCATGGACACTGCGACACTTTTGAAAGTGTCATAACGTCCATGGACACTATGACACTGGACGTGATGACATGCCACCGAGTTTTTGTGTACTATTTCTGTTGTTTTAATAAATTTAAAAGAATGGTACCGTGAAGGTCCAAAAAGAAAATTTTTTTTTGGAAGTTGCTACAAAATTTAAAACCCTAGTTAACAGTGATGCCCTCTATGTATCTATTACAGCCGTACTTAATCATGATCGGCACGTATTCTTCCGCTTAGCTTTTATGCTGATTTGCCTTAAATAAACAATAGCGTCAACTTTGTGACACGAACGTCAACTTTCTTTTTTTAATAGAACCCACATAATAGAAATAAAAAATGGAGATAAAACCGCTAGATTGATAAAAAAAAATAGCTTAATTGCCATTACTAATCACCAATAGCGGCCAAATTCACTATTTAAAGCGCTATCGAAATCGAATTTTCCAATTGCGAACCGTTGACGCCGCGCTATTTAGGGTTGCTTCATACGAATTGAATGGGCATGACAATTTTTGACAACTAATGCGTGCCGCTTTTGTTAAGGTACTGCTCTTATGGGAATATGCTGACATCTTCGCAAATTGATGGTAGATGTTATTCAGTGTAAAAAGCCTTTTAGCCCTAAATCGCTCCATATATTGATATTGTGGTTAAATTCGGTTGGATCAAAAAGCTAAGGCCACAGGGCAATAATTTCCCCGTTCTCCATAAGTTCCCCATTATATCTTGGAAAACTATTTCAACCAACACACAGACAAACGGATGGACAAACATCGTTTAATTGTCTTCATAAGAACCCAGAATATGCATATAAAGGGTGGCCCAACCAAAACCCACGATGTAAATTGTAAATAAAATAAAAAGTTTTCAGAGAATTATCTTAATATTTTTTATTATGGTTTCACAATTATGTGTGAAACCAAATATCGACCAAATGTTCGCCATGGCTTTGGTGGCATACCTCTTTCCGATGGGCCATATTTTCAATGGATTTTAGATATAATTGAGGTTCAATGTCGTTAATATGCCGAATTATCTCATCCTTTAGCGATTGAATTGTTCTTGACTTATTGACGTAGACTTTTTTTTAATATTCCCAAGGAAAGAAGTCCAACGTTGCATCGCCATTACGTAACATAATACGGCCATTGAATTTGTCGCACAAAAGAGCCATTATTTCGTAGGGCTGTGTTGAAAGGGACACAATAATGTTGGAACCACATATCGTCCGGGTTCATATCCTCAATTTCTGTCGACAAGAATTCCGTTATCATCTCGCGATAGCGAACACCATTCACGGAAGCTGCTTGGCCGACCTCATTTTCAAACAAGTACGACCCGATGACGCCGCTAGCCGATAAACCGCACCAAACAGTCACTCTTTGTGGATGCATCGGCTTTTCAACAATAACTTGTCGATTATCATTTGCCCAAATGCGATAATTCTTCTTGTTAACGAACCCACTGAGGTCGATTATGCTGACCAAAAAAATTTCGAAGTGCATAAAATGCCTTTTGATTTGAATGCCCATTTTCGTAAAATGCTTCAACAATCTTAACGCACGGCTCAATTGTGTACCTGTCATTGGTTGAATTTGTCAAACACTGAAACAAAGAAATTTCAAATTAAGTTCAGCAAAAAACATCGTGCATTATGGTTGGACCACCCTTTACATATTTTAAATTGTCTAACATAAATATCATAGAAATTAAAAACAGAGTCAGATAGTTACATATCCTATTCCACTTATGATGAAGGGTATAAAAAGAACTTAGAGATTCAAAGGTATTTTTTTTTCAAAATATTGTCTACTTAAAATATTTTCAAAGACCGAACCATGTCGTGATGCAAATTTTGTTTCCTTGTATATTGGCATATTCTTATCATTTTGCATTTGTTTTGGGCTCGAATTTCTTATGTTCGTTTTAGCAAATAATCATGCCTGTTATATAAGTCGTTGTCGACGCCAATTTTATGCTATGACGAACGACGAATTTTTGGCCGCGAATATTCGTCGCCAAAAATAAAACATATTGGTGTATATGAAAATACACCCAATTACAGCGTCCGGCGAAATTCGTCATACGCGGAGTCTTTGCAATAGTACTAGGTGACCATATTTGGTTTTAGTTTAGAAGTATTTTAGTAAATAAAGCTACATTTTAGTTTATTAAATATTTTTTTTTTTTATTGTATAACATTTAAAATATATATACAAAGTAATTTGCTATAAAAATAGTTTTTAGTTGTGTTTTTGATTATGTTTTAATTTTAACGCATTATTTTTTTTAATATGGTCACATTATTTCTCTCTCTTTGCGCAAACAGCAATCAACTTTTTCAATTATAAAAGCTGTTTGTTATTCCTCGTTATTGTGCTTCAGACCGCGAATTTACTCAGCGAATTTTTACGGAAAAATTCGTCGTGTTGGACGAAATTCGTCGTTCGTCCCAGTTGTGTTCCTAGCATTAAGTTGTTGTGATATCAAGTCGCCGTCTACATCACTTCCACGTTAGTTTGGTATTTTCTAAGAATGTTGGGTTGATGTCGCCTATTTATCGAACAATTTTATAAAAAGAAATCCAAACTCTAATTATTTTTTTTCATCCGTTAAGTGTTTACATTGTCAGCCAGCCGGACGGACATCGTTATGTGGGAATAACTATTTGGGAAATTCATTCTAATTGTTTTTGTTTTACTCATTGCAAAGTGCAAAACAAAACGATTGCAAACGTTTCGTTCTGTTTACTTGAACATTTTTCCTTATTAAAAATATTAAACCGATTAAGACAACTTTAAGACAATCCCAAGCATTTCAAGCAATTAAAAAGCGTTTTTATATTTTTAAAGATTCTTATAGAAATTAATGGCATTATTTAAAGTAATTAACAAAATTATCTACATATCGCCATTGTTTATCAATAGTGTGTTGACTCAAAATTTTATTTTTGCCTTTTTGGTAAAATATCGTTCTATGTTGTCAACTTTTTTGTAATAAAACGGTTGGTTTAAAAAATCTTTTTCATATGCATTTAAAATAAAATTAAAAATGGTTATGCGTCTTCTGAAAATTTTTATATTTTGAGTTAATAAAGTGTTGTTGAACAAGTGCGATATATGTACACATACATTTTACCAAACCTACTCCCTCAACCCTCGTACCTATCTATGTTGCTATAAATATCGAATTAAAAATAAAACAAAAAAAAAAGTAATAATAAAATTGCAATAGCAACAAATGGAATGGAATGAATATAATGTACAATAAGTATATAAATATATGTTGCATTCATATTTCCATTATTGTTGGTATTTCTGTTGCTGCTGCTGCAGTTGTTATTGTTCTTGTTGTTGCTGTTGGTTAACGAGTGATTGCACTGTAAGTGTGTGTCAGAGTACTGTGGTTTTACTATTATTTTATGTTGCTGCCGTTGCCGCTATTACTCGTACTATTGTTTGTTGTTGCATATTTTTCATAAATTTTTTAATATAATTTTTTGTTTTTTTATTTATTTATTTTTTGCTACAATTGTTGGCAATGATTGACGTTTTTTTCCTTTGTGAAACGCAATCCATGCCATTCATGTTGTTGCATATTTTTCGTTTTCATTTATTTTTTTGAAAGTTTATTTTTCAAAAATTTATTTTTTCTATAACGAATGGTTGGTTGTTGGTTGCTGATATTTTTTTTTGGTGTATGTTGGTTTGTATGACTGTCGCTTTTGTATTTTTCATATATTTTTCGTGTTTTAATTAATAGTACATAAATAATAAAATATTAAAAACCAAAATGAAAAATATATTTGTTATGATAACAATTACATCATTTATTATAGCACAGTGGTGGTCGTGCAAATAGCAGACACGATGGCTTAAATATTTAAGTCATAATATTTATAATTATTTTAAAAGAAATTTATATTATGATCAGAATATTAAGTGTTAATATAACAAAAAAAGAACTTTTTTTTTATTTTTAGCCAATAAAGGGTAGAGGGTAACGATTTCCACAAAAATTATCCTCATAAAATTCCACAATAGACCTCTGACAATAAGAATTTTCTTAAACATTAACATATTTTTTATTTAATATATACATAAAAATATGTTTATAAAACATGAAAACTTTAAAAAACTGTTTTATTCTACTAAAATGATATATTCCACACGCCCTTTCAGAATTATCAGTTCGCTATTCTGTTCCAATCCAATTAATTTGTTGGACAGTGTTATTTAAAGTATTATATTTTTTTCCACAAAATAGGAGATAATCTTAAGCAATATTTGTTGTCAGAAAATTGAGATTGTAATAGTGCCTACAACAGAAAAAAGAACCAATGGACGGATATAGCTAGATCGTTTTAAAATTTCACGAGGACTAAGGATATACATAAATATAAAAATATATCTCGTATATACCTATATATATATAAATGAAATATGTTTGTCTGTTTGTTGGCTTATAGACTCCTAAACGACTGCACCGATTTTCCTGAAATTTTACAGTAACAGCACATATTTTTTCGATAGGCGCTGGGGAAGTGGTACCCCTCATAGGATACCAAAATTAAGTATCGGATATCTTAAGAGCCGCTGCCCCAATTTTCTTGAATTTTTTGTAGTTGGATCTTCTGAGCACCGAAATTGAAGTAAGATAGCTGCTGGGAAAGTGCTACCCCCCATAGGACGCCAATGTTTAATATCGCATAGCTTAAGAACTGTTGTAGTTCGAATGTTAAAACTTGGTAGGCGTCATTCATGTAGTAAACTACACCTTTGAAAATAAAAATTAAGGGGGTAGGCTGAGGGGGAGCAATACCCCACATATGATGCAAATATTAAATATCGCGTAACTGAAGAACAATTTTAGCGAGAATCTTCAAACGTGGTTAAAGCTACTATTATGGTATACTATGAATTTAAAAATAAAAAATGGGAGAGGGAAGACGGAGGAGGAGCAGCACCCTCTTATAGAACGAAAATATTAAATACCGCACATCTGACGACAAAAGTCTTAAAGCTTAGTAGGACCCTCTATTATGGTAAACTTCACCTTTCAAAATTAAAATAAAGGGGGTAAATGTAGGGGGAGCAATACATTTTTACAGGCGCATCCTGTAAGCCCCGAAAATAAAATAGACTACTTATTTTGTCGATAGGAGCAGGGGAGCAGTACCCCATAGGAAGTAAATGTTGAATCAAATTTATAAATTAGTCAAGTGACTTATTCACCATCGCGCAGCCTAAACAAAGTTAGAGACATAAAATTTTAACAGTGGATAAGTCTCCCAACGAATAGATCTACTGGAAGGAGATTTTTGGAATTTTATATATTTAGAGAGAAAAAAAGGGGTAGAATCGGTGGTTGTATATCTCCTGGACCACTATAGATAGAAAAACAAGCTAAGCTGTGTTTCAAAGTACGCAAAAAATAAGCGGATAGGTGTCTGGTACTTAGTTGGGGTAAAATCATGTGTACTGGTACATATTATGTCCCCACAAAAGTCTTACAGTTTTTTAAATGAAACGGATTTATACTAAAAACAAAAAAATACATTTGGAAATTTAAAATCGGAAGAACGGCTTAAATCGGTAATCAAATAGCAATTATTTTAAGAGTGTAGCGAAGCGTACCGGGTTAAGTATAAAATAAAAATTATTTAATGAAAATTAAATTTGATCAACTTAAGCCGTATTAAAATTATTGTAAATATTTAGAACATATTTAAGTTTACATTTAATTTTGAATGTTAAAAAATTAGATAAACAGAATGCAGGTGGCAACGATTGTAAGCTTCTGTTGCAGGGTTATCGGCATTTCAGTGTAATGGTGGTATCAACCACTATCACCCAAAACAAAAGCATCCGGAAATTATCTCCATTCATTGTCAAATCTTTGACTAATTACGTAACAACCTTGAGTAATAAACGCTGCCCAGCCAAAATGCATTTAATCTGTAAACTGTGTAGCTTGGCTCGCATATCACCATCACATTCAATGAGGTGTTTCCATGTCGGTCCATATATCCTTCCTCGTGTAATGTAGGCACATCAAAACAATCAATACCACTGACGTCATCGGGCCACCACACTGTTTTTTGAAATAAAGTCTATTATAACGTCGGCAGCTCTATGGATGGTTCCAAAAACTGTTGATTTTGCAACTACACAATTGTAGCTGCAACTCCATGATGCTGGCAACCATTTCCGGGCCAATACAAGCACAGTAGCAGTTGATTTTCTCTAATTTTATTTAAAATGAAATCAATTTGAAACTTAGAATTAAAGTTTTGTATTTAGTCCGGAAAAATTAATTCGGTCTCTTTAATTTATCGCGGTCTTAACAATCGCCGAACAAAAACTCACGACTTAATATTTTCAAAACTTTAGTAGATATAAGAATATGAATTTGCAGAGCGATCGTTTACCTTGTAAATTGTTGAGATACTTATCAAAATTTTCTTTGCAAAAATAGAATTTACAGTTTTTGTGGAAAGAAATATCATACTTATTTGCAAAGTCTTTTTAGATTACACTTTTTAATATTAACTTTGCACAAAAAAAAAAACGTACGTAGAAGTTGCAAAAGCTTTGCAAATTACACTTATCAATTTCAACTTATCACTTATCAAATCTTATTGTTCTGCGAAACATAAAGTGAAAAGTTGATAAGTTGTTCTGTGGAAAAGGGCCCAGCAGCGTGTCCGATACGGTTTTCGTAATCATTATGTATTTAACTTAATGCTTTTTAAACACAGAATTCGGGAATTTTTGTTTTTTATTTTACCTTTTTAACATTAAAACAATGTATGTTGTTGTTGTTTCTACACAACCTACTTTTGTAGTGTTGTTGCTGTTGTTTCTACAATAAACTTTTACAAACATACGCGCATGCACGCATACTTATATGTATAATGCAATGGGTTTCGAAGGTAGTCCCGTTTCGGATAGTTTTAAGTACTTTTGGTGTTATAAGTTCTTCTCGTTTTACAAGTTAGTGGAAAAAACTCAAGCTTAGTGCGAGTTTTTTTTCTTTTTAAGGAGGTAATGGCATTACATCATATCACTTATTTTTATAAGAGAGATAATCAAATATGGATTCCAGTAAAATTTGGTGAGATAATTTCGTTTGCAATGAAATATTTTTGTGCCAAAATAAATCTAAATACGGGCTGCAGACAAGCTTAAAAGTAGGGATGTAGCGAATACCGATGTAACGAAGACCTGAAGGATAGCCGAAATATCGGTATCGGCGATATTTTACTCTCGAAACGCGGATACTTTTTAAGAGATTTTTTGAGTTTACAACATTGATTCTACTTTTTTGACAAATGCTTAAACGCCCAACGAATTGAACGAGTAGTGTGGGCCTCAAGCTTTAGTGTTTTGCTTTACACCATAGTAGTGAAATGTTCTCTCACTGTAAGAGTCCGAACACAATGTTGCGGAGCGGTTTTTCATACGATTTTGAAGTAAAAAGCCGCAGTGCGGAATGGCATAGAATTAAAATCTATTTAATTTTCATTTCGGAGTTTCTTATTCTGTCAATTTTTGACACTCTATCTCTTTCTGATATTGCCATAGTTTTTGAATAATTGGCGATGTTTATAAATTTTTAGTTACTGCCATTACAAAATATTTTACGCAAACAGTTAATTTTTAGAAAATTTTATAAAAATGTATGCACAAATAAATTAATAAAAATATAAACAAAAAATGACAAATATTGCCGTCGCCGTCGTCCGTTGTATTATGTTTATTTTTCTCTTCCGCAACGAGAAATTGCACCGCACCGCAAACATTATGTTCAGACTCTATGGCCCTTATCATGTAAAACGCAGCGCAACGCCAAAGAATAACATTGAAAGCACAAACAATGTCATAATTATCTTGTAATTTTGTTGTTGCTTTCCGCAGAAATTCATGTACCGTTTTAAAATTTTCCACAAGCAATGCAGCGTTTGAAATCTTAAAACGCAATGTGAATTTCTGTAGAAAGCAACAACAAAATTACAAAATGTTAATGACATTGGTTGTGCTTTCAATATTATTCATTGACGTTGCGTTGGGTTTTACATGTTTAGGGCCTAAATCTTTTATGTTTTTGTAGTACAAAAAACGTACCAACTTATAAATTTTTAGAATTTTGTGCTTATTTTCAATGAGATGTTTGTGGGAATAAAAATCATTTTCTGAACATTTTGGGTTACTTCGAGGAGGTTACAAAATCCATAACCAAGGCCACTGCTACATTGTCTGATGTTATTCCGCTAGTTTACAGTCTTCGAACATTATTAGAAAATGTAATAAATGAATAAGCTGAGATGGAGAATAGTTCAAAGGAAGGCCCAACAATTGGCGACTTGTGTAGCATTGGTTCTGAATGAAAGATTCGATTGCTTTTTAAAAATTCTTCGAATATTTTAAAGACATTCGGCTTTAATCGTAACTATGCATTATGAAATTGTGAAAGACACGGTCACCCCTACACGTAAAGAAAGCTCTGATAAGTACAGGGTGCCTGGTAGCAGATTTATATTTTCAAACTTAAATAAAAAACATAATAATTGACACAAAGTTTTACTAAGAGCATTGAACGATAGAATGGAAATGCGAATTTTATTTTTTAAGGAGTATGTCATCCAGATGTCTTCCGTCGAGTTGAACACACTGTTCAAAACGGAGCCTTGTGTTCTACGCCACACGCTGCAGTAAACTTGGTTCAATTGATCTGATTTCTCGACGAATATTTTTTTTAAAGCCACAAGAGATTGGCGATTGTCATTATAAACCCTCTATTTTAGGTAGCCCCATAAAAAATCCATGGGAGTTAGATCGGGCGACCTCAGTGGCCATGGGATGTCCAAAAGCGACTGATCAGCTTTTGGGGGAAATTTTCCCGAAGCAAATTCATCGAAGCTCTGGCTGTGTGTGCAGTCGCCCCATCCTGTAGAAACCACTTGTGTGAAGGTTACGATGGATGAGGTTGCAGGTTTGGCAAAAAGAATTCCGTAATCAAGCGTCGATAATTTTCACCGATGACATTCGGCCTCGAGAATTTTTGGAAAAAAATGGTCCAATTATCTCATGCGTGGATAAGCCACATCAAACAGTTACCCTGGGGCAATGCAATGGTTTTTGAGGTTTCAATCGAGGGTTGAGGGTTCTTGGAGACCAGTAACGGCAGTTTTGCTTGTTGACGTGGCCGTTTAAGTGAAAATGAGCTTCGTCGCTCCAAAATTGGGATTTACACCGCGAAAACGCTCCAACACCGTTTCACAAAATTTTTGCGTAAATCAAAGTCACATTCTTTCAGCTCTTGAAAGATTTGAATTTTAAAAGGATAGAACTTCATATCATTCTTTAAAATTTCATGAATAATCGCTCTTGCAAGTTCCAGTGAGGCTGCTCTTTTCCGTATTCAAATTCTCGGATTTTCACGTAAATTGCTTTCAACCAGCTCAGTGTTTTCGGGAGTTCTTGAAGATAGACTGGGCCCTGGCCGTGGGACATTCATAGCCGAAGCAGTTGTGCGGAATCTCTGCACCCACGAATGAATTAAATTTACACTCGGTCCATCACGTATTCGCCGAATAACGAACTTTGAACAAAATTGTCGACGAGCAATTACGTAAGAATCATTACTCTTGAAAAATGTATCCACAGCGAGCGCGCGATGCTCACTTAACCACTGCGACATAATGACTGAAAAATCCACACAATCGATAATTCCAACGGCGCCACCCTCCCTTTGCACAATTAATTACTTTTTGAAATAATCAAATATTTTCGCAGAATACTTCAACTACATACATTAATTGTGATTTTTGCTTGTGTATATGAATTGCAAACAGATCCATTTTCAGAGGGTTAATGTCAGAGGGTTAATGTCAGAGGGTTAATGTCAGAGGGTTCTTGTATACCAACAAAATGTTTTCTGCAATGTTCTAAATAAATCTTCTGAAGACACTATATACCAAAAATCTAAGTATCACACGATTTTCTACGTTTTTTACTTCACAAGGGTGCAATTTTAAACAGGCCGTAAAACGAGTTTCAGATGTAATATTTTAAAACGCCGATACACTTATATCTTTTTTTAGACCCCTCTACAAGAATCAGTTGGCAGAACATTGTTATTTTCAAAAAATTTTAATTTGTTGTACAGTGTTGTTAGTGGTTAACATGTTATTGTTATTATTAGCCATAACATGTTCGTAGGCATCTATAATGTGGTTGTTCCTTTTTGATGTATGACTAATTTTACCATAATATGATATCCAGTGACAATGATATGGTTAAAGTAAATGTTTATTTCCAAGTCCCAACATTAACTCTTCTACATCTACAGTTGAACACCTTGATTTATATTAATGTCGGAATCATACAAAAACTTTACACATAATCATTTTACACTTTTTTAATCTAGAATTTACGTTTAAACTCTGATCCAAATAATTTTCTTTTTTTATTTTGCTTTTTTCAATAACACTCAACTAACAACTCATTAAAAAAAGACAGATAATCTTTTTTTAATTTAAATGCCCATACAAATTTAATTTCGACCACATGATTGTCATCTATAAAAGGTGTATAAGTGCCTAGTAGAGTGGTATTTTTACACGTAATACCAATATGTCGTATTTGTTTAATTCTATAAATATTTAGAATGTAAATTTAATTAAATTCCTATAAATTACTGCTTGTATTCTATAACATATTAGTCATCATCAGCAGCAGCAGCAGCAGTACATATAATGTGCAGTACGAGTACGACACGTTAGTATGTAAGTTTAATAATGTGAATGTTTTGAAAAGTAAACAGTAGGGATGCCAAGCGGGGAATTCCGTTGCAGAAAATTCCGGGATTTTCGAGATTTACAAAATCTTGATAATCAACAAAACGAAGCTAACTGACGGAGCTGACTTCACACACATTATTTACAATTAAAATGTTACTTTTTTCCTTTTTTAAAGCCTGGCTCGTTTATAAACTTGTCGATATGAGTATTTCTTCAATTTAACATCCTCTGCTTAGCTAGATGAAGAAAAAGTCTTAATTTTAATATACAGGAATGCCGCCATGAAATGAACGGAAAGAAAAGAGGCAATGAAAAACGACTTCGCTAAAATAATGTATAAAACTCATTTTATTTCTTGGAGACGTCAAGTGACAAAAAGTGTACTTTTCTTTGAAATGGCCCACATTGAGCTCCAAGAAAAAAATGCAACAAATAAAGAAAAGAAACTTGATCAGTGTCTTTACTTTTTTTAAATCAACTTAAATTAAACAAATCAGTCTTAATAAATTCTTTTTACTCAAAATTACAATATGAAAATTTTATTTTAAGATGATTTTTTTACAGGTTGCGAAAGAAAAAAAATCATATCTTTAAAAAAACACCTCCTTCAAAGTTTCAGGATTTTTAAAGAACAGTTTGAGGTAGTGTATAAAAAAAAATCAGCCAAATAAAAAATTAGGTTTTTGACTTAGTCAATTTTTAAAATTTAATATTTTGCAGATATTACATTTTTGAAAAAAATTATTTTTTTTTTATATATTGTTTGTAGCCCCAAGTACTCTCTTTAAAATGACATACAAGTCAGCTTCGTATGTTTAGTAGTTTTTGAGATATTGGAAAAATAAACTCAACACATACGGCTAATTCGGCGAAATTATGACATTTTGAATATGACATAACTTTTGCAGAAAAAATTTTAAATTTTTTTTTCGGTGATATATGTTCCTTAGAGGATAAAAGGAACCTTCTCACCAAATTTCATTCAAATCGAAAGGTGTCGGGTCCCACTCTTGGTCGATTTGACATGGAATTACCCATACCATAAACACAGAAAAAAGTAAAAATTGTCTATAATTACCAAATTCATAGAATCAAGCAAACAATTTGTTGATTTTGCACCTATTACCAAAATGATTATATTGATTACTAAAAATTATAATAATTTACAATTTTTAATATTTTTTTTTCAATACATGATATTTTTAATTTTAATTAAAAAATGATCAAAAACCTTGCCGTTGCAACCATGTGTTTATTGATTTCATTTAATATATAACTCAGGTTTTGCCAATTCCCAACAACAATTCTACAAATTTAAATTATGGTTACGTTCGTAAATGCATCACTGCGATGCAGCGCGCTGCATCAGAAAAGCAAACTTTTTTAATGCCGAAAAAAAGACAATTATAATTTTTTTTGTGTGACTATTATTTTTGTGGAGTATATGGCAATTTTTCGATCCACATCTACTTCATTGATATTTATATATTAACATTTAAAATCACTGATGCAGCGCTGTGATGCATTTACGAACGTACCCTATTTTATTTTAAACGAAAAGAATCAATTACGATTTTTTGTTATTGAAATTAAAAATTTATTTCAAAACAACTAAAATGTTAAATAAATCAAAATTAAATTGCCAATTTTATTTCAAATAAAAAAATAATTGATTCAATTATCACATTTATCAAACTGAAATACTTTTTAAACAATTTGTTTAATTGATAAAAAAACTACTGATAATTTTTTCTGTGAAGAGAGATACAACTGTATTTTTTTTAGAGAAAACGATGTCATATTTTTACAGTGGTTGATGAGACCACTGTATATCGCTTTCTTCAAAAAAGTGAACATATTTAAAAGAACTGGTGCAATTTGTATTCAAATTTAATTTTTCGTGCTTAAAAAGGGCCTTTTGGTTATAAATATTTGCCAAGGCTGTGATTTAGCGCATTTTGAGTATAGGAATAGCGCGTTTTGGTTATAAAAAGTTGACAACGCTGTTCGTTACATTCTTGAAAATAGTTAGGAACGGTGTTAAGGATATTCTTCTTAAACGCAAACACTAAAAAAATAGATATCGTTTCTGGGTGTGTGAGCCATACGCTAAATAATGTTCGAACACTGTTAAAAAATACTTTAATAGTAGTATTTGGATTTGTTCATAGCAGAATATGGCATTATGGGTAATTTTGCATTAGTTTTATTAATCTTTTTTTTTAATAATTGGGGGATTCACAAGGTGTCTTAAAATAATAGCATGAAAAAATACGACTGTCGTGAGCAACCCCTCATAATTTAATGTGCTATTAATTACGACAGCACAATAAACATAGCAAGCAACGTTCTATTTATTTAAGACACGTTTTGTTTACAAACCAACAACAATATTTTGAAACCATTGTAAAATGTTAGAACATTATGACAATAAACCATGATAGCACACCTTGTGAATACCCCAAATGTAATTTATTTCGGGAATTGAAAATGTCGAAAATCCCAAGTAAAATTTCCGATTGGCACCCCAAGTAAATACGTATCAAATTAATCATTAGAATTTCGTCTGAAAATTATGTCTTAATTAATCTGAAGCTAAATAAAAATGTTCCGATAATCAAGCGGTTCGTGGGAAATATCATAAGCAATTCTGAAAAATTTACAACATTAGATCAATTGTATTAAATGTTGGTTATTTGACATCATTTATATTTACATAATTCATAATAAATAATTCTCTGAATTATGCTCCAAGTCCTACCTCTTAGTAAAAAACTTTATTAAGCTTTTAAGGCAAAAAGTGACTTTAAAGGAAATTTCTTAAAGAGAAACCCTATCTCGCAAAAATGCTAATACGTATGGGTGTATTGGAAATTCACCTTTTTTCATGAGTGTAATGTATATATTGAATATCAGGGATGGAAAATGGGCATTTTGAGATAGTAACAAAACAAATACTTTATGCTAGGAACACAACTGGGACGAACGACGAATTTCGACCAACACGACGAATTTTTCCGTAAAAATTCGCTGAGTAAATTTGTCGTATGAAGCACAATAACGACGAATAGCTGGCAGCTGTTATAATTGAGAAAGTTGATCACTGTTTTTGCAAAGAGAGAGAAATAGTGTGACCATATTCAAAAAAAAAAAATTGCTTAAAAATAAAAACATAATCAAAAACACAACTAAAAACTATTTTTATAGCAAAATACTTTGTATACTTATATTATGTGTTATACAATAAAAAAAAAACAATTATTAAAGTAAAAAGTAACTTTATTTATTAAACAACTTCTTAACTAAAACCAAATATGGTCACTAAGAACTTATTTGTTCGTCGTTCACCGGCGTATGAAATAGAATTAAATCTATTCAAAGTTCGCCGCGTCTGGCGAATTTTCGCCGGCGCCCTGATTGTGCGCATTTTCATATACACAAACGTCTTTTATTTTTGGCGACGAATATTCGCGGCCAAAAATTCGTCGTTCGCCCCAGTTGTGTTCCTAGCATTATACAGTGCCGTCATCATTCTATTATTATTATTTTTTTTAATAATAACTTCGCTTCAACAATTATTAACTGCGATCGCTACAGGACGCAACACATTTGTACGAATTCCAAATCTAGGCGGACAAAGTCATAAACGTTAGCGTTTCAGAAAAAAATGGATTTCTGGATAGCTTACAACCTTATCTAAAAGTACTGATATTTTTAGCGTGCCAAAAAAAACAGGGTGTATTCGATCAACTTGTATGTTTACAAAGCGAGAAGTTATTCAGGTATGTGATAGAATTCGATTTTAAAAACGAAACGATTTGCAACCGAAAATATAGTTCTCAGTATCTTTTAAAATTGATTTATAATACATATTCCTTTTATTTTCTTTTAAATTTTATATTATATATGTTTAAGACTTTAATTCAAAAATGGATTTTAAAATCGCTCGAAATTCATCACACCTTTTAAAAACGTTCATTTTAAAATCGATCGTTTTTCATCACACACCAGATTATTGCCACGATATCGGGGTTTTCAGTTATTATATATATTACTTGTACCTAAATGTACCAAAATATTTTAACAATCCAAATTTTTATATTTTAATCAGGTTTAGGTTCATCAAAGTTAATTAAAAAAATGTAAATCAATTTAAAATGGATAATCATTCACAACAACAAATTTCGATCCACCAAGTAAAATACAATTTGGTTTAAAGATTGATGTTTGACTATTGACTGCCAGCCGTCGTCAATGGCGGTGAGTGTTAAACGGCAAAGATTTCTGAAGAGATAGTGTGGTGGCTATCGAAAGATGTCAAATCAACCTGTCCGTGGTTTCAATCCCACGTTCAGTCAAGAACGAAAAGTGATCCAAACATTTTAATTATTTTTATTTTGTAAATTCCTTTCTTCATTAAAAATAATTTTAGAAAATTAAATTTGATATCCTTAAGCCTGATTAAAATAAAAAAATTTGGAATAAAGACCATAAACAGTACAATAATATAACTACAATACTAATTATTTTAACAATATATATTTATGTTAATTTGATAAGATTAATTCCTTTTTTTTTTTTGCCTTCGAAGTTTCGTCCAAAATTTGTATTTGTATTTGTATTTGTATTTATTAATTTGAATTTCTAATACAACAAGATACAATATCTTATAAATTACAGTTTTAGAATCAGACAAGTTAAACAGAACATTGCAAATTAATAACTTAATTCTACTTAAAACTAAATTAAATTACAAATTTCAGAATCAAAAGGCTTTGAACAATATTAAAATCACAAAAAACAAAAAATAAGCATTTTAATTAAGACAAAAATTAAAACAAACAAAAAAAGATATTACGAAAAATGTTTAAACAACAAATCCCTAAAATGTATTGCGTTGCTTGTGCGTTGAGTATCCCTATGTAGTTGGTTCCAGAGACGAATGGTAAAAATAAAAAATTGACGCTCAGAAGCATGGTCGCGGTGACGGATTTGTATAATGTAGTTTCCTCTATTCGACCTTGCAAACTGTAAACGTTCAAAAATATAATTTGGTTCTTTCGTCATAACAATCTTGTGAAAAAGTATAAGATTTTTGAATTTAAGGTAATTACTAAAGGGAATTTTTAATACACGACAAGAGAACAGGGACACACGATCAAATTTTCCAAGGCTAAAAACGTAACGTATAATGTTATTGAAAGTCGTGGAGAGTTTTCTGTTATCCTTCGTGTCACATCCAGTAAAGAGCTCGGAAGCGTATAATAGAGTCGGTAATAAATACGTTTTTGCCAAAAGTAATCTTACTCTTGGCGGAGTGAAATATTGTGTGGCCCAAAGACTTCGTATCATACCATAAATTCTGCCGCAAGACTGGTTAATATGATTGGTCCAGGTAAGATTTCTGTTAAATGTAACACCAAGGTTTTTTACTGTATCAACTACATCAATTTTTTCGCCGCCAAGAAAAATAGTTATATCATCCTCTATTACCACCGACTTTTTCGATATAATTATGCACTTCGATTTCTTCGGATTCAGCCTCAAACCATTTGCCGAGGCCCAAGTAAATATTTTTCCTAGGTCATAGTTTAATTCTTGAACTTTAGAAGCAATAGTATCCTTAGAACTACTGAGATACAACTGTACATCATCAGCATACATTTGAATCTTAGAAAAGTTTATCTGTAGTGGAAGATCATTTGCATATAGGGAGTATAGCAGTGGACCAAGAATGGAACCCTGTGGAACACCCCTTGAGACCAATAATGGTTGCGAAACAGATCCATCATTGGCAACAGATTGAAATCTGTTAGACAAGTAGGACGACATTAATTTAACAGATGACGAAGAAAAATTAAAAAATTTAGCTAGCTTAAGGCAAAGAACTGAGTGGTGCACTGTGTCAAAAGCTTTTGAGTGGTCTAAAAAGACCAGAAACGATATCCTCCCACTATCCAGTTTGCCTCGAATATCTTCTACTACGTCTGTTAAGGCTGTAACACAGCTACGTTGGGGCCTAAATCCAGATTGACGATCAGTCAGAAGGTTGTTGTCATTAACAAACTGATAAATTTGTTTATGTACCAAATGTTCAAAGACTTTGGATAAGTAAGGCAAAATTGCAATTGGACGGTATTCTTTATCCGATTTTGGTACAGGAACAATTTTGGCATATTTCCAGTTGATGGGATAAGTGCTGGTAGTAATGATAGTATTAAAAAGATACGTAATAGTTTGAATTATCCAAGGCAAAACTATTTTCACGAACCTAGGATTTATGTCATCCAAGCCAACTGCATTAGACTTGACCGCCACAAAACCTGCGGCAACGTCCAAGGCATTAAAGCATTGGAAATTAAATTGATCATCCATTGAATCCGAAGGTAGGTATCGATCATAGAAGTCCAATTGTACACTTGGAAGAGGAATATTTACAAAGTTAATATTTAGTAAATCAACGTCAGCATCTACTGTATGCCGATTTGATCTACCAATACCAATGTCATGGATCCGTTTCCATGTTTTCTTACTGTCAGCTGCTGCGTTAAATTTATCTGTATAATAGGTAGACTTGTCCCGCCTTATTCTTGAGACAACAGCTTTTCTAGCCATACGATATTCCTGTTTGAGCTCTGAAGTCTTGTAACGCTTCCACCTATTGTAAAGACTATCACGACGATTAATTAATAATATTGTTTCTTCCGTGAACCATGGTCGTACCCTGCCTCTGATAACTTTGTTCCTGATGGGAACATGTTTGTTGTAAAGCTGTAAAACATGCCGATTAATAAAGGTCAATTGTTCATCTACCGATGGTAAAAATATAATGTTATCCCAAGCGATATTATCAAGGTCATATTTTAGGGCTAGAAAATCAATATTCTTAAAGTCCCGAAAAGTAAACTTTTTGGGTCTACCTTTATTAGCAAAGTCATAGGAAATAAAAATAAGATCATTATGTGAAAAAGCAGGTGCTGCCAGTTGTTCATAACTTAAGACCCTTCTCAAATTGCTAACAAAAAATAAGTCCAGCAAGCTACTATTTGTGGTTGTGAAATGTGTGGGTCTAGTTGTATTAACTGGATACAAATCAAATATTGACAAAGCATTAGTAACATCCGTTATGTTGTCAATCAAATTGCTATTAAAATCGCCAGCTATTACAATTTCAGAGTACGAAACCGAAAGGAGTTCTAATTCAGTGATGAAAGTGTCAATTTTCATATACTTATCCGGTCTATATACGCAACCAAGCATCATCCTCTCACCATGAAAATTAACATCAATAAACACATATTCAACTTCATCAGCAACATTATACGAACTAATAAGTCTGCTTGAAATGTTATCCCTAATATAGATTGCAACACCTCCGGCATGAGTACATCTATCAGATCGAAAGATACGGTATCCTTTTAATTCATATATATCGTCATTAATTTCCCTTATAAACCATGTTTCTGAGACACATACAGCATCGATGCCTGAATTCTCAAATAAAAACCGAAATTCATCAAGCTTAGGTAACAGACTCTGGTCATTGATGTGACAAATAGTAAAACCCTGTTTTTTAGCCAATATACGAACCATATTATAGTTGCCATCTCTAGAACCCAGGCTATCAATAGATAAATTTATCATATTGGTAACCTAACGCAATATAGAAAAATATATAGAAAAAAGTATTTATTTTTATAGAAAATAAAAGAAAAATGCAAGAATTATTATTTTTAAAATAATAAAAATATAAAACAAATTTAAAAATATATAAGTGAAAAAATATGGCATCACAGTTAGTGGAGTTACTGATATGTTTCCAAGCATTATTCACGAAAAAGGTTATCTAGTTCCTCAATAAACTCGATCAGTATTGGATCATCTGAATCGTTTTTCTTCACATACACCATGCCACGCAAAGTAAAAGTTGATTTTATTTGTCGCTCTTTTCTCATGCTTAGCGCTTTTTTAAATATGCGATGATTATGTGGTGGAAGATTTTCATTTAAATAAAACGGTTCATTACTATCGAAGCCTGCTTGATTTAGACATAAAGTCGTTTTATTATCGCGACAGTATTTAGATATTGTTTTTAATAGAAAGTTTTTATCAAAAGGGGAATTTAATTTTACCACTATCACTTCATCAGTGGGATTATATGGTTTATTATCTTTGTAGATTTTTTTAAGTCTATAAATATTTTCAATTTGAGGTGTAGGTATTTCAAGGCTATTACAGATATCTTCAAAGATGGTATTTAAGTTTTCATTAGCAAGGTAGGGTACACCAGCAATTCGTATACTGCTGGCCACAGCAGAGTTTTCTTGTTTAAGTATTTTTCTCTTTAATTCAATTTTTAGTGAGTGTTTCTGAAATATTTACAATCTTTAAAGGTCTGCCAAAAGAAAAGGCTATTAATTGCTATTAGAACTCTATAACCACGTGTCAGACAATTTATTAGAGAATACTATAAATACTTAATAAATTATAACCAATTCTAACCAATTCCGCTGTTTTATTGCTTTGGAGTTAAAAAAAAATTACCTATGCTAAAATTGGTTTTGTTATAACCAGGGAATCCAGAAATATGCTCTAAAAAACACGTTCTATGCGCATTAAATATGCATTAAAAACTTGAAAGTATGCCCTGAAAATTGATAAAAATATGCTCCAAAAAATCATAAATTGTTCATTTGAAACCAAAATATTCAACAATTTAAAAACCTTTGCATTTAAAAAAACAATCCTAAAATTATAATCGGTAAGCACAAACACCATAGTATTTACAGACGAATTTTCGAGATTCAACCCTATTTTGAAAACGAGGGGCAGCAGTCATGGGCTTACAAAAACAATGTCATATTATTAGTTTAAAATTCCTACGAGCGTAATTTGTGGCGAATCATCCACATGAGATTTTTTGTTTTAAAGGGATTTCAGGGCCTGTCGCTAAATTGTTTATTTGTGTTAACATTTAAAAGGAAGTTAAAACTATTTATAGATAGGAGTTTTAGGCATATGTGAGCCGATTCTTAAAGAACTTAATTTGCTTAACGTCAAGTTTTCTTTGCCCAACTTAACTTGACATTTCTTTGTTTCAGTGTTTGACAAATTCAACCGTTAAGATTATTAAAGCCTTTTTACGAAAATGGGCGTTCAAACCAAAGTGCACTTCGTACACTTTGTGATTTTTTTCGGTCATCATAATCGCTCTCAGTGGATTCGTTGACAAGCAGAATTGCCGCATTTGGGTAATTGAGAATATGTGAGTGATTGTTAAAAAGCCTATGCATCCACAAAGAGAGACTGTTTGGTGGGGTTTATTGGCTGGCGGCGTCATCAGACCGTACTTCTTCGAAAGTGAGGTCGGCCAACAGTTACCTGGAATGGTGTTCGCTATCACGAGATGAAAACGGATTTCTTGTGGCCAGAAACTGAGGATATGGACCTGGACGATATGTGGATCCAACAGGATGGTGCCACTTGCCACACAGTCAACGAAACAATGGCCCTTTTGCACGAGAAATTCAATGGCCGTGTTATCTTCTGTCGTGGCGTGGCCACGATCATGTGATTTGTCAAACACTGAAACAAAGAAATGTCAAGTTAAGTTGGGCAAAGAAAACTTGACGTTAAGCTGGGACTCACAATTAACATCGTTTATTATGGTTGGACCACCCTTTATTTATGATGATTTATACTGATTATAAATTTCTAAAAATGAACGCAGTTTAACAGTTGGTTTGACAGATTATTCTTGCGAAAGTTCCTTTGGCCCTAGAACCCACTTAATAAAAAAAATACGAGAAAAGGTACTTTTCCGACTTGGGCGTATAGCCTGGTACTCTGTTCAACATTTCACGTGAAATGCTGTCAAAACTCATATGAAAAAAACTTGTGCGGAATTTCCTTGAAATAATGTTGATGGAGTTGTATTCTGTTCAATTTGTGAAAAATTTGCGAAATGTTGCAGGCAACATTTTTTTACAACTGCGAAATAATATAAGCTGCATTTATTTCACGTGGAATTTTAAGGCAAACTAAAAAAGTTTACACCTTATATTACGAAAAACATAAATAACACAACCGGTAACAATTTTTCATCCATATTTACATTCGTTTTTATTTAATTTTAAAAAACAAAAAAATACCTTTTAGTTAAAAACATGGGTTTTGTTTACATACGCAAAACAACGTCGCATACTTTGAAAGATTAAAAACGTCATATTATGCAAACTCGCAAGGTAGGTAACATTGATACATGTCAATTTATTCGTATGAAATAATAGATATTTCTGAACATTTTTTACAAATTGGAAAAGAGTACTAGGCTTATTTCGCTAGAAAGTACACAGTACTTAATTTTCCAGACCTGATGTATATGTATCTTTTACTGCAGTTTGTAGTTGCTTAAATATTCAATATTCGAGAGAGCTTCTCTGTTATTTATTGTTTAAATTTCATTTAAGCTTTGGTCATCAAAGTACAAATATTTACATTTTTAGTTTTTTTTATATATTTTTTTATTACCAACTGCTGTTGCTTAAGTTGCTGCTATTGCTTCTTTCTAATGCTGCTGCAGATGATGATGTGTGGCTGTTGTTGCAATTGTTCGAGCCTGTATTGTTTTTGTTCTAATTAATATGAAAGGCTTCATCAGTTTAAGTTCTTTAGTTGCTGTATATTTTATTTATATGTATGTGTATGTGTGTATATCTGTGTAAAGAACATCCCAATGTGCATGTGTTATTATACAAAACTTCTGAGTAAGCTACTTATGTATGGTTTAGACTAGATAGACCTTAAAATTTGCCAATGTTTTAGTATAAACAATGAATGTATTTAAGTTAAATGTAATTTGAACTAATTGCATTTTTTTGTTTAAGATTTTCTTTAGACGTACATTTTTTTGCTTCTTTTATTTTCCATTTTTTTTAATGAATATAAAGAATAAAATGTAAAGCGATATTGACTTACGTGAAACAATGTATTTGATTATTTTTAATACAGGAGTACTTGAGTATTTAACTTCGTCTTACAAAAAAATTTTATGTACATCGTTTACCAATACCCACCCAGGTGTTACTGCATGTTTATATAAGCGATTATAAGCGACAGAAACATTTTAAAATTGCCTCTTATCACCAAATTCGTAGAATCAAGCAATCATTTTGTTGTTTTTGCACCTATTACCAAAATTATTATATTGATTACCAAAAATTGTAAATATGGAAAATTTGAATTTTTTTTTTCACTAAATGATATTTTTAATTTTAATTTAAAAAATAATCAAAAAACTTTGCCGTTTTAAACAATGTGTTCATTGATTTAATTAAATATAGATCAGGTTTTGACAATTCCCAACAACAATACTACAAGTTTAAATTATTTTATTTTAAACAAAAAAAAAACAAATAAAATTTTTTGTAATTTAATTAATATTTTAATTAAAAATTTATTTTAAAACAACTAAAACGTTAATTAGATCAAAATTAAATTTTTAAATTTCTTTCAGCTAAAAAAATAATTGATTCAATTATCACATTTATTCAATTGAAATACTTTTTAAACAATTTTTTTATTGGTAAAAACTACCGACAATTTTTTCTGTGAAGTTATTTTTTTAGTTTTTTTTTTTTATAAAGAATTTTGTCCATAGTATACAACTAGTATGCCGACTCTTTGACAGGTACATAACTCAATTGTCAGTGGTACCTAACTTATGTTTGTATTAGTAAGATTATTTTCATATGCATTATGCATATAAAACTATTTCCACCACTAAACATAGTTGCACAAAATCGTATAGAATGTGGCAACAATTTTTCTTCCAAAATAAAATTTTCTTAGTTCAATAAATTTTCAATTTATTGAATTCTGGCTGCATTTATAAACTTTTAAAAACAAAGTTTGTAAAATTTTTATTCTGCAATATCGGAAAATATTTAAATAATTTATGATTTCAAATATTATTTTCATACCACAAAATGCTACTCTGCTGGCTTTAATAATATTAACAACATAAATAACACTGCTTTACAAATTTTTAATTTGGAAAAATACCAAGAACACAATATGCCTAGATAAGTTAATTGGGAACTCCTGAACACGAAAAACGCTGTAATTTTTTTTTCTAAGTACCGTATTTTAGATAACGGTACTTTTGTGTTTTTCGGTGTGTGGTCCCACTCAAACCCTTGTGGAGCCCAGCCGAGGCTGGTGGGATGAACAAATGATGGCGGACTATTGTTGGTTCCTCATTCGCGAAGATCCAAAAAAAACGCAAAAGTTCAAGTCGCACGGCATTTAAATTTTTTGAATTTACGCCTAATATATTGTGTGAGCAATGAAGAGGAAAATATTGTCATTCCACAAAATCCTTAATATAAACTATATTTTTCATCCGATTTTTTTAAATTACGCTTAAAATGTTGGTAATTAAATAAACTATTTGGTAAAAGAATAAAACATTCCAGATCTTTACTATAACGTAGGAAAAAAACGAAATAAAAATGAAAAATTTTGAAACAAACGTTAAAAATAGTCAAATTTTGAACTTTGAGGTACCATAAATCAGCCAGTTCTTGTCAGATAGAAATTTCAATTTTTACTTAAATTCAATTACCTTTGCAACGATATGCTATTATCTCGATCGGACTTCTCGGCTGGGCTCCACAAGGGTGGGACCATACACCGAAAAACACAAAAGTGACGTTATCTAAAAAACGGTACTTAGAAAAAAAGAAATTTCACCGTTTTTCGTGCTCAGGAGGTCCCAATTAACTTATCTAGGCGTGTGGCATTCTTGGTATTTTTTGGCTGTAAACCAGTGTAATTTAGTGTCAAAAAAATTTATTTAAAAATTTTTAGTTTGTGAAAAATAAAAACATTCTACAAAAGCAAATGAAACAAAAAATTAAAAAAAAAAAATAAAAAACAAAATTAATTTTAATATAAAATATATAAAATTTTGGTAAACAAACTAAAAATGATTTCATTTTGATACAAAAATGTATGTAAATGCAAATGTACATACACGCAGAAAAAATCACTGTAAAATCGTCGAAAACGAGCTTGATTTCAAAGTTTTCTGTAGTTATTTTACTTAATAGTTACTTCATGTTAATCTAACATGATTTTACAATAACTTGCGAACAACATTTTTTTTTTTAAAATAACTTTAATTCATAATAATTTAAAATTCCAGCAAAGTTAAAACAAAATTACATTGATATTGAAATAACACTAGGAATGACGTTGAATTACAGTTATTTTAAGTTGAAACAAAGCGAATTTAATGTCGAATCGATTACATTTGAGTGCGAAATAACAGCAAGAAGACAACATATTATATTATTTTAAAATGATTGTGAACAGTTTTTTCTGAATCAGAGATAGAGAAAGAGTATTATTATTTATTTTCCCGTTGCACTTTGTTATTTTGCCCGATGTTTACAGAAGCACGCACAGTTAAAAGACTCCAGCAGGAAAGGCCCCATATGGTTTCGTCATCATTCTACTACGAAAATGTGATGTATTTGACTAAATAATTATAAAGAAAAGAAAACGAATACGGGAATTTTTCTTCTTTTTAAATATGAAAATAAAAATTCATGTTTTTCATCTTGTAGTGTTGTTGTTGTTTTCATACAAAACACGTAAAACAGGATTTTATGGATTCAATATTGAAAAATTTTACTTTAACATTATTCATTTAAAATTAATATGAAACAATGATAATTTTCAATCAGTACTGCGCCTAGTTAATTTGACATTGGTATTTTTTCTGTGTGTATGTATGTACATCTACTTTCTAAAAATGTAAAAATGTTTACCCATTGCAAAGTTTCAATGCATCGTTTTATTTTAGTTCTTAATTTCCGAGCAAAAGGTTTATTTCGCATTTTCTAGTGGTGCCCAAAATATGTTTGTTAACTGTTGGCGAGTAAAAATAGTGAATACATACTATGTTATACAGTTATCGAAACCATGTAGTTTAAACGGATTTAAAATGTCATTGGTACTTGAAGAATATACATATTTTTGCAACAAAAAAAAAAAAATAAACGAAAATGAACAATAAATTGTAGGTGTGCCCTGTATGTTATTGGCACGTAGAATATGTTGTCAGTGTTTAAAAAAAGTCACCCTGGATTTATTTACAAGAATAAAAAGTAAAGAGTACTTAGACTGACGTGGGGGTACTGTGGTATTTATGAAAAGAAAAAGTACTGAAAATAGTACCATAGTACGGCATTTTCCATCACTGAGTTCTATGCTATGGTTTTTTCATACAAATTTATTTCAGATTTTTAAAGAAAACAATTTGCTCAGTGAGTAAAAATTTCTTTTAACGGAAGCAAATTTAAGAAAGTTATAAAAGAAATAAAACCGAAATCGTCAATAGGTTGGGCTATTGACGATTTTGGGGTCAGGCTAAGGTTAAACTGTGTTATTGCAAATATTTTTGTATCTTTATATAAGACTATCTTAACCCAGTGCGCTTCGCTACCCTTATTAAAATAAAATATGTAATTTTTTCAATACAGATTTGGTGCATTGCTTATGAAGTTATTTGTACCAAGTTTGAATACTCTTCTTGTTACCATTCACCAGTTGCACAGAAATCTTTATGGCATTTGTATTGAAGTTGTCCCGCCTATGTCTACAATAAGGCAGTAGGCCTTTTACAGATATATATACCATCTTTATACCCTCCACCACCACTGTGGTGAATGAGGGTATACTAAGTTTGTCATTCCGTGTGAAACTTTTTTATTTTACATCTAAGACCCCATAAAGTATATATATTCTGGGTCCTTGAGTAATTCTAAGTCAATTTAGCCATGTCCGTCTGTCTGCCCGTCTGTTGAAAACACGCTCACTTTCGAAAAACGCGAAAAAAACGAACTAACTTGGTCCCAAGTTGCTTGTAGTTATCCTAAGCAGTTTGGGATTGAAATCCATCAACATCGGTTCAGTAGGATCAGAACTATGAATCAAAATGTGGAACCACCGCCCTAAAAAAATTGATAATTTTGATACAAAAACTAACATAAATGGTTTAATAATGCACGGAATGACATATAATTTTGCTTGAATTTGGTTTGTACAACTGCAAGTCAACTGGTAAATTTCGTGACGATCGGTCCATAATTTACCATAGGCCCCATATAAACCCATCTCGCGGAAAACAGTTTAGTACGCCTAAAACCGCAATAAAAAACGCTATACTTAAATTTGGTACGTCACAGTTTTATAGGACCAGAAATCACACTGTAAATTTTTTTGAAGATCGGTCCATAATTTACCCTAGGCCACATATAAACCCTACTCTCGGAAAACAGTTTATTGCGCCTAAAACCAAATAAAGTTCACTTTGGGAAAATAATAAAATTCGCCTTAAACCATCACAAATATAGATATTGCGGTGAAATTTTTTACTTAAATTCATATGGCCAGAAAAAATATGCAAATTTGTGAAATTTTCTGTAAACTGCTGTATTGAAATTTATTCTAATATATTTTTGTAATACCAGAAATCAATCTTCATTTGGGATGATTGGGCCATAATTTACCATAGGACCGATATAAATTACCCTCCTAAAAATTATTTTAGTTCGGCTAAAACTTTTACGAATCATGATATTTTACTCAGGCCTGTTCAAAGTTCTAACAAGAAACGCATTAAATTTTCTTATTGTCGGTCAATAATTTAATTCATGTCTAAACCGCAACTAATTTAAATGCTGACGCTCGTTTTTGTGAAGCTTAGTTAATAATATATATGTATTTATCATATAGAGCTCACTCCTGTCGGTGGAGGGTATCAAAGATTCGGCACAGCCGAATATAGCACTCTAACTCGTTTTTTTCTAAATTTGTAAATTGTAGCTGTGGCCATCCTCTAGATATACAGAAATCTAGTTTGATTCACACCCACTTCCCCAATCCCACACATTACTTACAGATGCTGTATGTATATTAATAGCCATTCTAGTTGTACCAAATTTGGACAATATTACACTTACCGCTCTTCAAATATACGGGATTCTATTTTGTGCCACGCTTACTTATCTAATCGCGCCCACTTTTTGACTGATGTTGCGTATTGAGCACCAAGCTATTTGTACCAACTTTGGAAACTTTAGCTATGACTGTTCTCCACCTGTACAGAAATCTCTTTTGCACTTGTATGTAAGGAATCAGCCACGTGCACCAAATTTGGACAACTTTTATCTTACTGTTCTCTAGATATAAATAAATCTAATCTATGCCAAACCTACTTCTCCAATCCCGCAAATATTTTGTCAGACATTGTGTATTACTAACCAAGATGGTTGTACCGAATTTGGAAACTTTGGCTCTTGTTGTTCGCCACACCCCGAGAAAAAACATGTTTAAATATCGTCACCTCCAACAAAACTATTTTTCTATAAAATTGTAAACATACTTTGGTAATTTTAACCATATTATTGTCATCGGCAACCAAATTATGGTTAAATTAGTCCTCCATCAAGAAGTCACAACCATATTATGGTTGCTTGCGAACATGTTTTGGTTAATAATAACTAAAATATGCTAAACACTAAGAATAGCCATGGTTGATGTTCAGCCATAGAATGTTGCTCTTGGAAAAGAGAAAAATACTATTGTTAATTTAAAAACAAATTATTGTCATATTTAACCATAACCTGTTTATAGGCAACCATAATATAGTTTTGGCTTCTTAATATAGGACTAATTTAACAATAATATAGTTGTCGGTAGCAATAATATGGTTAAATTAAACATAACATGTTTAAAAATTTCTTTAAAAATAGTTTTGTTGGAGGTGACCATATTTAAACATGTTTTTTCTGTGCGTGCAGATATAACGATTTCTACAATCTCTGTGTGTGGGAGGTGCCACTCGCACTATCCCAACTTCTCCCACACTTTGTCGGATGTTGTGTATTGAAAACTAAGATGTTTTTACCTAATTTGGAAACCTTGGCTCTTACTGTTCTTTAGATATACAGATATCTATAATGTCTTTGTATGGGAGGCGTCACGCCCCCTTCTCCAATCCCGTCCATTTTTTAGAGCGGCTGTGTAATGATAACCCAGCTATGTGTACTTAATTTGGACAACTATTACCTTACCGTTCTGTAGGTGTAAATAAATCTATTTTATGTCACGCCCACTTCTCCAATCCCGCAAAGATTTTGTCAGATGTTGTGTATTACTTAACAAGATGCTTGTACCTAATTTGGAAACTTTGGCTATTGCCGTTCTCCAGAGATATATAAATCTATAATGTCTTGATATGGGTGATGCCAAGCCCACCATTCGAATCATGCCCATTTTGTCAGAGATATTTTGTATTGATAACCCGGTTATGTGGAAAATTGCTTGTACCTAATTAGGAAACTTTAGGCCTTTCCTATCTATAGATATAGAGAAATTTATATTGTCTTTGTACGGGAGGTGCCACGACCACTCAAAATTAAAAAAAATTTATAGCCTATAGATCCTTCCAGACCATAAGTAATATACTGTTAAAGTTTCATGAAGATCGGTTTAGCGGTTTAGGCGGCTATAAGGTACAAACAAACAAACAAATAAACATACATAGATTCATTTTTATATATGTATATAGATGTTGCTTTTGCATATACTTTTATACCCTTTACCACAGGCGGAAACATGGGTTTTTATATAAGTTTGTCACTCAGTCCGTTATATTTACAATATTGATCTTAGACCCTATAAAGTGTATATATACTGGATCCTTACGAGTAGCGGAGTTGATCTAACGATGTCAGTCTTTCTGTCTGTTGGCTTGTCTGTCCGTGTGCATGTTGAAATTGGGTTTCCGAAGACCCCAGGATTGCATGGGACTAAGTATATATTATATATTTATTTCGTGTATAGTACGGAATTGTTTGCTATTGAAATTCAGACAGATCGGTCTACAGATGGATGAGATATAAACAAGAGACCACGACTTCCTCTAATTTTTAACAAACCTTTACGTTTTTAAGTCTTCTTATAATTTATGAACTTTATTTTTTTAACCATAAAATAAGCTTTGTAGAATACTAGTAGTGAAATCCGTTCAAAAAAGACTTTCTTCCTGCTATAGTAGTTTTGGTATAACTGGGCTACTGATTTACATGTGCACATGCACGATGGCCCAGTATATATGCATTTACAAAGTGCCCCCACGTATCCGAGAATCATGTTCGTACACAGGTTGCCCGGCTATATCGTACCTTTTTTTTTTTTTTTTTTGGTTAGGACCAGCACTCAGGGGATGACCCCTACTAATGCGTTGCATTGCATTGCTCCTCTACGAATAATGAAACGCCCTTATTTACCCACGATGCGGGTATAACCACAGCCACGTAGTGCTCTCCGAAAGTATTCCATCAAAGAAGGACAAGACCATCTTCCGAGTCCTCGGGATTCAGGAAGCATTTCTTGGAATGAATACTAACGGAGACCTAACCAAAAATCTGACTAATGTAAACTTCAGTCTCGTTCGAATTATTAGTCTCCAAAGAGCCGTGCCGTTTTGGATGTTAGCCGCATTTTAGTTACGCATACGCCTTATACGTTAATAGATTTTCAATATCCGCTAAAGAATATCGACACAAGCAGTAAACTGTCGTGCTCCTCTTGCCCGCTACCATTTCCCTGTTCCAAAGAACTCAACGGAAGTACTCCCATAATACGGAAAAGAAAAATCTTCCGATATCTCTCTGCGGCTTCTCTTTGATTCGTTAACTGTAACCACTTAGCTAATTATTGGTCAAAATTTGTATTCTTGCGGATCACAGGATTAAGCTCAACCTAAGTTGCCCCGAATGATGAAATATCCTTTAGATGATCCCTCTAACCCCGGGGAAATTTTGATACATTAGCGCCCAAACCATATAAGATAGGAACTCCAAATTTGGCTCAGATATTTCTTATACATATGTAAATAGTATTAAGTATTGAGCCAAATCGAACAATATGAGAAAGGGAACGATTCATTTTGAAATATAATGGTGAAGGGAATATAAGATTCGGCACTAACGAATATAGCATTTTTACTTATTTTTTTATAGCATTAAGTCACTTCAGATAAATATTAGATAAAATAATTTCACAGCTAATGACTTCCTATAGACATGTCATGAGCTTGTCATCAGCAGTTAATTACTTTAACACTGACATTGTAAGACATACATATACCGAGCCTTTTAGTACTAATTCTTTTGTCGCATAGCCATATTTCATTTCAATAAATTAATTCATAGCATGTAGCCTTGCATTTCATTGCCCTAAGATCTATTTTAAATCGCATTCTTCTAATAGTCATCCACGATCATCACTTTGGTTTGGAGGGTGGTGCGTATGTTTTGTGATTTTTAATAGACTGCTGATTGATTGATGTTCCGAGGTGAAAGTTTTTATGTTGTTTATAAATTCTACACTTGTGGATGAAAATAATTTTCAACCTGTTAAATTATTGTTTGTGAAACATAATGAAGATTAATGTGTTCGAAAATTCGATCGCTCGCTCATTCATTACATTTGTACGTTCGTTCATTCATCTTTACAGTACGTTTTTTTTTTACTTTAATTTTTCATTTATATTTTTAAGTATTGTTGCATGTGCATCTGAGAAATGCTCAGAAACTATACTTGCACATTCGTTTTTGTATTTAGTTTTTTTTTTCGATATTATTGTAAAGTTATATTTTTTTTAAATTTCCGTCATATTTTTATGTGTTTTACACCTTTCAATGTGAGCATTTGAAAGTGTTAAAATAGTGCAACATTGAATTTATAAAAAAAAAAAAAAAAATGCAGAGATGGGGAAGGTATATTGCAAAAGCTCGGATAAGAAGCAATTGCTGCTGTAAAAAAGTTCGCAAGTTGGTTCGCGATCGGCCGCATTAATGGAAGCTTAACCAATTCTTCTAATGATCTGACTTGGCCTACAATTAGATAATATCGTATGACTACCGTTTGTATTATTTATTTTAACCAAATAAATTTTTTATACGATTTTTTACAGAACACGCTCATATCATACTGCCTTGTCATTTTAGTTCAGCATCGTTTGGCAAGAGATCATGGAAAGACGCACAACCCAACAGTGTTTCTAAATGGTTTAGTCTGTTATTGCCTACGTACCTTTTAAAGGTCACCTCCGAATTTACATTCTTTTTTTTTAAAAATTTTAGTTGTTGATTTCTTTTATTTTTATTTTGTTGTAAGTTTAAGAGCAATAAAAAAAAGTTTGTAACTCATTGCGTCGACATTTTAATAGTTCGAACGTTTCTCATCCGCCTCAATTCACTCGTATTCGTTCCGTGCATTATACCATTTTATGTTTTACAACAACACACACACGTCTTAGATATTTACAGTTCGATCGTAATGTTAAAAGTGTTGAAAAGTAATGGTTCCAATAATATGTAAAGGGTGGTCCAATCATAATGCACGATGTTAATTGTGAGTCATACGTTAACGTCCAGTTTTTTGCCCAACTTAATTTGACATTTCTTTGTTTCAGTGGTTGTCACATTAAACCATAAAGAGGTACACAATTGAGCAGCGCAGCACGTTAATACTGTTGAAGCTTTTTGTGAAAATGGCCGTTTAAATCAAAGTGCATTTCTTACACTTCTTGATTTTTTTGGTCAGCATAATCGACCTCAGTGGATCCGTTAACAAGCGGAATAGCCGCATTTGGGCAAAGGAGAATCCACGAGTGATTGTTGAAAAGCCGATGTATCCACAAGGAGTGACTGTTGCAGTGCGGCTTATGGGCTGGCGGCGTCATCGGCCCGTACTGCTTCGAATATTAGGTCGGCCAAGCAGTTACCGTAAATCGTATTCACTATCGCGAGATGATAACGGAATTCTTGTGGCCAGAAATTTAGGATATGAACCTGGACGATATATGGCTCCAACAGGATGGTGCGCCACTTGCTACACAGCCAACGAAACAAAGACCCTTTTGCACGAGAAATTCAATGGCCGTGTTATCTCACGTCGTGGAGATGTTAATTAGCCGTTACGATCATGTGATTTGACACCGTTGGACTTATTTTTTTGGGGTTATTTAAAAGAAAAAGTGTAAGTCAATATGCCAAGAACAAGCTAAAGGATGAGACAATTCGGCACATTAACGACATTGACCCTCAATTATGTCTCAGAGTTATTGAAAATATGGACCATCGGGTAGTGGTATGCCACCGAAGTCGTGGCCGTGGCAATTGGCCGATATTTGGTTTCACACATAATTTTCATTGAAATGTTGACATAATTTTTGAAAAGCAGAAAACTGACACAGCAAAATGTCAGCGCAACATCATACCGACAACGCCAAGCTGATTTTCAGAAATTTTATTCCGTTGACGAAGCAATTTGTAGACACACTGAACAAAACATGCCCTTGAATATTAGGTCTATCTCGGATGATGATGCAGACTCAGAACATGAACCTACGAAGAAAATAAGGTCAACAGAACCACAAGAGTCATCTTCAACGAGGATGGATAGTGACAATGATTGAAAATTTTTTAAATTTTGTTTCCATGCATAGATAGATAACATATAAAAATCGCATATTTTCTGTGTAAGAATAGCTGTAATATTAATCGGAATGTTTACTTTCATGCAAAATAAAGAATCAATAAAAAAGTCATCAATGTTTTTTCGAAAGGATTTTTTATGAATTAAAAATAAAAAATTTCAATTTTTTAGGCAAAAAAAATTTTTTTCTTAATACATTTATTTATAACTGCGAAACTGTTGCTTATGTAGCGAAACGTTGTATGAACAGATTAAAGGAATTGTAATTCTTATGGCTAATAAATCAGTGAGTGTTTAAACGCTGGTTTAGTTGAACTAAACTTAAATTTATACATATGTAGTTTAAACTCAGCAGCTGTAAACCAGTGTCCCATATATTATATGTCGTTTAAAAAGTAACATGTGGCAGCACTACGATAAATGTTGTCAAATTCATATGGTTTGTATTGGTAGTTTAAACGCCCAATTTTATGCGTTTAAAGATGGTTTATATGTTTTCTGATTTATAGATATGTTGGCTTAAACACATTTTAAACCAAAAATACAGTTTAACTTGCTCTGATTTATTAGCCCTTAGGTTTTTTAAATTTATTTAGTTATGACAATGAAAAGAGCCTTAAACGTGACAAATTACCCTATACGATACTTACTAAGTTCAAAGTAATTTTTAAATTATTATTTGATGTACCTTGACCAAACTAATGATGCAGAAGTTCTTCTTTTTTGGGTCTACTTTCATAAACAATTATCAGAATTGAGTCCCGAAATCATGTGTTGTACTGTGTAATTCTCTGAAAACATTTTGTGTTTTTTTTTTCAATAAACATCGTGCGTTTTAGTTGGGTCACCCTTTATGTTTTTTTTTCGTTATATCGTTTTTTGTTGTTGTTGTCTTAATGTGTTGGTTTTAATGTTGTTGGTTTGCTGTTGTTGTTTTTATTTTGTGATTATGTTTACAAAACTCAACTCATATGAAGATTTTTTTTGTGTTGCTGTTGTTGTTGTGTTGCTGTATTAATAAAAGTTTCCTCTCACTTCTAAAATAGATACTTTTGCTTTAGAAAGATAGATGGATTTACTTAGATAAAAATATGTTTATGTCGATAATGTTTCAATGTTGCTATTTCGAGTTGCAATGTTATTTGAAATGTATGTACCGGAGATGTTGTTATTGTGGTTGTTGTTGCAGTTGCATTGATAGATTTGTTTGAAGTGAGTAGTTGTTTTTTTTTCAAATGCTTAATGCCAACATTATGGCATCGAGTATTTTGAATCTGAAATGAATGTTGATGATATTGGAAAATCGTTTTTAAAGACGTGATTTAGATTTTCAGCTTATTGAGAGTGATTGTTAAAATGGGAAGGTTTGTTTTAGTAAATCATGGAAAGTAGTGTTGTGGAACTTTTCATTTGGCCTCTATTAAAATTTTTAAAACACAATTCGTGGAAAAAACGCGAATAGCTTATTTAGGGAACAGGGAACATGATTTAGGTAAAATTATATTCACGTTAAGGGTGTTTAAGTTAAGGAACAAATTATTGGTTTTGCAAATTAGTTTTAGCCCCACTTCCGATATGTTTTTATACTGAAAAACAATAATGGAAGACTATAGGCATCTTGTCACAATAGTAAGTGTTGCATTTTTTCAACAACGTTTAATTATTGAATTAAAAATGTAAATTTTTGATCCGGAAAATTTGGAGACAATAATCTTCTTTTTTGTTAAAGATTTTTATGATTAACGCAATAAACTTTAGGGAAGAAGAAGAAGAAGGTAAAGGAGGGACATGCAAAACCAAACTCGTAGACCCATTACGATTATTAAAACTGGATTTTTATTTCTTTAAAAGTATTAGGACTTACTTAAAAACAAATCAATTAAAATCACTTAACAAGTTCACTTAAAAAAAATCAAAGAAAGTCGGAATCTACCAAGTCCGGATAAGACTAAGGCAATGAAAATAAACTCCACAAATAATGTGACCCTCACGACCAATGAGCAAAATCGAGGATATGTTTCAACATTTTTTTTCTCTCGCAAGCATCTTTACGACATCTGGCGACTCCTCTCACGATGTAGGAAACCGTATAAAAGGTGGCAAATAATTATTTGGTAGTCTTAAGCCCGTTTCCACAACTTACTGATAGCTAAAGGTAGGATATTATCGGCAGTATAAAAAGTGTTCTTGTTGCATTAATCAATTTTATTTTTCGAGCGTGTTCAACGAATCAAATTTCAATTTATAAAGCTTTCTTGCAATAGTTCTATTCCCTCAATATTTCACATAGTTTTTGCTCAAGCCAACCTTTTGTTAAAATTTAAGCTAATTTAGGCTGGTTAAAATTTATGCGGACACTCTGTTACAAAACGTCCGAGATGAATAATCTGTGAAAATAGCAGGATACACAAGGTTCGACCGGAAATCTAATGAAGAGGTTTGACAAGCTTGCCACATACTAGATGATCAAGCTGCCTAGAAGAAGAAGAGGAGAGTAGAGAGATCACGCGAGATGAATGCCTGAAAACAATCCTGCAACATAGTGCTTGAAGCAGACCTGTCATATATGCCGATTATTAGCAAAGTGCCGATTTGCCGAGTTTTTCTACAAATTTGCCGATTTTTTTATAAACACTTAAACCACGGTAACTTTGCTTGTTAACGTGTAATTTATTAATTTTGGGCAGCTTTGGATCACTTGTTATAACCTATAAAACCAAGTGGAAAGTCTTCTTTTTAACTTTATTAACTAATTTTAAATATATATTTTATAAATAGATATTGGGAATTATTTCTTTTTCATAAGCAACTTTATTATATTCAACATTTTTCATTTTTCGAATTTATTCTATGAGTTAAATTTCAGTTATGTATTTTATAAAGCTTTTCGTAATAGCTCTATTCCTTAAATTTTTTTTTTTTGAAATGACTTTATACACTACCAGACTATTATATTGTATTTTCTTGTTACATTTTTCTTAGCTTTCCGTTGGATAGCAATGAAGTATATTTATGTACAGAAAAATTTACAAATATTAGACACCAGCAGAATGTAATGCATTTTCTGGCCCGCTACGGCCTTCGTCAGCATTCTTTGTGTCACACTGGATAGTGATACTTTATAAATTGAATGTATTTAACTCAACTATTTTAACAAATAGATATTGGGAATTATTTCTTTTTCATAATCAACTTTATTATATTCAATATTTTTCATTTTTCGAATTTATTCTATGAGTTAAATTTCAGTTATGTATTTTATAAAGCTTTTTGTAATAGCTCTATTCCTTAAATTTTTTTTTTTTTTTTTTTTTTTTTTTTTTTTTTTTTTTTAGAAATTACTTTATACACTACCAAAAAGCTTTATAAAATACATAACTGAAATTTAACTCATAGAATAAATTCGAAAAATGAAAAATGTTGAATATATATTTTATATATATAGTGATCAATCTAATTTTAACGATGTTTTTTGAAGAACATAATCCGGCCTGTCACAGAAATTGTTCGGAATTGTTTTGAATCCGTATTTTCATTTCGATCGATTTTCGTAATTCCGACAAATTTTAATTTTGTTATTTTTAAGTTAAATGTGGCAATATTGTGCAAGTCAAAACAAAAACTTTTTTCAATCGAAAAGTTAAAAGTGATATCATTCCGAGAAAATTGATCGTTTTTCGTTTTCTGAAGAAGCTTTCTCGGAATTAAAAAAACGTTCGATCGACATTTATTTCTGTGACAGGCCCGTATAATTACATATATTAATACACACATTGTTATTATAATGTTAGAGCTTTAAATGATTTTGTGCAGCAAAAGCTCTCTTTATTAAATATTTTCTTACATTTCGAAAAATTTATTTTTGTGTACACTTTTTCAACATCAATTCCATAAGATTTCAGAGCCATTTTAATTAGCGTGTTTTAACCTTTTTCACAGTTAATTTGAAAGTACTTATTTCTTGTCTCTCTTGGTAACTTCTTATTTTTATACAACTTTTTAGTAAAAAATAACGGTATTATTTTTTAGGTTGTAATTGTCCAAATTATAAAGGATTACTTTTGGGACATCGCGAACAAAAATAAGTACTTTTTCTAGTATAAAAATAAGTACTCTTTTCCTCAAGTTCTCATTATTTTTCTGCTTATTTTGTAAGCAAAGTTTTTGCTGGGTAGGGCCGCCTACTAGCTAATAATGTGGAGTTTTTCATATTGTGTAAAAATTTTATACAAATGTCTTATAATTATAGTCAATTCTAGAGAGAACAATTAGATCTTAAGGTCGTAGAAAATGCACTGCCTGTCCATCGATTTCGAACGTTAACGTTCGCATAGAAAATAATATTTAAAACAAAAAAAAAAAATTTCAAAATTTGTTTTTGTTTTAAAGGTAATTTTCAATGCGAACGTTAACGTTCGAAATCGTTCAACAGGCAGTCAAATTTGAGTTATGAGTCTTTTGCAGCAAAGGCTCGATATGTGGAAGCCATTTGTAAAGGCCCTATGAAACTTATAGAATCAAAAGAAAATAACAATACGAGGGCGGATCAATAAGTCCTTGACTTTTCGCACTTCCCTCGTAGATATATGAAATTCAACACTGCTCCCATCAAGTACCACCTCTTAATAGACTACTGTCAAGTTTTAAGCAAGTTCCATCATTAACTTTGCGTTTAACAGCTGTTTAAAACATACAACCTCGTGGATTTTTTTTAAAAATGGAAAAAGTGAATTTCGAGTGCACATTATTTTTTGCGAAAAAAAACCCGTCAATTAAAACAAGGAAAAGCTTGATAAGTACTATGGGGACTCCGCACCATCGTTTTCAATGGTAAAAAAGTGGTTTACTGAATTTCGTTGGGGTCGCACAAGTACAAATGACGCTGAACGTTCTGGACGGCCAATTGAAGTCACTACACCCGAAAATGTCGAAAACATTCACAATATGGTGTTGGCCGATCGAAGAGTAAAAGTGCGTGAGATTGTTGATGCCATAGGCATTTCATATGGCAGTGTGATTTCGATTTTAAATGATCAGTTGGGTTTAAGAAAGCTGTCTGCAAGCTGGGAGCCGCGTTTGCTATCAATTGACCATAAACGTAATCGTGTGACAACTTCAAAGGATTGTTTGTTTAACCGTAATTCGAATGAGTTTTTGCGGCAATTTGTAACTGTGGATGAAGCATGGATCCAATACAGCACTCCTGAGACCAAGCAGCAGTCTAAGCAATGGATTTCTCCGGGTGAACCGGCTCCGAAGAAGGCCAAGGTAAGTTTGTCGGCCAATAAGGTGATGGCAACAGTTTGGGATGCACGCGGGATAATCCACATCGATTACCTTCAAAAGGAAAAAACAATAAACGGCGAATATTATGCCAACTTATTGGACCGATTTAACGAGGGTTTAAAAAAAAACGTCACCATATGGCCAAGAAAGTTGTCTTTCATCAAGATAATGCACGGGTGCACACGTGTGCAGTTTCGATGGCAAAATTACATGAATTGGGCTACGAATTGGTACCTCATCCGCCATATGCTCCGGATTTAGCTTCCAGTGACTATTTTTATGTTTCCGAACTTAAAAAAATGGCTCGGTGGAAAGAGATTTAGCTCCAACAATGAAATTATTGTTCAAACAAATGCCGATTTTATGGACCTCGAAAAATCCTATTTTTTGGAAGGATTACACAAATTGGAAAAACGTTGGACTAAGTGTATTGAGCTAAAAGCAGATTATGTTGAAAAATGAAATTTTGTTTTTGTAAAAAAAACTGTGTTTCAAAAGTCACGGACTTATTGATCCGCCCTCTTAATAATAAAACCTATTAAGTAATTTAAAGAAATTTAGCAAAACTTTTCTCAATGTTCCCAAGTATCATCTCTTTATACATTGAGATACAAATATTTGCAGATATTTACTTTGTGTATTAATGTATAATTTATGAACTTCCAAGTTGTTCTAATATTATCGAAAAAAAAAAAATTAATAAATTGAGTTGTATTTATATATTTACTCGATCATGTATGTACAAATAAATCGTATACATATTTCATTTTTGTTAAAGCCACATTCACATTTAGTACAAACAACTGGACAGATACATGAATATATATTAGATATGTATACCTATCATTTATATACATACATATTGTTAAGAAATATTTCATTTTAAATTAAAAAAAAGCAAAATAAAAAAAATAGAGAAAACAAATTGTTTTTGAATTATGAGACCTGTCAACAAAATATCCCCAAAGAAGACAGACCTACAAACAAATATAATACAAAAACATATGTTAACATAATTTATGAAAATATAAATACCAGGGACTGCAAATAACGATTATTTTTCAAATCCAAAATAAAATCAGTCAGAGTGCTTTATTCGTCAGTGCCGAATCTTTGATACCCTCCATCGACATTTCGAATATTTTAGGAGTGGGCTCTATATATCTATTTATTATTAATTAATCTTTATAGCGTTTGCGGACGTTTGCAGTTTAGACCTATACTAACCCAATAAAAAAAATTTCTTATTTTGCGAAGCACTAATGGTACATTTTTAAATTAAGCACACAGTTATGCGCTACGCAATAAGCCATACGGAGATACAGTATGGTAAGTGAACGAATTCTTAATAAATTAAAAAAAAAAATATAAAATTTGAAGGGCCACGACATTCCCTTACTACGAAGCCGGTTTGTAAGGGAGCATATTAAAGAATAACGGTAACAAAAAATTCAGTGTGCAAAGCTGATCGTTACATTCACCAATTTTTATATGCGCTGAATTAAGCTTTAAAGTGGGAACTCGCCATATAAAATTCAGGTCTTCCGTAAGCGATATGGTAAGCGAAACATTTATGGTTCTCCCTTATAAAAAGTACGCCCAAAACCGTAATAAATAGCGCTATCATACTAAAATTTGGTATGCCACAGTTTTATAGGACCAGAAAAGGACCAATAAATTTCGCGAAGATCGGTCCATAATTTACACTAGACCCCATATAAACCCTACTCCCGGAACACCGTTTAAATAATGCTATCATAATGAAATTCTGTACGTCACAGTTTTATAGGACGAGAAATCACACTGCCAAATTTCGTGAAGAGCGGTCCATAATTTACACTAGGTCCAATATAAGCCCTACTCCCGGAAAACAATATAGTACGCCAAAAACCGTAATCAATAACGTTATCATACTAAAATTTGGTCCGTCACAGCTTTATAAGACCTGAAATCACACTGTAAAAAGTTTTGAAGATCGGTCCATAATTTACACTATGCCCCATATAAACCCTACTCCCTGAAAACGGCTTACTACGCCTAAAACCGAAATAAATAATGCTATCATTACGAAATTCGGTACGTCACAGTTTTATATGACCATAAACGAAACTGCCCAATTTCTTGAAGATCGGTCCATGATTTACCCTAGGCCCCATAAAAACCCTACTCTTGAAAAACATTTTATTATGGCTAAAACCAAATAAAGCCCACCTTGGGACAATAATTAAATTCGCCTTAAACCATAACATATATGGATATTGCGGTAAAATTTCTTCCAACTTAGATACATATGCCCAGAAAAAATATCATGCAATTTTGTAAAATCCACTGTTGCCGCTAAAACTAATTACACTGCTGTATTGAAATTTATTTTAATTTATTTTTTGTAATACCAGAAATCTGTCTTGAATTTTGGGATGATTGATCCATAATTTACAATAGGTCCAACACAAATTTCCCTCCTAAAAATTATTTTAGTTCGGCTAAAACTTTTACGAATCATGATATTTTACTCAAGCCAGTTCAAGGTTCTAACAAGAAACGCATAAAACTTTCTCATTGTACGTCAAAAATTTAATATGTGTCTAAACCGCAACCAATTTGAATGCTTCGTTTTTGTGAAGATTAGTTAATAATATATATGTATTTATCATATAGAGCCCACTCCTGACGGTGGAGTGTATCAAAGATTCGGCACAGCCGTATATAGCACTCTAACTTGTTCTTTTTAAGCGTGTCCAACAATTATAAAGAAACTTTAATGTGAGAAGTGCTGAAAATAATTAATGAAAAATATTAATTAAAGAATGAAATGTCTTTTGATATGCACAAAACAAAACGAAAAACTAAAAGTTCCGTGTGTTTCTATTTTCTAATTGATACCACTGGTGCACCAAATGCCAAATTTAAACTTTACTCTTTACACGTTTAGGCTTACTAAAGTGTTTTCTGGGAGTGGGCATGGGAGGTTAATTCGTGGAGCGATTTCACGAAATTAAGTAGTGTAATTTGGTGGGTATTAAAATCTGTTGTTGTTAAAATAAGATTTATATGGTTAACTAAAAAAATTATTTTTTAAATTAATTTTGGATTCAAATTTCAATTATTCATCTTAATTCATTTAATAAAAATTTCAATAGAATCTATCAAATAAATCAATTACTAGTTGGCTCTTTTCAGTTTGAGTAAAATATAGATCTTATGTTAATTATTTTCTTTAATTGAATCTATTAACACATTTTTGGAAATCGTACGTTATTTTTTTTTATTAAATTTTTAATTAAATTAATCATTAATGTGTTTTATCAATTAAAAAAATGGTTTAAAAAGTATCTAAGTTTAATTAATGTGATAATTGAATCAATTATTTTTTTAGTTGAAAGCAAATTAAAAATTTAATTAACATTTAAGTTGTTTTGAAATAAATTTTCAATTAAAATTTTAATAAAATAACAAAAACTCTCAAATGACTTTTTTCGTTTAAAATAAAATAATTTAAACATGTATAAATACTGGTTGTTGGGAATTGTCAATATTTATTAAAATAAATTAACACAATTTTTGATTTCAAAATTTTAAAATTTTTAATTTTAAAATTATCATTTTGGTAATAGGTTCCTAATAAACAAATTGTTTGCTTGATATTATGAATTTGGAATAAATTTGGTGATTGGAGAAATTTAATAATTTTTTCTGTGTAAGAAAAAAAAAATCACAATTTTAAATTTTAACAAATTTAAGTAACACAACAACTTTGTAATATTAAATGAATTATAAAACTTTTGCTTGTAAACCTCTTTTAAAGACGTTTTTTTTTTTAATAAATAGCATTATCAGCATTTATCTTTTGACTTTCAAAAATTCCGAATCCCCAAAAATCCCGATAACCCGAAAAATTGATGTTTTTGATTGAAAATGATTTTTTGAAATCCCGAATCCCGGGATTTGCGAAAACCAGTCCCGACTGACATCCCTATTATACATATATCTATATATATAAAATAGGATGTGTGTATGTAACGTATGGACTCCAAAACGGCTGGGCCGATTTTGATGAAATTTTCAGGGAATCTTCAGAATATTCAGGCGGGTGACACTGTGAAGTCTGATTTTCGGTCTGGGGGCGGAGGGGCGTGGCAAAATTGAGAACGGCTTGACCGATTTGAACGATTTCGATTCTTTAAAATGATTGCCATGGTCCAACTTCGGTTTTTACGGAAAGAAAATTTTGCCCCGCCCACTTTTACGCCCACTTTTTTTGATTTACCTAAAATCAGAAAACGGCTCCATCGAGTTGACTAATTTTTCTGTCAAATGTTCGTATTAATCAACTTTAAGTTTTCATCGAAAGAAAAATTTACCACGGCTACTTTTACACCCACTTTTTCTATTAAGCGCATAACTGGAGAACGGCTTGACCGATTTGGACGATTTTTTCTTTAAAATGATCGCCATGGTCTAACTTAGGTTTTGCAGAAAGAAAATGTTGCCCCGCCCACTTTTACGCTCACTTTTTTCGTAAGATTCACAGCATATATATACATACATACAACCATATGTATTTTCAAATCAAATGTAAATCAAACATATGTATATGAACAACATTTTAATTTATAATATTAAAAGCCGTCAATTATCCCACTGAATTTTTGAATTCATTGGAACCATCCGGAATGCCACCGCATGTACTAACATTACAGATTGGGTCACCGGTAATTCTTATTCGCAACTTAAACGCACCAAAGTTATGCAACGGAACCAGATTGACCATCAAAAACTGTTCACCAAATTTAATCGAGGCAACAATCATCGGTGACAGATTCAAAGGCGAAGACGTACTTATTCCACGAATTCCGATGATTTCCAACGATTTACCATTTGAATTCAAGCGGCTCCAATTCCCTTTGCGTCTTGCCTTTGCTATTACCATCAACAAAGCACAAGGCCAATCATTGACTATTGCTGGCTTAATTTTGGAAAATTCATGTTTTTCACACGGCCAGTTGTATGTGGCTTGCTCCCGAGTTGGCACCCCAAAAAATTTATACGTTTTCACACCAAATAAAAAAACAAAAAACATTGTCTATCCGCTAGCCTTAAGATGAAGTAATCAATAAATATAATTTCCAATTTGCCTTAAATACATGTGTTTCTTTTTTCATTGAACCCATATCTACACCATATGTAAGTTATTCTGTAAAAAGGGTTTTTTTATTTAAAGGCCGTAAATTGCGTTTAAAGAACAATTTAAATCGTCTGGTAATACAACACTTATGTTTGCTTAGGGCCAGCAACGCGGACCGGGTCAGCTAGTACTTAATAGAATCTAAGATCAATATTGTAGAAATTGCAAACAGAATGAGTTGAATTTTTATTTTCTGAGGAAAAATAAAAATCCAGAATTAACTTTAATTTCTGAGGAAAATAACTTTCATTTTCTAAGCGAAATATAAAATGCAAGAAATAATTTTTAAAAAGAAAGTTTTAAAATAAAACTTATAAGCGTTACGCTCCCTGATAAATATAACAACAATAATAATGATAAATACAACAAATGTCATATTGAAATACCTACAGCAACTACAAATACTTGTACAAATTAAAAAAAAAACAACTTTTTAAAAATTAAATTTATTTTTGTTTGAAATATTTATTTATTTAGGTTTTCATTTATTTATAAATTATTAAGTAATTAAGTTTGTGTGTGTGTTGTGTTTTTTTTTTAGGTTAGTGCAAATAAATTTTTTAGTTATTTATATAAGCAATTTAACAATAAATAAGAAAAATATTTAATTGTAATTTATGACCATTAGAGACTATTGTAATCACTCTTAGATAAATGATTTTTATTTCGTTATTAGAAATAAATATTTGAAATCGATACGTTTGTAATTTGAAACTTGAAGTGAATTCGATTCTCAATATTTATTTAGTAATTTTATAATGGTGAAGAATGGCAAAGCGAACTTAAAAGTATTGATTTTAAAAATATTTTAAATTATAAACTTACTCTTGTCTTATAAATATAAAGCAAAACATAACTTGAAGTCGCACAGTAGATCGACTAGCAATTGTAATGATAAGAGAAAAAAACAAGTGAAAATGCTACATCTGGCTATGCCAAATCTTATAGATCCCCTCTTCAGAAGTTTTTTTTGTAGTTGACTTTTTCCCATTTAAAATTTTCATAACTACTAAATTTGAAGATCGTTCCGAAAACTTTGCACTATGTAACCATCTTTAAATTCTAACAATAGCTGAAAAACTTATTTCGCAACTAGCAGAACTAATAGAGAGGCTTATTGCCACTTGTAAAAGTTTGTTAATGTTTGGATAGATATTCCGGTCAATTTTGGAAATGACCAAGTAAAACAGCAATTAAAACAAGTTAGATTGCTATATTCGGTTGTGTCAAATCTTTGATACCCTCCTCCGACAGTTCGAATATTTCAGGAGTGGGCCCTATAACTATCTATTTATTATTTATTATTAATTAATCTTTATAAAAACGGACGTCAGCATTATTCGTTACGGTTTAGACTTACATACATTAAGATATCATGAATTTTCAGCAGGGGAATTTATATTGGACCCATGGTAAAATATGGACCAATCATCCAAAAATTCTGTAGAGTGATTTCTGGTATCAAAAAACATAAATTAGATAAAATTTCAATAAAGCAGTGAAATTAGAATGAATTTCAGAAGGCTGCTTTATATGGGATCTAAGGTAAATTATGGCAAATTAACAAATTTTACCTCAATATCTTCAAATAATTTCCCAGAGTGCGAAATCATCACGAAATTTATTAGAGTGATTTACAGTCCTATAAGACTGTGACGTACCAAATTTTATTATGACAGCATTATTTATTACAGTTTTAGGCGTACTAAACTCTTTTCCTAGAGCAGGCTTTAAATGGGGCCTATGGTAAATTATGGACCGATCTTCATGAAATTAAAGAGTATAAAATGCATTTGTGCAAAATCTTATATCATTCCGTGCACTGTTTCACCATTTATGTTAGTTTTTGTAGCAAAATTATTAATTTTTTAGGGTGGTGGTTCCACATATTTCCACAGCTCTGATTTCAATCCCAAACTGCTTAGGGTAACTTGAAGCATTTTGACACCAAGTATGTTCTTTTCTTTTGAGTTTTTTGAAATGGAGCGTGTTTTCAACAGACGAACAGATTGGCGGGCACGTCTAAATCGACTACGAATTACTCAAGGTGTCAGAATATATATACTGTATGGGGTCTTAAATGTAAAATAAAAAAGTTTAACGCCGAATGACAAACTTAGTATATCCTCATTCACCACTAGTGGTGGTGGAGGATATAAAAAGGGAAAAAGTTACATTTAGACCGGAGGCTGGTCTCTCCCCAAATCGATCTACTAAGACAGGATTTTTGAAAATTCGAATGCTTAGGGGGGTAAAAAAGGGTAAAAAGTGTTCAATCGGTAATCTTATATCTCCAAAACTAATAGAGATGCAAACAATATGTAATATTTATCTTATTATGATTATATTTTCAAAAATTTTTCCTATAGTTACCTATAGACAAGCTTTCAAGGTCTTTGTTTTTATTCTTAATTAAATAAAAGATAATTTATCTCATTTTATCAATGTATTTCCTACGTTTCGTTGGGATTATCCAACTTCCTCAGGGATTGATTTTTATTATTGGTCTGGCAACATTAAATAAATACAAAAGGAAAACATATTCTAGTTACATGGATACAACAAATCGTCAAAATAATCAAAACATATAAAAAACCAACTTACCAATTATATTTTTTCTTTCCGTCTACATTATTCTTAAAATTATACCACAGTTTTGTATTTGTAAAGTTGGACAACACAACAACTTAAATAAATAAATTAAAATCAATGTAAACCAGTACCCATATGCTGTAACTTTGGTGAGAACTTCTCGTATCGAAAACATGTGAAACAAAATATTCCATCGTTTCTCGAAATGTGAGAAAAAAGTGTGTCTGTAACTCATGTCGAAAACTATCAAAAGAGATTACGTCGTTACGTTATAAATGTCATAATATTCCACTCGAAGCCGATATGAAATTGGAGATGTTGTGAATGCCAGTCAAACATATCGTTGCCGGCGACCAAATTTGACTAAAATTTAAAAATTTTCAACGAAGGCGGCAAAAATACAACCGTCGGCTATACCAAAATATGTAAAGTGCGACTTTAATGTTTGTTAATGAAGAAATTGCTATGAAAACATTCGTATTATTTAAAAAAATGTTAAAAGCGAAATAATTAAACAATGAAAAAATCTGTCAAGAACAAAATACTTATCTCTTCCGTGTTACTATTCATTGCATTTTGCATTTTTAATTAATTTTTTAGTGTTAAAATTTTTTTTCACCCCGTTTTTATGCGTGAGTTTATTTGACAGTTCAAAGCGGGAACTTTCTCACAAAAATTTTACGGACACACTTTTTCTGTAAGTGGGCGAGTAATTTCCTTACGTGACAGCTATAGCTCGCTAAAAATGTTAAAGACGCAGTTAAGTGAGGGAAATAGTTGTTTGTTTCAATTTATGGCATTTTTGTTTCATTTCTCACATTTCAATCGAAAAGTTTCTCGCCGCGGGAGTTACAGAACATGGGCACAGAAACGTTATATCAAAAAAAATAAGCGGACAGGTCTTTGGTACTTTTTTGAAATTCAGACCAAACGTGTAAAACCTGTATTTTGGTACTTTTTTGTTACACCATCTATATTCTAAGCCGATAAGCAATAAAATAAAGATTATGTTACATTCGAAACTTATCTAAAAAAATTCAAATACGAATTTGGTTCTTTTACGCAATTCGAACGTTTAGTGGATGACAATCGTAATTTTTTTTTGTACTTTTTCACAAAATATTTTTCTTCATTCGTTGACGTATACGTACGTATTAAATGATGGGCTTCCACTACAAAATTTAAATTTTGGATATTTCAATGGGGAGAAAAAAACTACCAAAAAGGGGATATAAGGGAAATGAAATTTCTATATATTTTGGTTGTACAACTGATACTTTTTTCAACTATCGTTAATATTAAACTTAGAAGCATAAAAGGAAACATGCAATGTTCTGAGTGGATAAGAATCTCTCAGCGGGAACTTTTTGATACTTTTTCCTTTTTTAACTGGCAATTTTTGAATTTCCGTTAGTATTGGACTTAAAATTAAACATGCAAGGTCCTGAGGGAATGATAATCTGTCAGAGGGATCTATTTTGGTACTTTTTCTTTCTTTAGCTGCTACTTTTTTCAATCTTCGTTAATATTGGAGCTAAAAACATAAAAATAAACATGCACTGTCCTGAGCGGATGAGAATCTATAAGGAGGGAACTTTTTGTTTTTCAACTAGTACTTTTTACGTTTCTGTCAACCTATTATCTATGTTTTAAACCAATAAATAAAGAAATAAGGATTATATCACATTCGTAACTTATCTAAAAAAAATACAAATATTATTTTAGAACTTTTTCGAAATTCGAACGCTTAAGGGTTGAAAATCGTACTTATTTTCGTTTTTCAAAACATTTTTCTATTTATATATGGGTATTCGACTCCAAATCGGATGGTTTCAATCAGTTTTTTTGATTTCCCCAATTATGTGATATTTTTTAATACATTTCAAGAAGGCCTTCCTGTAAATGATTATTTATTAGTTGGTTGTTCATATCTTTTTTAATAATGGTCCAAATTGAATTTTTTTAAATGCTCTTTACAGAAAAAAGTAGAAAAAATATTCCTAGTTTTTTTGATTAAGATTTTTGAAATTTTAAATCGTGTTTTTGCAAATGAGTGTATTCTCCGATTTTTTTTTGAAAAAGGAGCAATCTAAGTCCGGTCCTGTATTCCATATATAAATAGGGCATTCCAAAACTATGACATTTTTTCGAGTTTTGAAAATATGAAAAAACTAAATTTTTTCATTTTATAAAATTGTAGGGTAAATATAAGTTCAAAATTTCACACTTTTTTTTAAAAAAAAAAAAAAAAATATATAATTATCCACTCATTTTCAAAAACACAATTTAAAATCCAAAAATCTTAATCAAAAAACTTAGAATATTTTTTTCTCTTTGTTTCTGTAAAAAGCATCTAAAGCGAATATTTCACAAAAAAATCCAATTTGAATCATTATCAAAAAAAAGTTGAAGCAAAAATCTAAAAAAAGATTCTTTTGAAGGAGTAATCAAAAAAATGTCAAAATGCAGCAGAAAAGCCCTTTTGAAGTGTAATAAAAAAATATCACAAAATTAGGGAAATAAAATTTGTTTAAGAAATAGAATGTGAGAATTATCATTGAAAATAGAGTTGAGAACGATATGCTTATATTATTTTTTGGCACATTTTAAAATATTGCATATGAGTCATTCCATTTCAGACCGAACACCTTTTTTACACCACCTCTTCCGATTTTCTTTAAATTTGCCAGACGTATTAAACATAAAAAAATATTTTACACGTGTTTCGGGAAAAAAATTAAAAATTTTTTTTTAAAAAGTTATTTGCATTTGAAAATCGTCAAAATCGTGAAAAATCTTCCGACATGACAACATTTATGTCAATCATTACTAAACTTCTTCTATGTAATGCAGATGGTATGCAGTTGTCATTGAAAAGTAAGTTGTTCAGTAATTGCAAGTGATTACCAAGTTTTTGCTGGGTAGTTACATAGTTCTTACATAGTTCTTATGACGTAAATTTTTTATGTACAGAAAATTTTACAATTATGAGACACCAGCAAAATGAAATGCATTTTCTGGCCCGCTACAGCCTTCGTCAGCATTCTTTGTGTCACAAAATTGTTTCTTAAACTATCCGAAATGGCGTAGAATGCCCTATATATATACAGTAATCCCTCGATTTACGTCGCAATTGGTTCCGGAAAATGACGACGTACATCGAAACAACGTAAATCGAATTTAAACATGCTAAATGTGCTCTATAAAAATTACCTGTATTAAAAATTTAAATATTACGCCTAAAGTGAGGTATAAACAAATTACAAAACATTTACAGAATTAAACAAGTAAGAAAGTATAGTTAAAAACAAATTTTCAAAAGTGTACCCTATTATATATATGGGAATCATGAACCCACAAGCAAAAATTATGTTATGAGTTTAAGATTCATGTAAAAGTTCTTTATGCCGAATATTATTTAGATATCTTCATCTATATGAGATAAATTTAAATGCTTTTATATAAGGGGGTTTATATGGAAGATATTTTGGATCTACAAACACCACGTTTTGCCATGACATAGAAGCTATCGTTTTTTGCTTAATTTTGTATCAATACCAACATTTATAAAAAAGATATTTTCGGGATAGTATTTGTATGGAACTTTGGTCAAATATGGGCCAATTCCAACATAATTTTTTAAGATGATTTAAATTGCAATGAAATAAGTTTGGACCAAATTTAAGCTAAATACCAACATAATAAGTTGGTTCTTGGGAACAAATACTCAATTCCGAAAAAACCTTGTGTGGCGGCTATGCGAAATTATTAACCGATACTCACCATTTTCAATAGGCATGTATACCTAATTTTATGAAATTAAAAAAACTGTAATTTGCGTCCAATGTTTCCATTAACAGCCTGCAAGCCAGCCGAACGAACGGCATATTGTTAGGTCGATTGAAAAAGTGATTCTTAGTCGATCGGTATACTAAAAGTAGGGTCTAGTAACAATATCTTAAAGTGTTACAATTGCTATCACAAGCGTATTATGCCCTCTCCACTACATACTGTGGTTTTTCTCAAATTTCTGTCCGTTGTGTTTGACAAGCAAAACAAAAATGTTTCCATGTATAGATAGGAATAGCTACACACGCATGAAAAACCTCAAAAGAACATTTCAACTAAAAACTGTGATTTCCCGTTTTTTGCTTATAAAACATAAGCAAATAAGGCGACGTAAATCGAATGGCGACCCAAATCGAGGTTATAAGACACAAAAAATTAGAAGACGCAAATCGAATGGTGACGCAAATTATTTAATTAAATTAAGAAGTCACAAAAAATTTGGCAACGCAAACCGAAACACGGTTAATCGAGGCGACGTTAATCAAGGGATTACTGTATCACATTTTTATCATATCTAAGAGAATACAAATATGAATTTGGTATTTTTTCGAAATTTGAACGTTTAAGGGGTGAAAATCCTACCTATTTTTTCTACTTTTTACAAAACATTTTTCTCAATTCATTGAAATATAATTACGTATTTAATTATGGGCTCCCACTACAATATTGAAATTTTTGGTACTTCAATAGAGAGAAAAAAATATAAAAAATTAAATTTATTTCTTTTACTTTTGTGTTCTTTCTACATGTGCTACTTTTTGAATTTTCTATAATATTTAATTTAGAAACATAAAATTACAAGCAGGGTCCTGAGTGGACCTATAAGATAAAAAATTTTTGAATTTTTTTGTTAAAATCTACAAACATAAACTTTAGCATATAAACACGTCCATGGAAGAAAGGGAGACGCTAACAAAGTAGCGTGTTAAATACTAGTAATAAAAATAAATCCTCTCGAAATAACGAAAATATGGTTTTGGACAAATTGGAAGTAAATCAAAGTACTCGAGAGGGGTATCGGGTAGAGTATAGGACAGTAAAGTTGTGTGGAGAAGACTTGAAAGAAAGAGAAGCTTTCAAAAGAGTAGAATACTGCCGAATAAATTAAAATGCATAAGATTAGAATACAGTATCGTATAATTCAATATAAGACAAAAATCAGGTAAAAGAAAGGAAAAAAACGAATGAGAAGAAAACAATACGGGATAATAATAATAAAGTAGAATTCAATCAAGAATGATAGAAGAAAGATTACGACAACACGAATCAAAAATTGAATTTTCTGCGCAGGTGGGTTAAATGACGTCACGAAACATACACGAATAGGTAACTCTAGCCTGGGTTAAGCTACGTCATCTAACGGGAAAACATGCGCATGGCGTAATCTCTTTTTATATCATTCTTGGAATTCAATACAGTCGAGTAAAGGTCCAACTATAATATGCTTGAGCTGGCTTAAGCAACTGTGCGGATATATGAATGTAAATTATATGTGTGAAAGCATATTGAAGTTAAGGAATCTTTTTGTTAAGTTTTGTGAATCTATCATTTGCTTAAGTCAAGTGCGAAACTGATCACACTTTCCGAACGAAATAAAATTATTTTTTTATTTTCCTTTTGGGGGTTTTTAAATGCATTTGAGAGGCTTTTTGTTAATTTTGGACGGAAGCTTAAGCAAGCTTATGTAGTTGGGCCTTAAAGAAGAGATAAGAATAAAGTAGTAAAGAAGAGAAGAGTAGAGAATGAAGTTGAGTAGAGTAAAATTAAAGAGTAGGAAAATACGATAGACCTGAGTTTAGCAGAGTACAATTTAGTTCAGTAGAGTAAAATAAAGCAGAGTATATTTAGCAGTGCTGCCATTTTGTGGGTAATTACCCGAATTTGGTGTAATTTTTACTCTCGTGGGTAGAGGTGTAGATCAGGTGTTATTTGAAATTCCATCATTTTAAAACAAAAAATATAAAGATTTAATTTTAGTATAAGATATTGTTGATCTAAAAATTTTACAATTCACAAATTTAGTTCAACCAAAGACACTGTTTATTTAAAAAAAAAAAATAAAGATTTCCATAGTTTGGGAAACAAAAGATTAATAGTGATTGGTGCCAGATGGAAAATTAGATTTCGATAAATATGAGCTTCATGATTATTAAGAGCCGGAAGTTTATTGGAAAAAGGAGGAAGGTATTTATACTAAAAAAGGAGGAAAATATGTTTCCAATATTACAAACAGTAATGAATTTGTGTTTGCTTTAACATTTAAAATGCTTTAGTTGTCAAATATTTAGCGCCCTTAACATTTGTTTAACTAATTTGAGAAACAGACTGTCATCTGATAAATTATATTCACTCAATAAAGCAAACAACGGAACGTCAATGAATATTTTGAACCTTCCCTAGATATTGGACGTATAAGTTGTTATTTTAAATTTTTTTTAATTTATTTGAATATGAATCTTAATATATGAATCTTAATAGTATGACTTATATTGATTTTATTTAAGTGAACTAGGTATTATAAGTTTTTTCTATATAATAACGCATACAAATATTTGTTGCAGTATAACGATCGACTTAGAATCAATATCCGAGACATCCGTCCTACTCGCTGGTAAAACCATGTAAACCTTCTGCTCAAAGTACAGGTTGCAATTTTTAAAATAATTTCCGGTCCATAATTTTACATAGCCCCCATATGAACTTTTTGCCCAATAGAGTCTTCTATTTAGACAAAATTTGGCCCAAATATATTTTATTTCAACCTAAGTTATCTTACGAAATCAATTATGCAATCAGTCCATATATCACCCTGGCTCCAATGAAAATACCACTCACGAAAAAAGTTGATAAAAAAAAATTAAATAAATACATAGATACTATGCCATAGCAAAATTTTGTGCTGGTACGTAAATCATTAAACGTATGTAGGTCATATATAAACCTCTCCCTTAAATCACTTTATGACGAAAAAATCTCAGAAAGATTTATATAGTTACCTCAATAATATTCGGCGTTAAGAATATATCGCACTTAATCAACAAGAGGGTATTATCTCAAAATTTTTATTTTTCCACTTTTTCGAAAAAATCTACACGTTATATTCATATCTGCCCGCTGTAAAAATATCTTGCTATTTTGTCTCCTTTTTGCTAATGAAACGGTTGGTTTTAAAATTCATTTCCATATGCCTTCAATGTTAAATTAAAAATTGTTTTGCTTCTACTGAAAATTTTTAAATTTTGAGTTAATACCCTCTTGTTGATTAAGTGCGATATATATTATTAGTTTTATCCACAATTTTATTGTAATAGGTGCGCAATTGAATATGGGACCTAACAAGGAAACACACTCTTAAAAATTGTTCTGTAAATACTGTGGTGTAGGGTGTCAAATGCTCGGAATTGACCGACTATGTATGTACTTTCAAATTTTTCTTTTTTGTAAAAGTTTTTTTTATGATAAAACGGAAATTTGAGATCAGGTGTAATTTTATTTAAATTGGGTAATTTTGCGTCATCTCAAAAGTAGTTTTGAATTTTGCTGGTGGTAACACTGATATTTTGTTAAGGACAGTGGAGAAGAGTAGAGTAAAGAAGAAAAATGTAGAAAAGAGTAGAGTTGTGTAGAAAAGAGTCGAGTTGACTAGACTAGAGTAGCGTACAGCAGAGTATAGTAGAGTAGATTAGAGTAGTTTAAAGTAGAGTAGGCTAGAGTAGTGTAGAGAAGAGTAAAGTAGAGCAGATTACAGTAGATCAAAATAGAGTAGTACAGAGTAAAGTAGAATAGAGTGGAGAAAAGTAGAGTAGTATTGAGTGTAATAAAGTAGAGTTAAACAGAGTACAGTAGAGTCTCTGATTTCATTGGCTCTAATGAAAACTAATCTTTGCAAATTTAAAAAGAAAACATCAAGTTAACCAGATTTTTGCTAATAAAACTTAAAATTAAATATTGTGTATTTGAAATTTCTAAACTATGACTTCTGTCGATTTGTGTTTTTTTTAATGACATTTGAATAATGAAATAAAAGAACGATTATACATTTATCGTTTCTCACCATGTGTTCTGGGTAATAAACATTCAATTATGTGGTCATACAATTTTTCCATTATATTACTTTTCAATAAACATCAAATTGAATTGTTTCCAAAAGAGAAGTAAAATACAAAAAAAAAACACAAAAATTGAACCTTGTGAAACACGACATGAATGTGCAAATTAAATGCAGTGACAAATGCATTTTACACAAATTATTGAACCCTCAATAGACTGACAATACAATAAAAGGGATTACATTATCGCTATTTATATGGGAGTGTGAATGTGTTGGTGTGTGCGTGTTGTGTAAATGTATTTTTGGTTATTTCCATGTGTTTTAATGTCCACAAACATACAACACTTTATTAATTATTAAAATTACTTTAGAAGAGTAATATAAAGGGTTGAACAGGCTGGAAGGAAATGTCATCTGAATAGAAAATAAACTAAAATTTGTTGTACTTCAAACGTTAAAAGTATGAGTAATAGCAATTTGTGTCTGCATGTGTGTGTGTATTTAAGAGAAGTTGTAAAGTAACATGCATAAAACGGCAGCAGCCTTATGCAACAAAAAACTTTGTACAGGAAATGCAACCAGCCAAACATTAAAGGCAACAAACTAATACAACAGTCAACAACTGTCAAGGCAAATAAGAGCCGCCCGACTCTTTTTCCCGTTCTTTTTTCGAAAATAAGGATTTTTTTTCATATTAATTGTTTTTTTTTTCTTTTTTTAAAAATATTTTTTTAATAGAAATAAAAAAAAAAATTAAATGTATTTGTGTGTGACAGACATATTGAATAACACTGTCCCTGATATCAGTTGTCAAGTTTAATAAATCTTTAGAAAATAAAAAACAACAATTGGGATGATTTTTATTTTGTTTTTACTTCTATTAAAATTTTATAATGATTTTTATCCGAAATGACATATGAACATTAATGATTATATTTGTTGGAGTTGGTTTTTTGTATAATTTTCTATATAAAAAAAACTACAAATTTATTTTTGTTTATAGTTTAAAAAAAAAAGGAAAGCTGAACCCTTAACTTATTTGCATATTGAGTTGATAATTCAACCCTTTTTATTCTTCTCAACTGATATTTAAATATCATGTGTAAAGTTCGAAAGATATAAAAAAGCAAAGAAAATCTTTAAAATTAGTTCTGCTTAATTTTTTTATTTTTTAACCCTACCACTTGTATGGGAGACTCATTCAGTGGTGTTGGATTCAAAATTCCTTATGCCAGATGCTTTTAATTAATTCGTGAGATATTTCTTGTGGTAAATGGTAAAGAGCTATTCAGTATTTGTTTAAAGTTAACAATATTTGTATTATTAAGGAATTTCTATAAAGAACTTGGAGAGAATTTTCAAAATCTACGATATTGATCATTGTGCTTTTAGGATTTGACACTCTAATAGCTCAAATCCTGTGTTTGGAAAACTAGACTACAAGTAGCAATATCAATGACAGTATGCTTAATAGGGGGTGCCCCTATTAGCTAGTATATAAGTACCGGGGTTGCGGGTTCGATTCCCTCCAGAGACTCTGGTCTCCTGCAGACAAGCGAAGAGCTTCACGGGATTAGCGTAGGAATAAAAAACCATAAAAACCATATTTTCACTAATACTATAACTTTACATTACATTGTTAGCAAAAGTTGAAGTCGTAGGAAATAAGCAAAATTTTAACAGTAGCAGAGTTTTTGAATTCCGTTCTCTACCGTTATATTTAGAAATAAAAATCAGTAGTTATAGTAATAGTATAACATTTTAAGAATTTAACTAACAGGAGAAGCAGTAAAATTAAAGTAGCAAGTAAGGTAGCTTTCGAATTCTCGTATTAATATAGCAATGAAGTGGCATATGATGTAGCATTAGACTAGCGTATTAACAAATAAAAACCACACATTTTTTTCATCGCAATAATATTAGGAAACGTGATTATTTTACTATCGTCTGATACGAATAACTCTTTTTTTTACATTTTAACGCCAAATTCAACAACAATACATAACAGTTTTAAGCTCTGACTATTTTATTGCTACTTCTATTACTTCTTTTTTTTTTTTTTTTTTGTTACTATTTTTTACTACCCAGCAAAAACTTAGCTTACAATGCTACTTTTAATGACTTTTTGAATTCATTACTTTGTAGCTTTATTCGCCACTTTTTGCATTATAAGTTACATATAAAATAATAACTTTATTATAATATCTTATATAAGTCATAATTATACATTAGAAAAAAATACTTTGGTATAATGACTTAAATAAGTTATTATTATATGATTTTAAATAATTTTTTGAATCAATTTGTTAGATATCCGGTAATATTTTAAGAATAATTTCGATGTGAAATACATAGAAAATCCAAAAATCCGTCAAATGTATGTAAATATAAACATAAATAAGTTCCAAAATTACCAACACAATATATTTTCGTTATTAGTGATATCAATCTAATGTTAACGATGTTTTTTTGAAGAACATAATCCGGCCTGTCACAGAAATTGTTCGGAATTGTTTTGAATACGTATTTTCCTTTCGATCGACTTTTTTCGTAATTCTGATAAATTTTAATTTTGTTATTTTTAAGTTAAATGTGGCAATATTGTTTAAACCAAACCAAAAACTTTTTTCGATCGAAAAATTAAAAGTGATTTCATTCTGAGAAAATTTATCGGTTTTCGTTTTCTGAAGAAGCTTTCTCGAAATAAAAAAAAAACTTCCGATCGACATATATTTCTGTGACAGGCACGTACAATTACATATATTAATACCAGGAATGTCAGCGTCATACACAATTGTGTAAGCAAAACTCACATGTACGCTTACGCTCTTTTATTTTGCGAGCGTAAAATATAATTGTTTACTGCAAAACACTCTAATTCAGCGGGAAATATCGCACGGCTTGTTTTGAGGCCTGTTTAGATATAATATATTTATTATTTATTATCTTTGTTTCTGTTTTGTTTAATTTCTGTTTTTAACATTGTACAATGATTTTAAAAAAACAAATTGCTTGTGGTTTTTGTACGAGGTGTACTTGTTGTAGTATCAAGAATAACTGTGATGAATTCGCCTTGATGTTGTGTTTATTGAGCTTCTGTAAACTTCAAATTTGAATTTTATTAAGTAGTCTTGTCAGTGATGCCAATAGTAGGGAATTTTCCCTTTTTATAGGGATTTTTTCGGAAAATTTACAGCGTAGGGAAAAAAGGACAGATATTTTATTTTAAGGCAATTGTAGGGAATTTTCAAAATATTGCCTCATTTTCGATATATTGTGTTAAAATACGTAAATATTCGTATTATTTTCATTTAAAAATTAAAATTTTTCATATACCATAGCATTTTGGTACAAATGTAGTATTTTACTAAGAGCCCTAATAGCCTGGCAATCTTCAACAAGTGCCACAATCATGTACGTATATATTAGGGGAGCCGAATATTTGGGTTCACATTTGCGAATTAATCGCTTATAGGTATTTGTTATTTGCATTTGCTCTCACATTCGCTAAAAATATATGCGAATATTAAAGGAGAATGTTTAATGAATGAAACAAAGAGAAATAAAGTCATACAATTTGGAATTTTTAAAAAATTTAATAAAAAAAAATACATATATTTAAAAGGAATTTTTTTTAAAATTTTGAAATAAAGATTTTTTTTATATTCAACAAAGCCTTCCCTTTTATTTGGTACCGAGTTTGGTAAAAAATATTAGATACTTATATTAATAAAAAAAGTATTCTTGAAAACAGTTAAGTCCTTTAAAAAGGACAAAAGATGAGGAGATGAAAATCAAACACGCAGTTTGACTTAGTTTTGCCTCTAGATTGAAGGATATACAGTGGCGTTTCTGCCAAATTAAATTATTAAATTAAATTTGTCACACAGTATTTTTTTTAATTGAATTTTTACATGTGTGAGAATGTTTATTTTGGTTTTTTCTTGATGTTAATAAATGCTTTCTTTTTAATAAATGTTAATAAATCCCTTAATTATAATATTTACAAAAAACAATACATTTTTAACGTAGGGAATAGTGTAGGGATAATTTTTTTGTTTGTAGGGAAAAAAGGGAATTTTATTTAGACACGTAGGGATTTTTTTGAAATTTCTCTTGGCATCACTGAGTCTTGTAGACAGCGATAACGAGCATGCAAGCGGATGAGTTTATTAAAAAAAAAAAGATAAATGATGCCATATAAAAAATATTTTATGATAAAAAATGCATTTAATGATTTTCAATGTCTCTTTTTCTTTATATTAGTATATTTTTATAGGCTAGTAAAATTTTCTCTTTTTATAATGGTGGTTAATAACACTATGCTAGTTGAAAAAACAGACAAGCCGGGCACATAGCGTTTTAACATAATTCGGGTACGCTGAATCCAGTGGTGCCCGCGGTATAGATATACCGTTATTTCGAAAACGGAGGAGGTTGCACAACATATGTTCGCGTAACTGAAAAACGGTTTAGTTTATTGAAATTACTAAAAAAAAACCGAAATTCCGCAATAAAATTTCATTTAAAAAAATTAAAACTTTTTTTCTAATATGAGTAGTCGTTATTGAAACATAATTTTTTTTTTTGAAAAAAAAATAATTTTTTTATCAAAATTTCGAAATTTTTGTTTTGTAAAAATTCATTAAAAATGAAAACATGCAGCTAGGCTTCTAATTTTTTGCAGACAGATAAAAAACGAAGTTGCAAACAAAACAAGCCATAAATAATCACCATCCCTTAGGGGGGCTCCCATACAAATATTGCGTTTTATGAAATTCTTAAATTAATTAAAATTTGTCGACTTTTGTGAATAAAATCAAAAGTTGCAAACAGATTTTAATCATTTATGGCTTGTTTTGTTTGGAATTTCGTTTCTTATACGTTAGAAGCCTAGCTGCATTTTCCAATTTTTTATGAATTTTTAAAAAACAAAAATTTCGATATTTTGTTAAAAAAATAATTTTTTTTCCAAAAATTTGGTTTCTAAAACGACTCGACTTTTCTTAAAGGAAATTTTATTCCGGAATTTTTTAGTTTTTTCAATAAGCTAAAGCGTTTTTCAGTTACGCGAACATATGTTGTGCAACCTCCTCCGTTTTCGAAATAACGGTATATCTCGAAAACCAGAGCTAATCTTAAAAAACCGCGGGCACCACTGGATTCAGCGTACCCGAATTATGTCAAAACGCTAGGTGTCCAGCTTGTCCCGAAAAAAAGTGTCAATTTCTTGCACAGTTTAATTATAGAATATTTTTAAACTTAATGGGGTTATTATTTGCATTAGTATGTGCAAATGAAGTTGAGCACAAAATTAAAAATAACTTCAAATATTGTCAAGTGCTCAATTTTTCCAAAAAATAAGCAAAGTTTCTGCGAAATGCAGGTTCCAAATTAACTTTATTTAAATAATAAATAATTGTGTCTGTCCATAACTCAACATTTTTCGATAAATGTATTATTATTAATTGCTCTAAAGTCTTCATAGCAAAATATGTATGTTAATTAGGCCTCGTAATAGGCCTCGCAACCGCAGATTCCTCCCGCTGGGAATGTAAGAGACAAGAGTAATCGCACCAACACAATCATAATTGACACCACTGATTAATACACACATTGTTATTATAATGTTAGAGCTATAAATGATTTTGTGCAGCAAAAGCACTTTTTATTGTGTACACTTTTTCAACATCAATTCTATAAGATTTCAGAGCAATTTTAATTACATAGTGTATTTTAACCTTTTTCAAAGTTTATTTGAAAGTACTTATTTCTTGTCTCTTTTGGTAACTTCTTATTTTTATACAACTTTTATGTATAAAATAAAGGTGTTATTTTTAGGTAGTAATTGTCCAAATTATAAAGGATTACTTTTGGGACATCGGAAACAAAAATAAGTACATTTTCTAGTAGAAAAATAAGTGCTCTTTGCCTTAAGTTCTCATTATTTTTCTGCTTATTTTGTAAGCAAATTTTTGCTGGGTACTTAAAAGCTAAGCCGTAGTAGTATAAATTAAAAAATTAACTACAAATGATTGGATTTTTTAACTACTGCTATATTGGTAGTTCTGGTTTTAATATTATTTTATAATTGAAGCACAGCCGCGAATAACGTTGCAAGTTACAAAATAATTATTTTTCAGGAGAGCAAAAAAACGTTTTTAACAGGCAGGATTATTTTTTTTTTTTTTTTTTCTTTTTAGATTATCAAAAATAATGACAATAAAAACTTTAATGCAAAATATCAAGAAAATCGAATTTTAAATGAAATGCAAAATTACAGTTTATAATGTTTTTTTAGTGGAAAAACGTTTCATATCCACAATCGCGATGACATTTAAAACGTTTTTCCACTATGCAAGCGGCTTTTAAAACGTTATTCCACATTACAAAACCTTTTCATTTGTATCAATTTGTTTGTAACTTACAGCGTTCTTCCACTGCCTGACTCGTTGTATCGCATTTTGACGGCATTAAGGTGCATAATTTTGGGATGATTTTGAGACAGTGTAAGAGAGTAATTTTAACGATAATCTGCAAACAAAAAACAGTTTTTGCAACAAGTGGCCTTTACAACGTTATTCGCGGCTTTGCTTCAATTATTGCTTCTTTTCGAGTTGTATTTTATTAATCTTTCAACCAGTGATGCCAGTTTCTTTTTCATTTATTTTTTTTTTTTTTTTTTTTTATTTATCGAAACAAATCAATTTTTCGACCAAAACTCTTTCAAACAAAAACTTTTTTTTCGAAAAACTGATATCACCTTTAACGTGCGAATTTCTTTAGAAATGAGCTATATGGGAGAAAATATGTATATAAAAATTGGCTTGGAGCCTTAAAAATAACACAAAAGAGGCAAAAATAACGGGGTTTCGAAAAAACTCGTCTAAACCCCCCCCCCCCAACAAAAAACATTTTTTTTTGAAAAAATTATATCGCCATCGTTTTAAGCGTACAATTTTACGTTGGAAAGTTAATATTTAAAAAAAATTAAATCAGCCGATTTTTTTTATTACCTACTAAAAGAAACCAAAAAAAAAAAGGTGAGAAAAAGTCAAAAAATTGGAATTTGGGAGTCTCGAAAATGATTTTTTTGATATGTCGTAGTGAAACCATTTTTCCTCATGCCAAAATCTATCGAAAAATCGGTGGCACAATAACGACAAATTTTTATCCTTACAAATCGGCCCACCCTAATATACATGCTATTCACATATTCCATTTAAAAAACTACACTGTATGACAAATTTATACAAATTCATACGCCACTATATATCCTTTAATCTAGAGTGAAGACATAGTGAAACTGCTTGCTTAATTTTTAATTTCCTCATCTCTTTTACTTTTTTAAAGGAATTAAAATTTTCAAAAAATACTTATTTTGGCCCAAAATTAGCGAAGGGGTTTGAATTGCTTATAACTTTTTTATTATATTTTTTTTTTCTCTTCTTTTCAGTATTTTGTAACGAAGACTTGGGGAAATTAAAATGGAGCAGTACTCAATTGAACAACGTGCCCAAATTGTTGAGCTTTATTTTTCCATTAAAAAAAAAATTAATAATTATTTCTTAAATAAAAAGTTATAACGAATTCAAACCCCTTCGTTAATTTTGGGCCACATACATTATTATCTAATGTTTTTTTTTAGAAAACTCCGTACCAAACAAAAGGGCTCAGTAGAATTTGAAAAAAAAAATTAACTTCAGTTCCCCTGAACTAAAATATAAAAAAAATTTTCTTTTAAAAATATATCCGTTAAAGTTATAAGGGTTTAAGGATTGATGTTTGACTATTGACGTCATCCGGCTTCCAAAGTAGAGTGAGTAAAGAGGGCAAACCCCACTGAAGAGATTGTGTGGTTACAATCGAAACTAGTCTGGGCAACCTGTCCTTGAAAGCCTGGGTTCAAATCTCAGCGCAGTCAGGAATGAAAAATTATCAATAAAATTTTAATTGATTTCATGTTGTAAAATTCTTGTCTTCATAAAAATAATTTAATGAAAATTAAATTCAATGAACTTAAGCCTAATTAAAAATATCTAATAGCCTATTTCTAATGTGCGAAAGAATTCTTTCTTTCGTATAACTACATTGAAAACAAAAACAATTTTTAGAATTTAGAATTTAGAACAAATTCTAAAAATTTGTTTTTGTTTTCAATGTAGTTATTCGAACGAAAGAATTCTTTCGCACATCGGAAATAGGCTATAAATTTGGATTACAAATTTTAATAATTTTAAAACTCAACATTAACTTGTAAATTTTGCAAAATATCCTTATTTGAAACTTCTTTTGGAAAAGTTTGTTTTGTAAACAAAAACATGAAACAGCTGTTTCAAAAATTCTTGCAAGTAAAAATTTTACCAGTACAACTTGCAAATTTTTAGTGTTAAGGTACACTTTCCAGTAACAATTGTTACAAATTCGTAACAATTCTTAGTAAATGAACGAAGCTAATATTGAAATATGCCGTTGAATCCGATGACAAAGAACTTTTTAACTACACAGCAGAGGAAGCTTTAGTCTTATATATTAATGACGGTTAAACAAAAAAGCTTGACATGGACTTGCAGATTGGCATTTAAAGAAGAAAAGCAAATATATTTCCCACCTATGAGGTTCTACAGTCTGCAAAAAAACTGTACTATCGCCTACAGAATTCCAATTCAAAAATGGCAGGTTCCCAGTTGTGATAAAGCAATTTTTGATAAAAAAAAAACTAAGATATAAGCCAATCTGAGAAAACAAATGGCTATACTACATAGTTCACTAAGTAATCCTTTCACTGTTATTTTATGCACAATGGCTTCTCGATATGAAATCAATACGGATGCCTTTCAGCTGTATGTATACCGAGCAGCCACTTTTCTTTTTGGTTTGTATTTATGGTTGTATATGCCTTCGCCTGTCCATAAAATTTTGAATTTTTTGATGTCAGAAGAAGCTCTCGAGGCCAGAAATAAAGACCTGAGAAAATTTCGGCTACATATGATTTAAGACGGAAAAATTTACGGAAAACACAATGGAAGACTTGGCACATACACTATTTGTTTCTTCAGATGCTTTCATTACCATGTTATCTAAAGGTCCAGTGCCCTCTTCAAAAAAGTTTGAGCTATTAGATAATGATTGTACCAGTCTTCTTTTCAAAGCAGATGAGGAAAGCAATGTGCAAGATGATACCTCATCAGATACTGAGTAAAGCACTTTTATATGAAAACTAGCTGTTTGGTCCCGGAACTGCTCGGGATTTTCTAAATAAAAATAAAAAATTAAGTCCTGGAGAATTTCGTTTATAACTTGACCACAGCGCTATCTACTTATTTCTGTTTAATAAATATATTTGCTGGATTTCAGCCAAATCGTACCATTTATAAAAAAAATGTTAATATCAACAGCGCCACCTACCGGGATTAAACTTAAGAGAAATCTAGCTCCCGAATAAGATAATTTATTGTCCAAGTTACGTGTCAATCGGTCCAGCGGTTCTTGAGTTTTAGGAGGACATACACGGCACAAACGTTTTTATATACATATATAGATTAAAAGATGACTAAAACAATTTTTGGTTTATACTACATTTACACCTAGACAAAATCTAGTACTTAAGAGATTTTAAGCGAAATCTTGTTCATTTCTACTAGATTTCCCATACAAAACAAAATCTAGATCGTCACTAGATTTTGGCAAAATCTCACGAAATCTTGCAATACTCTACGATACAAATATGAATTTCATACTAATGTACTAAAAAAATACAGCTCTGAATAAGAAAAATCTGACAGTTTGACAAAATAAAAAAAAGATATAAAGAGCGGGGAAAAATTAATTTGCGGCAAATTAATAATATACAAAAATAAGAATTTATGGAAATGGATGAACCAATAATAAATAAAGGGTATCTAAATTATATTAATATAAACTGTGTAGCATTACAGTGAACATTTAAAAATTTGCAATTTTATCTTTTATATGTTCACCTTTTGGGTTATAGTCGTAAGTAAACTCCTCGCCACTTGGGTGCATTTTTCCGTATCAATCGTCTTTTCCAAGGTATCATTTATTGCGGGTAGTACATTTGCAGCAGTTTGTGAAACCTTATATTTAACCAATGCTGTTTTTTTTTACGTAACATTGTTAATTTCGATTGTATTTTTTAGGTCTGGATGTAAAATATAATAAAATTTGTTTTTGGCCTTCCATTTTTGCTTCTAAATAATAGTTTACAATACAATTTCTTTCCTTTTTCAATTAGCTGTTTTTATTATGAAAACAAAATCCGACAATATGTCAAAAAGCATTGGTGTAAACGCCAAATAATTTCTTTAAGATTTTAACTAAAATCTACTAGATTTTGTGTAGGTGTAAAAGTAGTATTATACGTAAAATTTACTTTGTGCTTATTTTTGTTTATTGTATTCTTATCTATATAAAAAATTTCATTTCAGAAGTTATTAATAAATCTCCGCTAGATTGAACATTTCTCCCACTGTGCTACAGTCCGTTACTGTAATAATATTGTAAGCAGTGATGGAAAATTCAGTACTATGGTACTATTTTCCGTACTTTTTCCTTTCAAAAATACCACGGTACCCCCACGTCCGTTTTCGTACTCTTTTCTTGTTATACTTCTTTGCTTAGAAATTTAGCGTTGCTATTTTTTTAACATTGACAACGAGGGCTGTGGAGTCGTCACCAAAAAGTACTAACTCCGACTCCAACCGCTGAAATTTCAACTCCGACTCCTAATCTTACCCTAATGCTAAATGTATATGAGACTGGTCCTTATTTGACTTTAAACTCTTTTTTTTTTTTTAACGCAGTACCTTTTAGATGGTTAAATATAGCAAGAAAATTATTCCGTAAAAATTTCGAATCAATATTTTAAATATTCCATCGCCAATTTCGAGGTATTTTTATTTTGGAAAATGTTTTTTTTAAACGACTTAATTTACATATGTACACACATATTTTTAAACAATTTCTTATTCAAATTTTTATTACTTATTTGTTTGTCACATTATTAATTTAATATTATTTAAAAAAAAAAGAAATTTTATGATATATACTTATATTAAAATTCCTCTCTTCATTATGATAATATAATGAAAATAAAACAAGATGAATCAAAACTTGTATTAATAATCATAAACGATTCAATTAACCACAAGAAAACTAATTATTGTAAAGATATGGCACGAGGTCTATGTTTAAAAATTTAAATATCCTTCAGGCTGTGAAAAATTTCAATATAAAAAGAGAAAAAAACACAAAAATTAACTTTGGTATTCAAGAAAAATTCTTGACAAAAGTACTAAAAAACACAAGTAAGGAAGAGGCGTAAATAAATTGAAAACTTGATTTTCAATTACAGCGGATTTCGATCCACCAAAAAATTGCGTTGGTTAAAATATTGATGTTTGATTATAGACTGACAGCCGTCGAAGTGGCGGAAAGGGTGAAACTGCAAAAACTCTGATGAAGAGAATGCGGTTAGTACTCTTTTGCTTGGTTGTCAGTACCATATTAAATTTTCAATTTTCCATCACTGATTGTAAGTGTAAATAAAAGATACTAATACTTATTTCAAAGAGTAGTAAATCTCGTTTAATTTTTTTTTATTGTTTTCAAGAGATAGGAATTGACACATGTAATACCATTTCTAACAAACAACAGGTTCACAATAGGCTAATTTGTTGTTCCATTTCCGTGATAAATCCTTCTAAGTTTTGTGTTTTTTTGCTTTTTTTTTTTTTGCTTTTAACAATTTATTTTATAGTAATTAACACTTGTAGGTATTTATTTATCTTTATTAGAAATATGTACACACACATACACACCTACAAGCTCTTATATGTATTTAACTAAGTACATTTACACATTTATATACATACAGATGTGTGTATAGAAATACATTTATATATGTATCTTTATAATCTATTTTTTGCTATTGTCTCTATTGTTGGTTTTAGTTTGCCTAAGTAGACATTCTGACGACGTTAGCAAGTCTTATTTTTCTAGCTACATATTTCTATTTGATTTTTTTTTTTTTTGTTTATTTATTTGTACATTTTTTCTGCTTTTCATATTGTCATTCGCTCATTAACTTTTGATGATATGTGTTAATGTTTGTTCGTTAAAAGAAATCTTATCTTATAGGTGCGTTTGTGTGTAAGTACTTTGTTTAATTATTATGTTTAAATGTACATTCCTAGTGCCAAAAAAAAAAAAAAATTGTTTGGCAGTTTGTGTGAAATTGGTGAAGTAGAAACAATTGAATGCAAAAAAATATTTATGAATGTTAATCATAAAAGTCGCAAATGCCTCATTTTGACATTTATTCATTCGTACATTTAAATATTGACATGACAACAAGTCTAGTATAGAAATCTTATTTTTTTTTTTTTTGGAAACTGTAGTGTGACACCGCGGGTACGGCTAAAAGGTGTTTGTCAGAAAAACAAATTTTAACATGCAATAAATATTACAAATAATCGACAGAATCAGCTTTTATCACAAAATTTATATTTAATGATACAATCTTAATAAGGATTTATCTTAGGTCCTTTTGAAGAATTACATCCGATTTAAGTCAAGTCTATAGTCTAAAGAACGCCTTACCCAAAGCTTTTTCTCATATAAAAAACCCTGTGTCGATATGTAGTCCTAAATTAGATGTAGCGACATGAAAACAAAATAGCGCACTGCGCAGGTCCGTTAACTTTTTACTCTTATTTTGACGTCACTGTAGTAAAGACCTTAAAGCCCTTATCATGTAAAACGCAACCCAACGCCAAAGAATTACAGTGCCAGCTCGCTAATCCGAATTAATAATTGCAGACCCTGATTCTGATTAACGAGATATTCGGACTACTGGATTTAACACAAGCCAGGATTCCAAAACAAATTTATTTTATTTTTATTAGTCAAGAATGGCAAAATTAAAGCTTTTTTATATATTGTTTTTTTTTTAACATACACTCAAAAGAAAAATCAACCCATCCGTACTCACACTATGAGTTTTCTTTCAGAAAGTTGAGTTAATTTTCACAGGCGGACAGACAGCCGGATTTGAGCTTCCCTTCTCATAAGAATCCAGAATATATGTACATTATAGGGTCTTAGATCAATATTGTAGAAATAACAAACGGATTTATAAAGTTATATATGCCCTTTTAGCTTCTGCGAAGGGTATAAAAAGCAGAAAAATAAAAATTCGGTTTAGCGAGCTTGCAATCAATGCGGACTATAGCGTATGTAATACGTCATAAATTCAATTCGGATTACTGGATAATTCGGATTAGCGAGCTGGACCTGTATATTGAAAGCAAAAATAAAGTCATAAATATTTTGTAATTTTGTTGTTGCACAGAAATTTACATTGCGTTTTAAAATTTCAAACGCTGCATAGCTTGTGGCGTTGAAATTTTTAAAACGGTACATGAATTTCGTTAGAAAGCAACAACAAAATATTTATGACATTGTTTTTGCTTTCAATGTAATTCTTTGGCGTTGCGTCGCGTTTTACATGATTAGGGCCTTAACTGTAAACAAACATTCAGCATACCACATACACGTTTTTGTGTTCTTTGTTTCATGATGTAACGGTAGGTCAATAATACAGTTAAAACGCTCTTTATAAACAACTTTCTGAAACGGACACACAATTTTGACGGAAACCTTTTGCTGTTCTCGGCAGCGATCCATAAGAAAAACATTAAGTACTTTTAAAAGGATATCCCCCTTGCACAAACACATTTCTCTGTTCTTTGCGGTGTCCAGTCATGATAGACTCCACTGTATATATCTACAAATACATATATGTAGTTCGAAAATTATTAATAGCAGATCGATAAGCAACCAAAAACCGTAGTACGAACACCTTCCTTAAGCGGACACCTCTTTCCACGGCCGTTGTTGCCTGGTACAGCCAGCGTATAGTTAAGAAATCTTTGAGTTTTTTTGTACGGGCATAAATTAATGGTCCCGGTCAATGGTCTGGTCATGAGCGATTCCACTGTATAAACACCTATATCCCCGGTATTATGAAGCAAAACATTTAACGGATATTTCACCTTTTGGTATTACATTCTCCAGGGAAAATCAGGTGCAGTCGATACCTGGACTTCGGCAGAGTACAAAATTGATAGATCTCTTGAGATCGTGGCTGACCAGAGATCCTAATTGATAGCACGGGAGTCAGAAGCCTCTGATATCAAGACACTTGAATGACTATTGGATGGAGGCCCCTGAAGGCCTAATTTTTGAAAAGGAATGCTTTTCGCCACGACAAGATTGCTATACTGCTCGAGGAGGTACATTTATGGAAAATAAATTTATTGAGGTAGTCGAAATGAGAATGATGACATGTTGGACGGAGTGTTAAGGCTTGGACTTAGTGAATGAAGAGCCGAAAACGGATAAGATGATGTTGGTGTGTGTTGGATGAAGGGTGAAGACTTAGACTTGGTGAATGAAGAGTCGAGAGTCGAAAATGACGAAGAATTGAGTGCGTTGTATGAAGGATGAAGACTTGGATTGGTGAATTAGGAGTTGCGAACCGTGTGTTAGTTGAATAAGTGTGTTAGTTGAATGGCGTGTGTTGGATGAAGGGTGAGAGTTGTATGTGGAAGAATGAAGAGTGGAGAGCTGAGGATGACGAAGATTGAAGTGTGTTGGATGAAGACTTGGATTTGGTGAATAAAGAGTCGAGAGTCGAGAGCCGAGGATGAAGCTGAGGAAGAATTTGACTTCTTTATATGATTTTGTTTTTGCAGGAATATTGCTTTTCTCACGCGAAGATTCTTTTGGGGATCTCGTGGTGCTTGTGGTTTACGGAAGACTAGGGCAGCTTCAGCATTGGGGTGCCTCCGGCAATGACGTTTTCGGTATGATAATTCCATTGTAAAACACTAACTATTTATGTAAATGTGTCGAAAATCAAAATTAATAACACCCGCAAAGTTTGTTTTCTCAAGCTTACCAACTGAAGCAGCTGCACTTGCTTTAGTATTTTTGAAAGTTTTTAAAAATTTGGTAGGGTATTCATTTAATCGGGATTTGGCTGTAATCGTTTAAACGCTCGATTAATTAACCGTGGGTTTGGTTTCATCGGTTAATAATCGGTAAATTATGTAATTGATCGGTTAACCGATTAATGAAGTTTTTTTATAACCTAAGTAATTTCATTAAATAAAAATGAAATAAAATGTAAGACAATTTTATAAGTTATTTCAATAGTTTAAGATCTTATAAAATAATCTTAGAAAAATAATTTGGGTTAAATATTTACTGCTGTATTCATAAAAAATAAAATAGATTTCAAACGTATTTTAAAACTCAATTTCCATACAAATTTTTCTTAAAACAGATTTCATATCCATTTTAGTTTTTTATGAATACGGCAGTTAGGATTTAAGCGATTCTTTTCATTAGTTTCGATAAAATTGAAAAAATTGTTTCACTTATCGTAGATGTTGGAGAAATCGAAAGCAACCCATAATACAGAATATTTAATTTCTCATTCCGTTTCCTGGAAATCTCTAAATGTAAAAAATCTTCCATTGTGCCATTAGAGTTCTGTTTAAATTTTCTTAAATTTTTAACTGCTAATTGTTTCGGTTAATTCTGTTAAAAGATTGATATGAGAAGATATGTGAAAAAACAAATACATATAAAAAGTACGTGAGACAAACCCCAACAAACCAAATCGAATTCGAAAGAACTTGTAGTAAACTAACTAACATAAGCCTTCCGATTAGAAAACTGTTGTGATTACTATTATAAAAGGCTTATTAAAAATTGTTTAATAATGAAAACTGATCCCTTGCGATAATAATACTTGTCTATAATATAATGTAAGCTAAGAAGCCTAATTACACTTTACGAATATGCTGTTTAAATTAATATGGCATATTTATAAAAAGTTTTTTACTTATGTAATGTTTTATTATTTTTTTTAAGTTGTGCAATGCTTAAAACACTTTAAAACACTTTACTCTTCGAACCAAACACAAAGACTGACAACTTTAAAAAATAATACAAAATTTAGGGATATCATTCTTAAAAACACTTACAAAACTATAACGAGAATTAGTCATTTGCAATTATATATGTTGTCATGTTGTAGGAAATCTCTTATGATAAGCTTGTTCTACCACTCATTTACATTTTGTTCTGTTTTGGTCTGCTGGAAAAGCTGTTGATAGCAAACAATTATGTATTTAAAATGAAGATCACTGAACACCTTCTTTGTTTGTATGAAATAATATTTTCGAAACACATACCATTTGTATATGAGACGAAACAATTAATAAAAAACACAAAATTATGTTATAGTACTACAAAAAATGTAAAATTTTGTTACGTCGGTTAATCGACTGAAATTAAACGATTTAATCGTTAATCGAAAATAGCCAATTTTAGATTAACCGATCAGTTAATTGGGTAGTAAATAATCGATTAACCAATTAAGGGTTCACCGAATGAATGCCCTTAAATTTGGGCTGTATTGTTTTTGAAAATTATCAATTTTTAAAATAGAGTTTAAAATTGTGCTATTTTTATAACAAATAAGTGAAATCTAAATCTTTCTTGAAGATTTAGAGAAAAAAGTGTAAATAACCCTTGCTTGATAAATTCGGCGTTTTCAATTGGGGGACAATCGACCTGGTTGAAACTGGGTCAAAATAATAAAAAGCTAATTTTTTATGTTACAAAGAACTAAAGCTTTTGGCGACTCCATCTTCACAATAAACTTCTTTAGGAAACTTGGTCTCTTTTTTTATCCCTGTTTGTTAAGCCTGAAATAGAAAATATTTCACTAGTTCTAAGGGCGAAATAGAAGTTTTGTTACCAAGTCTAAGATATGTGTTTATTTTTTCTTAACTTTATCCAACTAAATTATTAAACAAGTTAGAGTGGTATATTCCGCTGTGCCTAATCTTTGATACCCTCCACCGACAGGAGTGGGCTCTATATGATATCCACATAAATATAATTAACTAAGCTTCACAAAAACGAACGTCAGCATTAAAATTGGTTGCGGCTTAGACCTGAATTAAATTATTAATCGGCAATAAGAACGTGTTATGCGTTTCTTGTTAGAACTTTGAACTGGCTTGAGTAAAATATCATGAATCGTAACATTTTTAGCCGAACTAAAATGATTTTTAGGAGTGTAATATGTATTGGACCTATTGTAAATTATGGATCAATCATCCCAAAATTCTTAAGACCGATTTCTGGTATTACAAAAAATAAATTTCAATACAACAGTGTAATTAGTTTTAGGGTGAGCAGTGAATTTCACAAAATTGCATGATATTTTTTCTGGCCATATGACTCTAATGACGATTTCTTTTCTGACAAATATGTTGCATAAATGTTACATGTTCTATATTTTTGTGTTCGATTGTACAAAAAATACAACTGTGGGAACAATTTTCAAGTTCTTTTGTAAATATGTGATGAAAAACATGCAAAACATGTTGCATATATTACCCTCACTTTTACTTAAGGTGTTCATACTGCCCTGTTTTATAACTTTTGTACTTACTTCTTTGTTCGTACAACCAATGTTTTATTTTGCTTGTCTTAATTAATACCGCTCATAATTTTATGAAAAGATTGTTAAAAAAAATATATAAAAATTCTTCATATTAAAATGAAAAAAAATCTATGTGTATTACACAGTACAACACATGATTTCGGGACTCAATTCTGATAATTGTTTATGAAAGTAGAGTAAATTTTGTTTCCATGCACAGATAACATATAAAAATCGCATATTTTCTGTGTAAGAATAGCTGTAATATGAATCGGAATGTTTATTTTCATGCAAAATAAAGAATCAATAAAAAAGTCATCAATGTTTTTTCCGAAGGATTTTTTTTTTGGGCAAAAAATATGTTTTTTCTTCATACATTTATTTATAACTGCGAAACTGTTGCATATGTAGTGAAACGTTGTATGAACAGATTAAAGGAATTATAATTCTTAATTTTTTTAAGTTTGTTTCAGCTTATTCGGAATAGTGGTTCTCAAGTTATGACAAAGAAAAGAGCCTTAAACGTGACAAATTCCCCTATACGATACTTACTAAGTTCAAACTAATTTATAAATTATTATTTCATGTACCTTGACCAAACTAATGATGCAGAATTTCTTCTTTTTGGGTCTACTTTTATAAACAATTATCAGAATTGAGTCCCGAATCAATCACCTGAAAAATGTTTTACTGTGTTATTATTGTTTTAATTTTTTTCAAGCCAATAGTGATGGGAATATTTGTTTCCAAGCCGTAATAGCGTGCAGAAACCGCCCAAATAGCTTTAAAAAACGCTAATGAAGTACATCAATGATAAAAGTGTAATATGTAGTTGTAAATAAAAGCAACGAATTTTGTTCTATTGAAGTTGCACAACATGTAACACTTCGAGCGATTATAGGTAACATTACAAAGTGTTACATGTATATACTGTAACATATTTTTCTCAGAAAAGAAATCGCCATAAGTTGGAGGAAATATTTTTATCTTTTATGGTTTTAGGCGAATTAAATTATTTTCCCAAAGTGGATTTTATTTGGTTTAAGGCTTGGTTTGGGTAAATTATGGTCCGATCTGCACGAAATTTGACACTGCGATTTCTAGTCTTATAAAACTGTGATGTACCAAATTTTATTATGATAGCATTATTAATTACGGTTTTAGGCGTACTAAACTGTTTTCCGGGAGTAGGGTTTATATCCCTTTCAGACCTGACGCTAAACTACTGAGAATTTCGTCATAATTCTTGGTATATAAAGTCTCTATAGCGTATGAAAAATAATCAATGCTTAGGTTTTTCCATTTTTATATCCTTCAAGGATATCAAATGACTTCAGTTGGCTTGAAACATTAAAATTTACCATTTTGTTCAGTTAAAATATGCCCACTTCACTATTTGTTAATGGTTAGTACTGTTGTTATTGAAAACACATGTAACTTCAGCGGCTCATTTTGTCAATACTGAAATGCGACACGAGAATTTTGCAATAATCCAAGTAACGGTAAATCGAATTGCGGAGCAATGTGAGACCAAACATAAGGAACAATCAGAGCAATTGATGCATATAACATTGGTCAAATAGAAGCGAAAAAATTGAGACCGAAATCCACCCGCACAATCGATGCATCGCGGTCTGAAAGGGATATGGGGCCTATGGTAAATTATGGACCGATCGTCACGAAATTTGCCAAAATGATTTGCAGTCGTAGTAACCAAATTCGAGCATAATTGTATGTCATTCCGTGCATTATTCCACCAATAATGTTAGTTTTTGTATCAAAATTATCAATTTTTTTAGGGTGGTGGTTCCACATTTTAACTCATAGTTCGGATCCCAATGAGCCGATGTTGCTGGATTTCAATCCCATACTGCTTAGGATAACTACAAGCAATTTGAGACCAAGTTTGTATTTTCAACAGACGGACAGACCGACGGACATGGCTAAATCGACTTAGAATTACAAAAGGAGCCAGAATATATATACTTTATGGGGTCTTAGATGTTTTATAAAAAAGTTTCAGACGGAATGACAAACTTAGTATACCCTCATTCGCCACTAGTGTTGGTAGAGGGTATTAAAAGAGTATTTTTTGGGATTTCAGTATTTTTGTCTTAACTCGGTCATTTTTAACTGATTTGACTGATTTTTATACAGACATCTTTAAGAAGAAATTTACTATTTACCTTGGTAATAAAACTTGGATTGGCAAGATCTATTGTTCCAGAAAATAGGTATTTAAAAAAATTATATTTTGCTAACAACTTTTTTGTATCTGAACCGATTTTTCCGAGTTTTTCAGCAAAAATGTTCTACTAAAGATTTCCGATCTTTTGATATATGTATAAAATTTTTAAGCTTTTTAGCCCATTAATTTTAAAGGCAATTTTATGAAACAATTGCATTTAAGAATGTAGTCGACGAATGTGCCCTGTCAAATGGCGCAGCTACCCCGTTATGGGGCACATTCAGCAAATAATAATTCAGCGAGAGAAAAATAATCCTCAAAAAAACAATGTACAAATAATAATTAGTATTGTGGTTATTTCATTAAACTGTTAATGGCTTTTAATCCAAATTTAGATATTTTTAATTTTCATTAAATTATTTTAATGAAGACAGGAATTTTACAACATGAAATCAAATAAAATTTTTTTGATAATTTTTCATTCTTGACTGCGCTGAGATTTGAACCCAGGCGTTCACGGACAGGTTGCCCAGACTAGTTTCGATTGTAATCACACAATCTCTTCAGTGGGGTTTGCCGTTTTTACTCACACGGCCATTGAAGCCGGATGACATCAATAGTCAAACATCAATCTTTAAACCAACTGGTATTTCATCTCTGGATCGAAATTGGCTTTTTTTGGAATGAATGATTATCTATTTTATATCTATGAACTTAAGCCTAATTAAAAATATCTAAATTAACAAATATTAAATTTTTCATTAACCAAGAACAACAATAAGCAATACAATTTTTAAATCTGTCACATACCTTCCTTGATTAAGAGTTTTAAAAAAAATTTAATAGCTACCACAGACTCGCCTTAACCGGGAAGGGAGTTCCAGCACTGTAACAGAGCATGTGGTTGGTTCAAATTTTGTGGGCTGATCCTTTCTAGGTTCTGTTGCTATCCAACAAATGCTGATGGCTAATCCTAAAGCAGCGGAGATCAGATAGCTCCAGCTCCAGCTCCTAAACCATGGGCGAGTGTATAATCCGGTTGGTAAACGTATTGTATGTCGCCCAGTGGTAAACACCACCATGGAGTTAGGACTACCCGGCAGGTGCTCATGTAAATCTTTTTCACATTTGCAATCGTTACTCGTTAAATACTTCCAAATTTGTCTTAAACGTAGCCTTTTATACTCGTATAGCTAAAACCTCACGTGATTATACGTAAAGTAACATTTATATACAAAACACTAAAAAAAACTGAGTGCTTTTCATATAAATTTCACTTCACGTTCAATCACTTGTATAGTGAAAACATCACATTATACTTCAAATTAAGTCATATTTTCTCCTCGATACAATACTAAAATTTGGCTTAATCATATTTTTAAATTGACAAATTCTAATTTTATATATTTCAATATTTGCTTTAATTTAATTTTCTTCTGTTCATACTCTATTTCCCTAATACCAACACAATGGCATTGTAATAGTAGGAGGTATCCCCTTAGTGTTGGCTCAAAGTAGAAAAGAAAAATGAAAGCCTTCTATAAGACTTTAAGTAGACCTTAATCTTAAGTATTTTTTTTGTCTCAAATTGTCCCAAAATTTAGCTCGATAAATGGCTAAAATAAGATTTAAGCAATTTTTCGCAGCACCAAGTAAACTGACAATATAATAATGAAATAGGATTTTAAGGAACTGACAGAATATATCGCACTTGTTCCTTGAAACAGAGACAACTCAAAATTTATAAATTTTCAGTAGAGACAAAAAAAATTTTTTTTTTTATATGTATTCTTAAATTACAAATGGGGATAAAACTGCATTTTTCTTAGGCAAAATACTAGAGAAATAGATCTCAGATATTTACAGTGGGTAGAAATGGCCACTGTTTATCGTTTTCTTGCAAAAAGTGAAAATTTAAAAATTTTGAGTTGATGCTGTTTAGAGGAACAAGTGCGATATATACAATAGTAAGAGTGCTGGTGATTATAATCACCTGTCGGCGAAAAATGGGTTAATAATAGCCTGATAGAAATTCTTAAACTAGCCCTAATAATAGCTAGATATATCACCCTTTATACACCTTAATCGTAACTCGATATAGAGGCCTAAATTAGCCTTTACTTTTGCTTGATATTTATTTGAAAATAAGTTTCACATTTGATTAAATCTTTTTCCAAATTAACTTTAATAGTACTCCTCAGGGACCGCAAATAACAGTTATTTTGAAATTTTAAAACAAAAAAAGCATATGGAAGTAAATGCTGGCAAACTGATTCAAGTATACAATATTGATCCTTCTGATCTTTTCTATGATAAAATATTATGATTTTTAAAGTTTTGATTTTTATATTTTTGATCAAAAATTACAGTTATTTTTTGATTTATATTTTTTGGAAAAAAGCAACAGTTATTTTTTGTTTTTTAGTTTTTTTGAACAAAATTAACAGCTATTTTTGGATTTTTATTTTTTCGATGAAAAATAACAGTTATTTTATGATTTTTATTTTTTTTTAACAAAAATAACAATTATTTTTTGATTTTTATTTCTTCGAGCAAAAATAAAAGTTATTCTTTACAGAAATGTACGTGATATATTTATTGAGATTTCTTTAAATATTTATCATCATTGGGATATCTTATAAATATTTAAAGTCAACCAAATAATTATAACACTACATTTCTCTAACGAATAACTTTTATTTTTGCTCGAAAAAATAAAAATCATAAAATAACTGTTAAATTTGATTAAAAAATAAAAATCAAAAAATAACTATTATTATTGTTTAAAAAATAAAAATCATAAAATAACTGTTATTTTTGATCGAAAAAATAAAACTCAGAACATAACTTTTATTTTTGTTCAAGAAAATAAAAATCAAAAAATAACTGTTATCATCTGACTTTTATGAAAAAAGGAATAACTGCTACGGTCCCTGGTACTCGTAGCTTGGTTTAAAACATTTTCTATATTAACCCTTATCGTTGTAACATTTAAGCATTTGTCGTAGCTTGATAAATAGTCCCAAATTAGATCTAATCGTAGTTTAAAGAATAGCTTGTTTTGAGCTTTTTCTCTCTTTCCAAAGTGTTTTTGAAAAACTCATTTAAACTATTTCTCTTTTAACTACTTGTTCTTCGGCGTCAGGTGCACTTCAAAATCTATTTAGCTACAACTTTTACAAGGTTTCTTTATATTTTTTTTTTATAAATATTTATGTTTCTTTCGCAAAGTTCAATGACTTTTTTCCCGTAGCAGTTTTCTTATTGATAACTACCCGGACTTAAAAATACAAATTACAACAAGAAATGAACAAACACAGTTGGTCAACTAAAATATTATCCTTATGTCCTTAAAATATTTCTCATTCTGTTATTCCTGTTGTAAGTATGTATATTTGTATAAAATCCTGTCATCTGTTGCTATTATATGTTGCTAACATTAAAACAATAGGTCGCAAAATTCCTCTAGTGTTCTTTTTTTTAAGCCAAAAAGGTGAATGAACTATTTGATGAATTCCCCTGACATCAATTTTTTGTTTTCCATTTCGCTGTTATTTGGCAATGAAACAGTTGTAAAGAAGCAATAGGACAAAAAAAATGTGCAAAAAAGGTCAGCAAACATAAATATTGCATAATATTTCAAAAGCCTAAAGAATTTTGAGGCAGATAAAAAAAACGCCACAAAAAAAGGTATAATATTATTAAAATTTATGAGAAAAAATTTGTTTTATTCATTTAAACTGCTTGGCAAATTTATTGAAATGAAGGTATTTAATAATAAAACAAAATTGTTGACAAGTTTTTGTAACACTGAGAGCAAGTTGAGTAGGGTTGTTTTTTGGTTTCCAAAAAAATTAGAGACTCTTAAGACGTTTGAATTTGGAACCAACACATTTATATACGTTTTTTGATATATTGCCTCAAATTGGTCTTAACATATAGGCTTGAACCTAATCATAGCTAAAAAAGCCTCGATGTATAGCCTTAAATTAACCTTGATACTGATCTTCGCCTTACCAAAGACTTTTATGTACATCATTAACCGATGCCCACTCGGCTAATACTGCCACATAATTATAGCCGATGAACAATTGTTTGTTAAAAAAAATTTTTTTTTTTATCTGTTTTTTAAGAACTTAACAATTTGTTTGGTGAGTAAAAATAAGAATTTCAACCATAATTTTAATGAAATGCCTTAATTTGGCCCCTGTATCGCCAACGATGGCCCTAGACGGGTCAATTGTAAGACCAACCCCACTTTATTTTTCATCTCTATCATTTATTTTAAACATTCCTGCCCGCTCTCTCCATTCCTTAAAGGGGCTGCTCCCATACAAAATGTTCAATACAGACTAGAAATATGTTGATGATATAGCCCCATAACTGCCAAGGACTCGCCCCTAGGGGGATAACATGTATGACGGAACTCCATTAGTTTTTTGTTCTTAACATTTTCTCAAAACATACTTGCCATATATCTGCACACCTTAGGGGTGCTCCCATACAAATATGGCGGTTTAATAAAATTCTTAAATTTTGCCGCTGCAGAGCCTAGAATGCCCCTAGATGGGTCATATGTATGACTAACCCGACTTTATTATTCATCTCTATTATTTATTTTAACATACATACCCGATATCTATATTCTTTAAGGGGCTCCCATACAATATTTTCAATACTGACTAGAAATATATTGAATAAAAAGCCCCATAACTGCCAAGGAGTCGCGCCTAGGGGGATACAATGTATGAACATACTTGCACTTTATCTCCACTTCTTAGAGGGGCTCCCATACAAATACGACGCTGTAATGAAATGCTTAAATTAACTACCTGTTCCACAATGTCGACAACAACATTTCTTTCAATATAAATTGAAAACCCAAAAAATATATTAGTTTTTATTATTGTTTTCAATATTATTATGCGAAAGAAATGTTGTTGTCGACATTGTGGGCCTGGCAGTTAATAAAAATTGTTCTTCTCTTTAAATCCAAATTTTCATATTTTTAATTAGGCTAAAGTTCATTCAATTTAATTTTCATTAAATTATTTTTATGAAGGAAGGAATTTTACATCCTAAAATTAATTAAAAATTATTGAAAAATTTTCATTCTTGACTGTCGTGGGGCTCGAACCCACGTTTACGGTCAGGTTGATCTGACGCGTTTTATAGTAATCACACTATTGCTTCAGAAGTCTTTGCCGTTTTACCCTCACCGCCATTCCTTCATAAAAATAATTTAATGAAAATTAAATTTAATGAACTTAAGCCTAATTAAAAATATGAAAATTTGGATTAAAAACCATAAACCAGTTCAACAAAATACCATAACACTAATTAATATTTCTTCTTTTGTGAATAAAATCAAAAGTTGTAAACAGACCATTTATGGCTTGTTAAGTTTGCAACACAAAACTTTCGAAAACAAAAATTTCGAAATTTTGCTTAAAAATTATTTTCTGAACGACTTAAATGATATTTAATTTTTTTTTTGTTTGTTAAAAAAAACTTTTTTTAGTTATGCGAATATATGTTGTGCAACCTCCTAGGCGCCCGCTTGTTTCAAAAAAAAAAAAAATATATATATATATATATATATATTAGGGTGGGTCAATTTGTTCGGGTGAGAAAAAACGTGACAGGCGTATAGCAAAATCGAAATCTACACAAAATCCTAAGAAATTTACCCACAGAGAGTATGAGTCTAAAATGAAAACCTAGCTCCCGCCGAGAGGTATAATAATTTTTTCTTTTTTTTTATAATTTATTTTATTTGCAATCTATTTATAAAGAAAATAATAAGCAAATCTACTTACCACATTAACAATAAAATAACAGCAGCGTTAAATTCCATTGAATTTAAAAAATTAAAATTGTATAATTTGAAGAATTTTACTACTTATACAATAAAGCAAAACAAAGAGAAAACAAGTAAAAAAAGATAAAGACAAGAAATAAAGGGAAGATCTAATATGTGCAGCCTTTTTAACCTTCTAACTTCTTCATCGTCATCTAAAAGTGTTATCGCAAGAAAGTTTTGGTGTTTGCTAAGCCTTTTCAGGTAATTTGTGCTATACTTTTTGATTTCATCCTTTACATACACAGTACAACATTTTTCAGTTAATTGATTGCCAACTCAATTCTGTGAACTGTATGTGAAATTAGACCCAAAAAGAAGAATTTCTGCATCATTCGTTTTGTCTTCTTACCTGCGATTTGAAGTTAGTATCGATTTGAAGTTAGTACTATCGTATAGGGGAATTTATCACGTTTTAGGCCCTGTTGTTTGACATAGCTCGACAACCCCTAGCCCAATTTAGTTGAAATAAATTTTAAAAAATTAAGAATTATAATTCCCTTAATCTGTTCATATATTGTTTTCCTATACAAGTAACACTTTCGAAGTTAAAAATGAATGTATAAAGGGAAAAAATTATTTTTTGCCTAAAAATTTAAATTTTTTTTTTTAAAAATACATAAAAAATGCAAAATGGAAAAAAGTTTCAAGTCTAGTTATTTTTTCGCAAAGTCACATAACCTATGAGCAAAATGAGACAAAGATCATAAAAATCGATGCACGCGTTTCGCTTTTATTCGCAATTGAGTAAATGTATGAATTTCAAAAATCAGTTATAGCCAAAAAATTTATTTCAACTAAATTGGGCTAGGGGTTGTCGAGCTATGTCAAACAACAGGGCCTAAAACGTGATAAATTCCCCTATACGATAGTACTAACTTCAAATCGATACTAACTTCAAATCGCAGGTAAGAAGACAAAACGAATGATGCAGAAATTCTTCTTTTTGGGTCTAATTTCACATACAGTTCACAGAATTGAGTTGGCAAATCATGTGTTGTACTGTGATATGGAACTTCGAGATCAGTGTGAATTGTAGTGTTTCTAACGAACCAAGGAGCGCTTATTATAAGCCGTAGAGTTCTGGACTGATATTTTTGAATGATATCAATGTTTGAGTAAGAAGCGGTTCCCCATAATGGAATACCATATATTTTTTTTATTTTTATTTATTTATTTATTTATTGAAATCCTGCTCAACAAGAATATATCTTATAATTATAGAGCAAGAGTATTAATGTTAATAGAAAAAAAGCCACAACAATTTAATAAATAAAAATTAAATTAAAATTAATAGAAAAAAAAAATTAAATTAAAATTAAAAGTACAAAATAAAAATTAAAAAGTACGAAATTAATACAAAATTAAAACGTACAAGATAAAAATTAAAAGGTACAAAAATAAAGCAATAAAAAATTATAAGTTCAAAATTAAAACAAATTTAAATTAAAACAATTAAAAGAGGAAAGTTATATGACCTGTGGTCTATTTATTGAAGAAATTAAAAATATGTTGTTTGAATTGCATTGCGTTGCTCACTTGCTGAATGGTAGGAGGAAGAGAATTCCAAAGACGTGCCGCATTGATGAAAAATTGCCATTTCGATATAAGGCATCGATGCACAGGTATTATCAACCTTTTCCCTCTCAAGGATCTTGTCAAGTGAATCATTTTATATATTAATAGGCAAGTGGTTTTCTTAGGATCCCTTTTACGCCTTAACTATATATTGTATTTTAACAAATGATATATCATTCGAAAGATATTTCTTGGGAGATTCTGCTAATTTAAATTTTTTTTTCACGATTTATACGCGTTAGAAAGTGGTACTAATACATTGAAACAATTCACATACGTGGGAGCAAAAACAATGTAAACACATAACAGAAGCACTTATGAATAATTTTAATGTTATTGTTACATTATTAATATGGTTACATTGTAAAGAATGTGTTTATTGCATTTTTTTTTTAAATAAAGTGCGATCTTTTGATGGGCTGCGATTTTATAAAACAGACACTACCGATCATGGTCATTTGTTATATGATAATCATGTATTTACAAAAAATTTATATATAGAGGTTATAACAACATAATTCATCAACGAAATAAATATAAATGGAAAATATATAAAAGGCTTTGTTATAAAAATAGAGATTAGGGAACTTATGTTATATATGTATACAGTTTTAGAAAAATTGTCACTAAATTTCATATGCCTAAAAGAAATATGCCTCATAAAATTAAAAATTGTTCTGCTCTACTGAGAATTATTACATTTTGAGTTAATACCCTCTTTATAATCAAGTGCGATATGTTTTTTAACATTAAATAAATATATTTCTAAATATGTAGGTATGTATATACATATATAATAAAGTTTTAACCCATATGATTAAATAAATATAAGAAATAACGGTACAAATAAGTTATTTCTAGATTGCAGTCGATTGTGTCGACTGCTGGCCCATACTAGTCATATTAAATAAGCAAGCTGGTACTTTACTGTAAATGATTTTATGCAAAAACATTAGCATTTTAATATTTATTAAGTTCTCAAATGATACACCATAAAGACATTTTGAGAACGATGAAACTCTATCATGCCCTTGCAGTCTATATACATACGTATCTTATAATGTTATTGTAAAGTACATTAAGTTTCCTCTTACTATTAGAGTCACACTTGCCCAATAGTTCACAGCCATACAAAAGTCCTGGAATTAAATACGACTTGGCCAGGAGCTTCTTTACCTTGAGCGGTGTAAAATATTGTGTAGCCCAAAGCGATCTTAACTTCTGATAAGTCTGAGTCACTAGTGCATCAATATGACTTGACCAACTCAAGTTGTTATTAAATACTATCCCTAAATTTTTCACTTTTTGAACAATCTCAATAGGCTGGTTGTTAATCAATACATTAATGCCGGTGATATGTTGGGATCTCCTATGTATTATCATAAATTTTGATTTTTGAGGATTAAGACACAAACCGTTTCTGTCTGCCCAGTGGAAAATTCTGTTCAGATCATGGTTGAGTTTTTCAACCTTCTCCGCTACGGAGATTACTGGGCTACTGAGGTACACCTGAACATCATCAGCATACATGTGTATATTACAGTGTTGCAGTTGTTGTGGCAAATCATTAGCGTAGATGGAAAACAGCAATGGCCCCAATATTGAACCTTGAAGAACTCCCCATGAGACTGCTATGGGCGTGGAAATATTATTATTGACACATACAGACTGAAAACGGTTAGTGAGGTAAGAATATAACATTGATGTAGCCGTTGTTGAAAAGTTGAAGAGATTCTTCAGTTTCAAAGAAAGTATTTGATGATTAACCGTGTCAAACGCCTTAGAATGATCAAGAAGTACTTAAAAGTTCACTTTTCACTTTAGGTTGTAATACTGTTTTATACAATAATAATTTATTATTAAAACTTAATTCAGATCTTGGTCCAAGAAGCCAGTAGTACATCCTCCTGGTTTTAGTTTTTAGTTGTTTTCTCTTTATTTTTAAATGTGTTTTCCAAGTTAAGCCCCGATCAATCATAAGACCTAAATATTTTACTTATTTTGACTTCGTTTAAGTTGACAGAGGGACAATCACCATTTCTGAGAGTGAATGTAACACGGGTTGATTTGTCTGCATTGACTTTAATGTTCCATCTTTTGAACCAACTGTTAACTGAGTCAAGCTGCGTTTGGATAATCTTAGATGCTATTGTTGCAGATTCGTTGACTGCTAGCATAGAAGTATCATCAGCGTAAGTTGCAATAACTACGTCATTATTTGTAGGCATATCTGAAGTAAATAAAGTGTAAAGAGTTGGACCCAATACGCTTCGCTGTGGTACACCAGCCTTTATATTACCAATTTCCGAATTTTCATCATTGGTGTTGACATAGAAACTGCGGTCACTGAGATAGGACTTAAGCAGGAGGTAAAATGGAGGTATGATTATGGAAAATAAAAAACTAGCAACTTCTGGTATATTCCTACAAAACACAAATATAGTTGCTCTTTTTGGACCTATTTATCACATATTTTTTTAAACTTTATTTTATTACAAATAAATTATTATGTTCCCACTAAGTATTGCTCAAGAAATATGGCACATTGGTCTTGGGTCGATATAATGTTTTAATTTTTACACAAATTACGAATGCTTTACGACGAAAGGAAACCTGTTCGTGAAAGAGCCATTCACAAAAATTTGTATTGTCGTGAACAGCTGTAAGACTCAAATAAATTCAGGGTTTATAAAAAGCATCAATTGCACAGATTATATGGATTTAGTCGACTTAGATAATGACATAACATGTCAGCCTCCATTTACTGCAAGCATCCCACACGAGCACCTGCTGGAGTATATTAAATCTGATGATGCACCACAGCCAGATCTAGGAGTTCCGTCGCACATCCAGGGAACCGAGCGATGTGTACAATTTCTAACGCATGTCCTACGACGAGTAATTGCAAAAAATCGTGACGGTGTTATGAAAGAGACTTTACAAAGTCAAACCCAAACACATCGAATGGATTGTAAAAAATAATTCGGTTCTGTTGTTTGAATTACAAAATAAAACATTTATTAAAAAACTAAATTGTGTTATTTCTGATTGTTTTTAGGTAAATTTTCTAAATAAAAGTTTGAAAAGGTCCAGCATTATTGAAAAATGTGTTATTTTTTTACATAGAACAGTTTTGGCTCTCTTAACCTATTATTTGAAACAAAACTGAGATCTGCATCTTAAGAACTTTTTGAGATAGCAGCATTAATATCAAAACACTGTTGTATAATTTAAACGTGTTTCCTAAGTTTCCAAGATGAGGGAACGAGTTTTAAATGTGGTTGATGAGAAAAAGATGACTTTGGAAGAAGTAAGCAAGATGTTCAAAATTGATAGAATAACTATTTTATGGCTCTCGGCGGGAGCTAGGTTTTGATTTTGGACCCATAGTTTCTTAGTCAAGTTTTCTTAGAATTTGTTGTAGATTACGTTTTTGCTATACATCTATTTACAATATATATATATATATATATATATATAATACTAGCACACTGTAATTAATTCTACACAGAAAAGAAAAATCAATCCATCCGTACTTAAATCAAGCCAAAGCAGTGTCAATAGTACGGTTAGTATGGATTGTCTTTAAGTGAAGAATACTTGATTCAAGTACGGATTATTATTTAATTGGTCTTTATAAAAGGGTACATATAGCCTTAAACTTTTATCGCATAAGTAATAGCGCAATATATAGGCTCTTATTATAGATCGCTTCATATTTAGATCCCAATCGACGCATTCTTAAAATACATTAGAAACATTTCGTATCAAATAATTAAGTACTGCGAAGTCTACACAAAGAAAAAGAACTAAGAAATGAAAAACTGCATACTTGGGCCATATTATGAGAAATAAGAAATACAATATTTTGCAAACTAGTATTTGATGGAAGAACTACTAGACGGGGGAAGGAAATGATATAGATCAACAACATACAGGAATGAACCGCTATTCGGGAAGTTATAAACCTTCTAAGCGAAACGAGGAATCGAGAGACGTTTGCCGATAAATGCAAAATCTTTGAATTATATATGTAGATATAAGATAAAGAATGTAATTGCATTTTGGTCGTCCACATTCGAAAAGCGAATGGGCAAATAAAGAAAATAGACAGATATAGCAGTCATGAAAGCTTGAACGTAAATCGGTATATAGCTTTAAAAAGTCTTAATAGTAGCCTAATATATATCTCTAAATTAACTCCGATTTTTAGCCTTAAATTAGCCTTGATATAGAGGCGCAAATTAGTTTTATCATTGTTTCAAATAGGCGCGATTATAGCTCGATATATAGACTTATATAAATATTTGTGATGGCACGATATATCGACTAAATAAGCCCTAATCATAGATCGTTATATGTATATATCCCTTAACTAATAATTAATATTTGTGCAAATCTTGTCACAAAATATATATCTTGTTTACCCTCCATAAATAGTTGTGAAAAGGGTATGCTAAGTTTGTCCATCATTTTATAATATTTATCTACGACCCCATAAAGATTATACATTCTGGGTCCTACATTCTGTTGTGTCATCTCCGAAAGACACAACAGAAAATAATACTTTTGTTGTCGATTTATTTCTAGTTATCCTACATAAAAAAAATAGAAAATCGATATTAATTAAACAATCCGTTCAGACAATTAATTTTTTTTTACTAATTTTGCCGCTGCAAAAGAATTTGCATTATCGAGTCATGCCACACAAATTTTGTCAATAAAAAAATTAATTCAATAAAGTAAAAAATACACGACATATACACAAACATTTATATTTATGTGTTTTGATTAAAAAATTAATTGCAGCAAAAAAACAAATGAATTGAAAAAAATTAATGTACACCAATTAATTATTCAATTGAAATATTGTTGGCAAACATTTTTTCTGTGTAAGCAGCTTTTAATTTAAATTCAGTTCAATAGATTTAGTAGGGAAAGAGTTATAGACCAAAATATGGAACAAGTACCATAAAAAATGTATATTTATATTTCTACAAAGATTATTTACCAACTAAAGCATTAATCAAAAATAAAATTAGTTTATAAGTCCCTTATAAAGTCTCCTCTACAAAGAAAAAAATTTCCAGGATATTTACCCATTAAAACATTAATCAAAAATAAAATCAGTTTTAATTAAAAACTTAATGAAGTGAATTAAACGTTTAATCAAGTTAATTAAACGTTAAAACAAGTGAATTAGGCGTTTAATAAAGTAAATTAAGCTTTAAATAGATACTATTTTTTAATGATATCACAAATTTTTTAATTTAAATAAATTTTAATTTTGTCTGTGTACGGAAACACTTTAATACGCATTAACCCGGCACAACTTATGCGAGTGCGGTAAAATGTTGTATGCCATTTATAAGACTGGAAAACGCACGACCAGATTTCGTAAATATTCTTCAATAATAGGCCTCCTATAAAGCCAATTTACGAAAACGGACTTTTGGCATACGCATTAAATTGCAACGAGTTTTAATACTCTGATATCAGCTTTGATTAAGATTGGTTCTGAACTTATAGATAACATATAAATCCCGCTTCTGAAATATTCCTAACCTCGGTGGAGGGTATAAAAGATTCGACACAACCGAAGCACTTTTACTTGTTTTATTTTAAATATAGATTATAATTAATTATGATCTCAAATAGCAATAATAAAATGTTTAATCTACAGTAATTTTAAAATACACAATAACTTAAGATTATATACTCTATAAAACATATATCCAGCTCAGTGTCCCACTGTCAAGTTAAAAATTTTTAAAACTACAACAATGTACTCATAATCATGATTGATTTCTTTTCTCCTTTTAACATACTTGTATGTACACTTGCGAACAAAAGTACTCGTTCGCATACAAACACACGCAGTCATTTGTAGGAACCCACTGTGGTACATTATCATTAAATAATAGTTTAAGTGACTTGTATAAGATGTGAGTGGGAATCTTTTGTTCAATTTCCTTAAAATACATTTATAATAAATCATTTGTATGAATATTCAAATAATTCTCTATTATTACCTTCTCTTGCATACATCATTTACGGGCTATGAGTACCAAGTTTTAAGTGCTAAATACAAAAGTGCGATTTAATGTCAAAATATTTTTGTTAATCCAATAATAATTTCCTACTTACAAATTCGTTTTCATGTAGTTTGAAATACAAAAAAAAAAAAAAAAGAAAAGAAAAAAAATATTTTTAATACAAGTCATTCATTCATCGTCATTATTATTTTTATTATCATCTTGAGCTTCAACACGAGTATTTATGATGATGATGATGATGATGAACAAAGTAAGTTGTTGCTTAATCGGATTTGTCAAAGAGATAGCAAAACAAAAAACATGATTAAAACCCTTAAAAATCAATAATAATCTTATTTGAATATTTAAAGAGCTAGAAAATAGACAACTGAGCAAATATTTAAATACCTGTTTCAGTAAAAAGATTAAGTGATTGAAAAAGTCGATTGAGACTTGAGCTTTCACTAATCAGACGTACGTCATTAATAGGCAGCAATTTTGAATAAATTGCGGGTCCGAAATTGGAAGTCATCATAGGGCCTTTTGAAGAAGATTCTCCTTAAATTACGAATAACACTCAATAATATATACGCACACCACCAGATTGGAAGGGGGGTATTTTGTGTCTTTGCTGATGTGTGAAACACCTTAAATATTTTAGCTGGACCCACCCTTTACTCCGTTCGGTTCAGAGTAAATTATTTTTTATCGTTCTAACGATGCCTGTCCGTCCAGCTAGGGATGGGCAATCAAATCGATATTTAAAAAAATTATAATCGTTATCGCAGCAAACAACTTGCACTTTTCTTCGCAAAAACGGCAAACTTTTGTTTTTGTGCCAACATATGTGGTCTTTTCAATGCTCTCCAACAAAATTATGACCCAGAGGAATGGCGTCTTTTTATGGATGGAGGCAAGGATAGTTTGAAGGCAGTCTTGCTTCATAAAGGGAATACCTAATAGTTTATTTAATTACCAACATTTTAAGTGTAATTTGATCAGAAGAAAAATAAAATTTTTATTAAGGATTTTGTGGAACGACAATATTTTCCTCTTCATTGCTCACACACTATATTCGGCGTAAATTAAAAAAATTTAAATTAAAATGACGAGCGACTTGAACTGTTGCGTTTTTTTTCGGATGGATCTTCGCGAATGAGGAACCAACAATAGTCCGCCATCATTTGTTCGTCCCACCAGCCTTTGTAACGTCTCTCGATTTCTTCCATTTCTTGGTGAAATCTTCCACCTTGTTCATCACTTTCGGAGCCATAGTTCGTGGGGAAAATATCCAAATGACTGAATAAGAAGTGCAATTTAGGTGTCATATTTGAACCTAAAGGTTAAAAAGAATAAATTTTAAAATGATAACGGCCTTTTTGATATACATGTTTTCACTCAACGCTTACCAATGGCATTGAATTTTTGCAGTAATGTATCGATATTCTCTGCGTAATCAGGACTTCTGTAGTTTCCCAAAAAGTTGTGAACGATGTCCTGGAATGCTTCCCATGCCTCATTAAATGCTTGGTCATCGTACAGAGCCCGAATTTGAGGTCCATGTATTTTTCATATCCGATCGGAATTGATGGTTTCGTATTCCCTTTATGAAGCAAGACTGCCTTCAAACTATCCTTGCCTCCATCCATAAAAAGACGCCATTCCTCTGGGTCATAATTTTGTTGGAGAGCATTGAAAAGACCACATATGTTGGCACAAAAACAAAAGATTGCCGTTTTTGCGAAGAAAAGTGCAAGTTGTTTGCTGCGATAACGGTAATATGTAACACGTGTCTCAGGAGCACAATATCCTTACTCGTGTAATCGTGATGCAAGTAATTAAGATTTCGATTTCGGCAAATACAAATCTCGGCACAAATCATTGAGCTCGGCCTGAGTAAGTAAATGGGGTTTCTTATTTGATTGCATTTCTGCTTCACTGCACTCATCTGATGAATCATTTTTTATTGTTCTTTTTCGTATTTCTGTGGGGCCCGCTACAATCAGCTGCGGTTTGGGGCACGATACTGAGTGCGGCACTGGTAGCGTCACCGAGCTAACAACTGGATAAAATGGTTCAATTCTACGTCCGATAGCCTTTTCCGTTAAACAGAAATAACAATCTGTTGTATGGTTGATCTGGTTTCTCCATTGCATTGGCTTTCCAAATGTGAAGAAACACTCTTGACCCTTACCAATTTTATTTAATATTGTTCGGCAGTTGTTACATGCACTATTCGGTGTCCACGGTTTGTCGAGAGACGCAGGTCGAAAGCCGAAATACTTCTTATACGCTTCAGATAAATTTTTCGCATCAAATGTTGTGATTTCTTTTTCACAAGAACACCACAAACATAACAAAATTCGTTGGGGTCGATTGAACACATCTTATTTTTTGCACGTACAAAGCCAAACTGACATGTTTTTACAAAATGTGTTTTTTTTTATATGCCTGTAAGAATTCTTTAAAAAATTTATTTGCATGGAAAATTGTTTAAAAAAAATACATTTTTATGATGGTGTTTCGCGCGTTTTGTTACCTGTAAGAAACACGCACGCTTATTAGACAGTAAAGGACCATACAATTTTGGAAAAACCTTAATTGCTTAAAAATCCGATCCACAATAATAGACCTGCCTGTTTTTTAAAATTAAAATGTAAATCCGGGAACTTGTATTGAAAACAAAAACAAATTTTCAATGTAAATTCCCAAATTCCAAAACTGATAGACGCCGAATATAGTGTGTGAGCAATGAAGATGAAAATATTGTCGTTCCACAAAATCCTTAATAAAAACTTTATTTTTCATCCGATTTTTTTCAAATTACACTTAAAATGTTGGTAATTAAATAAACTATTAGGTAAAAAAATAAAACATTCCAGATCTTTACTATAACGTAGAAAAAAAAAAACGAAATAAAAATTAAAATTTTTGAAACAAACGTAAAAAATAGGCAAATTTTGAATTTTGAGGTGCCATAACTCAGCCATTTCTTATCAGATAGAAATCGGTTGGGCTCCACAAGGGTTTGAGTGGGACCATACACCGAAAACACACAAAAGTACCGTTATCTAAAAAACGGTAGTAAGAAAAAAAAATTACAGCGTTTTTCGTGTTCAGGAGGTCCCAAGTAACTTATCTAGGCATGTGGCGTTCTTGGTATTTTTTGACTGTAAACCAGTGTTATGGAGTATTAGCAGCAATAGACTCATGAAAGTTGAAATGTTAATAATAAAATTAATATTTGATTTTTTTTTATTTGACCATGTTCTTTAAATATTAAAAATAAAATATTGCACAGTTTACTTGCATAGTATCCGACATTATACAATCACAAAAAATTTTTTTCTAGATTTCATATGGCGAATAACTAAAAAAGTTTTTGTATTCTTTACTTTTTTTTTAATTTTTTTTTTTATTGTAGAATTAACTGCCGGTCCCCAGGGTTGTCAGATTGATTTTGAACGTTGTCGCCAAATTCAATGTCAAATTTACAATAATTAAAAATATTTTTTTATAAATCTCAAAAAAAAAAAAAAATTGTTCCATATCGCTAAACCCGCTAAAAATTCAAAAAAGTCGCCATGATATATTTTGTTTAATTTTTATTAAGAACAAAGTAAAAGTCATTAGTGACCACAAAAAAGGTGCAATGTTTAAAATATTTTATAGTAGTCTACTTAAAGCAACAAAAAAAGAATTTTTGCGGAAAGTATTAAACAAATATTGGATACACAGAAAAAAATTATTAAATTTCTCCAATCACCAAATTTATTCCAAATTCATAATATATCAATAGTTGTTGATTTTTTACTAAAAATTTTAAAATTTTATAAAAATATTCTGCATGTTTAAATTATTTTCTTTTAAGCGAAAAAAGTCAATTAAGATTTTTTGTTATTTAATTAAAAATGTAATTGAAAATGTATTTCAAACAACTAAAATGTTAATTAAATTAATATTCAATTTTTAATTTTCTTTCAACTAAAAAAAATAATTGATTATATTATCACATTAATGAAATTTAAACACTTTTTAAACCATTTTTTTAATTGATAAAACACTTTTTTCTGTGTATACAATACATTTACATACAAATGTTGCAGTTCTGTTATATATCTAAAACGTTATATACTTCACCGAGAAGACTCCCTTTTTGACTTCTTTTTTGGAATACATTGTGCAGGTACAAAAGAAAAAAAAATTATTTCAACACAGGCATTACTATGTAGTTGTTATAAACATCATACATAGAACAGCCAATGCAAGTTCCTTAAAATGGTACGCACCTGCCGTATCCTTGTAGCTATAAATTGTTGACCTAAACTGATTTAAATAAGATTGAATATCATCATTAAAATTCTCTTTTAACAAACGGAATTTTTTCCATTGTGTTTAATTAACATCTAAAGGTACGTTAGGATTCAAAAAAATCTTTAAAATATCTTTAACAACAACGAATTTTATCTGTGATAATATGTCACATTTTATAATGGAAAAATGTTCATAAACTTTAATTATATTAATTTTTTAAAGAATTATACTTATAACTTCCTTCAAGAGCTCATTTAAATGTGAAAAAGACATTTCTTGAAGATTTTCATTATCTTCATCAGCCATTTCAACATAATTTAGTTTTAAATACTGATCATACATATGAATGCACCAAATTTCATACATTGAAATACTAGAATAAAATAAAATATTATTTCTTCGTATTGAATTTAACTAATTTCAAAACAAATTCATGGCTCATCAAAAATACCCAACAAAATCCCCAACTATTTTATAAATCGCCATGTCGCCAAATCAAAAATTAGGTCGCCAAACAAGTTTGAAAATCGCCACGTTTGGCGAGAAATCTCCACATCCGACAGCCCTGCCGTTCCCTCGATTTCACACTTACCTTAAAAACTAAATTTTAAAATTGGTTTTTGTTTTATGTAAAAGTCAAGCGAATGAAAGTTTCGTTTGAAATCGAGGGACAGGCAGTAAATTTTAAATTAAAAGAAACAATAATATGTTAGAATGGAATAACATGTAATATATTAAGTTTTTAAATTTGGTAATAATTTAAGCTTAATACGTTCGATACATCGATATTTTTAATTAATAAATATCGATACTCTTAAAAAATATCGATACGATATATAACGATGTACTTTTTTCAATTTGCCCATCCCTACGTCCAGCCACTTGAAAATTGTGAGAATCGGTCCATAATTTCATATAGCTCCCACAAAAACTTCAGTCCGGAATAGAGTCCTTGTGCCTATAAACGATAGTATTATGCTGCTAGTAAGTTAAAATTTGGCTTAAAATATTTTATTATATCCTAAATCATCTTACCAAATTTTAACGGAAGCGGTGCAAATTGAACCAAAGCTCCCATACAAATACCACTACCGAAAATAGCTTTTAATATCCTTACTTCCTTATAAAAGTTGGTATTGATATTAAATTTGGCGACGATAACTTTTATAATAGTTTTTATGTAGATTTAGAATTGACTTAAAGTTCCATATAAACGCCGTTGCTCAAATCACTTTAAGGCAAAAAAATCTCAAAAATATGTAGATAAGAAGATAATATTAAGCTCAAAGAATTCTTACAGCCGTACCTAAACAAGAGCGGAGGGCGGAACGTATTCTTCCGCGTTGCTTTTACGCTGATATACCATACCTAAACAAGAGTGTCAGCGTTGTGTCACAAACAGTAGTGCTTACCCGCATAAAAGAAACAAGAAATGGAATTAAGACCGCTATTAAAAATAGCTATTTGCCATTATAAAACGATAAAAAAAGGGTCATCAAAACCACAAATATAGCAACCCTGTTTATTTTAACGCGTTGTCAAAACAGGATTTTCCAATTGCAAAGCTTTGACGCCGCGCTATTTAGGGATGCTTCGTACAAATTGTATGGGCATGAGTATTTTTGAAATCTAGAAAACGCGTTCCGCTCTTATTTAGGTATGGCTGTTATATGAATCTTATCATAATGGAGTACTCTCTCTAAAGTTTTCTGCTAATTATGTGGTGTAGGGTATCAAATGGTGGGACTTGTCCGACTATATTTTCTATCTTGTTATCTTTGTTATTAAAATACATTGCAGGTCGATTTATACGTCGACATGTTTTATAGAATTAAAATTACGACTTTTTCGTTGAGCTCTTGACTTAATCGGGTACCTTTATGAATCTACATTCCCCGGTCCCAAATTGAACCTTAAAAGGTCTTCATAATATAGTAGACTCGGGATAGATGGAACCCTGGATTAAGAGAACTACTCTATCGAGGGGATGGCAAATATTCTTTTGTTGAGTAATCAACTGAAGAAATCTTCGATCAGATAAGTGCTGAATAAAATGAACTTCGGACTATTTGTGTGATTGTGCTTATAACCAGTGTGACCAGATCTTAAAATTTGTAACAGTTAAATCTGGCATTAGACAAGGCAAAAAAATGCTAAAAATTATTTTAAAAAAGGCTAAAAATAATGCTAAAATTTTTTAAAGCGTTTCGTTAAAAATGTATTACCAGTATGAGATTTTATTCGAAACTAAATACATTTAGTGACTTATTTTTTAACGAAATTTAAATAAATGGTTATATCTAAATAAGTGGGTAGGTTTTGGTAACGTATCTGATACATATAAATATGAAGTACAGGTAGTTGAGATGAAATTTTAAATTTAGGAGGCCCGCAAACCCCTGATACATGCAAAATTTAAACAAATTTATTTCTATGCTATACAAAATTTTCTAGATCAATTTATTTCTTTTAGTTTAAGAACAGTTTAAGTTCTAAAACTATTATTTTTTTCAGCAGCTTAAAAATTTTGTTAAACATTTATACTATAGAATTTTTATCTTAATTAAAAGTGAAATCTCTTTGTACTTTAATATCGTAATATCAAAGGGCAAATCATTTTTACAATCAGCAGAATGAGGTAATTTCTAATATTTCCTTTCTTAACAAAAGAATTATCCATTTCCCTACGAAATTTAATTTTGGGTACAATTGTGTTTAATTAAAATTTATTATAATTTTTAAAAAAATTTTAAGTAAAATTAATAAAACTATTCGTCCAAATTTTTAAAATAAATAATGCTAAAAAAAAGCTAAAAACATTTTCTAAAAATGCTAAATAAAATGCAAGTGCTAAATGAAAATTTTGCAGCTAAAAAAAAATTTTTAATGCTAAATTTAGCTGCAAAAATGCCGAAATGGCCACACTGCTAATAACACTAGTTTACAATATGACATTTTTTTCATGTACATTTGATGATATATAGATTTTCTTATGTATTTTCTTCCGCTGAATTTGAAAATCAAGGTTAAATTTTTTTTATGGAACAGTTTTTGAGATATTGTCATTTTTTAACAACGAAAAATTCAATCTTTTTTTTAATTGTTTGAGAATTTTTTGCTTATTTTAAGAAATTCGTACTTGAATTTTTGAGTACGACTCGTACTTAAAGTAAGTATAAAAAGCTAAATTTATCCCGAGTGTTTTTCTTTCTGTTTTATAGAAGCTGTCAAAACAAAAATGTATACCAGTGATGCAAGCCACCGGTCCTCAGCCGGTTAGCCGCCTCCACCGACAGGTTTTATTTCAAGCCGACGCCGACGGATCCCAAAAGCAGCCGAAGACAAAGAAAGAATCACAACTATTTCTAACACACAAAAATGTCAAGAAAATATTGCAAGCGTTTAAAATATACGGAAAATATGGGATTTGGTTTTATTCACTCAATTGCTAAAAACTTTGTCATTTTTCGGTCGATTTTCTTCTGGTTGGTGTTAGTTGTTACGTAAAAGTATCATCTTTACGTACATGAAGAGAATTCAGACATTTTTTTGTCAAAGATTTGTACTTTCCCGTCGGCGCAGAAACACTGTAAAATATGATTTTTTTGAAAATGTGCCCAATTGTCATCGATATATTTTGAACCGCTGTACCAAGAACGACTCGAGATATGATTTGTCAAGTGAAAAAAGGTCGAAAAAATTAATAAATGACAATATCTCAATATCTGTTCCATAAGAAAAATTTAACCTTGATTTTCGAGTTCAGGGGAAGAAAATACATAAGGAATTTTATCTCTCATCAAATGTAAATTTTCGGTGTAAACTAGTGTAATAAAGCAAAAAAAAAAACACAAATAAGATTGCTTTATTCCGCTGTGCCGAATCTTATATACCCTTCACCATGGCGCAATAAGAACATAAAGTTATATAAATAAATAAATTTTGTGCAACGCCTACCTCTTCGAATGTTATAGATTAATAACTAAAAAGTTTGTTCCCTAATTTGGAAACTTTCCCTCTTGCCGTTCTCAAGATATACAGAACTCTATAATGTCTTTGCCCTTTAGGAGGAAGATGGAAAAATATTCAAATTAACAGGAGTGTGTTTAAAATTTCAAATTATAGACTTTAGAAAAGCCAAACTTCAAGTTATAAGACGTTGGCAAGCAAGATAACATTCTTATGGATCAGGCAATGCATATGCACTTAAGCAAAGAATTATTTTGTTTATATCTTTTTTGTTTTGCCTTTTTTTTCATAAAACACAGCTCATTATAATAATTTAAATTAAAAAAATCTAATTATAGAGCTTGAACGAGCATGATCCTAATTTAGTGAATGTTTTTCAAGGGACCTTGGAAACTGTTCAAAATATCGAGAGATTCAAACCACGGCTGTGGAGTCGTCAAAAAATAGTTCCAGCTCCGACTCCAAACGCTGACATTTTTTAAGTCCGACTCCGACTCCAACTCCGACTCCTTATCTAGCCTTGATCAGCTTTACCGTTGGTGCTACTAAAGTAGCAATTTGCCACTTTGTCGATTGGCTTGGATACTATTTTGCTACTTTTACAAAATGCACCCAAATGTGATACTTTTTGTAATTCTTGCCACTTTTTTGGTACTTTTTACTAACTGATGGGATACTTTTTGAACTGTCTGTTTTATTGCAACTCCCAGCTTTAACATAAACTGTAATTGTTTTTATATATATGTAAGCAAGCTTATCTGAAATCATTTGTTGTCTATCGTAATAACCTTATGCATTTATTGAGAATATATTATGTAACAGGTGTACATATTAGTTATTCGCAAGTAAGCGCGGTACACCATGATGAAATTAATACATACTTATACCAACCAGTAAAAAAAATTGTCTTTTTTAAAGCACTTAAGAGAATAAGCGCATAATCGAGCGCTTCAATAAGAGAGCTCTTATACAACAGTAAATGATATCGAAAAAAGGATACAAAAAAAGCTGCTATTTTAGTGCTGACAACGAAAAAGGTTTTAAAGCGAAAAAAATAAAACTATATTATGGTTTACGAAAATGATTGAAAAAAGGCATTTAAAACAGTAAAAGCATAAAATTTATTAATATGTTAATATAGTTAGACCTTAAAAAAGCATTTTAGGAGTGCTTTATTTGCATGTTTTATTATTTTAAAAGAAGCGCTTATTGTCAGCAGAAAAACGTCCTCCAAGCCGGGAACACCCCATACAAAAATCAGGCATCCCATCAGCAGGTTTAAAGCGATTTCAGGTATGAATTCATACATAAAACCTGCTCATTTTTTACTGGGCATGGCGTATACTTATGCCTATATAAATCAGGGCTGTCATATTTTGTTCACCTTCGTGACCAATTATACACCGAAAATCGCCAAAACACGACAAATTTAATTTTATTAAGATTTTTGTTATGAAAAATTCTCCATAAATCCCAATACTTGATTTTTATATAACACTAGCTTAACCCGGTGCGCTTCGCTACACTGGTAAAAAAACTAAATAAGAAAAAAATTGCAGTATTTTTTTAATGTGTAATTTATTTATTTTTACTCCCCCTGCACCTACCCCCCTTTTTTTTTGTTTTGAAAGTTTTCCTGTAAAGGTTGATAACTTTTGTGTTCAGATATATGGTATTTAATATTTCTTTATATGAGGGGTACTGCTCCTCCTCTGTCTACCCCGCCCATTTCTATATTGAAATTAATAGTTTACCATAGTAGTAGCTGTAACCACGTGTGAAGACTCTTCCTTTAATAGTTCTTCTGTTGAGCAATACTTAATTTATGCATCCTATGGAAGGTATTTCCCCCTTGCGCCTACACGCTTTATTTTTATTTTCAAAAGTATAGTATACCATAAGAGAAACTTCTGCAAAGTTTGAACATTCTCACTATAAAAGTTCTTAAGATATGCGATATTAACCATTGGCGTCCTATGGTGGGTACCACTTCCCCCGCTGCTATTATATTTCAATTTGGGGGCTCTGAAGATCCTACTACCAAAAGTTCAACAAACTGCGTGCAGCGGCTCTTAATTATATTTCTATCTATGAGGGGTACTGCTCCTCCCCTGTCAACCCCGCCCATTTTTATATTGAAATTTATATTTTACCATAATAGTTGCTTTAACCACGTTTGAAGACTGTCCCTTTTATAGTTCTTCAGTTGAGCGATATTTAATATATGCATCCTATGGGAGGTATTTCCCCCCCTGCGCCTACCGCTTTATTTTTATTCTCAATAGAGTAGTATACCATAAGAGTGACTTCTACAAAGTTTGAACATTCTCACTATAACAGTTCTTAAGATATGCTATATTAAACATTGGCGTCCTATGGGGGGAACCACTTCCCCCGCTACTATTTTATTTAAATTTTGGGGCTTAGAAGATCCTACTACAAAAAGTTCAGCAAAATGCGTGCAGCGGCTCTTAAGATATGCGATAATTAATATTGGCATCCTATGGGGGGTACCAATTCCCCTGCCCCTATCGAAAAAATAAGTAGCCTATTTTATTTTTAGGGCTCACGTGATGTTACTGTAAAAATTTCAGGAAAATCGGTTCAGTAGTTTCGGAGTCTATAAAGCGACAAACATAATTCATTTTTATATATATAGATTTATATAAACATTTTCATGGTTTATGGCTTATTTTATTCGTTATATACCTAGCTTCGATAATTTATAAAAATGTAAAATTTTTGCTTTTATAATTTTTTTTTTGTACATTTTTGAAAACGTTTATTTTTTTATTTTTTGAAAAATGTACCCATTATTTTTTTAATATCTCCGAAACTGTTGAAAATAAAAAAAACTATTGGTAAGATGCCTAGCAGAGAATTTAATCCAAATCATTCGCTGGTAAAAACATCCATTCGGACACATCGCTCCCAAATCATGATGAAACATACATATATATTAGCATCATGCCCCCAACAATGAATAATACATAAAATTAACAATTGTCCTACGATTTTTAATGAAATATGCCGTATTTTATTCATACTATTGGCTTTTAGATTAATGATTAAAATGTCAAATTTTTGTGCTTATAACTTTTGTTTGAATTTTTGAAAACAAAAATAGTACTAATTTTGCAAAAAATATATTTCCACTAATTTCTGAATAACTTCGAAACAGCTGAAAATATAAAAAAATTTATATGGATGACTCAAAGGCTTTTAAAAAACTAGACCTGATAGAACCAATATTGATTCAGTAAGCTAAGGTCAATTAAAATCACATTAAAAAATTTTTGCTTACATCTGTAATAATCTTTTCTGAATTTTTTTTTTAGCATTTAAAAATGTTATTGAAAATTTTAAATAAATTAAACATTATTTTGTGAACTTCTTCCTATTTTAAAACATGTGGCGCCTTTTTTTCTTAAATCACCTTTTTGGTGCCACTTTTTGTTGTAAAAATCCCCTTATTTTGGTACTTTTTGAAAATATCCAACGGTAACGCTGGCCTTGATGCTAAATGTATATGAGACTTTAAACCCTTTTTTTTTTGATGCAGTACCTTTTAAATGGTTAAATATAGCAAGAAAATTATTCTGTCAAAATCTTAAATCAATATTTTAATTCTAACACGTGCCGCATTGAGCATTAAATACAGTTATTTACAAATGCAAAGTAGAAAAATTTTGGAGTCGGAAAAAGTATTTGTGGGCACTTCGACTCCGACTCCGGTACAAAAACCTCAACTCCAACGAGTGTTGCCAATTTAGCCATTAAGTGGCTTTATTTAGCCATTTTTCAGCTCCTTTAGCCATTAAAAACTGAGTTTACCCATTAGCCATTTTTAGCAATTTTCCAATTTTCTTAGCCATAAAATTTTTGTTTTGCTATTTCTTTGAAAATAATAATACAGATATATTTTCTTATAAAAATTTATAAAATTGCTAAAAGTAAAATAAACATTTTTAACAAGTAAGACGCTTTTAATTTAAATCAGAGTTTTTACGAATGCTGAAAGTTGCTATAAACGACTTGTTTTCACCAAAAAAAAGCAACTTCTATTAGCGGCAAAAAATGCAACAGTGTATTGTGTGCAACTATGCGGTCACTTCCATGGTCTAATGCTGAAGTACAGAGGGTAGTTAGCCTGTTTACTTGGCTCGTTAAAAGTAATTTAAGAAATAGCTAACATTTAGAAACCGGTAATTCGATTAGGTAAATATTTTTACCATAACAATAAAATATTTTTAACCTTTTTTTATTCTATTCATGGAGATTTGGAATAAAATTTTGGGTTAATGTTGTCATGACTATGATTTACCTTCAGGTACAAGATAAACAATAACGAAGTCGAATTTATCGACAATTTAATTTTTTAAATGCTAAAAAATATTTAATTTTCGTTTAAGTTACAAATTGGTCTCAATTTACAATTTCATTGTAAAAAACTTATAATGAATTATTTTTGTTTTGTTCTTGAATTTTACTGCCTGGCCCACAATGTCGACAAGAACATTTCTTTCGAATATTTATATTGAAAACAAAAACAAATTTCAGTTTTTTATTATTGTTTTCAATATAAATATGCGAAAGAAATGTTCTTGTCGACATTGTGGGCCTGGCAGTTAAAGTGTTTTTCTTAAAAAAAATGTTAGATATTTTGACCCAATTTTTAGCCAATTTTGGTCACTAAATTTTGGCAACACTGATTCCACTTCTACAACTCCAACTACACAGCCCCGATTGAAACTAACGAGTTCCAAATTATCGAGAGTTGATTGAACCTTCAGGAGTTTTGTGCCTGAGCGGGCTGTGGTCACAAATAAATGCATTATAGGAGCGTTTCACAGTGGCCAACAAATATGGCTTCATCGACAAAAGTCGTAGTATGTTGATCGATGTACTCCTGTCTTGATAATCCAGGTCGAAAGTCGTAAAAAATAATCTTACGAAAATGTTGAAGAACAAAATTTCACTTTGTCGCTGACACAAGTTCAAAACGTTCAAAAAAAGGTTATATATAAAAAGCGTCGGACTTTCAGTCCTAAATGTCAGATCGCAAATATAAACTCTAAGTGTTGCCAAGGTTTAAAATATAAATAGCAACCCTCTTAATAACTCTGTGAGTTTTTACAACAATTAAGAATTGCGGATTCAGGCATAAAGCAGTTAATACTCCGCCACAGTTGCATAAAATTGGTTCAGAGAAAGTATTAATTTTTATTGAGTGTTTCTTTTAATATTTTTTTTAACACCATGTTTTCTTTGAGCGTAAATATTAAAATTTGTTTTCATCTGAAAAGGTGAATTCTTTCAATACTTTGTATTGCTGTTTCTCGATATTTAAGTCAAGTGAAATTGTAATTTTCTTATTTACGACTTTTATGCACATACCAGCTAGACTTAGTAAGTTTTATGTAAATAGATAACCCAATTGACCAAAATTTACTTTGTGTTAGAAAAGCAGGAAAATTATCTTACTCTTGGGTGCCGTTGTAGGCGAGTTGATGGTTAACTAGACTTTCAGTGCCGGGGTCTTGTGCTATATTCTTGCCAGAGACTCTGATCTGTGTTACTACAGTGGGCTAAAGGTCTATTTACCTAATGTAATTATATAAATTACATACAATTTTAAAACACCTTTTTAAAAGCAGCATCGTAAAAAGCTTTCATAATCTCAGGTCAATTGGGTAACTGTGTGTGTAAATATGTATGTTTGTAGGTGTCTTAACTGCAAGCCTTAATTTTTACAAATCAATTTTTATGTTGCGAACAAGCTTTCATGTTTAACAGCAAAAACACCAACAACATATACACTATTTTTATGGTTTGGCACACACCCTGTCTCATGTTTATTTTCAAATTGGCTGCTTTTATTTGACCAGCAGAGACGTTTTACATTCATTTATTCTTTCGTACTTTTTTTATTATTTTCTTCATGATGTTATTATTTTCTTTTCTGACTAATAATTCGTATAGAGTGGTGCATAAGTAACGTTATGTTCGCAAATAAAAGAGCTATAGTTGGACGAGCTGTGTTAGCTGTGGCTCCGTCTTGTTAAAACCACAATTGATGGTCTTGAAGCTGAAGGGGTTAAGTGCTTTTTTTTACATTGAGATTAATTGCTCATAAACCCTGTGTGTCACAAGCGAAACGGTTATTTTTATAACAACTGCTAGAATTGGTCGCCATATCTCGCTACCGGATGAGAATTCCTTATTCCCCTCTTGTGCTCAGAAATTCTCTGAACTTTACCTACTAATTACATATGGGCAAATCCCAGAAACTGTCCACCAACCGAAAATTTTTCATATTAATCTAATTAAATTTTTTTTTATGTAATATTGGACTAGATTTATAATTTCAGATATATAAAAAAAAAATGTATTTCGATGATCATAAACACAAAAATTATAACCAAATCTTACCCTACATCAGATCTCTTAATGTTATACAAGAAATTCAAATTTTTTTAGGTGTTCATAAAAATACTTTAGTGTTAATATAGATGGTCCGATTGTTAGCCGATTGTATTTTTATTCACTCAATTGTCTTAAATCTATATATATAAAAATAAGTCCGTATATGTACGTCGCCGAACTAATCATAAACGCGTGCAGTGGCCCATATATGGTTTATATGAACTTTGGTTGAAATTTTCGGTCTGGGGGCGGAGGGGCGTGGCAAAATCCATAACTTGAGAACGGCTTGACCGATTTGAACGATTTTTTCTTTAAAATGATCGCCATGGTCCAACTTAGGTTTTTACGGAAAAAAATTTTTGCCCCGCCCACTTTTACGCCCACTTTTTTCGATTTACCTAAAATCAGAAAACGGCTCCATCGAGTTGACTAATTTTTCTTTCAAATGTTCTTATTAATTAACTTTAAGTTTTCATCGAAAGAAAAATTTACCACGCCTACTTTTACGCCCACTTTTTCTATTAAGCTCATAACTGGAGAACGGCATGACCGATTCCAACGATTTACCATTTGAATTCAAGCGGCTCCAATTCCCTTTGCGTCTTGCCTTTGCTATTACCATCAAAAAAGCACAAGGCCAATCATTGACTATTGCTGGCTTAAAAGATCATGGACAATTTGATCGAAGCAACAATTTTAAAGGGGAAGCTTAAAGGTGATGTATTGATTCCACGAATTCCAATGATTCCATCAGATTTACCTTTTGAATTCAAAAGACTACGTCTTGCATTTGCTATTACAATAAATAAAGCGCAAGGGCAATCGTTGGAATTGTGCGGAATTGATTTAGAATATCCTTGCTTTACCCACAGGGCCAGTTATATGTTTCGTGCTCACGTGTTGGCAAGCCTTCAGTTCTCTTTATCTACACAACAACTCATGGCAAAACCAAAAATGTTGTCTACGAAAGAGCTCTAAGATAGTTTAAGTGATACATAGTTTAAGATTGTAAGAAACTAGAATTAAAAGTTGAATAATAGGGAACAAAACCAACTTTATTAAAAACAAGTGTATTTCTATTCTTATTTTGTTTTGCCGTGCGAAGCAGGCAACGGGCCCGCTAGTTTTCGTATAAAATTATTTTGTTTACTATTTTAGAAAGATTGATATTAGGAATGAAATGTTAGGTCCAAAAATTTTAGCGTGTGTCACGAAAAAAAGGTTTTTTTTATATTGTGAGTAGAATGAATTTTTTTTTCAAGTCATCTATAATTTTAAATCATTTTCTTTGCCTCCTTTTAAGCAAATAAAAAATTTAAATTCTAAGAAAATAAAAATTCTAAGAAAAAAAAAAAATATTGCGTATTAAATTCTGTAGCATGCGTCACGATTTGAGTTCTTCCAAAAACTGTATTAAAAACCGATTCAGTAGTTATTTTCTTTTCTTTTATCTTCACTTTTTATTACTTTTCTTCAGAATTATAGCTGTTGTGAAGCGAAATAATTGGCAGGTTTTCGGCAAAATTTTATATAAATAGCATTTATGTTTTGAATGTAAGCATATAGATATATAAAAGCCAGTAAGAAAGTATAGTCGGTCAAGCCAGACCATTGTAGTGTACCTCATAAGTCGCCACCGCATACCCTTAAACTACTCTAAAACCAACACTTACCAACTTATATAGAGTAGGGTATTTTAAATATCAAATAACGGTATAAACAAATGACGACAATCGGAATGTAAGTGAATGACATTAAAATTGAGTGTAAATTGAGTGCATTCCAACGTCCAACATTCCGATTGGCGAGACTGGTCATGAGTGCTTGTTATTGATACAATCTATTGATATCTCCATATGACCGACAAAGACAAATAGAGAAATGTAAATAATTAAAATAAGTTAGAACGGTTAAGTTAAAAATTCATTTGTAGTATATAAGCACTCGTAAAATTTAAATAAAGCAGACTTGAAATCACAAAACTAAACCGGCAATAACTTGCCTATGTTTTAATTCCAAGACTCAAAAACTAATTCGGCAGTTCCTTTGAACGCCTTGCAAATCAGCTGAAACCCTGACAGCTACTAAAAATAACCAAGGGTTATAGGGAATACACTTACACGTACACATTAAAACACTACACCATATGACACTCTACCCATGGGCAACCATTGACTCGCTACAACAAAATTATATTTTTAGCTTAAGATTCATATAAGAGTCCTTTATTTAGATAAATAAATGTATCGGTATGAATTTTTTCGACTTTTATGGCTATTAAATCAGTGAATGTTCAAACACAGCTTAAACTTAACAGTTGTAAACACCATATATAATTTGTAGTTTAAAAAATAATAATGCGGAAGCCCAAAGATAGTTTTCAAGTTCATATGGTCTGTATTAGGAGTTTAAACACCAGTTTCATACGTACATATATAGATGGTTTATAAGTTTACTGATTACAAGATTTGCTAGCTTAAACACATTCTAAACCAAATAGAGAGCTTAACTTGGAATGATTTATAAGCCCTAAACGATTTTTGGGAGGTGGTTTATCTGACATCTTTGGTAAATTCTAGACCCACCAGCACAACATATTGGAATAACAAAGTAGCTATCGTAAAAGTGTTGTCGCCATATTTTTATTTCCAGCAGTTGTAATGAATTTAGGGTATTAAAATTCTCTTTTCCGAAAAGCAGCTTGTATGGAGGCTATGTGAAATCATCAAGTGATTGTCACAATTTTCAAAAGGCATGGTTCCTATGACAATGTAAACGCGCATACCAAATTTCATTTAGTTATATCCAAAATTGCAACTTGTACTTTGCGCAAAAGGTTTACATGGACATCCAGTCATCAAAATAAAAAATTATTTAATAAACAAATTTACATTCATTGATAAATGCATTTATAAATAAAAATTTTTATTTCAAAATTTTAATAAAAACAAATATAAATTGTTATTTGTTAAACTAAATACAATTGGGTTTCTTTATATTGTACTGAAAAAATGTAACGTGTGTTGCGTACCGTGCGTGACAATAGGTTCACGGCATTTTATAAAAAACGGCAACTTCTTTTGACTGCAAATAAGTTTTTTTTTTAATTCTCTTATGCTCATTATTCTTTTAGGGATAAGATTTTGTGTATTTTATTATGCGAAATTCGCTAAAAAATACGCAAAAACAGTTTAACTATTAGAGGTTCTTCCAATTTTTGTAGCGTGCGTGATCAATTATTTCGCAACAAATACCTGCTAAGAAATTAAAATATATGCCATTCGATAGTACACAGTAATGCCACTAAGCACTATGTATAAGATGAAACTATATCTTTTTAAAGATCAAAAAATGTTTATATACAAATCAGAAAACGCGTACGATTGAAGCGTTCGTCACACAGGATTTGCCCATATGTAATCTCGATTTAAAAAAAGCACACACAAGGGGTTTGCGATTTAAGCCCCTCAATTCTAGATTGTTCTCTACCTCAGGCCTCGAAAAATGTTCAATCATTGCCCGGTATTCAATGCCAGTCATATTAACCTCAACTTGTTCATCGTTTTTCGAAAAAATATAACCCAATGATTTTTTTTTGATTATTAATTCACACCATATTCAGCCTCGAAGCGTTTGATGTTTCAAAATTTTTCTTGGATTATGGGTACCCCTTTTATGTATTGAGGTATTCATTGAGTTGAAAATGGGCCTCATCACTCATTATTCGATATGATCTTTGTGTCTGAATAATCGCATGCTGCCTTTGAAAATAAAATGTAACAACTTTGGTTCTTTGTTCTCTGCTAAGTCTTTCCATCATAAATTTCCCAAGTTCTTGAAAGTTTATTCTAAAACAAAACGCAAATAAAAAATGTATTCACTTATTAAATCATGACGTTCATAATGCGCCACCCGTCACATATTTGGTATGTACACTACTTAAACTAGTTTTAGGTACAGATACATTTTCAACTGCATGTCTATGTAAAGTTTGTGACGTAAATGATCTTCTCCAAATGATCGTAGGCAATTCAATTCTGTAGAAATAAGAGGATTGGGATTAGGGATAACTGCCTCGGTAGGCTTGTTGGTAGTGAGCTAGTCTAACAGCGCCGGGGTTGCGTGTTCGATCCCCGCCAGAGACTTTTTTCCTGCAGACCAGCGTAGAGCCACGCGGGATTAGCAGAGGAAAAAAACGTTAAATAGAAAACATAAGAACTACTTCTTTCTAAAATCAATTCATTTCTCAATATTTGTATCGAGAAAAATCTCAGGTCTATAATTAGAGCGAATCGTAAGCATTGTTGACTTTAGAAAAGTGGGTTGCTGGCACTGTTGCCAATTTAGCGTACTTAATGATACACTCATTGAAAATGTATCTTCATATTGATGATGCCCTAACGTCAGATTTATGACACCCATGTTTTTACAAATGGAATTAATGAGGCAAAAGGTGACATCAATCCAATGACGAACGTTATCATAAACTGTTGTCATATTTTATGCGTCATCTCTGTTATGATTACAGTGGCATCAATTCGATGCCACATTATGTGCGTTATTAACATTATTTTCATGTTTAAAAAGTAAAATAAGAAGCAAAAATTCCCATATTCTTTTTTTTTTAAATTATTTAGTTAAATACATCACATTTTCGAAGTAGAATGATTACGATTATTTAGTTAAATACATCACATTTTCAAAGTAGAATGATTACGAAAACCATATGGGGCATGCTGCTGGTATCTTATAATTGAGGGTTCTTCTGTAAATTAAGGGCGGGATACAACCAAAGTGAGGCAAATATGTGTAACGCGTTGGGTAAATAAATAATAATATTTTCTCAATTTGACTTATGTCAATTCCAATTAATCAATTTAATGACGGTTTGTCATTAAATTGAGTCTAATGAGTCCTTTCACCGATTTTACTGAGTCAGCGCACTGATGACATATTATATTAATTCGATTTAGATTCGTAATTTCTGTGATACCGACGTGTCATCCCATTGATAACATAATTTAAACTTTTGACCCTGATGACAATTTGGGCAAGTGATGTGAATGATGGCTGACATCATGGGGTCAAAATGGAAGACAATTGTCATAGATCTGATGTTAAAATAAAAAAATAAAAAAAAGACGCCTTTTCTATCAGTGTTTATCTAGCATTTTTTAAACTTATTTAGCATAAAAAAAAGGCTTCTAGCACACAGCTCTTTTTTCAGCATTTTCCCAAAATTATTTAGCTCTTCTTTTATAGAATTTTTTAGTTTAAGTGATAATTTTTTTCCATTAATTTACAGCTGTTGGCTTATAATTTATAGATCCCATATAAAGCCCCCTCGTGAACTATTTGAACTCTCAGTGGAGGGTATTAAAGATTCGGCCCAGCCGAATGTAGGACTCTTACTTCTTTTATAGTTTTTCCCCAACTAAATTGTAACAGACAATAAAATACTAATTTATGTAATTTTATACCATGCCAATTATTTTGTTCGGCTAAATAATTTTTTTTTGTATTTTTATATAATATTTTTTTGCATTAAGCTGCTAGGATAGTTAGGCGTTGAACCTACATATAACGGGTGGTTAAATTTTAAGGGCCGATGTTGAATGTGAACCACACCTAAACGTCACGTTTTTTTCTGTATTTCATTTGACATTTCTCAATTTCAGACTAACTTAATTTGAACCATGGAAAGATACACAATCGAGCAACGCGGTACAGTTATTCAGGCTTATTATGAAAATGGCCGTTCAAATCGAAATGCGAAAATCATCTTTAGTGATAAGGCACAATTTCACCTCAGTGGATTCGTCAATAAGCAGAATTGACGCATTTGGGCGAATGATAATCCAAGAGTAATTGTGGAAAACAAATGCACCCACAAAGAGTGAGTGACGGTTTGGTGCGGCTGATGGGCTGGCGGCATCATCGGGCAGTATTTTTCCAAAATGAGTCCGGTCAGGCAGTTACTGTGAATGGTGTTCGCTATCGTGAGATGATAACGAACTTTTTATGGCCCGAATTGGAAGATATGGATGTGGACGAAATGTGGTTACAACAGGACGGTGCCACTTGCCACACAGCCAATTAAACAATGGCTCTTTTGCGCGAGAAATTCAATATTATTCCGATATTATTCATACCAATATTTTCCTAAATACAATGACAATAATTTCCAAAACAATTTGTGTTTTATTCAAAATCAACATCGGCCCATTAAATTTAACCGCCCTTTATATTAAATTCCATCAAATTATCTGTACTTTGTGCACAGCCAGCCAGCCAGTCGAACGGAAGGAGATTTTTTTTTTATCGTTTGTTCACTTTATGGTTCTGAGTTGATCGGTTTACTTAAAGGTGGATGTAGGGCAAACATTTTAAAGTGTTAAGTACGCCAGCACAAACGCATAGTTCCCCCTCTTCATGTTGTGGTGTGGGTACAAAAAGAACCAATACAAAATTCTGCACCGAACACTTTTTTGAGGACATAAGCAGCTCAACTGAGCTAAGGGGGTCCCACTCCCGCAAATCTTTTTTTTCATTGTACATCTTATAAGAACGTTTGTTAGCTGTGCGCACGTTTTGAGGAGAAATAAATACATTTACCCATGCTCAAGAACAACTTATTTTTTTAATTCTGACGAGCAAGAACGCCCACTAGTATATTTGTTTTTTCCACTCAAGCTTCCTAAAAATTAAGCTCAAGAAAAGTTTTATTAAAAAAAGTTATTTTTTGAAACACAAAATTTTAATTAAATTAAATTTTTATAAATATTTTTAACAAAAAATTACGATAATTATCGGTTTCGTTTTCGTACTCAAAAGAGGGATCCCATTATAACCAAAAAGTTTTCTTCCCTTACTTGAAATTTGCAGGCTTTTTGTAACATTGGTATTCCACAGGATCCCGGGAACGGGAACAAACCTTATACATAAATATAATAAGCTTGTTTTTAAAGTTTTCAATAGTTTCTTAAGAAATCTTCATGAGAACACGAGAAATTTGTTGCCACGCTTAAAAAAAAATTTCGTACAACTAATTAAATTTCGAATTTTGTTTAGAAAAGGACAGTATTGATCAAAACTTTTAGAAAATAATCATACTCTACTTAAAACTTTTATTTCGAAGAAAATACAAGTCTACCAAACAGTATTTGTCCAGATTAACAATCGGCCACTGTTCCCATATAGCAATTATTCTCCCAAATCGAGAATCGATCCAGTGCCCATGTTCTGTATCTCCCGCGTCGAGAAACTTTTCGATTGAAATGTGTAAAATGGAACAAAAATGCCATAAAGTGAAACAAACAACTGTTTTTCTCACTTAACTGCGTCTGTAAAATTTTTGGCGAGTAATTGGTGTCACGTAAGGAAATTACTCGCGAATTTACAGAAAAAGTGTGTCTGTAAAATTTCCATGAGAAAGTTCCCGCTTTGAACTGTCAAATAACCTCACGCATAAAAACGCAATGTTGATAACACGGAAGAGGTAAGTATTTTGCTCTTGTCAGATTTTTTCATTGTTTAATTATTTTGCTTTATTTGCTAATTTTAAAAAAATATCCGAAAGTTTCCAAAGTTATTAAGAAACAAACATTAAAGTCACACTTTACATTATTTGGAAGAGCCGACGGTAGTAATTTTGCCGCCGTCGTTGAAAATTTTTCAATTCTAGTAAATTTTGGTCGCCGACAACGATTTATTATCGACTGCGAGTGGAATATTATGACATTTATAACGTAACGACGTAATCTTTTTTGATAGTTTTCGGCAGGAGCAACAGCCACACTTTTTTCGAAACGATGGAATATTTTGTGTCACATCTTTTCGATGTGAGAAGTTCTCACCAAAGTTACAGGACATGGGTACAGGTTCCATAGGAGTTGTTGAAAAAAGCCCTCCTTGTAAAGCGTGTCATGAGATGACGATCTAAAGAAGAGGTAATCCAATTATTGTACGAAGTTTCCTAACCCACGTGCATATTGTATTTATTATCAACTGTAAGACTAAATAACGAAACAATTATCGCATCAGAAGTTACGTTTTCAAAGGCTCATACGTTGTTTAGAAAAGCTTGCAATAGTGAATTCGAAAGAGATAGAATTCTACACTAAATTAACAAATTTATGAAGAGCATTTTACATTGATTTCTTTTTGTTATTTCGGTGTTGATGTTCTAATAGTAAATTCGGAGCAGTTGTCTTTTGCTTGAACAATAAATACGACTTTAATGTCCTTTCACCTGGCTGAAATGTAGCCCAAACGATGGCATTCTGACAGAAGAATCCAATAGGCCTGGCGCTTTGCAAGTTTATACAGTTTGCAATTTCGTAGGTTATACGCAACTTGGGTTAGGGGACTATGATTAATATAAATAGCACACTAAGGCTGGGTTTTTGAGAGCTCAGTTAAACTAGGCTTAGTTAATCTGAAAACAGATTTGTGCCGCCATAACCAAGTTGGTATATAAAATTTTGTCGGAACAGCTTAGTTTTAGAAATTATTAGAAATTAATTCTAGAAAACTTTAACGTTTCTCCCTTACAAACCTGCTTCGTCGGAAGCACAATTTTTTATTGGGTATATATTAAATAAAAATTCCGATGTTTAAAATATCTGTACACATACATTTTTTATAACAAAGAAAAGAAATAAAACTTCTTCAGTAATCAAAATCTTCAGTAGTCAACGTAAAAATCGTATTCCTTTGAAAACTGATCACTAACAAACTCGTTATATTTCGAAATTGGCAATACCTACCGCAGCGACGTTTGTGCCCACAGAAGGGCTACGTAACGACTGAAATGTCTGAAGTGCACATCCACGGATTCAAGCCAATTAAAAAGAAATCGCAATTTTTCGAAAGCACAAGCGTAAAATTTACGCAGATTATCTTTCTAGGGTTAAAATGTTGGTCTTTAGTGAAATAAAAAAATAACATTTCGCCGGGCTAAACTAAGTTTTAACTAAATCCACGTCTCAAAAATCCGGCCTTAACCCTTTCAGACCGTACTGCATCGATTGTGCGGAAGGATTTCGGTCTCAATATTTTCGTTTAAATTTGACCTTTCCTTATTCCACCGCTTACTTTACCTTTACTTTAATAATGGCGAAATTCTTGCCACGTATTTCAGTTTTGTCAAAATGAGCCGCAGAAGTAAGTTGGGTTTTCAATTACAAAAGTATTTAGTAATCGTTTACAAATAGTGAAGTGGGCATATTTTAACTGCAAAAATGATCTAGTGTAATGTTTCAACCCAATTAAAGTCATTTGATGCAATAAGAATGCGATTTAGCTAAAAATTTTAACCAACTGCAGCAATTGTGCGTGTCCTGAAAATCCTTGAAGGATATAAAAATGGTAAAACCTAAAAGTTGATTATATTTTCATACAATATAGAGATAATATATTCCAAAAATTATGAAAACAGTAGCTTAGCGTCAGGTCTAAAAGGGTTAAAGTAAAATACTTCGTTGCTGGAATTAAATCATTTCATTGGCCCTTATTCATTAATGCAATTAAAAGGTTTATTACTGATACTAAAGTGCCCATTGCAGTAGTGAAATGTTCATTAATACATACTATGAAACTTCCAAAACGGGAATTTTCTCACCTTTCATTTTATCATAAATGATACGAAACACTTTTAATTCGGGCTACGTAAAACTTTGATGTATGACTTGAGGTTAAAATTCGTACAGTAAAATATACAAATTACCTTTTCCATTGAGAAAGTTATTTAACTATCAGCCAAATTATGAATACAAATTCCTTGGGAGTTTTTTTCTTCTCGCCCATTTTTCCTATTTAAATTATATTGTTAAAATGGGAAAAGGGGAAAAAAGTACCGGGTAATTTTTTTTCATAATTGGGCTGTATATATTTTAATTATTTGTTTTTATTATTCATTGAATTGTTGTTGACTTGTTGTAGAGTTTTCGAAAGTCATCCCATTTTGGATTGTTTTAAGTACTTTGTGCAATTTGTACTTTAATTTTCAAGAACGACTCGTACTAAATGTAAAAAGAAAAATTGAGTACGAGTTTTTTCTCTCTGTGTAGTCTGGATGTATCCGAATATTTAATATTCTTATATGATGGGTATAGTAACAAACGTACCTCCATTTTTTTTTAATATCTATAAAAAACAACAAACTTTATATTCATAGACATATGCATTAGTTTTGCTATTTGATGCAACACAATTAGAAATATGTCAGGGCAAATTGCGCGTGAAAACTTGAGTTCAATTCCCAGCTCATCCAAGAATGAAATATTATTAATAAATTTTAATTCATGTCATGTTGTTAACGTCCTTTCTTCATAAAAATAATTTAATGAAAATTATAATATTAAAAATTTGGATTACAAACGATAAACAGTTCAATAAAATAACCACAATACTAATTGTTAAACAGCTAAGGCACAAGCTCTGTATCTACATTTGTCCTTCAAGTTGTGCTGATAAAAAGGTCAACGAGAAAAAGAAAGACAAAAAACATGAAAAAAATAAAATGTACTTTGGAATTCAAGAAGAATTCTTGACAAAAAGTATGAATAACAAAAGTAAGGAGGAACATGTAAATCAATTAAAATCATTCAAAAATAAATTTCGATCTACCAAATTTCGTTTAAAGATTGATTTTTGGCTATTGACTGGCAGCTGCCTTCGATGGCCGCGAGTGTTAAACAGCAAACCCCTCTGAAGAGATTGTGTGGTTACAATTGAATCATGTCAGTGCAACCTGTCCGTGAAAGCCTGGGTTCTATTCCCAGCTCAGTCAAGAATGAAAAATTATTAATAAATTTTAATTCATGTCATGTTGTAAAAATTCCTTTCTTCATAAAAATAATTTAATGGAATTTAAATTTGATGAACTTTAGCCTGAATAAAATATCAAAAATTTGGATTAAAGAAGAAATAAAACTGATAAGAAAATTGGAGATTGTTGTGTTTGTTTCAATAAATAAGGCATTACTACGTTCCAAATTATACAGCCATGTCACAGAGTACAATTCCGTTCGGAATCGAAGAAAATATAGTTGTACATTGATAGAAAGTATATTTTGATAGTTTTTTGCACTTTAATTTACAAAAAAGCCCCATTCCGTTCATGAAATAAAAATGGTTTCATTCCGCAAAGTTTTTTCGTAATTTTCTGAAGCACAAAAATACGGAATGAATTCCGTTTCCGAACGGAATTGTACTCTGTGACATGGCTGATAGACTACGAATAAAAATATTGTTTTATTTTATTGTTTTGAAAAGTTGGGAATTGGGAGAGAATTCGGATTTTAGTATTAGAACAGAACAAAACCAGGGATCTCCACTGGAGATTTCAATATTTGTTTCAATCGGTACTTTTAGACCACCGACAGATTTAAGCGGGATAAAGGCATTTTTGGCATTGATGAATTAACACATCAAAAGAATTCAACAAACGGAACTGTATGGCATTATTAGATTAGTTTATAACACCCCTCAAATGAATGAAATCATATTTCTTTAACCTTCGCCTTAAGAAAGATTTTTATGTTTATCGTTTACCAATACCCATCCGGGTATTGCTGCATGCCTATAAGCGATGAGAACAAGTTATCGTCATACAAGTTGTTTTTTAGTTTTTTTTTTTTAAAGAAAACAGTTTTTTAGTGAGTGAAAATTTCTTTTTAACTGAAGCAAATTTAAGAAAGTTATTAAAAAAAACCGAAATAGTCACCCAAATGGGTATTGGTAAGGTTAAGGTTAATTATGATGTTATTTTTCTCAGTGCACAACCTGCTTGTTCGTTGTTAATGACTTTTTAAAATTCAGTTAAAGAAAGTATTTACAAAACCTACAAACTTTAAGACCCTTTTATTTCTTAATTACTCCTTCTTGTACACACCCTCGTATCACCCTCTATTTGATGGTCAGTCAATGGTCAATTTGACATTTTACATCAACTTAATTTTTTTTTTATGTTTCGAATGGGGGTCGTAAAACAAATACCGCTGGTGCACTGTTATTCTAACTGTAAATTATATATTTCATAATTTTATAACATTCGTAAATTTTTTTTATATTCTCATTCAAGATTCCTGTGGTAGTAAATTGTATGTTTTATTATTGTTGTAAGTTGTACACTTACCATCCATAAACATTTTGTTGTAGTGTAATTTTGTAGTCAAAGAAAGAAGAAGTCAGTGAGAGGACCTTATTCCAATGTTTATTTCTTGTCCATGGCCAGTCTTCTTCCACTGTGTTTTGCCGATAATCGCATGTAATTGCATTTTATCTACCACTTTCATCCTGACATGTCTGTAAACAAATAAAAGGTTGTTAAAAAAATGTTTAAAACAAAAATTGCAAGACCCACAAAATTCTACACACTCTATTTCTTTCTTTTTTTTTATTTTTTTTTTGTGGTGGGGGTAAAACTAAATTAAGGTGTTGAATGCAAGTCAGTGAACATTAAATTTAGTGTGTGTGTATATGTGTGTGTGTTTATTTTTTGGCAAAAATTCTGCAAAAAGGCCAGAGCAAGCTTGAATGAGTAGACGATATATGTGTATATAGAGTAAGGTACAGTGAAAGAAATTTTAGTATAACACAATACTTAGAGGTTTCTTGGAAAAACTTGGGCCCACAACAGACGGTTGAACGACACTGCAACGAAATGCTTTCTAAATTATTAGTTTGAAAACCGTTTCAATCGTTTTTCACACACCTTGCAGCCTAAGTTTTACCGCAATGTGATAAAATTATTACAACCATTTCGGTTTTCTATTCTATTATCAAAGATGAAACGGAAACACAAGTTTTTTGCACGCCGCACAGTGATTCGGCTAGAGCATGCTTGCGGGACAATATTCATGACGTAATTTCCATTAACCACTGATAGCGTCTTGTAAAGAAACCCCCGCCCCCCAGGTAGCGAATTCTAAAAATTAATTTGTTTATCACCTCATAAAGGTATCTTATCAGGGGGTCAAAGTAACCCTTTATAAAAGAGGTCATTTTCATTTGCAAATCAGTTGCATTTTATGCACACTTGTGGTAGCATATTTTAAGATTTGTAGCAAAGTGAAACGATGGAATATTCCGTTGAAGGTATGTACTATATTATGACTTATATTTTTTATAAAAAAGATGTATACTTTTGGTGTAATATCAATTTGTAAATGTATAGATAAATCCAGCAAATTTTACATCAATTGTTAACTTTTAAGATTAGCAACTTTTTTTATCCACATATATCCACCTAGATTTTTATATATGTAAGTAATACCTACAACATTCAGAAACAGATTGATATATATGTAGACCCCGTAAAGGCCCGCAAGTAAAATAAGTCGCACACTGCTTTGTCCCCATATAACGAAGGGACAAAAATAGAAGGAGTTCTCAGATATTTTTTGAAATTCGGTACAGTAGCATAAAATATCTCAGTTAAGAAAAATACGAATTTTTGGAGAAATCGTTCCAAGGACACGCCTACCTCCCATGTGTCCTGAAAATTAAAAATTTAATTTTAGCTTCAATAATGCCCATTAAGCTACAAAAGGTGGTCATGCTGATAAACATACAACTAGCAATGTTGTATGTAAGGACTCAAGGTCCTGCCATATATCCTTTATCTTAAAAACGCTATAAAACCTACAAAAATTGTCCGATCATAATAATATTTGGTATACATACAATGATCAACGTGTGTGTAAATTTTCATTTTAATCGGACTAAGGACTCAGGGTCCTGCAATATATATCCTTTTTCTTAAAAACGCTATAAAACCTACAAAAATTGTCCGATCATAATAAAATTTGGTATACATACAATGAGCAACGTGTGTGTAAATTTTCATTTTAATCGGACTAAGGACTCAGGGTCCTGCCATATATCCTTTTTCTTAAAAACGCTATAAAACCTACAAAAATTGTCCGATCATAATAATATTTGGTATACATACAATGATCAACGTGTGTGTAAATTTTCATTTTAATCGGACTAAGGACTCAGGGTCCTGCAATATATATCCTTTTTCTTAAAAACGCTATAAAACCTACAAAAATTGTCCGATCATAATAAAATTTGGTATACATACAATGAGCAACGTGTGTGTAAATTTTCATTTTAATCGGACTAAGGACTCAGGGTCCTGCCATATATCCTTTTTCTTAAAAACGCTATAAAACCTACAAAAATTGTCCGATCATAATAAAATTTGGTATACATACAATGAGCAACGTGTGTGTAAATTTTCAATTTTATCGGACTAAGGACTCAGGGTCCTGCCATATATCCTTTTTCTTAAAAACGCTATAAAACCTACAAAAATTGTCCGATCATAATAAAATTTGGTATACATACAATGAGCAACGTGTGTGTAAATTTTCAATTTTATCGGACTAAGGACTCAGGGTCCTGCCATATATCCTTTTTCTTAAAAACGCTATAAAACCTACAAAAATTGTCCGATCATAATAAAATTTGGTATACATACAATGAGCAACGTGTGTGTAAATTTTCATTTTAATCGGACTAAGGACTCAGGGTCCTGCAATATATATCCTTTTTCTTAAAAACGCTATAAAACCTACAAAAATTGTCCGATCATAATAAAATTTGGTATACATACAATGAGCAACGTGTGTGTAAATTTTCATTTTAATCGGACTAAGGACTCAGGGTCCTGCAATATATATCCTTTTTCTTAAAAACGCTATAAAACCTACAAAAATTGTCCGATCATAATAAAATTTGGTATACATACAATGAGCAACGTGTGTGTAAATTTTCAATTTTATCGGACTAAGGACTCAGGGTCCTGCCATATATCCTTTTTCTTAAAAACGCTATAAAACCTACAAAAATTGTCCGATCATAATAAAATTTGGTATACATACAATGAGCAACGTGTGTGTAAATTTTCATTTTAATCGGACTAAGGACTCAGGGTCCTGCCATATATCCTTTTTCTTAAAAACGCTATAAAACCTACAAAAATTGTCCGATCATAATAATATTTGGTATACATACAATGATCAACGTGTGTGTAAATTTTCATTTTAATCGGACTAAGGACTCAGGGTCCTGCAATATATATCCTTTTTCTTAAAAACGCTATAAAACCTACAAAAATTGTCCGATCATAATAAAATTTGGTATACATACAATGAGCAACGTGTGTGTAAATTTTCATTTTAATCGGACTAAGGACTCAGGGTCCTGCCATATATCCTTTTTCTTAAAAACGCTATAAAACCTACAAAAATTGTCCGATCATAATAAAATTTGGTATACATACAATGAGCAACGTGTGTGTAAATTTTCAATTTTATCGGACTAAGGACTCAGGGTCCTGCCATATATCCTTTTTCTTAAAAACGCTATAAAACCTACAAAAATTGTCCGATCATAATAAAATTTGGTATACATACAATGAGCAACGTGTGTGTAAATTTTCATTTTAATCGGACTAAGGACTCAGGGTCCTGCCATATATCCTTTTTCTTAAAAACGCTATAAAACCTACAAAAATTGTCCGATCATAATAAAATTTGGTATACATACAATGAGCAACGTGTGTGTAAATTTTCATTTTAATCGGACTAAGGACTCAGGGTCCTGCCATATATCCTTTTTCTTAAAAACGCTATAAAACCTACAAAAATTGTCCGATCATAATAAAATTTGGTATACATACAATGAGCAACGTGTGTGTAAATTTTCATTTTAATCGGACTAAGGACTCAGGGTCCTGCCATATATCCTTTTTCTTAAAAACGCTATAAAACCTACAAAAATTGTCGGATCATAATAAAAGGCAGAATCGGATTATTGATGTGAAAAATACAAAAAACATAATTTATTGAAAAATGGGTTGAAACGATTAAGCATTACAGTACACATTTTTCAACTTTTTTTTTTCTTAAAATAGCTTAAGATGACTGGAATAAACATAAACAATTGAAATAAGTGAATAAATAATTTTGTCCCGCTAGCTTGCACTAGTCGAGAAACTGTGCGTCGGTTTCAACGCAACTGATTTCCAATTCGTTTTAAACAGGTTTCAAAAAAAAAAAAGGAGAAAGATAAGATAGATTAAAGAAAGTATTTAGATAAGATAGGATTAGTATAAGGATAAGTTCGTATTTAATATATGAAGATTCAATACATAAACACTGTGAAAAAAATGTGCGGTCTTTCAAAGGAGTCTATGGCACCAACTCATATGAAATTCGAAACTAATTAGAAGTTGCCGTTTCGTTGTAGTTGCGTTTTACCATCTGTTATGGGCCTTACATGGAACCAACGGATTAAAAAGAATCAAAAAAAAAAATAAATAAATTATACACTAACGGCTTAATTTAAAGAAACAAAAGAGGTTATTCATACTTTACTGGCATAAATACAGTGAGTGACAGAAGTTTCCTTACACAACGGATTAATAGGCTTCAATGACTCTTCAAGCAAAAAATTTTGTTAGCGGACCCCTCTACTTTATTTGGTAACAATAGATAGAGGAATTAAAAAATTTTTAATTGATCCTTTTATTTAAGCTTGAGGTCTTTTTCTTTTTTTAAAAAAATATTAAATTTATTGAATCCAATATTTCGGCACTCCGATGTGTGCCTTCTTCGGGGAGTTTTTCTTGAATATTAATTAAAAAATAATATCTTCGACCCAGAACAAAAAAATTGCTCATTTTTGTTTATGATCAATGAAAACGAAATAATTTTGGACTATATTCCACACCTATACTTACAGTATTTTCCTTTTTCAATATTCTGCAATTTTTTCATAGACGAAGACATTTTATCGATAGTAATCTGTGTCACTAATTTTGCGGTACATCTATAAAAAACCATGTTTAATAACTTTAAAGTAGCCCGTGAATTTGCGTGCCGCTTCGGCCCGAAAAAGTGAGGTTACGACATTAATTCAATTTAAAATGTCTTATATACACAGAAAAAATAAAAAGGGATTTCAATTAAAAAATGTTTGATATTAATAAAAAAAATAATTCATTTTGCACCTGTACGGGTGTCTAAATAACGTTTACGTCCTCTGGGTTGGCATTGGTTTAAAATATAGCAGCTTGCCTCACTAGCAATGTTATCGCGAAAAAAACAACCCATTTTGGTGGCACTGGCTGGTACCACTGGCACGCTTATTTGCGAGGAAATAAAACCAATTTCGTCTTTTTTTCTTTAGTTGTATGTTTCTTTTTGTTTATTTGTTTTGACTATTTTTTCTCCGTATTCATCTTTAAGTGCCGGTCTACACTCTTCAAGTTTCAGCCGTCAATTCCTGAGCTTTAATGAGAGAAGGTAAAAGAGTATGGCATTTCTTTTCTTCTCTCTCCTAAAAACTCAAGATTTGACGGCTAAGACTTGAAGAGTGTGAACCAGCAATAATTTTAATTTTAATGTTAATTTTAATTTTGAAATGTTTTCTTCTATATGCCGTCGTCTGCTGATGAAACTTTTCTGCAAAAAGTGTTGAAAGAAGTAATTTTGCAGGCTCACCACACTGCCAGATAGCACGCACACATGTAGTCCAGTTCCACACTATCATACCTTCGCTGTCTACAAGGGCAAACAAAAACCTCATGGCCACACCAGCAAGACACCCACAGCACCAGTAAAACAATTAATATTATAAAATAAAATATTTTTTGATATTAACAACACATTCTGCAGCAATGTTGTTGATATATTAAACGTTTAATTCACTTCATAAAATTTTTAATTAACACTGATTTTATTTTTGATTAATTCTTTAATTGAAACAAAAAAAGTGGAGAGAATTTTTTCTGTATAGATCATGTTGATAAAGGCCACTATTGAACTGCCAAGAATTGTAGCCTCTGTATTTATTATTGTTCCTAATGCAGTCGGCGGAACCGCAATGGTGCAGGCAATAAAAAGCCATTTTGTCATTACGCCAAATAATTTTTATTTTAATTTTTAATTGCTTTAGAGCTTATCACGGGAACTACACGGTTTTTGATAATAAGTCGGAAGCAGCGACGTTAATCGAATCGCGGCACAAATGCCATTGGAATGGTATAAACAATTTATCACTGACCCGGGAGCCGTAGATCAAGGTTTTACTGTAGGTTATTTTATTTTTCTATTTTATATTATTAAAATAAATTAAGATTTCTATATTCGGCTGTGATTTCCTCCACCGAGGCTAAAAATATTTCAGGAGCGTGCTTTATATATTATACCACAAGCCTTATAAAAACTGACCTCACAATCTTTAAATTCATTGTGACTTTAAGGGTATTAACCCCAGGATTACCATAGTGGTCTGGCCAGACTAGAGTTTTTTTATTCCCGCACTTTTTGGATTCCCGGGAAAGCGGGAAATAAATATCAAATTCCCGGGTTCCCGGGATTCCCGCCCAAAATTTGTTATTTATTTATTTACTTATTTCTCCAGTGAAACTAATATTTCTTACTGGCTATTACGCTTAAAATAATTAAATCTAGTATCTATTATATAACAAACATGTAAAAAATTTAAGATTAAAGTAATTTTAAGACACTTAAGAGGTTATTTTGATGCCAATAGGATCATAGAAATCAATATACGTATATCATTGTCAAATTCCGAGATCATTTGCATAATTAGAATGAAAGTATTGTGGAATAACATTTCTGAAAGGGCGATTAGGAACTGAAAGCACAACAGTACGAAATAGGAATTCTGAAACAATTTTACCGTTTAACAAATTCAGCAGGAAGGAGAAATGTTATTTACTACATATACTTAATAACATATTTTTAAAATGTTATAACCCTTAATCAGCAGTGTTGTATGTAGGTATACTAAGTTTGTCATTCCATGTGGATCCTATTTTTAATATTATTGTGAATCCTTCATTAATTCTAAGCCGATTTAGTCATATGGGTGTCAAAGCGTTTCTAGATCTACTAGGCAGTTTGGGAGTGAATTCCAGTAGAATCGCTTCAGTAGGGAAAGAGTTATGCACCCAAATGTGGAACTACCTCCCTAAAAACTGCACAAATACTAACATACATTTGTGGCGAAATGCACCTTTAGTCATTAAATATCCACAAATTCGTTTTATAAGGCACCAAATTTCGTGAATGTCGGTCCATAGTTTACCTACGGCTCCATGTTTAGACCAATTTTGTAAATCATGTAAGTATGGCTAAAAGCGTAGCGAATACTGCTTTTGTGGTGCAATTTAGCATATTCTACTTTCCTAAGACTCAAAATTACTTGAAATGCCGAATATAAAGCACAATATAGGAAAACACTTTACTACGCCCTTAGCCGCAAAACCTTATAATATTATTGTAAAATTTAAACTTCTGTATGCTAAGACAAGAATAGATAAGATAGCCCATATCTATCATAGGCTCTATATAAAGCACATTCTTAAAAATGAGCTTAATACGCCTTAAACTGTAGTAAATTTAAATAATGTGGTGAATTTAAGTTGGATCAAAGTACTAAAGACACAAGTCTGACATAAATTTACTAAAGTTTTAAAAAAAGATTTTCTTCAAAATTTCCCGGGATTCCCGCAACTAATTCCCGGGAAAGCGGGAATTGAAAACATTTGAAAATCCCGGTATTTCCCGTCCCTCTAGGCCAGACCAAATTTGTGTTTTGCTTGTAATATTTTTCGCATATAACAAAAAATCAAAAAAAAAAAACTGGGACGTGAGTTCTATAAATGATATGTTCTGAATCGAATGAAACTAATTTGGATTCGATTGGAGCAAATAAGTGGGGTTAAATTCCATTTTTATGTAAAAGACTATGAAATGACCCTCTTAGTCTAGGCAGATCAAATTTTTTTTTCTTTGAAAGATATTTCAAATTGGACAAAATATTAAAAAAAACTGGTACGTGAATTCTAGAAATGAGCATACGTTCAAAAAAAATATATTTATTTACTTTTTACTTAATTGGGGTTTTTAGCTATACAAATTGTGGTCTGGCCAGAGGAGAACTTAGTGGTAAGAAGTTAGCGAGAATTCTAGGGTTAAAAACGTTTTCAAAAAACACGCTTTATATGAAGGCCGAAGGTAAATTATCGCTCCATCTTCAGAAAATTTTGCACTTTGACTTCTTGTCTTATGAGAAGACCAAATTGGACTACAATAGCGTTATTCTTTTCGGTTTTAGGAGTTCTTACGTGTTTTCCGCGAGTATGCTTTATATGTGTCCTATGAAATTATGGAACGATACATACGAAATTTGGTAATGTGATTTCTTGTCTTATGGAACTATGACAGACCAAATATTACCATAATAACGTCATACGTGTCGTAACGTTTTTTTTTTTTTTTTTTTTTTTTTTTTTTTTTTTAATTTTATTCAAGTGTATTTGAGAAAAGGATTTATATTGGGCATATCATATGGTAAATTACCCATCGATCTTAATGAAATTTGGCACTGTGGTTGCTAGTTTCATAAAACCATAGAACTATTGCATTATTTACTACGGTAGTGGAAGGATTTCAAGTCATATAAAACGCGTTTGTGCAAAATTTAATGACAATCGGCGCATTCTAAGAGAAATATAAATTTTTTGGGGTGGTGGTTCTACAGGCTGATCTTCAATCCCAACATTTTTGGGAGAACGAGAGACAATTAGAAACCAAAACTATTCTTTTCTTTTTAATCGTTTAAAAATGAGCGTGATATCAACACACGGTCATACAGATGAACATGGCCAAATCGACTTAAAATTACTCAAGGACCCAGAATATACATACATTCTTTATGGGTTCTTAGATGAATATTAAAAGAGTTTCACATGGAAAGAAAAACTTTGAAGACTCTCTTCACAACTAGTGGTGGAGGGTCTACAAATTTTATTAAAATATATATTGAAGTTATAGGCCACTTAAAGCCCTTCGTACGTTTTTCGTAAACGCTAAAAAAAGTTATGAAAAATTAAAAAAAATTGCATACAAATTTTACTGAAGTTGCAAATCGTGATCACTGAATAAAGAGAAACATTTTTTTTTTGACGTCGACCATGGTATTTCATGTCTAGATATCACAGCTGCTTTTCCGATTTTAATAAACAACAATTAATTTTTTTGAGTGTATTCATGTCACTTATAAGCTGTTATAAAACATCTATCTACTTACTTGAAGGTGTTTATTTTTGCATTTAGACCTTAATTTAATGCTGTTATGATGACGTTGTCGACAACGACAACGACGACGTTTTATTCCATGTTGCTTCTGACAATGATGATGATGTTGTTGTTTGTTATTGGTGCCTTGTTTTGTGGTGGTGGTCAAAACATTTTGATGATGGTGTTGATAATGATATTACCAACTGATAGCGAAGGGTATTTTCGTTCAGTTCAAACTAAATGAGCAAACATCAAATAAAAGACAAAAGGGTATTACTCTTAGCCTGTTTGAAGTTTGTTAACATTTTGTTTTTTGGCAAAATACTCGTATACATATAAGGCTAGTTAGTTGTTTTTCAAAGTGGGTTAATCTGGAAGTATTTGAATAAAATTTTTAAATTTGAACATAAAAAATCTACCTATTCATGAAAATTGAGATCGAGTAGAGTTTGATAAGTTTTCGATTGCAGTTAGATTTACTGTTAAGTATGTAAAAGTTTTATAACAGCTTGATCTGAAGTTCCATTTAAAATCAAGTTAATTTCATTAGGGATTGATTGGCGGTAGAGCTACCCAGCAAAAATATTTCAATATTTGGAAGCAGTCAATACGTATACTGCATACTAACCGCTTCCTTTTTTGCTTCTTTAAATGACTGCCTTACTCCACTGCTGTAAGATAAGGCATTTAATCCTGCAATCCCTAAATGCAATGCTAAATGGTAGAAGTGAATCGATGTAAATTTGTTTTTTTTTAAGATAACATTTTCTACTGCTTCATAGAATAAAATTCATTATTAATTGGTTTTTTTTTCTTTTACCTATGCTAACCCCGCGAAACTATACGCTTGTCTGCAGGAGACCAGAGTCTCTGGCGGGAATCGAACCCGCAACCCCGGCGCTGATAGACTAGCTCACTTCTAGCTAGCCTGATATAAAATAAAACATTTGAACTAGAATTTATAACAATTAATTAAAATTGTGTTTAAAACTATAACCCTCTTATTCCAAAAAATATTTTGGATGCATAAAAAGTTTTTTAAACAATGAAATAAAATTTTTTCCAATGCATAATTTTTTTACTTTCTTTATTCACGTAAATCATGTCCGTTTTCAAGGCGTGAAATGAAAAAGCATATTTCAGATCTCTTTTGAAGAGCTTCTACGCGAGAAATTTTAAACAAAAATCATGTAATATTTCATAGAAGTGTAAGCGCTTCACTTCGAATTCTCCCTTACATTACTGCTTCCGAGGAAGCGTCAGTTTTTGCTGGGTAAGATCGACTGGAGCTCATGCTAAGTTTTGAGAGAGTGCGAGTGGATGCAAGTATCGTTTTATTAAAGCTAAATTTAATTTCGGTTAGCATTTTTGTCAGTGTTGCCACTGTAATTACCCGAATTCGGTACCGTTTTTACTCTCGTGGGTAGAGCGTGCGTAATTTCTTTGAGGTTTAGATCTCAGGTTTTATTTGAAATTCTTTCATTTTAAGAAAAAATAACATAAGAATTTGCTTTAAGAGATAAAAATTATACCATTTAAGATATTGTTGATCTAATAAAATTGATGTATATTTTTAACAAAACTCAACCAAAAAATTGATAGTGATTGACGCCTGATGGACAATTAGATTTCGATAAATATTAGCTTCATAGATCATTTAGAGCCCGAAGTTTATTGAAAAACGAAAGTATGTATTTTTACTAAAAAAAAAAATATCCCTTAGAGAAAGATATGTTTCCAATATTACAAAAAGTAATAAATTTTATGTTTGCTTTAACATTTATGTTTTAGCTGAAAATAATAAGCGCCCTTAATATTTGTTAAACTGATTTGAGAAACCATTACAGGTACTAAATACAAGTACTAAATAAATGGAAGTATAACTTATTATTTTAAGTTTTTATTTAATTTGTTTATTTATTTGAGGTTTTTAATATTATTTTTCTAAAATTATTTCAAATAACTTTATGAGTCTTGATAGTATTACACATATTAATAGTATGACACATACCGATCGGCTTAGAATCAGTATCTGAGTCGTATGTCTCGCTGGCTGGTTGTCTGTCCATCTAAACTTTCTGTACAAAGTACAGGTCGCAATTGTTAAGATAATTTAATGAAATTTGGTTTTTTTTGGAAAATTTTGTGGATCGATCCATAATTTCACATAGACCCCATAAGAACTTTTTTCCTGTTCCCTTTAAGCATCTTATAATGTTGGTAATTGGACAAAATGTTGCCTAAATATTTTTTATTTCAATCTCAATTATCTTACAAAATTAATTATGAAATCAGTCCATATTTGACCTACAAATACCACTCACGAAAATAGTTTGTAATGCCATAACTGCCTTATAAATATTGGTAAGTGTTGATAAAACAAAATAGCTACTATGTCATGGCAAAATTTTGTCCTGCTACATTTAGGAACGTAGGTCATATATACATCCCCTCCCTTTAATCACTTTTAGTCGAAAAAATCTCAAATAGTGATAGTTACCTCATACCTAATTTTGTTTAATAGGGGACCTAACAAGGGATCACTCTTAAAAATTTATCTTTAAATACTTACTCTTATTTGTACTTAACGTTAGTTTCATATCAGGTGTAATTTCATTTAAAATGGGTAATTTTGCTTCATCTCGAGTGTAGTTTTGAATTTTGCTGGTGGTAACGCTGATTTTTGTAGAATTTAATAAACGTTCGATTTGAACTCAATTAGAGTTCTATTACAACTTGAGTTCGATTGGAACTGAATTGAATTAAAGCTTGATTAGAACTGAATAAGAGTTCAATTACAGTTCGATAAGCAATCAATTCGAGATCGATATTTTAACTTAAGTATTGTACAAACTTAACTCGTAGGAGTAAAATTACAACTTAACTAAAGCCCAATTGAGTTCGATTAGAATTTGCTAAAAGTTTTATTAGAAATCGAATAGTTTCATTAGAACTAAGGTAAATTCTTGTTAGTAAAGAGTTGTATTAAAGTTTTATTTTAGTAGAGTTTAATAAGATATCAAGTTTATAAATTTCAATAAGTTTCTTTTATATTGAAATTTTATTAGAATCCGAGTAGAGGTTAACTAGTAATCGATTAGAGGTTTATTTTTTCTCAATGGAATTCTATTACAACTCGAGTTAAATCAGATAATAGCTAAAGTAGACTTTGGTTTTGGGTTTATTTTATTTCCGATCTATCATAATTGCCTTGTTAACGAAAGGCGGATTATCAGGTTATATAGTTATGTAGTTATATAAGTAGCAATAAAATATATTTAAAAAAAATTTTATAAATGTATATTGTTGTTGTGAATATAACTAAATAACCATATAACCTTATAACCAGCCTTCCATGAACAACCCATGTTTAGCGAGAGGTTAACTTAAGATCGAGTCGAGTTCGATTTGTGCGAGAGTAGACCTAAGTTCATATCAATTATTAGATCTCAAGCTAATTTTTTTTTAGAACTCGAGGAAATAATTTTTGTTTAAAATCTGCGTACATTTCTATTAGAACTTGAGATTTCTATTAGGTTGAAATTTATTCGAATTCAAACAGACTTCTTTTAGTTGTTGAGTAGAGATTTATTTATTCTCTAATATAATTCTCTTAAAACTCGAGTAGAAATCGATTGTAGTTTGAGTATGGATTGATTATTAGAGTTATAATATTTGGTAAAAGCTCGAATATAATTTGTCTAGAGATCAAGTTGAGACAGAGTACAGTTCCATAGTAGACTTAAGTTCTTCTCCAACAATTTAGCTCTTTAATATACAGCGAGTCAAAAGTTTAAGTAGACCAAAGTTCAAGTCAAAGTGACCTGAATTGAGTGTGTGCTCGAATTTGAAATTTTTTAAAACAAGCTAGGCAAACTACCAGCAAAGCCAATTTGATTACGCTGAATTCAATGAAGTTAGTGCAGCTTCACACTCTTCAAATTTTAGCTGGCATGTCTTTTGTTTAAAGAAGAGAGAGGAAAAGATAAACATTCTCTCTTTCCTTCTTTCCTAACAGCTCAAGACCTGACGGCTAAAACTTGAAGAGTGTGAACCAGCACTTAGTAATTTTTTGAAGTTAGCGTTCGTATTCTATTCGTAATTCAAATTTGTTTTTGCTTTAAATGTAAGTTAAGCGTGTCACTTTTGCGCTCGCTTTCTATAAAATACCACAAAACTAATTTTTTTTATTTTTGGGATCATTGTTCAATTTAAATCAATCCAACTCTGTTAAACACAATTTTTTTGTAATATGGGGAAAATATTTTTTCTGCGATTTTTTTTTGAATTGTGAACAAATTTTACGGTATTTTGTATATTCAATAGGGCTTAGAAAAATATATAATAGAGTAAAGAAAAACAAATTTCAACAAAAAGAATCGGGGAATTTTAGTTCTCATGTTGAGTTTCATTTTAATTATAAATTTTTATATTGGAATGTGTATTCTAAGTCAAATTACAATTTATACTTTAATAGTGTTATTCCTTCAATTTGTACCAGGAATATTTTCTACGCACTATCAGAATTTTTTTGTTTGCATATTATTGTTACGTTTCTGTTAAGGCGATCGAAGTATGAAAGCTTTATAAATTGTAATTTGACTTAGAATACACATTCGAATTAATATAAAAATTTATAATAAAAATTAAACTCAACATGAGAACTAGAATTCCCAGGTTTTATTTGTTAAAATAATTAAGTTAAATACATAAATTTTACAATAAAAACTATCCAGTTATAAGATACAAAGAATGCTGACGAAGGCCATAGCGGGAAAGAAAATGCATTGCATTCTGCTGGTATCTAAAAGTTGTATAAATTTTCTGTACAATTTACTTTATTGTTAGCCAAAGGATAGCTAAAGTAAGCCTAGTAAAAGAAATACAAAAACAAAAATTCTAACAGTTCATAGAACATATTCCTGGATAATATTGAATGAATAAGAATATTGAAGTATGAAAGCTTTATAAATTGTTATTTGACTTAGAAAACACATTCGAATTAATACACAGAAAAAATTAAAATTTTTCTGTAGCCACCAAAATTTATACCAAATTCATAATATCTAGCAAACAAGTTGTTGATTTTGCACCTTTTACCAAAATGATTATATTGATTACTACAAATTTTAAAATTTCGAATAATTTTTTTCAATAAATGACATTTTTAATTTTAATTAAAAAAATGATCAAACCACTTCGCCATTTCAAATAATGTGTTAAACAACAAAAATTCTGCAAGCTTAAATTATTTTATTTTAAACGAAAAAGTCAATTAAAATTTTTTGTTATTTAATTAAAATTTTAATTGAAAATTTATTTCAAAACAACTTAAATCTGCACAGAAAAAAGTGTTTTATCAATTAAAAAAATTGTTTAAAAAGTATTTAAATTTAATTAATGTGATAATTGAATCAATTATTTTTTTAGTTGAAAGAAAATTAAAAATTAAATTTTGATTTAATTAACATTTTAGTTGTTTTGAAATAAATATTCAGTTAAAATTTTAATTAAATAACAAAAAATCTTAATTGACTTTTTTCGTTAAAAATAAAATAATTTAAACATGTAGAATTGTTGTTGTGAATTGTCAATATTTATTTAAATAAATTAACACATTGTTTGAAATGGCAAAGTTTTTTTGATCACACTTTTAATTAAAATTAAAAATATCATTTATTGAAAATATTTTTTCAAAATTTTAAAATTTTTAGTAATCAATATAATCATTTTGGTAATAGCTGCAAAATCAACAACGTGTTTGCTTGATATTATGAATATGGAATAGATTTGGTGATTGGAGAAATTTAATAATTTTTTCTGTGTGTGTATAAAAATGTATGAAAGAAATTTCTCTTCATTTGTGAAAAATAATAACGAAATATCTATCTAAACGTAGTTGGATTGATTTAAATTTAACAATGACCCCAAAAAATATATATTTATGGGGCACCATTAAATAAGTCCTCACGAAATGAGTCCTTGAAACAGTGTTGTCATATCGTAAGGCTTATCTTTTTTTGCATGTTTTTTAAGATGCAAAACAGTTGTTTTTTTCTAATAAAAAGTTTTTCTGAAATTAAAGTAGTATACATAAATTTAGTTTTTATTTGTAAAAAAATTATCTTCACTCAGCTTAGTTCATTTCAAAATATAAAAATTTAATACGTGATATAAAACAAATGGATGAATTAAATTTTTATTTATATAATTTATATATACATATTTATAAGTTCATATATGTGTATAGTATGTATTTTTATATTATGTTTTTTAGTAAATAGTATTAAAATACATGCAGTGTAAGTGATTATTTTTAACGATTTATAAAATAAATTGTTTTGATCGAAAAAAAAGATTTTTTTTTCAGAAATTAAAAGATTTTTGAAAAAAAGAATATGACAACACTGCCCTGAAAAGAAATTAAAGAAATCCCAAAAAAAAAACGTACAGAATGCAACAACAACGTTTTTGGGGTTTTTTTTTTGGGACTTATTTTAGTTTGATTATTGGGGCTAATTTTATATGAAATAACGCCCCAACAATCCGCAATGAAATAAATCAAAAAAAAAAAAAAAAATGCTTGGGACTTATTTAATTTTTAAATTTATACAAAAATCGAAACAATATAATGTATGCTTACGTTTACCATACATAACAAAGGAAAGGGGATATCATACTCAGATTGGATTTTGAAATTAAAGATTTTGATATCCCCTTTTTATGTATGGTAAACGTATGCTGTAAACATACCGGGATATAATTTGCAGTGCTTAAAATTTTTGTATAGATTTAAAAATCAAATTGTACTCCCCAAAATTTTATTTTTTGGATTTATTTCATTGCAATTGAATTCTGTCAAATGTCATAATCTGGATCAGGGATGTTAAATGGGGTCTTAAATTTTGTACCAACTTCCAAAAAAATGTACTTTTTGGACCTTGACGGTACCATTTTTTTTTATTTTTTAATTTATTAAATTTATTAAATTTAATAAATGGATTTAAGAATTTTACAAAATTATGGGACGTTAAATGTGAAAGTTACATAAATAAAACAAAACAAAAAAAAAAAAAAAAGCAGGATATAAAAAATGTCTCTCATATATTTGTTAAGTTGAGTAGTAATTCTATATTAAAAAAAAAAGACACCAGACTGATGTTTTTAGTGTCATCGTCAAAAAAAAAAAAGACACAAGACTGATGTTTTTAGTGTCATCGTCAGTGGTAAAAAGGAAACAAAAGTATGAACACAGGTTTTGACTAATGTTGCCTCGTCTGTGGGTACCATAAGTCCCCTTTTACAATGTGGCTAGTGAAAGACAGACAGACGAAGTTTGTAGGCCCCCTTACCAAAAGACACTGTTGCCAACGGATTTCCAAAGAATATCGCTAAAACGGAATGAAAATAGCTAAATTTTTAACTTATTAAAAAATTTTGCGATATTTCGCTAAAAACACGTTTTTGCAAATAACTTTTTCGAAATATTTAAAAATTTAGCTACAAATCGCCTTTTTGCAAATAAAATTGGTAACTTATGATGAGTTTTATAAACGATTTGCTAATGCATCATGAAATGCTATTTTTAAGAACAAATTTCAGGAAGCATGTAGAACATACAATCATATATACATACATACATACATTCATAGGTGAATAAAAAACTAAAATAATATAGCTTAGCTATAGGCCTTGCTGAGATCAAATTTTAATAACAATTTCAAATACACCCTCTAAGTCTAAACTTTTGAAAATACTTAAGACTGAGTGCGGTGAAAATTTGTAGAGTGTTGAATTTAATTTATTTCAATATTCGACTATTAATTCACAATTCTCCCACTTTATTAGAACCAGTACTTATTCCATCAAATTGCAATTTACTTGGTCATCATCAGCTTATTGCACGCGCTTCAAGGAATGTAGTGGTTTTTTTTTTGTGTTATCAAGCGATTTATTTAAACTGATAGAAAGAACGGTACATATTTTCCCGTTTTCTACCATTCAATTTCATCAAGTCCAACCCCGTTTTTCTTGCAACTTCATGTCAATTTTCACATGGAAGTATTTTAGCATTTTTAATTTTATGTTAAATAAACATTTTAAATGAAATTAATTTCACTAAAAGTAAACTTTGCAAAATATATGAAGTTTGTATAATTTGAAAAAATATAAAAAAATTCTCAACTTTAAAATCGCGTGTTTCCAGAGCAAACAAACCAAATGCACACTTCCAACTGCATACGCACGGTTATCAATTTAACACTCGTGTTCAGAAGTTTGAGAACACAAAAGAATTTTCACTGAACTCCAAAAAAGGGGTGTATTCTTTGTGAATGACCACCACTTATCACTTGCAGTGGATAATAGTATGAGTTAAATTCATTGTGATATTTTACTCAGCCATATTGAAAGTCTAAAAATTAAACTTATGAATTGTTATAAGTCCTTAATTTAGCCGGTGTTTACTTTCTTTAACTCTTTCTAAAGTCCCATTTGAGGGACTTCAAATTTTAATTTGCACATGTCTTATTTAAACTTGTTTATTCATGTTAAATTTAATATTTTGACAACATTTTCAATATGTTTTTCTTTTTTCTTTACTGTCATTATAAAAAAAGAAATTTGTGTTAATTAAAAAAAAATATACGATCACTTGTCGGCCTGACTATAAAAAGCAATTTTCTGATCATAAATTATGTGTTTTTTGTCTGTCAAAATTTTACATAAAATATAACAAGTGTTTTTAACTGCTGGTATTTTTAATTAAATATTTTTGCCAACTTTTTAAATTGTTTTTAATATTCTGTCGTAAATAAGGACTTAAAACACGTTTTAAGATATGTATTAATTAGTAAGTTATGTCCTTAAAATGGGGGGACATTTTAAAAGTATATTAGTTTCTTATGTTGACACATAATTTCTTTAGAGAAATGTCTAAGTGTAAAAAAAAACATAATGAGGGAATAACATTATTCGCTTAAGATCATTTTTATACATATTTTTCTGATAAAAAACACGAATGCTAAATAATTAAAATATTAATTTGATGAGCAAAAAACGGGTCTACCACTCGTCTTTTGATCTTTTAAATTTATAAAGGTCTTAATTCAAAAGATTCGCCTTTGCAGTAAACTAAAACGTGTTTCACCAAGAGATTTCTATATCGATTGAAGCAAATGGTGGGCGACACACAGTGCTCTATCCCATAGGCAAAACTAAAGATTAATAAACTGCTAAGAATAATTATGTAATATACATTTTTGTTAAGTTAGAAAAGTACCTTAAATAGATTTGTAAGTAGAATTCATACTTTTTGTTTACAGTGGAGGACACCAAAGACAAATAATTTTTGACCTAAATGTTTAATAAAAAAAAAACACTTTTACCTGGTTTACTAAAAAAATTGCCAAAAATTAATTCCTTAATATACGAGGGCGGATCAATAAGTCCGTGACTTTTTTATTGAAACAGTTTTTTTTTTACAAAAAAAATTTATTATTCAACATAATCTCCTTTAAGCTCAATACAGTTAGTCCAACGGTTCTCCAATTTGTGTATCCCTGCCCAAAAAAAAGGATTTTTCGAGGTCCATAATATCGGCATTTGTGTGACCAATAATTTCAAAAAAATTAGAAAGACGTCTTCGTTTCTACCAAAAATTAACTGAAGTTATATGTACTAAGTATTTTTTTTTTTTACAAGAAAAACATGAAAAAAATGGAAAGTAAATAATGTATTATTTTTGGGTCTACTCCAATATTTTAAAAAGTTTGACGATACTACATATCTATATAAATAAAAAATGAGTGATTTTTTATTTTTGATTTAGATACAACGTTAGGAGGTCTAAAGACTCTTAAAAAAAATTAAGATTTTCTGGCGGAAAATGGAAATTTTGTGTTTTTACACTATCAGAAAACAGACTAATTACACAGGATTAGACATTTTATGTGTATCGATGTTATACAATCGTCCACTTTAATTTTGTTTTTTTCATGACTTCTATTGTATAAATCCTACGATTCCGTATTTGATAACCCCATTTGCTCCTCAATACTTTCCACACGAAATTCTTCTTCAATCCAGTTGTTTATATCTGCATTCGTGAAAAGAAGTTCAGTACCAATTTGAGGTACAGGCGCACTTTCGTTTTCTTCCTGAATTGTATTTTGTAATATATCAAGGGGCATGTTATCCTCCTCACTCCATTCACTACCGAATTCGAGCAAGGCGTTTCAGGATTTTCAGATATTGGACATTGATATATTAACCCAGACCGTTTCTAGAATCTGAAATGCATTTTTTAGATTGAAACTTTTAATCCAAATTTTCATATTTTAATGAAATTTTTTAGTTTGAGCTTTTTTCCCTTCTCGCCAAGCAGCTGCTTTTTCATAAATTAATTTTACCAAGTTAATAACGTTTTGATCTAACGGTTGAATAAGCGCAGTGCGATTGGGCGGTAATTCATTGCTATAATTAAATCGTTATAAATTTTTAATTCCTCAACTAATTCAACTAGTTTAGTTCCTTTTACGGAACTAAACTAGTTATCATAAAGCACAACTGCTTTTTCCGGCATACCGTTTGGAGCCAAAAATTCTCGGACCTAAAAACTGTTTACTGAGCTGCTGAGAATGACGACAAATAGATTCGTCACTGTCTTCACGTATACTCTCAGCTAGAGCTGCTATATTCACTTCACAACGTCCTGGATGTGGTCTAACCGGTCGAGTATCATCCACAAATGTAAACTGGGACTTAATTTTGCCAATGATGTTGAAAATAGTGGTTTCAGAAGATTGATTATATGCGCCGTAAGTTCCTCGAATCGCACGAAAAATATTTACAGCTGAGCAATGTGGTGTGCGTTTTTCCATGATGACTTGCCAAAAGATACTGAAAAAAATGGTTAAGCCGTTTGATATGAGTCACGCGTGATCCCAAAAAAAGCATATTGAAAATCAAACCTCACAATTAATCAAACTTTATAATATAAAATACCTAGCACAACTAGGCTTGGTACACTTATATTTCAGTCATATGAACAGATAAAATAAAAAAAATTTGCGAGTAATTTCACTCAAATGAAAAAAAGTGCTATACCAGCGTTCATAGGCGGGTTCAAGGAGCTGCACAAGTGTTTATGGCTCTAAACAGGATATTTTCATCTTTCTACAACTAGTAAAATCGCTTTTAAACTTCAAGAATGCTATCCTTCTGAATTTCATTTTGACTAAAATATAGAGCCTAAAAAATGTTTAAAAACACAGCAGGTATAAATGGAACAATAATACAACATAACATTGCATAAACTCTGCTTTCCTACCAGTATAAAAAACGTTTAACTCACTATTAATAACATTTTAATAAAAAACATAATCCACCCGATTAAATAACTCGAAAATTAAAAGATTTTGTTTGTTGTGCTTAATTCCCAGTTTTTTTTTTCTTGATAAATACACTGAAATTTATTGCTGGAGGATAAGCTGTTTCTATTCTTATTTCACTGGTTGCTTAGGCCACATAATCAGGAAACGTTTTGAAAAGTCATAATTTAATTCTAATCAAAATTTAACAAAATTAATTTTTTTCTAAAACAACATAAAATATTTGTTTCCAGCAGCATGCCACACCCACAATTACCAATATTTTAATCCAGTTTTTTGGATACCTTATAGGGTATTCATTTAATCGGGGTTTTGCTTTAATCGGTTAATCGCTCGATTAATTAACCGAGGTTTTGGTTTAATCGGTTAATAATCGGTTAATTTTGCAATAAAGTTTTTTTTAAAAATTAAGTCATTTTAATAAATAAATATGCATAAATTATTTATTATTTGGAGTTTATTACTAAAAAATTAATAACATAACAAACATAAAAATTCTTGAACTAAAACGAGCAAACAAAAAAATAATTCATAAATATGTAAAGCTACTTACCCAATAAAAAATTTTCCTATTTTGCGAAGAACTTATGGTACATTTTAAAAAGAAAGCACACAATAAGCCATACAGAGATGCAGTAAGGTAAGTGAACGAAAACTTAATAAATTAAAAAACAAATATATAAAATTTTAAGAGCCACGACATTCTCTTACTACGAAGCAGGTTTGTAAGGGAGCATAACAAAGAATAACGGTAACAAAAAATTCAGTGTGCAAAGCTGATCGTTACATTCACCAATTTTTATATGCGCTGAATGAAGCGCCTTCTGTGTCAAAAATGTATTGCTTCAAAGTGGGAGCTCGACATATAAAATTCATGTCTTCCGTAAGCGATATGGTAAGCGAAACTTTTACGTTTCTCCCTTACAAACCTGCTTCGTTAGAAGCTACATTTTTTATTGGGTATGTTCACACTTATTAATATTTGACGTCCTGCACGCAACCACTAGTTTTATTAAAAAAATTTTTGATTTTGCAAAACGTTTGCTGGATCAAACATGATTTAATAGTTTCTTAATTGAATTATACAATAATCTTCTTACAAATAAAAATTGTTAAAAATAAAGGTAAAGCTTAATCAATTTGCTGCTCATGCTTTTTTGTATTTTTTCGTCAAATATTTGTTAGGTCTGGACGCTTAAAATATATTTTTTTAATTAATACATAAATATTATGTAGTAATTGAAAAATTCACTCTAAGATAATTTTATTTGTTAAAAAAATAATCTTTTAGAAAAATAATTTGGTTTAAATGTTTATGATTTAAGCGATTCTTTTCTTTAGTTTTGATAAAACTTGACTTGGTAAAAATTCTTTCTTTTGTCCTGTTTTAATTTTTTTTTAAATTTTAACTCTTCTAATTGTTTCGGTTAATTCTCTTCAAAGATTGATATGAGAAAATATGAGAAGAAACAAATAACTAAACATATATGTACATATAAAAAGTACGTGAAACAAAAAGCTGTTGACAGCAAACACTTATGTATTTAAAATGTATATCACTGAACACCTTCCTTGTTTGTATAAAAAAATATTTTCTAGGAACATACCTTTTGTATATGAGACGAAACAAATAATTAAAAACTCAAAAAAAAACATCGGTTAGTCGACTGAAATTAATCGGTTTAATCGATAATCGAAATTAGCAAATTTTAAATTGAATACCCTAATACCTTAGTTCTAATATGTTCGCTATCGAATGGCATTAAAATTTTTGAAATTGACGATAATAAAATATTGGACTTTTGGCCGATGCAAATAAATTTTCAGCCACTGTGCGAGGCAGAACGCTCTCGCTGGCTTAGTTCGTTTTTGGTCACAAAAAATTAGCGGTTCCTTAGAAGGCAGAATCCGTATGCTGTTAGAAAGATAGGAAACGATTATAGCTCAGCAAAGCCTTAAAGAAATGGATATTGTACCAACGTTTTACAATAAGCCCGCAAAATTTGTCAACACGTCCTGCATTTTTTAGTTATACACCCAACCTGTCGCGTTTAAGAAACCGATCCTTTATAGTTTAAGTTTAAGTAATTAATCTTCCAGACGTTTTTCTGATATTTGAGACAGGAAATGGCAGCTGCTACAATGTTTATTATAGACAGGGTTGTGAACTATTTCTGATCAAAAAGCGCCGTGCCCCCAATCAAAAAGCGCTAAATAAAATTTAAATAAAAAATGTTATTGAAATGATTGGCATAAAATCGTTTTAAATAAAAATAAATGATAAAGATTTTAAAGCGCAAATCCGTTTTTAGTTTTTTCTATCATGTCTATTTTTTTTATGGGCTAGATTAATATTTCACCCAAAATAAAGCGGTCATGCTACTAGGGTGTTCAATTAATCGGCTTTTTTTTTGTTCGATAAAACGATTAATCGATATTTGGTATTTTTTGACTTATTCTATTAAGCAAATAAAATTTTAAAATTATTCGATTAATCGAATAATTCAAAATCCAGAAATATTATAAATTAATAGATTTTATTCGATAAATTACGAAAAAATGGTACTTGATAAAATAAACATTATTAATTAAAAGTATTTTAATATTTTTTACACAAAAAAGAAAACAAACGTAACAATTTATACTGATAAAACCTTTCCAGCAATAAAAAAAATAAAACATGTGTTGAGATCATATAACTTTAAATGTACAAGCAACAAAACAGATCTTTTTAATTAATCTTTTATAAATAAAATGTTGTTTAAACTAACTCACTTAAACTTTTGAAATTGACCCCGATATTGCTCTAAACTTTACCTTCCCATTTGTTTGCCAATATTACGTTCAACTTAACAACTGACCACAAATCAACGTTGGCGCTTTCTTTATAAAAAATAAATATCTTAAAAAATAAATGTGCTTTATTAAATGAAAATTGTGTTCTAAAAAATTATTGGCCTTTTTTACAAAATACTTTGAGTCATGCTTCTATTTTGAGTTGTTTTAAATTAATTATCAAATTGACTGCAGCCTATGACACAGCTGTCAATTCAGAGAAGTTTGGACAAGCAGTTTTTGTGAACAACTTGAAAGTGATTTATTGAACTTGTGGCTCCAGGGTTAAAAATATTTTTTTGCATTTGTTTCAATAATAAGCAAAAATGAACGGATTACTGCATTATTTCAGAAATCAGTAAAAAATTACTAGTACGCCCATGTATGTGAATAACTCACTTAATATGGCGGTTTTTTTTTAATTCCAACGGAAACATACATTTGGTTTTTTTATTTGACTTAAAACTTTAAAAAAATATACATTTGACAGAAAAACCATATATGTATTGTTATTCGATTAATCGGCATAAATTCTTCGAATGATCCTTTAATCGAAATCAACAATTTTAAATTAATCGAACAATTAATCGTCTAAAATTGTTCGATTAATCGAAACGGAAATTATCGGCTGAACACCCTGCATGCTACTATACTTTATCATAAATTGAGAACGATTTGTGCGATTGTGATCATTAACAAAATGATTACGAATACAATTTCCTTTGAGAAATCGAAATAATATTTTTCTTAATTTCAAAATTAACGCCATTAATTCCGAAATTTGTTACGAAAATCAGGTATAAAAAACAAAGTTTTCCGGAAACACAAAAAACTGAATATCTCTTAAACCATTTGACTTTTCACGTTCCGGAGATGAGTTCTTTTCGAAAATTATTTTGGAATTTTCGTGGTTTCAGTAGCAAAACGGAATCTTTAGTGTATGCAATTTATCCAAACACACAAATATTCTAAAAATCTATAACGTTTAAATTTATATTGGAATAATAAGATAAGATTAACCCGTTTGAAGATTCATTTAAGAACTTCAAAATTTTAATAAAAGTAAACAACATTTTCAACGATAGATTTTTATTATAAAATGAACATATGGGTGCTTTTTTATCTGTTTATTAAAATTAAGAAACGCATACATTTATAGAACAAAAACAAATATATTTCTTCAAGATAAACATATGAATTAAAAATCTTCTTCTTTGTATATGTGCCTGCGAATAAATGACGGTTGGCCATTGCTGAATATCTTTATAACAATTTTGGAAATCGGCAATATGGATATCATTATCCTGCGAGAAGCTGCATTCACACATGTTCAAAATGAAGAAAAATACAAATTTAAATTTTTCTCCTGAAATGGTGTTCACTTTTCAGATTTTTTTAATAAATTGTCCATATTCAAACTTAATACTCACTGAAAAATTTAAATGCAAGCTTTTGCAAACTTAAACGCAAAACTTAAACGCAGATATTAAATATTCTAAATAAACATGGAAATGAGCCCTTTTCGAAATTCATTTAAAAAAGCCACCGTTTTTCACCGCTATGGAAGGGGTATATAACTTTTCATTCTCACAGTATATCGGTCTGTATATGTACATTCAAAAACAGCAAAAAACTCAATTTCCAAAAATTTGTACCAGAGCCCTTTTCAAAATAAATGATTCAATCATAAGAACAAAAATTTTACATTCACAGAAAAAAGTGTTTTGTCAATTAAAAAAATGGTTTTAAAAAGTATTTAAATTTAATTAATGTAATAATTGAATAAATTATTTTTTTAGTTGAAAGAAAATTAAAAATTTAATTATTATTTAATTAACATTTTAGTTGTTTTGTAATAAATTTTCAATTAAAATTTTAATTAAGTAACAAAAAATTTTAATTGACTTTTTTCGTTTAAAATAAAATAATTTAAACATGTAGAATTGTTGTTGGGAATTGTCAATATTTTTTTAAATAAATTAACACATTGTTTGAAATAGCAAAGTTTTTGATCATTTTTTTTAATTAAAATTAAAAATATCATTTAATAAAAATATTTTTTCAAAATTTGAACATTTTGAGTAATCAATATAATTATTTTGGTAATAGGTGCAAAATCAACAAATTGTTTGCTTGATATTATGAATTTGGAATAAATTTGGTGATTGGAGAAATTTATTAATTTTTTCTGTGCAAAGGAAAGCCCTCAAATTATTCATCAGTCACCTTTTTGTGGGGATATCTGAAAAGCAAAGTTTATGCAAACAAACCAGAAACGCTTGAGCAACTCAAACAAAATATTGGTGTTGAAATTAATGAAATACCGCGTGAAATGTGTGAGAATGTAATGAAAAAAGTGCTCAAAAGGGCTCCCATTTGTGAGGCTAACAGAGGCGGACATTTATCTGATATTTTATTCCATACATAATTGCCGACATTAAATAAAATACTTATCTATATAAGATCCATTCTCTTTCATTTAATCAAAAATTATATACAAACAAAGTAGAATACCTTCCCGGCGGACACCCTGTACATATTTCAAAAGTATTTGAGAAACGGTAACAAATTTTGGTTTAATGTTTCTTAATTTTAATATATCAAATAAATGTAAAATAAATGTTAACAGAAAAGCACTAAAACGAGCTAATAGCAAAATATGCGCTTTTTGATAGTTAAAATACACGTAATACACGTTTTTCCGCAAGAGCCCATCCCTTTGTGGTCGATTGGCCGGTGAATCGTACAACGCATTACAGGGAAAATTCGTTTTTTGGCCGGACTGCTCGTATGTGGAATAACCTTCCTGCTGAAGTCTTCCCTCTCACTTTCAACATGAATAAATTCAAGTCGAATGTTCACAAGCACTACTCCCTCTTTCCTCCTTCCCATAACCTATTTTCCTAGTTCCAACACAATGCAACGCATTAGTAGGGGTCATCCCCTGAGTGCTGGTCCTAACCAAAAAAAAAAAAGCGCTACATCTAGCGCCTAAAGCACTAAATTGGCAACTCTGATTATAGAGAACTCCTTGTCTACTTATATTTCTCCGATTTGCTTGTTAAGCCTAGCAAAAAATAAGTATTTCTCAGACACTTTGACCACGTACAATGACCTATCCCTACAACTATCTAAGCTGCAGAGTCTTCAATTTGAATTGATTGTATTTACAACATGATTTATTCAGTAAAGTTGTTTTTATTACAGACCATCTACAAACGGATTTCACAATATAAATTGCCATTTTAACATTGGAAAATTTGTCTTGTTATTTTAATTTGTTTCAGCAAATAATTGCATTAATTTAAAATGTATGCATTCACTTTTATTTAAACAAAGTAGCCAAAAAATCAAATTAAGTCATTACATGATACGCAAATATGACTACAAACTATGCAAAGTTAAGCAGAGATTTTCATCCGGCAAAAAAAAAATCGTGCCAATTTCCTATACACTTCTTTGTAACATTTAAATGCCGTTTTTAAACAAATTTTCCTTCTATTTTAAAATGCACAAAAAGAAAAATAAATAAAAAAAAATTGCTGAAAAGCGAACAAAATGAACGAACGATTGAATGAATGAATGAATGTTATTAAATGTGATGTTAGCTTAAGAATCACTTAATACAAATGAGATTTTCAATTTAATCTTTTTGTTTGCGTATTAAATTTGCATCGATAACTGTCTGTATTTGACCAACAGGCACACACACACACAATGTCACACAACACAAAACACCAAAAAACCCAATATAAAATGGGAACTATCTATAGACTGATGGACAGACATTTGGACAAAATATTTACTGTCCATCTGGTGCGACGATTTGTATGCTAAATTTTCAAGCCATTCATTATTTCAATGTTTGTCAATGTAAATATGGATTGCCATCAATGCTATAGCAAATATACGTATGTAAATAAGCAGAAATGGGCAAAATTATAGGGATATTTGTAGCACAAATTTTTAAAATAGGGAAATTTTGAAACACCAAATATTATGGACATATTGCTTTGAACTAAGAGATTTTTATTTGTTTATATTCAAGGAAAACTTTCATTTACAAAGTGGCAAAAATTCAGTAACTCTATTGCACAGTGGTGCAAAATAAAATTTTATTGAAAATCAAATTTGTCATTTCTACACAGCTACTTGTATATTGATTCGCATAAATATAAGTATAGCGAATGTGTATTAAGGCATAAATTGAGGACGAAAGGAGTCTAAAGACCTCTTAGCTTCCTCACCTTCTGCCCCAACTCAACATTTAGGGTCTCTTTCAAAGTTCTGATCTTATGCCCCACCAGATGCAACCTTAATTGTAATCTTACCAACTTTGCCACAACTTCCCAATATCTGCATTTAAATTCTAGTTCTTGTAGTGATTCTCGCATTCCTTCGTCTAGATTTACTATGTAGATTTTCCGAGGGTTACCAGGCAGGCTAGTTGGCAGTGACAAGTCTATCAGTTCGACGGTTGCGGGTTCGTTCAATACACCGTTCCAATACACCGAACTGAAGTTTACGTTACGATTGTACGGTTTATTAAGTTAGCTTATAAATAAGGGCTGTGGAGTCGGAGCTGTAAAGGCGGAGTTAAGGTTTTTATATTGGAGTTGGAGTCGAAGTGAGAATTTCAATTTCAATTTCAATTTATTTGATTTTTATAATATTTACATTTCATTTAATTAATATACATTTTAAAGAGTTTAAGATTTTTATCTTTTTCTGCTTAATTAATAAACTTTAACAATGTTTTATAATTTATGTACATATATACAATAGATTCTATTGGAGGTAAAAATGTAGCAAAAACCTATTTGACAATTTTTTTTATTTTTAATAAAACAACTAAACCTAACCTAACCTACTTACAATCCTAACTACGATGAGCGAGCTCATTAATATGTTCGTAACCAGAGCTCAGGCATCTGGTATTAAAATTTTCAGTGAGTCTTATTATCTTTTCTTTAACTAATTCTATACCCGCAAGAGAATGAAGTCGCTCTGTAGAAAAGAACCATGGAAGATTATAAATTAATTTCAGTAACTTATTTTGTGATATTTGCAATTTTTGTAAATGACAGTTCGAACTTGTCGACCAAACAGGAGCTGCATAGAAAATAACAGCATGGAAAATAGACTTTAAAATTAATTGTTTATTGCTAATGCTCAGTCTTGAATTTCTATTAATAAAGGGATATAATATTCGAGTTAGTACTTTTACCTTATTTATTATATACGGTATGTGGTCTTTAAATTTCATTTTAGGGTCAAGCATAACACCTAGATATTTAACTTTTTGTTCCCAATGAATAGAATTGTTGTCAAACATAATACAATTCTGTGGTAGAAAACAATCTTTGCGTTTTCTAGTAAAATATATTGCCTGAGTTTTATCAGAGTTTAACATAATTTTCCATTTGTTAAAATACGAATACAATTCTATTAAGGCCCTTTGAAGATTAGTAATTACATCTGTAGCCAAAATTTCGGAGCTGAGGACCGCTGTGTCATCAGCAAAAATTGACATAGTACAGTAGTTTAATTGGGGAAAATCGGCTGTATATAAATTGTAAAGAATAGGAGACAGGCATGAGCCTTGCGGACAACCTGCTGTAAGAGAAACACATTCAGAAGAGTATGAACCGATATGAACTTTAAAAGTTCGAAGATGGAGAAAACTCTGAATAATCTTTGTAAGCTGTATGGGAAAGTTAAAGTTTATCATTTTAAAAACAAGACCGTCATGCCATACTGAGTCAAAGGCTGCTTTGACATCGAGTAAGACCATGCCTGTTGATTTTTGGTTATTGAAGTTTTCGTTGACGAGGTTTCTTATTCTTATTAGTGGATGTGCAGTGTTGTGTTCTTTGCGAAAACCAAACTGCTGAGGCGGAATAATGTTATTGGCTTCCATAAACTCTACTAATTTAATTTTAATAATTTTTTCCAGGATTTTACTTATTGAGGACAATAAACTTATAGGTCGGTACGAAGTAGGGCAATCTGGGGGTTGTTTTGGCTTTTTAATCGGAATGACTTTGGATTCTTTAAATTCTTGTGGAAAATAACAAAATTTTAGGCAAGAGTTTATAACGATTGTTAAGAATTTAATTCCCTTTCGAGGAAGTGCTTTTAGACACATATTGTTGACACCATCAATTCCTGGTGCTTTTTTATTCTTAAACGACTTGATTATTACAGCGATTTCTGAAGTAGTTGTTGAGAAATCTTCCGAATGATTAACATTCAACGCTCGAAATGATTCAAGAGTATTATAAACTAATGAATTTGTAAGAGGGTTTCCAAGATTTGCTGAAATTGAATGGTTCAAAGCAAATGTTTGAGCCAAAATTTCACCTTTTTCTTGGTTGGTGGTATAACGGTAACCGTTTTGCTTCAGAATTGGAATACTTCTGGACTTCTTCCTTAGTATTTTGGTTAAATTCCAAAATGGCGGAGAGCCTTTATCAAGAGTAGATAGCAAGTGATCCCATGATTTATTTCTGAATTTTTCAATCTCTTCACGAATTTTTTGATTTAAAATTTTCACTTGATACTGGTCATTTATATTCCTATATCGTTGCCAATCTCGCCTAAATTTATTTCTTTGTCGAATCATATTTTTCACGAAAAACGGTAGGGATTTCCTTATATGTGATGTATATCTCTTAGGAACACTACCCTCAATTGCATCGCTTAATACCTGTTTGAAGTTTAAAAGAAGACTATCAATATGTTCAAAGTTTGTGATACTGTTGATATTTGGTAAATTAAGGTGACGATTTATGAATCTAGCGAAGTTATTCCAGTTAGCATTTACAAAGTCGTATTTGAACGTTGTTGTGTTATTATACGAACTATTTAAAACGATCTTCACTGGCAAATGGTCAGAGCTTAAGTCATTTAAAACTTCAGCATGAGACATAATACCAGGCAAATTTGTTAAAAATATGTCAAGAGTAGAAGCTTGCCTATTAGCACTTGCAGGCACGTGAGTATGATCATTTGGATATATCATTTCAATGTTGTAAGAGTCCAACTTTTCGTGTAGGATATTTCCCCAACTGTTTGCCCTTAAACAACCCCATGATTGGTGTCTACAGTTGAAGTCCCCACCCAGTAAATATTTATCATCACGACTAAGTTTGTGAATATCCGAAGCAAATTGTCTTTTCCTTATTCCGTCTCTGCCGACTAAACCACCCGGAAAGTAGCACGCGTAAATATTTATACAATAGGTGTTAGTAAAAATTTTAACTCCAATATTTTCTATTAGGTTAGTATTAATTATAGGAATTAATTGGTGAGGTATATTTTTTTTAATAATTACTGCTACCCCACCCCCTCTTGAATTAATTCTGTCGTTTCTGTAAACATAAAATTCATTGTGTCTTATAGTTATATCCGAGTTTAACCCTGTTTCAGTAACTAAACAAACCTGTATATTATTAGAAATTAAAAATTGGAATAACTCTAATCTTTTGTTGCGAATGCCTCTTGCATTCCAAGTTATCACATTGATGTCATTGTATGCCATTATGATAAAAACTTAACAGCGAGGTTTGTAATGACCTCGAATTGTTCTGCTTTAGACTTACAGTTTTTCAGATTAGTTATTAGCTCTAGAGTTAGGTTTTTGATTTCTTCTATAGAAAATAAATCGTTAGGACCGCCGCGTCCGCAGTTATTTGTGTTATTTCCACTGCTGGTGTTTATGATGTCTCTGTGTGATATCCAGTTACCTGAGGGGGCTGGTACACTTTGGCGTAGCGTGTTGGGATAATTGTTATTATAGTTGCCGTTTAATTGACGTCCAGAATTATTACGAACACTTCGTCGTTGTACTGGTTGCAAACGTTGTCGAATATTCAAATAGTTGATCTTGCTAGGGCATTGATCGAAAGTAGACTTGTGCGAGCCATTGCAATTAGCACATTTAGCTGCAGTTTCTGTGCATTCCAGAGTCTTATGTTGACCAGCGCAATTTGCACAAAAAGTTTTGACCTGGCAGCGATTTGAGCCATGGCCAAACATTTGGCAGTTGTGGCATTGGGTAATCTGCGTTTTATGGGCTTGCTGGTATTCCCATCTCACTTTCAGGTAATTTATTACCGAATAATTTTGACGTAATTCTTTAACAGTAATAGTTTGTCGCTCAAAATAAACGACATATATTATGTATTCTGCATTATAAGTGGTTTTTTTTGTAACAATTTTTACATCTGTACATTGTAGGCCCAAATCAGACAAATTTTTTTTAATGATTTTTGGATCTTTTTTATCCATACCAAACAGAAGGGCTTTATATGGTTTTTCGCTTTTTGTAGCATAAGTGAAATACTCATATTTGTCTTTGAGTGTATTACGTATGGTTTCAAAATCTGTTTTAGTTTTAAGGAACAATTTAAGGCCAATTGAAATTTTTCTTATGGCATAGTCTGAGATATTGTTTAATTTACAGAGCTCGTGAACTTCTTCAATTTTAACTTTCAAAATTGTAATTGGAGGAACGTGAACTTTAACAGTTTTTTCCATGATCATTTCATCATCATTAGTTTTATCTTCTTCAAGTGTTTGAAGGGGAGAAAAATAGTTGTTGTAGTTTGATGTACTTTGTACATTATCATTTGCTTTTGGTTTTTTATTATTGTTTTTAACGCTCATTGCGTTTACATTGTCTCTGGTATGTGACCGTTTAATTTTATTGTTTTTGTATTTAATAGTTATTATTTTTTTTATTTTTTATATATTTTTTTTTTTTTTTTTTTTTTTTTTTTTATTATTATCTTTTTTTGGGTTTTTTCATAAATTGTATTACTGTAACACAACACTGCGAATGAAGCAAGGTTATCAATGAGAGTATTTAAAACACGTCTCTTGAGAAAATTGTTCTGCTTTTCATATGTTAATTAATATATTTAACATCAATGAGGAACGTCTTAGAATTAAAATATCAATTTGAAATTTTTACAGAGTAATTTTCTTGCTATATTAAACAATTAAAAAGGTACTGCTTTAAAAAAAGGATTTTGAAGTCAAATAAAGACCAGTCTCATATACATTTAGCATCAAGGCGAGAGTAGAAGTCGGAGTCGGACTTAAAAGATTTCAGCGGTTGGAGCTTTGATATAAATTGTGTTTGTAACATTCAACATAAAAAAAGAAATTCCGACCTTACAGTTTTTCTGGGTATTTCTTTATATGCAAATCACAGCAGGATAGTGTCGATGATACCTGAAATATGTGGATATTAAAAGCGCTGATTGTAAAAGATTGGGCTCGTGTCGTACCCAACTTTCATGTTTTCGAATAAATCTTGATACTTGAAAAAGTTTTAATTGTAATTGTTTCACGGAAAGCTTTCATGTGAAGAAATAAGAACACTCCAGTGCACAGGTGTTTTCGTGCATAAGTTTTAAGTACTGATTACACATACTCTACTACTGATAACAGTAAACGTACGATCTTTAGGGTCATCGATAATACGGATTTGATACGCTAATCATCAAATGAGGCCAAAGTTGCCTGGTTTTTTGATTTTTGAGTGTGTTTTATTGGCGACTGGCAATAGTCTTTCGCCGAAACCTAAGATTACAAAAGAGCAGCAGTCCTTCAGGTCCAGTGAAGCCCTCAAGGTGTTACCAAGCTTGGCAAGCTTGTTCGTGCTAATGTCTCCTCTTTATGTCTCATTGCCCATTGGACTCCATAAAAGCTGATATTGAACTTCTCAGTTATTTCGATTATAATGTCTTTATAAAGAACTGCTGTGAGGTGAAAGTCTGTGCGATGTATAAAGGTTGAGGTCTCTTAAAAAAATATTAAATATAAGGTTGATACATTGGACTTAAAACCACCTATTAACTTCTCAACTCCTGTCGTGAATTCCATTTTTTTTACGCGTTTCTACATGACATCTGTGTGATATAGAGGCGATCCCAGTGACAACGGAAAGGTGGATTTTAGAGTTATTTCTGAGTTTCCGCAATTTCTTCACCTATCATGTTCTATGGTTGTAGCTTACAGAGAAATATCTAAGGCATCCATCGATGAAGTATTGTATAAAGCACACATAGTGATACACATTGAAGTCGTTGTAGTGCCTTCCGAAGACGTCCTAGATAGATTTTTTTCTCCAAGATCCAATGCTCCTTATATCCTTAAGATATTGTTATTCTTCTCCACTGTGTAGCAATAATAATTTTATGCGATCCTCTACTTCCAAAATTCTAGCCCTCTGCTATATAAAGCTTTAGTAGTCAGTTTGAAAAGCGTAAAATCATCCTACTTCAGTGCACCTAAGGTGTTACAAGCTATATTTTAACTAACTGTGCTAATACTTTTGCCACACCCTTATCAATAATATTTAACCTAAAATTTGATATGGCTACTTTCCTCAATTTTGAAAAAAAGCTTAAAGTAAAACTTTGTCATTGCTTGGCAACTTAAAGCCATGCTGAAAAGGAGATAGTAATGACGATGTTAGATGAGAGAGACAATCAGTTATGCACTTTTCCAAGAGTTTAAAGATAGCACTTAGTTTAACGGTACTCCAATAATCTGATACCTTTGAGTTGTTCCCAGACGTAAATAGCGGAATTATACATATACCCGCAAAATATATTTTTGTTTATTAAAAGGTTTATTAAACAAATTTTCATAGGAAATTCATTTCATAAACCTGCTATAAGCCTAAAATATTTTTTTTTTAAATATGCGGGTATATGTATAATTATCGAGGAGTGACTGTGGGCTTCTAGTATGTTTTATAATGGATCACTGGTGGATGCCAGTATATGCCAAAAGGGCGGGGCAACAGACTACAACATTTCCTGCCGTTATGTTGTTAATATAAGTAAACGTTTAATTCAATTGATGAAATTTTTAATTAAAACTGACTTTATTTTTGATTAATAATTTAATTGAAAAAAAAATAACTGGCGAGAATTATTCTGTGTACTTTGGGTGACAGCCAACATTAATTAGTTAAAGAGTTTTTGGATCTTGTTATTTTACTAGATTCAAAATTAGATTTTATAAAACACATTATGACAATGATGAACAAAGCTGGTGGAGTACTTGCTTTTATAAAGCGTTCGGCTAAGGAGTTCACGAATGCAAGCAACAACTTTTATTGTTCTGCTCAACTTGGAACCCATCCGAGTCTCTTCCATCCTTTTCCGTTAGACTTAGACGCTTTAAATTGCCTTCATTAGAAAGGCGAAGAAAAGTGCTTAACACTACGTTCTTAGTTAATTTGCTTAATGGTAATATTTGTTCTGAATTCCTGGTTAATAATGTAAAAGTCAACGATCGACTCCTAATTGTATCTTCAATTACGCAAATTCTAATAGTTTTCGGAGAATAAACAAAGAAAACTGGAAGAAACTTCGTATATAACTATGGGACTAATGCAAATTTTATTCAATTGTCCATCACTACTATCGTTTTCAACGCAACTGTGCCTGCAGACATTGGAACTATGATAATATAAATACAAATATATTTGTATGAAAATTAGTAGCAGCAGCGGTGGCTACAGCAACAGCAGTAAGCAGGTCGTTGTCATTCTGGGTGCATGATGACGATTGTGGTGAGGATGACGATGGTGGCATGAAAATGCAAAGATTCACACAAACATGGACACACAATGTTTGTCACCATACAAGTACAAATACAATTTTGATGGCCCATATGGTAAATTTTACTTCGAATTGTACATATACATACATCCATACATACACACATACATACATAGCAAGCAAGCGGATATATAAATACAACATACATTTCTATTTATTGGCTTGACTTTAACAAACATTTACCTATTGCACTAAACATTGGACACTTTAGTACACTCGAGAGGTAAATGTTTATTATGAAATTGGTAGTAATATAAATTTTTCTAAAAATTAAAAAAATTTATATTAAAGAAATTCGCGAAAAAAGTTCATATAGAAAAATGTTAAGCATTTATAAATGTTACATGTTCGCGGTGTTCTCGTTTTAGACCTTACACCGAACGCCAAGACAGATACGTAGGGCTCATTGTACAAATTAAAATCTTTGCAATCACGTTTTCATGTTTTCTCTATAATTAATCAGTCCAGTGATTTGGGAATGGCAGATGTATTATCCCGAAATATTTGAATCTATATTAATGGACAATCTTGAATAGACATTCTGAGCCGGCTTTTCGAAAATCGGGGTTAGTTACGTAATATTCTCTAAACAAGACTAAACAAGATCGCAGCATTTGTAATGCAGAAAAACTAGGAAAGATTCTCCAGGAAAATGCACAAAAATCACTGATTAATAGACTTTGTGCTCCGATAAAATCATATCGAAGTTTTGTTGTTATTTAAAATTTACCTACTGCTCCATCAATTTACCGATTTGTCAAGCGGTTTCGGCAATAAGGGCCTGCATGTGATCTTACGCGTGCCAAAAGACCTTGTGTAGTCCAAAATGATAAAAACCCCGAAACTTCCACGAGGAGAAGCTCTCAGTAGTAAGCGATGTATGTCTACGTGGTCTTTGCCAGGAACTTTACATAAATTACACCTTTTCCCCATATAAGAGACAATTGTGGTTTCAACAAGATATAGCCGGAGCACCAGCGCATTCACCCGATTTAGCTGTTCCCGATTTTTCAAGAACTATCGAACAGCTATGGCCAATATCGTAGTGGTAGTGCACAGAAAGAAAAACACTCGGGATAAGTTAAGCTTTTTATACTTACTTTGAGTACGAGTCGTACTCAAAAATTCAAGTACGAATAACACTAAAATGTACTAACAACAAGCCTAAATGGGATAACTTTCGAAAATCATTCCCGGAATTTCTTAAAGTAAGTATAAAATTCTTAAACCAAGTACAAAAAAGATTGAACTTTTCGTTGGTACTGCCACTCTAAGAGTAAAATTGCAAATTCAGCGTTTTAATCTCATATATTGAAATTTGTTGTAGTCACTACAACAACACCCCACATGTAGCTAAAAAATGATTGGCTTGTTGTGTATAGAAACAACAAAAACAACAGAACAGGAATATAACTCTTTAAAAAGGAAAATTGTCTTGCCTTCAATTTCTCACTTCTCATTTAGTTTATATTCTTAGCTAAATATGTAAATTAAGTTTTTAAAGTAAAAAATCATATCGGGCATGGTGGTGGTGTTTTATAATGGGAACTTTGTAAGGTGTGAAACAGGTAAGTAAATTAATTATAACAATATTCTTCATCTAATTTCAATTTTGATTTATTTAAAGTACGAATGCGGGATTAAATCAACTTTATAACACTTGACTTAAGTACATTTTGTGATTGATTCAATCTCAGTTTTACTTAAATCAATCTCATTTTCGGATTATTGTAAGTACGAATTCGGGATTAAATCAATTTTATAATTCTTGAATCAAGCGCATTTAGAGATTGATTCAATCTCAGTTTTACCTTAATCAATCTCATTTTCGGATTATTTTAAGTACGAATCCGGGACTGAATATGGATAACTTGAGTATTTCGCGATTGAATAATCCGTACTTGAATTAATCTTTCTGTACTTGATTCAAGAAAATCGGTACTCACCGTACTATTGATACCGCTTCGGATTGATTTGAGTACGGTTGGATTGATTTTTCTTTTGAGTGTGAGAGCTCTAAGAAAAGTTATAGACGAACACATTAATGGATATCATTTGACAAGCAGTATCTTCATAACATAAACTAGACATATTTCCAAATTATAATCTTATTTTAAGAAATTAAAGAAAAAAATAAAAATTTAGTTCTAATCACCAAACTTATAGAATTAAGCAAACAATTTTTTGACCTATTACCAAAATATATTGACTATTACAAATTGTAAAAATTGAAAATTGTTGTTTCTAATAGATGATAATTTTAATTTCCCTGCGGGAAATTTGTATCAATTGTTCCAACAGACTGGTCCTGGGAATTGTGAAAATAGAACAAGTACAAAAAGAATATTTCATATTTCCAAATTATAATGTTATTTTAAAAAATTAAAGAAAAAAATAAAAAATTAGTTCTAATCACCAAACTTATAGAATCAAGCAAACAATTTGTTGACCTATTACCAAAATATATTGACTATAACAAATTGTAAAAATTGAAAATTGTTGTTTCCTGCTAATTTTCCTGCGGGAAATTAAAATTATCATCTATTAGAAACAACAATTTTCAATTTTTACAAGAAAGAACTCATGACCACACAGAAAATAATGTTGTCCCAATTAAAACATTAATCAAAAATAAAATCAGTTTTAATTAAAAATGGAATGAAGTTAATTAAACGTTTAATCAAGTGAATTAATTAAACGTTTAATTTTAACTATTAATTTGTTTACTGGTGCAAATTAATAGTTACAATTAAAATTTGAATTCACTTGATTAAACGTTTAATTCACTTGATTCAAATTTTAATTAAAACTAATTTTATTTTTGATTAATGCTTTAGTTGGGGCAATATTTTTGGAGAGTTTTTCTGTGCAGTGAAAGGAGAACCAATCATTTAACTGGTATCTTAAGAACTAAAAGGTAGAAAAAGTAATGAATTAAAGTACTGTATTCACCGGTGGTGTTACACATTTTTTGGGACTTTCTAAAATTTAGTTCTCAAATGTATTTCAAGGACGTGTTTTATTGAAATAATACTCCTTTGTGGTAACTAACACTAAACACGTTCATTGAGAATAGATGTTTGACTTGTCGAATGGTGGCTGTTAGGTATCAATTGACCCCTTCCAATGACAAACCCATGAAAAAGTTATAGGTCCCATTCATATAAAGTGTTATAACTAGAACCAGTCTCTACCACTAAACCCCTATCACGGGACTACTTTGGTATCAGTTCACTTCCCTCTAGGGTTAGATTAAAAATATGATCAAAAAACTTTGCCATTTCAAACAATGTGTTAAATGATTTAACTAAATATAACTAAGGTTTTTACAATTCCCAACATCAATTCTACAATTTAAAATTATTTTATTTTAAGCGAAAAAATCCATTAAGATTTTTTGTTATTTAATTAATATTTTAATTTAAAATTTATTTCAAAACAACTAAAATGTTAATTTAATCAAAATTCGATTTTTAATTTTTTTTCAGCTAAAAAGTAGTTGATACAATTATCAATAAATTTCAATAAATTTTTTTAATTGATAATATTTTTTCTGTGATGCCAACCTTAAATTAAATCAGAAAGAAAAAAAATTGTTATTAAAAAAATATAACGTTACTTATATTTGTATTTATGTAAAAGACTACAGGCACCTCGATCCAAACGATCTGTTGTGCAGCCTATGTATCTCAACATTTCAAGTTTAGGGTACATATAAAGCTTATTACCCTGCCTGGTGAGATACCATGTACTTCAGTTGGGCTCATTATTTGACTCCCGAAAAATTTCAGTCTGGAAATCCCCAAGGCAGCAGAGCAGATGTTCTGACGTTTCGTTATCAACCTCACAGAATTTGTATATCCTGGTACATATATAAACCATTATCAACTGGTGGTATCTAAAACCATAGTGCCCCGTAAATAGGCCAACAAGCAGTCTTAGTTCCGCCTTCTCAAGAAGGACTAGCTAACCTGCTTTGCAACGGGACAGTTTCACAAATTTCTTGGACTATCTTAATCCAGGACGTCCATGTGTAAAAGAATTCACGTTCGAACCAATTTTGTAACCTCCTTCTAATGTGTCCGATAGTGACGCCGAATAAAGGCTTAGGGCCTATAAATGGACGGCGAGTGCCCCTAATCGCCAAGCAGACAGCCCTTTCGTTACCCACATGGCCCTCATGGTCGGGCATCCAAGAAAAAATCAAGGCAGTGTGCTTCTCCAGACCGTTCAGGCCCGTTAAACAGTCCATGACTAACCTGAACTATACCTCCAAAGAAGATAGTGCTCTAAGAGCGGCTTGGCTATCCGACATTATAAATAATCTCACGCCCTTTGCCCTACTCCTTAGACACTCCTCAGCGCATATGAGGATGGAGTAGATCTCCGCCTGAAAGATCGTATGCTGTATGCACTTTGGAAGCCCAGACTCTGATGTCCGCCCCCGGTTACTAATTAATGTTTAAAACATGTGCCTCTCAGCCCTTCTGCATTTTACTTAGGTAATTAATAGGATAGGCCTATTTCTGATATTCTTAAACCATTACGATTCTCCTTTTTCGAGTGTATTTCATGCGTTTATGTGGGTATTCTTTTTGATGGTAGGTTAGTTTTGTGGACATTGGCCGCTGGCTATAAAGTTTGTAAAAGCTTTTTGTACATGAACTCAGGCAGGCTAACCAACCGGCCAGCCAGCAAAGCAAGCAAGTTGGCTGGATGATACGTTGGCAGACTGGGCACAAACACATTTTGCTTTGCGCATTTCAAATAAGCTTCTTAAAAAAACATGAACTGCAAATTATTCTCAACATTTATCGTTTGTTATCAATGGCTGCGTGTATCTGTCATTGTTTCTATGATAATATGCGATACGAAATGATACGATACACCTCGATATCGAATAATATGAAACACACACACACGTTCCTTGACGAATGGGATTCTCTTTGCTCTGCCGTCTAGGCAATCGATTGAAGTTTCATTTACACTATTAGCTCTTGGAAAACAGAACTGATGTAAAATGGAAACAGTTTTTTTTGTTTTTTTTGGAAAATTTTCTTCGAAAAAGTCAGATATGTCAGCGACAGTGATCCATGTTTTTTTTACGTTTATATGCCAGTATGAGTGTTTGTGAGCTTGGATGATAATGATGGTGTGGTGGTGACATGACATGGATGTGCAAATATTCAATTTATTTGGTGGTAGTAAAATGAAATAAGTTGACAAAAAAAAAACTATAATTTCATTTACTTTTTCTAAAGAAAAAGAGTATGAATGTGTAACGTACGGCTTGCAGTTGCAATGTCGTCATTTGCCAGTTTGTGTTTGCCTGCTATTTATCGACATTACAACTGATAGATGACTGCCAGAGTGACTGGACAAACTGAATGGCTAAATGTCTTGCTTACTGGTCAGATGTTGAACTGCTGGGTATGAAAGTACACATGTACTTTATTCCACAGTGGGATATTGTTAAATGATTTTGAATATAAATTGTTTATTGTTTTAAACTGGCAAATATCGTTAGGCTTGAAAGAAGTGTATGCAACTTAAAAGATAGAAGTACATAACACGCGTAAATTCTTCGACGAGTATCGTGCGTTTAAAAACTTTAGCACATGAAAAAATGCAAGTTACAAAGCGCGCAGTATAAAAGCCTTCCCTGTCAGCTTTTTTTTTAATTTGCTTAGAACTTTTCTTATAGAATTCCAGGCCTTAGCTCTTTTGTTTTTTGTTTTTTTTTAATTTTTTATTTTTTATGCAATACTGTATATTTTATCACTTAAGTCTTCAATAAGTTTTTCCTCCGTGGTTCCCAAATTTGCTTAAATTACTATTTTTTTGTCAGCTTATTACTTGTCAAAAATACACAAGGCGTTAAAAAGTTCAAAGGTAACCAACTTTCTATCGCAAACGCGTCAAAAAGTTGTCTATGTTACAAAATACAAATTTTAAAATAACAAACATTAAAAGTTGAAAAAAGTGAAAAAGCAATAACTCTAAGGCCTAATAAATCAGAGCAAGTTAAACTCTGTTTTTGGTTTAAAATGTGTTTCAACCAAGATATCTATAAATCAGTAAACATATAAACCATCTTTAAGCGCATAAAATTGGGCGTTTAAACTACTAATGCAGATCATATGAATTTGACAACATTTATTGTAGTGCTGCCACATGTTACCTTTTTAACTACATATAATACATGGGACACTGATTTACAACTGTTGAGTTTAAACTACATATAAATTTAAGTTTAGTTCAACTAAACCAGCGTTTAAACACTCACTGATTTATTAGCCATAAGTGTAACTACGTCGCCAAAATATGGCTAACGTTAAACTACCATTTAATAATTTATGCTTTTTTACTTTTTTCAACTTTTAAAGTGGTCTAAAATTTGTTGTCTCAAAATTTGTATTTTGTAACATAGACTACTTTAGTTCCAAGCTAACCAGTTTAACTTTTTTTTGACAGAAGTCTAAAGCCCGCTCGCGGACTAAAGCGTCTTATCGAGGATAAAATTCACAGTCCTCTTAGGAGCTGCACTAATAGAACTAGAACTAAACTTAGACCGAAATGAAGTAAAACTAGAACAGCATAAGAACAGAACTGGATTGGAACTAAATTAAAACTTAACTAGCACTGAACTAAAACTAAACTAGAATTAGAACTGAACTAGAATTGAACTTAAAAGTAATTCGAATTAAACTCGAAACTAAGCTTAAAACTTAACTAGAAGCTGAACTGTATACGATACCGCCAACGACGTTGCATACAAAAATTTATCAAAAGCCAAAGATACAATGAAAAAGCAATTAGATGTCGCAACATAATGGAGCTTTACGTAATTCCTACATGTCGTCAGCTCATTATTGGTTTGACCTACCGACCGTTTAAAAAAAAAAAATGCTGTTGGGTATATATATTTTGAATACATCCTTTCAGAAACTTAAATCTGTTTAACGAAATATTTTATGGCTTCTGAGATATGAAGCATTAATTTTGCTTTATATAAACTATTTTAAAGTTTATTAAGTAGCCAATGCTCTTATTACTCAAACAAAACGATAAAACGTAAATTTTACTCTTGACTTGATTCATTGCCGTATGAAAAACAAGAAGTTAAAGCCAAAGCAAAATAAAATGACAACAGGAAAATATATTTAAGTCTGGCTTTGTTTCATTGCCGTAAGAAAAAAAGTAATAAAAAAAGTCAACAGCTCAATACATAAAAGTAAGAATACGTATGCAGAACAAAAAGCTACCTTTTAGAAATAAATTTCGAAAAGTGGCGTATGCGGCACAAAGCAATAATTTTGACTTTCCATCAAATACCAGTAATTTCTACGTTCGTTAATGAACGTTCACCAAAATTTATTTTTTTTTTCTTCAAAACATATGCCAGAATCAGTGGTGCAAATACAAAAAAATTCTACCGGGTATATTTTCAGAAAACTTCATGTAGGCCTTCATTATCGTTGTGCTCCACTAAGAATTTTGGGCATATACGCCAAACCAATTATGAGCCGACTATGTATTAAACGTAAAAAACATATACTACAGAATTTTAACAAGCGAATGATATACATTGAATTGAAGAAATAAACGGTTGGTGTTTATTTTAATTATTATCGACCCTTACTTAATTTTATTGCTTTGTTTTTTTTTTAGAAAACTGTAATCGGGCTTATCTTCTGTGCAAATAAAAATATTAATTCATAGTTTTTTCTTCCGACGTTTCGTTGGAGATTCCCACCATCTTCAGGGAGATAATTTTATTATTGATATATAACACTGCGGAACAAAATTGAACTTTTTTTGTGCGGCCGGGAACTTTGTGTAATTTTTTTTACTAATTTGAGGTCGCTGATCAGCTCCAGTTTTAGAGATATACCGTTATGTCCAAAATTAAGGTACTTTCAGCACATATATTGAAATAACATGAAAATGGTGCATCATATTCCCTTAAGAAAAAAAACCGAAATTCGATAACAATATTATCTTTAAGACGTACTAACATTGTTTTAAATTTGGCCAGTAATTTCAGAGATATTGTTGAAGTTTTTAAAAAAACAAATAAAAATTTTAGAAAAAAAAAATTTTTTTGTTCTTTAAAAATTCATAAAAAATAAATGTGCAACAAAAATCACAGTTTGGGTCTAAAAGCATTTAGTTCAACATATTTCGAATTAAATGAGCTTTATTTCATTGCAATCGGTGCACAACTTTTGATTGTATTCGCAATTAAAAAGTGTCTGAGGAAGCCCGAAACAAAGATTTTAAAAACTACAGAGAACATTTTTCTCGCAAATGTAGTCGGGAGAATTACAATCGAGACAAATCAAATAGGTTCCTACTAAGTTCAGATCCAATCCTATCTGGTAAAACAAAATTGCCCAAAAAAAATTCCACCAACTTCCAAAATAAGTAGTAGATCTACTAGTTTCGCCTTCAGTTTTGACGAACGTGGCACCAGAAGGCACAAATCATGATACAGATGACGACGGGCATATTTTTTTAAATAGCAGGTCAGAAACACATGTCTTATAATAAATATATACAAGCTATTTATATTTTTGAACAAAACGCTCAGCAGACACATCCGTACAGTGAGTCCCGAATTTAGTTACATATATGATACAATAATCCCCCTTTCGTCTACGTAATTATATTAAAAATAAAGTGATTACTATGTAAAAATTTTATTACTAAAAAATCCGACTGAGCCAGAGCTATTTTTTAAAAGGGGGCGTTGCACCGCCCTATTCCACCTTGGCTGTAATTCATACTGTACGATCAACATATATACAAAATCTCATCTTCATATCTCTGATAGTTCATGAGATACATATATCCATTCAAAGTTTCCGATTATATGGGCGGTGCCATGCCCCTTTATCCAATCATAACCAAGTATATCCAAGCACTATTAGCAGGTCAACAGGAAAAGTTTCATGACAATCGGTCTATTACTATGGCCGCTACAGCGATTTTTAATAGGGGGGTGGCACCGCCCACTTTTCCAAAAGACGTGTAGCCTATGTCACTCAGTGATAACGTAGCATTCTAATAGTGAAAGAATTTTTAAAATTGGATAAGTAGTTTAATTAAACTCCATTTTTTGAGATATCACCTCACAGTGCAGAGCCTTGTTGATAAATCATTTTGGTGAGCACTTCAATTCACGTTTTTCTTCGGTAAATTGGCCACCTAGATCGTGCAATATCACACCTTTGGACTATTTTCTCTGGGGATATATAAAGTCTAAGGTCTTCAGAAATAAACCAGCTACGATTGACGCTTTGGATCACAACATTACTCGTGTTATTCGTGAGATACCAGTCGCTATGCTCGACCAACTCGGCCAAATTTGACCTTCTGAATGGACCAACTCAGACGACGTCATGGCATTTTCAAACAGTAAACACCATAAATTGTTTTTAACCGATAACACAGTCCAACACACAAAAAAATAACAATGTTCTGCCAACTGATTCTTGAAGAGGTGACAAAAAAAAGTGTATCGGCGTCTTAAAAGTTTAACCCTTAAGTTTTTCCTTATTTCTGGTATTAAAGTTGCATTTTCGACTCATATTATAATTTCCTGGCAAATATTTTCGCAAAATATTTCAACTACATAATCCCTGTTTTAAGGGTGTTATTTGCATTTTTACAAAAAAAAAAATTGCAAAGAAGAACAATTTACAGAAGAGTAAGGGGGTTAATGCATACCAACAAAATATTGCTTGTAATGGTCTGAACAAATCTTCTGAAGACGCACAGAAAAAAATATCGCAGGTAATAATAACGAAAAAATTTAGTTAACCTTTAACGAAAAAAATAATCATATAAACTAAATTTTTTTTTCAAATCAACTGTCGGTTTATGTTAAGTTATATACTCGTACATAAATACATATGTACGTAAATTACAAATTTGAGAATATAAATTTTTTATAGCTGTTTGAGTTATAAGAGTAAATTATAAGTTATATTTCTAGGTTTTTTGTACAAAATATATAAAATTAAAAAACTAACTTATTTAGTTATTTAAAAAATAAATTATTAAAAACTATGATAAATCAATTAATCAAGATTTTAAATAAGCAAAATAATGATTAGTTGATTTAAATGGAATTTAAATAAAAAATTCATTGTTTTATTATACACTGCGGAACAGCCATTTTGCGGCCTGGAACTTTGTGTAATTTTTTTTACTAATTTGAGGTCGCTGATTCCAAATCTTACCTTCATTTTTCTCTATCAGCTCCAGTTTTAGAGATATACCGTTATGTCCAAAATTAAGGTACTTTCAGCACATATATTGAAATAACATGAAAATGGTGCATCATATCCCCTTAAGAAAAAAAACCGAAATTCGCTAACAATATTATCTTTAAGACGTACAAACATTGTTTTAAATTTGGCCAGTAATTTCAGAGATGTGCAACAAAAATCACAGTTTGGGTCTAAAAGCATTTAGTTCAAAATATTTCGAATGAAATGAGCTTTATTTCATTGCAATCAGTGCACAACTTTTCACAATTTACCGAATTGATAAAAATTGCGATTTCCATAAAAAAAAACGTATTTTAATGTGTATGTGTGAACAAAAAAAAAAAAAAAAAAAAAAAAAATATACATTAAAATATGTTTTTTTTATGGATAAATTGTGAATACAATCAAAAGTTGTGCACCGATTGCAATGAAATAAAGCTCATTTCATTCGAAATATGTTGAACTAAATGCTTTTAGACCCAAACTGTGATTTTTGTTGCACATTTATTTTTTATGAATTTTTAATGAACAAAAAAAATTTTTTTTTCTTAAATTTTTATTTGTTTTTTTAAAAACTTCAACAATATCTCTGAAATTACTGGCCAAATTTAAAACAATGTTAGTACGTCTTAAATTAGTTAAATAAAAGAAAAATTCTTCAATATAAATAATAGTATTATTCAAATTAACTAAACTAAGAACTTAAATTGAATAAGATTTCTTCAATATTAATAAAAAATTTCATAAAATCGACTAAATTAATTAGTTAAGTTGTATAATAATCTTTAATATGAATCAGAAATTACTAAAATAATGAGTAAATTTAACTAATTTCTTTATTCAAATTTACTAAAACTTCTTCATATTAACATCCCGTTAAATAACGGAGCACAATAATCAATTTGAAGAAATTTCTTCAATATAACTAATTTACAAAACATACAAAAAGCAGCAGTAGTCTTGATTTATTTTTTCGTTGGCTGTATAATCTACTTTTCTTCAACTACACCCAGAGAAAAACTATGTTTAAATATGGTCACCTCCAACAAAACTATTTAAAAGAAATTTGTAAACATATTATGGTTAAATTTAACCAAACTATTGTCACCGACAACCATATTATGCTTAAATTTGTCCTCCATCAAGAAGGCACAACCTACGAACATGTTTTTGTTAATATTAACGAAAATATTTTCAACACTTATAATAGCATGGTTGGTTTTCAAACATAGCATGTTGCTCTTGGAGAAGAGGAAAATACTATTGTTAATTTAAAAACAAATTATTGTCATATTTAACCATAACATGTTTAGAGACAACCATAATATGGTTGTGGCTTCTTGTTGGAGGACACATTTAACCATAATATGGTTGTCGGTGATAATAATATGGTTAAATTTACAAATTATATGTTTAAAATGTTGTCTAAAAATAGTTTTGTTGGAGATGACCATATTTAAACATGTTATTTCTCTGCGTGTATACACCCCATTCAACCTTATTTAAGTAAATTTTTGTTGAGCGCACTATACACCAAAAACCGAGGTATCACACGATATTATACGTTTTTTTACTACACAAGGATGCAACTTTAAATAGTCCGTAAAATGAGTTTCAGATGTAAACTTTTAAAACGCCGATACACGTATATCTTTTTTTAGACCCCTCTACAAGTATCAGTTGGCAGAACATTCTTATTTAAAAAAAATTTCATTTTGTTGTACAGTGTAATTAACATTTTAGGTTCACTTTCAAATTTATGTGTTTTATTTTACATTACTAAACAAGCCTCACGATGAATCACCCCAGATAAAGATACAATCCCCACACACTCCAAATTCGTCAAAAATATTCACTAGAAAAAATCTGTATGGCAGAACAACGTTTATGAACCTGGTCAGCTAGTTACTAGATATAAAAAAAAGTTGCCCCAATTCAGCATTAAGCATTTATCAAAAATAAAATCATTTTAATTAAAATTTTAATCAAGTAAATTAAAAGTTCAATCAAGTGAATTAAACGTGTAATCAAGTGAGTTAAAGGTTTAATGGATACTGTTAATTTTCACCAGTTAACAAATTAATAGTGATATTTAACGTTTGATTAAACGTTTGATTCGCTTGATTAAATTTGTTTTTAAAACGGATTTTATTGTTGGTTAATGCTTTAATTGGGGCAAACATTTTTTCTCTGTATATATGAAGGTTTAATAATAAAAAATATATAGACATATATATATATATATATGAGTAGGTGAGATGCAAAACTCATTCGTTACAAAATTAAAAGGCGAGGTGACAATTGATTCTCACAGTTCCGTTGGGCGCTTTATGAGATTAAATATACTGATTGTATTAATACATGTCCTTGAAAAAAACCTGGAAAAGGACATACTTTAATACAATCCGCATATTTCATCTTATAAAGCGCCCAACGGAACTGTGAGAATCAATTGCCATCTCGATTTTTAATTTTGTAACGAACGAGTTTTGCATCTCACCTACTCATATATTCTGTACTGGGAACCGAACTAGATACTGAAATAGAAGACGACCCTGAAATTGAACAGGAAACTGAACTAGAGGCTTAACTAAAAACTGAATTACAGGCTGAACTTAAAATTGAACTAGCAACTGAACTAGAAGCCGAGCACGAAACTGAACAATAAATAAACTTGAAACCGAACAAAAAGTCAAACGGAAAACTGTTCTGGGAACCGAACCAGTTACTTTACCCCTTGTATGGCCTTTTAGGACTTTATTTTGATTAGACTAACCGAAACTTTGATAGTTTTTTCTTTTCATATTTTATTTCTATCCCACAGTGCATTCGATTGAATTGACTTAAGCCGTCGTATCAATTCGAGTTAAGTTCAGTTGAGTTTGCATTCATATGAATGCTTTTAGAATGTTAAGTAAACAATTTTACAAAAGTTAACACATTTAGCTTCATGTTTTCTTTTACCATTAGTTTGGTTTTTTAACATTATTTTTTTCCAACTTTTATTTGCCCAAAACAAACTTTAATCAGTTTAGTCGGTAGCCATCAGTAGTAATACGCTCTTAATGGGTTAATATATATTTACTCTACTGCTACTGTTGGCTACTTTTAAGTAAATATTATTAAATGTTTCCCTTTTGTTCGTTTCATTTACAGAGAGTAAAAAATGACCAAAGACTCGTACTTGCTTGTAGTCATTGGAATCGTTACGTTGTTAGGTCCACCACTTTGCTAGTTTAACCTTTGTTGGAAAATGTCATTAGAGTCAGACTTTTCGCAAATAAAAAATATCGTGTTATTTCTTTTTTTAACTTCGTTGCTGCAGTTGATAGTGTAAATTATTCGTTGTTTGTTTTTTTTTATCATTTTTTTTTTTTATTTTTTTGTTAATTAAGTTTAATTATTGAAAATTGTAAATGATCTTTGTTTTAACTTTGTACTGTTAAACTAGACAAGACAACTTTATGTAAGGTCATGAACTCGGTTTGAAACTGACTCGTATATTAAATAATTATACGGCATGTGAGAATCTTTGAGTTGATGCAAAGCGTTAAAGAATTTGTTACACACAACTATGAAATTCTAATTTTCTTTTTCCATTAAGATTTTAATTATTTTTTTTATGTATATGAGGCATAATTCGTGAAGCGGGCATAAAAAAAATATTTTGGAGAAATTCCTTTATATTTGGCATAACTATACCTCTAGTTGATATAAATGTGTGTGCCAACTATTTTTAATTTTTTTGTATGATGTTTATTTGTCGAGTTATGGGATGCTTAAGTGTGTAACGCAGTTTAATTTCCCAGCTGAGGTATGACTCAGTCTGTCCAGGGTCAGTTCGAAGGTCTGCTTCCTTGGAATTGAAACACGTGATGTTTTCGTGTATGATTATATAAAAATATGAACAAAGCTTTATTTACGAAACCTTAATCTACGTAAAATACTTAAATCTACGACAGCTTTCTGATTATGCGGCGCAGCTGCAGACGGGAAAGAGGGCAGAAACGGGTAGACTGGTGTGGTGCTGTAATGCGGATTTTGTTGCGGTGTAAGGATCGGGCGGTTGCAGGAGTCGGGCGGTGACGATCAGGGGGGTGGCCTGGGAAAGAGAGTAACGTACTGTCTTGTTTTAAAGAAGGCGAAGGAAAATAGCTACGGTTATTAATGCAGACACCAGCGCAATTCGGAAGGCGATGGCTGTCGGCAGCTAACTACGATTATAAATAATGCTGACACCAGCGCAATTCGGAAGGCGACGACTGTCGGCAACTAGCTACGGTTATATATTTATAACATTTCAGCGAAATTTGGATCATATCATTGGACCCGATCTTCACCCAAAGGCTTTCGTGTATTTAGATGATATCATCGTGTTGGGCCGAACGTTTGAGGAACACTTGGATATGCTAAAATTAGTCTTCAACCGATTGCTTGCCGCGAACCTGCAGGTAAACTTCGACAAATGCGAATTTGTCCGAACAAGCTTGAAATACCTGGGGCATGTCGTTTACACGAAGGGAAAACACACTGACCCAGATAAGATCGCAGCAATCCAGAAGCTAGAGGCACCCAAAACCATTCGTGACTTACGGCGCATACTGGGGATAGCATCCTGGTATCGACGGATCATACCGAACTTTTCTGAATTAGCCGAACTTATGACTCGCCTTCTCAAAAAGAAGACCCCGTGGGAATGGGGAGACAAGCAAGGAAAATTTTTTCCGTTTTCACGTATTTTTGATCATGAAAAAGTCCCATGAATTCAAAGCAGAATAATAACGTGAAAAAAGTCTCACGGCAAAACATTCCCCTTATCGTGAATAGTTTTTCCCTTTAAATTTTTTAATTTATCCCTTTGAGTTTCTCACTTTATTTTTCCTGGAGAACAGAACATGCATGTAAGTAGTTCTTCTTATAGTTCAAATATTAAGGGCAAGATCTCTTATAAGGCACAAACTGGTATATTGCTCAACGAAATGCCTGCGGAATTGTAAAGCTTTCGAAAGACTTGGTGGTAGAATTGTTGAACATATTTTACTACATTAAAGTTAAACTAAAACATAAAAATATTTTTTTACTTTAATAAAGGTTTACTTAACTAATTTTCTATGTAAATTTCACTTATTAAACGCTTGTTAAATTTAATAATCGTTTATGAAAGCACCGGAAAAGTGCAATAAGCTAACGTTGCAATCTAACTATCTTTCGGATACTAAATATTTTGTTTTGTTTTTTTTAACTTTTCTTTGAAATATATTATATATATATATATGTATATTTTTGAGCAAAAAATTTCTTTGATTTTTAATTTTTTTAGTCTTTCTTCTTTTTTTTACATTCACTGAGAACTGATAGCGTAAATATTTTTTCACGGGAGATCTCCCAACTATGCATTTTTGCTGCCTCCCCATTTCCCTACTACTCACGATTGCATTTTACCCTTCGAGGGAAATACAAATTTCATAAGAACAAAAATTCCATTTCTTATTCACGATAGGGGCGATTGTTTCGAACTAGACACAAATTACACAAAAATGTAAAAATATGTGATTCTTATAGGAAATCGTTTGATCTTATGAAAAAAATAAATTAAAAAAAAAATCCTATGCAAAACATGTAATGACCAATTTAAGTTAAAATTTTTCTAATTTCGACATATTTTTTAATTCTTTTATTTTTCACCAAAACAAGTCTATGGTGGCCTTATTATACTGTAAAAGTTTGAGAATGGGATCTCCATAAGTTTAAAGTTAGGATCACACGATTGCCGCAATGCACCAAATTTCATACCTTTTAAAACTAAATCGTGTGACTGGCCAAATAAATGGTTCATGTACCAATCGAGGACAATAATATGCTTAGTTTTACAACTTGATATGTACCAATCAGTGATGCCATTAGGATACGAAAGATAAATTTTTTGTATCTTTTGATGACTTCAGGTACAATGTATAATCCTGACATTTTTCGTATCTTTTGAATCTGTACGCATAATGTACAGAAATAAAATATTAAACTATCCGTGTCTGAAAAAGTTTCTTAAAGTTATCATTTCGTTATAAATACTAAAAAACAGTGACAACTAAATACAAAAAAAAAAACATGTAAATAGGTATTTTGTTGTTAGGTTTTAACCGTTAATCGGTTAACCGATTAATTACTACCCAATTAACTGTTCGGTTAATTTAAATTTGGCTCTTTTCGATTTACCATTAAACCGGTTAATTTCAGTCGATTAACCGATGTTGCGAAATTTGTGTTAATTGCTCTTATCCAGTGACCAGTGAACAAAATTTTATAATTAAAAGGAACGAATTGTGATAGGTGAAAACAAGACCTATCTATCACTTAACTGGTGATTATGTGTTTAGAGTGTTGTTGGTCCAGAGGAAAGGTAATTAAAACGATAAGTATTGACGCATAATTATTTTTCTTTGGGTAATTGGCACAAAACTATTCATGTGACTAGATTTTGTGCGGGTAGTGGCTTATTCTCTATAGTTCTATTACTTTATATAAAGGGGATCCCATTAAGGTTATTTTAGTGACTTGTTACAAAGTGTCAAAAAGGTGCCAATTTACACCTCGTAGGAAAGAAGGTGCTTAGCGATCTTCAATTTAAACAGGTGTCTGCTGTCAACAGCTTTTTGTTTCACGTACTTTTTATATCTATCGGGAATATTCTGGAAATCGATATCACGTTGAATTGAAATCGAACCTATTTTGGAAACTCTACCGTGTTCAAAGTTCATAAAAATATGTCCTGTTCTATATCTCATGCTTTGAGTACCAACTAATCCTACCTAAGCTACTTTTATAAAAATGGAATCGCTACGTTCATTTTAACAAAAATTCAATTGAAAATCTATATCGATTTAAATTTCACGTGATTTCGATTTTCAGAACTTGGCGGTGTGTGTTTTTAGTTATTTTTGTTTCTTTTCATATTTTCTCATATCAATCTTTTACCAAAATTAAGACAGGACTCTAATGGAATATTGGAAGATTTTAGCATTAGAATATGCTGATGTAAAAGTTCTATATACAAAACTTCTACCTTATTATATGTTATAAAAATTCCACTTACTTCTAAAGAAATTTATACCAAAATATTAATTAAGGCCGTAAGAAAAAATAACAAAATTGTAAACGTAAATTTTAAAGAAATTTTAAAAAATAAAGAAAATTTTCTATTCATTAAAGGAAATTGTACTATAATAAATACTATTACAGTTTGTAAAAGAGACGAAGTAACTAATATTGTTAACTCAACCTGTATCCCACCTCTTCTAAATGGATCTCGTCCATATTGTGACATTTCTGATGCCTTCCATATCCCATTGGTAGAGGAAATAAGATCAGGTGTAGTTCTACTAAATGATTTTCATGGAATAGTAAATAATCAATCAATGAACGGAACATATTTGGTTCATTTCCGTAATGAATCTGTAAATATCAATAATAAAATTTTCCGAAATCTGGAAGCTCCCACAATATCAATTTCACCACAAATAGTGCAACAAACTCCCCTGGAAAAACAATATATTAAAATGCTTTCTTTGGAAAAGCTTAACCAACTCCATCTAAGCAATATGGTCAAAATTGAACGCTTTGAAACTGAGGCAGTTGTTAGTAAGTCATTGAGAAATCCAGGAAAAGGACTGTGTAATTAGATATTCTGTATTATGGGTTGCTTTCGATTTCTCCAACATCAACGAGAAGTGAAAGAATTTGTTCCAGTCAAGTTTTATCAAAACTAAAGAAAAGAATCGCTTAAATCCTAAACATTTTTCTAAAAGATTATTTTTTAAGGTCTCCTTAAACTATTGAAATAACTGATAGATTTATGAAACAGTTTATTTTTTAATTACTACAAAATATTTATGTATTAATTAAAAAATATGTATAACATATTTATGAATTATTTTTTTCCTTGCTTATTTTAGTTCCAGAATTGGTATGTAATTATTTTCTTTTACTAATAAACTCCAAATAATAAATAATTTATGCATTTTGTTTATTGAAATTACTTAATTTATTAAAAAAATCTAGTAATCGGCTAGCCGGTCAATTAAAAAATAAGCCGATTACTAACCGATTAAACCAAAAACTCTGTTAATTAATCGAGCGATTAACCGATTAAAGCAAAAGCCCGATTAAATGAATACCCTAGTATACATGTATAGCATCTATGTAACAAGGGTAACGTAAAAACGCAAAAGAAAAATAATTATGCGTTAATACTTATCATTTCAAGAACTAGAGAATTAAAACCTTCTAATTCATAAGCCAATGCAATTTTGTTTTACATGTTGTTTGTTTTAAAATTGCATTTGATATGATTGAATCAATTTGTTACATCAAGCTGAATTATTTTTTTTAGTGTAATTTTAAGAAGAGCTTCTAATAACTCATACTGCATTCTTTTGCAAATTTTTATTTTGGTTGTTCTCATTATAGAAAAGACTCATTCAACAGAAGAAACGCTTCTTGGTACGAAAATCATATTTAAAACTATTTCAGCAAGCTCTTGAAAAAGTTTTAAACCGCCAAAAAGACTTAAATTTGTACCCACATCTTGACTAAATCGGTCTTGCTATTGCAAAAATGGAATTAATAATAATATATTATCCCGAAAAATCCCCAGTGAAAAGTGATTTTCCCCAAAAAAATCCCCTGGGGATTTTAACGAAATTTGTATCCCCAATTCTAAAAAAATCCCCACTTTGGGGATAAATCCCTCAAACTGAGAACGCTGCAGTGTGCAAGTAAGAACAATCGTGTGATTGTGCTGCGGCAAATTTTGTACCCATTTCGCTTTAACCAACTAGCGGCAATTAAATTTCTATAAAACAGGACAATCATGTCGTTTCAGAATATTTAATTAGGGCAATTTCATTATTGTGCGGGAATAACGAAAAATTAAAATTGTGCCATATTGGTGCCTTTGCGGCAATCGTTTGATCCTACCTTTAGAATTATGCAAAATTTCTTTACCCGTGTAACGCACTTCAAACATGGAAGTGATCATTTTGAATTCCAATTCTTCTAACTAAGAGCCAAATTTTTTTTTTAATCCGAATTTATAAATTTATGCAATAGTAATATGGTCCTTGGGTCCGTTGTAGTGAAATAGACCAGCGCCTATGGCGGGAATCGAAACCGCATAGACTTTCAACTATCCACCCAAAACCAGAACTAATATTTTATTTTTAAATAGAAAAACCAATGAGGTTGAATTAACGAGACATCAGATTTTAACTAAAATCTTACTTTACAAAGCAATTTCTCTCGCTGTATTTTATTATTAAATCTGGATTGAGAACAAGTTGAAATTGTTGACCTTTTATTAAACTGATAAAAATTTTGCTTTAATGTCCAGTGTATGACGGAATTTAATTTTAAATTTCAGTCACTCTTTTTGTTTAAATCTCTCATCATACCGAGATTTAAGATTAGGTCAACCTTCACGGTATGATTAATGACTATTTAGAAATATAATCTGGAAAAAAAACACACACACACACGCACAAGATTCTTAATAAGTTTACGGTGAAAAATTAAATAAATATACACTCCATATCAAACTGATAAGAATGCTTACAGATGAAATACAAAAGTGATACTTTCTTATCATGAAATATTCACACACTTTGTTTTAATTAATTAGTTTAAAAATGTTATAAAACAAGTGGCTACAGTGGGCGAAAGAAGTTAAGTAATGGTGATTATGTGGTATTATAAACAAACCCAGTAAATAATGTGCTCCAAAAAGAGCAGGTTTTATGTATGAATTCATAGCTTAAATCGCTTTAAGCCTGCTGAGGGGATGCCCAGGGCTTTCAAATTAAATTATGAAAAAATCGTCAATTTCCTGAGAAAAAAAATTCGTCTTTTTCTTTTTAAAAAATCTTCAAAAAAATCGGACAATCTAAATTTAGATTTTAAACAAAGTGTGTTCGATTTTTATTTAAAAAACAAGCAAAGAAAACATATTATCAGCCATGTCACAGAGTACAATTCCGTTCGGAAAGGGAATTTATTCCGTATTTTGGTGCTTCAGAAAATTACGAAAAAACTTTGCGGAATGAAACCATTTTTGTTTTCATGAACGGAATGGGAGTTTTCTGTATCTTAAGGGCCAAAAAACTATCAAAATATACTTTCTATCAATAAACAAATATGTTTTCTTTGATTCCGAACGGAATCATTCCGAACGGAAATAAACTCTGTGACATGGCTGTATATACAAACATATACCCCTGTATGTATATGAAATTGTTTGTTAAATTTAACAAACGTTTGTTAAGGAAAATTTTCATAAAAAATTTGTTTTGTTATAATAATCTTTATTATAACAATCTAATGTTTTTTTCAAAGTCTAAAGAATAAATGATACTTTCAATCGGGCCTTTTTCTAAAAAAATTCAAATATGTATACCGTTCGCCACAGAGGGTATATATACAATAGGGTGCCAATTAATTATATGGGAAATTTTTTTTTGAAGAAATCTGTTTCACGCCAAGCCCCAGTTTGGTTCGAATTGCCAAAAAAATAGTCCCTTGAAAATTTGAGCCCAATCGGATGAGGGGACCTCCCAAAATTTGAAAAATACCTAATTTTTTACTTTGATTGTCAATGACTTCGTTAATATTTATTTTACAAAAAAAAATTTTAAGCAAAAGTTATAGATCAAACTCAGAGGAACAAACTTTTTTTGTATCTCTAATATCTACTGAATTAAAAGAAAATAAACGAATAACCATGGATTTATTCATATGTTTATATGGATGATTTTATTTACTTAAGTATAGGCCTTACATGAGAAAAAAAAATGTATACGTTGTAATTTTAATTTTTTTTTATTGGTTATGGTTTTTGTTTTAATTTGTTTATAGTTAAAAAAGAGTTTGTTTATTGCAATTTGGACAGCGAAAACGGAAATCCTTAACAATTTGTAACATATATTGTTTTTGTTCTTCGCTTCTTGATAAAATATTATTATAATCCTGCATTAATTTGACTCCCCTCTCAGCGGTATCGTTCACTACATTTAAGCCTGAAAGAGTATTTTTATCTTCGATAAACGTTTTGTTACTCGGCCACTTTGTGGGGGTTGTTTTTTAAAAATCTTCACACAAATCAAAACGCTTAAAAAATGTTTTAGTTTTTGTATTCACAAACTGCGCAATACCTTTTTTGATAACATCAGCTACGTTCATAGTGTCTATCAAGGCCTTCTTGCTGTTCACATCAGATTCATTCTTCAAAGCTTTTTCCATTTTTTTCTTGGTTTCGATTGGTACATTTTCATCAAAAAATGCCAAAGCAACATTTTCTGTGACTAAATACCACAGGTGATTGCAAAATTTTTCCAAAGCTACGGTAGCAATTTCACTTTCAACACTTCGATATTGACTGAATACTGTAAGAAGCATAAAATCGTGATACGGAGCTTTTATAGGTGATGGAGCGGAAAACCAAGCTTCAACGTACACTTTGATAATAAAAATAGAAATATCGCAAAGAGCATTTAGTTCAACCTCTGTTAAATTGAACTCGTCTCTAAATAAAAATGTTTTTAAGGTGTATATTGCCTTCGACATCCATCTTGCGTGATGCATAGCGCTTGGAGCTCGAAATTTTATACCTGATCGGATTGGTGTTTTTCCGAGAAATATTAGAGCAAGTTCGATAAATTCCCTATAGTCATCTCGCGGCTGTTTTTCCTGAAGAACATTATTAAGAAAATTTATAATTCGCTCTACATCACATTAAGTAATGGCTTTTTTAACTTTCTCATTATCGATAGCGATCCTGAAATTATGAATGTTTAATGATGGCCAACACTTCTGAAATCGTTGAAATATTTGAACATTAGGACCATCTGACTTGCAAAATTTAATATCAAAAACGCTTTTAAGAATAATTTCAAAGATGTGATGCCTACAAGCAAAATACAGTAGATCCCTCTCTAGTGTATTTTCAATTATGGAACAGGTTCCATTGAATCGTCCAGTATTAACTGCTGTCGTATCGAAAACCAAAGCTTTTACATAATCTTGTAGACCCCATTCAAAAAGCGATTTGCAAATAGCCAGTGCTTGTGCTCTTCCAGTACCACTCTTCAAAGCAGGCACTTCCAGCAGCTGCTCAACGTTTCCGTTTAATATAAGAATTGGAAGACGGTCGACTTTTTCCTTTTTTACCCTATCCCCTCATCCGATTGAGCTCAAATTTTCAAGGGACTATTTTTTTTAGCAATTCGAACCAATTTAAGGCTTGGCGTGAAAGAAATTCCAACTTTGAAAAATAAGTGGCAGCCCAATATATAAGTTCGTTTTTATATAAGTTTAATATTAGGCCCTTTACAGTATATATATATATATATATATATATTCTAATGTCAACCTAACCATGTGTTTGTTGAAATGGGATTTCCAAAGACTCCTATATAAACACTACTAGACATTTATATTAGATATAGTACGAAATAGTGTGCTATTATTTTTCAGCCAGATCGGTCTACAAATGCCTAAGATATGATCAAAAACCACGACTGCCTGTAATTTATACCCATAAATCTATCATTTTGACCTGTAAACCACAACTTCTTTAAATCTTCTTAGAATTTATTATTATTTTTTCTTTTTTACCAGAAATAAAATTTCTTCACGAAATTTTGGCACCATGGCAAAGGAGGATAAAATTTGGCTTAAAAATTCTTCATATATTTGGAGTATTAAATGTTAAAAATTAGCCAAATCAGTCCATAACTTCACCTGCTCCCCATACGAGTGAACTCTTAATATCAAAATCGAGATTTTCGTACGAATTTTTACTTAACTTTACTTGACTCAAAATTTTGCTTTTTAATGCAAAAGAGCAAAAATTTCTGGTATAATTTTATTTACAATAGGTATGAATATAAAAAAATTAAGCTTTCTTGTTTACAAAAATATTTTTTTACTGTGCTGCCTAATAACAAATATCAAAAGATTTACTGCCGTATTCATAAAAAACTAAATTGGATATGAAATCTAATTTAAGGAAAACTTGTATTGAAATTTAGTTTTAAAATACGTTTGAAATCTTTTTTATTTTTTATGAATACGGCACTTAAAATCGTCACTTATTAGAAAAAAACTCGTCAAATCTGGCAGCCCTGGGGATGCCTGATTTTTGTATGGGATGTTCCCGGTTTGGAGGACTATTTTCTGCTGACAATAAGCGCAAAACGCATTCAATAATAACATGAAAGAGGTAACTTTTTTTTATGCTCTTGTCAGATTTTTTCATTGCTTAATTATTTTGTTTTTAATATATTTTGAAAAATACACGAATGTTTCCAAAGCCATTTTTAAACAAAAAACATTAAAGTCGCACTATATATTATTTGGCATAGCCAACGGCTGTATTTTCGCCGCTGTCGTTGAAAAATTTTCAATTTAAATAAATTTTGGTCGCCGTCAACGATATGTTGGACTGGCGTTCTTAACATCTGCAATTTCATATCGTAACGACGCACAGTGGCGCCATTTGAGTTTTTTCGTTGCAAAAATCATATCTTTTGAACCGAATAAGATAATTGAACAGTTTAAGCAGCATATGATAGATAACTGTTCAGCCTATGAAATGAGCGTTTGGAAAGGGTGCTACGCTTTGTAGGGGCCTACTTATGGCTTATCAAAGTTAAAATTAGTAGAAAAATCAATTTTATGGTAACTAAAAAAAATTATTTTTACATTTTTAGATTGTTTTTATTTTTTTTCTTAAGGGTTTTATGTTTTAAATTATTACCCAACAAATTAAAAAAAAAATTATTTTTTTTTTAAATTTATTTTTTAAATGTTCTGTAAAATATTCATCACAATTCGTAAGAGAAGGTATATCTAAAAGACTAACCATTTCTAAACTATAATTATTTTGTAACTCTATTTGTGACTTCACATGCCGCAGGGAAGAAATAAGTGGATCGGAAGATGCTGCCAACATGTTGAAGAGGTCCTTATTTTGCCTTACTCTTGATGCTTTGAATGTGTTGTGCAATATATATATTTTATAAAATTTGTTAAGAGACTCCTGTGCTTCTTCAGAAAGCTCTCCAATTTGCAAAGGCTGGTACTCAATTATATCTTTGCCATGCGCCAATATTTTATGGACGGTCGGGGTCAACTTCTTCTGTGGATACATTTCTGCTAAAAGAGATGCAGTTTTCGACGCATATTCTCCATATTTTGTAGAATTGACATTTTCTTTGCAGTTTAAAACATCCAAGATCGTTCCCAATCTTTTCACGATTTGATTGTCAATTCCAATGATTCTAGTTACTGCCTCATCATTTTCAAAAAATCTCCTAGAAGTGTTTCCATCGTTTGAGTTACCGTATCCGTGCTTGGGACAGTCTACTTTTAGTCCAACTTGTTTAAAAAAAGCCTCCTGTATTTGCTTCTTTCTGATCTTCTCCTTATCCTTTATTGATGTATTTTAATCGAAGTTTTCCTCCTCTTGTGGTAGGGTATATGCCAGTTTTAGCAAGAATTCCATACACCTTATCCTTGCGTGCATTGGTGACATTCCATATTCGTAATTCTCCTCATTTGTAGAATCGTTTAAATTACCAAAGTTCTTCTGACAAATAATAGTAAAAAATCGATAAAAAAAAATATAAAAATAAAACGAAAAAAGGGGTTTAAATAGGTTTTTGCTAAATTTTTACCTCCAAAATAATTCTGTCTATATATATGTATATGATAACTAATTGAAATATGTTATAATTAAGCAGAAAAAGATACTTATCTTAAATTCTTTACAACTAATTATATAAAATTGAGATGTAACATATTATATATGAAATAAATTGAATTGAATTGAAAAAAGTTCTTCTGACTCTTTTTGCAAATCGGGCATGACATTGTTGAGGTTGTTCCTGTCAGTTCGTTTACGACTTTTTCGTCAACCATGGTCAGGTGGAACTCGTAATTGCATTCAATATATTTTCCTTCTCCAATTTGCAGCTTTGTAGGCTTAATCTTGCTTATTTGTTCTTCAATGTCCTTCACCGTAGTCCTTATGAGTTCTGTCGATTCCCTTGCAAACTGAAACATTATTGGTCGGCAATAATGCACTGATGACGGTCGTGGATTTTTCCAGTGTAGGGAATCATCCGATTTTAGCCGCAAAGGAACAACAGATGCCATAAACATATTTCCATCCGATATTGTAGCGTCATCGGAAGATATCCTTTGCTTATAAACGCTTTGTCCGGATGATCCATCGCAGCCCCATTTGCTGATCAATGTCAACTTCTCAGGAAGAATTTTCACTTCCGTGAAAAACTTTGGTGTGGTTGACTTTCTAAACAGTTCAAATAATTTTAAATTGTTCAACGCCATGTTTTCAGTACTTAAATTGTTTAATGGTTTCAGTAATTGTTGCGCCAACTTTCAGGCGTAGACTAATCCAGGCATTATGCTTATTTTGCAATATATAGGCTTATGCTACCATGCCTAAAAATTTACCTGTTCCCTGCATACATATGGATTTAGGCTAAATAATGCAATTTTGATATTATGCATGTGTCCAAATAAGATTTGTGCCTACCTGTAGGGACCATAAGTCAATATTGTTCCTGACCATTTGTACGCCAAAGTATTGTTTATGTGAGGTACATACCTGCTAATTTCAATGAGTAGTTTTTTTCAAACTATTAGATCAAACTACTGTCAGTCAAAACATATAAGGGATGGACGCCATACAATTTCTGCAACCATGTCTTTTTAAACTTTTTTACCTCTAGAAGCCAAACGGGCACGTACGGGCAGATAAAAATTTGGAATTACGTAAAGAACTAATCAAAGAACAGGTTTTTCAAATATGGCAAATATAGAAAAATATAGTTTTTTTTTATTTTCCGTCAAAGTTGAAAAATAGTGAAAAAACGGATAGTTTTTAAATAGTGATTTACCAGGAGAAACACAGAGCAAACAGTTAATTTTTTTTTTATCATTATACATTTAATAAATACATCAATCAATACAAACAAAAAATAAGGCGATTCGTTACCTATTTTTCGTGATATTACACCTGAAATCGCAACAAATTGACTAAAAATTGTGTGTTTTTTTGAAAACCGAAAGTCGGTCAACTTTGAACGGTTATATCTTCTAAACTAAAAATGTGATATTATTAAGAGTGGCATATTTGAAATCGTTGAAAAGTTTCCTATAACATGGGCTTATTCAAAACTTCGTCGGCACTCATGAAAATTTTGATTTTTGCAACCTCGCTTGCTCTACGGGCGCCACTGTGCGACGTAATCTCTTTTTATTATTTTTTTTCGACATGAGTTACAGACACACTTTTTTCTCACTTTTCGAGAAACGATGGAATATTTTGTTTCACATATTTTCGATGCGGGAAGTCCTCACCAAAGTTACAGAACAGGGGTACCGGTTCTTAAGGATATTTAGCGCCTTCTTCATCAGCACCCGCTTCATTATCGTCTACATCACAGAGTATGGCTAAGGCGCGATTACACCATTCCACATAAACTTAATTCTTAAGGGATCATTTAGGATGGCTTCAATTTCTTCCAGTTTCTTGTAATAATTATTCCTCTCTAGCTCTAAATTTAACATTTGTTCAGTTATTTGCATTTGTGTTTCTTGTAGCACGCGGAGACTGGAAGTTATATAGTTAAATAAGGCATGTTCGTAAATGCATCACTGCGCTGCATAAGAAAAGCAAACTTTTTCGAATGCCGATAAAAAAATAATAATATTTTTTTTATTAACTGTGGCTATTATCTATTATTTTTGTGGAGTATTTGACAATTTTTTGCCCCACATCTACTTCACTGATATATGCATATATAAACATTTAAAATCACTGATGCAGCGCAGTGATGCATTTACGAACATGCTCATATTTCCTAATCTTTATTAACACTTTGGGGAGTGTTAAGAATATATCCATTGCCGGAGACTGATTAAGCTGATCCAACGCCATTAGCCAACCGGTTTCTTATGGGCTTCAGGCAATTTTGTGCGATTGCAGATAAAGCAGATGACAGTTTTAAAATGTTCCTTACCAGTCGAGTGTCAATTGTTCAATGTTCAGTTCACATTAGATAAAGAGGGGCTGTCCAGTTAACACAACTTTAAATAGTGAATGTGAAAATTTATTCTACATACTACATGTAATAAAATCGTCCTTTTTTTATTTCAGCGTTTTAAAACTTTGTAAATGATACATCTACCCACCAAACCATTTAATGATATCTTTACTGGTTCAGAAGTCCATAACAGTAGCTATGTGTAACCCATATAAAAAATTTAATTTTCGTACAAAACCAGCATATGTGTACAAATTCACTTAACCGTTTTTCACAACATATAGATTTTAACAAGTTTTAATTTATTGTATGTCAAAAAAGGATGCCCTTGTGGGCTTGTTGGTAATGAGCTGGGCTCTCAGTGCTATGGTTGCGGGTTCGATTCGCGCCAGAAAATCTTCTCTGTTTCACTCAACGAGCTGAAGTTCTTCGTTACTATGGCTCGGTTACACCAAAATACAACACGTGTGATTTAAATTAGCACATGTGATTTGAAATCACGTGTGTTAAATTAAAGTGATTTTCAGAACAGGCCTATTAATTACTAAATAATATATCAAAAATCTGTCGACCAACCCGTTTATGTACGCTTTTTATAGCTTCCCACGTTGTTAGATTCCAAAAATAATGAAAACCTATTTTTCGATATTCTTCACTTAAAACACCACATAACAAACTTCTTTCAGTGTTTTTCTCAGCTGACATGTTCAGAGGCAACCATAAATGGTTGTGGCTTCTTGATGAATGACTAATTTCTTTTAAAGGTTGCCATAATTTTTTTTTTTTTTTTGAAAATAACTGCATATTACGAAAAAAGACTGATTTTAAATTAAAAAAAACTGCACATAAAAATAGCAAAAAGTTAATTACGATTAAAACATGTTTGTAGAAAAATCGAAATGTTGTATATTTTCCAAACTGTTTGCTAAATTTAATAATTTAAGTGAAAACTTTGCAGAGTTAAGAAGGAGGCGACGAACCTTAAAAGTTTTTACAGAATAAAAGTTTTTGATTGGCTCTAAAGGGGTCTGTAGACGGTCAAGCATTTCTCAACAAGCGCTATGGTGGTATTAGTAAAATTGTGGTTGGCTGTGTGACACCGACCGACGATGCTCGATGGAAAATCAAAAAATTTAGATATGACGGCGAATATTACGCCAGCACATGTACACGAATGAATTCGCCGGCATGACAAGCATTTTGACCGTGTACAGACGCCTTTAAAGCTTGCGAGTATGTGATACTCGTATAACAGAATTAAATTAAAAAAATTGTAATGCAAAAACTGCATAATTTAAAAAAAAACTTATTTATTTAATAAAAAAAACTTTAAAACTGCTTAATGTTTAGAAAAACTGCAAAATGCAGATAAATCTGCCATTTGGCAATGTTGAATGCAAGGAACACAACTGGGACGAATGACGAATTTCGCCCAACACCACGAACTTTTCAGTAAAGCTTCGCTGAGTTAATTTGTCGTATGAAGCACAATAACGACGAATAATCGCTGTTTGGGCTAACAGATAGATATAGTGTGACCATATTAAAAAAAAATAATGGTTTATAATCAAAACACAATAAAAAACACAACTAAAAACTATTTTTATAGCAAAATAGTTTGTATATATATTTTAAATGTTATACAATAAAAAAAAAAAAACAATTATTAAAGTAAAATGTAGCTTTGTTTACTAAAATACTTCTAAACCAAAACCAAATATGGTCACCTGGTACTGATTTGTTCGTCGTTCGCCGGCGTATGAAATAGAAATAAGTCTATTGCAAAGTCGCCGCGTATGACGAATTTCGCCGGACGCTATTATTGTGTCCATTTTCATCTACACCACTATATTTTATTTTTGGCGACGAATATCGCGGCCAAAAATTCGTCGTTCGTCCCACTTGTGTTCCCAGCATAACGCTTTAGGAAAAAAGCTGCAAAACTATCGATAGGCGGCCCAATCGATAGTTTCGATAGTTTGTTTAAAAACTATCGATACTATCGATAGAATCGAAATGTTTCTTATGTACCACTTCTGGACAGGGTAGGGAATGAAGGTGGTAACAAATGAAAAAGTTTTAACACTGCCTTTACAGAACGCGTTTTACAGCATATTCACTTTAAATGTCAGGGTCATCTGTAGTTTATACAGATAGAGAGATGATTATATTACAGCAGGGTTGTCAGTTTTTTTACCTTCGACTACAATATATTCACCGTAAATCAAGAAATTTAGAAGGTTATTACTAGGGATGAGATTTCCATGCAAATGCATGTTTTTTGTCGATAGTCGAAGAACGATGTCGACCAATTATCTTTCCGAATCAATAAATTTGCGCTAAAATGGCATCGATTTGTTTTTGCATATTTTGGTGAAAATGCATATTTTGGTTTTAAATGCATATATTTCATATTTTCACATTTTCGAGTGATTTTTTTTAAATGGTCATATTATAAAAAAAGTTCTTCACAAAAAATTTATAAATACAACTTTACATTAGAAAGAGACGCATAAACTACATAACTTGATGTTACATGCTAACATATTAATTCACATTACATTTTTAAATTAAAACGTATATGTAATTTTTTTCATTGTTTTGCAACGTATTTTTGAGAAAAAACTGGATTCTTCAGGAAATTTTAACGTGAATTAATACAATTTTAACATTCAAAACAGTAATTAAAATGTAATTTTTCCATTAATTGTTTGAAACTAAATTTTGAGTATATTTAACAGCTTAACACTTATCTTTTATTTTACGAGGTTTTTTTCCAGAAAATATGCCGAAGATAAAGCCATCAAAGTCTTCCATCATAATGAAAAACGTTAACGAATATAACAATGCCTTTATATCTGATTGTCGAATACTTAATTGCAAAGTTTGCAATAAATCTGTGAGCCATGAATGGAATTTTTTGATTGAGCAACACTTAAATAGTTAAAAGCACAAGGAGCGGATCGAGCGTGTTACAGAAAAGTCGTCCCAGTCGTTGCTTTAAAATACAGAGACAACATATAAGTTTTGTGTGGACTTATGTGAAGCATTTATTTCCACAACGGTTATAGAAGGGCGTTATGTTGCAAATGTTATTGTCGGAATTTTGGATAAAGATGAAAAAGTTTGCAAAAATAAATTCTTGCTTAACGTTGTGTTATTGGAAAAGGCCAACCATGTTACGATAGTTCGTGCTTTCCATGACTCAATAAATTTGTTGGGTGTGAGATTTCGACAAAAAGCATAAAGATCCTTTTATTTTTAACCGATTCAGCACTTTACATGGTTAAGGCTGCCAATGGGCTTAAAATATTTTATCCAAAACTATTACATGTTACTTGCTTGGCACGTGGGTTACACCGAGTTGCAGAGGAAATTAGATAATATCGATTTATTGGTTTCAAAAATATTTTTAAAGAAATGTATCCCTTGTTACCCTTACCACCATAGCTAGAATTAACAAGATGGTGAAGCTGGCTAGATGCTGTAGAATACTATTAAAAAAACTTTGAGCAATTTAAGAAGGTTATTGAAGAACTTGTTGATTTTTTTATGCAATATAAAAAATGAGAAAGAAATATTAAATTGGAGTGACTTAGTTCACTTAATAGTCAGCTCAAATTAATTGATATTACAGAAAGTAAAAGGAAGAATTGGAAAAAAAAAATCTTAACTTTTTGCAAAAACGTTAAGAAATAAAACAAATGTCAACTATTTTTGATCTGAAATCAAATGTGGGATCTGAATAATAAATGAATATTCTCCAAATGAAATTGGCATCCTTCAAGTTCCTGTAACTTGGGTTGATGTTAAGAGATCATTTTCCATGTACATAAGTTTTTTTTTCGTCCGAACTGAAAATTATTTATTTGTTTATGCACGAAAAAATTTTAATTAGTTATTTAAATAAGTCGTAAAAACTATTGTCCCTTTGAATAAAAAATACTGAATTTTTTATTTTTTGTTTTAAATAAAATTAAAAAAACTCCTTTTTTAAATGAAAATGTTCAAGTTTTTAGTGCATATTTTGAATTTTTTAAATGCATATTTTGAAGTTTTTAGTGCATATTTTATGCGCATATTTTCTATTTTTTAGTGCAAGAAAATCTCATCCCTAGTTATTACGTAAATTCCTTCACCTTGCGTTGCAAATTTTTTCAAATAAAATTTTGTATAAAAATATTTTACAATGAAGCTTAAGTGTTTTACAAAATAAACCCATTAATATTTTTAAGATTTTTCGTTAAGAAAAAAAAAATTACAAGCAGGTTTAAAAAGTCGCCACATTTGGCGGGAACATTTAACAACCCTGGCTGGCAATCATTGCTTACATTGAAAAAAGATACGCCAAAAGTCATTTTGCTATAACTTTCTTAAAAATACGTACAAAATTATTGAAACTTTACTCGGGTCTTTTTTTGAACGTAAAGATGTAATTAACTTATATTTAGGTTAAGTCGACTTAAGGAATTTTTCGTTTTTTATGCCACAGAATTAAAAAAGTTTATGCACTGCAAAAAACTTGCGTCGAATGAGTTGTTAAAAATGTTTCGTTGACATCTAATCATCTTTGTAGTAACTTTTTAAATTTTCCGATAGTATCGATAGTGATAAAAACTATCGATAGTCAGCCAAAACTAATACAATCGATAGTACCATCGATTATTTTGCAGATCTGTTTAGTAGCTCTAATATTAAGTGTCAATTTAGAGCCTCTCTACATCCCCATTCATTTATGTGTCTGACTTATCGGATTCAACATCTGTATGATAACTATATCTGCAGGTTTTTCATAATTTTTCGAAAGTTCCAATTCCTTTAAGTCCTTTAACTATTAAATTATTTCTTATTTGACTTTCGAAATAAAAATTTAGGCACAGATTAAAATTTGCTAGGTTTCAATAAACATATTCATTCTTTCTTGAAAAAAATGCTATGTGTAAAAAAATTAAAAATAATTAATAGAAATGTTCCACCAAATGCGTTATGTGTAGTTTTTATTCTATGAAGCGTTTCACTTTAAAAATAATTGCTAAGGTAACTACATAAAACGGGTTTTTGCTCTCCTGACAACCCAGGAAAAAACACAAAGCCGATTTTTTCGAAGCAACGACGAAATGCTATTGATGCATTGTTCCAAAATTTGCCACCCAACCAGGCCATTCCGCAAAATACTCAAACATATGCAAATATTGTGAAATTTCAAACTCAGCACCCAAAAACCCAAAAAACATTGCACAGAACAAAAGCAAATTTGAAATAACCCTCGATACTCCCCAGCAAAAACTTTACTTACCTGGTAAGTTAGCAATTAATATTGGAGAAATATAAACACTACTTATTTTTCGACTGAATAACTACTTATTTTTGTTCGAGTTGTCCACCGAATTCAGTAGTTACAATACACCTACTAGAAGTCACAAAATATCTAGTTATTATTTAACTACCAGTAAGTTGAATTGTAAGTACTTAAAATATACTTACTAGAAGGCAAAAAATAATTAGTTTTTATTTAATTGGCGCTAGTTAATAGACCTAATAAGAAGTTATGGAGCTAGTTACCAGAAGGTAAATATTCAGTACTGAAAACAAGACAACTAATAAGTAGTTATTTAGCTGATTATTGGTAAGCAAATATTCATAACTGCAAATAATAGTAGTGAAAAGTACTTACTGAGGTCATTACTAGCAAGTACTTATTGAGGTTTTCAGAATAATGACAATTGTAATGACAACTACTTACCAGGTAACGTATGAAATAACTACGACCTATTACCCAAATTCAAAAAGTTTTTCCTGGGTCTCATTCAAATCGTTAAAAACTGCACAAACTCTATGAACAGCATGATGCAAAAGATGATGAGAATGCAATCTATATTATTGCAAGCTCTTCTGAACAAACCATTGACTTACATATGTTTCTGGAACGCAAACGGTTTATGACAACATAAATAAGAACTTATTTAGTGCCTAAAAGAGAAGCATGTAGAAAATAATGCTTAACTCTGAGTTTTTTTGTAAAATATTATTTTTTTACTTTGTAGGCATAGATACAAAGAAGAAGAATTTCTTGTTAATGGTAAATATTGGCAAAACAAAATGAAATTACGCTAAAACGAGCCACAAGAAACAAGGGCAAAGAGAAATTCTTTTGCCCAACACAAGACCGTTAGTGAGACCCAATCCTTGGAAATTATTGATATCAGCAAAAGCGGTGACACACCAATAGCAGCTCTATTATAGTATTTATATATTTAACTAAATAATTTTAGCAAATAGAATGTGGGAATTTTTGCTTCTTATTTTATTTTTATACATGAAAATAATATTAATAATACTCGTAGTCATAGCATAGATGTCGCAGAGAATCTGCCAAAATTTTATGATGACGTTCGTCATTGGATTGATGTCACTTTTTGCCTCATTGATGCCATTTGTAATAACATTGATGTCACAATTCGGATGTGAGGGAATCATCAATATGAAGATGCATTTTTCTATAAGAGTACCATATGGTTTGGAGAGTTTGCTAACCATCTGGTAATTTCTTCAATTTGTTGTCCTCCCTGGTTTTTTTGCACGGAAAATCAATATACGAGCTTCTTTGAATCACTTGGTTCTCATTTCCTGGCTGCTGGCGATTATAATGTCAAGCACTCATTCTAGGGGTAACGGATAGTTACCCGAAAGGACCGTATTCTGCTCAACACAATTTCAAAAATGGGTATGGATGTGATCTCAAGCAGAGAACCTACATATTCGCCGGCAGATAGGCAGAAGATTCCTGACTTAATTGATTTCGGTGTTAAAAAAAATTTCGCAGGAGAGATCTCAGACACGTTATTGTTATTCTTTTGAACCCCCTAGATTTTTGTATTCCCGGCACCTGACTTTGCGCTAACAGGTACAATAAAGTGGTTGTAAAGCAAGTTATATCTCCGTAGTCATTGCTTGGAGAAACTACCGCTAACAGCAACAGTTCATATTGACCTCTCGATAAAATTTCAAACTATCTGCTCAGCTTGCAACTGAGCCCTCGCGGCGCATTAGGCAATATAGAACTAGTTTTGTTGATGTCGAACGACTCTTAAGTGCGGAATAGATTAGTCGCTGTAGTACAACGTGACGAATAGCGCTGCAGGCTGTGAAAAGCTAAAAACGGCAATTTGAAAGTTGTGTCAACAGAATACGCAGTTGTTGTAGTCGTTGCAGTTGAAGCGCAAAGTTCGAAATTTTGAACTTTGTTGCGCTACAGAACATTTGTCAGCCTCAGTTACTACAACAAATACTTTATTTTGTTCCAGGCCTTTGTTGAAAAACGAAGCGTTTGAAGAGAGCGGCAATAGCACAAATCTCGTCAGCTTAAGCAACAGTTAAAGGAGTGTACGACAAACCTACGAAAGTATTTGGAAATGCAAAGCGTATCAAAATTTAATTATTTTCTTGAAAATCTGGATTCGTGAAAGAAAAGTGACTATTCTTTATGGCCAGCTACAAGAAAATACCCATAGAACGCAAATAGACTCACAGAACGCAAATCTCTCTTGAGAAAAGAAGTTGAAGATTGGGCTAGAAATGACGAAGGAAAAGGAGATCTGTTTGTAGGATATTTGAAGATAGTTTTCATGCCGAATAATGCTACAAATCCTTCAATTGAGTTGCCACCTGTTGTATATCAGCACAGAGCAGTGCCCCTTTGTTTTGTGGTTCGAGAGGTTGATTTAAACCCCAAGAAAGTATCGGGGATCGTAATAGTACTAATAGTAGTTTTTTGAGTAACCCCATATAGCAAAAAGAATAGTTCTTTTTATTTTTAATGCTATAATACGCCTTCAATATTATCAACCAGAATGGAAGGATTCACTTGTTGCTATGATACGAGTACCTAGGAATCTGTCTGAATTGTTCGAGAGAATCTTGGGAAATAAGATAACTTCAGTTGTGAATCACAATAAGATTATCCCTGCGCACTAATTTGGATATCGACGATTACATGGCACCACGGAGCAAGTACATAGAACTGTAATTGCTTTTCGAAATGGTGTTGTGAAGAATAAGTGCTGACGTTTCACAAGCTTTCGACAAGGTCTAGTACGAAGAACTTCTATATTAGATTAATCAGTGATTGCTTCAGAACATTCATAATCTTTTGCAAAGCTACAAACTCAATCGAAAATTTTGTATTAAAGAGAGTAAGTTTGTGAACTCTCCACAGGATATAAAGGGTGATTCAAGTAGAGATACGTTTTTCAATAGCCTTTTTTGACAGATCACGTGTGAGTCGTGTCATGCTGTCATGTTATTTTTGTTAAGTGTTGTTTGGCATTTCATAATGGAAAGACTTATGCATGAACAACGTTTACAAATCGTTAAACTTTATTACGAAAATTCACGTTCTGTGAGGAAAGTGTTTCGTGGACTTCGCTCAACTTATGGTCAACATAATCGGCCTACTGAGCGTACTATTCGCAACACCATCACCCATTTTGAGACCCAGCATTCATTATTGGATAATATTCGACCGAAGACCACAAATCCAGCACGCTGTGAAGAAAATATAGCGGCCGTAGCTGAGAGTGTACACGAAGACCGTGGAGAGTCGATTCGGTGCCGTTCGCAGCAACTCGGACTGACGTATAGAACGACTTGGCGCTTTTTACGTCGAGATCTTAAATTGAAAAAAACTGAAGGAAAAATTTGTTCGACGCAAACTTCTTTAAAATAAACTAAGAAAAAAAATTATTTTGTGACGATAACTTGTTCTTATCGCTTAGAGACATGCAGTAACATCCGGGTGCACGCAGAGAAAAAACATGTTTAAATATGGTCACCTCCAACAAAACTATTTTTAGACAAAATTATAAACATATTGTGATTAAATGTAACCATATCATTGTTATCGACAACCATATTATTGTTTAATTAGTCCTCCATCAAGAAGCCACAACCATATTATGGATGCCTTTAAACATTTTATGGTTAAATATGACAATAATTTGTTTTTAAATTAACAAAAGTATTTTCCTTCTCTCCAAGGGCAACATGCTATGGTTAAAAATTAACCATGCTATTATAAGTGTTAAACATATTTTAGTTTTTATTGACCAAAACATGTTCGGAGGCAATCATAATATGGTTGTGCATTCTTGATGGAGGACACATTTAACCATAATATGGTTGTCGGTAATAATAATATGGTTAACTTAACCAAAATATGTTTACAATTTTATAGAAAAATAGATTTGTTGGAGGTGACCATATTTAAACATAGTTTATCCCTGGGTGTGGGTATTGTTAACTGATTTAAATAAAAATCTTTGGTAAGGCGAAGGTCAAACACTATTTCTTCCTAAGCCTGTGCAGTCACTTTTGTCTACCACTGTGTTATATGTGTAAACTACGAACATACTTATTTTTATATTATGTAGTATGTACATAATTATATATTTTTCTTCGCCGTTTCATATTTATTTGCTAGCACATTCTTCCAGACTGAATGGCATTCTAAAGTAATTAGGTAATTGCTAATCTAAGCACAAAATTGTACAACAACTACAGCACCAGCAATAGCATTAGTAGAAAAAAAAACTGGCATTTGTTGTATAAAGAATGAAGCAAAACAAATTTCTAACTGACACGAATTTCAGTTCATACTACTTATTATTATTACTAATGAAGAAAATATTCTATTCTATTTTAATTTTCATAATACTTTTTTTTCTGTTAAATTTCATACCAAACAATGGAATGTTAAATTAAATAAATATGAACAAAAAAAAAAAAAAAAAAAAAAAAAAAAAAAAAAATTGCACCAGCAAAAAAAATAGTTTTGATAAGAAGCCAAAGCAAAATTAAAATTTTGTATATTGTCTTAAATAACTGAGCTAAAGTTACGTAAACAATTTTTTTCCATTTTTGAAAAACGCTTTTGGGTTTTCTTTAACAGATGTTCAAATAACACATGTCATAGCAACTACAAAAACAAAAAAAATATTATTTTTAATGACTATATAAATATTTAGAATTTTCTTTGTTTTAAATATTTTAAAGATTTTCATTTAGTTAATATAAATTTAATTACAGTTTAATTAGTAAATAAAATACATACTTATAAAAGTATGATTGATAACGAAAGGTCTATGAAACTAGCAGATGTTCTAATTAATTTAATTTTTGTTTATTCTTTTCAACGTGATTTATTGATTACGACTCAGATTTGATACATTTCAGTTTTAGCAAAATTTGTTATCATAAAAAGAGACGTTGGATTTGTTTTCGACTTGTTATTTAACAATCCGTCTTTTATATAGAACTAGTTTAGCCCATTGGGCTTCATCGAAATAAAATAAGGAATTTTTATACCCTCCACCACCACTAGTGGTGAATGAAGGGTATACTAAGTTTGTCATTCCGTGTGAAACTTTTTTATTATACGTCTAAGACCCCATAAAGCACATATATTCTGGCTCCTTGAGTAATTTTAAGTAGATTTAGCCATGTCCGTCCGTCTGTCGAAAACACGATCACTTTCGAAAAACGCAAAAGCCCCATATAAAAATTGGTACGTCACAGTTTTATAGGACCTGAAATCACACTGTAAAATTTTTTGGAGATCGGTCCATAATTTAAACTATGCCCCATATAAACCCTACTCCCGAAAAACCTTATAGTACGCCTCAAACCGTAATAAATAATGTTATCATAATATAATTCGGTAAGTCACAGTTTTATAAGACTAGAAATCGCAGTGGCAAATTTCGTGAAGATCGGTCCATAATTTACACTATGCCTCATATAAACCCTAATCCCGGAAAACCGTTAAGTACGCCGCAAACCGAAATAAATAGTGCTTTCATAATTAAATTCGGTACGGTACAGTTTTGTGGGATCCGAAACCACACTGTAAAATTTTTTTTAAAATCTGTCCATAATTTACACTATGCCCCATATAAACTCGGAAACCCGTTTAGTACGCCTCAAACCGTAATAAATAATGCTATCATAATGAAATTCGGTAAGTCACAGTTTTATAATACTAAAAATCGAAGTGGCAAATTTCGTGAAGATCGGTCCATAATTAACCCTAGGCCTCATATAAACCCTACTCTCAGAAAATAGTTTATTGCGCCTAAAACCAAATAAAGCCCACTTTTGGGAAATAACTTAAATTCGCCTAAAATCATAACAGATATATTTATTGCGGTAAAATTTCTTCCAACTTACATTCATATGCCTAGAAAAAATATTATGCAATTTTGTGAAATTCACTGTTAACGCTAAAACTAATTACACTGCTGTATTGAAATTAATTCTCATTTATTTTTTGTAATACCAGAAATCAGTCTTCAGAATTTTGGGATGATTGGTCCATAATTTACCATAGGTCCAATACAAATTATCCTCCTAAAAATCATTTTAGTTCGGCTAAAACTGTAACGAATCCTGATGTTTTACTCAAGCCAGTTCAAAGTTCTAACAAGAAACGCATAAAACTTTCTAATTGTCGGTCAAAAGTAGGTCTAAACCGCAACCAATTTGAATGCTGACGTTTGTTTTTGTGAAGCTTAGTTAATAATATATATGTATTTATCATATAGATCCCACTCCTGTCGGTGGAGGGTATCAAAGATTCGGCACAGCCGAATATAGCACTCCAACTTGTTCTTTTTTTTAAAAGATCTCGTGTATTAACCCTACAAAGATAAATTTACGCATGCACTTTCGAAATATTGCTATATCTTTTTACCCTTGGGGAAAGGGAACTAACACTAAACTTGTCACGTGACAAGTCACTTTAACATGGCGATGTACTTCGAGGGATTAATTGCCAACTTTTTGACCCTATGTTACAAGTAAAATAATGCCTGTCGCAGATATTGCCACAAATGAGCCATGTCAATATGATAGATCCCCTTCACATAAAGTAATAGTACTGTCGTAAATTGTACAAATTTTATTAAAATATTTTGATAACTCTTTTAAACATTTAAAATTAAATACATATTTACATAAGTTTAAAGATTTCTTCTTAAAAATTTCAAAAAGGGTGGTACAATCAAAACGCACGATGTTAATTGTAAATAAAACAAATAGTTTTCTGAGAATGATCTTAATATTTTTTTTATTATATCGACAAAATGCTCGGCACAGCTTCGGTGGAATACCTCTCCGATGGTACTTATTTTCAATGACTCTGAGACATAATTGAGGGTCAATGTCGTTAATGTGCCGAATTTTCTAATCTTTTAGCTCTTGAATTGTTCCTGGCTTATTGACGTAAATTTTTTATTATAAATATCCCCAAAGAAATAAGTCCAACGGTGTCAAATCACATGATCGTGGCGGCAACGCCACGACGTGAAATATCACGGGAATTGAATTTCTCGCGCAAAAGAGACATTCTTTCGCAAGTGACAGCATCTTGTTGGAACCACATATCGTCCAGGTTCATATCCTCAATTTCTGGCCACAAGAAGTCCGCTATTATCTCGCGATAGTGAACACCATTCACGGTAACTGTCTGGCCGACCTCATTGACGACCGATGACGCCGCCAGCAGAATGAACTGGTCGAGCATGCACAGGTGTTTTCACATTTCCTACAGACCGGTTTTGCTGAAATTTGCGCACAATTCTCCAGATTGTGGAGACATTTTGTCGATTATGCTGACCAAAAAAATCGCGAACTGTACGAAATGCGTTTTGATTTAAACGCCCATTTTCGATAAAGGCTTCAACAATCATAACGCGCGGCGCAATTGTGTACCTCTCCCTGGCTGAATTTGTCAAACACTGAAACAAAGAAATGTCAAATTAAGCTGGACAAAAAAACTTGAGGTTAAGCTGTGACTCACAATTTACATCGTGCATTATGGTTGTACCACTCTTTACTATTAAATTAGCCAGTTTGCATTTTAACGGCATATCTTTGACAATTTTTATAGAGCATATTTTCAAAATTTTAAAGCATATTTAATGATCTTAAAACACTTTTTGAGCGCATATCTTTGGTTTTCCTGGTCATTAATTAATAAAAACGAAATAATAATCGCAAACTGACCAACATATTTATGTCTATAATAAACCAAAATGATCCTTTTACTTTTCTGCCAGACAATTCACAAAAATAGCATTAATGTTTTCAAAGAGTTCCTTGATTATTTAACCATAAATTGTCTACAAAAATTGTATGGGAATTTCTATGAAAATTTAAGTCATTTGCTCAAATAAACTCAATGTTTCCGTCCGTCCGTCTGTCTGTCTGTTTGTCTTTCCATCTGTCCGTCTGAGTGCAGATATTTTTGTAAAAATAATTAATCCCCAAACACCAGTTGCAATTGTTTGGTTAAGTCGGAGAGAGGAGATATAGAAATTAAAACGAACAAAAAAAAAAAAAAATAAAAAAAATGGAAAATAAAATTTTCTTTCGAAAAGCAAAAGCTTTAATCAAGAATTGAACACATTCATTTAGTTAAGCCAAAAATCGATGCTTATGAGAAGACATTTGTCTCGACACAAATGCGAATGTGATATTTCACAAAGTGTATGATTATTTGAACAGTATAAATTTTTTTTGCTTTTTTATTGCAAGTCTTCAAATACATTTTTTTTTTTTTTTTTTTTGTTTATTTAGAAGGTGATCATTAAAATTTTAGAAAAATCTCAACACAGCTGGTAGCAGCGATATCTTTGGGAATACAGACACGCTGTGATACTGATTGCAATTGCCACTTAAGGTTTGTTTTTTTCACTTACGTTATTTTTTTCAGTGGCAATGAAATCAAAATAAATATACAGAAATATATTTACTTTCAATGAAAAAACAAAACCAATGGATGGATATGAATGAGTATCAATTTAATACTTTTTGTTTTTGTAGACCCTGTGAAAGAAAAAAAATATTGAAATACAATTATAAAATAATGTTGAATATGGATTTCAAAAGCAACAAAACAAACAGTGCAAATACCCAAGAAGTGTATGGTATAATCCATGAGAGACATTCAAGCTTTATGAACTGAAGTTGAGGAGTGAGTCTATTATTATTTTAAAATGATTCTACAAAATATAACTACAAATTAAAAAGACAACTATAGTTTAGCTTTAAAAGTTGATTTTTTTAACTCACGTTCAAAAGAAATAAATAAAGAATTATATCATATTTACAATATCGACTTATTTCTAAGAACTTCAAAAAAAATTCGGTATTTCGGAGGTAATTTGTATGGGGGCGAAGAAAAATAATGATCTCCATATTTGGACCATTGTAATAGTCAAATGAATAAGATTTTTCTAGTAAAAGAAATACAAATACAATACAATACAAATATTCTCTATTAAACTGAATTCTTTAAGAATATTATAAAAAATTGGATTAAGAGTTCATTAAAAAGAACTTCAAAATTCTTGCGTTTTGCGTATACGATTTCCAGAACACCCCTGTATATATACCCTTTTACCTTCGGTGAGGGGTATAAAATGAGTAATATTTGTGATTTCAGTTTTTTGGTCATAGCTCGGCCATTTTTTAACCGACTTACATTAGGAGCGGTCAAAGTAACTTCGCGTGTTAAAAACTCATATTTTACAATATCGACTTATTTCTAAGAACTTCGAAAAAAAATTCGGTATTTCGGAGGTAATTTGTATGGGGGTGAAGCAAAATAATGATCTACATATTTGGCCTATAGTTAGCCAAATCAGGCGCTCAAAAAAGGAACACATGATGCTTAATCAAATTTTGAAGCTCTTCTTTTGTCAAGGTTTATACCTTAAAGTCCCTATTTCTGGAAGACTTTTTTCAAAGACCAGGTACAAGAATTGAACTACTAAGCCTATTCTACCAAAACCTTGTACGTATGTGGAACATATTTAGGCCAAACATGAACGACCTAATGTTTTCTTATGGTCCATTATTAACAGTTGCCTGCGTTCAATTCTAAACATCTAATGGCCTGCACGGAAATAAGTTTATTTTCTAAAGTAATCAATTTCGTGTCTTAAAACAAGATAATCCAGAATACAAAAATAATTTCTTGATTTGTAAATTAAAAGTAAATTTTCTTAAAAAAAGAAACATTTTCTCATGATCAAAAAATTCACGTTTTGGTATATGATCAAATATGTCTAAAGACAAAATATACAAAAGTAGTGAGTGGTTTTTATTAAAAATAAGAACGATATTTCTTACTTCAAGCTGCTGGTTTTATTCAATATTACTTATTCTGGGCCTCTTGATTTTTAAATAGAATCGAATTTCTTGCACCAGCTGATAAAATCGTACCTTTAGCTCTCGGTAAGTTGTGGAAAAGAGCCTTAAAATAATAAATTCTTGAAAACAAAAAAGTAGTTTTTCTTGAAATTTATATACAAATTATTCGCAAAATTATCTATAATTCAGAGCGAAGATTAAATTGTTTATTTTTTAATATAGAAATTGAATATGATTCAATTTTAAAGAACAAACATGTGTTTGAATTGAGTATGTATTTCTTACTTTTTATAGAAAACTTAAAATGTATTTACTTGAATCGAATACTTAAGTTTTTTAAGAAATATTTTCCTAAACCAATTTACTTGGGTGTAATATGGGATACTTTTGATGGAAAATTTAAGTCATTAACATTTCAACTTTATTCAATTCAAGAAAAGATTTCTGCATGTACAAATAAAATGTTTTGATTCAAGAAACGAATGGTGTGAATCAGGGATGTTAAATGGGGTTTTCAATTTTGTACCAACTTTCAAAAAAAAATGTACTTAAAGGTTTACAGTACAATTTTTTTTTTTTTTTAATTTATTAAAACAACAAACAAGTACATAAAAAAATCAATTGTACACAAAAAACAAAAAAGGAAAAATGACGAACATCGAAAACAATAAAAAATGAAAAAATTTTATAAATTGATTTAAAAATTTATTATCAAAGTTATTTATTAAAAGATTTTGTTTGTTGTGCTTAATTCCCTTTTTTTATAATTTATAAAAAAATACTGAAATTTATTGTTGGAGGATAAGCTGTTCCATGCGCATATCACTGGTTGCTTGGGCCAGATCATCAGGAAACGTTCTCCTAAATCATTTTGCAAAAGCCAAAGCTATCAGCAAACAAAACTACAAAGTGAATGAGAATTACCTACAAACACTCAAAAAGTCCTCCAACAATAAATTTCAGTATTTTTTTTTTATAAATTTAAAAAAAAAAGGGAATTAAGCATAAAAAACAAAATCTTTTAATTGTTTTAAGAATTTTATAGAATTATGGGGCGATAAATTTGAAAGTTATAAAAAAAAAAACAGGATATGAAAAATTTCTTTCGCATATATTTGTTTTGACTAATGTTGCCTGGTCTGTGGGTACCATAAGTGCCCTTTAACAATGTGGCAAGTGAAAGGCAGATAGACGAAGTTTGTAGGCGAGAGAGGAAAAAAGTGTGTCACGAATACAGCGTCGCCCCCTTACCAACAAACTTCGTCTGTCTGCCTTTCAGTTTCCACATTGTTAAAGGGGACTAAGCGCCGCTCTATACACCATAATTCTAGTCGCATATTTAAGTGCCCATTATATTAACGATTTTTTGTACAAGATACATGCAGTGAAAAAGACTCGACAATTTGTTTGCTGTACTAATAATTCAAAAAGGGGGGAACTATGACAAATTTTTAAATTGCACCAAATGGGTCACGGTAGTACTACGCTACTTTAGAAGGTCAAAATGTACCAAAAAAAAAAAAAGTATAATTGTACCAACTTTAACATCCCTGGTTTGACTTTTTGTTTACTTTGAGTAATAACTTTTTGCTTAACTCAAGCCACACATATATTTAGAATAAGAAATTTTTGGCTTGGACGATAATCAAGCAATATTTTCTGGTGATTAAGTATTTAGCGTGGAATATCATCAAACTCGCATATATGCAAATTGTTGACTATGGATGGGAAGGAAATATAATTTGGTCGGGCCTGCTTAGAAATTTTCTTGATTCAATTACCGTTCTGATCTAACTGTTAAAGAATACCTCATAGAAGGCATTATCTTCACTATTGACACAATCCGAAGGAGTACGATTTTTTGCCAAAGCAAAAGCCAAAGAATTCAGATCCCGTTATAAAGTCACCATTCTCTCGAAAGCCTTCTAAGAGCCATTTATTTTAATGCCTTTAAGAAGCTTTGGCAAAAGAAGCGAGATCGGAAAGCCTACCCCGCAATGACAACGTGTGTAAAAAAGATATGAGTATTGAATGGAGCGAGCAGGCCTTGTACATCCAAAAGAAGGAGTATAAAGGCCTTCTAGAAGGCATCCGTACTCCTAATTTTTCCCGCTGGGATATTTGTTTAGTGCCCATTTGCATTATACGGGTTTTGTCGTTGCGATTCTTCCCTTATAGGCGAGAGGGGAGAAAGAGGAGTTAAAAGGGGTACACATGCGAGTGAAATAAGCGACTGGTTTTGTTCATTGTTTCGTTGTTTTATACATGAAGTTAGCCGCAATCCAATGTATACACAAAATATATGTATACGCAAAAGGTTGTAATGACAAAAATCGCGCAATATAAACATAAGATCGTCTTCAAAGAACCCACGACAATAATCGCAAGGACGCATATAGATCAAGAGGATTGAACACATATTCTACCGAAATTATACATTTGTGATGAAGATATACTTATCGAATTTGTTCTTGATTTGGAAATCCCCTCTATTAAAAATCTAAACAAAACAAAGAATTTATGGAAACTAAAAATTTTTGAAAGTTTACTCGCACAGCTAAAAATAAAATATACATTAAAAAGCATGAATTCAGCTGCTGATTTCTAAAGACCAGAAGTACTCGGTCTATTTAAAAAAAAAAAAAAAAAATCTAAGCAAAACATTTTAAGTTTAAATGATTTTGTCGTTTGTCGCTGCTTGTTGTCTTTCTTTTTTATTCAATTGCAAAATGTTAGTTGCCAATCATTTTGTTGATTTTTTGCGCTATTCTCAACCAAATTAGCAAAGAAAAACGAAATACTACAACAATGTATTTATTTTTTCCATTTTTAAATTTAATAATTGAATACAAATCACAAATTGACACTTTAACACTAACAACTTTCAATAAACTTTAATTGTACTCGTATTGTTTTAAATCGCATTTGGTTGATTGCTCTTGGTTGTTGGTTTTGGTCTGCCCTTTTCCCCTTTTAGACTCTTATACCATAAAAGTATCTTTAGGATTATTATAATTCAAATATCTATCTAACTAAAATAGACATGCTACAACAACAACTACAAATATATATTTAAAAGATTTTTTTTAATAACGTGTTACATGTCGATTTATAGTACAGAATTATTATGGCACGAAAAACTAAGAAGAAGAAAAAAAACAACAGCCAACACAACATTTTTATACCCTCCACTACTAGTGGTGAATAAGGAGGGTATACAAAGTTTGTCATTCCGTGTGAAATTATTTTAATATTCATCGAAGACCCCTTAAAGTATATGGGCATTTCCACAGAAAAGTCCTATGTAGCCAAAATATTAAAGTTTATAGAAACAAATTATTTGCCTTGTTATTTTCAAAATTTTGACATTTTATTTTGTTTTTGCTTTTACTACTTGTTTTGCTACGGCAGTAAAGCGAAGCAAGTGCGAAATTTGTTTTCTATGTTTTCGTATGAGTAAATTGGAGCATTCGCTAAACAGTGGCATTAAGAGCAAAACAATATTTACGAGTTATAAACTTTAGAATTGTTGATATTGAGCAAAATTAATGCTTAATATCTGGATTCAGAAAGGAGATATTGAAGTTGTGTATGCCTCATACCTAACAAAAATTTTTTAAAAATGGTTGGTAGGTCAAACCAATAATGAGCTGACGATATGCAATTGTGAAAAAAAAAATTCTTGAATTTGTATGTTTATGTATCTTCTGAGCTAACAAATATTTGACAAAAAAAAATCCAACTTCAACTTTATTTCTAACAAATTTTATTGACAACCTTATCTTTATAAAATAAGGTAAATAATAAATAAGAAAGACAAAAACAGGAAAAACAAAAAATGTAATTTGGACTTCAAGAAGAATTCTTGACAAAAGTACGAAAAAACAGAAATAAGGAAAACATGTGAGATCAATTAAAAATGGATAATCATTCAAAAAGCAAATTTCGATCTACCAAAGGTTAAAATACAATTTGGTTTAAGGATTGATGTTTGACTACTGACGTCAGCAGTCATCGATGGCTGCGAGTGTAAGACGGCAAATCCCTTTGAGAAGACCTAGTGGTTGAGGTCGAAACATGTCAGGGTAACCAGCCGCCTGGGTTCGAATCACACGCCAGCCAGCCTGGCTTCGAATCCCAGGTCAGTCAAGAATGAAAATTATCAATAACAATTTTAATTAATCTTCCATGTTGTAAAAATTCCTTTCTTCATAAAAATAATTTAATGAAAATTAAATTTAATGAACTTAAGCCTAATAAAATAGTAAAAATTTGGATTAAAAACCATGAATAGTTCAACAAAATAACCACAATACTAATTATTGTTAAAGCTAAGGCACAAGCTCTATGTGTTCATTTGTCCTTCAAGTTGTGCTGAAAAATGTCAACAAGAAAAAAAGAAAGACAAAAAACATGATAAACAAAAAATGTACTTTGGACTTCAAGAAGAATTCTTGACAAAAGTACGGAAAAAACAGAAGTAAAGGAAAAACATGTGAGATCAATTAAAAATGGATAATCATTCAATAAGCAAATTTCGATCTACCAAAGGTTAAAATACAATTTGGTTTAAGGATTGATGTTTGACTACTGACGTCAGCAGTCATCGATGGCTGCGAGTGTAAGACGGCAAATCCCTTTGAGAAGACCTAGTGGTTGAGGTCGAAACATGTCAGGGTAACCAGCCGCCTGGGTTCGAATCACACGCCAGCCAGCCTGGCTTCGAATCCCAGGTCAGTCAAGAATGAAAATTATCAATAACAATTTTAATTAATCTTCCATGTTGTAAAAATTCCTTTCTTCATAAAAATAATTTAATGCAAATTAAATTCAATGAACTTAAGCCTAATTAAAATATCTAAATTTGGATTAAAAAACCATTAACAGTTCAATAAAATAACCACAATACTAATAATTGTAAATAATCAATGTAAAATTCAATTAAGAAACTGGTTAATTATGTTTGATCCAGCAAACGTTTTGCAAAAGCAAACAATTTCTTAATAAAACAGGTGTGAGCATAGCTTTAGTATATTGAAAAGAATATACATACTTGTATAATATTTCCCTGCTTGTATCGTATAGGAAATTTATGTCACGTAACGTTTTATGCTATCGGTTATCAAATGAAGAACTGAATGCTTTTTTTTAAGGTGATATGGGATGCTGAATCCAAATCTGCACTTAGTTTTTTTCTCGACTTTTCGCGATATATCGTTATGTCAAAAATTAAGGCACTTCCGCTACACATAAAATCGCTTAATGAAGAGTAAAGTTATGATTTTTTGAACTTTTAATTTTTGTAAAAAAGTCAAAAACACAATTAGTAACTATAACTTAAAATTGCTGATGGAGAAAAACGGAGATTAGATTTGAAATCAGCGACCTCAAATGAGTAAAAAAAATTGCATCAAACTTCCAATCATCACAGAAAAAGTTCAATTGTGTTCCCTTCTGTAATCAAACAAAGTTCAGCAACATATTGGTCCTGCGTAACAAGCTTTTATTTTTCCAAATAATATCTAAAAACGTTTAAGAATACAAAAGTGGAGAAAATAATAGTAGTTTTGTGTTTCGATACATAATTTACAACAGGTCCAATATAGGGTACCCTCCAATAAATCACTTTTAAAAGCCTAAAATATTTCTGAAACAAATCATGATATTTCATTTAAATTAGGCAACAAATTATAATACTGTAAGGTCATGATTTATAAATATTGGTTCATAATTCATATAAAGCCCACTCCGATCCCATTAAAAGCCCACTTCTGAAATGTTCCAACTCTCGGTGTAGGGTATAGCCGAATATAAGCACTCTCACTTGTTTTTAATGCAAAAGAAAAAAAGATTAAATCAATTCAGATAGAAAAAATTGTAAAAAAAATCATAAACGTATAAAATATTGTCAGTTTTAATTTATAAACTCATAAATACAAAAATCACAAAAAACTAAACGAATAAATAACTAAAGAAAAAGAAAAAAAAACGACTAAAAATGCGAATGCAACCATCAAACCAACCAACCAAACCAACACACAGTGGCGCCATTTGAGTTTTTTCGTTGCAAAAATCATATCTTTTGAACCGAATAAGATAATTGAACAGTTTAAACAGCATATGATAGATAACTGTTCAGCCTATGAAATGAGCGTTTGGAAAGGGTGCTACGCTTTGTAGGGGCCTACTTATGGGTTATCAAAGTTAAAATTAGTAGAAAAATCAATTTTATGGTAACTAAAAAAAATTTTTTTTACATTTTTAGATTGTTTTTATTTTTTTTCTTAAGGGTTTTATGTTTTAAATTATTACCCAACAAATTAAAAAAAAAAATTATTTTTTTTTTTAAATTTATTTTTTAAATTTTCTGTAAAATATTCATCACAATTCGTAAGAGAAGGTATATCTAAAAGACTAACCATTTCTAAACTATAATTATTTTGTAACTCTATTCGTGACTTCACATGCCGCAGGGAAGAAATAAGTGGATCGGAAGATGCTGCCAACATGTTGAAGAGGTCCTCATTTTGCCTCACCCTTGATGCTTTGAATGTGTTCTGCAATCTATATTTTTTATAAAATTTGTTAAGAGACTCCTGTGCTTCTTCAGAAAGCTCTCCAATTGGCAAAGGCTGGTACTCAATTATATCTTTGCCATGCGCCAATATTTTATGGACGGTCGGGGTCAACTTCTTCTGTGGATACATTTCTGCTAAAAGAGATGCAGTTTTCGACGCATATTCTCCATATTTTGTAGAATTGACATTTTCTTTGCAGTTTAAAACATCCAAGATCGTTCCCAATCTTTTCACGATTTGATTGTCAATTCCAATGATTCTAGTTACTGCCTCATCATTTTCAAAAAATCTCCTAGAAGTGTTTCCATCGTTTGAGTTACCGTATCCGTGCTTGGGACAGTCTACTTTTAGTCCAACTTGTTTAAAAAAAGCATCCTGTATTTGCTTCTTTCTGATCTTTTCCTTATCCTTTATTGATGTATTTTCATCGAAGTTTTCTTCCTCTTGTGGTAGGGTATATGCCAGTTTTAGCAAGAATTCCATACACCTTATCCTTGCGTGCAATGGTGACATTCCATATTCGTAATTCTCCTCATTTGTAGAATCGTTTAAATTACCAAAGTTCTTCTGACAAATAATAATATAAAATCGATAAAAAAAATATAAAAATAATACGAAAAAAGGGGTTTAGATAGGTTTTTGCTAAATTTTTACCTCCAATATAATTCTGTCTATGATAACTAATTGAAATATGTTATAATTAAGCAGAAAAAGATACTAATCTTAAACTCTTTACAACTAATTATATAAAATTGAGATGTAACATATTATATATGAAATAAATTGAATTGAATTGAAAAAAGTTCTTCTGACTCTTTTTGCAAATCGGGCATGACATTGTTGAGGTTGTTCCTGTCAGTTCGTTTACGACTTTTCCGTCAACCATGGTCAGGTGGAACTCGAAATTGCATTCAATATATTTTCCTTCTCCAATTTGCAGCTTTGTAGGCTTAATCTTGCTTATTTGTTCTTCAATGTCCTTCACCGTAGTCCTTATGAGTTCTGCCGATTCCCTTGCAAACTGAAACATTATTGGTCGGCAATAATGCACTGATGACGGACGTGGATTTTTCCAGTGTAGGGAATCATCCGATTTTAGCCGCAAAGGAACAACAGATGCCATAAACATATTTCCGTCCGATATTGTAGCGTCATCGGGAGATATCCTTTGCTTATAAACGCTTTGTCCGGATGATCCATCGCAGCCTCATTTGCTGATCAATGTCAACTTCTCAGGAAGAATTTTCACTTCCGTGAAAAACTTTGGTGTGGTTGACTTTCTAAACAGTTCAAATAATTTTAAATTGTACAACGCCATGTTTTCAGTACTTAAATTGTTAAATGGTTTCAGTAATTGTTGCGCCAACTTTCAGGCGTAGACTAATCCAGGCATTATGCTTATTTTGCAATATATAGGCTTATGCTACCATGCCTAAAAATTTAACTGTTCCCTGCATACATATGGATTTAAGCTAAATAATGCAATTTTGATATTATGCACGTGTCCAAATAAGATTTGTGCCTACCTGTAGGGACCATAAGTCAATATTGTTCCTGACCATTTGTACGCCAAAGTATTGTTTATGTGAGGTACGTACCTGCTAATATAATAACTATTAGATCAAACTACTGTCAGTCAAAACATATAAGGGATGGACGCCATACAATTTCTGCAACCATGTCTTTTTAAACTTTTTTACCTCTAGAAGCCAAACGGGCACGTACGGGCAGATAAAACCTTTTGAATTATGTAAAGAAATAATCAAAGAACAGGTTTTGCACGTATGGCAAATATAGAAAAATATAGTTTTTTTTTATTTTCCGTCAAAGTTGAAAAATAGTGAAAAAACGGATAGTTTTTAAATAGTGATTTACCAGGAGAAACACAAAGCAAACAGTTAATTTTTTTTTATCATTATACATTTAATAAATACATCAATCAATACAAATAAAAAATAAGGCGATTCGTTACCTATTTTTCGTGATATTACACCTGAAATCGCAACAAATTGACTAAAAATTGTGTGTTTTTTTGAAAACCGAAAGTCGGTCAACTTTGAACGGTTATATCTTCTAAACTAAAAATGTGATATTATTAAGAGTGGCATATTTGAAATCGTTGAAAAGTTTCCTATAACATGGGTTTATTCAAAACTTCGTCGGCATTCATGAAAATTTTGATTTTTGCAACCTCGCTTGCTCTACGGGCGCCACTGTGCAACACTTGTTGCCACTTGCAAAAAATATTCAATAACTCGGAATACAGCAAACACATTCGCTGACTCTGTGACAAACGGCTGTCACATAGTCATCATATTAATTTGAATATGTTTAACAAGTTTAATTTATGTTTAAACATTGTTATCAGCAACAAAATATATTTAAAAAAAAACAGCAGAAACATTATCATCGTCTTTAATGACAACGACAAATGAAAATGACGATGACAAAATTTTTTATTTATTTTAAGTTGCCAATGAAATGCATTTAATTTAAAAAAAAAAACACGCTAAACTCAGAAAAGTTTGAAATGTTTTAATGCCATCAGAAATGGTTAATTAGTCTTAGTGGGAAGGGCGTAACTAATCAATGCATCCATATCCATACAGTTATCCAATGTATTTTTAATTTAATGCTTCTTAAATTGCTTTAAAGGGACGTATGATTAATTATGATATGTTTATTAGATCATTACATGGTGTAATTTCTAGCCATACAAAGCTAATTTGGACCAAATTTTACATCAATATGTATATTTGCTACCGTTTAAGGTGCATTTAAAAGATTTTCCAGAGTGGGCTTAATATGGAGCCTGTGGTAAATTATGTACCGATTTTCACAAAATTTGGAGGAATGGATTTAAGTCGTTTGAAACTCTAACAGACCCATTTTAACTACGTACTTAAGTGTTTTCAGAGAGTGGTCTTTATATATAGCTATGGTTAATATAGACCGATCTTATCGAAATTTAGTGGTGTTCTTTCTTATCGTATTATGATAGAATAAATTTTACTGCAAAATAATGATACTTTACGGTTTAAGACGTACTAAAGTTTTTTTCGAGAGTTGGCTTTATATGGGGCCTTTGGCAAATTATGAACCGATCTTTACAAAAATTATTAATAGGATTTCCAGTCATAGAAAATGAATTTGTGCAAATTTAAATGAGAATCAGTGCCTTCTGTCCTTAATTTTTTCTTACTTTGTAACAAAAATATCAATATATTAGAAAGGTTGTTGCACATTTGGGTTCATAACTTTTTTCCAACAAAACGAAGTGTGATGGACTTCAATCCCATACTGCTTAAGAGAACTGGAAAGAGTTTGACATCAATTTTGTTCTTTTGTTTTGAGTCGTTCGAAAGTGAGCGTAATATTAACAGACGGACAGACAGACGGACATAGCTAAATCGACTTGGAATTACTCAAGCGCCCAGAATATATACACTTTATGAGGTCTAAGATGAATATTTAAGAAGTTTCACACGGAATGACAAACTTAGTATACCCACATGCACCCCTAGTGGTAGTGGAGTGTATTCACTGGCGTAGCTAGACCATATTTCTGGGGGGGGCTATAGACCCTCGAAAAAAATGTTTACTTTTTGTTTTTTATTTAAATAAAAATCAGGTTAAAAAAAATTACACATATTCAGTTCAATAAAACAAATCTTAAAATTATTTTAGTCTTTTAACAGTAAAATATAAAATTCAGGCATTAAAAAACTAAAAAATTAAATATAACAAAACAAAAACTATAAAAAAACAAAAACTTTAACAAAACAATAAAATTAATTAATATAAGTACACAAATTAATCATATTTAGCATCACTCGAAGATAAGTTTTCTATTTTTTTTGCAAAATATATTTAGAATATCTTCTGCACAAATATGAGTTTTGACTAGTTCGTTTTCAATATTTAAAATGGCCATGTTTGAAAATCTATCCTGATTCATTGTTGAACGAAGCCATGTTTTAATTCTTCTCATAGCCGAAAAACTTCTTTCACATCCAGCTGAGCTAATAGGTAGGCTCATTGCCACTTGTAGGAGTTTGAATAAGTTTGGGTAGATATTTTTATCTATTTTAGATTTAAATTTAAGTAAACTTATATTTACACATGTTTCATTAGATACATTATTGATCAAATTTTTAAGAACAGTGACTTCTGCTTTGAGAGAGTCGCAATTAAGTTTTAAAATATATTTATAATTATCAATGAATTCTGCAGATTCTTCTAAATCTAATCTGAAGAATGCATTAACAGATTTAGCAAACGGAATACTTTGAAATCTGTATTCTAAGTTGGAGGATATATTATCAACAACAGGAAAGTAAATGTTTATTTTCCAATATTCTGCTGCTGAAGTGTTGTAAGGTAAATCTAAAAACTGATCCTTACCCAATGTTGAATCAAAATAGAATTCTTTTTCTAAAGAGCTTACTTTTTTTCTTTTTGATATTCTAAGAGGTTCCAGTGAAATATCATTTTCGTTTGCAAATTGTTCTATTTGACTCCAAATTGTCGAAAAATTATTTCGGCTTACTTTAAATGTATTTATTATAGCAATAATTGAATCATAAGCTTGTCCAAGAGTTGCATCTTTTGTTTGAAAAAACTTGCTCAATACATTAATGGTTTGAAGTACAAAATAAAAAATATGTAAGTTTACAATAAAATCAGGTTTAGTTATTGAAGTCAGAATACCAAGTGCCTCAATTGCATTTTTATCTCTACCTTCATTAATTTCTTTTTCCAATGCATTTTTAATAAGCACAAAATTGTTAATAATAGATTTGCAATTCTCATACCGACAGCTCCATCTAGTAGTGCTGAGACTTCTAATTGAAACAGTATTAATTTGAAGAGACTGACAAACTTTTTTTAATTCGTTGTTGTTTCCGGGCTTCGAAAAATGGGTATATAATGCTTCAATCGCATTAAAAAATGACGTCGCTGTTCTTATGTTTGAACAGGAATCCACAACTACCAAATTTAATCTGTGAGCTAAACAGTGAATAAAAACTGCTTGAGGATTTGATTCTTTAATTTTGGCCTGTAATCCATTTTTATAGCCAGACATAACATTAGCGCCGCCGTAGGACTGCCCAATAATTGGTATACCAGTTAAACCCGTTTTTTCAAAAAAGTCTAATAATAAGTTTTGTAAGGCATTAGAGTCTCTATCTGAAGAACAATCTACAAATCCTAAAAATCTCTCTTCAACTTCGAGCTCATTTGTGAATCTTATTACTATCGATAACTGTTCTTCTTTGAAACATCTCGCCTCATCTACCATCAGGGAATAAAAGCCACATTTTTTAACACTTTGTGTGATTATGTTATTTACAACATTCGCCGAAATAGTTATTAATTCATTTTGTATAGATGGGCTGCAATAATTTTTAGGCTTGATAAAATTTGATTTAAACTTGTCATCATATTTTGCAAAATAATCTGAGATCTCGAGAAAGTTTCCTCTGTTTTTGGAGTTTATGTCCTCTCTGTGTCCACGAAGAGGAAGCCCCTGCCGTGCTAAAACCAAAATTAAATCAATAATCTTTCTGAGATATTCACGGGTCTGTTCTATTTGTTCCGAATGCTGTTTTAAAATTAAATCATGAACCTCCGGTGAGCTTTGAAACATTTTGTATCCCTGAATACTTTGCATATGGGTGACAGAATTGTTGTGCTTTTTGAGGGCTTCATTAAGCTTTTTCCACTTTTCATAGCCGGAAACTACAAATTTTTCATTTTGTTGCCGGCATTCTTTTGAACCGAAATTGCGGCATACAAAACAAAATGCCTTTTGCTTTTCCACACTATATTCAAGCCAATCATATGTGTCATAGTACTTTGAAGAAAACGATCTATTTTGTCCATCAACAAATGTCTTTTTAAAAGCTATTTTTGGTTTCTGTGGACCGCTTCCTTTTGTTCTTTATACGTACCACTGTTAAAACTTTATTATATATTATTATCTGTTTCTGTTTTAATCAACTTTTTAGCACTTTTTTAATAAAATTAAATATTATATTTTGTAGCAGAGAACTGCAACGAATACTAAAATTTGGAGTATATCCAATCATGTACTCTGAATTATGATTCAAACCGTTTTTGTTCAACAATAAGAAATGATTTTAATCTAAAGAGCTCATTTCAAGCAATCAGCTTGAATTATTGTACTCGCAACGAACATGAATTCAAGCTGACGGTTTGAAATGAGCTCTTTAGATCAAAATCATTTCTTGATGTTTGACAAAACCGATTGAATCATAAAATTCCAGTGGTGTTGCAACTGATCACAATAAAATAAAAACAGATGCATCACTTTTCAATAAACAAATACCAGCATAATTTTGCGACTGATTCATACTTCTTACGGAATTTTTTGGTTCGTATTGACGTTTGAACTAGATTAAAACTGTGAATACTTTTTTGATTTAAACTAAATTTTTAGCTGTAGTGATTGAGCAGGCTCGATCATACTCCTTGCAGCTCTCTGTTTTGTAGCCGGCTAACTTTTTTTTTTTGTTTGTTTACATATTATGTTTACGTTCATATGTTCAACTACACGGAAAAGTTATGAAGTAAGCGGTGTGTTTAACACTTAACAAAACGATTTGCAAAGTAGTGTGCATTTTAACTAATACGTATATAACAATTCTTAAGTGCACAGACAAAAACAATATTTTTAATAAAGACATTTAATAGAACCTAAAGAAAATTTTAATTGAATTTAAAAAAAATGTATTCAAAAATTAATACAAAAAAAGGAAAAAATTCTGGGGGGGGCTAAACTGTTTCTGGGGGGGGCTTAGCCCCCCCCAGACCGGTCTATCTACGCCAATGAGTGTATTATAACGTTCTTATCAGCAAAAAATAAAAGGCCTTAGTGCAAGGCTCCTTTCGATAAATAATAAATAAAAACAAAAAAGAAAATGTTGCATTTTTTCTGTTTATCAACAGAAAGTTTTCCTTTGTTGTGTTTTTATAAGATATCATCAGTTTTATTTTTTTTTTTCAAACCATTTTTTAATTTTGGTTATTTTTCAATGTAGAGTTTTTGCTTCGCCTGTTAAATATTTTTCAATGTTACTTAGAGCATTTCCGAAATTTTATACCACGATATAAATGATACTCGTACCATTTTAAACAGGAGCAACAAAAAAAGAGAGCGAGGTCCAAACTACAGTTTTTGCGTGAGCGAAATAATAACCAGCGTTACCGTTGGTGCTACTAAAGTAGCAATTTGCGACTTTTTCCACTGCTTGTATTCTTGTTTGCTTCTTTTGCATTATGCACCCAAATATGATACTTTTTGTAACTCTTGCCACTTTTTTGATACTTTTACAAAATGAAGAAATACTTTTTGGTACATTATGTTTTATTAAAACTCTCAGCTTAAATGAAATCTATAATGTTTTAATATATATGTAAGCAGGCTTATATGAAATTTTTCTTGTCATGCGTGGGAAAAATGTATGTACAAATATACGCAATCAAGTGCACTTGGTAAGTGTCACTTGCTTCTATGCGTATACCATGATGAAATACCATGGCGTATACTTATGTCTGCATAAATCATGGTTGTCCGATTTTTTTCACCTTCGTCGGCAATTATGCACCGAAAATCGCCGAAATTCGCAAAATTCGATATTTATATAACACCGCATTTACACATAAAAGTACTTTCATAAAATTTCTGAATATGTATTATAAATAAAAATGTTAATGAATTTGAAATAAAAGCAACATTTTCAAGGTCTATGGCTTACTTTATTCCTAACTTTCCGATAAATTACAAGAGTGTAAAATGTTTGCTTTTATAATTTTATTTATGAACGTTTGAAAACAATATCTACGAAACTGTTGAAAATTTAAAGAAATATTGTTGAGATGGCTTAAAGCAAATTTAATTCCAAATGATTTGATGGTAATTCTTTCCAAATCCGACAAATCGTTCTCAGGCCATTATGAAATATATTAATATATTCGACTTATTTCGGGCGAAATAATACAAAAAATTAGCATCGCACTAATTTTGCAAAAATGGTATTGCCACTTATTTCTGAATAATCCCAGTTCAAAATATTAAAAAAAAAATTATTTCGATGACTCAAAGGAATTTTTTTCTAACCATCTATAAGTGTTTTGACAAAATCGGAAAAATCGATCTAAAGTTATGATCAAATTTATTAGCATAACCGTCTTATTTTGGGCCAAATATTGATCTAGCCCATAAATCTGTAAATAGATTTGGATTCAGCTCGCTAAAGTCAATTAAAATCACATAAAAATTCTTGCTCCGACGCTTTTTGTATTTTGTGTTACATAATTTTTTTTTTACCATTTATAAAATGTCATTTGCTATTTAAAAAAATTTGAACAAAATACGTGGAAAAAAAATAATTTGGTGTATTAATTTCTTTTGTAAATATCCCCTTTTTTTTTGGTACTTTTTGGAAATATCCAACGGTAACGCTGTCAATAACCACCTGTCCATTGAATAGAACAAAAGCAATGAAACCTCTACTATTAATAAGAAAAAAAATGCTTGGAAGGCAATTAAAGAGTCAATGGCATCTGCAGGCTTTGATCGTAATTTTTAATAAAGTTCCAGTAATTATTTTTTTTAATATATGACTTTTTTTGGTAATCTTTTAAAGATATTTATTTATAAATAAGTTAAGTTCTAAATGTAATAAAGTTCTAAGTGTAGTGAAGTGAATTATTTTTAAAATTGTTAATCAACTATCTGGCGGTAAATATTGAAAGGACGCGAAGTAGCAGGCCTTTTTGAAGGCATCTACACTCCTTTCTTAGAGATTCGCTTCTTGTGATATCCTGTCTTCAGAGAATATGTCTTCTAGAAGGTGCAAATTTCTTTTTGAAAGACCTTCCAAAATATTCCTAATTCCTTCTTTAAAAAGGGAGAAAAGAAATCCCCTTGAAATCCGTATGCTATTGGCAAAGACATACCTAATGCCAACCCTAATGTATGGTTGTGAACTATTCGCAAGCTGTGATTCGGCAAGTAAGAAATAACTCAATGTAACTTTTAATAATATAGCCAGATACGTTTTCGGTCTTACGCGATACTCAAGAATTTCCCGTTTTGCAAAGCAGCTATACAACATATCTTTTGATAACCTGTTAAAATGCCGCTCTCTAATATTCTTACATATATCTATTTATACAAAACAACCAGGCTATTTATAGAATCGACTTATATTCTCTAGATCAAATAGAGGAAAAAAGATAAACAGTTATCGATATCGTAGTCAGATATCTAAAAGGCATTTTTTTATTAACTCCATCCAGCTTTGGAACCGATTACCCCACTATATTCAAACAACAAGCAATACTAAGCACTTTAAACGCGAAGAATTTATGCATTTTTTGTTATTTTTTTAACCCTAGGATTCTCGGTAACTTTTTACCACTAAGTGCTCCTCTTGGTCTGGCCAGACCACAATTTGTACAGCTAAAAACCCCAAATAAATAAAAAGTAAATATATATATTTTTATTGGGAATTATTTCTTTTCATAAGCAACTGTTTATTATATTAAACATTTTTTTATTTTTGGAATTTGGTCTATGAGTTAAATTTCAGTTATGTATTTTATAAAGCTTTTTTTGTAATAGTTCTATTCCTTAAATTTTTAGGAATGACTTTATACACTACATAAAATACTTAACTGAAATTTGACTCATAGAATAAATTCGATAAATAAAAAATTTTGAATATATATATTTTTTATTGAACGTGTGCTTTTTATTTTAGATTATACAAATTTATACTAGAATTTTATTATTTCATTATTGTATTCCACATGCAAGTCACCGAAAATGTGATATTTTATTTGCATTTTGCTTTTTCGCATCTACCACAGCTGAATCGGGCTTTGCATTAGGTTTTTGTAGTTAGATTGAACTAAGCGCATAATGGGCCGTAGTGTTCTGATTTGATTCAAACTTGATTCATTCGATTTAGAACATATCATTTCTAGAATTAACGTATCTGTTTTTTGATTTTTTGTTATATGCGAAAAATATTACAAGCAAACACAAATTTGGTCTGGCCAGACCAAGACGGTAATCCTGGGGTTAAATAAAATAAATATTATTATTTTTTATTTATAATATGTATGTATGTAGTATATCCATGTTATCACTAAGAATTGTTGTATAAAATTAATTATTTATTTGTTGCCCACTGTATTTTGCCTTATTGTATATTAATCAATTATATTAATCAAACTTTTATATGTTACATTTGTAATTAACATTTTATGTACCGTGCTATAAAAAGACTCGTTCTTATTGCACTGTGTACCAAATAAATCAATAAATAAAAATAAATTAATTAATAAGTTGTTAATTTTTTTTTATTCAGGCCCTATTTGTGCAAAAATCAACGCAATGCCAAAATTACAATGAAAGCAGAAATTCATATTGTTTTTTAAAATTTTTAACGCCACAAAATATGAAGTGTGAATACATTGCATGAATTTTTGGTTATAGAAGGCCCCTAGTGAAATTTGATGCGGAAATTATTCGTTAAATATTTTAACCCTCTAAAGTGCCATTTTAGTATACTTTTGTGTAAAAGTTTGAAATAAGAACCAAAATGACCCCTTAAAATGAGTGTTAGAGGGTTAATATATTCTAAGAAAAGAATCGCCATAGAATTCTACTGAAGACAGCTGAAAATAGTTTTAAGCTCAGACGTAGATTTGGTATATTTTTTTTTTGAATTATACCAAACGTCTTTTCAAAAAATTCAAAAACTTTATGCGGCCGATATTTCGGGAACTCGAGCTAATTATTCCAAACCCTTTGGCAGATTTGCTCAACCAGTAGAGTCCAGTTTCATTTCGCATTGCAACTATTGAGGCTGGTTTTTTTTTGCACAGTGTAATCTGCGTTATCAAGTCGTTGATGGAAAACCCGATGCAATATAACCAAACCGATTGTTTGTGCATCTCTAAGTTTTTTACCTCCATAAAATTTAATAAGAGTTTCTCGAAAAGAGAACTTAAAAAATAAAAACTCAGAAGCCAATAAAAAAAACATTATTAATATTTTTTTCTTTTTGAAATTGCCTTAAATTAATTGTGACCATTCATTAAGTTTTTGTTTACAATATCCTTAAAAAAACGCAACATTTTGAAAAATGCATATTTCCTACAAATTGCAACCAATTAATGATATTTTCTCATGTAACAAAACTATTTAAACTAAAAAAAGTATTAAAGAAAAACCATGTACTCTAATATTTATTTATTGTTAGTATGACCATTAGTTTTTGCATTTAAAATACAATAACAACAACTTAAAAACTTAGAAACTCACAATAACTAAAACCGAAAAAAAAAATTTTTGTTGTTCAGAGATAAATATTTGTATATGAGTCATACTGTACAATTTGCAATATTCAATCTTATAGTTTTTTGGATAAACACGTACGATTATGTCTAAAAATGGTTGAATAGTTTATTTAAAATAATCATACTTGGAGTATGAGTTTAAGTATGAGTATGAAAATGTTACAGCTGCAATTGAAATTGCTAAGTACACCAAACAACGAATATGTAAGAAAACAATAACAACAACAATAACAACAACAACGAATATACTCTAAAATACAAACAAGGCTCAATTTAAATTTGTTTTTAGACAATCCATAAGATACACTCTTAAACTTATAGTAATAGTTAGATACATTCATATGTATATCAGAGTTGAGCTACTGTTAGTCATATTTATGGGATATTGACAAGATATTTTATTTTGCAAAGGGTGTTTTTTTAAGCCCAATGTAACTTACGAAAGGGTGAGCTGTCAAACGAACTGTTATACTGCACTCACTTTTTGATATCTTTGATTAGTATGACCCGGCAAATCATCAGGAATAGATTTGCGGCTGATTTTTGGCTTAACGGGTTTGTTAATAAACAACATTTCCACGTATGGAGTGATACCAATCCACAACTGACCCCACGGAATCCAATACATTTCGAAAATTGCTCCAATATCGGTTATTTACTTGCTGGTGACATCAGAGGAAATTATCTCCTCAAAAGTAAAGTCACAGCTCGCGTTATGGCCTTAAAATTTGGATAACATTAATACGAGCGAAATGTGATTTCAACAGGATGGCCCTCCGTGTAATACAGAGACCTCCACTATAGAGATAATTTTGTCGTTAAGTGGATTTTGAGCAATGGACCCGTCAAGTGGCTTCCAAGGTCGACTATTTTCTGTGCGGCTAGTTGAAGTCACTAGCTTATATTGATAAGCCAGCAATAATTGACGCCTTGAAGGCCGAAATTTTTCGTGTTACCCTTGACATACGGGTAGCAATACTCAAAAAACGGGCCCAAAATTTGATGTCCAGAATGCGTCTAGCTCAAAACAGTTGCTTATATTTCCGAAATGATTTAGAAAACAATTTTTTTTTTTGCTTAAAATTAGATTTTTGGTTTTATTTTCTACAACTTGAAGTTCTTTGGACTGAAAATAACACCCGTTATTTTTGTTTTTGCAATTGGTTTTTAAAAGCAGTTATAAACGTTATTGTTTGTGTATTTATGTGTCAAATTCTCATACAATGTCCCTATTAAATGTGATTCTCTAAAAAGTGGGAGTTGTTTTTTTTTTCTTGTTTTTGGCAATACTAAAGTTTTCAGGGAATATTTGTTGATTTCGATTGGTCAGACACAGTAGATATTGTAAAATTGGAATGAAAGAGATTTTAATTTCAATAACCTCTTTTAAAAAAATATAACAAGAAAACTTTTTATAACAAAATAGGAATACTAACCGCGGCGTTGTTCTTAAAAAAAGTGCTTCTCATCATTGTTCATCAAATGTGATCTGTTCGATACACCCTGTTTGGTATCTTGATCCATTACTTTGGGTATATCTTCCGATCTTACAATGCTTTGCTTTGTAATAAAAGAAATAGGAAATAAGATGTTTTGGGGGATCATCTCAGCAACTAATTTAATATGAAAAACATTCTTAATGAAACCTGGGACTAAATTCAAAGTTATTCAGTTGCTAGATGTTTAAAATCCCCTTAGAAATTAAAAATATTTAAAAGAAGATTATACAACGAATTGTATTGGAACTGAGAAATTACTAGGTACCTTCATGTTCCGATTTCACTTAATCATGTAAAAGAAAACACTTTTGATTATAAAGATTTCAGAAAGATTTAAACGAAATTTAATATTTCATCGGAGCTGGAGAGATACCTGGGGAAGCCAGTGGTTGGCTGAAGATTGAACTCGGGTTACATCTTCTTCTCATTCAAATGGTCATTTCAGGTGGTTATCGCAAAGGGACCAGTAAAAACCGCAAGAGAACTGGCTTCTGGATAGCTGCACGAGGAAGCAAAACCTATCGGTGTCGATTAATCGTGATCTGCTTAATAGCCTTTACAGCAATGGTAACCAAAAAGGGACCTCTTCGAGTCCGTAACAGATCTTTTGATGGTCTGCGAACGAGAAACAGACAAACAAATTTTATTTTTGGAAGTTTTAAATACTATTTTATTATTATTTAGCGCCCGACAATAACAATTAATTTCTTACGGGGTCTGAAGAGCAGACATTTTTCTATTTTGTCCTAAATTCCAAGAAAATGTCCGAATGAGTATTTGTCTTTAAAAAGCACTTAGGCGACTGTCCCTAGTCATGCGTTGTATCACAAAGGGACCAGTTTGGAATCAAAGAGAGCTGGTTTCTGGTTAGCAGCACGATGAAGCAAACCCTACGAAGTTGATTAAACGTGAACTGTTTAATAGCCTTTGCAGCAATAGTAACCAAAAAGGGACCTCCGTAGCTGATATTTTGATGGAATACAGACAATTAATTATTTTTTTGGAAGTTTTAAGCTCTCTTTATTTTTATTTCTTGAGCGTTCACAATAACAATTAATTTCTTACGCGGTCTGAAAAGCAGAAATTTTTCAATCCTGTCCTTAATTCCAAGAAAATGTTAGAATGATTTTTTGCCTTTAACGACCACTTAGGGGATAGTCCCTACTAGGGATGCCAAACGGGAAATCTCGATTCCCGGGATTTTTCGGGATTGATAAATCCCGAATCCCGAGATTTATTTTATGAGTCCCGGGATTTTTAACATATCAAGTTTTATGTACAAAACTGTTCGTTTTTATTAAATTTGTATACTATATACAAAAAAATTATTACAAATTATATTTGAGTTATATTTTTTATTGCAAATAATTCTTATTTTTGAGTTTAATTTTTGTTTTTGGCACACAGCGAGTTTTTAAAATTTTAAAATTTTGCTTGATATATCGTCGGTTGATAATTTAAATGTCGTATGTGGATTTTTGCGGTTTTGAGTTAAGATCGATTCCTCAGATTTTCGACCTGATCTTTGGCGTTATCAGTTTTTCGATACCTCATACGGTTTTCGAGATATGGAGTGTTGAGTTTGTCGTATGTGGTATTTGCTGAAGCAATTTTCAAATTAAACGTCTTCAAACTCAATTTACTCAAAACTATCGGAATCCACATACGACAATTAAATTATCAGCCGACGATATGACGTCTATTACTGCATTTTTGTATTTTGCTTAATAAAAACGATATTTGAAGATTCACATCTCAAGCTTTTTTTACAATTACATTTAGCAAGTTCAGCTTTGGCTTAAGACCAAAATAAAAATGATTTATTTATTTATTTATTATTAGCATTAGCATATAATTACAAATTATGAACTAATGAAATGAAAGGAGGCCATAGTTACTGAACCTTAGGCTCATAAAAATGATTATTTTTATGCAAAATATAGAAATCAAGAAATAATTGTTATATATCAAGCAAAAAATAAAAATTATTCACGATCCAATTAAAGTACATTAAGAAACTAAAGAATAAAAGTTGATATAATTATAACAATTAAGTCGTAATATTGATGAAATAGCTGATATTCCTTCCGGTCCAATAATAATAAAAAATTTGCTTAAAAAACATACGGTAAATAAAATAATTTTTTTTATAAATAAACACTATTTGACGTATTCATAAAAAAATTATTTAAACGTGAAATCTGTTTTAAGAACCATTTGTATTAATATTTTGTTTTAAAATAAATTTCAAACTTACTTTAAGCTAGATTTACACGATTGAAATTTTCTTCAAAATTGCTCTTCAAAATGCTTCAAACTCGTGAAAACAGCAAAATTTCTTCAAAATTTATTGATCAAAATTTATTTCAATAATATTGAATTAAATTATTAATTATTAAATTATTGATTCTGCACTGCTGTCGGCATTGATTTACAGTTTTTAACTCAGCTATCGAGATCGATGAGGGACTACACTTTGCAGTGTATTAATGTCGTCACAACTTAATTCACATTAAAAATTGAATTGCTGTCAAAAAACCGAAATGAATTGATCTAGAAAAACTAAGAGATACGTATATTTTTTTGAGCTTTTTTCAGAATCTGATCAGTTTGATAATGGGTGAGGCCAGTGTTATAAGCATATGTATAAAATAAATTGTTTTGTTGTTTTCATTTTTAAAAATTTATGTTACGTATATAAAACCTTTTGAATATTCAAAAAGTGTTGTTTATTAAAAAAAGCAGCAACACATTGATGCCGAATCCCGAAAAATCCTGGGATTCCGGGATCGGGATTTCCATATACGGGATATTTTGGTCTAACGGAGATCGCTTAAAATTTGCTAACTCCGAACATCAAGAGCCTTAGAGCCCTTTGTATCTAAAACAACTGCCATAATTACAGACAATTGAATATGGTTTTGTACTGTGAACAAGATCCTGAGAAAATATGTCCTTAAACGACTTAAGATTAAATATCGTGAAAGTTAAAAGCTATCTGTATTTCTTAACGATGTCCCGTTAGGTGAGTTGGTTATGAGCGAGTTTATCAGTGTGAATGCTGCGGGTTCGATTCATGCCAGGAGACTGTGGTCTGTTTTACTATAATAGACAAAGTTTGTTCTTGTGTGCGTAACGAGAAATATTGATCAAAGGGTGTGTGTACACAAAAAAAATTATCCAAAGTTATTCACCAATTAAAACATTAATCAAAAATAAAATCAGTTTTAATTAAAAATTAAATGAACTGAATTAAACGTTAACTGGTGCAAGTTTAATTAATTGAAATTCATTTTTTTCTGTGTGTGAAATGGTAGCTATTTTACTATTTTAGGGTACAATTTCACTAGCCCTGGGCTCTAGTAGCATTTTTGACACAACTTTGATATATAAAATATACTAAGAATATTTCTTCATCAAAAAAAAAAAAAAATCAAACAAATCAAACAACAAACTAAAAAAAAAAACAAGTAAGGGTCATATGTTCGGCTGTGCCGAATCTTTAATACCCCATGGTGTGATAAAAACAGAAAGAATACCGGTCGATAGATAATTAAATCTATTTTGTTCTCTTATTCCGCCCATATTTTTCCAGATGTTGTCTATAGATAACCAAGAGGCTTTGTCTCTTGCCGCTTTAGATATAAAGAAATCTACAATGTCTTTGAACGGGAGGTGCAACGACCATTTCTTCAATCCCGCTCACTTTTTAGAGGGTTTTTATGTGTTGATAACCCAACTATGTGCAACAAATATCTCAGCCATTTATTGACTAATATGGCTGAAATTCAATAGCAAACTTTCAAAGAATACATCTATATATATAAAATTGTAACGTTACTGACTCACTCACTGACTGATTCATCATCGCACAGCCTGAAGGTAAAAACTTGAAATTTGGACCAGGGCTTGATCTCTTCCCAAATCGATCCACTAAGACGGGATTTTTGGAAATTCGAATGTTTAGGGGGTAAAAAAGGGTAAAAACGGGTAAATTCGTAAGCCTTATATCTCTAAAACTAAAAGAGATACAAAAAAATTTAATACGTATCGTTGTTCTTTAGAAAAATAAGCGGACAGGTGTCTGGTACTTTTTGGAAATTCAGCTCTTTAACGGAGTAAACGGGTAAAACCTGTATCTTGGTACTTTTTTTGTCACCCCATCTATCTTTAAAACCCATAAACATAGCAATAAGGGTTATATCACATTTGAAACTTATCTAAAAAATCTAAATACTATTTTGGTACTTTTTTCGAAATTCGGATGTTTAAGGGGTAAAAAGCGTAACTATTTTTGGTACTTTTTTTATAAAACATTTTTTTTTTATATATATTGACATATACGTATTAAATTATGGGCTCCCACTACAATATTGAAATTTTTGTGCTTCAATGGGGAGAAAAAAGTACAAAAAAGTGGAAATAGGGAGTAAACGGGTAAAATCTGTTTTTTTGGTACTTTTTTGTCACCCCATCTATCGTTTAAACCCATAAACATAGCAATAAGGGTTATATCACATTTGAAACTTATCTAAAAAATCCAAATACGAATTTTGTACTTTTTCGAAATTCGGACATTTAAGGGGTAAAAACCGTAACCATTTTTGGTACTTTTTGACAAAACATTTTTTTTTTATTCAAAAATTTAGTTCTTATTGTTGTTCAATAAAAAAAATAAGCGGACAGGTGCCTGGTACTTTTTTGAAATTCGCCTTTTTGGTAAAACCTGTATTTTAAAACTTTTTTGCTATGCCGTCTATCTCTTAAACCAATAAACATTAAAATAAAAAATATATCAAACTCAAAACTTATCTAAAAATATAAATACAAATTTGATCCGTTTCGAAATTCGAACGTTTAAGGGGTGAAATCGTACCAAATTCTGTTATTTTTGTTTCAAAACATTTTTCTTCATCTACCTATATAATATAAAAATGTAAAGTTACCGACTGATTCATCATCGCACGTCCTAAACTCCTGAAGCTAAAATGTTGAAATTTGACCGGGAGGTCGATTCCCTAGGATGGGAGTTTTGAAATTTTTATGGCTAGAGGTTAAAAAAGCTAAAAACGGGTAAATTCCCTAACATCATGTTCATCAAAAAAATAAGCTCATGTTCAATAAAAAATAAAAATATCACACTCGTAACGTATCAAAAAAATACAAATAAAAATTTGGTACATTTTCGAATCTCGAACGTTTAAGAGGTGGAAATCGTACCTATTACAAAGAAGCGGGTTAAAACCTGGAAACATAAACTTTGGCGTAAAAATATGTTCACGAAAGAAAAGGAGACGCTAACGAAGTAACGGATTAAATGCTAGTGTAACATAAATATATCGTTATTTAGTCTCCATTATTTCTGGGGTCTTCGCTGCTCATAAGGACATCAATATTGCAGAAATTACAAACGGAATGACAAACTTATATAATCCCTTTACACCTGTGTTGATGTGTATAAATATTATTTATACCTAAATAAAAGAGAAAAAAAAAATTGACCAGTAAGGTCAAGTCGTACACCTTTCAATTCTGCCCTCTCTCCTTGAATCTAAAGACATGACGAGTCGAACTTGATGTGGGCAAACCAGCATTTATATTGTTTAAAAAATGCTATCATTTCATACAACAGTAACATAAAAGATTTTTTTTTACCACAGAGGAATATTGTTTACAATAAAAAATTCTTTGGTACAAGCTTATAAATGCCCTTTGGCTATATATAGCCAAGGGGAAAGGAAACACTAAAAATGTCACGTGGTAGTTCGAAAGTGGTAGGGACTTTATATGAAGGGGACCTGTCACTTTAATATGGCGATGTTATACGAGGGGGCTAATTGACAAAATTTTGTAACAGATCACTGAAATAACCTAAATGGTTACATTCAATTTCGGTTAAAATAATTCGTGTCGCAGAAATTGTCCCAAATGAATCATGTCAATATGCTAGATCCCCTTCATATTAAGTAATAGAACTTGAGAGAATCAGCCACTACCCGAACAAAATCCGGTCACATGACTAGTTTTACGTCAATTACCTTTCCTCTGAAGTAATTACACTTCAAACTCATTATCACCAGTCAAATAATATATCTTGTTATCACTGATTACATTTTGAACCATTTAATCGGTCAACGGATAATTGCTTTAAGAACATTGACACAAATTTCCCGCAGGGTAGTGTATATAGCAGGACTGTGGAGTCGAAGTTGAGGTTTTTGTACCGGAGTCGGAGTGTAAGCACCCACAAAAACTAGCGACTTCAACTCCAAAATTTTTCTGCGTAAAAATTTTAAAATTTAGAAAAATTTTCCAAACTAAAAATTCTTTGAAATTGGCGATGCAATATTTAAAATATCGATTGGAAATTTTTATAGAATAATTTTCTTGCTATATTTAAACATTAAAAAGGTACTGCATTAAAAAGAGAGTTTAAAGTGAAATAAGGACCAGGGCTACCGTTTGCCCGACTAAAGTCGCAATTTGACACTTTTTTATCGGTCTGCGACTTTTTGTGAGACTTTTTTTTATTACCGACATTTGCAATTTTTTGAATTTTGTTGCGAATTTTTACTCTTTTTTTGCAAAGTTTCTTACAAGAAACATCTCCCCAGGATCTTCCAAGAAACGTAATATTTCGCGATACTATTCGAGAGACTGGGAACTGAAGTATGAATGGCTTAAGCAAGACATGGAGTCAAATCCGTCTTTTTGCAGTGTTTGTAAACAGCTTTTAGTGAACCAAAACAATAATCTTCAGCGACATGGAAAAAAACAGTAATAATAAGGGTTTTCTTGAAATCGCTTAAAAGTGCTATTTGTGCAAATGAGCAAACTTGCGAGACTCGTTTCTTGAAGCGCTTTTTTAACTTTTGTGTAATTTTTAACAATTAATATCAATTTTTAATAAACGTCAATACAAAAAAAAATTACAAAGAAAAAAATTTATAAAAAAAGTTAAATTTTGTGTCCAAAAATTTAAATTTGTGCTTAAAAATATCTAAAGAAAGCCAAACAACTAATTTTCTCAGATTATTCCATGAATTTCATGTTTTAAGTGATAAACTTTTTGTTGAAAACGACGGTAACCATAAAAAAATCTGTTTGTAAAAATGCATAATTGAACAGCGCATTTGTTTGGCAAATTTACGAAATTTGTGTTTTTGAATTCTCATACAAATTTTGACAGTTCATTTGCGAGGGTGTAGAAATAAATAGTTTGCACAGATTGTGAGACTTTTAAGCGATATCATGAAAACCCTTAATGTAAAAGAGGCTTCTGAAAACGAAAAAAATGCAACTGACTATTTTGTTTAATTTTTGTTTTGTTTCGTTAAGCTTTTTATTAATAAGAAATGTTAAAAAAAGATGTGCAACTTTTATTTTCTCAAACGACTTTTATGTGCGACTTTATTTTTATGAAACGACCTTTTGTGCTGATAAGGACCAGTCTTATATACATTTTGCATCAATAAAAGAGTAGGAGTCGGAGTCGGACTTAAAAAATTTCAGCGGTTATAGTCGGAGTCGGAGTAAGAACTATTTTTTGGCGACTCTACAGCCCTGGTACATAGTCTGGAGTCGATTCAGTCCATTAAGTTTTATAGGAAAAGAACACACTATAAAGTTTTGTAATGACCGGTCCATAACTTACCATAGAACTGGTGTAATAGCCATTCGCGGAATTCACTCTAAGACGCCTAAACCAATTTCCAATTCCAATTTTGTTTTGTGTGACTACAAAGAACACCATACAACTTTCTGATGACCGGGCTATTATTTATTATTGGGCTCGAAGTGCACTTAAAATCTTAAAGAATAATAATACTGTCATAAAATTTCGAACACATTAGCGTTATACAACAAGAAATTTCGAGGTCAGGGGTCTAACTCTGGCAGTCGTGATCGAATACTTTTTCGATTCGAAAGTAATTTTGTTTCTAATTCTTTCAGTCGTTGCTGAACGAATCGAAATTATTTTTCAGTGTTTTACAGCATTTATATTAGTTTTCACAACACTGAAAAATAATTTCGATACGTTCAGTATCGACTGAAATAATTTGAAATAAAATGGCTTTCGAATCGAAAATGTATTCGATTAAGACTGCGAGAATTAGCCCCCTGATTTTTTCAAGATTGCTTCAAAATTTATCGCAGACCACTAAAAAAAAGTCCACTACGTAAAAATTTTAATTCTTGGTGAAGGGTGCCAGAGACTCGGTACCGGCAAACAGATCACTTTTACTTGCCCCCAAAAAAAACTTAATTTTTGTAAAAACTGTTCAGAATTCTTGGGACCACCTCTTAAAGTATTCACTGTTTATTTTAACATATTGACGCAGATACGAGTACAAACATCTACAAGTTTGACGTTAAACTGATATGCACATTTGGACATATGTTAAAACATGAATATTATTTATTTTTTCCTTTTTCTTTATTTTGCATGTTTTCTAAGTCTTTTTTTATTAAAATTTTTTTTTTCCATTTTATTAGGAAAATGATTCATGCTGGGATTTCCTGACTCAAATTGACATGTTGAACGATGAAAAGTCAATCAGTTTGGCCAATATGAAACGAAATAGAACAACACAATAGATCGTTATTTAAAAAAAAAGTACTGTTAAAATAAATGTTTGAACTAGTTAAAATCTATTGACCATAAAAGTCAAAAGTTCGAAGGTTTTTGTTACATAAATTTTTTTGAAAAAAAAAATAGGGACATGTACGTTGGAGATTGTAATTGGAATAAACAGCGTTATTTAACACTCATGTCCGATAAATGCAACAAAATCTAACTGCAGAACTGTGCAAAAGATCGCTGGTAGTACAGATATCGACTATTATAGCGAAAAGAAAAACTCAGGGTTCGCTGTATCAATTATTTAGCATTTCAGTTGGAAACTATTTTGCTGGCAATAAAAAATCTTTTCATTACAAATTCTTAGACATTAGATTAGACAACAACGCATAATACTTGGACCAAACTTTCAAGGATAAAATTAGATCCAGAGAGAAAAGATTAGGTGTATCTAAACTTTTTGCTTGTCTACACTGTTACTCTTTGCTCTTGCAAATACAAGTTTTCCTAACTCTAAGCAACTTTGAAATGATTTTGAAAAATAGTCCTTCCTTAATCGGACGTATAACCAGTGCTGCCACGACTAATGCAATTTTTGCAACCAAAATTTTTTCAAAAGCTACCATATGTGAAAAAATATAACCAAATTAGAAATACATTTTGTTAATTGAGAAAAACATAAAAATTTTGTAAGAGTTTTGTGCTGTTTTCACAACACAAGTGATTGAACATGTAGTAAAATTTATATGAAAAGCAATCAGTTTTTTGATTATTTTTCATATAAATTTTACTACACGTTCAATTACTTGTGCTGTGAAAACAGCACATTAAACCCGTCAAATTTGCATACAAAATTCAGTATATTGGAAGTTAATAAATTGGATTTTTTATTTGAATATGTCCTTTACAATAAAAGAAATTTGTACTTCACAGTTATATATAACAAAAAATTAAAAAATGAAATTATTCTGGGTTGGGAAATGTGGCGATTTTTAAATTCCTTTGGCGCTGAACATTTACATTTGGCGATATGGCGATGGTCTTGGGGAAATTGGAAACTGCTGGCGATATACGAAATGCATTTTTTGTGAATTCAATCTAGAATATTATTAAAATGGGTATAACTTATTTCTCTTGTTTGTAAATTGTAATTTTAAATTATAATTGTAATTATTACTGTTTCAAAATTTTTCTATTTGAAATATTTTGTGAATCATTGTATAATATTATAACGAATATAAACAAATTCGATTTCAAGACGCTAATTCAATGGGGGAAAATGAATATGACTGACAGTCAAAGGCTTTTTTTTTATAAATTAAAAATATTGCCAAATTATTATATATTTTCTTACAGTAAATTCCGTAAGTTCTCAAATTATAGATTTTATATAAATTTATTTTTGAAAAATCTTTAAAATGCCTATGTGTATATATACTACTGGAAATAATGCGAATTTAGAACATTTTCCTTATATTCAAGGTTTTAGAAACACCAAATCTACTTTTCTGTACTCTTTCAGTCATTTTCTGAAATCGATTCCGCGTGATAAAATGCACTTTCTACTTAAGTACCACTTATCTTTCCTACTCTTAAAATCAGAAAAACTACGCTTATTTAAAAAAAAAAATTACTTGAAAATCTCCATCGATTTGATTTCAATTTTAGAACATGGCAGTTTCTAATATACAAATCACATTTGGCAATTTTTTTTATCAAAAATCCTTTAAAAAAATATCTGGAAACTGTTTTGAAAGGAATTTTTTTGTTGCGATAAAGTATAAATAACTTCCGTTCATATTAATCAAATAATTAGAAAATCGTAGTTCAAAGTACACATTGTTCGAAGTCGTAAATAATTTCCTTTGAATCCATATACGCAATAAGCCCCCATGTAAATAAAAAGGTTAAAAATTTTAAAAACCTAAATTGCAAGTGTATCAAGAAAAATATATTCATACGTATTTTATATATTAGAAAAAAAGTAACCAACATGAAAAAATATTCACATCTCCACATTGAGAAAAAAAATAACCAATTTTGGTTAGAAATAACCAAAAACGGCAACTCTGCGTATAACATAAAATAGCGCAATTCACAACAGAAGGCATATCTTTTGCACCTGGTTTGTGTCTTCAATAAATAATGTGCCATTTTGGATGATTAACATATATCATTTATTTATTATACCCTTTACCGAAGGAAAAAGGTTACTTATATGTTTGTCATTCCGTTTGTTATTTCTACAATATTCATCTTAGATATATGCTGGGTACTTATGAGGAGCAAAGTTGATTAAGCGATGTCCGTCCGTCCGTATGTATGTTGAAATTGGTTTTCCGAATACCCCAGAAATGATTGGGACTAGGTTGTTATATGTTTATGTTGCATTTGCTCCGTTAAAGTTTTCTATTGACATTTACCAAGATCAGTCCATAAATTATTGCAATATAAGCAAAAAACCACGGCTGCCTTTAATTTGACCCAAAAATCTCTTGTTTTTTTTTTTCTTTTTTCTGTATATTTGAAGAACATGAAGAGCCACAATTACCGAATTAGTTACAAACATTTCGGTTATCAATTAACAACATCTCACAAAATGTTGGCGTGGCACTTCCCATACTAACACGTTATAAATTTGTTTATATCTGGAGCAGTGCTACCACGACTAATAATATTTTTACAATTAAAATTTTTGAAAAAGTTACCAAATGCGAAAAAATTTAACCAAATCACAAATGACTTTTGTTAATTGAAACATTAAAATTTATATTAAGTAACATGGTAAAACAATGGTTTTTTGCAATTAATAGGAAAATATTAATGGCAAATTAAGAAAACAAAACAAAAAAATTTATTTCTTGCACATACTAAAAAAATAACGAGAAACTTAAATTAAAAGTTTTGATTTATTGGACCCCTTTTTCATAAAAAATGTTTTTATTTTATCTGTATCTGAAAGTTATGAAATAAAGTTTTTTTTTGAATATGTCTCTAAAATAAACGAAATCTTTACATTTATAAATAACAAAAAAAGGACAAATTAAATTTTTTTCCGCTTTTTAGCTGTCAAAAAGTACAAGGTACAGTCATTACAAATTATGTTCTCAGTTTTAAAACCCATACAACGTCAAACTAAATAAAATAAGTAAAATAATTAACAATAATAATTACAAGCGTCAAGAATCAACTAAATTTTAGTTGACATTACATGGGTAAATAATGACAACACTCCATAATAAACATACCTGGTACTTATTATACTATGACACAATCAAAAATAAAAATAACATTTTTAATTTCAAAATTAATTATTTTAAGTTCGTGGTTATCGAAAAGAGTGTTTATGAGTCTAAAGTGCTCCTTAGGATAAATTTGGTATAAAGAAAGGCAAATGATGATTAATTATTCCTTTAAATTTTCAAAAAAAAAAAAAAATTTTCAAGTTTTTAATAATATCACCAGTCAGATAGATTGGGAATTTATTTTTATAAGAATTTTGTTCACTACATTACAAATACAGAACATTTACTTAAGAGAACAAATTCAGTACTGTTTTGAATAATACAGAACGGATGATTACCGTACGTACAAATGATGTAGATATTGTAGTATTACACACACATACTTTTAATTTATTCAACTGAAAAAATTGCCTCTAAATAAAGCAAATAAAAAAACCTGGAAGCTTAAACAAATTTGAAAAACAAAGCTAGTCATTGTCCAGACTTGCAGCACAGAATTAGAGATTACATGAAAATGTGTATCCCTTCCCAATCTTCTCCTCGCTCTCACAAATAAACTCAACAATTGCTGAAACAAAAATTGCACGTCTGGACAGAAACTTACAGATATTTTTCCCAAAGTTTTCACGCTTTTTACAATTTGTTTTAAAATAGAAAATGTAAGTGAAGTTTAACAATCGTATTTTAATTTCCGAAAATCACAATTTAAACAGTACCCATGTTCTGTAACTTTGGTGAGAACTTCTCGCATCGAAAACATGTGAAACAAAATATTCCATCGTTTCTCGAAAAATGAGAAAAAAGTGTGTCTGTAACTTATGTCGAAAACTATCAAAATAGATTACGTCGTTACGTTATAAATGTCATAATATTCCACTCGAAGCCGATATGAAATTGCAGATGTTGAGAACGCCAGTCAAACATATCGAAAACATGTGAAACAAAATATTCCATGTTTCTCGAAAAATGAGAAAAAAGTGTGTCTGTAACTCATGTCGAAAACTATCAAAATAGATTACGTCGTTATGTCATAATATTCCACTCGAAACCGATATGAAATTGCAGATGTTGAGAACGCCAGTCAAACATATCGTTGATGGCGACAAAATTTGACTAAAATTGAAATATTTTCAACGACGGCGGCGAAAATACAACCGTCGGCTATACCAAAAAATGTAAAGTGCGACTTCAATGTTTGTTGATTACAAAATTGCTTTGAAAACATTCGTATATTTTTACAAAATGTTAAAAGCAAAATAATTAAACAATCAAAACATCTGCCAAGAACAAAGTACATATCTTTTCCGTGTTAATATTCATTGCATTTTATATTTTTAATTTCTTTTTTAGTGTTGAAATTTTTTCTCACCACGTTTTTATGCGTAAGTTTATTTGACAGTTCAAATCGAAAACTTTTACACAAAAATTGTACAGACACACTTTTCAGTAAATTGGCGAGTAATTTCGTTACGTGACAGCAATTACTTCCCAAAAATGTTACAGACGCAGATAAGTGAGAAAAACAGCTGTTTGTTTCAATTTATGGCATCTTTGTTTCATTTTTCACATTACAGAGCATGGGCAGAACATGTTGTGCTACTGCGTCAGTTTATAAATTAATGAAAAAAAAACAGAACTTAAAAAAAATTACACACAGATTACACATGAAACCAATTACACATGGGCTACACATATAAGTAGAAATTACACACAATATGTGTAATTTCACATGGATTGGCCATACATATATATATGTACATATCACTGTTGGGATCTGACAATTCTTAAATTGTACCGTCTCAAATGCAAAATTTTACCCAATTAACATAAATTGTACCAAATTTTGTCTATAAAATAAAAAACTATACATACAGGCCTATTCTGAAAATCACTTTTATTCAAATCATATGTGCCTTTCAAAATTACACGTGTGATATATTTTTGTTCCGTTTTTGTTTGTTTTCGTGTGATTTTTAGTTGCCGAAAGCATACGGAGAAACATTGAAACGAAGTGATTTATAGAACACCACAAAATCACACGTGTGATTTGAAAAGCATGTGATTTGCGTGATTTTCAGAACAGGCCCGATTATAAAACTTTAAAACACCCTTCTATTTAACAAACCAAGTAAGAAAGTGTTGTCGATCCCGATCCCGACCATTTGATACCCTACACCACAGCAGTTTCTAGAGTATTCAAAATTGTGTTAGGAGGTAAAGAGTCATGGAAAAGTTATTTGTGCGGATTATTATTTAAATGTCTTCATCTATATGAGATTTGTCCTTAAGTGATTTTAGGAAGGAGGCTTATGTGGGGTCTATGGTTCATTTTGGACCTATCGCTGCTATCGTAGAAGTTATTGTCGCCAATTGTTATTTCAATATCAATATCTTTAAAGAAGTTATGGCATTAAAAGATATTTTCGAAAGTATTATTTGTATGGAACGTCAAATATGGACCGATTCCAATCGACTCAGAAAGTGACGAGTCGATCGGTATTCTAAAAACTTAAGACCAATATTTTTTTTTAAAGTTACACACATCAGCGCAAACGCATAATATTATGCCTTCATATTGTGGTGTGGGTATACAAAATAAAAATGAAGCAAACATTTTTCTTTTTTGTCAAAGGCAGACAGAAGTGTAGACGCTTCGTTGCCAGTGTCACCAAAATAATCGACAAAAGTAGGGATTTGGAGACATCTGATCCCAGTCTTCCTACAGGGATACGATTATATACATATACTTTGTATGTATCTACTAAATATCTTAGTATAACATCACGAACATAAATTAACAATAATGCAATTTTTGGTAGTTCTGGTCAGGGCTGGATACATGTAATAAAAAATTTTATTATTAAAAAAAAAATGATTTAATCCACTTCACAGAAATGATAAGCTTCGTGAGTATTGTCTTTTAAATTATACCAACAAAGGATGAATTTTACCAGTTTCGATTGTACCAAATTTGGTACAATTGTACCACATATACCATCAGTGATACGTATACAACCAACCGTATTATGACAACGCTCGGGCACAGTAAATACACTAGGTGTGTTCATTTACTTTACTAGCAGAAACTTGCAACGAGAGAGTTGTTAATTTCAAATTTACAAACTTTTTCTTCCAATTACTCAAAAAAAAAAAAAAAAAAAATTACGCTTTACCATCAAAAACTAGCAAGTAAGGCATGCCGACACTATTCGGCTGTAAGATACAAAATTATATCTTCTAAAATTCAATTGCTTTAAACTATTTTCGCAAGAATAATGTTCCTATATTTTAGAAAAATAAATACTATATGTTATTGAAAAACTTTTAACTCTTTTTTCACTCCCTCGTTGAAAGCTTTCGAGTACGTGAACACTTTCTAGTAACAATTATTGAAAATAGGCAATATTTCTGTAAATGAGCCAGTGTTGCCACCTTACGGGTAATTACCCAAATTGGGTGTAATTTTTACTGTCGTGGGTAGAGCATGGGTAATTGGTTGCAGGTGTAGATCAGGGCCCTATTCCACAAAACAACTTATCAACTTTTGACTTTGCACTTATCCAATTTTTCGTCAATTTACAAAACTTTCTGTTCCTCAGAACTATACAATTTGATAAGTGATAAGTTGAAATTGATAAGTGTAATTTGCAAAGTCTTTGCAATTTTTATACACTCTTTGCAATTTCTGTTCCACGTACGTTCTCTTGTGCAGAGTGCAAAATTAATATTGAAAAGTGTAATTTGCAAAAACAAAAAGAAAAATTAGAGCACAATACACAGCGCAGTATTGCTTTGTCGGATCAAAATCAACTGCTTCTGTGCTTGCATTGGCTTGGAAATTGTTCCCAGTACTATGGAGTTGCAGCCATACATGGTGTTGCAAAATCAACAGTTTCCAAAACCATCCAAAGAGTTGTCGACGTTTTAATATACATACGTTTTATTTTAAAACACGCCTGTTTAGCAGGCAGACTCTTTAGTTTATTTATTAACCTTCAAAATCTATCTATATATATAAAAATGAATTATGTTTGTATGTTTGTTTGTCGCTTTATAGACTCCGAAACTACTGAACCGATTTTCCTGAAATTTTTACAGTAACATCACGTGAGCCCTAAAAATAAAATAGGCTACTTATTTTTTCGATAGGGGCAGGGGAATTGGTACCCCCCATAGGATGCCAATATTAATTATCGCATATCTTAAGAGCCGCTGCACGCATTTTGCTGAACTTTTTGTAGTAGGATCTTCTGAGCCCCGGAATTGAAATAAAATAGCAGCGGGGGTATAGGAATACCCCAAAGGGCGCCAATGTTTAACATCGCATATCTTAAGAACTGTAATAGTGAGAATGTTCAAACTTTCTAAAAGTCACTCTTATGGTATACTACACTTTTGAAAATAAAAATAAAGCGGGTAGGCGCAGGGGGGGAAATACCTCCCATAGGATGCATACATTAAATATCGCTCAACTGAAGAACTATTAAAGGGAGAGTCTTCAAACGTGGTTAAAGCTACTATTATAGTAAACTATAAATTTCAATATAAAAATGTGCGGCGTAGACAGAGTAGGAGCAGTACCCCTCATAGTGATATATAAACTTAAATATGTTATAAATATAATATATGCACATGTATTTATTTGGCCCTCATTCTTTAGATTGTATAATAAAATGTTCGACCTTGAGGACATATTTTTTATATAAAAATTTTAATTTTTTTATCCAAAATTTCAGCACTGCTTTGTGTTCTTTCTTCAGGTTTTTAATTCTTTCTTTATTATTTAACAATATATGTATACATATATATACATAGCGCACTGCTTCTTCTAAAGAGCGTCAACCCAAAACTTACATATTTGCAGTGGAGACAAAAACCTATTTTCTTTTTATATGTACTCTTATATCACAAAGGAGGATACAATTGCATATTTTTTGACCAAATACTAGAGAAAATGATGTAAGATTTCTACAGTGGGTAGATATGGCCACTGTACTGCGATTTCTTGCAAAAAGTGAAAATTGAAAAATTTTGAATTTATCCTGTTTAGAGGAAGCAGGATAAATTGCTCTCTTTTCAAAGAGAGCAAAGTCTTTGCAAAACTTTGCTTACTGCAAAGTGAGATTTGCAAAGAATATTGTGGAACAGAAAAACTTATTACTTTGCCAAAAAATTAAATTTGGTAAGTGCAAAGTGAAAAGTTGATAAATTGTTTCGTGGAATAGGGCCCAGGTGTAATTTGAAATTTTTTCGTTTTAAAACAAAAAATGTAAATCTTTAATATCAGTAAAACATGTATGTATACCATTTAAAATATTGTTTCTTATTACGAAAGTGTTTCAATCGGTTCTGAACCCGAAACTTATTGGAAAAAGGTATTCAAACTAAAATATATATTTCCAATATATTAAAAAGGAATAAATTTCATATTATTTTGCTACTACCAACTGCTTTATTTGGATGCATATTTAGCGCCCTAAACAGTTGTAACACTGATTTAAGAAGCAGAATATTGTCTAAGGCCATAAAGGATATTTCTTAAAGCCCATAAAACTTGAAATGGTAAAAATAAGTACAAAAAATAAATTTTATTCAAAAGAAAATTCCACGAAATTAACAATTAAAAATGTATTCGGCCCTATGAACACCGCGGCGGTTCTTGACGAAACTCACTCTGGCCGTCCAATTATGGGCCACTTTTTCAAGTATTTCTGGCAGTACGTCACGAACAATGTTCCTTCAATTGTTGCTGGTTTACCAGCATAAACCAGTGACCTCACGTCATAATCGAGAGGTGCCAAATCTCACAAGCTTTGAGGCTAATTGGCAGGTATTTTTCGCAAAATCAACCTTTTGGCCTCATTTTAAAAAATAAGGACCCCTGCGTGTAAACTGCACCAAAAGCTGACTCTATTGTAGATTGGTCTCACTTCATATGTGATAGTTTTGTTCATAAGAAACCTGATCAGATAGACGATTATGTCCGCTTTAAAAATCATAAAGTCACCTTTTAGTTGTGCGAATAGATGACGGATTTTTAAAGTTAATTTTGATAATAAATTTTTATAAAATAAAACGTTTATTTTCTATCAGGTGTAATTTTAGTTAAATCGTTTAATTTTTCTTCATCTCAAGTGTAATTTTGAATTTTGCTGGTGTAAACACTGAAATAAGTGCACCTACTGTGTATCGGTTTTGATATATGGAGAAAATTAAATTTTAATACTCAAAAAAAATTATTATTCAAAAATATATTTATCCTAATTTGTACAAATGTTATGCTATTTATGATGATATTACTTCAAAGCAGTTCATACTATAGAAACGCAATGGAATCGTGATATAATAGAGCCAAGTCAGGAGAATTTTATTTAAATAACTTTATTAGTTGTAAAACTGTATTTCATATTTAAAAATTTTATCACAAATACGTAGAATAATATAGCATTTAAAACACTAATAAGTGTCCAATACTCCAAAAAAAACTAGTGTTTTTTTATGAGGGCAGGTCCATGACTATTTCAATTTCCCGCCTCTTAACACTGCTCCTGTCAACAGGTAATAGTCAATTGACTCCTGTCTCCATTGATAACATCACACTACGTCGTGATTTGAGATGAAAATGAAATATAGTGAGTTTCGAGTGCTTATTAAGCTTTTAATGGCAAAAATCCATAAAGGGAATACTATTTGCTTCCCCATCCGCCATATTCACCAACATACTCAGGTAGCAATTTGATTGCATAATCCGACAAGATTATACAATCGCCCCTTGCCTAGGCACTGAAGCTATTTAACCTCCACCGCGTTTTTAAAAATGCAAGCAGAATCTGTTGAATAGCAACAACACCTAAGAATAGTCCCCACACATGCCGAACTCCCCCACTAGTGGTGAAAAATCCGCTACGAAAGTAACATTTCAGCGGAAGGCGAAAATTTCGCAAAGACAATCTTTCTGAAAGATAGAAGGCATTTCCCTCAAGAAGCATACTAACGGATGTCTCAACCAATAGTCAATCTGGTGCCGTGCCACTGAAGGCTACTGGCTTTCGCTGTACCAGAAAGGATCTCTGGTCAGCCGCGATCTTCACCATTTTTTGAGATCTGTACGTTTTCGATTTTTGCCGAATCCCAGCGATTAGATGCAGCAAAATATGCCCAGGAGGATGTATCCTTAAGATGATCCCTACACCCCCGAGTGGAAACGGTACACAAGCTGTGATTTTGATTTACGTGAATATCTGTCTTGCATTAACTTTACGTTAGATCTCAACCACATGGTGTGCTAATATTAAGCACTTACTGAGAGCGAAGGATCATTGTCACACACAGTTAGCAATTCAAATGTGTAAGCCACCAAAAATTATACATCCACCCCTTATTAAGGGGCCGGAGCTACCTAACCTCTACTGCTATTCATTGAGCCAAGCCGCATCTGTTGAATAGCAATAGGACCTAAAGCCATCCTCAGCCCGAACTTTCCAACAAATTTGAATGTAGTTCTACCCGCGACTTTGGGTTTAAGCCATAGCCATCACGGGCTCCTCGATAGTATATTTTTAAATAAAAGCAAGATTTCCAAAAAAACAATTATCTTAAAAGACAGGAAGCATTTCTTGCAAGGAGCATACTAAAGAAGACCTCACCAACAGTACGACCGGTGCTTGCACTCTCCGGGGTCTACCCCCGTGGCACTTCAGATAAGTAGTGAAGTACATCTTCGAACCCAATGAAGTCTATTGGACCCCAAGGGGCTCTGTCATTTGGATTTAGTGAGAGCAAAAATCTTACGACTTGTTGAATAGTGTAAAAGGGGCTTTATGAATACAAATTTGACGATTTTGACGATCTGGCAACTATACTTCTAGTATAGAAGTTGGCCGTATGTTTTTAGAACTTATACCTGCATTAAACAATGTTGCTGCAGCTTGTAGTCAATCAACAATTTGTTCGAAAGTCGTCCTACATCACCACTTCAATGAGACATTTTTATTACGAATAAGTATAAAAAAAAAAACTTAAAATTATTTTAAAAAAACCAAGTTCTTTCTGTTTAGGTTTTTGTAAAGATTTTTTTTTTCTTTTTAGATTTTATATTCCATTCTAAATGTTTTGTTTGTCAATTTATTTTATGTTCCAATATTATTATATATTATTGTAGTTGTTGTACTGTTATTATTATTACTGTTGTTGTTGGTTTTTTTATCCATTTATTTTTTTTAGTTTAATCATGCATTTTGATTGAAACCTTTCACTCCGCTCACAGTTGGAATTGTGGTTTTATTCATTTAACAGAATAATGAAAAAAAAAAAAATTATTCGTATAATAAAAAACAACGAAATTGAAATAAAATCTGTGGCATCGACTTTAAGCTGAACTACTGTTGCTGCTTGCTGCAGAATGTTTGTTGTGTGTTGAGTAGTATTTTGTACGTGTTCTACAAATTCTTTGTTTTTTTTTAAATTTTTTATAAAAAAAAAACGAAATGCAAAAATTTTGTTGTTTTGTATTTTGCATTCTACACGTAGTTGGTATTTGAAAAACAAAAAAAAAAAAACAAAATTTAAAAAAAAATATTTGATGTCCCATTGTGTTCAATTTCCATGTACGAAAAAAATCCGTTTATTGTTGCACATAAAACGCTAAACAATAATTGAAAGAGAATTTAAAATTATTGTCCAGACCCTCATATTATTTTTGAATTTTTTTTGTTAATATAATTTGTTATAAAAGAATACGTATTTATACTATTCTTTAATAACATTTAGAGCAAAAAAAAAAAAAAAAAATTTTTTTAAAAAAGAGTTGAACGATAATGCAAAAATAAAAATGACTTTAAATCTTGTCGTTTTACGAAATACAAACTGAAAACACAAAACAACATCAATAAATTTAATTGTAAAGGACACAGTGTGATTTTTTTTTCATTTATTTTAGTACAGAGAGAAATAAGTCGCTTTAGTTAAAAACATAAATTTTATAGGATCCTTTAAAGATCCTTAAAAATATAGAAATGTCTAGTTAGTGAATCGATTCGGTTTTCTAAACATTTTTTTATAGCGATTTTACTCACATCGAATGTTATTGTGTGTTTGGTAGAAAAAACTGTTTTTAGAATGATCCCAGTAAAAACTTGTCTTCCTAAATAACGTCTATTATAGTAAGTAATTTCGTTAAACACAACTAACCTTTCTGCTATAATTACTCATCATCATTTTTGCAAAGAATACCCCATTTGAAAGCATTTTTACTTTACCACAAAGCGCCTTTTCTGTAAGTAGAAACATTTACGTAAATAAAATACAATTCGATCAATTTTTTTGTTCCAAACAACTTTTTTTATATGTAGTTTGACTCTCTCTTAAGAAGAGATACGTCTATCTGAATATAAAAAAAATTTCGGATACAATGGCTGAATTCACACTAACAATTATTACAAACTAGAATCTGGGAATTATTTTTTTTTCATAAGTTACTTTATTATATTCAATATTTTCTATTTTTCGAATTTATTCTATGAGCTAAATTTCAGTTATGTATTTTATAAAGCTTTTTGTAATAGTTCTATTCCTTAAATATTTAGGAATGGCTTTATAAAAATGTTTTATATTATAAAGTAACTTATGAATAAGAAATAATTCCCAGATTCTATTTGTTAAAATATTTGAGTTAAATACATTCAATTTATAAAGTATCACTATCCAGTGTGACACAAATAGAGTTTTTTTATTCGCGCACTTTTTGGATTCCCGGGAAAGTGGGAAATAAAAATCAAATTCCCGGGATCCCGGTATTCCCGCCCAAAATTTGTTGTTTATTTATTTACTTATTTCTCTAATGAAACTAATATTTCTTACTGGCTATTACGCTTAACATGATTAAATCTAGTATCTTTTATATACCAAAAACGTAAATAATTCAAGATTAATTCAATTTTAGGACACTTAAGGGGTAATTTTAATGCCAATAGCATCATATAAATCAATATATGTATATACATTGTCAAATTCTGAGCTCATTTGCATAATTAGAATGAAAGTTTTGAAGTCTTAGTGGTATACAATTTTTGGAAGGGCGATTACACAGAAAAAATTATTAAATTTCTCCTATCACCAAATTCGTTCTAAATTCATTATATCAAGCAAACAAGTTGTTGATTTTGCACCTATTACCAAAATGATTATATTGATTACTTAAAATTTTGAAAAAATATTTTCAATAAATGATATTTTTAATAATAATTAGTATTGCGGTTATTTTATTGAACTGTTATTGAACTGATATTTTTAATTTTAATTAAAAAAGTGATCAAAAAACTTTGAAATTTTAAACAATGTGTTAATTTATTTAAATAAATATTGACAATTCCCAACAACAATTCTACATGTTTAAATTATTTTATTTTAAACGAAAAAAGTCAATTAAGATTTTTTGTTATTTAATTAAAATTGAAATTGAAAATTTATTTCAAAACAACTAAAATGTTAATTAATTCAAAATTAAATTTTTAATTTTTTTCAGCTAAAAAAATTATTGATTCAATTATCACATTATTTAAATTAAAATACTTTTTAAACCATTTTTTTAATTGATAAAACACTTTTTTCTGTGTAGGAACTGAAACCACAACATTACGAAGTAGGAATTCTGAAATAATTTTACGGTTTAACAAATTCAGCAGGAAGGAGAAATTTTATTTGCTACATATATTTAGTAACATATTTTTTTTACAATTTTATAACCCTTAATCAGCAGTGGTGTATGAAGGTATACTAAGTTTGTCATTCGATGTAAATATTTTTTTCATATTCATCTAAGGTCCGATAAAGGATTTGTATTGTGGGTCCTTCATTCGTTCTTAGCCGATTTAGCCATATCTTCAGTAGAAAAATGTTATGCACCCAAATGTCAACAAAAACTAACATAAATTTGTGGCGAATGCACCTATTGTTATTAACTTTCAACAAGTTCGTTTTATAAGGCACCAAATTTCGTGAATGTCGGTCCATAATTTACCTACGGATTCATATTTAGACCAATCTTGTTAATCATGTAAGTATGGCTTAAAGCGTAACAAATAATGCATTTGTGGTGCAATTTAGCATAATCTACTTTAATAAGACTCAAAATTACTTGAAATCCCGCATATAAAGCACAATCTTGGAAAACACTTTACTAAGCTTTTAACCGCAAAAACTTTTAGTATTATTGTAAAATTTACACTTCAGTTTGCTAAAACAAGAAATAAAATTTCGTGAAAATAGGTCTATAATTTATCATTGGCCCTATATAAAGCCCATTCTCAAACGATTAATAAGCCTTTAACTGTAGCAAATGTAAATATTGTGGTGATATTAAGTTGGATTAACCTACTAAAGACACTAGTCCGACATAGATTTACTAAAGTTTAAGAAAAAGATTTTCTTCAAAATTTCCCGGAAATCCCGCAATTAATTCCCGGGAAAGCGGGAATAAAAAACAATTGAAAAAAACTCTAGACACAAAGAATGCTGACGAAGGCCGTAGCGGACCAGAAAATGCATTACATTCTGCTAGTGTCTAATATTTGTAAATTTTTCTGTACATACAATATACTTGATTGCTATCGAAAGGTAAAATGTAACAAGAAGATAAAATGTTATTGTCTGGTAGTGTGTAAAGCCATTCCTAGTTATTTAAGGAATAGAACTATTACAAAACGCTTTATAAAATACATAACTGAAATTTAGCTCATAGAATAAATTCGAAAAATAAAAAATGTTGAATATAATTATGAACGACATTATTTACATTATTATAAATATATCAAATCACTAGGGCCTTGCTTCCTGCCTGTTGGCGATTATAACGCTAGACAAACTTTCTGGGGGTCACGACTTATAACACCAAAGGGTCGTGTTTTGTTTAACACAATTTTTAAAAGGGATTTAAATGTGGTCGCGAGCGGACAACCAACATATTGGCCTACTGATCAGCAAAAAGTTCCAGATGTCATAGATTTTGGAGTGGTTAGAAGCATTCCCTCAGAAACGATTTATGTTGAAGCTTCCTTAGAATTATCTTCTGATCACACACCTACAATTCTTACTATAACAAGCCCTAAAAGAATTATATCTCCGTCTTGTTACTTAGTGACGTGAGCCACACAAACAAATTGGTTAAAATATAAACAAATATCTCAACACCCACACCCAGAGAATAACTATGTTTAAATGGGGTCACCTCCAACAAAACTATTTTTAAAGAAAATTGTAAACATATTATGGTTAATTTAACCATATTATTATCACCGGCAACCTTATTATGGTTAAATGTGTCATCAACCAAGAAGTCACACACATATTATGGTTGCCTCCGAACATGTTTTGGTCAATAATAACTAAAATATGTTTAACACTTATAATAGCATGGTTGGTTTTCAACCATAACATGTTGCTCTTGGAGAAGAGGAAAATACTTTTATTAATTTAAAAACAACTTATTGTAATTTTTAACCATAACATGTTTAGAGGCAACCATAATATGGTTGTGGCTTCTTGATGGAGGACTAATTAAGCAATAAAATGGTTGTCGGTGACAATAATATGGTTAAATTTGAACAAAATATGTTTGAAATTTTATCTAAAAATAGTTTTGTTGGAGGTGACTATATTTAGTGATCTAAAACTACCTGTTCAACATGCTAGCATAACCCTCAAAAATATCAAAAATAGTAAAATATATTCTACAGATGTCCAGCGTCTCTTGACTGAAAAAAGGAGAGCTCGAAGAGAGTGGCAATTGCACATATCCCCTTAACTTAAGAATTTACTAAAAGAGTGCACAAAAAACTAGGAAAATTACGGCAGTCTTAAAAAGCAGTATCCTTTGAAAAGTATCTTAAGAAACTTGATGGAACTCCTCAATCAGACTACTCATTATGGCGTGCAGCTAGAAATCTTAAAATACCAGTTATCACTAAACCACCATTAAGAAACTTAAATGGAAATTGGGCACGAAATCATATAGAAGAAGGTAATCTGTTTGTTAATCATTTAAAACCCGTATTTACCCTTCATACATCTTTCGATACTGCGGTCGTGTTACCACCTGTTGCTATTAGAGCAGCTGTTTCACCAAAATTTGAGATAAGAGAAATCGAAAAGGCTATTCATGATTTAAGCCCCAAGAAAGCCTGGTTTTGATAAGATCAGTAACAAAATGCTTTTGGATCTACCCAGCATAGCAAAGAAAATTATTCTCTTGATTTTTAATGCTATTTTACGCCTTGAATACTACCCACAAGAATGGAAAGTATCTTTAGTTACCATGATACCTAAACCAGGAAAGGACCCCAAAGAAGTTGAGTCATATAGACCTATAAGCATATTGTCTTATATATCAAAACTGTTTGAGAAGCTGTAAGTGTCAAAATTAGCCCCAATTTTAAATGAAAATAGATGTATTCCTAACCATTAATTCGGCTTTAGAAAAGAACACAGCACAATTGAACAAGCCCATCGTATAGTAAACGCCACAAGAAAAGCCATTGAAAAAAGAAAATATTGTTCCGCTCTCTTCATCGATGTTTCTCAGGCTTTTGATAAAGTCTGGCATAAAGGTTTACTACTGAAATTGCAGCAAAACTTACCAGCAAACGTACACAAGCTGTTAGAAAGCTACATAGTCGGTCGAAAGTTTATTATTAAAGAAGGTGATTTTATAAGTTCTCCTCAGCCAATTGACGCTGGAGTCCCTCAGGGAAGCATCACGGGCCCACTGTTATACTTAATATATACCTCAGACATGCCAATAAACAACCACACCCCAACTTCAACATTTGCTGATGATACAGCTTTCTAAGCGTACATGAAAACAGTCAAGAAGCATCTCAATACTAAGACGATCATATATTTTAACTAGAACTGTGGTTAAAACAATGGAGGATAAAGGTCAATGAGCAAAAATGCGTACATATAACATTCACCTTGCGTCGGGAGTCATGTCCCCCCATTAAAATCAATAATCAATTAGTGCCCCAACAATCGCATGTAAAATATCTCGGTAATCATCTAGATCGGCGTTTAACATGGAAATGCCATATAGAAGCAAAACCAACACAAATCAAACTAAAAGCAATTCAAATTTATTGGCTTATTGGAAGAAATTCTGTTCTTAGCCTCGATTGCAAACTTCTACTTTACAACTCTATATTAAAGCCAATCTGGTGCTACGGTATTCAGCCAAGGGGGCGCTGCCTCGGCTTCAAATATCGAAAGAAATCAAAGGCGCCAACATAAACTTCTTCGAATAATCACAGTCGCTCCCTGGTATGTTAAAAACTCAAATATTCACAAGGATCTCAATGTGCCATTAGTAAAAACTATTATTACGAAGTACGCAGTAAAATATTTAAAAAGGCTTGAGTTGCACCCAAATCCATTAACTCGAAATATTTTAAATGACAGCGGCCACTCTAGATTAAGGAGAAGAGATACTGCAGGACTCATCCGACGAGAAGACCGCTAAACATCTACATATGTGAACAGAAACCGTTAGGAGAAAAATTTTCGTCTGGCATTGGCAGGACAAAAATTAAGTATTAGCATAAGATATGATTAATTATTGTTAGTTCATATTAAATATATGAAGATTCAATAAATAAATAATGAAAAAAAAAACTATTTGCAGCCCTGTCTACGATGTCAATCGAAAAGTTGAGCGAGCGGGAACAAGTCACTCACAATTAGTATAGGGCAAAATCTGTCATTTATGTGAATCTTTCATTCTCTTTCAGAAAGGTTAAGTGAATTAATTCATTAATTTCTTTCACCTTTCTTAAAGACACACAGCTTTCAGAATGAAGTGCCTTTCTTTTTTAATGAATTTTATAATGGTTATTTTAAAAACAAACAAGTTAGAGTGCTATATTCGGCTGTGCCGAATCTTTGATACCCTCCACCGACAGGAGTGGGCTCTATATGATTAATACATATACATATATTATTAACTAAGCTTCACAAAAACGAACGTCAGCATAAAAATTGGTTGCGGTTTAGACCTGAATTAAATTATTGACCGACAATAAGAAAATGTTATTCGTTTCTTGTAAGAACTTTGAACTGGCTTGAGTAAAATATCATTATTCGTAACAGTTTTAGCCGGACTAAAATGATTTTTAGGAGCGTTATTTGTATTGGACCTATGGTAAATTATGGACAAATCATCCCAAAATTCTGAAGACTGATTTCTGGTATTACAAAAAATAAATTAGAATAAATTTCAATACAGCAGTGTAATTAGTTTTAGCGTTAACAGTAAATTTCACAAACTTGCATGATAGTTTTTCTTGCCATATGAATTTAAGTAAAAAATTTCACAGCAATATCTATAAATCCCAAAGTGCGCAATAAACTATTTTCCTATGGTAAATTATGGACAAATCTTCACGAAATTTGGCAGTGTGATTTCTCGTCCTATAAAACTGTGACGTACCGAATTTCCATTTGATAGCATTATTTATTACGGTTTTAGGCGTACTAAACGGTTTTCCGGGAGTAAGGTTTATATGGGGCTAGTGTAAATTATGGACCAATCTCCAAAAAATTTTACAGTGTGATTTGTGTTCCTATGAAACTGTGACGTACCAAATTTAAGTATGCTAGCGTTATTTATTGCGGTTTTAGGCGTTTAAACGGTTTTCCGGGAGTAAGGTTTATATGGGGCTAGTGTAAATTATGGACCAATCTCCAAAAAATTTTACAGTGTGATTTGTGTTCCTATGAAACTGTGACGTACCAAATTTAAGTATGCTAGCGTTATTTATTGCGGTTTTAGGCGTTTAAACGGTTTTCCGGGAGTAAGGTTTATATGGGGCCTATTGTAAATTGTGGACCGATCTTCAAAAAATTTTACAGTGTGATTTCTGGTCCTATAAAACTGTGACGTACCAAATTTTAATATGATAGCGTTATGTTTTACGGTTTTAGGCGCAATAAACTGTTTTCCGGGGGTAGGGTTCATATGGGACCTAGTGTAAATTATGGACCGATCTTCAAAAAATTTTACAGTGTGATTTCTGGTCCTATAAAACTGTGACGTACCAAATTTTAATATGATAGCGTTATGTTTTACGGTTTTAGGAGTACTAAACTGTTTTCCGCGAGAAGGGTTTATATGGGGCCTATGGTAAATTATGGACCGATCTTGACGAAATTTACCAGTATGAAGCGAATTCGTGCAAAATTTTATGTCATTCCGTGCATTATTCCACCATTTATGTTAGTTTTTGTATCAAAATTATCAATTTTTTTTGGGTAGTGGTTCCACATTTTGATTCATAGTTCTGATCCTACTAAACCGATGTTGCTGGATTTCAATTCCAAACTGCTTAGGATAACTACAAGCAATTTGAGACCAAGTTTGTTCTTTTCTTTTGCGTTTTTCGAAAGTGAGCGTGTTTTCAACAGACGGACAGAAGGACAGACGGACAGACAGATGGACATGGCTAAATCGACTTAGAATTACTCAAGGACCCAGAATATATATACTTTATGGGGTCTTAGATGTATAATAAAAAAGTTTCACACGGAATGACAAACTTAGTATACCCTCATTCACCACAGTGGTGGTGGAGGGTATAAAAACGATTTTTTATTATAAGTTGATTATATGTACCTAGATTTTCTTTTTAATTTAAACAGTTGTTTTAGAAATATAAATAACTAGCTTAACCCGGTGCGCTTCGCTACACTGGCATCCTATGGGAGGTATTTCCCCCCCTGCGCCTACCCGCTTTATTTTTATTTTCAAAAGTGTAGTATACCATAAGAGTGACTTTTAGAAAGTTTGAACATTCTCACTATTACAGTTCTTAAGATATGCGATGTTAAACATTGGCGTCCTATGGGGTATTCCTATACCCCCGCTGCTATTTTATTTCAATTCCGGGGCTCAGAAGATCCTACTACAAAAAGTTCAGCAAAATGCGTGCATCGGCTCTTAAGATATGCGATAATTAATATTGGCATCCTATGGGGGGTACCAATTCCCCTGCCCCTATCGAAAAAATAAGTAGCCTATTTTATTTTTAGGGCTCACGTGATGTTACTGTAAAAATTTCAGGAAAATCGGTTCAGTATAATATTGGCATCCTATGGGGGGTACCAATTCCCCTGCCCCTATCGAAAAAATAAGTAGCCTATTTTATTTTTAGGGCTCACGTGATGTTGCTGTAAAAATTTCAGGAAAATCGGTTCAGTAGTTTCGGAGTCTATAAAGCGACAAACATACAAACATACAAACATACAAACATACAAACACACATAATTTCATTTTTATATATATAGATGCATGCATTTAGTATGTACATATCGTTACCTTAAACGCAGAAGACCCTTACTTACAAAAAAATAAAAATCTTCTTTTTCATTGATTTTGATATATTGCATCAACACAAATTACTGCTACAACAAATTATGAAATCTTTCGACTAAAATTAGTGATTTTATTAAGAAAAAAAAAAACCGGCCCATATTCAAAAAATATATATGATAAATGGTAAAAGACCTAACTTACAGCATAATAAGCCAGATTGTCAAAACAACTGGCAGGTAAACGAATGAACGTATTTGACATAAAACAAAGAATAAAAGAAATATGAAAGAAAAAAGATGAAACCGAATGATGAAAGAAATTGAAAGAAAATACAGAAATATTTCATTCTTTCACTTAATTGAATCATTCAGTTGAAATAATTCTTCTCATAAGCGCCCACTAACTATGGACTAGTACTTCGTCAGAATTAACGTTTCTAACTTATAACCTATATAAGGCGTAATTTCGGAAAACAGTTAATTAGGCCTAAAACCGTAACATATGATGTTACGAAAACAGGTTATTACGCCTATAGCCGTTATAAATAATGCTATCATAATAAAATGCTTTATATGACTAGAAATAACACTAATAAATGTTGTGATGATCGGTCCATAATTTTCCATAGGCCGCATATAAAGCCCACTCTGGGGAATTAATTAAATACGCCTAAAACCGTAGCAGAATTGGTTCCAACTTAGCCTCATATGGATAGAAAAAATGTCATGCAATTTTGTGATATAAATAATTTACCTAACTTTTATCAAGTAGCCTTCTGAAATTCACTGTAAACGCTAAAACTAATTTCACTGCTTTATTGAAATTTATTTTAATTAATTTTTTTAATACCAAAAATCAGTTTTCAGAATTATGGGATTATTGGTCCATAATTTACCAAAGGTCCAAAAAATCATTTTAGTTCGGCTAAAACTGTTACGATTTCATGATATTTTACTCAAGTTAGTTCAAATTTCTAAAAAGAAAAGCATTCAACTTTTCGATTTTCGGTTAACAGTTTAATAACGGTCGTTTTTATAAAGATTAATTAATAAAGTATAGATATCGTATAGAGCCCATTCCTGAAATATTTAAACTGTCGGTGGAGTAATATACTCAATCTGTCTTATGTAGGCCTAATATAAAATAAAAAAAAAATCGTAAATCTAAAAATTTCAATATTATCCCACTCTAGGAGAACATTAAAGTTAAGATGGTCCTCGAACTAGCAGGGTGGAAGATCGCCCTTTTGAAGACTTGTTTGCGTTTGGAGTTGAGAAAAGTGACTTGCTTTAACAGTACGAAAAAGTACCAAAATACCACTCTTACAGAGTCTCATTCACTTGGGAACTTGCAAGTTTAATATTCTGTTTATAGGTTCAATTTAAACGGAAATTCAAAAAGTACCAGGTAGAGAACAAAAAGTATCAAAAAGCCCCTCTTACAGATTCTCATTCACTCAGCGCATTGCAGGCTTAATTTTATGTTTGTAGATCCAATATTAACGAAAATTAAAACAGGTACCAGCTAAAAAACGGAAAATACCAAAAAAGATCCCTCTTATAGATTCTTGTCAACTCAGGACATTTAATGTTAAATTTTATGATTCTATGTCCAATACTTACGGAAATTCAAATAGTACCAGTTAAAGACCAAAAAGTACCAAAAAGCCCCTCTTATAGATTCTCATTTACTCAGGACCTTGTATGTTCAATATCATGTTTCTATGGCCAATACTAACGGAAATTAAAAAGTACCAGTTAAAACATAAAACAGTACCTCAAATTTCTCTCTTACAGATTCTAGTCGACTCAGGACATTTAGGACATTTAAAGTTGAATTTTATGTGTCTAGGTCAAATACTAACGGAAATTCAAATAGTACCAGTTAAAGAACAAAAAAGAACCAAAAAACCCTTTTGCAGATTCTCATTCACTCAGGACCATGCATGTTTAATTTTATGTTAAAAGGTCTAATACTAACAGAAATTCAAAATGTACCAGTTGAAGAGCAAAAAGTACCTTCATAGGTTCTTATCCACTCAGGACATTGCATGTTGAAGTTTATGTTTGTAGGTCCAATATTAACTATAATTAAAAAAAATTGCCAATTGTAGAACCAAAAAGCTAAAGTTAAAAATTAAATTTCCCGTATTTCCCCCTTTTTGTTACTTTTTTTTTGCCCCATTGAAGCATAAAAATATTCAATATTGTAGTAGGAGCCCAAAGTTTAGTACGTATATGTCAATGAATAAAAAAAAATGTTTTGTAAAAAAGTACCAAAAATAGTTACGGGTTTAACCCTTAAACAACCGAATTTCGAAAAAGTACCATATTCATAATTGGGTTTTTTTTTAGATAAGTTTCAAATGTTATATAACTCTTACTTCTATGTTTATGGGTTTAAAAGATAGATGGGATGACTAAAAAGTACCAAAATACAGGTTTAACCGTTTACACCGTTAAAGAGCTGAATTTCCAGAAAGTACCAGACACCAGGTCGCATATTTTTCTAAAGAACAACGATAAGTATTAAGTTTTTTTTTGTATCACTTTTAGTTTTGCAGATATAAGGTTACCGGATTTACCCGTTTTTACCCTTTTTTACCACCTAAAAATTCGAAATTCCAAAAATCCCGTCCAAATTTAAAGTTTTTAGCTTCAGGCATTTAGGCTGTGCGATGATGAATCAGTCAGTCAGTCTGCCAGTTACGTTACAATTATATATATGTATATGGGGGATTTCATGTCAAGTGACCCAACTTTTGAAATCGATGTCTTCCGATTTGGATGAAATTATTTTTTTTTATACATATCCCACTCGCATCCCACTAAACGACCAAAAGTACCTAAAAGGAAAATACATAAGCTTTCTTTTGAGCAAAAAAAAATACCGTTTTCAAAAAAAATAAAAAATAAGTTTTAAATTTAAAAAAAAAAATTAAAAATATTTAAAAAAAACAAAAAATTGGTTTTTCGAAAGCTTAAAGAAATAGCTATCTAATTTATTTGGGACACATTTTGCTAACACCAATAGATAATAAGTAACATGGATGAGAATAAACACCTGTTTGGCCAAAATGTCAAATTTTGACCCCTCTAACTCAGAAACTTTTTGACCGATCTTGTTGAAAATTTCATCCAAGTCGGAAGACATCGATTTCAAAAGTTGGGTCACTTGACATGAAATCCCCCATATATATAGATTTTGCATTTTTTAAAATACATAAACTCTATTTTTTCATATTAAATAAACTAAGCAAACACATTTTTCTTATTACCAAAGGAAATCCTTTAAATATCATGCAAGTGCGGATACAATGGGGGATCATGATCCCGCTGGCTAGTCAGGCATTGGTGTTCTAAGATCATAACTTGAGTGTGGTGGCCGTCCCAACAGTATTTCCTTCTCCTCCTTCGCTGAATGCCTTTCTCAAACTCATGTGCTCTAATTTTTAACTTAAATCTTTTGCTTCGTAACAAATAAACGAATTTGTATGTGTATGTATATAAAAAACTAAAAGAGAAAAAAAATTATGTCGATTTGATAAACAAAATAATGGTCAACATTAAAACAATAAAATACAATCTAAACCACTTAAAGGAAATAATGATCGCTGAAAATGCAATAAAAGATTTGTTTGTCATGCAAGAATATGACTACGAGTACAAATAGTATTTAAAGACAACTAAATCAATGAATGGCATAGATTTTGCAGCGAAACAAAAAATATATGTAAATAAATAACACAAAACAAAAAAAATCTCAATAACAATTGATAAACAATCTCGGGACGAAGAGGTTAAACGAACATGGCAGTTGAATAAAAGGGGGCGACTACAAAAAGGTGTTATTTAACTGGAGTAAAAATGCAAGGCAGCCAAATACAAGGTCAAATAGTGAAAACGAAGAAAATGCCTAATTTCATGTTTTATTGAACGGGTTAACGAAGGCCTTGGAAGGTGTTCAAGACTAGAGCAGGTGCCTGTCAAAGCTGTTCCATTTTGCGTAACCCCTTGTTATGGATCTGCAACAGGCTCGACATTCCTGAAATTCACCTTCCCTGAGATTTGAGCCTTAACTACAGCCAAACACGTTTCCCAAAGGATTCTTATTAAAAACCAAAATAAGGTTTATTTTTTGGAGGCACCATGAAGCAATGTTCACACCTATCAAATATTTGACGTCCTAGACGTAGCCACTAGGTTTATAAGAAAATTTTTTTCTTTTCTAAAACGTTTGCTAGATCAAACATCATTTAGCAGTTTCTCAATTACAATTATCTTATTACAAATAAAGTTAGGTCAGGATATGTTAAGAAGGGTTCACAGAAAAAATTCTTGCTAATTTTCTCAAACTAAATTATTAATCAAAAATAAAATCAGTTTTAATTAAATATCTAATTCACTTGATTAAATGTTTAATAAAGTAAATTAAACGTTTAACCAAGTGACTGAAACGATTAATTGATACTATCAATTTGTATACTGAGGCAAATTTAATTAATTTTTTAATTAGTATTAAACATTTTTTAATTGAAATCAAATTTTTATTTCTTTCTGTGCTACGCGACCATGGGCACACCACCACTCAGAGACCAATGCGGTCCATTGTGAATCCCTGCAAAATAGAGGAAGAAAAAAAGGAGAGAAGTAAAGCAGAAAAGAATTGACAGATAGTTAGAAGACAGTATATAGAACAAAACTACCCCTACAGTCCCCTCAACAGAAATAACCGTCCTATTTCCCTGACGAACCCCAGTATATCGACTGGATTATATCTTACGATACACCCCAGTTCGTCGTGAAAACTATCTCCTATCCATTTCTGCCTGAGGCTCTGCTTCCTAGCACAGTGGCACAGTACATGCTCAATTGTCTCTAGCTCCTCAGCATCCTCGCATAATCTGCAGAAGTCCGGTATGGGTTTGTCCCATTTATTAGTAAAAGTCCTTAAAAGCCAATGACTCTTCAAGGACCCTATATGGGTCCTAAAACCATACAAATAAAGTTGTAAATCCAAAAAATTGTTACAAATAAATAGTGGGGAATGTAAGAAGAGATAAACTCACTGTTTTATATTGGTATTTTGTTTAAGCTTTGAGATCGTTGCATATACGACTTTTTGAGTGTATTTAAGTAATTCTCATTCCCTCTGCAGTCTTGTTTGCTGATAGCTTGGCTTTTCTAAAATTATTTAGGAGAACGTTTCCTGATGATTTGGCCTAAGCAACCAGTGAAATTATATGAGCATTTCTTATCCTCCAACAATAAATTTCAGTATTTTTATCAATTATTAAAGAAGGGAATTTAGCACAACAAATAAAATCTTTTAATAAATAAAACTAAAGTTTAATCAATTTACTGATCACGCTTTTTTAGAAATATTTTTTTTCAAATAAATATTTGTTAGGTCTGAACATACCTTAAGTGAAAAGGAGGCAAATCTAGCACATCTCAAGATAATGTAGAAAAACCCCTCCTATGAAGCAGGAGCTATCTAATACGCGATATATATACGATTCAAGAGCTAGAAAAGCTAAAGGCATCATCTGGCTTACATTCCGTGTGAGTTTAACGATAAGAAGCAGATATTTCTTAACACGAACACGCACATTTCTCCAAAAAAATATATTGAGGGTGGTGAAAAGAAATTTATGAAAGCCATTAGAAAGGGTCGAAAAAGCGTCAATTATAACACTGCTCCGCAGAAAAAATTAACTGTTTACGAGTTTTTTTTTGTTATTAAAAAAAATTTATTTTCATTATTTATTTATTGTATCTTCATATATTAAATATGAACTAACAATAATTTATCAAATCTTAAACTAATTTGTCCTGCCAATAGCAGACAAAAATTTTCTCATCACGGTTTCTGTTCACATATGTAGATGTTTAGCGCTCTTCTCGTCGGATGAGTCCTGCAGTATCTCTTCTCCTTAATCTTGAGTGGCCGCTGTCATTTAAAATATTTCGTGCTAGTGGATTGGGGTGCGACTCAAGCCTTTTTAAATATTTTACTGCATACTTCGTAATAATAGTTATTACTAATGGCACATTGAGATCCTTGTGAATATTTGAGTTTTTAACATACCAGGGAGCGACTGTGATTATTCGAAGAAGTTTATTTTGGCGCCTTTGATTTTTTTGAGGCCGAGGTGGTGCCCCATAGCTGAATGCCGCAGCACCAGAGTTGTAGAGTAGAAGTTTGCAATCGAGGCTAAGAACAGAATTTCTTCCAATAAGCCAATAAATTTGAATTGCTTTTAGTTTCATTTGTGTTGGTTTTGCTTCTATATGGCATTTCAATGTTAAACGCTGATCTAGATGAATTCCGAGATATTTTACATGCGATTGTTGGGGCACTAATTGATTATTGATTTTAATAGGGGGACATGACTCCCGACGCAATGTGAATGTTATATGTACGCAGTATTGCTCGTTGATCTTTTTCCTCCATTGTTTTATTCAAAATTAGTACTTTTTTTGTTTTCAAATATTCATTAAAAAAATTAAAGGAAGAACAATTTTACATATTTATTATTTATCAGAAAGCCAGTTATATTACGAATAAAAAAAGATGGTCCAACCATAATGCACAATGTTAATTGTGAGTCACACCTTGACGTCAAGTTGTTTGTCCAACTCAATACGACATTAATTTGTTAAAGTGTTTGAAAAATTCAACAAGGGAGAGGTACGTAATTGAGCAGCGCGTTAAGATTGTTGAAGCCCTCTACGAAAATACGGCATTCAAATCAAAATGCATTTCGTGCACTTTGTGATTTTTTTTGTGAGCATAATCGACCAAATGTGCTCACAATCGAATGATTTGTGTGCAATTTTCAGCAAACCGGGTCTGTAGGAAATGTGAAAACACCTGTACATGTTCACCCAGTTCGTTCTGTGGACAACACTGCTGTTTTTCGCGATAGGGCCGTACTTGTTCGAAAATTAGGTCGGCCAAGCCGATACCGTGAATGGTATTAGCTATCGCATGATGATAAAGGACTTCTTGTGCCCAGAAATTAAGGATATAGATCTGGGCCTTGTTTCTTAAAACTACATGTTACAATTCTACAACTAAAATACGTTAAAAAAGCAAAAATTTTACAATTTTTGTTTCAAATGTATTTTACTTGTAGATTTGTAATTTTTAGTTTTGTAGAAACTGGGTCCTTGACGATATGCGGTTCCAACAGGATAGTTCCACTTGCCACAAAGCCAACGAAACAACGGCTCTTTTGCGCGAGAATTGCAATGGCAGTGTTATCTCACATCGTGGAGATGTTAATTGGTCACCACGATAATGTGATTTGAAATCGTTGATCTTCTTTCTTTAGGGATATTTAAAAGAAAATGTGTACCAGTGTTACCGCCGCTAAAATTCAAAACTACACAATTTACATGAAATTACACCTGATGTCAAATTATCGTTTGATTATAAAAAAAAAAAACAAATTAGGAGTATTTACAGACAAATTTTGAAGAGTGTTCCCTGGTTAGGTCCCATATGCAATTTTAGGCCCGTTAAAACAAAATTATTGTATGAGGTTAAGACTAATAATATAAGAATTCTTAACGCGGAATATTATCTAGCCAACTACATCTATTTAAAATTTTTCCTGTTAAAGTAATTCTAGGGGGAAAGTGCTTATATATGACCTACGTTACAAAGCCGAACAGCACAAAATTTTGCCATGACATAGTAGCCAAAAGACAATATTTATAGAGCAGTTATGGCATTACAAGCTATTTTCGTGAGTCGTATTTGTATGGGAGCCATGGTCGAATATGGACAGATTCCAAACCTAATTTCATAACATCATTTAGGTCGAAATATAATATACATATTTGGGCCAAAGTTTCTGCAAATACCAACATAATAAGATGGTTTATGGGCATAAAGCCTCTATTAGGAAAAAAGTTCGTATGGGGGCTATGTAAAATTATGGACTGATTATCAAAATTTTCAAAAAAAAAACTTATAAACCAAATTTCATGAAATTATCTTAACAATTGCCACCTGTACTTTGCGCAGAAGGTCTTCATAGGCAGACAACCAGCCAGCAGGACGGACGACTCAGATACTGATTCTAAGTCGATCGCTATACTACAACAAATATTTGTATGCGTTGCACACATAAGCATAAACTCATAATACCCTCTTTACTTAAATTAGATCAATATTAGTCATACTATTAAGATTCATATAGTAGTTCAAAATAATTTAACAAAAAAAACCCTCATTATTAAAACCCTCAAATAATTTAATCTACTTCCATTGATCTATATATATATTTAAGCCTTTATTCATAATAAATATTAATCACTACAAACAAAAAAAAAATAGTAATGATAAATAGTTATATGAAAGTTCATTTTGTTGAACATAGGGCGTCAACGAATTCTTTCCATCTATTGCGATTTTCGGCAAGTGCTTTGGCTTGGTTCCATGTTATGTTCACTATTTCACATTCACGTTGAGTAGTTCGTTGCCAGGTGTTACGAGGTCGACCGACTCGGCGTTGACCTTGGGGATTCCAGTCTAAGGCAGATCTAGCAATATCATCTCTTTGTCTCCGAAGTATATGGCCTATCCAGGACCATTTACGTTTGCAAATTTCTGCTGCTACTGGTTGACAATTGGATAGCGTGAGTAGTTGTTCGTTTGTTACCCAGTTGGGCCAAAATATTCCAAGAATTTGCTTTAGACAACGATTAACAAATGTTTGTAGTTTTCTTATTTGTTGTTGTGAAGTGCCCCAAGTAGTACAGCCATACAATAATATTGACATAACACTGCATTGAAATATACGGAGTTTAGTTTTTCTAGAAATATTTTTTGATCACCATACTTTAAATAGACTATGAAATGCAACTCTAGCTTTATTGATTCTATTATTTATATATTTTTCTGAGCCACCGTCGCTTGTAAAAATGCTTCCGAGGTAGCAGAAGGACTCAACATCTTCGATATTCTCACCATTCAATGTTAAGGATGTATTTAAAGTGTTACCGATCCTTAGCAGTTTTGACTTTTTGACATTGATTATAATAACAACAGGGCCTAAAACGTGATAAATTCCCCTATACGATAGTACTAACTTCAAATCGATACTAACTTCAAATCGCAGGTAAGAAGACAAAACGAATGATGCAGAAATTCTACTTTTTGGGTCTAATTTCACATACAGTTCACAGAATTGAGTTGGCAATCAATTAACTGAAAAATGTTGTACTGTGTTATTAAACCAACCGCATTTGCATTTTGTTTGAGAACTTTGAGTTTGTCTTCTATATCAGAAAATCGGTGTGCCATTAAACACAAATCATCGGCATAGTCAATATCATTAAGGAATTCGTTTAAGTTCCAACGGATCCATTTATCTATGGAAGGGGCAAAATGTTCATGGTCATCCTTGGTATACTTTATTTAGTAAAAAAATTCCTATATGGGTTTCAAATGACAGTCTGTTTCTCAAATCAGTTTAACATATATTTAGGGTGTTATATATTTCTCACTAAAGCATTTTAATTGTTAAAGGAAACATAAAATTTATTACTTTTTGTAATATCTTTCTCCAGGGGGTTTTTAGTACCAATAAGCTCATATTCATCGAAATCTAATTGTCCATCAGACACCAATCACTATCAATCTTTTGGTCGATAAACTACAAAAATCATTTTTTTTTTTCAAATAAACAGTGACTTTGGTTGAATATACTGCAAACATTTTAAATCAACAATATCATAAATGGTATAAATTTTATCACAAAAATCAAATCCGTATACTATTTGTTTTAAAAACGAAAGAATTTCAAATTGCACCTGATCTACACCTCAAAAAAATTACCCACGCTCTACCCACAAGAGTAAAAGTTATACCAAATTCCGGTAATTACCCACAAAGTGATGTGTACAGTAATAAGCCAAGAACAATTCAAGAGCTAAAGGATGAGATAATTCGGAACATTAAGGAAGACGTGGCGAGCATTTGACCGATATTTGGTTTCACACATAATTGTCATAGATACTTCTATCATAATAGAAAATATTAAGATAAGTCTCTGAAAACGTTTTGTTTAATTTACAATTAACATCGTGTGTTTTGGTTGGACCACCCTTTACAAGCCATATATCATGAAAATAACTAGACAAATTATTATTTTATAATAAAGCGTGATTCATTTCGAGGTTCCCTACTTTTTTAAAGAAAAAACACAGAAATTTCAAATTTAATGGGGAATGTTTATTAACATATGAAAGAACATTCTTTGGCATTTATTTTTTGAAGATTATGTCTATCAAATGTTGGCCGATGGCCGTTGCTACGTCGCAGATGGTCCATCCGTTGAGTCCAATTTTCGATGACTCGTTCGAGCATTTCGACTGGTAACTGGCGAATGACACGCGTGATGTTTTCCTCCAAGGCCTGAATCGAAGCGGGTTTGTCCGCATAAACTTTAGACTTTACATATCCCCACAGGAAAAAGTCTTACGCTGTGATATCACACGATCTGGGTGGCCAATCGAGCGGCCCAAAACGTTAAATTATGTGCTCAGCGAAGTGTTCTCTCAATAAATCCATTGATTGATGCGAAGTGTGGGAAGTGCGCCGTCCGTCTTGCTGAAACCAAATGTCGCCGAGATCAAGAGCTTAAATTTCAGGCATTAAAAAGTCGGTTATCATGGCACGATAACGGTCACCATTGACTGTTACGTTCGCACCGGCATCATTTTTAAAGAAATATGGACCGATGATTCCACCGGCCCCCAAACCACACCAAACCGTTGTTTTTTCTGGATGAACTGGCAGTTCTTAAATCTATTTTTGTACGATTTTAATTTAAGATCTCGACGTTAAATGCGCCAAGTCGTTCCATACGCCAGTCCGAGTTGCTGCGAACGGCGCCGAATCGACCCTCCACGGTCTTCGTGTACACTCTCAGGTACGGCCGCTATATTTTCTTCACAGCGTGCTGGACGTGGTCTATTCTGTCGAATATTATCCAATGCTGGGTCTCAAAATGGGTGATGGTGTTGCAAATAGTACGCTCAGTAGGCCGATTATATTGACCATAAGTTGAGCGAAGTGCACGAAAGACATTCTTCACAGAACGTGAATTTTCGTAATAAAGTTGAACGATTTGTAAACGTTGTTCAGGCGTAAGTCTTTCCATTATGAAATGCCAAACAATACTTAACAAAAATAACATGACAGCATGACACGACTCACACGTGATCTGTGAAAAAAAGGCTATTGAAAAAAGTATCTCTACTTAAATCACCCTTTATTTTGCCCAAAATAAGCCGGTAACTAAAAAATAGACGTGATAGAATCAATCTGTGAACAGATTTGAATTCAGCTATGGTCAATTCAAATCACATAACAAAGTTCTTGCTTCCCCCTTTTTTTGTTATTTTGCCTACCAGTGTAATAAGGCCTCAAACTATCCTTCGAAGTTACTGATTTTTATTGTACCAAATTGGACTCCATTCCGCCTCGATCTTTTTATTGAAAATCGGTTTTATAACTCAGAAAAGCTTTAAGCCCCCGGGTTTTAAAGGAGAATTAGAAGTTTTTTATTTGCTCGGGTCCTCTTTGCAACACCCTTTTTTACGCCATCTACAAGCTTTTAACTTAATCAACATGGAAGACATTGAAAACAGTTAAAACTTAAAACCTAAAACTTGTACAACAGAGGAAAAAAAATGACAAGGAACATAACGTAAATCTCATTGAGGAAAATCTTACTAGATCACTAGTTAAGTCAACCTCAACAACCTTTTTTTTTTGCAAGTCGTCACCCAGTCAAGTAACAAATTTTAAAAGAATGAATAATAAAAAATAACAAAAAGAACCAACAACATCCAATAAGACCATCATAATCATGGTCGTCATCATCAACATTCACATCTGTAAGCAGGTGTTACTAACAATTACTTTGCACACCGTCCCAACATCTTACAGAACACGGATAGAACAAACAAAATCAAAAGAAAAAAAAACCATCCGAACTCTATTCAATTTAAATGTATGACTTAAATAAACACCACCATCGTCATCATCTCATTCCGATCTGGAACAAAACAAAAAAAAAAAACACTGCTGCCACTACAAGCAAAAGAACGACCAGCCGAGCGACCGTCTTTATCTAAGAAACCAGCACAGCACAATCATTTTGTAGACCAACCAGGCAACATTAACAACATCGGACCCAGCAGCAGCAACTAGTACGGCTACAATAACTTACCTAGTAATGATGGAGTAGAGTAGCAAGCAACTTTGGTCTACAATTTCCAGGTAGGAATATGTATTATCAGACATAAAGTACACTCGACCAAACGTATATTTAAGCGAATGTAGATATTTCGTATGTAACGTTAAGTAACCTGCCATGATTTTAAATTTCATACGTACCCGGTCTTATGTGTGTGTAAGCGTATCTGTGTGAATTTATGGAGATATGTGTACTGTTGTGTTGTTCTATAATGGAGTTTTACAATTTTACAGAATAAACTATTAAAAATAAATCATGACACAGTATCAAGATCATCAATACACCGACCACAATGTTTTGGCTGCAAAATACACAAATTCACAGAGTCTCTGGCAAATACTCGTTTTGCATTAAGTCAACGAGAAGAATAAAAAGAAGAAGAAAAAAGCGACAAAAGGTCTTAAAGCGATTTTAAGAGTTTAGCGCCCTGGCGCAAAATATGTAACAATAAATAAATGAATAACTTCACCTGCTAGAAGGAGATCTTAAATAAGGCGGCTTAAGAATATTTAGTTAAGAAATCTTTAGTTCTTTTTTTAATTCTCCACTACCGCGAGTAGGGAATTAGAGTATATTAAGTTTTTAATTGGGTCTGTAACACCTAAAATACTCTGGGTCATTGAATAATTCTTGATAGATTAAGCCGTGTCTATTGATCACACGATCACTTTCAAACGACTCAAGAACGATTTTGATCAGGGTTACCGTTAGAAATTTTCTAAAAGGGTCACAAAAAGGAGATTTTCCAAAAAAGGGGTCACAAAAAGGGTATTTCAAAGTAAAAAAGGATCAGGTTTTTTATAAACAGTATTTACTAGGGTATTCATGCGGTTAACCGTTAACCGATTAATTACTACCTGATTAACTGATCGGTTAATTTAAAATTGGCTTTTTTCGATTAACGATTAAACCGGTTAATTTCAGTCGATTAACCGATTAACCGATTAACCGATGTAACAAAATTTTTAATTTTTTATAGTATTATAACATATTTTTTGTGTTTTTAATTATTTGTTTCGTCTCATATACAAAAGGTATGTGTTTAGGAAATATTTTTTCTTATAAACAAAGAAGGGGTTCATTTTAAATAAGCGTTTGCCGTCAACAGCTTTTGTTTCACGTACTTTTTATATGTATGTGCCTAGTCAATTGTTTTTTCTCATATCTTCTTATATTAATCTTTAAATAGAATTAACCGAAACAATTAGAAGTGTAAAAAAATTAAGAAAATTAAAACAGGACTCTAATGGAATAAGGAAAGATTTTATATGTTTAGAGCAATCCAGGGAAAATACTGAGAAATTAGATATTTTGTATTCGATTTCACCAACATCTACGACAACTGAAAGACATTTTTCCAAGTCAAGATTTACGAGTATCAAAACTAATAAAAAAAAAACAATTAAGTTCTTAAAATTTAAATCAAATTATTTTTAAGAGGTTATTTTATAAGAAAACCTTAAATTACTAATAAAATTATCCTAGAGTTTATTTTTTAATTAATCCATTATATTTATTAATTAAAAAATAAATGTTACATAAAGCGTGATCCATTTCGAGGTTCCCTACTTTTTTAAAGAAAAAAACACAGAAAATTCAAATTTAATGGGGAATGTTTTTATTATCATTTGAAAGAACATTCTTTGGCATTTATTTTTTGAAGAGTATGTCTATCAAATGTTGGCCGTTGCTACGTCGCAGATGGTCCATCCGTTGAGTCCAGTTTTCGAGGCAAATTTTGTTCAGCGGTGAGACCCATTTCTGGCTCAATGGGTATGTACACAAACAACATTGCCGCATTTGGAACGAAAAGCAACCTGAAGAGATTCAAGAACTGCCACCTTATCCAGAAAAAAACAACGCTTTGGTGTGGTTTGTGGGCCGGTGGAATCATCGGTCCATATTTCTTTAAAAATGATGCCGGTGCGAACGTAACCGTCAATGGCGACCGTTATCGTGCCATGATAACCGTCTATTTGATGCCTGAAATTGAAGCTCGTGATATCGGCGGCATTTGGTTTCAGCAAGACGGACGGCGCACTTCCCACACTTCGCATCAATCAATGGATTTGTTGGGAGAACACTTCGGTGAGCACATAATTTCACGTTTTGGGCTGGTCGATCGGCCACTAAGATCGTGTGATATCACACCGTTAGTCTTTTTCCTGTGGGGATATGTAAAGTCTAAAGTTTATGCGGACAAACCCGCTTCGATTCAGGCCTTGGAGGAAAACATCACGCCTGTCATTCGCCAGTTACCAGTCGAAATGCTCGACCGAGTCATCGAAAATTGGACTCAACGGATGGACCATCTGCGACGCAGCAACGGACAACATTTGATAGACATAATCTTCAAAAAATAAATGCCAGATAATGTTCTTTCAAATGATAATAAACATTCCCCATTAAATTTGAATTTTCTGTGTTTTTTCTTTAAAAAAAGTAGGGAACCTTGAAATGGATCACGCATTACTTATGCATTATTCTTTTGTTTGCTCCTTTTAGTCAAGAATAGCTATGTTTGTTATGTTATTACCTTTTTTTACTTATAAACTCCAAATAATAAATAATTTAAGAATTTTTATTTATTGAATTTACTTAATTTATAAAAAAATACTTATTAATCGGTTAGCCGATCAACGATCAAAAGTCCGATTTAATGAATACCCTAGTATTTACCAATAAAGGGGTCGAAAAAATTGATTGTAAAGAAAATATAAGACCAAGTGTTTTATACACAAACAAAACGGATTTATTCAAGGCAGTTAGTGCTCAAAAAGATATTCAATTAATAAAAAAAAATTAGAAGTGTGTTCAACTGTTAGCTACGTTATTACGGAAATTGGACTTTTAATTTTTAATTTACTATCGTAGAAAAAATTTAGAAGCCGCAAAAATATGTTTCAGTGAATGCTTTTACGTATACTAACTACTTTTTATTATGTTCGTTCTTTAGTTTGTTATTATATCTTCGAACAAATTAAGAGACGAAAGCATGGAATCACAAATTTCTGCAATGCTAATTTCGAAAACGAATTTCATTAGTATTGTGGTTATTTAATTGATCTGTTAATGACTTTTAATCAAAATTTCGATATTTTTTATTAGGCTTAAGTTCATTGAATTTAATTTTCATTAAATTATTTTTATGAAGACAGGAATTTTACAACATGACAGGTTGCCCTGACTAGTTTCGATTGTAACCACACAACCTCTTCAGAGGGGTTTACCATTTAACACTCACTGCCATTGACGACGGATGACGTCAATGATCAAACATCAATCTTTAAACCAAATGGTATTTTACCTTGATAGATCGAAATTTTCTTCATAAAAATAATTTAATGAAAATTGAATTATCGAAATTTGGATTAATATATTTTTTTATAATGTAGAAAGCAACAACAACATTACAAAATATTTATGACAATGTTTGTTCTTTCAATGTTATTCTTTGGCGTTGCGCTACGTTTTACATGATTAGGGTCTTAATGAATATTCAGATAAAAACCGGTCTACTTATTTTTCATTTATTTTTAACGAAAAGTTCATTTAATTTTTTACTGTCAGAAATTCAACCGCGTATTCCGTAAAAACAAATTAATTATCAGTTACTTTATATAATGCAGGGTTAACTCGTATTTCTAAAAAACACTTACTTTTGTTGTACTGACCACTTTGTTTACAGAAGTGCTCTCAATTATAAAACACCAGCAGCGTGACCGATATGGTATTCGGAATTATTTTACTTTAAAAATTTGATGTATTTAACTAATAAATACTTTTAACAAATAGAATATGGGAATTTTCTACACAAAACAAGCAAATCGTTTTTACTTCTACTTTTTCCCACAGATTTATAAACAGATAATTGAAAATTTATTTTTTGGTAGTTAAATTATATAAAATAAATGAAAATTCATTTGGTTTTACGGAATTTGTTGGTTTGTAAGAAAATTTCCAGTTGTTTTAAATTTCATTTTCATTTAATTATATGTACATACAGAATACTTTTACTTAATCAACTGACAATATTAAATGAGACCGAAAATCCGTATTAATGTGCATTTAGTTTTTTGAATAAATGTTAGAATCAGTTAGAAATAAATTTGCTTGGAATTTTGAATATTTATTTATTTAAAAATTACTGAACGGAAAACTTTTTAAGGCTGAGTTAGGCGAACGTTGCCGTACCCGTAACTAAGAACATCTAAAAACGTGTCATATGTTTTTCACAAAAGTACCAAGTGATTAAAATGGCATTAAAACAGTATTTGGTGTATGTAAAAAAACATTTAATATCTGATATTAATATTATAGATTTACAATAATCAATTATGTTTATGCTAACATACACATATACATGTACGAGTATTATTTTGTAAATGTGCATAAGCAAAACAATGTTTTGTAACCATTTTAAGGCATTTATATATTTCTCATTTCTATTGTATGTGCATATGCATTTGCTTATTTTGTACATCTAAGCATATGTATATATATATATATATGGAAATATGTTGCATTGTAGGTAGCTTTGTCGAAAGTCCATAGATATACTGAAAAAAATGCCAAACAAAAGAGCGTAAATACCCGCATTCAATTTTACATAGAAGCAGCGTTGCCATATATTTTTTTTTTAAAAACTTCTTAATCTAAAAAAAAAACTTTTGTTTTACACGAAAAAACTTGTTTTTACAAAAGTGCCAAAATTTTTAAAGAAAACACAAAAAATTATAAGGAATTCATTTTTTTTAAAAATATAGAAAAAAGTATATAAAAATGATTTTTTCTTTTTAGCCAATAAATTAGTTTACAAGGAAATACTTATTAAAAACCTAAAAGGTGCTAAAACTTTAACTTGTCTTGGAAAGTCATCATTAAAACAACTTTACAAAGTTCAACATAAAACTTTAAAGAATAAACTCTTAAGTCCATTATTACCTTCAGATAACTTATATGAATCTAGTGTTAAGAATACTTCAGCACCTAAAAAATATAGTTGGGATAATTAAGGTACGAAGGAATAAACACAAAATATATAGGAAGATGGAGTAATGGCACAAAAAACACTTCATATTTTCATCCAATATACTGCAAATTTTATATTATGTATTTATAAAAAACTGTCATTAATTTAAAAAAACTTGAAAAAACTTTATATAAATTAAAAACTTTTTGCATCTCAAATAACTTGACAAATGGCAACGCTTAATAGAAGCAACCCATCACTGTTTTACAAACGTCACGTAACACGAAATGCGCATAGAAACTAGCTTTCCCACAACAATAAATTTCAGTGTTTTCATTCAAAAATTGGGATTATTAGCACATCATTAATAAATGAATTAATTAATGGTATGAAATTCTATTTTATACAGAATGAAACGTTACAACTACGGTACACTACATTTCGGTAAGCTTTTGCATTGCTTTTCATATACCAAAAAGCGAACAGCTGATTAATACAGTACAGATACGGTACAGCAGCGTTCTGAGCTTTTAAATAATCCGTTACTGTAATAATATTGTGAGTGCGATTATCAAAAAATTACATGTCTTATTTCTCGCTATACAAGACTTGATTGTACCAAATTTTACCACAATATCTATATTTGGCACGGGCTTAGAAGTATTTAACTGATTTTCGAGAGTTGGCTTAAAATGGGGCCTAGGGTAAATTATATACCGATCTTCACGGAATTTGACCTAATGTTTTCTACTCGTATGAAATTATGACTGAAAAGTCTTAATTAAATAGTATTATTCGTTACGGTTTTAGGCATACAAAAGTGTTTTCCGAGAATGGACTTGAAATGAGGCCTATGGTAAATTATGGACCGATATTAGCGAAATTCGGAAGAGTCTGTAATTGTATGAAGATATGACAGACCAAATTTTATTGCAGTAGCATGCGTCGTTACAGTTTTGGTGCACTAAAGTGCTTTACGAGGGCAGACATATCGTCGGTTGATAATTTAAACGTCGTATGTGGATTTTTTGGGGTTTTGAGTTAAGATCCATTCCTGAGGTTTTCCGACCTTATCTTTCATTTGGCGTAATCAGTTTTTCGATACCTCATACGGTTTCGAGATATGAAGTGTTGACTTTGTCGTATGTGGTAGTTGCTGAAATAATTTTCAAATTAAATGTGTTCAAACTCAATTTACTCGAATCTATCGGAATCCACATACGACAATTAAATTATCAGCCGACGATATATTAAATAATGGAATGGAATGTACTATTAAACAAAAATATAAATTTTTTGGTTCATAGCTCTGATCCTTCTAATTGTGCTGGACTTCAAACTAAAACTGCTTAGAAGGGGTTTGACAACAATTTGGTTCTTTTCTGTTGGGTCTTTCGAAAGTGAGCGTGTTTTCAACAGACGGACATACAGACAGTTGCACATACAAACATGCAGACATGGCTTAACCGACTTCGAATTACTCAAGGACCCAGGAGTCTTCGATGAATATTAAAAATGTTTACACGGAATGACCAACTTAATATACCCTCGTTCACCACTACACCATTTTTCATTGAAATTGAGAAAATTCCAAATGAAAATGAGAATTTTAATTTGAAATTGAGAAAATTCCAATTGAAATTGAGAATATCAATTTGAAATTGAGAAAATTCCAATTGAAATTGAGAATATCAATTTGAAATTGAGAAAATTCCAAATGAAATTGAGAATTTCAATTTGGAATTGAGAAAATTCCAAATGAAATTGGGAAATTTTCATTTGAAATTGAGAAAATTAGAAAATTATATGATTTTTTTTATATTCATACAACAAACGTAAGGATAAGGAAATGAAAATCAATACAAATCGCAGTTTTATTGACCAACAGGCATATCTTCCAGATCCAGAGCAGATTGATAAAACGTTGTAGTATGTTGTATGGCTCTACTGCAATCTCCAGTTGTTATACATGTCTTAGAAGACTTAATCACCTCTTCTAAAAAGGCAAGCCTCTCTGCGCCTGGTATCTCTCTGCTAAATTCAAGTGGATTTAAAGTTACGTAAAAAGTTGGGGTTGCTTTTACGGTTAGAACCAAGGCGAATTCAATAGAAGGTGGGGTCAAGTCAACATATGGTTATTTTTTTCTGTGGTAGATTTGTCAAAGTTTGTATACAAACTAGTTTTTTATGTAAACAAACATTTTTTTACTAGCAATGTTTTTGACAATCGGACCACAAAAGCAGTGTTCTTTTAAAGTTGACCTCACCTTCTAGTGAATTCGCCTTGGTTAGAAGAATAAAAAAAACACTACTTTCAATAAACAGTGCGCATCGGCAAGAATTAAGCCAGACATGTCTAGTCTATATTTATAATATGGCACCAAAAATTGTGGAAAAAACCTTCAGAATATTTGGACCTTCTACGTTCCCTTATTATTTGCCAATCTATGCAAACATTTTTGTTTAAATGAAGTTGTTTATTTTCTTCGTTAGCATTTTTTTTATAGAGACGGCTATTTTAGATGAAGTTTTATTTTCTTAGATATTTTCTGGTTGGAAATTATTCTCTGGTTTTGCAGGCTTCTTATAAAAATAAAACGTTTAAAGATCGTGTAAATTATTTATATGGCATACAAAGATAATTTTGCAGAGTTATTTTAATTTTTACTTTTTTATGTTACTTTTCATATCTTATAATTTGTATCTGGCAACATGAACAGATGGTGGCAAACTTAATAAGGATACAGAAGAATGGAAAATATTTCAATAAAAATATACGATTGCAATGAAAAAGATGACAAAACTGACGCATCATACACTCCACCAATTCGGAGGGAAATCATTTTTCAGAAATTCCCAAAAAAAAATTTTAGACGAGGAATTTTTATAAATTTCTATGCAAATTTTTAATCGAAATTTTTGCAACGGAAGACAAACTGGGCTAATCTGAAGCACACTTCGAATAATGCAAATGATTTAGTTTTTACTGAGTAAGCAAAATATTTTGCATAAAATGGTAATTGATTTTTAATAGATCCTCGCACTAAAAGACTAGTCCACTACCAACTAGCCCATGCATAATGAGTAGGATTAGATTAACGTAGCTACCTGAAATGTAGACTTAAGCCTAAGATGCTCTTCGCACTGGGTGAAAATAGTGCGTCAACACACACACACAGGTAACAATTTGAGTGTATGATTCGGCCCAATAATAAACTCACCCCTTTCTAAGAAACTATATTGCAAGCAGCTTCTGCTGAATATCAGCAGTACCTATGAAGATCCACCAGCACACCAAACTCTCTCTTAAGGTGTAAAAATCAACCCTTATAGCGATCCTTTTATGATATCCGTTTCAGCGACCTTGTGCATAAGTCACAACCACCTCGTGATACCGAAAGCGGTTTACCATTAGTCAGTCTGGAACCGCGCTTCAAGTGGCTACTGTCTCCCGTGATACCGGTAAGTTGTCGAGTTCTGTAGGATGCCTTCGGGCATGCCTCCACGAAGCTCTTGCTGCACAGAAAAAATTCTCCAAAAATGTTGCGCCAATTAAAGAATTAATCAAAATAAAATCAGTTTTAATTAAAAAATTAATCAAATGAATTAAACGTTTAATCAAGTGAATTAAAAGTTTAATTGATACTATTAATTTCCACCAGTAAATAAATTAATAGTTACACTTAAACGCTTAATTCACTTGATTAAACGTTTAACTCACTTGAATAAATTTTTAGTTAAAACTGATTTAATTTTTGATTAATGCTTTAATTGGGGCAACATTTTTCTCTGTGTGGTAACATCTAGATTTATCATAAGAGTCATAAAAATATTTTGAGGAAATTCCACTCTTAATATAGTGATTATTGTATGATCAAAAATGCTGGTATATTAACAAATATTTTTGTGTCTGTAACTCATAATGAAAGTATACTGGGTTACAATTCAGATTTTCGGTAGTTCCTGGATGCGAAATGAGACAATTGGCTTTGGCCTCGGTAATGTATTTAACCACGGCAAGAGGTGTACTGGCACTCAACAGAATCTCATACTCCGTAAAGAAGCGAATGCTGCTTGATAGCGCCAATGAAACTATCGAAAGATAGAGTTCTAGGAACTTAAACTTTCGGCGCTAGAGGCGATAGTTTCCCCCGACGCAAGCCGGACTGACGTGTGGGTCTCCGCATAGCGTGCTTCTTGCGGACAATGCTTCCTGTCTTCCTGGTTGATTGCTTTTGCGGAAACCTATGCCCTGCTTCGGTGGGATGCTAATCAGGAGAGCACGTGGCTGCGGCTCAAACCCAAAATCGCGGGTAGGGGCTCGTTACGTCAAAGACTGTTTTTCACCTTCGTGGAAAGCTCGGGATATGAGGGATTCCTGGGTGCTGTTGCTATTCGACAGATGCTGCCAGAACTCAAGTAAAGGCAGTGGAGGTTTGATAGCTCCAGTCCTCAAACAAGGGACGAGTGTATATTCTTTGCAGAGTTTGTATACTCAAACTTGCCACCTGTATGTGCAAAAAAATTTAAACTCACTCAGGGGCTTTTGGTAAGTGCTTAATAAGAACTCACCAGTCTATGGAGAAACACCGTGAGATAAGGACATAAGGCAGGTACTCACGTTAATCAAAACCGAATCTGTCTTCCGTGATACCAGATAGGATCTTTGCTCAGCTGCGATCACAAGATGTCTCTTAGTTTTAATCACTGCAGGTATTGTCGTAACTTTATATCCCCGGAGAATGTTAAACCAAAGCGTTATCCGTAGAATGTATCCCCACATAAACCCGGGGGCTAGATATGGAAAAGAGTTGCATAGGTACCATAGGGGATACAAAATGCGTTTACGAACCATCTCTGCGAGTAAGGGTAACCAGCACACACAGGCAGCAATTTTTAGTGTATAGCTCAGTAGAATTATAGACTCGACTCTAGTTACGGAGCTGGAGCTATTTAAACTCCACTGCTTTTTGGCATGCCTGCAGCATCTATTTTACAATTGATTGAAAACCAGCCATTTTAGCTGTCTTTTTAAGTTCCCACTTTCCGCGACCTACGGTCCAAAACACATGCACCACATGATCCCCGAGCTAGCCTCAACCAGTAGTCAGCTGGGGTTGAAGGCCTTGGGGCTACTGACTCCTGTCATACCAAATAGGATCTCTGGTCAGCCGCGATCTCAAGATAGCTGTTAATTTTTAACTTTGCCAAATTTCAGGTATTGGCTCCGGCTGATTTCCTAGGAGGATGTAATACCGAGAGGTGAAATATCCTTATGATGTAAATCCGTGCCTAAGTCTAGGGGCCATGTAAAATGTCCAACTTGCTTAAATAATCGTACTCCTTAAAACGCAATTAGCACTAAGAAAGAAATATAATTTCTAAGTTTCTTTCTAAATTTCCCGCCATATTTCCTTGGCCTTTAACTGTTAGCCTTTTCTGTAATATTGGCTTTTAGTTAAAATAGCTATGAATTTATTGGATGAATTTAGCGGACATTGACTGAATGCCAAGTTAGCGGCTTGTTGACTTAAAGAACTTTTAGTATTTTTTTCCAGTTGCAGTTATATTTTTATGTCTTCTTTGCCTGCAAACAAAATGAATGGTTGGCAAGCAGAAGCCGTAACAGCTCCTGCTGTTACTCCTTCCTGTTACTAGACAAGGCAGCACAGTGGATATATATAATTTTTTTAAAACTCCAAGTGCAGTGATCGTTAAGGTTTTAACTATTCATAGAGGGCTTTTGCCAGGTAATGAAATGAAATGCTATAAAAATAACAGCAGCAAAAAAAACGCTTAAAAGCAATATAACTAAGTAAATGAATATAAAGGGGAACATGGCTAAGAATAGTTATGGCCAAAGGCTAGTAAAATTAATACACAGATGCAGTAGCAAAATAGTTAAAACTCATACTCGTTTAAATATTTCCACATATACACACACACACACACACACACACACATACATTCCCACTAATTCGCACACATGAATTTATTCCAGAAAGCTGTTGAAAAAAACAAACACTTTCATGCATAAACAACAACATAAAACTCCAGCTAAAGTTGCAAGAACTCTTTTCGAGGTACTGGCATCAGTACCAGAAGCAGCAGCAGAAGCATAAACACCGGCAACCAGTAAGTGTTGTTTGTGCCAGGGTGCTCGTAATCAATAAATCTAAAAATAATTCGTAGTACATGTCAAAGATGTAATAGGGAAACCATAAATTCGCTTTTGTCCACTAAAGTCGTTCAGTCTTTTAATATTTATTTATACTTCTTCTCTATTTCCCTGTTCTCTATACCCATTCATTTAGAAGGTGGCCGATATTAAATGGTTTGATTAGTTGGTGACACTTCAAACAAAATCAAAGGCTTATGTTGTAAATCTCTTTCCGCCACTTTGTCTTGAGAAATTGTTTATAAAATTATTTTTCTTTTTTTTAATTTACATTAAAATATATTGGAAGTAATGCAAGGTAAAATGATGCCAACTGAAATGAAGCTCTTTTTCAAGTACCTGAAACTCTAAAAAAAAATAGATCTAAACTGAAGACACACAAATTCGACACTTTTTGTTATAACTATTTGTCCGTTTTTTTTTGTTTTGCTGACAATATCGAGTTCGGAAGTATAAGATTTTTTTTCTTCCATTTAGAACCCTAATTTAAGTGTAATTGTTGAAAGTTAATTCTAGCGAAAAGTCATAATAACACAATGTTGGTAATTAAGATGAGGATCACCAGGAACTTCAAATTTTATTTTACATATACCAATTTTAAATGTCACAGTTTTACCTGAATTTACTTGAATGCAACCTGATCTCATACTTAATCACCCTAATTCCATTAAGCGCCATTAATACGAAACGATATATTTCTATGTCGATTGTTGTGAATCGGTATGCCCATTGTCAATATCAAGTTTTATCGATAAGCGTCGATGTATTTTTGGTATGCCGCACAGTGGGTTCGCAAAGTGGTGATTAATTCATGGAAGCCGTAGTTTTAATATATTATATATTTTTATTGATTAGTTTTTATAAGCACATAAAACCAATGCATTTTAGAAATAAAGTAAAAAAAATTTAACCCGTTAAGCGCATTTTTTTTTTTTTTTTTTGAAAAAAGACCTTAGTTCACAATTTATACTGTAACTTTTGAATGAAAAGCGATAAATTAATGAATAAAATAGGAAATTAAAGCATACTTAATGTGCTATTAAAAAAATTTAAATAATAACTTTTTTATATGTATTTATATTAGTATAAATTAAATTTAAAGTCCAATTTTCGTTTGTCACAAAATTTTATAAATGTACAAATTTTTTTCAAAAAAGTCACAAGCGAGAATATTATCATTTTTTTAGTGATGAATAATCATTAATACATAAAAAAAATTTTAACCTGTTAGCCATAGTATACAACTAGTATACAACTAGTATGCCGACTCTTTGACAGGTACATAACTCAAATGTCAGTGGCACCTAACTCATGTTTGTTTAGTAAGATTTTTTCAAATTTCCACCACTAAGCATAGTTGCATAAAATCGTATAGAATGTGGCAACAATTTTTTTCCAAAATAAAATTTTTTTAGTTCAATAAATTTTCAATTTATTTAATGCTGGCTTATAAACTTTTAAAAATAATGATTGTAAGATTTTTATTCTGCAATATCGGAAAATATTTAAATAATTTATGATTTCAAATATTATTTTCATACCACAAAATGCTACTCTGCTGGCTTTAATAATATTAACAACAGAAATAATTTAGTGTCAAAAAAATTTATTTAAAAAATTGTAGTTCGAGAAAAATAAAAACATTTTGCAAAAGCAAATGAAAAAAATTGGGAAAAATTATTTATTATGTGTTTGTGTCATAAAATTAAACAGAAAGTGTTATATTGTGAAAAATTTTAAATTGAAAAATTACAAATTTTGTTATGTTTTTGTTGTTTTATGTGTGTTGAATTCACACAGAACGAATATGTGTGAGGGATGAACTAAAAAATTGAGAACGCTCTCTCCAGTTGGCATACTAGTTCTATACTATGCTTTTAGCCGTGTTTTGTTTTTCGGAAAAAACATGATCCTAATTTTCTCTGTAACTTTGACATCAAAATAAATTAAAAAAATAAGTTAATAATATGTATTCCTATTAGCATAAACTTGTATCCAGTTTTTGCTTTCACTAAATCCAGTAAATGTAAAAATGAATCCAAAAAAATTTAAAACTTTTTGGGAAATCTTTGTTTTCGAGAGTTTTAACACAAAAATGAAAATAAAAAAAGGACCGGGCATTGTCTGTATTTTTTTTTTTTTGTAAATATAAGGTGATATCCTATACCAGGGTTGTTAAACGGGGTTTTAAATTTTGTACCAAGTTACAAAAAAAATGTACTTTTTGGACTTTCACGGTACAATTTTTTTTTTAATTTATTAAAACAACAAAAAAGTACATACAAATTCAATTGTACACAAAAAAAAAAACAAAACTTAGCATTAGCCTACATTATATGTATGAATTAAATAAGATCTTATAAATATATCAGATCAGAATCGGGCACTTATTTGTTTAGTTAATAAAAAGTATATGGAATTCTTACATCACAGCAGCATTAATTTGTCGATCTTAAACAATCCTTTGTTTGTATGAGACTTGATAATGTTGGCACATGTAGTCTGTTTCTTTCGCTAGTTTTTATTATATTTTGAAAAGAAAAAACTCTTTCCACATTTGCAGAGGAATGTGGAATGGATTAAATTCCAGCAACGACTCTAGAAATGTCAGGAAACATATGGACATTCAGCAGTTTTTGTAAATTAGCTACTGACGACCAAAAACTGCAAACGTTTCCGTTTTTAACGAATGCAGTTGCTCGACATCAGCTAAAGCTCTTAATGGATTATTGATTGAATCAAAATTTGCAATTTCATTCGGGAGCATTTTTACTAGAAAAGGTGCAATACAACTTGTTTTACCTGAAATAACATTTTTAGGAATAAATTTATGAAACCACATTAAAACTTCATTTTTAAAGTTGACTTTGTTCCAGTTCTTAATATTAAATATTTTAAAAACTGCAGTTCTTCATTTACATTTGTTAAAAAGGGATTGATCAAAAATAGCACGTAAGAAACACATCTCAATAATAATAATAAAAAAATTTATTGGGATACTTTGAGTTGTTCTGTCATTACAGAAACTCCTGAAGTGATTTTGCTTGTATTTTTGAAACCATAAAAATAACATTCAATAAATCGCCAAAATTGAGTGCATGCGGGAGGATACTTTAAATTAAATAAATGAAAGCATTTAAAACATATATCTAAAGCCCTCAAAAAAGAGCTAAACTGGAAAGATATTCCGTCTTAATAAACTAAAAAAATTTCAAAAGAGCTGAATTCCTTAGATCCAATAGCAAGAATGAAAGGTTGAACGAATGTGGATTGAGACGCTAACTTAGAAACGTATTCATTAACTTCTTGTGTGCTGTTTCCAATAAACATAAACGCATCCTGAGAGTTTCTCATTGAGTATTAAATAAAGGTTTTTTTGCTTTCGCTTTTTGTTACCTTTATTGTAGGTATAAAATACCCATGGAGACACCACATTAACTTTGCAGCAGCATTGTCTAAAAAAACGGAAACATTTAAGTAATGTATAAATAAATTCTGAGTCGGAATAAATTGCTTTTACCGTCATTTTTCTGTGACTCATCCAAACTCTTTAAGATTTCTAACATATCCTTATCTTTCACGTTATTTTCAGATAAAAGAAAATTTTTTATTTTAATGAATCGTTCCGGCCAGTGAATAAGAACTCCTTCCTTCACGTTTTCCAAAAGCAACGCTGAAGTCTTTGTCAATCTGAAATGTATTTATTTTGAAGTAAATACTTAAGCTTCTAAAAAGAGCAAATTTATTATTATTAACTTACATATCGAAATCCACTCGGTTTTTTATATTCAGGCCAACTTTTAAAAATCTCGGCTAAAGAGGAAGCTTGGCTTAATTGGTTAATTCTAAAATTGCTGCAAGCTTGCCAAGTGCTATCGAATTCGTCTGAATTTAAATTGTCGTATTTTAGGCTTCTAACACAATCCTCTGCATTGCTTTCAGAATCTTTTAAATTTAAATATATTTATGTACATGTGCATGTGTAATTATACCAACTAAATTGCATCGAAATTAAATACTTACATAAAATGTTATAATTGGTACTAAACTTGTCTGGAGTAGGTTCATCTGGAACTGTTTTTTTTTTTATTTGTATTTCTGCTACATTTAGAATTATAAAATTTCATATAAATTTTTCCTCGCTTGAAAGAATGATAGTATTGTAATTTCTCAGTGGGAAAGCGAAGTATTATTTGCTCTTCAATTTGATAGCTTGTGGACATCCACAAATTGGTAAAATCTAATGCACAATTATCGTCATAACATCGATATATACCAAACTCGTGTGGTTTTTTTTAAAGCACTTTTTTTAACTAACCGCGCACAAACTTATTTCTTAAACACTGCACAATAACTGATGGCATTGTAGGTATTTATTTTTTGTTTTTAGTGTGTGTTTTTATACCGTTATAAAACAAAGAACCAATTCGTTGAATTCAGCCAAATAAAATAACAATATTAGTGCTAGTTTGTTGAATCAAAATACTCGTTCATTGAATAATTATTCTTCTTCTTCTTAAAGTCAAAATTTACGTACATTTCTTAAATTCAACAAACGGATTCTTTGAAACAATGTACACTTTTCTGATATTTTGTAAATTCGTTTCTGTTATTAACAAAAGAATGAACGTGTTCATTGAAAACAACGTATTATACATTAAATCAAAAAACTAGTTTATTATTTAATTCAACGAATAAAATCAAAGAATGGTTTCAACGTTCAGTTCATATCTTCATAAAATTTTACTGTAAATTTCAATGAAAATTTTTTTGAAACAACGTACAATACGTTGAATTAAGGCTTTTTTAAGTAAAATTTCAATGAATTTAAATTAACGAACATGAGTTCGTTGAATTTATGAACTACTGTTTTTTCAGTGTACTTACTGCGAAGAGACCAAGAAAGACAATTTTTTGGAAAAAAAAAATAATTGGAAATTTGAGTAGTCTGCAGATATTGGGAAATTAATTGGATTGTTATTTGACATAGTCAGTAAAATGTCTACATGTTTACATAAATGGCACTAAATTTTAATAAATTTTTTTAAATTTTAGTTTTATTTCTTTTATTAAAAGATTTTTTTTTTTATTGTGCTTAATTTCCTTTTTTATAATTGATAAAAAATACTGAAATTTATTGTTGAAGGATAAGCTGTTCCTATGCGCATTTCACTGGTTGCTTAGGCCAGATCATCAGGAAACGTTCTCCTAAATAATTTTAGAAAAGCCAAAGCTATCAGCAAACAAAACTACAGAGGGAATGAGAACTACCTACAAACACTCAAAAAGTCTTCTTTGCAACGATATCAAAGCTTAAACAAAATACCAAACAATAAATCAGTGATGAGTTTAATCTTTTCTTACATTTCCCGCTACAATTATTTGGAATTCTCCCAACATTAATTGTAGTTGTAAGTGGGTAAAGAAAAAACATATTAAAAACAAAAACAAAGTGCTTTTATTGTTTTCGCAAGAAATCAAAATAAAAAAAATTTGCCAGTTCAGTTTTTTATGCACGTGTACTTGCTAAAATTTATTATCACAGTTGTTTTTAAAAACTCATATTATTTTATAAATGGCGGTGATTTAAAAAAATAATAATAATTAAAAAAAATAAATTTTGTGTTTGTGGGTAAAGAAAAGTTTGTTAAATTTTTTAACAAAATGGCAATTCGACAACTACAACACATGTGACTGATTTTTACATTTGTAGGCGCATAATATTTTTTAGTGGGCCGAAAGTTTATATGAAAACTGTTTCGTTATCGGTCGCCTGCATTGTCGATCGACTTGTCGTGCTGAAAATTGTTAGTGGGCCGCAAATCAGCTGTTTGAATGCAAGCGAACGATAGCGTTCGACATCGGGGGCCCGGCTGTAAATTATTTTATTTTAAGTGAAATTTATTACAAAACAACTAAAATATTAATTAATTCAAAATTATATTTTTAATTTTTTTTTTCAACACTGGCCCTAAAAATAGGGTATCTTCTAATCGCTTTGCATCACGTCATGCCTTCCAGCAGCCATCAAGCTACTCAAGAACCATTACAACATCCCTACCAACTAGTTAAAGTAGTCCAAAGAAGAAAAAAAAATTATAAATAAAAAAAAAATAAAAAAAATAACAACCATTAACTGACCAGCTACCCATCCCATTCATTACAAAAACAAAAATTTTGTCCACTAGAAATAGAAACATAAATGCAAAAATGACAACAACGACAACATCACCCATCTACTACTAGATCCACATGACCATTTTTAATCTACTTCTTCAATTCGTAAATCCACTAACTGCTCGCACAAGTGCCAGAATAAATTGCATTTGCAAAAAGGATGTGTTGCCAGCTTTGGCTACCAAATGCAAATACGAAATAATTTAAAACGCTCCACATACAACCAAGTATTTTGTGGTTACATTTTTAGATTTATTTCCTCATCATATGGTTTTGTACATAATAAGGGTTTACCCAGCCAATCAGCCAGCCTCTGGTATACTACTCTATAGTACTCCTTGGTTCTTTGTCTTTAGCCCGGTCTAGCTGGCTGTAGAGGAAAAATGAAAAACTATTCATTCAATTGGGAATCACTAATACTTGTCATTATTTGACAAATTTGCTGGAGCAAAAACCAGAATTAGCTGCTTATTTTGTTGGGGAATTTTTGTTGTAGTTTTATGTGGAAATAAATTACAAAACAGGCCTTGTAAAGTAATAAATTTTTACAGCAAATTATAAAAAAATCAAAAAAAAAACTAAAAGCTGCAAACGAATTAAAATAATTTATTTATTCATTTATTGACAATAAGGAATTTTCTCTCTTTATTCAAATGTATTTTGAAGTAAAACAAGTAAGAGTGCTATAATCGGCTATGCCGAATCTTATATACCCTTCACCATGGTGCGATAAGAACAAAGAGATATTTATATAAATTATACATATATAATATAACTGTGGCACTAAAAAAAATAATGGCTTTCGTCAAAATTTCTTGTTTTAAGATATTAAGAATTTTGTCTAAAATAAATTGTGTTTAGTTTTTATATAATTCTTTTAGCCACAGAAAAAAATGCACATTTATTAAGAACAAAACTACACATTTTATAAAAAAAAGAGCATTTTTGAACAAATTTGAGAGATTTATGTACCGACGTCTTAAGAAAGGAGTTAAAAATTTACTTTGGTAATTATGTTTGGAATCCGGAAGATCTATAATTTCCGAAAATGGGTATTTTTCAAAAAAAATTATATTTTGGATATAACTTTTTTGTAACAGAACCGATTTTCCGAGTGTTCTACTACAAATATGTTCTACTAAAGATTTTCGATCTGTTGATATATTAGACGTATCCATAGGTCATATAGCAGCTCTAAGATTTCAGTTTTTATAAAAAGGTTGAATCTTGTTAGCCCATTTTTGGAGTATTTTGCTAATAACTTAACCATTTTTTAACCGATGTGCCAGATTTATAAACCGACGTCTTAAGGTAGAAATTTACCATTTCCTTAGATTATAAGAGTTGGACTCGGGAAGATCTATGGTTCCCGAAAATGGGTATGGATAAATTTTTTTTGGCATAACTCTTCCATTTCTGGAAAAAAAATTTCTGACTTTTAGGGAAATATATTCTGCGATATTTTGATATATAAACCATGTCCACAAGTCATACTTGATATTTTCTTGAACATTTTTTGAGTATTTTCAATAATGTCTTTGTACGGGAGGCACCACGCCCACTTTTCCAATCCCGCCCATATATGGGGGATGCTGTGTATTGATAACCGATATGTTTGTACCTAATTTGGGAACTTTAGCTCGTTTAGTTCTCCGGATTTACAGAAATGTATAATGTTTTTGTATGGGAAGTGCCACACCCACTTTTCCAATCCCGCCCATTTAAGAGAGTTGGCGTATTGATAACCAAGATGTTTGTACCAAATTGGAAAGCTCTGGCTCTTGCCGTTCTTCAGATATACAGAAAAAAGGAATAAAAAAAAAAACAACAACAACATGGGATTTATGGTAAAAATGAGAGGTAGTCGTGTTTTTTTTTTACTCATATCTCAGCCATTTATGGACCGATCTAACTGATAGATCTAATTTCAATAGCAAACAAGTCCGGACTATATGCGACATAAACGTATTAAAACCTAGCCTCCATTATATGTGGGGTCTTCGGAAAACGCATTTCAACAGACGGACAGACGGACAGACGGACAACCGGATTTGAACTTCTCTTCATATAAGGAGCTAGAATATATATACTTTATAGGATCTAAGATCAATATTGTAGAAATTACAAACGGAACGACAAAGTTATATATACCCTTTTACCTTCGGTGAAGGGTATAACAATAATTTGTTAGGGTTTGGAGTTTATGGCAATTAATTTTAATGTAAAAAACCTATTTATTTTTTTCAATGACAAAAAGAAATATTTTGACATCTGAAAAATTTTAAACCCTAAATTTTGGGTAATTCTTTATTATGAAAATCATCTTAAATTGTTTAAAGAATTTTAAAAAAAAAAAAAAAAAAAAAAAAAAAAAAAAAATTACAACTAAAAAAAACACAAAGAAAGTTACATAAAAATTTTTGTTGTGTCATATGCCAGAATTTTAAAATCGCAAATTCAAAATCTCACCCTGAATTTTAAAATACTGAATTTTTTATACCCCGAATATCTTTACAGTTTAAGGTTTTAATCTGCGGTTTAACGCTGGTGCCATCGTCGAACTTTATTTCTTTAAAGCCGGAGCTCGCGTTACGGTTAATGAAGGTCATTACCGTACCACGATTAATGATTATCTGTTTGAAAATATTGATGACATTGATCCGGGCGAGGTGTGACTTAAACAGTCATATGGCGACTAGTTAGAGCCATCGACAAAATTTGGCGATGAACAGATTTTGACCAGTCAGTTGACCACCAAGGCTTATAGACGACTTAGTGAATTTTATGGCGTGTTTAGCGTTTTGGTTGATTTTTGGCCTAACGAGTTTGTTTATAAAGAAAATTGCCGCATGTGAAGTGCGAACACTCCTCAACTGAGTCCATTACAGAAAAAATTAAAAATTTTTTCTAATCGCCAAATTCATAGAATAAAGAAAACAATTTGTGGATTTTGCCCCTACTACCAAAATGATTACACTGATTACTACAAATTGTAAAATTGTAAATTTTTTTTCAATAAATGATACTTTTAACTTTAATTAAAAAAATGATCCAAAAAGTTTGACATTTCAAGCAATGTGTTAATTGATTTAATTAAATATAGCTCAGGTTTTGACAATTCCCAACAACAATTCTACAAGTTTTAATTATTTTATTTTAAACGAAAAAAATCAATTAAGATTTTTTAACAATTGTGATTTTTAATTGAACTGTTGGTTTTTTAATAGAAGTTTTTGATATTTAATTGGCTTAAATTCATCAAATTAGATTTTCATTAAATTATTTTTATTGAAGGGAGGAATTTACGACATAAAATGAATTAAATTTTTTTTTTGATAATTCTGATAAATCACGGGACTGAACTCGCGTTTAATTCATCAGAACTCTTTGCGTTCCACCGTTTTATACTGGCAGGCGGCGCACATAGGTTAAGGTTAATAGAACGAGCTGCTAAAAAAAATAAGTTGTCGAAGGACAATGGAACTTCGCACATAGGCATTTTTTGTTTAAATCAAGAAAAAAAAATGGAAAAATTAAAATGATCCGCCCACTTTTACGCCCACCTCCCAAACAAAGTGAAAATTAAATTTTGACCTACGGCATTGTTTTTAGGCACATATCATTTTTAAACACTCAGAATCATTTTTGTGAAATCTGAAAAAAATCCGCCCACGTCCCATACAACTTGTATTGAAAAAGTGGCATAACTCCCTTGATTTTTAATGCATTAACTCAATTTTCACAAAAAATAAATATTATAATTTTAGAATGGGCTCCTAAAAATAAATATATACCTGATCCGCCCAGTTTAACGCCCACCTTCCATAGAAAAAATAAATAGAAAAAACATGAATAAGTAATTTAAGCATAGTCTTTTAATAATTTTTTAACATCATTGTCGTACTCCAATTTTTTGATTTGCAGCTTGGAGCGAAATCTATTTATAAATGGGTCTGAAACATTTTTCAGCCAATTAAGATAAAGAAATCTGGTTTTTATGCGTCTTGCTTTTTACCATCTATCTTGGAACTTTGTAAAAAAGTCTTTTTTCAAAAATCTAGTGAAGACATCCTCAGCAGTCATTTCTGCATTGCTAATTGCAATTACTTCGAAAGTAACATCAATATCACTGTTGGAATCAATCAATATTTCTCAAATATTTAAATAATAAATTCTTAAGTTTTCCATAAGTAAGAAAATAAAATCTTGATATCACTTAATAACACACCTCTTATCACTGCACTAGCCAATGTAATGTAAATTAGCATATCAATAATATTAGAAATTTATACCCAAATGCAAAATTTAAATCAGAAACTGTATATTATTGTTGGTACTTAATGTACTACTTATTAAGCTCTAACGGAAAAGACTTAGTGCTAAAAGAGGGCAAGACATAATGTGTAGTTGTTATTGCATGCAACCAAATAATAAATGAGTGATAACACAGAACCCATGGTAAAACTACACAAGGTAAACTCGTTGCTACAACAAGGCAAACACAACAGGCCAAATTATCAAAAATTATTTTCGGGAATGAAATATTTTATTAATTAATTCATTTATTAATGATGTGCTAATAATCCCCATTTTTTGAATGAAAACACTGAAATTTATTGTTGTGGGAAAGCTAGTTTCTATGCGCATTTCGCTGGTTGCTTAGGCCAGCTCGTCAGGGTACTTTTTCCAAATACTTTAGAAAAGCTAAACATATTATACACGTAAGACCATAAAGTAAATAAGAATTTTAAAGCACTTAGGTCTTACATATAACAATATCAAAGCTTCAACAAAGACACAACAATAAACCGTCAATTTTTCTTTCTTACATTCCTCTACAATTGGCTGGTTTTTTGGAACCGAGACGTCAAAAAAAGCAACACTGTGCCTTCAAAATAAAAACACAAATTGAAAAAAAAACAATACACGTGAAGGAAAAAATGGCGCGCACTAACTATGTGTAAACAAACATGAAAAAATGTAAACAAATAATATAGAAAACAAAACTTTTCCTAGCCTTTGTTTTGCGATTCGATGGCATTTTGGTAGCTTTATGTTTAGTGAAAAAGTTGGATTTCATCGAGTTCAAGTTTTCATAATGATAGTTATAAACATGTGGTCACGAACGTACGCAAAATAGAAGTCAACTTTGGCTGACAGTAGTGAAATGTAAAAATCTGCGAAATGGAACGGAAAATTCAAACGTGTTTAATTTATTTTAATAGTTTATTAATGTAGGTATCTATCCAGTATTTAAACAATAAATTATTTCTATTGGTTTTTGTCTAATTGGCTTAAGAACCGGTCGCGAAAGTACGGGTCGCGAACGTACGATTGTTCCATATGTTGTAACCGTAAATTAACCGTTCATCGAACTTTTTTGTTCTCCTTACACTTTACTCTTCTTAATTGATTGCAATAGAGAAATTTTAAAGAAAGAGTGCAAACATAAAAATTTTTTGCATGTAAAATAATTAAAAAATATTAAAATGTCTTTAGAAGTAGCTTAAAAAGAATATATTAAATTTTCCAGTTTCCAGCTCAATTTCCTCAAGTAAAACAGCTGAGAGATCATATGATATCATATATACCATTCTATTATAAAAACATAGACTTTTTGTATAATTATAAACAATAAAACACGATGATTATTTTTATTATTTTTCCATCCTGGTTGACCATTCCGAGGAAATGCCCATATATCAGCCTAGTATTACGGAATCATAATATTCAGATATCTGGCAACAAAATACCAAAAAATTATCCAAATCGGCGAACATGACAAAATGAATTTCGGACACTGTTCAACCTATGTGCGGCGCAGTGGCGCAAACGGTAGAACTCAAAGAATTCTGATGATGGGAATTCTTGAAACATGTAAATTCGACCCGAGTTCAATCCCCTGTTCAGTCAAGAATTATCAAAAATATTTTTAATTTATATCATGTTGCAAATTCCTTCCTTCAATAAAAATAGTTTAATGAAAATTAAATTTGATGAACTTAAGCCTAATTAAATTATGATTTTTGGTTATTTAATTAATATTTTAATTAAGAATTTATCTCAAAATATGTCAAATGTTAATTAAATCAAAATTTTATTTATAATTTTTTTTTTTCAACAAAAAAAATAATTGATTCAATTATGACCTTAATTAAATTGAAATACTTTTCAAACAATTGCTTTAATTGATAAAAAAAAACTTCTAATTTTTTTTTGGGATTACATCCAGAAAAATGCACCGGCCAGTGGTACATCGGCCTTATTTCTTCCAAAACTGCACGACCAGAGTGCGCGGCGTGATGAACAGCCGCGTTGCCCATATGCCTGAAATAATTTTGAAATGTAAATGCCATATATTGATATTTCGAATAAAAATATTTCTTTGACAAATAGAATCTGGGAATTATTTCTTTTCATAAGCTACTATTATTTTATTCAACATTTTTTATTTTTTCTAATTTATTCTAAAGTCATTCCTAAAAATTTAAGGAATAGAACTATTACAAAAAGCTTTATAAAATACATAACTGAAATTTAGCTCATAGAATAAATTCGAAAAAATAAAAAATATTTTTCGAAAAAATAAAAAATATTTTTTAGAATTTCAGGGTCTTTCAAGCTTTAGCTTTATTAGAGATAACAAATGACCCAGTCTAGGGACTTGAATTTATTTACTTATGTAAAACTTTTGGAACCTATTTCAATATATTTGTCCACGAAATGAAAAAAAAATAAGTTTGTTAGAACATCGAGCTCTTGCAAAGCGTTTCAAAACTTCCAAGTCCAAGCAAAGAATGTGTATCCAACTACATTTTAATTGCGATTCATAAATTCCCAAACAAGCTGTACCATTTTTGAATCTTAAACAGCATTTAAATCCATAATGTCAGTTTCTTATACCAGACAATTCCGTTTACTATTTAATTAAAATCTAATGTTATTAAAATACCGATATTTATGATAATTTCATTGCTTATAAATTGATATTATACTTTTTGTTTTGTTGCCTTAGTCAGTTGCCATTCGAAAGCGATCGATAGACAACAAAATAATAACTTGCGAAGTTTATTATAATAAATAAACTATTTTCTTAATCAGCCAAATCTTTTAAAATACCATATTTGTTTGTGCAATTATTATTAGAAAATAAAATACAAAACAAGATCTCCAAAGGCTCGAAAACAAAGAGTATCCAAATAACAAGTATCTCTAGTAAAGCCACCACTTAAAATTTAAAAGAAAAACGAAATGAAAACGACCAACAGAAAAAAATACGCTTTTAAATAAAATCGATAAAAAGGAAGAAATAAACCTGTTGCATTGAAACGAAATCACCACTAAATAAAATTGGACTTTTCTTTAAAAAAAAAAAAAAAATAAAGTCACAAAAAATATGGAAAAAAAACGCTAAACAGAACTGCAAGATCTACAAACAAATGCAAGCATAAATATCAAATTTCAATACTCTGGCTCTTAAGGTTGTGACAGTTGAAATGTTGATTGTAAATTGTAATTTCAAGATTAATAAAATTGGCAAAGAAATTGTCATGATCACAAGTGTATGATAAAAATAATATTATACTCGTACTTAAAATATAAATACTCGTACTTACTTACACATTTAGATACATGTACTTGTTGTAACTTAACAACTAGTTGTTGTTCCTGAACTGAACTGTTGCCATGATTGTTGTTTGTGCCTACAGAATTGTATTTAGATACACTAACAGCTGAAAACAAATATTTAGATGAAAGCAAAAAGGACAGACAGACAGAATAAAGATAGATGAACGGAATGGATAGAAAAGCAAAGGACAGACCCCGAACGACAAATACACAAGCAAACAAACGAACAGTCATCAGACCTTTAAAATGATATGCAAAACATTTCGAATGCATCTCATTTTAAATCAGTTCTTTTTTAATACCCTATAGTCGGGTTAAGGAATTGAAAGTCCTTTGGCTACAATTTGGGAACTAGAGAACCTTTGCTTCGATCCAGTTTTGCTTCAAATTTTGTTTCATGTTTTAATACCATCGTACACAGAAAAAATAAAAATTGATTTCAATTAAAAAAGTTGTAATATTAATTAAAATTTTTTTATTAAATTTGCACAAGTAAATAAATTAATAGTATTAATTAAATATTTTTTGTTATTAACAAAATTTTCTGCAGTGTTGTTCATATAAAAGAAACGCAATGTGGTTGATATAAGTAAGCGTTTAATCACTTGATTAAATTTTTAATCAAAATTGATTTAATTTTTGATTAATGGTTTAATTGAAAAAGAAATTGGCGACAATTTTTTTTTGTGTAAAACTTCTCTGCACAAAAAAAAAATAAATATTGAATTTAATTAAAAAATATGTGATATTAATTAAAAATTTAATTAAAAAAATTAATAAATAGTATCAATTAAACGTTTAATTCACTTGATTAAAGGTTTAGTTCACTTGATTAGTTTTTAATTCACTTGATTTAATTTTTAATTAAAACTGATTTTATTTTTGATAAAATGCATTAGTTGGTGAAAAACTTTGAAGAATTTTTTTTGTGTGGGCGAGGGAGCTGCTTCCGTTACTTTGTCGTTATCTTTTAAAGACAAACAAGCCGTGTTTGGTGGTTTGCTTTTCCTGTATTCGACTTTTCACCCGCATTGGCGTGTAACGTGGCGTCGCATAACTGTAACGGGTTACAGTTTTTGAGGTTTCATTCAATTGTTAAAAGCCAGGAATTTTTAACGTGTTTTATCTGGTGGAGAACAAAGGAAAAACTCAAGGGTGACTGGTGGAGTACCATAAAAAAAACTCAAGACGTTTTACTGGTGGAGACCAATATACTCTGGAGCGGATTCTGGAAGCTCTCCGCCTTTATATGCGAAGGTGTAGGTCGACCGAGGACTTGTGTATGAGTCTCCAAACAAATCGTGTGATACCCTGGCAATATAACTTAAGGTAGTCAGCATAAAACATTTTAAAAATAAAAATAAAATCTTAATACACTTACGCTTTTTCACTAATACATTCTACATTTTTAAAATTTGATGCGAACATGCTTTCTTTCTTTTCAATTGTGTGTTTCAATTTACAATCAAGAAAACAGCTGATTGCCATTTTAATGAGCAAATTTTTCTTCGTTTGTCTTTATAAATTGTTTTCTTGATGACATCTTGAAAATTAATTACCAAGGCGAATTCATTTCTGGTGGAATTATAAGCCCTGCATATAGCTTGGTTATTATTGTATGCCAAAATTTTGTTAAGTATCTTTTTTCTGTTTTTGAAATTGTACAATGATTTTACAAACACAAATTTCTTGTGGTTTTTATACGAGTTTACTTGTTGTAGTACCGAGATTACATATAACAAATTCGCCTTGTAAATTGCCTAAAAGTTTTGTGCTGTCTACGTCACTGTCTTCAAAGTTTGTGAGTTTTGACAAGCAGTATGTTTTAGCGAAGGATATTTTTCCCTGCGAGAGAACAAGAAAATCTTAGCTTAGAAAAAATAGTTTCCTTTGTACAAGAGAATTTTTCGCTAAAGCAGAATGAAAATTTGCCGCGTAAGAAATTTTGATGAAGACAAACGAGAGATTTCACATCACTGGAAGTTTTAAGCTGGAAAAGCAACTGATTCCTCTGTATTTGGGAATTTTAAAGTTACAGTAACTATAACATTTTGTATATACACTGATAGAAAAGGCGTCATAACGCTGATGCATTTTGACATCAGTACTATGACAAGTGTCTTCGTTTTTGACCCCATGACAATTGTCATCATTAACACCACTTGCCCAAATTGTCATCAGGTAAAATTATTAATGGGATGACACATCGGCATCACGAAAATGATGAATCGGAGCCAGTTTAATTAAAAATGTCATCAGTGAGATTACTCAATAGCATCGGAGAATGGATACAGTAGACAGTTGGTCATTAAATTGAGTCAATGAAGGCCGTGTCAGATACAACTTTGTCGCTTTGCGTGACGTTTCTACCTTTGGCAGAAAAACGCAAAGCAAAAGGTGTATGACACAATGAAAACTTTGACAACACTCAAGCATTGCTTTATTTCTTATAAAAGCGGTTGGCAATTTGTACATTTAATTATTTGTTATGAAAATTAAAGTTAAAAATTTAATTGGACGGTTTTTTGGAATTGAATTTGGCAAAAAAAATTAAAAAAAAAGAAAATTATACTAGCCAATTGTCAAAGCGCGCAAAAAGATGAGAGTTGGCTAACTTTTTGCTTCGCTCCGCTTTGAAAGTACTTTATGTGACATGTTTCATATAAGTATGTATATTTTATCTTAGATGTCAAAGCGAATCGGTAACGCAACGCGAAGCAAAAGTTTTATCTGACATGGCCTTGAGATTGACTTAAGTTAAAGTGAGAGAATATTATTATTTACTTACCCGTTAGGGCAGAATTAGTATGTACGTTCTGTTCTGTTACGAATCAGTTGATTTGTTTCTTTTCAATTTAAAGTCTTTTTCGTTCTGTTCTGTTCTGTTGCGGACAAATCTGTTGAATATAGAATTCAACGTTAAGTTACGGCCAAATGTATTAGTTTGTTGTGATATGAAAAATCTGTAATTTTTTGTTTAAAGCTAGAAAAATTGGTTTTAATTAATGATTTTTTAAAAATTTACGTATTTCTGACACAAAATAATAGCTTTTTCTTTTTTAAGAAAAGTTTTTTTTTACAATTTCAATGCTCTCCTTTTTAAAAGCAGATGATTCCATTCACAGAAAAAGTAATTACAAAATATTTGCTACAAAAAGGAACGAAACAGAACGGCAATGGAAAGTAACAACTAATTGAGGCCTTAACACATGGTTGTTTCAATATTGTAGTATTCCGCTCTTTGTTTGCAGAAGAACTCTCAAGTATAAGACACCAGCAGCATGCCCGATATGGTTTTCGTAATCACTCTTACTTTTAAAGCTGATGTACATATACAATATTATTAAATAGTTTTATCAAATAGTACATGGGAATTTCTGCTTCTCATTTAATTTTTTTTAAACATGAAAATAATATTAATAATACACAAAATGAGGCATCGAATTGATGTCACTGTAGTCATAGCGAAGATGACGCATAAAATATGTCAAAATTTTAGGATGACGTTCGTCATTGGATTAAAGTTACTTTTTGCCTCTTCGATGCCATTTGTAATAACATTGATGTCACAATTCTGATGGTTTAAAAACTGCAGTCGAAGCCAAAAACCGTCGAACAAAAACCGGAAATTTTTGTATAACTTTTAGGTTTTTAAGTTCGTTTGACAGCGAATCAGCTGCCAAACGATATGTTTGGCAGCTGATATAATGAATCAGATGTAAAAGCAACAGTTTTTTTTTTTGACCAATGTGGAAGAAATGACAGTTTTTCAACTTTGACTGCAGTTTTTTAAATGCTGGTTAGGGCATCATCAATATGGAGAAGCATTTTCTATGAGTGTAAAGGAGATACTCCTTCAGTTGCAGCATCGAGAGATTTATCTGTATAGAGAAATTTTAAGAGACTTCTTCGTATAGGGAAATTTTAAGCTACAACCAGAGCCGGCAGATAATTTTGATAAAAAATCGGCATATTTTCAAAAAAAAAATCGGCGTTATCCGCACTTCATTTTAAAAAAATCGGCAACAAAACAGAATAATTCAGCAATTGCACCATCACTAAATAAAACTGCAAAAAAATTAGTTTGCACTATTTTTTACCAGCCAGCTTTAGTGATGATTGGTATTTTTTTCACTAGCACTAAAAAAATTGAGTGGTATTACAAATTTTGGAAGGATCACTAACGGTGATTGAATGGATAAAATCTGCACTCAATTCAAATAGTGCAAAAATTTTACTTGAAATCATAAAAGCTGCATATAAACAGACTCTCACTAAAATTTTAAAAATTTAATTTTGTATGTGCATGGTTTATTATTCTTGTGATGACATGCATAAGCAAAGGAAACTAACAACATGAAATTTTGTCAATAACGGAATTTATCCTGGCCTTAATCATGAAGAAACATGTTTTTTGTTTGTAAATTTGTTGCAAAATTTTAAGATGCACTCAGATGAGTGAAGAACAAAAAATTTGCAATAAACTGATGATTGCTCTCTCTTAAGTCCCAAAAAAAAATTTTTTTTTTTGAGTTTAAAATTTTTAGTGAGGCTGCTAATTTTCAATTCATCACTCAACTTCAACAAAATGAATCTAATAATTTTGCACTATCACTAACTGTGAGTTAAAACTGCAAAATCAGTGCACTACCCCCATCTATGGTTTTATTAAACCAGATTAGTTGATATTACTGTACATGACTCAGTGTTGACGCTCTTATTTAAGTTTGGAAATCTTAAGCTGAAGGTCCATACCATGCATTTTATGCGTTGTTCCTTTTTATGCATCTGTCAGAAAGTAGAATCAGTGTAATTGCATGCTACAAGTTACACTGCAAAACGCATAGAATGCATACACGTAGCACCGCATGAAAGTAGGTTTACTTTCTACTTTTGTATGCGTCGCATGTGTGGTGAAAACATGTTAGCTGTTTTTTATGGCCATGGATGACATATCATATTTTATTTTCAATGCTACCGATAAATATGTTTGTGTGGTGAATTTATTTTTAATCAAGGCGAATTCAACTACAGATTTATTTTTAATCAAGGCGAATTCAACTACAGTTGGTGTCGAAACGTCATCTGATTTTGACAGTTCTAGCCAATTTGTTTTGATTTGTTAGTGTTTTGTTAAGAGTAGTTGATATTTTGGACCGTAAGCATTAAGGTTGCGAACAGAGTGGCCGCTTGTTGCCAAGCTGAGCCGACTTACGCTTATCGCGAGAACCAATGCAAGAAAACTGGTACTATACAAATTAGTACAAATAAGCGCGAGCAGGTCATATCGAGCTGGTCAAAGCGCAAAACTGATTGAATGCGAGAAACCAGTTCCAGAGCGTATTTCAGCGCCGAAAAAATTGTTTATTTTATGTTGCTATGATTTCAACTTGTTTGGAAAACATTTAAAAAAATTAAAAACAAAAATTTAAGAAAAAGTAAATCAATCATGCAATCAAAAAATTCAAAAAATAATAAAAATTAAATAATTAAAATTAATTTAAAACCGACAAGTATAAAAGCTACTCAAGAAGAGGTTGAATATCAAGAAGAAATTGAAGATATTCTCAACACTTCACATGTCGACGAAACAAGAAATCTGTGCGACAATGAGGAGTTCAGGTGTGAAGTTCCATCAAAAAAAAAAAAAAAAAAAATACCCCTAACAGCACTGCCCAATTGTTGGAAATTGAAAAAATAAAATTGGCACTGCTGGAAAAGAAAAATATGGAAAAAAGCATTTTTTGTAACTCTTTTGCCGCATATTCGGAAGTTGGACCCAGAGAGTGAATTTCTGTGTCGAATGGAAATGCAAAATGTTCTTTATAAAAACGTGTATGCAAATTTATTGGATGTTTTCTAAATGATTTTTTATTGATAAAATACTTTAAATACTTTATATTTTCACTTCAATTTCACAAACACGAATGAACAACAAACCCAAATGCATACAAACATACATAAAACACAAATAATGGATAAAATATCAGCGCTGATTCTCGCATCCACTACCCTGCCAGATAATATTGGACTACCTGGTCCATTGTGGCTTAAATGGACTACTTACAACATGGTCCAATGTACTGTAGGATGGACCATATTAGACAAATTAACATGCAGTGCTGCCAACAACTGCATGATGTATAGTTATACTATGCTATAGTTTACAGTATTACACATTGGTAGCCCTGATGTTGTCCATTATTAATTGTTTATTTAAAAGTGAAACAGGAAAGTTTTTTAAAATTTGTGGAAAAAAATAAAAAAAAATTAAAAATACCAAGTAAATATATATAATATATAATAATAGCAATAATGGATTACAGTGCACGCCATAAAAGGCGATTAGTGAAAAAGTAGTAACATGGAGTACTTTTGAAACTAACCCACTTGAGTACTCCATGGAGTAGTTTAGGGACTACTTCGGTGGATTATATGGTCCACTCCTAGGACATCGTTATGTTAAATAGTCCACCTTTTAACCATATAATTGGACTAGTTTTGGAGTACTCCTACTCCTTTATGGACTACTCTTTACACGCATGTATGGACTAGTCTCGTTATCTGCAGGGTATGCACACTCAAACTTGTTTCTCGCATGAACAAGTTCGGCTCGACAACAAGCAGCCACTCTGTTCGCACCCTAACAATGCAATGCAAAACACCCTATGTTGATTCTGTTGTTTTTGGATTGGTGTAGTTCCGACACCTCCTGTAGTTGAGTTCGCCTTGATTTTTAGTATTTTTTTTTTTTGTATTAAAAAATGTTTATAATAAAAGAAAAAACATTCGTAATAAAGATTGCAATAACTTTCAAGAATAAAATACATTAAAATTATTTGTAGGACTTTTTTTCATGAACAAAATTTGTCATTCTAGTTATCGATTACTTTTTTGTTCTGAGTGCCATCGTTGAGGTATTTTTTTACTCCTATGAATTATTTTAAAGAAATTTTATTAAAATATCAATTATACTTTCCATTTTTGACAAAACATTTTTATTTGATAAAAATATTAACCAAAAAAAAAAAAAAAAATAAACTGCGTATTTGGTGCATAAGACGCATTGCATGTAACTTAAACTTAGAAACGCATAAAATGCACAAAAAGTATCATTCGCATCTACGCATAAACGCTTGGTGTGGACCTTCAGCTTTACGACTTACGCGCTGATTTGGGTTGGTCTGTAACAGCCGTACCTAAACAAGAGCGGAAGGCGAAACGTTTTATTTTGATAAGTTTTCACGCTGATATGCCATAACTAAACAAGAGCGTCAATGTTGTGTTGCGAACGGTAGTGCTAACTTGCTTGTTTAATAGAGCCCACATAATAGAAATAGAAAAATGGAAATAAAATCGCTAAATTGACAAAAAAAAAAAGAAATGAATTACCATTATTTATTAAACATTTTTCATATTTCGAATTTATTCTATGAGCTAAATTTCAGTTATGTATTTTATAAAGCTTATAAATTCGAAAAATGTTGAATATAATAAAGTAACGTATGAAAAAGAAGTAATTCCCAGATTCCATTATTTATGACGAATAGCGGCCAACTTCACTATTAAACTCGCTATCAAAATCGAATTTTCCAATTGCAAAGCGTTTCCGCCACGATATTTAGGGATGCTTTATACAAATTGTATGGCCATGAGAATTTTCGAAAGCTTGAAAACGCTTTCGCTTCTTGTTTAAATACGGCTGTAAGAAGTATTTTAACCAAGGCAAAAAATAAATTGCGCTATATTGAAGATAAATTTATCTGGGTTGGCGAAATATTGAAGCGATCTTTGTTTTTTTTTTTTTGTACATCTCAGAAAATGTAGGGCTTATACTGGTTTTGATATGCGAGTACCTTGAGAGTTCATAAATTTTTGTTGTTTATATGATTTGGTTGGCTGTAGCCAACCTGAAACCGACTTGTTTGTTAAACAAAATCAAAACAACCTGTACTTTTACAAGTTTCTGTGTGACAATTTGTCTGTCTGTCTGTCTGTCTGTCTGTAGGTCTTTAGATTTAAAAGAAAAAATACAAAATTCATATACATAATAAAGTATTAAATTTTATTATCGTTTATTAAAAGAAAATGAAAAACAAAATAAATGTATTAACGTATACAACATGTTGCATTCGGATAAATCTCAATAATTTTCAAGTTTATCATCTTTGGCTCTAAATGTTATAGTGACAAATATGAGTTTTTTATGGAAGTTAATGAAAAATCCATAAAAACTTTAATATAAATGATAACGGAAGAACTGTTTGCTCTGTCAAAGCTTGAATTAGACAGTGGTTGTAAGTTCTGTTGAGAGTTCCTTACAAAATAAGTAATGGATTTTAAAAATTGCATATCAAAGGAGATTAAAATATATATTGAAGATTTAAGAAGCGGTATGATATTCGATAATGCCTTAAGTAAAAAACTCATTACAACTGTCTGCTTTTTTAAGGCCCTTTTCTTAAAGAAATAATATTAAACAAATGTTTATTATCCCCCTAAAAAAAAACCCTTGATGAACATTATTTAGCAACCAGCGCTTCCTGATCTGACCTGTGACATTATCATACAATCCACGTAGTTTTTAGTCGATTAATGAATAACTTAATATCTGTATTCGTTGCATAACTTGCATTTAGGAAAACCATTAAAATACTAATCCAGCAATATTGCAAAAGTTCAAAAGGGCCACCAGACATTAGTAGTCATCCCAGGCTAACGCTGTAACATTCTTTTACATTTATTTGGTTGGCAGTCGTCTGGCAGTCAGTCTGTAACCATGTAAGACAAATATTGTTTGAAAGATTTTGTTATTTTCCCAAACCGTTGAGACGTTTTTAACCCTAAAAATAAGATAGATATATTGTCAAAAATGCAGCTACAAATCGACAAGTATGAAAAATTTCAAGTTGAATTGGTGAGAAATTTCTCGGCATATGGAAATTTTGAGCTGCAACAGTTAGAGGTTTCATGGCGTAACAAGTTTTGAACTGCATTAGCGAGTGATTTATCTCTTTTAGAAAATGTTTTACCAACGAAAGATTTATATCTATTGAAATTTTCGATCTGCATTATAATGATATGCCTTTGTAAGGGATGATCCAACCTTAATGCACGATGTTAATTAGTTTTAGTTATATAAATATGATAATTTGTAATACAAAGAAGCGCTGCTTCAACGAATAGACAAAAGAGATAATTCCTTTGGTTTGTCTGGGTTCACACTATGAAAGTTTTCTTTCAGATATTCCGAGTTTATTGACGAGAGGTGAGAGAATAATAGCATTTTCTCTTCCCCACTCTTTAATAGTGTGAACACAGACTTTATTTCTTTCTTCAGAAAATTGAAGCTGCTTTGGCGAAAAGAAAAATATTGAACTGAATCGGCGAACATCATAGAAGCAAATTTTGAGTTGCATTAGCGGGAGATTTCTCCGAATAGGGAAATTTTGAGATAAATCAGTGAGAATTTTCGCTTTATAGGAAATATTCAGCAGCTTTAGCAAGATACTTCTCTGTGCAGGAAATTTTGATTTTATCTGCCAAATTGTTGTTTAAGGCATTTCTAACTAGACAAACGAGGGATTTGTATGCATGGAAAATTTTGATCTGCATCATAGAGAAATACCTTTGCTTTTGTGGTCATGCTGGCCCTGGTAATCCATTAAGTGGTTTAAAGTGGTATTTCTTGGTATGTTGATGTCGTATGGAACACATTGTTGTTTTTGATCTTTTGATCGTTGCATGTCCATCAGATGCATACAAAATATAAAACTGTTTGTAAACACACACACACACACACACACACACACATTCATACGTATGAATGCCAGTTTGTTATTGCTAAAGCCATTTCAGAGAGACTACGAATACTAAATAAATACAAGTACTACTAGAAAATATTTAAGATAGAAATCAGACCTCTATGACCGTTATTTTTCGTTTTAGTTTTTTTTTTTGTTTTTCTTTTGTTGTTTTTATTTTTCGTTCACTTCTTGTTTCCATTTGACACGGTATTAAGGAAATGAATACCAATTACTTGGAAACAACAAGACAAATCTTTAGTCGGCTATTTCTCTCAACATTTTATTCCAGAAATAATTTCTCGCTTAAACTTGTGGTCTTGTGCAGATTTTCTTGTTTAACTAAATATCGTTCATTAGCAAATATTAAAAAGTTGAAAACAAATTAATTATTTATTTGTTCAAGCTTTTAATTAATAATACACGATAAAATTCATTAAAAAACTAACAATACATTGTTATAACAATTGTTGAGGCTTGTTTGTTTCTATTATTTTTTTTTTTTTTTCTTTAGAAAATTGTCTATAATTTCTGTGACCATTTTTTTGTTTTTTTCTAAATTCTTAAGAAAATTTGAATGCAACATTGTTGTGCTGCCGCATGTTTAGTGTCATAAAGGTAAAACTTACATAAACATTAATTTCAGTTAAAAAAAACCAGAACAAAAGAACCAAACAAGTTATAAATAAATAAATATTTATGTAGAAAAAAAAATAATAATTATTTCAAGTCAAAAAATTCCAATCCACTTATATTTCATGTAAAAATGTCATTAATTTTATTTTGTAATTCACGCCTGTCACGCTTCTTAAATGGCTGCTATTCGACTTGTTGCATTTTAATTATTAATCAATAAATTTTGTCTTAATTTGTTGCAAAGAAATCTTGACAATTTAATAGAAGTTGGGGTTTTTTCAATTTATAAAATTGCTAACTACATTGTATGAAAAAAATGTGTGAAACCCCTTTAATTTTGAACTGAAAAGTGACAAAATATTAGACAAACAAGTTCAATGTTGCAGGAAGGTAAAATATTTGTATCTGAATACATGAGAATGAAGGGGCTAATCACCGCATTCGTTATCGAGCAAAATTGATCGAAATTTTTTATAAAGGTATCATGACACACGATATCGAATGAAATGTATCGTAATTTAAAATGATAACATTCGATATCGAGAAACCAAAGACATTAAATATATCGAGTTCTCATTCGTTACCTCAGTGTCTATCGTGTGCAGAAAAATACGATAGTTTACTCGATACGATAGCTTACTCGATATCGAATGCCGTGATTAGACCCCAGGTCAATATTTCAACAGTTCCCTACCCAGAGAAATCTCTCTCTGACGCAGAAAAAATTTTTTGCTGGTGCAGCACAAATTCCGCAGATAATTTCCTTATACAAGCAAATCTCTTGCTATTGAAACTCATAATTTTCCAGCACAAAGAAATCTTTCGCCGCTGCAGCTCAAAACTTTCCCATACAGCAATCCCTCGAAATTGCAGCTCAAAATTTCCCTATACAGGGGAACCTCCCGCAGCTGCAGTTCAATATTTGCCTAATAAGAAAACTTTTGTCTGGTGCTCGGCTGTAGCTCAAAATTTTCCTATATAGAGAAATTTTTTAAATTTTCTACAGAGAAATTTTTTAAATTTTCTACAGAGAGTAATCCCTTGCTGTTGCAACTCAAAATTTCCCTATACAAAGGAATCTCTTGCTGCTAGACTCAATATTGGAGTATAGAGCAGAGATGGGCATATTCCTACTTTCTATGTAAATTGGCGTCATAAGAAACCCAAACACTGCTTGTGCACATGCGCTATAAAATGATCTCTCATTTCGCCCTCTATTTGTTGCTTAAATTAACTTTAAAACATTTAACACTATCGTGAATAAAATTGCCCTTGAAATTTGTTTCCTTTCCCTAAAATATTAATGGGGAAAAACCAAATTTCGAGGAAAAAAACTGTCAAATTTTTATACACACAGAAAAGATTCTCGACAATTTTTTTTTTAAATTAAACCATCAATCAAAAATAATATGACTATGAGTTTTTATTAAGTGAATTAAACATTTACTTATATCAACAACATTACTGCAGAAAATGTTGTAAATATTAAAAAATGTTGAATTGATACAATTTATATGTTTACTGGTAAAGATTTAAATAACTTTTTAATTAATATTACAAATTTTTTAATTAAAGTTAATTTAAATTTTTTTTTGTGCACGATAGGTGCACGATGGTGTATCATCACACTTTATTACTTTAAAAATAAAGCCGGTGTTCGCGCTAAGGTCAATGAAAATCGTTATCGCACCATGATAAAGGATTATTTTTTAACATATGGATAGCAGTGGTCTGGGCGAGATGTGGTGTTTCTACACAGAAAAGATACTCGTAATTTTTAATTTTTTCAATTAAACCATTAATCAAAAATAATATGACTTTTAATTAAAAATTGAATCAAGTAAATTAAACTTTTACTTATGACAATAACATTACTGCAGAAAATGTTGTAAATATCAAAATATATTTAATTGATACTATTAATTTGTTTAATGGTACAAATTTATTTAATTTTTTAGTATATATAACAAATTTTTTGATTGAAATAAATTGTTATTGTATAGTGCACGATGGTGTCATTGGACTTTATTTCTTTAAAAATAAAGCCGGTGTTCGCGCTAAGGTCAATGGAGATCGTTATCGCACCATGATAAGGAATTTTTTATTTGAACATATAGATAACATTGGTCTGGGCGAGACTTAAACTTTTACTTTTGACAATAACATTACTGTAGAAAATGTTGTAAATATCTAAAGATATTTAATTAATACTATTAATTTGTACAAATTTAGTTATTTTTTAATTAATAACACAAATTTTTTAATTGAAAAAAAAAAGTTTTTTTCTGTGTAGGATGGGGCAACCATCGACTTATTGAAATAAAAATTTGGGTCTAAGTTAATTTACAGAAATGGATATGTCAGTTGGCCTCCAAATTCCTGCGATTTGACACCTCTCTAATATTTCCTGTGGGCCGCTGATGAAATGTCTGATTTTTGTTGATAAACCGGAAACAATTGACTTCTTGGAGATCACCATAGTTCGTATTATCCGTGACATATGGCAAGCAATGTCGAAAATGGGCCCAAGATCGGATGTCCACAATCCCCTCGTCAAGAACAGCAGTGGTGGTGCCCATATACCGGAAATCATTTTCAAATGTTAATAAAAAAAATTCTTTCCATAAAAATATAATTTCGGGTTTAAAACACACCCTTCATGTTAGCAAAATTTGCTTTCAAGGGAAGTATATATCCATTATAGCAAGGGTTACAACTGTTATTAGCATTGCGGACTCTTTAGTTTTAATTTGGTTACAAAAGGTGTGATCCAATATTCGATGAAATAAACGTAAGACAAAGATCATTATTCAGTTGCTGGATATAGACCAATTTCGTTACTGCCTTGTATAAGTAAAATATTAGAAAAAGTCATTGCTAGAAGATTAATGTGGTTTTTAAAGGCAAACAACTTCATTTCACCTAATCAAGTAGCCTTTATGAAAAAACAAGGTACTGACGATGTCTTACTATATATTCAACATTTTGTCACCAGAGCACTATCTAGTCAAATTCATGTCAACATTCTTTCCACCGATTTCGAAAGAGCCTTTGACCGCATTGGAATTCACGTAATACTGCAACAACTATCAGACTGGAATAAAAATTTTTTTAAACGTGTTAAGAAACATTGATAATTGGTGTATTACATCAGGGGCTAAATTTTCCGTTGACAAATGCAGTCTATTACACATCTGCAAAAAAACATAACTGTGATATCTCCGATTTGGAATATAAAAATAAAAAAAGTCGACCATCTTCGAGTACTAGGTGATATCTTTGATAAGAGTTTCACCTTCAAAGAGCATTGCCTACAGTTAAGAAAAAATCTGAATTTTCGACTAAACATTATAAAATTCCTTACATCAAAAACCTTCGTGATCCATATCTCGACAATGATACATATCACCCGCAGCATTATCCTCTTCAAAATTGACTACGCTTTGGCAATTTACGGATGGTGTGCACCGTCACCAGTGATGCCAATACAAATTTCAAGAAAATCTCTACGTGTCTATAAAAAATTCCCTCTTTTCCCTACAACCAAAAAAATTATCCCTACACTATTCCCTACGTTAAAATTGTATTGGTTTATCTTCAGGCAAACAAATACATACTCTGTTAACATTTTGTAAATATTATAATTAAAGCATTTATTAACATTTATTATATAAGTATTTGTTAAGAATAAGAAAAAACCAAAATAAATATGTACAATGCTATGCTCAAACATATAAAAATTCAATTAAAAAAAATACTGTTTGACAAATTGAATTTTTTTCTTTTTGACGGAAACGTCACTATATTTCAAAAGGCAAAACTAAGTCAAACTACGTGTTTGATTTTCATTTAAAGAATACTTTTTTTAAATAATTTTTTAATATAAGCATCTAATATTTTTTATAAAACTCGGTACCAAATAAAAGGGAAGGAGCTGTATAATTTAAAAAAAAATTAACTTCAGTTCCCCTAAATAGGAATATAAAAAAATATATCCTTCCGCATCCTTAAAAGTTTTTATTAATTTTTTTTAAAAATTTCAAATTGTATGATTTTATTTCTCTTAGTTTACTATTTTCTCTGAACAAAATTATTTTCTATGTAGAAATTTCATTTACTAAATATTTCCTTTTTATATTTAAACACATTGAAGCGAATGTGAGAACGAATGCAAATAGCAAAATTAAGCGAATAGTTCGCAAATGCGAGCCCGAATATTCGACGCCCCAAAATATATACGTACATGTTTTTGGCACTTGTTGAAGATTGCCAGGCTGTTAGGGCTCATAGTATAGGGCTTCGGTTGAAAAATACTACATTTGTACTTAAATGCTGTTGCATATGAAACATTTAAATTTTTAAATGAAAATAATACGAATATTTAAGTTTTTTTACACAATATATTGAAAATTAGATATTTTGAAAATTCCCTACATTTCCCTTAAAATAAAAATTCTGTCCTTTTTCCCCTACGCTTTAAATTTTCCGGAAAAATCCCTACAAAAAGGGAAAATTCCCTACTATTGCCATCACTGACCGTCACACATGAAACTTATCAAAGGACCATATCATTCAGCAATTCGCCGTAGCATTGGCGCTTTTCGCACTAGCCCAGTTACAAATATTCTAGCTGAAGCAGGTCTACCATCCATTGAAGACCGAAGAACACATCTAACTTTGAAGTTAATACCTAAGCTCTTTATCTGTCGCAACAAACTACTGTTTCAAGAAGTAACAAAAGCTGCTACTTACAGCAGAATTCCTAGGCTTGAGTCCACCATCGTAAAATGCAAAAACTTTTCCCGTAAAATTGAGTTACAACTTAAACCACTTCTTATTAAACAACAACCCGAACCACCTTGGTCGCTAGAAAGATCGTCCTTTATTCTAAACCTGGTTAAACTCTCTAAGACTACTACACCTCCAACAGTTTATATCCAAACTTTTAACAACATTGTTGATCTATATGCTGAAAAAAACTGGAAATTGTTGTTTACTAATGGCTCCAAGTCAAGCGACTCTACAACATTTGCAGTAGTGCAAAGCAATGGCCAACAAATAATAACTGGCTATATTGATAACCTCTGTTCCAACTTTACCGCTGAAGCACTTGCCATACTTTTTCCAGCAGAATTCGCAGCCAAAAATGACATGAAACATATAATATGCACCGACAGCCTTTCCACCAAAAAAAAAATTTTTCTTGCTTTTAGTTTTTGGCAGTTTTTAAAATTCAAATATAAAAGTTTTGAAATTTTTTAATAGAACGCTATTTGTATTCTCCTTCGTCGAACCCCTGGGTATCGCTCACGGAAACCAAGCACAAGAAACCAAGTTACAGCAAAATTATTTTTCCAAAAAAAATTAATATTGCTGACTTTAAAATTTTCTGTACGAATAATCTGTCGTCTTTGCTTTTTTACAGATTCCGCTAAAAAAATTTCTTCTGCTTGGATATCGTTTCCAAAAAAAGCTTTTTTCAAAAAACTTCTTAAAATATATGTAACATATTCGGCCATGTTTTAGAAATCGAAATCGAATCGAAGTCGAAAAAGAGGAACTTAAAATCAAACGAAATTTTTAGTTCAATTATTTAAAAAATTACTGTAATTTTTTTCTTGATTTTAAGAAAAGTTATAATAAAGAAAAGTAGTTGTAAAGTATTGTATAGAAGGCCTTAAGGACCATAACCCATAGAATCTTTTGTGCAGCCTGTGTGCCCCACCATGTCAAGTGCAGGCTACATATAAATCCCATTATCCTGCCCGGTGAAAGATCATAAACTTCAGTTGGGCTCAGCACTCAACCCCGAGAAATTTCTGCCTAGGAGTCCCCATGGCGGGACAACAACTGACCAGATGCTCTGACATTTCGTCATCAGCCCCACAAGATCTGCATATCTTGGTACTAACATTACCAATTAAAAACTGATGATTTCTTAGACCACAGTGCCCCTTAAAAAGGCCAACAAGTAGCCTATGTTCCCCCTTCTCAAGCAGGAGCAGCCTGCCACGGTGATCCTGTCCCAAAATCGAAAATTTTTTGGATTATCTTTCTCCACGTGTGAAGAAATTTATGTTCGGACCATGTCCGGATCGTTACCCTCAATTGACCAGCAGGGGTGCCGAAGAAATGCTCAGGGCCTATAAATAGGCGGCGAGCGCGTCTGTTTGCCAAACACTCAGCCCTTTCATTGCCCACATGATCCTCATGGCCGTGCCCCCAACAGAGATTCACGTCATTGTGTCTGCCCAAGTTGTTCAGAGATGTAAGACAGTCCATGACTAGCCTAGAACTCACCTCTAATAATGCTCGAAGAGTGGCTTGGCTATCCAACATTATAAATAACCTCAAGCCCCTTGCCCTCTTCGTCGGACACTCCACAGAGCATATGAGGATGGCGTAAATCTCCGCCTGAAAAATAATAGGATGTTTGCCCTTTAGCAAGCCCCTTTGGACACTCGGGCCAATAATGCCCGACCCATGGGATAGCTGAAAGTTCCAGCTAAGGGCCCTATCTGGAATGATTAGACAAATGATACTCTAAGTGTTTAGTATGTAAGAGGAAATATTTTTATGAACTTTATGAACTTTTCAAAATTTATTCGAATTCAACTTTAGGCTTATTCGATTTCCAGATCATGGTCAATTAACTGGCAAATCTTTCGCCTTTTAATTAAAAATTTTCTATAGTGAAAAGATTTCGCTCTTTTACCACCTTGTTCTTATTTACTGCTCTGGTATCAAGGAATTTGTTGTAATTTAAAAAATTTCTGTATCTTTCGAAATCATTTGGGCTTGTCTTTTTTTTTAATTTTAAGTTCAAAATTTGGTAATTTGTACGCCTTCACTTTTAAGTTTAAGCATGATTCCAACTTCTTAAGAGTCGTTTTGTACTTTAATATTAAATTAAATTTTCATTTCTGTATATCCATGTGTATCTCTTGTACTTATGTGTTATTTGATTTCGAAAACGAAATAATTAAGCAGAAATCTTAAACTTTAAATTCAATCCACCAATTAAAATTTGATTGTTTGATATTTTAACAATAGATTGATCTTAATACAGCTAAAGTTCATATTAATTCGTTTTATTTATTATTGTTTTTGTTGCAGTTTTTGTAGATATAATTAAGTTGTTAGTCGCAGTTACAGTTGGTGGGTTACTTTATCTTAAATATCAAACTGACTTGGCAAAAATACAGAGGAAAAAAACAAATTTCAGAAACTGCTACAAAATTAAAATTTATTTCGCTATAAAAACGTATTTTATTTTAGTTTATGCCGAGTTTTATTGGCTTATTTTTTTTTTCTTCTTTCATTGATATTTTACCATAGATAATGAATTTAATGAGTACAATAAAAATGAAAAATTTATAATTTTTTTTTTCAAATTAATTTTTTATTATTGTGCTACTAAATAATTTAAGTGGGGTTTTGCAGTGTGTTTTTTTTTAAAGGGCCTGTTAAGGTATGTATTGCTAAGGGTCAACAATTTAATTTAATTTACCCATTTTCCTCTATCGGCAAAAACCCTGGCCCTAGACAAACAGGATGAGTATAGGGACGACACTGGGCTCGTTTAATCTGTCTACTACTTGTGTACTAAAGGAGATGACTCACTAACGACAATATCTAATGGTAGATTTGTGATAGACAGACTAAGTTACCTAAGCGAACTAAATAGATCCAAGTTTAAGGTTCGACCAACAGTTATGTGCTGTTTTCACAACACATTAGTTTAGTTAGATTGTTTTAGGCAAAGGTCATCGAAGCAAATTCAAAGTATATGAAAAAGTCTAAGCGGACAAAACAATTCAAGGCACAACGGTCGACTGACTTCTTTCTATCTGTATTAAAACTTTTTTCCAAATATAACATTTTAATTTTCGGACAAATACATACTTTTGGCTTATAGTCCTTTAGTTGCAGACAAATCGGGTGTTCTGAAAATCGAAAACGCAAAACGCAAGTATTTAAAAGTCGTTTTTTTAATAAGATTTTTTTAGTAAAATAAATACAAATACAATACAATACAAATATTTCTCTATTACACAGAATTCTATAAGAAAATTTTACAAAATTTTATTAAGAGTGTATTCAAAAGAACTTCAAAGTTCTTGCGTTTTCCGTTTTCGATTTCAAGAACATCCCTATATGCCACTATGACGCATATAATATATACAAGTATAAATTAGTTATGTGGGCAGTATATACGGACAGGACCAAGATGGACACTGGAACTGGGGATGGTGTTTTTATTGCTGACACTGACGGGAAAAGGTCATTCAGACTCCCGGATGAGTGCAGTGTCTTGCAGGCTGAGATCCTAGCGATCTGGAGGGCGACGGAAGTGATACTGGGTCACATTGTAGGGGGTTCTGTGGTGACAATCTACGTAGATAGTCAGGCTGCGCTAAGAGCATTGTCAAATTATACGGTGCGATCGTGGCTGGTTGCACGGTGTAGGAATGCTCTGAGAGAGCTCATGCTGGCATTCACAATAAGGCTGTGTTGGGTAACAGGACACTGCGAGGTGGATGGCAATGAGGTGGTAGACGAACTCGCGAGAGGGTGTTCGAATCTAGACTTAGGGGTTAGGGACAGAGGGGTAAAACCCCCCTAATGTCACTACTATGGGGTGATACGGGAAAGATTCCGTGACGTCGTTAACCGGTCGTGGAGCGATAGAACGGATTGCAGGGTGTCGAGGGCCTTATGGCCCGGATTAGACGCAGGGGAAACCAGGGTTCTATTAGGACTGGATAGGATTAGTCTCAGGACCCTTATAGGATTCCTGACGGGTCATTGTTCTGTTAGGGCTTTTATGGGTAAATGGAACATTGCGATGCAAGATCCCAGGCAGAAATGGCTAGGGGCTAGATTTCACGACGAACTGGGGTGTATCGATGGATGTAATCCAACCGATCTACTGGGGTTTGTCAGGGAAATACGACGGCTGTTTCTGTTGGGGTGACCGTAGGGGGGGGGGACTTGTCCTACGTGGTATTTAGCTATCTGTACCAAACCTTAGGTCTATTTTCTACTTTTCTTCTTTGCTTCTCGTTTTCCTCTTTTCTCCTATACCGAAGGGATTCACAATGGACCTCATTGGTCTACGAGTGGATATGCGCCCTTGGGCACATAACCCTTCTCAACCTAACCTATCCTAACTTGCATACTGTATATACAAAAAAAGATATTTCATCCCTGATACCAAAGATAAAAAAATAATTTTTTTGTCGAGTGAAGAGTTGATGAAAAAAATTTAACAATTTTCTTAGTTATTTTATATGGTTGGCTAAAAAGAATGAAGTAAATTTTGCTAATGTGACTATAACGATAACAATTTGCTTTACTTTTGCCATGCTAGTCTCTAATAGATGGCATATATGGCAAATGTGATTTTATCGCTAAATTGACTATAACGTTAATACTTCACGCAAAGAAAAAACATGATTGATACAATCACAATCGCAAACTATCATTAATGTTTGTGGTTATGATTGTGTCAAACACGTCTTAAGCAACAATATATGTTCAGTTATAATGATTTTAGATAATTGTTGTCTCAAACATATTATTATGTTCAGAAGAAAAATGCGCACGATCTTTCAAACCATTTTTCTATATTTCCCAATACCATGCAAAATGTCTACTTCAACATTTTATATGGTTCTTACAATAAAAACAATAAAAAATGTAATTTAAAAAATTTATGTTTTATTACAAATATAATAAATAAAATATAGCATACATATATTAAAAATAAAATTAAATACACATATTTATATACCTGTGTATGTACTTTAATTTATAAATTTACGTTGTGTGGTACAAATATATCCAAACAAATAAGATCTCCGTTTTTGAAAAAATTCGGGGCTGATGACAAAATTATGTGTCAAAATTTGTTATAGGTTTTTTTGGCTACAAGAAAGACAAAATAATTGCATATTTATATATTTTTATAATTATATTTAAATAACTTACCTGTTTCAATAAACGTATAATAATTTATTTCGTTAGTTTTGCAAGGCAGCATGGCATTTTTCTCCCCGAAAAATGTTTTAATTATTCTGTCATCATTCATGTTTTCTGATTAACTGACGCTCGCGGACGGAGAAAATGTAATTTTAAAGCACACACAGTTTGTTTTGACAATAAATGTTTGCATCTTAAGAGAATGTGTTTTCAAGCAAACAAAAATGATGGTATTAAACATACCTTTTGTGTTCAACTAATATTATGATTTTAACTGTATAGTTGAAAATATATATATTATAGTAGCTAACATATCAAATAATATAATATGTTTAGCTAGACCAGAGTACCTTTTAAGGTGTAAGCTAAAATATATAATATTATTATAAGTATAAACAAAAATGGTCGTAGTGACCATTCATTAATCATGTTTTTTCTCTGCGTGTTTCTATTAAATTCACTTAAAGCGGCAGAAAATAAAGATAAAATGGCCTATATCTACGGCAGTAATGCCAATAGTAGGCAATTTTTCTTTTTTGTAGGGATTTTTTTGGGAAAATTTCAAGCGTACGGAAAAAATGACAGATTTTTTATTTTAAGGCAAATGCCCTACTATTTTCAAAAGATTATCTAGTTATCAAAATATTGTGTAATAATTCGTAAATATTCGTATTTTTTCATATACAAAATTTTTCATATTTTTCATATTATTTAACAGAATCTCTTTACTATGAGTCTTCAACAGGTCCAAAACCATGTACGTATATATTAGGGGCCAGAAATATTCTTCTGGTTCGCATTTTCAAACTACTCGCCTATTTTTATATTTGTATTTGCACTAGCATTCGCCAAAATGAATGCCAATATAAAAAAGGGAATATATAATAAATGAACTGCCTGTTCAACAATTTCAAACGTAAACGTTCGTTTAAAATTTTATATGGAAGATATTTTTAAAACTGAGTGTTTTTTAGGGATGGGCAATAAATATCAAAATATCGATATTTAAAAAAATTATAATCGATATATATCGCCGATATTAAAAATACCCATATATCGATACATCGATATTTATCTACGACTATCGAAGTCGATATTTTAAAGATCTCTTTATAATAAAATTCAACATTTTAACAGTTGCTCAACTGCTTACAATAATGTTGTTTTTTAAGAATTCGTCATGTGTTTTTTAACTAATATTAAGAAAATATCGGCGCTTTTCCATTGTACATTTTCATAGATTACACAGTTCTGTTTCGGTTTTTTAAGAGATGACAACAAAAAAATTAGCGCGGAAAAAATATTCTGGAAAGGTTCCTCGAATTAGGAGCAATAGACTCATGAAAGTTGGAATGTTAATATGTAAAATAAAATATTTTTTTTTTTGAGCATGTTCTTATATATAAAAAATAAAATATTGTACAGTTTACTTGTAAAGTATTTGTCACAAGTTTTGCTTACCGGCATTATATAATCCCAATTAATTTTTTTTTTTAGATTTCATATGGCGAAAAATAAAATTTTTTTGTATTCTTTACTTTTTTATAATTTTTTTATTGTAGACTTAAGTGCCGGTCCATCGATTTCAAACGAAAACTTCGTTCGCATAACTTACCTTAAAAACTAAATTTTAAAATTGGTTTTTGTTTTAAATAAAAGTTAAGCGAATGAAAGTTTCGTTCAAGATCGAGGGACAGGCAGTAATTTTGAAATTAAAAGTAACAATAAAAAGTTAGAATGGAATTACATGTAATATGCTTGTACATATGTAAATATGTATTGACATAAGGATAATAAGTTTTTAAATTTGGTAATAATTTCACCTTAATACGTTCGATACATCGATATATCGATATTTTTAATCATTAAATATCGATACCCTTAAAAAATATCGATATATATTTGTCGATCCCTAGTGTTGTTTATAGATATTTTCTTTGCGAATGTTAACGTTCGTTCGATATCGTTGAACACGCAGGAACTTTCTACATCAGAATTAATTTTGTTCCGAGATATATTTTAACCCCCATATTCTTCAAAAATATTTTAGGTTTATAGCAGGTTTATGAAACGAATTTTCTATGAAAGTTTGTTTAATAAACCTTTTATTAATCAAAATTATTTTTTAATGAATATGGGGGTTAAAATAAATTTTTTTTATATTTTTGTCAGGGGAACTGAAGTAAATATTTTTTCAAATTCAACAGAGCCTTTCCTTTTGTTTGGTACCGATTTTTCTTAAAAATAATAGATACTTATGGGGGATTTCATATCAAGTGACCCAACTTTTGAAATCGATGTCTTCCGATTTGGATGACATTTGCACCAAGGTTAGTCCTATTGGATAGTAGTTTAGACACAAATTTTCAACAAGATCGGTCAAAAAGTTTCTGAGTTAGAGGGGGTCAAAATTTGACATTTTGGCCAAACACGTGTTCTTTCTCATCCATGTAACTTATTTTCTATTGGTGTTAGCAAAATTTGTCGCAAACAAATTAGATAGCTATTTCTTCAAGCTTTCGAAAAAAAAATTTTTTGTTGAAAAATCCTCGTCTTGACTTTATAATTTTTTTTTAATACACAACCCACTGGCGGCCCAAAAAGCGACCTGAACTACCTTAAAGGAAAAGACCTAAGCTTTCTTTTGTGCAAAAAAAAAAAAAAAACAAAAGTACTCGCTTAAAAAAAATAAAAAAAATTTTTTTCGAAAGATTGAAGAAAAATATCTATCTAATTTGTTTGGGACATATTTTGCTTACACTAATATATAATAATAATGAGAAAGAACACTTGTTTGCCCAAAATGTCAAATATTGACCGCCCCCCCCCCCTTTGTCTAAACTACTATCCTATAGAACTAATCTGCAAATTTCATCCAAATTGAAAAACATCGATATCAAAAGTTGGGTCACTTGACATGAAATCCCCCATATGTATTTATTTTAGTTTTTTTTTTTTTGTTTTTTTTTTATTATGTAAATGCTTTAATTATAAATGTTAATAAATGCTTTAATTAAAATATTTGCAAAACGTTAACAAAAGATGGGCCTGTTGCTAAAAACAATACATTTTTAACGTAGGGAAAAGTGTAGGGAAAATGGTTTTCTGTGTAGGGAAAAAGAATTTTGCTTAGACACGTAGGGATTTTACAAAATATCTACTGGCATCACTGATCTACCTTGACCATATTTTTCAACAAATTCTAAATTTTTATTTTTCGTAATATAGTAAACACGATAAATAGTATCAAGGTTACTGGATAGGTTATAAGATAATTCAAACAATATGATATTAGCAAGTAGCACTACAAGTAATACATATACTTATTTTATTGTCTATGCAAAAAGAAATAAAATATACCCAGAAATTCATATACAATAGAACGACTCAAAAAAATAGTGATTTTGTTACCCCTCTGAAAATAAAGGTTGATATGTTTTATGATGATTTCCAAAATATTTTGGTTCTTGCGTTGACCATCCGTGAGCTGGACCATTTTTAAAAAAGGTTTTTTATTCAGTTTTTCTAAATTTTTTTGTACTTCGCTCTAAGACGATATAAAAAAAATTTGGTATCATCGAAAAGAGTTTTTGTAGCAGCATCCAAAGGTGTATAGAACTTGACTAATTGCGACCTTCTCATTGAGATATTTAACTAAATACATATTTTCGTTTCGGGTTTTCATACAAATTCTACGTATGTGGAAGTAATGTTCTGCTTTTCAAATCGAATCTGTTTTAAAATAATGTTAATTAATTTTTTTTTTTTTGTAATTATTCACATAAAACGCGAAAATTGCGATATATTTTATACATTTTATATTTTTTATATATAGGCAATATGGGTATCAAATTGTTTGATTTTTCAATTATAATAACCTGGTGATAAGCAAAAGATCCGTTTTCAAATTAATTTTTTAAATATTAATTTTTTAATTGAAAACATATTAACATATTAATGACAGGTGCACCATAAATTTATAATATTAGACGTAAAAATAAATTTACGAAAACACAACTTTTCGATGATACCAACTTTTATTTATGTCTTCTTGGAGCAAAGTACAAAAAAATTCGACAAACTGAAAAAAGAGCTTTTTTAAAAATGGTCCAGCTCACGGATGGTCAACTCTAGAACCAAAATATTTTGGGAATCACCATAAAATATATCAAGCTTTATTTTCATAGGGATAACAAAAATCCTTTTTTCAGCTCCATACAAGGTGAGTCGGTCTAATGTACAAAATTATGAAAAAAAAAATTTATAATTAAAAATAATTGATTTTTTTCTGTAGAATGCATTTTTGAAACATCACTGTTTTAAGATAAAAATTATTTAAATTCTGCACAGTCTATTTGAAAATTTCACTTTGTTAGTTTAAGTGATTCTCAAGTAACAACTCTTAATAGGGACTTTTCCGATAGTCAAAAAATGATTAGCAACTGAAAGTAATCTTTTTGTTGGCGCACTAAAGGCCGACAGACACAAGCAAAATTCTACAAGGTTCAATATTTTTTTACCTTCACATTTTTTTCATTGAAATGTTCCATTTATATTTGATCCACTGATGTATCATCTTTTCTCAACTTTTACCCAATGTAAAAAATTTAAAATTTTTGTAAACACTACCTGCCAACTTAGTATGCCAAGATATTTTTCATAACCAATGGTACACATCTTCTTTGCGTGCAATTCATTTTAATTAAAAGTCTTTAAAGTAAGAGGAGCCTTAAGCCGCGATCACACTTGTCAAATATTTGACCAAAAAAAGGGACCAACAAACAAACTAAAATATAATTTCCATTAATTCCAATATTTATTTTGTTTATAATACCACATCTTACATAAAAGAGTGTTTTGCTATGTCTAGCAATCTACCTAGTTTAATTTTGTAATATGTGACGCGACATGACGAAAGGGACCTTATCTTGCCAGAGTAAAATTTTACAGGCCAAAACGTGAATTAAAGTCTGAATTTCATGTTTTGGGTTTTTGACACCTAACGCTTCCTACATATCTCGTCGTGTACCTATGTATATCACATTATCGGTCATTTTCTCTTGTTTAATGAGCTGTGTTTGACACTTTAGAACTTTAAACCCACAACAAAATATTGCCGTTCAAAGTGAATTGAGTTGCTACAAAAGTGTCTTTAGCGTGTTTTTACATTAAAATAAAATGGATGAACATAAAAATGCCAAAATTATTGAAAATTATTTTCCGGGTGATATGCCAGATGATTTGAGAGAGAGTATGAGGATTATTTTGTAATTGGTAGTAACGAAAACTTTTGGAGGTATTGATATAATTTTTTCATATTTTTATTCCCTTCAATCCCCTCAATAAATTCCAATGTGATGATCAAAAAAATCAAAAATTTGGTTAACAAAATTTTGAAAAATTTTAAAATGAAGTTTTGAAATTGCCTTTAAAAAAAGTACTTTTATCCGGTATCCTACGAAAAAAAACTCAAAAACTAAATACGGGTATGTTTAAGGTTAAAATTCGCTCTTTTTTATATATTTCTCTAAATATCTTAAATTTATTCCTCTATTTCTTGCTCAAATGACCTGACGCACGTTAATGGCCTGTAGAAATTTTAATAACTTTACAGTCTTTTATATCTTATTAGAACAATAATTTCGTACACATTTCGATTCTTTTACATATAATTGCAAAAGTACTTATATATAATGGCAAAATTTTTTTCAATAACTGAAAAAGGTATTTTTTCCCCTTGTAAATGCACCTTCAAATTTAAGGGCGGAAGAGCCACCCCTTCCGCCTAATTTTTTCCGAAACAAATTTTTTTTGGATGGGAAGAACATTTCTAAGAGGAGTTACAGTACGATTTCGTAAATATGAAAAAAATGGCGCACCCTAGTAAATATCCATCGATTTTCTATGTGTATATTTACGCCATCCTTATATGAGCTATGCTTAGGGTTTAGGGACAAAACTGAAAGGGTTAACAAGGTTTGTTATATCAGATAGTCAGGTGGCTCTAACAGCGCTGTCCTCTTTTGAAGTATAATCCAAGGTGGTGGAGGACTGTGTTTTAACTCTGAATAATCTAGAAAGGCAAAACAATTTGTCACTATGTTGGGTGCCTGGCTAACGAGAGGCCGGACTGCTTGGCAAATAGAGTTGCTCGTCGTCCTGAGCCCTTTTTCGTCATCCCTGTTGGTAACATTAGGGAAACGATAATATCATGATCCGAACGAGAATAAATTTGTCTATGGAAGAATATTTCTCGGCCTCGCCATACTAAAAGATATGTCAACTTATCACGTGGTATATTACTGACGTTAGTTTTACTTAACCCATTTTTCGCCGCACCGAGTAAACTGACAGTATAATAACGAAATAAGATTTTAAGCAGCTGATAGAAAAAAAAACATTGCAACAAAAAAAAAAGAGTATGAGTGCTGGTGATTATATTCACCGGTCGGCAAAAGTTGGGATGAAATATGTGAACTAAGGCCAGCTGCTGGCCTATTCACTGGGCATTGTGGCCTCAGATACCACCAGTTTAATATAGGTAAAGTTATTACCACGCAATGCACACTTTGCGTGATGGATTTCCCCCGTTTTAGGTACTCAAAGACAGAGATTATTCTAAAAACTATCTTGGATTTAACTGAGATAAATGCTTTCTCACCTTGCAGAATTATTGGCTTCGTACGTAGCTTAAGCATACCATTATAAATATATGGACTGCACAAAAGGTCGCGTTCTTATTGCCTCTTATCTATCTAAATTTATATAAGAATAATTTGTATCGCATTTCAACGTAATACCGGATTCTATATAATTTTAATTCGAATTAAAGAATAGTTGAATTTTAATATGAGTTATGGCGAGTTAAGCAACGAATGCAGAAAAAAATTTCACTTATCTCTATTGTAGAGTCTTAATAATCGGTTCTTTTAAAGTGGAAAACTTTCAAATCTTCATTGAAACCATTCTTTTAAATCTCTTGTTACGGGAGTACAACTACCATTCACTGGCTTATTATTTAAGTCGTATTCGTCTTATTCGTTAATAATCGGTTCTTTTAAAGTGGAAAACTTTCAAATCTTCATTGAAACCATTCTTTTAAATCTCTTGTTACGGGAGTACAACTACCATTCACTGGCTTATTATTTAAGTCGTATTCGTCTTATTCGTTAATAATCGGTTCTTTTAAAGTGGAAAACTTTCAAATCTTCATTGAAACCATTCTTTTAAATCTCTTGTTACGGGAGTACAACTACCATTCACTGGCTTATTATTTAAGTCGTATTCGTCTTATTCGTTAATAATCGGTTCTTTTAAAGTGGAAAACTTTCAAATCTTCATTGAAACCATTCTTTTAAATCTCTTGTTACGGGAGTACAACTACCATTCACTAGTTTACTATTAAAGTCGTATTCGTCGAAACTACCTTACTTGGATGTGTTAATTATCTCTTAAAAAATAAAATTAAATTGTTTCTTAGTTGTTGCTGTTTTTTTTTTTTTTTTTTTTTTTTTTTTTTTTTTTTTTTTTTTTTTTTTTTTTGTTCATTGACTGATGTTGCAGTTGTTGTTGGAGATTTTTTTCCTATAAAATATTGTGGTTATTAATTTATACATTGTTGAAGATATTTTAACTTAATAGACGTCATATTTGGTCTGCCTGCAGTTTATTGATTTATTTACTTTGTTTTCTTTTCTAATTTTTTTTATATTTTGTATTACATATTGTTAATTCTATTATGGCTTAATAAGCTCCATTAAAAAATGCAACTACGTATTTATTATTACATTATTTAATTGATTGTTTTATATTTGAAAAAAAAAACTTTAACTTAAGCATTTTTGGTAGAAATATTCAGAGATCCGTTAAGGATGTTTATATATTTGGTCAAATAAAACTTATAACTCTTAAAGATGCTTCATTTCATTATTGACATTTTTATAAGAGGAATATTTAAGATTTTTTTATAAATACATTTCTTTAGTAAAATACAATGTATGAACTTAAAATTGTTTAATAAAATATAATGTACCTATAAAATAAAAACTGTACAAAAACCTTCTCGCTGGTTTTTATACCCGCACCGCCATAGTGGAGTGGGTATTATGCGTTTGTGCTGATGTTTGTAACTCCTAAGATAAATAGGTCCTAGCCCCACCTTTGAGTATACCAATCGATGCAAAAACACAATTGCAGGTCGCAGTTTGGGAAATAGTTTGATGAAATTTGGTACATAGGCTCTAACTTGCGCAAGAACCAAGCTTCCTGAAAATGGTGAAAATGTATTAATGTCATAACAAGAGATGCAGTCCTCAGGCACAGGGCTGTTAGATGTGGCGACTTCTCGCAAACGTGGCGATTTTCAAACTTGTTTGGCATCCTACTTTTTGATTTGGCGACAGGGCGGTTTTTTGGCTATTTATAATAAAGTTGGCGGTTTTATTGGCTATTTTTGAAGAGCCATGAATTTGTTTTGAAATTTGTTAAATTCAGGGACCGTAACAGTTATTCCTTTTTTCATTAAAGTCAGATGATAACAGTTATTTTTTGATTTTTATTTTTTTGAACAATAATAACAGTTATATTTTGATTTTGATTTTTTCGTCCAAAAATAACAGTTATTTTATGATTTTTTTTTCTGATCAATAGTAACAGTTAGTTTTTGATTTTTATTTATTTGAACAAAAATAACAATTATTTTTTGATTTTTATTTTTTCGAGCAGAAATAAAAGTTATTCTTTATAGATATGTACGTGTTTTAATTATTTAGTTGACTTTAAAAATTTATTTTATACGCATAAGAAATCCCAATGATGATCACACATTTAAATAAATATTTAAAGTCAACTTAATAATGATAACACGTACATTTCGTTAGAGAATAACTTTTATTGTTGCTCGAAAAAATAAAAATCAAAAAATAGTTGTTATTTTTGTTCAGAAAAATAAAAATCGAAAAATAACTGTTATTTTTGATCGAAAAAGAAAAAATCAAAACTTTAAAATCATAATATTTTATGATATTTTATGAAAGTTCATAAGGATCAATATGGTATACTTGAATCAGTGTGCCAGCATTTACTTCCATATCCTTTTTTTGTTTTAAAATTTCAAAATAACTGTTATTTTCGTTCCCTGGTTAAATTCAATATGAAGAAATAATATTTTTTTTATTCTAGTATTTCAATGTATGAAATTTGATGCATTTATATGTATGACCAGTATTTAAAACTAAATTGTGTTGAAATGGCTGATGAAGATAATGAAAATCTTGTTGAATTTTTATTCAAATTTAAATTTGCTCTTGAAAGAAGTAATAAGTAGAGTTCTTTAAAAAAAATGAGTATAATTAAAGTGTATGAAGTATTTTTCTATTATAAAATGTGACAAATTATCACAGATCAAATTCGTTGTTGTTAAAGATATTTTAAAGGTTTTTATGAATCCTAACGTACATTTGGATGTTAATGAAACACAATGGAAAAAATAGCGTTTGTCAAAAGAGAATTTGAATGATGATATTCAATTTAATTTAAATCAGTTAAGGCCAATAATTTATAGCTACAAGGATACGGCAGGTTAGTACCATTTACAGGAACTTGCGTTGGCTGTTCTTTTTATACTGGTTATTACAACTAGTAATCCCTGTGTTGAAATAATGAATTCCACTGAAATTCGCCTTCGAAGTAGGATGCGATACGAAGTTTTCGACACGTTTTTACTAGTTAAAAGTTATATGAATGTAAATAGTACATGTTGCATTTCTTTTGTACCTTCACAATGTATTCCAAAAAGAAGACAAAAAGGGAGTCTTCTCGGTGAAGTATATAAAGCAAAAAATTTTTTTTTCTTGCTTTATATAAGTAGACTACTATAATATATTTTAAACAGTGCGTCTTTTTTGTGTTCACTGATCATTTTTAAAATTAAGCAAAATATATCATTGCGACTTTTTTTGAATTCTTGGCGGAAATTATCGATACGGAACTAATTTTTTATTGGGATTTATAAAAAAATATTTTTAATTATTCTAAAAGTACATATCGCACTTGTTCCTCTAAACAGCGCCAACTCAAAATTTTTCAATTTTCACTTTTTGCAAGAAATCGATAAACAGTGGCCATATCTACACACTGTAAAAATCTGAGATCTATTTCTCTAGTACTTTGCCTAAAAAAATTCAGTCTTATCCCCATTTGTAATATAAGAATACATATAAAAAAAAAAGGTTTTTGGCTCTACTGAAAATTTATAAATTTTGAGTTGACTCTGTTTCGAGGAACAAGTGCGATATATTAATGTCAAAAACTAAACAATAAATGCTTTGTCCCTTTTGGCGATTTTTTACATTGAATTTGGCGAAAAAATTCAAAATCAACCTGACAACCCTATCAGGCACTAGCAACTTATTTGGATAGGTAATTGTTTTTTGTCCATGAAAACCTTCAGCCAGAAACAAGTGGGGAAACTCGCGAAAAGTCAAATAAAACTCCATCAAACACAGATAATCACATTGAATGCAATTTCTGGCCGCATAAATCATTTAATAACAGCTTGAACTGTCTAACGAAGTTACAGCGTATAAATTTACCGGCCAAAATAACCAGAAATGTTCCACTGCTTCGGAACAAAAATTTTTAGACCAGACTGTCCTTTGCAAAAATCATTTAAGGTGCTAAGAGAAACAGGTGAAAAAATGGCAAAATATCCTGCGGAGCAACGAAACAAGAAATGACAAAGGTGGTAATGTGCGGCGGCTATCTGTTGTGGAATTTTATCTTCTTTTAATGGGTCTGTACACGGTCAAAATGCTTGTCATGCTGGCAAATTCAGTCGTGTACGTGTGCTGGACGGAATATTCGCCGTAATATCTAAATTTTTGGATTTTCGATTTAACATCGTCAATGTCACACATACCACCACATTTTCAGTAATACTACCATAGCGCTTAACGAGAAATGCTTGACCGTGTACAGACCCCTTTACAAAAAAGATCGTCAAGCGAGATGGCGGCGAAATTATGGAATGAGATGGTTTCTCTTCGTGTTGGTGTCCTATTTGTCGTATTACCGATACTATGGTACGGTTGCCACACGCCACAGAATAATGCACTTAGATGTGTATTAAGCAGGATAATTTTTTATTTTTATTTATTTAATAGATATATTTTAATTAATATTTACAAAGGTAAGTAAAACAATTTTTGAGATCATATGTATCTATATTTGGCTTAACTTTATAGTTAAGAGCCAGATTGGCATTTTAAAGCTGACTTTAATTAAATTAATTTAAAAGCAAATTTACTTTGGTTCTACCAAATTTTTAATTGATTATATAAAATAAAAAAGAACTATTTATACTAAATCTTTTGTAAATCAGATTAATAATAATAAATTTTAAAGGAATTTAATTGAATTCATTCAGTATAAGTTTTCTGTACTTTAAACAAATTTCCAAATATTTATAACTATAAACTATACTAGTCATTACCATTGCAATTTAAAATATTTATTACTTCATTAATATCCAAAGAGGTTTTACTAAAATATTTAACCCGGAACTTATTAAAAATAGGACAAACACCTAAGAAGTGAAACGTATTTTCGGATTCATCCAGATTACAAAGGGTACATAAGCCAACAGAAGAACGTCTTAATGCTCTGTTATTTAAATCTAAAAGGCCTCCACGTACTCTGATTATTAGACTTGTTGCACTAGATGAAAGTTCTGAAGTAAAAATAGGATTTGCGCTATAAGTTAATTGCGGGTATAAATCATGAAGTTGAGAGCCTTTTGCATTAGATATAAGATCTTCTATTTCCGTTGTTATTAAACGTTCAAGTATTGGTTTCCAGTATTCACACAGGGGTTTATTTGCATTTTCAGGAACATATTGAATTTTTTCACATATATTTACCCACTCCTCAGCCCAAAAGGTTTTCATTGTAAACATTTTTTCAGCTAACAGTCGTGGTAATCTACGTTCAAGCAGTCGTAGAACTCTATTGACGAAAGAAAAATGTAGCTTTAAGGTATATAAGGAGTTTAGACCAGTTTCTAGATAGAGCATGTAGTTTGGCGTATTATATGGTAAAAGTAACATTTTCTTTATGAAATATCTAAATAATTTTTCCACTTCATCATATTTTTTAAATTATTAAATTATATTAAGCAGGATAATGACCCAAGGCACATACCCTGCTATGTTAAAGATTGGTTTCATGAAACCAGTATAACTCCCCTAGACTGGCCAAGTCAGTCACCGGATGTAAGTCCAATTGAAAACCTTTCGGGGAATTTAAGACAAAATATTATTAAGAAAACATTTGAAAATAAAGATTTATATTCGGTTTTTGTTTAAAAAACCGTGGAATGAAATCCTTTTGAATATCTTCCGTAAACTATTCTGACAAGGTGTCCCACAAATTGTTCAAAAATAATTAAGGCAACACAGAATATTAATTAAAAAAGTAGACTATAACAAAATTCCCTTGATAATATTGAGCTATAACTACTGATTTCAGAACAATGATTTAATGTACTTATTATTTTCTTCACTAATGTTATTAAAATTGTTTCTTTTTCAATGCATAAACAAAAAAGTTTATGCTTTTAGGGCTTTAGTTTAGTTTTTTCTTTCTAAACTTAGTCAAAAAAAAAAAAAAAAAATTCTATTTATATAAACATAAATGTTTAAATAATCACAATTTGCGGATGAGAGTTATGAAGTTATTATTTTGGCCATATGAGCAGATGATAATATGTATCTTGATCATATTTCGAATAAAGAACTCTTATATGAATCTCCACCCCATAACATAATTTTGCTTTGTCGGGTCCATGATTGTTCATTTATTCAAAAGAGGGTACAATCTTGAAAATTTTCTGTAAATAGACCCCTTTCAGACAAGCAAAGTTTACTTTGCAAAGTCTTGAGTTTATAGAAGAGAAGGGAAAAGAGTATAGCGGGGGAGTACATACTTTGCTGTACTCGCAAAGTCGTTTTGTTTTTCGTTCGTAGATTATACCTGAAGTTGGCTGCAACTTTATATTTATATACAGCGTTACCAGAATCTTTGGAATAAAAATTGTCATATGGCGAAAGAAATCATATTTTGAAAAGGAAAATCTTAAATTTTTTTTTCTTAATTTAAATTTTTTAAAACAAGGGCAAAATAGTAAGAATTATTAATTTTTTATAAAACCATACTTCTTATTACTTAAATTGAAATACAAAAAAACATAATTCGTCAGTATATGAAACTTTATAAAAATACATTTTTTCTTTTCACAAACATTTTTTTTATCAATATTCTAAATGCCTATTTCCGATGTACGAAAGAATTATTTACTTCTTAAGGTACGTTCAGACTAATGAAATATTTAACGAAAATATTTGTTTTGATATTTGCTTCAAACTGTGTGAAACAAAAAAATATTTTTCAAACTAAGCTCAAATATTTGATAATTTTTGTTTGATGAAATAGTTGGCAAACAGTGTTAATAAAATAAATTAATTCATGTTTGCCATGCGTTCAGACTAAAAGAAATATTTGCATCAAATAATTATTTAATGTAAGTGTTCAAAAATAAAAATATATTTCTCAAATGGTAAAAATGAGCGCAAAGCTAATTTTTTTATTTTATTCTGTGGATCAGCATCTCTTATAGTGTTAGAACAGGAGAATGTAGAAGAAGAAAAAAATGGAAGCCACTGGGTAACGGGAACATGGCAAAAATTTGTAAAAAATTGCAAAGTTGGAAACAAACCCTTAAATATATTTGAAGTCGCTAAATCAGTTAAAAAACAAAATGTCGAGAAAAAAAATTTTTGCAAAAATAGCGAAAATTCGCGAAAAATTTAGATATTTCAAACAAGCCATTAAATTGATTAAAAGTGCCTAAAACTATAAGGAATGTAAAAAATTCTATAAAAATTGCTAAATTAGCGGTAATTCGCAAAAATTTGCTAATAGCGGCATGATACCAAAGTTTATTACTCATGATTATTAAAAATAGTTAAAGCTGCAAAGAATCACAGAAAGAAATCGCTTCTTTTGCGAACATGGCTAAAATTCGCGAAAAATTGCAAACTTGGAAACAAACCCTAAAATATATTTGAAATTATGAAATCGGTTAAAAACAAAATTTAGGGGAAAAACAAAAAAAAAATGTTGCAAAATAGCGAAAATTCGCGAACCATTTTAATATTTCAAACAAGCCATAAAATTTAGTAAAAGTGCCTAAAACTATAAGGAATGGCAAAAATTCTATAAAAATTGCTAAATTAGCGGTAATTCGCAAAAATTTGCTAATAGCGGCACGATAGCAAAGTCTAATAATTATAAAAAATCTTTAAAATTGTAAAGAATTCGAAAACTTACAGGAAAAATTGTTTCTATCCAGAACATGGCTAAAATTATTTGTCGTTGTTTGCTCTTACAATTTTTTTGTAATATCAAATAAATGTTTTCTCAAAAATTACTAAAATATTTGATTTTTTGTGTTCACACTATGTTCACATTGGACAAATATTTGTTTGCCGGCAAATACTTTTATTTGCTCAAAATCAGCTGTTATTTTATTTGATACTCAAAAATATTTTGTGTTCAGACTACGTTAATGAAATATTTGATGTTTGCTTTCAAATATTTTATCAGTCTGAACGTACCTTTACAAATACATTTAAAAAAAAAACAAAGTTTTTAGAATTTGTTTTTGTTTTAAATGTAGTTGTTCGAAAGAAGGAATTCTTTCGCACATTGGAAATAGGTTATAATATGCCTTTTTTAATATTTTTATGTCCAGAAATAATGATGCAATTTTGTGTATTCTAGATACTGGGTACAAAAGTGTGCAGCACCAACACACATCAAGCTGATGCAGAACTTCATTGTTTTAAAAATTGACTGTTTAAATAATCGTGTATTTTCTATAAGCAAAATTAAAGTAAAAATCAGAATTTCTAAAAATAAATAATCATCATTTGAGAAAAAAATCTTTAATCATATTTTTGTTTAAAAACATAATCCAAATATGATAAAATCATCATTCTGGCAACGCTGTTTATATATTATATTCAAACAAGAGAAAACAAAAATTTGTCAAATTAAACTTTGTGTGTCTGAGCACCAAACAAAGTTTAAAAGAGAATTCAACAGACTTTGTCAAAGTAAACTTTGCCTGTCTGAAAGGGGACATACTGTGATGTAGGATATTGAACGGTCGACCTTGACCGAATATGCTCTTATATTCAATATGGCAATATAATTTTAATTTTCCAGGCCTTTACAAACAGTGTTTAAAAAACTCCAATAACTTTCATTTCTTTTGATTTGACTTCTGCTTGTGCTTCTGAAATCAACAACAGTTTCAGTCAAAGCAAAATCACAAAACGAAAAACCACCAGTTGAACGAAACTTTTGCCAGCAGTTGTTTTAAAAATTGTGATTTTGATTTTCTTTTCTTTTGAACAGTTTCGCAAGTAAAAGTAAAATCAATCTCTTTGCTTTTGTAAGTCGCAAACAGTCGCAGAAGCAAAAAGTTATTTGCAAATTATAAGTCCCAATCAGGGTTGTCAGATTGATTTTGAACTTTTTCGCCAAATTCAATGTCAAAAATCGCCAAAATCGCCATAGCATTTATTTTTTAGTTTTTGACAAAAATATTTGTATTTTTAGAATAATTAAAAATATTTTTTTATAAATCCCAAAAAAAAAAAATTTGTTCCGTATCGCTTAAATCCGCTTCATTGAATTTTTCATTGAATGTAATTAAATAGGGCTGAACTTTATAATATATAAATTTACATAAGCCGCTGTAAAACGTTTACTTTTTTACTTTTTATACGTAATGCTGAATTTTTCGATTTTGTTATTAGAAACATGTTTTCTTGTGTTTAAAATAGACATTTTCAATTTGCCTATTTTTTTTTTTTTTTTTTTTTAAATATGCCGATTTTTTACCAACATCATCTGGCACCCCTGTGTGTGAGTAAGTATAATTGTAAAAAAAAAAACAGAAGAGAAAAGAGAATATTTTTCTGTTAAAAATGTACAAAACTAAAAGACTGCCTGCTTTTAGGACTGCGACTTCTGACAACTTTCAAAAGCAAAGACACTGCTTTTATTTTTGATTTTTTTAACTTATCAAAAGCAGAAGAAAACTTAGCACACGACTGCCGATTGTTTTCATAAGTTTTAACAGAATCAGTGTTTGATTTTAAAAAGCAGAGAAAATTAAAAGCATTGAAAAGTTAAAATTTTGCGACTTTTCGACTTTTGACTTTTTTTTTTTTTTTTTTTTTTATTTATTTATTTTATTTACTCACAACTCATAACAATTTTACAATTTTGAGCTTCAGCGCCTAAAAGGCATTGTTGAAGTTTTTTAAACACTGTTTACAAATACTATTCGCCGTTAGTGACTTTTTGCGTACTATTTTTGATACTAATGGCAAAGATTCATAGATATGAAACTCCCATAAAATTGAAAAAAAATATATATTTACCTCTTCACACATATAGAAACTGTGTAATTTTCAACACAATTATTTTTAAACAATAAACAATTAAAAAACAAATTTTTAAAAAAAAATTTTTTGCTGAGTTGCTTTACAGTTTTTTAAAAGAAATTTAAATTGTTGGCATTTTATTGCATTAAAACAATTCCTAAAGTTTTATTCCGTATTATACTTGGCGCTGGTTCCTTATCATATTAAAACGTAGACAAACCAAAAGAAAAACAACGCGTTTTTGAGCGTTTCCGTGGGTTGTTCGTATGCGTGTCGAGAATCTTGCTCTTTAGGCTTGACCCCAGAGAGCCAAAACAGCAATGTATATCTCAAGCTTATACAGTATAAAATTTACACCTTTAATAAGCAGCGGTTGACGAAAGTCTCATCTGGAATTATGGTAATTAGTAATAATACTCACTCCACCATATGTGCAGAGGGCCTTATGGGCGTATGCTGATATGTGTAACACATAAAAATATTGGTTTTCGACCCTTATTTTAGCATACCGATCGACTTAGAGTTACCTCCCGAATCGACCGACGGACGGACAGCCAGACGGACATGAAGTCTCAGATTAAAAAACGAAACCAAAAAATTTTCACCTAAAAAAATATAAATTTATATGTTATATAAAAAAAGAAAAAGACCTCAAGCTTAAATAAAAGGATAAAAAAAAATTTTATTTTAAAGTTCGAATAAGAATCAATTTATATATATTATATATACATCACGAATTAATAACCTTTCTCCTTTTTTTCTGTTTTAAATAAATTTAGTATGAATTCAAAATGAAAGTTTAAAATTTTCAATTTCTGATTTCTTAGCATATTATCAAGAGGTGAGTTTCATAAGGGAGCAGTTTTCAGTTGATTGGTTTATGAAAATTAATATAAATAAATGCGAAACAATTTTATTTAGACCGCCAGTTAATAGATGTAATAATAATATTAAAAGAAATTGGAAATGCTTCGGAATTAGATCGAATTTAAATAATGCCAATATATCAAAGAAACAAATTGTCAAATATTTAGGAATTCAATTAGATAAATTCCTATACTATAATAATCATGTCATTGAAACAATAAGGAAAGCACAAAAAGCGTTTTCATTATTTTATTCAAAATACCTAAAGCCTAAAGTAAAAATAATAATGTACCAATCGCTCATTAGAACAATCCTCACATATGGATATCCTATATGGTTTAATATCTCACCTTCATATATTGAAAAAATAAGGGTATTTGAAAGAAAATGTTTGAGAGCTTGCACAGGGTTATTTAGATCATCTCATAGTAATTTTTTAAAATACGTATCTAATAAAAAATTATATGACACATCAAACATTATAAGGATAGACAATTTTATAATAAGTTTAACAAGAAACTACATTTTGAGATCTACTTAATGTAATGAAAATAATTTGATAATGGCAACTTGGTACACTAATTTTAATTATATATCTAATGCTCTACAAAATGGCTTTGTCTGAGTCATTTTTGTTCTTAGACAAATTAAAGATAATACAAGACAATAATGGTATTCCAATTTGCTATCATAATTATAGACGTGCCAATGTCAAAGCAATTGATTGCGACAGTATATCAAATTCTTCAAACAGGTTTGATAAAAGTATAGCTAATAAAGAATTCCTTGCATTACAAAGCACAAGAACCAAAAAGTTTTGGTGGATAATAGAATCAGGGTAACCGCTAGGAATTTTTGAAAAGTCGCACAAAAGGTCGTTTCATAAAAATAAAGTCGCACAAAAAAGTCGTTTGAGAAAATAAAAGTCGAACATCTTTTTTTTAACGTTTTTTTTAATAATAAAAAGCATAGCAAAACAAAAAAAATTAAACAAAACAGTCAGTTTCACTCTTTTATTTTCAGAAGCCTCTTTTGCATAAGAGTTTTCATGATAACGCTTAAAAGTCTCGCAACCTGGGCAAACTGTATATTTTTACACTCTCGCAAATGAACTGTCAAAATTTGTATGAAAATTTAATAACATAAACTTCGTAAATTTGCCTAACAATTGCGCTTATCAATTGTTCATTTATACAAACAGATTTTTTTTATGACCGTCGCACAGTGGCGCCATTTGAGTTTTTTCGTTGCAAAAATCATATCTTTTGAACCGAATAAGATAATTGAACAGTTTAAACAGCATATGATAGATAACTGTTCAGCCTATGAAATGAGCGTTTGGAAAGGGTGCTACGCTTTGTAGGGGCCTACTTATGGGTTATCAAAGTTAAAATTAGTAGAAAAATCAATTTTATGGTAACTAAAAAAAATTATTTTTACATTTTTAGATTGTTTTTATTTTTTTTCTTAAGGGTTTTATGTTTTAAATTATTACCCAACAAATTAAAAAAAAAAATTATTTATTTTTTTAAATTTATTTTTTCAATTTTCTGTAAAATATTCATCACAATTCGTAAGAGAAGGTATATCTAAAAGACTAACAATTTCTAAACTATAATTATTTTGTAACTCTATTCGTGAATTCACATGCCGCAGGGAAGAAATAAGTGGATCGGAAGATGCTGCCAACATGTTGAAGAGGTCCTTATTTTGCCTTACCCTTGATGCTTTGAATGTGTTCTGCAATCTATATTTTTTTATAAAATTTGTTAAGAGACTCCTGTGCTTCTTCAGAAAGCTCTCCAATTGGCAAAGGCTGGTACTCAATTATATCTTTGCCATGCGCCAATATTTTATGGACGGTCGGGGTCAACTTCTGCTGTGGATACATTTCTGCTAAAAGAGATGCAGTTTTCGACGCATATTCTCCATATTTTGTAGAATTGACATTTTCTTTGCAGTTTAAAACATCCAAGATCGTTCCCAATCTTTTCACGATTTGATTGTCAATTCCAATGATTCTAGTTACTGCCTCATCATTTTCAAAAAATCTCCTAGAAGTTTTCCATCGTTAGAGTTACCGTATCCGTGCTTGGGACAGTCTACTTTTAGTCCAACTTGTTTCAAAAAAACCATCCTGTATTTGCTTCTTTCTGATCTTTTCCTTATCCTTTATTGATGTATTTTCATCGAAGTTTTCCTCCTCTTGTGGTAGGGTATATGCCAGTTTTAGCAAGAATTCCATACACCTTATCCTTGCGTGCAATGGTGACATTCCATATTCGTAATTCTCCTCATTTGTAGAATCGTTTAAATTACCAAAGTTCTTCTGACAAATAATAATATAAAATCGATAAAAAAAATATAAAAATAATACGAAAAAAGGGGTTTAGATAGGTTTTTGCTAAATTTTTACCTCCAATATAATTCTGTCCGATTTTAGCCGCAAAGGAACAACAGATGCCATAAACATATTTCCGTCCGATATTGTAGCGTCATCGAAAGATATCCTTTGCTTATAAACGCTTTGTCCGGATGATCCATCGCAGCCCCATTTGCTGATCAATGTCAACTTCTCAGGAAGAATTTTCACTTCCGTGAAAAACTTTGGTGTGGTTGACTTTCTAAACAGTTCAAATAATTTTAAATTGTTCAACGCCATGTTTTCAGTACTTAAATTGTTTAATGGTTTCAGTAATTGTTGCGCCAACTTTCAGGCGTAGACTAATCCAGGCATTATGCTTATTTTGCAATATATAGGCTTATGCTACCATGCCTAAAAATTTACCTGTTCCCTGCATACATATGGATTTAGGCTAAATAATGCAATTTTGATATTATGCATGTGTCCAAATAAGATTTGTGCCTACCTGTAGGGACCATAAGTCAAAATTGTTCCTGACCATTTGTACGCCAAAGTATTGTTTATGTGAGGTACGTACCTGCTAATTTCAATGAGTAGTTTTTTTCAAACTATTAGATCAAACTACTGTCAGTCAAAACATATAAGGGATGGACGCCATACAATTTCTGCAACCATGTCTTTTTGAACTTTTTTACCTCTAGAAGCCAAACGGGCACGTACGGGCAGATAAAACCTTTTGAATTATGTAAAGAAATAATCAAAGAACAGGTTTTGCACGTATGGCAAATATAGAAAAATATAGTTTTTTTTTATTTTCCGTCAAAGTTGAAAAATAGTGAAAAAACGGATAGTTTTTAAATAGTGATTTACCAGGAGAAACACAGAGCAAACAGTTAATTTTTTTTTATCATTATACATTTAATAAATACATCAATCAATACAAATAAAAAATAAGGCGATTCGTTACCTATTTTTCGTGATATTACACCTGAAATCGCAACAAATTGACTAAAAATTGTGTGTTTTTTTGAAAACCGAAAGTCGGTCAACTTTGAACGGTTATATCTTCTAAACTAAAAATGTGATATTATTAAGAGTGGCATATTTGAAATCGTTGAAAAGTTTCCTATAACATGGGTTTATTCAAAACTTCGTCGGCACTCATGAAAATTTTGATTTTTGCAACCTCGCTTGCTCTACGGGCGCCACTGTGCGTCGTTTTCAACGAAAAATTCAACAATTAAAACAACAAATTCTTGGACTAATCTGAGCAATTTAGTCTTTTGGCTTTATATAGTTATTTTTAAGCACTCATTTAATTTTTAGACACAAATTTCAAGTTTCTTATATATATATACATATACATATATATTTTTTAATTTTTTTTAGATTGGCGTTTCTTAAATATTGACATTAATTGTAAAAAGTTACACAATAGTTAAAAAGGCGATTCTTGAAATAAGTCTCGTAAGTTTGTCCATGAAACCCGCTATTATTATTCGGTTTTTTTCCATGTCTCTGAAGATGATTGTTTTGGTTCACTAAAAGCTGTTTACAAACTCTGCAAAAAGGCCGCTTTGACTCCATGTCTGGCTTAAGCCCAGTCTCTTGAATACCTGCAGCGATGTTAACGTTATCCGTCTCAGACTCCGTGGTTTTATCTGCCTCTGAACGCGTATTTCTAGCTCCAATATATTTTTTGTTTTCAAATTTCCTTTCTTTCTAACAAGAAATCCTTTTTTAAAGAAAAAAATAAATTTTATTTTTTAAGTTAAAGCAAAATATTCTCATGTTCGTACATGCCTGTCCATGTTTTACGAAAACTTCATCTTTCATTGACTCGGTGGCTAAAAATTATTTTGTAAAATAAACACTGCAATTTTTTTAAAAGCCTTTTTGCTAAAACGTTATTTTGAAACTTTTACTGAAAATTTGCGAAGAATTTGTTAAACACATCAAAAGGTTGCAAAAAAGTGATAAAAGTGTTGTCAAATGAAAAAAAATCTGTGAATTGCTTTAAAATCTTAACAATTTTTTTTAACGACTTACTACAAGTTAGATGCTTTACAAAAAAAGGGTAAAAAGTCGCAACAAAATTTAATAAGTCGCAAAAGTCGGTGATAAAAAAAAGTCTCACAAAAAGTCGCAGACCGCTTAAAAAGGGTCAAATTGCGACTTTAGTCGGGCAAACGGTAACGCTGAATAGAATAGTAAAATATAAAACTCTCTTTTTTATTTTTTTTAGACTTTTGCTTTTTATTTTTGCAATATATAAGTAATGTAAAATATAAATTTGTATTTTTAATACATAAAAATTTATTATATTTGCAAATCAAAACTAATGTTATATCCTTAATACTCGAGAGCTCGTTCCTGGGACTTTGTATTTATGTAAATATGTATTATATTATACTAGGGTTTATTATAGTAGAAATTGTTACATTTTGTAAATAAATAAACATAAAAAAAAAATATATTGACTTATGACTGCCCTATATTAATCATGATCATGGTTGGGAGGGGTACGAGCGTCCCAAAATCTTCGCTAGTTTCGTCAATTTATCCCAATTTTTTCCTTACAAATTATCCCTCTCTTTTCTTGGTGTCCTCTGTTTTTCTTTAGCTATAACCTTTAATCTTTATATGACATGCAAATTAAAGTAAGTTAGACTGTAGCTCATTTAGATATGTATTCAGTTTAGTAAAGAAAATACAAACCTACCCCGTTTGCCGACGAGACAGGAGCCGGAACGCAATGCATGCCTACTAAACTCTAATATCTTCGAACATTGCCCATAGAAATCGAAGTTATTCGCTACAGAATAATTATTTTTGGCCGTTGTTCAATTTATCCATACAGCCGTGGAAGAGTTGAGTAAAAGGAAAAACAAAACACTTAAACCTAAAATCATAAAACTATTTTTTTAATAAATCTGGTGCGCATTTGATTTTCAATGGCATCATCTACAACAAGAACTAATTTGAGATCACAACAGGCTAACATTTATTTGACTGGATATGTAATTCCGCAGCTGTTGGGATCAAAATTGCCGTCTAATAAAGAAGTTCTCGGCGATTATTTTTCCACACTCGTACTCTAAAACTTGAAGTGCGAAAAAGTGAAATAATGGTGGTAAACGAAGTTCTCGTTTTCGGGGATAAAACTCGAATTCCGACGCGAAACAAGTCTGCAATCGTACAGCAAGTTGAGAAGTTATACCAGGAGTGGAGAAATTTAAATATGAGCGCACCAAGAGGATGACCGACGCATAAGGCAAAAGAAGAAAATGTTGTCGAAGAATTAGCCGACCTCTTCGATATTGCTCATGTAAATGCGCTTCCGAGGATGGCAGTGCAGAGGGATAGAGATTTTTTGCTTGCGCCGAGAAAAAAAGGCCGCCCAGGCTGTATGGTTGGCATTGACAAGACTCTTGCTGGCATTGAAAAAATAAAATTGGAACGAGCCGAGACAACGGCGAAAACAAGCGGCTATTGAAATCAATACCTCAGCAATGGGTAAATATGTTTATATTGTAGATGATGCACAATTTCATATAAATCATTGATAATTAGCAATTAATAACATCAATACAGCCATTTTAATTTATTGTAATAATTGTCTATTTTTTCTCCATTTTGGTAAATTTTCGTGAAAATTTCATTTTTTGTATGGGGACTATATGAAGGGTTGGAGATGAAGGATAAGTTTGTTCTATTGAATAATGGGGTTTGCTCATACATTTTACATATCTAGGGGTACCTCCTCAGTAGTAACGGGCGTTTTTCTCTCCATTTAGCCCGAATTTCATTCTCACAGACTTCAATTCTTATCTACACAAGTTAATCTCGCGACAAGCCTTTATATCATAGAAGTTGTGTAATAACGTTATAAAAAAAGGTGAACGTTTTAAAGTAAAAGTTATTTATTTCTTTTTAGCGCATTTAAATAAAAGCTTGTTTTTTTAAATAGGGTTTTTTACTATTAATTTATTTTTCCTTTTTTAGCACATTTAAATAAAAGCCGGTTTTTTAAAAAGGGTTTCTACTCGCATTCGTATTCTCAGTAGGTCCTTTCATTTGATATACATATTGTCAGCATGCATTAAAAGCTTATTCCACCATATTGGAATTAGAAAGACGTTTCTTTGTTTGCTAGGTATTCTTAGCAAGCCCTTTTATTTGATATCCATATTGTAGAAATGTTTTAAAAATAATTAGTCCGCCATCTTGGGGCTTATACCATGTTGGATTTAGAATAACGTCACACTTCTAAACACGTGTTGTATAAGGATTTCATTTCAGACGGATTGGAGCAACGGAGTTTACGTTCAGTATCTTATTTTTTTTTAACTCGCATTTGTATTCTCAGTAAGTCATTTCATTTGGAGTCCATATTGTAAACATGCGTTTAAACTTCACTTTATTTTTCGACTTATTCTCAGCAAGCTCTTTCATTTGATACCCATATTGTAGGAGTGCATTAAGAATAAATATTCCGCCATTTTGTGTGTGCCGCCATGATAGATTTAGAATGACGTCATACAGCTAACCATGTTATGTCACCCAAACTGAATGTGAATACAAAATTTTAGCTCAATCGGTTTAAGATATCTGCTCCAAAATTGAGTTTCAAGCCTTAGAAGTCTACCATATTGGACTTAGAGTGAAGTCATTTTATTTTTCGACTAATTCTCAGCAAGCCTTTTCATTTGATATCCATATTGTAGGAGTGCATTAGAAATAGCTAGTCCGCTATCTTGGGATTGCCGCCACGTTGGATCCAAAATGAAGTTAACAGTATACGATAAATAGTCATCCTAACTGAACGTGTATAAAAAATTTCAGATCAATCGGTTGAAGATATCTGCTTTGAAATGAGTTGCAAGATTTCACCCGAACAAACATACAGACATACATTGCAAGTTAAATAAAAGCTTTTAAGGGGTATGTACACGTTCAATCATTTCTCAGCAAGCGCTATGGTAGTAGTAGCGAAAATGTGTTTGTATGTGTTACACCGACGATGCTGGCTGGGATATCAAAAAATTTCGATGTGACGGCGAATGTTACGTCCAGCACACGTATACGAGTGAATTCGCCTGCATGACAAGCATTTTGACCGTGTACAGACCCTTTTAAAAATATATTTGCAATAGATATAATGGATTAATTCAATGTTCTTTAGCCTTTGCACTTGCAATTCATATTTGAGGATTTACTACGATCTGAACTGGCTTTTAGCCACTAAGGACGGGTTTTAGAGATGTGGATTAAGGTTAAACTTAGTTTAACGTACTCTGTAACTCGGATTTTCCGGCGAAATTTGATTTTTTTTTATGATTTCATTAAAAACCAACATTTTAAGTAAAACTGAAGCGGCAAAATTTTGTATGCAAACTTGGTAATGGCGGCACAAATCTGTTTTCAGATTAACTTAACCTAGTTTAACTGAAATCTCAAAAACCCGGACTAAACCTATCAGATTAACCAAAAAATATTAATGTGCTGTTTTTGTGAAAACCAATCAAAAAACTGAGTGCTTTTCATATAAATTTTACTTCACGTTCAATCACTTGTGTTGTGAAAACAGCACATAAATCAAAATTAACTAGAAAAAAATTTTCTATCAAATAAGACTCGAGTTGTATTCCTGGAAAAAATGGTTTCGATTTCATGGACGAAAACTAGAATTTTTTTTGAAAACCCGCTGTTTTTCATAACTTTACCCTTAATGTGGAACGTCTTAATATTATCAAATTGAGCTGAAACTTTGCCAATCACATTTTCTAGCCAATAGGCATATTTTAGAGGTGTGAGCCGGTTATTATATTTTTAAAAAGTTATTTCCAGTGTAAAATTGTTTGTTTCTGCCATTTTTTCCATCTTTACAAATATTTGTATGCCATTGAATAAAATTTGTATTAAAATTTAAAGCCCAAACAAGCCGGGCTCATTATTGGTAACATATTGCTCTAATATTTCATACCAGAAACCCCTCATAAGACATGTAAGCCAGCCTACAAAAAATATTTTCTATATTACAACTATGTACCTTAATATGGATAAATATGTGCTTGTATATGATATAAATCCCATAATAATCATTATTGAACATTTAATTAAAATCGAAGTAAAAGAAGACAGAAAAAATACGAATAAAATATAAAAAGAAACTTGGTATAAATTAAACAAACACATGTTTCGATTACCGTTAAAGTTTAATTAAAATGTAATTACAAACAATTGCAACGTACTGCACTTGCATTACTTACATGCACACACACACACGAACACTCATGCGGCACACTGTGCAATGCATAAGTTTGCACATGCAGTTTTGTAATGCAAACAACGAAATAATGAGTTGGCCATAAAACAATTGAAGCCAAACGTTAAAACTAAAACCCTGAATCCCCTCCACCCCTACAGTTTAAGCCAAAAAAAATTATAACTGAATGAAGAAGGAAATATATGGATGAACATGTGTATTATCCGATCGACTTAAAACAAATAATAAAATAAACAAAAACCAAAAAAAATAAAATACCAATAAATATGAGAACATATAAGTTGAGTTAAATATATGCACATCCACACCGATACTTTGTGATACCGAAGAAATACATCCGGTTGAGTTTTATACTCGTACCATATTTTGCCCATTATGTGTTTTTTTCTCCTTTTTTGTTTCAATTTGTTCAATGAAGTTTTATTTTTATTCTGTTATTATTGCACAGTGGCTTAGAAGGCGGAAGATTTTGGGAACAAAAACAATCCCATAGCACATTTCTATCGCTCTTGGCGAAACAACCAGACTGCCAAAATCCATACACAGAAAAAAATACAAATTGATTTCCATTAAAAAATTTGTTATATTAATTAAAAAATAAATTTAATTTGCTTTGAGAAATTCATAGTATCAATTAAATATTTTTTGATTTTAACAACATTTTTTGCAGTAAAGTGATTGACAAAGGGTGGTTAAATTTTAAGGGCCGATGTTGATTTTAAATAAAACACAAATTATTTAGGAAATTATTGTAATTTATTTTTATATCGCGAAAAAGAGCCAGTGTTTCGTTAGCTGTGTGGCAAGTTGAAACCACATATCGTCCACATCCATATCTTCCAATTCGGGCCATAAAAAGTTCGTTATCACCTCACGATAGCGAACACCATTCACAGTAAATGCCTGACCGGCCTCATTTTGAGGCCGCCAGCCCATAAGACGCACCAAACAGTCACTCTTTGTGGGTGCATTGGTTTTTCGACAATCACTCTTGGATTATCAATCGCCCAAATGCTGCAATTCCGCTTGCTAACGAATCCACTGAGGTCGATTATGCTGATTAAAAAATCACGAAAGTACACAAAATGCATTTTGATTTGAACGCCCATTTTTATAATAAGCCTGAATAACTTTAACGCGTTGCTCGTTTATGTATCTTTCCATGGTTCGAATTGAGTTAGTCTGAAATTGAGAAATGTCAAATGAAATGTAGAAAAAACTTAACGTTGAGGTGTGGTTCACATTCAACATCGGCCCCTAAAATTTAACCACCCGTTATAAGTGAAGGTGTAATTGACTTGATAAAATTTTTAATTAAGACTGATTTTAATTTTGATTAATGTTTTAATTGAAAAAAAATTTTTGCGAGAATTTTTTTTGTGTTCTATTTAAACTCCACTTCTGTCCTTCAGCTGCAGTGTTTGTATAAGTGCCAAAATAAAATACTGGAAATAAATTACGGCGCTGGATATCGATCGAAATTTTCATTTAAACTGAATTGTAACATCGATCTATGTCGAATTCAGTAATTTGACCTTTGAGTTCCAATCCCTTGTTAGGAAGAATTTTTAGATCTAAAATAGGCGTAATATGAGTACCTCTGGGAACTTAAAGAGAAATTGTGATGTCCTTAGAAGTCGATCCTTTATTCATCCTTTTAGTTCCTTAATGTTTATGAATCCGTTAGAACCCATTTATAGGTAGTGCATCATATAAGCCAAGGGATCTGTAGGCGCATTTAAGGAGCTCCTTAATAAAGATAACTTTGTTTTACTTTTTTAAACTATCTATAAAAATTTCGAGATTTATATATTAATTTAATAGATTTATAAATAAAGAGTTGATTTTCGTTCTTTAATCTTGCTGGAGTAAAATTCAAGCCAATTTTTTTTTTCAATAGGAGATAAAAACTTTCCACGTTCTGTTCTATAAGTAGCGCAGAATTACCTATTCCGCTGTGTATAATCGGCGTTCGATATTTCTTGGCTTCAATTTATCTGCTTAAAAATCATTCTGAATGTTCTAAAATAAAATTGTCGCTAATGTTACGCCCAAATAATGCTGTGAATTCTTCTTGAGTTGTACACAGCGTTACCGTTGGATATTTTCAAAAAGAACCAAAAAAGGGGATATATACAAAAAAAAGTGGCACCAAAATGGGGATTTAAGAAAAAAGTGGGCGCCTCTTTTAAAATCAAAATAAGTACACCAAATTATGTTTTTTCCACGTATTTTGTTTAACATATTTTAAATTACAAATAACATTTTATAAATGGTAAAAAAAAATATTATGTAATACTGGTCAGCAAAACACAAAAAGCGTCGGAGCAAAAACTTTTTATGTGATTTTTATTGACTTTAGCGAGCTGAATCCAAATCTGTTTACAGATTTATGGGTTAGACCAACATTTCGCCCAAAATAAGACGCTTATGCTAATACATTTGATCATAACTTGAGATCGATTTTTCCGATCATGTCAAAACACTTAGAGATGATTAGAAAAAAATTCCTTTTTGTCATCCAAATAATTTTTTTTTTAATATTTTGAACTCTTTCGGGATTATTCAGAAATTAGTGGCAATACATTTTTTGCAAAATTAGTGTGCTGCTAATTTTTTGTTTTATTCACTATTGTGGGCATGACTAATATTTCGCCCGAAAAAGGCTTGAGAACGATTTGTCCGATTTGGAAAGAATTGCCATCGAATGATTTGGAATTAAATTTCCTTTAAGTCATCTCAGCAATATTTTTTAAATTTTCAACAGTTTCGGAGATATTGTTTTCAAACGTTCATAAATAAAATTATAAAGCAAACATTTTACACTTTTGTAATTTATCGGAAAGTTAGGAATAAAATTTTGAATATATTTCGAATTCATTAAAATGTTTATTTATTTATTTTTTATTTTATTTATTTATTTAATGTGGATATCACATACAACAAGATATAAATCTTTTTAATTACAGTATGTGATCTTATAGCGATACAATCAATTTGTGATAATAATTAAAATATTTTTAAAGAACAAAAAATGTACATGCAAACAAATTAATTAAATTATACAGGTATAAGAATAAATGTAATTAAAAATCAATGCATAATGAGAGAAAAATATATATGTATAATCAATAATGAATTAATATTTAAGATAGTTGAAAACTTGAGATAAAATCATGTTTAAACACTTCGTTCTTAAATAGTAAAGCGTTGTGCATTATTTGTAAATTGTTGGGTAATGAGTTCCACAGATATATGTTATTAATAAAAAATTGCCATCTAGAGATAAGGGTTCGATATCATAATTGTATAAGATTATTTCCTCTACTGGATCGTGCAAATTGAAGGCGTTCAAATAAATGAGTTGGTTCTTTGGTATATATTACCTTGTGGAGTAGAATTAATGATCTTATCCTAAGTAGGTCCATGAGGTTAACTGCGTACAAAGACTTAGAATACTCAGAGGTTCCATCATATCTCTTAATACGGTATAGATAATGTAGAATCGCATTATACGCTACTAATAATCTCCTCTTACTTTCTGAATCACAATACGCAAAAATTTCGCAACCATATAGAAGCTGCGGCATTATAAAAGTTTTAGCTAGAAACACACGAATGTTTAAAGGTGTAAGATGTTGTGTAGGGTACAATGTTCTAAGCATCCCAAAGATTTTTCCAGATACAGAATTAATGTGATGGTTCCAAGTGAGCGATTTGTTAAAAATTATTCCAAGATTCCTAGCTGATTCAACAATTGCAATATTTTGGTTACCTAATGATACTGGAACATCCATAGCGGTGGTTTGATTTCTTTGAGTTATTAATAAGCATTTTGATTTTTTGGGATTTAAATAAAGTCCATTTGACGATGCCCATACAAATATTTTATTGAGATCCTCATTAAGCTTCACAGAGCATTCACGAATGAATCCTTTCTCACAGCTTATATAAATTTGAACATCATCTGCATATATATGGATATTGCTGTGTGAAAGTTGACTGGGTAAATCATTGATGTATAATGTGAACAACAATGGGCCTAGAATAGAACCTTGTGGCACTCCTTTTGACACATGTAGGGCACTGGAAATTTTATTACACAAATATACAGATTGGAAACGATTAGTAAGATATGAGGCTAGCAGCGAGACGGCAGTTGAAGTAAAGAATTCCATGATTTACAGAATCGAATGCCTTAGAGTGACCCAAGAGCACCAAAAACGTAACATAACCATTATCAAGATTGTGTCTGATATCCTCAGAAACATTTACGAGCGCTGTGACACAGATTTGCTTAGGCCTAAAGCCGGATTGATTTTTAACTATGAGATGATTATTAGTTAAAAAGTCATTCATTTGCCTATATACCAGACGTTCAAATACTTTAGATAAGTATGGTAGTATTGAAATAGGGCGAAATTCAGTACCAGTTTTCTGAACTGGAATGATCTTAGCATATTTCCAACAAATTGGAAATTGACTAGTGGTAATAATGGTGTTAAAGATGTGGGTAATGTAAACTAATAACCGAGGTAGAAGAAGTTTAAGGAATTTTTTTATTTATTATACGTATTCAGAAATTTCACGAAAGTGCTTTTATCAAATTTTGCGACTTTTGGTGAATTTTTTCTTAACAAAAATCGTAAGAAAATAAAATTTGGCGAATTTCGGTGATTTTCGGTGCATAATTGGCGAGGAAGGTGAAATAAATCGGACAACCATGATTACTGCAGACATAAGTATACGCCATGGTATTTCATCATGGTATACGCATAGAAACAAGTGACACTTGTCGAGTGCACTTGACTGCGAATATATGTACATAAATTTTTCGGAAGATATACATAAGCTTCCCACGCATGACAAGAGAAATTTCATATAAGCTTGCTTACATATATATTAAAACATTATAACTTTCATTAGAGTTGAGAGTTTTAATAAAACATAATGCACTAAAAAGTATTTCTTCATTTTGTAAAAAGTATCAACAAAGTGGCAAGAATTACAAAAAGTATTTCAAAAAGAACCAAAAAAGGGGATATTTACAAAAAAAAGTGGCACCAAAATGGGGACTTAAGAAAAAAGTGGGCGCCTCTTTTAAAATCAAAAGAAGTACACCAAATTATGTTTGTAAAAGTTGCAAAAAAGTATTCAAGTAGTGGAAAAAGTGGCAAATTGCTACTTTAGTAGCACCAACGGTAGCGCTGGTTGTACATTGATCCACGTCGAAAAAAATTTCTCTAATTCTACGTACTGAAATTAGTTTGGGCAGACAAACAGCTGGGACTTTAATTTAACCCATAATGGACTCTGATGTAGAAGTTGCTTCAGCTACGACGTACAGTCACAAGAAAAGGGTTGAACTGACTACTTTTACTCCTTGTCCATACAGCTTCTACAAAGATCATCATAGCACCCAGAGAAAAACTATTTTTCAATATGGTCACCTCCAAAAGAACTTTTTTAAAAGAACATTTTAAACATATTATGTTTAATAAGTATTGTCGATAATTTATTGAATTGTTTTAATTTAAATAATCAGGCTTAAGGGCATTAAATTAAATTTTCATTAAACTATTTTAAAGAGGAAAGGAATTTAACAACATGAAATTAATTAAAATTTATTGATAATTTTTCATTCTTGACTGACCGGGGAATTGAACCCACGTTCACGGACAGGTTGATTTGACATGTTTCAATAGTAACCACACTATCTCCTCAGAAATCTTTGCCGTTTATTACTAACCGCCATTGACGATGGCTGGCAGTCAATAGCCAAACATCAATCTTTTAACCAAATTGGTAGATCAAAATTTATTTTTGAATGATTTATGTTTAATTTAACCATATTACTGTCACTGATAACCATATTATGGTTTCTTTTGATATCTTCGAATTCATACATTTCGAAAAAAAAACATGTTTAAACATGGTCACCTCCAACAAAAGAATTTATAAAGAACATTTTCAGGATATTATAATTGGTTTTACCATATAATTGTAACCGATACCCATATTATGGTTTAATTAGTCCTCAATCAAAAAGCCACAACCATATTATGGTCGTCTCTGAATATGTTATGGTTAATAATAACAAAATTATGTTTAACACTTATAATAGCATGGTTGTTTTTCAACCATAGCATACTACTCTTAGAACAGATAAAAATACTATAATTGATTTAAAAACAAATTATTGTCATATTTAACCATAATATGGTTGTAGCTTTTTGATGGAAGACGAATTTAACCATAATATGGTTGTCGATGACAATAATTATATTAAATTAAACAATAATAACATGTTAAAATTTTGTTTAAAAAAGGTTTTCTTGGAGGTGACCGTATTGAAACATGTTTTTTCTCTGCTAGGGGAAACGTATATATTAAAAGATACCCCCAGTAAAGCAGTGTCCCATAGTGGTGCCTTCTTAAGGTGTCACTGCGTTCCACTTTTGAAAAGTTTCTTTGTTCTTTTTTTTAAGAAAAAGTACAAGAACACCGAAAAAATTTCAAATGATTATCATTGACCACTTGTGTAGATCCCTTTTTAATACCCTATTATTAAAAACATTCGCCAGACCTTTGCTCGTCTATTGTGTCAGGGGTCTATGCCATTTTAAGGGGACCACATATTAATTGCAATTATTTGCATTATCGGGGAAGTGTAAATATGTCTCGTGGAAGTACATGCCTTTTAAAGTTACACTCTCGCTAGATACAGTTTTATCTAATGCTTTCAACTTGTCCAGAGCTAACAAATGCCAGATCTACGATAGATCACAACTAAAGAATTTAGATTCTTAAGATCCTTGAATGATTACACAAGGAAACAACATTTTTGTTGATTAAGAACTGAATGCAGTTTTTAAGGTTACTTGTGACGCTGAATCCAAATCTGCACTTAGGTTTTAGCTCGACTCTTCGCGATATACCGTAATGTCCAAAATAAAGGCACTTGCGCTACATATATTGGAATAACTAAAAAATGGTGCACCATATAAATTCGCCAACAAAATTGTCTTTAAGCCGTGTTTACATTGCTTTTAAATTTTAGTTCTCTTTTATAAGTTACTTTATTATATTTCTATTCCTTAAATTTTGAGAAATTACTTTATACACTTCCAGACTATTAACTTGTATCTTCTTGTTATATTTGACCTTAGCTTTCCGTTGGATAGCAATGAAGTTCATATATTGTATGTACAGAAATATTTACAATTATTAGACACCAGAAGAATGTAATGCATTTTCTGGCCAGCTACGGACTTCGTCGGCGTTCTTTGTGTCACACTGAATAGTGATATTTTGTAAATTGAATGTATTTAACTCAACTATTTTAACAAATAGAATCTGTCAAAATGTAACAAGAAGATACAAGATATTAGTCTGGTAGTGTATAAGGTCATTCCTAAAAATTTAATGAATAGAACTATTATAAAAATCTTTATAAAATACATAACTGAAATTTAGCTCATAGAATAAATTCGAAAAATAAACAATTTTAAAATTCTAGCTTATAAAAAATAAAAATTACACAAAAATCACAGTCTGAAATCATTTAGCTAAAAATATTTCGAATAAAATTAGCTTTATTTCATAGTAATCGATATACAACTTTTGATTTTATTCACAATTTACTGTGAATACGAGTACTAAATTGATAAAAATCGCGATTTCCATACAAGTATAAATTTTTTTTTTAATGTGTGTGTGTTTGCTGCTGTTCTATTTATTCACTTCAAAATGAAGTACCTTCACTTAATTATGAAGAAAATGTGCAAAACTGATATTTTTAGGCCCTAATCATGTACAACGCAGCGCAACGCCAAACAATAACATTGAAAGCACAAACAATGTCATAAATATTTTGTAATTTTGTTGTTGCTTTCAACAGAAATTCATGTACCGTTTAAAAATTTTCAACGACACAAGCAATGGAGCGTTTAAAACGCAATGTGAATTTCAGTAGAAAGCAACAACAAAACTACAAAATATTTATGACATTGTTTATGCTTTCAATGTTATTCTTTGGCGTTGCGTTAGTTCTGTGGCGTTGCGCTGCGTTGTACATGATTGGGGCCTTAATCTAAGCTACCACCAGTGTGGCCATTTCAGCGTTTTTGCAGCAAAATTTAGCATTAAATTTTTTTATCTAGCTGCTTCATTTAGCACTTGGCATTTTGTTTAGCATTTTTATAAAATATTTTTAGCATTTTTCAAGCATTATTTTGACAATTTTGAGGAATAATTAGTTTTGTGGTTATTTTATTGAACTGTTTATGGTTTTTAATCCAAATTTAGATATTTTTAATTAGGCTTAAGTTCATTGAATTTAATTTTCATTAAATTATTTTTATAAAGACAGGAATTTTTCATTCTTGACTGAGCTGGGAATTGAACCCAGGTTTTCTCGGACAGGTTGCCCTGACTAGTTTCGATTGTAATCACACAATCTCTTCAGAGGGGTTTGCCGTTTAACACTCACTGGCATTGACGACGGATGATGTCAATAGTCAAACATCAATCTTTAAACCAAATGGTATTTTACCCTGGTAGATCGAAATTTGCTTTAAATGAATTATTACATATTTTAATTGATTTACATATTCTTCTTTACTTCTGTTTTTTGTACTTTTTGTTAAGAATTCTTTTTGAAAATTAAAGTACATTTTTTTTCATGTTTTTGTCTTTCTTTTTCTTGTTGACCTTTTTCAGCACAACTTGACGGGTAAATGTAAACATATAGCTCGTGCCTTAGCTATGAACAATAATTACTACTGTGGTTATTTTAGTGAACTGTTAATGGTTTTTAAACCAAATTTCGATATTTAAATCAGGCTTAAGTTCATTGAATTTAATTTTGAGGTATAGTTTTATTGATTTTACTTAAATTTTTTAAAATTTTTATATTTTAAAATTACAATTTTAAAAAGTTTTCATGCTCTAAGAGTCTTATAATACACATCGCACTTGTTCCTCTAAGCAGCGTCAACTCAAAATTTTTCAATTTTCACTTTCTACAAGAAAACGATAAACAGTGGCCATATATACCCACTGTAAGAATCTTAGACCTGTTTCTCTAGTATTTTGCCTAAAAAAATGCAGTTTTATCCGCATTTGTAATATAAGAATACATATAAAAAAAAAGTTTTTTGTCTCTACTGAAAATTTATTAATTTTGAGTTGACTCTGTTTCGAGGAACAAGTGCGACATTCGAATTAATATGAAAATTTATAATAAAAATTAAACTCATCATGAGAACTAAAATTCCCAGATTCTATTTGTTAAATTTTTTTGACTTAAAATATGTACCTACTAAGCAGGTTTCAGGTATTCCAAAACATTTCCAAAGTTCAATATCGCTTGGAACTACCTATCCAACATTTATCATAATATTTTTTCTCCCAACCCACTGTACCATTTTTAACACCATCAATTGTTTTAATAATTTTTTTTTGTTGTTGCTGTTGTATTTTTCATTTGAAATGAAGCATAAAATTGCATTACAATGCGTTAATTTGTTAATAAAGTGTGTAAACACAGCTCATAATCATAATTTCGCTATAACGGTACTTTGGGTTGAAGGCGAACCAACAACAGCAACAACAACGAATAAAAAAGGAACTTTTTCTCACTAGCGGTAGATACAGTTAGTTGGTTTTAACGCAAGTGTGCTGCACGAGCACGATGAAGTGTGTTAAATATTGAACAAAATAATAATAAAAAAAAAAGTAAAATCCAATATAGAAATTAATAGAGCGTATAAACCGTTTCAGAGGAAACCACTAACAAACAATCAATATTGTTTTATATCATTATTTTATTAAAGGAATATTAAAAGTTTTATGAAAAACTCTGCGTTTTATGGTTGAAGTATTTTCATACTGCAAATACATAAATGCCGGAAGATTTAAAGAGGTTCTAAACGATTGTTTTTGGTTAGTTAGAGTTAATAAATTTTAGTTTTTGAATTTCGCAATTATTAATTGAGAAAGTTTATGTATTTTATTTTTTTTTTTTTAGTTTAGCATGGAATTGTAGGAGTTGGACCTAGATAAATCAGGATGGTGAAACAATTCGGGAATAGTGACCAAGAACATTTTGTCTCAAAATCGAAAAAATACGTTTTAAAAGATAACTAGAGGAAGTTTTGCTGTAGCATTATATTTTATATAGTTTTACAACAAACAGAAACAGCCAGGAATTGTTAAACATATTATTTCAGTGTTGCCAATGGGACGGATGTTCCCCTGTACATACATTATAATTTTCTGCTAAATAGATTGCAAACAATTGATCCTTAATTTCCAACTCTTTGATTCGAGGGCGGATCAATAAGTCAGTGAGTTTTCGAACTTCCCTCGTAGTTATATGAAATGCAACACTGCTCCCATCAAGTACCAACTGTAAATTGAGCCAGTTCCGTCATTTACTTTGCGTTTAACAGCTGTTCAAAACATACAACCTCGTGGATTTTTAAAAAAATAGAATAAAGTAAATTTCGCGTGCTCATTAAACATTATTTTTTGCGAAAAGAAACCGTCAATCAAACCAACCCAGCAAAAACTTTACTTACCTGGTAAGTAGGCAAGTAATGTTGGAGAAATATAAACACTACTTATTTTTCGGCTGAATAACTACTTATTTTTGTTCGAGTTGTCCACAGAATTCAGTAGTTACAATACACTTACTAGAAGTCACAAAATATCTAGTTATTATTTTACTACCAGTAAGTTGAATTGTAAGTACTTACAATATACATACTTACTAGAAGCCAAAAGATAACTTGTTTTTATTTAATTGGCGCTAGTTAATAGACCTAATAAGTAGTTATGGAGCTAGTTACCAGAAGGTAAATATTCAGTACTGAAAACAAGACAACTAATAAGTAGTTATTTAGCTGATTATTGGTAAGCAAATATTCATAACTGAAAATAATAGCAGTGAAAAGTACTTACTGAGGTCATTACTTGCAAGTACTTATTGAGGTTTTCATAATAATAACAATTGTAATGACAACTACTTACCAGGTAACGTATGAAATAACTACGACCTATTACCAAAATTCAAAAAGTTTTTCCTGGGAAGGAAAAGCTTGATAAATACTATGGGGACTCTGCACCATCGATTTCAATGGCAAAAAATTGGTTTACTGACTATCGATGTGGTAGCACAAGTACAAATGAAAGTTCTGGACGGCCAATTGAAGTCAATACACCCGAAAATGTCGGAAAAATTCACGATATGGTGTTGGCCGATTGAAGAGTAACAGTGCGTGAGATTGTTGATACCATAGGCATTTCATATGGCAGTGTGGTTTCGATTTTAAATGATCAGCTGGGCTTAAGAAATCTGTCTGCAAGATGGATTGTTTGGAGTTATTTAACCGCAATTTGAATGAGTTTTTGCGGCGTTTTGTAACTGTGGATGAAACATGGATCCATTACAACACTCCGGAGACCAAGCAGCAGTCTAAACAATGGGTTTCTCCGGGTGAACCGGCTACGAAGAAGGCCAAGGCAAGTTTATTGGCCAATAAGGTGATGGCAACAGTTTTTTGGGATGCACGCGGGATAATCCACATCGATTACCTTCAAAAGGGAAAAACAATAAACGGCGAAAATTATGCCAACTTATTGGACCGATTTAACGAGGATTTAAAAAAAACGTCCCCATATGGCCATAAAAAAGATCTTTTTCATCAAGAAAATGTACGGGTGCACACGTGTGCAGTCTCAATGGCAAAATTTTATGAAATTGGTACCTCATCCACCATATTCTCCGGATTTAGCCCCCAGTGACTATTTACTTTTTCCGAACCTAAAGAAATGATGAAAAACAAATGCCTATTTTATGGACCACGAAAAATCCAATTTTTTGGAAGGGATACACAAATTGGAGGAACGTTGGACTAAGTGTATTAAGCTAAAAGGAGATTATGTTGAAAAATAAATTTTTTTTGTAAAAAAACTGTGTTTAATTCAAAAAGGCACGGACTTATTGATCCGCCCTCGTATAAATATCATCATATATGTACATACTAAGAATATTTTTCCACAAAAAAAAAATTAAACAACAAACTCTCATAAAGTTAATCTGTAATTCAGAATTCCTATTTCTTCTTAAAAGGTCATCAGTGCTGTCAACTCCTAATGAACAAAAAAGGCTTATTTTCGTACAAAAGTCGACTAAACAAATTTTTAATACAAAAAACGCATGTCAAAACAAAAATTTATTTGTTTGAAATAAACTTGAAAAAGGAATTGATTTTCGAACTAGGCAATTTTTATGACAATTCAATCAGTGTAATACAGTGATGTTATACGTAGGGAAAATCCCTATTCGCACGGATTTTCCTTTAAAAAAAATTCCCGTAGGAAAAAGAAGGACACATATTTTTAAATCATTAAAATGTAGGAACTTTTCAAAAATGTGGCAAAACTGTATATATTTCGCAATATTTTTCGATTGGTGACATAATACTTATAAAATTGTTGATATGGCAACATTACAAGTAGTTAAATTTCTATGGGTGAATGATTGCCGTCCTTTTCACCTTTGATTTTAAGCATAATTTGTAAAATTCTCTTGTACAAGAATTTAATTTTTCAGAGCAATAGTAGATAACTTGTTTAATTTGGGCATCAAAACTTTGGTCACCACAACGAAAAATTTTAATGAAAATTAAATTTTCCCCCTTTAGTCGATTTACCACTGCTACATGATAATACATGTAGTCATCTTTAAAATAAAATTTAGTACATCAATATGATTTGTTAGAACTAACGCTAAAACTTGATAATATACTGGTCACACTTTTTGTTTTTGAATTTTTTTGTTAGATATTTGTTAGGTGTGAACAAATCTTTAATTATAAAATCTTATCTTCAATTTGCATTGTCAGCTCTTTTTACAAGACAGATGTACCTTCCACTTAAATCATTTAAAACACTTGTACGATTGTTAGGAAGTCGCCAACGGTTTTATTTGCATTGATTTACTATCATTTAAAAAGTTGAAGGGATTTTTGTAGAGACAATTTTTTGAGCGCGTAGGGAAAAGTACGGATTTTTTTGGGCTGCGTAGGGACTTTTCAACAAAGTATACAACCTCACTGGTGTAATATATAAAACAGAACGGAAGGCTTCACTAGTTACTGTGATACCTACACAGAAAAAAGTGTTTTATCAATTAAAAAAATGGTTTAAAAAGTATTTAAATTTAATTAATGTAATAATTGAATCAATTATTTTTTTAGTTGAAAGAAAACTAAAAATTTAATTTTAATTTAATTAATATATTAGTTGTTTTTAAATTAATTTTCAATTAAGATTTTAATTAAATGACAAAAAATCTTAATTGACTTTTTTCGTTTAAAATAAAATAATTTAGTATTAATTGACTCTTATTCGACCTTTAACAATTTTTAATTAATCCTCTTATTTAAGCTTGAGGTCTTATTTCTTTTTTAAAAATATTCTCCATAGAATGGCTAAATCTTACACTGTGCAATGTATGACCAACCTCGAATTTTTTTTCGTCCTTAACATCCTTTTGTCCATAAGTTTTTTGCGATTTCTCAAAACATACTTGCCCTTTATCACCACCCGTTACGATGGCTCCCATGCAAATATGGCGTGTTATGAAATTCTTAATTTTAATTAAAATAAAATCAAAAGTTGTTGACAGATTTGAATCAATTACGGCTTGTTTTATTTGGAACTATAGGTGTAGAAAAAATTAGAAGCAAAGCCAATTTTTGATGAAATTTTAAAAAAAAAATGTTCGAAATTTTGCTAGTTATATTTTTTTTTTTTTCAAAAAAAATAAATATGTTTCTAAAACGTCTACGCATATTAGAAAAAAGTGTAATCTTCCGTTAAGGTAAATTTATTGCGGAATTTCTTAGTTTTTAGTTTATTTAATAAACTAAACCGTTTTTGGGTTACGCGAATATGTGATGTGCAACCTAGTCGGTGGAGTGATAAGAGTCAGATGATAACAGTTATTTTTTTTTTGAGTTTTGTATTTTTTGACCAAAAATAACATATATTTTTTGATTTTTATAAAAGTTATTCTTTAAAGAAATGTACGTGTTATAATTATTTATTTGACTCTAAATATTTATTTTAATGCGCATAAGATATCGCAATGATGATCACACATTTAAATAAATATTTAAGGACAATTAAAGTATTATATCACGTACATTTCTTTAAAGAATAACTTTTATTTTTGCTATAAAAAATCATAAAATAACTGTAATTTTTGATCGAAAAAATAAAAATCAAAACTTTAAAAATCATAATATTTTATCATAGAAAAGTTCATAAGGATCAATATGGTATACTTGAATCAGTTTGCCAGCATTTACTTCTATGCTTTTTTTGTTTTAAAATTTCAAAATAACTGTTATTTTCGGTCCCTGATTTAGTAAGTTGGCTGAAATTTCAATATAGAAACAAATTTTTTTTTGCGTTTTAAAGTGATTTTCAGAAGGCCGATTTACATGGGACCTTGTACGGTGTTTTTTTCTAATGTCATTATTCGTTACGGTTTAAGTCATATTAAAGTGTTTCTCTACATGGGACGACCTATCGCAAATTGTGGGCCAATTTTAACGAAATTTTCAGTCTTATGAAACTATGACACGCCTGTAACAGCATTATTCGTTTCGGTTTTAGGCGTACAAAAGTGTTTCCAAGAGTTAGTTTTATATGGAGTCTAAGGTAAATTATGGGCCGATCTTTTCAAATCTGCTAGTTTGGTTTTCAGTCTTATGGAACAATGACAGACTACAGCATTATTCATTGCGGTTTTAGGCGTACCAAAGTGTTTTCCTGCAGCTGGTTTTATACGGGGCCTATGGTAGGTTATTAATTGACCTCCACGACATTTGGCAGTCTGATTTCTGGTAAAACAAGTTTGTGCAAAATTTAATAACAATCTGTACATTCCGCCACCAATTTGGTTTTTAAAGCAGAATTATAAATTTTTTAGGGTAGTTGTTTCATATTATAACTTTTTTAGGGTAATTGTTCCACATTTGGATTTATAGCGTATTTGATTATTCAGCGATTTTGATGGATTTCAATACCAAACTGCTAAGATGAACTAGGAATAACTTGACACCGATATTGTTGTTTTCTTTTGAGTGGTTCGAAAGTAAGCGTGTTTTCAACAGATGGACAGCCGGACGGACATGGCTAAATTGGCATTACATTACTCAGGGACCAAAAATATATGAGGAGATCCATAGCAAAACACAACAATTCCACTATAACTTTTTTTGGGACAAATAAAAAAAATTTATAATAGCCAGATAACTGACGCTTTTTAAGCCTTGTTGTGGTAAAAGAGCTTTTTAACACTAAAACAATTCATAAAAAAATTAGTTTGTCTGGCAGTTAGTTATTTTTGTGCAATTGTATTGGAATGTAAGAAAATATAAACTCTCTGGTAATTGTTACTATTTTGTTGAAGCTTTGATATTGTTATAAGTAAGACCTGTGTGATTAAAATTCGTATTCGCTTTATAGTCATATTTGTATAGTATTTTTAGCTTTTCTGAAGCCCTTGGAAAAAGTTTCCTGACGAGCTGGCCTAAGCAACCAGCGAAATGCGCATAGAAACTAACTTTCCCTCAACAATAAATTTCAGTGTATTTATCAAAAATAAAAATTGGGAATTTAGCACGTCAAAGAGAAATCTTATTAATTAGTTAGTTATTAAGTTATTTGAAAAACAAATTTCGAATTTTTGCGTTTTAAAAAGTGGAATTTTGTTATGGAACTCCTCATATGCATATTTTATGGGATTTTAAATAAATATAAAAAAGTTGCAACATAAGTCTCTTTCAACACTATTGATGTAGGGCTTGAAAAAAGATTGAAGTGTACCTTGGCTGGAGTATACTATATTCAAGGGGGCTATGAGTACCCAAATCTGAGCACTTCTTAAAGAAAGTCTTAGCAAAAATGTTTAGCTTTGACCAGTTATCGTTTCTCTATGGAATTGGGTTTCGGTTTTTTGATTTCAACTAGTCCCCTTTGAAAAAAGGTCTGAATTTAAGTCTCTCCCTATCTCTCTCTCTCTCTCTCTAACCCAGAGCGTCAATTATAGAGTTGCTAAGACCAATTTATTAAAAGAACCACAACCAGCAAATTCCATTAAATCAAATATTATAATCAAGTTGCCATCTCAGGAAATTCCATGAATTTATTTATCCTCTTCTAAGGTACAATTAGACAAACATAAATTATCATGAACTAAACTTATTAGTATGCGTCTAAGCACAATATCTTAGAAACCACCCAATTCCTTATTTTAGCCAGTCTCCATAATATTATTTTAATTATACGTCTCTTACATTTTAACTGTAAAATATAATATAGAAAATTTAGAATAAAAGACTAAAAAACTAAAAAAAAAGGAATATGATTTAATAATTTATGATCACTAACATGAACATAATTTAATCACATAAAATCTGTCGTTCAACGCCTGACAACATGTGTACACATAGAAATTGCGTACATACTCGTTCCATGCGGCCGCACAACAACAATAACAACAACGACGACGACAACGACACCCGTAAGACACTAGACATTTTGCCAGTGAGTCAACCAGGTAGCCAATATCCAGGATGGAACTGGATAAACGAGAAAATTGTGTTTAAAGTTAAACTTTATTAAAAATCAATTCGTTATTAATAATACGCTTATGCCATTGACCATGTAAAAAGCAACGAAACAGAGAAAGAGTTGAAAGAGATGCATAAATTTTAAAATTTGCAACAAAACAGGAGGTATGAAATGAGAGAAGAAGAAACAAAATTAAAATTCTTACATTAAGTCACAAATCACAATTTTGCGTAAGTTTGTCAGACTGTTAATGGGTATCGGAGACATGTTCGGTAAACAACAATGCAGGGGTGAGCCAACTAAATGGGGACCATAAAAAATCAGTGTGCTACAAAATCGTAGCTAAAATTCGCAAATCAAACGATTCAAATGTATAATTTCGTAAGAGAAATTTGTGTCAATTGTTCCAACAGAACTGATCCTGGCATTTGTGAAAATAAGAAAATAAACTAATGATAATCACTTAACTGGTATAATAAATAAGAAAAAAAGGTAGATTTTTTATTGTTGTATTAATTTTGTTTTAATAATTTTTTTATATAAATGATTTTTTATTTATTTATTAGGACCGTTTTTAGAAAATGTTCCGTATTCACCGGTGGTGCGATGCACTTCTTTGGGAATATTTAAATATTTGTCCTTAAAATTAATTCTAGGACTTTTTCATTGGAAGATTACCAAGGACTTTCATTGAGAATAGATGAGTGAATGATCAAATGGTGGCTGTTAGTGATAGGTCCCATTCATATCAAGTGCTAGAACTAGGGCCGATCTCTGCCAACAAAGAACCTATCACGGGACTACTTTAGTGCTAGTTCGCTTCCCTCTAGGGTAATAATTGGAAAAGCTCCTAATAATATTTTTTTTTTGTTTTAATGGAATTTCGGTGAACTTAAAATAAGATATTGGAAGGCAATATTTGCAAAATTTCACTATTTATAGAGAATTTAAAAAAATATCATTCTTAATTAACCCTGGATGGTTACTGTTCGTCGAATCGACGAAGCTCATTTACACTTTATCATACAACCTTTTTATTTGTATTCAAATTACGCTCTTTTTTCAATAACATTAGCTGATGACGAAAGTTTTAAAAAATAATAAATTTCAAAACACAAAAATTATTTAAAATTCTTATAAAATTTGGAGAGAGAAGAAAAACTTTTATTATATATGCTTCACTTTATTTTAATTTATTTTTTAATAAAATGCTTAAATAAAAAAATTTCTGTTGATTTTTTACTTTAAAAATCGTTCCGCAAGGAATTTATTTAAACAGTTCGTGGATTCGACGAAGAGTAACCTTAATGTACTAAAATGAAGAGTGAACCTTTAGGGTTAAAAGTTTTAACAAAATTTCGTTATTTATACAAACTTAAAAAAATTTGTGTTTTTTGAAGCACTTAAGAGAAAAAGCGCATAATCGAGCGCTTCAATAAGAGAGCTCTTATCCAGCAGTAAATGATAACGAATAAAATATACAAAAAAGTTGATATTTTAGTGCTGACAACGAAGAAGGTTTTTAAGCGGAAAAAGGAAAAATGTATTATGGGGTACATAAATGATTGAAATAAGACATTTAAATAAGTAAAAGCAAAACATTAATGGATATGTTAATATAGTTAGCCTTTAAAAAAGCACTTTAGGAGTGCTTTGTTTGTATGTTTTATAAGGTTAAAAGAAGTGCTTATTGTCAGCAGAAAAACGTCCTCCAAACCGGGAACACCCCATACAAAAATCATCCCATCAGCACGTTTGAAGCGATTTGAGGTATGAATTGATACATAAAACGCGCTCCTTTTGAAGCACTTTTTTTACTGGGTCACTATTAATAAGAAATTTCTGATGAAATTTTGAATTCGATAGTTGCTTTGGCGATTTTCAACTATTTAGAGAACATTTGGGAACAGTTTGATTACACACGGCAACAAATGTTTAACCCATAGGCCAGACTCAGACTATGGTCTGAGTTGCGCTAAAAGCGAATCTGTATATAAGGTTTACTTTAAAAATTCATCGCATTATAGCGGCGCAAATTCACCTTTATTAATAAAACCTGTCGTCTAAAAGTCCTACCAATTAACTTTAAAAAAAATGTTTAGCCCTTGAAATAACTTGTTCCTTTTTTTTGAAATATTCAAACCTGAAGTTTAAAAAAGCCGGGGTTTCGTTATACTCGAAATATTTTCGCTTTTATTTATAAAAAAATAATTAAACAATTTTTACCACAACTTAAAAAAAAATAAAATTTTTAAGAGCTATTTTCGTGTGTTTGCTCAAATGTCCATAGTTTTCCGGAGTTTTAAAGAAAATAAACTACAAATACTGTGAAATATATCATAGAAAAAATTCGAAAAATAGAAAATGTTGAATACTCTACAAAAATTATTAACTTTCATGGATTATTAAAAAAAGGAGAAAAATCTGATCTATGGGGTTTTTTCTGTTCTCGTAAATATCGAACTGTTTTATAATAAATTAAACAAAAAACAAAAACAAAAAAAATTTTCCCACAACTTGAAAAAATTCATTTTAAAAAAATTGTTAATTTCTTGATTTTTGCTCAAATTTCCATAGCTTGAATTAGTTTAAAAGAAAATAAACTAAGAATCTAATAAGAAATAAATCCAAATATATACTATTGAATTTGTTATTATATTCTCTGGTGTAGGGTTTGAATGTTCGGGCTTAACCGACTATACTTTCTTACTTTTTATTTTTTCAAGAGCATTTTAAGCGTTTTTAGCATATTTTTCAATAAATGATGTTTCTGTATTTTTCACATTAATAATACGACTTTGGCTTAAATATATACCTTACAAATATCCAGGGACAGAAAATAACAGTTATTTTGATATTTTAAAACAAAAAAAGCATATAGAAGTAAAGGCCGAAATACCATATTGGTCCTTATGAACTTTTCTATGATAAAATATAATGATTTTTAAAGTTTTGATATTTATTTTTTCGATCAAAAATTACAGCAAAAATTACCTTGCGTTAAGAAATTTTTTCATATAAAATTGTTTTAATTTTTAAAAATTTGTATGAAAACATTTATCAAGTGAGGTGAAGTGTAGTGTAATATAATTTCTATTATTTTTAATAAGTAAACATTGTAATTTTTAAGGCACGAAGTGCATTTGCCCAACTCAGCCCTGTTTGGAAATCGTCTAACATCTCGAAACGCACCAAAATTAGAATTTTCAACTCCAGCGTTAAATCCATATTGCTGTACGGTTGCGAAACGTGGAATATGGCACCGCGCGATATCCAGTCCCTTCAGGTGTTTGTTAACAAATGCCTGCGTAGAGTCTTGCGTGTTTACTGGCCCTCATTAATATCAAATGCCCAACTCTGGATAGATACCAACCAGCAACCAATTGAGATGGAAATAAGAAAACGCAAATGGGGCTGGCTTGGACACACTCTCCGCAAGCCATTAGACGATATCACTAAGAAGGCCATAGACTGGAACCCACAGGGAAGCAGGCGCATCGGACGATCATCACACACCTGGAAACGCCAAATCATAACCGAACTGTCCGAGCTACGACTACAGTGGAACGAAGTCAAACATCGCGCTGATGATCGAGATCATTGGAATCAACTTGTGGCGGCCCTATGCTCCCCAGAGGAGTAATAGGAATATATATATAAACATTGTAATTAATTTACTTTATTTTTTTCACTCATGCAAATCTACACTACCCTAATGTATTATTGAATATTGGAAATGTAGTGGAAGTGTAGTTTGCATGCAACAACTATTTCTGTATCAATTGTAGTTTTAAGATACCGTTATTCTTGTATAAAAGAGAAAAGAATTTCAATAAAGGATCATTGAAAACATTGATTTAAAACTCGGCACTTTCCTTTCTTTATTCTTGGCATATAAATCTGCCAGCTTAAAGCTTTGGGCATATAAATCTGCCCTTTTAAACATTTATGCCAGTGGCGTTAATTAGCGCCGGCAGAACTCCTTCCTTAAACACCTCACTCACCCTAAGATCACTACAGAAGTATTTTAGAAAATAAGCCCCTTATTTTTTTGTACAAAAGTAGCTGTTATTTTTTGATTTTTATTTTCTTGAACAATAATAACAGTTATTTTTTGATTTTTATTTTTTCGAGCAAAAATAAAAGTTATTCTCTAACGAAATGTACGTGTTATAACTATTGAGTTGACTATATATATTTATTTAAATGTGTGATCATAATTGGGATTTCTTATGCGCATTAAAATAAATATTTTAAGTCAATTAAATAATTTTAACATGTATATTTCGTTAGGTAATAACTTTTATTTTTGCTCGAAAAAATAAAAGTCATAAGATAACTGTTATTTTTGTTCATAAAAATACAAATCAAAAAATAACTGTTATTATTGTTCAAAAAAATAGAAATCAAAATATAACTGTTATTTATGCTCGAAAAAATAAAAATAAAAAAATTAAATTCAATGAACTTAAGCCTAATGAAAAATACCTAAAAAAAAAATAACTTTTATTTCTGTTCAAAAAATTAAAAAATAAGTGTTATTTTTCTTCAAATAAAATTTAAAAAAATAAAAAATAACTGTTACTTTCGTTCAAAAAAATTAAACAAATATCAAAAAATATTTGTAAATTTTGATCAAAAAAATAAAAATCAAAAAATAACTGCTTTCATCTGAATTTTATGAAAAAATGAATTACTGTTACGGTCCCTGCAAATATAAATTTACATACCAAATTCTATTACGATCGGAGAATTGTTGTAGGTGTTATAGCGTTAAAAAAAAATAAGATATATGGCAGGATCTCAAGTCCTTGTTCCGAATTTAATGAAAATTTACACACACGTTGTTAGTTATATGGATATCAGCATGACTATTTTTTGTTATTTTGTGGGCATTATTAAAGCTTAAATTACATTTTTCAATTTCAAGGCACATGGGAGGTAGGCGCGTCCTTGGACCGATTTTTCCAATACTTCATATTTTTCTAGTTTATGATAGTGTACCAAATTTGAGATGACTAAAATGTGCTACTGTAAATAAACAAGTAAAATCCACAATTGTATTTTTTTAATCGAATGTGAAATGAAATTTCGACTACAGCCGAAAATCGAATTAATTTAATAACAGGCACCAAAATTTTGCCAAAATAAAACTATTTTTATAAAGTTTGGCAATATTAACGTTGAAACTAAGTTATGGAAATAATTGCTTATGCACACAGAGAAAAAATATTTTTCAATATGGTCACCTACAAGAAAACTATGTTTAACGAAAATTTTTAAACATGTTATGGTTAACCATAATATGGTTAACCAAGTTAACCATATTATTGTCACCGGCATCCATATTATGGTTAAATAAGTCCTTTATCAGTGAGCCACAACCATATTATAGTTGCCTCTAAACATGTTATGGTTAAATATGGGAATAATTTGTTTTTAAATTAACAATAGTATTTTCGTCTTTGCTAAGATCAACATACTATGGTTATAAAACAACCATGCTATTATAAGTGTTAAGCATATTTTTGTTAGAATTAACCATAACATGTCTGTAGGCAACCATAATATGGTTCCAGCTTCTTGGTGGAGGATAAATTTAACCATAATATGGTTGCCGGTGATAATAATATGGTTAAATTAACAATAATTTTAAATTTACTTTAAAAATTGTGTGGCCATATTGAAAAATGTTTTTTCTCTGGGTATGCTTGTTTATTTTCATCCCTATTAAGTTGGCCACATAAGTGTCAGCACTACCTGTACATAGTGGTAAATAGCCAGAAGCATTTGTTAATGCATAAATAAATAAATGCAAATGCTACAAACATCCTCAATTCAGTAGCATATTAAGGTTAAATAAAAATTTTCGTAGGAATATAAGAAAATTTTACCATATATATTATTTTACGTGGGCTAATTTACCATTCAACAATGTTATAAAAACAAGTAAAAAATTTTTTCTAACCGAGCAATAGTAAGATAGACCAGCCCGTTGTAGTGAAACAGGCTGGAACAGAGTCTCTAGCGGGACTTAAACCCGCAACCATTGCACTAATAGCCTAGCTCACTACCATCTAGCCTACCAGGGCGCCCATATCTGTCAAATTAAAGACGAACCTCACGTGTAAAAAAACGCTGTCTTCTGTGAATCTTTAATTTAACAACAAATAAAAAAAAAACTAAAATACTAACGAAAAATTTTTAGGCCATAAAAAGTTAAGAAATTTATATCAAATACACAGTAAAACCCCAAGAAATGGCTTTCAGGGAAGTAAGTTTGCGAAAATGTTCTTATATACCCGCTTAAAATCTACTTGAATATACAAACCGTCATGACATCTAAATGAAATTCTGTTAGTCCAATTTAGGCTTGACTTCATTAGAATAGAATTGACCAGCTATTTCGTTTTCTAGTTAATAGCCAGGGAGAGTGCGTTATCGTTGTAACGAATAATCCAATAAACTGAATTTTAAAAATCTTTAGAATGCAAAGACTGCAACAACTCAAGCCCAATTTTAATTTTAACATTTTGTATGTGTGTGTGTTGAGACCAAAGAGAGCAAAAAGAATGAAGAAAAATATTTTTTTCTTAAATTCGCATATTTTTTGGTTTCTGTTTTATTTTTGTTCGTATTTAAGTATTTAAGACTGTAGAGTGGTAAAAGTGTGTGTTTTAAATATTTACCTATCGAAGCCAATCAAGTTTCATATTTGTATTGCCGATATCGTTTTAGTAGCTGCAGCCAGTTGTCTGTCAGACGCAATATCGCATGTTTATAATACTTTTGCCAAGTAAGTTAATATATTTTTTTTTATATTTCTGCAAATTCATTCAATAGCCAAAATATCTATTTGAAGTTGGTTTTTTTTTGGAATTTTTGTTTTTCTAATGTCATTCAACAGCATTCCAAGAGTTTGGTGAGTAACCAAAAAGATAACAAACAACACCCTGACAAAATACTGCCATATTCATGCTGATGATATTGGCCAACCACATCACAGCAGCGAAATCAAATGTACAGACAAGAGCAACTAAAAAGCGCCAGTAAGCGCTAAAAATTTACGAACAGATTTATATTTTATAAAAAATCAATTTTACTCGTAATTGGAAACAGAAACCTGCGTTTTTTTAAGAAAATAATTTTAATTTGAGATAACTTTCATAAATATTATTTCTTGCCAAAAATTTAGGCCCTAATCATGTAAAACGCAAAGCAACGCCAAAGAAATACATTGAAAGCAAAAATAAAGTCAAAAATATTTTGTAATTTTGTTGTTGCTTTCCACAGAAATTCATGTAACGTTTTAACATTTTCAACGCCAACAGCTATGCAGCGATTGAAATTTTAAAACGCAATGTAAATTTATTTAGAAAGCAACAGCAAAATTACAAAATATTTATGAATTTGTTTTTGCTTTCAATATAAGTGTTTAGCTTTGCGTTGCGTTTTACATGATAAGGGCCTTAGTTTTTTTTTTTTTTTTTTTTTTTTGATGAATAAGCTTAATTTGGTATAACTTTTATTTTTTCCTAAAAATCAAATTTTGTATTGGAATTTCGTTAAAAATTTTAACTGAATGTCTGAAGAAAAGGGCAAATGGCTTGAGGTTATTTATAATGTCGGATAGCCAGGCTGCTTTTAGAGCACTATCTTCTTTAGAAATTAAGTCCAGGTTGGTCATGGACGGTTTGGCATCTCTGGACGATCTGGGGAACCACAACGAATTGAATTTGTGTTGGGTACCCGGCCATGAGGGCCATGAGAGCCATGTGCTAAGCTTACTGCATAGCAAACAGGAGCACTCGTCGCTCATTTATAGCCCCAGATCCTTTAGTCGGCGTCCCTGCAAGTCACATTAACGAACGTGAGTTCCTTCACACATGGACGTCCATTTCAGGATTAAGACAGTCCAAGAGATTTGCGACTCTGTCCCGTAGCAGGGCAAGTAGGCTACTTCTTCTTGTGAAGGGGGAACTTAGGCTACTTGTGGGGCTATTTACAGGGCATTGCGGTCTCAGATACCATCAGCATATAATGGGTAATGTTGGTACCTAGATATGCAGGTTTTGTGAGGTTGATGACAAAACGTCGGAACATCTCCTCTGCTGCTGTCCCGCTTTATGGACGTTCATGCGGAAATTTTTCGGGGGGCAAATGATGGGCCCAGCTGTAATATACGATCTTTCATCTAGGACTTATACGTATCCTGAACCTGATATGGTGATATACACAATGTGCATTACACATGCTGCACAAAAGATCCTCTGGGTCACGGTGCGTACGGCCTTCTTTACATCTATCTAACTGGATATAATTCTGTTAACTCTGCGTGTTTGGAGAAAATAAGTCTAATATGTGATTGATGTCATAATATATCAAAAATCGATGTTCATATGGATATTTTTATAAAAAGAACTTTAATCGGCTGTAACTCAGTAAATAAGAAAATTTTTCTTAAATGAGCCTAATGCGCGACCACTTTTATTTCTTGCCAAAAATCAATTTTTTATGGGAATTTCGTAAAAACTTTAAACTGAATATAAGTCAGTAAGTTCTGCGATAACTGAGAATGCAAAATTAATTTATGATCACTTTTATATTTTTGCAACAATCGATTTAAAGGATGGTCCAACCATAATGCACAATGTTAATTGTGAGTCACACCTTAACGTCAAGTGTTTTGAACAATTTAATTCGACATTTCTTTCAGTGTTTGACAAATTCAAGCATGGAGAGATACACAATTGTGCAGCGCGTTAAGATTGTTGAAGCCTTTTACGAAAATAGCCATTGAAATCAAAATGCATTTCGTGCACTTCGTGATTGTTTTGGTCAGAATAATCGACCTAAGTGGGTTCGTTAACAAGCAGAATTGCCACATTTGGGCAAATGAGATTGCACGAGTGATTGCTGAAAAGCCGATGCATCCACAAAGAGTGACTGTTTGGTGCAGTCTATGGTCTGGCGGCGTCATCTTCGAAAATGAGGCCGGCCAAGCAGTTACCGTAAATGGTGTTTGCTATCGCGAGATGATAACGGACTTCTCGTGGCTAAAAATTAAGTACAAGGACCTAGACACAGCCAAGGAAACAATGGCTCTTTTGTGCGAGAAATTTAATGGCCTTGTTATCTCACGTCGTGGCGATGTTAATTGGCCGCCATGTGATTTGACACTTCTTTCTTTGGGAATATTAAAAGGAAAGAGTGTACGTCAATAAGCCAAGAACAATTCAAAAGCTAAAGGATGAGATAATTTGGCACACTAGCGACATTGAACCTCAATTAAGTCTCAGTGTCATTAAAAATATGAACCATCGGATAGAGGAATGCCACTGAAGCCGTGGCGAGCATTTGGACTATATTTTGTTTCACGATTGTCATAGATACTTTTATCATAATAAAAAATATTAAGACAATTCTCTGAAAACTTTTTGCTTTATTTACAACTAGCTTAACCCGGCGTGCTTCGCTACCCCAACCGTTATAAAATGAAACAAAAAGTATTTATATATAAACAAAATTTCTTTTATTAAATTATTAATTAATTATTGCTATGCTTAAGGATACACAATAATTTTAGTTTTTCCATCTGAAGCATAAACATATAAATCAGTTGGTTTTCCAACACGCGAGCATGCAACATAAAGCTCTCCATGCGAGAAACAAGGATTTGCTAAATTTAAGCCACAAGCTTGTAGAGTTTGCAATTGGGCTTTGTTTATAGTCATAGGAAACGAAAACCGAACAGGAAACTGTAATCGTAGGCGTGCCACCGCCTCTTTGTCCAACCACAACTTAACATAGCCTAGGGCTCATTAATTCATAACAACAGCCTACTGTGAGAATTTGTTGACGATCGGTTCAGTAGTTCATTAGATATAATCGACATAAAATGGCATGGCCTCTCTCACTTTTTTCATTCAACGTATTTCTATTCATAACAAAACCATATATACCAAATATCATCATCCTACGCCAAATAGTGGCTAAGATATGAGGATTTTATGTTTTGGGTTGTATGGACGTGGCACCGCCCCTTTTTCCAACCACATCTTTATATAGATTAAAATTCAGTAACTTAAGGCAGTCGCCTACTGTGGAAATTTGATGACCATCGGTTCCGTAGTTTATTTGATATGGTGGTATTTACTTTTCTATAAAGGGCCGTGGCTCCTACTAACATCATATATACTAAATATCGTCATCCTATGCCAAAAAATGCCTAAGATATAACGATTTGAAATTTTGGGTTGTATGGGAGTGGCATCGCCCCTTTGTCCAATCTCAATTTTTTACAGTCTCTTCCAGGGTCACAATTATATTCTGTGAAAATTTCAAGTTGATCGGTCAAGTGGTTTGGACTCCTGTAAGGCACAAATATTTATATATATATATGTATATACAAACATACATTCACTTTTATATATATATAGATTAACATCGTGCGTTTTATATGGAAACTTCGATAAAATTTTAATTGGCGGTAACTCAGTAAATAATGCATTTTTTGGACAAATAAATTTAATTTTTGATCACTTTTATATTTTAAAACAAAAATATTTTTTTATTTGAAAATGTCGATTAGAAAAAACTTTAATCAGTTGTTTTTCAATAAAAAATTTCGATCAAATCAGAATTATTACGGTTCTCTATATCGAAAACGAATCTGTAGTAGACTAAAATAACACATAACCTGTGTTCTTTAATCTACTAAAAAATTCCACTTACGTTGTTACCGACATCCAGAACCGTAATAAGGCCGAATGTTTATATTTATTAATAATCTTATCTATTTTCCAAAAAATAGCCACTCATACCTATTGACGTCGTTGCAGCGAAGCCGGCATTAAGTTCCTGGCTCGAATTGGACCCGTAACATTCTTTGATACACATGCTCACTAACAACTGGCTTACACCAGATAAAGCAAATAAAATCTTTAATGGGCTGTAACTCAGTAACTACTGCGTTTTTTTTGGGAAATTTCTAGGGAGGAATAGAACTATTACAAAAAAGCTTAATAAAATACATAACTGAAATTTAGCTCATAGAATAAATTCGAAAAATAAAAAATTTTTAATATAATAAAGTAGCTTATGAAAAGAAATAATTCCCAGATTCTATTTTCTAAATAATTTCCCTAAAATCTCCCTAAACACATGATTTTCGAATTTAATTTGCTTAAAATGTTTTGAAAATTTTTTTGGAAAAAAAAATTCCGCAAATAAGTTCTTCTTCAGGGTCTTTATAACAGTGGTGGAATAGTAGAATAAACACAAAAATCCAAAATTTCCCCTGATTTGTTTCTGCAATTGTAAATGCCCTTTAGAACACAGTCTTCTTTTAATCACATATTTATTAAGTTTATTTTGCATGAAATGAAAAGTAAATATTTGTAAAAAACCACACATTTAACGTTCTTTTGTAACTTCTTTCTAAACAATTTCAAAGTCATACGAAAAATGTCCTTTAATAGAGGCTAGAAATGTCTTAATCCTTTTCATTTAATCTCCACATCATTTAAATGATGATTTCAAAAGTCATTCATTAAATTTAAAAAATTCAAGAGATAAAACACATTCTATTCATAGAAATAATATTAAGAAAACATAAATGAAAAGAATGTCCTTAGAAACTAGAATTGTATGCAATCTATAAAATACTACTTTTCTAACACAAATATTACAATATTTTTCTTTGTGCTCTTATAATTCACATGTGTCAACGGCAAATACAAAGAGGCTTTTCATAATTATAGAAAGTTGTTCATAAAAGTTATAGTGGTGCTGGCATTGAGCTAAGTGCATTTTATAATTGACAAGAGTAATCCGATGCGCTTCGCTGCCCCCCATTGAAATTAAATTAGAAAAAAAATTTTTAAACAGTTTGTACCAAATTTCAAACTTCGGAAATTATTCTTCTTTAGTTATGTAGTCACTTATATTGTCCTTGTATGGGAGGTTCCTCGTTTACTTTTCAAGATCAGCTTGCTTTTTGACAGATATGTGTTGTTAAAAATTATACTCAAAACGTTCTATAAATAGTTGATCGTAAAGTTTTGTGTATTTGGTATCTTCATGGTACACAGAAAAATTTTTTTTCCCAATTAAAGCATTAATCAAAAATAAAATCAGTTTTATTTAAAAATTTAATCAAGTGAATTAAACGTTTAATCAAGTGACTTAAACGTTGAATCAAGTGAATTAAACGTTTAATCAAGTATATCCTAATGGGGAGAGAAGTTAAAATCGCTATTTCTGTCTGTCCGTGTGTCCGTTGAAATGGATTTTCCGAAGACCCCAGATACGATGGAGACTCGGTAATTATATATTTTTGTCACATTTAGTCCGCAGCTATTTGCTATGAATTTACCCCGGATCGGTTCACAAACGGCTGAGATATGAGCCAAGAACTATGACTGCTTCTAATTTAACCCAGAAATCCGTTATTGTTGTTTTTAAAATTTGTCTAGATATATCTGGAAAACGGCAAGAGCCAAAGTTTTTAAATTAGGTGCAACAACATCCGACAAAATGTTGGCGGAATTGAAGAAGTGGGCCTTGCACTTGCCTTTTAAGGACATATAGGCTATGATGGCTTAAGTTATTTGTATTTTGGATTTCCCTAAGCCCCAATATATTTTCATACAGCTGTAGGGTACCAGCTTGACAAAAAGCGTTACAATGAACTGGCAAAATAGTTTCAAAAAAAATTAAATTCAAACTATGCAACAAGAGCCACTTTCGGTTAAGCTAATTGAAGTCTGATTTATTCAAGGGCCACAGCCCTTTTTGTACGAAATTTAATATATTAATTACTTATTTTAACTGAATGTAATTACTACAATCATACATTTGTTCTCTTTCAGTGGCATAGAATTAACGAGGAATTTCTGCTTCATATAGAATGCACCCATTTACATTTAATTCTAAAAAGTGTGCTACTCAAACATATTCTGATTGATCAGTAATTGTTAATCGTTGTTATTGATAGTCATTGCACTATATTAGTACGTATGAAACGTACACATGTAAGGTACACTTCAAGACTACACCTTTAAAGAGACCCATTATGCATGAGGCGGAGAACTTAAAATCGTCACTATCTTCTGTGACAGCAGATTTGAAAGTTCTCAGTGTTTTTAGGTTAGTTTAATCTAGCAATGCATAATGAATAGACTCATGCCAGAGCAATGTCGGCAAATGGGCCTATAATTTATTTAAAACTTAGCTCCTTGATAAAGCACAATTTGGTTTGGTGCGCAAAAAACAAACATCGATTATCAGAACGTTATAGTCAACAGAAAGCGGTTTATACCAAAAACTTACGAACTTTTTCGTGTCGCATCGAATTTGAAAGTCTTTGGATGGATGAATCGTGACATATGTCGCCTTTGGCGAACGGATAATTTAACTATTTTGACCTTTTAACTGGCCACTACGTTCGTGTGATTAACTTCTGGAGAATAAATAAAATATAAATAACAAATAAATAACTAAAGTTTTTTCGAAATGAATTTATTACAAATTATTTTTTAACCGGTACCACTGTGTAATGCTTTCACAGAAAAAAGTCTTTTATAAATTAAAAAAATGGTTTAAAAAGTATTTAAATTTAATTAATGTGATCATTGAATCAATTATTTTTTTAGTTGAAAGAGAATTAAAAATTTAATTTTGATTTAATTAATATTTTAGTTGTTTTGAAATAAATTTTCAATTAAAATTTTAATTAAATAACAAAAAATCTTAATTGATTTCTTTCGTTTAAAATAAAATAATTCAAACATGTAGAATTGTTGTTGGGAATTGTCAATATTTATTTAAATAAATTAACACATTGTTTGAAATGGCAAAGTTTTTTGATAATTTTTTTTTAATTAAAATTAAAAATATAATTTATTAAAAAAAACATATTCACAATTTTACAATTTTTAGTAATCATTTTGGTAATAGGTGCAAAATCAACAAATTGTTTGCTTGATATTATGAATTTGGTATAAATTTGGTGATTGGAGTAATTTAATAATTATTTTTGTGTTGATATGGTAAATCGTAACAAGGATATTATGATAACCATTCTCCATTCCAGGCGCCGCTTGTGACGTTAGCTGTAGTCGAGGTACAAGCCTCAGCCTAGACTCACCCACCACATCGCTGCAAGATCGGTATCCAAGGTGGTGGATGATTACTATATTATACGATTATAATGTGATTACTATAATCATATTTTGAATCAAAACATGATTCTTGCTGACTATAATATGATTATTTTTAACCATAACATTATCACTTGGCATCATTATTTTTATTACTTCTTACATTAAATTAGAATAGGATGAAATAAAAACAAATAATTATTAAGGGGAAAATATTATGATGAAATATTACGAATATATTTGGTCATAATATGATATCTTATGATTCTAATAATAATTGACTATAATCATAATCTTATCATAACATGTTGCTCTTAGAATATATTTAACACAACCATGTTTTTTCTCTGCGCGTCTAGGGATAAGAAAAGTTTCGGGTCTATGCAGATAAGCCCGAAACGATTGAGCACTTGAATGCGAATATTCGACGAATTGTTGCCGAAATGTTGACTCATTGGCCACGAAGGGTGGGTAGGTTAGGCCATCTGCGAGCTAGCTGCTGTGGAAACATTGCCAAAATCAAATTAAAATTTCAAATTAATAAAGCCAATTCGATGGATATATAACTACAACGATTTGCTTTAAGGCCCAACTGTAATATGCATAAGCTTGCTTAAGGTTCTGTCAAAAATTAACAAGAAGCATATCAAATACATTTAAAAAAAACAAAATCAAAATCAAAAACCAATTTGATTCTGTACGGAAAACGCGATCAGTTTTGCACTTTGCTTGAGCAAATGACAGTTTAGTAAAATTTAACAAGAAGTTTCATTAAGTTCGATATGGATTGACACATATGATTATCAAATTGGCTAAATTGTCATCAGGGTCCAAAATTTCAATTATGTCATCAATGGGATGAAAATAATATTTATGAAACGAAATATTATGTCACCGCATTGATGGCAGCTTGTCATCGGATTGATGACATGATTTATTATGTCAATGAACTGATGACAGTTTATCATCGCACTGATGACATGATATATTATTTCATCGCGCTGATGACAATTTATTATCGCACTGATGACTGTCTGTCTGCACTGGTGTCAAAATACATCAGCTTTATGACGCATTTTCTATCAGTGAACAAATGTGGCAGCGAATAGATGCCAGTGTAGTCATAGCGTATATGACGCATAAAATATGTCAAAATTTTAGGATGACGTTCGTCATTGGATGTCACTTGTTGCCTGCTTGATACCATTTGCAATAACATTGATGTCATAATTCTGAAGTTATGAAGATCAATATGAAGATAAGTGCATGTATTCGCAAAATTGCTTAAGCCAACTTAAGCATATTATAGTTGGACCTTTTCTTTTTCAATTTAAAACTGTCCGTCTTCAACCAAAAACACCCATTATTATATACAATTCTCCACTTTAATGTATTTTTTTTTTTGTAATTATGAGCTTTAACTGAAGCATTCTCTATATAATAACTGATCAGTAGTGTCATTTCCAATATATTTTAGCGACAATAAGGAACATGTACATCAATTAGCTATAAATGGCCATTAACGATTATTGTTCACACTCCATTTTATGAATAACTAATAAAAATTTACACCTCGTTTTGTTGCAAAAAGGCATTTTTAATAACCATTTTGTAACACGAAAGGAATTCACTAGTGTGAAGTATAAAGCACAAGATCAGTTGCATGAATTTCATTGAAATCGCTGGTGTAAAGAAATAATGCAGAAAAATAGCGTAAAATATGGTTTGAAATATGGCAAAAATAATTCTCCATTTTAAATTTCTTTGTAATAATTTTTTTACAATAAAAGACTGAACAAATTATTAACGAGAAAAATTTAATTGCCATTTCTTTTTAAGTTTAGAAAGAAACTAAAAGACTTTGTATAATTATCTCTGGCAACTTGTTATAAATTTCTTTAAAGTCAATATTAAGGTTAATATTTTTTCTAAAGTGAATTTTTCTAAATTTCATTAATATTTTTTTTTAAATTCTTTAATCTAGATCTGTTTTCATAATCATCTTTTTTTCTATTCTTTCTTTTTGAGCATTCATAGAAGACAAAGTTCATTTGAAATGATTAACTTTTCAAATATAATTCAAGTCACATAGCGTCATTTATGTTATACGGCTGTCATGACCAACTGTCAACTCAACTTTGAAATTGTAACAAAGAGTTGTATTTTGTTTGAAAAAAAAAAATTAGCAAAGTGGAAAATGAAAAAAAAATAAACTACAAAACAAATAGACAGAAAGCTAAAAATTATGGAGAAAAAAATGGCCAAATGAACTTGTACTAAATCATCAAAAGAAAGAAACTCATTATATAAACAAACACACAGTGAGTGATGAGAGACTGTGGATTCACATCACACATTCATGTTAATACACAAAAATAGGAGGGTGGTCTGGGAATTTCTAACAACGCAATGTGCGCAATGGCCGCAGAAACAAAAATTTTTCGAGGGCAAAAAAAACATCCATAAATTTGGGTTACAGCAGATGAAACCACAGCGCAATCTGTAAAGGCTGAGTTAGGCGAACGTTGCTGTTTCCGTAACTTACTGTAACGGACTGTTTGCACGTTGGTGCACTTATAGAACATCTAAAAACGTGTCATATGTTTTTCACATACATAAACAAAAAAGCAATAGTATACATAAAACAACACACACAGTGATGGGAAATCAAAAGGCTTAAATGTTGACCGTTGTGCAGAACAAATACAAAGTGATTAAAATGGTATTAAAACAGTATTTAGTGTAAGTAAAAAAACATTAATAATTAAATATCTGATATTTATATTATAGATTTACAATAAACAAATATGTATTTCAGCATATACATACACATTTACATATATTTTTTTGTAAATGTGCATAGACAAAACAATATTTTGTAACCTTTTAAAGCCTTGTATATATTTCTCATTTCTATTGTATGTGCATATGCATTTATTTATTTTGTACATCTAAGCATATGTATATTTATATATATTTAAATATGTTGTTTTGTAAGTGGTTTTTTCGAAAGTCCATAGATATACTGGAAAAAAGTACCAAAAAAAAAGAGCGAAAATTACCGCATTCAATTTAATATACAAGCAGGCCATCACTGCTTTACAACTGTCACGTAACGACGGCAAGAAATTCTAATTTATACAGATTGAGACGTTCCGTTACGTGACATTTAAATTCGGTAAGCATTTACATTGTAAGCAAATAACAAAACGGACCAGACGTTTCGTTAGGGGTCGTGGACGTTCGGCTAACTCTACCTTAAGGCAATGGGTGGAGATCTTAAAGCCAGTGATTGCTTCACTCTTATATCCTATTTAGTTGTACGATTCATCAACACAAATTGTGTGTGCTCAAAAAGTAGGGCAGCGTGAAATACAAATTTAAAGAATTGAACCGATCTTCATGAAACTTTAACAGTATATTACAGATGGTCTGGAAGGCTTTATATTTTTTAGAAACTTTAATTGGGAGCGCCACCTCCCATACAAAGACAATTTTCCAAATTTGGTACAATCATCTTGGTTATGAATACACAACTTCTGACAAAATTTGAGCGGGATTGGATAAGTGGGCGTACCACAAAATATAATTATTTGTATCTAAAATACGGTAACAGAATAATTGCACTTAACTGAATTATCAATCACAACAACACAACCAGCCTAAAAAACTGGGCGTGATTGGAATGGTGGGCGTGGCATCTCCCATACAAAGATATTATAGATTTCTGTATGTCTAGAGAACGGCAAAAGTTAAAGTTTCCAAATTAGGTACAAGCATCTTGGTAAGTAATACACAACATGTGACAAAATCTGGGCAAGACTGGAGAAGTGGGCGTGGCATGAAATAGATTTATTTATATTAGAGAAAGGTATGAGAAAAGTTGTCCAAATTTGGTACACATAGCTTGGTTATCAATACACAATAGCTCTAAAAAATGAACGGAATTGGAGAAGTGGGAGTGGCACCTCCCATACAAAGACATTATAGATTTTTGTATATATTTTTAATAAAATTGTAAACAAACTATGGTTATTTTAACCATATTATTGTCATTGACAACCATAGTATGGTTAAATTAGTCCTCCATCAAGAAGGCAGCACAACCATATTGTGGTTGCCTCCGAACATGTTTTGGTTAATAATAACTAAAATATGTTTAATACTTATGGTAACATGGTTGATTTTCAACCATAGAAAGTTGCTCTTGCAAAAGAGAAAAATACTATTGTTAATTTAAAAACAAATTATTGTCATATTTATCCATAACATGTTTAGAGACAACCATAATATGGTTGTAGCTTCTTGATGGAGGACTCATTTAACAATAATATGGTTGTCGGTGACAATAATATGGTTCAATCAAACATATTATGTTTAAAATTTTCTTTAAAAATAGTTTTGTTGGACGTGACCATATTTACACATGTTTTTTCTCTGCGTTCATACAAAGAGATTGTGGATATCTTAATATCTGGAGGACAGCAAGACTCAATGTTTCCAAATGGGGTACACGCATCTTGGTATGCAATGCACAACATCCGACAAGTTTTTGGAGGGGTTGAAAATGTGGGCGTGGCATAACATTTTTTTACTTATTTACTTATATCTAAAGAACGGTAAGAGCAAAATTGTCAAAATTTGGTACAAACAGCTGGGTTATCGATAAGGCACAGCTGTAAATAAGAAGGTGGGAGTGGATTACTGGGCGTGGTACTTCACATACAAAGGCAAAACAGATTTCTGTATATCTAGAGAGTGGTAATAGCTAAAGATGGTACAAATAGCTTGATGATCCAAAGTGGGCGCGATTAGATAAGTAGACGTGGTACAAAATAGAATCCCGTATATTTGAAGAACAGTAAGTGTGAAGTTGTCTAAATTTGGTACAATTAGAATAGTTATCGATATACAGACAGCCTCTTGAAGTAAAGTATGGGATTGGAAAAGTGCGCGTGGGTCAAACTAGATTTCTGCATATCTAGAGAATGGCCACAGCTACAATTTACAAATTTGGAACAAATATATTGGTTATAAATGATCAAAATCTGTATAAGAACCACTGCACTATCTTAGACATAAGCGGGACAACTAAAATGCTAATACCATATAGATTTCTGTCTAACTGATGAATGGTAACAGTAAGAGTATTCAAACTTGGTACAAATAACTTTGTAAGAATTGCAAGAGATCTGTATGGAAAAAACTACATATATTATTTAAATTGGGTGCCCCGGTAGGCTAGCTGGTAGTACGCTAGTCTATCAGTACCGGGGTTGCGGGTTCGATTCCCGCCAGTGACTCTGGTCTCCTGCAGACAAGCAAAAAGCTTCGCGGGAATTAGTGTAGGAATAATAATAATAAAAAAAAAAAAAAAAAAATGAGGGTAACGAAGCGCACTGGGTTAAGCTAGTGTCAAATATTTTCTGCTATTTCATTATGATACGCTAAACTAAGTTCGAATAAAAAGCAATTCCTCTAAATATTCGAAAATAAGACACAAGCGGAACTCTTGAAAAAGAGCTTTACTTAACGGAATTAACAATGACGATACTAACGCGACATTATTTTTTACTCCAAAAATAAAAAAATGTCCGATTTATTAATAAAGTGTTATACAAACAAAGTTAAATTCACTTACAAAAATAAACTTATAGACTTTTTCAACTCCATCGGTTCTTTTTGTTTAGCCTTAGTCAACATCCCTCGCATTTAAATGTAAACAAAGAATGGAGTTTCTGTATGGTACTCCGAAACTAAGAATTAGATCAGCTACATCGCACTTCCATACACATATTAGGAATTTCTGACTAATACGCATACACTTATTTATATCCATAAAAACGCATTTCATACATATTTTCCTTTGCATTTTTCCAATTCAAGTTACAATTTGACTTCTCCTATACAATAAATAACAGACAGATAGACAGACAGACAATAGTGAATTATAATGTTGCCTCTTTGTATAAAAATTATTAAAACGAAATCAAACACAGAAAAAGATCAAAAAACAATTGATGCAAGTAAGTGTGTGCACTTCAGTTGTTGTTTCGTTTGCTGCTGTTGGTTATTGTTGCATCTCTCACATTGCAACTGGCGATGATGCTGTTGCCACTTTAGTCTATGGCAAAACGTTGATGATGATGATGATGATGACGATGATGAACAATTGAAAATACTATTGTAGACACATTTGCTGTGCGTTAAGTTTGGTCTAATCAAACGAAACATTTTATGATTTTTAGTTTCGATTTTGCTAATGTCGATGATGTTGATGATGACGACGACTGTTGTTGATGCTGATTGTTGTTGATGATGGCCAGTTTATTTCCAAGAATTTTATATTTCATCAAATTGACGTATGATCCATATTTCCCACTGTATAATTGAGGAAAATGCTACCATCCAACAAGTTCTAGTATAAACTGCAAGCATTAATTCGTACAGAGTTAGCGCAGGGAAGTTCATTAGAAACAAAAGGCAGTGAATAATGTTGAATGAGACGTCTTGGTGGGACTGGAAGTAGGAGATTTTAGTTGAAACCTTTTTAGAAGATTTCCTAGAGAAAGAAAAACATTTTTCGAATGTCCGACTATTTTATAAGATGAGTCAGATTGTTTTCTTTAAGTTTCAAACGCACCCCTTTTTTGCTACACCTCTCTTGACCATTGCAATGATATCAATCATATTTATGGCAAAAGAGGCAAAATGTCAGTTTTCTTTACTGATGGTCTATTACAAACTTGGTAAAAATCATTGTAACATCAGAAGTCCATAGACTTTTATGTTTATGGTATGCGTATGGAGTTAAAGTCTTTTAATTTTTTTTTTTTTTTTTTTAGTTTGCTAGTGCATGCAGAAGAAGTTGTTAAAAATTTTCAACTGGCATCATCTGCTAATAAAATTGCTTCTTACTGATTCACGGTACAAGTTTAATCGCCTAAAAGCGTAATAAAATCGAGTTTTTGGGGGCTGGATATATTTTATTCACGAATAATAAAGTCTTGGCTATAAAGTCTTGAGCTAAAATAAGTCTTAAACAAATTTAAAATTCTGTTCGCAACAGAACATTGATTTTTAAATATATATAAGAAATATTTCTAGAAAAGATTAAACGAAGGATCATTGATCCTTAAAAACACGTCTATAAATCTCGAGGTTAATCAAAAAATTTATTTGTATGCAGATGATATTTCTATTTTTTACCCCTATAAACATTTTTTTTTTTTTTTTCATTATTTATTTATTGAATCTTCATATATTAAATATGAACTAACAATAATTAATCAAATCTTATCCTAATATTTGCTTTATGTCCTGCCAGTGCCAAACACAAAAGATTTAGTCATCACGGTTTCTGTTTACATATATAGGTGTTTATCGCTCATCTGATTGGGTGAGTGCTGCAGTGTCTCTTCTTCTTAAGCGAGTGTGGCCGCCATAATTTAAAATATTTCGAGCTAATGGATTTGGGTGCAGTACCAGCCTATAAACATGAGACAGCGTTAAGAGCCTACATGCAGAAAGATGCATGGTTTTCACGAATAATCGCGTAAGTTATAAAACCAAACTTTTCAGGAGAGCAAAAACAATTATTTTTTTCAATTGCGGCTTCTGTAGATGCTTTTTTAAACTTTTTTCTTTACTATCCTCTTAACAGTGACTTTCTACGTATTATACATAGTTTTCATGAAAAAATCCTCACAGGATCACAATCTGTAAAACGATTAAAAATGCATATGTTTGATTGACTCATAAAGTGTGTGCAATATAACATCATATCTCCACATAAGTTCTTTTTTGTGAAAATAAATGTTATCATTTTAATCACACATGACGACTTACGTTGTTATTTTTACGACTTAAGTTGTTATTAATAGAAAAATTTTCAAAAAATACTTTCATATTTTTTGCACGAATAACAACATAACATCACATATGCTTTTTATTTGGAAACATATTCAGCAATTTTACAATTTTTATCGATGTATGTCGACATAAATCGTTATAATAGCAAAATATTTTATTAAACAGTTAACTTAAGTTGTTTTTAGCAGAAAAAAATTAATAATACTACATTATATTCTAAAAAGCTTAATACTTATAAAAACCTAATGCAAAATGTAACACTTTGACATCATTATCTCAATTTCGGTAAAAACCGACTTACGCGATTATTCGTGAAAATCACAGAAATAAGTTAGTCATTAATGCAACAAAGACTAAAGTTATACGGTTTAAGCCACATTTAGATAATAATGATGACTTTGGTGTTATTGTGAATGGAGAAGAGGTTTTGGAGTGTAACTCTCTAAAATATTTAGGTGCAATATTGCAAAGCAACCTAAACTGGAACCTACATATTGAAAATATTAAATCAAAAATATATTCAATAATAGGAATTTTATATAAATTTAAATATAAGTTTAATGAAAATACAAAATTAATGCTTTATCAGACGTTGATTCAAAGTCACTTGAATTATTTAATAACTACATATGGCTACAAAAATAGTACAGAATTGCAGTCTCTCCAAAGATTGCAAAACAAGGCGCTTAAAACCGTATATAACCTGCCATTAACCTACCCTACGATCACATTGTATAAAGAAGTTTGTAAAAGTATCTTACCCGTAAAAGGAACCTATAAACTACAATTGCTAGTGTTTGTTTTTAAATCTCTCAACAATATTGGTCATAATACGATAACCTTCTCAAGGAATCAGACAACTCTGAATACCAGAAACAGTTCCAATTTAAGAACAACAAGATGCAGACTTGAAACCACAAAGCAGAGAATTGAATATATTGGATGTTTTCAGTACAATAGTTTGCCTCAATATTTAAAAAATATAAATACTATATCTGCTTTCAAGAAGAATGTTAAAAAATTCTTATTAAACAATTTAGAGATGCTTCTAAGATAATTTTTCGCTTTAAATTTTTTATATAACATTGTAAATAATGTAAATTTGTATATCTATCTATATATATAAAATAGGATGTGTGTATGTATGTAACGAATGGACTCCAAAACGGCTAGGCCGATTTTGAGGAAATATTCAGGAAATCTTCAGAATATTCAGGCGGGTGACACTGTGAAGTCTGATTTTCAGTCTGGGGGCGGAGGGGCGTGGAAAAATCCATAACTTGAGAACGGCTTGACCGATTTGAACGATTTTTTCTTTAAAATGATCACCATGGTCCAACTTAGGTTTTTATGGAAAGAAAATTTTGCCCCGCCCACTTTTACGCCCACTTTTTTCGATTTACCTAAAATCAGAAAACGGCTCCATCGAGTTGACAAATTTTTCTTTCAAATGTTCGTATTAATCAACTTTAAGTTTTCATCGAAAGAAAAATATACCACGCCTACTTTTACGCCCACTTTTTCTATTAAGCGCATAACTGGAGAACGGCTTGACCGATTTGGACGATTTTTTCTTTAAAATGATCGCCAGGCGTGTGCATTTGTTGCAAGACCCGTCTGCCCAAACATTCTCAAAACAACTTTTGGACATTGGTAATGGAAAAATTCCAATTAATTGCGCCACGAACGAGATTTCGTTCCCGCCTAACTTCTGTCAAATGCAAATGAATATTCAAGCCGTCGTCGACAAGGTATTCCCAAGTCTAACAACCTCCTACAAAAATCCGGATTGGCGAAATGACGATGTCAACAAGCTCAATGAGCAAATTCAATTGAAACTGCCCGGCAAATTAATCAAATACAATTCGATCGACACAGTAATGGCTGAAGAACAAGCCGTCGATTATCCCACTGAATTTTTGAATTCATTGGAACCATCCGGAATGCCACCGCATGAACTAACATTAAAGGTTGGGTCACCGTAATTCTTATTCGCAACTTAAACGCATCAAAGTTATGCAACGGAACCAGATTGACCATCAAAAACTGTTCACCAAATTTAATCGAGGAACCAATCATCGGTGACAGATTCAAAGGCTAAGACGTACTTATTCCACGAATTCCGATGATTTCCAACGATTTACCATTTGAATTCAAGCGGTTCCAATGCCCTTTGCGTCTTGCCTTTGCTTTTACCATCAACAAAGCACAAGGCCAATCATTGACTATTGCTGGCTTAATTTTGGAAAATTCATGTTTTTCACACGGCCAGTTGTATGTGGCTTGCTCCCGAGTTGGCACCCCAAAAAATGTATACATTTTTACACCAAATAAAAAAACAAAAAACATTGTCTATCCGCTAGCCTTAAGATGAAGTAATCAATAAATATAATTTCCAATTTGCCTTAAATACATGTGTTTCTTTTTTCATTGAACCCATATCTACACCATATGTAAGTTATTCTGTAAAAAAACTTTATGATAGGTATTTCATGGATTTTTATTTAAAGGCCGTAAATTTCGTTTAAAGATCAATTTAAATCGTCTGGTAATACAACACTAATATTTGCTTAGGGCCAGCAACGCGGACCGGGTCAGCTAGTATTTAAATATTATAAGCAAATATTTTTAATTTTATTTTAATACAAGTTTAAAAATTTTGTATGAGCAAATGCCAACACGCCTCAACAATGTCATAATGACGCTGAGGCACTTAAATTGTAACATGGAAACTTGTAAATAAAATACTTCTTTCCAAATAAAAAAAAAAAATGTTAGTTGGGAATTTGTTTAAAATGAGATCTAACCCAATAAAAAATTTTCTTTTTTTCGAAGCACTTACATTATAAAAAGTAAGCGCACATTTATGCGCTACGCAAAAAGATATGGAGAGATGCAGTAAGGTAACTGAAGGAATTCTAAACCAATTTTATAATAAACAGCATTTTAGGACCACAAAATTGCCTAACTACTCGTTTTGAGGTACCTCCAAACGAGTGATTTGAAAAATTGGAGGGTAATATGGAACTCCCCTGGTGGGTAATATGGAATAATATTACATATTACCAGAATTAAAAACTGTATTATAAAAACAATTTAGTGTAAGCACCACCATAACAAAATGATTTATGGGCTCAAAGACTCTATATCCTAAAGAAGCTTGTATGGGGCCTTACATATATAATTATCGATTACGATATACAATTCTCGACTATTAGATCCATCCAAAACTTGATTCTAAGTTGATCGGAATACTTAAAGGTGGGTCTAGGACCAATATTTTAAAGTGTTACCAACATTAGCATAAATGCATAATACCCTTCTCCACCATTGTGGTGTGGGTATAAAAACTACTTTTGAGAAAAGTGGCAACCTTACGAAACATATGTTTTAAGGTGTGTTCCACAAGAACGCGGGCAAGTTCGGACTAATGAGAATAAAATGAAAATTACTCTCTAATTTTATTTATTTCGATCAATTTCTTGCCATCATTTTTACAAATAAATTCTTACAAATAAATCCTTTTAAAATATCAGTCATATCAGTCATTTTTGCCAAATTGTTTTTATTTGATAATCATATTAGCACAACACATGATAAAAAAAAAAATTTGACGCATAAAATGCATTGCATGTAACTTAAAATTAGGAACTCATGAAATGCACAAAAAATGCCATACGCATAAACGCATGGTGTGGACCTAAAGCTTAAATCAACAAATATTATTTCGGTTTTTACCCTTTTGGCATTTTTACAACAATCAATTATCAGAACACAAGTCAGAAAGTAGAAAACAAAAAACTGTTTGAAAAAAGTTAAAAAATTTCACAGTTTATGTAATTCCAGAGTTGTCAAAAAAAACTATTCTATTTTTATAAAATAAAAATATATTTAAACGGTAATAGATTAGGTTTGAATTGGAAAACTTTTTTGTATTTAATTGAAAATATAACATTTTGTTAAATTTGTTAATTTTGTTAAATTTATTAAAAATTGTTCATTTTTTGTCATATATTAAAGAAAAAATCCCTGAAGAAGACACACAACGGAGTACCGCAATCTTGGATTAAATAAATTTAATATTTTTTATAAAAAAAGAAATAAGACCTCAAGCTTAAATAAGAGGATTAATTTAAAATATTGTTAAAGGTCGAATAAGAGTCAATTTGTAATAAATGTATGTTTAAAATAGTTTCATAGCTATGCTAGAGAAAATCGCTAATCATTGTCACCTATAGGTAACACTGGGAATAGGCGGGTTAAGGCACTAAAAACTGTAAAGTAGTTCTAGGATATATACATGCTTAAAACTGCAACATTCCGGCGGAACCAACGATATGGAATCAGTTTTATTTATTAAAACACCAAGAACTAAAAAAAATAATTGAAGAAATCAAACAACGTCTTGGAAGGATTTACATTGTGGTCGGCGAATTGACAAATATTTCATACAAAATGCATGTTCATATTATTATTCGTTCCTATAATGCTGAAACAAAATAATTTGAAATATTTAATCCTGGAAAGAGGGGTTTGGTTTGCCACTTTTTAAAAATATGGTTGAAGTCTACTGATTCATGTAGACATGCTTGGCCACCAACAAATTAAAACTCATTTAGAATAAATTTGGGAGAATATCTCAAATAATAAAATGATTGAATTCAATAATTAGTATTGTGGTTATTTTATTGACCTGTACCCATGTTCTGTAACTTTGGTGATAACTTCTCGCATCGAAAACATGTGAAACAAAATATTCCATCGTTTCTCAAAAAGGGAGAAAAAAGTGTTTCTGTCTATCAAAAGAGATTACATCGTTACGAAGGCGAATTCATGTATACGGTGGTGTCCAAGGCGAATTCATTTACCAGGTGGCGTTGAAAGCACAGCTGTGCTACTTTTTTTTCTTAATTAGAGAGAGAAATGTCAAAAGTTGCTTGTGTTTTTGACATATCGATCAACGAAAGCAACAAGACAATACATTGTTGTGGTTTTGGTGTTGTTACTTGTTGTAGTATCGACACCACCGTATACATGAATTCGCCTTGGTGGTGTCGATACTACAACAAGTAACAATACCAAAAACACAACAATGTATTTTTTTGTTGCTTTCGTTGATCGATATGTCAAAAACACAAGCAGCTAGTGACATTTGTCCCTCTAAGTAAGAAAAAAAGTAGCACAGCTGTGCTTTCAACGCAGTAGGCATATTGTGCAAATATTTGTAATTCTTTGCAACAAAAATCAAAAAGGGGGATCCCATACTTGTTTTTTACATTAGCAGTTTATATGGACCAAATTGTTCGTTAGCCTTACATTCGTAAGTTTTTTTCTAACCTAACAGCAGGGTTAAGACGGAGGGAGACTTCTACATATCGAAGTCAGATGAAGGCGGTCCTTCATCTGTGCCCATGTTCTGTAACTCCCGCGACGAGAAACTTTTAGATTGAAATGTGAGAAATGAAACAAAAATGCCACAAATTGAAACAAACAGCTGTTTTTCTCACTTAACTGCGTCTGTAAAATTTTTGGCGAGTAATAGCTGTCACGAAAGGAAATTTCTCGCCAATATACTGAAAAAGTTTGTCTGAAAAATTTTTGTGAGAAAGTTCCGGCTTTGAACTGTCAAATAAACTCACGCATAAAAACGTGATGAGAAAAAATTTTAACACTGTAAAATAATATTAAAAATGCAAAATGGAATGAAGATTAACACGGAAGAGATAAGTATTTTGTTCTTGACAGATTTTTTCATAATTAAATTATATCGCTTTTAACATTTTTTGAAAAATATACGAATGTTTTCAAAGCTATTTTTTAAACAACAAAAATTAAAGTCGCACTCTACATTATTTGCTATAGCCGACGGTTGTATTTTCGCCGCCGTCATTGAAAATTTTTAAATTTTAATAATTTTGGCCGCCGTCAACGATATGTTTAACTAGCGTTTACAACATCTGCAATTTGATATCGGCTTCGAGTGGAATATTATGACATTTATAACGTAACGACGTAATCTATTTTGATAGTTTTGGACATGAGTTACAAACACACTTTTTTTTCTCACATATCGAGAAACGATGGATTATTTTGTTTCACATGTTTTCGATGCAAGAAGTTCTCACCAAAGTTACAGCACATGGGTACTGATTTGGATAACATTTGGTGAAATCCTTAATGATTTCACATCCAATGACTTCACCAAATTTCATGGAATTCGATCTTTTTTCTAACTTTTATGATATTTTGTAATTTCAGGATATATTGGAAGGACACGAATCCTTGCTCCGAATTTGCTGCAATTTTTAATTTGGTTATGTTTTACCAACCTAAATATATGTGCCAAATTTCTCTTACTCTTTACTAAGAGTCCTTCTATTTATATGCGCTGATTTCGTTTGATCTGTAAGAAAAAAATATGTGCGGCCCCCAAAGGTTTAATCAACAACTCAGTTCACATTTGATATTAAAATGTATTTAGGCAAACATTGGCATGAATTATTAGACCATATTTGTGCGAAAATTTTAATGTTTTTAGTTCTTCCTTTTCCAGGAAATAAAACACTAAACACAAACAAAAAAAAAATTAACTTGGACTTCATCAGTACATTAGAAAACAACGGCAAAGTTGCTAAGCGGTCTAACCATAAACATGAAATAGTGTTGGCCATTTTTGACATGAAAATGATATTTTTGTTTTCGTTGTTGTTGTTACTGCAGCCAGCAGTCATTGCGAATAGTGTGCTGCTGTCATTGCTGCAGCAGCCGTTGTTGATGCGTGGACATTAATGATGATAATGACTGTTAACTGCTGTTGAATCTTAAAATTAATGTTAATCTATCTCCTCTTCTGCCATGGAATAAATGAATAAATATCTCTGAAGTTAAAAGGAGAATGTTTAAAGTTAAAAATAAGAAATGTTTACAATGTTTTAAGACATTGATGTACAACCTTAAGGAATTAATGTTGTAAAAAAGAATAAATAGAATTAAATTTCAGACCGTGGACCAATAAAGTTTGTTGGTCCAGCAGAGCTATAAGTTGTATTCTAATATAAATGTCATCGTCACTAAGTCTAGTCGGACTTTTTAGGACAACCAGCCACTGGCTTCTTTCATCTTTAGTTATGGAAGTACAAATCAGACGGACATACAAATGACTTTTCCTTTTATCGTTGTTGTTAGTTAATGTTTCCTTATCCACTTTACTCTATAATTTTTATTATAATTATTTTTCCTAAAAAACCGCAGTAGTAAAAGAGTTGAGTAGTTTACGAATAAGAGTGTCTCGCAATGTATAAACATGGTCAACAAAACGTTAATTAAATCAACGACAGACACTTTGACAAATAGTTACAAATGGCCGGCCAACAACGTTTCATTTATGGCTTTTTCCTTTGTTGTTGTTGTTGTTGTTGTTAAGATAAAAGTCTTTTTTCATTTTCTTTCCATTTAAAAAAACAAAATGTACTTATTCTATTGACCAGTCATCGTGGATGTCAATGTGGATTGTTCATTAAAACCATGAATTGTTAAAAAAAACTTCTCTTCAAATGCTAAGCCAAAATGTAATGGAAATGAGATAGACAAAATTTTTTTATTAAAAAGTATGATGGATCATAAATTAAGGCCTTGATTTTAGAAAAATTAATTTTGTGATATAAATTAGAGACTTTTTAGAAAAAAAAAAAAACTGTAATATTACAGAGTGCTTTAAAAAGTTCTTGATTAACTTCACAGAACAAAATTTATACCCACAGCACCTAAGTAGAGAAGGTATAGAGGATTTGTGCCGATGTATCTAACACTTGAAAAAACCTTTTAGTGCACCAATCAACACATAATCCTTTTTTGAATAGATCGAACAATATATGTCCGTCCGGCTGGCAGGTTCACTGGCTGTCCATTAAACCTTGTGCGCTAAGTTCAGGTCGCAATTTTGGAGATTATTTGATGGAATTTGGTATAGGCGCTTTAATTGACGTAGGGACCAAGAGTATTCTAAAAGCTGAGCATTAGTCCATTATTTCCCTTAGGCCTTATGAGGGCAACCATTAATTGGTTAACCGATTAATTACTACCCGAATAACTGATCGGTTAATTTAAAATTGGCTATTTTCGATTAACGATTAAACCGGTTACTTTCAGTCGATTAACCGATTAAACCGGTTAATTTCAGTCGATTAACCGATTAACCGACCTAACAACATTTTTAATTTTTTGGAGTATTATAACATATTTTTTTGAGTTTTATTCATTGTTTCGTCTCATTTACAGCGTTACCGTTGGTGCTGCTAATGTAGCAATTTGCCACTTTTTCTACTGCTTGGATACTATTTTGCTACTTTTACAAAATGCACCCAAATGTAATACTTTTTGTAATTCTTGCCACTTTTTTTGTACTTTTTACTAAACGATGAGTTACTTTTTGAACTTTCTGTTTTATGACAACTCCCAGCTTTAATATAAAGTGTATTTGTTTTAATATATATGTAAGCAAGCTTATCTGAAATAATTTTTTGTCTATCGTAATAACCTTATGCATTTAATGCGAATATATAATGTAACAGGAGTACATATTAAATACTCGCAAGTAAGCGCGGTATACCATGATGAAATAAATGAATACTTATACCATGGCGTATACTTATCCCTGTATAAATCAGGGTTGTCATATTTTTTCACCTTCGTGGCCAATTATACACCGAAAATCGCCAAAATACGACAAATATAATTTTCTTCAGATTTTTGTTAATAAAAATTCGCCAAAAATCGCAATATTTGGTTTTTATATAACATTTATAAAACATTTTCATAGTTTAAGGCTTATTTTATTCGTTATATACCTAGCTTTCCGATAATTTATTAAAATGTAAAATTTTTGATCTTAAATTTTTTTTTTTGTAAATTTTTGAAAACGTTTATTATGGTCTAATTTTTTTTTTAAATTTACCCAATATTTTTTAATATCTCCGAAACTATGGAAAATATAAAAACTATTAGTGAGATGTTCAATATGTGTGTTGTTCGACCTTTTGTTGTAATTTTAATGTAAAAAATTCGTTAAGCTCAAGGTCAGTTTTTTTAATTTTTTTTATTTATTTAAAAAAGTGTTTCCAATATTTCGAAATCCACTGGATCTCATCTTCAGGGTACTACAATTATAGTTTACAAAAAATAAAAACATAATTTTAACATTAAATGAATACATATTGTCCCACTGTGTCATAAAACATATAAACAGAAAATAAGCGCACAAAAATAAAAACTTACAAGAGGAACAATAATAAAAAACAAGTCACACACGGTTTTACATTTAAAATTGCACTAATTCCTTATGAGATGTTTATAAGGGAATTTAATTCCAAATCAAACTTTTGTATGAATTTTTGAAAACAAAAATAGTACCAATTTTGCAAAAAATATATTGCCACTAATTTCTGAATAACTGCGAAACAGTTGAAAATATAAAAAAATTTATATGGATGACTCAAAGGCTTTTAGAACCAGTATTGAACAGATTTGGATTCAGCAAGCTAAGGTCAATTAAAATCACATAAAAAAGTTTTTGCTTACATCTGATATGATCTTTTCTGGATTTTTTTTTGGCATTAAAAAATGTTTTTGGAAATTTTAAATAAATTAAGCAAAACACGTGCAAAAACATTATTTTGTGTACTTCTTCCTATTTCAAAACATGTGCTGCCGTTTTTTCTAAAATCACCTCTTTGGTGCCACTTTTTTTGTAAAAATCCCCTTTTTTTTTGGTACTTTTTGAAAATATCCAACGGTAACGCTGCTCATATACAAATCGTATGTCTTTAGAAAATATTTTTCCATACAACGAAAGAAGGTGTTCAGTGATCTTTATTTTAAATAAGTGTTTGCTGACAACAGCTTTTTGTTGTGTGTTCAGTTACTTGTTTCTTCCCATATCAATCTTTTAACCGAATTAACCGAAACAATTAGGCATAATGGAAGATTTTATACGTTTTGAGAAATCCAGCAAAAGGACTGAGATATACAGAATTAGATATTATGTATTATAGGTAGCTTTCGATTTCTCCAACATCTACGATAAGTGAAAGAAAGTTTTAACAAAACTAAAGAAATCGCTTTAATCCAAAATATTTAAACAAAATTGTTTCTAAAAGATTATTTTATAAGATGTCCTTAAACTATTGGAATAACTAAAAAATGAGTTTATTTTTTAATTACAGTCGAACTTCCCTATAATGAGTATGCATGTGACCATAAAATCAGTTCATTATATAGAAATTTCATTTTGAAGAAATTATATTTTTTCCATTTTTATTTAAAATAATCAGGTGTTTTAGTTTGGATTACACTCTTTAACGTGCGCCGGTTATCCATTTAAACATTGCTTCTCAAAATCCTCAAAAAGTGCGATCGGAGCCTTATGCTTGCCCTCTACATTTTTCGAATAAATTATTATTATTTTTTTTTATATTTGAAAAAAATTTTCATTGTAAAGAAAAATTTACTGTATGGGAATTCATTATAAATTTATATTTATAAATTTTAATAAAAAGCTGTGTTAAAATGAGAGCTTCATTGTATAGAACTCCACTTTAGAGAAGTTCGACTGTAATACATTAATGTATTTATTAAAATATATATATTTATTATTTTTTCGTTTGCTCGATTTAATAAATTATTGTTGTTATGGGTTTTTTTTACTAATAAACTCCAAATAAATTATGAATTTTTATTTATTGAAATTGCTTAATTTACAAAAAAAAATTATTAACCGGTTAACCGATCAATAACAAAACTAACCGATTATTAAGCGATTAAACCAAAACCGCGGTTAATTAATCCCGCGATTAACCGATTAAAGTAAGAGCCCGATTAAATGGATACCCTAGTCCTTATACACAATTCTTTCCAGAACACAGAATTTGTGCTCATTACCCATCTTAATATATCTGTACATATTTAGATTAAATTTGATCGCAGCATATTTTATTGCCAGAGCTCATATAGAAATACCATTCCCGAAAATATTTCTTATTGCCACAGCTTCCCTATAAATATTGGTATTGACTAGGGTATTCAAACGATTAACCGTTGTTCGACTAATCGATTAATTTTGTGCCATTAACTGTTCGAATAATTTGAAATTGCTTATTTTCGATTATCGCATAATTCGAATAATTTATGTCGATTAATCGATTAATCGAAAATTTGCTTTTTTCACAGTATTAGTTTTTTTAATGTAATTAAACAAACCGGTGCGTTTTAAATACTTTTCTATTGTTTCTTAACTCAGAAACATTTCCTTCGAGTAATTTTTCAAATGAAGAAGATGATTTTTTTGAGACGAATGAAAACAACGGTCTACCAGACCTTAACAAGACTATTAAAATTATTAAAATTTTTAAAAAATCGAAAAGAGATTCAAGTGGACTAATGAAAGACTACCAATTTTTAGAAAATACAAGAAAAAGAACAGAGAAATTAGATAGGCTTTATAACGCCGTACCTTCAATCTCTCCTAAATCTTTTCTAAATATAGTTTCATCAAAACAAAAGAAATAAATCGTTTGAAACATATGTAAACATTTAAGCTGTATACTTTTTTTGAAAGATTATTTTACAAGATTAGATTAAATTTAGATGCAAAATAATATATAAAAAGTTTTCCTCCTTTATTACATGAAGTACCTTTTGTTTAATTGTTGTTACATTTTTAATAAAATTTTTATGTTAAAAAATAGAATTTTTGGTCTTAAAATTCTAAACTAGACAAAATTATAATTATTCGATTAAGCGAATAATATTTAATTGTTCGGTTTTATTCGATTACAATTTTACCTCGAATAATTATTCGCGTGATTAATCAATTAATACAAAATATCGATTAATTGATTAACTTAGTATGAACATAAAATTGGGTGACAATTACTTTTGCGATAGCTTTTATTTAATGGAAAATTTTTTTGCTGATAGTTCCAGAATTGCCTATCCAAATTTCGATTTTTTTTTTCATAAGGCTTAAGTTCATAGAATTTATTTTTCATTAAATTATTTTTATGAAGACAGGAATTTTACAACATGAAAAAAAAATTTAAAATTCCTGTCTTCATTAAATTAATTTAATGAAAATTAAATTCAATGAACTTAAGCATAATTAAAAAATATCGAAATTCGGATTAAAAACCATTAACAGTTCAATAAAATAACCACAATACTAAGTATTATATATTTTTTTATAATTTTTATTAACTCGCCAAAAATTATAATTGATTAATAATAAAAAAAAAATAAAAATTAATACACCCCTATTATTAAGGAGCCTTTATCAATCCCAATAAGAAGTTTTAGAGAAAGACTGCTTGCCAAAAACTGCCACATTTCTGAAAAACACATTTTCGTATGTTAAAATTGTTTAATTTTAACGCACTAAAAAGTTCAAGATATTATCGAAAAAAAAAACGGTCTGTAATGAACTTTAAATTGGTGTTAGATATCTTAACATTCTAAATACCTAAAATTTAATTAAAGATCGCTCACTTAAACGCACTTGGACATTGTTCCCTAAACTAAATTGTAAAGGGAGTTTTTTTAGGCGTATAGATAGATAACTTTAAAAGCAGCTATGATACTAATGAAGTGTGTTTGACTTTTTTTAAAAATACTTTGGCATTTCACCATGAAACGACAACATTAACAAATCGTGGAAATTTATTTCCAAAATTCGCGCTCTGTTCGCCAAAATAATACAGCATTTAATCAAGTTAGCGGTGCGCATAATCGTTCATCTGAGCCGCTAATACGCAATACTATGGAAAGATTTATGACATCATTTACTCTTTTGAATAATACTCATCCAAATCAAGCCCGTGGAGAATAAGCCATTACCGCTGTAGACGTGAATAGGACAGAGGACTCGAATTTCTCAGCAATTCGGTCTCTGCCCGTCCACAACTTAAAAAATTGTGAGGAAAGAACGTTGCCTGCAAACATTTAAGATCCAACTGGTGGAATAATTAAAGCCATCGGATTATTTAATGCCTCCTATGTTTGGTGAATGGACTGCGAATCAACTGGAAGTTTAACCAAATTTTGATCTTAAAATCTTCTTCAGCGATGAGGCCCATTTCATTAAGATTATGTAAATAAGCAGAATTGCCATTCTTGAAGAAAGCACAATTCTTGTGAGACTCTTGAAACTCCATTTCATTCCGAAAAAATCAATGTTTGGTGCGGGTTACATGCCGAAAGCGTCATCTACCCATTTGCCTTTAAGTCCGAAACCAATGCCAACATTACCGTGAATTACGAAGGCTACAGGCTAATGATTCGTGATTTTTTGTACCGTCCACAACCTCAAGTGGTGAATGAGGGTTACTATTTGTCTGTCATTCCGTGTTAAACTTTTTATTATACATCTAAGGCCCCATAAAGGATATATATTCTGGCACCTTGAGTAATTCTAAGTCGATTTAGCTATGCCCGTCTGTCTGTTCGTCCGTCCGACTGTCCGTCTGTTCGTCTGTTGAAAACACGCTCACTTTCGACAGACTCAAAAGAAAAGAACAAGCTCGATGTCAAATTGCTAATTACCCTAAGCAGTTTGGGATTTAAATCCAGCAAAATCGGTTCTGTTGGATCAGAGCAATGACTCAAAATGTGGAACCACCACCCTAATTTATAATTTTGTTACAAAAACTAGCATAAATTGTGGAATGATATACAATTTGCACAAATTATTTTTATATGACTAGAAATCACACTAGTAAATTTCACGAAGATCGGTCCATAATTTACCCGAGGCCCCATATAAACCCTTCTCTCAGAAAAGAGTTTAGTACTCCTTAAACCGTAATTAATAATACAATTGTAATAAAATTTGGTACATCTAAGTTTCATAGAACTAGAAATGACAGTGACAAATTTCGTGAATAATTTCGTCCATAATTTACTATAGATACCATATAGACCCTACTCTCGGGAAACGCTTAAACTAATTTCCCCGCTGTATTAAAATTTATTCTAATTTATGTTTTTTAATACAAGAAATCACTCTACAAAATTTTGGGATGATTGATCCATAATTTACAATCGGTCCAATATAAATTCCTCTCCTGAAAATTATTTTATTTCGGCTAAACCTGTTAGGAATCATGATATTTTACTCAAGCTAGTTCAAATTTCTAAAAAGAAGAGTAGAAAACTTTCCGATTTTCGGTAAAGAAATAGGGCTTAACGGCAAACGTTCGATTTTATAAAGAATAAATTATAATATAAAGATATCATATAGAGCGCACTCCTGAAATATTCGAAATGTCGGGGGAGGGTTTCAAAGATTCGGCACAACCAAATATAGCACTCTTACTTGTTATTCCTCGTGTCATTGCAAATCGTTTGGAGGAGAAATGTTTACAAAAAGACGGCGAAAAATGCTATACAATGCTTGAAACCATCACTTTGTTGAGCCAAACGTTTGGTGGCCGAATTATTTTAAGAAATGGACCTGTAAATTGGCCACCTCGTTCATGTGATTTGACACCTTTATACTACTTTTTGTGGGGGTATCTTTCTGTGGGGGTCTTTGATGATAATCATTTAGAAGCCAACATTCAAAGCATTATTGACAAAATGAGAACGGGTATGCTCGGTAAACTGGTGCAAAATTCGATCGACAGGATGACGCTCATAAGGCACAGTCACGCAGGCATATCAGATGAATAGATAATAACAAATGTTTGCTTAGTTTTTCCTTAGAATTCAGGACAGTTCTCTAGGCTGTTGCCAGGAAAGGACTTCTTATTAAATGTTACGGTACAAAAATTTATAGTTTCATTTTCCCCCAATTATAATGCAAAAATTTATGTTTTCATTTAAAACATAAGATTTTTCTAAACTTAACCATCATTTAGGCGCCCTATGCTCCAGTGGGAGTTAGAGGAACATATATATATATTAACCATCATTTTGTGTTCTTCTAATAATAAAACCTTTACTTTTGCATAAATAAATCTTTCAAACCATCCTTCGAAATAATATTTTTATAGGAGAAACCTTAAACTTCAGGCATTTTAATGTTCACTCATCATAAAACCCCACCTTTTAATAGCACACCTTGATCAATTTTACATACGCGACATCGAGTTCTAAGACAAAAAGAAAACCTTTGTGAATCTATTAAAGAATTTTAATTGATTTTGTAGTTTTTTTCTATCTTTTTTTGTCGATCATACTTTTGTTGTTATTTAATTAAAAGTACATACATTTTTACAATCTACATAAATATTTAAAAGAAAAGGCCAAGTTAAAAGAGAAAAAAATCGACAACAGAAAGCAGAGAACAAGATGATTGCAGCAAATGCAGAATAATGAATGCATGTTTAATTAATATTATTAACTATTAAGTTAAAGAAATAACTTACTTAATATGAATCAAAGGCAAAAAAGAACAAAAAACAAACTAAAAGCCATTAAGGAATGCCGTAAATAATAATAAAAAAAAAAAAACTACCATGAAGTATGATCAGGCCACAAGACCAAGAAGAGACCAGCCCACCATCAAAGTTTTTTTTTCAGAGATTTTTTTTCTCTAATATTCTTGCTTCATTCAACATTAACAGTGGGGCTAAATAATTCTGTAATTTTTGCTTAAATGTCCACACTTAATATTTTCAGAAAATAATAATTTAAACATTGGTTTCAAAAAATATCAAAATAAAAAATTCGGCTGTGCCGAATCTTTGATACCCTCCACCGACAGAAGTGGGCTTTATATGATAAATAAATATGTATTATTAACTAAGCTTCACAAAAACGAACTTCAGCATTAAAATTGGTTGCGGTTTAAGCTGGGATCACACGATTGCCCCAAATGCACCAATATTTCACAATTTTGATGGTGCTTTATTGACGCACAATAATGAAATTGCCCCAATAAAATATTCTGAAATCACACGATTGCCCTGTTTTATACAAATTTAATTGCCGCTAGTTGGTACAAAGCGAAATGGGTACAATAATTGCCGCAGCACTGTCACACGATTTTTCTTACTTGTGTCAACTGCGAAACAGCTTTACTTTCTAACTTGTTAATTTACATGAATTAAATTATAATTTTTTTTTTTTAAATGCAGTTAGGGAATTTTTTTTTGATAAGATTTGAGAAATGATATTCTGAGAGTGGTGACCAATTTCCGCTTAACATATTTTCTATAACTTTTCGTCCATTATTTAATTTCGATTGTTGGTTTTCTTTGGGGGATTGTTACTGCCTGGTCAACTTATGTACACTCTTACTTTAAATATCCCCAAAGTCAACTGTCAGGAGCTGTTGAATCCGGTCAATGTGGAGGTCAGTTAAAATCGTTTGTTCGCGAAAAATTCCTTTTGTCGAATATGTCCCTAACATAGGATCTGCACGGGAGATAAAATATAATCTTTTTATATCACCCAACGCTTTTTTATTTGTTTGAAAGTTCTTGTTGGCTTGTTCATTAAAAAATAGAAAATTCTATCATATATGTAGGTATTCAAACAAAGTTTTGTTGAATAGTCTTATTTAAAATTTTTTAAGTTAAATATATGAAATTCCAAAAATAAAACAAAGTTAAATTCTATTTTAAATATATAAAGAAATAGAGAATATTTATATTCAAAAATAAATTCGCTTTAAAAAATTTCAATACATTTTCCTCCGTTTTCCTGTATATATTCTTTTATATTGACCTGAACAGCTGTTGCACTAATTTAAAAAAAAAAAAATTTGGGAATACAAAATTTATTATTAATTTATTTATTAATGACTTGCTAAATTCCTAATTTTTATTTTTGATAAATTTAATTTTTATTTTTAGTTGATTTCTACTAAAAGAAACACACAAAAGTAAATTTATTAAAAAAGGCAAATATTGGCGCGTATTGTGTTATTTAATTGCCGCACAGAAAGCCAATAAATATTGGTACATTTTTGTCATTTTTATTGACGCGCATTTACATATCAAGTAGTCACACGATTGCCGCACCAGGGTTGCATTTTATTGGTAAAAGTAAGCACAATATTGCCCTCGGTTGGTACATGATGTATTTGATTGTGCAGTCACATGATTGGGGTATTAAAAGTGTGAAAATTGTGTGATCCCAGCTTTAGACCCATATTAAATTATTCTGTCTGTCGCTGTCGTTGAAGATAGACGTGTTTTCTAAACTCGGCATACGGTTTATTTTTTTTGAACAAATAAAGTATAAAAAAAGTAAATACAAGAAAAAGAAAAAAAAAAAAAAATTACATGTATGTACATACATACATAAACACACATTTTTTTCATTATCGGTGTTGATAAACAATAACAAATAAGAAGAGCACAACTGTAAACAGTAAAAAAAAAAAAAAAACTCTTATGAGTGCAAACAGTAGAAATGCATATATCACAGTGAGTGTTAGCGAAAAAAATACAGAAATAAAAAAAAGAATCGATGATAGCAAATACCTAACGGCTAAACCTATTACTCGTACGCGATCCCTCTCGCCGTCTGTATTTAATAACACGGTTGATACAATAACAAATACAAAACCTGCTAGCGTTGCCTCAACAGCAAAAACAATTTTAATAAGTGATGTAAATATTAACCCCCAATCAGGCATAATAGAGAACTCAGTATCACCTTCGGTGTCTAATAATACGGTTGATATTAATACAATAAAAAATATAAAACCTGCAAGCGGTGCCTCAGCGGCAAAAACGATTTTAATAAGTGATGAAAATATTACCCTCAAATAAGGCATGATGGAAAACTCAGCTCCACAAGTAAAAAGTGGTCAAAAGCCTCAAGTACAAGTTGGTATGGACAGGTACATAACAGTGCTTAAACGGGGTCGCAGCCCTACCTCTGCAGCAGTTGCTTCGGCCTCAAAAGTACCATCTTTTGATAAAATAAATTCTCAAAATCGATTTGCAATTCTGGAGGATGAATCCTCTGAAGCACCAAACGTCATAAAATCGTCCAAGCCTCCCCCGATATATCTTAGGGAGCAAAACTCAAATGAGCTCATAAAGAGTTTGATATCGGTGATAGGTGAAAATTCGTTTTACGTAGCTGCTATCAAGCGTGGTAGTATAAACGAGACAAAAATACAAGTCAATAATGAGAATGATTTTCGCAAAATTATAAACAAATTTGAAGTACTTAAAAAAAACTTTTATACATACCAACTGAAAAGCAGTAAAGGTCTCCAGGTAGTGATTAAGGGAATTGACTCATGTGTGGACCCAGAAGAGGTAAAAACATTCCTCGAAGAAAAAGGCTTCAAAATAAAACATGTAGTAAATATAAAAAATAGAGAAAAAAACCCCCAACCACTTTTTCGAGTGGAGTTTGAACCCGGCGACGTAAAGCTTAAAAAAAATGAAACGCACCCTATTTACAATTTGAAATATATTCTCTATAGAAGAGTAACTATAGAAGAGCCACACAAAAGAAATGGTCCCGTTCAGTGTTTAAACTGTCAAGAATATGGTCATACTAAGGCATATTGCTATTTACCCCCTGTTTGCGTAGTATGTGGTGAATTACATGGTACAGATCTTTGCGATAAGTCTAAAACCGACCCCAACGTAAAAAAATGTAGCAACTGTGGCGGTAATCACACTGCCAATTATAGAGGATGCCCTGTATATACCATCGTCAAGCAGTCAGTTGGACCGAAAACTAATCCCCCTCAAATGCAGGTAACAAATCAAGTAAGCACTGGTGACATTCAGGCCCCGCAGCCTAGTTATAACAGAACCTCTTATGCTAACGTCGTAAAATCAAACCATGCGCCAACGCAAGGTGCTGCGCCAAGTAATGATGAAACTCCAGTTTCAAATTTAAGTCGTCTGGAAAAAACCATGGAAACATTAGTGCAAACAGTAACTAATTTTACGAACACAATGGGTAATATGATGCAGGAAATTCTTAGAATGCAATCGATGTTATTGCAATCTGTACTTAACAGGCCATGAACTGTTTAAAAATCTGTTTTTGGAACGCGAACGGCATCCGCCAACATAAAAATGAATTAGAATACTTTCTTAAAAATAAACAAATTGATGTCATGATGGTTTCTGAAACTCATTTGACCTCAAGAAATACGTTTAACATCAATGGTTATATACTATATGATACCAAGGACCCTCGAGATAGAGCTTGTGGTGGTTCTGCCATTTTGATAAAAAATCGAGTCAAACACTACCTAATGTGTGATCATCGTGAGGATTATCTCCAAGCAACGAACATTTGTGTTGAAGAGCTGAATCGTAGCATTGTAATCTCATCTTTATACTCTCCACCTAGATTTTCAATATCAGAAAGCCAATATTGTGAATATTATAAATCACTAGGACCCTGTTTCCTGGCCGCTGGCGATTATAACGCTAAACATACCTTCTGGGGGTCACGACTAATAACACCAAAGGGTCGTGTTTTGTTTAATACAATCTCTAAAATGAATTTAAATGTTGTCGCGAGCGGCCAACCAACATATTGGCCTGCTGACCCGCAAAAAATTCCAGATGTCATCGATTTTGGCGTGGTTAAAAACATCCCCACAGAAACGATTCACGTTGAAGCTTCCCTAGAATTATCTTCCGACCACACACCTACAATTGTTACTATAATGAACCCCAATAGAATTGTATCTCCGACTGGTTACCTAGCGACGTCAGCCACACAAATAAATTGGTTAAAATATAAAAAATATCTCAGTGCCCATTGCACAGAAAATATTCCGCTCAGTACACCGGAGTATGTAGATCGCTCTATTGATAATTTTGACAGTTTTCTGAAACTAGCTGTTCAGCATTCCAATATTGCCCCCAAAAAAACAAAAACTATTAAAATATATTCCACAGATGTCGAGCGTCTCTTGTCTGAAAAAAGGAGGGCACGAAGAGAGTGGCAATTGCACAGATCTCCTCAACTTAAGAACTTGCTAAAAGAGTGTACAAAAAGATTAAGAAAGTTATTGCAGACTCAGAAAACGGCTTCTCTGGAAAAATATCTTAAGGAACTTGATGCAACTCCACAATCGGACTACTCATTATGGCGTGCAGCTAGAAACCTCAAAAGGCCAGTTGTCTCTAAACCACCATTAAGAAACTTGAATGGAAGTTGGGCAAGAAATGATGTTGAAAAAGGAAATCTGTTTGTAAGTCACTTGAAAAACGTATTTACACCTAATATATCTCACAATATTGCGGTCGATTTACCACCTGTTGCTGCTAGAGCAGCTATTCCCCTAAGATTTGAGATGAGAGAAATCGAAAAGGTTATATGTGACTTAAACACTAAGAAGGCACCTGGCATTGATAAGATCAGCAATAAAATGCTATTAGAGCTACCTCGCGTAGCAAAGAAAATTATTCTTTTTATTTTTAATGCTATTTTACGCCTTGAATACTTTCCTCAAAAATGGAAGGTTTCCTTAGTTACCATGATACCAAAGCCAGGTAAAGATCATACGAAAGTTGAGTCTTATAGGCCTATTAGCTTATTGTCAAATATGTCAAAGCTATTTGAGAAATTATTAGTTTCAAAATTAACACCGATTTTAAGTGAAAATAGATGTATTCCAAACCATCAATTCGGATTTAGAAGAAAACACAGCACAATTGAACAAACTCATCGAATAGTAAATGTCATAAGAAAAACATTTGAAGAAAAAAAATATTGCTCAGCACTCTTCATCGATGTTTCGCAAGCTTTTGACAAAGTCTGGCATGAAGGCTTATTACACAAATTGAAGCAAAATTTACCAGCAAACACACACAAACTGTTAGAAAGCTACTTAGTCGGTCGTCAATTTATTATTAAAGAAGGAAATTTCTTAAGTTCACCTCAGCCGATTGGCGCTGGAGTCCCACAGGGCAGCATCCTGGGCCCTCTATTATACTTAATTTATACTTCGGACATGCCAACAAACAACTACACCCAAACTTCAACATTTGCAGACGACACAGCTTTTCTAAGCGTCCACGAAAACCGTTATGAAGCATCTCGTTACCTACAGCATCATATATTTCAACTAGACATATGGCTAAGACAATGGAGGATAATGGTCAATGAGCAAAAATGCGTACATTCACCCTGCGCCGGGAATCTTGCCCCCCTATTACAATCAATAATCAAATTATTCCTCAACATTCGCATGTAAAATATCTCGGTATACATCTGGATCGGCGATTAACGTGGAAATGCCATATAGAGGCAAAATTAACTCAAATGAAACTAAAAGCCATCCAAATTCATTGGCTTATTGGAAGAAATTCTGTTCTTAGACTCGATTGCAAGCTTCTACTTTACAACTCTATCTTAAAGCCTATCTGGTGCTACGGTATTCAACTATGGGGCACTGCCTCGGCCTCTAATATCGAAAAAATTCAAAGGCGCCAAAATAAACTTCTTCGTATAATCACAGCCGCCCCCTGGTATGTTAAAAACTCAAACATTCATAAGGATCTCAACGTGCCATTAGTAAAAACTATGATTACAAAATATGCAGTAAAATATTTAAAAAGACTTGAACAACACCCAAATCCTTTAGCTCGAAATATTTTAAATCATGGCGGCCACACTCGCTTAAGGAGAAGAGACACTGCAGCTGAGAGATAAACACCTATATAAGTGAACAGAACCCGTGATGAAGAAAATTTTTGTCTGGCACTGGCAGGACATAAATAAAGTATTAGGTTAAGATTTGATAAATTATTGTTAGTTCATATTAAATATATGAAGATTCAATAAATAAATAACGAAAAAAAAAAAAAAAAAAAAAAAAAAAAAAAAATTAAATTATTGACCGACAATAAGAAAGTTTTATGCGTTTCTTTTTAGAACTTTGAACTGGCTTGAGTAAAATATCATGATTCGTAAAAGTTTTAGCCGAACTAAAAGGATTTTTAAGAGAGTAAGTTGTATTGTACCTATTGTAAATTATGGACCAATCATCCCAAGATTCTTAAGACTGATTTCTGGTATTACAAAAAATAAATTAGAATAAATTTCAATACAGAAGTGTAATTACTTTAAACGTTAACAGTAAATTTCACAAATTTGCATGATATTTTTCCTGGCCATATGAATCTAAGTAAGAAATTTTACCGCAATATCTATATCTGTGATGGATTAAGGCAAACTTAATTATTTTTCCAAAGTGGGCTTTATTTCGTTTTAGGCGCAATAAACTGTTTTCCGAGATTAGGGTTTATATGGCGCATAGAGTAAATTATGGACCACTCTTCACAAAATTTAACAGTGGAATTTCTCGTCCTATAAAACTGTAACGTACCAAATTTTAGTATGATAGCGTGATTGATTACGGTTTTAGGCGTTCTAAAATGTTCTCCGGTACTAGGGTTTATATGGGGCCTAGGGTTAATTATGGACCGATCTTCACGAAATTTAACAGTGTGATTTCTAGACCTTTAAACTGTACCCTACACCATTTAATTATGATAGTATTATTTATTACGGTTTTAGGCGTACTCAACTGTTTTCCGGGAGAAGGGTTTATATGGGGACTATGATCAATTATATGCGGATCTTCAAGAAATTTAACAGTATGATTTGCAGTCGTATAAAGTAAATTCGTGCAAAATATCATTCCGTGCATTATTCCACCTTTTATGTTAGTTTTTGTATGAATCCACATTTTTATTCATACTGAGCCGATGTTGCTGGAATTCAATTCCAAACTGCTTAGGATAACTACAAGCAATTTGTTATTTTCTTTTGCGTTTTTCGAAAGTGAGCGTGTTTTATGCAGACGGACATGGCTACATGTGGAGCAGGTCACTCCCATTACGAATCCCGTCAGATCCTCGAGTACTCAGCTCGAGACATCTCCCGATTCGCCTAAGACTAAGCTATCTAGCCTTCCTAGACTGCTGTTCTGCAGCCTGGGACATTAACACAGAATGTGCTCAACTGTCTCCATCTCCTCTGGGTCCGAACACAACCTGCATATACCCGACAAGTCAGATCCCATTCTCACCGCTATCCTGGCTATCATACAGTGATCTGCGATAATATCTATAATGGTTCTAATGCAGTTCCTGCTCCTGCCCAGCAAGAAAATCCGAATGCAGGAAGTCGCACCGGCCACAGCACACGCGATTCCCTACAGTCCGTCCGGTTACCCTAGACTTTATTAGTCGTTCTCAAAATTCATTTCCTGATCCTACCAAAATAGAAGCCCATTTGAGGCCTGACCCCCTCAAAAGAGTCAGCATCGTCCATTTTCGAGCGCAGTCTCACAAACTCCTACAATTATCCACTAGCTTTCAGTTCAAATAACAGTCTACTTAGACCCTAAGAGCCGCCTGGATGCCAACATATATAGTAAGCGAAAAAGTGGCCAAAATTCGACGTCTAGAATATACCTCGTCAAGAACATCCGCGGTGCCCATGTGACCCAAATAATGTTTAAATGATAATGGCTTAAATTCAATGTTTTATCGGGCTTAAAAAGCGTCTTTTACATATAAATATAAGAAGAAAATGCCTGCTTTATGTAAAAATAAATTTTTATTAAAAACGAGTAAAAGTGCTATATTTAATATACAAATCGTACTTAACCTTAAATCCGGGAGTTCTATAGAGGACAGGTGAACAATTGGCCCGATTTTGTGCATTTTCAATACTTAATATTTCTTATAAAAAACATATCATATATATAAAACATATCTCAGCCAAATTTAGTTTTCCTAGTTCAAATGATATTGGCGCTTTTGTGACAAAACCATTTTTTCGGAAGAATTAGGCAGTTATTTGTCCATAACTCTGTTATTTATGAACTGAGTTTATCTAAGGTGAAAGTGAAAAATATGGTTTATAGATAATACAGAAATTTTCATATTTTAATCAGGCTTAGGTTCATTAAAATTAATTTTCATTAAATAATTTTTATGAAGAAAGGAATTTTACAACATGATATGAATTAAAATTTATTGATAATTTTTCGTTCTTGACTGACCGGGGAATTGAACCCACGTTCACGGGGTTGACTATCTCCGCAGAAATCTTTGCCGTTTAACACTCACCGCCTGTCCGTGAACGTGGCTTCAATTCCCCGGTCAGACAAGAACTTTCTTCATAAAAATAATTTAATGAAAATTATATTTAATGAACTTAAGCCTGATTAAAATATGAAAATTTGGATTAACAACCATAAACAGTTCAATAAATTAACCACAATACTAATTATAGTTAACAGCTAAGGCACAAGCACTATGTTCAACGAGTTCACCGAGAAAAGAAAAGACAAAAACATGAATAACAGAAAAATTTATTTTGGACTTCATGAAGAATTCTTGACAAAAAGTATGAAAAACGGAAGTAAGGAGGAACATGTAAATCAATTTAAATAGATAATTATTCAAAAACAAATTTTGATCAACCAATTTGGTTTAAAGATTGATGTTTTGACTATGACTGCCAGCCGGCTTCAATAGCGGTGAGTGTTAAAAGGCAAAGATTAATGAGGAGATAGTGTGATTACTATTGAAACATGTCAAATCAAGCGGTCCGCAAACGTGGCTTCAATTCCCCATTAAGTCAAGAACGAAAAATTATCAATAAATTTTAATTAATTTCATGTTGTAAAATTCCTTTTTTCATAAAAATAATTTAATGAAAGTTTAATTTAATGAACTTTAGCCTGATCAAAATATGAAAATTTGTATTAACAACCATGAAACTTAATAATGATGTTCATGAAACTTTCATTATAATTTTGTATTTGCTTCGTTTGTATTCAGTATAATGAATAACTACGAAATGAAAGCAACAAGCACACGAAATTTAAGAGACGAGTAAGATGCAGTTTTTTGGTTTACTTAGACAAGAGAATATGAATACTAACAACTCTGAAACAAAACAACCACTGAATAAATGTAGAATAAGTTCATGGAAAAACACATTTATTTTAAAGTCAGTATTGCCAGTTGAAAGAAATGAAAAACATTAGGAAAGATAAAAAAAAAAACAAAAATAACCATGAAGAGTAAAAGCAACAAGATAATGAAGTACATTAATATTAAAATAATAAACATAATACAAATTTGACTTTGTTTTCAATGTAAATTAAATGTTTTTAATGTAAATTCTTAAACTTCAAAATAATTCCATTTTATTTTCAAAAAAATTTTTCAGCAATGTGTTTTGCTTTTGCTTGGACATACATAAAAAAGTTGTTAGGAAAAAGATTTAAGCTCAATTAAAAAAATGCTTTACAAATTACATATATTATTGTAAAGGTAACAAAAAAGAAAATATTACATAAATTTACTAAGTGGCAACATTGCTATTGATTATTTATATAAAAAAAATGAGAGAGAGTGAAACTGTAAAACCAAACTCGTTTCATTGAACAACAGTTTGTTCAGTGGTCTGAATTTTATTTGAATACGAACTTCATTGAATAAACATTTCGGTATGTTCATGAATGAAGTTATTCATGCAGCCCTTTAATAAATATACATCAATCAAGCCTCTTTAATATCTAGGATCTTTGGAAAACCCATTTCAACAGACAGCCGGATAGAGAAATTTAAGGGCGGACATACGCTACTCATAAGTATCCAAAATGTAGGAATATACTTTTAAGATATAATTTATTGATCAATATTGTGAAAATTAAAACGAAATTACAAACCCATATAAAAAAAACGAGCATGCCCAGTAAATAAATTCACGTTTTTTGAAACGCTTGCGAGAAAAGGCTGCTGTTTAGAAATAATTACAAAGTAGATTTTTAAGCACACACAAACGAATTACGACGAAAGTCAATTTTTAGACGAATATCAACGTTCCTTTCTCGGTAATTATGTTTTTTTTTTATGCAAGCACATAAATTATTATATAAATAAATAAAAGCAACTTGCATGTTTTATTAGGTTAAAACAGGTAGGTGCTTATTGCCAATAGAAAGTAGTCCTTCAAGCTGAAAATCCCTATACACGAAAATCATGCATCCCATCAAGTAATTATTTTATATTTAATTTGCAAAAATCTGCTCCTTTTCACCTGTGGTGAAGGGTATACAAAGCTGAAATCAGTAGGACCTACGAAGGACTCAAAAAGCCTACAGAGTCCAATTTTTAATATTTGAAAAATTTTAGAAGGAATTTCTTACAATTTAAGTGCTGAGAAAAGGAGCATGCAATTTTGTAATTATTTGATTTTTCTCCACTGTTCCTTTAAACAAAAGACAGAAGCTGTGAATATAAAATTCTTGACTATAAAAAAAAAATATCTTAGCGCCTTCAGGTTGAAATAAACTTGCAAGTACCGCCGAATGCCTTAGTAAGTATGTAGTATTACTTAAATTATTCGTATCTGTAGTTTGTACTTGTTGCAGTTGTTAAAACATCCTTCAGATGGTAGGAGAGATTAACATACAGTAGTCAAATAACGCCAAACGTCATACCTACAAAACATATTGTTGTACTACTGAATGCATTCAGTCACTGCTTACACGAATTTGTTCATTCATTCGCTTACCGTTGGAGGCATGAACACCAACCAACCAACCAACATCTCTCACTTTAATAGGATCAATGTGTCTACACAATATTGTAACAAAAGACTAAAATAACATTTTTAAAAAAATAAGAAGATGTTAAAATAAAATGCCAGCGGTCATGTGCTCTTCACTACGACGATTGCCACGAAATATGTACGAAGTAAACGAAATGTTTTAGTGAATGCTGTCGATCATATTTTTTGGTTCTTAAGTTTTATTGAATATTCGATATTCGAACGAGTACTTACTTTTTTACTTCTAACTTCCACTATTAAGGTCATGCAATTTTTCGTGGTAAAACACTTAACAAAGTATTTGCCTTCAAAGTGGATCTATTACAAACACACATGTACTAGTTATGCGAGGCATAATTGGGAATTGTTTAAAATCTTGGTATAAACAATAAAACAGAAGTACAGAACTTTTCGCATAGTCACAGCCTTTAGTTGCTGCTAAGCCGTGGACTTAATCGCTAATGTGAATATAAGCCGAATCCACTTATATGCCACTATGACGCGTATAAACGATTTCGAATATAATCAGTGTATCTGAATATAGAATTTAAAAAAAATCATATTTATTTAAATGAAAACAGATGAATTCCCAATCATCAATTCGGTTTTAGAAGAAAACACAGCACAATTGAACAAACTCATCGAATTGTAAATGTCATAAGAAAAGCCTTTGAAGAAAAAAAATATTGCTCTGCACTCTTCATCGATGTGTCTCAAGCTTTTGATAAAGTCTAGCATAAAGGGTTACTACTGAAGTTGCAGCAAAACTTACCAGCAAACATACACAAGCTGTTAGAAAGCTACTTAGTCGGGCGTCATTTTATTATTAAAGAAGGCGATTTTTTAAGTTCTCCTCAGCCAATTAACGCCGGAGTCCCACAAGGCAGCATCCTGGGCCCTCTATTATACTTAATTTATACTTCGGACTTGCCAACAAACAGCTACACCCATACCTCAACATTTGCGGACGATACAGCTTTTCTAATCGTACACGCAAACTGTCAAGAAGCATCTCGTTACTTACAGGACCACATATTTGAACTGGAAAGGTGGTTAAAACAATGGAGGATAAAGATCAATGAGCAAAAATGCGTACATATAACATTCACATTGCGTCGGGAAACATGCCCCCCTATTAAAATCAATAATCAAATAATACCCCAACACTCGCATGTAAAATACCTCGGTATACATCTAGATCGGCGTTTAACGTGGAAATGGCATATAGAAGCTAAATTAACTCAAATGAAACTAAAAGCAATCCAAATTAATTGGCTTATTGGAAGAAATTCTGTTCTCAGCCTTGATTGCAAACTTCTACTTTACAACTTTATCTTAAAGCCAATTTGGTGCTACGGTATTCAGTTATGGGGCACTGCCTCGGCTTCTAACATCGAAAAAATTCAAAGGCGCCAAAATAAACTTCTTCGAATAATCACAGCCGCCCCCTGGTACGTCAAAAACTCAAATATCCACAAGGATCTCAATGTGCCATTAGTAAAAACTATGATAACGAAATATGCAGTAAAATATTTAAAAAGGCTGGAACTGCACCCAAACCCATTAGCACGAAATATTTTAAATTATGGCGGCCACACTCGATTAAGAAGAAGAGACACTGCAGCACTCACCCAATCAGATGAGCGGTAAACACCTACATATGTGAACAGAAACCGTGATGACGAAATCTTTTTTGTCCGGCACTGGCAGGACATAAATCAAATATTAGGTTAAGATTTGATTAATTATTGTTAGTTCATATTTAGTATATGAAGATTCAATAAATATTTTTAAAAAAAAATAAAAAAAAAAATATTTATTACACCGATAGCAGGCTTATGGCTTTGCAACAGAGTTGCATACTGTATTAAAAAATAGTTTAAATATTAAAAAAAATTAATTCATCTCTGATACCAAGGCAAAAACAATTTTTGTAGAGTGGTGTTTCGGCAAAAGCTAAACCATTTAATTATTAGTTATTTTATATGGTTTGTGGCATCGAAAACTACACAGAAAAAATTATTTTTCCAATTCAAACAAAACAATTTTAGAATCAAAATCTTTTTTGGTTAAAACAGGACCTACAAACAAATTTGCATATTCAAACAATTTATTTTGCATTTCGTTAATTGAAAAAAAACTGGGATTTTTTCAAACAAATAGTTGTTATTATTGGCTAAATTTGTGTAATATATTAAAAAAATTTTCAAACAAATAATTAAGCTGCATTTTGCTTTCAATATATGATGAAATTAACTAAAAATTCAACAAAATAGAATACGGGATTTTTTTCATTCTTTTTTTATCAACTTTGAAACCAACCAAAACACAAAAACTTACTGTATGTGTTTTTTGTTGTTGTTCATTTATTTAACACTTAAAGCAGTATTGCTTACGATCAAAAAAAAAATTTAAAAAAAACGACCACTTAAAGAGCGTTAAATATTTTATACAAAATTATGAAAACTTGAAACCATGTTGTATAACATGTTTTTGTATAGTTGTCAACATTTTTGTTGCTAAAATAAAAATCAAACAAAAATATTAATAGAAACCGTAAACAAAATTTGTTGAAATTAAAAAAATTTTAAAATAAGGGTTTGCTTGAAAATATTTTAGCAATAATTTTTTCTATGAAAAGGACGTTGGTGCATTGTGCTAATGTGACTATAACGCTAAAAATTTGGTTTATTTTTCCTTTGTTAGCCGCTGATAGATGGAATACAAAGCAAATGTGCTTAAATCGCTAAATGGACTATAACGTTAATACTAGGGTATTCAAACGATTAACCGTTGTTCGATTAATCGATTAATTTGGGTCGATTAACTGTTCGAATAATTCAAAATTGCTTAATTTCGATTAACGAATGGTTCGAATAAGTTATGTTGATTAATCGAAAATGGGTTTTTTCACGGTACATATGTTTTAGTTTTTTTCTTTATGTAAAAAAAACACGCCGCACAGAGGAGTACTTGGCCTGAAAAGCTGGCCAAAAAGGCAAAACTGAATTTTAAGAAATCTTAAGAACTAAGTACGCATCACGACAGACAACAATATTTTACATTATATTGTTAATTTTGAAGACTTTTAGTTGCGATTTGTAGCTCTGAGACCCTGCTAAAGTCAGGAAAGTGAAGAAAATTATATAAGATTTAAATGTTTTTTTCGGTTTCTGGATATTTATATGATATTTTTTTGCGGCTAAACGAATAAAGGTTTAACAAAGATTATTTTTTTCGCTGAAAGGTTTGATCAAAAGTTATTTAAAAAAGAAAAAAATTTAAAATATGTTGAATATTCATGTTGAAACAATTCGTTCAAAAGCTAAAAAAAACAAATAATACATTTTTTTTGCAAAAAAAAGGAAAAGAAGAGGTTTTTAAAAGTGAGGTTAGAATGTCTACGAATTATGTTTGATACCACAATAAAATTTGGAATCTCTAATTTTAGAAACCAAAAAAAAAAGTGTGCGCAAGTTTGCGCCATTATTTTTGACGATTTTTTTAAATTTCTCACATTTCTTCTATTTTTGCTCATCGGGCACTTTTGCTTATACCTTTATATCGTCATAAACTTTTATGTATTTTGAATTATTGATTTCAACTGTTATTCACATCACTTTTAACACTTCACAATATTAATATCTGCCTATATGTAATTATAAATTGCAAAAATTCTTAATTATCCATAATAGTTTTAAAGGAATGTCCCACACATCCCCATAAAAGATATTTTTATATACCTGCTCTACAAAACATTATTTGTTAAAAAAATAAATATATGTACGTAACTAATAGAATAATTATTAACCTTTATGTCAACAGCTACATACCTGGGTATGTATATGAAAAAAATTAAAATAAAATAATATTTATACCAACTTTTATTCCTTAGGAATGTGGCTTTTAGAAAAATCTTAAAAATTTAAACTTTTTGGTTCTTAAATTTTTTTATTGCATTTTGAAAACAAAAAATTTGACGCATTTTGCATGTAAATTTTTTTTCGCCATTAAATTTTTAATAACTTTAAAATAGTAATAGATATAAAATAAATGTGTATGGTTAGTTTAAGCAAAATTTTCCGGTGCATCTTCTGATCCTCCTGCTATTAAAATCGGAGAACACGTTTTCAAGTTATGGCAAAATATATATGGCAACCCAACGATTTAGGGGGTGAAGTATGCCACGCCTTTAAAAGAAAATCCTTACGTACTAGAGAAAAACGGAAAACATATTTGAATTAAGGGCATCAAAATCCATATAGTCCACATACTTTTATTTCTAGGGTAGAGAAACATTTTTTTGTTGCGCAGTGTAATTTTTTCAAAAATCTGCCACTAGACTTTTTATATCATACTACACCTAAAACTATCAAAAAACTAAAACTTTTAATTCAAAAAACACGTTTAATAATTTTGGTCAGCTTTTCAGGCGCCGGTACGTTTTAAATACCCTTTTATTGTTTCTTAACTGAGGAACATTTACTCGAGTAATGATTCAGATCAAGACGATGATTTTTTGAGACGAATGAAAACAACCTTCAACCAGACCTGAACAAGACTATTTAAAGTATTAAAATTTTTAAGAAATCAAAAAGAGATTCAAATGGTATAATGGAATAATATAATTTTTAGAAAAGACAACGCTTTACTTTTATTCTCTTTAACTTTAACAATAAGTGAAAGGATCTATTCAAAATCAAAACAAAACAAAGAAATCATTTGAAACATAAACATTAAAGCTGTGTACTCGTTTTTTTAAGATTGTTTTAGAAGATTAGCTTAAATTTTAATGCCATTTTTTATCTAAAAAGTTTTCTATTTTATTACATGAAGTACCTTTTGTTATATTGTTGTTACTTTTTTAATTTTCATGTTAAAGCATATAATTTTTGGTCTTATTGTTCAACTCCTCAATTAGACAAAATGAAAATTTTTCGATTAACCGAATAATTTTTAATTGTTCGATTATTATTCGATTAAATATTTACCTCGAATAATTATTCACGCGATAAATCGATTAATAGAAAACATCAAATAATTGTAAATACTTTCAATTAAATTTACTTATAGCGGCAGAAAATAAAGATAAAATGGACTATTTCGCCAATGTGACTAAAAACGGTAGTGACTAACCTGCGGGAAATTTGTGTGACTTGCACTTATCCCGTGACCCAGTGATGCCAATACAAATTTCAAGAAAATCTCTACATGTCTATAAAAAATTCCCTCTTTTCCCTACAACCACAAAAATTATCCCTACACTATTCCCTACGTTAAAATTGTATTGGTTTATCTTCAGGCAAACAAATACATACTCTGTTAACATTTTGTAAATATAATAATTAAAGCATTTATTAACATTTATTATATAAGTATTTGTTAAGAATAAGAAAAAACCAAAATAAATATGTACAATGCTATGCTCAAACATAAAAAATTAAATTAAAAAAAATACTGTTTGACAAATTGAATTTTTTTCTTTTTGACGGAAACGTCACTATATTTCAAAAGGCAAAACTAAGTCAAACTACGTGTTTGATTTTCATTTAAAGAATACTTTTTTTAAATAATTTTTTAATATAAGCATCTAATATTTTTTATTAAACTCGGTACCAAATAAAAGGGAAGGAGCTGTATAATTTAAAAAAAAATTAACTTCAGGTCCCCTAAATAGGAATATAAAAAAATATATCCTTCCGCATCCTTAAAAGTTTTTATTAAATTTTTTTAAACATTCCAAATTGTATGATTTTATTTCTCTTAGTTTACTTTTTTCTCTGAACAAAATTATTTTCTATGTAGAAATTTCATTCACTAAATATTTCCTTTTTATATTCGCACACATTGAAGCGAATGTGAGAACGAATGCAAATAGCAAAATTAAGCGAATAGTTCGCAAATGCGAGCCCGAATATTCGACGCCCCAAAATGTATACGTACATGTTTTTGGCACTTGTTGAAGATTGCCAGGCTGTTAGGGCTCATAGTATAGGGCTTCGGTTGAAAAATACTACATTTGTACTTAAATGCTGTTGCATATGAAACATTTAAATTTTTAAATGAAAATAATACGAATATTTAAGTTTTTTTTACACAATATATTGAAAATGAGATAATATTTTGAAAATTCCCTACATTTCCCTTAAAATAAAAATGCTGTCCTTCTTCCCCTACGCTTTAAATTTTCCGGAAAAATCCCTACAAAAAGGGAAAATTCCCTACTATTGGCATCACTGCCGTGACCAGTGAACAAAATTTTATAATTAAAAGGAACGAATTTTATTAGGTGAAAACAAGACCTATCACTTAACTGGTGATAATGTGTTTAGAGTGTAGTTGGTCCAGAGGAAATGTAATTGGCACAAAACTATTCATGTGACTGGATCTTGTGCGGGTAGTGGCTGATTCTCTCCAGTTCTATTACTTTATATAAAGGGGATCTATCATATTGACATGGTCCATTTGTGACAATATCTGCGACAGGCATTATTTTAACCGCAATTGGATGAGTCCATTAAGGTTATTTCAGTGACCTGTAACAAAGTGTCAAAAAGGTGCCAATTAACCCCTCGTAGGACATCGCCATGTTTAACTGACTTGTCACGGGACAAGTTTAGTGTTAGTTTCCTTTCCCTTAGGGTATAAACAAAAAGTACTGTACTACCATTAAACTATATTGATATTCATTTTCGATTTTTTTATATAATCTGTGAGTATTTGCTGTTGTTCTATTTATGGACGTTCTTTTTCTTGACTTAAAAATGATGCACCTTCTCTTAATTGTGAATAAAAACGAAACGCGTTAATCGATTTTTATGAACTATATCTCACTTTGTTCAAAGGTTATGTGACTTTATGTAAAAGTTATAAGACTTTAACTTTTCCCTTTTTGGATTTTTCATGATTTTTAAAAATACAAAATTTGTAATTTTTTTTTTTTACGTAAACAACCATTTTACTTAGCCAGGGTTTTGGTGATTTGAAAAAATGTTACTGTTTTTGTAAACTCGCCAGCAAAAACTTGGTAATCAGTTGCAATTACTGAACAACTTACTTTTCAATGACAACTTCACACCCTCTGCATTACATAGAAGTAGTTTAGTAATGACTGTCATATAATCTGATACATAAGCACTTGCTTATTAGCTGATTAACGAAATTTATAATTAATTCATAATAAAATGCATTTGAGGTTTTATTTATTCAAATCTAATAAAAATTGATTTAAAATACATATTTGTTTTTACAGTTTTTTTTTTTATTTCTTATAAATGAAAAAAAAACTATTTGTGATAGATTTGAATTCATTCCAAATTCATAGAATCAAGCAAACAATTTGTTTATTTTGCACCTATTACCAAAATGATTATATCGATTACTAAAAATTGTAAAAAAAATTGGAAAATTGTGAATATTTTTTCAAAAAATGATATATTTCATTTTAATTAAAAAAATTATCAAAAAACTTTGCCGTTTCAAACAATACTGTAATTTATTTAATTAAATATTGACAATTCTTAACAACAATTCTACAAGCTTAAATTATTTTATTTTAAACGAAAAAGTCAATTAATATTTTAGTTTAAAATTTATTTGAAAATAACGTAAATATTAATTAAATCAAAATTATATTATTAATTTTCTTTCAACTAAAAAAATAATTGATTCAATTATCATATTAATTAAATTTATATACTTTTTGAACCATTTTTTTAAGTGATACAAACTTTTTTCTGTGTATGAAAAATTTAAATACTTAATTGATGTCTTTAATGCAGGGTAGTAAAAATTCAGTTTTGCTGATACCAATATGAAGTACCTATTTGTAAGCGTACGTGGTAATCACTTATTTAACTTCCTATTTGTAAGCGAATGTGGTAATGACTTATTTAACTCCCTATTTGAAAGCGAGGGTGGTAAGTACTTGACTCCAATGACATCACCGTGTTAAAATAATGAGTTAAAATGCCAATGTATAAGTAGTGAAGAGTAGTTATAATAGCTTTTTAACTCATTACTTTTCAATGTAAGTTTTTTTTAAAGTAAATTTTGAAAATCGCTTAATGAAGTGTAAAGTTACGATGTTTTTAATTTTTTTAAAAATACGATTAGTACCTGTAACTTTTTATAAATTTTTGTTTAGCTGCAAAATTTTCATTTTGCACTTGGCATTTTATTTAGCATTTTTAGAAAAATGTTTTACCTTTTTCTCAGGGTTCAGAAATATTCATACATGAATTCTAAAATTCCAACATTCATGATAAATTGTCATGAATAATGCTTGCAAAATTTTTTGTTTTATTCTCACACTGTAAAATGAATAGCTAAGAATTTTTTTTATTTTTAAGCACATGAATAGTTTTGTTTTTTATTTTCCAGTTTGTACATATGCACGTATGTGAATAAAGAAAAGTACATCGTTGCTGTCATTTATGTTTATAATAAAAAGAGTTTCTCTCTGTTGTGTTTTACTTTATTCGTGTTTAAAAACACAAAATATCGCTTGCTTCATTTGTTCTTGTTTAATAGTATTTTTAGCCTTGATTTGTACATGATAAAAATGTTTTTTTAAGCGTCGTTTATTCGTGGTTTTTAGTGACCTAGTGTATGTTATAGGTCTAGATGAGTGTATTATAAAACCGGTTTTAAAAGTTTCAATATACCTCCAAATTCCCGAGTTATGAACCAAAGAAATTTTTTTGAGGCTGCTACTTTTAAACATTTATAACTTTTTTATTTATTAACCGATTTTTGAAATTCAAACGGTTTTGGAAAGCAAAATAATTTTTATTTTTAAATAAATATACTTCTCATACAATATTAGCACAAATATGAATAGAATTAGTATATGGAAAATTTTTAATTTTTTTTAAACTTTTAAAATTTCTACGAGACTTTTTCCCGAATTTAGTTTAAAGACAACAAATATATTAAAGACAGTATTTTCTGAGTAAAATGAGACATCATTTGTTTAAATCGGTTGAGAAATGAGGAAGTTATAATACATTTTATGAGGAGCTATAATAACAAAAAAACAATTAAAATTCCTGAAAAAAGACTATTTTTTTTTCTTTTGTTAATACAAAAAAAATCGCTTATTTTAAACAAGCAAATTTGAATATACATATAGGTAAAAAAAAACTAAAATAATAACTCGAATTTTTGCTAATGACAAACGAAATTTAAGAGAATCAAGTCAATTGTACTTGTAAATAGCTCAATTTTTATATATATTTGTGGCTTATTTGTTGACAAAAAACATCGCATTAAATTTAAAATAAATCTGTGGTAGAAGCTTATAATCTATATTTTGATCGGTCGTACGTAAGGAATGCTTGGAATGAACCCCAATATGTTTGTTCAAAATGCTCATGTATAAATTGGTGATACAAATATAAAATTCGTTAAGTTTTTTTAGATTAAAGTTATTTTATTTAATCATGCTAATCTAATCGAAACAGGTTTCCACTCTTTTGTTCGCAAAAAATATAAGTCTCGTAGAAATTTTAAAAGTTTAAAAAAAATTAAAAATTTTCCATATAATTGAAAAAATCTATTCATATTTGTGCTAATATTGTATGAGAAGTATATTTATTTAAAAATAAAAATTATTTTGATTTCCAAAACCGTTTGAATTTCAAAAATCGGTTAATAAATAAAAAAGTTATAAATGTTTAAAAGTAGCAGCCTCAAAAAAATTTCATTGGTCCATAACTCGGGAATTTGGAGGTATGTTGAAACTTTTAATCCCGGATTCGTAACATGCTCACCAACACCTTTAACGCACACTAGGTCATTTCAGAAGTGCTTTTCGAGTGTAGCACAGTGTTATTTGCCCTTTGATATTACGATATATACGTGCAAGGAAATTTCACTTTGTATTTAGATAAAAATTCAAGAGTGAAAATGTTTGAAAAAATTGCTTGCTCTAACCTGCTAAAAAAATATTAATTCTAAAGCTTCAACTTTTCTTAAATTATACAAAATAAAATGATCTAAAAAAATTTGTATATCATAGAAATAAATCGTTCAAAATAGCACGTATCACGGGTTTGCTAAATTTTAGATTTAATCTCAACTACCTGTGCTTAATATTTATGTGTATCGGATGCTTTACCAAAATCTATCCACTTGTTTAAATATAACCATTTATTACAATTTCGTTATAAGTCACTAAAATGTATTTTGCTTTGAATAAAGTTTCATACTGGTAATAAATTTGTAACAAAAATCTTTAAAAAATTTTAACATTATTTTTAGCATTTTTTAAATCATTTTGAGCATTTTTGTGTAATGCAAGATTTAAGGCCCAACCATAATGTGCTTAAGTAGGCTTGAGCAAATGTGCGAATACATGTAAATCATATGAGGCAAACCATATTGAACTTAAGGAAACGTTTTGTTAAGTTTTATGAAATTGTCATTTGCTTAAGCAAAGTGCGAAACTGATCGCACATTTCGTACGGAATCAAATGTTTTTTTATTTTGTTTTTGTTTTTTTAAATTATTTGAGAGACTTTTTGTTAATTTTTGACAGTAGGTTAAGCAAGGCTATGCATATTATGGTTGGGCCTTTAGCTGTAAAATTTTTTTTCATTCTGGTCACACTGGGAATTTATATTGGAAAATAAATTCTGAAATCTAAATCGTTTTCGAATGCATACGAAATTAAATTTTAAAATTGTTAAGAAATATTAACGCATTTTTAATGCAGAAAGTGTTTGCAAATTCTACGTAGATAAATATTTTTTTTTTTTAATAATTTGGTAAAATTTTTATTCAAAACTACATAAATAAAATTTTTATAAACGTAAATTTTAGTTACATTGTTGTTCGAAAAATTAAAAAATTTAAAAATATATTAAATACTTTGGGAAGCAATAAGATAGAAGAAAAAATTAAATTGTTGCTACCATTGTCATCTCTTCCCAAAGTATTTAATAAATGTTCTTTTCATTTTTCGAATAGAAATGTAACTGAAGTTTTTTTTAAAATTGAGTCTATTTCGCAATAGTTCATATAAAATTGTAAGTGGCGTTTACAATAATTTTATTTAGCTTTGAATGAAAATGAAACAACATGTTTTAAAAAATAATAAAAAAAAAACGTAATATTGCTCTGTGTAAAATTTGCAAACGTTTTCTTGAATGAAAATGTGTGTGGTTGGGGAAAAAAATTGTTGCGCAATTGTGAACATCAAGTGAAAATGTTGATGCCATTGTAAATCAAGCCTAATTAGTTGAATTATTATCGAAAGGAAATCACTCTTTAAAATAAATTTCCATTAATATCGGGTTATATATGATGGTATCAAGCATATATTTCAATGTGGTTACAAAGCGAAAATAAGTCGCAGTGATTTATAATTTTTCACTCAATTTTTTATCGAAATTAAATCAAATACATATTTTATAAGTATAACTTAGAATATTTAAAAATTGTAATAGATGTAAAATTGCTGTTGTGGACTTTTTTTATATAAATTTTCTATTTGGCAATTTTGGGCAAATTTTTTTTTCCAAAAATCTAAAAAAATTTGTTTTGTCAATTTTAGAATACTATTTGGCGATAAAGGTGAAAAAAAATCCGACAACCGTGCGGTGTACTTGTATTTATTTATAAAAATTTTATTATAAAATATAAACAGTAACAAGATAAAAATAAAAAAACTGCAACCCTAGAATTTCATAATCTGTAGCCCGTTTCTGTATTTCTCGCATCGTAAAATTTCCCGCATGAAACAAGTGAATTATGACAAAAACAGTGCAATATGAAACAAAAAATTGTTTTTCTCACATAAGTGTTTCTGTTCTTTTACTTTGCGAGAATTATCTGTCATTTAAATAATTTTCCAGCAATTATTGGAAGGATGTGAGAACAAGTGTTTCTGTAACAATATTTTGCAAAAAGTTTCTCACAAGAACTGTCAAACTAAGTGATATTTAAAATTGATGCGAGAAAAAAAATTTAAAAAAATGGAGCCCAAATTATGTATGTATGTACACAATAATGTGTATTATTTTATTTTATTTTAAAAGAAAGAATTTAAATGATGAAAATAAGTATATAAAACACAATTGTTATATTTTCTTATTAAAATTTGTTTAGCCTTTCATTGTTCTTATTTTATGCAGGGCTGCCAGATAAATTTGTGAAAAAACGTCAATATCCTTAGAAAAAAATAAAAAAAATCGTTTATTTTTTTCGGACAATGTAAAATTAATTTTGACGAATTTTGTTCGATTTTTATCATATAATCACAAATTTTTATCATATAAACACATAATTAAAAAAAAAAAAAAAAAAAAAAAAAAAAAAAAAAAAAAAAACATTAAGTTCATGGGTAAAATACATATTTTATTCATACATAAGCTTGAGGTCTATTTAAATAAAATTATTTATTTTATTTTCCTTAATCCGATAAGAGTTTAAAATTTCAGATTGTTATTTTTCCCTGCAGAAATCACACAAAGGAGTGACAAAATATCATATTGAAATAAAATAAACACTTTTGGACAGAGTAAAAGGCAAAAATTTCCTAAAGTGCATTGACTGAAAAAGAGCGGAAGGCGGAACGTTTTCTTCCGCTTAGCTTTAACTCTGAAAAACCACACCTAAATAAAAGCGTCGACGTTGAATCAAGAACAGTAGTGTTAGCTTTCCTCTTTAATAAAACTCACATGAAATAAATCCAATTGCAAAGCGTTGCCGCCTCGATATTTCGGTATGCTACATACAAATTGTATAGGCATGAGAACTTTTGACAGCTAGAAAACGCTTTCCGCTCTTATTTAGGTATGGCTGTTTAACATGCATACACGATTAGAGCAACGAACTACCTCACTCTGTGCTTGTGTTTCTTTCCTTTCTTTAATAATGAGCTCTACTTACGATCGCCTTCGAAAGAAGATAATAGGAAATGTTTGGACGATGAAGTGTATAGCGTTTTAGATATACATATATCAAATATTTGTTTAATATGTATGTAAAACCCCAATTTTTTTTCTGCTTTAAGTAATCTTCTAAAAACTGTTCAGAGAACACATTGTATCTTTTTGTGTTCAGTAATCATTTTCACTTTGATTTAAATAAAAATTAAACAAATTATGTATCATGGCGACTATTCCCATTTTTGGCGAATTTTAGCGATTCGGAAGAAATTTATTTTTTATGCCTTATAAAATTATTTCTAATGATTTAAAAACATATATTTAATTAACAAAAACTAATCAAAAAGGTGTTGGTGATTTAAGCGATTTTTTACATTGGATTTGTGCAAATGAATCTGACAACCCTGACCATAAGCGTGCTTATAAAACAAAAAACAAAAAAAAAAAAACTGTAGTTGCTTGTATGAGATGCGCATTCTATAAAGGCTTGCCAAATGGGCTTGACTTTTCGTGATTTGTACTGCTCGTCAATAATCAAGAAAAAATCAGTTTTTTTCAAAAAAACCCCGTTATTATTTTTTTAACTTGTTAATTTTTAATCAGTTATAAGAGCTTTGATCAAAATCGGATAAATCCTTCTCAAGCTATGATAAAATGTATTGCCAGCCTCCTTATTTAGGGCGAACTATTAGTCTAGACCATAATAATAAGAACTAGACATGATTTAAAATAATTGAAAACGGATTTGAATATAGCGCTCTAAAATATTTATATTCAGTTTTTTATTTGACCTTATTTAATTTAATAAATGTTTATATTTATTCAAGCTCTAGGTCCTTTTAATGTTTATTTTTTATTCTCAATATTTCGCTAACCTTTGGTTAGCATCGTCAAACAAAAAAAAAATTTTTAATTATATTCAATTTCCTGACGATGCTAACCAAGGTTAGCGAAATATTGAGAATAAAAAATAAATATTAAAAGGACCTAGAGCTTGAATAAATATAAACATTTATTGCTCTAAAATATTTTTAATCAATATATTTTTAATTAAAATGAATTTTTACCGACCAGAGTAATTAAAAACTTTAGCTGATTAAAACAAAACATACAGAAAAGTTGGTGCAAATTAGTTCACTGGCTTCTATTTTTTGCTTTTAACAATAGTGTTATTTTTAAAAGAGATTATAGGTGTTAAGAAGTTTTAAATTGTCAAGAATTCTTTTAAAATTCAAGATTTTTTAGTGGATGTCAAAAATGTTGCATCTGGCAAGCCTAATTCCATGTGAGATTTTTATATTCTTTGGTATAAGTACGTACTTCGTATCGCACCCTAAATTATAAACAGTCACAACTCGAAATTTATCAAAATCGTTTTTTTTTTTTAACAAGTTCACAAACCAAATCTAAAGCGACCACGACAATTTCGCTTCAGTCACCGTCTTTTTATAATTTTCTCCTTTAACATTTGTGGGACTCAATTTAATTATAAAACTGCAACCATGTTTTTAAAACAAGTGCCTAGCATTTTTGAGTTGTGTCTGTTTATGATTTAGTGTGCGATATGTTTGTATGCATGTATTTAAATGAATTAGGTACATATTTTATTTAAAACTTTTCAAGGAAAACGAAATTGTTCCTACTTACTTTGTATATTTATCCATCATGATGTCACATGGCGCTTTTAAAAATTTACTTTGGGCTGGTCTTGCAAGCATATTGTCTTTATTATTTTATAAAAGTTTTGTCTTTCTGTAGGAATTAAATCTTTTTTTTTTCACTAAGCCCTTTCTATAATTACCAAATAATTGCACCGATTTTTTTTTTTAATTAACACTTGAACACATCCACGCACTTTAAATAAAACTAGTAACTGCCAACAAAAATATCTAAAGAAGCAGTGGGTGAGAGGGTTGAAGTAATGAAGTTGGGAGAAAAAGATACAAATACTAACAGCGTTACCACTGTGCTACTAAAGTATGAGTTTGACCCTTTTCCGGGCTTTTTTATTTTATTTTTAAATATTCTGTGCCCTTTTAGAAATAGCACTAAAATTTTTTGCAACCCTGCTGTAACAGCTTTTGTAAGTCACAATTTACACTATGCACATTTCTTGCGGAACAGAAGTTTGTTGGCGAGAGAGAAAAAGGGTAAGCATACCTCGTCATCCCCTTACCAACAAACTTCATCTGTCCACAAGAAATGTTTAAAATTGTGAATTTTTTTTTTCAACAAAAAATATTTTTTATTTTAATTAAAAAATTTAAAAAAATTTTGCCATTTCAAACAATGTGTTAATTTATTTAATTAAATATAGCTCAGGTTTTGGCAATTCCCAGGAACAATTGTACAAGCTTAAATTATTTTATTTTAAGTGAAAAAATCAATTAAGATTATTTGTTTTTTAGTTAATATTTTAATTTAAAATTTATTTCAAAACAACTAAAATTTTAATTAAATCAAAATTATATTTTTAATTTTGTTTAACCAAAAAAATTATTAATTCAATTATTACATTAATTAAATTGAAATACTTTTCAAATTTAATTTTTTAATTGATAAAAAACTACTAAACATTTTGTCTGTGTGGCATTTCTCTGAATTTATTATAGGGAAAATATAAATTTTTTAAAAGTATTTAATAGTTCGGACCAGTTCATGTAAGTATTGCATGTCACACATATGTATATCACTTTTTTAGACATTGTTACACGAATAATATTAATTAAAATGTTTTAATTTAATGATAAAGCAAGTGGCGTTATGATAATATAAAAAAGTAATTGCGTTTAGTGCGGAAACTTTTATGCGATTTTAAAATAAATATATAATGGGTATTCCTCCCTTTTTATGCTCTATTCGACTATGATATACCATTTTTCCTATTTGCAAGATTTGTAAAAATTTATATGCCTAATTTACATACATTATCTTGCTTTTGTCAACAAATTTCAGTTATATGAAGAAAAGTTTTAGTTTGAGATCTGAAATTTTTAAAAAAAATAGACTTAACGAAAATATTTACTCAAATTTAAATAAAATTATTGCATTAATTATTTTTTTACCACTAAGTATTACTTCAGTTAAACAAGTCTTTTCGAAATGAGCATTGCTAAAAATAAACTTTGAAACAGACTCAAAGTAGAAACTTGGAATTCCATGCTTTTGCCTCTTAATTTGTTCGAAACGGATCTGGCAGAATGGACTTCAAGTGAAAATTTAATAACAAAATATAAAAAGTACATTCCTCAAAAGTAGTTAGTATGCGTAAAGACTTTTTGTTAAAACATTTTTTATTTACGATTACTAAACTAACAGTAAATAGTAAAGCACAAATTCAGAGTACAATTTCCCTAATGACATAACTCATATACATAATTTTTATTTTATATATATATAAATAAAGTTAAGCTTTATAATAAATCTTTTTTGTTTGATTATAAAATGCTTTGTCTTATTTTTATCAATAATAATCCTTTTTTGAGACCCTTTTTATGACCCCTTTTTTTAAATTCCCTTTTAAAAAATTGCAATGGCAACGCTGCTTACAACTACATAATTTGGGTTTTTTCATAGCTATGTTCCAATTTATACTATGTATATTTCTTGGTGAAGTAACGAAGTATGTGTGCAAGAGAGGAAAATAATAAAGTGTGTCACGCATACAACGTTGCCACCATACCAACAAATTTCGTCTGTCTGGCAAGAAAAGTCCATAGTGCAAATTAAGATTAAACAGGATGGGAAATGGCATTATCTAGCCACTTAATGTCTTAATTGGCAGCACTGCATGAAATTTTACTTATTTGTTTTTTGGAATTAATTTTTTGTAATATTCATTTGAACTTTTGGTTTTTTGTGCATTTTTAATGCACAGTGGTTAAATTTTTAATAAATGTCGATTAAAATGTATATACATACCAATGTATTTATTATAGAATAATTATTGCCATTTTGTACATCAGAGTTCGGTGAGAGTGTTTTCTGTGGGATATATGTATATACATACGTATTTAAAAGGCGAGTTCATTTTATAGGTTGAAAACACAGCTAAGCCACTTGTTTTTTTACTTATAGAGATATATGTCAAAAGTTGCTAGTGTTTTTGACGGATCGACAAACTAAGCTCCCAACAAAAATACACTTGTTGTAGTATTATCACCACCGTTTATATAAATTCGCCTGCTTACACTAAAACAAAAACGTACATAAAAACAACGAAAAACTTAATAAGCAATGAACTGTCGTCCATTAAAAAATGAACAGTATTTAACATCAACGTACAAATTCATTAACGCAAGGAAATCGTTCATTATCTCAATGAATTTGTTCGTTGAGTTCGTAACACACTCAACGAACTTTTACATTGAGTTTAATGCCCGTAATTTCTACAAAAAGAAATCTAGCCGTGTGTTGAAATCTATGTTCTGTAACTCCCGCGGCGAGAAACTTTTCGATGGAAATGTGAGAAATGAAACAAAAATGCCATAAATTGAAACAAACAGCTGTTTTTTTGCTCACTTAACTGCGTCTGTAACATTGTTAGCGAGTAATAACTGGCAAAAAAAAAACAACTGTAATAACTGTCCATAAAATTTTTGTGAGAAAGTTCCCGCTTTGAACTGTCAAATAAACTCACTCGTATTATGTTCTTGGCAGATTTTTTCATTGTTTAATTATTTTGCTTTTAAATTTTTTTTGTAATATATACGAATGTTTTCAAAGGAATTTGTTGATCAACAAACATTAAGTCGCACTTTATATTTTTGGGTATAGCCGACGGTTGTTTTTTCGCCGCCGTCGTTGGAAAATTTTCAATTTTTTTCAAATTTGATGGCCGTCAACGATATGTTTGACTGGCGCTCTCAGCATCTGCAATTTCTAATCGTCTTAGAGTAGAATATTATGACATTTATAACGTAACGACGTAATCTCTTTTGATAGTTTTCGACATGAGTTACACACTTTTTCTTACTTTTCGAGACACGATTGAATATTTTGTTTCAGATGTTTTCGATGCGAGAAGTTCTCACCAAAGTTACAGAACATGGGTACTGCCATCTTTTTGTAGAAATTGCGGGCATAATTAGCCTATTGGTTGCCCCAATGAACTTTTTCATTGAATTTAATGAACCTATTCCTTGGCCCAGCGAACAAATACTTTGTTTCAATAAACTTTAACAACACAGTTTAAAAGGTGTGCATGTATTATGTTAAAGGTTTGCATGGATTGTTACTAAAATAAAATTTGATTTAATTTATCTGAGCAAAAAACATACAACAAAAAATAATAATTTTAAATTCTTTATATGCAAAGCGATAAAACCAAAATAGTTAAATAAGAAAGGTCCTTTTAATGAGAAAACACGTTTCCTTTTTACGGTTGTTTGCCTTTATAATCACAAAGACTTTACATTATCTCTTAAGAGTTTTAGCAAAGACTATAGATTTATAAAGATGTTGCACTTAGTACATTTGGAATTGACAAAAATGTTGTGCTTCTTACTGATGAGGGGGGGAAGTAACAAGGAATGCAAAAACTTCGTGCTCACTTCAGAAAATTGAAGAGAGCAAAAAAAAAAAACACATGCATTAATACGTACATACACATGTTTTCTGTTTTTGTCAACCAACGTTTGTGTGCGTTTGTTTTTTTTTCGTTAAAACCGGTTTTCGTAATCACATTCAGAAAACTGAAGAGAGCAAAAAAACACATGCTTTAATACATACATACATACACATGTTTTCTGTTTTCGCCAACCAACGTGTGTGTGTATGTTTTTTTTGTTAAAACCGGTTTTCGGTATTTTTATTTATTAAATGATTTTGTTTTGTTTTCAGGCAATTTATGTGCAAATAACCTACGGAAGAACAAATGCGACCGATTGTTTGATTGGAAGGGTAAGAATATGTGTTTTATTGCTGTAAAAATGAAATTATAACGATTCGAACCGAATTATAATTAAAATTTTTAGACAATTCAACTATGTATGTACTTATAATATGTGTATGTTTGTATCAAAGGAATTTATTATAAAACAAGTGTGTTTTCGTAGGACGTGTGTGAGGCGATAGAAAAGTGCGAATGTAAGTAAAATGTTGACACTTCTGAAATTAATGAAATTTCAATAGCCCTGGGGGCTAGTAGAATTTTTGAAACAACCAACAAAATTTCTGACAAGCGGCAAATCGAAAATTGAAATTGAAATTTTTTATGATACAAAACAAGTAAAAAAATTTTTTTTTAAAGTTTATTAAAAACTAGATATTGGGAATTATTTCTTTTCATAAGCAACTTTATTGTATTCAACATTTTAATTTTTCGAATTTATTCTATGAGTTAAATTTCAGTTATGTATTTTATAAAGCTTTCAGTAATAGTTCTATTCCTTAAATTTTTTTTTTTTTTTTTTTAAGGAATGACTTTATACACTACCAGACTATTATCTCAGAATAAATTCGAAAAATGAAAATGGTGTTTATTAAAAACGATATGTTTATACCAATTATATTAAAAAAAAACTCAACAATAAGGTAAAATAAAATATAAGATCAGTTCCATATAAATTAAATAAATTTATCTTTTTATTTAAATTATTTTTATTTAGAAAGGAATTTTAAAGCTTATAACAATGGAAAGACAAAAATAACAAAAATACAATTATTTTTTTCTAGTTCTTCTTTTGCAACGACATGTTAAAGTTCTAAGTCCAAAAATGCTAAAGAAAAAGCGCTAGGGCCCATTAAAATGTGAAAATTTCAAAAAAAATAGTCAACATTGAAATAAATAAAATAATTTTATAGTATATTTAATTTTTTGCAAATTGACATACTAAAATGTACATTAAAAGTATAAAATATATAATAGAAAAGGTGATAATTCACAAAAAGCTATGTAAAACATAAATGTATTATTTTTAGTTGGTTTGCAAGCCAATAAAGGGTCGGCAATGAAGCAAAACTGGATTTACAGACTTAAAATATATTCAGAACTAAAGACCTTAGAAAGTTTTTTCTCTCTCCTATAAAATGTATACATTGGACTACATCCTTTTCGACTGAAGGTAATTATATATACTTATGTATATAGGTACATTATATTGAAAAAAAAATTACGGACACACCATTGTTTCACTCATTTTTATGTATTTTTGTATATCAAAGAACTTTTCTTATTAATGCACTTGAAATTTAACAGTTATATAATTCTTCTTTTGAATGCATATAAAATTTTAATTCAAAGCCTACTATGATGAAAATATGATACGAAAAACGGTTATGTTCAAATGTATATAATAAATAATTATCATAACACAAATAAAAATATTGCATATACTAAAGCTTATTAATAATTGAACCACTCGCATTTTCAACCCAAACGTTTATTTTTCGGATATATGTAGATGGCACTTGCTGGGATTGAATGTAGAATAATATGTATTTAAATACAGTAAACTAGATGTTTCATTGGAAATATATAATAAATAACTATTAGGATAAATACTTGGATACTTATTGAAAATTAGATAAGAGATTCTATAAAAAACAAAAAAAACTTGATGGGATTTCCAAAAATTTTGTAAATTCGGGAATTCGTATATTATCGAAATAAGCAAAACATATTTTTATAATTAAGGGGGCGGAATTGTGAACTAGGCGTATAGCCATTCTAGCGATATAGTCCACGATTTGTGACTATAAGCAAAAAGTACTGTACATAATTTTTTTTAAATATTTTAACACAACGTCAAAATTGTATATCGTCCAAAAAGATATAATTTTTCCAACGATATTTTTCAAAAAAGTTTTTATAATGTAGACCATAACCAAACAAATAGTAGTTAATATAACATACACTGTCCCGTGTTCGAGCACTAGTATATTTACAATCATAAAATCTAAGGTATTTTTTTTTAGGAATTTTGATAAATTAACTTACAAGTACTGCAATACATACATACATAGCTATGTATTAGTATAATTAAAATGGGAAACAGCTTAGAAACAAAAGAAAAGTTTTAGCCACCATATCGGTATAGCCATCATTTTTTTTAATATATAAGTTTGGCAACATGTTATCCCTTAATGGATTAACATAGGTAATTTAATTGCAGTTTATTTCGTTGACTCGTCTATAAATGTGGTATCTAGGTATACGATGAAAACGCATTCTTTATTTCGTTGAAAGATATCATTTCACACAGCAGAAACATGATTTTTTTCACCACATGGAAATACTTTGTTACCATAGTACTTTGCTACCGTTTCACACACGCTCTAACTATTTACCACGAGTATTTAGGTAATAATTTTACTTATAGGCTCTTTACAAGTTTAATGGTTACAAATTTTAACTTTTTCAGTATGTAATCGATGATTAATAAATTTTTCATTTTCATTGCTTTATTTGGTAAAAATATTTTTGCAGACCTTTATAAGAATTTTACAAACTTCTTAAAGGTAGACTTCCAAAGCCTGACTATTTTTCATAATTTGTAATAATAAACAAAATTAGATTTTTCATCGGAAACAATTTAATAATATGTCAAATAATACAATTTTAATAAAATGTATTGAAAATCAAGTTTTCATACATTTTTAAACAAAAAATAAATAAAATTCCAAGAAATTACGTGCACACACATCAAACTGGCTGCAAATTTTTATGAAAATCAAAAGCATTTTGATTATGTCGCCACGTCGCTTTAGTAAACATAAAATATCTTTTATAAACAAAGCAGTTAATATTTTTTAGAAAAATGATTTCTCATATTCCTACAATTGTTTAAATTTAGACAATAACAGCATTTGAACTTCGGTGCAAATCGATATACTTTCATCTGTACAACAATAAAACACATATTATTGCCCTACAATTAAAAATCGGTCACATTTGCGTTTACATAGGTTTTTTGCACATAAATGACATGCAAACAAAACTTCTGTTATTACTTAAATGTGTTTTCAACGAGAAAAACAAGACTTCTTTTAGTTTTTTTATATTTTTTTCATTGTCATGTACATACGCGTACATACACACACGCATGCACGCAAATATGCGCTGATTGATGAGAATAAAAAGTTCTCTGAGAGTAAAAACAAAGACTATAATTTACTCTCACAAGTGGATTTAGCGGCTAAATCCACCAGAAAAATTAATATAGACAGAAAAATGCATGAACTTTGTATGGCAGTGCAATATCTTTATAAATCTATAGTCTTTGGTTTTAGTTTTCTTACCGCTTCCTCCAAAAACTTGAATTCCGTTTTTAAAGAAAATTATTTTCTTTGAGTTGAGGGTTTTTTTTTTATTAATTGCTTCATTTAAAATTTCATTAAATGTTAATTTTTCACGTTTGTAATATTCTCTTACAGAATTATTATTAACTTCATTTTCAGAATCTAATAAACAAAAACGTTTATATTATAAAATAAATCACGGTCTTTAAGACAATTTTAAATTTTGTACATATTTACTCCTGCTTGTTTTCATGTTCAAAATTTTAGAGCATCAAACATTAGACACGCCTTATTTTTTGGGGTTGAATTTACATCTATTTCTTGGCACAACTTATTTACAATTACATCACCAGTAAAGCTACCATTATTAAATTATTAAAGAAAAATCCCGAACAAATTTCCCGGTACTTTATTCCCCAAAAATGTGCGAGATCCCAGAATTTTTGTCAGGGGTATTCCCAAATGAAAAACATTCTTACTGCCTTGCCAGTACTGGCAAATGTAACCCTATGTATCAACTAGCAATCAAATGATGTTAAGAAATTATGTTATGAAAGAGCTTTCAAGGCAGATTGTCATCTGACATGATGAGTCTATACTTAACACTAACATCATAAAGCCCCATCTTTCAATAAAACGGATTGAACTGATTTATTAAAAAGATATTTTAGTTTAACTTATTTTGTGGAAAAGCGGTGCGCTTTACTTAAAGTGGTGCGCTTACTTAAAAAATTCCACCTTACATAATATTTGCAGGTTGGGTTGGGGTCCCGATTTGAATGCTCATGAATATTGGGAAAAAGTTTTCAATCTTAGAAACAGCAATCAATGTTCAATAATCTTAAAAACCAATATGTTTAGTTTTTATACATACATACTTCCATTTTCCAATGCGAGTGTTGAGAGAATATTTAGTCAACTGAAACTTATATTAACTGAACACCGTAATCGACGGAATATGCACTTATAAAATAGTTGCATTAATAATGACTTAAAAAAATATTCAAGAAGTTTCAAAATACGAGGAATCTAAATCCATAACTTTTATCTATGAGAACTTAAATGAATACATAAAACATGTTTGTAAATAATTTTAAATCTTTTTTGGGACTGCAAGGTACGATTATTTTTAAAATTTGTGTATACTAGTTAATTAAACGTTTAGTAAAATTTATATGAAAAGCAATAAATCAAAAAAAATCCAACTGAAAGAGAAGTGTCACGTGCATTTTTTCCGAGTTTTATTTATTCCTTAGGAATAAAAACTATTTTTGAGTTTTATTTATTCATTAAACAATAACCAGTACTTCTTGAATTTTATTTATTCCTCAGAAATAAAAGTTATTTATTCAATTTGATTTTTTTTTTTTGCTTAAAAGAAAGTAATTTTTAAATTTAATGAAATATAAAAAAATTATTTTATTTAAAAATGAGAGTTTTTGCATGGAATCTGGGTATTTTTTTTACTTGGTAGATCGAAATTTGTTGTGAATGATTATCTAATTTTTTAATTGATTTACATGTTCTTCCTTACTTCTGTGCTTTATACTTTTTGTCAAGAATTCTTTAAGAAGAACAAATTATGATCTACCAAGTAAAAACATACCATTTGGTGTAAAGATTGATAATTGACTGTCAGCCATCGTCAATAGAGCTAAGCGTTCAGTGGCAAATATCTCTAAAAAGATAGTGTTGGTTACAATTAAAACATGTCAGATCTCCCTGTCCGTGAACGTGGGTTCAATCCCAGCGCCAGTAAATAATAAACCATATTCAATAAATTTTTATTCATTTCATGTTGTAAAATTCCTTTCTTCATAAAAATAATTTAATTAAATTTAACGAACTTTAGCCTAATTAAAAAATTTGGATTAAGAATCAAAAATAATTTTTATTTTCTGAGGAATAAATGAAAATCAAGATATAACTTTTATTTCTGAGGAATAAATAAAACTCAAAAAATAACATTATTCTTTAGCGCCCCATACATTATACAATATTAACATATATGTTGTCATTTAATTTCCATTTTCCCTATATAAAGCAATAAGTGGCTTAATGGTTTGTCCCAATTTCCACAATGCAAGTCTTATTGATCAGCTTGCTACTTTGTAGGCGAGAGAGACGAGGGGAAAAGAAACGAGTACTCAGCTTGATGTACTTGCCATATACGTTTTGTTTTCTCATTCGCAATGTAAAAAACGCACACATACGTGTGTACTGCATACATAAAACAGTAATATTTTAGCAATAAGATGAGCATTGTGAAAACGCCGAGGCTGATTCAAAGAAGAAAATGTGATAAGTTTATCAATAAGACTTGCATTGTGGAAATTGGGACTTAGAATTAAAATATGGGGAAACTTTAAAAAAACACAGCCTATAAGCAAAACAACTTTGCACAATGTTGCCAGCACATTTCGCAGCATATTGCACTTCTTTCGTTGGCGATATAATTGCACAATACGAAAAATTGAACAATTATATTGCAAGGGTATAGGCCGCTTAAGCGAAAAATAAAATTATAAAAATAATGATTAAAGAGTAATTTTTACAACAAAACTTATAATCGTTAGGTCCCTGCCTTTTTTTAAATTTGAATTCAATAAGCGTGTGCTTGAAACTTACACAACAGCTGTACATATACATTTTTAAATTTACTATTCCGTCTATACAATTTTTTAAGTTATTTTTTGTTCAATAAACGAATTTGTTGCTTACTAATTATCACTGAAATCAGAAAACAAAATATTTAGTTTATATTAATCACAAACATCTACTATTTATTCACGGAATATTTCAAAATGTGACTTTTGACGACAAACGTAACTTTTTTGAAAGAAAATCGACACTTTTTTTATTCCTTCCCTGGCAACACTATCACCAGCATCGTACTCGAACAACAACAACAAAACATTTAATTTTATGAATTCTTTTTTCTCGCAAACTTTCTGCCCCAAACTAGTTATCGCTATTCTGTCTCCTTCCTGTTTTCTTTTATTGACGCACCATAACAAGGTCAGTTTTTTTGTTGTGTTAGAAGTGCGCGGATGGCTTTGTAAAATTCGAGTTAGGGAATAATAAAAAAATCAAATTGTTGAAAGGTTAGATGCATTATTTTACAAAATAGTTTATTTTAGAAATTTTTAAGAAATACCTACTGTACAAACTTTAATAAATCGTGTAATATACATATATGTATAAGATGAATAGAGAAAGGTAAGCTAAGAATATTTGTTAAAACTTTTGTATAGGTAATTGTTTAAAGTTGTATTAAATACAGACATGGATTCTTTATTAGGATGTTTATAGTATTTATTTAACTATTTGCTCATACATAGTACATTGTAGTACACATACATACATATGTCCAAATAATTACATACATACGTCCATAATTATGTGTTTTTTTATCTGTAGTATACACTTATGTTGCATTGGCAGCGCTGTTTTGTGCGGTAGCAGCGTTTTTTGTTCTTTTTTTCGCACATATTAAAATTTTTGGTTGTTTTTGATCAAGGTCACATACAAGCTACAAATCCACATGCAGTTGTTGTTGTTGCAAATAGGTATAGAGGAAATTAAAATTAAAGAAACGTAAACATTTCTAACCTACGAAGCAGGGATGCCAAATTTTAGTTTCTAAACTCATATTAGGGTTAATATTTTTATTAAACAAGAATGAAAAGGTTTGGTTGGGGGTTTGTTGGGGGATATTAACTGAAACAAATATGAATTTTTGGGATATTTATTTAAAAATTTATATTTTTTTCTTTTAATATTTTTTTAAAGTTAAATTACCCATAAGCTAATCGTCATAAAAACAAAGGTGGAGTTATTTAAGACGATTTAATTAGGGAACTAACGAAACCGAAACGCATATTGAATATGAATTCAATTAAATATTAACAAATCTCAATAAGAGTAATTTATTTACTATACAAAATTATAGTGGTAAAGATTATTAATATTTAAAACTTAATAAGATTTAAAAAACAAAGAATAGAACTTGAATTAATGATTAAATTACAAAGAAACATAATTTTTTTTTTACAAAAATAACAGCGTAAGGATTTAATTATTAATATTTAAAACTGACATTAAAAAGATTTTGGTTTAAAAAACAAAGTATTCTCAACTTTTGAGGAGAAAGAGGATTTCACAAGTCCGTTTGAACCAGACCTGCAGTGGAAACTAGCAAACTTAAGAAGAACTTAACTTAAGAATTTCTGAATTATTTTTTTTAAGTTTAGGTATAACCAGTGATGCCAAATGTAGGGGATTTTCCCTTTTTGAAGGGATTTTTTGAATAATTTCAAGCGTAGGGAAAAAAGACAGATTTTTTATTTTAAGGAAAATATAGGGAATTTTCAAAATATTATCTGATTTTCACTACACTGTTCAAAAATACGTAATTATTCGTATTATTTTTATTTAAAATTAAAATTTTTCGTATAAAATAGCATTTAAGTACAAATAAGGTTTTTTTTTAACAAAATATGAGCAGGGCACCGATGGAAATTTTCTAAAAGAGCCACAAAAAGGGGATTTTCCAAAAAAATGGGACACAAAATGGGTATTTCATAGTAAAAAGGGTCAAGTTTTTTATAAACAGCAATTACCAATAAAGCGGTCGAAAAAGTGCACTTAAAGAAAATATAAGACCAAGTTTTTTATAAACAAACAAAACAGATTTATTTCAGGCAGTTAGTGCTCGAGAAACTTAACTTTATTTACTTATTAACTTAAGTTATTCAATGAATAAAATAATAACAAATATGTACATATACATATGTATGTATGAGTTAGGTTGTACCTGAAATTGTTGTTCTAATTTGTACTTGACTATCATAAAATTTATTTAAAAGTCTCAAAAATACGATTTAGTAAATATTTCTAAGAATACTAACTACTTTTATTATGTATGTTATATATTTTGTTAATAAATCTTTACAAGGTGTCCATTTCGAACAAATTAAGAGACGAAAGCATTGAATCGCTAATTTCTGCAATGCTAATTTCGAAAACTTTAAGTAAATATTTTTGAAACATCGGTTTTTTAAATTTCCAACTTAAAAAAAAATTTTAATTTATTTTCTTATAACTTAAATTTGTTGACAAAAGCCTCTGCTTTAAAAATTATGTGTTGAATTTGGAAACAATTTCAAGATAATACCTATATGTATGTATGTATATCTTGTTTGGAATTTTAAGTATGGGTTTTAAAAATCTTAAAAAATATTCTTTCTCGTCTTTTCGTTTTCTTTGTGCCAATATATTGCGACACCTTCGAATATCACATACACATTGTCAATTTAATTGTACAATACGAAAAAATTTACAATTATATTGCAGGTGTATAGGCCGCTTAAGAGAAATAAAAATTCAAGAAATAATGATTAAAAAGTTATTTTTACAATAAAACTTATAATCCTTACAGTCCCTGCCTTTTCTTAATTTTAATTTAATAAGCGTTTGCTTAAAACTTACACAACAGCTGTAAGTGTAGATTTTAAAATTTACGTTTTTACCCGTTTATATAATTTTTTAAGTTATATTGAAAACAAAATATTTATTTTATATTAAACACAAACATCTACTATTTATTCAAGAAATATTTCAAAATGTGACTATTGACGACAAACGTAACTTTTTTGAAAGAAAATCGACACTTTTTTTATTCCTTCCCTGGCAACACTATAACCAACATCGTACTCGACCAACAACAACAAAACATTTAATTTTATGAATTCCTTTTCCTCGCAAACACTTTACTTCGCCTCTTCTGCCTACAAACTAGTTATCGCTATTCTGTCTCCTTCCTGTTTTCTTTTATTGACGGCACTCTATAAAGGTCAGTTTTTTTGTTTAGTTAGAAGTGCGCGGATGGCTTTGTAAAATTCAAGTTAGGGAATAATAAAAAAGTAATAGGTAGGTATTAATATTGTTGATAGATTAGGTGCATTGTTTTACAAAATATTTGGTTTTAGACATTTTTAAGAAATACGTATGTACAAACTTTAATAAATCGTGTAATATACATACCTATATAAGATGAATAGAGAAAGGAAAGCTAAGAATATTTGTTAAAACTTTTGTATAATTGTTTAAAGTTGTATTAAATACAGACATGGATTCTTTATTAGGATGTTTATTTTATTTATTGAACTATTTGCTCATACCTACATAGTTCATTTTAGTACACATACATACATATGTATGTACAAATAATTACATATGCACGTACGTATTTACTATATGTTTTTTTAATCTGTAGTATACATTAATGTGGTATTGGCAGCGCTGTTTCGTGCGGTAACAGCGTTTTTTGTTCTTTTTTTCGCAAATAGGTAGGTATTAAAATTTTTTTGGCTGTTTTTGATCAAGGTCAAATACGAGGTACAAATCCACATGCAGTAGTTGTTGTGACAAATAAAGATGAAATTAAAATTAAAGAAACTTATACATTTCCACAAAGCAGGGATGCCAGATTTTAGTTTCTAAACTCAAATTAGGGTTAATATTTTTATTAAACAAGAATGAACATTTTTGTTTTGGGGTTTGATGGGCGATATTAACTGAAACAAATAGGAATTTTTGGGGTATTTATTTAAAAATGTATATTTTTTTCTTTTAATATTTTTTAAAGTTAAATTACCCATTAGCTTATCGTCATTAAAACAAAGGTTGAGCTATTTAATAAGATTTAATTAGGGAAGTAACGAAACGCCTTTTTGCCGATACGATACCGATATTTGAAATTAAATATCGACGGTATGGATATCGATACGCATATATAATTTGAACTCAAGTAAAAATTAACAAAACTCAATAAGAGTAATTTTTTTATTATACAAAATTATACCTAGTGTAAAAGATTATTAATATTTTAAATTTTATAAGATTTGAAAAACAAAGAATAGAGTTTGAATTAATGATTAAATTACAAAAAATACAAATCTTTTTTACAAAAATAATAGCGTTAGAACTGAATTATTAGCATTAAAAATTGACATTAATAAGATTTTTGTTTAAAAAATATTTTCAACTTTTGCGGTTATAGAGGATTTTACAAATTCGTTTGAACCAGGCTTACAGGGGAAAATAGTAAACTTAAGAAAAACTTATCTTAAGAATTTTTGGTTTTTTTTCAAGTTTGGGTAAAACATGTCATCGCGGCCGTAAACAATTGGATGTGCGTCTCTAGAAAATATTAAGGGCATCTTTTGACTTCTTCTTTAAAAGTAGTTAACACTATAATACCTACATTGTATTAATACGTGTCAAAAACACAAGTAATGTGTAAAAGTATGATGTGTGAATGTAATTCATTATGAATATTACAAGTACCTATAATGAAAAAAAATTTTACATCCCATACGACTCATAATTTTTTGAAAATTTACTAAACAATAATATTTTTCATTGGATCAGAGTTGCATTTTAACAAAAACATTTTCATGTGTGACATAGTTGGGGGTAGTGCACTAAATATTGATTTATGACGATTTCTTTTCTGAGAAAAATGTTGCATAAATGGTACATGCTCTACACAAAAGAGATAGAGCATGTACCATTTATGCAACATATTTCTCAGAAAAGAAATCGCCATTAAATCAGCAGTGCACTTTCCCTACATAAAACTGCAAAACAATTAGTTTGCACTCTTTTTTTTACCAGCTGTAGTGATGATTGTTTTTTTTAACTACCACTAAAAAAAATTAGTGATATTGCAATTTTTTTCACGAAGATTGAATGCAAAAATCTGAACTCAATTCAAATAGTGCCAAAGTTTGTACTTGCAGTCAAAAAAGCTGCATATAAACAGACTCTCACTAAAATTTGAAAAATTTAATTTTGAATGAGCATAATTTTTGATTCTTGCATAAGAAAGGAAATTAAACAACATGTCAACAATTTGTCAAAAATGGAATATCTCATGGCTTTAATCATGAAAAAAAAGTTTTTGTTTGTAAACTAAGTGCAAACATTTAAGTTGCACTCAAATGAGTGTAAAGCAAAATTTGCAAGAAACTGATGATTTCTTTATCTTAAATCAAACAATTTTTTTTTCGAGTGCAAAATGAGCGAGGCTGCTAATTTTCAATTCATCACTCAACATCAACAAAATGATTGCAATAATTTTGCACTATCACTAACTGTGAGTTGAAACTGCAAAATGAGTACACTACTGCCATCTATGATGTGTGATAGTGGGAATACAAACTGTTATGTGAATACAATTTTTTGACAGTCGAAACAAAACTAGTTAGATTTCTATCTCACAAGGTATTATGGAATATATAAGACTTGCGTGATAATGTAAAATTTCCTTAGCAGAATCAAAGCAAATGATGCAAAGAGGTTCACCCTCCTCGCTCCAAATGCCAGTTCTTTTAGACTTATCGGAACTTGTACCACCTGTAGGAGTGACAGTGTTTTTAGTACTTTCGGAATGCAGAGACATGCTAAGTAGCGCAATAAGAAGTTTTCTCAATATGATTGAAATATTCGAGCATTGTATCGAGGGTCAAGAATTGCAGATACAAAAAATGTTTTATTACTTTATAAAACCTTAAATCTTTTATATATACACATATCTAATGCTAAGTTATCCGCTAAAATTTTGGATTATTCTCCATCTCCATTGAATCATATATTATATTAAATAATTGTTATTAATTAATACATAAATATTATGTATTAATTAAAAAATAAACTGTGAGATAATGTTATTAGTTATTTTAAAAGTTTAAGGAGATCATAAAAAATAATCATTTAGAAAAATAATTGGGTTTAAATGTTTAGGATTAATACGATTATTTTCTTTAGTTTTGATAAAACTTGACTTGGTAAAAAATCTTTCACTTATGGTATATGTTGGATAAATCTAAAGCAGCCCATAATACAGAATATCTAATTTCTCAGTCCTTTTCCTCCATTATGCCATTTGAGTCCTGTTTAAATTTTTTTAAATTTTTAACTCTTCTAATTGTTTCGGTTAATTCTGTTAAAAGATTGATATAAGAAGAAATTAATTACTAAGGCCATACATATAAAAAGTTTTTGGCAGCAAACACTTATTAAAAATGAAGATCACTGAACACCTTCATTGTTTATATGAAAAAACGTTTTCTAAACAAATACCTTTTGCTTATGAGACGAAACAAATAATTAAAAACACAAAATAATAATTAGGGATGCGATTTCCATCCAAATCAATTTTTTTTTTTCGATGGTCTAAGAACGATGTCGATCAATTATCTTTCCAAATAATTAAATTTTCGTTAAAATGGCATCGATTTGTTTTGGCATATTGTTGCATATATTAGTGAAAATGCATTTTTTTGCATATTTAGGTTTTAAGCGCATATTTTTTTGCATATTTTTACAGTTTTGATAGGTCTTTTTAATTTCCATTTTATAAAAAAGTTCTTAAAAAAATTTCAAGTACACCAAAAAAAAACTTTCCTAAAAAATGTTTAAATAATAAATAAATTCTTTTGGAGTTTTGCTTAAAAAACAATATTTTTTAATTTTAACCGATGCAGTAACTTACATGGTGAAGGTTTCCAATGGGTTTAAAATATTTTATCCAAGACTGTTACAAACTACTTGTTGAGCACTTGGGTTATACCGCGTTGCACAAAATTTAGAAGCTAATTCTAAATTTAAAATTGTAACATTAAATGAAATGTATCCCTTGATTCCCCTTCAACCGCAGCCTGTAGTAAAAAAATGGGGGCCTGGCTAGATGTTTCAGAATTCTATTCAAAAAACTTCAAGCAATTTAAGAATGTTAGAAAAGCTTGTTGATGTCGATGATTGTGCAATTAAAAAAAGTAAAAGAAATATTAAATTTAGATAACAGCAGAAGTCAATTAACATTTGTATTTTCCAATAACGGATATAATCGTTATTAGTAATTAGGAGGGATTTAGTTCACTTTATGCTCAAGTCAAATTAATTGATATTGCAGAAAGTAAAGTTTACAATGTGAAAGGAAGAACAGCCCGACAAATTAAAAAAAAACCAAAATGTTCTGCAAAAAAAAAATAATTAAGGATTTACAAAAATAAAATGAATTTCAAATATTTTTTGATCTGATCTGGAATCAAAGTGGGATCTGAAAATAAATTTCTTCAAAATGCATTGGCATTCTTTAAGTAGAAGACAAAGTTTTCCTTTTATAAAACAGTACTTATTTATTTAAACAAACAAAAATTAGTTGTTTTAGTTTTTCAAAGATGTTTGAATAACAACATACTGAATTTTTTATATTTTTGTTTTTAGTAAAATTAAAAAACGATTTTTTATGGAAATTTTCTTAGATTTTAGAGCATATTTTTTATTTTTTTAACGCATATTTTGGATTTTTAGTGCTTATTTTCGATTTTTTAGTGCATGAAAATCTCATCAATAGTTATATTACTACAAAAAATTAAAATTTTTTTACATCGGTTAATCGACTTAAATAAGCCGGTCTAATCGTTAATCGAAACAAGCCAATTCGAAATTAACCGATCGGTTAACCGAATGAGTACCCTAGTTGCTATGCAAAAAAAATAATATATATATATATATATATATATATATATATATATATATATATATATATATATATATATATGAAGGATTTCATGTCAAGTGACCCAACTTTTGAAATCGATGTCATCCGATTTGGATGAACCAAGGTTAGTCCTACTGGATAGTAGCTTAGACAAAAATTTCCAACAAGATCGGTCAAAACGTTTATGAGTTAGAGATCGGGCAAAACGTTTCTGAGTTAGAGGGAAAATTTGACATTTTGGCCAAACAGGTGTTCTTTCTCATCGATGTTACTTATTACCTATTGGTGTTAGCATAATTTGTCCCAAACAAATTAGAAAGCTATTTCTTCAATCTTTCTAAAAAAAAATGTATATTAAATTCTAAAAATATTTTAAAATTCTTTTTTTAAATCTAAATTTTTTTTTATTGACGTGGAAAACCCTTAGCAACTTATCATATTAGGGCTCTTCAAGCACCTAACTTTGTCTTTTTAATACCGTTGGAAATATCTTTAGAAATAAAATCTTATAAAAATATATTTAATAGAACCTTGAAATTATTTCTTTTCATAAGCTACTTTTTTTTATTCTATTTGTTAAAAAAGTTGAGTTAAATACTAAAGAGCTGCACAAACATAACAAATATTGCTTACAAGCAATTTCATTAAATTCAGATAGTAGGTGTATATTACTCTCTCATTACAAAACACATACTTCCAAAAACAATTGTTTTGCTTTACGATCAAAATATAGAAGAATAGAACAAAATTGCACAAGAACAATGCTAAACTAAAATAAAGCTGAATTAGAACAAAGATGAAGTAGAACATTAAAACAGAAATAGAACATTCCAAGCATGTTTGAATGTTTTGATTGTAAACATAAACCAAAGAGAAAATTGCAAAGGGAGAAACTTTTGATTTAATTTCGTTTGAGTGGTTTTCAATGGGTTCGGTTGTAGGTTCCTTTAAAATATTATTAAAAATTTAGGAAATAATATAGGTAACTAAATTATTAAGCTTAAAGTCTTGTTTTATTTTTATATAAGACTTTAAACGTTTATTTAACCAATATTTCGGCACTCCTTTGAGTGCCTTCTTCAGGGTTTTTTCTTCCTTATTTTATAAATTTTCAACAATTTTTAACAAATTTAACAATAACTGACAAATTAAAAAATTTTTTAATTAGAAATATTGGTTAAATAAACGTTTAAAGTTTTATAAAAATAAAAAAAGACATCAAGCTTGATAATTTAGTTATACCTAATATAATAATAAAGGTCGACTAAAATAAAATATACATTTAGGAAATAATTCCAAAAAATAAGTTTTGCTTATATTTAATGCATCCATTTCTGTTATAAGCTAAGATCACTTTAAATTTTTTAAATTCCTAATTACGTGCACTCGATGCTTTTACTATAATTTACCGTTTCTTTATTTCATTGTCTGTTTTTGTGTTGATATTCTGTTTGTTTTGATAATACAAGCACTAACAAAGCAGAAGAGAAAAACTTTTCAAGTTATGCTTGTTTTGTTTTGGTGAGAGTAATGTGTTGTTATGTTTGTTTTGCTATGTATGTTTACAGTGAAATAATATGATTGATAGTTGTGTGAAGTAGAACACAGAACATTAAGAATATTTTGCGCAGCCCTTTATTAAATACATACATTCAATTTATAAAGTATCACTATCCAGTGTGACACAAACAATGCTGACAAAGGCCGTAGCGGGCCAGAAAATGCATTACATTCTGCTGGTGTCTAATAATAGAATAAATTCGAAAAATAAAAAATGTTGAATATATTTTATAGTTAGAATACTCTCGCACAAATTACTATTTACTTTTTAATTGAATACTTTTTTGTAGTATTTTGAATTGTTCTTGGTTTTTTTTACAAGAACACACGCTTTTATAGGCGATTTGTATTTCATAATGTTTCTTGACTTTTGTTACATTTTGCTCTGACATTCTTCATTTAAGTTCGTCCAATATTCAATTAGAAAAATACTTAAATTAAATCTACATTTACAGCAAGAGTAATAATTTACAACACATTACTAAAAAATTACCGGTTTATTCGGAATTCGAAAAATTGACATTTTAAAGTAACCGACTTGGGCAAAGCTAAAACAACAGGTTAAAACCGGTAGATAAATAACCGATCAATCTCCTTAATATACACACATATCTTTATCGGATTAGAACCGAACCGAGAACTTAATGGGGCTTAAATAAATATTTCTTGGCGTAACAAAGAAATTAACACCTTAAACCTTGATTGCTAAAATGTAAAAAAAATCTTATTTAAAATCTCTTTTAAATTAACCCACTCTTTTCCAACACGTTTATACTTAAGAATGCATAACAACACTTGCAGCTTCTAATAATAACAAAAAAATAATGCAACAAACACAAAATACCGCCAATAATTTCACCACTACCGCCAACATCATCATATTGAACATTTAAGACATGACAACAATAGCTCAACTTCAACATCAAACATACTTGTGCCTGTTAAATGTAACAACAATCCATCCATATGAGTAGACCATAGAAGACTCTACTTACTAAAGTCACATTTTGTTTACCTGGAAAATCACAATATAATGATCAGAAATAAAAAAAGAACAGAGAGAGAGCGAAAAAACGAAGCCTAGAAGTGAAGTCCAATTTCAAACTTATCTATCAAAGACAAGTGGAAATGCATTTTTTAACCATCTTGTCTCCGTATATTTTTCCATTTTCCTGTTGTCTTTTCTTTGAAAGACATTGCGTCTGCCACTGTTTTGTTCAATTTGTTTCCTTCTTCCATTGCCCATATTATCATCATCAATGTTATATTGCCACAGCACAAAATTACAGTAATTCACATCACTTTGAATTCATATTATAGCATTAATATACTCGTACCTTAACATATTACTACTGTATTATAGTGGGCATATAAAAGGCCTTAAACAACAAACTGTCCGTCTGTCCTTCAGTCTAACTAACCAAACAGCCAAACAAACCTCAGACCAACTTTGGCCATTACTGAGTTGTACAAACTTTATATAGAAATTTTCATTAGCGTGATATGAATTTTATTAAGAAAAAAAAAAAAATTTAAATTATTAATTAAATATTTTAATACTTGTACTTAAGACAAGTGAAACTATTTTAATATTTAAACGTTTATGGGGAATATTTGTACGTGTTGCTTTTAAGTCGAAGTAGTTGGAGTGTTAATTCTAGGAAGAGCAGATTTTATTGTGCATTTAACACTTTTTACAATATGTCTGCAGAGCATTTTGTGGATTGTAACTGACATTTTTATATTTCAATTTCCAGTTGGCAGCTGGTCAATATTGTTTACTAGTGTACTTCATAAACAGGGAAAGTTTTTCAAGCTTTGTGCTAGAAAATAAGTTGTTTTGCGTATATTTCAATATGTACAAAAATGCTTAATTCCCTTCGACAAATGATGTTCGCTTGCTATTAAGGTATTCATTCAATCGGGCTTTAGCTTTAATCGGCTAATCGCTCGATTAATTAACCGAGGTTTTGGTTTAATCGGTTAATATTGTTTTTGATCGGTTAACCGATTAATAAATTTTTTTTATAAACCAAATAATTTCAATAATAAAAATGAATAAATTATGTATTATTCGGAGTTTATTAGTAAAAATACAATTACATAACAATTCTTGAACTAAACTGAGCAAACAAAAATATAATTCTTAAATATGTTATACATATTATTTAATTAATACATAAATATTATGTTATAATTAAAAAATAAACTGTAAGATAATTTGATCAGTTGTTTCAAAAGTTTAAGGAGACCTTTAAAAATAATCGTAGAAAAATGTTTAGGATTTAAGCGATTCTTTTCTTTAGTTTTGATAAAATTTGACTTGAACAAATTCTATTACTTTTTGTTGATGTTGGAGAAATCGAAAGCAACCCATAATACAGAATATCTAATTACACAGTCCTGTTCCTGGATTTCTCTTAACGTATAAAATCTTCCATTATGGCATTAGAGTCCTGTTTTAATTTTTAACTCTTCTAATTGTTTCGATTAATTTTGTTAAAAGATTGATATGAGAAAATATGAGAAGAAACAACTAACTAAACACATTCGGCCATGTTCTGAAAATCGAAATCACGTGAAATTTAAATCGATATAGATTTTCAATTGAATTTTTGTTAAAATGAACGTAGCGGTTCCTGATTTCAAAAGTAGTTTTGGTAGCAGAAGTTGGTCTGCAAAGTATGAGATATAGAACAGGACATATTTTTATGAACTTTGAACACGTGAGATATAGGTTCGATTTCAATTTCACGTGATTTCGAATTCCAGAACATACCCAAAAAAAAAGCTTTTGACAGCAAACACCACGATAAGATCACTAAACACCTTCTTTTCTATGAAAAAATATTTTCTAAGCACATACCTTTTGTATATGAGACGAAAACACATAATTAAAAACACAGAAAAAGTGTTATAATAGTAAAAAATTAAAAATTTTGCTACATCGGTTAATCGGTCAATCGACTGCAATTAACCGGTTTAATCGTTAATCGAAAATAGACAATTTTAAATCAACCGATCAGTTAATCGGATAGTTATTAATCGGTTAACCGATTAACGGTTAATCGAATGAATACCCTACTTGCTATTGAACATCGACAACCGAATGTCAAATTTTTATTACAGTATTGCCGAAAATTTCAGTATTTACAGTATTGCAAAAACAATTTGCAAAAAAGTCCAGGCTGTAAAATAGTGGGCTGAAATCTCGCAGGAGCTTGATTTCTTTAAATAAAATGCTTAGTTGGTCGATCCCTTCCGCAAAACTGTTGCCAATTTAACTATGATTGGGATTTATTTACGATGTAGCCAGTAAAAATTTCGCCTACAAAATAATTTGTTAAGAAATCAGAAAAAAAAACAAAAATACTGCCCAGTACAAACTGTGCTCCAAAAGGAGCAGGATTTATGTATTAATTCATACCTCAACTCGCTTCAAACCTGCTGATGGGATGCCTGATTTTTGTATGGGGTTTTCCCGGCTTGGAGAACTACTTTCTGCTGACAATGAGAGCTTCTTTTAACATAATAAAACATGCAAACAAAGCTCTCCTAAAGTGCTTTTTTAAGGCATAACTTACATATTCATTAATGTTTTGCTTTTAACTGTTTAAATGCCTTTTTCAATCATTTTCTTAAACCAAAATATATTTTTATTTTTTTTCGCTTTAAAACCTTCTTCGTTATCAGCACTAAAATAGGAGCTTTTTTGTATAATTTATTCGTTATCATTTACTGCAGTCTAAGAGCTCTCTTATTGAAGCGCGCGATTAGGCGGTTTTTCTCTTAAGTGCTTCAAAAAAAAACAAGCTTTTTTACTGGGTACATACTTTCAATTTTACTGCAAGAATTAATTAATTTTACAAGGGATGTGCTTAAATAAACGCATTCATATTGAACTAATTAGTTATTGGAAACAACGACATTTGGGTGATTCACAAGGTGTGCTATCAAGTCATATCGTCATAATGTCCTATATAATATTTTACAATTGTTTAACAAAAATATTGTTGTGTTTCAAACAAAATCAAAATGTTAATGCTGTCTGTGATCATTGATTCGTGATAACTGTACAGTAAAAATCGAATTTATTAGCGGTTGCCCACAGCAGTCATATATATATCTTGTTATTATTTTACGACATTTGACTTTACAACTTTATGACTACATTGTGAATGACCCAATTATTGTTATACTTATGTACAATAGACCGACTCTGAATTAAAACATTTTGCAAATCTAACCACAGACTCGACATAGCGAGATGTCAGTTTTTTATGCTTTTCAATTCGATTTTTATAAAAATTTAAATAAAAATCATTTTTTAACCCTTTACTGCACTATATTACTTTTTTTATCACATTCATTTATACATCATTAACAACTTATTTAATAACCACGCGGATTAATAAGTCCGTGACTTTTGGAATGAAACACAGTTTTTTTTACCATTAATTAATTTTTTAACATAATCACCTTTTAGCTCAATACACTTAGTGCAAGTTTCTTTAATTTGTGTAACCCTTCCAAAAAAAACAGGATTTTTCGAGGTCCATAAAATAGGCATTTGTTTGACCAATAATTTCATCGTTGGAGCTAAAGCTCTATCCACCGAGCCATTTCTTTAGGTTCGGAAATAGGAAATAGTCACTGGGGGCTAAATCCGGAGAATATGGCGGATAAGGTACCAATTCGCAGCCCAATTCATGTAATTTTGTCATTGAGACTGCACACGTGTGCACCCGTGCATTATCTTGATGAAAAATAACTTTTTTCTTGGCCATATGGGGTCGTTTTTTTAAATCCTCGTTAAATCGGTCCAACAAGTTGGCATTATATTCACCGTTTATTGTTTTTCATATTTGAAGGTAATCGATGTGGATTATCCCGCGTGCATCCCAAAAAACTCTTGCCATCACCTTATTGGCCGACAAACTTACTTTGACCTTCTTCGTAGCCGGTTCACCCGGAGAAACCCATTGTTGAGACTGCTGCTTGGTCTCCGGAGTGTTGTAATGGATCCATGTTTCATCCACAGTTACAAAACGCCGCAAAAACTCATTCGAATTGTGTTAAACAACTCCAAACAATCTTTTGAAGTTGTCACACGATTACGTTTATGGTCAATTGAGAGCAAACGCGCCACCCATCTTGCAGACAGCTTTCTTAAACCCAGCTGATCTTTTAAAATCGAAACCACACTGCCATATAAACGCCCTAGGGCATCAACAATCTCACGCACTTTTACTCTTCGATCGGCCAACACCATATCGTGAATTTTTTCGATATTTTCGGGTGTAGTGACTACAATTGGCCGTCCAGAACGTTCAGTATCATTTGTACTTGTGCGACACCAACGAAAGACAGTACACCACTTTTTTTACCATTGAAATCGATGGTGCAGAGTCCCCATAGTATTTATCAAGCTTTTCCTTGGTTTGACTAACGGTTTTTTATCGTTAAAAATAATGTTTAATGAGCACTCGAAATTCACTTTTTTCCATTTTAAAAAAATCCACGAGGTAAGTAAATGACGAAACTTGCTCAAAACTTGACACTAGTCTATTAACAGGTCGTACTTGATGGGAGCAGAGTTGCATTTCACATAACTACTAGGGAAGTTCGAAAAGTTACGGACTTATTGATCCGTCCTCGTTCGATTGTGTACGATAGAGAACCCCGCCCTTAACCATGAAATTACAAAATTATTAATTTCTTCCCTAAAATCACAACAAACATGTTTTAAGGTTATGCATATTTTTATTCAGACCAGAATTCTTGGTATTAACCTGCATTATATTATTTGTTAAATTTTAATACTTTGATAATATTTGTTAATAATACTTACTTGTTTTTACCTATAAATTATATACAAAAAATCTGAATAGGGTTAAAACCTTCTAGTATACCGTTCGACTTAGAAGCGCTTTCTGAGTCGTTCTAACGATGTCCGTCCGGATGGATAGCTGGCGGTTTGTCTTTTTATGTAACCTTCTTCGCAAAGAACTGGTCGCAATCATCAAGATAATTAGATAAAATTTGGTACATATGTGTTAGTTGTCATAAGGACGGATCGGTCCATAATTTAACATAGTCGCCATATAAAATTTTTTCTGATATAGTCTATGTGCCCATAAACTATCTTATAATGCTGGTTTTTAGATTGAATTTCTGTCAAAATAGACAATAGCTCCCACATAAATACCACACCAGAAAATAGCAAAAAATGCCATAACTTCCTTATAAATGTTGGTATTACTATAAAAATTGGCGGCAACATGACAAAATATTGTGCTGGTAGGTCCAAAGTTAACCATAGGCCCAATATAAACATCCTCTCCATAATCGCTTTAAGACAAACAATTTCATATAGATATTGATATTAAGACCATATTTGGCATAAATAACTCTTATATGGAAGGCTCTGAGCTGTACCGAACCAATTCGGGAAATAAGAAATATTTCAAAACGGGGCGAAATTCTCCGCAAAGATTAACTCTATTCCGTTCCGTAACGGACTAAATCAAAAAGTTTTTCGTTCTTAAGGTACACAGAAAAAATTAAAAATTATCTATAATCACCAAATGCATATTAAATTCATAGAATCAATCAAACAATTTGTTGATTTTGCACTTATTACCAATATGATTATATTGTTTACTAAAAAATTTTAAAATTGTGAAAATGTTTTTTTCAATAAATGATATTTTTAATTTTAATTAAAAAAAAACTTTCAAAAAACTTTGCCGTTTCAAACAATGTGTTAATTGATTTCATTTAATATAGCTCAGGTTTTGACAATTCCCAACAACAATTCTGCAAGTTTAAATTATTTTATTTGAAACGAAAAAAGTCAATTCACGAAAAAAATCAAAACTTGTCTCTAATCACCAAATTCATAATATCAAGCAAACAAGTTGTTGATTTTGCACCTATTACCAAAATGATTATATTGAATTCTAACAATTGTGAATATTTTTTTTCTTCAATAAATGATATTTTTAATTTTTAGTAAAAAAATTATTAAAACACTTTGCCATTTCAAACAATATTGTAATTTATTTTGTAACTATTCTACAAGTTTAAATTATTTAATTTTAAACGAAAAAATCAATTAATATTTTTTGATATTTAATTAACATTTTAATTAAACATTTATTTTAAAACAACTTAAATATTAATTAAATCAAAATTATATTTTTAATTTTCTTTCAACTAAAAAATAGTTTATTCAATTATCACATTAATTAAATTTAAATACTTTTTAGACCATTTTTTTAATTGATAAACAACTTTTTTCTGTGTTACGAGTTTTTGTTATTTACTTAATATTTAATTTTAAATTTTTTTCAAAACAACTAAAATGTTAATTAAATCAAAATTCAATGCTTAAGTTTCTTTCAATTAAAAAAAAAAATAATTGATTCAATTATCAGATTAATTAAATTGAAATACTTTTCAAATAATTTTCTTAATGGATAAAAATCTACTGATAATTTTCTCTGTGTAACGGTAATAAACCCAATTTAATAGCTTCAGAAATTAATGGCAGTTCACTTACCCAACCTGAAAATATTTTTAAATTGTTTTCTTTGAATTGGTTCGCTACAGATCTGAGCTCTTCATATGCATAATAACCACATAAGATAATTTTGTTTCCACGATTGACAATGGGTCGCAAATAGGGTTCAATCTCGAAAATGTGTCTTACCATATATACTGTGGTAACAAATACTATACTTTCTAACCTGTTTTCATTCTGTTTTATATATATTCTTGGGTTTCGACAAACTTATAAAACAAGAGGCATTATATATAACATATTGGTATTAATAAATTCCACAAACAAAGTTAAAATTTTTTTTGCAAAAAAAGATAATCTCATAAAAACTAAAAGAGAAAATATATTTTAATTATTAAAAACTAGTCCACGTCGATCAGTGTTGCCCCTTTGTGGGTAATTACCCGAATTTGGTGTAATTTTTACTTTCGTGGGTAGAGCTGGGGTAATTTCTTTGAAGTATAGATCAGGTGTTATTTGAAATTCTTTCCTTTTAAAACAGATAATATAAGCATTTGATTTTAGTGATAAATTGTATACCATTTAAGATATTTTTGACTTTAAAAGGATGCTGTATATTCAACCAAAGTCAGTGTTTATTTAAAAAAAAATATTTGCATTGTTTTTTAACCAAGATAAATATGAGCTGTAAAGTTTATTGGAAAAATAAGGTGCTTATACTAAAAAAACCCCAATTGGAAGGATATGTTTCCAATATTACAAAACGTAATAAATGTAGTGTTTGATTTAACATTTAAAAAGCTTTAGTTGAAAAATATTAAGGACCCTTAACATTTGTTGAACTGATTTAAGAAATAGACTGTCATATGAAACCACTACAAGAATTTCATTTACTAAACAAAGTCTACAAAGGATGAACATCAACATGCACCTTCCCTAGATATGTATAAGGCAGTAAAGCGTGATCCATTTCGAGGTTCCCTACTTTTTTAAACAAAAAACACAGAAAGTTCAAATTTAATGGGGAATGTTTATTATCATTTGAAAGAACATTCTTTGGCATTTATTTTTTGAAGATTATGTCTATCAAATGTTGGCCGTTGCTACGTCGCAGATGGTCCATCCGTTGAGCTAAATTTTTTATGACTCGTTCGAGCATTTCGACTGGTACCAGGCGAATGCCACGCGTGATGTTTTCCTCCAAGGCCTAAATCGAAGCGGGTTTGTCCGCATAAACTTTAGACCTTACATATCCCCACAGGAAGAAGTCTAACGGTGTGATATCACACGATCTTGGTGGCCAATAGACCGGCCCAAAACGTGAAATTATGTGCTCACCGAAGTGTTCTCTCAATAAATCCATTGATTGATGCGATGTGTGGGATGTGGCGCCGTCTTTTTAAAACCAAATGTCGCCGAGCTCACGAGCTTCAATTTCAGGCATCAGATAGTCGGTTATCATGGCACGATAACGGTCCGAGTTGCTGCGAACGGCGCCGAATCGACTCTTCACGGTCTTTGTGTACACTCTCAGCTACGTCCGCTATATTTTCTTCACAGCATGCTGGACGTGTTCTATTCGGTCGAATATTATCCAATAATGAATGCTGGGTCTCAAAATGGGTGATGGTGTTGCGAATAGTATGCTCAGTAGGCTGATTATGTTGACCATAAGTTGATCGAAATGCACGATACACATTCCTCACAGACGTGAATTTTCGTAATAAAGTTGAACGATTTCCAAACGTTGTTCAGGCATAAGTCCTTCCATTATGAAATGCCAAACAACACTAAACAAAAAAAAAAACATGACAGCATGACACGACTCACACTGATCTGTCAAAAAAGGCTATTGAAAAAAGTATCTCTACTTGAAGCACCTTATTTTAAGTTTTCATTATTTGAATTTTTCATTTAATTTTTATTAATTTATTTGAGCTTCTTAATGTTAGTTTTGTGAAATTATTTTGAACTACTAGATATACGAATCTTAATAGTATGACTAATTTTGATCTTATTTAAGTGAAAAGGATGTTAAGAGTTTATGCTGATGTGTGAAACACATACAAATATTCGTTGTGGTACAGCGATCGACTTAGAATCAGTCTCTGAGTGGTAATTCCATTTAGACCTTCTGCGCAAAGTACATGTCGCAATTGTAAAGATAATTTAAAGAAATTTCGTTCATAAGGGGTTTTTTTTTAAAGTTTTGAGAATCGGTCCATAATTTTACATAGCCCCCGTAAGATCTTTGTTCTAATAGAGTCTTTCTGCCCTTAATGTCAAATTTTTCTTGTGAAATAATAGATGTTGCTGAACATTTTTCACAAATTGGAACAGAGTTCTAGGCTTTCTCTGGAAACAGCACATAAATCATCTTATAAAATTAATATTGGAATCAGTCAATATTTGACCATGGTTCCCATACAAATACCATTCACGAAAATAGCTTGTAATGCCATAACTGACTTATAAATATTGTCATGTATTGATAAAAAAATAGCTACTATGCCATGGCAAAATTTTGTGCTTTTGGGTTAAGGAACGTACCCCCTCTCTTTAATCACTTTAAGACGAAAAAAAAACTCAAATATGTGTAGTTATCCAGATAGTATTGGCGTTAAGAATTCTTATATAATTAGTCTTAACCTCATAACATAATTTTATTTTAATAGGTCCATAATTGAATATGCGACCTAACAAGGGAACACTACAAATTTGTTTGTTAATACTCTCTAATCTGTTCTTTATGAAATTTTTCTTTATAATTAAACGTTAATTTGATATCAGGTGTAATTTAATTTAAATTGGGTAATTTTGCGTCATCTAAAGTGTAGTTTTGAATTTTGCTGGTGGTAACACTGACTTCGATAGACAGCTTTGGCGCAATTTTTTTTTTGTAAACAAATATTTGCGGTATTAAATGCTCTAAATCAGGGATGTTAAAGTTTGTACAATTGTACTTTTTTTTTGGTATATTTTGACCTACTAACGTGGTACTACCGTGACTCATTTGGTACAATTTAAATATTTGTCATAGTTCCCCCTTTTTGAACTTTTAGTTTAGCAAACAAATTATTGATTCCTTTTCATTGCATTTATGTTGTACAACAAATCGTTAATGTAATGGGCGCTTAAATATGCGTCTAGTATTGTGGTATATGGAGCGCTTAGTCCCCTTTTACAATGTGGCAAGTGAAAGGCAGACATACGAAGTTTGTTGGTAAGGGAGCGACGCTGTATGTGTGACACACTTTACTTTTTTCCTCTCTCGCCTACAAACTTCTACTACAAACTGTGGGGACTTATGGTACCCACAGACGAGGCAACGTTAGTGAAAACCTGAAATTTATTGCGAAACAGAAGTGGCTTTATATACTTCTACAAATAATATCAATATTGATATTGTTAAAGAAATTACAGAAAATGCAAAACAATTTTATATAAAATTTTACGTAGTTATAGGAACCAAAGTCAACTTTGGTTCCATAAATTTACTCCTGAAAATTTTATTTCGGGTAAAACAAATTGTATTGTACCTCTGCTAGTAAAAATGTGTCCGAATAAAATTGCAAATTTGGATTCAATCAATAATCAATTTAGAGCTTTAGCTGATGTCGTGCAAATGCATTCTTTAAAACTGAAAACATTTGTAGTTTTTGGTCGGTAGAAGCTAATTTACAAAAAGTGCTTAATGTCCATACAGAGAAAAAAGTGTTTTATCAATTAAAAAAATGGTTTAAAATGTAATTAAATTTAATTCATGTGATAATTGAAGCAATTATTTTTTTAGTTGAAAGAAAATTACAAATTTAATATTGATTTAATTAACATTTTAGTTGTTTTGAAATAAATTTTCAATTAAAATTTTAATTAAATAACAAAAAATCTTAATTGACTTTTTCGTTTAAAATAAAATAACTTAAACATGTAGAATTGTTGCTGGGAATTGTCAATATTTATTTAAATAAATTGACACATTGTTTGAAATGGCAAAGTTTTTTAATCACTCTTTTAATTAAAATTAAAAATATCATTTATTGAAAATAATTTTTTAAAATTTTAAAATTTTTAGTAATCAATATAATCGTTTTAATAGGTACGTAATAGGTACAAAATCAACAATTTCTTGAATTTGTTATAAATTTGGTGATTGTAGAAAATTAATAATTTTTTCTGTGTACCAAACCACCTTATTTTAGAGTAAAAGATACTTTAAACAAAGGAGTTAGTTCTGTTTAAGTCGTCAATGCCTTTACTTTTATATTTTATTGGAATAGGGCCATTGTCGATAATACCGATTTAACCTTTTTGTTAATGCATATGCCTCCAATTCGTTTCTTTTGGCCGATAGAGTTCCGAAACATTTTTTTCTTTGAAATATTTGAATAGAGCTCAGTGAAATAATGGACCGATTTAGCCCCACATTCCTAATAGCAAAATGTCTCATCTCTTAAACTTTTTGTACAGTAAATTCAATTCATCTAAATCGATTTTTTTAATATCTTCTAATATTAAAAATTCAAAATGTCTATTTTCATTTGGGGCCACAGTTTGTATTAGCCAGTTAACGTGATCATCACCTACATGCATATCATTTGCCAACACGGCAGAGACAGAACGAAAATCAGACCTTTAAATCCGTTATACGAGTATTATTTGCACTGGTGCTGAAACCATTTGCATAAAGCGATATTAAAGCGGTAAGTTGGCTAAAAAAGACAAATTCTGCAAAAATTTCATTGCACTATGGACTGAAAGTAGAAAAAGTGTTTTTTTGAATTTTTGTTTAACTAGAGTTAAAATAACAAATCAAATATTTACACAATGTATATTGGGACTGATAATCTAACTGGCTGTATAAATGGAAGATAATTTAATAAAAACTCCACTTGAGTTCCTCTGGGTGGCAGTGGTTGTATTAAAACCGACATTGGGGTTTTTAATGATAAACAAACTTTTTTATAACGGAAAAATTTTAGCGCAAATTTATCCTACTTACTGGGCCCGGTGAACTAACGAAAATAATAAACCGATTTAGCCCATTTCTGCATTTAGTAAATTTTTATTATAAATTTCGTCGAAACAACTTCTTTTGACAGTTATAAAACCAATAAACATATTTCTAGAATAACTAGAGGTAAAATAATGGACTGTCTCATCGCATTAAACATAATTATGGCATATTCTGTTCTTTAGGTAATTTCTTCAATCTCTTTTATATTCACAGCAGAGTGGAGGAGTAAAAATGCAACTGGCTATACAAAAGTTAAACTAATCGCATATCTATGTCGTTTTTATATTTTGGCGTTATTTAAAAAACCACTGTGGCCTTTAGGTTTTTCAAGTTAGAAATTTAATACGCACAAAAAGGTTTATGCACAAAATCCCTTAAAGAAACAAATGTATTAACGTTTTCTTTTTTAATAACAATGTACAGCAAAATGAAATTTTTTTCAAAAAAACAATGTTCGCCCAACTGATTATTGTACAAGGGTCTAAAAAAAGATATACCTGTATCGGCGTTTTAAAAGTTTACATCTGAAACTCATTTTACGGCCTATTTAAAGTTTCACCCTCGTATAGTAAAAAAAAACGTAGAAAATCGTGTGATACTTAGGTTTTTGGTGTACAGTGTCTTCAGAAGATTTATTCAGAACATTACAAGCAACATTGTGTTGAACTGAAAATGGGTCTTTTTGTAATATATTTGAAAAAATAGCAAAAGTCACATTTACAACAGGAATGTATGTAGTTGAAATATTCTGCGAAAATATAAGAGCATACTTGGGGCTACAAGCAATATATTAAAAAAAATTTTCTTTTTTAAAAATTTAATATCTGCAAAATATTAAATTTTAAAAATGGACTAAGTTAAAAAAACCTTATTTTTTATTTGGCTAATTTTTTTTTATGTAATCCCTCAAACTGTTCTTTAAAAATCCTGAAACTTTGAAGGAGGTGTTTTTTTTCTTTTTTAAGATCTGATTTTTTTTCTTTCTCAATCTTTGAAAAAATCATCTTAAAATAGAATTTTCATATTGTAATTTTGAGCAATAAGTATTTATTAAGTCTGATTTGTTTGATTTAAAGTGTTTTAAAAAAAGTAACGAAATTGATAAAGTTTCTTTTGTTTAATTGTTTTTTTTTTTTTTTTTATTAAAAAAATCTACATCTGGAGGTTGTTTTTGTGTTGTTAAGATAAATTTGTATAAAAAAAAATATATAAAGAAAACAATGAATTAACTTAAAAGCTAATAATTAAATTTAAATTTCATACAATAAAAGCATAAAAAGACATAATTATTTAAAGTTGGAGTTGGGGCAACATTAGTGATTTGTAAAGATACTTAAAAGCTATATTGAAAGAATTCAGATTTATTAAAATATTATTAAGAAGGAAAAAACTTTACAAAAATTGTATATTCACTTTTATACAAAAAGTATTGTACGAATAGTATTAAAATAATTTATCATCTTCTTAATGGCAGTTATGTATTTGAAGAAAATGATTAAAAGAAAAGATCTAGATTTGTGTTTTTTAAAACTATTTTTTTTATAATACATAGAATAACATTGCTTAAGTTTTTGGGTGATTTTATAGGAAAGGCGTGAAAAAATTAGTACTGACTTGATAAATAAATAATTTAAGGCAAAGTTAAAGACTTCGCTTATGTATTTAGGAATCTTTTTAAAATTGTATCTTGAGATGACTGCAGGTGGTGATGATGTAATAGATGCTAGTTAAATTAGAGTTAAGTGTAGGTTTAATTAATCGCCCTGTTTTAAACGTTTAACAGGACAATCGCTACCTTGAGAATTAGAATCTTCTGAAAACGGCATACTGCTAACAAAATCTGCACCTTGTGAATCACTGACAACGGAAAAACAGGTATTAGAGTCTTCGGCTGTTAAACCATAACTGGGTGTTATTTGTGGTGGCGTTGGTGTGCCTTTCTGCGAGTTCTCTTTGTCAGACTGTTTAGCCAAGGAACTTAGTTTCTTTTTATCATTATTCGATATGGGCACCCATTTAAATATTTTCATTGTGGTATCATTGATGGTTACCCATTTATTTTCCCAATGTCTGGGTTTATCCACCGCCTGCATAACGCGTTTGATATCATCTTTGGCTCGACTGCGTGTTTCATCTCTTACACTGCGTGACATTATAATTGAGCAAGTCCTTTACTTTTTTACGCACTTTTTAGCTTTTCTTACAAAAATTCTTATTTATTTTTGGCAAATTTATTTTACTTTGGTTGGTTTTTACAATGGTAAACAACACCATAGGTTTTATATTGCTGTAGCAAAAAAAAAAATTATTGTAAAAATGGCCGCACATTGACAGCTGTTGACAAATATTAAAAAAAGAGCTCGATCCTCGATGTTTAAATTTTTTGTATAACTGTATTATCAACGCAAATTTTTAATTTGAATGTGCAATTAATTTATAAAATATCAATAAGATTTATTTTCTTTACTTTTAAGAGATTTTTTAAGAAAACGCCGAAATTTTCTATAAAATTTTTTTAAAGAAAAAAAAACTTTCAAGTTGAATCTAATGAATCGCTCGCTCTTATAAATCTTGTAAACTAAGAAAGTCTTAAAAAATTTGTGCCCACAAAAAAAAAATTGTTGCATTTTTTCTTTCTTGGAGCTCAATGAGGACACTTTCAAAGAAAGGTATACTTTTTGTCACGTTTCGTCTCCAATAAATTCAATAAATAATAAATTGTTCTGATTGTAGCAAAGCATCATCCATTCTGAACCCAAGCAATAAAAAACATATGAAATGTATTTATCTATTTATATTTTTAAACAACAAAAAAAAAAATTGTTCTTTTTTTCATGAAGAGAGTTTCCTTTAAATTTAGCGCGAAAGTTTAAGTGTGGTGAAGCTTTATTCACTTCTTCTTTATTTATAAGCCGCAAGCTTCTATATGTCACATTAGCATCTTAAATAAAGGAATTTTAAAATTTACTACAAATTCCATATTATTGTCTTTTTACTTACCTTTTAGATAATTATAAATACCTTCCATATTTATAGATATAAGAAGTTTATTAATTACTTATCGTCGTCGTCGATAAGGAATTGATTTTTTTAGGTCAAAATTTATATTTGCTTCAAAAAAAAATTTCTTTCGTAGCAACAAAATGTGGACGTCACAATTTTTTATATTTTTTCACTATCCAGGTTTTATTTTCTTTATTTTTCACTTATTTAAATTACTTACAAAATTTGCACGTTTTGATTTCGATAAACTGCGAATAATGGCAACGATGGTATTTTTGACATCTTCGGTACTAATTTGACAAAAGTTTGTTAAAAATTTGACAGCAGATGTTGTCGAAATAACACCTTGTTATCATTATAAAACCATTGCTCTGTGTATTCATTGAAAACTATGCAACAAATAATTTCATTAAATTTATTATCAAAAAATATTTAATCGTGAAATTCCCTTAATGATATTCTATTAAAAAAAATTCCAACTAAGCTAAATGGTTTCTATATGAAAAAGTTCAAGACCTTGATTAATTCCCTATACGCCATACGCATCTTCCTCCCATTGTGCAACAATAGCTATTTGTTACAAATCAAAATTGAAAAAAGAAGTACTCGTATCATCTTTGCATAGCAGCCAATCTGGTAGTTGGCCACTTTACATTTCAATGCTTTTTTCTTCTTTTTGTTCGTTTTTAAGCAAAGACCTTAATACATCATCTAAAGTGCATGATGATGGATTGTGCTTTAATGACCCAAAGGTTTTTTTTATTAACCCATACACCCCTCACTTCACCTACATTCGAACACACACGTACACAAACGTCTTCAAAAGCGATTATTTGCCAACATGTGAGACAAAAATATATTTCTCAGATTTAAGTACAAGTACGAATTGAATTCATATTGCAGTAAGTAGCAGTTGATAATACATGGTTTCATACTTCCATCCATCGATTCTATAAGGTGAAGATTATCTCTTTTTTTGTTGTTGTTGTTTATTATAAGTACCATTACCTCTCTAGGGCAAACGTGTTGTATTATGGTTGGCAACAAAAAGGCAAAAATATAAAAAAAGGTTACATTACTAACCTTAATTAAGTATTCTTTAGCGCCTTAATGTATTGTAATAAAATCTTATGAGTTAATTTTCTCAAAATCAACAGTAATGGATAGAATTAAGCGGCGCTTAGCCAAAAAATAAAATTATATTATTACAAATTATATTTGAAAGATCGCCATAACATGTATCAGTTAGAATTTTCGTTTTTTTGTTTGTTGATACCTTTATGTACTAATGTTCCACCTATTCTGACCCCCACTGTCAATTTTAGTCACCGTAAACTAAAAGCATTTTATGCTAAAATTGCTGTATTTCTTTTGTCGCAGATGACCCTGTAACAAATATTAATGAAAAAATTCATGATTTAAGGCAAATTTATCATTAAGAATTGATATCTTTTTAGATTAAACTTTACAAGTATTTTAGTTTCTATGGGGAAAGCAGAAGCAGCTGTTTTAGTCGAAACTTGATACTCCAGCTAAAAATTATTCTAGTTCTTAAAACGATTCAATAAACAGGATAATAATCGATTATCTGACTGAACAAAGATCAGATAACAGAACATGACATATTTAGTACATACATAATTATTCACTGTATATTTTATTTATTTTTTTAGCAAAATAATCAGCAGGAAAAGTTCAAAAAAAGCAGAGGAATTTGCTTAAAAATATGCAAAAACAAGTAAACGTGTAAATAGTATTTGGCTGTGCCGAATCTTTGATACCCTCCACCTGGTCCATGAGGTCTGTTGTAAAGTTTTGCACAAATCTTTATAAAACCTAAGGTCATAGGGCTGCCAGTAAAATGACCTAAAAAAATGTGGGCAAAATCGCCCAACGTAAACGAGAAATGGGCAAAAAATATAAATGGGAATTTGATAGAAAAATGGTGAATAAAGGCCTAGAGATATTTAAAAACTCTTACAAAGTAGTTTTAAACACACATACTTACTTGGCTTGGAGCCATATGCACGAAACTTAAAATCTCGAATAAAGCCCTCGGCCGGGCGATAGGATTTTCTCCTCTATAACAAACACTGGTTTTATTCACTATAGCTTCTCTTCATAGCCGGCCTTTGGTCGTGCGCAAGGTTTTTCTCCTCTATGGTATTAAAACACAGCGGCTTCGTTAACTAAAGCTTCTCTACATAGCCTATGGCCGGTTCAAGGTTCTCCCTTCTTTGGGCTATTCATCGTAAGGCTTAATTTTTAATATGCTTTTTTACAGATCACGCGTGACTCATATCAAACTGCTTTGTAATTATTATTCAGTGTTATTTGGCAAGTCATTATGGAAAGACTCACACCACAACAGCGTCTTCAAATTTTTGACCTGTATAACGAAAATCAGCGTTCTATGAGAAATGTTTTTTGTGCGATTCGAGGAACTAACGGTGCGCATAATCAACCCACTAAAACCACCCTGCGGGAAATTTGTGTCAATTGCTCTTAAAGCACTTATCCCGTGACCAGTGAACAAAATTTTATAATTAAAAGGAAGGAATTGTGATAGGTGAAAACTAGACCTATCACTTAACTGGTGATAATGTGCTAAGGCTAGGTTTTTGACACCTCAGTTAAACTAGGTTTAGTTAATCTGAAAACAGATTTATGCCGCCACTACCAAGTACGTATACAAAATGTTGTCCGAACAGCTTAGTTTTGCTTAAAATGTTGGCTTTTAATGAAATAATAAAAAAAAATCACATTTCGCCGGAAAAATCCGAGTTTCAGAGTACGTTAAACTAAGTTCAAGCTTAATCCACAACTCAAAAACCCGGCCTAAGAGTGTAGTTTGTCTAGACAAAAGGTAACTGGCACAAAACTATTCACGTGACTGGATTTTGTGCGGGTAGTGGCTGATTCTCTCTAGTTCTATTACTTTATATGAAGGGGATCTATCATATTGACATGGCTCATTTGGAACAATATCTGCGACAGGCATTATTTTAACCAAAATTGGAAGGTTATTTCAGTGACCTGTTACAATGTGTGAAAAAGGTGACAATTAACCCCCTCGTAGGACATCGCCAAGTTAAAGTGACTTGTCACCTGACAAGTTTAGTGTTAGTTCCCTTTCCCGTAGGGCACTATTGCCATTTGTATATAATTCAATCAATTCAAATATGTGTAAAATTTCTCGCGTGGTTATACCTTAGAGTATCCAATTATTTGACTTTTGGTTTTGTTCGAGTAAGGAATTAATTGATTTTTATATTTTAATTTTGCTCGATTAATCAAATAAGAGTTTTCATATGTTCGACTAACTCGAATAACTCAAATAATTTTATCCAATGGGGAAAACATACATGTCTATTTGGTTTTAATACTTTTTTTATATTAATAAACAGAGAAAAAACAATAAAATAAAAATACAGTGAAACAATAAAATTACAATTCATTTATACTACGCAAACAGTTCTAAAAGTTTTAAATGAAATAAATAATTAAAAAAATCAAAAACCCTGATGCAAAACAGACAGTTTTTAAGGCGCTAAAGAGACCGAAACAGTATTAAGGTAAAAATAAAACTATTAACAAATTAAACACTATTTTGGTTGAACAGGCTAGAAAATGAACTGAAAGCCAAAGTTTAATAAATACATTAGGTTCAGCAGCAATCGGGGGGTGGGGTGCTTTAAAACCATGGGAGATAAGGCCATGATGACTTTATCTCCTATTCAAAAGGGAGATAAAGTCTTTTATTTTTTTTGTTCATTTGAATGGGAGATAAAGCCATCATGGCCTTATCTCACATTAGCGATATTAGAAAATGGCTTTATCTCTCATTTCAGTTTTGAAGAACTTTTGCATTTTACATTGATTAATAGTTTTCACTTCCGGAAACACTAAAGTCAAGTATTGAAATCTGGCTTTGCATACTAAAGTTTTTCTGCGTGGCGGCCTGCGGCCGCAGGTGGCTTCGCTGAATAAAGTTTTCCTGATTTTCCCTTTTACAGAATGTTTACACCATGCATAACAATATTCTGAGAAAATATGGTTTTATCTCTCATTTGCGAAAAAAACATATGGCTATATCTCTCATTTCGCAAAATTTTAAATATGACATTATCTCTCAATGATTGGGCAATAAGGCCATTATGGCTTTATCTCCCATTCAATTGAGCAATAAAGCCATCATGGCCTTATCTCCCATGGTTTTAAAGCACCCCACCAATCGGGGTCTATTAATTTTATTTCAGTGTATAATTATTCTATTTAAACTTAATACGGGAATCCAACATAGACTTTCATCTCATATTTTTATAAATTATCTTTTATATATTTATTTTATTTTAGACTTTTTTATCGCGGAATTTTTATGAGAGGTCCAGCCTATTTTATACAAATGTATTATTCGTAATTCAATTTAACTAATTGATTATAATTATTCATGAAAATCAAATAAAATTGAAATCAATGGAATTCTCAGTTAATTTTTTTTATACACCGTATTTTTCCTGATTTTAAGAGAAGTTCTGGTTGAAACTTTTTAAATTGGTCGTTTTTAAAGTTTGTTCGATTTTAATTTCACTCATATGTATTCGATTTACCGAACATGGCTGATAACGTTCTTTTTCTTCATTTTAATTCTTATTTAATTCATTTTCCCTATAGCTTTGGGTAATTTGTTTCTTTAACGTACATATTACTATTTTGTGCCAACAATCCGTGATTTTGTTTTCAACTACCTATCTAATGACACTTCGGATTTTAAGACAAATCTAACAATATCTTATATGTCAAAATTCATCAAGCTGTTTGGATTGTAAGAGGTAATAAAGAAATTGAAGGTCGCGTAAAAAGAGGTAACCCATAATCTGACAGTGCATGGTTTACATATTTATAAATGCTGATGAACTTTTTTTACAATGAACGTCAAACTCAAAAGGCGCTATTTTAGTATGAAAATTCTTACGTTAGGAATTAGTAGTTAATCGTTTATTACATAATTTGTCTCACATACTGTCGCATCTAAAAAGGGTCTAAAATATGTTCAGAAGTGCGAGTAACACAATAGATACAGAATATAAGAACATGTTATATAGTTGTTGAGGTTTTTAATAGTTAGGAATCTAAAAAAAAATATTTTTATATCAAAAAAGTAGAATTTTTTAAGAAATTAATTTTAATCGATTAATTGACATAAATTGTTCTAGTTATTCGTTAATCGAAATTGGCTATTTTAATTATTCGATCAAATAATGGCCAAAATTTTTTTCGATTAATCGAACAACGATTAATAGAGTGGACACTCTATTATACATACAAGTTGATCGAATACACTCTGTTTTGTTGACACGCTATAAAAAACCCTGAGATCGAAATAAAAAAGCTATCCAGAAATTCACTTTGTTTTTGTTTGAAACGCTAACATTTATTACTTTTGTCCAGCTAGGTTTGGGATTCGTACAAATCTGCGCCGTCTTGGCTGTATTTATACCTTATCTTAAACGTCTAGTGGTTTTTTAAACATACTCCTAAGTTCCACTGACAACCAATTTGTACTGCGTTGTCAAAATTACGCATTAAAACATTTGGCTGAAGTGCACTTTACGGGGCGTACGAAAAAAAAATATAAAAAATATGCCACTCGATCCAGAATTAAAAAAAAAATACCAAAATTAATATTTAAGGGGGCTGAGGCCCGTGGGGACCCCTGGGTCCAAAAAACCGCCCGCCCACTGAATGGTATGTGTGGGTACTCAAATTAAAGGTAATTGTGCAACAAAAACGAAAATAGTAAAATTTTGGGTGGGCGGCATTTCTAGGGCCCTCTGGGGCTAAAAAAGTGTCCCCCCCATAACACTTATGTATATCTGTGTGGGTACTCAAATTAAAGGTATTTGCTCACGATTGCAAATATGTATTTTGTTTTTGTATTCGTTTAATATTTTCCTCTCTAGATTAATTTATGTATCTTTTATAGGTATGCAGAGAAGTTTTAGTTAGCGAAGCCGGTCTTTGTTATACCATAGAGGAGAAAATCCTTGCGCCCGGCCGAAGGCCGGCTATACAGAAAACCTTTAGTTAGCGAAGCCGGTCTTTGTTATACCATAGAGGAGGAAATCCTTGCGCCCGGCCGAAGGCCGGCTATACAAAGAAGCTTTAGTTACAAAAAAATAATAAAACTCATTTAAAAATTTTAGCGCATAGGTATAACATTAAAAAAGCAAAATAAAAACAAAATATTTACAATCGTAAGCAAAATACCTTTCATTCGAGTACCCACACATAGTTATAAGGGTGGCAGGGGCAATTTTTTTACCCCCAGAGGGACCCAGAAGTCCCGCTCGACCTAAATGTTATTAATTTCGTATTTTTAACACAATTACCTTTAATTTGATTAGCCACACATACCACTAAGTGGGCGGGCCGCTTTTGTTGATCCATGGGGTCCCAGGGGCCTCAGCCCCCTTAAATTTTAATTTTGGTTTTTTTCTTTTTTTATTCCAGAGGGGTTCCAACTTTTTTTTTTTTTTTTTTCGTACGCCCCGTAAAGTGCACTTTTGCCAAACATTTTAATTAATTAAATGTCGAAAACCATATTGCTAACTGTCAGGCTTAGTAATAGTTAATTATAACTGAACTTGGTGAAATTGGTTGTTAAACTAATAAGATAAACATGTTAATTAATTTTAATTAACCCTAGAACTTCGTACTTCGTCAAATCGATGACGCACGTTTTTATTGCGAATATAATTTTCTGTATTTGTTTTCTTTGTAGACAGATTTTTCACATAGTGACTGCCATTGTTATATTCTTAGTGAGTGCGTATGTATAGCTGTATATGCATTGGATAAATACGTTTCCCTTTGCATATGCGTGGACGAAAGGACGAAGTATGAAGTTAATGTAACTTTATTGTAAATTTCCAGTGTATATTTTTTTCTATTTAGTATTTTAGTCGTTGTGTTTTATTATAATAGCAAATAGAGTATGTTTAACCGATAAAGAAATTACAGATTTGCGGGTTTTGCCTCCGTTTAAAAGACGAAGGACAATTCATGCGGAGCACAAAATAGAAGTTTGTGCCTCTTGCACAAAATTAAGGATAAACCTACTGAAAACCAAATCATTTTTTATCTAACAAGTTAATTCTACGATGCACACAAATTTAATGGGTTAATATTTAAAAGTTATCTATTTTCATAAAAGATTTTTGTTATGTTTTGAAAAAAAAAACAAGCCTAACAAAGAAGTCGTCTGAAATCTTCTGTTTTATATGAATAATATTAAAATACGGGTATTTATTTATGTTATTTCAATAATATCAATAACAAATTATGGAACAAGAGAAATTTCAATTATACTCGGTACGTGTCTCATCATTTTTGCTCTAGTAAATAACACCGTCGCACTGTGGCTAAAAATTGAATTTCGTCGGGCAAAAGTAAAATTTTTTGTCACCGCTGATATTTTTGTAAATTTGATCAGAATTAAATTATGAGTTCTCGCACACTTTAATCAGTAATGGTTTAATTTTTTTTTTGTTATATTAGTGGGATATAGGGAGGTCGAACGTTATTATTCGCCCAAGCTTAACCCAAGTCGGTTATTTTAAAATGTCCATTTTTCGATTATCGAAAAAACCGGTTATTTTGGAATAATAATAAACCGGTTATTTTAATAATGTGTAATTTATATCCATTTTCCTTACTCTTGCTGTAGATATAACCGTAATTTAAGTATTTTTCTAATTGACAATTGGGCAAACTTTAACTTTTTATGAAGAATGCCGAAACAAAATGAAACAAAAGCCAAAACACGTTATGAACACTGTAAATACAAATCGCTTATAAAAGCGTTCTTGTAGAAAAAATACCAAAAACTATTCAAAATACTACAAAAACGTGTGCAGTTAAAAAGTAAATGGTAATTTGTGCAAGAGTATTCTAAATATTAAATATATTTTTCTATAAAGGTTATGTCTAGATATTTTTCGAATGCGATTAAAAAGACAAAGTTAGGTGCTTGAAGTGCCCTAAAATAATAAGTTACAAAGGGGCTTCCATGTCACGACTTATTAATCACCTTTAATTATTATACATGCTAGACATTAATGTGATCCAAATGAAAGTAGTTCTAAGGAAACGACAAATAATGCTTTACTAAAATACGCTGCAAAAAATAAACTACAACATTACGGCGGAATCAACGATATGGGAAAAATTTCTACCAGTTTTATTTAATAAAACACCAAGAACTAAAAAACAAAAATGAAGAAATCAAACAATGTCATGCAATGTCTTAAATTGTAGTTGACGAATTGACAAATATTTTACACAAAAAGAATGTTCAGTTCACTATTCGTTTCTATATTGCTGAAACAAAATAATTTGAAATAGATAATCCTGGCTAAGAGGTTTTGTTTGCAACTATTGAAAAATATGGTTGATTTATATAGACATGCTTAACCACCAACAAATTAAAGAATTAGAGAATATTTCAAATAATAACTTTATAAAATTCCTATAATTAATTTGCTTTTGCAAAACGGTTGCTAGATCAAATATCATTCAACAGTTTCTAAATTACACTATACAAATATCTTCTTACAAATAAAGTTTAGTAAATCAATAAAAAAGTTTTTAAAAATTTAGCTAAAGTTTGATCAATTTACTGGTCCCACTTTTCTTGGATTTTGTCGCAAAATATATGTTAGGTCTGATCTAAGTCATATCTATGTATATTGTTGGTTTCTTACCTTTGCAAATAGTTTTGTTTTTATTCAAATTACCGTTTTGTTTTAAAAACTTATTTGATTTTTGTGTTTTTAAGTATTCGAATTAAAACCGGTTATTTAAAAATTGCTAAACCGAAAACCGGGTTTTTTAAAATAGCAACTATTCGTAATATTCGAAAACCGGTTATTGAAAAATGTCGAATAATCGATCTCTCTAGTGGGATAGCATTCTTTATGAAAAGGTGCGTTGCATCACTAATTCGTAACGAATTTAAATCAAAAAAGAATGATTCATTTACAGCTCTGATATGAATTTATGGATTCAAAAGAAAAATTTCGAATTAAGCTGACCTGCAAAATATATGCTTAAATGGGTTATCTCCTTTGACTTTAAAGATATTCGGATAAAACGGATTCTTTGGGCTTATTTTTTTAACGATTTTCGAGTTTTTTAATTGGGTGGATTATGTTTAATATCAAATTGTTATCAATAGTGGGTTTTTATTGGTAGGAAAACAGACTTAAAGCAATGGTATGTTATATTACAAAATGCTTATGTATATTTCTATAAGTGTAGTGGTGTATTCGAGGCAAATGTAACTGTGAATAAAGGTGATACAAATGAATACTAATTTTTTACTATCTCAGCAAAAGATGTCCATGTTCTTTCGCTGATAAAAAATATTTTCTCCAGAAATATATTAAAATGTTTATATTTTTTGACAGAAAACGTTGAGTATGCTTTAAGGTGTTCAATTAATCGGCTTTTTTTGGTTCGATTAAACGATTTATCGATATTTAGCATTTTCGACTTATTCGATTAAACGAATAAAATTTTAAAATTAATCGATTAATCGAATAATTCAAGATCCAGATATTTTATAAATTAAGAGATTTTTGTTTCGATAATTTTATAAAAAATTGGTACATGAGTAAATAAACATTATAAATGACAAGTATTTTAATATTTTATTAACAAAAAACATTGATTGATAAAATCTTCACAACAATAAAAAAATAAAACATGTGTTGAGATCATATAAGTTTATATGTACAAGCAAATTAACAGATCTTTTAAAATAATCTTTTAAAAATAAAATGTTGTTTAAATGTTTTGCTTTTCTTGGAAGCCACACGATCAAGTTTTGTCTTTCCTTTTAATTTGCGAGAGAGTATCTCTCACTTTTTTTACTAACGCTTTTTAAATTGACCACGAGATTGCTCTCAATTTTACCTTTCCATTAGTTTGCCAATTTTACGTTCAATTTAACAGCTGACCACAAATTAAATTTAGCGCTTTCTTTATAAAAAATATATTTCTTAATAATAAATGTGCTTTATTAAAAAAAATTGTGTTCTAAAAAGTTCTTGTGCTTTTTACAATATACTTTGATTTTTAAAATGACTTACAAATTGTGTGCAACCTGTGACACAGCTGTCAATACAAACAAATTTTGACAAGCAGTTTTTGTGAACAACTTGAAAGTAATTATTGAACTTGTGGCTCCAGGGCTAAACATATTTTTTTTGCATTTGTTTCAATAATAAGTACAAATTAACGGATTACTGCATTATTTCAGTAATCAGTACCCATGTTCTGTAACTTTGGTGAGAACTTCTCGCCTCGAAATGATGTGAAACAAAATATTCCATCGTTTCTCGAAAAGTGAGACTAAAGTGTGTTTGTAACTCATGTCGAAAACTATCAAAAGAGATTACGTCATTACGTAATAAATGTCATAATATTCCACTCAAAGCCGATGGAAAATTGCAGACATTGAGAACGCCAGTCAGACACATCGTTGACGGCGACCAATATTTACTAAAATGTGTGACTTTAATGTTTGTTGTTTAAAAAATAGCTTTAGAGACATTCGTTTATTGTTCAAAAATGTTAAAAGCAAAATAATTAAACAATAAAAAAGTCTGACAAGAACAAAATACTTACCTCTTCCGTGTTATTACTCGTTGCATTATGCGTTTTTAATATATTTTTTAGTGTAAAAGTTTTTTTCACCCCGTTTTTTGCGTGAGTTTATTTGACAGTTCAAAGCGGGAACTTTTTCACAAAAATTTTGCAGACACACTTTTTCTGTAAGTTTCCTTACGTGACAGCTATTACTCTCCAAACGTTTTAGCGACGCAGTTAAGTTGAAAAACAGTTGTTTCTTTAAATTTATGGAATTTTTGGTTTATTCTTCCATTTCAATCGAAAAGTTTTTCGACGCGGAAGTTCCAGAAAATGGGCACAGTAAAAATTTCCTGGTTACTGAAAATTTTTTCAATAAGCAGTTCGCCCATGTATGTGAATTACTCACTAAGCATGACTGTTTTTTTAATTCCAACGGACACATACATTTGGTGTGCTTATTTTTCTTAAAACTTTTAAAAATTATACATTTGACAGAAAAGCCTCATATGTATTGTTATTCGATTAATTAGCATAAATTCTTCGATTAATCCTTTAATCGAAATCAGCAATTTTTGAACAATTAATCGTCTAAAATTATTCGATTAATCGAACAAGAATAAACCGGCTGAACACCCTAGTATGCTTGCAGAAGCAATTGTTAGTTAATTTGACATTTGTTTCTCCCACATGCCATATCCAAAAAAAAAAATTTTATTTTAAACAAAAAAAAATTAATTTAAGTAAACAATTCTAATAATCTAACACACCGATTTTTATAATATTAGAACAGTAATGTTTTGTAACATGTCCATAATTTAATGGAAAATTCTGATCAATATCGAATGGTTAATAGTGGCAGTATGGCCATTTTTGTAAAAAAAATCCGTTTGTTTAAAGCGTTTTTCCGGAATTGGGAATTTGGGGCATTTTCAATCAAAAATGGGAAATCCTTTTAGTCCACAATTGTAAAATCTTTTCGGTTAACATAACCGCAAAATTTCATTGTGATATTTCTATCCATCGATTCAAGGAATGTCAAGCATTAAAATTATTATTTCTATAGCGTAAATGAAAGAAAGGGATTCCAATATGTGTAAAAAATGATAATTTTAAGATTTGGCTTTCTATAAATCTGACATGAATAAAAATATCATAACGAAATCCCTCTTTCTGAATAAAAATACCACAATTCTCAATCGAGAGCATGTTCATTAGGGTGGAGCGAAATTTTTTTTTTTCAAATTTTGTTTTTCCTGTATAATGAATCGATGCTCTATATCCCTAAACACGTATAAAAAATTGTTAGCCTTCCATGTTAAGGTCTTGAGGTGGCGCAGAGCACTAACATTTTTTACCTTAGCCATTTATTGAACCATGAAATCATCAGACGAAAAACAGTTTTATAATTATTTATTTTTTATATTTTGATCTTTCATAAACGAGTATAAAAAAAATAATATAAATTAGTACATATTAATAAAAAAAATATAATTATTACTTATTACACTCATTGGCAGCCAAAAAAAGCTGCACTTGAAATAAAGTTCTGCTAGTACATGTTTGAAAAAAAATCAGATTTTGTCTCAAAAACAGGTATATCTTGTCTCGATTTTATTCTAGAACGTATAAAACCATCTCTTTCTTTCAATCCACAAACAGATATTGATGATTCTGTGACAAGCTTGACACATCTTTCCACTGCTTGTGTATGACAAGGAAAATTCTCAATTTCATGAAAGTTACTTTTCGAATAAATTAAATTTGAAATTTCTGTAGTACCATATTTCATGGTCATTGGAGGCTCTGTTATTTTCACATTCGCCCAATCTATCAAATCATAGTAATTTTCCGCATTTATTTGCAGCTCTGGAATACAAAACTCACGAACTTTTTCTTTTGTCGGCTTTTTTCTTGATTCTAATATTCTTCGAAGAGCTAGTTCCCTTATATGCAACGCATCATCTTGTAGCATAGCCAGCAGCATATTTTCTGGGTGTATAAAATATGAATTTCTCTGTATAGTTTTTAAAACAATACTTTTTAGGCTACAACTTAAGTATAAGCTTCGCTTAACCATGTTAAAGACATGAACTGGACCATATTTACAAAATGGCCTTGACTTTATATCGAACCATGTTGGCGCGTACACTTTCATAATAAAAAGAGGTAGTTGCTTTAAGTTATCGGATGTATTGGAATTACCAATGTACAATCGAAGTATCCTATTAGCGCAAGTTAACCATTAACACTTACACGTTGCGATGTCAAATAATTTTTTAGAATCATTGTAAAAATGTTGCTTCTTGATATCACTTCGCAATTTTTTCATACTTTTATACTTGTTGTAATATGATATCAATCTTGCGACAACTTGATGATGACTAATTATTGGAATCGATGCTTTATGCCATATTTGTTCTACATCAGAAGCAATCTTTTCACAGATATATTTAATTGAAGGATCTTTTGCATTATTGAATTCAAGCAAGTCGTTTTTTATCCACAAGTAATATTTAATAATATCAAAATAAGTCGGCAACACATTGGTATTTAATACAATTGGTGCACCAAATACAAGGCATAGCAAATCTTTCCGAGTTTTAGGCATTATGTTTAGTCAGTTTTTAAATATTTCTATATTTATAACACAAAGAAAAGGTTGTAAGCAATATTTTAATTAAAAATTTCGTTTGCGCTTAACTTCAGAACACCTACGTACCACTTAAACTTACTTATAAAGATGCTGGAATGAATAACAATGAAACAACATTAGCATAAGGGGATTCCCCGACTTCTGTTCAAGCATACATACATTTCAGTGTTGCTAATGCTTCCCTACAGTGTTGGCAGCCACAGTATTTAAAATGTTAATAACTTTAAATTTCAAAGAGCAATTAGGAAAATCAATGGTATACTCTCAAAATTCACCGGTCGTGAGCCACCTCTAAGCTTGGTTATAGAATCCTGATTTTTTGTGTCAATTAATGTTTTTTAAAGGGTCATCTATTAGTAATACAGGAGATTTAAAAAATATGAAAAAATTTTTTTTTTTGGCAATTTCACTCCACCCTAATGTTCATACTAAACGCTAAAAAACATCAAAAGTTAAATTTTGATCTTAAATTTCTCAAGAAGTGCTCTCAACAATTTAAGCTGTAGGGAAGTTCAATAAGTCTTCTCTGTAGCAAAAGAAAAAATGGAAAAAGGATCTCTATCGGTTCAAAAGTTACAGATTTTTGGCCGATGAAAAACGATTTTCAGCCACTGTGGGTAGTCGATTTGACGAAGTATGACGTTAACGTCATATAAATAAGTATGATATTCTAGGGTTAAGTAACAATATTTTTATGTAGTTCACAATAACGTTTTAAATAAGTTTTTATATGTTTTTGTGATATTTTTTTTTTATAATATTTTTGAATTTTGTTAAGATTTTAATTTTTTGATGTCACCTGATGTGATAAACAAATTCTGAGCACAGATTCAGCGCAACTCAAGCCATAAGAAGAGTATACTCTAGTCCCGGGACTACCAAATTTTTCAGGCCTGTGTCATCGATGCATTTTTTAAGAAAAGTTATCTACTAATATTCAAAATAAATTTCAATAATATTTATTACTCCGATCCAACTTTTGCAACGATAATCGATCCAAAGTTCTTATGAATTGTTTTTAGTTACAAAAATCCGAACAAAAATTTTTATGAAATTTCTTCACGATATCACCTATTTTTTCATTGTTTTGAAAATAATAATTTTCGGAAAATATTTAAGATATTACCATGCCTGGAATTTTTTTTTAGCCTTTTCAATAAATTACGCTATAACATTGATCATAAAGAGAATAATTACCACCTTAACATTTAAATTTTGTCCCTCCATCTCGGTAACAGGTATTAAAATTTAATTTATATTCGATTTATTTTAACACTCTAAACTTTTATTTATTTACTCAATAAAACTTTCCAATAAAAAATTGCGTTTTTAACTCAAGCAGTAAAACAATTTATTTCTCAATTTCGTGTTGGGGTGTGGGTTGCTTGTTCGTAGTTGTTTTTTTTTTCACCAACTTGTTTTAATTACTGATGCTAATTTTACGAACCATTAAAATGAACAGAAAATAAAAGTACCAACACAATTGAAACGACTGGCGTCAGTAGACCCTCTCAGCTGAATGTAACAACAATTATTGATTTTAAATTTAAATGCGTTAAAAAAACAAACACACAAACAGTTAAAAAGCTGTTAATATTAAACTAAAGATAAAAAAAAAATTCAATTAATTTTCGACTTAATGAAATAAAGTTTCTATCAATGGCTATTAGAAAACGCACTGGCGGTCCCTGGCTGTCGGGGAGAAAATCTTAAACAAAAAATATACAAGACTTTTTTGTTTGTTTACGCTTCGCTTAAATTTCGGTTACAAATGTAATATGAAACTTTAATTGTTTTTTTCTGAATTTTTAAAAGTTTTTTATTGTTTCTAATCAATTAAATTTTAATTAACAACATTAATTAAGTTTAAATAAACAAATAAATTCTGTAACTTATAATCCGTTAAATTTTAAATTTAATTGGAGGTTCACTGACCCAAACATGTAAATTTATTTACTCTCACTCCCCCTTTTTATTCATTGTTGGCAAATTTTCTGTTCCCTGTGTTGCTTTTAGCCTGGCGTTAAACTAACACAATTTTTATTCAGCTGTATGACAAAAACTGCCTGAACTTTTAGTCATAGAATGGCCTTTGTAGTGGTACTAAATTGTGTTGAAACTAATATTACTTGCCTTTCATGAACACCAAACAGTAAACAGGAGAGAATCGTTGGGTAACGCGACTTTGTGGTACCCTTTAATATTAAGCTCATTGTTTCACGGCCTAATTCCATGGTGGTTTTACCACCGGGTAAATACAATGCGTCCTCCAACGCCCCCTTGACCCTTCTGCTACAAACTTGTGAAATGAGTAGAAAATATTTACTAGAGCACCTGCCGTGTCGGCTTAATGTCAGGTGGTCTTAACCATTAGGTGACCAACCAAGGGTCTACCGCTTTGTGTGAGAGTAACCATCACACACAAGTAGCCATTTAAGTATATAATCTGGCAGCATTATACACTTGCCTATTGTAAACAAAAAAATACTTCAAAATTGTTCACCAATTAATGCATTAATCAAAAATTAATTCAGTTTTAATGAAAAATGTAATCATGTGAATTAAACATTTAATCAAGTGAGTTAAATGTTTAATCAAGTGATTAAAACGTTTAATTGATACCATTAATTTGTTTAATAGTGCAAATTCAATTAATTTTTTAATTAATATTACAAATTCTTTTTATTTTTTTCTGTATAATCCCCGAAAGTATCATTTCGAGAAAAATGTATGTTTTCTCAGAAAGAACATCTTCTTCTCCCTCTTCCTTCTCTTATCCATGACTCTGCACTTTTTCTTCTTCGCTTTTTATAATTTATTTATTACTGGGATATGGCTACTCTCATTATTTATTTCTTATGCATTCATTCTTTATTCCAAGGGTAGGAGTGCATTCATTCTTAATTCATTCATCCTTCATTCTAGGGTTGATGCATTCGATCTCCATTCTGCATTCTTTTATCATATCCAAGTCTCTGCTCTTCATACTTAAGTCCTCTTATTCTTCATCTCTCATACTTCAATGTCTCTTCTTTTTCATCATTCATGCTTAAGATCCTCTTTCTCTTCACCCTTCATCCAACACTCTTTATTATATTTTTATATTCTATGTTTGATTTTGGATACCGTTTTTCTACTCGGCCTTTAATAATTGTCCTAACATAATAAACGCTACTCTTTTATCGTTATTTTCCAGAAATTTTCAGAAGCTTCTCCTTTCGATTTTCCCATGTAAAATTTTCCATAAAAAACGAATTTTTTAAAAAGTACCAAAAATCTATTGGCCCGTTTCTGAATAGAAACAGAATTTGAAAATTAGGCCTGTTTAGAAAATTATCAAATAAACAAGTTTACCCATTTGCATTGTATAATAGCCTTCGGATAGAATTAAAAATATATTGAACAGGATCATATTTTCCTTAAAAGTTAAGTTTTCCAATATCGAATTAATTGCCGTTTTCTTTTTCGTTTGATTTTTCAAAGTTTTTGGTTTGTACACAGAAAAAATCCTCCAAAGTTTTTCACCAATTAAAACGTTAATCAAAAGTAAAATAAATTTTGATTAAAAATTTACTCAAGTGAATTAAACGTTTAATTGATATTATTAATTTGTTTACTGGTGAAAATTTAATTAATTTTTAATTTAATATCACAAATTTTATAATTGCAATCAATTTTTATTTTTTTTTTGTGTAGATTCATCTGCGTGTATGTTTCTAGCTAAAAACCCTTATGCCGCACAAAAAAGTAACAAGTAATCGCATTTTCCCGTTTTTACCCCATTAAGAGACAAGTTAAAAGAAGAACAAAACACTAAACGGCACGTTTTTAGATAAACATATAATAATACACTTAACAGTTTTTTCTACATTTATTAGATAAGAATAGTACTTGATCCTTTTTTCTCGTTATTTCCCTTTTGCGCCCACTAAACTATTCTGTTCCATGTTTGCATAGACCAATCTACACAGAAAAAAAATTGATTTCATTTAAATTAATTAAATTTCCACCAGCAAACAATTTAATAGTATCAACTTTTAATTCACTTGATAATATTTTTAATTAAAACTGATTTTATTTTTGATTAATGCTTTAATTGGAAAACAACTTTGGAAATTTTTTCTGTGTATTTTGTTAATTTTGGATTCCCTAAATAATATATTCGCACTCAATTAGAAGGGGTTTTTCTTTTACTTGTACCATAATACAGATTCCACCTTTTGAAAGCCGTTAAAAATGCCGCTTGAAAACCATTAAATGAAATAATTTTTGTATTGAATCCATATGTTGTCAGAAAGATGCCAAACGTAATTGCTTACGACGACCAATAATTTAAATATACACAGAAAAATAAAAAATGATTTCAATTAAAAAATGTGTTATATTAATTAAAAAATTAATTAAATTTGCACCAGTAAACAAGTTATTAGTATCAATTAAACGTTTAATTCATTTGATTAAACGTTTAATTCACTTGATTAAGTGTTTAATTCACTTGATTAAATTGTTTATTGAAACTGCGGGCAAATTATGGCAGTCGTTATGGAATACTTTTGCGATACAAAAGTAATTTTATTTCGAATTCTTTCAGTCGAATCAAAATTATTTTTTTTTTGTAGTGAAAACTGAAGTTAATGCTTTACAACACTGAAAAAATAGTTTCGATTCGTTCAGTATTAACTGAAAGAATTAGAAATAAATTTGCTTTCAAATCGAAAAAGTATTCGATCACGACTGCCATAATTTGCCCCCTGATTTTATTTTTAATTAACGCTTTAATTGGTGGAACATTTTGGAGAACTATTTCTGTGTCTCAGGCAATTTTAAGTTCTACACCCAATATTTATTTATTTATCAAATTTTGCTTATATTTCAAAGATTTCTGAGCTAAGATTCCTCTACGAAAATTATTATTAGGTGGTATTACAAGCTTTAGCACAATGTCATACTTCGATCTTATTCTATAGTGGTATAGGGTATTAAAACGGAGTGAAAGAACTTAAATCGCATAAAACGCGATTTAATAGATGTTGTAAAAAGGGGAGGGTTAAAATATTTAGTGCGTTAGTTTTGCAAGTTTTTTTTTTGTTGTTTCTTCTGTTGCTGTCGTTTTCGCTACTTTTTAAAATACTTAGTCTGTTTGTCTTGTTAGTTGGTCAGCCTGGTAGTGTGTGTTGTGAATAAAGTAACTTAAACATTTAACTTTCTTCTTTTGTGACACCCAGCAACAAGCAATATTTTCGAAGAAAAAAAGTTCGTAAATATAAAAGTATGGATAGAGGTCGACCTTTTGTGCTTTAGGATTTGCAGAAGTTTAATTTAAGCATAAGAAAAACCCTTAATGAAACGGTTTTTAATAGGTCCACGATTTCGTAGTTCTCCTACATGCAGTATTCCCGAAGATCGCTCTAATTGCTAACATTTCTAAATATTTTATTTTAAACCAAAAATCTCGTCACCAAAGACCTTTGCAACGAGTATTGTGAAAATATTGCTAACAAGGTTAATTTTGTCCAACATAGAGGAATATGAATCTGGGAATTATTTCTTTTCATAAGCTACTTTATTATATTCAACATTTTTTTTTTCGAATTTATTCTATGAGCTAAATTTCAGTTATTTATTTTATAAAGCTTTTTGTAATAGTTCTATTCCTTAAATTTTTAGGAATGACTTTATACACTACCAGACTTTTATTGACGATGGCCGTAAAAAATGCATTACATTCTGCTGGTGTCTAATAATTGTAAATTTTTCTGTACATACAATATACTTCATTGCTATCCAAAGGATAGCTAGGGTATAATGTAACCAGAAGAAGTCTGGTAGTGTATAAAGTCATTCCTAAAAATTTAAGGAATAGAACTATTACAAAAAGCTTTATAAAATACATAACTGAAATTTAGCCCATAGAATAAATTCGAAAAAAAAAAAAAGTTGAATAAAGGAATATGTTGGCACGCCTACACAAACTGAAAATAATAAAGTAAAAGATTTCATATTACAAAAATACATTCTGACTTATTGGGCATTAATTTATTTAGCTGGACACATAAATCTCTCGGACTTATTACATAAAATAATTTCATAGATTCACAATCAATTTTCAAAATATTTTTTGAAATAACAATGAATTTGTCAGCGCCTTTCAAATCTAATATAAATAACTCGATATTAGGTATTATAAATTCTAAGTACATTTTCGCGCCTGAGCTGAGGTCTTTTTTTTATGAAAAAACTTGAAACGTTTATTCGAATAAACCATAAAAGTATTTTGATAAAAAAGTCTGCAGGCTCGAAAATTTACTTATACTTGAAATAATTAAGGTCGAATAAAATACATATTACATACATATATATATATTAGAAATTATGTTATCGATAACTGGAATATATATATATATATATTATTGGTGGGTATTGCCTATGCCAGCACCCACCTATCTAACGCCAATGGCGTACAGTGAGTTCACTTGATTGTATTTTTGCTTTGTTACTGGTCTTAACAATTGTGTTATATATAATGGGTGATTCAAGTAGAGATACTTTTTTCAATAGCATTTCTTTAGACAGATCACGTGTGAGTCGTATCATGCTGTCATGTTATTTTTGTTTAGTATTGTTTAGCAACTATTGGTCAACATAATCGGCCTATTGAGCGTAGTATTCGCAACACCATCACCCATTTTGAGACCCATCATTCATTATTGGATAATATTCGACCGAAAAGACCACGTCTAGCACGTTGTGAAAAAAATATAGCGGCCGTAGCTGAGAGTGTGCACGAAGACCGTGGAGAGACGATTCGGCGCCTTTCGCAGCAACTCGGACCGTTATCGTGCCATGATAACCGACTATTTAATGCATGAAATTAAGGCCCTAATCATGTACAACGCAGCGCAACGCCAAACAATAACATTGAAAGCACAAACAATGTCATAAATATTTTGTAATTTTGTTGTTGCTTTCAACAGAAATTCATGTACCGTTTTAAAATTTTCAACGACACAAGCAATCGAGCGTTTGAAATTTTAAGACGCAAAGTGAATTTCTGTAGAAAGCAACAACAAAATTACAAAATATTTATGACATTGTTTGTGTTTTCAATGTTATTCTTTGGCGTTGCGTTAGTTCTGTGGCGTTGCGCTGCGTTGTACATGATTAGGGCCTTAGCTTCAGCAAGACGGCGCCACTTCGCATCAATCAATGGATTTATTGAGAGAAAATTTGATTTTCAAATACATAGTTCGTTTTTTGTTCAAAATTTAAAAACGAAGGGAACAACTTTTTCGGCGTGTGGATAAAATATCTTACGTTTTATTGACTGCTTAAGCTTTTTTGAAAAAAATTTCTGGCAACATTAACTGCAATCTTTTTACAAGTCAATTCATAAACTTTATAACCGAAAAAATGCGTAGCTATTTTCAATGGTAAAGTAAATGGAAAAATTATGAGGCCATATAAACTTGACTATGAATTTGTTGGTTTAAAAATTTCTATTAAAGTTCAGAGTGCCATATTAAAACGCACTGTTGTCGTTTCACTGTTGTCGCTTTGGTTGTTTTTTTCATACTTTCGCAAAAAAAAAAGGAAACATTAAGCAACTTGCTACACTCCTAATCGTATGTGTAAATGTTCGTTTTGGTAGTTGGAACTTTATTTTTACTTTGTTGTAAGCTAATTCTTTAAAGTCATTGTGATGTAGTAAAAAATCGCACATGCATTTTGCTAGAAGAGGGAATACAAATGCAAAGTGTGTGCGTGTGTGTGTGTTTTTTTTTTTTATTTTTAAGTCACAATCAACCAAGTTAACAACCAAACAATTCTCTATTTCTATGGGCTAACTAAAGAAGTAACTAACGACTACAAAAGCAACACTAACAAACAAATGGTGGTGGGGAGAAAAAAACAAACTAACCCATGTCTAATTCCGAATGTCAAATGTCAAAATATATGGTGAAAATGTGTCAACTTTCTTATCTGATTTGGTCACGCTGCTACTTTATTTGAAAATACACACACACACACACGCAGGCATAGACACTTGTGGTAAAATATACTCTCTCTTGCCGTTATATGAAGACCAATATTGGATTTGTATTGGACCATAGAAGTGGTAGCGGCATTTGTTCGTGTTGAACTCGTAACATCGTGCAAATAAAGAGGCCATCAGAGTGTGACTAAAAATTATATAAATCGCATTCGCATAGAAATACATAAAAAGTTGGTATGAATATTTGTTTTTATGGGTTGGGTAAAATACGTGATTTTTATTTCTTTAGGGTTTGGAGTGATCAGTACGACATCTGGCGGAAAATTACTGCATTCGATATCGGTCGAGATTACAATACAATTTAAAAGGAAATTACGATTAAGATAGAAAGCCGCAATTTGCCTACTGATGGGAGCCTAGAAATGCTTGTGGTTTCAGTTGACCTTACAGTATGTGCTAATACTAAAATTTTTGAACAATGTCCTTTGTAAAATCTATTTCAATTTGTTTCACGCTCAAAATAAAAATCAATCCAGTCGTACTCAAATCAATCCGCAGCGGTATCAATAGAACGGTGAGTACGGATTTTCTTGAATCAAGTACAGAAAGATTGATTCAAGTACGGATTATTCAATCGGGAAATGCTCAACTTATCAATCTCAAAAGGAGCTGGATTCAAGTATTATAAAGTGCACTTAATCCCGAATTCGTACTTAAAAAAAACCAAAAGTTAAATTAGATGCAGAATATTATTATGATTGATTGACTTACCCGTTTCACTCCTTACAGAGTTCCAATTATAAAACACCATCATCATGCCCATGGCGGGGCATATGTGTTTTACCAGCAATTTCAAAGATTATAGCAAAAATAATACTAAATCGAATAAAGGAACACCTTGAAAACACAATAACCTCGGCCCAAGCCGGCTTCCATAGTGGTTTCTCGTGCGAAGATCACATAAACACCATTCGAATAATTATTGAACAGTGTGTCGAACATAATTCAATCCTTAATCTACTTTTCATTGATTTTGAAAAAGCGTTCGACAGCATCAATCGTAATTGCATTTGGAACGCTCTTCGTAAGAGAGGTATCCCGTCAAAACTAATAGCATTAATAAAGGAGAGCTATAACGATGCTAACTGCTATGTGTTACATAAGGGGAAGTTGTCTGAACCTTTCCAGGTACTAGGTGGAGTGCGGCAAGGATGCATACTATCGCCACTTCTGTTCTAGTCATTGAGGACGTACTGACATCAACCTCATTTCAGCGTAGGGGTGTTCAATGGCGTATAGATAACTCCTTTTTAAACTACCTTGCATATGCAGATGACATATGCCTTCTTTCGCATAGAGTTCGTGACCTAGCGATGTCGATGGCTGACCTCCAGTCAAAGTTGGATGGTACAGGTCTAAAAATAAACACAACAAAAACAAAAGGTCTCTCCATACAAGATAACTCTCCGGCATCTATTAATGTAGGTGATAACAACTATGCCTTTGTCAACGAATTTTGTTATTTGTGTAGCATGATTACCGCTGATGGAGGTACTGGGATTGACGTGGAGGCAATCAGTAGAGCTAGAGCAGCATTTGGAATTCTAGCACCAATATGGCAAAACAACAACATTAGTCTTCGAACAAAACTGCGAATTTTTGAATCCAATGTAAAATCAGTTCTTTTGTACGGATGCACAACATGGAAGGTAACCAGTATAATTACAACCCGTTTGCAAACATTCGAGAATCGCTGCCTCAGACGAATACTTCGAATCTTTTGGCCAAATGTTATATCAAACATTGAGCTACTTCGTAAATCAAATCAGATAGATGTGGCAACTGAGATTCGAAAACGCAAATGGCAATGGATTGGTCACACACTTCGACGTCCAGATGAAAATATCGCTAAGCATGCATTACGTATGAACCCGTTTCATCAAGCAGGACGAAGAGTTGGAAGGCCTAGAATAACTTGGAGACGTTCCACCGAAGCCGAAATGAGATCTGTGGGTTTAACATGGAGCGAAGCTAGAAATGTAGCCCAAAAGTGAGTACGGTGGAGAACGACTATTGTTGGCGCCCTATGCTTCAGTGGGAGTTAAAGGAACATATATATATATATGTATATCATCATGCCCGATCTGATTTTTACTTTCAATTCAATTCAATTCAATTCATTTATTTATTCCAAAAATTCATTTTATACATTACTTTTCTTAACACTATTTCTTATTCTATTTTTTTTAACGTAAAGCTTATATGCATATCTAAAACTACTTTACATTATTCTATTTTGGTCAAATTACGGCCTTGCCATAGACTTTATTATCAATATTTTATATAATTTGCAAATTCTCAAAAAAGAATAAAAAAAGGAGATCATCGAAATAACTCCTAACTAACTTAAAGCTATGTCAAAACACTTAAAATTAATCAAAAGAAAGAAAAAAAGAAAAACTATGTACTGTACAAAAGAAATAAAAATATCAGAAAACAATAAAACACAAAACTCACTGCTCAGTGTTATACGCCAAACATTACTGACACAGTAGTAATGTTTAGCGTATTACTGACACAGTAGTAATGTTTAGCGTATTCACTCTCCTGTCATAAAATAAGAAGCCTGTATCCCCGTACAAAAGGCCCCCCCCACGCAAAGTCCCCAGATCATCGGCCCTACTAAAACATTCCCTGACCAGGTCATTATCCAAGGATAACGACCGCTCAAGAAATCCTATCACAGAACCAATCAAAAAGGCATCCATCCTGCCGAAATCAATACCATCATAAACACTCCTACACGAAGGTCTACGGAGAGTCCCATCAGGACCCAATCCGGCACGCAGTCATATCTGCCAGATAAAGTTGGTCGAAAATCGTCAAATTTTGAGGAAAAAATCGTCAAAATCGTCAAATTGGCTAAGCTAAATCTGCTCAAAAATCGCCATTGTAAAAAACCTCTAATTTTTTATAAGTTTTGAAAATTAATTGTTATTTTTAATTGCCGTTGCTAATAAAATTTTAATATATTCAGCTTGTTTTTGAAATTAAATAAAAATTTTCGTTTCGCTACTTATAATTGAAGTAACACAACCAAACATTTTTTTAAAAGTATTGGCATTCATAAGAAAAGTAAGAGAATAAACTAAAACCAAGAAGTATCAAACACTTATTTTTCACGTCGAAAATCCTGCTTAAGGACTTAAGTCTGGTAAACACCAATAAAATCAGACTATCTGAAAGAAAAGTTACGTAATGTGAACCCAGACTAAAGAGAGTGGTTGTAAAATGGCTGTAATAAAGAAGTTCTAACTGATCAAATAGAACTCTTAAAAATATGCATCGTGCTAAAAAAACAATCGTATTTTATATGATGAATATCTAAGACATGAAAATTACTGCCAAACAAATAATGCAAATAAACAAACGGGTGCCCCGGTAGGCTAGCTTGTAGTGAGCTAGTCTATCAGTGCCGGGGTTGCGGGGTCGATTCCCGCCAGAGACTCTGGTCTCCTGCAGACACGCCAAGAGTTTCGCGGGACTAGCATTGGTTTAAAAAGAAAAATAAAAAAAATGTGAAATTATATTAAAAAGATTTGTAAATTTGAACAAAATTTGTCATTTGAAAAATCGTCAAATTTAGGATATTAATCGTCCCATCGTCAATAGATCATTTTTTGTACCTAAAAATCGTCATAATGACGATAAATCTGGCAGCTATGGACGCAGTCCTAGACAAAAGCACAAAATGCGCCTTTCCCACATTCTGAGCAGTTCCATCTGGTGCGATGAAATCTCAAACCACACTCGAAAAGCATACGATATAATCGGCCTCAAGATTTGCCGATAGATTAGAAATTTGATCCTGGTGCTCAATCCAGATCCACTACGAAGTACACCGCAAGTCATCCGGTATACTTGCTTCACCCTTTCCATAACAAAATCAACGTGTCCATGAAAATCCAACTTCCATGAAAATCCACCCCAATATGCCTATCAGAGTTCCGTAACCGCTCCCCGGCAACGTCAAGATGATTTTTACTTTAAAAACTTAATGTATATATTTGACTAAAAATTTAAACTAAATGAGAACTCTTGCTTTCAATTTTAATTTTTAAACATGAAAATAATGTGTTTTTTTCTGTTCTGTTGTTTTTGTTGTTTCTACACACAACAGGCAAGTCGTTTTTTACCTACTTTTGTGGTGTTGTTTTAGTGGCTTCAACAAATTTTGATAAGTTATATTAGATTAAAATGTTCACTTTGTAATTTTACTCTCAGAGTGCCACTACAAACGAAAACTTCAATCATTTTTGTACTTAGTTTAAGAATGTTTTACTTATTTTAAGAAATTCCGGGATTCATTTTTAAAAGTTATTCCATTTAGGATTGTGTTGAGTACGGTTTTGTGTTATTCGTTCTTGAATTTTTGAGTATGACTCGTACTTAAAGTGAGTATAAAAAGCTTGATTTATCCAAAGTGTTTTTCTTTCTGTAATAGGAAATCTTGATTTTGAAGCTAAAAAGTTACATTTGGGTATGAATAAGTACACTTAACATTTATACGTCTATTTACTTAAAAAATTGTGTCACAAACTCAACACTCTTCTTGAAAAATTTTCTTCTAATTAGCTTGAAAAAAACTCTTTTCCCCTCTTTTTCCTAACCCAATATTTCATACAAGGATGTAGGGCTACTATATTTGGAGTCCAAACGTTTTACAGAGTACTTAGAAAATATTGATAAATATAAAATAAAACGGGAAAATGTTTTGAATTATTGATCAGATTTCTTATTTTGAGAAAATGTTTTGGAAAGCAGGAAATTTTGGAAAGAAAGAAAGTTTTTCGAACTTCTTTCTGTAAAAACATTTCTTTTATTTAACCTTAAGCTTTATTATAAAGAAGAACTTTAGCTCAATTAGAAATAATAAATGTATATAATATATATTTTATTCTACCGTTATTATTTATAGTATAATTAAATTATCGAGCTTAAGGTCTTTTTATATAAAAAACTTCAACTGTTTATTATATCCTTTTAGAGTATCCAATTATTTGACGTTTGATTTTGTTCGAGTAAGGAATTAATCGATTTTTAAACTTTAGTCTTGCTCGATTGATCGAATAAGAGTTTTAATATATTCGAATAACTCGAATAACTCAAATAATTTTATCCAATGGGAAAAACATACATGACTATTTGATTTTATACTTTTATTATATTAATAAACAGAAAAAAACAAAAAAAGAAAAATATAGTTAAACAATAAATAACAATCCATTTAGACCACTTATATCCTGCTGCAAAACATACAGATTGTAAGACCGGAGATTAAGGAAATAAAATTAAAAAAACTATAAACAAAGTTAACACTTCTTCGGTTGAACAGACTATAAAATTATCTGAAGGCCAAAGCTTAATATATTCATTAGGTTTAACATTTAACATTAGCTGTCGGGGTCCATTAATTTTATTTCAGTGTATAATTTGGAATTATGTCCCGGCTGCTAAACTTAATACCGGAATTCAACAAAGGCTTTCACCTCATATTTTTATAAATTATTTGTGAATTATTTATTTTATTTAAGACTTTTTGTTGCGGCATTTTTATATGAGGTCCAGCCTATTTTATACAAATGTATTATTCGTAATTCAATTTAACTAGTTTATTACTCCTGAAAATCAAGTCAAATTGAAATCAAATGAGATTCTGAGTTATTTTTTTTTAAATCATCGTATTTTTCCTGGTTCTAAGAGAAGTTCTGGTTAAGATAAGAACTCAAAGTATGAAGTGTTTAAAAGGTACTTTGACATACACTTTTTAAAGTGAATGCTTTTCAAAGCTTGTTCGCTATTAATTTCACTCACATGTATTCAATTTACCGAACATGGCTGATAATTTTATTTTTCGTCATTTTAAAGCTCTACATTATAGGTTTGTGTAAATTAACTACCTATCTAAGGACGCATCGGTTTTTAAGACGAACCTAAAATGTCAGTTCATCCAGCCGTTTGAATGGTACGAGGTAATACGGAAATTGAAGTCGGGTAAAAACTGGTGACCCATAATCTGACAGTGAGTGCATGGTTTACACATCTATACCTGCTGATGAGTTTTTTTACAATGAACGTCAAACTCAATATTTTAGAACGAATATTCTTACATATGGAATTTGTAGTTAATCGTTTATTACATAATTTGTCTCACACACAGCCACATCAAAAAAGGGACTAAAATTTGTTCCGAAGTGCGTATAATACAATAGATACAGAATATAGCAACATGTTATTTAGTTGTTAAGTATTTTATTAGTTAGAAACCTAAAAACAAAATAATTTTCTATTAAAAAAGTTGAATTTTCTAGGAAATTTATTTTAATCGATTAATTGACCATAAATTGTTCGAGTTATTCGTTATTTGAAATTGGCTGTTTTAATTATTTGATCAAATAATGGCGAAAAAATTCTTCGACTAATCGAACAACGATTAATTTAGTGAATACTCTATATCTATATATGTGACAGCGCATAGAGAAAGGGACCAGTTAGGTAAAGGGAACAGTAAAAACCAACTACACAAAACAAGAGGTAGGGACGACCTACACGTGTTTTCAAGGTTGACCAACACGTTCTTGACGTCATGAGATGTGTCGCTTTCAAATGAGACCAATACCAACACTCTCAGTGATGGTACACTAAAGATACACGTATTTAAATCTTTAAAATGGCTCTCCTGAACAAAACCCTTAGGTCCCTTTCTATTTTGCGCATCACATAAATAAAAATCAAACGCTGTGTCTTAGTCTCGCTAAAACTCGAGAACTACTTGACCGATTTGTTTTTGTTTTGTTCGTCTAATCACGAGGAAGGTTTAGAAAAAAAGAAAATTCAGAAAAGCCCCAAAAAATGGTTAAAAAATCGAAAAAGCGAAAATTGTGTTTTGTATGCAAATTGTCCGACTTTTCCTGTTATTCCACGATCAACTGCAGCTGACGAATTAAACGCCTGCATCAAATCATCTGTTTTGTGGCGACATGTAAAGACCATCCGATTGACGACTAACATGCGAGTGTTTCTGCAACAGCATCAAGATGCAGATGTGTTTTCGAAACAATTGTTGGACATTGGTAATGGGAAAATAGCAGTTGACATCTCGACTGGATTAATCAATTTGCCAACTGATTTCTGCCAGTTGACCGAAACAAAGGAAGAGCTCATTGAACGCGTCTTTCCGACCATTGAACAAAACTATAACAATCATAATTGGCTGAGCGAACGAGCCATATTGGCGGCTAAAAACAAAGATGTCGATGATCTCTACACAACAATTCAAAGTTTTATTCCGGGACAATTGTTTGCATTCATATCGCTTGACACAATTTCCAACCCAGATGAAGCAGTCAACTATCCCCCAGAATTCTTGAATTCATTGGAATTGCCTGGATTACCACCTCACAAACTGCAAGTGAAAGTCGGCTCATCATCATGTTGGGTAACATCAACCAACCTCGACTTTTTAATGGAACGAGACTGGCTGTAAAAAATCTCATGAGCAACGTTATCGAAGTGACGATTATTAAGGGAAAATATAAAGGAGAGGATGTTGTCTCCAAATGATATGCCATTCGAGTTTCAACGGCTGCAATTCCCTGTGCGTCTGACCTTCGCAATGACCATAAACAAATCACAAGGCCAGTCCCTAGAAGTTTGTGGTATTAACTGAGAGTTTCCGTGTTTCTCGCACGGAAAACTGTATGTTGCGTGTTCGCGTGTCGGTACGTCATTATCTTTATTTGTTTACGCGCCGCACAACGAAACGAAAAACATAGTTTACCAAAAAGCTTTGAATTGAATGTTTATTTAATTTTTATCCATTCATATAAATAATCCCATCAACTTGATGATGTGGAATCTTTCTGCTACCTTGGTAGCATATTCGACAGGAGTGGTGGCTCTGGCGCAGATATCTCCAGCCGAATAAATAAAGCTCGTCAATCATTTGGGCAACTAAATCCTGTGTGGAACTCGTCATACATGTCACGTCGTACAAAGCTAAGCCTGTTTAATTCAAATGTAAAATCCACCTTGTTATATGGATGCGAGACGTGGAATGCAGCAACTCGAGACATACAAGCCATACAAGTTTTCATAAATAAATGTCTACGCAAGATTCTGCGGGTATACTGGCCCTCAACAATTTCCAACACTCGACTGTGGTCAGAAACCAACCAACAACCGATTCAAAATGAAATCCGCAAGCGAAAATGGTCCTGGATAGGTCACACTTTGCGAAAACCACCAGAAGATATAGCAAAACAAGCTTTAGAGTGGAACCCACAATGCAGTCGTCGTTCAGGACGTCCATCGCATACCTGGAAACGCCAGATAACAATTGAGATGTCCGAACTAAATCTAAATTGGAATGAACTTAAACATCGAGCATCGGATCGAGAATATTGGAAGCAACTTGTTTTGGCCCTATGCTCCTTGTAGGAGTTTAAAGGAACTAATGTTATATATATAAATAAAGATACATACATTTATTTAAATCAAACAAGAAACGATTTTCATTTATTAACCAAACAAAACTCCAACGCACAAAGTGCGCCAATATTGCCTATTTCAATGATTTGGAGTTGTAGGGATGATTGGAATTCATAACAGCTTATGAAGAAATATAATTAAATCAATGTTAGGTGGACCGAAGTTCACCGGGGACAGCTAGTATTTATATAATAAACATTTAAAGTTTTTAATACTATAAATAATAAATATAAGAGAAAATATTTCTTATTGTTTAGCAGAATTTTGGAAAAGCTTAAGTTTTGTTCACACCTATTAAATATTTGACGTCCTACACGTAACCACTAGTTTTATTAAAAAATAACATTCATTTGCAAAACGTTTGGCTAGATCAAACATCATTTTGTAGATTCGAAATTACATTATGCCATTATCTTCTTATAAATAAAGTATCGTAAATCAATAGAATTTGTTAAAAATAAAACTAAAATTTGATCAATTTACTGGTCACGCTTTTTTTTGGATTTTTTCGTCAAATATTTGTTAGGTCTAAACATACCTTAATAACTTAATATTTGTAATTCAAAATACTCTCTGATTTCCATAATCATATTTTTTGTTTCTGTGGAATATATTAATAGTCACCCTTTAATCTCATGTTAATTTTCGCTTTTCATTGCATTGATATTTGCATACAGTAACATGAACTTAATTTTTAACTGACCATTTTTTTTTTTTTTTTTTCAAAATAACAAAAAGGAAAAAAATGCCAATTTACATAAAATAGCACAGAAAACGCATTTGTTCAACTATACAACTTTTATAAAATGATAAATTTATTACAAAAATTTTATTACAATAACATGTTAAAGTGGAAAATTGCAGTATTAAATTGAATGGTGTAAGTTATTACTTGGTTATGCTTTAAGGGAGGTACTTTACGTAAAAAGTGATAAATTGTAATAAATGTACAAAGGATTAATGTTTAGGGATTATTTAAATAAAAATCATTTATAGTTGATATTTTTTAATACCATTATAAGAGTTTTTTTTTCCTTAGCGGAAGGCACACCACTAGTAACTTCCAACTTTAACTTGCTAAGGCCAATAAATATAGAAATTTATAAGAAAAATATTAAAAGCACAATAAAAGTTTGATTAAACATTTTTCTTATTCTAAACGTTTCAAATCTTTAACATAATGAGTTTCACCTGAAGCAAAAAGTATTAAAAACGGATTTCATAAGAATTAAGGGACTTATAAGAAGAAACAAAAGTTATCCGCTTCTTGTTGAATACGAACAGAATACAGAAACTGTTTTTTGTTTATTAATATAAAAATATATAAAATTGACTAGAGTTTACCAGTGTTTCTCCTTGTTACATACTAAACGTTAATATTTCCAGAAATCTCTTTTCTTATGGCCAATTTGTAGACAAGACAATGATACCACCAGAAAATTTCAAACTTCTACTTAAGAAGAAGCAAAATTACCCAATTTAAATAAAATTACACCTGATATCAAATCAACGTTTTATATAATAAGTCAAAAGGAAATACTTAAAATAAATTAACCTGTAGCTAAGAATATGTATGTAAATAAGGACTTGACAACTTTTTTTCAATAAAACGCAAGCCATTTGAGATATTTCCAAAACTTTATGATCGACTTGAAATGCAACCAAAACATTTATGAATGGAATTTGACTTCGTTCATATGGCCAACGCGGGCACGCCGGCAGAGGTCGATTTGATGGACCAAATTTTCGATGACCCGGTCACACATTTCGGCCGTAATGGCCGCTATTTCGCGTTCAATGTTGGCTCTGAGTTCTTCCAACGTCGTCGTTTTGTTGGCATAGAGCAGTGATTTGACGTAGCTTCAAAGAAAAAAGTATAGAGGCGTTAAATCGCACGAACGAGGCGGCCAATTAACTAGTCCATTTCTTGAGATAACACGCTCACCAAACTTTCTCTTCAATTAATCGATTGTGTCGTGTGCTGTGTGGCTTGTGGCACCGGCCCACAGTGTCGTCATTTCCTATAAAGAGCGGCCAAAAATAGAAAGAGTTATTGTAAAAAGTTGAAATGTGGCTCCCATGTTTTAATTGGTGCAAGGATTCGCATCCTTTCCCTATATCCTGAAATAAAAAAATGTCATAGAATATAGAAAAAAAGTTCGACCTTCATGAAACTTTGTATATGTATATATTGAATTTTATACACTAAAAATTTTGTGAAAAAAGTGAAAAAATTTTTATTTTAAAATTTTTGTTTGGATCGATGGTTTTGGCTCCAAGAGCTGTCTATTTTTGATTTTAACCGTCTTATTTTTTGTACACCTTTATCTTTTAACTTTACTCCTAATCGAATTTCTACATATTTTTTTAATTTTTGTGTAATAGCTTTAAATTTTTGTTTCACGTACTTTTTATATGGGCATTTCCATTGTGACGCGACGTGATATTTGTACGACAAAATGTAAAAAAATTAAATGAAGAAGTAAATTTTGTAAAAAGATTTATTTATATTATAAGGTAATAAAGCAGCACTATATTCAGAAAAAAATTTACAACAATCCACCCTATGGATTTGAAGATATAAGCAAAAATATACGCCGGCTATCTTACTAACTATCTCCATAACTACTAATTAGGTCTATTAACTAGCGCCAATTAAATAAAAACGAATTATTTTTTGGCTTCTAGTATATTGTAAGTACTTAGAATTCAACTTACTGATAGTTAAATAATAACTAGATATTTTGTGACTTCTAGTAAGTGCATTGTAAATACTGGGTACCAGCGAAAAGAATACTTTTTGTAATGTAACGCCAGAAATAAGCTTGTATTTTTGGACCATGTTGTTCAAAAGTTATACCTTTTGTAACTTAGTGTAGAGCTAGCTGCGCTTTAAACAACATATATAAAAGTAAATTATACATATACAATTTTTTAGTAAACGATTTAAATTACTTCTGGCGTTACGTTACAAAAAGAAGACTTTTCGCTGGAACTTCCCATATGTATGTATGTGTTTAGTTATTGGTTTCTTCTCATATTTTCTCATATCAATCTTAACCGAAACAATTAGAAGAGTTGAAAATTTAAAAAGATTAAAATAGGACTCTAATGACATAATGGAAGATTTTATATGTTTAGAGAAATCCAGGAAAAGGACTGAGAAATTAGATATTCAGTATTATGGATTGCGCTCGATTTCTCCAACATCAACCAAAAGTGAAAGAATTTTTTCCAAGTCAAGATTTATCAAAACTAAAGACAAGAATCGCTTAAATCCTAAACATTTTTCTAAAAGATTATTTTTAATGTCTCCTTATACTATTGAAATAACTAATACAATTATCAAACAGTTTACTTTTTAATTACTACATAATATTTATGTATTAATAAAAAAAATTGTTATGAATTATTTTTTTGTTTGCTCGTGTTAGTTCAAGAATTGTTATGTTATTGCTTTGTTTAAAAAATAAACTCCAAATGATAAATAATTTATGCATTTTTATGTATTGAAAATAACTTAATGTATAAAAAAAAATTTATTAATCGGTTAACCGATTAAACCAAAATCTTGATTAATTAATCGAGCGATTAACTGATTAAAGCAAAAGCCCGATTAAATGAATACCCTAGTAACGACGTAATCTCTTTTGATAGTTTTCGACATGAATTGCAGACACACTTTTTCTCACTTTTCCAGAAACGATGGAAATTTTGTTTCACATCTTTTCGATGCGAGAAGTTCTCAGCAAAGTTACAGAATATGGATGGGTACTAGTTCATAAATTTTAAGGGAGCTTAATATTCTCTCAACTAAAACATTTGAAAAAGTTATTTTCGGGAATTCAAAATTTTTTATTAATAAATTCATTTATTAATGACGTGCTAAACTCCCAATTTTTATTTATGACAAAAACACTGAAATTTGTTGTTGTGGGAAAGCAAGTTTCTATGCGCATTTCGCTGGCTGCTTAGGCCAGCTCGTCAGGAAACTTTTTCCAAAGACTTTACAAAAGCTAAAAATATTTTACAAATAAGACCATAAAGTGAATAAGAATTTTAAACACTCAGATCTTATATGTAACAATATCAAAGCCACAACAATAAAAACTAATTTATCTTTCTTACATTCTTTCTTACATTTGACATTTTTGTAATGTCGGAAAAATAAATTCCACCACGCTAATTTTTAATTTGAATAACTTCTCTAAAAAATTTCTGGCTCTAAGTCCTACTGAAGCTCATATTTATTGAAATTTTTAAGTCCATGCTGGCGACGCGGCCGTTCTTTATCATGTTTTTGCAAATCTTTGTTAAACGATGGAAATCTTTTCTTGGGAAGGGTGTGCATTTTATTTGGTCAAAAAATATCTAAAATAGTTTAAATTTAATCACTGAAATCAAATCTTGATTTTATTTGGGCAACTACTTTAAAATAAAATTCGTTTCAGTTTTAAAGTATAATTGTCATCTTGAAATCGGATAAAAATGAGAAAGATTTATAAATCGAAATACCAATAAGTCATTGGTATCCGAGCAAAAACATAACTTACCTGGTTAGTTAGCAAGTAATGTTGGAGAAATATAAATACTACTTTTTTTCGGCTGAATAACTACTTATTTTTGTTCGAGTTGTCCACAGAATTCAGTACTTACAATACACTTACTAGAAGCCACAAAATATCTAGTTATTATTTATCTACCAGTAAGTTAAATTGTAAGTGCTTACAATATACTTACTAGAAGGCAAAAAAATACCTAGTTTTTATTTAATTGGCGCTAGTTAATAGACCTAATAAGTAGTTATGAAACAAGTTCTAGTAAGTAAGTATTCAGTACCGAAAACAATTCAAATAATTAGTACTTATTTAGCTGATTATTTAGTACGCAAATACTCAGAAGTGAAAAGTACTTACTGAGGTCACTACTAGTAAGTACTTATTGAGGCTTTTAGAATAATGACAATTGTAATGACAACTACTTAACAGGTAACATATGACATAGCTACTATCTATTACCAAAATTCAGAAAGTTTTTCCTGGGGTATTTCATTTATGTGTAAAATTTTATCTGCATTAAAAACAAAGAGTCTTTAAATTACGGCTGATTTACACCAAAGAAGAAATTACCCACGCTCAATAGAGCTGCAAAACAATCGATGGTACTATCGATAGTATCGATAGTTTTAGTTTTGGCTGACTATCGATAGATTTTATCACTGTCGATACTATCGGAAAATTTAAAAGTTGACTACAAAGTTGATTAGATGTCAACGAAACATTTTTAACAACTCATTCGACGCAAGTTTTTTGCATTGCAAAAATCTTTTTTAATTCTGTGGCAAAAAACCGAAAAAGTACTTAAGTCGACTTAACCTAAATATGAGTTAATGGCACCTTAACGTTCAAAATAGCACACGAGTAAAGTTTCAAGAGTTTTGTACGTTTATTTAAGAAAGTTATAGCAAAATGACTTTTGGCGTATCTTTTTAAAGGCCTGTATTCACTATCCTATTTAGTCGCACGATATGTCAAAAAAATCGTGTGTGCTCATAATGTATGACAGTGTGGCTTAAAAATGAATTGAGTGACAGATTTTTTTGACAAGTCTGTCCGACTTGGAAATGTTTTAAAAATTTTCATAAAATTATAGATAATATGCGATCAGAGTTGCATTTTCTTGTAAAGTAGGTGAGTCATTTGAGTTTGCATCTTTTTTGTGGGATAATGTGGCATTGACATCAGATTTTGCAGACATTTTTTTATGTCGGATAGAATTCCGTCAGATTTTCGTGTGAATGAATCGTACGATTATGTAGGATAGTGAATACCGGCCTTAAGCAATGACTGCCAGCCAGGGTTTGTAAATGTTCTCGCCAAATGTGGCGACTTTTAAAGCCTGCTTGTATTTTTTTTTCTTAACGAAAAATCTTAAAAATATTAATGGGGCTATTTTGTAAAACACTTAAGCTCCATTGTAAAATATTTTTAAGCAAAATTTTATTTGAAAACATTTTCAACGCAAGGTGAAAGAATTTACATAATAAGCTTAAAAATTTCTTGATTTACGGTGAATATATTGTAGTCGAAGGTAAAAAAAACTGACAACCCTGTTGTAATATAATCATCTCTATATCTGAATAAATTACAGATGACCCTGAAATTTAAAGTGAATATACTAGTATTTTTCAGCTGTAAAACGCGTTCTGTTAAGGCAGTGTTTGTTACCACCTTCATTCCCTACCCTATCCATAAGTGGTACTTAAAAACTATTTCGATACTATCGATAGTATAGATAGTTTTTAAGCAAACTATCGAAACTATCGATTGGGCCGACTATCGATAGTCTTGTAGCTCTATCGCTCAACCCACTACACACAACTTAAAGTATTTGGAAAAAGTTTCCTGACGAGCTGGCCTAAGCAACCAGCGAAATGCGCATAGAAACTTGCTTTCCCACAACAATAAATTTCAGTGTTTTCATTCAAAAATTGGGATTATTAGCACATCATTAATTAAATGAATTATTAATAAAATATTTCATTCCCGAAAATAATTTTTGACCACTACACTTATAATTACACACAATTCGAGTAATTACCCACGAAGTGGCAACACTGAGACAAGACAAAAAATAGGGTCTTTCGAACTTTGGCAGTTGATAGCGGCCAAACTGTTATAGCTACATCTGCCGAACTGACTGACATTTACTCTGTTTATTTTACCAAATCGCCTTAGGAGGTTTGGTTTTAAAAATTACCTTAATTTTCATTAAAAAGTCATCTTCAGCAATGAAACCACCAGGCCCATTACTAGATGAATGGGTACGCCAACAGACAAAATTATGGAATTTGAGACGATACAATGCCACGTGTGATCCAAGAGCGTCCACAATGCCAAAAGTCAGCTGATAACAGTTATTTTTTGATTTCTATTTTTTTGAACGCAAATAACATTTATTTTTTTGATTTTTATTTAAAAACAAGTTAGAGTGCTATATTCGGCTATGCCGAATCTTTAACACCCTCCACCGACAGAAGTGGGCTCTTTTTTGTAAATACATATTATTAACTAAGCTTCACAAAAGCGAACGTCAGCATTAAAATTGGTTGCGGTTTAGACCTTTATTAAATTATTGACAGACAATAAGAAAGTTTTAAGCGTTTCTTGATAGAACTTTGAACTGGCTTGAGTAAAATAAGAAGATTCGTAACAGTTTTAGCCGAACTAAAATGATTTTTAGGTGGGTATATTGTATTAAACCTATGGTAAATTATGGACCAATCATCTCAAAATTCTCCGGGGGTTACGTTTATATGGGGCCTTGTGTAAATTATGGACCGCTCTTAAATAAATTTTACTGTGTGATTTCTGATCGCATCAAACTGTGACGTACCGAATTTAATTATGATAGCATTATTAGTTACGGTTTTAGGCGTACTAAACTGTTTTCCGGGAGCAGTTTTTATATGGGGCCTAGTGTAAATTATGGACCGATCTTCAAAAAATTTTAAAGTGTGATTTCTGGTCCTATGAAACTGTGACGTACTAAATTTTATTATGATTGCCTTATTTATTATGGCAGTATGCATACTAAACAGTTTTCTGGGAGCATGGTTTATATGGGGCGTAAGGTAAATTATGGACCGATCTTCACGAAATTTAACAGCATGATTTGCAGTTATATTAAGCAATTTCGCTCAAAATTTCATTCCGTGCATTATTCCACCATTTATGTTAGTTTTTGTTTCAAAATACTCAATTTTTTTAGGGTGGTGGTTCCACATTTTGATTCATAGTTCTGATCTTACTGAACCGATGTTGCTGAATTTCAATTCCAAACTGCTTAGGATAACTACAAGCAATTTGAGACCAAGTTTGTTCTTTTCATTTGCGTTTTTCGAAAGTGAGCGTGTTTTCAACAGACGGACAGACAGACGGACATGGCTAAATTGACTTATAATTACTCAAGGAGCCATGGCGTCTTAGATGTATAATAAAAAAGTTTCACACGGAATGACAAACTGAGTATACCCTCATTCACCACTAGTGGTGGAGGGTATAAAAAACAACAGTTATTTTTTATCTTTATTTTTTCGAGCAAAAATAAAAGCTATTCTGCAAAGAAGTGTGCTTGTTTTAATAATTTAGTTGATTTTAAATATTTATTTTAATATGAATAAAAAATTCCACTGATGATCCCACATTAAAACAAATATTTAAAGTCAACTAAATTATTATAACACGTACATTTCTTAAGAGAATAATTCTTATTTTTGCTCGAAAAAATAATTGTTTATTTTTTTGCAATTGATTTTATTTGGCCTCAGCGTCTAAGAGGCATTGTTGAGGCAGATTGGCAACATAAATCACATTAAGAAATGCATACTGTTTATAAAAGATACATACTAAAGGATGGTTAAATTTGAAATCCCGATGTTGATTTTGAATAAAACACAAATTATTTAGAAAATTATTGCCATTTCTTTCTATTATGATAATATTCGTATGGTTCAATTATGTATGGAACAAAATATCGGTCAAATCTCGGCGGCACACCTCCATCCGATGGTCCAAATTTTCGATTACGCTGAGGCATAATTGAGGTTTTATGCCGTTAATGTGCCGAATTATCTCATCCTTTAGCTCTTGAATGGTTGCTGACTTATCGACGTACACCTTTTCTTTCAAATAACCCCAAAGAAAGAAGTCCAACGGTGTCAAATAACATGATCTTGGCGGCCAATTGACATCGCCACAACGTGAGCTAACACGGCCATTGAATTTGTTGCGCAAAATAGCCATTGTTTCGTTAGCTGTGTGGCAAGTGGCACCGTCCTGTTGAAAACACATATCGTCCACATCCATATCTTCCAATTCGGGCCATAAAAAGTTCGTTATCATCTCACGATAGCGAACACCATTCACAGTAACTGCCTGACCGGCCTCATTTTGGAAAAAATACGGCCCGATGATGCCATCAGCACATAAACCGCACCAAACAGTCACTCTTTGTGGGTGCATTTGTTTTTCGATAATCACTCTTGGATTATCATTCGTCCAAATGCGGCAATTCTGCTTATTGACGAAACCACTGAGGTGAAAATGTGCCTCATCACTGAAGATGATTTTCACGATATGCATTTTGATTTGCACGCCCATTTCTATAATAATCCTGAATAACTTTAACGCGATGCTCGATTGTGTACCTTTCCATGGTTCAAATTGAGTTTGGTTGAAATTGAGAAATGTCAAATGAAATGCAGAAAAAAACTTGACGTTTAGGTGTGGTTCACATTCAACATCGGCACTTACACCCTTTATGTGTAATAAATTTTTAAAAGGAAAAAATAGAAATGTAAAAAAATAGAATATCAACGAAGAAGCATTTCAAGATTTCCAATTATATATTCTTTTGATTCTCTTTTAAACATTGTTTTTAACCACATAGGCAAGCCGTTATATTCAATACTACGGATATATTCAATTCGCTGCTTTATTATTTCTAATCTGCATCTTGGAGTTTATAAATTTTGTTGATTTCTAGTATTTAATACAGTTTGATTTTGAACAGAATTAATGCTGCGATATCCTATTGTTTTGGTGGATTTAAACACATATATTAAAAGCTGATACTTGAACCAGCCGCAAATAGCCATTATTGGCTTACACATCTTCTTAATATATAAAAAATCCGTGTCACTGTGTATGTTTCGAATAAACTCAAAAACGAGTCAACTGATATTCATGAAAATTGGCATATATATGTAATTTGGTCCAACTTAGATGATAGGATAGTTATTATTGAAATTAATGGCCTGGGGGCGGAGGGGCGTGGCAAAATCCATAACTTGAGAACGGCTTGACCGATTTGAACGATTTTTTCTTTGAAATTATCGCCATGGTCCAACTTAGGTTTTTACGGAAAGAAAATTTTGCCCCGCCCACTTTTACGCCCACTTTTTTCGATTTACCTAAAATCAGAAAACGGCTCCATCGAGTTGACTTATTTTTCTTTCAAAATTCGTATTAATCAACTTTAAGTTTTCATCGAAAGAAAAATTTACCACGCCTACATTTACGCCCACTTTTTCTATTAAGCGCATAACTGGAGAACGGCTTGACCGATTTGGACGATTTTTTCTTTCTTTCTTTTTTTCCAACTTAGGTTTTTACGGAAAGAAAATTTTGCCCCGCCCACTTTTACGCCCACTTTTTTCGTAAGAAAAACTTTATGATAGGTTTTTCATGGATTTTTATTTAAAGGCCATAAATTTCGTTTAATGATCAATTTAAGTCGTCTGGTAATACAACACTAATGTTTGCTTAGGGCCAGCAACGCGGACCGGGTCAGCTAGTATTTGTATAAAGTTGTAAAGTTGGATTGCTTAATGGCAAATTATGAATGAATTCGAATGTCTTATTTTGCATTGCTTACAGTGCCTTCAAATCATTTGTATTTCTGTATCCATATACTATCGTCAAATAGTTAATATGAATTTGTATCAAGGCCTGGTAAAATAAAAGCTTTGTTTCCAAGTTAAGTTTGATCTTCATTTTAAAGAAAATGCCAACAGCTTCCTTTTAACTTCCCTAATATGCACATTCCACACTAGATTACTTTGCAGAACAACTCCCAAATACTTCACCTCATCAGTCTCAAATATGTCATACCCATCGATCAAAACTTTGAAGTTATTATTTAACATATATGACCGAGGCTTAAATCTAATCTTTTATTCAGGCGTGCGTATTATAAGTTTTCAAAACTAAGTCATACTTGTATGGATAAAACAAACAAACAATGTCAGCAAAATATGTACAGGGTGCCTGGTAGCAGATTTATATTTTTAAACTTAAATAAAAAACGTAAAATTGACACAAAGTTTTTTATTAGCATTGAACTAAAGAATGGAAATGCGGTTCTTAGTTTTTAAAGAGTATGTCATCCAGATGTCTTCCGTCGAGTTGAACACAATGTTCAAAATTGAGCCTTGTGTTCTGCGCCACATGCTGCAGTAAACTTGGTTCAATTGCGCTGATTTATCGACGAATATTTTCATTTAAAGCCACAAGTGATTGGGGTTGTCATTATAAGCCCTCTCTTTGAGGTACCCCCATAAAATAATCCATTGGAGTTAGATCGCGCAAACTCGGTGGCCATGGGACGTCCCCAAAGCGACTGATCAGTTTTTGGGGAAATTTTCCCGAAGCAAATTCATCGAAGCTCTGGCTGTGTGTGCAGTCGCCCCATCCTGTTGAAATCACGTGTGTGAAGAGTACGATGGATGAGCTCGCAGGTTTGGCAAAAAGAATTCCGTAATCATGCGTCGATAATTTTCACCGTTGACATTCCTCGTCTGGCCTCGAGAATTTTCGAAAAAAAATGCTCCAATTATCTCATGCGTGGATAAGGCATACCAAACAGTTACCCTAAGCTAATGCAATGGCTTTTGATGTTTCAATCGAGGGTTGCGGGTTCTTGGAGACCAGTAACGGTAGTTTTGCTTGTTAACGTGACCGTTTAAGTAAAAATGAGCCTCGTCGCTCCAAAAAATGGTATTTACAGTGCGAAAACTCTCCAACATCGTTTCACAAAAATTCTTGCGTAAATTAAACTCACTTTCTTTCAGCTCTTCAACGATTTTAATTTTAAAAGGATGGAACTTCAGATCCTTTTTTAAAATTTCATAAATAATCGCTACGGGAAGTCCCAATGAGGCTGCTCTTTTCCGTATTGAAAGTCCCGGATTTTCACGTAAACTGCTTTCAACCAGTTCAATGTTTTCGGGAGTCCTTGAAGAACGACTGGGCCACAGATTACACACAGATATATAAAAAGTGACGGGTGAAAAGGGCCCAAATCAGTTGCAAGGGCAGCTTTCGAAGAATGAGACAAAAAGCGTTTTTTGGTAGTGAAGTAGCAATGTGTAAAAACAGGCCTCTACAATCAACACAAATGATCAAAACAAAAACAACAAAACACAAACCACGTTTCACAAAAGCATTAGTTCAACAAACATTTTATTTTGTGAAAAAAAATTTATTTAGTAAATATGACTTTTGTTTTATAATGTTATTTACATACTTCCTTAAATAATATTTACTAGTGTTGCGGTAAATTAAAAAGTTAATTTTAACAACAGTTTTGCAAATAAATCTCAACTAAATAAATTTGTGTTCATTGTATTGCGGCATAAAAGATGGTTCAAAGAGAAATGAAAATGGGCAGCTTTCTAAGAAAGAGACAAAAAATCTTCTGTCTCCTGACATGTCTGTGTGTAGTCTGTGCCCTGACCGTGTGACATTCATAGCCGAAGCAGTTGCGGGGTGTCTCTGCACCCACGAACGAATTAAAATTACAATCGGTCCATTACGTATTCGCCGAATACTGAACTTTGAACAAAATTGTCGACGAGCAATTACGTTAGAATCATTACTTTTAAAAAATGTCTCCATAGCGAAAGCGCGATGCTCACTCGGCCACTGCGACATCGTGACTGACAAATGCCCACAATCGATAATTTCAGCGGCACCACCCGCCCTCCGCACCGTTTATTACTTTTTGAAACATTCGTATTTAAAAATATAAATTTACCACCAGGCACCCTGTATAATTCACCAGTAAGATTTAAATTACAAATGTCATTTAGGTAAATGGAAAACAGAAAAGGCCCTAGGCAACTGCCTTGTGGTACTCCACTTTCAACATCCATCATATCACCTTTTGCGTTATTCACTTGAACGAATTGCTTCCGGTTTTTAAGAAAGTTTTCAAATAATTTGATTTCATTTCGCACAAAACCATAATACCTTAATTTCTATATCATTATTTTATGTTCAACAAGTTCAAATGCCTTTGTCAAATCCAGAAACAGACCTGCAACACCACACGAACCTTTATCAATCCCATTGCATATGTAATTTACCACATTGATTACAGTTTCCTCAGGACCACAACCTTTTTTGAAACCAAACTGGTATTTGTACAAAAGACTTTTATCATCAAAATAAGACAGTAGTTGCTTATGAATTAATTTTTCAAAAATTTTATCAATGGTGGATAGGAATGAAATTGGACGAACATTTGAGGGTACAGAAGATTTTATAACTTTCGGTATGGGAACAATTTTAGTTATCTTTAAACAATCAGGGTACTTAGATGACTGAATTACTTTATTAAAAATATAAGTCATCATCGGAGCCACTATTTCCTTGCATTTGCATATAATTTTCAGCGAAATGTACCAACCGGCTAAATTTTTTTTTATATTTAAATTATTTATTACATTAAGCATATAAACTAAAGATATTGGCTGAAGCTGAAATCGGTTTGAAGTTTGTAATAAATATCTTAGTTAATTACAAATATCTCCTGGACTTGCTTGAATTTGATGTCTTAAATTGATCACTGATTATACAAAATATTCATTAAGAACATTAACTTTGATACGATCATCCAGAATTGGTATACCTGTTGGTGAAGTGAGTTCAGTTTCTTTATTTTTATTTAATGTTACTTTTGTTAAAAAAACAATCAAAAAATAATTGTCAATTTTGAGCGAAAAAATAAAAATCAATTTATTTTATCAAAGAAAAGTTTATAAGGGCATTTACTTCTACTTTTTTTGTTTTAAGATTTCAAAATAACTGATATTTTCGGTCCCTGCTTTAAATACAATATCCTCTAATTGAATTTTTTTAATAACAATTTCTAACAATTTTTATAATTTAGAACAGAATAATTTGGATTACTGTTTAAAGTTAATTGCAATGCAATTTCCTTTAGTTACATCACATCGTCAGTAAATTTATTCGTATATTTTCATGACATTTCACTTGCAATTATTATATGTAAATCTTTAATTACGCATTACATGTAACTGCAGAAGTAATAGAGTGATTAAATTTAATAAATTTTCCAATAGTATTGCTCAAATCAAACAGAATTTCATTAGACTTTATCTATAGTTTATCAGGGTTTCTAATGCTAACTTTCTCTGCAAGCAGTTTTTCTACTCAAGCGATAAATATTTATTATATTCAAACTTTAAATCCAATTTAATTCATTAAAGTGGCTATTAACCTCCCTATTGTGCAACAAGTGATTACTTCTCATTGCCTTAAAATTTATAGAGTGTTATTTCGTTCGTTAACACGCTGAGAAGAGTCTCTAATCTACAATCAACAATAAATAAGTTTTATTAATTTATGGAATTTGTTAATTAGCGAACACAGCAACAAAGTTTACACACTTGAAATGCCGTAATTACCATTCGGCTTAATTGTTCAAACAATCTTAAAAATTAAAAATACAAAAAATTTCCCCTAAGAATTTTGTTTTTTTTTTTTAATTTTTTTGAAACTTTTTCCATGAAACTTATTTGATTATTCTTTTAATTAACTATTTCTTTCTTCTAACTACACAACTATAAATATTAATAGAACTAGAAAAACAACTTGTGAAAATTTATATGGCGTTGCAACGGAAACGCATTTTATTTATCCAGTTATCCAGAAATTGTTTATTCTCTCCCTTCTAAATCAACTGTCGACTTACAGTTGAAGAAAATGAAACTTTTCCCATTTACTTGTTTTGAAAAACAATCCATCAATCTTGAATAAAATTAAACAGCTACAGAAATCAAATTAAGCCGACATAAGAAACAATTTTAATTTTTTTACAACTAACAAATTCAGTCGTAACGAATATTGTTTAACCTCCAGCATCGAATCTTTTTAGGGTTTATTAATTGGAATTGATAAAAGTATAACGCTAACGTCTTCAGACCCAATACGGAAAATAGTACAAATATAATATTTTTTTTACCAAATCCTCTTCGTAATAAATGAAATTTTTTGGTTCTAAATTAAATTGTAGACTGGTGCTCCCCAAAATCCACATTTGCTACAAATCGGTCGTGCCAAATTTCAACAAGATCGGTTAGGTCGCGGGGATGTGATAAGTGAAAACTAAATCTCTCCCGACTTAGATATTTGTCATTCTGTTTATAGCACATCGAAATATTGTTTTTAGACCTACAAATATTTGTATATTCTTGATTAATTGATCATTCTAAAACTATTCATCATTCTGGGTTTTGAAACCAAAGTTCACCAGCTCACGACGAATACCAATCAAAACCTTGAATGTCTCTTCCCGCTATTGGTTTTAAGCTACTCGCCCTAAATTATCTCTAAAATTTCCTTATAAAATCCAGTTTTTGTAGCACGTGATATTTTTACGATGGGGCAGTGCTCTAAACTACGCCCCAAGTGTCGGTAAAAGTACTCACCCATTAATTCGAGCTCACCACTGCTTCGATCATGTATTTAAAACCTTGCTTAAAGCCAGAGAATTGTACTGTCTGATACATGGAGGATGTAGCAAATGCACCTGGAGGTATCTGTCCGCAGGGCGAGTTTAATCCCAGAACAAGATAATAAATCAGCTCTTCTGCGATATGACCCATCATAAACGTAGCCTTTCTCTAAGTCCTGCCATGCCATCGTTGTCAGTTGAGATTGAAACTACACAACATGAACGATACACACCTAACGCAATTTGAGTCTTAACTATCAAGAGTATTTACAAAGATAATATCAGTAGTCGGCGTTTTACTGAAGTTCCTGGGACTCCTGACCCTGATGCTATAGTTGAGTATCCTGTCAGACTTCGTCTCGAAACTGCTACCAATTGAACTCTTAACAGATAAATAAAAATATTTTTCGACATGATGGCAGTTAGACAACACATACCATTAGTATATGCCTTTAGTCCTAAAGTCTCTTAACTTTAGTACCCGTTATAAATTGAAACATCTATGTCCTCTTAATAAAAATCAAAAACTTGCGCCAGCTCTGTTTTCAACGAAAGTCCCGTTTTGAATAACGCGATTTTCGGCCTTTATTGCTGTTCATCTAATGCATCGCCGAGCTGATAGATTCCCTAGATCTATCTAATTCCTTATCCACAAAATCAACAGCAGGAAGAAAATAAAGCAAAGAAGCGGTTGAACTTTCTTGGGATTAAAAGCGAAAAGAAAAGCAATCGACAACAAGCGTACATACTTTATGCAAATATATTTAAGAATGACTTGGATAACTCTAATTTTTTGTCAACCCCTCGATGATCGTAACATCAGGAAAAAATAATGGACCTGCTAAGTTTCTCGTGTGAAAGCAGCAACAACTAACGATAATTTTTATTCACATTTATCTGGAATATATACCCTAGAGGGAAGCGAACTGACACCAAAGTAGTCCCGTGATAAGTCTTTGGTGGTAGAGACCAGTTTTAGTTCTAACACTTTATATGAATGAAGCCTATTACTTTTATCATTGGGTTGCCATTGGAGGGGTTCAATTGACGCCTAACCTAATTTTAGAACCAATTTTTAGAAAGTCATAAAAAAATGTGTCACACCACCGGTGAATACTGTATTCGTTACTTGTTCTACCTTTTGGTTCTTCATATGCCAATTAAATGATTGGTTTTCCGTTCACTGGTCATCAGTTCTTTCTTTTTGTACTTGTTCTATTTTCACAAATCCCAGGACTAGTCTGTTGGAACAGTTGACACAAATTTCCCGCAGGGTACTTACGCATTAGCAGCTGGAGGTCTCCAACCTCCAGTACAAATGCAGCTTCTTCTGAACATCAAAACAACACACAAGGACATCCGACAAAAGGCTAACATCCATCTTATATTGAGGAAAAAAATAATCCCTTAAAACCGCATTTAAAAATTTACTTTCCGTATAAGGCCATACTTTGGGTATAAGGCCATCCACCAAGTGATTCGTGAAGGGACTTCGCTTATAAAGAACTCTAGGTCTACCTTAATCCTTAAATGCTACTGGATCTCGTCGTAACGATATGCATCTGGTCAGTTGTGCTATTTAAATGCTCTGTCATTTTTAAGGCTTAGACAGAGTTTAGATGCTGCCTGCACCTAGATACCAGAAGAGAAGTACCACTTAAAGTAATATCAGCACGCAGAGGAGGAACCAAAAACTACGGGAGAAACGATAAAAGCTTAATTGCGCCTTGGGTTACGGATAAAATTTTGCACTTAAGCTGGCACTTTAAAACTTTTGCCTCCACGATTTGGTTATAAACCCAGCCTCCAGGTGAATGCTTATGTGACATCGCTAGTTATTCAATCCTTTAAGGTGGCTCATTCTCGTGATGACATATATAACTCTTGTGAGCTGTAATCTTTAAGAGATCTGTCAAATTAAGATTGACTGCAACGCTCAAAAATACACATACGAATGATCTGCGGTGTATGCATTATTTGCAGTTATCCTCCATATCTCTGCTTAAGATCACCTCGATAAAAATACATCGTTTTCGCAACATAATAAATCGATTTTTCTCTAAGTGCAAAGAAATCTATCGTGACTTCGAAAGCTGAGCAGATGGTCATTTCTAAATCGCTTTTATAAGTATCAAAGACATGTAGCTTCATTTAACTTGATGTGTTACAAAAGACATAATTAAATGCATAAAACCCCTCCATTAGAGGTGGTCGCTATAATGACTTACAGCTTTAAATCCCTACTAACAACAAGCTGCAAATCTTAAGGTGAACAACTTTTATATAAATATTAAAAAAAAAAAATTATACAACACTGTTTATAACTTAGTCAGGCAGCCAGCCCCGCCGACTTACCAGAGTAGAGAGAAAATATTCCAAACAAATAGAAACTGGAAAACAAATATAAGTGAATGAAACTGAATTGAAAAGAGAAAAAAAAAGAATTTGAATTGAACTAAACGAAGCCAGCGCGTGTACTGAAATGGAACAAATGAACGCAAATACTAAATTAAGGTGCGTATGAATTTCTAATGAGACAATACGCACTTCCGGTGGTTGTGCCGTATGGTGATACAGACTTTACAAACCATGTCATTATAAAAATACGATTATTCGCTTGTTTCATTGTTGCTATTGGTGCCGTGTTGTAAATTTAAGCTGGCATGCGAATGCAAAATATTGTAAAATATTGTTTGTTGCCGCTCTGCTATTGTTGTTAAGAGTTTGGTAAGAGCAACATGTTCTGCTAAGGGGTTGGGTCACACACAAACTGATAGAAATTTGTTAGAAAAGTGTACAAAAAGATCTGGGTCAAAATTTTTAATAGTATGATTGTATCGCTTTTATTTTACAATTCTATTTTTATTTTGTAGTTAATAATTTAGGCCTTGACTTTAAAAAAAAGAAGATTTTAAATGCTTTTTAAGAGCTTCCATAACAAAACGATATAATATTTCATTAGTCCGAGGACAACAAATTAATTATACCCACATAAGAATAGTGGAGAGGGTATTATGTGTTTGTGCTGGTGCGTGTAAGACATACAAATATTTATTCTAGACCCCATGGGGTCTAAGTGTGTCAGATGAGAACTGACTGCCATTGTTATATTGACAAGGCCATACATAGAAAAGCCACAACCAAATTAAGGGTTTCTCTTACCATGTAAATCTATCTATCTATCTATCTATATATATAAAAATGAATTATGTTTGTATGTTTGTTTGTCGCTTTATAGACTCCGAAACTACTGAACCGATTTTCCTGAAATTTTTACAGTAACATCACGTGAGCCCTAAAAATAAAATAGGCTACTTATTTTTTCGATAAGGGCAGGGGAATTGGTACCCCCCATAGGATGCCAATATTAATTATCGCATATCTTAAGAGCCGCTGCACGCATTTTGCTGAACTTTTTGTAGTAGGATCTTCTAAGCCCCAAAATTTAAATAAAATAGTAGCGGGGGAAGTGGTTCCCCCCATAGGACGCCAATGTTTAATATAGCATATCTTAAGAACTGTTATAGTGAGAATGTTCAAACTTTGTAGAAGTCACTCTTATGGTATACTACTCTATTGAGAATAAAAATAAAGCGGTAGGCGCAGGGGGGGAAATACCTCCCATAGGATGCATATATTAAATATCGCTCAACTGAAGAACTATAAAAGGGACAGTCTTCAAACGTGGTTAAAGCTACTATTATGGTAAAATATAAATTTCAATATAAAAATGGGCGGGGTTGACAGGGGAGGAGCAGTACCCCTCATAGATAGAAATATAATTAAGAGCCGCTGCACGCATTTTGTTGAACTTTTGGTAGTAGGATCTTAAGAGCCCCCAAATTGAAATATAATAGCAGCGGGGGAAGTGGTACCCACCATAGGACGCCAATGGTTAATATCGCATATCTTAAGAACTTTTATAGTGAGAATGTTCAAACTTTGCAGAAGTCTCTCTTATGGTATACTATACTTTTGAAAATAAAAATAAAGCGGGTAGGCGCAAGGGGGGAAATACCTTCCATAGGATGCATAAATTAAGTATCGCTCAACAGAAGAACTATTAAAGGTAGAGTCTTCAAACGTGGTTACAGCTACTACTATGGTAAACTATTAATTTCAATATAGAAATGGGCGGGGTAGACAGAGGAGGAGCAGTACCCCTCATATAAAGAAATATTAAATACCATATATCTGAACACAAAAGTTATCAACCTTTACAGGACAACTTTCAAAACAAAAAAAAAAAAAGGGGGTAGGTGCAGGGGGAGCAAAAATAAATAAATTACACATTAAAAAAATACTGCAATTTTTTTCTTATTTATTTTTTTTACCAGTGTAGCGAAGCGCACCGGGTTAAGCTAGTATATCTATATATATAAAATAGGATGTGTGTATGTAACGTATGGACTCCAAAACGACTGGGCCGATTTTGATGAAATTTTCAGGGAATCTTCAGAATATTCAGGCGGGTGACACTGTGAAGTCTGATTTCTGATTTTCGGTCTGGGGGCGGAGGGGCGTGGCAAAATCCATTACTTGAGAACGGCTTGACCTATTTGAACGATTTTTTCTTTAAAATGATCGCCATGGTCCAACTTAGGTTTTTACGGAAAGAAAATTTTGCCCCGCCCAATTTTACGCCCACTTTTTTCGATTTACCTAAAATCAGAAAACGGCTCCATCGAGTTGACTAATTTTTCTTTCAAATGTTCGTAATTATCAACTTTAAGTTTTCATCGAAAGAAAAATTTACCACGCCTACTTTTACGCCCACTTTTTCTATTAAGCGCATAACTGGAGAACGGCTTGGCCGATTTGGACGATTTTTTCTTTAAGATGATCGCCATGGTCTAACTTAGGTTTTGCGGAAAGAAAATGTTGCCCCGCCTACTTTTACGCTCACTTTTTTCGTAAGATTCACAGCATATATATACGTACATACAACCATATGTATATTCAAATCAAATGAAAATCAAACATATGTATATGAACAACATTTTAATTTATAATATTACTAGCTGACCCGGCTCCGCTAGCCTTAAGATGAAGTAATCAATAAATATTATTTCCAATTTGCCTTAAATACATGTCGCACTTAATCAACAAGAGGGTATTAACTCAAAATTTAAACATTTTCAGTAGAAGCAAAACAATTTTTAATTTAACATTGAAGGCATATGGAAATGAATTTTTAAACCAACCGTTTCATTACCAAAAAGTATACAAAATAGCAAGATATTTTTACAGCGGGCAGATATGAATATAGCGTGTAGATTTTTTCGAAAAAGTGGAAAAATAAAAATTTTGAGATAATACCCTCTTGTTGATTAAGTGCGATGTGTTTCTTTTTTTATTGAACCCATATCTACACCATATGTAAGTTATTCTGTAAAAAAAACTTTATGATAGGTATTTCATGAATTTTTATTTAAAGGCCGTAAATTTCGTTTAAAGATCAATTTAAATCGTCTGGTAATACAACACTAATGTTTGCTTAGGGCCAGCAACGCGGACCGGGTCAGCTAGTATTGTTTTAAAATTCTTACCTATAAGTAAGGTTTAGATAAGAGAAAACAATAACTAACAAAGTTTTTCGTACCTCTTACTCCAATCTATATGTTGCCAAATTACAGGAAGGTGAAATCTATTTCATACTTCTTTCCTTAAAAAAAACCGCATGTCAAAGTATATTGTACAAGCTTAACCCGGCGCGCTTTGCCACCCCATTAAAATTAAATTAGTACAATTTTATTTTAGCGGATCTCGTGCACTTATATCGAAGGAATTTGTACTCAATTGCAAAAGATATTCAATTGTCCTTCTCCAGATATTTATTGACCTTGTATGGAATGTTCCACGCTCACTTTTCTAGTTCAGGTTGCTTTTTCTTCAAATATTTTATATCGATAACCAAACAAGTTGTTCCGAATTCGGAAACTTTTACTGTAACCATTCTGTATATAGCTGCTCGTATAGCGAGGTTTATTTGGTGTTTTACTGTGCTGCCATCTGCATGTTGGTACTAACATTGCTATATTGGCGTATTGATTTTTGGTGCGGCCATCTACACATGAGTGCTGGTTAATTGTATTTTACTGGCCGTTTTCTGTTGCTGCATCTACCCAATAAAAATCTGAGCTTCCAACTAAGCAGGTTTATAAGGGAGAAACGAAAACGTTTCGCTTACCATATCACTTACGGAAGACATGAATTTTATATGGCGAGTTCCCACTTTGAAGCAATACATCACAGAAAAAAGTGTTTTATCAATTAAAATAGTGGTTTAAAAAGTATTCAAATTTAATTAATGTGATAATTGAATCGATTATTTTTTTGGTTGAAAGAAAATTTAATTTTGATTTAATTAACATTTTAGTTGTTTTGAAATAAATTTTCAATTAAAATTTTAATTAAATAACATAAAATCTTAATTGACTTTTTTCGTTTAAAATAAAATAATTTAAACATGTAGAATTGTTGTTGGGAGTAGTCAATATTAATTTAAATAAATTAACACATTGTTTAAAATTTGAAAGTTTTTTGATCACTTTTTTAATTAAAATTAAAAATATCATTTATTGAAAATATTTTTTCAAAATTTTAAAATTTTTAGTAATCAATATAATCATTTTGGTAATAGGTGCAAAATCAACAAATTGTTTGCTTGATTTTATGAATTTAGAACAAATTTGGTGATTGGAGAAATTTAATAATTTTTTCTTTGATTTTTGACACAGAAAGCGCTTTATTCAGCGTATTTAGAAATTGGTGAATGTAACGATCAGCTTTGCACGCTGAATTTTTTGTAACCGTTATTCTTTTATATGCTGTCTTACAAACCTGCTTCGTAGTAAGGGAATGTCGTGGCACTTACCATAATGCATCGCTGTAAGTCTTATTGCGCAGCGCATAAATGTGTGCTTACTTTTAAAAATGTACCATTAGTGCTTCGCAAAATAGGAAAATTTTTTATTGGGTAAAGATCATCTTAAGGATATTTCACTTTTTGGTGTTACATTCACGGGTAAAATCAGTTTCAGTCAATACCTTGGAGTCGGGGAAAATGCAAGATTGACAGACCTCAAGAGATCTTTATGATCTCTTGCGATAGCGGCTAACCAGAGATCCTATCTGGAACCGCGGCAGCCTGTAGCCCCCAGTGAGGTGGCACCGAACTGATTATTGGTTGACACCTCCGAAAGTATGCTTCTTGCGGCAAATGCTTTTTGTCTTTCAGAAATATTGGCTTTTCAAAAATGTCGGTATCGTTGAAGTGATAATTTCGGAGATCATGTGGAGGTTGCGGCTTACTAACCAAAGTGGCGGGACTAGATATTCTAAAAATCGGATTTTTCACCACTTGTAGGAGAGTTCGGCCTGGGGAAGGATCATACCCAGGTGCTGTTGCTTATCAACAGATGCTGCTAGCATATTTTCAACAGCAGCGGAGGTGAGATAGCTCCAGGTCCTAGACAAAAGGCGAGTGTATAATGTTGCCGGATTATGCACTCAAATTGCTACCTCGTTGCTCTTACACTCGGGCTGCGGTTGGTTAACGCATTGTCACCCAGTGTTGGGTCTACTGTAAATTCTTCCACATCTTATTTATAACTCTTGCAAAGCGCCGGGTAATGAACAAATTACTGTCTTTTTACTATGTTTTTTTTCTGTCCTGAAATGTTTTTTTTTAAATGATGGCCCTTTTGCATTTTATATGACGATATTTATGTATCAATTTATATAGGTGTGTGTTTTTCTTTAAATTTTTTTTTTCTTGCTAATAACAATTTAAATCCATTTATGTTTTTTGTTGCTGCTTTCGTTCTTGTTGCCATTTTCGCATGACACATTTCGTTATGAACTTTTTGAAAACACAATTACACATTCACTTCGTAACAAATTGTATGATTAGAAGGAAAAACGTAATAATTTTAAAAGCTGACATTTTACTGGTTATGGGATGGGTGCACTACTGATATTCGTACACATTGTAAGACTTTTAAACTGCATTTGAAACATATTTTAAAAACTTATTTGAAAAAAAAAAAACAAATATAGGCAACCTGGTTAAATAGGTTTTCAAAGATTAAGATTTAATCTTAAAAGGTATGTCTTCTAAATTATCCAAAATTTAGTTTAAACTTAATTGTTTCATATGCAATTGAGCACCATGGGGTGTGTGCTATAATAAAATAATAATTTTTTTTTTTTAATTTTTAAAAACTTTGGTCCAAATAAAAAGAGCATTAACTCAGGTTTATACAAAAACTAATTTAAAATTATATTTTTAAGTATTTTATTGCTTTACTGAAATCAGAAAACCTCCCAATTAACCCTAGTCCTGATACCCAACTTTAACTACGAGAACGTATACTCAAGTACAGGTGTGGCCAGTATAATTTTTTCCGCTTTTGATAGGGATAACGTCAAAACCCTTTTTTCTCAAAATTTTAAAAACCGGCCAATATGTTTGCAGCATTCAAGAAATTCGTGTGTGTGCGAAACTTGCAATAGGGGTGACAGATTTGAGATAAGTTAAGTTATAATAAATTATTATTATAATATTAATGTTATTATTATTATAATATGAAAATAAAAACATAAATTAACATTATTAATATAAATACATTCTTTAAATATGTAGTCAATGCATAAATTTGCATTAAAATTGCAGCAAGTACACCTGTACTTGGGTATATGTTCTTGGGGGTCTCGACTTTGGAGGCTCATAGCTCCTGAATGTCTTGACCTAGGACAGTAGTTTAGTTGTCAATCGTCGCAGATTTATACCATCTTCCCAGATCCGAAGTTTCAGCAAAAATCCTTAAGCGGCTTAGGACGTACATTACTAGGAGATACATACTGGCCACTCCTGTATCCGGGTGTAAGGACTAGGGTTAATAGTTTATTCTTTATAGAGCGGTATATGCAAAAAAACCAACTACATGAGAGTATAATGATAAGCAATTTATTTTGGGGAACAGCCTGAGTCTGAGAATGCAAGGGCGAATTAAAAAATATGAATGTATTTTGTATCTTGTGGAATGTCTTGGCGTTGAACTCTTACAGCGAATACATGAGCAAGGCAAGCATGTGTAAGAGTTGCCATCTGATTGAAAAGCTATGAACATGTTTGCGGTGCTAGATGCACTGTTTTCACTCGATACAGAAAACATCTTGCTAAGTACCCACGATAATTTAATCACATATATCCCTTTGAAAAATATAAGTACAACCCATACCTTAAAACTGCCAGCTCATTTAAATATCGCGATTAACCAGAAATTATTAGCAAGACCGTTTTGGAAATTACGCAGAAATGTTGCGCTCGATGTTGGCCTGAAGCTTTTCTTACTTTGTTGAACAAGCAGCGATTTAAAATAACGCCAGAATAAAACGGTTAGGTAAAAAGTTTTAAATACACGAGGGAAACCGCAATCGAGAAAAGGACATTAAATTGCGATTACCTTTATTCTTCACCAAAAATCGATGAATTCATAGCACACTGTAAAAAAAATAGAAAGAAGTTTCTTAAATAACAATCCAATCGTAAAAGGACGTTAATCTGATCAATCATATTTTTCAATAATAATCGATTTTTTCATACCAAAATATACAGTTTAATGAATAACGCCCCAATCGAGAAAAGGACATTTATCTGTGATCACGGATATCAAAATGTAAAAAAGGTCTGTAGTTTCTTAAGTAACGCTCCAATCGAGAAAAGGACCTTTATCACAAAAAATCGATATTTTAATACCAAAATGTAATAGATGTTTTTGTACACAAATATTAAAAAATAGCGCTTCAATCGAGAAAAGGACGTTAATCTTTGATCACTTAATTAAAATAATTTTAAATGGCTGCACCCAGAGAAAAAATATGTTAAAAAATGGTCACCTCCACAAAAATATTTTAAAATAAAATTGTAAACATACTATGGTTATTTCAACCATATTATTGACATGGACAACCATATTATGGTTAAATTAGTCCTCCATCATGAAGGCACAACCATATTATGGTTGCCTCCGAACATGTTTTGGTTAATAACAACTAAAATATGTTTAACATTTATAATAGCATGGTTGATTTGCAACCATAGAATGTTGCTTTAAAAAAAAGGAAAATACTATTGTTACCTTAAAAAGAAATTATTGCCATATTTAACCATAACATGTTTAGAGGCAACCATAATATGGTTGTGGCTTCTTGATGGAGAACTAATTTAACAATAATAAGATTGTCGGTGACAATAATATGGTTGAAATAACCATAGTATGCTTACAATTTTATTTTAAAATATTTTTGTTGGAGGTGACCATATTTAAACATATTCTTTTTTTTAATTTTGTTTTTCTTTCTATCCTCTTACAACTACAATTCGTGATGAAAAAAAACCAGCCAATTGTAGGGGAATGTAAGAAAGAAAAATTGAAGGTTTATTGTTGTGTCTTTGTTGAAGCTTTGATATTGTTACATGCAAGAGCTGAGTGTTTACAATTCTTTTTCACTTTATGGTCTTACTTGTATAATATTTTTAGCTTTTCTAAAGTATTTGGAAAAAGTTTCCTGACGAGCTGGCCTAAGCAACCAGCGAAATGCGTATAGAAACTTGCTTTCCCACGACAATAAATTTCAGTGTTTTCATTCAAAAATTGGGATTATTAGCACATCGTTACTAAATGAATTAATTAATATTAAACATAATATGTTTAAAATTTTCTTTAAAAATAGTTTTGTTGGAGGTGACCATATTTAAACATATTTTTTCTCTGCGTGTGTGGTTGATTTAATAACGTCCCAACCGAGAAAATTACGTTTATCTCTGATCACTCATATTTTTTACTAATAATCGATTTTTTAATACCAAAATATACAGTTTCCTGAAAAAAGTTCCAATCGAGAAAAGTGCGTTTATCTGTGATCATTTATGTGAAAATGTAAAAAAAATCAGTAGTTTCTTAAATAACCTTCAAATCGGGAAAAGGACGTTACACTGTATAACTCATATTTTTCCCTAAAAATCGATTTTACATGCCAAAATATAAAAGAAATAATAATAAAGAAATATTCAAATATAAGGCTCCAGTCGAGAAAAGGACGATTATCTGTGATCACTTATGTAAAAATATAACAAAATAGAAATTTCTTTTTCAGTTTCTTAAAAAAAAAACTAAAAATTGCTGTCGTTTCATAACTAACGGTGCCTTCGAGAAAAGAACTCGTATTTTTCACCAAAAATCGATTTTTTATACCAAATGGTTAAATATTAAAAAATGGCAGTAGTTTTTTTACAACGCTCTAATAGAGAAAAGGACATTTACCTGTGATCAGTTATATTTTTCACCAAAATGTTTCTTAAATAAATAACTTTCTAAACGAGGAAAGGACAATTATCTGTGATCACAGATCATTTACAAATATTTTGCATTAAAAAGCATATTTTGGCTCTCATTTAGCTGTATTTTGTCTGGAGCTTTAAATTGACAGATTTCCCTTAAGATCGCAGCAGTCCAAAGTCTGACCTAGTATTATGGGAACCGGTAGGCTCCAGGGCTTAAGATATGCCAAGAACGGCCTATCGCTGAGGTCCCTTCAGAGATCACGTGATAAAACCCCAAATGCTGGATAGTGATATCTCAAAAGCCGTTAACCGTTTGAATACAAATTTTGCTTTAGAATTGGTAATTCAGATATTGAAGCTCATCTTAATATTGCAGATATTGCAATACAGTAAAACACGATTATAACGATAGCGAACACTTGTGTCCCGTCCCTTTGATTTAACTTGAGAATTTTATGCAATTTACTGTTTTAGTAACGAACTCTGATAAATACGATATTCAGGAGAGTTTATACTTCGCTAACATTTTCAATATACGATCAAAAGTAAAATAGACATTTGGCTTCATGATCAAATTTAGAATTGTAAGAACGTATATAGTACAGGCTGGCCCAACTAAGACCCACCAATTTCGTTGTTGTTGGTCTTGCGATAACAGTGTTTGGCCAGGCTATGATGAACGGAGGATATGCTCTATTACGAGGTTCGATAGGGAACGGATCATGATGTTTATTTCGGTGATTCCTCTGCACTGGCCGGTAAAGACTCATGCGAATAGAATGATTCTTTAATTCAAAGACTACTGCAGAAGTTGTCATTACGAGGAGTAATAAAAAAACTGTTTTTCATTTTCTGTGACATTGACCTACAATTGAGAACATTAGGGAGAGATACCTGGGGAAATGAGTCTTTGTATCATTAGGTGACTTCTGTTTATACTCAAACTGTGGGTAGGGAGATGTTTAAGGTGCTATTAGGCACATAAGTTCGGCCGGAAGGCAGATGCACTGAGACATCTTCAATAAACTGCTTAACTAGAGTAAATTATAGAGCTGTAGTTCCCAAAGAAGAGGTAAGTGCATTGTCCTATGCGATTCTGTCAATACGTTTAGAAGAAACGTGAAATAAGGCCACAACTAAGCTAGATTCTATTAAAATGTCCTTTCAGATAAGGGTTTTAAAATAATTAATGTACGAGTAAATTAGGCTTATGTAACTGTGTAGAACCATTTCTCCCATGCTGCGTTCGCTAATATTTTGTGGTTCATCAAATAATTATATGGCTTCATAATTGACCATGAAGTCCATTAATCGCCACATAGCTTCACTATTAAATTTAGAATTGTAAGAACGTATATAGTACAGGTTGGCCCAACTAAGACCCATCAATGTCGTTGTTGGTGGTCTTGCGATAACAGTGTTTGGTCAGGCTATTATGAACGGAGGATATGCTCTATACTGATGTTCAATAGGGAACGGATCACGATGGCTATATCGGTGATACCTGTGCACTGGTCGGTAGGGACTCATGCGAAAAGAACGGCTCTCGAATTCAATGACTACTGCAGAAGTTATCATGACGAGGAGGAATGAAAAACTCTTTTTCATTTTCTGTGTCATTGACCTGAAATTGAGAACATTTGGGAGGGATACCTCAGGAAACCAGTATTTGTCTGTATGGATGATATATCTAAGATAGCACTAAGGTTGCATCTTCTTCTCATTGGGAAAACGATTTGGTTGAAATCTGAACTGATACCTATTGAGTAATTGCTCTGATGAGCATTAGCGCTGTGTATCGCAACGCAACCACTGAAGAACCCCAGTGAGCTGTCTTCTGGATGGCTGCCCTAATAACCTACCATAGCTTAAGATTCACCCTTAAAATTATCAGCGATGTTGTTCTGGAAATGCCCCATTGGCCGGAACAAGTTAAGACAGAACGATTTTCAATACTCTGCTGAACACCTTTTACGTTGCCTTTAATGCGAATATTTCGATGGGCACCTCTTCCAGGACGTTCGATCAGTGGACACCGTTCCTCAGAGCGGCCAACTAAGTTCCTACTCATAAAGGCTGTGAGAGATGATGTTGTATTAAAATGTTGACGATATTTTCGCTGGGTCATAGTAACTGATCATTGACTAGAATAGAAAAAATTTATAATTTAAACGCGTCGTTGTGTAGTGCCTAAAGCAGGCACTAACCTGTAACCTGTAAAAAGAAAAAAACAAATTTCTTACAAAATAAAAAATTTATAAGTTAAAATTGTTAGACATTATTTGATCCCCCTGTACAAAGAAGAGCAATACATCTTTTTATCGAAAGAACCATTCCAGTGTCCCTTTTTTCGTACATCATCGAATTGTTAACGTTGTATTTTGACTTATTGAATGGTTTAAAATGAAAAGTTTAAAATGAGATTTCAGGATCCTTTTCGATCTTTTAACTCTTTAAGATTAAAAACTCAATTACTGTAGAAAAAATTGCCAAGGTATATTTAGTAATCCCTACATAAAGTGCTCCTTAATGAAAATCAAATGCACTTTCATCCCACTTATGGTGCAATGCCTTCACAAAATGTTACTTTATTTTCCCTAATGCATTAGCTGCTGCACAAACTCAACCATGTCTCCTGATTAGACCTTCATGTTTATTCGTCATTAGTATTTATGAAAAAAGGAGGAAGAACAACATAAATGCAATAAATGAGTGACATACAACAACATTTGAATTGCAATACCCACCACCACCAGCGCATATTTTTTAAAAAATAAACTTGTATTTTGATGGACACATTATGAGTTTAACGCAGAATAATATTTTGAAATTGCGTGATCGCAATTTAATTTGTGTGGTTTTTGCCCACAGAAAGTCGATACTTGATGTGGGGTTTACTAACATAAACAATCACACAGTCATCTTAAATGGAATCAAAAGTAGATTAAATATAAATTTATGATAATTTTAGAAATACCACCAATACGATATATATAACTACTTAAAAGACACGTAAGTCAGGCAGGCAATTGCACGCACGGTATAATTGGATTGCTGTTCCAAGAATATTTCAAAGAGATTGTTTTTTTTTCAGTTAAAATTAAAGAAGATTTTTAAGATTGCAATTGATTGAGGTAATAAAAACTACACTTTGGTTGATATTAAGACATCAAAATTGAGAAGGATTAAATAACGAATATGAGGGTTAAACATAAAGTTCATCAAAATTAATTTTCATTAAATTATTTCTTTCTTGACTGACCGGGGGATCAAACCCACGTCCACGGACAGGTTGATTCTGACATGTTTCGATAGAAACCACACATTGATTCACACATTGTGGACGGCTGGCAGTCTTTAAGTAGTATTTGGTTTAAAGATTGATGTTTAACTTTTGACTGCCAGCCGTCGTCAATGGCGGTGAATGTTAAACGGCAAAGATTCTCTGAAGAGATAGTGTAGTTACTATCGAAACATGTCAAATCAACCTGTCCGTGGGTTCAATCCCGCATTCAGCCAAGAATTCTTTCTTCATATAAATAATTTAATGAAAACTAAATTTGCTGAACTTTAGCCTGAATAAAATGTAAAAATGTGGATTAAGCCATAGACAATTCAATAACATAACCCGAATACTAATCATAATTAAGAAAAGTTTAACGTTTCACTGCAAATATTTCAGCATTTGTAGTATTTTTAGATCTCTTAAAAAATTTAAACAAATTTGCCTAAATAAAATGCTTAAAATGGCTAAATTGATTTTATCATGACTAAATGAGATAAAAAAAAAAGGTTAGCAACACTGGTGAACCTAGAAATGCGTTCTTGGTGATCTCGGAAACGTAGGCTTTTATTAACCCAAACATAACACATCAAAAGTGTAAGTAGGCTTCTTAGGTATTCTATAGCTCTTGGCGTTGCTTCCTCAGGGAATATAGGTGCAGCCAGCAACTAAAACTCGTCTACGGTTCAAAGTTGTCAAGTTTTGAATGGTTTGGGATTAACCAGTACCCTATATGATACGACGAGAACCCTGGTATTACCGCGGTTTTTAAATGGGCCCACGTGGATCGTTAGGTGACTGCTGTTTATACTCAAAACGTGGGTAGGGAGATGTTTAAGATGGTATTAGGCACAGAAGTTCGGCCTGAAGGCAAATGTCTCAGTGTGATGTTGTCATTTTTAAAGAAACTGCTTTACTGGAGGAAATTATAGAGCTGCAGTTCCCAAACAAGAGGTAAGTGGATGCGTTGCTGTCAATACGTTAAAAAGAAACGAGAATTAAGGTCACAACTTAGCTAGATTCTATTAAAATTTAATTTAGGAATAGGGGTTAAAAATAATTAACGTACGAGTAAATTAAACTTATGTAACTATTTAGAACCATACCTCCCATGCTGTGCCAGCTAATATGACATGAAATAATTATGTGGCTTCATAATTGACCATGGCATCCATAAATCTCCACTTGCAAAATCTTTTACTTACTTGAAAATCATTTATTCAAAATAGATTGTAGGCCTTCTCTACAACACAAGTCCCACTTACGAAAATCAGTTCAACTTAAAGATCTCGGTATTGGTACCCCATTAGTTTTCATTTGCAATCTGCTTTTGGGGACTTCTTTATTGGTCTACTTAAGGGATCCGCAAGAATATTTTATTGCTAGACGGTAGCCGATTTCTGATACTCCCTGATCTTGTACTAAAAAGTGATTGTTTCTTCTGGATAGACAATTTTAGGACAGAGCCGATAAAGTTAGGCTTTTCCGATGCTAATAAAATACTTATCTCCATTTAGCCGAACTAAAATAATTTTTAGGAGGGTAATTTGTATTGGACCTATGGTAAATATGGACCAATCATCCCAAGATTCTTAAGACTAATTTCTGGCATTACAAAAAATAAATTGGAATAAATTTCAATACAGCAGTGTAATTAGTTTTAGCGTTAACAGAAAATTTCACAAATTTGCATGATATTTTTTCTGGCCATATGAATTTAAGTATGAAATTTTACCGCAATATCTATATCTGTGATGGTTTAAGGCGAATTTTATTATTTTCCCAAAGTGAGCTTTATTTGGTTTAAGGCGCAATAAAATGTTTTCCGAGAGTAGGGTTTATATGTGGCCTAGTGTAAATTATGGACCGATCTTCAAAAAGGTTTACAGTGTTATTTCTGGTCCTATAAAACTGTGACGTACCATATTTAGGTATGCTAGCGTTTTTTATTGCGGTTTTAGGCGTACTAAACTGTTTTCTGCGAGATGGGTTTATATGGGGCCTATGGTAAATTATGGACCGATCGTCACGAAATTTACCAGTATGACTTGCAGTCGTACAAACCAAATTGGAGTAAAATGTTATGTCATTCCGTGCATTATTAAACCATTTATGTTAGTTTTTGTGTCAAAATGATCAATTTTTTTAGGGTGGAATTTTGATTCATAGTTCTGATCCTACTGAACCGATGTTGCTGGATTTCAATCCTAAACTGCTTAGGATAACTACAAGCAATATGAGACCAAGTTTGTTCCTTTCTTTTGCGTTTTTCGAAAGTGAGCGTGTTTTCAACAGACGGACAGACGGACATGGCTAAGTCGACTTAGAATTACTCAAGGAGCCAGAATATATATACTTTATGGGGTCTTAGATGTATAATAAAAAAGTTTCATACGGAATGACAAACTTAGTATACCCCCATTCACCACAGTGGTGGTGGAGGGTATAAAAAGCGCTAGAGCCCACTAAAATGTAAAAATTTCAAAAAAAAAATTTTATAATATTTGTTAATAGACAACATTGAAATAAACAAAATAATTTTATAGTATATTTTTTTTTTTGCAAATCGACATACTAAAATGTACATTAAAAGTATAAAATATATAATAGAAAAGGTGATAAGTCACAAAAAGCTATGTAAAACATAAATGTATTATTTTAAGTTGGTTTGCAAGCCAATAAAGTGTCGGCAATGAAGCAAAACTGGATTTACAGACATAAAATATATTCAGAACTAAAGACTATAGAAAGTTTTTTCTCTCTCCTATAAAATTAATACATTGGACTTACATCCTTTACGACTAACTGATATATACTTATGTATATAGTTAATTTATTTAAAAAAAAAATTACGGACTCACCATTTTTTCACTCATTTTTATGTATTTTTGTATATCAAAGAACTTTTCTTATTAATGCACTTGAAATTTGACAGTTATATAATTCTTCTTCTTTAAACTTTTACTAGACCAATACATATATTCATATGTATATATGTGAAGGTATAATGGCAATGCATATAAAACTCCTATTCAAAGCCTACTATGACGAAACTATGATACGAAAAACGGTTATATTCAAATGTATATCTATATATAAATAGGCAAAACAGTTAAGAACACATTGGTTCTCTGTTTGCCAACCGCATTGAACAAAAAGTACACCATATGAGAGGTATTTACGTACAGTTGTGCACAATATATATTTCATTAAAATCTTTGGGGTAAAAAGGGTAAAAATAAGTGATCCAAAAAACAAATTTAACGGCCTGTTTAACGATTTAGAACATCAACGTTCGCATAGAAAATTATATTTAAAACAAAAACAAAATTCTAAAATTTGTTTTTATTTTTAAATGTAATTTTCTATGCGAACGTTAACGTTCGAAATCGAAGAACAGGCTGTAATACTTATCGTTGTGCTTTAGAAAAATAAGAGGACTTTTTTAAAATTCGGCCCTTTTGGGTACTAAACGGTTATAACCTGTATTTTAAAACTTTTTTTGTCACCCCATTTCACTTTTAATCCAACAAACATAGAAATTAAGATTATACCAAATTCGTAACTTATCTAAAAATATAAATATGAATTTGGTACTTTTCCGAAATTCGAACGTTTTAGGTGTGAAAACCGTACCTATTTTTGGCACTTTTTTACAACATAATTTTCTTTGTGTATTGACACATTCGTATTAAATTATGGAGTTCCACTACAATATTGCACTTTTGGTACTTTTATGCGGAGAAAAAAATCATCAAAAAGAGAAAATACGGGATATAAATTTCTTTTTCTTTTCCGTGCTGCATGTGGTAATTTTTGAATTTTCTATAATATTGAACGTAGAAACATAAAATTAGACATGCAGAGTGATTGAGAAGCTTTATCTTTATCTTAGAGAACACTTTTTTGCCCTTTTTTAGTTTTTTTAACTGGTAATTTCTGTTTTCTTTTTTTATATTATTGTAATGTAAGTAGAAGAGAACGTATAGACTGGAGGCTGGTCCTTCGCCAAACCGACCCACTAAGACGAATAAAAAACAAATGCTGGAAATATGTAAATTCATTTTTACTTATATGTATGATTTCTTCATATTCGCATAAATAATTATGGTCGAATTTCGATTAGTGGGCAAACACTAGTAATAAATAATTATCATAACGCAAATAAAAATATTGCATATACTAAAGCTTATTAATAATTCAACCGCTCGCACTTTCAACCCAAACCTTTTTTTCGGATATAGATGGCACTTGCAGGGATTGAATGTATAAAAATATGTATTTAAATACAGTAAACTAGATGTTTCATTGGAAATATATAATAAATAACTATTAGGAAAAATACTTGGATACTTATTGAAAATTCGATTAGAGATTCAATAAAAAACAAAAAAAAAACTTGATGGGATTTCCAAAAATGTTGAACATTCGGAAATTCGTGTATTATCGAAATAAGCAAAACATATTTTTATAATTTAGGGGGGGGGGGGGGGGAATTTCCTTTTTTCACTCCCCCTGAATCCTCGCCTGGCGCTCACGAATTGAATGTTTAACAGCCGCATTACACCACGGACAAGAGGATTTCTTAACGTGAAAACTACGCAGTGGTACATGTTGATTGCAAATGTCTAGTATTGTTGCTAGAAATACATCCAATTTATTATCTACTGTAGAATCATACCAGCAGTCAGTTAAGTTACTATTAACAAGGTCTGAAAATAATAAGGGATAATCAATTGACTTAAAATCCCTATACGAAACCAAATGTGATGTCTCAGTTTTATTCAGACGAATATTAACCGAGCAAAACAAAAGGTCATGATCTGAGACAAATGATATTTGATCAAATAACAGTCAGTAGCTAGTATCCGATAACATAAACAAATCAAGTAGGCTTGGGTAGCAATTTGTAAAAAAAGGTGTAGGAATTTGCTTAATAACTATCAACAGACCAACCGAACTTATGCAGTTTAACAGATTTGCCTTATAAATAAAATCACATAACAAATTAATGTTACAATCTTCACATGACACATAAAAATCATAATCTATTATATACGTGTTAAAATCAGTGAAAAAAAGCATAAGATCATGTTTTTTATTAGGGTTATACACACATGACACTAGATCTCTAGTAGCATTATCATAAATTTCCAAATTAAAAAATTCAACTCCTGGTTCTAAGTTGTTTGATTTAATGATGAATTTGAATTTAAGACTGGACTTGCAATATTATTTTTTGTTTTTAAAATAATCCGAAAAATAATATCAGTTTTAATTAAAAATGTGAATTAAACGTTTAATTATATCAACAACATTACTGCAGAAAATGTTGTTAATATCAAACAAAATTTAATTGATACTATTAAGTTGTTTGCTGGGGCAAATTTAGTTTACCTTTTAATTAATATCACAAAATTTTTAATTGATATCAATATTAAAATTAAATTTTATATTTATATTTATTTAATATTTATGTCTATGCAAATAATAGTTGTTTAAAATATAAAACAGCCATAAATCTATTTGTGTTAAACATAATAATAATATTATTATGTTTAACACAAATTTTAACTATAACAATATTTGAAGGGGTCCGATGTTTTAAGGCCATGTCAGATAAAACTTTCGCTTCGCGTTGCGTTACCGATTCGCTTTGACATCTAAGATAAAATATACATACTTATACGAAACATGTCACATAAATTACTCTCAAAGCGGAGCGAAGCAACAAGTTAGCCAACTCTCATCTTTTTGCGCGCTCTGACAATTGGCTAGTATAATTTTCTTTTTTTTTTAATTTTTTTGCCAAATTCAATTTCAAAAAACTGTCCAATTAAATTTTTAAGTTTTATTTTTATAACAAATAACTAAATGTACAAATTACCAACCGCTTTTATAAGTAAACAAACAATGCGTGAATGTTGTGTCATACACCTTTTGCTTTGCGTTTTTCTGCCAAAGGTAAAAACGTCACGCAAAGCAACAAAGTTGTATCTGACACGGTCTTTAAGAGAATTCCAAGGCAATTTTATTAGATCGTCCTTTTCAGTCCATTGCGTAGGTTTCTTACGTTTTAGTAGCAAATAAGTGCCAGTGGAGAGTCAATAAATACTCATCACTTACACTACCTCCTACTTTTTCTGACCCTGTTCACACCAAGAACACCAATATCGACTTCGTTTTAATTTATAGTTCCTAGCAGAGAAGCAAGCCGATTAAAAATTTTCGGCGGCGGCTGAAGACTAAAAATATTCGGCGACGGCGGCTGAGCTGCTTTGCGCCGAGTTTTTTGACGACTAAGAACAATAATCGGCTGCGCCGAACTTATATCAAGAAAACACATATACAAACATGTTAAACAAAACAAAAAGGCAAATAATGATTTATTCATTTGAAAACTAAAAATGTTATAAAAGATAAATCAAATTTTTAAGAAAAAAAATTCTATTTACAACAAATACTTTGTTAGTTGTACTGCGGTCAGTAACAGAGTAAATTGAGATCATTAAGATTTTCTTAAAATTTGGAAATATCAGGCATTTTAAAATAGTAAATTATTACACAACTGGTATTTTTTTAACACTTGTAATAAAAAGCACTTTAATTAAACTTTTCAAACGAATGAAAACAATTTTAATTTTAAAAATGGATAATAGGTAACCAATCTTTTTAAATAATCGTTATTCAAAATTATATTTAAATGTAACAAGTAATAAGGTTTAGCCAGACTTTATTTTGAAAATATTACAATTAATTTTCAAAACAACTTATTCCGAGTTGAAAACACTTTTTAAAAAATTATTTTATTCTATATTATCCCCAGCGATATTCTGGTCATCAGATTTTAGTAAAAATTGTAAGATGGTATATAAATAACCTCCTAAAGGATAATATTAATTAATATTATTAATAATAATAAAATATTTCAGTAAAACAAATACAAACACAGTGTTTTACCTAGTCAAGTCTTCCTTTAATTTACATAATTGCATTTATGTGAAAAACAAAACACAAAAAAAAAAATTTCAAATTTTGATTAGTTTTAGAACTATTTTATACATTTAATATAAATATATGAGTTTTAAGAAAAATATTCTTTGACCAAACCAAAATAACTCACATTTTGCGTCGAGACATTTTTTGCATAAAACTCAAACAAACAACAAGCAACAAAACAAAAATTTAGTACTGAAAAAAAAATAACAGCACTTAAGATTGTTAGGTAAACACTTCACGGCTACCAGAGCATTAAAATATTTACAACTGCATTCACAAAAAATAGTTATGAGTACTAAAAGCAAACGCCAAAAATGGAACATTAGGATGATATAGGTTAAGAGTAATATTAAGATTTTTAGTCGAACTTAATGAATTATTTCGAATTTTTTAAGTATTTTACATATTTTATTGCTAACAATTGTATTAGTAAATTATTCAGGCTCAAGTCCATTAAATTATTTTCCTTAGAAAGACAATTGTATTTACTAAATTTTCATAACTTCTAAGAATGCAGAACAATTTAATTGTGGCAGAATGGAATAAATGTGAATGAAATGAACTTGTGTCTGAATAACTTACAAATATAGTACTTTGCAAAAAATATTTAAAATACTTAATACATCCGTTTTTGATTTCGTTGAAAATTTTTTTCTTGTTGAAAATATAGAAAGCAAACCCAGACTTTAAAAGTTAGATAAATATCTGCCAATGCCGATTTAGTATTCACTAACTTAAATAATATTAAAATTAACCAAAAATAATTTTATAACCAATTTTGGATAAATACTAAAAAAATAGTAAAAATAAGAATCGACTTGAATTTAAGCCGCCGATCAGCCGAGTACTTCGGCGGCGGCGCGGCTTGTTGAAAAAAATTGGCTGAGCGGCTAGCCGCCAGCCGCGCCGTTACGGCTTGCTTCTCCGGTTCCTAGTTTTAGTTCGGCTAAGTCAACAGCTCTCTGTGGTCTCTTGCGACGAAAAGTAGAAAACAACAAACAGTCGGTGTTAGACTGGTGCTCTAGCGATTATAATCGCTACACTAGTTTGATCTAAGAAGTGCTCTTGATCTTCAAAGTATAAGAAGGTGCAGGGTATCCAATAATCAGGGTTCTTTGGCTTTAACTTTTTGCTTGCTTTTTTCTTAACTAAAAGTCAACTTATTTTAATTCCTTATGTACCCACATCCCTTCAATACGCATTTCTATCAGGCGTGTTAATTATAATGAACACATTTTTTTCACATCGTAAGCAAATCATATTTTTTATGCCGTTACAACTAAAAAAGTTTTTCTTTTTTCCAAGGGATATACTTTTAATGTGTGTGTAAAATTAATTATACTTTCGAGTACTTGTTATATGTTCGTTTGGTTGCCAAGGACGAAGAGTTAAATAACCAACATTGAATTTGTTTAAATTAAAAGTGGAGTTGCAGAAATATTCAAGGGGAAACTGCCACTTTGGCAAAGCCATAATTAAATAAGTGCAAAAAAATATTGAATAAATATTTTTTTTTTTAAATTATATGTTAACAATTATAAAAAAATTATGCATCTCATAAAAATAAAATGCGAAAAATTTTAAAGGGAAAAAATTGTTAAAAGAAATTGTCTCCTTTTTTAAGGGACAGGTTATTTTTTTTCTATAACCAGGGTTAAGGGGATGACTCCTCATCATGTAAAAAGTAGTAAGAAAAATAGACTTTATCAGAGTATTTTTCTGCAACAGCTTACAAGCATATTGTTGTTAAATAAAATGGCGTCCGTACAGGCCCCTCTTTAGCGCATTATCACAAACCCCTTATCTCCGGCGAAAATTTGTGTAAGAAGGAAGATAAATAACAAACCGATTTTTATTCTTTTTGAGACCAAGCAATCTTTTCATTTGAACTTCTTTGACCCTTTGACGAGCAAACATTTGCGGATGAAGCAATTTCCTTTTTTATTTTATTTTCCCGATCTAAGGCCTAATAATAGTTATTGAAAAAAAATTGTCCTCCTGGGTACCCTCTAAGTCCCCCATTGTGCTTGGCAAATATATTTAAATATGCGTTGAAAGTAAATTTTTTATCTCATATTATTTAATATGAGAAAAAAATAAAAGATTGTTTTTTTTTTAAATATAAAGTAGAATACAACACAACTCAAAATATCTTATAATACTGGGTTTGTTCGTGATATATTCCAAAGCAATCACAGGACGAAGGGACGCAAAGAAACACATGGCATTGAACTATACTTTTTATTAGAACCACAATTGAAACAGTGCTTCCAGCCTTCCCACATTTTCATTTTATTCCATTGTTATAGTGCTATATCATCAATTTTACAAGCAGCTACACGTCGCTTGACCCTAAATATCGCTGTTGGGTCAATAAAATGTTAGGCAAGGTAAATACCACGATTATCCATCCAATTGATTACGAAAATGCTATCCGAAATAAAGTATCTGAGGTCCCCTCCTTTCACATCTTTACGCGCCGGAAAATTCTTCGGCATGTGCTTTCTATTACATAGGGGTTCGTCACGTCATTATGCGATTTTGCTGAAGAATGTTCATTAAGTTCAATATTGTAAAAAGTATACTTTAAACTCTTTTTGGCCAGTGGCCTTCGTAACTGCAAAACAACAACCTCAAAAAGTACATTGTTTCTGACTTAGAGAAGCACCCACGTTTGAATCCCCTTGAAATACGTTTTTCCTTCATGTACTGTTTCGTGGTATTGTGTCCCTTAAATTTTACTTTATGTTCTTATCAGTGGACAGCTTTATTAAATACACAGGTATTCTTTTCAATATTTAAGATTTCTTTAAAAGAGTGAATAAAAACTAGAACTTTAATTTCAAATTAGAGGTTCAAATTGTAGAGATTTTAAGGAATGTAAATTTTTGTTTTTACCCATAGGCAAACATAATTGCCAATCATAATTTGATAAGCTGTAGGCAGCTTAGAGTTTGCGCAAACGTATCCAGTATATTTTTTTATAGAAAAAAGCTGAGTCCACAACACAATTGACTCTCATCCCCTTGCTCCCTATTTTTACCCCGTAGCAGATTTCGGCATAAAGTCTATTCTTCGCCCAAATTCGGAGCCTCGTTGCGAACAAGTGGAGCCAGATAGGGACTTGTTCTCAACTACATTATTGTTGCCCCAATCTTCTTCCATAAAATGATGTATTTGCTCTATCTGTTATCTGGACAAATATATGAACTAAGAACCCCCGGACAAGCACACTTGCCAATGGTCGGCAGAGGGTTAACACTACGGATCAAACTTAGCGAATGAATTCATAATAACAATTCCAGGAGGACCGAAAATAACACGAATTTTAAGAAACGCAACTTTTACAGAAATTGCATCTTATTAAAATGCGCAATATAAAAAAACTCTTTATTGCACAGTTTTTTAAATACAGGTTTTTAGCATTAAGAATGTGCTTTATTGTATTTTAATAGAAAGTATTCATTCAAAATCCTCTATACAACGATGTCAGAATAAATCAAAATTGCAAAGTTCCGATATCACTGCAACGAAGTATTATTCAGGGGATCGAATTCATACAGATTCGTTGTATCGAAGATTCACTGTATATAAGTACAACACGTTTGGATTTTTTTTGTTAAAATTTTAACTGACATAAAGCTCAAATTAGACGTGACATAACCATACATCTCTGAGTGCGTTCATCGACATTCAGGGAGCCTTCGACAACACCTCCTATGATGCGACTAACTTTGCTCTAACAAGGATGGGTGTTCCAGTTCTGCTGGCATCCAAGGCGATCAATTTGTATCTATGTGGCTCATCGAGGACAATTGAGGCAATCAAAGGTTGTCCACAGGGTGGCGTTCTATCGCCTTTATTGTGGACCTTGGTCATCGACGAACTACTGGGTTTCCTTAATGATCTAGGCTTCCGGACTAATGGCTATGATGACGATCTAGTTACTTATGTAACTGGATTTGATGACGCGACGATTTCGGAGGGGATGCATCGGGCCCTGGACTTGACAATTGGCTGGTGCGGAGAGATGGGGCTTAACATAAGCCCCGCGAAGACTATTATGGTACCATTTACCAGACGTAGAATTCTCAGACTTAAGCAACCGGCTTTAGATGGCACGGTCGTCGGATTTTCAAATAAGATGAAATACTTGGGGATCATGCTAGATAGAGCCCTTTGCTGGAACACTCAGCTATCCCATGTCACCAGAAGGGCAACAAGGGCAATACATGCATGTCAAAGGCTCTTCGGGAAGACATGGACCTGGAATGATCTACTGGTCTTTTGTTACAATAATAAGATGAATCTTGAGCTATACCGCCCTGGCATGGTGGTCCAAAACCGAACAGGTGAAAGCTATTGTGATACTCGATAAAGCTTATCGCCTGATCTTCGTATCGATCACTGGCGCCATAAAGACCTGTCCCACTCTAGCTTTAGGAGCTATCCCGAACATTCCTCCTTTTTAATCGGTAAAATAGGAGGCCTGCAGGAGTGCTAGCAGCATGCGGCTCATTGCTCAGGGGACTTTGTGGGTCATATTAACCTGAAAATTCTTGGGAATGATCCATCTATTTTTGTAGGTGATTATATGCTGCAGTTTTTTTATCATTACACATGATAGGGACCAATGGGTAGACCAATAATGATGGTGTGAGCACGCGGACCAGGTCTGGTTCACCAGCGGTTCAAAACAGACGAATGGTGGTACTGGGGCAGGAATTATGGGCCCGGGTTTCGAATGGGGCTTGGCAATAGGCAAACAGCCGTCTATCTTTCAGTCGAAGACTTACGCCATCCGCGTATGCGCTATGGAGTGCCTGATGAGGGGCGTAAGGGGCTTGAAATTATTTATAATGTCGGATAGCCAGGCCGCTCTTCAAGCACTACCGTCTTTGGAGGTGACGTCTAGGTAAGTCATGGACTGTCTTACGTCTCAGAACGATCTGGGGAGACACTATGACTTAAATCTGTATTGGGTGCCCGGCCATAATGGCCATCTTTGCAACGAAAGGGCTGACTTCTTTGCAAACAGGGGCGCTCGCCGCCCATTTATTGGCCCTGAGCCTTTCTTTGGCATCCTGGGCATATTAGGAGGACGATTTGGACATCGTCCGAACGTGAATTTCTTCACATATGGTCGTCCATTCCTGGGTTAAGACAATCCAAAAAATGTGTGACCCCGTCCGGTGGCAGCGCATGTGGGCTGCTCCTGCTTGATAAGGAGGAACTAAGGCTCATTGTTGGCCTATTTACGGGGCACTGTGGTCTACGATACCAACAGTTTATTATGGGAAATGTTAGCACCAAGATGTGCAAATTTTATGGGGCTGATGACGAAACGTCAGAGCATCTGATCTTCTGTTGTCTCGGCTTAGGGACTTCTAGACTGAAATTTGTCGGGGGCAACTGATGAGCCCAACTGAAATTTATTATCTTTCAATTGGCAGGATAACGGGCTTCATACGTAGCCTGAACCTGATATGGTGAGACACACAGCCTGCACAAAAGATAATCTAGGTGTTGGTGCTTATGGCTGCTACAATCTACAATAGAATACAACCATACAAAACGGCGGTTTGAACGAACCATATGGGAAACACAGTATTTGATTAAAGGTGATTTACCATAACGCCATAACCATACAAACCAATTGAACTTTGGCTTTTCTGGCCATGATTATGACTATGACATTATATTTATGTCACGTCTAATTAGACCTTTCAGTTTATTTGTACGCAGTTTTTTTTTTTTGGAATTTAAGTGATTTATAGTTGTAATATCATCTACATTATGTACCGAAAACATTGTGGTGTGGTCTTGTCTATAAGAAATCACAAAACATTTAAAAGTCAATTTATAATTTTTAGTTATGGAACACCTTACACGAGCTCTTTTATCAACCCTTAGCCGAAACGATCTATTGTTATGTTCCCACTTGGATTTTTAAGTGCGTTTAAGCAAAATATTGATTAAGTTAGTCAAAGACGTTCACATTACATTAAAATATATTAAAGTATTTTTTTCCATTTCTAATACTTTAAAAAATATAAATTTGTTTCTTGTGTTTTATTTTATCAAAAGAATATTTTAAACATACGAGGGCGGATCAATATGTCCGTGACTTTTTGAACTTCCTAGTTATATGAAATGCAACACTGCTCCCATCAAGTACCACCTGTTAATATACTACTATCAAGTTTTGAGCAAGTTCCGTCATTTACTTTGCGTGGGATTGTTGACGCCATAGGCATTTCATATGGCAGTGTGGTGTTCAAAAGAGAAAAACAATAAACGGCGAATATTATGCCAACTTATTGGACCGATTTAACGAGGATTTAAAAAAACGACCCCATATGGCCAAGAAAAAAGTTCTTTTTCATCAAGATAATGCACGGGTGCACACGGGTGTGCTGTCTCAATGGCAAAATTACATGAATTGGGCTACGAATTGGTACCTCATCCGCCATATTCTCCGGATTTAGACCCCAGTGACTATTTCTTACACCCGAACCTTAAGAAATGACTCGGTGGAAAGAGATTTAGCTCCAACGATTAAATTATTGGTCAAACAAATGCCTATTTTATGAACCTCGAAAAATCCTATTTTTTTGGATACACAAATTGAAGAAACGTTGGACTAAGTGTATTGAGCTAAAAGGAGATTATGTTGAAAAATAATTTTTTTTTTGTAAAAAAAAACTGTGTTTCATTCAAAAAGTCACGGAGTAATTGATCCGCCCTCGTATTAATGATAAAAATGTGAACATTTAAGGATTATTTAAAAAACATTAAGAAGAAATCATGGTCGATTGTACACGTGCGAAGTACGTTTATTGTGGGCGATGCTACATAATACTCAGTTTGAGGTACGTTCAGAGGATTCTGTGTGATTAATGAAATTATTTAGTTTTTTACATGTCAATTTGAAGTCATTAACAAATCACTTAAATGTATGGTTAATCATCTCGTTCAAGATGCTTAAACGCGTTTAAACACCCAAGTGTGAAAAATGCATATGTTTGTTTGATCGACTTTGAACCAGGACCAGAATATTAGATAGTTGGTTGCTGCGTTGGACACTCATGCATGATAGCCGATTTTGAATTAAATCTAGATTTTTATAGCAACAAAGAAGGAAGTTATTTAATTTACCTAATTTAATTTTATACTGCAGTGTTAATATAGAGACTCGCAATAGGTGCGTTTGAGTACTTTTACAGTAAAATGCAGTAAATGAGTAAACTTAAAAATTTGCTCTCACAAAAAGCTGTTGTCCAAAAAAGTACGCGAACGCAAAATTTGTAAAAATTCGTAAAATAAAGGCAACAGCTGATGGCAAATAATTGAAGTGTTGAAAAATTTTAACACTTTTGACTACTTAACACGTTTTCTTATCGGTACTCGATTAAATACTTTTTATAACACGAATATTTTTGGAAAATACAAACAAATTATTTTATGTAATCTTTCATATTTGTTTGTTTTTTATTTTATTTGAATTTGCTAATTTGTGTCCGGCTAAATTTGATCAATAGTACACGAATACTTTTTTTTACTATTGATAACTTTAAAAACAAGGGCTGTTCTAAGTACCCGAGTACTTAACACTTTTACAACTCAAAAAAATTATCATAACAAAACAAAGTTTCAAAAGTTGGTATTAAGCCATTAAATTCTTCACAAATAAGTTTAATTAATTAATATTTATTAATTTTTTGTTATTATTTTAGTTTTATTTGAACTTTTATTTTTTTAAACCATTTTTTCACAATTTGTATGCCTTTTATTGGTTTACCTTTTGAAACATATGTTTTTTTGTTTTACTAAATTTTACTGCAAAAATGTCTGCAGTAAAAATTTGTAAGTACTCAGTCAAGAACTGTCACTTTACGCTATCAATTTGTGTTCTCATTTACTGTATTTTGTGTACGCGAACGCAATTTAGTAAAATGCAGTAAAGTTCAGTAAAAAATAGTAAAAACTTTTGTGTTCTCGAACGCAGCTAATGTTGCAGAGAAACTTTGAAACAGAAACAGAGATTATATTAAACAAAAATAAAAAAAAAAAAAAAATTTTAATGCAGATATTTAAAAACAAAACAGTTAATAAATCCATTTCTTCCTCTTTAAGCGATTAAATAAAATCTTTTATTATCACCCTTAAATGTTTAACCAAAAAGGCGTTTCTTTTAAATTCGTTTTAATTAGAAATTTTGTTAAAACATATGTAAAATAATGATATAAAAAAAACTCAACAACCACGAAATATTAAATTAGAAAAGTTTAGAAGTTTATTTAATGCCATTTTAACCAAAAAGCCAAATGAAACAAGTTAGATTCGGCTGTGCCGAATCTTTGATACCCTCCACCGCCAAATCAAATATTTCAGAAGTGGGCTCTATATAATATCTATATATTATCAATTAATCTTTATAAAAACGGACGTCAACATTAAAATTGGTTACGGGTTAGAACTATATTAAATTATTGACCGATATTCAGAAAGTCTTATGCTTTTCTTTTTAGAAATTTTAACTAGCTTGAGTAAAATTTGTAACAGTTTTAGCCGAACTGAAATGATTTTCCGGGGGTGAATTTATATTGGACCCAAGGTAAATTATGGACCAATTATCCCAAAATTATGTAGAGTGAGTAATTTTTTGTATTAAAAAACATAATAAGAATTAATTTTAATACAGCAGTAAAATTAGTTTATATGCGGCCTGCTTAATAGTGGATCTAAGGTAAATAATGGACCGTATATCACAAAATTGCATGACATTTTTTAATGGAACTATGAAGCTAAGTTGGAACAGATTTAAACGCAATATCTATATCTGCTACGGTTTTAGGCGTATTTAATTAATATCCAAGAGTGGGTTATATATGGGTAAATTATGGGCCGATCTTCATGAACTTCGAATGTGTCATTTAGAGTCCTAGAAAACTGTGAAATATTAAGTTTTATTGCGATAGCATTTTTTAATACAGTTTAAGGCGTACTTAACTGTTTTCTGGGAGGATGGTTTATATGGGGTCTAGGGTAAATTATAGAGCGATCTTCATGAAATTTGGCAGTGCGATTTCCTGTCCTATAAAACTATGACGAACTAAATTGTATTATGTTGACCTTACTTATTATGGTTTTATGCGTACTAAACTGTTTTCTGGGAGCAGGGTTTATATGGGGCTCAAGGTAAATTATGGACCGATCTTCATGAAATGTAACACTATGATTTCTAGTCATATAGAATTTGTTCAAAATCTTATATCAGTCCGTTCATTATACCACCATTTATGATAGTTTTTGTAACAAAATTTTCTTTTTTTTTATAGTGGTGGTTCCACATTTTGATTTATAGCTCTGATCCTACTAAACCCATTTGGCTGGGTTTCAATTCCAAACTGCTTAGGATAACTACAAGCAATTTGCCATCAAGTTTGTTCTTTTTTTTTTGAGTCTTTCTAAAGTGAGCGTGTTTTCAACAGACAGACGGACATTTCCAAATCGACTTAGAGTTGCTCAAGGAGCCATAATATATATACTTTATGGGGTCTTACATGTATAGCAAAAAACTTTCACACGGGACATCAAACTTAGTATACCCTTATTCAGCACTAGTGGTGGTGGAGGGTATAAATAATACCTTAAAATAAACAGGCAAGAGAGCTATATTCGGTGTTACTGAATCTTTAATACCCTCCACCGAGAGTTCGAATATGTTAGGAGTTGGCTCTATGTGGTATCTATAAAGTATAGTAAGCAAACCTAATCTATCCTCATGGTATTATAATTCGTTGTCTAATTTAAATAAAACATCATGATGTTTCTGAGATATTATAAGGCGTATTAAAGTGATTTTCAGGAGGGGAACTACCGTTAATTATAGATTGTTCATCACAGTATTCGGTATAGCGACCTCTAGTATTAGAGAACATAAATTAGACTGAACTTCAATACAGTATTAATTTTTTTTTATTTAAATGCTTTTTAAAAGGCCGCTTTGTATGGGACTTATGGTAAATTCTGTCAGTTTTAGCCATATAAAGCTAAATTGGACCAAATTTTACCACAATATATATATTTGTTCCGGGTATAGTCGTATTTCAACGATTTTCCAGAGGGGGCTTGATATGAGGCCTATTGTAAATTATGGACCGATCTTAAGGAAATTTCGCAGAGGGGTTTCTAATCATACAGAATTATGACAAACCAAATTTTATTGCAATAGCATTATTTGTTACATTTTTTGGCGTACTGAAGTGATCTATAAATGGCCTTTGGTGACTTATGGACCGATTTTTACGAAATTTGGCGGAGTGATTCCTAATCTTATGAATTTTTCGAGAGTTAGCCTTATAATGGGCCTATGGTAAATTATGAACCGATCTTCGCAAAGTTTAATAGTATTGTTACGGAAGTAACTTTAGTTAAAAATTAGTTTAATTTATTAGTTTTTTTTGTATTTGTTAGTTATTTTAAAAGTTTAAATAGTTATTGTATTTGATATGCATAATTGTACTTTAACCCCACTGTTATTTCTCGAATATTCTATAGTGTTAATGCACAATGTTACTGTAGATAACTTTAGATGCATAAGTTTAATTAACATAATATGCGTTAGGGGTCGAAAATTCTAGAGTCATCTATACGTTTGGGCTAGAGTAAAAATAGATTCGCAAATAATGGCATGGAGTCAATATTAGTACAAACGCTTAAGCGTGCAGATTACAAATAGAGGGCGCAGTTATAAGTTAGTTTCTAAGAGCTATAAATAAAGATTGTGAAAGTGACTACTGAGTTCTAAATAAAAGTGTTGTGTTTTATTTTATTTTATTAAAGTTGCAAGAAAGAAACTCAAGAGCTTAATTATAAAGGAAATAAACCAAAAACGTTATTGAAGAGGCAGTAACGTAACAGTATGATTTGAAGTCTAATTAATCTAATTTTATAACAAAAATATAAATTTTTAAGCGCGGTTGTTAAACATTTGGGTTCAGATCTCTTTTTCCTGCTCAACCGATTGCGGTGGATTGTGGTTGCTTAGGAGAAATAACTTTGACACCAAAATCGGCCTTCTCTGTTGAGTCTTACGAAAGTGAAAGTGTTTTCAACAGACGGACATGACTAAATCGAATTACTAAAGTTTCACACGAAATGAGAAACTAAGTATGCCCTAATTCACTACTAGTGGTGGTGAAGGGTATTAAAAAAGTGTTCATGTAAACTGGCATTTGCGATTAGCGTGTTAAAAATATATTAATGTTATTTATTTGTCTACACTTGACGTCTTTTCACTACCACCACCAGCGCCAGGCCGAGAAACTTAAAGACTCCACAATAATGAATAAAAACAAAAGAAAATTTTATCGGTTTTCTAGACTCGTACTAACTAACCAACTCTTCGTTTTAGTCTTGGTCTTGGCTAACAAGACAGGTTAAACTTTATAACCATTTAACATAAGTTTTGACTATAAACGGATTAATCAGATTAATACCGAAAATAACAGCAACAAACACGTTAGGTGAGGGATTAGCATGCTAATATAACAAATAAACCAAAGTTGCTCTAACAGAAAAAAATCCCCCAACTCTTTCTTTCTTGGGCATGAAGTTTTTGATTTTGCCTTTTACACAGGAGTTTTGGTTTATTTTAGTTCTTTCAAATGATTTCTTGTGTCTATAAAAACAAAATCCAAGACTAAAATGCTTCTAAGACTTTGTTTTGTAGTCTGCATTTTGGTTTGTTGTCGGTTGCAAATATTCGTTAGACTGCCAATAAGATGGATAGGCGGACGAACGGACGGACGTACGTACTAACTGTTGTCGTAAACAATATAAGAGTGAGAAAGAGATTAATGCAGTAAAATGAGATTAAACTTTGCAAAATAATATTTTAAATAAGAAAAAAAATGATAATAAATGTTAAAGATAACAAAAATTCAAATATCAAATTTCATGAAGATTTCACGTGATATAAGGGGCTCAGTTTAAGGAATTTTATTCAATGAGTTGGTAAAAAAATTGGCATTAATGGAGGATATTGTCTACCACTAAATGCGTCGGTGCTGTGTGTATGCATATTTTAAATTTGGCCCCTGCCGCTCCTACGATGCCTTTAGACGGGTCCAATGTAAGATCAACTCCACTTTATTTTTCATCTCCATCATTGATTTCTAACATACCTACCCGCTATCTTCATTCCAATGCAATACAGACTAGAAATATATTGGAGAAAAAGCCCCTAACTGCCAAGGGGTCGCCCATAGGCCGATAAAATGTATGACCGACCTCAATTAGTTTTTTTTTTTCATAACATTTTCCTAATGCAGTACAAAATTTTTCAGCTCATTGACTTGGGAGTCACTTTTGCCAATTGCGTGAAAGTAGCCCCAAAAATAAGAGCGTCTGCTTCATTAGTTTTGTCAAGTTGGCTGTATTAGCAATTTAATGGTTATACGAATATACTTTCTTACTTTTTTGTATTAAATATTAGCTTTTCTACTATATATTTTCAAGAGGTTAAAATTTATTATGGTTATTATTTAACAAGAAAATTTTTTTGTGCGTTAGCTAACGATATTGCTTACCGACAAAAATTGTTAAAATTTAACAACAGAATAGCTCTTAACGATAACACAAGGGAACAAAGTTGAACTCTTTTTGTTTTGACTGGAAGTTTAATGCAATTTTTTTTTACTACTTTGAGGTCGGGAATTTCAAATCTTATCTCGGTTTTTCTCCATCAGTTCGCTTTTTTAGGTTACAAAAGTAATAAATTTACTCTTTAACAAGCGATTTTAAAGATTTTTTTAAAGACATAATAGTTAGCTTTGACTAGGGATGCCAATCAGAACTGGTTTTCGCAAATCCCGGGATCCGAGATTTCAAAAAATCAAATTATTCGGGACACCGGGATTTTTCAGGATATCGGGATAAATGCTTTTTTTAAATATTTATTTAAAAAAAAACGTCCTTAAAAGAGGTTAACAAACAAAAGTTTTATAATTCCTTTAATATAACAAAGTTGTTTAAGGATTATATTGATTACTAAAATTTGTAAAAATGGAAAATTGTGATTTTTTTAATAAATGATTAATTTAATTAAAAATATGATATCAAAAAAAAAAAAAAAAAAAAAAAAAAAAAAAAAAAAAAACGTACGATTTCCAACAATATAAAAATAATCAACATAAAATCTATATTTTACTCAATTAGGTCCGTTATTTCAAACTCAATAAAAAAATAATTGATATAGTAATTGAATAGAACAAACTAGTAATTGATTTATTTGTAAGATTCTATTAAAATTTTTATTAAATGAATCAAGATGAATAATTGAAATTTGAATTCGAAATTAATTAAAAAAAATCAATTTTTTTTAGTTAACCATAAGAATCTTATTTTAACAAAAACACATTTTTATACCAAACACTACTGGTGGTAGGAATTATGTAGTGTATAAATAACACTAATTAATTTCGTGAAATCGCTCCATGAATTACCTTATGTCCCATGCGCACTCTCGGAAAACACTTAAATAAGCCTAAACCTCTAAAGAGTAAAGTTTAAATCTTGCATTTTATGCACCTGTGGAGTCAATAAGATTATAAAACAACACCGAACTTTTGGTTTCTCTTTTGGTTTTGTGCATTTATTTTTTTGATTAATTTTCTTCTTTAATTATTTTTAGCACTTATCACATTGCATTTCTTAATAATTGTTGGACACGCTTAAAAAGAATAACAAAGTTTAACTTTCTTCTTTCGTTTTCAATGACAGTATTAACGGGTTAAATAAAATAAATGTAAAAGATAAATATTGTGTTCAGCGTTACCGTTGGATATTTTCAAAAAGTACCAAAAAAAGGGGATTTTTACAAAAAAAGTGGCACCAAAAAGGTGATTTAAGAAAAAAAGGCGGCACATGTTTTAAAATAGAAAGAAGTACACAAAATAATGTTTTTGCACGTGTTTTGTTTGAGTTATTTAAAATTTCCAATAAAATTTTTATATGGTTACAAAAAAATCCAGAAAAGATTATATCAGATGTAAGCAAAAACTTTTTTATGCGATTTTAATTGATCTTAGCTTGCTGAATCCAATTCTGTTCAATGATTGGTTCTATCAGGTTTTTTTTAAAGCCTTTGAGTCATCCACATAAATTTTTTTATATTTTCAACTGTTGTTCAGAAATTAGTGGCAATATATTTTTTGCAAAATTAGAACTATTTTTCTTTTCAAAAACTCATACAAAAGTTATAAGTACAAACATTTGACATTTTAATCATTGATCTAAAAGCAACGAGTATGAATAAAATACGGCATATTTCATGAAAATAGTAGAACACATGTTAATTTTATGTATTATTCATTGTTGGGGGCATGATGCTAATATGTATGTATATCTCATCATGACTTGGGAGCGATATGTCAGATTTGAATGCTATTACTAGCGAATGATTTGGAATTAAATTCCCTTTTAGGCATCTTTTAGGCCAATAGTTTTTTTAATTTTCAACAGTTTCGGAGATATTAAAGAAATAATGGGTAAATTTTTAAAAAAAAAATTTACCAAAAAAAAAATAATAAAAGCAAGTATCAAATATTGCGATTTTTCATAACAAAAATCTTTAGAAAATTTAATTTTTCGAATTTTGGCGATTTTCGGTGTATAATTGGTCACGAAGGTGAAACAAATCTCATAACCCTGATTTGTACAGGCATAAGTATACGCCATGGTATAAGTATTATTTCATCATGGTATACTGCATACGCATAAAAGCTAGTGGTACTTCCCAAGAGCACTTACTTCCGAATAATTCATATGTTCACCTGTTACATATTATATTCGCAATAAATGCATAAGCTTATTACGATAGACAAAAAATTATTTCAGATAAGCCAGCTTACATATATATTAAAACAACTACAGTTTTTATTAGAGCTGGGAGTTGTAGTAAAACAGAAAGTTCAAAAGGTATATCATCATTTAGTAAAAAGTACCAAAAAAGTGGCAAGAATTACAAAAAGTATCACATTTGGGTGCATTTTGTAAAAGTAGCAAAAAAGTATTCAAGTAGTGGAAAAAGTGGAAAATTGCTACTTTAGTAGCACCAACGGTAACGCTGATTGTGTTTCCCATCCTATCAAGGGAGAATGTCATAATTTTTTTTTATAAAAAAGGTAAAACAAAAAAAATGAGTTAACGATTTCGGGATTGACAAAGTCCAGAAAATCCCGGAATTGAATCCAGGTATTTTTTGCGATCGGGATTCAGGATTGGCATCCCTAGCTTTGACAAACCGTCAAATTTTTTAAAATCACCAAAAAAAAAAGATTGTTTACGTAAAAAATAAATAAAAATGTTGTACTTTTAAAAACCATGAAAAATTCCGAAAGGGAAAAAGTTAAAGTCTTATTACTTTCCATTAAAGTCACATAAGTCACGAACAAAAGAAGACATAGATCATAAAAATCGATGAGCACGTTGAGGTGAAGGTACCTAGTTTTTAAGTCAAGGAAAAAACGTCCATAAATATAACAGCAGAAAACACACACACATTAAAAGATTTTATTTTTGTAAGGAAATAGCGATTTTTATCAATTCAGTTTTCTCCGTAAATTGTGAATTAAATCAAAAGTTTTGCATCGATTACAATTAAATAAAGCTTATTTCATTTGAAATATGTTTAACTTAATATTGTAAGACGAAAACTGTGATTTTTCTCGCAATTTTATTTTGTATGAATTTTTAAAGAACAAAAAATTTCTTTTGTTTTTAAATTTTCTTCTACGATATCTCTGAAACTACAGGGAAAATTTCAAAACAATGTATGCACGGCTTAAAGATAATATGGTTGAAGAATTTGAATTTTTTTTTTTAACTGAATAAGGTGAACCGTTTTTAAGTTATTCCAATATATGTTGCAAGTGTCTTAATTTTGGACTTAACGGTATATCCCAAAAAGGCGAGCTGATAGAAAAAAAACTAAGTAGAGATTTGGATTCAGCGTCCCAAATAACATTAAAGACAGCATTCAATTTTTAATCAACAAAAACCATGTTCCCTTGCGCAAATTTCGATAACTAAAGCTACATATGTTCACACCTATTAAATATCCTAAACGTAACCACTACTTTTATTTAAAAATTGTTTGCTATTGCAAAACGTTTGCTGGATCAAACATCATTAAACAGTTTCTTAATTGAATTATACAATTATCTTCAAACAAATAAATTTAAGAAAGTCCATAAAAATTGGTAAAAATAAAGCTAAAGTTTGATCAGTTTGCTGGTCATCCTCTTTTCGGTTGTTTTCGTCAAGTATTTGTTTGGTCTGAGCATACCTTAACGAATTTTGACTACATAACAATAATTTTTTCGTTAAAAATTTACAGAATTACGGTACTGGTCAGATTAAGTTGTCATTAAAAATATAATTTATCCTTTAATAAAGAAAATTAATATTTAGTATGTACAATATATTGTTTTTTTGTTAACAAGGACATTGATAACGACTAGTGATATTTTCGGCGCCAATTCTCTGAAAAATTTAAAGTTTTATATTACCCAAATTTGAAAGTTTTCATTAAAGAGAAGAAGTCTACAAAGGAACTTTGCAAATGATCTTATGCCTGATTAAATAATGAAATTATAATTTTTTTTTCATATGACATCGTCCATTCCTTTGCTCCTTTTGTACACTCGCCTGCACAGATTTTGTCTGATGTCTCTTGTTGATTATGTTTAACATGCAATTTTACATTTTAAAATGAAATTCAATATTTTATGAATATCTTTGAAATTGACAATATGTTTTAGTTTTTTTTTAGTTGTATTTTGGGTTTTTTTTTTCAATTAACGAGACAATGCAAGTAGTTAAAAAGTGTATGAAAGTTCAGTGATTTGATTGTTAATTCAGAAATTTAGCGTCCAATTTTTGTTTATAAGATCGAAAAAAAAATTTTTTTTTTCGAAAATTATAAGTTTATTTATTCAATTACACTACGTGACAGTTTTTTGACCAAATGAATCTGATACCTAATCTTTATGTAAAATTGTCCGCTGAATCCTGTTTTGTCAGTTTTTTGTCAGAATTGTCAGTTTTCAAGATATTCCGAAAAACCGTTTTTTGTGTTTTTAAAAAAGATGATGTCACTTAAATGCAAATATTTTCAAAAAAGTTAGACGGATTATGTACATATGTATTTGATTTTTATGAAAGACAATAAAATTACTAAACATTGGTCGGTTTTTTGAAACGGTGTAAGGTATACTTCACTCCATCTGATCTCCTTACTATTTATACCACCTATATCCGACCGCGAATGGAATACAACTCTCATGTGTGGGCCGGTGCTTCAAAGTCTATTTTGGAGCTTCTCGACCGCGTGCAGGAGAGGGCGAAGGTTCTCATTGGCGACAGTAGGGTATCAAATTCTATTGACTCAATGTTGTCGCAATGTGGGTTGTACTTGCCTATTTTATCGTTACTACAACGGGATGTGTTCTGATGAAATTAGGGATTTGGTTCCCGAAACCCTTCGTAATACACGTTTTTCCTCAAGAGCCCATCCTTTTGTGGTCGATTGGCCGGTGAATCGTACAACGCATTACAGGGAAAATTCGTTTTTGGGCAGGACTGTTCGTATGTGGAATAATCTTCCTGCTGAAGTCTTCCCTCTCACTTACAACATGAATAAGTTCAAGTCGAATGTTCACAAGCACTACTCCATCTTTCCTCCTTCCCATAACCTATTTTCCTAGTTCCAACACAATGCATTGCATTAGTAGGGGTCATCCCCTGAGTGCTGGTCCTAACAAAAAAAAAAAAAAAAAAAAAATTACAGAGTTACAGTGGACAAAATTTGAAAATTTATGAAAAATTTTATGATTTTTTGCAAGTTTGTTCTTTTGAAGTTATTTTTTTTAAACCAAACAAATGAAAAGTTTGATGTTTTATTACATGGGACATTAGTTTATTTTGATACGAACATTTTGCGCCCAACGAGACTAATTTCTGTGCAAAAATTACAAAGCTACAGAAGATTTAGTGAATTAACCCACTTTTCGCTTTTTATCGAATCAAAAACGCAAAGGAAGTAAAAACGCAGAATTTGAAAAACGTACGCTGTAAATATTAGAAACATTGAATTTTGTAAAAAATATCACTACATAAAAGCTTATGGTAATAAAAATAAAGCGCGAGAAAATATTTCTAAGAATGGAAAAGATTTTTGACGACACCGCCGTATTTGCTGACATTTTTTTTTATGGACAGCTTACAATTGCAAATTATTTGGTCAACGTTTTGATTTTCTTGTAACGTAGAATTCGATCTAACAAGAACAAAATGCATAGTGGAAAACGTGTCTTTATCTGCAAGAACAATCCAAACTAGTTTTGTTATGCTTAAGGAGTTTATAGTTTTGCGGAGTCATCACATTTTTCAAGGCAATTACAAAATGCATTTTGGCTGTATTTTAAAGACAATCCGGAAAATATTTCGAAATCTTGGACCCCAAATACTTTATGCAATTCATGCAAAGCTCATTTGACTATGTGGATAAGAGATGGGCGATATTTCTGTACCTGTGATTTAATCACTGTTACTGTTATGTATATGCAAGTAATCAGAATTGAAAGCTCTTACAATTTGTTGTTGTTTCTTTGCAAAGTACTTACAAAAGCTCTTGCGAAAGCTCGCGCATTGTACAAATAGCTTGGCCGCATTTGCTATAAAACAACAGAAAACTGACAAGCCGTGATCTCAATCACAGTTTAAAGGAGCAGTGATTTTTAAATCCCGTTCACTAATCACGATGATCTTTAAAAATCACGGGATCACTCATCTCTAATGTGGATGTCGGGCGCAAAGTTAATAGGTATGCATTTCTTAATTTTTTGTTTAAACATTTGCCTTTAGAATCTTGTGTTAATTTCCTATACCATAGTCGGTATATGCCATTTGATTATTATTAAACAAAACGTGTTTGGAGGCAACCATAATATGGTTGCGCCTTCTTAATGGGGGACCCATTTAACCATAATATTGTTGTCGGTGACAATAATATGGTTAAATTAAACATAATATGTTTAAAATTTTTCTTTTAAAATAGTTTTGTTGGAGGTGACCATTTTTAAACATATTTTTTCTTTGGGTGTAGATATTAGCATCCATATGAGATATTTGCACCCCATATGATGTCTCCACTAATGCGGGTTGATTACTACATAATTGATTTCAATATAATATTGAGTTACAGCCGAGAAAGGATACATCCCCCTTACACCAATCGCGCTTCTTAACATGCTTTCATGCAGTACTCGGCTTGTTGAGTAAATTGCTGACTGAAAGTTTAGAAAAGGCTTGTTTTTCTTTTACTTTTTAAACTATCTCATAGATGAATTAAATATAGTAGACTCTCTCATGACCGGATATTAAAGGATGTATTGAAATATTTTCTTTCAATGGGATGTATTCTCAAATGAACTGAATGGTTTCCTAATGGAACGCTGGCAGGACCAGGCAACAGAAATTGTCTAGCAGGGGAGTCTGCTTAAGGATAGTGGCTGTTAAGTATTACACTGTATATCGTACATATTTCACTGATGTTGCACAGAAAAAATTCTCCAAAGTTTTTCACCAATTAAAGCATTACTCAAAAATAAAATCAGTTTTAATTAAAAATTTCATCAAGGGAATTAAACGTTTAATCAAGTGAATTAAACGTTTAATCAGTTTGATTAAACTTTTAATTGATACAATTAATTTGTTTACTGGTGCAAATGTAATTAATTTTTTAATTAATATCAAAAATTTTTTAATTGAAATCCATTTTCATTTTTTTCTGTGTGGTTACGATTAAGATTAAGAAGGGATGTCCTTCATGATTTAATTCGAATTAATATTATATGATTGTATACACGTTGATTGCTTATTTGCAAAATATGCATTTATATGCACGTAAAGCATTTGACTTTCAGTCTAAATTCACAAAAATTTGTTTTTGTTTCAAAAGAATCTGTGCGAAAGAAAGAGGTCGTTCGCAACAATACATTTTTTGACATCGTGAAATGGGCAAGTTTTTGTTTACGCCAGAAGCTTGCGAAACATGACCGTATAGTAATATGTCGCACTTGTTCAACAAAACTGTATTAACTCTAAACTTAAAAAGTTTAATTAGAAGCAAAATAATTTTACATTCAATTTTTAGATAAAAGAAAAAGAATTTTTAAACCTACCACACATAAAAAAGTTTTTTTATCAATTAAATTGTTTAAAAAGTATTTAAATTTAATTAATGTGGTAATTTAATCAATTATTTTTTTAGTTGAAAGAAAATTAAAAATATTATTTTGATTTAATAAATATTTAAGTTGTTTTAAACTTGAATTTTGAACTAAAATATTAATTAAATAAATACGGCGGTCTTGATCTCTCAGTCGACAAGGTTGTTCACAACCCTTTAATTGTGTTATTAAAAGCAGAGTTTTCAATTGCAGATATTTGTGTCAGCTCATAAAGAAGAGAAGCCAAGTGGAAAATCTAACAGTGAGAAATTAATAAATAAAAGAACTTATATTGAGCTCGAGGTCCTTTTAATTATTTTTGTTTTATAATAATTTATTAAATTTTGCCGATATTTCTATTTGCATTGAAAAACATCTTTTGGGCTATAATTATGAAACAATTATTAACGTACAAAAAACAGAAAAAAAAACTTAACTACTATTTTTTCTGTTTTTTGTACGTTAATAGTTTTTTCAATATTATAGTCCAGAAGAGTTTTTTCAATGAAAAACGAAATATCGGAATACCTCGAGCTAAAAATAAGTTCTTTTATTTATATATTATTAAGGTCGAATAAAATACAATATACAATTTAAATTAATTAATTAACAAAAAAATATTAAGTGATTTTTTCGTTTAAAATAAAATTTTAAAATTTAAACTTGTAGAATTGTTGTTGGGATTTGTCAATGTTTAATTAAATAAATTAACACATTTTTTGAAATGGAAAAGTTTTTTGATAATTTTTTTTTTTAATCCAAATTTTTACTATTTTTAATTAGGCTTAAGTTCATTAAATTTAATTTTCATTAAATTATTTTTATGAAGAAAGGAATTTTTACAACATGGAAGATTAATTAAAATTGTTATTGATAATTTTCATTCTTGACTGACCTGGGATTCGAAGCCAGGCTGGCTGGCGTGTGATTCGAACCCAGGCGGCTGGTTACCCTATCACACGCCAGCCAGCCTGGCTTCGAATCCCAGGTCAGTCAAGAATGAAAATTATCAATAACAATTTTAATTAATCTTCCATGTTGTAAAAATTCCTTTCTTCATAAAAATAATTTAATGAAAATTAAATTTAATGAACTTAAGCCTAATTAAAAATAGTAAAAATTTGGATTAAAAAACCATGAATAGTTCAACAAAATAACCACAATACTAATTAATTTTTTTTTTATTAAAATAAAAAATATCATGTATTGAAAAAAAAATATTCACAATTTTACAATTTTTAGTAATCAATATAATCATTTTGGTAATAGATGCAAAATCAACAACTTGTTTGCTTGATATTATGTATTTGGTATAAGTTTGGTGATTACACAGAAAAAATTAAAAACCAACTTCCATTAACATATTAGTTCAAATTTGTACTATTAATTAAATTCCGTACTGATTTTCAACCTGCAAACAAATTGATCATATCAATTAACATTTTTGAAAGATTGAGGTTTTCTTGCTGTTGAGTTTCAATCAACAGGTTTTATTGAAATGTGACCACCAGTAAAAGAGGCTATATGCAACGTTAACACAAATCAAAATATTTTTTTTTCAATAAACACATTTAATTGACACAATTAAAAAATTGTTTGAAACTTTAATACCACATAACATATTTTGAAGTTTGCAAATATACACACAAACATTATAATTTTTATTTTCAATTAAGTCAAATTAATTGGAACAATTAAAAAAATTGCTTGAAACTGTATTACTGAATTTAATTGGAAAAATTTTGGTGAGCATTTTTTCTGTGTAGAGAAAATTCTTAAATTTTTCTGTGCGTTTCATTACCAAAAAATAGACAAAATAGCACGATATTTTTACAGCGGTTAGATATGAAGGTTATTTTTCGATAATTTCCAAAAAGTCAATAAATACAAATTTTGAGTTGATACACTATTGTTGAACAAGTGCAATGTGTGCCTAAAAGTAGTCTCTAAAATTTTCTGTAAAATTTTGAATAAATTAAAAGATTTTGTTTGTTGTGCTTAATTCCCTTAAAAAGGGAATAATAAATAATAGTATTCCCACAAACAACTTTAATAATAATAAATTTTGAATAAATTGTTTAAGGTTTTCCTTTACTTTGAAATAAATACTCTTAAAACTTTGTTCTTCATGTTAGAATAAGTAGTACGATTTGTCTTACGGTATGGTTGGCGATTCCTTTGTTAAACTAAATATCGCATATAAATATAATATCTAAAAATATCAAACCTAATTCGGTTTAAACAAAACTAACATGGTCAAATGAAAATATAAAAAGCTGCCGATACACAAATAACATTTACTTTACTTTTATGATCATATTTCAAATAAAACGCGTTTGTACAAATAGTAAAATACAAAACAATAAAGAATGTTATATTCAGCAGCACCGAATCTTCGATACCCTCCACAAAAAATTATAATTTTTCGGGAGCGACCTTTATATAAGAGCCGTTGCAAATTTTAAAACTGAAAATAAAAATTCTTGTAATTTATTTTATAAAAATATCATTTTTCCTCACACAGCAAAAATTAAAAATTGTTTCTAGTCACCAAATTCATAGAATCAAGAAAACAATTTGTTGATTTTGCACCTACTACCAAAATGATCATATTGCTTACTAAAAATCTTAAAAATTTAAGATTGTGAATTTGTTTTCAATAAATGATATTTTTAATTTTAATTAAAAAAATTATAAAAAAAAAACTTTGCCATATAAAATAATGTGTTAATTGATTAAATTAAATATAGCTCAGGTTTTGGCAACTCCCAACAAAAATTCTACAAGTCGTCGGTTGATAATTTAAATGTCGTATGTGGAGTTTGGCGTAATCAGTTTTTCGATACCTCATACGGTTTTGAGATATTGAGTGTTGAGTTTGTCGTTTGTGTTATTTGCTAAGCAATTTTCAAATTAAATGTGTTCAACCTCAATTTACTCAAAACTATCGGAATCCACATACGCCAATTAAATTATCAGCCGACGAAGTTTCAATTATTTTATTTTAAGCGAAAAATTCAATTAGGTATTTTTGTTATTTATTTATTAGTTTAATTAAAAATGTATTTCAAAACAACTTAAATGTTAATTAAATCAAAATTATATTTAAAATATGTTTTTTTTCAACTAAAAAAATAATTGATTCAATTATCATATTCATTAAATTGAAATACTTTTCAAAAAAAAATTTTTTTTTATTGATAAAAAGCTACTGAAAATCTTTTCTGTGTACGAGTTTATGCGTACTAAAGTCTTTTTCGGGAATGAGCTTTATATGGGACATCTGATAAATCGTGGGCCGATTATTATAAAGTTTTATGTTATCAATTCATATTGTATATCAATAAATTGGATATAGTTTGAGCCATATATCATTGTAGAGAACTTTCAAGAGTTGGGCTTTCAATTAGCCTTGGACGGTAATAACGGACTGATCATTATATATACAACTAAATTTTATCAAACATCACAACAATATTAGTTTTTGTAACGGTTTTAGGGCTTCATATAACCCCTATTAGAGATAATAGACTGATTATCATAAAATTTAGGGTAGGACTTCTTATTTAAAAAACTGAACTGAATTAAATATTATTACAGTATAAATTTGATGAGCTTTTTAAGTTATATTCAACAAAAAAAAAACTTGATTTCAATTAAAAAATTTGTGGTGTTAATTAAAAAATTAATTAAATTTGCACCAGTAAACAAATGAATAGTATCAATTAAATATGTTTTGATAGTAACCACATTTTTCGCAGTTATGTTTTTGATATAAGTAAAGGTTTAATACACTTGATTACATTTTTAATTAAAACTGATTTTATTTTTGAATGTTTTAATGGGAAAAAAATTTCGAGAAAAGGAAAAAGTGAAAAACCAATTTCAATTTACATATTAGTTAGAAATTTTGTACTATTAATTAAATTCAATACTGATTTGCCGCCTAAAAATAAATTAATTATATCAGTTAACATATTTGTAGCTATAAGCTTTTCATGCTGTTGCGTTTCAATCAAGAGGTATAATTTAAATGTGACCACCAGCAAAAGAGGCTATATAAAACGTAAACGTAAACTTTCAATCAACACAGTTAATTGAAACAATTAAAAAATTGCTTGAAACTTTAATACAACATAAAAAATTTGGAAGTTTGTGTATATGTTTTCATATCTACAAATATACACACAAACAAAGTAATTTTTATTTTCAATTAATGAAAATTAATTGGAACAATTAAAAAATGGTTTGAAACAGCATTAATTGAAAAATTTTTGGTGAAAATTTTTTCAGTGTAGATACCTATTGTACTTGCAATTTTTGTTGCAGCAATTCTTGAGTTTAATGGTGTGAGAAGTGAGAGGGGAGGGGTAATCAGTTCTATGTACTCTGCAATTTTGTTTCGTTTTGGTATTCTCACACTTTTAAACTTGAAGGTGGCTGCATTTATATATAAAATATAAAAGGAAGAAGTGGAAGGACATATTGAATATACAATATTGCAAAACTATAATTTCAAAATCTGGACATCAAGGCAATTTCAAAGCAGAATTTTTAAGAATTGTAGCAACAAAAATTTCAAGTCTGGACGATGACTTAGGGAAAAAAAGGTAGTAAAATGGAGTAGCAAAAGAACGAAACTCGGCCAAATTTTATGACAAAAGCGGCATTTCAATTTTGTTTTTTTTACTGCATTTTTGTATTTTGTCGCTTTTATTCATTAAATCAAGGTCCTTCTGATGTATTTTATGACAAAAGCGGCATTTCAATTTTGTTTTTTTGTACTGCATTTTTGTATTTTGTCGCTTTTATTCATTAAATCAAGGTCCTTCTGATGTATTTTATGACAAAAGCGGCATTTCAATTTTGTTTTTTTGTACTGCATTTTTGTATTTTGTCGCTTTTATACATTAAATCAAGGTTCTTCTGATGTATCGTCAAAAATTTAAATTATGTCATCAATGGAATAACATATTAGTATCACAGAAATAGGGAATCGGAGTCGGTTTAATTAAACATGTCATTAGTACGATGACTCATTAACGTCGAAGTAAGGACTCGTTAGGCTTCATTTAATGACAAACTGTCGTTAAATTGAGTCATTTGATTTGACTTAAGTCAAATTGAGAGAATATTATTATTTACTTACCCGTTACACATGTTTGTTTCACTTTTGTTGTATTCCACTCTTTTTTAACAGAACCAGCAGCACGCCCGATATGGTTTTCGTAATCATTCCGCTTTGAAAATTTGATGTATTTCAATAAATAATTTAAAAAAATAGAATTTGGGAACTTTTGCTTCTTATTTTACTTTTTAAAGATGAAAATAATAATAATAATACACAAAATGTGGCATTGAATTGATGTCACTGTAGTCATAGCAAAGATGACGCAGAAAATATGACAACATTTTATGATGACGTTCGTTATTGGATTGATGTCACTTTTCGCTTCATTGATGCCATTTGTAATAACATTGATGTCACAATTCTTATTTAAGGGCATCATCAATATGAAGATAAATTTTTCTATGAGTCCAGTCATCAATATGAAGATGAATTTTTCTATGGGTCCAGTTAATCTGTCCGCTCGACCTTCCACTGACCGAATGCGAAAGTGACTTTTGCATTTTCTTTGCTTTATGGGCTAGATAGCTAAACCGATTTTAATGAAATTGGAAATAAAGGCTTTTTATTTTTTAAAACTAGGGCCAAGAGGTGTAGATACTGAGAATTACTGTCTCTACGAAAATATCTAACCAATTTTGACGAAATTTTAATCATAGATAGATCCGCGGAAGTAAAACACAGGGTTTATAGTTTTTCCAAAGCTAGAAATATGAATAGACCGATGGGTAATTTCTGTCAATCCGAAACTATCTAACCGATTTGAATTTAACTTTTATAGTTGAGGAGTAGCAGAACAAAACTTGCCTTTTTGTATGATTTTGAAAATGATTTTTTGATGTTTTTGCATTAATTTGGTTTAGTTCTATTGACAAAATCTTATTTGCATAATCTTTGTCCTCTTCTAATAGAAAAATTTGTTCTTAATCAAATTTATATAGAACAAAATGTGTTTTTTGGGTCTAGGGCTAATATTTTAAATGGCTACAAACATCAGCAAAAACGCACAATACCCTCTCCACTATTGTGGGGTTTAGTATGAAAAACGTTCTATGCGTACGAAAACGTTCTTTTTTAGACATTTTTTTTTTAAACGTACTTTTTTATATTTATTTTTATTTTAACAAAACAAGATTTTTTTAAATTAAAAGTCGTTTAATTTTATACTTCCTCAACATTTATTGTTGCTACTTTTTGTGGTCTGATGCATTTGATGCTAAATTTATGGTTTTGATTTATGTGAGTAACTACCATTAGGTTCTGTCTCTTAGTAGATCTCAACCACATAGTACTGTGCATGCTTAGTACAAAAGCCCCTGCGCAAGAGGATAGACAATTCATACAACAGGTGGCAATTTAGGTATAAATCGACAAAATGTTACCCCCCTTGTTAAGAAGTTGGAGCTATTTAAACTCCACTGTTAGTTTCTACCAATCAGCATCTTTGGGATAATAACAACGATCCTAGGATCAAGCGTCATCATTAGGACAACCACTGCCACTACGTGTACTGTTAAACCACCCCAATTAAGGAGCACTAACAGAGTCATCAGCATACAGCCATGCCAGTGTTGTTATCTGGGGGCTGTATGACATCCCGTAGCGCCAAATAACTTTTGTAAAGGAGCATTGGTAAATTCCCCAGACTTAGGAATGCCGAAGCCTTCAAGAGCCCTGTCATTTCCGATGTTTGTCGCATCTTTATGGCATGCATCAACCACTTGCTATCATAGATTTCCACTGTCCGAAGAATGAATATAAACACAAACAGAGAAGTTCTGTCATGTTCATTCGAGCCACGACCATTTCTTTGTTCCGAAGAACTCCATGGAAGTAACTCTTTATACGAAAGGGAACTTACAACTCCCCTGATATCTCTCAACGGCTTCTCTATGATTAGCAAGCTGGTGCCAGCTTAGTTTAATTTTGGTTCCCTTTTGAATCCTTACGTATCCCAGGCGTAACCTCTCCTGATTATCGGTCATACACCATATCACCAAAAGGAATATTCACTCTTCATGTATATACTTACTGGACTATTGATCTTTGTCAACAATAACTACTTATATAAAAGTTTAATTTAAAGTAATATTTTTACTGCCTTCCTGAGAACTGAAACTGTAACTCTGACACTTCTTGATTCTTAACTTTGTTCTTTAGCCAACTGGAAATATCTAGCAGTTTACAGGAGCCCCCACGTGGAGGTAGAATAAAGGCACTTGATGCCGATTTGATCAAATCGACATCTTAGACTCCCGCTCTGCGACTTCTCTAGGCGGGAAACGCCGCGGGCACGACTATAAATAGATAAACAGAAAAAAACATATACATTTTTTGCTCCATTCCTACTTTACCGTTTGAGCTGATTTTTCAATCATAAACTGCTTTGAAACTGGAAGCAATTTAATACCGAATTTGGTATTATCTCTTCAATCCTTCAGAAGTACTTAATAGTGTTTTGAACAGACCGACAGACGAATATGACAATATTGACTTAAAATTAGTTTAGGACCCAGAATATATATATATTTTTAAGGGCCTTTGAGAAATGTTTCGTTTATGTTTGTTACACACGAAATGACAGACTCAAAATACCTTTATTCACCCCGCTAGTGGTGGTAGAGGGCACCTTATTCTAAATTAAAAGACTAAAAATAAAAAGCAAAGAGTTTCTTGTCACATTTTTTTTTTTGTCTGTTGTGCAAACAATTGTTGTACAACATTTGTGACATTGTTTTATCATGTTTGTCGGCAAGAAAAATGCTTTAGGGCCAGTTTCGATTTCAAAGTAAAAAGTTAAAGAAAAAAAAAACAGAAATCAACAAAACAGAAGAATAAATATTGTTTTGCTCAAGTATCTACATGTTTTGCAATTATCTACTCGTACAAGGAAGCCAAAGTAAATCACAAATACGACAATATTTTAAACACACAATCACTCTCGCACTCTTTCCAATTGTTTTCTTACTTAAAAGGGAAGATGATAATTAAAAAAAATATAAAATATAGAAAGAAAAAAAAGAATGAATTTAAACATTTTCTTTTGAATTTTAACGTACATTAAGCGTTAAGACTTACACTCAAACAAACCTCTTTCCTCTCCCTACCCATTGTGTTTTTAAGCCCGGTATAAGCAGTATGAAAAAAAGAACAACAAAATCTTACAGAAAAATAAAGGGTGACACCTTGAAAAAAGTGTCTTTTGATGTCCAACAAAATGGAGAGCTGCAAATCTTAAATTACAAAAAAAAGAACAAATAAAAATCAACGTCTTTACAAATAGCGAGCAAAGAAAAAAAAAAGTAAAATTTTAGGGGTTTGAAATCGAGAACTCATACTTTTTGACATTCGTACACACACAAACACCAAATCAATTTTATATTCCTACACATTTACAAAAAGGAAGAAACAAAAAATAACTTTTACTTTCTTGGCCAAAAGCAAATATGGTTTAAAAGTATTCTCTTTCTTCTGGCGCACATGTGTAGATTTCCATCAACATTTTATGGGAGGGGTTTAATTTTTGATGGCAACATTAAAAGTATCATGTGTGTAAGCGATTTTATTCTTCTCGAAAATGAAACGCATGAGGGTGGTTTAAACATTCGTATAACGTATTGTCAAGTCTTTATTGCCAAATATGGCAAGACAATATTTTTGTACAAAACAGATAGAAACATATTTCTTTTAAAATATAAATTTGTACAATTACAATTTAAAATTTGAATTTACCGTTCGCCTAGGAATTTGAAACAAGATAAAAATTCATTACAACTTTCCACTTAAGGGCTAAATTGGCAACACTGTTATAATTTTGTTTTTCTCAGTATTTATTTATTGAATCTTCATATATTAAATATGAACTAACAACAATCAATTAAATATTATTCTAATACATTAATTTATGTCCTGCCAGTGCCAGACAAAAAAGTTTGTCATCCGGAGTTCTGTTCTCATATGAGTGATGCAGTGTCTCTTCTTCTTAAGCGAGTGTGACCGCCAAAATTTAAAATATTTCGAGCTAATGGATTTGGGTGCAGTTCTAGCCTTTTTAAATATGTTACTGCATATTTCGTCATCATAGTTTTAACTAATGGCAGATTGAGATCCTTGTGAATATTTGAGATTTTAACATTCCGGGGAGCGGCTGTGGTTATTAGAACAGAATTTCTTCTAATAAGCCAATTAATTTTAATTGATTTTAGTTTCATTTGAGTTCATTTTGCTGCCATATGTTATTTCCACGTTAAGCTCCGATCTAGATGCATACCGAGGTATTCTCGATGCGAGGGTTGAGGTATTATTTGTTTATGGATTTTAATAGATGACCCCTGGTTCCCGACGCAATGTGAATGTTATATGTACGCATTTTTGCGCGTTGACTTTTATTCTCCATTGTCTTAATCACTTTTCCAGTTCAAATATATGATCCTGCAAGTAACGAGATGCTTCATGACATATTTCGTGTATCATCTGCAAATGTTGAAGTTTGGGTGTAGTTGTTTGTTGGAAGTATATATAAGTAAAATAGAGGACCCAGGATGTTGCCTTTGGGGCTCTAGCGTCAATTGGCTGAGGAGAACTTAAAAAATCGCTTTCTTTAATAATAATTTTAATGACCGACTAAGTAGCTTTCTAATTTATGTAATAAGACTTCATGCCAGACTTTATCAAAAGCTTGCTAGACATCGATGAAGAGTGCACAGCATTATTTTTTTTCTTGAAAAGTTTTTCTTATGACATTTCCAATTCGATGAGTTTGTTCAATTGTGATGTGCTTTCTTCTTAAACCGAATCGATGGTTTGGAATACATCTATGTATTTTCATTTAAAATCGGTGTGAATTTTGACACTAGTAGTTTCTCTAATACCTTTGAAATATTAGATAATAAGCTATTAGACCTGCATGACTCAGTTTTTGTGGGATCCTTTCCTGACTCTGGGGTCATGGTTACTAAGGAGACCTTCTATTCTTGAGGGTAGTATTCAAGGCGTGTTACGAATTTGTGTATGTTATGCTTGAATTCTGCTATTTTCAAAATTCAAATACATATATAAATCCAAGAATCAGCTCTTCGTAAACCAATCGATTTGAAATCTGACCACTTTTGTGCTGCCAACCAATTGATTAGACCTCTGCCCATATTAGTGTTGCCAACTTTACGATCAAAAGTTTCTGCTTAAACCAATCGATCCAGAACTGATCGGAAAATTTTAACCAATTTAGTACTGCCATTTCTTGACCGTCAAAAATTGCTGAATTTATAGAAAAAAACAAGGCTATATGCTGTAGTAGGAGAGTTGTTTGAACGATTTCCTTCTCTGCTTATATCGAATGGAATAGGATTACTGAAAATTTCAGATTGCGGTGGCCATCACGGGGAGGGCATAATATCTCAGTGCATGGAGGGTGTATTAAATGTACTAAGTACCTGGAGCATATCATGTGGACTAGGTATTAATCCTTTTGAGGCTTAACTGGTGCTCCTCACAAGGAAGTATAAGCTTAGTATATGTGCGAGGTTCTGGATAGCAGGCTACCTTGACGGCTGAATGTGCGCTTGAGAGTGTAGAGGGCAACAGTTGATATGTATATTTGTATGCAAGGGTGCAATCGGCTGGAACGGCGAAAGGGACCGCGGTGTGTGGATTGGATCGTTGAGGTTGCATATGTGGATAAAAAAACCTTTTAAAAATAAAAGCAGCAAAAGATTGTAATAGCTTTTGTAACAATGTGAGGTTCTGTTTATTATTATTTTTTACTAATACAATGTCTGTCTTAGATCTGATGAATTATAATTATGGTTCATTTAATTGAAAGATTGATTGCAAATATTCCATATTCTGTTCTGTGCTATTTCTGTTCGTAAGTAGCTTTTTGACTTCTTCATCTAAATCCCGATGTTCCACTTTCCATTGAATCCGAATACTGGAGATCAACGGATCTGACGTTGCCAATAATATATTAAATAGATCTTCGTTTGTGAAATTTGATGAAATTTTTCTAGTATTGTGCTCCCTATAAAATCTGTAATCCTTATTCCTTTTTTCCTGAGTTTCCTCTGATAAATCTCCAAGTGGCACCAACTGATATTTAATGACATTTTCTCCATGATAAAGGATTTTGTGAACTGTAGCAGACATATTTCTCCCAGGGGACTTGGTTGTATATATTTTTGCAGTTTCCTTAGCAAAATCTCCAAATTTTCTAGAGTCAATTTCTTCATTGCACGCAAGTACTTCTAGGATTATTTTAATTCTAAAAATGAGGTTAAAATCGACACCTGTTATTTCAGATGCTGTTTCGGGATCTGAAAAGTATCTTCTTGCGGTATTGCCATCATTTGTATTGCTGATCTATAATCAACCCAAATTTGCGATACTCATCTTGAACATGTTTCCTTTTGGAACTTCTTAACTCCTTGTTGGTTTCGATGTTTCTTATTGATCCTGAAGATCCGAAATCCAAATCATAACTAATTTTTTGCATGTGTTCCATAAATCGTATTCTTGCATGTAGTGGTGATAATCCAAATTCATATGCATCAGTATTATCAAATGATTTTGTCGGGACTTGGTTTAATTGGCTTGATATTACATGGCATATGCTGCAGCTGGATGCAGCCTTCGTGTTAGTCAAAGCCTGGCCTAATTTTCTATAGCACTAATTGATAGCTAACTTCAATTTGCTGCACATCTAAATCTAGTTGTAATGGCTGTAGTGTTGCAATTTGGGCCTTGATATCACTAACTTCTTTGTTAATGACATCATGAGTTTCTTTTTTGAATTCAAATTTGATAGGCCTGCAGTATTTCGTAGAAGATGGTGTCTCATTTTTCCAAATATTCTTTGTTTGCCTTGTACTAGTCGAAGGCTCTGAATCTTCTAAAATCTTTTTTAATCGCAATGGTACAAATGATATCATGAACATATCTGTGTCCGAAATATTTTCACGTACTTCTTGTTTGTGTCACATCCCCATTTACAAAAAAGAATTAACTTTTTGTGTCCATATTTCTTTAACTCATTTCCTTTTATTGATTGTAGTAAGCGTTCGCCTGTGTGATCATGTAGAGATTGCAGTTGTACCTTTGCCAAAATTGGTGTGATTGTAATAGTGTCCTTTAATGGCAAACAGTCCATTTTAGCAGCTGTTATGTGATGATATGCTGGATACAGATTTGAGCTTTTTTCAATCGTACGTAATCTGAGCTGAATATATTGCTGTTTTGTTAATTTCAAATCCTGAAATAGTGCTAATGCTTCCTCATTTGTGAATTGTTTTGCATCGCTCGGAGTTGGTATACTTTTAAAAATCCTTTTTGTTCTCAATGGACTAGCTTTAACAACTTTTTCAATGATATCCACTTTTGTCAATTGTTTCTGTGATCGTAATTGATGCAGGAAAGTATATTGAATATTTTCATATCCGATTTCTTCATTGATATCCTTAAGCTTCCGCCTCTTAGATCTATCGCTACAGTTGTCCAGCGATTTTTGTGGTCTCCCACGAGTGTTTTGATTTCATAAGAACATGGACGTGCTCAGATATATTATACCCACTGAGTTTGCATCCGATGGTCACTTGCTTTTAAACCTCTTCACACTTTTTTCATACCAAATACGGGTAGAATGAAAAGGAATAAAAAACTTTTAATTCTTTTATTCATGTGCTATAAAATACCTGTTACAAATTTAACAACGCATTGCATAGATATAGGGTCATAGAATATTATTAGAGTCATAAAAACAGATCAAATAAAAATCCCTTCTAAAGTGGAATTCACAATATGTATACCTGTTTAGCGAAAACGTGTGTTTAAGCTTTTTATTCTACTATAAAATACGCTAGTGTGAACGTAGTGTAACGGATAAGGATGAATCGGGGCAGCTATACGTTTGTCTGATTATGTAACAATAATACAATTTTTTACCTATATTCTGTTCGATCACGATCAATATTCCCTATATCATAAAAATTTTTTAAAGGCAATAGCACATGATTTCTTTTCCTTCTGCAAACATTTTTGCGGAATAAAAAAAAATTCTCAAAAATTGTTCACCAATTAAAGCATTGATCGAAAATTAAATCAGTTTTAATTAAAAATGTATTCAAGTGAATTAAACGTTTAACTGATACTATTAATTTGCTTACTGGTGCAAATTTAAATAACTTTTGCATTAATATCACAAATTTTTTAATTGAAATCAATTTTTATTTTTTCTGTGGGATGCAAAATGCCGTAAGTCGGTTTCTTATGATCTTACTTAATGCAATAAACTTTGGACTACAAATAAACACTATCCCAAAGCAAAACTTAAGTTTTTCATTTATTAAAAATAAAATACAAATACGATCAAAGAACATCAGATGACAAATTTTTCTCCACCTTGCATATATTTTATTAAAGGAAAAAATGTTACTATAATACAGTGTTGCCATACATATGACATACATACCCTATGACTGATTCTGAGTCGATCTATTTAATAAAATTAAAATTTTGGAAATCGGTGACAAGCAAAAATTGGACTTTTGGCCAATGAAATAACATTTTCAGCCACTGTGCGGCGTTAAGTTCCCGCATTCCTGACATATATTATCTTGAGGACTTTAAGAGTCTGAGGCTTGTTAACATAGACTCGTGTCTTCAAGAAATCCCACTTAAACGAAACGGTTAAATTGGGCTAGAGATAAGGCGACCCAAAAATGCAGCCGTCAGGAAATTATAACAATAATCCCGCGTTTCTAAGGAGTATAGCGCAAAAACAAAAGTGGCCTTTAACGCCATTTGTAAAAAATTATCTGATCTTCGGATGGGGTAATTACTTTTGTGCCACTTTGCGCATTTTTTGTTTCTCCATTACCCTCGCCGGGAGTATATGGCTTCTACAAATCATCTTCATCTTTCACGAATTGTTGCAGTTGTTTTTGCATCTTCACATGTAAGATTTCACTGTTCTTGGAGTATCGATCCATTCACTTTTGCTATTTTGGCTTATATCAGTTTCGTTAATTTTTTCCCAGAGTGTGGCTGGCGGCTGCCTGACTTTTGCCATGATTTTATTCTCTCTTACAGGGGGAGGGGAGGTCAGGGAGCTTCTTGAATGGATTGTTTAAAGGGGGTTGAGCCACTTAATTTTTTAAATCTCAAAAACCTGATAAAAATGTTTCGTCCTCCGCCAGGGATCGAGCCTGGGGTTTCTCGGCAAGCCCTTTAACCATTGCCGCCACTTACCTTGCACATAAATTCCATTACAACTTGCTTACAAATGTTTACAAATATGATATGATTTTTGCCTATTTAACATACGCATAGTGCAAAGTGCCCACTATTATTTTAGCTTTACTTTGGCCTTAATAAAATGTATCCCCCAGAAAAGAGTTTCGTATCCAATCCACAATTTAGAAATTATTTGTGAACTAGGCCATAATTTCGATTTAATTATATATCATAGAAGCAATCTGTCAAATGACTTTGATGAAAGAGGACCATTACTGGGCGGTGCCCAAAACGACCCCAGAAAATATGGCACCAAAAATGCAGAATGGCCAAAATATTTATCACAATGTTTGTGCTTTCAATGTAATTCTTTGTAGTTGCGTTGCCTTTAAATGATTAGGGCCCTAAAATTTCAAATTTAAACTCCCGAATTTAAAAATCCTGATTTTTAATGAGCTGAATAACTATAGTTTTGGTTTTAAAAATCGCACGATAGATAGCATGGTTGGGTCTTCAGCCCAGGATTTTCCCATATATGGTATAACAAACACTGGCTGCCTTCGCTAGTAAAAGCTTAATTACATAGCCGGCCTTTGGCCGGGCGCAAGAATTTTCTCCTCTATGGTATAACAAGCACCGGCTCAGCAGAAATTTTCTGCACTTTGGTATAAGAAATCAAGATGTTAATACTATATCTAGGAATTTTTATATAACATTTTACAAAATTTATAAATTAAATAATTTTTTTAAGCTCGAGGTCTGTTTTTTTCTTTAAATTCTTTACTTTTTAATATTTCGAAATCTTTTGGATCATCTTCAGGAATAACGAGTCACAATTATCTTGTAGGTCTATTATTGAAGAGTCCAATTTATAAGTCAATGAAAAAGAGCCCCAAACTAAAAATTGTTTGGGCCAATTTTCATTCCGTGATGTTGGAGTAATTTTTCATTTCACTTAAAATTAGGGACGTAACGAATACCGATACGAATATATTGGCGATACTTCAGATTTTCCGATATATCGGTATGGGCGATATTTTGCTGTCGGTACGACGATATTTTTTGAGATATACCCTATTAAAAAGCAGAGCATAAAATTAAAACAGAATATTTAAATTATTTCATATAATAAATGAATCAACGAAAATGGAAAATAGTGTGGAGTCTCAAAATTTAGCGGCTGACTTAGCATTAGATCTAACTAAAATATTTGAGGCTTTTGAAAATAATATTACATATAGTTTATCTACCCATGATACAATGCTCGAATATTTCAAAGACAATTGTCTTAAATCACACCGAAAAAAAGTCTTATTAAGCTACTACACATGTGTGTCGGTCATGGGCACCTTCCATGAACGGTCCCTAGGGGTATACACTGCTGGTTCAAGGAAGGGGGAAAGAGTTGTCGGAGGTTTTTACATAGATGAACTGGGCGTAAAAGTTTCCTTTCGTCTGCCTGATGGATGTAGTGTCCTGCAGGCGGAAATCTCGGCTACAAAGCGGGCAACCAACTGGCTAAAGTATTACGTATATTTACTGATAGCAAGGCTGCGATTGCTTCCCTTGCGGGTGCCTACACGACATCTAGGTTAACTGTGGATACCGGATATCCTTGAATGAGATTGCTGAGCATTCAGGGTTAACGCTTATATGGATACCAGGGCACTCAGACTGCCCAGGAAACCAGATGGCAGATGAGCTGGCCAAGGAAGGTGGTCGCATGGATGACACATTCATTGATCAATTCATTGGCCATCCAATGGCTCACTGTAAGTCAGTCATTTGGCTCTAATATTATAGAATCGCGCAAGAGGGATGGACCTGTGAGTCCACCTGCTCCATATCCTCGGCACTATCGAATTGGCTCAACTCTGCAGTAACGCCATCTGAGTAACTGCTCTTTGAGATGGGCATTGGCGCTAGGTATCACAAAGGGACCGCTGAAGGAGCTTTTGTTGAACAAATCATAAGATGATCCGAGTAGGATGAGCCTCTTTCCACAAATGTTTAATTTTTTGTTAATTTTATCACGAATTCAAATTAAATCTTCGTTTTTTAAATTATATAATGTAATATCAATTAAAATATTACTAATCTTTTGGAAAAAACTTTCAAGCCCAATGTCTATTTTATAAAAAATATTAATTATACTTTGCTAGACCTGACGTTAACCTAATTCGGGTACGCTGAATCCAGTGCTGCTAACCGTTTTTTAAGGTTAGCTCAACATTTAATCGAGTAACGTGTTAGTTTATTGTGTAAACCTACAAAAATCTAAATTCTTGGCCAAACAAAAATAATTTTTTAGCAAAGTTTTAGTTTTTAACAAATTGGAAAATGAAGCTATGCTTCTATTTTTTTCTACACGTATAACAAACAAAGTTCCAAAACAAAGCCAGAAATAATTAAAATCTGTCTACAACTTTATTCACAAAAGCTGAAAAATACTAATTAGATTTAGCCATCCGAATAAAGGGCAAGTATGTTTTTAGAAAATGTTAAGGACAAAAAACTAATGGAGGTCAATAGAAAATTTTCCCCCTGGGGTCGACTCCTTTTATTTTGATTTCTGGCGAAATCAATAAAAGCAATTTATTTTTAATTTGTTTTTTCTTTACCCACTTACAACTTCAATTAATGTTGTGAGAATTCCAACTAATTGTAGTGGGGAATGTAAGAAAAGATTAACACACTGCTTTATTGTTGGTATTTTGTTTAAGCTTTGATATCGTTGCAAATAAGACTTTTTGAGTGTATGTTCTCATTCCCTCTGTAGTCTTGTTTGCTGATAGCTTTGGCCTTTCTAAAATTATTTAGGAGAACGTTTCCTGATGATCTGGCCTAAGCAACCAGTGAAATGCGCATAGGAACAGCTTATCCTCCCACAATAAATTTCAGTATTTTTTTTTTTATCAATTATTAAAAAAAAAGGGAATCAAGCACAACAAACAAGATCTTTTAATAAATAATTGTATTCCCAAAAACAACTTTGATAATAGCGGGTAGGAATGTTAGAAATAAATGATAGAGATGAAAAATGAAGTTGGGGTTGGTCTTACATTTGACCCGTCTACAGATATTTAATTTAAAAGAATAAGATAGGAAATTAAATAAGTTTATGTAATTATAATAGAATAATTTTTGTTTTCTGTCTATACTTTTATTATCTTTCATAGTTGACAACAAGGCGAATTCATAAAGGTGACATTTTCGAGTCATCTGTTTATTGTTTATTTATTTGTGTGTATACTGAATGTCAAGCTTTGTTTACATTTTGTGAAAAAATGAGTTAACATTTAATATTCAATAAAAATCTTAATACTTGAAAAAAACTTATTTAAATTTTATAAAACAAAAAAAAGTGAATATAAAATCAAGGAATAAAAAGTGTGTAAGGAATAATTGGAGCCACAATAAATTTGCACTACAGGAAAAAGATTTACCTTCTAAGGCAATTGTGTATATTTTATAAACAAAAAAAAAATCGCTTGTTTATGTTTTCAACAAATAATTTTGACATTCACTCCAACTTTTTACAAAAACAAAATACAAAGTATTTTTTTTTTTTAAAAAGGGATAGCTAGCATAACTCTATCTCATGATGTGGTCACCTGTATGAATTCGCCTTGGTTGACAATTTTGTTGTTTCATACCAGATTTAGTTTTAAAAATATTTTTGAAATTTTAAAAAACCAAATATCTCTGAAGAAGCTATCCATTGAGATAGCGAATAATAATTAATATTTTTTTTTTAAATTGACCTTGGACTTGACAATTTATTACGAAGAAATTATATATAGAAGGTCGAGAAAATTAATTAAACTAAACAATATTAATAATCTCTTACACTGTAATTTTGTATAATAAACCATTTACCCTACTTGAGTTTTGCAAATTTGAACTTGAATTCAAATTCAATATGCGTATCGGTATCGATATCGGCGATATTTTTGTTTAAGTATCGTTATCGAAATCGTGTCGGCAAAAAGCCGTATCGTTACATCTCTACTTAAAATGAATAAACACCCCCCACGAAAAAATGAAAAACAGAATTGAAATGAAAAATGAGCCCAACATCAACAAATGAAAACTGGTCCCAAATAAAATCAGAATTTTTGCGTTGGGGAAATTTTGGTTATATTTGATTTTTTACAATGAACACACATAAAATTTATGAATAATGTTCATACTTTTTGGTGTTCATAATATCTATGAAAAAATGTTTATATTTATGAAAAATTTTTTATTTTTTTGAATTGCCTAGCGATTCCCGGTATTTAATTATGTATGAATTTTTCCATAACTATTATGAAGAACGTTCATAATATTCTTATTTACAAAAATTCTTAAATATTATGAAAAAAATTCATAAATTATGTAGAATGCGCATAATTTAGGAAAAATGGAGAAGAATCATTTGGTACATATTGTTTATGGACAATTTCATTAATGGAAAAAATTACAGTTTATGAAATTGTTCATATGTAAATATTAAAACAATTATATATTATTTATTGACTTTGTTTATAATTTTTCTAAAACCGGTCTGATGCATGTTTCAAAATATTTAAATTATTAAAAGATTCTTATATTTATAAACATATTCCTGTAAAATAAAAAATTAAATAAAGTTTTTCTTAAAAAATATGTATGTAGGTATATGAATTAAACGGAAACTAACGGTTTCAACTTGCAGAGTATTGTTTAGCATGCTGTGAGTAAGAAGAGTATAACATATAATGTTCTCCGTCTTACACACTGCATGTAATGAAAACATAAAATTACTTGATTTCACTTTGTCTTAAGAACGATGGCCACGTTCAAACTGACCATGCACATTGCCATCAACAAATATTAAATTGCCTTTTGTTTTTGTTTGAGATGATGTGTTTCAGCTGTCACCTAATTTAATGAAATTGTACTCCCAAACAGGGCTTATCGAGGAGCAACGCATTTTTAATTATCGCTTGAGCCGCGCCCGACGCATCGTAGAAAATGCTTTTGGTATATTTGTATCCCGATTTAGGGTGTTGCAAAGAGCAAATGGGCTTTCGCCAGAAAAAGTTGAAACAATTGTATTGACGTGCTGCTATTTGCACAATTTTTTGAGGAAAAAAATGTGAATCAATACATATCTGAAGGCTCAGTTGATAGTGAGAATTTGCTGGTTGGAAGAATAGTTGATGGTTTATGGAGGGAAGATTCCCATTTTACACCATTACAAAGCAGTCACTCAATAAATTCGTCAAACACTGCTAAATTAATAAGGGATCAATTTTGTAGTTATTTTAATAACGAAGGTCAAGTTTCTTGGCAAAAAAAAATTGTAAGCACCAAAAGAAATAAATTAATATACATTATATCTAAAAAGCACTTACCATTGTATCATTTTCATATATCATGGACGTTTGCGATGCTCACGGCTTCTCATTGTCTCTAAGAAAATCTATCGGTTCAAAATAGTACAAGTTAGGTTCGCACTCCTCTTCTACTCCGGGGCCACTTTTCTCGAACTTCTCAATTCTTCTTAGTTCTTTTCTATAAGCGGTTCTTAATATATTAATTTTTTGTGTTAAATCTTTTTTTCCGCGTTCGGATACTTTTCTTTGTATTTTTGAAGAAGAACTTCATACTGAGAATTTTTCTCATCTCTGTTGCTGTATTCCTTGGATTTAACCTGCCATAAAGCAAGCAAACCACGGTATACTTCAATAAATTCAAGTATAAAATTTGTTCCTCCATTTTTTTTTTTTAAACACAAAATTTTTACCGTACGGTGTTGTCGCTGCGAAAACTGAATAAAAATGCCATTTGACGTTTTTCGCAGCAACACGTCAAATTCGCTTCAAATCATAGTAGCGGCGGCAGTGAAAATCTAAATTGTTTTGATTTTCGTCAAACTCTCATTAACATACACTAGATTCAGACCGTGATTTAAAAATCATGTCTTTTTTAATTATGTTTGAAAGTTGCTTCCAAAAACACAACATATTCAAATGAAGATTTTTTCCCCATGATTTTAGGGTTGATTTTCTTTCCCCATTATCGGTAATTCTTCTTTACTTGCTTATTTATAAAAACAAAAAATTTTAATGCTATAATTTTAATAAATAATAATAAAATGAAGCAACATAACAAAAATACGAATTTGTGCAAAGAAAAATATAAAAAGAGACACATAGATCAGAAAATGTGTTTTTTTCTCTACCCCTCTTGCTTCACTACACCGTTCGCCGACAAACACCAAAAATCATGTCTTAAAAAACATGGAAAAAATCACCGTCTGAACCGCGTGATATATGTACGTGTGAGATTTTATCCACAGACCCAATAAAAAAAAACTGAGTTTGGCAAATCAATTTGATACGTGGCCATCGTGCTTTAGCGTGCGCTGGGAAAAGGTTAAAAGAAAAGAATACAAAATATGTATATGTTTTAAAATCTTTTTCGTTTTTAATCTTAAATATCCAGAAGAAGCTAATCTCTTCTGGGTGTTTATTGGATACTTTTTTTACAAATTAAAAAATAGCAAAACTAACATTAAAGTTTCTACTTTGTGTAATGAATTAAATGCTTAATTGAAGAAAGATTCTATAAATAAGTCAAAAAATTTATTTTGCACCTATTTTTAAATAAAAAACTTAAGTTATGCTTATTTTATTTAATCCTTGAAGTACTTTTATTTGTTAATTCTTAAATTAAAAAAAAAATATATATAAAAATAACCACAATACTAATTATATATAAAAATGTTCATAAATATATGTATATATACTTATACTTATATAAAATTATAAATTTTCGGCCATGTTCTGAAAATCGAATTCACGTGAAATTGAAATTTGTCAAAAATTTCCTGTAGCCCGTTTCTGTATTTCTCGCATCGTAAAATTTCCCGCATGAAACAAGTGAATTATAACAAAAACAGTGCAATATGAAACAAAAAATGGTTTTTCTCACATAAGTGTTTCTGTATATTTACTTTGGGAGAATTATCTGTCATTTAAATAATTTTCCAGCATTTATTGGAAGGATGTGAGAAAAAGTGTTTCTGTATTAATATTTTGCTAAAAGTTTCTCACAAGAACTGTCAAAATAAGTTACATTTAAAATTGATGCGAGAAAAATAAAATTTTAATAAATGGAGCACAAATTATGTATGTATGTATGCAAGTATGTGTATAATTTTTTTTTTATTTGAAGGGAAAGAATTTTAATGATGAAAATAAATAAAACACAATTGTTAAATTTTTTTATTTTAATTTTTTTAAGCCCTTCATTGCTTTCGTTTTATGCAGGGCTGCCAGATAAATTTTTGAAAAAATCGTTAATTTCCTAAGAAAGAATAAAAAAAAATCGGCTAATTTGTTTAAAAAAATCGGAAAATTTAAAATTTATTTTGACAAATTTTTTTCGATTTTTATTAAAACATAATCAAAAAAATTGGTAAAGTTCATGGGTAAAATACATATTTTATACATACTTAAACTTGAGGTATATTTAAATAAAATTATGTATTTTATTTTTCTCTTTAATCCGATAACAATTTAAAATTTCAGACTGTTTTTTTTCCTGAAAATATCGCTTAAAGGCGTAACAAAATATCATATTGAACTTGCCAAAAAAAGGCCAAAATTTCCTATAGTGCATTGATTAAAAATGGTGTAATAGTTTAATGTATTGATCACATAAACAAATGTATTAAATAATCTAAGGAAATAAAAATTTAGCAGTTTTCCTTCGAAATTTTAATTTTGCCCATATATTTTTAAGCTGCCATGTTTTTAAAGATCTCGTTGTTCTGTGGAGCAAAATATAGTATAATCATACTAAACTAATTAAAGTTATTTTATTTCGAAGACTGAATAATATGTTCACCAGAAAAAATCAGCAAATCGGCACTTTGCCAATTTTGGAACAAAAAATCGTCAAAATGACGATAAATCGGCAAATCTGGCAGCCCTATTTTTATTATATCTATTTCCTTCGTTGACGTTTCGCTTGCATTTGACATTTAATTACTGGAAGTATTCCAGTTAAAACAGAATCTGTGTTGTCTGTTCTCGCAATCAAATACAGAAACACTTTTTTCTCACAAATCGAGAAACGATGGAATTTTTTGTTTCACACTTAATGTGAGAAATTTTGCAATGCGAGAAATACAGAAACGAGCTACTGATTTCAAAAGTAGTTTAGGTAGGGGAAATTGGTCGTCAAAGTATAAGATATACAAAAGAAAATATTTTTATGAACTTTGATTACGGTAGAGATTCCAAAATTGGTTCGATTTCAATTCCACGTGATTTCGTTTTCCAGAACATGCCCGATTATATTTATAATATTATAATTATAAATATAAAATTATAAATAAATATACACATTTTATGTATTTTATTTATCAATCTAGATAATAAATTCATAAATATTATGAAAAATTTCATTAAAAAAATATAAAATGTTTTGTACAAAAATCAAAAATATATGAAATATATATGCAAAAAGTTCATAAATAATTTAAAAAGCATTTTCATTTATGCTAGGAAAAAGTTCTGAAATTTTTATGAACGAGTTCATAAAAAACCAGTATTCATAATACTTAAGAACAAATTCATAAATGCTAAAATTTAGTACATTGGCAAATTTTTTTAGGAAATTTTACATAAATACAAAGTATTTCCTCATATCGTTACCTAAAACGCCCTAACTAACCAAAAACTAAAAATCGACTTTTTCATTGATTCTGATATATTGCATCAACGCAAATGTCCACAACAAATTTTGGAATCTTTCGACCAAAATTAGAGATTTTATTAACAAAAAGCCCTATCTACAAAATATTATACGATAAACGCTAATAGACATAACTAACAGTTTGCATTATATGCAACATTGTTATTTGTCAAAACCACTGGTAGGTTCAGCAAGAAAAAAAAGAAGAAAGAATAAAATTTAAACAGTTTGAGGCAATTTATCAATTTACCATTTTAAATAGTTTTTTGCTTCTCCTGTAACATTTCAAAGCGTTAGATAGGGCCTTTTGCATTTTAGGTAACGATATATACTATGAATTGTTTCCTAAAAGTGCCATATCTAAATTTTCCCTGTATTTTGTATATTTTAATAATTTTTATATATAAACCATGAAAAAGTTCCTAAAATCTTTCATTGGCATATTTTTCATAAAATATTCATAAATACTATGAATTATTTTTTTGTGTGAAGAATCGCCCCATTTCATCATATTTAATTTTATTTTTTAGGGTTATTTTCAAGTTATTGGTTTAATTTTTCATTTTTCACAATGAGGTCATATTGCATTATGAAAAGTAGCCCCAAATTTGGGGTAAATTTTAATTATTTTTTTGGGGCCGTATGTCGCAGCGCCCCATTACTGGCATCATATCCTCTCTTGCATTTATATGAGCTATTCCGAAAAACAAAATCTTTTTATCTTTTAATAAAAGACGTTTTTAAAGAGTTAAATTTTCTTTTTGTGGAAATTGGTATTTTCAATCAAATCTTCCTGACGGCTATTACTAGTTGAAAAAACTGTTTAAGGCTAGTTTACACGGTAATACAATGTATTACGACTTTGTGGAATCAAAATATTATGAAATTCTCTCCGCGGTTAAAATAAAAAAAAAAATGAAAATCTGTTGGTAAGTATTTTTCATGTTTACACGGATGGTTTAAGTAAAATAAAAGCAAAGTGAGTTAATAACAAAAAAGCAGATGGTTGCAGTTTTACAATATTTACAAAAACAACATGAACATTTCCTGAGTTGATTCTGCTTTTTTTTGTAATTTTATAAAAATGTTACTACTTTCAATATACACCGTTAAAATGCGACTCTGGTGTGATGAGTTTACATAAGTTTCTAAAATGGTTTAGAAAATGAACATTTACCCACTGATTGTCATATTTTTATCCGTATTCTCTCTTACTCAATGCATTTTGCATTTACATGAAAAGATTTTTCTCATTCTACATCAGTTTTTGACATGTAGTAACACATTGTATTACCGTGTAAACTAGCCTTTATCAGCATCCTAAAATTATTTTAAGTCTTTAATCATTTTCAAAGATCTTTTAGATATTTTCTATAGTACGTTTTTTTATTGTGTTTTTAAGAAATCGAATAAAAAACAAAGATATGAAAATTATCCATTGATTGCTTATCTGCCATGAAAGCCTGAGTTGTTAAAGACACCATGTTGGTTTCTTTCAATTTGAAATTATTAATTTTATAAAAAAATGCCAACTAAACTACTGTTGCATAAAATTGAATTACGATTCAAGTGCAGGCACAGAAATATATTGATTACAATTTTAAAATAAGCTCCGCCTTGTTATTTTAGTTTTCTTTTTTCTGGGCTCTTTCTTTTCAAAGAATACCAATAGAGGTTAATACAGGTTTGTAAAATGTGATTATTTTGCATGCATCCGGTATTTCCTTAAAAAAATATGCACAATGACAACTGGGCAAGTAAAATGCAACCATTTAAGAAATCGACAAATTTTTGAACTAAAACAATTCACTTGAAAGGTTTCATTGAAAACAACGTTAATAAACAGGTTAGTAAATTTTAAATACAGGATGGCGCATAAGTAACGTTATGATGTATTTAATGAATAACTTTTTTCTTTCTGATTTTGCTTAACGTTGGCATTTATTAAAATTAACTCCCTTGCCCACAATGTCGTCAAAAACATTTCTTTCGCACATTCAAACTGAAAACAAAAACAAATTTTAGTTTTTAATTATTGTTTTCAATATAAAAATGCGAAAGAAATATTCTTGTCGATATTGTGGGAATGGCAGTAAGTGTATAGTTTAGAAATATGTTCACATTTTGTTTTGAAGTTAATATTTTTCAAATAGTGCCCATTGTTTGCTTCGACCTGATGTGTTCTTTTCTTTTCCCATAAATATTCTTATCTTTTTTCTCGGATATTTTTATGTAACCCAAAAAAAAAAAAAAAAAAAAAAAAAAAAAAACGGGTGCCGTAAAATCGGGCGAACGCTGCTGCCAGCACAGAGTACTGGGGTCTAATCACCGCATTCGATATCGAGTAAACTATCGTATATTTCTGCATACGTTAGGCAGTGACGTATCGAATGAAAACTTGAGTGATGTAATGGCGTTGGTTACTAGATATCGAATGCTATCATCTCAAATTACGATACATTTCATTCAATATCGAGTGTCATGATACCAAAATAAAAAATTTCGATCAATTTGGCTCGATGCGGTGATTAGGGCCCTATATACCGAGCTGTCACGAGATGGAAGATATTGCGTTGTTTATGTCTCTTTCTTCGAAAGCCTGCGTTTTTACATTTCTCTTACATGACCCAGTACCGAATTATCCGTGCGACTTAAGTTGAGAAGTCGCTCAGAGCGACCTATATCTTATGTGGGCCACGTTGCTTTGGTTACCCTGTAGCCATCCATCTTCCTCCATTTATCATTAGCCATATCCAGATAGTGTCGGCAGATTTCGCTTCTGATAGTTCCCAAGGGTGTTGCAACTGGCAAACCCTGCAAAATTATAAGAGAGATTAGTTAACTATTAATCGGCTAATTAACTCCGAAAATGACTCTGTGCCAAAAATGTGCTCAAGAGCGGCTCTCTGAAACTATTATTTTTGAAGTTCCGGAACAGTTTCAAATATTTTAAAGACTTTGTGTGTGATATTTAAGTTTTACCTTCCCCCGTATTCATAAACGATTATTAAATTTAACAAACACCAAGAAAACTAACAATATAATAACGAAATGAGATTGTAAGTAACTGACATGAAAAAACTGCACAACAAAAAAAAAAAAAAATATCAGTATGAGTGCTGGTGATTATAATCACAGGTCGGCGAAAAATTGGTTAAAGAAATTTTCACGAGAAAATTTGTTTTGGAAACCTTTATTAAATTTAAAATATATATATATTAATATTGCCATTAATAATTAAATCGTTTCCTTACAATTTATTTTAAAAAGTCACTTTTTATCTTCTCTATCTAAATACAGTGATACAGTGATCCAATAAAGTCAAAACCGAATTAAGTACACCTAACATTCAAAAAAAACAAATAAAATACATTATGTTTTAAATAAAAGTTTATTAAAACTTGTATGTATTTTTTGTACATATATTAAAGAACTCAAAACCATAATTTTTCTTAAAATATAACGTTTATATAAAAAACAACAACAAAAACTTCGTAATATCGTTAATTCACATAAAAAAAAGTTTACGTACACTAAATAAAAAATATTTTAAAAAAAGTCAAAAACGAATTTAAAGATTAATTAATATTTTGTAGGTCCTCCATCTGCATCAATTACCGTTTGAAGACGTCGACGCACTGTGGCTGAAAATTGAATTTCATCGGCCAAAAGTCCAATTTTTTGTCATCGCCGATTTAAAAATGTTAATGCCATGCGATAGCAAACATATTAGAACTAAGGTATCCAAAAAACTAGATTAAAATATTCGTAATTGTGGCTGTGGCATGCTGCTGGAAACAAATATTTTATTTTGTTTTAGAAAAAAATTATTTTTTGTAAATTTGATCAGAACTAAATTATGATTTCTCGCAAACCGTTATCAATAATTGGTCGAATTTTTTTTTGTTATATTAATGGGATAGTAGTCTTTAAGAAATGGATCATTACATCAATGTATCGTTTATACCTGATGTGTTATTAAATATTGCCTCAGGTTCTATATTTTAGTTAAATCCGAATTTTAGAGGAGTAGAACTTGTTAGGGTCAAAAGGGGTCAAAGAGATTTTAGTACCATCAGAAAGATGAAGGTGTCCTCTTTAACCCCATATATACTTGTGCAACTGTTTGGAACTGTCTGTTGAACACTTTTTTCATTTTAATGAAATTACTCGCAACATTTTTTTTGCTCTTTTGATTTAAGCTGCTCATATGACTGAAATATAACACAATGGTTTGCGAGCGTTTTGTTTTGAAAAATAATTTTGATTCTTATGAACGGCAGAACATATTTGAATGAAATTTTAAACTGTCATGGCCGGGTAGCTTTTGTGTTGAATTGGAAGAACACTGGTCCATGGAGGGTCGGGAGAGTGACTTGCGGACCTCTAAAATTGGTAACCTCGGAAATTCAAACTTTTAAAAAATTCACCAAAAATATATTTATGGATTGCAAAAAAAAAATTTAACTTAAGCTGAGTTACAAAAAATCTGCTTAAATGCTTAGGTTATCTCCTTTGCTTTTGGAGATATTCGGATAAAACGGATTTTTTGGCTTGATTTTTATTATGTTTTATGTCAAACTGTTATCAATAGTGGGTTCAAAATTTTTTATATTGGTAGTAAAGCAGTCTTTAGACAATGTTATGTTGTATTACTGTACCGATTATACCTGCTGTGTTATTAAATATTTTTTCAGGTTCTATATTTTAGTCAAATTGAAGTTCAGAAGAATAGAATTTATGAGGTCAAAAGGGGTTAGAGAAATTTTACTAGCTGTAGGTAGGTGAAAGTATCCACTTTAAACCCAAATGCACTTTTGTACCTGTTTGGACCAGCCTATAGAACACTTTTTTAGTTTGTGTAAAATTATTCGCAACATTTTTTTTGCTCTTTTAATTTTACCTATTCATATGACTGAAATATAAGTGTACCAAGCCAAGTATTTTATATTATATAATTACCAATACCTGTGGGATTTTAAGCGTATCCTACTTAAGCCCATTTTAGTTCTTTATTCTACCTTATTTTGCTACCTAGGAACACAGTATAATGCCAGCTATGTATAAAAACCAGTGGTATTCGAATAAAATCTCAAATTTCAAAATATATCTAAGCAATAACAATCTAATTTTTTTAATATCTATAAAAATGGAGAGCTTCAGCTATAAAGAATTATCCGAAGAGTATTTTAAAAATAAAAAGGAGGAAGATGTTTTAAGTTACATTGAAGGAAAACTCAATATATATTCCTGCAGCACTGAAATACGATCGGAACTGCAAAATAAAATAACCGATTTCGTCAAAAACTTAAAAAAGCGCTTCAAACAAGTTGGATGGAGTAAACCTAGATTTTACAACAGTTTTGCAAACTGGTGAGATGGCGAACTCAGTGTCCAGATATCTTCAGAAGGTACAAATGAAAAGAACCTTGGGAGACCAAAGAAATCACTTGAGAACTGTAGCGATAGATCTAAAAGGCGGAAGCTTAAGGATATCAACGAAGAAATCGGGGATTAAAATATTCAAGAAGCTTTGCTATATCAACTGCGATCACAAAAACAACTCACAAAAGTAGATATTATTGAAAAAGTGTTTATCGCTAGTCCCAAGAGAACAAAACGGATTCTTAAAAGTGTTCCAACGCCAAGCGATGAAAAACAGTTTTCAAATGAAGAGGCATTAGCATTATTTTTAGATTTGAAGTTAACAAAAGAGCAATATATTCAGAGTACGTGCAATTGAAAAAGGTTCAAATCTGTATCCTGCTTATCATTACATAACTGCTGCTTAGAAGGGATGTTTGCCACCAAGGGACACTATTAAAATCACACCAATTTCGGCAGAGGTAAAACTTCAAGGTCTACTTAATCATACAAATCAAATTTTTCAAACAAAAAAAAATTTTGAGTAAAAAATTCTAATAATTCAACACACCGATTTTTATGCAATAAGAACAGTAATGTTTTCTAATATGTCCATTATTTTCTAGAAAATTCTGATCAATATCGAGTGGTAAATTGTATTGCCTTTTTTGAACAAAAAAAAAAAATTTAAAGCCGTTTTCCGGGATTGGGAATTTGGGTATTTCTTAATCAAAAATGGGGATGTTTTTCAGTCCACTGTCTTAAGAACTTTTTAATCTACATAACTGCCAAAATTCATTATGATACCTTAATTCATGTTAGATTTATAGAATGTCAAACATTAAAATTATTATTTATATAGTGTAAATGAATAAAAGGGCTTTCAACATGAGTAAAAAATAATAATTTTAAGGTTTGACATTCTATAAATCTGACATGAACAAAGATATATTAATGAAATTTGGCAGTTATGTAGATTAAAAAGTTCTTAAAACAGTGGGCAGAAAAACATCCCACTTTTTGAATAAAAAATACCATAATTCTCAATCTCAATCATTAGCATTTTCATACTAAATGCTAAAAAACATCAAAAGTTCAACTTTGACCTTAAATTTCTCAACAACTACTGAACTGAATTTAACAAAATTAACACTGCAAAAAAGAAGTCTTCTCTCCTGCAAAAAAAAATTTGCAAAATTATGTCTATCGGTTCAAAAGTTACAGATTTTTGGCCGATGAAAAACGATTTTCAGCCACTGTGCGACGCATGCTTCTCACTAATCTTGTTGTGTTATTTTCCGATATTTTTCGCCATTCTGTTAACAAGGCATTTCTTAGCGATTCCTTCGAAGTGATTGTATGTTTTCGAATCCTTTTTTCCAACTAATCCCAGATATGTTCTATTGGATTAAGGTCCGGTGATTGTGGGGGTGTATGGAGCTGCTTACTGTTGTACAGAAGCCATTCCTTGAACAAATACCACGTGTGCTTGGGGTCATTATCTTGCTGAAAAAGGAATTTTTTTGCTTCTTACACCAATTGCGACGAACTTTGTTTTATATTATTCCGTAAAATGCTCAGGTATAAATGTTTATCCATTGTATTTTCGATAAAAAAAAAACCAATTTCCCCGCCCCAGCTGCTGTCATACACCCCCAAACCATGACGTTACCGCTACCATGTTTGACAGTTGGGATTAAGTTTTTTTAAATTCATCTCCTCATTAGGCTGTCTCCATATTTTATTTGCACCGTCTGGTCCAAATATATTATATTTTGACTCGTCGCTGAATAAAACATTGTCCCAAAAAGATTCTGACTTATTAAAATGCTCTTCCCAAAATCCAGCCTCTTTTTTTGTTGACTACAGATATTAAATGTTTTTTCGAGGAATGCGGGCGTTGTACCCAGCTCTATGGAGAACATTTCTAATGGTTTGTGGATGCACGCTTGTATTTGAGCTCTGTAACAATTAGTCCCTTATTTTAGGAGCAGATTTTTTGGGATCAACTTTAATTGCGTTTACAATATGGCGGTCTTCTCGTTTGGAAAATTTTTATGGACGACCAGACCATGGGTTTCACCGAAAAGTTTTCATTATATAAAAAAGATTCTATAATACTTTGTATACTGGAGTGGGTTTTTCCTATAATATTTCCTATTTCACGTAAAGATTTTTTTTCCAAATACAATTTTAAGTAAAATTTTCGAACTTCAATTGATATTTCTTTTCCTTTACCCATTCTGCAGCCTTTTAGTAAAGTCTACACACAACTAAGAAAACAAATCAGCAAAAAAAAAATTTCTTAAATGATTTGTACACTTCTTATTTAAAAACATATTTATGAAAACCGTTACTTTTACAAAAACAATAACCCAAATGTTATATGCGCTTGTTATGTACTTAAAGTTTTTTGGCGTAAATTTTAGCTCTTATTGGAATTTTTTATAAATGTATCTGTTACCGCTAAAGCAAATGGGAAAAAAGTTCATTGTAAGAATAAAGTGGTCTTTAAAAATTCTAAATGCAAAGGGAACAAATATTATTAAGAGAAATATGTTTTTCATTAGGATTATTAAGAAGTTACAAGGTGTACTTAAACTTTATTGGATCACTGTAAGTATTTAACCCCTTGTTTCCTGATCGAACATGTGTTAAATATTAAATTATAGACGAGTAGAAATAAATCTTTTTTAGAAAAGCAACATTATTTTCATTATCATTGTGGTTCATTTTTAAATCTTTCATCACCTGTTTCTTCACAAAACAAAAAAAAAAAAATTAATGCAGCGATTGGTGAAATGCACAAATGAATGAACGACTGAGCGAACGAATGTTACAGGTGCCAATAATCATGTCTTCTTGTAAATGACTGTGTAATAGATTTGACGAAACATTTCCGCTGGACGTATCTGCCATATTCAACTATTATTAAAATCGTATTTCAATACTTTGTTGCATTACAAGCGAACACATGTGATTTAACAAGCTGTTGCTCATATATTTCTTCTATTTAACCCTTAACATTAAATTATGAATGGGAAAATTTGGGATGTACAACAAATTTAATATTGTTTATTTTATATTAGTAGTTATAAATGAAATAGAATTCGTTCGAAAATAGCAAGTTTTAAAATTCATAAGAGGGTATATAAGTTTATATTTCTGTTTGTTTTCCCTACATTATTCATCTTAGACTCTATGAAGTATTTAATTTAGGTACTAAGTCCTTTCCGTCATTTGTCGGTCAAAATGATTTTTTCAAAGACTCCAGATTTGATTTCGACTAGGTAGTCGGGAACCTATAATCGAATGTGAACCAATAATTTCGGTTCCATTTTACAATATTTATAGGGATCATATCAAGTCTATTCTTTATTTTATGGATCTTACCCAAATCCATTTATTTATCTTTCCCAATATAGAACCAAGTGATTAGAACACAATTTGCGTACTTTAAAAAGCCCCCGAACAATGTTGGACGTAATATTTCTTATCAACGCGTTATTATCTAAGACTAAACGACTTATAAAATGAAAGAATAAAAGATGCTAATCAAAAGAAATTAGAAAGAATTTGTGACGACTTCGATTCTGGTAATACGGAGGCTTTCTACTAGGGCATAAAGAATATGAAGACAAGTTCCAGCCGAGGATAAACAATAATCTAGACAAAGATGGAAACATGCTGAATGAAGACAGTGCAATACTAAAGAGGTGGGAAGAGTATTTTACGGCTCTACTAAACGTACGAGAGCACCCCATCGATTTAGCGACTTAGAAATAAGTTGGCAAAGAAAATCGTCATCAACCTATGATGCACTATACTCAACCCAAAAAGTTTAATTGGCGACTTCAAAAACAACAAGGCCACTGGGGATGTTAGCCTAGTCATTGAACTTTTTGATTGATATGCACAATATGGGCAACATAAATGATCCCAACGATTGGCAAAATGAGACTATAATTCCCGTACACAAATTACAGAGCGAAAATTATAGAGGTATAACACTGCTGAACACTCCATACAAAATCATATCAAACATAATTGCCCAGCCCCAGCAACTTAAGCCAGATATTTGAGATTTTTTATTTGGACTCCCCTCCCGTAGTGTAGATAAAATAAGTAAGAATTTTTTTTTAATTCAATTCCTAAGGTAAAATCGATTACCTTATATCATGTGATACAACTAACAGAGGTAGATGTAAAATGCAAAAATATCATTATTTTATCAATAATTAAATTGGAATGTGCTTGGTAGTTTTTTTAAATTTTGGGGACGAAAAAGTGCAAAATATAATTGTAGTACTTTTTTGGTAACCCATTTATCTTCTAAAGTAATAAAGATAGTAATAAACTTTAACTTATGTTCTCCTCTCCTAAAGAATCTCTCACATACATCTTGGTACTTTTCAGAAATTCGAGTACTCGAATTTTTGAACTTTTTTTACACGTCTATTTATAAGTACGTATTAAATACACAAATAAAATTCAAAATAACCCAGCGGGAAAAAGAAGAAGTACGTATGCCTTCTAGAAGGTATGTACACCTCTTCTTTTGAATAACCAAGCCCTGCTTGCTCCATTTCATACTTATATCTTTTTTACACACGTTGTCATTGCGGGGTAGGCCTTTCGCTCTCGCTTCTTTGGCAGGTACAACTGGATAAAAAAAGTAATTCTTTTTCTTTTGCTTTGGCAAAAAATAAAACAAAAAATGCTACTCCTTCTCTTCTCCCTTCTCAAAGAAGCGAGTGTAGAATGTGTATCTTATTTTTGATACGAAAGAGCCGAGACGTTCCATGAGGCATTCTTAAGCAGCTAGATGAGAATGGTAATTGAATTAAAAAAAAATGTCTAAGCAGGCCTTTAATAAGGCCAGAAGAAAGAAGGTCTTCTGAGTTTATAATGTTTATAAAATAATAATTTTATTTGACGCGATGTAACATACATACATATTTATTATATAGAATGATGCCAGTGTGGATACAGGGGAAGGAAAATTAGATACTACCACCACCGCCCCCCAAACAAAAAAAATGTCCCCATTTCTATGGAGTTTATAAAAGAAGTTTTGCAAAATAGGATGTTTAGTTAAATGTTTGACCTCCAACACCAGAAACTTAAGCTGTATCCGCTCCTGAGTTATGCATAGATATACATATTTACATATGTGTATGTATATAATTACATATCGCACTTGTTCCTCGAAACAGAGTCAACTCAAAATTTATAAATTTTCAGTAGAGACAAAAAACTTTTTTTTATATGTATTCTTATATTACAAATGGGGATAAAACTGCATTTTTAAGGCAAAATACTAGAGAAATATATCTTAGATTTTTACAGTGGGTAGATGTGGCCACTGTTTATCGTTTTCTGGCAAAAAGTGAAAATTGAAAAATTTTGAGTTGACCCTGTTTAGAGGAACAAGTGCGATATGTTTATATTTTATATTTTAATCATATATGATCATATCAATTTTCTTACTCAGCCACACAAAAATAAGGGGAAGGGAGAGGAGCATACATAAATATTCCAGAAACTGCTAACATAATCTTCACAAAACATCATACATAGGCAATTAAACTTCCAATACCCGTTTTTTTAATTATTTCAATACTTTTGGGTCGTCAATACTAAGTTGGCCAACCCCTGTATGTATAGCTCCAAAATTTTAGCGAGGGGTCAAATATACTATTCGTCGGCAAAATACCAAATTTTAGCTATTTAATTAATACTGAAAAAAGATGTTATGGATTTTGGGCCGAGCTTACCCACCAACAAAGTTAAATATATTTTAAATAATATTGGAAGAATATCTCAAATAATAAATTCCTTAAATTGTTTAAAGCCGAAATTCATTAAAAATTGTAAAGGTCAAAACAAAACCGTACAAATTGTATGGTAAACATGTAAAAATTTTGCATTTGTACAAATATTTTGTGTTGTTAATTTGCTGTTTGGACAAACATTTGAAGCAGTGTATCCATTTCAGGAAAAACATTGCAGTGGGAAGACGTTGAAAGAGAAGAAGCATTAAAATCATTTCAGGCTTTTTGTGGCATTATTTGCCAGAATATAGCTCGTTCTTTAAACCACTCTACGCCAATGTCTTTTCCTTTATTTTAAATTTTTCCTCCGTTTTAAACAAATGGCAAAATAATTGCCACAGCACTGTCGTCTACTACATTCATTGAAAAAAAACAAAATTAAAAAATTCTGTGCATTTATCAAAAATAAAATTTGGGAATTTAGCACGTCATAGAGTAGTCTTATTAATGCCCTTAATTTCTACAAAGAAATATATGGTCGTGGTCGTACCTAACAGTTATCTTTACCTATCCGGTAAAACTATTTTGGTATTTTCAACGTTAATTTGGTCTACGTATTTTTTCCTTTAAGTTTTAATTTTAAATATGTCAACATTTGTATTTTTATTAATTTTTGGAATTAACCGTCAAAAATCGATAGTGTAAAATACAGTACAGTTTAACCAGTAGGTAAGACAAACGTGCTAAAATTATGCAAAATACGTTACACCATAGATATCCATACACAGTTAGATATCTATTTGTAGAAATTACGGGCATAAATGTAAAAAATTAAAGTTTGTACAAAAGTTGTTTGTGTTGTTTATTGGTGAATACAAATCGGAATCAAAGTGTATGTTTGCCAAGCCATTTGTGTGGTTTATGTTGCCCATAACAAAAAATCATGTTGAACAAATGGCGATAAATTGAGTTACTGGCCCGCAGTAAAACCTTATTTTCTAAGTAGGTAAGGTCAAAATTAATTCCGTATCCAGTATTTCAGTGGGAATTTCTTATTTTAACGGTCATTATTATAATTGCTGCGGAGCTTTACGGCCATTCTGGGTTCACTGTCACTGCCGCCCTTTTTCTTTATACGGGCTTGGGACCGGCTGATCCTATAAATTGCGACTAGGCAGAGTTATAGTAACTATAATATGAATGTGGGAATTATTTCTATTTATATTATTATTTTTATACCCTCCACCACCACTGTGGTGAATGAGGGTATACTAAGTTTGTCATTCCGTGTGAAACTTTTTTATTAAACATCTAAGACCCCATAAAGTATATATATTCTGGCTCCTTGAGTAATTCGAAGTCGATTTAGCCATGTCCGTCTGTCTGTCCGTCTGTCTGTCTGTTGAAAACACGCTCACTTTTGAAAAACGCAAAAGAAAAGAACAAACTTGGTCTCAAATTGCTTGTAGTTATCCTAAGCAGCTTGGGATTGAAATCCAGCAACATCGGTTCAGTAGGATCAGAACTATGAATCAAAATGTGGAACCACCACCCTGAAAATATTGATAATTTTGATACAAAAACTAACATAACTGGTTTATTAATGCACGGAATGATATAAAATTTTGCTCGAATTTGGTCTGTACGACTGCAAATCATACTGGTAAATTTCGTGACGATCGGTCCATAATTTACCATAGGCCCCATATAAACCCATCTCGAGGAAAACAGTTTAGTACGCCTAAAACCGCAATAAATAACGCTATCATACTAAAATTTGGTACGTCACAGTTTTATAGGACCAGAAATCACACTGTAAAATTTTTTGAAGATCGGTCCATAATTGGCACTATGCCCCATATAAACCCTACTCCCGGAAAACAGCTTAGTACGCCTAAAACCGTAATAAATAACGCTATCATACTTAAATTCGGTACGTCTCAGTTTTATAGGACGAGAAATCTCACTGCCAAATTTCGTGAAGGTTGGTCCATAATTTACCCTAGGCCACATATAAACCCTACTCTCGGAAAACAGTTTATTGCGCCTAAAACCAAATAATGCCCACTTTGGAAAAATAATAAAATTCGCCTTAAACCATTACAGATATAGATATTGCGGTAAAATGTCTTACTTAAATTCATATGGCCAGAAAAAATATCATGCAAATTTGTGAAATTTTCTGTTAACGCTAAAACTAATTAATTGCTGTATTGAAATTTATTCTAATTTATTTTTTGTAATACTAGAAATCAGTCTTCAGAATTTTCGGATGATTTGGCCATAATTTACCATAGGTCCAATACAAATTACCCTCCTAAAAATTATTTTAGTTCGGCTTAAACTTTTACGAATCATGATATTTTACTCAAGCATGTTCAAAGTCCTAACAAGAAACGCATAAAATTTTCTTATTGTCGGTCAATAATTTAATTCATGTCTAAACCGCAACTAATTTTAATGCTGACGCTCGTTTTTGTGAAGTTTAGTTAATAATATATATGTATTTATCATGTAGAGCTCACTCCTGTCGGTGGAGGGTATCAAAGATTCGGCACAGCCGAATATAGCATTCTAACTTGTTTAACATGAATTAGTATTGTGGTTATTTTATTGAACTGTTAACGGTTTTTAATCCAAATTTCGATCATTTTAATTAGGCTTAAGTGCATTGAATTTAATTTTCATTAAATAATTTTTATGAAGACAGGAATTTTTACAACATGAAATTAATTAAAATTGTATTGATAATTTTTCATTCTTGACTGCGCTGAGAATTGAACCCAGGCTTTCACGGACATGTTTTTAACATGTTTTAAAATGTCCCAAGAAGCACAAATTTCAAATTCAATTTATAAAGTAAAAAGAATGTGAAATATTGAAGGAATAGAACTACTGACAGAAAGCTTTTTAACTTGAAATTTGACTCAAAGAAGAAGAAAAGTAACCATAATATGTTAAACCAATTTTCGTTGGAGGTTTACATATAGAACAGATAAGTGTGCTATATTCGGCTGTGCTGAATCTTAAATACCCTTCACCTAACGTAAAGCAGCGTCTTAGACCACTCACCAACTAACACACATTGTTTGATAAGAACTAAAAACCAGCTATGAGTACAAAGTTTGGACAAATTTTCTCCTACCGTTCTCCAGATATAAAGAAATTTTGTGCCGCGCCCACTTTTTCAATCCTACCCACTTTCAGCCAGATGGCATGTATTGACATCAGTGTTGCCAGTGAAATTTCGAGAAAGATACTTTTTAGTTTCAAAAAAGATACACTTTTTCCCAAAAAGATGCATTTTGAAAAAAAAAATTAAATCCATTTTCAACGTTTAACATTTATTAACATAACATTTTTATTTCATATTTAATGAAAATACTATAAATAAAATGATATCATATAAATTCATTTTTAATTTATTTAAGTCATAAATATTACTTATGTAATTTTTAAAACTACAGTAAGCAAACTTTAAAATTAATTATATGTAAGTATCTTTGGATGCTATCAAAAAAATTCATTTTATTAAAAATTTATATACGCGTTAAGGCGTTTAAACTAAGGCGATTATATCAAAAAGTTCATATGCAGTTTTCTTCTAAAATATCATCTTAACACGCATACACAAGAATAAGCAGACGACAGAAAAACTTAGAAAACCTAACAACAAAATACATGTTTTTTTTTTTGTATTTAGTTTTCACTGTTTTTTTTAGTATTCATAACGAAATCATAACTTTGAAAAACTTTGTGAGAGACGGAAAGTTTAATATTTTATTTCTGTACATTTTGCGTACAGATTCAAAAGATATGAAAAATGTCAGGATTATACATGGCACCTGAAGTCATCAAAAAATACGAAAAATTTATGTTTCGTATTCTAATGGCACAACTGATTGACATCGAAGTTATTTGTACCACAGCTGGAAACTTACTGCTACGATTCTCCAGATAAAAACAAATCTATTTTTTTATTGTATGGAAGATGTCAGTCCCACTTCTCTAATCACGTGGGAGTGATCAGCTCATGTCAACCAAATTTGGAAAAATTTTCTCTTACCGTTCCTTAGATCCAAATAAATTTCCAATCCCGCCCAAATTTTGACCGATGTTTTGTATTGATATCCAATATGCATGAATGTGCCTAATTTGAAAACTTTAGCTCTTGCCGTTCTCCAGATATACAGGAAAAAAACAACAAGAGACTTATAAGTAAAATTAGAGGCAGTCGTGGTTTTTTGCTCATAACTCAGTCAGTTATGGGCCGATCTGGCTCAATTTTAATAGAAAACTTTAACGAAGAATACGTGACATAAATATCAAACATAATTTCTGGGGTCTTCGTAAAATTCATTTCGATACACACGGACAGACGCACAGACGTTCATCGTTATAGCAACATCGCTAATTATATTGGCCCAGAATATAACGTTCATAACTCAAAAAATGAATTTTGGAGTTAGTGATGCAGAATTGTTCGCTATGATTTTCTTTGCATTGAGTTAACAATTCATCTTAATTTCCCCGTTTGAAAAGATGTCGCTATTTTTGATAAAGGTCAGTATACACGACATGTTTTTTACATCTGACTTGTCAACTTTTCAGGTCACATGTATTTCGGCATGTCTATCAAACTTGTGGTTGTGCAGTTCGTTTATAATATTCGGTCACAGAAAACAGCGTTGTTCTAGGCTTCAAAATACTTTGCTGCCGCCACAAAAATGTAATTTTTTTTTTAATTCGGCGATTCCAATTTAAGTTTAATTAGGGACTAACGAATACCGATGCCGATACCGATAAATCGGCGATACTTCAGATTTTCCATAGTATCGGAATCGGCGATATTTGGCTGTCGATATTTTTTTTTTTTGAGTATTTTGGAAAAAATAATTAAATGTTCTATGACTATTTTTTTGCATAGAAACTAAAGGAATTAACACATTAAAAAGAAGACCATAAAATTAGAAAAGAATAATGAAAGTGTTTCATATAATAAATGAATCAACGAAGATGGAAAATAGTTCGGAGTCTAAACATTTAACGGCTGATTTGGCATTAGATCTAACCAAAAGATTTAAGGTGTCATTATTTAGAAAATAAGAAAACTTTTTGTTAATCTACAATGTTTGACCCTCGATGCGAGTGACTGAATATTTCAAAGACTTCAATCGTACCGAAAAAATTACTTATTGAGCTACTTAGCATGTCTCTGCATTCCGAAAGTGTTGAACACCCGCTCACGCCTACAGGTGGCTTGTGGCCTTTGGAGGGCTTGTGAAAAAATTATAAGAGGATCCGAGGAGGATGAGAACTTTCTAGCCTGTGCTTCGATTCTGCTAAAGGTTCGAGAGACACCTTAGATCCTTAATATATTAAGAGTCGCGGATCCGCTTGTTCACGGGCGCAATGACATGTTATACCCAAACTTAAATAAAATGACGCAGGAATTCTTAAGTTATCAAATGAATTCTGTCGCATCTAAGACTATTTTCGGCTCTGCGAATTATGGCTCCAGGATATATGGCCCCAAAAATAAAATGAAAATATTTTTCATAATGCAATATGACCCCATTTTTTAAAGGAAAAATTACCCAAAAAAAATTAAAAATAACCCTTAAATGAAATATGACCTTCAAATTGGGGTAATTCTTCATTATGAAAAATCACCTTAAAATGTTTAATGAACTTTTACCCCAAAAAAGTTAAAACTAAAAAACACAAAGAAAGTTACATTAAAAGTTTAGGTTCATATGCCCGAAACTTAATTATGAAACAGAACTGAAATGGCAAGCTGCTTTATTTAAGCAACTTGTTTTTTTTAATTTTGTTTTTTTCTTTCTATCCTCTTACAACTACAATTTGTGTTGGAAAAAACCCAGCCAATTGTAGGGGAATGTAAGAAAGAAAAAATTGACGGTTTATTGTTGTGACTTTGTTGAAGCTTTGATATTGTTACATTTAAGACCAGAGTGTTTTAAAATTCTTATTCACTTTATGGTCTTACTTGTATAATATTTTTAGCTTTTCTAAAGTATTTGGAAAAAGTTTCCTGACGAGCTGGCCTAAGCAACCAGCGAAATGCGCATAGAAACTAGCTTTCCCACAACAATAAATTTCAGTGTTTTCATTTAAAAAATTGGGATTATTAGCACATCATTAATAAATGAATTAATTAATAAAAGAACTGGGGATGTTTTCCATACAGTTTGCCATTAAATTATGCCAGACAATGAAGTCGAGCAATAAAATCAATTTTATTTTAAAAACGTTTTTTTTAATGTTCTCACATAGAGACAATTATTCTCCCAACATTGCTTCCATACTTTCTTTCAATTTCATAAGTACATTTTGTAAACAAAGAAAAATAAGAACGAAAGAAATAAGAGAGAATTTGCAGTTACTGTCGACGTTTTAATTATGGGCTTTAGAATTTTTGCCTGAAATTGAAGACTCAATTCTGTTTCATCATTAAATTCCCAAATTTAGAATATCGAAATTCAAATTCCCAAGTTAAAAAAACGGGAAATTCAAAATCCTGAATTTTAATATGACGAATAATTATACGGTCTTCAGCCGGGCGCAAAGATATCATCCTCCATGTTTTAACAATTACCGGATTTGCTTAAATAAACTTGTCTGCATAGCCATCGAGGGTTTTTTGAAAATTCTTATACTAATAATTATTTAATAATTATTAAATAATTTATATTTATACATTTATGTATATATATATCATATATATTTAATAAATCATAATATATCTTAAAGTTTTTTTCCTCTTTAGTATAAGAATTCGGGATTTTGATACTATCCCTAGAAATTTTAATATAAAAATTTTATAAAATTATATTTCATTTCTTAAAATTGGCATTATATTTAAGTAAATGAAAAATAGCCCCAAATTTAAAATTGTGATTTTATTTGGGATCATGTTTCATTCCTTGATCCTGGGGTAATTTTTCATTTAATTTTTAAATGCAAAAACTACCCAAGGAAAAAATTTAGAAAAAATTGCGTGTTTTTGTGTCTCATGTACAATTTTGCGCCATTCTTCATTTTGGTTTTGGGGTCATTTTGCGCACCCACACTATTTTTCCACTGCAGGACTGGTTCAAACGGCGAAATCGTTTATTTTCGTACAAGTTGAGAATATTTTGTTTATTAAACAAAAATCTTATTATTATTTTGTACAAAATGTTTAATTTTTATTATTAGTTAAAATAAGATGCTTTGTTTTTTAAATCTTATTAATCTCAATTTGTAATATTAATTATCTGTTGCAAAATTGCGTACATTTTACTGAACTTGAGTTTTGTTATTCTATATGCGTATTAGTATCGGTATCGATATCGGCAATATTTTTGTTTGAGTATCGGTATCGGTATCGTAAAGGCAAAAAGCCGATATCGGCGACATTTTTGTTTGAGTATCGGTATCGGAAAAACCCGTATCGTTACATCCCTATTTATAATAATGAATCATTTTTATATACATATGCATTTAAGTACACCCCCAGCTTGCATTTGGATGACAATTTTTGGTAAAAATCACCTAAATGAGTCTTCTCAGATCACTAATAATATTTAAGAACTTTAGCTCGTTTCTGTATTTCTCGCATTGCAAAATTTCTCACATTAAGTTTGAAACAAAAAATTCCATCGTTTCTCGATTTGTGAGAAAAAAGTGTTTCTGTATTTGAATGCGAGAACAGACAACACAGATTCTGTTTTAACTGGGAATACTTCCAGTAATTAAGTGTCAAATGCAACGAAAGAAATAAATATAATAAAAATAGGGCTGCCAGATTTGACGATTTATTGTCATTTTGGCGATTTTTTGTTCCGAAATTGGCAAAGTGCCCATTTGCTGAATTTTTTCTAATGACGATATTATTCAGTCTTCGAAATAAAATAATTTTAAATAGTTTAATATGTTGGCATATTCGGCACAACAGAAAAACGATATCTTTAAAAACAAGGCAGCTTAAAAAATTTATCGGCAAAATCAAAATTTCAAAGGAAAACTGTTTAATTTTTATTTCCTTAGATTATTTAATACATTTGTTTATGTGATCAAAACAAAACTTTCATATGAAAATTATTGCCTTGTTTTTGCCAAAAGTGTTAGTTTTAGTTCAATATGATATTTCGTCACGCCTTTAAGTGATTTTTTTTAGAAAAAAAACAATCTGAAATTTTAAATTGTTATCGGATTAAATAAAAAATAAAATAAATAAATACAGCAATACTGTATATAACACACCAAATGTATGTTATTTTTAGTGGAAAATTTGACCAGTCAGATGCAAAGCAAATATAAAACATTAAATATGTTAATTTCGAAATGCATGTTTTTGAGTTATGGCGACGTTGCAGGAAATAAGCGAAATATACTTTAAAGGGTCTAACATCAATATTGTATAAATTACAAACGGAACGAAAACTTATATATACCCTTACCCCGTATTGTGAAGGGCATACAAATGTGTTTCTCTCTGTTTGGTAGTGAGCTAGTCTATCAGTGTAGGGGAAATTCGATTCCCTCCAAGAACTTTGGTTGGCTTCACTAAAACGGGCTGAATGTCTAATTTACTATTACCCATTAAATTCAAATCAAATATAATTTATAAATTAATTTGTAATATTTAGGCCGGGGTTTTGAGATTGGAATTAAGTTTAAACTTAGTTTAACGTACTCTGAAACTCGGATTTTTCGGAACACAGAAACGATTATTCAATTTCTCCAATTACCAAATTTATTCCAAATTCATAATATCAAGCAAACAATTTGTTGATTTTGCACCTTTTACCAAAATGATTATATTTATTACTAAAAATTGTAAAATTGTGAATATTTTTTTTCGGTAAGTTATATTTTTAATTTTAATTAAAAAAATGATCAAAAGACTTTGCCTTTTTAAACAATGTGTTAATATATTATTATTGAATATTGACAATTTTCAACAACAATTCTACATGTGCAAATTATTTTATTTTAAACGAAAAAAGTCAATTAAGATTTTTTGTTATTTAATTAAAATTTAAATTGAAAATTTATTTCAAGACAACTAAAATGTTAATTAAGTCCAAATTAAATTTTTAATTTTCTTTCAACTAAAAAAATAATTGATTCAATTATCACATTTATTAAATTTAAATACTTTTTAAACCATTTTTTTAATTGATAAAACACTTTTTTCTGTGAATGAGAAATGTGATTTTTTTTTATTATTTAATTAAATATTAATTTTGTTTACAAACTTGGTAATGGTGGCACAAATCTGTTTTCAGATTAACTAAACCTAGTTTAACTGAGACCTCAAAAGCCAAGCCTTAATATATAAATAAATAAATAATCAAGTTGATATTTTATAGGTAAAAATAATCCATCCCTTGTTCTTATAATCTGTAAACAATACAAATGAAATTTTTCCCAAAACTTGAAGAAATTTTTATTTTTGTTTAACATTTCAGATGACATGACTCAGTTTACTCTGTTGTAAAGGTGTATTTTCTTTCTTGAACTACTCATACCGAAATTTTTCGACTTAGTGTTTCAAGTGAAAGTTATTTTTCTCGCGTGTCCATTTGACATTTACCTGTGTTGACATATCTGACCAGCACTCATAAGTCTTCCTCTTCCTTTCCAAATGCAATAATGTTGGATTATTTTGTCATTAACATTTTTGTCGTTTATTTTTTTTCCTCGAACTTTTTTTTAATCTTTTTTTTAGAGAACTTATTTTGAATGCTTCGTAAAAACCTGGGTAGAGTACGTTCATTTTGAACTTATACTGCTACCTTCTATTTTCAGTTGAAATTTAACGTTGAGTGAGTGGTTTTTCATGTTATTTGTTATTTTTTTTTTAAAGATATTTTTGCTTTTTTTAATTTAACTTTTTTTTTTGTTTTTGTTTTACTTTTTCTTTTATGCCATTAGATATTTGTTGATATAATATATATCACGTGACAAAATCGTATATATTTTTTTTTTGTTTTTGTTTTATGAACATTGTGAATGGCTGATGGCTGATATATTTAGTTTTTCTTACGGTTGGTAGCGTTAGCAATTTATACTGGTACATATCTTTCTATTTAACACCACTTACAATCACACTGTGCTAGAATTTGACACTTGTTTTGTGACAAGTAGAGCACCCACCTAATTCGGGCACGCTGAATCCAGTGGTGCTAACCGTTTTTTTAGGTTAGCTCTTGATTTCGAGATACACCGTTATTTCGAAAATGGCGGAGATTGCACAATATACATTCGCGTAACTCAAAAACGGTGTAGTTTACTAAACAAACTAAAACGAAAAACGAAATTCCGCAACGAATTACCTTAAAGTAAGGTAAAACCTTATTTTTAGAAAGATATTTTTTTTTTTGGCAAAAAAATAAATAATTTTTAGCAAAATTTCGAAATTTTTGATTTTTAAAAATTTATAAAAAATTGGAAAATGCAGCTATGCTTCTAATATTCACAAATTATGAAAAATTTTAATTAAATTAAAGAATTTCATAAAACGCCATATTTGTATGGGAGCCCACTTAACGGGTGGAGATAGAGGTCAAGTATGTTTTGAGGAAATGTTTAGGGCGAAAACCTAATGAAGGTCATATATTTAATCCCCCAAGGGGCGACTCCAATGGCAGCTATGGGACCTTTTCATCAATATATACACACTGAACAAAATTATCAGTAGTTCTTTATCAATTAAAAAAATTATTAAAAAGTATTTCAATTTAATTAATGTGAAAATTAAATCCATTATTTTTTTAGTTGAAAGAAAATTAAAAATATAATTTTGATTAAATTAACATTTTAGTTTTTTTGAAATATTTTTTTAATTAAAATATTAATTAAATAACAAAAAATCTTAATTGATTTTGTCGTTTAAAATAAATAGATTTAAACTTGTAGAATTGTTGTTGGGAATTGTCAAAACCTGATCTATATTTAATTAAATCAATTAACACATTGTTTGAAACGGCAAAGTTTTTGATCATTTTTTTAATTAAAATTGAAAATATCATTTATTAAAAAAAAGTATTCAAAATATAACAATTTTTGAATCATTATAATCATTTTGGTAATATGTGCAAAATTAACAATTTGTTCGCATGATTCTATAAATTTGTTATGAATTCGGTGATAAGAGACAATTTTTAATTTTTTCTGTGCATATAAAGAATATAATTCTTATATCCTTTTCATTGTTTGTTCAATAAACTAATAGTGCATTTACACCTACACCATAAACACGTTATAAGTTGTTTATGATGATAAACTAGTTTAAGAAACTTGTTTATCCATACAAATTATAAACACGTTTGTAACTAGCTTTTGAGATAAACTAGTTGCAAACAACCAGTTTTTGTTAATGCAACTCTGTTTTTTTCAAATTTTGCTCTGGCAACGCTAGTGATATTTGACATTTCATAAAAAAAAAAAAATTAAGTTAAAAAAGTTTGCGTTAAAAAAAGGAACACATCAAGAAAAAGTTTAAAAAAATTAATTGAAAATTGTTTTATATAATATGGATAACGAAAATAAAAGGTATGTTTATCGTATGTATAAATGTACGTGCACCAACGTTTTTAAGTTTTTTTTTACTGAAGTCAGCTGTTTTGTGACACGGCTGCTAAACTGTTAACTGTCAAAACTGCTGATGTAAACGATATAGTTTATGAAAGTAGTTTACGATCATAAACTAGTTTGAAAATTACAAGTGTAAATGCACTATAAACCGCTTGTGAGTAACGCGAGTATTTGTTGTGCAGCCTTCTCCATTTTCGAAATAACGGTATATCTCGAAAACAAGAGCTAACCGAAAAAACGGTTTGCACCAGTGGATTCAATTATGTTAAAACGCCAAGTGTCCCACTTTTCAGTTTTTGCAACTAGCACAATGTAATTATTGTACGTTAATTATAATTAAAAAACAAAAGTTTTATACGGCAAAGCCGGTGGTCTTATAGTTATAAGCAATAAAACCAGAAATATGCACTAAAAACTAAAAATTGTACCCTATTGGGAAACGATGGGCAGTCATGGGCTCACAAAAACAAAATTATGTTATGAGCAGGCCTGCCATATTTGCCGATTTATCGGCATTTTGCGGATTTTATGCCTTAAACTTAGCAAAGTGCTTAGGAGCACTTGTTATAACCTATACAACCAAATGGAAAGTCTTTTAAAATTGTATTTACTAATTTTATAAAAAACGAGTAAAAAAATTAAATTTACTTAACGGAATTTATGAACACAAAGAATTTTTTGAACTTTGATGAGGAGTATTTGGGCTTATTGGCTGAGTTACCGCCAAAATCAAAACTCAACAAAAGCGAAATTAACAAAAAAATTTTAATAACTGTATTAATTTATATATTAAACTTGCAAATCAAACATTATAACGTTTTCAAGAGAAATATTTTCCTGAGTTGAGTTGAAATTTTTAAACTTTTAAGAAGATCTAAAAGGAATTAGTGTAAATTTGCAAACTTTCTGGCAAAAAATTTGAGACCTAAAACGTGGGGATTCTACGAATACATTGCTAGTGCTATCGAAGTTTATACAACAAATTATGGTCCTTCCACATTCTTCCGCAAATGTGGAAAGAATTTTTAGCGAAGTCATCCTTAAAAAAACCAAATTTCGATGTTCCCTGGAAAATAAATACTTTCAAGGAATTCTTTTTTTCTAAAGATTACTTTAAATTTAATAATGCAAACTGTTTTGCTGTTGATATTTCAATGGATTTAATTAAACTCAAATATGTAGCTATAAAATATTTGTTAAAATAAAATGTTGAAAAAAAATGTTCAACTATAAAAACAATTTTAACCTAATGTACAAATTTTTTTATAAAAATATTCTTTTTTTTATTTATTCTTATGTTTTTATATGGGTTATATATCAGTTAATGCAGCATTATTCTGTTTTGTTATTTTTATACCCTCCACCACCACTGTGGTGAATGAGGGTATACAAAGTTTGTCATTTCGTGTGAAACTTTTTTATTATACATCTAAGACCCCATAAAGTATATATATTCCTGGAGTAATTCTAAGTCGATTTAGCCATGTCCGTCTGTCTGTCCGTCTGTTGAAAACACGCTCACTTTTGAAAAACGCAAAAGAAAAGAACAAACTTGGTCTCAAATTGCTTGTAGTTATCCTAAGCAGTTTGGGATTGAAATCCAGCAACATCGGTTCAGTAGGATCAGAACTATGAATCAAAATGTGAAACCACTACCCTGAAAAAATTGATAATTTTGATACAAAAACTAGCATAAATGGTTTATTAATGTACGGAATGACATACAATTTTGCTCGAATTTGGTTTGTACGACTGCAAATCACACTGTAAAATTTTTTGAAGATCGGTCCATAATTTACACTAGGCCCCATATAAACCCTACTCCCGGAAAACAGTTTAGTACGCTTAAAACCGCAATAAATAACGCTAGCATACTTAAATTTGGTACGTCACAGTTTTATAGGACCAGAAATAACACTGTAAACCTTTTTGAAGATCGGTCCATAATTTACACTAGGCCACATATAAACCCTACTCTCGGAAAACATTTTATTGCGCCTAAAACCAAATAAAGCTTACTTTGGGAAAATAATAAAATTCGCCTTAAACCATCACAGATATAGATATTGCGGTAAAATTTCATACTTAAATTCATATGGCCAGAAAAAATATTATGCATATTTGTGAAATTTTCTGTTAACGCTAAAACTAATTACACTGCTGTATTGGAATTTATTCTAATTTATTTTTTGTAATACCAGAAATCAGTCTTCAGAATTTTGGGATGATTTGTCCATAATTTACCATAGGTCCAATACAAATTACCCTCCTAAAAATTATTTTAGTTCGGCTAAAACTTTTACGAATAATGATATTTTACTCAAGCATGTTCAAAGTCCTAAATAGAAACGCATAAAATTTTCTTATTGTCGGTCAATAATTTAATTCAGGTCTAAACCGCAATCAATTTAAATGCTCACGTTCGTTTTTGTGACGCTTAGTTAATAATATGTATTTACAATAAAGAGCTCACTCCTGTGGGTGGAGGGTATCAAAGATTCGGCACAGCCGAATATAGCACTCTAACTTGTTTGTTTTAATAAGTATGTGTTTTATTGTTCTTAAAAGGAATATTTTTAATTGTTCTTAAAAGGAATATTTTTAATTTGCCGATTTTTTGCCGATTTTTTTAATTGAGTGCCGATAATGCCGATTTTAATGAAAATATGCCGATTTTTTTATCAAAATTATCTGGCACCCCTGGTTACGAGGTTAAAATCCACATGAGACTTATTTGTGGCGAATATTATCTAGATATTAACATCTATATGAGATATTTTTGTCTTAAAGGGGCTTCAGGGACGGCCGCTAAGTTGTTTATTAATGTTAATATTTAACAAAAAGTTAAAGACATTTATAGAAGGAAGCTTTGGGCAAATGTGAGCCGATTCGAAAATAATTTAATTTGCAGTAAAATATTTTTCTGCAAATTAATATAATTAGATGGTTTTCGGGCACAAAAGTCTAATTTGGAAAGAAGTTTTTATGGTTAATATTTAAAATTATAGACCGATTCTCACCATTTGCATAGACTTCGCCCTTAGTACAATTAAAATGTATTTACCAAATTTAATAAAACTATTTACAAAATTGCAGCTTTTACTTTGCTTTTTCTTTATTTTTTGGTTAAATAAATATAAAATTGGGACGCTTATAATAACATTTGTCTTTAATGGCAACCTCTGTATACACGTTGGGTATACAGATAGTTATTTAAAACAGAAAAACCAGAATTTTGAAAAAAAAATTAAATTTTATTTTTAACCCTAGGATAACCGTCTTGGTCTGCGCAGACCAAATTTGTGTTTTGCTTGCAATATTTTTCGAATATAACAAAAAATCGCAAAAACAGGGACGTGAATTCTATAACTGATATATGCTAAATCGAATAAAACTAATTTGGATTCGATTGGAGTAAATTAGCAGGGTGAAATTCGATTTTTATATAAAAGTCCTTAAAATTACCCTCTTATTCTGGCTGGACCAACATTTTTTTTTGCTTGCAATATCTTTCCAATGAATTATTGATTTAATAATGTAAATGATGAACTCATGTAATGTCTCTTCTATATCATCCGAACACTTTGCGTTGAGCTTATTTGCTTGAATTTTCAACTCATTTGTATCCATTTAAGATAAATTTGAAGTTCAAGCTTACACGAATATTTTCGTATGCGTTTTGACGTTTGGAAAACTGTACACTCAGATTGTCCAAAATGGCATAATTAACCCTCCAACTCAGAGGTCGAAATTAAAGAATTGATGAATTCAATCGATTCCGATATTGAAACTAGTAGCGAAGATGATCTTGATGGTGACGATTCTTTTGACGAAATGGACAATTGGATTGATGACTGCCTGAATTCGACCGAGTATAAACCTAAGCAATATCAGTGCATTTGAAAATGGCAGCTTCTTCATCATCTTTGGCTTGCACAGCGTCTGCTTCAAATATTGACGTGCTTGAATCTGTTGCTCATCCGAGAGCTTCTAACAGTCGATTCCGAATCAAGCGAACTTACTTAACCGAACTAGAAGGGGAATCAGATAGTCCAAAAACAAATGTGCAATTCAATGAAATCGTAAATGAAATAAAGAATGATTCGCTTCAATTCAAATCGATGATCTGGCAATAGAAATATCTGCAGTTGCAGGTGAACGAAATTGTATTTGGTGGCCCGATGATCTGGCTAATCTCAAAATGACACTCAATTGCTTTGGATATTTTGTTACAAATGAATTGTTTTTGCGTTCCTAGGCGAACAAATGAATCTATACGCCCGTCCATTAAGCACAGAATCCAATTACGCAGGTGTTAAACCATTTTAGTCCCGGAACGTTGAAGAACAACCTCTTAACGCAATAAGATGGGACCGAATAGCATAACAATAGACTGAAATTGATTATCTATTTATAATAAAGGAGTACAACCAACATATGGGAGGTCAGGACCATTCAATGCTATTTATTTATGACTTGATCAATAATAATATTGATTGTTCAATTCTTTTGGAAAAAAATACGTTTTCATGTACCAAGTAGAATGCTTCGTCACAATAATTTGTTCAGTGTTGGATGCCATCGTCATAATTACAGTTTAAATAGTCCTCTTATTAGATCATTTAATGATTTTAATTTATAAAATAATAAATACATTGTGGAGTTTGATGCATCAAAATCAAATTTTAAAGAACTTTTATTTTATAATATTGAAAATATGTAAATATTTAAAGAATATTAAATCCTTAAGTCTGTAAGGATTTTTGTTCCATAGACTTAAGAAATAAAGAAATATGGACGGGCTGAGAGGCCGTCATCACATTCGCATTAAAACTAGAAAGAGAACGAATCGAGTTTTTTTTATATCATGGATATAGCAATGGTGAATGCATATGTCCTTTTCCATCGTTTGCATAAGGGAAAAGGAGAAATACAGTCGCCTAAATTTCACACAGAAGTGGCTGAATCACTATGTGCGGTTGGTACCAGCAGCAGCCAGCGGGTAGATTACCCCACAGCATAAATCAAAGAAGTGCTAAATCCCTCCGGTTGACGTCCGATATGACAATATTTGCCATTGGTGTATATTATCTGGCAGAAAAAGAAAAAAATATGCAAATTGCCAGGATGTAAATCCAAGCGCAATCGTACTGCACAAAGTCTAAAATAAACCTTTGTAATTCTACACCAAAATCTTTTTTCTTGAAATTTCATGTTCGTACCTAAATTTTTCATTGTATTTTATTTGTTTTCATTGAATTTCGTTAATTTTTGCTCAATAAAATAAAATTTGAATTTTATTGTATATAATTTTTTTTTATGGTGTTTTCTTTTCTACAAAAAAGGTGACATTTTATTTAAAAAAAATGCAATTTGGTGTTCGTTTCTTAAAAATGCTTCGCTCTCTAAAAGGGTGGCTTGTTTTATTTTAAAAAATGCTCCCTTACTAATGGCATAAGGCATTGCACTTTACGCCCCGTATAAATCGACAGTGTTGATAATGCCCTGTAAAAAGATGGCTTCTGTTGATATATAGGGTTACCGGACGAAGTTGGGAAAAAATCGCCTCTAATCAGGACAGTAAAAATGTTAAATTTTAATAGTTTTTTTTTCTATTATTTAATAGTAAAAACACAAGAACGCACTAAATTGTTAATGATTGGTTGTCAGTGATATAAAATTTAAGTGGATTCGGTGTTATATAATTGTTTTTGAAAGAAAAAACGCCAAATCAAGAAATCTGAAAAACTTGGTGTTAATAAATCAGCAATCTGGCAAAGGTATTTTCTTGTTTACATATTTTTTAAAAAACAAACTAAAGAAATTGGAATTTCGTCAATCAGTTTGTTCATATATTTATTTATGTAATATCCATCTATTAAAAAATTTGGTTTATGTTTATTTTTTTTATAGTTTGAAGAACAAACTTTTTGTCAGCTGTTTAAAACAGGGCGGTCCAATTGTGTGTCTTGTTCTCGTCAAATAAAAAATTGCATTATTACGTGGTCGGCAAGACATTTTATACATGTACCTTTTAACAAGGTGGTAGTTGTTTGTAGAAAAGAAAACACCATTAGTTCTGACGACCCGACCGACACTTTTTCACTCCGCAGGCTAAAAAACACTTTTTAAAAAATTTGAGACGGCAGGTGGTATTTTTTTAAAGTTTTTAACATTGTTAAATTTTATGACCAAAATCAAAAATTTGGGCTTTAGAGGGTTAATATTTGTACGAAATTTTCTTTTTCAGAAAATCGTGCTCCTGCATTTACACGTAATTCATCTGGCTAAAGTTTTCTTGTTTTTTTTCAACGAGTATCATATTGAGCACAACCCTCTACCCATGTTCTGTAACTTTGATGAGAACTTCTCGCATCGAAAAGATGTAAAACAAAATATTCCATCGTTTCTCGAAAAATGAGAAAATAGTGTGTCTGTAACTCATGTCGAAAACTATCAAAAGAGATTATGTCGTTACGTTATAAATGTCATTATATTTCACTCGAAGCCTATGCGAACTTGCAGACGTTGAGAACGCCAGTAACACATACCGTTGACGGCAGCCAAAATTATTAAAATTGAAAAATTTTCATTGACGACGGCGAAAATACAACCGTCGGCTATACAAATAATGTAGAGTACGACTTTAATTTTTGTTGTTTAAAAACTAGCTTTGAAAACATTCGTATATTTTTCAAAAATTTTAAAAACAAAATAATTAAACAATGAAAAAATCACTCAAAAACAAAATACTTATCTCTTCCATGTTAATATTCATTGCATTTTGCATATTTAATATATTTGTTAGTGGTAATATTTTTTCTCACCCCGTTTTTATGCGTGAGTTTATTTAACAGTTCAAAGCGGGAACTTTCCCACAAAAATTTTACAGACACACTTTTTCTGTAAATTGGCGAATAATTTCCTTACGTGACAGCAATTACTCGCTAAAACTGTTTCAGACGCAGTTAAGTGAGAAAAACAGTTGTTTGTTTGTTTCTCGCATTTCAATCGAAAAGTTTCTCGGAGCGAGAGTTACAGAACATGGGCACTGAACTCCAGAGAGCGATTTGCCTCTTTTTTTAAATTCAGAAAATTGTTTATTTTTTATATCCCGAAGAAATGTTGTTCAAAGATACATACGTATATTAGAGCGACTCAAAAAAAAAAGTGATTTTGTTACCCCTCTGAAAATAAAGGTTGATATGTTTTATGATGATTCCCAAAATATTTTTGTACTAGCGTTGACCATCCGTGAGCTGGACCATTTTTAAAAAAGGTCTTTTTCCAGTTTTTCGAATTTTTTTGTACTTTGCTCCAAGACGACATGAATAAAATTTGGTAACGTCGAAAAGAGTTTTTGAAGCAGCATCCAATGGTATATAAAACTTGACCACTTCCGACCTACTAATTGAGATATTAAGCTAAATATATATTTTCGTTTCGGGTTTTCATACAAATTCTACGTATGTGGAAGTAATGTTCTGCTTTTCAAATTGAATCTGTTTTAAAATAATGTTAATTAATTTTTTTTTTGTAATTATTCACATAAAACGCGAAAATCGCGATATATTTTATCTTTTTTTCATATATATAGGCAATATGGGTATAAAATTTTTTCATTTTTCAAAATAACAAAATGTGAAAAATACAATAAAAAAAATATAAAATTAATAAAAAAAATACGTAGAATTTGTATGAAAACCTGAAACGAAAATATGTATTTAGTTAAATATCTCAATAAGTAGGTCGCAAGTGGTCAAGTTTTATATACCATTGGATGCTGCTTCAAAAACCCTTTGCGATGATAATAAATTTTATTTATGTCGTCTTGGAGCAAAGTACAAAAAAATTCGAAAAACTGAGAAAAAGACCTTTTTTTTGAAAATGGTCCAGCTCACGGATGGTCAACGCTAGAACCAAAATATTTTGGGAATCATCATAAAACATATCAACCTTTATTTTCAGAGGGGTAACTAAAACACTTTTTTCGGCTCCATACAACTTGAGTCGGTCTAACGTATATAATACTTTATAGAAAATTTAAAAAAAAAAATTATTGCACTATTTAATTTTTATGTAGTAAAATAAATTTCCATAACTCTTCCTTCCACCACGTCTTTCGAAAGCTACAAAAATCCACAGGCAAACGACCTGTTGTTTCGCTTTTTATTGAGCAATAAATTAGTTTGTGCCTTAATAGAGGACATTGCACTTTCATAAAACAAATTTTGTAAACTTTTATATTCGAATTATAAGGAGAACTACTTACATACATGTTCTGTTCCCCAGCAAAAATAAAGTGGGAAAATCAAAGGGAAAATGAAAAAATTACAAGGGAAAAATTATTAACGATAAGGGTAATTTTTTACCGCATACATTTTTTTCCCGTTATTATTCTTCTCTAAATCACCTAAAAAATAATTTTTTTTTTGTGGGATTTTTTCATGATCCCGAATAAGTGAAAAGGCAAAAAATTACAGGAGAAAAATTATTCACCATACATGTGATGATTTTTGTCGTCCTAATTTTTTAAATCGAACACTGTGCGCCGCTTTATAATTAAATGATAGTACGGTATTCGACATTCGCATCTACCTAGTGTTGTTGCTTCCGTTTCCATTCACTGGTAGGCATCACTCATACTATCCACTATATATTCTCTCTTTGTTTCGTTGGACAACTGCAACGACAATGTATGAGTTGTTTTTTTTTTCTCTTCTATTTGTTAAGAATGAGGACGATAATTAGTAATTTAATATAAATGCGGGATTATTGTTAAACTAAAGAATTTGTTTGGCAACAATTTATACTATTAAAATAAATTCATTGTAAAAAATTCTTGGAATAAAAATACATTAAATATATGGTATACACTTGTTCATTTAAAAGTGGTTTTGAAAATTATTTTTCATCAACTAGAAAGATTTTATGAAATTTGAAAAAATCTAGAGCGTTTATTAGAATAGGAAATTAGTTTGTATTTTTTTTTTTTAATACAACAACATTAACGATGAAAAAAAAAGTTTGAAAAATGTTTGAGCTTTAAGCAATTTGATATTTTTTATTTATTGTAAAACTTATAAATAGGCTGTGGAGTCGGAGTTGAGGTCTTTGTACCGGAGCCGGAGTCGAAGTACCCAAAAAAAAAAAAAAACTGGCGACTTCGACTAGAAAATTTAAAAAAATTTCTAAAATTTTCCAAAATAAAAATTCTTTGAAATTGGCGATGCAAAATTTAAAATTTCTTTTCGAGATTTTTATAGAAAAATTTTCTTGCTGTAGTTAACCATTTAAGAGGTACTGCATTAAAAAAGAGTTTAAAGTCAAATAAGGACCAGTCTCATATATATTTAGCATCAATGTAAGAGTTGCAGTGCGAGTTGGAGTGCGAGTTGGAGTCGGAGTCAGACTTAAAAAATGTCAGCGATTGGAGTCGGAGCTAGAACTATTTTTTGACGTCTCCACAGCACTGCTTATAAATAAGACACCCATTTTACTTGTTATTTAACATTAACAATATGTATTTTGCTTAAGCCTTAGTATACTTTAGTTTTTCAACAGACACTTTTGAGAAATAAAAAATGTTTCTTATATTTTCGGAACCATATTTGATTTGATTTAGCTTAAAAAAAAATTAAAATAATGTTGAGTGGTAAGTACAATAAATTTCAAATCCACCACATATTTTAATCTTGCTAAAAGTCTTTGGAAATCTAACGAGCCGTTCTTTTTTATTTTCTCGTTAAAAGAGCTCGATAATGACGTTGCATGAATTATAAATGAAACATACTCGTATGAACGATGTATAATGTATATATACTTTTGTATATGAGTGTGCATAAACAAATACATGATGGATGTATAAATATGTATGAATATTGTATTTACATATGCACATACATTCACTTAATAGCTTTTTTTCTCTCAAAAAACAATGTAATGAGCTGCAAACAAAAAAAAAATGAAGAGTTACCAAACAGTATATGAGTGTTTTCGAAAAAAAAAACAATAAACTTAACACTGAGAAAAAAAAGGAGGAGAAAATCCGGACTTATGCCACAAAAGCAAGAATCCCATAGCAAACTTCTTGTATACCAAATATGGCATTATTCTATCTTATACTACATCGAATAAAGTCTTATACTACCAAGTTTTATGTCTTAAACAACAAAGATAATCTTAACCTTCAAATATTGTGGGTTTATAATAAAAAAAAAAATTAAAAAAACATAAATACAACCTTTTAATACTACTTATACTGTTTATGAATGTAAAGACTAACCCCCATATACACAAAAAAATATTTTAGGTTTATAGCAGGCTTAGAAACGAATTTTCTATAAAAATTTGTTTAATAAACCTTTTATTATTCAAAAATATTTTTTAAAAAAGAATATTTCTGTCTTTTACTATAGGTATATTGATATAAATATATAAGACCGAATGGAGCTTTTGTGCAGTCTATATATTAGCTGTGTTCATTTACTAAAAGTTGTTACAAATTTGTAACAATTGTTACTGGAAATTGTTCATTAACCCAAAAAATTTGCAAGTTGAGAGCGTCAAAAGAGAGAAAAAAATTGAGAGACAAACAAATTCTTGGAAATTTTTACTGGTAAAATTTTTACTTGCAAGAATTTTTGAAACAGCTGTTTCATGTTTTTGTTTACAAAACAAACTTTTCCAAAAGAAGTTTTAAATAAGGATATTTTGCAAAATTTACAGGTAAATGTTGATTTTTAAAATTAATAAAAATATTTATGCGATAAGAAATCATACTTTTGCTAAATAAAATAACGAACTTGTTAAAAAAAAAATCCCTTATGTATTTTGTTTTGCTTTTAACCGATCAGGTGTTGTTATTAGTACTGTGAGTATAATGATTACCTAGATACCCAATACTTAACACTATTGAAGTATAATACCCCATTAGTTAAAAAATTTGTTTGCAAATTAAAAAAACGCATTTGGACCAAATAAAACGGTAGATAATGAGAATATCTAAAATTATTGTATAATTGTTTACATATGTGAGCGATATGGTAGCTTTGTTTTTCCGGGCAAATTTTCCGAAATAGGTGAATCGTTCTGAATGAAACAAATTATTCATCGGGCATAAATATTGTTCGGAAAGCATGGATGAATCTACGGTTAGTTAAGGAGTTATGAGGTTAGCGAATTTACTCGTTTTTACGCTATTTATCTCCTAAACATTCATATTTCCAAAAATTCCATCTTACCTAGCATTTACTCATGAAAGTGGTTTCTTGCGAGCCACAATGCACTAAATTTGTTCACTAACACACACACAATTTTCGTACTGTTAGGCAATTTTTCGATTTTTAGTGGATCGATTTAGCGAGAGACCAGCATCCAGTTCAAATTTCAACCTTATAACTCACGGCGTTAAAGCTGTGCGAAGATGAATCTGTCAGGCAGTCCGTAACGTTGAAATTTTATATACCTATATACATAGGTTAAACATAGATTGTTAAATTAAATATTTTGTTATATAAATACTTTTATTGTTAACAAAAGGGATTTTTTTTTATCTTTTATTATTGATGAAATCCCGAATTCTTCTTTCACCTCCTAAATAAAAAAAAAATCCAATTCATGATTCATTTTATTCAACATAAACAAATATAAATTAAAATCACATTATTTCTACCGTAATGTATAAAATTTTCCCAAGTCTTAGAATAATTAATTGGTACTCAAATATTCCTGTATATTCGTCTCTACTTTAACTTGTAAATTTTGGCTGGCAAAGTGTTCATTTACTTTTTAGTATTTTTGAGAGCATTTTCTTTAAATTCCTTCTTACTCTCTCTTAGAAAGTTTCTGCTAGTTAAGTAAATGAGCACACCTATTAACAATGACGCGTTAAAGTCTTATACTAAAACCAGTGTTACCAGCAGCAAAATTAAAAATTACACTTGAAATGAAGCAAAATTACCCAATGTAAATGAAATTACACCTGATATCAAAATGTGGTTTTTTTTAAAGAAAACTTTTACAAAAAAGAAAAAAACTATGTACTGAGGTTAAGAAAAAAGTTTTTGGTGACCAATATTTTTTAGATATCTTCATCTTTATGAGATTACTTTGTACCTTAAGTAGTTTCGGTATATGTTCAGTTTTGGACCTACCAACACAACATTTTGGCACGAAATTGTAGCAATGAAGTTTTGGCATTAAAAACAATTTTCGGTAGTACTATATTGGGCCATATTTGACCCTAGCTCCCATAAAGGTCAAAAATGACCCAACTATAATAAAATTTGGTTATTTGGATTACAATAAAATAAGTTTGGACAAAATACTACCAAATTAGACGGTTTATGGACAAAATGACTAATCTGGAAAAAGCTGTAGCCCCCGTATAAGCTTTGTATGGATGGTCCTTTAGGTCCTTGCGACAATAAGAACATATGTACCAAATTTCATTAAATTCGTTTTCCAAAATTGCGAACTATACTTTATGCACAAAGTTAACATAGATAGCCACCCATCCAGACGGACAGACATTGCTAAATTAGTTCAAAAAGTGATGGTGTGTCGATTGGTATACTAAAAGGTGGGACTAGGACTAAAACATAGGGAAGGACTAAAACAATATGTATTTTGCCATTCCTATGTATCCTTTCTTTATTAAATGAAATTCATGTAATGGTTTCGGACTGAAGTCGTTTCTAAAATCAGTTTAAAAAATGGGTAAGGGTGCTCTCAAGTAAAGAATTAAGAATGACAAAATAAAATGTATTACATTTTGTTATACTAAAAACATAATTTCCACCAGGTTGTTTTAAATTTAAATACATTTTTCAAAAAACTTAGGATTCAGGGAAATCTTTTCTTAAAAAAAATTGTACCTTTGGTTTAGAATAATATTAATTTTTTGGATCAATAGTATTTTAAGTGGTATAAATACGATGGCCGTTCGTCTTTTTTAAAGGACAGTCCTTTATTTTGATACGATGTCCTGTAAGCAGGGCTGCCAGATAATTTTGATAAAAAATCGCCATATTTTCAACAAAAAAAAATCGGCATTATCGGCCTTTCATTTAAAAAAAATCGGCAAATTAATAATATCCATTTTAAGAATAATAAAACATTTTTTATTAACACAACAAATAACAAAACAGAATAATTCAGTATTAACTTACATATAAACCATATAAAAACATAAAAATTAATGAAAAAGAATGTTTTTATAAATAAATTGTAGTTAATTTAAAAACATTTTGTACATTAGGTTAAAATTGTTTTTATAGTTGAAAAATTTTTTTCAACATTTTATTTTAACAAATATTTTATAGATACATATTTAAGTTTAATAGTTTAATTAAATCCATTTTAATACCAACATCAGAACAGTTTGGCATTATTATATTTTAAGTAATCTTTAGAAAAAGGAATTCCTTGCCTGGATTCATTTTCCCGGGAACATCGAAATTTGGTTTTATTGAGGTTGACTTGTCTAAAAATTCCTTCCACATTTGCGGAAGAATGTGGAAGGACCATAATTTGTTGTACAAACTTTTACAGCACTGGAAATGCATCCGTCGAATCCCCACGTTTTAACTCTGAAATTTTTTTGCCAAAATTTTTGCAAATTTACTTCAATTCCTTCGAAGTCTTCTTAAAAATTTTAACTCTCTAAATTCAGAGTCTAAAACTTGTTTTTCTTTTCCAGAAATAAAGCTGGGGAACTCTTTCAGAATTTCCATAAAAGAAATATTTATATATTCAATATACGAGTATTTAAAAATTAATAAGATTTCTGTTCGAAATCAAAACGTTTTAATATTTGATTTGCAAGTTCTATATAAAAATTAATACAGTTATTAACAATTTTGTTAATTTCGCTTTTGTTGAGTTTTGATTTTGAAGTCTAAGCCAATAAGCCCAAATACTAATCATAAAAGTTGAAAAAATTCTTTCTGTTCATAAATTCCGTTAAGTAAATTTAATTTGTTGACCGTTTTTTATAAAATTAGTTAATGTAGTTTAAAAAAAGACTTTCCACTTGGTTTTATAGGTTATAACAATTGATCCAAAGTTGCCCAAAATTAATAAACTACACGTTAACACGCAAAGTTACCGTGGTTTAAGGGTTTATCAAAAAATCGGCACTTTGCTAATTTTAGGGCAAAAAATCGGTAAAATCGTAAAATATGGCAGGCCTGCCTGTAAGATTTTTTTTTCAAAAGAGAGAGTTAGGGATGCCAAACGGGATATCCCGAATCCCAAAATCCCGGGATTTTTCGGGATTGATACATCATAAAAATAAATCCCGGGATTTTTAACATATCAACTTTTGGCTGTGGGAAAAATCGCCCAAAGAAAAATGGCCCAAAAAAAAGAAATGAAAAATCGCCCAAAAAAATTCCATGTAAAATTGGGCCTAAATTCATATGAAAAGTGACCTAAAATTTTTGGGATATTTTTCGTTATTGTTGGGTGATTTTTCGTTTTTTAAATTTGTATGAAAAATGGCCCATTTTTTTGATTTTCTCATCTATGGTATAACAAATACCGGCTTCGCTAACTAAAGCTTCTCTGCACAGCCGGCCTTTGGCCGGGCGCAAGGATTTTCTCCTCTATGGTATAACAAACACCGGCTTCGCTAAGTAAAGCTTCTAAAATCTGCCTTGTTTCCAAATGAAAGCCGACTATGCAGAGAAGCTTTAGTTAGCGAAGCCGGTGTTTGGTCTACCATAGAGGAGAAAATCCTTGCGCCCGGCCGAAGGCCGGCTGTGCAGAGAAGCTTTAGTTAGCGCAGTGTCCATGGACACTATGACACTTTTTGGAGTGTCATAACGTCCATGGACACTATGACACTGGACGTTATAACATGCCACCGGGAAAAAATTCGTTTTTGCTTTTTGGGTAATTTTTCATTTTTTTTTTGGGCCATTTTTCGTTTCTTTTGGGCAAAATTTCATATATAACATTTTGGGTCATTTTTCATGTTCAGTTGGGCGATTCTTCATTTGGGCGATTTTTCATTTCTTTTTTTGGGCCATTTTTCTTTGGGCGATTTTTCCCACAGCCTCAACTTTTATGTACAAAACTGTTCGTTTTTATTGAATTATATATACAAAAAAATTATTAAAAATTATTTTTGAGTTATATTTTTTATTGCAAATAATTCTTATTTTTGAGATTAATTTTTATTTTTGGAACACAGCGAGTATTTAAAATGTTAAATTTTTGCTTGATATATGACGACTATTACTGCATTTTTGTATTTTGCTTAATAAAAACGATATTTGAAGATTCACATCTCAAGCCTTTTTTACAATTATATTTAGCAAGTTCAGCTGTGGCTTAAGACATAATTCCAAATCAAAAATGATTATTTTTATGCAAAATATAGAAATCAAGAAATAATTGTTATATATAGAGCAAAAAATAAAAATCATTCAGGATCCAATTAAAGTTTTATTAAGAAACAAAAGAATAAAAGTTGATATAATTATAAAAATTATGTCGTAATATTGATGAAATAGCTCATATTCCTTCCGGTCCAATAATAATAAAAAATTTTCTTAAAACACATACGGTAAATAAAATAATTTTTTTTATATAAAAACACTATTTGACGTATTCATTAATAAATTATTTAAACTTGAAATCTGTTCTAAGAAACATTTGTATAAATATTTTGTTTTAAAATAAATTTCAAACGTTCTTAAATTATTGATTCTGAATCACGCCCTCACCCTGGAGGTGTACTGCACTGCAGTCGACATAGTGTTACAGTTTTTAACTCAGCTATCGAGATCGATGAGGGACTACACTTTGCAGTGTATTAATGTCGTCACAACTTAATTCACGGATTTTTAAAAATCAGTCCCGATTGGCATCCCTAGAGAGAGTATATTGGCCGTTTGTGAGAGAATTGTCCTTTTCTTAGATTATGACTTTTTTCTTTAAACTCAAAAACTATAAGTGTTATTTTGCCAAAACCCCAAAATTTCACCATTAATACAGCAACTCACGCTGGTTAATAATAATGCCAGCGTTAGATCGAATTCTACAATTGTTCGTGCCATTGAAAGAATATTTTCTCCCTCAACAAAAGTGCCCGATGATATTGTAAAAATTATTTTGATGAGCCATGTGCTGAATAATTGCCAAGCATTTATACTCCATAAATATATTTGTCGTCTAGAGTCACAACAAATGTCAATGCCTAAAGCTACGGTCACACCTATTAAATATTTGACCAATTAAGCATAACTCCTACTTTTGTTAATAGTTAGTGAGATTTAACATGGTCTTAATATTACAAAATAAAACTATGGGCATTGCTAGACATAGCAAAACACTGTTTTATGTAAGATGTGGTATTACAAACAAAATAAATATTGGAATTAATGGAAATTATATTTTAGTTTGTTTGCTGGTCCCCTTTTTCGTCAAATATTTGACAAGTGTGATCGTAGCTTAAGGCTGCTCTTAATTTAAAGAATATTAATTAAAGTGAATTGCACGCAAAGAAGATGTGTTTTTACCATTGGTTATGAAAAGAATTTTGGTATACTACAAAAAGTTAACTTTTTACTGGGTGAGAAGTGATACATCAGTGGATCAAATATAGATGGAACATTTTAGCTATTTCAATGGAAAAAATATTAGAGGTAAAAATATAATGAAGCTTGTAGGCCTCTAGTGCGCCACCATAAAGAACACCTTCAATTGCTAATAATTTTTGGTTTATCGGAAAAGTCCTAAATAAAAGTTGTTACTTAAGAATCACTTTGATGTTAAAAGTGAAATTGGGAAATGGACTGTGCAGAATTTCAATTATTTCCATCTAAAAACAGTGATATTTAAAAAATACTTTCTAAAGAAAAATATCAATTATTTTTAAATATTAAATTTTTTATTATCAAAGTTGTTTTTGGGAACACAATTATTTAATAAAAGATTTTGTTTGTTGTGCTTAATTCCCTCTTTTAATAATTGATAAAAAATACTGAAATTTATTGTTGGAGGATAAGCTGTTCCTTTGCGCATTTAACTGCATTTAGGAGAACGTTTCCTGATGATCTGGCCTAAGCAACGAGTGAAATGGGCATAGGAACAGCTTATCCTCCAACAATAAATTTCAGTATTTTTTTTATCAATTATTAAAAAAAGGGAATTAAGTACAACAAACAAAATCTTTTATTAAATTTTTTGTTTTAAAGACTTTTACATAATTTTTAATGTGAATTTTCTAGTTATATTTTATTTATTTTTTCATGAACAATAAAACAAGTATGTATATGAATTACTTGTGGTTCTACGTGCTAATATCATATTTTTTGAATTATCTTATTACCTATCCGATAACCTTGATACTATTTAATATTTTTACTACATTTCGAAATGTCCTTCTTTTCGTTTAAAAATAGGGTCACCGTAGAAATAAACTTTATCACTATAATTAAATCTTTTTATAATTTGTTTTAAAACGAAGAAATTCAAATTATACCTGCTCTACACCTAAACTAAATTATCCACGCTGTACCCACGACAGTAAAAAATTACACCCGATTTGGGTAAATACCCACAAAGTGGCAACACTGACTAAAACAGACAGTTGATTTATACAACAATGGATTATATCATTTTACCAAACAAATTCCACAAAGTTTCTTAATTCTTCAACAACAAAATACATTTATTTTAACTTTTTTTTAAATATATTTTGTTGTTGTTAATATAACAACATAACCAGATCACCTGATAATTTGCCTTTCGTTAAAACATTAAGGTACGGGCGGCCACATGTGGCAACATTTATTTGAAACAATAATAATTTTATTATTATATTATAAACATATTTAGTTGCCTATTTTTGTTTGTGCAAACAGATACATTAAAATAATAAATTCTTAACAAGATCGCATATCAGCATAGCTGCCATATTTGACGATTTATCGTCATTTTGACGATTTTAGGTACAAAAATGGTCTATTGACGATAGGACGATGGATACCCTAAATTTGACGATTTTTCAAATGACAAATGTTTCTAATATAATTTCACATTTTATTTTAGCTTCTTAGATAATTTGATTTAGGTGCATTATTTGATGCAGTAATTTTCATGTCTTAGCTGCTCATCATATAAAATACGATTTTTTTTAGCACGATGCATATTTTTAAAAGTTCTATTTGATCAGTTAGTACTGCTTAATTACAGGCATTTTACAACCACACTTTTAAGTCTGGGTTCACATTACGCAATTTTCTTTAAGAAATAGTGATTTTATTGGTGTTTTCCAGACTTAAGTTTTTAAGCAGGACTTGTGACGTGAAAAATAGGTGTTTGATATTTCTTGGTTTTAGTTAATTTTCTTACTTTGCTTATGAATGCCAATACTTTTGAAAAATTTTTTGGTTGTGTTACTTCAATAATAAGTTTCTAAACGAATATTTTTATTTGATTTCAAAAACAGGCAGAATATATCAAAATTTTATTAGCAACGTAAACTAAAAATAACAATTAATTTTTAAAATTTATTAAAAGTTAGTGGTGTTTTACAAGGACGATTTTTGTAAAGATTTAGCTTACTCAATTTGACGATTTTTTCTTCAAAATTTGACGAATAACGGAGCCTGAATTAAGAATAGAACAGGCTGGACTCAGGCCAAACAGATCTTGCATAGACCACATATGTATCTGATATTTATAAATTTCCAACATGCTTTTGACTCACTCCACCACTCCTCTATATGGAAAGCGATGTAGTGTAAAAAATTCCAGCTAAATCAATCAGGGGACTAATTATGGCAGACGTGATCGAATACGAGTCTGGGGATAATTCTGGCATTCGTCATCGTATACTTTTTCGATTCGAGAGGAATTTTATTTCTACTTCTTTCAGTCGATACTAGGGAGATCGAACGGTTATTATTCGACCGGTTTAAACCGGTTATTTTAGCTTTGCCCAAGTCGGTTATTTTAAAATGTCCATTTTTCGAATATCGAATAAACCGGTTATTTTGGTATAATAAACCGGTTATTTTAATAAGGTGTAATTTATATACATTTTCCTTAGTCTTGTTGTAGATGTACCCGTAATTGAAGTATTTTTCTAATTCAATATTGGGCAAAATTAATTTTTTTATGAAGAATGTCAAAACAAAATGTAAAAGTCAAAAAACATTATGAACACTGTAAATAAAAACCGCTTATAAATGCGTGTGTTCTTGTAAAAAGAAACCCCAAAACCAAAAAGTAAATAATTATTTTGTGCGAGAGTTTTCTAAATATAAAAAATATTTGTATATAGATGTTATCTCTAGTAGAGATATTTCGAATGGTATTAAAAAGACAAAGTTAGGTTCTTGAAGTGTCCTAACGTGATAAGTGGCGAAGGGTTTTCCACGTCATGATTTTTTAATCACCTTTAATTAGTCCATATGCTTGACATTAAGGGGCTCCAAATAAAACCTTACCCCGTTTGATGTTGTTCTTAAGATTCGACAAATAATACTTTACTAAAATACGCTGCCAAAAATGAGGCAACACAACCCGTTGTGTTGCCGAGGACGGAATGCCCCTTAAGGTATTAAAAACTCTTAGATAATTCCAGCATTTCTTTATGCTTAAAACCACAACATTCCGGCGGAATCAACGATATGGAAATAATTCATCAGATTTATTTATTCAAACACCAAGAACAAAAAAAAAAAAAAAACAAAACTGAAGAAACCAAACAATGTCATGGAAGGTTTCATATTGTGGTCGACGAATTGATAAATATTTCATACAAAAAGAATATTCATATTATTAATCGTTCATATAATGCTGAAACAAGATCGTTTAATATATAATCCAGGCTAAGAGGTTGTGTTTGAAACTTTTCAAAAATATGGTTGAAGTCTACTGATTCATATAGAGATGACTTAACCACCAACAAATTAAAACTCATTTCAGATAAATTTAGGAGAATATATCGAATAATAAATTTATTAAATTCCTATAATATTTTATTTGCTTTTGCAAAACGTTTAGCTAGATCAAACATCATTAAATAGTTTTTAAATTACATTATACAATTATCTTCTTACAAAAACAGATTAGTAAATAAAAAGAAATTGTTAAAGTTTGATCAATTTACTGGTCTCGTTTTTTTTTTTTTGGATTTTATCGTCAAATATTTGTTAGGTCTGAACATACCTTAAGTCATATCTATGTATTTTATTGGTTCCTTACCTTTGGGAATGGTTTTGTTTTTATTCAAATTAACGTTTTATTACAAAAACTTATTTGATTTTTGTGTTTTTATGTATTCGAATTGAAACCGGTTAACCGGTTATTTTAAAAATGTTTAACCGAAAACCGGTTTTTTTAAAATAGCAACTATTCGTAATATTCGAAAACCGGTTATTGAAAAAAGTCGAATAATCGATCTCCCTAGTCGATACTAAACGAATCTAAATTATTTTTAAGTATTGTAAATCACTTTTTTGAGTTTAATTAACACTAAAAAAATAATTTCGATTAGTTAAGTATCGACTAAAAGAATTAGAAAAAAAATTCCTTTCGAATCGAAAAAGAATTCGACGATGAATGCCAGAATTAGCCCGTATATGTATATGTATGAAGGTCAAGTTAGTGAAAACTTAAGCTTCAAAGCTGGTTTAAGACAAGGCTTTACAATATTGTGATTGATGTTATGCTTGGAATACAAATTCACAAGAGCGCATTAACTCAAAACTTTTATTTTTTTTCACTTTTTCGAAAAAATCGACACGCTGTTAAAATATCTAATCGCTGTTAAAATATCGTGCTGTTGTATACTTTTTGGAAATAAAACGGTTCGTTTTAAAATTGTTTTTCATATGCCATGAATGTTATAATGGGTGATTCAAGTAGAGATACTTTTTTCATTAGCCATTTTTTTGACAGATCACGTGTGAGTCGTGTCATGCTGTCATGTTATTTTTGTTTAGTATTGTTTGGCATTTCATAATGGAAAGACTAACGCCTGAACAACGTTAACAAATCGTCAATTTTATTACGAAAATTCACGTTCTGTGAGCAATGTGTTTCGACGTGTCCGAGGCAAATTTTGTTCAGTGATGAGGCCCATTTCTGGCTCAACAAACAAAATTGCCGCATTTGGGACGAAGAGCAACCTGAAGAGATTCAAGAACTGCCACTTCATCCAGATAAAACAATGGTTTGGTGTGATTTGTGGGCCGGTGGAATCATCGGTCTATATTTCTTTAAAGATGATGCCGGTGCGAACGTTACCGTCAATGGTGACCATTATCGTGCCATGATAATCGACTGCCACTTCCCACACATCGCATCAATCAATGGATTTATTGAGAGAACACTTCGGTGAACACATAATTTCACGTTTTGGGCCGGTCGATTGGCCACCAAGATCGTGTGATATCACAACGTTAGACTTTTTCCTGTGGGGATATGTAAAGTCTAAAGTTTATGCGGACAAACCCGCTTCGATTCAGGCCTTGGAGGAAAACATCTCGCGTGTCATTCGCCAGTTACCAGTCGAAATGCTCGAACGAGCCATCGAAAATTGAACTCAACGGATGTACCATCTGCGACGTAGCAACGGCCAACGGCCAACATTTGATAGACATAATCTTCAAAAAATAAATGCCAAAGAATGTTCTTTCAAATGATTATAAACATTCCCCATTTAATTTGAATTTTCTGTGTTTTTTTCTTTAAAAAAGTAGGGAACCTCGAAATGGATCACGCTTAATTAAAAGCAGGACATGCCACATCTAAAGTGGTGAGTGCAGGACTGATTATAAATACCTCGAAAACAAAATCAATGTATTGCAATGTAACGGACAACTATCGCTTTTCACTGATGGGGAATAAGCCTGAAGATGTCCGTCACAGCCTTTTGCAACTTGGGCAGCATTATTTTGCTACTTATGGTGGTCACTGTTGCCAACGGATTTCCAAAGAATATCGCTAAAACAGAATGAAAAATAGCTAAACTTTTAACTTATTAAAAAATTAAGCGAACACGTTTTGGCAAATAACTTTAGCGTAAAATCGCCTTTTTGCAAATAAAATCAGTAACTTTTATAAAATTATGAATGAAACAATTTGCTAATGCATCATCAAATGCTATTTTTAAGAACAAATTTCAGGAAGCATGTAGAACATACAATAATATATATATATACATACATACATAGGTAAATAAAAAACTAAAATAATATAGCTTATAAGGCATATAGCTTTGCTGAGAACAAATTTTAATAAAAATTTCAAATAAACCCTCTAAGTCTAAAGTAATCAATAAAAAAAAGATTTGCTAGGATTTCTTTGACGAAGTTATGCTAAATTTTATTTAAAACTTATGAAAATTATCATAATCGTCATTTAGAACTTTATATAAACATGTGCTGTTGTAGAAGAAAGTAGTAAAAAATTTTTTCAGTTCTTTAACACAACTTTAGTTACATTTTTGTACTTGAAATTAAAGTAATTTATATGAAACACCTTGCAATGAGGCTTTCCATTGTGAATGAGGCTTTAAAGTCAATATATTTTTTTAGAAATAAGAACTGGATATAAGAATTGGATAACAAGATAACAAATTTGTAATATTCCACAAGCACGATTCATGCTTTTTTATATGTTTGTGCAACAGTTTGTGTGGTTTATTTGGTCCTTTTGTTTATATCAAGCAACTTTTTAACAATAATGTCAAAAAATTTATTAAAAATAAAAACTAATAAAAAATCGCTAGATTTCCCGCTAATAGCTAAAACACAATCTTTCCTGCAAAGTTTGACAAAAAATCGCTAGATTTAACGAGGAAATAGTTAAATTGGCAACAGTGATGGTGGCTGTAGCGAGAACATTCAATACAGACTGACTAAGGCTAAGCAAGCGTTTGGAATCTAACATTACAGTTTCAACAAAAATTAAGGTATTCAATAGTAATGTCAAGTCAGTAAAGCTTTATGGCTCGGAGACCTGGAATTTAACGAACCTTCTTGATATACAAAAATTACAGGTCTTCTTCCAAAAATGCCTTCGCCAAATCCTCAAGATATTTTGACCTCAAACTATAACAAATTCTGAGTTATGGTTTAGAGCGCAATAACCTCCAATTAACCATGAGATCAAAATACGCAAATATAAATGGTTGGATCATACCCTACGTAAGCCATCCAATGACATCAATAGGAAACCCGTTGATTACAAACCACAGGGAGCAGGAAGGAGAGAACGATCTAAAAATACATGGAGACGCCATGTTCAAGCCGAACTTCAAATTGCTCGACTAACCTAGAATGAAGACAAAAGAACAGCATCAGATAGAACTCGATGGAGATCAGTTATTGAGGCCCTATTTTCCTTATAGAAATTTTAAGGATTTATAAATAAATAAAATATCGAAAAACATGTTTTACCTGTTCACATATTTTATGTATTCACAGTTGTATAAAAATATTTGTCTAAAAATAAATATTAGAACAAATTATTAAAACTTTTTTGATTTTATGCTACAAGAGAGCGACAGCAGCAATTTAAAAGTAAAGGAATTCCAAAATATTAAAGTGTGGGATGAGGAAAGAAACATTGTTAAGGAGTTGTTGAAATTTTCGTCTTAAGTTTTTTCGCATTAACCTTACAAATATGTTAGGTGAGAAAATTTCTCAGTTATAAACATATCAACTCAGTTAGCCCATATTTTACCGTTAAAGCATTATTCGAAGAAGTTTTTTGCGTTTTGTGCCTAAACTCAAGAACAAGAAAAAAATATGTCAGTCATATGTGACATGAGGTTTGCAAAACATTTTCTACACAGCATCTGTGTGCATATATTTGTGACATACTTCAAAGTCACTTATAAATGAAATGACAAACTTAGTGTGACTACATTAACCAATATTATTGGAGGGTAAAAAACAAATAAACGACACAAGAGTCATCGCGAAGGCTTTTCAAATCCAAGCAAAAAAATGGTTGATGGATGCTTGGCCTTATATATACTCATGCCACCATTGGTGGAAATGATCGTATGTTTTTGTACTGTTGTGTGCAACACATACAAAAATTGGTCATAGACCAATCTTATAGTATACCGATCAGGTCAGATCACTTTCTGAATCTATATAACGATGTCCTTCCGTAAGGCAGGCTGTCCTTGTAAACCTTATGCGCAAAGTACAGGTTGGAATTTTGGTGATAATTTGATCAAATTTGATGTAATCGTTTTAAATAATACACATTTAAAAAAAAAAAAATAGTCCGCCGTACAAATTTATTTCCGGAATAGAGTCGTTGTGTCCATCGTATTATGTTGCTATTTAGAGTAAATTTGGCCCAAAAATATTTTATTGCAACCCAAATCACCTTAAAACACTTAATTGGAATCGATCTACATTTGCCCATTGCTCTTATACAAATACACCAGTCCCGTAAATAGCGTTTTATGCCATAACTTCCTTACAAAACTTCTTCCTTATAAAAGCTTCTAAGTGATAACAAAATTTTGTCTTGGTAGGTCCAGAATTGACCACATGACCCCTACAAACGCCCTTCTTAAATCACTTCAAACAAAATGATCTCAAAGATGTCGCTATTTCTATACTATTCGGCAATAACAACTTTTTATAAATTAAGCTTCTAACAGAATTTGGTTTTGGCGGGTCAATGATTGTCCATCTTTTTATACCCTCCACCACCACTGTGGTGAATGAGGGTATACTAAGTTTGTCATTCCGTGTGAAACTTTTTTATTATACATCTAAGACCCCATAAAGTATATATATTCTGGGTCCTTGAGTAATTCTAAGTCGATTTAGCCATGTCCGTCTGTCTGTCCGTCTGTCCGTCTGTTGAAAACACGCTCACTTTCGAAAAACGCAAAAGAAAAGAACAAACTTGGTCAATAGGATCAGAACTATGAATCAAAATGTGGAACCACTACCCAAAAAAAATTGATAATTTTGATACAAAAACTAACATAAATGGCGGAATAATGCACGGAATGACATAACATTTTCCACGAATTCGCTCTATACGACTACAAATCATACTGTTTAATTTCGTGAAGATCGGTCCATAATTTACACTAGGCCCCATATAAACGCTACTCCCGGAAAATCGTTTAGTACGCCTAAAACCGTAATAAATAATGCTAGCATACTAAAATTTGGTACGTCACAGTTTTATACGACCAGAAATCACGCTCTAAAATTTTTTGAAGATCGGTCCATAATTTACACTAGGCCCCATATAAACCCTACCCCCGGAAAACAGTTTATTGCGCCTAAAACCGTAATAAATAACGTTAGCATACTTAAATTTGGTACGTCACAGTTTTATAGGACCAAAAATCACACTGTAAGATGTTTTGAAGATCGTTCCACAATTTACACTAGGTCCCATATAAACGCTACTCCCGGAAAATCGTTTAGTACGCCTAAAACCGTAATAAATAATGCTATCAAATGGAAATTCGATACGTCACAGTTTTATAGGAATAGAAATCACACTGCCAAATTTCGTGAAGAGTGGTCCATAATTTACCCTAGGCCCCATATAAACCCTACTCCCGGAAAACCGTTTAGTACTCCTAAGACCGTAATAAATAATGCTATCAAATTGAATTTCGGTGCGTCACAGTTTTATAGGACTAGAAATCACACTGCCAAATTTCGTGAAGATTTGTGCATAATTTACCATAGGCCCCATATAAACTCTACTCTCGGAAAATAGTTTATTGCGCCTAAAACCAAATAAAGGCCACTTTTGGATTTATAGATATTGCGGTGAAATTTTTTACTTAAATTCAAATGACAAGAAAAACTATCATGCAAATTTGTGCAATTTACTGTTAACGCTAAAACTAATTACACTGCTGTATTGGAATTTATTCTAATTTATTTTTTGTAATGCCAGAAATCAGTCTTCAGAATTTTGGGATGATTTGTCCATAATTTACCATAGGTCCAATACAAATAACGCTCCTAAAAATCTTTTTATTCCGGCTAAAACTGTTACGAATAATGATATTTTACTCAAGCCAGTTCAAAGTTCTTACAAGAAACGAATAACATTTTCTAATTGTCGGTCAATAATTTAATTCAGGTCTAAACCGCAACCAATTTTAATGCTGACGTTCGTTTTTGTGAAGCTTAGTTAATAATATATATGTATTTATCATATAGAGCCCACTCCTGTCGGTGGAGGGTATCAAAGATTCGGCACAGCCGAATATAGCACTCTAACTTGTTTTAGAAAATTTTAGAACCATGTATAGAGCGTTGGCACCAACATGTCAAAATCGAACAAAATTTACATACGCCGTTACCACAGAAATAGGCTGTTTCGTCATAAAAAATTTTGCTATATTTTTTTTTTAACTTTTATTCGTTAACTTACATTTAAAAACTTTTTGTTTGACGATATTTTACCTTTCAAAATTTTTGTAAGTAAAAAATATTTGCTTGTCCGAAAACAAATATTTTATGGTCGGATATTTGTTATATGAGACCGAACCTTGCGGAAAGAAATTCGAAAGTGAAAGTCCATATTTTACAAAAAATATTTATTTTGAAGAGCCTAAATTTTCATAGAAAACCCGTTTTCTAAACCTTTTATAAACCTGTTTTATTTTTATAACAGAGGCCGTTATTCTAGATAGTTTTAATACTGCTTATAGCTGCTTTACACTATCACACAAGTCTTATGTATTTTGAAAAAATACAAGCCTGTCATTTTTTGAAATTGTTTTTTGAAAAGTTTCAAACAAAAATTTGATCAGGAAAGCATTTTTGAAAAATACTTAAGACTTTGTGGGATAGTGTATAACTGCCTTTTAAACTAGAAAAACAATCTTTTGTACTCTATGAAATTATTAATTGTATTACAGCTACTACTGTTTTACACTATTATGATATTTGTTAAAAGAAAACTACCGTCTTGTATTATAAAATCTTATACTCTAACTAGTGACCTAAAGTTTTGGAATCTGTGCCTGTACTGTAAATTATAAGATTTAATCTTGTTGTGCAGGCCGGGTATAAAATAAGAGGGCGGATCAATAAGTCCGTGACTTTTTGAACGTCCCTCGTAGTTATATGAAATGCAACACTGCTCCCATCAAGTACCCCCTGTTAATAGACTACTGTCAAGTTTTGAGAAAGTATCGCGATTTACTTTGCGTTTAATAGCTGTGCAAAACATACAACTTCGTTGATTTTTTTAAAAATGGGAAAAAGTGAATTTCGAGTGGGAAAAAGTGAATTTCGAGTGCTCATTAATAATTATTTTTTGCGAAAAAAAAACCGTCGATTTCAATGGTAAAAAAAGTGGTTTACTGACTTTCGTTTTGGTCGCACAAGTACAAATAACGCTGAACGTTCTGGACGGCCAATTGAAGTCAATACACCCGAAAATGTCGAAAAATTCACGATATGGTGTTGGCCGATCGAAGAGTAAAAGAAATGGCTCGGTGGAAAAAGATTTAGCTCCAACGATGAAATTATTGGTCAAACAAATGCCTATTTTATGGACCTCGAAAATTCCTAGTTTTGGAAAGGATACACAAATTGGAGAAACGTTGGACTAAGTGTATTGAGCTAAAAGGAGATTACGTTGAAAAATAGTTTTTTTTTGTAAAAAAAACTGTGTTTCATTCAAAAAGTCACGGACTTATTGATCCGCCCTGGCATAATATTCTCCGTTTCTTGTTTTTCCCTTTTGAAGGTAAATAAATAAATAAAATATAAATAAAGCATGACTGTGCCTACTGCCTTGTAATAGGGCAATACACAATACAGTTTTATTATAAAGGGTGATTCATCGTGAGGTTTGATTTTCAATACAGATCACGCATGACTCACATCAAACTGCTTTGTCATTTTTGTTCAGTTTCGTTTAGCAAGTCATCATGGAAAGACTAACACCACAACAGCGTCTCCAAATTTGTCAGTTGTATTACGAAAATCAGCATTATGGGAGAAATGTTTTTCTTGCGATTCGAGGAACTTACGGTGCGCGTAGTCAGTAGGTCGACTATTGCCAACACCATTTGCAAATTTGAGTCCCAGTTTACATTAGTGGATGCTACTCGACTAGTTAGCCCACATCCAGCATGTAGTGGGCTGGCGGAATCATTGGACCATATATTTTTTCCTGAAATTCATTCAAGCCATACATACAAAAGAACCATAAAGAGCGTAAAACAAAGACCTTGATGAGAAATAATTTTGGTGAGCACTTAATTTCACCTTTTGCTACGGTAAATTGACCACCTAGATCATGCGATATCAAACCATAGCTCGTGTTATTTGCGACATACCAGTCGTTATGCTCAAACGAGTCGCCCAAATTGGACTTTCCATATGGACCACCTCAGACGCAGTCATGGCCAACATTTACATGATATCATCTTCAAACAATAAATGCCAATAATTGTTTTTTAACCGATTAAAAAAAATTTAAGTTCACTTTTACATTTATGGGTTTTATTTTCCATTATAAATCAAACCCCACGATGAATCACCCGATATAATCAGCATTTTATACTCAGTCTTATACTGATTATCCTGCAAAGTTGCAGATTTAATGATTTGTTTGGAAACCTTAACAAAAATCGAATTATTTCTCTTCGTGTACATCCTTTTTATCCACATTTAGGCCTGACTTTTTTTCATAAAAGAAAATGGAGGCAAAAAAGTGCATAAAAATATTTGTTAAATTAAAAAATGTACACGTCTACCACATCATCTTTTTTTTTAACTAAAACAAAAGAATGTCTCAAGTGGAATATGCATATTGTACATTGTATACTAAACTCTTATACACTCACACACAAACACTCTCAAACATCAAACATGCATAAATAATAAAACAAGGAACAAACTCATACACTTGCAACAAGAATTAATACAGCAATGCAACAATACGACAACATAAACGAAAGTGAATGTACAGGAGTAAAAATAAAATCAGCGCAAAGTAAAAAAAAAAAAAAATATATAAAAAAAGAAAAATGCTGGTATAAGCAGTAGGACTAAAAGGATAATACATTATCACAACTCAACTCTGGGTTTTTTTCTTTATGTATTAGTGTACCAAACTCAGGAGTGAGTAATAACTACCAGCTTAGCAACAAAGCATTATATAAAAAATAATGCAAAAGTATAAAGCCCAATGGTGTGCACTTTTCCTCCAGATTTTTATCCGTTCTTACTCTGCTTTCAGCAAAAAGGATTTTGTATCCTTTAAACATTTTATTTTTAATAAAAGCAACTAAAACAAGCAAGAGTGCTATATTCGGCTGTGTCGAATCTTAAATACCCTTCGCCGCGCACAGTGTGACTTTTTCTACTTTTAGATGGCCCAAAGTAAGAAAATAACAGTTCCCCGATCTTGCTGATTTTTGATATGTTATAGACAGGAGTACGGGTGATACAACAATATGCTGATAAGAAAAAAAGAAATGGCAATGAATAAAACGGTTATCAAATATTCAATATCAAGAGAAGCTAAAGAACCAGCTTTTAAAATTTGCAACTTTAGTGATTAAAGTATTGTTGTAAAAGTTTTTGTACGCGTAGTATCATCTATACCATCATTGCTTTAACAGAAGGTTCAGCACGATTCTCCTTAACATGGAGGCCTGGGCTAGTGGAAATCGCTGTCATTGAATCCAGGGACTATTCTGGTATACTGATGTATCCAAATCGGAACATGGAGTGGGTGCAGGGGTATCTGGACCTAACACGCGGATCTCAATAGCCAAAGGAACTGATCTTTCCCGGGTGTACAATGGGGACAAGTGGTCGCAACAGACGGGAACTGCGACTGTTGGCGGCTTATCTGACAGGTCACCACACGGTCAAGCACTACCTGCTTCGGACGGTCCAGGAAGAGAATCAGTAGGGATGGGGATGAGTCGACGGTGCATATACTGTGTGACTGCCAGAGTCAGGCATCACTTGGGCCACGGCGCGATAGGCGCGTCCCGAGTCGGTGCAACACCGGCCAAATACCTACTTAGATTCCTCTGGGAAGCAGAGAGTATTTTGCCCAATTAAATGGGAGTGTATACTATAGATCTGACTTGGTCGTGGTACCGTCTGTGTTGGGAGAAATCTTCCCGCTTTCTAAGGAAAAAAATCATCTATACCATTATTTTTTGCCTCAAAAGCGGCGCATTTTTAATTGTATTGGTTAGTTTTTATGTACTAAAATCACAGTTTCCCGGCAATTCCCGGGAATTTCAACTGTTATGCTTGCCCGAAATTTTTTTTGTGGCATCCCGGGAAATAAAATAACTGACAGCTCCTTCCCTATAGTTCAACAAAACGGCTGTCTATACTTTGCCATTTAATTTTATATATTCAAAAATTTGTTGATCAGTGAATTTTTATTAAAACCTTTAAGCCTCGTACACAATGTTAGTCCCCTTTTAGACAGGCAAGTTTACTTTGACAAAGTCTGTTGAATTCTCTTTTAAACTTTGTTTGGTGCTCAGACACACAAAGTTGAATTTGACAAATTTTTGTTTTCTCTTGTTTGAATATAATATATAAACAGCGTTGCCAGAATGATGATTTTATCATATTTTGGATTATTTTTTTAAACAAAAATATGATTAAAGATTTTTATCTCAAATGATGATTTTTTATTTTTAGAAATTCTGATTTTTACTTTAATTTTGCTTATACAAAATACACGATTATTTAAACAGACACTTTTAAAACAATGAAGTTTTGCATCAGCTTGATGCGCATTGGTTCTGCACACTTTTGTAACCAGTATCTAGAATACACAAAATTGCATCATTATTTATGGACATAAAAAATATTAAAAAAGGCATATTATAACCTATTTCCCATGTGCGAAAGAATTCCTTCTTTCGAACAACTACATTTAAAACAAAAACAAATTCTAAAAACTTTGTTTTTGTTTTAAATGTATTTGTACGAAGTAAATAATATTGATAAAAAAAATATTTGTGAAAAAAAATGTATTTTTATAAAGTTTTATATACTGACGAATTATGTTTTTATGTATTTCAATTTAAATATTAAGAAGTATGTTTTTATAAAAAATTTATAATTCTTACTATTTTGCACTTGTTTTAAAAAATTTAAATTAAGAAAAAAAAAATTTAAGATTTTCCTCTTCAAAATATGATTTCTTTCGCCATATGACAATTTTCATTCCAAAGATTCTGGTAACGCTGTATATAAATATAAAGTTGCAGCCAACTTCAGGTATAATCTACGAACGAAAAACAAAACGAATTTGTGAGTACAGCAAAGTATGTACTCCCCCGCTATGCTCTTTTCCCTTCTCTTCTATACTCTCAAGACTTTGCGAAGTAAACTTTGCTTGTCTGAAAGGGGTCTTAGCAAAAATTTTTTTTCTTCTATCTTATTTCTTCCCAAAGTATTTCATATATTTTCCTTTATTAAAAGATTTTGTTTGTTGTGCTTAATTCCCTTTTTTCAATAATTGATAAAAAAAATACTGGATTTTATTGTTGGAGAATAAGCTGTTCCTATGCGCATTTCACTGGTTGCTTAGGCCAGATCATCAGTAAACGTTCTCCTTCAGAAAACATGTTTGCTGATAGCTTTGGCTTTTCTAAAATTATTTAGGAGAACGTTTCCTGATGATCTGGCCTAAGCAACCAGTGAAATGCGCATAGGAACAGCTTATCCTCCAACAATAAAATTCAGTATTTTTTATCAATTATTAAAAAAAGGGAATTAAGCACAACAAACAAAATCTTTTAATAAATAATGGTATTCCCAAAAACAACTTCTTCTTCTACTTCAGCAAAAATTTGTATGAAATGAAAAAATAATAATTAATTGTTAAAATTGTTGTGGGTATAATTTGGAAACGGTTTCTTAACTGAAAATGTGTGTGGTTACGAAAAAAAATTGTTGCTCTATCTCGAACTCAAGAGAAAATGTTGCTGCCTATTGTGTACGAGGCTTTACATTTAATATTTTTTATAAAAAACTTGATGTTTTAATTACTCGTACATTAACCATTTTTTCGAATGTGCTTCTATGAGTTGTATAAGTATTAGTATAAGTACATATCTATGGCTTCAATGTTAACCAAAAGTTGGCTTAAGCAAAAAAGTATGTGAATTATTAAGGGAATAAGACTATTGTAAAAAGCTTTATAAATTGAAATACAACTCATAAAAGCACATTCGAAAAAATGGTTAATATAATTTAAAAAAAAAAACAAAAATAATAGTAATAAATAATAATAGGATTAATTTGCACACTAGTAAAATGGACAATTCTGAGAGAATCATCGAACTCTTATAACTCAGCCGCAACAATCAGGATGAAGCAATCTCATATACATAATATTCAAAGATTAATCAAATGCTCCACACATAAAAATACTTAAATTACAAAAAAAAAAAACACTCTCCATCCTGCACGCAAGAAAATGCGCCTCAATTTTGCAAAAGAACATAAAAAAATGCGGTTTAATTAGTGTGAGAAGGAACCCTTCTATAATATCTTTTATTATTTTTCGATTTATTGTGTAACTCTACGACTTTTACCGCTTTTTGTTTTCAATATTTCGCTTATTAACAGCTTTAAATCCTCGTAAGCTTAAATTTTCGATTTCTCTTTCATAGAAAGTAATTTTCCTTTAGCCAGGGTTTATCAGCTTTTATCAGAAAAGAAAGAAATTGGTGACCATACGCTTTCAAATCATTAAGAAAACAATAATTAGTATTGTGGTTATTTTATTGAACTGTTAATGGCTTTAAATCCAAACTTTTAATCAGGCTTAAGTTCCTTGAATTTAGTTTACATTAAATTATTTTTATGAAGAAAGGAATTTTACAACATGAAATGAATTTAAATTTATTGATCATTTTTTCCTTCTTGACTGAGCTGGGAGTTGAACTCAGGTTTTCACGGAAAGGTTGCCCTGACTAGTTTCGATTGTAACCACACAATCTTTTCATAGACGTTTGCCGTTTAACAGTCACCGCCATTGACGACGGATGACTTCAATAGTCAAACGTCAACCTTTAAACCAAATGGTATTTTACCTTGGTAGATCGAAATTTGGTTTGAATGAATGATTACCTATTTTAATAGATTTAGATGTTCGTCCTTACTTCTGTTTTTCGTGCCTTTTGTAAAGAATTCTTCTTTCTTCATTAAGAAAACCTTAAAAGAAATTGCAGACGCAAACGTGATCACCAAAAATTATGGTAGTTTTTTTCGAAAAGGAAATAAAAAAGAAAAAAACAATGTCACGATGCTTTTTTTCCAGGATCAGCGCATACAGTGACAAGTCGAATGGAACACCAAAAATTATTCACCCCTATCGTGAATAATTTTTTCCACGTCATTTGTTCCCTTTTCACGTATTTGCGATCATGAAAAACTCCCTTGAAAAAATTAATTCATAGGAGAATAATAACGTGAAAAAAATTTTCGCGGGAAAAAATTCCCCTTATCGTGAACAATTTTTTCCCTCGTAATTTGTTCACTTTTCCCTTTGAAGTTCTCACTTTATTTTTGCTGGGGAGCAAAACATTTATGTAAGTAATTCTTCTCATAATTCGGATATTGAAGTTTACAAAATTAATTTTAAGGTCAACTTCCGTAAAAAGAGATACAAACTTATATGTATATTGTTCACCAAAATGCAAAAAAACAGGTCGATTGCCTGTGGAGTTATAAAGCTTTTCAAAGACGTGGTGGCAGAATTTTAGAAATTTTTTTACTGCGTAAAAGCGCAATAAGCTAATGTTGCAATCACTCCAATACAATATATTATATTTTGTTTTTTTTAACTTTTCTTTAAAATATATGTGTATATTTTTGAACAAAAAATTTTTTTTAATGTTTCTTTATATTTCTTCTTTTTTAAATTCACTGAGAACTGATAGCGCGAAAAATTGTTCGCGGGAGTTTCACGATAGCATTTTTCCCTTCGAGGGGAATAAAAATTTCATGGGAACAAAAATTCCACTTGTTTTTCACGATAGGGGTGATTAATATTTACAACAACAACACGAAAAAAAATAATAGGCTCATAGGGGAGGCGCTAACCTGATAACGCGCAGTGTACATATTTATTAAAATAAATAAAATTGTTTTAGATGAAAAACTCAGCGAATTAATGCGTCATTTAAAATTATATTGCACAAAACAGCCCAGTACCCACGTTCTGTAACTTTGGTGAGAACTTCTCGCATCAAAAATATGTAAAACAAAATATTCCATTATTTCTCGAAAAGTGAGAAACAAATGTGTCTCTAAAGGCCGTGATTCACTATCCTACGCAATCGTACGATTCATTCACACGAAAATCTGACAGAATTCTATCCGACCTAAAAAAAATGCCTGCAATCTGCTGTCAATGCCTACTATCCCAAAAAAAAGATGCAAACTCAAATGACTCAGCTACTTTACAAGAAAATGCAACTCTGATCGCATAGAACCTATTATTTTATGAAAATTTTCATAAACATTTGCAAGGGTGCCCCCGTAGGCTAGCTAGTAGTGAGCTGGTCTATCAGTACCGGGGTTGCGGGTTCGATTCCCGCCAGAGACTCTGGTCTCCTGCAGACAAGCGAAGAGCTTCGCGGGATTAGCGTAGGAATTAAAAAAAAAAAAAAAAAAAAAAATTTAAAAAAAAAAAAAAAAAAAAAAAAAAGTCGGACAGACTTGTCAAAAATATCTGTCACTCAATTCAATTTTAAGCCACACTGTCATACATTATGAGCAAACACGATTTTTGTGAAATATCGTGCGACTAAATAGGATAGTGAATAACAGCCTTAACTCATATCGAAAACTATCAAAAGAGATTACGTCTTTACACAGAGCGAAAAAGACGTTAAAAAATTATTAACAAATGGTGTGAAAATGATAACAAAATGCTGTCAATATTTCGACAACATCTGTTGTCAAATTTTTAACAAACTGATGTCAAATTGGTACCAAAGATGTTAAAAATACCATTGTTGTCATTATTCGCAGTTTATCGAAATAAAAGAGTGCAAATTTTTATAGGTAATTTAAATAAAAAAAAATTAACACATGGTCAGTGAAAAAATATAATAAACTGTGACGTCAACATTTTGTTGCTACGAAAGGGATTTTCTTTTTGAAGAAAATATAAATTTGGACTTAAAAAAATCAATTCCTAATCGAAGACGACAATAAAGAATAGAAAAACTCCTTGTATCCAAATATGTATGTATAAATATGGAATGTATTTATGAAACTCACTAACGAGCACCTGGGCCTGGCTGGGACTACTTTTATATTCATGGAGTTTTTTGGCTGTAGCCAGAACATTTTGTTGTCAACTAGAATTATTCTTCGAAATTAAAGTAAATAAAGAATTTTTATATCTTGCGTATGCTTTTTGATCGTTTCGTTTTGATTTTATTAACTACAGTACATATTTCATAGGGCAGAGCCTGGCTAGGCCCAGGTGGATACAATATGCACAAAATTTTCATTAGGTAAATTGTCACGCCCAAGGTGTTTAAAATTAAATTTTTTCTCGTTTTCTTGTAAAAAACATTTTGATTGAGGAATACATAAAGTTTCGTTCTAATATATTTAATAATTATATGAAAAAAATTTTAAAAAAGTCGAAAATGCCTGGCCTGGCCCAGGTATGCACTTAAGGAAGTGGCCAAAAAACTCAAAATATTGAATACTCGTTTAATGCAATGTTAACTATTCGTCCAACCTCGGTAGAAAATGCGCGAGTTTTTTTGGTAACAGGGCAATTTAAAAATACAAGAGACAGACGGAAAGACATAGAGCGTTATATCAACTTCGCTATTCATAAGGACCCAGAATATAATTACTTTAAAGGCTTTCTAAAATCAATATTGTAGAAATCACAAACGGAAAAACAAACTTTTATTTACCCTTTTACCTTTGGTGAAGGGCGTAAAAAGACACAAAACACATTTAAAGCTGCAGGAACAAAAATGTTGTCAAACAAGCGAAAGAGCTACAAAATTAGAATATGAAAGAAGCTCAGCTACCGACCGCAGGGAGAGAATGTCATCTGAACTGGATTAGGTTGTACAGTATCGTAAGTAATCAATCTTTGAATCCATGATTTTTTTTTGGGACTTACCTTGGTTCTTCTACTATTGTTGTCAAACTGTAAGACAACTTTACCTACTTACCGTCTTATACTAGAAAAGTACCGTTTAATACTGGGAAAACTTTCGAGTTACGCCACAAATTACCATCTTTGTTTAAAAAGGCACGATCTAACTAGCCAATTTACCGTAGCAAAAGTGAAATTAGGTGCTCACCAAAATTATTTCCCAACAAGGACATTGTTTCACGCGCTGTTTGGCTCGTAGCGCAGTCTTGTTGAAACCAGAGCTCACGGAGAGTATGAGCTTGAATTTCAGGAAGCACATAGTCCGTTACCATGGTGACATAACGGTTACCATAGACGGTAACATTCTGATTTTCGCCATTTTTAAAGAAATATGGACCAATGATTCCAATACGGCAGATTTGTTTATTAACGTATCCATTGCGCCAGAAATGTGCTTCATAACTGAACAACATTTCACGATAAAACACCGGATTTTTATTGAGTTTTTCCAGAGCCTTTTCCCTGGAAATTAGACTTAAATTTAAGTCGATTGCTTTCAATTCTTGCACAAGTTGAATTTTGTACGCTTTAAGGCCGAGATCCTTCCGTAAAATACGCCAAAGTCTCGAATACGACAACCCAAGCTACTGAGAAAGACTACGAATCGATTCGTCACGGTCTTCGGTGTGCTATATACGCTTCACTACGTGCTGGATGTCGTCTAACTAGCCGTCGAGTATCATTTACTAATGTAAACTGGGACTCAAATTTGCGAATGGTGGTCAGAAGGTTTGCATTTATGACATTTGTAATGCAATAAAGTCGTTAAACAACTCTAAAATATTTTCTTTAGAAGTTTTCAATAGTCGCAAAAGACTGTTTCAGGAAATATAGGCCCTGATATATCACAAAAAGCTCTTCAAACATTTAGCTTAAAAAGGACGGCTCGAGAATTATGGACGTTAACAGATTTCATACTTCGCATAATTGGGGACTTAGTTCCTAAAACTAATCCTCATTGGAAGCTATTAATTTCTCTTGCTACAATTATGGACTGTCTATTAAAAAGTGAATATACAGACAGAGATTTAGATATGCTTAATTCAGCTGTCTATGAGCATAATCAAATATATGTTGACTTCTACGGACCACTCAAACCTAAAGCTCATTTTTTACTGCACTTTGTAACTTTTATAAAAAAATGTGGGCCACCGAAGTTAACTTGGAGTTTAAGGTTTGAGGCAAAACATAAGGACACAAAAAGATATTGTAATAATATGAACTCTAGAGTTAATATCCCTTTAACACTGTGTAAAAAAGCAGGATTAAGGTTTGCTCGATTTCTTGTGGATTATGAAAATGGAATTACAGAAACTCTTATATTAAATAATATTAATAAAATTAAACCCATTCATGAATTTAGATATATTTTTGACCATTCGAAAATTATTTTTGATAATGTTGTTGTAAGTTTGTACAAAATTTCCTATATTGAAAAAGTTCAATCTAAAATTTATGTTTTATGTTATAAAGTTGAAACTAACAACTTTGATGATAACTTCCAATCATATGTAGTAGGCAACTTAAAGGATGAATTAATTTTAAAAGAATTCCATGAATTTACAAGTCCACCTTTATATATTTTCCCACTTAATAATAGTAAATTATATTTAAGAAATAAGTTCTTGTAAACTTTATTAAATGTATCTAAAATAATAAATAAAAAATGAAATAGAAATTGTTTTTCACTAGACCAACAAGCTTTCAAGTTATTTTAATATAGAAATCATTTCAAATTAACATGAAATTTCATGTTATTTCAACAGGGTTTCATGTTATTTCGAAACGGCCACCATTTTAATACTAAATTATTTAATAGTAAATTTAAAAGTAAGTTCATGTTGATTTAACATGAAATTCATGTTATGATTATCCCTTAAATTTTACTAGAATAAAATGTTAATTCAACACCGTTTCCATTTGTTTTTACTTGAAAAAATATTAATTTTTGTTTTATTGTAAAATCATGTTAAATTAACATGAAACGCTAATGAAGCAAAATCATTAATAAAATATGTTAAATTAATCTTGTTTTAGTTGATTTTACAATGATTTTTTTCTGTGTGTGTATGCTTGAATAAATTTCAGGAAGCTCATAGTCCCAATGATTCCGGCAGCCCTGGAATGTGTTCTAACTAGTCGAGTAGCATCCACTAATGTAAACTGGGACTCAAATTTGCAAATTGTGTTGGCAATAGTCGACCTACTGACTATACGCACCGTAAGTTCCTCGAATCGCAAGAAAAACATTTCTCCCAGAATGCTGATTTTCGTATTACAGCTGAACAATTTGGAGATGCTGTTGTGTTGTGAGTCTTTCCATGATGACTTGCCAAACAACACTGAACAAAAATGGCAAAATAGTTTGATATCAGCATGTTAAAATTCAAACCTCATGATGAATCACCCTTACCAAACACTTTAAGCTTAATGCGTTGGTACAACTTAAAGAAAATTTAAAAACCAAATTAAGAAGAAGAAGAAGAAGAATTTCTTTATTTATAAAAAAAAATATAACAATTTTGAATATAATAAAGTTGCTTATTAAAAGAAATAATTCCCATTATCTATTTATTTATAAAAGTAACCTAAATATTAATTAACATCTTATTAGTATGGATCAAATATACAAAAAGAGAAATATTAAAGAGCTTAACGACATGTTTTTCATAAAAACTTCTGTCGAATGATCACAAACAAATATCGGCATTTAATGCAAAAATTAAATTGGATTATTAAAATTACAACAAAATTTAGTTAAATTCTGTTATTAAATAATTTCTATAAGTTTACGCACATTTTAAATATTTTACTAAATTCACCCAGTCTTCTTCGTTTTGGCCATTTAATATATGTATCATATCTTCTTCCACAAGGTAATATTTCCGAAATATGGCATATCTAAATTCTTTTAATACAGGACAGATACCAAAAAAATTTTGGAATCTTTCATGTGCCTGTAAGTTGCACAATTTACAACACTTGTCTTCGTTTGCTGCTCCAAATCTGTTATAGTTTAGTGCAATTAGTCCACTGCGTGCTTTAAATATCCATGTGATTTTATCTGTATTAAAGTCATCAAATAAAGTAATGTATTCCTGTTTCATAATCCAGATGTTTGTAGATACTTGTGGTGGTTTTTGATTTACTCTTCAATCTCTCATTCAAGATATTGATTTTCAAGTTACTAAGCAATTCCGTACTAAAGCAATTCCATTGTGGTTCCGTGTGGTTTGTTTCTGGCCATTGAATGTTTAAGGAAGTATTTTTCGCCCTTAATTTGCTTACCCAAAAAATGTTGCGACGCAATAAAATTAAGGATAATTGGTGAAATAATTCATTCGATGTATTATTGTACATTATTTGGCTTAAATATTTAAGATTAAGTCCCAATGTATACAGATGGCTGTCTTCAGCAGCGGCTTCTAACATAAGGATGTAGCTTGGGGTGAAGGTAGGTAAATGTAATATTCTTTTCATGAAATATCGTAGCAACATCTTCAAAATTTCTAAAGCCCCAAACCTGATCTGCATAGGCTTGAATTGCTTTGCACGCTACATCTGCACACAGATAGACTTTGCACTTCATTCTAAGGTTTATATCTTTCTTCCCTATCAAACTTTGCCTTGTTGAATTTATTGCACTTTTTGCCTGATTGTTTCTTTTTTCGACATGTTTGTTAAACTTAAGTTCTGGCGTGAAGATAACTCCCAGGTAGTTAAATTCAGAGGATATTTTTACCTCATCTCCTTTAAAAACCCATTTTTCTTGTTGACTTAGTCGACCACACCAAAATTTCTGATTTGTTTAAATTATCTTCCAGATTCCACATGTTGCAGTAATTTTCAAGATTATGTATCATATTTTGCATTACCGTAATATCATCAGCATAGAGTTAAAGTCGAATATTTATATTTTCTGCCATAAGTCCACCTTCCAAACATTCATGTAGATCATTAATGGACAGGGCAAAAAGTAATGGTGACATTAAACACCCTTGTTGAACACCTGATTTTGTTTGGAAATATTCTGAAAAGTCTTTACCAGTCCACACAGCAAATTGTGTATTAGAATATATTCTTTCTATGAACTGGACAAATTTGTACGATATCAGAGCTTTTTTTGAGACGCTATCAAACGCAGCTTTGAAGTCCACAAAAAAAGCATAAACTTTCTCTTTTTCTGCCAACTTTATGCTTACAACAGCTGATAAATTATAAATGTTGTCAACCGTGAATTAATTTCTGCGAAAACCTGCTTGATACCCAATTTAACAGTCGATCATTTAAAATTCCCATCATTATCTTAACAGCACAGTTCATAAATGAGATACCTCAATAATTTGCAGGTTGACTTGGATCTCCCTTTTTGTAGATAGGAAAAACAATAGTTTTTGTGAAAGAGTTATCTACCTGGTTACTGGTAAACGCATAATTGTACACTGATAGCATTTTTGTGTAGACCTCATTTGTGGCATTTATTACAAATTCATAAGGGAATCTGTCTTCACCTGGTGCTTTGTTCAGTTTTACCTTATTCAGCATGGCTTTAATTTCGTTCAAAGTTATTGGACTATCTAGCAAAATATCCAAATAGCAGAAAAACCAAATTATATGTTACAACAATATTTATAATAAACAGTGCCCATAAAAATTCTGCTTAAAAGTATTCTGTTATCCCTTTGCTTTTAAGTTTAGATTAAGAGTATTGTAGGATGATGTCATGTTTCCTTATTTATGATTAGTTTTTACAAGAAATCCTTTCGTTTGCGTGAATGGCTTAAAGGATGTTTTCTGTATTTGCAGTCGACTGCATGTAAGATTTTTGTGGCAAAGAAATATTTAAAAGTGGGCCTCTTACAAAAAATTAAGGAAGAACAAAAAAAGGAAAGATGGTTAAGAAACAGGAAAAGGAAATAATTTGACCATTTTAAAAACTATTGTTCTAAAAAGTCCAAAAACCAAATAACACATTTAAGCAGCAATTTTAAAAGCTGCGTATGCAAAATGAAAGAAAATAGTTAATACATAAAAAAGCAGAGCTTTTAAAAGCTATTTAAGCAAATAATTATGAAAGTTAAAAAGATTTCAAAGAAACATTCTCTTTAGAAATTCAAATGAAATATATCATCTTAAGCACTTGCAATCTAGACAATTATAATAATTCCAATTATGATTTATCACACACAACAACTTCTGGCATCAGGAAAATATATTTTAGCAGTTAATTAATTGGTCAATTAAAAATTGCATGATACCAACGTAAACATTCCATTGAATCGACACCAAGTAACAAAAAAAAAAAAAAAGCAAGCAAACTTTCAAAAATACACGCAACATGTCAAAAGGTCTTTTTAAATAGTTTTACAGCTAAATCTACTCTCTCAACTGATTAATGAACACAAACATTCACATAAATTTGCTCATATTCGTATAGAATTATTATCTGTGCTATCATTGGAAAAAAAATACAAAAAAAAAAAAAATCAGACCGACGGACGTCGTTTTGTCCGACGACCATAAAATTTGATTGGATACTGTTGAAAAGTTAATAAGAGAAAAATACCCATTCATTCATTCATTAATTGCTTAATTTATTTTATTTTTTCATGTTTAGAAATATCTCTGGTACATGATTTAAACATTAGATAAAATTATGGAGAAAATGTATATTTATTTATGATTTAAACCTGTACTTTCGAAAAATTCTGCACCACAATCATTTTGGAGCAACTGGGGGGGGGTTTGAAAAAAGGTCAACCAGCCATTAGGCATTAACTCAGAATTTATAACTTGTGCTTAAGTTTGAGACAAATTTCCTAACAAGACACTTTATGTGATCCAAACGTTTGTTTCTGTCTCACTTTGGTGACTTAAAGTTTTCAACACTTTTTTTATCCCTTTCAGCTGGTAGTTTGTACTCGTATATGAATGAATGTTGTGGCTTGTGTAACAAAGTCGCACAAGAGCTCCGCATATTGGGGACATTTAATCATTTTTCACTTCATCACGAATCATAACAAATAACCTTTAAGCACGACAATGAAATTAATCAATAAAATTGTTGGAAATACGAATATTTTTTTGCTTGTTTTTCGCATAGCAAGATTTTAACGAAACTTAAAATTAAGCTTGCAGTTATTAAGCATTTAGGAAACAAGATTGCCAAGTTGGTTTCAGTACGATAAATTTTATGTGTTTAAAGTTATTTCACGCAAATTGGGCGTTTAGCTTTTTAGATTTACATAAGTAAAGATTTTGTACTGAATTGTAAAAACTTATATCAAATAAATTCCAAAATTTTACATCGGTCTTACGAAACTTTCTACTGGAAATTTTACTTTGGCTTAACGAAACTTTCTACTAAATATTTTTCATTATTACTACGAATTTTTCTATTCAACATTTTTTATTTTTCGAATTTATTCTATGAGCGAAATTTCAGTTTTGTATTTTATAAAGCTTTTTTAATTTAAGGAATGGAACTATTACAAAAATCTTTATTAAATACATAGCTGAAATTTAGCTCATAAAATAAATTCGAAAAATAAAAAATGTTGAATATAATAAAGTAGCTTATGAAAAGAAATAATTCCCAGATTTTATTTGTTAAAAATTGTTCTATAAAAAATTTAACTTCGGCACTAAAGAAATTTCTATAGAAAATGTTACATCGGTACTAAAAATATTTCCATAGAAAATTGTACATCGGTACTAAACATTTTCTATAGAAAAGTTTAAATCTTTTTTTTCCTATGCTAATACTACGCAGCTCTACACTTGTCTGCAGGAAAGAAACCAGAGTCTTTGGCGGGAATCGAACCCGCAACCCTGGCGATGATAGACTAGCTCAATACCAACTAGTCTACCGGGGCACATTCGTCGATCGATACAAAACATCGTTACTAAAACATTATCTTAAGAAAATTTTACATTGGTACAAAAAATCCTATTTAGAAAATTTTACATCTATGTATATTAAAAAATTTTTCTTCAGAATATTTTACCTCTATTCTAAAAAAAATTTCTATAGAGAATTTTACATTTTTTGTTAACATCACTTCAATGAAAATTATAATGTGCACACAGTGTTGGAAACAATTATAAGAACGGTATCTTTCTTTCTAAAAAACATGTCGCACAGATGGTTGAATCATATAATTAATTCAGGGCAGCCCATTATTATCGATATTTATATTTGTTTTTAAATAACTATACATAATTTAGTAAAAAAAAAATGGTTTTTGAAAAAATTTTTAGAATATAAATTGTCTCTTATTCGACCTTTATAAATTTCAATTCATCCTTTTATTTAAGCTTGAGGTCATTTTTGAAGTTTTTTTTTATAAAAAATATTATTATTAGAATATATTTTAATTTTAGAATATATTTTTATTAGTTTCTTGGGATTAATCGAAGTGTTTTTTTTTTATACAAATTTGATTTTTTTTTTTATTTTAAATCAGACTTAAGATCAAATGTTGAATATAATAAAGTAGCTTATGAAAAGAAATAATTCCCAGATTTTATTTGTTAAAAATTGTTCTATAAAAAATTTAACTTCGGCACTAAAGAAATTTCTATAGAAAATGTTACATCGGTACTAAAAATATTTCCATAGAAAATTGTACATCGGTACTAAACATTTTCTATAGAAAAGTTTAAATCTTTTTTTCCTATGCTAATCCAACGCAGCTCTACGCTTGTCTGCAGGAAAGAAACCAGAGTCTTTGGCGGGAATCGAACCCGCAATCCTGGCGATGATAGACTAGCTCAATACCAACTAGTCTACCGGGGCACATTCGTCGATCGATACAAAACATCGTTACTAAAACATTATCTTAAGAAAATTTTACATTGGTACAAAAAATCCTATTTAGAAAATTTTACATCTATATTAAAAAATTTTTCTTCAGAATATTTTACCTCTATTCTAAAAAAAATTTCTATAGAGAATTTTACATTTTTTGTTAACATCACTTCAATGAAAATTATAATGTGCACACAGTGTTGGAAACAATTATAAGAACGGTATCTTTCTTTCTAAAAAACATGTCGCACAGATGGTTGAATCATTTAATTAATTCAGGGCAGCCCATTATTATCGATATTTATATTTGTTTTTAAATAACTATACATAATTTAGTAAAAAAAAAAATGGTTTTTGAAAAAATTTTTAGAATATAAATTGTCTCTTATTCGACCTTTTATTTAAGCTTGAGGTCATTTTTGAGGTTTTTTTATAAAAAATATTATTATTAGAATATATTTTTATTTTAGAATATATTTTTATTAGTTTCTTGGGATTAATCGAAGTGTTTTTTTTTTTATACAAATTTGATTTTTTTTTTTATTTTAAATCAGACTTAAGATCATCAAGTTATTTTAATGAAGGAAGGAATTCTACAACATGAAATTAATTAAAATTTATTGATAATCTTTTTTGACTAAACCGCGGCTTGAACTCGGGTCGAATTTACATGTTTCGAGATCAACCACATTTTTTTCTTTGCAGTCAAGAAAATTAAAAAAAAAAAATTAATGCATTTCATGTAGGAAAATTCCTTCCTTCAGTAAAATAATTTAATGAAAATTATATTTGATGAGCTTAAGCCTGTGCCCATGTTCTGTAACTCCCGCGGCGAGAAACCTTTCGATTGAAATGTGAGAAATGAAACAAAAATGCCATCATAAATTGAAACAAACAGCTGTTTTTCTCACTTAACTGCGTCTGTAACATTCTTGGCGAGTAATAACTGTCACGTAAGAAAATTTATCGCCAATTACTGAAAAAGTGCGTCTGTAAAATTTTTATGAGAAAGTTCCCGCTTTGAGCTGTCAAATAAACTCACGCATAAAAAAATGGTGAGAACAAATTTTAACACTAAAAAATAAATTTAAATGCAAAATGCAATGAATATTAACACGGAAGAAATACATAAGTATTTTGTTCTTGGCAGATTTATTCATTGTTTAATTATTTTGCTTTTAAAATTTTTAAAAAATATACGAAAGTTTTCAAATTAATTTTGTAATCAAAAAACATTAGTCGGACTTTAAATTTTTTAGTATAGCCGACGGTTGTATTTTCGCCGCCATCATTGAAAGTTTTTAAATTTTAGTCAAATTTGGTCGCCGTCGACGATATGTTTGACTGGCGTTCTTAACATCTGCAATTTCATATCGCCTTTGAGTGGAATATTATGACATTTATAACGTAACGACGTAATCTGTATTGATAATTTTCGAAATGAGTTACAAACACGCTTTTTTCTCACTTTTCGAGAAACGATGGAATATTTTGTTCCACATGTTTTCGATGCGAGGAGTTTTCACCAAAGTTACAGAACATGGGTACTAATTCAAAAAAAAAAATCAAATATTTTTTATTTAAAAAAGAAGAGATATAAGATTTATATGAACATACATACCTGCATATTGGTGGTTCTAAAACTTAAGTTGAACCGGTCACCCCCTGCGATTAAAGATTAGTAAAAAAAAACAATTGCAGAAATATATTTTTTAATTTTTTGCCAAGCCTCTGGATACTGACCTTTTAGTTGTTTGTACACTGCGCCACCATTTGTAGTCCGATCATAACATATTGCATATAGTTATTCATGTCTTGTATATGGCTTAATTTTTGCCTTTAGTGACATTAATAAAAACAAAAATTAGTTAATTAGGTATTTAAATACCTGAAGTAGATGGCTTCATTTTACTATTTTAGTTTTAGAAGACCTAGTGGAAAATAATAGCAATCGGAATATCTCAATTATCTATTTTAAACACGGCAGGGGAAATTTGTAAAAACTATTTGAATTTGACCGTTCACTGCCAACAAAGAACGTTATTGAAAGCGGCAATTTTAGCAGTTATTGATGTAGAATGTAATTTAGATTCAATTCCAATGTAATTTACTTTCAATTCCAAGCATGTCTGTGAAGAATAATGTTACATTTTTAATTAATCCTCATTTAAGTCAATCTTAGCCCTTTGTGTATCGTAGAAAATTTTGCGTTGAACTTTTATTGACGAAACTTATCCTAAAAATTCCATAAAGCACCTCTAGTGAATTCTAAAAAATAAAATTGGGACTTTCAAATTGACATATACAAATAAGCAGATGATGTGGCAAAAGGTTCAAGAAGCTTGGTGTTCTATTTCCGCGGATACCTACCAACATCGTGAATTCAATTAAGCGGAGATGCGAAATAATATTTGGTTTTGATAGAAAAATATTACAAACCACAGAACAATTTAAAAATTTTCTCTAATCACCAAATTCATACCATAATTCATTAACTCCAGCAAACAATTTGTTGACTTTGCACCTATTACCAAAATGATTATATTGATTAAAAATTTAAAAGTCTAAATATTTTTTTCAATAAATGATATTTTTAATTTTAATTAAAAAAATTATCAAAAAAGTTTGCCGTTTTAAATACAGTTCAGATTTTGACAATTCCCAACAACAATTCTACTAGTTTAAATTATTCTATTTTAAACGAAAAAGTCAACTATTATTTTTTGTTATTTAATTAATATTTTAATTAGAAATTTATTTCAAAACAACTAAAAGGTTATTTAAATCAAATTTATATTTTTAATTTTCTTTAAACCAAAAAAAAAAATCATTAATTCAATTATCACATTAATTAAATTGAAATACTTTTTAAACAATTTTTGTAATTGAAAAAGTCTATTGATAATTTTTTCTGTGAACTAAAATATCACTCAAAAGTTATTTTCGGGAATGAAATATTTATTATTAATCAATTAATTTATTAATGATGTGCTAATAATCCCAATCTTTATTTGTGATTAAAAACGCTGAAATTTATTGTTGTGGGAAAGCTAGTTTCTATGCGCATTTCGCTGGTTGCTTAGGCCAGCTCGTCAGGAAACTTTTTCCAAAGACTTTAGAAAAGCTAAAAATATTATACAAATAAGACCATAAAGTGAATAAGAATTTTAAACACCCAGATCTCACATGTAACAATATCAAAGCTTCCCCTACAATGTAAGAGGAGAAAAAGAAAAAAACAAATTGATTAATAAAGCAGCTTGCCATTTCAGTATTTTATTTGCCGGGCACATGCAAATTTATTATCAAAAATTATTTTCGGGAATGAAATATTGTATTATATTATTATGTTATTATATTATATTATTTCTTCAAGACATATTATTTTAGCACATCAATTTTTTAAATACTGCTTGACTTTTTTTGGAATTTTCTATTCAGCCAAATTGAATATCTTTAGTTTAAGCATTCAAACAGATTTGAGTCTTCAACTTCAGGTAAAAATCCTAAAGCCCATAATTAAAACGTCGACTTCAAATTCTCTCTCATTTTATTGTTTTTATTTTCTTTCGTTTTTCATTTTATGTTTACAAAATCTATGAAATTCAATGAAAGTATGGTAGCATTGTTGGGAGAATAAGTGTCTATATGTGAGAGCATTAGAAAAAACGTTCTCAAAAAAAAAAAAATTTATTTTATTTCTCGACTGCTTTCTACGACAAATTTTTATTTTAAATCCTATGGAAAATTTGGTCTCGACTATGGAAAATGTAGTTTGAACACTTATATATATTTCATATTATCTATAAAAAACTAAATTTATGTTTCCCATTATTTTTTCGACACTGCATATTTTTTTAGACAACTAATTAACATCTATTCATAGAACTTTGTCCAAAAAATTTGCTACGTGCCAATTAATGTTCTATTAAATAAATTCACATATGGGGGATTCACAAGGTAGACATAAAGTTGTAAAGTCATATGTCTTAAAATAATTACTAGAAATATATGACTGCTGTGGGCAACCTCTTATAATTTATATTTTTACTGTACAGCTATGACGAATCAATTAACACAGCAACACAATATTTTTTTAAGCAGTTGTTAAATACTATTTTGGACATTATGACACTAAGACTTGATAGTAGGGAGATCGATTATTCGACTTTTTTCAATAACCGGTTTTCGAATATTACGAACAGTTGCTAATTTAAAAAAACCGATTTTCGGTTAAACATTTTTAAGCTAACCGATTAACCGGTTTTAATTCGAATACATAAAAACACCTACAAAATACATAGATATGACTTAAGGTATGGTCAGACCTAACAAATATTTGACGATAAAATCCAAAAAAAACGAGACCAGTAAAATGATCAAACTTTAACCGCATTTTCAATAGTTTTTATTTATTTACGAATCTTTTTTTGTAAGACGATAATTGTATGTTTGATGTTTGATCTAGCCAAACGTTTTGCCAGAGCAAATAAAATATTAAAGGAATTTAATAAATTTATTATTTGAGATATTCTCCTAAATTTAACTGAAATGAGTTTTAATTTGTTGGTGATTAAGCCATCTCTATATGAATCTGTAGACTTCATATTTTTGAACAGTTGGACATATACATCAAACGATTTTGTTTCAGCATTATATAAACGATTAGTAAGATGAAAATGCTTTTTGTATGAAATATTTGTCAATTCGTCGACCACAATTTGAAACCTTCCATGACATTGCTTGATTTCTCAATTTTGTTTTTTAGTTCTTGGTGTTTTAATAAATAAAACTGATGAATTAATTCCATATCGTTGATTCCGCCGGAATGTTGTAGTTTTAAGCATAAAGAAATGTTGGAACTATTTAAGAGTTTTTAGTACCTTAAGGGGCATTCCGTCCTCGGCAACACAACAGGTTTATATTTCACCTAATGATTCATTTTTGGCAGCGTATTTTAGTAAAGTATTATTTGTCGACTCTTTAGACCTACTTCGAACGGGGCTAAGTTTTATTTGGAGCACATTAATGTCAACCATATGGACTAATTAAAGGTGATTAATAAATCGTGACGTGTAAACCCCTTTGCCACATATCACTTTAGGACACTTAAAGAGCCTAACTTTGTCTGTTTAATTCCGTTCGAAATATCTCTAGAGATAACATCTATATAAAAAATATTTTTAATATTTAGAAAACGGTCGCACAAATTAAATACTATTTACTCTTTAACTGCACACGTTTTTGTAGTATTTTGAAAAGTTTTTGGTTTGTTTACAACAACAACAACATTCATAAGTGGTTTTTATTTACAGTGTTCAAACGTTTTTGTTACTTTAGTTATATTTTGTTTTGACATTGTTCATAAAAAGTTTAAATTTGCCTAATATTGAATTAGAAAAATACTTAAATTACGGGTACATCTACAACAAGAGTAAGAAAAATGTATATAAATTACACATTATTAAAATAACCAGTTTATTATACCAAAATAACCGGTTTATACGATATTCGAAAAATGGACATTTTAAAATAACCGACTTAAGCAAAGCTAAAATAACGGTCGAATAATAACCGTCCGATCACCCTACTTGATAGCACACCTTTTGAATCCCCAATTGAAAAATTTAAATTATATCGATAAAATATTTTTTTGAGAAACTTATAAAAATGTGATGTAATTTCCTTTACGAAATTGAAATAGTTAGGTTACCGTTTTGATATTATTTCTTTCAAAAGATTTTAAGCCAGTTTAATAAATTTTTCTTTTGAACAATTTATTTCGTTTTGGCGCCGTTTTGAAATATATTTTTTTCCAGAAGTTACATCATTTTTATTTTTTTTTTCATCGTTTTGATGTTATTTTCTTTGCAAAGGTTTGCATAGATATGACTTGATTTTTATTTGTAAATAAACTAATTTTTTAATTAGTTTACTTTGGGCAAGCGCTGATACCACGGGCTGACTAAATTCCATCCCCTGGGCTTGTCGAGCACTGGTATTCTAAAATTATAAATTTCCACAATGCGGGGATGTGCTACCCAGAACAGAAGGCTCCGCCCTTGTCTTTGGAAAATTAACTTCATTTTAATGTTTTTTTTTTTTTTTTTATTTCATATAGTTGGCAATCATAGTTTTGGCAAATATTTCTTCAAATATTCTCATAATTCTTTTTTAAACACTGTTATTATGATGAATTTTACGATCATAATAAAACATTATTTGTACAAATTGTCCTTAAAGCAAAAAATAATAAATCGAAGCAATTTTGCAAGAAAAAAACCCCTTTAAGATTGATTTAATTGAACTAAAAACCATCTATTAGCAGTGACACTTTGTCTAAGCTAATGTATCTAAATGATTGTTAATAGTAACTTATATATAAAATATTAACTTAATACACTGAAGGAAATTGCCGATAAACGGCCATATTCATAAAAAGTTCTTATTTTAAGCTTAACGTAAGTAATAACTTTTTGATTCAAATTTGGATATTTTTAATTAGGCTTAAGTTCATTGAATTTAATTTTCATTAAATTATTTTTATGAAGACAGGAATTTTACAACATGAAATTATTTAAAATTTTATTGATCATTTTTCATTCTTGACTGCGCTGAGATTTTAAACCAGGCTTTTATGGACAGGTTGCCCAGACTAGTTTCGATTGTAACCACACAATCTCTTCAGTGGGGTTTGCCGTTTTTACTCACACGGCCATTGAAGCCGGATGACGTCAATAATCAAAAGCCAATTGCATTCACAAGCAAATTTCGATCTACCAAAGTAAATTACCATTTGGTTTAAAAATTGATTTATCAATAAAATTTTAATAAATTTCATGTTGTAAAATACCTGTCTTAATAAAAAAAATTTAATGAAAATTAAATTCAATGAACTTAAGCCTAATGAAAAATATATAAATTTGCATTAAAAACCATTAACAGTTCAATAATATAACCACAATAGTAATTAATGTATGGAATAACTATTAAAAGAATTTTGGCTTATCCCTTTCAGACCTGACGCTAAATTACTGGGAATTTTGCCATAATTTTTGAAATATTATGTCTCTGTATCTTATGAAAATAAAATCAATGATTAGGTTTTACCATTTTTAGATCCGTCAAGGATTTTAAGGAATCGCACAATTAATAAATTTTGTCACAGTTTTTAGCCAACACACGTTTTTATTGCATTAACTGACTTCAATTGGCTTGAAACATTAAAATTGACCATTTTGTTTATTTAAAATATGCCCACTTCAGTATTTGTTAACGATTAGCTTTTTTTTTAATTGAAAACACAAGTTACTTTTGCGGCTCATTTGGACAAAACTGAAAAGTTACACGAGAATTTTACAATAATTCAAGTAACGTTAAGCAGAATAGCGGAATAATGTGAGACGCAAACATAAAGAACAATCAACGCAATCGATGCATGCTGGTATATTTGGCATTGTTCAAATAGAAGCGAAAATATTGAGACCAAAATCCACCCACACAATCGATGTATCACGGTCTGCAAGGGTTATAAACATTTTACAAAATTTTGTATTCATAAATGTACAATAAAAGCTTTTTAACTATTTTTAATTGTTTGTAGCGATTTTTTGTTTATGTATGGCAACTAAATATGCGTTTTGTTGGCTTTTATTGCTATTGATGCATCAAACTTCGATTCGGTTCACATGACATTCATATATTTTTTTTATAATTTAAGATCTTAATAATTATTCTTAAAAAATAAAACTTCTTATTATTTAAGTTTTTGAACAAGATTTTTTGCCGAAAGGTATTAAAAAATGTTTTTTAAAAATAACGTAAGAAAGTAATCGAATCAAAGGTTTGCTTACTTTTAATTAACATTACTATTGTTATGATTTGTTAATTTAATTTTTTTAATTTAACTAACAACAATTCGTTGTTTAAAACCTAAAAAAGTAAAAATTAGTATTAAATTACTCATTTAATAATAAATAAAAAAGAATATCTGCATTTGTTCCTGAACATATCCATTTAAATCATATAAACAATTTGTAAAATATGTTGTTTTATTATTTTGGCTTGAGGTCCTATATAAATAATAAATAAAATTCAAAAAACTTTTTATTTTATTTTTATTTATTTTTATATTTTTCCAATATTTCGGTCAAAATCTCTGACCATCATCAGGTAAAATATTTAACAATATAACTTTTAATTGGTTGTCTAAAGAAAAAAAAAAATTAGTGAAATGTATGTAACATATCCATATTAATAAATAAGACATTTTTCCATTATTTTTAAACATATTGCCGAAAAATAATATAATTAAATGCAAACATTTATCAAAATGGCATTTTATTTTTGGTTTAAAGAAGGGTAAATCCAACTATAAATGTTCTTACTTTATGAATGGTTTAGTAAGTGTTTAATAGGCTATTTTTAGTTTATGAATACAACTTTAGCACTTTTTGCTTATAAATGGTTAATTAATCATAAATACCTTTTTGATGAATACGTCTGTAAGTATTTAATAAAAATTTTCTGTTTTTTTTCTTTACAGAAACATAAATTTTATTTGAATTCTTGATTTAATATTTGATTAAGGTAAGTTCTACTTATAAGTTAATTTTTCTTTATATTTGAAAAATTTTCTAAGTGTATTTCGATTATCTAGTAAACTTCATCATACCGTCACTTATTTTATTTCAGTGAAATAAATTAGTTTTTATTGTAAAATATTTTGTTTTGTTATAATTTTGGGTTTTTTTTTATTTCAATGGCTTCTGGGCTAAACCCTACAGCAGATTGGGCTGATGTAGACAAACTTAACTAAATGGACAAATAGACAGACAGACTGATACTGAGTCAAACGGAAAAATATTTTAAAGTGCACAAAATTTAGTACTACATGACTTTGATACTTGTAGTTTTCGGTTTCGATCACGTTTTAGAGGAAATTTATATTGTTGTATTAGAAATGAAATAAATAAGCCAACAAACAATTTAAGTATCAGTAAAAATATAGAGAAAAGAGGGTTTGGCAGTCAATAATATTTATTTGTAAATATATGTATATATATATATATATTTTTTTTTTTAAAGTTTGCCGCTATAAATTTTGATTGATAAAGATTATTTATTATTGTTATTGGTTTTATGTTTAAGTTTTTCTTTTGTTATTTTTCCAACAAAATGTTTCATTTAATTTTATGTTCATATCGTTATGGTGGAAAATTAGTTCAACACGTAATTTTATATAAAAGAATCTTAAATATTGCCTTTATTCAAAGGCCAACCTAAAATTCAGCAAATATTAGTACTAGTTAGAATATTCTAAAGGGTGATGCATTAGGGGATAGGTTGAATAAGGTAAATGTTGCATGCTCACAAAAAAATTTAGATCCTGCGATCAAAATGACGAGTTTATTAAAGATATTATTAAAAGAATTCAAACGCCAAGTGCACTTGTTGCTATTGATTTTGTAACGTTTTCTGTTTCTCATGAAAAAAAAAATAAAAAGTGTTGTTGCGCCCTTTGGCATTTTAGATGACGATATACATACAAATTCCATGATCAACACAAACCAAAACTCATTTGTAATGTAAAATTTATTAATGCGGAATAAATATATAAAAGTTAAAAAGTTTTTGTAATTAAGCCAAAGAAAAAAGAATATAAACAAAAATTAAAGCTTTTTTTTAGGAAAAAAAACCAAAAAAGCCTTGGATTTCAGCTGAATCGTCTGAACTTATTGAGTCCAGAAAGATCCATAAGGCTGATATACATAAACAATGCAACAATACGGCAATCCAAGCAGGAGGCTTGGAGGAGGCAAGCGAAGTGTAAGAGCCGATAGAAGAAGATGGGCTGTTGACTTAGCAAAAGATGCCCAAAAAGCCAGTGGGACAGGTCGATCCAATGACCTATAGCTAATCACAAAGGAGATAGCATGTCGTAAGCAATACAACATCAAACCTCTTAAGAATTCGGAAGGTAGACTGTTCTATTCCTAAGAGCAACAGACGGAAATATGGACTGATTATTACAGAGATCTTCTATCGACCTGTGTGATTGCGCATCACACTAGATTTATAAATAACGATGTAATTACATCAACGCCTACACTAATCGAAAAAGTTGGCGCAATAAACCGCCTCAAAAACGGTAATTCTGCAGGGTCTGACGGAACCCCATCGGAAGTCTATAAAGCTGACGCCAATCTCTGAGTGACGTTACTTAAACCAGTAATTGAAAGCTTTTGGATTTTTATTATATAGCTAACCGAAAAGGGCAAACCTGCAATAGTGTGGAAGCTGGAGGGGCATAAGACTGTCGAATACCATTACCAAAATGCATCTGTACTAGAACCTCATCTAACACTGCGGCCACACGATCAACTTTTTGTTGATAGTCTTTTACATATACTGTTTGTCAAAATTTACATTATAATTGAAAGCTGTGACGTAGGCTGCACGCAATTTTTAAGCAATTTACTTTCAAGATGTCATCAAGAAAACAATTTATACTGACAAACGAAAAATTTGCTCACTAAACTTCTAACCAGCTGTTAAATTGATCGTAAAATTGCCAAACAAATGGATAGTTAAAATTGAGAGCAATCTCGTGATCAATTTAAAAAGTGTGAGTGTGTTAGTGAAAAAAATGAGAGTGAGAGCAAATTGAAAGGAATTGAAAGACAAAAATTGATCGTGTGGCCTCCAAGTAAGAAGAGAGCAAGCTGGACTTAGAACGAACAAATCTTACGTTAACAGCTTACGAGTCATTGTCGAGCAGTCTGTCAAATGGCGCTTACCGTTATACTTGCTATTTGCCGACTTCAAGCGAGCTTTTGACACTCTTCTGCACAGCGCAATTTGGGAAGCTTTGAGGTGTAAGGGAGTACCCGAAAATTTGATAAGACTCATCAAAAAACTTTAAAACAGCGCGCAGTGCTTTATCTCGCATGACGGTTACGTAAGTACTGCCATTTCCATAAACATAGGAGTCTGTCAAGGCTGATATAGTACTTGACGTGCTGATGAAAAGATTTATGACAGGGAATCGTGGCATTATTTTGGGTCTGTCTGGCAACCTTGACGACTTTGACTTCGCCGCGGACGATGTCTGCCTGCTATCCCATTGATTTTCGGATATGTAAGCCAAGATAGAATCATTTGTTGAACGCGTGGGTAAGTCTAGAAAAACTAAGTCGATGCGAATCAACATATCAGTTACTGAAAGTTTTCAGCTTACGGGTCAATCCATTGCAGATGTCGAATGCTTCTGCTATCGGGGTAGCTTAATATCTAAAAGCGGAGGCAGCAGAGAGGACATTCAAAACAGATTATGCAAAGCAAAGTAGGCATTCGACATGCTTTATAAATCCTGGAGGGCCAGCAGCATCACAATTCAGACAAAAATCAATGTGTTAAACTCCAACGTCAAATCCGTTTCCTCTATGGCGGCGATACATGAAAATTACCCATATGCGCAATCCAAAGCATGCAAGCCTTTGCCAACCGATGTCTCACACATATCCTCGGAATTTTCTGGCCAAATACCATCTCCAACATCGATATTTGGAATTGTTCACGACAAACACCACAAACTGTTTCCGGTAGTTCAACTGGCTCGGCCACACGATGAGAAAGCCACATGATAATATAACGAGACAATCCATCTAGTATAATCCTCAGGGATCCAGAAGACCCGGTAGGCCTGCTAACACCTGGAGGCAACAAACCGAAAGCGAATTACGCGACCATAACGGTTCATTGAGCCAAATGAAGCGACTGACGACAAACAGGGAGAAATGGAAAACCTTTGTTGAGGTCCTGTGTTCCAATGGGAATAACAGGACTAAATATATCAGTCTTCAGTTGTAAAAAAAAAAAATAAATTCTTTTCGATTACTACATCTGAAACAAAATAGTATAACATAAAAAGACACATGAACGAAATGAGCGGAAAATAATTTTAAATCATCAATTCCCATATACAAAATTAAACGATGTATTACTGCGCCAAATGCGCACAGAAAGATGTTTAGTTAATTTTGTTCAGTTGTGTGAGTCGTTCAATTGTCCGGGGTCGTTTATGAAGGACAAAACTCTAATTGTGATGTGTTACGATACAGTGTCCCATTTATTTATGTTTTTTAATAATCATATTAAACTCTTTTTTTATGAGCATTATAGCCAAATGTGTTAAATTTAGACAGGTCGCTGAAATATAAAATTTATGTAAACTCTCTTTTGTGATTTATGTAAAGTTACGCAAGCTTGAGCCCTTCACCGAAGATAAAAGGGTATATATAGTAAAGGATATAAATATGTAGTTTTAATTTTTAGGAAAGAAGCTAATTTATTCTAAAGTCTTTTTTTATAAAATAAATTTAGTTGTGAAACTTTTTTATATTCATCTTAGATCCGATAAAGTGTATATATTCTGGGTCCTTGAGATATTCTCAGTCGATTTAGCCATGTCCGTCAATCTGTCCGTCTGTTTAAATCACGTCCACTTTCGAACGACTCAAAATTGGTGTCAAATTGTTTCTAGTTCTCCTGAGCAGCTTAGCAGGATTTAAATCCAGCAGCATCGGTTCGGTAGGATACAAGATCTGAATCAAAATGTAGAACAACCACCCTTAAAAATTGATAGTTTTGTTACAAACCAGTAAGAGTGCTATATTCGGCTGTGCCGAATCTTTGATACCCTCCACCGACAGGAGTGGGCTCCATATGATAAATGCCTATATATAATTAACTAAGCTTCACAAAAACAAACATCAGCATTAAAATTGGTTGCGGTTTAGACCTGAATTAAATTATTGACCGACACTAAGAAAGTTTTATGCATTTCTTGTTAGAACTTTGAACTGTCTAAACAATGTAACAGTTAAAATAAACGCATATATATATATATATATATATATGTTCCCATCGAATCTATAAGGAGCATAGGGCCTCAATAAATTGATTGAATATATTCCTGTCTTGTGCCAACGCTCTCACTTCGCCCCAGGTTTTACCCATTCCGGGCATTTCTATGTCAATTTGCCTTCATTGCATAATATCTACAAAACTTAGTTTTTTGTTTTTGCGAAATATTAAGAATCAATCAATAAAGCTTTTTAGAATTTTAAGATTTTTATTATATAATATCTAATAATACCTCCTTAGGAATCACTCGATATTTCAGAGTGTTTGTGATTTAGTGTATGTGTTTTTATTTTATTTTGTGATAAAAAATGTTGTTTTGTTTAAGTTCAAAAGGTGTAACTACTGATTTTAAGTAAGTTAGACTTGAAATTTATTTCTAAAGCTGGAGGACAAAAATTCCATAAATTAGATTCGACGAAATGACCCGAAGCTTTTAATTAACCTCTTATTGTACTGTGGATTACAATCATTAATAGTTTCTAAATATAAGTTTTTTATTAAAACTAAGAGTTGTTAAAAAAAAGATAAAAAAAAATGGAACTTATTGCAGAAATAGTTTAAGAAATATTTTCTTAATATTTCAGCAGTTGTAAAATGAGTAAAGAAAAGTTATTCATCAATTCGCTTTACACAATTTATTAACAGAAAAAATAATAAAAATATATTTACATAATTTTTTTCAAAAACTTTGTTCGATTTAATTTTGCTTTCTTTATTTTATGTAAAAAATTATTTAAATACAAGTCTCTGACGGCATTTTTATCCTAAAATGGTCAAACTATTTGGCATACAGATGCCGCATTTTCTCACGTTCAAGGACAAAAGGCGCGAACCACAACCTCAATTGAAAATTGGCATATTTAATGCCTCAGCATCGAAGGATGAATAAGGGCTGCCAAAGGACGAACGATAAAGTTAAATAACAAAAATTATGTCAATTGCATTTAAGGGAAACAACTGCTTGAAAAAAAAATGCAATAACTTTAAGAAGGTTATGCTCTTCAGATGAGAAATGTGGGAAAAAAATCAAAGAAAATGTTAAGATGCAGAACAAAAATGGTGGAAATAGATTTAACCCTGAAAGGTTACTCTTCATTTTAGTACATTAAAGTTACTCTTCGTCAAATCGATGAACTTTTAAAAAAAAGAAAATCTAGCGGAAAGATTTTTAAAGTTAAAAATCAACCAAAGTCCTTGTGTACAGGTGCCTGTTTGATAGATTTCGAAATGGCGTTTAACCTTGATAAATGTGAAACCATTCTCTTCCGCCCGCCAGTAGAAAAATGTAATCACAACATAAGAACAAAATGGAAGGACTTTGGCATAACATCAAGTACCAATATACGTATTCAGAACAAACAAGTTGTAAAATACTTGGGATTTATTTACTTAAGGATTTATCCAAAATGAAATAGGCTTACCTATATTTTACCATATATATAGAAGAGCCAATGCAAAAGCTATTTATTGCAATCAAATCACACTTGATAATACTAGGTTTGATACAAGTATTTATTCAGGTGATAAAAACATTTTGCCAAACATAAATAAAAGAAAATTTTGGTGGCTTTGCTAAAATCTCCCCTTCCAACTTTTACCCCTTGACAGAACCTTTTATTATATAAATATAGAAGTAACGGTTTTTTGAAATTTTTTGGGTACAATGTAATAATATTAATTATGTATGTTTATAAAATAAATGTTATGAATATGTATTTCTAAAAAATATTAAAAGTGTCTGATATAAGTAGTATACTTGAGAGCCCGATTATGGGACTATGTATAATAATAAATTATAATTACAATTTGTTTATTTTTAGTTTTAAGAACATGAATTTTTTTTTTCTCTGTAAATAAACACTAAAAAAAAAAAAAAAAAAAAAAAAAAAATCAACCAAAGTTTTTTAAGTTAAGCATTTAAAAAAAATTAACTAAAGCAAAAAATATAAGACTTTTTCTTCTCTTCCAAATTTTATACGAATTTTTACTCATTTTTGTGTTTTTAAAAATTATTATTTTTTTTAAAGCTTTCGTTATGAGGTAACGTTGTTGAAAATAAGAGTGTAATTTGAATACACATAAACAATTTATTTGGTAAAGTGTAAACGAGCTTCGTTTATTCGACGAACAAATACTATCTAGGGTTAATAAGAAAATACTTCAAAAAAACAGGGGATTTTATAGCTTGATAGTTTTTATATTTTTTAAATCTCAAACGTCTTAATGGGCACCTCTCAAATTATAAAAATTATGTTGCTGTTTTTAATGATAATGGTCGTAGTAAAAAAATCGAAGCTAAAGACTAGTTTAAGGGTAGTCCTTCGAAGCAAGTGCATTTGAAGACCCAAAAACTAAACCTTTTATAATTTCCCTAACAGCTTTTGAAATTTCCTGCTCGTATAAATCAGACAAAACTTTTCTAGAACATTCAAAAGAGTTCTTAAATTTTGTAAGTAATTAATTAAAAAAGTTTTATGAAAACGGCTGTAACTTAAAAAACATAACATTTTTATCTTTAACCGTAGAATAAATAAAAAAACCACGCAAACACATAACCAGGGTACCCCATTATAATTTTTTATCATTTTCAGCTTCACAGCAAAAACGATTTGTTTTAAAACCCGTTTAATAAAAATCTATCAAATTAATTAAATATTTTTTTTTATATTTTATAAAATTTTTAATTGTTTATTAATTATTATAATAAAACAATGATGCCAAGCTATAAATCAATTTTCATACAGTAGGCAAACTACAAAAAAATATCACGCAAATATATAATCGGAGTACATGTGTAGCCCATTGCAAGTTTTACCTTCAAAAAAAAGTTTTGTTGTAGAAATTTGTTTAATTAAAAATTTAGAAAAAGTGATTAGACAGAAAAAATTATTAAATTTTTTCAATCACCAAATTCATAATATCAAGCAAACAATTTGTTGATTTTGCAATATGATAATATTGATTACTAAAAATTGTAAAATTGTGAATATTTTTTTCAATAAATGATATTTTTAATTTTAATTAAAAAAAAATGATCAAAAAAGTTTGCCATTTCAAACAATGTGTTAATTTATTTAAATAAATATTGACAATTCCCAATAACAATTCTACATGTTTAAATTCTTTTATTTTAAGCAAAAAAGTCAATTAAGATTTTTTGTTATTTAATTAAAATTTTAATTGAAAATTTATTTCAAAACAACTAAAATATTAATTAAATTTTTAATTTTCTTTCAACTAAAAAAATAATTGATTCAATTATCACATTAATTAAATTGAAATACTTTTTAAACCATTTTTTTTAATTGATAAAACACTTTTTTCTGTGTAGATAATTTAATATATCTGATTAAAAAGATCTTTGAACAGCTACGCAAACACAGTACCCCGGTTATGTGTTTGAGTAAATGTCATGTGTGGAAGCTTATAGTTATGGAATCGCTGAACCGAATTTTATAAATGGTCAATAGAACACTAAGAAAGACTTGAATTTCCTAGATGCGAAGTTTCAATACTCTATTAGTATTAGTTTTGTAGCTAGCAACGTTTAAAGTTACTAGTGGACACTCGGGCACCCGGTTATGCGGTTAAAATCACGTTTGTCTAATTTTTCTTTTCATTATGGGAGTATTCGCACTTCTCGAATAATTTCTTTCAGCGGGTTAAAAAAAATTAACTCACCCGCAAACGTGTGGATCATTGTTAAAACTACTCTGGGCGGGGAAGCGGCTCGCGCGTCGTATTCATAATTTTTAAGGGCAATCAGACCGACCTGTGGCTTATGGCTTAGCGTCACCTAATTGTGCCAAGTCTTTTGCGGTTTTATATATAAGCCCTCGTTTTAAATCTCAAATTTAAAGTTGTTTGTCTGGTGGAGAACAATTGAAATCTCCGAAAGACTTAATGCCATGCGTTATGTTGGCTACGTGAATTGTTCCCAAGGAACTGCCACTAAAGAAAAATCTCACGCGAAAAAGTGTAACGGTAATCACTGCCCTATAGCGGTCCTTGTTGACGGTGATGGTATAGCCAACGTCTCTTTCAAAGAAAATCGATACCTTAAAATTACATTTTCGGCAGGCATGGGACATCGTCCCAAATACAACAATTTTGTTTGTTGACGAACCCATTTATCAAAAAAAAAAAAAAAAAAAAAAAAAACATTGACACCCATCACTCAAGATAATTTTTCGATGAAAATTATGCGGCACCTACACGTTGCGACTGACTTGTTGTGCAATTGGATCAAGTTGTACAACCAATTGTTACGTTAGAGGTGTAGTTGGTCTTCTGTTGAATAAAAAAAAATTTGATTTTCATTCAACTGGTTTATTCAGCTCAATTATACAACCAGTTACAACGTGTACGGGCCGGGCCGCATGAGGTTCAGTTTATAACTTAAGACTTTGTGAATAAATTAAAGCCAATGCGACAGATGTAGCTTCGAGTTCGAGAGTCCTTATTCGAAGCCTCTTTTTAAGGCGCCCCACTCCCAGGAACTAAATCAACTAAATCCTACAGGAAAGCTCAATCGAGATGGCAAGGCTTTTTGGCCTGAATTCTTAGACATTAATATGATGCCGGGAAGACCCCCGTGCTACCCGGGTTTGGTAGGGCAAAAATTAGTAACATCGGTCATTAGGGTTAATTTGGATGTTTAAGCTGAAGTAGGGCTAAGGGCAATTTTTCTTTTAAGCATGGAATCGAATCGGGCGCAGGCTGTAGTGACGGCTATCAAATTACAATGACTACTGTATGATTTGTTTAAATTTGGAGGAGGAATAGGGGAACGCCCTGTTATTAGGGAAATTAGGATAAGTTAATTTGGATGTTTAACTGAAGTAGGACTAAGGTCAATCTTTCTTTTTAGCATGGAATCGAAAAGGTTAAAGCCTAAAGTGATGGCTATGAAGTAATATAGCTCTAACACTGGCCAGTCCCACATTCTATCACAACAGGACCACTGTAAGGACCCAAGAGAGCCGTCCTCGTGTCGGCTGCATATTTAATATAACTTTACCAAAATTCCACTTTCAATTTTATCACGAGTAAAAATTCTGAAATCTTACTAAGAAAAACCTTGTGACTTTTAAAACCTAAGACTATAGTATGTTAAATTCAATCGATAAGTCAGCAAAACTATCGATATATATTTAAAATTTTACCTGAAGTCCCCACGGAAATTGTTTGGTCTCCTTTTTTAAAAAGTCTTCTAAAACATTTTATAATTTTTTAAAAGTTATATATATTTTTGCAATGAAATAAAAGTTTGTATATTCCTTAAAAATCCCTGTTCCATTTTTAGCAATTTATAGCATTTTCATTTTATACTTCTAAAAAAAAGGGAATACCCAACTATTTAATTTAAACATTGAAAGACAAACAACATGATTTGTTTGTCTTGTCTGCCATTTACCAGACAAACTGAAACACATTCTCCGCCGTTGTTGCACATTAAGATTATGGCAGTAAGAAGGAAACTAAAATCTACATTAAGATTATGATTCAATTACATTCTTAAAAATTAAAGTTCAACGGAATAAAATTGAAAACAAAAGAGAAAAATACGAGCATCTGAACAAAAAAAAAATTTTTTTTTGTTCGCCTTAAACCAAACCTTGTTTTCGGTTGACCTTTAAAGGAAACGAAAAATGAAATCGAAATCTTGTAAATAAAATGATTTAAAAATTTAAAAACTATAACGTGATCCACCCACCTTTCTACACCTCTAAGTTTGTATTTCAGCCACTTTAAGCACTCCACACTTTTTAGCTGAAATTAAATAAACAAACAAAAATCTGTTATTTTTTTTTGTTATTGGCTTTATTGATAGAGCAGCTAATAAAATATTAACAATGAGATCATCAGTAAGTCTTCCAATATAGTGCATCCACCATCAGCGTTAAACAACAATGGCACCAGAGTATTTTATGCCTCAGAGAATTGCCAAAGAGTTGGGGATTTAATGTGGCATCGTGGTCACGAGAGTTGCATGAAAAGTAATGCGTTATAATACCCTAAGCCACCATGGGTGGTTAACTATGTTATATTATGTTGATCATATCCAATGTAACACTAGGAAATATTTATCAAGACCCCACAAAGCTTAAATTCTAGGTCCTTGAGCAATTCCAGAACAATAAAGTGATTGTCATTCAGCCTTCTGGCTTTTTGTTTTTTAACAACTGCGTTTTTCCACTAATTTTAATTATTATAAAAGAACTCCAGTTGGGAAAAAGCTGGAAACGACGATATTATTATAAAAGAAAAAAAAACAAACCGCACAGTGTCTTGGGGCGTCGCGAACATAAAACATTTTACAGTTCTAGAAACCTCATTGATATACTTTTGATTCTAGGGCATGACTGGTGCAAACTTTTTTCTTTTGTAATGCGTTTGACCTGGTTTAATGTAACATGAATGTGAAATAGAAAAAAGGTGCCCAATTTGAGGCTTGTCATAAAATTTAGTATATTTAAAGCTAGACGTACAACGTTTTAGAAGTGCTTTCTTGGCGCGTGCCAAAAAATTGGACATTAGGGGGAAGGATCCTTGATGACATAAGTCGCGACCAGTATTTGAAATCGGATCAAAAATTCACCAAAATCAAAAATGAAGCCTTAAGCCCCATAAATACCGATATGCTAACTAAAAAAAAATATTTTGAACTTCTTTTTAACAAATCTTTTATCCGAGGGGGTGACTCGGCCTGGCTATCCAACATTATAAATATCTTCAAGCCCTCTGCACTATTCCTCAGACACTCCCCAGCGCATATGAGGACAGCGTAGATCTCTGCTTGAAAGATCGAGGGCTGCTTGGCAAGCCCCTTTGGAATCCCGGGCCCATAATGCCCACTCCAGTATCACTATTCTTCTGTTTCGAGCCATCGGTGCACCAGACCTGAACTGTTTACATAGCAGGTGCAGGAGGATATTAATAAAGTTATTTTAATATGTAAAGTATAAACATTTTGGAGTCAGAGTCGTGAGTTTTTGTGGGTACTTCGACTCCTCCTCTGGTGCAAAAACCGCAACTCCGACTCTACAGCCCTGGATTTTACATCTGGTATAATACTAATGTTAAGAAATTTCTTGTTCGTGATGGAGGGTATTGAAAATTCGGTAGAGCCGAATTAAACATTTTTAGTTGTTTGTTTTCTGTTATTCAAGCAGGCAGTAAATGAACCCAGAAAATAGCAACTTAAATTTTGTTTGATTTTTTCGCTAGTTGAATTGCAAAATCGAATAAAATTTAATTGGCAAAATTTATTAAAAAACAAAAAAAAAATTAGGTGCAAAATTTCACACCGATGGTGTTTGAGCTTTCAAACGTTATTGGGCTGATTGTTTGTTTTAGTTTTTTATCTTTGAAGTATTAAATACAATAACAAAGTTTTATTATGTGAACTTAACGAGGCCTCTAACATCTTAATACTGCTCCTTAAACAAAATCGTTTTACCACAAACTTGAGCACATTGCATTCGGTTTAAATAAAGGCCTCCACGACTTTAAAGGATGGACTAGGGGTAGAATGTTAATTAAGCAAAATAACACAGCTACACAGATTTTAAATTTTGTAAAGAAATTCTCTTGCGAAAAATTTTTCTTGTACAAGTTTGGCACGCTGATCACAAATATTTATAATCCTACGGTCAGTTTTTCTTAGAGGTGTGCACATGACCTGATATTTCCCCATTACGTGTGATTCATGCATTGGCCATTGATGATTGTGATTACATACTTTAAATATTGAGCGGGATTGTAATATAAAATTTTTGTGCGTACTCGTGGACCCCTTTCAGATTCGGCAAGTTACTTACGCAACTCTTGGTTTGTTGCTGTCAGCGCTAAGGTCGGGTTAAGAAAAAAAAATTTAATACAGACTCTTTTGTACTCGGCATGTTACTTGCGCAACTAACTTGCCGAGTCTGGAAGGGGTCTTACATGATTAAAATTTTTAAATCACGTACGACTTTTTTTAACACATTAGTATGCTTTACGAATGACGAACTCGTAGTCAAATTTGCTCTGTCATATTTCTACAGGTTCTCTTATCTAATTTATCATTTAAAGCATTCGCATGCGTATTGTAACTTTAAAATTTGTAAAGAAAAAGCTCTACGCGTACTTAGAAATGTTTCATATAAATGAGAAAAAAAAACATTAAATGCGTTTGATAAATCTCTAAAATAACCGCCAACTTTTTCAAATATCGCCAAATAGGTTTATAAATCGCCGCGTTTGGCAAAAAATCGCCACATCTGACAAACCTGGACTTAAGGGCCAAATACACTTGCCAAATTTGCTGGACGTAAAATTCGCCGTCATATCAAATGTTTTTTATTTTCCATCCAGCATCGTCGGTGTCACACATACAAACACATTTTCACTAATACTACCACAATTCTTGATAAGAATTTTAGTAAATACCTAGCGGGAAAACTGAGAAGACCTTCTTACTTAAGGCCTTATTAAAAGCCTGCTTAAACATGTTTTTTATGCAATTACCATTCTCATGTATCTGCTAAAGAATGCCTCATAGAATGTCTCGGCTCTTTCGTATAAAAGATAAGACACCCATTAAGATGGTTCGAAAACAATTCTATGAAATTGGCGATTAGAGACAATTTTTTCTGTGAATAAAAATTAATTTAACAGTTTGGTACGTTAAAAATAAATTTAAGTTTTCATTGTGTATAACTTAGTAAGATGGGCCAAAGACAACAACAATACAAAAAGGCAAAGCAAAAAACAATCACCTGCTTCTTTGGGCAAATCTGGTTAATAAGTACAAGTTTTTATGATACGAGTATTTCTTTCATATTAAGTACCATTATTTTATCTTAAATAAACAAGACTATTTAAATAACACCGAAAAAAAATATAACTGAACTAAATATTTAAATACACTAAAAAGAAAAATCAGTCCATCCGTACTTAAATCAAGCCGAAGCGGTGTCGAGAGCACGGTAAGTACTGATTTCATTAAATCAAGTACAGAATGTCTGACTCAAGTTCGGATTATTAAAGTGTTTAAAATAATCCGAAAACGGAATTGAATTAAGTAAAAGTGAGATAAAGGCTAATCGCAAACTGTGCTTGATTTAAGAAGTTATAAGTTGGTTTATTCCCGAATTCGTACTTCGTACTTAATAATCCGAAAGCTGATTGATTCTTACCAGGGACCGTAAATAAACAGTTATTCATTCAACTTAGAGCCAACGGAGTCCTATACTTTCAAATACCGATGGATTCGTATGATGTTGACGAGCTCTTTCAGAATCTATGTCTGTGATTCTTCAAAATCAGGGCGCCGCGTTTTTCTTTTCTCTTTTATTACGTCCGTGTGCAAACATATTGAATTGAAGTTAACAACATTAACAACAACATATGTAAAATTCATACAATTCAACATAGGTGGCCGATCGCAGATCTATGGTGATCTTAAAAAAACGACCTCAACTCCACAGTTAAGAGTTCTTTTTCCACGGTATAAATAAAAGGTCGAACAAAAGTGTGAAAAGGAGAGTTTTATTTTTTCCGTCTCAAATAAAACTCAATTTGTCGTTATAAAATTAAACTCTTTTGAAGAGTTTATGTTGATTTGAACATAACATAACTCACAAAAAAAAAACAAAAATTCCCATATTCTATTTGTTTTAGAGTTAAATACTTCAAGTTTTCAAAGCAAATGATGACGAAAGCATATCGGGCCATTCTGGTGGTGGTTGATAATTGCAAATTTATTTATTTTGAAATATTTTTAAATATCAAAAACAAATTTAACTAATTTTCACAATTATTTGATGAAAAAAATCAGATTTTTTCATTTTTTCAATCAAATCAGATTTCAATAAACTAAATGCAAAATAAATTGCTTGAATATGCAAATTTCTGACGGCAAAAATAAAACTAAAATAAGTTTTGATTTCTGACGGCAAAATAAAACTCCTAAAATTAGTTTTATTTTATGACGACGAAATAAAACTTTTTTTAAGAGTTTGTTTCGACCTCTTATTTTTACGTTAAAAAATAACTGTTTTAGATGGAATTTTGTTTTTTAATTCACAAAATAACTGTTATAAAATAACTTTTTCGATATTACTTATAACCAATACGGTCGCAGATTCTTACCTAAACACTTACCCTAGAGATCCAGATTAAGGAATATTATTATTTATTTGCTTACTCACGCGTTCGTTACACATGTTTTTTTCACCTTTGTTGTATTCCTTCTTTTGTTTACAGAAGAACTCTCAATTATAAGACACCAGCAGCATGCGGCATATGGTTTTCTTAATCACTCTGCTTTCAAAGTCTGATGTATTTAACTAAATAAATTTAAAAAATAGAATTCGGGAATTTTTATTTCTTATTTTACTTTTTAAATGGGGAAAAAATTTAGTTTTTTTCTTCTTGTAGTGTTGTTGTTGTTTCTACACAAAACAACAGACGCGTACACATGCATATACAATATGGAGTCGTACTACGAACGAAAGATTCAAGCTTTTTTTACTTGATTAAGGAAATTTATATCTACTTATTTTTTAAAATTCCGCGATTAGTTTTCGAAAGTTATCTTATATTGGATTGTTTGAAGTATTTTCGAACTTAAATTTTTAAGTACGACTCGTACTTAAAGTAAATGGAAAAAACTTAAATTAAGTACGAGTTTTTTCATTCCGTATACAATTTAATTTTGAATAACCAAATTAACCACATACGTATTTAGTTACGAAGTCATAAACTGGCTATAAAAAACTGAAACTGTATTTAAATGCAACTTATATTTAAATAAAAATTTACTTAATTAGTATTTAAAATACGAAGTCAAAAACTGGCTATTAGTCTATCGGTTAATAGGTGGATCTAAGACAAATATTTGTATTCGTTAGAAACTTTAGCTTTCCTATTCCATGGGCGTTTCAAGTTTTGGCCCGTAAATAAAAGAGCTTTCTCTTCATATTGCAGTAGTTAAAAACACAAAATTTCTACTACAATTTGGAACCACTAATGGCCAATTTAACCAATTTATTTAAATTTCAATTCATATTTAAAAATGGTTTTTCATATAATTTTATTATTTTTTTTTACATCAAAAACGAATATAAAACATAAATTGGTATATAAATAGAATTGGTGAAATTGGCTAATAATCTGTTTAATAACTGTTTATCTCTTTAATCAAAAATTACCCTTCAGCACTTTGTATCGTATCTTTTAGCACTTGTTCTTTTAAACCAATGATTTATAAATTAACTTTATCATTTTCAAATTTAACAATCATTTAAACCATTCACTTTCTTAACACACATCCACACAATCACATTTCCATATCGAAGTATCTATAAGCACCAAAACCGTCTTCAAGCCTAATACGATTTACAGTCTTGACCCAATTTATCAAATTACCTCAAAACTACATGGAAAATTATAAATAAATTTTATGGGAGACAAAAACAAAAAATCAATTGAATGTGCTTTTCATGTGAAGTGCACAACAATTACACTTAAACATCAATGACATTTGACACAAGAGACAAATACATCATCGTTTTTATGATACGGAAAAGTAACCAGAAAATCCAACTTGCAACCAACCACACATGATGTCGGGGTACCAAGAAAAAATGAAACGGAAAATAAGATGAGTAGTTGTGTTAGTATTAAAAACTATTGAGGCCGAGTTGGGTTATTGTGTGCAGTTTTGTTAGAAACACACATAAACAACAAAATGACAAACAAATGACTTAAGAGTAACCATAAAACCATGTGAACAAATAAAAATGTGTTATGACGGCAAAACTGACCCACCTTTTTAGCTGGATGGTACCTTTGGTTAATTGATAGATTTGGAACGATTTGTTTCGCAATACGTGTGACCTTTGAAGGAATTTAGTTAAAGTTTAAACAAACATTCCCAGTGAAAAAAAATTTGTCTTTTTTGAAGCACTTAAGAGAAAAAGCGCATAATCGAGCGCTTCAATAAGAGAGCTCTTATTAGGAAGATCGCTTATTCGAGTTTTTTCAATAACCGGTTTTCGAATATTACAAATAGTTGCTATTTTAAAAAACCCGGTTTTCGGTTAGGGAATTTTTTAATAACCGGTTATCGGTTTTAATTCGAAAACTTAAAAACACAAAAATAACCGGTTTATTCGATATTCGAAAAATAGGCATTTTAAAATAACCGACTTGCGCAAAGCTAAAATAACCGGTTAAAACCGGTCGAATAATAACCGTTCGATCTCCCTAGCTCTTATACAGCAGTAAATGATAACGAATAAAATATACAAAAAAGCTGCTGTTTTAGTGCTGACAACGAAGAAGGTTTTAAAGCAAAAAAAATAAAAATGTATTATGGTTTACGAAAGTGCTTGAAAAAGGCATTTAAACCAGCAAAAGCAAAAAATTTATGAATATGTTAATTTTTTAGGAGTGCTTTATTTGCATGTTTTATTATGCTAAAAGAAGCGCTTATTCTCAGCAGAAAATAATCCTCCAAACCGGAAACACCCCATACAAAAATCAGGCATCCCATCAGCAGGTTTGATGCGATTTGAGGTATGAATTGATATATAAAACCTGCTCCTTTTGAAGCACATTTTTACTACGATTACTGCATTTTTTACTAGTCCACAAAATTCCGCTTGTTTCTCACCAAGGCGAATTCATACAAGGTGGTCTTATTTTAAAAACGGATAGAACTCTGTAAAATACTTTAACGTTGTGTCAAAATAATAAAACACTATGATAAACAATTCAAACAAACATTTTATTTGGTTTTTAATTTCACAGCAAAAATTAAAAATTGTCTAATCACAAAATTCATTGAATCAAGCAAACAATTTGCTGATTTTGCACCTATTACCAAAATAATTGATTACTAAAAACTGTAAAAATTTAAAATTGTAAATATTTTTTTTTTAACAAATAGAATCTGGGAATTATTTCTTTTTCATAACTTACTTAATTATATTCAACATTTTTTATTTTTCGAATTTTATTCTATGAGCTAAATTTCAGTTATGTTTTTTATAAAACTTTTTGTAATAGTTCTATTCCTGAAAGTTTTTAGGACAGCAAAGGTAAAATGTGACAAGAAGATACAAGATAATAATCTTGTAGTGTATTAAATATATAATTTTATTAAAAATATAATTTATTGAAAAAAAAAAATAATCAAATTTTTTTTTTTTTTTTTTTTTGGAATTTTATTCTATGAGCTAAATTTCAGTTATGTATTTATTTAATAAAGCTTTTTGTAATAGTTCTATTCCTATTCTATTTTTTAGGAATGACTTTATACACTACAAGATTATTATCTTGTATCTTCTTGTCACATTTTACCTTTGCTGTCCTAAAAACTTTCAGGAATAGAACTATTACAAAAAGTTTTATAAAAAACATAACTGAAATTTAGCTCATAGAATAAAATTCCAAAAAAAAAAAAAAAAAAATTTTTGAATATTTTTTTTTTTCAATAAATTATATTTTTAATATTAATTAAAAAAAAATTATTAGAATCTGGGAATCTGGAAATTTTTATATTAATTCGAATTTGTATTCTAAGTCAAATTACAGTTTATAAAGCTTTCATACTTGAATAGTCTTATTCCATCAATATTTTCAAAATATTCCTCAAAAATGTTGATGGAATAAGACTATTAAAGTATGAAATATTTATAATTTGTAATTTGACTTAGAATACAAGTTAGAATTAATATTAAATTTTTTAAAAAAAATTATCAAAAAACTTTGCCGTTTCTAACAATGTGTTAACTGATTTAATCAAATATTGTTTTTTTCAGTAATTATTTATTGAATCTTCATATATTAAATATGAACTGCCAGTGCCAGACAAAAAAGATTTCGTCATCACGGTTTCTGTTCACATGTGTAGGTGTTTATCGCTCATCTGATTGGCTGAGTGCTGCAGTGTCTCTTCTTCTTAAGCGAGTGTGGCCGCCATAATTTAAAATATTTCGAGCAAATGGATTTGGGTGTAGTTCCAGCCTTTTTAAATATTTTACTGCATATTTCATTATCATAGTTTTTGCTAATGGCACATTGAGATCCTTGTGGATATTTGAGTTTTTGACGTACCAGGGAGCGGCTGTGATTATTCGAAGAAGTTTATTTTGGCGCCTTTGCATTTTTTCGATATTAGAAACCGAGACAGTGCCCCATAACTGAACACTGTAGCACCAAATTGGCGTTGAGATAGAGTTGTAAAGTTGAAGTTTGCAATCGAGACTACGAACAGAATTTCTTCCAATAAGCCAACTAACTTAAATTGCTTTTAGTTTCATTTGAGTTAATCTTGCCTCTATATGCCATTTCTATGTTAAACGCCGATCTAGATGTATACGGAGGTATTTTACATGCGAGTTTTGGGGTATTATTTGATTATTGATTTTAAGAGGCGGGCATGTTTCCCGACGCAATGTGAATGTAATATATGCGCATTTTTGCTCATTGATCTTTATCCTCCATTATTTTAACCACCTTCCTAGTTCAAATATATGATCCTGTAAGTAACGAGATGCTTCTTGACAGTTTTCGTGAACGCTTAGAAAAGCTGTATAGTCCGCATATGCTGAGGTATGGGGTTAGCTCTTTGTTGGCATGTCCGAAGTATAAATTAAGTATAATAGAGGGCCCGGGATGCTGCGCTGTGGGACTCCAGCGTTAATTGGCTGAGGATAACTTAAAAAATCGCCTTCTTTAATAATAAATTGACGACCGACTAAGTAGCTTTCTAACAGCTTGTGTATGTTTGCTGGCAAGTTTTGCTGCAATTTCAGTAGTAAACCTTCATGCCAGACTTTATCAAAAGCTTGAGACACATCGATGAAGAGTGCTGAGCAATATTTTTTTCTTCAAAGGCTTTTCTTATGACATTTACTATTCGATGAGATTGTGCAATTGTGCTGTGCTTTCTTCTAAAACCGAATTGATGGTTTGGAATACATCTATTTTCATTTAAGATCGGCGTTAATTTTGATACTAGTAGTTTCTCAAATAGCTTTGAAATATTAGATAATAAGCTAATAGGCCAGTATGACTAAAATTTTGTGTGATCCTTTCCTGGCTTTGGCATCATGGTTACTAAGGAAACCTTCCATTCTTGCGGGTAGTATTGAAGGCGTAAAAATAATAAAAATAATTTTCTTTGCTATACTTCGTAGCTCCAACAGCATTTTATTACAGATCTTATCAATACCGGGTGCCTTCTTGGTATTTAAATCACAAATAGCCTTTTCGATTTCTCTAAACTCGAATCTTAGGGGAATAGGTGATCTAACATTTACAGGCGGTAACTCGACTGCTATATCGTGAGATATATTAAGGGTAAATACATTTTTCAGATGATTAACAAACAGATTTCCTTTTTCAATATCATTTCTTGCCCAACTTCTATTCAAGTTTCTTAATGGTGGCTTAGATATAACTGGTCTATTGAGGCTTCTAGCTGCACGCCATAATGAGTAGTCTGATTGTGGAGTTGCATCAAGTCCCTTTAAATATTTTTCCAGGGAAGCCGTTTTCTACGACTGCAATTACTTTATTAGCCCTTTTGTTCACTCTTTTAATAAAGTATTAAGTTGGGGGGATTTGTGCAATTGCCACTCTCTTCGAACTCTCCTTTTTTCAGTCAAGAGACGCTCGACATCTGTAGAATATATGTTATTGTTTTTTGTTTTTTGGGGGTTATGCTGGAATTTTGAGCAAAACTAACTGTCAAAATTACCAATAGCGAGATCCACGTTCTTCTGTGCAATGGGCACTAAGATATTTTTTATATTTTAACCAATTTATTTGTGATAAATATAGCGCAGGTTTTAACAATTCCCAACAACAATTCTACATGTTGAAATTATTTTATTTTTTAAAGAAAAAATTAATCAAAATTGATATTTTAATTAGAAATTTATTTCAAAACAACTAAAATGTTTAGTAAACCAAAATTATATATTTATTTTTTTTCAATTAAAAAAATAATTGATTTAACTATTTAAAAAATTGTTTTAATTAATAAAAAAAAACTACTGATAATTTTTTCTGTGTTTAAATTGTGTGTTTTGAAATATAATAACAGGGACATAACCGTTATAACCAATATTTGAAAAAATCCTGAAATAAAAATTTATCACGAATTTTTAAAACCTGCTCTCTGAATAATAGTTACAAATAACCAAAAAATTTTTTGGTCTTTGATAACCGTTATAGTTTGTTTTTGTTTTTTTGGGCTTCCATAACCATTACAAAAGATTTTTATTTTTTTCGGTCTTCCATGTCCATTCAAAAAAATTTTCTTTCCTATTTTTTCGATTCTTTTATTAGGGAATTATCTTCATTTCATTACTGAATTTCTTCACAAATTTTATGAAAATATTCGTTGGAGTTCAGCCAATGACACTCCTAAAAAAATCTATGAAACCGGTTTCGTTACAGTCAATGTTTATGAAAAGCTTCATAGAATTAATGAAACTCTTTACAGAAACAATAAATCGTTAGGTAATGAAGCATTTTATAGAATCTATGAAACAGTTTCATAAAAGTCATTCATAAAAAGAGCTTTATTAAAATAGAATTTGTATTACCATTTGTAATACTAGCAATATTTACATTTGTTGCGGTTTTTGTTTAAGATTTCTTCACCCTCACTTTAGAATCAATTTTAAGCGCTTGTTTACACTCATAAGAAAATGTCAGTAGAAATAACGAAACCTCTGCAGAAATAACTGATAGCAGTACCAGTATTTTTGGCTGTAGAAAAATCAATGAATGTAAGGATCATTGTCTGCATATTTAGATGAGCTAAATTTTAGAAAAAAATTAGTAAATATTTTAAATTAATTAAGCTAAAACCGGTCTTTGAATTTAGCTGAAATTTCAATTGAATTAGCTAAATTTGTAGCAACATTTACAAACAATGTTCAATGATATTAGGAATATTTTCTGCTAAAATTTGGAAAAAAAAAACTCTGGGTTTTTAACCCTCCAGATCAGGCCCGAATTTATTTTTGGAAATATAGTTAGTTTAATTATTCCAATTGAATAAGAACACGTTTTATTGAACTGTTAACCAATTTTTTTTCAGTTATTTTTTCCATAACCTATAATAAGAGTTATTTCGGGTCCCTGTTTAAAAACGTTTTAAATTTCATAATTCTTAAAATTATAGAATTTATGAAATATTCCCCAGAACCATGAGAACGGTATACCATTTTGACACATGATTAGTTATTAGCTGTTGCTTACGTAGCAAGCCAAAGTATGAATTCGACTTGTTTCTCACAGTTCAAAAAAACTTTCTCATTCGATTAAGTGGCAATAACCCATTACAATACAATAAGGAAAAAACGATCAAAAATCGTCGCTTAATCTTAAGATTAAAAACTAATTCGTACTAAAATGAAAAACAAGAAACTGTTTTTTCTCCTTTTTTTATTGGAAGAAAAAGAAATTGGTTTTTTCCTTTGTTTCATTGGCTCAAACTCAAAAATCAACAAATTGTATAAAATCGCTAAATTAAAGAAATTGAAAAAAAAAACTGTGGAAACTCTATAAAATCTTAAAAGGCAACACAAAATCAGCAGAAACCAAAGAAAATCAATAGCAAACATATCTGTGGCATTTTAACAAAACATCTTAAGTCAAATTTAAAAAGTAAAAAAAAAAATGTTGTTAATCGTACGAAGTTTCATTCAACAAACTATCTTATCTCGACTTAGATGTTTTGTCAAAAAGCCACAAAATATAAGCATTAAAGTTAAGGAATAAAAACTTAAGAAATTGCCTATTTAAAAATTCATCGGTAAATCTCAGAAGATCGACAACTTAAAATAAAATCGGTAGAACCAAAACATTAATTCAGACAAATGTAACAAAATTACATGAGCACCTGCCATATGGTCTAATCTCTGAGTGACAAACATTGTTTTTACCAACCGCTCCCGCGTGTGGAAGCAACCAGGCCCATGGGGTAGCAATTGAGTGCATAATCTGCCAAGATTATAAGCCGGTCCTTTTGGAACAGCATCTGTTGATTAGCAACAGCATCTTAAGATGATCCTCCCTAAGGTCGAACTCTACCACAAGTGACAAAAAAAACAGGATCTCCCTTTAAGCGGCTTTCGGTAGTAAACTGCAACCGCCACATGATCCCCGAAAGTACAATTCCAAAAGAAAGGCGAAATTTCTGCAAAGAAAATATTTCTGAAAGGAAGAAAGTATTTCCCGCAAGAAGCATACTCTTGGAGGCACCAACCAATAGTCAATCCGGTGCCAGCCCATAGGGGCTGCTGACTGTTGAGGTGCCAGATACGATCACTGGTTAGCCACCATCGCAAAAGAACGTAAAGATCTCTTGAGATTTGTAAATTTTGGTTCATATGGCCAGAAATAATATCATGCAATTTTCTGATTATCAGTCGATATTTACCTTATTTATTTTATTAAGCAGCCTTCTGAAAAGCACTTTAAACGCTAAAACAAATTTCACTACAGTATTGAAAATTGTTCCATTTACATTTTTAGTAACAGAAATTACTCTACAGGATTTGGTGATGATTAGTCCTTAATTTAAGATGGGTCTAATATATATTCCCTTACTGAAAATTATTTAAGTTTGGCATAAACTGTTACGAATCATCATATTTTTATTCAAGTTAATTCAAATTGATAGAAATAAAAGCATAACACTGTCTAATTGGTTTAAACGGGAACCAATTTTTATACTGACGTCCGTTTTTACAAAGATTAATATTTTATAGCTCTCATATATTCTAACTGACGGTGTAGAGTATCAATAATTCGGCACAGCCGAATGTAGCACTTAAACTTGTTTTTAACCTTTAAAATGGTTTAATATAGCGAGAAAATGTTTGTGTAAAAATTTCAAATCGATATGTGAAATATTGCATCGCCAATTTCGAAGAATTTTTATTTTGGAAAATATTAGAAAATTCTTTTAAATTTTTTATGCCAAAAATTTTGGAGTCGGAGTCGTGATTTTTTGTGGGTACTACAACTCCGACTCCACAGCCCTAATTTAAACTGTAAAAAATTAAAAAGTAATTTAATTATATTTTGAAGGAAAAATTAATAAAAAAAAAACATCGTCAAAGTTTATAAAACAAGAAGAAGGGTAAAAAAAAATGTTATATTCTATAAAGTCGAATAAAACACAACACACAAAATTAAATAAAAATTACAAAACTTTTATAAAATCGCTAAAAAAAAACAATCAAAAATATCTTTAGGGGATAGGAACTAATGCCAAGCTTGTCACGCGACAGTTCTTAAGTGGCAGGGACCGGTTCTAGTTCTAACACTTTATATAAAGGGCACCAATCACTTTAAAATGGTGTTATCCTAGGGGGGGAGGGGGGGGGGGGTGTAAATTGGCACCATTTTGACACTTTGTAACAGGTCACTGAAATCACCTAAATGGACACATTTAATTTCGTTTAAAAAAATGTCTATCGCAGATATTGTCCCGAGTGAACCACATTAATATGATAGTTCCCCTTCAAATAAAGTAATAGAATCATAAATAATCCACCACCCGCTTAAAATACTGCCTCATGACTAGTTTTGTATAAATTACCTGTCCTCTGTAGTAACTACACATTAATCTTTATGTCTTGTTTTCACAATTCGTTCTTTTCGATTTTAAGATTGTATTCACTGGTCACTGTATAAGGGATTTAAGAACAATTTCCTCAAGTTTGCCGCAGGGACTCAGCAAAATCGAAAATTTTTAGTTAGAAGAAGATGGAGATGGCTAAAATCTAAAAAACAGAATGTCTAATTGACCAAACTAAAAATTGCTAAAATGTAAGTCACCTAAAAATTGCCTTGTGTAGGGTACCTGACCCCCATTAATGTCCAGCACAAATTGTCTTTCAACGGTTTTTGGTAACAAAGAAACTCAAGCCCAGCAAAAAAAAAAAAAAAAACTAAAAAATATCTAATACTGCCTAATGTGTATTGGCCATATGTAGCAAAAAAAAAGAAAAAAAAAAAAAAATACCTCCCATACTCATTCATATATCAAAAGCTCCAAGACTGTCCACCAGCACACACTCTCACATACAATTACTCTTTTGTACAGGATTATCCATTATACTCCCGTACATTATTGCCAGTGATCTTATGAATGCAATCAGATAAAAAACCACATTTTATGAGTAAATTCCATGAAATTATTTCTATTTTATTTTTTCTCATCTCGTAATTTTTCCGGTATTTGAAGGCATGAAAAAATTGTCTTTAGGTGAAAAAAATGCAAACAAAAAAAAAAAATAAGCAAACTGTTCATCTATTCATAATTCATCAAAGACAATTCGATGTAACAAATAGTTGGTCCAGTCAACAGCCCAAATAATTCCACAACGATGTGTTATGCATGTGTGTTTGTTGGGATAGATGATCCACTCTGTGCGGTTTATGTTGTGGGTTAGTTAAAGGATGCTGTGGGGGAACATAATTATGATGATGTTGTTTTTTTTCTAATTTATATGGTTGTTTTTATTGCTGTTGTTTGCTGGTTTGTTGTTTTGGCAATTGTTGTTGGTAGTTTTCGTGTCTCTGATGACCACATGACCAATTGGCCCCAAAAATGGTGAGACCTCGTGCTTTTTGTAATTTTTGTTGTTTTTATATGGATGGTGTCGTTTTCTATGATAATTCGGTAGAAGACTAGACTGGCGTATTTTTTACTATTATTTTTTTTTTCTTTTTTGTTTTGGAAATCTTAATTTTTTAGTTTTAAACTTTAAAATCGTAAGACAACCCATCAAGCAATTTAATATATTTTAACAATGGCAATATTTTGTTCATTAAATGATAAAACACTCGTGGCCTTAAAAATAGCGTAGAATTTTTAAACGAAAGAAGATAAAACAAGGTAGAATGTATAGGCTACACCACAGTATTTAAAAACAAATTTTCGAGGGTGTATCCTATATGGGACCTAAGGGCAGTCATGTACCCGCCAGAACAAAATTATGTTAAAAGGAAAAAATTCATGTAAATGTTCGTTGTGCCAGTCATCTTCATATATGTGATTTGTTGGCCTTTATATAAGAATGTGGTAGCTGAAAAAACAGACAAGCGGAGTTCAGTGATTCTAACGGTTTTTATTTTAGGTTAGCTCTTGTGTTCGAGTTATACTGTTATTTCGTAAATGGCGTACTTCAAAAACGGTTAAGGTTATTGAACAAACTAAACAAAACCGTCAATAGGGGCATCCTAGACGCTGCAGGGGTCAAATTTAGGAATATCATTAAACCGCCATATTTGTTTGTTTGAAATTCTTAAATTTGGCCCCTGCAGCGTCTAGGATGCCTCTAGACGGGTCAAATGTTTCATAGCCATCATTTACTTCTAACATACCCACCCTCTATCTCTATTCCTTAAGGGGGCTCCCATACAACAAAAAACCCCATTAATGCAAATGAGTCGCCCCTAGGAGAATAAAATGTATGACCGACCTCCACTAGTTTTTTTGTTCTAAACATTTTCCCAAAACATACTTTCACTTTACCTCCACTTCTTAGGGGGGCTCCCATACAAATTTTCCGTTTGATAAAATTTCATTAATTTAATTAAAACTTTTCAAAGTTGTGAACAGATTTTTATCATTTACGGCTTGTTTTGTTTTTGATAAAATTTCATAAATTTAATTAAAATTTTTCGTCTTTCATGAATAAAAAAAAAAAAACAAAAGTTGTGAACAGATTTTTATCATTTATGGCGTAGTTTGTTTGCAACTTCGTTTTTTCCATGTCAAAAAAAAATTTAAACATAGTTACATTTTCGAATTTTTTTATGATTTTTTAAAAAACAAAAATTTCGAAATGCGATAACCGGAACAGGTCACAAAAAGATAAAAATAATTAAAAAAAAAAAGATTTTTTAGGTACATTTTATTGCTTAACACGTTAATTAATTCTCAATAAAAGTAGACAATAAAAGGCGAACAATTTTGTCGTTTATTTTAAAGTTTGTTTTTACACCTTTTCTGCACACTGGGTTATTATTAGCAAAAAATTCACTCAAAGTCCAACCCATATAGATAGCTGGTTAACAATGTATTCATTATAAGTGAATTTTATTTCTCTGAACTTTAACCCAGCAATTCCCAGTGTAATCTATTGGTGACGAAGATTAGCGATAGCGATAATGGAAATACTAGAGGCTGGAGATGACCCTGGATACATCTACTGTGCCCTCTAGTGGATGGAGAGGTAGAGACAAAAATGAAGCTAATTTCGATCACTTTCTTAGCTGGAGGCTAAAAATGTCTAGTAAATTATGCCCAGTGTCACCGAAAATCGGAATTAGCAATATTTTTTTTTTTAATTTGATTTTTTACTTATTTTATTTGAAAGCAAGATCCGTTTTTTTTTTCATTACTGAAGGTATGGAAATTGCCGTATTTAGTAGTAAATGAACTCCATATTTATAAAAGTATTCCATGAACCTTAAGTATTTTTAACCATCCCAGGATCTCCTTGAAATGAAATTATTTTAAATTTCCGCTCACCCAGGAATATAATGCGGGGTTCGGGGAAACGTTTTTAAGTAAAAATTAAGAAATTTAGGGAAAAATTATTTAACCTCTCACATTTTTGACTTTGACTTAAGACCACATTAGTTTTTACTTTTAATCGATTTTCTGTAGCAAATATTTTGTCATAACTTTTTCTGTTTTTAAAAGAAAAATATAACCAAATTAAAAATATTGAAATTGAAAAAAAAAAACTTTTCATAAAGACTATTTCGCTTTAATAACAGAAAAAAGGATTGACGAAAATATAACACTTGCTAAAAATTTTTTATCGAAAACAAATTTTTCTAACTTAAAGCAAAAATGTAAGTTTTTTATGCTACAACAAACTAAAACATACTAACAGCGTTGCCAGAAGCATTGGGAAAAATATCCTATTTTAAACAGAAAAATCGTTAAATTTTTTTAATTCAACATTGTCAGCCGTGTCACAGATTCCGTTCGGAATGCCGTCAATTCCTTTTTTTTTTTTTTTGTTATTTTTTATTTGCTTTATTCACTATTCCGATCCGTTTTGGTGCTTTAGATTCCAATCGTTTTCATCAATCCGAAAAATGGTGTTTAAACGATTTTTATGTAACCAATTTGGCAGCATCAGTATTCATCACTGTGTAATATGACAACAAATTTACTAAGCACGACAATAAACAGCTGTTAACAAAATTTTTGTACAAAATAATTTACATTTGAGTTGTAATTTGTGTATAAAAAAGTGATTAACTTTAAAATTTGGGAAATTTCAAAAGTTAATATGCCGGGCATATCAATAATTGCTGAAATAGAAGAAAAAAGAAGTTAACATATTGAAGAAAAACTCAGTCTTCGAAAATTAATATGCGGGAAATGCAGTTTAAAAAACTTTAAGTGTTGGTTCACACTCTTCAAGTTTTAGCCGTCTAGTCTTGAGCTTTAAGGCGAGAAGGGAAAAGAGAATGCTATATATTTTCCTCGCTCTCCAAAAAACTTAAGATTTGACGGTTTTCAATTTTGCTTTGTTCTTTTCTGTTTTATTTTGTTTTGTGTGTTGCCATTAGATTTTTTTTATTCCCGCACTTTTTGGATTCCCGGGAAAGCGGAAAATAAAAATCAAATTCCCGGGATTCCAGGATTCCCGCCCAAAATTTTTTTTTTATTTCTTTACTTGTTTCTCCAATGAAACTAATATATCTTACTGACTATTACGCTAAAAAAAATAAATAAGTCTAGTATCTATTATATAACAAAAACGTAAAAAATTTAAGACTAAAATAATTTTAAGATACTTAAGAGTTTATTTTTATGTGAATAGGATCATAGAAATCAATATACGTATATACATTGGGGGGATTCACAAGGTGTGCTATCAAGTCATATCGTCATAATGTCCTAAATAATATTTTACAATTGTTTAAAAAAAAAAATATTTTTTTATGTTGTTTGAAACACAACAATATTTTTTTTTTAAACAATTGTAAAATATTATTTAGGACATTATGACGATATGACTTGATAGCACACCTTGTGAATCCCCCCATTGTCAAATTCAGAGCTCATTTGCATAATTAGAATGCAAGTATTGAAGTCTTACATCCAATGTCATCAAGTTCAGTTAAAACTTAACTGGTACCTTAACTTCTAGCCAACAATATGTTTTCGACAGTTATAACTGGTAGTTAATTATAACTGAACTTGATCAAATTGGCTGTTAGTGCAATAAAATTTATGGAAGGATTAGGAACTGAAAGCATAACGAAGCAGGAATTCCGAAACAATTTTACCGTTTAACAAATTCAGCAGGAAGGAGAAATTTTATTTGCTACATACATATATTTAATAACATATTTTTTTACAATTTTATAAGCCTTAATCAGCAGTGGTGTATGAAGGTATACTTAGTTTGCCATTCCATTTGAATTTTTTTTTTAATATTTATCTGGGATCCCATAACGTATTTGTATTGAAGTCCTTCGATTATTCGAAGCTGATTTCGCCATATGGGTGTCAAATTGTTTCTAGATATTCTAGGCTGTTTGTGGCTTAATGCCAGCAGAATCGCCTCAGTAGGAAAAGAGTTATGCACCAAAATGTGGAACTACCTCCCTAAAAACTCAACAAAAACTAACATAAATTTGTGGCGAAATGCATTCAATTTCAACAAATTCGTTTTATAAGGCACCAAATTTCGTGAATATCGGTCAATAATTTACCTACGGCTCCATGTTTAGATTAATCTCGTAAATCATGTAAGTATGGATAAAAGCGTAACGAATAATGCTTTTGTGGTGCAATTCAGCATAATCTACTTTCATAAGACTGAAAATTACTTGCAATGTTGCATATAAAGTACAATCTAGGATTACATTTTACTAAGCCCTTAACCGCAACACCATATAATATTATTGTAATATTTACACTTCAGTTTTCTAAGACAAGAAATAAAATTTTGGAAGATAGATTTATAATTTATCATATGCCCTATATAAGGCCCATTCTCAAAAATGAGCTTAATAAGTCTTAAGCTGTAGCAAATTTAAACATTGTGGTAAAATTAAGTTGGATTAAACTACTAACACAGTCTAGACACTAGTCCGACATCGATTTACTAAAGTTTGTAAAAAGATTTTCTTCAACATTTCCCGGGAATCCCGTAATTAATTTCCTGGAAAGCGAGAATTGGAAACAATTGAAAATTCCCGCGAAATCCCGGGAACAAGCTCTAGTTGCCATCCATTACGAAAGTTTTTTTTTCTTGTAAAAGTTTTTGTTAAGAGTTTTAAATGTTTGTAAAATAAAGCGCTAAAATTATTTAAAATATTCTTCTTTTAAAAAATAATTAAAGAAAACATATTTCTTTATTGATAGAAGGTATATTTTGATAGTTATTTGCCCTTTACGATACATAAAACTCCCATTCCGTTCATAAAAACAAAAGTGATTTCATTCCGAATATTTTTTCGCAATTAATTTTCTGAAGCAACAAAGTACGGAATGAATTCCGTTTCCGAACGGAATTGTACGGAATCTGTTACATGGCTGATAAAATAGAGGGAAATGTATTAGTAATCAATTTTTAAAGATACTGAAAAATATATAAGGTCTTAAATTTCGTTTTCAAAATCGATTTCCATCGCACACCTGATTATGAATTATATATAATACGTTTGGTACGAGCCCCAACCACTACTAATTCATAAACCAAATATTTTTTCACAAATATACACTTAAAGCTCCATATTTTAAAAAAATAAAATAGACTGGGTCTTAAAAGTTAATTTTTCTGAAAGGTTATTTTGTTGTCTTTAAATTTATAAAAAGATTTTTGCATATATTAGAACAGCTGTTTTAAAAACACAAGCTTAAACTTAAGTTCATTATTTTATAGGTACAAAAATTATTTGACTTTTATTATTTCGTACATTATGTAAATTCGTCTTAAATTCGAAAGAATAATTAGATTATGAATAAATAATTAAAATGTGCCGTTATAATTAAAGTTAAGCAATATCAGAAAGCATAAAGGCAGATTTTTTATCATGGTTTTATTTTAATTTTATTTTTGGTAAGCCAGTTTGTAAAGAATTTCGATCATAAAATAATTAAAAACCTATCGTTTTTGATGTAGCTTTAAGAAAAACTAAGAAAACTAGTATGTACCTGATTTCCATTATTCCAATAAAAATTAAAATAAAATAGGCATACTCACAGGTAGTCACAACTAGAACATGGTATACCGATAGTCTCAAAAAGGACGCATATAAATAAATTATATAAAGACCACACAATAAAAAGGATTAATAAATATTGTGTAATAAATAGGGTTAAACTTTAAAAAATTACAACATTTTTAGCTCTACACAAATTTGCGATAAAAAAATGTCAAAGTAGGTACTTTCACTTTATCGGGAATAAAACAGGAATTTATCCATGGATTTTTATGAAATGAATAAAATTTATTTTAGTTCTAATGCATGCAGCTTTGAGCATAAATACTAAAACTGGTAAGTATTTGTTGATTTAAATTTTTTATAAATTTAAAAATTTTACAAAAAAAACAAAAAAAAAATATTTTTTTTGCCTTTTTGGTTTCAATAACTCCAAAAATAATGGCTAAATTAAAAAATGATATTAGAGAAACTTAAATCTGGCGTAATTTAAAATGTTTTGACTGATTGTATGTGCCAAAATCGGATACGTCGTTCCAAAGTTACGATAAGATGTAAGAAGCAGCCTTTTCAAAAATCTAAATTTGTAGAAAAAATTTTTTTTAAAAAATTCCTTGCCATAGAATTTGAAATAATGATGATTTTTGTAGTTAGATGACTATAGCGGATCAAAAAAATATAGTGGTTATTCAAGGAATTTTTTCTTGTTGCATAGTGTAATATAAAATCGGGACTGAAAACTGGATATTAAGTTGATCAGGCAGTAGAGCATTTTTCAACTCCTCAAAACAGTCATTCCTTCAATTCTAGATTCAAAATATCCATGGAAATTATAGATCTAATTAAAATGAAAAGGCAACTTCGAAACGGGACCCCTGAACAAAGTCACAGAGTTGTTAAAACAACGAGAGATGCGTTGGAAAATCGACAATACTGCTCTGCTGTTTTTCTTTGACGTTAAGCAAGCCTTTGAAAGAGTCTGGCATAATGGCCTACTATACAAATTAAAACAACTACTGCACACCCAGAGAAAAAATATGTTTAAATTTGTTCACCTCCAAAAAAACTTTTAACCATATTATTGTCATCGACAACCATATTATGGTTAAATTAGTCCTCCATCAAGAAGGCACAACCATATTATGGTTGCCTCCGAACATGTTTTGGTTAGTAATAACTAAAATATGTTTAACATTTATAATAGAATGGTTGATTTTTAACCAAAGCATGTTGCTCTTAGAAAAGAGAAAAATACTATTGTTAATTTAAAAACTAATTATTGTCATATTTAACCATAACATGTTTAGAGGCAACCATAATATGGTTGTGGCTTCTTGATGGAGGACTAATTTAACAATAATATGTTTGTCGGTGACAATAAGATAGTTAAATTAAACATAACATGTTTAAAATTTTCTTTAAAAATAGTTTTGTTGGAGGTGACCATATTTAAACATATATTTTCTCTGCGTGCATGCACCTTTTTACTTATTGTTGAAGTCTTTCCTAAATAAACGCAGTTTGTATGTCAACATCAACGATGATAATTCTGAAATCAGCGTAATGAAGTCCGGAGTACCGCGGGGAAGCGTGTTAGGTCCACTCCTTTATACAGTTTTTACTGCAGACATACCCTTGAGTACGGATGTTATGATTGCCACATATGCAGATGATACTGCCTTATTAGCCGTCAAAGAAACTCCATATGAAGCTTCAGCATTAATTCAATCACAACTCTACTTAATAAACGTATGAGAAAAAAGTGGAATATAAAAGTGAACGCAGACAAGTCAACTCATGTTACTTATTCTCTTAAAGAAGGTGACTGTCCGCCAGTTTTTATTAATGGGACTTTGATTCCCAAATCCAATTGTTTTTAATATCTTGGTATGAATATTGATAGACGTTTAACATGGAAAAATCATTTACAAATGAAGATAATGCAACTTGATATAAAAACAAGAAAAATGTATTGGCTTCTAGGTCCAAATTCAGTATTGAGTCTTAACAACAAATTAATTCTATATAAGACAATTTTAAAGCCTATGGGGAACAGCATCGTACTCTCACATTGATATTATTCAGAAATACCAGTCTAAATCTTTAAGACTTACAACAGGAGCGCCTTGGTTTGTTAGAAACAACAACATTAATCACGACCTTGACATTTCCAAAGTTAAGGAAGAAATAAAAAAATATAGCATGAGATACTTGAACAGATTTAACATCCACGAAAATATTCTGGCCATAGTCCATTTAGATGACAGCCACGAAGTAAGACGTCTAAAATGTACTAGATCTTCCATTTATACTTTAAACTAAAGTCATTTTAAGAAATTATGTCGAATATGTGCAAAAAAAAAAAACATTGGTTAATGTACCCAGCAAAAACTTTACTTACCTGGTAAGTTAGCAAGTAACATTGGAGAAATATAAACACTACTTATTTTTCGGCTGAATAACTACTTATTTTTGTTCGAGTTGTCCACAGAATTCAGTAGTTACAAAACACTTACTAGAAGTCACAAAATATCTAGTTATTATTTAATTACCAGTAAGTTGAATTGTAAGTTCTTACAATATACTTACTAGAAGCCAAAAAATAACTAATTTTTATTTAATTGGCGCTAGTTTATAGACCTAATAACTAGTTATGGAGCTAGTTATCAGCAAGTAAATATTCATTACTGAAAACAAGACAACTAATAAGTAGTTATTTAGCTGATTAAAAGTAAGCAAATATTCATAACTGAAAAAAATAGTAGTGAAAAGTACTTACTGTGGTCATTACTAGCAAGTACTTATTGAGCTTTTAAGAATAATGACCATTGTAATGACAACTACTTACCAGGTAACGTATGAAATAACTACGACCTATTACCCAAATTCAAAAAGTTTTTCCTGGGTACTTGCTTGTTAATTGACTTACAACAATAATTTAAGTAGTTTGTAGATACAAAGAAAAGGGCAAGAGCTATCATTCTAATATTTATATGCAAAAATCTTTTTATAAATTTGAATACAATAAAATAACCTTTCAGAAAATTTAACTTTTAAGGCGCAGTCTATTTAATTTTCTAAAATATGGAGCTTTAAATGTAAATTTCTGAAAAAATATTTGGTGTTTGAATGATTATTGATTAGGGTTCGTAAATTGTAAAATATCATTAGTTTTTTATCAATTCAAAAAATTGTTTAAAAAGTATTGCAATTTAATTAATGTGATATTTGAACCAATTATTTTTTTGATTGAAAGAAAATTTAAAATATAATTTTGATTTTATTAACATTATAGTTGTTTTGAAATAAATTATTGATTAAAATATTAATTAAATAACAAAAATTCATAATTGATTTTTTCGTTTAAAATAAAATGATTTAAACTTGTAGAATTGTTGTTGGGAACTGTCAACACCTGAGCTATATATTTAATTAAATCAAGTAACATATTGTTTGAAACGGCAAAGTTTTTTGATTGCATTAAAAATATTATTTATTGAAAAATGTAATCACAATTTTCAATTTTTACAATTTTTAGTAATCAATATAATCATTTTGGTAATAGGTGCAAAATCAACAAATTGTTTGCTTGATTCTATGAATTTGGTGATTAGCGAATTAAATTTTAAATTTTCTCTAATCGGGCTGACTTATATCCCCTCACGATAAAACTTTAATTCTTTAGTATTTAAATTTGGCAATATAGTTTCAAACGATTAGAAATCTCACCGCCAAATTATGTAAAGATCGGTCCATAATTTACCATAGATAGAAATAAACCTCCTGCTAAAACTCACTTTAAAACCGCAAGAAAGTTATTAAAGATCCCATATAGGTAAAGCCTCCAGAAATATTTTAACAAAGAATCGGCACAGCCGGATATCGTACTAGTTTTAGATTTTCTTTCTTATGGTTTTCAATGGAGAATATATTCTATAATCACTTTATTCCTTTACAATACTGCCTCTCCTGCGACTACCTAAATAATGTCTAATCTCTATACTGATAACGATTTTTCAATTAAAGCTCATTTTTTGGGTTAAATCCTTACAAAGTTCATATGAGTTATTGTTTTTGTTATAAAAGGTAGCAAATAGTTTTTTTCTATTTTGAAAACTGCACAGTATCATCCGTTATGAGGACAAATTTTATCGTCATAAAAATATTTTTGTAAAACCAAAATTAAAACAATGTTGCTTATCAGTAAAAACGTGCTTGAAGTTTATTAATATTTATGTTTAGCTTTAAAAGAAATAAAATTGAATTTAGCGGATGGTTTAATGAAACTCGACTACACGGTTGACATAAAGCAAAAAATAAAATATAATCGCTTTTAATATAAACTTTCTAAAATTCTATTCTGATCAATTGAAAATTTGGAAAAAGAGATTTCCGGAATTTTATCAGCAGTAATTTAGAAGAGATCTGTAATTGTTTAGCCCAAAAAAGTCAAGAGACTATTGACTGCAGCTGTAAGCATAGCTAACAGATAACATTGGGCGAAAATCGTCAAATTTTGAGAAAAAATCGTGAAAATCTTTGTATTGACAAAGCTTGATCGTCACACAAATAGTTTATGCAAAAACCTACTAATTTTTAATAAGTCTTGAAAATTAATTGTTAATTTAAGTTTTCGTTGTTGTTTATGATATGAAAATATTACACTGTAGAAAAAAATTAAATTTTTTTTAAAATAACAATGTTCTGCCAACTGATTCTTATAGAGGGATCCAAAAAAGATATACGTGTATCGGCGTTTTAATAGTTTGCATATGAAACTCATTTTACGGCCTATTTAAAGTTCCACCCTTCTGAAGTAAAAAACGTAGATAGTCGTGTGATACTTAGGGTTTTGGTATAAAGTGTCTTCAGAAGATTTATTCAAAACATTACAAGCAACATATTGTTGGTATACATTAACCGTCTGACTCTTCTGGGTCTTTTTGTAAATTTTAAAAAAAAAAACAAAAACAGGGATGTATGTAGTTGAAATATTCTGCGAAAATATTTGCATTAAATTCTACTATAGGTCTCCGAACACACTTAAGTCGAAAATCAACTTTAATACCAGAAATAAGCAAAATCTTAAAAGGTAGTTTAAGGGTTAATTATATCTATTTAATTTTAGTACGGCACTATTTTGCCAAAACAGCAGGTGGATTCAGCGGTATTCACGTACAGTTTTAAAATGTTCTCCGCCACAAGCTATGCAGCGTTTGAAATTTTTAAACGCAATATGAATTTCTGTAGAAAGGAAGAACAAAAAAAAAATCCTCATGGCATTGTTTGTGTTTTCAATGTAATTCTTTGGCATTGCGTTGCGTTTTGCATGATAAGAGCCTAAATGTTGTAAATTTTTTGTTTATGAGAAATAAAAAAACAAAAAGCGGTAAATCGCTGAATTTGTCCATTAACCGCTTATTCAACAACACTTTTAATATATTAAGCTTGAAATGTCAATAAAATAAATAAAACCATCACAAAAGAAAAAAAAAACCAAAAACTTTGTTTACATTTTTTAGAGTTTGCTCATTCTAACATTAACTGTTTCTTTCTATAAATTCTATATCAATTCAATTAATAAAAAATGTAGTGTCCTAACGGCTTTAGGCATCTTTAGTTCCTCGGGAAAAACTTCCAATTCAAAATACATTTTAAGAATGTCTTTCACTTTGCTTTTGAATAAATTTACTTTTTCGTCAGGTATAATATGTTTGCCGCAGACGTAACAAAACAGGTCGTATTTTTCGGGACAATTAGACATTTTCTAAATCCTTAGAAATTTTCTATGATTTTTTTTGCAAAATTTTTATTTATTAAATCACTAAAATTTCACTTTGAAAGTAGACTGCGATTTTTAAGCGTAAAAACTTGTGTACATTGTAACGATAGAGTTTAGAGCAGAATATTTTTTACTTTTGTTTTAAAAAAAAGCACCAGGAATTTAGCCTCTACATAAAATGTAATTCTAAGATATGTCTACAACTAAGGACGTTTGTCTCATGTTACGTAACACTAAAGTGTATGGGGCGAATTTTTCCGACATTTTAAATATTCGATGTCTCATTTTTTTGCATAAAATAATCTATACTGGCGAGCCGATGTATCTATTTAAACGTGTTTCTTTTACACAGTCAAGAAGAAATAACAACCTGATCCTGATAAGATTCAAGAAGTTGGTATCTGAATGGCAGTTTTTCGTTCACAGTATTTGTCTTTGGAACACACTTCGTCCAGCATCTGTTCAATTTACTAGTAATTAAACGCAGTTAACCCTTTCGCTACAAGTTGTTACTGGGTTGCTAAAAAAAGTGCAATTATTTTGGATTATTACTATAATATCGATCAATACACGATTTTAAAAAAAATTACCCTAAATGTGTTTTTTGGACTGCATCCATATGGATTTCGGTTATGGTAATGAAAAAATGCTAGTATATTATGGTTTATTTTAATTAAATTCAGCAGTTTCAATACATAAAATTCAGTTTTATTTACAATAAAACGAAATACTACAAATATTTACATAAACCAACTAAAATTATTAACCTAAAATTCATATAATTACAATAAACAAAGACAAAAAATAACATATACCCAATGAAAATTTTTCAAAATCAGTTCTAATGAAACCTTTTCTGGAACCGGTTGTACTATCACCGGTTACATAGAAAAGGTTCTGGAGCTGGTTGCTGTTATCCAAGAACGGAAGCGTTTGTGAAGCAGAACTGGTTCTAGAACCGGTTCCCTCAGAACCCGTTCTACTTTGGAGAAAAAAATTATCTACAGGAAGTTTTGTTTTTCTTTGGGTATGCTTCAGAAAAAGAAGACTCTGGAATTTTCCAGGAAGCTTTTTTCGAACGAAATTGTTCTACCTTTTTTAATGGAACCTGTGGAGTTTGAAAAATTGTTGGACTTTTTTGAACTGTTTCATCAACTGTGTTACTCTCTACTATGTCAATCACCTTTAACATTATTATCAACATCAATATATTTTTTTTGGATTTCATACGGACCTTCTTTAGAAAGTTCTCCTAATAAAAAGCTGTTATTGTTATCGAAAGCATCAAATTAATTTTTAAAAACTTCAGACTCATCCAAGTCAGAAACATCGGAATCGACAAAATTGGTTTAAACTTTTCAATTTCGGACTCCTTTACTTTTCTTATAGTTTTTGTAATTAAATTTAAATGGTATCAGAGGTAAAAAAAGAACGTCTGTATCATAGCTGCATCAAACGTACCATCGAACAACCATAACTTGCGTTTGTATCCATATGGATACATACAATGTTTTGAAAATCTGCACAGCTTTCTTTTTATTTAAAGCAAAAAACTATAGATGCAAAAAAAGTTAAAATAAACACTTTTCTTTATGTTGGAACGACTTGGCGCATTTTACATCGCGATCTTAAATTGAAAGCGTACAAAATACAGCTTGTGCAACAACTGAAGCCGCTCGAGCTTTCCAAGCGACATCGCTTCGCTCTATTGGCTCTTGAAAAGTTCCAAGAAGATTCGACGTTTTCGAGGCAAATTTTGTTCAGCGATTATGCCCATTTCTGGCTCAATGGGTATGTAAGCAGACAAAATTGCCGGATTTGGGACGAAGAGCAACCTGAACAGATTCAGCAACTGCCACTTCATCCAGAAAAGACAACGGTTTGTTGTGGTTTGTGGGCCGGTGGAATGATCGGTCCATATTTCTTCAAAAATGATGCGGGTGCGAACGTAACCGTCAATGGCGACCGTTATCGTGACATGATAACCGACTATTTGATGCCTGAAATTGAAGCTCGTGATTTGGTTTCAGCAGGACGGCGCCACTTTCCACACATCGCAACAATCAATGGATTTATTGCGAGAACACTTCGGTTAGCACATAATTTCACGTTTTGGGCCGGTAGATTGGCCACCAAGATCGTTTGATATCACACCGTTAGACTTTTTCCTGTAGGGATATGTAAAGTCTAAAGTTTATGCTTCGATTCAGGCCTTGGAGGAAAACATCACGCGTGTCATTCGCCAGTTACCAGTCGAAAAGCTCGAACGTGTCATCGAAAATTGGACTCAACAGATGGACCATCTACGACGTAGCAACGGCCAACATTTGATAGACATAATCTTCAAAAAATAAATGCCAAAGAATGTTCTTTCAAATGATAATAAACATTCCCCATTAAATTTGAATTTTCTGAGTTTTTTAGAAAAGTAGGGAACCTCGAAATGGATCACGCTTTATATGTTTTTTATAAAACAAAAAAAGCTTTTTCAAAACAAAAGAAAATATTAAAATCCGTGTTTTTAAATGCTATATTTTTCTCAGTTTTGTAAAAATACAAAAGGTTTTTATTGAAAATGATTCATAAGACCTTAAAAAAAAACAATAATAAGTCGATATCTATATCAATTCTTTGACTTGGAGAATGTCAGCTGCCTCCAAAGTTGAGTGTATCCATATGGATACAATATAGCGAAAGGGTTAACGAAATGTATTTTAATTTTTATTCCCGTACTTGGAAATATGTAATCACTTGTATTTAAAAACAGCTTTTAATGTCTTTATGTTAAATATCGTATGAACAATGCCCTTTAAAAATTGCCTTTATTTATTTAATTCTTTTATTTTTATGTTTAGTGTTAAGATCTTTTATTGTATGAAACATATTACGAATTGTAGCAATTTACGAATTGTTTATCCTGTACTATAATTATAAGACATTTAGTCCTGTTGTATAGGATTACCAATAAATAAATAAATTTGCTTCTGTTAGGTTTGGTTTTGTTGTAACATAATTTTTCTGCGATATTTTATCGCCATGTTGGCATAAGTATATAATTAACCCTAAACCACCTTTTAAATTTTTGCTTATTTCTGGTATTTCAATGAAATTTTCGACTTAAGTGTGTTGGGAGACCTATAGTTTCCTATATTTTCGCAGATATAAAAATAAATAAAAAACAAAGAAACTAAGTTCACAACCATTCAAAACGTACATTGAAAGAATGGCTGAAATGAAAAACCATTAATAAATCACCATAATAATCATTAAACTTATAAAAGACTGTCGTTAAAAATTACGAAATTTGGTACTAAATTTATTAAACAAATTTCATTAAAAAAAAAAAAATAAATATTTCATTGAAATCCAAAACCATTTTCATTTCAATAATGAAAAAATTCATTAAGCGTTTGACTCTTCAACTTATGTTAATGAAATGGTTGTTTAATTAATGTGATGACAAATAGTCAGTCTTAATAAAATTTCTTGCATTAAGTTAATGCAAAGTCTTCATCGATTTTGTTAAACATTTCATCAACTGGGGGGCCAATGAAGCATTCTTCATTTATCCAATGAAGCCTTACATTGGTTGACTTTTAATGTAATTTTTCATTAGACTAACATCAAAATCCCTTGGGTCTGTGAAGAAAATACTTTCAGTGTATGATATTTCGGATCAAGTTTTAGCAATCTGTAAAACAAAATGGTCTTTTGAATCTAAGAAAGAGCACTTTGCTTAAGCGTCGGTTTTTCAGGTTGCTCTCGTTTTTTTCAGTCCAGCTTGGGTTTCCGATTCTTGCTAGAAATAAATATTTTAAATTTCATTTACAATTCGATGTAAGAAGTCTTTTTTCGAAAAGTTAAATTAAGGTTCAAGGTCTTTTGGGTAAAAACTCTATATCTTCAATGCATTAAAAATTATGGCATTATTGCCATAATATTGTGCCAGTGGCCTAAACCTTCAGTCGTCTGACTTATGAACAGTTGCGTCATTTTTAAGAAGTTTTCCATGACCTTGTCTTCAAGGTTACTGAAGCTATCGCTTGAATTTTTTGTTGGGTGATACTTTTTTAGTTAAATTATTATCTGTATGATAGATATCCACAAAAAAAAAACAACAATCGCGAGCGGGTAAAGAAAATGTGTTTAGCGAAAATGTCCCATATGAACTTTATTGTTTGTTAGTTGAAACCAAATTTGTTGGGGTTTCTCCGCAGCTGGCCTTAAATTTTTCAACATGCTGCAACACAGACTGGCACTGCACTACCGACTTCATTTTCAAAGACACATGGATCAATAATCCTATCGGATGTTATTACTAAAGGCCTGTGATGAACTATTCTAGGGTTTAGCGTTGCCTACGCTTCACAATTTCGCTTATTGGCAAAACCATTTAATTGGAAATTATCTTCGTCACTCAGTTTTAGATTGTATATCAAATCGTAATTTTTTGCGGCTTAATTCGTTGTAATCCCATAGTGCACCAACAAGGTTATCGATATAAAGTTATAAGCATACTGTGCATCGTTGAACGCTATCAGGCATGTTCTGACAATCGCAAAACGCTTAACATTTGCGATTCTGTCTTGAAATTGCATAAATGGTGTCCTGTAAATCGCAGTCGCACGAAGTTTGGCGACATCAAATTGCAAAAGTATGTTCAAGAGAACTACAATATTTTTTTAAGAAACTATGGAAAATCGCAAGCAAAATGCACAAGTTTCAAAACACCATCAAATAAATCTGCCGTATTGCGATTTCATATCCTGCGCTTGTCAGAACATGGCCGCATGATACATTTTTACTTTGACTGCAAAGTATTACGATGTTTCGGAACTCAGCCCGTTTATTCATTGTGAGCCGTTAGTGACCTCTCAGTTCGAGAAAGGTCACAGACAGTGCCGTTTTATAAAAAAAACGCGATATTGACGGCCCAGTTCTGACAATAAAAAAATCGGCGATATATAAAAACAGTTGATAATTATAATCGGTTTCAAAATAAAATTAACTTATTTTAATTTGTTGTTCAATAGCGCACCTTTTCATTTTCCATTTTCCAAATCTGCTTTAAAACAATCAAAATATTAAAGAATTTTAAGTAAAAAGTCATATCGTTCATTGATTTCAATAGTGTCATAATAAACGGACAAAGAAATATAGTTTATGTATTTAAAAAACATACGATATTAATCTAAGGCCCAACTATAATCTGCATGAGCTGGCTTAAGGAATTGTGCGAATACATGTTTATCATATGTGTCAAACCATTTTGAACTTAACCCTAACGTTGTTGAAAAAAGAGCGTAATTTGAATACACATAAAAAAGTTATATGATACAGTGTAAATTAGCTTCGTAGATTTGACGAACAGTAAGGGATAAGAAATTTTTTTGTTAAGTTTTATGAAACTGTCATTTGCTTAAACAAAGTGCGAAACTGATCGCACATTTCGTACGAAATCAAATGTTGTTATACCCTTCACCGAATGTAAAAGGCTATATATAAGTTTATGATTCCGTTTGTAATTGCTCTAGTATTAATCTAAGACTCTATAAAGTATATATATTCTGGGTCTTTATGAGGAGCGAAATTGATTTAACGATGTCCATCTGTCCGCGTGTTCGTTGAAATGGGGTTTCCAAAGACCTCAGACATGATTTGGTCTAGCAAGTAATATATTTATGGTGCATACATTCCGGAATTGTTTGCTATTAAAATTCAGCCTGATCGGTCCACAAATGGCTGAGATGCCTGTAATTTTACCCAAAAATCCATGGTTTTTTTTTAATATTTTGTTTTTGTGTATATGTGGAGAACGGCTGGAGCCAAAATTTCTAAGTTAGGTACAAACATCTTGTTGTCAATACATAAAATCCGGCAAAATGTGGGCGGGATTGGAAAAGTGGGCGTCGCACTTGCCCTTACAAAGTCATTACAGATTTCTGTATATCTGGAAAACGGTACAATCATCTTGGTTATCAATACACAACTTCCCACAAAATTTGAACAAGATTGGACAAGTGGGTGTGGCACTTCGCATACAAAGGCATTAACAATTTCTGCGTATTTTGAGAATGGCAAGAGCCAAAGTTTCCAAATTAGGTACATCCGACAAAATGTGGCCGCGATTGGACAAGTGGGCGTGATACTTCCCATTCAAATACATTATAGATTTTTGTAAATCCGCAGAACGGCAAAAGCCAAAATTTCCAAATTAAGTACAAGTAGGTTAGGTTAGGTTCCATGGGCAGCCATCGAGAGACAGCTCACTTGGGTCCTCTAGCGGTCCCTTTGTGATACCCAGCGCCAATGCCCATCCCAAAGAGCAGTTACTCAGATGGCGTCACTGCAAGGTTGAGCCAATTCGTCTTCCTAATAAAGAGAAGAAGCAATCTTAGTTCTATTTTTGATAGATCCTCCAAACAGGAAAACACCGGTTCTCCCAGGTATTTTTCCCTGATGCCCCGTAGCCCAGGGCACTGACAGAGAAAGTGAAGCACAGTTTCCTCTTCCTCCTCATCATGACAACTTCTACAGTAGTCATTGAATACCAGACCCATTCTTCTAGCATGAGTTCCAACAGGCCAGTGTCCAGTTATGACCGACACCACGGTCCTGATTTGGTTCCTATTGAACCTAAGTAGAGATTTGGTTCTCCGTTCATCATATCCAGGCCAAAGTGCCCTGGATGTGGAGCAGGTGGACTCACGGGTCCATCCCTCTTGCGCAATTATATAGTTCTCGCGCCGAATGAGTGACTTACAGTGAGCCATTGGAAGGCTAATGAATTGATCAATGAATGTTTCATCCATACGACCACCTTCCTTGGCCAGCTCATCTGCTATCTGGTTTCCCGGGCAGTTTGAGTGCCCTGGTGTCCATATAAGCGTTAACTCTGAATGTTCAGCAATCTCATTCAAAGACATCCGACATTCCACAGTCAACCTAGATGTCGTATAGACACCCGCAAGAGAGGCAATGGCAGCCTTGCTATCAGTAAATATACGTATATCTCCCGATACGCGAAAATACTTTAGCCAGTTGGCTGCCCGCTTTATAGCCGAGATTTCCGCCTGCAAAAAAAAGTAAAAGTACAAGTATCTATCGACAAAATGTGGGCGGTATTGGAGAAGTGGGCGTGGCACATAGCTGATTTATTTAAATCTAATCGAATATATCACTTAAACTTGTTTATTTTGTTTTTGGCTTTTTCAATGAATTTGAGAGGCTTTTCGATAATTTTTGACAGTAGCTTCAGCTTGCTTATACATATTATAGTTTGGCCTCTAATGAACAAATTACAAAACTAAGATTTGCCATTGTTTCAAATTAAAAAAATTCGTAATAAGGATTAGAAGTACTGACGCATTTTTTATTACAAGCGTTATATTTCCAACGTTTCAGAGATAATGTTTGTTCTCAATATCAATTACAGTATTGCGCACACTTCTGCATACTTGCGAAAAAAAAGCCTCACTTTTTGAGTCTTGAGACTTTTTCAAAGTAAATGAGAGATAAATTAAAATTATTAAATTATAGGTCTTTCAATCCCAACGTTTCTTTTAGGCCAACCTTCAAAACAAGTCGAGCCAGCTATTTGTTGACTACTGACTAATAAATCAATGAGTGTTTAAACGCTAGTTTAATAAAACTAATCTTAAATTTATATGTAGTTTAAACTCAACAGTATAAGAAGTAACATGTGGCAGCACTACGATAAATGTTGTTAAATATATATGATCTGTATTGCGTCTATAGATGGATTATATGGTTACTGCTTTATAGATTTGTTGAACTAAACCAGGAATGTCAGCGTCATACACAATTGTGTAAGCAAAACTCACATGTACGCTTACGCTCTTTTATTTTGCGAGCGTAAAATATAATTGTCTACTGCAAAACACTCTCATTCAGCGGGAAATATCGCACGGCCTGTTTTGAGGCCTCTAAACAGAAATAATATATTTATTATTTATTATCTTTGTTTCTGTTTTGTTTTATTGCTTTTTTTTAATATTGTACAATGATTTTAAAAAAATTAAAAATATTGGAAAGAATTGTATAAGGTTGTAAAAAGACTTCAAATATTGTCAAGTGCTCAATTTTTCCAAAAAATAAGCAAAGTTTCTGCGAAATGCAGGTTCCAAATTAAATTTATTTAAATAGTAACTAATTGTGTTTGTCCATAACAGAAAGAGTGAGACTTAAGCTACAGAGTGTTACCATTTAGGCATTTTTCCAACTAAACTTAGCATTAAAATTATTTTTTCAGTCGCAAAATTTTAATTTAGCACTTGGCATTTTATTTAGCATTTTTAGAAAATGTTTTTAGCTTTTTTTAAGCATTATTTATTTTAAAAATTTTATTGATTTTACTTAAATTTTTATTGGAAACCACAATAAATTTCGACTAAAAATAGTTGTACCTAAAATAAAATTTCGGATGAAAATGGATAATTCTTATGCTTAGAAACATCTTACCTGGGGCCAAATTACGGCATTCTATATCGATCGAAACTACAATCCAATTTAAATGGAAATTTCGATCGATTTCGAATGCCGTACTGTGCCTCCTGTCTTTTTAAAAAATAGTATATTCAGGGAATTTTAGAAATGCCTTCATCATGTTGATTGTAAATATTATTTGCCCTTTGATATTACGGTTTAAAAGTACAAAAAAATTTCACTTTGTATTTAGATAAAAGTTCTATGATAAAATTGTTTGCTCTAATAGGGCATTTACATTACATCGAAATCTAGTAGATTTCATTTGAAATCTTCCTCCAAATCTAGTTCATTTACATTATGCTTGTTTGACATTAGCGAGATTTGGTTTTCGCAACAAAAACCGCCGACTGGGAGTTTTTTGTGTAACACATACTTACATATAAAGAAATAGGCATTTAAAAATTTGCATTACATTTTTTTTATAATCAACTTTATTAATTTTATCAATATTATTTGTCATTTGCATTTTTTTTACTATTTTACAAAATTTTTGAATTTTTTTTAACAATTTTAACAAGCAGCTATAATTGTTTTTGTTTTGTTTTTTGTTAAAATGTCATTTTTTTCTTGTGCAGGGAAGTAGTTTTTAGTGCTATATAGGGAAAAACATAGATGCATCAATAAGTACTACTAGATTTCGAATAGATTTCGTCAAAATCTAGTTACGGAGTAGATTTTGTTTTGTACGGGAAATCTAGCCAAAAACAACTAGATTTGGCTCGAAATCTCGAAAGTACTAGATTTCGTTGTAGTGTATATTGGCCATAAGCTTTTGAAAAAATAATAATTTTAAAACTTCAACTTTTCTTTAACTTTCAACTGCATGTAAAAAATAAAATTATCTAAAAAATTTTGTATAGCATAGAAATAAAATCGCTTAAATTTTGCTCGTATCAGGGGTTTGTGGGCCCCCTAAATTAACCATTTAATATCAACCTGTGCTACATATTTATTTATATGTATCAGATGCTTTACCAAAATGTATCCAATTGTTTAAATATAACAATTTATTTCAATTTCGTTAAAAAATAAGTCACTAAATTGTATTTAGTTTCGAATAAAATATTATACTGGCAATAAATTTCTAACAAAAATCTTAAAAAAATTTCCGCAATGTTTTAGCATTTTTTAAAATCATTTGTAACATTTTTTTTTGGCCATGTCTGATGCCAGACTTAGCTGTAAAATTGTTTTTAGATCTGATCACACTAAACATACACTATTAAAATAAAATCTGGCTTCCTTTCTTTACAGAACAGTGATGGAAAATTTAAACATTGAGATGGTACTGACCACCAAGCAAACAAGTACTTTATTCAAAATTTTGGTACTTTTTATAAAACATATTTTTTTATTAAAAAAATATATATTCAAAAACACAACAAAAAAAAAAATATAAAAAATTAATTAATTTTAATATAAAAATATAAAATTTTGGTAAACAAATTAACAATTAATTCATTATGATATAAATATATATGTAAATGCAAATGTTAATACACACGAGAAAAAATCAATGTAAAATCGTCGAAAACGAGGTTGATTTTACATTTTTTCGGCATTAATTTCACTTAATAGTTACTTCATGTTAATCTTACATGATTTACATGAATAACTTGCAAGCGGCATTTTTTCTATTAAAATAACTTTAATTCATTTCAGCAAAGTTAGAGCAAAATGACATTGATATTGTAATAACACTACGAATAACGTTGACTTAAAGTTATTTTATGTTGAAACAACGTGAATATAATGTCGACTTAATTCATTTTGAGTGTGAAATAACAGTGAGAAGAATACAACATATGTTTTTATATTGGAATTATTGTGAACAATTTCCCCTGAACTAGAGAGAGACAAAGAATATTATTATTTATTTTCCTGTTGCACTTTGTTTTTTTCCCCGGTGTTTACAGAAGCACTCACAGTGAAAAGACACCTGCAGAAAAGACCCGATATGTTTTCGTCATCATTCTACTTCGAAAATTGGATGTTTTTAACTAAATAATTTTAACGAAAAGGAAACGAATACGGGAATTTTTCTTCTTTTTAAATATAAAAATAAAAAAGAAAGAAAGAAAAATTCACTGTTTATTGTTGTGGCTTTGTTAAAGTTTTGATATTGTTATAAGTAAGACCTGAGTGTTTAAAATTCTTATTCACTTTATTGTCTTACTTGTATAATATTTTTAGCTTTTCTAAAGTATTTGGAAAAAGTTTCCTGACGAGCTGGCCTAAGCAACCAGCGAAATGCGCATAGACACTAGCTTTCCCAGAACAATAAATTTTAGCGTTTTAATCATAAATAAAGATTGGGATATTAGCACATCATTAATAAATGAATTAATTAATAATAAATATTTCATTCCCGAAAATAACTTTCGATAAAAAAATTCATGTTTTTCATCATGTAGTGTTGTAGTTGTTTTCACACAAAACAGGTTAAACAGGATTTAATAAATTCCATATTGAACAATGTTATTTTAACATTATTCATTTAAAATCAATATGAAACAGTGATCATTTTAAATAAAGTCCGTACTTAAGCAGAAATGTATTATGAATTTCAGTCAGCATTGCGCCCGGGTAATTTGACATTGGTATTTTTTCCGTATATATGTATGTGCATATACTTTCTAGAAATTTATAAATTTTTACTGATTGGAAGCAGCCTCCATTTCTTATTTTCCGAGCGAAAAGTTTTTTTTACATATTTTCTAGTGGTGTTTAAAATATGTTTGTTAACTATTGGTGAGTAAAAATAGTGAATACATACTGTGTTATACACTTATCGAAACCATGTAGTCGAAACGCATTTAAAATGACATTGGTGCTTGAAAAATATCAATATTTTTGCAACAAAAACATTAAACGAAAAAGAACAATAAATTGTATGTTTACCCTGTGGCTCGTTTCTGTAGTTCTCGCATCGCAAAATTTCTCACATTAAGTGTGAAACAAATAATTCCATCGTTTCTCGATTTGTGAGGAAAAAGTGTTTCTGTATTTGAATGCGAGAACAGACAACACATATTCTGTTTTAAATGGAATACTTCCAGTAATTAAGTATCAAATGCAAGCGAAACGTCAACGAAAGAAATAGATTTAATAAAAATAGGGCTGCCAGATTTGACGATTTATCGTCGTTTTGACGATTTTTTGTTCCAAAATTGGCAAATAAAATAATTTTAAATAGTTTAATATGTTTGTGTATTACGTGGCGGCCACACGATCATTTTTTGTCTTTCGATTCCATTCAATTTGCTCTCACTCTCATTTTTTTTACTAACACACTCACACTTTTTAAATTGATCACGAGATTGATTTAAATTTAACTATCCATTTGTTTGGCATTTTTACGTTCAATTTAACAGCTGATTAGAAGTTTAGTAAGCAAATTTTTCGTTTGTCAGTATAAATTGTTTTTTTGCTGATTTCTTGGAAGTAAATTGCTTAAAAATTGCGAGCTGCCTACGTCACAGCTTTCAATTTATGTAAATTTTGACAAACAGTATATGTAAAAGACTATCAACATAAAGTTGTTAGGCACCACAGGAAAACGATATCTTTAAAAAAAAACAGCTTAAAAAATTTTTCGGCAAAATCTAAATTTCAAAGGAAAACTGTTTAATTTTTATTTGCTTAGATTATTTAATACATTTGTTTATGTGATAAAAACATTAAACTATTACCCCATTTTTCAGTCAATGCACTATAGGAAATGTTTGCCTTTTTTTGGCCAAAAGTGTTAGTTTTATTCCAATATGATATTTTGTCACCCATTTGGGTGATTTTTTTTAGGAAAAAAAAACAATCTGAAATTTTAAATTGTTATCGGATTAAAGAAAAAAAAAATAAATAATTGTATTTAAATAAACCTCAAGCTTAAGGTTGTATGTATGTATAAATATGTATTTTACCCATGAACTTTAACTATTTTTTTTTTATTGTTTTAGTAAAAATCGAACAAAATTTGTCAAAATTAATTTTAAATTGTCTGATTTTTTAAAACAAAATAGACGATTTTTTTTTTTGATTTTTTCTTAGAAAATTAAATTTTTCAACAAATTTATCTGGAAGCCCTGCATCAAACGAAAACAATAAAGGGCTTAAAAAAATTAAAATACCAATATTAGTATTGTGGTTATTTTGTTGAACTGTTAATGGTTTTTAATCCAAATTGAGATATTTTTTTAATTAGGCTTAAATTTATTGAATTTAATTTTCATTAAATTATTTTTATGAAGACAGGAATTGTACAACATGAAATTAATTAAAATTTTATTGATAATTTTTCATTCTTGACTGCGCTGAGATTTCTATTTTAATTGATTTACATGTTCTTCCTAACTTCTGTTTTTTCGTACCTTTTGTCAAGAATTCTTCTTGAAATCCAAAGTATATTTTTTTGTTTTTCATGTTTTTGTCCTTCATTTTGGATTAAAATACCAAAATATAAAAATTGTGTTTTATTTATTTTCATCATTTAAATTCTTTATCTTCAAATAAAAAAACATTAATACAAATTCTTGTATACATACATAATTTGTGCTCCATTTTTTGAAATTTTATTTTTCTCGCATCAATTTCAAATGTGACTTATTTTGACAGTTCTTGTGAGAAACTTTTAGCAAAATATCGATACAGAAACACTTTTTCTCACATCCTTCCAATAATTGCTGGAAAATTATTTAAATGACAGATAATTCTCCCAAAGTAAAAATGCCGAAACACTTATGTGAGAAAAACCATTTTTTGATTCATATTGCACTGTTTTTGTAATAATTCACTTGTGTCATGCGGGAAATTTTACGATGCGAGAAATACAGAAACGAGCTACTGTATGTTATTGGCAAGTCGAATATGTTGTCAATGTTTAAAAAAAGTCACCCTGGATTTCTTTACAAGCATAAATAAATAAGAGTACTGAAACTGACGTGGGGGTACTGTGGTATATATGAAAAGAAAAAGTACTGAAAATAGTACCAAAGTACGGAATTTTCCATCACTGTTACAGAACTTATAAATTTGAATATAAAAATTTTTTAAACCAGACATTAATTAATCATCCTTTTTTATATATAGAAACTCATTTATTTAATTAATGAATTCATTTGCTCACTCTTGATTGAGAACAATTTTATTCTTAAGTAGTTTCATTAAAAAACAAAGCAAAATATTTGTGTAATTAATTTATGTAATAAAAATTCCAATTTATATTTAATAGACATCTTTAACTTTTTTGTTCCTGAACGATTTTTTTTTTCTTTCCAAAGTTTTATGCATGTAATTCTTTTTTGTTGAACACAATATGATACTAATCATAAAATACAACTAATTTGATGGCATCACAAGAATGTGTCTTGTCAGCCAACTAAACATTGAGTGGCTGACTGTCTGACTAACTGCATCATGATCATAAATGCAAATAATACTTCGTAAGAAGACAACAACAGCAGCAGCAGCAACAGCAATACAAAAACAACATGTTCGTAACTACAAAATTTGCAATAAATTTTTTTTTCTATCTTTAAATCTAAGTTAAGAGGTTGCATACAAAACAACTACACAAAATAAGGTGCGGCTACAAGTGGACACAACACATTCGCACATGCAAACAAACAAAGCCTTTAGCTGGGCCTGACTGACATACTCACAATCTTACAAAAGAAAAGAGAGATCGTGTATAATAAATATTTTAACAATTCCATGTTTCACGTTCATCCTCTATTTAAGCGATAGATTTATGTAGCAACAATTAGATATAATTGCGTTGACAAGATTCATAAGCTTGACACTTGCCAGCTGCAGATCACAGAAGACATATTTTGTCAGTTGAAAATATGCAAATGCAACAGTAAAGAACGACAGCCATCAGCTGCAGCCAAGATAAGAAAATGCTTAAAAAAAAACTTCATTGAAATAACGCCCTCACTTACACGCATACTTGTGTTTTTACGATAAAGATGAGAGGTTACACAAGCAATCTGTGGTCTTATAGTATTTGGTACACTCGAAAAAAATAATTACTCAAGATCTGTTCAAGGTGTGGGACTTAAAGCCGATGTGCAAGTTTATTAAGCGACAATATGCATATAACTTAACATCAAATGAGGATTACGACAGCTTCCAATAATAACTATCAGGGCAAGTTTTTATATATAGTAAAATTTTGATAACATGCACAGCTCTAAAAACAAAGTTATAAACTTAAAAATATTTTTGTAATTTTTTTCAAATAGATAATACGAGTATCAATTATTGCAATTATTATAATAAGAAAGCTTACTGCCTGGCCCACGCTGTCGATCAGCAACTTAAGCGAGCGACAAGTCGCTCATTGTCGTTCTCATAAGATTTTAGTAATTATCGATTTGTCGGACGTTAGGTTCTACGTTTCTAACGTAATTCATTACTCGTAATTCGGCTCGCGCTCGTTATTATTATTTTTTAAGGACAAGCAGGTCGTTCTTGTTTGTCTGCTTTTCGTGCGTATTGCGTTAACACCTCGCATTGGCTGATGTCTTGGCGTCGTAAGACTGTACCGAGTTACAGTTTCTGTAGTTGTTGACCATTAGTTTAGGTTAGGTAGAAAGGCTGGTAAGAAGTAAACTTTACACCCTCACCCAGAGACCAAAAGGGGCCAATATGAAACCAACGTTAGTAATAGAATTATAGTTAGAGAAGAATAGGAGAAATAAAGGGAACAAGTACAAGAATAGAGCTAGTAGGGGAAGACAAAAATCGGACAAACAAGCAAACAACCCTACTATACAGAAAACTGCCCTAAATGTACCCAGTCCCTAGTCTCCTGCTGGGTGCCAGGGCATTCCCATTGCGAATGCCGTCAGCTTCTCGAGCCCGTAAACCGAGACATCTCCCAATTCGCGCAGACTTCTACTACCTAGCCATCTCAGCATGCTGTTCTGTAGCCTAGGACAGTGGCACAGAAACTACTCTGGGTCCTCAGACAACCTACATATATCCGACAAGTCAAGGTGTAATTCTCACCGCCATCCTGCCTCTAAAACAATGGCCCATGATAACACCCATCTGTGCGAATCTTTAATAACCTCCACCAATAGTTATAATATTTTTGGAGTGGACATTATATGGTATCTATAAAATGCAAGCCATTTTATAGATAACAACAATCACGCAGACCCTACTCCTGCCCAGCAGCGAATCTGAATCGGACTTCCTAAGCACCTGCCACAGTGGACGCGTTGCCCTGCAGTCCGCCATTAGTCCCGCTCAGAACCCATTCACCGATTCTCCCAAAGTAGAATAAACTATTTATAATTGTTTTTAACCTCAATGTAAATATTAACGTGTTTATCTGGTGGAGGACCCAAATATAACTCAACGTGACTGGTGGAGAACCATATAAAACTCAGACGTTTAATGGTGGAGTCTAAACTACTCTGGAGCAGATTCTGGAAGCTCTTGCCTTCCTATACGAAGGTTAAGGTCGAACGAGGACTTGTGGTTGAGGACCTAAACATTTTATGTGATGCCCTGGCACTATAACTTTAATAGTTAGTCAAAAACTTACAGTTTTAAGCAAAATAAAAAAACAACAACGTAATCTTTATATATGTACATTGCCAAACGACTATATTGCCACATCAACTATTCCGCAAATTAAATAATAATTTGAAAAACAAAATAGGAAATGCATGTAAATAAAGCCGTAAAAGGACAACAAAGCAGTAAACAAAAAACATCTATTGTGAGCAACAGAATTTTAAAACAATAAAATATAATTGATGGTTTTGTCTAAAGAAATATTATTATAAAATAAGCTAGAGTGTTTTATTGTGTGCGAATCTTTGATAACCTCCACCTATTGTTATATTTTTTTTTTGGAGTGGGCATTATATGGTATCTATAAAATGTAAGCCAATCTTTATAAAAGCTGTCCTCATATTATTTTAATTCGTAGCCTTATTTCAATAATATATCATGATTTGTTTCAGAAATATTATTAGGCGTATTAACGTGATTTTAAGAAGGGGATTTTATATTAGTACTTAGTTAATTCCCAAAGTTCCTAGGTGGAACAAAGGTCCTCAACAAACAAGTTAAAATTTGGTTTGTCCAATGCCAAAGCTTTTATTTCACGCCATGTATGCCCTGCTGCTAGTCCCAGCAGATTTATCCAGCCTCCTCAATGTATAAGCTGGGCTTCCCTTTCTTCCGCTATTCTGTGTCTTCCAGTCGAGCACCGTTCGAGTGATGTTATCTCGAGGCTTCCTCAACTCGGTGAGCATTTATTTCCTTAGTGTCAGTGTGCCATTACGATGATCTAGCCTTTGTGAGGCAGGATCTTATATCATCACTTGCTCCACTAAGACTGGATATGAAACTCCCAGATAGAGTCGAGAACTTCGATCGGTTTCCCGTCTAAAAATATTGGTTAAGTATAGCATGTATTCATGCTCATTTGCTTGATTTTCTTAATATTGATCTGTGATTTGTGTTTGTGAGCCCGAAAACATATATCATCTACATAATCTAGGTATCCAAGTGTACCTTGGAAGCTCCATGAAATACCGGCGTTGTTGATCGTCACCCGGCTCATTATTGTGCCAAGCATTAGGATCAACAGTAGAGGCGAGAGATACAGCCCTGATGGACACCAGTCCGGATATTTATATTGGTACTTAAATGGTTCTCGTGAGTGATCCGAGAACTAGCTCCATTGTATAGCTCTTTGATCAGGTTAATCACTTTCGTCGGCACTCTTTTACATTCCAGTGCACCCTAGATTGTTTCATGGATTAATGTATCAAAGTTCTTTTCAAAATTAATAAAGAACATGTATAAAGAAGTGCGCCGCTCCACTGACTGCTCGACTATAATGCGTAAAGTGTTCACGTGGTCAATGCATGAGCTTCTAGCTCTTAATCCTGCTTGCCTTAGGTTAGGTACTAAAGATTCTGACTGCCTATATTTGCTAATATGGGCTAATATTTTGTTGATCATGTGGGGCAGAGTTATTCTCCTCCAGTTTTTGCACTGCAATAGGTTACTGTTTTTGGGAAGGAGAGTATTTTTATTATTATTTATTATTTATTAATAGATATAAATATTTTGTATGTACATTGTACATATTCAGTTAATTTACAGAAACAATTATTTATCTATATGTGGCATAACATAATTGTTGTGTGCCATATTAGCCCTTTACGACTATTCTTAATTTAAATTAATGTATATCAATTTCTAATTATATTCCAAAGTTTGTAAGTTTATATAATACTAAAACGAATTATATATCAAATTCGTTCATTAATAACATTCTATACTTTAAACTTATCTCAAGATATTTACACAAGGAGTTAAAATTGGTGCCATTTAGTATACGTATAACTTCATTTGCCTCAAGACGAGTTTTACCAACATATTGCAACCTGTACCCATGTTCTGTAACTTTGGTGAGAACTTCTCGCATGGAAAACTTGTGAAATAAAATATTCCATCGTTTCTCGAAATGTGAGAAAAAAGTGTGTCTGTAACTCATGTCGAAAACTATCAAAAGAGATTACGTCGTTACGTTATAAATGTCATAATATTCCATTCGAAGCCGATATGAAATTGCAAATTTGAAAAATTTTCAACGGCGGCGGCGAAAAAACAACCGGCGGCTATATCAAAAAAATGTAAATTGCGACTTAAATGTTGGTTGATTACAAAATTGGTTTGAAAACATTCGTATATATTTCAAAAATGTTTTAAGAAAATGAAAAAATCTGTTAAGAACAAAATACTTATCGCTTCCGTGTTAATATTCATTGCATTTTGCATTTTAAATTTATTTCTTAGTGTTTAAATTTTTTCTCACCCCGTTTTTATGCGTGAGTTTATTTGACAGTTTAAAGCGGGAACTTTCTTACAAAAATTTTACAGACACACTTTTTCAATATATTGGCGAGAAATTTTCTTACGTGACAGTTATTACTCGCCAAAAATTTTACAGACGCACTTAAGTGAGAAAACAGCTGTTTGTTTCAATTTATGATGGCATTTTTGTTTCATTTCTTACATTTCTATCGAAAAGTTTCTCGCCGCGGGAGTTACAGAACATGGGCACTGTACGTATTATAAATTGGACACACACCGATAAAATGGAATGTATTTTCAGGTTCGTCTAAATTTCATATTGTGCATATACCAATTGTGTTATTACGAAATGCTGTTGCATTTATGTCTAGCAAGCCACCTCTAGCTTTTATTACCAAACTAGTACACCGAGACGAAAAATCTCTTGTCAACATGGGTTTGACATTAAAGTCTAATCGAGAATAAAGATCGTGATACTGTGAACCAATTGCATCGGATATATATTCTTCCTTTTCCTTTACTCTCAAGCGATTTAATATTTAATATTATCAGGCAAAATTTGTAATTTTTCTCTGCAGCCCAATAGAGCTTGTTAGTAATGATATAATTTGCCAAACTTCGAGGCAATCTGTTTGGATTCATACTCAGAACTTTATCAATATAAGAAAAATGTAACTTTAGAGTGGCGAGGTATAATGAATCAAATCCTGTTTCCAGAGAAAGCATATAGTTGGGTGTTGTATTAGGTAAATATAGCATATTTTTAATAAAAAATCTAAATAGCTTCTCAACTTCATCGTATTTTTTAAAACCCCGAACTTTTGCAGCGTAGAACATGATTGATCTTGACGCAGCATGGAATATTCTAGGTTTATTGTTTTTAGATATACGTGGATTATAATTTATTACTTAGTTGTTTTTTGAAAGATATGTTATATGTAATATCAACACCAAGATATTTATAATTGTTAACTATCTCGATATTGTTCTGACCTTATTTCCAGTTCAAACCCGAGGCAACTCTAGTACCGGTACGGAAAATAACTATTTTAGACTTGTCCAGATATACGCTAAGACGCCACATTAGACAGTACTTAAACAGTTTGTCAATCATCCTTTGTAATCCGTTTGCCGTGTCAGATAAAATAACGATATCATCTGCATAAAGCAAAATCTTAACGTTAACTCCAGCAATGTCAACACCTGGCAATTCATCAGCTAAATCGTTAGTATACAATGAAAAAAATATTGGACTTAGAATACAACCTACATTAGCAGAAAATGTGTCAGAGTATGAGTGACCATCCCAATTTCGGCTTTCAGTCTCCTTATGGGTACTTTGCAATATTCTTATCATTTTGGAAGAAAGTCCCATACTTGAAAGCTTGTAGAATAAGCTGTTCCGAGGAATAGTATCTAAGGCACATGAAAATTCTACAAAAAATGCATATGCATTTTTACCAGCTGCCTTATTAATAAAGGGTCCGCCAAATAACTTTTTCTTTTGAAAATGCTATAAAAAAAACTACGCTCCATTGCTTGTGGCGTTGAAAATTTTAAAACGCTACATGAATTTCTGTAGAAAGCAACAACAAAATTATAAAATATTTATGACATTGTTTGTTGCGCTTTCAATGTTATTCTTCGGCGTTGCGTTGTGTTTTACATAATTAGGGCCTTAAAGTTCCTCTTAATTAGGAGTTTGGACTAAATAACTTGGTACTAGATAATTATCGGTCCATTACTCAGGTTATGGCTGATTTGACTTAAGACAAAACAAACTTCCACATTATTGTGTCTTTAATAGAAAGCTATATGGAAAATTGTCTCCCAGGGCTGAGTTTTTATGATTTCGCTACCCATAATCCTGGATTCAATCTAAAGCCACCATGTGATTCCCAGAAGAGCCTCACCAATAACAAATCCAGGACCTAATTAACTGGGGCTACTGGTTTTCGTGTTACCAGATAGAAAATCTTGTCAGGTGTGATCGGAGACCTGCCGTTTTTATGGTACGGGATGCATCCAGTTTTCCTCTCACGAGTGCCACTCGATGAGCATGTGTTTTCTTTAAGATGCTTAACACTCCTCTTCGGAGCATCTGGAACGATATTGTTGTTTAAAAATGTTAGTGTAATAAATATATATATATATATATTTGACATCTAACCTACGGACATTTGATATCTTACCCACAATTAATTATCCAAACATATTTTTCAGATCAAACTCTATTTAGGACCCATGGTCAACCATGGACCCAGGGAAATATATATTTAAGAACTTTTTGTGCCGAACAGTATCTAGATATCTTCACCTTTAAGAGAATTTTTCTTCTCAAACCAATCTTAGAGAGGGGGTTTATACAGGGCCTATGGTAAATTCTAGACCTATTAGCATAAGTCATGATATAGAACCTATTATTAAAGCTATCGCCGGCAAATTAGTTATCAATACCAACATTTATAAGGAAGTTATGACATTTAAGGCTTTCTTTGGAAGCTGTTTTTGTTTGGTGGCTATAGTAACATATGGACTGATTTTATTACAATTTTGTAAGATATTTTAGGTTGCAATGAGTTGTATTTGTGCTAAATTTAATTTAAATACCAACAAAATAAAATTTCTTACAATAAAATTTGGAACAATCAATATAAGTTTTTTTTTTTTTTTTTTTTTTTTCTTTCTATTTATTCTTATACATTTTTCTTTAAGTGTATGTATGCGTGACTAGTACATCTTAGATATGCAAATTTCAAACACATATTCTAATAACACAATAAATTTTTGTAAATTGAGCTTAAAGTAAGCCAAAGATTAATTCAATTTTCTAAATATATGGAGATTAAAACGCCAAGAAAATAAATATAAGAAACTGACCAATTAAAACCCTTTTTTTATAAGAGCTAAAGGATATTATAATTTTTGCAAAAATTAAGGCGTAAAATCCTTCAAAATAGCCAAGCTTATTCTAATGGATCCTATCAATTCAAGGAACGAAACTCACTTTATTTTCTTATTCAGTGTTGTTATACATGTACATGTCGTCACCTAAAACGCAAAGAGGCGTAAAAACAAAGAAATTCTAAATAAAGTTTTGGAATGGTTTTTGCTCGTTTTATTAAAAAAATTTTAGATCGCTGCGATCAAAAATTGCGACTTTATTAAAGAAATTCAAACGCCCAGTACATTTTGTTGTTATTGATTGTGTAAAGTTTTTTGCTTCTCCTGTAACAAAATAAAATGTGTTGTTACGCCCTTTTGCATTTTAGGTAACGATATGTATGTATATGTTCTAGGTTATTCAATTAATCGATGTTTTATATTAATCGATTAATCGTGCGAATAATTATTCGAGGTAAAAATTTAATCGAATAATAATCGAACAACGATTAGCCGAATAATTTTATGTAGTTGAGATGTTTAAAAATAAGACCACAAATTATATTTTTTAACATGAAAATGTTATTAAAAAGTTTCCAGAATATGAAAAAAGGTACTTCATGTAATAAAAGAGGAAAACTTTTTGAATAAAAAATAGCATCAAAATTTAAGCTAATCTTTTAAAAAAGAGTTTACAGCTTAAAAGTTCATGTTTCAAACCATTTCTTTCTTTTGCTTTGACGCAGATTGATTTAGAAAAGATCCTTTTACTTATTGTTGACGTTAGAGAGAATAAAAGTTAAGCTTTATAAATCATATCCAATTTCTCTGTTCTTTTTCTTGTCTTTTCTAAAACATATATTATTCCATTATACCACTTGAATCTCTTTTTGATTTCTTAACAATTTTAATACTCTTGATAATCTTGTTCAGGTCTGATAGAAGGTTGTTTTCATTCGTCTCAAAAAAAATAATCGTCTTCATCTGGATCATTACTCGAAGGAAATTTTCCTGAGTTAAGAAACAATAAAAGGGTATTTAAAACGTACCGGCTTGTTTTTTACATAAAAGAAAAAAAAACAAACTAACTACTGTGAAAAAACTAATTGTCGATTAATCGATTAATCGTCATAAATTATTCGTTAATCGAAAATAAGCAATTCCGAATTATTCGAACAGTTAATCGACCAAAATTAATCGATTAATCGGACAACGGTTAATCGTTTGAATACCCTAATATGTTCCTTTAAGGCGAATTGTCCCAGAACGTTTTTTGTAAAGAATTTTATTCTGATTGACATAAATAATGAAGTTTGGATTGCTGCAAAAAAACTTTTTTACAATAGTCTGATATACAAAGTGGAGAATCTGGTATGTCCGTCCATATGGTTACACGCGTACAAACATGGGTTGTTAAAATTATAAAAAAATTGTATTAAGATAATTATTTATTTTGCATTTAAATATAAGGTATTTTTGAGATTTTTGAAAAACAAATCGCATTTTGTAGGTTGTGTACGGTATCATATAAGACATTTAACGTATTTGCTGTTTTAACGTATTTGCTGTTCGACCTTTTGACTTGCAAAATTCTCAAGCACAACATCTTTTATTTTCAATTAGTGCAACAAAGTGACCACAACCTGCAAAACATACAGTGCAGGCGACAGCACTGTGATAGGGTGTATTTGCAGGAACAACCTGAACGTTCAGGATTTTCTCCGAATTTGGCAATAGAATAGACTAATGTATCTTTTCTTTGTCTTTTGGAGACAACTTACAAGCGTAAAAATTATTTGCCACCACTTTTTTCCTCTGTATGATGTTCTATAAACGGATACATTTCGATCCATTCGTTTAACACCCCGCATGAATTTTGTTAGAGTTGATTATTGAGGAAAATCGTGGAAGAAGCTTGACAGTTATGCAGATCATCTATTAATATAATTTCAAAATTAGCTTTTAGTTGTTTTTGGTATACATCATCTGAAATACCTTCTAATTTGATTTCAAATGCGCTTGATTCAAGAATTATAAAATTGATTTAATTCCGAATTCGTACTAACAATAATCCGAAAATGAGATTGATTTAAGTAAAACTGAGATTGAATCAATCTCAAAATGTACTTAAGTCAAGTGTTATGAAGTTGATTTAATCCCGAATTCTTACTTTAAATAAATCAAAACTGAAATTAGAAGAAGAATATTATTATAATTAATTTACTTACCTGTTTCACACCTTACAAAGTTCCAATTAAAAGACACCATCATGCCCGATATGAATTTTACTTTAAAAACTTAATGTACATATTTAGCTAATAATATAAACTAAATGAGAAGTGAGAAATTGAAGGCAAGACAATTTTACTTTTTAAAAAGTAAAATTGATTAAGATTTAAACATGAACTTCCTGTTCTGTTGTTTCTACACACAACAAGCAAATCGTTTTTAACTACTTTTGTGGTGTTGTTGTAGTGGCTACAACAATTTTGAATAAGTTATATGAGATTAAAACGCTCAATTTGTAATTTTACTCTCAGAGTGGCAGTACCAACGAAAAGTTCAATCTTTTTCGTCCTTGGTTTTAGAATTTTATACTTACTTTAAGAAATTCCGGGAATGATTTTCGAAAGTTATCCCATTTAGGATTGTTGTGAGTACATTTTAGTGTTATTCGTACTTGAATTTTTGAGTACGACTCGTACTCAAAGTAAGTATAAAAAGCTTAATTTATCCCGAGTGTTTTTCTTTCTATGTACTAAAATAAAAAGGTAAAAGGGTATATATATATACACAATATTAATCCTAGACTCTAAGGCATATATATTCTGGATCCTTATGAGAAGAGAAGTTTAAATCAATAAAACTGTGGGCACAATTTGTTTGCACCTTCATCTTCACTACCAAACTTTTCAATATAGTACACAGAAAATATTAAAAATTGTCTCTAATCACCACATTCATTTAATCAAGCAAACAATTTGTAGATTTTGCACCTATTACAAAGATTATTATATTGATTACTAAAAATTTTAAAATTGTGACTATTTTTTTTTTTAATAAATGAAATTTGTAATTTTAATTAAAAAAAATGATAAAAAAAAAACTTTGAGCGTTTCGAACAATGTTCTAATTGATTCAATTAAATATAGCTCAGGATTTGACAATTCACAACAATAATTCTACAAGTTTAAATTATTTTTTATCAAAAATTATTTTCGGGAATGAAATATTTTATTAATTAATTCATTTATTAATGATGTGCTAATAATCCCAATTTTTAAATGAAAACACTGAAATTTATTGTTGTGGGAAAGCTAGTTTCTATGCGCATTTCGCTGGTTGCTTAGGCCAGCTCGTCAGGAAACTTTTTCAAATACTTTAGAAAAGCTAAAAATATTATACAAGGAAGACCATAAAGTGAATAAGAATTTTAAAACACTCCGGTCTTACATGTAACAATATCAAAGCTTCAACAATAAACCCTCAATTTTTTCTTTCTTACATTACCCTACAATTGGCTGGTTCTTTTCCAACACGAATTGTAGTTGTAAGAGGATAGAAAGAAAAAAACTAAATTAAAAAAAACAAGTTGCTTAAATAAAGCAGCTTGCCATTTCAGTTTTTTATTTGCCGGGCACATGCAAATTTATTATCAAAAATTATTTTCGGGAATGAAATATTGTAGGGGAATGTAAGAAAGAAAAATTGAGGGTTTATTGTTGAAGCTTTGATATTGTTACATGTAAGACCGGAGTGTTTTAAAATTCTTATTCACTTTATGGTCTTACTTGTATAATATTTTTAGCTTTTCTAAAGTATTTGAAAAAGTTTCCTGACGAGCTGGCCTAAGCAACCAGCGAAATGCGCATAGAAACTAGCTTTCCCACAACAATAAATTGCAGTGTTTTCATTTAAAAATTGGGATTATTAGCACATCATTAATAAATGAATTAATTAATAAATTATTTTATTTTAAAAGAAAAACTCAATTACGATTTTTTGATAATAAATTAATATTTTAATTAAAAATTTATTTTAAAACAACTAAAATGTTGAATTAATCAAAATAATATTTTAATTTTCTTTTAACTAAAAAATTCAATTATCACATAAATTAAATTGCAATACATTTTACACAATTTTTTTAAATTGATAGAAAACTATTAATAGTTTTTTCTGTGTACAAGTCTTTTTTATAACTTTCAACGAAGGTAAAAGGGTATATTATATATATACACATTAAACATCTGCATGAAATTTAATACTAATGTTCATGAAACTTTCATTATGATTTTGTATCTGCTTCGTTTGTATTCAGTAAAATGAATAACTACGAAATGAAAGCAACAAACACACGAAATTTAAGAGACGAATAAGATCCAGTTTTTTTTGTTTACTTAAACAAGAGAATATGAATACTAATAACTCTGAAACAAAACAACCAATGAATAAATGTCGAATAAGTTCATGGAAAAACACATTTATTTTAAAGTCAGTATTGCCAGTTGAAAGAAATGAAAAACATTTGGAAAGATAAAAAAAAAAACAAATATAACCATGAAGAGTAAAAGCAACAAGAAAAGAAAGTACATTAATATTGCTATTGAGTATTTATATAAAAAAATTAGAGAGAGTGAAAACTGTAAAACAAAAGTCGTTTCATTGAACAAAGTCTTTGTGTTTGCCATATGAAACGAGATGTGTTTGCTAGTAGCATGAATAAAACAACAGTTTGTTCAGTGGTGTGAATTTTGTTTGAATACGAACTTCATTGAATAAACATTTCAGTATGTTCATGAATGAAGTTATTCATGCAGCCCTTTAATACACAATATTAATCCTAGACCCTATATGGCATATATATTCTGGATCGTTATGAGAAGAGAAGTTTAAATCCGGTTGACCGTATGTCTTTTGAAATGGATTTTCGAAAACCCCAGATATGATGGGGACTTGGTTGGTATATATCGGGTGATTCATCGTGAGATTTGAAATATAATGTAAAATAAAACATTTAAATTTGAATGTCAACTTAAAATTTTTGTTATCGGTTTAAAGAATAAATAAAGGCATTTTCTGTTTGAAAATGATGTCATGTAAATGGTGGCCATGGCTACGTCTGAGATGGTAAATTCAGAAGGTCCACTTTTGGACGACTCGTTCGAGCGTAGTGACTGGTATCTCGCGGATAATACGAGTAATGTTGGCCTCCAAAGCATCAATCGTTGCTGGATTATTCCTGAAGACCTCAGACTTGATATATCCCTAGAGAAATAAGTCTAAAGGTGTGATATCGCACGATCTCACCAAAATCATTTCTCAACAAGCTCATTGTTGTGCGCGCTGTATGGCTCGTGGTGCCGCCTTGTTGAAACCAGAGCTCACCGAGAGCATACGCTTGAATTTCAGAACGCTCATAGTCCGTTAACATTGTGCAATAACTGTTGGTTACCATTGACGTTAACTTTCTGATTTTCCTCAGTTTTGGAAAAATATGGACAATGATTCCACCAGCCCATACATTTTTAATGGTTTTTAATTACTGTAATGGAAGGTCTTGGTACTCTTCGGGTTGCTCATCAGCCCAAATACGGCAGTTTTGTTTATTAACGTATCCATTGAGCCAGAAATGTGCTTCAGCACTTAACAAAATTTCACGATAAAACACCGGATTTTCATTGAGTTGATTTTCGTAATACAGCTGAACAATTTGGAGGCGCTGATGTGGTTTGAGTTTTTCCATGATGAAATGCCAAACGAAACTGAACAAAAATGACAAAGACGTGTGATATGAGGCACGCGTGATCAGAAAAAAGCATAATTAAAATCAAACCTCACGATGAATTGCCCTTTATTTATATTGAGTATGCTCATTTAAATTTTGCTATTAAAATTCAGCCAGGTCGTCCATTAATGACTGAGATATGAGAAAAAAGCCACGATTGCCTTTAAGTTTTGTCATGAAATCCCCTATTATTGTTGTTTTTTTGCTTTCTACACCCTTCAACGAACGTGAATTTGTATATATACATTTCTTAGTCCCTATAAAATATATATATATATATATATTAAGGAATCTTATGACAAGAGAAGTCCCTAGATATGATGGGGACTCGGTTAGTATATAATTCCATCACATATAGTCCGGAATTGTTTGCTATTGAAATTCAGCCAGATCGCTCCATAAATGACTGAGATATGAGCAAAAAACCGAGACTACCTCTCATTTTACCCAAAAATCCCTTGTTGTTGTTTTCTTATTTACTTTTTTTCTGTATATCTGAAGAACGGCAAGAGCCAAAGTTTTCAAATTAGGTACAAACATCTTGATTATCAATAGACAACCTCTCTAAGATTAGAGAAGTAGGCGTGGCAATTTCCATACAAATACATTATAAATTTCTTTATACCTGGAAAGCACAATGAGCCAAAGTTTCAAAATTAGGAAGAAGCATCTTGGTTATCAATACATAACATCCAACAAAACTTTGGCGGAATTGGGCGTGGCATCAAATATATTTATTTGGATCTAAAGAACAGTATTTATATAAATTTCTGCTCTTCTCGCACTACGGTGAAGGGTATATAAGATTCGGCATATCCGAGTAGAGCTCTCTTACCAGTTTTTGCGTAAATTTACTTAAAATCCTCAAAAATAAGTAAAATAAAGCAAAGAAATATGTTTTGTTGCACATTTATTTTTATTACCTTTGAACCCATATGTCCATATGGACACACCTTTAAAATTCTTTAAAAATATACGTCATAACAAAAATTTTTTTTTAAAAAGTCACAACTTTGTTTTATTCAATGAGCCTCTAGCTGTATTATTCATCAAAACTTCTCATCTCAAAATATCCTCAAAGCTTTTCTCAAACATTCACCAACTGAACTGAATCTTCGCAACAAGGAACGCTGATGCTTAACAGCTCAGTCAGTAAAAAAATTGTCTTTTTTGAAACACTTAAGAGAAAAAGCGCATAATCGAGCGCTTCAATAAGAGAGCTCTTATACATCAGTAAATGATAACGAATAAAACATACAAAAAAGCTGCTATTTTAGTGCTGACAACGAAAAAGGTTTTAAAGCGAAAAATAAAAATAAAAATATATTATGGTTTACGAAAATGCTTGAAAAAAGGCATTTAAACCCGTAAATGCAAAATATGTATGAATATGTTAATATAGTTAGCCCTTAAAAAAGAAATTTAGGAGTGCTTTATTTGCATGTTTTATTATGTTCAAGAAAGAGCTTATTGTCAGCAGCAAATAGTCCTCCAAACCGGGAACACCCCATACAAAAATCAGGCATCCCATCAGCAGGTTTGCGATTTGAGGTATGAATTCATACATAAAACCTGCTCCTTTTGGAGCACATTTTTTACTGGGCAGCATCAGGTGTAAACGTTGTTCTAAACATTTTAGGATTTTCGACTAAGTTAGCAACAGCTTATTTTTGTGACAATATGGACACGTGGCGACAATATGGGTAAACTTCCACTGGAGCATAGGGTTGAGCCTAGGGGCCAGCAATAGCCTTTCTCCACCGTTGTCGACTCGCGGATTTATTTGAGTGTATTTGCAAATAAACAATTTTCTTTATGTTGCAATCCCAAAATAAAATTGATATCTGCATTGATTATAAAGTGTTATAATTGCAATTTTTGCTAGAATTTTTTCTGCCTATAATTTTCCACTTGCTTAAATTAAACTTAGTTAAGTCTCACATTTGCAACACGCGTCTTTAGTCTCGCAATTCACTTAGAGCTTATCAGCGTCACTTTAATAATAATAAAAAAAGAAAAACACAGTTGAGTTAGAATATTCAAAATAGAGAAATGAAAAAATCTAATAGATACTTGTAAAAATTGTATCTGTAAACATTAAGATCATGCAACCACTTGCTTAGTAATACACTAGAAAAAACCAATTAAAAGAGTATATCGGGGCATATATGACAACAAGATACCCTATGGCATTTAAAAGAATTTAAAAACTATAGCTAAGAACAACATTGATGGGCTTAAGGTTAATATAAGAGTGATTTTTGTCGGATTTTATTTAGACTTTTTTGTGTTAAAATTAGTCCGGTCAGTCCTCGTCCATATTATCAAAGATTTGCTGCAGACACTTTCATTGACACTCAGAATATGTACGAGAACTTAAGGTGATTTTAGATTGAAGGAATTATACGAGCTTGATAATAGTTAAGCAGTCCTTAGAATAGGGATTACCACTTTATCTACTCTTTTTCGATTTTGAAAAGGCATTCGATACACTAAGCCATACTCTCGTTTGGAATTCATAAGCTTGTAAAGTAGTTCCACAAAAGCTGATTTCTATCATCAAATTTATATAAGCTAACGCAACATGTATTATTCACGCGACCTCTGGAACCGGCCATAAGGGTCCTCACTGATGGTTCCAGGATTGGCAGTTGAGTATGTTCATCGAGGAATTTGGCATAAGGGTCTCTTTTAGGCTGCCCGATGGCAGTTGTGTACTGCAGGCGGCTCACTGCAAGACCTTCATCGGTCGTGAGTCGTACAGAAGGGCTCGAAAGAGATGGCAGAGAGAGTATACCTGCTCGATGGCCAGGACTGGATGACCTGGATATGACGCGGCGAGAACGCGCTTGCTACTTGGAGTAGGTATGGACCAGATTAAGGAGGTAATTTCGGTCATTACGGGTCACTGGATGATAGGGACTCATGCGGGGAGAATGGGCCTTGAGTATAATGACTACTGTAGGAGTTGTCATGATGATGAGGAGGAGAAGACGATGTTTAACTTTCTCTGCCAGTGTCCCGGTTTTGGGGATATTAGGTTAAGGCATTTTGGGAAACCGGAATTTCCATTTCTGGACGATATGTCTAATATGGGACTGACATACATCTCTTTATTCTGCAGAGAGTCGGGGTGGTTCGAGGCTGCAGTGACTTCTGGAGAATAGTCTGATCAATACTTGCTGACTTTTGACTGCATTTGAAAGACGTGATGTGCTCTCCACTAAACTCAAACTTCGGCCAATGATTATTAGAGAATAACGAGACAATTGTGGCCCCGAATAGATGAGAAGCGTAAATGTCTCGACTATCGAAGGATGTGTCAATTTTAATCACTAAACACTGTCTGAACACTGCATGCAGGCAGTCTGGGAGGCAAACACAGGAATTTCCACCGCTGCTTCGATAAAGAAAATAGGGCAGAGAATATGGAATACCTTTTCTGTGTCCGTTCTGCTTCTTGAATCTTATCTTTTAATATCCCAACTGAAAGATAACATTCGAAGTCTTGATTCATGACTTCTTTACAACAATCCGGAAAAAAAAAATCATAGTAAAATAATAAAGTTGCAGTACATTAAGGGCCTTTCGTTTTGCTCTATAATTTTCTTTAGTCTGGGTTCGCGTTATGAAAGTTTTCTTTCAGAAAGTCTAAGTTTATTTGTGAGAGCGGAGAGCCTCTTCTCTTCCCCTCTTACCAATAAATTCAGACTTTCTGAAAGAAAATTTTCATGGTGCGATCCCAGCCTTACTCGATGTTTAAGTTTTTTTACGAAACGGAAAGAGTTAGATGCAATCAAGACGATCAAACGGAATTATTGCTGTTTGTAATGGAACGCTACATATTATATATTTTATAGAGCATACCCACTGTAGCGTTCCTGTAATCAGCATACCAAACTTTTAAGCATTTCGCAAGTTATTTGTAATAAACGAAAAAAAAAAATAAAAAGCAATTTGGATAATAAAATTTATTCCCGTGTAAACACAGTCACAGCCAGAGACACACACTGATTCGAGTAAAGAAGTGTGGCGCATCTGCACTTTTTTTTCTGATATGTCTACTTTGTGTGTAACTCTATTCGTACATTGAAGACAATGATCCTCATCTCTATGCGTTGTTGTCTTCTTTATTACTTGTGTAATAATATTTGTTTGAAACAGGCTAGTTAAATGGTGCCGTTGATGATGTCGTTATACGTGCCCACTGGCGCTTTCCGTTAACTGGGTTTTTTTTATTATTATTTAAAAAAAAAAAAAAAAAAAAAAAAAAAACACCGCAATATGGGTAAAATCCAGATGTGTACAACCTAATTCAAACGCAGTGACTCAAAAATATCTCTTGTACAATTTTTATTCCTCGTATAACATCTCAAAATTCGATAAGGGATGTTTTAGGAGCGATAGAACTTTCAACTGAAAAAATAAAATAAAGAAATTAAATTTTAATAAAAATATTGTTTAATTCGAAATAGCAACAGATGGCATTAGCATTTGAAAATATTTTCGGAGATATGGGCATCGCCTCTGTTCTTGGCGAACCGCATGCTGGACGTCCAATTTTCATTATTTTTAAGGATATATGGATCGATTATGCCACTAGCGTAAACCGCACCCATACGGTGCATTTTTCTGGATGTAATGGAATCTTTAGCGCCTGATATGGAATGCTCCAACTCCATAGACGGCATATTTGGTTTCTAAACAAACACAGCACACACAGAAAAAAATATTAATGTTAAATTAACAGGGCGCAATGTTAATTTCAAATCATAGTAAATTTCTGCAAAAGCATGGTCTTTATTTAAAATTAGGGCTGATGGCCTATGTTGCCAGTGCGCACTCTCAACATTTAGTCTCAGAATTTATTCTGGTGATTAATTAAATAAATAAATAAATATTTAAAATTATCATTGTTTCATATTAATTTTAATTGAAAGATGTTATAATGATAGTGTTCAATATTGAATCCATAAAAACCTGTTTTACTTGTTTTGTATAGAAAGAACAACAACACCTCAAGAAGAAAAACATAAATTTTTTTATTTTCAAGTTTAAAATAATTTATTAAAAGAAGACAAATTCCCGTATTTTTTTTACTATTGTTGAACAAGTGCGATATGTATACGTTGTCATGTTTTTCCCCACTGTGCATTGGTAGTTTTATTTAATCTTATTTGACATTCAAACTTGATACGAATTCTTAATATAAAAACTTAAAAATATGTCCGCAAACAAACTAATTATTTTTATTTAATTTGGTTGAACGAATGTTTATTACAAATCATATGTTTCTTTAAGTTTCGAAATTGAAATGATCTCAGGTTGTCACTCATAACCATAGAATACTTTAGCCCTATTCACAATCTTGTGCAAGTGGTCTTGTATCGTTGCAATTGCAAAATGCTATAGTATATTTTTAATATATACAAGCAAAATATACGACAATGCACTTGCTGCTGCTATGTTAAAATGACACTCTTGAAGACAATAGTTTATATTTACTCGACGTATGCAACACTTAATTGCAAACCGGCATCTGACATTCACTGACACCTTTTATCAATCATCTGTGAATTTCGAGTTTTAAATCAAGCATTGTAAACTAATCCAAAGAGGTCATTCACAATTGATAGATAATATTCACCATATTTACGTTCAATACCAGTCGATGTTACTGGTGCATACTTGAATAATATTAGTCTCTATGGAGATAGTGTGTCAATATATTCATCAGCTTCGCTTTCATTAAAATCATCTTTTGATGACCAAAGGGCCCACCAGCAACTGTCTGAATACATGTAAATCATATGTGTCAAATCATATTGAACGTTAGGAAACGTTTTGTTAAGTTTCATGAAACTGTCATTTGCTTAAGCAAAGTGAAAACTGATCGCACATATGGAATTAGATGTTTTCTTTTATTTGGTTCGGCTTTTATAAGCTACAGAAGGTTTAAGCTCGCTCATTTTATAGTTGGGCCTTAACATTTCAATTAAAAATTTTGTTAAGATTTTTAATAAATATTTTAATCTTAATATTTTAAACCTTTTTTTTACGTCTTCTCTGACGGATAAGCTTTCATAAAAAGCACACCAAACATAATGGAAAAATACACTCTTAAAGTTCTTGGGTTTACTCTCACCAAACGAGCATTAGCGTCTTAGTTTTAGCTTTTTTGGCATTTTCAAATGAATCACAATCAAAAACAAAACATCTAAAATTAATAAGATTTCTCTATGACGTGCTAAATTACCAATTTTTATTTTTAATAGATACACTGAAATTTATTGTTGAGAAAAATCTAAAATTGCTTAGTCCCCGTTTATATTATAAAAACTTACCCCATTGCAATTTCTGTTAGTTTTTGTTCAAAATATCGATATAAGAAAATGCGTATCGTCAGCTCACTATTGATTCGAGCTACCGACCATCTTTTAAAAATTGAGTTAGTTATGGGGTATATATATTTTAAATATTCTTTTTCTAATTCCAAAACTTGTTGAACGAAATTTATTTATTGTTTCTGAGATATTAGGCATTAATTTTGCACCATAACTACAACTTTAAGGTTTTTAAATATTGTTTTGCTCTACACGCCACTGTTTGGCGAATGCTGCAAATTCCTAATACAAAAACGTACAAAATAAATTTCGCTCTTGCTTTGCGTCATTACCGTAAGAAAAACAAGCAGTTAAAGCGAAAGCAAATGATAACAAGAAAATAAATTCATTGCCGCAAGAAAACAAAGTAATAAAAGCAAAAGCAAAATAAAATGTCAACAACTTATAACTCAGCAGTAAGTATGCGTATGCAGCACAAAAAGCTACTTTTTAGTAATAAATTTAGAAAAGTGGCGTATGCTGCACAAAACAATAATTTTGACTTTCAATAAAATAATATTAACTTTAAGCTTCGTTAATGAACGTTCACAAAAATTTACATTTTTCTTCAAAACATATGCCAGAAGCAGTGGTGAAAATAAAAAAAGTTCTATCGGGTATATTTTCGGGTAACATCACGTGAAACCTTCATTGTGGTTTTTTTCCAATACGACTTGTTGGCATATGCGCCAAACCAATAATGAGCAGACGATATGAATGAAAAGTACCGATATATTTTTATTTTGTAATTGCAACATATTGACTCAAAAGCCATTATTTTGTTGCAAACGGCTGCCAACCTGCGTAATATGCAAATCTTATATTATGCTAAATATTAATATTTTCATGAAAAAAGAATTAAAAACTTGCCCTGCTGATCATAAACGTCAGAAAATGAACGCATCATGACAGTTCGTTTGACAGTGTACCCTTACGTAAGTTTTATCGGTATTAAGAAAACACCCTTTTTAATCTCTACACACAAAAAAATTTTGACCCACTTAAAGCATTAATCAAAAATAAAATCGGGTTTAATTAAAAATTTAATCAGAAGAATTAAACATTTAATCATGTGAATTATATGTTTAATTGTAACTATTAATTTGTTTGCTGGTGCAAATTAATAGTATCAATTAAACTTTTAATTCCCTTGATTAAACTTTTAATTCACTTGATTATGTTTTAAATTAAAACTGATTTTATTTTTGATTAATGCTTTAAATGGGGCAAATTTTTTTTCTGTGTACTGAACCTAAATGGGTGCTTATAATCAACAAAGGAAATATTTAAGAAATGCATGAAAAACTTCCGTATTTAAGGGTTAATAGCAAATCAAAAGATTGCAAAATTTGTCATTACAATACGTTCAATTCATTTTTTAGCTTGGTTTATTGCCAAGTGGCATAATCGCGGCAAGTAACTTGTTAAGGCCGGGATTCGTTATCCTAAACAATTGAACGATACATTCACACAAAAATCAGATATAATTCTATTCGAAATAAAATAATGTCTGCAAATCTGTTGCAAATACTACTCTATCACACAGAAAGGATGCAAAATCATGTAAAGGGCATAATAAACCACACAAATAGCTTGGCAAACATGCATTTGTTTTTTGCTTCTGTTTGCCATTAAACAACAAAATCACATTTCGTACTTATATTAATTTTTCATTTTTGTTTTGCTTTCAATGAATGCAGACGATGATTGTGCTGCGGCAAAACGGAGAAGAATTATAAAAGAATGAAAAAGAATTTGGAATAAAGAGCGATCTAAACAACGAGTTGTTTTGGAGCATAAAATGCAAATATCCAACATGTCTGCCAATTATTAAAATTGTTTAATATTTCTACAAACATTGCTTCAAATATTTGTCCAAACAGCAAACACCCCAATTAACAACACAAAATATTTGTACAAACGTAAAATGTTGATGACATGTCCGCCATGTTATTTGTGTAGTTTATTAAGAACTTAACTCATTTACGTTACTAAAATGCAACTCTGGTCGCATGTAATCTATCATTTTATAAAAATGTAATAAACATTTGGAAGTCAGATAGACTTATCAAAAAAAATATCCACTCAATTAAATTGTATGGTCACACTACCAACTTTATGAGCACACAAACAAATTTGACCAATCGTACGACTGACTAGGAGAGTATATCACCGGCTTTAGCGCTATAATCACTTTTGTATGAGTCCTTCACTCTCAAAAGCCTTGATTGCGTAGCACATTAATGTGTAGTGATTGGCTCTTAGTTTTTTAGGAGACATTTAACTCTCTACATTTTTAATAGAAAGTACACAGTTTCCACACATTTGAAAATAAATATTTTTCCATGATTAATTTATTTTAAATAATAATTTCCCACTAAACATTTTAATATAATTATTTAAAAGGTCAAACAAGATTTTGGAGATCTAGTTTGTTCGCCATTTTGTGCTAGAAACTAATGAAGAATTTAGATATATTGCACACTAATTATTTTTGTGGTTATTTTATTTTTAATTCAAATGTTTCACATTTTAATGGGGCTTAAGCTCATCAAATTTAATTTTCATTAAATTATTTCTATGAAGAAGGAAATTTTACAACATAAAATTTATTAAAATTTATTGACAATTTTTCATTATCCTTTCTTCGGGGAATCCTTTCTTCATCGAAATAATTAAATCAAAATTAAATTTGACGAACTTAAGCCCGATTAAAGTGTAAAAAATTCACACTTTGATCACAGGGCTGTAGAGTCGTCAAAAAATAGTTCTAACTCCAACCGCTGACAATTTTTTAACGTAATACCTTTTAAATGGTTAACTAGCAAGAAAATTATTCTATAAAAATTTCGAATAGATATTTTAAATATTGCATCGCCAATTTCAAAGAACTTTTATATTGGAAAATTTTAAAAAATTTGTTATTGTGTTTTTGTGGGTACTTAGACTCTGACTCCGTCTCCGGTGCAAAAACCTCAACTCCTAAACCTAAGTACACACAATTTACTGTTTCTTTTTTTATTTTTGCAGAATTCAGATGGTCAAAAGCCATTTAAAGATTACGATTTGTTTGACATTTTGTTGTCGAATTCCATATATAATTCGATTTGGTCGCATAGAGCGCCAGCTTACATTTATTTAATATATGTTACAAAAACAATTGCAAATTTTATTCTAACTTGGATTTGGCTTTATTATTGATGTGGTAAAGCAGACCAGGATCTCTGGGGGGAATCGAACCCGCCACCTTCACACTGTTTACTACCTTAATGTCATCTAAAGTATTGGGGCACCCTATAGATGAAATAATCGAAAAATCCTTATTGTGCCGGGTTTAAATGCCAAACTACTAACCCCCGTTTTCACGACTTACCGATAGCTAAAGGTAGGATTTTATCGGCGGTATAAAAAGTGTTCCCTTATTAAAACTTTACTTTAGCCTATAAGGTAGTATGAACCTTCCTTTAACTTATCGCTCACTTTAGGTTAAAGTAAAGTTGGAATAATGGAGCACTTGTTATACGGCCGATAAAATCTTACCTTTAGCTATCGGTAAGTCATGAAAACGGGCCTAAGAAGAACTAGAAATAACTTTATACTAAAATCCAGTGTTACCCCAGCAAAATTCTAAATTACACTTGAGATAAGTCAAAATTACCCTATTTAAATGAAGTTACAGCTGGGGGTTAATTCTGACAATCGTGATCGAATGCTTTATCGATTCGAAAGCAATTTTATTTCTTATTCTTTCGGACGATACTGAACGAATCGAAATTGTTAAGCATTTATTTGAGTTTTCGATTCGTTCAGTATCGCCTGAAAGTTTTAGAAATAAAATGGCCTTTTAAGCGAAAAAGGATTCGATCCCGAATGCCGGAATTAGCCCCCAGCTGTAATTTCATTAAAATAGAGTAATTTTGACTCATCTCAAGTGTAATTTTAACGTTCTATGGCTGAGTGCTGCAAACCAAATTTTCTGTAGGCAATGCTGCACAACGGTTACGAAAATTGTGCAATGTTTTAATTTTTAATGCTTTGCCAACACTTCTTTTTTTTAGTGATGCTTTGCAACGCTGCGTTTATGAAATCAGCCGATATTACTTTACTATAATGCATACGAAAAAAAACAAACTCCAAGTACATATTTAAGTTTTTTTTATTATTATTTAGTTTAGTCGTCTTGGACGGATTTTTTTTCGATTTAAAACACTAACGATGAATACACAATGTTGAACATAAATGACAGTTTTGTTCAAATTTTCGCTAGTTTTGGCCGCTATTTTCCGTCTGTCAGCAGCCAGCTACAAATTATTTTGTGGATGACTGACAAAATTTTTTACTGTCAGTCAAGTCCTATAGTGCGTACCCATCTTTATCGTTTTAAATCGAAAAAAGCTTCAAATTACTCCTGTGTCCATGTTCTGTAACTCTCGCGTCGAGAAACATTTCGACTGAAATGCGGGAAATGAAGAAAAAGGCCATGTTTTTCTCACTTAACGGCGTCAGTAACATTTTTGGCGAGTAATAGCTGTCACGTTAGCAAATTACTCGCCAATTTACAGAAAAATTGTGTCTGTAAAATTTTTGTGAGACAGTTCCCGCTTTGAACTGTCAAATAAACTGATCCATAAAAACGGGGTGAGAAAAAATATTACCTCTAAAAAATATATTAAATATGCAAAATGCAATGAATATTAACATGGAAGAGATAAATATTTTGTTTTTGAGTGATTTTTTTTATTGTTTAATTATTTTGCTTTTAACATTTTTGAAAAATATACGAATGTTTTCAAAGCTATTTTGAAACAACAAAAATTAAAGTCGTACTCTTCATTATTTGCTATAGCCGACCGTTGTATTTTCGCCGCCGTCATTGAAAATTTTTTAATTTTAATAATTTCGGCCGCCGTCAACGATACGTTTTACTGGCGTTCTCAGCGTCTGCAAGTTCACATCAGGCCTGCCATATTTGCCGATTTATCGGCATTTTGCCGATTTTTTGCCTTAAAATTAGCAAAGTGCCGATTCGCCAATTTTTGTTCCAAAAATGCCGGTTTTTTATATACACTTAAATCAAGGTAACTTTGCTTGTCAGCGTGTATTTTATTAATTTTAGGCAACTTTGGAGCAATTGTCATAACATCTACAACCAAATGGAAATTGTTTTTAAAACTGTTTTAACCAACTTTACAAAAAACAATTAAAAAATTTAATTAACTTAACGGAATTTATGAACACAAATAATTTTTTGAACTTTAATGATTTGTGTTTGGGCTTTTTGGCTAATGACTTTCAAAATCAAAACTTAACAAAAGCGTTATTAACAAAATTGTTAATAACTTTATTAACTTTTATATAGAACTTGCAAATCAAATATTAAAATATATATGTGGCGCCCTGTAGCTAAGTACCAATTACTTATTATCGTGTACCGATTGCTTTTATAGCGTACAACACAAGATAACTACCATTTTGAATTTCTTCTTATTTCTCAACTTTAAGAGCGAACACGCATTAAAAATATAATCCTCATTTTTAGTTATAATTAGAATAAATTTAATTACTAAATTTCAATTTAACTTTGCGGCATTTTATTTAACGAAGTTAGTAACAAAGTTACTAAAACTGGTGACCCCAGGTGTTCTTTATATAAAAGTATTTTTTATGTAAAAAAACTTTAAAATTTTTACGTGACCGGCCAGCAGTACTTTAGTCCGCCATCTTCTTTTGCTTGATTTTTATTGAAACTTCTCGACGACGATGTCAAATCCCAATGATAGCGGCATGTCTTCGGAAAATACGGGGGGTAGCAACGGTAGTGGCGTTAATGTTAGCGTCGTATACGCTCGTTTGCCTGTTCCTCAAGTGGCCAGCGCCAACATCGAGGCTTGGTTCACCACAATGGACTTTTGGTTCACCGCATCGGGAATAGTCGCAGACAAGCAAAAAATGGCCACCGTTTTAGCAGCCCTTGATCCGAACGTAATTGCGCAACTGGCCGACGTCATCGCGTCCATGCCGTCCACCGAAAGATACGACTACATTAAAGCCAAAATAATTGAACACTTCGCAGACAGCGAACAACGACGCCTCAATCGACTTCTCTCAGAGCTTCCCCTAGGTGACAAAAAACCATCCGAGTTGTACTTCGAGATGAAGCGAGTTGCCGGCAACACTCTAGGGGATGCCGCATTGAAAGGTTTGTGGACAAAGCGGTTGCCGGAGTTTGCTCAACCGGTGGTGGCGGCTTCAACTGGTACACCAGCTGAATTCACGAAAGTTGCCGACTCTATCGTAGACGCCATGTCATCTAGCCAAATAAACAACGTTAATGCCCGTTCATCTGATGAGATTAATGAGCTACGTGCAGCCGTCGTCGAACTTGCCAAACAATTTGAAAATTTTTCAATTCGTTCCCGTTCACGGTCACGAATAACTACGCCGCGCAACCGATCAAATAATCGACCTGCTTATGACAATCCACCCGGATGACATTCCGAAAACATCAATCAGTACCCCGTTCGGCCTTTACCAATTTAAATTTATGACGTTCGGCCTTTGTAATGCCGCCCAAACCTTCCAGAGGCTTATCAATGAGGTGTTACGCGGTCTGGATTTTGTTTTCCCTTATATCGACGACATTTGTGTCGCCTCGTCTTCAATTGAACAACATCGTCGTGATTTGGCCGAAGTCTTCCGACGCCTTCAGGAAAACCACCTTGCCATCAACGTAAAAAAATGTGAGTTTGGTAAAAATTAAATTAAATTTCTGGGTCATCTGGTGAACGCTGACGGTATCCGCCCATTGCCTGAAAAAGTAGAAGCTTTACGTGATTTCCCGAAACCGAAAGTGGCTCAAGAGCTTAAGAGATTCATCGCAATGTTGAACTTTTACCGAAAGTTCTTACCACATGCGATTTCGTACCAAAGCGAATTACAAAAACTTATTATCGGCAACAGAAAAAACGACCGTACTCCCATTACGTGGACTCCGACCGCTGAAGCTGCATTTGACCGTTGTAAAAATGAGCTAGCCAACGCCACACTTTTAGCGCACCCTGCTGCCGATGCCGAATTAGCACTGTACGTCGACGCTTCCGACACAGCAGCCGGTGCAGCCCTTCATCAAAAAATGGATGGCAGTCTTCAGCCCTTAGCATTTTTTTCAAAGAAGTTTACTAATACGCAACAAAGATACTCTACGTACGATCGCGAATTATCTGCAATTTACCAAGCCGTCTGTCATTTTCGCTATATGATTGAGGGTCGCAGGTGCTATATCGTAACAGACCATCGTCCGCTGATTTTCGCTTTTCAACAAAAACTCGAAAAGGCTTCGCCTCGTCGAATTCGCCAATTCGACTTCATCAGCCAGCTTACTACCGATATTCGTCATACGCCTGGCCCGGAAAACGCAACCGCTGATGCTTTCTCTCGCATCGGATCAATTGACCAAATTGTCAACTACTCCCGAATTGCAGGTGCTCAACGAAATGATGAGGAGCTTCAGAGAATGCTTCAAAATTCAGGTATGCAAATGAATTCGCTAAAACTAAAATTGTTTTCAATCGCAGGTTGCAACGACCAACTTATCTGTGACACAACGACATCTCGGGTACGCCCGTATGTCCCAAAGGACTTTCGTACACAAATTTTAGCGACGGCTCACAATCTGTCACACCCAGGCGTCCGAGTAACCACCAAACTAGTCACTGGTAGATTTTGTTGGCCTGGGATTTGTAAAGATTCTGCTGCCTTCGTGAGAAACTGTTTCCAATGTCAACGTTCAAAGATACAGCGACACACTCGATCATCTCCCGCTAAGTACGAACCACCAACAGAGCGCTTCGCGCATATAAACATCGATATCGTTGGTCCGTTTCCATTATGTGAAGGACAACTATATTGCCTCACAGTAATGGACCGTTTTACTCGCTGGCCAGAAGCGGTTCCTATTCCTGATATGTCTGCCGAGACTGTTGTAAAAGCTCTTGTAGCTCAGTGGATATCCAGGTTTGGCGTTCCAGCAAGAATTACTTCCGATCGTGGTCGTCAATTTGATTCGTCGATTTTTGCCGAATTGGTAAACGTAATTGGAGCGAATCATCTACGTACGACACCGTACCACCCTCAAGCTAACGGAATAATTGAGAGGTGGCACCGATCCTTCAAAGCCGCAATCTTGTGTCACAATCCAGCAAAATGGGTGCATCATTTGCCAATCATATTGCTTGGACTTCGAGTTACCTTTAAGCCCGATCTGAAAGCGTCACCAGCGGAGTTAGTTTACGGCTCTACCTTAACTATTCCCGGAGAATTTTTTCAAGAGAAGAGAATTTCTGAAAATGCCAGTAATTTTGTATCCGAGTTTAGAACAGCCATGCAAAAACTCAAGCCTACCGACACATTTCATCACTCTAAACCTCAAACTTTTGTTTCCAAAAACCTCCAGAATTCGACACACGTTTTCATCCGCAACGACTCCATCAGACCTTCCCTCACTCACCCGTACGATGGTCCTTTTTTAGTATTAAAATGACACGAAAAATTTTACACCGTTTTGACTCGAAGTCGTAAAAGTAATATTAGTGTCGATCGGCTCAAACCTGCCTTTGTCACAAACTATGATCTCAACTCTACAATACCGAATGTACCTGCTTCGTCTTCAGAAAGTCAACAAGTTCCTAATGTAATTGATCTCAACCACACATTAACCGATTCCAGCCCAGCTGTCAGTTTTTCGCCTGAAGTGCTGCAACCAAGAACTACTTCAAGTGGTAGACCGGTAACAGTCCCTCTAAGGTTCAGGTGAACCTCTTCCAGTGGGGGGAATAATGTGGCGCCCTGTAGCTAAGTACCAATTACTTATTACCGTGTACCGATTGCTTTTATAGCGTACAACACAAGATAACTACCATTTTGAATTTCTTCTTATTTCTCAACTTTAAGAGCGAACACGCATTAAAAATATAATCCTCATTTTTAGTTATAATTAGAATAAACTTAATTACTAAATTTCAATTTAACTTTGCGGCATTTTATTTAACGAAGTTAGTAACAAAGTTACTAAATATATTTTGATTTTGAACATAAATTTTTTTAAAATTGGTAATTTTTTTTCTCAATGTGGAGATGTGAATATTTTTTTAATTTTGGTTACTTTTTTTCTACAATTGAATTACGTATGAATATGTGTTTATTAATACACTTGCATCGCGTACTTCGATTCGAAGGGAATTATTTACGACTTTGAATAATGTGTACGTTGCACAACGATTTTCGAATGAACGAAAACAAAAAGTCCTTTGAAAACAGCTACCATATAATTTTGCTAAGAAGAAAATTACCAAATGTGATTTTTATATTAGAAACGGCCATGTCCTAAAATTTATATCAAACTAGCGAACCCCCTGCACACTTCGTAGTGCAAAAAAGAAAATAAAAAAATCAATTAGAATTAATTTAAATCAGTGATAAATTGCTTTTATTGTAATGCTCTGTGGTAAACAACATTTGTTGTTTTTCCATTTTCGGTGTAATTATACAAAATCGATGGTTTGCCAACGCGCGAACCGGCTACATACAACTGTCCATGTGAGAAAACTGGATATTCTTAATTCACTCCAGAAATTCCTAAGGATTGGACTTGCGCCTTATTAATGGTAACCGCAAACACAAGGCGACCAGGGAACTGAAGACGTTTAAATTCAAATGGCATATCAGACGGAATCATTGGGATGCGTGGAATGAATACATCTTCGCCTAACATATAAGAAAGCTCATTGCTGTGCAAAGTTTATTTAAATATTTAAGTTTTTAGTGATGTGTTTATATGTAATTTATTTCATAGATCCCCGAAGTTGTGATTTACAATAGCTAAGTATATATCGATGGTCTCAAGTAGAAAGGCCCTAACTCGCATTTTTTACGAAAGTGAGTTTTCCAGTTATTCCAATAAATTTTACACAAATACACCTCGTCACAAAAATTCATTACATTGTTGTAAAAAATAACGGCTTTACAAGCAGTTGTATGAGCAAGTTTACATTATGATACATACAGTTTCTGTTATGTTTTTACCTTCTCCTATACAGTTACAATTATTTGAGTTAGGGCCTTTCTACTTGAGACCAACGATATGTAAATTAAATTAATGGTTTGACTGAAATTGAATTGTAGTGAATATAAAAACGAATTGTATTTCAGTTTTTCAAAATATTAACCCAAATATTTTCAAATATTTCGAAATTAATGCAGTGTTCACTAAAATGGTTATGAACCAATAAACATACAGAGATCGTTTATACACCTTGGTATTGACGTCACCTTTCATATAAACTTTGCAGAAATCGGTTCACGAATACCAGAGAACATCAATTACTTACACAATGCAACTTATTTTTATATATATAGATGAAGTTTTAATCGATGGAGATTTTCCACTATTTTTTAAATGAGCGTAGTTTTTCCTTTTCCTTAATTGCCTTAATACTTAATGTCCACATAAATGTATTAGACCGACAAACTGTCCGTTAACGATTTGGGTTGTCTCAATATACCGACAAAAACATTGTTTTCAGTTGGCAGCACCTCTCAAAATATATGTAAAAGTTGGGAGTCAGCTGATTGAATTTATCTGTACGGCAAATAAATGGCAAATAAATAATTGGCAGATGAGTGCCGGTCAACTTTGCGACAGAATAGAAGCAAATGAGGTTTTGAGAAAACCAAAATTCTTTAATGTGCAGTTTTTCGTTGGGAAAAAGATAAACGTCTAATGAGAAAAAAGGAGTAGTAAAGATTAGTGGTACTTAAAGTAGAAAGTGCATAATATCACGCGGAATCGATTTCAGAAAAGTACACTAAAGTAGTTTAAGTATTTCTAAAAACTTGAATAGAAGTTAAATGTTCTACGCTTACATTAATTCCAGTAGTATATCTTCATATATTGAAATACACATATGTAGGAATATTAAAGATTTTTCAAAAATAACTTGATATATAATCTATAATTTTAGAATTTGTGGAATTTACTGTATTAAAATGCCATGAATTTAAAAATTTTAAATTTAATTTTTTGTATATTTATTTAATCTTTTTTGGCAGTATTTTTACAAATTTTCAAATTTTGTTTATTGTAAACGATATATTCAAAAAATATACCGAATTTTGTATGGACATTTGACGGGTTTTAACTCTTAGAAAATAAAAATAATTCTTATGAAAAAGGTCTCAAATAAATAAAAACTTTTAATATTCAAAATTTTTTATTTTTCGAATTTATTCTATGAGCTAAATTTCTGTTATGTATTTTATGCTTTTTGTAATAACATAATAGCATAAAATACATAACAGAAATTTAGCTCATAGAATAAATTCGAAAACTGAAAAATTTTGAATATAATAAAGTAACTTATGAAAAAGAAATAATTCACAGATTCTATTTGTTAAAAACTTTAAATTTAAGTTTATCGTTATTTGTTTAATATTTGCAAAAATTGCATTTCATGTTTTGTTTTCTTAATTTGAAATTAATATTTTCCTCTTAATTTTAAAGATTTTTTCAATTAACAAAAAGCATTTCTAATTTGGTTATATTTTTTCACATCTGGCAGCACTAGGGTTGCCAGTTTTAAAATCAGAGAAATCAGTACATTAGAGAAAAAAATCAGTACAATTTTATACTCTGAATGTAGGAGTTACAAGTTTTCAATATTTAAGAAGATTTATAAGGAATTGAAGTAAATTTGCAAACTTTTTGGCAAACAATTTCAGACTTAAAACGTGGGGATTCTACGGATGCATTTCCAGTGCTGTCAAAGTTTGTACAACAAATTATGGTCCTTCCACATTCTTCCGCAAATGTGGAAACAATTTGTAGCTAAGTGAACCTTAATACAATTCCCTGGAATATGAATCCTTTCAAGGAATTCTTTATTCTAAAGATTCCCTAAAATTTAATAATGCAAACTGCTTTGATGTTGATATTAAAATGGATTTAATTAAACCATTAAACTCAAATCTATAAAATATTTGTTAAAATAAAATGTTGAAAAAAATTTTTAACTATAAAAACAATTTTAACCTTATGTACAAATTTTTTTTTTAAATTAACTACAATTTATTTATAAAAATATTAATTTTTTATCAAAATTATCTGGCACCCCTGGTGCACATCGGCTTCGACTGGAATATTATGACATTTATAACGTAACGACATAATCTCTTTTGATAGTTTTCGACATGAGTTACAGACACACTTTTTTCTCACTTTTCGAGAAGCGATGGAATATTTTGTTTCACTTCTTTTCGATGCGAAAAGTTCTCACCAAAGTTACAGAACATGGGTACTAGGGAGATCGAACGGTTATTATTCGACCGGTTTTAACCGGTTATTTTAGCTTTGCCCAAGTCGGTTATTTTAAAATGCCCATTTTTCGAATATCGAATAAACCGGTTATTTTGGCATAATAAACCGGTTATTTTAGTAATGTGTAATTTATATACCTTTTCCTTACTCGTGTTGTAGATGTACCCGTAATTTAAGTATTTTCTAATTGAATATTGGCCAAACTTAAACTTTTTATGAAGAATGTCAAAACAAAATGTAACAAAGGTCAAAAAACATTATGAACACTGTAAATACAAATTGATTATAAAAGCGTGGGTTCTTGAAGAAAAAATACAAAATCTATTCAAAATACTACAAAACGTGTGCAGTTAAAAAGTAAATAGTAATTTGTGCAAGAGTATTCTAAATATTAAACACATTTTTATATAAAGGTTATCTCTAGATATTTTTCGAATGCGATTAAAAAGACATAGTTAGGTGCTTGAAGTGCCCCAAAATGATAAGTTACAAAGGTTCTTCCATGTCACGACTTATTAATCACCTTTAATTAGCATACATGCTTGACATTAATGTGATCCAAATGAAACTTAACTCCGTTCGAAGTAGTTCTAAGGAGACGACAAATAATACTTTACTAAAATACGCTGCAAAAAATTAATCATTGGGTGAATTATGAGCCCGTTGTGTTGCCGAGGACGAAATGACCGTTAAGGCACTAAAAACTCTTAAGTAGTTCGAGCATCTCTTCATGCTGAAAACTAGAGCATTACGGCGGAATCAACAATATGGGAAAAATTTCTACCAGTTTTATTTATTTAAACACCAAGAACTAAAAAACAAAATTGAAGAAATCAAACAATGTCATGGAATGTTTTAAATTGTAGTCGACGAATTGACAAATACATTACACAAAAAGAATGTTCAGTTCACTATTCGTTTCTTTAATGCTGAAACAAAATAATTTCAAATAGATAATCCTGGCGGTTGCAACTTTTAAAAAATATGGTTGATTTAAATACTCGTAGATAGCTTAACCACCAACAAATTAAAAGCCATTTAAAATAAATTTGAGAGAATATTTCAAATAATAACTTTATAAAATTCCTATAATTTATTTGCTTTTGCAAAACGTAAGTCTAGATCAAATATCCTTCAACAGTCTCTAAATTACATTAAACAAATATCTTCTTACAAATAAAGTTTAGTAAATCAATACAAAATTGTTGAGAATTTAGCTAAAGTTTGATAAATTTGCTGGTCCCACTTTTCTTGGATTTGATCGTAAAATATTTGTTAGGTCTGATCTAAGTCATATCTATGTATTTTGTTGGTTCCTTACCTTTGCAAATTGTTTTGTTTTTATTTTAAAAACTTATTTGATTTTTGTGTTTGTAAGTATTCGAATTAAAACCGGTTAACCGGTTATTTAAAAATTGCTTAACCGAAAACCGGGTTTTTTTAAATAGCAACTATTCGTAATATTCGAAAACCGGTTATTGAAAAAAGTCGAATAATCGATCTCCCTAATGGGTACTGACCATGAAACAAAGAAAACAAGATAGTGCATTGCGCAGGCCCGTTAACTTTTTACTCTCATTTTGACGTCATTTTTACGCAACTGTAGTAAAGAGAATTAAATGTAAACAAACATTCAGCATAGCACATACACGCGTTTGTGTGATCATGTTTGTGCTCATTTGCTACTATGACGCACATGCGCAGAAAAAGAATAGTTTTTTAAATTTTAGTGCACTATCTTGTTTTCTTTGTTTCATGGGTACTGACAGACGATGTTCAATGAAACCGTTTTTGTTTGACAGTTTTCATTCTCTTTCATTTTTTTTATAAATACTCAACTCAGCAATGTTGCCACTTTAGTAAATTCAATTAATTTTTTCTATTTTGTTACCTTTACAATAATATATGTAAAAAACAGTTGGAATTTTTGGCTAACTACTTTTTTATGTACTTCCAAGCAAACCACATTGCTGAAAAATGTGTTTGAAGTTAGTGAATGTTTTTGAAAATAAAATAAAATGTTTTTGAAATGTTAAAGTTTACATTGAAAACAAAGTCAAATTTGTTTTTTTTGTTATTTTAATATTAATGGCAGTGTTGCAACTTCGTGGGTAATTATCCGAATTTGGTGTAATTTTTACTGCCGTGGGTAAAGTGTGGGTAATTTAAATAGTTAAGATGTAGATCATGTGTTATTTGAAAGGCTTTCGTTTTAAATGCAGATACAATTTCTTTAACATAAATGAAATTAATATGTATTGGCATTTCCTGATATGAGTCTTTGTCATTCTTTCCCAATATCGAAAGGGCAATTAAACATAAAAACTGTAGAGAATCATATATTGAAGTAGTATCCCAAATCAAGATTTGACTTCGGTAATGAAACTTATAACCATTTTAGACGTTGCTGATTAACAATAATGGCCAGCCTTTCAACCAAAATCATATTTTCTTTTTAAGAAATGATCTCTTTCGTTAAATATAGATTTGGAAAAGCTTGGCAATGAGGGATGCAAGCATGGACTCTTAGATTTTAATAAATGTATAGTGATTTCGAACCCGTAGTTTATTTGAGAAAAGTATTCAAAATAAAAATAATAAATTTGGTCTTGCCGTTTTTAAATGCTTCAGTTCCTTACAGGAGTTTTATTTTCTAAAAAAGGAACGGAAATGACCGTTTTGAACTTTCCCTAGATATATTCGTCCTATAGGTTACAGTTCGAGATGAGCTTAAGCTTGTTCTACTGCTCTCTCCATTCTTCTCTGTTTCCGGTTTTTTGTTGGTACTCTTTGTCTACAGAAGCTGATGTCTTCTTTTAGCACATTCTGCGATATGCCATTCGCGTAACATGTCTAGCGTAAATTACTCGTTGAGCTCTTATATGTTTGATAAAGTGCTATGCTTCTCACATGCACCCAAATGTGGAAGTAGAACTCATTATTAACAGTTTAAAATTTTTTGTATAAGTTTTTTTAATTTATTTTTTAGATTTTAATGTTTTTCATTTGTAAATTCCTTTTATGTTACTATATAAATCAAAATATTATGACTAATATTGATCACCTTGAAAGGAATTGTTTGTGTATTTCTTTGTAAAACTTCTTTATGAAATAAAACGTTAATTTTTTATTCAGGTGTAATTTCATTTAAATCGGGTAATTATTCTTCATCTTAAGTGTTATTTTGAATTTTTCTGGTGGTAACACTGCTCAATGGACTTTAAACTATTGTTGCTTTTACTCTTCATGGTTATTGTTGTTTTTTTTTTATCTTTCCTAATCGTTTTATTTTCCTTCAACTGGCAATGCTGACTGTAAAATAAATGTGTTTTACCATGAACTTATTCGACATTTATTCAGTGGTTGTTTTGTTTCTGAGTTGTTAGTATTCATATTCTCTTGTTTAAGTAAACAAATTAAATATCGAGTGTTTGTTGCTTTCGTTTCATAGTTATTTATCTTACCGAGTACAAACGAAGCGAATACAATATTATAATGAAGGTTTCATGAACATCATTATTAAATTTCATGCATATGTTTAATGTTTAAACGATGGCTTATGAGAACTAAATTAAAATTTATATGTAGTATAAACTCAACAGCTGTAAATCAGTATCCAGTGTATAAAATGTAGTTTAAAAAATTACATGTGGCAACACTATGATAAATGTTTTCAAATTCATACAGACCATAGTTCAAACGCCCCATTTCAATCGTTTAGCGATGTTTTTTTTAAATGTATGTTTACTGATGTATCGATTTGTTGGTTGAAACACTTTTTAAACCAAAAAGAGAGTTTAACTTGGTCTGATTGATTAGCCCTAATTGGCAACACTGCTAAAAGAGATTCTTGTGTAAAAGCATTCGAAGCACAGGCGTTTTTAACAGGCAAATGGACATGACTAAGCAGACTTTTCATTATTCTAGGGCCAGGACATCAATACCATATATTTCATAGTGCTACACACGAAATAACAAACTTAATATACCCTTTCGTAGTGAAGTAGAGGGTAGAAAAATCTGTCAAATCAAAAAATAATATTACAAAATTCCAAAGCCTGATTTTTTTGTTTTGCCAGCAGCAGCTAAAACTGTAAAAAAAATTCCTACCACAGCTAGACATCACAGAGCCAATAAAAAAAGTTGTACTCAACTTGGATATTCTATCAATGACAACTTTGTTAATCAAACGATTGGTTATATTTTTTTTTCAACAATTGTCAAATGACGAAAACGTTTCTTGCATCGGAGTTGGTTTAGTATTTATCACAATACAATAACAACAAGATGGCGGTAGTAAATTAAAAGCGATCATTTAGTTGCAGCTGCTGCCGTTACTGATGTCGGCCTGTCAACGCATCATCGTAATTTGCAAAAATATTGTAAACTTAATTTCCTAAGAGATCATGTGTTCGTTTGAACGTTTATTATGTGCGATCATTATTTAGTTTTATTTCATTAAAAAAAAAAAAAACACAGAAAAAAATTTTAAACTGCAACCCAAACAACAACAACAAATGCTATGGAAGTCATCATCAGCTGCACATAAAGTGCCGTCATAAATTGAACTTTTGCTGACTGTACGCTGTGTGAAGATTTCAAATCAACCATTTCATTCCTTCATCCATTTCCACCATCGAACGGAGAGACCAACCAACAGGCGTCGAACGTATCAGCCATCTTACCAACAATCCAATCATTTGTGCAATACTAGAATTCAACTACAAACTTACGACAGTAATAAATTTTATAAATTCATACGAATTCTTAAAATGTTAAAGTATTTTATGGAATTTACCTACAGAAAAAAATTTATAATATAATTTGCGGAAAATAATAAATTTCCTCTTCAAAGAAAATTAAAGACGTTTAAAAAAAATTAAAATAATGTTGTTGGCATAATTATTGTTTTATTATTAATTTTTTTTTTTTTATGTTAAAAATCGTATTTGTAAGATTTTTAATCTCATCAGCCATACTACACTGAGAGAAAAGGCGTCATAACGATGATGTATTTTGACATCAGTACTATGACAAGTGTCTGCGTTTTTGACCCCATAACACTTTACATCACTGTGATGTCAGTCTTAACATCACTTGCCCTAATTGTCATCAGGGTCAACAATTTCACACATTGGCATCACAGAAATGACGAAGAGGACTCGGTTTTATAAAGCATGTCATCAGTACAGTGACAAATTAAGTCATTGTAATTGACCTTAAGTCAAATTGAGAGAATATCATTATTAACCTATCAGTTTCACATGTTTATTCCGCCTTTTGGTGACAGAAGAACTCTCAATAATGGTTTTCGTAATAATACTACTTGAAAAATATATGATATATTAAGTCATCGCACTGATGATAGTTTGTCATTGCACTGATGACGTGATATATTATGCCATCGCACTGATAACAGTTTGTCATTGCACTGATGACAATTTTTCATTGCACTGATGACAGTTTGTCATCACACTGATTGCATGGTATATTATGTCATCCCACTGATGACAGTTTGTCTGTACAGATGTTTAAATACATAAGCGTTATGACGCCTTTTCTAACAGTGTACACAAAATGTGGCGTCCAATTGATGTCACTGTAGTCATAGAATACATGACGCATAAAATATGACAACATTTTAGGATGACGTTCGTTTGATTGATGTCACTTTTTGCATCATTGATGCCATTTGTCATAACATTGATGTCACAATTCTGATGTTGGGGCATCATCAATATGATGACGCGTTTTTCCATGAGTGTATAAAATCAATAACACCAAGATGTAAAAATGGCGACTTTATTAAAGAAATTTAAACGCCATAAATTTCTTTATTAAGGTGGCCATTTTTAATAATCCCAGGGATCTAAGTTTCTTTTTGTGAACATGAAGTTTAATAAAACCAACGAAAATCAATCAAAAACTCTATTTCGAATTTTTTTCTGTTGTTACGCCCTTTTGCATTTTAGGTGACGATATGTATTTTGTTTTTGTAGACATTTTTTGTGGCAAAGAACCAGCCAAAGGGGCGCTGAGCAGAACTGAAACGAACGAACATTAATGTGCTGAACGGAACACAACGAGGTTTGTACTATTTTACGAAAAACAGAACGCAATAAAATGTTCTCATCGAAGATCATTAAATTGTGAATTAAATCAAAAGTTAAGCACCAATTTCAATGCTTTATTCCTACATGCTACATGCTAAATGGCTCGTAGTTGTATTTTATGTATGTAACACCTTAAAATATTGATCATGGCTGGCTAACTGGCTGTCTTATGTAAACTTTGTGCGCAAAGTGCCTGTCGCAATTTTGGAGATAATATGATGAAATTTTGAAATTTGGTACATAGGTTCTAATTCGCACAAGGGCTAAGCCTAGTGAAAATAACGAGAATCGGTCCTTACTTTTATATAGCCCCCATACCAGCTTCTTTCCGAAAAAGACCCTATTGTGCCCATAAACTATCTTATTACATTGGCATTTAGACTAAATTTGGTTAGACGGTCCATATACAACTATAGCTCCCATACAAATGCCACTCCCGAAAACAGCCTTTAATGCCACAACTTCCTTATAAATGTTTGTATTTACATAAAAATTGGCGACACTAAATTTTACGATAGCTACTATGTCATGACAAAATGTTGTGCTGGTGGGTCCAAAGTTAATCATTGCTCCCATATAAACCCACTTCATAAAATAAATTAAAGCAAACAAATCTTATATACAGAGGTGTTCCGGAAATCGAAAACGCAAAACGCAAGAATTTTGAAGTTCTTTTTAATACACTCTTAATACAATTTTTTATAATTTTCCTTTAGAATTATGTTTAATAGAGAAATATTTGTATTCAGTGTGACCATTATGGCATTTTTGCAGCTAAATTTAGCATTAAAAATTTTTATTTAGCACTTGGCATTTTATTTAGCATTTTAGGAAAATGTTTTTATTTATATTTTTCCTGTCAGAAACAAATTTGGATATTCAAACCATTTATTTTGCTTTTAGTTTATTGAAGAAAAAAAATCAATTTTTTTAATGGTTCGATATGTTTTTCATCAGAATTTCTTTGAAAATTTGTTTACCTCAACAATTTTAACAAATAGAATTTGGGAATTTTTGTGAATTATGTTATATTTTAATAAACATAAACTCTTCAAAAGAGTTAAATTTTATGACGGCTAAATGAGTTTTATTTAAGACGGAAAAATAAAACCCTCTTTTTGAGAATTTTATTCGATATATTATTTTGACGTTGCAAAATAACTCTTAACTGTGGAGTTGAAGATCGTTTCTGAAAGGGCTCGTCCATACGAATGTTTCGGTATATGACAGTATAGGTCTCTGTTGATGAGTAATATGAAGAGTTTGTGAGTTTAATGTTTCTGGATAACTGTTATTTACGGTCCCTGGTTTTTATTTACAAGGTGGTCCTAAAACTTGTCCTAGCTGACTGTTATTGCTCTGTCTCTTGTTATATTGTTGTGATATTGAGGCCACCTTGCTAAGTTATACACAATTTAAATTAAAATTGAATTTCAAATGTACCAGATTGGTGAATTAAGTTTAATTTAAGTGCTTAGTAAAAAACATAATTATGCATTTAAAATGATTTTCGAAGTAATTGTGATTTAACATCATACCAAAAAAATATCTTGAAAGATTGCCAGATTTTACGGCCTTGGCGTTTTTTATGTGGGACTATCTAAAAGACAGAGTTTATTCAAATAAAACATAAACAACGAAAGACTTGAATGATATCTGTAGTCATTAAATTGCCTATTCAAATTTTCAGCTCCTACATTTTTAGCCGAATTTCATATATCAATACGCAGATAATTCATTTTCATTCGAAATGTTTTTATTCAGAATTTTAGTGCAAATAAAACCCGACCTTGAAAGAACCTGTCCATTAAATTTCTTTCACATCTTTAACTGCATCAGAATCAAAAACTCTACATCCATATTCCCTAAAATATTACTTCTCACTTCATATCCATTTTCATATTAATTTTAATTTTTTTTTTCTTATATTTAATATACTTATCATGGCATCTTGTATTGAAACTTAATACTAAAACACACAATGGAAGATTACTATCATGCCATGCTGAATTTCTACACGAATTCTTATGATAATATTGTTTTCTTTTAATATTTTATTCATTGTAATCGTCGTAAAGAATTCATAACTTCCCCAAGCTCATTTCAAATGATGAAACATATCACAGCTTAAAACTGTTCGCCAACACTCTCTATCATTTGGCAACAAACTCCCAAAGAACGTGGCTAAATGCCTAAAAAATAAACAAAAACAAGTTCGAATGTTATATTCGGCTGTGCCGAATCTTTGATACCCTCCACGAAGATTTAGAAATTTTCAGGATTGGACTAAATAAGTACGACAACAAAGATTAGCGTAAATATCAATGTTGACACTACATGGGTACTTACACCCGAATTAGGTGTAACTATTGCTGTCATAGGAAGAGCATGGACTCTTATGGCCAATTTTCAGTATTGATATTAAAAACACATTTATATTTAAAATCGTTTTTTTCAGTATTTATTTGTTGAATTTAAATATGAACTAACAATAATTAATCAAATCTTATCCTAATACATTATTTTATGTCCTCCCAGTGCCAGACAAAAAAAAAATTCTTCATCACGGTTTCTGCTCACATCCCTAGGGGCAATGGAACTTACACTTAACTTGTCACGTGACAAGCGATGTCCTACGAGGGGTTAATTAGCACCTTTTTGACACTTTGTAACAGGTCAATGAAATAACCTTAATGGAAACATCCAATTTCGATTAAAATAATGCCTGTCGCAGATATTGTCACAAATGAACAATGTCAATATGATAAATCCCCAACATATAAAGTAATAGAACTAGAGCGAATCAGCCACTACCCGCACAAAATCCAGTCACATGAATAGTTTTGTGCCAATAAACTTTCCTCTGGACCTACAACATTATCACCAGTTAAGTGATAGGTCTTGTTTTCAACTATCACAATTCGTTCCTTTGAATTATAAAATTTTGTTCACTGGCCACGGGATAAGTGCTTTAAGAGCAATTGACAAAAATCATTTTTTCGTTTGTATTTCATAGAATTTTTTTTTTAATTGAATCTGAAAACATTTCGCACGAAATACTGAACAGAGTACCAGGCTTTACTTCTAACTTTATGATAATTTGTTTTTTTTTTATTCGTAATTTTTACTTTAAAATTTTTTATTTTCTTTAATAAATACTTTTAGACGGAAATTGTTGAGCTTTCATTGCCTTTGCGCTTCTAAGCAATTTTAGAATTCCTTTGCCGGTTTCGATTAAGGCTGAGCAGATTTATGGAAATTATAGTCTCTAAATATGTTTAATACACATAAAATTGGTTTCGACATGTTTATCTAGAAATTTCAATGCACCCAAAATACACTCACCACTAAAAACACATTTTTAACTGCCTCTCTTTGTGATTACCTCTGTTATAGGGCAATTGACACAAAGTTCCCGCAGGGATATGTATGTATCGCTCTTCTGATTGAGTGAGTGCTGCAGTGTCTCTTCTCCTTAATCTAGAGTGGCCGCTGTCATTATTAATACTTCGAGCTAGTGGATTTGGGTGCGACTCAAGCCTTTTTAAATATTTTACTGCGTACTTCGCAATAAAAGTTTTTACTAATGGCACATTGAGATCCTTGTGAATATTTGAGTTTTTAACATACCAGGGCAGCTGTGATTATTCGAAGAAGTTTATTTTGGCGCCTTTGAATTTTTTTCGATATTCGAGGCCGAGGCAGTGTCCCATAACTGAATACCGTAGCACCAAATTGGCTTTAAGATAGAGTTGCAAAGGATTTCTTCCAATAAGGTAATTTATTTCAATTGCTTTTGGTTTCTTTTAAGTTAATTTAGTTTTTATATGCCAATTGCACGTTAAACGCCGATCTAGATGTATACCGAGGTATTTTACATGCGAGTGTTGAGGTATTATTTGATTATTGATTTTAATAGGGGGCATGTTTCCCGACGCATTGTGAATGTTATATGTGAGCATTTTTGCTCATTGATCTTTATCCTCCATTTTTTTAGCCACCTTTCCAGTTCAAATATATGATCCTGTAAGTAGCGAGATGCTTCTTGACAGTTTGCGTGAACGCTTAGAAAAGCTGTTTCATCAAAAAATGTTGAGTTATGGGTGTAGCTCTTTGTTGGCATGTCCGAAGTATAAATTAAGTATAATAGAGGGCCCGGGATGCTGCCTTGTGGGACTCCAGCGTTAATTGGATGAGGATAACTTAAAAAATCGCCTTCTTTAATAATAAATTGACGACGGACTAAGTAGCTTTCTAATAGCTTGTGTGTGTTTGCTGGTAAGTTTTGCTGCAATTTCAGTAAAAATCCTTCATGCCAGACTTTATCAAAAGCTTGAGACACATCGATGAAGAGTGCTGAGCAATATTTTTCTTCTTCAAAGGCTTTTCTTATAACATTTACTATTCGATGAGTTTGTTCAATTGTGATGTGCTTTCTTCTAAAGCTTAATTTATGGCTTAGAGTACATCTATTTTCATTTAAAATCGGCGTTAACTTTGACACTAGTAGTTTCTCAAATAGCTTTGAAATATTAGATAATAAGCTAATGTATGACTTAACTTTTGTGTGATCCTTTCGGTATCATGGTTACTAAAATCGTTTTAAATACAAAATTCTCTTCTTCACTTAATATTTACTTAATTAAAACTTAATTCAGCGATGTGGTACATTTAAATTCAACTTAAATTTGCATTGTAATAACTTGGGTAAGGTAATATTTTTTTGAGCGGTTGGTGCATATTTGGGCCATAATACCTTTCCTCCTAAACCTATTACGCTGGAATACAATCTCAAACTGCCTAAGAATCAAAATCATTATTTTTTGTTGAGTGGTTTAAAAGTCTCAAACTGCCTAAGAATCAAAATCATTATTTTTTGTTGAGTGGTTTAAAAGTGAGTGTGTTTTCAACTGAGAGGCAGACTGATCGGTAAACAATAATTGTTAAACCGTATCAGAAGTACTCAAGTACACATAATATATGGACATATCCACCGTAACAAAAAAAAAAAAAAATTTTGCAAATACGTATAGAAACGAGCTTTCCCTCAACAATTAATTTCAGTGTTTTTATCAAAAAAAAAAAAAAAAGTTGGGAATTTAGCTCGCCATAGAGCAATCTTATAAATGAAAGGACTTTGTTTTAGTATATTTTCACAGGAAAACAATCAAATTATATTAATGTAAAAAACTGTATATTTATTTATAACCTATTTCGGGATTTATGTATGCAAAGTCGAAAAAGTGCAACTTTTCTCATTCGGATATTTCAATTGCACGTTTTTTTTTTTTTTATTAAAGTACTTAAAGAAAGACATTATGTGTTGACCTTTTCTCTCTAAAATCTTTCGGAGGGTACAAAGACACAAAAAAGAAACTACTGTAATATTTTTCTTTGTACTATCTCATATTTCGATGTCATGTGCGACATTGAAAGCGTCGAAAGTAAATGCAGAAAGCAAATCAAATAACGAGGACAAACAGATATTTTTTTTATAAAATTAAAATAAAAGAACTCTTACTAAAAAATAAGAAAATTTGTGATCTTGGTACTTATATAAAGTTGGTCACGTGCGACATCGTTAGTGTGAAAATTAATAATGGAAATATTATTTCTTTTATATAAGTGAATTATTTGTGTAAACACAAACATTTACTTGCAAACTCACCTGTATAAACGCACTGGTTCTCTCGAAATATATTTTGCACCGTAGTCCTTTTTTGTATTTACTAATTACTTTTTTAATATTTATTTATTTAGCTTGAGGTCTATTATTTTTGATAAAATTATTTATTTTTTTATCCGATATTTCATCACACCTTTGACGTCTCCTGGGTCAATTAACAACTTAAAATTCTTAATAATTTTTGATTAATTCTAATTTTTTATGATTTTATAGCGAAACGAAAATAACGAATAAAAGGATGTGTATATGGATAGTATGTACAGTATGTGTATAGTACTACATACATATATTATTTTTGCATTTACTATCAAGTGGTCGAAATTCGGCCACCGGGCGAACCTTGAACATTGAGTACATCTGTTCATTTAAAATCATTTTAACTATGTTTGTTTCGAAAAAAGAGGAAAAGAAACAACATAAATATGATGATGGCAAAAAATGTCACGAGCGACAGGTCACATGCGACAGTACTTAAAAATAACTTTTAAAAAAGTATAAATCATTTATGGGTAAAATTAAAACCATTTTTAAGAGACGTAAGTGCAAAACATTTTAAAATAAGACGCATTAAAATATTGCTTTAGGGTTCGCTGAAATTTTCGTTTGAATTGTTGGCGTCGAAAACCACTACTGTTTTTTTACGTGCGAATGCCTTGTTTTTTGCAATTGTCTTTAAAAAGGAAAAAAATTATAGGGCTAGCTAACAGCTGATATTTTCGGGTGTGCGCACTATACGAGCACGCTCAGGTCTTGGCGCATCAGCAATGAAACCAATATCAGGAACTTTAGCAATACACTCGCGTATTCCGGGCACTGTTCGCCTTTCTCTACGACCAAATTTTGTACGACATATTCGTGCAATTTCCGACCAATTGTGTTTGTTTTGGAAATAAATTTCCAATAAATCCCAATATTGCTCCAGCGTAAATCGATTCATTTTCGTTCGTTTCGATATAATATACAAAATTTTGCGATAGAATATAATGACATAAGTGTTGCCAGATTAGAAATTACCGATGGTTCAAATTTAAACTTTACATGGTCCACCCTTTATAAGTTAAATCTATTGTCAAAATAAAAATACGTTTTATTTTGACTTTTTGTTCACTATAAATGTGTCACGTTCGACATGATGGAAATGCCCATATACAACCGAATCATGAATACAATTTTCCCGGGAGTTTCTTACTTTTCCCATTTTTTGCAATTAAATTTAAATAGGTAAATTGGAAGAAGGAAAATAGCTCCCCGGGAATTCCTTAATATAATTTTTTCGTCCTACTCTTTTGCGTTTTAGATGAATATTTCTTAGTGTTACACAAAGAATGACAAACATAATGTACCCTTATTTAACCCTAGCGATGGTGGAGGGTATAAAAAATTAATTCTATGAAGGCATAATTTACTGCAACACACAGATGCCCCAAACTGTGATGGGAAGGGGTAAGCGAGAAAGGACATCAAATGCTGGGGTGTAAATATCACGCGCTCTTACTGATTGTACGAGTAGTATTCCAAGCACAGCAGAAGATGTGAAGTGTGTGCTCTATAAACGCAAAAAATAATACAAAACCCTTAAAAAGCATAAAAGTATTAAAGGTATATGCACTTGAGACATTTGAAAGAACTCATACTTACAGTGAGTTTCTACTTGCTGTTTTATCATCTTTATTCATAAATGCTTACATAAAAATAGATGTAAATAAAAGGATGTGTGGTACCATGATGATGAAATCATGAAATTTCTTTCCTTTCTAACGACACCATCACCTTATTTTCATATTTAAGGCAAGCAGCAGCAGGCAGTACCACCTTAAAAAATATAAATACAAGACACACACACAAAAAGAGTATCTTTTGTATGTTTAGCATTTTGTTCTTAAAATCTATTGTAGCCTGAGTTTGAGTATGAGAGTATGTGTGTTAGTTGTTGTCACGTTCGCAATAGATCGCATAGGTTGCAATCTCGTTAATTAACAAGGTGCAAATTGTTAAGCGCGTCATAAGTGCTCACGTTGACAGTATAATGAATGTCATGTGCAATGAGCCATCTCTTTAGTTTACGCTGTCAGGCATTCATACTTGTACCGTAACGTACAGTGTGCCACCAACAAAACCAAACCATTCAACCAAACAAACAGCTAACGTATCAACCAACAGCCAGTAAAATCATCATAATCGTCATCATCAACAACATCGGCATAATCATTATTATTCTTTTTCTGCATCACCAGCATCCTGCCATCACAATTTTCATTGCATTGTTAAAGTTTATGTGTTTTAACAGCTCCCGGGAATATCATATGTTCATATAAATACAGTGTGGAGTAAAAGTGTTAAACAATTTTTTTTTTTCCAAAACTTATATAAAGATATTTGATGTAAGAAAGTTTGTAAAAATAGTTGAGTGGATTGTATAAATTAAAAACGCGGCTTCCGCAAGTGTTGGCAAGTGGGTTGGCGCACAGATTGAGAGACGGCCAGAAGGGCATCGGTAAATCAGCTTCGTTAGTCGCAAGGACCCAGAATATATACATTGTATAGTCTAAGATAAGTGCTGTAGAAATTACAAACGGAAAAAACATTTTTCACCTGTGATGAATGGTATAAAAACTTAAATTTTGGATAATTTTAGTGAGCAAATATTTAATTGTAGTCTTATTTCGTGTGTCTTTATCTGGCGACATGTTTTTTTATTTATTTATTTACTTAATTCCCCAACGAAACTAATATTTCTTAAGCTACGGTCACACTTATTAAACATTTGACCAAATAAGCATAACCACTACTTTTGTTAATAGTTAGTAAGACTTAACATGGTATTAATATCACAGAATAAAACTAATTATACTGCTAGACATAGCTAAAAACTGTGTTTTACTTATGTAAGATTTGGTATAAGTAACAAAATAAATATTGGAATTATGGGATATTATATTCTAGTTTGCACCTTGGTCCCGTTTTTTTCGTCAAATATTAGACAAGTTTGACCGTGGCTTTACTGGCTAGTATGCTTAAGCTAAATAATTATAAATACTTTAGAGCATAACAAAAAAGGACAAATTTAGCATTAAATTTATCTTAAGACATTTGAGAGGTGATCGGAGCTCATTCTTCGGATACGATCAACATTTTCGTAATTACACAGAAAGTATTGAAGTCTAAGGGGAATATAATTTCTAGAATGACGAATAGGATTTCAAAACTTAACCTTGCGTTGTGGGAATTCTTAGACAATTTCACCGTTTAACAAATTCAGGATGAAGGAGATGTTTATATATATCCTGCGATTTTTTAAGGTTGGAAGATTAATTAGTTTTAAACGGTTTTGACACGAAGGTAAATTGATATTTGGACTCCAATGCAGTTTTCAAAGACAGAATAAAAGAAATTGCTTCTGTACGGATTCCAGTTTTTTTAGTATGTATTTCATACTGGTGGTCCCATACGACCGAGGTTTTTCCATAATAGGTCTCACTAATGAAATATATAATTCTTTTATATCATATGGATCGTCAAACTACTTCTCCAAACGTTTCATAAATCCAAGGACACATTTGGCCTTGATAGTCGGCGATATGTGCGCATCAAAATACAATTTATTTTAAATTCGTATTTTCATTATTGCCGCATCTATTTTATGTATCCGTTTTAGAAGACATTTTCTTATAAAGAATACTTTTCATATTGAACGATATTAAAAATGATATAGTGTTTCTGGCACACACAAAAAAATATCTTAAGAAAATTGTAGGCCAACAAACTTTTTATTTGATTCAATGAAAAAATTTATCAAAATCGCACTTTGTAAAATAGCACGCAATAAAACATATTTAATAATAAAATAATTTAATATTTCTTCATATTCAATAAAAAAAAAACATTTGAATCAAAGTAAAGACAGTTTTTTTACAAATCTTGCTCATTTTTTAATAGCTTTGATATCGTTGCAAATAAAATTTCAGCGTTTGTAATTCTCATTCGCTTTACAGTTTTATATGTATAATATCCTAAGCTTTTCCAAAGTTTTTGGAAGAAGATTTCCTGATGATCTGGCCTAAGCAACCAGCAAAACATTTTAGTGTATTTATCAAAGAATAAAAATTGGGAATTAAGCACTTCGTAATTAATGAATAAATAAAAAAAGATTCGATAAACATTTCCCAAAATTTATTTTGAAAAATCACGTAAACATATTGGTAAAAAAATATATTTTTGGCAACAACTTTTTTTATTGGCTCAATAAACTTGATTGTTGACTTAAAATTCAATAACTATACCTACAAACTTTTTTATCAATACCGCAAAAATCGTCATCGCAATAAATTCAAAAATTTTTTAAACATGCGATTTTCGTATTCACTTGTCTGTTTCACTTTTGTTGTATTCCGCCCTTTATTTACAGAAGAACTATTATAAGACACCAGCAGCATACCCGATATGGTTTTCGTAATCATTCTACTTTGAAAATTTGATGTATTTAACTGAATAATTAAAAAAACATAGAATATGGGAATTTTTGCATCTTATTTTACTTTTTAAACATGAAAATAATGTTAATAACACAAAAAAGTGGCATCGAATTAATGTCACTGTAGTCATATCGTAGAAACGCATAAAATACGACAAAATTTTAGGATGACGTTCGTAATTGGATTGATGTCACCTTTTGCCTCATTGATGCCATTTGTAATAACATTGATGTTATAATTCTGATATTATCGCATCATCAATATGTATATGCATTTTTCTATGAATGTACTGGACAATGTGTTTATTTCATCGAGAATTGTACAAGAATACCAGATGACTCTGGAGGAGTTACCGAGACATTAATTGGTTACCCTTGAACGGGCTTGTGGACAAAAGAGTATACAAGGAAACTGTATAGCTGACTCATTTGCGCATGCCGGCACGAGCTTAAATCGTAGCGTTGTAATATGTGATAAAGGTGTGCCACTCTCAAAGAGAAAGTGGCACACAAATTTCATCTAACTGCTAAGCAGAGATGGTTCGATGACTGTAGGGAAACTAAACAAATCTGGCCCATTTTAGATGGAAAAAGTACTCAGCAAGCGTTAAAGATGACCAGGCTTCACCTCAGGAACCTAACTCAGGTTATAACTTACCATAGGCCCATTGGAAAATACGCCCAGAAGACGGGGCTACCCTATATTAATATTGCCATGACGAAGAAGAAAAATATGGGTCAACGGAAGATTTTCTTTGTCTTCATCAAGCGTTCGGGGGACCTAACCCCCTAACTGTTTGATCAAAGAACCCTTGGAGAAAAAATCAGTATATTTGCTACTGATTTAATAAGGACTAGAGTATCCACTCAATTAATCGTTGTTCGATGAATCGAAGATATTTTTCGCCATTATTTGATCGAATAATTAAAATAGCCAATTTCAAATAACGTATAACTCGAACAATTTATGTCAATTAATCGATTAAAATTAATTTCTTAGAAAATCCTACTTTTTTAATATAAAAATATTTATTTTGTTTTTATTTCTAACAACTAAATTACATGTTGTTATATTCTGTATCTATATATTAGATGTGGGGGTGTGTGAGACAAATTATGTAAGAAACAACTAACGGCTTATTCCATACGTAAGAATTTTCTTACTAAAATAGCGCGTTTTTTCATATTAAGTTTGACGTTTATAGCAAAAAAAAAATCATCAGCAAATATAAATGAGTAAACCATGCACTGTCAGATTATGTTTTAATTATTTTTACCCGAACGTCAATTTCTTTGTTACCTCATACTATCCATGGTGGAATAAGTAGGTGGCAGCACTACGGCAACAAAAACAACATTACAACAAAAATGAAAAATAAGTCAAAATAAGTTTTTGACGTATACGGAGTCAAAAATTATATTAAACTAAAATCAATTTTTGCCGCCGAACGCAATGAAATAAATTAATTTTTAGCCAATTTTTAATTCGCTATGGTTACTATCTTATTTAATTTTAATTTAAATAATCAAAAACTCTAATACAATACAATAACAGCACAAAACGTGGACTTTTTGTAAACATAAACAAAACTTTGACATAAGACTAGACAAACAATACAAGAGCAAAAAATCGTCATCTGGCGTAGTAATGCCACCTGTTTATTTCATCATGGTACTATCCAAACGGCTGGATGGATTTTGACGTTTTCAGCCATGTTCGGTAAATCGAATAAATACGAGTGAAATTAAAGTGGAACAAACTTTACAAACGATCTTGTCTTAAAAGTTTATATAAAATTCCCTTTTATATATTTCATACTTTGAGTTCTTATCTAAACCAGAACATCTCTTAAAATTGGGAAGAATACGATGATTCAAAAAAAACATCTCCATTGATTTAAATTTTACTCTTTTTTCAGGAATAATAAATTAGTTTAATTGAATAACGAATAATAAATTGGTATAGGTTAATTTTCATAACAGGCTTTCTGGCACCTCTCATTATAAAAATGTGAGAGGAAAGCCTATGTTGAATTCCAATATTAAGCTTAGCAGGCGGGATATAATTGCAAATTAAACACTGAAATAAAATTAATGGACCCCAACTGCTGCTTAACCTAATGCATTTATTAAACTTTGGCTTTCAGATAATTTTCAAGTCTGTTCAAGCAAAGTAGTGTTTACTTTGTCCATGGAAGGGTTATACATATATAAGTTCGTTTCTTATGTAAGTTTGTCATTATGGATAAAGTTCTACAATATTGATCCAAGACCCTAAAAAGTATATATACGATGAATTCTTATGAGTAGCGGAGTTGATTAACCGATGTCCGTCTGTCAGTTTGTCTAACCGTTTGTATGTTAAAATGGGGTTTTCGAAGACTCTAGATATGACGGGGACTACATTGTTATATCTTTATATCTTTATTAGGTTGCCAGAGCAGTCCAAAAATGGCTGAGATATGATCAGAAAACACCGACTGCCTCTAATTCTTACCCATAAATCTCTTATTTTTCCCATTAACGTTAACTTTTTAAAGTCTTATAATAACATATTTACTTTATTTTTTAAACAAACCTAAAAGAATTTTAGAAGCGAAAATCAACAGAACCGGTTTATAAATAACCGAGTTATAGACAAATTAGCGCCGTAAAAACTGTATGCTTTTCAGCAGGGTTTTGATTTTTTAATTATTAATTTTATTTAAAAGTTTTCGAAATGTATCTGTAGGATAAATGAATTGTTATTTTATTGTAATAATCGAGCAAAATTAAAATTAAAAAATCAGTTAATTCCTTACTCGAACAAAACCGTAAGTCAAATAATTGGATACTCTAATAAGGACCCACTCCTTCATTGAATCAACCGGTTCACTAAGGAACAATATTAGCAGACAGCTAATACAGAGGGTCTGGGAGACTGTAACACTTGATTTCACCAATGGACACTAACCTCACGTATGTATGTAGAATATAAAAGGCCATAAGCACCACGACCCATCTGGTCGACGATCAGGTTCAGGCTACGTATGAAGCCCATTATCCTGCCCCGTAAAAGATCATATATTTCAGTTGGGCTCATCATTCGCCCCTGAGAAATTTCTGCCTAGAAGTCCCCAATGGAGGGAGAACAGCAGAGCAGATGTTCTGAAGTTTCGTCATCAGCCACACAAGATCGGCATATCTTGATACTAACATTTCCCATTATAATCTGATGGTATCTTAGACCACAGTGCTCCGTAAATAGGCCAATCTCACGTAGGGGCTAGATTGATTTTTTTCCTTATGCTAACTCCACAAAGCTCTACGCTTATCTGCAGGAGGCCAGAGCCTCTAGCGGGAGTCGAACCCGCAACCCCCTCACTGGCCGACTTCTCTGTACCAACTAGCCTACCGGGGTATCCTTTTGGTATTTACAGTTTTAATAATTCGAATTGGAAAAAATATCATTCGTAGACCGTATTGAGATTGTTCTTTATTGCCAGTTTTCTAAATGATTTTGCCAAACTAGAATCTACATATTTTAAAGAGGTACTACATCCTGATAGCCAGAGCTGTGGATTCGTCAAAAAATAGTTCTAACTCCGACTCCGACTTCAACACCAACTCATACTATTAATTTTTTAAGCCGACTCTGACTCCTACTATTACTATGCTACATGTATATGAGACTGGTCTTTATTTGACTTTAAGCTCTTTTTTTAATGAAGTAGCTTTTAAATGGTTAAATATAGCATGAAAATAAAATTTTCGAATCGATATTTTAAATATTGCGTCGCCAATTTCAAAGAATTTTTATTTTGGAAAAATTTTTTATATTTCGGTGTCGCGAAATTTTGTGGGTACCTCGACTCCGACTCCGGTACAAAAACCTCAACTCCGATTCTTCAACTCCGACTCCACAGTCCTGCTAATAACATTCTTTTTGTCCGCCAATGTGCCCCTATTTTAATTACAAAGCGATACTTGTCCTCTTTCATTGTTCACAAGTATGCCGGCTCTGTGCGAAAGCGATTTTCTGAAGGGAATCCCTTATGGAGGGAACACAGATCCCACAATTAGAAGAATTTTTTATTTTTGCATGCGTAAAGTTTTTTGTTTTTTTTTCGATCAAATCTTTTATTAACTAACTAAAACTTAAACCCAATTTCGTTTGTTACTGTTTTCCCGCTGCTTGTTAAATTTAAATATTTTTTCGTACTTATTTTTTAAATTAACATTTGCAGGCATGTTGCTGCCTGGCACTCGTACTCTCAGATTGTATTTATATTTAACCAAACCAAAACAAAAAGGTCTCCAGAGTCAGTTTTATTTATATTAATTAATATAAAAACATGAGCTTATTATACATACGAGCGCGCTTAAAACTCTAAAGATTTTCTTATCTGCAGGTATGAAAGATGCAAAATTTTTTCCACTCAAGTGTCTCTTAAAGGATGCCTGCCAGCCGTGTTGCATTAACTGTTTTCATATTAATTAACAGGGCAACGAAAAATAAAAACTGCATATTTGAATGAAAACATGAAAGATAAAATATTTTGTTTATCATGTAGATTTTGTCAACTGTATTAATAACATGTACACCTTATTACGTGATGAAAGTAGATTTAGGCGGTTGCGATAAGTTTTTAATTTTCGTTTTTTTTTTTTGTTGATTGATGGGACAGATGATATAAACAATATAATCTTAAGGTTATCATATAAAAAATTATTATGGCTTTAAAGGTTATTACCGATTACATATATTATTGTAAGTAACTACTCTGTAAGCTAAATATTTTATGTAGTAGTCAGTAAAAATATTTTGTTGGCAGTTCGAAAACTTCAAAGCTAAACTGACCAGAGTAGAGAATAAACACGACCTGTGCTCAATAGTAATTCTACCTAAAACTCAAAATACATATGGGCATTTCCATGAGCATGTCAACCACGACTCAAAAAATAAATAGCTTGAAACCATTTTTCCAAAATGGTAGAAAGTAAAATAAACACTCAAATTTTACTATGCAAAGGGGTTTATAGCTTATTACAATTTTTAAAGAGCAAAACATAAAAGTTAAAACTGACTATCTGTTTGATTCATTTTTAGTAACTGCAAACAACCATTTTCACTTTTCTGCCCATTAAATACAGATACTGGTTACATTGGAATTATACCTTAAAATTAATGTTATAACAACAATGAACAAAATTCACGAGGAGAGACCAAATATAAAGTTCGATTAGCGGTATATTTTTTGGTTTGTTTTGGATGCTATTTCAATGTCACGTACGTGGTGCAAAAACATCATTTGGCTTTGTCATTTGTATTTGATCAGTCGTACGTGTTTCAAAATAAAAGTTCAAAGCAAGATATTTGTTGCTAAAACATATTGATCGGGTTGTTTTTTTAAATAGGGAGGATTTCATGTCAAGTGACCCTTTTCAACTTTTGAAATCAATGTGTTCCGATTTGGATGAAATTTGCACCAAGGTTAGTCCTATTGGATAGTAGATTAGACACAAATTTTCAAAATTTTTCTTTTTTTTTAAATTAAACATTTTTTTTTTAAATTTCAAACTTATTTTTTATTTTTTTTGAAGCGGGTATTTTTTTTTTTTTGCTCAAAATAAAGCTTAGGTCTTTTCCTTTAAGTAAGCTCTGGTCACTATTTGGGCCGCGAGTGGGTTATGTATAAAAAAAAATAATTTCTAAATCAAGACGAGGATTTTTCAATTTTCAAACTGAAAGATGCACATTGAAAACAATCATTTTGTGCCTAATCTACTATCCAATAGGACTAGCCTTGGTGCAAATTTCATCCAAATCGGAAGACATCGATTTCAAAAGTTGGGTCAATGGACATAAAAGTATAAAAAAAATGTTATAAGATATTAAACGTCGTCACGTACGATATTGTATGTACTATAAATTCAACTAAATGTATCATTTTATAATGTTGGTATTAAGTTGAAATTTGATCAAAAATTATTTTCTTGCAATCTTAAGCATCTAAACAAATATAATTAGTATCGGTCCTTATTTGACCATAGCACTCATTCAAATACAGCTCCAGAAAATATGTAGCTTTTAATGTTATAACTTCCTTATAAATGTTGGTATTGACATACAAATTGGCGACAATAACTTTTACGATAGGCACTATGTCGTGATAATAATGTTGTTCTGGTAGGTCCAAAATTAACTATAGGTCCCATATAAACCCCCTTCCTAAAATCGCTGAAAGGCAAGCAAATCTCATATAGATGAAGATATATAAATAATATTCAGCACAAATAACTTTTATATAACTCTTAACGTCACACAGTGGCGCCATTTGAGTTTTTTCGTTGCAAAAATCATATCTTTTGAACCGAATAAGATAATTGAACAGTTTAAACAGCATATGATAGATAACTGTTCAGCCTATGAAATGAGCGTTTGGAAAGGGTGCTACGCTTTGTACGGGCCTATTTATGGGTTATCAAAGTTAAAATTAGTAGAAAAATCAATTTTATGGTAACTAAAAAAAATTATTTTTACATTTTTAGATTGTTTTTATTTTTTTTCTTAAGGGTTTTATGTTTTAAATTATTACCCAACAAATTAAAAAAAAAAATTATTTATTTTTTTAAATTTATTTTTTCAATTTTCTGTAAAATATTCATCACAATTCGTAAGAGAAGGTATATCTAAAAGACTAACAATTTCTAAACTATAATTATTTTGTAACTCTATTCGTGACTTCACATGCCGCAGGGAAGAAATAAGTGGATCGGAAGATGCTGCCAACATGTTGAAGAGGTCCTTATTTTGCCTTACCCTTGATGCTTTGAATGTGTTCTGCAATCTATATTTTTTATAAAATTTGTTAAGAGACTCCTGTGCTTCTTCAGAAAGCTCTCCAATTGGCAAAGACTGGTACTCAATTATATCTTTGCCATGCGCCAATATTTTATGGACGGTCGGGGTCAACTTCTTCTGTGGATACATTTCTGCTAAAAGAGATGCAGTTTTCGACGCATATTCTCCATATTTTGTAGAATTGACATTTTCTTTGCAGTTTAAAACATCCAAGATCGTTCCCAATCTTTTCACGATTTGATTGTCAATTCCAATGATTCTAGTTACTGCCTCATCATTTTCAAAAAATCTCCTAGAAGTGTTTCCATCGTTAGAGTTACCGTATCCGTGCTTGGGACAGTCTACTTTTAGTCCAACTTGTTTCAAAAAAACCATCCTGTATTTGCTTCTTTCTGATCTTTTCCTTATCCTTTATTGATGTATTTTCATCGAAGTTTTCCTCCTCTTGTGGTAGGGTATATGCCAGTTTTAGCAAGAATTCCATACACCTTATCCTTGCGTGCAATGGTGACATTCCATATTCGTAATTCTCCTCATTTGTAGAATCGTTTAAATTACCAAAGTTCTTCTGACAAATAATAATATAAAATCGATAAAAAAAATATAAAAATAATACGAAAAAAGGGGTTTAGATAGGTTTTTGCTAAATTTTTACCTCCAATATAATTCTGTCTATGAAAACTAATTGAAATATATTATAATTAAGCAGAAAAAGATACTAATCTTAAACTCTTTACAACTAATTATATAAAATTGAGATGTAACATATTATATATGAAATAAATTGAATTGAATTGAAAAAAGTTCTTCTGACTCTTTTTGCAAATCGGGCATGACATTGTTGAGGTTGTTCCTGTCAGTTCGTTTACGACTTTTCCGTCAACCATGGTCAGGTGGAACTCGTAATTGCATTCAATATATTTTCCTTCTCCAATTTGCAGCTTTGTAGGCTTAATCTTGCTTGTTTGTTCTTCAATGTCCTTCACCGTAGTCCTTATGAGTTCTGCCGATTCCCTTGCAAACTGAAACATTATTGGTCGGCAATAATGCACTGATGACGGACGTGGATTTTTCCAGTGTAGGGAATCATCCGATTTTAGCCGCAAAGGAACAACAGATGCCATAAACATATTTCCGTCCGATATTGTAGCGTCATCGAAAGATATCCTTTGCTTATAAACGCTTTGTCCGGATGATCCATCGCAGCCCCATTTGCTGATCAATGTCAACTTCTCAGGAAGAATTTTCACTTCCGTGAAAAACTTTGGTGTGGTTGACTTTCTAAACAGTTCAAATAATTTTAAATTGTTCAACGCCATGTTTTCAGTACTTAAATTGTTTAATGGTTTCAGTAATTGTTGCGCCAACTTTCAGGCGTAGACTAATCCTGGCATTATGCTTATTTTGCAATATATAGGCTTATGCTACCATGCCTAAAAATTTACCTGTTCCCTGCATACATATGGATTTAGGCTAAATAATGCAATTTTGATATTATGCACGTGTCCAAATAAGATTTGTGCCTACCTGTAGGGACCATAAGTCAATATTGTTCCTGACCATTTGTACGCCAAAGTATTGTTTATGTGAGGTACGTACCTGCTAATTTCAATGAGTAGTTTTTTTCAAACTATTAGATCAAACTACTGTCAGTCAAAACATATAAGGGATGGACGCCATACAATTTCTGCAACCATGTCTTTTTGAACTTTTTTACCTCTAGAAGCCAAACGGGCACGTACGGGCAGATAAAACCTTTTGAATTATGTAAAGAAATAATCAAAGAACAGGTTTTGCACGTATGGCAAATATAGAAAAATATAGTTTTTTTTTATTTTCCGTCAAAGTTGAAAAATAGTGAAAAAACGGATAGTTTTTAAATAGTGATTTACCAGGAGAAACACAAAGCAAACAGTTAATTTTTTTTTTATCATTATACATTTAATAAATACATCAATCAATACAAATAAAAAATAAGGCGATTCGTTACCTATTTTTCGTGATATTACACCTGAAATCGCAACAAATTGACTAAAAATTGTGTGTTTTTTTGAAAACCGAAAGTCGGTCAACTTTGAACGGTTATATCTTCTAAACTAAAAATGTGATATTATTAAGAGTGGCATATTTGAAATCGTTGAAAAGTTTCCTATAACATGGGTTTATTCAAAACTTCGTCGGCACTCATGAAAATTTTGATTTTTGCAACCTCGCTTGCTCTACGGGCGCCACTGTGCGTCATAGCATAATTCTGTTCCGGCGACCATGATTGGCGATGGGTCAAAAAAGGGTACACTCTCAAAAAATTGTTTTTAAAATATTATGGTGTAGGGTATCATATGGTCGGGCTTGGCCGACTATACTTTCTGACTTTTTTGTTTTAAGTTTTTGTATGCATATATTTACCAAAAATATATTTCATATATTGTAAATACTATAAGAGAAAAATCTGTCACGTACGGTATGTCACGAACGATATTACATTTGGTTCATTATAAAACCATTCAGAAAAATGTTTTTCTTTAATTACGGATTATAACGGAAAAATATATGGTTAAAAGTAAAAAATTTAAAATAGGAAAAATACCTCCCACAATTCGCATATTTACGGATTTTTAACATTCACCCCAAAATCGCTTCCGTTTTATGTCACGTGCGATATACACCTATTTTGCTAGGTATTTTGAATAACAAGGTTCGAATGAAATAATTTTCTTTTCATATATAGTACCCTCTAAAGGAAACATAATGATAAATAAGTTTTCCAGTTACTACTATTTGCGCAAAAACTCTATCGCTCCGAAGGCGTACAAATGTCACGTACGATGACATGGAAATGCCCATATGAAGCTAGACAACGTTAACACATTTTTTATTCATTTTTATACCCTCCACCACCCTAGTGGTGAATGAGGGTAATCTAAGTTTATCATTCCGTGTGGAACTTTTTTATTATACATCTAACATCCCACAAAGTATATATATTCTGGCTCCTTGAGTAATTCTAAGTTGATTTAGCCATGTCCTTCCTTTTGATCGTCTGTCCGTCCGTTGAAAACACCATCACTTTCGAAAAACGCAAAAGAAAAGAACAATCTTGCTGTGAAATTTCTTGTAGTTATCCTAAGCAGTTTGGGATTGAAATCCAGCAACATTGGTTCAGTAGGATCATATCTATGAATCAAACTGTGGAACCACCAACCTAAAAAATTTTATAATATTGTTACAAAAACTAAAATGAATGGTGGAAAAATGCACGGAATGATATCAAATTTTGCACAAATTTTTTATAAGACTGTAAATCATAGTATTAGATTTCATGAAGATCGCTCCATAATTTACCCTGGGACTCATATAAACCCTGCTTCCGGAAAACAGTTTAGTACGCCTAAAACTGTAATAAATAACGCTATCATAATAAATTTTAATACTTCACAGTTTTATAGGACTAAATATCATGCTAAAAAACTTCTTAATTATCGGTTCATAATTCACAATAGGCGCCATATAAAGGCGCCATTCTAGGAAATTAACTTAATATGCCTAATAAATGAGCAGATATAGCGTTAAAATTTGTTCCAACTTAGCTTCATATGGATATAAAAAATGTAAAAATTGTGATATACGGTCCATAATATACATAATTGTCCCATAATAAGCAGCCTTCTCAAATTCAATGTAAATGCTAAAACAAATGTCACTACTGTATTGAAATTTATTCTAATCCAGGTTTTTAAATACCAGAAATCACTCTACAGAAATTTGGATAGATCCATAATTTACCATAGATCCAATATAAATTCTTCTCCTGAAAATCATTTTTGTTCGGCTAAAACTGTTACGAATCATGATATTTTTATCAAGCTAGTTCAAATTTCTAAAAAGAAAATCATAAAACTTTCCGATTGTTGGTTAACAATTTGATATATGTAGGTCTAAACGGCAAACGTCCGTTTTTATAAAGATTAAGTAATAATACAGTGAACTCTCGGTTATGTGAACTTTCAATATAGTGAATTATCCAGTAATGTGAACACCTGTTTTTTTATATTTACGCACTAAATAGTGAACAGAGTATAATGGCTCTAAATAGTGAACAAAAATGTTATCGATTTTTGTTTATTTTCTAATTTTGGGAATACCTCGCTCGATTGAATTAAAACTTACAACAATACATGAATACAAAATTTGAGTATTGTTAAATGAAGTTTATTTGTCTTTCGTTAAGGTAGAGTTAGCCGAACGTCCACGACCCCTAACGAAACGTCTGGTCCGTTTTGTTATGTGCTTACAATGTAAATGCTTACCGAATTTAAATGTCACGTAACGGAACGTCTCAATCTGTATAAATTAGAATTTCTTGCCGTCGCACAGTGGCGCCCGTAGAGCAAACGAGGTTGCAAAAATCAAAATTTTCATGAGCGCCGACGAAGTTTTGAATAAACCCATGTTATAGGAAACTTTTCAACGATTTCAAATATGCCACTCTTAATAATATCACATTTTTAGTTTAGAAGATATAACCGTTCAAAGTTGACCGACTTTCGGTTTTCAAAAAAACACACAATTTTTAGTCAATTTGTTGCGATTTCAGGTGTAATATCACGAAAAATAGGTAACGAATCGCCTTATTTTTTGTTTGTATTGATTGATGTATTTATTAAATGTATAATGATAAAAAAAAATTAACTGTTTGCTTTGTGTTTCTCCTGGTAAATCACTATTTAAAAACTATCCGTTTTTTCACTATTTTTCAACTTTGACGGAAAATAAAAAAAAACTATATTTTTCTATATTTGCCATATTTGCAAAACCTGTTCTTTGATTATTTCTTTACATAATTCAAAAGGTTTTATCTGCCCGTACGTGCCCGTTTGGCTTCTAGAGGTAAAAAAGTTTAAAAAGACATGGTTGCAGAAATTGTATGGCGTCCATCCCTTATATGTTTTGACTGACAGTAGTTTGATCTAATAGTTTGAAAAAAACTACTCATTGAAATTAGCAGGTACGTACCTCACATAAACAATACTTTGGCGTACAAATGGTCAGGAACAATATTGACTTATGGTCCCTACAGGTAGGCACAAATCTTATTTGGACACGTGCATAATATCAAAATTGCATTATTCAGCCTAAATCCATATGTATGCAGGGAACAGGTAAATTTCTAGGCATGGTAGCATAAGCCTATATATTGCAAAATAAGCATAATGCCTGGATTAGTCAACGACTGAAAGTTGGCGCAACAATTACTGAAACCATTAAACAATTTAAGTACTGAAAACATGACGTTGAACAATTTAAAATTATTTGAACTGTTTAGAAAGTCAACCACACCAAAGTTTTTCACGGAAGCTGCTTTAGAAGAACTTGATAGCTTATACGGAAATATTGAGAGAAGCGAAATTATAAAAAATAATTTTTATCTGATATATGCAAATATTAAGGCAAAATGGGTGAAATCTAATCGAACCATTCAGAACTTCAACTCTTAATACGAGGACTGGCTTAATGAAGACACCATCCTGGATATATTGGCAGTAGATAAACCCACCACATCAACCAGAGGAGCAAAAGGAAGGCCAAAGAGCAAAGTATTGAGGAGTGTTCAATTTTCACAAGAAAGAGGAAACTTGCCGATGCCACCAATGACTTGACCACGAAGCATTTATCGGACGCGCTGTCTATTAAATATACAAAGGATAGTGAAAGAGTTAGGTTGCAGATAACCAAATCTGTTGCTGATGCAAGCCCACTGCGACTAAAAAGGATTAAGGAAAGCATTCCCACGCCCACAAACGCACACATTAAAAAGTATGGTTTCGAAGAAGCCTTGACCTTGTTTATGGACTTAGAACTATCCAAAGAGAGAAACTGCGGGCATCTTTAACGCGACACGGCGCTGAAGTTTTACCCGGATATAAGCATATTACGCAAACCAAAATAAATTCACGACCCCTGCATATGGAGTTTACGGAAGTCTCTGCGAAAGCCAATCTGCAGGATCTCATGGGCCATACAGCAAAACGGTTGTAGGAGATTCTTCCTGAAAATTAGGTGAAAATTCTTCCTGAGAAGTTGACATTGATCAGCAAATGGGGCTGCGATGGATCATCCGGACAAAGCGTTTATAAGCAAAGGATATCTTCCAATGACGCTACAATATCGGACGGAAATATGTTTATGGCATCTGTTGTTCCTTTGCGGCTAAAATCTGATGTTTCCCTACACTGGAAAAATCCACGTCCGTCATCAGTGCATTATTGTCGACCAATAATGTTTCAGTTTGCAAGGGAATCGGCAGAACTCATAAGGACATTGAAGAACAAATAAGCAAGATTATGCCTACAAAGCTGCAAATTGGAGAAGGAAAATATATTGAATGCAATTACGAGTTCCACCTGACCATGGTTAACGGAAAAGTCGTAAACGAACTGACAGGAACAACCTCAACAATGTCAAGCCCGATTTACAAAAAGAGTCAGAAGAACTTTGGTAATTTAAACGATTCTACAAATGAGGATAATTACGAATATGGAATGTCAACATTGCACGCAAGGATAAGGTGTATGGAATTCTTGCTAAAACTGGCATATACCCTACCACAAGAGGAGGAAAACTTCGATGAAAATACATCAATAAAGGATAAGGAAAAGATCAGAAAGAAGCTAATACAGGATGCTTTTTTTAAACAAGTTGGACTAAAAGTAGACTGTCCCAAGCACGGATACGGTAACTCAAACGATGAAAACACTTCTAGGAGATTTTTTGAAAATGATGAGGCAGTAACTAGAATCACTGGAATTGACAATCAAATCGTGAAAAGATTGGGAACGATCTTGGATGTTTTAAACTGCAAAGAAAATGTCAATTCTACAAAATATGGAGAATATGCGTCGAAAACTGCATCTCTTTTAGCAGAAATGTATCCACAGAAGAAGTTGACCCCGACCATCCATAAGATATTGGCGCATGGCAAAGATATAATTGAGCACCAGTCTTTGCCAATTGGAGAGCTTTCTGAAGAAGCACAGGAGTCTCTTAACAAATTTTTTAAAAAATATAGATTGCAGAACACATTCAAAGCATCAAGGGTAAGGCAAAATGAGGACCTCTTCAACATGTTGGCAGCATCTTCCGATCCACTTATTTCTTCCCTGCGGCATGTGAAGTCACGAATAGAGTTACAAAATAATTATAGTTTAGAAATGGTTAGTCTTTTAGATATACCTTCTCTTACGAATTGTGATGAATATTTTACAGAAAATTGAAAAAATAAATTTAAAAAAAAAATTATTTTTTTTTAATTTGTTGGGTAATAATTTAAAACATAAAACCCTAAAGAAAAAAAATAAAAACAATCTAAAAATGTAAAAATAATTTTTTTTAGTTACCATAAAATTGATTTTTCTACTAATTTTAACTTTGATAACCCATAAGTAGGCCCCTACAAAGCGTAGCACCTTTTCCAAACGCTCATATCATAGGATGAACAGTTGTCTATCATATGCTGTTTAAACTGTTCAATTATCTTATTCGGTTCAAAAGATATGATTTTTGCAACGAAAAAACTCAAATGGCGCCACTGTGCGTCGTTACGTGAAAGTTGTAAAGCAGTGATGGCCTGCTTGTATATTAAATTGAATGTGGGTATTTTCGCTCTTTTTTTTTGGTACTTTTTTCCAGTATATCTATGGACTTTCGACAAAACGACTTACAATACAACATATTTCCATATATATATATATATATACATATGCTAAGATGTACAAAATAAGCAAATGCATATGTACATACAATAGAAATGAGAAATATATAAAAGGCTTTAAATGGTTACAAAATATTGTTTTGTCTATGCACATTTACAAAATAATACATGTAAATATGTATGTATATGCTAAAATACATATTTGTTTATTGTAAATCTATAATATAAATATCAGATGTTAAATAATTAATGTCTTTCTACTTACACTAAATACTGTTTTAATACCATTTTAATCACTCGGTACTTTTCCTGCACAACGGTCAACATTTAAACCTTTTGATTTCCCATCACTGTGTGTGTTGTTTTATGTATACTATTGCTTTTTTGTTTATGAATGTGAAAAACATATGACACGTTTTTAGATGTTCTATAAGTGCACCAACGTGCAAGCGGTCCGTTACAGTAAGTTACGGGAACAGCAACGTTCGCCTAACTCAGCCTTTACACAGAAAAATCACTTGAACTTAATATTTTTTTGTACATACATGTATATTAACAAAGATGCCTAAAAATGACTGAAAGTTTTAACCAAGTTTTAATCAATGAAAAATATGAAAACTTTTGGAAAAAGGAACAAGTGTAACAGAGGTTATGTTACAAATACCCAGAGTTTAAATACTTTATAGCAGTGTGACCATTTCGGGATTTTTGCTGCTAAATTGAGCATTAAGAACTTTTATTTAGCTGCAACATTTTTATCTTTAGAATCTTCTTACCAGTTGTGTAAAAACATTGAATAATTAGGGAATATTAGAAATGCTCTCATCATATTGATTGTAAAAATGTTTCCCATTGGATTTTACGATATATAAGGTCACGGAAATTTTACTTTTTATTGTGATAAAAATTCTGTAGTGTAAATGTTCGAAAAAAATTGTTTGCTCTAAACTGTTGAAAAAAAAATTTTTTAATGTTCAACTTTTTTTAAACCATAAGAAATAAAATGCAATAAAATCGCTTAACTTTTGAATGTATCAGAGGTTAGCGGACCCCTATATTTAATCTTAACTACTTGTGCTACATATTTTTATGTATCTGATGTTTTACATTAATTTACCCACTTGTTAAAATATTACCATTTATTTAAATTTCGTTAAAAAATAAGTCACCAAAATGTGTTCGAATAAAATTTCATACTGGTAATAAATTTTTAACAAAAATCTTTAAAAAGTGTTAGCATTTCATTTTTATCATTTTTAGCCATGTCTAAAGCAAGATTAAATTGTAAAAATTTTAAGCTCTGGTCGCACTGCTTTCTAGACTAAAGCAAAAAAACAGAGTAGAGCCATACAACTTTTTACAGTCGAAAATGCAAACAAATTCGATAATGTGGACTACCTTGGTTTTTATTAGTTAACATTATCGCGAGTTCACTGTATATAGATATCATATAGAGCCCACTCCTGAAATATTCGAAATGTCGGTGGAGGGTATCAAAGATTCGACAGAGCCGAAATAAAGCGAATAGGAGGCATTGCATTGTGTTGGAACTAGGAAAATAGGTTTTGGAGAAAGAAGGAGTAGTGCTTTTGAACATTCGACTGAAATTATTAGGTTATTATTCTACATACGAACAGTCCGGCCAAACAACGAAGTTTCCCTGTAATGCGTTGTACGATTCACCGGTCAATCGCCTACGAAGGGATGAGCTCTTGAGGAAAAACGTGTATTAAAAACAAACGTAACGGAGAGGCAGATAACTTTCTTCAAAAACATGGTTGTCATTTCAAATTAAATTGAGTTTTGCAAATGTTGAAGAAGAAAAATTATAGAAGACGGTGGCGCAAACGAAATTTTCGTTTTCGCTATAGATTTGATTTTTGAAATAGGGAAAAATTACCGTATTCGAAATTACAATACAATTTAAATGGAAATTTCGATCGATATCGAATACTGCAATTTTACCCCAGGTTTATTTTGATAGATTTTGAGTTGTGCCTGTTTATGATATAGTGTGCGAAATATCAGTTCTAAAAAAATTTTAAAAGTATTTTGAGTTTATTAAATATAATTCCATAAGATCGGGAATCAAATTATCCAGAGCCAGAGTCATTAAAAAAATGTAATTTATAGTCAGCCAAATTGACTGAAAGCACAAAACTCATGTTGAGCTGTGTAGATGTTAAAATCAATTTGAGGTCCCTTAAATTTAATAAAAAATTTTTTGCAAAAAAGATTGCGCTAAAGGGTTTTAAAAATATTGTTACGTTTTTACATTATAAAACGCGTTAAGGTTTTTAACCTTTGGGTTCTTTTAATTGCAAATCAAAATAAATACACACCCGAATTCAACTTAACAAACTTTAGTGAAATTCACTAAATTTTATCACTATTGTAAGTAATGAGCTGAACCGTTTAATGTCTCCAATCAAACTAAACTAAACTTTCATGAGTCAGCCTGTATTTATAGTTCAAAACTATTCCTAGTTGGTTCAAGAACCGTCTAGTAGTTTCTAGAAAATTATGTTCGAATTATTTTAAATCTAAAGTCTACAATTACAATTGCTAGAAAATTTAGTTACAGTGGCGTTCATAAAAATAGTAACTAATATGACATAAAACTATAATTAACAAGATAACTTATAACTAAAACCATAAATAATTCTTAGACAATGGTTACAAAATATTGTTTTGTCTATGCACATTTACAAAATAATACATGTAAATATGTATGTATATGCTAAAATACATATTTGTTTATTGTAAATCTATAATATAAATATCAGATGTTAAATAATTAATGTCTTTCTACTTACACTAAATACTGTTTTAATACCATTTTAATCACTCGGTACTTTTCCTGCACAACGGTCAACATTTAAACCTTTTGATTTCCCATCACTGTGTGTGTTGTTTTATGTATACTATTGCTTTTTTGTTTATGAATGTGAAAAACATATGACACGTTTTTAGATGTTCTATAAGTGCACCAACGTGCAAGCGGTCCGTTACAGTAAGTTACGGGAACAGCAACGTTCGCCTAACTCAGCCTTTACACAGAAAAATCACTTGAACTTAATATTTTTTTGTACATACATGTATATTAACAAAGATGCCTAAAAATGACTGAAAGTTTTAACCAAGTTTTAATCAATGAAAAATATGAAAACTTTTGGAAAAAGGAACAAGTGTAACAGAGGTTATGTTACAAATACCCAGAGTTTAAATACTTTATAGCAGTGTGACCATTTCGGGATTTTTGCTGCTAAATTGAGCATTAAGAACTTTTATTTAGCTGCAACATTTTTATCTTTAGAATCTTCTTACCAGTTGTGTAAAAACATTGAATAATTAGGGAATATTAGAAATGCTCTCATCATATTGATTGTAAAAATGTTTCCCATTGGATTTTACGATATATAAGGTCACGGAAATTTTACTTTTTATTGTGATAAAAATTCTGTAGTGTAAATGTTCGAAAAAAATTGTTTGCTCTAAACTGTTGAAAAAAAAATTTTTTAATGTTCAACTTTTTTTAAACCATAAGAAATAAAATGCAATAAAATCGCTTAACTTTTGAATGTATCAGAGGTTAGCGGACCCCTATATTTAATCTTAACTACTTGTGCTACATATTTTTATGTATCTGATGTTTTACATTAATTTACCCACTTGTTAAAATATTACCATTTATTTAAATTTCGTTAAAAAATAAGTCACCAAAATGTGTTCGAATAAAATTTCATACTGGTAATAAATTTTTAACAAAAATCTTTAAAAAGTGTTAGCATTTCATTTTTATCATTTTTAGCCATGTCTAAAGCAAGATTAAATTGTAAAAATTTTAAGCTCTGGTCGCACTGCTTTCTAGACTAAAGCAAAAAAACAGAGTAGAGCCATACAACTTTTTACAGTCGAAAATGCAAACAAATTCGATAATGTGGACTACCTTGGTTTTTATTAGTTAACATTATCGCGAGTTCACTGTATATAGATATCATATAGAGCCCACTCCTGAAATATTCGAAATGTCGGTGGAGGGTATCAAAGATTCGACAGAGCCGAAATAAAGCGAATAGGAGGCATTGCATTGTGTTGGAACTAGGAAAATAGGTTTTGGAGAAAGAAGGAGTAGTGCTTTTGAACATTCGACTGAAATTATTAGGTTATTATTCTACATACGAACAGTCCGGCCAAACAACGAAGTTTCCCTGTAATGCGTTGTACGATTCACCGGTCAATCGCCTACGAAGGGATGAGCTCTTGAGGAAAAACGTGTATTAAAAACAAACGTAACGGAGAGGCAGATAACTTTCTTCAAAAACATGGTTGTCATTTCAAATTAAATTGAGTTTTGCAAATGTTGAAGAAGAAAAATTATAGAAGACGGTGGCGCAAACGAAATTTTCGTTTTCGCTATAGATTTGATTTTTGAAATAGGGAAAAATTACCGTATTCGAAATTACAATACAATTTAAATGGAAATTTCGATCGATATCGAATACTGCAATTTTACCCCAGGTTTATTTTGATAGATTTTGAGTTGTGCCTGTTTATGATATAGTGTGCGAAATATCAGTTCTAAAAAAATTTTAAAAGTATTTTGAGTTTATTAAATATAATTCCATAAGATCGGGAATCAAATTATCCAGAGCCAGAGTCATTAAAAAAATGTAATTTATAGTCAGCCAAATTGACTGAAAGCACAAAACTCATGTTGAGCTGTGTAGATGTTAAAATCAATTTGAGGTCCCTTAAATTTAATAAAAAATTTTTTGCAAAAAAGATTGCGCTAAAGGGTTTTAAAAATATTGTTACGTTTTTACATTATAAAACGCGTTAAGGTTTTTAACCTTTGGGTTCTTTTAATTGCAAATCAAAATAAATACACACCCGAATTCAACTTAACAAACTTTAGTGAAATTCACTAAATTTTATCACTATTGTAAGTAATGAGCTGAACCGTTTAATGTCTCCAATCAAACTAAACTAAACTTTCATGAGTCAGCCTGTATTTATAGTTCAAAACTATTCCTAGTTGGTTCAAGAACCGTCTAGTAGTTTCTAGAAAATTATGTTCGAATTATTTTAAATCTAAAGTCTACAATTACAATTGCTAGAAAATTTAGTTACAGTGGCGTTCATAAAAATAGTAACTAATATGACATAAAACTATAATTAACAAGATAACTTATAACTAAAACCATAAATAATTCTTAGACAAATCTAATTTCGTAACAATATCAAGGTAAAATTTCGGATTGAAATTTTGCTTAACACGATCCAAATGTTTAGCAATCATATCTTTGATATGAGTATTTGTGACAGCGACGATGTTCAATAGAAAATCAAACCAATTTAGATATGACGTCAAGTACACGTACATGAGTTTGACATCCAGTGCCCATGTTGTGTAACTTAAGTGTGAACTTCTCGCATCAAAGAGATGTGAAACAAACAGGGGTGTTTTGTAAATCGAAAACGCAAAACGCAAGAACTTAAAAGTCGTTTTTCAATAAGATTTTTTTGTAGTTAAAGAAATGAAAATACAATACAATACAAATATTTCTCTATAAGAAATTTATCAAAAAATTGGACTATGAGTGTATTAAAAAGAACTTCAAAATTCTTGCGTTTTCGATTACTAAACTACCCTCGAAAATATTCAACCGTTTTTCGAAATGTAAAAAAAGGGTCTGGAACACATGTCCAAAACTATCAAAAGAGATAACGTCACACGTTATAAATATCATAACATTCCACTCGAAGCCGATGTGAAATTGCAGACGTTGAGAACGCCAATCACGCATATCGTTAACGGCACCAAAATTTACTTAAATTTTAATATTCGCAATGACGGCGGCGAAAATACAACCATCGGCTATACCAAATAATGTAAAGTACGCCTTAAATTTTTGCTGTTTACAAAATTGCTTTGAAAAAATGTTAAAAGCTAAATTTATAAGCCATTGCCAATGTTCTGTAACTCCCGCGTCGAGTATCTTTTCGATTGAAAATGAAACAAAAATGCCACACGCAGAGAAAAAACATGTTTTAGTATGGTCACCTCCAAAAAAACAATTTTTAGACAACATTTTAAACATATTATGTATGTTAATTTAACCATATTATTGTCACCGACAACCATATTATTACTTTATTGTGCTTCATCAAGAAGCTATAACCATATTATGGTTGCCTCTAAACGATCCGTGATTGCCTCGGTTCAAATCTCAGCTCAGTCAAGAATGAAAAATTATCAATAAAGTTTTAATTAATTTCATGTTGTACAATTCCTGTCTTCATAAAAATAATTAAATTAAATTCAATGAACTTAAGCCTAATTAAAAATATCTTAAATTTGGATTAAAAATTATCAGAAACTAGCAGAATGTAATAATGCATTTTCTGGTTCGCTACGGCCTTCGTATTATCTGTTTATGAAAACATTCTTATTCAAAGTTGTTTTTGGGAATACAATTATTTATTAAAAGATTTTATTTGTTGTGCTTAATTCTTTTTTTTTATTCTTGGTAGAAACAACTGAAAATTTATTGTTCGAGGATAAGCTGTTTCTATGCGCATTTCACTGGTTGCTGAGGCCAGATCATCAGGAAAAGTTTTTCCCATAAACAAAATGTTTTTTTTATTGGAAAAGCCAAAAATTATAGCAAATAAGACTACAGAGGGAATGAGAATTACACTCAAAAATTCTTATTTGCAACGATATAATGCTTAAACAAAATTCCAACAATAAAACACATTCTATTAAATTTTTTGTGTTATTTTTAAAAAATTTCGAGTTCTATCGGGCTTAAAAATAACACCCTCTATTTTACATTGATGTTAAAAACGACTGGGTTACTATTTAAAGCCCTAAATCAAACGTGGATTTAATTGAAGGAACTCCTGCACTTTTAAACTGATTTTTTTTAAAAAACAATAGTTCATGACCTCATCCTTGTTTTTTTTATTTATTTTTATTTTTTTTTTCATTCAACTATGTCTTTAAACTTCAGCACAATTTACTGCTGATTTAATTCTTCCCACTTTTTTATGTCCCTTTTCCTAATTTCAAAGCTTGTACTGCAAAACATTTTTTTGTTTCATTTCTTTCCAAAAAATCAAACCGCTTCCTTAAGAAACCCATGCTCTTTCCTGATTTCTATTTGGTTTTTTTTCTCTTGTTCCTGTTGTATTATTTTCCTACTACCACTCGAAACAATGAAAGTATGTTTGAAGTACTTTTAGAGTAAAATGCTTTTCAAGGATGTGTACTTGTGTACATTTTTGTTCCTAGCATCCGATTTTTTTTTTTTACTTCACTGAAGAGCTCTTGTTGTGTTAGTAAAACCACTTCAAAATATGGCGCGTTTGCTGAAGTATGCAAAATATATGCACTCGTATGAATTGCTAAGAAAAGCTGGAACAGAAAAAACAAAAATCGTAAGAAATTGTACAATATTACCATATGGAAGTAATCGCTCAAATCAAATGCATACAAAAGTTTCTTAAAAGTTCTTTTTTGTTTTTAAATACATTCAATGTAAATGGGTTTGGTAGGAAAAGGGTTATTTGTGTATTAAAATTTAGGGATCGGGGGAAAGAAGAAGTATTTTACAAAATTTAAGTTGAAATTTTTGTTCATATGTTCTTAAAGTATTAGGGTCTTTAGCGATTTTTTTCAGATGGAGTAACTTTTTGAATGATTGCAGAAAGTTATTTAAATTTTTTTCATTTTGTTTTATTGTTTGAATTTTAAATTATATTCTATCTTAATTAATCGAGCAATAGTAACTTAGACCTCCAGCCAGTTGTAGTTAAGCAAATGGGAGTCCCTGTCGGCAATCGAACATTTAACCCTCGCAATGATAGATAAAGGGAGCATTTACACGGTGTCTGCTTATTCCCTTTTGAACATTCTTTCAAAAACCTATTGTTTTTTCACTATGTTTTTCCAAACATGTCAGTTTTCATGTCTATTTATCTAATATCCATATACATACAAATTAAAAAACATGGAAATTCATAAAAACAAACATGAAAACTCGTTTCGTGTTTGTTTGACAACCCCTCTTTCTTCTCTAACCCGATCGCCTACAAACAAAATAAACGTGTTTGTTAAGCCTATAGTACACGGCATGTAAAAAGACACATGCGCATGTGGTTCTGACGTAATTTTGACGTCAATGCAAAGCCACAATAAACATTGCGTGTTGTGTGATGACGTCAAAATTACGTCAGAACCACATGCGCATGTGTCTTTTTACATGCCGTGTACTATAGGCTTTAGACATGTCTGAAAAGACACCATTAAAACTCCCTCTATGTTACGACCAACTAGCCTACCGGGGTAACTACCAAATTTTGCTTTTTCTTAATTTTCATTTATTTTTAAGTTTAAAATTTATTTTCCCTTATTTATTTAGGCGTTTATTCAAAACTTTCTCGATATTTTTTTAATGGTGAGTTTTTTTTCATATAATCAGGGCTGTGGAGTCGTCAAAAAAAAGTTCTAATTCCGACTCCGACTTCAACCGCTGAAATTTAAAATTTAACTTGTTTTAGATCTATTTTAACTCGGGCAAGCCTTTTTTCTATAATTTTAGGGTTTGAGAAACTCTTTCCCCTAATTTTTTTTTGAAATATTTTAATGGAGTTTTCAAACCTTTTTTTAATTGAATGTTCATTTTTTTTGACTAACGCATAATTTTTCGACTCAATATTTATTTAAGCGTATTTTTTAAAATTTAATTTTAGCTTCTTTTGTGATTTGTTTAAATGATGGGTTTTTTTATATTGATGATTTTTTTGTTTTTTTTTTTTTTTTTTTATTTGATAGCAAGAAATTTAGAAAATTTATTTTTCCTGAATTTGTGGCATTTTAGTTTTTTGGTTTGTTCTTTTAGAAACCCTTTTTCAAATAAGAAGTTTTTTGAATTCATTCATTAGGGAAGTAACAACACTTATTTGCCGATATCCAAAAAAATAACGGCGAAACCGATACCGGTGCGAATATTAAATTTGAATTCAAGGTAAAATTGATAAATCTCAAGTAGAATTATTTATTTAATATACAACATTATAGTGCAAGAGATTATAAATATTTAAAATTGAAATTAAGATTTTTGTAAAAAATACAAAATATTCTTAACTTTTTCGGAGATAGAAAATCCCTTCGAGAGCGATGCGACAGAACTCATGTTAAAACTTAAGTATTTCTGCACCAAGCGGATCTGCCTCGCTAAAAATATTAGGAGATCTAAGTTATAGCTCGACTACATCTTTAGCAGAACCACAGCTTAGGATGGTCAGATGCTCATTCTCCTCGGATTTTCTTATAGAATGTTTACAAACGCTCCAAGGGCTATTTTTAGACTTGTCAGAACTTTTACCGTGTCTTCCAGAATTTCAGAATGCACAGTCATAGTAGCTCTGTAAGACGTTTTTTCGATACAATTGAAGGCGATTACCATTAAAATATTCGAAGAATTTAAGATAAATAATTGGTTTCATTATTCTCTAAACACTCAAATCTAAGGCTAAGTAATCCGCCAATTTTTGAGGCTCTGAACTATTCCCTATCTCAGTTTATTTATTCATTATATTTTCTAATAACGTTCGAAGGCTGTTAACTAACGGAATAACGTCTGAAAATGTATAAGTGGCTTTACTAATGGATTTTGTACCCTCTTCGAAGTAACCTAAAATTTCCCGCAACATGATTTTAATTCTCACAAACATCTCATTAAAATTAAGCATAAAAATCTAAAAATGTACAAAATTTGTACGTTTGTTGTACTACAAATACATAAAATATTTAGCAGTGGTAGAACACTTCATTACTTTGGTACAAAGCACAACGGCTAAAGCTGGAGGGCCACACTGCGCGTTCAATTCGTTGATGCGTTAAAGCATTTGTCCAAAAAGTGGAATCAGTGTTATCTACTGTTTTTGACAGAAAACACCTATAATGGATACACGTATAGAAAAGATTAAAGGTGCCCGTAGACGACATGTTTTTTACATCTGACTTGTCAACTTTTCAAGTCATATGTAATTGTGAATGTCTGTCAAAATTGCTGTTTTACAGAAGGTTAATAACATTTGGTCACAAACGTACATGTAATTTGCTTCTGACATTGTCTTTGTTTTTTCTCTGTAGCTATGGAATAAACCAAAGTAGTTCTTGGTTTCAAAATAGCGTGCTGCCGGCACAAAAATTTTTATTTGCGCCGTAAAAAAGTTCAGCCATCTAAACATTTTTTTTTCTTTAAATTCGAATATACCAATTTAGGATATTATAATGATGCGTTTTTATTTATATATGTACTCAATTTCTATTCAATTGTGAAATTATTATACATATATCGGTATTGTTAAATATTAACTTAAGCCGGCTAATGATTCCGTCAACAGTGCACCGCCGCTGCGGGTTTCTTCCCGGCATAGATTTCTGACACAGCTGATGTCAGATGGTTTGTCAGAAAAAAATAGAGCACGCTCTTATTGAAATTTTGTCAGATGACTTTGCGTCTGACTTTTACAAATGCAATGTTTTAAATTTAACACACGACATGTATGTATTTCGCAGTGGGAAATTTGACAAGTCAGATGTAAAAAACATGTCGTGTACATGCAACTTAAGTGGGATTACTTTCCACATTTGCATGGGTCTTGAAAAAAGATAAATAACGTATCAAACGCATAGAACGCGTGGTGTGGACCTGAAGAATTAAAAGAAACAATTTATTATTCTGTTTTGATTTTATGTTCTGCTTTCAAATGTCTTATTTCATTTAGATGGAATGCAAAAAATAAAAGCTGAAAATTAATTGTTTTTTTAAAAAACTCTAAAAAAGTATTGGTGTATCGACAGTAAAATATCGCCATTACCGATATCTCGGCTAACCTGAAGTGTCGCCGATGTATCGGTATCGGTATCGGTATTCATTACTTTCCTAATTAATTTTTCCAATTTCATTCAGCAAGTGCACAGAAAAAATTATTAAATTTCTCCAATCACCAAAATTATTCCAAATTCATAATATCAAGCAAACAGGTTGTTGATTTTGCACCTATCACCAAAATGATTATATTGATTACTAAAAATTTTCAAATTTTGAAAAAATATTTTTAATAAATAATATTTTTAATTTTAATTAAAAAAGTGATCAAAAAACTTTGCCACTTCAAACAATGTGTTAATTTATTTAAATAAATATTGACAATTCCCAACAACAATTCTACATGTTTAAATTATTTTATTTTAAGCGAAAAAAGTCAATTAAGATTTTTTGTTATTTAATTAAAATTTTAATTGAAAATTTATTTCGAAACAACTAAAATGTTAATTAAATCAAAATAAAATTATTAATTTCCTTTCAACTAAAAAAATAATTGATTCAATTATCACATTAATTAAATTTAAATACTTTTTAAACCATTTTTTTAATTGATAAAACACTTTTTTCTGTGTGATTTTTATTTAAAATTCTCTTTTACCAATTTTTTTTTACTTTTATTTATCATTGTCCCATTTGGGCGGTTTGTCTGTTTATTTATTTGGTCAAAATTTAAAAAAAACGTTTGTTTTTACTTAAGTATGTACTTGAGGGCAAATTATGGCATTTGATATTGATCGAAATTACAATAGAATTTAAAAGAAAATTTCGATCGGTATCGAATACCGTAAATTGCCCCCTGTTAAAATTTATTATGATTTTGTGTTGTTTTTTGTAAGTTTTTTTTTTAATTTCAGCGGTTTCTCTATTTACTGGGTTTTGACTAGAGTTTGTTCCCGGGATTTCTCGTCCCGGGAATTCCCGGGATTTTCAGTTGTTTTCAATTCCCGTTTTCCCGGGAATTTATTGCGGGATTCCCAAGAAATTTTTAAGAAAACCTTTTTTTAAAACTTTAGTAAATTTATTTCAGATTTGTGTCTTTAGTTGTTTTATCCAACTTAATTTCACCACAATATTTAAATTTTCTACAGTTTAAGGCTTTTAAACTAATTTTTGAGCTTTATATTGGGCCTGTGGGCTTTATATTGGGCCTATGATAAATTATAGACCTATCATCACGAAATTTTATTTCTTGCCCTTGCAAACTGAAGTGTAAATTTTACAACATTATTATAAAGCTTTGCGTTTAAGGGCGCAGTAAATTGCTTTCGTAGATTGTGTTTCATATGTGACATTTCAAGTGATTTTGGGTCTTATAAAAGTAGAAAGTAGAAATTTGTGTGCATTTCACCACAAATTTATGTTAGTTTTGGTTGAGTTTCTAGGGAGGTAGTTCCACATTTGGGTGCATGACTCTTTTCCTACTGAAGCGATTCTGCTGGAATTCAATCCCAAACAGCCTAGAAGATCTAGACACAATTTGACATCCAAATGGCAAAATATCACATGGAATGACCAACTTACTGATTACGGGTTATAAAATTTTAAAAAATATGTTATGAAATATATGTAGTAAATGACATGTCTGCTGAATTTGTTAAACGGTAAAATTGTTTCAGAATTCTTATTTCGTAATATTGAGCTTTTAGTTCCTAATCACTCTCCCAGAATTTTTATTCCCGTAAGACTAATACTTTCATTCTAATTATGCAAATAAGCTCTGACGTATATTGATTTCTATTATCCTATTGGCATAAATATAACCTCTTAAGTGTCGTAAAATAATTTTAATCTTAAATTTTTTACGTTTTTTATATATAATAGATACTAGATTTAATTCTTTTAAACGTAATAGCCAATAAGAAATATTAGTTTCATTGGAGAAATAAGTAAATAAATAAATACAAAATTTTGGGCGGGGATCCCGGGATCCCGGGAATTTGATTTTTATTTCCCGCTTCCCCGGGAATCCAAAAAGTGCGGGAATAAAAAAACTCTAGTTTTAACGCATAAATACTGATTAGTTTTTTTTACCTTTCTATACCCTTCACCGAAATTAAAGGAGTATATTTAAGTTTCACATTCCGTTTGTAATTTCTACAATATTGATTTTAGACCCTATAAAGTATTTAAATTCTGAGTTCTTATAAGTAGCAAAGTTGATTTAACGATGTCCGTCTGTCTGGTAAAATCGGTTTTCCAAAGACCCAAGACATGGGGACTTGGTTGGTCTATCATATATGCTCCTGTAGGTTTTGCTATTGAAATTTAGCCTGATCAGTCCACAAATGGCTGAGATATGAGAAAAAAAACCACGACTGCCTCTAAGTTTACTAATAAAAACCTTGTCGCTGTTGTTTTTGGAAGACCCCAGATATGATGCGAACTGGGTTGTTATATATTTATGTAACATATAGTCCCGAAAATGTTGCTATCGAAATTCGGCTACATCGGTCCACAAATAGCAGAGGCATGAATAAAATACCACGACTACATCTAGTTGTACTTTAGTTTCTCTTATTGTTGTTTTTTTTTTATATCTGGAAAACGGCATGAACAAAGTTTCAAAATGAGGTACAATATTATTGAAAATGTGAGCGAGATTAGAAAAGTGGTCGGTCGTGGCACAATATATATATATTTATTTCTAAATATTTAACTTTCTATTCTTATCGCTTAAATTTTAAGGGCCGATGTTGATTTTGAATAAAACACAAATTATTTAGGAAATTATTGTAAATTCTTTTTATTAATATATTAATATAATATTGGTATGGTTCAATTATGTATGGAATAAAATATAGTCCAAATGTCTGCAGCGACCTCGGCGGCACAACTCCATCCGATGGTCTGAATTTTCGATGACGCTGAGGCATTATTGAGGTTCTATGCCGTTAATGTGCCAAATTATCTCATCCTTTAGCTCTTGAATTGTTGCTGGCTTATCGACGTACACCTTTTCTTTCAAATAACCCCAAAGAAAGAAGTCCAACGGTGTCAAGTCACATAATCTGGGTGGCCAATTAACATCGCCACGACGTGAGACATTGAATTTGTCGCGCAAAAGAGCCATTGTTTCGTTAGCTGTGTGCCAAGTGGCACCGTCCTGTTGAAACCACATATCGTCCACATCCATATCTTCCAATTCGGGCCATAAAAAGTTCGTTATCATCTCACGATAGCGAACCCCATTCACAGTAACTGCCTGACGGGCCTCATTTGAAAAAAAATATGGCGCGATGATGCCGCCAGCCCATAAACCGCAACAAACAGTCACTCTTTGTGGGTGCATTGGTTTTTCGACAATCACTCTTGGATTATCGTTCGCCCAAATGCGGCATTTCTGCTTATTGACGAATCCACTGAGGTGAAGATCTTCGAAATTTTCATAACAAGCCTGAATAACTTTAATGCGTTGCTCGATTGTGTATCTTTCCATGGCTCAAATTGAGTAAGTCGGAAATTGAGAAATGTCAAATGAAATGCAGAAAAAACTTGACGTTTAGGTGTGGTTCACATTTAACATTGGCCCTTAAAATTTAACCACCCTTTATATAAAATTCGGTATAGCCGTGTTTTTCCTTATTTGGTGTTTTTCGTTTTTGCCAAATTTCATTTATTTTTTTTTTTTTTTTTTTGGAAGCGGTATCAAGTTTAATTGGACGAATTTGTAGTACTTCGATAAATTTAGTTGCTTTAGGGGGCATTTATACGATGTCTTTTCAGACATGGCTGTTTTATTCATTATTTTTGAACATGCTACCAATAACCTTTTGCATTATTTATTTTCTTTTCAAATATTCCATTTTAACAACAAAAACAAATTCAGTTTATATTTTAAATGTTCTTTCTCTATGACAATAGGGCCGCAACATGCGTATGAAATATCTGGTAATACATCGTGAGGTTTGACTTATAATGTAAAATAAATGACATACATTTTAAAGTGAACTTAAAATTTTTATTATCGGTTTAAGGAATAAATAACGGCATTTTCTGTTTGAAAATGATGTCATGTAAATGTTGACCATGACTACGTCTGAGGTGTTCCATTCAAAAGGTCCAATTTTGGGTGACTCGTTCGAGCATAGCGACTTGTATCTCGCGAATAACACGAGTAATGTTGGCTTTCAAAGCGTCAGTCGTACCTAAATTATTCCTGAAGACCTCAGACTTTACATATCCCCAGAGAAGATAGTCCAAAGGTGTGATATCGCACGATCTAGTTGGCCAATTTACCGTAGCAAAACATGAAATTAAGTCCTTTTCCTAATGATTTCTCAACAAGCTCATTGTTTCACGCGTTGTATCGCTGGTAGCCCGTCTTGTTGAAACCAGAGCTCACCGAAGTTCCAAGGGAGGTAAACACTTTCTCGTAAAATAAAAACAATACATTACACTGTGCACGAAATTGACACTTTTTTTCGTGACAAGCTGGGCACCTATCGTTTTAACATAATTCGGGTACGCTGAATTCAGTGGTGCCCGCGGTTTTTTCAGATTGGCTCTGGTTTTCGAGATATACCGTTATTTCGAAAATGGAGGAGGTTGCACAACATATTGTCGCATAACTCAAAAACGCTTTAGCTTATTGAAAAAACTTAAAAAACCGAAATTCCGCGATAAAATTTCCTTTAAGAAAAGTTTGGAAAAAAAAATAATTTTTTTAACAAAATTTCGAAATTTTTGTTTTTAAAAATTCATAAAAAAATTGGAAAATGCAGCTATGCTTCTAATTTTTTGCAGACGTATAAAAAATTAAATTCCAAACAAAACAAGCCATAAATGATTAAAATCTGTTTGCAACTTTTGATTTCATTCACAAAAGTCGACAAATTTTAATTAATTTAAGAATTTCATAAAACGCAATATTTTGTATGGGAGCCCCCCTAAGAAGTGAAGATAAGGGGCAAGTATGTCTCGAGAAAATGTTAAAGACAAAAAATTAATTGAGGTCGGTCATACATTATATACCACTAGGGGCGACTTCTGGGAATTTATGGGACTTTTTCTTCAATATATTTCTAGTCTGCATTGAACATTTTGTATGGAAGCCCCCTTAAGGAATGGAGATAGCGGGTGGGTGCGTTAGAAATAAATGATTGCGATGAAAAATAAAGTGGGGTTTGTCATACATTTGACCCATCTATGGGCATTATAGGCGCTGCAGGGGCCTAATTTAAGAATTTCATTAAACGGCCAAAACGGCGTTTTATGAAATTCTTAAATTAATTAAAATTTGTCGACTTTTGTGAATAAAATCAAAAGTTGCAAACAGATTTTATCATTTATGGCTTGTTTTGTTTGGAATTTCGTTTTTTATACGCCTGCAAAAAATTAGAATCATAGCTGCATTTTCCAATATTTTATGAATTTTTAAAAAACAAAAATTTCGAAATTTTGTTAAAAAAATGATTTTTTTTCCAAACTTTTCTTAAAGGAAATTTCATTGCGGAATTTTGGTTTTTTAAGTTATTTCAATAAGCTAAAGCGTTTTTGAGTTACGCGAACATATGTTGTGCAACCTCCTCCATTTTCGAAATAACGGTATATCTCGAAAACCAGAGCCAATCTTAAAAAACCTCGGGCACCACTGAATTCAGCGTACCCGAATTATGTTAAAACGCTATGTGCCCGGCTTGTCTGTTTTTTCAACTAGCATAGTGTTATTAATCGTGAAAAAGGTAATGTTAAAAACATTATTACCTTGTTTGTTGCCATTGCGTGGACCATAATATGTTTCTTAACCATACTTCAACCATGTGTTTTCTCTTCGTGTACGCAAAATACGCGACAGGCCAAGCTGCTGAGAACGACGACGAATCAATTCGTAACGTTCTTCGCGTACACTCTCAGCTACAGCTGCTATATTCACTTTACTACGTGCTGGATGTTGTCTAACCGATCAAATTTGCGAATGGTGTTGGCAATAGTGGTTTCAGTAGGTCGATTATGCGCACCGTAATTTCCTCGAATCGTAAGAAAAACATTTCTCACAGAACGCTAATTTTCGTAATACAGCTGAACAATTTGGAGACCCTGTTATGGTGTGTCTCTCCAGGATGACCTACCAAACGATACTAAACGAAAATGACAAAACAGCTTGATATGAGTCACCCATGATCTGTGAAAATAAGCATATTGAAAATCAAACCTCACGATGAATCACGCTTTATATTAGATCTAAGTACGACGTAGATACGCTTTTAGCTTACGTCAGCTATTGTGTGCCTTTGTATAAAATAATCAACGTTTTAGTTGACAACGTATCTACATCGTACGCTACTACGTTCATACGGTGCAATTGTGTTCGTTCCCATGGTTATTTTTGTAAAAGATTTATAAATCAAATTTGGCAAAAACTAAAATATTTTACAATTTTAAAGTTTTTGTGGGGTTTTGGCTTTGCGAATACAATTGACTGAACAACCTCAATTAATGTAGCAAGCAAACCAAAACTGAGCGGCCTCAACGATTTTTGATTAGAGAACCCGATTTGGGCAGCACTTTAAGTAGAGAAGTTGTCTGTTAAAAAACTGTTTTTGCATTGATACAATTAAAAAGTAATGGCAAATTAGGACACATAAAACTTAACAGTTGCAACTACCCGGCAAACGTCCCGAGGTGGTGGAGGAATTTATATACCTCGGCTGCGCCTCAAATACGAAGAATGATATCAAGATCGAAGTTAAACGAAGTGCCATGCTATTAAATAGATGCTAGTATGGGTTAACCAATGATTTTCAGGCCAGGCAAATACCTCTATGGACGACCTGAAACAACAATGTACAAACCAGTGATGCAAAATGTGGCACTTTTGAATGTTTGATGGCCCTGTGGAAATCTATTTTGGCCCTTGCAGGTTGAAATTTAACTAACTACTTTAAATCGTTCAATACATTTTTCAATGTTATTTGTACACTGTTTAAGACACTACATGTATTTGCGAAATTGTTTTGATTGTTCAGGGCCAAATAAACCAAACAAGCGGTTTGATCTGAAATATAAAAAGACATATAAAACATGTTTGTGTAAAATCAACGTTTATTGTAGATATCTTGAAGACGTCGGACTGTTTTGATGGCTGGGTTAAAATAAAGCAAATATGGACAAAAATGCTTTATTAGTTTTATTTAAATATCCAGCCAACAAAATAGTCCGATGTATTTTGCTGGCTGGGTACAAATTAAATAATCAAATATATGAAAGTTTTTTATCCCTATCAAACATATTTTGGCCCTTTTAAATCGTCAATTTGGCCCAAAACAAAAAAACTGAAAATGCATCACTGGTACAAAACGCATATTCTGCCTGTGCTTCATTATAGCGCTGCAAGATGAGAACTTACAAAAGCAGATTAAGCTATGCTGGGTGCTTTTAATAGAAAAATCCTTCGCGAAATCTATGACCTGATCTGTTTAAACGATGAGTAAAGACGGCGAAGGAACCATGAAGTGTATGAGCTGTATCCCTATATGAATGTAGTTAAGTGCATCAAAATACAGCGATTGCACTGGAGCGACTCTCCAGCCAGAAAGACGTTAGGCGGCAATTACCACGGACGACGTAGACAGGGAAGACCGCGACTTCGGACAAGGTGAAAGAAGGCACACAGACCCTTGTTATCACAAACTGGATAGAGCTCGTGCAACACCAAAGTGCTTGGAAATCATTTATTAGACAGGCCAAGACCAGTTTGTAATGTCAACTTATTAAGTATGTCAGTCAAAAACAGTGAATTCAAACTTCAAATAAATTGTTTTTAAACAAATACAATATATAAACAAGTTTCCTTTCCACCTAATAAATAAAACATTTGAAAATATTTAAAATTTATTTTAATCGATTCTTAAGCCAAATTCAACTACACCAAGCAAAACATGTTCATTTATTTGACTCCAACTCTTTTGTTTATCTCTGCGATATATCAGAAATCAAATACCCATACAAACACTTTTCTTATCGCTCTGATTTAATAACGTTCGTCAAATGTCACACTGACTATTGCCCATAGTGCAATGGTGTAATTATTTCCACAAGTATGTTGATAGCAAAATAAAAACTTTATTAGGCTGCCTTTTTTTATTAATTTTTATATCGCTTTTATTTAAATTAATATATGCAATAAAAATGCTGTAGTTTTTTTTTTATAAAGTGTCGTATTTTGTTACCACTCAATAACTAATATCAAGTGTAAATTGATGGAATTAGTACATAATAAAAATTAAAATATTAAAACAAAAAACAAACACAAAAAATGTAGTTCAATCATGATAACAAGTCTAAGACTTCAATTGCTTATTGAAAGTGTAAAGCAAAAAATAATAATAAAATAATAAATAAATTTTTATTAGAGCAAGCAAAAAAGCCGAATTAAAAGTGAGCTACTTGAATATAAGAGAATTAATAGTTTGCTGGCTTTTCGCTTATTTACCCAAATTGTAATTATGTATATCACAGCAAAAATTCTCCAAAAATGTTCACCAATTAAAGCATTAATCAAAAATAAAATCTGTTTTAATTAAACATTTAATTAAGTGAATAACATATTTAATCAAGTGAATTAAACATTTAATCAAAAACTTAAACGTTTAATTTAATTAACTCTTTCGTTAATATCACAAATTTTTTAATTGCAAAAAATTATTCAAATGAAATAAATTTCTCGTTATATTGAAGAATTTGATTTTTAATCAAGCAATAATAATTTATTCAATTTGACAAAAAAGTATAAGTTTTAGAAGTCTTTAAGGATTTGGAGTACTTTACCCATTAAGGCCCTGCCTTGCGTTTTCGCAGCGCTCACTTAAATCACCTCTCAGCGCTAGTCATATTAATTTATTTAAAATCAAAGCATGAGAAAAAATTTTAGTTTATAAACAGGTTTTTTTTCAATTTAGGTGATTTCCATTAAAATAATTTTTTTTAATCAGTTTTTTCTTTCTTTTTGCTACTTTTTTTTAAAGTATAATAGCAGTTAAAGCAATTAAATAAAAATTAAAGCAATAATTAATAATAAAATCAGTTTTATTAAAAAATTTAATCAAGTGAATTAAACGTTTAAGCAAGTTTATTAAACGTTTAATTGATACTATTAATTTGTTTACTGGTGCAAATTTAATTAATTTTTTAATTAATATTAAACATTTTTCAATAGAAATTAATTTTTATTTTTTTCTGTGAAACAATATTTTAACCAGTGACTTTTCATCCTTTGACTTTTTTAGCTACGTCAAAAAAATTGGACCCTAAGGTACTTTCCTTGCAACTCACTTTGCATATATGCATGGGAATTTTTTTTTACCAAAAAAAGTTTATTGAAAAGTACACAGAAAAAAATTGAATTCAATTGAAAAATTGTAATATTCAAAATTAATTAAATTTGCACCAGCAAACAAATTAATATGTAATATCAATTAAACTTTTACATTAAACGGTTTATTTACTTGATTCAACCTTTAATTCACTTGATTAAATTTATAATTAAAACTCATTTTACATTTTATTAAATTTTTAATTGGTGAACTATTTTGGAGAATTTTTTCTGTGTATGGTGTTTTATATATTTTTTTATTTACTTAAACTAATTAAAAAGTAATTTATAAAGAATTTGAACAAATTTAAGATAATAAGTGTTAAAGTTTGTATTCGTCAAAGCAGACAAGTGATGTAGTGAAGTAAAGGAACACATTGCGTATAATAGAAAATACATTTGTGTGACTTTATTTGACATAGCCGGCGCAAATCGAGGCCACGTCATGATATCTGTGATTTGAACTGGATGAAATGTATGATCTGTAGTTTAACAAGTTTCATACATAGGATTAGGCGGCCCATTTAAGCCTTCAACTCTTCCACGGTCAGAGTGAAAACGCGACCTTTTTGCATGGCATATAGTTTTGACTGCTTCACTATTATTATGCCCATTTCTGAAAGAAAAGCGTTTTTAAAGAAAAACGTCTTTCTGAACTGGAATGTCTTCTCTGTTGGTATACGGTCATGGTCTAACATGATCGCACGATTTGAAATAGCAAAACGCCATATTCATTAAATGGTGCTCTGAAACTCCTGAGTATTACTTGCGATGTGCCATAGTTTCTTAAAAATATTCTAGTTTCCTGGAGCATCCTTTTCGAATTAAAAGTCGCCTAACTTTTTGGGATTGTGATTTACGAAATATCTATTATGCGATTTCAAGTCAGAATCGTAAATGTTAAGCGTTTTGCGATTATCAGAATAGGCCTAATAAAAAGTGCTGGATTTTCTGGTATTACTATAGCATTTGAAGTGGATGCAATTGGCTCATCCTATACATCAACTGGTATCGGTTGACGACCAGCCCAGGCCTTTTTAATTACAGGAGCTTCTACGAGATTAGTGCCTTCGATAACAACTTCTATGGGCTCATTCTCTTGGATTTCCAAAACGTAATTTATTAGAAGAAGAAAAACGATGTCGTCTACATCCATATGTGAAGCAGCTTTTTCCTCATCGTCACTGGTAGTGCAAAGCAAAAGTTGCTCAATTTCGTCTGGACTAGGGGAAGAAACGATCACGGACGGACCCACTCATTTAAATTTTTTTTATTTATAATAACTTCAAATGGCAATAGACTATAGTTAAATACATTTGGGGGATTCGCATAAAGTCATAGAGTCATATGTCTTACAATAAAAACAAGAAAAATATATGACTGCTGTGAGCAACCGCTCATAATTTAGATTTTAACTGTGTAGTTATGACAAATCAATAAACACAGCATAAAATTCTAATTTTGTTTAAAACACAACAATATTTTTTTTTCAGTTGTAAAATATTTAGGATATTATGACGATATGCCTTGATAGCACACCTTGTGAATCTCCCAATTCTTTGATGAAAACAACACTCGAAATACAACAATTCTACACTTTCAAGTAGTACAGCACGAAACACGTCTGCTCTGATTTATTTCGAAAAATTAATGAAAAAAAACAAGCAGCGCCAAAAAGAGCTTGCAACTTTATGCTGGGAACACAACTGGGACGAACGACGAATTTCGCCCAACACGACTAATTTTTCAGTAAAAATTCGCTGAGTAAATTCGTCGTACGAAGCACAATAACGACGAATAACAAGCCGCTTTTATAATTGAGAAAGATGATTGTTGTTTGTGCAAAGAGAGAGAAATAGTGGGACCATATTAAAAAAAAATAATGAGTAAAAATTAAAACATAATCAAAAACACAACTAAAACCTATATATACATATTTATATATTTTAAATGTTACAGAATAAAATAAAAGCAACTATTAAAGTAAAAAGTAACTTTATTTACTAAAATACTTGTAAACTACCCCCAAATATTGTCACCAAGTACTGATTTGTTCGTCGTTCGCCGGCGTATGAAATAGAAATAAATCTATTGCAAATACGCCGCGTATGACGAATTTCGCCGGACGCTATTATTGTGTGTATTTTCATATACACCAATAGGTTTTATTTTTTGCGACGAATATTCGCGGCCAAAAATTCGTCGTTTGTCCCAGTTGTGTTCCTAGCATTTAACAATAAAAATCAAAATGGATTTTGATCAATTGAATTGTATCATTTACAGTCAAAAACAAAAATGCAAACAAAAAAAGTAAAACTATATGCACACACGCGTACATACAACGATAATAATCGAAAATATTTAGATTTTTTAGGTGCGTTATTTTTCGTTTCAACCCACAGGCAACCAGGTTGAAACTTTCACAAACTTCCACCATATTTTTTTTAAGGTCAAAGGTGCCCTTAACATATACCAGAGTATTAGCCAGATGCGCCCTACGATGTCCCCGCAGCTCACCACTGAAGTGAGGTGACGTTTTTTTAACCAACTTTGAGGCCCGCTAGCGGGAAAAGTGACCCAGGTAGGAATCTACCACCTACCACATTTTTGTTCCCCCAATTCACCGCTACAAATTAGTCTTGAACATAGTTTCTCTATCTCATACGTGGGCAATTATATGAGGCAAAACCCCCTGGGTAAGTATGTTTGCCTGTGGTCGTTTAAGGGTTAACGTACGTAGCTAATGGATGCATTTTGGCATATTTGTTAAAATAATAAACATTTACTTTGTTATTAGCGATACAAAAATTTAATTTTTTAATCGTTTTTGTTTGCTCAAAATATTTTTTAACAAGAGTGTTCTACGCTCGGTTATGAATTGTTTTCATCAGAGTTCCCAATATTCACTCACTATTCACTCATGGTCAGGAATACAAAATTGTATGCACTGTTGCGTGCTGTTTTATTCGTGTTTAAAAACATAAAAAAAACTTTTGCTTTATTCGTTCTTGTATAAAAGTATTTGCATTATTTTTTGTTTCTACAAACAGGGCTGTCAGGTACTTGTTTTCCTTGTATATAAAATAAATCCCCAAAAATCCCCACATTAAAAAAAACCCTTAAAAGTTAATATTTTTTTTTTTTTTGTTTTTTTGACGAAATTTAAAAATTTTTTATATATAATACCCGTAAGAAATCCCCAAAAATTCCAAAATAAAAATATTTTGTTAAAAAAAATTTTTATTTAATACTATTAGTTATTTTTAATTAGGCTTAAGTTCATTGATTTTAATTTTCATTAAATTATTTTTATGAAGACAGGAATTTTACAACATGAAATTAATTAAAATTTTTATTGATAATTTTTTATTCTTGACTGCGCTGAGATTTGAACCCAGGCGTTCACAGACAGGTTGCCCAGACTAGTTTCGATTGTAACCACATAATAATAAACGGATGACGTCATTAGTCAAACATCAATCTTTAAACCAAATGGTATTTTACCTTCCTAGATCGAAATTTGCTTTGAATGAATGATTACCTATTTTAATTGATTTACATGTTCTTTCTTACCTCTGTTTTTCGTACTTTTTGTCAAGAATTCTTCTTGAAATCCAAAGTACATTTTTTTTTGTTTTTCATGTTTTTTTGTCTTTCTTTTTTCTTGTTGACATTTTTCAGCACAACTTGAAGGACAAATGTACACATATAGCTCGTGCCTTAGCTGTTAACAATAATAAGTATTCTGGTTTCAGAGAATTATCTTAATATTTTTTATTATGATAGAAGGATAGATGACAAATTTGTGTGAAACGAAATATCGGCCAAATGCTTACCATGGCTTCGGTGTCATACATTTATCCGATGGTCCATATTTTCAATGACTCTGAGACATAATTGAGGTTCAATGTCGTTAATGTGGCGAATTATCTCATCCTTTACCTCTTGAAATGTTTTTGACTTATTGACGTACACTTTTTCTTTTAAATATCCCCAAAGACAGTGGCGGCTAATCGGTACAAACATCGCCAGGACGTTAATTTTTCGCGCAATACAGCCTGCGTTTCGTTGTCTTTGGGGCAAGAGGCACCATTCTGTTGCAACTAGATATCGTTCAGTTCCATACCCACAATTTCTTGCCACAAGAAGTCCGTTATCATTTCGCGATACCGAACATCATTCATGGTAACTGTGTCGTGTGCACCCTATAAGCGTAGTAGAAGAAGGTTGGCAACACAGAAGGGGATTTTTTTTTTGATTGCTTGACAGCTGAAAATTAAAATAATAAATATAAACAAAAACAAAGACCGGCATGAAAAAAGTTTAAGAGAGATGAAAATGCTGAATCCCGAACGATGGCCAGGAGCCATATTGGCTGGCCGAGGTTTCGTGGTCGGTTAAAGCTAAATGGCCTGCTTTTTGAATATGAATTTTTTTTGGCGTGAAAATGGAGTTTGTGGCGTTAGAACAAAGGAATTCAAGAGAACATAAATGAAGTTTTAGTTGGTTGTTTTATATACTTTTTAATCCAAATTTCGATATTTTAGTCAGGCTTAAGTTCATTGAATTTAATTTTCATTAAATTATTTTTATTAAGAAAGGAATTTTACAACATGAAATGAATTAAAATTTGTTGAGAATTTTTCATTCCTGACTGAGCTGGGAATTTAACCCAGGTTTTCACAGACAGGTTACCCTAACAAGTTTCGATTGTAAAACTTTTTAAATTAAAATGTAATAATAGCTTGCAAAGTTAAATTGAAAAAAATATATCAAAATACAAGAATACTAAATTCTCATACAGCCTAGCCACACCATCGCCAAGTCCATCCATCGAGGAAGACGCAGATCAATCAGCACTACCACTCCCGGGGTGCATGTGTATTTAAGTGTTTTCCTGACATAACCAAACAATAACCTCGAACCAAGAGAGACGAACAGATAAAAAGTTCCTTTTTTTATATTTTATAACAAAAAAAATTTATATGTATACAATATAACAAAATAATTGTACACCCAATTCTCTTTTTACACGATAGATACGTTCCCAATAAATTCGTGTAAAAAAAATCGTGTAAAAAAAGATACCTAAAAAATAACGTAAAAGTACAATAAACAACAATAAAAAATTAAAAAAATCGTGTTAAAACAAAACAATTCGTGTAAAAAGAGAAAAATGTTAACTTTTTAACTCGTGTTAAATGAAAATTCGTGTAAAAATAATTCGTGTAAAAAGAGAATTAGGTGTATAAGGAAACTTACATAAAGATTCCGGGGAAACATCCAGTTGTGCCGTCTCCATTCCGTGTGGATAGTTTTGTTGAATCCACGTGTACGCGTCCAGTAAGGGAGAGCTCTCGCCAACGAGGAGAAGTAGTTTCGGGGATGTGCAAGTCTTCCTAAAGTCTTATATATTTCCCTACAGAATAAAAAGAAAAGAAATTTTAATTAAAATTAGACCATATCCCAATTTGTAGGTCTGCGCGAAACTACAACAATGCAACAATAGAAAAAACAACACGCATTTTGTTTGTGTAAATAATGTTAAAGATGTCAAAACCCAATGCATTTGATTGTGTAATAAATGGACAAAATGTCAAAAACAATTGCACGGTAACAATACAACTCTACAAAAAATCAGCAGGCGTTTCGAGCGGTCCTACTAATTTGGCCATGAATTGGACAAGCAAAAAAAGTAAGAGAACAAAAAAAGAAATTTTTGTTACAAAAGAAAAGGATTAATGTGCTGTTTTCCCAACACAAGTGATTGAACGTGTAGTAAAATTTATATGAAAGGCAGTCAGTTTTTTGAGTGGTTTTCATACGTTCAATCTACACGTTCAATCACTTGTGTTGTGAAAACAACACAATACATAAAACTAATTTTATTATAATACCCGGAACTACCCCGTTACGGGCGGACAGGAAAACCATCCGTCATCCCCCTTTGTGCTTTCCGTTTTTTTTTTTCAAAAATATACTAGAATTTCCATAAATCTGTTCAGCCTTAATCGAAACAGGCAAAGGAATTCTAAAATTGCTTATGGCTAATAAATCAGTGAGTGTTAAAACGCTGGTTTAGTTGAACTAAACTTAAATTTATATGTAGTTTAAACTCAACAGTTGTAAATCAGTGTCCCATGTATTATATGTAGTGTAAAAAGTAACATGTGGCAGCACTACGATAAATGTTTACAAATTCATATGGTTTGTATTGGTAGTTTAAACGCCCAATTGTATGCGTTTAAATATGGTTTATATGTTTTCTGATTTATAAAATTGTTGGCTTAAACACATTTTAAACCAAAAATAGAGTTTAACTTGCTCTGATTTATTAGCCCTTAGAAGCGCAAAGGCAATGAAAAACTCAACAATTTCCGTTTAAAACTATTTATTAAAGAAAAACAAAAATTTTAAAGTAAAAATTACGAATACAAAAAAAACTAATTATCATAAAGTTAGAAGTAAAGCCTGGTACTCTGTTCAGTATTTCATGCGAAATGTTTTTAAACTCAATATAAAAAAAATTTCTATGAAATACAAACGATTAAAAGTTGATAGAGTTGTACTCTATTTATATTACGAAAAACATTCGAAAGGTTTCTAGCAACCTTTTTATTTTGCGTGCGAAACAAGTGCACGTCATATTATTTCGCAGGGAATTTTAAGCAACGGCTTAAAAGTTCTTGTAATTCTTTATTTTGTATTTGTAAAGTGGGTTTTATAACAACCCTGCGGGAAATTTGTGACATATCACTTAACTGGTGATAATGTGTTTAAGGTGTAGTTGGTCCAGAGGAAAGGTAATTGGCACAAAACTATTCATGTGACTGGATTTTGTGCGGGCAGTGGCTGATTCTCTCTAGTTCTATTACTTTATATGAAGGGGATCTATTATTTTGACATGAAGGGGATCTATTAATTTGTCATAGTTCTCCCTTTTTGCATTTTTAGTATAACAAACAAATTATAGAGTCCTTTTCATTGCATTTATGTTGTACAACAAACAAATCGTTAATGTAATGGGCGCTTTAATATGCGACTAGTATTGTGGTGTAAGAGCGCTTAGTCCACTTTTATAATGTGGCAAGTGAATGGGAGACAGACGAAGTTTGAACAGAAGTGGATTTATATATTTCTACAAATAATATCAATATTGATATTGTTAAAGAAATTAAAGAAAATGCAAGACAATTTTATATAAAATTTTGCGAAGTTTTGAGTCAAATTTAGTAACGAAGTTTTAATGTGGTTCCATAAATTTACTCCTGAAAATGTTATTTCAGGTAAAACAAGTACCTCTTCTAGCCAAAATGTTCCCGAATGAAATTGTAAATTTTGATTCAATCAATAATCAATTGATGCCGAGCAACTGCAGTCGTTAAAAACTGAAAACATTTGTAGTTTTTGGTCGGCAGTAGCTAATTTACAAAATTACGTGAATGTCCATATGTTTCCTGACATTTCCAGAGTCGTTGCTGGAATTTTATCCATTTCACATTCGTATGCAAATGTGGAAAGAGTTTTTTCTTTTCAAAATATAATAAAAACTAAAGAAAGACACAGACTACATATGCCAACACTATCAAGTCCAATACAAACAAAGGATTGGTTAATTAATTAATTCATTTATTAATGATGTGCTAATAATCCCAATTTTTGAATGAAAACACTGAAATTTATTGTTGGTTAAGTTTAGGTTAAATTTATTATTGGTTAAGATCGACAAATTCATGCTGATATGATGTAAAAATTCCAAATAGTTTATTTACTAAATAAATAAGTGCCTGATTTTGATCTCGTATATTTATAATTATAAGACTTTTATATTATTCATACATATCGCACTGCCTTCTCTAAAGAGGGTAAACTCAAAATTTTTCAATTTTCACTTTTTGCAAAAAATCAATGTACAGTGGTCATATCTACCCACTGTAAAAATCTAACATAATTTTCTGTGTTATTTTGTAAAAAAAATGCAATTGTATCCCCCCTTGGGTTTCTCTGGGAAGCAGAGGGTCTTTTGGCCAACTAAAGGGGGGTGGGTACAATAGACCTGGTTTGGTCGCGGTACCGTCTCCGTTGGGAGAAATCTCCCCGCTCTCTCTCGAAAAAAAAAAAAAAAAATCCCCCTTTGTGATATAAGAGTACATATAAAAAGAAAACAGTTTTTTGTCTCTACTGAAAATTTGTAAATTTTGTATTGACGCTCTTTAAAGGAAGCAGTGCGATATAATGTACGTTAATGTTAAGATTTTTTTTTTTTGTACAATTGATATTTTTATGTATTTTTATTTGGTTGTTTTAATAAATTTAAAAAAATGGTACCGTGAAGGTCCAAAAAGTACATTTTTTTGGAATTTGGTACAAACCTTTAAACCCCATTTAACATCCCTGATCTCTATGGTTTAATTTGTCAAACACTGAAACCAATAAATGTCAAATTAAGTTGGGCAAAGAACTTGAGGTTAAGGTTTTAACATCGTGCGTTATGGTTGGGCTTCATTTAAGCATAACAATAAGGCCCTAATCATGTACAACGCAGCGCAACGCCACAGAACTAACGCAACGCCAAAGAATAACATTGAAAGCACAAACAATGTCATAAATATTTTGTAATTTTGTTGTTGCTTTCTACAGAAATTCACATTGTGTTTTAAAATTTCAAACGTTCCATTGCTTGTGTCGTTGAAAATTTTAAAACGGTACATGAATTTCTGTTGAAAGCAACAACAAAATTACAAAATATTTATGACATTGTTTGTGCTTTCAATGTTATTGTTTGGAGTTGCGCTGCGTTGTACATGATTAGGGCCTAAGTATCCTGGCGACACTGCTTACAATTCTAGAGATCAATGTAATCAGTGTTGCTAAAATCTAATAATGTAAATGTTGCCGATCTCTAATTTACTGTAACTGAACTGATCAAATATCTAAGAGAAGACGTTTGATAACAGTGTGCTTGAATTTGATACTTTTTTCTGTCAAGCGGGGTGGCTAAGCCTAATTCGTTTACGCTTAATCCAGTGTTCCTATGGGTATATCTCGAAAACAAGACCTAACCTAAAAAACGGTAAGCAGCACTTAATTCAGCGTGCGCGAATTATTTAACCGCCGGGTGCCCTACTTGACAGTTTTTTGAACTAACACAGTGTAATTATCAAAATTAGGCATCGGCTCCTTATAAATTTGTTTTTTAATATATAAATAAAAAAATTTATATACACAAATGATAACAGTACTTTTTCGAAATTACACGACATATTCTTAAATTTAAAATGGTCTGATGTCATAATATTTTTTTATTTATTTTTTTTTTTATTAATATGCTACGCTAATCCCGCGAAGCTCTTCGCTTGTTTGCAGGAGACCAGAGTCTCTGCCGGGAATCGAACCCGCAACCCCGGTACTCATAGACTAGCTCACTACCATCTAGCCTGCCGGGGCACCCATAAAAAGCATGTTATCAAAATAAAAATAAATGTAGACAAAATAACAAATCAGATGTTCTAAAAATTTTTTCTTCATCCCTTTATAAATTGTACCCGAACGTGATCATTTTCAATCGGATATGTCCCTCTGTGCACCTGTTTATTAATAAAATCATCAATTCGTCTTTCTTCTGTAGGGTATTCAAATACAATTCCTGTAGTGTACAAATTGCACACAGGAATTTTTTATTTACCAACTTATTGTTTGTCGTTATTAATTTTTAATTGATTTTTAATGGAAACATAATGATCATTATCTTTTTTTTTTTTTTTTTTTTTTTTTTTTTTTATTATTCGTTTTATTTAATTTTTTCATTGTATTTATTCTTTCTTTATATTCATGACATGAAATATTTATAAACACAATAAAAATACAAAGATTTTACTATACACGATCCAAGACCATAAAAAGACAAGTACATGTAGAAAAGAAAATTGATTGATGGAAAACACAGATGCATGAAAATTAGTCGCAGTCTTTGACGGTTAAACAAGTATTTTTAAATTTTGCAATTATACAGAATAAGTATTGACTATTTTAATTTTGTTTTATTTATTTTTTTTTTTTTTTTGGTGGTGACACATACATTTTAAGACTTTCTTAGTTACAAGATTTATAAGCGATTCATAATGATTCATTTAGAAATTACTTACGATTTATATGCACAAAACTTTAACATGACATGGTAGCTGTTATTAAAGTAAGATGAGGTTAGGTTACTTGGGTAGCCATTCAAAAGTCTGCTCACTGTTGCGTCCTGCTGAGGTCCCTTTTGATACCCAGCGCCAATGCCCATCCTAAACAGAAGCTACCCTATAAGTGTTCCTTCAAAGCTCAAACAATTCGTTTTACTTACGAAAGAAAGAAGCAACTTTACTTATATCTTAGATATATTATTTGCACAAAAAGATCCACAATTTCCGTACATTCACAATGGGTACGTTCATAAGACGTAGCTGTTGAGCTCAACTGCTAGAAAACTGTTGACAACTGTTGAGCCGAACATTTTCGTCTTAGAAACGGCATTATGCGTATAATGCAAAATGAGCACAACATGTTGACTTTAGGTAGCTAAAAAATTTTATAGTGGAATAAATGGCCTCAAATACCCAACTGTTGTGTTGAGCGGAAGTGCTCAACTATGCGTTTCTAAGACAAACACTAAACGGTTACACAACAGTTACGCCTTATGAACGTGCCCAATGAAACACAGTTTATTTTTTTTTTGCTTATTTGTTTTATTTCTTTTCGATGTCCCATACACAAGACTTAAGTCTTATATTGCAGTATGGAACTGAGCTTACAAAAATACAATGAATCAGATAACAAAACTAAATTATATATTAAGTAACTAAAAAAATGAAAATAGGATTAATTATAATTTAGTTTTATATGACAATCTTAGCAAAAATCAATATAAAGCATGCAAAAATATAAATATAAATTCAACGTGAAAAATAGCAAAAAATATATTTCCTGAATTGTCGTGCGTTACTAATGGTCTGTAATCTATAGGGAATTCCGTTCCAGAGACTGATGGCATGAATAAAGAATTGATACTTGGAGATCAGAGTTTGATAAGCAAATGAAAGAATTCGTTTACCTTTTGGGAAGCGTTGAAAAGCTGAGACGTTCATAAAGATGCTCCGGTTGATGTGTATATATAATTTTATGCATAAACAGTAAAATGCGCACCTTTAAATAATTATCCAAACTAATGCCAAAGAGCAATGTTAAGTAAGGGGAGATATGATCAGATCTTCTAAGGAAATATATATACCGAATAATGTTATTTAAGGTCACATTTAGTTTTCTTTTACTCTTATTATCACAACTGGCAAATAGTTCACAGCCATACAATAAAATCGGTATTAGGTAGGATTTTGCAAGGAGTGTTCTAATTTTAATTGTAGTACAATACTGAGTTTTCCAGAGATTTCATAACATTGAATACGTTCGACCACATACAAAATTAACGTGGCTAGACCAGGTGATAGTGTTGTTAAAATATACACCAAGATTTTTGACCGAGTTTACAATATCAATGGGCAGGTTGTTTAAGGTCAATATAGGATTAAAATCAAGTTTTAATAACCTTTTTTAATAATTAACGCTTTCGACTTAATAGGATTTATTGCTAGACCATTAGCGGTAGCCCAATCATTAACACGACCTAACTCCTGGTTTAGTGTCCTCACACATTCATCAACAGCGGTGTTGCTGCAACTAATGTAAAGCTGGACGTCGTCAGCATACAATCTAGCCCTACAGTATTCGAGTTTACTCTGAAGGTCATTTACGTATAATGAAAAGAGAAGAGGACCTAAGATCGAGCCTTGCGGAACACCCCGGGTTAATGGTAATGTGGTCGAAACGGAGGAAGGTGTTTCAACATATTGATATCTGTCGGTTAGATATGAATTTTTTAAGCATGTGGCAGTTGATGCGAATCCAAACATCTGTTTAAGCTTATAACACAAAATGCTGTGGTCTACCGTGTCAAATGCCCTGGAATGATCCAGGAGAACAAAAAATGTAACATTACCGCATTCACCCTGTTATCTTATGTCCTCAGCAACATCCACAAGAGCCGTTACACAGCTGTGATTTTCACGGAAACCAGATTGACGACCAGTCAGCATATTATTTGTTTCCATATATTGTGTAATTGGTTTATGAATTAATCTTTCAAAAACTTTAGATACAAATTGCAAGATTGCTATTGGCCTGTAATCAGAACTGGATTTTGGTGTAGGAATAATCTTAGCCAGTTTCCATATTTTTGGATACTGGTTGGTAGTAAAAATCTTATTAAAAACAAAAGTTATAAAAGGAAGAAGTTTTGGAATGAGGTTCTTCAAAACCCTAGGATCAATTCCATCCACACCAACTGCATTGGATTTTATTGATAACAAACTGGATAAGACGTCAGACTGCCGAACATGAGTAAAATATAAATAATTCTGTGCACTGTCATTAGCGAGGTTATAGTAAGCAGCATATGGAGCCACATATGGGATATTTAAAAACTGGTCATTTAGGACGTAAGCGTCGATAGTACAGGACCCTTGGCTTCAAGTTTTACCAATACCAATTTCACGAATTGCCTGCCAAGTTTTTTTCGACCCTATGGCAGCGGAAAACTTTGAAGCATAATAATCAGATTTTGCTTTCTTAATTAATCTGTTGGCAATCCTACGTGTTACTCGATATTCTTCATGCAATTCTGCGGTTTTAAAACGTTTCCATCGAGCATATGAGGAATCTCTGCGATTAATCACTAGTTTTATGTCTTGTATGAACCAGGGCTTATTATGTCTGTTTACATTCTTTGTTCTTAAAGGAACCACAAGATCATATAAATAGTTTAAGTTGTGTTGTAGAAAAGAGAGCTTATCATCAACTGAAATCAGGTTAGTTTCCTCTCTCCTCTTCCGTCATGACAACTTCTGCAGTAGTCTATGAGTTACATACCCATTATACTCACGTGACTCCCTACCGGCCAGTATCCTGTTACTACTGAGATTACTGTCCTAATTTTATCACTGTTGAACCTTAATAGAGAGTATGTCCTCCATTCACTGTTGCTAGGCTGCAACGTCTGGCTAAGGGACAGATATATAAACCAGTCCGCCCCAACTGTGAAAGTTTTTAAGATTCGTGCTGAATGAGTGACTTATAGTGAATCAGTGCAAAGACAATAACGTAATCTACAAATCTATCATCCAGAGAGGCCTCCTTCTGTGGCAAGTGCAGGTATTTTTTGGATACCCCGGCAGTTCTTAAGCCCTGGTACGAAATTAGTGTCAACTTTGAGTGCTTCGCAATCTCGTTTTAAAATATCAGACATTTTGCAGTTAAGCAAGTCGTCGTTCAGATACCCGCAAAGGCTGCAATGGCAGCTTTGCTATCAGAAAACATGCATTTATAGTTATATCTAGGCCAGTTAGCTGGCCTTTTTATATCCAAAATTACCACTTGCAGGTCGCTACATTTATCCGAAGGCCGAAAGGGAACCTTTACACCCAGTTTATCTCTGTAGAAACCACCCACCAATTCTACTTTCTTTCTTTGGACCATCAGTATAAGCCCTTAGGGTTCTGGGAAAGCTATTCAAACTAAAAATCCGTTCTGATAAGACGTACGTGGGGCATATTGTGTACCGACAAAAAGTGCCCGGGTGCACTAGTCCATTTCAATGGGCACTAGCTAAAGTAGCTAAAGTTATTGTCGGCAAATTTTTCATCAATATCAACATTTATTAGGAGGTTTTAGCATCAAAAGCTATTTTGGGAAGTGTTATTTGTATGGGAGCCACGGTCAAATATGGATCGATTCCATGAAAATTTTTAAGATGAATTTAGTTGCAATAAAATATTTTCGGGTCTAATATATCTATATATATAAAAATGAATTATGTTTGTATGTTTGTTTGTCGCTTTATAGACTCCGAAACTACTGAACCGATTTTCCTGAAATTTTTACAGTAACATCACGTGAGCCCTAAAAATAAAATAGGCTACTTATTTTTTCGATAGGGGCAAGGGAATTGGTACCCCCCATAGGATGCCAATATTAATTATCGCATATCTTAAGAGCCGCTGCACGCATTTTGCTGAACTTTTTGTAGTAGGATCTTCTGAGCCCCGGAATTGAAATAAAATAGCAGCGGGGGTATAGGAATACCCCATAGGACGCCAATGTTTAACATCGCATATCTTAAGAACTGTAATAGTGAGAATGTTCAAACTTTCTAAAAGTCACTCTTATGGTATACTACACTTTTGAAAATAAAAATAAAGCGGGTAGGCGCAGGGGGGGAAATACCTCCCATAGGATGCATACATTAAATATCGCTCAACTGAAGAACTATTAAAGGGAGAGTCTTCAAGCGTGGTTAAAGCTACTATTATAGCAAACTATAAATTTCAATATAAAAATGTGCGGGGTAGACAGAGTAGGAGCAGTACCCCTCATAGAAGACATATTAAATACCATATATCTGAACACAAGAGCTATCAACCTTTACAGGACAAATTTTAAAACAAAAATAAATGGGGTAGGTGCAGGGGTAGCAATACATTTTTACAAAAGCATCCAAAAATAAAATAAACCACTTTTTTTGTCGATACTGACAGGGAAGCAGTACCGCCATATAACACAAATATTGAATTAAATTTATAATTTAGTCAAGTGACTGATTCATCATTGCGCAGCCAAAACTGCTAAAGGCTGTACGCAAAAAAAGTGGAAGTAAAATAGTTTAAAACCTGTACATATTGTATCCCACATAACATTTACAGTTATTTTAATAGAATTTAAATTTGAACGGATTTGTGCTTATTACGGTTTAAATCGATAATCATATATCAATGGCGGTAATAGAAATATATAAATATAAAATTTTAAATCTTTGAAAAAAATGAGGGATTAATATATATATAGATAAAATTAATTTTTTTGTTAAAAGTATATTTAAAAAAAAATTTTAAATGCAATACGTATGTAAATAAATAAATTATATCACAAAAACAAATACTGTAATTTTTTTCTTATTTTTTTTTTTGCCAGTGTAGCGAAGCGCACCGGGTTAAGCTAGTCTATATATATAAAAATGAAAAATGTTTGTATGTTTGTTGGCTTATAGACTCCTAAGCTACTGAACCGATTTTCCTGAAATTTTTACAGTAACATCATGTGAGCCCTAAAAATAAAATAGGCTTTTTTCGATAGGGGCGGGGGAATTGGTACCCCCATTGGATGCCAATATTAAATATCGCATATCTTAAGAGCCGCTGCACGCATTTTGTTGAATTTTTGGTAGTAGGATCTTCTAAGCCCCAAAATTTAAATAAAATAGTAGCGGGGGAAGTGGATCCCCCCATAGGACGCCAATGTTTAATATAGCATATCTTAAGAACTGTTATAGTGAGAATGTTCAAACTTTGTAGAAGTCACTCTTATGGTATACTACTCTATTGAGAATAAAAACAAAGCAGTAGGCGCAGGGGGGGAAAAACCTCCCATAGGATGCATATATTAAATATCGCTCAACTGAAGAACTATTAAAGGGACAGTCTTCAAACGTGGTTAAAGCTACTATTATGGTAAAATATAAATTTCAATATAAAAATGGGCGGGGTTGACAGGGGAGGAGCAGTACCCCTCATAGATAGAAATATAATTAAGAGCCGCTGCACGCATTTTGTTGAACTTTTGGTAGTAGGATCTTCAGAGCCCCAAAATTTAAATAAAATAGCAGCGGGGGAAGTGGTACCCACGATAGGACGCCAATGGTTAATATCGCATATCTTAAGAACTTTTATAGTGAGAATGTTCAAACTTTGCAGAAGTCTCTCTTATGGTATACTACACTTTTGAAAATAAAAATAAAGTGGGTAGGCGCAAGGGGGGAAATACCTTCCATAGGATGCATAAATTAAATATCGCTCAACAGAAGAACTATTAAAGGGAGAGTCTTCAAACGTGGTTACAGCTACTACTATGGTAAACTATAAATTTCAATATAAAAATGGGCGGGGTAGACAGAGGAGGAGCAGTACCCCTCATATATAGAAATATTAAATACCATATATCTGAACACAAAAGTTATCGTATATTGGCTTCTTCCCTATAGACTCCTTAACTACGAAACCGATTTTTCTGAAATTTTCACAATAATTACCTGGCGCTAATATTTTTTAATTTTAAAGCAGGCATGGCACCACCCTTATAATGGCATATGAATAACTTTATATCTGGGGAACGGTTAAAAGAAGAGTTTTCGAATATGAAACAAATAACATGGTTATCAATACAAAACATTTGGCAGAAAGTGTGCTGGATTTGATAAGTGGGCGTGGCACCTCCCATACAATGACAGTAAATATTTCTACATATTTGAAGTACTGTAGTAGTGAAAGTTTTCCAATTTTGTAAAAATAGATTAGATAATACTACCCAACATCTTTCAAAAAGAAGATTCAATGGGAAAAGTAGGTGCTGAGCCTCCCATATGAAGACACATTTTGTATATGAATTTAAATGTAGTAAAAGATGCTTTGTTATAAATACACTAAAACTGTTTTAACAACATGTGACTTATTTTATTTCGATGGGGGTAGCAAAGCGCACCGGGTTAAGCTAGTTCTAAATACTAACATAAAACGATGGCTTATGGGTACGAAGACTCTTTTTCGGAAACAATTACGGATCGATTCTTACTCTAAAAGTGATTCCGAGTTGATCGAAGAAATATTTTAATGCATATATCAACACCAACGCAAACTACCTCTTCATTTATTATGGTGTTGGTATTATTATAAACAACTGAAATATTCAAAAAAAAAAATTCAAATTTAATCAATTTCAGATACCCTTCTGTATATCAGATATTTCAGATACCCTTCTGTAAAGTAGTCCTTATTCCTGTAAAATATGTTCAGACCTAACAAATATTTGATGAAAAATTCGAAAAAATAAATTGATCAAATTTTAGCCTGATTTTTTAACAATATTTTTTGACTTTCTTAACTTCATTTGTAAAAAGATAATTGAATAATGTCATTTAGAAACTATTAAATGATGTTTGATCTGACAAACGTTTGCAAAAGCAAACAATACTTTGATAAAACTAGTGGTTACGTGTAGGACGTAAAATTTTTAATAGGTGTGAGCTACATCGTTCGAAACAAATAACAGTCCTACTACTTTTTTTTTTGGAATATCTAGAAGCTCATAATTGACAGCACTTTTCTGATCCCACTGGATATATTTATAAAGCTACTGCACTGGAAACCCTGCTTACGCCCCTTTCCGCTCGTTGTCAATGTACTGTAAAACTATCATCCAAACATGGAATGGAATTTTATATTTAGGGTGGCTTTAGGCGAGTTTTTCTGAGTTTTTCTATAACTCTAACTTTGTTTTACAATGTTATTCAAACTTAACGTCTTAATCGTACATATATTAATTTTTTTTTAATTCCAGATATTCGCGCTTATATGTCTGATAGCACTATTTTCAAATTAAAATTGTATCGACTTGAACATTGAAATAAGCAGATAGCACTATTTGAACAAAAATAAAATGAGCTGTAATGAATACTATTTGAGACTTTAATTAAAGTAACACGAACTTTTATTAAAATAATTAGTTTTTTCTTAACAAAACAATATTTAATGAAAAAGTAAAATATTAAGAAACGCGTAATCATATTAATAAAACTCGAAATTATGTTTAATTATTTTACATTAACCTAAATTCGAAAACAATAAAAAATTAATTTTTATTCGCATGTTTTAAATTATCATAAAAAGAATGATACGAGTTCTTGGGGAATAACAGGCTTCAATGCTTGTAATTGCTTCAATTTGCTTAGTTGAATAGGACGTGGGCCAGATTGTAAAAGTTTTTTTGCAGTTTTTTTTTTTTGCAAAATGTCTTCAACGAATTTTAAAATAATATTAGTTTTTGATATGAAGACACAATTCCCATCCTTTTGATGTATAAGATGTCTACTTTGGAATAACAATTTTTATCATTTTTTATGTCTACTTTATAATAAAAATTTTTATCATTTTATTATATACAGTAATATTTTTTATGAAGATAGCACTTTTTACCAAAAAAAAAAAAAAAAAAAAAAAAAAAAAAAAAAAAAAAAACGTGTGTGTTATGAAAAAAAAACGTTTCGGAAAAATTTTTTTTTTAAATTTAAATGATAGATGCCCCTTCTGTCAGTGAATTCGTTTTAATAAAAAAAACACATATTCGAAAAATTGCAAATAGCACTATTTGAATAATAACCCTCGATATGTAATTTCATATGTTTGTCAAATTATATACTGATTTTTATTTCTATTCACATAAAATTGTATTTTATTTAATTAAAAATGTTGTTCTTATACCCTTCACCGAAGGTAAAACAGTATATATAAGTTTGTCGTTCCGTTTGTTATTTCTAAAATATTGATCTAAGACCATATAAAGTATTTATTTCAAGATGCCCGTCTGTCTGTCTGTCCGTTTGTCAACTGAAATGAGGTTTCCAAAGACCCCAGATATGATGGTTGTTATACATATCTCCGTTAAATTTGCTATTGAAATTCAGCCAGATCGGTCCACAAATGGCTCAGGTATGAGCAAAAAACCACGATTGCCTCTAGTGCCATAAAATCCCATGTTATTGTTTTGTTTACCCATCACCGAAAGTAAAAAGGTATATGGCTAAGTTTCCACAACAAGGTTCTATCTTACATGACTTTACACAGAAAAAAGTTTTCTATCAATTAAAAAAATGGCGTAAAAAGTACTTAAATATAACTAATGCGATAATTAGTTAAAGGAAATTAAAAATATAATTTTGAAACTCAACTATTTTAAGAAATAGATATTGGGAATTTTTTCTTTTCATAAGCTACTTTATTATATTCAAAATTTTTTATTTTTCGAATTTATTCTATGAGTAAAATTTCAGTTATGTATTTTATAAAGCTTTTTTGTAATAGTTCTATTCCTTAATTTTTAGGAATGACTTTATACACTACCAGACTATTATCTTGTATGTTCTTAGAATAAATTCGAAAAATAAAAAATGTTGAATATAATAAAGTAGCTTATGAAAAGAAATAATTCCCAATATCTATTTGTTAAAATAGTTGAGTTAAATACATTCAATTTATAAAGTATCACTATCCAGTGTGACACAAAGAATGCTGACGAAGGCCGTAGCAGGCCAGAAAATGCATTACATTCTGTTGGTGTCTAATAATTGTAAATTTTTCTGTACAAACAATATACTTCATTGCTATCCAACGAAAAGCTAAGGTAAAATGTAATAAGAAGATACAAGATAATAGTCTGGTAGTGTATAAAGTCATTCCTAAAAATTAAGGAATAGAACTATTACAAAAAAGCTTTATAAAATACATAACTGATATTTAACTCATAGAATAAATTCGAAAAATAAAAAAAGTTGAAGATGTAAAATACTGTAAAAATGTGATAATTGAACTTGGGATTAATTGTAACATGTTAAATCTGGTTAACAATTTCAAATTATTTGGATATAGAGTAATACAGAATTCGTACAATTCTATTCCCCGGCACCTCATCAATTATTTTTATTGCCGCGCATTACATACAGTTAAACATTTTATGTCTTATGCTTTTGATTAAAATTTTTCCTTTAGTTTAAATAAAACAATTCAATGCGCTTTGAACTTTGTAATAATTTTAAATGAATTATTGTCAAACACTAGTGTTTTACCAGTTAATGAATGCCCTTAAGTTGTTTATCAGATCAATTTTTGACGGTTAATAACTTAAAACCAAATATTTAACCCTTTTAGGGTAAAAATATTTTACGTCAACTATAATTTTTAAAAAAATTATTCAGTTTGTAAATAATCTTCAACATAATAATCTATATATATATATATAATTGTAACGTTACTGACTCACTGACTGACTGACTGATTCATCATCGCTCAGCCTAAACGCCTGAAGCTAAAAACTTAAAATTTGGACCAGGGGTTGGTCTCTCCCCAGATCCATCCACTATGACGGGATTTTTGGAAATTCGAATGTTTAGGGGGTAAAAAAGGTTAAAAACGGGTAAATTCGGTAACCTTATATCTCCAAAACTAAAAGAGATACAAAAAACAGAACTTTAACAGCGCAAACGGGTAAACCTTTATTTTGGTACTTTTTTGTCACCACATCTTTCATTTAAACCCATAAACATAGAAATAAGCGTTATATCACATTTGAAACTTATCTAAAAAATCAAAGTACGAATTTGGTACTTTTTCGAAATTCGGACGATTGGGGGGTAAAAACCGTAACTATTTTTGGTACTTTTTTAAAAAACATTTTTTTTAATTCATTGGCATATACGTATTAAATTATGGGATGACACTACAATATTGAAATTTTTTATGCTTTAGATTTTTAGCATTTTGGTTCCTCAACTGGCAATTTTTTAATTATCGTTAATATTTGACCTAGAAACATAAACTTCAAAATGCAATGTCCTGAGTGTATAAGAACCTCTGAGGGTACTTTTTGCTCTTGAACTGGTACATTTTTAATTTCCCTTAGTAGTAGACCTAGAAACATAAAATTAAACATGCAAGGTCCTGAGTGAATGAGAATTCGTTACAGGGATCTTTTTGGTACTTTTTCGTTCTTTAACTGGTACTTATTTTTATTTTCGTTAATGTTGGACCTATGAAGATAAAATTAAACATGCATGGTCCTGAGTGAACGAGAATATGTAAAAGGGCTTTTTGGTTCTTTAACTGGCACTATTTGAATTTCTGTTATTATTCAACATTAAATGTTCTGAGGGGACAAGAATCTATAAGAGGGAAGTTTGTGGTACTTTTTTGTTTATTAGCTGGTACTTTTAGAGTTTCCGTTAAAATTGGATTTATAAACAGAATATTAAACTGGCAAGTTCCCGAATGAATGAGCATCTGTAAGAGTGGTCTTTTGGTACTATTTCGTACTTTTAAAGCCTAGAAACATAAACTTTGGGGTTAAAATATGTCCAAGAAAGAAAAGGCGACGCTAACGAAGTAGCAGGTTAAATGCTAGTTACATATAAAGGATTAAAAGGAACTTCAAATCAATAGAAGCCGAACGGATTTAGATTTTTTCAAAAGTGGAAAGTTTCATAGAACTCTTAACTTTAAGAATCTTTTAAGCAAAAAAAACACAGAATTTCTAGTTGGCCTAGTGATAGTAAAAAAGAAATGTTTAGATGGCTCAACCCTAGAATTACCGTCTTTGTTTGGCCAGACCAAATTTGTGTTTTTCTAGCAATATTTTTCGAATATTCAGGGGTGTCATAGAATCCAAGTCTGTTTTGCTAATTGTCGGTTTTTCAAACCAATATTGGTTTCATTTGGTGTCATAAAAACAAGTCGGTTTTGTTATTTTCGAATACAAATAAAACCGATATTCGAAACAGCTGTTTTATGTTTTGGTTCATGTGTTTATAGTTTTTAATGCAACTTTTGTTTGATAATTTTTTAAATTATGATTGTGCTCTAAAATATTGTTAAAACTTGTGTTTGTAATAAAAGGAAAATTATAGAAAAGAAAATAAGAATGGAAACACACTAAACATATGCAATAAATGCCATCGTTGTATGTATTAAATATTTGCATTTGTTGTTTACATTTGTGTAATTTTATTGTTTTGTAGAATTATAAAGCAAATTTATTAAAAATAAAAAATAAATTGTTTCTTGTTAATAAATAAAATAAATAAATGTGTTGCGAACTTTCTGTACGCAGAAAAAGTGAGAAAACTTTTGCAAACTCGCAGCAGCCCGCTGCCGGAGACTACCGGAGACATGCAAAAAATACTAATTTACCAATTTTATTTATTTCCATCTATGCAAAATAACTAACTGTTAAAAAAATTAAATAAAAAATTAATCTTTAACCAACTATATTTATTTTCAATATAAAAACAAGAGCTGTAAGCTGCTTGGTTTATTTTCAATAAAAATCCGATAATATTGGTTTCTGTGACACCTAAAACCGACACTAATTTCAGTTCGAACAAAAAACCGATAAAATTGGATTTCATGACACCAATGTATTTTTTTTGTCGGTTTCAAATCCAATACCGATAAGATTGGTTTCTATGACACCCCTGATTAATTGGGTTTCAATTAGAGCAAATTTGTGGGATGAAATTCCACTTTTATGTTCAAGTCTATGAAAATACCCTCTTGGTCTGGTTAGACCAAATTTAATTGTTTTTAAATAAGTGCCGGTTAGATTTGCGACAGCATAGACGCAACTGAGACATTGATAAAACCAAATTTCTTTAATGTGCAGTTTTTCGTTGAGAAAGCAGATAATCGCCTAATAAGAAAACGGTCATAAAACTAATTTGTAGAAGCTAAATCGGTTAAAAAAACCACAAATTTCTGGAAAATAACATAAAAAGCGTTAAAATTATAAATAAGCTATTATTTTGTAGAACAAATTTTGTCAGGTGTTAAAAACAGTGCATTCCACTTGTGTTTGCTTGTGCTTTCGACAATTAAAAATCACACCGAAAAACACAAAAAACGTTGTGATTTAGAGAACAGCACAAAATCACACATGTGATTTTGAAAGCAAATGAGATTTCAAATCACGTGATTTTCAGAACAGGCCTGTAAACCATAGACAACTATTGCGATATACATACATTGCAGTAAATATCCAAACTATGTTTAATGTAGACAGTACTTTTTCGTAAAAAAAATTTATTGCAATAATTGTAAGTCATCTCGATAGATACAGAACGCCTTCACGGGAATACGGCCAGGGTATTCAAAATTGGCTTGATTTATTTTGGAAAAATTATCAAAGCTAGCGATGACCAAAACTTTTAATAACACAGGGTTATCCATTTAGTGGTTTTAAATATGACGGTCTGGCAAGGCTGTTAAATATCAGTCATCTGCAGTGTCATTCATTTAGAGAAAGGTTTGACATTTATGAATATGGATCGTTTAACAACCAAAGAACGCGTAAAAATTGTTTAAACTTTCTACAAAAGTGGTGGCTGAAATGTGGGCACTTTTTTGGCATTACGCAATATGTGCACTGCCAAAAATATCGCGTCTGTTAGTGAAAGTGTGGCGGATAATCCGGGTTTGTCGGTTCCACGGCGTTCTCAGCAATTGGGTTTATCCTACGTCTCATTATGGCGTTTTATAAACTGTACGGTATGTGGTTTCAACAAGACGATGTCACAAGCCATACAATGTGACCGATTTCACGTTTTGGCGCCCGCAATTGGCCACCATTATTATGCGATTTGAATAGTCTTTTCTAGCGGCTATGTCAAAGACCGTGTCTATTCTGATAATCCCCTTACGTTAGAGCATTTGTCACCATAGTTCGTTTAGCGATAGAACAACTTTTTTAAATTGTGGAAATTTACTTTAAAAAAAAATTAATCTGTTCGCGAAGTTTATTGAGCAGTTCGTCCATTTTACGAAGCTCTCATTTCTGGTTAAATGCCTTAAAATTGATTGTTTGGTGCGGTTAACACGCTCTTTCGAAATGGGCAAGGAGCTGCCTTTACGTGAATGGCGACCGTTATCGAGCAATGCTCACTGAATTTTTGTTTCCAAAAAAATAATCTGCTAAAAATAATCTGCATCAAGTTGCCATACAACGCGATTAACAATCGATTTATTGCAAAAACAATTTTGTGGCAACTTTATTTATTTTGTTCGCTTGCCCCCTCGTTCGTGCGATGAAAAGCCTCTGCATTATGGGGCTATGTAAAGTCATTGGTTTATGCCGACAAGCTTTTGTAGCATTGAAAGTCAATATTCAAGTCACTATTGACGTCATACGGCCAAATTTTTTGGAAAAAGTAGTCAACAATTTAACGGATCGAATGGACCATGTAACTCGTCGCACTATGGGATTTCTGCTGCAATAAAGGTATTTTTTGACTATTACTTTTAAAAAATCTAATGATACTGTTTTATAGAGAAGAGTCTGGCAAACAAAAATCTGCATTTCTTTTAAGATATATGTATATATATTCTTAGAAAAGATCGGTTGAAGTCAAGTTAATGTTGTGAAAGGGAAATATGTATATGGTAATTTTGTTTAAATTCAGAGATTTATATATCGAAGATGTTTCGAGCGGAAAAATCTGGGTGTCGATTTTATTTAAGTCCGAAGCCTTGTTTTTAATTTAAAGGAAAAGAAAAAGTGATTGCGTACATAGTTTGGGAGATATGAGTGCATCAAAATTGTCCTTAAAAACTCAGCATTGGCTGTTTTCGTTGGAGAAAAAGTCAGTTAGCTCGGTTTACCTCCGTGCTCTCAGTATAACGAAATGAAATGTAAAAGGGTCTTCTTTCGAATTAGTCAATCTTTTAAAAAATCCAAATTTAGTAAAAAAGTCACGAATATTGCACCCTAGTATTTGTAATAAAAAAGTTTTGCATACCATTAGGCTTAACGTGCCTGTTACTGTCCACAAAATTCTTATTCATGGAAAGGACATAATAGATGCAGCAGTACTCCCAATTGGTATGCTCTCGGAGGAAGCAGAAGAAGCGCGTAATAAAGATTACAGGAACTATTGATTAATGTTTTCTAGAAAGTGCAGTAGAACTGCAACGAATACTGATGTTTTTCATCGTTTGCTTGAGTCGTCCGATGCATATGTTAGTAGCTTAACACGTCAACCTCATAAGAATATTCTATAATTGGATGATCTAGTTAAATAAGTGATAGTTGATGAATAAAATGCTTAAATATTATTTACCTATATGAATATTTTTTATTCGAGCTGGGAGGGAATAACCAATTTTAAGCATTTCTTTAATTAAATATTACTAGTATTTTCAATGAGAATTATATTTATACGAAATTTTTTCATTCAGGTTACATACAAGACGACGCATTTCAAACAAAACTGTTAGTTTTTTCTTTTATCAATTAATAGGCGTGTGCCAAATTTAATCAAATTCTATTGAGAATTGCGCTCTATACATTGAAAAGAAAAGTACGTGGAAAAATGGAGGTCCAAGGGATGTACCCTAGCAGTCGACGGATTTCAACAAAAATTTGTAGTGCCCTTTTTTAGATCAACTTATGGACATCTGCTTAATTTTATCAAATTCCGTTGCGAATTGCGGCCCATACGTTGAGAAAAAAAATAAGCAAAAAAATGGGGGTCCAAGGGAGGTACCCCTAATAACAGACGGATTTCCACTAAAATTTGCAGAACTATCTCTTGTATGAGGATTACGGCCTATACATTCAAAAGAAAAATAAGTGAAAAAATTGGCGGTCCAAGGGAGGTACCCCTAGGAGTCGACGGATTTAAATCAAAATTAGTCGAGCTCTTTCTTGGATCAACTAATAAGACGTGTGTCAAATTCTATGAAGAATTGCGACCTATACATTGAGGACAAAAAATCGTGGAAAAATGTCGGTCCAAGGGAGGTACCCCAAGGAGTCGACGGATTTTAAAAATTTTTTGAATTTTTCTTTTCTACTTAAACTTGAACAAGTGTGCAAAATTTCATCGTTGTAGGAGCACTCCTTCTATTTTTTGCAGTTAGATGTATGAAGAAATACCACTGTGCGACGCCGTGGCGGACATATGCCGGAAATAATATTTAAAAAATAAATCCCATGAAATTGTCTACAATTAGATTATAATTAAAAAAAAATTAATTCCGACAATATTTCTATGTTGTATTATCCATTAAAGTTCTCATGCAGCTAAAAAATACACCCTATTCTTTAGTTAACTTTTGAAACCGAATAATGGACCCACATGATCCAATTTCTACCTTAAGTTCAAATAAGGGTTAATTCATTTGCGTCAACACTTCAAGCTAAATCGAAAATATAAAATTATACAACAGTTCAATAAGAGAACGGATATTTAAGTGTAAAGTTTATTGCAAAACAAATGCATCAGCCCAAGCATTCGTTAGTATTATTATTACTATTATTTATTTTACATAGCAACCAGTTTCTGGCCAAAGAAAATTTAATTAAATTAATTAACAACCTTAACAAACACCTAAACATCGAATGGAACATAATTGTGGTGCCACTACAGTTTATAAGCAATCCAGAAACGGAAAACTTTCTTAAGGTTCAGGAAAAATCAATAGTTTTAGTAACACCGAAAGAAAATAAGGAAAATGAAAATGAAAATGAACTATATGAAATCTTCAGTCATAATATATTGACTATTGTTTTTTGTGGTTTAAAGGAAAAAGATTTCGATAACAAAAAAATTTGTTCAAAGACTTTTTTCAACACACTAACAAAAACATTGAAGATGTTGCATTCGACTACAATATTGTGGATTATGGAGACCACAACAGATGACTCAGAATATATACAACATATATCTGAACTATGTTGGCACAATGGATTTTTTAAAGTTCTGTTCTTTCGCAATAGAAATATATTCACCTTTAGCCCTTTGCCTCACATAAAAGTTCGAAAATTATCTGCTTTAAAGGAGTTTTATGACCAAGAAGAAATAGTTAACTTTCACCAATATCCCTTAAGATTTCCTATAACTTCAAGTCCTCCTCGCTGTTACCGTTACACCGATGCTGAGGGTAATTATGTTAATGCTGGCTATTTCTATGAAATTTTAATGATTTTCATAAAAAAATATAACTTTAAATTCATTGAATATCCAAATGACTATAATGTTGATCAAAGGGAGGTGTTACTGAAAGATTTGGCTGCAAATAAAATCGATGCTGTACCATTTTTGACCTATCGAAATCGTAGTTTTGCAGCGTCGGATGTTTTGTGGAATGTTAATGCTATCATAATGGTACCGAATGCAAAACCTATACCAAAATATAAATATTTTGAATTGCCTTTCAAGGATATTATATGGTTATTACATATACTTTTAGTTCTACTGAGCTCCATAGTCATTAGCTTTATAGCCTACTCGAAGAGCCGAAAATTAGATCTATCCAAATCGTTGCTTTATGTCTTGAGTCTAGCGCTCTATCAAAATCAAATACAATTCTTCAGAAACAATTATCACTTTAATGATTCGATCTATATATTGTTGTTTCTTTATGGCTTTATAATGGTGCAAATGTATTTGTGTAAGTTATCCAGCATGTTGGTTCAGACCATTTATGAGCCACAAATTACATCTCTAGTCGATATATATAAAAGCGATTTGAAAATGTTTATTTCCATGGAAGATTTAGCTCACTTCATGCAATCTTTAGCTTTGTCCTCAACTTTAGTCGATCGTTCAATTATTACGGATGGCATAGATTTAGATAATAAACGCCGCAGTTTGAATCCTTCATACTTTCATATGGGCTTTGAGGATAAAATTCAGTTCTTCCTGCTACAACAGAAATATCTAAAGGTTCCACTAGTGCAGCTGATCGATCCAGTTATTTTGGCGGAACCAATATTTTTCACCATGCGCCATAATTTGCCGTTTATACAGTTATTCAATCGTTATTTAAAATATCTGGCGGATTCTGGTTTATTGCAAAAGATTTTGAACGATGTCGAAAGGGATGGCATATTGAGTGGGGAAATACGTTATTTTAAAGATTCCGAAAATTATAGAGGTCATCTTTTGACATTGGAATATTTTTATTCGCCTTTAGTTTTGTATTCTATCGGTGTAATTTTATCTTTTGTTGTGATTTTAATGGAAATTGTATATTTTAAGTTTAAAACTCGATTTTCAGAATTTAATAAAAATGCTGTAGTATAAAAATGAATATTTTTTTTTTAGTTCTTTACTTACCTTGATTCATAAAATCCTGAAAGTATTTTTAATCCTACATCAAAGAATACAAAAACCCTTACACAACTGCCAAAATATATCGAGCTTTTGCTGTAATAGAGTCATAACTCAAAAACCCAGACTTTTGAAATAATGTATTTAATGCTTTAATGCCCTGTAGAACTAGCTTATAATATGCAGTTAATCGCCATTTCATTTCTTCATATTGTGTAAAAATTTCATACAAATATCTTACATACTCAACTATAGAGAGAAAAATTCAATTTTAAGGTGCTAGAAAATTCAAATTTGAGTTATGACTCTAGTTATGATAACAAAGGCTCGATATAGATATTACCCTTACAATGTGTGCACACTTGTGGCCTTTCTCGATAATGAGGAGGCCTTCAACAACGTCAGTCCGGACTCTATTGTGGCGTCCATGAGGAGTCTAGAGATTGAAGAAGGCATATGTAGATTTGAAGACATTCTACTCAGGAATAGGGTCATCTTTTCTACAAAAGGTGAGACCAGCGTTCAGAGACTGGTGAACAGTGTTACTCCCCAACGAGGAGTACTATCCCCACTATTGTGGAACTTGACTATGAATACCATGTTGACGAAGATGAACGATATGAGGATTTAAACTGTGGCGTATGCTGGCGATGTCGCGGTGGCCATTACGGGGAGGCATTTGAATAAAATGTCTCAGTGTATGAGGCTGCATTAAAGGTACTCAGCACCTGGAGCGTATCATATGGACTGGGGGGGGAAGTATAGGAACGAAGGCTTTAGACATCCGAGGTTAAATGGGACTAAGCCTCAGATCTCTAACAGTGTCCAGTATCTGGGCGTGGCTCTGGACAGTACGCTGTCGTGGGGACTAAATGTCCGGATGAAGGCCAATATATGCGTGCAGAGGTGCAGTCGGAAGAAACTGGGTTATGGGCCCGAGGTGTGTCAATTGGCTCTTTGAGGCTTTAATAAAGCATACTCGAGTTGCTGTATGGTGGACTGCGCTGGATAAGAGCAGGAATTTCGCGATGCTGGAAAAGGTGCACAGACTGGTCGCGTCGATGATCAGGGGATCAATGCGTTCCACTCCCACGAGGGCGGTGGTTACATTATTATACTGGCCAGACAGATGGCTCTTTGCTCGGCGACATGGCTGAACACAGCGCACAGCTTGTCTACCCGTGATTATGGACACGCCAGGATAATCAAATCGCTGATGGGATAGACTACTGCACCCGGAGCCTTAATTTGGTGCGGGGTACGCGACACATATGACGCACAGCAATGCTTTGTCGGCTGTAAGTATGAAAATATGGATCCTAGGGCACTCGGACTGCCCGCGCATCCAAATAGCAGATGAACTGGCCAAACAAGGTGGTCGCATGGATGACATATTCATTGATCAATTCGTTGGCCTTCCAACGGCTCACTGAAAGTTACTTATCAATCGCGAATCTTATATAATTGGGCAGATGGGATGGACCTTTAAGTCCACCCAGGGCACTGTGGCCTGGCTATGATGAACGAAGAACTAACTCTCTACTTAGGTTTGATAGCGACTAAATTAGAACAGTGGTATCAGATGTAACTGGGCAGTAGCCTGTGGGGACTGATGCTAGGAGCATGGGTCTAGAATTCAATAACTACTGTAGAAGTTGCCATTATGAGGAGGAGGATGAAACTGTGCTTCACTTTCTTTGTCAATGTCTTGTGAAACGGGCATCAGGGAAAAACACCTGGGTGAAACGGTGTTTACCTGCTTGGAGAATCTATCTAGGATAGAACTTAGGTCGCTTCTTCTCTTCATTAGGAAGATGAATTGGTTGAACTTTGTAGTGACGCCATCTGAGTAACTGCTCTATAGGATGGACATTGGCGCTGGGTATCACAAAGGGACTACTGGAGGGCCTAACTGAGCTGTCCCTTGATGGCTGGCCATGGAACTTAACCTAACTTATAGGTTAGAATAAAAACTAGGGATGTAACGATATGTATTTTTGCCGACAGTGTACTAATATACAAAAGGAAATACCGGCCGGCGATACCGATACGCATATTGAATTTTATTTCAAGTTTTAAAATAAACAAAACTCAAGTAGTGTAATATATTCATTGTTCAAAATTATAGGTTATCTTTACTTAAAGTTTAATAAAAAGCCTGATCTTTATTTATAAAGCCTGATGTATCGTCTGAAAGTCCTGCACACAGAAAAAACAAATCAATGTAAAATCGTCGAAAACAAGGTTGATTTTACATTTTTCGGTAGTGAGTTTGCTTCTTAGTTACTTCATGTAAATTTAACATGATTTAACAATAAATTGCGAATAAAGTTTTTTTTCTTTTAAAATTACTTTAATTCATATTAATTTAACATTCCACTAAGTTAGAGAAAAATTACATTGATATTGAAATAACACTATGTATTAAAGTTATTTCAAGCTGGAACAACGTGAATTTCATGTAGAATCAATTTGATTTGAGCGTGAGATAACAATGAGATGAAGTTTCAGAGACGACATTTTAATTTATTTTAGAATGACTGTAAACACTTACGCCTTTCAATTTGTTGTTTTCCCCTTTGTTTACAGAGGCGCCAACAACTAAAAGACACCAGCAGAATAGGCCCGATATGTTTTCGTCATCATTTTTCTTTAAAAATTTGATGTATTTAACAAAGTAAATTAAAACAAAAATAATACGAGATTTTTTTTTATAAATTATTTTAAGCATGAAAATAAAAAAAATGTAGAGTTTGCTGAAGCTTTGATACTGTTACAAGTAAGACCTGAGTCTTTAAAATTCTTGTTCACTTTATGGGCTTATTTGTATAATATTTTTAGCTTTTTTAAAGTCTTTGGAAAAAGTTTCCTGACAAGCTGGTCTAAGCAACCAGCGAAATGCGCATAGAAACTAGGTCTACCTCAACAATAAATTTCAGTGTTTTTATCAAAAACAAAAATTAATAAACTAGTTAATTGGTAGTGTTGTTGTTGTTTTCACACAAAACACTTTAAACAGTGTTTTATGGATTCAATATTGAACAATGTTATTTTAACATTTTTCATTTCGAATTAATATGAAACAATGATAAATTAAATTAAGTCCATACTTTTGCAGAAATTTACTATGATTTTTAATCAACATTGCGCCATGTTAGTTTGACTTTGGTATTCTTTTATGTGTGTATCAATTACCTTTTAATGAACACTAAAAAATAAGATTTTTCGCTATATTCACATTTTCTCGCATGTTTTTTTTAATTTTTTTAGATTATTTTTATAAATTTGACTTGATTTTCGTATTTTTTCGATTTTTCAATAGTCTCTCAGATGTGACCGAATTCATTTGAAAACTTGAGTTTTTTTACGCCATTTTCTTCAACTTTGGGTATATAAATTTTTTAACATACTGAGAACGAAATAGGCGGTTTTAAATTGTTTCGTTTTCTAAAACAATTTCCATCAAATGCCTGAATATTAAATATGCAATTTAAAAATGTATGGCTGAGTTTAAAAACGTCGGTGCAACCGTGCAGAATTTTGAACATTATCATTCAAAAAGTGCACCAAAAAAAGTTGAAATGATCCAATATAAGGCTAAAACAAAAACGTTGCGATTTTAAACAAGTTAGAGTGCTATATTCGGCTGTGCCGAATCTTTGATACCCTCCACCGACAGAAGTGGGATCTATATGATAAATACATACATATATATTATTAACTAAGATTCACAAAAACGAACGTGAGCATTTAAATTGATTGCGGTTTAGACCTGAATTAAATTATTGACCGACAATAAGAAAGTTTTATGCGTTTCTTGTTAGAACTTTGAACTGGTTTGAGTAAAATATCATGATTCGTAAAAGTTTTAGCCGAACTAAAATGATTTTTAGGAGAGTAATTTGTATTGGATCAATGGTAAATTATGGACCAATCATCCCAAAATTCGTAAGACTGATTTCTGGTATTACAAAAAATAAAATAAAATAAACTTTAATAAAGCAGTGTTATTAGCTTTAGCGTTAACAGTAAATTTCACAAATTTTAATGATAGTTTTTCAGGCCATATGAATTTAAGTTGGTAGAAATCTTACAGCAAAATCTATATCTGTTATGGCTTTAGGCGAATTTAATTATTTTCTCAAAGTGGGCTTTATTTGGTTTTAGGCGGATTAAAAGGTTATTTGGGAGTAGGGTTTATATGGGGCTTAGCGTGAATTATGGACCGATCTTCAAATATATATTTATTTAAATAAATTAACACATTGTTCGAAACGGCAGTTTTTTGATCACTTTTTTAATTAAAATTAAAAATATCATTTATTGAAAAAAAAAAATATTCACAATTTTACGATTTTTAGTAATCAATATAATCATGTTGGGAATAGATGCAAAATCAACAACTTGTTTGCTTGATATTATGAATTTGGAATAAATTTGGTGATTTGAGAAATTTTATAATTTTTTCTGTGCTGTTTGAAAATGATATCATATCAATATTTGGTTCTACAGCGATTTTTTCCGAGAAACCCACAGCCAAGCTTTTATTCATTGGTATATGCATGAGAAGTTTGTATAATTTTCTTAGAAGTATTCCGAATTCCAATGAATTCCTATCCAATTCAAAGCCTTTTATTAAAAAATTTTGCTAATTTATTTACTTTTACTAGTGTCGAAACTCGATCATAATTATGTATACAAATATGAAGAAAACATAGATATAAATGTATATGAATTTACATGTTTCGAGCATTTGATTCTTTTTATCGTCTTAGTAGATCGATTTGGCGAGGGACTAACCTCCAATCCATATGTTCTCTTCCACTCGCATCCGTGAATGCTTAATTTAGTATTGTAAGTTCAATAATATTAAAAAATCAGAGTAAGAATTAAAAAAACAAAAAAGTACCAAAAAGTGTCTTCTTAGATATTTCCATTTCTCTATTTCTCCATAGATTTTCAATCACTCTGGACTCTGCATGTTGAATTTTATGTTTCTATGTTCAATATTAACAAAATTTAAAAAGACCCAGTTGAATAACAAAAACTTAGGAAAAGTTCCCCATTATAGATTTTAATCCATTCGGGACATTGCATGTTTTTTTTTATGTTTCTAGGCCCAACAACTACCAACTATCCCCGGTAGGCTAGTTGGTACTGAGCTAGTTTATTAGCGCCGGGGTTGCGGGCTCGAATCCCGCCAGAGACTCTGGTTTCTTTCCTGCAGACAAGCGTAGAGATTCGCGAGATAAGTATAGGAAGAAGAAAAAAAAAAAGTTCCAGTTGTAGAACGAAAAAAGTACCAAACGGCTCCCCCTTAGAGACTCTTATTCATTCACGACCATGCATGCTTAATTTAATGTTTCTAGGTCCAATATTAACGAAAATTCAAAAAGTACCAGTTGAAGAACAAAAAGTACCAACATTTCTTATCTTATAGGTTCTCATTTACTCTGAGTAAATGCACCTATAATTTTATGTTTCTTAGTTCAATATTAAAGAAAATTCAAAAATTTCCACATGCAGCACGGAACTATAAAAAAAAAAAATTTAATTCCCGTATTTCCCCTTTTTGATACTTTTTTCCCCACTTTGAAGTATCAAAACTTTCATTATTGTAGTAGCAGCCCATAATTTAATTAAATTTTTTTAAAAAAGTACAATAAATAGGTACGATTTTTACCCCTTAAACGTTCGATTTCAAAAAAGTACCAAAATTATATTATACGAATTATACGAAATTTAATATGAATATCTACGCTTATTGGCTTGAAATATAAATTGGGTGGCAAAGAAGTTTCAAAATACAAGTTACATCGGTTACTGCTTATTTTTGGATCTCTTTTAGAACTGGAGATATGAGGTTACCGAATTTACCCAATTAACCCTCAGATTTGACTAAAATATATAATGTGCACTTCTGTAAGTAAATAATTTTTAAATTGTGTATTTTTTGTTCAAATCAGTTAAAAAACAGAGGAGGAAAGTGCTCTTGCCTTTGGCTTTTTGTATATAGACACATTTCTTCGAAATCGGATAAAACACGGAGGATGCCAGATATTTAAAAATGTTATATGTCTTAGGTGCTCAGGTTCAAAAGCATATACTGGGGCTATCGTAAAAAACTTTAATTTGAATACTCCATGAATGTATTTCAAAAAAAAAAAAAAAAAAAAAATTATTACCAATATTTTTTATTCCTGCCCACTGTGTATTAATTTATTAGTGCTTTAAATACTTATGCCTTTTACATATTAATTAGATATGGCAAAACAAAGTATAGCAACAAACTCGCCTTCACATATTTTTAAATTACACTCTCAAATGTATTGGTGTTCCGGACTTTTTCGTCAACTGTGGCGATTTTTAAGCCTCTTTGGCGTTAACATTTTGTGTTTGGCGATTTTTCGGCCATAGCTCAAACAGTTGTCAATTTAAAAATCGTACGCCTGTTGAAATCATGCTCACTTACAAACGGCTTAAAAGAAAAATTACATTTTCATGGCAAGTTGTTTCTACTTATTCTGAGCAGTTTCGGATTGAAATCTAAAACAATCGGTTCAATAGAAAAGAAGCTATAGACCCAAATGTTAAACAACTGTCCTACAAAATTGATATTTCTTTAAAAATAATAATAATATAATCGGTGGTGAAATGCACCGATTGTCATAAAATTTAAAAAAATTCATTATATGCAAAAACAATTTCTTGAAGGTCGGTGCAGACTTTAGCAGAGGGCCCATATAAAACCCACTCTCAAAAAATACTATAACCGCTATGGCAGACTTATTAACGAATAAAGCTATTTAAGGAAAATTTAGTCTTTCATAGTTTCACAAGACTGTATATTAAACCACCGTATTTCATAAAGATCAATCCATAATTTACTTTAGGCCTCAATTAAAGCTCACCCTCGGAAAACATATAAGCACGTTTGAAACCTCAAAGAAAAGTGATATTATGTACACTCAAATTGTGTCTGTCATACTTCGATAAGACTAGAGATCACGCTGCCAAATTTCGTGTAGATCGAGAGATAGATTTTCATAGGCCCCATATAAAGACCACTTTCGAAAAACACTTTAGTACGCCTAAAACCGTAACGGATGACGCTTTTATACTACATGCGACATGTCGCACAGGTATGTTTCATAAAACAGCTTGTAGCTTGCAACATAAAAAATTTTACCAGCTGAACGTATACGTGTTTTCGAAGGGACCCCAAAAGAAAATACGAATTTTGTTTTAGAGACATGTCGCATACACAAAAAAATTATTTAATTTCTCCAATCACCAAATTTGTTCAAAATTCATAATATCAAGCAAACAAGTTGTTGATTTTGCACCTATTACCAAAATGATTAAAGCTTTGCCATTTCAAACAATGTGTTAATTTATTTAAATAAATATTGACAATTCCCAACAACAATTTTACATGTTTAAATTATTTTATTTTAAACGAAAAAAGTCTATTAAGATTTTTTGTTATTTAATTAAAATATTAATTGAAAATTTATTTCAAAACAACTAAAATGTTAATTAAATCAAAATTGAACTTTTAATTTTCTTTCAACTAAAAAAATAATTGAATTAATTATCACATTTAATAAATTTTAATACTTTTTAAGCCATTTTTTTAATTGATAAAACACTTTTTTATGTGTAGTCTGAAACGAATACAAATTTCGGGAAGACCGGGTAATAATTTATACTTCTGTGAGGTCAGTTTTTATAAAGATTGGTTCTTAACTCATAAAAACTTTCAACTGTTTCAACGATTTATTTTTCTAAAAATTTCGGGATTTCCAAAATCCGGGGATTTTCAAAAAACAGTCCTGATTGGCATCACTAATGCTGTCCCTCCGCTAAATCAACAATGAAAAAAGAAAAAATTTCACAAAAATCAAATTTTGTGTTCTTTGTTTAAAAATATTGCCACATGAGATTTAAAACTGTGTATTAATGCATAATAACTATAATTTGAAAATTATTGATTTATAGAAAATGTAAGCAAAATTCTAAAGTACACAAGTTTTATAAAATCACTACAAGTTTTAACTGCAAACAGGAAAGGTCACAGAAAAGGAGAATAAAAATGAAATTCTACAATTTATTTATTATTATAATAATTGTTAAAATTTCCATTGCAAAATTAAGACCAGTTGAAAATCAACATGACCAGAATTTTCCAATAAAAATCATAAATGAATTAAATAAGAAACTCGATATAAAATGGAATGCTGTGGTCGCTCTAGAGTTTCAGCAAGAAATGGATGATGTCCTGAAATCATTGAGTTTACCAGTGCTGATTATATCAAAAAATTTAAACACGAGTATTGATTTATTATATCGTAAAGAAGTTCTCACTTTAGTGTATCTTCAACTTTCAACTATTAATAAAGTGTATGAAGTGGTCCAAAATCTCTTGAAAAATTCACAATTTACCCATATTTTATGGATTATTCCGGAAGCCAGCTTGACAGACTTGTGGAGCTTAGCAGACAAAAATTGGCTTTCTGGCTTTACAAATGTTTTGTATTACACAACTGAAGGACTATTTTCTTATCACCCAGTGCCCAACATAACAATTTATCGTATAAAACATGTAACAGAGTATGTCAAGAGAAAAGATGTAAACGATTTTCAAGGTTATCCATTAAAAGTACCCGTTGTAGCAGTTCATCCACGTTCTTATCGCTTTCAAGACCATTCTGGCAATATAGTAAATACTGGATATTTATATAAAATGATTCAGATCTTTGCACAACATTGTAACTTTAAATTAATAGATCTGCAAGATTATTATAAAATGTTTGATTATGAGGAACTTAAACAGGGTGCGAACAACAAAACTTTTGATATTATACCTATACCACTGTTTTTTACGATCGGTTAGCTGGTAGCAGTAGCGATGTTATGTGGAATGTAAAAGCGATTGTTTTGGCACCTTATCCCCCACCCCTGCCAAGAACTGAATATTTTATGCATCCCTTCACTGTTACCACCAGGATTTGTATTTTGCTACTAATATTATTTTGTGTTTTTGCAGTTTCTTTTATTTACTACCGGCAACGGTATACGAAGGAAATGGATTTAAGCAAATCCGCTTTGTATGTTCTGGCCCTGTTCATCTGTCAATATCAGGCAAATTTTAAAATCGAAACTTTTCTGCAGAAACTGATTTATTTCCTGATCTTTATTAACGGTTTCATATTGACCAATTTGTATTTGGCTAAATTATCAAGTCTATTCGTGCAAGATATTTATGAATCGAAAATAGAAAAATTTGAGGATATAAACAAAACTTCATATCAATTTATAATAACTCAAACTGATTATAATTTCGTAAGCAAGTTGCCTGATATACGAGATTTTGTAATGGAAAAGGCAATAATTATTAGTCAAAGCGAATTGTTTGAAGCCCACCGTACGCTAAATAATTCATATTTTTTCATGATATTGGAAAATAAAGCGGATTTTCTCTTCTATCAGCAGCGTAATCTAAAAGTTCCTCGTGTGTATAAAATCACTGACGCAATCATGATGATGCAGGAGTATTTTACCGCACGACGAGACTTACCTTATCTCCCGTTATTCAATCGTTATATAAGATACATAATGGAATCAGGCATTCTAAATAAATTTATTGATAATGCCAATTTGGATGGCATTCTGAGTGGAGAACTTAGTTTCGTTAGTGACTCTGAAAGCAGCAATGAGATATTATTAGATTTTAATTATTTCAGTGCCTTATTTCGCTTTTTCCTAATTGGTATGTTCTTTTCTTTTATTGTATTTATACTGGAGTTGATATATGCTAAATATATAAAGAAAATATATACAAATTATATATAAAAGCAATGACAAGAATTAAAAGTTCATTTTTTAAGCCGTTCTTTATTTTTATTTTAAACGTGGTCGAATGGTATTCTATGGTTAGAACAAGAAAAAATGATATATTCGGCTGTGCCGAATCTTTGTCAACCTAAAAATACTAATATATTAGTCAGGAATTCTCGGTGGCGAACGTCATGATGATTCATCATGAAACATACCGACAATGCTAAATCATCAATGACATATGCTGAATTTTCTTTGGCGTCGTACATGAATTTTTCAAGCAATTGTTCAACATATCGTAATGTAAAGTGCGTAACAGACAATATCATCGATATTCATATATGAGTTTTTATGTAATTCGTCGCCATCCTAGTGATTCGTAGCAGACAAAATTACTTTACATTCTCTGTGAATCTTTCTTTTATTTGACGTCATAATAGAGACTATTAGAGAATTTCTTACTAATGTTTCATAAATTAATTTTTATGCTCAATGTGAATTTTAATAAACTGAAAAAACACGATTGACGAATACTTTTAGCAGACAAATTTCAGCAGAGTTCAGCTTTATACCGTATTATAAAAGACAATGTCCATTATTTTCAACTTTTTTTTTTCTTTCATAAAATTGTCTGCAAAACTGTCTTTAGCAGTGTCGTTGTCGTGCACTTTCATCGACATTTCGATTTCATCGAAATTGCGTCTTGAATCCTAGTTTGTCAGAAGGAATTATAGATGAAAATATCAATATGACAAAGTCGTTCAAAAAACGCCACTGGTTATGCATAATTTCAAACACAACCTTACAGAAAATTGCACAATTATTAAATAATCAACCAACGTAATATATTAGAATGCATCGCTGTTTTAACCCGGCAATTCCCAGTGTCAGCTATAGGTTACGATTATTAGCGATTTTCTCTAGCATACCCAGCAAAAACTTGCATTGCAAAGTAATGAGCGAAAAAGCTAATAAACCTACTCTTCAACACTTATACATTGGCATTTTAACTCATTGTTTTAACACGGTGATGTCATTGGAGGCAAGTACTTACCACCATCGCTTACAAATAGGCAGTTAGATAAGTCATTATGACATTCGCTTACAAATAGGGAGTTAAATAATTCATTACGGCATTCGCTTACAAATATACACTTCACATTGTTATCAACAAAACTGAATTTGTCAAACAAATTGTGCCTTTAATTTAATTGGCTCTCCAATGCAAATTTTTACTACCCTGCATCAAGGACATATTCATACCCAATAAACCAGAGAACGATATGATTGCAAAAACGAAATGATATTTTCATGGTAAAACGATATTATCAGGAAAGGTACAATTTATATACTGTCGTTTATGATACAAGATCGATATCATATATTATAATTTATATCAACCAGACGATATTGTTATATTATCGTTTGGTTAATTGATTAGTGTAGTTTTTATTCAAAATTTTAATTTTATAATACAAATCAAAATCAATTAAGTATATAAATTTATCATATTCAAATTCTTATTCATTTATAACAAATAAAAAAAAAAAAAACCAATTGTAAGAACATATCGCTCATTTCGTGCAAGACCGTCACAACTCAAAATTCGAAACTTTACAGGAGAGCCTTTTTAAGATTCCAACCTATTATTTTTTACCTTCTCTTTCACTAAAATACAGTTATAAAATCAAATGTTTATTTTTTGCTACAAAGAAAACCACATGTACAAGAGGAATGCTAAACACAAACTGAAATGTGACCTTGTTGATGTTAATTGCTCAAGTTTGTTACGAGAGGTCATAGCGTCACAAGCATCTGTATTAACGTTATTTTTCGATAATTCTCTCCGTTCTTAGATCAATTTGTAGAGATTTAACAGAAGAACATTTCTGCATTACAAACTCAAAAATGCCAAATTTTGAGTTGTGACGGTCTTGCACGAAATGAGCGATATATGTATTTAAAATCAATTTATATTAGGTTTGAATAAATAAAACCTTAAATGTATTTTATTATGAATTAATTATTAATTTCGTTTATCAACTCATAAACAAGTGCTTATGTATCAGATTATATGAGAAACATTACTTAACTACTTCTATGTAATGCAGATGGTTGAAGTAGTCATTGAAAAGTAAGTTGTTCAGTAATTTCAAGTCATTACCTATTTTTTGCTGGGTATCTATGAAACTATTTGAAACATACATTTATTACTTGAACCAAGTGTTTGTCATTTTTTTTTTTTTGTATTAGAAAATACTTAAATTACGGGTACATCTACAACAAGAGTAAGGAAATGTATATAAATTACACATTACTAAAATAACAGGTTTATTATACGAAAATAACCGGTTTATTCGATATTCAAAAAATGGGCATTTTAAAATAACCGACTGGGGCAAAGCAAAAATAACCGGTTAAGCCCGGTCGAATAATAACCGTTCGATCTCCCTAATATGTATGCATTGTGCTAAAAAAAATCGTATTTTATATGATGAACAGCTAAGACATGGAAATTGCTGCCAATCAAATAATGCAGATAAATCAAATTATCATAGATGCTAAAATAAAATGTGAAATAATGGGTACTGCACTGCATCAGTGATTTCAAATGTTTATATATACATCAATGTAGTAGACGTGGTCCAAAAAATTGCCAAGTACTCCACAAAAATAATAGTCACACAATAAAAAAATTATAATTACTTGTCGGCATTAAATAAAGTTTGCTTTTCTGATGCAGCGCAGTGATGCATTAACGAACGTACCCAATATTAAAAATATTTGTAAATTTTAACAAAATTCGTCATTTGAAAAATCGTCAAATTTAGCGTATAAATCGTCCTATCGTCAATAGACCATTTTTGTACCTAAAAATCGTCAAAATGACGATAAATCGTCAAATCTGGCAGCTATGCTTACGAGTTGAAGCACAAATTTTAAAACGAGTTGTTATCTGCTTACGAGTCGAGCACAAAAATCTTATGACTCGTAAAAAATTTGTGCTCGCGAGTTTAAAAATAAAACTCGCGAGCACAAATTTTAAAATGAGAGAGTTGACTCGAATTGTGCTCGCGAGTAGAATTTTTTCCTACCCTGTTGCTAAACATAAGAATTATCCATTTTCATACGAAATTCATTTTGGGTACAACTATTTCTAGTCAAAATTTATAAAAAGTTTTTAGTAATATCAATAAAACTACATATTAGTCCAAATTTTTAAAATAAATAATGCTAAAAAAGCTAAAAACATTTGCCAAGTTTTAATGCTAAATTTAGCTGCGAAAATGCCAAAATGGCCACACTGAATATAACTTATTAAAATTTGTTGTAGCTACTACAACAACACCAGAGAAGTAGTTAAAAAACGATTTGCTTGTTGTGTGTAGAAACAACAAAAACAAGAAAAAACACATGAAATTTAAAGCAAGAGTTCTCATTTAGTTTATATTTTTAGTTAAATATGTACATTAAGTTTTTAAAGTAAACCCCATATCGGGCATGATGCTGGTGCTTTATGATTGAGATTCTGTAAGGTGTTATATGTACTATGGTATTCATTCGGTTAACAAATTAATTACTACCCGATTAACTGATCGGTTAATTTAAAATAGCCTATTTTCGATTAACGATTAAACCGGTTAATTTCAGTCGATTAACCGATGTAACAAAATGTTTAACTTTCTGTAGTATTAGAATATATTTTTTTGTGTTTTTAATTATTCGTTTCGTCTCATATACAAAAAGGTATGAGTTTAGAAAATATTTTTCATACAGACAAAGAAGGTGTCAGTGATCTTCATTTGAAATAAGTGTTTGCCGTCAACAGCTTTTTGTTTCACGTACTTTTTATATGTATGCGTTTAGTTAGTTGTTTCTTCTCAAATCTTCTGAAATCAATCTTTTAACAGATTTAACCGAAACAATTAGAAGTGCTAAAGATTTTAAAAAATTAAAACAGGACTCTAGTGACGTAATGGAGGATTTTATATGTTAAGAAAAATCCAGGAAGAGGACAAAGAAATTAGATATTCACTATTATGGGTTACTTTTGATTTCTCCAATATCTACTTTAAATGAAAGAATTTTTTCAAAGTCAAGTTTCAACAAAATTCAAGAAAAGAATTGCTTAAATCCTAAACCTTTAAGCCAAATTATTTGTCTAAAAGATTATTTTATAAGATCTTCTTAAACTATTGAAATAACTAATAAAGTGATCTCACAGTTTATTTTTTATATTTAAAAAATATGTATTACATATTTATGAATTATATTTTTTTTGCTCTTATTAGTTCAAGAATTGTTATTAAAAATTAAAACAAAAATAATACGAGATTTTTTTTTATAAATTATTTTAAGCATGAAAATAAAAAAATGTAGAGTTTGCTGAAGCTTTGATACTGTTACAAGTAAGACCTAAGTGTTTAAAATTCTTATTCACTTTATGGTCTTATTTGTATAATATTTTTTAGCTTTTCTCAAGTCTTTGAAAAAAGTTTCCTGACAAGCTGGTCTAAGCAACCAGCGAAATGCGCATAGAAACTAGGTCTCCCTCAACAATAAATTTCAGTGTTTTTATCAAAAATAAAAATTAATAAATTAATTAATTAGTAGTGTTGTTGTTGTTTTCACACAAAACACTTTAAACAGTGTTTTATGGATTCAATATTGAACAATGTTATTTTAACATTTTTCATTTCGAATTAATATGAAACAATGATAAATTTAATTAAGTCCATACTTTTGCAGATATTTAATATGATTTTTAATCAACATTGCGCCATGTTAGTTTGACATTTGTATTCTTTTCTGTGTGTATCAATTACCTTTTAATGAACACTAAAAAATAAGATTTTTCGCTATATTCACATTTTCTCGCATGTTTTATTATTTGTTAGATTATTTTTATAAATTTTACTTGATTTTCGTATTTTTCGATTTTTCAATAGTCTCTCAGATGTGACCGAATTCATTTGAAAACTTGAGTTTTTTTACGCCATTTTCTTCAACTTTGGGTATATAAATTTTTTAACATACTGAGAACGAAATAGGCGGTTTTAAATTGTTTCGTTTTCTAAAACAATTTCCATCAAATGCCTGAATATTAAATATGCAATTTAAAAATGTATGGCTGAGTTTAAAAACGTCGGTGCAACCGTGCAGAATTTTGAACATTATCATTCAAAAAGTGCACCAAAAAAAGTTGAAATGATCCAATATAAGGCTAAAACAAAAACGTTGCGATTTTAAACAAGTTAGAGTGCTATATTCGGCTGTGCCGAATCTTTGATACCCTCCACCGACAGAAGTGGGATCTATATGATAAATACATACATATATATTATTAACTAAGATTCACAAAAACGAACGTGAGCATTTAAATTGATTGCGGTTTAGACCTGAATTAAATTATTGACCGACAATAAGAAAGTTTTATGCGTTTCTTGTTAGAACTTTGAACTGGTTTGAGTAAAATATCATGATTCGTAAAAGTTTTAGCCGAACTAAAATGATTTTTAGGAGAGTAATTTGTATTGGATCAATGGTAAATTATGGACCAATCATCCCAAAATTCGTAAGACTGATTTCTGGTATTACAAAAAATAAAATAAAATAAACTTTAATAAAGCAGTGTTATTAGCTTTAGCGTTAACAGTAAATTTCACAAATTTTAATGATAGTTTTTCAGGCCATATGAATTTAAGTTGGTAGAAATCTTACAGCAAAATCTATATCTGTTATGGCTTTAGGCGAATTTAATTATTTTCTCAAAGTGGGCTTTATTTGGTTTTAGGCGGATTAAAAGGTTATCTGGGAGTAGGGTTTATATGGGGCTTAGCGTAAATTATGGACCGATATTCAAATATATATTTATTTAAATAAATTAACACATTGTTCGAAACGGCAGTTTTTTGATCACTTTTTTAATTAAAATTAAAAATATCATTTATTGAAAAAAAAAAATATTCACAATTTTACGATTTTTAGTAATCAAAAAATCATGTTGGGAATAGATGCAAAATCAACAACTTGTTTGCTTGATATTATGAATTTGGAATAAATTTGGTGATTTGAGAAATTTTATAATTTTTTCTGTGCTGTTTGAAAATGATATCATATCAATATTTGGTTCTACAGCGATTTTTTCCGAGAAACCCACAGCCAAGCTTTTATTCATTGGTATATGCATGAGAAGTTTGTATAATTTTCTTAGAAGTATTCCGAATTCCAATGAAATCCTATCCAATTCAAAGCCTTTTATTAAAAAATTTTGCTAATTTATTTACTTTTACTAGTGTCGAAACTCGATCATAATTATGTATACAAATATGAAGAAAACATAGATATAAATGTATATGAATTTACATGTTTCGAGCATTTGATTCTTTTTATCGTCTTAGTAGATCGATTTTGCGAGGGACTAACCTCCAATCCATATGTTCTCTTCCACTCGCATCCGTGAATGCTTAATTTAGTATTGTAAGTTCAATAATATTAAAAAATCAGAGTAAGAATTAAAAAAACAAAAAAGTACCAAAAAGTGTCTTCTTAGATATTTCCATTTCTCTATTTCTCCATAGATTTTCAATCACTCTGGACTCTGCATGTTGAATTTTATGATTCTATGTTCAATATTAACAAAATTTAAAAAGACCCAGTTGAATAACAAAAACTTAGGAAAAGTTCCCTATTATAGATTTTCATCCATTCGGGACATTGCATGTTTTATTTTATGTTTCTAGGCCCAACAACTACCAACTATCCCCGGTAGGCTAGTTGGTAGTGCGCTAGTCAATCAGCGCCGGGGTTGCGGGCTCGAATCCCGCCAGAGACTCTGGTTTCTTTCCTGCAGACAAGCGTAGAGCTTCGCGAGATAAGTATAGGAAGAAGAAAAAAAAAAAAAGTTCCAGTTGTAGAACGAAAAAAGTACCAAACGGCTCCCCCTTAGAGACTCTTATTCATTCACAACCATGCATGTTTAATTTAATGTTGCTAGGTCCAATATTAACGAAAATTCAAAAAGTACCAGTTGAAGAACAAAAAGTACCAACATTTCTTATCTTATAGGTTCTCATTTACTCTGAGTAAATGCACCTATAATTTTATGTTTCTTAGTTCAATATTATAGAAAATTCAAAAATTTCCACATGCAGCACGGAACTATAAAAGAAAAAAATTTAATTCCCGTATTTCCCCTTTTTGATACTTTTTTCCCCACTTTGAATTAAATCTACGCTTATTGGCTTGTAATATAAATGAGGTGACAAAGAACTTTCAAAATACAAGTTACATCGGTTACTGCCACCTATCCGCTTATTTTTGGATCTCTTTTGGAACTGGAGATATGAGGTTACCGAATTTACCCAATTAACCCTCAGATTTGACTAAAATATATAATGTGTACTTCTGAAAGTAAATAATTTTTAAATGGTGTATTTTTTGTTCAAATCAGTTAAAAATAAAAACAGGAAAGTGCTCTTGCCTTTGGCTATTTGTATATAGACTTAGAGCACACATTTCTTCGAAATCGGATAAAACACGGAGGATGCCAGATATTTAAAAATGTTATATGTCTTAGGTGTTCTCATTGAAGATCCCACAGCTCAGGTTGAAAAGCATATACTGGGCCTATCGTAAAAAACTTTAATTTGAATACTCCATGAATGTATTTCAAAAAAAAAAATTTGTATTACCAATATTTTTTATTCCTGCCCCACTGTGTATTAATTTATTAGTGCTTTAAATATTTATGCCTTTTACATATTAATTAGATATGACAAAACAAAGTATAGCAACAAACTAGCCTTCAAATATTTTTAAATTACACTCTCAAATGTATTGGTGTTCCGGACTTTTTCGTCAACTGTGGCGATTTTTAAGCCTCTTTGGCGTTAACATTTTGTGTTTGGCGATTTTTCGGCCATAGCTGAAACTGCTGTCAATTTGTAGAACACATTTTAAAAATCGTACGCCTGTTGAAATCATGCTCACTTACAAACGGCTCAAAAGAAAAATTACATTTTCATGGCAAGTTGTTTCTACTTATTCTGAGCAGTTTCGGATTGAAATCTAGAACAATCGGTTCAATAGAAAAAAAGCTATAGACCCAAATGTTAAACAATTGTCCTACAAAATTGATATTTCTGTAAAAATAATAACAGTATAATCGGTGATGAAATGCACCGATTGTCATGAAATTTTAAAAAAATCATTATATGCAAAAACAATTTCTTGAAGATCGGTGCAGAGTTTAGCAGAGGGCCCATATAAAACCCACTCTCAAAAAATACTATAACCTTAACGAATAAAGCTATTTAAGGAAAATTTAGTCATAATTTACTTTAGGCCTCAATTAGAGCTCACCCTCGGAAAACATATAAGTACGTTTGAAACCTCAAAGAAAAGTGACATTATGTACACTCAAATTGTGTCTGTCATACTTCGATAAGACTAGAGATCACGCTGCCCAATTTCGTGTAGATCGAGAGATAGATTTTCATAGGCCCCATACAAAGCCCACTTTCGAAAAACACTTTAGTACGCCTAAAACCGTAACGGATGACGCTTTTATACTAAATGCGACATGTCGCACAGGTATGTTTCATAAAACAGCTTGTAGCTTGCAACATAAAAAATTTTACCAGCTGAACGTATACGTGTTTTCGAAGGGACCCCAAAAGAAAATACGAATTTTGTTTTAGAGACATGTCGCATACACAAAAAAATTATTTAATTTCTCCAATCACCAAATTTGTTCAAAATTCATAATATCAAGCAAACAAGTTGTTGATTTTGCACCTATTACCAAAATGATTAAAGCTTTGCCATTTCAAACAATGTGTTAATTTATTTAAATAAATATTGACAATTCCCAACAACAATTTTACATGTTTAAATTATTTTATTTTAAACGAAAAAAGTCTATTAAGATTTTTTGTTATTTAATTAAAATATTAATTGAAAATTTATTTCAAAACAACTAAAATGTTAATTAAATCAAAATTGAATTTTTAATTTTCTTTCAACTAAAAAAATAATTGAATTAATTATCACATTTAATAAATTTTAATACTTTTTAAGCCATTTTTTTAATTGATAAAACACTTTTTTATGTGTAGTCTGAAACGAATACAAATTTCGGGAAGACCGGGTAATAATTTATACTTCTGTGAGGTCAGTTTTTATAAAGATTGCTTCTTAACTCATAAAAACTTTCAACTGTTTCAACGATTTATTTTTCTAAAAATTTCGGGATTTCCAAAATCCGGGGATTTTCAAAAAACAGTCCTGATTGACATCACTAATGCTGTCCTTCCGCTAAATCAACAATGAAAAAAGAAAAAAATTCACAAAAATCTAATTTTGTGTTCTTTGTTTAAAAATATTGCCACATGAGATTTAAAACTGTGTATTAATGCATAATAACTACAATTTGAAAATTATTGATTTATAGAAAATGTAAGCAAAATTCTAAAGTACACAAGTTTTATAAAATCACTACAAGTTTTAACTGCAAACAGGAAAGATCACAGAAAAGGAGAATAAAAATGAAATTCTACAATTTATTTATTATTATAATAATTGTTAAAATTTCCATTGCAAAATTAAGACCAGTTGAAAATCAACATGACCAGAATTTTCCAATAAAAATCATAAATGAATTAAATAAGAAACTCGATATAAAATGTAATGCTGTGGTCGCTCTAGAGTTTCAGCAAGAAATGGATGATGTCCTGAAATCATTGAGTTTACCAGTGCTGATTATATCAAAAAATTTAAACACGAGTATTGATTTATTATATCGTAAAGAAGTGCTCACTATAGTGTATCTTCAACTTTCAACTATTAATAAAGTGTATGAAGTGGTACAAAATCTCTTGAAAAATTCACAATTTACCCATATTTTATGGATTATTCCGGAAGCCAGCATGACAGACTTGTGGAGCTTAGCAGACAAAAATTGGCTTTCTGGCTTTACAAATGTTTTGTATTACACAACTGAAGGACTATTTTCTTATCACCCAGTGCCCAACATAACAATTTATCGTATAAAACATGTAACAGAGTATGTCAAGAGAAAAGATGTAAACGATTTTCAAGGTTATCCATTAAAAGTACCCGTTGTAGCAGTTCATCCACGTTCTTATCGCTTTCAAGACCATTCTGGCAATATAGTAAATACTGGATATTTATATAAAATGATTCAGATCTTTGCACAATATTGTAACTTTAAATTAATAGATCTGCAAGATTATTACAAAATGTTTGATTATGAGGAACTTAAACAGGGTGCGAACAACAAAACTTTTGATATTATACCTATACCACTGTTTTTTTACGATCGGTTAGCTGGTAGCAGTAGCGATGTTATGTGGAATGTAAAAGCGATTGTTTTGGCACCTTATCCCCCACCCCTGCCAAGAACTGAATATTTTATGCATCCCTTCACTGTTACCACCAGGATTTGTATTTTGCTACTAATATTATTTTGTGTTTTTGCAGTTTCTTTTATTTACTACCGGCAACGGTATACGAAGGAAATGGATTTAAGCAAATCCGCTTTGTATGTTCTGGCCCTGTTCATCTGTCAATATCAGGCAAATTTTAAAATCGAAACTTTTCTGCAGAAACTGATTTATTTCCTGATCTTTATTAACGGTTTCATATTGACCAATTTGTATTTGGCTAAATTATCAAGTCTATTCGTGCAAGATATTTATGAATCGAAAATAGAAAAATTTGAGGATATAAACAAAACTTCATATCAATTTATAATAACTCAAACTGATTATAATTTCGTAAGCAAGTTGCCTGATATACGAGATTTTGTAATGGAAAAGGCAATAATTATTAGTCAAAGCGAATTGTTTGAAGCCCACCGTACGCTAAATAATTCATATTTTTTCATGATATTGGAAAATAAAGCGGATTTTCTCTTCTATCAGCAGCGTAATCTAAAAGTTCCTCGTGTGTATAAAATCACTGACGCAATCATGATGATGCAGGAGTATTTTACCGCACGACGAGACTTACCTTATCTCCCGTTATTCAATCGTTATATAAGATACATAATGGAATCAGGCATTCTAAATAAATTTATTGATAATGCTAACTTGGATGGCATTCTGAGTGGAGAACTTAGTTTCGTTAGTGACTCTGAAAGCAGCAATGAGATATTATTAGATTTTAATTATTTCAGTGCCTTATTTCGCTTTTTCCTAATTGGTATGTTCTTTTCTTTTATTGTATTTATACTGGAGTTGATATATGTTAAATATATAAATAAAATATATACAAATTATATATAAAAGCAATGACAAGAATTAAAAGTTCATTTTTTAAGCCGTTCTTTATTTTTATTTTAATCGTGATCGAATGGTATTCTATGGTTAGAACAAGAAAAAATGTTATATTCGGCTGTGCCGAATCTTTGTCAACCTAAAAATACTAATATATTAGTCAGGAATTCTCGGTGGCGAACGTCATGATGATTCATCATGAAACATACCGACAATGCTAAATCATCAATGACATATGCTGAATTTTCTTTGGCGTCGTACATGAATTTTTCAAGCAATTGTTCAACATATCGTAATGTAAAGTGCGTAACAGACAATATCATCGATATTCATATATGAGTTTTTATGTAATTCGTCGCCATCCTAGTGATTCGTAGCAGACAAAATTACTTTACATTCTCTGTGAATCTTTCTTTTATTTGACGTCATAATAGAGACTATTAGAGAATTTCTTACTAATGTTTCATAAATTAATTTTTATGCTCAATGTGAACTTTAATAAACTGAAAAAACACGATTGACGAATACTTTTAGCAGACAAATTTCAGCAGAGTTCAGCTTTATACCGTATTATAAAAGACAATGTCCATTATTTTCAACCTTTTTTTTTTCATAAAATTGTCTGCAAAACTGTCTTTAGCAGTGTCGTTGTCGTGCACTTTCATCGACATTTCGATTTCATCGAAATTGCGTCTTGAATCCTAGTTTGTCAGAAGGAATTATAGATGAAAATATCAATATGACAAAGTCGTTCAAAAAACGCCACTGGTTATGCATAATTTCAAACACAACCTTACAGAAAATTGCACAATTATTAAATAATCAACCAACGTAATATATTAGAATGCATCGCTGTTTTAACCCGGCAATTACCAGTGTCAGCTATAGGTTACGATTATTAGCGATTTTCTCTAGCATACCCAGCAAAAACTTGCATTGCAAAGTAATGAGCGAAAAAGCTTATATAACTACTCTTCAACACTTATACATTGGCATTTTAACTCATTGTTTTAACACGGTGATGTCACTGGAGGCAAGTACTTACCACCATCGCTTACAAATAGGCAGTTAGATAAGTCATTATGACATTCGCTTACAAATAGGGAGTTAAATAAGTCATTACGACATTCGCTTACAAATAGGGAGCTAAATAAGTCATTACCACATTCGCTTACAAATATACACTTCACATTGTTATCAACAAAACTGAATTTGTCAAACAAATTGTGCCTTTAATTTAATTGGCTCTCCAATGCAAATTTTTACTACCCTGCATCAAGGACATATTCATACCCAATAAACCAGAGAACGATATGATTGCAAAAACGAAATGATATTTTCATGGTAAAACGATATTATCAGGAAAGGTACAATTTATATACTGTCGTTTATGATACAAGATCGATATCATATATTATAATTTATATCAACCAGACGATATCGTTATATTATCGTTTGGTTAATTGATTAGTGTAGTTTTTATTCAAAATTTTAATTTTATAATACAAATCAAAATCAATTAAGTATATAAATTTATCATATTCAAATTCTTATTCATTTATAACAAATAAAAAAAAAAACCAATTGTAAGAACATATCGCTCATTTCGTGCAAGACCGTCACAACTCAAAATTCGAAACTTTACAGGAGAGCCTTTTTAAGATTCCAACCTATTATTTTTTACCTTCTCTTTCACTAAAATACAGTTATAAAATCAAATGTTTATTTTTTGCTACAAAGAAAACCACATGTACAAGAGGAATGCCAAACACAAACTGAAATGTGACCTTGTTGATGTAAATTGCTCAAGTTTGTTACGAGAGGTCATAGCGTCACAAGCATCTGTATTAACGTTATTTTTCGATAATTCTCTCCGTTCTTAGATCAATTTGTAGAGATTTAACAGAAGAACATTTCTGCATTACAAACTCAAAAATGCCAAATTTTGAGTTGTGACGGTCTTGCACGAAATGAGCGATATATGTATTTAAAATCAATTTATATTAGGTTTGAATAAATAAAACCTTAAATGTATTTTATTATGAATTAATTATTAATTTCGTTAATCAACTCATAAACAAGTGCTTATGTATCAGATTATATGAGAAACATTACTTAACTACTTCTATGTAATGCAGATGGTATGAAGTAGTCATTGAAAAGTAAGTTGTTCAGTAATTTGAAGTCATTACCTATTTTTTGCTGGGTATCTATGAAACTATTTGAAACATACATTTATTACTTGAACCAAGTGTTTGTCATTTTTTTTTTTTTGACAACTCTGAAATTACATAAACTGTGAAATTTTCTAACTTTTTTCAAACAGTTTTTTGTTTTCTACTTGCTGACTTGTGTTCTGATAATTAAAGTGCTGTAAAAATGCCAAAAGGGTAAGAACCGGAATAATATTTGTTGATTCATACTATAAGATACCCAAACTTATAATGCGAGTGATTATCGTCAATACATTAGATTGCCTTTTAGGTAAAAATGGGACTAGATTGTCAAGTGGCACCCTCGGGATATATTAAACAAGTACGAATAACACTAAAACGTACTTAAAACAATCCTAAATGGGATAACTTTCGAATTTCTTAAAATAAGTATAATTTCGGAATTTCTTCAAATAAGTATAAAATTCTTAGGTTAGGTTCCATTGGCAGCCGTGATCAAGCACAGCTCACGTGGGTCCATTACTTAGTTCCCGTTGTGTTACCATATCACGCCATCTCCCATGGGTCCTATGAAATTTGGCTGCTAGTATTCCCATGCAGCCAACCGGTCGATTCAATAAAGGTGTGGATCCTGTTTACATCAACATCAGAGAGACAAGTTTTGTCCCCAAGGGTTCTTCGACCAAACATTTTGAGTCTTAAGTCTCCGAAAGCCGGGCAGTTACAGAGAAGATGTTCCGTTGACTCTTCCTCCTCCTCATCGCCGCAACTTCTGCACAAGTCGTTATAAGGGAGCCCCAGCCTCTGGGTGTGTCTCCCAATTGGCCAGTGGCCAGTTATAACCGCAGTAAGGTTTCTTAGATGATGTCTGGACAGCTGTAATGCCCGCCGTGTCCTTTTTTCATCTATGATGGGCCAGATTTTCCTGGTTTCCCCACAGGTGGTTTTATCGTGCCACCTCTGACTGGCGATAAGATGAAACTTGTGCGCTATAAGTTGCTTACACCTTGGGAGTGAAGCACCTACATATGTGGAACCGTCCCGATTCAAGGTGGTACCTGCATGCACCAACGAATCCGCCATGCACAAAAAAAATTGAACTTTTCGTTGGTAGTGCCACTCTGTGAGTAAAATTACAAAGTGAGCGTTTTAGTCTAATATAATCAGTGTGGCCAGGTCTAAAATATTTTGACAGCTGAATCTGGCATTAGACGTGGCCAAAAAATGCTAAAAATGATTTTAAAAAAATGCAAAATTTTTTTAAAGATTTTTGTTAAAAATTTATTACCAGTATAAAATTTTATTCGAAACTAAATACGTTTCAGAGCAATTTTGTAAGGAAATTGAAATAAATTGTTATATTTAAGCAATTGGCTAGATTTTTTGTAAAGAATACTTATAAATATGTAGCACCGGTAGTTGAGATAAAATTTTAAATTAAGAAAGCTTTTAAGCGATTTTTTTCTATGATTTACAAAATTTTTTAGATTATTTAATTTTTTATAGTTTAAGTTGAACTTTAAAATAATTATTTTTTCAGCAGTTTAGAGCAAACAATTTGTTCAAGCATTTTCACCATTGAATTTTTATTTAAATACGAAGTGAAATTTCCTTGTACTTTTATATCGTTATATCAAAAGGAAAATAATATTTACAATCGACGTGATAAGGGCATTTCTAATATTCCCTGAATATTCCATTGTTTTTAACAAGACAGGTTGCTTAACATATAATTATCCATTTTCATACGAAATTCATTTTGGGTACAACTATTTCTAGTCAAAATTTATTAAAATTTATAAAAAGTTTTTAGTAATATCAATAAAACTACATATTAGTCCAAATTTTTAAAATAAATAATGCTAAAAAAGCTAAAAACATTTTCCAAGAATGCTAAATAAAATGCAAAGTGCTAAATGAAAATTTTGCAGCTAAAAAGAAATTTTTAATGCTAAATTTAGCTGCGAAAATGCCAAAATGGCCACACTGAATATAACTTATTAAAATTTGTTGTAGCTACTACAACAACACCAGAGAAGTAGTTAAAAAACGATTTGCTTGTTGTGTGTAGAAACAACAAAAACAAGAAAAAACACATTAAATTTAAAGCAAGAGTTCTCATTTAGTTTATATTTTTAGTTAAATATGTACATTAAGTTTTTAAAGTAAACCCCATATCGGGCATGATGCTGGTGCTTTATGATTGAGATTCTGTAAGGTGTTATATGTACTATGGTATTCATTCGGTTAACAAATTAATTACTACCCGATTAACTGATCGGTTAATTTAAAATAGCCTATTTTCGATTAACGATTAAACCGGTTAATTTCAGTCGATTAACTGATGTAACAAAATGTTTAACTTTCTGTAGTATTATAATATATTTTTTTGTGTTTTTAATTATTCGTTTCGTCTCATATACAAAAAGGTATGAGTTTAGAAAATATTTTTAATACAGACAAAGAAGGTGTCAGTGATCTGCATTTGAAATAAGTGTTTGCAGTCGACAGCTTTTTGTTTCACGTACTTTTTATATGTATGCGGTTAGTTAGTTTTTTCTTCTCAAATCTTCTGAAATCAATCTTTTAACAGATTTAACCGAAACAATTAGAAGTGCTAAAGATTTAAAAAAATTAAAACAGGCCTCTCTTGACGTAATGGAGGATTTTATATGTTAAGAAAAATCCAGGAAGAGGACTAAGAAATTAGATATTTACTATTAGGGGTTACTTTTGATTTCTCCAACATCTACTATAAATGAAAGAATTTTTTCAAAGTCAAGTTTCAACAAAATTCAAGAAAAGAATTGCTTAAATCCTAAACCTTTAAGCCAAATTATTTGTCTAAAAGATTATTTTATAAGATCTTCTTAAACTATTGAAATAACTAATAAAGTGATCTCACAGTTTATTTTTTATATTTAAAAAATATGTATTACATATTTATGAATTATATATTTTTTTTGCTCGTTTTAGTTCAAGAATTGTTATTAAAAATTAAAACAAAAATAATACGAGATTTTTTTTTATAAATTATTTTAAGCATGAAAATAAAAAATGTAGCGTTTGCTGAAGCTTTGATACTGTTATAAGTAAGACCTAAGTGTGGCCGTTAACCGGTCCTGGAGGGATAGAACGGATTGCAGGGTGTCAAGGGCCTTATGGCCCGGATTGGACGCAGGTGCAACCAGGGTTCTATTAGGACTGGATAGGAGTAGTCTCAGGACTCTGAGAGGGTTCCTGACGGGGCATTGTTCTGTTAGGGCTTTTATGGGTAAATGGGACATTGCGAGACCGGACTTCTGCAGGTTGTGCGGAGATGCCGAGGAGCTGGAGACGGTTGAGCATGTGCTGTGCCACTGTCCTAGGATGCACGGCCCCAGGGAGAAATGGCTAGGGGCTAGGTTTTACGACGAACTGGGGTGTATCGCTGGATGTAATCCAACCGATCTGCTGGGGTTTGTCAGGGAAGTAGGACGGCTGTTTCTGTTGGGGGGGCCGTAGGGTGGAATTTGTCCTGCGCTTCTACAAATATACCGAACCTTAGGTCTATTTTCTACTATTCTTCTTTACTTCTCTTTTTTATCTTTTTCCTCTTTTCTCCTCTACTGAAGGGATTCACAATGGACCTCATTGGTCTCCGAGTGGAGTTGCGCCCTTGGGCGCATAACCCTTCTTAACCTAACCTAACCTAAGACCTAAGTGTTTAAAATTCTTATTCACTTTATGGTCTTATTTGTATAATATTCTTAGCTTTTCTCAAGTCTTTGGAAAAAGTTTCCTGACAAGATGGTCTAAGCAACCAGCGAAATGCGCATAGAAACCCTCAACAATAAATTTCAGTGTTTTTATCAAAAATAAAAATTAATAAATTAATTAATTAGTAGTGTTGTTGTTGTTTTCACACAAAACACTTTAAACAGTGTGTTATGGATTCAATATTGAAGAATGTTATTTTAACATTTTTCATTTCGAATAATATGAAACAATGATAAAATAAATTAAGTCCATACTTTTGCAGAAATTTACTATGATTTTTAATCAACATTGCGCCATGTTAGTTTGACATTGGTATTCTTTTCTGTGTGTATCAATTACCTTTTAATGAACACTAAAAAATAAGATTTTTCGCTATATTCACATTTTCTCGCATGTTTTTTTTTAATTTTTTTAGATTATTATGTTTATAAATTTGACTTGATTTTCGTATTTTTTCGATTTTTCAATAGTCTCTCAGTTGTGACCGAATTCATTTGAAAACTTGAGTTTTTTTACGCCATTTTCTTCAACTTTGGGTATATAAATTTTTTAACATACTGAGAACGAAATAGGCGGTTTTAAATTGTTTCGTTTTCTAAAACAATTTCCATCACATGCCTGAATATTAAATATGCAATTTAAAAATGATGGCTGAGGTTTCAAAACGTCGGTGCCACCGTGCAGAATTTTGCAACATTATCATTCAAAAAGTGCACCAAAAAAGTTGAAATGATCCAATATAAGGCTAAAAGAAAAACGTTGCGATATTAAACAAGTTAGAGTGCTATATTCGGCTGTGCCGAATCTTTGATACCCTCCACCGACAGAAGTGGGATCTATATGATATATACATACATATATATTATCAACTAAGCTTCACAAAAACGAACGTCAGCAATAAAATTGGTTGCGGTTTAGACCTGAATTAAATTATTGACCGACAATAAGAAAGTTTGTATGCGTTTCTTGTTAGAACTTTAAACTGTCTTGAGTAAAATATCATGATTCGTAAAAGTTTTAGCCGAACTAAAATAATTTTTAGGAGAGTAATTTGTATTGGACCCATGGTAAATTATGGACCAATCATCCCAAAATTCTGAAGACTGATTTCTGGTATTACAAAAAATAAATAAATAATTTTTAATTAAAATTAAAAAAATCATTTATTGAAAAAAAAAATATTCACAATTTTACGATTTTTAGTAATCAAAAAATCATGTTGGGAATAGATGCAAAATCAACAACTTGTTTGCTTGATATTATGAATTTGGAATAAATTTGGTGATTTGAGAAATTTTATAATTTTTTCTGTGCTGGTTGAAAATGCTATCATATCAATATTGGGTTTTACAGCGATTTTTTCCGGAAACCCACAGCCAAGCTTTTATTCATTGGTATATGCATGAGAAGTTTGTATAATTTTCTTAGAAGTATTCCGAATTCCAATGAAGTCCTATCTAATTCAAAGCCTTTTATTAAAAAATTTTGCTAATTTATTTACTTTTACTAGTGTCGAAACTCAATCATAATTATGTATACAAATATGAAGAAAATATAGATATAAATGTATATGAATTTACATGTTTCGATCATTTGATTCTTTTTATCGTCTTAGTAGATCGATTTGGCGAGGGACTAACCTCCGGTCCATATGTTCTCTTCCACTCGCATCCATGAATGCTTAATTTAGTTTTGTAAGTTCAATAATATTAAAAAATCAGAGTAAGAAAAAAAAACAAAAAAGTACCAAAAAGTGTCTTCTTAGATATTTCCATTTCTCTATTTCTCCATAGATTTTCAATCACAATGGACTCTGCATGTTGAATTTTATGTTTCTATGTTCAATATTAACAAAATTTAAAAAGACCCAGTTGAATAACAAAAACTAAGGAAAAGTTCCCTATTATAGATTTTCATCCATTCGGGACATTGCATGTTTTATTTTATGTTTCTAGGCCCAACAACTACCAACTATCCCCGGTAGGCTAGTTGGTACTGAGCTAGTTTATTAGCGCCGGGGTTGCGGGCTTGATTCCCGCTAGAGACTCTGGTTTCTTTCCTGCAGACAAGCGTAGAGATTCGCGGGATTAGTATAGGAAGAAAAAAAAGTTGCAGTTGTAGAACGAAAAAAGTACCAAACGGCTCCCCCATACAGACTCTTATTCATTCACAACCATGCATGTTTAATTTAATGTTGCTAGGTCCAATATTAACGAAAATTCAAAAAGTACCAGTTGAAGAACAAAAAGTACCAACATTTCTTATCTTATAGGTTCTCATTTACTCTGAGTAAATGCACCTATAATTTTATGTTTCTTAGTTCAATATTATAGAAAATTCAAAAATTTCCACATGCAGCACGGAATTATAAAAGAAAAAAATTTAATTCCCGTATTTCCCCTTTTTGATACTTTTTTCCCCACTTTGAAGTATCAAAACTTTCATTATTGTAGTAGCAGCCCATAATTTAATTTAATTTTTTTAAAAAAGTACAAAAAATAGGTACGATTTTTACCCCTTAAACGTTCGATTTCAAAAAAGTACCAAAATTATATAATACGAATTATACGAATTTGCTATAATCTTATTGGCTTGATATATAAATTGGGTGGCAAAGAAGTTTCAAAATACAAGTTACATCGGTTACTGCTTATTTTTGGATCTCTTTTAGAACTGGAGATATGAGGTTACCGAATTTACCCAATTAACCCTCAGATTTGACTAAAATATATAATGTGCACTTCTGTAAGTAAATAATTTTTAAATGGTGTATTTTTTGTTCAAATCAGTTTAAAAACAGAGCAGGAAAGTGCTCTTGCCTTTGGTGATTTGTATATAGATTTAGAGCACACATTTCTTCGAAATCGGATAAAACACGGAGGATGCCAGATATTTAAAAATGTTATATGTGTTAGGTGTTCTCATTGAAGATCCCACAGCTCAGGTTCAAAAGCATATACTGGGCCTATCGTAAAAAACTTTAATTTGAATACTCCATGAATGTATTTCCAAAAAAAAAAAAAAATTATTACCAATATTTTTTATTCCTGCCCACTGTGTATTAATTTATTAGTGCTTTAAATATTTATGCCTTTTACATATTAATTATATATGACAAAACAAAGTATAGCAACAAACTCGCCTTCACATATTTTTAAATTACACTCTCAAATGTATTGGTGTTCCGGACTTTTTCGTCAACTGTGGCGATTTTTAAGCCTCTTTGGCGTTAACATTTTGTGTTTGGCGATTTTTCGGCCATAGCTCAAACAGTTGTCAATTTAAAAATCGTACGCCTGTTGAAATCATGCTCACTTACAAACGGCTTAAAAAAAAAATTACATTTTCATGGCAAGTTGTTTCTACTTATTCTGAGCAGTTTCGGATTGAAATCTAGAACAATCGGTTCAATAGAAAAGAAGCTATAGACCCAAATGTTAAACATTTGTCCTACAAAATTGATATTTCTGTAAAAATAATAATAGTATAATCGGTGATGAAATGCACCGATTGTCATAAAATTTAAAAAAAATCATTATATGCAAAAACAATTTCTTGAAGATCGGTGCAGAGTTTAGCAGAGGGCCCCTATAAAACCCACTCTCAAAAAATACTATAACCTTAACGAATAAAGCTATTTAAGGAAAATTTAGTCATAATTTACTTTAGGCCTCAATTAGAGCTCACCCTCGGAAAACATATAAGTACGTTTGAAACCTCAAAGAAAAGTGACATTATGTATACTCAAATTGTGTCTGTCATACTTCGATAAGACTAGAGATCACGCTGCCAAATTTCGTGTAAATCGAGAGATAGATTTTCATAGGCCCCATACAAAGCCCACTTTCGAAAAACACTTTAGTACGCCTAAAACCGAAACGGATGACGCTTTTATACTAAATGCGACATGTCGCACAGGTATGTTTCATAAAACAGCTTGTAGCTTGCAACATAAAAAATTTTACCAGCTGAACGTATACGTGTTTTCGAAGGGACCCCAAAAGAAAATACGAATTTTGTTTTAGAGACATGTCGCATACACAAAAAAATTATTTAATTTCTCCAATCACCAAATTTGTTCAAAATTCATAATATCAAGCAAACAAGTTGTTGATTTTGCACCTATTACCAAAATGATTAAAGCTTTGCCATTTCAAACAATGTGTTAATTTATTTAAATAAATATTGACAATTCCCAACAACAATTCTACATGTTTAAATTATTTTATTTTAAACGAAAAAAGTCTATTAAGATTTTTTGTTATTTAATTAAAATATTAATTGAAAATTTATTTCAAAACAACTAAAATGTTAATTAAATCAAAATTGAATTTTTAATTTTCTTTCAACTAAAAAAATAATTGAATTAATTATCACATTTAATAAATTTTAATAATTTTTAAGCCATTTTTTTATTTGATAAAACATTTTTTTATGTGCAGTCTGAAACGAATACAAATTTCGGGAAGACCGGGTAATAATTTATACTTCTGTAAGGTCAGTTTTTATAAAGATTGGTTCTTAACTCATAAAAACTTTCAACTGTTTCAACGATTTATTTTTCCAAAAATTTCGGGATTTCCAAAATCCGGGGATTTTCAAAAAACAGTCCTGATTGACATCACTAATGCTGTCCTTCCGCTAAATCAACAATGAAAAAAGAAAAAAATTCACAAAAATCTAATTTTGTGTTCTTTGTTTAAAAATATTGCCACATGAGATTTAAAACTGTGTATTAATGCATAATAACTATAATTTGAAAATTATTGATTTATAGAAAATGTAAGCAAAATTCTAAAGTACACAAGTTTTATAAAATCACTACAAGTTTTAACTGCAAACAGGAAAGGTCACAGAAAAGGAGAATAAAAATGAAATTCTACAATTTATTTATTATTATAATAATTGTTAAAATTTCCATTGCAAAATTAAGACCAGTTGAAAATCAACATGACCAGAATTTTCCAATAAAAATCATAAATGAATTAAATAAGAAACTCGATATAAAATGGAATGCTGTGGTCGCTCTAGAGTTTCAGCAAGAAATGGATGATGTCCTGAAATCATTGAGTTTACCAGTGCTGATTATATCAAAAAATTTAAACACGAGTATTGATTTATTATATCGTAAAGAAGTGCTCACTATAGTGTATCTTCAACTTTCAACTATTAATAAAGTGTATGAAGTGGTACAAAATCTCTTGAAAAATTCACAATTTACCCATATTTTATGGATTATTCCGGAAGCCAGCATGACAGACTTGTGGAGCTTAGCAGACAAAAATTGGCTTTCTGGCTTTACAAATGTTTTGTATTACACAACTGAAGGACTATTTTCTTATCACCCAGTGCCCAACATAACAATTTATCGTATAAAACATGTAACAGAGTATGTCAAGAGAAAAGATGTAAACGATTTTCAAGGTTATCCATTAAAAGTACCCGTTGTAGCAGTTCATCCACGTTCTTATCGCTTTCAAGACCATTCTGGCAATATAGTAAATACTGGATATTTATATAAAATGATTCAGATCTTTGCACAATATTGTAACTTTAAATTAATAGATCTGCAAGATTATTACAAAATGTTTGATTATGAGGAACTTAAACAGGGTGCGAACAACAAAACTTTTGATATTATACCTATACCACTGTTTTTTTACGATCGGTTAGCTGGTAGCAGTAGCGATGTTATGTGGAATGTAAAAGCGATTGTTTTGGCACCTTATCCCCCACCCCTGCCAAGAACTGAATATTTTATGCATCCCTTCACTGTTACCACCAGGATTTGTATTTTGCTACTAATATTATTTTGTGTTTTTGCAGTTTCTTTTATTTACTACCGGCAACGGTATACGAAGGAAATGGATTTAAGCAAATCCGCTTTGTATGTTCTGGCCCTGTTCATCTGTCAATATCAGGCAAATTTTAAAATCGAAACTTTTCTGCAGAAACTGATTTATTTCCTGATCTTTATTAACGGTTTCATATTGACCAATTTGTATTTGGCTAAATTATCAAGTCTATTCGTGCAAGATATTTATGAATCGAAAATAGAAAAATTTGAGGATATAAACAAAACTTCATATCAATTTATAATAACTCAAACTGATTATAATTTCGTAAGCAAGTTGCCTGATATACGAGATTTTGTAATGGAAAAGGCAATAATTATTAGTCAAAGCGAATTGTTTGAAGCCCACCGTACGCTAAATAATTCATATTTTTTCATGATATTGGAAAATAAAGCGGATTTTCTCTTCTATCAGCAGCGTAATCTAAAAGTTCCTCGTGTGTATAAAATCACTGACGCAATCATGATGATGCAGGAGTATTTTACCGCACGACGAGACTTACCTTATCTCCCGTTATTCAATCGTTATATAAGATACATAATGGAATCAGGCATTCTAAATAAATTTATTGATAATGCTAACTTGGATGGCATTCTGAGTGGAGAACTTAGTTTCGTTAGTGACTCTGAAAGCAGCGATGAGATATTATTAGATTTTAATTATTTCAGTGCCTTATTTCGCTTTTTCCTAATTGGTATGTTCTTTTCTTTTATTGTATTTATACTGGAGTTGATATATGCTAAATATATAAATAAAATATATACAAATTATATATAAAAGCAATGACAAGAATTAAAAGTTCATTTTTTAAGCCGTTCTTTATTTTGATTTTAATCGTGATCGAATGGTATTCTATGGTTAGAACAAGAAAAAATGTTATATTCGGCTGTGCCGAATCTTTGTCAACCTAAAAATACTAATATATTAGTCAGGAATTCTCGGTGGCGAACGTCATGATGATTCATCATGAAACATACCGACAATGCTAAATCATCAATGACATATGCTGAATTTTCTTTGGCGTCGTACATGAATTTTTCAAGCAATTGTTCAACATATCGTAATGTAAAGTGCGTAACAGACAATATCATCGATATTCATATATGAGTTTTTATGTAATTCGTCGCCATCCTAGTGATTCGTAGCAGACAAAATTACTTTACATTCTCTGTGAATCTTTCTTTTATTTGACGTCATAATAGAGACTATTAGAGAATTTCTTACTAATGTTTCATAAATTAATTTTTATGCTCAATGTGAACTTTAATAAACTGAAAAAACACGATTGACGAATACTTTTAGCAGACAAATTTCAGCAGAGTTCAGCTTTATACCGTATTATAAAAGACAATGTCCATTATTTTCAACCTTTTTTTTTTTCATAAAATTGTCTGCAAAACTGTCTTTAGCAGTGTCGTTGTCGTGCACTTTCATCGACATTTCGATTTCATCGAAATTGCGTCTTGAATCCTAGTTTGTCAGAAGGAATTATAGATGAAAATATCAATATGACAAAGTCGTTCAAAAAACGCCACTGGTTATGCATAATTTCAAACACAACCTTACAGAAAATTGCACAATTATTAAATAATCAACCAACGTAATATATTAGAATGCATCGCTGTTTTAACCCGGCAATTACCAGTGTCAGCTATAGGTTACGATTATTAGCGATTTTCTCTAGCATACCCAGCAAAAACTTGCATTGCAAAGTAATGAGCGAAAAAGCTTATATAACTACTCTTCAACACTTATACATTGGCATTTTAACTCATTGTTTTAACACGGTGATGTCACTGGAGGCAAGTACTTACCACCATCGCTTACAAATAGGCAGTTAGATAAGTCATTATGACATTCGCTTACAAATAGGGAGTTAAATAAGTCATTACGACATTCGCTTACAAATAGGGAGCTAAATAAGTCATTACCACATTCGCTTACAAATATACACTTCACATTGTTATCAACAAAACTGAATTTGTCAAACAAATTGTGCCTTTAATTTAATTGGCTCTCCAATGCAAATTTTTACTACCCTGCATCAAGGACATATTCATACCCAATAAACCAGAGAACGATATGATTGCAAAAACGAAATGATATTTTCATGGTAAAACGATATTATCAGGAAAGGTACAATTTATATACTGTCGTTTATGATACAAGATCGATATCATATATTATAATTTATATCAACCAGACGATATCGTTATATTATCGTTTGGTTAATTGATTAGTGTAGTTTTTATTCAAAATTTTAATTTTATAATACAAATCAAAATCAATTAAGTATATAAATTTATCATATTCAAATTCTTATTCATTTATAACAAATAAAAAAAAAAACCAATTGTAAGAACATATCGCTCATTTCGTGCAAGACCGTCACAACTCAAAATTCGAAACTTTACAGGAGAGCCTTTTTAAGATTCCAACCTATTATTTTTTACCTTCTCTTTCACTAAAATACAGTTATAAAATCAAATGTTTATTTTTTGCTACAAAGAAAACCACATGTACAAGAGGAATGCCAAACACAAACTGAAATGTGACCTTGTTGATGTAAATTGCTCAAGTTTGTTACGAGAGGTCATAGCGTCACAAGCATCTGTATTAACGTTATTTTTCGATAATTCTCTCCGTTCTTAGATCAATTTGTAGAGATTTAACAGAAGAACATTTCTGCATTACAAACTCAAAAATGCCAAATTTTGAGTTGTGACGGTCTTGCACGAAATGAGCGATATATGTATTTAAAATCAATTTATATTAGGTTTGAATAAATAAAACCTTAAATGTATTTTATTATGAATTAATTATTAATTTCGTTAATCAACTCATAAACAAGTGCTTATGTATCAGATTATATGAGAAACATTACTTAACTACTTCTATGTAATGCAGATGGTTGAAGTAGTCATTGAAAAGTAAGTTGTTCAGTAATTTCAAGTCATTACCTATTTTTTGCTGGGTATCTATGAAACTATTTGAAACATACATTTATTACTTGAACCAAGTGTTTGTCATTTTTTTTTTTTTGTATTAGAAAATACTTAAATTACGGGTACATCTACAACAAGAGTAAGGAAATGTATATAAATTACACATTACTAAAATAACAGGTTTATTATACGAAAATAACCGGTTTATTCGATATTCAAAAAATGGGCATTTTAAAATAACCGACTGGGGCAAAGCAAAAATAACCGGTTAAACCCGGTCGAATAATAACCGTTCGATCTCCCTAATATGTATGCATTGTGCTAAAAAAAATCGTATTTTATATGATGAACAGCTAAGACATGGAAATTGCTGCCAATCAAATAATGCAGATAAATCAAATTATCATAGATGCTAAAATAAAATGTGAAATAATGGGTACTGCACTGCATCAGTGATTTCAAATGTTTATATATACATCAATGTAGTAGACGTGGTCCAAAAAATTGCCAAGTACTCCACAAAAATAATAGTCACACAATAAAAAAATTATAATTACTTGTCGGCATTAAATAAAGTTTGCTTTTCTGATGCAGCGCAGTGATGCATTAACGAACGTACCCAATATTAAAAATATTTGTAAATTTTAACAAAATTCGTCATTTGAAAAATCGTCAAATTTAGCGTATAAATCGTCCTATCGTCAATAGACCATTTTTGTACCTAAAAATCGTCAAAATGACGATAAATCGTCAAATCTGGCAGCTATGCTTACGAGTTGAAGCACAAATTTTAAAACGAGTTGTTATCTGCTTACGAGTCGAGCACAAAAATCTTATGACTCGTAAAAAATTTGTGCTCGCGAGTTTAAAAATAAAACTCGCGAGCACAAATTTTAAAATGAGAGAGTTGACTCGAATTGTGCTCGCGAGTAGAATTTTTTCCTACCCTGTTGCTAAACATAAGAATTATCCATTTTCATACGAAATTCATTTTGGGTACAACTATTTCTAGTCAAAATTTATAAAAAGTTTTTAGTAATATCAATAAAACTACATATTAGTCCAAATTTTTAAAATAAATAATGCTAAAAAAGCTAAAAACATTTGCCAAGTTTTAATGCTAAATTTAGCTGCGAAAATGCCAAAATGGCCACACTGAATATAACTTATTAAAATTTGTTGTAGCTACTACAACAACACCAGAGAAGTAGTTAAAAAACGATTTGCTTGTTGTGTGTTACAAGTAAGCGAAATGCGCATAGAAACTAGGTCTCCCTCAACAATAAATTTCAGTGTTTTTATCAAAAATAAAAATTAATAAATTAATTAATTAGTAGTGTTGTTGTTGTTTTCACACAAAACACTTTAAACAGTGTTTTATGGATTCAATATTGAACAATGTTATTTTAACATTTTTCATTTCGAATTAATATGAAACAATGATAAATTTAATTAAGTCCATACTTTTGCAGATATTTAACATGATTTTTAATCAACATTGCGCCATGTTAGTTTGACATTTGTATTCTTTTCTGTGTGTATCAATTACCTTTTAATGAACACTAAAAAATAAGATTTTTCGCTATATTCACATTTTCTCGCATGTTTTATTATTTGTTAGATTATTTTTATAAATTTTACTTGATTTTCGTATTTTTTCGATTTTTCAATAGTCTCTCAGATGTGACCGAATTCATTTGAAAACTTGAGTTTTTTTACGCCATTTTCTTCAACTTTGGGTATATAAATTTTTTAACATACTGAGAACGAAATAGGCGGTTTTAAATTGTTTCGTTTTCTAAAACAATTTCCATCAAATGCCTGAATATAAAATATGCAATTTAAAAATGTATGGCTGAGTTTAAAAACGTCGGTGCAACCGTGCAGAATTTTGAACATTATCATTCAAAAAGTGCACCAAAAAAAGTTGAAATGATCCAATATAAGGCTAAAACAAAAACGTTGCGATTTTAAACAAGTTAGAGTGCTATATTCGGCTGTGCCGAATCTTTGATACCCTTCACCGACAGAAGTGGGATCTATATGATAAATACATTACAATGCTCTCATCAAACCAGGCAATATCTTTCCCTTCATTTAATAGCAATGATATTTTGGTTAGCTTAAAAAGGTTAAAGATGTCTTTTAATCATGGTCCTGATCTTGTTCCAACATGTATTTTAAATCAATGTGCTGAATCATTAGTTACGCCATTAACTTTAATGTTTAATGCTTCGATTATATGTGGTTATTTTCCTGTATTATGGAAAGACTCTTATATAAAACCCTTATTTAAATATGGAAATAGATCGGATATAACAAACTATAGAGGGATTGCCAAATTAAGTGCTATTCCAAAACTATTTGAAAAACTTGTTGCTGATTTCCTATGCCATCACACATCGTCATTGCTGGCAGCATGCCAGCATGGTTTTCGGAAAGGCTGTTCAACTACAACCAATATACTTCATTTAACAACTTTGATCAACTCTGCATTTACACAAAGGAAACAAACTGATGCTGTTTATACTGACTTCAGTAAAGCATTTGATAAAGTTAACCATCAACTTCTTCTTACTAAGTTGGATTTGTTAGGTTTATCCCGTAGAAGTTTAAGCTGGTTAAGTTCTTATTTAATTGGCAGAAAGCAAAAAGTACAATTCAATAATTGTATATCCAAGTACATATATGTTTCGTCCGGTGTTCCTCAGGGCAGTCATCTTGGCCCACTTTTATTTACGCTGTTTATTAATGATCTGCCCAATGTTATCAACTTCGCCAATATATTGATGTATGCTGATGATGTAAAAATTTTCCATTCTTTTAATTGCTTTGTTGATCATTTTTATCTTCAATCGGATCTTAATAACTTTTTGTTATGGTGTAATCATAATATGTTGGAGTTGAATCTATCGAAATGCAAATGCATGCGTTTTTATAGAAATAACTGTATTGCTGTTAACTATGCTTTGGGTGGTCATCAATTGGAGTTGGTTGATTCATTTCTTGATCTCGGAGTCCTACTGGATCATAAATTAAACTTTGTTTCACATATAAAGTTAACTGTAAATAAAGCTAGAGGTATTCTTGGCTTTATAAAACGCTGGGCTAAAGAGTTCACCGATCCATACATAACGAAGCAACTTTACGTGTCACTCGTTAGACCTATCTTAGAATACGGGTCAATCATTTTGGATCCATATTACAACATTCATAATTCTCATATTGAATCTGTCCAAAAACAGTTTTTGTTGTTCTGTTTACGTGGTCTTCAATGGAGTCACTCGACAAGATTTCCTTCCTATTCTAGCAGACTGGCTTTAATAAAACTACCATCACTCAAAAGTCGTCGTACAATGTTAAATGTATCTTTTATGGTTAATCTTATTAATGGTAATATTTGTTGTGAATTTCTGTTAAATTCTGTTAAATTTAATATACCTTGTCGCAATACTCGTCATTATAATCTGCTTTTTGTAAAGTTTTGTAGAGTAAATTACGCTATTGCTGATCCTTTTTCAAGGTTATGTCGACAATTTAATTCTTTGTCTCAATTTGTTGATTTTTCTTTAAATTTAAATGTTATAAAGCATAAAATAATTGTTTATCTTAACTAGTAATTTTTTATGTACATTTTTAAATCCCTCATGCAATTCTTTAATTTTAAGTCAATCTTGTTATTAGTCAGTAAGGATAATGTCCATTGATTAAATATATTTAAATAAATAAATATATATTATCAACTAAGCTTCACAACAACGAACGTGAGCATTTAAATTGATTGCGGTTTAGACCTGAATTAAATTATTGACCGACAATAAGAAAGTTTTATGCGTTTCTTGTTAGAACTTTGAACTGTCTTGAGTAAAATATCATGATTCGTAAAAGTTTTAGCCGAACTAAAATGATTTTTAGGAGAGTAATTTGTATTGGACCCATGGTAAATTATGGACCAATCATCCCAAAATTCTGAAGACTGATTTCTGGTATTACAAAAAATAAATAAGAATAAACTTCAGTAAAGCAGTGTTATTAGTTTTAGCGTTAACAGTAAATTTCACAAATTTGTATGATAGTTTTTCTGGCCATATGAATTTAAGTTGGTAGAAATTTTACAGCAAAATCTATATCTATTATGGCTTTAGGCGAATTTAATTATTTTCTCAAAGTGGGCTTTATTTGGTTTTAGGCGGATTAAAAGGTTATCTGGGAGTAGGGTTTATATGGGGCTTAGCGTAAATTATGGACCGATATTCAAATATATATTTATTTAAATAAATTAACACATTGTTCGAAACGGCAGTTTTTTGATCACTTTTTTAATTAAAATTAAAAATATCATTTATTGAAAAAAAAAAATATTCACAATTTTACGATTTTTAGTAATCAATATAATCATGTTGGGAATAGATGCAAAATCAACAACTTGTTTGCTTGATATTATGAATTTGGAATAAATTTGGTGATTTGAGAAATTTTATAATTTTTTCTGTGCTGTTTGAAAATGATATCATATCAATATTTGGTTCTACAGCGATTTTTTCCGAGAAACCCACAGCCAAGCTTTTATTCATTGGTATATGCATGAGAAGTTTGTATAATTTTCTTAGAAGTATTCCGAATTCCAATGAAGTCCTATCTAATTCAAAGCCTTTTATTAAAAAATTTTGCTAATTTATTTACTTTTACTAGTGTCGAAACTCGATCATAATTATGTATACAAATATGAAGAAAACATAGATATAAATGTATATGAATTTACATGTTTCGAGCATTTGATTCTTTTTATCGTCTTAGTAGATCGATTTGGCGAGGGACTAACCTCCAATCCATATGTTTTCTTCCACTCGCATCCGTGAATGCTTAATTTAGTATTGTAAGTTCAATAATATTAAAAAATCAGAGTAAGAATTAAAAAAACAAAAAAGTACCAAAAAGTGTCTTCTTAGATATTTCCATTTCTCTATTTCTCCATAGATTTTCAATCACTCTGGACTCTGCATGTTGAATTTTATGATTCTATGTTCAATATTAACAAAATTTAAAAAGACCCAGTTGAATAACAAAAACTTAGGAAAAGTTCCCCATTATAGATTTTAATCCATTCGGGACATTGCATGTTTTATTTTATGTTTCTAGGCCCAACAACTACCAACTATCCCCGGTAGGCTAGTTGGTAGTGCGCTAGTCAATCAGCGCCGGGGTTGCGGGCTCGAATCCCGCCAGAGACTCTGGTTTCTTTCCTGCAGACAAGCGTAGAGATTCGCGGGATTAGTATAGGAAGAAAAAAAAAGTTGCAGTTGTAGAACGAAAAAAGTACCAAACGGCTCCCCCATACAGACTCTTATTCATTCACAACCATGCATGTTTAATTTAATGTTGCTAGGTCCAATATTAACGAAAATTCAAAAAGTACCAGTTGAAGAACAAAAAGTACCAACATTTCTTATCTTATAGGTTCTCATTTACTCTGAGTAAATGCACCTATAATTTTATGTTTCTTAGTTCAATATTATAGAAAATTCAAAAATTTTCACATGCAGCACGGAACTATAAAAGAAAAAAATTTAATTCCCGTATTTCCCCTTTTTGATACTTTTTTCCCCACTTTGAAGTATCAAAACTTTCATTATTGTAGTAGCAGCCCATAATTTAATTTAATTTTTTTAAAAAAGTACAATAAATAGGTACGATTTTTACCCCTTAAACGTTCGATTTCAAAAAAGTACCAAAATTATATTATACGAATTATACGAAATTTAATATGAATATCTACGCTTATTGGCTTGAAATATAAATTGGGTGGCAAAGAAGTTTCAAAATACAAGTTACATCGGTTACTGCTTATTTTTGGATCTCTTTTAGAACTGGAGATATGAGGTTACCGAATTTACCCAATTAACCCTCAGATTTGACTAAAATATATAATGTGCACTTCTGTAAGTAAATAATTTTTAAATTGTGTATTTTTTGTTCAAATCAGTTAAAAAACAGAGGAGGAAAGTGCTCTTGCCTTTGGCTATTTGTATATAGACACATTTCTTCGAAATATGATAAAACACGGAGGATGCCAGATATTTAAAAATGTTATATGTCTTAGTTGCTCAGGTTCAAAAGCATATAGTGGGGCTATCGTAAAAAACTTTAATTTGAATACTCCATGAATGTATTTCAAAAAAAAAAAAAAAAAAAAAATTATTACCAATATATTTTATTCCTGCCCACTGTGTATTAATTTATTAGTGCTTTAAATACTTATGCCTTTTACATATTAATTAGATATGGCAAAACAAAGTATAGCAACAAACTCGCCTTCACATATTTTTAAATTACACTCTCAAATGTATTGGTGTTCCGGACTTTTTCGTCAACTGTGGCGATTTTTAAGCCTCTTTGGCGTTAACATTTTGTGTTTGGCGATTTTTCGGCCATAGCTCAAACAGTTGTCAATTTAAAAATCGTACGCCTGTTGAAATCATGCTCACTTACAAACGGCTTAAAAAAAAAATTACATTTTCATGGCAAGTTGTTTCTACTTATTCTGAGCAGTTTCGGATTGAAATCTAGAACAATCGGTTCAATAGAAAAGAAGCTATAGACCCAAATGTTAAACATTTGTCCTACAAAATTGATATTTCTGTAAAAATAATAATAGTATAATCGGTGATGAAATGCACCGATTGTCATAAAATTTAAAAAAAATCATTATATGCAAAAACAATTTCTTGAAGATCGGTGCAGAGTTTAGCAGAGGGCCCCTATAAAACCCACTCTCAAAAAATACTATAACCTTAACGAATAAAGCTATTTAAGGAAAATTTAGTCATAATTTACTTTAGGCCTCAATTAGAGCTCACCCTCGGAAAACATATAAGTACGTTTGAAACCTCAAAGAAAAGTGACATTATGTATACTCAAATTGTGTCTGTCATACTTCGATAAGACTAGAGATCACGCTGCCAAATTTCGTGTAAATCGAGAGATAGATTTTCATAGGCCCCATACAAAGCCCACTTTCGAAAAACACTTTAGTACGCCTAAAACCGAAACGGATGACGCTTTTATACTAAATGCGACATGTCGCACAGGTATGTTTCATAAAACAGCTTGTAGCTTGCAACATAAAAAATTTTACCAGCTGAACGTATACGTGTTTTCGAAGGGACCCCAAAAGAAAATACGAATTTTGTTTTAGAGACATGTCGCATACACAAAAAAATTATTTAATTTCTCCAATCACCAAATTTGTTCAAAATTCATAATATCAAGCAAACAAGTTGTTGATTTTGCACCTATTACCAAAATGATTAAAGCTTTGCCATTTCAAACAATGTGTTAATTTATTTAAATAAATATTGACAATTCCCAACAACAATTCTACATGTTTAAATTATTTTATTTTAAACGAAAAAAGTCTATTAAGATTTTTTGTTATTTAATTAAAATATTAATTGAAAATTTATTTCAAAACAACTAAAATGTTAATTAAATCAAAATTGAATTTTTAATTTTCTTTCAACTAAAAAAATAATTGAATTAATTATCACATTTAATAAATTTTAATAATTTTTAAGCCATTTTTTTATTTGATAAAACATTTTTTTATGTGCAGTCTGAAACGAATACAAATTTCGGGAAGACCGGGTAATAATTTATACTTCTGTAAGGTCAGTTTTTATAAAGATTGGTTCTTAACTCATAAAAACTTTCAACTGTTTCAACGATTTATTTTTCCAAAAATTTCGGGATTTCCAAAATCCGGGGATTTTCAAAAAACAGTCCTGATTGACATCACTAATGCTGTCCTTCCGCTAAATCAACAATGAAAAAAGAAAAAAATTCACAAAAATCTAATTTTGTGTTCTTTGTTTAAAAATATTGCCACATGAGATTTAAAACTGTGTATTAATGCATAATAACTACAATTTGAAAATTATTGATTTATAGAAAATGTAAGCAAAATTCTAAAGTACACAAGTTTTATAAAATCACTACAAGTTTTAACTGCAAACAGGAAAGATCACAGAAAAGGAGAATAAAAATGAAATTCTACAATTTATTTATTATTATAATAATTGTTAAAATTTCCATTGCAAAATTAAGACCAGTTGAAAATCAACATGACCAGAATTTTCCAATAAAAATCATAAATGAATTAAATAAGAAACTCGATATAAAATGGAATGCTGTGGTCGCTCTAGAGTTTCAGCAAGAAATGGATGATGTCCTGAAATCATTGAGTTTACCAGTGCTGATTATATCAAAAAATTTAAACACGAGTATTGATTTATTATATCGTAAAGAAGTGCTCACTATAGTGTATCTTCAACTTTCAACTATTAATAAAGTGTATGAAGTGGTACAAAATCTCTTGAAAAATTCACAATTTACCCATATTTTATGGATTATTCCGGAAGCCAGCATGACAGACTTGTGGAGCTTAGCAGACAAAAATTGGCTTTCTGGCTTTACAAATGTTTTGTATTACACAACTGAAGGACTATTTTCTTATCACCCAGTGCCCAACATAACAATTTATCGTATAAAACATGTAACAGAGTATGTCAAGAGAAAAGATGTAAACGATTTTCAAGGTTATCCATTAAAAGTACCCGTTGTAGCAGTTCATCCACGTTCTTATCGCTTTCAAGACCATTCTGGCAATATAGTAAATACTGGATATTTATATAAAATGATTCAGATCTTTGCACAATATTGTAACTTTAAATTAATAGATCTGCAAGATTATTACAAAATGTTTGATTATGAGGAACTTAAACAGGGTGCGAACAACAAAACTTTTGATATTATACCTATACCACTGTTTTTTACGATCGGTTAGCTGGTAGCAGTAGCGATGTTATGTGGAATGTAAAAGCGATTGTTTTGGCACCTTATCCCCCACCCCTGCCAAGAACTGAATATTTTATGCATCCCTTCACTGTTACCACCAGGATTTGTATTTTGCTACTAATATTATTTTGTGTTTTTGCAGTTTCTTTTATTTACTACCGGCAACGGTATACGAAGGAAATGGATTTAAGCAAATCCGCTTTGTATGTTCTGGCCCTGTTCATCTGTCAATATCAGGCAAATTTTAAAATCGAAACTTTTCTGCAGAAACTGATTTATTTCCTGATCTTTATTAACGGTTTCATATTGACCAATTTGTATTTGGCTAAATTATCAAGTCTATTCGTGCAAGATATTTATGAATCGAAAATAGAAAAATTTGAGGATATAAACAAAACTTCATATCAATTTATAATAACTCAAACTGATTATAATTTCGTAAGCAAGTTGCCTGATATACGAGATTTTGTAATGGAAAAGGCAATAATTATTAGTCAAAGCGAATTGTTTGAAGCCCACCGTACGCTAAATAATTCATATTTTTTCATGATATTGGAAAATAAAGCGGATTTTCTCTTCTATCAGCAGCGTAATCTAAAAGTTCCTCGTGTGTATAAAATCACTGACGCAATCATGATGATGCAGGAGTATTTTACCGCACGACGAGACTTACCTTATCTCCCGTTATTCAATCGTTATATAAGATACATAATGGAATCAGGCATTCTAAATAAATTTATTGATAATGCTAACTTGGATGGCATTCTGAGTGGAGAACTTAGTTTCGTTAGTGACTCTGAAAGCAGCGATGAGATATTATTAGATTTTAATTATTTCAGTGCCTTATTTCGCTTTTTCCTAATTGGTATGTTCTTTTCTTTTATTGTATTTATACTGGAGTTGATATATGCTAAATATATAAAGAAAATATATACAAATTATATATAAAAGCAATGACAAGAATTAAAAGTTCATTTTTTAAGCCGTTCTTTATTTTTATTTTAAACGTGGTCGAATGGTATTCTATGGTTAGAACAAGAAAAAATGTTATATTCGGCTGTGCCGAATCTTTGTCAACCTAAAAATACTAATATATTAGTCAGGAATTCTCGGTGGCGAACGTCATGATGATTCATCATGAAACATACCGACAATGCTAAATCATCAATGACATATGCTGAATTTTCTTTGGCGTCGTACATGAATTTTTCAAGCAATTGTTCAACATATCGTAATGTAAAGTGCGTAACAGACAATATCATCGATATTCATATATGAGTTTTTATGTAATTCGTCGCCATCCTAGTGATTCGTAGCAGACAAAATTACTTTACATTCTCTGTGAATCTTTCTTTTATTTGACGTCATAATAGAGACTATTAGAGAATTTCTTACTAATGTTTCATAAATTAATTTTTATGCTCAATGTGAACTTTAATAAACTGAAAAAACACGATTGACGAATACTTTTAGCAGACAAATTTCAGCAGAGTTCAGCTTTATACCGTATTATAAAAGACAATGTCCATTATTTTCAACTTTTTTTTTTCTTTCATAAAATTGTCTGCAAAACTGTCTTTAGCAGTGTCGTTGTCGTGCACTTTCATCGACATTTCGATTTCATCGAAATTGCGTCTTGAATCCTAGTTTGTCAGAAGGAATTATAGATGAAAATATCAATATGACAAAGTCGTTCAAAAAACGCCACTGGTTATGCATAATTTCAAACACAACCTTACAGAAAATTGCACAATTATTAAATAATCAACCAACGTAATATATTAGAATGCATCGCTGTTTTAACCCGGCAATTACCAGTGTCAGCTATAGGTTACGATTATTAGCGATTTTCTCTAGCATACCCAGCAAAAACTTGCATTGCAAAGTAATGAGCGGAAAAGCTTATATAACTACTCTTCAACACTTATACATTGGCATTTTAACTCATTGTTTTAACACGGTGATGTCACTGGAGGCAAGTACTTACCACCATCGCTTACAAATAGGCAGTTAGATAAGTCATTATGACATTCGCTTACAAATAGGGAGTTAAATAAGTCATTACGACATTCGCTTACAAATAGGGAGCTAAATAAGTCATTACCACATTCGCTTACAAATATACACTTCACATTGTTATCAACAAAACTGAATTTGTCAAACAAATTGTGCCTTTAATTTAATTGGCTCTCCAATGCAAATTTTTACTACCCTGCAAGGAGACAGGGACATATTCATACCCAATAAACCAGAGAACGATATGATTGCAAAAACGAAATGATATTTTCATGGTAAAACGATATTATCAGGAAAGGTACAATTTATATACTGTCGTTTATGATACAAGATCGATATCATATATTATAATTTATATCAACCAGACGATATCGTTATATTATCGTTTGGTTAATTGATTAGTGTAGTTTTTATTCAAAATTTTAATTTTATAATACAAATCAAAATCAATTAAGTATATAAATTTATCATATTCAAATTCTTATTCATTTATAACAAATAAAAAAAAAACCAATTGTAAGAACATATCGCTCATTTCGTGCAAGACCGTCACAACTCAAAATTCGAAACTTTACAGGAGAGCCTTTTTAAGATTCCAACCTATTATTTTTTACCTTCTCTTTCACTAAAATACAGTTATAAAATCAAATGTTTATTTTTTGCTACAAAGAAAACCACATGTACAAGAGGAATGCCAAACACAAACTGAAATGTGACCTTGTTGATGTAAATTGCTCAAGTTTGTTACGAGAGGTCATAGCGTCACAAGCATCTGTATTAACGTTATTTTTCGATAATTCTCTCCGTTCTTAGATCAATTTGTAGAGATTTAACAGAAGAACATTTCTGCATTACAAACTCAAAAATGCCAAATTTTGAGTTGTGACGGTCTTGCACGAAATGAGCGATATATGTATTTAAAATCAATTTATATTAGGTTTGAATAAATAAAACCTTAAATGTATTTTATTATGAATTAATTATTAATTTCGTTAATCAACTCATAAACAAGTGCTTATGTATCAGATTATATGAGAAACATTACTTAACTACTTCTATGTAATGCAGATGGTTGAAGTAGTCATTGAAAAGTAAGTTGTTCAGTAATTTCAAGTCATTACCTATTTTTTGCTGGGTATCTATGAAACTATTTGAAACATACATTTATTACTTGAACCAAGTGTTTGTCATTTTTTTTTTTTTGTATTAGAAAATACTTAAATTACGGGTACATCTACAAAAAGAGTAAGGAAATGTATATAAATTACACATTACTAAAATAACAGGTTTATTATACGAAAATAACCGGTTTATTCGATATTCAAAAAATGGGCATTTTAAAATAACCGACTGGGGCAAAGCAAAAATAACCGGTTAAACCCGGTCGAATAATAACCGTTCGATCTCCCTAATATGTATGCATTGTGCTAAGAAAAATCGTATTTTATATGATGAACAGCTAAGACATGGAAATTGCTGCCAATCAAATAATGCAGATAAATCAAATTATCATAGATGCTAAAATAAAATGTGAAATAATGGGTACTGCACTGCATCAGTGATTTCAAATGTTTATATATACATCAATGTAGTAGACGTGGTCCAACAAATTGCCAAGTACTCCACAAAAATAATAGTCACACAATAAAAAAATTATAATTACTTGTCGGCATTAAATAAAGTTTGCTTTTCTGATGCAGCGCAGTGATGCATTAACGAACGTACCCAATATTAAAAATATTTGTAAATTTTAACAAAATTCGTCATTTGAAAAATCGTCAAATTTAGCGTATAAATCGTCCTATCGTCAATAGACCATTTTTGTACCTAAAAATCGTCAAAATTACGATAAATCGTCAAATCTGGCAGCTATGCTTACGAGTTGAAGCACAAATTTTAAAACGAGTTGTTATCTGCTTACGAGTCGAGCACAAAAATCTTATGACTCGTAAAAAATTTGTGCTCGCGAGTTTAAAAATAAAACTCGCGAGCACAAATTTTAAAATGAGAGAGTTGACTCGAATTGTGCTCGCGAGTAGAATTTTTTCCTACCCTGTTGCTAAACATAAGAATTATCCATTTTCATACGAAATTCATTTTGGGTACAACTATTTCTAGTCAAAATTTATAAAAAGTTTTTAGTAATATCAATAAAACTACATATTAGTCCAAATTTTTAAAATAAATAATGCTAAAAAAGCTAAAAACATTTGCCAAGTTTTAATGCTAAATTTAGCTGCGAAAATGCCAAAATGGCCACACTGAATATAACTTATTAAAATTTGTTGTAGCTACTACAACAACACCAGAGAAGTAGTTAAAAAACGATTTGCTTGTTGTGTGTAGAAACAACAAAAACAAGAAAAAACACATGAAATTTAAAGCAAGAGTTCTCATTTAGTTTATATTTTTAGTTAAATATGTACATTAAGTTTTTAAAGTAAACCCCATATCGGGCATGATGCTGGTGCTTTATGATTGAGATTCTGTAAGGTGTTATATGTACTATGGTATTCATTCGGTTAACAAATTAATTACTACCCGATTAACTGATCGGTTAATTAACCGACATCGGTCGATTAACCGATGTAACAAAATGTTTAACTTTCTGTAGTATTATAATATATTTTTTTGTGTTTTTAATTATTCGTTTCGTCTCATATACAAAAAGGTATGAGTTTAGAAAATATTTTTCATACAGACAAAGAAGGTGTCAGTGATCTTCATTTGAAATAAGTGTTTGCCGTCAACAGCTTTTTGTTTCACGTACTTTTTATATGTATGCGTTTAGTTAGTTGTTTCTTCTCAAATCTTCTGAAATCAATCTTTTAACAGATTTAACCGAAACAATTAGAAGTGCTAAAGATTTTAAAAAATTAAAACAGGACTCTAGTGACGTAATGGAGGATTTTATATGTTAAGAAAAATCCAGGAAGAGGACAAAGAAATTAGATATTCACTATTATGGGTTACTTTTGATTTCTCCAATATCTACTTTAAATGAAAGAATTTTTTCAAAGTCAAGTTTCAACAAAATTCAAGAAAAGAATTGCTTAAATCCTAAACCTTTAAGCCAAATTATTTGTCTAAAAGATTATTTTATAAGATCTTCTTAAACTATTGAAATAACTAATAAAGTGATCTCACAGTTTATTTTTTATATTTAAAAAATATGTATTACATATTTATGAATTATATTTTTTTTGCTCTTATTAGTTCAAGAATTGTTATTAAAAATTAAAACAAAAATAATACCAGATTTTTTTTTATAAATTATTTTAAGCATGAAAATAAAAAAATGTAGAGTTTGCTGAAGCTTTGATACTGTTACAAGTAAGACCTAAGTGTTTAAAATTCTTATTCACTTTATGGTCTTATTTGTATAATATTTTTTAGCTTTTCTCAAGTCTTTGAAAAAAGTTTCCTGACAAGCTGGTCTAAGCAACCAGCGAAATGCGCATAGAAACTAGGTCTCCCTCAACAATAAATTTCAGTGTTTTTATCAAAAATAAAAATTAATAAATTAATTAATTAGTAGTGTTGTTGTTGTTTTCACACAAAACACTTTAAACAGTGTTTTATGGATTCAATATTGAACAATGTTATTTTAACATTTTTCATTTCGAATTAATATGAAACAATGATAAATTTAATTAAGTCCATACTTTTGCAGATATTTAATATGATTTTTAATCAACATTGCGCCATGTTAGTTTGACATTTGTATTCTTTTCTGTGTGTATCAATTACCTTTTAATGAACACTAAAAAATAAGATTTTTCGCTATATTCACATTTTCTCGCATGTTTTATTATTTGTTAGATTATTTTTATAAATTTTACTTGATTTTCGTATTTTTTCGATTTTTCAATAGTCTCTCAGATGTGACCGAATTCATTTGAAAACTTGAGTTTTTTTACGCCATTTTCTTCAACTTTGGGTATATACATTTTTTAACATACTGAGAACGAAATAGGCGGTTTTAAATTGTTTCGTTTTCTAAAACAATTTCCATCAAATGCCTGAATATAAAATATGCAATTTAAAAATGTATGGCTGAGTTTAAAAACGTCGGTGCAACCGTGCAGAATTTTGAACATTATCATTCAAAAAGTGCACCAAAAAAAGTTGAAATGATCCAATATAAGGCTAAAACAAAAACGTTGCGATTTTAAACAAGTTAGAGTGCTATATTCGGCTGTGCCGAATCTTTGATACCCTCCACCGACAGAAGTGGGATCTATATGATAAATACATACATATATATTATTAACTAAGATTCACAAAAACGAACGTGAGCATTTAAATTGATTGCGGTTTAGACCTGAATTAAATTATTGACCGACAATAAGAAAGTTTTATGCGTTTCTTGTTAGAACTTTGAACTGTCTTGAGTAAAATATCATGATTCGTAAAAGTTTTAGCCGAACTAAAATGATTTTTAGGAGAGTAATTTGTATTGGACCCATGGTAAATTATGGACCAATCATCCCAAAATTCTGAAGACTGATTTCTGGTATTACAAAAAATAAATAAGAATAAACTTCAGTAAAGCAGTGTAATTAGTTTTAGCGTTAACAGTAAATTTCACAAATTTGTATGATAGTTTTTCTGGCCATATGAATTTAAGTTGGTAGAAATTTTACAGCAAAATCTATATCTGTTATGGCTTTAGGCGAATTTAATTATTTTCTCAAAGTGGGCTTTATTTGGTTTTAGGCGGATTAAAAGGTTATTTGGGAGTAGAGTTTATATGGGGCTTAGCGTGAATTATGGACCGATCTTCAAATATATATTTATTTAAATAAATTAACACATTGTTCGAAACGGCAGTTTTTTGATCACTTTTTTAATTAAAATTAAAAATATCATTTATTGAAAAAAAAAAAATATTCACAATTTTACGATTTTTAGTAATCAATATAATCATGTTGGGAATAGATGCAAAATCAACAACTTGTTTGCTTGATATTATGAATTTGGAATAAATTTGGTGATTTGAGAAATTTTATAATTTTTTCTGTGCTGGTTGAAAATGCTATCATATCAATATTGGGTTTTACAGCGATTTTTTCCGGAAACCCACAGCCAAGCTTTTATTCATTGGTATATGCATGAGAAGTTTGTATAATTTTCTTAGAAGTATTCCGAATTCCAATGAAGTCCTATCTAATTCAAAGCCTTTTATTAAAAAATTTTGCTAATTTATTTACTTTTACTAGTGTCGAAACTCGATCATAATTATGTATACAAATATGAAGAAAATATAGATATAAATGTATATGAATTTACATGTTTCGAGCATTTGATTCTTTTTATCGTCTTAGTAGATCGATTTGGCGAGGGACTAACCTCCAATCCATATGTTCTCTTCCACTCGCATCGGTGAATGCTTAATTTAGTATTGTAAGTTCAATAATATTAAAAAATCAGAGTAAGAATTAAAAAAACAAAAAAGTACCAAAAAGTGTCTTCTTAGATATTTTCATTTCTCTATAGATTTTCAATCACTCTGGACTCTGCAGTTGAAAAACAAAAACTTAGGAAAAGTTCCCCATTATAGATTTAAATCCATTCGGGACATTGCATGTTTTATTTTATGTTTCTAGGCCCAACAACTACCAACTATCCCCGGTAGACTAGTTGGTACTGAACTAGTCTATTAGCGCTGGGGTTGCGGGTTTGATTCCCGCTAGAGACTCTGGTTTCTTTCCTGCAGACAAGCGTAGAGATTCGCGGGATTAGTATAGGAAGAAAAAAAAGTTGCAGTTGTAGAACGAAAAAGTGGCAAACGCCACTCCCTTACAGACTCTTATTCACTCACAACCATGCATGTTTAATTTAATGTTGCTAGGTCCAATATTAACGAAAAATCAAAAAGTAACAGTTGAAGAACAAAAAGTACCAACATTTCTTATCTTATAGGTTCTCATTTACTCTGAGTAAATGCACATATAATTTTATGTTTCTAAGTTCAATCTTATAGAAAATTCAAAAATATCCACATGCAGCACGGAATTATAAAAAAAAAAAATTTAATTCCCGTATTTCCCCTTTTTGATACTTTTTTCCCCACTTTGAAGTATCAAAACTTTCATTATTGTAGTAGCAGCCCATAATTTAATTTATAATTTTTTTTAAAAAGTACCAAAAATAGGTACGATTTTTACCCCTTAAACGTTCGATTTCAAAAAAGTACCAAAAATTTTATTATACGAATTTGTTATAATCTTTATTTATACGCTTATTGGCTTGAAATATAAATTGGGTGGCAAAGAAGTTTCAAAATACAAGTTACATCGGTTACTGCCGCCTATCAGCTTATTTTTGGTTCTCTTTTAGAACTGGAGGTATGAGGTTACCGAATTTACCCAATTAACCCTCAGATTCGACTAAAATATATAATGTGCAATTCTATAAGTAAATATTTTTTAAATGGTGTATTTTTTGTTCAAATCAGTTAAAAAACAGAGGAGGAAAGTGCTCTTGCCTTTGGCTATTTGTATATAGACTTAGAGCACACATATCTTCGAAATCGGATAAAAAACGGAGGATGTCAGATATATAAAAATTGTATCTGTTTTAGGTGTTCTCATCTAAGATGCCACAGCTCAGGTTCAAAAGCAAATACTGGGTCTATCGTAAAAAACCTTCACTCGAATACTCCATGAATGTATTTAAAAAAAAAATTTAATCTGGGAATTATTTCTTCTCATAAGCTATAAGGAATTCCTCATAATCTATAAGGAATAGAACTATTACAAAAAGCTTTATAAAATACATAACTGAAATTTAGCTCATAGAATAAATTCGAAAAATAAAAAAATGTTGAATATAAAAAAAAAATTTATTTATTACCAACATTTTTTATTCCTGCCCCACTGTTTATTAATTTATTAGTTCTATAAATATGTATGCCTTTTACATATTAATTAGATATGACAAAACAAATCATAGCAACAAACTCGCCCTCACATATTTTTAAATAACACTCTCAAATGTATTGGTGTTCCGGTCTTTTTCGTCAACCGTGGCGATTTTTAAGCCTCTTTGGCGTTAACATTTTGTGTTTGGCGATTTTTCGGCCATAGCTCAAACAGTTGTCAATTTAAAAATCGTACGCCTGTTGAAATCATGCTCACTTACAAACGGCTTAAAAGAAAAATTAAATTTTCATGGCAAGTTGTTTCTACTTATTCTGAGCAGTTTCGGACTGAAATCTAGAACAATCGGTTCAATAGAAAAGAAGCTATAGTCCCAAATGTAAAACAATTGTCCTACAAAATTGATATTTCTGTAAAAATAATAATAATATAATCCGTGGTGAAATGCACCGATTGTCATAAAATTTTTAAAAAATTAATTATATGCAAAAACAATTTCTTGAAGATCGGTGCAGACTTTAGCAGAGGGGCCATATAAAACCCACTCTCAAAAAATACTATAACCTTAATGAATAAAGCTATTTAAGGAAAATTTAGTCTTTCATAGTTCCATAAGACTATAAATTACACCAACGTATTTCATAAAAATCAATCCATAATCTACTTAAGGCCTTAATTAAAGCTCACCCTCGAAAAACATATAAGTACATTTGAAACCTCAAAGAAAAGTGACATTATGTACACTCAAATTGTGTCTGTCATACTTCGATAAGACTAGAAATCACGCTGCCAAATTTCGTGTAGATCGAGAGCTAGACTTTCATAGGCCCCATATAAAGCCCACTTTCGAAAAACACTTTAGTACGCCTAAAGCCGTAACGGATAACGCTTTTGTAGTAAATGCGACACGTCGCACAGGTATGTTTCATAAAACAGCTTGTAGCTTGCAACATAAAAAATTTACCATACGTATGTATACGAGTTTTCGAAGGGACACCAAAAGAAAATACGAATTTTGTTTTAGAGACATGTCGCATAGTCTGAAACGAATACAAATTTCGGGAAGACCGGGTAATATTTTATACTTCTGTGAGTTCAGTTTGTATAAAGATTGGTTCTTAACTCATAAAAACTTTCAACTGCTTTAACGATTTATTTTTCCAAAAATTTCGGGATATCCAGAATCCGGGGATTTTCAAAAAACAGTCCTGATTGGCATCACTAATGCTGTCCCTCTGCTAAATCAACAATGAAAAAGAAAAAATTTCATAAAAATCAAATTTTGTGTTCTTTGTTTAAAAATATTGCCACATGAGATTTAAAACTGTGTATTAATGCATAATAACTACAATTTGAAAATTATTGATTTATAGAAAATGTAAGCAAAATTCTAAAGTACACAAGTTTTATAAAATCACTACAAGTTTTAACTGCAAACAGGAAAGATCACAGAAAAGGAGAATAAAAATGAAATTCTACAATTTATTTATTATTATAATAATTGTTAAAATTTCCATTGCAAAATTAAGACCAGTTGAAAATCAACATGACCAGAATTTTCCAATAAAAATCATAAATGAATTAAATAAGAAACTCGATATAAAATGGAATGCTGTGGTCGCTCTAGAGTTTCAGCAAGAAATGGATGATGTCCTGAAATCATTGAGTTTACCAGTGCTGATTATATCAAAAAATTTAAACACGAGTATTGATTTATTATATCGTAAAGAAGTGCTCACTATAGTGTATCTTCAACTTTCAACTATTAATAAAGTGTATGAAGTGGTACAAAATCTCTTGAAAAATTCACAATTTACCCATATTTTATGGATTATTCCGGAAGCCAGCATGACAGACTTGTGGAGCTTAGCAGACAAAAATTGGCTTTCTGGCTATACGAATGTGTTGTATTACACAAATGAAGGATTATTTACTTACCAACCAGTGCCCAATATAACAATTTATCGTATTAAACACCTAACAGAGTATGTCGAGAGAAAACAAGTTCTGGATTTTAAAGAATATCCTTTAACAGTCCCTATTATAGCAATGCCGCCACGCTGCTATCGCTTTCGAGACCGCTCTGGCAGACTTATTAATACTGGATATTTCTATAAAATTATTAAAATTTTTGCACAATACTATAATTTCCGGTTAATAAATAATCAAGATCATTATGAAATCTTTGATTTTGAGATTCTCAGACAGGGTGTGAACAACAAAACTCTTGACATTGTGCCTATAGCATTGTATTTTTACGATCGTTTTGCTGGTAGCAGTACTGATGTTATGTGGAATATAAAAGCGCTTATTATGGCGCCTTATCCCGAACCCATATCAAGAACTGAATATTTTCTGCATCCCTACACTGTTGCCACAAGAATTTGCATTTTGCTCTTGATGTTATTTTGTGCTTTTGCAGTTTCTTTTGTCTACTACCGGCAACACTATATGAACGATTTTGATTTTAGCAAATCCGCTTTGTATGTTCTGGCCTTGTTCATCTGTCAGTATCAGGCAAATTTTAAAATCGAAACTTTTCTGCAGAAACTGATTTATTTCCTGATCTTTATTAACGGTTTCATTTTGACCAATTTGTATTTGGCCAAATTATCCAGTCTATTCGTGCAAGATGTTTATGAAGCGAAAATTGAAAAATTGGAAGATTTAAACAGAAGTTCACTTCAACTTTTAGTACGTCAAAATGAATATGATTTTATAGCCAAGCTAACTTATATTCCAGAAATTGTGATTAAGAAAGCAACAGTTGCTAATAATTCCGCTGTGCTTGAAGCCCAACGTGACCTTAATAAGTCACATTTTTTAATAGCTGTAGAGGATAAAATCTCTTTTGTATTCTTTCAGCAACGTTATTTAAAAATACCACGTATGTATGAAATCATTGATGCTCTACATGTAATGCCAGAGTATTTAACCGCACGACGAGATTTACCTTATCTCCAGTTGTTCAATCGTTTTTTGAGACATATAATGGAATCGGGTATCCTGTATAAATTTATGGATGATACAAACTTCGATGGCATTCTTAGTGGAGAAATACGTTTCTTGAAGGACTCTGAAGGCAGCGAAGAATTACTATTAGATTTTAATTATTTTTGTACCTTATTTCGCTTTTTTGTGTTTGGTTTGATTGGTTCCTTTATTGTTTTTATACTGGAGCTTGTATATGCACAATATATAAAGAAAAGATATTTCAAATAAATATAAAAGAAAAACAAAAATACAATTATGCTTAACAGAATTTTAAACTGTTATTATTATTAAATTTAAACCAAAAAGGTACGTCAGGCCCATGAATACTTCATAGAATTGCGCTAAGATTGGTTGTTATTTCCCCTTTCAAAAACATCTGTTAAATCATTTTGTGGACATAGATATAACAAAACTAAAATTTGGGAAGAGATTCCCGAAATTTTCCGTTTGAAAATTCCGAAAAATTTATAAAATATATTTGCTGCTGCTGGAAAACAAACATTCAAATTAGTACTTAATAATTACTAAAGGATCTGTCATTAAGCGCTTTGCGCCTTTAAACTTAAAATAACAAACAAGGATAATATGTTGTAATTTCGATTTACATGAGCACCTGCCATATGGGCTAATCTCACGGTGGATGTCAACCACAGGGTAAGTTAATATATACACTTCCGAAATGCCCCTCTCCGTGTTAGGATCATTTGCACACACAGGTCGCAATTCGAGTGTATAATCCGCCAAAATTATACACTCACTTCGTGCTGAGGAGCCGGAACTATGTAACCTCCACTGCTGTGGTTAAACCAAGCAGCCTCCGTTGAATAGCAAGAGCACCTAGGGATCCCTCCGCCGGCCGAACTTCCCACAATCGTGATAAATCAGCCTTTAATATGGGCGTCAATCTTTCTGCGGACTTAGCTTTAAACCACAGCCACAAATGTATATCTTTGTCAACCAAGCACACCTCAGTTGAAGCTGTTACGCACCCGAAGGGCCAGTCTACAACTACTCAGAAGGTACTTTTTATCAGAAAGCAAGGCTATCGTAAAGACAAGCACCCTGAAAGACAGGAGGCATTTCCCGCAAGAAGCATACTAACAAGGGCCTTTACCAATACTCACCGGGGGCTATTGACTCCCGTGGCACCAGAAAAGAAAGTACATTCTCCCCCGGGAGTCAAGAGAGTGTGGGGTACTCTGAGTACCATCACATCGGAATGACCTTTCTTATTTCTAACTTTCTTAGCGTACAACGTGGTAAGGCTATGGACCTATTTGGTCTATGCTGGGTCTTTGTGACTGGCCATTCTAACCTAACCTAACCATTAATCGAACATAAAATCAGTTTTAATTAAAAATTTAATTGCATAGGGTCTAGATTAAAATATAGGGTACTGTTTAGAGGTAAAAAAAAATAAATTTGTATTTTGGCTCTTCTCAATAAAATTTATATACATACAGATTATAGCCTGAATTAACATATGGTGTCCTTTCTGGAGGACTAAAATGAGGAAATGCTGGTATGTGTGGTCCTTTTTTACCATTTGCCTTTCCCTTCTTTTATTTTTTCGATAAATTTGGTATAGAGTACTTTTGAAGCGGTAAAAATTTGTAAAATTTGTACTTTCTCCTTACCTTTTTGATATATTTGGTATACAGATTGCATGCGGTGGCCAGAATATATTTAGTCACCCCTTTCCAGCGCTAAAAAAAATGAGTAAAGAGGCCTTATTTAGCAGGCACAAGCCCTCCACGCCGCATTCCATACTTATATATTTTTCACACAGGCTGTCATTTGGAGCAAGCCCTTCCACACTCCCTTTAACAACAACTTCTTTCCCTTCCCAAATGAGGAAGTAACAACGTTCACTTCGCACAAAAACAATTAAACTTAACAACTTCCTTTCTCCCTTCTTAAAGAAAGGAGTCGCGAATATGGACTGAATATGTTGAAATTTCTTTCAAAAGAAATGTATATCTTCTAGAAGACATACTTCTGAAGGCAGGATGTCATACGAAGCGAATCTTTTTGAAAGGAGTATAACGGCCTTCAAAAAAGCCTGCCACTTGCGGTCCTTTCAAAATATACCACAGGGTTGTTTTTCGCATAGACAGCTGTATATCGGTTGCTCAAGACTATCGGGTTCTCAAAACTTATATGTATGTGTTGGCGTAAAATTATAAGTCTTATAGAAATATTTTAACAAAAAATAAGCTTAGATGTAGAAACCAAATTAATAAGATTTTTTATTGGATAAGCTCTTTTCTTTAAATTTTGGTATAATTTCCTCTTGAACGGAGTCTCGGGTAAAAGCTAGTGTTAAATATGGTCTCAACCGAGATACGAGATACTGACGAGTTATGCTTCAAAATTTTTCCTCACATAACATACAAAATGTCAAATATCATTAAGATAGTGATTTAAAAAATAAAAACGAGGATGAGGATAAACTGCATATTTTATGTAGCAATTTAAAGCTTAATGCAGTGCTGGGTACACTTTAGGTTGCAACTGATTGTTATTATACACCACGAAGCAAGGTAAAAGAAAATATTATCGATGCAGTAGCCGATTCTAAGTCATTGTTTACAAATGTCAAATGTTCCAGTATCAGGGATGCAAATGCAGTACACCAATATCCCGGCTTGCGTCGCACAGTGATTCGGCTAGAGCATGCTGGCGGGACAATATTCATGGCGTAATTTCCATTAACCACTGATAGCGTCTTGTAAAGAACCCGCCCCAGGTAGCGAATTCCAAAAATTAATTTGCTTATCACCTCATAAAGGTATCTTATCAGGGGGTCAAAGTAACCCTTTATAAGAGAGGTCATTTTCATTTGCAAATCAGTTGCATTTTATGCACACTTGTGGTAACATATTTTAAAATTTGTAGCAAAGTGAAACGATTTTTTTGTGACGGAATATTCCTTTGAAGGTATGTACTATATTATGACTTATATTTTTTATAAAAGATTAGCATTTAAGATTAGCAACTTTTTTTATCCACATATATCCACCTAGATTTTTCTATATGTAATACCTACAACATTCAGAAACAGATTGATATATATATTATAGACCCCGTAAAGTCCCGCAAGTAAAATTAATTTATTTTTGCCAGAACGAGTCGCACACTGCTTTGTCCCCATATAACGAAGGGACAAAAATAGATGGAGTTCTCAGATATTTTTTTGAAATTCGGTACAGTAGCATAAAATATCTTAGTTAAGAAAAATACGAATTTTTGGAGAAATCGGTCCAAGGACACGCCTACCTCCCATGTGACCTGAAAATGAAAAATTTAATTTTAGCTTCAATAAAGCCCATTAAGCTACAAAAAGTGGTCATGCTGATAAACATACAACTATCAACGTGTGTGTAAATTTTCATTTAAATTAAACTAAGGACTCAAGGTCCTGCCATATATCCTTTTTCTTAAAAGCGCTATAAAACCTACAAAAATTGTCCGATCATAATAAAATTTGGTATACATACAATGAGCAACGTGTGTGTAAATTTTCATTTAAATCGGACTAAGGACTCAAGGTCCTGCGATATATCCTTTTTCTTAAAAACGCTATAAAACCTAAAAAAATTGTCCGATCATAATAAAATTTGGTATACATACAATGAGCAACGTGTGTGTAAATTTTCATTTAAATCGGACTAAGGACTCAAGGTCCTGCCATATATCCTTTTTCTTAAAAACGCTATAAAACCTACAAAAATTGTCCGATCATAATAAAATTTGGTATACATACAATGAGCAACGTGTGTGTAAATTTTCATTTAAATCAGACTAATGACTCAAGGTCCTGCCATATATCCTTTTTCTTAAAAACGCTATAAAACCTACAAAAATTGTCGGATCATAAAAAAATTTGGTACGTTAATTGATATTTGTAAGCTACATATTTATGCCAAATTTAGGCAGAATCGGATTATTGATGTGAAAAATACAAAAAACATCATTTATTGACAAGAGGGTTGAAACGATTAAGTATTACAGTACACATTTTTCAACTTTATTTTATCTTAAAATAGCTTAAGATGACTGGAATATACATAAACAATTGAAATAAGTGAAGAAATAATTTTGTCCCGGTAGCTTGTACTAGTCGAGACACTGTGCATCGCTTCGAATTTTCGTCTTTTTACACAGAAAAAATTAAAAATTGTTTTGAATCACCAAATTCGTAGAATCGAGCAAGACATTTGCTGATATTGCACCTATTACTAAAATGATTATATTGATTACTAAAAATTTTAAAAATTGCAAATTTGTTTTCAATAAATGATATTTTTAATTTTAATTAAAATAATGATCAAAAAACTTAACCGTTTCAAACAATGATTTTTACAATTCCCAACAACAATTCTGCAAGCTTAAATTATTTTATTTTAAGCGAAAAAGATAATTAAGATTTTTTGTTACTTAATTATTACCTATTTTAATTAAAAATTTTATTTAAAAACAAATACTTTTCTAACAATTCTTTTTATTAATAAAAAAACTACTGAAAATTTTTTCAGTGTAAAATTTCGATTTGCGTCGTTAATTTAAAAATTTTTGTACAGAGCTAAAACAGTGTTTTCTTTTCTAAAAAAAAAAAAAAAAAATACCTCCTTGTTAACACGGTGTTTACATTTGCCAGTACTGGCAAGACAGTTGCAATACATGCAAAAATTTTCACTAACACATGTACACTTTTCCAACTGTCTTGTCTACTGTCTTGCAAATTTTGCAGACAGTAAAACTGACAGTGATTTGATATTTGCTGACAGTAATTTGAAGTTTTGTTCGCATAAGTAAAAAAAAAAATCAACAATTAAAAGAAAATTAATAAATTAATAGTTGGTTTTGTATGTTTTACTTAAGGGTTATCTATGTTCGCCAAAAATAGTTGTTAAATGCTATTTTTAATTTGTTAAGTTCATATAAAACACGTTTTGCTAGAACTTGCACTGCGACATTCACGTTAGACATTTTTTTTAAAGTGAACTATCTTAACTACTGTCGGGACGCCTACGTCGCGACGACAGCAAGTAGTGTTTTTGGCAACTAATATGTATTTTCTTACTGTCTTGCCAGTACTGTCAAATGTAAACGCTATGTAAAAGGTACATGTATAAAATGTCTTGCCGACCATGTAATAATGCAATCTTTTATTTGATGAAAACAAAACACAAAATTGGAATGAACAGCTGACAAAAGGTTTGTTCTTCAAAATATAAAAAAATATACATAAACCAAAATTTGTTAAATGATTGATATTAAATAAATAAATAAATGAGCAAAATGAATGACGAAATTCCAATTTCTTTACTTTGTTTTTTATAAAATATGTTAAGAAGAAAATACCTTTTCCAGATTGCGGATTTTTTAAGACCAAGTTTTTTAGATTACTTGATTTGAGGTTTTTTTTCAAAAACAATTTTAAAACCCTGAATCCACTTAAATTTTATATCACTGACAACTTATCATTAACAATGTAATGCTTTCTTATGTTTTTACTATTAAATAATAGAAAAAATAACTATTAAAATTTTAAACTTTTGCTGTCCTGATTAGAGGCGATTTTTTCCCAACTTCGTCTGGTAACCCTATATAATAACAGCAGCCATCTTTTTACAGGGCTTTATCAACACTGTCGATTTATACGGGGCCATTAGTTGGGGTGCATTTTTTAGAATAAAACAAGACACCCTTTTAGAGAGCGAAGCATTTTTAAGAAACGAACACCAAATTGCATTTTTTTAAACAAAATGTCACATTTTTTGTAGAAAAGAAAACACCATAAGTCTAAAGGTTCAACCATAATATGCATGAGGCCGCTTAAGTTAACTTAAGCAACTGTGCGAATACATATAAAACATATGTGGCCAACTATTTATAATGTACTTAATAACACTTTTCGTTAAGTTTCGTCAAATGTCATTTGCTTAAGCAAAGTGCCAAACTGAACGCACATTCCGTACGGAATCAGCTGTTTGTGTGTGGTTACAAAAAATAAAATAAATTGAAATGGATAAAGAAAAACAAGAATATAGAAAAAGTGGAATTTTACAGATATTAATTTTGTATAAATTTTTTATTAAAAAGTATGTAAAACAATCGCCAATTTTTTTCTTTTTTAAACATTGCTGGCAAATTAAATAAAACATAAAATAAACAAATACAGGGCTGTAAATTATGGTACTTCTTTATTCCAAGTACTCGCAAGAAAATCAAATATTGCACAAATATGCAACATGGATCTTAAAGGCCATAATAAACCACACAAATTGCTTGGCAAACATGCCCTTGGTTTTTGCTTCTGTTTGCCAATAAGCAGCACAATCATATTTCGTACAAACGTTAATTTTTCATTTTTGTTTTGCTTTCAATGAATGCTGACGCCGATTTTGCTGCGGCAATTTCGCTCGCTATTTGTTTAAAACGCAGAAGAAATATAAAATAAAGAAAAAAAATTGTAGTAAAGATTGCTCTAAACAAAAAGCTGTTTTGGGGCAAACAATGCTGCTAAAAAAATTTGAATTTGCGGCTGAAAATGATTTTATTGCTTCTTCTTCTACGTCTTTACTCTGCAAAGTTTTCGCTTAAATGATGTATTTTAGCACTAGAAACCACAAAAAGTTTGGCAAATATCCAACATGTCTGCCAAATATTAAAATTATTTAATATTTCTGCAAACATTGCTTCAAATGTTTGTCCAAACAGCAAAAACCCCAATTAACAACACAAAATATTTGTACAAACGTAATATTTTGACATGTTTGTAAAGCAATTTGTGTGGTTTATTACGCCCTTAAGTTTATGTAAGTACATTATTGTCACCTTAAAGCAGTGATGTCCCTACGTTTTGAAAAAAAATCCCCACATTTCCCTACAACAGCAAATTTTTCTCCCTACAATTTTCCCTACCTTATATTAGTTATAGGTAAACTCAAAAATTATAAATAATTCTATATAGTATATTTTATTTAAACTAAACACAAAACAAAAACATAAATTTTAAATCAATTTCAGGTAACTTAAAGTAAAAAACAAAAAAAAAATAACATAATCAGCCATGTCACAGAGTACAATTCCGTTCGGAAACGGAATTCATTCCGTATTTTGGTGCTTCAGAAAATTACGAAAAACCTGTGCGGAATGCAACCATTTTTGTTTTCATGAACGGAATGGGAGTTTTCTGTATCTTAAAGGCCAAAAAACTATCAAAATATTCTTTCTATCAATAAACAAATATGTTTTCTTCGGTTCCGAACGGAATCATTCCGAACGGAATTGAACTCTGTGACATGGCTGAATATAAAAATCTTTGTGTGGTTGTATACGTAACATCTAAAAAATTTGTTTGTTGTAAATGACTTTTCTTAAAAAGACAACGGAAGATTGTACAGTTTAACATATTTGATTGTAAGAGAGAGTGAAGAATACATATGGAATTTAAAACCTCGTGACTCAGTTTATCTCTTTTTTCGCGCGGATGTCAGTAACAATTGAAAATATCCTCTCAGCATCTGCATTGGCATATGGTAAACCCAGTAGAATTTTGGATAATTTTGAGTGGCAAGGGAATACTAAATTATCATTGAAATTCTTAGCCTTTGATATATTTGACCAAAATGGTTCCAAATCCAGGTATATTTTACCGTGTGCAAGTTATCACCCTTCAAGACTAGGCAAGTTACTTGCGCAAGTCTCTTGCGAAACTCTTGATTTGTTGATGTCAGGGGTAAGGTCGCGGTAATGGAGAAACAAATTGAGTACGGACTTTGTTGCACTTGTCAAGTTACTTGCGCAACTAACTTGCCGAATCTGAAAGTGGGCTTATAAAAATGCAATAATTGCCGCTTTAAGAGTTATAATAGTATTGAGTACTTGGGTACTTGATACTCAAAAACAATTATTTAATAACAAAGTATCCATATTGTAGTTATTGAAGCGACATGCTTTTGTACCACAGAGGATTGTTCAGAAGTCAAATAGATTATATTTGAATTAACATACAATGGAAAAATTCCCTACATTTTTACGAAAATAAAAAATCTGTCTTTTTTTCCCTACAGTCTGATTTTGGGAGAAAAATCCCTACAAGTAGGGAATTTTCCCTACATCTGACATCACTGCCTTAAAGTCTCTTTTAATTTTCTCATGCATTTGATAGACTTTTCGTTAATTTTTGACAGTACCTTAACCTAACTCATGCATATTATGGTTGGGCCAAAATGCAATTATGTACAAAGTATATGTAAAGATTGTCTGTATGTTGCCAGTTGACGGTCATTAGTAGTTTCAAATAAAATTTGCTGAAGTGAAGTCAAATCTATATATTTTGCAACAAAGAGTCAAAAAAGATAGCAAATAGGCTTAGAACAAAAATCGGACATTTTAAAACGTTCGAAATCAGGGAAAAAGGCTGCTGATATTGGAAGAAACCTTGGACTAACTCCTTCTACAATAAAAATCCATTTGCTGTTGTGCGAGAGACGCTGATAAAATTTAACAATTTGCTGAAACACCAACATCGTTACAATATAAAAAGGTAGAGTTGTCAAAACCGATTTGCGAATTATTCGTAAAGTCGATTTTATGCCATTTTTCCGGTTTTTTAAAAAGGCCGATTTTCGAAGTATTCGAGAAACCGGTTTTTTGGTCTCGAATAATCGATTTTTACTTATACTTAACTTTTTCATTATTTTGCGTTCAATGATATTTATAATAAGTAACCTCTTTCGATATTCGCAACACTATTTAAATGCTGTCATTTCTGAGTGAATGTCAATAGCAATAAAAAGTTTCAAGTGGTGAATGCCAATAGAAAGAAAGAAGTTTTAAGAAGGCGGCAAAAAAAGTTCACACATCAAAAAGATTGCTGGTGTTCAATATTAAAAAACAAAATATTCTGTTAATAAGGTAAGTAAGTATTTTGTATATATTTTTGTTTTTTAAATTTATTTTCTATCTTTTTCAGAAATGAGTTCTATTGTCTGGCAATATTTTAAAAAACAAAAAGAAAAAGGCAAGGCACAGTGCTTAAGATGCCCCAAAATTTTGTCTTGCAAAGGGTCTTCAACATCGTCACTAATGAATCATTTGAAAAAAATTCATAAAATTACGATTGATAGCGAACAGCAGCCTTCTACTTCCAATTCCCTATCTGAATCTTCATCTAGCATTTCAATTCCATTAAGAAGTTATTTAAAACGTAAAAGTTTGGCCGGAATCCTTTCTCAATGTGTAGCAGAAGATGGCATGTCAGTTTATTCCCTACAAAAGTCAAAGGTTGTCAAGGCTTATCTTAAGACTATAAATTTAGAAATGCCATCAAGCACCACAACAATATGGAAGCTAATATCTGAATTTTACGAAGAGAAAAAAATGGAGTATATTGAAGCCTTTAAAGAGATAAAAAAAACCAAACAAAAATTTTCAATAATTGTTGACGAGTGGATGACCATTCAAATTTCAAATATTTAAATATTAGCGCTCGGTGTACTGATGTCAGTGGAGAAAATCTAGAGGTATTTTTTCTGCTTTAATTATAAAAAAAATTAACAACATATATGTTTTATAAATATTTAAGATTTTCAATTTAGGTCTCAAATCTGCAAATTTAGAAGTCTACGTAAAGCAAAAACTATTAGAATTTGAACTGGACCTCTATAATGTAGCCTCCACGCACGATGGTGCTGCAGTTATGAAAAAATTTGGGAATAATATTCCAGCCATTGGACAACATTTGTGTGTAGTCTTGTATAATAAGATAAATTTTCAAAAGTCAGATTATTCCGAAGATTCAGATTTAGAAAGTTCATTGGAAGACTTAAATTCGTCAATAGATCTTCTGGACAACATTGAACCAACTATTGTTAAATTAAGACAGTGTGTTAAAATGTTTAATAAATCACAGGAAAAGCCAGAAAAATTGCAGCATTATGTTAAAAAAGAATGTGGACATCAGGTATTGCTCCAGCTAGACGTTAAACACAGATGGAATTCATTAGCCAATATGATTTCTAAATTTTTAAAATTGAAAACTTGTGTAAATCATGCTTTGCTTGATTTACACCAGGAAACATTTTCAGACACAGAATTTGGATTGTTGGAAGGCCTTTCCAGCTCTTTGCAGCCATTAGAAATCGCTGTAAAAAAGTTGTCAAGTGATTCCGCAACTCTTTTAGAATCTGAAGCAATATTTAAATTTGTATTAAAATCAATCAAGAAACAGCGAAATATCATATCGAAAAATCTGCTTGATTCTTTTAACCAAAGAATTTATGAACGTAGAAATGTTGTATTAAATACGCTTCTACTCTATTTACACTCGGGAAGCCTTCCAGTATCTTCGGAAAACATAACATATTCATCAAAGTACCAAGCCATTGAACTTGCAGAAGAACTCTACAACAGACTTTTTAATACTTTCCAGCAGTATGAGTTAAGCGACAGTTCAGACTCTAACTTAGAATATTTTGAAAGCGAATCTCAAAACTTAGAAGAACTGCTTAATTCTACCTTAAAAGAGATTCAAAACCCAGCTAAAAGATCAAAAAAAATAAATAACAATGATTTAAAAGAGGATTTTGACTACATAGATAAATTTTCTAAAAGATCTTTTAAATTAGATATGCTTTACAAGGCATTACTGACAATCAACCCACCCTCAACGATTAGTGAACGTGTTTTTTCCGTATCATCCACTATCAAAACTAAGTTGAGAAACCGAATGTCCCCTAATCATCTGAATTTTATACTATTTTTGAAATACTATTTTATAAAAAAAAACTAATAGCTTTTTATTTTTATTATACTGATCTCTATTTACATTTAACTTACATTTGATGTGGTTACATACGTATATAATATGTATTATTAGTTTTTATGTCTGAAGTACGTACGAATTGCTTGTTTTGTTTTACTTTTTATTGTTTTGTTTTACTTTTTTTATTAAATAAATAATTTAAAAAAAACCGAAAAACCGATTATTCGACACCGGTTTTTATTAACAAAACCGAAAACTCGATTTTTCAGAAGTCGGTTTTTCGAAGTATTCGAAAACCGGTTTTGAAAATGTGGCGAATATTTGACAACTCTAATAAAAAGGTTACAAAAAATGAGAAGTCCCTTAATGAAAAATATGGATCCACTTTTTGGCATTTGATTTGAGGATCAAAATCAGCTAAGAATGCCCTTAAGTCAAATGGTAATTCAGAGAAAGCTTAAACTTTATTTGTAGATGCAAAAGAAAATGATCCGTTATAAAGTCTAAATTAATTTTTTCAGTTAAAATTATCAATCTTGGAACCAATTAAATGAAAATCAATGCATATGTATGGAAAATCTTCCCTTGGCTTGCGGCGTGTTTCTCCGGTCGCCTTAGGGCATCTAATGGAAAATAGAAGTATGTAAATACAGATTCTTATACTTTTTCCTCTTGGAAGTTTAGTTTACAAATTAAAATCTGGTTTAATGTTTTCATATTTTTAAAAGATTTTGTAAGAAATGGAAGGAAAGAAATACATATTTTTTTGCAAACTAAAAATAATGACAGATTTTAGCGTTTTCTGCAGGTCATAAAGTAGTTGTACTGATTTCAGATATTATTTTTGCTACATTATATTACAACTGCCATCTACAGGTACTTAACTGCATTTAAATAGCATTCCAAGTTCGCAACCGTTAACGGGTTTCTCTCCACTATATAAAATGTTGAACTTGAAAACAACCCTTAATCTCATCTAGAAACCAATATAACTGTATTACCACTTACCTTTACATCTTCCTTTAAAACAATACATATGCATATCTTTTAATGCATTTGTGTCGATAAGACTGTATGGCTGGAAGTCCTTTATCTGTTAGATTTAAAATTTATGTTTTTACCAGAGTGACACTTACTAAAAAATACAACTAAAAATTACTCTGATTCTTTTTTACTTTTTCATTATTATTTTTATTGAATCTTCATATATGTACATATTAAATATGAACTGACAATAATTAATCAATTAATATTAATTTTTTGTTTTTCCTGCCAATGCTGGACGAAAATTTTTCTCCTCACGGCTTCTGTTCACATATGTAGATTTTTAGCGGTCTTCTCGCCGGAGTATCTCTTCCCCTTATCTAGAGTGGCCGCTGTCATTTCAAATATTTCGAGTAAGTGGATTTTGGTGCAACTCAAGCCTTTTTAAATATTTAACTGCATATTTCGTAATAATAGTTTTTACTAACGGCACATTGAGATCCTTTTGAATATTTCAGTTTTTAACATACCAGGGAGCGACTGTGATTATTCGAAGAAGTTTATCTTGGCGGCTTTGGATTTTTTTTCGATATTTGAGGCCGAGGCAGTGCCCCATAGCTGAATGCCGTAGCACGAGATTGGCCTTAATATAGAGTTGTAAAGTAGAAGTTTGCAATCGAGGCTAAGAACAGAATTTCTTCCAATAAGCCAATAAATTTGAATTGCTTTTAGTGAAATAGATGAACTCCGAGATATTTTACATGCGATTGTTGGGGCACTAATTGATTATTGATTTTAATAGGGGGACTTGACACCCGACGCAAGGTGAATGTTATATGTAAGCATTTTGCTCATTGATCTTTATCTTCAATTGTTTTAACCACTTTTCCAATTCAAATATATGATCCTGCAAGTAGCGAGATGGTTCGTGACAGTTTTCGTGTACGCTTAAAAAAGCGTGGTTACAAATAACCATTATAAATATGTAAGAAAGTATAGTCTGTTACCATTTAGGGCCCATGGGCAATCATTTATTCGGCAAAACAAAATTATGTTATGAGGTTAGGATTCATTGTTAAGTTCATTATGCCGAATCGTATTTGGATATCTGCAGCTTTACGAATTTTTTTTGTCTTTTAGTGATTTAAGAGAGCGTTTATATGCTACTTATGGTCAGCTTTGGACCTACTGGTACCAGTTCTGCGACATAGTGTCTATCGTAAATGTTATTGTGGCCAATTTTTATTTCAATACCAACATTTAAGCTATTTTCGGGAATGGTATTTGTATGAGCCCTATGGTCAAATATGGACCAATTGAAGTAAAATTTTGATTGCAACAAAATAAGCTTTCACCATATATATAATTTAAATACGACGTAATAAGATGGATTTTGGACACAAAAACTCTTGCTTTGTATTATGAATACTTTAAAATGCTTTTATGTCCATATTTGACCATATGCCTCATACAAATACCATTCCCGAAAATGGCTAGAAATGTTGGTATTGACATAAAAATTGGCCTACTGGTAGGTCCAAAACTGACCACACACGCAGTGAAAAAATATTATTGGACATGGTTACGGCAACTACACTATGTTTTTTGTAGCAATATATTGTTGTCGTACACAAAATATTGTTATTTTTATTCAAAATCAACAATATTATAGTTACTGTAAACATGTCAATGTTTATCGCAATTATAAATTGAAATATGTTTTACTGAAAAATAATCATTTTTATAACAACTAAATAATGATAACTTTGAAAACATATTATATTCTTCGCAACCATTTAATGATATTTAAAGGACATAACATGATAACTTTCTATACGTGTACCCATAATATGTTTAAGATGCAAACAAAATATCTTTACTCTAACAATATTTTGTTATCGCCATTTGTAAAATAATTTTTCATCAGTTGTGTCGTTTGTTTTACATATGCCTATTGAATTATTTGTTATTCAGTGGTTAAACAATTTTAAAAAATACCCATTAAAAAGACCAAGTTTAAAGAAATTAAAAAAAAGAAATTGTAGGTACATTGAAAAAAAAATTGTAAAGAGTCACAAAATAAAATATCAATGACTGAAAAAATGTTAATATTGTTTGAAAATGGTGCAAAAATATTGACCATTGTTTTGTGTTATTTAAGAGAAAAAGAATGAAAATTCTATAAAATTATATAAATAATTGAGACCTACGACAAAAATAGGTAAAAAATATTATGTTTAAAGTTGCATCATATTACGATGCGAAATATCTGTAACAGTTTTACGTTAAGGTTGCCAGTAAGTAAATAAGCATAAATAAATCCTAAAAATATTTTTCGGTTTTAGATTTAATATACATATTATTATGATTAACATGATAATAATATGATTACTTTTTACCTTATTATGATTAACATGATAATAATATGATAACATTAAATTATAATATGATGTAATAAAAACAAATTAGGATGAAGGGAAAAATATTATGATGTAATATTACGAATATATTTGCTCATTATATGATTCAATAAATATCGTAATATGTTGACTACAATCATGAATCTTATCATAATATGTTGCTCTTAGAATATGTTTACCACTACCATGTTTTTTCTTTACGTGCATGTAGCATATAAGCCAGGAATGTTAAATGGGGGATTTAAATTTTGTACCAATTTCTTCACGGTACCATTTCTTTAATTTATTAAAACAACATTTGTTAAAATACATGCATTCGAGCATCTTCTGATTGTAAGTGCATATTACATAAATAAATATTGCCGTTTAAAAGAAGGGCTTATAAGTCCTGATGAAAGAAATAATAATTAAAAAAAGTAAATGCAATGAAAAGGACTCAATAATTTGTTTGCTATACTAAAAATTCAAAAAGGGGGAACTATGACAAATTTTTAAATTGTACCAAATGAGTCACGGTAGTACCACGGTACTTTAGAAGGTCAAAATGTACCAAAAAAATTACAATTGTACCAACTTTAACATCCCTGACGTGAACACTTACTAGTAACAATTATTGAAAATAAGCAATCTATTATCATCAATTGTACTATTCCCATTGACTTATTTTCACACGTTTATGAGTCAGTGGATATATGCCGTTATTTGATATTTTAAATGGCAATATGAGTGGCATTAACGCTACTCTGACGATGGTGGCATGTATAAATTTCAGAGTGGTTAATGGGTATGCAGTGGCCGCTCATGAGGTACAAAACCGTAAACTTATTTGGATTTTTATTTCTCATTTAAATTTTTTCTGTACATACTGTATGTATGTGTAATAGGGATATCGATTATTCGACTTTTTTCAATAACCGGTTTTCGAATATTACGAATATTTGCTATTTTAAAAAAACCGGTTTTCAGTTAAAGATTTTTAAAATAACCGGTTAACCAGTTTTAATTCGAATACATAAAAACATCTACAAAGTACATAGATATGACTTAAGGTATGGTCAGACCTAACAAATATTTGATGATAAAATCCAAAAAAACGAGACCAGTAAATTGATCAAACTTTAACCTCATTTTTAATAATTTCTATTTATTTATTAATCTGTTTTTGTAATAAGATAATTGTCTAATGTAATTTAAAAACTATTAAATGATGTTTGATCTAGCCAAACGTTTTGCAAAAGCAAATAAAATATTATAGGAATTTAATAAATTTATTATTCGAGATATTCTACTAAATTTATTTTAAATGTGTTTCAATTTGTTGGTGGTTATGCCATCTCAGTAGATTTCCACAATTTTTTCCATGTTGTAAAAATTCCTTTCTTCATAAAAAAAAAAAAAATAATTTAATGAAAATTAAATTTAATGAACTTAAGCCTAATTAAAAATAGTAAAAATTTGGATTAAAAACCATGAATAGTTCAACAAAATAACCACAATACTAATTATTAATAAATTAAAATCATTAAATGATCTAATTAGAGGACTATTTAAAATTTAATTATGACGATGGCATCCAACACTGAACAAATTATTGTGACGAAGCATTCTACTTGGTACATGAAAAGGTATTTTTTTCCAAAAGAATTGAACAATCAATATTATTATTGATCAAGTCATAAATAAATAGCATTAAATGAACTTTACGACGTAATTCTAACGTTTCCAACCCCAAATGCATAGAGCGTACCCCATATGACACTTGGGGTGAAATTAAATTTAAATGTGGTAAAGCATATTTGATAAACCGTCTCTGTATTCTCTCAACACGACTAATATGAACGTTACAGTGAGGTCTCCAAATTATGGAGCCATACTCCAACTTCGATCTGACAAATGATGTATATAACATTTTCAATGTATATGGATCAGAAAAATCCTTAGTATTTCTCCTAATAAAAGCAAGAGTAGCATATGCACTTGGTATTAATTTTTCGAAGTGAGGTATAAAAGTATGTTTTGTATCAAATAAAATTCCCAAATCATCAACTTCATCTACCATTGTTATAATTTCATTCCCAAGCCTATAAACAGTCAGGAGGGGATTACGAACCCTTGTATATGAAACATGATAACACTTATTCATATTAATTTTTAAATTATTTTTTAAACACTATATATTCCATTTATCAATATCCCGCTGTAATTTTATGGAGTCATTCAAACAACTAATTTTGGAAATATTTTCAAGTCATCAGCATTAAGCAGAAAGTTTGAAAATTCGAAACAATGAGAAATATCATTTATAAACAGATTGAACAATAAAGGTGCTAATATGCTGCCCTGAGGAACCCCTAAGGATTGAACATTTTTTTTTTTTTTTTTTTTTTTATTTCATTATTTATTTATTGAATCTTCATATATTAAATATGAACTAACAATAATTAATCAAATCTTATCCTAATATTTGCTTTATGTCCTGCCAGTGCCAAACAAAAAAGATTTCGTCATCACGGTATCTGTTCACATATGTAGGTGTTTATCGCTCATCTGATTGGGTGAGTGCTAAAGTGTCTCTTCTTCTTAAGCGAGTGTGGCCGCCATAATTTAAAATATTTCTAGCTAATGGAACATAAGGTGAGGATTTATAATCCTCAATTTTGACTATCCTGTTGTGCAAATATGATGACAACCAACGGTTAAAACTTGAATGAATTCCATATCTCGACATTTTCCTTAAAAGAACACTATGCGATAATTTATCAAAAGCCTTTGATATATCCGTATAAATAACGTCTACCTGTAAACCTGTTTCAAATTTCGAAAAGCAATAATCTGTAAAAACAGCTAGATTCGAAATTGTGGATCTACACTCAAAAGAAAAATCAATCCATCCGTACTCAAATCCATCCGAAGATGTATCAATAATACGGTGAGTACGGATTTTCTTGAATCAAGTACAGAGAGATTAATTCAAGTACGGATTATTCAATCGCGAAATACTCAAGTTATCCATATTATTTCCCGGATTCGTACTTAAAATAATCCGAAAATGAGATTGAATCAATCTCAAAATGCGCTTAATTCAAGAATTATAAAATTGATTTAATCCCGAATTCGTACTTACAATAATCCGAAAATGAGATTGATTTAAGTAAAACTGAGATTGAATCAATCTCAACATGTACTTAAGTCAAGTGTTATAAAGTCGATTTAATCCCGAATTCGTACTTTAAATAAATCAAAACTGAAATTAGAAAAATAATATTATTATAATTAATTTACTTACCTGTTTCACACCTTACAAAGTTCCAATTATAAGACACCACCACCATGCCCGATATGATTTTTACTTTAAAAACTTAATGTACATATTTAGCTAAGAATATAAACTAAATAAGAAGTGAGAAATTGAAGGCAAGCTAATTTTACTTTTTAAAGTTTAAAAAGTAAAATTGATTAAGGCCTGGAAAAGAATGACGAATGCTCTGTAGCGCAACAAAGTTCAAAATTTCGAACTTTGCGCTTCAACTTCAACTGCAACGACTATTACAACTACGTATTCTGTTGACACTACTTTGAAACTGCCGTTATTAACTTTTCACAGCTTGCAGTGCTATTCGTAACGTTGGCCTACAGCGTCTATTCTGTTCCCCACTTAAGATTTAAACATGAAAATATTGTGTTTTCTTCCTGTTCTGTTGTTTTTGTTGTTTCTACACACAACAAGCAAATCGTTTTTTAGCTACTTGTGTGGTGTTGTTGTAGTGGCTACAACAAATTTTAATAAGTTATTTGAGATTAAAACGCTCCATTTATAATTTTACTCTCAGAGTGGCAGTACCAACGAAAAGTTCAATCTTTTTTGTACTTGGTTTAAGAATTTTATACTTACTTTCGAAAGTTATCCCATTTAGGATTGTTGTGAGTACGTTTTAGTGTTATTCGTACTTGAATTTTTGAGTACGACTCGTACTCAAAGTAAGTATAAAAAGCTTAATTTTTCCCGAGCGTTTTTCTTTCTGTGTAGCACTGCGAAAACCATGTTGTTGTGATATTATAACAGATTTTGTTGCAAAGTATTATTTATTATATATAGCATGTTCGAAAATCTTAGATACAGTTGTCCATTTTGAGATTGATCTGTAACTCATTACTTCATGTCTCTTACCAGAATTGAAAATTGGAGTTATAAATGTTAACTTCCAACGGCTAGCAAAAGCATCTTCCATTAAAGATTTATTAAAAACTAACAATAATGGGTAAACAATTAAATGGGAACATTTTTTTTAACAAAAATGCACACAGGCCATCAGCATTAGCCAAAAATGAGTTCTTGATGTTATGAATACATTGCAAAATATCCCCTTCAAATAAAACAACCTTTCCCATATTTATATCTGCGCAATCATATATTCCTTCAGAAATATTAGAAACAACATTTTGATTTGTATTTTCAAAATTTGACTGAAAAAAATTTGCGAATTAGTTAACAATATCCTCAGATTTGTCAGATGAGGTATCGCCGTGAGACATAGAAGATGGAATGTCACTATTTTGTTTTTTCGACCTAATAAACGACCAAAACGATCTCGGATTTGATTTAATATCTGTTTCAATTCTAAGCATGTATTGTTTGTACAAAAATTTATTAAGAAAATTGAACTCTTTTTGACGAAGGTTCAACTGATTTTTAATTTCATCACTACCAGTTCTAACATACCTTTTATGAAGTTTATTTCTTTGATTCTTTAACTGCCTCAGCCCTTTAGTGTACCAAGGATGACTTTCCCAATTTTTTCTCTTTACAGGAATATACTGTTTACAAATGTTTAAAAACGTATCCAAGAATATTTCATAGGATTTATTAATGTTTTTATCAATTATAATAGATTGCCAATTTACACTAAGCAATATTAAGTTTAATGCATCAAAATCACAATATTTGAAATTAAATTGATTAATGGATAAATTATTTGAACACTTTAGATAATTATAAAATTCCAATTCTAAAACTAAAGCTGTATGATGATGTATGATTTATAGGAGAAAATGGTTGAACACACTCATAAACGAAAAATTTTATGTCCGATTTTACAAAAAAGAGATCTAAAATGTTCCCTAATTGATTATATATGCTAATTATCTGGCTGAGATCCATATCACAAAATGAATCTATAAGATAAATCTCAACATCCCTATTCACATTAGACGGCATCAATGTATCATTAACTTTGCACCAAATCATATCACTCAAGTTAAAATCACCGAGAACTGCATAATTAGTATTTAAGACTAAATTCTCATATAAATATATAATATTATTTACATGTGCTGAATACAACTCAAACGAAGTTTTAGGAGGAATATAAGAAGCACAAATACAGAACATACCATCAGCAGTAGGAATCATTACAAACATCTGGTCAAGCAGCTCATCAACAACAATATTTGGGCAAATATAAGATTTAATCTCACTTTTGACAGCTATTAATACACCACCACCTTTGGATAGACCAGTCTTCTCATAGCTTCTATCTTTACGATACACATTGTAGAGTTTTAAATCAAAGAACTCAGAATCATAAAATTCCTTATTTAACAATGCGATGAAAAATTAAACAAACTTTTACTTTTGTTACGCATGCCAGAAACATTTTGATAATAGATTTTCAAATTCAATCCATTCTTTACGGTACAGTTGTTAATACTACAGGTTTTTTTCTTTGAAAAAACCTATATATTCTTCATAAGAAGTTTATGTTTGCCCAATATTGAATTAGAAAAATATTTAAATTACGGGTACATCTGCAACAAGAGTAAGAAAAAATGTATATGAATTACACATTATTAAAATAACCGGTTTATTATACCAAAATAAACGGTTTATTCGATACTCGAAAAATGGACATTTTGAAATAACCGACTTGGGCAAAGCTAAAATAACCGGTTAAAACCGGTCGAATAATAACCGATCGATCTCCCTAATGTGTAAGCCAGAGCGCTGTTTGGGTTATTTCTAACCAAAATTGTTAATTTTTGTTATAAGTGTGGAGATGTGAATATTTTTTTCGTTTTTGTTACTATTTCTTTCAAAAAATAATAATACGAATGAATATTATTTATTTTTGATAAGCTTTTAAATTTTTAACACTTTGATATATATACATATATACTACAAATATTTCTTCAACAAAAAAATCAAACAAAACAAACAAACCACCTGTTTACCTGTTTTTAATACGTTTGTTGCACAACACAAATTATATGTACTCCAAAAATCGCCAAATTTAATTTTCTAAATATTTTTGTTAAGAAAAATAATCACCAAATGTGATTTTTATATTACAAACCGCCATGTTCTGGAAATCGAAATGAATTAAAGTTGAAATAGGTGGAGATTTTCAATTAATTTGTTTTAACAGCCGTAATTTTTCCTGATTTTAAAAGTAGTATGAAATGTATAAAAGCGCTTATTTTCATGAATTTTCAAACAAGATGATTTCAAAATTTGTTTGACTTCAATAACACTCGGAATCAATTTTAAAACCTGGCGAAAAAAGTACACAAAAGTAATCTTGGTGTATTTTTTTATATATTTTAACTACTACCATTAAACATTAAAAAAAAAAATCAAATAATTATAATTTACAAGGCTTGTGGTATTACTAAAAGCATTGCAGCAAATGTTGAGTTATTTTATAAATTATGAGAAAATATACTTTTAACGGTCTAACATCAATATTGTCGAAATTAAAAACGGAATGACAAACTAATACATCCTTTCTATCTGTGGTGAAGGGTATAATGACACGAGCGCAGTGTTGCCAATGCAGAATTCGGAATTTACACATGACTGTGTCTTATGGCGATTTCTTTTCTGAGAAATATGTTGCATAAATGGTACATGCTCTATCTCTTTTGTGTAGAGCATGTACCATTTATGCAACATTTTTCTCAGAAAAGAAATCGCCATTAAATTACACATTTGAAGCAAAATTACACATAAAACACATTATTTTGATAAAATGAATACGCCCTGCATCATCTTTTTGTTATTCCTTGTTTGTAGTTAAATGGTTATGTTTATAAAAAAAGGCAAGGGATAGCGATTCCTGAAATTAAAAAAATGGATTCACATTTTTAACGGGTCGTCTCGAATAACGTAGACGGGAGAGCAGTACGATAATATTCATGTTCAAGCTAAAGCAACATCAATTCATAAAATTCGCTGTAAGTTGTTTTATTTAATGGAAACTAATTTATTGCCTTGCGGATATCTTGTGTTGCCCACTCGATTGTCTTAAAATAAATTGCAAAAATGTTTATTTTTCAATGAAACATTAGGAACTTACCTGATAACTTCTTCAGAACGTGGTTATCAGGTAAGCTCTAAAGACTAGCTACTGGGCTTCAAAAAAATATAAATAGATGGTAACACACTCGTAAAACTGCCCTGAGTTTGGAAGCAGCTCGCGCTAGTTGTCTTTATTTCTTCAGGACAATCAGATCGTTCTTGTGTATCTACTTTTCGTGCGTTTTGCGTTCTCACCTCGCATTGGTTAATGGCTTGGCGTCGTTTAACTGTACCGAGTTACAGTTTTTGCGGTTGTCAGCATTGACTATGTGCAATCGTTCGTAACATCAATGTTTTAACGTGTTTCTCTCGTGGAGAACCATTCCATCACTCAACGTGACTGGTGGAGAACCATAAAAAACTCAGACGTTTACTGGTGGAGACCAAAAATGCTATGGAGTGGATTCTGGAAGCTCTCGCCTTCCTATACGAAGGTTTAGGTCGAACGAGGACTTGTGGTTGAGGCTCCAAAAACTCGTGTGATACCATGGCAATATGACTTAAATAGTCAGCCAAAAACTTTTTAGTTTTAAGTAAAATCAAAAAAAAAAAAAAAATTAAATTGATGGTGATGCTTAGAAGTTGTAGCCACTTATTTTCAATTGAATTTTACAGCTTGAAAAACCACACTGTTTGTATATTGTTTTTCACTAACTTATCGGTAATACCTTAAGTACAAATATTAGCCCCTCCTTTTTCTACCACTTTAAATAAAAAAAATTAAAAAAATAATAAAAACCGAAATATTAATGACACCTCATAAGATAAAAAAAAACCTTTTACTCAATCGGTATATGTTCAGGTCTTGAGAGGATAAATTCTCAAATCAATAAAAAGTTCACACTTTTTTTTCTCGTCACATATGACAGTTTATGTAAAACATTAGTTTTTCAAAAAATGTTCGAAGCAAAAACTTGGCTGCTAAGATCAATGAATCAATAGAATTCCAATTAAAATTACACACAGATTACACATGGGCCATCCATGCAAGTATAAATCACACACAATATGTGTTATTACATACGGATTGGCAACACTTCACGAGCAGAAAACCAATTTAAAGCATCAAACCCTACACACATACATACATTCAGTTTTATATATAAAGATGAACTTAATGGACCTAAATAACCTAACGGAAGTATAAAACCGAAAAACCCAAGGTTTGGCGATTTTACTCATCTCAACCCATAGAGTTAAAAAAACCCTTGTTGGAGGGCAATGGCACTCACTCCAAAGTGACACCCAAAATAAACTCAACGATCGATTTTACACAGCTGGACTCATGATATGTAAAAGCACGTTGGACAATGTGCTAAAAGGGGACAGTTTATCTCAGGAGCTGTTGAACACCTAAACTCAGTTTAACACGAGTAGTTAATCATGTCATGAGGGCCGAAATGTTAAGGCAAGACATTTACCAATGACCTTGCCAAGTAATAACTTGTTTATATGAATATCTTATTAAGGGCAATTGTTATACATATGAAGTACGTTGTATTATGTAAAATTGTACAACTGTCCCAATAGATTTCGTACAGAACTTCTTTAACATAGGGGGCTCTTAATGAACCTTTAAATAATAATTAGAACGCAGTCGATTTAGAACAGTGAACAAATGCACAACAATTATAAAAACAGAAAACATAAAAAGAATCACAAACACAATATAGAAAAAATACAGTAAAAAACAAGGCGAATTCATTCCAGGTAATCTCGGTAGTACAACAAGTACAACTCGTACAAAAACCACAAGCAATTTGTTTTTGTAAAATCATTGTACAATGTCAATAACCGAAACAAATTAAAACAGAAGCAAAGATAATATACAACATTTTGACATCCAACAATTATAAAGCTAAAGAAAAAAAGTTATCAGCAGGGCTTTTAGGTTCACCTGTAATGAATTCGCCTTGGTAAAAAAACAATAAAAAACAATTTTAATAAAACAAAGAAAAAACTTTTGTAAAACAAATACAAAATTCATTTATAAGCCCAAAAACAAAAAGTATAAATTAAAATAAGTGTTTTTAATAAAGCAAAATTATTAAATTATTTAATAATAAACTTTTTAACCCTGTTGTGATTAAATATCGCCATCTTTAACAAAGCGGAAGGTGTTACGTAATTCAAAATTGTTTAAAAATCTCTACAAGCTTTGCAAACAAGAAAGTGGTTTTAATAAAATAAATTTAAAAAAAAATTAAATATTACTATTTCGTTATTTTTTTAATAACGATAAAAGTTTGCAATGCAAAATTAAGTCCAGCTGAAAACCAATTTTTCTATAAATATCATTAATGAATTAAATGAGAAACTCGATATAAAATGGAATGCTGTTTTTGCGCTGGAGTTTTAGCAGGAAATGGAGGATGCCCTGAAATCATTGAGATTACCAGTGTTGCTTATATCTACGAATTTCAACACGAGTATTGATTTACTATATCACAAAGAAGTTCTGACTATAGTGTATTTACAACTTTCAACTATTAATAAAGTCTATGAAGTGGTCCAAAATCTCTTAAAACATTCTCAATTTTCTCATCTTTTTTGGATTATTCTTGTGCAGTTTAGCAGAAATTAATTGGATTTCTGGCTTTATGAATGTTTTGTATTACACAGTTGAAGTATTAGTTACTAACCACCCAGTGCCCAACATAACAATTTATAGTGTCAAACATCTAACAGGGTATTTCGAGAGAAAAGAAGTACAACATTTTCAAGACTATCCCTTAAAAGTACAGATTGTCAGCGTTCCTGCACGTTGCTATTCATTTCAAGACCATTCTGGAAAAACAATAATTACTGGATTTTTATATAAAATTGTTAAAATTTTTGCACAATACTATAACTTCAAATTAATGGATATTCAAGGATATAATATTCCTTGGATTATGCGAAACTCACATAGGGTGCGAACAACACAACTTTTGACATTGTGCGTATAGGATTGTTTTTTTTACGATCGTTTAGCCGGTAGCAGTAGCGATGTTATATGGAATGTGAAAGCGCTTGTTTCAACACTTTATCCTCCACCGCTGTCAAGAACTGAATATTTACTGCATCCCTAGACTATCACCACCAGGATTTGTATTCTGCTACTGCTGTTATTTTGTGCTTTGGCATTTTATTTTATTTACTACCGACAACACTATACGAATGAAATGGATTTAAGCAAATCCGCTTTATATGTTCTGGCGCTGTTCATCTGTCAATATCATAAAATCTTAAAATTGAAACATTTATGCACAAACTGGTTTATTTTCTAATATTTATTAATGGTTGTATATTGACCAACTTGTGTTTGGCAAAATTATCCAGTCTATTCGTGCAAGATGTTTATGAAGCGAAAATAGAAAAATTGGGGGATATAAAAAAACCTCACATCCATTTTTAATAATTAATACTGATTATAATTTTGTGGACAAATTACATAATATACGAGAATTTGTAATTAAAAAGGCAAAAAATGTTGGTGTAAGCGAAATGGTTCAAGCCCACCGTGACCTGAATAAATCTTATTGTTTCATGGTCATGGAAAATAAAGTGGATTTCTTATTCTTTCAGCAGCGTTATCTAAAATGTCCTCGTATGTATAAAATAAATGATGCAATCATAACGAGTATAATGCAGGAATATTTTACCGCACGGCGTGACTTACCGTATCTGCAGTTATTCAATCGTTATTTGAAATATATAACAGAATCAGGTATTCTAACGAGATTTATGGAAGATACTTACCTCGATGACATTCTTAGTGGTGAAATACGATTCCTGATTCTGATTCTGAAAGCAGCGATGAGTTATTAGGCTTAAGTTATTTTTTTAAACTTTTTCGTTTTTTTATAATGGGCTTGTTTATTTCTTTAATTGTGTTCATACTGGAGTTGTAATATGCTAAATATATAAAGAACAGATATGCTCTATAAATATCTATAAAATAAATCAAAAATTCCTTTTAAAGATTCATATCATGCAGCATTTAGAATCTAAATTCACTAATGGCTTATGAAATTCAACTGTGGCAACACATTTGCCGTACTTAAGAAAGATGGTTACCCCCTTAACTCTACCACCGAAGCATTAGCATTGTATGTCGCTGTTGTTATCACTATCATATGTATTTTCAATTATTACTAAATTCCCCTTATGCCACGGAAACATTACTCAAACAAAAAATTATCGAATGTAGGAAAACCGGAAAACGACTGGGTCGACAAAGCAGCAGAAGAAGCAAATAAAAAAAAAGAAAAAAAACCCACCCTGTATCAACATTATCAAAAAAAATGATCTTGGAAATAAATCTAATTACCTTAAAAATAAATCCAAAAGAGAATCCAACACATTTGCTCGTCTTATAATGGGACACTGTAAATTTTCCCATAGACACCTAAAAATCTTGTATGGGGGCTAAGTAAAACTATAGACCGATTCGGGCCATTTCCAATAAGCTCGGTCCTTGTGCCAATTTGAACCTATGTGCCAAATTGTATCAAATGATCTCAAAAATAGCGACCTGTACTTCACGCACAAGGTTACATGGACAGCCAGCCAGTCTGCATCTGGACGGACATCGTTGGATCGACTTAGAATGATTCTGAATGATCCTGAGTCGATCGGTATACCTTTAAGTAGATATATGACCCATATTTTAGGGTGTTGCACACATCAGCACAAATGCATAATACCCTCTCCCCTATTGTGGTGTGGGTATAAAAAGTCGGCAATGCAGCAACTTCTAACATTAGTCGAATGCATGGACGAAAATCTTGAGTTGGCGAGAGTTGCACCAGTTCTTGGGGCAAAAAAATTTTCGATGAACGAGCAATGAAAAGTAGAATTCAAAAACTAAACGCCATTGGCCCCAATTACGCGTTCTATTGCATAATAAAAGATGAAACCCCACAATATATTTTAACGCAGAAAAAAACCAAAGGCTTGAATTGATTTTATTTATTTATTGCAACTGTAAGGACTTTAAGAATAAAATTCTTTTATAGTCCAGAGGATTACATAATGAACGCCACTAGTAATAGGAAAATAATATTAATAATTATAATAGTAATAATAGTAACAATAGTAAGAAGGTAATAATAATAATAGTAATAATAATAAAAATAATAAAAATATAATTATAAAATCAAGTTTTATGCATAACGATTAATACAATAATACAATAGGACTTTTTGGTGGACGGAATAAATAGAAAGATAATATTAAGAGAAAGATGAAGTTATAGGCTAGCAATTTTGTGAAACATAATCCATAAGAGTTTTCTTAAATTTCTGTCTTTCAACAATTAGTTTTATATTTGAGGGTTCCAAAGCTCTATGGCATTGATGAGGAAAAATCTGCTTGTGCTTAGATAGTTGTATCGTGGTGGTATTAAAGTCACATCTCTGGTCGACCTGCCGAATGAAATTTTGTCGAACAGGTATGTCGGTGATCGATCATTTAGTAATTTGTGTAGAAATAGTAGGTTTCGCATACAAAGGTAGTCCACTAAGTCACAACCAAGAAGCATTGCAGATTTAAAATGTTTGTAGGACAAAAACAAAAATTGAGAAAAACAAAAGCCTGCAAAAAACTGGTCGTATTTACAAACGATACTATTTAACTTTTCTAGTACAGAAAATTAATCGGCCGCTGCTTTTGTAATTGTTTAATTGGCTTATTTATTTATTTGCGTGATTTATTTATTTTTTTGTTTACATATTTTGTTTTTAATTAAATTTAACCTTTATTTACATTTTTTTTAAGTTTTGGTATCAATAAAAAAAATTTTTTTTTTATTGTTTGACATCTCTATACAGCTGATAAAATTTCAAACACAGTTGTATTTGTTATCAAGCAAATTAGTATTATTTTTGATACTTTTGAACAAAAACGCAAACGATTATAGAAATATCTTATATACAAAATTTTTTTAATACGTAAGTAACAAATATTGACACTCGTAAGAGCAAGCGATCGAAACCTGTCGAAATGGTTGACCCAAATCTACATAATTCGAAATCGAGCTAATGGATTGCGATCGCCAAATGTTAGCATTATTTCTAGCATTTTTTAAAATCATTTTTAGCATTTTTTGGCCAGATTTAGCTTTAAAAATTTTTTTATAGCTGGTCTAATTGGTTACAGCAGTCGATTCTTTTGGGGTAGCTTTCGACCACTTTTTCGCACATCGCGGGCGGTATCTCGGCGATAAATTGATGAATGTTGGCCTCTAACGTTGGGGGATTTCCCGCGCACACACGGTCTTTGACGTTGCCCCACAGAAAAAGTTTTAACGACTTCAAAACCTGGAATTACGCGTTCTGGAAACTTTCCATGTAATTTACCCGAAATCAGTCGTGTCATCTTGTAGAAACCACATATCGTCCAGTACATAATCTTCAGTATTGAGCCGTTATATAGGTCCAATTGCTGAGAATGTCGTGAAATCGACTAATTTGGATTATCCGCCACACTTTCACTAAGAGAAGCGATACTTTTGGCAGTGCGCACAATGCGATGATGCACAGGCCTGACCAGATATGTAAAGCTTCCAGTCTCTTAAAAATTTCTTAATAATCTTGCCAATTCCTTGCACAGTAAGTCGATTATAATGACCATACTCATCCCGTATTGTTCGAAAAGTGGAGCTTTAATTATTTTTACGCGTTCATCGGTTGTTAAGCGATCAAAATTCGTAAATGACAAACCTTTCTTTAAATAAATGACACTTCAGATGACAGGTATTTAACAGCTGACAGCCTTGCCAGACCAACAGTTTTGAAACCACTATATGTATAAGTTTGTATACCAATTCCCTCCCTGTGGTTAAACCATTTTGTGTTGCAAATTTTTTCCCATTTCTTTTTATTCATTAATATGTAGTTTATAGCTAATAAAAAACTATAGTCGGTTAAGCCCGACCATATGATACCCCACCCAACATTTCTTAAAAACAAATTTGGCACCCATGGCCAATTGCATTAAAATTTCGTTAGATGACATAGATTGCAATAATTTAAGTTTGGACAATAAGAGGATATATGGGCACGAAGACTCCATTTCGGAAAGATACTTTTGTGGGGACAATGTGAAAATATGGACCGATTCTCACCAATTTTTTTTTAATTCACAAAATTATTTTAATTTAAAACAAGACTGATTTGCAAAAAAAAGTTAGGTGTTCTTACTTTGAAGGGGCAAGTCAACGACACAATCGGTTTGGTAGTGACGCCACTTGACCTTAATTTTTATCTATGTTGTTAAGAACAATTTACAGAATCGCATAATCGTAAGTGCAAACAACAAAACAGGTTGACATTTGGTACAAGAGTTGTTATTTTTATAAGTTACAGAATCCCACTACAGAATGGTTTTGTATATATTTCAAATTTTTGATTTTTGTACCAAAAAGCTTCATATTTTTTTGTTTGTCATATCATAGATCGAACCGCTTGTGTGGTTATTTGGTCCTGAACAAGCAAAACAATTTCGTAAATAAAAGCAGTGTTCGAAATAGTGAAAGCACCCAAAAAAAAATGTTTTGAACAATTTGAAGTAGTTAGTTGACATTGGTCCATTTCAATAATTTACTATAAATATGTCTCCTCCCAAGCCCGACGACCCTGCCAAATAACAACTTGTTTATATGAATATTGTATTAAGTGAAATTGTTATACATATGAATATTGTCAAATTGTTTTAAATAGTATTAGTTATTAGTTTAAGTGTTCTATTTTCCCATTAGATTTACAACAAAACGGCTTCAACATAAAGGATTCTTATTAAACATTAAATAATAATTTGTACTCAGTCGATTTAAAACAGTGAACAAGTGAACAACAATTACTAAAACAGAACAATTTAAAAAAGAATTACTAAAACAAATAGAAAAAACATTGTAAAAAAATAAAAGAAAAACAACAGTAACATAACATATAGAAAAAATTAAAATAGACAGACACAAACAAAATTCATTTATAAGCCCAAAAACAAAAAGTGTAAATTAAAAAAAGTTCACACGATTCAACTTTTGCTGCTTAATTTCTTTATGTCTGCATAAATCAGGGTTGACCGATTTTTTCACCTACGTCGCCAATAATGCACCGAAAATCGCCAAATTTTATTTTTGTCAAGAAAAAGTCGCAAAATTTGATTTTTCTATAACACCGCATTTACACACAAAAGTACTTTCATGAAATTTCTGAATACGTATTATAAATAAAAATTTTAATGAATTTGAAAAAACCAACATTTTCAAGGTTTATGGCTAATTTTATTCTTAGATTTCCGATAAATTACAAAAGTGCAAAATTTTTGCATTTATAAATTTATTTATGAACATTTGAAAGCAAAAATTTTCTGAATATCTCCGAAACTGTTGAAAATTTAAAAAAAATGTCGAGATGGCTTAAAGGGAATTTAATTCCAAGTCATTTCTTTCCAAATCGGACAAATCGTTCTCAAGTCATGGTGAAATATATTAGCATATTCGACTTATTTCGGGCGAAATATAAGTCATGCCCACAATAGTGAATAATACATAAAATTAGCAACGAACTAATTTTGCAAAAAATATATTGCCACTAATTCCGTAACAGTTCAAAATTTAAAAAAAAAATTATTTAGATGACTCAAAGGAATTTTCTTTCCTAATCATCTGTAAGTGTTTTGACTCGGAAAAATCGATCTCAAGTTATTACCGCCTTATTCTAGCCCATAAACCTGTAAAAAGATTTGGGTTCAGATCGCTAAAGATAATTAAAATCACATAAAAAGTTCTTGCTCCCGACGCTGTTTGTGTTTTGCTGACCAGTGTTGTTACATAATGTTTTTACCATTTATAAAATGTTATTTGCAATTTAAAATAAGTTGAACAAAATACGTGGAAAAAAACATAACTTGGTGTACTTATTTTGATTTTAAAAGGGGCGCCCCTTTTTTTCTTTAAGTCCCATTTTGGTGCCACTTTTGGTACTTTTTGAAAATATCCAACGGTAACGCTGTTTGTATTACACTTTTTCAGTAATACATTAATAATTATATAATTTGATGAGAACTTTCTTTTAAATTCTCTCTCAATTGTATGTTTTAATAAACAGTCAAGAAAACAGCTGATGCAATTGTAATAGGCAAATTTTTCTTTTGTCTTTATAAATGTTTTTTTTTTGGTGACATCTTACATTACAAAAAGTAGACTTTTCGCTGGAAATCCCAATATGTACCTTAAAAGAGGAAATATTTTTAAATTTGATAACATGGAAAATAAATCTTTGTAAGTCCAAAGTTTACTAAGAATGGGTTTTTACAAATAGTCTGGCTCAATTCGCAGACTTATGCAATTGTGTGTAATTTTTCTGTTTTTGTAACGTCACGCAAAAGCATATTTTTGATTTTATCTTCAAATCCTTAGGGTTAATTGTTGTAATATTTTTTTTTTTTTTTGCATACAGTGCTTCTACATCACTTTGCTATTATAAAAAAAAAACCTTTTTAAAAATTAGTCTTCTTCATTTAATTTTTTTACATTTTGTCGTACAAATATCACGTCACGTCACAATGGAAATGCCCATATGTATGTATGTAAAAATCCTGAAAGCAAAAGTTCAAAATGTGACTACAGCGTTATATAAATGCTTCAAGACAACAACAATTTTATTCACAGCGAATCACAGATAAAAAGAATAGAATAACATTGATTTCTAGTCCAATTTGAGCTCATGCCTACGAATAAAAGCACAAAGCGTGCGGACGAGTACAAGCTTCTCCGTACCAACGTTGCTATAAGAAATTTTCTAAAAGGGCCATAAAAAGGAGATTTTCCAATAAAGGGGTCCCAAAGAAAGGTTTCATAAAGTTTAATTTAAAGTCCCTTATGACAGAACCGTTTCGAACAAATTCAGAGACTTTTCTGCATTTGACTTCATACGTTTTGTCATTTATCTTACATTCTTATAACTAAATTCGTTGACAAAGGCCTCTGATTTAAAAATTATGTTTTGAATTCGGAAACAATTTCAAGATAACGTATGGGTTCTAAAAACCTAAAAAATATTCATTTACGTATATTTGTATGGTTTCTTGATAAGATTTCGTGACATCTTTTCAAAAATTAGCAAAAAGGGAATTGATTTCAAATGATAAAAAAGGGTTCTTAAAAAAGAGGAAAGGGCCTAAAGAAAATTTTCCACGTTAGTGGCACAACGGCAACGCTGTGCATATAAAAGCTGTTTGCAACATGAACGTTTTTACTAAATACAAAAGCTGTTACAGCAAAAAACAAAATGTTAGTGCTATATCTAAAAAGTAGGAAAAAAGGGGATTAGTGAAGTGATTCAAAAGGGTAATTAGACACCAGGGTTATAAGAGATATCAACTGCATCGAAAAGAGGAAATTTTTTTACTTAAGTATCACAGCGGTAACGCTGCTCCGTACAAACACATTTCTTTCTTTTCTAACTCTCCTAAAAATTCAAAAGTTAAGCATCAAAAGTTGAAGCGTGTAAACCCTGACTTATAGTGAAAAAACTGAAGCGTGTTTTAATTTAACACGGTGTTTACATTTGCCAGTACTGGCAAGACAGTTGCAATACATGCAAACTTTTTCACTAATACATGTACACTTTTCCAACTGTCTTGTCTACTGTCTAGCAAATTTTGCAGACAGTAAAATGGACAGTAATTTGACATTTGCTGACAGAAATTTGAAGTTTTGTTCGCAAAAGTAAAAAAAAAATCAACAAATAAAAGAAAATTAATAAATTATGCTTTGGTTTTGCATGTTTTACTTAAGGGTTATCTATGTTCACAAAAAATAGTTGTTAAATGCTATTTTTAATTTGTTAAGACCATATAAAACACGTTTAACAAGAACTTGTACTGCGACATTCACGTTAGACATTTTTTTAAAAGTGAACTGTCTTAACTACTGTCTGGACGCCTACGTCACAAAGACAGCAAGTAGTGTTTTTGGGAACTAATATGTATTTGCTTACTGTCTTGCCAGTACTGTCAAATGTAAACGTACTGTAAAAGGTTAACATTTTTAATCAAGTAGACAGAAAGTGCTGACACGTTCCTCAAATTTTTAAAATACACAAGTATTAAAAATAACTACAAGTTTTCTAAGATTAAACAAAAAAAAAAAACGAACATAAAAATGAAATTATACAATTTCCTTATTTTATTAATAACAATTAAAATATCAATTGCAAAATTAAGTCCAACAGAAAATGGAAATGCACATAATTTTCCTATAAATATCATAAATGAATTAAATGAGAAACTCGATATAAAATGGAATGCTGTGGTCACTCTAGAATTTAAGGAGGAAATGGATTATATGCTGAAATCCTTGAATTTACCAGTGCTGTTAATATCTAAGAAATTTGAAACGAATATCAAGATGTTATATCGCGATCAGGTTCTCACTATAGAACATTTACAACTTTTAGCTTTAAATCATGTCTATGATATGGTCCAAACTCTCTTACAACATTCACAATTTACCCATATTTTATGGATTGTGCCGGAAGCCAGCATGACAGACTTGTGGAGCTTAGCAAACGAAAATTGGTGGTCTGGCTTTACAAATGTTTTGTATTACACAACTGAAGGACTATTTTCTTATCACCCAGTGCCCAACATAACAATTTATCGTATAAAACATGTAACAGAGTATGTCAAGAGAAAAGATGTAAACGATTTTCAAGGTTATCCATTAAAAGTACCCGTTGTAGCAGTTCATCCACGTTCTTATCGCTTTCAAGACCATTCTGGCAATATAGTAAATACTGGATATTTATATAAAATGATTCAGATCTTTGCACAATATTGTAACTTTAAATTAATAGATCTGCAAGATTATTATAAAATGTTTGATTATGAGGAATTTAAACAGGGTGCGAACAACAAAACTCTTGATATTATACCTATACCACTGTTTTTTTACGATCGGTTAGCTGGTAGCAGTAGCGATGTTATGTGGAATGCAAAAACGATTGTTTTGGCACCTTATCCCCCACCCCTGCCCAGAACTGAATATTTTATGCATCCCTTCACTGTTACCACCAGGATTTGTATTTTGCTACTAATATTATTTTGTGTTTTTGCAGTTTCTTTTTTTTTACTACCGGCAACGGTATACGAATGAAATGGATTTAAGCAAATCCGCTTTGTATGTTCTGGCCCTAGCTGTCAATATCAGGCAAAGTTTAAAATCGAAACTTTTCTGCACAAAATTATTTATTTCATGATGTTTATTTGTGGTTTCATATTGACCAATTTGTATTTGGCTAAATTATCCAGTCTATTCGTGCAAGATATTTATGAATAGAAAAATTTGAGGATATAAACAAAACTTCACATCAATTTATAATAACTCAAGCTGATTATAATTTCGTAAGCAAGATATACGAGATTTTGTAATGGAAAAGGCAATAATTATTAGTCAAAGCGAATTGTTTGAAGCCCACCGTACGCTAAATAATTCATATTTTTTTGTGATATTGGAAAATAAAGCGGATTTTCTCTTCTATCAGCAGCGTAATCTAAAAGTTCCTCGTGTGTATAAAATCACTGACGCAATCATGATGATGCAGGAGTATTTTACCGCACGACGAGACTTACCTTATCTCCCGTTATTCAATCGTTATATAAGATACATAATGGAATCAGGCATTCTAAATAAATTTATTGATAATGCTAACTTGGATGGCATTCTGAGTGGAGAACTTAGTTTCGTTAGTGACTCTGAAAGCAGCGATGAGATATTATTAGATTTTGATTATTTCAGTGCCTTATTTTTCTTTTTTCTAATTGGTTTGTTGGTTTCCTTAATTGTATTTATACTGGAGTTGATATATGCTAAATATATGAATAAAATATAAGTAAATTTAATATAAAAGCAATAACAAAAATAAAAAGTTCGTTATATTTTAAGCCGTTCTTTATTATTCTTTGAATTATGATTGAATTGTATTTTTTGGTTCGAACAAGAAAAAGTGATATATTCGGCTGTGCCGAATCTTTGACAACCTTGACTGTAAGTAGGAATATTTCAGGGATGGGCTTTATATAGTGTATATAAAGTGTATATAAAGCCGTATTAAAGGATACTCCCATGGTACGCTTCATATGGGATCTTTGGTAAGTTATGTCCCGATCATCACATATTTTTTTGATTTCATTTCTAGTCGTATAAAATTGATGTTATGATGGTTTCTGAAACTCATTTGACCTCAAGAAACTCGTTTAAAATTTATGGTTACATAAAGTGTTGTTACGATAATAACTTTAGTTAAAAAATAGTTTTATTAATTAGTTATCTTGTACTTGTTAGTCATTTTGTATTTGGTAGTTATTTTATTAGTTAAGATTGTTATGCGTTTTAATTTTAAATTTTATGCATATTTCTAGTGCTTAAATCACTGTACAGAATTTGCTAGTACAAATGAAATGTTAAAATTGTTATGTATAATTGTATTTCAACCCCACTGTAGCTTACTCGATTCCGTTTCTGATAATTCCATTTGCTCCTCGTTACATTACACATGAAATTCTTCATGTCTCCAGTTATTTATGTCATTCGAGCAATGCTTTCCATGATTTTCGGATATTGGACACTGATATTTTATGCCAGGATGCAGCTAGAATCTGAGCTGCATTTTTCAGATTGAAGTTTTTTAGTTAGAGCTCAAAATTTGTTCCCTTCTCGCCAAACAAGTGGGTGAGAAGTTGTTTTTTATAATTTCAATTGACCAAGTTGATAACGTTTTGATCTAACTGTTGAATAAGCGTAGTGCAATTGGGTGGTAGATTCATTGCATTTTTTTGACAGGGTTGTTCCGGGGGGTGGGATTGGAGGGATACCTACCTGTAAAAGCTCAAAAATTTAATTTTTATGGTATTAACGCGTAAGAATTCCATTTATTTTAATATTTACATTATTTTTGCAAATATAATATTATGTAACCGCTCACATAAGGGAGTGGGGCGAACTAATGGCATTAACCCTCCGATGAGTGACAGTTCTGAACTTCACGGCCGTGTGAAAAGGTCCCTACGGACCTTTTTTGTAAATCATGTTTTTTTCATATAAAATTTTTTTTTTTGATTTTTGTTTTGTTTTTATTGTTTATAACTAAATTCTACATACAAAAATAATTTTTTCAATTATTTAAATTTTTTTTTTTTTGCTTGAATTTTCTTAAGACTATTATAAAAAAGTTTAAAAATTATTGTTGTTGAGCGTGTACTTCTTGTCCCCCGCCCTGTGCGCAAGTGTTGCAGCGATGTAAAAGTGTGCTATGTTCTCCGCAAACAGCGTTGCCGCAGACGAAGCAGTATGCCCGCGTTTTCCGTAAGGGAACAACTGCTCATCAACTGTTAGTGCTTCATGAGGAGTGTAAGCTGCTGCCAAGTTATGTTGCAAAATTTGCCAAATATCGTCAATAGCCGCTGTTTTGCTGTTGATGAGTCGCTGTTGTCGAGTATTTCCATTGTCGAATCGAATAAATTACTTTATACACACGAAGCGATCGTACGACAACGCAGCTTTGTATAATGGGCAACGCGTCGCGCCCCATCTAGGGACCTTCTCACTCATCGGGGGGTTAAACGATATCCTGGGTCCAAGTTTAGATTTTTTAACTTTCACCTACTTTAAAAGTTGCATTTGCTAAACAAAAGTTTAGGAAAACTTAAAAAAAAAATTGAATTTTTCAGATGTAGGATTAGTTTTTCTAGGGGAAACTTTCTCCTCCGTGGTCCGATTTTATTTATATTTAAGAAGCAATATAAACTAAGAAAAAGTTTTTTTATTATTATTTAATCTTTCTTGTCGAAATTTATAAATGGTGGATTCAAAAGGTGGTCATAAAGTTGTAAAGTCATATGCCTTAAAATAATAATAAGAAATATATGTGACTGCTGTGGGCAACCGCTTATAATTAAGATTTCTACTGTACAGCTATAACGAATCAACATAGCATTAAAATTGTTCTTTTTTTATAAATTAAATAATTTTTTTCAAGCGTGAGGTCTGTTTTATTCTTAAAATTGTTTATTTTTCAATATTTCGACATCCTTTGGATGTCATCTCTCAGTACACTCAGTGCAATAATAGACCAAGATAATTGTAGTGCATATTTGTGACTCGTTATTCCTGAAGATGACATCCAAAGGATGTCGAAATATTGAAAAATAAAGAATTTAAAGAATAAAACAGACCTAGAGCTTGAAAAAATGATTTAATATATAAATTATAATAAAGAAGGTCGAATAACTAAAAACTTAAAACAGAATAAAAAATTTTTATTTTGTTTGAAACACAACAATATTTTTTTTAATGTATTCAAAGTTTAATCCTAATTTTTATTTATTAGTTATTACCAATGTAACTGTTAATGTACTGTATTCAAGTTTCAAAAAGCCTGCTAGGGTCAAGGCGTCGGTTCTTTTAAGCCTCTGGTGACCTTCGAACTGTAGCATATCCCGATCATGGTAGTTAGGACGGACCATTAGCTTATCTATGTATTTTAGTGAATACCTACTTTTTAATTTCCTCCTGAATGGTAGGGAAGTTTAGATCTCTGTGGATAATGTCATTACGTATAAACCTTGGGGCGTAGATGATTTGCCGTAATATCCTAGACTGTCTTCTTTGTAGCTTCTAGATGCTTAGTGCGCATGCAGTGCCCCAAAATTGGATGACATTTGTCCATATTGGTTTTATGCATAGACCTGTATAAGAGAACTTTGGTGTTTAAGGACAATTTTGAGTTTCTACCGAGAAGACAATGAAATTGAGCTGCTTTAAGTTCATGGCCGTTATTTTCGCTTCAATTGCAAGACCATGTCAAACGCTATCAATATGAATTCCCAAGTACTTTACACGATTTTCTACCGGAAAGGTGGTGTTGTTTATTTTTACAGCTAGACACGTTTGTCTTCTGAACGTGAAAGTTAAGTGAGCACATTTAACTCAGTTAACCTTTACTTTCTATTTTTTTTAGCCAGTACCCATGTTCTGTAACTTTGGTGAGAACTTTTTGCATCGAAAACATGTGAAACAAAATATTCGACGAAATTGCAGATGTTTAGAAAGCCAGTCCAACATATCGTTGACGGTGACCAAAAATTGGTAAAACTTAAACAATTTAACGAAGGCGGCGATAATACGAGGGTGGATCAATAAGTCCGTTACTTTTCGAACTTCCGTCTTAGTTATATGAAATGCAACACTGCTCCCATCAATTCCCACCTGTTAATAGACTACTGTCAAGTTTTGAGCAAGTTCCGTCATTTACTTTGCGTTTAACAGCTGTTGAAAACATACAACCCTGTGGATTTTTTTAAAAATGGAAAAAAGTGAATTTCGAGTGCTCATTAAACATTATTTTTTGCGAAAAAAAAACCGTCAATCAAACTAAGGAAAAGCTTGATAAATACTATGGGGACTCTGCACCATCGATTTCAATGGTAAAAAAGTGGTTTACTGACTTTCGCTGTGGTCGCACAAGTACAAATGACGCTGAACGTTCTGGACGGCCAATTGAAGTCACTACACCCGAAAATGTCGAAAAAATTCACGATATGGTGTTGGCCGCTCGAAGAGTAAAAGTGCGTGAGATTGCTGATGCCATAGGCATTTCATATGGCAGTGTGGTTTCGATTTTAAATGATCAGCTGGGTTTAAGAAAGCTGTTTGCAAGATGGGTGCCGCGTTTGCTCTCAATTGACCATAAACGTAATCGTGTGATAATTTCATAGGATTGTCTTGAGTTGTTTAACCGCAATTCGAATGAGTCTTTGCGGCGTTTTATAACTGTGGATGAAAGATGGATCCATTACAACACTCCGGAGACCAAGCACCAGTCTAAACAATGGGTTTCTCCGGGTCAACCGGCTCCGAAGAAGGCCAAGGCAAGTTTGTTGGCTAATAAGGTGATGTCAACACTTTTTTGGGATGCACGCGGGATATTCCACATCGATTACCTTCAAAAGGGAAAAACAATAACCGATTTAACGAGGACTTAAAAAAAACGACTAGAAGTTCGAAAAGTCAAGGACTAGATCTGCCCTCGTAGTTTGAGAAGGCGACCAAAACAATTTTTATACCCTCCACCACCACTAGTGGTGGTATAAACCCAACTCCCGGAAAACAGTTTAGTACGCCTAAAACCGTAATAAATAATGCTATTATAATTAAATTCGGTACGGTACAGTTTTATAGGACGAGAAATCACACTGCCAAATTTCGTGAAGATCGGTCCGTAATTTACACTAGGCCCCATATAAACCCTACTCCCGGAAAACAGTTTAGTGTGATTAAAACCATAATTAATAATCGTGAAGATCGGTCCATAATTTAACCTAGGCCCAATATATACCCTACTCTCGAAACACAATTTATTGCGCCTCAAACACTGAACCAAAAAGTGTTCATAATATAAACGAACTACGTTTTTTAAAATAATTTTCGTTGGCTCAATGAGTTATTCGTTAATATAATTGAAAATAAAATAACCCAAATATTTTAATTTACGTACCATTCATTGACTCAATGAACATGCATTTGTTAAATATTTCGTTAACTTTGGTTTATAATGGAAATGTACAATTGGTATAATAATGAATGTTCTTAAAAATTAATAAATCTTTTATTTGGCAAACGAATAGTTCATTAAAATTAACTAGTTCATATGTCGCCTGAATTCAAAAGTACATAAATGTTCGTGGAGCTAATAAAACATTTATTGAGTCAAAGTAACACAAAAACGCGTAAATTTTATAACTTATTCGTTGTCCCGTGGAACTCATACGTTTACTTTAATAAAGTGTTCATTGAGGTAAGAAGTGATCTAACAAGTGTTTGTAACACGAACGCACGCCAATTCTACGAACTGTTCGCTATCGTAACAAACTTGTACGTTAAAATTATTAAAGTGTTCAGTTAACGAACCCTTCATTAAAAATTATCCCCACGCATAAAAATAAACATTTGATTTGTTGGCTTAACGAATTAGTACGTTGAAGTCAAAAAAGTTTCATGAGGGTAACGTAACGTTTGTTAAGTTGATTTTTAAAACAGTGTAAGTTTAAAATTTTTTGGCATTTCGTGTTTTACTTCTCGCCGAACTGGTTCTTTTTAAGATATTATTTGAAAAAAAGTGCAGTGTAAAATTAAATTTTATAATAAATTAATTACAATTAAAATTTTCTCAAATAACAGGGAAAAAGTTAGTTAAATTAAATAAAATGATTTGCTATCTGTGCAAAACAAAATTAATTTCGGTGGATTTGATAATAGTTCATTAAGTACGTACAGTACTTTTAGATGTATTAAATATTCTTGTGTTCAAGTGTTTGAAAATTTACGACTGAAATTTTTTCGAAAATGGCCATAATACAAATCTCCATCTGGTCAAAGATTGGTAACTGTTAAATTTTTTTTTTTTTTTAATAGCTGCTTTAAAATATATCTGTGCCAATATTCAAGAGTACCTTAAGTTGATATAAGTAAAAATTGAGAATATTAAAAATATAAAATGTGTAAAATTTGTTCTAGTTACGTACTAAAAATGTTTGTAAAAATGTTTTTTGAGCCTCAACAACAATAGAATTTTATATGAAAACTTTTTTTAAAACTGAGTGTTTTTCATAGAAATTTTCTATGCGAACGTTGAGCAGTAAGTAAAGTTGCTACTAATACGATAATATACAGGCTTGAAGCAAAAAACTGCTTGAATAAAACTTCAAAAAAACTTAGGATATCTGCAAACTTCAATATTCGACATAAGCACCTTTTCAATATTGGCACAGATATATTTGTATTATAATTTATAATTATATGCATATAATATATATGTATATAGGTTAATCTGGACTTCAGATTTTTGTATAGTACTACATCTATATTGGACAACTGGGATTCCGTAAATGAAAAATTGCTGAACTTTTTGTTAGACAACCAGCATATCAAGGAGAAAACCATTAAACGAGTGGTAAATAACATAAAATCAACCGATTTAAGTGAAAGTAAGTCAAAAAACTTAACTAAACTATTCAAACTATTATCGCTTATTATTAAATTATATTAAGAGTTAAACATTGCAACAAAAACTTTTTTTTTTAATACTAAAAAAAATTGCACATAAAATATAAGCATTCAATTAATTAGTGTCAGATTCTTATATTATTTTTGCAGATAGTCGAGATGCGGCAATGCTTTGGACTTTGCATGGTTACCTGATTCCTACAATGAAATTCGTGCTCAAAGATTTAAGTGGAAAAAAATAAAAAATTAAAATTAATAATAAAAACTTTTTAAAAATTATAAATATATTTTATACAATAATATAAATATCATCATATATATACCATAATAAATTTGCAAAACTTTTGCAAAAATATATATGTAGGTACATTTCAATTATTAGTTTTTTTTTGGATTTTTTAGGGGGTTACAGAAGTGAATTGTAAGGGGGCGGTGGTATAATGTTGCAAGGGGAAATTTAAAAAAAAAATCATGTACTGTGTTCGTTGAGACAACAAATTTGTAAAACAAAATTATTCGTTTAATTAACGAAAAGGTTTACTGAATTAACGAATAAGTTCATGCGTTATATTTTTGAATAATTTAATGTACTGTTCATTATATTAACGAAAAGTATTTAAAAAAATCTTTTGAAGAACAGTTATTCGTTGTCACAACGAACAAATTCATTGGACGAAAATTAATAAATTTTTCGTTTGCTCAACGGACATTTTCGTTGTCTCCACGTACCTTTTTGGATCAGTGAACCAAATAAAGCCCACTTTGGGAAAATAATTAAATTCGCCTAAAACCACAACAGATATAGATATTGCGGTAAAATTTCACCAACTTAGATTCATATGGCCAGAAAAAATACCATGCAATTTTGTGAAATTCACTGTTAATGCTAAAACTAATAACACTGCTTTATTGAAGTTTATTCTAATACATTTTTAATAACACCACACCCAGAGAAAATATATGTTTAAATTTGGTCACCTCCAACAAAACTATTTTTAAAGAGAATTGCAAACATATTATGTTTAAATTTAACCACACTATTGTCGCCGACAAACATATTATTGTTAAATTAGTCCTCCATCAAGAAGGCACAACCATATTATGGTTGCCTCCGAACATCTTTTGGTTAGTAATAACTAAAATATGTTTAACATTTATAATAGCATGGTTGATTTTCAACCAAAGCATGTTGCTCTTAGAAAAGAGGAAAATACTATTGTTAATTTAAAAACAAATTATTGTCATATTTAACCATAACATGTTTAGAGGCAACCATAATATGGTTGTGGTTTCTTGATAGAGCACTAATTTAACACTTATATGTTTGTCGGTGACAATAGTATGGTTAAATTTAAACATAATATGTTTAAAATTTTGTCTAAAAATAGTTTTGTTGGAGGTGACCATATCTAAACATATTTTTTCTCTACGTGCAGAATCAGTCTTCAGAATTTATAGGTGATTGGTCCATAATTTACCATAGGTCCAATAAAAATTATCCTCCTAAAAATCATTTTACTCAAGCCAGTTCAAACTTCTAAAAGGAAAGGCATAAAACTTTCTTATTGTCGGTCAATAATTTAATATAGGTCTAAACCGCAACCAATTTTAATGCTAACGTTCCTTTTTGTGAAGCTTGTTGGAGGTGGAGGGTATCAAAGATTCGCCACAGCCGAATATAGCACTCTAACTTGCTTTTTTATGTTCTACGATTTTGAAATTTTTTTATTCGTGTTAAATTAAATACTAGTGAACCTGGGGAGCCAAAAAATTTCAACCCTATTTCAACTATTTCATTGAGAACAGGGTGGTCCCAAATGGACTTTCTCAGCATGTGGTTATAGTTTTGAATTTCTGAGTAAATTTTGTAAGTTGAAATGCTCATAACTTTTTTTGTTTTTCAAGATTTTTTGATAGAATAAGTTTTGTGTATTAGTTAATCTTATTAGCTATACGTGGCTTAAAGCATTGAACTCTAATACCTTAAGGAATTACGTCCGGGAAACTGGGTTTCTAGGCGCTGGACGTTAATCCTCTCCCTATAGGTGGTGGTAACACTATCCACCTAGTGGCCTAGGTGCATATCGTAACAGATATTAGGTTTCATCTTTGATGCTTCATCCTCCTTTCGACCTAATTTATTGGCTAGTGCGCTGACTGCCAATAAATTAAGTTCTCAAAGCGGTAATTTTAGAAATTAGTAATATGGAATTTTATTTACTTTCACCCAATACCAAACATGACTGTGAACTTTTAAGTTCAGCTTTTGAATTAATCCTCACTTTTGGTCAATTTGGCCTTCTTTGCAACCTCTTGAATAACTTAAACTCAGTGAAATATTTTACCATGTAACGATTATCCTGTCAAATAATTACTTGTTTATAAGAATATTGTATTAAGTGCAATTGTTATACGTATGAATATTGTTCAATTGTTATACATAGTGTTAGTTATTGGGTTTAATTGTTCAATTGTCCCAATATATTTGGTACAAAACTTCTTTAACATAAGGGACTCTTATTAAATTCTGAATAATAAATTATACACCCTCGATTTAAGACAGTGAACAAGTAAACAACAATTAAAAAAAGAAAACATAAAAAGAATCACAAGCACTAAATAGAAAACATTGTAAAGAAAATTCAAAAACAATTTTAACAAAACAAAGAAAAAGTTATTGTCAAACATTAACAAAATACATTTCTTAATCCAAAAACAAAAATTGCAACGTAAGCCTGGTACTATGTTCAACACTTCACGTTAACTGCTGTCAAAACTCATATGAAAAAACCTAGTGCGGAATTTCTATGAAATAATGTTGAAAGAGTTTTTGTACTCTGTTCAATTTGTGAAAAAGTTGCGAAATGTTTCTGGCAACATTTTTCTACAACTGCGAAATAATATACGCTGCATTTATTTCACGTTGAATTTTAAGAAAATGAAAAAAAGTTTACACTTCATATTAAATGAGAACGAAAAAACATAAATAACACACCTGGTAACAGGTTTTCATCCATATTTACTTTCACTTTTATTTAATTTTTTTTTTTAAATAAATGCTTTTTATTAAAATGCATGTGGGGTTTGTTTACATACGCAAAACAATGTCGCATACCTTGAAAGATTAAAAACTTCAAATTGTGCAAACTCTCGAGATAGGTAACATCAAACTTTTCGTATGAAATAATAGATGTTGCTAAACATTTTTCACAAATTGGAACAGAGTACTAGGTAGAGTATCCAATTATTTGACTTTTGGTTTTGTTCGAGTAAGGAATTAATTGATATTTAAATTTTAATTTTACTCCATTAATCGAATAAGAATTTTAAAATGTTCGAATAGCTCGAGTAACTCAAATAATTATATCCAATGGAAAAAACTTAAATGTCTTTTTGATTTGATACTTTTATTATAATAATAAACAGAAAAAAACCATAAAATAAATATATAGTTAAACAATAAACAATAAAATAACAATTCATTTATACCACGTATACAGTTTTAAAACTTAAATAAAATAAATAATACATGCACTACGTTCAGCAGCAATCGGGGTCCATTAATTTTATTTCAGCGTATAATTTGCAATTATGTCCCGCCTGCCAAACTTAATACGGGAATTAACCATAGGCTTTCATCTCATATTTTTTAATTATTTATTTTTTAATCCAAATTTAGATATTTTTAATTAGGCCTAAGTTCATTGAATTTAATTTTCATTAAATTATTTTTATGAAGACAGGAATTTCACAACATGAAATGAATTAAAATTTTTATTGATAATTTTTCATTCTTGGCTGCGCTGAGATTTGAACCCAGGCTTTCACGGACAGGTTGCCCAGACTCGTTTCGATTGTAACCACACAATCTCTTCAGTGGGGGTTGCCGTCTTATTTATTTTATTGTAGACGTTTTTGTCGCGGTATTTTTATGAGAGTTCCACCCTATTTATACAAATTTATTCGTATAATAATATATTATATCTGAAAATCAACTAAAATTGAAATCAATTGAGATTCTCAGTTAATTTTTTTTAAATCTCCGTATTTTCCTTATTTTTAAGAGAAATTTTGGTTAAGATAAGAACTCAAAGTATGAAGAAACTTTTTAAACTGGATCGTTTTCAAAGTTTGTTCGATTTCAATTTCACTCATATGTATTCGATTTACCGAACATGGATGATAACTTTATTTTTCTTCATTTAAAAGCTCTTCACTTAAGGTTTGGGTAATTAGTTTCTTAAACGTATTACTATTTTGCGCCAACAATCCGTGATTTGGTTTTCCACTGCCTATCTAATGACACTTCGATTTTTAAGACGAATCTAACAATACCTAAAAATAAATTGAAGGTCGGGTAAAATCAGGTAACCCATAATATAACAGTGCATGGTTTACATATTTGTAAATGCTGATGAATCTTTTCATTGAACGTCAAACTCAATATGAACAATTCATACGAATGGAATTAGTAGTTAATTGTTTACTACATTATTTGTCTCACACACAACCTCTAATATATGGACTTAAATATGTTCAGAATATATACAAAATATAACAGCATGTTATTTAGTTGTTACGTATTTTATTAGTTAGAAATCGAAAAAAAAAATATTTTTATATTAAAAAGTAGAATTTTCTAAGAAATTAATTTTAACCGATTAATTGACATAAATTGTTCGAGTTATTCGTTATTTGAAATTGGCTATTTTAATTATTCGATCAAATAATGGCGAAAAATATCTTCGATTAATCGAACAACGATTAATTGAGTAGATGCTCTAGTACTAGGCTTTAAAAAGTAAAAAAGTATAGTCGGTCAACAACGACCATTTGAAATACTACACCTCAGTATATAAAGACAAATTTTCTAGAGTGTACCCTATTTGGGACCCATGGACACTCCAGAACAAAATTATGTAATTGAGTTTAAGATTCATACACCGAAAGAAAAACGCTACGTTCCTGGAATGAAACCATTTCATTGGCCCCTATTCATTTATGCAATGAAAATCTTCATTACTGGTACTAAACTGTTCATTTTTTCTAAGAATCTTCAAAAACGGCACTTTTCGTACATTTCGTTGTATAATTAATGATACGAAACTCCTTACATTCGAGCTATGTAAAACTTTGATGTATTATTTGAGGTATAAAAAAATTAAGGAAAATATTTTATTGTATGTTCAGCAAAATTTTTATTATTTATTGAATAATTATAAAAAATTAGAGCACCCTCCAAATTTAGATGATATTTTTACGTTTGACAAAGAAAACATTATTTTTCTTTCTTCCGGAAATCAATAGAAACATATTCATTGGTTATTGATTATAATAGTAACTCTGCGGGAAATTTGTTTCAATTGTTCAACAGACTGGTCCTGGGATTTTTGAAAATAGAACATATACAAAAAGAAAGAACTCGTGACCAGTGAAAGGAGAACCAATCATTTAACTGCACGCAGAGAAAAAACATGAATAATGATTGTTCACTACGACCATTTTTATTCATATTTGTCTAATATGTTTACCCTAATAAACTTATTATAATCCATATTTAACTTGAAAAGGTATTTTTTCTCCTTTACTTTTTTAATTCACTATAATGATATTATATGGTGTTTTACACCTAAAAACTTACCATATTCTAGCTAAACATATTAAATTATGTGAAATATTTGCTACTATAATGTATATATTTTCAACTATACAATTAAAATCATAATATTAGCTGTACACAAATGGTATATTTGATACCATCATTTTTGTTCTCTTTAAAACACATTCTCTAAATAAGCAAACATTTATTGTCAAAACAAAAAGTGTGTGTTTAATAAAATCTTCTTCCACGTCATTTTCCGTCTGCGAGAGTCAGTTAATTGGGAAACATGAATGACCACAAAATAATTAAAGGTTTTTCGGGAGAAAAAGGCCATGCATTATTGCAAAATTAAGGAAATAAATTATTATACGTTTATTGAAACAGGTAAGTTATATATATGTACATATAAATTTACGTATTTAATTTTATTTATTAATATGTATATGCTAAGCTGTATATGTATGTATGTTGCAAAGTATATGTATGTATTTTTAATAAAACATAAAATTTTTTAAATAAATTTTTTATTGGTCTTATTGTGAGAACCGTATAACATGTTCAAATAAACATTTTGCTGGGAAAAAAAGAAACATGGTTAGGAAGATCATTTGTGTATTTCTTCTTAACATAATAATAATATTTTTGAGACAAGAATAAGCTATAAACATGTCTGAAGATATATCGATACTGAAGACGTGTTTGACATAATCATAACCACAAACATTAATGATAGTTTGCGATTGTGATTGCATCAGCCATGTTTTTTCTTTGCGTGTGGTATATTTAGAACCAAAAGGTAGAAAAAGTAATGAATTACAGTACAGTATTCACCGGTGGTGTGATAAATTTAAAAGAAAAAACATGGCTGTGGTAAACATATTCTAAGAGCAACATATTATGATAAGATTCATGATTGTAGTCAACATATTACGATTATTATTGAATCATATTATGACCAAATATATTCGTAATATTACATCATAATAGTTTTCCCTTAATCCCAATTTCTTTTTATTACATCCTATTATAATTTAATTTAATCATATTATTATCATGTTAATCATAATAATATGTACATTAGATCTAAAACCGAAAAATAACTTTAATATATATTTATACGTATTACAGATATTTCACATCATAACATGATGCAACTTTAAAGTTAATAATATAATAATATTTTTAACCTATTTTTGTCGAGATCGCAATTATTGATAAATTATTTTATAGAATTTTCATTCTTTTTCTCTTAAATAATACAAAACAATGGCCAATATTTTTGCACCATTTTCAAACCATAATAAATTTTTTTTTAGAATTTATATTTTATTTTGTGACACTTTAAAATTTTTTTAATGAACCTACAATTTCTCCATTTTTTAATGTCTTCAAACTTGGTTTTTTTTATGAATAACAAATAATTCGATAGGCATATGTAAAACAAACGACACAACTGATGCAAAATTATTCTACAAATGGCGACAACAAAATATTATTAGAGTAAAAATAATTTTTTTGCATCTTAAACATATTATTATCATTAAATGGCTATTAAATATCATTAAATGGTTATGAGTAATTTAATATGTTTTCAAAGTTATCATTATTTAGTTGTTATAAAAATGATTATATTTCAGTGAACCATTCTTAAATTTATAATTACGATAATCATTGACATGTTTATAGTAACTATAATATTGTTAACAGTTCAATAAAATAACCACAATACTAATTATTGTTAACAGCTAAGGCACGAGCGATATATTTACATTTGTCCTTCAAGTTGTGCTGAAAAAGGTCAACAAGAAAAAAGAAAGACAAAAACATGAAAAACTAAAAAAATGTACTTTGGATTTCAAGAAGAATTCTTGACAAAACAAGAAGTAAGAAAGAACATGTAAGTTAATTAAAATAGGTAATCATTAACTCAAAGCAAATTTCGATCTACCAAGGTAAAATACCATTTGATTTTCAAATTGGTGTTTGACTAATGACGTCAATGGCGGTGAGAGCTAAACGGCAAATCCCACTGAAGAGATTGTGTGGTTACAATCGAAACTAGTCTGGGCAACCTGTCCGTGAAAATCTGGGTTCAATTCCTAGCTCAGTCAAGAATGAAAAATTATCAATAAATTTTAATTAATTTCATGTTGTAAAATTCCTTTCGTCATAAAAATAATTTAATGAAAATTAAATTCAACGAACTTAAGCCTGATTAAAAAATATCAACAATTTGGATTAAAACTCATTAACAGTTCAATAGAATAACCACAATACCAGGGCTGTGGAGTCGGAGTTGAAGAGTCGGAGTTGAGGTTTTTGTACCGGAGTCGGAGTCGGAGTCGGAGTCGCAGTACCCAAAAAAACGCGCGACTCCGACTCCAAAATTTTTCGTCATAAATTTCTAATATTTTCCAATATAAAAATTCTTCGAAATTGGCGATGCAATATTTTGCAGATCAATATGAATAAGTAGATTTTAATTTATTTTATGAGAAATAGTTGATTCGAGTACTTTACTATTTAAGTATATTTAGGTATATTTTTTATACGTGGGGGAAAAAGTATAAATTACATTAGCAAAACTTCCCAGCAAAAACTTTACTTACCTGGTAAGTTAGCAAGTATTATTGGAGAAATATTAACACTACTTATTTTTCGACTGAATAACTACTTATTTTTGTTCGAGTTGTCCACAGAATTCAGTAGTTACAATACACTTACTAGAAGTCACAAAATATCTAGTTATTATTTAACTACCAGTAAGTTGAATTGTAAGTACTTACAATATACTTACTAGAAGGCAAAAAATATTTAGTTTTTATTTAATTAGCACTAGTTAATAAGGCTAATAAGTAGTTATGGAGCTAGTTACCAGTAAGTAAATATTTAGTACTGAAAACAAGACAACTAAAAACTAGTTATTTAGCTGATTATTAGTAAGCAAATTTTCATAACTGCAAATAATAGCAATGAAAAGTACTTACTGAGGTCATTACTAGCAAGTACTTATTGAGGTTTTCAGAATAATGACAATTGTAATGACAACTACTTACCAGGTAACGTATGAAATAACTACGACCTATTACCCAAATTCAAAAAGTTTTTCCTGGGTTATACTCAGTTATTGATCTAGTTGAAAAAGATGTGTGATTTTTTAAATAATTTACTCATGCTAAAAAATGTTAATGACAGGAATTGCCAATAATTTTAATATCAGAATTTTTTAACCATCAACGCTGAAATATTTTCAACATTGTACAGAATAAGTGTTGCTATAGCGCATAAATACTAGTATGTATTAGAAAAATTGTGACGTAAAATTATTTCTCTTTTGTGTAGAAACATCTTTATCGGCCTGCCTTTAATTCCTACCATAACACTCATGTTTTTCTTATGCACATTACGCGGGGATTCCCATAATTCGTTTAATAAAGATGTTTCAACACAAAAGAGAAGGGTTAGAGTAGGAGACGGAGTCGTGAGTCGGAGTCGCACTTAAAAAATTTCAGCGTTTGGAGTCGGAGTCGGAGTTAGTACTTTTTTCGGACGACTCCACAGCCCTGCACAATACTAATTGTTGATATTAAATAAAAATAAAATAAAGAAGATACAAGATAATAGGCTGGTACTGTATAAAGCCATTCCTAAAAATTGAAGGAATAGAACTATTACAAAAAGCTTTATACGAGTAAAATACATAATGGAAATTTAACTCGAAAAAATAAAAAATATATAATACAATATAATGGTGCAATAAACATAGTGTAGTTGCCGTTAACAACCGTGTGCAAACAGGAAAATGAAATCTTACAATTTTGTTATACATATTAGTTATAGCGGTAAAATTTTCCATTGCAAAATTAAGTCCAACTGAAAAGGGAAATGCACAAAATTTTCCTATAGATATAGATCAATGAATTAAATCAGAAACTCGACATAAATGAACTGCTGTGGTCGGTCTAGAATTTAAATAGCAAATGGAGGATGTGCTGATATCATTGAAATTACAATTTGAAACGAATATCAAGATATTATACCACGCACGGTGCCATGGGGAGACTTAAATAAAATTTTGGTGTTACATCAATTTTTCGCTTTTTGAATAAATGCTAGTTAGAATCAGTTTAAAATAAATTTGCTTAGCATTTTAAGGCCCTAATCATGTAAAATGAAACGCAACGCCAAAGAATTGTATTGAAAGCAAAAACAATGTCATAAATGTTTTATAATTTTGTTGTTGCTTTCTACAGAAATTCACATTGCGTTTTAAAATTTCAAACGCTGCATAGCTTGTGGCGTTGAAAATTTTTAAACGGTACATAAATTTCTGTAGAAAGCAACAACAAAATTACAAAATATTTATGACATTGTTTTTGCTTTCAATGCAATTCATTGGAGTGGCGTTTTACATGATTAGGGTCTGAATGTTTTTTTATTTAAAAATTTCTGCACGGAATACTTCTTAAATAAGTTACAGTCCGTGACTGTAATAATATTGTGAGTGTATAAAAGAGTCGTTTTTACCAGAGCTCCGAAAAATTCATATATGATCGCTCATATTTAACCATTCATGAATTTTTTCATGAATGAGGAATCTTAAAAATGTTTAAAAAATTTTTTTCACAACCATGAATGAATTGTGAAATTTTAGCCATTCATTCATGAGCGTGAGGAAAAATAAATTTTTGGATTTCTTCAGTCATGAAGAATGAGGAAAAAAAATTTTTCTTAACGCTCCTCACCAGTAATGTTGTTGTTGCTCGACAGTTTGCATGACCACAGCACGAAATGCATTTGTGTGTATTTTGATTTTGCTAAAGGCAACGAGTCAAAGTGTGTGTTGAATTTTTGTATGTGTGTAACATTATTTTAATTTGTATTTCTCTGAAACAAAACGACGTATCATCAGCGAAAGTATGATAGTATTAAGTTTAACCATCATTAAAAATATAAAATAGTTAAATATTTCTATTAAATTACAGGTATAATAGAATATAAAGATAATGTACATGGTTATAAATGCAATAATGCGTTTTAACAATAAATTTAAATATGCAGGGGTGTTCTGGAAATCGAAAACGCAAAACGCAAGAATTTTGAAGTTCTTTTATTTACACAATTAATCTAATTTTTTTTATAATTTTCTTATAGAATTCTGTTTAATAAAGAAATACTTGTATTGCATTTTTTTTTATATATTTCACTCCAAAAATCTTATTAAAAATAAAATCCTTGCATTTGGCGGTTCCGATTTCCAGAACACCCCAGATAGTTAAATGCACATATAAAAATGATAATCACACAATTAATATGTAGCATCATTAAGTTTGCGTTGACATGGTGAAACAAGTTTGACTTTCTGATTCAGCGCAGGCAGTATTTCATTTGAGAACGTAGAGATGTTATATTATTAGAGATATTATTATGACATATTATTTATAGTATTTTTTTTTTTTAATTAGAAGTGGATTAAACTACAACATGTAGTTCATTAAATTTAACTATAAATTGATTTTAAAAAGCCAACTTTTCTATTATGAATAACGTTTATTTTGATATCCTGATAATGAATTGGTCTCCATATAAGGAATTATTTCAAAAACACTTCTGTAGCCCATACTTACAACGCTATACACGGAGCAAGAAATAAATTTCAATTAGTTCATTTCTGAAAAAATCAAATAAGAAGTATGAAAGAGTTTTTCAATTAAGAGTAGTATTGATAGCAGCCCCCTTATTCAGCGAACTAAAATGTTGTGCAAAGAAGCAATTACCCTAAAATACTATTAGTATTTAATACAGCCGTAAAAGGATTTACATAAAATATAGCTAAACAATTTATATTCCAGCACTTTATAAAAAATGCTATTATTCTTAAGATGTAGAAGACAAGTAATGTATTATTTAACACAAAAGGCTTTATAACAGTCTTTTTGAGGACTTGGAAGAATGCAATCCTAACAAAAATACCAAATTATTTTAAATAAACGTGGAAAAAGTATTTCCATGGTATTACACGCAGAGAAAAAACATGTTTAAATATGGTCACCTCCAACAAAACTATTTTTAAAGAAAATTTTAAACATAAAATGTTTAAATTTAACCATATTATTATCACCGACAACCATATTATGGTTATATGTGTCCTCCATCAAGAAGTCACAACCATATTATGGTTGCCTCTAAACATGTTATGGTTAAATATGACAATAATTTGTTTTTAAATTAACAATAGTATTTTCCTCTTCTCCAAGAGCAACAAGCTATGGTTGAAAACCAACCATGCTATTACAAGTGTTAAACATATTTTAGTTATTATTGACCAAAACATGTTCGGAGGCAACCATAATATGGTTGTGTCTTCTTGATGGAGGACACATTTAACCATAATATGGTTGTCGGTGATAATAATATGGTTAAATTTAACCATAATATGTTTACAATTTTCCTTAAAAATAGTTTTGTTGGAGGTGACCATATTTAAACATAGTTTTTCTCTGGGTGTATAAACATTCTATATTAATAATGAAGAAATATTCTGGTACAATAGTAACAGATTCATTATTGGAAACTCGACTGTATTAAAATTTATTAAAAAGTATATATGCAAGTTAAGAAACGATTCCATCATTCCATAAATAAAATACAAATTCTTTCCCACAATATTACGCTGACGCTATGTCTGCTTAAAACAAAGGGTTTAATGTTTCAGCGTGCGAACGCAATCAACAAACGAATTTCACAACAGCCAAAAATCCTCATATTACAAAAAACAGCAACTATCATACTTTTTGCTAAACAAAAAAACGGTATAATTAATTATAGAAAGTATTTGTTAGTTCGTTTTTAAGTTAGTTCTAGTTTGGAATTAAAATAAAGAAGTCGATCTTATGATCGACAGAAAAATATTTTTTTAAACATTTATTAATTGAATGTTTTAATTGGCGCCCAACGTGGGGGTAACATATCCTGAAAAACAAAGTAAGGATCCGCCGCTAGTGAATAAAAGTAAAAATAAGTATCCCAGTGAAAAGGGAGAAAAAAATTAAAAAAGTATCCCAGTGAAAAGGGAGAAAAAATTTTTAAAAAAAAAGTATCCCAGTGAAAAGGGATACTTTTTTCCAGTGAGAAAGAAAAAATTTAATAAGTACCTCAGTGAAAAGGGAGGAAAATAAAAAGTGGGAAAAAAACAAGAAACAAATGTTAAGAAAGTTATGTTTTAATAAACAATCTATTAAAAATAAAGGTTGTGCGGATTATGTAGAAATAAAAACCATATAAAATAAAAAAAAAAACATCTTTAAAAACTGTTAAATTTTGTGAACCGAAACCTGATTTTATAGAACAAACAAATTTCCATTTGACTCAAAAAAAATATTGTGAACCAAAGCAGCTTAACAGGACAATTTGTGCTACAAAAATAAATCAGTGTTTGAAATTATTGTAGAAAAACATTACTTGTATTTTTAAATAAAAAAGAATTTCCTAACAAAGGATTATTAAAATTTTTTGAATAGTAATTATAAATAAACCCTCTTGTTTAAAATAGAAACAAAAATCAAAACAATTTTTCATAAACAATTTTGTTGTGCTCATAAACAAATAATAATAAATAGAGCGATCCATTAATAGGAAGAGATTTCACTGTTTTCAAGGAATATACAGTAGTAGACCGAACTCCACTGATGCCAGACGAGACAATAGACGATTTGACGGACAGACTAAATAGGTCACTCAGTATGGCGCAAAACGCAGCGATAGGTGCAGGTACATCAGGCCTGACAGAATCACAAAAAAGGCAGATAAGGGAATTAATTAGGGATACAATTGACACAGGCTACTTGAATAGGAGAATGGACGAAATCAATAGGGGGTTACAAGAACTAAGTGGAATTAATTTGGTTGAAGAATTCAGGACGCAAACTATTGATGAAAGGATAACTTGCGACGAATCATTAGAGGTTTTTAAATCATTGCCCGTATTCAATGGCAAAACCTCATATGTAAGTTGGCGGGAAGCTGCCAACAACTCAATGAGTCTTTATAAGAAAGGCAGTCGTAGATACTACGCCGCCCTCACAATCTTAAGGAACAAGGTAGTTAAGGAAGCGAACGATATTATTACCAATCATGGTACAGTGTTGAATCTGGAGGCTATTTTAAGCCGTTTAGATTTCGCCTATTCAGATAAAAGACCAATACATATCATTGAACAGGAAATGAGCATAAAGAGACAGGGCTCATTAACAATTCTTGACTATTATAATGAGGTCAACAAGAAACTTACTGCCCTGATCAACAAAACTATCATGACACACGGATCAATTTCGGAATTAACTAACGAACTTAATAAGAAAAACCGACAGCACGCCTTACGAGTTTTTATCACAGGACTAAATGCCCCCTTGGCAAATATTTTGTTTTCATTGGCCCCTACCGATCTTCCAAACGCTCTTGCGAAGGCTCAAGAATTAGAGTCCAATAATATAAGAGCTAATTTTGCTCTACAATTTAATAGAAATTCCCAAAATTCTAACCAAAAACCACAAAATACATTGCGCTTTCCTCATCATAATGAAAGGAACCTCCCAAGGAATAAATTTTTCCAAGACAGTCATACCCAACCAAAACCAGTACCAATGGATTTGGGCAGTTCAGCAAACATCGTGCAAAGAACACAACCATTAAATAATGGATATAATTTTAGAACAACTGCTAACACTAATTTTGCAAATAGAAATCCAACCAGTTTTAGAAATTACGGACAGAATCAGTATCCGCAGGGCATAAAACGCCAACAACAAAGCGGTCAAAATAGTTATCAGCCGAATAATAAGGCTCAAAGAGTAAACAATCTAAATGAGGATGCTTTTTTAGAAACAGCACCGGATTGCCCTACATCATCAAACGAGGAGAATCCGGAAGAGTCTATACAATATTAATTGACAGCGGGGCAACGAGCTATTATTGTAGGCCGAATATCCTAAAAAATAGGGAACAATTAGTTATAATGAAAAGGGTGAAAACCATAAATGGATTCACTATTATTGATCATTTTAGCAAAGCACAAGTATTCGGAATAAATGAAAGGTTTTACGAGATCCCCAATCTCGAAGCGGACATACTATTAGGTTACAACTTTATGAAAAAAGCCAACATTATACTAGATTTTAAAAAAGGAACACTCACAAGTGGAGAGCATTGCGAACAATTTTTGAACTTTAATAAAAAAGAGGAAGTGGAACACATTAGAGGAAATGAATCTGAGGATAGTGAGGAAATTGAGAGAATTAATTATATGAAACAAAATAATGAATATTGGAGACAAAAAATTATTGGAGAAATTATGAACCTCCATTCGCGTATAAATATGCGATTGCCCTTTAGAACGGACATTAAAGCAGAAATTAACACAATTGCTGGAACTCCTATATGGAGTAAGCAATATCCTTATCCCATGTCTGTTAATGTATTCGTGAACAATGAAATAAAAAAATTATTGGACGACGGTATCATTCGCCCAAGTAGAAGTCCGTACAATTCTCCGATTTGGATTGTACCGAAAAAGGGAACGAACGAAGACGGATCCCCGAAGTTGAGGATGGTAATTGATTATAAAAAATTGAATGATCAAACTGTTGCAGTGAATTATCCCATTCCGGACTGCAATGTCATACTGTCGAATCTGGGAAAAGCTAAGTACTTTTCCACAATTGACTTGGAATCTGGTTTCCATCAAATATTGATGAAAGAATCAGATATTGGTAAAACAGCTTTTTCCATGAACAACGGGAAATATGAATTTTTAAGAATGCCCTTCGGGCTAAAAAACGCTCCAGGTATATTTCAAGCTGCGATGGACGATATCCTGAGAGATTATGTTGGAAAATTCTGTCATGTCTACATAGACGACATTATTGTGTTCTCGACTTCATTAGAAGAACACAGCAATCACCTTTTTAAAATAATAGGAACTCTTAAGGAGGCAAACATGAAGATTTCGTTAGAGAAATCTGAATTTTACAAAAACGAAGTTGACTTTTTAGGTTACATTGTAGGATATAACGTTATTAAAACAGATCCCAGGAAAATTGAAACCATACAAAATTATCCTTTACCAACTACTCTGCGACAACCTAGAAGCTTTTTAGGAATGTCAGGGTATTATAGGAAATTTATAAAAAATTATGCCCTAATTACAAAACCACTAACAACCTACCTGTCAGGAGAAAATGGTAGGATATCACAAAATAAGTCAAGGAAAACTAATATTGAATTAAATAAGGAAGCTATTGAAGCGTTCAGGAAAGTAAAGGCATTGCTGATAGACCAAGTTGAGTTGGTACAACCAGATTTTAACAGCAAATTCATTTTAACAACTGATGCCTCAAACGTAGCCATAGGAGCTATACTGAGCCAAAATAGGAAACCTATAACATTCATTTCAAAAACCTTAAACTCCACTGAAAGGAATTATGCGACAAATGAAAGGGAACTATACGCCATCGTGTGGGCGTTGAAGACACTGAGGAATTATTTATATGGCGTAAAAGATTTAGAGATTCAGACCGATCATCAGCCGTTAACATTTGCTGTTTCGACCAGGAACCCAAATGCAAAAATGAAAAGATGGCATGCCTTCATCGAAGAATTTGCCCCAAAAATTACTTACAAACCAGGCACAGAGAATGTGGTTGCTGATACCCTTTCTAGACAGATTTTAAACCAAATTTCAGATAATAATAGTATCCATAGTACACAACACTCAATAGAAAGAAGCGACAATTTTAATATTTCCGAGACTAATAAACATCTTAACGAGTTTAAGCAATAAATACCTTTATTAAAAAATAGATTTACAATTCATGAATCTGTTAACATTTTTGATAGAACTCGTCATATAATAGAATTCGACACAAGGGAGAATCTCTTGACTATTCTCAAGGAATTCCTAAACCCAAATTTAGTTACAGTAATACATTGCACACCAGAAGATTTATATGAATTTAAGGAAACAGTTAGGAATGTATTTACCAATAGATTTGTCTTCACCAAAATTTTTCCAAACGACATTACTAATGTGGATGATCAACAATGTATTGTAAAAGAAACACACATTCGCGCACATAGAAATTTTAAGGAAAACTATAAACAGATTTACAGACAGTATTATTGGCCAAAAATGATAGACAATTTTAAGGAATTCATAAGACATTGTGACATTTGCAACAAAGCTAAATACAATAGGCATCCACAGAAAGTAAAAATTGGAGAGGCTCCAATTCCCAACAAAGAGGGGGAGTGCCTTAACATTGACATTTTTTATGCTCAGAACCTTAAGTTCATAACTTGCATTGATGCGTATTCAAAATTTTTGGTTATTAAATCCATAGAAGATAAAACTAATTTAGGAGAAAAAGTATTAGACGGATTTACGTCACCTCAGTTCAAAGCACTAATGCAACGACTGAGAATAGAACTTTACTACTGTACTCCTCGTCACAGTACAACCAATGGACAGGTTGAAAGGGTCCATTCTACCATTATAGAGATAGCAAGATGCCTCAAGGAAGAATTTCATTTAATTGACGATACGGAGGCCTTCTACAGAGCGGCCCAGCAATACAATACACTCCGTAATCGAAAATAAACCAGTAGATATATTCTTTAATAAAATAAATGTTTGCCTTCCCACAAGCTTAGTGATCTAAAGCAAACAACCTTGGAACTACGGGAGAAGCTGCAATATGCAGGGCTCAAAATAAACGCTGGCAACACCAAACCACTAAGTGTCTGAGCAAAAATATCACCAATGCATATAAATGACAGTAGTTTTGACGCGACCGACCAATTCTGCTATTTTGGTTGACAGACTGCTGCTGATGAATATATAAGACCAGGTCATCTTTTAGCATAATAGATCCGATTTGGCAAAGCAATAAGACCAAACTTAGAATTTTCGAGGCCAGTGCTTTTATATGGGTGTACAATTTGGAAGGTGACCAATGACATAACAAAACATCTACAAACTTTCATCAACCACTGCCTACGAAGTATTTTATTTATATTTTATTATATTTATTTATATTAACTGCTACGAACCAAATACCAGTAGCAATGGAGGTACGTAAACGAAAGTGGCGGTGGATCTGACACACCCTACGGCGCAGTAACGTGTGTCTAAAAAAGCGCTAAGATGGAAGCCATTTCATCAAAGTGGCCGAGAATGCGGTTGGCCACGTACAACATGGAGACGTTCAAAGAATCTGAAATTTATTTTTTTTTTTTAATTATACGCTTGTCTGCAGGAGACCAGAGCCTCTGGCGGGAATCGAACCCGCAACCCCGGCGCTGATAGAATAGCTCACTACCAGCTAGACTAACGGGACACCCCTGAACCAACTGGGAGTATCTTGGAATGAACTAAGGTCTATCTCTCAAAATCGAGTTAGATGGAGATCGGGTCTTGCTCCAGTGGGAATTAAAGGGACATATATATTGTCATAAGGATCCAGAATATATATACATTGTCGGGTCTTAGATCAAAATTGTAGAAGTTGCAAATTAAATGAAAATGTTATACTTCCCCTTTTTCCTTCGGTAAAGGGTATAACAAAAATAAGATTGTTTATGCTGCATTTAATTTAAGCCTAATTCCCATAAATGTATCTGTGTCAATTTAAATGAGTAGTCTGTTTGACTCTAGAAATTGCAGTTAGACTTTATTGGCAGCACTATTACTTTAGTAAGTCTTCTTATTTTCTTAATTTCAGATACACAATTTAAGTGGCAGTTAATAAAAAAAATACTGAAAGCACATAGAGCCAAAATGATGGTAGAGGGCGAAATTATTGCCACACTTAAAGCAGAATTTTAGCACACGTAGAAGATTAGGACTCGAATGATGATTTTTATTTATTATTTTTGGTTTTTTTTGCTAATAAAAACACCTGATCTGGCAAGAAGATTTTGTTTGTTTTTTTTCCAAGATTTTGCGGCTTGTCGTGACTACCAAGTAAATATTGGCACCAGCGTTTCTTTGAGCTACAGACAACAAAAAAAGGCGTAGACAAGAAACTGCACTTGGGGAATCTACTTATTAGAGTATTAAAGTAGTCCCTAGGAAAGTGTGTATTCTTTTTCAACTAGGGGCTAGGTACAATAAAGATCTATTTAAGGATTATTTATAAAATCTCCTTCTTTTAAAGATGTTTTCACACCTAAAGTTGATACCTGGGCTTAACCTTAAAACTATTAACAGCTCATTTGGCGTTCAAACTAAAATCAATCTAAAATCAGGTTTTAACTCACAGTGTGTCTAATAAACTTGTTAAAAATAAATAAATTTCTCGTAAAAATAATTGTATTTCTTGCAGTAATTTTTTCCTTGGGAATTTTACAATATTTAACCGCCATTTTACCTTATCAGCTTTTTTTAATAGCCCATATTGATAGTCAAAAATAATGCCGACTTTTTCTAAAGTACGAGTGTGGATCAATAAGTCCGTGACTTTTTGCACTTCCCTCGTAGTTATATGAAATGCAACACTGAACCCATCAAGTACCACCTGTTAATAGACTACTGTCAAGTTTTGAGCAAGTTCCGTCATTTACTTTGCGTTTAACAGCTGTTCAAAACATACAACCTCGTGGATTTTTTAAAAATGGAAAAAAGTGAATTTCGAGTGCTCATTATTTTTTGCGAAAAAAAACCGTCAATCAAATTAAGGAAAAGCTTAATAAATACTATGGAGCCTCTGCACCGTCGATTTCCATGGTAAAAAAGTGGTTTACTGACTTTCGTTGTGGTCGCACAAGTACAAATGACGCTGAACGTTCTGGACGGCCAATTAAAGTCACTACACCCGAAAATTTCGAAAAAATTCACGATATGGTACTGGTCGATCGAAAAGTAAAAGTGCGTGAGATTGTTGATGCCATAGGCATTTCAGATGGCAGTGTGGTTTCGATTTTAAATGATCAGCTGGGTTTAAGAAAGCTGTCTGCAAGATGGGTGCCGCGTTTGCTCTCAATTGACCATAAACGTAATCGTGTGACAGCTTTAAAGGATTGTTTGGAGTTGTTTAACCGAAATTCGAATGAGTTTTTGCGGCGTTTTGTAACTGTGGATGAAACATGGATCCATTAAAACACTCCGGAGATCAAGCAGCAGTCTAAACAATGGGTTTCTCCGGGTGAACCGGCTCCGAAGAAATCCAAGGTAAGTCTGTCGGCCAATAAGGTGATGGCAACAGTTTTTTGGGATGCACGCGGAATAATCCACATCGATTACCTTCAAAAGGGAAAAACAATAAATGGCGAATATTATGCCAACTTATTGGACCGATTTAACGTGAATTTAAAAAAAACGACCCAACCCCAAGAAAAAAGTTCTTTTTCATCAAGATAATGCACGGGTGCACACGAGTGCAGTCTCAATGGCAAAATTACATGAATTGGGCTACGAATTGGTACCTCATCCGCCATTTTCTCCGGATTTAGCCCCCAGTGACTATTTCCTATTTCCGAACCTAAAGAAATGGCTCGGTGGAAAGAGATTTAGCTCCAACGATGAAATTAAATTATTGGTCAAACAAATGCCTATTTTATGGACCTCGAAAAATCCAATTTTTTGGAAGTCATACACAAATTGGAGAAGCGTTGGGCTAAGTGTATTGAGCTAAAAGGAGATTATGTTCAAAAATAAATTTTTTTTTTGTAAAAAAAACTGTGTTTCATTCAAAAAGTCACGAAGTTATACTCCAGAAATACGGTGTTCACACGCATTTAAAGTTGGTTTTAGTTTAAATTATACATAATTTTGTCCATGAGTATGGGCCATTCATTTTATCATAAAATCTACTTAAACCCAAATCAAAAAAGATTTTAAGATGGTCTAAATTTTGAATGATAAAACCAGGTTTTAATGTGGTTTAAAAACGTTAGAACCAAATTTGGTGTTAAAGTGGAGTTCCGTATTAAGCCCCAGTTAGCCGACAGTACCAGCAATGTAACCGTACAGTAAAAATGTGAGAAAAATTTATTTTCTAAAATACTTCTTACTTCTAACTATAATCGTTCTAATTGCTTTACATACAACAAAATGAAGCAGCTGATTTGCAACGTTTCTGTTTCTGTCAGCTTACTGGGGCCTTAGAATTGTAAAAGCGCTAATGCAAAATATCGTAGCACTTCAATGAAATCTAACGGAAACTCTGTGTATTATGTGGTTGGATTTAACAAAAAAAACTACAATATTTTGCATTTGCACTTTTGCAAGCCTAATACTAAACTCAGGCCTAATACTGAACTTATAAAATAGATTTGCGACAGGCTTAGAAACCATCTAACAGCTTAGTCTGTGTTCATACAGCTCATGTTTTATAAACATGATTTTAATATTTTCTTTTTTGAAGTTTCATTGGCGTTCAAATAATTCATGTCATGTTGACGAAGGGATGGGCAATAAAAAAAGTTATCGCCGATATTAAAAATACCCATATATCGATACATCGATATTTATCTGCGGCTATTGAATTCGATATTTTTAAGATCTCTTTATAATTAAATTCAACATTTTAACCGTTGCTCAACTGCTTACAATACTGTTGTTTTATGAATTGTATTATAGGTATGTTTTTTTAACTAATATTAAGAAAATAACGGCGCTTTTCCATTGTACATTTTTACAGTTTAGTTTTGTCTCGGTTTTTTAAGAGATGACAACAAAAAAATAAGCACGGAAAAAATATTCTGGAGAGGGTTCCTAGAATTATGCAATGAATCGCCTTAATTATGGCGTATTAGCAGCAATAGACTCATGAAAGTTGGAATGTTTATAAAAAAAATAATATTTAGTTTTTTTTTATTTGAGCATGTTCTTATATATTAAAAATAAAGTATTGCACAGTTTACTTATATAGTATGTGTCACATGTTTCGTTTACCGGCAGTATATAATCCGGCATTATATAATCCCCATAAAATTTTTTTTTAAGATTTCATTTGGCAAATAAAGAAAAAATTTTTTGAATTTTTTACTTTTTTTTAAAATTTTTTTATTGCAGAATTAACTGCCGGTCCCACGATTTCAAACGAAAACTTCGTTCGCATAACTTACCTTAAAAATTAAATTTTAAAATTGGTTTTTGTTTTAAATAAAAGTTAAGCGAATGAAAGTTTCATTCGAAATCGAGGGACAGGCAGTAAATTTGAAATTAAAAGAAACAATAAAAAGTTAGAATGGAATTACATATAATATGTTTGTACATATGTAAATATGTTAGGTATTTTAAGTTTTTTAATTTGGTAATAATTTCAGCTCAATACGTTCGATATATCGATATATCGATATTTTTAATAAATAAATATCGATAATCTTAAAAAATATCGATACGATATATTTTTTCAATTTGTCCAACCCTAGTGTTAGCATATTTCCAAAAGCAGCGGAGGTAACCATTATGATGATTTTCTACAGAATCGCTATGGTCTAACATATTTATCGAGGGTTACCTGTACATTAATAATTCTTTAGCCTGTGAACTCTAAGACTTTCAATTAAATCAATATTCATGAGCTGGACCATCCTCTAAGTGCAATCTTGGCACCATGAAGTATAAAGTAACGTTTTAAATTTTGTCTTCTTTTCTATAACGAAATTATCTACAAAACTTACAATCGAAACCTGACTGAATTGGCAGCCAGCTGCTGTTTTTTTTTTTAAATATGAGTATTGGTTAATGTAAAAGGTTCTTTGAAGGAGTGAAGACAAAAACAAACACAACTATGAACACTAAAGGTGATTAGCAGGGCAAGTTTCTCATACTTTTAGCTTGAAAATTAAGAATTTTCATATTTTGCAGGAATGTTAGGGGGTGGGTGGGTTCTAAATGGGACCTATGGCCAATTTTAAAATGATTGTGTTATTTCTGTCAAATAACTAAATTGGACTTTACTCCGCCATTATATAACTTTTCGTTGATGTTTTATATGTATAAAAATTTATTTTGTGAAAAAATAGCCCGATAAAACCAAACTGCGCCCATGTTCTGTAACTCTCGATTCGAGGAACTTTTCGATTGAAATGCGAGAAATGAAACAAAAATTCCATAAATTGAAACAAAAAACTGTTTTTCTCACTTAACTTCGTCTGTAACATTTGTAGCGAGAAATAGCTATCAAATAAGGAAATTACACGCTAATTTACAGAAAAAGTGTGTCTGTAAAATTTTTGTGAGAAAGTTCCAGCCTTGAACTGTCAAATAAACTCACGCATAAGAACGGTGTGAGAAAAAATATTACCACTAAAAAATATATTAAATATATTTTGTAGTGGTATTTTGTTTTTGTCTGATTTTTTTTATTGTTTAATTATTTTGCTTTTAACATTTTTTAAACAACAAAAATTAAAGTCGCACTCTACATTATTTGCTATAGCCGACGGCTGTATTTTCGCCGCCGTCATTGAAAATTTTTCAATTTTGATAATTTTGGCCGCCGTCAACGATATGTGTTACTGGCGTTCTCAACATATGCAAATTCACATCGGCGTCGAGTGGAATATTATGACATTTATAACGTAACGACGTAATATCTTTTGAGAGTTTTCGACATGAGTTACAGACACACTTTTTTCTCACTTTTCGAGAAACGATGAAATATTTTGTTTCACATCTTTTCGATGCGAGCAGTTCTCACCAAAGTTACAGAACATGGGTACTGGATAAAATACCATTGCAATGTCATTATTTCTCTTCGTTTTTCGGGAGCGAGCGTATTATGAGGCCTATGGATATCAACAGTTCACGCTTAAAAGTGTAAACAAAATTAAAAACATAATAATTTTCTAGAAAACTTTTTATAAATTGGAACTCCTGCGTTGCCGATCCCTAGCCCGGTTGGGAACGGTGCAGGGAACTTCGCAATGCATTAATACAAAACTGCCATACAAACAACAACATGCAGTTATGCGAAGGGGTTATCCTGGAGAACCTCATAAGCAGCCATTTTAACCACGATAAGAGATCAATAATCAATAATGCAAAGAAATAAAAACGAAAACGGCTCGAAAACTAGATCACCGATTTGGCGACGAAACATGACAATCTATTATGGAACATGAATTATAAAGAAGTATAAACGAAAAAGAAGCTGAACTCGTAAACGCAGTTGAGAAAACTAAAGTTAACAACCTTGCCAGAACTGAAATAAAAAAAGGGTTAAGATTGTGAAATTTTAAAAGCGGGATTCATTGTAGTTTACTCAGGGTAAGCAACGAAAGAAAGGGCTAAGACTGAGGTGGGGTTCTTAGTCTAAAAGGAACTGAAAGAACCAATCTGTGAATGGGCATTCATAAACGAACGATTATTTCCCTGCATTTGCGCTAACGGATGATGAAAATACGTAAGAGAAGGTTAAATTCTTTGACAAACTACAGAACGCTATTGACGTCATAACTACAGATGGTTTATTACTAGGAGACCTAAACGGAAGAGTGGGCAGGCAATAACCCCGATAAAAATGAAAATGTAATTGGCCGATATGGGGGAAAATTAATTAAACAGAAATTTAGCGAAAATTATCTGTCATTTAAATAATTTTCCAGAAATTATTGGAAGGATGTGAAAAAAGTGTTTCTGTAACAAAATTTTGCGAACAGTTTGTCACAAAAACTGTCAAAATAATTCACATTTCCAATTGGTGCGAGAAAAACAATATTTCAAAAAATATATATTTTACATATAAAATTTGCTCTTAAGCAATTTTTTTTTAATTTGAATAGAAAATAGAAAGATTAAAAATGCTAAATAAATAATTTAAATGATGAAAATAAATAAAACTCAATTGGTACAAGGGCAGATCAATAAGTCCGTGACTTTTCGAACTTCTCTCGTAGTTATATGAAATGCAACACTGCTCCCATCAAGTCCCACCTGTTAATAGACTACTGTCAAGTTTTGAGCAAGTTCCGTCATTTACTTTGCGCTTAACAGCTGTTCAAAACATACAACCTCGTGGATTTTTTTAAAAATGGAAAAAAGTGAATTTCGAGTGCTCATTAAACATTATTTTTTGCGAAAAAAAAGAACCGTCAATCAAACCAAGGAAAAGCTTGATAAATACTGTGGGGACTCTGCACCATCGATTTCAATGGTAAAAAAGTGGTTCACTGACTTTCGTTGTGGTCGCACAAGTACAAATGACGCTGAACGTTCTGGACGGCCAATTGAAGTCACTACACCCGAAAATGTCGAAAAAATTCACGATATGGTGTTGGCCGCTCGAAGAGTAAAAGTGCGTGAGATTGCTTATGCCATAGGCATTTCATATGACAGTGAGGTTTCGATTTTAAATGATCAGCTGGGTTTAAGAAAGCTGTTTGCAAGATGGGTGCCGCGTTTGCTCTCAATTGACCATAAACGTAATCGTGAGAAAACTTTAAAGGATGGTTTGGAGTTGTTTAACCGCAATTCGAATGAGTTTTTGCGGCGTTTTGTAACTGTGGATGAAACATGGATCCATTACAACACTCCGGAGACCAAGCAGCAGTCTAAACAATGGGTTTCTCCGAGTGAACCGGCTCCGAAGAAGGCCAAGGTAAATCGGTCGGCCAATAAGGTGATGGCAACAGTTTTTTGGGATGCACGCGGGATAATCCACATCGATTACATTCAAAAAGGAAAAACAATAAACGGCGAATATTATGCCAACTTATTCGACCGATTTAACCAGGATTTAAAAAAACGACCTTCTTTTTCATCAAGATAATGCACGGGTGCACACGTGTGCAGTCTCAATGGCAAAATTACATGAATTGGGCTACGAATTGGTACCTCATCCGCCATATTCTCCGGATTTAGCCACCAGTGGCTATTTCCTATTTCCGAACCTAAAGGAATGGCTTGGTGGAAAGAGATTTCGCTCCAACGATGAAATTATTGGTCAAACAAATGCCTATTTTATGGACCTCGAAAAATCCTATTTTTTGGAAGGGATACACAAATTGGAGAAACGTTGGACTAAGTGTATTGAGCTAAAAGAAGCTTATGTTGAAAAAAAAAAATTTTTTTTTGTAAAAAAAACTGTGTTTCGTTCAAAAAATCACGGACTTGATCCGCCCTCGTATATTTTGTTATTTTAAATATTTTTAGCCTATCCTTGTTTTGGTTTTATATATTTTGCTTTTGTTGATACTTTTCTCAAAGTTTTCCAGTAAAAACAAAATCAGTGCTGCCTTTTTCCACATTTAAATATAGAAACACATTTTTCTCACAAATCGAGAAACGATGGAATTTTTTGTTTCACACTTCATGGGAGAACTTTTACAATGCGAGAAATACAGAAGCCTGTAGCTTGCTTCTGTATTCTTCGCATTGTAAAATTCATCAGAAATAAAATATTTAGGCACGGTTCCACAGAACCGTTAAATAACACTGTGCTAGGCGCAAATTTTAACAAGCTGGGCACCACCTTGTAAAGATAATTCGATTACGGTCAACTCAATGGTGATACCCTTTGTTTTGAAGTTAGGCTTCGTATTCGCTATATTTGCGACTAAAAACTTCAATACTTATGTACACAAAAACAATATTTTCATTCTTTTGGGATTATGGTTCAATCTTAATCAACTCAACTCGTTTAAATACAATTTTGCGTTATTTTTTGGTTTTTAGGAATTTTTTTGCGACTTAAAAAAAAAATTTTTTTCATAACTATTTGAATATTTTTCTAAATCTTATTGAAAAAACACAATTCTGGCAGTCGTGATCGAGTACTTTTTGGATTCGAAAGCAATTTTATTCCTAATGCTTTCAGTCGATACTTACACAATCAAAATAATTTTTTCAGTGTTGATAAAACTCATATAAATGCTTTACAACACAAAAAAAATAATTTCGATTGAAATAATAAGAAATAAAATTGCTTTCGAATCGAAAACGTATTCGATCACGACTGCCAGAATTAGCCCCCTGGATAAAAATGCTTTCGTCATTTAACTCGATTGATGTCTTCTGTTTTGAAGGATGTAGTCAAACTTTTGAGAAATTACCTACTTTGGATTAAAAATCGTAAAAAAAATTTATTAATTATTTTTTTTAACAATTTCATTAACTATTTTTACTTTTTGTACTATTTCTGCTCTCATATTTTAAAAATGTTTATGTTTTAAAAACTGGCCCTGGCGATTACTTTATAACATCACCGAAAATATCTGAGCTTTATTGCATTAACAAAAATTTTGTCGTGGGAAAATTTGTAATTTTAGCTTAGGAAAATACTCGTAAAACTCTTCTGGCTATTTTTCTAATCTCAAATTGAAACGAAAATATATGAACAAACCGCCTTTTGGCTTCCAATAATATGGAAAAATGTGAGGTAAGAATATTAAATTAGTCAAAGACGACTAAGTAAAACGCTTTATGACAGGAAATATTCAAACATAATAGATGACACCTACATATCTATCAACATATTTATCTACATCATAGAAGGTAGTCTAATAAGAGCATACTCGCTTTATTAAAAAAAAATAAGGAATATGGGTAGTGTCTGTCCATCTGTCCGTTCGCTTGTCGCAATTTTTGAGATAATTTGATGAAATTCGGTGCACAATACATAATTCTTCCAAGGACTAAGCTTCTTGAAAATAGTGAGAATCGATCAATGATTTCAAATAGCCCTATACAAGCTTCTTTCCGGAATAGAATATTTGGGCCCTTAAACCATCTTAATATGTGGGTATTTAGAATAAATTTGGTCCAAACTAAATGTAATGCAACAACCAACATCTTACCAAAATTTGTTGGAATCAGTCTTTTATGGCTTTTACTGCCATAACTTTTTTATAAATGTAAGTCTTAACATACAAATTAGCGGGAATAACTCTTAGAATCACGACGTAATGTTGTGCTTGTTGGCTCAAAATTACCGATAGGTCCCATATAAAACCCTTTCCTAAAGTCACTTAAAGGCAAAAAAATCTGATATAGATGAAGAACTTTTACATAAATCTTTTACATAAATCCATATATTTTTCTGGCGGGTCCATGATTCCCCATGGGTCCCAAATATCGTACACTCTCGAAAACTTGTTTTTAGTTACTGTGGTGTAGGGTATCATATGGTTTAACTGAATATACTGTCTTACTTGTTTTGATTGAATTTAATTGCTACATACATTTTAGTATGAAGAATTAATTTTTTTTTTTTTTATATATACATTTTTTAATATTATAATGTCGTTAGGGTCAATGGTGGGCCTGACGCCTATAAATTCAGTATCAATATGCATAACAATTTAACCACAACAAACTTTTAAAAATATTTCTGTACATATCTCTTTTTAAAGTAACATATATATAAATAAAAATGAAATGACGTGTGTTGCTAATAGCATCACCGGAAAACGGCTGGATCGATTTCGGTAATTTTTTCTGTTTGTTGTTTGAAATATATGTAAATTTTCAATTGATCGTGGTACCTCCTATGCAAATACATTATAAGACACCCTATATCCGAAGAACGGTTACAATAAAACTTGGCAAATATAATCTGCCTGGCCCTCAATGTCGACAAGAAAATGTCTTTCGTATATTCTAATTGAAAACAAAAACAAATTTTAATTTTTTGTAATTTTTTTGAGTTAATATACTATTCTTGACCAAGTGCGATATATTTAAAAGCATTAAATATAAAAAGTTAATTGTGGCCTCAATCAAAAACAAATTGGAAAATAGCTTAAATCTTTTAAGGCGATGTGGGAATGGTTATTATCAATAGGAAAGACACATAAGCCCATTTTTTCAATTCGGGTGGCTTATGATGTTGTAACAATAAGCCCTTCAAATATTGAAAGGACAAAATTCGGAGATATTATGAACAACTATCTGATTTTCCACTGGTCCGTAGCAGCAGCAACTGTTCTCCTACACTCATGGAACAATTCATCTTCATATTGATGACATCAGAAAGTGGCATCAATCCAATTTTGAACGTCATCATTAAATTTTGTCATATTTTACGCGTCATCTATTATATGACTAGAGTGACATCAATTCGATGCGATATTCTGTGTATAATTAACATTATTTTCATGTTTGAAAAGTAAAATAAGAAGCAAAAATTCCCATATTCTATTTTTTAAATTATTTTGTTAAATACATCAAATTTTCAAAGTAGAATGATTACAAAAACCATATCGGGCATGCTGCTGGTGTCTTATAACTAAGAGTTCTTCTGTAAAATATGGCAGAATACTACAAAAGTGATAGAAACATGTGTTAGTCAATCCCAATGTCTCAATTTAATGGCAAATTGTCCTTTCAACGATTTTACTGAGTCATCATATTGATGATATGTTTTATTTAACTGACTACGATTCGTCATTTCTGTGATGCCGGTGTGTCATCCCATTTGATGACATAATTTTAATTTTTGACCGTGATGACAATTTGACCAAATGATTGTAAGACTGACATCACAATGATGAAAAGTGTCATGGGGTCAAAAACGAAGTCACTTGTCATAGTACTCATGACGAAATACAACAGCGATATTTCGCCTTTTCTATCAGTGGTCCAATGCCCGGTATATACTTATATCAGTCTTGAAATATCGTTTGTATGTGTATGTGTTGTAGCTTAGTAAATGTGATGAACGTTCCACGCTTAAGCCGGAGCACAACTTCTTATTAAATTTGCATGTGCTCAGAGTACGGCATCTCCTTTTAGCTAATATCCAATATCCAAAGCCAATATTTGGAGGTGTCACTTTAGAAGGTACCGAGGTACCGTTCTAGCCAGATAAGCCGCCTATTTGTTGACAGAGTATTCGCTATGCGCAGGAATTAATATCAAACTAACGCCAGCTTGATAACTTGTAGTGGATAACACGTTTTTTACATTCACGTATAAATGGTGGAGTTAAGATGTGATCATAGTGCTATAAGTGCCGTTTGATTGTCAACAAAAATTCCGATCGTTCCACGTGTATCTTCCTCATGTCGTAAGCTGCACGCTTTTCTTATTGCCAATATTTCTTCCTGAAATACGCTGACCTCGTCGGGCAGAGAGTATAAGTTGCTGATGCTGAGTTCATTAGAGAAAACACCGGAACCCACTGTGCAGCTAAATTTATACCAATCTGTGATTTGGATAGGAATAATTGCTTACCGCAGTATTTTCCTAAAAGGGCAATTAATTACAATCTTTGTATGATTACTACGAACATAATATTAGATTAATGTGCTGTTTCCAAATGACAGGCAAGTGATTCTGTAGTCAAATTTATATGAAGAGCACTCAGTTTTTTGAATGATTTTCATATAAATTTTACAACACAATCACTTACCTGTTATTTAGAAACAGCACAAAAGTTGTTTCTATTGTTTTTTCTGAATTGTTTCTGATGTAACATAATCCATGTTGATAATTGTAGCACCTGCATATAGTTGGTGTTGTTAGCTCTATGACAATCATTTATAAACAAATACTGCAACTATAAATATAACTAATGTTTCATCATAATCGAAGACTTCTTTTTGTTAATGGCAAAAAATATTTTCATTGGTGAGTTTATGTAAAACTTTGATATTTTTTACAGCAATAAACATTTTATTTTAATATTGAATGGTTTAACTCAAAGGCGTGTTGTTTTCATTAAACCTTATGTGCGCGGCAAAGAAAAGAAACAAACGTTTTTAACCGAAATACCTAGTTAAAAAGGTGTAAAATATTTATAGACTTGGCAATATGCTATTGGGTTCGGCCTGCTAAATAAATATTCTCCATGCGCTTCAATCGTTTGTACGTTGTCTCCAGTTAAATTCACCAGGAATTTTTAGCTCTTCCCCGTTTACGCTTTCTTTCATATTGATTCTCGAATGTCACTCATTCTGCGTTCAGCTTTCCGATGTGTCTCAGCCAGCACAATCTCACTAAAATGCGTAACATACATTTATCGATTTTTGCAAGTACCCATGTTTCGGAACGGGTGTCACAAGTGGTTTTCGTTTTCGTGGAGATGGATGCGTTTTTGAAATGTGTGCTTAGTCCATAATAACACCTATTTGCAAGCACTATCCTTCGGTTTATTTCAAGGATGATGTTATTTTCTCTATTTATTTGATAGATTAATTCTTCTACTATCTTGAAACTATATGTAACTGCCTGCATGAACTTCGTCGCCATATTTTATTCGCGTTGATTTTTCTGCAGTTGCAATCAATATCTTTCTTTTATCCCTTTGAGCTGAATCTTTCTCAATCTTCTCATAAAGAATAGTTACATCTGTCATGTGGATAAGCGACGAGCATATGACTTCTGTCTTTAGCGCTGCCCTTTTATTCCCAATTTTTTTTTTTCATTAAAAGGTTGAAAAAATTGCAGGATAAGTAGTCCCATAGTCTGAGACCTCTTGTGCTAGTAAATGGTTCGGAGATGAGAGTGCTAATTCTTACTTCTTACAATCGGCGCACTAATTTTACAGAAACACCGTCATCAGACAATTATTAAGCCATTTATCGTCCAATATGTACAAACTGCTCGAAAGATCTGCACTATAATTTAATTTCTTTTGTTCTTATTATTTATTAAGTTTTGGTGTTCTTTATGTTTCCGTTTCTATATTTTATAAAATAAATTCTGTTTTTTATGTGCAGACTATCATTAGTTTATGTCAGAGCTACTACCAACTTCAAACAATGACCGCATTCCCATATAAAACACGCCCAGTTACCTGGGTACCTCGCTGCGCATTTAAGCGTGTTTAGATTAAATTGGCCTCTCACGCCAATGACAAAAAAAAATTTTTTTGCTTGACGTTTGCAAAAATTCAACATTTTTTTTAAAGTTATTAGTTCTCAAGAAGTTTTAGACATGCAGATTATCAATTTGTGCCGAATCCGCCAAAGGTACCCGGCTACCTTGCTGTACATATAAGGGTTAAACCCAAAAAAAAAAAAAATTTGGGACTGGCTGTGATGCAATTACATGTGCTTATGTGATTTTTTTTCATTTCAATCATTTAAAATTTGGCAAAAAGTGTGAAGTGCAATCAAAAATTTTGTTTAATAATTCTGAAATATTTTAAACGAGCTTAAGTTAAGTACCGATGAATTATTCACTCGTGTAGAATCTTAATTATGTGAGGACTTCCAAGTCTTTTTTTAAATAATTTAATTAAAAGTTAAAGACCATTTAAATCCCTTCATTTCTTTCTAACCTAAGATTGTCCTACGACCTGATATTTTTATGTCAACCGTGTCAACCAAATGCTATGCATATGATCTTCTCGTATGGGTCACAAAAACTTATTCCGGCAGAACTTTTTTCGAAGTGTCTAAAATTTGTAATTTAAAGTTGTTTAACATGTTTTGCCTAAAGTTTATGCTAATAAAAACCATTAATTTTTCTCAATATTAATTTTAGTTTATAATCATATTATAAGTTAATTTTATAAATAAGCATTTAATTGTCATTAAGTTTCAAGCCCTTTGTTTTAAACGTAAAAAAATATAATGTATTTATTTTACCTGTATAAATTCCAGATAATTTAAATAAACTGCACCCACTTATCGACCACGTAAAGGGCCATATTTTAAAACGAATCATTGTCTGATTAGATAACAAAAAAAATTATTTGTAAATTAAAATGACATATCGCACTGGACCATAAAGACTCTATTAACTAAAATTTTTAATTTTTACTTTTTTGGAAAAACTTGACACGTAATATTCATATCTACCCCCTGTAAAAATATTCTGAAATTTTGGTTTATAAATTCATTTTCTTAAGCCGTTAATATTAAATTAAAAATTTGTTTTACTTCTACGAAAAATTTTTAAATTTTGACTTAATACCTTTTTAATGATCATGTTAGCTTATAGTTATAGTTATGCAATAATTAATTTAATAAACCAAATATTAATACTGGTATGTACATACATGGAAATTAAAACACATTCAGCTATGCCGAAACTTTGATACCCACCACCGAGAATTAAGGTTTGTACGAGTTGGACTTATATAAGATCTATGCTAAATTTTGAACCAATCTTAATAAACTCTGAGCTCATAATTTGTTGTGGTTTTTGGGGTATTAAAGTCTACCAGCCCAATTACGAATATTCCCAAAATGCAGGATGATCCTCTGTTAATCGTACGCTGTGGTTCAAGAAGAAATCTAGCTATGTACCCAGCGTTGCCAATTGTGCCGATATATCTGCATTTTGCAATTTTTCCAATCATTGAGCAGTTTTGAATTTTTTTTGATAAAAAATAAGTTTTTTTGTAAATTGTGCAGATTTTGCAGTTTTTGCATTAAATATTTTTACTTTCAATTTTGTTATATTATTTTTAATTTCTTAAGCTAAAATCTTACTTAATTTGCTTAACACAAACTCGTGTAACAGTGGCAAGCTTTAAGAGCCAAACAAAGCACACAAAAGGCTTGGGAAGTACACACTTTCCGTTAACAAATAAACCACCAAAACCTAATTAATAATTTTTAAATAAATTCTAATAAAAAAACTTTTATCCTCTTAATTTTTTGTGTTTCGTCTTTTCCTTCTTGACTGTGCTAAATTTTACCTTAAATGCTTAAATGTAGCACTAGGTAGCGTAAGCATTTTGGAAAATATTCAATATTTCGATTTTTCTAAAGTAAAGTTCTAAAAGGTGGTCCAACCATAATGCACGATGCTTATTGTGGATCACACCTTAACGTCAAGTTTTTTGTCCAACTTAATTTGACATTTCTTTGTTTCAGTGTTTACAAAATCAACCATTCACAAGGGAGCAGCGCCTTAAGATTATTCAAGCCCTTTACGAAATTGGGCGTTTAAAGCAAAATGCACTTCGTGATTCTTTTGATCAGCACAATCTGCCAAATGCGTCCACAATCGGGAGAATTGTGCGCTAATTTCAGCAAACCAGGTCTGTAGGAAATGTGAAAACCTATGCATGCTTATGAGCTGGCGGCGTCATCGGGCCATACTTCTTCGAAAATGGGGTCGGCCAAGCAGTTACCGTGAATGGTGTTCGCTATCGCGAGATATCATGAAAACCCTTAATATAATATTGAACTTATTTCCTTATTACACCTACATAAGTTAAAACAAATTAAGTAAAATATATATTTTTTGTGTATTTTTATGTGCAGTTTCTTTAAATGAAAATCAGTTTTTTTTTCTTAAGATGCAGTTATTTAAAAAAAAAATATGGCAACGCTGTATGTACCTTATATCTTCTAATTTTTTTTTAAAACTCAGATCCGTTTGTTTACTAGTACAATTAAATGTTATACCCAAAATTTAAGAACATGGCGCAGAAATACTTACGTTTTCAAATGAGTTCAGTCACATCTGAGAGACTATTTTCCACTGCAGGTCTGCTTCAAACAGATAAACTAACTGTTTTATTGTTGGTATTTTGTTTAAGCTTTGATATCGTTGCAAATAAGACTTTTTGAGTGTATGTAATTCTCATTCCCTCTGTAGTCTTGTTTGCTAATAGCTTTGGCTTTTCTAAAATTATTTAGAATAATGTTTCTTGATGATCTGGCCTAAGCAACCAGTGAAATGCGCATAGGAACAGCTTATCCTCCAACAATAAATTTTAGTATTTTTATCAATTATAAAAGAAGGGAATTAAGCACAACAAATAAAATCTTTTAATCAAAAATCTTAATTTTAAATATTAATAATCTCAAATTCAATTCGTTGTTTTTAAAATCTATTTAAAATCAGTTTTAAATATTAATAATCTCTTAAATTGTAATTTTGTATAATATAGAAATTACTCTACTTGAGTTTTGTTAATTTGACCTTGAATTTAAATTTAATATTTTTATCGATATCGGTATCGCCGATATTTCTTGTTGAGTATCGGTATCGTATTGGCAAAAAGGCGTATCGTAACATCCCTAGCAATGCGAATTAATTTTTCAGGTGGCGTTGAAAGCACAGCTGTGCTACTTTTTTTCTTACTTAGAGAGAGAAATGTCAAAAGTTGCTTGTGTTTTTGACATATCGATCAACGAAAGCAACAAAAAATACATTGTTGTGTTTTTGGTGTTGGTACTTGTTGTAGTTTCGACACCACCGTATACATGATCCCTAGTAATTACTGTGTAAACAGAATAAAACCAAGCCCGGTTACAAGCAGGGGCTGGAGGGGTGGTATGATATCTTCCTGGTCTAGGCGAGCACTGGTATTTAAAAAATCAAAAATAGGGTTTCACTATGTGGCCCTTTCTACCATGAACTAAAGGCTGGATATGGCCATGAATGCATATATACATTTTGTGGGGATGTTGGTCCACATTTGGGTCCCCAACCCTTTTATCTTTTAAACCAATTTTGCCATTTAATAAAAAATTTCATAGGAAAACTAAAAACGGATATGACACTAAAATACATATGTAGTACTTTTGTGTTGAGTCATTCAAATCTAAGATGAATTTAAACACATGGACATACAAATCAAAATCTCTAAATTTACCTCGAATTTCTTAAGGGCCCATAATATATGTATACTTTATTTTGATCTGAGTAATATATAGAAAAAATTTCAAACGGAATCACAGATTAAGTATACACCTGTTGTGGTGAAGGGTATTAAAGCTAAAATTTTAAATCAGTTTGAAATAATTCATACCCACCACAACCACCATTTAAAGCAACTAGAGATGAGCGATCCCGTGATTTTTAAATAACATCGTGATTAGTGAATGTGATTTAAAAATCACTGCTCCTTTAAACTGTGATTGTGATCACGGTTTATCAGTTTTATGTTCTTTTAAAGCAATTGCGGCCAAGCTATATGTACAATGCGCGAGCTTTTGCAAGAGCTTTTGTAAGCACTTTACAAAGAAACAACAACCAATTGTAAGAGCTTTCAAATCTGTTTACTTTCATATACGTACATACTTGAACAAATAAATTTTGTCATAAAAAAATTCTAATAAGATAGAAGAGAGAATGAAAGGAACAGCAATATCATTCGACATTTCATTCAAAAAACGCTATTACCCACACAAACAGTGAAATATCTTAAATTTGTATATGTAACAAAATACAAAAAGAACGACTTAGAAAGTACCTGTTACTTGACAAATTTGGTCACAACTGTGATTCGTGATTTTTCAGTAACAGTGATTAAATCACAGGTATAGAAATATCGCTCATCTCTAAAAGCAACCCAACCATGCAAATCAAATAGTCAATCAAGCAGCCAACAATCCGGCAGACCAAACACTTTTATAAGTAATAAAAATTAAATTTGTAATCGGATATGCACTCAAGAACTCAGAATACAAAATAATTTTTCAATTTGATTTTTATGGCGTTGTTGGTTAAGTTGTTGTTACTTTTGTTTACTTTTCAATTCAAATACACGAGCACACTTTCTGTTAAATACTGCACCCCGACACATCCCACTTCTCATAAAAAGTATGAGATTTGAAATCATTAAAAAAAAACTTGTAAATATATCTCACCCTACCCTTTTCCAAATTACTTTGATTTGAATTTACTATTTTATTTTTCTAACGTTCAGTTTAAGTTTAAGTAATTTAACTTGGACATGAAAAAAATAAAAAGCTAAACTAAAAAATCGTCAATAAAAATAAACTCTCAATCGTGTAAGCAACAGAAGAGTAAAGGCCATGCCGGATAAAACTTTTGCTTCGTTTTGCGATACAGATTCGCTTTGACATCAAAGAAGAACTATACCTACTTAAACGAAACATGTCACATAAAGTACTTTTAAAGCAGAGCGAAGCGAAAAGTTAGGCAACTCTCATATTTTTGCTCGGTTTGACAATCTGCTATTATAATTTTCTTTTATTTAATATTTTTTTTTTTTTTTTGCAAAATTCAATTCCAATAAATCTTCTAATAAAATGTTTAACTTTTATTTTTGTAACAAATAACTAAATGTTCAATTTACCAACCGCTTTTAAAGTTAAACAAGCAATGCCTGCTTTACGCTTTTTTTTTCAAAGTTAGAAACATCACGCAACGCGACGAAATTGTATCTGACACGGCCTTAAAGGTCCAGCTCAACTGAAGTTAAATCGATTTACAGCTTTTCTCACTAAAAATGTCGTTAAATCTTAAGACTTTCCCATTGAGCCCACTGTTGCCAGAAGTGCAGATTTATCTGCCTTTTGCAGGTTTTATGCCCCTCAAATATAAAATGCTGGTTTGAAGATTTTTGACCGAAATGTGCTGATTTTTTTAAATAATCTAAGCGACTGAGATTCACAATCTATAAATCCAAATTTAATAATAAGTAGTCACTCTAATTCAATTTTCAATATTGCGAAACATTTTCCAAATTTGTTTAATGAAAATGAAAAAAATAGAACTGGATTCTGAATTTCTAGAACGAAAACGGTTCAACTTAACCAATATCTTGATTAAGGAAGAACTAACGTTAATATATTCTTGAAAAAAAATTTGAAATCAAACGTCTGATTGTGATTTTCGTACTCTTACTAAATTTGTTCAGATCATACTGATTTTGCCACATTCATCGGCAAACGTAAAAATAATATTTAGACAGGTGGATCCAAATAAAACAAAAGTCCAAATCGTTTGGAAAATAAATCCATAGAATCCAGTTGCACTGTTTTGACACTTCAATATCTCCAGATTTGCTTAAATCGATTTTAACTTTTTATCAAAATCGTTTTTTTTTCATAAACCAGTACCCACGCTCTGTAACTTTGGTGAGAACTTCTCGCATCGAAAAGATGTTGAAACAAAATATTCCATCGTTTCTCGAATATTGAGAAAAAAGTGTGTCTGTAACTCATGTCGAAAACTATCATAAGAGATTACGTCGTTACGTTATAGATGTCATACTATTTCGCTCGAAGCCGATGTGAAAAAGCAGACGTTAAGAACGCTAATCACACATGTCGTTGACGACGACCAAAATCTACTTAAATTGAAACATTTTCAATGATGGCGGCGAAAATACAACCAGCGGCTATACCAAATAATGTAAGGTGCAACTTTAATGTTTGTTGTTTACAAAATAGCTTTGAAAACATTCGTTTATTTATTAAAAGATTTTGTTTGTTGTGCATAATTCCCTTTTTAAATAATTGATAAAAAAAATACTGAAATTTATTGTTGGAGGATAAGCTGTTCCTATGCGCATTTCACTGGTTGCTTAGGCCAGATCATCAGGAAACGTTCTCCTAAATAATTTTAGAAAAGCCAAAGCTATCAGCAAACAAAACTACAGAGGGAATGAGAATTACCTACAAGCACTCAAAAAGTCTTGTTTGCAACGATATCAAAGCTTAAACAAAATACCAAACAATAAATCAGTGATGAGTTTTATCTTTTCTTACATTTCCCGCTACAATTATTTGGAATTCTCCCAACATTAATTGTAGTTGTAAGTGGGTAAAGAAAAAACATATTAAAAACAAAACCAAAGTGCTTTTATTATTTTCGCAAGAAATCAAAATAAAAACAATTTGCCAGTTCAGTTTTTTATGCACGTGCACTTGCTAAAATTTATTATCAAAGTTGTTTTTGGGAATACTATTATTTATTAAAAGATTTTGTTTGTTGTGCTTAATTCCCTTTTTAAATAATTGATAAAAAATACTGAAATTTTATTTATTTATTTAGATATTTATTATAATTAAAATTACAATAAATCTTAAAGCTAAAGCACTAGCAACTAAGGCTATCGGCTTATACTGAAATTTATTATTGGAAAAATGTTCACAAATGTTAAAAGCAAAATAGTTAAACAATAAAAAAAAAACAAAATACTTCCTCCTCTTCCGTGTTATTATTCATTGCATTTTGCATTTTTAATATATTTTTTAGTATTAATAGGGCATTTACATTACATCGAAATCTAGTAGATTTCATTTGAAATATTCCTCCAAATCTAGTTCGTTTACATTATACTTGTTTGACATTAGCGAGATTTGGTTTTCACAACAAAAACTGCCGACTGAAAGTTTTTTGTGTAATACTTACATATAAAGAAATAGGCATTTAAAAATTTGCATTACATTTTCTTTATAATCAACTTCATTTATTTTATCAATATTATTTGTCATTTGCATTTTTTTTACTCTTTCACAAAATTTTTGAATTTTTTTTTTAACAATTTTAACAAGCAGCTATTATTGTTTTTGTTTTGTTTTTTGTTAAAATGTCATTTTTTTCTTGTGCAGGGAAGTAGTTTTTAGTGCTATATGGGGAAAACATAGTTGCATCAACAAGTACTACTAGATTTCGTCAAAATCTAGTTACGGAGTAGATTTTGTTTTGTACGGGAAATCTAGCCAAAAACAACTAGATTTGGCTCGAAATCTCGAAAGTACTAGATTTCGTTGTAGTGTATATTGGCTATAAATTTTTTTTATCTTTAAATGGTGTAGATATTCCCTGGTCTAACAATGTTAAATATTTGGGAGTTTTTCTAGACCGACGGTTAACTTTTAATGAGCACACCAATCATATAATCAAAAAATTTAATATTGCCATTAAAATGTTATATCCTGTTATTAATAGAAAGTCCAATCTCAACACCGAAAATAAAATAACTATTGTCAATTTTTCAGGCTATAGCTCTATATGCATGTCCAGCTTGTGGAACATGTGCAGCAACACATGTTAAGAAAATCCAAATCAGCCAGAATAAACTTCTTAAAATGGTTATGAATTTGCCTTGGCACTATTCTACACAAAGATTACATCGTCTTTGTAATGTAGAATACATAAATGTGCGTATTCATACTATAATAAACAAATTTCAAACTTCATGTAATCATTCAAACAATGATTACAATTCAAATTTATATTAGGTACAAAACAAATTTCTCATTATATATATATTTTTTTTCCTTGTATGTACTATACATTCCTTCCTTTAATGATTTATTGAAGGTTTTTATGCTCTAATTTATTTTCCTTCTCCGATACAAATTTATTAAAACTCATTTGCGTGTTCTTAAATTAATAAATATTGTTATAGATGTAAGGTAGCTTTTAAACATCTCTCTTAAGATTGATTTTTTATATGTTTTTATAAAAATGATTTTGAAAATAAAATTTAAAAAAAAAATTAAAATTTTTTCTCACGCCGTTTTTATTCGTGAGTTTATTTGACAGTTCAAAGCGGGAACTTTCTCACAAAAATTTTATAGACTTTTTCAGTATACTGGCGAGTAATTTCCTTACGTGACAGCAATTACTCGCCAAAAATGTTATAGACGCAGTTAAGTGAGAAAACCCATCTGTTTGTATCAAATTATGGCATTTTTGTTTCATTTCTGACATTTCAATTGAAAAATTTTCTCGACGCGATAGTTACAGAACATGGGCACAGTTCACAAATCAAATCTATAACGACCACGAAAATTTCGTTCGCGTCACTGTTTTCTTTAACTTTTCTTCTTCAACAATTGTGAACTCAATTTGAATAAAAAGTTGCAACCATTTGTTTGAAGCCAGTTTTCTGCCGCTCCTTAACATTTTTGAATTTTGATTTGATTTATGTTGATTTACATATATTTGTAGATCATAACATTTTTTAGCCCCGGTCTCTTGAGGTTACGAAAATTTTGTAATTTATTTTAAACATAAATATGTAATTTGTACTTATTTAGAAAATCATTATATTACTTCTTTTATATTCTGTAAAATTTAGGGAAGTTTGATCAATCAAACTTTTTGAATAATCAAATAAAAATAATGTAACTGAATTCATTTGTCTTGAATATGTCTTCGTTTTGTTACTATGAGAAATATCTTCCACGTAAAAGTTTGATTTTCTGTTGGAACTTATTGTTATATTTAGATATTTTTAATTAGGCTTAAGTTCATTGAATTTAATTTTCATTAAGACAGGAATTTTAGAACATGAAATTAATTAAAATTGTTATTAGACGCAGTTAAGTGAGAAAACCCATCTGTTTGTATCAAATTATGGCATTTTTGTTTCATTTCTGACATTTCAATTGAAAAATTTTCTCGACGCGATAGTTACAGAACATGGGCACAGTTCACAAATCAAATCTATAACGACCACGAAAATTTCGTTCGCGTCACTGTTTTCTTTAACTTTTCTTCTTCAACAATTGTGAACTCAATTTGAATAAAAAGTTGCAACCATTTGTTTGAAGCCAGTTTTCTGCCGCTCCTTAACATTTTTGAATTTTGATTTGATTTATGTTGATTTACATATATTTGTAGATCATAACATTTTTTAGCCCCGGTCTCTTGAGGTTACGAAAATTTTGTAATTTATTTTAAACATAAATATGTAATTTGTACTTATTTAGAAAATCATTATATTACTTCTTTTATATTCTGTAAAATTTAGGGAAGTTTGATCAATCAAACTTTTTGAATAATCAAATAAAAATAATGTAACTGAATTCATTTGTCTTGAATATGTCTTCGTTTTGTTACTATGAGAAATATCTTCCACGTAAAAGTTTGATTTTCTGTTGGAACTTATTGTTATATTTAGATATTTTTAATTAGGCTTAAGTTCATTGAATTTAATTTTCATTAAGACAGGAATTTTAGAACATGAAATTAATTAAAATTGTTATTGATAAGTTTTCATTCTTGACTGCACTGAGATTTGAACCCAGGCGTTCACGGACAGGTTGCGCATACTAATTTCGATTGTAACCACACAATCTCTTCAGTGGGGTTTGCCATCTTTACTCACTCTGCTATTGAAGCCGGATGACGTCAATAGTCAAACATCAATCTTTAAACCAAATGGTATTTCACTTTGGTAGATCGAAATTAGCTTTTGAATAAATGACTATCTATTTGAATTGATTTACATGTTCTTCCTAATTTCTGTTTTTTCCTTATTGTTATACACAGAAAAAATTATTAAATTTCTCCAATCACCAAATTTGTTCTAAATTCATAATATCAAGCAAACTATTTGTTGACTTTGCACCTATTACCAAAATGATTATATTGATTACTAAAAATTTTAAAATTTTGAAAAAATATATTCAATAAATGATATTTCTAATTTTAATTAAAAAAATGATCAAAAAACTTTGCCATTTCAAACAATGTGTTAGTTTATTTTAATAAATATTGACAATTCCCAACAACAATACTAAAAGTTTAAGTTATTTTATTTTAAACGAAAAAAGTCAATTAAAATTTTTTGTTATTTAATTAAAATTTTAATTGAAAATTTATTTCAAAACAGCTAAAATGTTAATTAAATCAAAATTAAATTTTTAATTTTCTTTCAACTAAAAAAATAATTGAATTAATTATCACATTTAATAAATTTTAATAATTTTTAAGCCATTTTTTTATTTGATAAAACACTTTTTTCTGTGTATCTTAATATTTTTTAATGAAAAGCAAGAAAATAATTAAAAGTGTTTTAAGGATATTTTTAATTGAGATGCAAATTTTGTAGATTTTTCATTAAAAAATCACAATTTTGCGGATTTTGCCTCTAAAATTTCTGACAACACTGATTGAGACACGCATGATCTATTTCAGGGATGGGAAATGGCTTTTAGAATTTTATATAAACAATGTACTTTTTAAACCAAAATTGAACAAAAATCTGCATAAAAATTCACAAGTTCAATAAATATTACATACAAACATCAATTTAAATACATACATTAGTCGTTGAAGTTCTAGTGATCATATTAAAAAAAATATTTATAAAATAATTTTAGATAATAAATTTTCTTTTATTTTAAAATTAAAGCAATACTAAGTTGTTGACTTCAATGCATATTTCATTAGTATCAAATTGGAAACAGCCGGATCGTGTAGTCCATTCCGTTTAAGATTGGCCGATGAATGGTACAATAGACAGAATTCCTGTTACAACTATTCAAATATATATTTTATATATTTTTTCATCTATGATACTTTAGACCCTAAAGAATGTATTTTGATATGAGCGAGATCATCCGTTAATGATATTTTGCAAAGAGTACACATTTTGCTTTGACCTTCCCTATCCTTTTCCTTTTCTTACCATGGAAAATGTTTGATCCACTCTTCGCAAAGTGGGCTTTAGATACGGCTTTACTTGCTTATTTGTCCTACAATAGTAATATTTTATAGTATTTTAATCTTCGTTCTACATTATATTTAAGTTTTCGAATAATTTGTATATGAATTTCAACAAAACCTACTTGTTGTTTTCAAGAATTTATTAATTAATGGCCCGTTTCACAACTTACCGAAAGCTAAAGGTAGGATTTTATCGACAGTATAAAAAGTGTTTAATAATTAAAATTTTACTTTAACTTCCAGATAGGATGAACCTTTCTTTAAATTTAGGTTAAAGTGAAGTTGTTATAATGGACCACTTTTTATATGGCCGATAAAATCATATCTTTAGCTATCATCGGTTAGTTGTAAAAACGGGACTAAGTCTTGTTCTCCACATAAAATCACAATCGACGTTAAATACATTGCAACTAGCACACAAAAGCTGAGCATTCAAAAGAAGAAAAAACAAGTTAGGGCGCTATATTCGGCTGTGTCGAATCTTTGATAAGCTCCACCGGCTGGATTGGGCTCTATATGATATCTACATATATATTATTAACTAAGCTTCACAAAAACGAACGTCGGCATTAAAATTGGTTGCGGGTTAGGCCTATATTAAATTATTGTCCGACGATTTATGCGTTTCTTTTTAGAACTGAAATGGCTTAAGTAAAATATCATGACTCGTAACATTTTTAGCCGAACTAAAATGAGTATCAGGAGAGTTATTTGTATTGGACCCAGGGTAAGTTATGGAACAATCGTCCCGAAATTCTGTAGACAATTTTCTGGTATTAAAAAAAATAAATATTAATAAATTTCAATACAGCAGTGAAATTAGTTAAAGCGTTTACAGTACAGGGATCCAAGGTTAATTATGGACCAGATATCACAAAATTTCATGATATTTTTCTACCCATATGAATCTAAGTTGGAAGAAATTTTACCGCAATATCTATATCTGCTACGGTTTTAAGGGAATTTAATTATTTTCCCAAGGTTGGCTTTATATGGGGCCTATGGTAAATAATAATGGAAATATTGGACCGATCACAAAATTTATTAGTGTGATTTATAGTCCTATAAAACTGTGTAGTAATAAATGTTATTATGATAGTATTATTTATTACTGGTTTTGGCGCTATAAAGAGAGTAGGCCTTATACGGGGCCTAGGGTAAACTATGGACCGATCTTCACAAAATTTAGCAGTGTGATTTATAGTCATATAAAACTGCGACGTGCCGAATGTAGTTATGATAGCGTTATTTATAAAGGTTTAAGGCGTTATAAACTGTAATGGACCGATCTTTACGAAATTTCACAGTGTGATTTATAGTCGTATAAAACGAATTTGTGAAAAGTCGTATATATTTCCGTGCCTTATTCTACCATTTATGTTAGTTTTTGTAACAAAATTATCAATTTTTTAGGGTGGTGGTTCCACATTTGGATTCATAGCTCTAATCTTACTAAATCGATGTTGCTGGTTTTCAATCCCAAACTGCTTAGGGTAACTACAAGCAATTTGACGCCAAGTATGTTCTTTTCTTTTGCGTTTTTCTAAAGTGAGCGTGTTTTTCAGCACACGGACAGACAGACGGACATGGCTAAATCGACTTATACAAGGAGCCAGAATATATATACTTTATGGGGTCTAAGATGTATAATAAAAAAGTATAGTATACCCTCATTCATCACTAGTGGTGGTAGAAGGTATAAGAAACCGACAAAAATATAAAAGAGAACATAATTAATGCTGCCACAAAGCAAAACTGCCTCAATTACCAGCACCATCACGTTCTAATCTGTCTACTCTGTAACATTGATGTTTCTTATTTATTTTCTATATCTGTTTGAATGTCAGTTCTCTTCCTAAATGATAATAAATCCAGTGAAAAAAAGTAATAAATTGTTTTTTTTTCTCCATTTATTTGTAACGAACCCACAACTTGACTTTAATTAATGAATTCAATATAAAAAAAAAACACTGAACAAAAATCAAAGATAGAATAAAAAAAAAATTTGCATTTATGTATATTTCATGAAATAATTTATCACACGTCGATTGTAAAATTTAATTTGATTCGTTTTTATTTTTTTATTAATTCTAAGCAATTTGCAATTAACTAAGTTGTTTTACATAAACATATCGCCACCTTAATCGAAATAGGCCGTAAACACCCCAAAAATTTAAAAACGAATTATTGATTGATTATGAGTCGTTCTCCAAAATACATTCTAATCAACCAAAGAGTCGATTTTGAGCATTTAGTCGCTTACGCCCTTCGGAATTTTAGGTGACGATTTGTTTTTTTTTTTATATTTTATTTTAATTTTAAAAAGAGGTTTGGTTTGTAAGTTTTATGTAATAACAAATTTTTTAAAATCAAACTAAATACGTATATCAGGCTATTGACTTACGTGTATAACTATTATTTAATTACTGTTTTGTATATATCATAGTTGGGGGTAGTGCACTTAATATTGATTTAAATCAGCAGTACAATATCACTAAATAAAACCACAAAAAAAATTAGTTTGCACTCTTTTTTACCAGCTTTAGTGATGATTGCTATTTTTTTAACTACCACTAAAAAAATTTACTGATATTTTTTCACTATCACTAATAATGCAAAAATCTGCACTCAATTCAAATAGTGCGAAATTTGTACTTGCAATCAAAAAAGCTGAATTTTAACAGACTCTCACTAAATTTAAAAAATTTAATTTTGTATTTGCATGGTCTTTGATTCTTTTTATGATATGCATAAGAAAGGAAATTAAACAACATGTGAATAATTTGTCAATAACGGAATATCTCATGGCTTTAATCATGAAAAAACAAATTTTTTGTAAATTGAGTGCAAAATTTTAAGTTGCACTCCAAAAAGTGAAGATCAAAAAAGTTGCAATAAACTGATGACTGATTTTTCTTAAATCAAACTATTTGTTTTTTGAGTGCAACATTTTTTAACATCACTAACACTCATGTTTAGTGAGGCTGCTAATTTTCAATTCATCACTCAACATCAACCAAATGATTACAATAATTTTGCACTATCACTAACTGTGAGTTGAAACTGCAAATTTAGTGCAGTACCCCCATCCATTGTACATATTAACTTTGAAAGCAATTTGTTATAAAACATTTAATTTCTAAAACTCAATTAGATAAGCCATTTATTGCTGGGAGTTTACTTTACTGCATTTTATGGAATGGGTAATATTTGTCAATTGTTTGATTTTATAAAATGAACCTGTAATCGATTAAAAACATTTTCCACAATTTTGCGGTTAATTTATTGTTGTTTTATATTATTTCATACTTTGAATACGAATTAAATTATGCATTTTAAAATAACAAAATTTAATAAGTATCAATTAAAATGGGTAATCATTCATTCAAAGCAAATTTCGATCTACCAGGGAAAAAATACCATTTGGTTTAAAGATTGATGATTAACTATTGATCTAATCCGTCTTCAATGGCGGTAAGTGTTAAACGGCAAACCCCCCTGAAGAGATTGTGTGGTTACTAGTCAGGGCAACCTGTCCGTGAAATCCTGGGTTCAATTCCCAGCTCAGTCAAGAATGTAAAATTACCAATAAATTTTAATTCATTTCATGTTGTAAAATTCCTTTCTTCATAAAAATAGTTTAATGAAAGTTAAATACAATGAACTTGAGCCTGATTGAAATATCGAAATTTGGATTAAAAACCATTAACAGCTCAATAAAATAACCACAATACTAATTATTGTTAAATAAGAAACGTACAACTTCATTTGTAACAAAAAAAAAAGAAAATCTAACTGCCAGGCCCACAAGGTCGACAAGAACATTTCTTTCGTATATTAGTACACAGAAAAAATATCTCAAGAAAACAACACAGTTTGTTAAAAATAAATTTAAGGTCAACAAACTTTTTATTTGATTCAATGTAAAAATTTATCGAAATGGCACTTTACAAAATAACACTCAATAAAACATATCGTCGGCTTAATATGCAAACCTGCTAATTCCCTTTCAGCACATTTTACAGGAGAGACAAAAAACTTCCTATATTTCATATTTGCAGCTTGAAAGCAGTTTTTCTTTTCAAGCCTTTTTACACACTTCAAGACTCAAAATGAAGAAAAACTACATACTAGTCGCCAAGGCGTATCATTCTCTGCCACACGACATCAAAATCTCAATTTACTTAAAAAGTGGATTTGGAGGTTACATATTAAGGGCTAATAAATCAGAGCAAAATTCCTGTATTCATAAAAATAATTTAATGAAAATTAAATTCAATGAACTTAAGCCTAATTCAAAATATCTAAATTTGTATTAAAAACCATTAACAGTTCAATAAAATAACCACACTACTAATAATTGTTAACAGCGAAGGCAAGAGCTATGTTTACATTTGTCCTTCAAGTTGTGCTGAAAAAGGTCAACAAGAAAAAAGAAAGACAAAAACATGAAAAACAAAAAAAAAATTGTGCTTTGGATTTCAAGAAGAATTCTTGATAAAAAGTACGAAAAAACAGAAGTTAAGAAGAACATATAAATCAACTAAAATAGATAATCATTCATTCAAAAGCAAATTTCGATCTACCAAGGTGATATACCATTTGGTTTAAAGATTGATGTTTGACTATTGACGTCATCCGGCTTCAATAGACGAGTGAGTAAAGACGGCAAACCCTACTGAAGAGATTGTGTGGTTACAATCGAAACTAGTCTCGGCAACCTGTCCGTGAAAGCGCAGTCAAGAATGAAAAATTATCAATAAAAAAAATTTTTAATTAATTTCATGTTGTAAAATTCTTGTCTTCATAAAAATAATTTAATGAAAATTAAATTTAATGAACTTAAGCCTAATTAAAAATATCTAAATAAGAGTTTTTGTTGCAATGTTTCACTCTTAATAGTATAATATAATAGTAAGCGATAATAGTTTGAATATTTTGGTTAAGTTTTTTGACTTACTTTCACTTAAATCGGTTGCTTTTATATTATTCACTCTAGTTGAATGGTTGTTTCCTTGATATGCTGGTTGTCTAATAAAAAGTTCAGCAATTTTAAATGTACTGAATCCCAGTTGTCCAATATAGATGTAGTACTATACAAAAATCTGAAGTCCAGGTTAACCTATATACATTGAGTGTCCCAAAAAAATTTTTTTTGGTGGTTTTTATAGATACCCCAGCATTTTTTGAGATCTTATAGGGTAAAGTATTTTTGTGATTTTTTTCAGATTTTTCGGAAGAGGTTTAGAGGTCGCTAAAACCGAATTTAACCCGAAAATCGGGTTTTCTCGACTTTGTTAAATTTTGCTGATTACTCGGCCCATTAGCACGATTTTCTTAGTTACTAAGTCAATTTTTTTGAAGAAAACTTCTCAAACTTTACTTCTCTGTGCAGATATTAAAAGTTCCGGTTATTTTTTTGCTCATTTGGGTCCCCTTAATCACATTTTTTTTGTAAATTTAGCATAAATTTGAAAAATAATGCTCTGTAACTTTTAAAATTTATATTGAAGTTAAAAAAACTAATGATTCAGTTTAAAAGGTGGATAAATTCTGAGTCATTGCAAAAACAAATAATTGAATTTGCTCTTAATGTTCCAAAGTTATACCCTTTTAAAGTTTTGTACCCATTTTGTGAAATTAAAAATATTGTAATGTGTTTGCCAGTTATGCATCGGATTTGTTTAAATGTTAGATATTTAGATATTAGGTATTCTTTCAAAATATTAAATATGGGTGGATTTTTGTTCTGTTGCACAGACTTCAGCAATGCGAGTCCAAAAAATTCTAGGCAACTTACTTCTCATACCCAAAAAAAAATAAAATTAAAAAACTATTTTTTTTTAGCTTTCAATTATTTATTAGAGCTTTTACGATGAAACTCATGCCCTGCAAAAAATTCCGAAAGTCTGTTGCAGAGGTTGTTAGATTAATGTAAGTATTTGCTAAGGCCACGCCGCGTTCTGTGACATCATTTACCACGTGCAATTGCTGAACTTTGTTCTTTGCTTCATTAAATGATTTGTTTGTATGCCATTTGCAATGACTCAGAATTTATCCACCTTTTAAACTGAATCATTAGTTTTTTTTTAACTTCAATATAAATTTTAAAAGTTACAAAGCTTTATTTTTTAAATTTATGCTAAATTTACAAAAAAATGTGATTAAGGGGACCCAAATGAGCAAAAAAATAACCGAAACTTTTAATATCTGCACAGAGAAGTAAAGTTTGAGAAGTTTTCTTAAAAAAAATTGAATTAGTAAAAAAGAAAATCGTCCTAATGGGCCGAGTAATCAGCAAAATTCAAAAAAGTCGAGAAAACACGATTTTTGGGATAAATTCGGTTTTAGCGACCTCTAAACCTCTTCAGAAAAATCTGAAAATAAATCACAAAAATACTTCACACTATAAGCTTTCAAAAAAAGGTGGGGCATAAAAAAAATTTTTTTTTTTGGGACACACTAATATACATATTAAAGGGCTGCATGGATAACTTCATTCATGAACATACTGAAATGTTTATTCAATGAAGTTCGTATTCAAACAAACTTCAGACCACTGAACAAACTGTTGTTTTATTCCTGCTACTAGCAAACACATTTCGTTTCATATGGCAAACACAAACACTTAGTTCAATGAAACGACTTTTGTTTTACAGTTTTCACTCTCTCTCATTTTTTTTTTTATAAATACTCAATAGCAATGTTGCCACTTAAATTGTGGTAATTTTCTCTTTTTTGTTACCTTTACAATAATATATATTTGTAAAGCATTTTTAAATTTAATTTAAATTTTTTTTCTTACAACTAAAATAAAATGAAATTTTATTGAAGTTTTAAAATTTACATTAAAAACAATTAATTTACTGAATGAATTAATGCACTGAATACAAACGAAGCAAATACAAAATTATAATGAAAGTTTCATGAACATCATTATACGTTTCATAATACATATATATTATATACATATAATTAAAAATATATGTAATACAAATATATCTGTGCCAATATGGAAAAGGTGCTTAAGTCGAAAATTGAAGTTTTCAGATATCCTAAGTTTTATGCAAGCAGTTTTTTGCTTTAAGCTTGTATATTATCGTATTTGTAGCAACTTTACTGCCTGCTCAACGTTCGCATAGAAAATTTCTATGAAAAACACTCAGTTTTAAAAATAGTTTTCATATAAAATTCTATTGTTGTACAGGCAGTTAATAGAGGCTCAAAGAAAATTTTTACAAAAATTTTTAGTACATAGAAAAAATTTTACACATTTTCTATTTGTAATAAACTCAATTTTTACTTATATCGACTTAAGGTACTCTTGAATATTGGCACAGATATATTTTAAAGCAGCTATTAAAAAAAAAAAATTTAACAGTTAGCAACTTTTGACCAGATGGAGATTTGTATTGAGGCCATTTTCTTAAAATTTCAGCCGTAAATTTTGAAACACTTGAACACAAGAATCTTCAATACCACAGATTACACACATATATGTTACAAGTGACGTGTGAAAAGGGCCGAAATCAGTTGCCAACCTTCGCGAGTATTTATACTCTGTTCGCTGACATCTAGATGTCTCTAGATCATTCTACTCGGCGAAATGTCTGTAACATTTGCGACATTTCTGGGCGAATCGAGATTTTATTATCTTACAGCGAATATCATTATGCATTAACACTGTGGCTGAATTTAAATTGATTTATACATCAACAAACTATAGCATACTTTATGGGTTAAAGATAATCTCAACACTATTATGTTATACATTGATCTATAACAATCATAACATTACATTTGTACTAGAAAATTCTGTACAGTGGGTTTACATTAAAAATATGCGAAACTTATACAATAACATTTTAAACTAATAAAATTACTAATAAGCTAAACTTATTCTTAACTAAAGTTACTTTCGTAACAATATATATAGATAGATATAGGCTAGATTTTATTAATTAATATATGATATATTGTATATGTATATATAATACAAAGAATATAAATGTACATGCATACATACACATGTATTTAATAAAACATAAATTTTTGATATTTAATTTTTAAATAGTTTTATTGTGAAAATCATATAACATGTTGAAATATATATGTTACATGGTGTTGGGAAATATAGAAACATGGTTTAAAAGATCGTTCCGAACAAAATAATATTTTTGAGATAATATTTCCAATAAACATTATGTCTGAGCATATATTTTTACTAAAGACGTGTTTGACACAATCATAACCACAAACATTAATGATAGTTTGTGATTGTGATTGTATTAACCATGTTTTTTCTTTGCGTGTATTTGTACTGGAGGCTTTTGACCACTTTTTACCATTATGTGTAATTTCCGATCGCTTACCAAAATTGTCCTTGCCGCTGAGGCAACACGTTGAGGTTTTATATTTGTTAGTGTATTGAACACAACTTTATTATTAAATGCAAAGGATGAGAGGGATTGCGTACAAGTAATAGGTTTAGCCGTTAGGTATTTACTATCGTCGATTCTTTTTTATTTCTGCATTTGTTTCGTTAACACTCGCTGTTATATATGCATTTGTTTTATTCTGTTTTATTGTTTTTGCATTATTAGCGATCATAAGAGTTTTTTTTACTTTACTGTTTACAGTTGTGCTCTTCTTATTATTTATTGGTTATCAACAACGAAAATAAAAAATATTTTCGCTCTTAATGTGTATAAGTATATGTATGTATATATGTATATACTAGGGATGCCAATCGGGACTGATTTTTGAAAATCCCGGGACTCGTGATTTTGGAAATCCTGATCCCGAAATCCCGTCATTTTAGGGATCCCTGGATTTTCCGGGATTCGGGATCAATGTGTTTCTTTAAGATGCTATTTTTTTTTTAATAAACAACACTTTTTGAATATTCAAAAGGTTACGTAACATAAATTTTTAAAAATGAAAACAACAAAACCATTTATTTTAAACATATGTTTATAACACTGGCCTCACCCATGATCAAACTGATCAGATTCTGAAAAAAGCTTAAAAAATATACGTATCGATTAGTTTTTCTAGATCAATTCATTTCGGTTTTTTGACAGCAATTTAATTTTTAATGTGAATTAAGTTGTGACGACATTAATACACTGCAAAGTGTAGTCCCTCATCGATCTCGATAGCTGAGTTAAAAACTGTAACGCTAAGTCGACTGCAGTACAGTACACCTCCAGGGCGAGGGCGAGATTCATTATCGATAATTAAGGTACGTTTGAAATTTATTTTAAAACAAAATGTTTATACAAATGTTTCTTAAAACAGATTTCAAGTTTAAATAATTTATTTATGAATACGTCAAACAGTGTTTATTTATAAAAAAATTATTTTATTTGCCGTATGTTTTTTAAGCAAATTTTTTATTATTATTGGACCGGAAGGAATATGAGCTATTTCATCAATATTACGACTTAATTGTTATAATTATATCAACTTTTATTCTTTAGTTTCTGAATAAAACTTTAATTGGATCGTGAATAATTTTTAGTTTTTGCTTGATATGTAACAATTATTTCTTGATTTCTATATTTTGCATATAAATAATCATTTTTATTTTGGTATTATGTCTTAAGCCAAAGCTGAACTTGCTAAACGTAATTGTAAAAAAGGCTTGAGATGTGAATCTTTAAATATCGTTTCCCCTTAAAATAATGGTTTTTATTAAGCAAAATACAAAAATCCAAAAATAGTCGTCATATATCAAGCAAAAATTAAAAATTTGAAATACTCGCTGTGTGCCAAAAACAAAAATTAAACTCAAAAATAAGAATTATTTGCTTTTTAATAATTTTTTTATATATATAGTATAAAAGTACATAAAAGTTGATACGTTAAAAATCCCGGGACTCATAAAAATAAATCCCGGGAATCGGGATTTATCAATCCCGAAAAATCCCGGGATTTCGGGATTCAGGATTTCCGGTTTGGCATCCCAAGTATATACACATATTTTTTATTTAAATAATTTAAATTAAAAATTATTTAATTAAATAAACATGAATATTAAAAAAAAAAATATGTGTATATAATTTAAATAATTTAAATTAAAAATTATTTAATTAAATAAACAGGAATATTAAAAAAAAAAATGTGTGTATATACTAGGGATGCCAAACCGGAAATCCTGAATCCCGAAATCCCGGGATTTTTCGGGATTGATAAATCCCGATTCCCGGGATTTATTTTTATGAGTCCCGGGATTTTTAACGTATCAACTTTTATGTACTTTTATACTATATACAAAAAAATTATTAAAAAGCAAATAATTCTTATTTTTGAGTTTAATTTTTGTTTTTGGCACACAGCGAGTATTTCATTTAAATTATTTAAATTAAAAATTATTTAATTCATGCGTCCATTCGCGTTTTTTTTTTTTTTTTTTTTTTTCAATGAGGACGATCGACTGAATGACGATAAGTATTAAATTTTGTTTGTATCTCTTTTAGTTTTGAAGATACAAGGTTACCGAATTTACCAACTATTACCCCCTAAACATTCGAATTTCGAAAAATTTCGTCTTAGGGAATCGATTTGTGGAGAGACCATGTTTTTGTCCGAATTTCAAGTTTTTAGCTGAGGAATCAGTAAGCCCGTCAGCCAGTGACTCAGTCAGTAACGTTACAATTTTATAGATAATATTTTATAGATATTAGGATATATTTTTGCAGAAAATATTACCCTAAAAGTCGGACAAATCGGCTCAGATACAAAAAAGTTATTACCAAAATATAATTTTAAAAAAAAAAAACACCTGTTTTCGGGAACCATACATCTTTCCGAGTCCAAGTTTTATTACCAAGGTAAATGGTAAATGGACGTTATATAAATCTGCCAAATCGAGTAAAAAAATTGCCGAGTTATGACAAAAACTAAAATCCAAAAATTTATCCTTTTTATAATTAAGCTGTTGTATGTCTTCACTCCCCTTCCCCCCTCGCCTTTTCCTTTCCTTTGTTTACATACACCAGCATAATGCCCAATATGACTTTCGTTATCACTCTGCTTTAAAAATTGTATAGATTTAACGAAACAAATAGAGGCTGGGAATTTTCGCATTTTACAAACTTGCAAAAACAGATAAATCTACGGAATGACAACACTGCCTATTGTAAAAAAAAACAAACATACACACATACATGACTTGCGCTTAAATCAGGGATTTCCAAAAATTTTTTGGTTGTGTATTAGTGAGTACCAGAGAGTAAAAAAATTGAGAGAATGCATTCATTTACAGCCGAAATAAAATGTTAGTAATATATTTTATAAGTTGTATAACACAAAGGTACAAAATTAAAAATTTTTTGTGTTGATAAAAAATGTGTAGCAATTATTTACCAATTCAATTTCGCTGATTTTAAAACTACTTTTTTCATTCGGAAGCTTTTTGACTCTAAATCAGTTTTAAATATCTTATCAAACAATTGTAAAAAAATTAAAGATTTTTATGTTTTAAAAATTCATAAAAAATAAATATTGCACGCAAATCACACTTTTAATAACATATTCCGTTCCTTCCTTAAATGTTGCATACCATATAAGGCATTGGATGTTACCAAAAGCGTTTTTGACCGCACAATATTTTTTAAGTGCCATCATAAAGTTTTTTCTGTTAACCTGAAACAAAAATATGTATTGAGGTACGTTCAGACTAATGAAATATTTGACGAAAATATTTGTTCTGATATTTGCTTCAAACTGTGTGAAACAAAAAAATATTTTGTTTAATGTTCAAACTAAGCTCAAACATTTGACAATTTTTTTTGATGAAACAGTTGGAAAAAAGTGTTAAATAAAATAAATTATTTCATGTTTGCCATGCGTTCAGACTAAAATAAATATTTGCATCAAATAATTATTTAATGAAAGTGTTCAAAAATAATAATATATTTCACAAATAGTAAAAATGAGCGCAAAAGCTAATTTATTTTTTTTATTCTGTGGAGCAGCATCTTTCATAGTGTTAGAACAGGAGAATGTAAAATATAAAAAAAACTGGAAGACAATGGGTAACGGGAACATGGCTAAAATTTGGGAAAAATTGCAAACTTGGATATAAACCCTTAAATATATTTGAAGTCTCTAAATCAGTTAAAAAACAAAATGTCGGGAAAAAAAATTTTTGCAAAAATAGCGAAAATTCGCGAAAAATTTAGATATTTCAAACAAGCCATAAAATTTATTAAAAGTGCCTAAAACTAAAAGGAATGGCAAAAATTCGATAAAAATTGTTAAATTAGCGGAAATTCGTAAAAATTTGATAATAGCGGTATGATAGCAAAGCCTAATAATTATTAAAAATCGTTAAAGCTCTAAAGATTTACAGTGAAAAATCGCTTCTTCGCGAGCATGGCTAAAATTCGCGAAAAATTGCAAACTTGGAAACAAACCCCAAAATATATTTGAAATTGCTAAATCGGTTAAAAAACAAAATGTAGGGGAAAAACAAAAAAAAAAAAATGTTGCAGAAATAGCGAAAATCGCGAACCATTTTTAATATTTCAAACAAGCCATAAAATTTAGTAAAAGTGCCTAAAACTATAAGGAATGGTAAACATTTGCTAATAGCGGCACGATACAAAGTCTAATAATTATAAAAAATCTTTAAAATTGTAAAGAATCCGAAAACTTACAGAAAAAATTGCTTCTATCCGGAACATGGCTAAAATTATTTGTCGTTGTTTGCTCTTACAATTTTTTTGTAATATCAAATAAATGTTTGCTCAAAAATTACTAAAATATTTGATTTTTTGTGTTCACACTATGTTCACATTGGACAAATATTTGTTTGCCGGCAAATACTTTTATTTGCTCAAAATCAGCTGTTATTTTATTTGATACTCAAAAATATTTTGTGTTCAGACTACGTTAATGAAATATTTGATGTTTGCTTTCAAATATTTCACCAGTCTGAACGTACCTTTAGTAGTGGTATACACAATTGTGCATAGAAATGGATTTCCCTGGTCTATTTTTTCAAAAATAAAATAAATTACATGAGAATTATAACGTGAAAAAGTTATTTTAGTAAAAAGTTAGGGGGTTCATAGTGGTAAGTAAAATAGAAAGGGTATTCACGTTGTTGGGTTACTCATACTTCAAACATCTGTGCATACATTTTAATTCTAGCTAATAGTATATCATAACTTTTTACAAAATTCCAAATGCGCACCTGAGTTTGCCTGCAAAAATGTATAGTCATTGTAACAGGTCAAAGTTACGTTAAATAAATACCATAAATTAGTAAGGTTAACTCTTTGGACTCGGTCATATAATTGTAGCATAAAAAAGTAAGCAATAAAAATAGTGCTAAACAATAAAGTTTCATTAATACATCAATAAAACACATCTTCTTACCCAAAAATGTTACCTGCTGTCACATTTGATTTTATATGTATAGGTTTACACATAAATTGTAGGAAAACAAGACTTTTTTAACTTGTTTTTTAAATATTTTTAAAGTGTTTTCAAAGAAAAAAACCTACCGACGCGATTGGTACAGAAAAAAAATGTTTTTACAAGCACAAAATACCAACAAATTCTTGTGGCTATTTTTTTTTTCTTAATAATTTCTGCATTTAGGTACGTCTTTTTTACGAAAGAAAAATGGACCCTTTTACAGGCATCAAAGATATTTTTTCACAAACAAAACACATATCGTTAGCTTAAATGCAAAACAATGTAGATATTATTTGAAAATTTGAAAGTTTTGTTGATTTGGATTCACGTTACATATATATTTTATATAATTTTAAGTTATTTACAAAATTATAAATGACGTATCATCAAATAAATATATAATTTTTTTAACAGCATAGTGTATAATCACACTCAATAAAAAAATTAGCAGAGGTTTTAATTCTTTTTATAAGAACACATTAATATTTTTAAACACCAAAACTGGGTAATCTGTTTTATAACGATTACCACGGTGTTAGTGGAATTAGTGATCAGATAATAATTTATAATAAAAATTTTTAGTATTGCATAAGAAAAAATAAAAAAGTGTTGTAAAATTATAAGAACCGAATCCATAAACGTATGTAAAATAAAACCTATAATAAATGTGACTATCAGCTTCTTCCACATAGGACTGTTAGACATTTTGAATTTTTTTATCTGAAATATTAAAAATTGCTTTTAAATCTCAAATAATTACCATTTTACAAAGTTCTTTGCTTTGCATGTAAACTTATGAAATGTTACATTATTCTACATTTTAGTCTTAAAATTAAAACTCTAAATAAAAATTGCACGCAAGGCATTGGATGTTACCAAAAGCATTTTTGACCGCACAATATTTTTTGAGTGTAAGCTGAAACAAAATAATATAGCATCCGCTAGACATGCACACTTGTCGAATTCACATCGACGACTGAATTGAAGAGTATAAAAATATGTGTTAGTAGTGGTGCGCACAATTGTGCAAAGAAATGGAAACCCCTGGCTTAAATAGACAACAGTGTATTAAACAAACCATCCCTGTCGGAAATTCAGTTAACTTTAAATTAACTGAAAGCTAACTATTTCTCAAGTAGTGGTGGTTGACACTTGCATTGCTTTTATATGAAATTAACTAACTATTTTAACATTGCGATGTCCTAGGAAGTAGTCAATTGTCCGACTCTGCACTACTTACAGTTAACTTAAAAGTTAACTTTTTGTAGCTACCCAGCAAAAACTTTATAAAAATATATAGTTACACAAAAGTCAATAAAGTAAATTTTTTTTAATTTTTTTTTTTTATTATTTTTTTAATTATTTTTTTTTTTTATTTTTTCTTATTTTATTTTACTTTATTTTATTTTTTCTTATTTTATTTTACTTTATTTTATTTTTTATTTTTTTTTCTGTCTCTGGTGGGATTCGATCCCGCAACCTCGGTGCTGATAGTCTAGCTCGCTACCAGCTAGTCTACCGGGCAGTGTAGTTTTTGTATTAAAAAACTATGTTTTTTGACTATAATGACTATAATGACGTTTGTTTGTTAATCGACTTGGCTCCCTCTACTTAAAATTTTAAGTATTAATATACAGTGTTTGTAGGTATACACTTTGGTTAATGTAAATTTTGCATTGCTTAGTAGTTGGCTTTAAGTTACAGCCAATTCACATGAGGGCTTTTACGACGTCGCTTTGTCGACGTCTCTTTTGGTTTGATGGCGAGCGGTGTAGAGAAGAAAGAGGGGTAAACAAAACGACTCGTTTTGTGTTTTTCATGTCGTTTTCTTATATTTCTCTTCAAACTTATTTCTCTTCTTCTAGTTTTGTTTTATTCTTTTTCTTACTTTGAAGCGTCAGGTTGCAAACAAATACGGAAATAATAAAAAAGAATACAAAACAAGAGTTTGAGCTTTAATTTAAACATATTTTTTACATATTTCTTATTTAAAAAAAAAACAGTTGATTTTTCTCATTAAGAAAAATATAAATTTCTTAATGAGAAAAATAAACTAAAGCAGATTTACCGATAAAACAATAAAAATCAACCCTGGTTGCAAATAAAAATTTAAATTAAAAAAAAGCGACATGCCACTAAAAGTCATCATATAAATGCAATAGGTTTTTGGAAGTTGCTTCAAAAGGGAATTGAGAAAAAACGACGTCGTAAAAGCCTCCATGTGAATTGGCTGTTAGTCCATACAAGCTAACTTAATGTTGGCTTTTTTTGTAGTTAGCTACTCATTTGACGGCAGGGATTATACTGAATATATATTATACTAAAGGTTTTCATAGAACCTGCTTTCATAGCTCAGTTGTCTAATTTGCATGTTAGAAAGCGGGATCGAATCCAGATTTTTTAAAAAAAAAAAATTTTTTTTAATTTTTAATGTCCTTAAAACGATTTAAAAATATATTTAGCGGTTTTTGCGCTTTAAGTTCATTCGTACTGACGAAAACAATGACAGAGTTTGTTTTTCGTTCATGCATAAGTATGTATAAAATAGTTTCAATTGATTTTAGTACTGTAAATATATATGTATGTTCTATGTGCGAACATATGTGCAAAAATTACTTAAGCTTGGTACAGACGGTGGTCAGAACTAACAATTTTATTAGTAAAATGTGCGTACATGTCGTACATAAATAGAAAATTGCTGCAAAAGATAGTTTATCTAGGAATCATTTAAATCAACTTGAGTCATTTTCATAAATTCTTTTTGTGGCGACGCATAGGTACTTTTAATGTTTGTTTGTATTTTAATTTCACTTTTTTCACTACAACAAAAACAACGATTGCCTTCCTTGCAGATAACGAGACTAGTCCATACATGCGTGTAAAGAGTAGTCCATAAAGGAGTAGGAGTACTCCAAAACTAGTCCAATTATTTGGTTAAAAGGTGGTCTATTTAACATTACGATGTCCTAGGAGTGGACCATATAACCCACCGAAGTAGTCCCTAAACTACTTCATTACTTGGTATTTCTATTTTTTTTATTTTTTTCACAAATCTTAAAAAACTTTCCTGTTTCACTTTTAAACAAACAATTACGTATACATCATGCAGTTGTTGGCAGCACTGCATGTTAATTTGTCTAATATGGTCCATACTACAGTACATTGGACCATGTTGTAAGTAGTCCATTTAAGCCATAATGAACCACGTAGCCCAATATTATCTGCAGGGTTTATACAGCTGGAATCATGGCAACATCCAGTTATGCGTTTTGAATTTATTTATTTTTTTGTTTTAGGCAAATTGACGATTTAAATGGGCCAAAATACCTTTGATAGGACCAAACAATTTTTAAAAAACATTTGATTATTATGTTTGTATTTAAATAACACCAATAGTGATACTTAGTAATATAGAACATGTGTTTATATTATTAAAAAAAAAACTAAAAAAAAAAAAACAATAATTCACATTGTTTAAAAGTGTTTTTGTTAATTTTTGTTTCATTTTAATATTACATACTTTACCGTAGGAACTAGAGTTTTTCGTCGCACTTCTTGGATTCCCAGGAAAGTAAAAAATAAAAATCCTTTTCCCGGGATCCCGGGATTGCCGCCGGGACTAACTTATATGCCTAATTCTCCAATGAAACTAATATTTCTTACTGTTCTTAAATAGTAATATCTAGTATTTAGCAAAAAGAAAAAAAATTTCAAAATAAACTTATTTTAAGACTTTATTATTATAAAATTTTTTTAAGACACTTAAGAGGTTATTTTTGATGCCAAGAGAAATAAATAAACGTTTAAGCAAATTCAGAGTTCATTTGGCGGATAGGATCAACATTTGCATAATAACACTGAAAGTATGGAAGTATTCGGGGAATATAACTTCTGGAGGGGCGAATAGGAACTGAACACTAAACATTCGAAGCAGGGCTGTGGAGCGGCCTGCCATATTTGCCGATTTATCGGCATTTTGCCGATTTTTTGCCATAAAATTGGCAAAGTGCCGATTTGCCGATTTTTTAATAAACTCTTAAATCACGGTAACTTTGCTTGTTAACGCGTAATTTATTAATTTTTTGGTAACTTTGGAGCATTTGTCATAACCTATACAAACAAATGGAAAGTCTTTTTAAAACTGTATTAACTAATTTTATAAAAAACGATTAAAAAATTAAATTTACTTAACGGAGTTTATGAACACAAAGAATTTTTTGAACTTTGATGAGGAGTATTTGGGCTAATTGGCTAATGAGTTACTATCAAAATTAAAACTCAACAAAAGCGAAATTAACAAAATTGTTAATCACAGTATTAATTTTTATATAGAACTTTTGAATAAAAAAATAAAAACGTTTTGATTTTGAACAAAATCTTATAAATCTTTATATATGATTAATCCTAACAAAATTATGAAAAAGGAAAATATTTCTTTTAGGGAAATTCTGAAAGAATTCCTAGCTTTATTTCTAAAAAAGAAAAACAAATTTTAAGCCCCGAATTTAGAGAGTTAAAAAATTTAAACTTTAAAGAAGAATTAAAGTAAATTTGCAAACTTTTTGGCAAAAAACTTTAGACTTAAAACGTGGGGATTCTATGAATGCATTTCCAGTGCTGTCAAAGTTCGTACAACAAATGATGGTCCTTCCACATTCTTCCGCAAATGTGGAAAGAGTTTTTAGCCAAGCCAACCTTAATAAAACCAAATTTCGATGTTCCTTGGAAAATTAATCCTTTCAAGGAATTCTTTTTTCTAAAGATTCCCTAAAATTTAATAATGCAAACTGTTTTAATGTTGATCTTAAAATGGGTTTAATTAAACTATTAAACTCAAATATGTGTGTATAAAATGTTGAAAAAAATGTTTCAACTATAAAAACAATTTTAACCTAATTCACAAATTTTTTTTAAATTAACTACAGTTGATATAAAGAATAGAAAAATATTCTTTTAATCAATTTTTATGTTTTTATATGGGTTATATGTAAGTTAATGCTGAATTAATTTGTTTTTTTTTTTTTTTTGTTAATAAAAATATGTTTTATTGTTCTTAAAAGGTATAATTTTTAATTTTCCGATTTTTTTTTTGAACCTATGCCGATTTTTTATCAAAATGATCTTGGACCCCTGCTGTGGCGTTGAAGAGTCGGAGTTGAGGTTGTTGTACAGACTCCGGAGTCGGAGTCGTAGTACCCACAAAAACTCGCGACTCCGACTCCAAATATATGAGAGCTATAAATTATTAATTAATCTTGATAAAAACGGACGTCAGTATAAAAAATGCTTCCGGCTTGAACCAATTGGACGATAAACTCTTAAATCACGGTAACTTTGCTTGTTAACGCGTAATTTATTAATTTTTTGGTAACTTTGGAGCATTTGTCATAACCTATACAAACAAATGGAAAGTCTTTTTAAAACTGTATTAACTAATTTTATAAAAAACGATTAAAAAATTAAATTTACTTAACGGAGTTTATGAACACAAAGAATTTTTTGAACTTTGATGAGGAGTATTTGGGCTAATTGGCTAATGAGTTACTATCAAAATTAAAACTCAACAAAAGCGAAATTAACAAAATTGTTAATCACAGTATTAATTTTTATATAGAACTTTTGAATAAAAAAATAAAAACGTTTTGATTTTGAACAAAATCTTATAAATCTTTATATATGATTAATCCTAACAAAATTATGAAAAAGGAAAATATTTCTTTTAGGGAAATTCTGAAAGAATTCCTAGCTTTATTTCTAAAAAAGAAAAACAAATTTTAAGCCCCGAATTTAGAGAGTTAAAAAATTTAAACTTTAAAGAAGAATTAAAGTAAATTTGCAAACTTTTTGGCAAAAAACTTTAGACTTAAAACGTGGGGATTCTATGAATGCATTTCCAGTGCTGTCAAAGTTCGTACAACAAATGAGGGTCCTTCCACATTCTTCCGCAAATGTGGAAAGAGTTTTTAGCCAAGCCAACCTTAATAAAACCAAATTTCGATGTTCCTTGGAAAATTAATCCTTTCAAGGAATTCTTTTTTCTAAAGATTCCCTAAAATTTAATAATGCAAACTGTTTTAATGTTGATCTTAAAATGGGTTTAATTAAACTATTAAACTCAAATATGTGTGTATAAAATGTTGAAAAAAATGTTTCAACTATAAAAACAATTTTAACTTAATGCACAAATTTTTTTTAAATTAACTACAGTTGATATAAAGAATAGAAAAATATTCTTTTAATCAATTTTTATGTTTTTATATGGGTTATATGTAAGTTAATGCTGAATTAATTTGTTTTTTTTTTTTTTTTGTTAATAAAAATATGTTTTATTGTTCTTAAAAGGTATAATTTTTAATTTTCCGATTTTTTTTTTGAACCTATGCCGATTTTTTATCAAAATGATCTTGGACCCCTGCTGTGGCGTTGAAGAGTCGGAGTTGAGGTTGTTGTACAGACTCCGGAGTCGGAGTCGTAGTACCCACAAAAACTCGCGACTCCGACTCCAAATATATGAGAGCTATAAATTATTAATTAATCTTTATAAAAACGGACGTCAGTATAAAAAATGCTTCCGGCTTGAACCAATTGGACGACAATCAGATAGTGTTTTGCTTTTATTTTTAGCAATTTAAATTAACTGTTTGTGTCGAAATTAAATTATTTTCAGATTGTTCTGGAAATTATAGTGTCCCAGCCGGTTGTCCACAGGACTCATGTCTTTCTCCGATACTTTATAATTTGTATACATATGATCTTCTCCAACTTGATTATTGTACAGTGTCAATTTTTGCAGATGATACTGCAACTATTTGTTCGGATATGTTTGTTGTTGATGTTGTAACAAATTTGCAAAGAGCTTTAGTGGAGATTACAACTTATTTTAAGACATGGAAAATTATGTTGAGCAGTGAGAAAATACAGGCAATATTTTTTACAAAGAAAAGGAAACCTTGTTACGTCCCCCAAGTTTCTATCAATATTAATAACCATTTTATTCCATGGGAACAAAAAGTAAGATATTTAGGTGTCATACTCGATCCTAAAATAAAATTTAAGGATCACATACCATATGTTTTAAATAAGATAAATATTCTAATTCTTATACTGTATCCTTTTATAAATCGAAATTCAAGATGAAATATAGCAAACAAGCAAATAATTATCAAGGCAATATTTCATGCATATCTTTCATGTCTTACGCAGCTCGTGTTTGGGCAAATAGTGCAAATGTCACATTAAAAAGCTACAGATTTCTCAAAACAAATTACTGAAGATGATTTATAATCTTCCTTGGCATATCTCTACCAATAGGCTCAATGAACTCGCAACTATAGAACTAGTAGAGGAAAACTTAAATAGACTCACAGATAACTTTTATCTGCGTTGTAGTAACTCTGAATATGCGCATATTAATGGTTTATTACCACCTTAGTAGATGTAAGCTCGTAAAATAAGTTTTATCTTAAAGCATTTAAAAATGTTTTAAATAGGTTTTTTGTAAATTTTTCCCTCCAAACTTTGTATATATTAAAGGGATGCATGAATAACTTCATTCATGAACATACTGAAATGTTTATTCAATGAAGTTCGTATTCAAACAAACTTCAGGCCACTGAACAAACTGTCGCTTTTTTCATGCTACTAGGACCCCTTTCAGACAAGCAAAGTTTACTTTGCAAAGTCTTGAGTTTATAGAAGAGAAGGGAAAAGAGTATAGCGGGGGAGTACATACTTTGCTGTACTCGCAAAGTCGTTTTGTTTTTCGTTCGTAGATTATACCTGAAGTTGGCTGCAACTTTATATTTATATACAGCGTTACCAGAATCTTTGGTATAAAAATTGTCTAAAAATTGTCATATGGCGAAAGAAATCATATTTTGAAGAGGAAAATCTTAAATTTTTTTTTCTTAATTTAAATTTTTTAAAACAAGGACAAAATAGTAAGAACTATTAATTTTTTATAAAACCATACTTCTTATTATTTAAATTGAAATACATAAAAACATAATTCGTCAGTAAAACTTTATAAAAATACATTTTTTCTTTTCACCTATTTCCGATGTACTAAAGAATTATTTACTTCTTAAGGTACGTTCAGACTAATGAAATATTTATCGAAAATATTTGTTCTGATATTTGCTTCAAACTGTGTGAAACAAAAAAATATTTTGTTAATGTTCAAACTAAGCTCAAATATTTGATAATTTTTGTTTGATGAAACAGTTGGCAAACAGTGTTAATAAAATAAATTAATTCATGTTTGCCATGCGTTCAGACTAAAAGAAATATTTGCATCAAATAATTATTTAATGAAAGTGTTCAAAAATAAAAATATATTTCTCAAATGGTAAAAATGAGCGCAAAAGCTAATTTTTTTATTTTATTCTGTGGATCAGCATCTCTTTTAGTGTTAGAACAGGAGAATGTAGAAGAAGAAAAAAATGGAAGCCACTGGGTAACGGGAACATGGCTAAAATTTGCGAAAAATTGCAAACTTGGAAACAAACGCTAAAATATATTTGAAGTCGGTAAATCGGTTAAAAAACAAAATGTCAAGAAAAAAACAAAAAAAATGTTGCAAAAATAGCTAAAATTAGCGAAAAAATTTAAATATTTTAAACAAGCCATAAAATTTATTAAAGGTGCCTAAAACTAAAAGGAATGGCAAAAATTCGATAAAATTTGCTATATTAGCGGAAATTCGCAAAAATTTGCTAATAGCGGTATGATAGCAAATAATTATTATAATAATTATAGCCTAATAATTATTAAAAATCGTTAAAGCTCTAAAGATTCAAGTGAAAAATCGCTACTTATCGAGCATGGCTAAAATTCGCGAAAAATTGCAAACTTAGAAACAAACCCTAAAATTTATTTGAAATCGGTTAAAAAAACAGATTGTCGAAAAATAACAAAAAAAAAAATTTTTTTCCAAAAATAGCGAAAATTCGCGAAAATTTTTTATATTTCAAACAAGCCATAATATTGATTAAAAGTCCCTAAAAGTATAAGGAATGGCGAAAATTCGGTAAAAATTGCTATATTAGCGGAAATTCTCAAAAATTTGCTAATAGCGGTATGATACCAAAGTTTAGTACTCATAATTATTAAAAATAGTTAAAGCTGCAAAGAATCACAGAAAGAAATCGCTTCTTTTGCGAACATGGCTAAAATTCGCGAAAAAGTGCAAACTTGGAAACAAACCCTAAAATATATTTGAAATTGCTAAATCGGTTAAAAAACAAAATTTAGGGGAAAAACAAAAAAAAAATGTTGCAAAAATTGCGAAAATTCGCGAACCATTTTAATATTTCAAACAAGCCATAAAATTTAGTAAAAGTGCCTTAAACTTTAAGGAATGGCAAAAATTCTATAAAAATGTCTAAATTAGCGGTAATTTGCAAAAATTTGCTAATAGCGGCACGATAGCAAAGTCTAATAATTATAAAAAATCTTTAAAATTGTAAAGAATCCGAAAACTTACAGTAAAAATTGCTTCTATCTGGAACATGGCTAAAATTATTTGTCGTTGTTTGCTCTTTCAATTTTTTTGTAATATCAAATAAATGTTTGCTCAAAAATTACTAAAATATTTGATTTTTTGTGTTCACACTATGTTCACATTGGACAAATATTTTTTTGACGGCAAATACTTTTATTTGCTCAAAATCAGCTGTTATTTTATTTGATACTCAAAAATATTTTGTGTTCAGACTACGTTAATGAAATATTTGATGTTTGCTTTCAAATATTTCATCAGTCTGAACGTACCTTTACAAATACATTTAAAACAAAAACAAAGTTTTTAGAATTTGTTTTTGTTTTAAATGTAGTTGTTCGAAAGAAGGAATTCTTTCGCACATTGGAAATAGGTTATAATATGCCTTTTTTAATATTTTTATGTCCAGAAATAATGATGCAATTTTGTGTATTCTAGATACTGGGTACAAAAGTGTGCAGCACCAACACACATCAAGCTGATGCAAAACTTCATTGTTTTAAAAATTGACTGTTTAAGTAATCGTGTATTTTCTATAAGCAAAATTAAAGTAAAAATCAGAATTTCTAAAAATAAAAAATCATCATTTGAGAAAAAAATCTTTAATCATATTTTTGTTTGAAAAAATAAAAAAAAAATATGATAAAATCATCATTCTGGCAACGCTGTTTATATATTATATTCAAACAAGAGAAAACAAAAATTTGTCAAATTAAACTTTGTGTGTCTGAGCACCAAACAAAGTTTAAAAGAGAATTCAACAGACTTTGTCAAAGTAAACTTTGCCTGTCTGAAAGGGGTCTAGCAAACACATTTCGTTTCATATGTCAAACACAAACACTTTGTTCAATGACTTTTGTGTACAGTTTTCACTCTCTCTCATTTTTTTATATAAATCAGGGATGTTAAATCGGGTTTTAAGTTTTGTACCAACTATCAAATAAAAATGTACTTTTTAGACCTTCTGGGTACCATTTTTCTTTTAATTTATTAAAACTTTTTTGTTGTTTTAATAATAACATAATAACATAAAAATTCAATTGTACACAAAAAAACAAAGCTTAACATTAATATGTACTTAATATGTATGAATTAAATAAGGTACATAAAAGTCTTATAAATATATGAGATCAATATATGTTTATATCAGACTTGATAGTGTTGGCACATGTAGTCTGTTTCTTTCCTTAGTTTTAATTCTATTTTGAAAAGAAAAAACTTTCCACATTTGCAGACGAATGTAGAATGGATAAAATTCCAACAACAACTCTAGAAATGTCAGGAAATATATTGACATTCATCTCATTCTGTAAATTAGCTACTGCCGACCAAAATCTACAACTGTTTTTAGTTTTTAATGACTGCAGTTGCTCGACATCAGCTAAAGCTCTAAATTGATTATTGATTGAATCAAAATTTACAATTTCATTCGGGATAATTTTTACTACTACTTGTTTTACCTGAAATAATATTTTCAGGAGTAAATTTATGGAACCACCTTAAAACTTCGTTACTGAAGTTGACTTTGGTTCTCTGAACTGCGAAAATTTTATATAAAATGGTTTTTATTTTCTTTCATTTCTCTAACAATATCAATATTGATATTATTTGTAGAAATATATATATCCACTTCTGTTCCGCAATAAATTTCTTTAAAGGACACGTGCTTTTTGTAAAGGCCCTCGATGAAATTACGTGCTATTTGGCGAAACAAAAACGTTAGCCTTTGTAAAAAATACATGCATTCGTGCATCTTTTGATTGCATTTCTAAATTAAGCATGTTAATAATTTTAAATGCATACTGCACAAATAAAAAAATGCAATTTGAATAAAGGATTTTAAAATCCTGATGAATGAAATAATAATTAAAAAAATAAATGCAACGAATAGGACTCAATAATTTGTTTGCTATACTAAATATTAAAAAAGGGGTAACTATGACAAATTCTTAAATTGTACCAACTGAGTCACGGTAGTACCACGGTACTTAAGAAGATAAAAATATACCAAAAAAGTACAATTGTACCAACTTTAACATCCCTGATATAAATTCTCAAAAGCAATGTTGCCACTTAGTAAATTTATGTAATTTTTTTCTTTTTTGTTACCTTTACAATAATATATGTAATTTGTAAAGCATTTTTTAATTAAATTTAAATTTTTTTTCCTAACAACTTTTTTATGTTCTTCCAAGCAAAACACATTGCTAAAAATGTTTTTGAAAATAAAATGAAATTTTTTTTGAAGTTTTAAAATTTACATTAAAAACAATTAATTTACTTTGAAAACAAAGACAAATTTGTATTATTTTTATTTTAATATTAATGTACTTCCTTATCTTGTTACTTTTACTCTTCATGGTTATTTTTGTTTTTTTTTTTTATATTTCCTAATGTTTTTCATTTCTTTCAACTGGCAATACTGACTTTAAAATAAATGTGTCATTCCATGAACTTATTCGACATTTATTCAGTGGTTATTTTGTTTCAGAGTTGTTTGTATTCATATTCTCTTGCTTAAGTAAACAAAAACACTGCATCTTATTCGTCTCTTAAATTTCGTGTGTTTGTTGCTTTCATTTCGTAGTTATTCATTGCACTGAATACAAACGAAGCAAATACAAAATTATAATGAAAGTTTCATGAACATCATTATTAAGTTTCATGCAGATGTTTAGTATATATATGTATATAATTTTATAAATTAAGTTTAATTGTTAAGAAGAAAAAGAAACAATCTTAAACTCTTTGTATATATACATATATAACATAAAAGAAATAATGGTAATAATATTTTACAAATAAATGAATTGAATTCAGGAGTGGTAAATTATGGAGTTATTATCACGAAATCCTGTAGAGTGATTTCTGTTATTAAAAATCTAAATGGAACAAATTTCAATACAGTTGTGAAATTTGCTTTAGCGTTTAAAGTGCTTTTCAGAAGGCTGCTTAATATGGGATCTAAGGTAAATATGGACCGATGCATGATAATTTTTTTGGGCATACGAACCAAAATTAGATCAAACTTTACCCCAATATCTATATCTGCTACGGTTTTAGTCATATTTAAAAAATTTTCCAGAGCGAGCATAATATTGGACATTATATGGTAAATTATGGCCCGAGCTTCACGAAATTTTATTGTGTGTTTCTTAGTTCTATAAATCTTTGACGTACTAAACTGTTTTCCGAGAGTAGGTTTTGTTATGCGGCCTACGGTAAAGTATGGACCGATCTTCACGAAATTTTAAAGATTTCTAGCCTTATAAAACTGTGACGTAGAAAATTTAAGACGAACTAAAGTGTTTTCCGAGTGTAGGGTTTATATGGGGCCTATAGTATATTATGGACCGATCTTTACAAAATTTGACAGTGTGATTTCTAGTCCTATAAAACTATGACGTAGCACATTTTAATATGATAGCAATATTTATTACGGTTTTAGACGTGCAGTATAATTTCTAGTTATAGTTTGTTTGTGCAAAATCTTATATCATGTCGTGCATCTTTTATGTGTGTCCACCTTTTATGTTAGTTATTGTTTTTTTTTTTTTTAACAGATGGACATGGCTAAATCGGCTCAGAATTACTCAAGGCGCCAGAATATATATACTTTGTGGGGTTTTAGATGCATAAAAAAAAAGTTTTACACGGAATGACAAACTTAGTATGCCCTCTTTCACCACTAGTGGTGGAGAGCTAAAAAGAGCTTAACGTCAAAAAAGGACCAGTCTCATATACATTTAGCATCAAGGCTAGAGTAGGAGTTGGAGTCGGTGTCGCACTTAAAAAATTTCGATGTTTGGAATCGGAATCGGAGAACTTCAGTTCACCGTATTAAACAACATATTTATTTGCAGTTTTTTTCCTAATCAGCAGTGGTCAAAAAGTTTTTTGTGTAACTTGTTTTATGAAAAAAATCTAGTTTAACTTTCTTTGACAGAAGTCTACAGAGCGCGCGCGCACTAACGCGTGCTATGTACTTCTACCTTAAGTTTGTCATTCCATGTGAATCTTTCTTAATTTTCATCTAAGATCCCATGTAGAATATATACATTCTGGTTCCTTAAATAATACTAAGTCTGTTTAGCCATTTAGGTGGTCTGTTTATAGATCTTCTTGGATGTTTGGGGTTGAATTCCAGCAGAATCGGTTCGGTAGGAAAATAGCTATGCTCGTAAATGTAAAAAACAAAAATAAATAGATGGCAAAGTCGTTTTATATGTCACTAAGTTTCGTCAATGCCGACCCGTTATTTTTCTATGGCCCCATATTAAGACCACTCTCGGAAATCATGTTAGTATTGACAAGAGCGTGACGAATATAGCTTTTGTGGTGAAATTAAGCACAATACACTTACATAAGACTAGAAATCACACCACTAGATTTTGTGAAGATCGAGTCTTAATTTATCGTACGTCCTATTAAAACATACTCTCGGAAAACACTTTATTACGCCTAAAACCGCAAAACTTAATAATATTGTTGTAAAATTTAGCCCACTACAGCTTGAAATATATCATTAATTTACCATCTATATATATAAAAATAAGTCCGTATATGTACGTCGCCGAACTACTCATAAACGCGTCGTGCGATTTCAACCAAACTTATACACTACGTAGGCAGTGGCCCATATATGGTTTATATGAAGTTTGGTTGAAATTTTCGGTCTGGGGGCGGAGGGGCGTGGCAAAATCCATAACTTGAGAACGGCTTGACCGATTTGAACGATTTTTTCTTTAAAATTATCGCCATGGTCCAACTTAGAAAATTTTGGCCGCCCACTTTTACGCCCACTTTTTTTGATTTACCTAAAATCAGAAAACGGCTCCATCGAGTTGACTAATTTTTCTTTCAAATGTTCGTATTAATCAACTTTAAGTTTTCATCGAAAGAAAAATTTACCACGCCTACTTTTACGCCCACTTTTTCTATTAAGCGCATAACTGGAGAACGGCATGACCGATTCCAACGATTTACCATTTGAATTCAAGCGGCTCCAATTCCCTTTGCGTCTTGCCTTTGCTATTACCATCAACAAAGCACAAGGCCAATCATTGACTATTGCTGGCTTAAAAGGTCATGAACAATTTGATCGAAGCAACAATTTTAAAGGGGAAGTTTAAAGGTGAAGATGTATTGATTCCACGAATTCCAATGATTCCATCAGATTCACCTTTTGAATTCAAAAGACTACAGTTTCCAATACGTCTTGCATTTACTATTACAATAAATAAAGCGCAAGGGCAATCGTTGGAATTGTGCGGAATTGATTTAGAATATCCTTGCTTTTCACACGGCCAGTTATATGTTTCGTGCTCACGTGTTGGCAAGCCTTCAGTTGTCTTTATCTACACAACAACTCATGGCAAAACCAAAAATGTTGTTTACGAAAGAGCTCTAAGATAGTTTAAGTGATACATAGTCTAAGCTTGTAAGAAACTAGAATTAAAAGTTGAATAATAGGGAACAAAACCAACTTTATTAAAAACAAGTGTGTTTCTTTTCTTATTTTGTTTTGCCGTGCGAAGTAGGCAACGGGCCCGCTAGTTGGCCCTATATAAAGCCCATCCTTCAATATCAGCTTAATAGATTTACTAAAATTTAAACAAAAGTTATTCTTCAAAATTTCCCGGGAATCTCGCAATTGAAACTCTAATAGGAACACAATTGCACCGTTTGAACGTAGTAGTACAATATTCTATACAAACGCACAGAATAAATGGCTCATACGTAAAAGCTTATCTACGTCGTATATCGACTAATATAATCGATCTAATTCTATTTCGTACGCCGGTTGCGAGTGTATTGTCATCAGCGTTGCCATATTTTTTTTTTTTTTTTTTGAAAATAACTGCAATTTAAGATGAAAAAACCTGAATTTTATTAAAAAAAACTGCTCTTAAAAATTGCCAGAAAAAATATATGATTTACTTCATTTTTTTTAATATACACGTATACAGAAACAAATACAATATTACATAAATTATTTACGAATATCGTTACTTTGTAGTCTAGAAGAAAGAGAGTGGAATTAAGAGCGGTACATAAGGAAATGTAGTCTTGCGATTTGTTTTGTTTCCTCATTTAATACAAAATTCATTTTAATTCGGGCTCAGATTTGAAATTTGTCAAGTGAACATACATAATAAGTTGCTGCAATAAAATTTACAATGTAAACTAAAATTGCATCTTTAAAAATTAAACATCAAAAATCACAAAATGTAAACAAGGACATAATTAAACTTTCATAAGTAACAGCTAAATAAATAAACTTCTCAAACGGCTTGACAAACGTTTAAAAATTGTACGTTTGTACAATTCTCTTGTGTTGTTAATAGGGTTATTTGACAAACGGTTCAATCATTTTTGTAGAAAAATCTAAATTTTGGTATATTTTTCCAACTGTTGGCGCTACCTAGCGCTAAATTTAATCATTTAAGTAAAAATTTTGAAAACGAAGAAACATAAAAATTTTGAAGAATAAAAATATTTTATAAGTATTTATTGAAAGATGATTAATTAGGCTTGGGTGGTTTATTTGTTAACGGAATTTGTTAACATTTGTGTTTTTTGCTTGGCTATTAAAGCCTGCCTCCGTTTAACGAGTATGTATTAAGCAAATTAGGTAAGATTATGGCTTAAGAAATAAAAAAGAATATAACAAAATTTAAATTAAAAAATTTTAATGCAAAAACTGAAAAATCTGCACAATTTACAAAAAAACGTTTTTTTTTAACAAAAAACTTAAAAACTGCTCAGTGCTTAGAAAAATGCAGATAAATCTGCACATTTGGCAACGCTGATTGTCATAGAAAATAAAAATTCAAAATATAAAATCAAATTATTTTTGTGTTTTCAAATTGAATATTTGAAAATAAAATAATGGTTCCTTCGGAACCGAACAATTTTATAATCTTATAAACATTTAAAAATAAATATATCGGACTTGTTCAACAATAGTGTATTAACTCAAAATTTATATTTTTTCACTATTTGGAAAAAATCCACATGCAATCTTAATATCTACCCGCTGTAAAAATATATGTAGTGGCTATTTTGTCTTCTTTTTCGTAATGAAACCGTAGTTGATATGCCTTAAATATAAAATTAAAAATTGTTTTTCTAAAAATTTTGAGTTAATATAGTATTGTTGAACAAGTGCGAAATGTAATAAATAATAGAAATAAACTGTATCTTAAACAAACACTCTGAAAGGAGTAGATATCTGTAATATTTTAATGTATTTAATGTAAAACTTCTAAAACGTCGTGTGAATTAGAATTTTTCATATAGGTACATATTACATATTATAATATTACTCAAAATAAGGCCTTAAATTTGAATGCAAATATGGCCTGTTTCACTAACTTGCTCGCTTTTTCGCAAACTTAAAAAAAACATTTTAATATCCTTTTTATTGTCAATTTTCCCTTCATACTAACATATCACAAATTTATATCACGAAGTATGCTATACGTTCAATATTTTTCATATGATCCGCGATCAAGATCATGGATCACATTAAATTTGGCTATTCTGCAATATGGATTGCGTTCCTTCAATACTGCATTACGTCCAAAAATGGATCGAATTCATATATGTGTATATTAAACATGTAACAGTTCCCCCTAAGGTTTGGCCGCAAAAGACAAACCACGGTAACGCTGCTGTACATAATTTTTGACAGCATTGGGTTCTTTACACAAACAAATTTGCCTGTTTTTGTTGTATTGTTGTACAACAACACCTAGCGCTGCCACCTTGTAGTAATTTCACCATGGTAAGCACAATTAATGTGCTGTTTTCACAACACAAGTGATTGAACGTGTTGTAAAATTTATATGAAAAGCACTCAGTGTTTTTAGTGTTTTTCATACAAATTTTACTACACGTTCAATCAATTGTATTGTGAAAACATCACATAAGATTTTTCTAATATTATTTGCATAAGAAAATAAAAAACATTTTCGACGGAATTGTGAGTAAATAGAGATGCACTCCATTACGTACTACGTTCTTATGACGTACGACTAAATTGTGTTCCTAGGGTTATGTTTTACAAATACCATTGCACAAATGCCATACGAAATTTTATTTTTCAATACAAAATTAATTTATGTATGAAGCATTTTTGTTATATCGTCAGCTCAGAATTGGTTTGGCGCATATGCCAAAAAGTCGGAGTGGAGAAAAACGCCAAAGAAGATTTACATGAAGATATCTCAAAATGTACCCGATAGAATTTTTTTATATTTTTACCACTGCTTCCGGTATATGTTTTGAAGAAAAATGTAAATTTTTGCGCACTTTCATGAATAAAGTTAGAATTTAAAAGTATTTTTTTGAAAATGAAATATATTGTTTTGTGCCGCATACGCCACTTTTCTAAAAAAAATTAAAAAAAATGGCTTTTTGTGCTGCATACGTATAATTATTGCTGTGTATTGAGTAACTTATTGTTGAGATGAATGTTTCTATATTTACAATCTAATAAAAAGTCAACATTAATGAAATTTTTTTTTTATTTGGTTTTATTTTACAAAACGATATGTAAACGTATTATTTTCAAAATAATAAAAAAATCAGTACTTCTTTACGGTTGACCTTGAACTGCGGCGTTTTACAGGATGCCGTGTAACAAATTTAAAATAGAACTTGGATTTTTCGTCGTCAGACATGTTCCAAATGACTGATGAATCTGCATGCGGTCATCAACAGAGAAAAGACTTTCGCAATTAAGAAAGCAATTACTACAAGGTGGTTTCATAGTTTTTGCTGGAGATTCTTTCTTATTTATAGAAACGTAAGCTTGTCCAGATTCTCGAAGCCGTTTTCTTACGTTACGTTCCCACAGTTCAGGGTTTGTTTGCCTTTTCTTTGATGACGATGGAAGGATTCTGAATAACATATGAATGTATATAAGTAATGAACTTTTATTTTCAAATAAAACAAAATAATATTTAAGTATTGTTTTCCATTTGTGGAGGGTTTGACGCACATTTAAACGGTAGCTTTTAAGGTAAAGATTTGTCATATAGGTAAGAATCGATCCAATTTTCATCATCCGTAAAGTATTCATAAATCATTCTAAAAGCATTAAAAATTTAAACAAATATCTTAATATGGTAAAAATTTAAATAATACTTACTTAATTTCATCTGGAAGTGTAGGAGCTGGTGAAGAAGATTCCATTTTTATATTTTTTTTATAAATTTTTACTATTCATTAACACGAGGTGTTATTACTTTATAAAATTTTTTTTCCCAAATTTATTTTCTTGTTGTCATTTAATTTTGCTTTTGCTTATGTTCTTATTATTATATTTTGTGCTTGTAGGTCCATGCAGAACTACAACAATAGCAAAAACTACATGCATTTTTTTTTTGTGTATAACATGATAAAGATGTAAAAAATAATTGCTACAAAAACAACTGCATGAAAAAATACAACTCAAGCAAAAATCAGCTAAAGTGTTGCGTAGACCTACTGATTATACAATGTTTTTGCTTTTACTACTTTTTTTTCTTACGCCAATAAAGCAAAGCAACAGTAAAATATATTTTGTACGTTTTTGTATGAAGAATTTGCTGCAATCGCCACACAATGGCTTATAGAGCAAAACAGTACTTAAAAAATTTTAAAGCAGTTGATATGCAGCAAAATTAATGCTTTATATCTCAGAAACCATAAAAATTTTCGCGAAACAGGTTTTTGATTTAGAAAGAGGGTATTAAAAAAATATATTCCTCATACCTAACTCATTTTTTTTAAAAATGTTCGGTAGGTCAAACCAGTAATGAGCTGACGATATGACAGTCTGCTAATTATTTCAATTTAAAACAAGACTGATTTGCAAATAAAAGAAAGGAGTTCTTACTTTGAACGGCCTAGTAAACTACTTAAGCGGCTTGACAACAATAACAGGAGGTTTTTGTATATATTTCTAATATATTATTTTTGTAGAAAAAATCTTCATGTTTTTTTTTTTTTGTCATATCATAGATCAAACCGCTTATGTGGTTTATTTGGTCCTGAACAAACAAAATAATTTCGTAAATAAAAACAGTGTTCGAAATAGTGAGAAAGCAACATTGAAAAATGTTTTCAACGGTATAAAGTATTTAGTTGAATTTGGACCAGAAACGGCGAAAATAGAATTGCACAGGGCACAAAAGTGACATTCAAAAGTGCCAAAAATGGCTCCATCATATTGGCACTAATCATGTAAAACGCAAAGCAACGCCAACGAACTACATTGAAAGCACAAACAATGTCATACATATTTTATAATTTTGCTGTTGTTTTCTACAGAAATTTCAACGCCTCAAGCTTTGCAGCGTTTGAAATTTTAAAACACAATGTGAATTTCTGAAGAAAGCAATAACAAAAGAACAAAATATTTACGACATTGCTCGTGCTTTCAATGTAATTCGTTGGCGTTGCGTGATTAGGGCCTTTATGTGCCATAAAGTTACTTTCTTTGGGACCCCTTTTAGAACATAAACTCATTTCAACATTTGACTATGTCACAGGTTAGGAATGTTTAGATATGTCCCCTCCCAAGCCCGATGACCCTGCCAAAAACCAACTTGTTTATATGAATATTGTATTAAGTGAAATTGTTATACACACATATGACTTTGGTTAAATTGTCATACATATGTATTTATTATTTAGCTTAAATTGTTCAATTGTCCCATTATATTTAGTACAAAACTGCTTCAACATAAAGGACTTTTATAAATTTTAAATAATAATTTGTACTCAGTCGATTTAAAACAGTGAACAGGTGAACAACAATAACAAAACCATAAAACATAAAAAAGAATTACTAACACAAATTAGAAAACCGTGTGCAAAAATAAATAAAAACAACAGGAAAAATTAAAATAGACAGACACAAACAAAATTATTTTATAAGTCCAAAAACAAAAAGTGTAACTTCAAAAATGTTCACACGATTCAACTTATGCTGCTTAATTCCATTCCAATTATTTTTCCGCTTACTCGGGGTTCACACGATCAAGTTTTGCTCTAAAATTTGTTTCAAGTTTCAATACACTTTTGAAATGCAGTTTTTCATTAATACATTCATAATTATGTAATTTGATGAGAACTTCCCGGTGCCGGTTTTTGAGCGACTTTGTTATACTGATATTTTCATCAATGATTTCTTTTGACAAACTAGGACTCACGACGCCATTTCTATGGAAATATCGAAATGTCGATGAAAGTACGGGACAACGACACTGCTAAAGACAGTTTTGCAGACATTTTTATGAAAAATTTAATGTATTAAAAAAAATTTTAAAGTACATTAGGTAATGGACAATGTCTATTATAATTCGATATAAAACGGATTATTAAATATTTGCTTGTCTCTTGTTTATCACCGCATTGAAGGATATTGAAACAAAGCAACATGTCTTTTATGATTGGATATAAAGCTGAGTTTATCTGTTTTACATAATCAATTAAAAAAATATAACTGTTCCTTTTTTTAAATTTGCTTCTTTTTCTTTTCGATAAATGTCTTTTTTCAGTTTATTAAAGTTCTCAGTGAGCATAAAAATGCATTTATGAAACATTAGTGAGAAATTCCTGTAATAGTAGCTATTGCGACAACATATAACAGAAAAATTCACAGAGAAGGTAAAGTGATTTTGTCTAGTGGTCTGAAACTATCGATAGTCGACAGTATCGATAGTATGCGAAAGTTTTTAAAACTTACAACATTTCCTATAAAATACAACACATTTATAATAAAATCAATAAGAGACTTTAACCAAATATAATTTTATACCACAGAATACGTAGAGTCACAAGTAAATCGTCTGAAACATAAAGACCCAACTATTATATGCTTAAGTTATCATATGTCATATGTGTCAAACCTTACTTTCCGTACGGAATCAAATGTTTTTTTTTTTATATACATATATTATTTATTTATGTTTTTTGTCCAAAGTTTGAATTTTATGTTTTAGAAGCCAATTAGCTTACCAAAAATTATATCTGAAATGTTTTTTGTTTTTGTTTTTTAAATGCATTTTTATAAATTTTTGACAGAAGCTTAGGCAATATTATGCACATTTTAGCTGGGCCTTAAATCTTCTATACAAAATTGTGTGTTTTTTAATGGTTATAATTTTTGAATCATTTTCCAGACTTGCAATTTTTGTTACTGCAATTTTTAAATTTTTGCTTCGAAATCGCATTAGTGGTCAGATTATGAAATGCTTGTCTTCCATTGCTTGTATTTTAATCTTGTCTATCCTCTTCCCCATTTTTATATTTTACATATACAAATACATCTAACTTCAAATTTAAAAGCGTAAAAATTTCAAAACAAAACATAATTGCAGAATACATGAAACTGAGTACCTCTGCCAATCTTCTCAGCTCTCTCATTAATAAACTCAAGAATTGCTGCAACAAAACTTGCAAGTCAGGATAAGTCATCATCATGGCAGGTAAGATGTGAAATTAAAGACAAGCATTAAAAGTTAGCCGATTTCGTATTCGAAAAGTTAAACAATTTCACGATATTTTGTAGAAGAACATTCTACTTACTAGCTTAACACCGAATTTATGCTTTAAAGTAAAGTTCATTGCTTTAAAGCATAAATTCGGTGAAATAAGAACTGGCCAAAAACTTAAACCAATGTTTGATTTCTTAAATTAAAGTAAAGTGAAAATCGGTGAGTTTGTTTCAAGGTTGAATCGTTCTAAACAACTGTATGTAGGGCATAGAGTAAGCTCTAAATAGTGCATTGTAAAACTTCCTTGCCGTTGTTTTCCAAATAGCAACATGCAGCCATGTTCTGGAGTCGAATTCGAGTGAAATTAAAATGGCACGAATTTTAAAAATGATCCGGTTTAAAATGTGCCTAAAAATATTTTCTTCTATATACTTCATATTTTCCATACTCTTTATTTATCTCATTTAAAAAAAAATTTTAATATTAAATCTATTCAATATAAAATCTTAACATATTTTATTCAAGAAGTTTGGAACTTTGTATTTTATTCATATATTTTAAATTAAATTTTTTTTTTTAACAAGTGTATGTACATATGTACTTTCTTATACAGTGATTTAAATATATTTTCATATTCAGGTATATGACGAAAAATCTATCAATTTCAAAGCGATCCTTTTAAAAAGTGTGATGAATTCGAACGATCTTAAAATTCATTTCTGAACTATAGACTTACTCCATTATGTAAAAAAGTTAAAGTTTTCATTAATTATAAAATACAGTTCAAAAAGAGGTATATGTATTAGAACCCCATTTTTCAAGATACTGAAAACGACATAATGGATCACAAATCGTTTTGTTTTCAAAATCATTTTCCATCAAATACCTGATTATTAATTTAAATAAAATAAATTTACAAAAGTGTATTTGGCTTGCAAGAAAAGGAATAAATTTTGAAAAATATTATTGCTAATTACACATCACTGTTTCATACTTTATTTATTATATTATTTACATTGTTTTTTAATTTCAATTCTTAAAACCCATGGAATAAAAAAATTGTGCTACTGTCAAATGTTGTTAAACGATAAAAGCATATCAAAAACAAATAATTTGAGAAAGTCAAAAACCATCGAAAGCTATCGATGGTATTACAATAGTCAAAAGACATCGATAATATCGATAGTGCTATCGAGAGTTTCAGGCCACTAATTTTGTCTGCTACGATTCTCTAGAATGGCGGCGAATAACATAAAAACTCATATATGAATAACGATGACATCGTCTGTTAGGACTCACTCACACGCGTACGCCTACCGAACAAAATCAATACGGGTTATCTACGATATTTTGCACAATTGCTTAAAAAAAAGTCATGTATTACGCCAAAGAAAATTCAGCATATGTCATTGATGATTTAAAATTGTCAATATGTTTCATGCAATTGTACACAGAAAAAATTATTAAATTTCTCCAATCACCAAATTTATTCCAAATTCATAATATCAAGCAAACAAGTTGCTGATTTTGCATCTATTACCAAAATGATTATTATTACTAAAAATTTTTAAATTTTGAAAATTTGTTATTGATAATTTTTCATTCTTGACTGCGCTGAGGTTGCCCAGACTAGTTTCGGTTGTAACCACACAATCTCTTCAGTGGGGTTTGCCGTCTTTACTCACTCGGCTATTGAATCCGGATGATCTCAATAGTCAAACATCAATCTTTAAACCAAATGGTATTTCACCTTGGTAGAACGAAATTTGCTTTTTTTGAATGAGTGATTTGATTATCTTTTTTTTTTATTGATTTTACATGTTCTTCCTAACTTAGGTTTTTTCGTACTTTTTGTCAGGAATTCTTCTTGAAATCCAAAGTACACTTTGGTTTTTCATGTTTTTGTCTTTCTTTTTTCTTGCTGACCACTGAAGAGATGTGGTTACAATCGAAACTAGTGTAGGCAACTTGTCCGTGAAAGCCTGGGTTCAAATCTCAGCACAGTCAAGAATGAAAAATTATCAATAAAAATTGTAATTAATTTCATGTTGTAAAATTCCTGTCTTCATAAAAACAATTTAATGATAATTAAATTCAATGAACTTAAGCCTAATTAAAAATATCTAAATTTTGGATGAAAATCCATTAACAGTTTATTTCAAAACAACTAAAATGTTAATTAAATAAAAATTAAATTTTTAATTTTCTTTCAACTAAAAATTAATTGATTCAATTATCACATTAATTAAATTTAAATACTTTTTAAACCATTTTTTTAATTGATAACACTTTTTTCTGTTTAATGAGAAAATTTTTCTTTTGTCTTTATAAATGGTTTTCTTGATTGCATTAAAATTTTGACAAGCAGTATGTATGTAAAAATCCTGAAAGCAAAACTTTAATGTGTGACTGCCCGGGCTACCGTTGGAAATTTTCGAAAAAGGTCACAAAAAGTGCATTTTCCAGAAAAAAGGGTCAACAAATTATATTTCAAATAAAAAAAAGTCAAGTTTTTTATAAGCAGTATTTCCCATTTAAAAAAAATAATAGGATCAAGTGCATATAAACAAACAAAAACCATTTATTTCAGGTAGGAAGTAGAGCTGCAAAATTTTCGATACCACCCCAATCGATTGTTTCGATAGTTAGCTTACAAACTATCGAAACGTTTTTTATGTGCCACTTCTGAGGACAGGGTAGTGAATAAACGTGGTAAACAATGAAAAGGTTTTAACACTTTTTTTACAGAAAGCGTATGAATTGCAGTGTTATTAGTAGATTAAATAAATATAGAGAAGATTATATAGCATAAGGGTTGTCAGTTTTTTTTTTACCTTTGACGTCAAAATATTAACCTTAAATGTAGAAATTTTGAAGGCTGTTTTGTAAATCCCTTTACCTCGCATTGAAATTTTATTTATATAAAACTTTTTGCGGTTAAAACAATTTTGTACAAATACTAGCTGAGCCAGGCAAACGTTGTTATACCCTCATGTGTTTTTTTTATACCCACACCATAATAGTAGAGAGTACATTGTGCTTGTAGTAAACTGAGAGACTCACAATCACTTTCTGACGAATTTTTCCTCCTCTAGATCGGATCAGCATTATTATAAGCGAAATTGAATTTTCCGGCATTCAAAATTGCTTTTTTTTATGGAAACTTAAATTCTTTCACAATTTGTTGTTCGAAAGTCCATAAAACAAATTGTCATGAGAAAGTTAAGTTAAGTTAAATTACTCCGCAAATACGAATATCTAAATAGCATCACCATAGCACTACATATGGGGTCCATTAATACATACACAAAAAATACATTCCTTCTCAAATTCCGGCAAATTAGACTAAAATTAAGAATTTTTTAATAACTTCACAGCAGCGCTATCTACCGGTTCAAAATTTCATCAGGAAACTTATTTTTGTATAATTAATATATTTTGTGGATTTCCAAAAAAAAAAAAATTTTATATCACGAAGAGAAACCTGGCTCCAGACTAAACTATTTGATTGTTCAAGTTTGGTGCCAATCAAGGCGAATTCAACTACAGGTGGTGTCGGAACTACAACAATTCAAAAACAACAGAAACAACACAGGGTTCTTTGCATTGCATTGTTAGTGTTTACGGTCCAAAACGTCAACCATTCCTAACAAAACACTAACAAATCAAAACAAATTGGCTCGCACTGTCGAAATCAGATGGCGTTTCGACACCACCTGTAGTTGAATTCGGTCCAGCGGCTCTTAAGTTTTAGGAGCACATATACGGCACAAACGTTATGTTGAACAAATAAGGTAACACTCTTTCAAATAATTTAGCTTTTAAAGATAGGAACGATTAACATTATTTTAATATCTATCTATATATATATAAAAATAAGTTGTCCTATGTTCGTCATTTTATAACTTTTTTTAATAAAAAGACGTAAACGTATGTTATTGTATTGTCCAGCAATACAGTTTTAAAGGTGATTTTTGAAAATTTAGTCCTACTATAAAATAGGCATTACTTATCTGCGCTTAAATTTTTTTAAAGTTTATGTTTTTAATCATTCCTTATGCCACAGATCGGATGTTACCATAAGTTTTTAATCCAAATATTATTGCACATTGAAAAGAAATACGCAAAGAGGCATTTTGAAAATCGTACAAAATACTTGTGGGTCTTAAATGCAAAAGGGTACAAGTGCAAAAAACAAAATGCTGAGTAAATAAGCTTTAAACTCTAAATTTTAAATTTACTAAGAATTTTAAAGTTAAAAGTTATTTGTTTCCATGCATTTCTTACATAATATTTATGGTTTCTGGTACATACCGTCTTTTGAGATCATCATCTACATAGGTCTGAATTTTTGTCGAGGGATAGATATTGGTATTAAGTATTGATTCTTGCATGTAATTCAATGCTTTTAAGCCTCACAATTGATACTTTGCCCATGTGCGCTTTTAAACGAAGATCTCAAAGGATCAATAACTCAAAGTTAGGAAAAGTCAACTCAAGTAATTTTTCCTTTTTGCCACAGAATTAAAAAAAAAGTTTTTTTAAAACGTTTCGCTGACTACATCTAATCAACTTTCTAGTTACTTTGAAAATTTTCCGATAGTATCGATAATGATAAAACCCTATCGATAGTCCGCCACAAAATAAAACTATCGATAATACTATCGATTGTTTTGTAACTCTAGTAGGAACTGCTCAAAAAACTTGATTTCTTTATGGAACGGGGTTTCCTGCTTTAAGCACCTGACAAAAAATTTGTTCTTCTATATTATATAGCATTTTCAGTTTAAACAAAACCTTTTTCAAATTAAACGAACACTCTTTGCAATTAAACGAAACCTTTTTCAAAATAAACGAAACTTTATTTTAAATAAACGAAACTTTTTTCAAAATAACCAAAACATTTTTCAAAATAAACGAAACTTTATTCAAAATAAACGAAACTTTATTCAATTACAGTAAAACATTTTTCAAAATAAATAAAACCATTTTTACTGATTAATGAAGAGCTTATTCACTCGCTGCTTTAGGCGACACTAACTATGTCACGATCAATGATAAAATAACTTAATAATGATTGGGCTTGACATTTTAACTCTGAAATTATCTTCTCTATCGGGTTCAGCATAGGAGAATAAAGTGGAAAAAATTTTAATGTACATTCACTATTGTCCACCATATGTCATATTACTTGGGATTTATGAATTCTGGCATTATCCATAATTAAAAATGAGTTTTGTAGCCTTGGTCTGCTTTTAAATTTATCTGAGAGCTTCCGAAGAAATACTTGGAAACGGGCCTAATTCACAGTGCAAACAGGTAAATAACGCCACTATTATCTGTCGTACCAATTACATGGGCTTTACCGTCTTTAGCAAAAAAAAAAACTAAATCCCTACAAGATTTTAAAAATGGCTTAATTTAATTTGAAAAATGTTTAACTCTATTTGAATAAAGTTTCGTTTATTTTAGAAAAAGTTTCATTTATTTTGAATAAAATTTCGTTTATTCTGAAACAGGTTTCGTTTAATTTCAAAAAGGTTTCGTTTTATTTAAACTGAAAATGCTATAGCTCATTATGTAAGGTTTTTTATGCTATTTTCCAAATTTTTTTTTTACCGATATAGAAATTTTAAATAAATTTTAGGGTTTGTTTCCAATTTTGCAATTGTTTGCGAACTTCGCGATAGAAGCGATTTTTTCCGGAAAAATTTCTGATTCTTTTAAGCTTTTAAGATTTTTAATAAATATAAGGCTTTACTATCATACCGACGTTACCAAATGTTTGGAAATTTCCGCTGAGTTAGCAATTTTTACCGAATTTTTTCCATTTGTTTTAGTTTTAGGGACTTTTAAACAATTTTATGGCTTGTTTGAAATATAAAAATTTTGCTAATTTTTGCCATCTTTTCTCTTTGAGGCCATCGCCGCCATTTTAAGAAAACCCTATATATAAACCGAAGTCAATTATTTTACAGGGCACTATCAACACTGTGGATTTATACGGGACGTAAAATGCAATGCCTTATGCCATTGGTAAGGATGATTTTTTTAAAATAAAAGATTCTACCCTTTTGGAGGGCAAAACATTTTGAAGAAACACCAAATTGCATTTTTTAAATAAAATGTCACATTTTTTTTGTAGAAAAGAAAACATAATATACAGCGTGATCCATTTCGAGGTTCCCTACTTTTTTTAAGAAAAAAACACAATAATTCACATTTGATAGGGAATGTTTATTATCATTTGAAAGAACATTCTTTTGCATTTATTTTTTGAAGATTATGTCTATCAAATGTTGGCCGTTGCTACATCTCAGATGGTCCATCCGTTAAATCCAATTTTCGATGACTCGTTCGAGCATTTCGACTGGTAACTACATATCCGCAAAGAAAAAAGTCTAACGGTGTGATATCACACGATCTTGGTGGCCAATCGACCGGCCCAAAACGTGAAATTATGGGCTCACCGAAGTGTTCTCTCAATAAATCCATTGATTTATGCGATGTGTGGGAAGTGGCGCCGTCTTGCTGAAACCAAATGTCGCCGAGATCACGAGCTTCAATTCCAGGCATCAAATAGTCGGTTATCATGGCACGATAACGGTCCGAGCTGTTGCGAACGGCGCCGAATCGACTCTCCACGGTCTTCGTGTACACTCTCAGCTACGTCCGCTATATTTTCTTCATAGCGTGCTAGACGTGGTCTATTCGGTCAAATGTTATCCAATAATGAATGCTGGGTCTCAAAATTGGTGATGGTGTTGCGAATAGTACGCTCAGTAGGCCGATTATGTTGACCATAAGTTGCCAAACAATACTAAACAAATATAACGTGACAGCATGACACGACTCACACGTGATCTGTCAAAAAAAGGCTATTGAAAAAAATATCTCTAATTGAATCACACATTATATGAGTTAAATATATGAGTTATGTTTGCTATTAGGGAAATTGTACTTTAATTTTTACTTTACTATCGAAAATCTAATTTAGAAGTAGTAAAAAATGTTTTTACGCAAACTTTTTACGACTACTAACGAAACTAACTACTTTCTAGAAATGTGCGTTCCATATTTTGATATCAAATCGTCACTTGAAGTCCATCCCATCATCTCGTTTCGAACAAATTTCGAGACTTTTCCGCATTTGCCTTGATAAGTTTTGTCATTTATCTTACTTTCTTATAACTTTAATTCGTTGACAAAAGCCTCTGATATAAAAATTATGTTTTGAATTCGGAAACAATTTCACGATAGCATATAAGTATATATCTTTTTTTGATTTTTTAAATACGGGTTCTAAAAACCTCAAACATATTCATTATCGTATTTTTTCATGGTTTTTTAATACAATTTCATGACACAGTTACAAAAGCTGCTACAAAAGAGGGATAGGTAAAGTAATACAAAAGGATAATTAAAACCAGGGCCATAAGAGACCGAAAAAGGGTAAATTTGTTACTTTAGTATCACAGCGGTAACGCTGTCCCGTACAAACACATTTCTTTCTTTTCTAACTCTTCTAAAAATTCAAAAGTTAAGCATCAAAAGTTGAAGCGTGTAAACACTGACTTATAGTGAAAAAAACTGAAGCGTGTTTTAATTGCAGATTTACATCTTTAATCAAGTAGACAGAAGGTGACACGTTCCTCAAATTTTTAAAATACACAAGTATTAAAAATAATACAAGTTTTCTAAGATTAAACAAAAAAAATAACAAACATAAAAATGAAATTATACAATTTCCTTATTTTATTAATAACAATTAAAATATCAATTGCAAAATTAAGTCCAACAGAAAATGGAAATGCACATAATTTTCCTATAAATATCATAAATGAATTAAATGAGAAACTCGATATAAAATGGAATGCTGTGGTCACTCTAGAATTTAAGGAGGAAATGGATTATATGCTGAAATCCTTGAATTTACCAGTGCTGTTAATATCTAAGAAATTTGAAACGAATATTAAGATGTTATATCGCGACCAAGTTCTCACTATAGTATATTTACAACTTTCAGCTTCAAATCATGTCTATGATATGGTCCAAACTCTCTTACAACATTCACAATATACCCATATTTTATGGATTGTGCCGGAAGCCAGCATGGCAGACTTGTGGAGCTTAGCAAACAAAAATTGGTGGTCTGGCTTTACAAATGTTTTGTATTGCACAACTGAAGGACTTTTTTCTTATCACCCAGTGCCCAACACAACAATTTATCGTATAAAACATGTAACAGAGTATGTAAAGAGAAAAGATGTAAACGATTTTCAAGGTTATCCATTAAAAGTACCCGTTGTAGCAGTTCATCCACGTTCTTATCGCTTTCAAGACCGTTCTGGCAATATAATTAATACTGGATATTTATATAAAATGATTCAGATCTTTGCACAATATTGTAACTTTACATTAATAGATCTGCAAGATTATTATAAAATGTTTGATTATGAGGAACTTAAACAGGGTGCGAACAACAAAACTTTTGATATTATACCGATACCATTGTTTTTCTACGATCGGTTAGCTGGTAGCAGTAGCGATGTTATGTGGAATGTAAAAGCGATTGTTTTGGCACCTTATCCCCCACCCCTGCCAAGAACTGAATATTTTCTGCATCCCTTCACTGTTACCACCAGGATTTGTATTTTGCTACTAATATTATTTTGTGTTTTTGCAGTTTCTTTTATTTACTACCGGCAACGGTATACTAAGGAAATGGATTTAAGCAAATCCGCTTTGTATGTTCTGGCCCTGTTCATCTGTCAATATCAGGCAAATTTTAAAATCGAAACTTTTCGGCATAAAATTATCTATTTCCTGATGTTTATTAATGGTTTCATATTGACTAATTTGTATTTGGCTAAATTATCTAGTCTATTCGTGCAAGATATTTATGAATCGAAAATAGAAAAATTTGAGGATATAAACAAAACTTCACATCAATTTATAATAACTCAAACTGATTATAATTTCGTAAGCAAGTTGCCTGATATACGAGATTTTGTAATGGAAAAGGCAATAATAATTACTCAAAGCGAATTGTTTGAAGCCCACCGTACGCTAAATAATTCATATTTTTTCATGATATTGGAAAATAAAGCGGATTTTCTCTTCTATCAGCAGCGTAATCTAAAAGTTCCTCGTGTGTATAAAATCACTGACGCAATCATGATGATGCAGGAGTATTTTACAGCACGACGAGACTTACCTTATCTCCCGTTATTTAATCGTTATATAAAATACATAATGGAATCAGGCATTCTAAATAAATTTATTGATAATGCCAACTTGGATGGCATTCTGAGTGGAGAACTTAGTTTCGTTAATGACTCTGAAAGCAGCGATGATATTTTATTAGATTTTAATTATTTCAGTGCCTTATTTGTCTTTTTTCTAATTGGTCTCTTGTTTGCCTTAATTGTATTTATACTGGAGTTGATATATGCTAAATATATGAACAAAATATATGTAAATTAAATATAAAAGCAATAACAAAAATAAAACGTTCTTTATTATTCTTTAAATCGTGATCGAATTTTATTTTTTGGTTGGAACAAGAAAAAGTGATATATTCGGCTGTGCCGAATCTTTGACAACCTTCACTGTAAGTAAGAATATTTCAGGGATGGGCTTTATATGGTGTATATAAATTACACTGTACAACACAAAAAAAAATTACAAGGTCCGGCCTATAAATTTGGATAGAGGAGACAAAAAAAAAAAGACACGTGTATCGGCGTTTTGAAAGTTTACATCTGAATTTCATTTGAAGGTGGGTTAAAGTATCCCAGCTCTGGCACATTCTTATTCTTAAACGGCATAAGTAACCATGTGACCTTTACATTTTAGGTATAAAATATGTTCAGCAAATTTATGTTTTTAAATTAACAATAGTATTTTCCTCTTTTCCAAGAGCAACATTCTATGGTTGAAAATCAACCATGCTATTATAAGTGTTAAACATATTTTAGTTTTTATTAACCAAAACATGTTCGGAGGCAACCATAATATGGTTGTGCCTTCTTAACGGAGGACTAATTTAACCATAATATGGTTGTCGATGACAATAATATGGTTACAAGACCATAGTATTTTTGCAATTTTAGTTAAAAATAGTTTTGTTGGAGATGACCATATTTAAACATATTTTTTCTCTGGGTGTGTATAAATCCATCGAAATCTAAATGCATTTTCATATCCAGGAATAATAAGAAAACACTAAAAAACAAGAAAAAACAATAAAATCGACTTTGTGCCTTCCGCATCAAACTTAGGAATTACGTTCAATGTTGAACTTTCATGGTCAGACCATATTTGTATTATTGCAGGAAAGGTACATGGAATGCTAAGAAACTTATGGACTATTCAATCTTTCACTCCATTTAATATGCGATTTTTATTAGCTAAAACTTATCTAATACCGGTTTTACTATATGGATGTGAAATATTTGCAAATTGCGACACCACTGATTTTCACAGACTTAAAGTAACCTATAATAATATAGCTAGATATGTTTTTAATCGTAGTATAACTGATAGCATTTCGTCGTACTCCTTTCAGCTCTATGGCATGTACTTTAAAAACTTACTTAAATACAAAAGCCTCCTCATGATGCATAAAATAATAAATTTAAAGGAGCCAGAATATATATTTAGTAGAACTATTTTTGCGGTAAAAATTTGATTTCTCAAAAATATAGATATCTTATCTCTTCAAGACAATTCTTTAACTATACAATTAGTCTCTGGAACAAATTACCATCACGTTTTCAAACACTTAGCAACACTGAGGCCTTTAAAACTGAACTAAGTATTAAATTATTCTAAAAATCTTTAATATAACTTACATATATCTATATCTATTTAATTATTAATTGTTTCTATTTTTTTTTTATTTTATAAATTTGAATGTATGTCTGTATAACATAATTTAATAAAACAATGCTTATATGTTAAATTACCATGTTACTTACTTTCACTGTAAATTATAAGATTTATATCTTGCTGTGATAGGTATTAAAATAAAATAAATAAATTTAAAAAAAAAATGTTAACAACTTAATATACAGGCGTAAATACACGCATGCAGCACAAAAAACTACTTTAAAAAAAATTGAGCAAAGTGGCGTATGCGGCACTTAATAATTTTCAATTTCAATTAAATATTATTAACTTCTAAGTTCGTTCGTGAACGTTCACAAAAATTTAAATTTTTCTTCAAAACTTATGCCAGAAGCAGTGATGAAAATACGAAAAAAATACAATTGTGTATATTTTCAGAAAACTTCATGTCCTTTTACACCACTACGACTTTTTGGCGTATGCGCTAAACCAAAAATGATCTGACGATATATCATTTAATTCCTGTCCTGCGTTATTTTGTATTTGACAGTCATTGATAGCAGACTACCACGTGATTTGGGGGAAAAATGGGAAAAAGTGAATTTAGTGTGCTCATTAAGCATTCCATGGCTAAAATCAATGAATTTTGGTACGAATTGCGCCCTTCGCGTACGATTTACCTCCAAGTCATTATGTTTTATTTTTAAAAATTAGGAAATGACGTGGCGAAAACAAATTTGACTACAATGGTAACCAAAAACATATCACAATTAAATACCTATTTTATTGAGCGGACATGTCTTATTTTTAGTAATAGTATAAGAAATTAGAGAAACGTTGAACAACATCAATAGAGCTTAAACTGGACGACCCATCGCGATTTCGAAATTATAAATAATTTAATTAAAACATATGTGTTATATAAAATATTCACGGACTTGTGGTGTGACGATTTATTTTGAATACTTATTTCTGTTGACGCCATTGCAGCAAATGAGCGGATGTTTTTTAGCTGCATGAAAACTTTTCGATAAAAATTTATTACCAGTATGAAATTTTATTCGAAACTAAATACATTTCAGAGACTAATTTGGTAACGAAATGGAAATAAATGGTTAAGGCCTCGTTACTCTTACGTAAACGTTTACGTTGCTGATCAGCTGTTTCGCTTTCCTTACGAAGTCTATGTATAAATAGGTACTCTTACGTAAACGTAACGTTGCGTTGCGGATGAACCTGATAAAATTAAAATTTCTCTTCGTTTTTACGTATTCGGTCTTAAAAACTTTATTTTTGTTTTCAAGCAGTGTTGTCAACAAAACTTATTAGCCGGCGGTTTACCTTTAGATTTAATTAATAAGATTCTCTTTTTAAAACATAAATTTAAAGAATATATACATTACATACATACATACATATACGTATATATCAATAAATATAAATATATATTAAAAATTAGATATAAGTTTGTTTGTTTTGCAATAACGCCCAAACCCCGTTTTTGATTAAACTTGTTAAGAAGATAGAATGTTACAGCGACATTACTATCGGCTATATTTTTCCGGAATTTTGGAGCAGGGATGAATATAATGGTAAAAAATTAGCAAAAAATGATTTTTTTTAAATAACCCTTTAATCTTAAATCCAAATTTTTTTCGTTCTAAATTCTAATCGGAAAATAGGCATTAAAAAGACAAACTTCAGGTCAATTTTGATCAATTTAGACTGCAAAATTTTAAAAGTTTTTTTTTGGCTTAAACTACCATTAGGGATATAGGTTTGAAAAAATTTAACTTAAAGGGACAAAACTAGGTAAAACTTTGTTTTAAATATTTTGGCGATGTTTGAATGAATTTTAAAATGCCGCATAAAAGTACATTTTGAAAGTCGTCGCCTTTAAGGCTTACCCCATTAAAGTGGGTAAAATAAGGAATTTTTGGGATATTTTAATTTAGCTCATTTGTATTGCAAAATTTGAAAAGTTTACGGCCTATTTCCGATGTGAGAAAGAATTGTTTCGTTCGTAAAACTACATAAATGTAGTTGTTCGAAAGAAAGAATTCTTTCGAACATCGGAAATAGGCTAATAATTATCTCATGCTAAAACTATCACTAGGGACATACATATATAACAAATATTTAATTCTAGGCACAAAACGGTAAAAGTTGGTATGTTTTGTAAACACGTTTTCTTTTTGTTTTCAAAATAATTTTGAGCAAACTTGAAACCTATTTTCTTTCACATAAAGGTAGCAAACAAATAAAGTACAAGGGCAAACAGGGTAAAAATTCGTACTTTTATTACTTTTTTGTGAACACGTTTTTTGCAGTAATTTTGATGGTTTGTATCTGGGCATCTCCGGAAATTAACAGCGTGTATACACATATATAGTAGCATTTTTAATGATACCCATATAAGTGTGATCAAATTTGTACTTAAAGAGATATTAATAAAAAATTTCAAGGTCCATAACTCATTAACTAGGTGCAAAAAACTACATCAAAATTTTTTATGTAATAGTATTAAAATAATGTAATAGTTATAAAATAAAATAAAAAAATGCTGTACATACAAACATATCTGTAAATATACATATGCACATATGTATATTCTACTTTTCTACTTCTTTTTTAGAAAAGCGTCGATATCGTTATGTATTGGCGATTTCAAACAAGAACATTAACAACATGCTTTAAAGCAACACTGAGTGCAAAATCAAAACAAAACAAATTTTTTTTTTATTTCATTGTCTGTGTTTTTTTTAATATACTTTAAGAACATGATACGTGTACGTATTTTTAGTAACTACCAACCATTGAATTCGACCGCAACGTTTACGTATCCGCAACATTTACGTAAAGAGTAACGAGGCCTTTATATTTAAGCAAGTGGCTAGATTTTGGTAAAGCATCTGATACATATAAATATGTATGTAGCACAGGTAGTTGAGATTAAATTTTAAATTTAGGGGGGCTGTAAACCTCTGATATATGCAAAATTTAAACGATTTATTTCCATGATATACAAAATTTTATAGATCATTTTATTTTTTATAGTTTTGAAGCTTTAAATAATTATTTTTTTTAGCAGTTAAGAGTAAACAATTTTTTGAAACATTTACAACATTGAATTTTTATCTAAATACAAAGTGAAATCTCCTTCTACTTTTATATCGTAATATCAATGGGCAAATAATATTTACAATCGACATGATAAGGGCATTTCTAATACTCCCTGAATATTGTGTTTTTTTTAACAAGACAGGTTAGATGTTTCTTAACATAAGAATTATCCATTTTCATACGAAATTCCATTTTGGATACAACTATTTTTAGTCAAAATTGATTATAATTTATAAAAAAATTTTAGTTAAATCAATAAAACTATTCGTCCAAATTTTTGAAATAAATATGCTAAAAAAAACTAAAAACATTTTATAAAAATGCTAAATAAAATGTCAAGTGCTAAATGAAAATTTTGCAGCTAAATAGACATTTTTAATGCTTAATTTAGCTGCAAAAATACCAAAATGGTCACACTGCAGCCGAGAATGAAAAACTGTGTTAAAAATTTCTGTTCAGTAAGGCTTGGCAAGTTTAACGTTAGAACAACAATTGTGGAAATTTAATTTGAAAAAAAAAAAATATATTTGAACGCGAAGTTGATAGAGCACTTCGTCTATTATACAAAACTCATTCTTGTTAAATGGCTATGTCAATAAGCAAAATTTCCATATTTCCATATAGACAATTCTCAAGCCGATTACGAATCACCATTGCGTTCATTAAAATTGACTGTTTGACGCGGCTTACACGCCCATTTGAAACGAGCGAGGCGCTGCAGTTACGTCATGCTTACTGAATTTTTGTTTAAAAAAATTAATCAGCTATGCATTAACGACATTTGGTTCCAAAAAACGGCGCAACAACCGATTTATATATGTATGGCAAAATCAATTTGGTGACATCTTTATTTCCAGAAGTGGTCATGTTCACTGAGCCCACGTTCGTTCGATTTAGCGCCTCTGGATAACTTTTAATGGGGCTGTGTTAAGTATTGGCTTTTGCCGAGCAGAAACTCTTGTAGCATTGAAAGCCAATATTCAAGCCACTATTGACGCCATACCGCCAGATTTATTGCAAAAAGTAGTCAACAATTTAACTGATCGAAGGGACGCACCATGCAACTCATAACTGCAGCGGACATATGCCAGAAATCATATTTAAAAATAAATTACATGAAATTATCTACCAGATTATAATAAAACAAATAAAATATATTTGCTTTTGCAAAACGTTTGGCTAGATCAAACAGCATTCAACAGTTTCTAAATTAGAATATGCAATTATCTTTTTACAATTTAAGTAAAGTAAGTCAATAGAATTTGTTTAAAATAAGCTTAAATTTTATAAGTTTACTGGTGACGCTTTTTTTTTTTGGATATTTTGTCAAATATTTGTCAGTCATAACATATACTTTTAGTCATACAATTTCATCTTCAATTTGCATTGTCCGGTGTTATTTGCAAGACGAATGTACCTTCCAGTGCACCGAAAATCATTTAAAAAAATGGTATCCTTACACCTCAAAATCACAAGTCAAAACTAATACGGACAAACAATTAATTTTTCTAGTATCCAAACAAAATCCAAAAGAACAAAATACAAAGTGAATATCACTTGTTTTTTGGGTTTTTTATTTTATGTTTATTTATTTTTTAGTTTATAAAAAGAACTGATTTAATGGTATGAAATTCATTCAATGGTATGAATTAATACAATGAATGGATTTGTTATATAATAAAATGTATATACATTAACACCAACGGTTTTATTTGCATTGATGTATTATCAATTAAAAGTTGTAGGGATTTTTGTAGGGACAATTTTTTGAGCGCGTAGGGAAAATAGAGATGTTCTTCGGGCTACGTAGGAAATTTTCAAAAAAGTCTATAACATCACTGACTCATACCAAGCAAACAACCAAAAATTTTGTTTTCTTTTGTTTTATTTAAAAATCATTTATTGGGGTTCTTACGCTGTAGTCTATAAGAGTTGACATTGCAGCTATTGTTAGTCAAGGCCACACCTCGGTTTGCCACACCATTCACCACTTGTATATGTTGAACTTTGCTCTTTGCATCTTCAAAAGACTTGTTGGCTTCCAAATTATCTAGATCTATTTAAAAAAAACAATTGAAATATTGCAAGCTTCAAAAAAATAAGAACTGGTTTTGGAAATGAATTCTTGAATTTCTTTATTTGTAAGGTTGTCTTCTTTAAAATTGTGTTTACTACTTTATTCTCGCTGCTTGACGCATTTTTTTTGCCATGCAACTCTAAGTTGTGGTGTCGACGCTAAGGTTGCCAATTTTGGGGTAAAGTGCTACTGACGACCTAGAACCGTTTTAAACGTGGCGCGTGCAACTGTTAAATTAATAATTTTGTAGTTATTCACCCGGTTTAATAGACTAAGATCATAGAAAGGAGTGTATCGAGGGCATTGACTGCGGTGCGTACCAATTTTTGATATTTATTCTTAAAATAAATAATAATAATAATAAATAAACCAAATTCTAGTAAGGCATAAGTTTTTTAATTGCTCATGTAAAATTGCAGCTGGTTTCGAAAAATTCATATTTTTAAAGAATATATAATTTTCTTCATCCAGCGAGCCCCATTACTAGCTCCTGAAGCCGTTACTGTTGGATAGGGTCTATCACCCAAAAATATGAGATTTAGATGAAGCAATTATTTTTAGTCTTTTCTTGGTTACATGTCTTCAAGTTGGCCTTTAACTAAATTGCTCAAATCTTCACGTATTGGTAATAGATAACACTTACATCAATGTCACAACTTCTAAAACTGTTTATTGCAGGACATAGAACAACATCGTAAGAACTCCAATAAAGGATTTTTGAACAAAGCAAAAGCAAGGCGTTTAATATTTATTTGTTTGTTGGGTATCATAAACTAGGTACAAAGCTGAAAACCGGTATAACTCAGGAAGGGTAAGAGCAAATTCAAAAATAGTTGTTCCTAAATTAAATCGAATTAATTGATCTTTTAAACTGCATTGTTCGTTTTATTCATTTTCATAAAAATTTTAAAAGTTATAATGCGTTATTTAACTCAACTATTTTAACAAATAGATATTGGGAATTATTTCTTCTCATAAGCAACTTTATTATTCCAATTTATTCTATGAGTTAAATTTCAGTTATGTATTTTATAAAGCTTTTTGTAATAGCTCTATTTCTTAATTATTCCTGGTAGTGTATAAAGTCATTTCCAAAAATAGTTATAATGTGTTATTTACAAAATTTATGGAAAAATAACGAAAAATTGTAATGTAGGGTGCCTAAATGAGCAAATTCATTGCAAAAACTAACAGTTTTTGCACACAAAAATAAAGCTTGGACATTTTGCTTTTATAAAGCAAATAAATAAAACAAATTTAGTTTCAAGAATTTTTCTGCTAAAAAAAATTTAGTTTCAAGAATTGTTCAGCTAAAAAAAAAAACAAAAAAAAAATACTCAAAATATTTTTTACTTAATACTAGGGAAGTAACGAATATATATATCGGCGATACTTCGGGTTTACCGTTATATCGGTATCGGCGATATTTTACTGTCGATACGACGATACTTTTTTTAAAGATTTTTTGACAATCAATTTGATTTTCAATGCATATTTTTTGCATACCAACTATGACAATATATCATTTAAAAGCAGAGCAGAAAATCAAACACATTAATAAATTGTTTCGTTTAATTATTAAGCTGACCACGCGTTCCATGCGCTTTATAATTTCTTGACCTTTCTTCAAAACGCATGCTAAAGTAGAATGTAATCGTAAATCATGCGATTGATACGTAGATACAGTCTACGTGTTTTCTGTGTAACTTGGCAATACCTCTTGGACGGATGCATAGTAAATGCATTTTAAGGTTTTCTGTTTTTTTTTTAATAATTTTTGTGAGATTAAAAATCAATTTGCTGCAAATTGCGGGGGTCTTCGAAGAGGCCACAAAATTCATAAGCAAAGCCACTGTCGCAAAAATTGGCAATTAACTTACACAGAAAAAATGTTCACCAAAATTTTTTCAATTAAATCAATTAATGCTGTTTTAAACAAATTTTTTAATTGTTCCAATTAATTTGCCTTAATTGAAAATAAAGATTATAATATTTGTGTGTATATTTGCAAATATGAAAACAATACACACAAACTTCCAAATATTTTATGTTGTATTTTAGTTTCAAACAATCTTTTAATTGTTTCAATTAACTGTGTTGATTGAAAAAATATTTTGATTTGGGTTACGTTTTATATAGCCTCTTTTGCTGGTGGTCACATTTCAATTAAACTTATTGATTGAAACTCAACAGCAAGTAAAGCTCAAAATTACAAATATGTTAATTGATATGATCAATTTGTTTGCAGGCGGAAAATCAGTACGGAATTTAATTAAATGTACAAATTTTTATCTTATATGTTAATTGAAGCAGATTTTTAATTTTTTCTGTGTAGCATTATCACTGAATGAAAGATGTAAGTGTTTAGAGAATAATGAGACCTATTTTTGACCTTCAATACAAAGATCGAAAATTTCAAAAACAATAGCAAAGTCGTCTTATTTTGCTGAAGGCATGTCCACCCCTACACCTAGTAAAAGTTCTGTTAAGTCTACAAGAACTGGCCTTTGGATCGTTTGTGAAAATGTTATAACAAAACTTCGAAGAGTATAAGCCTCTGTCCATTCTTCGCTGTGGTTCAGCTAAAGATGAAGTCTAGAGATAGCCTAGATCTTCTTATTTTCTGAAGACGCAGATTCGCTTGCTTACTGGGACAATGCAATATTATAGCCAATATTAAAGAACATGTCGCAGAAAAACTCTAAGTTTTTAAATGAGTTTTGTCGCATCTCAGGAAATATTTTCCACTGCAGATCTGTTTCAAAAGGATTTGCGAAATCGCTTATCGCGAAAAAAAGTAAGAATAGCTTGTTTTTTTAGACAAAAATATTATTAATATTAATTTTAACTTTATAATTTTGTATAATAAAAAAATTACTCTACTTGAGTTTTGTTAATTTTACCTGGAATTTAAATTTAAAAATTCGTATCGGAATCGGTATCGCGGATATTTCTTTTTGGGTATCGGTGTTGTACTACTTAAAACGCTTAGCGTACAAATGTGCATATGTTATAAGCAGGGAAACCAGAAATATGCTCTAAATACGCACTTTATGCGCATTAAATATGCAGTAAAAACTCGAAAATAGGCCCTGTAAATTGTTAAAAATATGCCCCAAAAAAACAAAAATATCTGATTTAAAAAATACACAGAAACAATTATTAATTTTCTCCAATCACCAAATGTATACCAAATTCATAATATCTAGCAAACTAGTTGTGGACTTTGCACCTATTACCAAAATGATTATATTTATTACTAAAATTTTGAAAATTTTTTTCATTAAATGATATTTTTAATTTTAATTAAAAAAGTGATCAAAAAACTTTGCAATTTCAAACAATGTGTTAATTTATTTAACTAAATATTGATAATTCCCAACAAAAATTCTACATGCTTAAATTTTTTTATTTTAAACGAAAGAAGTCAATTGAGATCAGGCATCAGAAATTAAGAACCGAAAACTTAAAATTTAAGTTTTTCATTTGAAAAAGTCAAAACTCATGCTTTCAGTCAGTAAAAAAAAAAATAGGGAACAGAAAAAAAGATATTTATTTTTAAAGTACAATATGTGTTTTGTTCATGAAAAGAAACAAAAAAAAAAATTTAAAAATACACAAAAAGGTTTTTTTTATTTTTTTGAACTGATGAAAAAAAAATATTTTGTACGCATGACTTTTAAATTTTTAAAAAGAAAAAATTAAATTTTCGGTTCGTAATTTTTTGTACAAAAGTACAAAAAAAAAATATTTTTCTAAAAACCTTTTTTTTGAGAACTTTATTAAAGAAACAATATCAAACAAAATATTTTTATCTATTTTTGGTTATTGTACATTTTAAAATATTTTTCGAACACCAATGATAAATATTTTTTAAAAAAACATAAAAAAAAACGTTTTCCGGTCCTTGATTAAGATCTTTTGTTATTTAATTAAAATTTTAATTAAAAACCATTTTTTTAATTGATCAAACACTTTTATTTTGTGTAAATAATCAACAGCTTAAAAACATTTGCATTAAAAAAAAAACAATCCTAAAATTATAATCGGTAAAGCCCAAACGCTGGACTAATTTTCGAGATTTTACCCTGTTTGGAAACGAAAGACAGTCATGGGCTCACAAAAAAAAGTTATATTCTGAGGCTTAAAACCATATGAGAGTTATTTGTGGCGAATATTATCTAGATACTAACATCCATATGAGATATTTTGTGTTTAAGAGATTTCAGGGGCGGTCGCTAAATTATTTATTAATATTAACATTTAGAAGAAAGTCAAAACTTTTTATAGATTAGAGCTTTGGGCAAATGTAAACCGATTCGAAAAGAATTTAATTAGCAGTAATCTAAATACTAACATACTAAGATGTTTTACGGACACAAAAACTCTGATTTGGAACGAAGTTTTTATGGTTAATATGTAAAATTATAGACCGGTACTCAGCATTTTCATAGACTTCTTCCTTAGTACAATTAAAATGTATTTACTAAATTTGCGAAAAATTATCTACAAAATTGCAACTTGTACTTTGGACACAAAGTTAAAATAGGCAGACAGCCAGCCGGATGGACGGATGGACATCGTTAGATCACTTTAAAAAGTGAGTCTGAGTCGATCGATTTACTAAAAGTCTGGTCCAGATTTCTATGTATTACGTCTCCAAAAACGTATATAATTGCTTTTTCCTTAATTTTTGCCTGTATTTGAAAGTTTAAAATAACATTTCTCTTTAATGACGACCTGCTTTGGCTTAACATTTTAGAGTAAAACTTAAATGTACTCGTAGATGACGAAATTTAAGTAAAACGTTGGGTATACAGATAGATATTTCAAACAGAAACCAAGAAAAAAAATTATTTGCTGTAAGCCAGGAAAGGATCCTACAAAAGTTGAGTCATATAGACCTATAAGTTTATTGTCTAATATATCAAAGCTGTTTGAGAAGCTGTTAGTGTCAAAATTAGCCCCAATTTTAAATGTAAATAGATGTATTCCTAACCATCAATTCGGCTTTAGAAGAGAACATAGCACAATCGAACAAACCCATCGTATAGTAAACGCCATAAGAAAAGCCTTTGAAGAAAAAAAATATTGTTCCGCCCTCTTCATCGATGTTTCCCAAGCTTTTGATAAAGTCTGGCATGAAGGGTTATTACATAAATTGAAGCTAAACTTACCAGTAAACACACACAAGCTGTTAGAAAGCTACTTAGTCGGCCGAAAGTTTATTATTAAAGAATGTGATTTTATAAGTTCTCCTCAGCCAATTGACGCTGGAGTCCCTCAGGGAAGCATCATGGGCCCACTCTTATACCTTATATATACCTCAGACATGCCAACAAACAACCACACCCTAACTTCAACATTTGCTGATGATACAGCTTTTATAAGCGTACACGAAAACTGTCATGAAGCATCCCGTTACTTGCAGGATCATATATTTGAACTGGAAAAGTGGTTAAAACAATGGAGGATAAAGGTCAATGAGCAAAAATGCGTACATATAACATTCACCTTGCGTCGGGAGTCATGTCCCCCTATTAAAATCAATAATCAATTAGTGCCCCAGCAATCGCATGTAAAATATCTCGGTATTCATCTAGATCGGCGTTTGACATGGAAATGCCATATAGAAACAAAACTAACACAAATGAAACTAAAAGCAATTCAAATATATTGGCTTATTGGAAGAAATTCTGTTCTTAGCCTCGACTGCAAACTTCTACTTTATAACTCTATATTGAAGCCAATCTGGTGCTACGGTATTCAGCTATGGGGCACTGCCTCGGCCTCAAATATCGAAAAAATTCAAAGGCGCCAAAATAAACTTCTTCGAATAATCACAGCCGCTCCCTGGTATGTTAAAAACTCTAATATTCACAAGGATCTCAATGTGCCATTAGTAAAAACTATTATAACGAAGTACGCAGCAAAATATTTAAAAAGGCTTGAGTCGCACCCAAATCCACTTGCTCGAAATATTTTAAATGACAGTGGACACTCTAGATTAAGGAGAAGAGATACCGCAGGACTCATCCGAAGGGAAGACCGCTAAACATCTACATATGTGAACAGAAACAGTGAGGAGAAAAATTTTCGTCTAGCATTGGCAGGACAAAAATAAAGTATTAGTATAAGATTTGATTAATTATTGTTAGTTCATATTTAATATATGAAGATTCAATAAATAAATAATGAAAAAAAAAAAGAAAAAAAAGAAAAAAAAAAAAAAATTTGCTGTAAGCATCTAAAAATTCAACATGTATTAAAATATGCCTCAAAAAGATAAAAAAATATGCGCTATAAATTTTAAATATGCTCTTTTAACTAAATTATGCAAAAAAAATGCTGTAGATGGTGAAATATGCAAATATGTATATGCACTAACAAATCGATGCCAAAATTCATAAAAAACGAATAAATATATTGTTTCTGCCCTCATTGGCCGCAGAAGAAAAAACATGCAATGCATATTTGTTGTTTCCCTGGCTATTAGAATTAAAAAAAAAAAATTAAATATTTAGTTTATTTAATGTTAAACTTTAAAAATAAGTAGAAATATGTACTTATAAATAAAAAAGGTCTATAACCATTTTTGTATTGTGTGTTAAATTCATCATATTACGGCTATTTTAAATGTTGAAAAAATTGTTGATTTTTAAACAAAAAAGAAAAAAAACAACAGGTTGAAATTATATACTTTGGTCGAAAACAAAAATAATAATATACAATCAGTCATTTAATGTTTCACATTTTGAACTTATCAGTGTTATTAAATCATTTGCAGAATTACAACATTATTTATTTTGTTGTCTATTTTTTAAACCTGCTGTTTAAAATGACCTCTCAAAAGTTAAATACACAAAACCAACATATCTGTGGTTACAAGCAATAACCGCCTAAGTCGAAATAATTTTTGAGAAAATGCACTTTGTATGTATGCTTGCGTTTCTGAAAAAATAAATTGCATTAGAAAATAAGTAATTCACAATCTAAGATTCTTATCCCCTCAATGCTAAAATAAAAAAATGATAACGAAAGTTGTATTTATTTTAGAAATATTAGTATTGTGGTTATTTTATTGAACTGTTAATGGTTTTTAATCCAAATTTCGATATTTTAATCAGGCTTAAGTTCATTGAATTTAATTTTTATTAAATTATTTTTATGAAGAAAGGAATTTTACAATATGAAATGAATAAACATTTATTGATAATTTTTCATTCTTGACTGAGCTGGGAATTGAACAGAGGTTTTCACGCAGAGGTTGCCCTGACTAGTTTCGATTGTAACCACACAATCTCTTCAGAGGGGTTTGCCGTTTAACGCTCACCGCCATTGACGACGGATGCCGTCAATAGCAAAACATCAACCTTTAAACCAAATGGTATTTTATCTTGGTAGATCGAAATTTGCTTTGAATGAAAATTTGCTTTGAAACATATTTAATTTGATTAACATGTTCTTCCTGACGTCTGTTTTTCGTACTTTCTTGTCAAGAATTTTTCTTGAATTCCAAAGTAAAATTTTTTTTCATGTTTTTATCTTTCTTTGTCTTGTTGGCCTTTTTCAGCACAACTTGAAGGACAAATGTAAACATATAGCTCGTGCCTTAGCTATTAACAATAATTATTTTTTTTTTATCTGTAAGTTTTTTTCTGTAATTAAACATTAATTTGATATCAGGTGTAATTTCATGTAAAGTGGGTAATTTAGCGTTATCTAAAGTGTAGTTTTGAATTTTACCGGTGGTAACACTGCATTAGGCTGTCATTAAATTGAGTCATTGTAATTGACCTTAAGTCAAAGTGAGAAAAAATTATTATTTACTTACCCGTTACACATGTTTATTTCACTTTTGTAGTATTTCGAAGAAGAACTCTCCGTTATAAGACACCAGCAGCATGCCCGATATGGTTTTCGTAATCATTCTACTTTGAAAATTTGATGTTTTTAACTTAATAATTTAAGCAAATAGAATGCGAAAATTGTTGCTTCTTATTTTACTTTTTAAACATGTAAATAATGTTAATAATACACAAAATGTCGCATCGAATTGATATCACTGTAGTCATATTTAGGATAGATGACGCATAAAATATGACAAAATTGTATGATGACATTCGTCATTGGTTTGATGTCAATTTTGCCTCATTGATGCCATTTGTAAGAGCATTGATGCCACAACAAAGACAACTCATAGAAGCACATTCGAAAAGGTGGTTAATATAATTAAAAAAAAAAAACAAAAATAATAATAATAAATAATAATAGGATTCATTTGCACACTAGTAAAAGTGCAATTCTGACAGAAGCATCGAATGACTCAGCCGCAAGAATCAGGATGAAGCAAGCTTATCTACTATTCAAAGATTGATCAAATGCTCCAGACATGAAAATACTAAAATTATAGAAAAAGCCCCTCTCCATCCTGCACGCAAGAAAATGCGCCTCAATTTTGCAAAAGAATATAAAAAACTGGGCTTTAATTAGTGTGAGAAGGAACCCTTCTATAATTTCTTTTATTATTTTTCGACTTACTGTGCAAGAATGCCGTTGTGACTTTACGACTTTTACCGCTTTTTGTTTTCAATATTTAGCTTATTAAGAGCTTTAAATCCTCGTAAGCTTAAATTTTAGATTTCTCTTTCAAAGAAAGTAATTTTCCTTTAGCCAAGGGTTATCAGCCTTTATCAGAAAAGAAAGAAATTTATGTCGATACGCTTTCAAATCATTAAGAAAAACTTAAAAGAAATTGCAGACGCAAACGTGATCACCAAAAATGATGTTAGTTTTTCTTCGAAAAGAAAATAAAATAGAAAAAAACAACGTAGCGGTAAATTTCAGGCACATGCTTTCTTTACCAGGATTAGCGCATATAGTGACGGGTCAAATGGAACACCAAAAATTATTAATGTATTAACAACAACAACAGAAAAAATAATAAGGTTTTTAAATAAGAAAAATTGTTTTATATGAAAAACTCAGCGGATTAATGCGTCATTTAAAATTATGTTGCTCAAAACAGCCCAGTACCAACGTTCTGTAACTCTTGTGAGAACTTCTCGCACCAAAAATATGTAAAACAAAATATTCGACGACGACGATAAGGAATGGAAAAACTCCTGGTATCAATATACATTTATGGAAGGTATTTATGAAACTCACACTAACGGGACTACTTTTATATGTATGGAGTTTTTTTTGCTGTAAAGAATACGTCTTTACACAGAGCGAAAAAAGGCGTTAAAAAATTATTAACCAATGGTATTAAAATCATAACAAAGTGCTGTCAATATTTCGACTACATCTGTTGTCAAATGTTTAATAAACTGTAGCTCGTTTCTGTATTTCTCGCATCGCAAATTTTCTCATATTAAGTGTGAAACAAAAAATTTTATCGTTTCTCGATTTGTGAGAAAAAAGTGTTTCTGTATTTAAATGCGAGAACAGACAACACAGATTCTGTTTTAACTGGAATACTTCCAGTAATTAAGTGTCAAATGCAAGCGAAACGTAAACGAAAGAAATATATATAATAAAAATAAGGGTGCCAGATTTAAAGATTTATCGACATTTTGACGATTTTTTTTGTTCCAAAATTGGCAAAGTGACAATTTGCTGATTTTTTTCTAGTGACGATTCAGTCTTTGAAATAAAACAATTTTAAATAGTTTTATATGTTTGTGTATTAGGCACCACAGAAAACCGATATCTTTAAAAACAAGGCAGATTAAAAAATGTATCGGCAAAAGCAAAATTTCGAACGAAAACTATTTAATATGTATTTGCTTGGATTATTTAATACATTTGTTTGTGTGAAAAAAAGATTAAACTATTACCCCATTTTTCAGGCAATGCACTTTAGGAAATTTTTGCCTTTTACTTTGTCCAAAAGTGTTTATTTTATTTCAATATGATATTTTGTCACTCCTTTTTGTGATTTCTGCAGGGAAAAATAACAATCTGAAATTTTAAACTCTTATCGGATTAAGGAAAATAAAATAAATAACTTTATTTAAATAGACCTCAAGCTTATGTATGTATAAAATATGTATTTTACCCATGAACTTAATGTTTTTTTTTTTTTTTTGATTATGTGTTTATATGATAAAAATTTGTGATTATATGATAACAATCGAACAAAATTCGTCAAAATTAATTTTAAATTGTCCGAAAAAATAGACGATTTTTTTATTTTTTCTTAGGATATTGACGTTTTTTTCACAAATTTATCTGACAGCCCTGCATAAAACAAACACAATGAAAGGCTTAAAAAATGTAAATAACAAAATATAACAATTGTGTTTTATATACTTATTTTCATCATTTAAATTCTTTCTTTTAAAATAAAATAAAATAATACACATTCTTGTGTACATACATACATAATTTGGGCTCCATTTTTTTAAATTTTTTTTTCTCGCATCAATTTCAAATATGACTTATTTTGACAGTTCTTGTGAGAAACTTTTTGCAAAATATTGTTACAGAAACACTTGTTCTCACATCCTTCCAAAATATGCTGGAAAATTATTTAAATGACAGATAATTCTCGCAAAGTAAAAGTACAGAAACACTTATGTGAGAAAAACCATTTTTTGTTTCATATTGCACTGTTTTTGTCATAATTCACTTGTTTCAAGCGGGAAATTTTACGATGCGAGAAATACAGAAACGGGCTGCTGATCTCAAATTGGTACCAAAGATGTTAAAAATACCATTGTTGTCATTAGTAGCAGTTTGTCGAAATAAAAGAGTGCAAATTTTTATAAGTAATTTAAATAAGTAAAAATTAACACATGGACAGTGAAAAAATATAATAAACTGCTGCTACAAAATCGACGCCGACGATAAGGAATTGAAAAACTCCTTGTAGCTATAAATGTGGAAGGTATTTATGAAAGTCATACTAACGAACCCCTGGGCCTGGCTGGGACTACTTTTATATGTATGGAGTTTTTTGGATGTAGCAAGAACATTTTGTTGTCGACTGGAATTATTCTTCGAAATTGAAGTAAAGAAAGAATTTTTATATCTTGCGTATGCTTTTTAATACGTTTCGTTTTGATTTTATTTACTACAGAATATATTTAATAGGGCAGAGCTTGACCAGGCACAGGTGGATACAATATGCACAAAAGTTTCATTAGGCAAATTGTCACGCCTACGGTATTGAAATTTACACTTTTTTCTCTTTTTCTTGTAAAAAACACCTTAATTGAGGAATACATAAAGTTAAGTTTTAATATATTTAAGAATTATATGATAAAAACTGTGCAAAAGTCAAAAAATATTTAAATACTTAAGGGTTAAATTTATTGAAGGTAGCGGCCAAAAAACTCAAAATATTGAATACTTGTTTAATGCAATTTTAACTGTTCGTCCAACCTCGGTAGAAAATGCGCGAGTTTTTCCTTAATTTTAAGCCTTTTATTGTGTATGAATTACAAATTCCCCATTTTCTCTGAAAATTTAAATGAACTTCATACAAAACAAAATAACTCAACCAAATTATTTAACCAATAGATTATTAAGACAGTTAATTTAAAAAAAATAAATATAGAATACCAAAATAAATTACCCGTAATGCATATTTATCGTAAATTTTCATCAACATTTCAATGTATCCCAAACTAAAAACAAAATTCAACTCTACGGAAATTTCAATTTTTTTCAAATTGTGCCAACATATTTTGCAACACTTAAACAATTTAAAATGTCCTCTGGGGACAATTGTCTAAACAAGTATTATATGAGTAATAAAACAAAAAATTATAAGCATAAAAATCAATTTAGTAAATGTTCATAACTTTATCAAATACACAACATACTTAAGACTGGAGTACATTTAGTTAGATATCTTTTTTTGTCTGTCCTTGTATTCGCCTGAGTACCAGCAATTTTGCCACCATGAAAATCTAAACAGACCTCCACCGTTCAGCTGAAGTTGCCTTCAATGAAATCAAAACGTTTTGAATTGTGATAGTGAAAAAAAGGAATTATCCATTGAAAATATGAGTATTTAACAATCATAAATAAAAGATCTTTTTATTTTCTGTTGAACCGTGTAGAATTCGTAAGGTTAAGTGAGGGAAAAACACAAAAAATATTTAAGATGTATGATAATTGTTAAGTGTTTTGACCAAAACAATTTTACAGATCGTAGAAATAAAATAATAAAATTTGCTTGTCTGAGTGGCAAACAATGTTTGAGGTAAAATTGTTGATTGTATGAAAATATTATGAATTATTGCCAATAAGATTTACAACTTTATTTATTAGAGAAAAAAAAAATTAAATGTCTTATGTAAAGGAAAATGTGACGGATGTATAACTGGCACGCTTTATTGAGTAGTAAGTGTACTAAAATTTTGACATTAACTAGAAAAGAATATAATAGCACTTATGTATATATCTATTAATAAATTGTGCTTTTAAAGTCAATGCAGTACTAACAATTGAGTAAAATCCAATCAAAAACTTCAAGTGTATTATTTTGAATTAATAGCTTTTTGTCTAACGTCAAAGAATTACAAATTATATTCTAACTTAGTGTACCGAATTACGTTGGCATTCAGCCCGTTTTAATGAAACAGACCAGAGTTTCTGACATGAATCGAACCTGCGATCTTCGCATTGATAGACTAAAGCTGGGATCACACGATTGCCGCAATGCACCAATTTTCACACTTTTTAATACCCCAATCGTGTGACTGCACAATCAAATGCCTCATGTACCAATCGAGGGCAATATTGTGCTTACTTTTACCAATAAAATGCAACCCTGGTGCGTCAATCGTGTGACTAATTGATATGTAACCGCGCGTCAATAAAAATGACAAAAATGTACTAATATTTATTGGGTTCTTGTGCGGCAATTAAACAACACAATACGCACCACACGTGTTTCTTTTAGTAGGAATAAATTAAAATAAAAATTAAATTTATCAAAATTAAAAATTGGGAATTTAGCAAGTCATTAATTAATAAATTAATAATAAATTTTGTATTCCCGAAAATAACTTTTGATATATATTTTCTTTTTAAAGAAGTGCAATAGCTGTTCAGGACAATATACATAAAAGAATATATACAGGGAAACGGAGCAAAATGTATTGAAATTCTTTAAAGCAAATTTATTTTTGAATATAAATGTTCTCTTTTCTTTATATATTAAAAATAGAATTTTACTTTGTTTAATTTTTGGAATTTCATATATTTTACTTAAAAAATTTCAAATAAAATATTGGTAAAAGTAAGCACAAAAATATGTTTAAATATATGTATGATACAATTTTCTTTTTTAATGATAATGTCTTTCAAAATAAAAAAAGCTACACAACAGCTGTTTTCGCAGTTGACACAACTAAGAACAATCGTGTGACTGTGCTGCGGCAATTATTGTACCCATTTCGCTTTGTACCAACTAGCGGCAATTAAATTTGTATAAAACAAGGCAATCGTGCGATTTCAGAATATTTTATTGGGGCAATTTCATTATTGTGCGTCAATAAAGCACAATCAAAATTGTGTCATATTGATGGATTTGCGGCAATCGTGTGATCTCAGCTTAACTCACTACCAATTTGGCTACCAGGGCTTACTTTAAATGTAATATATCTCTTGTAACGTTACACACATTTCAATTAAAAAATTCTTTAAATTTGCAACAGTAAACAAACGAATAGTATCAATTAAATATATTTTGATATTAACAACATTTTCTGCAGTAACGCTGTTGATATAAGTAAATTTTTAATTCACTTAATTAAATTTTTAATTTAAAATTTTTTTTTTTTTTTTTTTTTTTTTTCGTTATTTATTTATTGAATCTTCATATATTTAATATGAACTAACAATAATTTATCAAATCTTAACCTAATACTTTATTTATGTCCTGCCAGTGCCAGACAAAAATTTTCTTCATCACGGGTTCTGTTCACTTATATAGGTGTTTATCTCTCATCTAGTTGGGTAAGTGCTGCAGTGTCTCTTCTCCTTAAGCGAGTGTGGCCGCCATGATTTAAAATATTTCGAGCTAAAGGATTTGGGTGTTGTTCAAGTCTTTTTAAATATTTTACTGCATATTTTGTAATCATAGTTTTTACTAATGGCACGTTGAGATCCTTATGAATGTTTGAGTTTTTAACATACCAGGGGGCGGCTGTGATTATACGAAGAAGTTTATTTTGGCGCCTTTGAATTTTTTCGATATTAGAGGCCGAGGCAGTGCCCCATAGTTGAATACCGTAGCACCAGATAGGCTTTAAGATAGAGTTGTAAAGTAGAAGCTTGCAATCGAGTCTAAGAACAGAATTTCTTCCAATAAGCCAATGAATTTGGATGGCTTTTAGTTTCATTTGAGTTAATTTTGCCTCTATATGGCATTTCCACGTTAATCGCCGATCCAGATGTATACCGAGATATTTTACATGCGAATGTTGAGGAATAATTTGATTATTGATTGTAATAGGGGGGCAAGATTCCCGGCGCAGGGTGAATGTTATATGTACGCATTTTTGCTCATTGACCATTATCCTCCATTGTCTTAGCCATATTTCTAGTTGAAATATATGATGCTGTAGGTAACGAGATGCTTCATAACGGTTTTCGTGGACGCTTAGAAAAGCTGTGTCGTCTGCAAATGTTGAAGTTTGGGTGTAGTTGTTTGTTGGCATGTCCGAAGTATAAATTAAGTATAATAGAGGGCCCAGGATGCTGCCCTGTGGGACTCCAGCGCCAATCGGCTGAGGTGAACTTAAGAAATTTCCTTCTTTAATAATAAATTGACGACCGACTAAGTAGCTTTCTAACAGTTTGTGTGTGTTTGCTGGTAAATTTTGCTTCAATTTGTGTAATAAGCCTTCATGCCAGACTTTGTCAAAAGCTTGCGAAACATCGATGAAGAGTGCTGAGCAATATTTTTTTTCTTCAAATGTTTTTCTTATGACATTTACTATTCGATGAGTTTGTTCAAATGTGCTGTGTTTTCTTCTAAATCCGAATTGATGGTTTGGAATACATCTATTTTCACTTAAAATCGGTGTTAATTTTGAAACTAATAATTTCTCAAATAGCTTTGACATATTTGATAATAAGCTAATAGGCCTATAAGACTCAACTTTCGTATGATCTTTACCTGGCTTTGGTATCATGGTAACTAAGGAAACCTTCCATTTTTGAGGAAAGTATTCAAGGCGTAAAATAGCATTAAAAATAAAAAGAATAATTTTCTTTGCTACGCGAGGTAGCTCTAATAGCATTTTATTGCTGATCTTATCAATGCCAGGTGCCTTCTTAGTGTTTAAGTCACATATAACCTTTTCGATTTCTCTCATCTCAAATCTTAGGGGAATAGCTGCTCTAGCAGCAACAGGTGGTAAATCGACCGCAATATTGTGAGATATATTAGGTGTAAATACGTTTTTCAAGTGACTTACAAACAGATTTCTTTTTTCAACATCATTTCTTGCCCAACTTCCATTCAAGTTTCTTAATGGTGGTTTAGAGACAACTGGCCTTTTGAGGTTTCTAGCTGCACGCCATAATGAGTAGTCCGATTGTGGAGTTGCATCAAGTTCCTTAAGATATTTTTCCAGAGAAGCCGTTTTCTGAGTCTGCAATAACTTTCTTAATCTTTTTGTACACTCTTTTAGCAAGTTCTTAAGTTGAGGAGATCTGTGCAATTGCCACTCTCTTCGTGCCCTCCTTTTTTCAGACAAGAGACGCTCGACATCTGTGGAATATATTTTAATAGTTTTGGTTTTTTTGGGGGCAATATTGGAATGTTGAACAGCTAGTTTCAGAAAACTGTCAAAATTATCAATAGAGCGATCTACATACTCCGGTGTACTGAGCGGAATATTTTCTGTGCAATGGGCACTGAGATATTTTTTATATTTTAACCAATTTATTTGTGTGGCTGACGTCGCTAGGTAACCAGTCGGAGATACAATTCTATTGGGGTTCATTATAGTAACAATTGTAGGTGTGTGGTCGGAAGATAATTCTAGGGAAGCTTCAACGTGAATCGTTTCTGTGGGGATGTTTTTAACCACGCCAAAATCGATGACATCTGGAATTTTTTGCGGGTCAGCAGGCCAATATGTTGGTTGGCCGCTCGCGACAACATTTAAATTCATTTTAGAGATTGTATTAAACAAAACACGACCCTTTGGTGTTATTAGTCGTGACCCCCAGAAGGTATGTTTAGCGTTATAATCGCCAGCGGCCAGGAAACAGGGTCCTAGTGATTTATAATATTCACAATATTGGCTTTCTGATATTGAAAATCTAGGTGGAGAGTATAAAGATGAGATTACAATGCTACGATTCAGCTCTTCAACACATATGTTCGTTGCTTGGAGATAATCCTCACGATGATCACACATTAGGTAGTGTTTGACTCGATTTTTTATCAAAATGGCAGAACCACCACAAGCTCTATCTCGAGGGTCCTTGGTATCATATAGTATATAACCATTGATGTTAAACGTATTTCTTGAGGTCAAATGAGTTTCAGAAACCATCATGACATCAATTTGTTTATTTTTAAGAAAGTATTCTAATTCATTTTTATGTTGGCGGATGCCGTTCGCGTTCCAAAAACAGATTTTTAAACAGTTCATGGCTTGTTAAGTACAGATTGCAATAACATCGATTGCATTCTAAGAATTTCCTGCATCATATTACCCATTGTGTTCGTAAAATTAGTTACTGTTTGCACTAATGTTTCCATGGTTTTTTCTAGGCGACTTAAATTTGAAACTGGAGTTTCATCATTACTTGGCGCAGCACCTTGCGTTGGCGCATGGTTTGATTTTACGACGTTAGCATAAGAGGTTCTGTTATTACTAGGCTGCGGGGCCTGAATGTCACCAGTGCTTACTTGATTTGTTACCTGCATTTGAGGGGGATTAGTTTTCGGTCCAACTGACTGCTTGACGATGGTATATACAGGGCATCCTCTATAATTGGCAGTGTGATTACCGCCACAGTTGCTACATTTTTTTACGTTGGGGTCGGTTTTAGACTTATCGCAAAGATCTGTACCATGTAATTCACCACATACTACGCAAACAGGGGGTAAATAGCAATATGCCTTAGTATGACCATATTCTTGACAGTTTAAACACTGAACGGGACCATTTCTTTTGTGTGGCTCTTCTATAGTTACTCTTCTATAGAGAATATATTTCAAATTGTAAATAGGGTGCGTTTCATTTTTTTTAAGCTTTACGTCGCCGGGTTCAAACTCCACTCGAAAAAGTGGTTGGGGGTTTTTTTCTCTATTTTTTATATTTACTACATGTTTTATTTTGAAGCCTTTTTCTTCGAGGAATGTTTTTACCTCTTCTGGGTCCACACATGAGACAATTCCCTTAATCACTACCTGGAGACCTTTACTGCTTTTCAGTTGGTATGTATAAAAGTTTTTTTTAAGTACTTCAAATTTGTTTATAATTTTGCGAAAATCATTCTCATTATTGACTTGTATTTTTGTCTCGTTTATACTACCACGCTTGATAGCAGCTACGTAAAACGAATTTTCACCTATCACCGATATCAAACTCTTTATGAGCTCATTTGAGTTTTGCTCCCTAAGATATATCGGGGGAGGCTTGGACGATTTTATGACGTTTGGTGCTTCAGAGGATTCATCCTCCAGAATTGCAAATCGATTTTGAGAATTTATTTTATCAAAAGATGGTACTTTTGAGGCCGAAGCAACTGCTGCAGAGGTAGGGCTGCGAACCCGTTTAAGCACTGTTATGTACCTGTCCATACCAACTTGTACTTGAGGCTTTTGACCACTTTTTACTTGTGGAGCTGAGTTTTCCATCATGCCTGATTTGAGGGTAATATTTTCATCACTTATTAAAATCGTTTTTGCCGCTGAGGCACCGCTTGCAGGTTTTATATTTTTTATTGTATTAATATCAACCGTATTATTAGACACCGAAGGTGATACTGAGTTTTCTATTATGCCTGATTGGGGGTTAATATTTACATCACTTATTAAAATTGTTTTTGCTGTTGAGGCAACGCTAGCAGGTTTTGTATTTGTTATTGTATCAACCGTGTTATTAAATACAGACGGCGAGAGGGATCGCGTACGAGTAATAGGTTTAGCCGTTAGGTATTTGCTATCATCGATTCTTTTTTTTATTTCTGTATTTTTTTCGCTAACACTCACTGTTATATATGCATTTCTACTGTTTGCACTCATAAGAGTTTTTTTTTTTTTTTTCTTTTACTGTTTACAGTTGTGCTCTTCTTATTTGTTATTGTTTATCAACACCGAGAATGAAAAAATGTGTGTTTATGTATGTAAGTACATACATGTAATTTTTTTTTCTTTTTCTTGTATTTACTTTTTTTATACTTTATTTGTTCAAAAAAAAAAATAAACCGTATGCCGAGTTTAGAAAACACGTCTATCTTCAACGACCGCGACAGACGACCGCGTGAACTGTTTCTGTGCACAGTTTCCTCTTCCCTGTGAACAGTGTGGCCATTTTGGCATTTATGCAGCTAATTTTAGCATTAAAAAGTTTCATTTAGCTGCAAAATTTTCATTTAGCACTTGGCATTTTATTTAGCATTTTTAGAAAATGTTTGTAGCTTTTTTACCATTATTAGTTTTTAAAATTTGGACGAATAATTATATTGCTTTCATTTAAATTTTTTATATATTATACTAAAATTTGACTTAAAATAGTTGTAACCAGGGACCGTAACAGTTATTCCTTTTCTCATAAAATTCAGATGATAACAGTTTTTTTTTTATTTTGATTTTTCTGGACAAAAATAACAGTTATTTTTTGATTTTTATTATTTCTGAACAAAAATAACAGTTATTTTTTTGATTTTTATTTTTTCGATCAAAAATAACAGTTATTTAATGATTTTAATTTTTCGAGCAAAAATAAAAGTTATTCTTTAGAGAAATGTACGTGTTATAATTATTTAGTTGACTTTAAATATTTATTTTAATGTGCATTAGATATCCCAATGATGATCACACATTTAAATAAATATTTAAAGACAACTTAATAATTATAACACGTACATTTCTTTAAAGAATAACTTTTATTTTTGCTCGAAAAAATAAAAATCATAAAATAACTGTTATTTTTGTTCAAAAAAAAAATAAAAATCATAAAATAACTGTTATTTTTGATTAAAAAAATTAAAATAAAAAAATAACTGTTATTTTTGATTAAAAAAATAAAAATCAAAAAATAACTGTTATTTTTGTTCAAAAAAATAAAAATCAAAAAATAACTGTTACTTTTGTCCAAAAAAATATAAATCAAAAAATAACTGTAATTTTTGATCGAAAAAATAAAAACCAAAACTTTAAAAATCATAATATTTTATCATAGAAAATTCCATAAGGATCATTATGATGTACTTGAATCAGTTTGCCAGCATTTATTTCTATATGCTTTTTTTTTAAAAAAAATTTCAAAATAACTGTTATTTTCGGTCCCTGGATGTAAGTAAAATAATTTCATATTTTTTTTTTTTTTTTTTTTTTGTTGAAAAAAATAGAATATTCAGGGAATATTGAAATAATAAATATTATTTGGCCCTTGATATTACGATATAAAAGTACAAGGAAATTTCACTTTGTATTAAGGTAAAAATACTATAATGTAAATGCATGAAACAAATTGTTAGCTCTAAAATGCTGAAAAAATAATAATTCTAAAGCTTTAACTTTTTCTAAACTATAAAAAATTAAATGATCTAAAAAAATTTTATATCATAGAAACAAATCGTTTAAATATAGCATGTATCAGGCGTTTGCGGGCCCCTAAATTTAAAATTTAATCTAAACCTTACCAAAATCTATTTACTTATTAAAATATAACCATTTATTTCAATTTCGTTAAAAAATAAGTCACTAAAATGTAGTTTGGTTCGAATAAAATTTAATATTGCTGTTTGACTATTGACATCATCCGTCGTCAATGGCGATGAATGTTAAACGGCAAACCCCTCTGAAGAGATTGTGTGGTTACAATCGAAACTAGTGAGGGCAACCTGTCCGTGAAAACCTGGGTTCAATTCCCAGCTCGTCAAGAATGAAAAATGATCGCTAAATTTTAATTCATTTCATGTTGTTGTAAAATTCCTTTCTTCATAAAAATAATTTTATGAAAATTAAATTCAATGAACTTAAGCCTGATTAAAATATCAAAATTTAAATTAGAAAATCATTTCAAAAAATCAGTCAAGTCTTTTTGGTTGAAAGATTGTGCTTCGATAGGATGTACTATTTTAATAACCTTAGAAATATCATCGCTAAGTCCTATTTTTAAATATTATTTCGTTCTATGTCAGGCACCAAAAGTTACGAAAATATGGCCAAATAAATATAACAAAATTTACGTCGAACCTTCAAAAGTTACGAAAAATATAACAAAAGTAAACAAACGGCATCACTGGTCTGTTTGCAAGTACAAAAAAAAAACGAAAACATTTTAAAACAACAAAAAGCATTGGATTTTTCAACCACCGTAAATACATGTGTGTACGTGTGTTTGCAAAATAAATTAAAACGCCTTTAAACACTTTAATTCTAAAAATTTAGAAACTTAATTTATATTGTGCATATCTACACACAAATATCTTTAAAATGATATACGGTTCATTAAAATCGGTACACGATAAGGTACTTAAAAATCAACTACAAAAAAATTGTTCCCGTCTTTATATATAAGATGTATGTATATTAGGGTATTCATTTTTTTCATTTTTTTTCTGTTTTTAATTATTTGTATTATCTGATATGCAGAAGGTATGCGTTTAGAACATATATTTTTTCATACAAACAAAGAAGGTGTTCAGTGATATTCATTTAAAATAGGTCTTTGCAGCATTAAAATTAGTTGCGGTTTAGACCTGAATTAAATTATAGACCGACAATAAAAAAAATTTTATGCGTTTCTTGTTAGAACTTTGAATTGGCTTGAATAAAATTTCATGATTCGTAAAAGTTTTAGCCGAACTAAAATGATTTTTAGGGGGTAATTGTATTGGACCTATGGTAAATTATGAACCAATCATCCCAAAATTCTTAAGACTAATTTCTGGTATTAAAAAAATAAATTAGAATAAAATTCAATACAGCAGTGTAATTAGTTTAAGCGTTTAAAGTAAATTTCACAAATTTGCATGATATTTTTTCTGGCCATATGAATTTAAGTAAGAATATGAATATGGATTTAAGTGTAGGGTTTATATGGGGCGTAGGGTAAATTATAAACCAATCTTCATGAAATTTGGCAGTGTGATTTCTCGTCCTATAAAACTGTGACGTCAATTTGATAGCATTATTTATTACGGTTTTAGGCGTACTAAACTGTTTTCCGGGAGTATGTTTTATATGAGGCCTAGTGTAAATTATGGACCGATCTTCAAAAAATTTTACAATGTGATTTCTGGTCCTATAAAACTGTGACGTACCAAATTTAAGTATTCTAGCGTTATTTATTGCGGTTTAAGGCGTACTAAATTGTTTTCCGCGAGAAATTATGGACCGATCTTCACGAAATTTATCAGTATGGTTTTAAGCGAATTCGTGCAACATTTTATGTCATTCCGTGCATTATTCCGCCATTTATGTTAGTTTGTGTATCAAAATTATCAATTTTTTTAGGGTGGTGGTTCCACATATTGATTCATAGTTCTGATCCTACTGAACCGATGTTGCTGGATTTCAATCTTAGGATAACTACCAGCAAGTTTGTTCTTTTCTTTTGCGTTTTTCGAAAGTGAGCGTATTTTCAACAGGCCGAAAGGCGGACAGACAGACGGACATGGATAAATCGACTTAGAATTTCTCAAGGAGCCAGAATATATATGGGGTCTTAGATGCATTATAAAAAATTTTCACACGGAATTACAAACTTAGTATACCCTCATTCACCACAGATGTGGTGGAGGGTTTAAAAACTATAAGCAACCAGTGAAATGCGCATAGGAACAGCTTATCCTCCAACAATAAATTTCACTATTTTTATCAATTATAAAAATAGGGAATTAAGCACAACAAACAACATGTTTTAATGAAAAATTATGTATTTCAATATTTGTTCTGAAAATTTAAATTAAAGAATAAATAATTTAACTTTTTATTCTGAATGGCTATTAATAAGACACTTCAGATGGTCGAATTTTGTAACACCGATTTCACAAAGAAGCGGAAATAATTGCATTTTTTTTTAATTATTCTTTTACTTTTTAAATAAAAGCTTAAAATTTTCTTCCAATTTCGAAACACTTTCGTTTGGGAATTTGTATTGAAAACAAAACAGAGTTGTGTTTTATTTTATCGCTGTTTCAATGTAAATTTCCAAACAAAAATTTTTATTTTTTTTTTTAAACAGACAATTTGTACGAAAAAACTCATTAATTCACTAACGCTAATTAATTATTTTTTTATTTTGTTTCAGGTACGTTTTGATTATATTTATTACTGCAAGGAAATGTAATTGAAAATTGTAAGTAAATAACATGAAAAATGCTTACAGTCACCTTGAAAATAAGAATATTTGACTTCTCTTAGTTCTCATTCCTATTGCGAAACATTTAAGTTTGAGGGTAAAAGATCAAAGACGAGGAAAAGGGAGTTGCACACTCATGCAAATAAATAGTACATAAATATATTTTAAAAAAAATAGTAATTGAATTGGATTCTTTGTATGAAAGATATTTGCTTTAGTCTAACAAAGATTCTGTCGGTATATTTGAATTTGTAATATTTTTTTTAACATTTTATATGAATTCTATTCCCGCGGGTGCGATACGAATATTCACCGATGGGTCCAAAACACTACATGGTGTCATTTCCGGCATTTACTCCGAACAGTTAAACTGGAGCATTCCTCTTATGCGGCAGTGTCATTCAGGCCGAGAGAATGGCCATCTACACAGCCGCGTGGTACATTCGGAATGGTGATATTTCTGGCAGAGATATTCACATTATAACCGATAGTAAAGCGGCCATAGGAACCCTGGAGGGTGTGTTTATCAATTCGAAAATTGTCCGATTGCCGAATATCTCTGGAGGAGACATTCAGTGGTTAACCTTAATTAAGCCCCTGGACACAGGGGCATATATGGAAACTGTATGGCTGATCAATTGGCACATATCTGCGCCGTACGAGCCCATGATATATGTGTTTCACTCCCAAGGAGTAAGCAACTTATTGCACATAAATATCACAGAAAAAAGTGTTTTATCAATTAAAAAAAATGGCTTAAAAAGTATTTAAATTTAAGTTATGTGATAATTGAATCAATTATTTTTTTAGTTGAAAGAAAATTAAAAATTTAATTTTGATTTAATTAACATTTTAGTTGTTTTGAAAAAAATTTTCAATTAAACTTTTTGACTTTTTTCGTTTAAAATAAAATAATTTAAACGTGTAGAATTGTTGTTGGGAATTGTCAATATTTTATTAAATAACGGCCAGGCCCACAATGTCGACAAGAACATTTCTTTCGCATTTTTATATTGAAAACAATAATAAAAAACTTAAATTTGTTTTTGTTTTCAATATAAATATACGAAAGAAATGTTCTTGTTGAAATTGTGAACCAGGCCCTAAATTTTTTGATAATTTTTTTAATTAAAATTAAAAATATAATTTGTTGAAAAAAAATATTCACAATTTTACGATTTTTAGTAATCAATATAATGATTTTAGTAATAAATGCAAAATCAACAAATGGTTTGCTTGATATTATGAATTTGATATTAATTTGGTGATTGGGGAAAATTAATAATTTTTTTCTGTGTTCATCTCATTGCGAATCAGAGTTGGTTTGATGAAATTACATTTGAGGAAACCAGAAAAATCTGGCCCATCATAGATGAAAGGAGGACACAGCGCGAATTAAGACTGTCCAGACATCATCTCAGAAACCTAATTGCGGTTATAACTGTCCACTGGCCACTGGCCCATTGGGAATCACGACCAAAGGTTGGGGCTCCCTTACAATGACCTATGTAGGAGCTACGGCGACAAGGAGGAGTTAACGGAACATTTTCGGAGATCTAAGACTCAAGCTGTTTAGTCGAAGAAGTCTCAGGGACAAAATCTGTGTCTTTGACATTGATTTAAATAGGATCCATTCCTTTATTGAATCAGCCGGATGGCTGGCTGAGAATTTCAATAGCCAGGTAACGTAGAAACATTGGCAGACAGTGCAACATGGTTACACAAGGATAACTAATTACTGGACCCACGTGAGCTGTGCTTAATTGAGGCTGCCAGTGGAACCTAACCTAACCTATACATACTATCATAGCAAAATATATTGTAAGACTTTAAAAAGTCCTTGGTGTATATGAATGCTGCTAAGGGGTTTAACTGTTATCTATTTCTTATGCTATTTTGTAGCAAATTTTGGATAGAAAATATTCTTTCTACACTTGCTTTAGATTGTGGTATAGAGAAAAAACCTTGAGCAAGTCGGTACTTATAGGGTGGCGCATAAGTAACGTCATGATTTATTAAGTGCATACAGTTTTTGCTTAAGTTTTTTGTTTTTTTTTTTTTTGATTTTTTTCTAGAATTATCTTTGAAAAATGTGGGAGAATTTTGATGGAAAGACTCAGCACCAAAGAGCGAACCAAACTTGCTCAATTTTATTTTAAAAGTCAGGATTCTATTATTCACGAGAATCAACAAAATTGCAGATTATAGGGCTTTCAAAATCCAAAAATAATTGTTGGACATCAAATATGCTGCCCCCGTAGGCTAGCTGGTAATAAGCTAGCCTATCAGTGCTGGGGTTGCGGGTTCGATTCCCGCTAGAGACTCTGGTCTCCTACAGACAAGCGAAGAGCTTTGCGGGATTGGCATAGGCAAATAAAAAAAAATGCATCCACTTAGATGCACATATTTTTTTACCATTTTTTTCGAAAACGACGAACCAGTTGTGGTAAGTGTGAATGGCATTCAATACTGAGAGTCCAATCTAAATTGCGCAATTATAATGAGTAACGATATAAGTGTAAATTTTTGCTAACCTTTTAATTATAAAATTTTTTCTAACCTTTGAATTATAAATTGTTGCTAACCTATGAATAATAAATTTTTGTATAACAATGAATTTTAAATTTATAATAATTGTTGTTAACACAAGTTATGGTATTTACTGTAGATTCACACTTGGTAAATTAACAATCTTTAAGACCGCGTATAAGTTCATACTGGGCAGCACTAAATTCAGTACTCTAGTAAATTTCCAATTGGTTATAGATAGCTTCGTTTAATTTTTTCCCCCTGCAAATATTGCTATACAAAACTTAATTTAGTTGCATTTAAACCGTCGCACTGTGGCTGAAAATTGAATTTCATCGGCCAAAAGTCCAATTTTTTGTCATCGCCGATTTCAAAAATTTTAATGCCATTCGATAGCAAACATATTAGAACTAAGGTATCAAAAAAACTAGATTAAAATATTCGTAATTGCGGCTGTGGCATGCTACTGGAAACAAATATTTTATTTTGTTTTAGAAAAAAATTAGTTTTTGTAAATTTGATCAGAACTAAATTATGATTTCTCGCAAACCGTTATCAATAATTGGTCGAAATTTTTTTTGTTATATTAATGGGATAGTAGTCTTTAAGAAATGGATCATTACATCCATGTATCATATATACCTGATGTGTTATTAAATGTTTCCCCAGGTTCTATATTTTAGTTAAATCCGAATTTTAGAGGAGTAGAACTTGTTAGGGTCAAAAAGGGTCAAAGAGATTTTAGTACCATCAGAAAGCTGAAGGTGTCCTCTTTAACCCCATATATACTTGTGCAACTGTTTGGAACTGTCTGTTGAACACTTTTTTCATTTTAATGAAATTATTTGCAACATTTTTTTTGCTCTTTTTATTTAAGCTGCTCATATGACTGAAATATAACACAATGGTTTACGAGCGTTTTGTTTTGAAAAATAATTTTGCTTCTTATGAACGGCTGAACATATTTGAATGAAATTTTAAACTGTCATGGCCGGGTAAAATATATTTATGGATTGCAAAAAAAAAATTTAACTTAAGCTGAGTTACAAAAAATATGCTTAAATGTTTAGGTTATCTCCTTTGCTTTTGGAGATATTCGGATAAAACGGATTTTTTGGCTTGATTTTTATTATGTTTTATGTCAAACTGTTATCAATAGTGTGTTCAACATTTTTTATATTGGTAGTAAAGCAGTCTTTAAACAATGTTATGTTGTATTACTGTACCGATTATACCTGCTGTGTTAATAAATATTTTTTCAGGTTCTATATTTTAGTCAAATTTATTTATTTTAAATTACAGATTTTATAGGGAGCACAATACCAGAAAAATGTCACGAGACTTTACAAACGAAGATCTGTTTAATATATTGTTGGCAACTTCAGATCCGCTCATCTCTAGCATTCGAAGTCAATGGAAAGTAGAACATCGGGACTTAGATGAAGAAGCAAAAGGGCTGCTACAGGACAGACGTAATACAAAACCAAATATGGAATATTTGGTGGCAATTTTCCAACCGAATGAATAGTAGATATAATTAACTTTTATTGTAATTTAAGCAAAAAATATGTTTTTTGTCCTTATTGTTATTTAAATAAAAAAGAAAATAAATATTTAATAATTTACACTTATTTATTTTTTTAATCTAAAAAGTATTCCAGTGAAACTGGTTCCAGTTGAACCTGTTGTAGAGTTGATAATGTAGAAACCTATTCACAAAATGATCATAGGTATTATTACATGCCTATGCATTTTTTTAAAGGTATAATGGTATATACGAGGCGAATGTATAAGCATATAAAGGTAATACGAATACTCATTTGTTCTTTCGCGGATAAAAAAATATTTTCTCCAGAAATAAATTAAAATGTTTATATTTTTCGAAAGAAAACAATTTGAGTATGCTTGTAGAAGCAATTTTTAGTCAGTTTAACATCTTTACTCCCATATGCCCTATTCCAAATCAAATTTTTCAAACAAAAAAAAAAAATAATTTGAGTAAAAAATTCTAATAATTCAACACACCGATTTTTATACAATTAGAACAGTAATGTTTTCTAATATGTCCATTATTTTCTAGAAAATTCTGATCAATATCGAGTGGTAAATTGTATTGCCTTTTTTGAACAAAAAAAAAAAATTAAAGCCGTTTTCCGGGATTGGGAATTTGGGTATTTCTTAATCAAAAATGGGGATGTTTTTCAGTCCACTGTTTTAAGAACTTTTTAATCTACATAACTGCCAAAATTCATTATGATACCTTTATTCATGTTAGATTTATAGAATGTCAAACATTAAAATTATTAATTATATAGTGTAAATGAATAAAAGGGCTTTCAACATGAGTAAAAAATAATAATTTTAAGGTTTGACATTCTATAAATCTGACATGAACAAAGATATATTAATGAAATTTGGCAGTTATGTAGATTAAAAAGTTCTTAAAACAGTGGGCAGAAAAACATCCCACTTTTTGAATAAAAAATACCATAATTCTCAATCTCAATCATTAGCATTTTCATACTAAATGCTAAAAAACATCAAAAGTTCAACTTTGACCTTAAATTTCTCAACAACTACAACTACCGATTTAAACAAAATTAACACTGCAAAAAATTGCAAAATTATCTCTATCGGTTCAAAAGTTACAGATTTTTGGCCGATGAAAAACGATTTTCAGCCACTGTGCGTCGTACAAGACAGCGTACTTTCCTCCGTAAAAACCAAAATATAGTCACTACTTACCATAACTTAAATAAATACTTACCATAAGTTGCCTAAGCCTTTTTTATACAAATCAAATATTATTGTAAGTACACAATCTTAACTACGGAATTAAGTTGAACACTAATCCTTCTCTTTGTTGTTTCTTTTTCTCACACAACAGTTATAATTGCTTGGTACCCATGAGCAATTATTAACTAAATATTTTCTTATAGAGGAAGGCCAATTTGCCGATGATAGCAATCCCCTCTACTTGACATTATCTACAAGAAAAGATTATCTATAATAACAAGCTACCAAATTAACAAAGAGAAGCTCATCCCTGTCCAAAATCTAGCCCCATCAGCAACTGTTGCCTGGTCACCTTAACCACTTCCCAAAACAAAACTCTTTTTGGACCGATCAATGACTAATGATTTTTAAGATCCCGAGGTAGGGAACAATACAGAATTCTGGATCCAATAAGATGGTACCACAGCTCGACCAACCAAGACTCTTCTGCGCAACATTTTTCGCAATCGAATAATATCTCGTTTTACTATTTTTGACTAGTTACCACGACCGCCCGCCTTTTTTGGGGTTTCCAAAAGTAAAGGGTTTGGTGCAAGGGGTTTCTTGCGTTATTTCATTTCCTTGGGGCTTTCTTTCAATTTCCCAATTGGGGTTTTATTGCATATGAAATAGAGCCCCACACCTTATGGGGTTATTTAATTTTTTTATTTTTTTGCGACATATTTTTTGGGGTTATTTTATGCCGCCGTTTATTTAGCGAATAAGTGGTGGAGAAATGGTAGTTCTTATAAAAGATTTTCAGTACTCGGTTCTGGGTATTTTGAAGTAATCTATAGTGTGTTGAGCTACCCCATGCTGTGGTGCAATGTCTTAGGTAAGATTCGGCCAATGAATAATAAATACACTTGTCTTAAAACCACGTTAGAAGAGCTTTAATTCAACTTAAAAGAAGTTTCTTTTGTAGATATAAGCACGTGGGTTTTCCATTTAAACTTGTTATCAGCATATACGCCTACGAATTCTATGATTGTGACACACTTATCATCTATTGTGTTAGGATTTTTGAAGCTTTCCTGATTGTATATTTTCCAATATATTTTTATTTTTCTTTTCATATAAAACATGCAAATGCTTTGTATTATTTTAACGTTTTAATTATTACTATCCTGGTTGTTTTCTATCGATGTTTGTATATGCCACCTTTTTCTATCATTTTTAGATACAAAAATTCAATTTAATTTCCACTGTAACAGCAATAAATACTTCATAAGATTTCTCTATGACGTGCTAAATTCCTAATTTTTATTTTTGATAAAAACACTGAAATTTATTGTACACAATCTTAATAATAATATATTTTGTATTCCCAAAAATAATTTTTGATGATAAATACTTCATCTTAACACCAAAGTAATAATTTTCAGATTAAAGCGTTATTTATCACTAATGTCAAAGATTAGTCCAAAAGTCAGACAGCAAAAAATACACCTTTACGTTTGGTGAAAAAAGAAAATGTAAATATTAGATGAAACATTAGATTTAAGGTGGCCATTTCTGACAAAAGTGTTTAGAACAATATTAAAGAGGGCTAGAATAAATATGAAAAAGACACCTTGTATTGTATTACACTCGTTCACAAATTTTTGACTTTAAGCCATTACTTCAAAAATTAGATGGTTTCTAAGCAGGGACCGAAAATAATAGTTATTTTGAAGTTTTAAAACAAAAAAAGCATATAGAAGTAAATACTTGCAAACTGATTCAAGTATACCATATTGAGCGTTATGAACTTTTCTATGATAAAATATTATGATTTTTAAAGTTTTGATTATTATTTTTTCGATTTACAATTACAGTTATTTTTTGATTTATATTTTTTTGGACAAAAATAACAATTATGTTTGATTTTTATTTTTTCGATCAAAAATAACAGTTATTCTTTAAAGAAATGTACGTGTTATAATTATTGAGTTGTCTTTAAATATTTATTTAAATGTGTGATCATCATTGGGATATCTTATAAATATTTAAAGTCAACCAAATTATTATAACACGTACATTTCTTTAAAGAATAACTTTTATTTTTGCTCGAAAAAATAAAAATCAAAATATAACAGTTATTTTTGTTCAAAAAAATAAAAATAAAAAAATAACTGTTATCATCTGACTTTTATGAAAAAAAGGAATAACTGTTACGGTCCCTGTTTCTAAGATAAATTAGGGCTACTGAATACGATTATGACATTCATTTATGTTTCTTAAGAAGCCTCTTCGAGATATACGCGAAAAATCTGTTTTTGCTGCTTATAGGGCTATTTCGAAAAATCTTAAGAACAATAATTAGCATTGCGGTTATTTTATTGAACCGTTAATGGTTTTTAATCCAAATTTCGATATTTTAATCAGGCTTAAGTTCATTGAATTTAATTTTCATTAAACTATTTTTGTGAAGAAAAGAATTTTACAACATGAAATGAATTAAAATTTGTTGATAATATTTCATATCTTTACATTCTTGAGAACAGATTTTTTACATAAATTTTTGATAGAAAATGTAATAGTTTTCCTCTTCGATGTGTCCTTTTAAGTAGCGATTTCACGAATTTGCATCCAGCAGTATTCACCGATCATGGCCTGGTCCCAATCACCTTCATAACGCTTTCCCATTAATGCAAGATCTCGGTAAAAACTTTCAGCTTTTTCGTCACATTGTGCTCCTGTAATTACAAAAAACCCATTTCTTAAAACTTCCAATAATGTTGATTTATTTATTTCATTTGAAATACACCTATGGCATACAAGTCTTTCATCATATTTGAAATGAGTTGACTCTCGTTCTGGCTTCTGTTGTTTCCAAAAAACCCACTTACCAATTTCTGAAAAGAATTCCATATAACTTGGAGTGATTGAGATAGTAAATAAACGCGTGTCTCTATACCCAAAAATCATTTTTCTTTCAAACGTGAAGCGAGTAATTCGGAATGCTCTTTTGATAATTTTTAGGCACGACATAAATCATTAAGTGCGCTTCGACTCATAGTTTAATAATTAAATCACCTGTAGAATCAAAACTCATATTTAAATTTTCTTCTTCATTGTCAGATGATACTTTTAATGGTGGAGGTTTTCACTTTCGGAATGGGAAGCGCTTGATTTAAATAACATAACAATTTGTTCCGCCTTGTATATTAGTCATGCAGAAATAGCAATCAGTCATATGTTCAATTGGATCCCTCCATTAGACTGGCTTACCGAATGACAAATACTCCTCCATGCCCTTACCAAATTGAGTTAATTTTACAAAACACGTAGAATAAAATACGTTTGGAGTCCATTGCTTATTGACACATCTGGCTTAGTACTGAAAATAAAATTTTTAAGATTCAAAAAAGTTTATGGTCAACTTTTCAGGACACTTTTTTTCTAAATGTGGATACACGACAAACAAACCAAAAGGTATCCAGTGAATGCACAAAACAACAAAAGCGGGATAGAGGCTAACTTCATAAGCTCAGTGTTGCCAATTCAATACGGAAAGGCAAAGAATTCATAGACTATACAACTCTACTGTCAACAAGGCCTTGAGTTTCTTATTGCAAGGTAACAATTGTATTTACTGCAGAAGAGCAGGGCTGTCAGATTTTTTTTAACCTTTGTCGCCAAATTAAAAAACCGCCGAATTAAAAAACAAGAATAATTTTAGCGTTTTTAAAAACTCAAATATAAATAAAGTTTAATAAATTTAGACTAATCGGCCATGTTCTGACAATCGCACGTTTTGAAATCGCAAAACGCCAAATTTATTTATTGGTGTTCTGAGCACAATGAGCTGATAAAGCTGTCTTTTGTGATGAAATATTTCTATATATTTATTTTATTTGACATAAAACCAAGTAAAGAGGATGGAAATGGCATATATTGTTTATAAAATACTTACAAGAGTAATGATAGTGGACAGTGTAATAAAGTATATGTAGGTACAACAAAAAATAAGCTAAAAACTATGATAGCAGGACATAAGTCAGGCCGAAAATATAGAGATATTTCATCACAAAAGACAGCTTTATCAGCTCATTGTGCTAATGTTAACGATTATCCAGATTTTGTGAATACAATCATATTAAACACATAAAATATTTATAAAGATTTATGTTAGAAATGTTCAAATATTTTTCAACACAAACGTGATCTACGAGTATTACAATATAATTATATTTTTAACTTCCGTTTCTATTTTTATAAATTAATGTCTATGATGTTGTGTTACATTTTTAGTGTCTGACTGAAAATTAATTCTCGACATTGTTGGTACTTTTATAATTTGTAACATTTCTAACATAAATCTTTATAAATATTTTCTGTGTTTAATATTATTGTATTCATAAAATCTGGATAACATATCATCAGGAAACGTTTTTCCCAAAAATTTTCGAAAAGCCAAAAATATCAGCAAACATGACTACAGACTCTGTAGTACAGAGGGAATGAGAATTACCTACAAACACTCAAAAATTCTTATTTGCAGCGACATCAAAGCTTAAACAAAATACCAACAATAAAACAGTGAGTTTATCTTTTCTTACATTCCCCACTACAATTAGTTGCAATTCTCCCAACATTAATTGTAGTTGTAAGTCGGTAAAGAAAAAACAAATGAAAAACAAAAACAAATTGCTTTTATTGTTTTCGCAAGAAATAAAAACCTTTTGCCAGTGAAATGCGCATAAAGCAGCCTATCCTCCAACAATAAATTTTAGTATTTTTATTAAAAAAAAAAAAAAAAAAAGGAATTAACCCGCCAATTGAGACGCAAATTTGACTTTGATCAATGGTGACGCCGGCCTCACGCACCGGGGTTTTAAACTGAAGATTTTTCGAAACGTGTTACTAATTGCTTATGTTTTTTTTTTAATTTATGCTCTTTGACAATTAAACAAAGATATTTAATCCATTTAAGCTCGTTTATTTCGATATTAAGATTCACAAAAGTTTTTAATTAGAGCATTAAAAAAACAATGTTTTTTGCAGTATATTATTTAAAATTAAGAAAAAAATAAAAAAATCACATATTCCTAAAGGAAAATAAAGTTTTTTAGTGATTCGGCACTCGGAACTTTTAGAAAAAAAAAAAAAAAAATTGGTATCAAATTTTTAATCCTTTAAAATTAATCCTTGATTATTTTACTTACATGCACTGTGACACACGGTCTCACGCACGGGTCAGCTTAAAAATATACAACGTGTACTCACTAAGCAGTTTCGTCGTGAACTGATGACGGGGGACGTGCAATACGACAGCTACTCGATATTGCAATCAAAAACATTAACAGAGAATAAAGTTATTTGAATTTTTTAACACACCCGGTCTGACAGACCAGTAGGTCACCATTGGCGGGTTAAGCACAACAAACAAAACCTTTTAATAAATAATTGTATTCCCAAAAACAACTTTGATAATATAATCATTTACTATTTATTAATCACATTGTCTGATTCTAATCCCAGTTGGCAAAACTGTCATCGACGACATTGTCGTCAACTATTTATGCACGACATGTCCTCTATCACTTAGGATTTCTTGAAGACAATTTTGAGGAAAATGTCGTGAACGACCAAATACTCGACATTGTCTAGGCACTAACTTCTAAAGAAGTTTATAAACGACGACATGACCAAGTTGTCTTGTATACAAGGCTCTACACGAAAACGTGACCGACATTGTCTTGTAAGTTGTTTTATATCAACAACAATACACGACAGTATGAGATACAGTTTCTTGTAAGGAGTTCTCTATCAACAACTATACACGACATGAAGAGCGACAATGTCTTTCTTTGTGTCATGCAAAGATTCTTGCGACACTTGTTCGAAATGTCGTTGACGATTTGTTCTGTCTGTCCCTCACATGTCGTGCAGGTATTAACATTGTCGTGCATCCGTCTTCAAAGATGTCTTAAAGACGTGGCCAACTAGAATACTTTAAATTATAAGATATTTAGTCAATTCACAAGGTATGCTAACATGTCATATTGTCAAAATGTCCTAATATTTCACAATGGTTTAAAAATATTGTTGTACGGCTCAGCCGCTCAGCGCTGGACTTTTCTGATTAATTACGACAGCACAATAAACACAGCAAGCAACGTTCTATTTATTTAAAACACTTTTTGTTAACAAACCAACAACAATATTTTTAAACTATTGTGAAATATTAGGACATTTTGACAATATGACATGTTAGGATACCTTGTGAATTGACTAATTATGTCTTGTTGTATTAGAAACTCATATTACAAATAAAATACAAATACAAATACAAACACTTATTTCATACAAATTTTGAAAATTTCAAAAAAAAAACTTTGTGTAAAAAATTAAATAATTATCTACACAGAAAAAAATATTGCTAAAATATTTTCAAGCAAACGCTTGTTTAAAAATTTTTTAAATTTCAACAAAATATTTTTACTGTTTCTATTAATATTTTTGCTTGATGTTTATTTTAACAACAAAAATGATGACAACTATTCAAAAATATGATATAGGTAGCGCTATTGGTTTCAAGTTGTAATAATTTTGTATGAAATATTTAACGCTTTTTAAAGTGGTCGTTTTTTATTTTTTTTTTTTTTTTTTTTTTGATCACATACATGTTTTTTTTGGACGCATTAAAAAAGTACAACAATAAGAAAGATGGCGAAGTTTGTTATTAAAGCAATAACAAAAATAGGTAAAAACGATTCAATATTTTTACCTACAACACTACAATAACAACACTAAAAAAACAGAATTTTTTGGTTGGTCTCAAAGTTGATAAAAAACAATGAAAATTTTTAGTTAAATACATCAAATTTTGAAAGTAAAATGATGATGAAAACTATATCTGCTGCTGTTTTAATTTGAGATTTCTTCTTCTGTAGCCAAGGAAAGGACACAGCGACAGTGAGAGGGAAAGAAACATTGTGTACAGCAAGACGAATAGTGTTAGGAAATTATTAAAAAAAAATCCCAAGGCCAATAAAAAAAAATCCCAGTCGTTCTTCACTGATTCAGAAAAATTATTTGTTTTGAAATTTTTATTAATTATTATAACTATTTGTTTGAAAAATCCGAGTTTTTTTTCAATAAACGAAATGCAAAATACCTAAATTGTTTGAATATGCATATTCGTTTGTAGGCCTGTTTTAAACAAAAAAAGTTTTGCTTCTAAAATTTTTTTGTTTGAACTGGAAAAATAATTTTTTCTGTGTAGGAAGATTTTCAATTTTCAAAAAACTTATCTTCGTATTGTCAGTCGTATACTCTTTTCCCGATGATAGTACATTCCGCAATAATATTAAGCAGTGGCTCAAAAAATATTCCAAATAGATAAGATTCCAAAAAATTATGATAACAAATGTGTATATATTTGAAGTAAAATTAAAAAACAAGAGAAAAAACTTTAATTGTTTATATAAAATTTAAATTAAAAAAAAAAAGTCGCCAACCATTTGAAATATCGCAAAAAAACGCATTCGCTTTCAGTGAGTCTTTGCAACATTGCATTTATGACGACATCAATAACTATGAAACAGACCGATAAGTGAAAGCATGCTCCCTTAAATGGTACATAAATACAATAGTAGCGTTGATTAAAAAAGGTTTTTGCTCTAATTCAAGATCGGAAGTTTTCACTAAAAATGTCGTTATTTTTATACTTTTTGTCCGATGATAATAATTTTACTCATACGACGTATGGGACAAAATATTACTTAACAACATAGTTGGGGGTGGTGCACTAAATATTGATTTAAATCAGCAGTGCACTATCACTAAAAAAAACTGCAGAAAAATTAGTTTGCACTATTTTTTACCAGCTTTAGTGATGATTGGTATTTATTTCACTAGCACTAAAAAATTGAGTGGTATTGCAAATTTTTTCACTATCCCTCACGGTGATTGAATGCATAAAATAGTGCAAAATTTGTACTTGCAATCAAAAAGGCTGCATATAAACAGATTCGCACTAAAATTTAAAAAATGTAATTTTGTATTTTCATGGTTTTCGCGTCTTGTGATGATATATGCATAAGCAAATTAAATTAAACAGCATAACATTTTGTCAATAATAACGGATTATCTTCTGGCTTTAATCAAGAAAAAACAAGGTTTCTTGTTTGTAAATTTAGTGCAAAATTTTTAGTTGCACTTAAATGAGTGAAGAACAAACAAGTAGCAATTTGTATGGGAGCAAAGATAAAAATATTCCGACTTAAAAACAAAATAGAAAAAAATGCAAAAGTGTTTAGGTCGGGGGTAGGCAAACTTAATACTGATATGATTTTTCTTATATATGCACGATGAACTTAAAAAGTTCAATCAAGGTAGAAAATAATGAACATATTAACTACATTTTCCAATCTTCATGGATAAGTGCATCCCACTTAAGAAAGTTTTACGCTGCATCCCGCTTAACTGCGTTACACTCATAAATGGGTCATATCGTTACTTTAACTTAGAAAAGGCGTATCAAAATTTGATAACAAAAGAACACATACGATAAGGATATATTTAGAAGTACTCATATAAGAAATGTAGGAACTTTCCTTTATATCTACAAGTTCTAAATCTATGCATTTTTTTTTTTATCAAGTTTTATGTCTCAAACTTAAAAAATTTTATGTTTTAGAAACGTCTGCTCTAAATTAACGTACAGAAACAGTGATCCAACGATAATGCATGATGTCAATTGTGAGTCAAGTTTCACATATCTTTGTTTCAATGTTTGACAAATTCAACCATGGAGAGGTACAAAATTCTGCAGCGCGATAAGATTGTTGAAGCCTTTTTGGAAATTGCGCGTTAAAATCAAAATGAATTTCGTACACTTCGTGATTTTTTTGGTCAGCATAATCGACCTAACATGTCCACAATCGGGAGAATTGTGCGCTTATTTCAGCAAACCGGGTCTGTAGGAAATGTTTGGTAAAGTTTATGGGCTGGCGGCGTCACCGGGCCGTACTTCTTCAAAAGCGAGGGCGGCCAAGCAGTTATCGTGAATGGTGTTCGCAATCAAGAGATCATAACGGACTTATTGTGGCCAGAAATTGAGGCTATGGGCCTGGACGATATGTGGTTCCAACAGGATGGTGCATGGCACACAGGCAACGCAACAATGACTTTTGTGCGTAAAAAATTCAATGAACGTGTTATCTCACGTCGTCACGATGTTTATTGGCCGCCACAATTATATGACTTGACACAATTGGACATCTTTCTTTGGGGTTATTTAAAAGAAAAAGTGTACGTTAATAAACCAAGAACAATTCAAGAGCTAAAGGATGAGAAATTTCGGCACATTAACGACATTTAACTTCAATTATGTCTCAGAGTCATTGAAAATATGGACTAAGCTGATGATTGCTTTTTCTTAAATTAAACTATTTCATATTTTATTTTTGTTTGTTTTTTAAGTGCAACATTTTTTAACATCACTATCACTTATGTTTAGTGAGACTGCTAATTTTCAATTCTTCACTCAACATCAATAAAATGATTGCAATAATTCCTCATTATCACTAACTGTAAGTTGAAACTGCAAATTGAGTGCACTACCCCCATCTATGCTTAAAATAGAGGTTAAACATTTTTTTGGATTTTTTATTTTGTTGAAAAAACATAAAAAAAAATCGAATTTTTTTAAGTTTAAAGTCCTGAAGCTCACAAAATTTTTATCCATATTTATGGCATATCTATCTAAAATTTTAAACTACTACAGAAAAAAACGATTTTCGCGTATATCTCGAAAACGTCATATTCGTGTTCAGCAGCCTCGATTTAGCTCAGAATATATGTATTTTTTGTTGCTCATTTTTTTGTGGCATAATGTTATTGAATATCTTAATTTTGTTTGCAAAAACATCAGAAGCACTTCAACTAAACTGCTAATATCCGAAGGGAAACATTAAATCAAGCTGGTCGCTCTATTACGTCACATAAAAGCAAACATTTTTTATACATATTATATACTTTATAACAGCTGTAACTTTTGTTTTGAAAAATAGTCTTTATCACTTGCCATTTAAGTCTTGTTTCGTTGATTTCGGTTCCATTGTTTATTTTTTTTTTTTTTTTTTTTTTTTTTTTTTTTTTTTTTGAGTGGCCGTCATCGTTTGCAGTGGACAATGGATGAATAAGGAGGAGGAGTTCAATGGAAATCAATCCATTACTAACTGTGCGCTATTCAATTCAAGCGCATCAAATCTGATTTATTTTTTGCTTAACTAAAACCGCCGAAAAATGTGTTGATCTTAGTTTTTTCAGTATTTTTCATTTTTCCGATCATTGCGAGTTGATAATGGGTTCATCCTGCAGCCATATTTGGTGTTTATTGTTAGACACTCTTATACACTTACATATTTGTTTGAACTCCACGAAAAGATGTGGCTGAATCAGGGATGTTAAATGGGGTTTTAACTTTTGTACCAACTTCCAAAAAAAAAAAATTTACTTTTTCGACATTAACGGTACTTTTTTTCTGACTAAAGTTGCTTTGTCTACGGGTACCATAAGTCCCCCTTTACAATGTGGCAAGTGAAAGGCAGACAGACGAAGTTTGTAGGCGAGACAGGAAAAAAGTAAAGAGTGTCACGCATACAGCGCATACCAACTTCGTATGTCTTCCTTACACTTGCCACCAGTGCTGCCACGACTAATTTTTACAACCAACATTTTTGAAAAATTACCAAATGCGAAAAAAATGTAACCAAATTAGAAATGCCTTTTGTTAATTGAAACATTAAAATTTTTTTTTAAGTTACATTGTAAAACAAAGGTTTTTTGCACTTAATAGGAAAATATTAATGACAAATTAAGAAAACAAAACAATAAATGTATTTCTTGCACATATTAAAAAAGTAACGAGAAACTTAAATTAAAAGTTTTTATTTATTTGAGACTTTTTCATAAAAAATATTTTTAATTTATAAGAGTTAAACCCTTCAAATTTCCATACAAAATTCTGTATATTGAAAGGTAATAAATTAATAAATTAAGTTTTTTTTAATGTGTCCATAAAATAAACGAAATCTTTACATTTATAAATAACAAAAAAGGAATTTTTTCCGCTTTTTAACTGTCAAATATGCCGAAATTTACGTTTGGCGATATGGCGATTTTTTTGACGTTTGAAAACTGCTGGCCATATGCGAAATGCACTTTTTTGTGAATATTTTCTAATTCAATAAATCTAAAATATTATAAAAATGGTATCACTTGTTTCTCGAATTTGTAAATTGTATTTTAAATTTATAATTGTAATTATTACTGTTTCAGAATTGTTCTATCTGAAATATTTTGTAAAACATTGTATAATATTATGGCGAATATAAGCAAATTCATATTTCAGAACATACACTGGGAAAAAAAGTACATGACTTAGATTCAAAGTTTTTTAAAAAAATGAAATTATATCCAAATCATTATCTAAAAAACATTAAATAAATTTACATACCGACAGGTTATAATAAGTAAAATTACATAAGTTCTTCGTTTGATTTCAATTTAAGAACATATATTTGTTGACAAAAAACTTAAAAAAATATCTGGTAACTGTTTTGAAATGGGGTTTTTTCGAAAAAGTATAAACTAAACTAAATGTATACTAAAAATTCAAAAAGAGGGAACTTTGACAAATTTTTAAATTGTACCAAATGAGTCACGGTAGTACCACGGTACTTTAGAAGGTCTAAATGTACCAAAAAAAAGTACAATTGTACCAACTTTAACATCCCTGGGCTGAATCTTTATTGAGTGGTTGGTTGTTGGTTTGATGTCCATGTGTTGTTGTGTTGCTTAGATGGAATGCGCATTCGCATAAAACAATGGGAAATTTGTTTAAGAGTATGATGCGATTTATTACTATAAGATCATTTATTTATAAATTTGTTTTTTTTTATTAATATTTATCGTTTGTTAAGACGACTATCGATTTGTTAAGCAAAACTACAAGAAAGAGCCAACGAAAATCTGTTAACATTTTGACAGTTCATGTTTGACCCAGGCAGCCAGAAAAAAGGCGACAGACATTGTTCGTCTGGGCCATAAGTGATGAAAACATGAGGTTAATAGAAAAACTATTGACCTATTCAATTTTGTTATTTTGGTTAAATATATATATTTTTTTTAATTTTTATGGAATTTTATTTTTGCTGTAATTGTAATTGATTTTTAGTGATTTATTGATGAGGCTTAATAATGAATGTGTACAAATTCAATAAAATGGAATTGTGAAATATTTCGTTGGCAATTTTAATCGGTGTGTATGTCCAAAGAAAACTCAAAGTCCAAGTTATTTCGGCAAAACCATTCCGTGTTTGCTTGTTCCATTTAGCCTCCTAAAACGAAGAACCGATCTTTATGAAACTCTTACAGAATATTACTGATGGTCTAAACTGAGCTATAGGCTACTTTTTTTTAATATATAGAGGGCGTGGTATTTCACATACAAAGCCAATATAGTTTTCTATAAATCTAACAGACTTCTCCGCGGCAAAAAAACATGGTTGTAAGCAGCAACAGGTTTCGACATCTCGATATACATAAGGCCATTTGGCTGTCCCCAGATCAAACAACGAGAAACCAGATTGATCATCTTCGGAGAGAGGAATCAGAAGAGAGGAGAAGCGTCTATTCTGCAGAAAGAAGATAAACGGAAAGACGTGAGTGTGAGAGATTCCAGATATACATGAGTCCGAAAATTTTACCAAAGAGTGAAGCATCAGACAGAGGGCTTGGGTTCAGGCACGTCCTCCTGCAAAGACAAAGAAGGTAATCTGGTAACAGAAACAGACGGTTTGCTAAGGATATGGAAAGAACAATTTTCCTCACTGTTGTTATCCGATAGTAGCGGCGACGAAGATACCCCAGAACCAATCCCACACGACGGTATTCAGTGTATACCGCCCTCCCAGAATGAGGTCAAAATAGCAGTATTCCGGCTGAGTAATAATAATAAGGCGGTAGGTGACGACGGATTGCTAGCTGAAGTGTTTAAGACCGGGGTGTTGACATACTGATAAGACGTATGCATTAGCTTGTTTTTAGAATCTGATTGGAACCTGCGTACATTTTCCCCGTGCACAAAAAGAAGTCTCCTTCCCGTCGCATACAAAATACTGTCGAGCAAAGTGTGTGAGAGATTGAAACCTAAAGTCGGTGAGATAATTGGGCCATATCAATGCGGCTTAGGACATGGAAAATCCAGATACTCACACTACGCCAAATCCTGGAAAAGACCCAAGGAAAACAGATAGACACCTACCATCTATTTGTCGACTACAAAGCCGCTTTCGACAGCACCAAAAGTTCAAAGCTATTTCAAACTATGTCTGAGTTTGGTATCCCTGCAAAGCTAATATGGATTTGTAGGATGACCTTAACTGATACGAAATCCTCAGGTAAAATTGTCAAAGTTTGTGCAACAAATTAGGGTCCTTCCAGACACTTCCGCAAATGTGGAAAGAATTTTTAGCTAAGTCAACCTAAATAAAACCAAATTTCGATGTTCCCTGGAAAATGAATCCTTTCAAGGAATTCCTTTTTCTAAAGATTACTTAAAAATTAATAATGCAAACTGTTTTGATGTTGATATTTAAATGGATTTAATTAAACTATTTAACTCAAATATGTATCTATAAAATATTTGTTAAAATAAAAAGTTGAAAAAAACTACAATTTATTTATAAAAATATTCTTTTTCATTAATTTTTATGTTTTTATATGATTTATATATGTGACGCGACATGATGAAAAGGGACTTTATCTTGCCAGAGTAAAATTTTCAGTACAGGCCAAAACGTGAATTAAAGTCTAAATTTCATGTTTTGGGTTTTGACACCTAACGCTACCTACATATCTCGTCGTGTATATACATCACATTATCGGTCATTTTCTTTTGTTTAATGAGCTGTGTTTGACACTTTAGAACTTTTAACCAACAACAAAATATTGCCGTTCAAAGTGAATTGAGTTGCTACAAAAGTGTATTTAGCGTGTTTTTACATAAAAAAAAAATGGAAGAACATAAAAATGCCAAAATTATTGAAAATTGATGGGTAAGATTCCCAAACGAAATCAAAATAAACACATGGGCCCTTCATAGGGCAGCCAAAATCCTAAAAAACACGTTCAAAAACATAGTCAAACTTTAACCTCAATTATCTCGAAACTACCTTTTTTGAAATAAAAACTTGAGATTTTTGCAATATTTTGGTGTCATTTTGTTCAGAATTTTGTCCTTTTTCCATTGATATCAAAAACTCGATTTTGACCCCTGGCAAGATAAGGTCTCTTTCTGCTGAATTATTCCGTTTTGTTATTTTTTGTGTAAATAAAAATATATATTATTGTTATTAAAAGCGATATTTTTAATTTGCCGATTTTCTTTACTTGAAGTGCCGATAATGCCGATTTTTTTTTAAAATATGCCGATTTTTTATCAAAATTATCTGGCACCCCTGATCACTATATATCATGGAATACAATATATGTTGGTTGTGTTTTAAGCAGAATTCTTAAAATTTGATTTTGTGTAGACTGCTACGACACGTTTAGCCTACAATACGTTTGATTCGGGTATGGAAAGTTATGCCAGTTGAAGGACTGTAAATAGGATAAAGGTGCTTACGTGGTAGATGGTGTATACTTAATAGGGAGATCTATTATTCGACTTTTTTCAATAACCGGTTTTCGAATATTACGAATAGTTGCTATTTTAAAAAACCCGGTTTTCGGTGAAGCAATTTTTAAATAACCGGTTAACCGGTTTTAATTCGAATACTTAAAAACACAAAAATCAAATAAGTTTTTAAAATAAAACATTAATTTGAATAAAAACAAAACACTTTGCAAAGGTAAGGAACCAACAAAATACATAGATATGACTTAGATCAGACCTAACAAATATTTTACGATAAAATCCAAGAAAAGTGGGACCAGTAAATTGATCAAACTTTAGCTAAATTTTCAACAGTTTTTATCGATTTGTAAGAAGATATTTGTATAATGTAATTTAGAACCTTTTGAATGATATTATATCTAGACAAACGTTTTGCAAAAGCAAATAAATTATAGGAATTTTATAAAGTTGCAAACAAAACCTCTTAGCCAGGATTATCTATTTCAAATTATTTTGTTTCAGCATTAAAGAAACGAATAGTAAACTGAACATTATTTTTGTGTAAAATATTTGTCAATTCGTCGACTACAATTTAAATTATTTCATGACATTGCTTGATTTCTTCATTTTGGTTTATTAGTTCTTGGTATTTTAATAAATAAAACTGGTATAAATTTTTCCCATATCGTTTATTCCGCCGGAATGTTGTAGTTTTCAGCATGAAGAGATGCTAGAACTACTTAAGAGTTTTTAGTGCCTTAACGGGCATTTCGTCCTCGGCAACACAACGGGCTAATATTTCACCCAATGATTCATTTTTTTGCAGCGTATTTTAGCATATCATTATTTGTCGTCTCCTTAGAACGACTTCGAGTTAAGTTTCATTTGGATCACATTAATGTCAAGCATGTATACTAATTAAAGGTGATTAATAAGTCGTGACATGGAAGAACCTTTGTAACTTATCATTTTAGGGCACTTCAGGCAACTATCTTTGTCTTTTTAATCGCGTTCAAAAAATAAATAGAGATAACCTTTATATAAAAATATATTTAATATTTAGAATGCTCTTGCACATATAACTATTTACTTTTTAACTGCACACTTTTTTGTTGAATAGTTTTAAGTTTTCTACCAGAGCACATCTTTTGTAAGCGATTTGTTTTAACAGTGTTCATGTTTTTGACCTTTGTTACATTTTGTTTTGACATTCTTCATAAAAAGTTTAAGTTTGGCCAACATGCAATTAGAAAATACTTAAATTACGGGTACATCTACAACAAGAGTAAGGAAGATGTATATAAATTGCACATTACTAAAATAACCGGTTTATTATACCAAAATAACAGGTTTATTCGATATTCGAAAAATGGGCATTTTAAAATAACCGACTTGGACAAAGCTAAAATAACCGGTTAAAACCTGTCGAATAATAACCGTTCGATCTCCCTAATACTTAATTTATTAGCTTTTTCGAAGATTTTGTATATAAGTCAGTTACTTAAAGTTTTCGTCGACGTACATATATACCTAAATATTTATTTTTCCATTTTCTATTGTGTGTGCGTTGACTTTTTTGTAATTGTAATGCAAAAAAAAGCCAGTTTTCTATGTACTACTTTTTTTATAATTATTACCAATTTCCTTTTAATTTCTAATTGGGTATACCAATCACAAATGCCTCTGGCTTATGATACAACCAAACAATAAACTTCTCATAAATAATGTATTACCTCATTAAATTATATTTTAATAGTTCAATTAAATTTGATGATCTTAATAAATATCTTAATTTCCTCTTAATTTGTACATTTACTTTTTAAAGCACCATTCACTTTTTTCAAAACCAAATTTATTGGCAATAACATTTTTTGTCAACCTGTATATTTTTATGCGAGTATCATAAAAATCACATTTTGCTTTTTTGTAGTTTTATTTCGTCATAATTTATGAAGCTTTAAATGTTTGTACAGTCTGCTTTTTGCATAATTATTATCAGTATTTTATGTTTAGGAAACTTAATCACATAAAAAATTTTAAAACAATTTATGGGTATTTTAATAAGCACAAAAAGGTTAGGTTCAATGGACAGCCGACTTGGGTCCTTATAGCGTTCCCTTTGTGATACCCCTAGCGAGTGACAAGAGTCAGCCAGTATTCGCCAGACTATTCCCCAGAAGTCACGGCAGCCTCGAAACACCCCGACTCCCTGCAGAGCAAGCAGATCGATTTCAGTACCACCCTAGACATATATAGTCAAGAATGGCAATTCCAATCTCCCAAGACCGGGGCATTGGCAGAGAAAGTGAAGCACCGTCTCCTCCTATTCCTCATCATAACAACTTCTACAGTAGTCTAATCAAGACCCATTTTCCCCGCATGAGTCCCTATCACCCAGTCACCCGTCATGACCGATATCACTGTGCTTATACGGACCGTACCGAGACCAAGTAGCACGCACGTTCTCGTCGCATCGTAGCCAGGCCATAGAGTCCTGACCAACAAACAGGTATGCTTCCCCTGCTATCTCTCCCTTCTATACGACTCACGACCGATGAGAGTCTTGCAGCGAGTCATTCAAGTGCCGATCAGGCTGTCGATGAACATGTCGTCCGACAGACAGCACTGTTTGGCCAGACCCTCTGCAGTTTAGTTGCCCGGGCATCCACTGTACTCTGATACCCATACCAGCGTAACCCTGGAATGTTTCGCAATCTTATTTAGAGGCATTCGGCATTCCACCGATAATATAGATGTCGTGAAGGCACCAGCCAGATCACAAATATAAAAAACTTACAACCTAGTTGAAGTTTTGATGTCCTGTATTCCAAACAGATCATAAAATAGTTTTAAAGAAAAAATTCTCACGCATTTAGACCACCACCAAGTTAGCAACGGGTGATTCATAGTGAGGTATTATTTTTTATATGGTTTTTTTAACAGATGACGCGTGACTCATAGCAAACTGTCATTGTCATTTTTTGTTCACTATCGTTTGGAAAGTCATCATAGAAAGACACCACAACAGCGTCCCCAAATTGTTCAGCTCTATTATTACGAAAATAAGCGTTCTGTGAAAAATTTTCGTGTGATTCGAGGAACTTGCGGTGCAAATAATTGACCTATTGAAACCACTATTGCCAACACCATTCGCAAATTTGTGTCCCAAGTTTACATAAGTGGATGATACTCGACCGGTTATACCACATCCAGTACGTAGTGAAGTGAATATAGCAGCTGTAGCTGAGAGTGTACGCCAAGACCGTGACGAATCTATTATCTGCAGCTTGGAGCGGCCCTAAAGCGTACAAAATTTAACCCGAGCAGGAATTAAAGGCAGTCATATTTAACCACAATGACCTTTTTGAGAAATCATTGTGGTGAACCCTTAATTTCACGTTTTGCTACGGTAAATGAGCCACATAGATCGTGCGATATCACATCTTGGACTATTGTCTCTGGGGATATGTAAAAGTCTGAAGTCTTCAACATTACTCATGTTATTCGCGAGATACTAGTCGCTTTGCTCAAACGAGTCGCCCAAAATTGGACTTTTCGAATGAACGACCTCAGACATAGTCATGGCCAACATGTACATGATATAATTTCCAAAGTGTAAACGCCATTACCCAGCAAAAAATTTTGAAAAAGGTAATCGAGTTTAGAATTAAGCATTTTTGGAGGAATGACTTCTCAACTGGATTACCGAATTAATTATTTTTACAAGGCATGAGACTAATATAATTAGTTATTAATAATTGATTATTTTTTAACATTTTTTTAATGTAAGAGAAGTACTTTTTTTGTTACTTATGTAAACAATTCCATTTTAAAATGTGGTAACTAGTTCATAATAAAGGTTTTAGAAGTACTTATTATAATAAAAAGGAACTACTTCTTTTTTATAAAAAGGAAGTACTTCTTTTATAAAAATGGCAACTACTTCCCAAAATAAGTATAAACATTGATTATTTTATTTTTTAAAAAAGTTCTTTTATTGAATACATTGTAAGTAGTACTTATATAACATTTTCTATGTAATGTTTTGATTAAACTTATTAAATATAAATAAAATATGTATGGATTTCATTGATTTATATATGTAAATCTAATACATTTGTACTTTTAGATTTTTTTATACAAATGGCTTAAATTAAGTTTTAAATCAGAAATTTTCGATTCGTTTATAGGTAGTCCCTTTTTTCTTTTTAAACAAACTTGTTTAAAATATTTATTTTTAGCACATTTAATAGCTTTTCTCATTTCTCCCAAAAATTCTAACTCCGTTGTTATTTCTGATGATATTGATACTAAAAAAAGAATAAATATTTAGTTAACAAATTCAAAACAAATTGGTATACATGTTTACTAAAACATACTTACAAAATATTACATTCATAGTTTCTTTGTAATCTATCAACCTATTGTTGCCTTGAATGCATATATGAATTAATTGTATTCAAGTAATAATTCGGTTAAAAAATATTACAAATGCCTTTCTGTAAACTTCTCTTTCCCAAAACTCGTCGTACAGAAGAAACCTATTTGAAATAATAAAAAAAAAATAATAAGTACCCTAAAATTAATTTATTTGGGAAAATTACAATTTCACTTTTTTTTTATCGTTGATCAAACTTTCATGCTCGTTAGGTTTTTTTCTGAAGAAATTTAAGCTTTAATTTAAGGTCTGAAGTGGGAGAAGTATCACTAAAATTTTGACTTTTATTTTCATCTAAATTACTTCCACTGGAAGATCCTATATGTTTTTCTTTTGAACCTAACTCACTTTGTGTTGAAAACATATTTTTCAATTGAACGTTAATTTTATTTTTGTTTTTATAATATTGAGACTTACTTGACGTTTTTAATTTGTTTTCTAAAATTTATTAAAAAAAACACTTTTTCACTTTTTATTTTTAACTATCACGCGTCTGTTTCAGTAAACGTACTATTTAAAATGAGTTTTTAAAGCTAAAGTGGATTTTTAGTATGCGTATGTACATAAAATATTTAAAAAGCAATAACGGAACACTTTTTTTGTTTTTCACTTAAGTTCATTTTTACGTCTCATTGTTTACACTAAATATTTGAAAAATCCGATTACCTTGTAAGAAAGTTATAACAAAATTGTAATTTAAAATGTTAAACCCAATTACAATTTAAAAAAAATTCTAATATGTAATCGAGTTGTTATAAGTTTGTTTTTACTTAAAGTTGACTCTCCGTAGCACAATTGATTGTTTTTATAAATGTTATTTATACCATTAAAAAAATTCTCTAAAATTTCTCTCTCTCTCTCTCTCTTATGCTTTGTTTATGATCAATGTTTTTGAAAAAATAACAATACATAACTCGATTACTTTTCGCATGTTGTTTAGAAAATTGCAAATTAGTTTAAAGTATTTATATTTTTTTTACACATACATTTGTATAAAAAACAAGAAAAAAATTGTCTTTTTAATATGTGATGAAGAAATTCTTAAAAGGAAATAAGTAACACTTATTGCATTTAGAGAAAATAGTAAAAATAATAATTTTTCCTTAAGCCTTGTTATTTCATGTAATAATTACTTTTTATTTCTAAATAAAAATGCGTATATCAGACCTGAAATTAATAAATAATTAATTAATATTTGTTAAAATAATTAATAAATATTTGTTAAAATAATATTTAAGTATGTAGAATATTTTTATAAATAAATACAAAAAAATAATATGTATAATATTTATACACACTTAACTTAAATTTTCATATCTTAAATTACCCCGTTCTAAATATTTATTACAATTTCTTTTTAATTTTTCTTTTATTAAAATTAGAAGAAATTATTTTGTGATAGGGAACTAGTTATATAGTGTACATTATTTTCCAATAAGTATGTAATGGATTTTTTGTACTAAATAATAAAGTAAGTAACGTCAAAACACACGTAGTTTCATTTTGATAATCACTTTTTTAGTAAATATTTTCAGTTATTCTAATATAATTTAAACAAGTAGTTGTTTTATTACTTCCTATTTTAATTATGTATTGTAATGCGTTTGGTAATCGAATAATCTAACTTGGCAACCAAAAAAGTAAGTCATTATGTGGCAAGTCGTTCTTTTGGTAATCTGTAATTTTTTGCTGGGTAATTGCTCTTTAAACTAAATAACAATTTTTAATTCACAATTTGCTAATTTTGCTAAATTTTCTATAAAAATTCTACTTCAGGGTAATTTTCCTTTAAAAAAAAAGTATTATTATACCCATTACCGAAGGAAAACGGGTATATCGTCACCTAACATGCAAAAGGGCGTAACACCACTTTTTTTTGCAGGAGAAGTAAAATACTTTACAAAATCAATAACACCAAGGTGTACTCGGCGCACAGTGGCGCCCGTAGAGCAAGCGAGGTTGCAAAAATCAAAATTTTCATGAGTGCCGACGAAGTTTTGAATAAACCCATGTTATAGGAAACTTTTCAACAATTTCAAATATGCCACTCTTAATAATATCACATTTTTAGTTTAGAAGATATAACCGTTCAAAGTTGACCGACTTTCGGTTTTCAAAAAAACACACAATTTTTAGTCAATTTGTTGCGATTTCAGGTGTAATATCACGAAAAATAGGTAACGAATCGCCTTATTTTTTGTTTGTATTGTTTGATGTATTTATTAAATGTATAATGATAAAAAAAAAATTAACTGTTTGCTTTGTGTTTCTCCTGGTAAATCACTATTTAAAAACTATCCGTTTTTTCACTATTTTGACTATTTTGAACTTTGACGGAAAATAAAAAAAAAACTATATTTTTCTATATTTGCCATATTTGCAAAACCTGTTCTTTGATTATTTCTTTACATAATTCAAAAAGTTTTATCTGCCCGTACGTGCCCGTTTGGCTTCTAGAGGTAAAAAAGTTTAAAAAGACATGGTTGCAGAAATTGTATGGCGTCCATCCCTTATATGTTTTGACTGACAGTAGTTTGATCTAATAGTTTGAAAAAAACTACTCATTGAAATTAGCAGGTACGTACCTCACATAAACAATACTTTGGCGTACAAATGGTCAGGAACAATATTGACTTATGGTCCCTACAGGTAGGCACAAATCTTATTTGGACACAGGCATAATATCAAAATTGCATTATTTAGCCTAAATCCATATGTATGCAGGGAACAGGTAAATTTTTAGGCATGGTAGCATAAGCCTATATATTGCAAAATAAGCATAATGCCTGGATTAGTCTACGCCTGAAAGTTGGCGCAACAATTACTGAAACCATTAAACAATTTAAGTACTGAAAACATGGCGTTGAACAATTTAAAATTATTTGAACTGTTTAGAAAGTCAACCACACCAAAGTTTTTCACGGAAGTGAAAATTCTTCCTGAGAAGTTGACATTGATCAGCAAATGGGGCTGCGATGGATCATCCGGACAAAGCGTTTATAAGCAAAGGATATCTTTCGATGACGCTACAATATCGGACGGAAATATGTTTATGGCATCTGTTGTTCCTTTGCGGCTAAAATCGGATGATTCCCTACACTGGAAAAATCCACGTCCGTCATCAGTGCATTATTGCCGACCAATAATGTTTCAGTTTGCAAGGGAATCGGCAGAACTCATAAGGACTACGGTGAAGGACATTGAAGAACAAATAAGCAAGATTAAGCCTACAAAGCTGCAAATTGGAGAAGGAAAATATATTGAATGCAATTACGAGTTCCACCTGACCATGGTTGACGGAAAAGTCGTAAACGAACTGACAGGAACAACCTCAACAATGTCATGCCCGATTTGCAAAAAGAGTCAGAAGAACTTTTTTCAATTCAATTCAATTTATTTCATATATAATATGTTACATCTCAATTTTATATAATTAGTTGTAAAGAGTTTAAGATTAGTATCTTTTTCTGCTTAATTATAATATATTTCAATTAGTTTTCATAGACAGAATTATATTGGAGGTAAAAATTTAGCAAAAACCTATCTAAACCCCTTTTTTCGTATTATTTTTATATTTTTTTTATCAATTTTATATTATTATTTGTCAGAAGAACTTTGGTAATTTAAACGATTCTACAAATGAGGAGAATTACGAATATGGAATGTCACCATTGCACGCAAGGATAAGGTGTATGGAATTCTTGCTAAAACTGGCATATACCCTACCACAAGAGGAGGAAAACTTCGATGAAAATACATCAATAAAGGATAAGGAAAAGATCAGAAAGAAGCAAATACAGGATGGTTTTTTTGAAACAAGTTGGACTAAAAGTAGACTGTCCCAAGCACGGATACGGTAACTCTAACGATGGAAACACTTCTAGGAGATTTTTTGAAAATGATGAGGCAGTAACTAGAATCATTGGAATTGACAATCAAATCGTGAAAAGATTGGGAACGATCTTGGATGTTTTAAACTGCAAAGAAAATGTCAATTCTACAAAATATGGAGAATATGCGTCGAAAACTGCATCTCTTTTAGCAGAAATGTATCCACAGAAGAAGTTGACCCCGACCGTCCATAAAATATTGGCGCATGGCAAAGATATAATTGAGTACCAGCCTTTGCCAATTGGAGAGCTTTCTGAAGAAGCACAGGAGTCTCTTAACAAATTTTATAAAAAATATAGATTGCAGAACACATTCAAAGCATCAAGGGTAAGGCAAAATAAGGACCACTTCAACATGTTGGCAGCATCTTCCGATCCACTTATTTCTTCCCTGCGGCATGTGAAGTCACGAATAGAGTTACAAAATAATTATAGTTTAGAAATTGTTAGTCTTTTAGATATACCTTCTCTTACGAATTGTGATGAATATTTTACAGAAAATTGAAAAAATAAATTTAAAAAAATAAATAATTTTTTTTTTAATTTGTTGGGTAATAATTTAAAACATAAAACCCTTAAGAAAAAAAATAAAAACAATCTAAAAATGTAAAAATAATTTTTTTTAGTTACCATAAAATTGATTTTTCTACTAATTTTAACTTTGATAACCCATAAGTAGGCCCCTACAAAGCGTAGCACCCTTTCCAAACGCTCATTTCATAGGCTGAACAGTTATCTATCATATGCTGTTTAAACTGTTCAATTATCTTATTCGGTTCAAAAGATATGATTTTTGCAACGAAAAAACTCAAATGGCGCCACTGTGCGGCGTTGGAATTTCTAAGTAAAGTCGCACTTTTTGATCGCAGGGATCTTAAATTCCGTGAACATGTAGTTTAATAAAACAAACAAAAATCAATCAAAAACTCTATTTCGAATTTTTTTTGTTACTCCCTTTTGCATTCTAGGTGACGATGCATACGTTTGTAATTCCATTTCTCAATGCTACAATATTCATCTTAGAAAACATAAACTATATATTTTCTGAGTCCTTACGAGTAGTGAAGTTGATTTAATGATGTCCGTCTGTTCTTCTGATCTGTTGAAATGAGTTTTCCGAAGACCTCAGAAATCATGGGAACTTGGTTGGTATATATTTGTGTCAGCTTGATCGGTCCACAAATAGCTGAGATATGTTTTTTTTTGTATATTTGGAGAACGGCAAGAGCCAAAGTTTACAAATTAGGTATAAGCATCTTGGTTATCAATGTGGCTGGATTGTTGAAGTGGGCGTGGAGCAAAATATGATTTATTTTTATGTAGAGAGCGGTATTTATATAACTTTCTGTTCTTATCGCACCATGGTGAAGGTTATGTAAGATTCGGCATAGTCGAATATAGCACTCTTAATTTTTTTAAATCAAAATGTTAACCAATTATCCAAAAATTTATAATTAATAACCAATTTAACTTTATTTAGAATGTTTATACACAGTGTATATTAAACACATTTCATTATTGTTACGATATTAAATTTTTCCAAGATATATTTATAGTTTTATTAAAAATTTATCCTTTAAGTTCAAATTGTAAATTGTGTTCAAAATTGTATAGTAACTCCTCTGAATGGAATTTTCTAGAGATGCCAAACTATTTGCCCAGAAGTACACTGAAAAAAAATCCAATCATCCGTACGATAAGTACGGATTTCCTTAACAAAACGTTCAGTTTTACGTTGAATGTACGTTTAGTTTGTTACTGTTCAGAGTTCAGCCTGTGAAAAATGAACGTGCGTTCAGTTTTTAACTGTTTAGAGTTCAGCTTCTGCAAAATTTAACGTGCGTTGAGTTTTACCATGTTCGTTCAGTTTTTACAATGCTGATCGTGAGTTCAGTTTTTTATACGATGCGTTCAATTTCAGCATAGCTGTGCGTATTTTTTATAATGTTTTTCTTATCCATTTTCTGAACTTACGTAAATTAACAATCAAACACTTGCTAAGTATTTGAAAAACTGCAGCTTTGCATCAAAGTTCGAGGGTAAAAACTTTAATAGAAATGTTAACAAATTAGTGTTGCCAATTGTGGGTAATTACCCGAATTTGGTGTAAGTTTTACTCTCGTGGGTAATTTCTGTGAGGTGTAGATCAGGTGTAATTTGAAATTCTTTCATTTTCCCGTCCTGGGAATTCCCGGGATTTTCAATTGTTTTCAATTCCCGCTTTCCCGGGAATTAATTGCGGGATTCCCGGGAAATTTTGAAGAAAATCTTTTTTCAAACTTTAGTAAATCTATGTCGGACTGGTGTCTAGACTGTGTTAGTAGTTTAATCCAACTTAATTTTACCACAATATTAAAATTTGCTACAGTTTAAGACTTATTAAGCTAATTTTTGAGAATGGGCCTTATCTTCCAAAATTGTATTCCTTGTCTTAGCAAACTGAAGTGTAAATATAACAATAATATTATAAGGTTTTGCGGTTAAGGGCGTAGTAAAGTGTTATCCTAGATTATGCTTTTTATGCGGCATTTCAAGTAATTTTGAGTCTTATGAATGTTTATTATGCTCAATTGCACCACAAAAGCATTATTCGTTACAATTTTAGCCATACTTACATGATTTACGAGATTAATCTAAACATCGAGCCGTTGGTAAATTATGGACCGATATTCACGAAATTTGGTGCCTTATAAAACGAATTTGTTGAAATTTAAATACAATTTCTCTTTCCTGCTGAATTTGTTAAACGGTAAAATTGTTTCAGAATTCCTACTTCGTAATGTTATGCTTTCAGTTCCAATCGCCCTTCCAGAAATGTTATTCCACTAACGGCCAATTTCACCAAGTTTACTTATAATTAACTACCAATTATAACTGTCGAAAACATATTGTTAGCTGGAAGTTAAGGCAACAGTTAAGTTTTAACTGAACTTGATGAAATTGGATGTAAGACTTTAATACTGTTACGTTTTTACTTATAAAACGCGTTAAGGTTTTTTCCCTTTGTAATAAACCTTTGAATTAAACTTAACAAACTTTATTGAAATTAATTATAATGTTTAGAAATTTTAACCACTAGTGTAAGTAACGATCTGAACAGTTTAATGTCTCCAATCAAACTAAACCAAACTTTTATGAGTTAGCCTGAATTTATAGTTCAAAACTATTCCTTGTTGATTCAAGAACCGTCTAGTATTTTCTAGAATGTTGTGTTCGAATTATTTTAAAATAACTATTATACATCTAAATCTAAAGTCTACAATTACAATTGCTAGAAAATTTATTACAGTGGCGTTCATAAAAATAGTAACTAATATGACATAAAACTATAATTTACAAGATAGCTTATAACTAAAACCATAAATAATTCTCAGACAAATCTAATTTCGTAATAATATTTTCATTCTAATTATGCAAATGATCTCTGAATTTGACAATGCATATACCTATATTGATTTCTATGATCCTATTGACATAAAAATAACCTCTTAAGTATCTTAAAATAATTTTAATATTAAATTTTTTACGTTTTTGGTACATAATGGATACTAGACTTAATTATTTTAAGCGTAATTGTCAGTAAGAAATATTAGTTTCATTGGAGAAATAAGTAAAGAAATAAATAATAAATTTTGGGCGGGAATCCCGGGATCCCGGGAGTTTGATTTTAATTTCCCGCTTTCCCGGGCATCCAAAAAGTGCGGGAATAAAAAAACTCTAAACGTAGGTCATATATAAACCCCCTCCCTTAAATCACTCTAAGACGAATAAATCTCAAAAGGATGTAGCTACCTAAATAATATTCGGCGTTAAAAATTCTTATATTATTAGTATTAACCTCGTAACATAATTTTATTTTAATAGGTCCATAATTGCATTTGGGACATAACAAGGGAACACTCTTAAAAATTTTTCTGTAAATATTTTCTAATTTGGCCTTTTTGGTAAGTTTTTTTTATAATTAAACGTTCATTTTATATCAGGTGTAATTTCATTTAAATTGGGTAATTTTGCGTCATCTCAAGTGTAGTTTTGAATTTTGCTGGTGGTAACACTGAAACAAATACATATATTTTTTCAGTGTTGTAAAGCATTTATTTAGTTTTCACAACATTAAAAAATATGTTCGATTCGTTCAGTATCGACTAAAAGAATTAGAAATAAGATTGCTTTCGAATCGAAGAAGTAATCGATCACGACTGCCAGAACTAGCACCCATTTCTTATTTTTAAATAAATAGTTGGCTATACATAACACTTTTCAGAGTTGATATTTAAACTATTTTGGCAGTAAAAAATTTGTTTTAAATAAACTCTTTGATAACTCTCTGCTTAGTCTGCTAGTTAGCAGATCGTTGTGTGTGATTTATAAGCAGTGAGTAAATTTTGTTTATAAAATAAATACGGCCGTTGTTTTTTTCCGAAGCCCCACTTTGGAAATGTTAGCTGGGCTAATATTAGAATACCGTTAATTCTGCAGCAAGCCAGTGAAATAATATTCAAGATTCAAAAAAATTTGACAAAATATTTGTAATACGTATTGTTCAGATATTTCCAACGGCGCGTTCAGTTGTCCGAAGTTTATTTTATGCTGAACGTAACGTTTTATGTTATCTAAGAAGAATTTCGCATTCAGTTTTTCTTAACCGGAGTTCAGTAAAGAAATAATTATTTGATTTTAAAAAGCTGAAAAAACGTTAAGTTTTTTATTAGAAAACTCTATTTTTTACAATGTTTTGTTCAGTCAATCGATAGCTTGGTGTATTTCGAGCTTAACTTCGCGTAGTTAATAAGAAACTACGCGTTCAGAGATTAGATTTCCGAATGCAACTTTAAAGGAACGAAGTAAAATAACTAAATACACCAGTCCGACATAGATTTTATAAGGTTTTTCTTAGAAATTTAGAAAGCCGGATTCCCGGGACGGTAAATCCCGGGAACAAACTCGGAAAAAACATTCTCCTCTTCTTATTAAGACAACTGATAAACTTTTTTTTATTGAAAATGTTCAAGCTATTCGAAAACTGGGGTTTAAAAAACTCCTCTTTTCAATTACCCTAATAGGGCATTTACATTACATCGAAATCTAGTAGATTTCCTTTGAAATCTTCTTCCAAATCTAGTTCGTTTACATTATACCTGTTTGACATTAGCGAGATTGGGTTTTCACAACAAAAACCGCCGACTGAAAGTTTTTTGTGTAACACATACTTACATATAAAGAAATAGGCATTTAAAAATTTGCATTACATTTTCTTTATAATCAACTTCATTTATTTTATCAATATTATTTGTCATTTGCATTTTTTTACTCTTTTACAAAAATTTTTAATTTTTTTTAACAATTTTAACAAGCAGCTATTATTGTTTTTGTTTTGTTTTTTGTTAAAATGTCATTTTTTTCTTGTGCAGGGAAGTAGTTTTTAGTGAGATATTTGGGAAAAACATAGTTGCATCAACAAGTACTACTAGATTTCGTCAAAATCTAGTTACGGAGTAGATTTTGTTTTGTACGGGAAATCTAGCCAAAAACAACTAGATTTGGCTCGAAATCTTGAAAGTACTAGATTTCGTTGTAGTGTAAATTGGCTATAAAGTCAATTAACATAATCATGAAATTTACTGTTACTACAACTATGTTCACACCAGAGAATGACATAAGTATAATTTTAAGTACTCTTTTAGTATTAGTGAGAAAATATGTATGGGCATGTATGGGTAAAGATCAAAACCATACACATACATACCATTACCCATAACAAGTTAAAGTTAAATATGTATAGGTATACGATGGCAATGTGCATTTGTATATTCATTCTTATTTTAGAAAGTACATGCAGATATAAATAAAACTTGTATTAGCTATCTGCAATACCCATAAGAATAAATAAGTATTTGTATTTACGTATGTATAACGTAAGTATACTCAGAGTATGTTTACCGTCGCAGAGATGGCAAATGCAATTTTAAAAATTTTGGAATAAGGCAGAAATTCAATTTTGGGTTCTTATACAACTTTGACTACCCGTATTAAAATGAAATGTTTGAATTATATATCGTTACAGAACGGCGTCTAAGCAAACACTATAAATACATATATAAATGTACTGAGTGGCGGTTACACTCGTTCTTATTAGCACAACATACAAATCAATACTTACATACATAAAAAACAATATCTTCCGTCTCGTGTCACCACTCTATGCTATGTGCGTGTGACAGCGACAAGTGCACAAGTGCAAAAAAATTATTTATTTTTGCATGTAAAAAACCTTTACGCATCCGCATAATTTTTTTGCACTTGTCGCTGTCACACGCACAGAGTAGTTCTCGGTTTAAAAATAGCGTACTGCCGCCTCAAAAATTTTTATTTGTGCCGTAAGAGTTAACCCTTCTTTAACTTTTTTTTTTTAATTTCGAAGATACCAATTTAGGATATAAAAATTAAACGTTTTATATATACTAGCGTTTGCCTAATGGTCAAAATTCGACCATAAATTTTTATGTAAATATTAAGAAAACATAGTACATATAAGTACATATACATATATGAATTGACATGTTTTGAGCATTTATTTGTTCCGTCTTAGTTGATCAATTTGGCGATGCACCAACCTTCGGTTCATATTTTATCTTCCACGCGAGTTAATCTATTTTGTAAGTTCAATATAAAAAATATCAGAAAATATCAATTGAAAAACAAAAAAGTATCAAAAAGTCTTCTCTTATAGATTCTAATCCGCTCAGGAGATTGCATGTTTATAATTTTGGTTTTATGTATGTAGACATACATTGACACTGCTGATGAACAAAAAAATTCATTTTATATATTAAAAAAAAAATATGTACATAGTCCCATACCTGGCTAGTGATCAAAGCACATTTTTGCTAAAACATTTCATACAAAATTTTTTTTCATATTTACGCAGTAGTACCAAAAATACTGAAGGTACCCATGTATATTTTCTTACACATAGATATTTTATATGTATGGCAGATAACCAAAACGCATTCATGGGTATTGAATAATAACTGCATAACATTCATGTATTTAAGTTTACTGAATGTGGTTGCGTGAAATATTGCGGTTAACCGATTAATAAAGTTTTTTTATAAATTAAGTAATTTAAATAAATAGAAATTAGGGAGATCGATTATTCGACTTTTTTCAATAACCGGTTTTCGAATATTACGAATAGTTGCTATTTTAAAAAACCCGGTTTTTGGTTAAGCAGTTTTTAAATAACCGATTAACCGGTTTTAATTCGAATACTTAATAACACGAAAATCAAATAGGTTTTTAAAATAAAACCTTAATTTGAATAGAAACAAAACAATTTGCAGAGGTAAGAAACCAACAAACAACATAGATATGACTTAGATCAGACCTAACAAATAAAATCCAAGAAAAGTGGGACCAGTAAATTGATCAAACTTTAGCTAAATTTTCAAGAATTTTTTATTGATTTACTAAACTTTATTTGTAAGAAGATATTTGTATAATGTAACTGTTGAATGATATTTGATCTAGACAAACGTTTTGCAAAAGCAAATAAAATATAGGAATTTTTTAAAGTTATTATTTGAAATATTCTCTCAAATTTATTTTGATTGAGTTTTAATTTGTTGGTGGTTAAGCATGTAATATAAATCAACCATATTCTTAAAAAGTTGTAAACAAAACCTCTTAGCCAGGAATAACTATTTCAAATTATTTTGTTTCATCATTAAAGAAATGAATAGTGAACTGAACAGTCGTTTTGAGTAAAATATTTGTCAATTCGTCGACTACAATTTAAAACATTCCATGACATTGTTTGATTTCTTCAATTTTGTTTTTTAGTTCTTGGTGCTTTAATAAATAAAACTGGTAGAAATTTTTCCCATATCGTTGATTCCGCCGGAGTGTTGTAGTTTTCATCATGAAGAGTTGCTAGAACTATTTAAAAGTTTTTAGTGCCTTAACGGACATTTCGTCCTCGGCAACACAACGGGCTAATATTTCACCCAATGATTCATTTTTGGCCGCGTATTTTAGTAAAGTATTCTTTGTCATCTCTTTAGAACTACTTCGAACTGAGTTAAGTTTTATATGGATCACATTAATGTCAAGCATGTAGACTAATTAAAGGTGATTAATAAGTCGTGACATGGAAGAACCTTTGTAACTTATCATTTTAGGGCACCTCAAGCACCTAACTTTGTCTTTTTAATCGCGTTCGAAAAATATCTAGAGATAACCTTTATATAAAAATATATTTAATATTTAGAATTATCTTGCACAAATTACTATTTACTTTTTAACTGCACACGTTTTTGTAGTATTTTGAATAGTTTTTGGTTTTTTTTACAAGAACACACGCTTTTGTAAGAGATTTGTATTTATAGTGTTCATAATGTTTTTTGACCTTTGTTACATTTTGTTTTGACATTCTTCATGAAAAGTCTAAGTTTGGCCAACATTCAATTAGAAAATACTTAAATTACGGGTACATCTACAAGAGTAAGGAAAATGTATTTAAATTACACACTACTAAAATAGCCGGCTTATTATACCAAAATAATCGGTTTATTTGATATTCGAAAAATGGGAATTTTAAAATAACCGACTTGGGCAAAGCTAAAATAACCGGTTAAAACCGGTCGAATAATAACCGTTCGATATCCCTAATAGAAATGCTTAAATTATTTCTTATTTGGAGTTTATTATAAAAAAACAATAACATAACAATTCTTGACCTTAAACGAGCAAGCAAAAAAATAGTTCATCAATATGTAATACATATTTTTTAATTAATTCATAATATGTGAGATCATTTTATAAGTTATTTCAATAGTTTAAGGATATCTTATAAATAAGCTTTTAGACAAATAATTTGGCTTAAATGTTTAGGATTTAAGCGATTCTTTTCTTCAATTTTGATAAAACTTGAACTTTCTTTTGTTTATCGTAGATGTTGGAGAAATCGAAAGCACTCATAAAACAGAATATCTAATTTCTCAGTCCTTTTCCTGAATTTTTCTAAACATATAAACTCTTTCATTATGCCATTAGATACCTGTTTTAATTTTTTGAAATGGTTAGCACTTCTAATGGTTTTTGTTAATTCTGTTAAAAAATTTAAGAAGATATGGGAAAACAAATAATTAAACAAATAATTACATATAAAAAGTACGTGAAACAAAAATCTGTTGACAGCAAACACTTCCCAGCTAGCATTTTGTATCATATAGTATTTACTTCAAAGGTCTTTGCTTCTGGTATTTAAAGCTCAGCCAACTCATTTCCTCTTGAATATTTTACAAATTTTTACGGCTTAAAATAAATTATCAATTGTCACAACCTGATAAATAAACTTAATATACAAGTACTTACTTTGCTTACTTAAAGTAATAAAAAGTTATTTAAATGAAACGAAACACAAAGCGAAAAAAATTTATGATCAACTTTTACGGCAAAATATTTGGCATTTAACATTTTATTGGTTACTCAAAAAAATAATGCATACAGATATTTACGGTACTTATTTATTTATTAAATTTCGCCGTTTTAAATTTATTTTTATTTAGATTGTATTATGATCACCTAAGTAACAGTTTCCAGTTGCAGTTGCAATTTCAGCATTCAGTAATACAGTAGAGATAGATACGAAAATAAATCAAAATCCACAACATCGCAAAAAACACCAAAAATATTCAGGCAAACAAACCAACGAACCAAACAAACAAAAAGATTTAAAAATAAGGAGTGCGCACGAAAAAATTTGAACATATAATTTTCTTTATAAAAGCAAACCAATAAGTTTTATTTCAGTCTTTATTAAAATTAAACGAAATATAGAACCTATTGCACAAAAATGTTTTAAGTCTTTCGTAGGTTCTAACCACGGCTGTGGAGTCATCAAAAAATGGTTCTAACTCCGACTCCGACTGCAACCGCTGAAATTTGTTAAGTTCGACTCCAACTCCGACTTCTACTATTACATTGATGCTAAATGTATAGGAGACTGGTCCCTCTTAGACTTTAAACTCTTTGTTTTTTAATGCAGAACCTCTTAAATGGTTTAATATAGCAAGAAAATTATTCTGTAAAATTTACGAATCAAAGATTTACGAATTTCAAAGAATTTTTATTTTGGAAAATTTTAGAAAAATTTTAAAATTTGTTATGGCCAAAGTTTTTGGAGTCGAAGTCTGAGTCACGAGTTTTTGTGGGTACTTCGACTCCGACTCCGGTTCAAAAACCTCAACTCCGACTCCGACTCCACAGCCCAGGTTCTAACAAATTTTTTTTTAATGGAATGGAATTTATTGTGTTATCTGTTACCACAGTTGCCAACTGATTTCCAAAGAATATCTCTAAGTCTAAAGTAATCAATAAAAAAAAAAGATTTGCTAGGATTTCGTTGACGAAGTTATGCTAAATTTTATATAAAACTTATGAAAATTATCATAATCGTCATTTAGAACTTCATAAAATTTGTGCTGTAGTAGAAGAAAGTAGTAAAAAAGTTTTTCAGTTCTTCAACACAACTTCAGTTACATTTTTGTACTTGAAATTAAAGTAATTTATATGAAACACCTTGGAAAGGTTGCTTCCATTGTGAATGGCTTTAAAGTCAATATATTGTTTTAGAAATAGGAGCTGGATATAAGAATTGGATAACCAGATAACAAGTTTGTTATAGGGCACGTTCATAAGGCGTAACTGTTGTGTAACCGTTAAGTGTTTGTCTTAGAAACGCATAGTTGTGCACTTCCGCTCAACACAACAGTTGGGTATTTGAGGCCATTTATTCCATCATAAAATTTTTTAGCTACCTAAAGTCAACATGTTGTGCTTAACCTCAACCTTTATTTTTTTCAATTGTTTATGTTTATCAGCTGTTAATTTTGCATTATACTCATAATGCCGTTTCTAAGACGAAAATGTTCGGCTCAACAGTTGTCAACATTTTTCTAGCAGTTGAGCTCAACAGCTACGTCTTATGAACGTACCCATAGTCGATTCATGCTTTTTTATATGTTTTGCGACAGTTTGTGCGATTTATTTGTTCCTTTTGTTTATATCAAAGCAACTATTTAACAAAAGTGTCAAAAAAATTTTAAAAACGAACAAACCCGTAATAAAAAATCGCTAGATTTCCCGCTAATAGCTAAAACACAATTTTTTCCGCAAAGTTTGATCGCTAGATTTCCCGCTAATAGCTAAAACACAATTTTTTCCGCAAAGTTTGACAAAAAATCGCTAGATTTGACAAAAAAATAGCTAAATTGGCAACAGTGTCTGTTACCATTTTTCTGGCAGTTCTTTACTTCCTATTAAACTCTTTTTCGTTTTGTATTGAACTTTTTGTGCCTTTCAAATGTTTTTTTCTTACAAATGCCCAATACCTCTCCATTAGACCGTCTCACTTTTCATTTTTTTTCGAAATTCCTTCATGAACATCGATTTTCTATATCTACTATAAAAACCAAGAATTTTGGTGTATAACACTTAAATATTGATCAATGGAAAGTGGTCTCTCAAATCGTTTTTTCATTTTTTTAGGCAAAATACCTTTTTTTCAAAAAATGGAAAAATCTTGATTTAGTAATTTGCCTCAAACTCAAGCAGTTCTGAATGGATTTGAACATCATTTCATGCATTAGAAAGCTTATTAAATTTCCTAAATGTTCCTTAAAGCAACATTGCCATTTTGTTCGATGGTTTTCTATTCATAGCACTACAAATTTAGATTTTCAAATGCAAACTTAACATTTTTTTTAATTTTTGCTTACCTTTTCATATATAAAAATTGAACGAGGCAAAACTTTTATATTCTGTAAATGGAGTATGGTAGGAAATTTTAAAATAAAGATTTTGGTGTAAATAACAGTCGTATTCTGTTAAGAAAAACTGCAGTTTTAGTTGAAATGTGTAAAGTTGTTTATTTCTAAATTTTCTTCTATTGCATAAATATATTATAAAGTAAGAACATATTTGTTTTTTTATTTTTTAAAATTTGGTAAAATTATGCTTTTGTTGGAGTTTGGATGCGTTTTGTGAAAATGCTCGACGACTTAAATTAAATCATTTTGGGTGTGGCACTTCCAATACAAAGACGTTATACATTTATGTATATCTGGAGAACGAAGCGAGCTAAAGTTCCCAAATTAGGTACAAACATATCGGTTATCAATACACAGCATCCCTCAAAATATGGGCGGGATTGGAAAAGTGGGCATGGTACCTCCCGTACAAAGATATTATTGAAAATACTCAAAATTTTAAATTTTAGGGCTCTAGTATGACATATGAACACGTTCTATATATCAAAATATCAGAAATTTTTAGCAGCATATATTTCCCGAAAACCCTGCAAGTTTTTTCCCAAAAATGGAAGAGTAATGCCCAAAATAAATTTTTTTTATTTAAACATACCCATTTTCGGAAACAATAGATATTTCCGAGTCCAAGCGTTATAATCTAAGTAAATGGTAAATTTCTTCCTTAAGACGTGGGTATATAAATCTGCCAATTCGGTTAAGCAATGGTTAAGTTATTAGCAAAATACTCCAAAAATGGGCCAAAAAGCATCAACATTTTTATAAAAACTAAAATTTTAGAGCTGTTATATGACATATGGATACGTCTAATATATCAAACGATCGGAAATCTTTAGTAAAACATATTTGCTGAAAAACTCGGAAAAATCGGTTCAGATACAAAAAAGTTATTAGCAAAATATTATTTTTTTTTTTATATTTAGAAATAAACAACTTTAAACATTTCAACTAAAACTGCAGTTTTTCTTAACAGAATACGACTGTTATTTACACCAAAATCTTTATTTTAAAATTTCCTACCATACTGCATTTACAGAATATAAAAGTTTTGCCTCGTTCAATTTTTATATATGAAAAGGTAAGCAAAAATGAAAAAAAATGTTAAGTTTGCATTTGAAAATCTAAATTTGTAGTGCTATGAATAGAAAACCATCGAACAAAATGGCAATGTTGCTTTAAGGAACATTTAGGAAATTTAATAAGCTTTCTAATGCATGAAATGATGTTCAAATCCATTCAGAACTGCTTGAGTTTGAGGCAAATTACTAAATCAAGATTTTTCCATTTTTTGAAAAAAAGGTATTTTGCCTAAAAAAATGAAAAAACGATTTGAGAGACCACTTCCCATTCATCAATATTTAAGTGTTATACACCAAAATTCTTGGTTTTTATAGTAGATATAGAAAATCGATGTTCATGAAGGAATTTCGAAAAAAGTGTAAAAACTGAGACGGTCTACTCTCCATATGCCGGAGTTCTGCTAAATTTATTTAGATTGATTTGCCTGCGTACCTAAACAATATTATTCGAATAGTGCCTCTCAATTGCCCTTTTGCTTTAGTGACATGAGGACACTTTATGGTTATTTAAATATAGTAACAGTCTTTTCTGCAGACACTCATTAACATAAATATCGGTTTTGATAAAGCCGTTATCAATAAAAAATGTGCTTCTTTTATCACAAGTGCAAATTTCTTGACATACTAAACATTTTTAGGGTGCATCGTTTTTCACACACAAAATTTTCCCCCAACATTTCCCTTTGAATTTGCAACATAGCACATTCATGTTTAGGGCGCTGGGGAAATCAGCCAACAAATATGTTTTTTGTGGATGAACAGGAGTTTAATGGAAAATGTCTTGTCCTATGCACAGAAAAAATTATCAGTAGTTTTTTATCAATCAAAAAAATTGTTTAAAAAGTAATTAATTAATGTGATGGTTGAATCAATATTTTTTTAGTTGAAAGAAAATTACAAATATAATTTTTATTTAATTAACATTTTAGTTGTTTTAAAATAAATTTTTATATTTTCAAACTTAAATAAAAAACGCGAATTTTTTTTAAGGAGTATGTCATCCAGATGTCTTCCGTCGAGTTGAACACACTGTTCAAAGCGGAGCCTTGTGTTCTGCGACATACGCTGCAGTAAACTTGGTTCAAATGAGCTGATTTCTCGATGAATATTTTCCTTTAATGCCACAAGAGATTGGGGATTGTCATTATAAACCCTCTCTTTGTGGTAGCACCATAAAAAAATCCATGGGAGTTAGATCGGGCGAACTCGGTGGCCTCGGGCACCCTCGGTGGATGGGATGTCCCCAAAGCGACTGATCAGTTTTTGGGGGAAATTTTCCCGAAGCAAATTCATTGAAGCTTTGGCATCCTGTTGAAACCACGCGTATGAAGAGTACGATGGATGAGCTCGCAGGTTTGGCAAAAAGAATTCCGTAATCATGCGTCGATAATTTTCACCATTGACATTCGTCGCCTGGCCTCGAGAATATTCGAAAAAAAATGGTCCAATTATCTCATAAGGCACACCAAACAGTAACCCTGGGACAATGCAATAGTTTTTGATGTTTCGATCGCGGGTTCTTGGAGACCAGTAATGGTAGTTTTGCTTGTTGACGTGGCCGTTTAAGTGAAAAAGAGCTTCGTTGCTACAAAAAATGGGATTAACAGTGCGAAAACGCTACAACATCGTCTGGCAAAAATGTTTGCGTAAATCAAAGTCACTTTCTTTTAGTTCTTGAACGATTTGAATTTTAAAGGGATTGAACTTCAGATCCTTTTTTATAAAATTTCATGAATAATTGCTCTTGGAAGTCCCAGTGATGCTGCTCTTTTCCGTATTGAAAGTCGCGGATTTTCACGTAAACTGCTTTCAGCCACTTCAATGTTTTCGGGAGTCCTTGAATATCGACTGGTCCCTGGCCGTGGGACATTCATAGCCGAAGCAGTTGCACAGAATCTCTTCACCCACGAACGAATTAAATTTACACTCGATCCATCACGTATTCGCCGAATACCGAACTTTGATCAAAGTCGTCGACGAGCAATTCCGTAAGAATCATTACTCTTAAAAAATGTCTCCACAGCGAACGCGCGATGCTCACTTGACCACTGCGACATCGTGACTGACAAATCCGCACAATCTATAATTCCAACGGTGCCACCTTCCCTCCGCACCGTTTATTACTTTTTGAAATAATCGTATTTAAAAATATAAATTTGCCACCAGACACCCTGTATATCAAAAAATCTTAATTGACTTTTTCGTTTAAAATAAAATAATTTAAACTTGTATAATTGTTGTTGGGAATTGTCCAAACTTGAGCTATATTTTATTAAATCAATTAATACATTTTCTGAAACGGCAAAGTTTTTTGATAATTTTTTTAATTAAAATTTAAAATATCGGTTATTGAAAAAAAAAATGTGCACAGTTTTACAATTTTTAGTAATCAATATAATCATTTTGTTAATAGGTGCAAAATTAACAACTTGTTTGCTTGATTCTATAAATTTGGTATAAATTTGGAGATTAGAGACAATTTTTAATTTTTTCTGTGTAAACAAAATGAAACTCTAAACGTATTTACTGAGAAAGATTGTTAACAATGGCAGAGTAAAGGCAGTTAATTTTTTCAATTACAGTAAAATATATAAGCCTAGAATTTATGTCCAAATTTTTTCGTGCGCATTCCTTTACTATAGATAATCCACCTAAACTCTGGCTCTGACACTGGTGACTACTTAATACTCCGAAGTAATAATCGAAATTATCGAAACGCGTAGGCAGCATTCAATTACTGGCCGACCGCAAATGTGTACAGCTGACGATTTTGCCACAGGCCTTTTGCATACGAGTGCGAGTAATAAACAGCTGTAATGTGTTTATAGAACTGCTGATATTTGTGGTGTAATAAAATTATTTACATATTTATTTACTTCTAAATCGAATTTATCATTTTTTCTTTTATTAAGAAATGATAAACCTGCATAAAAATTTTTTTTTATTTGTCAATATGTAAAAATTTATCATTTTAAAATGTAAGAGCGTCAAAGATTTTGGCTAAAAAAATGAATTCCTGTTGTCGAAACTTAAAATGATAAACTGCATTTTGAATTAAATTTAAAATATTTTAAAGGCAATTGTTAATTTAATTCAAGAAATTTTAAGGATGTCAAGGGCATTTATTTTTTGTATTTGGATTAAAAGTCTTAATTATGGGACTTTTTTAATTTAACAAAATTTTCCATGCCAAAAAAAAATCCTTCTTGCGGAAACATTAAGCTTCCCAATAAAAATTAGAGCTTCCAACGAAGCAGGTCCGTAAGGGAGAAACGTAGAAGTTTTGCTTACCATATCACTTACGGAAGACATGAATTTGATATGGCGAGGTCCCACTTTGAAGCAATACATTTTTGACACAGAAAGTGCTGCATTCAGCGCATATAAAAATTGTTGACTGTAACGATCAGCTTTGCACACTGAATTTTTTGTTACCGTTATTCTTTTTTATGCTCCCTTACAAACCTGCTTCGTAGTAAGGGAGTGTCGTGGCTCTTCAACTTTTATATATATTTTTTTTTTAATTTCTTAAGCATTCGTTCACTTACCTAACTGCATTTCTGTATGTCTTATTGCGTAGCGCATAAATGTATGCTTACCTTTTAAAATTTTTCATTAGTGCGTCGCAAAATAGGAAAATTTTTTATTGGGTTTAAGCACGCAACAAAAGATTATCTCTTACCACAATGAAAAATAGAGTCAAAGTAGCAACAACACAATAACAACTCAGGAATAATTACAATAAAAAACAAGTAAGAAAATATAGTCAGCTCAAGCATATGATACCCAACAGCACAGTTTCAAAAACAAATTTTCGAGAGTGTACCCTATTTAGGACAGATGGGCAATTATGGACCCGCCACAACAAAATAATGTTATGAGCTTAAGATTCAGTTCTTCTTGTTAAATATTATCTAGATAAATAAATCCAAATGAGATTTTTTGCCTGTAGGAAATTTTAGGGAGTGGGACTATCGTCGCCATATTTTATCAATAACAACATGGTGTGGTGCAGTGTTGCCTCTTTGTGGGTAATTACTCGAATTTGGTGTTATTTTTACTCTCGTGGGTAGAGCGTGGGTAATTTCTTTGAGCTGTAGATCAGGTGTTATTTGAAATTCTTTCATTTTTGAACAAATAATTGGGTGATACACAAGGTATGCTATCAAGTAATATCGTCATTATTTCCTGAATAATATTTTACAATTGCTTAAAAAAAATATTATTGTGTTTCAAACATAATAAAACTTTTAATGCTGTGTTCATTGATTCGTCATAACAGGACAATAGAAATCTAAATTGTTAGCGGTTGCCCACAGCAGTCATATCGAGCCTTTGCTGCAATAGAGTCATATCTCAACTTTGAATTTTCTATCACCCTTAAATTTAATTCTTCTCTCTAGAGTTGAGTATATAAAATAATTGTATGAAATTTTTACACACTATTAAGAAACTATAAAGCGATTAACTCTACATTATTAGCTAGTAGACAGACCTATGTTTCACTGGGAATTAAATAATTCAATACATTAGCTCATAAATTTTGGTTTTTTGAGTTATGACCCTATTGCAGCAAAGGCTCGATATGTATTTCTTGTAATTATTTTAAGACATATGTCTTTGCAACTGTATTACTATCTTGTGAATCTCCCAAATATGAATAAAGATCTGATTTTAGTGATAAGATTTATACCATTTAAAATATTGTTGATCTAGAAAGTCCCTGTTTATTAAAAAAAAAAAGATTTCCATAGTTTATGAAGATTGATAGTGATTGGCGCCAGATCGACAATTGGATTTTGAGAAATATAAGCTTCATAGTGATTTAGAACCCGAAGTTTAGTGGAAAAAGAAGGTATTTATACTACAAAAAAAACCCCCCTGGAGCTAGATATGTTTCCAATATTACAAAAAGTAATGAATCTTGTGTTTGCTTTAATATTTAAAATGCTTTTGTTGAGAAATATTTGGCGCCCTTAACATTTGTTAAACTGATTTGTGAAACAGACTGTCATTTGAATTTAAGGAATTTTTTTAACTTAATAAAGTATACAAAGGACCGGTTTGAACCTTCCCTAGATATCTGGAAGTAGATCTTATTATTTTAAGTTGTTATTTAATTTTTTATTAATTTATATGAGGTTTTAATTGTTATTTTTGTAACATTTTTTGATTTACTATATGAATCTTAATAATACGACTAATATTGATCTTATTTAAATGAATAGGGTGCTATGAGTTTGTGCTGATACATGAAACATATACAAATATTTGTTGTAGTATATCGATTGACTTAGAACTAATATCTGAGTCGTCCGTCCTGCTGGCTGGTTGTCTGTAAATAAAGACCTTCTGCGTGAAGAACAGGTCGCAATTTTAAAGATAAATTAATGACATGCGGTTCACGTTTTTTGATCATTTTTAAAATTGGTCCGGTGTATAGTTTCACATAGCCCCCATACGAACTGTTTTCCTAATAGAGTCTTTGCGCCCATAAACCATCTTATTATGTTGGTATTTAGACAATATTTGGCCCAAATACATATATTTTATTACAACCTAAATTATCTTACCAAATTAGTTTTGGAATCAATCCACATTTGAACATGGCTCCCATTCAAATACCTTTCACGAAAATAGCTGGTAATGCCATAATTGCTTTATAAATATTGGTATTTATTAATAAAACAAATTGCTTCTATGCCATGGCATAACTGGTAGGTAAAGCATTAAACATTGGTCATATATAAGCCCCCTCCCTTAAAATACTTTTAGAAAAAAAATCTCAAATAGATGTAGTCACCCAGATTATATTCGCCGTACAGAATTCTTATATTATTAGTCTTGAGCTCATAACATAATTTTATTTTAATAGGTCCATAATTGCGTATGGGACTTACCAAGGGAATTAGCTTAAAAATTTGCCTGTAAATATTGTGGTATATTGTATCAAATGTTCGGAATTGACCGACTTTGTTCTTTCTATTTTGATCTTTTTGTAAAAGTTTTTTTTATAATTTAACGTTTATTTGATATCAGGTGTAAATTAATTTAAATTGGGTAATTTTGTGTCATCTCAAGTGTAATTTTCAATTTTTCTGGTGGTAACGCTGGTGTGGTGTTTGTGTGGGAGCTATGGTCGAATACGAGTATGAACCGATTTAAAAAAATTTTTGTAACACAATTTATGTTACAATAAAATATTTTTTAGCCAAATTTAATCTAAACACTAACATAATCAGATAGCACAAGAGAACAAGGTTTTTGTTGAATTAGAACTGAATGTTTTTTTAAATTTATCTGGGACGCTGAATCCAAATCTGCACTTATTTTTTTTCTATCAGCTTGACTTTTCGCGATATACCAAAATTTAGGCACTCCTGATACATATATTGGAATAACTTCAAAACGGTTCACCATATTCACTTTAAAAAAATTTGAAATTCGTAAAAAGTTAAAGTTAAAGTTATTTTTACTGAGCCTTTTCCAACGTTATAAAATGTACAGGTTAATAAACAAATCGAAAACTTAAGAGTTTAATGTAACATCTTAAAAAACTAGAGAGCTTATAACAACAAGCTGACAATAAAAAGTAGTTTAGACAAAACACATTAAATATTGTTTTTTCCGCCCTTGCTCTCGAGGCTTCCATAATTTGAGGGAAAATCTCCTAAACTGAAATTATCGATTGAATGAACTAAGAAAACTGAAATTCCGCAATAAAATTACCTTTAAGCAAAGGTTAGACTTTTTTCTTATTTTTTCTAACTATTTTTGATTTAGGGTGTGTGTGAAACGGTAGCAAAGTTCCATGGTGAAAAAAATTTGTCTGTGGTAGAAAAATTTCATGTTTGTGCTGTGTGAAATTAAAACATTTTTGACGACGTAAAATTTTGACATAAAGAAAAGAACAATTGTTTGTTGACATTTCTTAACAGAAGTCTTAGTCGGCAAATTTTTTGGCGGTGGCAAAAGAATTAGTTACTCAAAATGAAAAAAATTATCTATTACAATTTTTTATTATTTATATATTTGTTTTTATAGAAATATATTTTAACCCGACTTCAAAAAAGAAGGAGTGTTTCAGTTCGGTTGTGTTTGTTACCGCAAAACTCCGTAATTTGTGAACCGATTTTTTGCATTTTAATAGGACGTGTCAACAGATTGTACTTACAAAAAATTTTGGAAATCATACGGACAATTTATCTGTCCGGAAATTTTATATTTGAGCCACTCCATAGTTTATAAACCAATTTTCAGAATTAAGCGCTTACTTTTAATATGATTTGCTAGTAGGTTGCATTTGTGAATGAATTTTGAGGAATTTTTGGAGGTTGCACAATCGTCTTTTTCAAATTGTTTGCATTTTTTCCACGCTTTTCTGCGATTTTTTTATTCTCTACTGGTTGGAACCCATAAACAGATATTTTATGCTTTTTTTTAACTTTTATCATTTTTATTAAACCTTCGCGAATTGCGCATTTTAAGTAACCCAAATCCTAATAAGCTGATTATGGGATTAATGATTTAAGAATCATTATATTTCCAGTTTCTTTATTTCGATTACCTCTCAATGGAATATATTACCATGCTATTGTGATTGGTTTCTTCTAATTACACTTACATAAGATTGTGCTTTGGCAATATAACAAAATGCTTGTAATGCAAATGTAATAAGCGTTCTGTAGTATATTAGTGAATTTTAAATGTATTAAATATACAATGCGGCTTAAAAGAAAAGTTTGACTAAAAAAATGCGTGTATATATAACTTTCGAGCCGGCGCCGACTTCAACTCAACATTTAAATTCGGCGGCGGCTTAGGGGTGACTTTGAGCTGCACGACCTGGAAGTGTGTCTATAATAATTGTGTGGTTGTCAAAAATGTCTACGCTAATGTCAAAATTTATACACCTCAACAGTGTCAAAATTTTACTTTCGTGAGTACCATGGTGCAATAACTACAGGTGGCAGCACTACGGCATCTGACTATTTTTTGCTTGAACTGTGGTGAGAACCATAGGCTGTCATTTTGCTTTGTTTATGTTTACATTCTTGAAAAAAATTATTGTGCGTTAAAAAAATAATCATTTTTGTGCGGGTTTTAAATGAAAATTGTGTAAAAAAGTTAAAATAATTGCTAAAAATAAATCGTAATTGGTTTTTATATGTGCGTCTTTAGTTGTGCTAATGTATTTTTTGTATATAATAAATAAAAACAGAAATAATTTTGTCTGTGAACACGTTGTGCGTACGTTTTAAAAATTCGTTAATCTTTAATATGCACTTGTACACCTATTTCTTTAAACCTCCAAAGGACTTGCAGTGAAGAAAAAGTGGAAACATAATAGTTTTTAATTCATGGAACTTAAAAATTTTAATAATGAATTTTTTTAGTAATTTGTTCATAATATTTTCGTTTTATTTGTTGCAGATCAGCGTTGCCATTGAAAATTTACTATTCGACCAAACTTTTTTACCAAAATCCTTCGGAACCGAACCATTTTATTATCTTATAAACATTTAAAAATAAATATATCGCACTTGTTCAACAGTAGTGTATTACTCAAAATTTATATTTTTTCACTATTTGGAAAAAATCAACATGCGACTTAATATCTACCCTCTGTAAAAATATATGTAGTGGCTATTTTGTCTACCTTTTGGTAATGAAACCGTAGTTGATATGCCTTTAATGTAAAATTAAAAATTGTTTTGGTTCTACTAAAAATGTTGAGTTAATACAGTATTGTTGAACAAGTGCAAAATGTAATAAATAACAGAAATAAAACTGTACGTTAAACAAACACTTGTAAAGGAGTGGATATCTGTAATATTTTAATGTATTCACGTTAAAGAAAAGAAAAGATTTTGCTTGTTTAAGAAGATCGAAAATAAATATTCAATAAACGTATCTTTTAAAACTTCTAAAACGACGTGTGAACCAGAATTTTTCATATACATAAGTACATCTTACATATAATTATATTAATCAAAATAAGGCCTTAAATTTGAATCCAAATATGGCCTGTTTCACTAACTTGCTGGATTTTTCGTTAAATCACAAATTTTACAAAAATATTTTAATATCTGATTTATTTTGAATTTTCCCTTAATACTAATATATCACAAATTTATATCACAAAGTATGCTAAACGTTCAATATTTATCATGTGATCCGCGATCAGGATCATGGATCACATAAAATTAGACTATTCTGCAATATGGATCGCGATCCATCAATACTCCATTACGTCCAAAAAAATCGCGGTACTGGATCGAATTCATATATGTGTATATTAAACATGTAACAGTTCCCCCTAAGGTTTGGCCGGAAAAGACAATCCATGGCAACGTTGTTGTACATAATTTTTGACAGCATTGGGTTCTTTACACAAACAAATTTGCCTGTTTTTGTTGTATTGTTGTACAACAACACGTAGTGCTGGCACCTTCTAGTAATTTCACCATGGTGAGTACTTTGCTACCGTTTCACACACGCCCTTAAAACTAATTTAAAAATAAACTTTATATAATAACAAACAAAAATGAACCCCTATATGTTCCAAAAAAAACTTTTAGAGTAAAAAGAATGTGAAATTGATAAATTCAAATCAAAAGAAGTTGATCCATTAAGAAATCTAATAGGAGACAAGTAATTTGTATTTTACCAGGTAAAATTTTTCTGACATCGGCTCACCATATTCAGTTTAAAAAAATCCGAAATTTACCCAGTAGTTTCTGCGGTATCGTTGAAGTTTGGAAAAAATTAAAAAAAATTTAAAAAAAAATTATTAAAATTTTTGATCTTTAAAACTTTATAAAAAATATATAAAATAGGATGTGTGTATGTAACGTATGGACTCCAAAACGGCTGGGCCAATTTGGTGAAATTTTCAGGGAATCTTCAGAATATTCAGGCGGGTGACACTGTGAAGTCTGATTTTCGCTCTGGGGGCGGAGGGGCGTGGCAAAATCCATAACTTGAGAACGGCTTGACCAATTTGAACGATTTGTTCTTTAAAATGATCGCCATGGTCCAACTTAGGTTTTTACAGAAAGGAAATTTTGCCTCGCCCACTTTTACGCCCACTTTTTTCGATTTACCTAAAATCAGAAAACGGCTCCGTCGAGTTGACTAATTTTTCTTTCAAATGTTCGTATTAATCAACTTTAAGTTTTTATCGAAAGAAAAATTTACCACGCCTACTTTTACGCCCACTTTTTCTATTAAGCGCATAACTGGAGAACGGCTTGACCGATTTGGACGATTTTTTCTTTAAAATGATCGCCATGGTCTACCTTAGGTTTTGCGGATGTTGCCCCGCCCACTTTTACGCTCACTTTTTTCGTAAGATTCACAGCATGTATATACATACATACAACCATATGTATTTTCAAATCAAATGTAAATCAAACATATGTATATGAACAACATTTTAATTTATCTATAATCGGTGACAGATTCAAAGGCGAAGACATACTTATTCCACGAATTCCGATGATTTCCAACGATTTACCATTTGAATTTAAGTGGCTCCAATTCCCTTTGCGTCTTGCCTTTGCTATTACCATCAACAAAGCACAAGGCTAATCATTGACTATTGCTGGCTTAATTTTGGAAAATTCATGTTTTTCACAAGGCCAGTTGTATGTGGCTTGCTCCCGAGTTGGCACCCCAAAAATTTTATACGTTTTTACACCAAATAAAAAAACAAAAAACATTGTCTATCCGCTAGCCTTAAGATGAAGTAATCAATAAATATAATTTCCAATTTGCCTTAAATACATGTGTTTCTTTTTTCATTGAACCCATATCTACACCATATGTAAGTTATTCTGTAAAAAAACTTTATGATAGGTATTTCATGAATTTTTATTTAAAGGCCGTAAATTTCGTTTAAAGATCAATTTAAATCGTCTGGTAATACAACACTAATGTTTGCTTAGGGCCAGCAACGCGGACCAGGTCAGCTAGTAAAAAATAAAAAAGCGAAAAAATCACAATTTTAGTCTAAAAATATTTTGTCAAATATTTATATATTTTATATATTTAAATAATTTCGAATAAAATGAGCTTAATTTCATTGTAATCCTTGTACAACTTTTGATTTTCACAATTTACTGAGAAACTAAATTAATAAAAATTGCGATTTCCATACAAAAATAAATTTTTTTAGTGTTTGTATGTGTATTTGCTACTGTTCTATTTCTTGACGTTTTCTCCTGTACTTCAGTGCCATCTCTTAATTGTGTACAAAAGCGAAATGCGTACATTCATTTTTATGATATACTAGCTTAACCCGGTGCGCTTCGCTACACTGACCCCGCACATTTTTATATTGAAATTTATAGTTTACTATAATAGTAGCTTTAACCACGTTTGAAGACTCTCCCTTTAATAGTTCTTCAGTTGAGCGATATTTAATGTATGCATCCTATGGGAGGTATTTCCCCCCCTGCGCCCACCCGCTTTATTTTTATTTTCAAAAGTGTAGTATACCATAAGAGTGACTTTTAGAAAGTTTGAACATTCTCACTATTACAGTTCTTAAGATATGCGATGTTAAACATTGGCGTCCTATGGGGTATTCCTATACCCCCGCTGCTATTTTATTTCAATTCCAGGGCTCAGAAGATCCTACTACAAAAAGTTCAGCAAAATGCGTGCAGCGGCTCTTAAGATATGCGATAATTAATATTGGCATCCTATGGGGGGTACCAATTCCAATGCCCCTATCGAAAAAATAAGTAGCCTATTTTATTTTTAGGGCTCACGTGATGTTACTGTAAAAATTTCAGGAAAATCGTGCGATAATTAATATTGGCATCCTATGGGGGGTACCAATTCCCCTGCCCCTATCGAAAAAATAAGTAGCCTATTTTATTTTTAGGGCTCACGTGATGTTACTGTAAAAATTTCAGGAAAATCGTGCGATAATTAATATTGGCATCCTATGGGGGGTACCAATTCCCCTGCCCCTATCGAAAAAATAAGTAGCCTATTTTATTTTTAGGGCTCACGTGATGTTACTGTAAAAATTTCAGGAAAATCGTGCGATAATTAATATTGGCATCCTATGGGGGGTACCAATTCCCCTGCCCCTATCAAAAAAATAAGTAGCCTATTTTATTTTTAGGGCTCACGTGATGTTACTGTAAAAATTTCAGGAAAATCGTGCGATAATTAATATTGGCATCCTATGGGGGGTACCAATTCCCCTGCCCCTATCAAAAAAATAAGTAGCCTATTTTATTTTTAGGGCTCACGTGATGTTACTGTAAAAATTTCAGGAAAATCGGTTCAGTAGTTTCGGAGTCTATAAAGCGACAAACAAACAAACATACATAATCCATTTTTATATATATAGATGTAAGATGTATATCTTATTTTGTTCATAGGTTATGTGACATTACTTGAAAGTAATAAGACTTTAACTTTTTCCCTTTTTTGATTTTTCATGATTTTTAATAATACAAAATTTGTAATGTTTTTTACGTAAACAGCCATTACTTAGCCATTTTTTTTTGTGATTTTTATTTGTCGAGTAAAGTGTTGCTAGTTTCAAAAAAATTTTTTTTTTTATTATTTTTTCGAACCAAAAATTAATCAATCAAAAAAAAAATCGATTGGACTTTAAATAAAAAAAATTTAATTTAAAAAAAAATATTATTTTCATCTACAAAACCGTAAATGACCCATTTAAATCAAAATTTTTCTAACTTAATCCTAATTTTTTTTAACCGAAATTACGCACTGGATATGCAAAGCCATACCCCACTATAGTAAGTAACACTGAAGATACAAATTTGGAAAAGTAAATATTTTTACTATCACCAGATCCAAAAACGAGACATTGAATGATTTATTCGATAAACATTATGGACGGCCAATATTTCGGTCAATTATGTCTGAGAGAACATGTTTATACATTCACAAGATCATTCGCTTTGATGATATGCGTACCAGATGTGACCAGAGAATTGATGAGAAACTCGCGTCTATTAGGAATCTCTGGGAAAAATGGTCTGAAAGACTTTCAATATTCTATAATCCTTATGATTGCGTAACTGTAGACGAACAACTACTGGGATTCCATGGCCGTTATAAATTTCGTCAGTATATTCCATCGAAACCGGAGAGATATAGCCTGAAGCACGTACATGATATACTGTACTTGGGAATCCTGAGCGAAATCAAGGCAAACGGGTTGTTCTCGATTTAGTCGACGGACTGCAGGCACTATTATCGTTTCGTACAGAAGTCACAAAAACAAATGTACCAGCGTTATGAGCATAATGCATCACAAGCCTAATGTTGCCAATGATTCTAAAAAGCTGCCAGAAATAATATATTTTTATAACTCAACGAAAAGAGGAGTTGATACGGTTGGCAAAATACTGAGTTACTATAGTTGCAATCGTAAAAATAATCGCTGGACTATGGCTATATTTTCCAATATTTTTTTTTCTACATGAGCTTGTAATATCATTAGCAACACCATATATGAAAAAACGGAAGATGTGACCAAGAAATGAACTATCTGTGGCGTTTCTCTCCAAGCTTTCTACCCAGATTACCAGAATTTAACTAATAATTAAGCTGGCGCATCTATAATATTTTATTGTAAAAGTTTTATTATGGGTTATAGTATATATATATACATATATATACTAATATAGTATATATATATATATAAATATATATATATATATATTAATGTTTGGGATTTCCCGGACTTTTTAACCTCCCGGAAAAAGGGAATAAAAAAAATTACATTCCCGGGAAATCCCAGTATTCCCGTAAATATAAAGTAAATAATAAAAAGTTATTTCTTTTAAATGGATAATTGGTTAATAAAGAAGTTACATTTTGTTAAAACTTAATTTATTTTAATAAAATTAACGGTGTTTAAAACAAAATAACATAAAGAAACCTTTAAAACGTAAAGGGAATAAGTAAATTTAATTCTTTTTTCAGTTTAATAAAATAAAGCCTTAAATTCTTAAAATAAAGTATCAGGTCAAAAAAATACATATATGATAGAAAGTCAGATTTTAAGACTGTTAAAGCATTAACCAAATCATTTGACATTCTTTTTCTCAATTTTGTTGCGAAATTTCCAGCAGCAGAAAAAACTCGTTCGCTTCCTACTGAATTATGCTAGGAACACAACTCGGGCGAACGACGAATTTTTGGCCGCGAATATTCGTCGCCAAAAATAAAAGACGTTTGTGTATATGAAAATGCACACAATCAGGGCGCCGGCGAAAATTCACCAGACGCGGCGAACTTTAAATAGATTTAATTCTATTTCATACGCCGGCGAACGCCGAACAAATCAGGTGACCATGTTTGGTTTTAGGTAAGAAGTAGTTTAGTAAATAAAGTTAGTTTTTACTTTAATAATTGTTTTTTTTTTTATTGTATAACACATAAAATAAGTATACAAAGTATTTGGCTATAAAACTAGTTTTTAGTTGTGTTTTTGATTATGTTTTTATTTTTAAGCATTATTTTTTTGAATATGGTCCCACAATTTCTCTGTCTTTGCACAAACAGTAATCAACTTTCTCAATTATAAAAGCTGCCAGCTAATCGTCGTTATTGTGCTTCATACGACGAATTTACTCAGCGAATTTTTACGGAAAAATTCAGCGTGTAGGGCGAAATTCGTCGTTCGGCCCAGTTGTGTTCCTAGCATTAGGTTTTATAGTGTTAATAAAGCCTTATAAAGATTATCCAAATTCTTTGTGCTGTTGTTACTAGCTTCAAATAAATTGAACTCTTTTTTTTAATAGATTTTCGTTGTCTATTGTGTTATTTAGTCTATCTTTAAAAGTTTAATGGTTGTGTACTTCTTTAACGTTAATATCTGGTGATGCTACATTGCTCAAATAAACCGTTGAATAAGTGTTCTGCATACATAGAAAAAACTGCCAAATTCATAATATCAAGCAAACAAGTGGTTGATTTTGCACCTATTACCAAAATGATTATATTGATTGCTAAAAATTTTAAAATTTTGAAATTCTTATTTTTTAAGAATTATTAAAAAGAAACAAAAACAGCTAAACACAATTACAAATGACAGTGACAAACAACAATAAAATTAAATAATTTTTCAAATACTATTCCTAAAGCTTTCAACTTGTTGAATGGATGGACGGATGAATGAATGAAAACAAAATGGATGAATTGTTCAATGATGTTATGAATAAATGCATGAATACTAGACAACTAACCATCTAAGTGTCCGTCTGATAATTTCTTTACAAGTTTTTTGTAAGTATGCACATTTTTACATTCATATTGAATGTTTGTACATATGCATGTATGTATTAATGTTGTTCGCATTGTCCGTCCAAATTGTCGGTAATCAATCAAACTGATTGTATATCTGTCTGTATCTCAGTTGGGATCTCATTTCAAATGTGTATGCGTGTATTTGAATTGTTGTTCATTTTTCGATTTGAAATGTTGGTCACATGCACATGACACTCGTACAATTCGTATTCGTTCAAGTTGATGCATACAAGCATTCAATGACAACAACTAACAACATATAAAGTATCAACGACAACAATAGCAACTGCAACAACACCAATCCATGTAAGTTAATCGGTCAATATGTACAACATGCAGGCTTCATTTAACTGCATTTTAAAATTCATTTGGCTTAAGCAACATAATTATTTTTTAAAGTGTACGTCGGTATGATTGTGTATATATTGGATACATATAGTATTTTCAAAAGACATTTTATTGTAGACAAACAATTATCATTTGACAAAAACAATTTTCTTTGTTTTGTCAAGATTTTTTGTTAAAACTTTTTTTTGCTTGTGGTACCCCGGCTAGCATTTAAAAGATTTTTTTTTCAAAAATCAGATGAATGAGTCTTTTTCGATTACGTTTAGTGATCAAAACCTGATTAATAAGTTACGCGCTTAAATTTTAAATTATTTGATTTAAAATGCAATAACAAATCTTATTGAAATCGCAATTTAAGTCAAATAACTGCCTATTTCACTAAATGCGAGGAACTCTTTCTTTAGCACATCTGCATGTAAAACAAAAACAAATTCTCAGAAATTTGTTTTTGTTTCAAATGTATGTATATGTGCGAAAGAAACCGTTCTTTCGATATCGTGAAGTTGGCAGTAAGACTGATAAATGACTAGAAAATTATTCGAAAATTGTAATAACTACCATTAGAAAAGAGTCTACAATGACTCTAAACTAATAATAAAAAAAAACGAATCATAAATGACTTTTCAAGAAGAGTCGCGGGTAGAGTACCATTTTTTACCGAAAGTATCATTTGTGATACGAAAATAAGCGCATATTCTACTTTTTTAATCGCGCTCAAGAGTCGAAAAAGACTCGAATATGATTACAAATTTAAAAAAAGCTAGCTGGGACAAATGTATGTATGTATATATGTATGAATGTGTAAGTGTACATACAAATATACGAGTAGATATGTAAAGGGTGATTCATGGTGAGGTTTGATTTTCGATATAGGGATGGGCAAATTGAAAAAATATATCGATATATATCGTATCGATATTTTTTAAGAGTATCGATATTTATTAATTAAAAATATCGATATATCGATGTATCGAACGTATTAAGCTGAAATTATCATCAAATTTCAATACATATTTACATATGTACAAACATATTACATGTAATTCCATTCTAACTTTATATTGTTTCTTTCAATTTCAAATTTACTGCCTGTCCCTTTATTTCGAACGAACTTTCATTCGCTTAACTTTTATTTAAAATCAAAAACAATTTTAAAATTTAGTTTTTAGGTAAGTTATGCTAACGAAGTTTTCGTTGAAATCAAAGGACCGGCAGTTAATTCTACAATAAAAAAAAGTTTAAAAAAAAGTAGAGAACACAAAAAAATTTGTATTTATTCGCCATATGAAATCTTAAAATAAAAATTAATTGGGATTATAAAATGCCGTATTATATACTGCCGGTAAACGAAACTTGTGACACATACTATACAAGTAAACTGTGCAATATTTTATTTTTAATATATAAGAACATGCTCAAATAAAAAAAATATTTTTTTTTATTATTAACATTCCAACCTTCATGAGTCTATTTCTGCTAATACGCCATAATAAAGGTGATTCTTTGCATAATTCTAGGAACCCTTTCCAATGGAACCTTTTTCGCGCTTATTTTTTTGTTTTCATCTCTTAAAAAACCGTGACAAAACTGAACCGTGTAATCTATGAAAATGTACAATGGAAAAACGCTGTTATTTTCATAATATTAGTTAAATAACACATGATGCAATTCTTAAAAAACAGCAGTATTGTAAGCAGTTGAGCAACGGTTAAAATTTTGAATTTTATTATAAAAAGATCTTAGAAATATCGAATTCGATAGTCGTAGATAAATATCGATGTATTGATACACGGGTATTTTTAATATCGGCGATATATATCGATTATAATTTTTTTGAATATCGATATTTTGATATATCGATATTTTTTGCCCATCCCTATTTCAATATGCTTTTTCTCAGATCACGCGTGACTCCTATCAAACTGCTTTGTCATTCTTGTTCAGTATCGTTGGGCAACCCAACAAACACGAAGTCAAACCTTTGATATGAAATGAATTTATCATTTGACATCAAACACAATTTTCAAGCCTCTTTCAATTGTTTGATTTTTACATTTTAATTAAAATTGATAATGTGTTGCATATAAAAATTTGACATGCAATGTTTGGTCAATTTGATATCAAATTGTTATCAAATGTTATTCTCATACCAAAAATAAACTTGGCAGCACTGAAGCGAAAAATAAATGTTAACAGTAAAAATGGCGATAAAAGTACACAATTAAGGAAAAATTACATATTACGTAAACTGAATTCGCCTTTAAAAACCTTAACTTCTCGCTAAAAAATATTAATTATCTATGAGTAAAAAATTAATTACAAAGTGTAAGAATGTAAATAAGAATACAACGGGAAAATGAAGAAAATATTAGTTTGTTGTACGATCGCGTTGCTTCGCCATGACAATCCTCAAAGCAAAAAGGAGTCAATTATTTCGCCTTTGCAAGTATTAGAGGACGGAAAGAATACTATTTCAACTTTTAGCTATGGTGCCGAATGTTAAGCTCACAGTTTATTAAAATAAATAATGAATTTAATTTAATTTAATTTATTTTTTTATTTATTTAGCATTTAAGTATAAGGTAATTTAACAATGTTTTAAGAGTTTAGGACTATTTTCCTCTTCTACTTAATTATTTAATATCAATAATGTGTAATTTATTTGCATTTAAGTTTAACATTGTTTAGAGAAGGAAAAATTTACAAAAACCTTACTGAACATTTTTGATTTTTATAAAAAGAGATTTAATGTTAGAAAATAAAATCACGTTGAGCCCAGCTCATTAATGTGGTTAAAGTCAGAGTCATGGCATCTGTTATTAAAATTCGTAGTAAGCCTGTGGATACGAGTGTTGACAAGTTCAACGTTAGCAAGGTTATGTAGCCGTTGAGTAGAATAATGCCAAGGCAAGTTATGTATCATTTTTAAAAGTTTATTTTGGGCTATCTGTATTTTTTTAATATGACACTGTGCAGATGTAGACCACAAAGGGGCAGCATAGAACATAATAGCTTGAAATACAGATTTAAATATGAGAGTTTTATTTGCTATGCTGAGTTTAGAATTTCTGTTTAATAAAGAATACAGTAGTCTTATTATTTTATTGATTTTATCTATGACGTAGGGGACATGATCTTTAAATTTTAATTTGGGATCTAATATCACACCTAAGTATTTAACTTTACTGGACCAATTAATTAAATTGTTGTTGCACAAAATAGGTTGTTGAGGCAGATAGCAAGGTTTACGACGTCTGGAAAAAAATATTGCTTCAGTCTTCTGCGTATTGACTAAAATATTCCATTTTGTAAAATACTTATAAACTTCTGCTAACGCACGTTGAAGGTTGGTAAGAATATCAGCCGCTAATATACCTGAACTGAGAATCGCCGTATCATCAGCAAATATGGAAATGGAGCAACCATTTAAAATGGGGAAATCTGCAGTAAAGATGTTGTACAGTATTGGAGAAATACATGAACCCTGAGGGCATCCTGCAAGAATCTGAGACTGAGTAGAATGTTCATGACCAATGTGAACCTCAAAGATACGATTAGAAAGAAAACTATGAATCAATTTAATCAAGTGTATTGGAAAATTATAGTTGATCATTTTAAAAATCAGACCGTTGTGCCAGACTGAGTCAAACGCAGCTTTTATATCCATTAATACCATACCAGTAGACATCCCAAGATTAAAATTTGAGTTTACTAATTTCCTAATTCGAACAAGTGGCTGAACTGAATTATGTTGTTTACGAAAACCAAATTGTTGAGTAGGTAAAATGTTGTGAGAGTCTATAAAAATCGTAAGTTGTTCTTTAATTATTTTCTCTAGAATTTTACTTAAAGATGATAGAAGGCTAATTGGCCTGTATGATCGGGGACAATCAGCAGGCTTGTTAGATTTCCTTACAGGTATAACTTTAGAGTGTTTCCATACCTTGGGGAAATAGCTTACACGAATACATAAATTCACAATATCAGTAATATGTTTAAGACCAATATCAGGCAATGCCTTCAGACATTTATTATTTATTCCGTCTAATCCAGGAGATTTTTTGTTTTTTAACTGCTTTATTATGAATTTTACTTTGTCCATAGACACGGAAATATTATTATGAGGGAAACATTCAATAAGTGCCAGATTCTCAACTGCACTATTTACTAGCGAAGTAGTTGTTGGATCACTGAGGTTAGATGATATTGAGTGGTTTTCGCTAAAAATTTGTCCCAGAATCTCACATTTATCTCGTTGAGTGTGATAAATAATGTTGTTGAATTTCAAAAACGGAATGTTATTGGAATTTTTCTTTAAAATTTTTGAAATATTCCAGAAAGGAGAAGATCCCTTGTCTAGTAATAAAAGTTTGTTGTTCCATTCATTATTTTTCCATTTCTTTATTTCTTCCGATATACGATGGTTATATTGATTTGTACATATATGATCAGAAGTGTCCCGAAAACGTTTCCAATTTCTTCTAAATACATTTCTTATTTGGATCAAATGCTTTATGTGTTGTGGTAGAGTTGAAGATCTGGATTTTATTATTCTGCGAGGAACACTATGGTTTATTGCTGCTTGAACAGTATCATTAAATGATGAGATCATTGTATCAATTTTTATACAGTTATTATTGGTATCAGCATTTGAAACTACTAAATTTCTTTTAATATATGCAGAATATCTAGACCAATTTGCCCTATTAAAGTCAAGATATGACCTTTGCATAGTTTGAAATTCATTTGTTAAAGTTAATTTTATAGGAAGATGGTCAGAGCACAGATCATTCACTGCTGTGACAGATGAGAGGCTATCGGCGATATTTGTTATAAATAAATCAAGTGTAGAGGCTTGTCTCCGGGGATCAGAAGGGATATAAGTATGATCACTTGGAAAAAGAATTTGGAAATTTTCAGAGTCAATTTTTTCATAGAGCAAATTACCCCAACAATTTAATCTTTGGCAACCCCAAAAGTTGTGTCTGCTATTAAAATCACCACCGAGTAAAAACATTTCATTAGTCCTGGTAAGTTTAAGAAGATCGGATTTAAATTGCTCTTTTTTAACATTGTTATTACCTGCAGAGCCACCAGGAAAATAACAGGAATATATGCTTATAAAATTGCCATTGGACATACGAATTTTGACCCCAATATTTTCAATGAGAGAAGTTTGTAATGATGGAATCAAAATATGTTCAATGTTTTTTCTAACTAGTACAGCAACACCACCCCCTCTGCTAGTTTCACGATCGCATCTATAGCAATAAAATTCACTATTTTTAATAGAAATAGTTTTGTTTAACCACGTTTCAGAGATAAGACAAATATCGGTTTTATTCTGTGATAAGAAATTAAAAAGTTCTAGTTTTTTATTACAAATGCCTCTGGCGTTCCATGATGCTATACTAATATTTGAAATCATTGGTAAAGAAATTTGCAAGCAAGTGAAGTAATTACTTCGAACTGATCCTCCTTACTCTTACAATTTTTAAGTTTTGAAATCAACTCTATAGTAAGATTTTTAATTTCATCAAGAGAAAATAAATTATTATTATTATTATTATTGTTGTTGCATTGTTGATTCCAATCATTATTATTAGGGGTGATACTTTGATTCAGCACGTTCGGAAAGTTTGTGTTGTAGTTACGGTTGTTATTGTAAACATTACTAACATTGTTGTGTTGTTGACGATGCGCACGATATTCCCTTGGTTGTGCTCTCTGTCTAAGTTGTTGGAATTTTAACCTACTGGGGCACTCGGGAGAAAGAGATTTGTGGTTGCCTTTACAATTGGCACATAATATTTCATCCGACTTGCATTCTGAGGTTAGGTGAGAACCGGCACAATTTGCACAAAATGTTTTAACCTTCCAGCGACTGGATCCATGACCAAGCATTTGACAGTTGTGACACTGGGTTATTTTAGAGGTTTTACGTTTTTGATAATCCCATTTGACTTTTATGTAATCAATTACGGAGTGGTTTTGCCTTAATTCCTTGACAGTTACAGATTTTTTTTGAAAATATACAATGTAAATACACTGCTCAGTATTTGCACCTGTTACTCTCGTAACTAGCTTAACATTTTGACATACTAGTCCCTTACTAATTAATTTATTTTTTATTATTAAGGGGTCGAATTTCTCAAGACCAAGTAAAATAGCTTTGTACGGCATTTCATCTTTAGCGCCGTAAGTGAAAAATTCAAATTTGGATTCCAAATTTTGACATACTATATTAAAGTCTTCTTTACTATTACAAAATAGTTTAAGTCCAATAGATATTTTTCTTATTGAATAATTTTTAATTTTTAACTCATTACAAAAGTCTTGAATTTGAACAATTTTACATTTTAAAATAGTTATTGGTGGAATGTGAACTTTATTTGTTTTATGAATTATAACTTCATCGTTATCGTCCTCATCAACTGTTTGAAGAGGTTGAAAGTAGTTAGAGTTGTTAACAACGTTGATGTTGCTCTGTTTTGTTTTTTTATTATTCATTTCGTTATGCCAATTTGATGCATTAACATCTTCATTTACACGTAAACGCTTTATTTTGTTATTGTAGATAATAAAAAGGAATTTATTAATCCCTTTGATTTTAACAAAAACAATGAAATGTCGGTCAATCAACGAATATAAATAAAAAATTAGACTATTTTTTTTTTTTTTGAGATTACAAAACAAATATATTTTAAAAATTTTTATTTTTAACAAAGAAAAACACGACTGCTTACTATGAATATTAAATTCGAATTAATAATGAATTTAAATTTAAAAAAAATATCTTTTATTTATGTTCCATATTGTATTAAAATCCACATTTGAAAAACATTTGGGAATAACGTTTGAAAGCAACTTGAAAATAAAGGCTTTTCTCAATTTATTCAGTGATGAAGCACATTTCAGTCTAAATAGATACTAGGGTATTCAATTAATCAATGTTTTGTTTTAATCGATTAATCGCGCGAATAATTATTCTAGGTAAAAATTCAATCGAATAACATTTGTAATTATACAGTTAATCAAATAATTTTAATTCTGTCTGGTTTAGAAGTTTAAAAATAAAGACACAAAATTATATATTTTAACAATAATATAATAAAAGGTACTTCACGTAATAAAAGAGTAAACCTTGTTTAATAAAAAATAGCATTAAAATTTAAGCTAATCTTCTAAAATAATCTTTAAAAAAGAGAATACAGTTTAGATGTTTATGTTTCAAACGATATCTTTCTTTTTTTTCTGAAACTTGTTTTACAAAAGATTCTTTTACTTTTTGCTGAAGTTGGAGAGATTGAAAGTAAAGCGTTATAAAGCATATCCAATTTATCTGTTATTTTTCTTGTCTTTTCTAAAAATTATATTATTCCATTATACCACTTGAATATCTTTTTGATTTTTTAATAATTTCAATATTTTTAATAGTCTTGTTCAGGTCTGGTAAAAGGAAATGTTCCCTGAGTTAAGATACAATAAAAAGCAATTTAAAACGTGCCGGCTTGTGTTTTTACATAAAAAAAATTAAACTAATACATATACTGTGAAAAAACCAATTTTCGATTTATCGATTAATCGTCATACATTATTCGAATTATTCGTTATTCGAATTTAAAGATTTTGTTTGTTGTGCTTAATTCCCTTTTATTAATAATTGATAAAAAAAAAATACTGAAATGTATTGTTGGAGGATAAGCTGGTCCTATGCGCATTTCACTGGTTGCTTAGGCCAGATCATCAGGAAACGTTCTCCTAAAAAATTTTAGAAAAGCCAAAGCAATCAGCAAACAACACTACAGAGAGAATGAGAATTACTTACATACACTCAAAATGTCTTATTTGCAACGATATCAAAGCTTAAACAAAATACCAACAATAAAACAGTATGTTAATCTTTTCTTACATTCCCCACTACAATTAGTTGGAATTCTCCCAACATTAATTGTAGTTGTAAGTGGATAAAATAAGCAATTTTAAATAATTTGAACAGTTAATCGACCAATGGTTGATAGTTTGAATACCCTAATAGATACGTTAATAAACCAAATTGCAAATTTAGGCTGATGAACATCCCGCATACTACCTACCATTACATTCGCTAAAAACCACGGTATGGTATGGTTATGGGCTCAAAATGCACGTTTTTTTATTTTACTTTTTGTTGGAGAATCGTTTTAAAGCATCGATTACCAAGCTCGAGTTTCAAAATGCACTATTAAAGTTCCAGAGGTATGCAAAATACTGTGGAACAAATTAAAAGTATCGAATCTGCTGGTAAAAAACATTATTTTTTTGTACTACAGGAATGGCAAAGCTTTAGTTTGGTGTGTATTATTGCATTTAAAATTGTTTTCAACAGTTCCCTAGCAATGTTGCAGGCTGGTTATTGAAAAAGAATTTGCTATAAAGTGTCAATTCACTTTTTGCTTGTGTGATTTAGATGGGAAGCATATAACGTTCCGACCATCACGTAATGATGGAGCATTTATTTCACAATTATAAGGGAACAAACAGCATCATTTAAATGTCCCTTGTTGAGGAATTGTAAGTTTATATTTTTGGACACTGGAGGTCGCTGTAATTATGCTGAAGTTCTCCTACAAAGCAAATTCTGCAATATATTGCAAGAAGAGATATATATATCACCACATAATGCTGTAGTTGGCAACGGCAGGGTCCCCCATACGTCATAGTAGCAGATGATGCTTTTCCTCTGCAAACCCATCCATTAAAGCCTTATCCATACCATACAATTTCCAACGACAATCAAGTGTTTAACACACATCTTTCTCGAGCTTGGTACCAGTGTTGCAAGTACATTTTAAGAAATAGCCCCAAATCAAAAAAATAACCCCTAAATTTGCACTGAAAAAAAATAAACAAAACCCCAAAAAAAGAATAATTTTTTAAATATTTTTTTTAAGCATACATATCATTTTATTTAGTATATTTAAACATATATATACTTATACCAAAAATAGATTCAACTGTTGAAGTTGCCAGTCGATTTCTTATTGATTTCTTATTTCTTATTTTTTAATACTAAACATTGAGAATGCTCGCTAAACAGTTGCGTGAAACAATGCCAGAGCAAAAAATCGTCATCTGGCGTAGTAATGCCACCTGTTTATATCAGCATTATAAAAATCAATCCTAAAATATCCCCAACTACAAGTTTTACACACTAAATTTCCCCCCTAATTACTTTTTACCCTAAACGCAAAATATAACCCTAAATATATGGTGAAAATCCCTAACTTGGCAACACTGCTTGGTACCATGTTGAACATGTCTTTGGAATTTTTTCAAACAGTATAAAATATTACATTGGCAGGCTGCGCACTGACAAATACATACATAGTAAATATGTCGATACATACAATTTCCAATAACAATAGTGACAAAACATATAATCCTCGATAGGGTGCAGCAGAGGCTACAAGACAAAAATTAATTACTTACTTCAACAATGAAGGGAAATTGGATTGGATGTAAAAGTTACATACATACATATTGTCACCTAAAATGCAAAAAACAAAAAAAAATCGAAATAGAGTTTTTGATTGTTTTTTGTTTGTTTTATTAAACTACATATTTACTAGGGTATTCATTCGGTTAACCGTTAATCGGCTAACCGATTAAATACTACCCGATTAACTTATCGGTTAATTTGAAATTGGCTATTTTCGATTAACGCATAAACCGGTTAATTTCAGTCGATTAATCGATGTAACAAAATTGTAAATTATTTGTAGTATCATAAGATATTTTTTGTGTTTTGAATTATTTGTTTCGTCTCGTATACGAAAGGTGTGTGTGTTTAAAGTAAAACATGATTTTATTAACGTTTCCGGCTCTGAGATAGCCTATTGTGAATTATTTCCTATTTATTTATATTCGGCGCGTTTGAGTAAGTTTTAGGCCGTAATCATGTAAAACGCAGCGCAACGCCAAATAATAACTTTGCAAGCACAAACAATGTCATAAATATTTTGTAATTTTGTTGTTGCTTTCAACAGAAATTAATGTACCGTTGTGAAATTTTCAACGACGCAAGCAATGGCCTTAATTTATTAAATTATTAGGGCCTTAATTTGGGTTTTTGTATGCTGTTTATCTCCTCTTGAGCTACCAAACCATCCAGTCATCCTTTGACTCCCCATCAACATCCTCAACAACTCTTTACCACCATTGTACAAACAAAAAATAAGTATAACAAATAAAATACTATGTAAGTAAACTTGGTTTTTATTTAAAATCCCCAGAGCACAGGAACCCTCTCCTGCCCAAAATCTCAAACCGAACAGGAATCCCCTCCTGCCCACAATCTCCAAACCAATCAGGAATCCCCTCCAGCCTCTTCACAAAAGGCACACCCTTCTTTTGTGCTTGGGTAAATACTGTCTTGTCGAGACCTAATGGTTACGGTGCCATTAGCCCAAAAACCTTTTCATTCTTTTCTCTTTTTCCATTTAATTAAATTAAACCATCATTTCTTTTTTTTTTAACTGTGTCATAAAAACAAAAAAGGGGTTCAGTAATCTTCATTTTAAATAAGTGTCTGCTGTCAACAGCTTTTTGTTTAACGTACTTTTTATAGGTACAGTAATTTTCGCTTATAGTCACATACTGTAGTTGCAGCCAAGTCGTGTACTATATCGCTAATATGACTATAAGCCTTTTTAACATACATGTCACTATGAGTCATATAACCGAATTCGAATATACAGCCATGTCACAGAGTACAATTCCGTTCGGAAACGGAATTCATTCCGTATTTTGGTGCTTCAGAAAATTACGAAAAAACTTTGCGGAATGAAACCATATTTGTTTTCATGAACGGAATGGGAGTTTTCTGTACCTTAAAGGCAAAAAAACTATCAAAATTTCCTTTCTATCAATAAACAAATATATTTTCTTCAATTCCGAACGGAATCATTCCGAACGAAATTGTAGTCTATGACATGGCTGATAATAAATTTATGTGAATATAGAAAACAAAAAAAAAATCATATTTATAATAGAGTTGCATACTGTATAAAGATAGCAAAAATAACTAAAAAATAATTATATCTGTTAACAATATAAGAAAATGTGACTATAACACTAATAATTGACTTTACTTAAGCCTTTGCAAGCCGCTGATAGATGGAATATATGCCAAATGTGCTCATACCCAGCAAAAACTTTACTTACCTGGTAAGTTAGCAAGTAATGTTGGAGAAATATAAACACTACTTATTTTTCGGCTGAATAACTACTTATTTTTGTTCGAGTTGTCCACAGAATTCAGTAGTTACAATACACTTACTAGAAGTCACAAAATATCTAGTTATTATTTAACTACCAGTAAGTTGAATTGTAAGTACTTACAGTATACTTACTAGAAGCCAAAAAATAACTAGATTTTATTTAATTGGCGCTAGTTAATAGACCTAATAAGTAGTTATGGAGCTAGTTAGCAGTTAGTAAATATTCAGTACTGAAAACAAAACAACTAATAAGTAGTTATTTAGCTGATTATTAGTAAGCAAATATTCATAACTGAAAATAATAGTAGTGGAAAGTACTTACTGAGGTCATTACTAGCAAGTACTTATTGAGGTTTTCGGAATAATGACAATTGTAATGACAACTACTTACCAGGTAACGTATGAAATAACTACGACCTATTACCAATATTCAAAAAGTTTTTCCTGGGTATCGCTAAATGGACTATAACGTAAATACTTTCTAATAAATTTACTTATAGCGGCAGAAAATAAACATAAAATGAACTATATCGTTAATGTGACTAAAAACTGTAGTGACTACATATGAACGAAAAGTACTGGGGGCAAATTATGGCAGTCGTGATCGAATACTTTTTCGATTTGTAAGTAATTTTATTTCTAATTCTTTCAGTTAATACTGAACGAATCGAAATTATTTTTAAGTGTTGTAAAGCATTTACTTGAGTTTTCACAACAATGTAAAAATAATTTCGATTCGACTGAAAGAATTCGAAATAAAAGTGCCTTCGAATCGCAAAAGTATTCGATCACGACTGCCATAATTTGCTCCCTGTATGTGTTTAATTGTTTCTTCTCATATCAATATTTTAACAGAATAAACCGAAACAATTAAAAGTGTTAAACATTTTAAGAAATTAAAACATGACTCTTATGGCATAATGGAAGATCTTAAATTTTACGAGAAATCTAGGATAAGGACTGAGAAATTAGATATTCTCTATTATGGGTTGCTTTCGATTTCTTTAACATCTGCGATAAATGAAAGAATTTTTTCCAAGTCTAGTTTTATCAAAACTAAAGAAATGAATCGCTTAAATCCTTAACATTCAAACCAAATTATTTGTCTAAAAGATTATTTTTTAAGATCTCCATAAACTATTGAAATAACTAATAAAATGATATCACAGTTTATTTTTTAATTAATACATAATATGCATGCATTAATTAAAAAATATGTCTTACATATTTATGTATTATTTTTTTGTTTACTCGTTTTAGTTCAAGAATTTTTATGTTTGTCGCGTTATTGTTTTGCTTTTCATTTATAAACTCCAAATAATAAATAAATTATGCATTTTTATTTATTGAAATTACTTAATTTATAAAAAAAAAACTTTATAAATCGGTTAACTGATCAATAACAAAATTAACCGATTAAACCAAAACCTCGGTTAATTAATCGAGCAATTAATCGATTAAAGTTATTTTTAAAGTTAATATTCATATAAAATTTTGTATTCCGGCAATCACAAATGGCGACTTTATTACAGAAATTCAAACCTTGTTGTTATTTATGTTTGTTTTTTGCTTCTCCTGTAAAAAAGTGTTGTTAGGCCCTTATGTATTTTAGGTGACAATATGTATGTTGCATTGCTGTTTTACCTGAATAAAATAAAAAATAAAACTATTTTGTTTTTAATAATTAGTATTGTGGTTATTTTATTGAACTGTCAATGGTTTTTAATCCAAATTTTGATATTTTAATCAGGCTTAAGTTCATTGAATTTAATTTTCATTAAATTATTTTTATGAAGACAGGAATTTTACAACATGAAATTAATTAAAATTTTTATTGATAATTTTTCATTCTTGACTGCGCTGAGATTTGAAACCAGGCGTTCACGGACAGGTTTCGATTGTAACCACATAATCTCTTCAGTGGGGTTTGCCGTCTTACTCACTCGGCTATTGCAGCCAGATGACGTCAAAAGTCAAACATCAATCTTTAAACCAAATAATATTTCAACTTGGTAGATCGAAATTTGCTTTTGAATGAATGATTATCTATTTTAATTGATTTACATGTTCTTCCTAACTTCTGTTTATTATTTCGAATTGTTTTATTTTAACAAAAAAAAAATCAAATTATGGTTTTTCCGTTGAAATGTTAAGCACATCAAACATTGGAATAATAAGGCGAACACTGAATTTTTGCATTTACTCAGGGTCAGATGTCAAGAAAATTGCCTTTCGTAAAAATCTTACTAACGGTAACATATGTATGTACATTAGACTGACTCACCTTACATGGGCAAAAAAAAAAAGTTAAAGTTAACAGCATCATTATTCATTAAAAAAAATTTTTTTATATTCTTGTATTTGTTCATCCAATAAACAAAGTAACTGAGGATTATTTCAACTTCCCGATAGTTAAATTTAGGATTTTGTTGGACAAATGAATATTTTTGGATACTACAAATTAACTAAAATAAAACTTTATTGATACTAAAAATGTGTTATCAATTAAAGAAATGGTTTAAAAAATAATTAAATTGAATTAATGTTATAATTGAATCAATTATTTTTTAGTTGAAAGAAAATTAAAAATTTAATTTTGATTAAATTAACATTTATGTTGTTTTGAAATAAATTTTCAATTACAATTTTAATTAAATAACAAACAATCTTAATTGACTTTTTTCGTTTAAAATAAAATAATTTAAACATGTAGAATTATTGTTCGGAATTGTAAATATTTAATTAAATAACTTAACACATTGTTTGAAATGGCAAAGTTTTTTGATCATTTTTTTATTTTAAAATTAAAAATATCATTTATTGAAAAAAAATATTCACAATTATACGATTTTTAGTAATCAATATAATCATTTTGGTAATAGGTGCAAAATCAACAAATTGTTTACATGTTTTTATGAATTTGGTGATTGGAGAACAATTATAAATTTTTTCTGTGTACATTAAAAACATCTTAATATAACTATAACAGCTCTAATCACTTCAAAATCGAGATGATTAACCATACATTTAAGTGATTTGTTAAAAACTTCAAATTGACATACTGAAAACTAAATAATGGATCTGAATAGTATTAACTATAGTTAAATAAAAATTGTACAAATAAAGCTTTTATTCAATAATCACATAGAATCCGCTGAACAAACCTCAAACTGATGTAGTATCGGCCACAATAAACGTACCTCACACGTGTACAACCGAGCACGATTTATTCTTATTTTTTTTTAAATAATCCATATATTTTCACAATTTTATCATTTATATGTTAAAAATAGTCTTACAGCCGTATTAATAAATATTTATATATGATTAATTGACCGTTTATAAGCAAAAAGTGCTAAAGTTGTATTCATAAACAAAATATAGTCTATTAAGCCTTTAATAAATCATTCATAAAGTAAGCAAATTTATTGTTGGCTTAACTCTTCTTTAAACCAAAAATAAAATGACATTCTGATAATTGTTTGCATTTTATAATATTATTTTTGGGCAATATGTTTAAAAATAATGGAAAAAAATGTTTTATTTATTAATATGGACATGCTAAATACATTTTTACTATTTTTTTTTTTATTTTAGACAACCAATGTAAAGTACAGTGTATTGTTAAATATTTTAATAATTTGTTATATGATTTAGATGAATGTGTTCAGGGAAAAATGCAGATATTATTTATTAAATTATTGCAATTAGTTTTTCTTAGGTTTTTTACAACGAATTGTTCAAAAATGTAAAAAATAAATAAAATAAACAAATCATAATAATAGTGATGTCAATAAAAAGTAAACAAGCTTCTATTTGAATACTTTGTTATCGTATATCTAAAAAAAGTTTCAAGCAAACATTTCTTAATACCTTTCGAAAAAATCTTGTTCAGAAACGAAAAGAATATTTATATTTATTTTAAAAGAATAATTTTTAGATCTTTAATTATAAAAAATATGTTAATAATAGAATATCATGTGAACCGAATAGAAGTTTCATGCATCACTAGCAATAAAAAGCCAACAAAACATAAATAAAGGTTTAAAAGACAACAATTGTTTAATAGTTATAACATACTTTAAGCTTAAAATAAGAACTCTTTATGAATATGGCCGATATACTTTAAAGAAATATATATGAGCTTGTTGTATTTTATTTATTAATCAACTGCCATCTTAATCATCTCAAATGTAGTGTGAACTGCATCGATTAACTTAATCAACATTTTGCTTAAACGCGTTTAAAACCCCAAGTGTGAACATAGAATTGCTATCGGAAAGTTATAATAATAGATCTGAATAGTATTAACTATAGTTAAATAAAAATTGTACAATTAAAGCTTTTTTTAATAATATGTTTAACAGCCTTGTGCATACTTTGTGTGCTACAAATTGCTTAAACTCTTTGGGTTGAAAGTTGAGTAGAAGTGGAAAATATTTAGAAAACGAATCTTATATATAAATTCGGGAACAATTTTTTTTAGTTGATTTTTAAGTATCTTATCATTCACCGATTTGAATGAAATATATATTGTTTTAAGAGCATTTTTGTGTAGATAGGCACAATATAAATTTCTACATTTTTAGGATTAAAGAGTTTTAGATTTACTTGCAAACACACACACATACAAAAAAATTTTGTTTTTAAAAATAAAATAGAAATTTTCGTTCATACCCTACAGGAGATTAAGAGTTAATTGTCAAAATGCCACTAGTACAATTACTAAAACAAGAATAACTAGTGCAAATTGGGTTAGAGTTTTTTTTATAAAAATAATAGTGCTTATAGGTACTACTACAAGGGCACCACTTAAATATGATTTCAAATCATTTATTTATGCCATTTTATATTTATTATTATAAATAAATTTTAAAATGCATACGGCTAATTTTTTCTATAGACAAGAACAAGTAACAAACTGGTTCTTAAGCACCCAATGTGGTCCTAAAATACTAGTTACACGTCTATAACAAATAGTTCTAGTGATTTTCCCAGCACACTCAATGCTAATTAGAGCATTAAGATGGTATAGAAAAGTTAACAGTTGGGAACTAGTACTGGATATTTTTGTACCAGTTTGGCACTAGTTAGGTACTCGTTCAATCTCCAGCATGGTAAATTGATATTTTTTTTATATTGTTGTTTCAATATAGGCAGATATTGTTTTTTTTCTTCTTCTATTTCTAAGAACAAGCAATTTAAACTTTATTTTACCTTTTATACTAGAAACTTTATCACATACACATTGTAATAATAGTAAAATAGTAAATAAACACCCAGAGAAAAAACATGATTAAATATGGTCACCTCTAACAAAACTATTTTTAAATAAAATTGTAAACATATTATGGTTATTTTAACCATATTATTGTCATCGACAACCATATTGTGGTTAAATTAGTCCTCCAATAAGAAGGCACAACCATATAATGGTTGTGTCCGAACATGCTTTGGTTAATAATAACAAAAATATGTTTAACACTTATAATAGCTTGGTTGGGTTTCAACCATAGCTTGTTGATCTTGGAAAATAGGAAAATACTATTGTTAATTTAAAACAAATTATTGTCATATTTAACCATAACATGTTTAAAGGCAACCAGTAGGTATTTTTAAAAATAAGTATATTAACATATCTTCACCTAAAATGTAAAAGGGCGTAAAAACACTTTTTATTAACATAACCTTGTTTAACTTAGATCTCAAAAACCCAGCCTCAACATACAAAATATTTAAAAACCATTAAATTATTGTTTTCAACAAAATTTAACGATGTCTTAGCCTGAAGTCCTCACATGCCTACCCCATCAATCATTATAGAGCAGTACACTGTTAAAAAGAAAAAAAAAACTAACAACAAAAAAAAGAGAACGGTTAATTTTTCCTTAAGTGGTAAATAAAGTAGTTATGTAAAATTTACTAAACTCTACATAATTTACTCGATGTCAGTTGTTTGTTTTGTCCATGTCATTCCATCCATCCATTTATATGCACTATAGACAGCCTTGTTGTTGCTGTTATTGAGTTGAATACTCATTCATTGTAAAAGTTACTGTTGATAAATTACAACTCAAAAACAAGTGTCACTTTAGATTCCATACACGCATTTCTTGCTATTATTCATTAAAATCCATTTACCATAGTTTGTATAACCAATTTTCTAGAAAATCTACCACAAAAAATATAAATGCAATTTCTACTTACAACACCAAGTGCAATATTAAAAGTTAGCCAAGAGATGATTTTTATTTTGTAATAGTTTTTTTTAATACTCTACATTCTACAATGTTGGATTAAGAGAAAAAAGTGTGTGATGCTCCATACAGGGAAATCTAAAGTTCTTGAGAGTTTTCTATATAAGCGTCTTTTCATTAAAATACCAAAATTATGTCATCACAACTTAATTCATACAAGCCTGTCACCTCATCAAAAGCGGCGTTTATACTCATCGACTCCAAGTTTATTGAATTTACATAAAGACCCAATCTGAAAAGTTATCAAGGACTAGGTCCTTGCACTATATTTAAAAAACAAAAAGTGAAATGTAATATATATGCATAGAAAAAATGGGCCTAATGGCGGGGCGTGGCATAAGAGTGAGTACAATAAAAGCTAGAAGTACATAATTTTAGAAGGGCTTTCCTGCCACGTGTAAGAAGTTGGACATTAGGGGTATACGATCCGTGATGGCATCAGTGGACCTTAGAATTTGATGTCGGATTAAAAAGTCCCCAAGGCAAAAATGAAGCCACAGACAAGCCATGAATAACGATTTGCAAAATGTAATGATAAGCCTTTAAATGGCGGCGCATTATATAAAAACCTTAAAGGGCGCTATCCAGAAGCGTTGCCACAAATTAAAAAAAAAATTTTCTGGAGTCCTTTTCAACTAATCTTTTCTAGGAGGTAACTGGCTCCACTTTTTTTTTTTTTTTTGTATGGGGACCGAACAACTCTAATATACATTCTGTGTTCTTGAGTAATTCTACGTCGATTTAGCCATGTGTGTCTGTCTGTTGAAAACAGGCTGACTTCCGAAATGTTCAACAGAAAAGAACAATTCGTCCCCTTAATAAAACAATAGTGTATATTTTTTTTGCCATTTCGAGATAATAGAGTTTAAAATTTTTGAGTTATTAGACAAATGGGAAAACACTAATATCTCAGAAAATAATCGATGTTTTTGAGTTGTGGTCATTTAAATATGTGATGAATTAATCAGGCTACTAGTAGATGATATTTCATTAATTTACAAGTGCTTTAAATGCAAATAAATGGGATTCAAAGTACCATGATGTCACTTAGGCTATTTTATTTGTTTTATAATATGTATGAAAATCATAATACACTATTTTATTTTGTATGGTATACACTATTTTATTTGAATATTTTACACCAAATATATTATTACAAAATTGTGTATATCAATATACGTCATTTTTCGATTTTATTTTGTTATGAAATAATAAAAATAGTGAATAATAAAAATAGTGTATGCTTTTTATGCCCTATTTTTCTTTGAAATGATATTCAGAGTAACAACTAATTAAAACACCATACCTGCACTTACACAATTATTAATGAAAAATTTCAAACACGCAATTATACAATAATATTTCAATTAATCTTTTGATCCACTTTGTGGAAGTAGAATTTCACCAAATTTTGATCACATTTAGAATCAGTTATGTAGATTCTAATTATGCAATAAAAAAAAAGTGGTGTACATGCGTATACACTATTGTTTTATTAAGGGGACGAATTTTGATGTAAAATTATTTCTAGCAATTCTTAGGCGTTTGGGATGGAAATCCAGCACAACCGGCTCAGTAGGAATATAATTATAGATCCAACTGTGGAACAAACACCCTAAAAACTGTAATATTTAATTTCAAAAACTGGGAGAAGCCACCGATTTTCATTAAATTTTGCACGAATCATGCAACAAAATTTCGTAAAGATCGGTCCATAAATTACCACAGGCCCCATATAAAACCCACTGCCAAAAACAGTTTAGTACGCCTTCAACCGTAACGAATAAAGCTGTTGTGGTAAAATTTGATATGTCATAGTTTTATAAGACTGGAAATAACACGACCATATTTCTTGAAGATCTGTCAACAATTTACCATAGGCCTCATATAAAGCCAATTCTTGAAAATGTTCGAATACGCTTAAAAACGCGACGAATTTTAATATTGTAAGATCAGTTTTTATAAGGATTGGTTTATAATTTGTGGAACCAAATATTTGGACAAAAATTAGCAAATTTTATTGGAATCGGGCCATATAAAATTAAGGCCCTAATCATGTAAAACCCAACGCAACGCCAAAGAATAACATTGAAAGCACAAACAATGTCATAAATATTTTGTAATTTTGTTGTTGCTTTCTAGAGAAATTCATGTACCGTTTTAAAATTCTCAACGCCACAAGCTATGCAGCGTTTGAAATTTTAAAACGCAATGTGAATTTCTGTAGAAAGCAACAACAAAATTACAAAATATTTATGACAATTCAATGTTATTCTTTGGCGTTGTGTAGTGTTTTACATGATTAGGGCCTAAAAAAAAATTACATTAAGATGTAGATATGTATGTACCAAGACCTATTATATGAATATTTTGCTTTGGCGGGTCCATGATTGGCCATGGATTTCAAATAGTGTAAACTCGCGTGTGTATATTAGCTTTTCCAGACTCAAATCTTGACATTCATTAAAAAAGCTGATTCTTTGCAATAAAAATGTTCTTGAATAGTCGTTTATAAAAATAACAAAACTGTTTAAACCAGTTAAAAGTAAAATATACAAGCATACGAACTCACAATATGCACCAAAAATTTCTGCACGATTATGTTTTGAGTCAGTTGTCTAAAGTTTTTAATTATTGTATTTGCCTCTATACTCAACACCAACAATTGAGGGACAGTAAAGCAAAGGAGTACAAGTGCCAAAACTACCAAAATTGAGTTAGATGCAGCAATCAACACTTCTATCACATCTATCATTATATAAAAATGCAGACCTGTATAATGACCCCAAATTGCGCTATAGCAGGCTAGACTTTATATTAAGTATGAAATTATACTTATAACAAAAAAAACTTTTAAGCTAAATTATTCAATAATTTTATTTTAGCACTTGTAGCCCTTTGCATTTCATCCCAGCAGTTATTAGTATTGAGATTAGAGGGAAATGCATACAAGTGTTCATACTGGTTTCTGTTTCATAACAGCATTAATAAGTGTTGAATATAGGAGACGTAGTTTTGATAGATTTTTTCACAAAAAATTTAAAAACATTTAAAAAAGGAAAACTGTAAGCAAATTTAAAAAAGTATAACATGTTTTTGGTTGGGATTTAAAAAGTCTTGGATTTAAAAACTCTGGGTTCAATTCTCAGCTCAGTCAAGAAGGAAAAATTATCAATCAGTTTTAATTGATTTCATATTGTAAAATTTTTGTCTTCAATAAAATTTAAAAAAAATTAAATTCAATGTACTTAAGCCTGATTAAAATATCAAAATTTGGATGAAAAACCATTAACAGTTCAATAAAATAACCACAATACTAATTATTATTAACCACAATACTAATCTTGACAAAATAAGTATATTTTTTTCTTGACTCTTGAGCACTGAAAATTCTTTAAATTAAGAAAATGCAAGACAGTCTGACAAGCCTACTGTGGTATATACTGTGGTCTAGGGTATCATATGATCGGGTTTGACCGACTTTACATTCTTTATTGTTCATTCTTAAATATTTGTGCGAGTACTTTATAGGGCACTCACCTACAAACATCTTTGCTCGTGGCTTAAATAACAAGTGTCAAACTGGCAGCTGCGTTTTAAAAATTTTAGTCTAGATTAAAACGCTAAAATTTTTTTGTCATGTTTCTTTTTTCTGCCGTTTATTTTTGTTTGTTTGCTTGTTCGTTTATTTGCAAAAGTGTAACCGTAAATGTCATCGCGATGTTACACGATCGCGCCTTTAGTTATTGAATAAATAAATAAATATTATAGTTTTATTTTTCAGTTTCTAAAATGTTGAAAGAGAGGAAAAATAACTGCAACAGAAAATGTTTTTACAATAGGAAGTTCGACTACGGAGGTAAAAAGAATTTGCAGCACATACGGGCACTTGTGAGTTTTAATTTTTAAGATTTTTCATAGTAAATAAGTAATTTGGAAAATTGTTATTAAAGATATTTGAAAATGAATCTGGTAACACTTACAAAAGTGGGCAGGAGGCTTAAAAAGTAGATTTGAGTATTATTTCAATTTGTTAATCTAATTGGCCCTTTTATGTTAAAGGTTTTTTAAACTTCTTAACTTTCTAATGGCCGATTTCTCATTGTATCGACAAACTGCCTGTTACTAAATCTTGCAATAAATTTATTAGACTGATAAACTGTCCGTTAACGAGTTTAGTTTGTCCAATTTACCGACAAAAACATTATTTTCAGTTCGTAACACTTCTCAAAATACATGTTAAAGTTCGGAGTCAGCTGATTGAATTTATCTGTACGGCAAATAAGCGATAAATAAATAATTGCCTGATAACGGAGGGTTAGCTTCGCTCCAGAATGGAAGTAAATGAGACATTGAGACACACTCTTGAAAAAATTTCTTGAAGCTGCCGCTTTTCGTTGGGAAAAAAGATAATCGCCTAATGAAGAAATGGCTATAAGCAAGGACCGGAAAACGTTTTTTTTTTTTATGTTTTTAAAAAAATATTTATCATTGGTGTTCGAAAAATATTTTAAATTCTACAATAACCAAAAATAGATAAAAATATTTTGTTTGATATTGTTTCTTTAAGTTCAAAATAATAAAGTTCTCAAAAAAAAGGTTTTAAGAAAAATATTTTTTTTTTGTACTTTTGTACAAAAAATTACGAACCGAAAATTTTGGATGGCTGGCAAATGCTTAGAAAATACACAGAATTCGCTATCTGAAAATTTTTGAAGAACTAATTTTCAGACAACCGTCGTATGTAGCACCTAACACATAATACATGATCGATTGTATAATTATTAATTATAAATTGTAGTTCAAGAGGAATTGTAAACTTGAAACCAGCCGGTACAAATTGGATCTAATGTTCTTTTTTGTACTGATGAAAACTAAGTCATTGAAAAAAATATAGGTACATAGGTTTTTTATTGCATTTTTTACAATTTAAGCCCGCTTAGAAAAGTTAATAAATAAGACGAAAAAGTTAGGACATTTCAGTTTACTTTTTCGCGATTCTACTGCATATTAGGATTTTTTTATTCAACCTGGCGTGAAGATGATATTGTTTATGAGTTCCAAAAACAATAAAATTTAAATATTTTAAATGTTTTTTAATTAATTCATTTGTTTTTACGTTAAAAAATTTATCATAAGTAAGCATTTATATTTTTGTAGGCTTAAATTAAGTTTGTGTACGAGTCTGCAATTATGCATGTTGTTAAATTTATAAAAATTAAAAATGATAGTGGCACCACTGAAAATACATAATAAAAAAACACAGCTGTTTATATTTTTTCAATTGAAGCTGTCGTCTTCAAAATAATTCAGTAGCTGATTACGCGACTACAATTGCAGCCTGCACCATTTGTAGTTGTGTCTTCGTGTTGCCTGCTGTCTCGAATGTGTTTAATGCATAAAACAAAATAATTTTTATTTCTTTTTTTTTTTGTACAGTTGAAAACATGTTTTGAACACCAATGATAACTATTTTTCAAAAAAAAAAAAATAATAATAATAAAAAAACTTTTTTGTGTATTTTTCAAATTTTTGTTTTTTTGTTTCTTTTCATGTACAAAACACATATTGTACTTTAAAAATAATTATCTTTTTTGTGTTTCCTATTTTTTTTTCAACTGATAGAAAAAAAAATTTATTTTGTACACATGAGTTTTGAATTTTTCAAATGAAAAACTTTAATTTTAAGTTTTCGGTTCTTAATTTCTGATGCCTGGCCATAAGTTTTGTTAAAAACAAAATTCAAATGTAAAAAACCAAAATTTTCTATATTTTAAGTATGCCATTAATTCTTTAAACAAACTAAAAATGCAAGAAAAGCTATTGAGGGTGGATTTTTGAAATGTGTATTAAGTTTAAACTTAGTTTAACGTACTCGGAAATTCGAATTTTTCCAACGAAATGTGTTTTTTTTTTTATTATTTTATTAAAGACTAACCCTTTAAGCAAATCTAAGCTGCTCCGTCAAAATTTTGTATACAAACTTGATAATGGCCGCGTTAAATTAAGTTTAAACTTTATCCACATCTCAAAACCTCGTCCTAAATCTGTTGATTTACTTTATCTTTAAGTAAAGCTCTGATATATCGGATTATTAGAAGACTTATTTGAAACACAGAAGGGGTCTATTTTTAATGCTTTTAGGCAGACCTAACAAATATTTGACAAACAAAATTCAAAAAAAAGCCTGACCAATAAATTAATCAAACGTTAACTTTATTTTTAACAATTACTATCGATTAACTTAACTTTATTTGAAAGAAGATAATTGTTAATGTAACTTATAAACTGTTAAATAATGTTTGATCTGGCAAAAGTTTTGCAAAAGCAAACAATTTTTGAATAAAACTAGTGATTACGTGTAGGACGTAAAATATTCGATAGGTGTGAATCTAGATTTAGAAATGAACAAGGTCATAAAACTTATTTATAAATGTTTAAGCGTATAATGTAATCGTTAACTTTAGAAAAACTATTTAAAAATTATCATTATGATTATTATGTCGTGTTTTTAGAAATAATTTACGTTCATTTATTTACAATCATAAATTTATAATTTACAAAGTACTTTACAATTTTAAGATATTTGAAAGCGTGTTAAGAATCATAATTATTAGGGTGGCTCGTTATTTTTTTGCTTTTTTATATAAAAGATTTTGTTTCAAAGCGATTTTTTTTTTAGCCAAAGTAAAAAAAAATTTGTGTTTTTTGAAGCTCTTAAGTAAAAAGCGCATAATCAAGCGCTTCAATAAGAGAGCTCTTATACAGCAGTAAATGATAACGAATTAAATATACAAAAAAGCTGCTATTTTAGTGCTGACAATGAAGAAGAATTTCAAGCGAAAAAAAAACTTTTAATATATTACGGTTTACGAAAACGATTAAAAAAAGGCATTTAAACAAGTAAAAGCAAAACATTAATGAATATGTTAATTTAGGTAGCCCTTAAAAAAGCAATTTAGGAGTGCTTTGTTTGCATATTTTATGAGTTTAAAAGAAGCGCTTATTATTAGCAGAAAATAGTCCTCCAAACCGGGAACACTCCATACAAAAATCAGGCATCCCATCAGCAGGTTTGAAGCGATTTGAGGGATGAATTCATATATAAAAGCTGCTCCTTTTGGAGCACATTTTTGCTGGGTTGTTATAACATGGAAGAGAAAAAATAGGCTTAGTACGCGATGCGGAATTCGTGATTCTAATAAATAATAATTTATAGAAGGTTTATATTAGAAAAGGGTTATCTGCAAAATCACAAATTTACAGAAAGCGAAAAATCTGGTTATTTTTTCGATAACTTTTAGGGCTTATAAATCAGAACAAGTTAAACTGTCTTTTTGGTTCAAAATGTCTAAAAGCATACAGTTGGGCGTTTAAACTACCAATACAAACCATATGCATTTTACAACATTTATCGTTATGCTACCTCATGTTTTTTTTAACCTACATATTATACATGGGTAATTCCATATCAAATCGACCAAGAGTGGGACCCGACCCCTTTCGACTTAAATGAAATTTGGTGAGAAGGTTTATTTCATCCTCTTAGGCTGTGTTTTTGAGATCTCAGTTAAACTAGGTTTAGTTAATCTGAAACCCGATTTGTGCCGCCATTACCAAGTTTGTGTATAAAATTTTGACGGAATAGCCTAGTTTTGCTTAAAATGTTGGTCTTTAATGAAATAGTGAAATAAAAATCACATTTCCCCGGAAAAAATCCGAGTTTCAGAGTACGTTAAACTGAGTTTAAACTTAATCCACATCTCAAAAACTCGGCCTAAGGAACATATATCAACGAAAAAAAATTTAAAAATTTTTTTTTGCAAAAGTTTAGCCGAATGTGTTGAGTTTATTTTTTTAATATCTCAAAAACTACTGCACATACGAAGATGCTTTATATGTCATTTTAAAGAGAATACTTGGGGGCTCATTTTACAGACAAAAACATGCTTCATTCCAAAAAAATTTTTTTTTTAATTTTCGATCAAGGATAATGTAAATAAAAAAAGGACTAAAATTTCCAAAGGATATATCTCGAAAATCAATATTTTTAAAAATTTCAAAAAAATATATGTTAATTGTTATTATGTTTTGTACAAGTCTGCCAAATTTCAATGTGGAGTCTTTATTACAACATGAGTTATTAAGAAAAAAGCAGGCGAAGGTTTATGTATTTCATAAAATGTACCAAAATACAAAAAGGTAACAAATTACAAAAAGAAGGACAAATCAAATGTAACGGAACTTTGTACCAAAAAATAGTATAAATAGTTCAGAGACTCTAAAGGCTGGTTCACCCACAAGTTTCCGAAACATTTTTGGTTCGCACAAAATTTTTTTTATATGTAGTTTGACGTTTCTCTCAGAGAGCGAGAAAAATTATTTTGTGCGAACGACTCTCAGTGTGAATTAAATTAATTTTAAATTTGGTCCGAACCAAGGTATATTTATAGCAGGTAGCCGCGAGATTACAACAATTGTACAATAAAACAAACAACAGGGCTTTTTATTGTTGTTATGCGATACGAACTGTCAAACAGCAAAGTGGTTGATATGAGACAAAAAAGACAAAAGATAAAGACAAAAAACTTGTTTACTTGTTTACTATACAACATTTGACAGTTCGTATCGCAAAACAAGCATATAAAAAATAAACAGCTGTCTTTCCGAGACTACCTGCTATAAATATACCTTGGTCCGAACCATTTTAGAAAAGGTTGCCACACCATGTGAAATTTGTACAAGAGACATGCCATATTGTTTGGAATTTGTATTAAAAATTCAGTATGGTAAACTAAAAAATGTAAACAAAAAGCAAAAAAGAAAAAAAAGTATTGGCGGCAAAAATAAAAAACTTGGAAAAACAATTTAAAATTGAAAAATATTATATTAGGTAAGTTGTAATATTAAAGCAATTTAGTTTATAATTTCTAAATTTTCTTTGTCCTTTAGATACAAATTTAAGATGGAGTTGTCAGAAGATGTTGTCTTAAATTTAATTTATGAAATACAAAAGCCAGGAAGGGAATGTTTGTATGATTTGAGCAACAGCTCTTATAAGAACAATCATATCAAACAAAATATTTGGTCGGAAATAGCAGAAGCAGTTGGAATTAGTAGTAAGTTCATTTATTTTTATAAAATCTTATCTTGAAAAATTTACATCAAAAATACCCTTTGGCTTCTCTTTCTTTCAAAAGTGGTTTTACAGCCGTCCTCTTGTTTATCTTTGATTTTCGTTTTTCATAAATATATTTTAAAAGTAATTTTACTTTAGTCACTTCAATGGTGAACAAGAGTGGCAAATGATTTATATCCATTTCATCCATCGCAGAAAAAGATGTTTTTATTCTTACCAAATAATTCACCACAAATGCTGTTTTTTTTTTTTTTTGTTATAAATATAAATTTTTTTATTTCTTTATTTTGACACATATATAATTAGTTTTCTTAAATTTATGCACATATGTATTTACGCCATTTTCAATTATATATGGCAGCACTGTTTTTACGAACCAAGTTTCTGAAATGGGTGAACCATGGTGTAGAAAACTCTCAGTAAACAATAAATTTCTCCGAACCAAAAATGTTTCAGAAACTTGTGGGTGAACCAGCCTTAAGTCAGGGGCTTCCATTTCTTTGCACAATTGTGTACACCACAACTAACACATATTTTTATACTCTTCAATTCAGTCGTCGATGTGACTTCGACAATTGTGCATGTCTAGCGGATGCTATATTATTTTGTTTCAGCTTACACTCAAAAAATATTGTGCGGTCAAAAATGCTTTTGGTTACATCCAATGCCTTGCGTTCAATTTTTATTTAGAGTTTAAATTTTAAGACTTAAATGTAGAATAATGTAACATTTCATAAGTTTACATGCAAAGCAAAGAACTTTGTATAATGGTAATTATTTGAGATTTAAAAGCAATTTTAAATATTTCAGATAAAAAATTTCAAAATGTCTAACAGTCCTATGTGGAAGAAGCTGATAGTCACATTTATTATAGGTTTTATTTTACATACGTATATGGATTCGGTTCTTATAATTTTACAGCACTTTTTTATTTTTTCTTATGCAATACTAAAAATTATTATCTGATCACTAATTCCACTAACACCGTGGTAATAGTTATAAAACAGATAACCCAGTTTTTTTGTTTAAAAATATTAATGTGTTCTTATAAAAAGAATTAAAAACTCTGCTAATTTTTTTATTGAGTGTTATTATACATTATGCTGTTAAAAAAATTATATATTTATTTGATGGTACGTCATTTTTAATTTTGTAAATAACTTAAAATTATATAAAAATACATATGTAACGTGAATCCTAATCAACAAAAATTTCAAATTTTCAAATAATATCTACATTGTTTTGCATTTAAGCTAACGATATGTGTTTTGTTTGTGAAAAAAATTCTTTGATGCCTGTAAAAGGGTCCCTTTTTCTTTTGTAAAAAAGACGTACCTAAATGCAGAAATTGTTAAGAAAAAAAATAGCCACAAGAATTTGTTGGTATTTTGTGCTTGTAAAAATATTTTTGTTTCTGTACCAATCGCGTCGGTGGGTTTTCTTTCTTTGAAAACACTTTTCTTAAGTAATTAAAAATATTTAAAAAACAAGTTAAAACAGTCTTATTTTCCTACAATGTATGTGTAAACCTATACACATAAAAGCAAATGAGACAGCAGGTAAAATTTTTGGGTAAGAAGATGTGTTTTATTGATGTATTAATGAAGCGTTATTGTTTCGCACTATTTTTATTGCTTACTTTTTTATGCTACAATTATATGACCGAGTCCAAAGAGTTAACCTTACTAATTTATGGTATTTATTTAACGTACATAACTTTGACCTGTTATAATGACTTTCTACATTTTTGCAGGCACTCAGGTGCGCATTTGGTATTTTGTAAAAAGTTATGATATACCATTAGCAAGAATTAAAATGAATGCACAGATGTTTGAAGTATGAGTAACCCAACAACGTGAATACCTTTTCTATTTTACTTACCACTATGAATACCCTAACATTTTACTAAAATAACTTTTTCACGTTATAATTCTCATGTAGTTTATTTTATTTCTGAATAAATAGACCAGGGAAATACATTTCTATGCACAATTGTGTATACCACTACTAATACATATTTTTGTTTCAGGTTAACAGAAAAAACTTTATGATGGCACTTAAAATATATTGTGCGGTCAAAAACGCTTTTGGTAACATCCAATGCCTTATATGCTATGCAACATTTAAAGAAGGAACGGAATATGTTATTAAACGGCATTGCGATCGTTTTCATAATAAAATTAATAATTTAAATGATAAGGAAAGAGAAGACCTGTTTTATAAAAATAAAACAATTTTTTTAGAAAAATTTAAAAAATGGTTATTAGAAAAGGAAATTTATGAACCAAAATCAGTTCCCAAATTGAAAATGGAGATTTCAAGTTTAGTAATATTGGAAATTGTTAAGAAAGGAAGACCATTGTGGGATGGTGTTTTTATCAAGCAATTGCTAAAAAAAATTTGGGAAAGGCTTAATTATAATACTAAATTTATAGAGTCTCTTCCCCTGTCCAGTCAAACTGTAGGCCGTCGTACTGTTCAATTAGGAACATGTGTAGAATCTGCAATTAGGGAAAAAGTAATTAATTGCGAATTTTTTTCAATTTGTTTAGACGAAAGCACTGACATAAATGATCTGTGTGAACTTGTAATTTGTATTCGATGCGTAGACAACGAATACACTATTTTTGAGTCCATGATTACTTTAGAAACATTTTATGGAAATGTAACTGGTACGTTGTTGTATGATGTTGTCACAGAAAAGCTTCTTTCAATTGTAGACATAAACAAATTTGCTGGAGTCTGCACAGATGGAGCCAATGTAATGTTGGGCAAATATAATGGCCAATTAAAAAAACACGAATTTGCAGTTCATAATTTTCACTGCATAATTCATCAGACCGCTCTTGCATCGAAATTCATAAATGATACCCCAGCTATGAAGACAGCAGAGGATATAATAAATAAAATTCGAGGCGGACATCAAGCGCTTACCCACCGAAAATTTGTAACCTTTTTAAAAAACAAAAATGCTGTGAATTGTGACCTGAAAATGTTTACAGAAGTTCGGTGGCTAAGTCGCGGTGATTGCCTGAATAGACTTTATGATTTAAGAGAAGAAGTTCTTCAGTTCCTAGAAACTGAGAAAATAGAAAAAGTTTTAATACAGTGTTTAAAAGACAATAATTTTAATTTAGACTTAGCTTTTTTGGCAGATACGACAAGTATGTTAAATGAACTTAATTTGGAATTGCAAGGAAAGGAACGCAATATATGCGACTTGTCAAAAATCATTCACAATTTTAAAACATAACTTTTTCTAATTTTTTCCCAAATTAAAACTGGTGATTTTTCCAATAACTTCACTTGTTTATAGAAATCTCGAAATCGACAAAAGATATGAATATGCCGAAATATTTAAAACACTTTTCAATAATTTTCAAGACAGGTTTCAAGATTTTGTAATTTTGCAACCGCTAGAAGATCTTTTCGAAAACCCTTTTCGTTGCGATGTTAGCAACTACGAATTTGATATTCAATCAGAACTAATCATACTACGAAGCGAAGTAAATGCTCCAGACGAAAATAATATTGTAGAGTTCTGGAAAGATTTGGATGGCGAGTTCTATCCTGAGCTAAAAAAAAATTCATTTAAGTGCCTCTCTTTATTCGGCACTACTTACCTATGCGAACAAATTTTTTCGGATTTAAAATTTATTTGTTCCAAGCAACGTAATAAATTAAGTTCATCCCATTTGAAAAGCATTCTACTATTACGAAACTGCCAAAAAAGTATAAATTTAGAAGATTTTATTTTAAAGTTGTATAACACAAGGGAACAAAATTGAACATTTTTTGTGTTGATAAAAAATTTGTAGCAACTCTTTACCAATTCAATGTCGCTGATTTTAAAACTGCACTTTTTTTCTATCAGCTGTGATTTGCGTGCAATAATTATTTTTTATGAATTTTTAAAACATAAAAATCTTTAATTTTTTTTACAATTGTTTGATAAGATATTTGAAACTGATTTAGAGTCAAAAAGCTTCCGAATAAAAAAAAAGTGCAGTTTTAAAATCAGCGACATTGAATTGGTAAAGAGTTGCTACAAATTTTTTATCAACACAAAAAATTTTTAATTTTGTACCTTTGTGTTATACAACTTATAAAATATATTACTAACATTTTATTTCGGCTGTAAATGAATGCATTCTCTCAATTTGTTTACTCTCTGGTACTCACTACTACACAACCAAAAAATTTTTGGAAATCCCTGCTCTAAGTCAGGGATTTCCATTTCTTTGCACAATTGTGCACACCAATACTAACACATATTTTTATGCTCTTCAATTCAGTCGTCGATGTGACTTCGACAAGTGTACATGTCTAGCGGATGCTATGTTATTTTGTTTTAGCTTAACACTCAAAAAATATTGTGTGGTCAAAAATGCTTTTGGTAACATCCAATGCCTTGCGTGCAATATTTATTTTTAAAACACAAAAATCTTATTTTTGTTTTACAATTGTTTGATAAGATATTTGAAACTGATTTAGAGTCAGTTGTGTTATACAACTTATAAAATAACAACTTAAAAAATATATTAATAACATTTTTCTGCGGCTGTAAATAAATGCATTCTCTAAATTTTTTTACTCTCTGGTACTCACTAATACACAACCAAAAAATTTTTGGAAATCCCTGCTCTAAGTCAAACTTCAGTTGAATACTAGATTTCATAAGTGCTAAACGTCAAAGTGTTATAGTGTTAAAGTGACTTGATCGTTTGAAAAGGCAAAAAAAAAGAGACTAAATATTTAAATAAATTATAATTATTGTCAATACAAAAAAGTCGTGCACGATTCATTCGGTTGTTGTATTTAAATAAAAAATATGCCATTCAATTCAACATTTTGCTGTAATCCTTTTAAAAAATCCGGTCACACTGGGTGCAATAAAAGTTTAAAACAAGTCCAAGAATGGATGCTACAGTATACTAAGGATAAAAACATTACGATCTCAAATAAAATTTGTGGGACATGTAGAATAAAATTTTCGCATGTGAAGAAATCTAATAAATCTAATTTGGAAGAAGGTTCAGACATAAACGAAAATGTAGATACTTTTGATGACATTGCGTCAGGCACGGAAGAAGTTGCTATTTCAAAATTAAACCAATCTTTACCGTATCTGGAACAATCTCCGATAAAAAAGAAGAAGTTACATGAAAAACGGTACAGAGATGCAAAATTCAGGAAAATAAGTGATTCGATTCAAGACAAAATTTTCCACGGTTCAGCACTATCAACTTCGCATATGAGCCCACAATCCGAAATAACATTAACAAAAAAAAGTGAGAAAATCCAACTGCTAACAATTTTACAAAAAAGCTGGACAATACATAAAATTGAGGAAGAATTCCTGGTTACAAACTATATCGCGCGAAAAGTTAAGCATTTGGTTGAAACAAAGAGTGTGATGAGTACGCCTAACGCAAAACTGGGAAGTCAAATTTCACCAGTGACAAGCAGTTTAGTAAAATCATTTTATGAATCCGATGACGTCAGCAGGTGTATGCCCGGACAGAAAGATTTCGTGTCTGTTTTTGAAAATGGTACAAAAGTCAGGAAAAATAAAAGACTTTTGCTTGGAAACTTAAGAGAAATGTACGCCTTATTCAAGGAACGACATGATGGAATAAAAATAGGTATTTCCAAGTTTTGCCAACTTCGTCCGAGGAATATAATTCTAGCAAATGCGAGTTGATCTCATAACGTGTGTGTTTGTACAAAGCATCAAAATGTGAAGCTGATGATTGATGCTATAAATTTAAAAAAATTAACTGCTGGTGTTCCGAATTATCAGCTTGAATGTTACAAAGATTGTTTGAAACAAATGACATGCATTCCATCTTCTTCAAAGTGTCACCTACGTAAATGTAACAAGTGTCCAGGAATTGAAAATTTAAAAGCAAAACTAAATCAATTACTAGAGCAAAATGATATAAATGAAATAACATATAAACAATGGGTTAGTGTAGATAGGGATAATTTGGAGACCATGATTGGCCAAGCCGATGTTTTTGTGGATTCCCTGTGTGAAAAGCTTCAAATTCTATTACCTCATTCATTTATTGCAAAACAGCAGGCAGCATATCTGAGCGAAAGAAAATCAAATTTGGAAGAAAATGAGTATATATCAGTTTGCGATTTTTCAGAAAATGCTTCTTTTACTATTCAGGATGCAGTCCAGGGATTTCACTGGAACAACTCTCAGGCCACTTTATACCCAATTGCTATTTATTTTAAATCAGATGGAAAAACACAACATACAAACTTCATAATAATATCTGATTGTCTTGTACACGATTCTGTAGATGTTCACCTGTTCCATCGCCACCTGAATGTATTTTTGAGAAAAAAGTTTAAAACAACCCCGAAGAAAATCACGTATTTTTCAGACGGTAGTGCTGCCCAGTTTAAAAATAAAAAGAACTTTATCAATTTATGTTATCATATGGAAGATTTTGGATGTAATGCTGAGTGGCATTTTTTTGCAACAAGCCATGGAAAAGGCCCAAGTGACGGTCTTGGAGGTACCGTAAAGAGAGAGGCACGTCGAGCTAGTTTACAGCGTCCATTACAAGGTCAAATAACTACTCCAAAACAATTATATGAATGGTGCCTGCAAAATCTTTTGAACTGTAATTTCGAGTTTTTAACTCTAAAAGACCACGAAGAAGAAGCACGGTTCCTTCAAATTCGTTTTAAAGATTTGCGTGCTATTCCTGGAACTCAAAAGCTGCATTCTATTGAACCTGTAGATAAAAAAAAAATTAAAGTCAAGCGTTACTCGGCAGATGCAGATTTTTTAATAGGAATCCTTCAGAAATAAATAAATATGCTGTAATAAAGTGCTTAATAATGATAATACATTATGTTGTACTTTTTATTAAAGGTTTAGCAATGGAGAAAAAGAGTTTAAGCAAAGAAAAGTCGAAAAAGTTCCGTTACATTTGATTTGTCCTTATTTTTGTAATTTGTCACCTTTTTGTATTTTGGTACATTTCGTGAAATACATAAACCTTCGCCTGCTTTTTTCTTAATAACTCATGTTGTAATAAAGACTCCACATTGAAATTTGGCAGACTTGTACAAAACATAATAACAATTAACATATATTTTTTTGAAATTTTTAAAAATATTGATTTTCGAGATATATCCTTTGGAAATTTTAGTCCTTTTTTTATTTACATTATCCTTGATCGAAAATTAAAAAAAATTTTTTTGGAATGAAGCATGTTTTTGTCTGTAAAATGAGCCCTTTATTTTTAACGTACAATGAATACTTTTCGAGATATTAAAAATTGTGTTAAGGCATCTGAGTGCATTTTTATTGATTTCTTCCAACTTGGAATGGCCATAATTCTGAAAGTAGGAGAGCTAAGACACTGAAAGTTGGCAAACGCTATTATTATGTTTAACTTTCCCTTCGTACCAAATTTCATCCAATTCGAAATCGGTGCGGTCAACTCATTGGTTGATTTCATATGTTTTTACCCTTATGTTATACACATATAAAAATGAATGGATGTATGTTTATTTATTTGTTTCTTTGTACCTTTTTTTTTTGAAATTTTGAGTGGGCGTGGCGTCTCTCATACAAAGACAATATAAATTTCTGTATACTAAAGAACGGAAAGGCCTCATGTTTCCAAATCGGTAACTCCGATGTACGCTTTCAGTTCGCCTATCAGTCTGGCAAGTCTACAGTGACTGCCATCTATCATGTTTTGGGCACGATTGAGAAGGCGTTGGACGCAAGGCAAATAGCTCTGTTTGCGTTCATCGACATTCAGGGAGCCTTCGATAACACTTCCTATGACGCAATTAGCTATCGCCTCTTCTGTGGACATTGGTCATCGATGAGCTATTGGAGATCCTGAATGAGCTGGGCTTCCGAACTTATGGCTACGCTGACGATCTAGTTATATCTGTCACTGGATTCGATGACGCAACTATTTCGGAAGGGATGCAGCAGGCCCTAAACTTTACACTTGGCTGGTGCAGAGAAAGGGGACTTAATATTAACCCCGCGAAAACTAAAGAACCGGCTTTAAACGGTACGGTTATCGGATTCTCTAACGAGGTGAAGTACTTAGGGATCATTCTGGATAAATTCCTTAACTGGAACAATCAGTTATCCCATGTAAAGGGTAACAAGGGCAATATATGCCTTACAAAGACTCTTCGGGAAGATATTACGAAAAATCGCACAACAAAGGGTTATATTTCTTATGTAATATTACACAAATTTGTATGGGGTATTTTTGGTCGAATTTTAAAACATTGCTTTGAGCGATTATGCTTTGGGTCATTTTGTCTACGGAAGAGTTTTCTATTTATCTATAAAAGTTTTCCAAAATTTACTAATTATGGAAAATTTTGCACAAAATTTTTTTATTTCTATAAAATGTCGATTAAGTTTATATTTTTAAGAAATTTCGCTAAACTTTTCTCTTTTCAGAAAACGTTGATTAAGGTTTATCTTCCTTATGCAAAAGAAAGTTCACATTAGTTAACCAACACACTAAGCCCAGCAAGAGTGAATGGGATTAATGTGTTGGTTAACTAATGTGAACCTTAACGTTTTTTTGCATAAGGCGGTATATTATTTATATATGTATGTATGTTATTTTGCCAAAATTTTATATTATTATAGAAATTTCGAAAATTTGCTTTTTAAAGAAATTGTTCTAAAATTTGCAATTTGTGGAAAATTTTGTCAAAATTTGCTATTTGTAGGATATTTTTCCAAATTTTGCTATTTTAAGGAAATTTTACAAAATTTTCTATTTTTTTTAGAAAAATTTTCCAAAAACTTGCTATTTTACGAACTTTGGAAAAAGTATGTTTAGATGTAAATATAATCATTAACACACAAAAAAAGATACTAAACATATTTGTATGTGTGTTCGTAAGCAAATAATTAATAATATTGGATTTTAATGCAGCTGTCAATTATAATTTTAACATTTACAATAAACAAAGTCTTATGGCTTAGAAAAACAAAATAGAAAATAAATATACAGATAATTACATTTATCTTGTCAAAAGCAAATACCAACATATCTATCATTAATGAACAAGTGTGCGTATTTAACAGAATATTTGTGTAAACATTTTGAAACGTTTATATTTTTATTAACACTCAGTGCAGTATTTATCTTTTCGCCACATTCGTTTCTATTATTTTGTATTTTAGTAGTGGAGATATTTGGAGAATAAATTTGTGTTATTGACAACCCATTGACATTTGCTATGAAGTATCATATCAACACAAGCCGGCAACACACACTCACACTTATCTACTTACAGTATCACCACAAGTTGCAACTTGCAAGCACAAGTAGTAAACGTAAATGAATAGTACAAATACTTTTAACAACACTGACTGCCACTTCAACTTACTGCCACTTGATTATTTGTTTATATTTATTTTTGGCTTAATAACTAAATGCCGTTAGAGAAACAAAAACAAAAAAAAAAAAAAAAATCTAAGGAATTAAATTCCCAACTCAATTGAGTTAAGCTTAACTTTACACTAACATCAGCAATACCAACACCAACGCCACCACAAGTAACGCCAAAAGATGTAAAACACACATTAATTCAACTTTGACGTTTTACTGCATTGTTGATAGATCAACTGTCATATAACATCAACCATAACCATAAAATAGAGTCCGCTTATACTTTGATCAAATCGTATCGCTATTGAACTGGTGTTTGTTGTTTGTATCGCATTGGTACGACCGTATTGTAGAAGCTGATTCATTTACAGTTGTAGTCTGTGCTGCAGCAGCAATCAACAGATTCCTCAAACACAGTGGCGGCATTTTGTTCAAAATTAACATGGCATCGATTGGTGTTAATTTATGCATTTGTTTGCGTGGCAAAAGACAAAAGCGAACAGCAAGGAAAAATTTTGTGCTGCATTTTTTCGTTCTTCATTCAAAATGCAGAATTTTAAATGATTGGAGTGAAGTCAAAACTTTTTAATATTAAAAAATTTTGTATTTTTTGTTTATTCTGAACAAGCAACAGCAAAATATAAAATGTGTAAAATTCTAAGACAACTTAAGAATATCCGACGAGAAACAGCCCTTGAGTAGTGAGCCGAGCTATGGGAAGAAATTTTGCTAAGCAAAATGGTAAGACAATTTATGTACATCGATGCGTTATAGTTCTATATAGCCTATTAGTATATCAATAGAATATTCAATACTTTTTATATACACAGAAAAAATTATTAAATTTCTCCAATCACCAAATTTATACCAAATTCATAATATCAAGCAAACAAGTTGTCGATTTTGCACCAAAATGATTATATTGATTACTAAAAATTGTAAAATTTTGAATATTTTTTTCAATAAATTATATTTTTAATTTTAATTAAAAAAATGATCAAAAAACTTTGCCATTTCAAACAATGTGTTAATTTATTTAAATAAATATTGACAATTCCCAACAACAATTCTACATGTTGAAATTATTTTATTTTAAACGAAAAAAGTCAATTAAGATTTTTTGTTATTTAATTAAAATTCTAATTGAAAATTTATTTCAAAACAACTAAAAAGTTAATTAAATCAAAATTAAATTTTTAATTTTCCTTCAACAAAAAAAATAATTGATTCAATTATCACAATAATTAAATTTAAATACTGTTTAAACTATTTTTTTAATTGATAAAACATTTTTTTCTGTGTATGCAATTACAATATTGTAACAAAATTAGATTTATCTTAGAACTAGCATTTAACCCGCTACTTCGTTAGCGTCTCCTTTTTTTCGTGGACATATTTTTACGCCAAAGTTTATGTTTCTAGGTTTTAACCAACTTTTTTGTAATAGGTACGATTTTCACCTCTTTAACAATCGAGTTTCGAAAATGTACCAAATTTTTATTTGTATTTTTTAGATACATTACGGATGTGATATTTTTTTTCAATGTTTATTGGTTTAATAGATAGATGGCGTGGCAAAAAATGTTTTAAAATACAGGTTTTACCCGTTTACTCCCCAAAAGGGTCAAATTTCAAAAAAGTACCAGACACCTGTCCGCTTATTTTTTAATGAACATGAGGTTAGAGAATTTACCTGTTTTTAGCTTTTTTAACCTCTAGCCATAAAAATGTCCAAAACTCCCATCCTAGGGAATCGATTTTGCGAGAGGCCAGTTTCAACATTTTAGCTTCAGGCGTTTAGGACATGCGATGACGAATCAGTCAGTAACTTTACATTTTTATATAATATAGGTAGATGAAGAAAATTGTTTTGAAAACAAAAATAACAGAATTACAGTACGTTTACATTTGACAGTACTGGCAAGACAGTAAGCAAATACATATTAGTTGCCAAAAACACTACTTGCTGTCTTCGTGACGTAGGCGTCCAGACAGTAGTTAAGACAGTTCACTTTTAAAAAAATGTCTACCGTGAATGTCGCAGTTCAAGTTCTAGCTAAACGTGTTTTATATGAACTTAACAAATTAAAAATAGCATTTAACAACTTTTTTTTGTGAATATAGATAACGCTTAAGTAAAACATACACAAGCAAAGCATAATTTATTAATTTTCTTTTAATTGTTTATTTTTTTTTTACTTTTGCGAACAAAACTTTAAATTACTGTCAGCAAATGTCAAATCACTGTCCATTTTACTGTCTGCAAAATTTGCTAGACAGTAGACAAGACAGTTGGAAAAGTGTAAATGTATTAGTGAAAAAGTTTGCATGTATTGCAACTGTCTTGCCAGTACTGGCAAATGTAAACACCGTGTTAGGTACGATTTTCACCCCATAAACGTTCGATTTTCGAAACGCATCAAATTTGTATTTGTATTTTTTAGATAAGTTACGCATGTGATATATTTTTTATTTAAGTGTTTATTGGTTTAAAAGATAGATGGCATAGCAAAAAAGTTTTAAAACACAGGTTTTAAAAAAAAGTAACAAAATTAGGAACGATTTTCAGTCCTTTAGGGATCGAATTTCGAAAAAGTGCCATATCTGTATTTGTATTTTTTAGATGAGTTACGAATGTGATATAATTTTTATTTCTATGTTTATTGGTTTAAAAGATAGGAGGCGTAACAAAAAAGTTTACAGATTTTACCCGTTTACTCCTTATTTCAAAAAAGTGCTAGACACCTGTCCGCTTATTTCTTAGTGAACAATAATAGGCATTAAATTTTTTTGTATCTCTTTAGCTTATCAGATATGAGGTAAGCGTGATCGATTTGGCAAGAGGCCTGCGTCCGGTCCAAATGTCAACTTTTTAGCTTCATGCGTTTAGGTTGTGCGATGAAAGATAAATAGATGGAGAAAAAATATCTTGGAAAAGCAACAAAATTATGTACGATTTCCACCCCTTAAACGTTCGAATTTCGAAAAAGTACCAAAGTTGCACTTGCATTTTTAGATAAGTTACGAATTTTATATAATTTTTATTTCTATGTGCATTGATTTTAAAGATACATGGGGGACAAAAAATTACCAAAATACAGGTTTTACCCTTTAACTGCATAAAAAGGCCAAGTTTCAAAATAGTACCAGACACCTGTTCTCTTTTTTTATTTTATGAACAGCAATAAATATTAAATTAAAAAGGTAATACTTTAATTAAAAATGTACCAGTTAGAGAAAGAAAACGTACCAAAAATCCCCCTTACAGATTCTCATTCACTCAGGAACTTGCTTGTTTAATTTTTTTTTAGGTCCAATATCAAAAAGTACCAGGTAAAGAACCGAAAAGTACCAAAAAACCACTCTTACAGATTCTCATTCACTTGGGAACTTGCATGTTTAATTTTATGTTTATAGGTCCAATTTTAACCAAAATTAAAAAAGTACCAGTTAAAGAACGAAAGAGTACCAACAAGATCCCTCTAACAAATTCTTATTCACTCAGGACTTTGCATGTTTAATTTTATGTTTCTAGGTCTAATACTAACGGAAATTCAAAAAGCACCAGTTGAAGAGCAAAAAGTACCTTCATAGGTTCTTATCCACTGAAGTTTATGTTTCAAGGTCCGATATTAACGATAATTAAAAAAAGTTGTGGAACCAAAAAATTAAAGAAAGAAATTAAATTTCCCATATTTTCCCTTTTTGGTACTTTTTTCTCCCCATTGAAGCATATAAAATTTCAATATTGTAGTTGGAGCCCATAATTTAATACGTATATGTCGAATAATAAAAAAAATGTTTTGTAAAAAAATACCAAAAATAGTTACGGTTTTTACCCCTTAAACGTCCGAATTTCGAAAAAGTACCAAATTCGTATTTGGATTTTTTGGATAAGTTTCAAATGTGATATTACCCTTATTTCTATGGTTATAGGTTTAAAAGATAGATGGGGTGACAAAGAAGTACCAACATAAGTTATACTTTTATGTCGTATCAGTTCAAAATTGTTAGGAATAACTGTATTTCAACGCCACTGTAAGGAACTTTCTAGTATTGGAAAAAATAATATTTGTTACGCCTAAAACAGTCGACAAAAAACAAAACTGAATTTAAAATTTATTGTGACCTAAGATCTTAGCATGTTTTAACCCTCTGCTTTAAGATTTTTTGTATTAGGCATAGCTCCTTTACGACTGAAGGAGACGGTGAAATGAAAGTAAAATATCAAATCTTGGCGGCTAATGATTCCTGTTTCCTGCCTGTTGCTGCCTGTTTCCTTACGGCATGGAATTCTGACAACATATTTTTTCATAAATAAGACAGCTGATGTCAGATGGTTGTCAGAAGTAAATAGAGTACACTCTATCAACAAGTGGTTGATTTTGCACCTAATACCAAAATGATTATATTGATTACTAAAAATTGTAAAATTGTTAATATTTTTTTTCAATAGATGATATTTTTAATTTTAATTCAAAAACTTTGCCATTTCAAATCGTTTGTCAATGTGTTAATTTATTTAATTAAATATTGACAATTCAACAATTCTACAAGTTTAAATTATTTTATTTAAAACGAAAAAGTCAATTAATATTTTTTGATATTTAATTAATATTTTAATTAAAAATTTATTTCAAAACAATTGCAATGTTAATTAAATCAAAATTAAATTTTCAATTTTCTTTCTATTAAAAAAATAATTAATTCAATTATCGCATTAATTTAATTTAAATACTTTTTAAACCATTTTTTCAATTGATAAAAAAACTTTTTTCTGTGCGATAAATATTTTTTTGCAGCGGGAAATTTGACAATTCTGATGAAAAACATATCGTGTACAAGAGATTTTAAGTACTAATACATTATTTTGAAAGCCTGCCATATTATTGTATGAAATTACCATTGCAGTATTGGGTATGCAACATCAACAATCTGGATTGCACGGCAGGAGGGGAGGATTTAATTTATTTACGCCTTTATTCGAATTTTTGACCAATTTAAGCGTAACACTTTACTAAATGACGCTTTAATAAAAATGTTGCAAACAATCAAATGCAACAGCAGCAATAACAACAAAGACACTCATGCTTAAAAACATTTGCTGTTCGTACTCACAATGCAGTCAAGTTAGCGTTTTACTCATTCATTCAATTTAGTTTTGTGTATAAAATTTTCTCGTCAATTTCATGTTCAATCATTTAAATAATTTACATTTTTTTCTACTTAAACGAGTGCTTACAATTTGATTGGTACATATTTTGTGAATATTTTTTTAAGTTTTTTTTATTTTTCGTGTTTTTTAAATTCTTCTTAATTTTGTTAACGATTTTTTGTTACTTATTAATTTTTTTTAACCACAATTCACACCTCAAGCGGTAACTAGCATTAAAAACCGCAGCAACATACATTTATGACACCCCGAAACAATTGTTGAAAATTGCAGGTTAATGCAGCAATCATTAGATGATATTGCTGTTGTTGCCTCAGCCTTTGCTGCATTAAGTATTCAAATTTTTCCTTAAAAAGCAATAACTACATTAAAACATGAACTCAAAAAAGAAAAAAAAACTTTTTAAAAAAATAATGGCAAAATACAATAATATTCGTAATAACCATTTATTCACGAGATGTTGAATATTAAGTGGATAAATAACTTTTTGATTAGATACCGTGAAATGTAAAAGGTTAATGGCAGTAATTACTGTGGGTAAAGCTACAATGATATAAAAAAGAGTTGATTTGAAAATTTGGAAGCATAAAAGTTGGGCAAAACAAAATTGAAACTATTACTTGTAACAAATGTTTTCTCCTATTGTTAAAAAATATACTGAATTATATTAAAATGAAATTAACTTTTTATGGAGGAAAAGTGTGGACTAAATTATGTCATCACATTTCATAGGATACAAACGGTGCAAGTAGCGCCTTTTCCTAAAGGCCGTGGCCAAAATATGTTTTCTTACAGTCCCCACTACAATTAGTTGGAATTCTCCCAACATTAATTGTAGTTGTAAGTGGGTTTCGAAAAAACAAATTTAAAACAAATTTATTTTATTCTTTTCACAAGAAATCAAAATAAAAACAATTTGCAAGTTCAGTTTTTTATGCACTTGCTGTTTGCCGCTTAGAAAAAACAAAACAAAGAGTAGAACTTATGGGTAGTTTAGAATATGACAAGTTACCGGAAGCTATAAAAAATATCCGAAGAATTTCCGTTTTTAAGAAAAATATTAAAGAATATTTATTTGAATATTTAGAATTGTTTCTACTGTAGTAGTATGATTACTATTATAATATCATTTAAAATTTATTCTCATTTTCTTTTTTTTTTCTTTTCTTCTTATTAAATATTATGTAAATATTATTTTTTGTATGTATAACTCTATAAATTGTTAAATATGTAGTTCTTTGCCAACTGGCCTCAATAATGTCCTATGGACGGTGAGCCAATACCTCTTTTGTAAGAATTTTATTTTTGAATAAATAAACTTTAATAAAAAAATAAAAATATATAACTACAAGGATACTGCAGGTACGTACCATTTTAAGGAACTAGCATTGGGTGTTCTTTCTATACTGGTTATTACAACTAGTAATGCCTGTGTGGAAATAATGAACTTCACTAAAATTCTCCTTCGAAGTAGAATGCGATATGAAGTTTTCGACACGTTTTTACGAGCTAAAAGTTATATGAATGTAAATAGTACATGTTGCATTTCTTTTGTATTTTCACTAATAATTTTTACTTTGTTCTAAATAAAAAGTAAACAAATTATAACATGGCGATTTTTTTTAATTTTTGCGGATTTTATCGATACGGAACATTTTTTTTTTTTGGGATTTATTAAAAAATATTTTTAATTATTCTAAAAAAAATTATATTATGGTCAAAATCTAAAAAATTAATGATTTGGCGATTTTTGACATTGAATTTGGCGAAAAAGTTCAAAATCAATCTGCCAACCCTGTTCCCCACTGCAATTGGTTGGGTATTCTCCCAATATTAATTATAGTACAGAAAAAACAAATTACTTCATTGTTTTCGCCTAAAAATCAAAGTTTTTTATGCACTGGCACTTGTAAATTTATTATTAAAGTTAGTCTTGGGAATACAAAATATTTCATTAATAAGATTTTGTTTGTTGTGCTAAATTCCTAAATTTCTTTCTTGATAAATACACTGAAATTTATATAATAAATCTAAAGTCTTTGGGAAAAGGTTTGCTGATGATCTGGCCTGATAACCAACCACTAAAGTATGCATAGAAACTAGCTATTATAAAACAAAAATTTATCAAGATACCGGGAGCCCGGGAGTTTAAATTTTTTCTGCCGCTTTCCCGAACATTAAAAAAGTCCGACAAAAATGTCTCATGACAAATCAAGAAAATAACAATTAATTTTAAATAAAGCAGTTTACCTGTTCTGTTAGGCAACAGGAAAAAATATCCATAGAAGCATTTCCAATTCTAAGAGCAGTTTGTTCTTCACATTACCCAATAAAAAAATTTGCCTGTTTTGAAGCACTTAAGAGAAAAAGTGCATAATCGAGCGGTTCAATAAGAGAGCTCTTATACAGCAGTAGATGATAACGAATAAAATATACAAAAAAAGCTGCCATTTTAGTGATGGCAACGAAGAAGGTTTTAAAGCGAAAAAAAAATAAAAATATATTATGGTTTACGAAAATGCGTTTAAATAGAAATATATTATTCTCTTTTGTTGAAAACATACTATTTTGTTTGGCCTTTAAAATTAAAGGGCTGAGTTTTTATGCTCTCAAACTGCTAGAGCGATATTTGGGAGCATCCTCCATAGACGTCTAGGAAACCGAAAATTTGCAGAATCTGATCCTGGTCTTTAAAGTATCCACCAGCATATAAATCAACCATAATGCCTTAACTCCACCCCTTAGGAGGACTCCCATACAAATATAGTGTTTTGATGAATTTCTCGAAGGATCAAATGTATGATCAACTAAACTTAATTTTTCATCCCCATCATTTGTTTCAAACATGCTTACCCGCTATCTCCATGCCTTAAGGGGGCTCTCATACAATATTTTCAATACACGCTTAAAATATATTCAAGAAAAAGAGTGCTTTATTTACATGTTTTATTATGTTAAAAGAAGCACTTATTGTCAGCAGAAAATAGTCCTCCAAACCGGGAACACGCAATACAAAAATCAGGCATCCCATCAGCCGGTTTGAAGCGATTTGAGGTATGAATTCATACATAAGACCTACTCCTTTTGGAGCACATTTTTTACTGGGTATTGTCAATAATTTCATCGAATCGAATTTTATATCTTTTCATTGTAACAACAAAAGACTTTGAAAAAAAAAATCATGCTCTTTGTGTCCAGCCACAACAAAGTCGGTAAAATTATCTTAACTTTGAAATGATTTGCAGGTCTATAAAAACTGTAGCCTTATCTAAATATGCATAATTCTTTTTTTCTCTCTCCGTTATTTATTTAGTTTTATTTTACTAAATACTTTAAACATCTAATTGAATAGATTTTCTACTTTGTTGCTTTAAACATTAACGGCAGTCATAAATTAGATGTCTTTGACTTTAGCATATAAATACTTTATAAAATACAATTGTTGCTACTACACAAAATATCCATAAAAAAATCGACAACAATCGATGTGGTTGCTACTGAAAGCAGTTGCCGACAATAACAATTGACAGCAAATTCCAAAAGCAAAGTCAATTAAAAGATTCATTATCTTTAAAGCGTTCACTATTAAAAAAATAATAATAAAATGAAGAAGAAAGAAAAAAAATGTTTATTTTTTTTAATAAAAGAAAATCAATTATGTATCCACCCTTTTATTTAATAAATAATCTGTAGAGTTTTTTGCTGATTGTTCAGAAAGTTTAAATAGTTTGCTGTCGTTCAATGCAGTACAAAATAAATGAAGTTTAGTGAAATTTTAGGCACCCTTAGTTTTTATTTTAAATTCTGGTAATTTTCTAGCTTGCATTCAACACAAAGGGTAGACATATATTTTCAAAAGGGTAAAGGGCTTAACACAATGCCATCCCTGCTTCTTGTCGTATTGGGATTTATATTCTGATAAACTAGATTTTTTTTTTTTTGGTAATAAAAAAAAGAAATATTCTTATATAGTGATTAGATCTCTCTTTTAAGAAACTTTGGCCACATTTTTTTAAATTCAAATGTGATTGTGGTCAATAACTTTTTTAATTTTTTTGTGGCTTTTTAAATAAAGCACAGGTTTTTATTTTAATTAAGCAATCCCTGTTACAAAATAAATTTTGTCGATTCCATCTGAATAAATATTTATTTGTTTTATCGTTGGAGTCTGTGAAAGCGACCCCTTGTAATTATATTTTTATTTCGGAACTGAGGAATATAATATAAAGAATATTTTGACGATTTTTTGGCACTCAAGATACTAAAAAACTCCCATTCCGTTCATTAAAATAAAAATGGTTTCATTCCGCAAAGTTTTTTCGTAATTTTATGAAGCACCAAAATACGGAATGAATTCCGTTTCCGAACGAAATTGTACTCTGTGACATGGGTGTATAATTGTGTTTTATTTTTTTTTTTTTTTTTTTTTTTGAATAGGCTTTGATTTTGTTTTATTTCGAATAACTTCAAAACTTAAAAAAATACATGTTCACATATTAAAACTTATCAGTTTAAACAGTCGTACTTTGGAAATTTTGATAATTCAATTTTTGCGAATTCCTTGTGATTTCTGGAGAGTGTGTTAAAACGTAGGGACAAATAATGCAATGTTATTGAAATTTGCATATACTGATGCATCAGTGAATTGTGGTTTGCTTAGATAGCTCACTCAATATACACAGGCAAGGGTTAAATATCCTGCGGCAACGTTCAAACAAGCCAATTTCTTGTGACAGTGGAACGATAAAATCCTGTATTTGATACCGAACAAGGGAATACGAATGAAACTCTTCCTATTCAAGCGATTATTCGCGTTATTAGATATACGCTGAATTTAAAATTTACACTTTAATGCTAAGTCGTCTTAGTTAAATCCATCACTAACCAACTTGGAAATACAATTGAAGCACATCCGCGAATAACGTTGTAAGTAACAAAATAAATATTTTTCAGGAGAGCAAAAAACCGTTTTTAGAAGGCATGATTTTTTTATATTTTTTTTTAGATTATCAGAATTAATGACAATAAAAACTTTTATGCAAAATATCAAGTAAATCGAATTTTAAATAACATGCTTAATTACAGTTTATATTCTTTTTTTTAGTAGAAAAACGTTTCATATCCACAATCGTGATGTCATTTAAAACGTTTTTCCACTACGCAAGCGGCTTTTAGAACGTTATTCCACGTTGAAAAACCAGTTCGTTTGTATCATATTGTTAGTAACTTACAACGTTCTTCCACTGGCTGACTCTTTGTATCGCATATTGATATCGTTAAGGTGCACAATTTTGGGTGAATTGACGTTTAAACAGTGTAAGAGAGTAATGTTAACGCTAATCAGCAAAAAAACAGTTTTTGCAAAAAGTGGCTTTTACAACGTTATTCGCGGCTTTGCTTCAATTAATCTTTTATCGATTAATTTTTTTTTTGTTATTCCGAAAGCATCCAATTTATCTAAATCTTTCAATCTAATTTCTAAATTTTAAATCACAATTTTTTTTTTTAATTTAATCTTTAAGTTCCGTAATTGAATCGTTAATTTCAGAAACCCGTCAAGTGCGCTTTTTTAAATCATTTAACAACTATAAAAATCATCCAAATTTTTAAATTAATAAACGTTTTCTGCACTAAGCGGAAATTGCAAAACAATATACAATCCTTTAAAAGACCAAACAGTTGACGCTTTCCTGCATAAGACGATGTGACTAAAGTAGGCCATTCATAATCTATAATAGAGCAATTCCATATGAAAACGATCAAAATTGGCAAATTTTTGGACGACCCCTCTCCGATTTTAAAATAAATAGTCTCAATCGATTGCCCAGCAAAAAATAATGTACCTACATATTTTTTTTTTTTTTTTATGGTGACTGGTTTAGTGGTGGTGTACACCACTGTCATGTGACAAAATTGAAGAATTCTTCATAAGGGACCTCATTCAAAGCGATCGCAACGAGTGATAGCTCGTTGGAAAGGTATTGAATCAGGCTTTAATTGAAAAATAAAATTTTCCTAATTTTTCTTAGAAATTTACCTTTAAATTTTCCCAAGAAAATTAAATTTTCCGATTTTCCACAGAAGCTCCTAAATTTTCCGGCTAATTTTTTTTTTTTGGATTCCTCATAATTTTTGTTTTAAGAATCAGCAATAAAAAAATGGGCCCCGACTCCTTGTTTGGACAGGAGAAGAGCATTTAAGAGACCACCTTGTTAAAAATACATTTTAAAAATTATTTTACTGTTAAAAATACATTTATGAAGAAAAAATCAATTTTTTTTTTAAGAGCCCCAAGTTGAGTGTGTAGTGAATATGGTCTGCCTGCCTTCACAAGATCCGCCATAAATCCATGGATAATAGCAGCAGTGGCATGTAATGGCACACCAAACCCGACTGAGGCTACAGGTCATAAAATGTTTTGTAAATTTTTTAAATTACCAGGTAATAAATATTTCGCCTAAAATGACACGTGCAGAAACAAGTCATAAAACACGGATTTTCCATAAATATGGCGAAATATTTATTACCTGGTAATTTAAAAAATTTGCAAAACATTTTATGACCTATGTTACTATGTTATCACACGTGAAGATGGAGAAAAAGTACACAAGCAGCGCAGATTATTATTATGTAATCTATCCGAAGCATACCATCAGTTCAATGAGAAATACCCAGCAGAAAAAGTGGGATTTTCTAAGTTTGCCATCCTACGACCAAAAGAATGCGTGCTGGCATTAGACAGGCACGGAACGCATTCAGTCTGCGTTTGCATGTTTCACCAAAACATCAAATTAATTTTCTTTCCATGCAAGAATTTTTTTTTTTTTTTTTTTTCCATTTCTTTATTTGCGATCTATTTTACAATAATAAGCAAATTTGAATAAAATATAAATATTAACATAATTTATTGATTCCCATCGGAAACAACAATATAAAATATGCATGTACTAGTTATAATACATACATATATAGAGATGATTTATATTTTTACAAAATATAGTTATAAATTAACTTATATAAATCACATTTTATACAAATGGGAGATCTAATATGTGTTTTCTTTTAAGTCTTCGTACTTCGTCAGTCTCGTCTAATAGTGTGATTACCAGTGTGATAGAGTGATTGCTGAGTCTTTTTAAATAGTTGCAGCTAAATTTTTGTATTTCAGTTTTTACAAAAGGTATTTGGAGGTCATTATGTAATGCTTTATTGGTAACGTAAAAAGGAGCGTTTGTAATTGATCTTAAAGCCTTAGATTGAAATCTTTGCAAAATGTCTATATTTGATGTGCTGGCTGTTCCCCATAATTCTATGCCATAGGTCCAAATTGGCTTTAATATTGTTTTTAGAAGAAGTACCTTATTTTCGAGTGATAGTTGTGATTTGGGCCCCAGAAGCCAGTACATTTGTTTAAATTTCATATCGAGTTGTTTTCTCTTGGCCTTTATGTGCACTTTCCATGTAAGTCGTCGGTCCAAATGAAGCCCAAGATATTTGACATTTTCTTTGCTGGGTATTGGGGTGCCATTGAGGCTTACAGGTGGGCAGTTTTCCCTTCTTAACGTAAAAGTAATGTGATTAGATTTTTGGGTGTTAACTATAATATTCCATTTAGTAAGCCAGTGTTGTAGATTGTCGAGTTGTAATTGCAATAATCTTGAAGCTTCAGATGGTCATTGATGTGAGGATATAAACGCGGTGTCATCTGCGTATGTTGCTACAGTTAGGTCTTCTGTAGTTGGCATATCGTATGTGAATATAGTGTACAGCACTGGTCCTAGAACGCTGCCTTGAGGTATACCGGCTTCTATTTGATAAATGTTCGAAGCATCACTGTTGATTTTTACATAAAAGTATCTGTTACTTAAATATGACAGGAAAAACATATAAAATGGTGCTGGTAGAATATTTTTTAGTTTATATAGCAATCTAGTATGCCAAACTTTATCAAACGCCTGTTGTATATCTAAAAATACAGCAGAGCAATATTTTTCATTTTCGAAGGAGTCAATTATAGCTTTACATATTCGGTGGCATTGTTCAGGCGTTCCATGTTTATGGCGAAAGCCAAATTGGTGATCAGGAATGATACTGTTTTTTTCTAAAATAGGTATTAAGCGCTAAAGGAGAAGCCTTTCAAAATTTTTTGAGAAAATGGGCAGTAAACTAATTGGCCTATAGGAAGATACTACATTATTTGGTTTACTCCATTGGGAGGGGAAGTGTTGGAGTCGTAAAATAGAATTAAATATAAGTGTTAAAAAGACAATTCCTTTATACGGTAATGATTTTATAACTTTCGCATCTATTTTATCATATCCTGGTGACTTGTTGTTATTTAAGGAAGTTATTTCCGCTTTTGTCTCATTCGGAGTGACATGTTTTATAGGCAGATCCATTTAACACGCAACATCTAAGAAATGCAGAATATCGCTGTCGTTATCATTAATGCATTGAGGCTTAAAAGTTTTCTCTAAGTGCTCTGCAAAGGCGGTAGATTTTTGTATATCAGTTCGGCACCATAAACCATTAGCAGTTTTAATAGGATCGTTAGTTTTTGCTGGGCGTTTGAGATACTTAGTGGCATTGTAAAGATCATGTTCCTTGTTTTTGTTTTGTGGCTTTAATTTCCTGAGATACTGAGCAGTATATTCGTTTCTCTCTTTTGCCAAGAATTCTGAGCATAATTTAATAGCAAGATTCCAGTTGGTTTTATCAGTTGATGCAAGATATTGAAAGTATTTCACGGTGAAATTGAAACATATAGGGACCTCCTGTCGAAGTCGTTGTGCGCATACCCCACGGAAAATTGTCATCTGTCCAAATGCGACAATTGTCCGAAGATTGACGAGCTAGAGCAATATTTGGCGGAAAAGTTTGAACAGCTGTTAATTCAGGAGGTGCATTTCAAACAGTGGATAATTAGCAGCGGCAGATGTTCCCTTGATACCGTGGTAAAGCAGATTCCGGAATTCATCGAGGAATTCGGATTCAAGTTGAATGAACTGAAGGCGCACCATTTCATATCCGAGATGCAATCGAAATTTCTAAAGGAAAGTAAGGAGAAATGAGCCCAAAATGAATTCATTGTGATAAGCGACTTTGCCGAGAATTACACTTTTCTCGTTCAGGATGAAATTCAGGCTTATCACTGGGCAAACGACCAGTGCACGGTGCATCCTTTTTGCATTTATTTCAAAAACGAAGATAACGAACTACAGACCGTAAGCCTTTTTGTTGTCGCGGAGAGTTTAGCTCATAATTATGTGTCCGTTTATTTATTTCAAATGAAACTGTTTGAATTCTTAAGATCAAAATTCGATGCAATCGACAAAGTAACGTTTTTCTCAGACGGCGCGGCTTCTCAGTACAAGAATAAAAAAAATTTTTACAATCTTTGCATAATTGAAGAAGAACAAAACTGCAACGTCGAGTGGCACTTTTTCGCGACGTCCCACGGTAAGGGCCCATGCGATGCGTTAGGGGGAACCCTAAAACGCATGGCGACTAAGGCAAGTTTGCAAAGGCCATATACTGACCAGATCTTAAATGTACAACATTTGTTTTCGTGGATTCAAAGCAAGGAAATTGCCATTAACACAGTTTTATGCACTCAAAAAGAACACGATGCCATGGAGCGACGAATTCAAAACAGATATAATAATGTCAAAACTATAACTGGAACGCAAAAGTTTCATTGCTTCATACCAAATATTTCTGATATGTCAATTAATGTAAAGCGGTACTCTTCGTCTGCCGACGTGCTAAATTTAAAGTTACTTTAATTTTATAATGATGCCAAGACAATTGAAATTTTTAATAAATATTGTAATTAAGTATAAGCAGCAAAATAAGAAAGATTTTTTCTTCACAAATGTATTTTTAACTGTAAAATAATTTTTAAAATGTATTTTTAACAAGGTGGTCTCTTAAATGCTCTTCTCCTGTCCAAACAAGGAGTCGGGCCCATTTTTTTATTGCTGATTCTTAAAGCAAAAATTATGAGGAATCCAAAAAAAAAAAATTAGCCGGAAAATTTAGGAGTTTCTGTGGAAAATCGGAAAATTTAATTTTCTTGGGAAAATTTAAAGGTAAATTTCTAAGAAAAATTAGGAAAATTTTATTTTTCAATTAAAGCCTGATTCAATACCTTTCCAACGAGCTATCACTCGTTGCGATCGCTTTAGTAGTTTTTTTAAAACAACTTTCAATGAGGTCCCTTATGAAGAATTCTTCAATTTTGTCACATGACAGTGGTGTACACCACCACTAAACCAGTCACTATAAAAAAAAAAATATGTAGGTACATTATTTTTTGCTGGGCAATCGATTGAGACTATTTATTTTAAAATCGGAGAGGGGTAGTCCAAAAGGTGATCGCTTTCATATGGAATTGCTCAATAATAAAATTTTTGAAAAAATTTCAGTGGACGGGTTTCTGAAATAAACGATTCAATTTCAAACTTCATAATTCTAAATTGCATATGGTCACCTAAATTTCTTTGAGTTAGATTTTAGAATTTAACAAGCTAAGCTGGTGGTTGTAAAAAACAGGAGAGATTTATTTTCGTTATGAGCGAAACCCCGTTCAACGATATTTCGAACATTTTGAACTATTTTTAAATTATCTGATATAAATGATATGATTTGAGTGTGAAAAGAGTTGCATTGCAGATTTTATCAAGTAGAACATTATCCAGTAGAACATTAAGCACAAAGTTTTCAAACGTAAAACTTTAACATGAATACAACTTCTCTATCGATATAAATGAAGTTTTATCCGACCCTCGTTAACAATTTCGACAGCAATTGCCAAAATTTTTATTAAAAACTTTGTATGAGATTTTTAAAAAAAATCTACACAGAAAAAATTGATTTTAATCACCGAATTCAAAGAATCAAGTAACCAATTTGTTGAATTTGCACCTACCACCAAAATGATTATTTAGATTACTAAAAATTGTTAAAATTTAAATTTGTAAATTTTTTTTTTTTTTTCAATAAATGATATTTTAAATTTTAATTAAAAATATGATCAAAAAACTATGCGATTTCAAGCAATATGTTAATTGAATCAATTACAAAAATAATTAAGAAAAAATCTAAATATTTTTCAAAAACCACATATGATTGAAAATAAACAAATAACAAATGAATATAGTAATTTAATTAGCAAATCAGTAATCAAATTATTTGTTAGATTCAATGAAAATCATTATTGAATAAATTATTATAAATAAATGAAATTTAACTTAACAATTAATTATTGAAATCAATTTATTTAATTAACAATAAAATTTTAATTTCCCGAAATTGCACTTATAAACTTTTATCAAAATCGGTCCGGAATTTAGCACAGCTTCCATATAAATCCGCCTCCAGAAAAGCACTTTATGACGCCTCAAACTCTAGCAAATTATATTTTTGTATTGACTTTTTTACTCTATCAAGTTTTGTGATGTTCGTTCCATAATTTACCAAAGGTCAAGTATAAAACTCCCTCCTGAGAGGCCTAAAACCCAAATGAATCATTATATTTTATTTCAGAAAAGTGCCCAATTATACAGATACTATATTCATATATACATGAATACTTATGTTGTACTTTAAGCACGCGGCATGGCATTTAGTATATCATCTTGTTTGTAGATATTTAAAAAATCAAGTTGCTTTTGTTGAGAATCAATAAGGGAGATCGAACGGTTATTATTCGACCGGTTTTAACCGATTATTTTAGCTTTGCCCAAGTCGTTTATTTTAAAATGCCCATTTTTCGAATATCGAATAAACCGGTTATTTTGGTATAATAAACCTGTTATTTTAGTAATGTGTAGTTTATATACATTTTCCTTACTCTTGTTGTAGATGTACCCGTAATTTAAGTATTTTCTAATTGCATATTGGGCAAACTTAAACTTTTTATGAAGAATGTCAAAACAAAATGTAACAAAGGTCAAAAACATTATGAACACTGTAAAAACAAATCGCTTATAAAAGATGTGTTCTGGTAGAAAAAAAAACTAAAAACTATTCAAAAAAAGTGTGCAGTTAAAAAGTAAATAGTTATTTGTGCAAGAGCATTCTAAATATTAAATATATTATTATATAAAGGTTATCTTTATTTATTTTTTGAACGCGATTAAAAAGACAAAGATAGTTGCCTGCACAGAAAAAATTATTAAATTTCTCCTATCACCAAATATGTTCTAAATTCATAATATCAAGCAAACAAATTTTTGATTTTGCACCTATTACCAAAATGATTATATTGATTACTAAAAATTTTAAAATTTTGAAAAAATATTTTCAATAAATGATATTTTAATTTTAATTAAAAATGTGATCAAAAAACTTTGAAATTTTAAACAATGTGTTAATTTATTTAAATAAATATTGAAAATTCCCAACAACAATTCTACATGTTTAAATTATTTTATTTTAAACGAAAAAAGTCAATTAAGATTTTTTGTTATTTAATTTAAATTTATTTCAAAACAACTAAAATGTTAATTAAATCAAAATTAAATTTTTAATTTTTTTAGGCCATTCGGAAGGTGGATTCGTGAGCCACGAGGGTCCATTCCACCAGAAACGATTAACAATTAAGTCCTGCGGCTTACAACCCCTTGAGCCTAAGTCAGCGGGATTAAAATGTGTGGGTACATGACGCCATTTAGCATGCGGCAGTAGTTGGTGAATTTGCGCCACGCGATTGGAAACATATATTTCTTTCCATGTTGCAGGGGGTTTTGCTAACCATCCCAGCACTATCGAAGAATCACACCATAGAACAGTTTCTGCCTTTTTTATGTCTAGAGATTCGATTGTATGAGCTGTGAGCTTAGCTAGGAGCAAGGCACCTGATAATTCTAGTCTTGGTAATGTTATGGTTGCGAGCGGAGCAACTTTACTTTTAGAAACAAGTAAATTAGAAAATGCAGTAGAAGAAGTTTGAAAATTATAGATTCAATTATCACATTAATTAAATTAAAATACTTTTTAAACCATTTTTTTAATTGATAAAACACTTTTTTCTGTGTGAAGTGCCCTAAAATGATAAGGTGTAAAGGTTCTTCCATGTCACGACTTCTTAATCACCTTTCATTAGCATACATGCTTGACATTAATGTGATCCAAATGAAACTTAACTCGAAGTAGTTCTAAGGAGACGACAAATAATAATTTATTAAAATACGCTGCAAAAAATTAATCATTGGGTGAAATATTAGCCCGTTGTGTTGCCGAGGACGAAATGTTCGTTAAGGCACTAAAAACTCTTAAGTAGTTTTAGCATCTCTTCATGCTGAAAACTACAACATTCCGGCGGAATCAACGATATGGGAAAAATTTATACCAGTTTTATTTATTAAAATACCAAGAACTAAAAAACAAAAATGAAGAAATCAAGCAATGTCATTGAATGTTTTAAATTGTAGTCGACGAATTGACAAATATTTTACACAAAAAGAATGTTCAGTTCACTATTCGTTTATATAATGCTGAAACAATTTGAAATAGTTAATCCTGGCCAAGAGGTTTTGTTTGCAACTTTATAAAATTCCTATAATTTATTTGTTTTTGCAAAACGTTTGTCTAGATAAAATATCATTCAACAGTTTCTAAATTACATTATACAAATATCTTCTTACAAATCAATAAAAAACTGTTGAAAATTTAGCTAAAGTTTGATCAATTTACTGGTCCCACTTTTCTTGGATTTAATCGTAAAATATTTGTTAGGTCTGATCTAAGTCATATCTATGTATTTTGTTGGTTCCTTACCTTTGCAAATTGTTTTGTTTTTATTCAAATTAACGTTTTATTTTAAAAACTTATTTGATAATTGTGTTTTTAAGTATTCGAATTAAAACCGGTTAACCGGTTATTTAAAAATTGCTTAACCGAAAACCGGGTTTTTTAAAATAGCAACTATTCGTAATATTCGGAAACCGGTTATTGAAAAAAGTCGAATAATCGATCTCCCTAGAATCTATAGATTTGCGAGCAACTATTCTGGCTATTGAGAGTCGGGGTATTGTAGGCTGTTGTGATATCTTGTATATTTCCTCATATATTTCGTTTTACCATACTTCGTGTTCAAAAGGTTTCTTGTTTCCAAAAGCAGACCATTTGGAAACACTTCAATTTTGCAGTAGAAACTTTCTAATATCCGTAAAATGATAAAAAGTTTTAAATTTCTTTATTTTTGTGTGCGGCATAGCGGTGTGTCATGTAAACATTAAAGGAAGTTTGTGGCTTACTAAAAATTGCATTTTTGAAAGCGAGATAAAATTCAAGCAACTTTCTCAAGAACTATGTATATACTCGTACCTCCCAAAAGTCAAAGAATGTTGCGTTTTTGTAACAAAAACCTGGAAAAGAACTGATGACAATTGCAAGGTATCAGCACAAAATACAGTTAACTTTAAAACGACTGTTAATGCCATAAATGTTTTAAAATACAAAAACCAATCAATCGTATAATCTTACGAGTATTTAAAAAAAATTACCAATTATTGAATTAAAAATTATTTTAAAAAAGTCATTGTTGACAATTTCCAATATAAATAATACCCAATTTTTCAATTTTAAATTATTTTATTTTAAACGAAAAAAATCAATTAAGGTTTTGATTTATTCAATTAATATTTAAATAGCATTTTATTTTGAAAACAATTAAAATATTAATTTCATCAAAAATTTATTTTTAGTTTTTGTTCAATGAAAAATATAATTAATTCAATTAACAAATTAATTTAATTAAAATACTTTTCAAACAATGTATTTAATTGATAAAAAAAACTATTGAAAATTTTTTCTGTGTATTTATCGATGATCATATTTATATAATTTTATTCAAAAGAGAATTTGCACAACTTCACTAATAAAAAAAAAGCTAAATACACTTATAGTCATTTATCGATTACTTTTCAAATTATCGCCAACTGTTAATAATGTGAGGTACAAAAATTGTCAACATTTAAAAGAAAAAAAGCTTTAAGCAAATGACTAAATCAATATGTATGCATATGCGGGCGTAATAATGGTGAGAAATTTTGTTACGCTAATCTCATGGTAGTTTCTTGATTTTATTCGTTAAATATTTTTTTTTACAAAAATTTGATGCCAAAGAACAAAACAGGATGGACGGACAGACAAATATACGGTCGTTGTATACATATTAGAGTATCCAATTATTTGACTTTTGGTTTTTTCGAGTAGGGAATTGAACAATTTTTAAATTTTTATATTCCTCGATTAATCGAATAAGAGCTTTAATTTATTGGAATAACGCGAATAACTCGAATATTTCAAATAATTTCATTCATAGGAGAAACATAGATGTCTATTTCATTTGATACTTTTATCATATAAAAGGGTGTTTTTAATAAACTTTTAAAAAATTATCGTTTTCAAAATTTATTCGATTGAAATTTACTTGTATATATTCGCCTTATCAAAACATGGCTGATAACTTATACATATACTTTTTTAACCCCCCTTTTATTTCCTTTATTTGGACTTTATTTGGCTTAGTTAATTTGTTTTTTTAATATTTTTCTATTTCGCGCCAAAAACATATAAGACGAATTTAACGATATCTTAAATGTCGAAATCTAGCAGGTTTGAGTATAGGAGGTAAAAAAAAGGTAACCCATAACCTGACAGTGCATGGTTAACACATTTATAAATGCTAGTGAATTTTTTTACAATAAACGCCAACTAAATTTGAAAAATGTGCTTATTTTGTACGAAATTTATTACGTATGGAATTTGACGTTTGTCGTGCTTGACATAATTTGTCACACATGTACACACATCTAAAAAGGGAATAAAATATGTTCAAAAGCATGTGTAATGCAAATAAATACAGAAGGTAACAACATGTAATTTAAATTTAAGGTTTTTAATCACTAATAGTGCTAACTTTTCTACAAAAAAATGTGACATTTCATTCAGGGCTGTGAAGTTAGAGTAGGTGTCGGAGTTGAAGTCGGAGTCGGACTTAAAAAAATTCAAGGGTTGGAGTCGGAGTTAGAATTATTTTCTCTAAAAGGGTAGCATATTTTGTCCAAAAAGATTCACCCTTACTAATAGCCCATTGACAGTGCCCTGTAAAGTAGGTGACTTTGGTTTATATATGGGGCTATTTTTATAACGGCGACGACTGCCCCAAAGAGCAACAAAGCTACGCGAAAATTGCATAAATTCGGGAAAGCTTGCAAAAGTTAGCAAAAATTTATTATCAAAGTTGTTCTTGGGAATACTATTATTTATTAAAAGATTTTGTTTGTTGTGCGGGAAATGTAAGAAAAGATAAACTCATCACTGATTTATTGTTTGGTATTTTGTTTAAGCTTTGATATCATTGAAAAAAAGACTTTTTGAGTGTTTGTAGGTAATTCTCATTCCCTCTGTAGTCTTGTTTGCTGATAGCTTTGGCTTTTCTAAAATTATTTAGGAGAACGTTTCCTGATGATCTGGCCTAAGCAACCAGTGAAATGCGCATAGGAACAGCTTATCCTCCAACAATAAATTTCAGTATTTTTTATCAATTATTTAAAAAGGGAATTAGCACAACAAACAAAATCTTTTAATAAATAAATGTTTTCCCAAAAACAACTTTGATAATAAAATTTTAGCAAGTGCACGTGCATAAAAAACTGAACTGGCAACTTGTTTTTATTTTGATTTCTTGCGAAAACAATAAAAGCACTTTGCAAGGCCTATCCAATAGGTCTGCTTACTGCTACAACAATACAACAGTACAAAAAACAACAGGCATTTTGTTTGTGTAATTTTCCTCACGGTTGTCAAAATCTTACTACTACATAGGGAAAATAAAAGGAAAAACGTGTTTTGTATGCACGTATGTGTTGCAAAAAACAAAAACGTAAACAAAAATATACATGTATAAGCAAAATGTAAACAACTTTTGACATGGTTGAGGAATAAACCAAATAAACATCTGGCTCCTTAAGCAGACCTAATGGATAGACCTTGGCACTTTGTTTTTGTTTTTAATATGTTTTTTCTTTACCCACTTAGAACTACAATTAATGTTGGGAGAATTCCAAATAATTGTAGCGGAAAATGTAAGAAAAGGTAAACTCATCACTGATTTATTGTTTGGTATTTTGTTTAAGCTTTGATATCGTTGCAGTGTTTGTAGGTAATTCTCATTCCCTCTGTAGTTTTATTTGCTGATAGCTTTGGCTTTTCTAAAAGTATTTAGGAGAACGTTTCCTGATGATCTGGCCTAAGCAACCAGTGAAATAAATGCGCATAGGAACAGCTTATCCTCCAACAATAAATTTCAGTATTTTTTATCAATTATTTAAAAAGGGAATTAAGCACAACAAACAAAATCTTTTAATAGAGATTTTAACTTTATTTTAAAGGTTGAATAAATCAGCGTTGTTTTAGAAAAAATTAGGGTGCGCATCGCGCTTCACGACTTCTGCTATAATTTTTATTAGAGATGCGCAAATGTCATGACTTCTTACGCGTGAGTCACATATGAGTCACGAGTGACCGTGATTAAATTTATATATTATATATCATAATTTATATATTTAAATGTTGTTTTGTATATTTCAATGCAATATGTTTACATTTTGCAGGAACAAGCTCGAGCATTGTGTTTTTTAGCCGCCAAAGCTTGTATGATATTTTGAAAAATTTTAATTGTAAAACAATAGATGAAAAGATTACATATTTAAAAGAAGAACTAAAGAAGCGCACTGGTTATTCGGAGGGCAACTCTCAAGTTTTCAATAATACGTTAATCAGTTTCGTTTTTGAGTATAAGACTTAATGGAATAAAGCTCACAGAAACGTAGACAGATTTTTCAATGAAACGAATAAGAATTGGATGCAATCATCTATTGCATTTCCGTGTGCTAAAGCCCCAAAGCGTGGCCGAAAAGAAATTTATTTTAGCGATCCTAGCGATTCATTTAATGCAGACAATTAAGCAGGAGAGTGCGTGAATAAAAAATTATGTTTCTTTTTTTTTATTAATAATTTTTTTGCATGGGAGGTACCCGTCTCCTTCCTCTTATACCTACAAAATTTTGTTGGAAAGTTAAGTTTCTTCTTAGAGTTACGCACATCAAATTTATTATTCTTCACTATTGTAGTTCTTCAGATATAAGAAAAAAACAAATTTTTTTGTATGGGGGGTAGCCGTCTTAGTCCTACAATATTTTGTTGGAAAATTAAGTTTGTTCTAAGGGTGACGCACATCAAATTTAGTATGCTTCACTATTGTAATTCTTCAGATATAAGAAAAAACTAATTTTTTTGTATGGGGCGGTACCCGTATCCCCCTCTTGTTCTCCCAAGATTTTGTATGGAACATGAAGTTTGATCTAAGAGTTACCCCATAAATTTAGTGTGCCTCACTATTGTTGCTGAGGAGCTATGAATTAATCCTCGAAAAAAGAGCTTTTGACCCCAGTGTGCAGCGGCATAATAGCAAAGTCTAATATTTATCCCAAATCGTTAATCCTGGAAGCAATCGGAAAACTTACAGGAAAAAATTGCTTCGAATCACGAAAAATTGCAAATTTCGAAACAAACCCTAAAATTTATTTGAAATCGTTAAATGGGTAAAAAATAATATCTCGGAAAATAACATAAAAAGTGTGCAAAAATAGGGAAAATTTATAATATTTTAAACAAGCTATAAAGTTAAATTAAAGTCCCTAAGACTATAAGGAATGGCAAAAATTCGGTAAAAATGGCTAAGCCAGCAGATATTCGCAAAAATTTGTAAGCAGCGGCATGATAGTAAAGACTTTTATTTATTAAAATTCGTTAAAGCTGTAAAGAATCAGAAAACTTACAGGAAAAATCGTTTATATTGCGAACACAGCTAAAATTTGTGAAAGATTGCAAATTGGAATCATACCCTAAAATTTATTTAAAATCACTAAATCGGTATAAAAAAAAACTACAATGTTGGAAAATAATAAACAAAAGCGTTAAGAATAAAGAACAAATTGTTTGTAAATTGTTAAAAACAGGGCATTCCACTTTTTCGTAACTTGTGTTTTGTTCTCCTCAAATAACAATTAGCATATTTTTACAGGCTTGGCAAGACATTTAATACAGACATTTTAATAGAAGGTGATACATAAAAACAAATATTTTTATATTAAAATAGTAGAATTTTCTAAGAAATAAATTGTAATCGATTAGTAAACATAAATTGTACGACTTATTCGAACAATTCAATCAATTATTCGATCAAATAATGGCGACCCTAATACATATGTTATAGTAAACATAACAATTTAATAGACCAACTGTTGTTACCCACCAGAATCATTTCCATAACTTACAAAAGATTAAAGTTACATGCCTTTTTGTAGAGATTTTTCGTCGCTTTTTATATTTTTTTCTTTTACTTTAGGTATTCTGGTGCTATTTTTTTAACTATAGGAAAAAAGAAATATATGAATAAACAAAAAAGTATCTTTACACTTTTATTTTTGTGCCATATTTTTGTTTGGCTGTTTGTTCGCAAGTTTTTGTCTTAAAGGCATCAACAAAATTAGCAGTGTGGGCGCTCAAGCATTACAACATTACAAATATTGACTGCCTGTCAGCCTTCAACATAAGCATTTGTATGAAAACAACATGTATCTACAATGCGAGTAACTTATTCGAGTATTTAATACTACGAGTAGTATCTACTAAATGCAACATAAAAAGCTTGCAACAAATAAACAAATGAGCGAACGAAACCACAACACAGCAACAGCAAAAAAAAATTGTAATACACCCAAATACAAAACAATATCGAATACCAACCAACGAAAACCTAGAAATTTTAAGTCGGGGATAAACAATCTTTTGCTTTAATAACAGGAAGTGAGAGTTAAGAAAACAAAGTTATAATTTTAACTATAATGTTTTTCTTGGGTTAAGATATCTTTATAGATTCTAATCACTTTCTATGCGTCTGCGAAACTCTAGTGTGATAGTCAGTCTGACCAGGTTTTAGCATTTTTATACACAACACCCTTTTAATTCCAATTTTAATAGTTGGCGAATTATTAAATAGATTTTACTCGTTTGACCCGCTTTAAAAAATTAGATTTAAACTTTAAATTTTACAGTTACGAATTCCCATATTTTGGCTTTGCAGTCTCGCAAAATAGTAGTGCATTTTACAATTAAAGATTGTCCGTGGCTTAAAATCTTCTGATATTCCTACATTGAGGGTGCCCAAAGGCGAGTGCATACAGCGCATTAGATAAGATCGGTGTTAAGAGCTCCGTCTGTTCGGATCGCTGATACCCACTTTGATCTGAAGCATCTTTTTTGTTTTTAAATCAATTTCAAGGTTTAAAAAAAGAAAAGAAAAGAACTTGTTGTTTTTTCAATGATTTTGCAAGATCTTCTTTTTTCCTATCATTTTCATTTTTAACATAAAAAATCGCCATCTTTGAAAAGTCGAAACAAATCTTTAGAAGTGGCATCAATTACTTTAAATTACTTGAATCGGAATATTACTTAGCTTAGCATCCATACAAAAGCTGATGGGTCAGAAACGCTGATCGGACGATAACCAGGCAATTGTGACCTCACATAGATGACAAGCGTACATTGACTCTGCTATGGATGAGCAGAAAGAATCTTACACTATTGATATATTCTCTTGTTAGAACATCCGGCGATAGATTCCTACATTCCTGGCGGGTATTTTCTTTAAGGACTTCAGTATCCTCTAGCTTGTTGACATAGACTAGTGACCACAAGAAGCACCACAACAAGCAGTTTCGAACGGTTAAATCGGGCAATGTTGCAGGCTAGTGCATATCACCAATGCGAAAGATTATCCGGCCCAGATTGGCCACGCGCTTGGCGGTGAACGGCCCCATGACACTTTACATCATTGTGATGTCAGCCTTAACATCACTTGCCGAAATTGTCATCAGTGTCAAAAATATAAATTATGTCATCAATGAGATGACACATCGGCACTACAGTAATTACGAATCCAAGTCAATTTAATAAAACATGTCATCAGTGCTATGCTTCAGTAACATCGTGCAAAGAAATCATTAGGCTTAATTTAATGACAAACTGTCATTAAATTTAGTCATTGGGATTGACTTAATTTAATGACAAGCTGTCACTAAATTTAGTCATTGGGATTGACTTAAGTCAAATGAGAGAATATTATTATTTACTTTCCCGTCACACATTTTTGTTTCACTCTTGTTGTATTCCGCCCTTTGTTTACAGAAGAAATCTTAATTATAAGACATCAGCAGCATGTCAGATATGGTTTTCGTAATTATTCTACTTTGAAAATTTGGTGTATTTAACTAAATAATTTAAACAAATAGAATATAGGAATTTGTGCTTCTTATTTAACTTTTTAAGCATGAAAATAATGTTTATAATACAAAAATTGTAGCATTTAATTAACGGGACCGTAGTCATAGCACATATGGCGCATAAAATATGGCAACATTTCATGATGACGTTTGTGATTGGATTGAAGTCACTTTTTGTCCCATTGATGCCATATGTCTTAACATTGATGTCACAATTCTAATGTTAGGTTATCATCAATATGAAGATGCATTTTTCTATGAGTGTAGCAGCTGACAGAGAGCATTGACGAACTCTTTGTAAAAGTCTTCACACTGAAAGGTAGACGGGGAATGGTTTAAGTAAGTAAAATGAGAAGGAGAATGTGGAACACCTTGCTTCTTATTGTCCTCCACTGGCACGACAAGCCAAAATGTGATCTGGTACTTAAAAAGATTTGTGTGATATTTCTTTTGAACTTCACTAGAAGTTTAAGTTAGTTCTACGCTGGGAGTTCTGTGTAAATAGAATCACAATGGATCTTAAGGTTTAAATGTGTCAGGTCATTTCTTCCTAACTTAAGCAAAACCCTATACTTGGAGTAAGACTTTAAGCACAATAGCTTCGATATGGAATGAGTAAGAGAATCATAGTTTTTAAGGTATAAAAATGGGTAAGGTCCCTCTTCCGGGATGGAATGTTCACTACAAACTTAAAATTAAAAGTAGTGATTTTACACAGCACTTTTTGATGAAGCAAAAGAAAAAGAATTCATAAACACTGAATATTGTTAACAGATGCCTAAACATTCTAATAAAAAAATAAACAATTTTGGCACGAGATTTATTAACATACTTTATATGTATTATAAAATATCCACGAAACATTATCCCCCTCTTTTTAACTCAAGTTTGTTCAGCTCTGCAAAATATTATTAATATTTTAATAGTGGTGTGCACCTTTACAATGTCGTTTAGTTTCCTTGTCTGTGTCTGAATTTATGTTAATTTTTCTTTAAGTTTTGTTTTGTAATATTAAACGTAAAACATAATTACGTTAAGAAAATTGACTTTATGTGGCATATATTTTTATAAAGTGGTAAATTTTACTTACCTTAATTTTCACACAAACTTATCACTATTGCGGACAGCAACACATCGTCGGCTGATAATTTAATTGTCGTATGTGGATTCCGATAGTTTCGAGTATATTGACTTTGAACACATTTAATTTGAAAATTGCTTCAGCAAATACCACATACAAACATTTCAACACTCCATATCTCGAAAACCGTATGAGGTATCGAAAAACTGATTACGCCAAATAAAAGATCAGGTCTGAAAACCTAAGGAATCGATCATAACTCAAAACCGCAAAAAATCCACATACGACATTTAAATTATCAACCGACGACATGTTGGGCAAAGAAAAAAAGGCAATTTTAAGCAAAAATTGCAACCAATAGTATCATCATCTGTAATAATAACTTTTAACTTATACGACGAATAAATTAATAACGACAATGTTAAATCACTTAAAAAAAAGTGGATGAGCAGTTCAATCCCATCCGCCTTATAGACCAGACCCAATGAAAAATTTTCTTATGTTGCGGAGCCCTAATGGTACATTTTAAAAAGCAAGCGCACATTTATGCGCTACGCAATAAGACATACAGAGAAATAACAAGGTAAGTGAACGAGTTCTTGACAAATTTAAAAAATATATAAACATTTAAAACGCCATTGCATTCCTTTACTTTGAAGCAGGTTTCTAAGCGTTAAAACGATAACTCCAACAACAATAAATTCAGTGTGTAAAGCATATCAACACGAGCCCCGACGGTGTTCTTCGGTTAATAATGATGCATTCGGTGATGAACGAATAAGAGCAAAAAATTCAGTATTCAACTGGGTGCTAATTCTGGCAGACTTCGGTCGAATACATTTCCGATTTGAAAGCAATTTCATTTCCATTTCTTTCAGTCGATACTGCACGAATCTAGATATTTTTTCAGTATTGTAAAGCATTTATTCAAGTTTTCACAAGTAATTTTAATTTGTTCAGTATCGACTGAAACAGTTAGAAATAAAAATGCTTTCGATTCGACCATGACCGCCACAATTAGCCCCATATTTTTTTGTTTTTAATAACACTGTGCTAGTTGAAAAAACAGAAAAGCCGGGGACCTGGCGTTTTAACATAATTCGGGTACGCTGAATACAGTGGTCCTAACCGTTTTTTTTTTTTAGGATAGCTCTGGTTTTCGAGATATACCGTTATTTCGAAAATGGAGGATGTTGCACAACATATGTTCGCGTAACTCAAAAACGATTTAGTCATATGAACAAACCGAAATTCCACAATAAAATTTTCTTTAAGAAAGTTTAAACTTTTTTCTTATGTGCGCATTCGTGTTAGAAACAAAATTTTTTTAGAAATAAATGATGGATATGAAAAACAAAGTGTTGTTGGTCATACATTTGACCCATCTAGGGGCATCCTAGGCACCGCAGGGTCCAAATTTAAGAATTTCAATAATCCGCAATATTTGTATGGGAGCCCCCTTAAGGGATGGTGATAAAGGGCAAGTATGTTTTGAGAAAATTTTAGGGACAAAAAACTAATTGCGGTCGATCATATTGACCATTATGTATGGGAGTTCCCTTAAAGAATGGAGATAACAGGTAGGTATGTTAGAAATAAAAGATGGAGATGAAAAATAAAGTAGGGTTGGTCATACATTTGACCCATCTAGGAGTATTTAACAATTTTATTAATTTTTATAAATTTTTATGATTGAAATTCTTAAATTTGGCCCCTGCAGTGCCTAGGATGCCCCTAGATGGTTCAAATGTATGACCAACCCCACTTTATTTTTCATCTCCGTCATTTATTTCTAACATCCATTCATTAAGAGGGCTCCCATTTATAATGTTAAATACAAACTAGAAATATATTGAAGAAAAAGTGCCATTAATGCCTAGGATTCGCCCGTAATGGGATATAATGCATGACCAACCTCAATCAGTCCTTAATATTTTCTCGAGACATACTTGCCCTTTATCTCCACTTCTTAAGGGTGGAAGCCCCGTTTTATGAAATGCTTAAATTAATTAAAATTGTTCGTCTTTTGTGAATAAAATCAAAAGTTGTTAACAGATTTTAATCGTTTATGGCTTGTTTTGTTTGCAACTTCGTTTTTTTTTATGTCTGGAAAAAATTAGAAGCATAGGTGCACCTCATTTTTGATGAATTTTTAAAAAACCAAAAATTTCAAAATGTTGCTAAAAAAGAATTCTAACACGAATGCGCATATGAGAGCGCATTTGAGTTACGCGAACATATATTGTGCAACCTCTTCCATTTGCGAAATAACGGTATATCTCGAAAACCAGAGCTAACCTAAAAAACGTTTAGCACCACTGGATTTAGCGTAACCAAATTATGTTAAAACGCCAGATGTCTAACTTGTCTCATAAAAAAGTGTCAATTTCTAGCACAGTGTAATTAATTACCTTAAATTCTATAGTTTTACTTAAATTATTTTTAAATTTTCATTTTTCTAACTGAAGTGTTTTTTAAGTGGTCTTATTTTATTTCAGAAATTGGGATCTTATTTCATATGAAATAAGTCCCCAAAAATTAGGGAATCATTTCAATTTTGCTTTCGTTGGGGGGTTTATTTCTTTATCAAAATTGGTGTTTTATTGCATATGAAACAAAGCCCTACACTTTAGGGTTTTATTTCATTATTTTTAGGGGATTTTATGTTGGGGGGTTATTTCATGCCGCCATATATAAGTCGTCAGCGCAGTCAAGATCCTTACAGCTAACATAACTGTGTCCAACACGATATTGAAAATAAATGAAGGAAATTGAAGGTATTCACTCAATATTAGTAATGAGCAGAAACAGTTTTTATATGCATGAAAAATTTTAATTTATATGCAACAATAAGAAAAGATGTTTTCTTCTATTGTATAACAAACACCGGTTTCGCTAACTGAAGCTTCTAAGTTCGGAATTTGCTAAGGGGACTTTAAAGTTTAGGATTTCTAAATGCGGAATTATACAGCTTGGGTTTTTAAAATTCGGAATTTTGATGCTTTCCCTATTTCAACAGTTATTATTATTATTTTAGGAACATTTTTGAATAAAAGTGAATAATTTTAAAATTAAGCCAAGTTTAGTTATCATTTATTCCGTTCCAAAAATTTTTCAGCAGAAAAGGCTGAACAGGCTGTTTCATTAAGTGCATTATAAAGCCAATTAAATTTCCTAAATGTTTCTTAAAGGAACATTGCCATTTTGTTCGATGTTTTTTTTTCATAGCATTACAAATTCAGATTTTCAAATACGAACTTAACATTTTTTTTAATTTTTGCTTACCTTTTTATATATAAAAATTGAACGAGGAAAAACTTTTATATTCTGTAAATGCGAAATGGTAGGAAATTTTAAATAAAGATTTTGGTGTAAATAACAGTCGCATTCTGTTAAGAAAAACTGCAGTTTTAGTTGAAATGATAAAATGAGTAAAGTTGTTTATTTGTAAATTTGCTTCAATTTCATAAATACATTATTATAAAGTAAGAAGATATTGATGTTGGTTTTTTGTTTTTTTAAATTTGCTAAAATTGTACTTTTGTTTGAGTTTGGATGCGTTTTGTGAAAATGTTCGATGACTTGAATTAAATAATTTTGCCCACTGCTTTCCATCACTAGTGTGTTGTTGACGGTTTTTAGAAGGCCAATTGCGCGCTCAGCAGGGTCGTTAACTACTGTTAAGTTTATTGCAAACAGTTCAATCAACAGCAAGATGGACTTTGAATAAAGTCATAATGTTTTAATTCAAGTCTTCGAGCATTTTCACAAAACGTATCCAAACTCCAACAAAAGTACAATTTTAGCATATATATATATTCTAAGTCAGGATTAAAAAAGTTGGTACAATTGTACTTTTTTTGGTAAAATTCAAACCTCAAAAGTACAATGGTACACTAATTACTAATTTGGTACAATTTACAAGCTTTCTCAGCTTATGTTTTTTTTATGCAATTTTCATAGTTCACTATTTTAATTGATTTACGGTGGCAATTCATCTTTACTATCATTTCTTTGTGATTTAGTTTTTGCATGCACCTATTTATTTTCAAAATTAAAATCGTCTAAATAACGTAATTAAGGAAGGGGTGACTGACTCTCAAATCGCCAAAAAAAAAAACTATTATAAAGACTGATAATTGTGCTGTAAATACAGGTTCTGCAAATGGTGTTTTTTAAAAAAATATTGCACTAAAAGGTGGTGATCAAGACACGAAGCTAAAAACAGGATATTGGAATAGCGGTAACTTCTAAATTATTATTTTACTTTAAATGAATTTACGATTCATCTGTATCAGGTTTTCCCAATACACTTTACAAGAGAAATCTCTTTCTTCAATATGTATTAAAAATTCTAAATACTATAAATTTGGAAATGCAAGCAGAAGACGCACGTATGCATATTTTCCTGGAACGTCTTAAATTTTTTACTTCGTCAAATGGGTCGTAATTTTAGAAAAAAAGAAATCCTTGAAAAATATGAAACATCAAATATAAACCTTCACTAAAATCGTCTTCCTTTTGAAGAAATATACTGTGGAACAGAAGTAGAAATTTATATTTTCACAAATGATGTTGAACGTGATGTGGTGAAGAATTTCAAGGAAATTGCCAAGAAAAAAATTTATTAAAATGTTGCAGTGTGCTAAGAGTAAAAGTAGATTTTTATAACGATGTTTAAAACTGGCTTTAAAAAATTTATTCCACAAATTTTAATTCAATTAGTATACAGTTCAGATGTCTGGCAGATATAGAAATATTAAATGATTTAAAAAATGACACTTATGGACTAAAGTTTCTGAAAAGAAAAATGAATAGAACGAATTGCTGTTTCAGGAACTTTCACGAATTGTAGGTTGCGTATTAGCAGTTCCACATTGTAAAAAGGATTTTTTCCTTTCAAAATATTATTAAAATTAAAGAAAGAAATCGGCTTTATATGCCTACAGTTTCCGGTCTGACACAGACAAACGATTTCTTAAGGTCGTCAAATTCTTGTTTTTTAAGTTTTAAAATAACAAATGATTTGTTATCTAAAAAAAATTTGATTTCGTAAATATATTTTAGACTTTTTATGGTCCTTATTTTTTCGTTTTCATATGTATCTATAACGTAGTGTAGTTTTTTTTATAGATAAGTACATATGCTTTTAAAGTATAAAGGAATTTTTAAATACAAATGTTTATTTTCTTATTACAAAAATTAATCTTAATATAAGATTTTATGTTTTGTTAATGTTTTATGTTCCTTTTATTTAAAAAATTTTAAATTTATAACACCCAGTTTACATGATAAATTTTATGACGTCCAATTTTTGTTTGGTAGCAAGCGGTGTAGAGAAGAAAGAGGGGTAGAAAAATAGACTTGATTTCTGTTTTCATGTTTTTTTTTTGACACTTCGCTTTACACTTTTTTCTTTTCTTTCTGTTACGTTTTATTTTTATATTCTCATCAACTGGATTGAATGAAAATGAAAAAATTAGACGTCCAAAAAAAACCATCGTATGAATTTGAGTAGTTTTTGGTAGCAACTTCAAAAGGGAATTAAGAAAATTGGACGTCATAAAATTCATCATGTAAATTGGGTATAAGAATAAAAACAATAAAATGTATATACATATATATATCAAAAAAAAAATTTTTTTTTGTACAATTGGGGTCGAAAAAGTACAATTTTATGAGCTTGTTGGAACAATTTTAATATTCTTATTTGCGATCCTGTTCTGGGTCCTTATGAGTAGCAAAGTTGACTTAACGATGCCAGTATATGCGTCTGTCCGTGTGTATGTTGAAATGGGTTTTCCGAAGACCCCAGAAATTATGGGAACTGGCTTGTGATATCACTGCGGGAAATTTTTGTGTCAATTATTCCAACAGAACCCAGGCCAAGTTCTGTTTGTGGAAATAGAATAAGAACAAAAAAATATAACTAATGACATGTGTAAGGAGAACTTATCACTTAACTGGTATATTAAGTAAGAACAAACAGGTAGATTTTTTAATTTTGTATTAATTTTATTTTCATGATTTTTTTTATATAAATGTTTTTTTATTTATTTATTAGGACCGTTTTTGTAACAGGTTCAGTATTCACCGGTGGTGTGATACATTTCTTTTGGATTATTTGATAATTTGTTTTTAAAATAAATTCTAGGACTCTTTAATTGGTAGAATACCAAGGACTAGCATTGTAGTTACTAACAATAAACACGTTTATTGAGAATAGATGTGTACCCGTCAAATGGTGGCTCTTAGATGTTAATTAAGTCCCAATTAATTAAGGAATTGGAGTAGTGACACTTCCCATACAAAGATATTATATACTATTTCTGTATATCTGGAGAACGGACAGTGCCAAAGTGTCCAAATTTGGTACAATCATCTTGGTTATCAATACCCAGAAAATGTGGGCGTGACACAAAAAAGATATATTTATATCCCAAAAACGGTCAGAGAAAAATTGTCAAAATTTTCCCCTACAAAGACATTATATAAAGTCATTGAATAGCTTTGCCATGATAAAGGCTATAAAAGATTCTGCATAGCTGAATATAGCATTCTTACTTGTTGACATTTAAAAAATATTTTTCAGAGGAATATTTGTCAAACTTTTTCGATTAAAAAGCCTAGTTGCAAGGGCATTTGTTTTATTAAAAAATTATGGCGATTGTTTTATTTTGAAAATAGCTTAACTAATCCATTTTCTTGTATTTAAAAAAATATTTATTACGTAAGTTATATACATACATATTTAAATATTTTTTTCTATTTAAAAAACGTGTAACCACATGCCCACATTCATAAGAGATTTTCAAGCAACATACTTGCATTTTATATTTACAACATTTTTATTGTCAGTCAATCAGCAGGCAACACTATACGAAATGGAAAACAAAAGCCGACCTCAACTTTAACAGAATCTAGTTCTTTTGTATTAAGTTTCTATAATGAAAGATGAGGGTACTTAAAGGTTGGTCATGTCATTTGCGACATGTGTATTATAACACAAAAATTTAAAGCTGGCCTTATAATACGCCTGTAAAACTTAATGCGACTTTGAATACCAGTTCAAAATATAGTCTGTTATACCTAGAGTTTGTTCCCGGGATTTCTCGTCCCGGGAATTTCCGGGATTTTCAGTTGTTTTCAATTCCCGCTTTTAGTGCGGGATTCCCGGGATCCCGGGAAATTTTGAAAAAAATCTTTTTCTTAAGCTTTAGTAAATTTATGTCAGACTTGAGTCTTTAGTTGTTTTATCCAACTAAATTTACCACAATATTTAAATTTTCTACAGTTTAAGGCTTTTAAACTTATTTTTGAGAATGGGCTTTATATTGGACCTATGATAAATTATAGACCTATCATCACGAAATTTTATTTCTTGTCCTGATTTTGAGTCTTATGAAACTAGAAAGTAGAAATTTGTGTGCATTTCGCCGCAAATGTATGTTTGTTTTTGTTGAGTTTTTAGGGAGGTAGTTGCACATTTGGGTGCATAACTCTTTTCCTACTGAAGCGATTCTGCTGGAATTCAATCCCAAACAGCCAAGAAGATCTAGAAATAATTTGACACCCAAATGGCAAAATCGGCTTAGAATTAATAAAGGACTATTAATGCAAATACTTTATGGGACCTTAGATGAATATTATAAAAATATCACATGGAATGACAAACTTCGTATACCTTCATACACCACTGCTGATTAAAAGTTATAAAATTGTAAAAAATATGTTATTAAATATATGTAGTAAATAAAATTTCTCCTTTCTGCTGAATTTGTTAAACGGTAAAATTGTTTCAGAATTCCTACTTCGTAATATTGAGCTTTTAGTTCCTAATCACCCTTCCAGCATTTTTATTCCAGTAAGACTAATACTTTAATTCTAATTATGCAAATAAGCTCTGAATTTGGCAATGTAAACCCTAACAACTTGAGTTTCGTACGGCTGTTATATTTCATGTTTTGGTTAGGTTTTCAGGTGAAATATAATAAGTAGTTAACTTTTTTTCTCGATTTTATGTTTTAGTATAGCTGCATACTACTACTTTAAAAAGCAACTGTGAACATTTTACTACCAACATTTTTACTACCAAAATGAAACGGTTTTTTTTTAATTCTTTTAAAAGGAGTATTTTTAAGCATGAGCACTTAAGTTTCGTACTCTTAAAAAAGTTCCGTTATTTCTACATAAAATTACTTTTTACATAAAATCTGAGCGTTGAAGGTTTACAAATTATTAAATTAAGTGAATTGTGAAGCAATAAAAAATATTTTAGCAAAATGTCACGTGGAAATGCTATTTCAAAAGAAATACGTGAATTGGTAGTTCAAAAAATAAAAAATGGACGATCGTATAAAGATGTTGGTACAGAATTAAATTTGCCCAAGTCTAGTACATTTTCAAATCTTATAAAAAAAAAACAATTCATTAGACACGAATTAAAAAATTGTGGAAAAATTTCCAGTATCACACAACGTGACATACGTTCACTGGACTCCATAATAAAGAAAAATAGAAGAAGTACGGTTCGCAGTTTGGCTGTCGGGTGGTCTTTAGCCGTTGGGAGAACCATAGGACGAGAAACAACCAGAAAATATGTAAACAAATTAGGTTATGGATTTTACAAAGTAAGTATGAGCTGATTTTACAATTTCATTATTAGCTGATTTTACATTCATATTATAGGCAAAGGCGAAACCTCACCTAACTGCAACACAAAAGAAAAAGCGACTATTATGGGCACGAGAGCGGCAAGCCTGGACTCGCAGATAATGGCAATCCATAATTTTTAGCGACGAGTCTAAGTTTGAGATGTCAGTAGGAGATACCCGCAGTAGAGTAATAAGAACGAAAAGTGAAGCTTATCATAGAGATTGTCTCAAACGTCAAGTTTCCTGGAAGCATTATGATATGGGGTTGCATGTCCGCAAAGAGCTTCCCGCTTGTCCGCGGATACATTCCATAAGTCATTATACCATTATGCACAAAGCAATAACCTATACTTGCTCGGCAATACCTACGCAGTGCGTTTGAGTGACGAATTTAACATGGGGATGACATTGGAAGTATACAATCGCCACCTTCTCGCTTACATTCCGTTGACGAAAACAGTGACGAATATTCATCATAGTTTTCATTCACAAAAATACTATGATGAAAAGAACACTGAAGCCGGAGTTAAATAATGAACGGTTTCGTTAACGTTGGATAATGAACTACTTCGTAAATGCTCAGTAATGATATATTAAAAATGTCTTTAATGGTTTATGGTTTTATATAATATTGTATTTTTTTAATTCACAGCGTTTACAGTCTTTTAAATCTTATAAAACTAACATTAAAAATAGAACAAAAACTTTAATTCACATAAAAACAACAACGGTTGTGCTTAGGCTAGAAAACTATTGTACAGATTTCTTTTCAACTTAATAGAATATGACAGAAAAAAAATTTTGCTCGCTTGCTTATATGCGATCAACGAATTCATATAAGATATTGGTACACCAAGTAGGTACTGGCAATTGTGAGTGACGAATTTATTACAGTAAAAACGTCAATAGCAGTTTTGCCGAACAAGAATCAACGGTAAATGCTTCGCGGTACATAAACATTTTAGAAGATTATTTGGTCCCATCAGTACCAAGTTTAGTTACTTTTGACGAATACATGTTTCAACAAGACGGAGCTCCTGCTCATACCTCTAAAACTACAAAAAAATGGCTTCAGGATAATAACATCAGTGTTTTAGAGTGGCCATCGTCAAGTCCAGACTTGAATCCTATCGAGTCGGTCTGGGCTATTATGAAGAGACGGCTAAGAGCTGATCCCCAAACAACCATGTCTGGTCTTAAAAGAAAGATACAGGAAATATGGGATTCCATTACTCCTCAAGAATGCCTAGACTTGATAGACTCCATGCACAGTCGGGTCGTTGCAGTTATCAATGCCAAAGGTGATGTTACCCAATATTGATCCCAACTTTTAACATGGTACGAAACTAAACTGGTCAATATCTTATTAAGTTTTTATTGTTTTAAAATAGGTAAATGATTGAATTAAACTTTTAGTTTGTGGTTTTAATAAAGAATTATTTTTTGTTTGAAAAATGAATACATTTGTTTTAATCGGGCCCATAACATGGAAAATACAAAACAAAAAACAAAAATAACATAGGGTACGAAACTCAAGTTGTTAGGGTGTATGCGTATGTATATTGATTTATATTATCCTATTGACATCAATATAACCTCTTAAGTGTTTTAATATAATTTGAATCTTACATTTTTTACTTTTTTGTTACATAATATATACCAAATTTAATTATGTTAAGCGTAATAGCCAATAAGAAATATTAATTTCATTGGAGAAATAAGTAAATAAATAAATACAAAATTTTGGGCGGAAATTCCGGGATCCCGGGAATTTGATTTTTATTTCCCACTTTCCCGGGAATGCAAAAAGGGCGGGAATAAAAAAACTCTACTTATACCGAAGTAGAGTTTACTTTGATTGTAGGTTGTATTAATTTTTTTTTTCTATCTTGTTTCGGTCTTTTTAGTGCTTTAAAAATGTTATTACTTGCAGTCGGTTTTTTTTAATTTTTATCCTCCAACAATAAGTTTCAGTGTATTTATCAAGGAAATTAAGCACAACAAACAAAATATTATTAATGAAAAAATTATGTATTCCTGAGAATGACTTTGATAATAAATTTGCAAGTGCACTTGCAAAAAAACTGAACTAATAAATTGCTCTATTTTGAGTTTCTTGCGAAAACAATAAAGCAATTAGATTTTGTTTTTAATATTGTTTTTTCTTAACCCACTTACAACTACAACTAATATTGGGAGATATCCAACCAATTTTAGTGTAGAATGTAAGAAAAAATTAATTCACTGTTTATTGTTGGTATTTTGTTTAAGCTGTGATATCGTTGCAAATAAGACTTTTGGAGTGTTTGTAATTCTCATTCACTTTGCAGTTTTATTTACATATCTTTTGCTTATCTAAAAATTTTTGGGAAAATGTCCTAATGAACTGACCTAAGTAACCAGTGAAATGCGCATAGGAACAGATTATCCTCCAACAATTAATTTCAGTATTTTTTTTTATCAATTATTAAAAAAAGGGAATTAAGCACAACAAACAAAATCTTTTAATATTCAAAATTATAAATTTTTACAAGTTTTAATAATCAATATAATCATTTTGGTAATAGATGCAAAATCAACAAATTGCTTGCTTGATTCTATTAATTTGGTGATTAGAGACAATTTTTAATGTTTTCTGTGTGTGCAGTTAAAACTTAACCACTTAATCCACTCCTTCACTTCTTTGGGCTTGCAAAATGTTGACACAAGTCGGATTATTCGGTTTCTTTCTCAAATATTTCATTGTACGTCGGTTTAGGTCTGAAATATTTTTAAAATCATTTGCCGGTCTATTGTGTATGTTTTTAAAGAAGGGCATTAAAACTTCGTTAGCTTCTTATTTAACTGCTTACAAATTATTGTGTTCTTTTTACCATTTCAACAATTTTTTTGGGAGCATTTGTGCCTCGATCATCAAAACATTTTAAGATCATTGTTAAACATCTACGATTTACGAATCATGTCTGAACTATTGTTATTTCACGATTAGATTTTTTGCAGCAGTTTTGCTGTTGTTGTCCCTCGCCTAAAATGACATGTTTTACAAATGTTTACCACTTTGTTTAAACGATTTTAACTAGATGTTTTTATTCAGTCAGTTTTTTGTTTCAGTTTTAGTTGACTCTATTCAAGTGACACTATTGATTGGACATGACTTCCTTCTGAAACAAAAAAATTTTATAAAAACTAAAAAAATAATCACAAACAAAAAAAATCTATAATAAAAAAGGAGAAGTGATAAAAGCCGCCAACTCAAATCGGTATATATCATTATCGTGACTTTTAATCTCGTTTTGCTATTTTTGCGATGACAACTTTGAACTCTGACATACATACATCCATGCAAAACATATACATAAAAACTAAATAAAGACTGGTGTGTAAGTATGTGTGTATCTTTATACATTTTATTTATAAACATATGAGACTTTGTTTTTTTTTTTCTTGTTTACCAACATTTTTATATCTGATGTATTAATTTTGAATTTTGTTAGTAATATAGATTTAAAAACACCCACATTGTGTTTTGTTTTTGGGTTTTAATGCCATTCAAACAATTTGTTTTTTTTTTCTATTTTACTTATAGCAAAATGAATCATGAAACTGCCATTTTACTTGAGTACTAAAAACATATATGGCAGTAATTTGTACATTAAATGCTCCTAATATGATTCAATAGAGGAGTTTGTCTTTTAAAATATGTAACAAAAAAAATAAAAAAGATTTTAAAGGCTAGTTCATCGTAATTACTTTGTAAAACATATCCATTTATTTTATTTTAATTTTAAAAACAATATTGTGTATTTTTTTATATAATTTATGGAATTTAACTTTAAAATACATATAATAAAATATAAGAACCAATCCCTAATTAAGATAATTGACAGTTTTTGCTTTAGCATTTTATAAAGCAATTAATCTGTTAATAGCGTTGTATGTCGGTTACATAAGAGCTGTAAAACTATCGATGTCACTATCAATGGTATCGATTCTATTCATACCCACACCACAATAGTGGTGATGTGTGTAATACCTTAAAATATTGATTGGAGACCAGTATTGCCAAAAGTAGGGAAAAATCCCTACATGTAGGGCTTTTTGATACTTAAATAAGAGCGTTGGGAAAGCCGGACTGATTTTTTTTTATTCGCCCAAATGTAGATATTTTTTCATATTGCATTATATACGAAATAAATGGTAAAAATATTTATTTTTAATAATGATTTAATATATAAAGAAAAGAAGTTCTTAAGTCCAGAATATGGTTTTGAACAAAAAAAAAAGATTAGTACAAATTTGAACTATTGTCTTAACAATGCAACTCAATTATCTCATGTATGAGTGGAGAGCAATCGTATACAATTAATGTTTCTGAAATTGTAAAATGAATATGTGTAATTGTATAATTAAAATGTTTTTAAAGATGAATTTGGAACAGTTTTAAATAAAAATAGTAAAAACAAATAATTTATCGAAACTGTTACGGATTTTGTTTGCTTTATTCAATGCAAATGCCGATGCAGAGAGACAATCAAAAAGCGAAACAAATTGAAAACACACAACTTTAACTTTAATTTGTATTATAAGATCATTTTTGCAAAACTGCATTAATTTCGAATGCATTAATTGCCAAATTATAAAATTCAGTTCAAGAGAAAAGCATCTATATCTATACTAATATTATAAAGACGTAAGGTTTGCTTGTTTGTGGGAGGTAATCTCCATAACGGCTGAAACGATCTTTATAAAACTTTTACAGTATATTATTGATGGTGTGAGAGGGGATATAGGCTATATATTTTTTAAGAAATTTTAAGTGGGCAGGATACATCCGATACAAAGACATTGTAGATTTATTTATATCTGTACAGCAAGAGCTACTAAAGTTTCAAAATTAAGTACGAATATCTTGTTTATCAAAACACATTTGATAAAATCAGAGCGTGATTGGGGAAGTAGGCGTGGCATCTCCCATAGCTTGAGGGCGTAAAATAGGGCAAAAGGTCCCCTTCCCTATATCTTCTTAACTAATCAACCGATTTTCGTGAAATTTGGCAGGCAAAAAATTTAATATCTGGAAAGAACTATAACCTGTAATTTTTATTATTGTGTGAAACGGTGCAAGACGGGTAAAATACCTAATTAACTAATAAACCGATTTTCTTAAATTAAGCATGCAGACACTGGCAAACACAGGTGAACATCAACGATTTAAACTTCAAGATACACCAGTCGTTACCAGGGGACTTAGTATCATACAAATTGATGGATACAGTTAGCGATGTTAATGAAGCTATAAATTATCCAACAGAGTTTTTGAACTCTTTCGATTTGCCAGGCATCCCACCACACCTTTTACGACTGAAAGTTGAATCTCCAGTTATTTTACTTCGAAATTTGAGCCCCCCTCGGCCGTGCAATGGTAAACGATTGGTCATTAAAAAATTTAAAAAAAACTTTATCGAAGCCACCATTTTTAAGGTAAATTCCGAGACGAAAATGTTTGGCTGCCACGAACTGCGATGATTAACAGGCGTCCCAATTGAATTTAAACGCGTTCAATTTCCTATAAGATTGGCATTTGCAATGACAATCAATAAGTCGCAAGGCCAAACCATATCTGTTTCCGGCTAAGACTTGGGCACGCCATGTTTTTCACACGGACAATTATACGTGGCATGTTCTCGCGTCGGCAAGCCATTGAGATTATTTGTTTTGGCTTAGGAAGGATTGACAAAACATATCGTATACGCAATTGGTCTTCGTAATGAATATTGATTATCTTTGTTTGATTTTCATACTTCAGGATAAAAAATACATTACTTTTGTATGTTTAACTTTTGAATATGTAACGACCTGAAATAAAGAAATAAATGGCTATTGTTTTTTTTCATTGCCGATCACGGTATAAATCGCTTCATTCCCCTTTCGGTTATAGATCCCATCACTTACAATACATTCGTTATTTTGTAATTAAAAGACAAAATATTTACTAGAAATAAGTTATATGGTAAAACAATGCTTGCCGGGTCAGCTAGTTATTTACAAAATAAGCTGTTGCTTTTGTACCTGAATTATATAAAAATTAGCCTTTAAAGATTAAGTTCAAAAAAACTATACATACTTATTTATTAAAATATCTCTTGTTTTTTCATTGGATTTAATCAAAAGTACATACAAATTTGTTTTGTCTTATTACTTAATTTTGTTATACAAGCCTTACTATACATATGCGAAAAAAATTAGTTTTTGTATATCTTTTTTATTAGATTTAAATGACTTAAATGCGTAGGGAACAATTTGCAACGTTTCGGGAAAATCGGACTTTTTTAGTATGCGTAGGTATTTTTAAAAACATTTTCTGGCAACACTGTTGTAGACCCACCGATTGAACCAGAATCATTTCGATCTAACGACGTCTGTCCGTCACAGTTTTAAAGATAATTCAATGAAATTTGATACACTTTTGTTCTAATTGTCACAACGACCAAATGGTGGAAATGGGTCCATAATATCACAAAACCCCCATACAAGCTTCTTTTTGGAATATAGTCTTTGTGCCCACAAAACATCTTAGTACATTGGTATTTCGATAAAATTTGATAGAAACTTATTTTATTGCAATCTGAATTAACTTACCAAATTTTATTGGAATCGGTCCATATTTGGTAATAGCTCCTATACAAATAAAACTACCGAAAATAGCTATTTATTTCACAACTTCCATATAAATATTGGTATTGACATAAAAATTGACGACAGTAACTTTGAGTATAGCTATTATTTGTGTTGGTAGGCTTTATACATCGTTTCTATAAGCCCCTCCTAAAAATCCCTTTAAGACAAACATATAGTTAGATGAAGATATATAAATAATATTCGGCACAAACATATTTTTTTTTTACTACTATATAAACATCAAGAAATAACAACTGGTATTGAACGTTAAAATTTTACTAAGACTTTGAACATTTTTGGCAAAGCCAATAAAAAGCTAATTTCCATACTTTATTTTTCATGAAAAATATTGAAGTATTTAAAAATAATTTATATTTAAAATGCAGTAATAAGAAACAGCAATTTAAATTAACTTTAGTTACATTAAATATTCATTTTGCGAATACTGCCCCATTTCTATTACTATTTCATATTACTATTTTATTAACCCTTCGTGACCTTTAAATATAATGTGAGACTTTAAAAAATCTCCATGATTTCACAATTCATCTTTGTCTTTCCCTATACTAAAATCTTTTATGCCAAAAGAAATATTAAGTTTGTGTCCGAAACAAAAGTTTTCTTGTGAAAGTGAAAATTTTTGATATTCGATGACTTTATTAACATTGCCATTGATACACCTGTTCGAAATTTCCAAAAAAAACTTTTGAAAAATATTGAGAAACAAACTCGAATGAGAACAAATTTTGATTGGCGAGCTTAGTTAAAAAATCCTATATTTATATTGAGAATAATATTTGTTTATATTTAATTTTTTTAAGCTGTTACTAAAATTAATTTTCTTGGAATAAAATTTGTTGGACCAAAAAATGTTGAAGGAAATTTACGATTTTTTTTTTGATATATATGTTAGCGAAGGTATTTTTAAATAGATTTGCTGGCAACACTGATATATATAAAAATAGTCTTTATATTTAAATATTCCATTCGTTCCCTTGATCATTAATTGTAGTAACAGGTTATAAAAATATGGGAAGAGAGTTGAAGAACTAGACAAAGGAACCAAAAAAGGTTAGTAGTCTGTTTCTTAAGACTTGAAATTTAATCTTAAAACATGACTTTGTTTGATAAATTTTTACATACAATATTATCTGCTGTTTTCACAATACAAGTGATTGACCATGTAGTAAAATTACCATAAAAAGCACTCAGTCTTTTGAGTACTTTGCATATCAATTTTGCTACAGGTGGAATTACTGTTGTGAAAGCAGCACATTAATCAACTTACTGCCTGTTTTTCAAACTAAAATCATAATTTTCGTTTAGAAATTTATATTAAAAACAAAAAAAAAATTTAATTTTTTTTGATGTTTTTCCATATAAATTCACAAGCGAAAATTTTTATTTTATTTTGAAAAATAGGCAGTTAATTTCTTTTTCTTACTCCCAAGAAAAACTTTGTTGATTTTATTTTTTTTTTTTTTCTTTTTTTTGCTTTTTTTGCAAAAGTCTATTAAAACATCAAATCATAAGTTTCTTGTTAACAAAATAACAACAAAACAATGTAGGTGTCTTCAGTCTTTTTATAAAAAAACTAACATTTAAAGTTTTTGTCTTAAGTCTTAAGTTTCAAGTTTGCATATTAAGTCTTCTCGTTTTATTAATATTATGCGCTTGCGTCTTAAGTCCTTAAAATACAATATTAGTAAAGCAGGTTCGGGTCTAAGGTCTTTTCGGTAGTAATCGCTTTCAAGTATGTTTCTTAAGTCTTTCAATAAAATACCTCTGATTAGCTTAATTCAAGTTCGTTTCTTAAGTTTTTTTGAAAAATATGAAAAAAACCGGTGAAATTAAAATTTTTTAGAGAATTTGTTAAAAAATTTAATATTAAAGATATTTTATAATAGAATGTAAGAATTATTTCTATTTATGTGTTATTTGAATTTTTTGATTAATTGAGCACATTTGAAAAATAAAAATGGTTAATATTTTATGATATTTAATAATTTAACAAAAAGCGGAGAATTAATTCAACACATCTTCTAAGTAAAATAATCGCCAATATCACAAACAGGCAGCTTAAATACGTGCGAGCCATTATATTTAAAATTTCTTAGATCAAATTTCATAAATTTTTATTCATTCCGCAGAATTTGTGCGGACTACAAAACTTTTTGTGATAACACTGACTTTTCGTATAGTGTGGATACCTCTAAAAGACACCAGTTGGCAATACCTCAACTCAAATGCTAAGACATACATTAGGCATGTAACTTATTACAATTTTTGCAAATATGTTAATTATGGCATGCATAGTCGAATAGAGCATAAAAACCTTTGAACCCCCATTATATTTTTTTTTTTTTTTTTTGAAATCGTATAAAAGTTTCCGCACCAAACACAATTACTTTTTTTAAAAGATCATATAGCCATTTGCTTAATCATTAAATTTATAATTTTATGTGATATTATTTTGAGTAAAAATGTTTAAAAAAAGTGATTTAAGTGTGACATGCAATACTTATATGAATTGGTCCAAGCTTTTAAATACTTTTAAAAAATAAATATGTTCCCTATAATAACTTTAGAGTAATGCCAATACTCAGTAGCGCTCGTTGGAATTCTATAGCTATTCTGGCACTTTTTTTTATACATACTTGGTCCGGAATATCGATTGAAATTATTTTCCATTTGTATTTAATGCTTGGAGCATTGGTCTGGTTTTCTGATCATACTTTCAACAAAAATAATTTCGTCACACAACAAAAATCATTGTCCGGCTTTATCAAAGCAAATGAATGTTTTCTCAGACATTGTTTCAAAAAACTATCAGCTATTCAGGAAGTTCTGCGAAGCAACCTCTGCACAGAACGTGCAGTTAAAATTTCCCAAGGCATTTTGCTATTGTGTAAATCATCATATACTTTAAATTGAAAACAATTGAAAACATTTGTGTTGCAAAATAAAAATATTATAAAAACAAATTTGTTTTTTTTTCGGCACTGCCGAATATAGTACCTTAGCTATTTTCTTAATTTTTATTTTTATTATATGAAAAAAATGGATTCTTCGAATTAAGTCCCGTAAAGAAAAATACACAACGATTTGTAGGGACTTTGCTTAACTTTAAAAAAAAAATACTTTTTATTTTTCTCTTCGAAAATAGGAGGACTGAAAGGTCGGAGTTGAGGTTTTGGCACCGGAGTCGGAGTCGAAGTACCCAAAAACCTCGCGACTCCGACTCCAACATTTTCGGCATAAAAAATTTAAAAAAAATTTCTAATATTTTCCAAAATGAAAATTCTTCGAAATTGGCTATGCAATATTTTAAATATCGATTTGAAATTTTTACAGAATAATTTTTTTGCTATATATAACCATTTAAAAGGTACTGTATTAAAAAAAGAGTTTAAAGTAAAATAAAGACCAGCCTCATATATATTAAGCATAAATGTCAGAGCAGGAGTCGGAGTTGGAGTTAGAACTATTAGTTGCCGACCAAATGAAATTTATTGAAGTTTTCATTTAATTTTTTTTTCTTTTTTGTTTTCTTACAGGCCCTATTGTATTTTCAAGATCTGGTTAGATTCCAATATTTACAATTTAAGACTTAATAAGTAGAAATTTTTAAAACAGCAAAAAATTTAAACATAAACTCTTTGTTAATATTAAAAAAAAATTAAACAACACATAAAAATAATTTGGAATGTTGGAGCGATTTTATTAAAAAATTCATTTTATTTAAGAGTATCTTTTTGCATGTATCGATATTTTTACAATACAGTATTTAAATCTGGTCTCTGTTATCCAGGCGAATTTATATAGGTGGCCGTATCTGAGAGAACGAGAGAGAGAGAGAGTTATGCTAGCTATTCCTTTTGTGTGTATGAAGGTATATCCTACTAATATTATTAATGTAAATGTTTGTATGTTTTGATATTTGAAAGTTTAAATTTTTGTTAGTTTATAGCTCAATTACGCAACAACCACTTAATGAAATTGGATAAGAATCGGGTTAAAAATTGGTACGTTGGTACTTTATCTCTTTTTGATAAATTTGGTATGCATATTGCATATGGTCAGGAATAAATCGATGGTCTCAAGTAGAAAGGCCCTAACTCGCATTTTTTACGAAAGTGAGTTTTCCAGTTATTCCAATAAATTTTACACAAATACACCTCGTCACAAAAATTCATTACATTGTTGTAAAGAATAACGGCTTTACAAGCAGTTGTATGAGCAAGTTTACATTATGATACATACAGTTTCTGTTATGTTTTTACCTTCTTCTATACAGTTACAATTATTTGAGTTAGGGCCTTTCTACTTGAGACCAACGAAATGTTAAGAGGTAAAAACGGGATAAAAATGGAACTTGTTCTCTTTTCGATAAATTGTATATGCATACAGATTCTGGGGGCCTAAACTGAGGAAAAGCTGATAGTCTTGGTACTCTTTAAGCTTTAGTACCTTTCCTCTTTTCGAAAAATTGGGTATAGAGAAGAAAAATTGGGTTTAAAATATGGCCAGCGTTTTCAACTTTGAAATTTCAAAACGCACCGAAACGGCGAAAAAACGCGTCATTTAAGAAAAAACGCACCAAGCTTAAAATTTATTTTTTATTTAAAATTATAAATAAAAATTTTTCTTTACATAATACCAATTATCTACAACAAAAATACCGTTTTACTTTGTCACATACGATTTGGGTCGTCTTAACAATCATTACTTGTTGTAATTATTGTGGTCTGAAAAATTATTTGGTAAATATTTTGCACTGTTGAATGAAATGGTATTGAAACAGATGTATTTTTTTGTACAAAGATTTCTTCTAAAATTTAAAAATGCACCACGCACCAACAAAGGAATTTTTCGCACACAAAACTTAAAAAAGCACCCAAAATGGTGCAAAACTCACCGATTTGACAACGCTGCATATGGTCCAGATTAAAATATAAAGTACTTTTTATGGTAAAAACGGAAAAAATTCAAACCTTTTTGCCTTTTTGATAAATTTGGTATGGTATAGGTATAGGATTTAATGGTCCAGTTGCCGGAATAGACATATTTAGAGACCCCTTGCTTTTAATATGGACAGTTGAGTGTCGGGTGCTTAAGAGTATAGAGTGCTCAAGCTTCTATGTATGTATGTGTTGGCGAAAAATTGTAATTCCTATTTTAATATAAAATAATTATAGATGTAGAAAGTTACATAAAAATTCTGTACATTTTTATAGGATAAGCCTTTTCTTACAATCATGCTCTTATTTTCACGTGAACGTGAAAGCATAACTCTCTCTGTGGTCACCTGTATGAATTCGCCTTGTCTGTTTTTTTCTAAATCCCTTTATTTAGCACTGAAAAAATTGCTCGTATAAGATCTTAAAATTTTTAGAAATATTCTATAAAATTCTTTTAATTTATAAAAAATGTTTTAAAATTATAAAAGAGTAAAACTACTTAAAACATTACCTAAAATTGACTAATCCTTATATTTAAGAGTTAAGTTATATTGTTTTTAGGTTTTCGGAGCATTTAAAAAGTATAAAATAAAAAAAATTTCTTCAAACCTTTTTCTTATCTTAATTACTTACAAAAGAACATCACGGTCTTTAACGTTAATTTATGCATTTGGGTTATAAACATTTCAGCATAATTCAAAGACGTTCTAAAAACAATAAAACCATTTCCATGTTAAACAGTTAAACAATTGTAAATTTTTCTACTTAGAAGCAAAAACCAACAGCAAAAGTTAATTTAATTTTTTTTTTTTTTTCTAAAATAAATTTGTTAACCAAACCCATTACAAAAGCATTAAACAACAATAATGAAGAAAAAAATGAGAAAAACTGAAAATAAGCGAATGGCAATTCAAATTAAAAATATAACCAAATCAGTTAATTGACTCGATTAGTTTTGTTTGCCAAAAAATTGACTTCGAAATTCAAATACGTTTTTAACACGGATGGATGGTTAAACGTTCAAATTTAAATAAATCGAACAAATAAATGTAAACAACATTCAATATATTGTTGCATTTGGGCTAAAGACTAAACTCGATTACTACGAATATCTATTGCTGGTGCAAATACTACTGCTGCGGCTGCTGTTACCGCTAAAGCTGCGGCTACTGGCAATATGGTTTGTTGTTGTTTTACTTGCTTACGCTGAAGCTAAATCTAGAGCTGGAGCTGATGTTATTGGTGCCAGAGCACATTTTGTTTAATCGTTTTCAGGTGCTAGTTTCACAGATACTCGACACGTATTTGTGAGTGCCAAATGCATAATAAATAGCAGCATGCCTGACATTTAACAAGCGTGCAATATAATGAGGCAGACCGACTGCAAAATGATAATAAAACTAAAAAAAAAAAAATAAGAAACCACTACGTTACCAAGACTTAACTATGTAAGCAGTTAAGTACTTACTTGCACTACATAGACATCAACTTTGTTCGGCAAATAACAATATCAGCAGCAGCAGTGTTTACTAAAAAGCAATAGTTGTTGAGTTTTTACATTTAAATTGGTTAAATAGCAATAATAGCCCCAACAGGCAAATATGGAGGTGGTGGTGGTATTCTCTAATACTTTATCTTGCAGAGAAACAGGAATTTTATGAACTTGGAATTTCAATAGAGTTTGCCTGAAGAAAGTTTTTGGCGAAAATTAATTTCATATAGCTTTTACAAAATGGTTAAATGTACCTTCTTTCAAGCTTTTGAACCTTTAAATTTTATTACCCAACCTGCTACCCCTGTTTCTTTTATTCGCCATTTAGCTAAATTTTTCTTACGGAACTCTACACATCAATACTGCAGTCAATAAACTAAAACATTAAAAATTTTGTCGTTGGAGTAAAAACAACTTTAACGGCATATTTTAAATAAAAAAAAATCAGTCTTTTCCTCAAGACAAATTGACAAATTACCGCATTTGTTTGTAGGCTTTCAAACATTTCTTTAAACCATTACATTTTCACGTTTTTGTTAAGGTTTGTTAGAAAAAATTAGCTCTGGTTAAACCTTTTGTTATGGCATGTTATTGCATTACCCGGTTCAACTTTGACAGTTATTGACACACGCAAATAAATTCAATGCGGATGCGACTGTAAAACATAAAATAATATTCAGAATTAAATGCTGGGAGTGTATGGGAAATAAGAAAAAATTTCAAAACAGCATGCATGCAAAAATAAGGTGGATGCTTTAAAAATGTAAAGCTTAATTTATTAGCCCTATTCACAATTGTGTGCCAATGGTCTTGCCACATAGATTATGCAAAATTGTTGCTCTACACCAACAAAATATGTATACAGCAATGCACTTGCTACTCTTTTGTTAATATGCAATACTTAAAACCAATAGTTTATATTCAATCCACTTATGCAACACTTAATTACAAATCGTCAGCTGGTACTCAGCAACACTGTTTATCAATCAGCTGCGAATTACGTGTTTTGCAACAAGCAGTGTAAACTAAACCAAGGAGGTCACTCAAAATTGATAGAAAATACTTACAACTGCATGAACTTACAATTTCAAATACACAAGATTGTGAATAGGGCTGTTTTTAGGTAATTATGCAACATCAGCGGTAAAAAAAAAGTATAACTATGCAAGAAACCAACATAATTTTATTTCTACAACTCACGATATTGACAGTTTGGTTTCAATAATTTCTTTATAGTACACGCAGAAAAAAAACATGATTATGGTCCCTGCATTATCCACAAATAAACTCTTGTTGTTTTTAAAATTACTTTTGTTACGATTCATAAAATTTTGTTTGTATTCAAACATAAAATATTTACTTCTCTTGAAACTTTAGTTGAATTGTTTTCAATAATTTCTTAAAATTCTCACAATCTTTTCCCTTTACTGTTTTAGTAAACTTTTCCCGACTTATATGTAACACCAAAGGGTCGTGTTTTGTTTAATAAAATGTTTTTTTTCACATATTTATTTATTGAATCTTCACTCGATATTTGTAAGCTAACAATAATTATTATACACCACACCAAAAAATAATTTTCATATTTGAATACGAAAATCGCATATTTGATTAAAAAATTTTTTGAGTTTTCTGCGATGATAATTTTTGCGGTATTGATAAAAAAGTTTATACGTATAATTATTGTAATTTTAGTCAACAAACAAGTTTTTTGAGTCAATAAAAAAGTTGTTCCCCAAAAAAATTTTTTAAAAAAATGTCTACGTGATTTGTTAAAATAAATTGTTGGAAATGTTGAATATATCAAACAAAATGTTTATCGAATCTTTATTTATTTATTCATTAATTATGATGTGCTAAATTCCCAATTTTTATTCTTTGATAAATACACTAACAATTTATTGTTAGGGGATAAACTAGTTTCTATGCGCATTTCACTGATTGCTTAGGCCAGATCATCAGGAAACCTTTTTCCAAAGACTTTGGAAAAACTTAGGATGTTTTACAAATAAAATTGTAAACCGAATGAGAATTACATATACTCAACTCTTATTTGCATCGATATTAAGGCTAATAAAAAAATGGACAAGGGGTGTAAAAAAGCTGTCTTTAGTTTGATTAAAATTTTTTTTTAGTGAATATGAAGAAATATGTATCAATTCCATTATTAAATATGTTTTATTGAGTGCTATTTTGCAAGGTGCAATTTTGATAAATCATGTAAAAAGTTTGTTTATTTTTAACAAACTGTGTTGTTTAAAATTTTCTTGAGATATTTTTTTCTGTGTAATGAAAATCTGGCATTTTATCGTGAAACTGTTTTTCAGTGAAGAAGCACTTTTCTGGCTCAACGGATACGTTAATTAACAAAATTTCCGTACTTGGGCTGATGAGCAACCCGAAGAGTACCAAGAGCTACCATTAAATCCATTACAAACAACGGTATAGTGTGGTCTTTGGGCTGGTGGAATCATTGGTCCATATTTCTTCAAAAATTAGGAAAATCAGAATGTTCCTGGCAATGGTAACCGTTGTCGGACCATGTTAACGGACTATGTCCTTCCTGAAATACAAGCGCATCGTCTCGGCCAGCTCTGGTTTCAACAAGGTGGCGCTATGAGCCATACAGCGCATGAAACAATGACCTTGTTGAGAAATCATTTTGGTGAGCACTTAATTGCACGTTTTGCTATGGTAAATTGGCCACCTAGATCGTGCAATATCACCACAACTTTGGACTATTTTCTCTGGAGATATGTAAAGTCGTATTTCTTCAGGAATATTATAAGACAATCTACAGTCTTTTATTTTTTTGTAAATATTTTTATTTTTTTAAAAGAAATATTTATTACAATTAAGTCTTTAATAAAAAAAAACAGAGACATATCTGTATACATATACAAAAACGAAAGATTATATTAAGTAATAAAATATTGTAGTTTATATTTGGTTCGACTTGAGGTCATTTATTATAAATTAAAAAACAATTTTGAATTTAATTTTTAATATTTTTATTTTTGTACCCAATATTTCGAGGCAACTCCGTTGCTCATCTTCACGGGATCTAATCAAAAATATAAATAACTAATATTGTTTGGTGTTTTTTCTAATAATTTATAAACAATAAATTTGTGTATATATTTTTGATTAGATTTTTTGATTAGTACTATAACTTCCTTATTTCTCAACCGATTTCAACAAATGACATCTCATTTTACTCAGAAAAATACTGTCTTTAAACTAAATTTGGAAAAAAGTCACGTAGAAATTTTAAAAGTTTAAAAAAAATGTTCCATATAATTGAAAAAAGCTATTCATATTTGTGCTAATATTGTATGAGAAGTATATATATTTAAAAAGAACAATTATTTTGCTTTCCAAACCCGTTTGAATTTCAAAAATCGGTTAATAAATAAAAAAGTTATAAATGTTTAAAAGTAGAAGCCTCAAAAAAATTTGTTTGGTCCATAACTCGGGAATTTGAAGGTATATTGAAACTTTTAAGCCCGGATTCGTAACATGTTCACCAACACCTTTAACGCACACTAGGACATTTCAGATGTGCTTTTCGAGTGTAAAATCCAAAAAAATTTAATAATCTACTTTGAATATACTGATATTGTAATTTGAGAAGATCAAGCCTTATTTCTAATTCTTTCTCAGAACTTGCAATAATTCCAAAAGATTCTTGGGAATATAAAATTTCTTTCTTTGATTTTGGCGCCCAAATCACCAGTATCTTTTTTTTTGCGGAGGAAACATAATATGCAAACCGTTTATATTCTAAAATTAATAAGTTGTTGATCTATAAAAAATACCAATAACGTTTTACCTTCATCACATGGAATTATATCATTTTATAGCTTAGAAGCAAAAGCACCCGAATCTTTTGTTTTAAGAACGTGGATATATCCTTTTTTCATAGAGTGACCATTTACATGATAAATCTTTAGCTTCAACATATTTTAACTGAAAATCCATTTGAATCTGTAATAGACAAAAAAAATACATATTTGTAAGACGTATGTATGAAAATAAACTAAATTTGTTTTTTGTACTGACCATTTTCAATCCAAATAGCTTTAAATAATCTGACCATTGTTTTACTATTTCATCAGTTGTGTTGGACTCCTCTCTTGCACAGAAAACGGGCTTTTATCAATTAAAAAAATGGTTTAAAAAGTATTTAAATTTAATTAATGTGATAATTGAATCAATTATTTTTTTAGTTGAAAGAATATTAAAAATTTAATTTTGATTTAATTAACATTTTAGTTGTTTTTAAATAAATTTTCAATTAAAATTCTAATTAAATAACAAAAAATCTTAATTGACTTTTTTCGTTTAAAATAAAATAATTTGAACATGTAGAATTGTTGTTGGGAACTGTCAATATTTATTTAAATAAATTAACACATTGTTTGAAATGGCAAAGTTTTTAGATCACTTTTTTAATTAAAATTAAAAATATCATTTATTGAAAATATTTTTTCAAAATTTTTAAATTTTTAGTAATCAATATAATCATTTTGGTAATAGGTGCAAAGTCAAAAATTAGTTTGCTTGATATTATGAATTTGGAATAAATTTTGTGATTGGAGAAATTTTATAATTTTTTCTGTGCACTTTTTAGCAGCCACGCATGGCTGTTATGTATTGTTTGCGTACTTCGAGAAATATGCGGTCAATGAGAGAATTTTGCGAATCAACGATATTACAAAAATTAGGGGGCAATTTTATGCATTCAGTATTTTAGTAGACAGCAACTTTTCCATCGCCGATATCTAATAATAAGTCCGAGAACGTGCTAGCGGATGGTTGTTGCAGCATTTCGAGCTGGAGTTTTTCCAGATTTCGCCGCAGTGACGATGATTTCAAGCAAGCATTGATCCTATCAGTGTAGGATGAATTTGTCTTAATTGACACAAAGAAGTGTGACACAAAGAATGCTGACGAAGACCGTAACGGGCCAGAAAATAATTGTAAATTTTTCTGTACATACAATATACTTCATTGATATCCATAGGATAGCTAAGGTAAAATGTAACAAGAAGATACAAGATAATAGTCTGGTAGTGTATAAAGTCATTCCTAAAAATTGAAGGAATAGAACTATTACAATAAGCTTTAAAAAATACTTAACTGAAATTTAACTCATGGAATAAATTCGAAAAATAAAAGAAATAAATAATTCCCAGATTCTATTTAATAAAAAAAAATATTTACTGTCCGTTCGCCGATATCGAACGTTAACGTTCGCATAGTAAATAACATTTAAAACAAAAACAAAATTTCAAAAATTGTTTTTGTTTTAAATGTAATTTTCTATGCGAACGTTAACGTTCGATATCGGCGAACGGGCAGTTATTATTTGTATAATGTAAATTCGGACTTACGTTATCGGTCGCTTGCATTGTCGATCAACTTGTTGTGCTGAAAATTGTTAGTGGGCCGCAAATTAGCTGTTTGTCGTTGAAAATGCAAGCGAACGATAGCGGTTCACATCGGGGGCAACAAATCCCAGGACCAGTTCTGTTAAAACAATTGACACAAATTTTACGCAGGGTTCTGTTAAAACAATTGACACAAAATTCGCGCAGGGTATATTTATATTATATTGAAGATTTCTTCATCTATGACCTTTAAACCTTTTGGGTAAAGTAAAGCAAATTCTTAGTGGTATTTAATTCCAAAAGATAACGCTGAACTAAATATGAGAATGTAAAATTCTAGTAATAATCCTAAAATGTTAAGACCCCAAGATCGGAGTTTATAATATTAAAATTTTGTGTTGCAGATAGAAAAAAAATTGGTTATAAGCAGGGCCTGACTTTTATGCAGTTAAAATCGTGTTTTATGCGCATAAAAACATTATCTGAGCTTTTATATTTGATAAATTTTCCTTGTTAATAAAACTGCAAAAACTGCTTCACCATCCTTAAATCCTTCCTCCACATCCTTAAATTGGTCGACATTTTCAGCATAATACATAACTGTGTTCAACCGCGTTCCCCACCTGGTTGTAATAGGATGTTGAGGAAGAAATAACTCGGGATAATTCTCTTAATATCCGGCAAATCGCGACGTGCTTTACAAAATATTTTTTCTCATAAGAAATCTATTTCATCTTATCTCTTCTGCAACACGGTGCATCGCAAGATAAAACAAATTTTGTTTTTAAAAAAATATGCAATGTCAGCAATATATGCAAAAATATGTAATCACAGCAAAATATGCAAAAATATGCACTAACAAATCGATGTCATTTTACTTCAAATTTCATGATTCGCAATGATATTAAGTTAATGTAGATCTCAGACTGGCGACAACAAATATGCATTGACATAAAATCTGGGCCTTGGTTATAAGACTTTAAATGTCCAAATTCAATTATGTAAGGGTACTTTCATAAAGATTTTAGAGTCTAATCTGCTTTTTAAAATATTACAATTTCTCTTTGCTACATCTAACGTTCTTAACCAACAAGATGATCCCAAGCCTTTAAAATAAATGTTTCCACATTATTCTCTACGCACCTTTCAAATACAAATTGAAATCACAATTATGTTTGTCTAATTAATTTTAGGCCCATCCCCCCTCTCTTTATCGTTTACAAACATTTATTTATTGCCAATATTTTTCTTGAAATGTGGTTTTCAATTTTATTACCATGAGTTACACCTTCTTCTTTCCCATGTACTCATTCCAATAATACAGGTGCAAAATTTTATAAGAAAAGACAACAACAAAAAAATCGAAAATACAAAACAAGCTTCTGGTATGTAGATGTCTGACATTGATGACTGCTGGTAAGTATTGTTTGTATATGTATGTACGTATGTGCGTTCATATGACTGGTTAATGGGGGTCAGTGAGACTAACTAGCCAAGTAAATGAATATTAAATGCGTTTTTATTGCAAAGATCTCCTTAGCTGAGTATTTTGGCAAGAAAAATTGTTTATTTTGTTTTCGTACACAATTTAAATTTGACATTTACATACATAATTAAAATTAAGAAATGTTTTAATGGCAACATTTTCCTAACAATGACAGTTAACATAAAATTTATGATAATTGAAAAAAAAAATGTGTGAAAATATTGAGTGCGTCAATAAATGCAAGCAAGGTACATTTACACAAGGTAGACTCATTAGCGGACAGACATAAGCCCCAATTGTCAAATTTCGTATGTATGAGCCAAAATATGTCCATGTGTGCGTTAAATTGTTTTTGTTTTATATGGAGACAATTTTGACAAGTCGGGTAATTTTGTAATTCTCTCCCAAATGAGCCCACCTTGTGTTAATGTACCTTGAGTGCAAATGTTACTTCAGGCTGTCCCTTAAGATTATTTTTTTTTTAAATACAAATTTTATTTTTTCGTTTTTTGATAATCCAGTAATAACAAAATCTTATTTTACTTTTTTACATACGTGAATGAGTATTGAAAATCTTTTTTATTTTCTTATTTTTATAAAGCAAAATTGTGTCTGCAGTTTGCTGTCTTTTAAAACGAAATAGTTGCATACATAAATCACCTTCACCCTTACACTCACCTTAACTGGGTTACTTGGTCTTTTCTAGACTCAAGCGTTTCGTTTTGGTTCTTTTTTCCTTTAACTTTTTTCTGTTTTTGTTTTTATATATTTTTTATATGAAATTTTATCGTGGCCTTGGTTAGAATACAAATAGAATGGTGTTGTTCTTAAGATGGTAATTGTTTTATAAACAAGATCTTATGGCTGAAAACAATTTTAAAATTTGTTTACATGTCAGAGGTGGGCGATAAGGGGCACAAGAAAAATTAAATTGGTTTTAAGTAGTTTTAGGATTTCTCATAACCTTATTAAGATGAATCGTTGTTCAAATATATATCTGTATAAAGGACGATTTTTATCATTCAAATTTATGCTAAAGGGCAATATGACCACTAATTGTAGTCGTTTTTTTTTTTTTTTTTTTTTTTTTTTTTGAAACCAGAGTCTCTGGCGGGAACCGAACCTGCAACCCCGGCACTGATTGACTAGCTCACTACCAGTTAGCCTACCGGGGCACCCCGGGGCTCTACACATCTTATATAGAACTCACATCATCTCAATTTGGATTTATTAGTATGACGTAGTTTTATTTTGGAGTGAACAAAGAAATATATGACAAATATATATTTTAACGTAGCCCTAATTTGGCTTGAATCGTATGTTTTTGTATGTTCCCAATGTGGACTAAATTGTAGGGACTTACTTCGAATTTATGTTTTTACGAGAGCGGATCAATAAGTCCGTGACATTTTGAATGAAACACAGTTTTTTTTACAAACGTTCCTCCAATTTGTGTATCCCTTCCAAATAATAGGATTTTTCGAGGTCCATAAAATAGGCATTTGTTTGACCAATAACTTCATCGTTGGAGCTTAATCTCTTTCACCGAGCCATTTCTTTTGGTTCGAAAATAGGAAATAGTCACTGGGGGCTAAATCCGGAGAATATGGCGGATGAGGTACCAATTCGTAGCTCAATTCATGTAATTTTGCCATTGAGACTGCACCCGTGTTTTATCTTGCATCCCAAAAAACCGTTGCCATCGCCTTATTGGCCGCCAAACTTACTTTGGCCTTCTTCGGAGCCGGTTCACCCGGAGAAACCCATTGTTTAGACTGCTGCTTGATATCCGGAGTGTTTTAATGGATCCATGTTTCATCCACAGTTACAAAACGCCGCAAAAACTCATTCGAAATGCGGTTAAACAACTCCAAACAATCCTTTAAAGTTGTCACACGATTACGTTTATGGTCAATTGAGAGCAAACGCGGCACCCATCTTGCAGACAGCTTTCTTAAACCCATCTGATCATTTAAAATCGAAATCACACTGCCATATGAAATGCCTATGGGAGGTGCCAGCACCACATCGTGTATTTTTTCGACATTTTCGGGTGTATTGACTTCAATTGGCCGTCCAGAACGTTTAGCGTCATTTGTACTTCTGCGACCACAACGAAAATCAGTAAACCACTTTTTTACCATTGAAACCGATGGTGCAGAGTCCCCATAGTATTTATCAAGCTTTCTCGAAATTCACTTTTTTCATTTTTAAAAAAATCCACGAGGTTGTATGTTTTAAACAGCTGTTTAACGCAAATTAATGACGGAACTTGCTCAAAACTTGACATTTTGAATGAAACACAGTTTTTTTTACAAACGTTCCTCCAATTTGTGTATCCCTTCCAAATAATAGGATTTTTCGAGGTCCATAAAATAGGCATTTGTTTGACCAATAACTTCATCGTTGGAGCTTAATCTCTTTCACCGAGCCATTTCTTTTGGTTCGAAAATAGGAAATAGTCACTGGGGGCTAAATCCGGAGAATATAGCGGATGAGGTACCAATTCGTAGCTCAATTCATGTAATTTTGCCATTGAGACTGCACCCGTGCTTTATCTTGCATCCCAAAAAACCGTTGCCATCGCCTTATTGGCCGCCAAACTTACTTTGGCCTTCTTCGGAGCCGGTTCACCCGGAGAAACCCATTGTTTAGACTGCTGCTTGATATCCGGAGTGTTTTAATGGATCCATGTTTCATCCACAGTTACAAAACGCCGCAAAAACTCATTCGAAATGCGGTTAAACAACTCCAAACAATCCTTTAAAGTTGTCACACGATTACGTTTATGGTCAATTGAGAGCAAACGCGGCACCCATCTTGCAGACAGCTTTCTTAAACCCATCTGATCATTTAAAATCGAAATCACACTGCCATATGAAATGCCTATGGGAGGTGCCAGCACCACATCGTGTATTTTTTCGACATTTTCGGGTGTATTGACTTCAATTGGCCGTCTAGAACGTTTAGCGTCATTTGTACTTCTGCGACCACAACGAAAATCAGTAAACCACTTTTTTACCATTGAAACCGATGGTGCAGAGTCCCCATAGTATTTATCAAGCTTTCTCGAAATTCACTTTTTTCATTTTTAAAAAAATCCACGAGGTTGTATGTTTTAAACAGCTGTTTAACGCAAATTAATGACGGAACTTGCTCAAAACTTGACATTTTGAATGAAACACAGTTTTTTTTACAAACGTTCCTCCAATTTGTGTATCCCTTCCAAATAATAGGATTTTTCGAGGTCCATAAAATAGGCATTTGTTTGACCAATAACTTCATCGTTGGAGCTTAATCTCTTTCACCGAGCCATTTCTTTTGGTTCGAAAATAGGAAATAGTCACTGGGGGCTAAATCCGGAGAATATGGCGGATGAGGTACCAATTCGTAGCTCAATTCATGTAATTTTGCCATTGAGACTGCACCCGTGCTTTATCTTGCATCCCAAAAAACCGTTGCCATCGCCTTATTGGCCGACAAACTTACTTTGGCCTTCTTCGGAGCCGGTTCACCCGGAGAAACCCATTGTTTAGACTGCTGCTTGATCTCCGGAGTGTTTTAATGGATCCATGTTTCATCCACAGTTACAAAACGCCGCAAAAACTCATTCGAATTTCGGTTAAACAACTCCAAACAATCCTTTAAAGCTGTCACACGATTACGTTTATGGTCAATTGAGAGCAAACGCGGCACCCATCTTGCAGACAGCTTTCTTAAACCCATCTGATCATTTAAAATCGAAATCACACTGCCATATGAAATGCCTATGGGAGGTGCCAGCACCACATCGTGTATTTTTTCGACATTTTCGGGTGTATTGACTTCAATTGGCCGTCCAGAACGTTTAGCGTCATTTGTACTTCTGCGACCACAACGAAAATCAGTAAACCACTTTTTTACCATTGAAACCGATGGTGCAGAGTCCCCATAGTATTTATCAAGCTTTCTCGAAATTCACTTTTTTCATTTTTAAAAAAATCCACGAGGTTGTATGTTTTAAACAGCTGTTTAACGCAAATTAATGACGGAACTTGCTCAAAACTTGACAGTAGTCTATTAACAGGTGGTACTTGATGGAAGCAGTGCATTTCATGTAACTACGAGGGAAGTTCGGACTTATTGATCCGCCCTCGTATGTATAATATTTTATGCAGAGTTTTTATTTAATCGCAGGTCTTTATATAATTTGTATTTGGTTATTATTTTAGTTCTCTTTACGATCCTAATTTTTATTAATCCATAGGGCTTTATAATATCTTAATTTTGATTTGATCACAAGTGTTTATCCAGACATGATTTGGATTAAATGATATGTTCTTATAGAGTATCAATTTTTTTTTAATCGCTGTTTTTTGCTTTAATGTTGTCACGATTTGGGTTTGATTATAAGTATTTATACACTTTTAATTTTAATTATATTTGTAAAGGGTACTTTATACTATCACACAAGTCTTACGTATTTTTAGGAAAGTACAACCCTGTCATGAAAAGTTGTTATTGTTTTTTGAAAATTTTCCAACAATAATTTCATCAAGTAACCAGTTTCGTCAAAATACATAAGATTTGTGTAATAGTGTGAAGCGGCCTTTAGTATTTTAATAAACACAACTTTATCGCAGGTCTTTATACTTGCATAGGTCCAAATTGAATTTCATCCTAGGTCTTTATATATTCCCAATTTGGATAAAATATGGCCTTTTATAATCCTTATTTTATATTAATCAAAGATTATATTTCGATTTAGTCATAAGTACTTTCATAACGCAATTCAAATCAAATCACACTTTTTTATAGTCACAACTTCGATTTGTCTTTATATAGGTAAAGTTTAATTTGAAATTTAACATTAATTAGTTAAATTTATTCAACAAAAAGATATAATTTAGTTGTGTCTTAGGTCATCCTCATATGAATTGAATAGTAGATAATTATAAAGTCTCAATTAAGTTTTTAAAGGAATTTCTTATACAGACCTAATAAAGATTAAATCGAAGGTCAAAATAAAAACTTAATGTAATTGTAATCTATCCTTATTTATCGTTGGTCTCATGCGAAATTTAGCCCCTAATCATGTAAAACGTAGCGCAACGCCAAGGAATAACATTGAAAGCACAAACAGTGCCATAAATATTTTGTAATTTTGTTATTGCTTTCTATAGAAATTCATGTATCGTTTTGAAATTCTGAACGGCCCAAGTTATGCAGCGTTTGAAATTTTAATAACAATAACAAAATTACAAAATATTTATGGCGCTGTTTGTGCTTTCAATGTTATTCTTTGGCGTTGCGCTGCGTTTACATGATTAGGGCTTTAAGGCCGCTTTAGCCGACCGTAAATGTAATGAAATGCAATGTAACGTACCGTAACGTACTGTAAGCTCGTTTGTGCACTTATAGAACATGTAAGAACGTGTCATCTGTTTTTCAAAAACATAAACAAAGAAGCATAAGTATACATAAAACAACACACACTGTGATGGGAATTTAAAATGTTCAAATGGTGACCGCTTTGTAGGAAAAGTACCAAGTGATTTAAACGGTATTAAAAATGTATTTATTGTATGTATAAATACATAAATGATTTAATGTTTGTTATTTATATTATAGATTTACGCAAATATGTATTATAGCACATACATACACGTGTACTTACATTATTTTGAAAATGTGCTTACACAAAACTAGATTTTGATACCAATAAAAACCACAGTTTTTATTGTTTGTGCATACGTATGCATTTTTTATTTTATACATCTAAACATATATTTCGTCCCCTTAATAAAACAATAGTGTATACGCATGTACACCATTATTTTTTTATTGCATAATAAGAATCTACATAACTGATTCTAAATGTGGTCAAAATTTGGTGAAATTCTACTTCCACAAAGTGGGTCAAAAGATCAATTGAAATATTAGCGTATAATTGCGTGTTTAAAATTTTTCATTAATAATTGTGTAAGTGCAGGTATGGTGTTTTAATTAGTTGTTACTCTGAATATAGTTTATAAGAAAAATAGTGTATAACAAGCATACACTTTTTTATTATTTACTATTTTTATTATTTCATAACAAAATACAATCGAAAAATGACGTAAATTGATATACACAATTTTTTAACAATACAATATTTGTAGTCAATCTGTATGACACTTATACACTATTTTATATATCATACAAAATTTCTCTGTGTGTTAAACGGTTGACGTATACAATAGCTTAAATCCTGTTTACACTGTTAATGTCAACTCTTTGATACAAATTATAAAATAAATAAAATAGCATAAGTGACATCATGTACTTTAAATCCCATTTATTTGCAATTGAAGCACTTGTAAATTAATGAAATATCATCTACTAGTAGCCTGATTATTCCACCACATATTTAAATGACCACAACTAAAAAGCATCGATTATTTTCTGGAATATTACTGTTTTCCTAGTTGTCTAATAACACAAAAATTTTAAACTCCATTTTCTCGAAATGGCAAAAAAATTATACACTATTGTTTTATTAAGGGGACGATTTGTATCAATGATAATAAAAATATATATTTGTAAATAATTTTGTCAAAATTTCACGAATATTATTACTGAAAAAAGTACAAAAAAAAAGAGTGAATTTACCCGCATTCCATTTAAAATACAAGCAGTCTATCACTATCTACAACTGTCACGTAATCTCGTAATGAAATTCTATATTCTACAGGTTGGCACGTTACAGTTAAGTGACATTACAGTCAGTTAAGCATTTGTATTGCTTTCCATATAACAGAAACGATCAGCTGTTTACTTTACATTTACATTTCTACATTTACGGTCGGCTAACGCGGCCTTTAGTTTTTAGTTATTCCTCGTAATGCGAATGTATCAATAAGTAGGATTGCATTATTCGACTGTGCCGAATGATACCCTCCACCGACAGTTAGAATATTTCCGGAGTGGGCTTTATATGGTATCTATGGTAAATTACCGATCTTCACTAAATTTGACAATGTGGTTTCTTGTCCTATAAAACTGGAACGTACCAAGTTTTATTACAGAAGCATTATTTGTAACGGTTGTATGCGTACTAAAGTGATTTCCGAGAGTAGGCTTTATATGGGACCTATGTTAAATTATGGACCGATCTTCACGAAAGTTGAAAGTGGGATTCATTAGTCAAATGAAACTATGACGTGCCAAATATTACCACAATAGCGTTTTTCATTACGTAAAGTACTTTCCGATAGTGGGCTTTATATAGAGCCTATTGTAAATTTTTGGGCGATCTTGACTAAATTATTTATACACAGAAAAAATTAAAAGTTTTCTCTAATCTCCAAATTTATACCAATTTCATAATAACAAGCAAACAAGTTGTTGATTTTGCACCTATTACCAAAATGATTATATTGAATACTAAAAATTGTGAATATTTTTTTCAGTAAATGATATTTTTAATTTTCATTTAAAAAATGATAAAAAAAAACTTTGCCATTTCAAACAACTTGTTCATTTATATAATTAAATATTGGCAATTCTCAACAACAATTCTACATGCTTAAATTATTTTATTTTATACGAAAAAGTTAATTAAAATACATTAATTAAATTAATTAAAATTTAATAATAATAATTAATATTTTAATTAAAAATTATGCTAATGACTTATATGCTGCTAAGCTGCTATGTAACGTAAATAGTAGCGAAGAAAGCTGCTAAATAATGAGTGAAAGACGTTATTTATATTGAAAATGTGAGCGAACTTTTTACTGGGTAAAAACAGTTGAGCACATTGGGTGTCACTGACCTACATTAGAGAACATTAGGCAGAATTTGCTTGGTAGTCGCTTTTTAAGCGAATTAAGCAAGGGCTCAAGGTGCATCCTTGAAAACTTGTAAGGGTTCGTATTGTACATGCCCTGGACATAGGGGTATGAGGTCATAGGCACATTTATAGTCTTTTTGATTCGTTCTAATTTCCTTTTAACTTATATTTATTATTTCCAAAAATTTTATTAATTAAGAGATTTGCAATAAGCCCAAAACCTGTTTGGGTGGAGATGCAAAGCGTGTACACGCAGAAAAAAAATATGGTTGGAGGGTAACCATATTCTAAGAGCCACATAGTATGGTTGGATTTTAACAATGTTGATCTTTCGGGCTACCATATTATGGTTAAATATGACCATACTATGTTTAAAATTACCAATAATTTGCCCGCATTCAACCATAATATGGTCAAAATTAACCATAATTTGTTGAAAATAAACCATATATTGGTCAATATTCAACAAAATAATGGCCAAAATTAACCATATTATGTTCAAAATTAGCCACGGTATGATCAAATTTTGTAGGATACGTACAAAACTGACCATACTATGGTAACAATTAATATTAATAAAGTCAATGTTAACCATATTATGGTTATTTCAGCCTCTTTACTAATTTGCTTATTAAATGACAATTTTTAATTTTACTTCGTTTTTTACTCTTATCAAGTGTTATTTTCCACTTTTAAAAGCAACCTGCTTTTATTTCATGTCCCAGCCTGTGACGGCATTCATTAGCATTTATTTTGTTTAACTGGAAAATTTGTGTATTTTAATCAGTAATTAAAATACAGTGATTGGGAATTTTAAAAAAACCAAGCAAGATGAATTTGAAAGCATTCAGTTATTGTAGAGAGCAAAACAACCATAAAATTGTTTCTTTAAAAATATTATTTTAAATATAAAATTAAACATACGAGTACAATGTTATAAAATATTATAATTTTTAACATATGTCTTTTGTTACTATTAACCATAACATGTTTGGTGACAACCATAATATGGTTATGGATTTTGGATGGATGAATTAACCCAAAATATGTTATAGTAGTAGTTATAGTAACCATTATTTGTTTAAAAGTATAGTTGTAGCTTTATTTTTTTAAAACATTATATTGTTAAATTTAACCATATTTGAAGTTTGAAGGGAGGTAAACACTTTATTGTTAAAAAGAAACAAAATATTATCAATCGTGAAAAAAGTAATGTTAAAAACAAAAATAGTTTGTTTGTTGCCATTGCGGGTACCATAATATTTTATTTATTTTTGACCATACTTCAACCATTTTTTTTTTTGCGTGTACTTTGCATCAACCATCTAACAATGTTATAACATAATCTAGACAGTTATAACATTGCATTGCAATTTTTTTTTTTTTTTTTTTTGAAATCAGATATCACAAAAATCCCGTGCTTTAATTTAAGATAGCAAGCACTCCGTTTCAGAAAGTATTCTTATATAGAAGCGAATGGCAAACATAAGCGCTTTTAAATTTGTTCACGTGTTTTATGTGATTTAAAGCATTTTTATCAGAATTTAGTAGAGTTTTTTATTCCCGCACTTTTTGGATACCAGGGAAAGCGGGAAATAAAAATCAAATTCCCGGGATCCCGGGATTCCCGCCCAAAATGTTGTATTTATTTATTTACTTATTTCTCCAATGAAACTAATATTTCTAATTGGATATTACGCTTAACATAATTAAACCTGGTATCTATTATATAACCAAACCGTAAAAAATTTAAGATTCAAATTATTTGAAGACACTTAAGAGGTTATATTGATGCCAATAGGATAATATAAATCAATATACGTATATACATTTTCAAATTAAGAGCTTATTTGCATAACAAGAATCAAAGAATCAAAGTATTAGTCTAATGGGAATAAAATTTCTGGAAAAGTGATTAGGAACTAAAAGCTCAATATTACGAAGAAGGAATTCTGAAACAATTTTACCGTTAAACAAATTCAGCAGAAAGGAGAAATTTGATTTACTACATTTATTTAATAACATATTTTTTACAATTTTATACCCCTTAGTCAGCAGTGGTGTATGCAGGAATAATAATGGTGTTTTCTTTTCTACATAAAATGTTACATTTTATTTAAAAAAATGCAATTTGGTGTTTGTTTCTTAAAAATGCTTCGCTCCCTATAAGGGTGGATTGTTTTATTTTAAAAAATGCCCCCTTACTAATGGCATAAGGCATTGCACTTTATGCCCCGTATAAATGACAGTGTTGATAATGGCCTGTAAAAAGATGGCTTAAGTTGGGAAAAAATCGCCACGAATCAGGACAGTAAAAATTTAAAATTTTAATAGTTATTTTTTATATTATTTAATGATCAAAACATAAGAAAGCATTACATTGTATATGATGGGTTGTCAGTGATTTAAAATTTAAGCGAATTCGGTGTTATAAAATGGTTTTTGAAAAAAACGTTAAATCAAGAAATCTGAAAAACTTGGTGTTAATAATTCAGCAATCTGGCAAAGGTATTTTCTTGTTTATATGTATATTTTATAAAAAACAAACTAAAGAAATTGGAATTTCGTCATTCATTTTGTTAATTTATTTATGTATTTAATATCAATCTATTGACAAATTTTGGTTTATGTATATTGTTTTTTATATTTTGAAGAACAAACTTTTTAATTTGTACATATTTTTTTACATTTTGAAGAACAAACTTTATGTCATCTGTTAAAAACAGGGCGGTCCAATTTTGTGTTTTGTACACGTCAAAAAAAAATTGCATTATTACAGGGTCGGCAAGACATTTTATACATGCACCTTTTAAAGGTAGTATTTTTTTTTTTTTTTTTGTAGAAAAGAAAACACAATAAAATTGCTATTCCATGTGATTTTTTTTTAATATTCATCTAAGGTCCCATAAAGTATTTGTATTATTAGTCCTTTATTAATTCTAAGCCGATTTTGCCAATTGGGAGTCAAATTGTTTCTAGATCTTCTAGGCTGTTTGGGATTGAATTCCAGCAGAATCGCTTCAGTAGGAAAAGAGTTATGCACCCAAATGTGCAACTACCTCCCTAAAAACTAACATAAATTTGTGGCGAGATGCACACAAATTTCTACTTTCTAGTTTCATAAGACTCAAAATCACTTGAAATGCCGGATATGAAACACAAACAATTTACTATGCCCTTAACCGCAAAGATTTATAATAATGTTGTAAAAATGACACTTCAGTTTTTTAGTACAACAAATAAAATTTCGTGATGATAGGTCTATAATTCATCTTAGGCCCAATATGAAGTCTATTCTCAAAAACTAGTTTAAAAGCCTTAAACTGTAGGGAATTTAAATATTGTGATGAAATTAAGTTGGATAAAACAACTGAAGACACAAGTCTGACATAAATTTACTTAAGTTTTAAATAAATAGTTTCTTCAAAATTTCCCGGGAATCCCGCAATAAATTCCCGGGAAAGCGGGAATTGAAAACGACTGAAAATCCCGGGAATTCCCGGGACGACAAATCCCGGGAACAAACTCTAGAATTTAGTCTTACAGCATTTGAAAAAGATCTATGAAAACTAAAGTGTTATTTTGAGAATTATTTTTCATTTAACTTATTTTGCTATCATAAAAATTTAGTTTGCTCAACTCTGTTTTTAAATTCAGTTGTTGTCATTCTTTAGTTTTTTTTTTTTTATTCTTTCCTATTACCACAATCATCAAGGTTACTCAATTAAAAGTGACATTTTGCAATAGATTTTATTTATTTAATTTTTTTTTTGCCGTTTTGTATTTTACAATTTGTGATTCTGAATGTAAAAGTAATTTTTCTACACACTAAGAGATCACAGAGTGAACCAAAAAATTAAATACAAAATTGGTAAAAAAAAAAACTTGCTAACATAAATGTATAGAACTAAAATGTTTTTTATTTAATTAATTTAAAATCTTATCCATAAGGCTCTTTTTTAATGACTGGCTTCGTCAACAAATCATATTGCTTTTTTAAAAAAATAAATTGACAAAAACTTAACTGATAAAATAACACAGAAAAAGTTTTCAAAAAGCAAAAAAAATCAAAAAAAGATATTTTCGATAAAACGTTTCCATTACTTATCTTTAAAAGTCACATTTAATAGAAAATTTACTAATCAGATAGATTAATATAATTTTTTAAACATTTAATTTTTTGCAAAGTTTACAAAAGCTTTCACATTAAAGAGACTGTTAATAAACCTTAATTTAAAAATGCTTACTTATAAAAGTTATAAAAAGCACATTCACTGGAGAAAAAAGCTACTTCCACAAAAACGGTAAACAAATAATTTATTCTATTAAAAGGCATTATTATAAAGATTTTTGAATTGGATCTTTTAAAAGCCTACAAACCCATTTTTTCAATTAAAAAGTATTTATTTTCCAACAACATAATCAAATAAGTTTTATGATTAGAAGTTTAAAAAAAGAATTACATTTTCTTGAAAGAAGAAAAGCTATTTTACTTAAAATGGAAAAGTTTTTTTTTGTATTTAAAAGCCTTTTTTAAAAATCTTTTCAAGTAAACTTTCATTTTAAATAAAAAAAAAATAGCAACAGCCTTTAAAAAAATAAGTAATAATATTTTATTTAAAAGCTTCAAGAAAGCTTTGTCATTAAAACTTAGAAAAAAAAATTTTTTGGAAAATATTTAGAAAGCGTAAACACCAAACAAAGAGCATTAACGATACTAAGCTTTTCGAGACTATTATATTTAACTTTAAGCTTTTCCTATATTTCTCATTTACGGCCTGTTTATCGATTTCCAACGAAGACTTCGTTCGCCTAACTTACATGTAAAGCAAATACAATCAGTCATGCTCTGGAAATCGAATTCGAGTGAAACTGAAAACGAACAAATTTTCAAAACTATCCTGTGCTAAAAGCTTATGAGCTAAAATTTTAACTGAAAATTTCCTTCGATTTACATTTTACTCGATTTCGTTTTCCAGAACATGTCCGAATATTTTAAAATTTGTTTTTGTTTTAAATGTAAGTGGCAGTTAATTTTATTAAGCTTTTGTACAAGTATTAAAAACTTTTTACCTATTCTTTTTGATTTAATTAATGTAATCTGCCTTTTATAAGATTTTACAAGATTTCTCATTAAAATACTTTTTGAGAAAAGTTTTCAAACATAAAGCTTTAAAATATTTGTCTTAACAGACTTTTAGATAGTAAATCCCAAAGCTCAATATATTTGGTAGAATACATTTCATAGAAATATCAACTCTAAATATTTTTTCCGTCTCGATTGATTTGAGAGTTTTCAAAAGATAATAAAGATTTTTGTAATCTACATTTTTTATTTTTCAAATTAATGCTATGGGCTTAATTTCAGTTATGTATTATATAAAGCTTTTTTTTGTAATAGTTCTATTCCTTAAATTTTTAGGAATGACTTTATACACTACCAGACTATTATCTTGTATATTCCTGTTACATTTTACCTTAGCTATCCTTTGGATAGCAATAAAGTATATTGTATGTACAGAAAAATTTCAATTTGGTAACCCGTAAAATTTAGTTTGTTTTTCCTAGAAGTATTCTATATTACTTCGTATTCAATTTGTATTTGAAAACTTTCGATTTTTTGTGTCATAACAGACAGTTTTAAATTACAAAAAACTAAATTATTTTCTTTAAGAGTTTATTTACAAAATGAAACAAAGAAATAAAAATGTTAAATTCTGATTTTTCATGAATGAACCACTTTAAATCCCTGCTACGATATTCTCCGTTTCGTACTTCCAAGCTTGAGTATTGTTCTAAATTATGTAACGAATCCATTTTAATACACTCGTACAAGAAGTGATTGAGGTTAAGTTGAATTGTTGTTAATAACTTTAACAACACAACAACAACAAAGCACCGAAAGACTGACAAGTAAACGAAATACAAAAAGAAATAAATGGCGTTGACAATTTGGTACTGAAAATTTTTTAAAGAACAAAAACATTTTGAAATAAAGTCACGTATTCCAATGTGGGTTTTCATTTGAAAAAAATACTTTTTTTTTTTTTTTGTTCAATTACGTACGTTTAAACACTCGTGGGTACTTGTTATTAACTTTGACTTTAACTTAAAGTAATTTTTTAGTTTTAATTTTATCTTATTTTGTAATTTTGTTTAGTTCCTTTAACTAGTGACTTGATTTTAGGTTAATCGTTTAATTACAAAAAAAAAAAATGTACAACTTATAACTTTTATACGATTTAAACGATTTATTTGTTGGTAAATTGCCGGATGTTGATTAAGAGCAGTAAATCCTATTTTTTTATAATTTAATGTATTTTATGACATAAAAGCGATGGTAGAATAATAATAAGTGTATCAGCTAAATGCCTAAAAAAGTAAAAACTTGCTTTAAAGATTAAATTGCATTCATATTTCAACTGCGGTTGAAATTTAAACTTGAAAATAGCGTTACTGTTTTCTGCAAATAAAATATGTATGATTTTTTTACATTTGGCGATTCACAAGGTGTGCTATCAAGTCATATCGTCATAATGTCCTAAATAATATTTTACAATTGTTTCCAAAAATATTGATGTGTTTCAAACAAAATAAAAAATGTGAATGCTGTGTTCATTGATTCGTCATAACTGTACAGTAGAAATCTAAGTTATAAGCGGTTGCCCACACCGGTCATATTTTTTCCTGGAATTATTTAAAGACATGGCCTAACAACTTTATGACTGCCTTGTGAGTCCCCCAATTATGTATTTGTAACTAATATTTTAAGTCACTAAAGTCACACACATTTTGCATACAAATTTTGAGCTATAATAATTTTGGTAAAAGTGAAAAGTTTTGCTATCTAGAGGGCATATTAAAGCTGGAAGTTCACAGAAGGTTAACACGTTTTGTGCATGCAAAAGTAGAAAGTTATCCTTCTTCATACGTTCGATGCGTATATGCATTTTCCACTCGTGCTGTGTAACTGACTAATACAATTTTACACTGATTCTACTTTGTTGACAGAAGCATAAAATCATCAACGCATTAAACGCGTCTGTGCATCTGCAGCTTTACTCCTACCGAAGGTTCCCTGGAAGGGCCGATCAATAAGTCCGTGACTTTTTGAATGAAACACAGTTTTTTTTAGAAAAAAAAATTATTTTTCAACATAATCTCCTTTTAGCTCAATACACTTAGTCCAACGTTTCTCCAATTTGTGTATCCCTTCAAAAAAATGGTATTTTTCGAAGTCCATAAAATAGGCATTTGTTTGACGAATAATGTCATCGTTGGAGCTAAATCTCTTTCCACCGAGCCATTTCTTTATGTTCGGAAATAGGAAATAGTCACTGGGGGCTGAGTCCGGAGAATATGGCGGATGAGGTACCAATTTGTAGCCCAATTCATGTAATTTTGCCATTGAGACTGCACACGTGTGCACCCGTGCATTATCTTGATGAAAAAGTCATGTGGGGTCGTTTTTTTAAATCCTCGTTAAATCGGTCCAATAAGTTGGCATAATATTCGCCGTTTATTGTTTTTCCCTTTTGAAGGAAGTTCGAAAAGTCACGGACTTATTGATCCGCCCTCGTAGAAACAGTTTCTCTCAACTGCATAAGATATGAGCATTAGGACAAACTAACTACTACAACTACTGCGAAACTCAAAATATGCAACTTTAATGCCAAATCGGTACTCCTGAACTCCTGCAACTACAGGACTTTAACAGCGAACTTAACTGGAAAGCTATAAATATTTTCTAGCCCCTGTTTCAGAAATATCGGACAAATATCTAACAAACAACTTTACGAAACTACAAAGAAAATTTAAATCGTGGTATAAATACAAACAGATGTGGAAAATATGTAAATGAGCCGTGTGGGCCAAATCGAATGGTGGTCTTAACCACTTGGCAACAAACAATTCAATTACCAGCCGCCTCTGTAATTGAGCAATCTGAGCATAAAAAAGTAAAAATGTATATGTATAACTTGGCAGAGCTAGCTAACCTCCCCACGGCTTTGAAGCAAGCAACATCAATTATGTAGATCCGTCAGCAAGTCGAAGTGGCCGCAAACCAGCCATGAAAGCAGATTTTTAAAGATTTTTCTTTATAGAACTTTGGGCTTAAGCCACAACCAGTACGTGATCCCTGAAGTTCCTCACGAATAGTCTGTCCGGAACTGTGCTATCGGGGGGCTTTTAACTCCCGTGATACCAGGTAAGATCTCTGGTCAGAACCCTGCCGAAGTCCAGGTTTTGACTGCATATGACTTCCCCAAGGGATGTAATACCACAAAATGATATATCCTAACGATGTCTGCCTACAATGTAGGCCCTACATACTCCCTGGGGAAGAACTACACATAGCTGTCCTATGGTGAAACCCTTAAGAAATCAGAATCCAAGGAAGAGAAAAAACAACATGGCGACGAAAGTATCAAATAGTGACTGATTCTCTCTAGTTCTATTACTTTATATGAAGGGGATCTATTATATTGACATGGTTCATTTGTGACAATATCTGAGACAGGCATTATTTTAACCGCAATTGGATGAGTCCATTAAGGTTATTTCAGTGACCTGTTACAAAGTGTCAAAAAGGTGCCGATTAACCCCTCGTAGGACATCGTCATGTTAAAGTGACTTGTCACGTTACAAGTTTAGTGTTAGTGCCCTTTCCCCTAGGGTTGTTGGCCTAAACTGATTTAAATTAGATTGGATTTATAAAAATCTTTAAAATATCTTTAACAACAACGAATTTTATCTGGGATAATTTGTCACATTTTATAATGGCAAAATGTTCATAAACTCTAATTATACTCATTTTTTTAAGAATTCTACATATTATTTCTTTCAAGAGCACACTTAAAAGCGAAAAAAATCAGGCATTTCAACATAATTTAGTTTTAAATACTGGTCATCCATATGAATGCATAAAATTTCTTACATTGAAATACTAGAATAAAAAAAAATATTATTTCTTCGTATTCAATTTAACAAATTTCAAAACAAATTCATGGCTCATCAAAAATAACCAACAAAATTGCCAACTATTTTATAAATCGCCAAAAAAAATCGCCATTTCCCTAAATCGAAAATTAGATCGCCAAACAAGTAAGAAAATCGCCACGTTTGGCGAGAAATCGCCACATCTGGCAGCCCTGATTCATCAGCATACATACAAATATTTGAAAACTGAATAACTTGTGGTAAATCCTTTATAAACAAGGAAAATAAAAGCGGTCCAAGGTGGCTGCCTTGCGTTAACCCCGGATGATACATATATATTTATCGAAGCTTAATTTTTAAAAAATACGCTCTGTTTTCTATTTGTTTAGTATGAGTAGATCCACATTACGCTAAGATTAGCAAATCCCATCAAGAGTAATATATTTATAAGAAGTTTATGATTGTCTTCATCAAAGGCGTTGCTGACACCTGTATAATAAACTAAATCTGTTTGTTTTCTTTGAAGAAAACCGCGATTGACTATTGTTGTAAGTTATAATAGATTTGTTGAAGTAGCACATCTCTTTTGAAAATCGTGTTGAAAGGGAGAAAGTGTTGATTTAATGACTCTGGTGATCCGTTATAAGTTTTCCAGAAAATTTAGGTATAATACTTATTTATTTTATTTATTATATATTCAATTCCTGTACAACAAGATTTAATCTTATATTTAAAGTACAGGAAAGCAGTTTCATAAATTGCATTAAGAGATCATCACATACAATTGAATTAAATGAAATTAAATTAAATTAAACTATAAATTATTTATATAATATGATAACTACTTGCGTTGCTTTTAAGTTGCTGAACTTGAGGAAGACCATTCCATAGAAGTGACGCATGTATAAAAAAATTCTGTTCAGATACAAGAAGGATATGCAAGGGAATTATAATTCTTTTACCTCTAAGTGATCTGGCAAACCTAATTTTATTGCTAAGATATCGTGGAGTCTCCGAATAGATAAGTTTATGTAATAGTAAGAGTGCAAGAATATTTAAAAGATTGTCAAATGAAACGCCGTATAGTTTTAAAGAGGCATGTGACACATGATCATATCTACCAAGGCCAAACACATATCTTACAATATTATTATATAAAACATTTAACTTCCTTCTACTAATGGAATCGCAATTTGCAAAAAGTTCACAACCATACATTAAACCTGGAAGAAGATAAGATTTTGCAATTATTAATCTAATATTTAAAGGAGTATAGTATTGTGTCAACCAAAGACACCTAAACTTTAAATAAGTTTGACCAGCAAGTGTGTTTACATGATTTGTCCAAGTAAGACTATCATTAAAAATTAGCCCAAGGTTTTTGGCAGCATTCACAATATTGATTTTTTCCCCATTAATTAAAATATCATGACCGATATTAGAACTAAGTGATTTCTTACGTATTATTATGCACTTCGACTTATTAGGGTTTAAACAAAGTCCGCTAGACGTAGCCCAACGATAAATTTTATCCAGAGCATCATTGAGTCTCATGTTGCTTTGAGAAACTGACTGTACTGGGCTACTTAAGTACAAATGAACATCATCTGCGTACATATGTATATTGCAGTGAACAAGATGTTTTGGCAAGTCATTTATATAAAGTGTAAAAAGCAATGGTCCGAGAATTGACCCTTGAGGTACACCTCTAGATAAACGTAATGAAAAAGATTGCACATTGTTTGATTGGACAAATTGCGAACGATTTGAGAAATAGGAGAATAAAAGCCGTGTTGATGTTTCCGAAAAGTTAAAAAAGTGCACAAGTTTCATGAAAAGCATACTGTGGTCAACCGTGTCAAAGGTCACAAACGAAGACACTTGTCATAGGACTGATGTCATAATACATCAGCGTTATGACGCTTTTTCTTTCAGTGTTGTGTTGTCAAATAAAGTAGACCATAAAAAACCGATAATAAAATAAAGAAAAGGTAAATCAAAGCAAATGCATCGAGTGCAATAGAACACATACAAAAAACGAAAACAAAATATCAAATAGCAACGTAAGGAGATAATTGCATTTTATGCAGTTCAAAGAGAAAAAAACTTTCTAATAAGCATCAATATTTTGTTACAATTATCAATTCATATGATCATATTCATACAAAAAACCCAAAAGCTGGCTTTGTCTACAATCACAACATTATAAATGTTTTGAATGTTCTATTTTAGTTTTAATGTTCTTTTGCATATTTGTTTTGATTCAGCTTTATTTTATTCCAACATTCTTCCATTGCTATTTTGTTTTATAATTTGAAAGTTTTATTCTTATAGAAAAAGTAATATACACACACTATTTTAAATGAATGAGATTGCTTGTAAGCGACTTTTATTGTACTTGTACCGCTCTATAGTAATTACGCGTAGCCGCCCATGAAACAAAGAATACAAGATAGCAGATTTAAATTTTGAAAAATAAGCCCATTTCATGATCTGGTTTAGTAAGTTCTATACCACGGCGAATTAACCTCTTGTCCAAAAGTACGCTTTATATGGGACCAATGGTACAAAATGCACTAGTCTTCACAAAAGTTAGCAGTAGACAGAAAAAATTAAAAATGGTCTCTAATCACCAAATTTATACCAAATTCATAATATCAAGCAAATAAGTTGTCGATTTTGCACCAATATGATTATATTGATTACTAAAAATCGTAAATTTTGTGAATATTTTTTTTTTTTCAATAAATGATGTTTTGAATTTTAATTAAAAAAGTGGTCAAAAAATTGCCATTTCGAACAATGTGTTAATTTATTTAAATAAATATTGACAATTCCCAACAACAATTCTACAAGTTTATGTTATTTTATTTTAAACGAAAAAGTCAATTAAGATTTTTTGTTATTTAATTAAAATTTTAATTAAAAATGTATTTCAAAACAACTTAAATATTAATTAAATGAAAATTATATTTTGAATTTTCTTTCAACTAAAAACATAATTGATTCAATTATCATATTAATTAAATTAAAATGTCTTTTAAACCATTTTTTAATTATATTCAACATTTTTTATTTTTCGAATTTATTCAATGAGTTAAATTTCAGTTATGTATTTTTTAAAGCTTTTTGTAATTGTTCTATTCCTTAAATTTTTAGTAATGACTTTAAATATTACCAGACTATTATCTTATAACTGAAATTTAACTCATAGAATAAATTCGAAAAATAAAAAATGTTGAATATAATAAAAAAAGTTGCTTATAAAAAGAAACAATTCCCAATATCTATTCATTTTTTTAATTGAAAAAAAAACTTTTTTCTGTGTATGATTTCTATTATATTAATTTTTGACAGACCAAATGTTTCTACAACTCGTTAATTTTGAAATGCACTAGAGTGTTTTTCAAGAGTGGGCACTATTTATGGCCTTTGGTAAACTATCGAGATGTGATTTCTAGTTTTATGAAACTATGACGGACCAATTTTACAACAATACCATTATTCGTTATAGTTTTAGGCGTAATAAAGTGTTCTCCAAGAGTGGGTTTTAATTAGGGCCTATAGTAAATATGGACGGATCCTAACAATATTTGGCATGGTGATTTTTGGTCATATACAAAGGGTTTGTGCAAAATTAAATAAAATTCGGTGTATTTTGTCACCAATTTATTATATTATAAATTTAAAGGGTGGTTGTTCCACATTTGGATGCATAGCTCTTTTTCTATGATTCCCATTTTGCTGGATTTCAATCCCAACCTGCCTGGAATAACTAGAAATAATATACAATAACAAATAAGAGTTAATCCATAAACTCAATAAATAAAACAAAAATAAAAAAAAATATGGTTTTTTTCTCTTGGGTTATTCGAAGTGAGCGTATTTTCAACAGACGAACAGACGGACATACGAATGATTTTTTTCATAATTAAAATTATTCCAGGACCCAAAATATTTATTAGTATTTTATAGTATGTTAAAAAAGTTTCACATGGAATGACAAACTTCCCTGAAGGAAACCTGGGGACAAGTGTCTCCAAGTCACCAGTTTTGTCGACTATTTTAGTGACTTCTTGGCGACATGTCAACAAAGTGTCTACAGTTTTTTTTATTTGCTTTGATGAGAATGAGAGTTCTAATTTGCCGCCAAAGCGCTATTATTCGTCGGCGGCATAATTTATTTTATTAATATAGTATTTTTTTATTTGTGCTATAATAAATATGCAGTACATTAATCGTTATAATATTTTAAAAGTAGAAAAAAAAACTCGATTTGTTATATTTTGTGTTTCTTTTGTATATTTAAAATTAAGTGCTGACGATTTCGGCGGCAGCAAAATTAAAAGAATGTCGGCGGCTAAACTCAGCCTTAAAAATTAAAGCTTTGTAATAATGTAATGATTCTTCTTCAAGTAAAATTAAAATTTTAGTAAAAAATAAATTAAATAAATTAAAATAATTAAATAATAAATTAAATTAAAGGTAAATAAAAGTGTTTTTTAAATAATTTAAGGATACGTGATGAGTAAAAGAAATTATAAACGACAAGTGAAAAAACAATCAATTTTGTACAAAAATAGAAGAAATGAAAACGATATTAATTTAAGTGAAACAGTAAATTGTCAAAATTTAGTGGAACCTGTAGAAGATTTGTTGGAATCAGAGATAGATTTGCCAAACGCCAAATTGAGTTTGCGTTTGAGTTTGTTTTGGGTGAAAAAGAAAAATTTTTAATGAGCGATATTCAAGTTAAATTTGTATGCCTACTTCTTGAAAATCATTTTATAATAATACCCATTTTACATAGTTGCCTTATAGAAAAATGTCGAACGACAATCCACAACACTCCAAAGGAAAGCTAAAGTTTTTTTCTCAACAAGGTAATTTTACAATTTTGTATTCTTTTATATTGTTATGCATTACATATTTACTTTTTTCTTTTTAGTTACTTATAAATGTCCTAGCTGTGAACTGCTATCTACACAATTTAATTCATATAAAGGTTTGTAAAAAAATTTCTTTTGATAATTAAACTTACATGAAAAATAAATTTATAACGTGAAAAACTATTTATTATCAGTTTTGTTTTGAAATTCAAATGATATTTCTAAACAAAATGCACATTAATAAAAAAAATTTAAATACAAAACAAATACTTATGTCCTTAACTGAACATATGTATGTATTTACTTTATTATCACAAGCGCTGCTGAAAGGCGACATAACACATTGCTGGAAATATTGGCGGAACACAAAGTTTTACTGGATTCAATCATAAAACAGAATGCAGTTACTACCAATCTTATTGAATTTTTTCCGATAAATACAGAGGAAAAACTCAAAGAATTTGATGCTATTTTGAACATACATTCAGACCCATACGTAAGTGCTTGACTTTGTTTTCAAATTAATACACATAGGTATAAAATTTAATCTTTTTTTTATGTCTTATAGATAAGACAAATAAAATCTCTTTTTGCTGGTAATGCTGAACGTAATATGCATCAAGTATTTGGCCAAAATATAATAATGAGTTTTAATGTTGATGGCTCTTTTAGCAAAAACAGATTGCGTGATTACGACAATGTTTTTAAAGCTTTAATAGGTAAAAACTTTAATATTTAAGATCTCAAAATTTGTAATATTTTTACAAATGGTTTTTTGTTTTAATATACAGACCTAATATCAACGTTTAGTGAAGCAGCCGATAAAACGCTTAGAGGAGCTTTTCAGCGCCAAAAAAAAAATATTTTAAGCAAATGGGTCGGAGCAAAGCAAAAAAAAGTGAAAACATTGAATTTGAAGGCGATTCATCAAGCAAGGAAAATTAATGTTTTTTTATAAATACCTATTTTAAAAAACGTATATATAATAGCAATGAAATTTAATGAAAAATTTTTTTAAATACTATTTAAAAAGCTGAAATGTACCTTCTTTAGTTTTAATATTTAAAATGGCTGTAATGAATTCCTTAATTTTTTAATTCTTTAATAAAACATCATATGTTAACAAAAATTTCATTAACGACGTCTTTTTCAGAAAAGTATCAAAAGTGTAGATTAAAATTACAAAAATGCACTGGTAAGTTTCTAGCGACAATGTCCACATATGTTCCCAAAAGAACCACTTACTCAGTAGTGACAACGTCAGTAGTAGATTTCCAATGACACGCACATGGTAAATGTCTATAGTAAAAAAGCATTGTCAGGGGTATAATAAGTCACTAGTACTGGTGACAGTGTCAATAGTGAATCAGTACTGATTCACTAGTGACATTTGCTACAAGGTGGTGACTGTGTCAACAGTCGGTCAGTACAGATTCACTACTGACATTTACACCATAAAAGTACCAAAAGTGTAGACTAGAATTAAAAAAATGAACTAGTGAGTCTCTGGTGACAATGTCTAGATATGTTCCCAAAGGAACCACCTACTCAGTAGTGACAACGTCAGTAGTAGATTTTCAATGACACGTACATGGTAAATGTCTATAGTAAAAAAGCATTGTCGGGGGTATAATAAGTCACTAGTACTGGTGACAGTGTCAGTAGTGAATCAGTACTGATTCACTAGTGACATTTCCTGCAGGGTTAGTATCCCCACATTCACCACTACTGGTAGAGGGTATACAAATTCATTTTAACATGACCAAATCAAAAAATTTTTATTTATAAGAATGCGGTCACACTTTACAACACTACACCAATTAAAGATTAATTTTAATTTTTTAAATTTTTCCCCTCTCATATTTAGTAACAAATATTTATTTTATGCGAATTGAATTCAAAAATATATTAAATAACCAGAAATGTAATTAATGAAAATTGAACAGAATGTAGGACGTTAGTTAACGACCACCCATAAAAATTGCATGATTCGTTGTGGATGTAGTAGATGTGCCTGCCGTCAAAGCAGCCATGGGCAACACTTAACAGACATTTCAAATGATCTGCGAAAAGCGACACAGAAAAAATAACATAAATAGTTATATTGTCTTTTGGAAAACAGCTAAATAAAAGGTTAAAATATCTCACAATTTTTTATTTAATTTTTTTGTGTAATTTTTCCAAAGACAAACAAACAAAATAGAAAAAAAAATTGCTTTAAAGAAAGTGGCACCGCCATAAATTAAACTATTTGCAATACAATTCATGAGTAGTGAGTCTCCCAAGTGGTTGTTGGCTTAAAAAAAACAACAATTCTATTCATCTAATTGTCTTAAGGAATTTAATGTGTTTAAACCATTTGGTATTGGTTGTTTGTGACTAAAACTAAACTCCAAATATACACACACTTGGCTTCCAACTTCCTACTAGGAGTTTGAATTTTTGTGACCCAAGTGGTGGTGATGATGGTGTTGATACCAAACAGCCGTTGGATGGTAGCATAATTGTTATTTGGTTGCATTTCTTCTTTGTTTTTAATATGAATTTTTTTCCTCGTACTCACTCACGTATACGGTTAAATATATTTTATTTTCTCGTTGGCATTTAACATGGAAACGCATTAAATTCTTATTTGTTATGTGGCAACACGTAAATGGTAAATGATATGGTGTGGCCAAGAATATACTCGTATTCGCTGAGCTGAGGCTGACTCTGACTCTATAACCCGTACGAGTCCATGAATAAATTCATACATGCATACACACATTGCTAGAGTCAAGCGTAAAAGCAGCCATCAGCAATCATTGAAACAGTCAACATTCATGGCGCAGGCGTAAAAAACATTTTTCAATTGTGAATAAAAAGAAGCAAAAAATACGGAAAGACAGACGGACAGACAGGCCAGAAATTGCTACGTAATCGTTACAGCAATAAAGTGTGATACAAACTTGTAGTTTAATTTACTCAAGAGACTTATATCGCGCCTGTTTGTTGTTTGATAAAAAAAAATGTTTAAAAACAGAGATTCCCGAAGTGTAAACGGTGCCAGCAGGGCAAGTTCCGAAGTTCATATCATGTTGGCCACAAATCCTTCAGTCACATATTATATCTCACAATCACAATGGTAAATAAAACAAAATAAAAAATTACAGGTTAAAATATGGTCTGGAGGGTAAGCTCATCATATTATGATAACCTAACCTACAGAGGGAATATTTTTTTGAATCTATGGGCCGATCGTAATAGCACTTTTGTAAAAGGTGTTTAAATAAGAGTCATTTATGGCAAATTTTACGGCGGTATTAATATTTAAACGACTTTTTGAAAAAAATTGGCTTATGGGAGTGGACTTAATATGGGAGATAAGGGACTTATCACAAGAAGAAAAAGTGAGGTGATAGGTTTTTTGCCAGAATGTATCTAACGTTTGCACAAAATGTATTCGTATGATTTTTGGATAGGAATTTTTATGGGACTTATTACCAATTCTTGGCAAAAATAAAATATTCATCATGACATACAACTCGATATCAATATTTATAAGAAATATATGGTGGCAAAAATAATTATGGGCGACTAAGACCTAATTCTGAGAGGACGCTAGGTGAAATCGTGGTACGATTCTTAACATTTTTAATAGACTTTTTCCCCCTAGCCAATAGAAGCGTTAATGGCTAATTAATAATAATACACACGCCGCAATAGAGAAGAGGAAATAATTCGTTTGTGTTGATGAGTGTAACACAAAAAAATATTGATTATAGAACCGATCGACTCAGAATCACTTTCTGAGTTGATCTTATGATGTCAGTCAGTCTGACCGCCCGACCGGCTGGTGCAAAGTACAGACGACCATACCTCAAAAAAAAATTCCCCTGTATTTCTCTAATATAAAGTATTAGTGTGGCCAGGTCTAAAAAAACCTTACAGCTAAATCTGGCATTAGACATGGCCAAAAAAATGCTAAAAATTATTTTAAAAAGTGCTAAAATAATGCTAAAATTTTGTAAAGATATTTGTTAAAAATGTATTACCAGTATGAAATTTTATTCGAAACTTAATACATTTCAGTGACTTATTTTGTAACGAAGTGGAAATAAATTGTTATATTTAAGCAAATGGCAAGATGTTGGTAAAGGATGTGATACATATAAATATGTAGCGCAGGGAGTTAAGATTAAATGTAAAATTTAGCGGGCCTTCAAACCTCTGATATATGATAAACAGAGAAGACAAAAAAAAAAGCAAAAAACAAAGTGTTTACAGCAAAAAAAATATATAAAAAAAGCACAAAAATTTAGAAAAAAAAATTCCGTTATAAGTTTTTGTGGACGATTTTCTTGGCAAGCAGCTAATTTGTGTTTTTTGTACTAAAATGTTGCTCCACATTGCACTTCTTTTCGCTATTAATTTTACTCGAACACACATTACAAAAAAGCCAATCTTTTTCAACTTTAGGATACAATTTTACCATTTTTAGCAAAAATAACATATTTGACTTTTCTTTCGGCATTTTTTTTTTTTTATTATTTTTTCGTTCACATCGGCCGGTTTACTTATTTTGTTTTAAACTTAAATAAGTAACATGGCTGTTTTTTTTGGGATGGTAAGTTTATTAATTTTAGTTGTAATAAAGCGCCCAAAAACGTTGAGTCCACAACTAACATATTTTTGTTTTAACCCAGAAAAAAGTTGTCAATTATTTTTTTTCTCATGTTTTCTCAAAAAAATATTTTTTACGTAAAAATTATGTTAAAAAAGCTATTTTACAGCAAAAACATAGGAAAAAAGCAAAATAAGCACCATAATAACAAAAAAAGCAAAAATGGGCAAAAACAGCAAAAAAAGCAAATTTGTCTTCTCTGATGATAAATTTAAACCTTTTATTTATATAATATACAAAATTTTTATATTATTTTATTTTTTATAGTTTAAGAAAAGTTGAAGCTTTAAAAGAAATTTTTCCAGCAGTTTAGAGCAAACAACTTTTTCAAACATTTACACTACTGAATTCTTATCTAAATATATAGTGAAATTTCCTTGTACTTTTATATCGTAATATCAAAGGGCAAATAATATTTACAATCGACATGATAAGGGCATTTCTAATATTCCCTAAATATTGTATTTTTTAACAAGACAGGTAAGATTTCATTTTGGACACAACTATTTTTAGTCAAAATTTATTATAATTTACAAGTTTTTTTTCGTAAAATCAATAAGACTTTCGTCCAAATTTTTAAAATAAATAATGCTAAAAAGGCTAAAAACATTTTCCCAATTTAGCTGCAAAAATTCCGAAATGGCCACACTGTAAAGTACTTTTGCAAAGCGGTTTCGAAAAGATTATTTTTTTTTGTCGAACTTTGGGGCCGCTTTTTTAATTTTTCTTTATATCTGTGGCACTTACAGTCGGATCTCTATTTTTACCACCCTAATTTACCACCCCCAATGTCTGAAAATTAAAGCACGTAGAAAAACATTAAACCTCCCGATGGAAGACTCATTTAACCATAATATTATTGCGGTGACAGTATTATGGTTGAAGTAGCCATAATATGTTTCAAAATTTTTCGTTTCGTTTTGTTAGAGGTAGTGTATTTCATACTGGATTTCCGGAGGCAAAAATTCCGGAATCACGAAAATTTTTTGAGAAAAAAATTTTGGGAAATTTTTGCGGGAATTACCGGTATTTTTTTTATTTAATTAAAGCAAATTAACTGCAGATATGATTGCATATAAGCAGGAAAACCAGAAATATGTTCTAAAAATACCTGGTCTATGCGCATTAAATATGCAGTATGAACTAGAAATTATGCCCTTAAAATTGCAAAAAATATGCCCCGAAAAAATCAAAAATTGCTACTTTGAAAACAAAATATTCAACAATGTAAAAACATTAAGTTAAAAAAAAACAATCCTAAAATTATAATCGGTAAAGCCCAAAAGGAAATCATAGGCTCACAAAAACAAAGTTATTTTATGGGGTTAAAACCCTTATGAGAGTTATTTGTGGCGAATATTAGCTAGATATTAACATCCATATGAGATTTTTTGTCTTAAAGGGATTTCAGGGACGGTCGCTAAATTGCTTATTAATCTTAACATTTAAAAGGAAGTTAAATCTATCTATAGATAGGAGCTTTGGGGAAATGTAAACCGATTCGAGAAGAACTTATGTTGTTTTCTTTTCTACAAAAAATTTTACATTTTATTTAAAAAAATGCAATTTGGTGTTCTTTTCTTAAAAATGATTCACGCTCTAAAAGGGTGGCTTGTTTTATTTTAAAAAATGCCCCCTTACTTATGGCATAAATTGCACTTTATGCCCCGTATAAATCGACAGTGTTGATAATGCCCTGTAAAAAGATGGCTTCTGTTTAAATATAGGGTTACCACACGAAGTTGGGAAAAAATCGCCTCGAATCAGGACAGTAAAAATTTAATATTTTAATAGTTATTTTTTATATTATTTAATAGTCAAAACATTAGAAAGCATATATGTACATGATGGGTTGTCAGTGATTTTAAATTTAAGCAAATTCGGTGTTATAAAATTGTTTTTGAAAAAAATAAACGTCAAATCTGGCAAAGGTATTTTCTTGTTTAAATATTTTATAAAAAATAAACTAAAGAAATTGGAATTTCGTCATTAATTTTGTTCATTTATTTATTTATTTAATATCAATCTATTGACAAATTTTGGTTTATGTATATTTTTTTATATTTTGAAGAACAAACTTTTTGTCAGCTGTTAAAAACAGGGCGGTCCAATTTTGTGTTTTTTCTCGTCAAAAAAAAATTGCATTATTACAGGGTCGGCAAGACATTTTATACATGTACCTTTTAACAAGGTGGTATTTTTTTTTTGTAGAAAAGAAAACACCATTTATTTGCAGTAAAATATTTTTGCCTAAATACCAACATAATTAAATGGCTTACGGACACAAAAATTCTAATTTGCAAAGAAGTTTTTATAGTTAATATGTAATATTATTGACCGATTCTTATCATTTACATAGACTTCGTCCTTAGTACAATTAAAATGTGTTTACCAAATTTGATAAAACGATCTACAAAATTGCAACTTGAACTTTGCGCACAAAGTTAACATGGACAGACAACCAGCCAGACGGACGGATGGACATCGTAAAATCCCTTTAAAACGTGATTCTGAGTCGGTCGATTTACTAAAAGATTTGTCCAAATTTCTATGTATTATATAGCCAAAAACGTTAATAATTGATTTTTCCTTAATGTTTGCCTGTTTAGATAAACAATTTGAAAGTTAAAAATAAAATTTATCCTTAATGACAACCTGCTTTGGCTTTACAGTAAAACTTAAATGTAGATGACGAAATTAAAGCAACAGATACTAAAAACAGAAAAATCAGAACTTTGAAATGAAAACTATTTTTTTATTTGCTGCGAAAAAAAATTTAACATGTATCAAAATATGCCTCAAAAAGGCAAAATATGCGCTGTAAACTTAAAAAATGCTGCAAAATGCTCTTTAAACTAAATTATGTAAAAGAAATGCTGTACAGGACAAAATATGCACAAATGTGCACTAACAAATCGATGCCAAAATTCATAAAAAGCTCTTAAACGGATAAATATATTGTTTCTGCCTTCATTTGTCGCACAAGGAAAAAAATGCAATTGCATATTTATGCTTTCCTTGTATATAAATTATGTCAAGAAAAAGAAGTAAATTCAAATCCGATAAGCAAGGCAGTTTTTTGTGTTTGATGCTCTGACATTTCGAACTAGTAAAAGAAGAGTAGTAGAAATCTACATAATTTTTCTTTTTTTAGAGACCCAGATTTATTTTATAAAAACGGATAAAAGTTCAAAAAATTTAATGATTTTGCAGCTGCTCTGTATAAAAGATTTCTTGGGATTAGTTTCTGAAATTGCAGTTAATACTATTTCTGTAAGAGATGATTACAAAAGTGAAAAATTAACATTTAAGGAAATTACAAGTATTACACGTTTTTGGATTAAGTGGTGAGAAAACTGAAATTGTCCAGATATTACCGGCCTTATTACGAGAGTCGTTGTAGTGATCGAAGTCGTAATCGCTTGAAATTTTCTTCGATATCAATTAAAATTTACTACATTGACAATGTAAAACACATAGAAAGTTTGTCGTATTTGTGTCGTTTACGATAATCATAATATCAACTTTTAAAAGCGGCTGGTTTTCGACTACGTTACCGACACTCATAATAAGGCCGTTTACAATGTTCTTTTGACTATAAAGGCAAACGTGCTTTTTTATTGACAGGACTCTTCTTGACTAAAATCATATTTTCAAAGAAATATTTTGTAATATTCTGTTTAAATAATTAAACTGTTTTGGCAATTGTCAATTCTGTTGGCTTTGAGTATAAAGAATTTAATTTTTTTTTTAATTACGTTTTATGCATTGATACACTTATTTTATAGATCTCATGAATTGGTATTTGTTTTTTTTTTACAAAAAAATTCAATTATATTTTGTACAATTTTATATTTAACGGGAATTCCTGGGTAATTGAAAAATAAATCCCGCTTTCCCGGTAGATGAAAAGTCGTGGAAAGGGAAAACACTTGTTGGAGGTGACCATATCGATTGTTTTTTCTTTACGTGACAATGAAAAAAACACAATAAATTTTTTTCTCTTACCAAAATTCACAAAAAACTAACTACCTGTTCATCGATTTCGAACGTTAACGTTCGCATAGAAAATTACATTGAAAACAAAAACAAATTTTTAAATTTTGTTTTATATGTTATTTTCTATGAGAACGTTAAAGTTCGAAATCGTTGAACAGGCAGTAATTTTTTTAAAACAAAAACTATAAAAGGAATAACAAAATAAGGACTTTAACTGAATCTAGTTTAGGTTTAATCCCAGTTGATATTATATTATCCAGTCAAGTTAAAAATTATCGCTATGGTCAGTACAAAAATATATCCTACTTCAATCCTAAAATTCTTTTAAATAATATAAGTATATCGTCGGTCACAGGTTGACAACTCTTAACTCACTTTTAAATTTTTGGAAATTGTCAACTCTTTTAATTTTTTTTTAATCTGAAATTATTTCAATACCTTTGTTTTCTTTACACCATCTTACAATAAATATCTCCTACTAATTTTGGTTTTTTTTTTATTTACTTCCAACACGGTTTAGTAAAGGAGTAATAACGTTTTTTTTTTTTTGTCTCCTGAAAAGTACAAACCTGTGACCGACGATATATAAGTTTGTCATTCCGTTCGTAATTTTTACAATATTGATCTTAGGCCCTATGAAGTATACATATGTATATATATTCGGGGTCTTTATAAGCAGCGAAGTTGATTTAACGTTGCCCGTCTGTCTGTTAAAATCAGTTTTTCGAATAAATCAGATCCGAAGGCGACTAAGTTGTTATTTATTTATATCACATATGCTTCGTTAAATTTTGCTATTTGCATTCAGCCTGATAGGGCTATAAATGGCTGAAATATAAGCAAAAACCCACGACTGCCTTTAATTTTACCCATAAATCCCATGTTGCTGTTTTTTCTGTATATCTGGAGAGCGGCAAAAGCCAAAGTTTTCAAATTAAGTTAAAGCATCTTGAATATCAATGCACAACATCCGACAAAATGTGGGATTTGAGAAGTCGCCGTGCCGCACAATTTATTAATTTATATCTAAAGAACAATATATGTTTAACGTTCGGTTCTTATTGCACCATGGTGAAGGGTATATAAGATTCGTCATAGCCGAATATAGCACTCTTACTTGTTTTATAAATAATAAAATTCCTCCTTTACAAATAATTTATACATTTTTTATTAAGATTTTTATTTGTAACAAAACCAATTGCATATTAAATTCTAACTTATTTTTTGTGCAATAGTAAATTTCATCCCGCTATAGAGAAACTGACCAGAGTCTCTGGCGGGAATTGAACTCACAACCCTTACACTAAAAGACTAGCTTACAACTTACTGGCATACTGGGACACCCACTTTACAAACTAGCTCTCAGTTATGTTCTTTTAGCATAGTTCCAGATTTTTTATTTAACCCTAGTTTAACTTATTATTTAACAAAAAAATTTGGAACCCCTGTGCAGCCTTAAATACAAAAAATAAATGCAACTTAAAACAACAAGGCGGTAAAAGTAAAAAAATAAATAAAAAATTGCACTGACAAAAAGACTTTGGGGGCAGCGCAATCCAGCCAAAACCAAACTGAATTGAATGAATAATTTGAAGTCAATTATTTAACGTCATCTTATAAGTGCGATAGCAAATATGTAAGTAAATTTTTAAACATGAATCTAAATATGTTGGTACGATTATATTTTAATACCTCCATAAACTACATTCGTATAACCAGAAGCATATTCACTAAAGATTAAAAACTTCCATTGGCAATAAAATTTGACAAAAACAAAATAATTAAAATTGTTTGCTTCATGCAAGAAAATAAGTTGTTTGTTAGTTTTTAGCTATAATTAAAAAAAATACCAAATTTAATCAAGATTTTGAATGATTACAAATATCGTTCTGCCAATAGTTGCATGTGGCCAGTTGTAGTTATATCTGTAAATTGCATAGATTCCAATAAAACTTTAAAAAAAAGTGGTTAAGGTCGTTAACAAGCGATTAAAGTCGAAAAGTTATTAAGAACAGTGTTGCCAGAAAACGTTTGGCTTATGTTCCCTATTTAAAACTCTAAAAATCACTATATCAAAAATTGTACAGATGGTTAGAAAAAAATTCCTTTGAATCATCAAAATAATTTTTTTTTAATATTTTATATATAACTGTTTCGGAATTATTCAGAAATTATGGCAATACATTGTTTGCAAAATTAGTTCGATGCTAATTTTATGTTTTATTCACTATTGTGGGCATAACTTATATTTCGCCCGAAATAAGTCGAATATGGTAATATTCGATTTATGTATATCATGACTTGAGAACGATTTGTCCGATTTGGACAGAATTGCCATCGAATGATTTGGAATCAAATTCCCTTTAAGCCACCTTAACAATATTTTTTGAAATTTTCAACAGTTTCGGAAATATTCAGAACATTTTTGTTTTCGAACGTTCATAAATAAAATTATAAAAGAAAACATTTTCTGCTACATTTTCTTCTGAATAAAATAAGCCATAAAACTCAAAAATGTTGATTTTATTTCGAATTCATTATAATTTTTATTTATAATACGTGTTCAGAAATTTCATGAAAGTACTTTTATGGGTCAAAGTAGTGTTATATAAAAATCAAATTTGGACTTTTGGTGAATTTTTTCTTAACAAAAATCATAAGAAAATAAAATTTTGCGAATTTCGGCGATTTTCGGTGCATAATTGGCGAAGAAGGTGAAAAAATCGGACAACCCTGGTTTATGCAGACATAAGTATTCGCCATGGTATACGCATAGAAGCAAGTGACACTTACCAAGTGCACTTGCTTGCGAATATTTAATATGTACACATGTGTACATACATTTTTCGGGAGATATACATAAGCTTACCACGCATGACAAGAAAAATTTCATATAAACTTGCTTACATATATATTAAAACATTCTAACTTTCATTAAAGCTTCGAGATTTAATAAAACAGAATGTACAAAAAATTATTTCTTCATTTAGTAAAAAGTATCAAAAAAGTGGCAAGAATTACAAAAAGTATCACATTTGGGTGCATTTTATAAAAGTAGCAAAAGAGTATCCAAGCAGTGGAAAAAGTGGCAAATTGCTACTTTAGTAGCCCCAACGGTAACGCTGATGGTCATGGTTAGGGTATTCAGTCGATTAATTATTGTTCGATTAAACGAACAATTTTCGACGATTAATTGTTCGATTAATTTAAAATTGCTGATTTCGATTAAAGGACTAATCGAAGAATTTATGGCGATTAATCGAATAACAATACATATATGGTTTTTCTTTCAAATGTATAATTTTTTAAAGTTTTAAGTGAAATAAACAAACCTAATGTATGGTCCGTTGGAATTAAAAAAACAGCCATGTTTAGTGAGTAATTCACATACATGGGCGTACTGCTTATTGAAAAAATTTTCAGTAACCAGTAAATTTTTACTGATTACTGAAATAGTGCAGTAATCCCTTTATTTTTACTTATTATTAAAACAACTGCAAACAAATATTTTTAACCCTGGAGCCACACGTTCAATAAATCACTTTCAAGTTGTTCGAAAAAATTGCTTGCCAAAACTTGTTCGAATTGACAGCTGTGTCACAGGCTGCACTTAATTTCACTTAATTTGCTGCAATCAATTTCATTTCAAAAATGTCCTCGACGAAGTTACAAATCAAAATGGTAGCATGCCTCAAAGTATTTTGTAAAAAAAACACAAGAATTTTTTAGAACACAATTTTTTTTTTTTTTTTTAATAAAAAAAATTTTTTTTTCAAAGTTGCTTTTGGGAATACAAATATTTATTAAAAGATTTTGTTTGTTGTGCTTAATTCCCTTTTTTAATAATTGATAAAAAAAATACTGAAATTTATTGTTGGAGGATAAGCTGTTCCTATGCGCATTTCACTGGTTGCTTAGGCCAGATCGTCAGGAAACGTTCTCCTAAATAATTTTAGAAAAGCCAAAGCTATCAGCAAACAAAACTACAGAAGGAATGAGAATTACCTACAATACCCTCAAAAAGTTTTATTTGCAACGATATCAAAGCTTATTGTTTGGTATTTTGTTTAAGCTTTGATATTTGAAATTATTCCTACTGGCTTTCCAAATCAAACAATAGAAAGTTCTTAGTGTAAATCATGGAAAATTGCGGAAAATGCGAAAAATTGGAAAATCGAAAATTTATTTTTTTTTTGTACAAAATTTTGTGTGAAATTATTCCTTAATAGCTTTCCAAATTGAAAAATAGAAAGTTCTCAGCCAAAATCCGATAGATGGCATAATACATTGACTTACACTGAACCAAAAAGGTACGTGGAGTCAATGAAAATTTATGTTGAGCAAACGAAAAATTTATTAATTCTCGTCCAATGAATTTGTTTGTTGAGACAATGAATGACCGTTCATAAAAAGATTTGATATTAATTATTTAAAAAACTGTTCGCTAATATAAGAAAAAAGGTTACGAAATAATTAATAAATGCGTGTTCATTGAGTCAACGAATCGTACGTAAATTGAAATATCTGAATAATTTTATTTTTCATTATATCAACGAAAATTATTTTAATAAACGTTGTTCGTTAATAATATGAACACTATATGAACAATATGAACAGGTGTCATTTTGGCATTGTAATTTTCTACAGTAAATGTGCTATTTTTCTTGCTGCAATTTATACGAGCTTTGTGTATTGTTAACCCTCCGATGAGTGAGAAGATCCCTAGGGACCTTTTTGCCTTTTCAAACTGAAATTACTCCTACTTCGGCCACTACAAACCCCCCCCAAAGTTACTCTGTATTCCAAGAGTATTTTGTTGCGCATCTTTTGGAAAAAAATCGTTTACTTTAGGAGTTATTGAGGTTTTAGTGAGAATAGTACGCGGACGTGTGAATAGGTCCGTATGGACCTTGTACTGAATTTCACTAATAAATGCATGTTTTTCGGCATCATTATAATTTTTTTATTGTTTCAACACATAATTTACTTGTTCTGAACACAAAGACCTAAACTCAAGGACATTAGGGATGATGATAAAGACGAAAAATTCTAAGAACAAAAATACTAAGAACAAAAAATTCTAAGAACTGGTTTATTGCTAGTAGTATAAAATTAGAATATTGTATTAAAAAAATTGAAAAAATTATTTTTGTATGTAGAACTTAGTTATAAACAATAAAAACAAAAAAAAAATCAAAAAAAAATTTTTTATATGAAAAAAACATGATTTACAAAAAAGGTCCGTAGGGACCTTTTCACACGGCCGTGAAGTTCAGAACTGTCACTCATCGGAGGGTTAAAATGATTCCGGATTGTCGTAAATCACGCATTATATCCATATACGGTAAAAGCATTACAATCAATTGAAATTCCGTGCAATATTTATCAAAACATTCATTCTTAAAGAAAATAAGTTTGTGTGAAAAAAGTGAGTTTATCTAATTGGATTGGGAGCATTCATACAGAAACATTTATTCCGTAAGTTTGTATCTTTAAACATAATTTTCCTTTGAATTGGATTGGTCAAAAACGACTTTATTGTTTTTTAGGGAGACTTATTTGCTTCACTAATGAATCCTATTAGACGATCAAACCTTGAACTACGTACACGTCGTGCAATAATTAGTCAGAATGTCCGTGATAAATAAACAGAAGAGGAACGTGCACTACAAAATGAATGGAGACGAGCCCATATTGCACAGCTTCACGCTGCACAACCACAACCTCAAATTCGACAAAACAATACTAGAAGAAGAGCAGTAGTCAATGTAGACTTGAATCGGGCTGCTTTTGGATACGATTCTGCAATCGCCTACAAAGACCTTCGCTGCGTTGATATCGGGTCATTGTCTGTCGTTTGCCAGCATTGCAATGCATTGAAGTTTCAATCGGAAACCCCCGGCTTATGCTGCGCTGGTGGCAAAGTGAAATTGCCTGTTTTGCCTCCTCCGCCAGAGCCATTGTATTCGCTTCTCTATGGAAATACAATTCGATCAAAACATTTCCTATCGAATATACAAAAATATATTGGATGCTTTCTGAAGGCTTAAAATTGGGGCGAGGCGAAATTGCCGGGTCCGCTAGTTTTTTATAAAGAAAGCGACAAAGTGAATTTGTGGTAGTTGTTAAAGTGAATGTAAAATTTAGTGAGTGCGTTAGTAAAATAAGTGAGAGAGTATGGCAAATAAAAAGGAAAGACAAAACTTGATCGTGTGAATTACAAGTAATTTTGAAAGGGTAATGTAAGCGGCATGCGGCAGCGGTTGGCAATCAGCTGTTCTATTTGCTGCTTAAATTTATTGTTAGTAGGCAAATGAACGCAACTAATGAAAGTAAAAATTGGTGAATTGACAATTTCAAATAAAGAACAATTTTATAATTTCTTTAACGCATACATAAATAAATAAATTTACGTGTTTTTAAAAGGAAAAAGATAATAAAATGAACAGCGATTTGGAGGAATAAATATTTTTATTTAATTGGATTTTGCACCTATACATGCTGGTAAGGAAGAGAATTATGAAAAGAAGACTATGGACGCGTGAACTTTACCTGCAAAGGGATTCTACTGGGTTCTTTGCGGCTTCTTTTGAGCACTCAAAAAGCCGGGACAAGCAGCAATTTCAAATTTCAACTAGAATGCCACCGGAAGTTTTTTAAGCGTTATTAAATATGCTAAAAAAAAATTAGAGAAACATTCAATTAGAACACCAATTAGTCAAGAGATTAGACTCTTCCTAACACTTATGTAAGTTTCTAAAGTACGTTATTTTATTTGAAGTCATAACGATGTAATTTAGATATTTGTCGCAAGGGGCTAGCAGACAGTATATTTCCATGACATTTAAAATGTCTGTAAGATCTGTCGCTCGTATTGCTTTGAAATATGTGGACTCATTTGGACTGAGCTTAGCGGAATATATGTGTCAACACCTAACAAACATGAGTGGGGAAAAATTGCTGACGATTTTGAAACCATTTGGAATCTTCCAAATTGCGTAGGTGCAATAGATGGGAAACACATTGCCATTACTTGTCTACCTAATTCTGGATCAAACTTTTATAACTACAAAAGTAAGTGATAGTGTTATTAATGTATGTATGAGATCTTGTAATCTAATAATTTACTTTTTTAATTATAGGTTTTTATAGTATTATCTTACTTGCCATTTGTGATGCTAATTACACCTTTACTGCTGTTGATATTGGAGCATACGGGAGTAAAAGAGATGGTGGAGTTCTATCATTCTCAGAGCTCGGAAAAAGATTGATAAATGGTGATTTTGATCTGCCACCACCGCTACAATTACCCAATAGCAACACCATGTTTAATTCTTACTTTGTGGGAGACGCTGCCTTTTCCTTGGGACACCACCTAATGAGACCTTATCCTGGATCATTATTAGAAGAAAAAAGGGAAAACTTGAATAAGCGACCCTCAAGAGCTCGTAGAGTCATTGAAAACTCCTTTGGGATTTTAACAGCGAGATGGCGAATCTTAAGAGGAACTATGAATATGACCCCTGAATCGCCAGAAAAAATTGTGAAAGCAACTGTAGTTCTTCACAACTATATTAAAATGAAAGATGGGTCCTATTGCCCTGTTAAGTGTTTCGACCATGAGGTTGACAATGTCGTAACGAAAGGACTTTGGAAACAAGAAACTAGTCCATTACCAAATATCAGGCGCATATCTTCAAATAATAGTACGCTATCAGCATTTGCATTAAGAGATGTATTAAAAGATTATTTGTAGGATAGTAAAATATAATTTTATATATTAAAATACAATATAATCGTGATTTTTTTTCTTTAAACAAAGTGCATACACCTATTAATACCACCAACAAAAAATATTACCCTTAAAAAAATTATGGTTTCAATTGAAAGAAACTTAAATGATTTACTTTTTAAATAAATTCATGAATTATATTTAATATACATAACATAAAAAACAATATTAACAAATAAAAATACACATTCTAATGTACATATGTATAACGAATAAAAACATGGGAGTTTGTAAATCAAAAAATTATTTTGAGTTTTAGGTACCAATAATATTACATTAAAAAAATATTTATACATATGTATTAACAAAAGAAGAAAAAGTGATAACAGATGAGATCCAAAGATTAGCCAAGAAAAAGGTTGTTTGCCACTTTTGGGGTCTTTAATTTATAGTTATGCATAAATATTCGACTCTTTCTTGGTTCTCCACTTTTCTGGCATAATCAAAAACATAATTAAGTATATATAGCTTAATCTCATCAAGGTGTTCTTTAGGAATGACTTGGAACTTTTGTTCAATCATTTTAAAAAGAAGCAGCATGTTGATTTCCTTGGGTTTGTCGACTTTCAGTATATTTTGTAAATTGAGTAATAAGTTCACACATTTTATTGGCTACTGGGTCATCTCATTCTCGAGCGCTATTTCTTTTGCTACTAGTTGACGGTGTGCTAGATAATTCTGCTAAAGGCTCAAAGTTTAATGACGCATCCCTTGATTGCGAGCTTTCTTCCGTTAGAGGGAACAAAGTTGATTCTTCCGAAAGTAAATCTTCGGCAGGGACACTTGATACTGTTCTGTAATCATTATGTGCACATACATATATATGTATATGGTTTTGAAAATGAAGTAAGTACATACATAAAATAACAACATATATTAAAAAAGCTATCGCACTTTCTTGGTTGAATATGGTCATTTAAAAATTCTAGGTGTCTCATTAAGTTCCACGAAGGCTCTGGTACAATGCTCTCGCTACCTGATGAAAGCTTCTTTTGGTTGAGTTTCACATACCTGTCTCTTATATTTTTCCATCTTGATTGGCAAAAAGTTTCTGAAAAAGTATTTACATTTGTACATATGTAAATAAAACTAAAAATACATTTTTCATATACAATCTAACCATTAACATTCATTGCAGCACTTATTTCAGCCCAAGCCTTTGCTCTCTTAAATTTATTTATATTACCCGACGAGCCCTTTTCATATAAATTTTAATATTTTTTAATTTCGAAAATAAATTTTTCATCATCAAATTTTTCCATTTTTTAGATTTTTGTTTGACAAATTGAGGCGGAAAAATAAAAAATTTACTGCCAGGCCCACAATGTCGACAAGAACATTTCTTTCTTATATTTATATTGAAAACAAAAACAAATTTTTGTTTTTTATTGTTGTTTTTAATATAAAAATGCGAAAGATATGTTCTTGTCGACATTGTGGGGTGGCTGTTAATTAAAGTCAACATTGCCGCTCGGCCGCTTTTAACGGCATTACCAAATTGAATTAAATTCAATGTGTCGAAATTTTTTTATGAAAATTTTCATAAACAAACAAATTTTTTGTCAGTTGGTAATATTGTTGCCGCGCGCTGTCGCATGCCGCTTACATTGGCCTTTCACTATAAAGCAAAACATATAAACATTTTATTTTTAAAAGATTATCTTAAAAGAAATTTTTAATTGTTTGTACATATAAATTTATATGATCTCAATACATGTTCTATTTTTTTTAATCGTTGTAAAGGTTTTATCAATTAGTATGAATTGTTACGTTTGTTTTTTTTTTTTTTTTTTTTTTGTTACTAAAATTTAAAAATACTTTAATTAATAATGTTTGCTCAAGTACCAATTTTTCCAAAAATTGTCGAAAAAAATATCTTAACTTATAAAATGGATTTTGTATTATTCGATTAATCAATTAATTTTAAAATCTTATTCGTTTAATCGAATAAATCAATAATGCCAAATATCTATTAACCGTTTTATCGAACAAAAAAAGCTGATTCATTGAACACCTTAGTCATGGTCATGTCGTTATGATAAGTCACATATAATCAAATACAGTATTGCCCATAAGGCTGGTTCAAACAGCTGTTTTGTATGGTTATGTTTATTTACCGTCTAATTTAAACTTAAATGCTTGAAAAAATCTATTTGAAAACCAAACACACAACAAAAATCAAATGTTAGTACAAAATGTTTGTGTACAAACACAGTGGCAAATGCTATGCGTTACTGTTCGTTGCACAATTTAAATAGTGTCGTGAGGGTAGATGGTTTCAAATACATACACACCAGACAATACTTGTTTCTTTCACAACAGTTAAAAAAAAATACAGTTAAAAAAATTTTGCCTATATTCCTAATATGTATTTGAAAAATAACCTCGTGCAGTCTAAGAGAATTCGTGTGCCGTATGTAACGGACACGTATTCTTTATTTGTTATATACGCATACAAAGAATTGTTTTTGCAAACAAATTTTGTTGCAATATTATCAAAGAAATTAACATACAAAATATTTCGTACACACATATTCCAAACTCACATTTAAAAAAACCGGTAAAAGTGCTATATTCGTCTATGCCGAATCTTATAAACCCTTCACTATGGTGCGATAAGAACACAAAGTTATATAGATAACGCTCTTTAGATATAAATAAATCTATTTTGTGCCACGCCCACTTCTCCAATCCAGCCCACTTTTTGTCGGATGTTGTGTGTTTATAGCCAAGCTGCTTGTATCTTACTTGGAAGTTTTAGCTCTTGCCGCTCTCCAGATAAACAGAAATATATAGTCTGGTCTAGTAGTTCTCAAATCCCGCCCATATTTTTTAGAGAGGTTGTGTATTGATAAGCCAGCTATATGTACCATAATTTTATTGTGCTGTTCTTTATATATTAATAAATCTATTTTGTGTGACGCCTACTTCTCCACTCCCGCCCATATATTGTCTGATGTTGTCTATTGATAGCCAAGATAATACAATTTTAAGACTAAGGCTCTTGCCGGTCTCCAGTTGTACAGATTCTATAATGCCTTTGTATGAGAATTGCCACACCCACTTTACAAATCTCGTCCACATTTTGTCGGATGTTGTGTATGGATAACAAATATGCTTGTACATAATTTGAAAACTTTTATCTTCAGATATGCAAAAAAACAGACGGAAATCGTGAAATTAACTGCGCTGTACATTTGACTGGTCCTTATTTTCCGATTCCAAAATTTTCAAGGCAGGACCTCCCTATAATGTTATTTTTAGCATAAAAATCACTCTGTAAAAGTTTCAAATCGATATTTTAACACGTGCGTGCCTCAGTGAAATTTGTACTAAGGTATTCATTTAACCGGGGTTTCGCTTTAATCGGTTATCCACTCAATTAATTAACCGAGGTTTTGGTTTAATCGGTTAATTTTTTAATTGATCGGTTAGCCGATTAATAAAGTTTTTATTTTATAAATTAAGTAATTTCAATAAATAATAATGCATAAATTATTTATAATTTGCAGTTTATTAGAAAATAAAAAAACAATTACACAATGCAAACATAACAATTTCATGCTGAAAACTAAAACATTACGGCGGAATTAACGATATGGGAAAAATTTCTTCCAGTTTTATTTATTAAAGCACCAAGAACTAAAAAAAAAAATTTGAGAAATCAAACAATGTCATGGAATGTTTTAAATTGTAGTCGACGATTTGACAAATATTTTACACAAAAAGAATGTTCAGTTCACTATTCGTTTCTTTAATGATGAAACAAAATAATTTGAAATAGAAATTCCTGGCTAAGAGGTTTTGTTTGCAACTTTTTAAAAATATGGTTGATTTATATAGACATGCTTAACCACCAACAAGTTAAAACTCATTCAAAATAAATTTGAGAGAATATTTCAAATAATAACTTTAAAAAATTTCTATATTTTATTTGCTTTCGCAAAACGTTTGTCTAGATCAAATATCATTCAACAGTTTCTAAATTACATTATACAAATATCTTCTTACAAATAAAGTTTAGTAAGTCAATAAAAAATTCTTAAAAATTTAACTAAAGTTTGATCAATTTACTGGTCCCACTTTTCTTGGATTTTATCGTAAAATATTTGTTAGGTCTGATTGAAGTCATATCTATGTATTTTGTTGGTTTCTTACCTTTGCAAATTGTTTTGTTTCTATTCAAATTAACGTTTTATTTTAAAAACTTATTTGATTTTTGCGTTTTTAAGTTTTTGAATTAAAACCGGTTAACCGGTTATTTAAAAATTGCTTAACCGAAAACCGGGTTTTTTAAAATAGCAACTATTCGTAATATTCGGAAACCGGTTATTGAAAAAAGTCGAATAATCGATCTCCCTACAAGGAACACAACTGGGACGACCGACGAATTCTTCGCAACGAATATTCGTCATTAGAAAAAGAACACATTGGTGTAAATGAAATTAAACGCAATCATCGTCGTGCGTAACGAACTAAGCGATAGGTTTATTTCTATTTTTTACGCAGACGAACGGCAAATAAATTGGGACAGGGGTGACTGCCTTTTATTAGAATTTTTGACGTATTTTATATTTTTTTATAAAAAATAATTTTTTTTACGTTTATACGTAAAATTTAATTTACGTTTTAAATTTAATTAACACTTTTTAATTATATAATTATATATGTTGTTGTCAACGTTTGCTCTTTTGTTTTTTTTTTTTTTTTTTTTTTTTTTTTTTTTTTGGTGAAAGTCACACTATGATTTGATAAATGTAAACAAACAAATAATAAAAATTAATTTACAAAGAAATTTTAATAACATTTGGTGCTATTAAAAAAAATGGATAGCAGCAAGGCGAATTCATTACAGGTTATCCTAAAAGCCCTGCTGGTAACTATTGTTCTTTAGCTTTATAATTGTTGGATGTCAAAATTTTGTTTATTATCTTTGTTTCTGTTTTGATTTGTTTCGGTTTTTGACATTGTACAATGATTTTACAAAAACAAATTGCTTGTGGTTTTTGTGCGAGTTGTACTTGTTGTACTACCGAGATTACCTGGAATGAATTCGCCTTGGATAGCAGTGAATTAATTAATGAAGTTAAGAAAAACGAATGCTTGTATAATCTGGCGTCCAAGGTATTTATTTCTATTAATTCAAAACAATTTTATATATCATTAACACCTGACTCATTTGACGAATTTGCGAATTCTTGCAGACGAATTTGTCGAGCTATGCGAAGCTCGTCGTTCATCCCAGTTGTGTTTATACTATAAACTTTAAATCAATATCTGAAGTTAAATTCGCGCCGTGCCGCATGAACATTTATGGACTGATCTGAATTGCAATATAAAACAAATTCGTACCATATGTGATATTATTATCCGACCAGTTATAAGTAAAAATTCCCCGGGAGTTTTTTTCCTTCTCCCATTTTTCCTATTTAAATTCTATTGTAAAACTGGGAAAAGGGAAAAAACTCCCGGGGAATTTTTATTCATAATTGAAACAATTGAATCCCCATCATATCTGAGGACTAAGGAAAACTCATTTCAAAGGACACACGTACGGACAAACCGTCAATCGGATTTGAACTTCTCTTGTCATAAGGGCTTTATTTTTTTACTCCTAAAGGAGCGTATGACCTTGGCATCATTAAACTTTTATGTTTCGAGCAAGATGAGATATTGACCCAAATTTTCTAGTATAGTGGCAGGGATACTGCCTTGGTTATATTTTATAGTGTAGTCTTCTAGGTTTCCATACAAGTTGTTTTATTGCTATTTCCGGCTAAGGAGAGTTGGAGGTGTTATACCACCAATATTCAGTTATTTGGAGTCGCGTTTCAGACGGTACTATATAACTATCAACCTACTACTTCCTGAGACGCACTTCAACCAGTCAAAGTTCATTTAAAAAATGTAAATAAACTGCCAATTGCTTGCTCCTGTTACATTACGAGTTAAGTTACCCAATAAAATGGAGTTCAAAACGTTATAGGTTTTTAGGGAAAAAATTTAATAGTTTCGCTGACCATCTTTCTTACGAAAGGCATTTAAATTATATGGCGAACTTCCACTTAGAGGTAATATATTTTTGCCACAAAAAGCGGTTTATTCAACGCATATAAAAACTGGTGAGTGTAACGATCAGCTTTACACACTGAATTTTTTTATTATTACATTATTATTTATTTATTACATTTTCTATTTTCTATAATGAAAATCGTGAACCTTAGGCAATTTTAGGCTTGGCAAACTAAGTCCTCCAACGGTAAATCATGCGCATGGTATAATCTTCTATATTTCGTAATCGCTTAGAAAATGCCAAAATTGCAAAGATGAAAATTTTGAATAGACAAAAAGTTATATAGTATCATCTTTTGAGATGTCCCTTAAAAAAACTGTTCGATCTTAATAGATAAATGTCTATCATTTAGATCTGACAATTTTGACTTCGTTTTTTTATTAAAAAAAATATCAGTAGTCCCTCGATTTACGTCGCAATTGGTTCCGGAAAATGACGACGTACATCGAAACAACGTAAATCAAATTTAAACATGCTCAATGTGTTCTATAAAAAGTACCTGTATAAAATACTTAAAAATTACGTCTAAAGTAAGGTATAAACAAATTACAAAATATTTACAGAATTAAACAAGTAAGAAAGTATATTTAAAAATAAATTTTCAAAAGTGTACCCTATTTGGGACCCATGGGCAATCATGGACCTACAAGAAAAAATTATGTTATGAGGTTAAGATTCATGTAAATGTTCTTTATGCCGAATATTATTTAGATATCTTCATCTATATGAGATAAGTTTAAATGATTTTATTTAAGGGGTTTATATGGGGCCTATAGTTTATTTTGGATCTACAAACACCACGTTTTGCCATGACATAGAAGCTATCGTTTTTTGCTTAATTTTGTATCAATACCAACATTTATAAAAAAGATATTTTCGGGATAGTATTTGTATGGGAACTTTGGTCAAATATGGATGGGCCGATTCCAACATAATTTTTTAAGATTATTTAAATTGAAATGAAATAAGTTTGGACCAAATTTAAGCTAAATACCAACATAATAAGTTGGTTCATGGGAACAAATACTCAATTTCGAAAAAACCTTGTGTGGCGGCTATGTGAAATAATTTCACACGCAAAGAAAAAATATGTTTAGATATGGTCACCTCCAACAAAACCATTTTTAGACAAAATTTTAAACATATTATGTTTAAATTTAACCATATTATTGTCACTGACAAACATATAATTGTTAAATTAGTCCTCCATCAAGAAGCCACAACCATATTATGGTTGCATCTAAACATGTTATGGTTAAATATGACAATAATTTGTTTTTAAATTAACAATATTTTTTTCCTCTTTTCTAAGAGCAACATGCTTTGGTTGAAAATCAACCATGTTATTATAAATGTTAAACATATTTTAGTTATTACTAACCAAAAGATGTTCGGAGGCAACCATAATATGTTTGTGCCTTCTTGATGGAGGACTAATTTAACAATAATATGTTTGTCGGTGACAATAGTATGGTTAAATTTAAACATAATATGTTTGCAATTCTCATTAAAAATAGTTTTGTTGGAGGTGACCAAATTTCAACATATTTTTTCTCTGGGTGCATGAAATTAAAAAACTGTAATTTTCGTACAATGTTTCCATTGACAGCCTGCAAGCCAGCGGAACGAACGGATATCGTTAGGTCGATTGAAAAAGGGATTCTTAGTCGATCGGTATACTAAAAGTAGGGTCTAGTACCAATATCTTAAAGTGTTACAAACATTATCACAAACGTATAATACTCTTTCCACTACATATTGTGGTTTTTTGAGCTTATAGTTTGCCCGTTGTGTTTGACAAGCAAAAGAAAAATATTTCCATGTGTAGATAGGAATAGCTACCAGTGTGGCCATTTTGGCATTTTTGCAGCTAAATTTAGCATTAAAAATTTATATTTAGCTGCAAAATTTTAATTTAGCACTTGGCATTTCATTTGGCATTTTTGGATAATGTTTTTAGCTTTTTTTATTTTTTTAGCATTATTTAAAATATTTGGACGAATAGTTTTATTAATTTTACTAAAAAAAATTTATAAATTATAATAAATTTTGACTAGAAATAGTTGTACCCAAAATAAAATTTCGTATGAAAATGTATAATTCTTATGTTAAGAGACCTGTCTTGTTTAAAAAAAAAAAATTGAATATTCAGGGAATATTATAAGTACCCTTATCATGTCAATTGTAAATATTATTTGCCCTTTGATATTACTATATAAAAGTACAGGGAAATTTCACTTTGTATTTAGATAAAAATTCAATGGTGTAAATGTTTGAAAAAATTGTTTGTTTTAAACTGCTGAAAAAATAATTATTTTAAAGATTCAACTTTTCTTAAACTATAAAAAATAAAATAATCTAAAAAATGTTGTATATCATAGAAATAAATCGTTTAAATTTTGCATATAACAGGCCACCTAAATTTAAAATTTAATCTCAACTACCTGTGCTACATATTGATGTGTTTGATTTACCAAAAATCTAGCCACTTGCTTAAATATAACAATTTATTTCAATTTCGTTACAAAATTAGTCACTAAAATTTATTCACTGCCTGTTTAATTTTTAGAATTTTGTTTTTGTTTTTAACATAATTTTCTATGCGAACGTTGACGTTCGAAATCGATGAACAGGCTCTAAGTTTCGAATAAAATTTTATATTGGTTATGAATTTTTAGCAAAAATCTTTTAAAAATTTTAGCATTTTTTTAAAATAACCTGGCCACACTCATAGCTACACACGCATGAAAAACCTCAAAAGAACACTTCAATTAAAAACTGTGATTCCCCGCTTTTGGCTTATAAAACATAAGCAAATGAGGCGACGTAAATCGAATGGCGACGCAAATCGAGGTTATAAGACACAAAAAATCAGAAGACGCAAATTGAATGGCGACGAAAATGTAATTAAGAAATCACAAAAAATTTGGCGACGCAACCCGAAACAACGTTAATCGAGGCGATTAATTTACATACATATATACTGTACATACATATATACAAATAAATTAGATCTGCTAAGTGATTTTATGAAACAATTTTAACAATTTTATATTAATACGAATGTGCATTCTAAGTCAAATTACAATTTAAAAAGCTTTTATGCTTTAATAGTCTTATTCCTGCAATATTTTCTATGCTCTATCACAATTTCGTTTGTTTGTATATATCTATTACGAGGCTTACTTAAGCTATCCTTTGGCTAGCAATGAAGTAAATTGTACAGAAAATTTATACAACTATTATATACCAGTAGAAATAGAAATATACAAACAAACGAAATTGTGATAGAGCATAGAAAATATTCCTGGAAAATATTGAAGGAATAAGACTATTAAAATATAAAAGCTTTTTTAATTGTAATTTGACTTAGAAGATACATTCGAATTAATTGGGGGATTCACAAGGTAGTCATAACGTTGTAAAGTCATATGTCTTAAAATAATTACTAGAAAATAAAGACTGCTGTGGGCAACCACTTATATTTCAGATTTATACTGTGCAGTTATGACGAATCAATAAACACAGCATTAAAATTTTTGATTTGTTTCAAACACCACAATATTTTTTTTTAGCAATTATAAAATATTATTTAGGACATTATGACGATATGACTTGATAGCACACCTTGTGAATCCCCCAAATATAAAACTTTATAATTAAAATTAAGCTCAACATGAGAACTAAAATTCCCAGATTCTATTTCAAAAAATTTAAAGAAATATTAAACATGATTTTTATTCAGGCCCGTCACATATTCCGCTCTAAATGGTTTTAATTCCGTAGTTACAATTCCGATTGAATTGTTTTTTCTTCCGTAACTAAATTACACGTTTTTTGGAGAAGCCAAATACAGAATTACTTCCACTTTCGATCTAAAGGGCAGGGCAGGCCTTAATATTTTCAAAACTAAAAAACAAAAAATAAATTTAGATTGCTTTTAATTAATGCGAATGTTTCCAAAGTAAATGAAATGGCCTTTGGCTGATCGTATGCCAAATGGCTGCTGACCAAAATTTTCCAAAACAAAACAAAAAAATAGAATTGCAACAAAATAAAGAACTATAAATCCATTTAACAAAAAACAATTTAAGGTTTTCTTTATCACATAAAACCAATAACAACAGCAACGGAATTTGTTATCGAAAGTCGAAGCAGAGAAAAAAAATGGCAGAAAATAACCCACAGGCAATTAGCCACCCAAAATACGCTGAATGACGTTGCTTGAATGCAATTTTTTGAGTGGCAAGCGTCCGTTTTAATACCACCACCGGTTTGGAATACAATCACCAAATATGCCACTATGACTAGTACCAAGACCACGGCTCTAATGGCTAAAACAATTTGTTACAGTTCATTTTCAAAATAATAGAAAAAACGCTTCTATCAAAATCAAAATAAAATAAAAATTAAACAACAAAAAAACAGCACCAAGGCACCGAAATGAAACAAATTATTTGCCAATATCTATTATTACAATGCAATATAAACTGGCAGTATCAGTTAAAGACAAACAGAAAGACCAAATAAAATAAAAAAAAAAAAAATGCCAAATCTCAAATGAAATTTAAGCCCATTTTAAAAAAAAAATTAAAAAAATTTACTTCGTAGTTCCTATTTTAAGCACGTGCCACATGAATTAAATTGATTTTTGCCAGTAGGTGGAAAAAAATTTTAAAAAATTTTCAAAACTATAAGTCAAGCTTTAAAGTAACAGCCCACAATTTAAATTGTTTGCTATGAATGTAATTTTTTTTCTTTTATATTTTCTATTAAATTTATTTAATTCAATATTAATGTATGTAAGTATTTTGTATTTGTTGATTTTTTTGTTTTGACTCCCCCTTCTAAATTTTAACAGTCATTCGTTTTATTGATTTTTGAAATCGAATTTAATAACATGTTTTTGTTGATTAATAATGTTGTAAATATGTTTGCAACTATAAATTTGCAATGTTTTTTTTTTTCTTTATTGGCATTTTTAGAAAAACGTTGTTTTAGGGGAAATGTCAATCTTAGTTGGACAGTTTTCTTTACGTATATTTTGTTTTATTTTTTTTTTTTTTATTAAATTCCAGTAAAATCGAATCTATTTTCATCCCTTTTTTTATAATGTAGGTGTATAAAAATACTTTGTAATATTCAACATTTTTTTTATTTGTTCGAATTTATTCTACGAGTTAAATTTCAGTTATGTATTTTATAAAGCTTTTTGTAATAGTTCTATTCCTTAAATTTTTAGGCATGACTTTATACAGTACCAGACTATTATCTTGTATCTTCTTGTTACATTTTACCTTAGCTTTCCGTTGGATAGCAATGAAGTATATTGTATGTACAGAAAAATTTACAATTATTAGACACCAGCAAAATGTAATGCATTTTCTGGCCCGCTACGGCCTTCGCCAGCATTCTTTATGTCACACTGGATAATAATACTTTATAAATTGAATGTATTTAACTCAACTATTTTAACAAATAGATATTGGGAATTATTTCTTTTTATAAGCAACTTTATTATATTCAAAAATTTTTTTTTATTTTTTCGAATTTATTCTATGAGTTAAATTGCTATCCAACGGAAAGCTTAGGTAAAATGTAACAAGAAGATACAAGATAATAGTCTGGTAGTGTATAAAGTCATTCCTAAAAATTTAAGGAATAGAACTATTACAAAAAGCTTTATAAAATACATAACTGAAATTTAACTCATTGAATAAATTCAAAAAAAAAAAAAAATTTTGAATATAATAAAGTTGCTTATAAAAAGAAATAATTCCCAATACTTTGTAATATTATACAAAAATTTAAATTTAAATTTTTAAATAATTAGTTTTTTTTAATCATTATAGTTTTCAATAATTTTCTTTAAGATTTTTATTACTCATAAATAAATTGTTGACTATTGATGTTCATTGAAATAAAACTTATAAAGTTTTTTAATTTTAATTAGTATTGTGGTTATTTTATTGAACTGTTAATGGTTTTTAAATCCAAATTTAGATATTTTTAATTAGGCTTAAGTTATATTGTTAACAGCTAAGGCAAGAGCTATGTTTACATTTGTCCTTCAAGTTGTACTGAAAAAGGTCAACAAGAAAAAAGAAAAACAAAAATGTACTTTGGATTTCAAGAAGAATTCTTGACAAAAAGTACGAAAAAAATAGAAGTTAGGAAGAACGTGTAAATCAATTAAAATAGATAACAATTCATTCAAAAGCAAATTTCGATCTACCAAGGTGAAATACCATTTGGTTTAATGATTGATGTTTGAATATTGACGTCATCCGGCTTCAATAGCCGAGTGAGTAAGACGGCAAACCCCACTGAAGAGATTGTGTGGTTACAATCGAAACTAGTCTGGGCAACCTGTCCGTGAACGCCTGGTTTCAAATCTCGGCGCAGTCAAAAATGAAAAATTATCAATAAAAAAAAAAAAAAAAATTTTAATTAATTTCATGTTGTAAAATTCCTGTTTTCATAAAAATATTTTAATGAAAAATTCAATAAGCTTAAGCCTAATTAAAAATATCTAGATTTTTAATTTTAGTTTTAAAATAAACGGATATAAATACTACTACTATATATAATATAATAATAATGAAAGGTTTGCTTAACTTTTTTTATGGCATTAAAAACGAATTCTGCCAATTAACAAAAATTTATGTCATTATAGTTGTTGGCAGGATGTACGAAAAACCCTCTGCCGATAGGCCAAAAATAAACAAGTGGTTAATAGTTAGTTCTAAACAGACGCAGATCCAGCGTTACCGTTTGGGCGGGAACTTTTTCGAAATTTATTTAAACAAAAAAAGTATAATTTTGCTAATAGCAACTTATGTAAATATGGTATATAATATATATTAAGTAAATCTATAATAAAGATATTTAGCCGTATTCATAAAAATTTATTTATGATTAAATAGACGTTTTTAAGGAAAAATTGCTAAAGTTGTGTTCATCAACGAAATATAGTCAATTAAACCTTTAATAAAGCGATGCGGTAAAAATCCCTCTATCCTGCAGTCAAAGAAGACTGTACATTGTGACCGAAATTTAAAGCATTAGCTCTAATATTACATTTTAAAAAATCAAAAAAAAAATTTGGTGATGCAAAGCAAAACGGCTAAGATTTAAAATAAAATAATTTCATTATTCTGTTTTATTATGCGGTTTTTGTATACAAAAATAAGAACAGAAAATTGTCAGAAGAGATAAACACACTGTTTATTTTTGTTGCTTTGTTGAAGCTTTCATACATATTGTTACAAGTAAAGCTCAAATTGAACCAACCTTAACACTGTATTTGATTATAGGTGACTTAACATAACGGCATAACCGTAACCATACAAACCAATTGAATTTTGGTTTATTTGGCCATCGTTACGGCAATGGCATTATGTTTATGTCACCTCTAATTGGACCTTAAGAACTGAGTGTTCAAAATTCCTATTCACTTTATAGACTTATTTCTATAATATTTTTAGCTTTTCTAAAGTCTTTGGAAAAAATTTCCTGACGAGCTGGCCTAAGCAACTAGCGAAAAGCGCATAGAAACTAGCTTTCCTTCAACAATAAATTTCAGTGTTTTTATCAAATATAAACATTGGGAATTTAGCACGACATATAGAAATCTTATTAATAATAAATTTTGTATTCCCGAAAATAACTTTTGATAGAAAATTCAATTGTTTGTTCCAAAAAAACTCTAAAAAATTAAAAAAAGTATCATAGTATCGATAGTAGAATATCGCCGATACCGATATATCGGAAAATCTGAAGTATCGCCGATATATCGGTATCGGTATTCGTTACATCCCTAGTATGTAAGAGGTAATCTCTGGAATTGTCGCAAAAATCCGATTTTATAAATTTTTTCAAAAAAATGAAGAATGGAACTTTATAACGGACTTAGGCTATAAAAGGTTCCAAAGCTCTTTGGATAGGGTCCAGGGGCGATAAACCTCCTATACTCAGAAAAAAAGTATAGTTTCCGTACTGAAAAGAAAAACAAAGCCATTTTAACGTGAGTACGCTGTTCTTCCTCCAGTTCTCCTCCAGTCTATTTTTCTGCTCGACCGCCCCCTGACCGATTGCGAAAGTGACTTTTGCGTTTGCTACGCTTTATCGGCTAAATAGCTGAACCGATTTTGATGAAATTGTAAATACACAGAAAAAATTATTAAATTTCTCCAATCACCAAATTTATTCCAAATTCATAATATCAAGCAAACAAGTTGTTGATTTTGCACCTATTACCAAAATGATTATATTGATTACTAAAAATTTTAGAATTTTGAAAAAATATTTTCAATAAATGAAATTTTTAATTTTAATTAAAAAAGTGATCAAAAAACTCTGCCATTTCAAACAATGTGTTAATTTATTTAAGTAAATATTGACAATTCCCAACAACAATTCTACATTAATTATTTTATTTTAAACGAAAAAAGTCAATTAAGATTTTTTGTTATTTAATTAAAATTTTAATTGAAAATTTATTTCAAAATAACTAAAATGTTAATAAAATCAAAATTAAATTTTTAAAGTCATTCCGAAAAATTTAAGGAATAGAACTATTACAAAAAGCTTTATAAAATACATAACTGAAATTTAACTCATAGAATTAATTCGAAAAATAAAAAATTTTGAATTTTTAATTTTCTTTCAACTAAAAAAAATAATTGATTCAATTATCACATTAATTTAATTTAAATACTTTTTAAACAATTTTTTTAATTTATAAAAACTTTTTTCTGTGTACGAAGAATAACTGCTTCTCAGAAAATATCTAACCAATTTTGATGAAATTTGAATCATAGAAAAATCAGCGTTCAAAGCTTGGAATATGAAGGGACAGATTGGCAATTTCTGTCTATCCGAAACTATCTTACTGATTTTGATAAAACTTAAAACACCTGGATAACTATCTTGCCGCGATGTGGTGGCTTAAGTGTCGGCTGTAGTGTCTGTCTTGGAACTTGAATCCGGACAGTTGAGTCGGAACAAGTTTAAAGGCAGACGCTCTAAGGCCAGCATGACCAAGGGTTATCCATTCCTCATCCTATTCCCTTCACCTACATTCCTTCCCCCCCCCCTTGTTATTCCCACTTCCCCCACTTTTAAGGTCAAGGTGGTTGATAGCAGTGCCGAGGACCTGGATGACTAGTTAGTGGTTAAAGAAACTAGTCGCGAACAGCTTCCCTCTGACGCTGATGGCAAAGGTCAGTTGTAATTCTAGCCTAGTCCGTGCAAGCCGTCACTGCGCGAGATGGTCCTTTGTATACGTGCATACTCGTGGGATTGGAAACTGGACGATTTCAAGATAAAACAAAATACGGACATAGTGACAGAAGTTGGTGCAGGGAGTATCACTGACAACTCAACAGGCCCGTTGTCAGATTCAGACTCGGATCTGCTGGGTGCTCACAGGGATATTCTGCTGCAAGAAAGTCAGTTAATGACAGAACTGACAGAGACCAACTGGATGGGCTCGACAATGGACTCACTGACACGCTCTGGGGCCTCGGAAAGACTCGGTGATTTGACCTTGGACTCTGATGATGAGCACGAAATAGCTATGATTTCGGCTCATGGTCAGGACCAGAGGGTTGAACCAGCGACTTTTGTGGCCACATTCGAGACAGAGAGCAAATTGTCGAGTACATCGAAATCCATTGTTCGGCAGGATGTGACAGAACAGGTCACATCGGAGAGCCGATCGAATCTAGGAAAAGCCAAGAGTGGTGGGAGAGTCTCTTTAGCCTTTCTAGAAAAGATAGCTAAGAAAGACTCTTCACTGCACGATGGGCGGGATAGGCATTTGCTGAGGATGCACCGGAAGAACACTGCTGGATTCGAAAGAATCCACGGTTCTTTCGATGTCATCCTAGGGCTTCCCTATCCTGCGGGGTATACAGCAGAGGCTGCTGAGGAATCAAAAGTTGTCAGTAAAGACAAAGGATCCTCACCAGATTCTGCTGGCGTACCCTCTTACAAGGAAGATAGAAGGAGGGAGGGTAAGAGTTCACCACCCAGCCCTCTTAATGGTGACAGATTGGTCACGGTTAAGGGAGCTAGGCCTATGGACGAATTACCCACAGTGGACCAAGAGTCTCTCAGGAAGTTGAAGTCGATGAGTGGGGTTGCGATATTTGGGTTGGGGTCTATCAGTTTTAGGTTTCCCAAAAATGATGGACCCTAAGAGGCTGAATGTGGTGCAGATAAACCTGCATCACTGTGAAGCAGCCTCAACCGAATTAGTAACTCACCTCATCGATAACAACGTGGACGTAGCCTTAATCCAAGAGCCCTGGATCAACAACAACCGGGTAGTTGGATTAAAGGCCACGGGATATACACTGTTCGTACCCCACACGGATGAGAAGGTTCGGACTTGTATAATGGCAAGAAATGAGCTCAAATTTATGTTGTCTCATTCTTTCAGCAATGGAGACCTCACGGTTGTTACAGGTGAAGCTATGGACAAAACGGTCCTAGCACTGGCATCGGTATACTTACCATATGAGGCTACCGATCCACCTGGTGTGAAAGTACGTGAGTTGGTGGAGCACTCGAGCAGAAGTGGCTCGAGACTGGTACTAGGTTGTGACGCTAATGCACACCATACCCAATGGGGAAGTACCGACATCAACAAAAGGGGTGAGTCTATGTTTGATTTTATTATTGCTAGCAATCTTTACATCTGTAATAGGGGGAATACGCCAACATTCAGAACTAGAGATAGGGAGGCAGTAATAGATGTAACATTGACGAACTATAGAGACTTAGTAGATGATTGGAGGGTGGCTTTGGAATTTTCCTTCTCTGACCATGGTCGTATATCCTTTAATCTAAACTTCGAAAAGTCAAAAAGGCGTCCTTATAGGAATCCAAGGAGGACGAATTGGGATACCTTCTCGGGATTGGTGAATAGTAACCTTAGAGTTACACACGATTGGGGGTCGACTTCGGCCGGCGTGGAGCACATGGTGGGTACCTTTACGGAGGTGTTAACCAGTAGCTATGAGCGATCTTGTCCGTTAAATTTTCCGGGTAGGCGCTCGCAACCGAGATGGTGGACAGGTGAGTTGAGGACTCAAAGTACCACTGTCAGAAGGTTATTCAATAGAGCGAAGCATACGCGTAGGGATGAGGACTGGAGTAACTTTAGGATAAGTTATAATAGGTACAAGGGAGATATTAGAAGGGCTAAAAGGGACTCGTGGATCAAATTTAGCGAGTCAGTTGAATCTGTGAATGAGATGTCCAGGTTCAGAAGGATTTTATCCAAGGACCCTGTGGTCCCGGGATTTATTCAGAGACCGGACGACTCATGGACAGAATCTAGCTCCGAATCTCTCTGTTTGCTTATGGAGACTCACTTCCCGGGTTGTGTGGATCCGGGAACGGGGGAACAGGTGGGGTGTGGTAACCCCTTTTCTGGATCAGGCTCGGGGGGTGAGATAAGAGAGGCGGTGGGGGATATCATCACCTTGGATAAGGTTACATGGGCGGTTAATACTTTTGGGTCTTACAAATCGGCAGGACCAGATGGTATATTTCCGGCTATGCTACAGAATATCCAGGGATCATCACTCCTATTGCTGGTGGAACTATTTAGGGTATGTCTGCTAAATGGCTACATTCCTAGAGGGTGGAGAGAGGTCAGGGTTATCTTCATACCTAAGGCAGGTAGAACCGGTCACTCTAAACCCAAGGATTTTAGACCTATCAGCCTATCGTCTTTTCTTGTGAAGACATTAGAAAGACTGATTGATCTACATCTGAGGACGAAGATTGACGCCGGCATCATCAGCGGCGCTCAGCATGCCTATCTCAAGGGTAGGTCTGTTGAGAGTGCGCTTCATGATGTGGTGGGTTATATAGAACGGGGATTGCGAGACAAGGAATACACCTTGGCGGCTTTCCTGGATATAGAGGGGGCCTTTAATAATGTGAAAATAGAGGCCATAAGGCAGGCACTGAGTGATTTAGGGGTTTCGTTATTCTTGGTCGAATGGATAACTCTGATGCTTACCAGCAGAGTTATTCACTCGGACTGGGGAAACGAGCGCTTAAGGAAACTCGTGACTAGGGGGACACCACAAGGGGGAGTTCTCTCTCCCTTATTGTGGCTCTTAGTTGTCAATGTCGTTCTGGGACGTTTTGACAGGATAGGTCAGAAGGTCGTCGCCTACGCGGATGATGTAGTTATATTGGTATCGGGCAAGTTTCTGCCGACAATTAGCGATGTCATGCAAGGGGCGCTGGGCGAACTGTCAGCATGGGCGACTGATAAGGGCTTGGGAGTTAATCCGGAGAAGACAGAATTAGTTCTTTTCACTAGGAGGTACAAGGTAGAGAATTTTAGGCTGCCGGTACTAGGGGGAGTAGAGCTTAGGCTATCTGATAGTGCTAACTATCTAGGAGTTTTTCTGGACAGTAAGCTGTCCTGGAGGAGGAATACTCAGGAGAGACTAAAGAGGGGTCTCAATGCATTCTATGCTTGCAGATCGTCGATAGGTAGGAGTTGGGGACTCCGGCCGTCAGTTGTGGGATGGCTGTACACTTCGGTGGTTAGACCCATTCTTACGTATGGATGCTGTGTTTGGTGGGAGGCATTGAAACTAGCTAGTCGGAGGGACCTTCTGTCTAAGGCTCAGAGGTGTGCTTCGATCGGCATGACAGGTGCCTTGAGAAGTACCCCTCAGGCGGCTCTGGATGTTATTCTTCATCTTCTGCCTATAGAGCAGTATGTGAGGGAAATGGCAGCAAGGAGCATTCTTAGGCTGAGGGAGCTAGGACTGTTAGGAAATTTCACGGAGGGTCACTCGCGGATCTTGAGTGAAATTAGTACTAGTGGTTATCACCTAGGCTCGCCCGGCTCTACGGATTATTTGGTCACTAGGGTCGATTTTGGGCGTCTGCCAGAGGTGATATTGCCTTCTAGGGAGAGCTGGTCAGGGCAGGGCAGATTGTATAGGGGATTTGCTATTTTCACTGATGGCTCGAAGATGAAGGGCACGGGTGCGGGGGTCTACATTGAGGATCTGGATATCAGAAAGTCATATAGACTTCCCGACGACTGCAGTGTATTTCAGGCGGAGGTTCTGGGGGTTCTCAGGGCCGTGGAATTGGTAGGAGCTAACATTGCCAAGGGCTCGGAGGTCACTATATATGTGGACAGCCAGGCGGCTCTTAGGGCCTTGAAGGGCTGTTATGTGAACTCCAGGCTAGTGGACGATTGTAGGAGGGCTCTAGGAGTAATCTTAGGGAATTATGTTGTGAGGCTCTGCTGGGTACCGGGTCACTGCAACATCACCGGCAATGAGATAGCTGATGAGTTGGCAAGACTGGGCTCGGAAATGGAAGATCCTGACAGTTTGCAAGTGGTCAGGCCTCCAATGGGCTTCTATTTTGGGAGAATTAGGAAATGGATTCTGAACAGGACTAATCGGGCTTGGCGGGGCCGAACGGACTGCCGAGTATCGCGCACGCTGTGGCCGATGCTTAGTAGGTCAAATTCGGACGCGCTGCTGGGTAAGAGTAGGGCCTGCGTCAGGACCATGATAGGTATTATCACGGGCCACTGTATGATAGGCAGAATGGCGGTGAGAATGGGGTCTGGCTTATCGGATATATGTAGGCTGTGTGAGGACCCAGAGGAGCTGGAGACTGTTGAGCACTTTCTGTGCCACTGTCCCAGGCTACAGAACAGCAGGCTGAGGTGGCTAGGTAGCAGATTCCTGCACGAATTGGGAGATGTCTCGGGCTGCGGGCTCGAGAATCTGACGGGATTCGTAATGGGAATGACCTGGTTGCGCGGCAGGAGGCTGGGAAACATGTAGGGCAGTTTTTCCTGTTTGGTAGGGTTGTGTTTTGCTTGTTCTGTCCGATTTCTTATCTTCCACTATCTTCCTTCTCTGTGCTTTCACCATTAACTTCTCCTACTCTGTCACACTAGATATCTTTCTCTTCTTTCTTTCTTTGTTTCACTAAATAAAGGCATCACAATGGACCATAATGGTCTCTGGGTGAGGGTGTGAAGTTTGCTTCACACCAGCCTTTCTAACCTAACCTAACCTAACCTAAAACATATGTAGGTAGAATTACATACATACAATAAAACACACAGGCTTTAAATGTTTAAACCTTGGACCAATAGGAAATAACTTTACTTTTATAGTTAGTCAAAAATTAACTCTGGGCAGGTAAAGCCACATAGTGCTCTGTCCAGTAGGCGAAACTAAAGATTAATTAAGTGCTTAGAATATTTATGTTATATATATTTTTGTAAAACTAAAAACTTACCGTAAAAAGATTTGTAAGTAGAAAGTTGCCAAAATTTTTTTTATTATATTCTTTTCAAGCTTAATAGTTTTGTTAACCACTTAAGGCACAAAAAAGTGAAATTATTACGGAGAAAAATTTTTGTATTATCTTAAATTTTTAAATTTTTTTATTGGAACTCCTCGAAATTGCTTAAGTTCGTTAGGGTATAATAAACTATTTTTTCATAGTACCAAAATTTTTATTTAAGATTTTAGTACTTTTTGGAGTGTTTTAACAGAATCTGCAAAGAATGCCTAGAATTTTCTACACGATTTACGATTGTATGTGTAAAAAAATAAAATATTTAATTTAAAGATGTTTTTTGTAATTTTAGTTTAAAACAAAGAAATCAACTAGAAATGTGTAAATTGTCTGGATGGAAAATTGAGATTCTTAAATTGTACAGATTCGAGAAAAATGGTTTGGGAAAGAAGTGTCAAAATTTTAGAGATGCAGTTCACTTTTTGTTATACCCTTCCAAGAAGACTGATACTAAAAAAATCACACTCTTTTTGTTAATAAGCAATGACTTTTATATAAACATACTAATAAAATCTAAAAAACCAGAATTATATTGGACCGGTCAATATTAAGGGTATCAAAATTTAGTGATTCCAGCCGTCTAGTGTTAAAAACTCTTTCTAAAGATTTGTTTAGTATAAACTTTATAAATATGATAAGTTTTGACATAAAAACACTTGCTGCTATTATTTATGTTGAGCTGTTAGACATATTTCAAACAATATTAACGTTTTAAGGCCCCACCATAATATGCATGAGGTCGCTTAAGTCAACTTAAGCAACTGTGTGAATTCATATAATACATATGTGGCCAACTATAAAGTACTTAATTAAACTTTTCGTTAAGTTTCGTCGAGTGTCATTTGCTTAAGCAAAGTGCCAAAAACGCACATTCCCTATGGAATCAGATGGTTGTGTGTTGTTAAAAAAATAAAATAAATTGAGTTGGATAAAGAAAAATAAGAAAAAAGAAAAAGAGGAATTTTACATATTTTAATTTTGTATCAATTTTTTATTTATAAGAATGTACAACAAACACCAATTTTGACTTTTCAAAACGTATCTTGCAAATACAGTAAAACATAAAATAATTATTAGTACTTTTGAATTTGAAGTCTTGGCAAGAAAACAAAATATTGCACAAATATGCAACATGCATCTTAAGTTTATGTAAGTACAAAATGCCCACCTTAAAGTCTTCTTTAATTTGCTTATGCATTTGACAGGCTTTTCGCTAATTTTTGACATTACCTTAATCTAACTTATGCATATTATGGTTGAGCCTTTAGGTTTTTCCGACTTAAAGCGACTTATTGCATTTAAATTACCTCTAATTGTCAATAATTGCACTTTTTCATATCAGTTTTTACAAAGTTTCAGCTAAATAAAAAAAATAGGAACATAAAGGAAACCATATTTCTTTTCATAACAATCCTCTGCACATTTGCGACAACAAAAACGCTAGTTTTTACAGCTTCATCCGCTAAAGCGTAAATGATAACCCTTTTCTTAACAGTTGTGCGCAAAAGTATGAAAACAATAAATTAAAAATATTTTCAAAACTATTTTAACAAGCTTTTAACAACTATCTGAACATATATGTAAGTCTATAGTTGTTAACGCTGGCATAATTTGCAACCTTTTCTTAACCCATGACTGCACTAGAAATATTAACAAAAATAAAAAAGTTTAAGAGATTTTTTTTGAAATCGCACATATGAATATTGTGGCATTTGTGGCGAGTGAGTGTATGTATGTGTGTTTGAGTAAAAAAACATTTGTAGATACTTGAGAAATAAAAAAACAAAAACATCAAAACAAGCTCCTGTAATTGAGCACCACAAGTGTAAATATTTCAAATAAGCAAATAATGTTTGCGATAAATAAACATAACAAATGTTTGACTACAACTTATGTACGGATTTTTCTTAAAGGGGGTTACTTAGGTCGACTTGGATATGCGATTAAATAAAATTAAAAATTGGGGCAATTTGATGAAATGTCTCACTGTGGCGATAACGATTCTGATCTAAAAAATTTGTTTAATGACCCACTGCTCAGCTTTCGTTGTGTTGATCAGTGTGATTTATTCTCCATTTATATAAATGATTTGAAAAATTCAAATCTAACTGGTCAATTATTCATGTTTGCTGATGATATATGATTGTTTTACCCTTTTAAGTATGATTTAGTTTTGAAACAAATATTGAAAGAGACACCGTATTATTAGTGGAATTTGCAAGCTTAAATGGTTTTATTGTATGTTTATAAGAGTATACATGAAACAGATGAACATATAATTCCTTTTTTGCAAAACCAGTCATATATCTATACGAGAAATATATCGAATCTTAGGGTTCCAAGGTGCAGATTGGAAAGAACCAAGCAACGTATAGATTATATGGGGGGAAATCTTTATAATAACTTTCCTGCTTATTTGAAGTCTATTGAACGAATATAAAATTTAAAAAAAAAGAATGCAAAAAATACTTATGAAGTTTAAGTTATGGAAACGCTTCTGTTGTAAATATGTACATATGTTACTATTATTTATGCATTTAATAAGAAAAAATAAAAAAATTTTCTTTGTATATTGTACTGTTAAGAAATTTGCCAACTTGCCTCAAAAATGGCGTTATAACGCTGAGGCCCAGATTTTAAAATGTATAAATTTTGTACAATTATGATTTCAATTATAATTTTAATAAAGAAATATTGAAAAAATGTTATTAGTCGTGGCAGCACTGATCACAGCACTTGCAGACGTTGAGGAAGATCACAGGTCGAGTCTCGAACAAAATATGGTATCGTTCCTTATTCTTCTATACCAAAGCAAAGCATTTGACGCAGTTGTCCATCCCATCTGAATAACGAAGCTTGAAAACTGTTCTATTTTTCAAACTCCGCATGAAGTTTACTTTCTTCATATCTTGCTAATAGATCCCAAGTCGTACACTTAAATGGTAAACTTTCAACAGAGGCGTTCCACAAGGATCTATTCTTGGGCCCCTCATTTGTGTTTATACATTAACGATTTACCAGACGAAGCGATTAACACCAAAGTACATGTATGCAGATGATGTACAAGTTTATGGCGGCACTAATGTCGGTGACATTCACAGAAAAAATTAAAAATTTTCTCTTAAGCCTAGTACTCTGTTCCAATTTGTGAAAATTGTTTAGCAACATCTATTATTTCATGCAAGAAATTTGACATGTATCAATGTTACCTATCTCGAGAGTTTGCACAATTTGACGTTTTCAATCTTTTAAAGTATGCGACATTGTTTTTCATATTTAAACAAAACCCACATGTACATTACTAAAAAGTATTTTTTTTAATAAAAATCAAAGTAAATATGGATAAAAGACTGTTACCGGTTGTGTTATTTATGTATTTCAGTTCTCATTTAAATATTGAGTTTAAACTTTTTTCATTTGCTTAAAATTCCACGTGAAATAAGTGCAGCTTATATTATTTCGCAGTTGTAAAAAAATGTTGCCAGAAACATTTCACAACTTTCTCAATATTATTTCATAGAAATTCCGCAAAAGTTTTTTTAATATGAGTTTTGACAGCATTTCACGTGAAATGTTGAACAGAGTACCAGCCTTTATCACAAAATTTTTTCCAAATTCATAATATCAAGCAAAAAGTTTTTTGATTGTGCACTTATTACCAAAATGATTATATTGATTACTAAAAATTTTAAAATTTTGAAATTTTTTTTTCAATAAATGATATTTAATTTTTTAATTAAAAAAGTGATCAAAAAACTTTGCCATTTCAAATAATGTGTTAATTTATTTTATTAAATATTGACATTTCCCAATAACAATTCTACATGTTTAAATTATTTTATTTTTAACGAAAAAAATCAATTAATATTTTTTGATATTTAATTATTATTTTTATTAAAAATTTATGTCAAAACAACTAAAATGTTAATTAAATCAAAATTATTTTTTTAATGTTCTTTCAACTAAAAAAATAATTGATTGATTGGGAGTAACGTTTAATAACGAACTTACTTGGTCAAATTAACTCTGTTGTAAAGAGAGTTTATGGTATGCTACGTAATCTGTGGGCAGTGAAGTTCTCAACAGCTTTTAATATTCGAACGTTATAAGCAAAAACCTACCCTATTCCGGTCGTTTTATACGGATCCGAAATTTTCGCTCATTGTAATAGTGCAGACTTTAAAAAAACTAAATGTAATAATATTGCAAAATATATCTATGCTAAAAGACGCCGCGAACATATATCATTGTTTTCATACCGGATATATGAGATGAGTTTTAAAAATCTCCTCAAATTTAAATGCCTTATACTGCTACACAAAGTAATAATTCAAAAACAACCAACATATCTATTCAGAAGAATTCAATTTGCAAGATCACGTCGTGGAAAGAAAATAATTCAACAACGATTTCGAAGCCCTTTGTCGGAACGCCAATTTTTTATTTATTCCACTCATCTTGGGAACAAACTTCCAGATAATACGCATCTTATAGGCAATGCAAATCGTTTAAAAAGGAGCTTTTAAATAAACTTTGTTAAATTTAAATGTGTTAAGTAGATATGCTTATTGAAATTGTTTTTTAAATTTGAAATGTCAATAACTTAATTTCTCCTATGCGCTTTTTTGTAATTTTATATTATATTAATAATGATATTAATTTTTCGTATGATTTTAATTCACAAAATAATAATGCGTTTTAGGTTGATAATCATGTATTTACGTTTGTTATGTACTGTCATTTATAAGATTTATTAATCTTGTTATGCTAGATCATCAATACATAATAATAATAATAATAATAATAATAATAATAATAATAATAATAATAATAATAATAATAATAATAATAATAATAATAATAATAATAATAATAATAATAATAATAATAATAATAATAATAATAATAATAATAATAATAATAATAATAATAATAATAATAATAATAATAATAATAATAATAATAATAATAATAATAATAATAATAATAATAATAATAATAATAATAATAATAATAATAATAATAATAATAATAATAATAATAATAATAATAATAATAATAATAATAATAATAATAATAATAATAATAATAATGATAATAATAATAATAATAATAATAATAATAATAATAATAATAATAATAATAATAATAATAATAATAATAATAATAATAATAATAATAATAATAATAATAATAATAATAATAATAATAATAATAATAATAATAATAATAATAATAATAATAATAATAATAATAATAATAATAATAATAATAATAATAATAATAATAATAATAATAATAATAATAATAATAATAATAATAATAATAATAATAAAAATAATAATAATAATAATAATAATAATAATAATAAAAATAATATAATATGATAGTCAAAAAGGGTGATGATTTCTTTATTATTTAACAAAATTTAAAAATATTTTTAACAAATTTAAAAATATATAAATTTTGTAGTTCCAAAAAATTAATTCGGTATCTATAATTTCTTCTTTCGGCTTCACTATCGTCGAACAAAAACTCACGTCGTAACATTTTGAAAGCTTCACTAGTTATAACAATAAGAATTTGCAAAGCAATCGTTTACCTTGCAAATTTTTGAAAAACTTATAAAAATTTCCTTTGCAAAAGCAGAATTTACAATTTTTGTTGAACGAAACCGCATTATTATTTGCAAAGAGAACGTACGTGGAACAGAAATTGCAAAGAGAGTATAACAATTGCAAAGACTTTGCAAATTACACTTATCAATTTCAACTTATCACTTATCAAATTGTACAGTTCTGAGAAACAGAAATTTTGTAAATTGACGAAAAATTTGATAAGTGCAAAGTGAAAAGCTGATAACTTGTTTTGTGGAATAGGGCCCTGATTTGAAATCAAAGTGGGGTCTTAAAATAAAGCTCTTCAAAATGCATTGGCATTAGAGATGAGCGATATTTCTGTTCCTGTGATTTAATCATTGTTACTGAAAAATCACGAATCACAATTGAGACCAAATTTGTCAAGTAACAGGTACTTGCTAAGTTGTTCTTTTTGTTTTTTGTTACATACATCGAAAGGTCGTTAGTGAATGCAGGGTCGACGTACTGATTTTGAGGCCGATCAGTGAAGTCCTGGATCTTGTGAAGGAGCGAAAGGTTAAAGGACCGAGGGTAGCCTTTAGACACAATTTTAGGGTGCCGATCCTGTTTAGTGGAGGAGCTGAAGTCGTGAGGTGAAGCTCTTGCTTGAGTGGAGGGCGGTAGTTGTGTGGCGAAGATATAGTAGGTAGGTCGAATAAAGTGACGATGGACCGTTTTCAAAATGAAGGGAGTGCGTTGGTGAAAGTGGTAAGACTTGGATTTGGGAGAGCCCATGATGTGGAAAAAGTTAACTATCTTCTCAAATGGGAGTTTCGCAGTGCGATGCTCTTTTACAAGAGTGCTGATCTCACGGGAGGATATTTTAAGGGTTTAAGCCAAAACACGCGAGAAGGGAGTTTTTGAACCATATGAGAGCTTTCACTTGTGAAAGTTCGAATTATTAGGACGTAACATCCCTAGGTACAGTTGCTACTCAGTACATGCTGCTGGCTATTCCTAAAGCAGCGGATGTTATGCCTGACAAGGGGCGAGAGTATAATTCTGCCCGATTACACACTCAATTTTCGAGCTGTGTGTACTGAGGCTCTCACTCTTAGGGTCGCTTGATAAAGGCACAGTTTGTTACCCAAGCAGATAAGATCCACCGTGGAATAGGTCGTACACAGAAAGAAAACCCTTGTACGAAATTTAAGATTTTTCTTCTTACTTTAGTACAAGTCGTTCTTAAAAATTTAAGTACGAATAACAATAAAAAATACTTAAAACAATCTTAAATGGGATAACTTTCGAAAAACAATATGCGTGCATACGTAGACACAACAACAATACTACAAGAAGAAAAATACCGACTATTTTTAAAAAGTAAAATAAGAAGCAATAATTCCCATATTCTATTTGTTTTAAATTATTACGAAAACCATACCGGGCATGCTGCAGGGTTCTTGTAGTTGAGAGTTCTTCCGTTATCAAAGGGCGGAACAAAAGTGGAACAAACATGTGTAACGGGTAAGTAAATAATACCATTCTCTCTATCTCTGGTTCTCTATCTCTGTTTAGGTAGGTTAGAAACTAATCTCACTTTCGAATTATTTCAGGTATGAGTCGGGATTAAACCAACTTAGAAACTCTTGAATCAAGTACAGTTTGAGATTAATTTGTTTATCACTTTTAATTAAGTCAATCCTGTTTTCGGATTATTTTAAGTACGGATCAGTTAAGTACTTGGCACTTGAATAATCCGTACTTAAATCAAGCATTCTGTATTTGATTGAAGGAAATCCGTACTTACCGTACTATTGACATCGATTCGGCTTGATTTACGTTCGGGTGGCTTATTTTATCGTTTCAGTGTAAGGTAGGTAAAAACCTACCTTACAATTGATCCAATGATTCTGAATCCTTAACTCCCACGAATTTATATTTCATAAGAGTAATGCGTCTTCAGGGTCAACCTACCCCCCTTGACTTTAGATTAGCAAATCGTTAAAAGATCACAGCAGAATAGATACTCTAAAGATTTATGAAATGTGTATTTATTATTAAAAGAAAAACTGTAAAAGAACGTCATATCTTTGATCTCATGTAGAAAGGCCCTAACTTGATTTTTTCGAAATTGAGTCTTTGGTGTTTCCGATACATTTCACACAAATACACCTCGTCATAAAAATCGATTCTGATTGATTTTCGAATTTTCTGATTGATTTTAGTTTAAAAAATTTATTGATGTTACCATTTATGAGTAGTTCTCCAGAAAATTAAATGACAATAGAAATTCTCCTAAAGAATATGCAAATGAATCCAAAACTTTAAATACTTTTTTCTAGGATTTTCCGAGAATTGAAGATTTTATAAAAATGTAGCAACCTGACAGTTTAATATAATTCCGAAAATCCCTTCAAACGAACCTCCGTTCTTAAATAAAGTTATAATTGGGCAATACTGTATTTTTTCATATATTTACATAAAATTTAAAAGGCACATCCAACTTTTCTGTGGTCCCATGAGCGACATCAAACATTGACTTTGCTCATCGTTAATGCTGCTTAAGATTTTTAAATCGTTTTTATTTATTTTATTTATTTATTGAAGACTGATTGTCCCCAACTTTTTAAAAGAAGAGATAGTTAGCATATTATAATGATTCAAAAACTAGAGTTCTACAAAAAAAAAGACTTTATGCACAAGCATCCAACTTTTTTCACAGGATGTATCAAACTTCATGTAGAGTGCACTTAACCCATAATAAAATCTCATAAATACAACTAGTGTTTTCAAAACTTTTTTTTATATATTTTATGATGTAGTTAGTGTACCATGATGTAAACTAAATAACCAAATGACCTGACGCTCCATGTCGTGTATGGAATTGTACAGTTAACGTCGCCGTCATCGCCATGGTCCTTGTTTTTGTTGTTTTTTATTGTTGTTAGTATTGGCAACCTCTTAGATCTTCCAAGCCAGGTGCAAAAAAATCTCAGCTATAACGTTAATAGCAACAGTATTAAGAAAACATCAGAAAAACTAAATTAAATTGAATCCAAAAAATATAACATGAACATAATATTGCAACCAGAGTTTTTAAACAGAATGTGTATGAGCTTTAATGCAACAACACAGGCAAATAACGTCTAGCAGCAGTCAATTGCTAAAGAACCCCCCTTCAAAAAATAGTAGAAAATCTAATATAAACTATAAAAATTGTTGACAATACATAAGTCGACAGTTTTAAAGTAAACAAAAACAACAACGTAGAGTGCATGAGAGCCAAATCAAAATGCTCGAAATAAAGACAACTAACAACATTAGATAGTTGTACTACAACAACATGAGAATAAACAATTGTATGGCAACCTTAATACCCAACAATTAGTTGAGGAAGTCGAGATACAATCTTATTTTAGTATGAGGGGCCAAAAACGCAATTGATAATATTTTGATATTAGAACAGTGAAAGAAAAAACGGTTTCCACAACATGTTTTTGTAAAAACAAGGATTTTGAAAATTTATAACACCAAGGGAGCGCTTAACGTCCCCATAAATATAAAATTTAAACAAAGGATGTCATAATAATAATAATATTCTCTCAATTTGACCAAAGTCAATCACAATAACAAACTGTTATTAAATTGGGGGCCCTATGCTCCTTAAAGGATCTTCGGGAACATATATGTATATTAAATTGAGCCTAAAGAGTTCTTTGTTCTATGTTACTGAGTCATCTCGCACTGATGACATGTTTTATTAAAATGTCTCCAATTCTTTATTTCTGTGATGCCGCCGATGTGTCAACCCATTGATGAAGTTATTTTAATGTTTGACCCTGACGACAATTTGGGCAAGTGATGTTAAGGCTGACATCACAATGATGTAAAGTGTCATGGGGTCAAAAATGATGACACTTGTCATAGTACCGATTTCAAAATACATCAGCGTTATGACGCTTTTTCTATTAGTGTAGTTGAAAATGTTTCAGAAAATTTTGCTCGCGGTCAACGTTATTTGTAATTAGCGTTCTCAACGTCTACAATTTCATATCGGCTTCGAGTTGCATATTATGACAATTCTAACGTTACGACGTAATCTTTTTTAAGATTTGTCGACAAGAGTTACAGACACATTTTTTTATATCATTTCGACTCAAGAAGCTTTCACCAAAGTTTGTCATGCCTCTATACCGGTGAAGGTTATATTTTAATGTAAATGGGAGTGGAGAGGATTTTACATTAAAATGCAACCGTGCAAACAGCTAGAATAATTTTTGACAGTTTGTACAGCTGTTCAAAAGTGTGAAAGAGACTTGAGGGGAAATTAAATAAAGATGGCGCAAGAAGTTAAAAAAGGCAGAAAAATAAAATGGGGAAAACGAAGGATAGCAAAAGAGGAAGAGAAGTTTTTTTGAGCTTTGAAGTGCCGAAAAAAAGGTCGATTTTTTTGGGGGGGTCAGAGAAATTTTTTAGTTTTTTGAAAAAAATATTTTTTTTTTTGAGTTAAATAAAAATAAAATTAATTGAAAAAAAATATTAGTAAGTGAAGAAAATAAAAAAGGCAGAAAAAATGTATTAGTAACATTTAAATAAAGAAAACATTTAAAAACAAAAAAAAATTAACCGCGTCATACCCGCATAAGCATTCTCACCTATAAACACCATTCACATATACACGATCCACACGTCTACACACCAGACACTCAACATCATCCGAAAAACCATCAATCCACACCTACCTTACCATCCACGGATGTATACATCATCCCAACATTTACCCATACATACATCGTCCAGACACTATCATTATCTTTCATTCATACACACAATATCCTGCAGACAACATCAGCTCCATCCATCCGTACAAGCACATTCACCCCATTCACATACTCACACCTTCACACTTGCGACCATTTTAGAAGGTTAGCTTTTTGTTTTTTTGTCTAAATCATAACTCCGTATTCAATTTAATATTTATTTATTTAATTTTATTTTATTTTATCTTGATCTTATTTAAATTTATGTTTTTTTGGTTTTGATTAATTTTTTTGTGTAAATACTAGGGTATTCATTCGGTTAACCGTTAATCGGTTAACCGATTAGTTACTATTCGATTAACTGATCGGTTAATATTAAATTGCCTAATTTCTATTAACGATTAAGCCGGTTAATTTCATTCGATTAACCGATGAAACAACATTTTTAACTTTTTGTAGTATTATAGCATATATTTTTTGGTTTTTTTCTATTTGTTTCGTCTCATATACAAAAGGTATGTATTTAGAAAATATTTTTTTATACAAACAAAGAAGGTGTTCAGTGATCTTCATTTGAAAAAAGTGTTTGCTGTCAACACCTTTTTGCTTCACGTACTTTTTATCTGTATGTGTTTAGTTATTTGTTTCTTCTCATATCTTCTCAAATCAAAAATTTAACAGAATTAACCGAAACAATTAGAAGTGATAAACATTTTAAAAAATTAAAACAACACTCTAATGACGTTATGGATGATTTTATATGTTAAAAAAATCCAGAAAAAGGACTGAGAAATTAGATATTCTCTATTATGGGTTGCTTTTGATTTCTCCAACATCTACGATAAATGAAAGAATTTTTCAAAGCCAAGTTTTATCAAAACTAAAGACAAGAATCGCTTAAATCCTAAACATTTAAACCGAAGTATCTGTCTAAAAGATAATTTTATTAGATCTCCTTAAACTATTAAAATAACTAATAAAATGATCTCTAAGTTTATTTTTTATATTTAAAAAATATGTATTACATATTAATGAATAATTCTTTATTTTGCTCGTTAAAGTTCAAGAATTGTTATGTTTCTTATGTTATAGTTTTTTTTTTAATTATAAACTCCAAATAATAAATAATTTATGCAGTTTAATATATTGAAATTACTTAATTTATAAAAAAAACTTTATTAATCGGTTAACCGATCAACAACAAAATTAACTGATTACTAACCGATTAAACCAAAACATCGGTTAATAAATTGAGCGATTAACCCATTAAAGCAAAAGCCCGATTAAATGAATACCCTAATAAATACATAATTTTTTTGACAATAGCTTTTGGATGGTTACGATGGCGAATTCACGCCCCTCTACCGGCCTAGCCTGGCAAAATTTAAGATCTAAGGCTATATTAACACCTATTAAATATTTGACGTCCTACACGTAACCCCTAGTTTTATTATAAAATTCTTTGCTTTTGCAAAACGTTTGGCTAGATCAAACATCATTTAACAGTCCCTAAATTACTTTAATCAATTGTCTTCTTACAAATAAAGTTTAGTAAATCAATAGATTTTTTTTTGTTAACAAGTAAGAGTGCTATATTCGGCTATGCCGAATCTTATGTACCCTTCACCATGGTGCGATAAGAATAATCTACGTATATAATATATCTGTGGCATTAAATAATAATGGCTTAAGTCGGAATTTCTTGTTTTGAGATATTAAGGGTTTTTACCAAAAATAAATTGTTTGGTTTTTATATAAAATTATTAGCCACAGAAAAAAATGCGATTTAGAACAAAACTCTAAATTTAATAAAAAAAAGTGTTTTTTTAAGGATATAAAAGTAAAAATAGCAAAAACTGATATATTTTTTATTTAATTAAAAATAATTTATAAATATCAAGAGAAAAAAAAAATTTATCGAATGGGATTTGAACCCGTCAACACTCAGACGATTACTTGCGACATAACGGCTAGACCACTCGACCACTGGTACGCATGCGAACTTAACTTTAATATAAGTAAATAGGCCGTGGAATATTTTTTTCAAATAAAATGCAAATAAAACAACTTAATTATATAAAAAAAAAAAAAGTAAATATTGGTATTTCAGTAATTTGGTCATAACTCGGGCATTTTCCAATCGATTTGATAGATTTATACACCTACCTCTTTAGGAAGAAATTTACCAATTACTCTGGTAATAACACTTGGACTCGAAAAGATCTACGGTTCCCGAAAATAGGTATTTTTCTTAAAAAAAATTATGTTTTGGTAATGACTTTTTTGTATCTGAACCGATTTTTCCGAATTTTTCAGCAAATATGATCCGATCTTTTGATATATAACACGTATCCATAGGTCATGTAACAGCTCTAAACATTTAGTTTTTATAAAAATGTTGATGCTTTATAGCCCATTTTTGGAGTATTTTGCTAATAACTTAACCATTTCTTAACCGATTTGGCAGATTTATATACCAACGTCTTTAGGAAGAAAAAACCACTTACTTAGATTATAATACTTGGACTCGGGAAGATCTATTGTTGCCGAAAATGGGTATGTTTAAAAAAAAAAAATTTTATTTTGGGCATTACTCTTCCATTTTTGGGAGAAAAGTTTCAGGGTTTTCGGGAAATATATGCGTGTTCATATGTCATACTAGAGCCCTAAAATTTAAAATTTTGAGTATTTTCAATAATGTCTTTGTACGGGAGGTACAACGCCCACTTTTCCAATCGCTCCGATATTTTGTGGGATACTGTGTATTGATAACCGATATGTTTGTACCTAATTTGGGGACTTTAGCTCGTTTCGTTCTCCAGATATACAGAAATGTATAACGTCTTTGTATGGGAAGTGCCACACCCACTTCTCCAATCCCGCCCATTTTTTTAGAGAGTTTGTGTATTGGCAAGTAACATGTTTGTACTAAATTTGAAAGCCGTAGCTCTTGCCACTCTCGAGATATGCAGAAAAAAAGAATTTAAAAAAACAACAACAACATGGGATTTATGGAAAAAATTAGAGGTAGTCGTGGTTTTTTGCTCATATCTCAGCCATTTATGGACCGATCTTCCTGAATTTCAATAGCAAACAATTCCGGACTATATGTGACATAAATGTATAAAAACCTAGCCTCCATCATATCTGGGGTCTTTGGAAAACCCATTTCAACGGACGGACAAAAGGACAACCGGATTTGAACTTCCCTTCTCATAAGAAGCCAGAATATATATACTTTATATGGTCTTAGATCAATATTGTAGAAATAACAAACGGAATGACAAAGTTATATATACCCTTTTACCTTCGGTGAAGGGTATAAAAATAAAGTTAAAGTTTGATCAAATTACTGGTCATGCTTTTATTGGATTTTTTCTTCAAATACTTATTTGTCAGGTCTGAACATACCTTAAGCGTTGCCATCATAATCATCCACAGGTTCAGACCAAAAGTTATTGAAAAAAATGGGGCCCCACGTTGGGTGATTAAGTTTAAATTAAGCCCTCTTACCTGCGATATTTCCTCACTCCATATTCAAGGTTTCCTTTCCTCATGGCATTAAGCGAATATTTTTTCGTAAGGGAATTTTTTTTCCGTAATTGCCTCGGAATTTTTGTATTGATCTAATACGCGTAGTTTCTTCTGGAAACAGCAAAGTCAGCCGCACATGAAATGGTTTATTATACGAATACAATGATATCTCTAAAAGACGAAGACTTACTATTCCTGCACACTTTAAGTTCGGGCTGGCCCTGATTATAGCTTCTATTTTATTAATTTTTTAAATTCGTCTTAAAGTTTGTTCACTCCGGAATGGCAAGGAACAAAATATTTATTTATTTTTTTCTTTATCTATTTATAACATATAACGATTTCTATTGGCATAATTAATTTTGATCGTAGACATAAATTCCAAACATAATACACACATTTGGGAAAAATCCGGTTCAATTACCGGCAAGAATTTTCCAACACACAATACAGCCACCAAAGAAAAAAAAAACAACTAAACAGGCAAGAAAACGCAAAAGCTGTCTAAATTTTATGTCTCCATTTGTTAAACGCGTTCAAAATAAGAACATAAATATAAGTAACGAAATTTTTTGTTTGAATTTTTTTTACTTTGACCAACTGCCGGATACTTTGATTTTGAAAACCAACCATCAAAAACAAAAAGGTTGAAACAAAAAAATCGCAAACAACCTTGCAGCTGTAGAAGTTTTAATTTAAAAAAAAATTAAATTTTTCATACAATATTTAACAATTTTTGTCGTATGGGCAAATAATTCTCATTGTATTCTCTTGTAGTCCGTAGTAGTTCTAACCTGGTGTGTGGGTTTTTTTTAAATTTTATTTATTTGTAATTTTTTTAACTTTAACACCAAATATTTGCGGAATGCAAATTAATTAAGTCATGTTATTTTATGGGATTTTGGTTTCAATTTTTTATAATTTTTATAGATTTTTTTTGTTTGTTTTAAAAATTGTTACATTTATCTTGATGATTTTTTTTTTAACAAAACTTCATATAATAAATTTTCCGTTAAGTTCGTTTCAATTCAGTTCAATTCAATTCAGAAATGTTTAACAATAATTTACATTAATTGCCGCTGATAGTTGAATTGGCTTGAAAGGATTTATTAATTTTGATAAATTTCAAAGGGGAAAATATTTGTTACACATGCATACACACATGCATACATTTTTTCTTGTCTAAAATATTACGTATAAAATTTTCAGGTGCTAAATAGGTTTTTTATGGATTTGTTCTAAATTTATTATGGTAAAATAAGTTTAAAGTGCAATAAGGCGAATTTATTATAACAAATATGCTATTTAAATAAACAATGTATGTATTTTATGGGAATTTGCGGGTCGAACTCGGTTTGAAACATACAGAATTTAACTTGAAGAGAAGGTTTGAGTTTGAAGTTCAGTGTTGCCATAACTGTTTCATGAGAATATGCGAAAACTTAAAAAATATCTGCTTGAATTTGCTAAATCGTAATTTGAAGAAAATATGTTAAAAATCTGATAAAAATTAAGCATAAAATTTTCAATATTTTAAATTTGCCAAAAACATGCAAAATTTAAAAAAAAAATATGCTAAAAATCTTCTGAAATTTTATAAAAGAGTTGTGCTTAAAATCTGCTATAAAAAATGGAATTTTAATATACATATATTTCATTAATAAATTTATTTTTTTTTTCAATATGTTAAAAAAATCTGATTTTCTAAAAACTAAAAATATGCTAAGAAATCTACGTTTTGACGAGGAAATATGCTTAAAAGCAGTTAGCATATTTTTTCAAAAAACATATGCAATTTCCTATTTCAATCCGCTAAATCTAGCAGAAAATATGCCAAAATGGTAGCACTGTTGAAATTTAACTTAATTTTTAAAAGAACTTAATTCGATGAATGTATTAGTGAGAATAATAAATTCTCGCTTTTTGCTTTTACTTGTAAAATAATTCTTATTTATTGGTTTCCTCTCTCTCTCTCTCTCTTAGAAATGCCTTTCGTTTATTGAGAAAAACATTAAAAGTTATTTTAAGTTACATTGTAAAACCAAAGGTTGTAACGGGTGGTTAAATTTTAAGGGCCGATGTTGAATGTGAACCACACCTAAACGTCAAGTTTGTTTCTGCATTTCATTTGACATTTCTCAATTTCAGACTAATTCAATTTGAACCATGGAAAGATACACAACCGAGCAACGCGTTAAAGTTGTTCAGGCTTAATTTGAAAATGGGCGTTCAAATCAAAATGCATATCGTGAAAATCATCTTCAGTGATGAAGCACATTTCGATACTCTTGGATTTCGAATGATAATCCAAGAGTGATTGTCGAAAAACCAATGCACCCACAAAGAGTAATTGTTTGGTGCGGTTTATGGGCTGGCGGATTCATCGGGCCGTATTTTTTCCAAAATGAGGCCGGTCAGGCAGTTACTGTGAATGGCGTTTGCTATCGTGAGATTATAACGAACTTTTACTGGCCCGAATTGGAAGATATGTGGTTTCAACAGGACGGTGCCACTTGCCACACAGCTATCGAAACAATGCTCTTTTGCGCGACAAAATCAATGGCAACAATTCAAGAGCTAAAGAATGAGATAATTCGGCACATTAACGGCATAGACAATAATGACAATAATTTCCTAAATAATTGTGATTTATTCAAAATCAACATCGTCCCTTTAAATTTAACCACTCTTTATTTTCTCTTTAAAAATAACTACAAACTTTTATTTATTTGAGATTTGTTTCATAAAAAATATTTCAATAAAAGAAATTTACTGCCTATTTCCGAGGTGCGAAAGAATTCTTTCTTTCGAACAACTACATTTAAAACAAAAACAAAGTTTTTAGAATCTGTTTTTGTTTTAAATGTAGTTGTACGAACGAACGAATTCTTTCGCACATCGGAAATAGGCAGTTATACTTCCCAGTTATAAATAACCAAAAAGAAAAAACTGAATTGCCTTCCGCTTTTTATGTCAGTTTCAGGTCATGTGGCGATTTTTTAACCCTTTTGGCGATGGAAATTTACGTTTGCGATATTGCGATTGTTTTAGCGAAATTGGAATGCAAAATCACATTTTTTGTGAATATTTGCTAATTAACATACATATATGTACATATCTAATTTATTATAAAAATGGGTATAACTTTTCTCTCTTGTTTGTAAATTGTTTTTTAAATTTATAATTATTATTATTACTGTTTCAAAATTGTTCTAAAGGGTAGTTAAATTTTATTAAATTCAATTATGTATGGAACAAAATATCGGCCAAATGGCCGCCGCGACCTCGGCGGCACACCTCCATCCGATGATCCAAATTTTCGATGACGCTGAGGCATAATTGAGGTTCTATGCCGTTATTGTGCCGAATTATCTCATCCTTTAGCTCTTGAATTGTTGCTGGCTTATCGACATACACCTTTTCTTTCAAATAACCCCAATGAAAGAAGTCCAACGGTGTCGAATCACATGATTTTCGCGGCCAATTGATATCGTCACGACGTGAGATAACACGGCCATTGTTTCGTTAGCTGTGTGGCACCGTCCTGTTAAAACCACATATCGTCCACATCCATATTTTAGAATTCGGGCCATAAAAAGTTCGTTATCATCTCACGGTAGCGAACTCCATTCACAGTAACTGCCTGACCGGCCTCATTTTGGAAAAAATACGGCCCGATGAATCCGCCAGCCCATAAACCGCACCAAACAATTACTCTTTGAGGGTGCATTGGTTTTTCTACAATCACTCTTGGATTATCATTCGAAATCCAAGAGTATCGAAATGTGCCTCATCACTGAAGATGATTTTCACGATATGCATTTTGATTTGAACGCCCATTTTCATAATAAGCCTGAATAACTTTAACGCGTTGCTCGATTGTGTATCTTACTATAGTTCAAATTGAAATAGTCTGAAATTGAGAAATGTCAAATGAAATGCAGAAACAAACTTGACGTTTAGGTGTGGTTCACATTCAACATCGGCCCTTAAAATTTAACCACCCGTTATTTGAAATATTTTTTATAATATTATGGCGAATATAAAAAAATTCGTATGGGGAAAAATTGGCAGTCAAGACGTTTTTTTAATTAAAAATATTGCCAAAGCATTATCTAAAAAACATTAAATAACACCCAATTTCACGGGGATTCTACGGCGTCGTTTTTTTTTCTTCCCTTTTGAAGCAAATTCCAAATCTCCCTTGCGTTTATACGACGATTTTTGGTTGCATGTCTTCTTTTATTTACTGTAGGGCCTTGATTATCCGTAATTCGACTAACCGTTAGCATCAATTAATCGGGAAATAAAAAGAATTTGTTGGCATTGATATACATTTTTTTGCAACGATTACCTCTATTAAAATTACTTTTTTCCCTATGTTATTTAAATATTTACATAAAAAAAACATACACCAAAAATTTATAATCCAGAATGTTGCCAGTCCCGCCTGTTATGGATAATCGAGGTCTCACTGAACTTTCAACCTGACACTTCAAAGTAAGCAAAAGAATAAAACGTAGCAAGAAGAAATTTTAAGAGAAATATAACAAAAGGACATAAAAAACACAAACCGAGTTTCTTTGTTTACCCCTCTTTCTTCTCTACATAGTTTGCCAACAAACAAAAAACGACGTCGCCCCTGTGAGAATTCAGTGTATATATACATACCGACAGGTTATAAGAAGAAAAATTTCAAATTTCTTAAATGCACGCCTTTTTACAGTAAATTCTATAAATTCTAAAATTATATATTATATATCCATTTATTTTTTGAAAAATCTTTAAAATTCCTATGTGTATTTCAATACACTACTGGAAATAATTTTAATTAAGAACATGCGTGATATTATGTACTTTCTACTTTAAGTACCACTAATCTTTACTACTCCTAAAATCAGGAAAAACTACGCTCATTTAAAAAAAAATTATTTGAAATCTCCATCGATTTAAACTTCATTTGATTTCAATTTCGTTTCTAATATAAAAATCACATTTCGCAATTTTTTTCTTAACAAAGATCTTAAAAAAATATCTGGTAACTGTTTTGAAAATGAATTTTGGTTTTGGAGAAAGTATAAAAAAACTTCCGCTTATTTAAAACAAAAAATGAGAAAAAGTGTAGTGCATAATACACATTATTGGAAGCCGTAAATAATTTCCTTACAATCAAAATACACGACAAAAGAAAATGACTGTTTTAAGGGCTGGCCCATATGCCTTCAAAAACGATGATGGTCAGAATGTTACTCTCAATGGTGAACGGTATAGGAACATGATTTACAAATTTTTTGTACATCAATTACGTGGCATTAATCTTTCTGATATGTGGTTTCAACACGACGGAGCCACATGCCACACAGCGGATGCTACAATTTATTTTCTCAAAGAAACTTTTGATGGAAAAATAATTTCACGTAATGGCCCAATTAATTGGCCACCAAGATCGTGTGATTTAACCCCATTGGATTATTTTCTTTGGGGTTATATTAAGTCACTTGTCTACGTCGATAAACCACAAACAACTGAAAATCAACATTAGAAGAGTTATCGGCAAAATAAGGCCGCAAATGCTGCGAAAAGTTGTTGAAAATTGGTACTCCAGATTGCGCCTTCTACGCGTCAGCCGTGGCGGCCACATGTCAGAAATCAAATTTAAACAGTAATTTTGTAAAATTTTCTTTCCAATAAAGCCCGTTTCATTGATATTAAAAATATATTTTCTTGTTTTATTATGATTTAAACTTGTGTCACAGTTTTCCAACTGTTTTCTAATAATCGCCAGCTCGTCGTGCCGAAGTTATCTTGACATCAAAAAATCCAAAATTTAACAAATCTATCGATTTATACAATCCACAATTCTATATTTCTTATGAAGGCCGAGTCACATAGAATCCTTTGTACTTTATACGGCGTCTTTTTCAACTAACGCTTACTTAACAACAGAAAAGGGGCACACAATGAATACTTTGCTGACGGATATTTAATCAAGACCGAGCCAATTTTATTTATTTAATTTTAGTTGGTTTTTTTTTTTTATTTTGTATTTTTATTTTATTTTTGCTGACGCACAACACAAAAAATTCAATTGAAACAAATCAAAACACAAACTGGTAGCTTTTAATAAAACGTACGTTTAAAGTGAAAAGTTGCCCAGTCTTAGTACTTTCCGTTAACGGAGACATATAAAATTGCACAAAGCTCATAAGAAAACCTGTACATAAACTTTGTTGTCAGTTGAAAAAAGCAACGTATAAAGTACAAAGAATTCTATTTGACTCGCCCTTTACAAAGCCATTTTATTGTATATACACTTTTCTGAAAAATGTAATGCGCTATAATACCATATGACACATAATTGTGAATATGCCATAAAAAGTGTATGAAAATTTACAATAAAACAATTTTGCGTTATCTTCACGTATGTGAACCAAAAAAAATTGTTATACCGATGTTAAATAATTAGATAAGACCGCTTTTTTACTATACATTTTATAGATATATCGATGTGCGCAATCCACAGGTCTATATTAGTGATGTTACGAATCTCAATTTTTAATATTCGCTTAGGCCGAATACGAATATCAGCGCATTTATTCGCCGAATACGAATATCCAATCTGAAATTAAGCGTCTCTTTAAATATTATATTGAATTGAAAAAATCTCCTCTTTGCGTCGATAGCAATAAATTGAAAAAACCCGACCACACTTCTTAATGAATTTCACATTATTATGACCAGGGAAATCGGAAATATGCACAAATACTATATGGTAAGAGATTGGGCAATACGAACTAAGTCCCCGAAGAACTGAGTCCCAAAAGGAAAAATTAACTTATTCCACATCTTTTTATACAGAGAACAACAACAACGATTTTTAGGGATTATTGCAATTTTTTATGAAATGTTTTTTAATTTGAAATTGTTTCATTATGAAATAAGTTCCCAAATTTTGTAAAAAAAATAAGACGCAATAAATTTTTTTTTGGAGACTTATTTAACACTTCAAATATTCACCCTTGTCTTGGTTGGCGAATTTAAAATACGCCTTTGACTTTTTGGTAATAGATTAAAGAGAACGTGAACTTATTTCCTTTAATGTATTACCAAATAATCGCAGGCGTATTTTAATTTCGCCAACCACGATAAGGGTGATTAATAAAAATTTTATTAGACTTGAATGTCATTAGAGCATGTGGTATGAATATGAAGTAAATTCGACCCGAGTTCAGTCATTAAAAAAATTAATGAAAATTTAATTTGATGAACTTAAATTCAAAAAAATTGGCAAAAACAGATTGTCTATGAACCTTTTTTTATTACGTTTGTTTAATTTGATAATCATTTATGAATACGGCTGTAAAGGTTAGGTTAGGTTAAGAAGGATTATGCGCCCAAAGGCACACTTCCACCCGAAGACCAATGCGGTCCATTGTGAATCCCTTCAGAAAGAGGCTAAGAAAAGGGAGAAGTGAAGAAGAAAAAAACTAACAGAAGGATAGAATAAAAGATATTAGGAGATACTACGTAGGACAATTACTCCCTCTTCAGTCCCCTCAACAGAAACAGCCGTCATATTTCCCTGACAAACCCCAGAAAATCGACGGGATCGTCTCTAGCTCCCCAGAATCATCGCATCATCTACAGAAGTCCGGTATGGTATTGTCACATTTACTCGTAAGAGCCCTAACAGAACAATGACCCGTCGAGAACCCTATAATTGTCCTGAAACCATTCCTATCTAATCCCAGCAGAACCCTGGTTGCCCCCGCGTCCAATCCAGGCGATAGTGTCCCTTCATTCTCGATTCTGTCCCTCCAGGAACGGTTAAAGTCATTATGGAATCTTTCCCGTATCACCTCATAGTAGTGACATAGGGGGGGCCTTACCCCTGTCCCTTACCATTATGCCCAGACTCGAACCCTCTCACGCGAGTTCGTCCGCCACCTCATTGCCATCCACCTTGCAGTGTACGGGTACCCAACACAGCCTTAATGTGAATACATACATGAGTTCCCTCAGGTCATCCCTACACCGAGCGACCAGGCACGACGCACCGTATAATTTGTCAACGCCCTAGGCGCTGCCTGACTATCGACGTAAATTGTCACCTCAGATCCACCCACGATGTGATTCAGTATCACCTCCGTCGCCCTCCAGATCGCTAGGATCTCAGCTTGGAAATCACTGCACTCATCCGGGAGGCTAAATGACCTTTTTACGTCAGTATCCGTAACAAAAACCCCTGCACCAGTGCCGGTTTCCATCTAAGATCAATCCGTAAATACTGCCCACCCCTCAAATCGTCCAATCGATCCACGCCAAACTTCCATATCCGGGAACTCCACTGGTGGTGTGACACCGAAGTCTAGCAGACTCACCTGTGATGCCAAGAGCTGCAATCCTTTGAGCTTGCTGAGCATCCTCCTATAGCTATCCACGTTCAACGCATTCCAGTTTAATCCAGTTTACCATATCCGGTCTCAGTCCCCAGTTCTTATCGATGGAGTTCCTTCATGTGTAGTAGGCGTTGAGTCCCCTTCTCATCCTCTCCTGAGTATTTCTCTTCCAAGACAGCTTAAACTCGAGGAAATTACCAAAATACTTAGCACTGTCCGATGGAGTTAACTCGACACCATCTAGCACTGACCCCCTAAAATACTCTATCTTGTACCTTCTGGTAAAAAGTACCAGTTATAATACGGCGTATTTGCCAACTGAAATATCTAGAATAGAAAAGGATCTAGAAATCAAAAAACCATTATAATCAATATTTTTAAAATTTGATCGAAAACTTTAAAATCCTATCAAAAAATAAATATTTGGCAAAAAAAATGGTTGTCAAAAAAATGGTTGGCAATGAAAAAATCACAATACTTTTGCAAAAAGTATTGCAGCGCCTTTGAAAATTAATTAAGTTAAAAGTTTGCATTTATTTTAAATAATAAAAAGAGGTTATAAATATAAAATTATATTATTATTTTAAAAGTTTTGGCGTGTCGAAGCTTAAACTCATGGCCCAATTAGTTGGTCTGCTCGAAACTCCTGCTGATTTTTAGTAGAGTTGTGTTTTTATCGTGCAATTGTTTTTGTAGCTATTGTTTTTGGCATCTTGTACATTTCTTACACAAACAAATGCATTTGGTTTTGACATCTTTAACATAATTTACACAAACAAAATGCGTGTTGTTTTTTCTATTGTTGCATTGTTGTAGTTCTGCGCAGACCTTGGGCCATGCTTAAACTGAATTTTTTTTTAAATTTGGGTACTAGACTAATTTTGTAAAATAAAACAAGTAAGAGTGCTATATTCGGTTATGCCGAATCTTATAAACCGTTCACCATGGTGCCGTTATAAGTTAAAATTATATATCAAAGTTTGTCGGAAGTTGTCTATTGATAATCAAGATGATTGTACCTCATTTGGAAACCTTGGCTCTTGCCGTTCCACATTGGTACGAATCACGAATCTATTTGACTCACTTAGATATGCATCTACAGCTTATAGATATACCTTCATCGAGCTTATCCATTTTTATTTTTTATTGTAAGTTTAATGTGCTGTTTTCACAACACAAGTGAATAAAACTGAGTGCTTTTCATATACATTTAACTACACGTTCAATCTCTCGTGTTGTGAAAACAGCACATAAATAACTTGGAAATCACTTTTTTTATTAAATGCAAATTAAGCAAAATTTTATTCGAATAATTTCTGTATAATTGTTGTAAAAATTAACTTTTAAGTTTACCACAACACAAGTTATTAATATTTAAATCAAGTTATTTTATACAAGTTAAAATTTTTTTAATTCTCTATTCGTTTAAGCTTAATTGTACTGTAAATTATAAATATCTCACCCCTTAAAACATTTCTGTTATTTAGACAACAATTAATATAAAATATTAAACTTTACAAGAAAATTCGAACCTAAAGTTGGCAATACCTAAACTTCACTGTTTTTTAAACGATAAAAAAATTTTTAAATAAAATCTGAGAATTATTTTATTTATAAGTTACTTTTTGTAATATTCAACATTTTTATTTTTTTGGCTTAAGCAAAAAGTATGTGAAATGTTGCAGGAATAGGAGTATTGCAAAAAAAGCTTTATAAAATTTAAATTATGCTCATAAAATACATATGAAAAATAAAAATTTTTAATTCCCAGCTCAGTCAAGAATGAAAAATTATCAATAAATTTTAATTAGTTTCATGTTGTAAAATTCCTTTCTTCATAAAAATAATTTAATGAAAATTAAACTCAATGAACTTAAGCCTGATTAAAATATCGAAATTTGGATTAAAAACAATTTTTAAATTATTTTCCAAATTCAAAAATAACGTAAACTCTGACAGCTAATGTGAATTTGTTAATAAATATTATATGAAAAATTAATACTACCGAAGTTAGCAATAGCGAAACTCTATCGTATGTCCTTAAAAAAATTGAACTAGAGTTTTGTTACTATTTTTTTCGAAGTCAGTAGCCACAAAATCATATAGAGGGATAGCCAAATTGAAAAATTTTATCGATATATATCGTATCGATATTTTTTAAGAGTATAAATATTTATTAATTATCGAATGTATTAAGCTGAAATTATTACCAAATTCCAATACATATTTGCATAGGTACAAACATATTACATGTAATTCCATTTTAACTTCTTATTGTTTCTTTTAATTTCATATTTACTGTCTGACCCTCGATTTCGAACGAAACTTTCATTCGCTAAACTTTTCGTTAAAACAAAAATCAATTTTAAAATTTAGGTTTTAAGGTAAGTTATGCGAACGAAGTTTTCGTTTGAAATCGAGGGACCGGCAGTTAATTGTACAATAAAAAAAATTCAAAAAAAATAAGGTATACAGAGAAGGGCCACGCCCACTTCACCAATCCCACCAACAATTTTTTTTCTTAACTATATTTTCCTTAACTTTACAGTGTCTAATAATGGATATCAAACTGTTTAGCTTCGCTCCCTTTATATTTGTATCATAATAAGCAGAGCGAAAGGATCAGTTATATTTTCCAATTTATTATCAATAGATGATAAACTTTGTTCAATCCACTGCATATCCAATTTGTTAAAGACAAACTGCCGTATTCATTAAAAATAAAATAGATTTCAAACGTATTTTAAAACTAAATTTCCATACAAATTTTTCTTAAAACAGATTTCATATCCATTTTAGATTTTTATGAATACGGCAGAAAAAAAATTTTTTTTTTAGTAAAAATTATCAAAAATTAATATTTTTTGCTTAATTTGATGTATTTTTTTTTGTGATTTTTTATTTTGTGTCCTTTATTTTTGGAACAAATTTGCAAACTGTTTACGAAATATTTGCTTAAATTTGGCGAATACGAATGTTATGAAATAGGCGAATATTCAGCTTTATGAATACGAATATTCGTTACATCACTAGTCGGTACAATGAGTTGCACTAGCTTTCCAATCGATCAAATATCATTATACGTTCTGATATTGCGTAACCAAAACATCTGCTTTCGCCAAATTTCACGCCTATCCTTTATTTTTCCTTGGAGTATTAAGACAAGCAGATCATATTTCTCTACTCTGATGATGTGACCACAATAAGAAGTTTCGGATTTTTACTGATTTTTTTTTTAATTAAAAATTAAAAATTTTGATTAAAAAAACTGTTTTTTTAAGGAATTTTGTTTTACTATTTCCTCAAAAATTATTTACTAAATATGCATATGTATGTATGTGTGCATAATATATTTTATATGATAAAAAAAAATCGTATTTTTCGTATTGTTTATCTTAAGGTGAATCTTGTAAGAAAACACACTAAAAATAAAACGTTGACAAGTTACTCATCTACGAGTTGTTACATGTTTTGAAGTCAAATTATTCAGAAAACAGCTGAAATAATGATATTTATCCAACTTGTGGCTGTTTATTCTCCCTGTGGGGTAAAAAGTGTTTACAAAATTTAACGATAATGCTTGAAGCACTTAACTGTAGAGACATGTTTTATACAATTTCTTACAACCAATTAAAAAAAAATTATAGCAAAACAGTGTAACGATAAAACATGATAAAACGAATTTAAAAAAATTAAATTTTATTTTTCATCAAAAGTGGTAAAATTTTTATTGCAAACTGTCGAAGTCTTTGATGCAGGCACATCGAACAAATAACGTTTTCAAGTCGACTAATAAACGTTGGATGGTTGATTTTTTGCTCTTTCCTAGTTAAGACTCGTCGATCTTTTAGCAAGAAGACCCGGAGCACGGACGAACCGTCCGTTTTAGAAGGAGGGGTAAAATCTAAACTATCGAAAATAAAGTCTCTTGTGAACACTTGCTCCCCAAAAGAGTTAACATTTGCACCTGCATGAAATATACATTGTAAATGATAAACAAAATAAGAATTTAGGAGAGTCACTTGATCCTGAACTGCTGTTATCTCAAAAGCTACACGGCAAAAATCATTTGGCAAAGAAATATGTTATTAACAGAAATTATTGGATCTAGGTTATCATATATTTATGTCTCATATACTCCTTTAAAGTTTACTATTTAAATTCGGCCAGTTTGGTCCATAAATTACTGAAACTACGACTGTATATAATTTTACCCATAAATTCCATGTTGCGGTCGTTTTTTATTTCTTTTTTCTCTATATATAATTGGCCTTATAGGCTTTCTTTGTATTGAAAGAATGAAATAAATAAATAAATAAATAAATAAATATCTGGAGAACGGCAAGAGCCAAAGTCTCCAAATTAGGTAAAAACATATTGGCTATCAATACACAAGATCCCACAAAATGTGGGCGGGATTGGAGGGCGTGGCACTTCTCATACAAAAACAATATAGATTTTTGTATATCTCTGAGAACGGAAAGAGCCAAAGTTTCCAAAGCTACAAGCATCCTTGTTATCAATACACAACAGCCGACAAAATGTGGGCGGGATTGAAGAAGTGGGCGTGATACAAAACAGATTTATATATCTCTAAAGAGTGGTATTTATATACATTTCTGTACCTTGGTGAAGAGTATATAAGATTCGGAATAGCCGAATATAACACTATTGTTATTTTCGAGTATAAAATTTTAAATTGAGTCAAAGAGGTGTTAAATGGGTCAAAGAGAGTTTCGGAAAAGGTTCTTATATAGGAGTTGAGGTACTATCCATTTAAATTATCATTTATGTTAAAGTAATTTCTTTCAAATTTTGCCTTGAAAATTTTTAGAAAGGAAATTTCGGGTGGTTTTTTTCGCAACATTTTCGAATTTAATTTTTAATGTTTAAAAAAGAAACTTCCATTTGTGTAGTTAGCTTAAATTTCTATTGCTATTTTATTTTCTCAAATAAAATACTTGACCTCTTCACATTGTCAATCAATTTGCAACACTGTGCAATAGATTACAGACAGTGTGTGTATTTGCCTGAGCAAGTTATACCGCTCCCATTGATGTATTTTTGAAGTGTTAAATTTAATTTATACGAAGATGTGTGCTTTTTAATACCCGAGTGAATATTAAAAAAAAACCACACACACACACAAACTGTTGCAGTTGCACTATAACGGGCAACACATTATAGAGCCGCAAGGTAAAACAATGTTGTCAACAAAATTGTAAAAAAAAAAATAAGAATCTTAAATTTTTGTGGCTTTGAAAAAGATTCCTATCCAAACAAACAGCTCTACGCATTTTTTGGCTTAAATGTAATAAAATAAAGAAATACCGTTCGACAAAAAGCATTTCGCTGGTTTTAAATTTTCTGGTTTCTTTTAGTTTCTTTAGAAGTTAAACCCCATAATGATGATGACTATAGTGAGGATGATGATAATTATTATTATTATTATTTTTGCATTTGTATATTTATCATATTTAAATAGTAATAAAATGTATTTTATGTCGACAAACAACATCTATGACAGTTTAAAACGTGAAGCGAAAACCAATTTAAATATTCGTACTACCAAATAACACATAAATTTAAATTAAAAAATGACAAGCCAAAAAAAAAAAAGAAACATCTCATAAAAGCACAGCACAATTGTGTGTAGAAAAAAAATTTACATACAAAAAAAAAATTGTAAGAAATAAAACTGAAAAATACAACCATTTAAAACATAAAATGCAATAATTCATTATAATTGCACTACTAACACACGAAATTTAACAGTGACTTAAAGATCACTACTGCAGTCGCACTAACTTGGGGTAACCATATACTTATTAACGACTGATAGCAGTGGCACACATATGTTTACCGTTATCGGGTTGTAGTTAATATACCCATTATCGGGACTCTACTAAAATAATCTTCTTACGGAATTTTAAATTAAAAATTAAATTAAGCCATTATTAAACTTAAACTTTCACGGTGTATCCGCGATTTCGTTATACACACAGATTATGGCTAGTACAAAAATACCACACAATCCGTTATCAAAAATTAGCTAAGTAATATCAAGTGTTGTGGTTATTTTGATCCCAATGGTTCTTATTATGACTGTTCTCATTTTGACATCCCATTGTAATTATTGACAACAAAAACTGTTCTTCTTCAAGAAGTACATATGTATATCATTTTAAAATTATAATTTAATTTAATTTATTATAAAATAATAATTGTTGTATAATTTATTGAGCTTGAGGTTTTTTTCTTTTTATATACAAATTTTTATTAGATTTATTTACTGTCAGGAACATTTCTTTCGCATATTTATATTGAAAACAATAAAAAACCAAAATTTGTTTTTGTTTTCAATATAAATATACGAAAGAAATGTTCTTGTCGACATTGTGGGCCAGGCAATTAGTTTATAAAATAAAACAGGAAATTAAAAATTTTTTAGAATGTAATAGATGATTTTTAAAAAATTTTTTTTTAATTGTAAATAATTTTTTCTATGTGACAACTGTTATTGTTTTTTCATTATTTAAAAAAAAAACGTTAGTTTAATTGTTTAATTTGTTTCCCTGATGATTGATACACATTGCTATATCGAAATATTGGAGTTATAAAATAAATCTAATAAAAATTTGTATATAAAAAGAAAAAAACCTCAAGCTCAATAAATTATACAACAATTTAAAAAGTAAAGGTTGAATAAAATAAAATTTATAAAATAATAATATTTAACAAAATTTCTTATTTTCCAACAAATACAATAATTCACGATTTGTAATATGTACGATGGTTATTAGGTAAGGTTTGGTTTACTGGGCAGCCGACATAAGGACGTCTGATAGTGGTCCCTTTATGGTACTATGAGCCAGTGACCAAAGTTAAGCCAGTGTTCACCAGATTATTCTCCAGACATCATTGCAGCCTCGAACTATTTGCAGAAAAGAGAGATCGACCTAACTTCTACAGTAAATATAGCATCCAAGCACGGCAATTCTGGTCGTCCAGAATGCCTCATCCTAATAACCTCGAGACCGGGAAATTGTTAGAGAAAGTGAAGCACCGTTTCCTCCTGGTCATGAGAACTTCTGCAGTAGTCATTGCAGCCTAGGCAAATCCTTATCGCATGGGTCCCAATCAGCCAGTGATCCTAATGACCGATGTCACGGTCCTAATCTGGTATCACGAGGGTTTTCCAAGCGTCACAGCCAGACCAAAGGGTCCTGGCCATCGAGCAGGTTTTCTTACCCTGTCATCTTTCCTGAGCCCTCCTGTCTGACTGACGTTTGATGAAATTTCTACAGCGAGTCACCTAAAGTTTTACATGTGAACTTTTCATTGTCTGGATTTTGTTCAGAGACTATTAAAAACTGATGTAATATTTTTTACTCGTAATAAAAACTATGTTATTCTTTTTCCATTTAATTATAATTATTAATTAATTTATTATTTAATTATAATAATTAATATTACCTTATCGATGCAGCAAAAAAATCAAGAAAATTCTCAAAACTAAGTAAGGACGACCAAATTTTTTCCCAATTTGACAACGGGTCGATTTTACAAGAAAGCGTTCTCGACTTAACAGCAAGGCATTCTCAGTTTTCAACGTATTTAATTTGTTATAAGTTCGCTAACGATTGAATAACGTTTCATTTTTGCTTAAACATGCTATTTTATTAATTCTTATTCTCAAGTTGACAAGATTTTGGTAAAAAATTTGACGACACTTCCTTACCATTTTGATATTGTCAGTTGACAACTTTAATATTTCAAAAAAAAAACAAACAAGTTAGAGTGCTATATTCGGCTGTGCCGAATCTTTGATACCCTCCACCGACAGGAGTGGGCTCTATATGATATATACATGCATATATATTATAAACTACTATTCACAAAAACGAGCGTTAGCATTAAAATTAGTTGCGGTTTAGACCTGAATTAAATTATTGACCGACAATAAGAAAATTTTATGCGTTTCTTGTTAGAACTTTGAACTGGCTTGAGTAAAATATCATGATTTGTAAAAGTTTTAGCCGAACTAAAATAATTTTTAGGAGCGTTATTTGTATTGGACCAATGGTAAATTATGGACCAATCATCCCAAAATTCTGAAGACTGATTTCTGGTATTACAAAAAATAAATTAGAATAAATTTCAATACAGCAGTGTAATTAGTTTTAGCGTTAACAGTAAATTTCACAAATTTGCATGATATTTTTTCTTGCCATATGAATTAAGGTAAACAAATTCACCGCAATATCTATATATGTGATGGTTTTAGGCGAATTTAATTATTTTCCCAAAGTGGGCTTTATTTGGTTTTAAGCTGTTTTCCGAGAGTAGGGTTTATATGGGGCCTAGGGTAAATTAAGGACTAATCTTTTTTGGCAGTGTGATTTCTCGTCCTATAAAACTGTGACGTACCGAACTTCAATTCGATAGCATCATTTATTATGGTTTTAGGCGTACTAAACGGTTTCCGGGAGTAGGGTTTATATGGGGCCTAGGGTAAATTATGGACCACTCTTCACGAAATTTGGCAGTGTTATTTCTCGTCCTATAAAGCTGTGACGTACCGAACTTCAATTTGATAGCATCATTTATTACGGTTTTAGGCGTACTAAACAGTTTTCCGGGAGTAGGGTTTATATGGGGCCTAGGGTAAATTTTGGACCACTCTTCACGAAATTTGGCAGTGTGATTTTTCGTCCTATAAAACTGTGACGTACCGAATTTCAATTTGATAGCATTATTTATTGCGGGGTTAGGCGTACTAAACTGTTTTCCGGGAGTAGGGTTTAAATGGGGCCTAGTATAAATTATGGACCGATCTTCCAAAAATTTTACACTGTGATTTCTGGTCCTATAAAACTGTGACGTACCAAATTTTAGTATGCTAGCGTTATTTATTGCGGTCTTAGGCGTGCTAAACTGTTTTCCGGGAATAGGGTTTATATGGGGCCTATTGTAAATTGTAGACCGATCTTCAAAAAATTTTACGATGTGATTTCTGGTCCTATAAAACTGTGACGTACCAAATTTTAATATGATAGCGTTATTTATTACGGTTTTAGGCGTACTAAACTGTTTTCCGGGAGTAGGGTTTATATGGGACCTAGTGTAAATTATGGACCGATCTTCAAAAAAATTTACAGTGTGATTTGCGGTATTATAAAACTGTGACGTACCAAATTTAAGTATGCTAGCGTTATTTATTGCGGTTTTAAGCGTACTAAGCTGTTTTCCGCGAGAAGGGTTTGTATGGGGCCTATGGTAAATTATGGACCGATCTTCACGAAATTTAACAGTATGATTTGCATTATTCCGTGCATTATTCCACCATTTATGATAGTTTCTGTATCAAAATTATCAATTTTTTTTGGGTAATGGTTCCACATTTTGATTCATAGTTCTGATCCTACTAAACCGATGTTGCTGGATTTCAATCCCAAACTGCTTAGGATAACTACAAGCAATGTTCTTTTCTTTTGCGTTTTTCGAAAGTGAGCGTGTTTTCAACAGACGGACAGACGGACAGACAGACGCACATGGCTAAATCGACTTAGAATTACTCAAGGAGCTAGAATATATATACTTTATGGGGTCTTAGATGTATTATAAAAAAGTTTCACACGGAATGACAAACTTAGTATACCCTCATTCACCACAGTGGTGGTGGAGGGTATAAAAATTATAAAACTAAAAACGTATTAATGATCGCAAAGTTTTAAGTTTAGTTTACCAATTTTTTTAAAAATACATAAAAGCTTTTGAAAACAGTTTTCTGCTGAATTTTGTGGTCAAAATATTTACCCTCTCCTAAATACCAGCCATTTTAACTGTAGGGTATTATTTAATCACTTTTTGTCTTTAGATAAATTTCATAAACATTAAACTTTAAATGTGTAAAGAAAATTTATGATAATAAATGAAATTTATTGGCGAAAAAATGTAATTAACTTGGGTGATTATTTATGAGACACAAATGAACCGAAATATTTTTATTTCTTAATGTTTTATTGTTTGTTTTATGAGTTGTGAAAAATTAAAAGCAATATTATTAATGAGAAAACAATTTTGAAAAGAGTTATTTTTGAAAAAAAAAAAAATTAAATTAAAGTTTTATAACTTAGGCCGTTAATCGCTACTTTATGGAAGGGGAAAACGAATACCTCATATATTTTTTAGCTGCACCTCATTATCGGCAAAATTTAAGTAAATAATAATCTTAATTATTTAACAAACTAAAATGAACTGACAATATAGAATGCCAGCTCAGTGACAAATATTTTTTATAATATTGATGCTTTATATTTCAGCATCAAGAACAGGGTGGTCCAAAATCAAATGGCATAATGTATCTGTTGTTCTACCAGGCCAATCCTCTTGCCAAAATTCAATCCTATATGGAAACTTTCTCTTTTTTTTATATTCCTAAAACTAAAGTTTTTGGCTGACTTTTTTAGTCATATTGCTAGGGTATCCCACGAAATTTTGGAGCCTCAACCGCAAGTCCTCGTTCGACCTTAACCTTCGTATAGGAAGGCGAGAGCTTTCAGAACCCACTCCAGAGTATTTTTTGGTCACCACCAGTAAACGTCTGAGTTTTATATGATTCTCCACCAATCACATCGAGTTATAAATGGTTCTCCACCAGACAAACACGTTTAAAAAATGTAAGGTTAAAAACGATTGCATCAAGTCAATGCTGACAACCGCAAAAACTGTAACTCGGTACGCCACGCCATTAACCAATGCGAGGTGACACCGCAAAACGAACGAAAAGTAGACAAACAAGAACGGCCTGATTGTCCTTAAAAAATAATGAGAATGAGCGCGAGCTGCTTCCCCACTCAGAGCAGTCTTACGAGTGGTATTAATACAGTGGTGTCAATTATGATTGTATTGGTGCGAATACTCTTGTCTCTTTTATTCTCAGCGGGAGGAATTTGCGGTTGCGAGGCCTATTACGAGGCCTAATTAACATACATATTTTGCTATGAAGACTTTAGAGTAATTATTAATAATACAATTATCGAAAAATGTTGAGTTATGGACAGACACAATCAGTTATTATTTAAATAAATTTAATTTGGAACCTGCATTTCGCAGAAACTTTGCTTATTTTTTGGAAAAATTGAGCATTTGACAATATTTGAAGTCTTTTTACAACCTTATACAATTCTTTCCAAAATTTTTAATTTGGTGCTCAACATATCTTTGCGAATGCCAACAATGAAAATTCATTTGCACATACTAATGCAAATAATAACCCCATTAAGTTTAAAAATATTCTATAATTATTAACCACCATTATAAAAAAGGAGAAGATTTTACTAGCCTATAAAAATATACTTTTATTTACCAATAATATATTCTAAATTTAAATTGCAGTTTCGAAACAACAAAACATTTTTTAGGTTTGTGGACGTTAAACAATAAAGTTTCATTAATACATTAATAATACACATCTTATTACCCAAAAATTTTACCTGCTGTCACATTTGCTTTTATGTGTATAGGTTTACACATAAATTGTAGGAAAACAAGACTTTTTTAAATATTTTTACTTACTTGAGAAAAGTGTTTTCAAAGGAAAAAAAAACCATTGACGCGATTGGTACAGAAAGAAAAATATTTTTACAAGCACAAAATACCAACAAATTCTTGTGGCTATTTTTTTCTTAATAATTTCTGCATTTAGGTACGTCTTTTTAACGAAAGAAAAAGGGACCCTTTAAAAGGCAACAAAGAATTTTTTTCACAAACAAAACACATATCGTTAGCTTAAATGCAAAACAATGGAGATATTATTTGTCAATCATTGTACAATGTCAAAAACAGAAATAAAACAAAACATAAACAAAGATAATAAATAATAAATATATTATTTCTGTTTAGAGGCCTCAAAACAGGCCGTGCGATATTTCGATATTTCCCGCTGAATGAGAGTGTTTTGCAGTAAAAAATTATATTTTACGCTCGCAAAATAAAAGAGCGTAAGCGTACATGTGAGTTTTGCTGACACAATTGTGCATGACGCTGACACCCCTGTATTAATACTTTCACTTGGAGCATTAACATCCACAGTTGCCATAGTTGGTAAAATTCTACCAAAATTGGTAATTTTTTTTAGGGTTGGTAACTTGGTAACTTTGTTTTTGTTTTGGTAACTTTTTAAGGCTTGACAAACTATCAAATTATTGCTTTATTTTGCTATCATTTTTCCGCATTACTCAACACTGAGAAAAAAAATCATTAAAAACAACTTCGGAATGTGCGCCAAATTGTTCAACGGCGTAATATGCAAATGTCATAGTTAGGAGCTTTTGTTCACATCGGCTTTGATGTTATGTTAAGTTTGAGTTAGGTGTGAAAATTTTGGACAAATTAAATATATTCTTCATCTTGTGTTCTGTATGGATAAGTAAGTATAAACATTACTGTTTTATGACTGAGGAGCAGAGATCTCTGGATAAACAAGTAATGCAGGCGGAATTGACATTAGTCATGTTTTGCATTTGCCACAACCTACCCTTCCTTTTAATGGATTTTTTGCCTTTTCTGCTACGGGAATGTTGTCCAGATTCTCGGATTGCGAAATTGATTAAATGTGGTCGCACTAAAGCTACTCAATTGGCTGACACATTAGGAGGAAAAGCCCGTGAAAACATAACATCAACAATGCAGTCCTCAAAGTTTTCCCTTATTGTTGATGAAACAACTGACGTATCAGATCGTAAATGCTTGGTATTGGACGTGAGGTACTTCGACAGAATTTCTTAATCAATCAAGGACAGATTTTTATCTTTACTGCACAGAAAGAAAAACACTCGGGATAAATTAAGCTTTATAAAATTACAAATTGAGCGCTTTAATCTCATATAACTTATTAAAATTTGTTGTAGCCACTACAACAACACCACACAAGTAGCTAAAAAACGATTTCCTTGTTGTGTTGAGAAACAACAAAAACAACAGAAAAGGAAGAAAACACAATATTTTCATGTTTAAACCTTAATCAATTTTACTTTTTAAACTTTAAAAAGTAAAATTGTCTTGCCTTCAATTTCTCACTTCTTATTTAGTTTATATTCTTAGCTAAATATGTACATTAAGTTTTTAAAGTAAAAATCATATCGGGCATGGTGGTGTTTTATAATTGGAACTGTGTAAGGTGTGAAACAGGTAAGTAAATTAATTATAATAATATTCTTCTTCTAATATCAGTTTTGATATATTTAAAGTACGAATTCGGGATTAAATCGACTTTATAACACTTGACTTAAGTACATTTTGAGATTGATTCAATCTCAGTTTTACTTAAATCAATCTCATTTTCGGATTATTGTTAGTACGAATTCGGGATTAAATCAATTTTATAATTCTTGAATTAAGCGCATTTTGAGATTGATTCAATCTCATTTTCGGATTATTTTAATTACGAATCCGGGATTGAATATGGATAACTTGAGTATTTCGCGATTGAATAATCCGTACTTGAATTAATCTCTCTGTACTTGATTCAAGAAAATCCGTACTCACCGTACTATTGATACCGCTTCGGATTGATTTGAGTACGGATGGATTCATTTTTCTTTTGAGTGTGGAATTGGTTCAAGCTGACGCCAAATCCATATACGAAACAATCAAAGCATTTTTTGTTAAGAATAATATTCCCATAGAAAACCTATTTGGTTTGGCAACGGACGGAGCGAGCACAATGGCTGGAGAATTAAATGGCTTAAAAACGAAACTTAAACGCGACATTGCATTTGTGTTCAAGCTATGCATGCAAAAAACTGCCACTGGATGTTGAAAATCTATGCAGAAAGGTTTACAATTTTTTCGCGCATAGTTCTAAAAGAATCAATGAACTTAAAGAATTTCAAGAGTATTGTAACTCTGAGCCGCACAAAATGCTGGGTTTTTCCGTAACTAGATGGTTAGCGTTGGAAGCGGTCGTTTCAAGAATAATTGAGCAGTGGAAGCCCCTACAGCTATATTTTCTATCATGTGCACTGGAGGTAAACGGAGGTAAGCCAATTAAAATTTCAAATTTATTGGCAAATGAAGAAACAAGGGTTTATATGATGTTTTTGTCATACATATTGAAAATTATTAACAACCTAAATAAGGAATTTCAATCCGAAACGGTCCGTTTCAGCAACTAGATATTAATTTTAAGCTTGTTGCTTTTAATTATATTAAAAGCAGTTATATAAAAAGCATCGAATGTTTAAACAATTTTGTGACCAATAATTCCGAAAACTTTTTACCTCCACTGGAAGTATTTATTGGTAGTGAAGCGGAAAAGTATTTAAAAGACAAAAAGTTTTTGGAATCGAAACAAATAGAAATTAAAGTATGCTGTAGGAAGTTTTATATAGAATTTCTCGATCAATTAAAGAAGAGATTTGATTTTAGCAGAACTGATTTAAAATCTTTGTCTATTATAACACCAAATAACATTATCAATCAAACCAAAGACTCTTTTTTACAACTTTTAAATGCATTTTCATATTTAAATGACTATAATAATGATACAATAATTACACAATGGAGACATCTTACTCTATTAGAAAATTATCTCAATCAAGCAGATTATATTTTATCATTCTGGCAAAACATAAGTTCTATAAAAAAACGGACTTAACGAATATAGCTTTAAGGAACTGACTGATTTTATATTTAATTTAATGTGCCTTCCACATATGTAGCTCAGCAGCTGCAGAAAGAAAGTTTTTTAGTCTAAGTTTAATAAAAACCAAATTGAGAAACAGGTTAGAATTCAATTCTTTAAACAACATAATGCTAGCTAAAGAATTGACTTTAGGTAATGACCAACATTATGTTTGGTCAGCAAAAGATTATTTTAAATGACTGCAATATTAAATAATTTATTTAAATTAAATACGGAATTCGTAGGTATAATGAATTTAAATATTTATTTATGTTCTGAAATGAATTAAAACGTTTTATGTTATGTTTTTTATTAATAAAAGTTGTTGTTTTTATTATAATAAAAATAAAGAGTTTTGTTTTTTTAAAAAAAAATTTTGGTTACTTTTTGGTAACATTTTCGGAAAATGTTGGTAGAAAATTTTTTTATTCAGTGGCAACCGTGTTTACATCTTGTACACACGGCTGCCAGATTTAACGATTTATCGTCATTTTGACGATTTTTGGGAACAAAAATGGTCTATTGACAATTGGACGATTTATACCCTAAATTTGACGATTTTTCAAATGAAAAATGTTGTGCAGATTTACAAATATTTTTAATTTTTCACATTTTATTTTAGCTTCTTAGATACTTTCATTAATCTGTGCCCATGTTCTGTAACTCCCGCGTCGAGAAACTTTTCGATTGAAATGCGAGAAATGAAACAAAAATGTCATAAACTGAAACAAACAACATTTTTGGCGAGTAATAACTGTCACGTAAGGAAATTACTCGCCAATATACTGAAAAAGTGTGTCTGTAAAATTTTTGTGAGAAAGTTCCCGCTTTGAACTGTCAAATAAACTCACGCATAAAAACGGGGTGAAAAAAAATTTTAACACTAAAAAATAAATTAAAAATGCAAATTGCAATGAATATGAACACGGAAGAGATAAGTATTTTGTTCTTGGCAGATTCTTTCATTGTTTATTTACTTTGCTTTAAAAATTTTTTAAAAATATACGAACGGCTGTATTTTTGCCGCCGTCGTTCAAAATTTTTCAATTTTAGTAAATTTTGGTCGCCGACAACGATATGTTTGACTGGCGTTCTCAACATCTGCAATTTAATATCGGCTTCGAGTGGAATATTATGACATTTATAACGTAACGACGTAATCTTTTTTGATAGTTTTCGACATGAGTTAAAGACACATTTTTTCTCACTTTTCGAAAAACGATGGAATATTTTTTTTCACATGTTTTCGAAGCGAGAAGTTCTCACCAAAGTTCCAGAACATGGGTACTGATTGGCAGATAGCGTCTTATGCAGGTCCGTTAACTTTTATCTCTAATTTTAACGTCACTGTAGTTTAGAGGTTTAAATTAGGGATGTAACGATATGGCTTTTTGCCGATACGATACCGATACTCAAACAAAAATATCACCGATATCGATACCGATACGCATATTGAATTTGAATTCAACTTAAATTTAACAAAACTCGAGTTCAGTAAATTGTTAATTATACGTAATTTTGTAAGAGATTATTAATATTACAAATTGATATTAATAAGATTTAAAAACAAATAACTAAATTTGAACTCATTATAAAATTAACAAAAAGTAATAAACAAAGAATTCTCCACTTTTGCGGAGATAAGCGATTTCGCAAGTCCGTTTGAACCAGTGTGGAAAAATAAAATTAGGAATGGCGCAAAATTTTACATGAGACACAACAACATGCAATTTTTGGGCAATTTTTTTTTTTTTTTTTTTTTTTATTTTAAATTTTTTCGGTTGGGTAGTTTTTGCATTTTAAATTAAATGAAAAATGATCCCAGTATGAAGGAATGAAAATGGCCCCAAATAAATCACAATTTTCAATTTGGGCCTAGTTTTTATTTACTTAAATATAATGCAAATTTTAGGAAATAAAATATTACCCCAACAAATTTTATAAAATTTTATATTTAACGTTCGCATAGAAAATTACATTTAAAACAAAAACAATTTTTGAAATTTTGTTTTTGTTTTAAATGTTATTTTCTATGCGAACATTAACGTTCGCTATCGGCGAACGGGCAGTATATAAAATTATTATAAAAGTCATATACATATAAATTGACTCAACTTTTAAAAAAAACTTTAGTTACATTTTTGTTCGAAAAATGAAAGGAAAATATATGTAATACTTTGGGAAGAAATAATATAGAAAAAACAACGAAATTGTTGCTAGCATTGTGTACGAGGCTTTAAACTGTATACATACTCTCCCTAGGGAAAAGGGAACTAACACTAAACTTGTCACGTGGCAAGTCACTTTAACATGGCGATGTCCTACGAGGGGTTAATTGGCACCTTTTTCACACTTTGTAACAGGTCACTGAATTAACCTAAATGGGCACATCCAATTTCAGTTAAAATTATGCCTGTCGCAGATATTGTCACAAATGAACCATGTCAATATGATAGATCCCCTTCATATAAAGTAATAGAACTAGAGAGAATCAGCCACTACCCGCACAAAATCCAGTCACATGAATAGTTTTATGCCAATTACCTTTCCTCTGGACCAACTACACTCTTAACACATTATCACCAGTTAAGTGATAGGTCTTGTTTTTACCAATCACAATTCGTTCCTTTTAATTATAAAATTTTGTTCACTGGTCACGAGATAAGTGCTTTAAGAGCAATTGACACGAATTTCCCGCAGGGCTTTTTCAAAGATTATTTTTAAAGATTAGCTGAAATGTTCATGCTTTTTTTATTAAAAAGTTTTCCTCTTTTATTACATGAAGCACCTTTTGATAAATGATTGTTTCTTTTTTAATAAAATTTTAATGTGAAAAACTATAATTTTGGTCTTATTTTTAAACTTCTAAACTAGGCAAAATTAAAATTATTCGATTAACCGAATAAAATCGATAAAATTTTTACCTAGAATAATTATTCACGCGATTAATCGATTAAAACAAAACATCGATTAATTGAATACCCTTATAAATAGTATCAAGGTTATTGGATAGGTTATAAAATATTTCAAACAAGTAGAACTCCTAGTAATACACATAGTACTTATTAGGGTGTTCAGCCGATTAATTATTGTTCGATAAATCGAACAATTTTAGACGATTAATTGTTCGATTAATTTAAAATTGCTGATTTCGATTAAAGGATTAATCGAAGAATTTATGCCGATTAATCGAATAATAATACATATATGGTTTTTCTGTCAAATGTATATTTTTTTAAAGTTAAAAAAAAACAGTCATGTTTAGTGAGTACTTTACATACATGGGCTAACTGTTTATTGAAAAAAATTTCAGTAACCAGTAAATTTTTACTGATTACTAAAATAATGCACTAATCCGTTAATTTATACTTATTATTGAAACAAATGCAAAAATATATTTTTAACCCTGGAGCCACATGTTCAATAAATCACTTTCAAATTGTTCACAAAAACAAGCAGTTAAAAATTTCATTTTAAAAATACCCCCAACGAAGAAACAATTCAAAATAGTGGCATGACTCGAAGTATTTTGTAAAAAAAAAGCACAAGAATTTTTTAGAACACGATTTTTTTTACTAAAGCACATTATTTTTTAAGAAATAAATTTAAAAAAAAAAGAGAGCGCCAAAGTTAATTTGTGATCAGTTGTTGAATTGAACAAGAAATTGGCAACCAAATGGAAGGGTAAAATTAAGTGCAATCTCGTTGTCAATTTAAAAAGTGTGAGGGAGTTAGTAAAAAAGGAGAGAGTATAGTTTTTAAAAATTAGTATGAATTGTTGTTTGTTTTATTTTTTTGTTAATAAAATATTAAAATACTTGTAATTAATAATGTTTATTAACTCAAGTACCAATTTTTTCTAAAATTATCGAAAAAAAAATATCTTAATTTATAAAATTTCTGGATTTTAAATTATTCGATTAATCTATTAATCGATTAATTTTAAAATTTTATTCGTTTAATCGAATAAGTCAAAAACGCCAAATATCGATTAATATTTTAATCGAACTAAAAAACCCGATTAATTGAACACCCTAGTACTTATTTAATAGTCTATGAAAAAATAAATAAAATATACCTAGAAATTCGTATAAAAATTATAGATATTGGGAATTATTTCTTTTTATAAGAAACTTTATTATATTCAAATTTTTTTTTTATTTTCGAATTTATTCTATGAGTTAAATTTCAGTTATGTATTTTATAAAGCTTTTTGTAAATTTTTTTTTTTTTTTTAATATAATTTATAATTAAAAAAAATAAATTAAATTCTGCATAGTCAATTTTAAAATTGCACTTTGTTATTAAGAGTGGTTCTTAAGTAACCACTTTTAATTGGGACTTTTCCGATAATCCAAAAATTATTAGCAGTTGAAAATAATCTCCTTGTTGGCGCACTAAGGGCCGCAGACACAAACAAAATTGTACAAGCTTCATTATATTTGTAACTCCTATATTTTTTTCATTTAAATAGCCAAAATGTTCCATCTATATTTGATCCACTGATGTATGATCTTTCCTCCACTTCTCACCCAATCAAAATATTAATTTTTTTAAGCACTGCAGCCCATTGGTACTACCGTACTACCTGCCACCAAATGGCTTTAATAACCAACGGTAAAATCACATTTTCTTTACGTGCAATTCATTTTAATTTAAAATCCTCTATATTAAAAGCAGCCTCAGGCATTGATATGTTTTTGACTCTAGGCGACAAATATATTTATGGAAAGCTGGCTATGTGCCACAAAAGTAACCACAATTCAGCACATGGGTCATCAAATAATTTTTGCAATATCATCGGGCACCTTTGTTGAGAGAGAATATATTTTTTCAATGGCACGAACAATTGTAGAATTCGATAAACCAGCGTGTTTTCCTGTATGAATGTTGAAAAAAACTTATAGTTTTTAAGTTTAAGGAAAAAAAGTCATATTGTGCTGTTTACACAACACAAGTGATTAAACGTTTAGTTAAATTTATATGAAAAACACTCAAAAAACTGAGTGCTTTTCATATCAATTTTACTACACGTTCAATCACTTGTGTTGTGAAAACAGCACAATAATCTAGCAAAATTCACTCAAAAAATGACAATCAGTCAAAAAATGACAATCTACTGGCATCTTTTTTGAAAAAAATCTTTAAGAACATTGTATCAAAAAAAAGGACTGTACTCTTAAAAAAAAGACAAATGGTCACCGTAATTATAATAGATTTAATATTTGAAGAAGTCTGGAACAACGATTCCAACAACGAAAAATATTAAGCCGTGCTTTTGTCTGGGTATAATGAAAGCTCTAAACTCTTCTTGAATTGATATTTATGAATTGTAAATGTTAGCAAAGTGTCGTCTAAAATAAATGTTGTCTTAATAAATATGAGAGGTATTCCTGCATTAAATTACCGGAAAATTACCACTTACTCTAGTGAGTGGCTTAAAAGTATTTACTTTGACTACTGCCTCAACAGACTACGATTAAAATATGCACAATATGTACTCTTAAAAGCTATGGAAAGAATTTCAAACAATACATAAGCGAAGTTCAGTGTTTTGTGCAAATTGTCTTGCGTAAGAGCAAATGCAAAATATCGTAGCTCCTTTATTAAATTCAACAACAAAATGCGTAGAGTTTCTTTAGTTTTCAAAAGAGATACGACATTTTGCATTTGCTCTTTCGCAAGACTATTTGCACCGAACACTGAATTCCGCTATAATTTTTTTTTAAACGATGACTTAAATTATATTCTACGGCTTGAAATTGCCGTTCTATTTATATTTTTAATAAAGTTTTAAGTACTTTGGGTACTCCAATAAGATTTTTGATTTTGCATTATATAGTCGCGTTTGGTAAACATATATACATGCATATTCATGCATAGAGTATTTGACATCAAAGGAATTCACAAATGTAGTAATTTTAAGCAAACCCATAACATTATTTTTAATTTATGAGCAATTATACTTACAATGTTGCATCAATAGCAAAACAATCATCATCCCAAAACCATAATCTCTTACAGCTTTAAATTATTTATACGAGGGTAAAGGAAAAAGTTTAGAGTTTCTTAAATATGGTATTGTAATCAGTTGACATGTGCGTCATCGTCAAAATACTAGTCTTAACTCAAAACTTTCATAGCAACTCTCCTACATTTATATTTAAAATGACGAAAAGTTTTACAACGCCAAGAAATTTGCATATACGTATGCATGTGTATATGTATGTACGTATACTCGCAATAGCAGATACAGATGTTCATATGACGATGATAAAATTATAATAAATAAATATGTAGTATAGCAGATATGAATTTGAGAACTAAAACTATTAAATAAAACTGAAATCACTACAGCCGATTGCAGGCTATGGAAATCCAAAAAAGAAATAAATTGTGCAACTCAACGAAATGTGTTCATAAAATACAAATCTTTTATGACAGTTGTAAAATACAAATTTAAAAAAACCGTTTTCCTACAGTGAGGTATTGATGTATGTAAAGAGTATTTTTTATTGTGTAGATATTTTGAACATCTAGCCCTGTACTCTGTCTAGTGTGTAGTTTATTAATTCTATAGGACGTTTAGTCTATAGTCTGTCTTAAGTTAGCCTGACGAGAATAAAGTTTCGGAAATATATGTGTGTATATTCTGTCTAGTCGATATTCTGTTTAATCTATAATCTTTTTACTCAAGAATCTGTCTAGTTATGACAGGCTAGTATTTTATCGATCTAGTGTTAAATCTGTTCTTAATTATATTTAGTTAATTCCTGACAATCTGTACAGTCTTATCTATAGCCTTTCTGGGCTATAGTCGATCTAATTTATAGTAGGCCCAGCCTCCTGCCGCGCAGCCATGTCATTCCCATTACGAATCTCGTTAAATTCTCAAGCCCGCCAAACCCGATTAGTCCCGCTCAAAACCCATTCCCTAATTCACCCAAAGTAGAAGTATATTGGAGGCCTGACCACCTGCAAATTGTCAGGATCCTCCATTTCCGAGCCCAGTCTGACCCGGTACCCAGCAGAGCCTCACAACATAATAATACCTAATATTTCTCCTAGAGCCCTCCTGCAATCGTCCAATAGCCTGGAGTGTACATAACAGCCCATCAAGGCCGTAAGATCCGCCTGGCTGACCACTTATATAGTGACATCCGAGCCTTGGCACTGTTAGCCCCTACCAATTACGCGGCCCTGAGAACCCCCAGAACCTCCGCCTGAAATACACTGCAATCATCGGGAAGTCTATATGACCTTCTAATGTCCAGATTCGCGCAATGTTCGCAAATTTATAGAGCACTACGTCAAGTTTGCGATGAGTCTCATTTCTGGCTTAAAGGGTATTTAAACAAGCAGAATTTTTGTTTTGGAGAGAGCACAATTCTCTCTCACATCCCGAAAAAAGCTCTGTTTGGTGCGCTATACATGAAGAAGCCATCATCGGCCCATTTGCCTTTAACTCCGAAACCGTTGCCAACATTACCGTGAATGGCGAATGCTACTGGCAAATGATTCGATTTTTTATGTCATTGCAAATCTTTTGGAGGAGAAATGGTTCCAGCAAGACGGCTGAACATGCCATAGAGCGCCTGAAACCATCACTTTGTTGAGCCAAATATTTAGTTAGGAACTGTGAATCGCCAGTTTTGAACAACATTTTATGGGTGTACGTCAAATCTTAGGTCTATGCTTAGGTCTATGCTAAACCAGAAACGATTGATCGTTAAGTAGTTAACAGTCGGCATACTATTGATAAAATAAGACCGAGTATGCTTGAAAAAGTGGTAAGAAAATGCGCAGCTGCGGAGGCCTAAGCTATTAAAGCCAAAATTTCGGTCATTCCATTGAATTTTTTGTGTTTTATTTTTTAAAAAAATGTTAACCTCTAAAAAACCACCCTTTACATAACGACCCTGTTAAACAATACTGTATTAACACAAAATATAAAAAATTTTCAGTAGAGGCAAAACAATTTTTAATGTTACATTAAGGCATATGAAAAATAATTTTTTAACCAATCGTTTCATTACCAAAAAGTTGACAATATATTTTTATAGCGGTTAGATATGAATATTAAGTGTCGATTTTTTCCAAAAAGTGCAAAAATAAACATTTTGAGTTAATACACTATTGTTGAACAAGTGCGATATGTCATATATGTATAAGTTGTCATGTTTTCCCCACTGTGCATTGGTTTTTTTTTTATCTTATTTAACATTAAAACTTGATACGAATGCTTAATATATTTTATTGTTTTGGCTTAATATAAATTAATTTCCCGGATTCGGTTTATTGATTTCCACAACTTAAGGCAGTTATAGCACATTCTCAGCTGGCTTAAGATAAACTTAACGTTTATTTTTCTAAAGCCAATTGCACTGTTTTCACATGCACTCATACATGTTGCCTTAAACTGAGCCATAGTACGTGAGTGATTGAATCTTAAAGATCATAATAATCAATTTTACGCAAAACGTATAAAAAAATCTAAATAGAAAAATTCGTATGTACATAAACAATTGTTACAAAGTAATAATATAATAATAGGCGAATTAAAAATGACCTAAAATAAGATAATACTTTGAATTAACATCCATATTTATATAATTTACTCTGAGATTTAGATATGTATGTACATTAGACCGACTCAAGTTGTATGGAGCCGAAAAAAGTGTTTTAGTTACCCCTCTGAGAATAAAGCTTGATATGTTTTATGATGATTCCCAAGATATTTTGGTTCTAGTGTTGACCATCCGTGAGTTGGACCATTTTTAAAAAAGGTCTTTTTCAGTTTTTCGAATTTTTTTGTACTTTGCTCCAAGACGACATAAATAAAATTTGGTATCATCGAAAAGAGTTTTTGAAGCAGCATCCAATGGTACTTGACCACTTGCGACCTACTAATTCAGATATTAATCTAAATACATATTTTCGTTTCGGGTTTTCATACAAATTCTACGTATGTGGAAGTAATGTTCTGCTTTTCAAATTGATTCTGTTTTAAAATAATGTTAATTTTATTTTTAATTTGTAATTCTGTATTCACATAAAACGCGAAAATCGCGATATATTTTATCTTTTTTCATATATGTATAGGCACTATGGGTATCAAATATTTTCAATTTTCAATTTATCAAAATATGAAAAATACAAATAAAAAAAATACAATAAAAAATATAAAATTCTATCTTTGTATAAAGTTTGCACGATTCTATTTTGTTTGAAATATGACCTGGCTGATTACTTTCGATAACAGAAAGACATGATTGGCTTACTAGCTTAACAAATCGTTCCGTGTTTGTCGAATGGCATGGGAATTATAAATTGAGGAAATAATGAATTGGGAATTATAAAAGAAGCAGTTAATTTTATCTTTATACACAGTTTTTAAATTGTGACTTCACCTTTTATTTTAATAATTTCTTCAGATTCACAAAGATCTTTAACATAATGATGGGAATAAAATTGTATACAAGGTGTTTCAGTAATTCATTTTTGGTGTTTTCGGAAATTTATTTTTAAGTCTAATATTATAAATTTGTCTGTTATTAATAGATTAATATGTTTTTAATTAAAAAAATTAATATTTAAAAACTTAAATTTAACTAACAACATTCAGGGTTTGAAAGCGGATCTTTTGCTTATCACCATGTTATTATAATGGAAAAATAAAACAATTTGATACCCATATTGCCTATATATGAATAATATAAAATAGATAAAATATATCGCGATTTTCGCGTTTTATGTGAATAATTACAAAAAAAAATAAATTAACATTATTTTAATACAGATTCAATTTGAAAAGCAGAACATGAATTCCACATACGTAGAAACGAAAATATGTATTTAGATTAATATCTCAATTAGTAGATCGCAAGTGGTCAAGTTGTATGTACCATTGGATGCTGCTTCAAAAACTCTTTTCGATGATAACAAATTTTATTCATGTCGTCTTGGAGCAAAGTACAAAAAAATTCGAAAAACTGAAAAAAGACCTTTTATAAAAATGGTCCAGCTCACGGAGGGTCAACGCTAGAACCAAAATATTTTGGGAATCATCATTATACATATAAAGCTTTATTTGCAGAGGGGTAACAAAATCACTTTTTTTTTTGAGTCGCTCTAATGTACATAAATACTTATTTCCATTCTGATTTGGCTAAGTCCATATTATGAAATATTTGCTGCAAAACATTTGATAATTAAAAAGGAAACCGTATAGAAAGTCTACTTTGTTTCGTGTCCAAGCAGCTTTTGTGATTTATAGGTGAGAAAGAGAAAATAATAGCCCTCTTATCAATAAACACAGACTTTCTGCAAGAAAAATTTCATAGTGACAATGTGACTATGACAACTGTCTTCGTTTTTGACCCCATGACACTTTTCATCATTGTGATGTCAGCCTGATGTTAAGGCCAAATTGTCATCAGGGTCAAAAATTTAAATTATGTTATCAATGGGATGAAACATTGGCATCAGAGAAATGACAAATCGGAGTCGATTTTATAAAGCATGTCATCAGTGCCATGTCAAACTACCATCAAATTGAGTCAATGTAATTGACCTTAAGTCAAATTGAGAGAATATCATTATTAACATACCCGTTACACATATTTGTTTCACTTTTGTCGTATTCCGCCCTTTGTTAACAGAAGAACTCTCACATATAAGACACCAGCAGCATGTCCTGTACTTTAAAAAGTTGATGTATTTAAATATATAATTAAAAAATTGAATATGGGAATTTTTGCTTCTAATTTTACTTTTCAAAAATGAAAATAATGTTAATAATATATTAAGACACGATATATTATGTCATCGCACTGATGACAGTTTGTCCTCGCATTATGACAGTTTGTCTGTACTGATGTGACAATACATCAGCGCTATGACGCCTTTTCTATCAGTGTACACAAAATGTGGCATCGAATTGATGTTACTGTAGTGATTGCGTTGATGACGTATAAAATATGAAAACATTTTTGGATAACTATCGTCATTGGATTGATGTCACTTTTGCCTCATTGATGTCATTTGTAATACTATTGATGTCACAATTCTGATGTTAGGGCATCAACTGTATTGAAATGCATTTTTCTATGAGTGTTTAAGCCCAGACTTTGTTATTAAAAAGAAGAAGAATAAGAAATAGAGAAGGCATACAAAATGCCTGCAAAACAAAAGTTTCATTGTATGGACACGAATGCAGTTTCAAAAGAAAATTGAAGACAGTTTTCACAGCAAATGTTTCATAATATGGACGAGGACTAAATCTGCCGAAAATCTTTTTTAAAAAAAGTCCCCAGTTATAATGTCTTAGTTTCAAAATGATTTGTTTTTAAATAAAGCTTAGTAGATTCTTAAGGAAGTCGAAGAGATTCTTTTGCGTAGTGCATTCTAAGTCTGTTCCTGTCTTATCATTTTAATCAGTGTTGTTGCAACAACTTGTTTCATCCATGCATTCGTTTTGATTATTCAGATCATTCGTTTAAATCTATACTTCATATGTTTAACAGACATCTGTATTCAGTACCATACAAATTCGTTTATTTTTTTATTTAGCCGTTTAAGTTTCCTTTTAGTTTTGTTTTCTTGATTAGTTTTCTGTTGCCAAGATTTTTTTTACCGGAAAAAAATAATACTTGAAATTTATGTTATTGTTGTGATTCAATATTTTTTTTATTTACAATCACACCGATTCTGATTGAAATCCATTTAAATTTTTCTGATTTTTTTTATATGTTTGTATGAATGTGAGTTATTATTATTATTTATTATTTGTGTGGATTATATTTAAAGCTTCTTATTGGCAGCTGCTAATTTGGGTTAACGAACAGGTATATTTTTTTATCAGTTTAAGTTTTCACTCGTATTCCGTTTACAAAATTATTTTCATATTCGCAAAACAATAATTTGGCAATGGAATTTTCTTTGTTTCATTTAAACATGCATGAGTTGTATATAATGCGTGTATGATGTTTAAAATAATTACACTTTAAGTGTTATAATACGAGTTCTTAAATGTGATTCAAAATACGTGTAGGACTACTGTGTGAAGAAGCTCTTCTGTAAGAAATATTCTTCAAATTATATTTTAAACTCATAACACTTATTGTATCTTTTGCAGATACTGCATAGTTATTTTTTTTAATTTTTATAATATCACATAATATGTGTAAAATTTACCCATAACAATATTTTTAAATGAATCGTTTAAGTTTTAAATGGTTATAAAGATTTAAGCAGCAAGATAAATATGTTTTTTAACATTATACAGTGACTAATAAAAGTTTATGTGTGTTTTCTAACACAAAACCTGTAAAAAAAATTAACAAAAACAAGTTATTCGGCTGTGCCGAATTTTTGATACCATCTACCGACAGTTCTAATATTTTTTAAGTAAGCTCTATATGTAATCTATAACTTTTGGTTAATAATCTTTATAAAAACTGACATCAGTATTATAATTAGTTGCGGTTTAGGCCTATGTGAAATTATAGGCCGACCATCAGAAAGTTTTATGCTTTTATTTCTCGTCATATAAAACATAATTTGGCCTAATTGGAATAAAATATATCATGATTTGTAACAGTTGAAGCCGTACTAAAATTATTTTCAGGAGGGGAATTTATAATGGACCCATATTATATTGTTAATTAACCATTACAAAACTCGGAAGAGAAAAATTTTGGCTTCAAATAACATAAGGCTTGGTAATTTATGGACGGATCAGCACGACATAAAGAAATTTGATTTAAAGTCGTATGAAACTAGTTTGTGTCAAATCTTATACCAATCCGTGCATTCCGCCCAGGGATGATAAAGTCAGTACAATTGTACTCCCTCGGTACTATTAGCTTTGCAAAAGTTCTAAAATACGCCAATGACATGTTTAGTATAATTTTAAAATTTCAAACGCATATGTCCAATTTTCAGGATAGTATTTAAATCTATATTATGTTAATTTTCATATAAATTTAAGTCGTATTTAAATACCGATTGATTTTTTTATTTGAAAAGTCCTATTTAATTAAGACAAAAGTATGGTAGCACTACTTAAGACAAAAAAATATCATAAAAAATTGGACTTAGGTACAAGGTGGACACAAGAAACAGCTGACTGTTATTGCTTTGGCATGTTGTTGTTGTATTGTTCTGATATTGACGCCACCTTGCTAAGTTCTTACAATGGAAACTTATAGCCTATTTCCGATGTGCGAAAGAATTCTTTCTTTCGTATAACTACATTGAAAACAAAAACAAATTTTTAGACTTTGTTTTTGTTTTCAATGTAGTTATGCGAACGAAAGAATTCGTTCGCACATTGGAAATAGGCTATTAATTTGAATTTAAATTTACCAAATATAAATCCTGAAAATTGGCCATCATACAAAAATTTAATTCAGGCAAATGATTTACTGCAGTCTAATCAATCATGATGCTATACTTTTAAATAAACAAAAAACTTATGTACAAATATGCCAAAAAAATAATTTCCTTCATCAATCGAACTTTAATCTCCTGTAAAAATAGAACCATTTTATGTTATACCTGAATTTTGTAAATTGTGAATTAACTGTTTTAAGTACTATTATAGTACATCGTAGGGAATTGATTTAATCGGGCTTTAGCTTTAATCGGTTAGTCGCTCGATTAACTAGCCGAGGCCTTGGTTTAATCGGTTAATAATCGGTTAATTATATTATTGATCGGTTAAGCGATTAATAAAGTAGTTTTTTATATATTGAGTAACTTCAATAAATAAAAATAAATTATTTATAAGTTAGGGTTTCATAGCAAAAAAAAACAATAACCTAACAATTCTTGAACTAACACGAGCAAACAAAAAAATAATTTATAAATATGTAATATTTTTTAATTAATACATAATATGTGAGATCATTTTATTAGTAATTGTGAGATTATAAGTTATTTCAATAGTTTAATGAGATCTAATCAAATAATCTTTTAGACAAATAATTTGGTTTAAATGTCTAAGATTTAACCGGTTTTTTTTAGTTTTGATAAAACTTGACTGGAAAAAAATTTCTTTGATTTTTCGTAGATGTTGGAAGAAATCGAGAGCAACCCATAACACAGAATATCTAATTTCTCAGTTCTTTTCCTAGATTTCTTTAAACATATAAAATCTTCCATTATGCCATTAGAGTCCTGTTTTAATTTTTTGAAATGTTCAGCACTTCTAATTGTTTCGGTTAATTCTGTTAAAAGATTGAAATGAGAAGAAACAAATAACTAAACACATACATACATATAAAAAGATCCAACAAATATGAGCTCATTTTTTGATCATAAATAATGCTCCCGTTATAAGAAAATGGTACCCTACCGATAAATCACCTCAAAGAATAACTTGTGACACAATTTGCGGATTCCTTTTTGATCATATGAATGAATCACATGTGAATCCTTTTGCAATCGCTCTAGTGATAAATTAGTTTTAAATCTCAAAAGTAATCTGAAAAGGCTCATTTAGGTTATTTTTACAAAAAATTATCACCCAAATGCTAGCTGGGTTATTTAAAATAATGATCACTGAACACCTTTAATTGCATAAACACATATTTTCTAAACACTTAACTTTTGTATAATTAAAAGTCCAAAAATATGTTATACTACAAAAAATTTAAAATGTTGTTACATCGGTTAATCCACTGAAATTAAATGGTTTTTTTAATCAAAAATAGCCAATTTTAAATTAACCGATCAATTCATCGGATAGTAATTAACCGAATGAATACCCTAGTACATATTATGAACTATATAAAACTTTTATACGGAATTTAAACGAAGACTTTTTTAGCTAGATTTAAGAAAATTCCGGAACTTTTCGGGATCGAGATTTCGGGACTTATATCCCTAATTTTTACGCTAGGCCACCACTATCAACTCTAAAAAAAACAAGTTAAAATGTCCTCATCTAAATTCTCTATTATCAAGGCGAATTCGCACCAGGTGACCTTAGCTTGCTACGTAACCAACAGCTGATTATTAACCATATGTTAAATTGGTATACCGTTTTGGTGGTTCTGGGAAATCTTTCACAAATTCTATAATTTTCAGTTAGAATTATGAAATTTAAAAGGTTTTTAACATATTACATTTAAAAACACAAAACTTAAAATAAAAACAAAATGAAATGACAGAACATGTTTTTGACACAACGTTAATGTATTTTACAGTGTTGTATCCGTTTTCAAAATAAGACCACCTTGTATGAATTCGCCTTGCCTATTATTTACTTATTTTTTGTTGTTGTTAGTTGCCACAGGTATATTTAAATATAAATGTGTAGTATCGGGTGATTAATCGTGAGGTGTGATTTATAATGTGAAATAAATCACAGTGAATTTAGAATTTTTATTATCGGTTAAAAGAAAAATTTATGGCATTTACTGTTTGAAAATGATTCCATGTAAATGTTGGCCATGACTACGTCTGAGGTGGTCCATTCGGAAGGACCAATTTCGAGCGACTCGTTCGACTAGACAGCGACTAGTATCTCGCGAATAACATAAGTAATTTTGGCTTCCAAAGCTTCAATCGTAGCTGGCTTATTCATGAAGACGTCACCACTTATATCGCACGATCTAAATGGCCAATTTACCGTAGCAAAACATGAAATCAAGTGCTCAACAAAATGATTTTTAACAAGGTAATTGTTTCACGCGCTGTATGGCTCATAGCGCCGTCTTGCTGAAGCCACAGCTCACCGAGGTCGATATCCTTACTTAAAATACGCCAAGTTTTCGAATACAACAAGCCAAGCTGCTGAGAACGGCGACGAATCGATTAGTCACGGTATTCGCGTACACTCTCAGTTACAACTGCTATATTCACTTCACTACGTGATTGATGTGGTCTAACTGGTCGAGTATCATCCACTAATGGGACTTAAATTTGCGAATGGTGTTGGCAATAGTGGCTTTAGTAGGTCGATTATGTGCAAATTGCACGAAAAACATTTCTCACAGAACGCTGATTTTCGTAATATAGTTGAACAATTTGGAGACGCTTTTGTTGTGTGAGTCTTTCTATAATGACTTGCCAAACGACACTGATCAAAAATTACAAAGCAGTTTGATATTAGTCGCGCGTAATCTGTAAAAAAAGCATATTGAAAATCTCAAGATGAATCACCCGTTACAAGTGTACTTTAATACATTTTTTGTTATTCATTATTTTGTAATTAAAAATAAGACTATTAAAAACATTTCTTGGGTTTTAGTACAATTAGGTTTAATAAAGTACAATCCCTGATTCTGCCTCCATTTATTATTTTCTTAGTTTTTGTAGCAAAATTATCATATTTTAGGGGGGTTTTTCCACCTTCTAAGCCGACTTTGCTTCAATGCCAAACTTCTTAGGATAACTGGAAACAATATGACACTAACACTGTTCGTTTGTTTTGTTTGTTTGAAATAAGCTTGTTTTTTTTACAGTCGGACATGGCTAAATAGACTTAGAATTACACAAGAACCCAGACATATATACTTTATGAGGTCTTAGATGAATAGTGGTGGAGGGTATACAAATTATTCTCTTTGGTTTAACAACATATAGAACTGAAATAGAACGAATGAAGAACTGAACTGTAACTGCACTTGAACTGAATAAAGAACGAACTATAACTGTACTAGAACTGAAGTACAACGGACTTATAACTGAAGTGTTAATTCAAACGGGGGGGGAGGGTTGGTTGTTTTCAAATAAAACGAAAAACAAATGTGTTAAAAGTGCTTTCAGTCTAGAACTAAACTAGAATCGAACTTTACCTTAACTGAAGAAAGTTAAAGAAAAGTTAATACCCATCATATCATGGGTGATTTAAGTAGAGATACTTTTTTCAATAGCCTTTTATTGACAGATCACGTGTGAGTCGTGTCATGCTGTCATGTTATTTTTGTTTAGTATTGCTTGGCATTTCATTATGGAAAGACTTACGCCTGAACAACGTTTACAAATCGTTCAACTTCCAAGAAGATCCGACGTTTTCGATGCAAATTTTGTTCAGCGATGAGGCCCATTTCTGGCCCAATGGGTATGTAAACAAACAAAATTGCCGGATTTGGGACGAGGAGAAACAAAAAGAGATTCAAGAACTGCCACTTCATCCTGAAAGAACTACGGTTTGGTGTGGTTTGTGGGCCGGTGGAATCATCGGTCCATATTTCTTTAAAAATTATGCCGGTGCGAACGTAACCGTCAATGACGACCGTTATCGTGCCATGATAACCGACTATTTGATGCCTGTAATTGAAGCTCGTGATCTCGGCGACATTTGGTTTCAGCAAGACGGCGCCACTTCACATACATCGCATCAATCAATGGATTTATTGAGAGAACACTTCGGTGAGCACATAATTTCACGTTTTGGGCCGGTCGATTGGACACCAAGATCGTGTGATATCACACCGTTAGACTTTATCCTGTGGGGATATGTAAAGTCTAAAGTTTATGCGGACAAACCCGCTTCGATTCAGGCCTCCTCCGTGTAATTCGCCAGTTACCAGTCGAAATGCTCGAACGAGTCATCGAAAATTTGACTCAACGGATGGACGGCCAACATTTGATAGACATAATCTTCAAAAAATAAATGCCAAAGAATATTCTTTCAAATGATAATAAACATTCCCAATTAAATTTGAATTTTCTGTGTTTTTTTTTTTCTTTAAAAATGTAGGGAACCTCGAAATGGATCACGCTTTATAAGCATCGTAATTGATAATCTTACATTTGGTTACCTCAATTTTCGTGGAAATTCAGAACTATTGTCGAAAGTATTGGCTCCAACATATCCACATAACAAACATATTGGACGGCTTTTGTAACAACATAAAACCTATCAAATTTCAAATCGAAACAAATTTAGATTCTACTTCTCTATCGCAAGTCATTAAGATTTCTGAGAAATAAAAAAAAAATTAATAAAAGTAGTTCTGCAGTCATGATCGTACTCATATGAATATATAAACAAAATACATATGCAAGTACTTTTGCATGTAATCAATACACTAATTAATTCTTGATAAGTTTTATGGGTTTTTGGTTTTGTTAAAACACGATTGCTACATGTTTCGAATTGGTAACTAGTAATTGCTTCTTAAATGTAATAACTCAATATTTGAAATTCCAAAACGTTTCATTTAATTTTTTTCTTTTTTTCATTTCTTAAGCAAAACAAATGCATAGCATGTGTTTTTCCAATATTATTTCTACTGCAGATTTGCTCTTTAAGTCTTTAAGTTACGATTTGCATAATAAATCATTGAGTTCAATATTGTCGCCAAATTGTTTTTCCATTGCACCCATTGGAAGCCAAAAAACAAATAAACTCCAGCACATGAAATCTTTGAAAAGAGAAACAGAAGATAAACAGTTACGGTTCACAAGGGTATTAAGACAACTAGATTTGCAGTCCATAGTAGTCGAATTTACATTCCTTTATATAATGTTATAAACCTTGGAGCCTTTGCATTAGGTATGCAAACACGGCAATTGCACATTTTGCCCAAAATCATGGTAAAAGTACAGACTTTTATGTGCCAATATTTTTAGTTTATTTTAAAATTTTAAATTATTATTTTTTTTAATACAAATTTTTATTTGAGTGTCTCCATTGTTACTTTTATTTTCTATAAAAAAAGGTCGCTTACTTAAATTTTCTCTATAAAATTGATTACAAGTTTATATTTTCTGTAAAAAATTTATCGTAAACTTATATTTTTTATAAAAGGTCGAATAATTTATGGAAATTTATTACAAACTTATATTTCATTGGGTCATCATACAACTTGCCGATAGTTAAAGGAAGGAATTTGTCCGACGTTTAAAAAGCCTTTCACTATTACAACATTATTTTAAACTTAAGTGAGCATTATGTTAATGGCAAGTCCATCACCATCCGGCCTAGGCTAACGTAAAGTTGAAATAATAAGTAACTTGTTATACGTCCGACAAAATCCTACCTTTAACTAACGGCAAGTTTTAATAATGGCCCATAGAAAGATTATCGTAAACTAGTATCAAAATTTAAATTTTCTATAGAAAAATTATCGCTCGAGTTTTAAATTTTCTATCAAAAAATTTAAAAGCTAAAAAATATTAGCTGACTGCAAACAATTTATCGCTTAAAATTTGATTTTTGCTTCAAAATTCATCGCCAACTTAAAATTTTTTTTCTAGACAAATTAACACCAACTCGGAATTTTTAGGAAATTTTTTCGCCAACATAAATTTACTATCAAAAGTTATTTTTGGGGATACAAAATTTATTATTAAAAAGATTTCCCTATGACGTGCTAAATTCCCAATTTTTATATTTGACAAATGCACTGAAATTTATTATTGAGGGAACACAGAAAAAGATAAAAATTGATTTTAATTAAAAAATTTGTGATATTCGGCCATGTTCTTGAAATGGAAATCGATGAAGATTTTCAATTGAATTTTTGTAAAAATGAAAGTTGCTTTTCCTGATTTCAAAAGTTGTTCAGGTAGAGGAGAGTGGTCCTCAAAGTATGAGGTTTATAAAAGGAATTATTTTTATGAACTTTGAACACACGAGAATTTTCAAAATTTGTTAGATTAAAATTTTACGTGATTTCAATTTCCAGAACATGTCTGATTAATAAAAAAATTAATTAAATTTGCCCCCAGTAAACCAATAAATAGTATCAATTAAACGTTTAATTCACTTGATTAAACGTTTAATTCACTTGATTAAACATTTAATTGACTTGATTAAAATTTTAATTAAAACTGATTTTATTTTTGATTAATACTTTAATTGGTGGAAAATTTGCGAGAATTTTTATTGTGAAAGCTAGTTTATATGCACGCATTTCACTGGTTGATTTGGCCAGATCGTTAAGAAACCTTTTTCCAAAGACTTTTAAAAAGCTAAAAGTATTATACAAATAAAACTGTAAAGCGAATGAGAATTTTTTTTTTCAACTCTAATTCCAAATGAAATAGGGTAAAAAGAAAAAAAATTTAAAAAACAACTTGCCAGTTTTGTTTCTTTTGCACGGGCAAATTTATTGTCAAAAGTTAAATTTGGGAATACAAAATTTATTATTAATAAGATTTCTCTATGACGTGCTAAATTCCCAATTTTTTTTTTTTTTTTTTGATCATTTATATTTTGATTTATTGCCAAGTTGAATTTTCTATATAAAAAATTATAGCTAACTTAAAAAAATTTCAGTTCGGGAATTTTTATTTCAAAGCTTCAAATATGTTAATTTAAAAATACTACAAAAAAGTCAAAATATAGCAACTCTTCCATCTCTGCCTTATACTACACATAAAGGTTAGTGCAAAAAGGTTAGAGCTGTTGTTGCATTTTAGGCTACTCAATGAATTTTTTTTTCCTAATTTTTAAGCTCCTTGCTTGAAGCAACAGAATATTTAATCGTTTTTTTTCCGTTGTCTACGACGATGCGCCACTTTAAGTCAAAAAGCCGCTTAAAGCCAACAAAGTCATGCACACACATGTTAGTTTAGCGACGACTAAAAACACAAATAGACAAAAGAAGGAATGAACAAACCCCCAGTATGTAGTAATTTGCAAATACATACTCTACTCAATGGAGGCTACTTATTTTCTTTAAAAGACTGCAGCAACCTGAAATTACAAAAAAAAAATAATAATCGGTCAAACGCAACCCCTAAATCAAGGTAATTTAAGCCATTTTTGGGAATAATATTTGCCCAAGACCTTTAGTTAATTGAAAAAAAAAAAATAAGAATTCCGTTAAAGGCCGCCATTTTATTTGTTTTTTTAAAATGCTCCCATAATCCAGTATCAATGTCGTTCAGAACTCGGTAAGTTACGCGCAATTTCTGGTTAAATATTCAATACTCCTGCAACGCTCTTTCAAAAAACTGTTGTAATCGATTTTCTCTATGGTAATTAAAATATACGTACCAAATTTCGTAAAGTTATTATTTGCGAGCTTTACTTTGCGCATAAGGTTGTCTGCCCATCAACCAGCCTGCGAGCCAGGTGGACGAAGCGCCATCGTTAGTTCGATAAAAAAAGGAATTCTAATACAAAAGCATAATATCCTCCCCCATATGTTGGTATATAACAATAAAATTAAAACAAATTTTATGGCAATATTCATAGAAAAAATTATTAAATTTCTCCTATCACCAAATTTGTTCTAAATTCATAATATCAAGCAAACAAGTTGTTGATTTTGCACCTATTACCAAAATGATTATATTGATTATTAAAAATTTTAAAATTTTGAAAAAATATTTTCAATAAATGATATTTTTAATTTTAATTAAAAAAGTGATCAAAAAACTTTGAAATTTTAAACAATGTGTTAATTTATTTAAATAAATATTGACAATTTCCAACAACAATTCTACATGTTTAAATTATTTTATTTTAAACGAAAAAAAGTCAATTAAGATTTTTTGTTATTTAATTAAGATTTTAATTGAAAATTTATTTCAAAACAACTAAAATGTTAATTAAATCAAAATTAAATTTTTAAATTTTTTCAGCTAAAAAAATTATTGATTCAATTATCGCATTAATTAAATTAAAATACTTTTTAAACCATTTTTTTAATTGATAAAACACTTTTTTCTGTGTTAACATATATTCATTAAAAATTGTTTTTGCTCTGGGCCCTGTTAACAAGGCGGTGCAAAGATTAACCCGATGTTCTTTGACTAAAATTCGGGCAAGTGGCTGCCGCAGAACTGATTACCACACTGACCTGATTTATGACATTTTCCATCTCTCTAGCCAGACATTCCGTTCATAGGCACTAGCATTCCTGACGAATATTCTATTTAAGGACTTTAATAGTCTGAAGCTGGTTGACTTTAAGAAACCCCATAAAAAGAAGTGCAAATGACGAAAACGAGAGATTACACGACACAGAAATGCAGCCTTCAGAAAATCGAAACCATTATTTCGCGTTCTTGAGAAGTAGAGCGCTCCACTTCTAACCGACGCACAGTGGCGCCATTTAAGTTTTTTCGTTGCAAAAATCATATCTTTTGAACCGAATAAGATAATTGAACAGTTTAAACAGCATATGATAGATAACTGTTCAGCCTATGAAATGAGCGTTTGGAAAGGGTGCTACGCTTTGTAGGGGCCTACTTATGGGTTATCAAAGTTAAAATTAGTAGAAAAATCAATTTTATGGTAACTAAAAAAAATTTTTTTTACATTTTTAGATTGTTTTTATTTTTTTTCTTAAGGGTTTTATGTTTTAAATTATTACCCAACAAATTAAAAAAAAAATTATTTTTTTTTTTAAACTTATTTTTTCAATTTTCTGTAAAATATTCATCACAATTCGTAAGAGAAGGTATATCTAAAAGACTAACCATTTCTAAACTATAATTATTTTGTAACTCTATTCGTGACTTCACATGCCGCAGGGAAGAAATAAGTGGATCGGAAGATGCTGCCAACATGTTGAAGAGGTCCTCATTTTGCCTCACCCTTGATGCTTTGAATGTGTTCTGCAATCTATATTTTTTATAAAATTTGTTAAGAGACTCCTGTGCTTCTTCAGAAAGCTCTCCAATTGGCAAAGACTGGTACTCAATTATATCTTTACCATGCGCCAATATTTTATGGACGGTCGGGGTCAACTTCTTCTTTGGATACATTTCTGCTAAAAGAGATGCAGTTTTCGACGCATATTCTCCATATTTTGTAGAATTGACATTTTCTTTGCAGTTTAAAACATCCAAGATCGTTCCCAATCTTTTCACGATTTGATTGTCAATTCCAATGATTCTAGTTACTGCCTCATCATTTTCAAAAAATCTCCTAGAAGTGTTTCCATCGTTTGAGTTACCGTATCCGTGCTTGGGACAGTCTACTTTTAGTCCAACTTGTTTAAAAAAAGCATCCTGTATTTGCTTCTTTCTGATCTTTTCCTTATCCTTTATTGATGTATTTTCATCGAAGTTTTCTTCCTCTTGTGGTAGGGTATATGCCAGTTTTAGCAAGAATTCCATACACCTTATCCTTGCGTGCAATGGTGACATTCCATATTCGTAATTCTCCTCATTTGTAGAATCGTTTAAATTACCAAAGTTCTTCTGACAAATAATAATATAAAATCGATAAAAAAAATATAAAAATAAAACGAAAAAAGGGGTTTAAATAGGTTTTTGCTAAATTTTTACCTCCAATATAATTCTGTCTATATATATGTATATGATAACTAATTGAAATATGTTATAATTAAGCAGAAAAAGATACTAATCTTAAACTCTTTACAACTAATTATATAAAATTGAGATGTAACATATTATATATGAAATAAATTGAATTGAATTGAAAAAAGTTCTTCTGACTCTTTTTGCAAATCGGGCATGACATTGTTGAGGTTGTTCCTGTCAGTTCGTTTACGACTTTTCCGTCAACCATGGTCAGGTGGAACTCGTAATTGCATTCAATATATTTTCCTTCTCCAATTTGCAGCTTTGTAGGCTTAATCTTGCTTATTTGTTCTTTAATGTCCTTCACCGTAGTCCTTATGAGTTCTGCCGATTCTCTTGCAAACTGAAACATTATTGGTCGGCAATAATGCACTGATGACGGACGTGGATTTTTACAGTGTAGGGAATCATCCGATTTTAGCCGCAAAGGAACAACAGATGCCATAAACATATTTCCGTCCGATATTGTAGCGTCATCGGGAGATATCCTTTGCTTATAAACGCTTTGTCCGGATGATCCATCGCAGCCTCATTTGCTGATCAATGTCAACTTCTCAGGAAGAATTTTCACTTCCGTGAAAAACTTTGGTGTGGTTGACTTTCTAAACAGTTCAAATAATTTTAAATTGTACAACGCCATGTTTTCAGTACTTAAATTGTTAAATGGTTTCAGTAATTGTTGCGCCAACTTTCAGGCGTAGACTAATCCAGGCATTATGCTTATTTTGCAATATATAGGCTTATGCTACCATGCCTAAAAATTTACCTGTTCCCTGCATACATATGGATTTATGCTGAATAATGCAATTTTGATATTATGCACGTGTCCAAATAAGATTTGTGCCTACCTGTAGGGACCATAAGTCAATATTGTTCCTGACCATTTGTACGCCAAAGTATTGTTTATGTGAGGTACGTACCTGCTAATTTCAATGAGTAGTTTTTTTCAAACTATTAGATCAAACTACTGTCAGTCAAAACATATAAGGGATGGACGCCATACAATTTCTGCAACCATGTCTTTTTAAACTTTTTTACCTCTAGAAGCCAAACGGGCACGTACGGGCAGATAAAACCTTTTGAATTATGTAAAGAAATAATCAAAGAACAGGTTTTGCACGTATGGCAAATATAGAAAAATATAGTTTTTTTTTATTTTCCGTCAAAGTTGAAAAATAGTGAAAAAACGGATAGTTTTTAAATAGTGATTTACCAGGAGAAACACAAAGCAAACAGTTAATTTTTTTTTTATCATTATACATTTAATAAATACATCAATCAATACAAATAAAAAATAAGGCGATTCGTTACCTATTTTTCGTGATATTACACCTGAAATCGCAACAAATTGACTAAAAATTGTGTGTTTTTTTGAAAACCGAAAGTCGGTCAACTTTGAACGGTTATATCTTCTAAACTAGAAATGTGATATTATTAAGAGTGGCATATTTGAAATCGTTGAATAGTTTCCTATAACATGGGTTTATTCAAAACTTCGTCGGCATTCATGAAAATTTTGATTTTTGCAACCTCGCTTGCTCTACGGGCGCCACTGTGCGACGTGTATTTTGTATCTCTTTACTTTACAAATATCAAAGCAGAGCCGACACTTATCGCCATTTGTAGAAATTATTGCATCTTCCGATAGGGTGAGTTTTGCACACCCTTAGAACCTATTGCTAATTATAAACTTAAAGGGTAATATTTAAAATTTCGTGAGTAGGACCCATAATCTCAAATACATATCCATCATTTGCCGCAGTTAAATGATGGATATGTATCACAATTTTACAATTTTTAGTAATCAATATAATCATTTTGGTATTAGGTGCAAAATCAACGAATTGTTTGCTTGATATTATGAATTTGGTATAAATTTGGTGATTAGAAAAATTTTTTAATATTTTCTGTGTTTTAACTCATACAAGCATAGGGCCGTAACAAGATTAATCCAATATAAACGGTCGGATGCACGATGTTTTATTCCATTGCAACGCAGATGAAGATGACTTGTTTCTGTTTCGATTTGTCGTTTCCAGGTATGTGATGGTCTTCCTATTCGCCGACTGCCTTGCGGATTCCAGTCTATGGCTTATTTTGCAATATCTGTCGATGGTCCAATCTAACACCACCCAATAAAAAAAATTTCTATTTTGCGAAGCACACATTTATGCGCTACGCAATAAGACATACAGAGATGCAGTATGGTAAGTGAACGGCATCTTAATAAATATATAAAATCCGAAGAGCCACGACATTCCCTTACTACGAAGCGGGTTTGTAAAAGAGCTTATAAAAGAATAACGGTAACAGAAAATTCAGTGTGCATAGCTGATTTTTACATTCACAAAATTTTATATGCGCTGAAAAACGCGCTTTCTGTGTCAAAAATGTGTTGCTTCAGAGTGGGTCCTCGCCATGTAAAATGCATGTCTTCCGTAAGCGATATGGTAAGCGAAACGCTTGCCCTTACAAATCTGCTTCATTGGAAGCTCCACTTTTTATTGAGCATTTACTTTTTCGAATTTCCAGATGTATCGGTTGTTCTCTGGTTTCTGACCATAGCTCGTGGTTCGAAATTGTTCTAAGCTCTTCCTTAAGCAATTGTATGGATTGTACGTTACGTGATGCTGCATTCCACGTTTCGAATCCGTATAACTTTGTGGATTTTACGTTTGAGTTAAACATAGGGGAGAGTCTCGGTTACAAGGTCTAGGAGAGTATTTCGAGCTCCCACTAAATCCCGAGTTTGCCTGTGATTCTTGTAACGTCTTGGCGGGTAATTGGCGCCATCCAAAAATCCATTAACACAACAATTCAATTGTAAAATTTGTAATATTAATTTAAAAATTAATTCATTTTGCACCAGTAAACAAATTAATAGTATCCATTAATCGTTTAATTCACTTGATTAAACGTTTAAATAACTTGATTAACTGATTTTATTTTTAATTAATGCTTTAATTGGTGCAAAATTTGGGAGAATTTTTTCTTTGAACCGACCATGGGCGGTATAACCCCATTAGTCGCGTGGAATAAATCTCTGCGCAACTGAATGCTTGAATTCGATGTTGGCAGCCCCAATACCATTATCGGACGCTCAAGGATAATCAGCCATTCGTCTTAAATGAAACCTGATTACCGAAACCATAGCAACAAAAAAAATTACAAATTTTTGTTCGCTATGTTTTTCTTTATATTGTGCATAATATTCATCTTTTTATCTTATATACTTTCCTCGTTTGAAGGGAATGTATAGTTATTTTTTGTAAGTGGTGCAAGAAAAGGAAAAAAAGATCAATGAGCAAAAATATGTACATATCACATTCCCTTTGCGTCGGCTCTTTTAATAACAATAATCAAATAATACCCCAACACTCGCATGTGCAATACCTCGGTATACGTCTGGATTCCGCCACTAGTTATGTTAGTTTTTGTAAAAAAATTATACATTTTTTAGGGTGGTTGTTCCATATTTTGATTCATAACTCTTATCCTGCTGAACCGATTTTGCAGGATTTCAATTCCAAACTGTTTTGGAAAACTAGAAGCAATTTGACACTAATATTGTTCATTTCTTTAAAGTCATTCGAATGTGAACGTGCTTTTAACAGACGGACAGACATGGCTAAATCGACTTAGAACTACTCAAGGACCCAGAATATACATACATAATTCATGGGATCTTAGATGAATATTAAAAAAGTTTCACACGGAATGACAAAGTTAGTATACCGTCTTCACAACTAATTATGGTGGAGGGTATAAAAAGTTGACAATATAGCACGATATTTTTACTGCGAGTAGATATGAATATTACGTGTCGATTTTTACCAAATAGTAAAAAAATAAAAATTTGGAGGTAGAGGGTATTATAATCAAGTGCGATATATCTATATATATAAAAATAAGTTGTCCTATGTTCGTCATTTTATAACTCGAGAACCACTCAACCGATTCGAACGAGTACATGCGTTGGAAATGTCTACTTTCACTGATGGTTTATTAAAAAACAATCGAAAAATTTCTATGAATAAGCGTTATACGCGCACTTTTATGATGGTGTGTTTTTGGTGTCAAGTTATTAAAAAAAATTTCCAGTATTTAATTTTATATTTTTATTTAGATAATCCCGAGCAGGGCCGGGACCTTACCGCTAGTAATTTTTAAATTATTATAGAACTTATAATTATTCCTTAAATGATAAAATTTTCTTTTTGTTTTCAAATCGATGTTCCGACCAAATATTGGTTTCTTTTTATAGTACCGTCCTTTAGTAAAACGTGCACAGGATTTATTTTACAGCAAATATAATACAGGGAGTACGATTTTATATATGTATGTAAGTACATATTTTTATTACCTACAAAAGAAAATACGAATATGTACATACTTTGTAAGAAAAGCAACAAACTAGATGCCTCAAAACGTGTACGAGTACAGTATTTTGTTCAATGGGTCATTGTTTTAAGTCTGAACGCTAACGCGTTCCTACGTTTTGATTAGTATTCGTTTTATTTTTCATTTCAATATTTGTTTTTCTTTCTGTTGTTGTTTATATGTATTTTATTGTCTTAAACTAACGGCTAAAATCTTTTGTTACGTTTACTGCATGTAAAACAATCGCGTGTGTATTACACTCGTGTACCAAATCCAATAAGGAGCGTGAGAAAATCAATCTCGGTTTTATTACAGAAATGAACAAACTTATGAGTACTAATCCAAAACATACTTAAGGTAAGGTTTGTAAGAACTTACCACATAACAATGATCAATTTAAAATTTGTTCTTAAATATACATACATAAATAGGAATATACGAATCTAATAGCGATCACAAACTTACATCTAGAGCAAGTTTACGAACCAAATGTGATCTAATGTTTCCATATAAAAATTAATGTTATATGGAAAAAATAAGTTGTACATATTGGGTAAGGAATACAATTTATTAGAGAATTTCGTCTCCTTCGTTTTATAACCTCCAGTATACGAAATAAATTGATTATTGGCAAGAAATAAAATCGATCGCAGATTTTTATCAGGCAAACTTACAAATTTTTATAACTTTTCCACTAAACCTCTACGAAATAAATGACATTTAATGTGAAATTTTCAAGCGTAGGAAAAACAAGCTAGAGTGCTATATTCGTCTGTGCCGAATCTTCGATACCCTCCACCGACAGGAGAGGGCTCTATATGATAAATACATATATATATTATTAACTAAACTTCACAAAAATGAACGTCAGCATTAAAATTGGTTGCGGTTTAGACATATATTAAATTATTGACCGACAATAAGAAAGTTTTATGCGTTTCTTGTTAGAACTTTGAACTGGCTTGAGTAAAATATCATGATTCGTAACAGTTTTAGCCGAACTAAAATGATTTTTAGAAGGGTAAAATTCTGAAGACAGATTTCTGGTATTACTAAAAATAAATAAGAATAAATTTCAATACAGCAGTGTAATTAGTTTCAGCGTTAACAGTGAATTTAAAAAAATTGCATGATATTTTTTCTGGCCATATGAATCTAAGTTGAAAAAATTTTACCGCAATATCTATATCTGTTATGGTTTTAGGCGAATTTAATTATTTTCCCAAAGTGGGCTTTATTTGGTTTAAGGCGCAATAAACTGTTTTCCGAGAGTAGGGTTTATATGGGGCCTACGGTAAATTATAGACGGATCTTCACGCAATTTGGCAGTGTGATTTCTCGTCCTACAAAACCGTGACGTACCGAATGTCATTATGATAGCATTATTTATAACGGTTTTAGGAGTAATAAACTGTTTTCCGGGAGTAGTGTTTATATAGGGCCTAGTGTAAATTATGGACCGATCATCCAAAAAATTTACAGTGTGATTTCTGGTCCTATAAAACTGTGCCGTACCAAATTTTGGTATGATAGCAGGATTTATAACGGTTTTAGGCGTACTGAAATGTTTTCCGGGAGTAGGGTTTATATGGGGTCTAGGGTTTATTATGGACCGATCTTCACGAAATTTAGCAGTCGTATAAAGCGAGGTCGTGCAAAATTTTATATTATTCCGTGCATTATTTCACCATTTTGTATCAAAATTATCAATTATTTTAGGGTGGTGGTTCGACATTTTGATTGATAGTTCTAAACCTACTTAACCGATGTTGCTGGATTTCAACCCGAAACTGCTTAGGATAACTACAAGCAATTTGAGACCAAGTTTGTTGTTTACTTTTGCGTTTTTCGAAAGTGAGCGTGTTTTCAACAGACGGACAGACGGACATTGCTAAATCGAGTTAGAATTACTCCAGGAGCCAGAATATATATATGCTTTATGGGGTCTTAGATGTATAGTAAAAAAGTTTCACACGGAATGACAAACTTATTATACCCTCATTCACCACTAGTGGTGGTGGAGGGTATAAAAAGGACAGATATTTTATTTTAATGCAAATGTAGGGAATTTTCAAAATGTTATCTCAGTTTCAATATACATACATATTGGGGGGATTCACAAGGTACGCTATCAAGTCATATCGTCATAATGTCCTAAATAATATTTTACAATTGTTTAAAAAAAAAATATTGTTGTGTTTCAAACAAGATAAAAAAATATTTTTTTTTTAAACAATTGTAAAATATTATTTAGGACATTATGACGATATGACTGATAGCACACCTTGTGAATCCCCCCATTATGTAAAAATACGTAACTATTCGTATTATTTTCATTTAAAAGTTATATATTTTTATATACAATATAATTTAAGTGTAAGGGCCATTATTACAACTTGCCGTTAGTTAAGGGTAGGATTTTGTGGGGCGTATAACAAGTTAATTATTGTTTTCAACTTAACTGTAACCTGCCCGGTAGGATGAGCTTGCCTTTAACGCATTGTTTACTTTAATTAAAAGCAAAATTTTAATAGTGCAAAACTTTTTATACGCGGGACAAAATTCCACCTTTAACTATCGGCAAGTTCTAATAATGGGCCTAAATGTAGTATTTTTTAACAGAAACTACACCAAAATATTATAAGAGGGAACTTTTTGGTACTTTTTTGTTCTTCAGCTGATATTTTTTTGTTTTCTAACAGGTACTTCTTGAATTTTCGTTAGTATTATACCTAGAATCATAAAATTAAACAAGCAAGGTCCTGAGTGAATGATAATCTGTAAGAGGGTTCTTTTTAAGTACATTTTTGTTAATTAACTGGTAGTTTTTGAATTTTTATTAATACTGAATCTAGAAACATAAAATTAAACATGCAGAGTCCATAGTGATTGAGAAACTATAAGAGAAGACATTTTGGTACTTTTTTGTTTTTCAATTGGTACTTTCTGGTTTTTATATTATTGAATTTACAAAACAAATTAAACATGGAAGATAACATATGGGCCGGAGACTGGTCCCTCGCCAAACCGACCCACTAAGATGGAAAAAAACAAATGCTCGAAACATTAAAATTCATTTATACTTACATATATGTATGTTTTCTTCATATTTGCATAAATATTAATGACCGTCACACCCGTTGGATGGTGTCGAAAGAAGTTTATTGCCTTAAACTTAAGGGCTTATTATACATCATTAGCCTCCCGAATTAAATAACTGGGTTTATGTAGTTTTCTTATTGATTATAACCATCCCAATATCACCTTAAAAGATAAAGATATTTTTCAATTCGTTTCTGATTTATACAATAATTAACTTTCTACATTTTAATGTTTTTAGTTTTTTTTTAACTTTAAAGTCGATGTTTTGTGGCCAAGGCGAATTCATTACAAGTGGCCTTAAAAGCCCTGCTGATAATTTTTTTTCAGCTTTATAATTGTTGGATGTCAAAATATCGGGATGGTTATAATTTATTACCATCCTCATTAGGATGGTTATCAATTGACACCTAACAGCCACCATTTGACAAGTCAAACATATATTATCAATGAACGTGTTTAGTGTTAGTTACTACAATGGAGTATTATTTCAATACAATGTAGTATTTTTTCAATAAAACAAGTCCTAGAACTAAATTTAAGAACCAAATTTTAGAAAGTCCCAAAAAAATGTGTCACACCACCGGTGAATACTGTACTGTAATTCATAACTTTTTCTACCTTTTGACTCTTCATAAAACCAGTTAAAGGATTGGTTCTACTTTCATTGATCATGAGTTCTTTATTTTTGTACTTGTTCTATTTTCACAAATCCCAGGACCAGTCTGCTGGAACAGTTGGCACATATTTCCCGCAGGGAATATCAACTTAAAAAATAAAGATGTTTTTCAAACCGTTTCTGAATTCTACAATAATTGACTTTTCATATTTAAATGTTTTTAATTTTTTTTTTTTTAACTTTAAAGTCTATTATCACAAAATATGGCATATAATGTTAATACCAGGGCTTGGATTTTCATGCAAATGCATTTTTGCAGTCGGTAATCCAAAATCAATTTCGATCAGTTATTTTTCCATACCAAAGGATTTGCAGGAAAATGGCATCGATTTGTTTTTGCATATTTTGTTATAAATGCATATATTTGCATATTTTTTTTAAGTGCATATAATTTGCATTTTTTATTTTTGTGATGTATTTGAAATATTTCAAAAGAAATTTAAATCAAATAATTAATATTTTATACTTTATATATAGAAATCAGGGACCGAAAATAACAGTTATTTTGAAATTTTAAAACAAAAAAAGCATATAGAAGTAAATGCTGGCAAATTGATTCAAGTATACCATATTGATCGTTATGAACTTCTCTATGATAAAATATTATGATTTTTAAAGTTTAGATTTTTATTTTTTCGATCAAAAATTACAGTTATTTTTTGATTTACATATATTTTTTTGGACAAAAGTAACAGTTATTTTTTGATTTTTGTTTTTTTTTGAACAAAAATAACAGTTCTTTTTAGATTTTTATTTTTTCGATCAAAAATAACAGTTATTTTATGATTTTTATTATTTTGAACAAAAATAACAATTATTTTTTGATTTTTATTTTTTCGAGCAAAATAAGTTATTCTTTAAAAAAATTTACGTGTTATAATTATTGATTTATCTTTAAATATTAATTTAAACGTGTGATCATCATTGGGATATCTTATGCGCATTAAAATAAATATTAAAGGTCAACTTAATAATTATAACACGTACATTTCTTTAAAGAATAACTTTTATTTTTGCTAGAAAAAATAAAAAGCATAAAATAACTGTTATTTTTGATCGAAAAAATAAAAATAAAAAAATAACTGTTATTATGGTTCAAAAAAATAAAAATCAAAAAATAACTATTATTTTTGTTCAAAAAAATAACAATCAAAAAATAACTGTTAATCTGACTTTTATGAAAAAAGGAATAACTGTTACGATTCCTGATAGAAATATCTGACAAAATTAAACATAACTTGAATCTGTATTGCAAAAAAAAAGAAAAAATATAGGATTTCATTATATAAAAAAAATATAAGATTATTTGATTTTAATTATGCAAATAAAATTCCCATGAAACGGGCATCCTTCAAATATGCTCCCTTGACTTCCATTGCCGTTTTGAGCGTACATTTTCAATGTATAAAAACTTGTTGCGTGCGAATAGACAGAGTTGTGTTTTTGGAACTTTGAAGAAACTTTTACTTGTTCATACTAAAAGAAATTTAAATTAAATCTAATTACCTATTTTAAAAAGAATTAACAAGTGATTGAAGTTTGTTTTTGGTTTATTTTATCTTACTTTTGTGTATATATTTTAATATACATATGTATATGTAGTTTACGTAATTACCTGAATTATTATTTTTGTTATTAATAAATATAATTTAAACAAATAACTTAATATGTTTTTCAAATATTTTTTAGTGCATATTTCTCTTATTTTAAATGCATATTTTCCATTTTATAGCGCATGTTATAAGCGCATATTTTTCATTTTTTAGTGCATGAAAATCCAAGCCCTGGTTATTACAAAAAGTCCTTTAATTATATTTACATACATATATATTTTAAAACAAATTTAAAATTACACAATTGGAGATAAATAGTGTTCTGTGCATTTAAAAAAATGGATACAAGCACCAGTTGTAGCATAAGCCCCTATGCGGGAATTAAGATTGCTTAAAGATTTCCATGCTTATAAAATTATTGATAAGAAGATTAATCGTGCGTCACTTATCATATTAACCAGGGCTGTGGAGTTGTCAAAAAATAGTTCTCACTTCGACTCTAACCGCTGAAATTGTTTAAGTCCGACTCCGACTCCAACTCCGACTCCAACTCCGACTCCTTCTCTTACCTTGATGCTAATAAGTATATGAGACTTTAAACTCTTTTCAATGCAGTACATTTTAAATGGCAAAATATATCAAGAAAATGATTCTGTAAAAATTTCAAATCGATATTTGAATTCTAACACGTGCCGCATTGAGCTTCAATATAGTTATTTACTTATCGCTCTTGTTCCGCTAAACAGCGTCAACTCAAAATTTTTCCATTTTCACTTTTTGCAAGAAAATGATAAACAGTGGTTATATCTACCCACTGTAAAAATCTTAGATCTATTTCTCTAGTATTTTGCTTAAAAAATGCAGTTGTATTCCCATTTGTAATATAAGAATACATATAAAAAAAAACAGTTTTTTGTCTCTACTGAAAATTTATAAATTTTGAGTTGACTCTGTTTCGAGGAACACTGGTCCTTATTTTCTGTCTTCAAAATTTTAAAAGCAGACCCTCTTTAAATTTTTTTTTTATTCCCGAGACGCATTGAAAACTACTGTCAATCAAGTCAAATCAAGGCAGTCTGGCAACCCTACCTCTACCCCAATGTGTGCAAATATTATCGTTTGAAATAAAATAGCACATGCATTTGTAATCAAATAACGGTTATATGAATCCTCAACTCATAACATAATTCTGTTTTGGCGGGTACATTATTGTCAATGGGTCCTTAAGAGAATACACTCTAGAAAAATTTTTTGTATATATTATTTTGTAGGGAAATATTATGTGTTTTTTTTTTTTTTGCTTTATTTTTGCTTTGAGATCACGCTCACACTTTCACGCGTAATTAATATTTAAAGTAAGCACAATCACGAATGAATTATGCGTAACACAAAAAATTCACGTCACGTGCACAACCTCTAATGCATTTACATACATTTCCAGGGGTGCCTCATGTTGTTCAGCGCATCACAACACAACTACAAAAATATATTGGTTTTTTATCTTTGTTCAAAAACGAAAATCTTGGGTTAGAAAAATTCATGTACATATACATAGAATCACTACAATTTGCATGAATAAGAACAATATTTGGATGAAGTCTTGCTAATGCTGCTGCTAATTCTTCTACTGGATCGTTCTTGTGCTCTTATAAAAATGTCTCTTGTAGCTAAAATCCATTTTTGCTGGTTAGTTTTTTTCTAACTGGAAAATTTGTTGTAGTTTTATTAGCAAGTGTAATTTTTTCGAAGGTGACTTTTTTATGTTAAAATAAACATAAATTTATCTTATAACAAATCTGCATAAACAAACTAATAATTATTTGTTGTAGTCGAAGAAAAAAAATTAAACTACCAGTAAGAAAATATACAGACAGTAGATACCTACCTATAAAGTAATAAAAGCAGAGTACGGAGAGTGCTCGAATTAAACTCGCTCGCGAGCGAGTCCAATTCGAGCGAGTTTTATTTTCAACATTGAAAAGAATTATTCTTTACTGCTCGCGAGTTTAAAAAATAAAACTCGCGAGCGAGTTTTATTTTTGCGAGTTGAAAAATATTGCTCGCGAAAAGAATTCAAATTTTAAGAGTCAAAAATAAAACTCAACTCGCGAGTCGAGCTAAAAAGAATTGTTCGCGAGTTTTATTTTTGCGTATGAATTTTTTTTAACTAAAAATATATTTTTCCTGTTTATTTGTTTGTATGTGTGGATAAATGTGTGTATGTATGAATATTTCATCGAAACACAACATATAATTAGCAAATGGATCAGAAGTAAGGTGGGAAAAGGTATTTATTGATACAGCAAATATAACGTTGTGACAAGTATAACTAACCATGAAGAAGAAATAGCAAAGGAAAGGATTCGTTTAAAAGAATGCAATCATGTTATACGTTTCGAAAATATAAAAAAGGCAGTTCATTAATTTCCTATGAATCGTAAACACTTCTATGTAAGTCACTAATGAACGCATACATTTTATTACACATCATTCAAAATTTAACATTTATACGTATTGCACATATATTTTAAACCACACTTATCTACCTGTTTATGAGCAGCATTCACTTGTGTGCATTTTTTTAGTATAAACGTTACTTTTACAACCCTTTCCCACACGTCTTGCCAGCCATTTTAACATAAACATTAATATAATAAGTTTTTCAGACCCATTGCACTGACATTTAAACACTCACTAGGGATCAAACAAACATATCAATGATCACATTTTCTATAAATAGTCGTGATTGTTTACTACCTGCTGATGTTTTCTATAAGAATCAACTAATTTGGTTGTCACAAGACAATTATGTGATGGCTTTTGCTACCCTAAAAAACTCTTAATTCATTTATAACACTGGTCTTCAAAAACAAATGTAAGTCTTTAAATAAAAACATATAAAATATAAAGATTTTGAAGCGGTTAATTTAAATCCGTTTGCAGTTTCAAATTTTTTTATGGGCTTGACTAATATTCCGCCCGAAATAAGGGCCGATTTTTATAAAAACACCAACAAATGATTATTAATAATATTTCCTTTAAGTCAAACGAATAACATTTTTTATATTTTCCACTGTTTCGGACATTTTCAGAAATTAGTGGCGATAAACTTTTTTTTTCAAGCAAAATTAGTACTATTTTTTGTTTTCAAAAATTTGTTAACAAATTTAGAACAATTTTTTTTATTATTTATCAGAAAGCCAGATATATTGCGAATAAAATGAGCCATAAACCATGAAAATCGATTGACAAATGTTTATTTTATTTATAATTATTAAAGGCAGCTTTTATGAAAATAATATGTTACCAATCTCAAACACTTTTATTTAAGTCATTTAAGAACGCATACATTTTATTACACATCATTAAACATTTTGCAGGTTTACATATTTTTAAACAAGAAAACATTTATACATACAAACACACATACATTCTTATCAACATGGTTATGCCCAGCATTCATATGTGTGCATATGTTTTTATAACCCCTTCCTACACATTTGCCTGCCCTTCGTTTCTAAAAATTCATATGTATGTATATTTTTACTTCGCACAAGCAAACATTAATTTTTTTAAACGAGTTGCTCGATTTCAACTCGTATGCGCTCGTTTTCTGCTCGCATAAAATTTGTACTTACGAGTTGAAAAATAAAACTCGTAAGCACAAATTTTAAAACGAGTTGTTATCTGCTTACGAGTCGAGCACAAAAATCTTATGACTCGTAAAAAATTTGTGCTCGCGAGTTTAAAAATAAAACTCGCGAGCACAAATTTTAAAATGAGAGAGTTGACTCGAATTGTGCTCGCGAGTAGAATTTTTTCCTACCCTGAATAAAAGTCATGTTACAAAGTTTTTTTTTATTTTAATAAAATATTTCCTTTTTGAATATCTAACTCCAACTACCAGTAATAAAAACCCATGGATGAGAGACTAATGCAGGTGTAAAGTTATTTAATGGTTTCAAATAAATACATATTGCATTTGCTGTTGTTGTTTTTGTTACCAAATCACATAAAAGCTTTAACCAGTGCCTTAATAACATTTTATGCTAAAGCCACCAGGGTTGTCAGACTGATTTTGAACTTTTTCGCCAAATTCAATGTCAAAAATCTCCAAAATCGCCAAAGCATTTATTTTTTTAGTTTTTGACAATAATATATATATTTTTAGAATTAAAAATATTTTTTTATAAATCCCAAAAAAAAATTTGTTCCGTATCGCTAAAATCCGCCAAAAATTCAAAAAAAAAGTCGCCATGATATACCTATTTTGTTTAATTTTTATTTGTAGCAAAGTAAAAGTTATTAGTGAACACAAAAAGCAGCATTGCTTAAAATATTTTATAGTAGTCTACTTAAAGCAACAAAAAAAGAATTTTTGCGGTAAGTTTTAAACAAATATTGGATATACAATACATTTGTATGTAGTTGCAGTTCTTTTATATATCTAAGACGCTATATCGTTCACCAAGAAGACTCCCTTTTTGTCTTCTTTTTCGGAATACATTGTGAAGGTACAAAAGAAATGCAACATGTTCTATTTGCATTCATATAACTTTATAACTTTACTTCGAAGGCGAATTTTAGTGGAGTTCATTATTTCAACACAGGCATGTAGTAATAACCAGCTTATAAAGAACAGCCAATGCAAGTTCCTTAAAATGGTAAGTACCTGCCGTATCCTTGTAGATATAAATTATTGGCCTCAACCACAGATTACACACATATATGTCATGAGACGGAAGATTTTCTGTCTCTTTCTTAGAAAGCTGCCCTTTTTCCATTTCTCTTTGAACCATCTTTTATGCCGCAATACAATGAGCACAAATTTATTTAGTTGAGATTTATTTGGAAAACTGTTGTAAAAATTAACTTTTAAGTTTATCGCAACACAAGTTAATAACATTATAAAACAAAACAATATTACTAATTAAATTGTTTTGCACAAAATAAAACGATTGTTGAACTAATGCTTTTGTTAAACGTGGTTTGTGTATTGTTATTTTTCTTTTGATCCCGCAATTTGTGTTGATTGTAGAGGCCTGTTTTTACACATTGCCACTTCACTACCAAAAACGCTTTTTGTCTCTTTCTTCGAAAGTTGCCCTCGCAGCTGATTTGGGCCTTTTTCACACGTCACTTTTTACATATCTGTGTGTAATCTGTGCCTAAACTGATTTAAATTAAATTGAATATCATCATTAAAATTATCTTTTATCAAACGGTATTTTTTCCATTGTGTTTCATTAACATCCAAAGGTACGTTAGGATTCATAAAAATCTTTAAAATATCTTTAACAACAACGAATTTTATCTGTGATAATTTGTCACATTTTATAATGAAAAAATATTCATAAACTCTAATTATATTCATTTTTTAAAGAATTCTACTTATTACTTATTTCAAGAGCACATTTAAATGTGAAAAAAAAATTTCTCGAAGATTTACATTATCTTCATCAGCCATTTCAACATAATATAGTTTTAAATACTGGTCATACATATGAATGCATCAAATTTCATACATTGAAATACTAGAATAAAAAAAATTTAATATTTTCCTATTGAATTTAACAAATTTCAAAACAAATTCATGGCTCATCAAAAATAGCCAACAAAATCGCCAACAATGTTATAAATCGCCAAAAAAAAATCGCCATGTCGCCAAATCGAAAATTAGGTCACCAAGCAAGTTTGAAAATCGCCACGTTTGGCGGGAAATCGCCACATCTGACAGCCCTGAAAGCCACTTGTATAGATGCAATAGTATAGAAGGATTTGTATACAAATAAAATCTTAAAGGAAACCAGTCGAAACGCCCAATTAATTAACTTGCTAAGGAAATTTTTTAATTAAGTTATTTTTAAAATTGCAATGTACTTAGCAGAAAGATATCGCTATAAGATACTCGTATACAAATTTAACTTAGGCAGCATTTATAAGTATTAGCAAAAGAGTCCCAACGGAAAAAAGAAGTAGTAAAGAGGTCTTCTAAAAAGGCATAAGGCCTCCCTGCAGCATTCTGAATTTATTTCCAATTACATGGTATGTCAATGAAGACCAAGGCCTTGCCTTCTCGCATCTACTTTGAAGGCTTCTAGTAGGCCCTCCAAAATAATTAAGAATTAAGCTTTATTTCAGCCTTTATCTCAGTCATTGATGTTGCTAATAAAACAAAGTGCGTAAATAAATAGCCGTTGACCTGTGTTATTTAAGCCAGTCAATATGATTACGTACAAAATGTTTAAATAATCAATACAACACAAAAACATTCTGAATTATTTGTGCAACGTCTTCATGTTATTAATGATAAATTTTAAAATAAAAAATTTTTTTGATGAAGTTAAAAAAATTAAAATTTGTACCCCCATGTGCATAAAAAATATTTTAGATGTATAACAGGTATATGAAACGAATTTTCTATAAAAATTTGTTTAATAAACCTTTAATTAATCAAAAAAATTTTGATAAATATGAGGGTATGTATTTTTTACAAATTAATGCTATAGCAAGAGGTGGTAGGTTCGTAATCAGCGGATAAAAATACATAAGGATCAGCTATTTTTGTTCGCGAAATACAGACCGAATAATACAAAAAAGGGTTTAAACCAGGGATTTCCAAAAAAATTTTTGTTGTGTAGTAGTGAGTACCAGAGAGTAAACAAATTGAGAGAATGCATTCATTTACAGCCGAAATAAAATGTTAGTAATATATTTTATAAGTTGTATAACACAAAGGTACAAAATTAAAAATTTTTTGTGTTGATAAAAAATTTGTAGCAACTCTTTACCAATTCAATGTCGCTGATTTTAAAACTGCACTTTTTTTTTATTCGGAAGCTTTTTGACTCTAAATCAGTTTCAAATATCTTATCAAACAATTGTAAAAAAAATTAAAGATTTTTATGTTTTAAAAATTCATAAAAAATAATTATTGCACGCAAATCACAGCTGATAGGAAAAAAGTGCAGTTTTAAAATCAGCGACATTGAATTGGTAAAGAGTTGCTACAAATTTTTTATCAACACAAAAAATGTTCAATTTTGTTCCCTTGTGTTATACAACTTTAAAATAAAATCTTCTAAATTTATACTTTTTTGGCAGTTTCGTAATAGTAGAATGCTTTTCAAATGGGATGAACTTAATTTATTACGTTGCTTGGAACAAATAAATTTTAAATCCGAAAAAATTTGTTCGCATAGGTAAGTAGTGCCGAATAAAGAGAGGCACTTAAATGAATTTTTTTTTAGCTCAGGATAGAACTCGCCATCCAAATCTTTCCAGAACTCTACAATATTATTTTCGTCTGGAGCATTTACTTCGCTTCGTAGTATGATTAGTTCTGATTGAATATCAAATTCGTAGTTGCTTACATCGCAACGAAAAGTGTTTTCGAAAAGATCTAATAGCGGTTGTAAAATTACAAAATCTTGAAACCTGTCTTGAAAATTATTGAAAAGTGTTTCAAATATTTCGGCATATTTATATCTTTTGTCGATTTCGAGATTTCTATAAACAAGTGAAGTTTTTGGAAAATTGGAAAAATCACCAGTTTTAATTTGGGAAAAAATTAGAAAGTTTTGTTTTAAAATTGTGAATGATTTTTGACAAGTCGCATATATTGCGTTCCTTTCCTTGCAATTCCAAATTAAGTTCATTTAACATACTTGTCGTATACCATAACTTTTTACAAAATACCAAATGCGCAACTGAGTTTGCCTGCAAAAATGTATAAAGTCATTATAACAGGTCAAAGTTACGTTAAATAAATACCATAAATTAGTAAGGTTAACTCTTTGGACTCGGTCATATAATTGTAGCATAAAAAAAAGTAAGCAATAAAAATACAATAAAGTTTCATTAATACATTAATAAAACACATCTTCTTACCAAAAAATTTTACCTGCTGTCACATTTGCTTTTATGTGTATAGGTTTACACAAAAATTGTTGGAAAACAAGACTTTTTTAACTTGTTTTTTAAATATTTTTACTTACTTAAGAAAAGTGTTTTCAAAGAAAAAAAAAACCCCACCGGCGCGATTGGTACAGAAACAAAAATATTTTTACAAGCACAAAATACCAACAAATTCTTGTGGCTATTTTTTTTCTCTTAATAATTTCTGCATTTAGGTACGTCTTTTTAACGATAGAAAAATTGACCCTTTTGCAGGCATCAAAGAATTTTTTTCACAAACAAAACACATATCGTTAGCTTAAATGCAAAACAATAAGCCATATCACAGAGTACAATTCCGTTCGGAAACGGAATTCATTCCGTATTTTGGTGCTTCAGAAAATTACGAAAAAACTTTGCGGAATGAAACCATTTTTGTTTTCATGAACGGTATGGGTGTTTTCTGTATTTCAAAGACCAAAAAACTATCAAAATATACTTTCTATCAATAAACAAATATGTTTTCTTCAATTCCGAACGGAATCATTCCGAATGGAATTGTACTCTGTGACATGGCTGAATGTAGATATTATTTGAAAATTTGAAATTTTTGTTGATTAGGATTCACGTTACATATGTATTTTTATATAATCTTAAGTTATTTACAAAATTAAAAATGACGTATCATCAAATACATATATAATTTTTTTAACAGCATAATGTATAATCACACTAATGAAAAAAATTAGCAGAGTTTTTAATTCTTTTTATAAGAACACATTAATATTTTTAAACACCAAAACTGGATAATCAGTTTTATAACTATTACCACGGTGTTAGTGGAATTAGTGATCAGATAATAATTTATAATAATAATTTATAGTATTGCATAAGAAAAAATAAAAAAGTGCTGTAAAATTATAAGAACCGAATCCATATACGTATGTAAAATAAAACCTATAATAAATGTGACTATCAGCTTCTTTCACATAGGACTAGGGAGATCGATTATTCGACTTTTTTTCAATAACCGGTTTTCGAATACTACGAATAGTTGCTATTTTAAAAACCCGGTTTTCGGTTAAGCAATTTTTAAATAACCGGTTAACCGGTTTTAATTCGAATACTTAAAAACACAAAAAACAAAACAATTTGCAACAAAATACATGATATGACCTACTGGGCATTTTCGCATGAAAGTAGTTTCTTGAAAGTCGCAATACACTCACACTTTTTCACTAACACATTTACATTTTTCTACTTTCAGTCCAACTTTCAGCTAGCTTTCAATGAAAATTTCAAGAAAGCGATTTCATGAAAGTAAAGGACAATTTTTCGTATATATAAAGAATTTTAATATATTTTTTCCAACTAAATATTAAGAACACAATGATTTTAATTAAAAATTATAAGTATAATGAAAACTAATAAAAATAAATATTATTTTGAACGAATGACTGAAGTTTGGCGTGAATAATTGGCTCGGCAACTCTTAAGCTTGAAATAAGCAAAACAATAAGAGAAGAAAAAGAGAAGTTTTTGGTAGCCCTTTAACGACTTTTTGAAAATGAAATTTCACTTTCATGAACATTTTCATGAAATTTTATTATTTTTTTTAGAAATTTGTGGTGATAATCATAGCTGCCAGATTTGACGATTTATCGTCATTTTGACGATTTTTAGGTATAAAAATGGTCTATTGACGATCGGACGATTTATACCCTAATTTTGACGATTTTTCACATGAAAAATTTTGTTCAAATTTACATGTGTATTTAATATACATTATTTCAGTTTTTTAGCTTCTTATATTATTTGATTTATTTGCATTATTTGATTGGCAGTCATTTTCATGTCTTAGCTGTTCATTAGGGAGATCGATTATTCGACTTTTTTCCATAACCGGTTTTCGAATATTACGAATAGTTGCTATTTTAAAAAAACCCGATTTTCGGTTAAGCATTTTTTAAATAACCGGTTAACCGGTTTCAATTCGAATACATAAAAACACAAAAATCAAATAAGTTTTTGTAATTAAACGTTAATTTGAATAAAAACAAAACAATTTGCAAAGGTAAGGAACCAACAAAATACATAGATATGAAAAAAAAACCTGATTTTCGGTTAAGCATTTTTTAAATAACCGGTTAACCGGTTTCAATTCGAATACATAAAAACACAAAAATCAAATAAGTTTTTGTAATTAAACGTTAATTTGAATAAAAACAAAACAATTTGCAAAGATCAGACTTTACAAATATTTGACGATAAAATCCAAGAAAAGTTGGACCAGTAAATTGATCAAACTTTAGCTAAATTTTAAAAACTTTTTTATTGATTTACTAAACTTTGTTTGTAAGAAGATATTTGTATAGTGTAATTTAGAAACTGTTGAATGATATTTGATCTAGCAACCGTTTTGCAAAAGCAAATTAATTATAGGAATTTTATAAAGTTATTATTTGAAATATTCTCTAAAATTTATTTTGGATGAGTTTTAATTTGTTGGTGGTTAAGCATGTCTATATAAATCAACCATATTTTTCAATAGTTGCAAACAAAACCTCTTAGCCAGGATTATCTATTTCAAATTATTTTGTTTCAGCAATATAGAAACGAATAGTGAACTGAACATTCTTTTTGTGTAAAATATTTGTCAATTCGTCGACTACAATTTAAAACATTCCATGACATTGTTTGATTTCTTCAATTTTGTTTTTTAGTTCTTGGTGGTTTAATAAATAAAATTGGTAGAAATTTTTCCCATATCGTTGATTCCGCCGTAATATTGTAGTTTTCAGCATGAAGAGATGCTAGAACTAATTAAGAGTTTTTAGTGCCTTAACTGGCATTTCGTCCTCGGCAACACAACGGGCTAATATTTCACCCAATGATTCAATTTTTGCATCGTATTTTAGTAAAGTATTATTTGTCGTCTCCTTAGAACTACTTCGAACGGAGTTAATTTTCATTTGGAGCACATTAATGTCAAGCATGTAGACTAATTAAAGGTGATTAATAAGTCGTGACATGGAAGAACCTTTGTAACTTATCATTTTAGGGCAATTCAAGCACCTAACTTTGTCTTTTTAATTGCGTTCGAAAAATATCTAGAGAGAACCTTTATATAAAAATATATTTATTATTTAGAATACTCTTGCACAAATTACTATTTACTTTTTAACTGCACACGTTTTTGTAGTATTTTGAATAGTTTATGTTTTTTTTTTCTAAAAGAACACACTTTTACACTTTTAAAAGCGATTTGTATTTACAGTGTTCATAATGTTTTTTGACCTTTGTTACATTTTGTTTTGACATTTTTCATAAAAAGTTTAAGTTTGGCCAATATTTAATTAAAAAATACTTAAATTACGGGTACATCTACAAGAGTAAGGAAAATGTATATAAATTACACATTACTAAAATAAACGGTTTATTATACCAAAATAACCGGTTTATTTGATATTCGAAAAATGGGCATTTTAAAATAACCGACTTGGGCAAAGCAAAAATAACCGGTTAAAACCGGTCGAATAATAACCGTTCGATCTCCCTAGTACTTTCATTATACTTTCCCCTCTGATAAATTATATATCTCCGCTACCAAAAGAACCAACAAAATGGAGTAAAAATACATTGTAGAAAAAACGTCAATATGGGCACCAAATAATCAACACTACAAATTCTTACTTCCGGTTATGCCAATAAATAACAATTTCGTTTAATTGTTAAAATTTAATTATTAAATTAGAAATAAAAGATTTTTTTTTTTTTTTTTTTTGTTTTCTTTCTACATCCAATAGATAATACTTCTTTATTAACTTTTATTTATTTCTACTTAAACAGTCTTAAAATTAAATTCAAAAGTATTCCATAAAAAAAATTAAATCCAGAAATCCTTACGAACAAAAATAAAATAATTAACAAGTGAATTGTGAATGTTGCAAAAGGATCTAATCTAAATTACTTGTCTCAATTCCAGTTGCAAAAACCCAAAAATTTTAATTCAAATCTACTCATTTAGTTACTGTTGTCTGGTGAAATTGAAAAACTTAACATAATCTTGTACCAAAGTCATTTGATTCCAATATAAATCTACCCAACGAGAGTAGGCCGATTGATAGGCTAAATTAAGGGAATCTGGTGTGTCGTTATTTAAAGTTTTCGATGAGTTACTACTGTGGTTACGAGTGGTAGTGGTAGCATCTTGTTGACAATCAAACAATTCTTCCTCGTGATCACTATCTTCCTCCTCCTCAGCTTCTTCATCTGTATTAAAATAATGTTCACTATCTTCATTATTATCTTCCTCTTCATCGTCCTCTTCGTCATCAGTTTCATAAGAATCATCTTCACTTGATGTATAGTAGACATGAATTTGTTGTGGCATTGCTTGTTCATTACTATGTTCAGAGGATTCTATGCCCGATGAACCGGATGTTGAAGTTTTCTCGTCAAAACCACTTGTATTACCACTACGATCTATATCTGTTCCGGAATGACCCAAAATTTCTTCCTGAGCTGAAGTTGCTGTATCAGTAGAACTAACACTTGTTTGAGAGGAATTAGTTTCATTGTTCTCTACAGCATTTACTAAAGGTGATACAGAATTGGGTGGAGATTGATAAGGAGGAATTTCAATCTAAAAATATATTTGAATTAAAATTTAAATATACAATTAAAAATATTTCTTACTTGAGCAGTTTTATTAATCGATAACTTTTGATGCAATCTCTGATGTTGTGGTTGTGTTGTCTTCTTCTGAAGTTGCCCCGACAATATATCTGGCATAAAGTGTGGTAGAACTGGTTTTTGATTATGTGCTGGCGATGGAAAATGCTTCTCTTCTTTTTCCGCTCTTGGGGTATCTGTGTTTATGTTTGTTTCATCTGTAGATGGATATAAATCTGATGAATTATTTTGTAATTCTGAAAAGGAGCGCTGCTGTATAGATGGTGTGGCTACGGACAATATAAATGTATGTTTATCAATATCTTCAAACAAAGATGTCGAAATATCGTCTTCTTGAAAATTATCGAAGTCTGAATAAGGATCTTGTATTTCATTTATGGGAGATTTTGCGTCAGGTTTATCAATCAGTAAAGATTTTAGTTGGGCCATTTTATTAGAAGAAAGTTTTGGTTCTTCAGTAGTTTCAGCAGTCTATAACAAAAATTGTAAACGTTTGTTTGCAAAGAGATCTATTAGTTTAAACTTATTCGAAAACAGCTAAGTATAAGGCTTATTAACTACAAATGCAAAGTAAATTAATTTATTAAGAATAAATATATTGACTAAACACATTGTAAGAGTAAAAATTCAAATTTGGCCCTATAATATAACTATGTATGTACTTACTAAACGTGAGCACAAGACCTCTTGCTGGGTAATCGTCATAATGTGCATTACTGAATTGTTCCTTTGTATTAAGTGCACAACTCTGCTTTATTTAATACGATTTTATACTACAAAGCGTGAGTGTCTTTTTCGTTTGTATTGTAAATCAAAGAATTTGCTGAGTGAGAGAAAGAGACAGAAACACACGCTTTTTGCTTGATTCGTATTTCCCCTTTTTGTTGAGAATGCTATGATTTGAGAAAAGGGGTGATTTCAAATCATTTTTAATTTGAAATCAAACCTCTGTATTTGTTGGGCAAGTTCAAAAAACTCAATATACACATACAGTTTTTCACTAATACCATCACATTTTTCGTACTTGTTAATTTTGTTTTAAATACATTATTTTATATGTCTAGTTCGTCATGAAACTTTACATAAACCAATATAATTGGAATTTTATGTTTTCTTCCTCCTTAAAGCAAGAGCTTACTAACATAAATAACCATAAATTTCGAAAACTCACTTGCTTCAAAATCTTTAAAAAAAACAGTAACATAAACAAAAGAAACATTTTTTCATCGTTTGGCTGGGCTAAATATGACTGAAAAATAATGCTTAAAACAGTCACATTTCGATCATCTACACGATCAATTATTGATTGCGCACATTCTATACATTTTGTTTTTTAAACAAGTCACTTTCGTAGCATTTCTCGGAATCATTTTCGAGTCTTGTTTTAAGCGCAAAACTGATTTATCAGCTTTTGATCATCTAAGGTAATCTTAAAAGGCTCAGTTTTGTCATTCGATCTTCCTCATGCTGACTTGGACATTTCTAAAGACATTGATTTTTTGACACCTAACAAGTCAACGTCAAAAATATAAACAGTGTTACTTGATTGCGGAAACAATACTTATAAATTATTTTAGGTATATTTAGAATTATTTCGTTTTTTTTATACCCTCCACCGCTAGTGGTGAATGAAGGTATATTAAGTTTGTCATTCCGTGTGAAACTTTTTAATTATACATCTAAGACCCCATAAAGTATATATATTCTGGCTCCTTGAGTAATTCTAAGTCGATTTAGCCATGTCCGTCTGTCTGTTGAAAACACGCTCGCTTTCGAAAAACGCAAAAGAAAAGAACAAACTTGGTCTCAAATTGAATTGGGATTGAAATTCAGCAACATCGGTTCAGTAGGATCAGAACTATGAATCAAAATGTGGAGCCACCACCCTAAAAAAATTGATAATTTTGATACAAAAATTTTGATTACAAAACAAACGAGCAAATTTAAGCCATTTTGTTTTTATTATGAAATCATGGCACGATGAAATTTTAATATTATAATAACATTGTCGACATTGAAAAGAGTTTTTTACATAATTTCATATAATATATCTAGATGTTGGTCTATATTTTACAAATGTACGTCTAATTTTTTGGAAAACGGTACTTTTTTGTTTTTGGCTGTATACTTCTCTTTCAGCCGCCATCCAGAGTTAAAGTTTTGTGGTTAAAGGCTCGTTCAATTAAAAAGAATTAGGTCGTTTAAATTACGCGTTAAAAAGTAGATAATTGGCTTTGATCGGATAAAAAATTCCTGAGTTACTGTAAACCAATGCTTAGATTTAAAAAAAAAACTTTAACGTTTTTCATTTTATATTATTATATTTTATATTTTGTATTATTATATAAAATTTTGTGAATTTGATTTCCTGACGATGCTAACCAAAGGTTAGCGAAATATCGATAAAAATAAATAGATTTAATCTATATCTATATATGTATATAAAATAGGATGTGTGTATGTATGTATGTGTGTATGTAACGTATGGACTCCAAAACGGCTGGGCCGATTTTGATGAAATTTTCAGGGAATCTTCAGAATATTCAGGCGGGTGACACTGTGAAGTCTGATTTCTGATTTTCGGTCTGGGGGCGGAGGGGCGTGGCAAAATCCATAACTTGAGAACGGCTTGACCGATTTGAACGATTTTTTCTTTAAAATGATCGCCATGGTCTAACTTAGGTTTTGAAAGAAAATGTTGCCCCGCCAACTTTTACGCTCACTTTTTTTGTAAGATTCACAGCATATATATACATACATACAACTATATGTATTTTCAAATCAAATGTAAATCGAACATATGTACATGAACAACATTTTAATTTATAATATTATTAGCCGTCAATTATCCCACTGAATTTTTGAATTCATTGGAACCATCCGGAATGCCACCGCATGTACTAACATTAAAGGTTGGGTCACCGGTAATTCTTATTCGCAACTTAAACGCACCAAAGTTATGCAACGGAACCAGATTGACCATCAAAAACTGTTCACCAAATTTAATCGAGGCAACAATCATCGGTGAGAGATTCAAAGGCGAAGACGTACTTATTCCACGAATTCCGATGATTTCCAACGATTTACCATTTTAATTCAAGCGGCTCCAATTCCCTTTGCGTCTTGCCTTTGCTATTACCATCAACAAAGCACAAGGCCAATCATTGACTATTGCTGGCTTAATTTTGGAAAATTCATGTTTTTCACACGGCCAGTTGTATGTGGCTTGCTCCCGAGTTGGCACCCCAAAAAATGTATACGTTTTTACACCAAATAAAAAAACAAAAAACATTGTCTATCCGCTAGCCTTAAGATGAAGTAATCAATAAATATAATTTCCAATTTGCCTTAAATACATGTGTTTCTTTTTTCATTGAACCCATATCTACACCATATGTAAGTTATTCTGTAAAAAAAACTTTATGATAGGTATTTCATGGATTTTGATTTAAAGGCCGTAAATTTCGTTTAAAGATCAATTTAAATTGTCTGGTAATACAACACTAATGTTTGCTTAGGGCCAGCAACGCGGACCGGGTCAGCTAGTATTTTATAAATAAAAAGACCTCAAGCTTAAACAATAAAAAATAATTATAATAACCAATGAAGTAATGTCTGGCAAAAGTTCTGAATTAGAATTTTTTTTTTATACAACCCGAAAAGTAAAATTGTTATAGCCCCAAAAAGCTCTTCTTATAACACGAACTTGAAATTTTTACTCGATTACTTCTCTTTCCTGTCAATTTAAAATTTTTCGATGCACCCGATTAGAAGTTATGTAGTTATTTCCAGTTTTGCGCCAAAAATCTCTTTCATTTTTTACAACAAACACCCATTTGCATTCTGTGATGACGTAGATGCGCAGTAAAATTTTTTTTTGAACGGCTGAGGGCGCAGTCTTGTTTTCTTGATTCATGGTAACAAATAACGCTATCATACTAAAATTTAGTACGTCACAGTTTTATAAGACCAGAAATCACATTTTAAATTTTTTGAAGATCGGTCCATACTTAACACTAGGCCCCATATAAACCCTACTGCCGGAAAACATTTTAGTACGCCTTCTTTAGCCAGATATTCGAAAAGACATCCAAATTAATGGCTCTTAGACGACTTTCCAAAGAATGGTGATTTTATAACGGGATCTGAATTTTTTGCCTTTTGCTCTGGCAAAAAATCGTACCCTTCCCTTCGCATAGAAGGGAATGTGAAATGTGTATCATATCTTTTATACGGAAGAGGAGATGCCATCAATGAAGCATTCTTTAGCAGTTAGATCGGAATGATAATTGAATCAAAAAAATTTCTAAGCAAGAAAGTCTTCCGAGTTTTCCTGCTAAGTTAACGATGAATTATATTCTCAACAGATTTTTCCACAACAGAACAGAACGAAAAAGGAAAAAATTAAACACATACAGACTTTCATTTGAACAGAAACAACACAGCTGATTTATAATGGAACAGAGCGTACAAACTAATCCTGCTTTAAATTAGACAATATATTTAATTTAAAACATTTATCTCATTGAAAATTGTTTTGCTTCTACTGAAAATTTTTAAATTTTGAGTTTATATTGTTGAACAAGTTCGATATGTATGTGTGTAGTTTTGTCTTTCTTTTTTCTTGTTGACCTTTTTCAGCACAACTTGAAGGACAAAGTTAAACATAGCTCGTGCCTTAGCGGTTAACAATAATTAGTATTGTGGTTATTTTATTGAACTGTTAATGGTTTTTAATCCAAATTTAGATATTTTAATTAGGCTTAAGTTTATTGAATTTAATTTTCATTAAATTATTTTTATGAAGACAGGAATTTTTAAAACATGAAAAACAAAAATGTACTTTGGATTTCAAGAAGAATTATTGACAAAAAGTACGAAAAAACAGAAGTTAGGAAGAACATACAAATCAATTAAAATAGATAATCATTCATTCAAAAGCAAATTTCGATCTACCAAGGTGAAATACCATTTGGTTTAAAGATTGATGTTTGACTATTGACGTCATCCGGCTTCAATAGCCCAGTGATTAAAGACGGAAAACCGCACTGAAGAGATTGTGTGGTTACAATCGAAACTAGTCTGGGCAACCTGACCGTGAAAGCCTGGGTTCAAATCTCAGCGCAGTCAAGAATGAAAAATTATCAACAAAATTTTAATTAATTTCATGTTGTAAAATTCCTGTCTTCATAAAAATAATTTATTGAAAATTAAATTCAATGAACTTAAACCTAATTAAAAATATCTAAATTTGGGTTAAAAACCATTAACAGTTCAAAAAAATAACCACAATACTAATTATTAATAATTAAAAATATATTTTTATAAATCCCAAAAAAAATTTGTTCCGTACCGCTAAAATCCGCCAAAAATTCAAAAAAAAAAAAGTCGCCATGATATATTTTGTTTAATTTTTATTTAGAACAAAGTAAAAATTATTACTGAACACAAAAAAGGTGCAATGTTTAAAATATTTAATAGTAGTCTACTTAAAGCAACAAAAAAGAATTTTTACGGTAAGTATTAAACAAATATTGGATATACAATACATTTGTATGAAGTTGCAGTTCTTTTATATATCTAAGACGCTATATCGTTCACCGAGAATACTCCCTTTTTGTCTTCTTTTTTGGAATACATTGTGAAGGTACAAAAGAAATGCAACATGTACTATTTACATTCATATATCTTTTAACTCGTAAAATCGTGTCGAAAACTTCATATCGCATTCTACTTCGAAGGCGAATTTTAGTGGAGTTCATTATTTCAACTCAGGCATGACTAGTTGTAATAACCAGCATATAAATATTTTTATTCAATAAATCGTATTGTAGAAAAAAAATTAAAACAATTCCACTAGTATCAAAATGCAACGTTTACATATATTTATTCTTCTTCGTTCAAAATATTTTCTTCAACTGACTTAATTTTAAAGGGTAATTTCTAAATAAATTACAAATCAAACAACATAGAGTAAATAATACAACAAAGTCATGGTCCAATTACTAGGTCTGCGCAAAACTACAACAATGCAACAATAGAAAAAACAACACGAACTTTGTTTGTGTAAATTATGTTAAAGATGTCAAAACCCAATGTATTTGTTTGTGTAAAAAATGGACGAGATGTCAAAAACAATTGCTACAAAAACAATTATACGATTAAAACACAACTCTACTAAAAATCAGCTGGCGTTTCGAGCAGACCTACTAATTGGGCCATGAACAAAGTTAAGAATATGTATACAATAGGGATGCCAAACGGGAAATCCCGGGATTTTTCGGGATTGATAAATCCCGAATACCGGGATTTATTTTTATGAGTCCCGGGATTTTTAACATATAAACTTTTATGTACAAAACTGTTTGTTTTTATTGAATTTTTATACTTTATACAAAAAAAAATTATTAAAAATTATATTTGAGTTATATTTTTTATTGCAAATAATTCTTATTTTTGAGTTTAATTTTTGTTTTTGATATATGACGACTATTTCTGGATTTTTATATTTTGCTTAATAAAAACAAATTTTTTAGGTAGAAACGAAATTTGCAGATTCACATCTCAAGCCTTTTTTACAATTAGGTTTAGCAAGTTCAGCTTTGGCTTAAGACATAATTCCAAAATAAAAATGATTATTTTTATGCAAAATATAGAAATCAAGAAATAATTTTTATATATCAACCAAAAAATAAAAATTATTAACGATCCAATTAAAGTTTTATTCAGAAACTAAAGAATAAAAGTTGATATAATTATAACAATTAAGTCGTAATATTGATGAAATAGCTCATATTCCTTCCGGTCCAATAAAAATAAAAAATTTGCTTAAAAAACATACGGTAAATAAAATAATTTTTTTATAAGAAAACACTTTCTGACGTATTCATAAATAAATTATTTAAACTTGAAATCTGTTTAAGAAACATTTGTATAAACATTTCTTTTAAAATAAATTTCAAACGTACTTAAATTATTGATTATGAATCTCGCCCTCGCCCTGGAGGTGTACTGCACTGCAGTCGACATAGTGTTACAGTTTTTAACTCAGCTATCGAGATCGATGAGGGACAACACTTTGCAGTGTATTAATGTCGTCACAACTTAATTCACATTAAAAATTGAATTGCTGTCAAAAAACCGAAATGAATTGATCTAGAAAAACTAAGAGATACGTATATTTTTTTAAGCTTTTTTCAGAATCTGATCAGTTTGATCATGGGTGAGGCCAGTGTTATAAACATATGAATAAAATAAATAGTTTTGTTGTTTTAATTTTTTAAAATTTATGTTACGTATATAAAACCTTTTGAATATTTAAAAACTGTTGTTTTAAAAAAAAAGTAGCATTTTAAGGCAACACATTGATCCCGAAAAATCCCGAAATCACGGGATTTTGTGGGGATCGGGATTTCAAAATCCAGAATCCCGGGATTTTCAAAAATCAGTCCCGATTGGCATCCCTACTATACAATATAACCGTATTTATATACAAAAAACGAAGTTTCCTTTTGTTGGCCTAAACTGATTTAAATTAGACGGAATATCATCATCAAAATTCTCTTTTAACAAACGGTATTTTTTCATTGTATTTCATTAACATCCAAAGGTACGTTAGGATTCATTAAAATCTTTAAAATATCTTTAAAAACAACGAATTTTATCTGTGATAATTCGTCACATTTTATAATGGAAACATTTTCACAAACTTAAATTATATTCATTTTTTTTTTTGAAGAATTCCGCTTATTACTTCTTTCAAGAGCACATTTAAATGTAAAAAAAAAATTCTCGAAGGTGTCATTATCTTCATCAGCCATTTCAACATAATTTAGTTTTAAATACTGGTCATACATATGAATGCATCAAATTTCATACATTAAAATACAAGAATAAAAAAAATATTAGCGGTTTTCACCCTTTGTATTAAGTGTACAACTCTGTTATATTTAATACGATTTTATACTTCAAAGCGTCAGTGTCTTTTTCGTATGCATTGTAAATTAATGAATTTGCGGAGTGAGAGAAAGAGACAGATAAAGTTTCTTCAACTGTTTTATTCTGGTAAATTCACACACTTTGTTTACTACTGCTTTTTGTGGGATTTTTAAACCACAGCGTAGTATATTTTAGTCTAATACATTTTGTTGTTGCAGTGTTGTAAATGTTAGTATTTTTACTAAAATTATAAGATTAACAAGGTCTACAAGGGACTACTATCAAGGGTGAATTCCGCTATTATTTCTTCGTATTGAATTTAACAAATTTATGGCTCATCAAAAATAGCCAACAAAATCGCCAACTATTTTATAAATCGCCATGTCGCCAAATCGAAAATTATGTCGCAAAACAAGTTTGAAAATCGCCACATCTGACAGCCCTGACTACAGTCACTATTCGGAATTAATAAATATGCTATATTGAACACTTTTTAGCGTCTTGTGCACTCATTTAGTACATACATACTTATTTCTAGACTAAAATTTTTTTTGATACTTATTAAAAAATTTATTTATTAAGAAAGTTAATAGCATAGATTACGTTAATATCACTTATTGTAACTGACAGAACAAAAAAATTTTTACAAAACAGAATTTAAAAAAAATAATTAAAATTTTAAACGTCCTTAATTACAAAATAACATTTACATGCTTTAGTGCTTAAACTCACTTACCACAGTAACGGATTCACTATTATTTAAAACTTCCTTAGTATAAGCATCAAAAAGGTCAATTTTAGTACAGAGTTCACCATTGTCCTTTGTTTGTGAGTCTTGAGAGGAATGACGATCGACCAGAAACTCCACCAAAGTTGGAATAGCTGATTTTTGCATTAAAACCGATTGATATCGTGAAATATCCTGTTGACTACTGCGCAAGCTATCAGCCGCAATGCTACTAGCATCATCAATAGTGTTCGAAGTTAAAAGATGATGTGAGGAGCTATTATGAGATTCACCTGCAGTATTTAGATTTTCGGAAGGATTTGGCGGAGGTGGAGGTGAAGCTAACGGCATTAGTCCATCAACATAACCATCATTTTTTATGGGTGTAAGAATTTGTTGAGCATGAAATTGTTCATTGGACAAATTGGGCACTTGCAAAGCACTATCCTTAGAGTTGACTAGAAAAGTATTAGTATCAATTGATGATTGTTGATTAGAAGAAATGTTGTTGCTAAGATTTTCCTTGTTATCCGAAAGAGAGGAAGTAAGGGTTATATTATCTTGCGATGCCAAAGGAGCTAAAAGTTTCTGAGTATCACTTTGGAAAACACCAAAATAATTAGCATCTTCTTCAAATTGTCCAAAATTCCATAAATCTCTAGGTTCTTTTTCTGGCTCATCTTTTATTGGAAATTTTAGTACGTTCATGCCAGTACCAACTTCGGTTATAAGTTTTTTGAAGATCTTTTGATCTTTTGCAGAAGATACAAAACTAATGGCTAGACCATGAGAACCGAACCGACCGGCTCTTCCTATTCTATGAAGATAGGTTACAACATCGTTTGGTAACTCAAGATTTATAACTAAATTTACATGTTCGGAATCCACACCTCTTGCCATTAGATCTGTAGCCATAAGTATGCGTGTTTTGAACTCGCGAAATTTACGAAACATTTCCAACCGTGTCTTTTGATCCTGAGCGCCGGATATCAATTCACAAGGCCAACCATCTTTTTCCAAATAATTGCGATATGAGTCTGCACGAGATTGCGAACCTGCAAAAACTAAACATTGCTTAAAAGCAACTCTACCAAAAATGTACCGAAGAACGTCTAATTTTAATTGCATTTCTAAAATACTAGTTTTTTGTTCAGGCAATTCATAGACAAATTGCTTAATGCCCACTAATAGAGTGGCTCGTTCTTCTGTGGATATAAGCAAAGGGTTCTTCATTATCTTAGCTAACTCCTGATCTAAGTTATCGATGAATGTTGCACTACAAGCTATAGTTTGTTTGTGATTTGGCAGAGCTTTGCGTATTTTCTGTAAATCTTGGCGAAATGTATGGGTATACATTTTATCAGCCTCATCTAATACCAATAATGATATTTGTGAAGTATTTAAAACTTCATTTTGCATTAAATGTAATATTCTACCGGGTGTACCAACCACACATTTTGCTCCCTGTAATCGTTTACGATCTTCAGATACGTCCAAGCCACCAATTACATAAACCGCTCGAAATCCTATACAATATTTGCCAATTTCATTAAGAATTTCTTCAATTTGTACTGCAATTTCACGGGTTGGAGCCACAATCAATGATTGAGCTTCACGTAAATTGCTCCGATAAAACTCCAAAACAATTGTAGAAAAAATCAAAGTTTTTCCAGTGCCGGATTTGGATTGCACCAGTAAATCTTAAAGTAAAGCAATTATACTTATTTGTCTAGCCAAAAAATATTTATTTTATATTCACCCATTCCAGATTTACCCACTGGTATAGCAGTGGCTTGTATTACAGTGGGATACACAAAACCGGCTGCATGTAAACCTTTACGTACCGGCTCAGAAAGTAACATTTTACTGAATGGAGCCAATTCTTTAAGATGCACATCACTCGTTCTCTCCTTAGCATCGAGTTTATGGGCAATTTCTTTTGTTTCCATTGTCTATATTTAAATAACTTTTGGGTTTAAATAATTTCCTTTATTAATTTCAGCAAATTCGCGAGCTACTTAATTTACCTTTTTTCTGCACGACATACAATAACACAAACAACAGTTGCCATATCGATTTTCAACGAATTTTGAGCTGTCAGATTTACATTGTATAAAAATTGCGGCTGATTTTAGCTAGAGAATGGTAAAACAAATCAATATAGAAATCAGCCGCACAAGTAATCTTTTTTTGTTGTTTTGAACACGTGCTATTATTATTGTTTCGAAAACAGCAGCATGTAAGCGGCTTAAAATCGTTGAAAAATTATGCAAAAATGTTGTTATATGAATAAAATCTACAAATTTGCCGGCTTACAAAATCAGATAACTGATTTTGATAGCACGTAACTAGGGCTAGTTGTCACTTTCTACAAATCAAAAGTTTAGGGGGTATTCCATATTAAAGAAAAAAATTCAAACATTTTCCAAAATGTTACATGAATTAAATAAAAAATTTTCCCGGTTTATAAAATCTGACAACAGATTTTGATAGCACGTGCCTAGGGCTATTAAGGCCGCTAGTTGTCACTTCTGACAAATCAAAAGTTAAAAAAGTATTCCATATTAAAGAAAAAAAAATTAAAAAATTTTCCAAATTGTTGTTATATGAATAAAATCTAAAAATTTTCCGGTTTATAAAATCTGATAACTGAATTTGATAGAACGTAACTAGGGCTATTAAGGCCGCTAGTTGTCACTTTCGACAAATCAAAAGTTTAGGGGGTATTCTACAAATGTTGGTATTTATATTTTTTAATTTTTTTTAGATATTTATTTGGCAATATTTATAATACTTCATATACTTCTTCCCCGATGAAGAGTGCACGTTCCGAAATATAAATTAATTTATGTTCGCCATACTATCATACAATGGTTCACAAAATATTTCAAAAGATCAATTTTGAAACAGAATTATAACAATTATAAGTTTAAAATACAATTTACAAGCAAGAGAGAAAAAAATAAACCCGTTTTAATAAAATTTCAGATGTATGTCAATAAGAAAATATTTACAAAAATGTATTTAACATACAGCTAACCATTTCTAATTTCACAAACATAATCTCTTACTGACATATAATTTTTCGTTTTTTGTTTTTCTTACTGTGAAGTACATATGTAATTCGTTTATTGTAAGAACCATGTTCAAAACAATTTCAATTTATAAGCTTTTAATAAACTGAATTTTGTATGGAAATGTGGCTGGTTTTATCTTATTAACCAAAAATTAATTTTATGAATAACGTGTCTGCTTTTTTCCAATATGTAAATTTTTGATTTTTTTTTTTTGCAACACCGGTACTGATAGACTAGCTCACTACCAGCTAGCCTACATATGTATCTTGTTTTGTTTTCATGATTTGTCAGGAATTAGTATTTAACTGTAAGGTGCAACCAACCCTTGTATTACAATGTTAGTTAAATAAATTTTAATGTTTTTTTTTTCAATAAGTCAACTTTTGTATTACAATGCAAGTTAAATAAATTTTTGTTTTTTTTTTTTCAATTAATCGAAAGCATTTTAAATTTAGTTACATTTTTTCACATTTGGTAACTTTTTAAAAATTGTTGGTTGTAATAATTTTTTGGTCTGTTAGCTCTGTTAGTCACTGAAAAATGGGGAAGCAAAAAGTCGTAACCGTTGGTTAATTTTCTTGCAAATTCTATTAAATTATATATTGTGAAAAAAGGCGACCAAGAATTATTAGTTATTGAACTATTTACATTTTAAAACTTGCTTCTCATATCTTTTTAACGTTTTTTTTTTTAGCAAAAAGTTGGAGAAGTATATGGAACTTATATATTACCGTAAATGTCTATTATTATTTTTTTAACAAATAGAATCTGGGAATTATTTCTTTTCATAAGCTACTTTATTAAATTCAACTTTTTTTATTTTTCGAATGTATTCTATGAGCTTAATTTCAGTTATATATTTTATAAAGCTTTTTGTAATAGTTATATTCCTTAAATTTTTAGGAATGACTTTATACACTACCAAGATAATAAATAGTCTGGTCATTACACAGTTTATCTGCATGAAAATTGAGTTGCAAGATTTCACCCGAACAAACATACATACTACATTGCAAGTTAAATAAAAGCTTTTAAAATACTTTATTACTTAAAATACTTAAAAAAGCAAAAAAGTGCAAGTAGAAATCTCGCTGCTGAGAAAACAAATTAAATAAATAAAACTTAAATTTAATGCAACTGCAGGAGTAAGTTATTGCCCAGACTTGTAATTTTTTTGCAGCAATTCTTGAGTTTATTGGTGAGAGAGGCGAAAAAATTGAAGGGGGTACTCTGTTTCATGTACTCTGAAATTCTGTTTTGTTTTGTTATTCTCACAGTTTTTAACTTAAAGTTGGCTGTAGCTGTATTTATATTTATATACAAAATATTAAAAGGAGAAGTAGAAAGACAAGATAAAAATACAAAATTGCAAAACTATGATTTCATCATCTGGACACTAGTGTAATTTTAAAGTAGAATTTTAAAAAATTGCAAATCTGGACTTATGTATAAAAGAAATAATAGCAAATGATTTGTTCAAACAAACTGTAGAGGCCATATGGCAGTAAGAATCAGTGGACTGAAACTATAGCACTATCGATGGTTTTTGACTATCGTTTTACCATCGATAATTTTTCGTACTATCGAGTTTTCAATATTTTTAATTTGTCTCGAATTATTGCTTTAGGATAAACTTTATGCTATGTTCATACGACAATATAAACCAGTTGTTTCGCTCTATGAAACTAGAATGCCAAACATGCCGTTCATACGATTCATTATTGCTTAATTTAGTATGATTTTATTTAAAATAGATTAAAATGTAAGTAAAAATTAAAAATATATTATTTAATGATTTTATTGATATTATTATTTAATGATTATCACTTTATTTTATTTACCATTTTTTATTTTGTTTTTTTCTTCATCTGTAAAAATAGCATATTGAACATCAAACCTCACGATGAATCACCCTTTATTAATTTGATTTTGTTTTTATAGCGACCACTAAAAAGATACATAGTTTTATATTGATTTTGTTATATCATTTGTAACATTTTTAGATTCTGAGACGGTCCAGCTGGTGCAGTGTAATAAAGCCATATGTCCTTATTTCACATAAAATTGAGATATAATGCCATATGCCTTTATTTCCATATAAGAAGTTGAATTAATAAGTTATGGTGTTATTGCTCATTTAAACTTTTTTGTTTAATGCAGTTCCTCAATTATAAAATGGCAAATTTGTAGATTTTATTCATATAACAACATTTTGGAAATTTTTTTAATTGTTTTTCTTTAATATGGAATACCCTAAACTTTTGATTTGTCGAAAGTTAATAAACCTATCAAAATCAGTTATCAGATATTATAAGCCAGCAAATTTGTAGATTTAATTCATATAAAAACATTTTTGCATAATTTTTCAAATATTTTAAGCCGCTAAATTTAAAGATTTTTTATATTTTCATGTTTTTTTTTTTACTTTTTTATGTAATGTTTTCTGATATATTTTTGCATGTATTGTTATTTTTTGATACGCACGTGCTGTTGTTTTCAAGACAATAATAATAGCACGTGTTCAAAAAAAATGTTGATGTGTACGGTGGATTTGCGGCTGATTTCTATATTGATTTGTTAACACGCGTGCCCTGTCTTGAGAAAAGAGTAGCACAGCCGTGCTTTCAGCACCACCTGAAAAATGAATTCGCCTTGAATTTTACTTTACTTTGTTTCAGTGTGGCCATTTTGGCATTTTTGCAGCTAATTTTAGCATTTAAAATTTCTATATAGCTGCAAAATTTAGAAATTGGCATTTTATTCAGCATGTTTGGAAATTGTTTTTAGTATTATTTATTTTAAAAAATTTGGACGAATAGTTTTATTGTTTTTAGAAAAAAATTTTATAAATTATGATACATTTTGACTAAAACTAGTTGTACCCAAAATGAAACTTCGAATGAAAATGGATAATTTTATTTTAAGAAACATCTAACCTGTCTTGTTAAAAAAATACAGTATTCAGTGAATATTAGAAATTCCTTTATCATGTCGATTGTTAATATTATTTGCCCTTTGTTATTACGATATAAAAGTACAAGGAAATTTCATTTTGAATTTAGATACAAATTCAATGGTGTAAATGTTTTTAAAAATTGCTTGCTCTATACTGCTGAAAAATTATTATTTTAAAGCTTCAACTTTTATTAAACTCAAGGCGAATTCATTAAAGGTGATCCTAAAAGCCCTGCTGATAACTTTTTTTCTTTAGCTTTATAATTGTTGGATGTACAAATTTTGTTTAATATCTTTGTTTCTGTTTTGATTTGTTCCATTTTTTGACATTATACAATGATTTTACAAAAACAAATTGCTTGTGGTTTTTGTACGAGTTGTACTTGTTGTACTACCGAGATTACCTGGAATGAATTCGCCTACAAACTACCTATACTATATAAAATTAAATGATCTAAAAAATTAATTTTTTATATCATGGAAATAGATTGTTTAAATTTTGCATATATCAGAGGTTTGCAGCCTCCCTAAATTTAAAATTTTATCACAATTACTATTTATTTCCATATCGTTACAAAATTAGTCACTGAAATGTATTAAGTTTCAAATAAAATTTAACACTGGTAATAAATTTTTAACAAAAATCTTAAAAAAAAATTTACATTATTTTAGCATGTTTTAAAATCATTTTTAGCCTTTTTTGTCTTATGGAATGAAAGATTTAGCTGTAAAATTTTTTAGACCCTGGCCACACTGCTTTGTTTACATAAAATATCCCAAGGCAAATGTGATACTCTATTAGGTTAGATTTTTTGTTTCTATTTAATTTGTTTATAAAATTATAAAAGTTATTCTTTAAAATTTTTCCATAAAAATGGAATTCAATTTACCGATGGAATCTCTTGATATCATAGACGCATTAAGTTATCAAAAATGTTTAATACCAAAATATGTATTTCCTCAAAAAGCTCGACCGGGTCAGTGGGCAAAATGTTATTTGAGTGATTTTTACCGAACCGGAAGACATTATTATTCCGTAGCGCAAATATTTCCTAGAGATGACTTAGATGCAGTTTGTTATTTAGATAAATGCGTAACAAATTTAAATTGTAATACGAATCAACAATTTGTATTGAATAAACTAGTTGTTTTACACAAGAAACTAAAAATTGAAAATGTCAATATGGTAATTCAATTAAATCCACGATACTTTATGGAACACTCCAGTCAAATCACAAAATCATTTTTACGTGAATTAGCCAAAACGTTACTACAAAAATATCATCTAACTCCTAATTGTGTAGTGAACGACTCGTATTTGCTGCAAATTGGAATTGATTCCATATTCATTGAAATTGAGAATGCATGTGATAATAGTACTTACTTTATAACGGATGACACAACTTTTAATATAAAAAACATTTCTTTAACAAATCAATTATTAGTCCGAGATCTTGTAGCTTTAAATATAGAGCCATTTTCTCAAGCACGCCAAGAACTAGATAGTTTGACGAAATTAGTTCGGATTCAACGTGCTTCCCAAAAACATTTATTAGGCGTGAGTTTAAATATTTTGTTAATTGGTGCTATAGGTAGTGGCAAGACATCTTTATTGGAAGATTTTTTAAGAAGTCATCACTGCAATGTTTTCCATGTGGAAATTTCAAATTGTTTAAAACAATTCCCAGGAGAAACGGAGGCAGAGCTAAGAAAAATCTTTAAAGCTGCTTGTGATTTTGAAAATAAATTTAAAACAAAAGGTAAACTAATATATAAAAAGTTCTTATTTCACAAAAAAATTAACTAAAAATATCACATTTGTTCAACAACAGTGTATTAACTCAAAATGTTTATTTTTTCACTTTTTGGAAAAAACGACACAATATTTATGTAAATCCAAAGTCTGAAAAAACGTGCTATATTGTCTACTTTTTTGTAATAACAGTTGTTTAAAAATTATTTTTTATATACTTCTAATATTAAATTAAATTATTTATTCTTATACTTTAATAAGCCTTGCTTAGATATTGTCGTTGTCGTTGTCCTTAACGACTGTGTCGTTTTTGTAGTATATTAAAGAACACCAGTTGTGTGGTTCTTTATTCTATTACAAACAAATGACACAGTCGTTTACGACAACGACAACCGCATTAAGGCTAAATATAACTTTGTGTACATTAGTTTTTATACCCTCCACCACCCCTAGTGGTGAATGAGGGTATACAAGGTTTGTCATTCCGTGTGAAACTTTTTTATTATACATCTAAGACCCCATAAAATACATACATATATGTTCTGGCTCTTTGAGTAATTCTAAGAAGAACAAACTTAGTGTCAAATTGCTTGTAGTTATCCTAAGCAGTTTGGGATTGAAATCCAGCAACATCGGTTCAGTAGGATTAGAGCTATAAATCAAAATGTGGAACAAACACCCTTAAAAATTGTTTTGTTACAAAAACCAACATAGATGGTGGAATAATGCACGGAATGATATTAACAGCCTTATTGTGGTTGTCGTCGTATACGCCTGTGTCGTATTTTGTAGTAGATTAAAGCACATAGGTTGTGTTACTTTTAACTATGCATTACAAAAAAACGTTTACGACAACGACAACCACAATAAGGCTGCAGATTTTGCACAAATTCCTTTTATACGATTTGAAATCGTACTATTTAATTTCTTGTAGATCGGTCCATAATTTACAATAGGCCCCATATAAGGCCTACTCCCGGAAAACATTTTAGTACGCCTAAAACCGTAATAAATAGCGCTATCATAATAAAATTTGGTATGTCACAATTGTATAAAACTAGAAATTGCACTATCAAATTTCGTGAAAATTGGTCTAAAATTTAACATAGGTCCATATAAACCCTACTCTCGGAAAACATTTTAGTAAGCCTTAAACCGTAATAAACAATGCTATCATAATAAAATTTGGTATGTCATAGTTTTATAAGGCTTTAACGGCACTGTAAAATTTCCTGACAATCGGTTCTTAATTTACCCTAGGAGCCATATACACCCTGCTCCTGGAAGAGTTTATTACGCCTTAAGCCGTAATATACATATAATGCTATCATAAAAAAATTTAATATTTAAGTTTTATAGAACTATAAATCATACTAATAAATTTCGTTATGATCGGTCCATAATTTACCATATGCCCCTTATAAAGCCCACTCTACGCCTTAAGCCGTAGCTTCATTTGGCTACAAAAAATTAAATGTAATTTTGTGATATACGGTCCATGATTTGTTTAAAGCCTTCTGAAATTCACTTTAAACGCTAAAACTAATTTCACCACTGTATTGAAATTTATTATAATTTGTTTTTTAATAGCACAAACCAATACAGAATTTTGGGATGATTGCTCCATAAATATCCAATATAAATTCCCCTACTGAAAAACATTTTAGTTCGGCTAAAACTGTTACGAATCATGAGATTAATTAATGATATATAATTATCATATAGAGCCCACGCCTCAAATATTCAAAGTGTCGGTAGAGGGTATCAAAGATTCGGCACAGCTAAATATAAGACTCTAACTTGTTTTTTACATATGTATATTTCTTTGTAATACTTAGGCTGAGTTTTTAAGATCTCAGTTAAACTAGGTTTTGTTAATATGAAAACAGATTTGTGCCGCCTTTAGCAAGTTTGAATATAACATTTTGCCGGAGCAGCTTAGTTTGCTTAAGATGTTGGTATTTAAAGAAATAATAAAAAAGTCACATTTCGCCGGAAAATCCGAGTTTCAGAGTTCATTAAACTAAGTTTAAACTTAATTCACATCTGAAAAACCAACAAATATGAGTTTTTTCTGTCTCACTCTTTATTCTTAATCAAGGAACATTAAAAAACATAGTTATTGTAACTGTAAATTTATTTAATCGGTTACAATAAATTCTTCCTTAACAAGAGAGGCAAGCTTTCTTAAACATGAAAATTCTATTGCCAATACATTTTCAATAACACAAACCTACCTAGCGATCTGTTAAATAAGAGTTCCTATCCGAGTGGTGTTGAAAATTCTTGCTCTAAAGGTTTGTTTTGTATAAACTGTATAAAAAGTGAAGTTTTGACATAAAAATCGCTTTCCGCTCTTATTTAGGTAGCTAAATTTGGTTGCTGTTTTGTTAAATGAATAAATATTAGAACTTTAATTTTCATAATTTATATTTTTAACTTTTATTACACTAATATAATCCAATACATTTTTATATGAGTTTGATTTAAGTACGAAAATAATAAGATGGTTTGCAAGAAATAAGGCTGCGTTACAAATCTCCGTATGCGGGCTAGCTGAAATGTTGAACCTGTTGTCACCATTTTTATTAGGTTTTGTCTTGGACCAATAAAAGATTATGTGCTATTTCAATAATTACTCTTATATATTACGACCTGTACTTTGAAAACAAGTTTTACTTAAACACACAGAGAGCAAACCAGCCAGCTAACGTGACTGATGGACAGTCGTTTCAGAAAGTGTTTCTGATTTAATCAGTATAGGCTTTTATTTGGATGCGTTGAAAACTTCCAACACATAACACTCCCCCTACCTATTATAAAACGGTTTGCAAATGGGGGCCCGCGAACGTCTTTAGTCTAAAACAGATTTCCAGGAGGTCTGCGAAGAATAAAAAAAATTTATAAGAATTTAAAACATTTCTTAACAAAGTTATTTTTTCAAGTTTTTCGCAAAACAAAAAAAAACGGTTATGTACATACACTCAGGAGCAAAAGTCTCACTCAGGAGCAAAAGAGCCATTGATATGTTGTTCAGAACTAAAAAAGTAAAAACATTTTGTGTAAATCTATAAAAGAAATTAATTTTATTTGTTTATTAGGATTAGTTCTAAAAATATTTGTACTTATTTTTAACAAAAATATGAACCGTAGCTCATAACTACAAAGGAAACTAACATCCTATTCAAAAAAGCATATGAAAAAGTCTGCATACAAACATTTTTTGTTATGTTTTTTGTTTAAAATTTTTAATTAAAAAAATAAATTAATATCCAGTTGAAATTCCTTTTCGTTAGAAAACCTCCGCTAAACGTTTTGGCATAGAATTGATGACTACATTCGGCGTCTCTTGAACGTAAATTTTGTTCCATTCTTCAATTATCGAATTTTTTATGTTTGTTTGGATTAAATTTTGTGCTGTCGAATGCGAGGATCCAATAAATCCTATAAATGTGGTGTTTTAAGCTGTTGTGGGACATTGTAGACGACCCAAACTAAAGAGCCGTATGCTTTGGGTCGTTATATTGTTAAAACATGTAATCATTACCCAAGTTGAATTTGTCTGGGCTGCAAATATTCTATTAATATATCAAGATATACTTTAGTATCCATTTTAGAAGTGGGGAATGTAAGAAAAGATAAACTCATCACTGTTTTATTGTTTAGTATTTTGTTTAAGCTTTGATATCGTTGCAAATAATCTCTCTAGTTTTTGATAGCTTTAGCTTTCTAAAATTATTTAGGAGAACCTTTCCTGATGATCTGGCCTAAGCAACCAGTGAAATGCGGATAGGAACAGCTTATCCTTCAACAATAAATTTCAGTTCTTTTTATCAATTTAAAAAAAAAGGAATTAAGCACAACGAACAAAATCTTTTAATAAATAATTGTATTCCCAAAAACAAATTTAATTTTCTTTAATAACCGTTAAATCTGTTGTAGATCCCTCCGTTATACTTCTAGAAGAAATACATCTTCTTTGTCCACAGCCCAATTCTATAGGTGGCAATAATTCAGAAGCCTTAGCAAATTCAATGCGCATTTCTTGTCAACTACTAAAATTAGTTGATGCAATATTCACTTCTAGGACTAACATTATGTGTCTGGCAACATCTTCTAAACCGGATAACCTCAATGAACTTCTTAGGCGTCCCGGCAGGTTTGCAAAAGAAATCTCAATAGCAGCTTTTCAAGAAAAACATCGTAGTGAAGTATTAAGACATCTACTTAAGCAAAGTATACCAAACATCCATATTACACCCGCTACATTACAAACCATGGCTAATCACACCCAAGGATATGTCATAGCCGATTTAGCTTTATTAGTCCGCAATGTGTCCCAAATTATATTAACGAAAACCAAAGAAAATTTGGAACTTGTAATACTTGACATACTAAAGAAATCAACACCAATATCCTTAAAAGGAACAGATGTAACCGCCTACAGAACTACAGAAACATTTAATTCTGTTGGTGGTATGTTGCATTTGAAGAAAACTTTAGAGGTTTCGGTTTTAGCTGGTCTAAAACAGCAGGAGTCATTTAAAAGGTTTGGTTTAAGTTTACCTAAAGGCGTTTTGTTGTATGGACCACCAGGCTGTGCCAAGACTACTATTGCAAAATGTTTAGCTACCGAGGCAAATATGACTTTCATAGCGACTTCGGGTGCTGAAGTTTATTCCCCATATGTGGGTTGTGCCGAAAAGTTCATATCGAAAATTTTTCAGATTGCACGAAAAAATTCACCATGTTTAATATTTTTGGACGAAATTGGTATGCATGATGTGTCTACTTAATTGGATAATATCTATAACGATTTTTAACATTTCTTATTAATTCAGATTCTCTTGTTGGCCGCAGATCTTTAGCTGGTACTTCTCTTGACGTCCAAGTCCGTATCTTGTCTACATTGTTAACAGAAATGGATGGTGTTATTACTGGTCAAAGTGCTCATATCCTAGTTGTAGCCGCCACAAATCGTCCCGATATGATTGACGATGGTCTTATGCGTCCTGGGCGTTTTGACAAACTAATTCATGTACCAGCACCGGATTTCTTATCAAGACGTTCCATACTGAATTTGTACACAACAAGAATGCCTTTCTCAAAATCATTGGATTTAGATTTTATAGCTGTTCAAACCGAAAACTATTCTGGTGCCGATATTTGTAATATATGTAATGAAGCTGCTTTACAGGCTTTTCAACGCAATTTTAATTGTGAAGAAATTACAATGGAAGATTTTGAAAACGTTTTAAAAACATCAAAACCTTCATTATTAAAAAGTCAAATAAATTGGTATTATCAGTTTGAAAATAAATTTTGAATAATCGAAAAAATTTGTCTAAGGCGAATTTATTTCAGGTGGCGGCGAAGAGACAGCCGTTTATTTTTTTTAGTCAGGCCAGAACAAGGCGAATTCGCCTTGGTCCACAATTTTCAAAAGTTTTGTTTACATGTATGTGCTTTTTAAAATTGTGTTTTTAAATTAAATTTAAGTTTGCAATTCATTAATAAAAAAGTAGAAAATTAAAGAGATGATTAATGAAACAATCTATTAAAATCAGGGACCGTAACAGTTATTCCTTTTTTCATAAAAGTCAGATGATAACAGCTATTTTTTGATTTTTTTTTTTTTAACAAAAAGAACAGTTATTTTTTGATTTTTATTTTTTCGATCAAAAATAACAGCTATTTTATGATTTTTATTTATTTAAACAATAATAACAGTTATTTTATGATTTTTATTTTTTCGAGCAAAAATAAAAGTTATTCTTTAAAGAAATTTACGTGTTATTATTATTTAGTTGACTTTACATATTTATTTATATATAGGATATCCCAATGATGATCACACATTTAAATAAATATTTAAAGACAACGCAATATTTATAACACGTACATTTGTTTAAAGAATAACTTTTATTTTTGCTCGAAAAAATAAAAATCATAAAATAACTTTTATTTTTGATCGAAAAAATTAAAATCAAAAATAACTGTTATTTTTATTCAAAAAAATAAAAATCAAAAAATAACGGTTACTTTTGTCCAAAAAAATATAAATCAGAAAATAACTGTAATTTTTGATCGAAAAAATAAAAATCAAAACATTAAAAATCATAATATTTTATCATAGAAAAGTTCATAAGGATCAATATGGTATACTTTAATCAGTTTGCCAGCATTTATTTCTATATGCTTTTTTTGTTTTAAAATTTCAAAATAACTGTTATTTTCGGTCCCTGATTAAAATTAACTTCAGATCGTTTTTAGGCCACAAAAACTAATTTTTACCATTATCACTATGTCTTAAAGGTATTTTTAAGTTTTGTGCGGTTTTCATATTCAAATCAGAGAATGACAAAATACTTAAGTATAATTTTAAGTACTCTTTTAGTATTAGTGAGAAAACATGTATGGGTAAAGATCAAAACCATACACATACATACCATTACCCATAACAAGTTGAAGTTAAATATGCATAGGTATACGCTGGCAATGTGCATTTGTATATTCTTTCTTCTTTTAGAAAGTACATGCAGATATAAATAAAACTTGTATTGGCTATCTGCAATACCCATAAGAATAAATAAGTATGTGTATTTACGTATGTATAGCGTAAGTATACACAGAGTATGTATAACGTCGCAGAGATGGCAACTGCAATTTTAAAAACTTTGGAATTAGGCAGAAATTCAATTTTTGGTTCTTATACAACTTTGACTACCCGTATTAAAATAAAAGGTTTACATTATTAATCGTTACAGAACGGCGTCTAAATGTATTGAGTGACGGTTACACTCTTTCTTATTAGCACAATATTTTCCGTCTCGTGTAACCTCTCTATGCTATGTGCGTGTGACAGCGACAAGTGCACAAGTGCAAAAAAAATTATTTATTTTTGCATGTAAAAAACCTTTACGCATCCGCACGTAAAGGTGACACGAGATGGAAGATATGGTTTTTTATGTATGGAGTATTGATTTGTATGTTGTGCTTATAAGAAAGAGTGTAACCGCCACTCAATACATTTAGACGCCGTTCTGTAACGATTTATAAGTCAAACGTTTCATTATGTTTATTTTCGCATAGGTTTTGCAGAAACCAAAATAGTTCTCGGTTTAAAAAGCGTTCTGCCGGCTCAAAAATTTTTATTTGTGCCGTAAGAGTTAATCCTTCTTTAATTTCGAAGATACCAATTTAGGACATACAAATTAAAAATTTTATATATACTAGCGTTTGCCTAATGGTCAAAACTCGACCATAAATTTTTATGTAAATATGAAGAAAACATGGTACATCTAAGTATGTATGAATTGACATGTTTTGAGCATTTATTTGTTCCGTCTTAGTTGATCGATTTGGCGATGGACCAACCTCCGGTTCATATTTTATCTTCCACGTGAGTTAATCTATTTTGTAAGTTGAATATAAAAAAATATCAATTGAAAAACAAAAAAGTATCAAAAAGTCTTCTCTTATAGATTCTAATCCGCTCAGGACATTGCATGTTTATAATTTTATTTTTATGTATGTAGACATACATTGGCGCTGCTGATGTTACAAAAAAATTTATTTTATGTATCAAAAAAAAATATGTACATAATCTTATACCTGGCTAGTGATCAAAGCACATTTTTGCTAAAACATTTCATACAAAAATTTTTTTTCATATTTACGCAGTAGTGCCAAAAATACTGAAGGTACCCATGTATATTTTCTTACACATAGATATTATATGTATGGCAGATAACCAAAACGCATTCATGGGTATTGAATAATATCTGCATAACATTCATGTATTTAAGTTTACTGAATGTGGTTGCGTGAAATATTGCTGTGCATAAGTATAAGTAATACACATATTTTTTGCAACGCACAACCATAGCTGTTGTTATTATTTGTGTTATAAGTATGAATATACACAATAACTTAAAGCGTGGGTAAATACCTCTGTATATTATTCTTATGGGTACTTGTTGTCATTCTCTGATTCAAATGCATAACCTGAACACAGAAAAGAAACGGTTTAAATTATTTTTAATACAACGGTAATTTTAACCGAATTTGCAATTAAATGCTCACAAAAATTGCACAAGTTTATGTTATTAAAACTGTTATTTTATTAATTCTAAAAATAATTTTTTTTTATTTTTGACTCAAATGTTTTTGTTAATTTCAGTCCAGGGTTGCCAATTACATTTTTTCTTCAATCCCAAATTTAAAATCAAAATTTCTTAAAATATCACCTCTAAAAATAAAAAGCCTCCAAATTAATTATTTTTAAATAAATTATTAAGTTTTAATATTATTAATCCGTGGGGATTACTTCTATCTTATAAATTTGTATTTTAAATTCATATTAGCATAGATAATCACACTAAAGCAATAGTGTATTTTAACCAATTTTACAATTTGGTAATTATCTTTCAAATTCTGAACAAAAATATACGTTATTAAGGAAAGGGAAATATTGATAATTCAGACGGCCAGACGGAATGTCTGGCCGCATTCTGCTCGATTTCATATACATAGATTTATCGGGGGATTTTATGTACCGATGTCTGATAGATTTCTGATTGATTTTATACACATGTTTCCAGTTGTTTTAATTTTATTTTATTGTTTAAAAAAAAATTGTGTATTATGTACAGTGCACTCATGCAAGGCGTGAACACCACTTGATGTGACCAACTTTTTTTTTTCAATTGATATATAAAAGATGAACAAAGTTAAAAATCCCTATAACATAAACAGTTAAAAATCAATAGAAAGTTACAAAAAATCTTAATCATTATGATTCTAAGCTTGTTTGTTGCAGGAATCCCCTTTTTTTATATCGAAGGCTCCCAAAATATAACCGATAGAATTTATTTTTATTTTTAGCATTGCTTCCGGAATATATTTTAAAAAAAAATATAAATGTTTGTGAACTCTTAAAAATCATGTTAAAAGTTAATATTATTTTATTGAAAGTAAAAAATATTCACCCATATTATGCAAGTCGTTGTCGACGTCGCCATTAGTTTAAAATTGTTAACACATCAAGACGACAACTACATGACTTCGACGTTAATTTGATATTTTATAAGAATGATATTTCGACTAGTTATCGAAACCTAAAAAAAGGAAATTCCATCTGTATTTATTTTTCTATTATGTTAGTTCTTCATCATTATAGCTAATTTTTTACGCTATTTTTCGACATTTTGTTTTTTCCATATTCGCGATATATGTAAGCTATTTTTTTCTGTAACTTTTCTGGTTCTTTACAGCTTTAACAAATATTACACTTTGATGCCGCTGTTAGTGAATTCCGTTTATTAAGCAATTTTTACCATTCGTTATTGTTTTAGGGACTTTTAATAAATTTTATGGCTTGTTTGGAATCTTAAAAATTTTCGGGAATTTTCGCTATTTTAGCAAACTTTTCCGAATTTTTGAAAATTTTGCGTAGCTTTATTTTATTTATTTTAAACGTATTAAATAAATATGTTTAATTTATATTTAAAAACAAATTCTGGCTTTGGAAAAAATTTTCAGCCTTATTGTGGTTGTCGTTGTCGTATACCTACGACTGCAATTTTTTTTTTTTTTTTTTGTTTGTTATAATAGATTAAAGTAAAACACAACCTGTGTTCTTTAATCTACTACAAAAAACGACATAGTCGTAAACGACAACCACAACCATAATAAGGCTGATGAAAAATTACTAGTAGCTCTCTATATGTGCGAAACGTGCAAAACTTAGCAAATACTGATTCTTTTTTAATTGTTCGCCTTCTCTCATTTCTATGTTTCTATTTGATATTTTTTAACATTTTTTTAAACAGAACTGGTATGTTCAGACCAGCAAATTGATCAAACTTTAGCTTAATTTTTAACAATTTTTACTGACTTCATTATCTTTATTTGTAAGACCATAATTTTATAATTCAATTAAGAAACTGTTAAATGATGTTTGATCCAACAAACGTTTTGCAAAAGCCAACAATTTTTTAATAAAACTACTGGTTCCATGTAGGACGTCAAATATTGAATAGGTGAAAATAGCTTTAGCAATGAATAAACCTGGGGGGCTACTCTCTATTGCGATGCTAAAGAAAATTTTGGTACTCTTTAATGCGTTTGCGCATTAACTGAGTAGGAGCGGCAATTTAATTGAAGCGCAAGAGTTGTGTTTACGTAAAACTTTAATTTTCATACAGTTTACACGACATACCTTTATTTAAAACGCTGTCAGTTTGTTTTGAAAAATGTTCATGTTTGAACAAAAACGGTTGCCGGTCTTGTTTGGGTAACTCAATAAGTACTTGCAACATTTTAACTTTTAAACATTAACTTCAAATATATTTAACAATTTTTCAACTAATAATTCCGCAATAGTGCTATCATCACTATCAATTATTTCTTCCTCCGCTTTATCTCTTTTATCATTCTCTGCAATTTTAACATGTTGACTGCTTTGGGGACTTTGGGTTAAAGTATATACCTTTGATAATATTTGTACAGTTTCTGTTGCGCCATCTTGGAAACTGTTTACAGCAGCCGGTGTAGAATTACCCTTTACGGTAACAATTGTGTCCTGAGAAATTGAACTGTCAGATGAATTATTGATACTTAAATTTTGACAATGCGATACTGCTGAAGCAATTACTTTACTAACATAAAGTGAGGTATCTAATAAATCTGATGCTGGTCCTAACACAGTTTTATGAAATACTGTTTGTTCTGTCACAGAACAAACATCACATTTAAATTCTAGCACTTTTTCTTTTGAGCCCTCAAATCCGGGAATGCAGGCAGGATTATGAGCACCAAAAGCACCACACAATTTACATATTATTAATTGCCATTTAGAGTCTAGGAAAGGAATATAAACTAGAATACAATACTTAAAAAAATAAAAATATTTACAACTTGTGTAATCCCTTCCCTTGGGGCAATTACAAATCTCCATGTCGCAACGCTTGTGACATCTATACAACTCTCCGTAGGCGCCTTTTTCTTTTTCCCAGTTAGCCTCACGGTCTGGGACAAACACCCCTTGATATTTAACATCCTCACGAAATTGTTTGTCCTTACACCAAATACAAGTCAAATAATAACCAGCGCTTAAAGCATAAATTTTCATACATTTGGAATGAATGAAACCATTCCCACAACATTTAGCATATATCCAGCGTGTAGGAGTAGAACCCATAATTTGAGCACAAATAAAACACAATTCTGTTGTTTGAGGAGGTTTTCGTTTAAAAAGTTCCATTAGAAATTTATCAACTGGCACACAGGCATGACAATACGATTTAAATTCTCTTACAAAATGTGTAAGAAATTTACTGGTGTGACCACAAGTCAAATGAAAATATTCCTTACAAGTAGCACACTGTATGGTGGCACTCATCTCTAAACAATATTTGCATTTACGATTCTTTGCCAGAGAAATTTCATGGCGAATATCCTTTAATAGGAATCCCAATATACCACTGTGATCTTCCCCCCGTTGTGGCAAATTTGTGGAAAGTAGCTATAAAAAAAACCATAAGAACATGTTGAACAAAGCTTTAGCCCAAAAGTGAAGTCTAAATTACTCACCAAGCAATAATAATGAACAGTTACTTCCTTCTTCACCATCCATTCGCCAAAATAAATAAAATTGCCTTTAGCTTCAGAAGTTTTATTACATAAACTACATGTCATCATGGGTATTTGGCTATATTTAGTTAACTTTTCCATCGTTTTTATAAAATTATCATTTTTTTAACAATTTAATTTTAAATTTTATGAAAAATATATGTGATGCGGCTGCGGGCGGCAATAGCTTTGCCACAGACAGTGATGCCAGAAGTTGCAGATTTTTAGTTACCCATACACGAGGCAATATTTTTTGAAACATGGGCATGTTTCACTAAATGTTGCTACGTGTGTGGGGATGTTCTAGTTGAAATTCTTGTTACCTTTTTGGTTTCTCAAATATCAAACATTTTTGATATTTTATGTTTCCAAACACAATGATGCATCGTGTGTGGCGATGTTGACGGTTTTCTTTCTCATTTTGTTGAGAGCAGTTGTTGAGTAAGGTGCTTTTGCAAGGCTCGGAGAAAAACATATGAAAAAAGAAATCGGAAAATGGCAATAATTGCAAATTGTGAGAGTTGGAAATCAATTATAATTGAATATAAAATTTTTCCAAATTTATGGGACATAAAATATGATAGGTATACAAAGAAAATAAATAATTTTTTTTGTGTTTTGTAGTAGTATATTCAAAAAACACGCAATACTGATGTTTCGTTTTTAGTGTCATCGTCTGTGGTAAAAACTGAAACTTAAATAGTAACACGTGTTTCGACAAATGTTGCATCGTGTGGGAATTTGAGGATTTTTGGTTTAAAAATGCAGATTTTTTAGCTCGGTGGAAACTTCATCACGTTGCCACTTATGTTTGTACTATTCTACTTCTTGCATAGAAAAACGAAAAATATCAATCATTCATGGAAGAAAACACAAAACAAAATAAATATAAAAATGCTTGTTATAAGTTTGGCACTTATAAAACAGAAAAATATAAACAATGATTGCGTTGGAAAAAATATACGCATAACAGTTGTCACATCAGGCGAACCAATTTTGAGCAAGTTTAAAAGAAATACATAAATAAAATAAATAGTTCAACTATGATGTTAAACCGTTTGAAAATTGATTCAATAGTATGAATTTTATTCACAAAAGTTTACTTCAAAATTAAAAATTCTCATTGTCTTGACACATTAATATCGCTGGACTTATGTCGTCTGATATTTACACGAAATAAAATGCATAAGTACGTATATATTCATGTGTACCTATTAGAGATCTGCATTTGTGCGATTAAACGACACATGAATTCACATACTAGCCAGTAGTGTGTTGTGTGTGATTTTAGAATCATACACAATTTATTATGTGTAAGAAATAACCTATGTGTGCAAAGCGTTCAATTATTTATGTGAGTGTTGTGAGAGAAATATTTGATACAGGTATAAATAACAAATTTGCTCTTTTACACGAGTAAATACACTTGTGTGGCGATGTACATATTGTGTTTTATCAACACAACATGTGTTTTGTGTTTTTGAAATTTTTTTATCTTATTGAAAACAAAATATTAGTAAAAATATATTGCATTAAAAGTGATATCAACTTTTTAGAAGCAAAAAGTAGTTTTAAATATATTTTTAAACAAATGAAATTTTTGTTAATTTTTTTGTTTTAATTTTTTTTTAAATCAAGAGAACTTATAATTTATTTTTAAACGTTAATAGATTATTTTTATTTTATAACGAGCTTTCTTTCTTAGCTTTGATAATTTTTTTAAGTTTTAAGTTCAACAATTTTCCATTTTTTTGACATTATTTAATTTTTTATCGATAATTTTAGTAAAATTTTGGACGGTTTGCATAATAATAATTTTTTTATTTATAATTTTATTACTGTTATTGTTTTTACATATAAAAAATATATATTTTACAACCATTTTATTTTCTTACTTTTTTTTGTTACGATTGGGAAAATTATCAAATAGGGGAAAACCAATTTTAACAAAACAAGAAAGACAATAAACACACGAATGATTAGTTTGATTTTTAACTTAACTCAGGTTTTTTATTGTAAGATGTATGAATTTGAGTTCATCAAACAATAAACAATAATAGGGACACACACACAATTAGTGTTAGTGTATGTGGCTCACTTTTTCATGAACGGTGTTGTGTTGATCTCTCATTTAAAATGATTGAGCGTGAATGACTAGCTCTCATTTGTTTACACATTTGATATGAATATCAAATACACACACAACAATAATTTGGCTAGCAAATACATTTGTGCAGACCTCTAGTACCTATGTACATATAAATATCTTTAATAATTGCAGTATTTGGTCATTTGTAAATTCTCAATAAGACTTTTGATAGTTTAAATAACATGTCAACCAATTAACTTTTAATTTGTTGTTTTAAATTACAAAGATGTGATAAATCCGTAGTCAGCCTAAGTAATTATAGATAGATATTTGAATTGTAAAAATATCCAAATATTATTGGCTATATTCTGAAAATAGCATTTGAGCGAAATTAAAATTGAATAAATTTTGAAAACTTTCCTCTTTTTTACTTCATACTTCGAGGACCACTTATATTTACCAGAAGTATTATTAAAATCAAGAAAATCTACATAAAAAAAATTATTGAAAACCTCCATCGATCTCAATTTCCAGAACATGGCCGTGTATTTTGAAATAAATTATTATATCCTTTTCTAAACAATCTACATTAAAAATAAACTAAATGTGAAGTTATAAAACTTTAATTGAATTTTTTTTTTCAAAAATAACTCTTCAAAATTGTTTTCTCATAAAATAATAATATTGCTTTTAATTTTTCACAACTCATAAAACAAACAATAAAACATTAAAAAATATTTCGGTTCATTTGTGTCTCATAAATAATTAGTTAATTACATTTTTTCGCCAATAAATTTCATTTATAATCATAAATTTTCTTTACACATTTAAAGTTTAATGTTTATGAAATTTATGTAAAGACAAAAAAGTGATTAAATAATACCCTACAGTTAAAATGGCTGGTATTTAGGAGAGGGTAAATATTTTGACCACAAAATTCATAAGAAAACTGTTTTCAAAAGCTTTTATGTATTTTTAAAATAATTGGTAAACTAAACTTAAAACTTTGCGATCATTAATACTTTTTTAGTTTTATAATTTTTTTTTTTTTTTTTTTTTTGAAATATTAAAGTTGTCAACTGACAATATCAAAATGGTAAGGAAGTGTCCTCAAATTTTTTACCAAAATCTTGTCAACTTGAGAATAAGAATTAATAAAATAGCATGTTTAAGCAAAAATGAAACGTTATTCAATCGTTAGCGAGCATATAACAAATTAAATACGTTGAAAATTGAGAATGCCTTGTTGTTAAATCGAGAACGCTTTCTTGTCAAATCAACCCGTTGTCAAATTGGGAAAAAATTTGGTCGTCCTTACTTAGTTTTGAGAATTTTCTTGATTTTTTTGCTACATCAATAAGGTAATAATAAATATTATAATTAAATAATAAATTAATTAATAATTATAATTAAAATGGAAAGAGAATAACATATTTTTTATAACGAGTAAAAAATATTAAATCAGTTTTTAACTGTCTCTGAACAAAATCCAGACGGTGAAAAGTTCACATGTAAAACTTAAGGTGATTTTGATTTAATAGTTAAGGGGAAAGTTGTTGGAAAAGTAGGGGCCTAATGTTGGATTCAATGCAAAAAATTAATTTTTTTTTTAAATCTGCGAATGCCATCTTAATTATTTATTATCTTAAATATTTTTGTTTGAAATAGGGCTCTCTCTTGGACGTCATGTTCATCGACGGCCATTAAAGATGCCCAGTAGTGGCTGATATCAGCAAATTAAACTCACACGTATACTTACGCTCTTTTGTTTGATCGTCAATCAACCAATAGGAAATCAGCATGTTGAGTGGGAGAGACAAACTACACTTGCACAACTTCTGTGTCTTATTTTACATTTGAATCGTCATCGAGACTGCTGTCAGTGAACACATAAATTGAAATTATTGCGATATATTAATGATATCAGCCGAAAAGTATTTTATGTTCCAAAATGCTTTTGATGACATGCAATGTCTTATTTGTCATAAGACATTTAAAAAAAACTAAGAAATATAATTAAAAAAAACATAATAATAAAATATAATTTAAAAAAAATGACAACACCCGCCACACATGTACTTTCGTCGCAATCTCGTTGACGAGTAAATAAAATGAAAAGCAAATTGCTTTCTTCCATTGTTATTTCGTCACTCTCACCAATACTACTACCTTGGGCATCTTTGGTCCAGAGCAGGGATTTCCAAAAATTTTTTGGTTGTGTAGTAGTGAGTACCAGAGAGTAAAAAAATTGAGAGAATGCATTCATTTACAGCCGAAATAAAATGTTTGTAGTATATTTTATAAGTTGTATAACACAAAGGTACAAAATTAAAAATTTTTTGTGTTGATAAAAAATTTGTAGCAATTCTTTACCAATTCAATGTCGCTGATTTTAAAACTGCACTTTTTTTATTCGGAAGCTTTTTGACTCTAAATAAGTTTCAAATATCTTATCAAACAATTGTAAAAAAAATAAAGATTTTTATATTTTAAAAATTCATAAAATATAAATATTGCACGCAAATCACAGCTGATAGAAAAAAAGTGCAGTTTTAAAATCAGCGACATTGAATTGGTAAAGAACTGCTACAAATGTTCTATCAACACCAAAAATGTTTAATTTTGCTCCCTTGTGTTATACAACTTATAAAATAAAATCTTCCAAATTTATACTTTTATGGCAGTTTCGTAATAGTAGAATGCTTTTCAAATGGGATGAACTTAATTTATTACGTTGCTTGGAACAAATAAATTTTAAATCCGAAAAAATTTGTTCGCATAGGTAAGTAGTGCCGAATAAAGAGAGGCACTTAAATGAATTTTTTTTAGTTCAGGATAGAACTCGCCATCCAAATCTTTCCAGAACTCTACAATATTATTTTCGTCTGGAGCATTTACTTCGCTTCGTAATATTATTAGTTATGATTGAATATCCAATTCGTAGTTGCTTACATCGCAACGAAATAAGGATGCTCATTCAGGCAAACAATTGTTTAGAAGCCCCACCCCTTTGTTTTTTACGCTCATTGTTTTTGTCGTACGAGTGAGAGCAACAAGTGCACATGTACGATAGCTGTATTGATATTTGTTCAAATACAGTGTGTAAAATAAATAATAATGAAATTAATTTAGTTGCTCGTCAGACAGCGACCAATGCATATGTGCGGAAGCTACGTTAGTTTGTTGCTAAATAATATGGAATTGCAAAACTATTTTATGACAAAAAATGCCTTTGGTAATGCCCAATGTCTTTTATGTTATAAAACATTTAAAGGACATTGGGAAAATGTTATTAAGAGGCATTGTGATTCTTTTCATAGCGATATGACTGGATATACCGATGAGGAAAAAAAACCTTTTTATTAGAAATAAAAAAAATTTTTTGGAAAAATTTTTTAATATAAAATCTGATTTATTTTTAATATTTCCTTCCCCTGAAAAAAAAAATTTTTATTTCTAATAAAAAGGTTTTTTTTCCTCATCGGTATACCTAGTCATATAGCTATGAAAAGAATCATAATTTTATAATTAATCCCTAATCACCAACTCTACAGAAACCCCTAATCAACGGAAGTTTATCACATACACTTAATTCAGAGTGAACTGCATTATTATAAATTTTATATAACCAAAAAAAATTCTTGTGATTTAATATTAAAAAAAATTGTGCGTTTAGTTTTGCGTGGCACTGTACTTAAACATTTCTCTCAGAATACATATGCAAAACATTTTTGAACACCAATGGTTTAGAAGCCCCACCCTTTTGTTTTTTACGCTCATTATTTTTGTCGTACGAGTGAGAGCAACAAGTGCACATGTACGATAGCTGCATTGATATTTGTTCAAATACAATGTGTAAAATAAATAATAATGAAATTAATTTAGTTGCTCGTCAGACAGCGACGAATGCACATGTGCGGAAGCTACGTTAGTTTGTTGCTAAATAATATGGAATTGCAAAACTATTTTATAAAAAAAAAAATGCCTTTGGTAATACCCAATGTCTTTGATCTTATCAAACGTTTAAAGGACATTGGGAAAATGTTATAAAGAGGCATTATGATTCTTTTCATAGCGATATGACTGGATATACCGATGAGGAAAAAAACCTTTTTATTAGAAATAAAAAGATTTTTTTGGAAAAATTTTATAAAATAAAATCTGATTTATTTTCAATATTTTCTTCAACTGATAGCCATTCCTTAAATTTAAAAAAAAACAAATTTTTATTTCTAATAAAAAGGTTTTTTTCCTCATCGGTATACCTAGTCATATAGCTATGAAAAGAATCATAATTTTCTTAATTAATCCCTAATCACCAACTCTACAGAAACCCCTAATCAACGGAAGTTTATCACATACACTTAATTCAGTGTGAACTGCATTATTATTTTATATTATTTTATATAACCAAAAAAAATTCTTGTGATATAATATTAATAAAAATTGTGCGTTTAGTTTTGCGTGTCACTGTACTTAAAAAATTCTCTCAGAATACATATGCAAAACATTTTTGAACACCAATGTATTAGTGAGAAAACATGTATGGGCATGTACCCAGCTAGCATTTTTGGAAATTTCTAATCATTTTCTGGTCGTTTTTGACTCTTCAGTGCGATTTAAAAACCAGAATATGCGCTCATTTTCCGATCATAAATGATACTTTCGTCGGGAGAAAATGGTACCCTACTTGCGACTCTTCTTGATGAGTCATTTATGACTCGTTTTTCTATTTATTAATAGTCATTTTTGATTCTTTTGTAATGGTATTTATAGTCATTTTCGGATAGTTTTCTAGTCATTTATCAGTCTTTTCTAACTTCATTTCTGATTCTTTTTCGATTCATTTATGACTCATATTTCTAATCGCTAAAGAGTAATTTTTTAGTAATTTTTCTATTCATTTAAGAATATTTTTCGCGTTATTTGCGATCATTATTCCAGTCATTTATAAGTCTTGTATTGCTTTACATTTGAGTAATTTTCGAGTCATTTATTAGTCATGTTTCTAATCGCTTACGATTATTTTTATAACTTTTTATCAGCCGTATTTCAATTCATTAAAGAGTTATTTCTACATCATTTATGATCGTTTTTCCAGTCAGTTATCATTAGTATTGGTGATCTCATTTGACATTTTTCAGACGTTTTTCCAAAAGATTCCTTAATTAAAAAAAAAAACATTTAATTCATTTTTCATATATGCATATATGCGGTGTATTAAAAATTAGAAATAAAAAAAAACAAATAGTTAAATTATTTAAAAACTCGCACAAGTAACGTTAAAATAAGAAATTAGTCAAAGAACAAAAAAACCAAACTCATTCATAAATAATTTAAAAAAAAATAACAAACATGTATAATACTAATAATAATAATAATAATTTCAATAATGATAATAAAAATAATACTAAAATAGTTCTCAAACTTGAATGCGCTAATGTCGTCTAGTGAGCCATAAAGGTTAGCATCTTCATGAATGTGCAGCAAGCTGTGGAAATTGTATGTTAGGAAGTGGGATCCGTACAATAATGGAATCTCGTTGACGAATGATTTTAATAGGTTTTCAGTACAATAATTGTTTTTTTTTTGCAATCATTGTTATCTAAAAGGATCCTGAAAGCCAACGATAATTTTAAGAAGTGGTTATATCTTTCTAAGCTTAATATATTTTTCAGTATAAAAGGGCCCGTGTAAAGAAGGAATTTTCTCAGCTCTGTTGCCTTCCATCTTTCAAGATATTTTAAGCTCCGGGGCTTTCGCTGAAACTCTTTTATTCTATTTTGAAAAACAGGCAGTAATTCCACTTTTATTTAATAAAATTTCAAAATATTACTTACAATTTTTAAATATTTTTTAGTTTTTATTATTTTTTAATAATTTTAAAACACAACTTAAATATCACTCCGATCGAACTTTTTTCAATTAAGAAAAATTTAATTTTTATACATTTATAGCCTATTTCCGATGTGCGAAAGAATTCTTTCTTTCGTATAACTACATTGAAAACAAAAACAAATTTTTAGACTTTGTTTTTGTTTTCAATGTAGTTATGCGAACGAAAGAATTCTTTCGCACATTGGAAATAGGCTATTACTTTACAATAATCAAAAAGTTTCCTGTTATGTTAAAAAAAAAACTAAACAAGTAGTTTTTATTAGCCAAGCAGTTTACAATCTTCTAGCTGCGTAAAATTTGATTATAAATAACTCATGAAATACTCACATTTTAAGCACCTGCATGATCCATTTTCGATTGTTATACAAACAAATTAACAATCACTTTTTAGTCATCCATCTGCGCAAAATGTGATCATAAACAACAAAAAAGTAATCACTATTCAAACGCCTGTATAATCAGTTTTTGATCAACCAGTTTACAACCTTCTAGCTGCTCGAAATTTGATTATAAATAATGGATGAAAAACTCGCCTATTAAGCGCCTAGATGATCTATTTGCGATTTCCATACGATTTGTTATTGCATTTTAAATCAAACACTTTAGAATTATAACCATGAGTCATTTTCGAGTCGTTTTTTAAGCGTGTAACTGATTTATCAGTTTTTGATCACCAAAACTAATCGAAAAAGACTCATTAATCTGATTTTTCAAAAAACAATCTTCCAAATGCTAGCAGGGTATGGGTAAAGATCAAAACCATACATATACATACCATTACCCATAACAAGTTGAAGTTAAATATGCATAGGTATACGCTGGCAATGTGTATTTGTATATTCATACTTCTTTTCGAAAGTACATGCAGATATAAATAAAACTCGTATTGGCTATCTGCAATACCCATAAGAATAAATAAGTATGTGCATTTACGAATGTATAACGTAAGTATACTCTAGGGATGCCAAACAGGAAATCCCGAAATTCCTGGATTTTTCGGGATTGATAAATCCCGAATCCCGGGATTTTTTTTGAGTCCCGGGATTTTTAACATATCTACTTTTATGTACAAAAATGTTCGTTTTTTTGAATTTTTATACTCTTTCCAGAAATTTTTTTAAAAAATTATATTTAAGTTTATTTTTTATTGCGAATAATTCTTATTTTTGAGTTAAATTTTTGTTTTTGGAATACAGCGAGTATTTAAAATGTTCATTTTTTGCTTGATACCTATATGACGACTATTTCTGGATTTTTGTATTTTGCTTAATAAAAACCATTATTTTAAGTAGAAACGAAATTTGCAGATTCACATCTCAAGCTTTTTTTACAATTGTGTTTAGCATGTTCAGCTCTGGCTTAAGACATAATACCAAAATAAAAATGATTATTTTTATGCAAAATATAGAAATCAAAATATAGAAATTGTTATATATCAAGCAAAAAATAAAAATTATTCACGATCCAATTAAAATAAAAATTATTATTTTTATGCAAAATATAGAAATTGTTATATACGAGCATCAAGCAAAAAATAAAAATTATTCACGATCCAATTAAAGTATATTCAGAAACTAAGGAATAAAAGTTGATATAATTATAACAAATAAGTCGTTATATATATGAAAAAGCTCATATTCCTTCCGGTATAATAATAATAAAAAATTTGCTTAAAAAACATACGGTTAATAAAATAATTTTTTTTATAAATAAACACTATCTGACGTATTCATAAAAAATTATTTAAACTTGAAATCTGTTTTAAGAAACATTTGTATAAACATTTTGTTTTTAAATAAATATCAAACGTACTTATATTATTGATTATGAATCTCGCCCTCACCCTGGAGGTGTACTGCACTGCAGTCGACATAGTGTTACAGTTTTTAACTCAGCTATCGAGAGCGATGAGGGACTACACTTTGCAGTGTATTAATGTCGTCACAACTTAATTCACATTAAAAATTGAATTGCTGTCAAAACACCGATATGAATTGACCTAAAAAAACTAAGAGATGCGTATATTTTGTTAAGCTTTTTTCAGAATCTGATCAGTTTGATCATGTGTGAGGCCAGTGTTATAAACATATGTATAAAATAAATTGTTTTGTTGTCTTCATTTTTAAAAATTTATGTTACGTATATAAAAACTTTTGAATATTCAAAAAGTGTTGTTTATTAAAAAAAAGTAGCATCTTAAAGAAACACATTGATCCCTAATCCCGAAAATCCCGTGATTTCGGGATCGGGATTTCCAAAATCCCGAATCCCGGGATTTCCAACAATCAGTTCCGATTGGCATCCCTAGTATACACAGAGTATGTATACCGTCGCAGAGATGGCAAATGCAATTTTAAAAATTTTGGAATTAGGCAGAAATTCAATTTTGGGTTCTTAAAACAACTTTGACTACCCGTATTAAAATGAAATGTTTGAATTATAAATCGTTACAGAACGGCGTCTAAGCAAACACTATAAATACATATATAAATGTATTGAGTGGCGGTTACCATCTTTCTTATTAGCACAACATACAAATCAATACTTACATACATAAAAAACAATATCTTCCGTCTCGTGTCACCTCTCTATGATATGTGCGTGTGACAGCGACAAGTGCAAAAAAATTGTTTATTTTTGCATGTAAAAAACCTTTAGGCATCTGCACAAGGCGAATTCATGTATACGGTGGTGTCGATACTACAACAAGTAACAACACCAAAAACACAGCAATGTATTTTTTTGTTGCTTTCGTTGATCGATATGTCAAAAACACAAGCAACTTTTGACATTTCTCTCTCTAAGTAAGAAAAAAAAGTAGCACAGCTGTGCTTTCAACGCCACCTGGTAAATGAATTCGCCTTGCATCTGCATAATTTTTTTACACTTGTCGCTGTCACATGCACATAGCATAGAGAGGTGACACGAGACGGAAGATATTTTTTTTATGTATGTAAGTATTGATTTGTATGTTGTGCTCATGGCCCAACTAGTATTTCTGCGCAAAACTACAACAATGCAACAATAGAAAAAACAACACACATTTTGTTTGTGTAAATTATGTTAAAGATGTCAAAACTGAATGCATTTGTTTGTGTAAAAAATGGACAAGATGTCAAAAGCAATTGCTACAATAACAATTGCACGACAAATACGCAACTTTACAATACATCAGCAGGCGTTTCGAGCAGACCTACTAATTGGGCCATGGTTGTGCTAATAAGAAAGAGTGTAACCGCCACTCAATACATTTAGACGCCGTTCTGTAACGAATTATAATTCAAACGTTTCATTTTATGTTTATTTTCGTATAGTTTTTGCAGAAACCAAAGTAGTTCTCGGTTTAAATATAGCGTACTGCCGCCTCAAAAATTTTTATTTGTGCCGTAAGAGTTAACCCATCTTTAATTTTTTTTATTTTATTTCGAAGATACCAATTTAGGATATAAAAATTAAACGTTTTATATATACTAGCGTTTGCCTAATGGTCAAAATTCTCCAAATTTGTATGTAAATATGAAGAAAACATAGTACATCTAAGTATATATGTATGAATTTACATGTTTTGAGCATTTATTTGTTACGTCTTAGTTGATCGATTTGGCGATGGACCAACCTCTGGTTTATATTTTATCTTCCACGTGAGTTAATCTATTTTGTAAGTTCAATATAAAAAATATTAGAAAATATCAATTGGAAAACAAAATAGTATCAAAAATTCTTCTCTTATAGATTATAATCCGCTCAGGACATTCGACAATGTTTTTTAAGATAAAAAAAATTTTGCTGCGGAAACATTTTGAATAAAAAACTGGCGATCAGCAAAATCAGATTTTTCAGCCGACAGATATTGAATTTGCGTTATAATTTGTTTAATATAAATTGTATTAAAGGAGTTTTTTACATAAAAAATATTAGCCTTTTTATTTAGGTTATCTTGTAAAATAAACAAAACTTTAAATAATTTACCCAAAAAGAAAAAAAAAAATTTTTGCATCCTCAAAATAAGGCCGACACAAATTTTTTTTTATCTAATTTGAGATTAGAACCCCAATTCTGGTAGCCCTGTTTTAGTCAACTGTTTTATGAAAGGCGAATTCATTTATACATTAATTCGCCCTGTTTTTGACATTCCATGGCCGAAAACAAAAACAAAATACCATGCATGATGAAATAAACAGGTGGCATTACTACGCCAGATGACGATTTTTTGCTCTTGTATTGTTTGTCTAGTCTTATGTCAAAGTATTGTTTATGTTTACAAAAAGTCCACGTTTCTTGCTGTAATTATTGTATTGTATTAAAGTTTTTGATTATTTAAATTAAAATTAAATAAGATATTAACCATAGTGAAATAAAAATTGGCTAAAAATTAATTTATTTCAATGCGTTCGAAAGCAAAATTTGATTTTAATTTAATATAATTTTTGACGTAAACGGAGACTTATTTTTCATTTTTGTTGTAATGTTGTATTTGTTGCCGTAGCGCTGCCACCTACTTATTCCACCATGATACCATGTTGTTTTTTGTGTTGTTGACTTGTTGTTGTAGCCACCTGAAGTAAATTCGCCTTGGGAATTACTGTATAATCCATGGTGGAATAAGTAGGTGGCAGCGCTACGGCAACAAATACAACATTACAACAAAAATGAAAAATAAGTCTCCGTATACGTCAAAAATTATATTAAACTAAAATCAAATTTTGCCGCTAAACGCAATGAAATAAATAAATTTTTAGCCAATTTTTACTTCACTATGGTTACTATCTTATTTAATTTTAGTTAAAATAATCAAAAACTTTAATACAATACAATAATCGCAGCACAAAACGTAGCATAAACAAAACTTTGACATAAGACAAACAAAACAAGAGCAAAAAATCGTCATCTGGCGTAGTATTTCATCATGTTTATTTCATCATGGTATAATCATTTAATCGTTTGCTTTATCAAATATTTTAAAATCTGGCCACCTCTCTCTTATATGAATTCTTCGTTAAGTTTTATATTAATTCTCTAGCTGTACTCTTCTTACGCCATTGTCAAAAACAAAACTTGACGCATAGGGAAAAAGTTTTGTGGATGTGGTCTCAGTGAAAATTTAAAAAAAATTAAAAAAACTCGAAATATTTTATTAAAAATTTAATGTGGATGTTGTGTCCAACGTAATTCTGTAACCATTTAATGAAATTGGTGTAAAAGGTAAGAATTTCAAGCGAAAAAACATGAAATAAAATTTGTCACGACAGCATCGATCGGCAAAAAATTTTCTTTGTGCCTTTTTTTTCTTGTGTTGCACTTATTACATATATTTTCTTTTACACCCATACACGTAAACTAATCTTGTTTTTGGTGCTGCTTTAACGATACCAATTTAAATAATGAATGTCAAGTAGAAGGAGAACACGTAAAAAAACAAAAAAAAAAAAACCCTGCATCTAAAACAGCAAAAAAAAAAAAGAAGAAGAAAAGATAGGACGAAGGAAAAACGCCTCATTAGTATTTTTACGATTTGTTAGCAATAATAATTTTTGTGCGTAAAGTTTGGAGCACAGTGCGTGCCTAAGTGTGTGTGTATAATTGTACAACTGTATATAAATAATTGGGTTTGTGAAAGACCATTAGACGGAATCGATGAAAATAATGGCTGATTTAGATGCTGTTCATTTAGGTCTAGATGAGAACGAAGCGGATATTGCTGAAGAACTTCAGCATTTTGATGATTCTTTTGATACGCGCAGCGAAGCTTCCGAATCTGCTTCAGATTCATCGGATTCCCAACCTAGCATAAGTTCAGTTAGTACAACGCACTCAAATAAATCGAAAGAGAAGAGAAAAACTAAAAAAGCAGAAAAGATTTCCAAGGATTCTGACAAAAAGTCAGCCACCAAACGTTCTAATTCAACTTCGAAAGAAACTTCATCTGGTGGTTCTGCCGTCAACGGTAAATCGTTGTTGTCAAAGAAGAAAAAATCAGAGTCTAGTAAAACAGCCGATACTTCTGCTGACTCCATTAATAATAAAAAAGGAGAATCGGCTAGTGATTCTAAATCGTCTCGTAAAAAATCTATTGATAACGCGCAAAACTCATCTTCCAACAATGCCAATGTTAGTAGCAGTGCAAAAAGTGAGGCCAGTGATGATGAAACTGGTAAACCTAAAAATACTACCCCTTTTGATAGTGACTCGGAATCAGAGGATTCAGATTCGGCTGCCAATATAAGGCGGAATGGTCGTAAAAATACATCTAAAAGTGCTTCACCCGAAAAGAAGACCAGCTCTTCAGGCGGTGGTAGCAGTGGATGCAGTAAAAGCGTGTCCACGTATGACTATAAAACGAAATTGAATTATTTATTCCGTGATACACGTTTCTTCCTAATTAAATCTAATAATGCTGACAACGTTTCAATTGCTAAGAGCAAAAATATGTGGGCCACCTTGCCCCAAAACGATGCGAATTTGAATCAAGCGTTTAAGGAGGCGCGTAATGTATTATTAATCTATTCCGTTAATGAAAGCGGTAAGTTTTAAGTATTTATTTTTTCAATATTCGGTATAGTTATATTAACCATATTTTTGAAAGCAGAATACAGAACAAAAAGAACTTCAATACTAATACAATTTATAATTAATATAGATCCAATGACTAGAAATTAAACTGTCATATAAATGAAAAGAATATGTTCCCAACATCTCTTTTATCTTAGTACGCCTAAAACCGTATTTAGTAACGCTATCATACTAAAATTTGGTACGTCACAGTTTTATACGAAAAACTTCGTGAAGTTCGGTCCATAATTAACCCTAGACTCCATATAAATACTACGGAAAACAGTTCAGTACGCCTAAAACCGTAATTAATAATTTAATTAATAATTTGATATATCACAGTTTTAAAAGACTAGAAATCGCAGTGTCAAATTTCGTGAAGATCGGTCCATAATTTACCCTAGGCCCCATATAAACCCTACTCTCGGAAAACAGCTGATTGCGCCTAAAACCAAATAAAGCCCACTTTGTGAAAATAGTTTAATTCGCCTAAAACCATAACAGATATACATACATAGATATTGCGGTAAAAAATTTTCCAACTTAGATTTATATGGTCAGAAAAAATATGCAATTTTGTCAAATTCACTGTTAACCATTAAACTAATTACACTGCTGTATTGAAATTTATTATAATTTATTTTTTGTAATACCAGAAATCAATCTTCAAAATTTTGGGATGATTGGTCCATAATTTACCATAGGTCCAATACAAATTACCCTCCTAAAAATAATTTTAGTTCGGCTAAAAATGTAATCATAATATTTTACTCAAGCCAGTTCAAAGTTCTAACAAAAAACGCACAAAACTTTCTTACTGTTGGTCAATAATTGAATATAGGTCTAAACCGCAACCAATTTTAAGGCTGACGTTCGTTTTTGTGAAGCTTATATAATATATATTTATTTACAGCCGTATTCATAACGAAAATTTAGCACAAAGTTTATTCATAATACACTTACCAAACTCTGGCTAACGATTTGCTAAACTCTTGTCAACAAGCTGCCAAACGTTTGCCAATTTGTAATAAACAGCCGTTTTATGTGGAATAATTTTGTTTGTTTTTTTTTTTTAATACACTGTTTTTTTTTTTTTTTAGTTAAGAGTCCTTTTTTAAATATATTTTAATTTAAAAACATTTCAAATTTTTATATAAAGAGGACAAAAAAAATGAAATAAAATGACAGAACCAGCGATGAATAATGCAAAACGTGTTGCATTTTTAAGTATTATAATGTGGCGTCATTAATATTCAGAGTTGATTTATTAAAAGTTAGCAGACGGATAAAATTTGTTATTAATAAGCTCTATGCTAACAAGTTGCTTAGCTTAATCGGCATTCTAGTTAACAGCTCGTTGTACGTAGTGTACAAACTGTAGCTTACTTTTTGTTATGAATACGGCTGTTACAATATAGAGCCCACTTCTGTCGGTGGAGGATATCAAAGATTCGGCATAGCCGAATATTAGCACTTTTTTCTCTTTTTATTTTACTGAAACATAACACAATGGTTTACGAACGTTTTGTTTTGAAAAATAATGCAGCAACTGATGAAATTCTTGAAACTGTCATACCCAAGCACCTTTTAAGTTGATTTGAAAGAACACGGGTCCATAGAAGGACGGGGGATTGACTTGTGGACCTCTAAAATTGGTAACCTCTGATATTCAAACTTTAAAAATTTGCCAAAAATATATGTATAAAATGGATTGAAAAAAAATTAACTTAAGCTGACCTACAAAAAATATACTTACAGCCGTATTCATAACGAAAATTTGGCATGAAGTTAGCACAAAGTTTATTCATAATACACTTACCAAACTCTGGCTAACGATTTGCTAAACTCTTGTCAACAAGCTGAAAAACGTTTGCCAACTTGTGATAAACATGTTTTATGTTGAATAATTTTGTTTGTTTTTTTTAATACACTGTTTTTTTTTTAGTTTAGAGTCCCTTTTTAAATATATTTTAATTTAAAAACATTTAAAATTTTTATATAAAGAGGGAAAATAAAAAAAAATGAAATGAAATGACACAACCAGCGATGATTAATGCAAAACGTGTTGCATTTTTGAGTATTATAATGTGGCATCATTAATATTCAGAGTTGATTTATTAAAAGTTAGCAGACGGATAAAATTTGTTATTAATAAACTCTGTGCTAACAAGCTGCTAAGCTTAATCGGCATTCTAGTTAGCAGCTCGTTGTACGTAGTGTACAAACTGTGGCTAACTTTTTGTTATGAATACGGCTGTTAAATGCTTAGGTTATTTGCATTTAGAGATAATCCGATAAAACGGATTTTTTTGGATTGCAATTTTTTTTAACGATTTTTCGAATGTTTTTAACCGTTTTTAACATGTTTAATATCAATCTGTTATCAATATTGGGTTACAATTTTTTAAATTGGTAGGAAAGCAGTCTTTAAGCAATGGAATGTTGTATTTTTAGGTAGGTAGAAAGGCTGGTGTGAAGTCTCCTTCACACCCTCACCCAGAGACCAATATGGTCAATTGTGATGCCTTGTTTAGAGATAAAGAGCTGAAAAAGAAGTTGAAGAGAAACAGCAAAAGCATTAGAAAAGATAAGGATAGATAAGAAAAGGAAGATCTGACCAAACCCGAGAGAAAAGCCTCACTCAACACAACACCAATCCGCCCTATGTGCGGCTAGCTCCCAGTCTCCTGCTGCGCAGCCAGGCCATCCCCATTACCTCATCGACATCCTTCCCATCATGCAATGACCCGTGATGATTCCTATTATGGTCCTCACGCAGACCCTACTTCTGCCCAGCAACAACTCCGAGTCGGACTTCCTAAGCACCGGCCACAGCGTCCGTGATACCTGGCAGTCCGTTCGGTTCCCCCATGCCCTATTGGTCGCGCCCAGAATCCATTCCCTAATCCTTCCAAAGTAGAAGCCTATTAGAGGCCTAACCGCCTCCTTTTTGATTAGGATCCTCCATCTCTGAGCCCTGCCTCGCCAACTCATCAGCAATCTCGTTGCCGTTTATGTTGCAGTGACCAGGCACCCAGCACAATCTCAACATATACTCTCCTAAGGCTCCCTCCAGAGCCCTCCTGCAACCGTCAACTAGCTTGGAGTTCACGTAACAGCCCCTTACGGCCATAAGGGCCGCCTGGCTTTCGACGTATATAGTGACCTCCAAGCCCCTATCAATGTTGTCCCTCATCAGTTCCACGGCCCTCAAGACCCCCAGAACCTCCGCCTGAAAAACAATGCAGTCGTCAGGAAGCCTATATGACATTCTGATGTCCAGATCCTCAATGTAGACCCCCGCACCCGTGCCTCTCATCTTCGAGCCGTCAGTGAAAATAGCAAATCCACTAAATAATCTGCTCCTACCTGACCAACTCTCCCTAGAAGGCGTTACCACCTCCGCAACCGTCCGAAATCCACCCTGGTGCCCACGAAATCCGTGGAGCCGGGTGATCCCAGGCAGTAACCTCAAGCTTCGATCTCACCCAAGATCCGTGAGTGACCCTGCGTGAAATTCCTAATCAATCCCAGTTCTCTCAGTCTAAGAATGCTTCTGGCTGCCATTCGCATAACATACTGCTCAATGGGCAGAAGATGTAGAATGACATCCAGTGCCGCTTGAGGAGTACTTCTCATGGCACCTGTCATGCCGATTGAATCACTCCTCTGAGCCTTAGACAGAAGGTTCCTTCGACTAGCTAATCTCAATGACTCCCAACAAACACAGCATCCATACGTACGAATGGGTCTAACCACCGAAGTGTACAGCCATCCCACTACCTACGGCCGGAGTCCCTAGCTCCTACCTATCGATGATCATTGAGGCTTCTCTTAAGTCTCTCCTGAGTATTCCTTCCCCACGACAGCTTGCTGTCCAGAAAAACTCCTAGATACTTAGCGCTATCAGATAGTCTAAGCTCTACTCCTCCTAGTACCGGCAGCCTAAAATTCTCTAGCTAATAGGGCCGAATTTCAAAAAAGTACCAGACACCTGTCCGCTTATTTTTCTAAAGAACAACGATTAGTACTACATTTATTTTGCATCTCTATTAGTTTTGGAGATATAAGGTTACCGAATTTTCCCGTTTTTACCTTTTTTTACCCCCTAAACATTCGAATTTCGAAAAATCACACACGCAACTCTTATATATATGTATATAGATTTCTCAACGCAAGGTGAAGTGATTTAGAAAATAACCCCCTAAATTTTTTGAAAGAAAACGTTATGAGTATGCCCTATTAAAAAAAATTATTATTTGGAAAAAAAATAATTTTAGTAAAAAAGTTCTAAAAATTCAACACACCGATTTTTATAAAATGAGAACAGTAATTTTTATTTTGATACAACATATATTTCCAATTTAAGACCAACAATGAAGCAATATTTACAAAACTTAACATGTTTGTATATAATAAAAGAATCATTTTAACTTCAGCTTAACTTTATTGAAATCGATTAGTTGAATGACGTTTACCCAGGCAAATTTTGCTAGTAAAATCGCTTCATGTAAACAGCGGTATAACGGGCGATTCATCGTGAGGTTTGATTTTCAATGTGCTTTTTTACAGTTCACGCGAGATTCGTATCAATCTGCTTTGTAATTTTTGTTCAGTATTGTTTGGCAAGTCATTATGAAAAGACTCGCACCATAACACCGTATCCAAATTGTTCAGTTGTATTACGAAAATCAGCGTTCTTTGTGAATTGTTTTTCGTGCGAAATTTTGCTCTATTTGGGCTAATTAGCAACCTGAAGAGTACCAAGAGCTACCATTACATCCATTAAAAACAGCGGTATGGTATGGAATCATTGGTCCATATTTCTTCACAAATGAGTTAAATCAGCTTCCTGAATTTTAATCGCCGCATTGTCTCGGTGAGCTCTGGTTTCAACCAGACGGCGCTACGAGACATTTAGGGCATGAAACAATAACCTTGTTGAGAAATAATTTTGGCGAGCACTTAATTTCACATTTTGCTACTGTAAATTGGCTACTTATATCGTGCGATATCACACCCTTGGACTGTTTTCTCTGGGGATAAGTAAAGGCTGAGGTCTTCCGGAATAAGCCAGCTACGAGTGACGCTTCGGAAGCCAACATTACTCGGTTATTCGCGAGATACCAGTCGCTAAGGCCGATTAGTTTGCCTAAAATTGAATGGACCACCTCAGACGTAGTCATGGTCAACATTTACATGATATAATTTTCAAGCAGTAAATGCCATAAGATGTTCTTTTAACCGATAATAAAATTTCAAGTACACCTTCATATTTATATGTTTTATTTTGCATTAAAAATGAAACCTCACGATGAATCACCCGATATAAGAAAGCTTTACCTCTGTTCATTACAAAAATCAGCAAAAACTAAATTTTTGTCTGCATTAACCTCCCAATAAAAAATGGAGCTTCCACGAAGCAGGTTTGTAAGGGAGAGTCGTAAAAGTTTCGCTTACCGTATCGCTTCCGGAAGACATGCATTTTATATGGCGAGTTCCCACTTTGAAGCAATACATTTTTGACACAGAAAGCGCTGTATTCAGCGCATATAAAAATAAGCGAATGTAACGATCAGCGTTGGACACTGAATTTTTTGTTACCGTTTCTCTTTTATATGCTCCCTTACAAACCTGCTTCGTAGTAAGGGAATGTCGTGGCTCTTAATTTTCTTTTAAATTTATTAAGAATTCGTTCACTTATCTTACTGCTTCTGTGTATGTCTTATTGTGTGCTTACTTTTTAAAATTTACTATTAGTGCTTCGCAAAATAGGAAAATTTTTTATTAAGCTGTATCAAAAAACCAGGACAATTTAAGAGTGGACCAGGTCACCAGGACAATTTGTCTAAAGTCAGGACAAATACTGGAAAATAAGGACGTATGGCATCCCTACCGGAATTGGGAATTTTGGGTATTTCCTAATCAAAAATGGGTATGCCTTTTAGTCCACTGTTAAGATATTTTAGGTGTATATAACCTCAAAATTGCATTGTGATATCTCTATTGATGTCAGGTTGATTAAATGTCAAACATTAAAATTATATCTATAGTGTAAATGAATGAAAGGGCTTTCAATATGAGTAAGAAATAGTAATTTTAAGGTTATCATGAAATTTGGCAGCTATATAGATTAAAAAGTTATTAAAACAGTGCACTTAAAAACATCCCCCCTTTTGAATAAAAATACCACAATTCTCAATCAAGAACTAAATGCTAAAAAAACGTCAAAAGTTGCAAAAGTATCTCTATCGGTTCAAAAGTTAGAGAATTTTGACCGATGAAAAACGATTTTTAGCCACTGTGCTTCAAAAAGCAACATAAAACGTGTTTTGTTTAAAAATAAATGTACTTTGTCGTGATAAGAAAACCACCAGTTTATTTTTATAATTTGGATAGTATTGCAAAATTGTTGTAAAAAATCTTTTGACATTGGAAATATCAATGTTTTAGTTTTTTAATCTTAGTATTCAAGCAAATAAACAGTGATTTGCATTTGAATTCCTGACAGTATCAATTATCAATATATCTTCATCATTCCTATTTTTAACTCTCTTTAATTCAATTATTCTTTGAATTTTGTACGCAAATTTTGAAATTATTTGTATATCCATACTACAATAGTAGAGAGGGAGGGTATTATGCGTTTTTGCTGAAGCTTGGAATACCTTAAAATATTGGACCCAGATCCACCTTGAAGTTTACGATGCCCGTTCGTCCGTCCAATTTTTGAGTTAATTTGATAGAATGTCAAATGTTGACATATGTCTGCATATCGCATTAAAAGAAATAATTCTCACATTCTATTTGTTCAATTAATTTTTCTTTATAATCCTTAATAAAAAAATATTTTTTTTGATATTTTTATAATGATCAAAATAAAAAAATATTTTTTTTGATATTTTTATAATGATCAAAATGTTATATCGTTCTTGACACACTGTACTTGCCAGATTTTTCTCTTATGAAATATTTATTTATTTATTAGTTATCATAACTTATAAAAACATTAGAATAACTTATTAGAGCAATGGCTACTGAGGCCTTCAGCTAGATATGTTACAGAATAATTTATAAAACTATAATTAATCTAAATAATATTTACAAAATTTATACACTTAGGCGATATACATATGATACACAATTGAAATTTTTTTTTTTTTTTTATATATATATGTATATTAGACAGACTCAAGTTGTATGGAGCCGAAAAAAGTGTTTTAGTTACCCCTCTGAAAATAAAGGTTGATATGTTTTATGATGATTCCCAAAATATTTTGGTTCTAGCGTTGACCATCCGTGAGCTGGACCATTTTTTAAAAAGGTCTTTTTTCAGTTTTTCGATTTTTTTTTGTACTTTGCTCCAAGACGACATAAATAAAATTTGATATCATCGAAAAGAGTTTTTGAAGCAGCATCCAATGGTATATAAAACTTGACCACTTCCGACATACTTATTGAGATATTTAATTAAATACATATTTTCGTAAATTCAGTGCCCTGGGATAGTTGTTTATTAAGACGTTTCTTATATTCGTGTCATAAAAGTCATTGTTGTAGATGTTCTTTATGGCATGGATGACCGAGAGTGAGTCAGTGCAGTTAATATTGTTACTAGTTAGCTTTTTTAAATATTTTACTGCTTCAAATATTGCTATTATTTCCGCAGAAAAGACTGTGGAATAAGAAGGAAGTATGGAAGCTTTAATAATGGTGTTTTCAGTTGTAATGCTATATGAGAGGTTTTGATCGTTTTTCGAGCCAACTTGTAGTTTGTATACCCGTTGATAATTTCCTGAAAGAATTTTCTATAAATACTTGGCGTAGTAGTATTTTTAGGGTATTGGCTTAAAGAGGTTATGAAACAGTTCGAATGTTAATACCATGGTGGCCGAGATGAAGCGATAGTTTTGTTGTTAGGCATTATTGGGAAGTTATTAACTCTTCCAAAGTTACAAATTCTGCTAAGAATAGATTGCAAGTTGTAGTGTTATTTTGTGAATAGGTGAGTCTGAACTGTTGAGTACATAACGTAAAAGTTTAAACGTGTAAATACCTACTTGTTTCAAGTGGTATAAAACCCACTTCGAAAAGCATATTGTGGACTGGTGTGGCCCGGAGAGAAATCCTCAGGGAAGAATTAATAACAGTTTTGATCTTTTGCAGAAAAGATTTAGGTGTCCAACCATACAAATAGATACCGTAATGGATTTTTGATAATAGGGGCTTTAATAGCAGATATTACCGAGAAATTGTTGCAGTAAATTTTTTTGTTTGACAGGCATTTTATTATGTAAAATCTACGGGTTAAATCGTTTGTGATGTGAAAAATGTGGTAGTTCCAATTGTATTTAGAATTGAACATCAGACCTATGATTTTATTGTAATTGTGCCGGAGGATACGTTTGGTTGACAGGATCTTTTTTTTACAAATGTGTAAGTGTTTACATTAAGATAAGGATAGTTCCGCACCTGCGTAATTACACCAGTTTTTTATATGCTTTATCAGTGGTTCATTATTAATGGTTTGATTTTTTTCTTTTGAAAGGGTTTTTATAATATAAAAATCATCAACGTAAGCACAAAATTTGTATTCTTTAAGCGATAATAAATGCTCGCCAAGTTTGTTGTAGGAGATAAGGAGTAAAATTACCGAAAGTGGCGACCCATGTGGGATCCCATTGTGTAATGTGTATAATTTGGAATATTGATTGCCGATCTTTATTCTGATTTGCCTATTTGAAAGAAAGTTAACAATATACCATATAATGTTGGGTGCTAATCCCCATTCTATTAATTGTTGTATAATGGTATGCCTGCCTATGTTGTCAAAAGCTTATGAAAAGTCTTGTGATTCAATTGAGACATGATTTTTGTGTGAAAGTGAATTTGTAATTATGTGATCAATGAATAGGTGGGCATCCGTTACGGATTTACCCTTCCTAAACCCTAGCCGGTGTGCGCAAAGAATGTTGTTAGTAGTAACATACCACCAAAGGCGTTTTGCGGTTGTAAAGATGTATAAGTCTGTGTTTTGTTTTATCATTAAGGTTTTTTATCATAGGGTATGAAATTCTATCAACACCGGGAGTTTTACCTCTCAATTTGCCTAGAGCAAATTCCAACTCAGTGATAGTAATATTTCCCTCAATTGCAATTGACTCTTCGGTGAGGTTAGATACCGTACCGTTATCTAATACAGAATATTTATTTGATCTGAATTAATAGAAAAATTCTGGTCATTTGATTCCGAGGACCAGTATTGTCCGAATTCTTCAGCTATAGATTGTGTGTCAGATAGAGATTGATTTGGGTTCGAAACTCAGTGAAGGGTGTGAAATGCTTGTGGTAGGTTGAGGCCACAGAAAGTTCTGATATTTGACCATATTTTATTGGTGGGGTTTCTGGATTAATTTCTGCAGTAAAGGTTGAAATTTACGTGCTTTTAGCTTTAGTTTCCTTTTAAATTTGGCTACTGCCCTTTTAAAGTTTACGATATTAACTGTATTAATATTTCGTTTTATTATGCCCCATAAACTGTTTTTTTCTTTTTTTAATTCATTAAGATGATTGTTCCACCAAGGAACCGTTTTTTTTATGGAAGGATTTATTTGTGAAATGGAGTTGTTAGCGCTTTGAAGTATGATTTTTTCAATATTTGCGGCTTCTTGATTAATGTTATTGCTAAAAGGAAATTTCAATGAGAGCTCTTTGAACTTTTTCCAATCTGCTTTAATTGTGATAATTTTTGGTCTAGGTTTAGAAGAGTTGGCTTGAGGTGAAATGAAAAGTTTAATGGTTATGGGGAAATGATCACTTCTATGACGGTCATCTTCTGTTTTCCAATTAGATTGTGTTTTTAAGTAGGGAGAACCAAATGATAAATCTATGTGTGTGAGGGACTGATGGGTACTGTAGTGTGTTGGTGAGCCATCATTAAAAACTACAAAATTAGATTGGAAGATATAATCATTTAAGGTGTTACCCCTAACGTTATTTGAGGCAGACCCCCATAGGGAATGCCAACTGTTAAAATCTGTTATAAGGACATTATTGTCGAATTGGTTAAACTTATTTTTTAATGTTGTTATATTGAAATTAATTGAAGGAGGAATGTGTATGTATTAATGATTGTAAATTTGTTTTTGGCTTGAATAGTAGCACCGACTGAATCAATTTCATAAGGTAGAGTAAGGAGGGAGTATTGAAGTGAGTTGTGTATTAAAAGGGCAACTCCACCATACGAATGGGTTGCAGAATTTTTGAAAAATACTTTGTAGTTTAGTGGTATTGGAAGACATGACTGGGAGTGAAAGTGTGTTTATTGTAGTGATATTATTTTTGGATTATATTTTTTATAAGTAACTGAAGTTCATGATAGTTGTTCGTATATCCTTTGATGTTCCATTGAATGCTCATGGTAGAAGAAATTTTAAATGTAAATAGAATTAACAATAATTAAAAAAGAAATAAAAAATTACATAAAAGAGAAAAAGGAAAGTATAGTAGTAAAAAAGAAAACCAATGTATGTAACGGAGAAATTTCCCCATAGAGTTTGACAAAAAAACTCCATGGAAGTAGACTGCGGCAGTTCCGAGGACCGCGGGGGCGGACCAAAACAAAACAATCACTCTAGCATCATGTTCTCATCGTCGCTGATATCAATTTTATCATTTAAAATATTCTTCAGATTAAGTTTACCTGTGATTTTTAGTTTATTTTTTGATTGTGCCTTTAGCCGATTGGGTGTATTTCTAGGAAGTATTTTGGTTGATCCCCCCGATCTTAAAGAGTAGGAGGATTGATCAATATGATCCAGAATAATGAATTGTGGTTGAATGCTGGTGGAAGTATTTTTTTGTGGGTTATTGTTGATAACAGTTTTATATACAGCAGGTTTAGAAGTAGTTTTGGTATTTGTAGAGTTTTCCGAATACTTCAGAATGGGATCATCATAGCTAACCAGTTTAGAACGCCCAGACGTTGTACTATTGGAGCTGGTTACCATTGAAAAAGAAGTATTTTTGGTTGATTGTTTTTTATTGCAAATTCGTTCAGCGTTTAGGACTGTCAAGGACTCTGATAGCTTGAATTTCCTTATGTTTTAGAAAGATTGGCAAATTGTTATCCTTAGCAGTGTGTTTGTACTCAGTAATGCAATTTTCTTTGCAATTGATGCAGCAAATTTCATATATTTCCTCAGTAATATGGCTGATGTTGCCACAGGAGTAGCATATTTTTTGATTTTGACAAGTTTTCTGAACGTGCCCGTAATGAAGGCAGTTGTTACATTTCATTGGTGGAGGAATGTATGGACGGATATAAATTTTTTGATAACCTAAGTAAATGTATTCTGATAGATCAATAGCCGAGAAAGTCAGTACTAAAAGACCAGTTTCTTTTAGGTTTTTCTTTTCAATTCGCAAAATTTTTTTTACGTCGGTCACTTTTTGGCGTGCTAAATTTGATTGTATTTCGTCTTCCGGAATATCTTATAGAACAACTGAATAAATTACACTTTTTGAATAGTTCAATTTGTGTTCAGTAACTTCAACCTTGATATCTGCATTAATAGCCGTCAACTTAATAAGTTTATTAGCTTGAATGGAGTTTTTGGTTTTAATAAGCAAAGTGCCATTACGTAATTTTTTGCATTCGGATACTTCGCCGTCACAGACAGAATCGATCACTGATTTAATTAGAAATGGGGAGACATTTGAAAAGGTCTTATCACTACCTACTCGACTAATCGAAAGGTAAGTAGAATCGCTAAGATTAGCTGGCATTCTTTTAAAAAATTCAAAATTTAAGCCGTGCCTCAATTGATTATTTTTATTGAAACATCAGGTGGTTTATTCATGATTTTTTCGATGTGCAATAAACATCTATAATATGCTTTTTGATTTTTCCTTATTTCGTTGATACCCTTAGTTTTAATAGAACAGAACAATTTGTTATTGTTTTTATACCCTTCACCGAAGGTAAAAAGGGTGTTTGTCACTCCGTTTGTAATTTCTACAATATTGATCTAAGACCATATAAAGTATATACATTCTGGCTACTAATGAGAAGGGAAGTTCAAATCCGGTTGGCCGCCTGTCCGACCGTTGAAATGGGTTTTCCGAAGACCCGAGATATGATGAAGGCTAGGTTGTTATACATTTATGTCACATATAGTCCGGAATTGTTTGCTATTGAAATTCAGGAAGATCGGTCCATAAATGGCTGAGATATGAGCAAAAAACCACGAATACCTTTAATTTTTCCCAGAAATCCCATGTTGTTGTTGTTTTTTAAATTCTTTTTTTCTGTATATCTCGAGAACGGCAAGAGATAGTGCTTTCAAATTTGGTACAAACATCTTGATTGCCAATACACCAACTCTCTAAGAAAATGGGCGGGATTGGAGAAGTGGGTGTGGAACTTCCCATACATAGACGTTATACATTTCTGTATATCTGGAGAACGAAACGAACCAAAATTCCCAAATTAGGTACAAACATATCGGTTATCAATATAGAGCATCCCACAAAATATGGGCGGGATTGGAAAAGTGGACATGGTACCTCCCGTACAAAGACATTATTAAAAATACTCTAAATTTTAAATTTTAGGGCTCTAGTATGACATATGAACACGTTTTATATATTTCCCGAAAACCCTGAAAGTTTTTTCCCAGAAATGGAAGAGTAATGCCCAAAATAAAATTTTTTTTTTTAACATACCCATTTTCGGAAACAATAGATCTTCTCGAGTCCAAGTTTTGATACTAATGCTTTTTTACTGTACAACTGCTGTGCAAAGTTTGCATTTTTGAGCACGAGCTAAATTTTAAAAGTTTCATAAACGCACATAAAATACTTAGCAAAAAAAGACATGCAAAAGAAATAGTAAATGCATGGGTTCTTAGGATAACGCACTGGCTCTTTTTAGGGGAAACATGCATGATTTTAACATAAGCGTGTCATTGGCGAGCATGGATTCGCATTTAGGTAAACGGCTCGTCATTAAAAAGACTGCTCAAAACCAATGAAAGTTCAGTGATTAGATTGGGGTTTTCACTGATCTGGAATATTAATTGAAGTGAGTGCGAATGGAAACCAATGAATGTTCAATGATTCCAATGCGTATTTTCATTGGTGCTCAATATTAATTTTAATATGTATTATGGAATCTATATATGTATATAAAAGAAAGTGGCGTTAGTTACTACGTTTATAACTAAAGAACGGCTGGACCGATTTCGATGATTCGTACCAATTCGGAATGGTCTCTGACCAAGTAAGAAGAATAGCAAAAAAAATCTAAAATAGGTGGCGCCATTGAAAATTACTCAGTATGAATTAAATCGTAAACTCTGCATTTGACGATGCTATGATCTTTAGCAAAGTTGTTGAGCATGAGCCGGCGAAGGTTTATACGTTGATATGACCAATTTCAGACAGGTGGCGCCACTGAAAATGACTCGAAATTAGTTAAATCATAAACTGTGCATTTGATCATGCTATAATCTTTAGCACAGCTGTTGAGCATTAGCATACAAAGGTTTCTAGGTTGGTATGACCAATCTCCGATAGGCGGCACCATTGAAAATTACTTAAAATAAATTATATCATTTGATCATGCTATGGTCTTTAGTAAAGTTGTTGCGCATGAGCCGGCAAAGGTTTCTATGTTGGTATGAACAATTTCCGACAAGAAGTGCCATTGAAAATGAATCAAATCGTAAGCTATGCAATTGATCATGCTTTGATCTGTATCAAAGTAGTTGTGCATGAGCCGACGGAGATTTCTAAATTGATGTGTTTAATCTTTAATATATATATATATAAAAGAAAGTGGCGTTATTTACTACATTCATAACTAAAGAACGGCTGGACCGATTTCGATGATTCGTACCAATTCGGAATGGTCTCTGGCCAAAAATGTCTAAAATATTCCAGAAAAAAGAAATTATAAAGAAAATTAATTTTCTCATACATTTTGTATGGAGTGATGTCACAGAAGTAGTGCTGACAAATTCTACTACTTTTCAATACTCGATACTACTCAATACTTTTCATTTGGGTACTCAATACTACTCAATTTCTATTTCAATAGTTTACTTATAATTCACATTTTCATATTCTTTTTTTTTTTTTTTTTTTTTTTAATAAAGATAAATTATCTGCACCGAATATCACCCGTACTTCTTTCTGTATCTGTATTTTAAATATGCACAAAAACAATACTTTTCTAGGCAAAACAACGTTTGCCAGGTCAGCTAGTGTATTATAAATGAAATTAAAAAAAACAAGAAATATTATTAAAACAAGGAATTTTTTTTTTTAATAAATGTATATTTCAGTCTGTGCTTTAAATTATTAGAAAATAAAACAGTAAGGTACATATATATGCATAAATAAGTTGTTTTAAGTTCATTAGCAAAATTAAATTAAGAAGTAACTTATAATTAGAAATATTTACGAATTTTCTTATTTATATATTTATTATTAACATATTATAGTGTTTTTCGAAAAAATCGCTTTCACTTTAGTAGCAGACGTTGTATTTTCCTTCGAGGAACGTTTTTTCTTCTCTTTGCAGTAGTGATTTTTTGCAAATTGCAATGCATCTCTAATATCTGCTTTAAACGACTTATCGGTACTGCATTCACAATATGTTCCAGCTGTAGTTTAAAGGAATCAGAATTAGATGTATATATTTGTATATAAAAGATAAATTTAATGCTTACCAAATAAAACATACATAAATTTGGGGAAATTTAACAGACGCAATTTGTTGTGAGTCCCATCCAAATTATACAAATCTAAAATTTCCAGGGTTATGATCTCTAACAAACCTTTTATTAGACCCAGTTGACCACAAATTGTTTATTGCTGATGCGATCTATGTGAAATCATAAGAAATTTGGCAGATAATTTTACATATTCTTTTCCATTTACATATTCTTTTCCATTTTCTTCATTAAGTAAGTCTTCATCCATCTTCAATTCATCAACAGATGAAATTGGAAAATGTTTTGTATGTTCGGGAACATTACTTTTTAGGCAGCTCTTCATAGCAGCGGTGTTTTCTGCTATTACATTTAATATGTAAGATTACTGCTCATTTTTACTTGCCGTTTGGATTAATTTTTCACAAATATATAAAACTTTAAAGCTTTCCTAAATTTTTTTCATTACACTTTAAATTAACGCGTCTGAAATTTTCCAGAAGTTTAAAATTAGTGATATTTGTTTAGTTACATCTGACTACCCACAGATAATAAAAAGTGAGTAGTCATGATGTTTTACAAAGTAAACAATGTATGTATGTGGAATTGAAAATTAGTTTTCAAAAAATACTTAATATTATTTACATGTAATATTATTAAAATTTTAATTACAATATTATCACTCTCATCAAGAATTTTGCAAACTTAACAATTTGTTTAAAATATGGCTACCCAAATTGTTTGTTTTAATAAACACAACACTATTGATCTAACATAAAGATTAGTGTTTTAAAATTTATATTTTTAAAAAGCTCAAAAATCAAAATACTAACTGCCGTATTCATAAAAAACTAAATTGGATATGAAATCTATTTTAAGGAAAATTTGTATGGAAATTTTGTTTTAAAATACGTTTGAAATCTATTTTATTTTTTATGAATACAGCAGTAAATCCTAATATTATTTTTCTTAAAGAAAAAACTTCAGACATTAATAGATATTGAAATTAATTTTTAAATTTGATATTGATAAAAAATTAAACATAATAAACAATTTAAAAGTTAATTAGTGAACGTAAGCTTTATTTAAATTTCTTCGTATAGTTTGCAAACAGCAAATGCGTATTTTTAAATCCGCTAAGTTGTCAATTACCATATATATGTATCTGGCAACAGTGGATACAACATAAAAAGCGGAAAAAAAGATTAACTATTTTGCAAATTTTTTTATAATTTCTTTTAATATTATTATTTAATTGATAAACGGCGACAAAAGCATAATTGCTATAGCAATTGTTGATTCTACGTGGATACTTACTGTCCTTCCTTGGCGATGGATGGTGATGACGACCTACCTTCTGGTAGCCAGCCTCCGGGCGAAAGAATCGGTGATGTTGACGAAGACAATTGTACCAAGAGAAGGCGGGTGGATGGTTCTTGTTCACCAGTTAATGTTGATGTGTCAGGCCTAAATGAGCCTAACAGGAGAAACAGATTTGCAATCCTCGCAGATCTAGAGATTGAAAGCAATGGGTCAAAAAAAACAGAAAAAACTGCCGGGATGACATTCTGTCCACCTATCTTTCTATATAACGTAAATATTCAACACCTGGTAAAACAACTGAGAATATTTCTCCAAAAATTTCATTTAAAATAAAAAATGTCAACCAACACAAAAGTAAGTTGTACGTGTCAGATGTAAATGTGCATTTGGAAATGATGGCTCTTTTGAGAGATAAAAAGATAAATTCATATTCATTTACTCCAAAGGAGCACAAACAAATATCACTGGTTTTACGTGGTATGTATCATGGTACAAATATTACTGAAATCCAGTCGGCAATAGACGTGATAATTCCAGGCGTTGTGGCAAAAGTTTCTAAATTTAACACAACATTTTCTTCCAAAAATAAGGTAGACTCGGGCCTATTTCTAATTTCTCTGCTACCGGGTAAAAAGTTAAATGACGTTTCCCACATTAAATATTTGCTTAACCAATGTATAATATGGGAAAAGCCTAAGAAAAAAGAACAAGAAATACAGTGTCGTAGATGTCAATTATGGGGACACATAGCTAAAAATTGCAACGCGGAGTATAAGTGTGTTAAATGCAATCAACAACATTTGCCAGGGGAGTGTCCTAGAAATGCACTCAAAGATACTGATCCAAGTTGCATTAACTGTGGGGAATCCGGTCATCCTGCTAACTGGAGAGGTTGTTCGTACTACAAAAAATACGTCTCCAACAAAAAAGAGCGTATAATTAAGACACGTGAAGCAAAAACTATTGCGTCATATAACGTCAACAGAGCTATACCAGTAGCACAAGTTACTCCCGGTACGTCATATGCCAGTCATTTTAAAACGCAACAGATATTACAACAAAGGCCCTCGCTAGTGGAGGAGTTTATGAATTTAGCTCATTCCTATTTGGAACCTGAACTAACTCTAGAACAAGAAATAAAAAATTTTCTTGCCAACCGTAACAACATGTCTGATAACGACATCAAAGCAGAGTTTTTGCGCCTTTTCTACAAAGTCAAAAAATCTTATCCCTAAATTCATAAAGTTTATGACATTCAACGTGAGATCACTTATAGACGCCAGTAGACGAATTGATCTAAATAACACATTGATTTTCAATAAAAATTGACTTTGGTTTTTTTCAGGAATGCCATTTAAAAAAAAATAAAAAAGTAACTCTCAAAGGGTACAATTTTCTATATGACAACTCTCCCATTGGAGTTGGTATTGCCATAAAGGAAACTATTTCATACAATCATTTCAACATAAGTGGTCTTGGTTTCTTTGGTAGTTTTATTAAAATTGAATTAAACTCAAACAACATAAGTAAACAAATTTTAACTGAGTCTCTTTACATTCCCTGCAATTTTCCAATTACAGATCTGTACAATGGACTAAATAAAATTTTAGATTCTGCAAGTAGTTTCGACGGCTTTATTTTAGGCGGGGACTTAAATGCTAAGCACGCCGAATGGGGAGATATCGCAGAAAACTCTAATGGTAAAACACTACACAATTGGCTTCAGGACCATTCTATGGAGATATTTCGTCTTTGTGATAGTACACCATCGTATCCCAATGGTTCATCATTCCTAGACCATTTTCTTGTTAGTGCTAGCCTGATAAACAACAGTGATCAAAACTTTAAAACATCAACACTTCCATCGTTTTCTGACCACTTTCCAGTAATGCTTTAATTGCAGTTTGATTCGTCCGATCTTACCCTGCGAAGTCCTCGTCTTTATACTTCCTACAATGCCACTAACTGGAGCCATTTTAAGCGGGATATGGAAATTTCTTTACTAAGCTTTATGCCATCTGAAAATAGAAGTTTGCAAAATATTGAAATAGATGATTTAATAAATGAGTTTGATTCCAATTTTAAAACAGTTCATAACATGCACTTAAAGACAATAGAGTTAAAAAATAATAAGATCCCACTGTCAGAAAATGTAAAAAAATTTTATTCTATAAAACATAGATGGCAAAAGGAGCTAAAAAAAATTTTCCATCGTACCGGAAATAGACTTAGCTTTGAGTATAACATTCTATCAAAGCAAATACAACTGTTAAAGACTATTATAAAGGATCTTGTTAACATAGAGCAAGCTAAGAAATTTAATGAAAGGCTAAAAAAATATAAAACCGGGTCCTTCAGCTTTTAAAGAAGTGTATAAAGTAGTGGACAAAAGAAAATCTCCATTTTGTCAACAAATAATACGTAACAACAGAATTATATCTGATGACGCAGAAAATGCGGATCTCTTTCGTGAATATTATTCGTCCGTTTATTCAGAAAAAGTGCCTGAAAGAGCATTCACCGGTTTGGAGGACCGAGTCTCTGCGTGCGTCAGTGCTACTCCTCATCAAATTTATTCTTTTGGTTCCTCTTTTAATTCCCTGGAAAGTAATGATGTATATCACTTTACCAATGTTGAAGTAATAAAGTCAATAGTAAAAACTATAAACAACAAAAAATCATTTGGTTTTGATGGTATCTCCAATTTTATGATTAAGAAGCTTCCGGACATCTGCTTTAAATTTCTGACCATCGTATTCAATAACTGCCTAAACAACTCCTACCATGTGAAAATCAGCAAAGATTCTGCCTCTCAAGAAAAAGGAGAATAGTAACAGAGTAGATGACTTCCGCCCTATATCAATGTTATCCAATGTTGGTAAAATATTTGAACATATTTTGAAGATGAAACTTGAGTGTGAATTTGTGATCAATCCAATTTCGGATTTCCAATTTGGCTTTAAACGCTTTCACTCAACACAAAATGCACTTTTGAAATTTCAAAGTGATATAGTCAATAATTTGAGGAGCAGGATATGTACCGTCGCTATATCACTTGACATCGAAAAAGCGTTCGATTCGTTAGTTGATCTTGGCACTGATCCGTTTTTGGTGAAAATGTTCCTCAGCTATCTATCGGATCGTAAATTCAGCGTTCAAATCAACGACTCATCTTCCAGCTTCGGAGTTGTAAAAAGTGGGGTCCCCCAGGGGAGTGTTCTAGCGCCATTTTTATTCAACCTGTTCCTTCATGATTTTCCACATAGTTCTGGTAACTCAAATGCTATTCTTTATGCAGACGATTGTATAATATACTCCCATGATGAATCACCCATTCAGGCATTAAATAATGCTGCTTTTCATCTGGGCTTAATCAACGTTTTCTATCAAACATGGGGCATAAAGATAAATGCTGCCAAATCTGAAGCTATAGTGCCACAGAGTAAACTCTTACAACTTTCTCTTAATGGCGTTGAAATTCCCTTAAAATCAAAAATAAAATACCTTGGGGTCAACTTTAACAAGTTATTTAAATTTAACGAGCATGGTAGATCTATTCTGAACCGAGCCAGGCGAATTTCGGGTATGCTTTCCAGTTTGCTGAATAGTAAATATCTCCCTCAGAATACTAAGCTACTGCTGTACAAAGTAGCCATAAGGTCAACTATAGTATATGCTTTCCAATCTGGTTCTCTATTTCGCCAATAGTGGCCAAGGAGTTGGAAATATTCGAGCGGGGGATTCTGAGGAAGTGTATCAACAAAAACTTCGAGTCCTATTCAAAAAGATTTTCTAATAAATACATCTACGTAAACTCAGCCGTAACGCCACTCTGTAGATACGCATTGGAGCTACAAAAAAAATTTGTGGACAGACTTTCCATCCACGAGAACGTCCTAATGAATGAAATAGTAGATCTGGAAAATAACACTAACTGGTCATCTAGCTCTTACCTCTCCCCTATTGGAGTGGTCTTGGAGAAATTGGAGGATGTCATTGGAGGTCAGTCAAGAATGAAAATTATCAATAACAATTTTAATTAATTTTCCATGTTGTAAAAATTCCTTTCTTCATAAAAATAATTTAATGAAAATTAAATTTAATGAACTTAAGCCTAATTAAAAATAGTAAAAATTTGGATTAAAACCCATGAATAGTTCAACAAAATAACCACAATACTAATTATTGTTAAAGCTAAGGCACAAGCTCTATGTGTTCATTTGTCCTTCAAGTTGTGCTGAAAAATATCAACAAGAAAAAAGAAAGACAAAAACATGATAAACAAAATATGTACTTTGGACTTCAAGAAGAATTCTTGACAAAAGTACGAAAAAACAGAAGTAAGGAAAACATGTGAGATCAATTAAAAATGGATAATCATTCAAAAAGCAAATTTCGATCTATCAAAGGTTAAAATACAATTTGGTTTAAGGATTGATGTTTGACTACTGACGTCAGCAGTCATCGATGGCTGCGAGTGTAAAACGATTTCTTTTATATCAGAAGTTATTGCATCAGAAAATTAACTGCTGCAATAATTGCAAAAATTTGCTGGAGAGCTGCGGCATCACTGCATAAAAAAACTTTTGACCTATCAGAGTTATGCCAAGTTTCTTACAAGTGATGCTTTTACAAACATTAACAGCGCAACGCCACAGAACTAACGCAACGCCAAAGAATAACATTGAAAGCACAAATAATGTCATAAATATTTTGTAATTTTGTTGTTGCTTTCTACAGAAATACACATTAGCGGAGTTCAGTGTGAAGTGCAAATGGTCTTGCGAAAGAGCAAATGTTCCCGTTAGATTTCATAAAAAAGCTATGAAATTTTGCACTTGCTCTTTCGCAAGACCATTTGCACAAAACACTGAACTCCGCTATAGCGTCTTAAAATTTCAAACGCTCCATTGCTTGTGTCGTTGAAAATTTTAAAACGGTAAATGACAAAATATTTATGACATTGTTTGTGCTATCAATGTTATTGTTTGGCGTTGCGCTGCGTTGTACATGATTAGGGCCTAAACTTTAATGATGCGCAAGTGATGCGCAACAACTGCATTTACGAACGTACCCGTGATTTCACACCAGCCTTTCAACCTACCTACCTATATGATTCTAAACCACGTAGCATAATTCTGTTCTGGCGAACATGATTGGCCATGGGTCCCAAATAGGATACACTCTCAAGAATTTGTTTTTAAAATATTATGTTGTAGGGTATCATATGTTTGGGTTTGACCGACTATACTCATTTTTTGTTTTAAGTTTTTGTATACATACATATAAAAAAATATTTCATACCTTGTAAATACGTTTTCCAAGAGTAGGTTTTATATGCGTCCAAGTGCAAATTAAAGACCGATCTTCACCAAATTTTGCAGTTTGATTTCTAGCCCTCCCCATTATGATAGCGTTATAAATTGGCATATGGTAATTATTGACAGTGTGATTCCTAGTCCTATAAAACTATGACGTAAAACATTTTATATGATAGCAATATTTATTACGGTTTTAGACGTACAGTATGATTTATAGTCATATAGAACTACTTTGTGCAAAATCTAATATCATGCCGAGCGTTATGCCACCTGTTGTGGTAGTTTTCTAACAAAATTGTCCATTTTTTAGGGTGGTGGTTCTACATTTGTATTTACAACTCTGATCCAACTAATCGAATTTTACAGTTGTACCCCTCTTCTTGATATAAAAGTAGCTTCTGCAGAGTCAAATAAAGATAAATATTTGTTCTAGGGGTTATGTCACAACGATTTACTTCGATAATGTTCTATTTGCAGTTAAACTGGCAAAACTTGAAATGACACCACTAAATAAATGAACAAATTTCACATAAAAGGGAACAACTCAAAAAGCTTGTTATTTGTTATTACAAAAATAAATACCATTTTATACTTCATAAGCTCAAATTAGACGTGACATAACCATAATCACACAAAACAGCTGTTTAAACCAACCTTATGGGCAACACTGTATTTGATTATAGCTGACTAAACATAATACCCAGTCTACAACTGACATCAAATGCTTAACATTAACACTAATACGATGTTAGCGTTAAGTATAGACTCATCATGTTAGAAGTTTTCTCATGTTATAACACGGTTGTCAGTGCAAATATTTTAACAACGGTTTTATAACATCATGTTATAACAGCAAGTCATGTCTGTTGTAGACGTGGAGTAATGCCATAATTTTTTCAACTTTCATTGTAAATAAAAATAAAAAAAACAGTTTTTTGCTTCTACTGAATATTTGTAAATTTTAATTGATTTTTTTCGTGGAAGTCTTTCATGATCGCAAATACGTGGAAAGGGGAAAATTACGAGGGTAAAATTATTCACGATAGGGGTGAATAACGAATAAAAGGAAATATGAAAAGACATTTGTTAATTTTAAATAAGAATTGCATATTCCAACGTGCATAAAAGAATTTATTTTAACTGTAATTGTCAAGTGGTCGAATTTCGGACACCTGGCGGTCCTTGTAATAATAATTGTCTCTCGAGCTTTATTTTAATTCGTTTTTGCCTTTTTGGGTCAAATCCTTCGATTGAACTGAAACTTTTCACATTTTTTTAATCTCAAAAAAAGTCGGTGACTGGCTGACCTTTTGACATTTCCAAGATAAGTATGCAATCGGCAAAGGTTATTTTCTACCATAAAAGATAATTTAGAAAATAAGGAAGAAAATAAGGAAGAAATTTAGGGAAAAAAAAGAGGTGGCAACGCTATGCCTGAGTAGAAGTGTATTTTTTTATACGGCTGATCAATTTGTCTTCTTTTTCTTAAATTGCTGCATACTTTTGAATGAATTAAAATAAATTAAAAATAAATTAAAATTTTTGCTTTTAATTATATTTTCGGGTGAATATTTTGCTGAGAATCTACGGCGTATTGCTAAATTTGTGCAAAAAGAAATTGTGTTTTTGCTGGTTTTTTTTTTTGATGTTTGTTGTTGCTGCTGCTGTTGGTTGAAAGCTTGTCGCCATTTTCTTATTTTTCGCCGGTAACTATGCCGTCTTCAAAGACTTTTAAATGTGGAGGCTGTGCTGATAATATTACCAAAACCCAAGCCAGCATACAATGCCGTAGCTGTATGTTATGGCTGCATGTTTCATGTTCTGGGGTATCGGACAAAGACTGCCGCTCTTAAAGGAAATAAACATTTTTCGTATACTTGTTCAAGCTGTAATAAATGTCCTCCGTCCAGAATTGATACCTCCGTCAAGGATGATATAAATGCCCTTAAAAGCTTAACTGACAATTTTATTAAAAAAGTTGATATGGAGCAAACATCGACGAAGAACAACTAAGGCCGACAATGAGCAGTGCTGTATTAAGCAAGCGCTTGCTGATTCTGTGGATGGCTTGAGGTCGGATATTGCTTCTTGCTGTAGGGAGATGAAATCTGAGGTAATTGACTGCAACAAGCTCATTAAACATATTGATGCCTCTGCCTCTGCTAAAATCTCTGCATTAGAAGAGGAGAATAATATTTTACATCGCCGCCTGAATCGAGCTGATAGTGTTGTTAATGGTCTGCCCGCTGGCATTGGAAACCTTATTGACCCGATTAAGAAAATTGCTTCGTATTATAATATATCAGTATCAGCTAATGATATACATCATGTTTGTTACATTAATAATCGGAAGTATATTCTTGTCAAATTCAATTGTGTTTTCCTTCGTGACAGTATAATGGCTGCATATTTTAGAACTCGTTCCATTAAGGTACGCGATATTGTGGAAGGAAATATTGATTTGAGAATCTATTTGAATGATCACTTTGGACCTGTTGCTAGTAAACTGAATGCCATTTGTAGAAAGCTGCTTCACAAAAAGTTAATTAATAAATTCAGAATTCAGAATGGTGACAGGTTAAAATTTAAATTGACTATGGCCGATGGTAGTGATGTGGTGTACAATATGGCTGGATCCGCTTCATTAATTGATTTTTGGTTAGTCAGTGATATTTCTTTGGTCTCTTTATCTGATCAAATGCAATGTTCTATTTCACATCATGAATTGATATTTTCTTCTTTTAGTGTTAGAGCTGATCGTCTTGTTGAATATTATGAATATCGTGATTTTAATTCTATTGATTGGGATGGCCTTCTTCTATGTTTGCAATGATGCTTTTGATTTTGATAACTTAAATAATTTTGGTAATTCCTTTTCATTTTATTGTGTAAATGAATATGAATTACTTGATGCGTTTGATAGGGTTAATTCTAAATCAGTTGGTATTGATGAAATTCCAATTAGATTCATTAAATTAATTTATCCATTTATGTCGGAATACATATTATTTTTTGTAAATACTATATTGACCTCTTCCAAATTTCCTTCTTATTGGAAAACTGCTAGGGTTGTTCCAATTCCGAAATCAAGAGTGGTTCATGGACCAGAGGATCTTAGACCGATCTCGATATTACCTGCTTTGTCTAAAGTGGTTGAACATATAGTGAAGATCCAAATTCTTAATGAAGTTTCTAATTCTATTTATGTTAAGCAGTTTGCGTTTCGGAAAGGCTTTAATACGATTTTCCTGCTTCTTACTTGACTGATAATATTAGGCAGAATGTGAATGAGGATACTCTTAGTTCTCTTATTTCTCTTGATATTTCAAAAGCATTTAACTCTATTGACCATTTTATTCTTATTAGGAAACTTAATAATGAATTTAATTTTTCGAAAACGGCTTGTAGACTTATACTCTCTTACCTTGAAAATCGGTCTCAATTTTTAGTTTTGAATGGGATAAGTTCCGCATTACGAACACTTTCTTCTGGAGTACCTCAAGGTTCTGTTTTAGATCTTCTTTTGTTTACTTTGTATATAAACAGATTACCTTCTTATGTTAACTCTGGAATGTGTGATTCTTTTTTATTTGCTGATGATGTTTTTCTGCTTTTTAAGGGATCTTTTGATTTTCAGGATGTTTTTGAGAATAATATTAACTTTTGTCAAAAGCGTGTTCTTGAGTGGACTTCCAATAACTCCTTAACTATTAATCCTTCTAAAAGCAAGGCCATTATGTTTGGCCCTACGAATCGGTTTATTCTAGAAATTGATATTTGTTTGGATGATGTGCGTATTGATTTTGTAGATAGATTAAAATGTTTTAGACTCCAGACTTTCTTTTAGTTATCATATTGATTTGTTGAATTCTAGACTCTATGGTATGTTACGTAGAATTTATTCAATTAATTTGTATTTGCCTTTTCGTATCAAAGCTAGATTGTCGTGGGCCTTGTTAATATCTCAAATTGGCACATGTGCGATGCACTTGAAAAGAATTAATCGCTTGATTAACGTGGTCGTACGTTTTGTTTATAGTATTAGGCATCGAGATCATATTTCTCTTTTTTTTAAGGATTTTTTTGGCTTAACTTTTGTGGACCTAATTAAATAACGTAGTTTAGCGTTTTTCTTTAAAGTTATAAGAGATAGAAGACCACTACCCTTATTTAATTCTTTTATCTTCTCGCGTTCGAATAGGAACCCACAACTTTTGATTCCTAGAATTTCTTCTACCTTGTTTGAAAGATCTTTTAGGATTAGGATTGCGAGGTGGTGGAATCAACTACCTTTTGAATTGCGTATCTTTTCCCACTCTAATAATGTTTTTCGTTTAAAACTCTTGCGTTTTTTGACTGTATGATTTTTGTATTCAGGAACTATCTTGCTAGTATATAGACATCCATATTGGTAATTATGCTTATGTAGGGATGTATACGAGTGTGGGTATGCACTAAGATTTGTCATATTTTCTGTACTGAATTGGACCGTTACTTTACTTTTCATTAATTAAATTTTTAATTATTCTGTATATTGGCTGGGGAGCTAATGTTTAAAATGGTAGGGATGTTTTTATTTTTAGGAGGCTGGCATTTATTTAAAATTTTGTTTTTGTATTATATTGAGTATTATGTAGTTTTAAAATCTTAGGTATTTTTTTTAATGGTATGTAATATTTTTATATTGGCCATGGAGGCTTTATATTACATGTTATAAATAAATAAATAAATTAGAAATGTACATATATTTTAAGGTATTTAATTCAATACAGCACAAATACAGAATATTAAATAAAATACATAACGATTTTAGACTTTTTAATAAAAAATAGAACAGAGTTTTACAATACAGTACTGCTCTGTATAATACAGAACGGATGGTAACCGTATGTAGATATAGTCGACTTAAGAATGCAAAACTGTAAATTTTAAAACTTTTAACCAAAAATACCATTAACAAAAAAACCATAACAATTTAAAATGTTGGAAAATAGGTACATACCTAATAGGTTTTACATATTTCCATAAAAAAATGTTATAGTGTACCTTCCACATTATTCTAGAAAAAATCACCGTCCCAAAAATAGCATAGATAAAACCAAAAATCTCATAAGTTTTTGAATTCAAACTCTTGTATTCTCGGTTCTAAATATTTTTAAAAACCGTGTTAAAAAACTGGACCGATTTATGCCAAATAAACCAATTGTGTACATGTAGGCTGAGTTTCAAAACAGCACAATACTCCTCAGCAAAAGTAAAAAATTTATCAAGTTTAACGATGTAGTTTCCTTTTTGTGTGCGCATCGATAACTTTTTTGGTGCATTTCGAGACAGATAACATTGTAAAATTCTACCTGATAGTATTTTGGAATGCGAGCTTTTGTATATCAGTATCGAACATTAAAGTTCGCACTGAAAATTTCTATGAAAAACAGAGTTTAGAAAATATTGTCATATAATATTCTATACGAACATTAACGTTCGATATTGTTGGACAGGCAGTTAATTCTTACTATTTAAAAATTTAGATAACCTTAAAATTTTTTTGTTGAAATTGTTAAATTAAATATTTACATTAAATTTATAAAAAGTTAATTCCCGTCACACGCTATACACAAATAATTGTCTATGTGATTGTTGTTATGTTTTTGCACTTTTGCTTTTTCGCAAGGGTGCAACTTGTAACCTTAAAGTATTACTATCCAATTTGACATAAAACATTCTGCTGGTGTCTGATAATTATTACACAAAATTAACTTAATTGCTAGCCAAAGGATAGTTAAATTAAAACATGTTACATGAGCATACAAGATAATCTGGTAGTGTTTAGAATTATCCCTAAGAATATGTACATAAATATAGCTTCAATGTTAACCAAAGGTTGGCTTAAGCAAACATTTTGAGGGATTCGGACTATTGAAAAAAGCTTTATATAATGAAATTTGACTCATAGAAGCATATTCGAAAAAGTGTTTAATATTTATAATTTTCACAAAAAGAATCTGGGAACTTAGTTAATTTTCTTAATATTTGTTTCTCTAATTTGCAGGAAAATTTGCTGGCTTTGCTCGTATGAGCGCTCAATCGCGACGAGATCTAACCCAACCATCCTGGGTTTTACCACCAAGTATTTCGGCTAAAGCTTTAGGGGGTGTCATCGAAATCGATTGGATTTGTCGTAAAGAGTTATCGTTTAATTGTACCTCTCATTTATACAATTCATGGAACGAAGGTAAACCAGTGAAAATTGGACGTGATGGTCAAGAGATTGAACCTAAAGTGGGAGCTGAATTGTGTCGCCTATTTCCCGAAGATGAGAAAATTGAATTAACCCCCATTTTACGTAAATCAAAGGAAACAGCCAAGATGATGAGAGAAAAGGGTATACGTGTGATTTATAAGGCCCCTAAAAGTCTATCATCACGCGGCGGAGGTGGTGGTCGTGGAAATCACCATTATCGTAGTGGTGGCGATCGTCGTGAAGGTGGTGGTCCTATACGTCATAAAAGATCATATGGTGCTCCACACCGCCCATACAAATTACCACATATGGGACATCCAGGTTCAGGTTATAAACGTGGTGGCTCACCCTATGGTCGTGGTGGGCCAGGTGGTGGTGCGGGTGGTAGTGGTGGCTCGAGAGCAGGTGGTGGTGATTCTTCTTTACCTCCTTGGGAAAGGTATATGACACCAACAGCTGCTGCAGAAGCCTATTTGGCTGATTATATGCGAACCATGCATGGTCAATTGCCCCCACTGCCGTTTGTACCACCATTTGGTCAAATACCCCCACCTACACCGGGTGGTACGGCAGTACCACCTCCTGGTTTGCCGGGCTCCATTTATGAACAATTGCCACCACCGGCAAGATATTACGATGGTCCTCCATTACCTGACTATCCTCCACCCCAGCCAATGCGCCCTCCACCGCCAGGTTATGATAAGAATGCTCCATCGTTTGAAGACTTCGCAGCTTGGAAACATGCTGGTCTACCCACCGGTACCTTGCCACCTGGCTTTCCACCTGGTTTGGCCGGCGGCAATGGTAGTAGTTCCACAGCAGCTGGTGGAAGCAACGGTGCTGCCGGTAGTGCCGCTAGCAATACCAACTCGAATTATCGCGGTAATCGTAACAGCAACTCTAATTCAAATGCAAATCGTTCTCGTGATCGTCCAGGTCGTGCTAATGACTATCACCATCGTGGTGGTGGTAGTGCGGGCGGTTCATCACGTAGTGGAGGCAGTGGTAGTGTTGGCAGTGGTGGAGAACGTGAGCGTCATTTCCGTGGTGGTAATGAACGCAATAGTGGACGCAATTATCGAGATAATCGTCGTTAAGAATTTAATTTAAACTATTTATATTATATTTATCTCCTCTTTTTCCTAATTTTTATAAAATTATCGAATCGTACGCAATTTTTGTGTTTAAGTGTAATAACTTAAAATCCATGCTATGCTATTTTCAACAAAATCAAGAAGGATCAGCAACCATCAAACACCTCCTCCACTCCACTGTACTCTATGTGACGTAATTAGTGATCTTTTATTTTAAAAAGAAAATATTAAAAAGGTGTTTTATATATAAAAAAAAATTAAATGAAAAAGTATTCTAAACTTTTTAAAAGTGTTTTTAAAATCAATATATTTATTTTTTTTATTACAATGCAACACCTTACCATTGAAAAAAAATATTTAACTTAAATTAAAAAAAAAAAATAATATAAAAAAATATGTGTGAAAATATTTAAATTTGATGCTTAAAGAATGAAAAAATCGTTAAAAGTATAACAGAACTTAATTTAGTATTTAACCTTAATTTAGTTTCTTTCTCCTTCTACATAATTATAAATATATAAAACTTTTAAGAATCATAAAAAAGAAAAATTAAAAAAATACATATAAAAAAGAAAAAATAAAACACATTTAGAGAACTTTTTATTGCAATAAATAAAGGTGGAGAGCCACTTATTTAAAGTTACAAATATGAAACAAAAGACTGACCTAAAAAAAAAAGAATAATATTTTGAAAAATTAAATCTCTGAAAAAGACGTTACTACTCTCCTTACCTTAAAAAGAAATAAACGAACTGTTGGTAATTGCAAGAAAATAAATCAAACTAAAGAAGGAAGAAAAGTTAAAATTAAAAAAACATGAAAAGTGTTGGTTTTAATTGAAAGAAATTTGAAAAATATTTCACAAATAATATGTAAAACAAGTGCTAAAACGAATCAAAAAATACGAATACAAACAAGTGCAATATAGTGTTAATGAAAATCTATAATATAAAAATTTCCCACCAACCTTTTCAATCACTTAAAACGGACTAGCAAAATATCATTTCTAGTAAAATAGACTTTCAAAGGACTTGCGCCAATATTTAGATTGTGTTCACCAAGTTATTTCAATGGAATCGAGTAAATTAATATTTTACTTTAGAGTCCACTCCACCTTAACCAGCAAATTTTTTTCTTCACAGAAAATCAAGCAGTACAAAAATAAATATATTTATTTACTCCATAACCCTCATATCAACAATACAACAATGACAATATTTATTGTTTTGCCGCCTTTTCATCTATTAAAAACATAATTCTATTTTTACATATTTAACTAATATTTTATTATTATTGTCTTTCAGACCTTTATTAAAACACTTCCAAGCATGCAGTACATTTTTTGTTTGCTTGGCCTGTCGGGATCGCTGTTTTCCATTAAAGACTTAATATTGCTCTCAGGGGGATAATGTAATAAATAATAAAACCAACCAACTTAACACTTGCAAATCAATGTTTATTTGTATAATGCAAATATAAAATGGCGAAATTGTTATACTAGGAAAATGCATACACATATACGTACATACATATGTAGACGTCAGGCATATAGTGTAAGTAAACTAATTCCAGAACTTATCGCAGCTTAATAATAGAGTTTAACCTAATTGCTCAAAGTTATAAATTACGTAATACCATAACTGGAAGTTTTTCAAACTTTGCATATATTATCAGCCCAATTATGAATAAAAATTCCCCGGAATTTTATCTCTTTTCCCATTTTTACAATTGAATTTAAATAGGAAAAATGAGAGAAGGAAAAACTCCCCGGGATTTTTTTTGGACTGTTACTAAAGTAATTAATCAGAAAATACCAAAAGTGAATATTTAAAAGTCACTGTTGGCAATGTTATTATAATAATTACAAACTTATATATGTTAACCCTTTCAATCTGTGGTTCAATAAAAAAGGTTTTATATACAGAATTTAAAATTTTTTTGGTATCATGACAGTACTGTCGAAAATTTCGTTGTGTGTCAATTTTTTTAACGAAGATAATTTTGCTTTCGATGCTGCAAATAAATTTTAAAAACTTGCTAAAAATTAAAATATTTGTAAATTTTATTGTTTTCGTATATGAAATGCCACATTAATTATTTTTTAATTTTTACGACCTTAGGTCATAGACAGCTAATAAATAGAAAGGCTCGTTTTCATTATGGAACAAAATTGTTTTTTGTAAAAAGGATTAGCATAAATGTTCACCTCACAGAAGCAAAATAGTATGGAAGCAACCACAATTCCGTCATGGTCATGTTTAACATAAATTTTATTTTTTAAATTTGTAAATAAAAGTTTTTATTCAAAGTGCCAGCTGATAGAAATGTACTACTGTGAATAAACTAAATCCCAAAGTATTTTTTTTATCGAATGTGCGCCATTATACCATATGAAAATTCGTTCGATCAGCTAATTCTGCTGTCGAAAATAATTTAGTTTATAATAGGCACCTAAAACTTTCGCGAAGTCATCTGGGCTTTGTATTGTTTCAATTTTTCTTTAACCATATGAGAAATTTTCAAAAAAAAAATTCAAAATTTATTTTGTGCCTGTTTCTTTCTTTCGGACTTACTTTTGCTTTTAATTAATTTGGACATATATTTATGGAGCTGTCAGTCGGGAAGATATTTGTAATTGGAGACGCTTACCTGTCCCGCATAATTTTTATGGCGACGGAAGAGGATGTTGGAGATTTCAGCTCTGGAAAAATCGTTACAATCTGCCCTCGACAGGAGGAATGGTATGGGTGATAATGTGAAATGCACTGGTTAAGAATTCTAATGGTAAGGATCATGATTCTGGTAAGTCTGTTGATGTTAATAGTGATAATAAGGAAAAACTGCCTTATAATGATGAATATTAAGCAAGTGATATAGGCAAAAAAAAAAACGTCTTACGGTATAAATAAAAGTGATAGTGATGCATGTAGACAAAGTGTTTTGTATCCTAAACATCCTAGTGATTTCAGTATTGCTCTATGTGAAGTTCTGTAGGAAAGATCCTACAAATAGTTCTAAAGGTATCACGTTATTTATCAGGGTTGTATCCTTTCGTCAGATCTTCCGAAATATGTGGCAATTATCAACATACGATGCAAACAGGGGGTAAATAACATTATACTTTATACATTATACATTTTTGGTAGTTTAAACATTGAACGGGACCATTTCTTTTGTGCGGCTCCTCTATTATAATTCTTGTGTACAGGATATAATTCAAATATCTAAAAACCTTTTATTTCACCTGGATTCACGCATAAGTCAATACCCTTAATCACTACTTGAAGACCTTTACTGCTCTTCATTTGGTATTAGGGAGATCGAACGGTTATTAATCGACCGGTTTTAGCCGGTTATTTAAGCTTTGCCCAAGTCTGTTATTTTAAAATGTCAATTTTTCGAATATCGAATAAACCGGTTAATTTGGTATAATAAACCGGTTATTTTAATAATGTGTAATTTATATACATTTTCCTTACTCTTGTAAATGTACCCGTAATTTAAGTATTTTTCTAATTGAATATGGGGCAATCTTAAACGTTTTATGAAGAATGTCAAAACAAAATGTAACAAAAGTAAAAAAACATGTAAATAATCTATCTTCTATCTATATATATAAAATAGGATGTGTGTATGTATGTATGTATGTAACGTATGGACTCCAAAACGGCTGGGCCGATTTTGATGAAATTTTCAGGGAATCTTCAGAATCTTCAGGCGGGTGACACTGTGAAGTCTGATTTTTGATTTTTGGTCTGGGGGCGGAGGGGCGTGGCAAAATCCATAACTTGAGAACGGCTTGACCGATTTAGACGATTTTTTCTTTAAAATTATCGCCATGGTCCAACTTAGGTTTTTACGGAAAGAAAATTTTGCCCCGCCCACTTTTACGCCCACTTTTTTCGATTTAGCTAAAATCAGAAAACGGCTCCATCGAGTTGACTAATTTTTCTTTCAAATGTTCGTATTAATCAACTTTAAGTTTTCATCGAAAGAAAAATTTACCACGCCTACTTTTACGCCCACTTTTTCTATTAAGCGCAAAACTTGAGAACGGCTTTACCGATTTAGACGATTTTTTCTTTAAAGTTATCGCCATGGTCCAACTTAGGTTTTTACGGAAAGAAAATTTTGCCCCGCCCACTTTTACGCCCACTTTTTTCGATTTACCTAAAATCAGAAAACAACTCCATCGATTTGACTAATTTTTCCTTCAAATGTTTGTATTAATCCATTTTAAGTTCTCATCGAAAGAAAAATTTACCACGTCTACTTTTACGCCCACTTTTTCTATTAAGCGCATAACTGGAGAACGGCTTGACCGATTTAGACGATTTTTTCTTTAAAATTATCGCCATGGTCCAACTTAGTTTTTTACGGAAAGAAAATTTTGCCCCGCCCACTTTTACGCCCACTTTGTTCGATTTACCTAAAATCAGAAAACGGCTCCATCGAGTTGACTAATTTTTCTTTCAAATGTTCGTATTAATCAACTTTAAGTTTTCATCGAAAGAAAAATTTACCACGCCTACTTTTACGCCCACTTTTTCTATTAAGCGCATAACTGGAGAACGGCTTGACCGATTTGGACGATTTTTTCTTTAAAATGATCGCCATGGTCTAACTTAGGTTTTGCGGAACGAAAATGTTGCCCCGCCCTCTTTTACGCTCATTTTTGTCGTAAGATTCACAGCATATATATACATACATACAACCATATGTATTTTCAAATCAAACATATGTATATGAACAACATGTTAATTTATAATATTATAATGATGAAACAGAACTGGGGATGAACGATGTTTTACATGCAGTTTGACATGAAATTTTGCCAGAGAATGCGGTTTCATGGATTTTTATTTAAAGGCCGTAAATTTCGTTTAAAGATCAATTTAAATCGTCTGGTAATACAACAATAATGTTTGCTTAGGGCCAGCAACGCGGACCGGGTCAGCTAGTCGCTTATAAAAGCGTGTAAAAAAACAATTCAAAATACTACACAAAAGTGTTCAGTCAAAAAGTAAATAGTAATTTGTGCGAGAGAGTATTCTAAATATTAAAATAATTTTTATAATTAGTATTGTGGTTATTTTTATATGGTATTATCTCGGGAGATATTTCGAACGGGATTGAAAAGATAAAGTTAGGTTCTTCCAAGTCACGACTTATTAATGACCTCTAATTAGTCCGCATATTTGACATTTATGTACTTAACTTCGTTCGAAGTAGTCGACAAATATTTTTTTACTAAAATACGCTGCCAAAAATGAATCATTGGGTGAAATATTAGCCAGTTGTGTTGCCGAGGACGTAAGGCCCATTAAGGCACTTAATACTCTTAAATAGTTCTAGCATATCTTCATGCTTAAAACTACAACATTCCGGCGGAATCAACGATCTGGAAAAAATGCATCAGGTTTATTTATTAAAACACCAAGAACTAAAAAACAAAACTGAAGACAATAAACAATGTCATGGAAGGTTTTAAATTGTGGTCAAGGAATTGACAAATATTTCATACAAAAAGCATGTTCATATTACTTTTCGTTTCTGCAAAATAATTTGAAATGTGTATATAATCATTGCAAAGAGGTTTTGTTTGCAACTTCTCAAAGTGATGGTTGAAGTCTACTGATTCATATATACACGCTAAAATGACTAACCGTAAACCGGGTTTTTTTAAAATAGCAACTATTCGGAATATTCGAAAACCGGTTTTTAAAAAAAGTCGAATAATCGTTCTCCCTAGTTAGTATGTGTTATAAAATGCGAAGCAATATATTATCAATTAATGTATTTTATTCAATAGTTCTTACATGACTAAAACATTTGAGCATTCATATTCACAAAGTAAAGAAAAAACGGTTATTAATTTGTATTAAAGAAAGTAATGATAAATAAAAGTAAAAAGGGATAAACGTCAAAAAAGAAATAATTAGGGTTGCCATTTGAATTACTTCGTCCATTTCAACACCTCCCCTCGAAGTAATGATAATAATGATGTCACTGACCATCGGCTTTGGTCACACCCAATGCTGCTCTACATTTTTCATGCTTGGCGATGCATAAACCCTTCGTAAGAACGTCTGCAGGCATATCTTCAGTCGGCAGATACTCAAGGCTGATGTCACCATTCTGTTGTTTTTGTTTTATAAAGTGATGTCTCACATCAATATGTTTCGTACGTGAGTGATAGCCAAAACTGTTTGCCAGCTTCTGGGCACTTTGACTGTCATTTAATATTTTTATCGAGCCACATTTCAAACCAATTTCATTTAGTAGATCTTTCAAATATAAAGCCTCCTTGGTTGCTTCAGAAATTGCTAAATATTCGGACTCAGTACTCGAAAGGGATACCGTTCGTTGTTTCCGAGTTTCCCAACTTATAGCTGCACCGCACAATAAAAACGCATATCCAGAATATGATCGCCTGTCAACCATATTTGCACCCCAATCAGCATCAACCACACAATATATATCAGATTCATCCCGTCGATATAGTAACCCATAATTTATTGTACCCTTTAGATACCGTAAAATCCGTTTAGCAGCCTGCCTGTGTATTTCATTGAAGTTAACATTAAATTGACTTAAGAAATTTACGGAATATGCGATGTCTGGGCGAGTATTTACTGCCAAAAACATTAGCGCTCCAATGAGTTTTTGATATGGATACTTCTTCATAACATCTTCGTCACATTTTTCAGGTTTTTCCAATTTATTATTTGAAGCCATAGGAGACTGGGCTGACTTATATTCACTCATATTGAACCTTTCTAGAATTGTGTTTATATAATCTTGTTGACTTAGGAACACCGTATGATTGGTAAAATCTTGCCTAAACTCAATACCTACACAAACTTAAACGGGCCAAGATCCTTCATCTCGAAAGCTTCTGTCAACGATTTTCATCAACCACGATTTGTTATTTGAGGCGATTAACAGGTGGTCTACATACACCGCTATGAGGATAATACTATCTTCCTCCTCTTTTATAAATAAACACGGATCATGCTGTGAGGGCTTGAGGTCTAGTTGTTGCAATTTTGTAGTAAGCATCTCGTACCATTTCAAAGCGGATTGACGTAAGCCATATAACGCTTTTACTATTTTACACACCGGATCCCTACAAGTCCCCAATGCTCTTAACCAATTTGCTGCTGTTGCCTGAACTTGTTGTGATTTAATCCTGGATGTTCCGACACTTTCATTTGAATTTATTTTGTGCAATACAATACATAAATTTTCAGGGATTTCCATAAAAACGTTTTCCCCAAGTTCGCCACTTAAATAAGCGGAAACAACGTCCATCTGATGAATCTCAAGACCCATTTTTGCTGAAAGGGCCGAAAGCAATCTAATTGAGGTTGAGCGTACAACAGGAGAGTAAGTATCAAAAAAATCATCCCCTTTAGCCACTAACCTTGCCTTTTTCTTTTCGTTTTTGGTACTAAAAACGAAACGATTCCCAATAACTTTTCTGTTCTGTGGGCGTTCAACGATTTGCCATGTTTTATTTAACAAGTGTGCTATATACTCATCTTCAATAGCTTTCATCCACGACTCGTCACTATATTACGCCACTTAAGGAGCAACTAAATTACAATCTTCAAAGCCTTCAAAATCCGATTGATCATCGATGTTGCTTTCTACACCAATTGAAATTCGATTATGTGAAGATTCTCTTCTTTCATTGTTCTCCCGCACTTCTATAATAGCTTCTTCATTACCCGCTGATTCAAATTCTACTTGCTCTTCCTTATTTTCATCCTCGTAGATATTCTCATATTTGTTTTCAAAATACAGTTTATCTAAAATGTTAACGTCACGACTTATTACGACATGTCGCTTGCGTGGACACCACAATCGATACACTTTTGCCTCATTTGAATATCCTACCATAACACATTTTTCCGATTTCGAATCAAATTTACCATTTGAAGTGCCCTTATTTAAAACGAATGCAACCGAACCAAAAACTTTAATGTGTTTTACAGACGGGGTTTTTCCAAAATATACCTTGTATGGCGTTTCACCGTTTAACGATTTAGTTGGGCAACGATTTCTTATATAACATGCAGTATTAATTACCTCTGCCCAAAACTTTGGTGGAGCATTGGCATGCCTCAACATACACCTGGCCATTTCCAAAAGGGTTCTGTTCTTGCGCTCAGCGACGCCATTCTGTTGTGGTGTATGTGGAGCACTTAGACGCCTACGTATACCACATTCATCCAAAAAATTATCAAATTTAATATTACAATACTCACGGCCATTATCTGATTGAAGAATTTTAATCTTTTTACCGGTCCAATTTTCTGCCAAATTTTTAAATTTTATAAATGCATTAAATACATCAGATTTTCGTTCCAATGTAATTATTTCACAGTATCGGGAGTAGTTATCTGTGAAAGTTACAAAATATTTTGCACCGGAATGAGAAGCCACTCTCATTGGCCCGCAAACGTCGCTATGGACAATTTCCAATACATTGGTTGTACGGTATGCAGTGCTGTTGGGAAAGGGATGACAAGTCTGTTTCTCACTTACACATATCTCACACACAGATAATTTTTCCTTGGGATTTATTTTCATACCATGCACCAAATTATATTTATACATGTCTTTTAAATCATGTTCGTTTAAATGCCCCATTTTATAGTGCCACTCGTCTAAATTACTTTTCTTTAAATTTACAGTACCAGCAAAGTTTTCGGTGTTTTCTAAATAATATAAATTTCCAATACGATTCGCTGTATATTAGACTTCTCCTTTTTCTAGAATATGAGCTCTATTCTTGTGAAAATAAACGTCAAACCCATTATCCGTTATCTTTGAAACAGATAATAAATTTTCTCTTAAATCTTCAACACAGAAAACTTCCTGTAAATTTATATGCTTTTCTCCCTCATTCACACATAATTTCACATTACCAACACCACTCATTTTCGTTGTATTTGTGTTTGCCAAGTTCAACGTTTTCTCTATTTCTCGGTAATTTTCAAATTTGCCTTTGTCGGCACACATGTGAGCTGTACTACCAATATCAAGACACCAATAATTGTTCCTATATGAAGACATCATTGCAGATTCGACTGTAATGTGCATTGCTTTTTCCACAATGGAATAAGCGTTTGCTTGTCTCGTTTTAAAATTTTTAGCGTAATGCCCAACTTTACCGCATTTAAAACACGTGAATTTCTTCTTTTCCTTTTGATGGTTTTTGTTGTTAGTAGACTTTTGTGGGTTTCTGTTCAATGCATATAATGCCCCTTGCTCGTCTCTATCATTTTTTGATCTCCTTGACTGGTCTTCTTCTAAAATTTTTACTCTTAATACATCCGGGCTTGGTAATTCGTCTCTGGTTTCTAAAGCACATCGGAATGTTTCATATGAGCCCGGTAAGCTATACAACAACAAGATTGCTAATAGATCATCGCCAACTGCTATTTTAATTTCTTTAAGTTTTGAAACGGCATCAAAGAAATCATTTAGATGTTCTCGAACATTGTCGCCACCTTTCATTCGTGCCAGAGCAACCTTTTTCAACAATGTAGCCTTTCTCGCTGGACCTTTCGATTGAAACGTGGATTCCAGTTTTTGCCACATTTCTGACGATGGTAGTACATTCAGAAATTAGTCCCAACTCAGATGGGGTAACAGATAACATAATGTCCGCACTAGCTTTTTGGTCAAGTGTTTGCCACTTGCGACGTTCAACTGCATCTGCTGCAGGCATCGGAATTTCGCCGTTCGCATAAGCCCAAAGGTCACTTTTAATCAAGACTGCTTTCATCTGTAACTTCCAGGTGTCATAGTTGTCCGCATTAAGCATCTGAATTCGCGCTGTTGTTCCCGACATTTTTCCTATTTTTTCCCCCTTCTTCCTTAAATACTTTTGTTAAATATTCCCCGAAAAACTAAATTTTCTATTTTCAACTATTCTCTTATTTCCCGCAGGGCTCTCTGGGCCCATAACCTGTTATAAAATGCGAAGCAATATATTATCAATTAATGTGTTTTATTCAAGAGTTCTTACATGACTAAAACATTTGAGCATTCATATTCACAAAGTAAAGAAAAAACGGTTATTAATTTGTATTAAAGAAAGTAATGATAAATAAAAGTAAAAAGGGATAAACGTCAAAAAAGAAATAATTAGGGTTGCCATTTGAATTACTTCGTCCATTTCAACAGTATGTATAAAAGCTTTTTTTAAGTGCTTTAAATTTAGTAATTATTTTACGAAAATTGTCCTTATGGCCAATAGTAGGGAATTTACCCTTTTAGTAGGGATTTTTTCGGAAAATTTCAATCGTAGGGAAAAGAGGCAGATAAGGCAAATGTAGGGAATTTTCCAAATATTCAGCCTTATTGCGGTTGTCGCTGTCGTATACGACAGTGTCGTTTTTTGTAGAAGATTTAAGAACATAGGTCGTGTTTTACCTTAATCTATTACAAAAAACGACACAGTCGTATACGACAGCGACAACCGCAATAAGGCTGAATATTTGGAAAATTCCCTACATTTGCCTTATCTGCCTCTTTTCCCTACGATTGAAATTTTCCGAAAAAATCCCTACTAAAAGGGTAAATTCCCTACTATTGGCCATAAGGACAATTTTCGTAAAATAATTACTAAATTTAAAGCACTTATTTTCTATATATTCTACCAGCCGTATTCATAACAAAAAGTTAGCCACAGTTTGTACACTACGTACAAAGAGCTGCTAACTAGAATGCCGATTAAGCTAAGCAGCTTGTTAGCACAAAGTTTATTTGTAACGAATTTTATCCGTCTGCTAACTTTTAATAAATCAACTTTGAATATTAATGATGCCACATTATAGTGCTCAAAAATGCAACACGTTTTGCTTAAATCATCGCTGGTTTTGTCATTTCATTTCATAATTTTTTTTTATTTTTTTGTTTTTGCCCACATAAAAATGTTAAATGTTTTTAAATTAAAATAAATTTAAAAAAGGACTTAATTAAAAAAAGACAGTGAATTAAAAAAAAAAACGAACAAACTTATTCAACATTAAACTCCTGTTTTTCACAAGGTGGCAAACGTTTGGCATTTCGTTAAGAAGCCTATAAGGGCCTGACACCACTCCACTCGTAAAATGCCCCGTCAATAACGCTATAAGGGACCTGAGACCACTCATCCTATAATAATATCACCCTTGTTGCCCCTGCGTCCAATCCGGGCCATTACGCCGTCGATACCCTGCAATCCGTTTTATCCCTCCATGATCGGTTAACGGCATCACGGAATCTTTCCTTTTTCACCCCATAGTAGTAACATAAGGGGGCTTAACCACCTGTCCCTTACCTGTAAGTCCAGATTCGAACCCCCTCTCGCGAGTTCGTCCAACACCTCATTGCCATCCACCTTGCAGTATCTGGGTATCCAACACAGCCTTATTGCGAATGCCACCATGAGCTCCCTCAGAGCATTCCTACACGGTAACAGTGTCAGTGTCCATCTTGGACCCGGCCGTAAATACTGCCCACCCCCCAACTTCACCGGTGGTGTTATACTGAAGTCCAAGGTCATCTATGATCTTCAGACCCACTTCGCATAGAATCCTTGTGTGATCATCCCGCCTAGGTCTAATCAACGAAGTTCCTAGCAGCCACACTCCTCTTATAATGTTCAATGGGGGACAGTTGTAGTATAATATCCAACGCGGACTGTGGCGTGCTTCTCCTTGCACATAGGCAGATAAGATATACACTCCTCTGAGCCTTGTTGAGCAAGGCTCAACGCATTCCACCAAACAGTGCATCGGTAAGTAAGAATAGGCCTAACCACCGATGTATAAATCCAGTTTAGCACATCCGGTCTTAGTCCCCAATTCTTACCGATGTAGTTTCTGCATGTGTAGTATGCATTGAGTCCCCTTTCAATCCCCATCTGCATAATTACACCGATCGTGGACTGGAGTTTTCCCCTGACCAGCAGAAATTTGTCATCCGCATAGGCAACGACTTTTCTACCATTGTAATCTAGTGACCTGAGAATCCCGTTGATCGCAAGCAACCAAAGAAGAGGAGATAGAACTCCCCTCACCCCCGCATGTGGTGTCCTCCTGGTAACATTTCTCCTTATACTATGATCCCCCAGGCTCGAGTTGATAATCCTGCTGCTAAGCATACAGACCAAGGAATCCTTAATCGCCTCTATCCTAATGTTATTAAAGGCTCCTATGTCCAGAAACGCGGCAAGAGTATATTCCTTATACCTCAGGTCGTGCTCAATACAACCCACCACCTCATGTAGCGCACTCAACAGATTTACCCTTAATGTAGGCATGTTGAGCGTTGCTTATGAGGTGGGTATCAATATTAATCCTAAGATAGAGATCTATCAGTCTCTCAAGTGTCTTCAATAAGAATGAAGACAGACTAATATGCCTGAAATCTCTCCGCTTCGAGTGCCCTGCCCTGCCAGCCTTGGGTATAATCATTATCCTGACCTCTCTCCATCCCCTAGGCAGATACCTCCTACTGAGTCAGTTATAAGAGGATAGAAAAAAAAAACAAATTGCTTAAAATAAAGCAGCTTGCCATTTCAGTTTTTTATTTGCCGGGCACATGCAAATTTATTATAAAAAGTTATTTTCGGGAATGAAATATTTATTATTAATTAATTCATTTATACGCACATGAACTGCCAGAGTATTAGGCCATTTCAAAACAAAGTTAAATTTGATGAATTTAAGAATATTGTTAAGGATAATTTTGAGATAATTGCTGTATCTGAAACGTGGCTAAAACCATATATATCTGATTCATCGATAGGTATGGATAACTATAAAATAGTCCGAAATGATCGTATACATCGTAGCGGTGGTGGAGTTTGCATTTATTTGAAAACTAAACTCAAATATAGAGTTGTTTTGAAAGCTTCCTCTGATGATTGTGAATCCATCTTTATTGAAATTAATTATGAAAACATCAAGATACTTTTTGGTGTGGTCTATTTACCGCATGGTAATATAAATGCTTTTGAAGATTCTCATTTTGAGTTGCTCTTAAAATACTCTAGCATTATTGTTGTTGGTGACTTTAACTGCAACATGTTTAATACTATTAAGGCAAATTTGATGAGATCCATGTGCGCTAGATTGGGAATTTCAATTCAACATAATTCTCGCCCAACCCACGTTGATGTGGCGCATCGATCTACATCCTTATTAGATTATTGGTTAATAAGTGATCACTCTATGATTTTATATTCAAATCAGGTTCAATGTCCTTCGATTTCTCACCACTCATTAATTAATATATGCTGCATTTCGTCTAAACTTTTCGCAATTTTGCGAAATTTTGGAGTATCGTGATTTTAATGCGATTGATTGGAATGCCCTCTTAGCATTTTTATCTACGTTTGACACATACTCATTTTTTAATTCGTCTGATGTTAATTTTCAGAATACTGTTATTGATTCACTTATTAACTCGCTTTTCAGTTTTGTTCCTGTTGTTAGACGTAAGATCAGGCGGGATAATAATGCCTGGATGCGGTCTAATATAATTCTGCTGGCAACTTCCTTACGAGATTTGGCGTATTCTGCTTTCTTGGCTAATAAGTCTAGATCGAATTGGTATATTTTCTGCAGATACCGGAATAGAGCAAAAAATGTAATTCGTAAGGAAAAAAGAAGGTTTTATAATAAATTATTTTCTAGTTTAGATGGCTCAGGCATTTGGAAAGTTTTGAAAGGGAATGGCATAATTGAGAACAATGAACTGGTATGTAACTTTGATGTAAATGATATAAATGAATATTTTGTTAATAATAATACTGTTGATAATGACCCTGTTGATTTTGGATCGTTTGATGTGTTAGATGGATCGTTTTCTTTTCGTTGCGTAAGTGAGAGTGATGTATATGATGCTATTTGCAAAGTCAAGTCCAAGTCTGTAGGTATAGACATGATTCCTATTCGGTTTCTTAAGTATATCTTTCCATATATATCTTTAATTATTACCCATAATATTAACACTATTTTGATTTCATCTACATTTCCTTCCTCCTGGAAGACGGCTCGTGTTGTACCCATACCTAAATCGAAAAACATTTCTAGACTAGAAGATTTGAGACCAATTTCCATTCTTCCTGCATTATCTAAAGCATTTGAACATATTATGAAAGATCAGATACTATCTTTTGTTCGAAATAGAATTGTTCCTTCGCAACATGCCTTCCGCTGTGGACATAGCACCACATCTTTATTAGTCAGTTTAACTGAGGACATAAGGACCCATTTGAATAATGATAAGTTAGCGGCCTTGTTATCACTTGATTTGTCTAAAGCATTCAATTCAGTTAATTTTCGTGTAATGATAAGGAAATTAAAAGAGAATTTTAATTTTTCTGGAACTGCAAATAAGTTAATATTTTCATATCTATCGAATAGATATCAATTTGTAGATGTCAACCAAACATATTCTAATGTACTTCGCCTTTCATCTGGTATCCCTCAAGGCTCTGTTTTAGGCCCAATTTTATTCATATTGTATATAAATGATTTATCTTCTTACGTTGGTAATCATATTTGCAAGCCGTATTTATACGCTGATGATGTATTTCTTTTGATTATTGGCGAGAAGTCTGAATTAAGTACTTTTCAACTAAACGTCAATGACATATTTCAGCGTTTCATACTTTGGTCTTCCGATAATTATTTGTCAATTAATTTTGATAAGACAAAAGCTCTTGTGTTTGGAACGAATGACTTTAATTCGTTTAATCTTAATATAACGGTTGGTGAGTTTAACGTGGAGACTGTCGAACGTTTGAAATGTTTAGGTGTATATTTGGACAGACGCTTAAATTTTGAGAGCCATTTGAATTTTATAAGTCAAAAGATTTCTGGATCTTTACGTCGACTTTATTCTTCGAATATATACTTGCCGAATCGTATTAAGTCTCGTCTAGCGCATGCAATATTGATGCCACAGATTTTGTATGGTATTGAGGTTTTTTCAGGAGCTATGACATATATTACTTCTAGATTAAATCGTCTTGTAAATATGGTTGTTCGTTACGTTTACAATGTTCGAAGACGTGATCACGTTTCAGTGTTTGTAGAACGTTTCTTGGGTTGTTCTTTTCATAATTTTATGATTAGTCGGGGTTTTCCTACGCAACTTTGCTCTAAATTCAATTTTTCTCATTCCTCTAGAAACCCTCAACTTTTAATACCAAGAATAAATAATACTTTATTTGAAAAATCGAACATCCCGACACTGAAACTATTTGCCTTTGGAACTTCGTCTTTTCTCCCATACGAATAATGCTTTTCGCCTGAAACTGTTAGCCCTTACCCAATTGTAATAAACTTGATTATTTATATTATTTATATAAATTGCTATTGCTTTTTTTTGGGATCAATTACTATAACTTCTTACACTCTCTTTAGTGCTTGTTTGTTGTTTGGTTTGGGAACAAATATAAATATAAAAATATAATTTTATGTGTTGAAGTAAAAAATTTTATTGTTAATTATTGCTCTTTTTGAAGTATTTAGGAATATGATATGTAATATAAGTCAATTGGCCTAAAGAGGCTTATTATATTATTGTGAATAAAGAAATAAAGAAATAATGATGTGCTAATACTCCCAATCTTCTACAATTCGTGTTGAAAAAAACCAGCCAATTGTAGGGGAATGTAAGAAAGAAAAATTCACTGTTTATTGTTGTGACTTTGTTGAAGCTTTGATATTGTTACAAGTAAGACCTGAGTGTTTAAAATTCTTATTCACTTTATGGTCTTACTTTTATAATATTTTTAGCTTTTCTAAAGTATTTGGAAAAAGTTTCCTGACGAGCTGGCCTAAGCAACCAGCGAAATGCGCATAGAAACTAGCTTTCCCAAAACAATAAATTTCAGTGTTTTAATCATAAATGAAGATTATTCGCACATCATTAATAAATGAATTAATTAATAGAAAATTATATTTACTGTCTGTTTTTTTTTCAAAATAAAATAAAAATTTTCGGTTGGGAACTTATAGTGAAACAACAATAAAAAAAACCCAAATTTGTTTTTGTTTTCAATATAAATATCTAAACGAAATTTTTTTTAGTTTGAATAACAGGAAGGTAAAACCAACACAAATTTTGAAATTTTGTTTTAAATGTAATTTCCTATGCGAACGTTAACGTTCGAAATCGATGAACCGGCAGTAAATATTGCACTTAGGATGATTATTGTCTTGCCTTAATAAGGAAGTAACGAAAATGTTTTATGTTAAGCATCTCCAGTGTTGTCATAATCGTATGATTTATCTTTTTTGCAAGTTTTTTGAGATTCAAAAAAGTTTTTAAGTTTTTTTTTAAAGTTTTTCTGAAATTTAAGTAGTTTACATAAATTTAATTGAAATTTGTAATAAAAAATAATCTTCACTCAGCTTAGTTTATTTCAAAACATAAACATTTAATCCGTGATATAAAACAAATGGAGATTAAATTTTTATTTATATAATTTATATATACATTAGGGTGGGTCACATTGTATGGAACGATTTTTCAAGAGACCATAGCTCTAAGTCGGATTTGGAGCCCCCCAAAATTTCAAAATAGAAAATTTTCCATATATACATAGAACAATTAAATTAAATTTTTTTATTTTTAGAAGAGATATTAGGAATTTTTTGTCGAAAAATAGCCTAAAATGAACTTTTAACTTATAAATTCTGAATTTTCTTCGATTTTTTTCGAGATTTTTGTTGTTCTTTTGCATATTATGAAAGTTCAGATAATTTCCAACAACTTTTTACGATAAATTTTTTTGTTTTCACTTGGTTACGTATGAGTATTTTTTAACTCCAATTTATTAACCTTCATACGCCATGTGGTACAACTAATAATTCAAATTTTTAAAAAAGCACTAAAAAATTCCTAATATCTCTACTAAAAATAAAAAAAATATTGGTATCAATACAGATTCTAAAAGGTTAATAATGCCTTTCAAACAAGCCCAAATTGAGAAGTCTACTATAATTCTATCCGATTTTATGACGAATTTAATTAAATTGTTCTATGTATATATGGAAAAATTTCTGTTTTGAAGTTTTGCTATACGCTTCATAAAAACAAAATAACCCGCCCTAATGTACATATTTTTAAGTTAATATATGTGTATGTATATTTTATAATATGTTTTTTAATAAATAGAATTAAAACACATGCAGTGTCAGTGACCATTGTGAAGGGTATACAAGATTCGGAATAGCCGAATATTGCACTTTTTTTTTGCAAATTATGCAACTTTTTTAAAAATTAAGTGAATATATTTTGTAATCAAAACCACAACAAATTTTTTTTAATTTTAAATTCGACGTTTTTTTAGTTGTTTTTGTTGCTCTGATAAATTCGAAAGGGAAGGCGAAAACGAAATTCTTATATTTAGAATACCAATTTTTTTTGCATCACAATACAGAATAAGCCCTGTGGTATATTCGAAGTGTAAGTAATCCCATGTTTCGCTACAACAAATTCGATCGGAATTTCAACTACATACTTTATTAAAACCATTTCGATCGGAATGTGTGACAGGCCTGATAATTTCCAAATAATATCGTTGAACATTTTGTAAATTTTTTGGTTGGTATTAATTTTCTAGTATCTCAACCAAAACTTTTATGAAATAAATTCGATTTTGACTGCAGTCTGATCAATCGAATTTTTAATTGGTATTATGGCGCACATTGGATTTTAAATTTTAATGCTTCACAGTAGTATTTTTCTATCAGCTGACACTTCAAATAAACCATTTTTGATATCAAATTAAAAAATTGAAATCAAAGTATAACATGACCACGACAGAATTATCGTTTGATGATAAACATGAACAGTTACTGGTACTGGTCAGAAGCAGAAAAAGATAGAGGCATGCTTCCAACAAATTTGAAAAGGAAACCACTACGTTAGTAAATCCCAAGACGATGAAAATCGTCAACAGTTTAGTGCTCAGCGAAGGGACCGGAATAACTTATCTTGCAAATAAAAATATGCTTGGTCTTAAAAAAGCTCACGGTATCTGTAATGCTGTCAAAAGTTTTGGACAGAAGGGTCGAATATGTACAATTATACAGCCGCAAGAAGCTAAATTGTAACGGGTGGCAGTTTAGCTCCTGCGATATTTCATCCCACTGTTTTGCAGCCTAAACTTTTTTTCAGTAAAGAATTTTTAACCATAAGGAAAACAAGCTTTTTAATCGGCCATGTGGTGAAAATCACATTTCGCAAAAAAATGCGGTTACGATTTGAAGTCACTGAATTGGTGTGTTGGAAATCGCAATCACAAAAATTATGTAATTTCAACTCTCAAGCAAAGACCAAAGTGACTTTTAAGTGAACTTGTATTTATTATAAAAATTAAGTAACATGCAGCAGAACAAACGTTATAATAAAATGTATTATGTTTTAATTTAATGTCTTTAAAAAAAAAATTGGTCAATTTCAATAAAAAAAAATACCAAATTAAAAAATGTATTTCTTTTATTTGACTACTAAGCAAGGCGAATTCATACAAGGGTGTCTTGTTTTGAAAACGGATGCAACACTGTAAAAAAAACTTTACGTTTTGTCAAAATAATACAACACTATAGTAAGAAAATTAGCTGTTTGTCAAAAATATTTGTTGTCCTATTTCATTTTGAAGTGTAATAATTTAAAATCATTTTAAATATCATAATTCTAAGTAAAAATTATATAATATATGAAAGATTCCCCAGAACCACCATTTTGACATAAGAGCTGTTGCTTAAGTATCAAGCCAAGGTCGCCTGTTGTGAATCCACCTTGCTACTGAGTTACTTTTGTTTACTTAGTGCTGCTTCACACTCTTTGAGTTTTAGCCGTCAAGTCTTGAGTTTTTAGGAGAGACAGGAAAACAAAAGGCATTCTCTCTTCCCTCCTTCCCTAAAAGCTCAAGACTTGACGGTTAAAACTTGAACAGTGTGAACCAGCACTTATGAATTTGCTTCTTCTTCGTTCAATGTGAATAAAATAAACAAAACGTGCGAACCTCACAGCACACGCAAAAATTAAATTGGCGATTTTGAACACAAGTTATTTTACAATCGCGCGTTTTTCAGCACAATCTTATGCACAACCCTGCATAAGATTAACAAAAATAATTAAGAAAATGAAATTTGGTCCACAAAAACAAATAATTTTACAAAGGCTTACGTTTTCACAAGTTTTTATTAATTTATTTGCAGCGACAAAAGGAAAATGGTTTTCGTTAAAAAACTCGTCGAACAACGAATTCTGCTTTTTTGACATGCTTTAACGCATCAACGAATTGAACGCGTAGGGTGGAGCTTTAGCCGTTTTGCTTTGCACCATAGTAGTGGAATGTTCTCTCACTGCTAAATCTTTTATGTATTTTTAAATTTTTACGCTTATTTTTGATAAGATGTTTGTGAACCGATACCGATATATCGGCGATGCTTCAGATTTTCCGATATATCGGTATTGGCGATATTTTACTGTCGATACGACTATTTTTTTTTTTTGAACAAACAATTTAATTTTCTATTCTTACTTTTTTAACAACTAAGAGAAATAACGAATTTAAAAGCAGATCATAATAAAACAGTAAAATTAAATTCTTTTGTTTTAATTATTAGCTATTTTGCTTGTCACCACAGCACATACGTATGTAGTATATTTCAGCAAAAACCTTAATTTTTTTTTTAAATATTGATGCAATATTAGGGCGGACACTGTCTGTCAATTTCGATCACAATTAACAGCAATCTTTGACTGCATGAGTGCCAGAAATTTAGCATATTTCGTTACAAGTTTTTAATACAATTATTTGGCTTTCTTAACAACGAAATCGTGGTAGTCTAATTTTTAATATTTGCCATATAAACTAAACTTTTTCTTCGGTCTTTGAAAACTGACATTTTTTTTAAGTCAATTACATTCTTTTTGATTAGTTTTATCGCATCGCTTATAAAAAATTTCTAGAAAATATTATTTACTAAATAACAATAAAAAGTTCAAAGTTTGGCAATCTGCCAATTTTCTTTAGAAGTTTTTAGATTTTAAAGGTCTTTGAAGGACTTTGACACAAACTGATATAAACGCTTACAAGTAAGTAATATAAGTTTTACAACCAAGTTCGGCCTGTGGAAGGCACATAAAAAAAATAAAATAGTATAGTAACACTTATTATTAAAAACATCGAGCAAATCTCAAAAAATTAAAAGGTTAATACAGCGGCCTTCAGCTGCTACTTCACTGAATTACTAAGTATTATTATTGCTTGACGAAAAGAAATAACAAAGGGTAAGCGTTTTTGCCGAAATTTACCACTGTGCCTAGTCATGCAATTTTCTACTATTTCTGCAAAAGCTTTTAATTCAGTCCCGGGAGTTTTTCCCCTCTTATTTTTACAATAGAATTTAAATAGGAAAAATGTCAGAAGGGAAAAAATTCCCGGGGAATTTTTATTTATAATTAGACTGTATATTGCATTGTATTTTCCAACAATTAGGATCTTACAGCCGTATTCATAACGAAAATTTGGCATGAAGTTAGCACAACGTTCATTCATAATATACTTATCAAACTCTGGCTAGCGATTTGCTAAACTCTTGTTAACAAGCTGCCAAACGTATGCCAACTTGTGATAAACAGCCGTTTAATTTTGTTTGTTTTTAATACACTTTTTTTTTGTTAATTTAGATTCCTTTTTTAAATTTATTTTAATTTAAAAACATTTTAAATTTTTATATTAAGAGGGATAATAAAAAAAATTAAATGAAATGACAAAAACAGCAATGATGCAAAACGTGTTGCATTTTTGAGTAATATAATGTGGCATCATTAATATTCAGAGTTGATTTATTAAAAGTTAGCAGACGGATAAAATTTGTTATGAATAAACTCTGTGCTAAGCCTAACCGGTATTCTAGTTAGCAGCTCGTTGTACGTAGTGTACAAACTGTGGCTAACTTTTTGTTATGAATACGGCTGTTAGTATATACATATAGATATATATATATTCTGGCTCCTTATGAGAAGCGGAGTTAATTCAACGATGCTCGCTTATTCTTTCGTCAGTTTGTCTGTCGAAATGGGGTTTTCCTAGAATTCATATATGATGGAGGCTAGGTTGTTATATATTAATATCACATATAGTTAGGAATAGTTTACCAGATCGGTCTACAAATGCCAGAGATATGAACAAAAACCACAACCATAACCATAAAATGTAACTTGCTTAATTCTATAAACTATGAAATTTCCCGATATAATGGTTTTGGCACAATAGCGCCCATGCTATTAATATAAACTAAGAACCAAATTTGGCCCAAATATATCTTATATATGTACATATAAAGAGAAAGCATTAAATATTTAAAATGGTTTTCATACCCAAGGCGGGAAAACCCGGTCGCTCTAAACCCAAGGATTTAAGACCAATCAGCTTATCGTTTTTTGAAGACGTTGGAAAGACTGATTGATCTACATCCGAGGACGAAGATTGACGCCGGCATCATCAGCGGCGCTCAACACGCCTATCTTAAGGGTAGATGTTGATAGTGCGCTTCATGATGTGGTTGATTATGCAGAGCGGGGATTGCGAAGCAAGGAATACACCTTGGCGGTATTCCTGGATACAGAGGGCGCCTTTAACAATTTGAAAATAGAGGCTATTAGGCAGGCACTGGTGGATCTAGGGGTTCCGTTGTTCTTGATCGAATGGATAATTCTGATGCTGGGCATCCAAACGTTTTTTAGGACGCCATGGAGAGTGTTAGTCTCTTGAGATGTGTGAAGGGTTAAAAGATGTGTTTTTGGTTTTGTTTTTTGTTGGTTCTTTTTACTAAGAGGTACTGGGTAGAGAATTTTAGGCTGCCGGTAATAGGAGGAGTAGAGCTTAGACTATCTGATAGCGCTAAGTATCCAGGAGTTTTTCTGGACAGCAAGCTGTCGTGGGGAAGGAATACTCAGGAGAGACTTAAGAGAGGTCTCAATGCCTACTTTGCTTGCAGATCATCGATAGGTAGGAGCTGGGGACTCCGGCCGTCAGTAGTGGGATGGCTGTACACTTTGGTGGTTAGACCCATTCTTACGTATGGATGCTGTGTTTGCTGGGAGTCATTGAGAGTGGCTAGTCGAAGGAACCTTCAGTCTAAGGCTCAGAGGTGTGATTCAATCAGCATGACAGTTGCCATGTGAAGTACTCCTCAAGCGACCCTGGATGTCATTCTACATCTTCTGCCTATTGAGCAGTATGGGTACGTTCGTAAATGCAATTGTTGCGCATCAGTAAAGTTTAATGTTCGTAAAAGCATCACTTGTAAGAAACTTGGCATCAGTCTCATAGGTCAAAAGTTTTTTATGCAGTGATGCCGCAGCTCTGCAGCAAATTTTTGCAATTATTGCATCAGTTAATTTTCTGGTGCAATAACTTTTGATATAAAAGAAATTGTTTTATTTTTGTTTTTTGATGCTTTTTCTTGTTATTTATAAGAAAAGTGTCCCATTTTGTTTCAATATATTCAATAAATTTTGTCATCTCTATTGTTGATAACATTTTTATTATTGTTTTATGCTCGTTTATGAAACTTTTGAAATTTAGCTCGTGCTCAAAAATTAAAATTTAGCACAGCTGTTGTGCAGTGAAAAAGCATCAGCATCACAACTGCAACTGGTGATCAGGCATCAGCAAGTAAATTTTTCATCACTGCAGCAGTGATGCACAGTTTTTATGCATTTACGAACGTACCCTATGTGATGGGAATGGTAGCCAGGAGCAGTCTTAGACTGAGGGAGTTAGGATTGATGGGGGAATTTCACGCAGGGTTACTCGCGGATCCTGGGTGAGATTAAAGCTGGTGGTTATTGCCTAGGATCACCCGGCTCCACGGATTATGTGGGCACTAGGATAGATTTTGGGCGGTTGCCGGAGGTGATAATGCCTTCCAGGGAGAGTTTGTCAGGTAGGAGCAGCTTATTTAGTGGGCTTGCTATTTTCACGGATGGCTAAGATGAGAGGCACGGGTGCGGGGTGGCTGATGAGTTAGCTAACTGTATGGAGGCGGTAAGGCCTCCAATAGGCTTCTATTTTGGAAGGATCAGGGAATGGATTTCGGGGCGCGACCAATCGGGCCTGAGGAACCGAACGGACTGCCGGGTATCACGGACGCTGTGGCCGGTGCTTAGGAAGTCCGATTCGGAGTCGCTGCTGGGCAGGAGTAGGGTCTGCGTTAGGACCATGATAGGAACTATCACGGACCACAACATGATAGGCAGGATGGCGATAAGGATGGGATCCGACTTGTCGGATATGTGCGGGTTGTGTGAGGACCCAGAGCAGTTAGAGACGATTGAGCACATTCTGTGCCACTGTCCCAGGCTACAGGGCAGTAGGCTGAGGTGGCTGGGTAGCATATTCCTAGCCGAATTAGGGGTAGTCTCGGGCTGTGGACTCGAGAGTCTGATAGGATTCGTAATGGGGATGGCCTGGTTACGCGGCAGAAGACGGAGCTAGCCGCACATAGGGCGGATGTATGTTGATTTATTTTCTCTCGGGTTTAGTCCGATAGCTTCTATTCTTACCTATAATTTTTATCTTTTCTTATGCTTTCGCTATATATTTCACCTTCTTTCCATTTATCTATATCTAAACATGGCATCACAATGGACCATATTGGTGGTCTGGGTGAATTTGTGAAGGAGACTTCACACCAGCCTTTCTACCTACCTAAAATGGGCCAAATCAGACCATTATTTCACTTGGTTACACTAGAATGAAGCTCCCGTATATATGATTGGATAATTTGAATACTATGGTGAAGGGAATATATGATTCGGCACAGCCGAATATAGCACATTTACATGTTTTAAGTTTTATTAATATAAATTTTAAGTATTAATATATTACGCTGTTATTTTGAATTGTAAAAAATTACTCTACTTGAGTTTTGTTAATTTTAACATGAATTCAAATTCAATATTCGTATCGGTATCGACAATATTTCCTTTTGAATATCGGTTTCGCTATTGTATCGGCAAAAAGGCGTATCGTTACGTCCCTAATAAAATGATTTTGCTGAAAATTTTGGGTTACTTCGGAGAGGCTACAAAATCCATAAGCAACGCCACTACATTGTCTGACGTTAATCCGCTAGTTAACAGTGTGATCCCTTACTCAACGTTGAGGGCCCGCGGCATCCGAATTTTACCGAGTTTTGAGTACGGGAACATTCCCGTACTCAAAGTTTGGTGAAGTGAGAACTTTGAAGAGAAAAATATTCTTGCACGAAGTAGCCCGTACTTTTTTTTTTTGGGCTGATTGGAAATATTGTCAAAAAATAAACTAAAAAACTACAAACAAGCATTACCCGAAGAATTAAAATAAAAATTTTTATAATATAAAAAAAGAAAATGTTGAAATACGTAAGAACATAATTGCATTTACTTTCACACATATGATAATGTGTCATTTACATGGGGACTTCACCTAAGATAATATCTGATGTTATATGTAAGACATGAAACAAAGAAAACAAGATAGTGCACTTAAATTTAAAAAACATTATTTTTCTGCGCATGTACGTCATAGTAGTAAATGAGCACAACCATGATCACACAAACTCGTGTGTATGCTGAATGTTTGTTTACATTTAAATCTCTTTACTATAGTGGCGTAAAAATGATCAAATTCAGAGTATAAATTTAACGGGCCAATGTGCTATCTTGTTTTCTTTGTTTCATGTATGTGAGAGAACGTCGACAGAACGTCTTAATCTTTAACCAGGGGAACATGTATGTTATAAAATTTCATAATTTACTGATTTTCGTACAGAAAACGTGTCGTTTTTTTATTCTTTTTTAGTTTTTTCTTTGTTTATAGTGTTTAATATTATTTTTAAGCACTTTTCACAACATTTGCACTAAACGAATTCAACATTTTAATGATAGCGTCTTATTATTGTTTTATATGTACATATGTGTATTTTTGAGAGCTCATTTTATAAGATAGTGTTTATAAGATTCCTCATAACAACTGTCTCATTACATTTATTATAATATTAATACTAAAGCCTCTAGTACACGGCATGTAAAAAGCCACATGCGCATGTGGTTCTGACGTAATTTTGACGTCATCACACAACACGCAATGCTTATTGTGGATTTGCATTGACGTCAAAATTACGTCAGAACCACATGCGCATGTGGCTTTTTACATTCCGTGTACTAGAGGCTTAACACTATTTGAGAGTCCACACGTATGATAATACTCTCTGCGATTGAATTTGACTTTTGCTGATATAGAAATCTTTTATCTTATCTCAGGTGGGGACCCTTTGTTATGTACTCGTATTTATTTGAACATATTTCATACTAAAGAATTCTTTTAGGGTAGAAATTTGGTTTTTATTGTTCCCGTACTTTTGTACATCTTTGTCTATTAGTGAGAGCAAGTTTTTGTTAACTCTCATTTTACCCAAAAACTACGGGATCGCACCTATTATTAGAAAATATAATAAATGAATTAACTGATATCGAGAAAAGTTCAGGGGCCCAATGAAAGACAATCGGCTTCAATCGCAACCAAAAAAACGTTTTACTGAGCTATTATGAGTATTTTGAAAATGTGAATGACACGATCACCCCTACACTTAGTAAAATTTCTGATAAGTTTTAAAAATGGCCTTTGGAGCATTTGTGAACAAATTATAAGTAAATCCGAGGAGGATGAACCTCTGTCCATCCTCAGCTGTTCTGCAGATCCGCTTGGTGCAGAAATACTTAACTTTTAAAATGAGTTATGTCGCATCTGAGAGACTTTTCCACTGCATATTTGTTCAAAAGGCTTGGCGATCATCGCAAAAGTTGAGAATATCTTGTATTTTTATCAAAATTAATAAGATAATTTAAATTTTTAATATTTATAATCTCTTAGTCTGTTCTCTTCTTTAAAAACATTATTAATTTTTTGTTAATATTACCATAAAATCGAATTCATTGTTTGTTTAATCATATTAATATAAATTTTAAATATTAATGATCTCTTATTAGAGATGAGCAATCCCGTGATTTTTAAGGAACATCGTGATTAGTGAACGTGATTTAAAAATCACTGCTCCTTAAAACCAAAACTCGCGTCTCTGACTCCAAAATTTTTGGCATAAAAAATTTTCTAATATTTTCAAAATAAAAATTCTTCGAAATTGCCGATGCAATATTTCAAATATCGATTTAACCATTCAAAAAGGAACTGCATTAAAATCAAGTTAGAGTGCTATATTCGGCTGTGCCGAATCTTTGATACCCTCCATAAATTATTAATTAATCTTTATTAAAACGGACGTCAGTATAAAAACTGGTTCCGGTTTAAACCAATTGGACGACAGACAGTGTTATGCTTTATTTTCTAGCAATATGAACTAACTTGAATAAAATATCATGATGCGTAACAGTTTATGCCGATTTAAAATGATTTTCAGGAGAGGAATTTATATTAGACCCATGGTAAATTGTGGACTAATCATCACGATTAGTTTAATAATTTCTGTTATTCAAAATCTAAATGGAACAAATTTCAATACAGTAGTGAAATTAAATAAATATAAATATGGACCGATAATTGCATGATATTATTTCTGGCCATATGAACCGAAATGGACCAAATTTTACCACAATATCTATATCTGCTACGGTTTTAGGCGTATTTAAATAATTTCCCAAAGTGAGCATAATAGTGGACATTATATGGTAAATTATGGACAGAGCTTCAAGAAATTTTATAGTGTGACTTTTAGTCCTTTTAAGTGTTTGACGTACGAAATTGTATTACAAAGGCATTATTTATTAAGTTTTTTAACATACTAAACTGTTTTCCGAGAGTAGGTTTTATATGCGGCCTAGGGTAAATTATGGACCGATCTTCACAAAATTTTAAAGTATGATTTCTAGCCTTATAAAACTGGGACGAACCAAATTTTATTATGATAGCATTATTTGTTACGGTTTAGATTTACTAAACTGTTTTCCGGGAGAAGGCTTTATATGGGCCATATGGTAAATTAAGGACCAATATTCACGAAATTTTACAGTATGATTTTTAGTCCTATAAAACTGTCACGTACCAAAGTTTGTTATGATATCATTATTTGCTACGGTTTTAGATTTAGATCTAGGGTAAATTATGGACAGATCTTCACCAAATTTTGTAGTTTGATTTCTAGTCCTAACGTTCCAAATTTTATTATGATAGCGTTATTTATAACGGTTTTTGCCGTTCTAAACTGTTTTCCAAGTGTAGGCTTTATATGGGGCCTATGGTAAATTATGGATCGACCTTTACGAAATTTGACAGTGTGATAGCTATATTTATTACTGTTTTACACGTACAATAGGATTTCTAGTCATATAGAACTAGTTTGTGCAAAATCTCATATCATGCCGTGCATTATGCTACATTTTATGTTGGTTTTTGTAACAAAATTGTAAATCTTTTAGGGTGGTGGTTCGACATTTTGATTCATAACTCTGATCCTATTGATCGGATTTTGCTGGATTTCAATCCCAAGCTGCTTAAGATAACTACAAGCAGTTCGAAACTAAGTTCTTCCTTTTCTTTTGCGTTTTTCGAAAGTGAGCGTGTTTTCAACACATAGACAGACAGACGGACATGGCTATTCACCACTACATAGTGGCGGAGGGTAGTAGTTGTAGTAGATTCTTCTTTATTTACAACTATCTGACCCGGTCCGCGTTGCTGGGCCTAAGCAAACATTAATGTTGTATTACCAGACAATTTAAATTGATCTTAAAACGAAATTTACGGCCTTTAAATAAAAATCCATGAAATACCTATCATAAAGTTTTTCTTGCGAAAAAAGTGGGCGGGGCAAAATTTTCTTTCCGTAAAAACCTAAGTTGGACCATGGCGATCATTTTAAAGAAAAAATCGTCCAAATCGGTCAAGCCGTTCTCCAGTTATGCGCTTAATAGAAAAAGTGGGCGTAAAAGTAGGCGTGGTAAATTTTTCTTTCGATGAAAACTTAAAGTTGATTAATACGAACATTTAAAAGAAAAATTAGGCAACTCGATGGAGCCGTTTTCTGATTTTAGGTAAATCAAAAAAAGTGGGCGGGGCAAAATTTTCTTTCCGTAAAAACCTAAGTTGGACCATGGCGATCATTTTAAAGAAAAAATCGTTCAAATCGGTCAAGCCGTTCTCAAGTTATGGATTTTGCCACGCCCCTCCGCCCCCAGACCGAAAATCAGAAATCAGTGTCACCCGCCTGAATATTCTGAAGATTCCCTGAAAATTTCATCAAAATCGGCCCAGCCATACGTTACATACATACATACACACATCCTATTTTATATATATTTACAATTTACAATAAATTTTGTTTACAAATTTCATCTTAATTTATGAAATAAATTCTTATTGAAAATTGGAAGATTGAAAGTAATATTCGACAATGTTTTATAAAACGTCTGTCGATAACCTTAAGAAAAAATTAACTTTAGAATTATTTAACAAAATAGCTAATTATATTCTTGTATTAAAAAATTACGATAATGTAATGCTGACTTTAGATAATCAACCAATCTTTCCCAATCTGTATTTTTTTCACCATTAAGTATATCAATCATTTCAGTGTAAAGTAAATTCGGTTCTTCAAAACTAGCAATTCGGAACTCCTTGAGGACTGGACAAACACCTAGGAAATGTTCAAATTTTTCCATTGTTCCCATATTACAAAGCTTGCATATTTTGTTCTCAGTTGTCGCCCCGAATGTGTTGTAATTTAGTTTAATGAGACCACATCTTACCCACGTTATTTTGGATTGATTCATCCCTGCAAACAATTTCGATCTAAAAATTGTCTAAATAGTTTCCCCATTTAGCAAAAATCTATCGCATTTGCTATTCAATTCTTATTGATGTAGTTACATCGTTCGGGAAGAAGTGTCCCACAATGGTAATATTTACTTTAAGAATCCACTTAGTATCTATGTATATCTTATGACGAATTAGAGCGCTTTGGTAGTTTAATATCAATTAAATTTAGTAGCATCGCTTTTGGCTTCAAAAAGCACTCTTTTGAAGTTACATTTTTTTTTATTGTTCTATATAATAAAAAGTGGGCCATTTAACAGTTTATGTTTGTTGGATTTTATAGGGAAAGTCTAAGTAAAATAGAAGATAAATGAGTTTAACATTTTATAAATATTAAAAAATCTACAGCACATTAAATCACTGTAAAACATTAACAGCTATTTGTTAATGTTTTACAGTTAAAAAAACTTACAAATTTTTTTAAACACCAACTTTGTAAACTTTCATCGTATTTTAACTACCACATTTTTTTACTGCTTTACAAAACTTATTTTAAAAATTTTCTTCACTGATAACGCTAGGAACACTAGAAAAATTAAATAAAAGCACTAATTTTCGACAAAAATTTTTAAAGTCATTAAAAAAACAAAAAGTTTAACAAAATCACTAATTTAAAAAAACTTTAAAAAAAGGCAATTATTAATTATTTTTATTTAATTTCATTTTCATTGGCACGACGAAATGAATGTATGAGAAATTATTAAAAATTTGCCCAATCTAACCGAAAAATACGTTTGGGCTGTTTTGTGCACTCATTTATACAGCTTCCGTGTACTAGAACGCATTTCGGTAACATTTGGATTTCGCGGGGTCCTAATTTTAAGTACAATATTATAAATATTTCATTTTTCAAATACATATTTAAACTTAATTTTACATAATTTTATGTTATTTCACACGCACGTACGTACCACAGATCACATTGCAATTTAAACACAAACTGTGTTCTTTTAGTCATTTTGCTTTTGTAGTATTCACTATTTAACAGAAAATCGTTGCAAAGAAGTTAATATAATATGGGAAATGTTCAATTGTGCTATTGTTGTAACTATATAACTGTTACAATTATCTGAACAACTCTTTAATGTGTCGAATAAGTATAATTTAAGAACTCATAATTCGATTCTAACGTATTTTCTTTTTGTTAAAATCAGCAAAATCTACTGTTTAACTACCAACTGTGCCGAAGTAGTTAAAATTCGTAGACAATCGAAAAACACTCTACCAATTGCTTGGAGGGATGTTGTCTATAAAATAACTTGAACCTCTTTCGAAATCCAAATCATTATAAATTGTAGAGCTTTCAGCTTTATTCTGTAACCACAGATTAAGCTGATGTTGTTTTATACTATTTGTTAGTTCATTGCATTGGGTGATCCATTGTTGTTTATTAGGTTGTGTACTGGACCATAGAATATTTAGATTGTCTGCAACCTTTTGCAATTATTTAAAGCAGAACAAATTTTAAACGGTAACCTATTAGCCGGGTATTGAAACATAACTCGAAATATGTACAGCAGATTTAGTTCCAATAGTGGAGGGTATAAAAATAGTTTACTGTCAAAGAAGGACTACTCTCATATACATTTCGCATTAAGGTTAGAGTAAGAGTTGGAGTCGTAAGTCGGAGTCGCAGTACGTTTTCTGACGACTCCACAGTCCTGCTTAAAACTGTGGTTGTCAATTTTCAGTATTTTTATAACAATTGCGTATTTTTATAACAATGCGCGCGCGTGTTTTCAAAACAGAGCTTTTGTAGGTACATTGCAAAGAAACAACAACAAATTGTAAGAGCTTTCAAAGCGGTTTACCGCAAATGCAAATATCATAGTACGTGTGTTTGGACGGAGCTTTTTTTTATATAGAGTTTGACAATGATAGAAGGCAACATTAACGGACACCTGCTTACTAGCATACATGTGCATACATACTTTGAAAATTAAAAAAGAAATACTAATAAGGTAAAAGAGAGAACAAAAGGGACAGCATCATTATTCGTTATTGCATTCAAAAAACGCTTTTACACACACAACAGTGAAATTCATAAATTTGTGTAACAAAAAACGAAAAGAACGACTCAGCAAGTCTCTGTTAATTAACAAAGTTGGTCACAGCTGTGATTCGTGAGTTTTCAGTAAAGCTTCGTACAGACGTTGGATCTGGCGATATTGTTAGTAAAATGTGCTAAAAAAATATCTTACAACCGTGTGAGCTTGCAATTTTTGTTTAATAACGTTGTCAGAAAAAGCATTGTCAGTCCATTGTAAGACAATATGTTATATTGTATCTAATAAAAGTACAACTGCATCATAGCTTCCATCCCTGATTTTCATGAGTGAAAATAAAAAACAAAAAAGTTTAATTTTACAAAATTGAAATTAATTTTAACAAACATCAATTAAACCTATTTAAACAATATTTCCAATTTGTACAAATACACAAAATTTTTATTTTCCGACGTCTAAAAGCAGATTAGGCAGCTCTTGCCATGCAATTTTCTGACAGCCGTATGAACTGATCAGTTTTGTTGGCAGATGAATTTATTGTTCGACAGTTGCCTGCCAATAAAATGGTATGGTTTTCCTACAATCGTCTGAACTGACAATTTTCTTTTGGTGGCGATTTTTCTTTGACAGTATATTGTTAGCCCATTGCCAGACGTTACATTATTGTAAGATCTGACCACCATCTGTACGAAGCTTAACAGTGATTAAAAAATTAATTATAAAACCAAAGATCTTGACAAAATATGTTGACAATTTACTTTGTATAATTCTTGATTTTCATATTTGAGCTTTTGGACCTGAAAATGTGTTAAAACTTTATTTTGTACAACATAAATTTTTATGTTAATACAATTTTATTTATTTTTAGTTAAATACTTACATTTTTACTCTATCTCCTTTTAAAATTGTTTGGGAAAAACCACTAGCAAAATAAAAGCCGGTTTTCCTGTTTTTAAAATTATAAAATCCCCTAGTTATTTTATTACATAATAGGAGGAATGCGGAAAGGGGAAAATTCCCTACGGAATTCTTATACATAATTGGGCTGATAGTATTTTACTTTCCAGTGACTTTTATGGATTAGGAGCACTACTAGGATGATCGAACGGTTATTATTCGACCGGGTTTAACCGGTTTTCTTTAGTTTTGCCCAAGCCGTTTATTTTCAAATGTCCATTTTTCGAATATCGAATTATCCGGTTATTTTTGTATAATATGCCGGTTATTTTAATAATGTGTAATTTATATACGTTCTCCTTACTCTTGTTGTAAAATTACCTGTAATTTAAATATTTTTCTAATTGAATATTGGGAAAACTTAAACTTTTTATGAAGAATGTAAAAACAAAATGTAACAAAAGTCAAAAAACATTATAAACAATGTAAATACAAATCGCTTATAAAAGCGTGTGTTCTTGTAAAAAACCAACAACAATTCAAAATACTACAAAAAGTGCTCAGTTAAAAAGTAAATAGTAATTTGTGCGTGAGTATTCTAAATGTTTAATATATATTTATATAGAATTATAAGTTGCAAAGGTTCTTCCAAGTCACGACTTATTAATAGACATTAATGCACCCCAAAATAAAATTTAACTCCGTTCGAAGTAGTTCTAAAGGGACGACAAATAATCAGCCTTATTGTGGTTGTCGTTATCGTATACGACTGTGTCGTTTTTTGTAGTAGATTAAAGAACACAGGTTGTGTGTTACTTTAATCTATTACAAAAAACGACACAGTCGTATACGATAACGACAACCACAAATAGGCATCATTGGGTTAAATAGCCCGTTTTGCTAAGAAAAAGTGGGGCATTGTAAGTACAACACATCCACCGAGTTCTTCGTTGACGACTTATCTTGCTACAGTAGTAGGTACATCTACGTAGTGTGATTTAATTCTGAGCGGAATGACCAGCAGTCTCTATAACTGGTCTGGTGTTTTATTCCCATAAGAAAATTAATTCAAATAAAAGTATATATTTCTGTGGCATTTGTTGGAGTGTAGCGTCAATCCTTTTGTTGAGCGTACAAGTTTGTTTGAAATACATGTTCAGTAATTTCTTCTGTAAGAATTTGTTAAAAAAAAACAAATTGCCATGGGATAACATGTTTTCAACAATCTCTAGGTCCTTGCTTCCTGCCAAGAAGTACATTTATTTCATTTATTGAATAGTTCTTACTCCATTTTGGTGAAAAGTATACCACAAAGCTGCTTGTTAAAATGGATAATAGAATATCCTCTATAAAATTAATTTGTCATATTTATCATTAGCACCACTGCATTTCGGATTGTTACCTTCATCGTCATCGATAATTAATTTACCATTTGATAGGATTTCATCAAAATCCACTTAATTTTCGATAGTTTTTAATATATAAGAAATATCCCTCTCTTTGAGTTTATTGTTATTTTCCATTGATATAAGTGCATTCTTATGTTCACTGGTATGATTTTCATACCATATACTTCAAACTTTCACTACTTTACCCATTTAAAATTTTTATTTATCAGAAAATATTGCAATACAAAGTACAATGCACGTGTTTTATTTTAAATTTACTGAATGGACAACTCCTTTTTCATTTGGCCTATAAACCTATAAATATCTCTTTCAAGCACTTGGTATATATTTGTTTAAGAAAACATAAGCTTAAAATTACACACAAAAGTGGTATTTAGAATAAACCAGTGAACACAAAATGTAGGAAAAATTAATAGATATGTGGTATAGTTTCATACCACTGCCCCGGAAAGAAAAACAAAATTGAAGAAATCAAACAATGTCATGGAAGGTTTTTAATTGTGGTCGACGGATGGACAGATATTTCATACAAAAAGCATGTACATTAGGGTGGGCCGATTTGTAACGACAAAAACTTGTCGATATTGTACCATCGATGATAGCGCCATCGTTTGAAGCGTACAATTTCACCTTGTACAGGATATATTTGAAAAATTTGAAATCGCCGAATTTTTTAAAACATATCTACTAAAAAACATATAACTAAAAAAAGACAAAAACTCGTCCAAAAGCTCAAGAAAAACCTTTATGGGAAAACTGCTTTCACCATCGCTTTTAGCGTATAATTTCATTTTGGAAATGTAATATTAAAAAAAAATCAGCCGGTTTTTTTTTATTAACTACAAAAAAAACTTAAAAATAAAAGATGATAAAAAGTAAAAAAATTGAAATTTGGAAGCCTCGAGAATGATTTTTTGGTAGTAGAGGAGTTTTTTTCCTCATGCCAAAAGCTATCGAAAAATCGATGGCACAATATCGATTGCTAAATTCGTTTCTATAATGCTGAAACCAAATAATTTGAAATATATAATCCTGGCTAAAAGGTTTTGTTTGCAAGTTTTCAAAAAATGGTTGAAGTCTCCTGATGCATATAGACAAGCTTAACCACCAACAAATCAAAACTCATTTAAAATAAATTTGGGAGAATATCTCATTTAAAAACTCATTTAAAATAAATTTGGGAATAAAGTAATTAAATTCCTTACCTTTTTTAATTGTTTTGCTTTTATTCAAATGAACGTTTTATTACAAAAACTTATTTGATTTTTGTGTTTTTATGTATTCGAATTAAAACCGGTTATTTTAAAAATGCTTAACCGAAAACCGGGGTTTTTAAAATAGCAACTATTCGTAATATTCGAACACCGGTTTTTGAAAAAAGTCGAATAATCGATCTCCCTAAGCACTACCCGTTTCACAGAGTTCATATTTCGGGTAGGGATGTAACGATACTCCTCTTTGCCGATACGATACCGATACTCAAAAAGATATATCGGCGATACCGATACGTATAATTAATTTAAAGTAAAATAAAAAAAATCGAGCACAGTAATTTCTTTATTATACAAAATTATAGTGTAAGAGATAATTAATACATATTTAAAATTAAAAAACAACGAATTTGATTTGATTGATGGTAATATTAACAAAAAATAAATAGTAGCGGTTTTCACCCTTTGTATTAAGTGTACAACTCTGTTATATTTAATACGATTTTATACTTCAAAGCGTGGGTGTCTTTTTCGTATGCATTGTAAATTAATGAATTTGCTAAGTGAGAGAAAGAGACAGATAAAGTTTCTTCAACTGTTTTATTCTGGTAAATTCACACACTTGTTTATTACTGCTTTTTGTGGGATTTTTCAACAACAGCGTAGTATATTTTAGTCTAATACATTTTGTTGTTGCAGTGTTGTAAATGTTAGTAATTTTACTACAATTATAAGATTAACAAGGTCTACAAGGGACCTTACTATCAACGGTGAATTCCGCTAGTATTTTTATAGAAAAGAACAGTGTAAGGGATTATAAATATTTAAAATTTAAATTAAAACAATATTTGTTAAAATACAAGGTATTCCCAGCTTTTGTGGAGATCTCAAATCCGTTCGGGTGCAGTGGAAAATAGTCTCTCAGATGCGATAGAAACAGATACTTTAATAGTTTAATGTTAACATTAGGAGATCTAAGGTATACGTCGACTTCTTCTTTGGCAGAACCATAGCTCAGGATGGACAGGGGCTGATCTACCTCAGGTTTTCTTATAATATGTCCTTGAACGATCCAAAGGCCATTTTTAGACTTAGAACTTTACTAAGGATAGGAGTGACCCTGTCTTCCACAATTTCAGAATACATAGTCATAGTATCTCAGTAAGACGTTTTTACGATACGATTGAAGCTGATTATCTTTAAAGTTTACGAAGAATTTTAGATAAACAATAGGTTTCATTAATCTCTAAGCCATCAAATCTTTCATTCAGAACTAATGCTAAGTCCTCAATTTTTGGGCCTCTGAACTATTCTCTATCTCAGTTAATTTATTTATTGTCAGGGGTGTTCTGGAAATAGAAAATGCAAAACGCAAGAATTTTGAAATTCTGTTTAAAACACCCTTAATCCATTTTTTTTTTTATAATTTTCTTATAGGATTCTGTATCTATGTTCTGTTACTTTGGTGAGAACTTCTCGCATCGAAAACATGTGAAACAAAATATTCCATCGTTTCTCGACATGTGAGAAAAAAGTGAGTCTGTAACTCATGTCGAAAACTATCAAAAGAGTTTACGTCGTTACGTTATAAATGTCATAAAAAATGTAAAGTGCGACTTTAATGTTTGTGGATTACAAAATTGCTTTGAAAACATTCGTATATTTTTTAAAAATGTCAAAAGCAATATAATTAAAAATGAAAAAATCTGCCAAGAACAAAATACTTATCACTTCCGTGTTAATATTTATTGTATTTAGCATTTTTAATTTATTTTTTAATGTTAAAATTTTTTTCTCACCCCGTTTCTATGCGTGAGTTTATTTGACATTTCAAAGCGGGAACTTTCTCATAAAAATTTTACAGACACACTTTTTCAGTATTGGCGAGAAATTTCCTTACGTGACAGTTATTACTCGCCAAAAATATTACAGACGCAGTTAAGTGAGAAAAACAGCTGTTTGTTTCAATTTATGGCATTATTGTTTCGTTTCTCACATTTCAATCGAAAAAATTCTCGCCGCGGGAGTTACAGAACATGGACACTGGTTAATAGAGAAATATTTGTATTGTATTGTATTTATACTTCTTTTACTAAAAAAATCTTATTAAAAAAACGTCTTTTAAATTCTTGCGTTTTGTGTTTTCAATTTCCAGAACATTAATTAATTAATGTTCGAAGACTGTTTAATTTCGAAGTAACTCAAACATCTCATTAAAAATAAGCATAAAAATCTCAAAATGTACAAAACGTGTACTTTTTTTTTTACTAGAAATACATGAAAGATTTAGCAGTGAGAGAACATTTCACTATTATGGTGAAAAGCAAAACGGCTAACGCTGGAGGTCCACATTACGCGTTCAATTCGTTGATGCGTTAAAGCAACTGTCAAAAGAATAGAAAGTGTAAAAATTTAGTGACACAGCAAACGCGTATGGGATTACTTTCCCCATTTGCATGCGACTTAAAAAAAAGTTCAAGAAAGTATCAAACGCATGGAACGCTTGGTGTGGACCTCCAGCTAAAGAACTAAATTAAAAAAATTTATTATTCCGTTTTGATTTTTTGTTCTGCTTTAAAATGTGTCATTTCATTTAGTTGTTATGCTAAAAATAAGCATTGAAAATTTAATTGTTTTTTAAAAAAACTCTAAACAAAGTATCGGCGTATCGACAGTAAAATATCGCCGATACCAATATATAGGAAATATACCGGTATGGCTTGCAAAGTTTGCAAAAAAGTAAGAATAATTCAGATTTAAAGATTCAATGCGTGTAATATGCATAAATCAGACAAAAATCATGAGATTAGGGCCAGACGGATGGCAGTAAACATGGCTAGATAAAAGTGTTAGAGTAAAAGAACGGAATAATACTTAATATTAAAATTGTTATGGGCTCATAAATGACTTGAGTTTGTCGCGGGAACCAGCTTTGAGCATTCCGCTTATTCAGAAGAGAAATGTGTGTCAAGTACAACATAACCATCCTTGAAGACCCGTACATTCCAAGATTAACCATACTCGGGTAAGAACCAAGTCCTATCTTTAAGTAGGACAACGAATCCAACCATACTGCGTAAACGATATTAAATTCACCTTTTGATCAGAGGAACCCGCCTAATACCGTATATAAGCTTTGGGAGCGTGTCGTTAAAACTTGGAAAAAAAATTTAGCCAATAAGTATAGTAAAAAGTATGGCAAAAAAGATCAAGGCAGTTAAAAAAAAAGCAAAGGGAGAACACACCAAACTTTAGGACCCAAAAACAACAATGATCTCTAACTGTGGTCATACCTTGTAAATTGTTATGAACACATATTTTTTGGAAGAGTTTTTATTTCAAAATTATTAAATTGTACTGCTTTTCCTCATTAAAATAATTCAATGAAAATTAAATTCAATGAACTTTAACCTGATTAAAATATCAAAATTTGGATTAAAAAGATATTAAATATATATAAATACAACAAAAACATTTTGTCACTTACTCTATATGTAGCTCAAGAGTGCAACGCCAAAAATAAGTTCCTTCTTAAGACGATATCAGCATCACCAGGAGATCATTACATTCAAAATGATAACATTATGTTTCTATCTTGGACTGCCTTTTGCAATGGCCATTATTATCTATAGTTTTAATAATGATAAAGATGAAGAGTCTCGTTGCTGTGGTATTTAAATTGTATGTACTTCATTCATACCAAAATTAACGAAAATATACTATATTTGTGTATGTGTATACTTATGTTAATACCTTTCTTACATTTTCGCCACTTTATAATTAAATGCATTTTACAATATCTTCTCCTCATTACTGTTGGACGTCCGACTCTGACCGCTTTCTTTTAATACTCAATATCGACCTATTCAATTGTATACCCAAAATTGAAAATGTACTTTAGACTGACCAGTAATATTTAGGATTTCCGTTCCTTTTTCTTTTTTAAATACATATCTTTACAGATCTTACTGATGAAAATTCTGATGGAAATTCGTCTCCCCAAGTAATTTTGCAGATCATTAATTTTATGAGATGAACCATATGCATATGTACGTGGACACTTATACAAGCATATGTACTTACATATATATTTTCATTTTTAATTTAATTTATAAATGTTTATTTATAAAACTAATTGTCTGTAAAATGATGAAAGAAAATTCAATATAATAAAAAAATACATAAATAATTATTAATTTCAGCGATTATTTTAATTTTTCTTTAAATTCAACTTCAGCGTTAATATGTATATCATCATCAGAACTTTCTAAATCTTCGTTTAGAATATTGAAACCTTTTTTATGGGCCACTGGTTTCGAAGAAATTGTGACAGAAGGACTGGCTACATTTGAAGATGTAGGGCGACTATCGGTCAACGATTGCATTGGATTATTGATGTTGTTTATATTAGATCGGCCAGATGCGGAGGGTAATGATGAGTTATAAAGAGGATCTAAAAATGAAATGTAATTGTTTTATTTTTTATTATTGGAGACAAAAGTTTCCTAATTTAAATTAATAATTTTTTCAATCAAATTAGTGATATATTTGAACAAAAAAAAAACAATTTTTGAATTTGTACAACACTCTTCCTAGTTCAACGGAAGAAAGAATTGTTTCTACATCTTAAAATATGCAGTAAAAGTCAACTTGAACAAAAGCTTCTTAAATTTTTGAATTTGGCATCGAAGAAATGCTAATTTAAAAAATTGTTTCATAACATAAATATACTAATGGCCATTGAATAATGGTATTCAGTTGAGATTTTTTTGATTGCAAAAAGGGAAAAATAAAAAATTGCTCTCATGTTGAAGTGAGAGAGAGGTCTTTATTAAATTTTACATGTAAGGTTGTTCATTAGGGTGGGTCTATTTAGCAATCGATGTGCCATCGAGTTTTCGATAGCTTTTGGCATGAGGAAAAAAAAGTTCCACTGCGACATGAAAAAATCATTTTGGAGGCGCCCAAATTCCAATTTATTGATTTTTTTCTCAACTTTTATTTTTAAGGTTTTTTTAGTCGGCCATAAAAAAAGAGTAGATATGTAAAAAAATCGCTGATTTCAAATTTTTTTTTAAATATATCCTATAGAAGGTAAAATGTTAAGCTTAAACGATGGCGATATCATTTATTTAATTTTTTTTTTATCGAAAGAAATCAATTTTTCGACCAAAACTTGTTCCAAATTATTTTTTTCAAAAACATGATATCACCATCGCCGTTAACGTGCGAATTTCTGTAGAAAAAACTATTTAATACGGGGAAAATACACAAAAATTGGTTTGGAGCCTTAAAAAAAAAAAAAGTATTTTCGACAAAACTCGTCTAAAACCCCAAAATAAACGTTTTTTTTTTATTTTTTTTTTGGAAAAAAATTATATCACCATCGTTTTCAGCGTACAATTCACCTTGGAAAGGTAATATTTAAAAAGAAATTAATTCACAATTTTTTTGAGAAAGTTGAGAAAAAGTCAAAAAATTTAAATTTGGGAGCCTCCAAAATGATTTTATTTATATGTTGTAGTAAAACTTTTCCTAACGCCAAATGCTAATAAAAAATCGATGGCACAATATCGACAAATTTTTGTCCTTGAAATCAGCCCACCCTATTGTACATATTTGGCGTGTCAAAAAAAGTAAATCAATTGTCAAATATTAATGTTATTCAAGATGCCTAATGAAAGTGTAAAGGTACGGTCACATATGGCAAATATTAGCCCCAAATATGTTTGCCTTTATTTGGCAAATTTTTTTTCAAAACAATGTAGGTTTAATTTTGTGGTCACACTGCGCACATTTATTTGCTCATATTTGTTTGCTCGAACAGATGTCAAATAGCGGAAAACACACATATTAGCAAACATGTTTTCCATATGGTCACACTTAAAAAAATATTTGCCGAAGCAAAATATTTGACCAAACTGTCAAAATATATAAATTTATTTGCCAAAACACTATTATACAAATTGTGATGGAAAATATAGAGGAATTTCTTTCAATTAGAGCGTGTTCTATTTTGATCTGGCAAACCATCTGACATCAGCTGTTTTGCAAGTCGTCTGTTTGTGGAGGCAAATATATATTAAAATCTATTTACTTACACATATTCTTAAAAAAAAAACAAAATTTTTAATTAACTAAAATACAATAAAAAGTGAATATAAATATAAATCAGTAAATAGTTTGCTAATATGAATGTTTTTATGTTATGTCAGGTGAAACCAAAAAAGAACGTGTTAAAGCAAAAATGATTAACCTTCTGTAATTGTCAATTTTGACAGACATGTGAAATTACATATGGACTTTACATCTGACAAACCCACCGCAAAATAAATATCGTGTAAAATTGCTTAAACATTTTTGAAAGGTTGAGTTTAAAATCGATTATACATATATGATTTCAGTGTTCTTTTTATATTTCGTAATCCATTTTTGAAATCTTAAAATGGCAATTACTCAAAAAATGGTTTTATACAATAACTAGCATTTAACCCGCTACTTCGTTAGCATCTCCTTTTCTTTCGTGGACAAATTACGCCAAAGTTTATGTTTCTAGGTTTTAACCAGCTACTTTGTAATAGGTACGATTTTCACCTCTTAAACGTTCGAATTTCGAAAATGTACCAAATTTTTATTTGTATTTTTTAGATACGTTATGAATGTGATATAGTTTTTATTTTAATGTTTATTGGTTTAAAAAATAGATGGCATAGCAAAAAAGTTTAAAAATACAAGTTTTACCCGTTTACTCCCCAAAAAGGCCGAATTTCAAAAAAGTACCAAGCACCTGTCCGCTTATTTTTTTTTTATTGAACAACAATAAGTACTAAATTTTTGACTAAAAAAAAATGTTTTGTAAAAAAGTACCAAAAATAGTTACAGTTTTTACCCCTTAAATGTCCGAATTTCGAATAAGTACCAAATTCGTATTTGGATTTTTTAGATAAGTTTCAAATGTGATATAACCCTTATTTCTATGTTTATAGGTTTAAAAGATAGATGGGGTGACAAAAAAGTCCAAAATACAGATTTTACCCGTTTACTCCCTATTTCCCCTTTTTTGTACTTTTTTCTCCCCATTGAAGCATAAAAAAATTTAAATATTGTAGTGGGAGCCCATAATTTAATACGTCTATGTCAATAAATAAAAACAATGTTTTGTAAAAAAGTACCAAAAATAGTTACGCTTTTTACCCCTTAAACATCCGAATTTCGAAAAAGTACGAAATTTGTATTTGGATTTTTTAGATAAGTTTCAAATGTGATATAACCCTTATTTCTCTTATTATGGGTTTAAAAGATAGGTGGGGTGACAAAAAAGTACCAAAATACAGGTTTTACCCGTTTACTCCGTTAAAGGGCTGAATTTCCAAAAAGTACCAGACACCTGTCCGCTTATTTTTCTAAAGAACAACGATAAGTATGAAATTTTAGTTTTAGAGATATAAGGTTACCGAATTTACCCGTTTTTACCCCCTAAACATTCGAATTCCAGAAATCCCGTCTTTGTGATCGATTTGGGGAGAGCTAGCCCTGGTCCAAATTTCAAGTTTTTACCTTCAGTCGTTTAGGCTGTGCGATGATGAATCAGTGAGTGAATCAGTAACGTTACAATTTTATATATATAGATTAGATAACTTTTTTATCTTTGATCCAAGGCAGTAACCGCACGACGATTTGGCTACAACAACAAAAAATACTGAAAATCAAAAACGAATTTAATGTAATTCCAAAATCATGTGTTTTTTTTAATAAATAAATTAGATAAATGTTAAATTTTACAAAAATATTATTACAATACTTTGTGTTTTTTTATTTGATTTTAGTGGTATTTTTTTTTTGAAGTTGTTCCCAACAGCAGTTATTTGCTACTGTTTGCTCTTACAAAATAATTGTAAGAACAAATATTTGTTTGCTTAAAATACAGGCAAATATTTGTTTTTGAGTGGTCACATTAAAAGCATTTTTGTTTGACACCAAACAAATTTATTAGCCCAAAATCAGCTGTTTTCCTGTTTGTCGCAAATAAATATTTTGTGGTCACATTACGGCAAACAAATATTTGACGTTTTTCGGCAAATGTTTGCCATATCTGACCGTACCTTAAGAAGTCATTTCATCCATTTATTAATACGTCGTTAATGAAAATAATTAAAAGTTTAAAAATTGCAATGTTGAAACTCTTAATCCTGAATTTTTAACTTGATTAAAGGTTGTTTAAATTGCAATTTTTATTGTAAAATTTTTTCCTTTTGTTTATTGTAATGAAAAGTTGCATTTTTCCATGTTTGAAATAAAAAAACAACTGAACTGAAAAGCATTTGAAAGAGTTTTATATGTACATATCTCAAAAACTAAGAAATTTACTAATTTTTCAATTAAAATTTGTTAAAAATCATAAGGTGTGTTTATTTACTTTACTAGCAGTAACTTGCAACGAGAGAGTAAATTTAAAATTTACAAAATTCTTCTCCCAATTACTCAAAAAAATGAATAATTAAATGATCGCTTTACCAGCTAAAATTAGCAAGTTAGAAATATCGGCACTATTCAGCTGTAAGAAACAAGATTTTTTCTTAATAAATTCAATAGTTTTGAACTATTTGCGCAAGAATATTGTTGTTTAATTTTAGAAAAATAAATTTTTTATTTTATTGAAAAACTTTTAATCAAGGCGAATTCATTTCATTTAATCTCGGTAGTACAACAAGTACAACTCGTACAAAATCCACAAGCAATTTGTTTTTGTAAAATCATTGTACAATGTCAAAAACCGAAACAAATCAAAACAGAAACAAAGATAATAAACAAAATTTTGACATCCAACAATTATAAAGCTTAAGAAAAAAGTTACCAGCAGGGCTTTTGGGATCACCTGTAATGAATTCGCCTTGCTTTTAATTTAAAAATTATGAAAATTATTTTGTTTTGTAAACAAAAACACGAAACAGGTTTTTGAATGAATCCATCAAGGCGAATTTACTTCAGGAGGCGGCGAAGAGACAGCCTGTTATTTTTTTTAGTCGCCAGAATTGTCAAACGTTTTGTTTACATGTGCTTTTTAAAATTGTGTTTTTAAATAAAATTTTAGTTTGCAAATTATTAATGAAAAAGTTAAAAAATAAAGGGACGATTAATTAAACTATGTGTAAGAATTAAGTACAGATCGTTTTTTTGGTCACAAAAACAAATTTTTACCATTATCACTATCTTAAAGGTGTTTTTATGTTTATGTGATGTTTTAATGTTCAAATGCATAAAATGAATACAGAAAAGAAACGGTTTACATCAATTTCAAAGCCACGTTCACTTCCGCCGAATTTGCAATTAAGTGCTCACAAAAATTGCACAAGTTTATGTTATAAAAACTGTTATTTTCTTGATTCTAAAAATAATTTATTTTATTTTATATTTTTTGACTCAAATGTTTTTGTTCATTTTAGGCTAGGGCTGCCACATACATTCTATCTTCATTCCAAAATTTAAAATAAAAATTTCTTAAAATATCTAAAAATAAGAAGCCACTAAATAAATTATTTCTAAATAAAATAATGTTTTATAGCCTACTAGCTTAACCCGGTGCGCTTCGCTACCCCTGCACCTACCCCATTTATTTTTGTTTTAAAATTTGTCCTGTAAAGGTTGATAGCTCTTGTGTTCAGATATATGGTATTTAATATGTCTTCTATGAGGGGTACTGCTCCTACTCTGTCTACCCCGCACATTTTTATATTGGAATTTATAGTTTACTATAATAGTAGCTTTAACCACGTTTGAAGACTCTCCCTTTAATAGTTCTTCAGTTGAGCGATATTTAATGTATGCATCCTATGGGAGGTATTTCCCCCCCTGCGCCTACCCGCTTTATTTTTATTTTCAAAAGTGTAGTATACCATAAGACTGACTTTTAGAAAGTTTGAACATTCTCACTATTACAGTTCTTAAGATATGCGATGTTAAACATTGGCGTCCTATGGGGTATTCCTATACCCCCGCTGCTATTTTATTTCAATTCCGGGGCTCAGAAGATCCTACTACAAAAAGTTCAGCAAAATGCGTGCAGCGGCTCTTAAGATATGCGATAATTAATATTGGCATCCTATGGGGGGTACCAATTCCCCTGCCCCTATCGAAAAAATAAGTAGCCTATTTTATTTTTAGGGCTCACGTGATGTTACTGTAAAAATTTCAAGAAAATCGAATATTGGCATCCTATGGGGGGTACCAATTCCCCTGCCCCTATCGAAAAAATAAGTAGCCTATTTTATTTTTAGGGCTCACGTGATGTTACTGTAAAAATTTCAGGGAAATCGGTTCAGTAGTTTCGGAGTCTATAAAGCGACAAACATACAAACATAATTCATTTTTATATATATATAGATAGAAGACCACTACCCTTATTTAATTCTTTTATCTTCTCGCGTTCGAATAGGAACCCACAACTTTTGATTCCTAGAATTTCTTCTACCTTGTTTGAAAGATCTTTTAGGATTAGGATTGCGAGGTGGTGGAATCAACTACCTTTTGAATTGCGTATCTTTTCCCACTCTAATAATGTTTTTCGTTTAAAACTCTTGCGTTTTTTGACTGTATGATTTTTGTATTCAGGAACTATCTTGCTAGTATATAGACATCCATATTGGTAATTATGCTTATGTAGGGATGTATACGAGTGTGGGTATGCACTAAGATTTGTCATATTTTCTGTACTGAATTGGACCGTTACTTTACTTTTCTTTAATTAAATTTTTAATTATTCTGTATATTGGCTGGGGAGCTAATGTTTAAAATGGTAGGGATGTTTTTATTTTTAGGAGGCTGGCATTTATTTAAAATTTTGTTTTTGTATTATATTGAGTATTATGTAGTTTTAAAATCTTAGGTATTTTTTTTAATGGTATGTAATATTTTTATATTGGCCATGGAGGCTTTATATTATATGTTATAAATAAATAAATAAATTAGAAATGTACGTATATTTTAAGGTATTTAATTCAATACAGCACAAATACAGAACATTAAATAAAATACATAACGATTTTAGGCTTTTTAATAAAAAATAATTTACGCAGAACAGAGTTTTACAATACAGTACTGCTCTGTATAATACAGAACGGATGGTAACCGTATGTAGATATAGTCGACTTAAGAATGCAAAACTGTAAATTTTAAAACTTTTAACCAAAAATACCATTAACAAAAAAACCATAACAATTTAAAATGTTGGAAAATAGATACATACACACATTGCGTTTTAAAATTTCAAACACTGCATAGCTTGTGTCGTTGAAAATTTTAAAACACGGTACATGAATTTCTGTTGTAAGCAACAACAAAATTACAAATTATTTATGACATTGTTTGTGCTTTCAATGTTATTCTTTGGCGTTGCGCTGCGTTTTATATGATTAGGGCCTAAAGGAACATGTGCATATTGTCAAACATACTTTTAGAATTAATGGTTTCAGCCTGAAAATCCATGTTGAATGATTTTATATCGTTTATGAACTTTTGAAGCTGTGAACATATCAAATGTATAGAATTAGCATTATTATAACGACCCCACAAGCATATACATTTTACGCGTGAAATATCAATATTTGTGGACATATATACGTTTAAAAGTAATTTTACTTCTTAGAATGTTTACAGGTTGACCTAAACAGAAGGGGTACATAAACGTTTTTTATATGGTCCAATTAGTAAGTTGTGTTTTTTTGTGCAATGGTTTTTGACATCCTTAACATGTTTTACACAAACAAAATTAGTGTTGCTTTTCCTATCGATGCATTGGTGTAGTTTCGCGCGAGCTAGTCATTCGACTGTTTTAAGATAAAAAAATTTTGCTGCTGAAACATTTTAAATAAAAAACTGATGTGGCGATCAGCAAAACAAGATTTTTTAGCCGACAGATATAGAATTTGCGTTATAATTTGTTTAATATAAATTGTATTAAAGGAGTTTTTTGCATAAAAAATATTAGCCTTTTTATTTAGGTTATCTTGTAAAATAAACAAAACTTAAAATAATTTACCCAAAAGAAAAAAAATTTTTACATCCTCAAAATAAGCCTCAAAAACACAATTTTTTTTTTTAAATAAGACAAAATCGAGGACCAACTTATAGCAAAGCAATTCCCTTATTAGGATTACTGCTAATATTCAATCGTGAAAATGAAAGAGGTGGAGGCGTTTGTGTTTTTATTTCAAATGCCCGCAATTTTAAAAGTTAAACATAATCAGCCGTATTCATAACGAAAATTTGGCATGAAGTTAGCACAAAGTTCATTCATAATATACTAACCAAACTCTGGCTAACGATATGCTAAACTCTTGTTAACGAGCTGCCAAACGTTTGCCACCTTGTGAAAAACAGGAGTTTAATGTTGAATAATTTTGTTTGTTTTTTTAATTCACCGTCTTTTTTTTAATTAAGTCCTTTTTTAAATTTATTTTAATTTAAAAACATTTAACATTTTTATATGGGGAGGCAAAAATAAAAAAATTATGAAATGAAATAACAAAACCAGCGATGATTTATGCAAAACGTGTTGCATTTTTGAGCACTATAATGTGGCATCATTAATATTCAGAGTTGATTTATTAAAACTTAGCAGACGGATAAAATTCGTTATGAATAAACTCTGTGCTAGCACGCTGCTAAGCTTTATCGGCATTCTAGTTAGCAGCTCGTTGTACGTAGTGTACAAACTGTGGCTAACTTTTTGTTATGAATACGGCTGAATATGTACTTTAAATTCTGGATCTTGTGAATCTTTTTTTTTTTGGAAATTTGTTTTTATAAGACTCTTTTTAGTGTAGTTTTTATTTGCTAATATTGGCCCTTTTAAAACTGATCACTTTAAGCTGCATTCTACCGAAAGTATAGCTGCTTTTGTATTTTTGAGAGAAAAAAATTCAATAAAATATCAGACAAGATTTTCATAAAATCCTAAGCTTTCAAATTATTAAAGGTTTTGTTTTACAGAAAAAAAGTTATGTAATAATAAAGGGTTTTCATTTTTATTTTTTGGACCGAAATTAAAGTTATTTTGTAAATTCTTTTTTAATTTTGCATTTTTGCGATATAAAGTGTTCTTCAAATTTTTATTATTTCTGCGTCCACAAGAAATAACAGTTAAAGTCAAGTTACTGCTCCTAATATAACTGTTGTTTCATTTAAAACTGAATTTAAATATGTATTATAAAATTGTTTACACATAGTCTGCAAGTATAAGCAAGCTTAATCTGAATTCCCACACTTTTTGGGTTTAAAAATGAAATCGAATTCGAATTAAATTGTCATTCCTTGTGGGCCCAGATTTGAATAAACATTATTTTTTCAAGAATTATTTTTCACTCTTCTTTTCAAGATATTTTTCGATATCGTTAAAAAAGTATTTGTGCTTATATAAACCGCTGTAGGAAAACTATTCTACAATATATTTTAAGACATTTTTTTATTTGCAGTGCAGTGATGCATTTACGAACGTGTCTGTTAACTGCCCCAAAGGGCACCAAAAAAGTTATCGTTGCATACACAATAAGCAAACTGTGCATCGTTAAACCCTATGATACATTTTTACTTTGACTGCAAAGTATTATTATGTTTTGGAACTCAGCCATAACAAAAAATTTTTTTAGCAAGGTTTTAAAAATTATTTGAATGATATACATATGCTTATTATTTTTTCATTAATTTCTTCCAATATTTCGATATCCATCGATTATCATTATCAAGGAACAAATATATTTGTAACTCATTTCTTTATAATAATAAAATTGCAAGAACTGATAACACAACTGATGCTTAGAATTGTTATAAATTAGTAAGAAATAGATATAAAACGATTGTAGAATACGAAAAAATATATTTATAAATAATTAAATACGTAATGCCAAACATAAAAAAAATCAAATGTGGAGGGAAATCAAAGACCTAGTACTTAATAAAAATCGTAATGTGATACAGACTGAGATATTTGATCAAGTATATTTTAAGAAAAATTATGAAATAGCCAACCAATTTAATATATATGTATGTACTTTGTAAAGACCGTTTAACACTGCCACGCAATTCTTAAGTATTTTGAAGAAAATACTTCTCTGATCTAGTTTTTGTTTGTAAATTTTAAAAAACCAATAACAACTTATCATTTTATGATTGTATTTTTCTCTTTTCTCTTCTACTGAAGGGATTCACAATGGACCTCATTGGTCTCCGAGTGGAGTTGCGCCCTTGGGCACATAACCCTTCTTAACCTAACCTAACCTATTATAGACAATAAATTAAAATTCAATGAACATGAAGAATATATATGCAAAAAATTGGTAAAACGATAGGTTTCTTCAAAAGAATACGTAGCAAGATATCAACAATAACGGCTATTAATATCTATAACGTTATATTAAAACCAAATTTTGAATTTGGCTCAACGATCCTATATACTTAGGTTAGGTTAGGTTTTATGGGCAGCCATCGAGAGACAGCACACTTGGGTCCTTTAGCGGTCCATTTGTGATACCCAGCGCCAATGCCCATCCCAAAGAGCAGTTACTCAGATGGCGTCACTGCAAGGTTGAGCCAATTCGTCTTCCTAATGAAGAGAAGAAGCAATCTTAGTTCTATTTTTGATAGATCCTCCAAACGATAGGTTTCTTCAAAAGAATACGTAGCAAGATATCAACAATAACGGCTATTAATATCTATAACGTTATATTAAAACCAAATTTTGAATTTGGCTCAACGATCCTATATACTTAGGTTAGGTTAGGTTTTATGGGCAGCCATCGAGAGACAGCACACTTGGGTCCTTTAGCGGTCCATTTGTGATACCCAGCGCCAATGCCCATCCCAAAGAGCAGTTACTCAGATGGCGTCACTGCAAGGTTGAGCCAATTCGTCTTCCTAATGAAGAGAAGAAGCAATCTTAGTTCTATTTTTGATAGATCCTCCAAACAGGAAAACACCGGTACTCCCAGGTATTTTTCCCTGATGCCCCGTAGCCCAGGGCATTGATAGAGAAAGTGAAGCACAGTTTCCTCTTCCTCCTCATCATAACTTCTACAGTAGTCCTTGAATACCAGACCCATTCTTCTAGCATGAGTCCTAACAGGCCAGTGTCCAGTTATGACCGACACCACGGTCCTGATTTGGTTCCTATTGAACCTAAGTAGAGATTTGGTTCTCCGTTCATCATATCCAGGCCAAAGTGCCCTGGATGTGGAGCAGGTGGACTCACGGGTCCATCCCTCTTGCGCAATTCTATTGTTCTCGCGCCGAATGAGTGACTTACAGTGAGCCATTGGAAGGCCAATGAATTGATCAATGAATGTTTCATCCATACGACCACCTTCCTTGGCCAGCTCATCTGCTATCTGGTTTCCCGGACAGTTTGAGTGCCCTGGTATCCATATAAGCGTTAACTCTGAATGTTCAGCAATCTCAATCAAAGACATCCGACATTCCACAGTCAACCTAGATGTCGTATAGACACCCGCAATGGCAGCCTTGCTATCAGTAAATATACGTATATCTCCCGATACGCGATAATACTTTAGCCAGTTGGCTGCCCGCTTAATAGCCGAGATTTCCGCCTGCAGGCCACTACATCCATCCGGCAGACGAAAGGAAACTTTAACGCCCAGTTCCTCTATATAGAAACCTCCGCCAACACTTTCCCCCTTCCTTGAACCATCAGTGTATACCCCCAGGGCTGGTTCATGGAAGGTGCCCATGACCGACAGCGCACCTTCGTGCGCTATATGTGTCGCATACCTCGCGCCAAAGAAAGGCTCCGGGGTGTAGTAGTCCACTCCTTCAGGGACAATCGAGTATCCCATTATACTGGAGTGTCCATAGTCACGGTTCGACCAGCCGTGTGCCGCGTTCAACCGTATCGCCGAACAAAGAGCCATATGTCTGGATGTGATGTCCACCGGCAGCCAGTTTAGCATTGTAAACAGCGCCCTGGTGGGAGTGGAGCGCATTGACCCTGTGATCATCAATGCAACCAGTCTGTGAGCCTTCTCAAGCATCGCACGGTACCTGCCCTTGTCCAGCGCAGTCCACCATACGACAACACCGTAATACAGAGTCGGCTTTACTACAGCTTCAAAGATCCAATTGACACACCTCGGGCCCATGCCCCCGGTCTTTGCCGATTGCACCTCTGCACGCATATATAGCAACAATTGCCTTTTCCATCCTCGTCCGGATGTTCAGCCCCCACGACAGTTTACTGTCCAGAATTACGCCCAGATACTTGGTAAGAGAACTTAAGTTCAGTCCCATTTAGCCTCGGAAGTCTCATGACCTCAGTCCTATACTTCCTCGTGAAGAGTACCAGTTCCGTCTTAGACGGATTAACACCCATGCCGCATGATACGCTCCAGGTGCTAAGTACCCTTAATGCAGCCTCCATACACTGAGACTGTTCAAATGCTTCCCCGTGATGGCCACTGCAACATCGTCAGCGTACGCCACAGTTTTAATCCTCATGTCGTCCATTTTCGTCAACATGGTGTTCATAGCCCTATATACTTGCTGGACGGTAACAGAGATATAAATTCTACAAAAATTACAAAACAAAGCTTTGAGGTCAATATTACAATGTAACATTTATACACCAATTGGATTTATACTAAATGGCTAAAGATAAAACAAAGAATCGAAATTATTCCCATCAGCGCGTCCGAATTTGATCTACTAAGCATGGGTCACATTGTACATTTTTCCACAAACTGATCTATTAACAGTTTTAAACGAATGTTACAAATGTTAACGAATTTTTTCAAAGGTTTTAGGAAAAATGGAAGCCGAGTCATTTTTGGGCACATTTTAGCATTTGAACTTGCTCCCATTTCGTATAATTCGTTAAATATTTGAATGCTTCCAGTTCCATCCCATGCTTTTTGTTATGTTATTTAAAAGTTATATTTCCAATTTGCCGTTTTGCCGTGTTAATATTCTTAATTAAGATAATAAAATTACTAAAATTTCAATATATCAAAAAAAATAATAATAATAATAATTGTTTTAATTATATACAATACATATTCATTTTTACCTTCATCATTTAAAACACCATGATTTTGTTCCCGGTGTTTAGTAATTAAGTATGCGGAACTATAAAACAGCAGCGGCAAGAAAAATGTTATACCTAAAGCAACCGCAAATAACGTCATATTTTGTTCACGGCGACAACATTTTAAAACCTTTGACCAGTTATTGCGTGTACGATTCATCTGTCAAATTATATTATTGATAAGGGAAAATCTCGAGAACAAACAATTCAACACAAATACTTACTGAATCCTGTAAATCAAAGCAAACTTCTCCGTTGTTGTGTTGATCTAAGTTAATATAGAAATTATTTAAGTCCAAATACTCGTCTTTACACTTTTCACAGGGTTCACTTTTTTCATTAGTTAAGCAACCATCAAGTTTTGAATATTTATCATTAAATATTAAACTGTTATTGTTGTTGGAGCAATCTGTAGGGTGTAGTTAAAGGATAACTTTTATAACTATAGTTTTAAAGGCTGTAATCTAGTTTGGCTTAAGTCCAGTTTACCAACGCAGCTCCAAATAAAAAAAAAGTACATAGGGTGATAGAAAATTGAAAAATAAGAAGAAAAAATTAAATGGCAAAATTCTCGGAAACGCATAGTTTCCGAGTTATGGACCTCTGAAGTTTTCATATGAATTTGCGATTTCCCATTACATTTCTGAACCTATATGGCCAATATTGGTACCATTTGAAAGCTTTTGAATAGATCTTTCTGGATATAAACATTTTATTTAAAAATTCTTAATCCATTAAGGAGCAGTGATGAATTTACGAAAAAACAAAAGTTTTTAGTAAGCATAAAAATATATGTATTTATGTTTTAAATTTGTTTTTTAATTCACTTTTTTCTAAAATAAACTTAACTTAACTTTTATACATACATACTTATTTCTATCTACACTAAGAAATTAAAAAAAAAAATTAAAAAAATTATTCGCTCTCTGATTCGGGAGAAAACCTATGCAGAAAAGCATTAGTAAGCGAAGCCGGTGTTTGTTATACCATAGAGGAGAAAATCTGTTCATCCGGCCGAAGGCCGGCTATGCGGAGAAGCTTTATTTTGCGAAGCCGGTGTTTGTTATACCACAGAGGAGAAAATCCTTGTGCCCGGCCGTAGGCCGGCTATGCGGAGAAGCTTTATTTAGCGAAGCTAGTGTTTGTTATACCATAGAGGAGAAAATCCTTGCGCCCGGCCGTAGGCCGGCTATGCGGAGAAGCTTTATTTAGCGAAGCCGGTGTTTGCTATACCATAGAGGAGAAAATCCTTGCGCCCGGCCGAAGGCCGGCTATGTGGAGAAGCTTTATATAGCGAAGCCGGTGTTTATTATACCATAGAGGAGAAAACCCTTGCGCCCGGTCAAAGGCCGGCTATGGCGAGAAGCTTTATTTAGCGAAGCTGGGATTTTTTTGATAAAATTTTTATTATCTAGTGCACTTCCGTAACATTTTGATATAAAATTTTGTAAAAACTGTATTAGGAGCTAAAGAGTTAAAAAGTTTTAAAAAAATTTTGCATTTCCAGAAAGATCTGTTCAAAAGCTTTCAAATGATACCAATATTGGCCATATACGTTCAGAAATGTAGTGGGAAATCACAAATTCATATGAAAACTTCCGAGGTCCATAACTCGGAAACTATGCGTTTCCGAGAATTTTGCCATTTTAGTTTTTCTTCTTATTTTTCAATTTTCTATCACCCTATGAACTTTTTTTTTTATTTAGAGCTGCGTTGGTAAACTGGACTTGTTCCTCTAGTTTACCAACGCAGCTCAAAACAAAAAAAATATAAACTGATAGAAAATTTAAAAATAGGAAGCAAATCAATGGAAAGCCTCGAAAACTCATAGCTTTCGAGTTTTGTGCATCTGAAGTTTTCATGTACATATATACAATGCGATTTTCCACTGCATTTCTAAACGTATATTGTTTTCATTTGAGAGCTTTTAAATATTCATGTATTTCTTTTCTGGGTATATAAAATTTATTTTAAAATTCATAGCCCATTAAAAAGTGGGGAGGAGTTTGCGAAAACACAGTAAACATATTAATTGCTATGCAGAGAAGTTTTAGTTATCGAAGCCGGTATTTGTTATATCATAGTAAAGAAAATCCTTGCATCCGGCCAGATGCCGGCTATCCAGGAAAGTTTTAGTTAGCGAAGCCGATGTTTATTATTGAGTTAAACTTTTTATTTACACTTTTATTTGAATAAACTACATGTATAATTACACATAGTGCAAAATATTGTTAAAACTGTATTAGAACCTAAAAAAGTAAACAATTTTTAAATAAATTTTGTATGTCCAGAAAGATCTTTTCAAAATCTATAAATGATATCACTACTGCCCATATACTTTCAGAAATGTGAAAAATGCATATATATATTTATGTATGTATGTATATAAAAACTTCAGTTCCATAACGGTTTTAAATAATTACAACCAATTAAAACTTACCATCACAATAGGCCTTGTTCCATAAACCGGTAAGCGCGGACTCCGTTGACGCCACTAAATTTATACGATCCCTATCAAAATAATTACTCCAACAATTTTTTGCCAGAATATCATAATCTTTTAATACTGTGTGATATTGGATATCGCAATTGATACACATCGTTACCGGAACCGAGCTGGTCATAATACAATGCAACAAATGCATTTGGTCGGTAGCTAATCCAACCAATAACTTGGAACAGTTATCTCTTGCATTTGCTAAACAGATAATGAAACATATAACTGCAACTTTAAAAAACATAATTTTAATATTTCAGATTAATATTATTTTATGCACTTTTATTTATTGACTTGAATTGATGGCACATTGGGTCCGTTCGAGTACTTTTAACACGCTTTTATGGTGCCCAACACAAAGCGAATTTAAAAAGGTAGGTGAACTCGTCAGCCGTTCATCAGTTGTGCCCACGGCGAATTCAAAATATAATTCCCAAATTGTTCCCAAACTTCAAAAAAAGTCTTATTTATATTTTCAGCCAAAGTAACCGAAACAATTTCTGAGAAAAATGGGTGCCTTGGTCAGCTGTTTTTAACAACAAGCAATTAAATTGCAAAAACCAAAGTATATTTATAGCAGGTAGTCTCGGAAAGCCTGCTGACTATTTTTTTTTGCTTGTTTTGTGATACGAACTGTCAAACGTTGTTTATGTTTTTTCAACACGTGTTAAATTTCTAGCTTAAAAAGTAAACAAACAAAGTAAAAATTGATAAAATTAAAAAGAAAATCAAAGTAATTAATAATAAATAACAATTTTGGGTAAAGACTTAAATATATAATTAAAAAAAAAATAGCAAACAAAATGAATCCATTTTCGTTTAATGGCGTTTTTCTTGTTTCTTTTTCATTTGTCTTTTATCAACTCCTTCGCTGTTTGGCAGTTCGTATCACATAACAAAAAAAAGCCCTGTTGTTTGTTTTTTTTTTTTTTTTTTTTTGTACAATTGTAATCTCGCGGCTACCTGTTATAAATATGTATACCTTGGCAAAAACCAAAAAAGGTGGCTTTTTCAGTACTAGCAGAATTCAAAACTACACCTGAGATGACGCAAAATTACCCAACATGAAATTAAACCTGATATCAATTTAACGTTAAATTATAAAAAAAAACAAATTAGAAGTACACACATAGCCGGTCGATTTCGAACATTTGCATCCTACGCCAAAGTATTTTCAGAAAAATTTTTAAGATTGTTGCCTTAAAATAAAATTAGAAGAATTTTTGACGCCGAATATTATCTAGGTTACTACATACATCTGTTTGAGATTTTATCGTCTTAAAGTAATTTAAGGGACGGGGTTTATATATGACCTACGTTTAAAGGGGTCTGTACACGGTCAAAATGCTTGTCATGCCGGCGAATTCACTCGTTTACGTGTGCGGAACGTAAAGTTACCCACACACGAGGCAACATTTGTCGAAACAGGGTAATGTTTTGACAAATGTTCCTACGTGTGTTGGGATGTTTCTCATTGAAATTCTTGTTACCTTTTTGGTTTCTCAAATATCAAACATTTTTCATAATTTATGTTTCCAAACACAATGTTTCATCATGTGTGGCGATGTTGACTGTTTTTTTTCTTTCTCATTCTGTTGAGAGCAGTTGTTGAGTGAGGTGCTTTTGCAACTATCGGACAAAATAAAATGAACAAAGAAATCGGAAAATGGCAACAATTGCAAATTGAGACAGTTGGAAGACAATTATAATTGAATATAAAATTTTTCCAAATTTATGGGACATAAAATATGATAGGTATACAAAGAAAATAAATAAATTTTTTTTGTGTTTTGTAGTTGTACATTCAAAAAACACGCAATACTGATGTTTCGTTTTTAGTGTAATCGTCTGTGCTAAAAACTGAAACAGAAATAGTAACACATGTTTTGACAAATGTTGCATCGTCTATGGGTACCATAATATTCGTCGTCATAACTAAATTTTTTTATTTTCCATCCAGGGCTGTCAGATGTGGCGATTTCTCGCCAACCGTGGCGATTTTCAAACTAGTTCGGCTACTTAATTTCCGATTTGGCGACATGACGATTTTTTGGCGATTTATAAAATAGTTGGCGATTTTGTTGTGACAAATTATCACAGATAAAATTCGTTGTGGTTAAAGATATTTTAAAGATTTTTATAAATCCTAAAGTACCTTTGGATGTTAATGAAACAAAATGGAAAAAATACCGTTTGTTAAATGAGAATTTTAATGATAATATTCAATCTAACTTAAATCATTTTAGGCCAACAATTTATATCTACAAGAATACGGCAGGTACGTACCATTTTAAGGAACTTGCATTGGTTGATCTTTATATGCTTGTTATAACAACTAGTAATGCCTGTGTTGAAGTAATGAACTCCACTCAAATTCGCCTTCGAAGTAGAATGCGATATGATGTTTTCGACACGCTTTTACGAGTTAAAAGTTATATGAATATGAATGTATTTTGTACCTTCACAATGTATTCCGAAAAAGAAGACAAAAAGGGAGTCTTCTCGATGAAGTATATAGCGTTTTATATATATAATAGAACAGCAACTACATACAAATGTATTGTATATCCAATATTTGTTTAATACTTACCGCAAAAATTCTTTTTATTTTTTGTTGCTTTAAGTAGACTACTATAAAATATAATTGAAACATTGCCCCTTTTTTTGTGTTAGCTAATCATTTTTACTTTGTTCTAAATAAAAATTAAGCAAAATATGCCATGGCGACTTTTTTTAATTTTTGGCGGATTTTAGCGATACGGAAATTTTTTTTTTTTTTTTTGGGATTTATAAAAAAATATTTTTAATTATTCTAAAAATACATATATTATGTATTGTCAAAAACTAAAAATAAATGCTTTGGCGTTTTTTGACATTGAGATTGGCGAAAAAGTTCCAAATCAATCTGACAGCCCTGTTTCCATCCAGCATCGTCAGTGTCACACATACAACTAATAGTAGCGGTTTTCACCCCTTGTATTAAGAGTAAAACTCTGTTATATTAAACACGATTTTATACTTCAAAGCGTGAGTGTCTTTTTCGTATGCATTGTAAATTAATGAATTTGCTGAGTGAGCGAAAGAGACAGATTAAGTTCCTTCAACTGTTTTATGGCGATTTCTTTTCTGAGAAAAATGTTGCATAAATGGTACATGCTCTACACAAAAGAGATAGAGCATGTATCATTTATGCAACATATTTCTCAGAAAAGAAATCGCCATTATTCTGGTAAATTCACACACTTGTTTAATACTGCTTTTTGTGGGATTTTTCAACCACAGCGTAGTATATTTTAGTCTAATACATTTTGTTGTTGCAGTGTTGTAAATGTTAGTATTTTTAATAAAATTATAAGATTAACAAGGTGTACAAGGGACTTTACTATCATGGGTGAATTCCGCTTGTATATTTCGCTAGTATTTTACGAACCCATATTAATAAGGCAGTTATGATATTACAAACTATTTTCGTGAGTGGTAGTTGTATGGGAGCCATGGTCATTAATGGACTGATTCAAAAATTAATTTCGTATGATAATTTAGGTTGAAAGAAAATATATTTGGGCAAAATGTTGTCCAAATAAGATGGTTTACAGGCACAAAGACTCTTTTAGGAAAAAAAGTAAAGTTCGTATGGGGGCTATGTTAAATTATAGACCGGAAATTAGCTTAAAAATTGCGACCTGTACTTTGAGCAGAAGGTCTACATGGACACACAACCAGCCAGCAGAACGGACGACACTGATACTGATTCTAAGTTGATCGATATACTACAACAAATGTTTGTAGGTGTTTCATATTTCAGCACAAACTTATAAATACCCTATTCACTTAAATAAGATCAATATTAGTCATACTACATATTAAGATAGTAATTTAAAATAATTGAACAAAAATAACATTGAAAACTTAAAAAAAAATGAAAATTAAATAAAAAGTCAGAATATTAACTTCTACTTCCATATACATATGTAAATAGGGAAGGCTCAAAATATTCATTGCCGTTCCTTTGTATACTATATTTGGTATGTAAATATAATTCCTGTAATGGTTTAAGATGACAGTCTGTTTCTCAAATCAGTTAAACAAATGTTAAGGGCGCTAAATATTTCTCAAATTAAGCATTTTAAATGTTAATGCAAACACAAAATTCATTACTTGTTGTAATATTGGGAACATATTTTCCTCAAAGGGGGTTTTTTGTACAAATGCCTTCTTTTTCAATAAACTTCGGGTTCTAAATAACTATGAAGCTCATATTTATTGAAATCTAATTGTCCATCTGGCGCCAATTACTTTCAATATTTTGCTTCATAAACTATGGAATTAATTTTTTTTTTAATAAACAGTCTGGTTGAATATACTGTAAATTTTTTAGATCAACAATATCTTAAGTGGTATAAATGTTATACCTCAAATCGAATCCTTATATTATTTGTTTTAAAAGAATTTCAAATTACATCTGATCTACACCTCAAAAAAATTACCTACGCTTTACCCACGAGATTGGCAGCACTGGGTTTGTAGTTGTGGAGTTGCACTTACTTTTTTAAATTCGCCTTGATACAACACAAGGCGAATTCAACTTGATACAAAATAAGTTGACACCACGGCTGCCAGATTTGACGAGTTATCGTAATTTCGACAATTTTTGGGTCTAAAACGACCCATTGACGATTATTGCAATAAATTTGGCGATTTTTTAAATTATAAGCTTTGTACTAATTTACGAGAGTTTTTAGTATTATATGTAACATATTTTTTAACATCTTGGATAATTTCGCTTATTTTTTTCTTTAACTTTTTGGATAATTTGGTTTATTTAATTGTCAGTAGTTTTAGCTTCAAATATGAGAATTTTCGATTTGATTTCTCATAATATATCGATTTTTCAGTTACCTTTTTTGCAGTGCTGAAACCGGATACCTAATGTGTGAAATCGTTCGATATCTCTCCGCATCCGTTCACGTGGCACCAAATTTTCTTACTTTTTTATGAATGCTAATACTTTTGAACAACTTTTGATCATGAATCTTAATCGAGTCATGTCTCTAGTTCTAGTTTCTCCCACTTTTTTAGCCATCCCAGATGTTTGACATCATTAACAATTTAGAGCAAGAAATGTTGCCTGTCGACAACTTTCGAGAAATTACTTATACAACTACTTAATAATTTTTTATTTTGGATTCATTGCTGTTAGGAAGAAAACGGAGTTATATATAATTAAAAAAAACTGAATTCTTTATATTTACAAAACGATTGACGTTCTTATTTAGGTTGGCGTTTAAAAAACACTTGCATACATAGTTAAAAAGATCGAGAATAACTTCTGTATTCTGTACTTTTAAGCTTTGAAAATTAATATACATATGTATACTACCAATATATTAATTATTTTCTTATTTCGGATTCATTGCTGTTAGTAAGCCTAAAAAAACTTGCATACATAGATTAAAAGAGCGGGAATAACTTGTGTAGTTTGTACTTGTACTGTTTTTAAATAATATGTAGCTAAAACATATACATTCTTTTCACTGACTTTTCGCATCACTGAAAACTCGTAAAATTGTTCTTTCTAGTTTTGAAAATTTCCGAAATAATAACTTTAAAATTTGTAAAAGATCTTACTTTATGCCTAATGTATTCTAAAGAGAACTTTATATTTGAGAATATTTTATTTGACACTGATGAAATAATTGAATTATTTTTCAACTTTTTGAAAAATTCTTATATTTTGGATGCCCAAAAAAGTTTTAAGCAGAATTTTGAAATATAGGGTTTCAAAATTTAACATCCCGTTCTAAAATCGGTAATATTTTTAATTTACAACTTCAAATTCATTCGTTGTTTATTAACTTAAAGTCAATGTCGAAAGCTTTTAACAAAAATTTTGGTTATAAAACGGACAACATTTGGAGAATAAACTGATGGCTGTCTTATCGTGGCAAAGCCAATATGTAAAACTTGTACACAACAAATTTTTTAGTTTTTAAAATATGTATCTTATTCCATCAATGCTACTTTACTTAATCATATCTCCAAGTTGCAAGTTCTTATAATAAAATGGATTTATGCTAATAGTACGAGTATAAAAGAGATATTTAGAACGTCATTTATGTAAGCCATTTATTGCTTTAACAACATAATATGAAACTCCTATTATGTACTTCGCTTTTTAATATATAGCCTTCCGAAAAATTTAACGATTTTCAACAAAATTTATCTGGCCGCTATGGTTGAAACATGTGTTGCAACCAGTGATGCCGTTTGGTTACGTTTTTTACATTTTTCGTAACTTTTATGGCGCGTGTGAACAATTCAATACCGAAATCAACCGCAAAAAAAAATTTTTTTTTTTTGACCAAGTGCTATTATTATTGTCTTGAAAACAACAGCACGTGCGTGACAAACAATAACAACACATGCAAAATTATATCAGAAAACGTTACGAACACCATATTATTCATAAAAAATTAAAAAATTAATTAAAATATGAAAAAATCTTTAAATTTAGCAGTTGAAAATGTTTGGAAAATTATGCAAAAATGTTTTTATATGAATAAAATCTACAAATTTGCCAGTTTATAAAATCTGATAACTGATTTTGATACCAAGTTACTAGAGCTATTAAGGCCGCCAGTTGTCACTTTCGACGAATCAAAACTTTGGGGGGTATTCCATATTAAAGAAAAAAACTTCAAAAATGTACCCAAATGTTGTCACATGAATAAAATCTACAAATTTGCCGGTTTATAAAATACAATAACTGATTTCGATAGCACGTTACTAGGGCTATTAAGGCCGCCTGTTGCCACTTTCGACTAATCGAAAATTAAGGGGTATTCCATATTAGAGAAAATAAATTCATATATTTACCCAATTGTTGTTACATGAATAAAATCTACAAATTTGCCGGTTTATAAGATCCGATAACGGATTTTTATAGCACATTACAAGAGATATTAAGGCCGTCAGTTGTCACTCGACAAATAAAAACTTTGGGGGTATTCCATATTAAAGAAAACAAGTAAGAGTGCTATATTCGGCTATGCCGAATCTTATATGCCCTTCACCATGGTGCGATAAGAACAAAAGGATATTTATATAAATATACATACATATGTAATATATCTGTGGCATTAAATAATAATGGCTTAAGTCGAAATTTCTTGCTTTGAGATATTAAGGGTTTTGTCTAAAATAAATTGTTTGGTTTTTATATAAAATTATTAGCCACAGAAAAGAAATGCGCATTTATATAGTACAAAACTCTAAATTTTATAAAAAAAAAGAGCGTTTTTTAAAGCATATAAAAGTAAAAAAAAATAGCAAAAAATTATATATTTTTTTTTTAATTAAAAATAATTTATAAATACCAAGAGAAAAAAAAATTAATCGAATGGGATTTGAACCCGCCAACACCCAGAAGTTTACTTGTGACATAACTGCTAGACCACTCGACCACTGGTACGCATGCGAAATTAACGTTTATATAAGTAAATAGGCCGTGTGTAAGTTTTTTTTTATAAACAAATATGTTTGTGTGAGTTTGTTAACAATTGTTTGAGTATGAAAGGTGAATATGCGAAAAAGGGAAACACACCACCACCACTGTCGTGTTGCCATACAGTAGTTCTATCGGTTTTTGGAAGTTTTTAAGATGCAAAAATTCCCAATCTCTATTTGTTGAAATTATTTCCTTAAATAGATCAAAGTTTAAAAGCAGAGTGATAACGGAAGTCATGCTGGACATGATGCTGGTGCCTGTAATAAAGAAAATGGAAGGGGGGGGGGGAGGGAACGCAAATGAAACATCTTAATTATATATAAAAAAAAGTAAATATTTGGATTTCAGTAATTTGGTCATAACTTGGGCATTTTTCAACCGATTTGATAGATTTATATACCGACGTCTTTGGGAAGAAATTTACCATTTACTTAGATTATAAAAGTTGGACTCGGGAAGATCTATTGTTCCCGAAAATGGATATGTTTCAAAAAAAAAATTTTATTTTGGGGATTACTTTTCCATTTTTGGGAAAAAACTTTCGGGGTTGTCGGGAAATATATTCTGCTAAAAATTTCTGAAATTCTGGTATCTAAAACGTGTTCATATGTCATACTAGAGCCCTAAAATTTTACATTTTGAGTATTTTCAATAATGTCTTTGTACGGGAGGTACCACGCCCACTTTTCCAATCCCGCCCATATTTTGTGGGATCCTGTGTATTGATAACAGATATGTTTGTACCTAATTTGGGAACTTCAGCTCGTTTCGTTCTCCAGATATACAGAAATACATAACGTCTTTGTATGGGAAGTGCCACACCCACTTATCCAATCCCGCCCATTTTTTAGAGAGTTTGTGTATTGGCAAGCAAGATGTTTGTACCAAATTTCAAAGCCGTAGCTCTTGCCGTTCTCGAGATATGCAGAAAAAAGAATTTAAAAAACAACAACAACATGGGATTTATGGGAAAAATTAGAGGTAGTCGTGGTTTTTTGCTCATATCTCAGCCATTTATGGACCGATCTTCCTGAATTTCAATAGCAAACAAATCCGGACTATATGTGACATAAATGTATAACAACCTAGCCTTCATCATATCTGGGGTCTTCGGAAAACCCATTTTAACGGACGGACAGACGGACAGACGGACAACCGGATTTGAGCTTCCCTTCTCATAAGAAGCCAGAATATATATACTTTGTATGGTCTTAAATCAATATTGTAGAAATTACAAACGGAATGACAAAATTATATATACCCTTTTACCTTCGGTGAAGGGTATAAAAATTCAAAAATTTACCCAAATGTTGTTACATGAATAAAATCTACAAATTTGCCGTCTAATCGTTTGCACTATGACTTCTTCGCTAATATTTCTTAAAGGCTGTTTAAATTAAAAACAAATTCTGCTTAATTCGGAATTTTTAAGTTAAAAAAATATTATAATTCAAACATTAGTTTTATGGTTTTCACTACACAATTTTTCGTAAAAAAACAAAGATGGTATTGCCACACTTCAAATATAATGCTTTTGTTTAGTAACCAGAGCTGCCGTCTTTTGGTATTTCTTACGAAAATTGGTCATTTTTTTCCAATGCGGAGATGCGACTATTTATTTTATTTTGGTTACTTTTTTTTTCTTAAAATCATAATACGTATAAATATTTTTTTTATTTTTCTTGATAAACTTTTAAATCAAGTTGTTTTTTAATTTAAGATTATTTCTAGTAGTATAGTCAATATTTGGAAATGCACAAAGGAATTTTAAAGATTTTCACATAGGACGATATAAGCCACTTGTTTCGCTCTCTGAAACTAGATTGCCAAAGATGCTATTCATACGATTCACGGCCCTTTTCACAATATATAATTAAATTAATTTAACAAGAAATTTAACAAACTGTCGGTTAGGTTAACAAACACTTTTCAGCCAACGGTTAAGGGTTTCTGTTTCATCATCTTTCGGTTACAACTTTAGATAGAAAGTGTGGCAATACCATCTCCGTTTGTTTACGAAAAATCGTGTAGTGAAAAACAAAAAATTTACTTCAATTGTAACCGACAGTTTGTTAAATTTCTTGTTAAATTAATTTAATTATATATTGTGAAAAGGGCCGTGAATCCTATGAATAACATGTTCGGCAATCTAGTTTCAGAGAGCGAAACAAGTGGCTTATATCGTCGTATGAACATAGCATAAAGTATAGCATAAAGCAATAATTCGAGAAAAATTTAAATTATCGAAAACTATCGATGGTACGAAAAATTAACGATGGTGAAACGATAGTCAGAAACCATCGATAGTGCTATAGACATTTGCGATAATAAATAAGTTCCATATACTTTTACAACTTTTTGCTAAAAAAAACACGTTAAAAAGATATGTCCAGGAAGTTTTGAAATGTAAATAGTTCAATAATTAATAATTCTTGACAGCCCTTTTCACAATATATAATTATATTAAATTTACAAGAAAATGAACCAACGGTTACGACTTTCTGCTTCACCTTTTTTTGGTGACTATAGCTCTGTTAGACCAAAAAATTATTACAACCAAAATTTTTTAAAAGTTACCAAATGTGAAAAAATATAACTAAATTTAAAATGCTTTTGGTTAATGGAAAAAAAACATAAACATTAATTTAACTTGCATTGTAATACAAGGGTTGGTTGCACTTTACAGTTAAATTATAATTCCTGACAAATCATGAAAACAGCACAAGAAATGGAAAAAACCAGAAACGTTATTCATCAAAATTTTTTTTGTTTTATAAGAGAAACCACCATACAAAATTCAGTTTATGAAAAGCTTATAAGTTGAAATTGTTTCGAACATGGCTCTTACAATAAACGAAATATGTACTTCACAGTAAGAAAAAACAAAAAAAACGAAAAATTATATTGTTTTCCGTTTTTATATGTCAGTTTTATGTCAGAGGGCTATTAAAAGTTGATATTTCTCGACAAACATGGCGATGTAAATTTACGTTTGGCGATGTGACGAATATCTTTTTTTTTTTTTTGTGAAATTAGAAATGGTTAGCGGTATGTAATATACATTTTTGTAAATATTTTCAAATTGACATACATTAAAATTTTATAAAAACAGGTTTAATTTTTTTCTCTTGTTTGTAAATTTTATTTTAAATTTATAATTGTTATATCTTCTGTTTCAAAATTTATATTTTCGAACGATAGTATAAAAGTAATGCGAATATAAATAAATTTACATTTTGAAACGTGCACACTTCATCGGGGAATAATTATATGAAGTATTATAAATAATATTGCCAAATAAATATCTAAAAAAACATTACAAAATATGCATACCTACAAGTTATAAAAAGTAGAATATACATTTTCTAAAATTCACGCTCATTTTCTTACAGTGATATATTTAATATACATAAATTTTTGAAAATCTTTCAAATTCCTATGTGCATTTCCAAATATTAACTATACTACTAGAAATAATCTTAATTTAGAATATTATAATATTTTGCTTTTGAACACTTTTTTTAGTAATTTTCTGAAATTAATTCCGAGTGATATTTAAATCAATATATAGATTTCATACTACTCTTAAAATCAGGAAAAACTAAGCTTATTGACAAAAAAGAATTAAAAGAAAATCTCCATTGGTTTTCACTTTACCTGATTTCGAGAACATGGCCGTTTCTAATATAAAAATCACATTTGGCTATTTTTTCTTAACTAAATTCTTAAGAAAATTTAATTTGGCGAAATTCAAGGATATAAGGAGTGCATACAATATGCGTTATGCAACAAACGTAATGAAAACAGGTTAATAAATTTGTTAAAAATTAAAAAAAAACTTGATTTAAAAGTTTATCCAGAAAAATAAAAAAAAAATATTTATACGTATTATGATTTTAAGAGAAAAAAAGTAACCAAAATAAAATAAATAGTCGCATCTCCGCATTGGAAAAAAACTACCAATTTTCGTAAGAAATACCAAAAGACGGCAGCTCTGGTTACTAAACAAAAGCATTATATAGGAAGTGTGGCATTACCATCTTTGTTTTTTTACGAAAAATTGTGTAGTGAAAACCATAAAACTAATGTTTGAATTATAATATTTTTTTTACTTCAAAATTCCGAATTAAGCAGAATTTGTTTTCAATTTAAACAGCCTTTAAGAAATATTAGCGAACAAGTCATAGTGCAAACGATTAGGCGGCAAATTTGTAGATTTTATTCATGTAACAACATTTGGGTAAATTTTTGATTTTTTTTTCTTTAATATGAAATACCCCCCAAAGTTTAGATTTGTCGAAAGTGACAACTGGCGACCTTAATAGCCCTAGTAACGTGATATTAAAATCAGTTATCGGATTTTATAAACCGGAAAATTTGTAGATTTTATTCATGTAACAACATTTGGGTCAATTTTTGAATTTTGTTTCTTTAATATTGAATACCCCTAAAGTTTTGATTCGTCGTAAGTGACAACTGGCGGCCTTAATAGCCCTAGTAACGTGCTTTCAAAATCAGTTATCGGATTTTATAAACCGGCACATTTGTAGATTTTATTCATGTAACAACTTTTTGGTAAATTTTTGAATTTTTTTTCTTTAATATGGAATACCCCTTAAAGTTTTGATTTGTCGAAAGTGCCAACTGGCGGCCTTAATAGCCCTAGTAACGTGCTTTCAAAATCAGTTATCGGATTTTATAAACCGCCAAATTTGTAGATTTTATTCATGTAACAACTTTTTGGTAAATTTTTGAATTTTTTTTTCTTTAATATGGAAGTTTTGATTTGTCGAAAGTGACAACTGGCGGCCTTAATAGCCCTAGTAATGTGCTTTCAAAATCAGTTATCGGATTTTATAAACCGGCAAATTTGTAGATTTCATCAATGTAACAACTTTTTGGTAAATTTTTTAATTTTTTTTCTTTAATATGGAATACCCCCTAAAGTTTTGATTTGTCGAAAGTGACAACTGGCGGCCTTAATAGCCCTAGTAACGTGCTTTCAAAATCAGTTATCGGATTTTATAAAGCGGCAAATTTGTAGATTTTATTCATATAACAACAATTTTGCATAATTTTTTAAACATTTTAAACTGCTAAATTAAAAGATTTTTTCATATTTTAATTAATTTTTTAATTTTTTATGAATAATATGGTGTTCGTAACGTTTTCGGATATAATTTTGCATGTTTTGTTATTGTTTTTCACGCACGTGCTGTTGTTTTCAAAACAATAATAATAGCACGTGGTCAAAACAAAAAAAATGTTATTGCTTGCGGTTGATTTCGGTATTGATTTGTTCACATCGATGTTCACACGCGTCTTTTTGTAAACATAAGCAAAACTTTGACATAAGCAAGGCCAGTTCATTTACCAGGTGGCGTTGAAAGCACAGCTGTGATACTTTTTTTCTTACTTAGATAGAGAAATGTCAAAAGTTGATTGTGTTTTTGACATATCGATCAACGAAAACAACAAAAAAATACATTGTAGTGTTTTTGGTGTTGTTACTTGTTGTAGTATCGACACCACCATGATGGAATAAGGAGGTGGCCTCAGAAAGCCAGCTGGTCACAGTGTTTTTCGCCTCTGTGTGACGGTACCTGTCAATTTTTTTATTTATTTACATTCATTTTCGCCGTATAGCCAGCGTTACCGTTATGCGACTAAAGGTCAGTATTCACTATCCTACACAATCGTACAATTCATTCACACGAAAATTTGAAGCAATTCTACCCGACATTAAAAAATGTTTGCCAAATCAGCTGTCAATGCCACACAATGAAAAAAGAAAATCGCATAGAATGTATCATTTTATGAAAATTTTCATAAACATTTACAAGTCCGTCAGACTTGTCAAAAAATCTGTCACTCATTCATTTTGAAGCCACAGTATCATTCTATATTAGTCACACGATTTTTTTTTTGCAAATCGTACGACTGAATAGGATAGTGTATCGCCGGCTAAAAGTCGCATTTTGCCCCTCTTGTGACTGTCTTTATTCTTGTATCTTTGTAAGTAAAGTTATACTACTTTCAGCTCGTCAAATTAACAAATGATTAAATAAATATTATATGCAACAGTGGCGCAAAATATATTTCTTTATATCTGATGAATGGCATTGGGTGAAGTTTCCAAATTTCGTACAAATTGGTACCAACACTTTTGCAACTACACCTGATCCAAAAACAACGACAGCAGGCAACTTGCTTGCAAGTAGAATTTATTTGGTATTTAAACTTGTAGTTATTTGTTAAATTAATATGTTAAAATAAATAAATTGTATCATCGACAATAAAAACACAACACAACATCTCAAACCCCGTGTTTTTAATCAATTTTATTCGAATAATACAAAGAAGCATTTAATTACACAGGCCTGCGAAATTATAGTTTTTGCAAGTTTTTTTCATAAACTATTATTATTTGTAGTTATTGTCGTAAAATTAACGGGAAACGATATTGATGTGATTCATTGCATGCACCGATGTAGTTATGCTTCTCTTTAAGGCGTCACCTGGCTCTGAAATTTTTTTCGTTTTTTGACAATTTTTTTCCTTTAAAAAATATGTTTTTTCTCATATGTAATTACAAAATCCATGGTCTTAGAAATTAATTGTATAGCCAATTTGATTACAAAAAAGTTAAGTCATAATGAACCGAGATCGGATAAAAACTAAGAATCTTATAATGTACATCTTATAACTACATTTATTCTAATGCAACAATGTTATAACTTGTGCTCTCATTTAAAATTTACATCAGAACCATTTCCGAATTTAAAAAATAAATAATATTTTATGCAAACCAAGTGTGTATCAACCACAGTTGGGGGGCACTACCACTAAATAAAACTGCAAAACAATTAGGTTGCACTATTTTTTACCAGCTTTAGTGATGATTGCTATTTTTTTAACTACCACTAAAAAAATGTTGTGATATTGCAAATTTTTTCACTATCACTAAACGAAGATTAAATGCAAAAATCTGCACTCAATTCAAATATAAAAATAGTGTGAATGAATTGTGTTATGAAAATGACACGTATATATCAGCGTTTTTTGAAATTTTCCTAAACTTTTCATTGGATCAGGGTTGCATTTAAACAAAAGCATGACAGTCACAACAAAACTCATTAGATTTCTATCTCACAAAGTATTATGGAATACGTAAGAAATGTGTGATAGTGTAAACAATCCTTAAGGTGCAGTTTTTCCCATAAAAACTAATTTTTTTTTTGTGGAAATTGTCAGTTTTTTTAAAACAAATTGGTAATACTGCACCATCATGCATTAAGCCATATTGAATTTTGTCATTTTTTTTAAAGCGAATTGGCTATTTTGACAGAAAAAATAGGCGAATTGGCGTTTTGTTTACATTCAAATCAAGGCGAATTAGCTTATTTTGACATTTGCCGTCACAATTCTAGCAACAAAATGCCTGTTGTTTTTTCTTTTGTTGCATTGTTGTAGTAGTGAGGCCACTTTATAAATACATTTTGGACACCACCGTATACATGAATTCGCCCTGGACATAAGACTAGACAAACAATAAAATAGCAAAAAATCGTCATCTGGCGTAGTAATTCCACCTGTTTATTTCATCATGGTTGTTCCAATTGAAATGTCAAATTAAAAAATGTTAACTCTGCGGTTTTAATACTGTTCTTAGTGACGCTAAAAATTCCTTAGTCAGTGTTCTGCGTTATTTTTTAATTGATAATACTTTAATATTTTCGGTGGCAGTAAATCTAAGTTTTTTACAAAATGATTTGTACAAAATAATAATAACAAAAAAAAAAAAACAATATTTTACATGATCGTTGGCTTTCAAATAAGAAGTCCGTGGTGCAATTTTAGAAATGAGGCTCAAACTTAAACCATTATTTAATACATTGTAAATATTTTAACAATGCTTTTTATCAAACGAACTTGAAAAATTTAAAATTATGATGCAATTTATATCTACTTGGTATTTGGATGGATCTAATTATGCTGAGGAAACTAAAATATTTGATTATGTACAAAACATAAAAATCTTTTAGTTTAAATAAATAGCTAAACCTGACAGTAAGTTCGATATTAAAAACTCACCTGAAAATGTTATTTGTTTGGATTACAGTTTCAAAGCAGATTGTTAGCTAAGGACATTGGGGGTGATATAAAATAAGAAATATCAAAGAGCAGCCATTTGCTGTTTTTGGCAAATTTGCTGTTTTTGGTCAAATGAACAAAGCCGAATTAGCTTATTTTGACAATTTAACTTACCATTTTTATAGAACTGAGGTAACTTTATAAGTACATTCTCGGCGGTGGCAATACTACAACAATTACAACCCTAAATATACAAGATTTTATTTCATTTGTTGTTTTCGTTGGTCCATATGTCAAAAACACACATATCTTTTGACATTCCTCTCTCTTACTTGCGGCATCCACCTAACATAAAATGACTAACTTGAACATTAACTTCAAGTTAATGTTAAGTGGAGACTGCTCATGTTAAAGCTTGAACTTGATTGTTAAAACATATCTTTTGAAAGTTCTTTTATATCATAAATTGACGTTTATGTTTGACCACCTACTTTTTTGTAGTTGCTTTTCGCCATATTTATTTAAATTGTAAAAAGGGCTGTAAACTGCACATAACATACCATGCTTTTTGTAAAAAATATAAGCGTAAATACTTCAATATTAAATATAGTGGGCATTTTTGTTCAAAATAAGCTTTTATTACTTTCCAAAAGTTTTAAAAGAAACTCATTGTAGTTACAAACATGACGCTGCAACCAACTGAAAATAATGAAAAGTTATATATCTAATGAACGTTTTCTCATTAGCCGATTATCTCTTTTTCCAACGAAAAACTGCACATTGAAGGAATTTGATTTTCCCAATGTTTCATTTCTTTCTATTCTGTCGCAAAGCTAACCGTCACGCATCTGCCAATTATTTATTATCCGTACAGATAAATTCAATCAGCTGACTCCCAACTTTTTACACGTATTTTGGTAGGTTGCTGCCAACTGAAAACAATGTTTTTTGTCATTATATTGAGAAAATCAAGAGTTAGTAACCCTGCGGCTACACGATCAACTTTTTGTTGATAGTCTTTTACATGTACTGTATGTCAAAATTTACATAAATTGAAAGCTGTGACGTGGGCTGCACGCAATTTACTTTTAAGATGTCATTAAGAAAAAATTTATACTGACAAACGAAAAATTTGCTCACTAAGCTTCTAATCAGCTGTTAAATTGAACGTAAAATTGCCAAACAAATGGATAGTTAAAATTGAGAGCAATCTTGTGGTCAATTTAAAAAGTGTGAGTGTGTTATGAAAAAAAATGTGAGTGAGATCAAATTGAAAGGAATTGAATGACAAAAATTGATCGTGTGGCCTCCAAGAAAGAAAAAAGTAGCTCAGATGTGCTTTCAATGCCACCTGAAAGTAAAAGCGACAACATATGAACAATGTAAACGGGCACTTTGGAACAAAACCTCAAAATTTGCAGTTTTGAGGAATAAACAGCACTGAAAATAGTACCAAAAGCACTAAGTTTGCTTCGCTGAAAATATTTTGTTATTAAACCGGCCGCCAGCCGACGGCCGCACACACAATTATTTTCCTCAGTTTTGTTTTTCGAAACGCCGAGTAAAGACAACTTAAGCGGAAATCTTAAATTATATATGATTGTGCTGTGTACAACACATACATTAAATATACTACAAGAAAATCTATATGTAATTTTTTTTTTGTCAAATAATAATTGTTTTACCATTTAAAGTTACGTTTGTTAAGATAAAAAGTAAAGTTCATATAAATAAATATGTTTACTGAAAGTGTATTTATGTACCTTTAAAAGTGAGTTTAAAAAAAAGTGAGAATTGTTAAAACAATCCAATTGGAGTTTTTTTAGCGAATCCAATGAGAAAAAGTGTGAAAATAAACGGAGTAGCCTATTTTTGTGTGAAACTGTTTGCTCAATTGCTAAAACGAAAACAAATCAACTATTAATAAAAAATAAACAAATAAGATCATAATAAAAAAAGCCGGTAATTGTTTAAATATATTTTGTTAAAAAAAAATATTGGCGAGCATTCTTTTGGTGTTAATGGAAAAATTCTCAAAAGAAAAAATACATAAAAGGCGACGCTGCGCCACTCCTTTTGCAAAGTTATTTCATTTTCTTTACTTTTTGTCGTTTTTGCTGTTTTTAAAATTTCTCTATGCTTCCCGTTTGTCTGCAAATTCGGTTTTGATTATTTTTTATATTGTTTTTTTTTCTTTCTCTGGATTTATATTTATCCTTGTTTTGTGGTTTGTTTTTGTTTTCTGCTTTTATTTTATTTTTTTGCGTTTGTTTATCCTTGTGAATACAAATAGTGGTGGTTCTTGCAAAGTTTAACAGAAAGACTAAATAGGTATAAAACAGAAAATATAATAAAAAAAAATTGAATTGTACCTATACAAAAATACTGAAAAAAATTATTACACTTCTGAATGACTGTTTTTATTTACAACAAATTGCAAAAAAAGGAAAACGAAGAAAAGAACATGCATTTTTTGAAAATTTTAATTTTTTGGAGTGGATTAACAATTTAAGAAGCAACAGTATTCTCAAAAAGGTAACTTGGCTAAATAGAAATAATTACTTATGGTTTGTTTACGTCTAGCAGATTTTGTTAATTAATTAAAAACAAAATTTGTATGCCCAGCAGTGATACCATTTTGAAAAATTTATCATTTAAAAATTTTTTTTAGCTACAAAATTTTCATTTAGCACTTGGCATTTTACTTAGCATTTTTACATGTTTTTACCTTTTATTTTTTAGCATTATTTTAAACATTTGGACGAATAGTTTTATAGATTAACCTTAAATTTTTTTTTATAAATTATAATAAATTTTGTCTAAAAATAATTGTTCTCAAAAAGAAAATTCGTATGAAAATGGATCATTCTAATCTTAAGAAACATCTTACCTGTCTGGTAAAAAATAGAAAATTCAGGAAAGAATAGAAATGCCCTCATCATGTGGATTCTGAAAATTATTTGCCACTTGATATTACGATATTTCTCTTTGTACCTATTTAGATAAAAATTCAATAGTGTAAATGTTTTATTTGTTTATAAATAAATTTTATTTACTAAAATTAAGTAACATAGCCTATAGGCCATAACCGTCTTATTAATTTCTACTCAATAATAGTAAAGAAATTAAAAAATTTATAAATAAATTAGTACCTACATAGAACTTGATAGAAAAAAATTATTTAAAAAAATTTAAATAAATATTTTAGTAATACATTTTAATTAAAAGGGCAGTTAAATTACACAATAATTTTATTATAATTATTATCATTCTTTATTAGTATTCAAAATACTTTCAAATTTTCACATTTACATTATAAATAAAATTTTATACATTATTATTGCTTTTAACAAAAACTACACATTGCTTTCTAAAAATATTAATATTTATCTCATTTTTTATTTCATTTGATAGTGAATTAAATAATTTAAGTCCTTTGTAGAATAAAGATCTTTGCCCAGCTGTTGTATTAGCCCTCTTTGGTCTGAAGTTATTTGCATTTCTTAATCCATAAGGTTGTACTTCACCAACATATTTGATTTGGTCACATAGATATTTAGGTGCATTCCCATACTTAATTTTGTGAATAAAATTCAAAGTATTTAGTGTCAGTCTCTGTTTAATGAAAAACAAAACTCAACAATTCCAAAATTGTTGAGATCAAAGAACTGTTCTTCAGGTCTCCCTGCTAAAACAACAACAACATTCCAAAAATCTTCAATACATAATGCGATTTAAAAACTATTTGAACATAAGCACCTACTATGTTTCTCTTAGGGACCTTGCTTACGGGTCACATTTGTCTGATAGGACCGATGGTAATCGAAAAGTTTTCTGCCGATGTAGGTATTAAGCTATCTTACCCTTTTGTAATTATACACACTTAAATTTTTATATACCTACACATACCTACATAGATTCATATATTAATTTATTTATAATTATTAGTAGAAATTTGTAACCAATTATGGCTAAAGGCTAGGTTATAGAATTGTGAGAAATAAAATAAATAAAAAGGATGTTGCACAGATTAATCCTTGAAATTAAAACGCTAAGTAAATTAGGTCAGTCTTTAATAGGCATGGAATTGGTGGTAATATGACAATTGAGATCACATTAATCCTGACCTTCTAGGAATATTTGTTGTTGTTATAATTTTGAATAGGATGAATAAACATTTACCTAGATGGCTAGGATCAGAGCGGCCAGGTTAGGGGGTACCCGCAGATTTAGGAGGTTTTATTTCATTTAGGGACAAATTCTTTGGGGAAAAATTTTGTGGCATAAAGTTATATATGCTTGTCTGTACATACAAATAACTAAGTAATACCTACTATATTTTACAGCTTTTCTTAAAATAATATGTACAAAGCTAACAAAAATGGTATTGCAACAGTCGATATTTTTAAAGATACTTCCAATATTTATCTATCTATAAATTGACATAGATATATATTTAGTTTATGACTTTTTAAATTTGTTTGCAAATATTAAATTGTACATGCCATATCCAAAATGTCAATAAAAAAATATTAACAAACGACATCTTTCTTTTTTGTTCTTCCTATATTACAAAAATAAACTATTAAATCTAACATTCTTACAATTTTAAACGGCTAAAGTATATCGTAAATCTTTTAAGAAATCTAACGGTAACTTTTTGTATTTTGTTGTTAGATTTCACAGAAGAGCTATGAGTTTTTATATATGTATGCTCTTTCAGAACTACACCAATGTAGTAAAAAAATATGTGTGCATTTTTAGAAATTGCATTTGGTGCGAAAAGTGTTTCTGCCAAAATAACCAACAAACACGAAAAAAAATTACCTGTCAACACTGGTCAGGATCAACTTTGTTTTTATCTAAACTGCTGTAAAAATAATAATTTTTAAACTTTTGCTACATTTCTTAAACTACATATAAGAAATAAAATTATCTTAAAAAAATGTTGTATTAATAGCACAGAAATAAAATTGTTTAAATTTTGCATGTATCAGAGGTTTGCGGGCACTCTACATTTAAAATTTATTCTCAACTAAATTTGCTACGTATTTATATGTAGGTATCTGAAGTTTAACCAATATCTACCCACTTGTTTAAACATAACCATTTATTTCAATTTCGTTAAAAAATAAGTCACTAAAATGTATTTAGTTCCGAATAAAATTTCATGCGGGTAATAAAGAAGAAATCTTGAAAAAATTTTAGCATTATTTCTAGCATTATTTTAAATAATTTTAAGCATTTTTTAGGCATGTTTAATGTCAGATTTAGCTGTAGAAATTATTAAGGTCTGTTCACACTGCCAGACAGTATTGCACAAAATTATAGTTCTAAAAAGCTTTTAAGGAAAAATACAAATACCTAAAAGCAAATAATGTACAATCAAAAAATTTGGGCTTAAATAAAGAAACTAACGCACTTGAAAACCAAATTTGTATTAATTAATATACATAGGTGTTTTAAGTACGTCAGCGCACCTATTTTGAGAATTATGCACCATTAAAATTTTAGAACTCTTTTCGTACCTATATGCGTAAATCCTGCGTGACGAATGAATGCTACATTCGTAATCAATTGTATTTATTATAACAAAAACATTTTTATTAACATTTCTTAATACAAATTTGATTTTTATAAATGCATTTATCGATGAATTTTAATTTGTTAAATAGTGAATTCATTGCTGGCTGGATATGTAAACCTTGTTGGCAAAGTACAGTTCGCAATTTCGGAGATATTTTAGTGAAATTAGGTATGTCCTTTTAATTTTCATAAGGACAGATCCTATTAACAATGGTTAATATTCTTTTCGGAAAATAGTCCTCTGTGCCCGTAAACCATATTATATTGGTATGTAGATTAAATTTGGCCTAAACATATTTTAAATCATCTTACCAAAGCATTTGAATCGGTCCATATATGACCACAGCTGTCATACAAATAACACTTCCATATTTTCCTTATAAATGTTGGCAACAAAAATTTGGCAGTAATACTTTTACGATAGCTTCTATACCATGAAAAAAATTTGTGTTGGTGGGTCCAGAATTGAGAATAGTTGCCATATCGAAAATCATTGAAAAGTCGAAAATTATTCATATTATTTGTATATTATATTTTTATGTTATATATTTATCTACCTAACACAACGGACTCTTATATATATCTCAACTCCATAGCATTATGTTGTTTGTGCGGGTCCACGATTGCTCGGTCCCAAATAGGATGGTGTAGGGTATGATAAAGTGGGCTTCACCGACTACATTTCTTACTAGTATTTATGTAATTTCTGCCAAAAAAGTCACGGTCGTTATTGAGTATAGGCTTTTGAGCATAACCATCTGCCAAATTTTTCTTTTCGCAACAGCTCTAATTCCGAAAAACTAATAAGAAAAAATACCTATTGAGACCCATTTCAATGCAATTTTTGGAAGAACTCAAAACGTAACGCACGCTACAGAAATTAACCGGACAATCTATCAGGCCTGTTCTGAAAATCACTTTTATTCAAATCACGTGATTTCAAATCACATGTGCCTTTTAAAATCACACGTGTGATATTTTTGTATTCCATTTTTTATATGTTTTGGTGTGATTTTCAATAGTCGAAAGCATACCGAGAAACATAAAAGCGCAATGATTTTCAGAACGCCACAAAATAACACGTTTGATTTTAAAAACACGTGATTTTCAGAACAGGCCCGTATGTGATGAAGTAATTTTATTAACACCCAAAAATTAATAAAATTCTTGTATATTGTTTAGAGTTAAGAGGTGTGGTAGGATTTAATAATAATTTATTTATATAATAATTTATATATTAATACAATAATGATCATCGAAATATCTTTTTTAAATTTATGAAATTATACATCTAGTGCAATATTTCATTAAAGAAAAAATTAAGTTGATTTAAACTTAAAAAATTTTGGTAGGTACACTGTTTCTGGGATTTTCCCATATATTACTGAAAGATAATTTTCTAAATTTCAAAGTTATCGTTAAAAAATGTAGGAATTTTCGGACTCCAAAAGTTATAGTCTAGTTTTTTTTTTAACCCGTTTGATTGTTTTTTTTTTGTATTTGGTCGGACAAACATTATTGCCAGTGCTGCCACGCCAAATAATATTTTTACAACCAAAATTTTTGAAAACGTTACCAAATATAAAAAAAATAAAAACAAATAAGAAATGCCTTTTGTTAATTAAAATAACATTAAAATTAATAGGGAAATATTAATTACAAATTAAGAAAACAAAAGAAGAAATTCTCGTACATATTAAACAAATAACGAGGAACTTAAAACAAAAGTTTTTATTTATTTAAACATTTTTCATAAAAAATATTTTTATTTTACTAGAAGAAATGTAATCCTTGTACATATTAAACAAATAACGAGGAACTTAAATTAAATGTTTTTATTTATTTAAACCTTTTTCATAAAAAATGTTTTTATTTTATACGATTTAAACCCGTCATATTTCCAGACAAAATCAGCTTATTAAAAACTGTTAAATTGAATTTTTTTTGAATATATCCTTTACAATAAATGAAATTTGTACTTCACAATTATAAATAACAAAAAATGAAAATTTAATTCCTTTCCGCTGTTTAACTTTCAGTGGCAGGGGTGTCAAACGTTTTGATTTTTTAATCCTCTTGTTTATGAAAATTTACATTTGGCGATTGTTGTCAAAGGTCTTTTTATAAATTAAAATTACTGCAAAAAAAAACAAAAAAAAAGAAAAAAAATAAAAAAAAAAAACACATTAAATAAATATACATACCAACAGGTTATAAAAAGTAAAATTTCTTAAATTCACGCAACTTTCTTACAGTAAATTCCAAAATTCTAAAATTATAGACTATATATCAATTTATTTTTGAAAAATCTTTAAAATTCCTATTTGTATTTAAATAAACTTCTGAAAATAATGTAAATTCAGAACATTTTACTTCTATTAAAGTTTTTAGAAACACAAACTACTTTTTCAGTCATGTTCTGAAAATGATTCCGCGTGATATTACGCACTTTCTGCTTTAAGTACCACTTATTAATACTCTTAAAATTAGGAAAAACTACGCAAATTAAAAAAAAAATTAATTGATAATCTTCATCGATTTAAACTTCATTTGATATTTATTTTAGAACATGGCCGTTTTTAATATAAAAATCACATTTGGTAATTTTTTTTAAAAAAAAATCTCAAAAAAATTGCTTTTTGAAAGAGATTTTCTGTTTTCGATAAAGTACGAGTATAAACAACTTCCGTTCATTTGAAACAAATAGTTAATGAAAAAATCGTAGTGCAAAGTACACATTTTTCGATGTCGTAAATAATTTCCTTTGAAACAAAATATGCTGTAACTTTAAAAAACGTAAATTCCAAGTGTATCAAGGAATACATATTCATATGTATTATTATTTTAGAAAAAAGCAACCAAAATGAAAAAAAATATTCACATCTCAACATTGAGAAAAAAAATATTAATTTTGGTTAGAAATAATTAAAAACGGCAGATCTGATTATGGTTTATACAATTTTAACGATTAATGTCTTATATTTAATTGGTCTTTGGTAGTTAAATAGTAAAGGGCTGAGCAAAATATTCTTAATGTTCTGTGTTCTACTTCACACAACTATCAATCATATTATTTCACTGTAAACATACATAGCAAAACAAACATAACAACACATTACTCTCACCAAAACAAAACAAGCATAACTTGAAAAGTTTTTCTCTTCTGCTTTGTTAGTGCTTGTATTATCAAAACAAACAGAATTTCAACACAAAAACAGACAATGAAATAAAGAAACGGTAAATTATAGTAAAAGCATCGAGTGCACGTAATTAGGAATTTAAAAAATTTAGCTTATAACAGAAATGGATGCATTAAATGTAAGCAAAATTGATTTTTTTGAATTATTTCCTAAATGTATATTTTATTTTAGTCGACCTTTATTATTATATTAGGTATAACTAAATTATCAAGCTTGATGCCTTTTTTTATTTTTATATAAAACTTTAAACGTTTATTTAACCAATATTTCTAATTAAAAAATTTTTTAATTTGTCTGTTATTGTTAAATTTGTTAAAAATTGTTGAAAATTTATAAAATAAGGAAGAAAAAACCCTGAAGAAGGAAGGCACTCAAAGGAGTGCCGAAATATTGGTTAAATAAACGTTTAAAGTTTTATATAAAAATAAAAAAAAAGACTTTAAGCTTAATAATTTAGTTACCTATATTATTTCCTAAATTTTTAATAATATTTTAAAGGAACCTACAACGGAACCCATTGAAAACCACTCAAACGAAATTAAATCAAAAGTTTCTCCCTTTGCAATTTTCTCTTTGGTTTATGTTTACAATCAAAACATTCAAACATGCTTGGAATGTTCTATTTCTGTTTTAATGTTCTACTTCATATTTGTTCTAATTCAGCTTTATTTTAGTTCAGCATTGTTCTTGTGCAGTTTTGTTCTATTCTTCTATATTTTGATCGTAAAGCAAAACAATTGTTTTTGGAAGTATGAGTTTTGTAATGAGAGAGTAATATACACATACCATCTACATTTAATGAAATTGCTTGTAAGCAATTTTTCTTGTGCTTGTGCAGCTCTTTATTAAATAGTAATTAAATGAATACAATATTACAAAGAAATAGTTGTTTAGGTGCAAACGTTTGGATCTCCCTTAACGGACAGCTTCCTTAAGCTTACAGCTCCTTTCAATGGAGACTGTTATACATCTAGCCCGGCCGAAGGCAGGCAATGCAGATAAACTCAAGTAAGCGAAGCCGATGGTTGATGTAGGTCACCTGTGTAAAGAAGATTTTTGTAGTGATTCTGGATTTTATAATTCGGGGTTTTAAGTTTTGGATATAAAAGACGCCAACAAAATTAAGTATTTATGTTTAAAACTACTTTGTAAGAATTATTAAAATAAAAATTTGAAATTAATAAAAAAATATCATAATTTTAGAATATAATTTCAATTTTAATTTGTTGGGCCATTTTTCGTTTACGTTGTCATTTTAGTTTTGGCAATTTTTCACACATTGCTTTGCGCGATTTTGCTTAGGGTCATTTTGCTGGCAGCCAAATAAAAAATATATGTACTTTAATAAATACGATTTGGTGAAAGAAATAAAAAATTAAAGCAATTTTTGGTGAAATGTAATTGAATTTTGATACAAAAAAAGTTGTCGAAAAAAACTTAGTCAAGGCAGTTTTTAGTTAAAAATAAATTTATTATGTTAAACCGTTTTTTGTGTGAATAAAAAGCCTACAAAAAACTACACAAATTGCTTGTCAAACCCAATCTTTAATTAAAAAATAAACAACACAAATATAAATCCTAATAAAAAACATTTATAATGTGAACATTTTTATTTGTTTTTTATAAATTATTTTATTATTTAAACATTAAAAAAAAAAGATGTTTTAATAATAAAAACTTTTATCCTCGTCATTTTTTAATGCTTCTTATTATCTTTCCTCACTCTGCAAAAATTACAGCAAAATGATTAAATTAAGCACTAGACAGTATTTTAATAAATATTCAACATGTTTCTATGAAATTTAAAAGTTTTGGATATATCTACAAACATGTTTCAAACGTTTCTTAAACAATCAAACATCCCGATTAACAATGTAAATTTTTTCTTCAAACGTGAAACTTTGACATGTTGGTCAAGCTGTTTGTGTTAATTATTTGAATCTTAACTGTTTTTGGTAGATTTAAATTAAAAAGCAAAAATTGTTACAGATTACTTAAAAAAAGTTAATTTTAATTTAACTTTCTTTGTGGAAATAAGTATTTTTTAAGATTTATTCACTTATCTATAAATCCATTTTTCGACGAAAAAGGGTAACACAATTAGATCTTCGCTCCGGAATGACCCGAGTCTCACAGGGAAAAAGAGCAAACCTGTTACAAAAACAACCAACGCAAAGATGTCAATTTAACTACTTGAAAATCTAGACTATTCTTGGTAAGCAGCTAAGGCTAAATGATTTCAACGGCAAATCTGCTTCTCTTACCCGTTGTCCCAGATAAAACACTGGTAAAATCTCCAGTAAAATCGATAACGAATATTTTAAATAATAATACAGAAAACTCAAGTTTTAAAAACTTTCTTTAATTTTTACGTTATATGTATATCAGTATGCAACATATATTATTTTTCTAGTCGTCTCCATTTTTTACTATCGGCATTTTTTTTCCATTCAAGAAAAATCGAGACATATAAAGGTACTCATGTATCTTTCGTTCCTTTTGCTTTTAATATTTCTAGTTTTTCCTGTTTTTCCTTGTTCATCTTCCTGTCTGCAAGGGGAATATGTAAAGATAAAAAGAAACAACAAAAAATTACGATATACAATCTTTGAATTCATTTTGAGTTTGCGCATTGCAAAACAAACAAACAGGAAGCCAAATATTTTTTACAAATCTTTACTTTTATTATTACGGAAATTTACATAATTTTAAGGCAATAAAAAAGAATTCTCTATTTAAGACGCTGGGTAAATATGAAAAGGGATTATCGATAATATTAAGAATACGTGTAATAAAGAAGACTAACATTGTTATTTTATTTTAGAGGTTTTCAAAGTTGAGCTTTTAGGAAAATTTGACAGACGTTGACACCAAATTGAAGATGCCTAAAAGAGGTATCAAATTGAAAATAATAATATAAATACTGAAGAGAAGCTGATAAAATGCATTGTTATACCATTCACCGAAGGTAAAAGGGTATAAATAAGTTTGTCTTTCCGTTTGTTATGTCTACAATATTTATTTTAGACCCCATAAAGTATTAAGGTTTGATTTATAATTTTAAATAAAACACATAAATTTGAAATTGAACCTATAACCGTACTATCGGTTAAAGGAACAATTTATGGCATTAACTGTTCGTAAATGATATCAGGTATATGGTGGTCATGACTACGTCTGAGGTGGTCCATTCGAAAAGTAAAATTTTGATTACCTTGTTCGAGCATAGCGACTAGGATGTCGCAAATAACAAGAATAATGTTGGCTTCAAAGCGTCAATTGTAGCTGGCTTTTTCCTAAAGCCCTCAGAATTTACATATCCCCAAATGTGCTTTATCACTATACAAAATTCCACGATTAAACACCAGATTTTCATTAAGTTTTTCTAAAGTTCATTTACTGAAAATGGAGACGCTGTTTTGGTGTGAGTCTTTCTTTGTTGACTTGACAAACCATACTGAATAAAAATGACAAAGCAGTTTGATATGAGTCACGCGTGATCTGTAAAAAAGCATATTGAAAATAACCCTTAATATTGTAATAAAATAAAATAATTTCAAAAAAGAAATCGAAAAAAGAAGCTGCATTTTTATTGGGAGGGATTTGTGCTAGAATTAAATAGCTTGGGACCACCGACTAAAACGTCCCCAGAATGGCAACGTGTAAGTGTATGATCTGTAATATTGTACATATTTTATTAACATATACTTCACAGAAGAAACTTGATAACAACAAAACAAATACTCAAGCGACAGGAGGTGGCCCTTCGTAAGAAATTCCTTTAAACACATCCAAATAAAAGATAATTAAAAAAGTTAACTAAAAATAAATATGTTTATATGTACGCAGTTAAGCATACAATCATAACATTTAAGCTATAGTATCCTTTCCGATTCAGGTAACAATGCTGTATACCTTTAGGCGGAGAAATAATTTTAACATGTGTACCGTCGATACAGCCCAACACAACGGGAAACCCACTTTTTGCACAGATCCAAACCTTCCACGCACTTTTTTCTCCTAACATCTAACACTTCTATTAAAACAAGTGACATTGTAGAATCAGCAACCTCTACATTATAGTCGTTACCACTGCACTTCTGGTAGCTCCCGTCAGCAAAAGTATCTACGTTTCAAGTTACATGCAACGCTTCTGATGCGGCATCACCACAAGCAAAAATAAAATTTCATTTGTCATAATCAGCTGATTTATTCGAACGCTGCTTGTGACGCTTGCAAAAGTAGAAAGTAAACCTACTTTTCGCGTTCAACGACTCAATACATCCTAGGCTATTGTGCATGAAACTTGTTAAATACAACTACACAGGTTCTACTTTTTTGACAGCTGCGTAGACTGCGAAAAGGCGTGTAACGCGTGGTGTGGACCTCCAGCTTAAGTGTAGCTCACAGTTTCAATATCCGATGGTATAGCTGACATGCGTACATGTTTCTGAAAATTATATTTTATTTCATCGAGCAAATAGCAAAAGGCTTCTTTGTTTAGTCGGAATAGTTAAAGAATAGGTAAAAATTATTTTCTTGCTGAAAAAATAACTTATATTTTGAATATTTGGTAGCTCAAGATATTTCCATTTAAATTATTTCTTTTAAAAAAAAATTTTTTTTCTTGTATTATATTTTTCTTCAAATTTTTAACTTTAATTTGTCTGCTTTTTTGTCAAACTTGGTATTTTAAGTTGGCAACGCCATAACAATTTACAATTTAAAAACAGGTGTATTTCACAATACTAAAAAACAGTATGGTGGTGTGAAAGTTGGGTCGACTCGTAGTCAACCAAACTGCGTTGACTTGCGAACGACAATAGGGTCATTCAGTCTTGTTGTATTCCAAATGTTATTGTGCGATAAAAATGGCAAAAAGTCATTTTGCTATAACTTCCTGAAAAGTCCTATAAAATAACTGAAACTTTGCCCATATGTACTTTTGAATGTGAAAGATGTTATTAACTCAAATTTTTACCATAACTTGGCCAAACTTACGCCCTATATATTAAAAATTAGTTTTTTTTAAGGATAACTTGTTGCCGAATCGAATTTTAGAAGCTGACCTTATAAATTTTAACTTTAAGCCCAAGCCTGCTTAGCTTGTGGTATAAGCTGAATTTTTGAACAATTATCTGACTAAAGTGTCTTTAGTTCAGTTCTGGTTCATATTCTGTAAATTTTTTGTCGATTACTTTCTTTTAAAGGATGAGCATTTGTTATAAATCGTTTTTCTATAACCCTAAACGGCTTATAATTTTTTGCGTATTACCTATTCCTATTAAATAATTTTTCATCCCCAGCCGCAATGTAATACAAAAAATCTTTTCTTTTCTAGCGTGCAATCATTATATGTACCCGGTAGGGATGCCATACGGAAAATCCCGAATCCCGAAATCCCGGGATTTTTCGGGATTGATAAATTCCGAATCCCGGGATTTTTAACATATCAACTTTTATGTACAAAAATGTTCGTTTTTATTGAAATTTTATACTCTTTCCAAAAATTTTTTTAAAAAATTATATTTAAGTTTATTTTTTATTGCAAATAATTCTTATTTTTGAGTTTAATTTTTGTTTTTGGAACACAGCGAGTATATAAAATTTTCATTTTTTGCTTGATATATGGCGACTATTTCTGGATTTTTGTAATTTGCTTAATAAAAACCATTATTTTAAGTAGAAACGAAATTTGCAGATTAACATCTCAAGCCTTTTTTACAATTACGTTTAGCAAGTTCAGCTTTGGCTTAAGACATAATACCAAAAAAAAATTATTATTTTTATGCAAAATATAGAAATCAATAAATAATTGTTATATACGAGTATCAAGCAAAAAATAAAAATTATTCCAGATCCAATTAAAGTATATTTCGAAACTAAAGAATAAAAAATGATATAATTATAACAATAAAGTCGTTATATGTATGAAATAGCTCATATTCCTTCCGGTCCAATAATAATAAAAAATTAGCTTAAAAACATACGGTAAATAAAAGATTTTTTTTTTTTATTAATAAACATTATCTGACGTATTCATAAAAAAATTATTTAAACTTGAAATCAGTTTTAAGAAACATTTGTATAAACATTTTGTTTTAAAATAAATTTCAAACGTACTTAAATTATTGATTTTGAATCTCGCCCTCACCCTGGAGGTGTACTGCACTGCAGTCGACACAGTGTTACAGTTTTTAACTCAGCTATCGAGATCGATGAGAGACTAATGTCATCACAACTTAATTCACATTAAAAATTGAATTGCTGTCAAAAAACCGAAATGAATTAATCTAGAAAAACTAGAGATACCTATATTTTTTTAAGCTTTTTTCAGAATCTGATCAGTTTGATCATGGGTGAGGCCAGTGTTATAAACATATGTATAAAATAAATTGTTTTGTTGTTGTAATTTTTAAAAATTTATGTTACGTATATAAAACCTTTTGAATATTCAAAAAGTGTTGTTTATTTAAAAAATCATCTTAAAGAAACACATTGATCCCGAATCCCGAAATCCCGGAAAATCCCGGGATTTTCAAAAATCAGTCCCGATTGGCATCCCTAGTACCCGGTCTATGAAAAGGTGGCTTATGACTCAAAATTATGAAGGTATCCACAGACGATGCAACGTTTGACGAAACACGTGTTACTATTTATGTTTCAGTTTTTACCACAGACGATTACACTAAAAACGAAACATCAGTATTGCGTGTTTTTTGAATATACTACTACAAAACACAAAAAAAAATTTATTTATTTTCTTTGTATACCTATCATATTTTATGTCCCATAAATTTGGAAAAATTTTATATTCAAATTTAATTGTTTTCCAACTCTCACAATTTACAACTGTTGCCATTTTCCGATTTCTTTCTTCATATTTTTTACTCCGAGAGTTGCAAAAGCACATCACTCAACAACTGCTCTCAACAAAATGAGAAAGAAAAACAGTCAACATCGCCACACACGATGAAACATTGCGTTTCGAAACATAAATTATCAAAAATGTTTGATATTTGAGAAACAAAAGAGGTAACAAGAATTTCAACCACAAACATCCCCACACACGTAGCAACATTTAGTGAAACAAGCTAATGTTTCGACAAATGTTGCCTCGTGTGTGGGTAACTTTTAGGGAGATCGATTATTCGACTTTTTTCAATAACCGGTTTTCGAATATGACGAATAGTTGCTAATTTAAAAAACCCGGTTTTCGGTTAAACATTTTTAAACTAACTGGTTTACCGGTTTTAATTCGAATACATAAAAACACCTACAAAATACATAGATATGACTTAAGGTATGGTCAGACCTAACAAATATTTGACGATAAAATCCAAAAAAAACGAGACCAGTAAAATGAACAAACTTTAACCACTTTTTTAACAATTTCTATTTATTTACTTATCTGTTTTTGTAAGACGATAATTGTATAATATAATTTAAAAACTATAAAATGATGTTTGATCTAGCCAAACGTTTTGCAAGAGCAAATAAAATATTATAGCAATTTAATAAATTTATTATTTGAGTTATTCTCCTAAATTTATTTTAAATGAGTTTTAATTTGTTGGTGATTAAGCCATCTCTATATGAATCAGTAGACTTCAACCATATTTTTGAAAAGTTGCAAAAAAACCTCTTAGCCTGGATTATATATATCAAACGATTTTGTTTCAGCATTATATAAACGATTAGTAAGATGAAATATTTGTCAATTCGTCCACCACAATTCGAAACCTTCCATGACATTGTTTGATTTCTCAATTTTGTTTTTTAGTTCCTAGTGTTTTAATACATAAAACTGATGAATTATTTCCATATCGTTGATTCCGCCGGAATGTTGTAGTTTTAAATGCTGGAACTGTTTTAGAGTTTTTAGTACCCTAAGGGGCATTCCGTCCTCGGCAACACAGCGGGTTTATATTTCACCTAATGATTCATTTTTGGCAGCGTATTTTAGTAAAGTATTATTTTTCGACTCTTTAGACCTAATTCGAACGGGGTTAAGTTTTATTTGGGGCACATTAATGTCAACCATATGGACTAATTAAAGGTGATTAATAAATCGTGACGTGGAAACCCATTCGCCACTTATCTCTTTAGGACACTTCAAGAGCCTAACTTTGTCTGTTTATTCCCGTTCAAAATATATCTAGAGATAAAATCTATATAAAAATATTTTTAATATTTAGAAAGCGGTCGCACAAATTAAATACTATTTAATTTTTAACTGCACTCGTTTTTGTAGTATTTTGAAAAGTTTTTGGTTTTTTTTACAAGAACACACGCATTCATAAGTGGTTTTTATTAACTTTAAAATGTTTTTTTTTACTTTAGTTACATTTTGTTTTGACATTGTTCATAAAAAGTTTAAATTTGCCTAATTAGAGAATTAGCAAAATACTTAAATTACGGGTACATCTACAACAAGAGTAAGTAAAATGTATATAAATTACACATTATTAAAATAACCGGTTTATTATACCAAAATAACCGGTTTATTCGATATTCGCAAAATGGACATTTTAAAATATCCGACTTGAGCACAGCTAAAATAACCGGTTAAAATCGGTCGAATAATAACCGTTCGATCTCCCTAGTAACTTTACAACTACCGAGAAATTTTGTTTTTGGGTCATAAGCCACCTTTTCATAGACCGGGTCACATATACAAATTCATGTTCCTTGCTTTTGAATAAATTGTTCTAAAAATAGATAAAGTAATACCTTTTTCCTACATCCCTCAACTTTTGTTATCTTGCTGTTAAAATTTTCCTCCTTAAAGCCCCAGTTATCTGACAGTAACAGTAATGTTACCGTACAGTAAAAAAGTAAGAAAATCTATTTTCTACAGATTTAGACGTCACGGTCTTACTGCTAACTATAATCGTTCTTATTGCTTTACATACGACAAAATGAAGCAGCTGATTTGCAACGTTATTGTTACTGTCAGCTAACTGGTGCTAATAGTGTCTAAATTAATCTTTGTAAGTATATGTATTACTTTTTTTAATCAATTTAACGGTCCAATTAAATACAAGAATCAGATATGTATCTTGGGCAGTAGGTAAAGCAAAGGGCTATAAGTATCTTTTACGATATTATGAAAACATACTTCTGCAGTTAAAATGTCTTCCATACCAGTGAATGAACATATTTTTTGCTAATTTTGTTGTAATCAAATTGTTTTGAATCTAAAACACACGTAATACTTTTTTACGAAAAACGGGTAATATGTTTTAAAAGCCAACTTGTTTTACCACCAGGTATATTTTTTTGTGTTTCATACGATCACAAAAAACTTGCTTTGGTATTTACAAATATGAGTGTTTCCTAATGCAAAAGAAAAAATAAAAGAAAAAAAAAAAAACAAATTCAGCAAGAAAAAATGTGTACCATTGAAATTGATCTTTGATATCAGAATTTAAGTTAAAAGTTATACCAAAAACTTGAACTGTTTGTAGTGACTACAGTTCATTCTCAAGTAGTACCAGTTTATAATAGGGGAACTTGTTGTTGTAGTAACTGTCCGTCTGGTTCAATGGTTGAATTTATTAGGAATTTCTTGGTTCGGGGTTTTTTCTGCAAATAAACAACATTTGTTAGCTGGTTTTCTTCTTTGATTCATTCAAAAACCAAACTCACGACTAAGTGAGTGAGGTAGGTTAGAAATAAGTGTTGGCTGGTTTGATTATGTTTTTTTATGTTCTTTAAGTTGCTCTTGGTATTTTTTGGCCAAAAACATTTGAACAAATTAAAAATGAATGAATTTTGTTCTATAGGAATTTTGTTAAAAGCAGGGACCGTAACAGTTATTTTTTTTTCATAACTCTCCGTCTAAAACAGACTTGATTGGCAGTTAAAACATGCAGTTATATCAGCGTTATTAAAACATATGCTTGCATTAGTAACGGGGTTATAACATGAGAAAACCTCTAACATGATGAGTCCATACCTAACACTAACATCATATTAGTGCTTATGTTAAGCATTTCATGTCTGCTGTAGACTGGGTGTAAAATTCAGATAATAACAATTATTTTTTTGATTTTTATTTTCTTGAGCAATAATAACAGTTACTTTCTGATTTTTCTTTTTTTGAACGAAAATAACATTTATTTTTTGATTTTTATTTTAGAAAACAAAAATAACAGTTATATTTGATTTTTTTTTAATAAATATAACCTTAACATTTTGATTTTTATTTTTTCGAGCAAAAATAAAAGTTATTCTCTAAAGAAATGTACATGTTACAATAATTTAGTTGACTTTAAATATTTATTTTAATGTGCAAAAGAAATCCCAATGATAATCACACATTTAAATAAACATTTCAAATCAACTAAATTATTATAAAATGTACATTTCTTTAGAGAATAACTTTTACTTTTGCTCGAAAAAATAAAAATCAAACAAGAACTGTTATATTTTTCCAAATAAAAAAAAAAAATCAAAAATATAATATAATAACTGTGATTTTTGATCGAAAAAATTAAAATGACATGTTTTTGAGAAAAAAAAAATAAAAATAAAAAAATGACTGCTATAGAAAAGAAATGACTAGATATACAAGTTCATAAGGATCAATATGGTATACTTGAATCAGTTTTCCTACATTTATTTCTATACGCTTTTTTTGCTTTAGAATTTCAAATCTTAACGGTTTTTTTCGGTCCCTGGTTTAAAGGGTTTCAGTTTGCGGGTTTCTGAGTATTTCAAAAGAAAATGCCTTTGGTTTGAGGATATTTTTTTTTAAGTATAGGGGAATGTTTTTGTTACAATTAACCTTGAAATATTTTTACAAATAACCAGTGTTGCCAATTCTTCACCATCAATATTAGATTAATTATTAGCAAAAAATTTTTAAAAAAGGGTTAACAAGATTTTATTACTAAAATGCATTAACATTAATTAAATCTTACAAAATTTTTTTTTTACCCTAATGCCCCGTTTTCACAACTGACCGATAGCTTAAGGGAGGATTTTATCGGCCGTATTAAAAAAGGTTTCCACAGAATGAACATTCCTTTAACTTATCGCACACTTTAGGCTTAATTTAAGTTGTAATTATTAAAAACTTTTTATACCGCCGATTAACTCCTACCTTTAGCCATCGGTGAGTTTTAACAACGGGACTAAATTGCACACAAGAGATATTATTCCTATTAACATCAAATATCGTAAGAAAAATTTTTGAATAAAGAAAACTCAAATTACACTACAACAATTTCGAACCTTTTCATAAATAACGAGGTTCTGAGAATGGATTCTGGTAGAGGAGACAAAGAAAAAAATATACGCATGTCGGAGTTTTGAAATAATACTTCGGAATCTAGGCAAATCTGGACCTTTTCGGCAAATTTCTTGGCAGAGTAGTGAGCTAGTCTATCAGAGCGGGGTTGTGGGTTAGATCCCGCCAGAGACTCTGGACTCTTGCCGACAAGCGTAGAGCTTTGCGGGATTAGCACAAGAAAAAATAGAAAGATATGTCTTCTTAATGAAGAACGCTATGAAAGCAAGAGCATTTTGTTCTGGCTAGCCCATGATTACCCATGGGTTTCAAATAGGGTTCACTTGCAAAAACTTGTTCTTAGTTACTGTGGTGTAGGGTGTCATATGGTCGGTCTTGAACGACTTTACTTTCTTACTTGTTGTATGTACATATGTACGTAATTTAGATGTTTTTTTGTAGACCTAGCTTTATTAAAATTAAATTTAAAATAATTTTTTCACACACATCAACCGAAAAACCAATTTTTAAAAGACTTTTTTGCACCAACTCTAAGTAATAACTTAACCCAGAAATAGAAATCTTGAGTTTGGCCATTTTTGGTGTGTTTTGACAAATGTAGTAAAATTTCATGGCCTATATTTTTGTAGAACATTTCATACCCGCCCTCCCCTTCTTAGGGGTCTTGTACCATTAAAAAGGGGAATTAGAGGCTTAATATTTCCACAAAAATATTTGCCGTACCATTTTCCACAAAGTTGCTAAACATACCATATACCCCAGATGTAAAGAACACAAAGTTTAATATACCGATATGCTGCACGAACAGGCCAAAAGAGGGACCTTATAGACTTATATATCTCTGGAGAACGTCAAGAGACAATGTTTCTAAATTAGGTTCAAACATCTTGGTTATCAAAACACAAGTGGGCGTGTACTTTTACAACTTTCTGTTCTTATCGCACCATGATGAAGGGTATATAAGATTCGACATAGCCGAATATAGCACTCTTAGCCCCCTTTCAGACTAGGAAAGTTACTTGCGCAAGTCTCTTGTGCAACACCTGTTTTGTAGATGTCACGGTTAGGTGCGGTAAAGGGAAAAGATTGACTGCAGACTTTGTTGTACTCTGCAAGTTACTTGCGCAACTGACTTGCCGAGGTGTTGTCGATAAAATGGATTTTTTTATCATAAAAGTCATTTGCGTTAACTCTTTGAAATAATTTTTTTTTAAAAACATCCGAAATTTTGTTAAATAAATTTATTCATGGCTAAACAAGTTGAAAAATAATTAAATTTAGCCAATTATGAGTAAAACCCAAAACAAAAGCTCTATATACTCAGCAATTGATAATTTCTTCCTTAATAAACACGAAATCGAATGGAACAACTATTCACATACCTACAAGCAATTCAACACAGACGGAAAACCACCTATCTATCCACCTGACATTTCAAGGTCGCATTTTCAAAAATATCTAAGAATTAGACTAGGCCACTGTCGGTTGACACACCAACACCTCATGGAAAACAAATCTGCTCCCCAATGTATCTTCTGCAGATCCTCAACAATTTCAATGCACAATATTATTAATGAATGTACTTTTATAAAATCAATATGTATTAAAAATAATTACAACCTCCATTATATTGTCTCAGAAGTTACAAAAGAAAATATAAGCAACCTTATTAAACTCTTAAAAGAACTAAATATCTTACACAACATTTAAACTGCAGAAATTATATGTACATATAACTTTATACTTAGCATAGATTTAAGTATACATTTTATTACCTAACTTTAAAAAAAAAAATCATAAAATGTGAGCTGATGGCCTTAAGACGCTAGTGCTCTAACTCATCAACTATATAATAATTATATTATTTTATAGTTATAATAAAATAAATAAATAAATAAATAAATTTAGCCACAAAAAGTCTTAATTGGCAACACTGACAATAACTTAAAGCATAAATATTGCAACTTAAGTTCTTAACAAATTGAATTTATATGCATTTCTTAACTTTTCTAATTGAAGAACGTATTTTTTTTGCAAAATTTAGTATGTATGTATGTATGTATAAATTTCCATTGTAGATAAAATAACAACTTCTATGTACTATCGCTTATTTTTGTTTGGCTTCTGCATGTCCAACTTCTTCACAGAGCTCGAACATGTCAGTAAATTTTTTTTTTAATCTACTCTCAACTTCAAATAGACAAACAATCAAGCAGTACTAGTCTAGATTATTACCCGCTGTCGTAAACATATAAAACATATCGTATTTTATTTGTTTAACTTTTTACATACATTTACCTTGTTTTTTTATATTTATTTGTCCATAAAACACATGGTGTTAATAAAACATGCCATCATCTCGTCATTCTTCTCCTCCTCATCAACATGGTCATCATTATCATCACATTAAACTTTTGATTTTTATATTCTTGCGAATTCTTAAAAGTTCATGAGAAAAATATCTTTTATTTTTATTGTGTAGCTACTTTATACACGTAGAAAAAAAATATGGTTGGACTTAAGCATAATATAAGAGCAACATATTACAGGGTGGCCCAAATAAGACCTAGTGATGTTAACAACGTATAACTGTTGTAATAACGGTTTTTTTTTAAATAATTTATTTTTATATGTTAAATACATTTTATGGAAATTTTACGTGACTATATGTGAAATATAACATCAGACAAATGTCCCCCATTTTGCTCGATACAGGCATTGGCTCTTTTTAGCGCATTTTGCATTACACGGCGTAATGTTTCTGGTTGCAGGCGCGCCGTATTTCGTCTCGAATACTCTGCTTGAGTTGTCCAAGTGTCTGTGGTTTGTTAACAAACACTTTGTCTTTTAAATAACTACATAAATAAAAAAATCGGGCGCAGTTAAATCTGGTGAACGAGGAGGCCAAGGGAAATCTGAATTTTTTGAAATTATGCGTTCACCAAAAATTTCACGCAGCATGTCCACAGTTTGCCCAGTTATTAATTTTTTTAGGGTGGTGGTTTCACATTTTGATACATAGTTCTGATCCTACAAGTTTGTTCTTTTCTTGTGCGGTTTTCGAAAGTGAGCGTGTTTTCAACAGACGGACAGACGGACATGGCTAAATCGACTTAGAATTACTCAAGGAGACAGAATATATATACTTTATGGGTCTTAGATTTATAATAAAAAAGTTTCACACGGAATGACAAACTTGGTATACCCTCATTCACCACAAGTGCTGGTGGAGGGTATAAAAAGACTAATGCTCGTACGATGATATAACCCAAGAATTTTAATACCCAATTTATTCGAGGGATTATACGACGTCATTTTTTCTTCATTCCCTATTGAAGAAACTTCCAAAAATCCTTTGCGTTCATACGATGATTGTTAGTTGCATGTCTTTTTTTGATTTACAGTTGGGCCTTGATTTTTCGTCATTCGATTAATGGGCAACCTCAGTTAACCGGGGAAAAAGAATTTGATTACAATTACCTCTTTTATCTGACATTACCTCTTTTATCTGACATTACTTCTGTTATCGGAAATTATAAACAAAAAAATTTTTTTTAACAATCAAAAAAATGTAAATAAACGAAGAAAGGGAATTCCCCAACGTTCTGAAAGCAGGTTCTGCCAAAATTACTTTTTTTCTCATATTATATATCTACATTAAATAAAAACACACGAAAAAAACTGATAATCCAGAATGCTGCCGGTCCTGTCTGTTATGGATAATCGAGGTCTTACTGAATTTTCAATCTGGTACTTCAAAGTAAGAACAAGAATTAAACGTAACAAAAACAAAATAAATTAGTTTAAAGATAAGTAAAAGAAAGCGACATGAAAAACACAAACCGACGGTTTTTGTTTGCCTCTTTCTTCTCTACACCGTTTACCATCAAACAAAAAAAAAGTTTCGCTTGGACCACACGGGGTATATGAACACTTAATCTAAATTTTTTAAAAAAGGCAGTTTATTTCAACTAAAATTTATTATTGGTTAAACTTCGTAAATAAAGCGGGATTTTTGTTCACTCATCTCGGGCGCTTAGATTAATATTAACTTCATTAAAATTTTCGACATTTTTAAAGACAGAAAACTTTCGAACTTTCAACTAGACACAACTTACATATTGGCTGTAATTAAAATCCAAGTATAAAAGAAAGTGTGACCAATTTTAGGTTAGGAGAATTATTTCGGCAAACTGTTACTGTTTTTTTAGTATAAATTAGAAAAATAATGGGAGCTTCGCACCAATCGAATGCAAGATCGGTTATTTCTCAAAAATCTTTAAAATATATTTCATCAAAATTTTAATTTTTTTTTTCTAAATTTTCATAAAACAGCAAAATTAAACTTGAAATTGAAGGGTGTATCCCAGATTCGTTGCAGTCTTATACTTCTCTTGTTTGGCTTTTAATTACAATTTCTTTGTTTATCAAAATTATAAATTCATTTTGATTTTGGGCGATGCTTTTGTTTCGAAATGTTTGAATATTTATGGCAATATAAAGAGTTCTTTGTTACGACTGCGATTCTTAATATGTACAGTTCCAGCCTAATGTCAAAAACTTTTTAAACTGGAATGTAGGCGTTCACAATCCAGTCTTTGTGTTTTAAATTTAACATGAAAATGTGTTGATTTTGGCACCGTTTTTTTCCTAACCAAATGTTACAAATACAATTACAAATTATATTGTAACTTAATTTACCGAGCAAAAGTATCGTAGATCTTTAAAAGATCTACGTTACTATCTACATATTTATTGAAACAGACCAGATTCTCTGGCAATAATCGAAACCGCGACCCTACCACCAACTAGCCCAACTAGGGGGTACCCAATATAACATTTTGATAAGCGTTATTTAAAACTCACTCAAAATTATTCATAAAATTTTTACATTGACTGGTTATTTTTTATCAATAATATCGTTAATTTAAACGCAAAAAGCCCTATCCTACATTTTGAAAATTTTACGGCAGAATTTGTGTTGTTCACGGTAGACTTGTTATCATTTATTAAATTTTTTTTAAATATATTTTGTTGCTGTTAATATAAATACATAACCATATAGTCTGATAATCGGCCTTTCGTTAACAACCCAAATGATAAATTGAAAAAATGGCGTTAAACTGTTTATAATTTATTTTTCAACTATTTTTCTTGTGAAACCTTCCAGTTGTTTTGGATATTGACAATGTTGCATATTATTCAAACTTTTAGTTGGGTTTTTTCGCGTTTATCATATAATCTTTTGTAGATGGGGTCATTTGTAGTTTCTTAATAAAATCGATAATTCAGGTCGAAAGATTCCAAAAATTCTTGCGGAGCAAATACTATTTTCGGGAATACGAAATGCGCATAGAAACTAGCTTTCCCTCAACAACACGCACAGAAAAAATACGATTGGGCAAGGTTACGGCAACTACACTATATTTATTGTAACAAAATAGTGTGGTCGTTCACAAAATATTGTTGTTTTTTTAGCATCAATTATATTATATTTACTGTAAACATGTCAATGTTTATCTGTAAACATGTGATGTTTATCTGTAAACATGTGATGTTTATCGTAATTATAAATTTGAGTATGGTTCTCTAAAAAAATAAAAAATAATGATAACTTTGAAAACATATTATATTCCTCACAACCATTAATGATATCTAATATCCATAACATGATAACTTTCTATACGTGTACTCAGAATATGTTAACGATGCAAACAAAATATCTTTACTCTAATAATATTTTGTTACCGCCACTTGTTGTGTCGTTTGTTTGACTATCAAATTATTTGTTATTCAGTGGTTAAACAATTTAAAAAAAATACCCATTTAAAAAACCAAGTTTAAAGAAATTAAAAAATAAAGAAATTGTAGGTACATTAAAAAAAAATTGTAAAGTGTCACAAAAATATTGAGCATTGTTTTGTGTTATTTAAGAGAAAAAGAATGAAAATTCTATAAAATAATTTATAATTAATTGCGAACTACGACAAAAATAGGTTAAAAATATTATGTTTAAAGTTGCATCATATTATGATGTAAAATACCTTTAACAGTTTTACGTTAAGGTTGCCAGTAAGTAAATTAAATATATATATTAAAAATATTTTTCGGTTTTAGATTTTATCTTCATATTATTATGATTAACATGATAATAATATGATCACTTCTTAACTTATTATGATTAACATGATAATAATATGACTACATTAAATTATAATAAATAAAAACAAATTAGGATTAAAGGAAAAATATTGTAAAGTAATATTACGAATATATTTGTACATAATATGATTCAATAATAATCGTAATATGTTGACTACAATCATGAATCTAATCATAATATGTTGCTCTTAGAATATATTTACCACAACCATGTTTTTTCTTTGCGTGAATAAATTTCAGTGTTTAAATCAAAAATAAAAATTGCGAATTTAGCACGTTATAGAGCGGACATTTGTGTTGATGCTATACAGAAAATCAATGAAAAAAACACGATTTTTATTATTTGGTTAGTTAGTGCTTTTGGTGTTTTAGTCAACGATATATAGATTTTAATAGCTATTTCAATAAGCACCAGTTTTTTAGGTGTTTATAAAAAAAAATTCCTATAATGTTATAATTCAATGAAAAAACAAGGAAATGTATTCATTTGACTTATAAAGTCAAAATTGATCTACATTTCTTTAATTCATATAGAAATAATTTTCAACACTTTCATTTTATTTTAACTCATGGCACAACCCTCGTTTCTTTTTTTTACTTATGCTTATCTTTTATTGTAATATAATTGTTAAATCACTTTTAATACACTAATTGCTCTATATTTCTTGTTTGACAGGTAGATTGTATTCGATTGTTTGTTTGTCAGTCGGTCTGTTCGATCTGTAGGCAGCAGCACAATGTCTGGCAGCTGGAAACACAAGAGCAAACAAAATGATACAATAACAATTAAGTTGTCAGACAAACAAGAAATTTGAATACGTTTCGTAATGGTAAACAATTTATTTTTGCTAAAATAAAGATTTTCCAGTTTTCTATTTTAATAAATATTTACTGTCTGTTCAACACTCTCGAACATTAACGTTGGCATAGAAAATTTCTATAAAAAACACTCAGTCTTAAATATTTTTCATATAAAATCCTAAACGAACGCTTACGTTCGAAATAGTTGAACAGCAGTTAAATCAGCGTTACCATATAATAAAATAGAATTTAAATTCCCAAAACTTTAGTTTATCTGTGTAACGTCCCAAACTAAGAAAGTATTATATTAATTTTTTTTTTTTAAATAAAACAACAAATGCATGACCAACATTTTGGCTTTATTAGTTCACAAATTTTGTGCCATTAAATGTTTAAAAATATATTCTGGCATATGGCCGTCGCGACTGCGCCTTATGAACGCCATCCTGGCGGTCAAATGTTGCACCATTTTTCGAACATACCCAGTCCTATTTCGTCATTGTGTGTCAAATTTTGCCTTCTAAATGATGAATCGTTTCTGGTTTATCAGTATAGACCAGAGATTTGGCATACCCCCACAAAAAGGGAGTCCAAATGTGTGAAATCACACGAACGAAGTGGCCAATTAACAGGTCTATTTCTTGAGATAATTCGGTCACCAAAAGTTTGGCTCATTAAAGTGATGGATCCGCGTGCTGTATGGCATGTTGCGCCGTCTTGTTGGAACGATTTCTCCTCCAAATGATTTGCAATGATACAAGGAATAAAAAAATTACGAATCATTTGCATGTACCGTACCGTTTGCCCTTCACGGTAATGCTGGCACCGGCTTCAGATTTAAAGACAAATGGCCCGATGACGCCGTCGGTATTAAACCGCACCAAAATGTGATTGTTGCGGGATGTAATGGAGTCTCATGAGGATTGTGCTCCGGGTGTCCCGGTAGGCTAGTTGGTGGTGAGCTAGTCTACCACCGTCGGGGTTGCGGGTTCGATTTCCACGAGAGACTCTGCTTTCTTTCTTGCAGACAAGCGTATAGCTTCGCGGGATTAGTATAGGCAACAAAAAAAAAAAAAAAAAAAACTACAATTCTACTTGTTTTCAAACCCGTTAAGCCAGAAATGAGCCTCATCGCTGAAGATGATTTTACGATAAAAATTTTGTTCAACTTCCAGTTGATTCTCAGCTTATTAACCGAACACACGACGCAGTTAATGAACCGCTGCACAGTGGCGCCATTTGAGTTTTTTCGTTGCAAAAATCATATCTTTTGAACCGAATAAGATAATTGAACAGTTTAAACAGCATATGATAGATAACTGTTCAGCCTATGAAATGAGCGTTTGGAAAGGGTGCTACGCTTTGTAGGGGCCTACTTATGGGTTATCAAAGTTAAAATTAGTAGAAAAATCAATTTTATGGTAACTAAAAAAAATTATTTTTACATTTTTAGATTGTTTTTATTTTTTTTCTTAAAGGTTTTATGTTTTAAATTATTACCCAATAAATTAAAAAAAAATTTTTTTTTTTTTTAAATTTATTTTTTCAATTTTCTGTAAAATATTCATCACAATTCGTAAGAGAAGGTATATCTAAAAGACTAACCATTTCTAAACTATAATTATTTTGTAACTCTATTCGTGACTTCACATGCCGCAGGGAAGAAATAAGTGGATCGGAAGATGCTGCCAACATGTTGAAGAGGTCCTCATTTTGCCTTACCCTTGATGCTTTGAATGTGTTCTGCAATCTATATTTTTTTATAAAATTTGTTAAGAGACTCCTGTGCTTCTTCAGAAAGCTCTTCAATTGGCAAAGACTGGTACTCAATTATATCTTTGCCATGCGCCAATATTTTATTAACGGTCGGGGTCAACTTCTTCTGTGGATACATTTCTGCTAAAAGAGATGCAGTTTTCGACGCATATTCTCCATATTTTGTAGAATTGACATTTTCTTTGCAGTTTAAAACACCCAAGATCGTTCCCAATCTTTTCACGATTTGATTGCCAATTCCAATGATTCTAGTTATTGCCTCATCATTTTCAAAAAATCTCCTAGAAGTGTTTCCATCGTTTGAGTTACCGTATCCGTGCTTGGGACAGTCTACTTTTAATCCAACTTGTTTAAAAAAAGCATCCTGTATTTGCTTCTTTCTGATCTTTTCCTTATCCTTTATTGATGTATTTTCATCGAAGTTTTCCTCCTCTTGTGGTAGGGTATATGCCAGTTTTAGCAAGAATTCCATAAACCTTATCCTTGCGTGGAATGGTGACATTCCATATTCGTAATTCTCCTCATTTGTAGAATCGTTTAAATTACCAAAGTTCTTCTGACAAATAATAATAAAAAATCGATAAAAAATATATAAAAATGAAACGAAAAAAGGGGTGTAAATAGGGTTTTGCTAAATTTTTACCTCCAATATAATTCTGTCTATATATATGTATATGATAACTAATTGAAATATGTTATAATTAAGCAGAAAATGATACTAATCTTAAACTCTTTACAACTAATTATATAAAATTGAGATGTAACATATTATATATGAAATAAATTGAATTTAATTGAAAAAAGTTCTTCTGACTCTTTTTGCAAATCGGGCATGACATTGTTGAGGTTGTTCCTGTCAGTTCGTTTACGACTTTTCCGTCAACCATGGTCAGGTGGAACTCGTAATTGGCATTCAATATATTTTCCTTCTCCAATTTGCAGCTTTGTAGGCTTAATCTTGCTTATTTGTTCTTCAATGTCCTTCACCGTAGTCGTTATGAGTTCTGCCGATTCCCTTGCAAACTGATACATTATTGGTCGGCAATAATGCACTGATGACGGACGTGGATTTTTCCAGTGTAGGGAATCATCCGATTTTAGACGTAAAGGAACAACAGATGCCATAACCATATTTCCGTCCGATATTGTAGCGTCATCGGAAGATATGCTTTGCTTATAAACGCTTTGTCCGGATGATCCATCGCAGCCCCATTTGCTGATCAATGTCAACTTCTCAGGAAGAATTGTCACTTCCGTGAAAAACTTTGGTGTGGTTGACTTTCTAAGCAGTTCAAATAATTTTAAATTGTTCAACGCCATGTTTTCAGTACTTAAATTGTTTAATGGTTTCAGTAATTGTTGCGCCAACTTTCAGGCGTAGACTAATCCAGGCATTATGCTTATTTTGCAATATATAGGCTTTTGCTACCATGCCTAAAAATTTACCTCTTCCCTGCATACATATGGATTCAGGCTGAATAATGCAATTTTGATATTATGCACGTGTCCAAATAAGATTTGTGCCTACCTGTAGGGACCATAAGTCAATATTGTTCCTGACCATTTGTACGCCAAAGTATTGTTTATGTGAGGTACGTACCTGCTAATTTCAATGAGTAGTTTTTTTCAAACTATTAGATCAAACTACTGTCAGTCAAAACATATAAGGGATGGACGCCATACAATTTCTGCAACCATGTCTTTTTAAACTTTTTTACCTCTAGAAGCCAAACGGGCACGTACGGGCAGATAAAACCTTTTGCATTATGTAAAGAAATAATCAAAGAACAGGTTTTGCAAATATGGCAAATATAGAAAAATATAGTTTTTTTTTATTTTCCGTCAAAGTTGAAAAATAGTGAAAAAACGGATAGTTTTTAAATAGTGATTTACCAGGAGAAACACAAAGCAAACAGTTAATTTTTTTTTTATCATTATACATTTAATAAATACATCAATCAATACAAACAAAAAATAAGGCGATTCGTTACCTATATTTCGTGATATTACACCTGAAATCGCAACAAATTGACTAAAAATTGTGTGTTTTTTTGAAAACCGAAAGTCGGTCAACTTTGAACGGTTATATCTTCTAAACTAAAAATGTGATATTATTAAGAGTGGCATATTTGAAAACGTTGAAAAGTTTCCTATAACATGGGTTTATTCAAAACTTCGTCGGCACTCATGAAAATTTTGATTTTTGCAACCTCGCTTGCTCTACGGGCGCCACTGTGCGCTGGCTTTAATTCTTCCACCAGTTGGATCTTATATGGATTTAGGGCGAGATCATTAATCAAAATTTTGGGCGGAAACCAAGTGGCTGAGAAGGGTGTCGGTTGGATAAAATTAAATCCTCTGTCACACTCATGTCTACAGCGGCGATGGCTTCTTCTGTACGCACGGTACCGGCTCGATTTCAATAAGTATTAACCTCTTAAGAAAGAATATCAATCACCTCACTTAAGAAGAGAGACGTCAAACTTCATATTAAACAAGTTGTTCGAAACAAAAAATTGTTCGGAAACAATGGGCGAATTTATCATAAGTAACCGAAAGATTATGAAACAGGAAATCGTAATTGCTGGTTAAAAAGTACTCCTTTTACTGAACGACAGCTTGTTCAGTATCGTGTTAAATTAATATACATATTTATCTATATATATAAAAATAAGTCCGTATATGTACGTCGCCGAACTAATCATAAACGCGTCGTGCGATTTCAAACTTATACACTACGTAGGCAGTGGCCCATATATGGTTTATATGAAGTTTGGTTGATATTTTCGGTCTGGGGGCGGAGGGGCGTGGCAAAATCCATAACTTGAGAACGGCTTGACCGGTTTGAATGATTTTTTCTTTAAAATGATCGCCATGGTCCAACTTAGGTTTTTACGGAAATAAAATTTTGCCCCGCCCACTTTTACGCCCACTTTTTTCGATTTACCTAAAATCAGAAAACGGCTCCATCGAGTTGACTAATTTTTCTTTCAAATGTTCGTATTAATCAACTTTAAGTTTTCATCGAAAGAAAAATTTACCACGCCTACTTTTACGCCCACTTTTTCTATTAAGCGCATAACTGGAGAACGGCATGACCGATTCCAACGATTTACCATTTGAATTCAAGCGGCTCCAATTCCCTTTGCGTCTTGCTTTTGCTATTACCATCAACAAATCACAAGGCCAATCATTGACTATTGCTGGCTTAAAAGGTCATGAACAATTTGATCGAAGCAACAATTTTAAAGGGGAAGTTTAAAGGTGAAGATTTATTGATTCCACGAATTCCAATGATTCCATCAGATTAACCTTTTGAATTCAAAAGACTACAGTTTCCAATACGTCTTGCATTTGCTATTACAATAAATAAAGCGCAAGGGCAATCGTTGGAATTGTGCGGAATTGATTTAGAATATCCTTGCTTTTCACACGGCCAGTTATATGTTTCGTGCTCACGTGTTGGCAAGCCTTCAGTTCTCTTTATCTACACAACAACTCATGGCAAAACCAAAAATGTTGTCTACGAAAGAGCTCTAAGATAGTTTAAGTGATACGTAGTCTAAGATTGTAAGAAACTAGAATTAAAAGTTGAATAATAGGGAACAAAACCAACTTTATTAAAAACAAGTGTGTTTCTTTTCTTTTTTTGTTTTGCCGTGCGAAGCAGGCAACGGGCCCGCTAGTATCCTTATATAAATCGGCAAAGGCAAAACAGTTAAGAACACTTCTTTTCTGTTTGTCAATCGATTAAAACAAAAATACACCATTTGAGAGGTATTTACTTACAGAAGTGCATAATTTATATCTTATGAAAATCTGATGGGGAAGAAGGCCAAAAACTGGTACAATTGGTAAGCGTATATCTCCAAAACTAAAAGAGATGCAAAAAAAAAAATTATACTTATCGTTGTTCATTAATAAGCGGACAGGTGTCTGGTACTTTTTGAAAGTCGGTTCAAACGGGTAAACCTGGACTTTTAAACTTTTTGGTCACCCCATCTACTTTTTTGCTTTTTAATTGGTACTTTCTGATTTTTTATATTATTGACCTTACAAAACTAAATTAAACTTTCATGCACTTGAGTGGAAGAACACATTTGGACCGAAAGTTGGTCCCTCGCTAAATCGAACCACCAAACGAATAAAAATGGCGCCCTATGCTCCAGTGGGAGTTAAAGGAACATATATATATTTATATTTATTTATATATATTTAATCAATGGACATTATCCTTACTGACTAATGACAAGATTAACTTAAAATTAATGAATTGCATGATGGATTTAAAAATGTACATAAAAAATTACTAGTTAAGATAAACAATTATTTTATGCTTTATAATATATATATAAACGAATAAAAACAAACGCTCGAAACCTATAAATTCATATATATTTACTTGTATATTTTCTTTATAATTTATGATCGAATTCCGATCACTCGGCAAACACTAGTATTGTGAAATGGAACTTAAACAATTTTAGGTTTAACAAAATTCTATTTCCTTTAGACACATTTGCGGGACTTTCACTTTTATAGAAAACTTTTCGCAAATTTATTATTGAAAAGAATATATATTAGTTTGCTCGATTCAAGAAATATATATCGTTTCTTATTATTTAATTAGCTAGCCTGGAACTAAAGTGGTCTAAAGTCTATGTTACAAAACAAAGTTTTGAGATAACAAACTTTACACCACTTTACAAGTTGAAAAAAGTGATTGCGGGAATCCCGCAATTAATTCCCAGAAAAGAGGGAATTGAAAACAATTGAAAAAAAAACTCTAAAGTTAACTCATAATTTGAAAAAAATTATTAAAGATGGTGCAGTGTAAAAAGTCACATTACGAAAATTATTGTTTTTAATAACAATTTTTCCTTATTGACCTTTATTATTTAAATTAACATCAATTTTTTTGCTGAGGTCTTTTTAAAGCGAATTCATTACAGGTGATCCTAAAAGCCCTGCTGCTAACTTTTTTACTTTAGCTTTATAATAGTTGTATGTCAAAATTTTGTTTATTATCTTTGTTTCTGTTTTGATTTGTTTCGGTTTTTGACGTTGTACAATGATTTTACTAAAACAAATTGCTTGTGGTTTTTTACGAGTTGTACTACCGAGATAACCTGGAATGAATTCGCCTTAGGTCTTTTTCATTCATTTTATTATATATATATTATATAAATTTACATAAACAAAAATAATTTTTGCCATTTTAATTTACAAAAAATTAGTGTTTATTTAAAAAAAAATTATATTAGAGTTTATTTTAAATTCACCCCTATTATGAAAGTCGTTGCCGACGTCGACATTAATTGTTATTTGTTTTCGCATCAAGTCGACGACTACATCACTTCGACGTTAATTTGGTATTTTTTAAGAAAGTTGTGTCGACGTCGACAAGTTATCGAAAATCTGACAAAAAAAAATCCCATCTCCAATTTTTTTCTATTATTTTTGTTCTTCATCATTAAAGTTAATTTTTTAAAGATATTTATGCTATTTTCCGAATTTTTCCCATGTTCGTGATAGCATCTATTTTTTACTGTAAGTTTTCTGATTATTTATCCCTTTAACGATTATTAATAAATATAAGACTTTGCTATCATGCCGCTATTAGCAAATTTTTGCGAATTTCCGCTAATTTTGAAATTATTACCGAATTTTTGACATTCCTCATAGTTTTAGGGACTTTTAATTAATTTTATGGCTTGTTTGAAATATTAAAAATTTTAGCGAATTTTCGCTATTTTTGCAAACTTTTCCAAATTTTTGCAATTTTGCGTAGTTTTGTTGCTCTTTGTTTGTGGTCTTAAGTTAAAAATTTTCGAGAATTTTTGCTATTTTAGCAAACTTTTCCGAATTTTCGCGTTTAATTTACTATTAAAATTGGTGCCCATAACTTCTTTTAAATTTGCAATTTTTTATTTTAACGGACTAAATAAATATGTTTACATTCTACTTAAAATTTCTTTAACTTTCATTTGAGTCGTCGCAAAATTTCCTGTCGACTAAAACAAAGACAATTTTAGTCGACATCGACTTAAAAGCGCCCTAGAAATTATAAAGAGACTGTCAATAGTAATCGATTATTGTCAATAACGACTTAGAAAATATAATTACTATTCCAATGCCGTCGACTACTGTCGACGTCGACTTTCACAATAGGGAAGATTATTTATTTTTAAGTATTTTACTCTTTTACTTCAATTATAATTTTTAACCATTTCACAAGCTTAATTTCTTTCCCACACAATTTGCTTCTATTATTTTTTCTTTTTGCTTCTTTTTTTTTTTAATTGACAACCAAATTTGCAACATATGTATATTGCCGGCAATAGTTATGAACAAAAAGTGCTGTATACATTAAAGATAACATAATTTTGACATTTGCTGCAATATATGTCGCAATATTTATCTCTGGTGTAGACTATGGATAAAGGATACAAAGATTATCCGAATTGCAATTGGTTTTCGAATAAGAAATTATTATGTGTAGAGAATACTAATTCTTTGTTCAAATAAAAGTAAATACATAGTAACAATATTATTTACTTTGACTTGAACCGTTAAACCGAGGAGTAAATTATTCTCGCTGTATTACAAACGAATTTGAAAGTGTTACAGTGCTCTGGGAGTAGGGTGTAACTGAAAGAAACTTATACACAACATTAGCTTACCCAGAACAGAAGGGCTTTTAATATTTTTACGCACATTTATTTTGTTATTTATAATTCTTTAAGTCAATTTGCATTCTTTGTTGTTTGCCTTTTTTGTATTTTATTTTCAATTCAAATATACTTTTTTTCAGAAATGTAAATTCAAGTTTTATCCAATTTATGGTTTAGTAATAAAATAAAGCTTAATTTTTTTGGCCAACGTTTTGTATGTGGGTCGATTTTTGTAAATTTGGCAAAAAGAGGTTTTTATATTATCAATTTTTAGTTTCTGTTTCTTTTGGCTTATGACAATTTTTTTTTTACATTTTTGTACGTTTTTTTGTGTTTTTGTACAGCTATTTATAATGAAGCATATTATTTAAATTATTTGCTCATAATTAATGCAAAAATATATATTTTTAAAGTATTTAGTTGGCAACTATTAAGTGGTTTACATAAGTTTTAAAGGGTATGTTACAAATAAATTTTAGTAAATATTACAAATTAAAACAAAGCAAGTAAAAGTGATTAAATTTACAAAAAGGTCAAGTTTGAATGAAGTGTATAAAATGGAAATGAATAAAAAAATTATGAAATAAACATTTCTATAAAAGTACATGTATGTACATAACTTTGCCGTGCTGATCACAAATTTATTAATATTTTATGTGTTTGAAGATAAATAAGAAAAGTTAAATTAATTTTTTTTTAATATCGCATGCGATAAAATATATATTAAAAAAATATCGCATGCGTTAAAAGAATATTATAAAAATAAGATTATTAACACGAATTTCTAAAGTTTTTTTAAGAAATATCCATTATATTAATCGATTTTTTTTAATTTTAAAAACTTATCTGATATTTTCTTAGTGTTTGAATATTAAAATTTATGATTTTTGAAAAAATATGACAGATTGAAATGAGTTCCGTGAGGGATAAGGCCATTGTGCCCAAGCCCTTCCATCTCAAGGAATCAAACTTATTAGAAAATTAAGACTATGGACAAGACTACCATAATCTATAAACACTATATTCAAATTGTATTTGAGAAAATTTTTATACATTTTTTAATATTTACTTAGAATGAAATTCTCATGAAAGTGCTCTGTAAGGGATAAAGCCACTGTGTCCAAATCCTTCCATCTCAAGGAATTAAGCCTATTAGAAAATGAAGCCTATGGTCATGGCTTTATATTTTAATAGGTTTGATTCCATGAGCTGAAAGTAGGATTGTGTACTGAAACCCCAAAGCCAAAAGCCTGATTTATACAAAATAGTCAAATTTATTGCTAAAAAATATTAATATATTAAAAACTGACTTCTATGACAACTAAAAACTAAATGCTTTTTTTCATTATTCGATAATAAAAATTTACAACTACTGAAAATATAATAACAGGGAACTTGATTAAACATATTGTTTCAAAGTAATAAGTAGTACAAGAAAATTAGCAATACCACAGAAGAGCACAATGGCCATATCCCTCACGGAACTCGTTCATAAGAATTTCAATCAAACTCATATTTTTTCAAAAATCAAAAAATTCAATATTTAAAAACTAACTGCCACTTCATCGATTTCGAACGTTAAAGTTCGCATAGAAAATTACATTTACAACAGCAACAAAATTTAAAAATTTTGTTTTTGTTTTAAATGTTATTTTCTATGCGACCGTTAACGTTCGAAATCGTTGAACAGGCAGTTAGTCTTTTATTATCAAATACGTTTTTAAAATTAAAAAAAATCGATTAATATGATTGATATTTCATAAAAACTTTAAAATTTCCTGTAAATAACCATATTTTCTTAATAATATTATTTATCACATGCGGTATTTTTTAATATATTTTTTTATCGCATGCGATATTTAAAAATAATGGATTTAACTTTCGTATTTATCATCACACACTTTAATATTTATTAAAATCATACGGTTAGTTTTTGAGATATGATGCGTTTTTAGTAGTTTTTTTTAAGGAGTTCAAAAAAAAAAAAAAAAAAAAAAAAAAAATAACACAGATCATAATAACTCGGACAATAAAAATCAAATGCTTGGAATTGTTTTAAAATGTGCGGAAATTATTTTTTTTCTTTCTCACGGGAAATGCGTTTCTTCTTTGGCGGGAGCAAAAAAAAAAAAAAATGAAAAATGGCATCACCGAAGTTGCTTTGTTTATTGACATTAGAGTTTTTCTTTTCCCGAACTATATTATAAAACGTAAAATACATATAATCTAATTTTATTTATTTGAAAATTAAACAAATAACGATTCATCATGAGATCTATTGAATAAAATTATCAATGCATTTAATCTTAGCAGAAAATAAAAATTTCAGTTCTTAATATGCAAAGCCAATATATTTCTTATACAATATATTTCTTTAAAAATAAAATTTTAGTACAGAATTTTAGTAAAGAACCGTTTGACTGCCTATTTCTAATTTTAATCTAGAAGAGTTCTGCCAATGAGAAACTACGTTCCCTTTCTACGGATATTTGCTTTTATAGTCAAACGAACATTATATAAACTCTGGCCACTTTCAGTTTTCTCAGCACTTCCTTCAAAAACTTTGATTTCTTTTTTCTTTGAATCAAATCAGTGTTTTCATTTTGCTGCATTCCAAATTTTCTGAAATGTTAATTCTTCATTATTTTCATCATCAGAAATAATATTTAGTTTGGGATCACATTATAAAAGTTTTCCTTCAGAAAGTCTTTGCTTATTGGTGAGAGGGGCGAGAAGAATAGCCACTTTCAGTTTTCTCAGCACTTCCTTCAAAAACTTGTGATTTCTTTTTTCTTTGAATCAAATCAGTGTTTTCATTTTGCTGCATTCCAAATTTCCTGAAATGTTAATTCTTCATTATTTTCATCATCAGAAATAATATTTAGTTTGGGATCACACTATAAAAGTTTTCCTTCAGAAAGTCTTTGCTTATTGGTGAGAGGGGCGAGAAGAATAGCATGTTTTCTTCCTCTCTAACCAATAAACTACTTAATGAAATAACACATTCAAAGTGCGAACCCAGACTTACCGCATTTTTAAATTCTAATCAAAAAAAACCTTTTGTGCAGCCGTTTTGTATATAAAATCATTAAATTTTACTACAAAGTTCAAAATTTAAGAGCATCAGTGTTAAAATTGCCATAATTAAATAAAAAGATCCCGGAAATTTCGGTAACAATTTCCTCGGATTTTTTCCGAAAAAATGTGCGGGATACCGGGATATTTGTACCGGGAAATTTCGATTATTCAGTAATAAAAAGTAGTAGAATTTGCCAGCACTCCTTTTAAGAATATTGACAATAAACATTTTTCCACTCAGCAATACAATTATTTAGAATACGCCTAATGGAGTTTAGCAGTACTCGTAGTTTTTTTTATAAACTCACTCCTGTTTTGCAAGTGAATTATTTTATTTTGGGGGAAAAGAGAAAAGTGTCATGTGGAACTTTTATATATTCTAGCAGGAATGGGAAGAGAGAAAAATTTCCCGCGCAATTTTATTTTTCGATTGGACTAAATAATTTTTCTAATCCAGTACAATTCTTCTTCTTTGGAAAAATAAATCTGTTCGCGAAGTTCATAGAGCAGTTCGTCGATTTGGCGAAGCTTTGTCAATAAGCAAAATTGCCGTATTTGGAGCGAAGAACTTGGAGCGTTAACGAATCACCATTACATCAATTAAATTTAAATGTTTGGTGCGGTTTACGCGCCCTTTTCGAAATGAGCTGCCGTTACGGTGAATGGCGAGCGCTATCGATCCATGCTGACTGCATTTTTGTTTCCAAAAACGACATTTTGTTCCAACAGACGATGCATCTTGCGATACAGCGCGCTTAAAAATCAATTTATTGCAAAATCAGTTTGGTGACAACTTTATTTAAAGAAGTGCCTGTTCACTGGTCCCCTGCACAGAAAAAATTTTTGCCAAAAATTTTTTAATTATATAATTAATTGGTGAACATTAATTTCTTCAATTATTTTTTTTTGTTTGCTGCAATTAATTTTTTTAATCAAAACACAAAAATGTAAATATTTTTGTATAAGTTGTGTATTTTTTTAATTGATGCAATTAATTTTTTAATTGATTAAATTTGTGTGGCATGACTCGAAAATACAAATCCGTTAATTGATATGATCAATTCTTTTGCAGGGGCAAAATTAGTAAAAAATTTAATTGTCTGAACGAATTGTTTAATTAAAGTCGATTTTCTATTTTTTCTGTGTGGTTCGTGCTATGTTCAGTCATTGGCTTATGCCATCAAACCAGCATCTCCTGAAGCATTGGAAGCCAATTTTAAAGCAACCTTTGACGCCATACGGCTAAATTTATTGAAAAAAGTAGTCCGAAATTGGACTGATCGAATGAACTATGGTACTAGTAGCGGTGGCGGACATATGCCGGAAATAATATTTAACAAATAAATGCTATGAAATTATAAACCTGGTTATAATAAAAAAAAAATTCCCATAATATTTCTGTCTTGTTTTATCATTTTAAGTTCTCATGCAGCTAAAATAACACCCTATATAAATCTGTGCCCTCAAGCATAAACAAGAATTTTTAAATTTAAAAACCGTTGCACACAATCAGGGAAATAATATTAACTGCCTGGCCCACAATGTCGACAAGAACATTTCTTTCGTATATTTATATTGAAAACAAAAACAAATGTTAGTTTTTTATTATTGTTTTCAATATAAAAATGCGAAAGAAATGTTCTTGTCGACATTCCGGGCCTGGCAGTAAGATTATATTTGCAGGCTCTGTGCTAGCAATCGAATAATATTTTGATTTTAAATTACATTTTTAATGAACCATCAATTAGATAAGGAGAAGTAAAAAAGTAATACGTCAAACTTGTCCTAACTCGACTTTACCTGTTATTGCTTGTTAGTACAGATATATAAATAGACATATCACACTTTTCCAACCGTGTAAACGTGGTTTTATTTTAACCCATTTTTCGCCGACCGGTGATTACAATCACCAGCACTTATACTCTTTTTTTGTTGCAATGTTTTTTACTTAAAATCTTATTTCGTTATTATGAGAGGTGTTCTGGAAATGGAAAACGCAAAACGCAAGAATTTTAATTGAGTGCCCCGGTAGGCTAGCTGGTAGTGCGCTAGTCTATCAGTATCGGGGTTGCGGGTTCGATTTCCGCCAGAGACTCTGGTCTCCTGCAGACAAGCGAAAAGCTTCGCGGGATTAAGTGTAGGAATAATAAAAAAAAAGTCGTTTTTGTAATACAACTTTTGTAGTAAACGGAATACAAATACAATGCAATACAAATATTTCTCTTCAAAAATTATTTTCGGGAATGAAATATTTTATTAATTAATTCATTTATTAATGATGTGCTCATAATCCCAATTTTTTAATGAAAACACTGAAATTTGTTGTTGTGGAAAAGCTAGTTTCTATGCGCATTTCGCTGGTTGCTTAGGCCAGCTCGTCAGGAAACTTTTTCCAAATACTTTAGAAAAGCTATAAATATTATACAAGTAAGACCATAAAGTGAATAAGAATTTTAAAGCACTCAGGTCTTACATGTAACAATATCAAAGCTTCAACAAAGTCACAACAATAAACAGTGAATTTTTCTTTCTTACATTCCCCTACAATTGGCTGGTTTTTTCCAACACGAATTGTAGTTGTAAAAGGATAGAAAGAAAAAAACTAAATTAAAAAAAACAAGTTGCTTAAATAAAGCAGCTTGCCATTTCAGTTTTTTATTTGCCGGGCACATGCAAATTTATTATCAAAAATTATTTTCGGGAATGAAATATTTTCTCTATTAAACAGAATTCTTTAAGAAAATTATAAAAAATTGGATTAAGAGTGTTTTAAAAAGAACTTCAAAATTCTTGCGTTTTCGCTTTCCACCCCTGTATATTGTCAGTTTACTTGGTGCGGCGAAAAATGGATTAAATCCCTTCATCTTGCATTTTCATATATTATTTTTTCAATTTTAAGATATTTGTATTAAATATTTTTAAGGTTAAGTTAATCGTTCTGAAAAAAAAACAATTAAATAAAGAGGTAAATATAAAGGGTGGCTCAAAATTGAGATATCAATTTCATTTTAATAAAAAAAAAGAGTTTTTTTGAGATATTATTTAATTTTATTACGAACAGCTTCCGGTTAAAAATGAATAATTATATCGGTCAAGTGACCCTTTCCTACTGGCTCCGTAGGCTCCCAATATTATACCAAAATTCTTAATCACGTTTTTAAAAAAACTGTTGTCAATGGTTAATATTTGCTCGATAATGTTGTTTTTAAGCTCTTGAACTGTTGTGGGATTACTGCTGTACACTTTCGATTCAAAAAAAAAACCCCAAAAAAATAGTCTAAAGATGCCAATACACTTCGCATCTACGAGAAATAATGCGATTTGCGAATTTTTCTTTCAAAAGATCCATTGTTTTTCTTGCTGTGTAGCAAGTGGCACCATCCTGTTGAAACCACATATTCATCAATTTTCCGCCACAAAAAGCTTCGAATCATCTCGCTGTAGCGATTTTCAATAATATTTCAAATTTTATATAGCACCTGTTATTTAAAAATCTTAAAGAGCTGTGGTGCGATTCACTAACTTTTAACGAACCGACAATCGTAATTTTTGTCGACATATATATTCGCTTGCAGTAACGATAGTGTGATTCTGTAATTTCTTTTTAACGATTGTAAACCGCTGTAGTTTTTGTAACATCTCTGTCTACAAAATGTTAAAATAAACGAAATGCCAAAAATAGAATAAAAAACAAATGAAATTGTGCTTAATTTTCTGTTTTTATATTTTTTTCAAGAATTTTACATTTAGAATTTTGTTTTTGTTCATAATTTGCTTTTTTTTGTACATTTTGAACTTAGAATTTTGTTTTTGTTCATACATATACATATGTATGTATGTATGTATGTAAGAAGTCGGGCCTCAGCCACTTTAAACATAAAATAAACTTTATCGATTAATTAAAAACAACGTAAATTATTGTCGCCAAAATAACGAAAAAAACTGCTTAAAGTAACAGCTGACTTTAATCGACAGCGAATATCGTTAAAAATGTTACTGAATAGCAAATTCGATAAATTTTTGTTATATTTATTATAACGATACCATTATCGTAAAAAAAGTTAGTGAATCGCGCTACTGCTGTTTAAAATTTCACATATAAATGTACCTAAATTCTATTCAATAAATTTACTTTCCTTTAAATAGACATTTACCTAACGGACACGAACAACTTCCTTTTTACGGCCTAAGACATTTCCGTTAGCTAATCGTAGAATTCCTTTATAAAAATGTATAACAATTTAAACCATTTAAGCTTAAATTTTAAAATACAAACATCTTTTTTTTACAAGGTTTTCCTAGTTTATTATCCGTTTACTCGCTTTAAAAGTCATTATCATTGTTTCCTTTTACTTTAACGTCCTGTCGTAACTGTCAAATCGTTTGAACAGCAAAAATTATAATCGTTATAGAAAAAACAAATAAAAAAAGAAGGTGGTAAAGAAATAACCAACCGCCCACATTTTGTGGCAACAAAAGTGCATTTAGAGTATTTTTTTACCTACAAATACAAATATGAACATAATCTCTGCTATTTTATATTTAACATGAAATCCTTGAAGTGTAAATATTTAAACAAAGTTTAATATCCTGTAACCATAATACTCGCACTACTTAAAATAATTTTTTAAGAAGGCAGGGGGGCATATTTTCTTTAAACAAAATCAATGTTGGTAATTCAATAGGGCATTAAGAAAAAATAAAAAAAATGTGTTGACATGTTGTGGATGACAGGTCAGAATATTTTAATAAAAAATTAAAATTTCAAATGTATAAATATGGAAACACATATTCTTCTTTGAATAAAAGGTATTATGTATTAATTTTATTGAAATTTAAGATGTCCAGTGAGGAAAATTCTTAAAAAATTCTTACAGATTTAATAATAGCGAATTTATAGATTTAATTAACATTTTGTTGGTCATCTTTGGAATGAACTCAGCCGATTTAGGCTTAAATTTAAATGCGACACAGGATAAACAAATCATTTAATTTTTTAACGTAGGGGAAATGAAGGAGCAATATGTAGCCTAATTTTTGCCTTATAATGCTTAATAAGCTCACGAAATTTTTCCATTCCTCAATTTACGAGGTGGTCTGCTACTAATGGCTGTCAAACTCAAGCTAAGCGACACAGGTTATTAAAATGTTGACAGGAATCAACTGAGAGATGCCTGTTGACAGGATAAGAGATAAGAGCCGGGAAATTAAAAAAGTCCCGGACTTATTGACCCGCTCTTGTATGTTCGGAAATATTTAATAAGAATTAATTTTCGTTATAACTTTGTTGCTTTTAGAAACATACATGACTTGTTGGCGAAGGGTGTAGAAACGCTTAAAGTATTCAAATCCATGTCTGTTTCTTCATGCAAATATATCATAATGCAACACCAGTCTTGCTTCATTTTTCAAGTCGCGTTTCATCGTTAATATGTCAAAGATAAAAATCCAACTCATTCTTCTCCGCGCTCACCTTTTGCAGAGATGGCCTTAAAAGATCAGAGGAGTTCAGGGGTCTAATCACCGCTCGAAATTATTTATTTTGGTATCATGACACTCGATATCGAATGAAATGTATCGTAATTTGAGATGAAAGCATTCGATATCGAGCAATCAAAGACATTACATCTCTCGAGTTTTCATTCGATACGTCAGTGTCTATCGCATGCAGAAAAATAAGATAGTTTACTCGATACGATAGTTTACTCGATATCGAATGCGGTGATTAGGCCCCAGGATTTGGTGCAAATTGTCTTGCGAAGGAGCAACAGCAAAATATCGTAGCTCTTTTGTTAAATCTAACAACAAATTACAGGGCATTTGCTCTTTCTCAAGGCCATTTGCACCAATATAGTTTTTAGTTATTTTGCACAATCTATAGACAACGGTGCTGTTCTCTGACGATTTGCCAATCTTTTTTTTTATCATAGAAATGTTGCCAGATGGACAATTTAAGAATTCAACTTTTATTAAACTTAAAACGTAAACGATTTGACTTTAAACAGCCATCCCATCGCGACTTTTGTAAAATGTGCGAAAGCTTTTTCACTATTTAACTTAACACAAATTTTGAGAGTTGCCAAACTTTCTTATTTTTTAAAATTTTGAGCTAAAAAAGTGTTGAATGCCTACTCTTATTAAAATGTAAAGTAGAATTTTTCTAAATGTATGTAGCCAAACTTCTTATATTTCCAAAAATTTATTTCTATCGATGACTTTCATTTAATTGAAATATTTAACTTATGTATGTGTTTACAGTCAACTCTCGAATTTTTGAGAGTCGATTGTAATTAAAAGTGAGTGCAAAGCCGAACAAATTCCAATTATAACTTGTCAGCGTGTATGATTCAATTCAAATAATTTCAAATTTCCGAGTAGGTCAAATTACATGACTTTTTTTCAATTTATTGAATGTTTTTTAAAGGAAACTATTTAAACTATAGATTGATTACAATAACAGAGTTTAAAAATATCGAGAGCCAACTGTATTTTTGAAAAAAAAAAAAAAAAAAAAAAAAAAAAAAAAACATTTATTTAGGGAGTTTGTAGGGAGAATCTTATGGATATTTAACCTTCTGGTGTTGCATGCTTTGACCACCTCGAATTCGCCAGAATTGACAGATCTCTTTAGGCCGCGGCTGACCAATGTTCCTATCTTGTACCATGGGAACCATTAGCCTCTGGCTTCGGCCGGCCTGTTTATTGGTAAGGCTCCTTCGGAGAATCGAGTGGTGGTTATGGCTCGGACCCAAAGTAGCGGGAAGGGAGATCTTAAAAAGCCTTCTTTGAGGGTTGATTATTCGCCACTTGTGGAGAAGTTCGGCCTGTGTTCGGATCTTCCTAGCTGCTGTGGCTATTCAACATTTGCTGCTGGCTATTCTTAAAGCAGCAGCGGTTAGATAGTTCCAGCTACCTGTGTGTGTTCGTTGATCTCACAGATATGAGCGGTTGGAAAACGCATTTTTTGTCAAGCAGTGGTAAGGATCCAGCATGAGATTAGGCTAACACGGCAGGGGCTCATTTATGTCTTTTTTTACTCTGTTGTTAAAAGATAACCATATTGTCGACCTTGCTTATGTTTATTTTTTTAAATATAATATTAATGCACTTTATCAAAATGACACTTGCAGTAGATGACATGAGACTTTTTGCAAGAATTTAGACAGTAATTACGTTTTGTCAATATATAATACTTTTTTAATTTATTATTTATTTCAATTTCTATCTGAATGTGCCGAAATTTACGAGAAGAGTACAAGGTAAAATGAAAGCACACACTAACACACAATAAGTAAACGACCTGACAGTAAAAATGTCATGCATTTTTAATTTTTCTTTAAAGATACCCTACAATTAAGATTATGATTACATTGTTTAGGCAGTTGATAATAGAATTTAAGTTTTTGTTTATAAAAGTAATTTGTTTGAACGTAAGATGGAATGATTTTGAGTTTAGTTGACTTTTTATTGATTGCATACTTTTTTCTTAAAATATATTTAGTAAAATATGTTTGCTATTATTATATAATCTTATAAATCGGCACAGATCTAAACAGTTAAGAACACATTCCTCCTCTGTAAATAAGAGTAAAAACGGATAAATTCGGTATCCTCACATCTCCAAAACTACAAGACATACAAAACAAAAAATTTAATACTTTTAATTTTTTGAAAATCCTGCATTTTGGAACTTCTTTGAACCAAAAACATAGAAATAAAGATTATAGCAAATTCGTAACTTATCTATTAAATACAAATATAGATATGGTACTTTTCGAAATTCGAACGTTTAGGGGGTGAAAATCGCGGTACTTTTTTTACAAAATATTTTTCTCCGTTATTAAATTATGGGCTCCCACTAAAATATTGAAACTTTTGATACTTCAATGGGTAGAAAAAGTATCAAAAATGGGAAATACGGGAAATTACATTTCTTTCTTAAAGTTTTTCGTGCTGCATGTGGTTTTTTAATTTCCTATAATATTGAACTAAGAAACATAAAATTTAGGTGCAGGGTCCTGAGTGAATAAGAACCTATGAGATACAAAGGTTGGTCCTTTTTTGTTCCAAACTGGTACTTTTTGAGTTTTCGCCATATTGAATTTAGAAACATAAAATCAAACATGCATGTGCCAGATTGAGTAAGAATAAGTAAAGGGGAGCTTTTTGGTACTTTTTCGTTCTACCACTGGTACTTTTTTTAATTTTAGTTTATATTGGACCTAACAACCTAAAATTTAACATGCAATGTCCTGAATGGATGGAAATTTATTAGAGGGAGCTTTTTGGTACTTTTTCGTTCTTTAACTACAGGGTGGCCCAAATAAGACCTAGTGATATAATTTATTTTTATATGTTAAATACATTTTATGGAAAATTAAAGTGACTATATGTTAAATATGACATCATACAAATGACCACCATTTTGCTCGATACACGGCGAACTAAACTTGTAATCATGGAAGATGTGGGCGCTGATCTTACGTTAAAAAAACGGCGATAATTTCGCTGCGTCAGAACAATTGATCGTTGAGAAGAATAATAAAAATAGATAATTTTAATGCGTTGTTGTTGATTGTACTTATTCATTTTAAATTTCCAAGAGTTCAGTTGTAATCTGCAAAAAGAAAAAATAAATTATGTTAAAAAATAAAAAAGTTATTTGTGTTTCACATCAGCTGGTCTTCTTTGGGCCACCCATTATTACTTTTTGAATTTTTGTTAATACCGAACCTAGAGACATAAAATTCAACATGCAGAGTGATTGAGAAACTATAAGAGGAAACTTTATGGTATTTTTTTGTTTTTCAATTGGTACTTTTTGATTTGTTTGAAAATAAAATAAACATTCCCGTACTCAAGTGGAAGAAAACATATAGATTGGAGATAGGTCCTTCGCTAAATCGATCCACTAAAACTCGAAACATGTAAATTCATCTATACTTATATGTATGTTTTCTTTATTTTGCATAAATAATTATGGCCTAATTTCGAGCACTGGGCAAACACTAGTTAATATTAAATAGCCGTAATGAACTTCCACTTCATGAGCTAAATTTAGTTAATAAAAGTTTCTTTAACTTTAAAATTTCTTCTATTTTTTCATTTGAAATTTTATTTAGTAGAAGCAAAAATCAGAAGATAATCTTTATTCTTTTCTCTTTTTTATAGAGATTTAAAGACAGCTAAGCTCTTCTGGAGAACACGGTTATCGGCTTTGTTCTTGTTATGATACAAAAAAAAACAGGGTGTGATGCTTAAATGGGAAGAATTACAAGCGAAGAACTACAACACGGGAATTGCAGTGTACTGTCAGGTCGACTACCCAACAAACACGAAGTCAAACCTTTGATATGAAATGACTTTATCATTTGACATCAAACACAAAATTCAAACCTTTTTCATCTGTTTGATTTTAACATTTGAATTCAAATTGATAATGATTTGAATGTAAACATTTGACATACAATGTTTTATCAATTTGATATCTAATTGTTATCAAATGTTATTCTCAAAAAACAAAAAAAAAAAAAAAAAAAAAAAACGACAGAAGTGAAGCAAAAAAAAAAAAAATTAATGTAAACATTAAAAAATGGCGGTTTTAGCTAAATGTGTTACACAATTAAAGAATAATTACATATTACATGAAGTGAATTCGCTTTTAAAAGACCTTCATTTGTTGCTAAATACAATAATATAAAATACCTACATTTGTGAGTAAAAAATTAATTACAAAGTGTAAAAATGTAAATAAAAATAAAACGGGAAAGTGAAGAAATTATAAATTTGTTGTACGCTCGCGGTGCATGACGTAGCACAAAAAGAAGCCAAGTTTTTCCTCTTTGCAAGAATTAGAGGAAGGAAAGAACACTATTTCATCTTTTAGCTATGTTGCCGAATGTAAAGCTCACAGTTTCTTTAACCCTGCATGCTTAATGTTAGTCGTTTCGACTAACAATGTTACTTTTTCACTGATTTTACTGATGAAGAGCAGTAAATAATTTATTTATTAATTAAATAAAAAACAAAACAAACATATTTTTTTTGTTTAAAACAAAACAAACATATTTTTTTTTGTTTTTATATACAATAAGTTATAGTATTTTACTTTTCCAGTAACTTTTATGGATTAGGAGTACTACCCGTTCCACAGAGTTAAAATTTCGGGCATGTTAGTCGAATCGACTAACTTTAGTCATAACGTATGAAAAATAACCTTAAGCATGCAGGGTTTAATAAATAATGAATTTAAATATAAAAAAAAATATTTTTCATTTTCCCTTTTTGTTGAGAATGCTATGATTTTCAAATGATTTGCAAATCATTATCAAGCGTTTGTCGTTTGCGAAGAGGTTTGATTTGCAATCATTTTCAATTTGATATCAAACCTCTGTGTTTGCTGGGAAATGCCTAATTTTTTTTTTCATTTGACTCACAGGTGTAATGTAACGGAAGTTTGTGGTAAAACAATAATAAAATAAATTTGAAAGACCACTAACACTACTAAAAATCGATGCACACAGCTATAAAATTATACACAATGTTACATACATACATATGTATATATGTACATAGACGTTAAAGGTTGAGTATGAATATAATTGTATTTATATATACTTACCCAGCGGTAGCTATTGAAAGCACCGCTGGTGGTAGGCCTTTTTGCATGCCTCAATTTTCTTTTAAAATACCTTTATTTATAAAATTTTTATTACATTTGTAATGAAGAATTAAATAAAACGTTCAATTTGAACTCAGGGCGCCAACGAACTCTTTCCATCTGCAGCGATTATTAGCTAATGCTTTAACTTGGTTCCATGCCATTCCATGACCTTCGTATTCGTTTTTTATATTTCCAGGTAAGACGTGGTCGACCGCGTCCTCGTTGGCCTTGGTGGCTACTCCATTACTGTTCGTGATATATCATGCATGGGCTTTCTAAGCGTGTGACCAATCCACTCCTTATATTCCTTTCTAAAAAATTCGCTTCGTATGATATCCTGCCTTCAGAAGTATGCCTTTTACAAGGTATACATTTCTTTTTGAAAGACCTTCCAAAACATTCTGGGCACTTCTTTAAGAAGTTCAGTTTTATTTTTTAGTGACCTTCCGAAACGGATTTGTTATTAAAGGGAGTGTGGAAGGGCTTGCTCCCAATGACAACCTGTGTAAAAAATAAATAAGTATGACATGCGGCGAGAAGGACTTGTGTCTGTTAAATAAGGCCTTCTATTAGGCCTCTTTACTCATTCTTTTTACCGCTGGGTCTTCATTCATATATTTATTACATTATAAATTCAGCAGTGTTAATATTTTTCTTCTTTAAAATGTTACATTCTTTTCTCAAACCCAGTTTTGTTTTGCACTTTTGGCTTTAGAACAGAACAGAAGAGAATTATTGTATTTAATACCTAAAAATCTTGTCCGCAACACAACAAAGCCAACCGTAAAAGAAGAACAAGTGCAAACTGAAGACAACATGTTGTATGTAGACTCTACATTTTTGAATTAGCTGGTCTGTGTATTTCTGTCTGTCTATCTGCATGATAGTAATGTTGTTTTTGAGTATCAGTTTACACCATATTATTGCAACATATTCTGCAGTCAGTTTTGTTTCCATTCTACCTGTCAACATTCAGAAAATTTATTTAACAATTTTTTACAATATTTGGCCTTTTGCATGTGTGAAATGTTTTTTTTATCAAACAGCTAACAGCCATGCGGACCAACAACTTAAGCCTATTCATTTTATTTCGTTGGGAAGCTAAAGAATAAATGTCTTTTATTCCTTTTGCCTTCTGTAGTTGCTTTGGCTTTAACCAAAATCTTCTTAGGCACGTTTACGCCTGTTACGTTGGTTGGGTTGTGTCTTGGTTGAACTGACTTGACTGTTTTCTTTCATTGTGGCCCTTTGCATTTTTAAAAGTTTTTATAGTTTATTTACCTTAAAATTGTACTTTTCATAAAGACTTTTTCTTTTTTCTTAACTTTTTTCTTAATGCAGAAGGTAAACAAAATAAATTTTCTTGGGATTTTCTTAAAATGTTATTCCTTAAAGTATTTTTTTTCTATCTGTCTAAAGTGTTTAATTTTCTTTGAGTCTATACGTCTTCTATTCTTAAACTTTAATCCAGCAAAAGTCACTAAATATTAGAATTATTCGCACGACTTTCATCGCTGTTGCCATTGTCCGTTGAAAAACCACATTGTCATACATGTTAACATGTTTATTTTACTGTTTACAGGCTGGCAAAGAATTTTTCGTACATTCTTTTTAAAGAAAATTCGAACTATTTTATGGCAATTTTAAACAAGATATCTTATGATGTTAAAATTTTCAAAAAATTCTCTTCTCGATAAAATAGTTTTGTCGTTCTATCTAAAATCTTTATCAGTTTTATGTACAACTTTCTAGGCGAATTAAATATTTCTTATTTATCGAAAAGAAAATTAAGTTTCAAAAACCGATTTTACCAGGCTGTATGTTTTATTTTCCAAAAGTGAGCACTAACATACGGATGTCACATAATTAAAATCGTTAATGCTCAATTTAATTTCCTATTTTATCACAAACGACGATTTCAAGTTAAACAAATTGATTTTGAAATCATGTTTAATTTCGAAATTGTCAATCTACAGATTAAGCGGACCATGCGACCATCAAAACAACGCGCTCGGCTTAAAACTACTTAAAAATTAGCGGTAGCAAAATTTTGTTTCTCCCGCTTTATAATCCAGACCTTGCCCCATCCATCTCTATTCGTTTAATGGTGTTTTCTTTTCTACAAAAAAAAAAAAAAAAAAAAAAAAAAATACCACCTTGTTAAAAGGTACATGTATAATATGTCTTGCCGACCCTGTAATAATGCAATTTTTTATTTGACGAGAATAAAACACAAACATAAACCAAAATTTGTTAATAGATTGATATTAAATAAATAAATAAATGAAAAAAATGAAAGACGAAATTCCAATTTCTTTAGTTTGTTTTTCGTAGGGATTTTCTTCTAAAAAATGGCAGTAGGGAAAAGAAGGACAGATTTTTTGAAATCATTAAAATGTTGGGACTTTTCACAAATGTGGCAAAACTGTATATATTTGGCAATCTTTTTCGATTTGTGACAAAATACTAATAAAATTGTTGATACGGCAAAATTACAAACTGTTAAATTTCTTTGGAGGGGCAACTTTAATTTTAACGTAAATTTTTGAAACTCTCTTTTAAAAGAATTAAATTTTTCAGAGCAATCATAAATAACTTGTTTAATATGGGCATTAAAAACTTTTGGAGCAAAGTCACCAAAATGAAAAATTTTAATGAAAATTAAATTTTCCCCCTTTAGTCGAAATAAGCTACCTTAGATTTATCACTGCCACATGATAATACAGATAAAAATCTTAAATATAAAGTTTAGTAAATCAATAGAATTTGTTAAAAATAATGCTAAAATTTTATTAATTTACTGGTCACGCTTTTTGTTTTTGGATTTTTTCGTAAAATATTTGGTAGGTCTGAAATAATTTTTAGTCATAAAATTGTATCTTCAATTTGCATTGTCCGCTCTTTTTTACAAGACGATTGACTGTACCTTCTAGTGCACCGAAAATCATTTAAAACACCTGTACAATTATTAGAAAATTACCAAATTTTATTTGCATTGATATACCATTTAAAAGTTTTACGGATTATTGCAATTTTTTGATCGCGTAAGGAAAAATAGGGATTTTTTTCGGCCTGCGTAGTGACTTTCCAAAAAACTCTATAACATAACTGGCTGGAAGAGCAAAGTATCCGAAACTGTCTAGATTTTTCCTTGGCCTCAAAAAAATTACAGTTTTGTCGTGTATGGCAGGCTAAACGTTGGCTATGCCTTCCAATTGGGAAATCCCGATTAACGGGATTAACGGAATTCCGATTCCCATTATTTCTGATTTCTTATCCCGGGATATTAGGGATTCCGATTTTTTTTTAATATTTTTTTACATTTTTTTTCAATAATCAGCCATGTCACAGAGTAAAATTTCGTTCGGAAACTGAATTCCGTATTTTGGTGCTTCAGTAAACTACAAAAAACTTTCCTGAATGAAATTATTGTTGTTTTAATGGAAGGAATGGGAGTTTTCTGTATCTTAAAGTCCAAAAAACTATCAATATATACTTTCTATCAATAAACAAATATTTTTTCTTCGGTTCCGAACGGAATTGTACTCTGTGACATGGCTGAATATGTATAAATATTTTTTTGTACGCATTTTGAATTTAAATTTTAAATAATTACAAACAATTATATTAACGAGTGTTGAGTGCGAAAGATGCTTTCCCACTGCATCATATCTTAACAACCAAATTCGTCCGTGTTTAGCAGATACAACATTGGATGCTTTAATATTCTTAAGAAACTAGTTACTTGAACTTAGTAATAAGTGCACTCCTTTTAAAAGTTTGAAATACATAATTTCCAATTGTGTTTTAAATAGGTCCAAATGTTTTTTAAAATTTTTCATATATATTTAAAAAATTTTCAAATGTATTTTAAAATTGTATATTTAAAATACATTTGGACAATTTTAAAATACATTTGTAAAATTTTGAAACACATTTAGATATTTTTTAGTTAGGCTTAGGTTAGGTTCCATTGGCAGCCGTGATCAAGCACAGCTCACGTGGGTCCATTGCTTAGTTCCCGTTGTGTTACCATATCACGCCGTCTCCCATGGGTCCTATGACATCTGGCTGCTAGTATTCCCATGCAGCCAACCGGTCGATTCAATAAAGGAGTGGATCCTATTTACGTCAACATCAGAGAGACAAGATTTGTCCCCAAGGGTTCTTCGACCAAACATTTTGAGTCTTAAGTCTCCGAAAGCCGGGCAGTTACAGAGAAGATGTTCCGTTGACTCTTCCTCCTCCTCATCGCCGCAACTTCTGCACAAGTCGTTATAAGGGAGCCCCAGCCTCTGGGCGTGCCTCCCAATTGGCCAGTGGCCAGTTATAACCGCAGTTAGGTTTCTTAGATGATGTCTGGACAGCTGTAATGCCCGCCGTGTCCTTTTTTCATCTATAATGGGCCAGATTTTCCTCTGACCTCTGACTGGCGATAAGATGAAACTTATGCGCTATAAGTTGCTTACACCTTGGGAGTGAAGCACCTACATATGTGGAACCGTCCCGATTCAAGGTGGTACCTGCATGCGCCAACGAATCCGCCATGCAGTTCCCATGTATGTCCCCGTGTCCGGGGACCCAATTAAGGGTGACCAGTGAATGTCTCGCTATCTCCTCCAGAGACATCCGGCATTCTCGGACAATTCTCGATGTGATGAACACATTCTCCAGGGATCTTATGGCCGCCTTGCTATCGGTAATAATGTGAATATCCCTTCCAGATATTTCACCGTACCGGATGCGTTTCGCGGCTTAGTTAGGCTTAAGTTCATTGAATTTAATTTTCATTAAATTATTTTTATGAAGACAGGAATTTTACAACATGAAATTAATTAAAATTTTATTGATAATTTTTCCTTCTTGACTGCGCTGAGATTTGAACCCAGGCTTTCACGGACAGCTTGCCCAGACTAGTTTCGATTGTAACCACATCACATAAAAATAATTTAATAAACATTCAATTCAATGAACTTAAGCCTAATTAAAAAAATATCTAAATTTGGATTAAAAACCATTAACAGTTCAATAAAATAATCACAATACTAATATTTTGAAACACATTTATATAATTTTGAAATACATATGGACAATTTAAAAATACATAACTATGCAAAATTTTAAATTGTATTTGAAAATTTTAAATATTATTTGGACAATTTTAATATATATATACATATTTGGACAATTTCTAAGTACATTTAAAAAAAAACTTAAATTCATTTGGGAAACTTTAAAATACATTTGAAAATTTTAAAATTCAATTGGAGGAAATGGTGTAATTTTTTATATCAATAATTAAATATGGATAAAAATGAGATTTTTTGGTTTTTTGTTGTGTTTTTTTAATACATGATCTTTATTAATTGTGATCAATTAGTAATTTATGTTTGTTTTTATTATATATATTTTTTTCAAATGTATAATACCCATACAAAGTTCATGAAATATGCATTTTTACTGGAAAATTAAGCTGTTTTCCAAACAGCTTAAAAAGTTTTATCTTTATACCCAAAATGAAGTGAATCCCGGGATTTAAAATATCTGGAAATATTTTCTTCAATCCTGAATCCCGGGATTCAGAAAAACCAGTCCCGATTGGATGCCCTTATGTTGGATAATACTTTCAATAAATTTTTATCGCACTAATGTTCTACAATAAACGCTAAAAAATTGCGAAAAGTTATGCACTAAATAAAAAATAAATACGAAAACAAAACTTTTTTTGGCTTGGAAATATTATTAAGAATAATTTTTTTTCCAAATTAAAATTATTAAAAATTATAAAGATCAATTGAATATACCGAAAATATTTAGTTCCTTTTAATAATGAAGCCATATTAACAACAATATTGTGATAAATAGAAATTATTCTCAATATCAATTTTAATAGTCAAAATTAGTTTTTTTTGTTAAGAAAGGCATTGCAAAATTACAAAAATATGCCATTATCAGTACAGCCAACATTAAAATATGTGCATGTCACTGAACTTTATTTCACTGTTTTACACTCCTCTATTGTGACATTTATTTAATGTCACATTTATGTTATATCTTTTGGTAGTAAATGATATAGAGAATGACAAGCAGAAATTATGACGTTGCATACAACATAACAGACTTAAAAAAAATGTTAGAGAATTTTGTAGTCTAATATCTAAAAGGCTGAAATCTTAAGTTATTGAAAATACATATCCAACCACAACTGGAATTAAATAAAAAAAAAAATTTCTTTAAACTATATACTTCCATTAAACTACAATAAATATAATAAAGTAAGCCGAACTACTTATGTCCACATTACTTTCATCTCATATTTAAAGTATGAAATAAATTATAATGTGTAAATATCTTTTAAAAACTTTTCTATTACAAAAATCCATTTTCCATTGCAAGTAAAGGCCTTTTAGACTATTAAAACTGAGTATTACAACATGTTCCAAAAAAAAAATCAAATAAATTCAAAATGTACAATAATGTGAAAACAATATGTTATGAAATGTCAAAAAATACGCAAAGAAATTTGATAGACCTCTCCCAAATTTGTTAAACTTTTTTTAAACAATTAGATTATGCAATTAACGCCGAGTTTTTTTTTCTATTCTCTTTTAAAGTGGCTTGAAACTCTTATCACATTTATTTTTTTTCCAAGCATTTATTCAATCAAAAGTAAAAAAACAACTGGGTACTTTTGATTTGTTTTACGTTGGAAATCGCAACTTTTTTACTGTGTAATATTCTATTATTATACAAATACATATTTATGTATATATAATTATTTATATAGTATTCAGATTTAAAATAATCTCTAAAATAAATTTTTACTTATATTTAAAAACTATAATAATGTACTTTTAAAAAAGGTACTTTTTTGGAACTTTACTAAAATTTTTTACAAAGCGGCTTTCTCAAAAAATTAAGATATTTTAAGAAATATTGACCCCTATCATGAACAATTTTCCGCATGAAATTTTTTCACATTCCACATTATTGCAACCATGAATAATTTCCACCGAAAAAAATCCACTTAAAAAAAATTTCACCTTATTGTGAATGTTTTCTTTTTGCGCCAAATGTGAAATTTTTTCATTGTTTTGTTTTGTTCACTTTGATTTTGCTGGTGGAATGCATATATCATGTGAGTATTATTTATCTAATAAGAAATTTAAGGTTGACAAAAAGTTATTTTAGGGCAAAATCTGTGAATAAGTTTCAAAGTGACATTCTTCTCAACAAGATGCAAGGCAACAGATCCATTGCCTGTGGATTTGTGAAGATTTCAAAGGACGTGGTGGCAGACTTTTGAAAATGTTTGGTGGAATTCCAAATGATTTTTGTGTAGCCGGCAGAGCGGTAGTGAGCACATCCAAAATGTACAAAAAGGCTGTTTTGTTAACTCTGTAATGCTGGATAAATCTAATAAACAATAAAAGTTAAGAAAGTACATTTTAATATTTATAAAAATTACTTACAATGTAATGGGTAATTCCAAAGGGTTAGATGCGTCTCGCAGCTCTCTACGAACAATTCGTGTGTCATTATTTGTATCTTCTTGCAGCAAAAGTATTGAACCGATTCTAAACATTTTATTTTTTATATGTGTGTTGTTTTTTTATTATTGTTCTTAACCAAAATCAACTCAAAATGCACTGATAACACACTAAATTTTGAACAGCTGTTCAAATTGTGAAAAAAAATTTTCACGTGAAATTGCCGATACCAATTTTCTGTTCGGGTGGAATGAAAATTTCACGTGAACAAAAATTTCACTTGTTATTCATGATAGGGGTGATTGTAAAAATATGTAATTATAAAAAGGCTATCTTTGTACATATATACATATATGAGAAGCAACACGCCAATTACAAGAAGCTTACAATTTTATTTATTATAAAAATCAAAATTTTGGCTTGTTTTTACCTCTTGATTCCAAAATTTAAAAAAAAACACAGTCGAACTTCGTTTACTTTGTTTTTTTAAATCTTTATTTAATTTTAAATATTTTTATTAAGACGGCGTTTTATTATTCAGCATTAAAGTTTACAACATTTAGAATAACAAAACATTTTTAAGCGAAAAAACAATAGCGGTATTCACCCTTTGTATTAAGTGTACAACTCTGTTATATTTAATACGATTTTATACTTCAAAGCGTGAGTGTCTTTTTCGTATGCATTGTAAATTAATGAATTTGCTGAGTGAGAGAAAGAGACAGATAAAGTTTCTTCAACTGTTTTATTCTGGTAAATTCACACATTTTGTTTACTACTGCTTTTTGTGGGATTTTTCAACCACAGCGTAGTATATTTTAGTCTAATACATTTTGTTGTTGCACTGTTGTAAATGTTAGTATTTTTAATAAAATAATAAGATTAACAAGGTCTACAATGGACTTTACTATCAAGGGTGAATTCCGCTAACACAAAAGCGAATAAAATGGGTACCTATGCGTCGTCATGCAACTTTAACAAATTCGCTTTCTTCCCTACGCCTCTTACTAACAAGCAAAACTATGCATGCAAAAGTTGCGGCGTTAATTGCATAATGGAAATATAGTTAAGTCATCGTCCAGACTTGCAATTTTGGTTGCTGCAATTTTTTAAAATTCTGCTTTAAAATTGCATTAGTGTCCAGAATATGAAAATCTAGTCTTCTCCTTTTTGTATTTTATATATAAATACAAATACACCTACAGCCAACTTCAAGTTGAAAAGTGTGCGGATTACAAAACAAAACAGAATTGCAGAGTACATCAAACTGAGTACCACTCCCTAATCTTCTCACCATTCTCACCATTAAACTCAAGAATTGTTGCAACAAAAATTGCAAGTCTGGACGATAAGATTTTTAATTTTATCAAAATTCTGGGGGCTAGACTCTATGTGATGCGAAAGAAAAAAGGTAACAAATCTAGCGATTGTTTCTCTCTAATGCGTTTGCGCATTTGTTTTTCCATCTTTTTTTTCTTTTTGCAAATCATTACACGTTAAGCGGATTAATTTTCATTTTTATTTTTTTTACAAATTTTGACATCTCATAAATTTGACCCATCTTTAATTTTTATTGGCAGTGTTGCTTCGTTTTCAAAAAATTTTACAAAATGGTATGCGAAAGCGATAGAGAGTACCAAATTGGACTTTTATCGCTTTTATCAAAATTGCATCTGCATCGCAATCGAGAGTAGCCCACTGTTTAAAAAAAAAAACACAAGAAGAGAACCAGGGATGGAAAATTAATTTTTTTTTTACAAATTATTATTTATTTCTGATAAAACAAAAATGCAAAATAATAAAACTTAATATTTTAAATTTTAACTGCCTTATTTATAAAAAAAATAAAATAGGTTAATAAAGGGTTTATGATACTGATTTTGTATGAAAATTTGTTGCACCAGAAGCAAAATTTAAACTTTACTCTTTAGAGCTTATTAAAGTGTTTTCCAAGAGTGGGCATGGGAACTAAGGTAGTTTATGGTGCGATTTCGCGAAATTAAGAAGTGTAAATTATACACTGCATAATTTCTAACACCAGTAGTGGTGGTTGCTATAAAAATGTGTTTTTATTAAAATAAGATTTTTATGGTTAACTAAAAAATTGATTTTGTTAATTAATTAATTCAAATTTCAATTATTACAAATAAATCAATTACTAGTTTGCTCTTTTCAATTACTATATTAATTATTTATTTATTTAGTTTAAAACAACTGAGGTAATTGCGTAAAATATAGATTTTATGTTAATTTTTTTTAATTGAATCAATTAACACATTGTTGGAAATCGTACGTTGTTTTTTTTTTTATCATATTTTTAATTATACATAAAAAACACATGTTAAATTTTTACAAATTTCAGTAGTCCATATAATCATAACACAACTGTGTACTGTGTCTTTTAAAGAAATTTTTTTTAATAAATATTTATAAAAAACTTTATCTTTTGGCCTTCAAAAATCCCGAATCCCGCAAAATCGCGGAATCCCGGAATTTGATTTTTTGAAATCACGAATCCAGGGATTTGCTAAAACTAGTCTCGATTGGCATCTCTAGTGGGATACTCGGTTGCACTTATTTTTGCGTACCCAAATGCTCGAAGATGCTCGAACCAAGTTCAATTGATATCCTTGCAAGTTTTTTTTAAAATATACGTACTGTGTTTAAAAATATACGTACTGTTTACAAGCTAAACTGCTTTTTGAATTGCATTTCTTTAATGGCGATTTCTTTTCTGAGAAATATGTTGCATAAATGGTACATGCTCTATCTCTTTTGTGTAGAGCATGTACCATATATGCAACATTTTTCTCAGAAAAGAAATCGCCATAAGTTTCATATGTTTTTTAATAGAATTTTTCGTTTTTAAAAATAAATAATTTTATATACAATTGTGCTCTTCATTAAAATTCTTGACCAATTCTTGGCACTTCTTCGATGAAATCAATTATTTTTTTATTGTTGTATGTGAATTATAATGACATTAGTCATAAATTTCTTTTTCGCATAAGAAATAAATATGTCTTGATTATATTCGTACACCTTAATTTATGTTTAAAGACACTTTCCATTAATAAGTTTGATTTTTTTCCTTTGAGGGCTTTAAATATTGTGTTTAGAAACAAATTATTTTTATATTGTTCGTAAAAGATGAGTGTGAGTTTACATGACGACACGTACAAATTTGTAGACATTAAGTATTTGTTCAAAAAGAGGTGAAGAAAATAAGAGCAGCTTTATAACTAGTTTCTATTTAAAAATAATCTCGTAAGCGAGAGCAGATTTCTTAAAGACAAAATGTCAGGGTAGCGAAAGTAAATTTTTCAAAAAAAAAAAAAAAAAAAAAAAAAAAAAAAAAAAAAAAAACTGTCGAGAGTAGATATCTTATTAAAAAATAGTCTCTCTTGAAGCAGTAAATTTCTTTCGCAGGCGATAGCAGATTTTCTATAAAAAATCAAAGTCGCTAGCGAGAACAGATTTAATTTAGCTTAAGCAGACAAGGAAATAGTATCGCTGGTGAAAGCAGATTTTTATAGACAAATAATGTCGCTAGCAACAACCGATTTGCTATATAGAAATAGTTTTACTAGCGAGAACAGATATCATAAGAGCAATAATCTTGCTAGCGAAATTTCTATTAAAAAAAAACTTTGATAGTAAGAACAGTTTTTACATGGGGAAAAAATAGTCCTTCTAGCTAAAGCAGATTGCCTACAGAGAAATGCCAGAAGTATCGCTAGTGAGAGCAGATATTCTTTAGTGAAGTAGTATTGATAATATCAGCAGATTTCTAGAAGAGAAAATGTCTTTAAAATCAGCTTTAAAGTGATTTTCTTTAGATAAAAAAGCTATTTTCTACTAAAAAGCACAAAGATGTCTCTACTAATTTTTGAATTTCTTTTAATTCCAATGAAAAACACTTATTACTGTTAAAATTAAAAGTGAAATTTTTAATCTCAGTCAACCACTACAAAATATTTAAACCACAACTGTCTTTAATTTCCATTGGCGTTATTTGTTGGTGTTATTTTTTTTTGTCGTAGTTTATTTTATTTTTTTTTTCGTGGTGACGACAACAAACATAAAACCCCGTCCTTAGACCCCTTAATCATCATCGCAGTAAACATGAACACACTCCGTATAAACACATGACTTGATGATATTGCAGTTTTTTAAGCGGTTTATTGACCGACAATCGTGACTGTTTGATACCATTTTTTCTGTAAGTCGTCGTAGCTTTTATACAAAAAAACTATTTTTATATACTTTGTGTATCACATATTTTTTTTTGTCAACTTATGTACAGATTAAGTTCATTTTACTGTTGGTTTATTGAGCCTTCTTAAAGACAAAAATATTGTTGTAGGTCGTCTCAGAAAAAGGTCGCGTTTTTAAAACAAAACTTGTAAATTGTTTTAAATGTTTTGTTTTGTTTTTATGCTGTAGAAATTTTTTTAAGAGATTGTTCGTTCAACTTTTTGAAATGCAAAATTACTAAAGAATTTTTTAGATGATGGAATAGTTCTAAGAAGAATAGATATGGAATGGAGTCAGTCAAGTCAATCTTATTTCGAGTGTGAATTTTGTTTATTAAGACATGATTGGAATTAAGCAAGCAAACAAACAAAATATAGTATTCATATTTTAAAGTAGATATTTAATAGATTTTATGTTGCAATTGCCAGAAGAAACATTTTCTCGCTAGCGAGAACAGATTTATTATAGAGAAATTGTGTCACTTGGTAGAGGAGATAAATAATAAATAAAAAAAATATCTATAGTAAGAGCAAATTTGTAGTAGAGAAATTGTTTCACAATAGAGAATAGATTACCTATTAGGAAATAGTCTTATTTGTGTTATCATTTTCCTTATGGTAGCGCAATCAGATTTTTTTAAAAGAAAGGGAAACATTCTCTTTCTAAGGAGAAAAGATTTCCTTCAAATAAATTTACTAATGCTAACAGCGAAAACAGATTTCCTGTGGATGTGTAAATGAATTTGCTAGCGATAGGGAAATCACGATCCCGGGAATCCAGGGATTTTCGGGATTAGGCGAATTTCCAATCTCGGGAAACATACTCTTGCTAAGAAGAAAAGATTTCCTTTAAAGAAATTTTCTAATGCTAACAGCGAAAACAGATTTCCTACGGATATGTAAATGACGTTGCTAGCGATTTCCCTTAAGAGAAATAGGTTTTCTAGTAGGGAAATCCCGGGATTTTCGGTGTCTCGATTTTTTTATATTTTTCATTATATTTCACTTTTTTCTAATAATTTAAACTATTCTTCGGGAAAACATTTGAATTTGATGTATTAAACAGTAGAAAATTTATATTTTATTATTAAAATGTATTAAAAGAAATAAAATAAATTTATTATTATTATAAACTACAAACTCTGTTGAATAACGAAATGTTAGTCTGAATACTCCAGCAAAAATCAGCCACCATGTGTGCATTCCAGCATGCTCCATTGTCCGGATATTTTGGCGGAATCGTTCGCCCTATTCCGCACTCAAGTCTCCTAGATTTTCAAGATTACTATCTAATTGACTGTGCAGGTAGTGAACTTTGGTGCTCATGTTACCTCCAAGATTATGGAAGTGAGTTAACATCTCTTCAACGTGTGCAACGTAATCATCAACCCTTGTTATTTCCTAAGAAATTTGGAATAACCCATACAAACGAATTCCATGCATTCTTCTCAATTGCTGACATTGAACTGCGAAAATCAGTATCATTCACCAATTTGCGAATTTGTGGGCCGTTAAATATGCATGCTTTCAGCTTTTCCATACTCAGATTGGGAAACATCCTTGAAATATACTGGAAACATTCACGTTTTTTTTTTGTTAAGTGCTTTAACATATAGTTTCATTAGACCAAGTGTAATGTAAAGGAGGGGTATAATATGATGCAATCTCGGGCATTAGAGCTACAATTATAACATTTGGCCTACCTGGAAATGTCATTTTTTTCTCTTCCATTGTTCTGCTTTAGCTCTGCTGTCCCATAAACATTTAAAGCTTGGATATTGGGTAAAGCCGCTTTGTTAACCCAAGAGGAAATTTACCATCTTAAGATCAACATAAATTACCCAGTTATGTTCATGGTACTTTATCTTCTTCATGACCAATGCAATTACAGAGTAGTCTTCTTTTACTTTGCGGATCGCACAATCAAAAGGACACACTTCAAGCTGCGTTTTGGTGAGTCGATAAATAAACAAAATAAAGCAGTCATCAAACTAGAATTATCTGTGCAGTACACAAAATCCTCCTTTTCAACAAAATAATGAAGTAAGCCATCTTCTCGAGTACGGTAATACGAAACTTAAGTTTCTGTAGTTATGAGATCTGTTTCTTTCATCCGGGACGCAAGTAATTCAGAAGATCTTTTCGACAATCCAAGGTCTCTTATTACATCATTAAGCTGGTCTTGATTCCATAGTCTCGACCAGAAATTTTAGTGTGGGAGGAACTCGTAATTTTCAGATGTAGATGGTAGTACTGGATCTGAACTATCTGATTTGTAACCCATACTTGAGGTTGAGTGTCCTGGTGAAGATGAAAGCACTTGACTACAGCTTGGACCCCGATCTTGAGCATATTTAATTTCTTGTGAAGTATAACTGCAAGTGTAAACCCATTAGCATATCTTGTGGGTTAAGACCATCGCATATGGCTTCCGAAACTGGTTCTTGTATTAAACAAAAATAACATTCGGATTCGTGGCTCGCTGTTTCTCTCCATAGCATAGGCTTGGAAATTTTCAAGTGGCGTCTGTAAAATGAACAAGTTAGAGTGTTATATTCGACTGAGCCCAGTTTTTGATAGCCTCCACCGACAGGAGTGTGCTCTATATGATAAATACATATATACTATTAAATAGGCTTAGTTGCGGTTTAGACCTATATTAAATCATTGACCGACAATAACAAAGTTTTATGCGTTTCTTGTTAGTACTTAACAGTTGTAGCCGAACTAAAATGATTTTTAGGAGGGTAATTTGTATTGGACCTATGGTAAATTATGGAACAATCATCCCAAAATTCTGAGGACTGATTTCTGGTATTACTAAAAATAAACTAGAATAAATTTCAATACAGCAGGCGAATTTAATTATTTTCCAAAGTGGGCTTTATTTGGGTTTAGGCGTACTAAAATATTTTCCGGGAGTAGGGTTTGTATGGGGTCTAGGGTTAATTATGGACCGATCTTCACGAAATTTAGCAGTGTGATTTCTAGTCCTATAAAACTGCACCGTACCGAATTTAATTATGATAGCATTATTTATTACGGTTTTAGGCGTACTAAACTGTTTTCTGGCAGTAGGTTGTATATGGGGCCTAGTGTAAATTATGGACCGGTCTTCAAAAAAGTGATTTCTGGTCCTATAAAACTGTGACGTACCAAATTTTAGTATGATAGCGTTATTTATTACGGTTTTGGGCGTACTAAGCTGTTTCCCGCGAGAAGGGTTTTTATGGGGCCTATGGTCAATTATGGACCGATTTTCACGAATTCGTGCAAAATGTTATATCATGCCGTGCATTATTCCACCATTTATGCTAGTTTTTGTATCAAAATTATCCATTTTCTTAGGGTGGTGGTTCCACATTTTGATTCATAGTTCTGATCCTACTAAACCGATGTTGCTGGATTTTAATCCCAAACTGCTTATGATAACTACATACAAGCAATTTAAGACCAAGTTTGTTCTTTTCTTTAGCGTTTTTCGAAAGTGAGCGTGGACAGACAGACGGACATGGCTAAATCGACATAGAATTACTCAAGGAGCCAGAATATATATACTTTATGGGGTCTTAGATGTATAATAAAAAAGGGTTCACGCGGAATGACAAACTTAGAATACCCTCATTCACTACTAGCGGTGGTGGATGGTATAAAAAGATTTAAAATAAGGTATATGAACAATTCAAAATTTAATTAAGAAATACTGTAAGTAAAAAATATTCCAAATGTATTAACCTATACTTTACGTTAGAAGAACTCATAGATAAATTCAATCGAAAAAAAATGCATATAGTACATGGTGTCTAATGCTGTTTAAAATGGGGCGGATATATATTATAGCAATCTTCATACGACTTTTGAAATGAAGTTAAGAAGCAGTTCCGTTTTTTCTAGATGATATATTGGCCGCACACATAAAATGAATCCGCATTGTTTTTACATAAATATGTTCTGGTTTTCTTGCTCATTTTTATTAATACTTGAAAATTGTTTTGACTTGTTAGCTGAATGACTCTAATGTTTATGATAAAATGAGGGATAAAAGGATGTTTCCGTTATCGCAAACACTTCTTGAATGAAATAAAATGGCTCAAGGAACTCTTATAAATACTGATACTATAATTTGGGATAACCCTTTGTGTGGGCACAGTTTATGTATGCTAAAAAAATTTTTTTTTATTCCCAAGAGTCATAAAAACATTAAGGAATTGTATGCAAAAAAATCATCCGTTGCAGGAAGCCAACGGAAAAAAGAGCAATTCAGCGTGGACGCACATTTATGAGCGTTTATTAGTTTCTACCGCAAACGTAAAAATTTAACAACCTTATGCTTTTTAATTCTGAGAATCATAAAAACGTCATAAAGGCTCTTTCCAAACAATTTGCTACATGTAAAGGGGGTTTGCCAAAATCCGTATCGTAAAATCCACCTGTGTTTCTATGCTCTGCATTTTCATTATACCATAGTGCTTTTAAATGTGAGATACCTTCAATAAATACTTAATTAAAACGTAAAGCCATGCATCGATTTTCATGATCCATGTCTACTTTAATTACCATGATATGTACCTTCCATACAAACAAATAAAATTTAATTAAATTTTTGAAGTTATCGAGTTTTTTTTTTTTTTTTTTTTTTTTTTTTTTAACAATTTTTGATTTTTTGCCTAACAATTTGTTTCATAACTTTGAAACTATTGTCCACACTAAAAACAGTTGTGTAATAATAATAAGATATTATAAGCCAAAATGTTTCTAAATATAATTTAATAAAATCGGACAAGTTGTTTTTGAGTTATGGCAACATAAGTGGAGAAATGTGTCAAAATGTTGGTAATTTTACTTAAAAATTATTTAAAAAAAAATTATCCATAGAATGGAAAAATGTTACCATTTTTGTACACTATATAGTAGTTATTCAAGCCGTTTTTTGCTGTTGACCTGTGTTATATATCAATTTATTTTTGAAACATCATTAAAATTAACATATATTAAAATATAATACTGAAAATAATGTAAATTAATAATATTTTCCTTATATTCAAGTTTTAGGAAACACTAAAGCTACTTTTGTGTACTTTTTCAGTAATGTTCTGAAAACGATATCAGTCATGTTCTGAAATCGAATTAAACTTAATTTTATTTTCAGTAAATTTTTATTTTTAAGCTAATAAGACCTAATGATATTGATGTAAATAAAGCAAATTTATTACATTTCACCCGACGTTTCGTCACTTTTTTGGTGACTTTTTCAAGGGTCGTCTATTTAAATAAAAATAATAAAAGGTCAACATTAATACAAAATATTTTTCCCAACAACCAAACACAACTTACAAAATTTATATATTATTTTACATTAAAAACATTATTAAAAAGTTTATTAAAAAACTTCAATTGCACAAAAACATTTAACAAAAAACAGTAAAGCACAACTTAAAATTATTATTACAGAATTAATTATATTGCGGTTCTGTAACTAGCGCTAATGTTGTCAATATCTTCATTGTGGTTTATTTTAATTTAATTTCAAATTTCAGAACATGGCCGTTTCCAATATAAAATTCACATTCACCAATTTTTGTGTTTTGAAAAGGATTTTTTGGTTTTGATAAAGTATAAAAAACTTCCGTTTTTTATTTTAAATAATGAGAAAATCGTAGTGCAAAGTACACATTATTCGAAGTCGTTAATAATTTCTTTCGAATCGAAATACGCGTTGTAAATGAAAACGCTAAAAATTTAAAAAACGCAAATTAAAAGTGTATCAAGGAAAACCTATTCATGCGTATTTTATATATTAGAAAAAAATAACCAAAATCAAAAAAAAAAAAAAATATTCACATCTCCACATTGAGAAATAAAATGACAAATTTTGGTTAGAAATAACCAGAAACGGGAACCAGACAACATTTCCTGTAGAAAAATATCTTCGCTATAGACATCTTAAAATTTTTTATTTAATCCAATTATTTTTATTTATTTAAATTAATTTTAAATTTGTTCTAAAGTAAAAATTTTTCTCTTGGTTCTTTGCAGATTATAATTAAAAAGGTAAGTGTTACTTTTTTAAATATGTAAATATTTGTGAGTCATTAAAGTCCTAATACAACCTTTGTATTCGCTTAAGTTCAGAAACAAACGATTTCAGAATAAAATCTTTAAATTTCGACCAGAGAAATGGAAATTTGTTAAAATACATTTTGTGAAATTGTAAATTTTACTAAGCATTTACATATCGTCGGCTAAAGTCGCAAACGTGCCAAGTCCACTTTTTCAAATTGTTCAGGAGAGAGGAAAAACCGTTTAAATAATATATTTTTGAATATTTGTGGAAACTGTATACGCAATACATTGTTATTTCGCCCATTGTTTGAATAAATAAAGTTTTTAAATCTAAAAAAATCTTTAAACACTTGTTTTTTGCTGTTTTTGGACTTGTCTTATTTTCTGCAAGTATACTTCTTTTTTTATTGGACTTGACGCCTTTTATTTTTGAAGCGTCTTCACAACTTGGTTGTGATTTTAATATTTTAAACTTCAATTTGTTAACACATTATGTACATATAAGTATATTACACTTAAATTAAAAATTTCTTCTTTCTTTTTATATTATTTCAATGTAAAAAAAAAAAAAACTAAAAACGATAACATTTCAATGTAAAAAAAACTAAAAACGATAACATTTCAATGTAAAAATGGAAAAAAAATAATAATAATTATTAAGGAACATGATATATCACTCATCTTAATCATTCATGTGCCAAGTTTTCATAGAAACTATGATAGTCTTTTGGTAATGTCTCTTTCAATATTTGTAAATCATCATACTTTCTTTTAGATATATGTCGTTTTTCATTATAAAGTTGTGCTAAATTACACCACTTCAGTATGGCAACTTTTTTATCTAGACGTTGGGGCAGATTGCTCCACGCGTTAGAAAACCTTAACTTGTAAAAAATATCACCATTAGGTGTGTACTTAAGCGCTCGTATGTCCGTGACTTTCGGATCTCCAATTACACGACCAGGGCGAATAGTTTTTAAGAATGTTATATTTTTAAAAGACTTAAAACATGTGTAATCTAAATAAGTTACGTAATAGGGCTTTCGTTTTTTTCGCGCACCTTTGCATAAACTTACATAGTCTGCAGGTACATTTATATTTCTATTTTTTAAAGCGCGTTCAATCACCGAGTGGACACTATCGGCTTCCATTTGTGTGTGTCCAACCTCTAATATTTTCTGCTCAATAGTTATATTGTTGCTGATTGCTGCATTTAGTAAAGCGTTTGTCATTGTTGAATTACGATTTTGGTAGGTACAGCCATCACTGTAAAAAATTATCTTGACAGGATCGTTGCTTTCCTGTAAATTAGGCAAAAAAATTGTTTCTATGAACATAACCCAAACACTGGCAAATTCTTCTGATGTTAGTCCACCATCAACTTCGTTCCACAAAAAACAATAGGCGTCTTTGGTTTTCAAATCATAAAAAACTAAATTATGCACCTGTAATTTAGTTCGGTAGTAAAATGAACTAACATTTGATTTTGGTGCCATTAGAACGGATTGCAAAACAACAGTAAAAACATAGGACTCTTCATCTTTATCTTTTGCTTTTTGTTCTCTGGCCTCATTTTTTTTTCTTGATGTATCAAGAATTCCTCATTTGAATAATTTTGCACATTATGACGAGAGCAAATTTCACATAAGTCTTTTTTTGGTAAGAATAAGCTTAGATTTTTTAATTTGAAAACGGAATTGAAAGTTGTTATTGACACCGGATCAGTTTCTCGTTCGTGACACCATTGTTCTTTATAAAAGTCATAAAGACTTCTCTTGGACCGCCATTCTGGCAACAGATATTTTTTGGTGGTTGAAGATCGACAGTAATGGGAATCTGTTGATGGAATCGAATCGAAAAATGAATGCAGATCTTGAACACGCTCCGTTTGCGGCTGTTGTTTTTCTTGAAAAATGTGGTGATCCAAAGGATTATCTAACCAATTTAAACAATTATGCCTACCAATGCTTAACGTGTTTAGGAATAGAGTGCGGCACACACGCAAAACAATATTGTTAACTCTAAGGTGGTACCACAATGTTTTCTTTCTTTTAGAGACGTTCTCAATTGCGCGATTTCGTGGTCTTTTAGGTTTAACACATTGAATTAATGTCCTCACATATACCTTCTTTAGGTGCCAACTCATTTTCCAAAATTCATTGAAAATTTCTTCCCCTTGAGGTTCTGTTATTTTTCCACATTTCATGATTGCAGCTTTACCTTTATCAATACAGTTGCACCTTTTTTTCATAGATCTTGCACTTTTAACTTTATTATATTGCCAATGCCCACCTTCTTTCGTTTTGCCATAGTATTTTTTTCCATGTTGGCGCAGACTTTTATTTTTCATTGTATACCACGCATCGTTTTTTAGTTGCACTCGCCGTTTTCGCTTTTTGTTCTTAATAGGAAGTTCTATTGAATCATCCGTACTGCTGTGGAATCCATACGGAACTAGACCAACAACTCCATCGTCTTCTTCATTTCCATATTGAACAAAACCATCGTTTGCTTCATCGCCATAATCCATATTGTTAATTTTTTTTACTAAAATGCAGATATTATGTTTTCCTAACGCTAAAACAATAATAAAACTCTGAATATTAGTTAATATTTACAATTAAATAAATAATTTTACCATTAAAAGCCTGCAACCAATTAATTTTGTGCCAAAACGAAATATAACAGCTGATGCAATATGTACGTTCAGTGGACTTAGCGCGCGCTTTTTGACAAATGGGACTTGACACTATTGCATATCATTGCCAAACATGAATAAAATCGGGATTTTTAATTACCAAAAAAAATGGAAATTGTGTATTTTTCAAAAAACTATTCAACTGCATTAAAATCTAATTTTTCGAAAAAAGTGGACTTGTCACGTTTGCGACTTTAGCCGACGATATGAAAGTAAAAGCCTTATTGTCTCACTTCCTCACTAACAGATTTACATTACATAACAATAATTAAAAAAAAAAACGATTTTTTGAAAGAAAGCAAATGACAATAAGCTTAGCAGTGGTGCCAATTGAAAAATTAAAAAAGCAACTTTTTTGTTTTGGCATATATGCATATAAACAAATTTTAATATATTCTTTTCAACTAAATATTAACAACACGATTAATCCAATTATAATGTACATATAAATATCATTAAATAAATACTAATAAATATTTATTTTTATAAATCCATAAAGGTCTATGTCAGTAATTGACTTGGCAACTCTGAAAAGTTAAATAAACAAAACAGTAAAAATGGAAGCTTTCCCTTTGAAGACATTTTGGAAATGAAATTTCCCTTTAATGTAAATCTTCATACATTTCTCATAAAATTCTATTAATTTTATTGGCATTTTCGTCGGGTGTTTTTTTAGCTGCATGTGAACTTTCGATATCGATAACTATGGTTTGACAGCTGAGAATGTCAAACAGTGTTGACATTGCTGTACAGTAAATTTTGGCAACTTCGAATCGTTTAAAGATAGAACAACCAACGTTGTCAACTTTGAAATTTCAAAACGCACCGAAATGCAGAAAAAACGTGCCATTTAAGGAAAAACGCACCAAGTTTAAAATTTATTTTTTATCCAAAATTCAAAATTATAAATTAAAATTTTTCTTTACATAATACCACTTATCTACAACAAGTTAGTAAAAATGTTTGCACTGTTGACCGAAATTTAAGAAAAAACCCACCACACACCAAAAAACAATTTTTTCGCACAGAAAATTTAAAAAGCACCAAAAATGGTGCGAAGCGCACCGAGTTGACAACGATGAGAACAATGCTTCCAAATTGTAAAGCGTGATCCATTTCGAGGTTCCCTACTTTTTTATAGAAAAAAACACAGAAAATACAAATTTAATAGGGAATGTTTATTATCATTTGAAAGAACATTCTTTGGCATTTTTTTTTTTGAAAATTATGTCTATCAAATGTTCGCCGTTGCTACGTCGCAGATGGTCCATCCGTTGCGTCCAATTTTCGAAGACTCGTTCAAGCATTTCAATCGTAGCGGGTTTGTCCGCATAAACTTTAGACTTTACATATCCCCACAGGTAAAAATCTAACGGTGTGATATCACATGATCTTGGTGGCCAATCGACCGGCTCAAAACGTGAAATTATGTGCTCACCGAAGTGTTCTCTCAACAAATCCATTGATTGATGCGTTGTGTGGGAAGTGGCGACGTCTTGCCGAAACCAAATGTCGCCGAGATCACGAGCTTCAATTTCAGGCATCAAACAGTCGGTTATCATGGCACGATAACGGCCGCCATTGACGGTTACGTTCGCACCGGCATCATTTTAAAAGAAATATGGACCGATGATTCCACCGGCCCACAAACCACAACAAACCGTTGTTTTTTCTGGATGAAGTGGCAGTTCTTGAATCTTTTCAGGTTGCTCTTCGTCCCAAATGCGGCAATTTTGTTTGTTTACATACCCACTGAGCCAGAAATGGGCCTCATCGCTGAACAAAATTTGCCTCGAAAACGTCGGATCTTCTTGGAACTTTTCAAGAGCCCATAGAGCGAAGCGATGTCGCTTGGGAAGGTCGACCGGCTGCAGATGTTGCACAAGCTGTATTTTGTACGCTTTCAATTTAAGATCTCGACGTAAAATGCGCCAAGTCGTTCCATACGTCAGTCCGAGATGCTGCGAACGACGCCGCATCGACTCTCCACGGTCTTCGTGTAGACTCTCAGCTACGGCCGCTATATTTTCTTCACAGCGTGCTGGACGTGGTCTATTCGGTCGAATATTATCCAATAATGAATGCTGGGTCTCAAAATGGGTGATGGTGTTGCGAATAGTACGCTCAGTAGGTTGATAATGTTGACCATAAGTTGAGCGAAGTGCACGAAACACATTCCTCACAGAACGTGAATTTTCGTAATAAAGTTGAACGATTTGTAAACGTTGTTGAGGCGTAAGTCCTTCCATTATGAAATGCCAAACAATACTAAACAAAAATAACATAACAGCATGACACAACTCACACGTGATCTATCAAAAAAAGGCTATTGAAAAAAGTATCTCTACTTGAATCACCCATTAGAAATTTTCTTTAAAAAAAAAAAAAAAACAAATCTGTTCGCGAAGTTCATAAACCACTTCGTCTATTTTACGAAGCTCATATCTTGTTAAATGGCTGTCAAATAAGCCAAATTGCCGTGTTTGGAGCGAAGATAATCTTCAAGACGTTAATAAATCACCCTTCATTAAAATTGACTGTTTGGTGCGGTTGACACGCTCTTTCAAAATGAACAAGAAGCTGCCATGTTGATTGAATTATTGTTTCCAAAAATAATCAGCTAAACATTAACGACATTTGGTTTCAACAAGATGGCGCAACTTGTCGTCGCGCTTAACAATCGATTTATTGCAAAATAAATTTCGTGACAAATTTATTTCGAAAAGTGGACCAGTTCACTTGCGCCTCGTTCGTGCGACTTAATGCTTCTGGATTACATTTTATGGGGATTTGGTAAGTCATTGGCTTATACCGACAAACCAAAAACTCTTGAAGGATTGGAAGCCAATATTCAAGCCACTACTGACGCCATACGGGTCGATTTATTGGAAAAAGTAGTAAAACAATTGGACCGTTCGAATGGAACAAGTAACTCGTAGCCGCAGCGGACATATATCGGAAATCATATTAAATTATCTACCAGACAATAATAAAAAAAAAATTAATTCCAATCATATTTCTGTCTTGTATTATTTTAAGTTCGTATGCAGTTAAAAAAACACCCTACTTTTAAGAAATTAGTTTCATGGGTGCACGCAGTGTTAACGAAGAAAGCTAAATTCATAAAAATTTTCAAAAGTAGAAATATCTATAAACCTTAAAAATAAATAGTTCCTTTCTATGTCAATAGTGCAAAAGTGTAACCCTTTAAACAATTTGTCGCCCTCATCAGAATTAACAACCCAGTCGTAAATAGAATTTCAAGACATTGATAAAATTAAAAAAAAAAAAATTTAAATGGTTTCTTGAATTCTTTTAAAATGTTTTAAGAAAATAATAAAAACAATTCTGCCCTTTAAAAAACACTTAGGATTTTACGACTGCCATTATACTGGAAACAAAAACGGAAAAATACTCCTGGTAAATAAACTGAACTCATACTGATGATGGTGTAGAAAAAATATAGAGGAGCTGTGTATAAGTTGAAGATGACTAAGAATAATATTGCAACCATTCATTCATCCAGCCATCCAACCAACCAACCAACCAACCACTTGGTTGCAATCTTTGTCTCAGAATCTTTAATGGTGGCTGGTGTTTGCATTTCACACCCAGATGAGGCCAGACTTTGTAAGGACACTTGGATACACAATAAAAACAATAAGATATTTTTTTTTTTTATAATGATGATGGCTACGTTGTCAATTTAAGAGTTTGTTGTAAAAGATACAATGTGTTTTTTTAGTTTGTTTTGTTACATTTAATATTTTTTTTTTTCTTTATTGTTTCTGTGTTATGATTGAGTGAGTTATGAAGCATATGGGAAAGATGAAGAGTGATGAAATGAAAATAGTCGTATGTTTCCCAGAATGTGTATGCAAAAACATGTATTAGGGTTTGCATATAACACCAATTATCAAATAATCCCATTTGGAATATTCCACATGTTAATTGAAAGCTACAATTGCGAAATTTTAGGGAATTAAGCCTCAATATTTCTTGCGAAATTTTGTCAAACTTAACTGGGGGGATTCACAAGTTTAGCTAACAAGTCATATTTTCATAATATCCTAATTAGGGAGCTAACGATACGCCTTTTTGCCGATACGATACCGATACTCAAGAAGAAATATCGCCGATACCGATCCCGATACGAATATTTAATTTAAATTCAAGGTCAAATTAAAAAAACTCAAGTGGAGTAATTTCTTTATTATACAAAATTACAGTGTAAGAGATTATTAATATTTAAAATTTATTTTAATAAGATTTTAAAAACAATGAAATTAATTTAAATTCATGCTAAATTAACTTATTTTTTAAACAAAAAAACAGTAAGAGTTTTCATGATATCGCTTAAAAGGCTCGCAATCTGTGCATTTTTACGCCCTCGCAAATGAACTGTAAAAAATTTTATGAGAATTATTTTATACAAACTTCGTAAATTTGCCTAAAAATTTTGACTCGCAAACTTGCGCTGTTCAATTGTGCATTTATATAATCAGATTTTTGTAATGCTTTCCATCGTTTTCAATTCAAAATTCAAGTGTTTATAAATCACAAACAATAAATTCTTCCAATAATTTGAACAAATTAGTCTTTTGGCTTTCCTTATGCATTTTTAAAAACAAATTTCACATTTTAATCACAAATTTCAACTTTTATTTTTATATTTTTTTTTTAATTTTTTTTTTTTTTTTTGCATTGACGTTTCTTACAAACTGATATTAATTGTTTAAAATAACACAAATATTAAAAAGGGTCTTCATGAAACAACTTTGCCCAAATGGCAATTTTAAGCGATATCACGAAAACCTTTACAGTATGCGATTATTAATATTCCAAATTAATATTAATAAGATTTTTGTTTAAAAAACAAAGTATTCTCAACTTTTGCGGAGATAATTTCACAACTTGAAGCAGACCTGCAGTCAAAAATCGTCTCTCAGAAGTGAATGAACCCATTTGACAACTTAAGTAAAGGGTCCGCCATCTAACGTTTTTTTGCAACTAGTGCTTATTTGGGGCGGTTATGGCCGTTTAATGAAATTCTTAAATTTGACCCCTGCAGCGCCTAGGATGCCCCTAGATGGGTCAAATGTATGACCAACCCCACTTTATTTTTCATCTCAATCATTTATTTCTAACATACCCACCCGCTATCTCCATTCCTTAAGGGGCTTCCATACAAAATGTTCAATGCAGACTAGAAATATATTGAAGAAAATGTCCCATAAATGCCCAGGAGTTGCCCCTAGGGGGATAAAATGTATGACTGACCTCCATTAGTTTTTTGTTCTTAACATTTTCTCAAATTATACTTTCCCCTTATCACCATCCCTTAGGGGGGCTCCCATACGAATATTGCGTTTTATGAAACTCTTAAATTAATTAAAATTTGTCGACTTTTGTGAATAAAATCAAAAGTTGCTAACAGATTTTAATTATTTATGGCTTGTTTTGTTTGCAGCTTCGTTTTTGATATGTCTGCAAAAAATTAGAAGCATAGCTGCATTTTAATTTTTTATGAATTTTTAAAAAACAAAAATTTCGAAATTTTGATAAACAAATTAATTTTTCTTTCAAAAAAAATTATGTTTCAATAACGACTACTACTCATATTAGAAAAAAGGTTTTATTTTTCTTAAATGAAATTTTATTGCGGATTTTGTTGTGCAACCTACTCCATTTTCGAAATAACGGTATATCTCGAAAACCAGAGCCAATCTTAAAAAACCGTGGGCACCACTGGATTCAGCGTACCCGAATTATGTTAAAACGCCATGTTCCCGGCTTGTCTGTTTTTTTTTAACTAGCATAGTGTATTTAGTAGAGCCAGTACACAAACGGATCTGCGTCTTTAGAAAAATTTGAAGATCTAAGGTATGTATATCTAGACTTATTATTTAGCTGAACCACTGCGTAGGATGGACAGAGAATCATTATTCTTCAAATTTTCTTTTAAGATTTTCACAACCGCCCCAAAGGGGAGTTCTTGTAGACTTAACAGAACTTTTACTAGGTGTAGGGGTGACCGTGTATTCAACACTTTCGAAATATAGAGTCATGTTGAGTATATCAATAAAGCGTTTTTTCAATCTATTTTCTTTGCAATTTTCAAGCTTTGTATCGAAGGTAGAGAATTGTAGATAAACAATAGATTTCATTATTCTCTAAACACGCTAATGCTACGTAAATTGGCAATGTTTGGAAATCTGAACTATTCTGCATCTCAGTTCATTCATTTATCGTATTTTCTAATAATGCTCGAAGACTATTAACTAGCGAAATAGCTCCAGAAAATGACGCAGTGGATTTGCTTATGGATTTTGTGGTCTCTTTTAAGTTACCCAAAATTTGTAGCGAAATGATTTATTTACAAAAGCAGAAAATTCTTAAAAATTACAAATACATACATGATTTATCAATGGGAGAACGTTTTACCATTATGGTGAAAAACAAAACGGCTAATGTCCAAAAAGTCGAAGTGTAAAATTGTATTGACAAGTTACACAGCAAACGTGGAAAATACATATACATATCGAAGGCTTGAAGTAGAATAACTTTCTCCTTTAGCATGCGTCTAGAAAAAGGGAAAAACACATGGCGTGGACCGACCTCCAGCTTAAGAAACCAAAGAAACAATTTATTTATCTGTTTGATTTTTTTCTATTAGTTGTTATGCAAAAATAAGCATTGAAAATTAAATTCTTTGTTCAAAAAACTATAAAAAAAGTATCGGCATATCGACAGTAAAATATCGCCGATCGGCAAAATTGAAGTATCGCCGATATATCGGCATCGGTATCGGTATCGATACCTGGTCCTAATGTTGTACAATATTTTAAAAAATTATTCTTGGCCTTCAAACAAAAAAATTTTTAAATAATACAACTTTTTATTCTGTGTTTATTGTTTTATCATAACAACACTGTACAAAACTAAATTATGAGGAGGGATTCAGCGCAGTAATATTTTATCTTGTTATTATTCTAATGACTTTATGACTGTGAGATACGTATATACAAATAAAAAAGTTGATAGACTTGTTCTCTGCTTATATTGCGAAAAACATACAAAATGTTTCTAACATTTTGGTTTTCCGTGTGAAACAAATGCAGCTCATATTGTTTCGCACGGAATTTTAAGCAACAGCTGATCATTATGCTAATGCTGACTGTTTTTGTCGAATATGTGTACATTTTAATGATCTTCACAATACAATCGATACATCTTTGTTTATTAATACCATATACAATAAGGCTGATTATGTGATGTTGGAATTTCTTGTCTGAAATGAGTTAATCCATAGACTAAATAACCAAATGCTAAATACTAAAAACTCGATACCCTTAACAGATTTGAATATTTGGAAATATGTACCAAACTTCTGTAAATGTTTTTTTTTTTTTTAAATAAATCAAATAAAAATAAGGATTCATGCTATTTTTAAAATATTTGTGGTCTTGTCTGAAACTCTGAAACAATCGACATTAAATGAGTTGTAGGAATCACCATTCAAATTGACAGATTATTCAAAGCTTAAGTAATTTTGACTCCAAGCGTATTTTAGGGTTAATCTCTAGTTTTGCACTGTTTTGTCTTCGTATAACTTAAGCCTATAGTACACGGCATGTAAAAATACACATGCGCATGTGGTTCTGACGTAATTTTGACGTCAATGCAAAGCCACAATAAACATTGCGTGTTGTGTGATGACGTCAAAATTACGTCAGAACCACATGCGCATGTGTCTTTTTACATGCCGTGTACTATAGGCTTTAAGGGTTTCATTAAAATTAGCACAAAATTATAAAAAATTTCGTTATACATATTTCTTTTAGAAATTCCAGTATGTCAGTTTGACCTTCATATTTTTAGGGTTAATGTTTTCCGAATTTAGTACAACTTTCAGAGTATATTAAAAAGCTGGACTATAATATTCTGAAAAATATTTACTTAAAATTCATAACAGTAAGTAAATTGAGCTCAAATCGCAGGTACGGAAAAGCTGTTGGAGGTAGTAACATTTTTTTTTTTTATATTTGTATTCCCTATTAAGCACCCCATACACGCTTCAATCCAATTGGCAACTGAGTCGGCTGTTGTCCAAATCAAGGTGTGAATGGCTATGTCAGTTTTTCTGTACTGATGCCAAAATTCATCAGCGTTACGACGCGTTTTCTATCAGTGTGCACAAAATGTGGCATCGAATTGATGTCACTGTAGTCATAGCGTAGATGACGCATAAAATATGACAAAATTTTAGGATGACGTTCGTCTTTGGATTGATGTCACTTTTTGCCTCATTGATGCCATTTGTGAAAACATTGATGTCACAATTCTGATTTTAGGGCATTAATAATATGAATATGCATTTTTCTATGAGTGTAGATTTCCAATAGTGAATTTGTTTTACAGACGAATAGTTTCGCAAAAGAGAGAAGATTTTCTATAGAAAAACTAATTTTTCTCTGATTTATATTTAAAACTTTGACTAAACTTTGAATGGTTATGCATTCTGATTTTGTAAATTATATTTTATTTATTTTACCTGTATATTTTCCTGACTGACGTATATGTTGTCCAGGCTTAACATATGTGTGTAATATGTATGTAAGTAGATACTTACATTGTTTTTGTACATCTTAATGTTATTTATGGTGCACTCATACATTTTTAGTATTATTGTTATTACTTTCATCAGAAAAATTTAATAGTATTTAGTGATTACTATCATTAGACGGGTACACTTCTAACTGGAAATTTAAAGAAAATTGAAATTTTTAATCAACTTATTAGTTGTGTTCAACGTTTTAGGTTTGTGAAAAAAGACGCGGTAAAAGAGATTAACCCTTTATATTCCTTGAAAATGGTTAACGAAGTTAACCGAAATATCGGAGAAAATAAATTGTTAAAATAAAATAAAACAACAAAATTGGTTTTTATTTATATTTTATCGTCACAAGACCTTAAGCCGAAACAAATAAATAATCACACATGATAACACAGGTCAACAAAAGTAAAACACCCCATAAAAAAAAATTATTAAAAAACTATGCCGTTTCAAATAACTAAAATACTTTTCAAACAATTTTTTTAATTAAAAAACACTGAACATTTTTTCTGTGTATGTACACAGAAAAAATTAAAAATTGTCTCTAATCACCAAATTGATAGAATCAAGCAAACGATTTGTTGATTTTGCACCTATTACCAATATGATTATAAAGATTACTAAAAATTATAAAAATCTAAAATTGTGAATATTTTTTTTTCAATAAATTATTTTTAATTAAAAAAATTATCAAAAAACTTTGCCGTTTCAAACAATGTGTTAATTGATTTAATTAGATACAGCTCAGATTTTGACAATTCCCAACAACAATTCTACAAGTTTAAATTATTTTATTTTAAACGAAAAATTCCATTAAGATTTTTGTTATTTAAATAATATTTTAATTAAAAATTTATTTCAAAACAACTGAAATGCTAATTAAATCGAAATTATATTTAAACTTTTCATTCAACTAAAAAAATAATTGATTTAATTATCACATTAATTAAATTGAAATACTTTTTAAATAATTTTTTTAATGGATAAAAAAACTTCTGATAATTGTTTCTGTGTATTATAATAATTTTTTTAGTGATAGATTATTTTGGATGCACAAGAAGAATGTCCATAGTAAAAATTTTGGCCTTAAATTAATATTCTTATTTGTAATCATATCTTTCTTTTTATTCTCTTTGTTTTTTTCTTCTTCTTTAGTCCTTGGTGCCATATTGGATCTTCAGGGTTTCTCTCTATACCAGTAGTGTAAGGAGTCCAGATTTTTAATCTCAATCCATAATTATATTCCTTCTTTTTTTTATCTCTTTACCTGATCATTGTAGAACTTAAAGAACCTCTGTATGTTAAATTAGCCTTGTTGGTCCCAACGAACACGAAGTAAAACCTTTGATATAAAACGATTTTCTCATTTGATATCAAGCACAATTCTCAAACCCTTTTCAATGGTTTGATTTTAACATTTGAACTCAAATTGATAATGATTTGAATTAATGATTTGCAATGATTAATAAATTTGACAAGCAATGATTAATAAATTTGTTATCAAGTGTTATTCTGGAATTTAAAAAAAAGACTTGGCAACACTAAAGCGAAAAATAAATATTAAACATTTAAACATGGCGATTCAAGTCAAATGTCTTTTGCAATTAAAGAAAAACAGGTTAATTGTAAAAAAATAAAAAGTAATTTATAAGTAAAACATTAATTACAAGAAGTAACAAGGCAAATTGAATACTTGGTGTGCTTATTTGCCTACGGCATCATCAGCTGCGCAAAGGTTAATTTGTTATTTAAACCCGAAGTGACACCATTTTGTATTTTTTCATGTTGGCTTTCATTAATTTAGCTGTTCGTCCTTGAAAGTTGTACCAAATTTTTTCACAGATTCGTAAATTTGCACCAAGCGAATTGCGTTTTGTTTTTTTATTGTTCTAGCGATAGGGCCATCTAGCATTCAATTCGCCTTGATGAGTAAGAATGCAAATAAGAAGATAAATCAAGAAAGTGAATAAATTATAAGTTTGTTGTATGAGATACTTCAAAAAATAAAGAGACGCCTTTTTTCTTGCCAATAATTTGAGGACGAAGAGAACGCTTTTTCATCTTTCAGCAGCAGTGATGGTACCGTATGTTTAGCTGACAGTTTATTTTAGTTACAAATTAATTTCAATAAAAATGAAAAAAATTCAAAGAAAAATGAATTTAAAAAACAAAAAAATATTTTATATCTATGTCCCACATCTGATTACAATCCTCAATTGAAAAACATTTGAGAATACTACTTTAAAGTATGATGAAAATAAATAAATTTCTCTATTGGAAAAAAATGTTCTTCACCTTTTTGTTGAGAATCCCATCTTTTTCAAGTGTTTTTATAAATCGTTTTCAAGCGTTTGTCGTTTGGCGTTTGATTTCAAATCATTTGCAATATGAAAAACAAACAATTTTTGCTATTTATATTACGGAGCACTTACCCAAATCCATCTATATATCTTTCTTCATATATAACCAGGTTATTGGAGAATCATTTACCAACTTTAAAAAGCCGCCGAAAAATGCTGAATGTGATATTTGTTATCAATCTGATTGAAGGCATATTTGCTCGGAGTTCCTGCTAAAAAGTTTATTTTTCCCCAACGCCCTACACGTTATTACCAGCCGTTATCAATTGAATACTTTCAACGAAATTATGCCAAGGTCGGCTGTTCGTCGAATATGTGTAAATTTTAATGATGTGGACAGTTTAATTTTGTATTTAAATAGATGATGTTTTTTTTTTTTTGTTAGGACCAGCACTCAGGGGATGACCCCTACTTATGCAATGCATTGTGTTGGAACTAGGAAAATAGGTTATGGGAAGGAGGAAAGAGGGAGTAGTGCTTGTGAACATTCGACTTGAACTTATTCATGTTGTAAGTGAGAGGGAAGACTTCAGCAGGAAGGTTATTCCACATACGAACAGTCCGGCCAAAAAACGAATTTTCCCTGTAATGCGTTGTACAATTCACCGGCCAATCAACCACAAAAGAATGGGCTCTTGAGGAAAAACGTGTATTACGAACAAAGCTATGGGTTTCGGGAACCAAATCCCTAATTTTATCAGAACACATCCCGTTGTAGTAACAATAAAATAGGCAAGTACAAACCACATTGCGACGGTGCTCAAGGGAGTAAATAGAATTGGATACCCTACTGTCGCCAATGAGAACCTTCGCCCTCTCCTGCACGCGGTCGAGAAGCTCCAAAATAGACTTTGAAGCACCGGCCCATACATGAGAGTTGTATTCCATTCGCGGTCGGATATAGGTGGTATAAATAGTAAGGAGATCAGATGGAGTGAATTATATCTTACACCGTTTCAAAAAACCGAGGCACTTGAATGCTTCTTTCGACACCTAAAATATATGTTCTGTCCATCGGACATCACATTGTATCCTCATGCCCAGAACATCAAGAGATTCTGTTTCCTCAATATTTATACCACCCATACATACAGATGAGATGATCCGTCGCGCGTTTATGCGTCAGTACGCAGCATTGGGTCTTTCGGGCATTAAATTCTACCCTATTCGCACGACCCCATTCTGAGATTATGTCTAGGTCACGGCCAAACGTATCATTCATGTTCTGCCTCATAGCACAAATATCGGACACGCCTGGTATGTAACCAAACGAATACGAATGCCAAAGGTTGCTGTCATCTGCAAAAGAATATATAGGGTTGGAAGTTTGACATAAGAGGTCATTTAGAAAAATAAGTAATAGAGTAGGAGAAAGAAGATGATGTTAAATGTATTTGTAAAATTTTGTAATATTTTGTTATTTTTGTCTGAAAGGAGTTGATCCATAGACTTATAAATAAATAAATAAAAAATTAAATCAAACCTCCGTGTTTCTCTGGGTAGTAAGCTAATCTATTAGTGTGCGGGTTACGAGTTCTTAAACTAATTTTTGTCTTGAACTAATTTTTTAATAAGAGTAATTCTCAATTTCCGAACCACCCTACTATTTAATTTCCTTCCTCTTTGAATTGCTTTTGAATCGTAATCCACATGTAATTTCAGTGGAAATAGGAAACATACCAAAACGTTTTGCTCATCAGCAAAAATGTTGCCAATTTAGCTCGTAAGTATGTTATGCGTGAATTTGGCTTGTACAGCTTCATTTTCTGCAACGGCTGTTAAGCTTAAAGTTATAAAATACTTTTTAAATGATGATGAAAAAGTTTATGAGAAAAGGAAAAATGTGTTTGTATCTATTTTAATATCCTTAGGAGTATTATGGTGGCTTTTACCCATTGTTTTATGGTGCATTGGTGGTGGTATTCCTAACAAGCTGTTTGGCATTTTTGTAATGTTAGTCTTTGGCCTATACCATTTAAAAGTATTAAATATTTTTGTGTGTATCATGATTTTATTTAGTTATGTATTTAGTTTAGTGTTTGATTTTATTTTTTCAGTAGTCAACTTAAGATCGTATTATTTCATGCCACATCTCATCTGAAATCTATTTTTGTAGTCAACATCATTATCAACATCGGCATCACAGTCTCCGAAGATGCTTGTAAGGTGGGGCATTAATGTGCAACTTAATGAACCTCATAAAATTATGTACCTAAAGGGAAAAAGTGAACATGAATTGTGCATATATAGAGTGTAAAGGAATTGAAAGATGACGGATTATGCCAATGAACTTGACATTAATATGGCTTCTTTATCGTGTGCTTAGTTTATATTTATCTTTGTCTTCTATTCTTTTGTTTATTGCTTTTTGAAGTTATTTTATTCCAAAGTTGTATTTGACTATTTTAAGTGGCTGTACAATCAGTGTCAAGATTTTTTGATTTCAAAAATGTTAATTGTGATTTTCAAAAAGAGGATGTTGATGTTCTTTCATACAAATTGGACTGTTAAGAAATCTGTAGTATTCGTTTCATCCAAAGCTTTTAATTACCTTCGTATTTTTCATACCATATGCTTTAGAATTCGAAATAATGATTTTAATACTCTTAACCACGGATGGAAAGGGTATATTTAAGTTTATCATTCCGTTTGTAATTTCTACAATATAGACTCTTGCAAGTAACGATGTCCGTGTGTCCCTTGAAATCGGGTTTCCTAAGACACCAGATATGATTGGGACTAGGTTGTTATATATTTACAACACACATAGTCCCATAAAGTTTGCTATTGAAATTCAGCCAGATCAGTCCACAAATGGCTGCAATATGAACAAGAAACCACGACTGCCTCAAATTTTAACCACATATTATCCCCTGTTGCTTTTTTTCTGTATACTTATTTGGAATACGGCAAGGGCCAAAGTTTCAAAATTAGGTACAAACATCTTGGTTATCAAAATAGAACTCTTCTAAAATAAGGGGCGAGTGGGATAGAAATTAATACAAATAAAAAATAGATTTCTGTATATCTTTAGAATCGTAGCAGGACCAGATTTGGTTCAAATTGCTTCCATGTAAATGCACGACAACTGGGAAAAAAGTTGGAGGGGATTGGAAATGTGGGCGTGGCACAAAATAGATTTCTTTATATCTAAAGAGCGTTAAGAGAAAAATTTTCCAAATTTGGTGCACATTGCTAACACGCGAAATCTGTCAAAAAGTGAATGTTATTGGATAAGTGGGGTGGCATCTTCCACACAAATATCGAATAGGTCGGTAACAGTACAAGTTAACAAATGAAGTACAAATAGCTTCGATATCGCTGCAAGACATCCGGAAAATTTGGGTCGGCTTGGTGAAATGGACACGGCGCCAAACGTTATACTACATATAAGCGATAGTTTAGCTTAGTTTTGGATTGTCTACAAATAAATTTTGTGAGCAAATAACACACAGAAAAAAAATTTTCATATTTGAATACGAAAATCGCATATTTAATTAAAAAAATTTTTGAATTTTCTGCGATGATGATTTTTGCGGTATTGATAAAAAAGTTTGTAGGTATAGTTATTGAATTTTTATTCAACAACCAAGTTCATTAAGTCAATAAAAATAGTTGTTGCCCCAAATAATTTTTTTTTGTAAAATGTTTACGTGGTGAATAAATAAAACAAAATGTTTTTCGAATCTTTATTTATTTATTCATTAATTATCATGTGCTAAATTCCCAATTTTTATTCTTTGATAAATATGTTTACTAAAATTAATTGTTGGTGGAATAGCTAGCTCCTATCCGCATTTCGATGGTTTCTTAAGCCAGATCATCAGGGAACCTTTTTCCAAAGACTTTAAAAAAAACTAAAGATTTTATACTGGTAAGCGAATGAGAATTACAAACACTGAAGTCCAATTTGGAACGATATCAAAGCTATTAAAAATTAAAAAGAGTTGTAAAAAATGACTTTTCTTTGATTTAAAATTTTTTTTTTTATTGACTACGAAGAAATAGTTAATTATTTCATTATCTATATATATAAAATTGTAACGTTACTGACTGACTGACTGACTCACTGATTCATCATCGCACAGCCTAAACTTGTGCCAGGGCTTGGTCTCTTCCCAAATCGATCCAATAAGACGGGATTTTGGGAAATTCGAATGTTTACGGGGTAAAAAAGGGTAAATTCAGTAACCTTATATCTCTAAAACTAAAAGAGATACAAAAAAATTTAATACTAATCGTTGTTCTTTAGAAAAATAAGCAGACAGGTGTCTGGTACTTTTTGGAAATTCAGCCCTTTAACGGGGTAAACGGGTAAAACCTGTATTTTGGTACTTTTCTGTCACCGCATCTATCTTTTAAACCCATAAACATAGAAATAAGGGTTATATCACATTTGAAACTTATCTAAAAAATCCAAATACAAATTCGGTACTTTTTCGAAATTCGGACGTTTAAGGGGTAAAAAGCGTAACTATTTTTGGTACTTTTCTTATTAAATATTTTTTTTATTTATTGACATAAACGTATTAAATTATGGGCTCCCACTACAATATTGAAATTTTTTATGCTTCAATGGGGGAGAAAAAAGTACCAAAAAGGGGAAATAGGGAGTAAATGGGTAAAATCTGTATTTTGGTAGTTTTTTGTCACCCCACCTATCTTTTAAATCCATAAACATAGAAATAAGGGTTGTATCACATTTGAAACTTATCTAAAAAATCCAAATACGAATTTGGTACTTTTTCGAAATTCGGACATTTAAGGGGTAAAAACCGTAACTATTTTTGGTACTCTTTTACAAAAAATTTTATTTTTATTCATAAATTTAGTACTTATTGTTGTTCAATAAAAAAAATAAGCGGACAGGTGCCTGGTACTTTTTTGAAGTTCGGCCTTTTTGGGAAGTAAACGGGTAAAACCTGTATTTTAAAACTTTTTTGCTATGCCATCTATCTTTAAAACCAATAAACATTAAAATAAAAAATATATCAGATTCATAACTTATCTAAAAAATACAAATACAAATTTGATGCGTTTCGAAATTCGAACGTTTAAGGTGTGAACTCGTACATAATTCTGTTATTTTTGTTCCAAAACATTTTTCTTCATCTACCTATCTATATATATAAAATTGTAACGTTACTGACTGACTGACTGACTGACTGACTGACTGACTGACTGACTGACTGACTGATTCATCATCGCACAGCCTAAACGCCTGAAGCTAAAAACTTGAAATTTGGACCAGGGGTTGGTCTCTCCCCAAATCGATCCACTAAGACGGGATTTTTGGAAATTCGAATGTTTAGGGGGTAAAAAAGGGCAAAAACGGGTAAATTCGGTAACTTTATATCTCTAAAACTAAAAGAGATACAAAAAAAATGTAATACTTATCGTTGTTCTTTAGAAAAATAAGCGGACAGGTGTCTGGTACTTTTTGGAAATTCAGCCCTTTAACGGAGTTAACGGGTATAACCTGTATTTTGGTACTTTTTTGTCACCCCATCTAGCTTTTAAACCCATAAACATAGAAATAAGGGTTATATCACATTTGAAACTTATCTAAAAAATCCAAATACGAATTTGGTACTTTTTCGAAATTCGGACGTTTAAGGGGTAAAAAGCGTAACTATTTTTGGTACTTTTTTTATAAAACATTTTTTTTTATTTATTGACATAAACGTATTAAATTATGGGCTCCCACTACAATATTGAAATTTTTCATGCTTCAATGGGGAGAAAAAAAGTACCAAAAAGGGGATATACGGAGTAAACGGGTAAAATCTGTATTTTGGTACTTTTTTGTCACCCCATCTATCTTTAAAACTAATAAACATAGAAATATAACCCTTATCACATTTGAAACTTATCTAAAAAATCCAAATACAAATTTGGTACTTTTTCGAAATTCTGACGTTTAGGGGGTAAAAACCGTTACTATTTTTGGTACTTTTTTACAAAACATTTTTTTTTATTCATTGACATATACGTATTAAATTATGGGCTCCTACTACAATATTGAAATTTTTTATGCTTCAATGGGGAGAAAAAAGTACCAAAAAGGGGAAATACGGGAAATGTTATTTCTTACTTTAGGTTTTGGTTCCACAACTGACAATTTTTTTAATTATCGTTAATATTGGACCTAGAAACATAAACTTCAACATGCAATGTCCTAAGTAGATAAGAACCTCTGAGGGTACTTTTTGGTATTTTTTGATCTTTAACTGGTACTTTTTTAATTTCCATTAGTATTAGACCTAGAAATGTAAAACTAAACATGCAAAGTCCTAAGTGAATAAGAATTTGTTAGAGGGATCTTTTTGGTACTTTTTCATTCTATAACTGGTACTTTTTTAATTTTCGTTAAAATTAGACCTATTGACATAAAATCAAACATGCAAGGTCATGAGTGAATGAGAATTCGTTAGAGAGGCTTCTTGGTACCTTTTGGTCTTGAACTGGTACTATTTGAAGTTCCGTTAGTATTGGACCTAAAATCATAAAATTCAACATTAAATGTCCTGAGTGGACAAGAACCTATTAGAGGGATCTTCTTGGTACTTTTTTGTTTTTTAACTGGTACCTTTTTTATTTTCGTTAATATTGGATCTACAAACATAAAATTAAAAATGCAATGCCCTGAGTGAGTGAGAATCTGTAAGAGGGGCTTTTTGGTACTTTTTGTTATTTACCAGTTACTTTTTGAATTTCCGTTAAAATTGTTCCCAAGTGAATGAGAATCTGTAAGAGTGGTTTTTTGGTACTTTTTCGTACTGTATTATTTGCCAACAGGTACTTATTAAATTTTTGTTAGTATTGCAGCTACAAACATAAAATTAAACAAGCAAAGCGTTGAATGAGCATCTGTAAGAGGCAATTTTTGGTACTTTTTTGTACTTTATTTTGTGCTTTTATTGTTAGTCATTAAATAAAAAAGAGAACAGGTGTCTGGTACTATTTCGAAATTCGGCTCTTTTAGGGAGTAAAAGTGTAAAACCTGAATTTTGGTTCTTTTTTGTCCCCCATCTACCGTTTAAATCAATACACATAGAAATAAAAATTATATAAAATTCGTAACTTATCTAAAATATGCCAAGTGAAAATGTTGTTCTTTTTCTGAATTCGAACGTTTAAGGGGTAAAAATCGTACGTAATTTTGTTACTTTTCCCAAGATATTTTTTCTTCATCTATTTATTTTCATTGCACAGCCTAAACGCCTGAAGCTAAAATGTTGACATTTGGACCTGAGGCAGGCCTCTCGCCAAATCGATCACGCTGACCTCATATCTGCCAAGCTAAAGGAGATACAAAAAAATTTAATACTTATTGTGGTTCAATAAAAAAAAGGCGGTGAAAACGGAAATTCGCTAACCTCATATCTGCTAAACTAAAAGGGATACCAAAAAATTTAAACCTATTCTTGTTCATTAAAAATAAGCGGACAGGTGTTTAGCACTTTTTTTTAAAAAAATAAGGAGTAAACGGGTAAAACATGAATTTTAAAACTTTTTTGCTATACCATCTATATTTTAAACCAATAAACATTAAAATAAAAAATATATCACATTCGTAACGTATCTAAAAAATACAAATAAATATTTTCGAAATACGAACATTTAGAGGTACAAATCGTTCCATTACAAAGTAGCGGGTTTAAACCTAGAAACATAAGCTTTGGCGTAAAAATATGTCCACATAAGAAAAAGGGGCGCTAACGAAGTAGCGGGTTAAATGCTAGTATAATATAAAAATGTAAAGTTACTGACTGATTCATCATCGCACGTCCTAAACGCCTGAAGCTAAAATGTTGAAATTTGACCGGGAGGTTGGCCTCTCGCTAAATCGATTCCCTAGGATGGGAGTTTTTAAAATTTTTATGGTTAGAGGTTAAAAATGCTAAAAACGGGTAAATTCCCTAACCTCATGTTCATCAAAAAAATAAGCGGATATGTGTCTGGTACTTTTTTGAAATTCGACCCTTTTGGCGAGTAAACGGATAAGACTTGTATTTTAATACTTTTTTGCGACGCAATCTATCTATTAAACCAATAAACATTGAAATAAAAAAATATCATATTCGAAAAGTATCTAAAAAATACAAATAAAAATTTGGTACATTTTCGAAATTCGAACGTTTAAGAGGTGAAAATCGTAACTATTACAAAGTAGCGGGTTAAAACCTAGAAACATAAACTTTGGCGTAAAAATATGTCCACGAAAGAAAAGGAGACGCTAACGAAGTAGCGGGTTAAATGCTAGTTAAATATGTTTTATTGAGTGAAATTTTACAAAGTGCAATTTTGATTAATTTTTTATTTGAATCAAATAAAAAGATTGTTGACCTAAAATTTTATTTTTAACAAACTGTGCTGTTAAAAATTTTCTTGAGATCATTTTTCTGTGCAGGGAGCATACCAGAAATGAATATTTTCCTGGAATAAATTCTTTTTCCACACAGAAAAAATTAAAAAATATCTCTAATCACCAAATGTATAACAAATTCGTAATATCAAGCAAACAAGCTGTTGATTTTGCATCTATTACCAAAACGATTATATTGACTACTAAAAATTTTAAAATTGTGAATATTTTTTCAATTAATGATTTTTTTAATTTCAATTAAAAAAATGGTCAAAAAACTTTGCCATTTCAAACAATGTGCTAATTTATTTAATTAAATATTGACAATTCCCAACAACAATTCTACAAGCTTGAATTCTTTTATTTTAAACGCAAAAATCAATTAATATTTTTTGATAATTAATTAATTTTTTAATTAAAAATAATTACTATTGTGGTTATTTTATTGAACTGTTAATGGTTTTTAATCCAAATTTCGATATTTTAATTAGGCTTAAGTTCATTGAATTTAATTTTCATTAAATTTTTTTTATGAAGACAGGAATTTTACAACATGAAATTAATTAAAATTTATTGATAATTTTTCATTCTTGACTGAGCTGAGAATTGAACCCAGGCTTTCACGGACAGGTTGCCCTGACTAGTTTCGATTGTAACCACACAATCTCTTTGGAGGGGGATGACGTCAATTGTCAAACATCATCAATCTTTAAACCAAATGGTATTTTACCTTGATAGATCGAAATTTGCTTTTGAATGAATGATTATCTATTTAATTGATATACATGTTCTTCCTATCTTCTGTTTTTCGTACTTTTTTGTCAAGAATTCTTCTTGAAATCCAAAGTACATTTTTTGTTGTTTTTCATGTTTTTGCCTTTCCTTTTCTTGTTGACCTTTTTCAGCACAACTTGAAGGACAAATGTAAACATAGCTCATGCCTTAGCTGTTAACAATAATTAGTATTGTGGTTATTTTTAAAATTTATTTCACAACAACTTAAATATGTATTAATGAAATCAAAATTATATTTTTAATTTTCTTTCAACTAATAAAATAATTGATTCAATTATCCCACTAATTGAATTTAAATACTTTTTAAACCAGTTTTTTAATTGATAAAAAATTTTTCTGTGCATTAGGTGTGTCTAATTAAGATATATTCATTTCCATATCATTTACAGTCCAAAGTTGGTTTCTGGGATATTTTTATTATTATTTTTGATAATGCAAAAGTTATAAATACAGAATATGTAACAAATTCATGCCTTTTTTGGAGCTTCCAGCAAGCACAAAGAGGATACATTTAATATCATATATTAAAATTTTAATTGTATATGTAAAAATTCTCCAACTGATACTCGTATCTGGCGCCAAATGTCCTACTTGTAGCCAAAATAATGTTTTCTAACATTTCCGCCTCAGTGGATCTGCGCCACGTTAGCTTCGAACGTCCTCCTCTGTTTCTCGCACCTTGTAGTTTACATTGGATACTATCTTCAGTGATATTTTTATTTGTATTTCTCAGAATGTGACATAAAATTCAAAATAAACTTCTTCGAATAATCACAGCAGCTCCCTTGGTATGTTGAAAACTCAAATATCCACAAGGATCTCAATGAGCCTTTCGTTAAAACTATGATGACGAAATATGCAGTATCATATTTAAAAAGGCTTGAACTGCATCCAAATCTACAAGCTTGAAATATTTAAAATTATGGTGGCCTCACCCGCTTAAGGAGAAGAGACCCTGCAGCACTCACCCAGCGGGAAAATGTAAACAATAGGAATAGAGAATGTAACTAATACATATCTTGTATAATATTTGATTCCAGAATTCATTATTATTAACACAGAACATGTCCTAGGATTGTAGTAAATTATTTTAACGCAGCCTGCGCATGAATGAATTAAATTATCCTTTGTAATAAAAATTAGTAGGCGAAATAAAGGCAGCAAAAATAACGGATTATTGTTAAGAACATATCGCTCATTTACTTCAACAACGTCATAACTCAAAATATGGCATTTTGGCGTTAGTGATGCAAAATTGTTCGCTATGTTTTTCTTTATATTGGATATAAAATTCATCTTTATATCTTTTATACTTTCTCCGTTTGCAGAGAATGTGTCGGATTTTTTTTCTAAGTGGTTAGAGCAAATTAAAAACTTTGAAGGGGTTTATCTCGAAATGGATTTTTTTGAGTTATGACGTTGTTGAAGTAAATGAGCGATATGTAAAAGAAAAACACGAATAATAGTCACGAACAGAAACAATACATTCCTTGTTTTGCAAATGTGGGAATATACTTGGTAATCAATGCATCATTATTGTTTCAGATAATATCACCTTCTCGATTCAAATGAATGCATTATTATTCTCTTGAAAATAATACATTATTTTTTTTTAGTTATTTCTGTAATCAATTCCTTATATTCCCGCTGGGCACCCAATCAGAAGAGCGATAAACACCTACATATGTGCACAGAAACCGTGATGTGACGAAAATTTTTGTCTGGCACTGACAGGACATAAAATTTATTTGATTAATTATTGTTAGTTAATATTTAATATATGAAGATTCAATAAATAAATAATGAAAGGGAAAAAAAGGATGTGACCATAGCGAATAGGAACCTTTTTTCCATCCACTATGAATCGTTGGTATATTTATAGATCTAATACCTTCTGGAGATTTCCTAGACTACGAGGGCGGATCAATAAGTCCGTGACTATTCGAACTTCCCTCGTAGTTATATGAAAAAAAAATTTAGTTTTCAACATAATCTCATTTTAGCTCAATACACTTAGTCCAACGTTTCTCCAATTTGTGTATGCCTTTCAAAAAAATAGGATTTTTCGAGGTCACTGGGGGCTAAATCCGGAGAATATGGAGGATGAGGTACCATTTCGTAGCCCAATTCATGTAATTTTGTCATTGAAACTGCACACGTGTGCACCCGTGCATTATCTTGATGAAAAAGATCTTTTTTCTTGGGGTGGGGTCGTTTTATTAAAATCCACGTTAAATCGGTCCAATAAGTTGGCATAATATTCGCCGTTTATTGTTTTTCCCTTTTGAAGGTAATCGATGTGGATTATTCCGCGTGCATCCCAAGAAACGGTTACCATCACCTTATTGGCCGACAAACTTACCTTGGCCTTCTTCGGAGCCGGTTCACCTGGAGAAACACATTGTTTAGACTACTGCTTGGTCTCCAAAGTGTTGTAATGGATCCATGTTTCATCCACAGCTACAAAATGCCGCAAAAACTAATTCGAACTGCGGTTAAGCAACTCCAAACAATCCTTTGAAGTTGTCACACGATTACGTTTATGGTCAATTGAGAGCAAACGCGGCACCCATCTTGCAGACATGGCTGATCATTTAAAATCGAAGCCACACTGCCATATAAAATGCCTATGGCATCAACAATCTCACGCAATTTTACTCTTCGTTCGGCCAACACCATATCGTGAATTTTTTTGACATTTTCGGGTGTATTGACTTCAATTGGCCGTCCAGAACGTTCAGCGTCATTTGTACTTGTGCGACCAGAACGAAAGTCAGTAAACTACTTTTTTACCATTGAAATCGATCGTGCAGAGTCCCCGTAGTATTTATCAAGCTTTTCCTTGGTTCGATTGACGTTTTTTTTTCGCAAAAAATAATATTTAATGAGCACTCGAAATTCACTTGTTTCCATTTTTAAAAAAAATCTACGAGGTTGTATGTTTTGGACAGCTGTTAAACGCAAAATAAATGACGGAACTTGCTCAAAACTTGACAGTAGTCTTTTAAAAGGTGGTACTTGATGGGAGCAGTGTTGCATTTCATATAACTACGAGGGAATTTAGAAAAGTCACGGACTTATTGATCCGCCCTCGTACGTTTTAGTTTTGTTTGCTACGTAAAATTTTCCCTAAACACAAGTTTCCCTTCCTACAATGTGACCAAACCGAATAGGAATCTTTTTTCCAGGCAGTCAGACTAGATTGTATATGTTTTCAGTATTTAAACTGTTCCTCAAACACAGCTCTTCCAGAAAGTTCCAAAGTCTTTTCTTTCATAAGGTTGCAGCTTAGTGCTCATGATTCAAAAATAACTCATTTAAGGCAAGGATAAATACGCTTCAAATCTAATATTAAAAGTCCATCAAACTTTTTTATGATAGTCAAAGTATTTATATCTCTAGTATCCAACGATAAAACATACCGGCCACAGTACAGGTTTTTTATTTAATTATAATTTATTTTATGGATTTAGACATTCTTTTATTAAAAAAGGCATATGTTTTGAACAGAAGAATTTATCGTAAAGCCTCAAGGCCTCAAGATCTCAGAGGTGTTATAAGTTTATATTTATAATTTTGTTTTATCTGGTCAAAAATCATTTCGTCCCGCCAATATTTGGCTCAATTAAATGCTAGACTGTTCAAGACCTCTTGGTCTTGGATTTAAAAAAAACCTTTACGGATATACAGACCAGTATGCCGCTCAGTTTAAAACTCTGCATCATGAATTGAGAACAATTCACTAAACGAGTCGTCTATTTTCTATGTTGAACAAGAGAACGGGCTTCCGTTGCATAAAACTATCTATATAAGTCAAACATGGATTAGTCTTCCCAAACATGGATGAGTAAAAAAAAAAAATATTAGAAAAATCAAAATCGGTTTTTATGCTTCCAAACTTAATGAAGGTGGTTTGTCTGGTTCTCAGACAAAAAGCGAAATCTTCAATTTCCACATCATTAAGATGTTAGTAAGACGCACAAGTAAGATCGATCCTAAACTTTGTGTGCATTTTCAACCTCTTAACTTAAAATACCATCTATAGCATTCTTAAAAAAAACTCTTTGTTGTAACATCAAAGTTACCGCATTTACTTGTCTAAAAAACTAACAAATTTATTTACACGACAACAACATTAAAAACACAAAAAACAAACTCTCCTAATATGAACATTGAGGATATTTTTACTTTTTTAAAGCTTTTGTAATGTTTGTACTTCGATTGCTGCTAAAAATATTCAGTAAATAAAAATATCTCAGAACTGCCACTACTGGCTGAATAAAGAAAAAACAGAACTGGGTAAATTATAAAAAAAAAAAAAATTTAAACCAAACAAACATTTTTACCATGTAATAAACAAACCAAACATAAAACCGGCGGCAAAGTGCCAGAAATAGTTGTGGCAGTATTTCCATGTACTACCAGTCATGCTTAAATATGCCACATTTCCAACTACTACTGCCTTCAGTTAACAAGAACACTCACAAATATGATGTTGTTGTCTCTCTACTTAGGAGTAAGTAGGAGCGGCTCTAAAAAAGAGTAAGTTATGATGTGTATTTATGCTCGTATTTGAAATCAAACCAAAAACAACAACAAGAAATGGGGGACAGATTGTAATGTTTGTCCAACTGACAGACAAAAGACGGAATGACATACAGATGCTGCTAAATAAAAAAAATATTTTACTACTAATGGGCTTAAGTAAATAAAACTAAACAGGAATAAATAGGATTTTAGGCTTAAGTACCATAAAAAGGCATAGCAATGTAGAGGTCTAAATAATCGGCTGAATTTAAAGTTTTTAGTTTAAATGTCATTTTGTGTTACTAAGGAAATGAGGTGTAGGATTGGTATGACTATGATTGCATTCGAACAGCTTATTTCTTTGATATACATACTGGTTGTTTTCGAGGCAGACACAGTTTCCTTGGAAGAACGTTAGATCGGTCAGGAGAAAATTGGTTTTCTTTTTGTAATTGCAATACATGATCTCCTTTAGTAAAAGCATGCATTCTACAGAGCGAAGGTAAAAGGTAAAACATCGATTTTTGTTTCAATGTCCATCACTAAATAGCAGGGTATTCATTTAATCGGGCTTTTGCTCTAATCTGTTAATCGCTCGATTAATTAACCGAGGTTTTGGTTTAATCGGTTAATTTTGTAATTGATCGGTTAACTAATTAACAAAGTTTTTTATTATTATGAAATTAAGTAATTTCAATAATAAAAATGCATAAATTATTTTTTATTTGGAGTTTATTAAATTATTTATTATTATTATTAAAAAAAAAAAACAATAACATAACAATTCTTGATCTAAAATGAGCAAACAAAAAAATAATTTATAAATATGTTATACATAGTTTTTAATTAATACATAAATATTTTGTAGTAATTAGAAAATAATCTGTAAGATAATTGTATTAGTTATTTCAATAGTTTAAGGAGACCTTAAAAAATAATCTTTTAGAAAAATTTTTAGGATTTAAGCGATTCTTTTCTTTAGTTTTGATAAAACTTGACTTGAACAAATTCTTTCACTTCTCGTTGATGTTGGAGAAATCGAAAGCAACACATAATACAGAATATCTAATTACACAGTCATTTTCCTGGATTTCTCTAAACGTACAAAATCTTCCATTAGAGTCCTGCTTTAATTTTTTTTAATATTTAACTCTTCTAATTGTTTCGGTTAATTTTGTTAAAAGATTGATATGAGAAAATATGAATAGAAAAAATAACTAAACACATACGGCCATGTTCTGAAAATCTTAATCGTGTGAAATTTAAATCGATATAGATTTTCAATTGAAGCGATTCCTGATTGCAAAAGTAGTTTAGGTAGCGGAAAGCATGAGATATAGAACAGGACATATTTTTGTGAACTTTGAACACGGTAGAGTTTCCAAATTAGGTTCGATTTCAATTCCACACGATTTCGATTTCCAGAACATTCCCGATACATTTAAAAAGTACGTGAAACAAAAAGCAGTTGGCAGCAAACGCTTTTTTAAAATTAAGATCACTTAAATCCTTCTTTTCTATAAAAAAATATTTTCTAAACACATACCTTTTGTATATGAGACGAAACAAATAATTATAATGACAAAAAAAAAATGTGTTATACCAAAAAAAAATTCCGCTAAATCGGTTAATCGACTGCAAATAACCGGTTTAATCGTTAATAGAAAAAGTCAATTTTAAATTAACCGATCAGTTAATCGGGTAGTAATTAATCGGTTAACCGCTTAACGGTATGAATAACCGAATGAATACCCTACTAAATAGCAAGGTTGTCAGTTTATCCATTATTTCCGGCTAAATCTGGCGTTTTTTTCATCTAGCCATAAAATAATACTTAGACTTTATCTAGCCGGAAGATCTAGCCATTTTTTTCTTTCTTCATAACCATTCTTTTTTCATTTTTGTAATATTTTTTTTTTAACAGTTTTTTTTTGGCATTTTCTTATTTAATGTGCTGTTATAACTTTGATGTTAATATACCTTTCATAATTTCAAATTCAAACAATATCCTTTACCTCAAATTTTAACAAGTTATTTATTATTTGAACTTAACTTTTACCTACCCGGGAGAATGCCTTTGCCTTTAACATATTTCTCACTTTCCGTTAAAGCAATATTGCAATAGTCTAAAACTTTTTATACGTGGAACTAAATCCTATCTTTAACTATAGGCAAGTTGTTATAATTTCCTTAGTGTGGCTTATCGTTTTGGTCCACTTTTTGCATAATATCAAATAGTTTTGATATGTATTGTTCTGTACCGCAACTTGTTCGTCGTTTTCGAAAAAATAATAAAACTATGATATTTTCTGAAGTTTTTCCACATTATACTGGGCATCTAAGTGGATGCATTTGATTTTCAACAATTATTCTTGGATTTTGGGTGCCCCATATTTCGAAATTTTGTTTATTCACATTACCGTTGAGTTGAAAATGGGACTCGCCGCTCAATATTCGATATGATCTTTGTGTTTGAATAATCGAATGTTGACTTTCATAATAAATTTGGTTTTTTGCTCTGTGCTGAGTCTTTCCATCATAAATTTCCCAGGTTTTTTTAAGTTAATCTTTAATACCCTTCACATATCGTAATGCATCGTCTGAGAGCACTCACCCGCTGACACAAATTATCGACCAGAATTTAAAAAAAATATATCTTGTTAATTTTTCGTTTAAACGAACACTCTACACATTAAAAAAAAACAAACAACAGCGGTTTCTATGACAAATGCTCAGTTTTGCTCATATCTCAGTCATTTATGAACCGATCTGGTTGGATTTCAATAGCAAAATTTAACGGAGCATATGGGCATTTCCTGGGGTCGCGAACGTACGTTCCTACGCTTTTGATGTACAAATAATATAGAAAACAAAACTTTTCCTAGCATTTTTTTTCGAATCGATAGCATTTTGGTAGCTCTATGTTTAGTGCAAAAGATGGATTCCATTGAGTATAAGTTTTCATGATGGTAGTTATAAAAATGTGGTAACTAATGTACGATAAATAGAAATCAACTTTGGCTGACAGTAGTGAAATGCAAAAATCTGCAAAATGGAAAGGAATATTCAAAAGTGATTAATATGTTTTAAAAGTGTAATAATGTCGGTCTCTCTCCAGTATTTATACAATAAATATATTGGTTTTTGTTTAATTGGCTTAAGTACCTGTCGCGAACGTACGATTTTTCCATATTTTTTAACCGCTAAAGGCTAGTTTTCACGGTAATACAATGTATTACGACTTTGTAGAATCAAAATATTATGAAATTCTCTCCGTGTTTAAAATAAAAAAAAATCTCTTGTAAGTATTTTTGATGTTTACACGGATGGTAGAAGTAAAATAAAAGCGAAGATATTAAACAGCCGAGTTAATAACAAAAAAGCAGATGGCTGCAGTTTTACAATATTTAAAAAAACAACATGAACATTTCCTGAGTTGATTTTTGTTGTTTTTATAATTTTATAAAAATGTTACAACCTTCAATATATTCTGTTAAAATGCGACTCTGGTGTGATGAGAATACATTTACCGACCGCTTGTCAAATTTTGTATCCGTATTCTCTCTTACTTAAAGCATTTTGCTTTTAAATGATAAAATTTTTCTCATTCTACATTATTTTTGGAGATGTCGACATACATTGTGTTACCGAGTAAACTAGCCTTAATTAACCGTAAATCGCTTTTTTTTTTGTTCTCATTACACTTTTCTCTTAATTGATTGCAATAGGGAGATTTTGAAGGAATAGTGCAAATATAACATATTTTTTGCATGTAAAATAATTAAATATAAAAATGTCGGGTGCGTTCGTAAATGCATCACTGCGCTGCATCAGAAAAGCAAACTTTTTTAAATGCCGATAAAAAAGAAATTATAATTTTTTTTATTGTGTGACTATTGTTTTTGTAGAGTATTTGACAATTTTTTGGTCCATATCTGATTCATTGAAGTATATATAAACATTTGAAATCACTGATGCAGCGCAGTGATGCATTTACGAACGTACCCGTCTTTAGAAGTAGCTTAAAAAGAAATTTTCCAGTTTCCAGCCCAATTTTTTCAAGTAAAACAGCTGCGATATACTATGAAACCAGTCTATTATTAGACTTTTCTTATAATTATAAACAATAAAACACATTTTATTTTTTCATCCTGGTTGACCATTCGGAGGAAATGCCCATATGTGACAGAAATATATAACAACCAAGTCCCCATAATTTCTGGGGTATTCCGAAAACAAATTTCACCACAAACATCGTTAAATCAACTTCGCTACCAATAAGGTCGCAGAATATTTGAGGGGTATAGATGCAAAGACTGCAATCTCCACATTTATAGTTTTCGTAATAAATAGTAAAAACCTCTAGCTCAAAGTATATTCATACTTATTTATTGTATGTAATGCTGCTCAGTAATTCAGTATATGAGGAAGATATGACGCAAGTTTCAACCAAATGGAAATAGCGGTTTACTGAAAATTATAATAATAAAATTGGAGACTGCTGTGTTTGCTTTAACCAAATGGAGATTGCTGATTTTGCATTAATCGAATATGGATTTTGTTTTGTTTGATTTGAGATAAATCCAGCCTTTAGACTTTTAAGCAAAGAACTTAAATTATTATGAAATCAAATTTTCAATTATGGTGCTTCTACTATGAATTCATATTCATAACAACTCAGCTACGTAATTACGACTAATGACAAAGTTACTGAGCTACCTAAACAAGGGCCGGTGGGTGTCGAATTCGCCTTCTAAAGGTTTTTTTTCGTATAAACTTTATGCAAATGAAAAGTTTTGACATACAAAAAACGCTTGCCGCTCTCATTTAGGTAGCTGAGTTATAAAATGAACATTAAATCTAACTGTTTCATATTAAAAAGAAATTTTTAAAAGAAACAGAATAATAAAAATGGCATGCATTGCCGAAAATAGTTGAGAGAAAAGCAGCTAAACAAGCTGTGATCATGGCAAAAACAACAATCTCCAATGGACATTGCCGTTTTTACGTCAATTCTTAATTTTTAAACATACTTTTTTATGTGATAAAAGTGTATCTGGTAATACCATATTCACTAATCGGAAGCATCCATTAAATACAAGTAAAAGGTATTATTGCTTACGTTTGTGAAAAAAGTGGAGATTGTAGCCTTTGCAGCTATACCCCTCATATATACTTTACAAGGTCTAACATCTATATTGTACCAATTACAAACAGAATGAATGACATACTCACATATGCCATTTTCTCCTTTGGTGAATGATATAAAAAAGTATGCACTTAGTAAACCATTACGTTATTTACGCGCCACCCTACACAGAAAGAAATTCTCCAAAATGTTTCACTAATTGAAGCATTAATCAAAAATAAAATCAGTTTTAGTAAAAAATTTAACCAAGTGAACTAAACGTTTAATCATGTGAATTAAACGTTTAATCAAGTGAATTAAACGCCTAATCAAGTAAATTAAACGTTTAATTGATACTATTAATACATATGTTTACTGGTGAAAATTAAATTAACTTTTTAACTATTATTACAAATTTTTAATTGAAATCAATTTTTATTTTTTTCTGTGTATGGGGAGACTTAAGACGATAAGAAGTGTTTGTATCTATAATTATGGTATCAGATCTTTTTTTAAACATCGATAAATTTTCTAATTCCGACGATTTTCAAATAAGTTCAAAAACCTATAAATATTAAATATCAAAAAACGATTTTAATCACTTAAAAATCACAAAGCCATTAAAACCCCCACGAGAAACTAAGAATTTTTATTTTCAGCACTTGTAATTTGGTTATTAAATTAAAGAACAAATAAATCATTCTAAATGTACTTTAATGAATTCCATTTACCCTGTGTGGTAATGAATAGCAAAAATTTCATATTCATTTTATACAAAACTGTATGAATGTGTCTGTTTTAGTAAGTATCTGTGTATTAATCTTAACCTACATTTGCACCTTAGAGTTAAATAACAGCACAAAATACAAAAAAAAGCGAAGCAAAAATAAAAACTAAAAAAATATAATTAACACGCAATTGCTGCATTCAAATAAACAAGCAATAAAATGAATTAACCCTCAAATGGAGTGTCAAAATAATTTTGGACTGTTAAACAGTTAATAAAAAAAAAGTATATCTTAGAGGTTACAAAGCTAAGTCATTAAAGGTGTATACTTTAAGGGGCACTCAAACAGTAATTTCTTATAAAACTTTTAATCTTAAATATCAATTTCATTACTCTGAAATATTCAGCTGTTACAAAATTGTGTTTAACGAGAACAATTGTCTAATTATTCTTGATTATAATAATTTAAAAAATAAATAAATATAGATGGCATTTACACGATGTCTTTTTAGACATGTCTGTTTTTCTTCATACTCTTTTGAACATGCTACCAAAATCATTTTGCGTTTACACGATGTCTTTACAATCATGTATTTTTTCATGTCTAATTTTCCTTTTATACATATTGAAAAACATGAAAAATCATATTAACAAACACGAAAACTCATTTCGTGCGTGCATAGCAGCCACCCTTTCTTCTTTAGCACGATTGCCTTCAAACGTCTAACAAACGTGTTTGTTAGACATGTCTGAAAAGAGATCGTGTAAATGCCCCCATATTGTTTATAGTTTTTGCTTGAAAGGGTTAAAGAATCGGTGACTTGTATGTTAACAAAATGTTTTGCAATTGAAGTTACTCAGGAGTTTATAACACTTTGGCTCCGGTTGCAAAGATTGTATAACTGACAACCTTCTCAGTAATAAATTAACTTAGTTAAAAAAAAACTGCAATTTTAAATGACATTGAGTTTTAGTTGCATTTATATTTCTTTTGTAAATGTGAATGTAAACACAATTAAACTCATACAGACTTTTGTATTTCCATATGTACGATTCTTATTTTTTATTTATGATCAACCTAAACTGAAAAAATTACAGCTAAAGAAAAAAGTAAACTTTAAAAAAAAAAAAAAAAAGTTTAATGATTGATTCTTAAAATTGTTTTAAACACATTCGCGAAGTGTTTTTATATTAGGAATTAGATCTGTAGCTAAATTATTAAAAAAAATTTTAAGCTGAAAGGTCAAATATGGCTAAACTAGCTCCTTAAATCCTTTGGAAACTAAAGGGCATAATAAACCACACAAATTGCTTGGCAAACATGTCAAAATATTACGTTTGTACAAATATTTTGTGTTGTTAATTGGGGGTTTTGCTGTTTGGACAAACATTTGAAGCAATGTTTGCAGAAATATTAAAAAATTTTAATATTTGGCAGACATGTTGGATATTTGCCAAACTTTTTGTGGTGTCTAGTGCTAAAATACATCATTTAAGCGAATACTTTGCAGAGTAAAGACGTAGAAGAAGAAGCAATAAAATCATTTTCAGCCGTAAATTCTAATTTTTTTAGCAGCATTGTTTGCTCCAAAACAGTTTTTTATTTAGAGCACTCTTTACTACAAATTTTTTTCTTTATTTTATATTTCTTCTGCGCTTTAAACAAATAGCGAGCGAAATTGCCGCAGCACAATCGACGTCAGCATTCATTGAAAGCAAAATAAAAATGAAAAATTAACGTTTGTACGAAATATGATTGTGCTGTTTATTGGCAAACAGAAGCAAAAACCCAGGGCATGTTTGCCAAGCAATTTGTGTGGTTTATTATGCCCTTAAGCTATTTATCATTCAACGGCATTAAAAAAAACTTGTTTTCTTAAATATTCTGAACTGATTCCCAACCAGGTTATAAAATCCTTAGGAATTGGGCTTCTTATAAACTGAGAAAAGCAAATACACAGCTACAAGATGGATTATTGCTGTACTAGTTCTTTGAGTTATTTTGAAGAGCGAACATTTCTAAGTTAGTTTTCTATACCCTTTTTAACTACCCTAAGGGAAAGGGAACTAACACCAAAATTGTCAAGTGACTATTCTAAAGTGGTAGATACCGGTTCTAGTTCTAACACTTTATATGAAGGGGAATTGTCACTTTAACATGGCGAAGTCCTAGGAGGCGGTTAATTGACACCTTTTTGATACTTTATAAAAGGTCACAGAAAAAACCTAAATGGACACATTTAATTTCGATTTTAATCATGTCTGTCGCAGATAATGTCCCGAGTCAACCATGTTAATATGATAGATCCTCTTCATTTAAAGTAATAAAACCAGAGAGAATCAGCCACTCTACCCGCACAAAATCCAGTCACATGACTACTTTTGTGTCAATTACCTTTCCTCTGGAGTAACTACACTTTAAGCACATTATTACTAGTTAAGTGATATGTCTTATTTTCACTTATCACAATTCGTTCCTATTTATTGTAATATTGTATTCACATGTCACGGGATAAGTGCTTTAGAAACAATTGACACAAATTTCCCGCAGCGTAGTTCTTATAAAAACTTTCAGATTTTTATCTTTAGAATCGGTTTGCTATAAATCTGGTAAAATAAATTGCTCAGTTAGAAAAGTCAGTGTTGCTGAATTAGTTCTTTAAATTGCTAAACTAGTTCTGCAACTAAAAGAAAACTAAAGGGCTAAGATTTAAAAAAAAATTTAAGTAGTTCAAATATCGAATATTATAAAACTTGTTTTCTTAAATGTTCTGAACTATTTTCCACCAAACTTACAGAATTCTTTATAATCGGTATTCTTATAGACTGGAAAAAGTAAATAAAGCTAACAATTTTAATATTGCTCTACTAGTTCTTTTAATTATTTTAATGACTAAATATTTCTCTATATTCTGGCTTAACTAGTTCTTGCAAAATATATCCGATTTTTATCTTTAGAATTAGTTTGCTATAATCGATCGGGTATAAGGTTCAGTGTTGTTGAAATAACTCTTTAAAGATCGAATATTTCTGAATTGGTTCTTATTGTTTTCAACTAGTTCTTTGTTATTAATCTGATACATTTATATATTTAGATATAGTTTTAGAAAATTTAGTTTTAATGTACTAGGTCTTTTAAATTCCTTAAAAATTCGAACATTACTCACAGAAAAAAAATTAAAAATGGTCTTTAATCACCAAATTAATAGAATCAAGCAAACAATTTGTTAATTTTGGACTTATTGCCAAAATGATTTTGTAGATTACAAAAAATTGTAAAAATTTAAAATTGTGAACAATTTTTTTTTTCAATAAATGATATTTTTAATTTTAATTAAAAAAATGATCAAAAATCTTTGCCGTTTCAAACAATGTGTTAATTGATTTAATTAAATATAGAAAATTCCCAACAACAATTCGACAAGTTAAAATTATATTATTTTAACCGAAATAAAAAATCAATTAGGCTTTTTTGTAATTTAATTAATATATTAATTAAAAATTTATTTCAAAACAACTAAAATGTTAATTAAATCAAAATTATTTTTTTGATTTTGTTTTAACTAAAAAAATAATTGCTTCAATTATAACATTAATTAAATTGAAATACTTTTTAAACTTTTTTTTTTTAATTGATAAAAAACAACTGATTATTTTTTTGTGCTGAATTAGTTCTCTTATTAGTTTTAAATTGGATTTTACAAAACCTCTACGATATCTTTACTTAACAATCGATGTACTGTTAACTGGGACAAGGAACTATTCAGTTAAAAAATCGAACACTACAAAACCCGTTCCAGTTTTATTACGAATTTAAACAAAATTCAACAATTTCATAAAGTCCTCGAAAATTCACAAATTAAACCCTTTATTTATATAAGAAGTGCTTAACTAAAAGAATACAAATACATGAAATATGTAATTCATTAAGCTAGACAAATAAATTCTTATTGGTAAAAGCAGACTTTACAAAGATAAATAATTCATAAACGAATTAGATCCGAGAACTAATTTTTTTGCAGAAGTTTAAATTCAAATCAAATTACAAATGCTTTACCAAGTTCTGGTTTCTAAAATAAATCAAAGCTTAAACATTAAGGCTGGTTTTTGAGATTCCAGTTAAACTAGGTTTAGTTAATCTGAAAACATATTCATTCCTCCCTTACCAAGTTTATATACAAAACTTTCACGTAACAGCTTAGTGTTGCTTAAAATGTTTGTCTTTAATGGCATAATATAAAAAGTCACACTTTGCCGGAAAATTTCGAGTTTCAGACCACGTTAAACTAAGTTTAAACTTAATCAACATCTCATAAACCCGGCCTAAAAGAATATTTTTAGACTTATATTTTTTCTGAAATGTGATTATTGGAACTCAGTGAACTAATTTGTTTTGTTTCGTTCTAAACACAAAAAAAAAAAAAAAATTTATTTCAATTAAAAAATTTGTGATATTAATTAAAAAAATAAATAAATTTGAACCAGTAAATCAATTAATAGTATCAATTAAACGTTTAATTCACTTGGGTAAACGTTTAATTCACTTGATTAAACGCCTAATTCACTTGATTAAACGTTTAATTCACTTGATTACATTTTTAATTCACTTGATTAAATTTCTAATTTAAACTGATTTTATATATAATTAATGCTTTAATTGGAAAAAAAACTTTGGCGAATTTTTTCTTTGAAAGTTAATCAAATCTACACTGATAGAAAATGCGTCATAACGCTGATGTATTTTGTCATCAGTACTATGACAAGTGTCTTCGTTTTTGACCCCATGACACTTTACATCACTGTGATGTCAGCCATAACATCACTTGGCCAAATTGTCATCAGGATCAAAAATCGGAGTAGGTTTTATAAATCATGTCATCAGTGCGATGACAAATTGTCATCAAATTGAGTCATTGTAATTGACTTTAAGTCAAATTGAGAGAATATTATTATTTACTTACCCGTTACACACTTTTGCTGTATTCTGCCCTGTGTTAACAGAAGAACTCTCAATTATAAGACACCAGTTGCATGCCCGATATGGTTTTTGTTATAATTCTGCTTGAAAAATTTGATGTATTTAAATAAATAATTAAAAAAAAAAATAGAGTATGGGAATTTTCGCTTCTAATTTTACTTTTTCGTCATTGGATTGATGTCACTTTTTGCCTCATTGATGCCATTTTTAATAACATTGATGTCACAATTCTGATGTTTGAGCATCATCAATATGAAGACGCATTTTTCTATGAGTGTACATATTCCCTTTGAATAATTTCTTTAAGTGTTCATGGCTTAAGACAATAGTGCTATTATTCTTTCAGCATTTAAATCTTTTCACATGACATACAATTAAAGTTTTTTTCCAACATATATTTACTAAAAAAAAAAAAGGAAATTATTATAAAAAAGAAGTTTAATAAAATACAGAAAAAAAACTTGAATTATAAAATTGCATCGTAAATTTTTTCATTTGTATTGTATCTTATTGCATATGTAAAATTACTTTAATCTAATTATTTGAATTTTATATGTTTTTAGTCATTATTTTATGTTGTTACGTTTTTTTTATATATGAAAATGGTTGCACAATTTTGTAAACTACTCGTTTGAGAGATAAACTTAATTGTAGATAAAAATTTATTTTCATAAACTACGGCAATGTATTTCAACGAATTAGCACTTTAGTAATAAGGAAAAAAATTCAAAATAAAGATAAAAAGGTATTGCATTAGTGGTGAATGGGGGGTATACTAAGTTTGTCATTCCGTGTGAAACTTTTTTAATATTCATTAAAGACCCTATTAAGTATATATATTTTGGGTCTTTGAGTAATTCTAAGTCAATTTAGCCATGTCCGTTTGTTGAAAACACGTTCACTTTCGAAAAACTCAGAAGAAAAGAACATTATTGGTTCTTATTATCCTAAGCAGCTTGGAAATCCAGTATAATCGTATTAGTAGGAAAACGGACATGAAACCAAATGTGGAATAACCTCTAAAAAATTATTAAATTTTTTTTTTTTTTACAAAAACTAACATAAATTTAAAGATCTGGGAAAAGCACAACATTTGAATTTGTGTTGGGTTCCCGGCCTTGAGGGTCATGTTAGCAAAGAAAGGGCTGATTGCTTGGTAAACAGGGACGCTCGGCCCTGAGCGTTTCTTCGGCCTCGCTTTTGGTCACCTTAAGGGAACTATGCAAACATGGGCCGAATTCCTTCAAACATTGACGTCCGTTTCTAGGTCATGAGTGTCCAAGAGATTTGAGAGAAGGGGGAACTTATGCTAATTGTTGGCCTATTCAAGGGGCACTGTGATCTTAAATACCATGAGTTAATAAAGGGTAATTTTAGTAGCAAGATATGCAAATTTTGTGAAGTTGATGACGAAACGTAAGAACATTTGATCTGCTGATGTCCCGCTTTTGGGACTTTTAGGCGGACATTTTTCGGGCGGCAAATGCTGAGCCGAACTGCCATTTAAGATCTTTCACCATGCAGGGTAGAAGGCTTTATACGTAGCCTGAACCTGACGTGGTGAGATACACAGGCTGCACAAGAGATCCTCCGTGGCGCATATGTCCTTCTACATATCTATCCCTCTAGTGGATCGAATTGGCGATATTCTAACCTCCAGTCCAAATTTTAAGGCGCTTAGGCTGTGCAATGATGAATCAGTCAGTCATTCAGTCAGTATCTTTACAATTTTATATATACGCAGGAAAAATTAAAAATTTTCTCTAATCACCAAATTTATACTAAATTTATAGAATCAAGCAAACAAGTTATTGATTTTGCACCAATTACCAACACCATTATATTGATTACTAAAAATTGTAAAATTGTGAATATTTTTTTTCAATAAATGATATTTTTAATTTAAATTAAAAAATTATCAAAAAACTTTGCCTTTTCAAACAATATGTTAATTGATTTCATTAACTATAGCTCAGGTTTTGACAATTCCCAACAACAGTTCTACAAGTTTAAATTATTTAATTTAAGACGAAAAAAATCAATTAATATTTTTTGATATTTAATTAATATCTTAATTAAATATTTATTTCAAAACATCTAAAATGTCAATTAAATCAAATTTATATTTGTAATTTTTTTTCAACTAAAAAATAATTGATTCAATTACCACATTAACAAAATTGAAATACTTTTTAAACAATTTCTTAAATTGATAAAAAACTACAGATAATTTTTTCTGTGTAAATAAATATAGATTGCCTTAAACTGATACATGTGCGAGTATCAAAATATATGAAACATTCGTTCGCAAAGTATGAGAAAATCTAGCATCAGTTATTGATTTATTTTTAAATTCTAGCACATCGAGCTCTTCCGCCATTTATAGATATATTATTAACATCTTCTTTTTCTGTTTTACAGGCTGTTAAAGCAAATAAAGCCGCTTTATTGGTTTCTTGGGTAATAAGGTAAGACCATTTTATATACATATATATGCAATCTATATACATTAAGTACAGGGTGTCCGCCGGGAAGGTATACTACTTTGTTTTGCCGCCATTTTGGTTAACATTAGACTTGACAGTTCATATTTGGCAGTCGTAAAGAAGACACGTCTTAAATTTATTATGGAAAAATATTCGATAAACCAACGTGCATACAGCCAGGATTACAATGGAATTACTGCAAGACCTCTTTCCACGACAAGTTATTTCAAGAAATGGTGATGTTGATTGACCTCCACGGTCGCCTGATTTGACTGATTCGGACTTCCTTTTGTGTAGATAACTGAAAAGCAAGGTTTATGCAAACAAACCAGAAACGCTCAAACAAAATATTCGTGATGAAATAATTGAAATACCGCGTGAAATGTGTGGGAATTAGATTTTTCTTATTCCCGCACTTTTTGGTTTCCCGGGAAAGCGGGAAATAAATAGCAAATTCCCGGGATCCCGGGATTCCCGCATAAAATGTTTTATATATTTATTTACTTGTTTCTCCAATGAAACTAATTTCTTACTAGCTATTACGCTTAAAATAATTAAACCTAGTATCTATTATATAACAAAAACGTAAAAAATTTAAGATTTGTTTCCAATAGGATTATAGAAATCAATATACGTCCATACATTGTCAGATTCAGAGCTCATTTGCATAATTAGAAGGAAAGTATTGAAGTCTTAGTAGAATAAAATTTCTAAATCTTCTAGGCTGTTTGGGATTGAATTCCAACAGAATCGCTTCAGTAGAAAACGAGTTATGCAACTAAATGTGGAACTACCTAAAAACTCAACAAAAACTAACATAAACTTGTGGCGAAATGCACTTATTGTCATTAAATTTCAACAAATTCGTTTTATAGGGCACCAAATTTCGCGAATGTCCGTCCATAATATACCTACGGCTCCATGTTTAGGCCAATCTCGTAAATCATGTAAGTATGTCTAAAAGCGTAACGAATACTGCTTTTGTGGTGCATTTTAACATAATCAACTTTCAGAAGGCTCAAAATGACTTGAGATGCCGCATTTAAAGCACAACCTAGTAAAACACTTAACTACGCCCTTAACCACAAAACCTTATAATATCATTGTAAAATTTACACTTCAGTTTGCTAGAACAAGAAACAAAATTTCGTGAAGTTAGGTCTATAATTGATCATAGGTCCTATATAAAGCCCATTCTCAAAAATAAGCTTAATAAGCCTTAAACTGTAGCAAATTTAAATATTGTGAAATTAATTTGAATTAAACTACTAAAGACACTAGTTCGACATAGATTTATTAAAGTTTAAAACAATATTTTCTTCAAAATTTCCCGGGAATTAATTGCGGGAATTGAAAACAAATGAAAATCCCGGGAATTCCCTTCCCAACAAACTCTAGTGGGAATGTTATAAAAAAATGTGCTCAAAAGGGCTCGCAGAGGCGGACATTTATCTAATATTGTATTCCATACATAATTGCCGATATTAAATAAAACATTTATCAATATAAGATCCATTCTCTTTCATATGATCAAAAATTATAAACAAACAAAGTAGTATACAAACAAAGTAGTATACCTTCCCGGCGGATACCCTGTATAAACGATTTTGGTATAAATAAAATTATCTCAAAAACGAATGGTACAAACATATTAATCTTAGCAATCAAAAGTAGTTTCCATGTTTTCCTAAAACGCAGAATGTGGAATATTTAAAGCGCCAAATCTCACAAGATATTTGTAAGCAAATTAACTGGGTCATTCCGAGACATAACGAGTTCGCAAAATGTTTTCTTCGGTAAGTCGATTGTTTCACCCACTGTATGGTCGTCCTGTTGAAACCACATGTTTTAATTAAGCATTCCTATTAATTAGGGCCCATAATTCTTAATCCTACGTGTCGCACAGGTCATGCCACATTGGACATTCTGCACAAGCGATTTGTGGGCATGGTCATGTCACGCGGAGGTGATGTTAACTGGCTACCGTTATACTTTTTCTTGTGGGGTTTTTTAAAGTCGAAGATCTATGCGAATAAAGTGCTAACTACAGCGGCCCCTAAAGCCAACATAAGCCATGCTATCAGTGAATATTAGCCTGATTTATGCACAGGAGTCATGGATTAGACTTTTCCGATGCGCGCCATCTAGCGAAGCAGCGCAGATATTTCCTCGATGTTATATTTCATACATAGTGGCATCGATAGGCCTTTCAAATGAATTAAAAATTTCGATTATATCAAAGACATACATTCTTGTATTTAAATTTAAAGATAAGGCAGCTCTTAATGGAAGACCCTTTATAATTTGTTGGGAATAAGCAATGAGGCAAACAGATGTCTCCCATTCAGCTCTAAAGGACCTATTAAATAAAGAGCCGAAGATTTTGATACACACCCAGAGAAAAAATATGTTTAAATATGGTCACCGCCGACAAAACTATTTTTAAATAAAATTGTAACCATACTATGGTTTTTTTTAACCATATTATTGTCATCGACAACCATATTATGGTTAAATTAGTCCACCATCAAGAAGGCACAACCATATTAGGGTTGCCTCCGAACATGTGTTGGTTAATAATAACTAAAATATGTTTAACATTTATAATAGCATGGTTGATTATCAACCATAGAATGTTGCTCTTGGAAAAGAGGAAAATACTATTGTTAATTTAAAAACAAATTATTATCATATTTAATCATAACATGTTTAGAGTCAACCATAATATGATTGTGGCTTTTTGATGGAGGACTAATTTAAAAACAATATGGTTGTCGGTGACAATAATATGGTTAAATTAAACATAATATGTTTAAAATTTTCTTTAAAAATAGTTTTGTTGGAGGTGACCATATATAAACATATTTTTTCTCTACGTGCACTTCACCACAGGTGTAAGGGGCATATCGCAAGTTAAACTGCAAAGAGTCGTCACAGCAATATAATTATACAGGAGAGGCAAAAAACTTTGTGAAATGAAAACTATAAACATTTTTACCGAAAATTTTTACATGCATCTCACTTTAGAAAACATACATAAGTCGTCCATGGGATTCTTTAAACTATTTTCAAAGAACACCATTTCATTATATTTTGTTACATCGTTTTGCATTTATCAAATAAACACACTTATAGTTACGCCCTTTGTTTTTTGTTAATAAAAACGTCATTTTTGATCGCAAAAATAAATTTTGTCAAGACATTTCGTTTAATGTCATCCATATTAATCTAGCCAAAACTCGATTTTGAAATTTTTGCTAGTTACGCCTTTTTGCATTTTCGCTATCGATACATATATAAGTTAATTTTTTATAAAAGTTTGTCACTCAATTTGTAATGAATACAATATTGATTTTGTACCCTATAAAGTATATCCCCCATATTCATAAAAAACATTATTGATTAATAAAAGGTTTATTAAATAAATTTTCAGAGAAAATTCGTTTCATAAACCTGCTATAAATCTAAAATATTTTTTATGAATATGGGGGTATATCTTTTGCCTACTTATGAGTAGCGGAATTAACAAATGCCCGTATGTCCGTAATTCAAGTTGTCTGGGCGTATAATTGTTGAAAGAGGTTTTCCAAAAACGCCAGATATGATGGGGATTACGATGTTATAAATTTATATTGCGTATAGTCTGGAATAGTACAATTCAGCCAGCTCGGTCCACAGGTGGGTGAGATAGCAGCAAAAGACCACGATTACCTCTAATTTTTACACAAAAGTGCTAATTTTCACTAATAAAACTTAAGGCCCTCGTGGAAAACGCAAACGCAACGCCAAAATATTCATTGAAATTCATATTGAAGTTTTGAATTTTAAACGCTACATATCTTGTGAGACTTTCTGTAGAAAGCCACAACAAAATCTTAAAATATTTTTGAATTTGTTTTTGCTTTCAATGTAATTTTTGGCGTTGCGTTGTGTTTTTTTATACAGTTAGGGCTTAAATCTTCTTTAGATCTTGTAATTTATGAACTTTATTTTTTAACATTTACATAAAATAAAGTTAAAAGACTACCGGTAGTGATCGGTCCATAAATGACAGTTCGTCGTGGCTAAGTTTTCTTCACATATATCACAACATATTTTTTTTTGCAAAATTGTTTCTTTACAATATAAAACTTCTACAAGGAAAGGCGAACTTAATACCTCAACTGTAAGAAAACAAAACGGGTGGGGAGTTCCATAAGAGAAAGAGACCTGCGGATTGCGCAGATCCATAGACTTGTTAACACAGTAAACGGCCTTTTGTAAAAACATAGCGGCCTTTTCTTCCAAAATTCATGGTCTTGGCACGTTAATGCCCACAGCATATGATATAGGAGGACCAAATTTGGCTCAGATATTTCTTATATGGAACCAAATAGTATTTAGTATTAGAAATGACCAAAATCGGACCATTTGAGGTAGCAATCAATCGACTTTTTAATATTATAGTTAAGGGAATAAAAGATTCGGCACAGTCGATTATAGCACTTTTACTTGTTTTTATCTTTTACTGAATACCCCTAATAAGCTGTTTATTAAAGTATTTAATTTTTTTCTCATCCATAGATAAAATTACATACAATTGTTTGCTGTTTCCTAATGCAATCTAATTGTAAACGTTTTTACGCTAAATTAAAGTTACCAGAGAGATTTCCTAAGCCAAATAATTTTATGATTGTTGGTGAAGTAGTTTATTTTTTTTTTAGTTTTCACCAGCCCCAAAGTGTTTATACATTTACGCTTCCATAATTTTCTATAGACATAAATTATTAAGCGCAAAACAATTTTACGTTAATTTATTTTGCTTTGTGAAAAAAAAAATGTTTTTTTAACGTATTTATTTAACACATTATAATTAGCTGCATAAAGAAACAACAGCAATTGTTAAAAAAGCTGAAAAAACAAAAAAAAAAAAAAAAATGTTAACAACACTATTTAACACACTCTCTTACTTTTATTAACAATTTAATATTTATATATTTTTTTTTAAATTGTTAGGCGTTTATAGAGTTTTGTCAGTGTGACCACCTTTTTTGTTCGTTTTGTTGTTAAACTGACCATTTATTCAATATTAATTCATTTATTTATTTCTATCGCTGTATTTGGAGTTACGTGTGTATGATTAACACGCTCCAATGATTTGTAAACATTTTTTTGTTGTCTTCGTATAACACTTAACATAAATATTAATTAATTATGATAAATAGAGTTATTAGCAGAATTTGATAATGATTTTTTACAGGGGACCAAATTAATAGAAAACTAATTGGAGTATTAATTGAGGTGGGCTTAACGAATGTAAGATACCCTTAAGGTTGTGTAAAAAATATAAAAAATATTAAATTTTGCGAAAAAGGAAAACTAAACACTGTCAGATTTTATCACCATTTTTATACCCTCCACCACTAGTGGTGAATGAGGGTATAATAAGTTTGTTATTCCGTTTGGGTTCACGAGTAATTCTATGTCGATTTAGCCATATTTGTCTGTTCTTCTCATTAAAAAATGCTCTCCTTCTAACAATTCAAAAGGAAAGATTTATATTGGTGTCATTGCTTCTAAAGCGTGATCCATTTCGAGGTTCCCTACTTTTTTTAAAGAAAAAAAAAAAAAAAAAAAAAAAAAAAAAAAAAAAAAAAAAAAAAAAAAAAAGTCAAATTGAATGGGGAATGTTTATTATCATTTGAAAGAACATTCTTTGGCATTCGAGCAGCTTCAGTTGTTGCACAAGCTGTATTTTGTATGCTTTCAATTTAAGATCTCGACGTAAAATGCTGCGAACGGCGCCGAATCGACTCTCCACGGTCTTCGTGTACACTTTCAGCTACGGCCGCTATATTTTCTTCACAGCGTGCTGGACGTGGTCTATTCGGTCGATTATTATCCAATAATGAATGCTGGGTCTCAAAATGGGTGATGGTGTTGCGAATAGTACGCTCAGTAGGTTGATAATGTTGACCATAAGTTGAGCGAAGTGCACGAAACACATTCCTCACAGAACGTGAATTTTCGTAATAAAGTTGAACGATTTGTAAACGTTGTTCAGGCGTAAGTCTTTCCATTATGAAATGCCAAACAATACTAAACAAAAATAACATGACAGCATGACACGACTCACACGTGATCTGTCAAAAAAAAGCTATTGAAAAAAGTATCTCTGCCCATTAGTTCTCCTAAACAGCTTGGGATTTAAATCCAGAAAAATCGATTTAATAGATTTAAAGTTATAAATCAAAATGTGGAAGAACCAGCCTTAAAAATTGATAATATTGTTACAAAAACTAACATAAATATTGCCGAAATGCGGAACATTGCTTAAGGCCGGTATTCACTATCCTATTTAGTAGCACGATATGTCAAAAAAATCGTGTGTGCTCATAATGTATGACAATGTGGCTTAAAGATTAATTGAGTGACAGATTTTTTTGACAAGTCTGTCCGACTTGCAAATGTTTATGAACATTTTCATAAAATGATAGATTATATGCGATCAGAGTTGCATTTTCTTGTAAAGTAGATGAGTCTTTTGAGTTTGCATCTTTTTTGTGGGATAGTGTGGCATTAACAGCAGATTTTGCAGATATTTTTTTATGTCGGATAGAATTCCGTCAGATTTTCGTGTGAATGAATCGTTCGAGTATGTAGGATAGTGAATATCGGCCTTTAAAGTTGATGCACAAGTTCGTTCTATATGACAAGAAATCATATTCACCCCTATCGTGAATAACAAGTGGCATTTTTGTTCCCATGAAATTTTTATTCCCCTTGAAGAAAAATGTTATCGTAAAACTCCTGTGAACAAGTTTTCGCGCTATTAGTTCGCAGCGAATGTAAAGAAGAAGAACGATTAAAAACATTAAAACTTTTATGTAGTAAAATAGTTTCTAAAATTCTGCAACTACGTCTTTTGAAAGCTTCACAAATCCTCATACAATCGACCTGTAGTTTTGCGTTTTGTTGAGGAAAATACATATGTATAAGTTTCTGCCTTTTTAACGGATCTTAACCTTAAATTTATTTTGAAAACTTGAATATACGAATTATGAGAAGAATTACTTACAGTGAAGGACTAAAGTCTACATGCAACCTACTTTTTTACGATTTTTGGGAATTGGTAACGAAATTGAGAAAAACTTGTATACCAATATTTAAGGCATTAATAAATACTTGTATTAATGACATAAAAATATAATTCAAAAACATAACAAAAGCAATAACACCAAAAATATTAAAAATTTCAAAAGACAAAAGTGTACATAGAGTAAAAAAGGAACAATAGAATTAAAAATTACTTTAAAAAATTTTAAATATTTTAAAACTTAATATTTAGATGGTTCGCCCTGAACATCGTTCACAGCTGGCAAATGTCGAGGCATGGAGTTTACTTAATTTTCTGTGATTTCAGCAGTTATTTCTGCCCAAGTTCGATTTAAAGCAATTTTCAGCCATTCACTGCTGCTTATTTTATATTTTCTGACATTTTTTCTCTAAAACATCCCAGATATGTTTTTTATGATTAACATACGGTGGTCGTGGTGGGGAATTTAGTTGTCTGGGAGCATAATATAGAAGCTATTGACGAACAATGTGCGCCGTTTGCTTGGGATCATTGTCTTGCTGAAAAATCCAGTTATTTTCAATACCTAAGTTCTTAACCGATGGCTTCAAATTATGTTCTAATATGTTCTTATATAGATACCGGTCCATTATGCCTTTAACTTTAACCTAATTGCCACATACAGATGATGCCATGGCTCGCTAAACCATACACTGCCACCTCCATGTTTAACTGTGGGTGTAATATTCTTTAGATCTAAGACAGTGTTGGATTTTCTCCAAACTCTGGAACGGCTATCTCTTTCAAAAATATTGTATTTAATCTCGGCAGTAACTAAGATTCGTTTCGCATCTTATTAATGTGTTCTAGCAAATTCAAGATAGAGTTTTTGCTTTTTGGCAGATAAAAGTGTTTTTTTCCGTTTAACTCCACTTGTAAAGCGACTCTCATGCAAAGGTCGTTGTATAGTTTTTGGGTGGACACTATTTCTAGAACATTTTTCAATATGTTCCGCCAATTTTGGGGGTCTTATTTTCCGATCCGCATTTACTTCTTTAAGAAAACTGCTAACATTTCGTCGTGGCAAATTTTTTTACGGTCATATCTTGAATGATTTTCAGCACTTCCATTTTTTTTAATATAGTTTATAGTAATTGTTGTACTGTAAACCGACAGATTTTACAGTTTTTGCAATTTCTCCATAATATTTTTGCTCTTTACGAAGATTTCTTATAAAATTTCTCACTGAAATAGATATTTTTTGGCTATTCCCCATTTAAAAGATCAATAATTTTTATAAACACAATATTTAAATATAATGATACTTATTTAAAAAATTGATATGGTAAGTTAAATTCAATATAAGTTAAAATAATGGGATTCCCCATGTTTCGTTTTGTATTTTTCAGGTTTTCCTAGAAGTAGTCACGTTTTATGTAGACTTTAGTCCTTCTTAAGATTTTGCTAAACGCTTGAAATTTCCATGTTAAGCTTTACTTTTTAATTTTTTAATAATGTTTAATAGTGTCTTAATTGGTTGTATAAAAACATTTTTCATTATCGTTACCAATTCCCAAAAATCGTAAAAAAGTAGGTTGCATGTAGACTTTAGTCCTTCATTGTATATAAATGTTTTGTTCCCCAGTAAAAATAAAGTGAGAAATTCAAAGCGAAAAGTTTTAATTCTTTAAATAAATTTTTTTCATGGGAGTTTTTTAAGATCGCAAATACACGAAAAGTGAAAACATTTCGAGGGAAAAATTATTTCCGATAGGGGTGAATACAAAATTTCGTGAAGATCGGTCTATAATTTACCAAAGGGCATATAAAGCCTAATCTCCCGTAATGTAAAACCGTAATGAATAATGTTTTTATACTAAAATTTGGTTGGTCATATATTTATAAGACTATAAATCACCTTGTCATATTTCGTGAAGATCGGGGCACAATTGTCATGCATTGGTCACATAAATGCGCTAGAGATAATAGTGGAACAATCGGTCAAGTGCAGGTCCCCTCTAATATTGATCGACTTTGAGAAGGCTTTCGACACTTGCGCAAAACGTGTTTTGGGAGGCACTTGAGCGTAAAGGTGTGGTTTGCCTCGGAAACTTATTAAATTAAAAGTAAGTCTATATGAAGGGACAAGCTGCCGCATTCTGCACGATGGTACACTTTCCCGAAAAATTAAGATGTTGACAGGAGTCCGCCAAGGGTGTGTAATGTCACCATTACTGTTCAATATCATGCTAGATATTGTGATGAGCCACGCAATGCTTTGAAAAACGAGGAATTATATTTGGGGTTCATGAAAGATTCGAGGATCTCGAGTATGCAGACGCTATATGCCTTCTTTCCCACAATAGCTCGGCCATGTCACCTAACACTTTAACACAGGTAAAGTGAAGGTTATGGGAATTCGTTCTGAAAACACAAGTCCCTTTCTGATAAATAATGAAATCCTGGAAGAGGTTGACTCATTCTGGTTGCTCCAGTGCAGACATCGGTAGTCGAATAAAAAAAGCCAAACAATCATTTGTACAGCTCAGTACAGTTTTGAAACCATCAACAATTTCCCGCCGTATTAAGACACATTTATTGAATTCCAACGTGAAATCAACACTGATGTACGGTTGCGAGTGATGGATTGGCAGTCCTTGGGACATCGAAGCACTTCAAGTGTTCGAGAATAGGTGCCTTCTTAGGTAGAATACTAAAGGTTTTTGGCCATATATTATTTCAAATAAAAACCTGTGGAGGGAAACACACCAAACAACAATTTCCACAGAAATTCAAAAGCATAAAAGGAATTGGATTGGGCACACCATCCGCAAAGAATCATCAAATATCGCTAGAAATGCAATCGAGTGGAACCCGCAAGAAAATCGCAGGCAATGCCGACCAGCTCACACTTGGCGAAGGCAAATCCAAACCGAAAGCAGGGAAATGCAAAGATCATGACCTGAAATCAAAAGTATTGCGATGAATAGATCCGAATGGAGAAAATTTGTTGAGGCTCTATGCTCCTTACAGGAACTATCGGGATATATGGGGGATTTCATGTCAAGTGACCCAACATTTGAAATCGATGTCTTCCGATTTGGATGAAATTTGCACCAGGGTTAGTCCTATTGGATAGTAGTTTAGACACTTTTCAACAAGATCGGTCAAAAAGTTTCTGAGTTAGAGGTGGTCAAAATTTGACGTTTTGGCCAAACAGGTGTTCTTTCTCATCCATGTAACTTATTATCTATTGGTATTAGCAAAATTTGTCCCAAACAAATTAGATAGCTATTTCTTCAATCTTTAAAAAAAATTTTTTTTGTTTCTTTTTTAAATATTTTTTTTAAAAAATTTAGAAAAAACAAAAAAAAAATTGTATAAGAATCTTATGTAATTAAGATTAAATTTTTTAGATTATTTATCTTTTTGTTTTTATTATTATTATTTTATATTAATTTAATTATTATTACAAATAAATAAAAAAAATTTAATTTGTCAACATCTCTATAGAAAAAAAGTGATTTTATTCCTGGGATTAACATATTGTGGGTATTAAAGTATCGAGGGTATAAAATGCTAGTAGTTAGGTATGTTATATACCGTCGGAAAGGTTAATTTGTCAAGTTTCTCAGCATAAGTTTTATTTTTAAGATTTTAGAAACACTAAAAAATTCAAAATAGTGCATATGCTAAAAATTGAAAAATCCTCGTCTTGAATTAGAAATAATTTTTTTTTTATACATAACCCACTCGCGGCCGAAAAAAGGGACCAGAACTTTCTTAGAGGAAAAGACATTAGCTTTCTTTTGAGCAAAAAAAAAAAAAAAAAAAAAAAAAAAAAAAAAAAAAAAAAAATTCTCGCTTAAAAAAAACAAACAAAAAAACAATTTTTCGAAAGATTGAAGAAATAGCTATCTAATTTGTTTGGGACGAATTTTGCTAACACCAATAGATAATAAGTTACATGGATGAGAAAGAACACCTGTTTGGCCAAAATGTCAAATTTTGACCCACTCTAACTCAGAAACTTTTTGAACCCCACTAACTCAGAAACTAACCTTGGTGCAAATTTCATCCAAATCGGAAGACATCGATTTCAAAAGTAGGGTCACATGACTTGAAATCCCCCATAAATATATATATATGACCTTGTAAAAGCTGCGTATCATCTAAACTTTAAAATAAAATTTGGTAATCAGGAGAAGCCATGGGCTTCTGATGGGTCATAAGATTAGGCAACTCGTGAAAGATCGTAGTTTTACATAATCAGTGAATGAAGTCGAATCTAAATCTTTAGACTTATTTATGTTGAACATGTGTAGTTGCTTAAGTAATAAGAAATCTAAAGACTATTTGCGGCTTGTTGAGTGCATGCTATTGGACTTGCAAGAGATAAAGTGTAACATGAGCATGAACATCCACACACAGCACTTGCATTTAGACTGCTATCTACAAAATTTTGGCGACTTAAGCCAAGAGCAGGTCGACAGATTTCATTAGGATATTCTTACTATGAAGGAGCGTTATTAGGGAAGGTGGATCTTGCATATGATGAGCTTTAGTACAAGGGGCTTAATTGCCTTGCTTTTTTCTAAAAGTTAAAGCGAAAATGTGGATGAAGATGAGCCTGATGATGTCATGGAATCTGATTATGACGACTAAAAAAAGAAACAAAGAACAATTAATTATTTTCTTAATATGATGTTTTCTAAAAAATTATTCCTTGTGGTTTTCTTATTAGGTATTACTAAGTCTCAATTTACACGTTTCTTCTTTTGATGCTCAACTTCTATTCAATTCCCTTTTGAAGATGCCATTATGTTCACACGCAGCAACCGGTTTCAACTTTTTTTTTGCTTCAAAACAACAACACTTTTATTCAAAGCGAACCAAAGAGAAAAAGAAAAGAAAACAATTTACATGCAGCCATTGTTGTGCATATACCTACGAATGAGAACACAAAGCGTACTGCTCGAGTACAGGCATCTCCGTACCAACCCCTTTTCTTCTTGTTTCCCTCTCCTAAAAACAAAAGTTGAGCATCAAAAGATGAAACGTGTGAATGTAGACTAACATTACTTTGAGGTACAAGCTCATTTATTTAAAATTTAAAAAAAAGTTGAAGCACAAGGAGTAAGTGCGACTTTCCTTACTTCAAAGGAATTTGTTGGGTATTTTTTTATCTTTAGATTAAAATATATCTCACGATCTCAATTAGTTAAAAAGTAATTTTCCAGATAGCATTTTACACTTTTAATTGCAATTTAACTTTAACCACTTTTTCTCGTTATTAAACATAAGTTACATGAACCCCTTGTTCTTTAACCTCCTCATATTGCTGGAGTTTGCAACAAGATCAACCTTAAGTCCTTCATTCAAGGAAATCTTGTAAAATATCATTTGATTGTGTTCAATAGATTTTTTTTTAAACTTTTTTTTATATTTTTTAGTTAAAAATAATAAAGCCGTATACATTTTTTAAATCACCCTGTATTCCTTTCATAGCCAGGGCCATAAGAATACCCAATAACAGTTAAAAAATTAAGAAAATAAAAACTCTGTTAACCAGTGTTTTCGATAAATTGGAAAATTTGTAGATTTGGACTCTTAAAATCCGATGATTAATCGTGGCTGTTGATGTAATCGTGGATGCTCCACATAATATTTTTGATATAAAGAAATTGGAGTGCAGAATGAAAAAATTGCCAACGCTTTTGTAGGGAAGATTATGTCAATGCTCTAAATTGGTAGAGTATTGGCACATTGGATCAAAGTTGACAGTTTTGACAACCTAAAATTTTCTGTTCATTTTAATTTTTTTTGTTTGATATTTGAAAGTGATTATTGTCTTCGGTTTAATATAATTTTAAAAAATATATTTAAAAAAAAAACAAGTTTTATTTGAAAACGTCTAGTGTTACTCATTAATCAAGTTTTAAACGATTCTAATAAATCTTGAATAACATGCTATCAAATAGAGTACTTTTAAACATAATTACATAATTTTTAAGTAGTTTTTAAATAATTAAATTATAAAAAAGTAATATTTAACAGTAAACTAAGGTTACTCTCAATCTTGTCTACCAGTTAAATATGACATGACAACTTCATGGAATCTGTGGCAGCATCTTGGAAATAAAAATTTATCACTTGACAACACGCAAAATAATGGCTTTAACATGATTTTGATTACAGGTACAATAAAGACAAATTTAAAAAAAAAAAAAAAAAAAAAAAAAAAAAAAAAATTAAACATCAAAATCACGTAAAAAAAAATCTAGAAATATTTTATGAAGCTGGCAAAAATAATTGCTTCTAGGACATGGTAAAAAAAAAATATTTTTTCTTACTTAAATGCTAGACATTCATTCATGTTTCAGTTAATATGTCTGATACGTCTGTAGCTCTTCATCATCATCATCATCGTACCTTGTATAGTTTTATGTATTTTTTTTGGGAAATAAACGAGTAGTTCGCGTTAATAGAATGAAAGCGTTTTCTTCTTGTGTGGTCTGATTTGGTCATGTCATGCAACTACGAGTCACTACTACTTGTGATGAGCTCGTATGTGTGTCAATTTTGTAGGTTTTTTAAAGGAATTGGTTCACAATTAACTGTGGTATGCTTTGGCTTCCAGAATACAGGCGATTGAAATTGCAGTAAAAAACTGAGTACTTTTCATATAAATTTTACTATACAATCGATCGCCTGTATTGTGAAAACCGCACATTAATTTCTTTTTTATATTATTTTATTTTAAGTACACAATGGGTACAAGAAACAATTCTTTTTAATTTATGCCCATAATTGAGTTAACTGGAATAGAAATCGATTTATCATAAAACTTATCTTCCGCTTAATCGTATTAATTTAAAGAAGGATGTGATAAAAGGATATCAAAAAAAAGTTTTATGGATAATTTCAATATAAGGCTTTTAAATGTTGCTGAATTTACCTCATTGCATTATTTTTTAATTTAAAATCATAAAAGGTTGTTATGCAAAAAAAAAAAAGTTTGTGTCTATACAGAAAAAAATAAAAATGGATTTCAATTAAAAAATTTGAGATATTAATTAAAATAATTTATTAAATTTGCATCAGCAAACAAATTGATATTATCAATTAAATATATTTTGATATTACCATAGTAAACGTTTAATTCACTTGATGAAATTTTTAATCAAAACTGATTTAATTTTTGATAAATTGCTTAATTAAAAAAAAATTGGCGATAATTTTTTCTGTGTAGTCACTTCAAGCTAATATTACTTCTTTTACTTTACCATAATGAAAAAAGATAAAAAAGAACATTCCATTTTTCACTATAATTTTTTTTCAAGTCCCAGGCATACCTTAAAAGTTTATTAAATGCTTTTTTTTTGACTCATATAAAACTGCTTTTCCATTTTTGTTCAGTATCGTTTGGCAAGTCATCATGGAAAGACTCACACCACAACAGCGTCTCCAAATTGTTCAGCTGTATTACGAAAATCCGCGTTCTGTAGGAAATGTTTTTCTTGGGATTCTTTAAACTTACGGTGCGCATAATCGACCTACAGAAACCAGTTTACATTAGTTGATGATACACGAACGGTTAGAACGCATCCATCACATAGTGAAGTGAATATAGCAGCTGTAGCTAAGAGTGTAAGCGAAGACCGTGACGAATCGATTCGTCATCGTTCTAAGCAGCTTGGCTTGTCGTATTCGACAACTTGGGCATATTTAACGTAAGGATATCTGCCTTAAAGCGTACGAAATGGAACTTGTGCATGAAATGAAGCCAGGCGACTTAAAATTGCAACTTATTTTCAGTGAATGGGCTCTGAAAAAACTCAATGAAAATCCAGAGTTTTATCGTAAAATTTTGTTCAGAGCTAGAGCACATTTCTGGCTCAATGGATACGTTAAAAATATTTGGGCTGATGGACAACCCGAAGAGTACCAAGTGCTAGCATTACATCCATCAAAAAACAACGGTATGGTGTGGTTTGGAATGGACCACCTCAAACGTAGTCATGGGCAACATTTAAATGATATTATTTTTACACAGTAAAGGCCCTTATATTGTTCTTTTGACTGATAATAAAAATTTTAGGTTCACTTTAAAATTTATGTGTATTATTTTACATTATAAATCAAACCTCACGATGAATCACCCGATATTTGACCAAAAAGCTCTCTTTGGACATTGAAGTATATTTCATTTAATTGAAGCTTGCGAAATTACAAAAAGTTCAATATGGACTGCACAACCTGTATATCAATCTTAAAAGAATTTTTTTTAGCGAAACTCTTTCACAAAGAAAGTATCAAAACACTTACTTTCATAGATATGTTGTAACTATTTTACCAAAAAGTAAATTTTTTAAACGGTATAACTGATCATGGTCTTGACAGAAAGGTTTCTATTTACACAAGATTTGTTCATTTACCGAAAAGTCAAACACCTTTTTCATAAAAAAGTAACTTTTTAACTAAAAAAAAATACTTTTAATGTAAAAAAATACAATTTTCATTTAAAAAATTCAGTTACTTTTCATTAAAAATGAGCAACTTTTCGCTAAAAATAAAAAGTCAGTCAGTGTTTTCACAAAGTTGGCAATTTCTCCGTTAAAATTTAAATTTTCACTAAAAAAAAAAAAAAAAAAAAAAAGCCAATAAAGTTCCGTATATTGCGCGGTAAGGTACTCGGGTACCTATGTATATGGAAGATACATATAAAACCAGAATTTTCGAACTAAATATATAATTAAAGAGCTGTAAAATTTTAATGGGCTTGGTAACAGATATCTAATTTCTTTCTTAGATGTCACTTCAACCTGTTGTTGGTCTCGGCCTGCTTAAAAAATGATTTCAATCTTTTGGTATGTTCGCTCCAGTTTGATCCACCAGGGATTTTTAGGGGGGATTAGGAATTTTCGTTATATAAATTCTCGAATGCCCTTCTTTCTTCCGATGTGTCCTATCCAGCGCAATCTTTGTATCTATATGCGTCTTACTATGTTTACAGTGGTGTAAATCTCATACACCTTACGATTCATCCCTTACCTATACTCTTCGTCAACGCATATGGGCCCATAAATGCCTAACACTTATTTATCGACTTTTGCAAATACCCCTGTTTCGGCACGCGTATCACAAGCGGTTTTTGTTTTCTTGGAGGTTGCTTTGCTTTTAAAATGCTTGCTTACGAAGAAAAAATAAAAATTGATTTCAATTAAAAAATTTGTGATGTTAATTAAAAAATTAATTAAATTTCCACCAGTTAACAAACTAATGTATCTATATAACTTTTAATTCACTTGATTAAATTTTAAATTAAAACTGATTTAATTTTTGATTAATGTTTTAATTGGTGAACAATTTTGGAGAATTTTTTCTGTGTAGTCCATAAAAACGCCTGTTTGCAAGCACTATACTTGGTTTAATTTCGTGGCTGAGGGTATTTTCCTTATTTACAGCGGATCCAATGTAGGTTAATTATTCTACTTACTCGAAATCACAATTGACTGCTTGAACTTCGTCGCGATATTTTATTAGTGTTGTTTTTTTCAGTTGCAACCAATATCTTTGATTTCTCCTCGTTTATCGTCAGACCAATTTTAGATGATTCCTTCCTTCTCAATATTCTTATAGACGGCAGTTACGTCTCGCATGTAAAACAACAACAAAATCATAAAATATTTTTGACTTTGTTGTTGCTTTCAATTCGTTTTAAACAATTAGGACCTAAGTTTTTTTTTAAAGTTAATAGTTCTCCAAAAGTTTCAGACAAAATTATTATAAATTTCAATGGACAAATTTTGGTGGGTGCGCACATAAGGGTTAATACTAGCTGTATATAAGGCCTGTTCTACAAATAACGTGATTTCAATTGAAAATCACACCGAAAAACACAAAAACGGAATACCACAATATCACACGTGTTCTGTTAAAAGGCACATGTGATTTGAAGTCACGCGATTTGAAACCAAGGCCTGTATATCTAAAATGAAGGGAACTTATGATTCGGTATGACCAAATAAAATACTTTAAACCGATTTTGTTTATTTTTTATTATTGCTTTCTTATTAATTTTCAATTCCATAGAAGGCAATATTTGCAACAAATTTAGATACAGTCGAACTTCCCCATAATGAATCCACATGTGACCATAACATTACTTCATTGTATATAAACTTCATTATAAATAAATTATATTTTTTTCCATTTTTATTTAAAATAATCAGGTGTTTTAGTTTGGATTAAACTCTTTAACGTGCGGCGATTATACATTTTAATATTTAATATTTCTTCTCAAAATCCTCAAAAAGGCAGGATCGGAGCCTTTTATGCTTAGTGCTTAACAGCTTGTCCTCTACATTTTTAGAATAACTGATTTTTTTTTTTTATTTGTTTTTGGTAAAGTGCTGGGAAGAATCCCAAACTGCTTGGCTTTATTTTGTTTTTTTTTTTTGGTCATTCTTCAACTTTATTAAATACTACTAACTTTTTCTCAAGAGATATGCTACTTTGGTGCGAAACTTTAGTTCACTAAGCACAGCGGACGGAGACAAAAATGCATGAAAGTCAAATTTATATTTGAAAAATTTGTTTATTATAAAGAAAAATTTACTGTATAGAAGTTCATTATAAAGGGATCAAATTTCAATAAAATTTAAATGAAAAGCTGTGTTCTTAAAATGAATTAATAAACGGGAGAGCTTCATTGTATAGAATTTCACTATAGAGAAGTTCGACTGTAGTAAAAGTTTGATGACTGTTGTTTTGTTTAAGCACATGACTGCTCTTTCATGTATCAATGTCAAACGTTAAAAAACATATGAAACCATCGAAAGAAATGCAAACATTGTTAAATAAAATGGAAACAAACGCATAAGTTAATTCGGTACCAACAAACATGTCTACGTATGATTTCACTCGAGCTAAAGCAGAGTTATAAACTCATGCACCATCTCGCTCACCCAATTTCTTCTTCTCTAGTTTCATTTTGTGAAAATAATTCGATTAAAATTACAACATCAAACATGGAAAAATCATGTAAAAAACCTCATTTTTGTTTTATTATTCATATTTTATTTTTGAATTGTAATCAGAAACAGCAGCTATGAAGTCACTACTCTATTAACTTCTCTAACACGGACTCCAAATGTCAAATGTGTAGTTAAAACCAAATAAGTTAATGTTTTTTTTTATTTTTCTTTTATGTATTTTGCAAAAATAAATAAAGAAATAAACCCCGAACCAAATAACTGGAAATATTAAACTCTACACCTAGAGAAAAAATATGCTTAAATATGGTCACCTTCAACAAAACTATTTTTAAATAAAATTGTTAACATTCTATGGTTAGTTTAACCAAATTATTGTAATCGACAACCATATTATGGTTAAGTTAGTCGGCCATCGATAATGCACAACCATGTTTTGGTTAATAATAACTAAAATATGTTTAACATTTATAATAGCATGGTTGATTTTCAACCATAGAATGTTGCTCTTGGAAAAGAGGAAAAAACTATTGTTATTTTAAAAACAAATTATTGTCATATTTAACCATACCATGTTTAGAGGAAACCATAATATGGTTGTGGCTTCTTGATGGAACACTAATTTAACAATAATATTGTTGTCGGGGACCATAATATGGTTACATTAAACATAATATGTTTAAAATTTTCTTTAAAAATAGTTTTGTTGGAGGTGACCATATTTACACATATTTTTTCTCTGCGTGTACTTTTAAGTTTGTCTTCGAAATGTTTGTGTATTCAGTTCTTCTAGTCATATGTCTTTATTTGGTGAATTTCTACGCTAACGTAAAATACGATTAAACCTGAAACGGCCTTGTATTTCGAATGTATATGTGAGTCGTGTGTATGCGTTTTGTTTAGGGAGAATACACAACTCCCCCGTAAAACGATTTAAAGTTTTTCAATTCGTTTTTAGTGCTGATTTTTTTTTTTAATTTAAGTGATTTTTTTTATAACCTAAAACTTTGACTTTTCTTATTCATTAATTAATAATAAAAATTAACCTTTTTGACTAAAAAGCAGTATTCCAAAAAAACCGTGCATTATTTAGCGTTCGGTACACACAGCGAGAAACGCAATCTGTTTTGTTTAGTGTTTGTGTATTAGTACACAATTTAGACCGTTCATAACTATTTTCACGAAAGTAACAAACATTATATAGTGTTCTGTTTTTCGTTACAAAACAGAGCAATTGTAGTGATTCTGTAGATATACATTATATTTTAATGTTTTTAAGTGTTTTCCTTTTACATTGTTGAAGGAAGGAGCAATCGAAAAATTTTAGCAACGCTTCTTCCTAGTTTTGTTATTGTTGCTTGGAAATTGGTATTGTTTACAAGTTTTGTTTTTGAAATTTTTTTTGTGAAAATCACATATGGGCATTTCCATGTCATCGTACTTGACATTTGTACGCCTTCAGAGCGATAGAGATTTTGCACAAATAGTTGTAACTGGAAGACATTTGTATAATTATGTTTAATTTAGAGGGTACTTTATATGAAAAAAATAATTATCACATTCGTAACCCTGTTGTCCAAAACAGGTGATTATGGTACGTGACATAAAACGGAAGTGATTTTGGGGTGAATGTAAAAAAATTTCGAAAATCTGCGAATTGTGGGAGGTATTTTTCCTTTTTAAAATTTTTTAAAATAAATCACATTTTTTCCTTTTTAATCCGTAATTGGAAAGAATAAAATATTTTTGGATGGTTTAACAATGAACAAATTGAGAGTAAACCCTATTTTCGACCCATGGCGACTCATGGTCGCCAGAACAGAAATGTGCTATGAGGTTAAGAATTATATAAAAGTTATTTGTGCCGAAATTATGCAAAAATATTTATGTATGTGATATTTGTTTGGTATTTTATATGGGACCAATGGTTAATTTTGGACCTCCCAGCACAACATTATGAAATCACATAGTGCCTATCGTAAAAGTTATTGTCAGTAATTTGTATGTTAATACCAAAATTTATAAAGAAGTCATGGCATTAAGAACTATTTTCGGGAGTAGTATTTTTATGGGTGCTATGGTGAAATATAGAACGATTCCCATAATATTTGGTTAGATGATTTAGATTGCAATAAGTTTGGACAAAATTTAAACTAAATACCAAGATAAAAGGATGATACATTTAGTTACATTTGTAGGACTTTCAATATCGTACGTGACGACCTTTAAAAGCTGATACAATTTTTATTATACCAATTTAAAAAAATTTAATCAATATTTTTTGCAACAAATATCTTGCTTTAAACTTTTATTTTGAAACACCTACGACTGATGAAATATAAATGACATAGTCAAATGATGCTTTTGCACCACGTACGTGACATTAGAATATCATCCAAAACAAACCAAAAATATACCGCTAATCGAACTATATATTTGGTCTTTCCTCATTGATCTTGTTCATTGTTATTGTAACATTAATTTTAAAGTATAATTCCAATGTTACCAGTATCTGCATTTAATCGACAGAAAAGTGAAAATGTTTGATTGCAGTTACTTAAACTGAATCAAAGAGCTAGGCAGTTTTAACTTTTATTTTTTGCCCTCAATTCCTTCTAAATCTTCTCAAAAGTTTAAAAATTTTAACTCTCAGAATTCAGAGTCTTAAATTTGTTTTTCTTTTTCAGAAATAAAGCTGGTGAACTCTTTAAGAATTTCCATAAAAGAAATATTTTCTTTTTCATAATTTTGTTGGGGTTAATCATATTGAAATGTTTATTAGATTTTGTTCAAAACGTTTTAATATTTGATTTAAAAGTTCTATATAAAAATTAATACAGTTATTCACAATTTTGTAAATTTCGCTTTTGTCAAAAAATTCTTTGTGTTCATAAATTCCGTTCAGTAAATTAAATTTTTTAATCGTTTTTAATAAAATTAGTTAATACAGTTTTAAAAAGACTTTCCATTTGGTTGTAAAGTTTATGAAAAATGCTCCAAAGTTACTCAAAATTAATAAATTACACGTTAACAAGAAAAGTTACCATGGTTTAAGTGTTTATCAAAAAATTCGCATTTTTTGGAGCAAAAATCGGCAAATCGGCACTTTGCTAATTTTAAGGCAAAAAATCGGCAAAATGCCGATAAATCGGCAAATATGGCACGCCTGCTGCCGAACTGTAAATAATGAGCGGAGAAATGCAGCACACAGTGGTCCAAGATGCCAATCTAGCTGGAAAAAAGTCATAACTTCTCTTCGGAAGCAGCTAGAAGGATGAAACTTTGGTATTATGTACTTCTTATTGAAAACATTCCTTGCGCAAAAAGTGGGCGTTGTAGATAAAATGGGCGTGCTGGTGTAAAAATTACCACTCGCCGCGCTTGCGTCAGTAGATCCGTCTCTAATGTAAACAATCAATTCCTGTTACTCACAAATTGTATTGCATACATACATATGTCCCAGCTGAAACTGCGTATGTCCGTTTACACTGTAATAAACTAATGTGCATAAGATGCAGCAAACGTATGTCCATAGAGTCCGTAAATACGGATCCCCCGCACTGTAATCGCTCTACTTTTCCCCCAAATTTTTAATCAATTTACGACTTTACAGTCGTTTAAACGATTACTTTTCGAAAATCAGAGATTTTAGAGATATTGGCCCATACTCATACTTTAGAAAAAGTCGACTTTATTTTTGATTATGATTATGGCCATTGTTCCTTTTGCTAGTTTTTTTTTATATTAATTTAAAGAAAATAATCGCTATTATCTGTAAATTTATTAAATAAATATCTGCTTGTTCAACGAATTTTCTATGCGAATTACCATTCGAAATCATTGAAATATAAGCAATTAATTTATTTATAAGTATAAATTTTTTTTATCGATTTTTAGATTCACTTAATATATTTGCTTTCGTTATTTAAGAGCTTTTAGAATTATTGATATTTTAGTATTTAGTAGGGTATTCATTTAATCGGGCTTTTGGTTTAATCGGTTAATCGCTCGATTAATTAACCGAGGTTTTGGTTTAATCGGGTAATAATCGGTTAATTTAGTTATTGATCGGTTAACCGATTAATAATTTTTTTTTATATATTAAGTAATTTCACTAAATAAACAGCATAAATTAATTCCAATACAATAGTATTAAATTTGTAAATTTCTTGTTAATAACCGACTACAACAAAATACTGCAGTTATAATTGAAGTTTTATAGTAAAAAAAACAATAACAAAACGAGAAAACAAAAAAAAAATAATTCATAAATATGCAAATCATATATTGTGACTAATACATATTATGTATTACCTAAAAAGACACTGTTTAATCATTTTATTAGTTATTTCAATAGCTTAAAGAGATCTTATAAGAAATCTTTTCGAAAAATAATTTGGGTTAAATGTTTAGCAATTAAGCTATTCATTTATTAAGTTTTGATAAAACTTGACTTGGAAAAAATTCTTTCACTTGTCGTAGATGTTTGAGAAATCGAAAGCAATAAATATTGAAGAATATTTAATTTCCCAGTCATTTTCCTGGATTGCTCTAAACACATAAAATCTTCCATAACGCCATTAGAGTCCTGTTTTAATGTTTTAAAACTTTTAACACTTCTAAATATTTCAGTTAATTCCGTTAAAAGATTGATATGAGTAGATATGAGAAGAAGCAAGTAACTATGTATGTCTTCATACAAAAAGTACGTGAAACAAAAAGCTGTTGCTAGCAAACACTTTTTTAAAATGGATATCACTGAACACCTTCTTTATATGAAACAATATTTTCTGAACACATACCTTTTGTATTTGTGATGAAACAAATAATTAAAAACACAAAAAATATTTAATAATACAACAAAATAAATAAAAATTTATCAAGCTCGAGTCCAGAGTTTTTTTGTAAATAAATATTCATTTTTATTTAATTCCGATATATCGATCTTCGTTGGAGATAATCTCAGGGATTGATCGAAATATCGGAATTAAATGAAAAGGAATATTTATTTGAAATATTTAAAATTGAAAAGGTCGAATAATAACAAATTTGATTAATACTACAAAATATTAAAAATTTTGTTACATCGGTTACCCGGTTAATCGACTCAAATTGATCGGTTTAATCGTTAATCGAAAATAGGCAATTTCAAATTAACCGATCAGTTAATCGGGTAGTAATTAATCGGTTAACCGATTAACGATTAACCGAATGAATACCCTAGTATTTAGGTATGCTATTTTCCGAAAATTTTTTTTTTATTGATATTAAAATTTTATCGATTTAATAGGGTTTTTTTATAAGCAAATTTTATAAAAAAAAGTCCCTTAAATCAGATAAATTTAAAAAAAGCGACAAGGTATTTGGCGGGTTTTCTAATTTAAGCGATTAATCTTCTCTTTTTAGATCATATACATATTGAAAGACATTTGATCCAAGGCCCAAGTGTAGTTTATATGAATAATAGTAATTAAAGTCGTCTATTCATACAAGACTGGTTAATTATGGCATGCGATGTGTGTCTTGTTGTCTTCAAGTCTGTTTATGTTGTACTTTTTAAATCTTGTTGCTGTTGTTGGCTTTTTTTTATAAGTTCAACAATATTTTTTGATTCGTCTTTTGCTTTCATATTTATTTATTTATTTGTTTTTTTTTTAACATTTATGGCTTAAAAGAAACCGTTAAGAACTCTAACAATTCTAAAACGTTAAACTCATACGGATTTAATGTCAATAATAATTTCCTTTATTAATAAAATTATCATATTTTTTATTTGTTGCGTTAATTAATTATGAGAATTTTCTGGGAATGTTTTTGCAAGTTTTTTGTTTTAAATATTGTGGGGAACTTTGCTTTGGGTTCACATCTGACAAAAGTTCTTCGGCAATGAAACGAGTTTATTGAACTCCTTAAAGGGCTCTTAGGAAACTTGGGGAATTTAAATAGTCTACGATTTATTTTTGCAAAACTTGTGTTAAACCACAAATTTTACTGATAAACAAATATTTACACTTATTTTACAGAATGTAAACAATGATTGTAAGATTAAGTTGTTACTTACAATGGAAATTGTGGTGAATTTTTAAGTTTTTCAACGAATTTTTTGCAGAAAAATTTTTGTTTACATAATGTAAATATAATGTACTTAGTATATTTTAGTAAACATTAAGTTTACATTGTGTAAATATTAAGACCTATAAAAATGCTTTTCCAGAAACGTGCTATTAAAATTAAGTATTTATAGCGAATAAAGTTAACTTAATTAAAATTATAAAAATTTATAATTTACTTATGTAAATAAATCAAAGTTTTACAAATTATAATAGTTAATTTTACTTAATCTAAACAATATTTAAAAGGTTTAATTGATGTATATTATTAATTGTTTTGAATTAAAAATTTTAAATCTATTATATTTTTTATACTTATTTAAAATAACGTAAGCAATATAATGGGTGATTCATAGATATACTTTTTTCAATAGCCCTTTTTGACAGGTCACGTGTGAATCGTGTCATGCTGTCATGTTATTTTTGTTTAGTATTGTTTGGCATTTCATAATGCAAAGACTTACGCCTGAACAACGTTTACAAATCGTTCAACTTTATTACGAAAACTCACGTTCTGTGAGGAATGTGTTTCGTGCACTTCGTTCAAATTATGGTCAACATAATCGGCCTACTGAGCGTACTATTCGCAACACCATCACCCATTTGGAGACCCAGCATTCATTATTGGATAATTTTCGACCGAATAAACCACGTCCAGCATGCAGTGAAGAAAAAATAGCGGCCGTAGCTGAGAGTGTACACGAAGACCGTGGGGAGTCGATTCGGCGCCGTTCGCAGCAACTCGGACCGTTATCGTGCCATGATAACCGACTATTTGATGCCTGAAATTGAAGCTCGTGATCTCGGCAAAATTTGGTTTCAGCAAGACGGCGCCACTTCCCACACATCGCATCAATCAATGGATTTATTGAGAGAACACTTCGGTTAGCACATAATTTCACGTTTTGGGCCGGTCGGTTGGCCAACAAAATCGTGTGATATCACACCTTTAGATTTTTTCCTGTGGGGATATGTAAAGTCTAAAGTTTATGCGGACAAACTCGCTTCGATTCAGGCCTTGGAGGAGAACATCACGTGTATCATTCGCCAGTTACCAGTCAAAATGCGCAAACAAGTCATCGAAAATTGGACGCAACGGATGGACCATCGGCGACGTAGCAACGGCCAACATTTGATAGACATAATCTTAAAAAGTAAATGCCAAAGAATATTCTTTCAAATGATAATAAACATTCCCCATTAAATTGGAATTTTCTGTGTTTTTTTTTTTAAAGTAGGGAACCTCGAAATGGATCACGCTTTTTATATATCGCTCATTTCGTGCAAGACCGTCACAACTCAAAATTTGAAACTTTACAGGAGAGCCTTTTTAAGATTCCAACCTATTATTTCTCACCTTCTCTTTCACTAAAATACAGTTATAAAATCAAATGTTTCTTTTTTGCTACAAAGAAAACCACATGTACAAGAGGAATGCCAAACACAAACTGAAATGTGACCTTGTTGATGTAAATTGCTCAAGTTTGTTACGAGAGGTCATAGCGTCACAAGCATCTGTATTACCGTTATTTTTTCGTTAATTCTCTCCGTTCTTAGATCAATTTTTAGAGATTTAAGAGAAGAACATTTCTGCATTACTAACTCGAAAATGCCAAATTTTGAGTTGTGACGGTCTTGCACGAAATGAGCGATATATATATTCCATCCTACATATATTCCATCCTACATATATTCCATCCTAGAGTTCCATAGTGGAACAAAGGGCCACAACGAATTTCTTCCATTCTGATCTGTCTTTTGCGAAATATTTTATTTCACTCCAGCTTTTTCTTGCCGATTTTACTTCGATTTTAACAATTAATCTCCACGTGTGGGCCTACTGCCTTGTGTGGTTTTTTGTTTATATCTCATTCATTTATGGACCGATCTGGCTGAATTTCAATAGCAAACAATTCCGAACTATATGTGACATAAATATACATACAACTATGTATCTGGTCCCCATCGTATATGCAGTCTTCGGAAACCACATTTCCTCATAAGGATCCAGAATTGAATAAGTTGTGTTTTTTTTTTTATTTTTAAGACTTTATTTGCGTTTTTAAGGCATATCAAATACCTAAATATACAGCGAAGTTGATTAAACGAAGTCCGTATGTTTACCTGTATATCTGGAGAACGGAAAGGGCAAAAGTTTCCAAATTAGGTAACAGCATCATCGCACTCTGTTTTAGTCAATGCTTTAATGAAAATAATTGTTTATATTGTTTTATCTAATGTAAAGAAGGCTTACAAATATTAGCTGCTTTAAAGTTATGATATTCCATTTAAATTTTACAAGAATCATTAAAGCATATTTTTACAAATTAAATTTTTACGGTAAATACAATTTTAACATTTCTTTTACATAGTGTTTAAAATGTATGTACAAATTTTTTACATATTTAATGTAAACCATAAGATTTTAAATATTTTTTAATCAGCTATTGATTTGTTTTAATACTGTAATGTTAAAATTAAACAATTGCCTGCACTTACTTTACCTAGTGTAAACAATATAATTTCAAAAAATTTGGAACAAAACACATACGAAAAATCATAATTAAAAAAATTTGCCGATGAAAGAGAAAACACGGGTTTAAAATTGGGTTTTAAAACCAAAATCTATCACCTATGGCCTTTTCATCGATTTCGAACGAAGACTTCGTTCGCTTAACTTACATATAAAACTAAAACCGTACTTTATAATTTGTTTTTGTTTTAAATGTAAGTTAAGCAAACGAAGTCTTCGTGCGGAGATAGATGAACATGCTGTAATATCCGACCACTCAAATCTAAGATTTCACAACAATTAAGCTTAAAAAACTAACAAAGCAAATGAGAGGTGCTCGTGTCGCTTGTTCTTAACAGATATATAAGAGGAGCGTGCCCAGATTTATTTATTTTTAAAAAATACTTATGCTTCTAACAAAAATTCCTATTTTTCCCTACACGTCAAAAAAGTTGTTTCCTACAGAAATGCCTTAAAAATTTTTAAACGAATTGTATTGAACAACTTATTTTTAAATATTTAAAATTCTCTTAATTGCTAAAGATTTTTTTCGGAAAATGTTAAAATACAGAATTTTATATTCTTACAGAATTCGATTTTTATAAGAAAACTTAGGCACATTTATACCTGCGTGTAAAGATTTTTCCCTGGTAAATGATAACAATAACTTTTTTATATTTTATATAAAAAATAAACAAATTTTAATATAAATTAAAACAATCTGCTCCATCTTTTCAATGACACTATTTTAGTGAAGAAAATACATAAACGTAGGGATTTTTATCTACTTCACTGAAGAATGACCACTCTCACATCAGAAGGTGAAGGGAAATTACGAGGCTGGTTCAAAAAGTTCGTATCCTTTTTAATTAAACACAGGTTTTAGATAAAAATAATTTTACGAGGGCGGATCAATAAGTCCGTGACTTTTCGAACTTCCCTCTAACGATGGAAAGTTGGTCAAACAAATGCCTATTTTATGGACCTCGAAAAATCCTATTTTTTCGAAGGGATAAACAAATTGGAGAAACGTTGGACTAAGTGTATTGAGCTAAAAGGAGATTATGTTGGAAAATAAATCCGCAATCGTATTTTTCAACGTATTCTTCTTTCAGCTCGATGCACTTTGGCAAATGTTTCTTTAAATTTTTATCTCTCCAAAAAATAAGATAATAAGGAATCGTCATTAGAAGCCTAATTCATGAATTTCTAGCCATTAAAGCTGCATATGTGCTTACCTTTGCATTGCCTTGGTGGGTGCAAAAAACTTGCCAAATTGTGGCCGTTTTCTTTTCAAATTCTCATTAGGTCGACCCACTAAATCGACATAATATTCGCCATTGATTGTTTTACCCTTTTGAAGAAAGTCAATGACTGTATTAGTTGACAAACCCACCTTGGCCTTCTTTGGCGCAGATCCACCACGAAAAGTTGTAACATTGAAGGGTAAGAGTTTTTATTTAAGAGATACCATCATTTTCGGGTGTCAAATGGGCTAACAGAAAACGAAATTACCACAATCATTTCGGTTTTCTTTCATAATAGATGAAACACAAATACAAGATTCCTGATTACCAATTCGTTTCAAACGGGTTTCAAAATAGTCGCGTCATGTGCGGTCTCTCAAAGGAGTCTATGGCATAAACTCAAAACTAACTCGAAGTTGCAGTCGAAGTTAAGGCCGTCTGTTGTGGGCCTTAGACGTTGTTTTTAATGGCATCGTTAAATAAAGTTTAGTTATAACTCTTTAAGTTAACGAAAAAAAAAACAGTTTTTTCGCTTTCCTGTAAAATTGTGATTTTGCAGAATGCGCTTTTTGGAAATAAACCCTCTATATTTTGTTGATTGCTGCAACTTTACGCATACCAAATTTTGAGAGATATTTTTTTATACATATTCTTTTGAGAGAGTTTATACTCTCATCGTAACAGAAACAGATAAAGAATATCAAAGTTAATATAAAAAGGAGACTAGGTTTTTATTCTTCACATAATTTTTTTTAAAAAATGTGCACAATGGGCCGACAACTGATCTATTTCAAGCCTGTATCAATTTTAACTTTGAATAATTTTTGGAAATTTGTATGGTTTTTTTTTTTATAAATTTCCTATTAAAAATTTAAAGTCATAAATTAAAATTCAAGTGTCTGTAATGCCCTCAAATCATGATAAAAAACCATACTAATGTTTTCGCTTTTTTTCAAGCACTTTGCTCTACTTGAGAGGTAAGTACTATTACATACAACCTTCACTTTTTCTGCCCCCTTCTTTTATTTAACCTGACTCTGGCTGTTAGACTGACTATGAAGTTTTTTGTTTGACTGCCGGTTCTGCCTGTTGGTGTTTTAGTCCATTTTTTTTCTCATACTCTTACCCATGTGATTTACATTCAATTCTTCATGCTTGAATACGTGATTGTATTGATGATATGTTTCTGTTTGAAAAAAAAATTATTTAAATTTTTCTGAATTTAATTTAATTTTTATTTTTGTTTCGTTATACCCACACCACAATTGTAGAGAGGATATTATGCGTTTGTTTTGATGTGTGTAACAAGCAAAAATATTGGTTCAAGACCAACCTTACAGTAGGTCTACCGATCGACTCAAAAAGCAGTTCTGAGTCGATCTAACGACGTCCTTCCGTCTGGCTGGTCTGTCCATGTAAACATTGTGCACAAAGTGTACAGTAGGGGTATAACTTTTGAACAATTTTTTAAATTATCAAAAAATACCTATCCATGACATATAGACCATGAAAATCTATGATGAAAAGTGGGGTCACTTTTTCGCGGGCGTTAAAAAAGTTCCCCCCCAAATCACTTTGAAGTTTAGTATTTGGATTTTTTTTGTGGAGCCTGGTATAACGTTTGGTTTTCTGACCACTGCTTTAATGAAATTGATTTTGAATCTTTAAAGCAATCACTGGAACAATTTACACATGCTCGGGAAAGCTTTCTTAAACATTGGGTGAGAGAAGACTCTAAAATTCACGAACAACAACGAAGTAACATTTGCGCGGAACGTGGAATCAAACTTGTGCAAGATATTTTTCAACATTGCAGAACAACACGCACTTTGAACTTAAAGTTTTGTTCCTTCAACAAAGATAATTTTTAGTATCTGAAGTTAATATATCCATGACTGTATGTATGGTATTTAAAAAATAAAAATTCAAATATTATTATTTTTTGGAAGCTTTTAAAAAAAACGTTTTGGGGGGGAGGTTTTTTATCCAAATTGATCTCAAAAAACTGTTTTCTTGATATATACATCAGTGGCCACCCCGTAGTGATAGGTATTTTTTTTTTGGTTATACCCCTAGTGTACAGGTTACAACTTTAAAGCTAAGTTTATAAAATTTGGACACATGTTCGTTTTAATTGTTATGAGGACGACGAAGTCCATTAAAATTAGTGATAACCGGTCCATATTTTCACGTAACCCCCAAACAAACTTCTTTCCGAAATAGAGTGCTTGTGTCTATAAACTGTCTTTTTATATCTGTTTGAGTATTAAATTTGGTCCAAAAATAAAAGGTTGTTGCTTATAAAAGTAGAACATAACACGTAGCGGGGACAAGCAACGAAATAAAATTAAAAATTAACATTTAATAACCAAATTGGTAAAATGGCCGAAACAAATAACCATAATATGCTTAACATTGACCATATTATTATTAATTCCTACCAAAGTGTGGTTACTTTTGTCCGAATCCTGCAGAATTTTGACCATATTATGATTTATTTTGAACATAATATAGTTTATTTTGACCATTATTATGTATAATATTGACCAAAATTTGGTTAATTTTTAACAGAGTATGGTTAATTCTGACCAAAATAGGGTTGATTATGCTAACCTGAAACATAATATCACCTTTTACAGCATTGTTAAAATCCAACCATAGTATGTTGCTCTTATAATATGGTTACCCCCAACCTTATTTTTTTCTGCGTGCTTACAAATGCCCTCCCGAGTTAAGGGTTTTGGTACGATAGCGTCCATACAAAACAAGCTGGGTGGATAACATTGTTCTCAAATATCACATTCTATTATTTTCTAATAATGGTGAAGGGTATCGAAAATTCGTCTTAGCCGAATATAGCACATTTACTGGTTTTGTCTTTATTTCATTTTGATTTGGTTTTCGTATATTTTTATACATATTTCTTACTTAAATGGTATTATGATATTATTGCTTCTAAATAGTTTATTGTGGCAGTTCAATTAAAGAATGAGTTGTTGCTGCCTCTGTATCGTATGGAATACTATTACCAGCTCGCACATGGTGGCCTCCAGCCTGAGTTGGCTGCAAGTTTTCACCAATACCGCCAGCAAACTGTTAATAACTATTTGCTTTGGTATTTATTTTTTAGCCAAAGTAATGAAGTTTTTGGGTTGGGTCTTAATGCTTTAGTGGCTTAATGCTCTCCTTTTTCTACCACTTACAACCTTCCAACCTAAAAGTTTATTAACCCAGCAAAAAATTCTAATGACTTGGAGGTGCTATTTTTATTAGTTCTATTAATAACGAAAAATAGCTTTTGAAATATTCATTTTCCACGAAAAAGTAATATTATAGAAGAAAATAAAGTTTAAAAGCTTTAAGGCAAAGTTTTCAAGGCAGGAAAAGGTAAAGAAGGAAACCCGTTTTTAAAAAATTACAGCATGAACTTTCTTTGTTAAAGTTACCATGATTGTAAAAAATTTTTTTTTTATTCTTTCCAGCACTGAATCCCTACCAAAATAATACTTTTTCCAAATAAACCATACCTCTCAAAAAAGACATGTTTACAGATCCCGGCTGGGTCCGGTCCATATTAAATCTAAGTCTAATTATTGTGAAAAACGATACAAATTTTATTAGAAGAAAATATAAATCGATATCCGTATTTGAAATAAAAACCAATTACGTATTTTTTTTTAATTCCGCTTTGACATAGAAATTAAGAATTTTCTGTAAAGAACAATGTGAAAAAAAATTTATAAGAGTATTTTTAAGAACTAATTCTAGGTGTAGGAAGTAAAATGTGATAATCAGAAAAAACTAAGGCCCTAATCATGTAAAACGCAGCGCCACGCGAAAGAAAAACATTAAAAGCACAAACAATGTCAAAAATATTTTGTAATTTTGTTGTTGCTTTCAACAGAAATTCATGTACCGTTTTAAAATTTTTAACGACACAAGCAATGGAGCGTTTGAAATTTTAAAACGCAATGTGAATTTCTGTAGGAAGCAACAAGAAAATTACAAAATATTTTTGATATTGTTTGTGCTTCCAAAGTTATTCTTTGCCGTGCGCTGCGTTTTATATGATTAGGGCCTAAAAGTATCTTCATTAAGAGCTTCTTATCTTTAAATTTTAATAAAACAAAGTATATGTTAGTTTTTTTTAAAGCCCTATCGACGTCACTATGTATGGAATATCACATCGGGCAAATGTCCGCTGCGACTTCTCTGGGTGGCGTGCATCCGATTTGTCCCATTTTACATGACTGGCGTATAAATCTGACTGAACTGTTTGATGACATGGGCAATTTTTCTTTAAACGATGCTATGGCTTGTGAATTATTCGCATAGACCTGCCACTTTTAAAAAACCCACAATAAAAATGCTAACGAGATCAAATCGAACAATCTCAGTGGACAGCTCTCATTACCTCCACGTGAGATGACCATGATCCATATTTGCTAGTGGATAACGTCTAATGTGGCTTGAGATGTGTGGCATGTAGCGTCGTCCTGTTGAAACCACAAGCCGTTGGTGGTCCTATTATCCAATTCCGGCCAAAAGAAGTTGGTAATAATTGACTTGTAGCGTTTGGCGTTGAAGGCCTGGCCAACGTCGTTTCTCAAAGAACTAACCGATGGCGGCTCCAACCTAAACTCCACATTTAAGTATGACTTTTTCGGGTTGCCTTGGAAATTCATGAACATGTCCCCTGCGACTCATGTTTGGCGGAAAGTTTAAAGAAGATTTCGGGGTAGTAAAAATCGCATGTTACGAGAATTGAAGCGAACATTTTGACACCTCTTTAACATATTTCTTTCTGCAATATTTGGTTATGTTCTGTATGAGTAGTGCTGCCAGTTAGAATATTTTCAGCATCATCTAAATCAATAGCTTCTTCCTTGATTAAATCAGATATTTTGCTTTCAAAAATTTTTTTACTTTTGCTTTATAAATTGCTGTCAGTATTGCCCATTTAGCATATTAATTCTACATTTACCAAATGAACTATTAGTTATTTTATGGCAACACTGCCACGAATGAACGAATAAGAATCATTGATCAATTTAATGCCAACAAAAGTCCCTTGATTATTGCGAAAAAAAAGTCCATGATCTGGAAATCCAAATGACGTGAAATTAAAACCGATAAATATTTTCAATTAAATTTTTTCATAAATGAACGCGTCTTTTACTGATTTCAAAAGAAGTAGTGGTAAAGGTAAGTGGACCTTAAAGTATGAAGGGAAATATTTTTATAAACTTTAGACACAGGATAGTTTTCAAAATTTCTTCGATTTCAATTTCACGTGATTTCGATTTCCAGAACATGGCCGATAGGTATCGGCTCCTGTTGGCTGTGACAATCTCTGTTTTTGAGACACCAGAGAATCTTTTGAACAATCAAATGTTTTACGTGTTATTTAACCAGTAAAAATTCTGGTAATTGTACCCCAGTTTAAATAGAGGGTCCGACAAATAACTTTTTTTTTTTTTAAAATGCTATAAACAAAAACTACTGAATATTTTCTCAAATTTCTTTTTTTATTTGAAAGTACAATCCTTCCGGTTAATAATGGAAAATAATTTCATTCAAATGGCTGCCTCGGCTGGCCATGCAGTAGCCTACACGATCGGTCCAATTTTTAAGCACATTATCGATTGTGTGCAGCTGTATTTCACCAATGGCTTCACGAATATTGTCCTTTAAAGCTTCAATTGTCTCTGGCTTGTCGGCGTAACACTTATCTTTGACGGCACCCCACAAATAATAGTCCAACGGTGTCAAATTGCAGCTCCGAAGTGGCCAAACGACATCAGCTCTGCGGCTGATAATGCGATCTTCAAAAACAGGGTGCAAAATATCGAGTGTAGCTTCGGCTATGTGGCACGTAGCGCCGTCCTGTTGAAACCAAAAAACCAATTTTTGTGAACTAAAATTCGTTCAACATGGCCCGATAACGATCGCCATTGACTGTAACGGCCACTCCTTGCTCATTTTCGAAGAAAACTGGCCCAATTAGGCCTCTGGACCAAAATCCGCACAAAACAGTGACTCGTTTTGGGTGTATAGGCTTTTCAATGTATGCGTGCGGGTTTTCTGTGCCCCAAATGCGACAATTTTGCTTGTTTACATACCCGCCAAGATCAAAATGAGCTTCATCTGAAAAGATTATTTTTTTTTGGCAAAATCTTCTGTAAGTCGATCGCAGGCCCACTTAGCGAAGCGAAATCGCATTGGATGGTCAGTTGGCTTCAACTCCTGAACTAATTGGACTTTGTATGGCGTCATACCAAGGTCTTTAAGCAAAATTCGTCTCAATGATGTCTCCGAAATGTTCAATTGTTGAGAACGACGGTGAATTGATGTTGATGGCGCTTCACGCACACTTTCTGCCACAGCAGCAATATTCTCGGGTGTACGCACTGGTTTTGGCTTTTCACGCTTTGGTTTATCGATGAGGATGCCAGTTTCTTCCACTTTTTTTATAAGATAACGAACATATGGAGCTGACGGTGCTTCTCTTCTTCCAAAATCCGTACGCAATTTTCGCACACATTCTGCAACATTACCATGATTTTCAAAGTAATGTCGCAATATTTCCCAGCCTTGTTCAAGCGTATACACAACCATATTCGTTCAGCGGAAGGATAAAACTAATTATCTATCAAATCAGACATGAGCTAAGTGTTACCATTCACGAAATAAGCACGAGTTAAAAAGAAACGTTAGATGGCGGACCCTTTATATATTTTTTCACAATAATAGTAAATAAATTTTTTACAGCGTTTGGTTATTACTCTTCAAAAAGAGTAGAAAACGTTACAGCTTTTTCGTTCAAACAAGACTTACTGCCCGTTTTTAGAAAATAAAAACGAAATTTTCTGTAAGAAATTACAAATACGGCAATTTTGTTTATTAACGAATCTATTGAGCCAGAAATGCGCTTCATCATTGAACAACATTTCACGATAAAACAGCGGGGTTTCATTGAGTTTTTCCAGAGCCTATTCACTGAAAATAAGACTGTTGTGGTATGAGTCTTTCCATGATGACTCTCCAAACGATACTGAACAAAAATGACTAAGCAGTTTGATCTAAGTCACGCGTGATCTGTACAAAAACATATTAAAATCAATCCTAACGATGCATCACCCGTTACATTAATGATTTGCCGTTTAAATAGAGAAATTTGTTTTAAACCAAAAATACACATATTCAGCCATGTTCTCGAAATCGAATTCGAGTGAAATTAAAATCGAAGAAACTTTGAAAACGATTCAGTGTTTAAAGTTCATTAAAATATTCCATTTTTTATACTCCATACTATGAGAACAACTTATCTTCATCAGAAAAAGTCTTCAGGAAGAACAAATGGAACTGGAAGACTCCATCGATTTCAATTCCACTTGATTTCGATTTCCATAACATGGCACATTATTTAGTTTTCTTAAATTCTGTTTGATAATGCGTGTTAATGGGTGAGTAGTCTAAGACACTACATTGCGGTAGGTGAAGAGTATTAACGATTTGCCACAGCCGACTAAAGCACTCTAAGGCCGGGTTTTTGAGATGTGGATTAAGTTTAACTTAGTTTAGCGTTGTATGAAACTCGAATTTTTCCGGCGAAATGTGATTTTTTTGGTAATGTCGGCACAAATCTGTTTTCAGATACCCTAAACCTAGTTTAAATGAGAACTCAAAAACCCAGCCTTACTTGTTTACTATAACTTAAGTAGACTGTCGTGTTTTGAGACAATAAAGTTCTAAAAGTTCGAAAGCGGAGATTCAGGTGTACTTAAAGGTAAATGGAAGAAACGGTAAAGCCATTTAAAATATTTGCTTCACGCTCTCATTCGTGAGTTTTGTTAACGTTTGTATTGCGAGTTTTGACCCTTTAGCCAATTGGCTTCTGGTGGCTATCGGTTGGCTTTCTTTTAAAATAAAATCAGAAATTTTTACTTGGTTACCCCAACTTGTTAGATTTTTTTTATAGAAAAAAAGTAAGAAAAAAAGTTAGGAAAAAAGGTTCTTTATTGGAAGTAATTTAATAAAAACTTATTTGATTATGTTTATTGTTTGAGATTAGCATGGTAAAGTTGTGTGTTTAATTTGCACTCCATAGAATACAAATTGTTAGTTGGCCAACTAAAAAAAAAATAGAAGAAACAGAAACCAAGAATCGTATAATTAATGTGTGAAATAGAATGTTGAAATGTTTAATAATACTGGTAAAGTAATACGAGACAAAAATGCTTAACAAAGTAAATAAAATGTATCGATATATGTAATTACACGTTGTCAAGAAACCTTGTTTTTTTTTAATCCATTTTAAAATTTAATAAAACAAGAGTTAATGGTTTTGTAAATTTAATTAAGATCACGATAAGATTTTTTTACTTTTTATACCAACACTACTATATTATGTGTTTGTGCAAATATATGTAACACATTTGAATATAGGTTCTAGACCCACCTTTTAGTATACCGATTCACTCAGAATCAGTTCCAGAATCGATCTAACGATGTTCGTACTTCTATCCGGCTGGCTGGTTGTCTGTCCAAGTAAGCATTGTGCGCAGAGTACAAGTCGCAATTTTGGAAATAATTTGATCAAATTTGCTAAAACCGCTTGAACTTAAATTTTTTTTTTGAAATAGCTCTATATATTGCAAAAGATGGCTTAGAATAACCGAAAGTTTTAAACCATCAATAAAAAATATGAAACTGCAACTTTTGGCAAAAGGAGCAAGTGTTACAGCAGTTATGTGACAAATACCAAAAGTTTCAATCCTTATTAGCAGTGTGACCATTTTGGCATTTTTGCAGCTAAATTTAGCATTGAAAATTTTTATTTAGCTGCAAAATTTTCATTTAGCACTTGGTATTTTATTAACCATTTTTATAAAATGTTTTTAGCTTTTTAAACATGATTTTAAAAATTTGGACTAATAGTTTTACTGATTTTACTTTATAAATAATAATAAAATGTTGACTAAAAGTAATTGTACTTAAAATGAAAGTTCGTATGAAAATGGTTAATTCTTATCTTAATAAACATATTACATATCTTTTAAAAAAAATAGAATACTCAGGGAATATTACAAAATGCCCTCAACATGTTGATTGTTTAAATTATTTTCCATTTAATTTTACGATATAAAAGTACAAAGAAATTTTTCTTTTTATTAAGACAAAAATTCAATAGTGTAAATGTTAAAAAAAATTATTTGCTCTAAACTGCTGAAAAAATAACGTATTTTAAAATTTCAATTTTCTAAACCATGGTAGAAAAGAACAAGGTATAGTCATTAGAAATTTTGTTCTCAATTCGTTTTAAATCGATTTTAGAAAAGTACGAGGTATAGTCATTAGAAATTTTGTTCTCAATTCGTTCTAAAATCGATTTAAAACGTCAAAAAAAAAAAAAAAAAAAAAAAAAAAAAAAAAAAAAAAAAAAAACTAGCGTCAAAAATCAAATCAAATATTTGGACATTACATGGGTAAATAATGATAACTCTCCCTAATGAACATACCCGGTACTTATTATATTATGTCTTAAACTATATATAAAATGATCTTAAAAATTACGTATAACATAGAAATATTCGTTTCAATTTTGAATGTATCAGAGGTTTGCGGGCCCGTAAATTTAATCTCAACTACCTGTGCTACATATTTATATGTATCTATCTATTGTTTTACCAAAATCTACCCACTTGTTGAAATATAACCATTTATTTCAATTTCGTTCAAAAATAGGTCACTAAAATCTATTTAGTTTCGAATAAAATTTCATACTGGTAATACAATTTTTTTTTTAAAATAATTTTTAACAATTTTGGCCATGTCTAATGTCAGATTTAGCTGTAAACATTTTTAAGACTTTTTTTAAGCAAAAAAACACAGTATGGTGCAATAATTTTTTACAATCTAAAATGTGAACTACCTTTGTTTTTATTAGTTCACATTATCGCGAGTACACTGTATGTGTTTATGATCACAAGGTCGAAGCCTATTCAAAGTGGCGAAAACCGGTTCTTAATTTTACTTACCCCACATGCAAACTACTTTCCGGAATAGAGTATTGTGCCACTTAAGTTAGGACCAAAAATCAGCAGAACAAATTTTATTAGAATCGGTGTTTGGCCACAGTTCTCATACAAATGCACTCCCGAAAATAGCTTATAATAAATAACCTTTATATATGTTATCTCATAGCCGTTATCATAGTAATAGAAGTAGATACTTAGATAATATTTGGCATAAAAATATCTTATGTGAATCTTAACCTCACAACATACCCTTTTTGGCGGAAACATGAGTGCCCATGGGTGCCAAGTAATGTGGTGTAGGGTCGACTATACTTTCTTACTTTTTTGTATTAAAAATTGGCTTTTTTACTATATATTTTGGAACATTTATTATCGTTATTTTATAACAACTTTTTTTTTGTCCTTAGCTACCGATATTATTTACCGACTAAAATTGTTAAAATGTCACCACAGAATAGCTCTTATACCTTCTTTACACTATCACACAAGTCTTACAAAAAAATACAAACCTGTCATGATAAGTAGTTATTGTTGTTTGAAAATTTTCAAACAAAAATTAGATCAGGGAAGCATTTTCGAAAAATACTTAAAAGCCAATTTACACTACAACGAAATCTAGTACTTTCGAGATTTCAAGCCAAATCTAGTTGTTTTTGGCTAGATTTCCTGTACAAAACAAAATCTACTCCGTAACTAGATTTTGACGAAATCTATACGAAATCTAGTAGTACTTATTGATGCAACTATGTTTTTCCCCATATAGCACTAAAAACTACTTCCCTGCACAAGAAAAAAATGACATTTAAAAAAAAAAACAAAACAAAAACAATAATAGCTGCTTGTTAAAAAAAATTCAATAATTTTGAAAAAATAGTAAAAAAAATGCAAATGACAAATAATATTGATAAAATAAATGAAGTTGATTATAAAGAAAATGTAATGCAAATTTTTAAATGCCTATTTCTTTATATGTAAGTATGTGTTACACAAAAAACTTTCAGTCGGCGGTTTTTGTTGTGAAAACCAAATCTCGCTAATGTCAAACAAGTATAATGTAAACGAACTAGATTTGGAGGAAGATTTCAAATGAAATCTACTAGATTTCGATGTAATGTAAATACCCTATAAGACTTCTTGGGATCGTGTATAACGGCCTTTAACGACAATTATCGTTTACTAACGAATTTTGACTACTTAACAACAAAATTTTGTCGTTAAAAAGTTACAGAATTTCAGTACAGAAGTTAATTTTTAAAAATAATTCATATAATTTGTAGAAGACAGTTTAATTTATTGTGAAGAATACAGTTGAATTTAAGTATTCCAATCCAATTCCAAATGTTAAATTTGAATACAACCTTTAAGACATTTATCCTTTGCTTCATTTATTGTCGAAGTAACATTATGTTTCATTGAATAAAAATTTTTACCATATTCTAACTTATTTTCACATAGAAAATCACGCTTATATAAATTGATTTTTCTTTGCATTAAACTCTATTAATTTTGCATACTTCATAAAATTAATATTTTTGCAAAATTTAATTAACTGAATCTCACAAGTTCTAGGGTTTAAGATAATCAGCCTTATTATGACAATGGCACGATTTAATATAGCAATGCATCAGATTTATTTTACGGTGTTCTGAACTCTGCGATAGCTTCTTACAAATATTTTAGTTTCCTTCAGCATACTCTTGCAACTTGAAGTCGTTAAACTTTATGCGATTACGATTTATAGAACACCTATTATGCGATTTCAATTCAGAATCGCAAATGTTAAGCGTTTTGTAATTGTCAAAACGTTCCAAATACTAAATACTAATAATAAACACAATACTAGAATAATGCTAAATTTAAAAAAATTTAATAAGGGTAAAATACACTTGTGCTCCTATTTGGCGTATTTTTTTTTTTTACCAAAAATCTAAAAAAATAAATTTTTGGCGATTTTCAGTATACAATTTGGTGATGAAGGTGAAAAGTGTTTTAATAATTAATAAAGATTTGGAGTTTAGCAAGTCATTAATAAATAAATCAATTAATAATAAATTTTGTATTCCCGAAAATAACTTTTGAAAAAAATCTGACAACCCTGACCAGAATGATAAATCCTATGCGTTATTCCTAGTCGCTCAATTTAAATAGTTGTGTGTGGGTACATGAACTCAAAGAAATATACTCGAAGCAGAACTGGATTCTTTCAAAACCTTTCAGTGCAGTAAACAAATCTTTGCATATACTCCTAGTATTTAAAAATTACCTCGTGCTGTCTGCGATAATTTGCGATTTTTACTTGTGTTTCGTATGTGGCATACGCATACAAAGAATTGTTGTTGCAATATTATCAAAGAAATATACTTACAAAACATTTCGTCATACGTACATATCCCTAACTTACATTAGACAAATTAAGAATGTGTGTATTTTTATTCCCACTGTCATTGCTGCGTGTATATTTTATTCCCTTGTTAATTTTTAAGACTATTTCTTATACCCGCACTTTTAATATAGTACACCACTTGGAATCTGGGAATTATTTCTTTTTCATATGTTACTTTTTTATAAATGTTTATATTTATTAAATTAAATAAGGTCAAATAAAAAACTGAATATAAATTTACTTTTTTATATTCATCATTTTTTGTTTATCGAATTTATTCTATGAGATACAAGATAATAGTCTGGTAGTGTATAAAGTCATTCCTACAAATCAAAGGAATATAACTATTAAAAAAAGCTTTATAAAATGCATAATTGAAATTTAGCTCATAGAATAAATTCGAAAAATAAAAAATGTTGAGTAAATCATTTTCTTTTGATTCTACACGTTCACACACTGACGTAAATTGGTCGTTTTCAGTATTTGTTTGTTCAAACGGAATAGTGTGTTCAAATGGAATTGTGCAAGCCTCTAACGTTTAGCAACTCTTTCTTCCCTTTAGAAAAATTTCCTTGTTTGTGCTGATATATTCACCACATAATTTTCTTTTATTTGTGTCCTTATCTCTAATAATGGTTTTGACTAAATAAGACGGACCAACACGCTATCATCAGGAGGTGTGATCTTTTTAGTACTTTTCGGAAGATCGTTTTTCCTTGTAAAAAAAATTTAAACCTTCAGCAACTCTGTGCAATATTTTTGTATTTTAGGAAAAATTTATTTCCAAATTACTTTTCATTTAGATGCAGTTGAGGTCTTAACCTTAAGAATTTTCACAAAGTAATAATATCAAAGTTTTTATTCATTATTTTGCAATTACGAAATTGCAAAAAAAAAAAAAAAAAATTGAAATACCGTTTGAAAATTTAGTGACTTCATTGTTAAGAGATTACGCATTTTTAACCCGAATTCATTGTAATATTACTTAAAATACCCCCATCATTATTGATAATAGGAAGCGTTTTTAATGGCCCAACTATAACATGCGTAAGCAGGTTTAAGCAAGCTCTTGCATTATAGTTGAGTCTTAAATAATAACAGAATAACATTTAATTTTTGTCGTTTACGTTATTAGTGAAAAATTGTACTTAATTGTACGCGCACAACTGTATGTAAATATTTATTTTTGTTTAACAAACTTTAAACTTTCATAAATTCAAAAGATAAGCTTAATAAATCTCCATATCCGTAATAATGTTTTTTTTTTTGTTTTTAAGAAAAATTTGAAACGTTCCCTATTGTAAAATTCAATACCTCACTGACAATAAAAATTGGTTATTTTTTCTTTGAATATTAATAAATTGAAAAATTTATAATTATGTACATATTTCTTTTTGTTTTCATTGCAGGTTTAAACACTTGAAATATTGGATACATATTAAAAAACCCCTGCTCCTTAAAAAAATCCAACTAAAAATATTAAACGGAACAAAAGAAATAATTGCAATTTGCATATTCAACTGTTAACATTTTGTCTGCTTATTGTTGTTGCTGCTAGTGTTTTTGGTTTTTAATGAAAAAAAATGCTTGAGTGCACAGCTGCATTATAGTTTTCAAAAACAACAACAACGATTTAAAAAAAAAAAGTAAAATAAGCATAAATAAAATAAAAATCTACAAAAAAAAAAAAAAAACAAATGGAACACATGTACTTTTAAAGAAAACAACAATAACAAAAACGAACTCCAACCGCCAAGTAAATCCGAACCGCTGGTATTGTGTTTCTGTTTTTATTTTTCAAGTTTTATTTGTAGTTGCTCTCATTATTATTGTTGTTATAATTATTGTTCTTACTGTTGTTGCTCTAACCCCAAAACTCCCCTTTTTAACAGACTTTTCTGTCGGAACACAACAAAACAAACTGTTGTAATGATACAAACAAAGCAGCAGCAAAAAACTACAGAACAACAACAAAAGCAAAATGTCTCAGTTACTACAATAACAACAAAACTATAGAAGCAAAATTACTTTTTTCCTACTACCAGGCAACCAGCACTAGCAACAGAATCACGGGCAGCAGTTTTATTTCTCCTTCAAAACAAAAGAAATTCATTCTCAAACAAAGCAAAGAATAAACCAACAACAACAACAAACATCACAAGAACATTTACATCAAGATTATGTAAACTAAATAAAAAAGAAAAAACCAAAAATTAGGAAAAAAAATTGGGGAGAAGAGAGAACAACTAAAATATAAAAAACAACAACCAAAAGAAAGGAAAAAACAACAAGATGTAAAAACTTTGTATTTTTATCTGTTTTTGTTTTTTCTCGCAATTTTTGTTACAAGTAAAGCAGAAAAACCTAAAAAGAAAACAACAAAAATTAAAAGAGAAATAACAAATCAACTTTAGTTTTAATTCAACAGAATCAACTGAAACAGTTGTTGACTCCATTTTAAGGAGACTTCTGGGATCCAACAAAACAAACAAACCAATAAAACATTCCTGGAATTAAAGTATTTATATTGTTTTACTTAAATACATTTAAGCCACAATTAACAACAACAACAAGAAAAAAACATAAAAAAGAACAAAAGACAAAGTCGATTTAAAAGGTGAGTGAATTATATGTAGATAAAACAATTAAATTGTATAAATTAAAACATTTTAAAGTTAACACAAATTGCCAAAACAAGGTTTTGTACTTGGGGAAATTCTAGAAATATTTATGATTTAAAATTTTTGGCTTTTAACAAGAAATTATAAAAGCTCGTCTTCATTTTTATGGAAAGTTAGAATCTTGGATTTGCAAGTCGATTATAACGCACCGTTTAAGAGTTATCTCATTATTTAAATTAAAATACATAAGTATTTACCCTAGTGCGATAAGTACAGAAAGCTATATAAATACCGTTGTTTAAATAAAAAAAAAAAAAAAAAAAAATAAAAAAAAAAAAAATCTTGTGCCGCGCCAACTTCTTGTCTTCACTCCCCCCTATTTTGTCGGCTATTGGCTATTGACAACCAATATGCTTGTACCTTATTTGGAAACTAGCTCTTGCCGTTCTCCAGATATACAGAAATCTATTGTGTCTTTGTATGGGAGGTGCAATGCCCACTTCTCCAATCCCGCCCATTTTTTTTTTATAGAAAGATTGTGTATTGATAACCATGATGCTCGCACCTAATTTGAAAATCTGCCTCTTACCGTTTTCCAGTTAGTAAAAAAAAAACAATCGATTTATGGATGCCTAATACCTCAGTCAGTTATGGACCGATCTGGCTAAAAACAAAATTCAACGGAGTATATGTGACATAAATATATGTATAACGACTTCATAAAACGCATAATTTCTGGGATCTTCGGAAAACCAATTTCCACAGAAACACTGACACACGGACATCTTTGAATCAACTTCGCTATTCATAAGGACCGAGAATAATATACCTTATTTGGTCTAATGACACTCTTATCTATACTTATAACTATTAAACAGCTGAAAAGTTTGTATGTTTCTATGTTTGTTAGCCGTAATATTCGGAACTACCGGTCCGATTCTAAAATTTTTTTTTTAACAAAATGAAGAATGGAACCAGGGTGTGCTATACCCTACTTTACTTAGAAAATATAAATTATGGCTTTAGAAAAGATAGCTTTAATACTCGTAAATTTTCTGTACTCAAAAAAATAAAGCCATTTAACGTGAGTACGCTGTTAAACCTCCATTCCGCCTCCAGTCTATCTGTCCTCTCGACCGTCCCATAACCGAATGCGAAAGTGACTTGCGTTTTCTACGCTTTTTCTACGGCTAAATATCTGAACCGATTTTTATTTTTTTTAAAACTAGGACCAAGAAGAGGGGGGACAATATATTACATAGTTATGACTCAGAATCTTTAAATAATTTTAGTTTTAAACACAGAAAAAATTATCAGTAGTTTTTTATCAATTAAAAAACTGTTTAAAAAGTATTTCAATTTCATTAATGTAATAATTGAATCAATTATTTTTTTAGTTGAAAAAAAAAAAAAAAAAAAAAAAAAAAAAAAAAAAAAATTAAAAATTTAATTTTTATTTATGTAACATTTAAGTTGTTTTGAAATAAATTTTTAATTAAAATATTAATTTAAAAACAAAAAATCTTAATTGACTTTTTTCGTTTGAAATAAAAAAATTTAAACTTGTAGAATTGTTGCTGGGAATTGTCCAAACCTGAGCTATATTTAATTAAATCAATTAACACATTTTTTGAAACGGCAAAGTTTTTTTAATTTTTTTTTTATTTAAATTAAAAATATCATTTATTGGAAAAAATATTTAGTAATCAATATAATCATTTTAGTAATAGGTAGAAAATCAACAACTTGTTTGCTTGATTGTATAAATTTGGTGATTAGAGACAATTTTAAATTTTTTCTGTGAACAATTAAAGGAATTTAATAAATTTATTATGCATAAAAACTGTGCATCACTGCTGCAGTGATGCAAAATTATGTAGATATATATTTATTTAAATCACAAGATGAGCAAATATGAAGTATAAGTCTAACTAAATTCACCATTATTCATATATAAAGGTATTAACCGCAAATTATGTACATATTTCACAAATAATCCTACCCAAGCCACTAATTAATAAAGCAATATATATTTGCTAAACTATCTCAAAGCTAGGGCTATTAACGATTACCTCTTTTATCCGCCATAACCTCTGTTATCCGAAATTAAAAACAAATTTTCTTTGCTCGTTTACTTTTGAACAATCAAAAAAAAATTTGAAAAAACGAAGAAGGGGAATTCTCTCTCAACGTACTGGAAGCATGTTCTGTCAAAATAACGTTTTTTCTCATATTATTTGAATATTTACTTACATATGTACATACGAAAGTCTGTACGTAAAATCCTTAAATAATTTACTTTTTTATAAAAATGTATGAAGATACAACAATATTCGTTGTTACCCAATTAACCGGGAAAAATTTATTATCCAGAAGGCTATCGATTCCGTCCGGTCTCACTGTATTTTCACCCTGACACTTAGTAAGTAAGAAAAGAATAGAACTTTACAAGAAGAAAATAAATTAGTTTAAAGAGAAATAAAAGAAAACGACATGAAAAACACAAATCGAGTCTTTTTGTTTACACATTTCTCTTCTCTAAACAATTTGCCTCCAAACAAAAGAGAAGACGAAACAGCGACATCTTAAAAGTCCTCGTGTGTTGTATGTGTGCATGAATAAGCCTAATTCATGTTAAATATATCGTCACCTAGAATGCAACAGGGCGCAACAACAAAAACATTCGAAAAAGAGTTTTTGATTGATTTTTGTTTGTACTATTAGACTTCATGTTCGCAAAAATTTTAGATCCCTGGGATCAAAAATGGCGACTATATAAAAGAATTTCAAACGCCTAGTACACCGTGTTGTTATTGAGTTTGTGAAGTTTTTAGCTTCTCTTGTAAAAAAAATAAAGAGTTGTTACCAGGGCTGTGGAGTCGTCAGAAAAACGTACTACTCCTGAAATTTTTTAACTGCGACTCCGACTCCCGACTCTGACTCCAACTCTTACCTTGATGCTAAATGTATATGAGACTGGTCCTTATTTGACTTTAAACTCTTTTTATACCCTTTACCACTACACAGAAAAAAGTGTTTTATCAATTAAAAAAATGGTTTAAAAAGTATTTAAATTTAATTACTGTGATAATGGAATAAAATATTTTTTTAGTTGAAAGAAAATTAAAAATTTTATTTTGATTTAATTAACATTTTAGTTGTTTTGAAATAAATTTTTAATTAAAATTTTAATTAAATAACAAAAAATCTTAATTGACGTTTTTCGTTTAAAATAAAATAATTTAAACGTGTAGAAATGTTGTTGGGAATTGTCAATATTTTATTAAATAAATTAACACATTGTTTGTAATGGCAAAGTTTTTTGATCAATTTTTGAATTAAAATTAAAAATATCATTTATTGAAAGAAAAAATATTCACAATTTTACAATTTTAAGTTATCAATAATAAAATCAACAAATTGTTTGCTTGATATTATGAATTTGGTATAAATTTGTTGATTGGGGAAAATGAATAATTTTTTCTGTGTAGTGGTGAATGAGGGTATACTAAGTTTGTCATTCCGTGTGAAACTTTTTTATTATGCATCTAAGACCACATAAAGTATATATCTGGTTTCTTGAGTAATTCTAAGTCGAAAACACGCTCACTTTCCAAAAACTCAAAAGATAAGAACAATGTTAGTGTCAAATTGCTTCTAGTTATCCTAAGCAGTTTGTGATTGAAGCGCAGCAAAATCCGATCAGTAGGATCAGAGCTATGAATCTTACGTCATGGCTTGTACTGATGGTAAGCTTAAAACTTTACTAAGGTATTGTAGTTCTTTGGCTGAGTGACACAAAGAATATTAAACAATATTCCAACTTAGGGTGCAGAACTGCAGGGCACTGCAAGATTCGAGATGATCTTGTTGGTTTTAGAATATTGTAATTATAATCACTCCCCGGAGTGATTATAATTGTAGCGATGAAATAAAAGCAAAGAAAAAAGAGAGAAGTTAGTTATTTCTCTGCTACCTAAGAGTAAATTGTAAATGCTTGGGTTGGAATTACCTTTACTTTGGGGTTGAGTTTCCACCGTAGGTTAAGGGGATGAGTACTAGAGTAAGTACTTGATGGGTTATGGTTCCAAGTTCAACAAAATATTAGCAGGTGTAGTTGTATTTAGGTATAGTAGGTAGGTATTTATTTTATATTCAATTTAGATTTAATAGGTGTTCATTAAGTATTTAATTGTATTTATTTTGTATTTAGTTTAGATTTAATATTCATTAAGTATTTAATTTTATTTATTTTGTATTTAATTTAGAGGTTAACAATTTTTAGGGTTATCACTTGTTTAGGTTAAGCCACTTTAAGTAACATTAATAAAAAAAGGAAAAGTTCAACTTATTTTCACTGTTGCTAAGGCGCAATTGAGGTATACATATTTTTTACTTTGAATCTTAACCTGTCTTCGGTTTGCAGATAGCCGAAGTGGTTTGGAATAACCCCGTAAGTACTAAGTACTAAATCCAGATACTTATACTACAGTGACTTTCAAACTACAATGCAACTGATATCAATTAGAAATTACAATTCATCCATTAAAATTCAGTTATAATTCAAATATTAATTCTAATTCACGTTACATTTAATTTCTTCAAGGTAACAAATTTAAATATTACTTTTTAATTCAGTTTATACGATTTAATCTTATTTATGTTTTTTAATTCTGCTTTCAATTCATAGTGTTCAAATCACATTTGAACAGGTATGTTCAGACCTAACAAATATTTGACGAAAAAAAAAAAAAAATCCAAAAAAAGCCTGACCAGCAAATTGTTCAAACTTTAGCTTTATTTTTAAGAATTTTTATTGACTTCTTTATCTCTATTTGTTGGAAGATAATTATATAATTCAATTAAGAAACTGTTAAATAATGTTTGATACAGGAGACGTTTTGCAAAAGCAAAAACTTGTTCTATAAAACTAGTGGTTACGTGTAGGACGTCAAATATTTAATAGGTGTGAACAAAGCTTTAGCAATGAAATTTAATTAAATGCTCGTGTCACTCACTTTCTCAACATTTGTTAAAGTTACTCATCTAAGCTGCGGCCAAAAATATTGAGTTTTTAAGTTTTTTTTTTGCTAAATCCTAAAAGAATATCTGAAATAAAAGAATGAACAAAAGAACAGTAGAACTGTTCTGTACCACCCTATAAGTTATTAGGAGTTTCCAGTACAAAGATGGCTTATTGTACAATTATATCGCTAATGTATATATGATATTTTAAGGTGGCAGAATATATTTGCAACCTTCAAATGACTTGATTTTTATTATACAACGAAAACAAGTGCAATATAATTGGGGGATTCACAAGGTGCCATAAAGTCATATGTCTTAAAATAATAACATGAACAAATACGACTGTTGTGAGCAACCCCTCATAATTTAATGTGCTATTAATAACGACATCACAATAAACATAGCAAGCAACGTTCTATTTATTTAAGACACTTTTTGTTTACAAACCAACAACAATATTTTTAAACCATTGTAAAATGTTAGAACATTATAACAATAAACCATGATAGCACACCTTGTGAATAACCCAAATGTGAAATGTATTGGCAACATTGTACAATGTTGTTTTGCTTATGGATTATGCTATTTTTTTTTGTGGAAGTTGCGCCATATTTTTGAAACCATTGTGCCTCTTATTGCAAAATATAGCGCAAAATTCAAATAATATGGCGAATAACAAATAAATAATATTGTATAATGGATGGGGTGCTTTTTAAAATCGAATATTCAGGCCTGTTCTTGAAATCACGTGCATTTGACATCACACGTGTGATTTTGTGGTGTTCTGAAAATGATATCGTTATTGTGTTTCTCGGTGTGCTGTTGGCAATTGAAAATCACACCGAAAAACACAAAAACGGTACACCACAGCATCACACGGGTGATTTTAAGAGGTACAAACGTGTGTTTTTTTTTTTTTTTTTTTTTTTTTTTTTTTTTTTTTATATTATTCCTACACTAAATCGATACTGATAGACTAGCTCACTACCAGCTAGCCTACCGGGGGGCACCCAATCACGTAATTTTAATTAAAGTGATTTTCAGACCAGGCTTGATTATTTTTTATTTTTGTCAAAATACAATCCATAATCCAGTCAGAAAGCTCTCGTTTGCTATTTGAACTCAAGTTTAATGTCTTCATTCTTTTTTACATATTCTTAGTATTTTTTTAAAGATATAATGATAATAGAAATGATCATATTGATGTTTAGAGTAAATAAAAAAAACTTAATTCAAACGAGGATTTAGGAGGTGAACAAGATATATTAAAACTTTGTATTGAGCTTCTTACGGCTAATTTCACCAAGTTCAGTTAAAACTAACTATTGCTTTAACTTCCAGTTAATAATATGGTTTTGATAGTTATATCTGATAGTTAATTATAACTGAACTTCGTGAAATTGACCGGTAATCAAAGAAAATCTAAGTTTTACTTCAAGCGTGTATACATTAAAGTGTTTCAAGTAATTAAACCTTATAAAGTATTATTCAAATGTATTGTCTATATAGTCCCTAATTTTTAATTGTAAATACTTAACCAGAACAACCAAATACAAAAATTACTATCAGAATATGCCTGTACTATCAGAAATACCTGTAACAAAGGGTACGTTCGTAAATGCATCAGTGATTTTAAATATTTATATCAATGAAATAGATGTGGACCAAAAAATTGTCAAATACTCCACAAAAGTAATAGTCATACAATAAAAAAAAATTATAATTACTTTTTTATCAGGATTAGAAAAAAATTTTGCTTTTCGTATTTTCTTTTGGTTTCCCTTCGAAAACTCTTACATGTACAGACATTACGTTTTATGTTGCAATTATAGCTTAACGTTTAAAGCTGGGATCAGACGATTGCCGCAGATGCACCAATCAGTGATGGAAAACTTAAAAATTTAGATGGTACTGACCACCAAGCAAAAGAGTACTTTTACAATATTTTGGTACTTTTTTCAAACATATTTTTTATTGAAAAACAAACTTAAAACGAAAAAACAATAAAACATAAAATTACAAAACTAATTCATTTTAATAAAAAAATATATAATATTTTGGTTAAGAAACTAAAATTTCTTTTCATATTTGATGTAAACATTTATGTAAATGCATTGAATATTATAAGGTACAGACGTTTAGATGTCTAAGACTGTTAGGCAATTTGTTTAATTTACTTTATGAGATCATAAGTAATATTATAATTGCAAACGATTTCTTTTTTACGTTTTTATAGCATCTTGCACTGAAAACGTGCGCTCAACTGCTGATGAATGGGGTATTGACAAAATTGCAATAGCAATACGTGAAATAACAGGAAACATAAGTTCGTACATTTTGTTCTTAATTTGGCTTGACATGAATGCGAAAAAGAACATTAAATTTTGTGTAGGCAATGTTGTCAATGTTAAAAAAAATAGAAACGCTAAATTTCTCAACAAAGAAGCATAACAAGAAAAGAGTACTAAAACTCACGTGGGGGTACCGTGGTATTTTTGAAATGAAAAAGTACTGAAAAAAGTACCATAGTACTGAATTTTCCATCACTGGCACCAATATGACACAATTTTGAGTGTGCTTTATTGACGCACAATAATGAAATTACCCCAATAAAATATTCTGAAATCAAACGATTGCCCTGTTTTATACAAATTTAATTGCCGCTAGTTGGTACAAAGCGAAATGAATACAATAATTGCCGCAGCACAGTCACACGATTGTTCTTACTTGTGTCAAAGCGAAAACAGCTGTTGTGGTAGCTTTTTTATTGGTGTGATCCCAGCTTAAGTTTTAAATTCAAATTGTACTTCTCAATTTCAAAAATTGTGTTCTTAAGCCACTATTTACAAAGGACTTCGGTAGGTTTTATAGACAATTTTGTTCGGATAGAAAATTTTGAAACGGCAACCCTAGACATAAGATCAATATTGTAGGAATTACAAACGCAATGACAAACTTAGATATATGTATCCTTATACTGTGATGGTGTTTAAAAAGTCCCTACACAGCCCGAAAAAATTCCTATTTTTCCCTACGCGCTCAAAAAATTGTCCCTGCAAAAATCCGTACAACTTTTAAATGATAATATATCAATGCAAATAAAACCGTTGGTAATTTTCAAACAATCGTATAGGTGTTTGAAATGATTTTCGGTGCACTAGAAGTTACATTCGTCTTGTGAAAAAAAAACGGACAATGCAAATTGATGATACAATTTTATGACTAAAAATATGTTCTGACCTAACAAATATTTTACGAAAAATCCAAAAAAAAAGCGTGACCAGTAAATTAAACAAATTTTAGTTTCATTTTTAACAAATTCTTTTGATTAACTTAACTTTATTTTTAAGATCGTTATCTGTTTTACCGACTAAAGGGAGAAAATTTAATTTTCATCAAAATTTTTCATTTCAGTGACTTCACTCCAAAAGTTTTTAATGCACATATTAAATAAGTCATTTATTATTGCTCTGAAAAATTAAATACTTGTAAAAGAGAGTTTCACAAATTTACCATAAAATCAAAGTTTAAATCGGGGCAAGCATTCACCTAAGGAAATTTAACCATTTGTAATGTTGCCGTATCAAAAATTGTATTAGTCGAAAAAGTCGAAAAAATTTATAAAAATTTACATTTTAATGATTTCAAAATATGTATATGTCTTTCGTTTCCCTACGGTCATCTTTTTAGAAGAAAATCCCTACGAATAGGGATTTTTCCATACGTATAACATCAGTGCCCTTATACCTTCAGTAAAGTGTGTAATAAAAATATGAAAAGAAAAATTATCCTCAACAAAATACACCAATAAAATCTTTTACACAATTTGGGGATAAATCCCCTAACCTACCAACTCTGAGTATAAATATAAAATTATTTTAGCAATTTTTTTTAAGAGAAAGTTTTTTGAATATGTGTATGTAAAAGTAATTTTTGACGACAGCATGTCTACCAAAAAGCCGTTTCAATAAAATGACACGTCCATTAGTAGGGTTTGTCACAGAATTTAAAAGGGCAAACACTTGCAACTATATTTTTGTTAATAAGAAATATTTTCAATGAAAGGTGTAAAAGATTATAATAATTTTAGTTAATTAGAAAAACGATTTTGCTAATTTCAATAAAGTTTTTATACAATTGATAAATAATAACGGCTTAAGTTATAAAAAATAAAACGGGTTAATAAAGGGTTTATGAAATGGATTTTGCATGAAAATTAATAAAGTGCTTATGAAATGGATTTTGTATGAAAATTCGTTTCATAAACTCTTTATTAAACTGTTTTATTTTTTATAACTTATGCGGTAAAACGTTAAATTAAACTGGCCACATATTATATATTATATACATACCTATATATATAACAGATTATTTACGGACAATGTTAATTTTCAATTAATTTTTATTTAAACTACAAACCACATTCTTTGTTTATGTCCAAATTTGTAATTAATCTTTTTTAATACCGTTTTTTTTTGACTACTTTTCTATAAAATTATTTAAATTGCTTGGTTCATATTAAAAATCAGTTTTTCTATTTTAATAACAATGGCCAGCAAGTGTTTTTTTTTTAGTTATGCCCAGACAGTATCAAAATCACCTTGTGGGAAAAATTCCTCGACACCAACATACTTCAAAGCGAAACCGGAAAAAAGTTAAATAATTATTATTGAAATTATTTTAATTTACATTAATAGTGCAACTAGATTTTGCACATAAAACCCACAAATATTTTTTTCTAATGAATAAAATTTATGAGCAACTAATTCGTAATAAGTTGTCATTCTTAATGGGAATTAAAAAAAAAAAAAAAAAAAAAAAATACGATTTCTTTAAAAGCTGGTTAGCAAGAGAGAAAAAACGTCATAATAGTGTCACATAAATTATTTTTAATTAATAACACTGTGCTAGTTGAAAATTTTGACAATCTACTACTGGTACAGCTAATTCGAGTGCTCTAAATTCAATAGTGATTAACGTTTTCCGAACTTAGCGCTCGTACTCGCAATATTCCTGACTACAAATTTCAATACTAATGCACCATAAAACGATATTTTTATACTTTTGGGATCATTGTTCAATTTAAATGAAATTTTCGGTTATATTTTTTTTTCGTGGAAAACATTTTTTTTTCGATTTTTGAAATCCAACTTTCTCTCTATTTTTTCGCGGAAAGTGTATATTTTTCTAACCCCTATTGAAATATTCAAAATAAGATTACATTGTAGTTTTCATTGGAAGAAAAAGTGTTTTTGCGAAATTTTTTTATTAATATTTAATTAATTGAAAAGTCAAAACAAACAAGATTTTACGAAAAAAAATGTCATTAAACAAAAATTTCAGCTTATTTATCGCCAATACTAGCTCTAACTTTGAACTCAGCGTACTCGAATTAGATTTACTAGGAGGCTGCCCAGCTTGTCACTAGTTGCCACTAACACATTGTATTCAATAATTTTATAAAAAAAATTCCTTAAAAAATAATCTGCAAAAAATATATTCCGCAAAAAAAATAACGAAAAATTATATTTAACAGAGTTCAATTTATTTAAATTGAACAATGATAGCACAAGTATAGAGAATATCTTTCTATGGTACATTGTTATCAGCATTTTTAATCGCAGATACGAGCGCTAAATTCGAAAAATGACTAGCATCATTGAATTCTGCATACTCAAATTAAATTTATTGGTACGGTGACCAGCTTGCTAAAAAAATAAAGTGTAAAATTAAATTAAAAAAATAAGGAAATCTATTAAAAACATATTTTTGGAATAGTGGGTGCAGAAAGGAAAAATATAAAGTCTGAGGTCCTCAGGAATAAGCCAGCTACGATTGACGCTTTAGAAGCCAACATTACTCGTGTTATTCGCGAGATACCACTCGCTATGCTCGAACGAGTCATCGAAAATTGGACCTTCCGAATCGACCACCTCAGACGTAGTCATGGCCATTATTTACATGACATCATTTTCAGACAGTAAATGCCATAAATTGTTCTTTTAACGGATAATAAAAATTTCGAGTTCAGTTTTCAATTTATTCTGTTTTATTTTACAATATAAAAATCAGGGTTAAGATATTTCTACCATTGAAAGATTATAAGATTATGGAAAAACGGAGCTTCAAAATATTTTGTATAAAAAAAAATCTTAGAGGAATTCGTTAAAATTTTCTTTCTCCGATTTTAAGAATTGATATAAATTTGTAGCTTAAATAAAAAAAGGTTTTTTAAACTTTAAGTCTAAAATTATTTTGTGCCTCCCAGCCATATTTGGAAATCGTCTTCGAGTTCAATTGAAATCGAACTAACAAATTTTAAAATGATACTGTTTTTAACTTCATAAAAATATTCTCTTATATATATATAAATTTTTATTATAAATAGATATTAGGAATTATTTCTTTTTATAAGCAACTTTATTATATTCAAAATTTTTTATTTTTTCGAATTTATTCTATTTTATAAAGCTTTTTGTAATAGTTCTATTCCTTAATTTTTTTTTACATAACTGAAATTTAACTCATCGAATAAATTCGAAAAAATAAAAAATGTTGAATTTTTATTATAAATAAAAGAAAAAAAATATATTTTTCAAGGTGTGAGTATCCTGAAAATCAGGAAGTGATACATCCATTGAACAAATTATGTTTGTATCGTTTATTTGCAATCGAAAAGTATGTGTAGAGCAAACCATATTAAAATAAAAGTTTTTCCTTTTTCAATATTTCCCACATTCAATTCGAGATCCTGACATCCTACTGTGTTTCAATTAGCTACAAATTATCAAATTAAAAAAATAAAAAAAGAACAAATTCACTTTAACAAACCAAAGAAAGAACCAACCAGTGAACAAATAAAAAAAGCCATCCGTCCATTTTAATGTTAAACATGTTAAAACTCATAAAAATAAATTAGACAAGAAAACAGTTTGTTAAGATTTATTAATAATTATGATGGTTAACAACCGCAACAAAAACAAGACTTCAACAGCAACAACGTCATCATCAGCAACAACTGACAACTACAATGACAGCATTAGCAACAGAAACCTACATTTTAATTCTGTTTCAGTTGCTGCTGATGTTGTTGTACTTGTTTCTGGTTCCTAAGAGCCAAAAAGACTCGTAATAAGAACTTGTTAGAGGATTTTTTGTAGTACATTTTATTTTGTTGTTGTTTTGCTTTTAGTTTTTTGAATAGTAAAATTGGGTGAATACTTGGATAGTTACCGGTATATTAGGTTCAGCAAAGAGTTTGTAACAAAAGTTTTTTGATTAACATATGAAATTCTACAAGTGGCCAAATTTTAAAGCAAAAAAAATTTGCTGCAGTAAATGGCAGCTCAAACTTGCAGTCTAACCCCCATATTCATAAAAACATTTTTGATTAATAAAAGGTTTACGAATTTTCTATTAAAATAAACCTAAAATATTTTTTATGAATATGGGCGTAAACATTTAAATTTGAGCTTTTTTCTACTTTGACAACCCATCTGACATCGAATTCCTCGGATGTTTTTTCCATTTTCACATTTTCACAATTGAATTTGAATAGGAAAGGAGAGTTTTTATTAGTAATTGGGTAAAGGGTTATGTGTGTGAAGATAAATACGTATGGTTAAAGTCATTTTTAAAAAGTATCGCATGCGATAAAAAATATACCAAAAAAAAAAAAAAAATCACATGCGACAAAAAAAGTATCTAAAGAAAATACTAATATTTAAACTAAATCATAAAATTTTTATAAAATATATATTATATTTATACAAAATTTTAAAGTTTTTATGAAATATCAATCAATTTTATCGTTTTTTGTAATATTAAAAACTTATTTGATATTTTATTGGTCATTTAATATTAAAGTTTATAAATTATTAAAAAATATGACTTAGGATAAAAAATATTGCATGCGATAAATAATACAGAAAATACTAATATTTAAACTACATCATAAAATTTTTATAAAATATCTATAATTTTTATCGATTTTTTTTAACATTAAAAACTTATTTGATTTTTAATTACCCCCATATTCATAAAAAATATTTAAGGTTTATAGCAAGCTTATGAAACGAATTTTTTATGAAGATTTGTTTAATAAACCTTTTATTAATCAAAAATATTTTTTATGAATATGGCGGTTTATCTTTAAAATTTATGAAAAAATTAGAATGAAACTCTCATGAATGTGCTCTGTGAGGGATATGGCTACTGTATAGATTATTTTAGCCTTGTCCATAATCTTAATTTTCTTATAGGTTTGATTTTTTGAAAATGAAGGATTTTGGTACAGTGGCCATATCCCTCACAGAGCACATTCATGAGAGTTTCAGTCTGAGTAAATTTTTTTAAAAATTCATAAATTTTAAAGGCTAATAAAATATCAAATAAGTTTTTAATATTAAAAAAAAAAAGATAAAAATTATTGATATTTTGTAAAAATTTTATGATTTAGTTTAAATATTAGTATTTTCAATCCAAATTTGGATATTTTAATCTGGCTATTGTTCGTTCATTGAATTTAATTTTCATTAAATTATTTTTATGAAGAAAGGAATTTTACAACATGAAATGTATTAAAATTTATTGATAATTTTTCATTCTTGACTGAACTGGGAATTGAACCCAGGCTTTTACGGCCAGGTTGCCTAGACTAGTTTCGATTGTAACCACACAATCTCTTCAGAGGGGTTTGCCGTTTAGCTCTCACCGCCATTGACGACGGATGACGTCAATAGTCAAACATCAATCTTTAAACCAAATGGTATTCTACCTTGGTAGATCGAAATTTGCTTTGAATGAAGGATTACTTATTTTAATTGATCTACATGTTCTTCCTTACTTCTTGTTTCTCGTACTTTTTGTCAAGAAATAAAATAACCACAATACTAATTATTGAAAATGATTTAAATTAACTCATATTTTTAGAATAAGTTAATAAATTAAAAATTAGATTTTTTAAGAGATCATTAGAAGTATTATAACTTTAATTGCAACTATCATTTGATTTTAATAGATCTTTAGTTTCTATCAAACTTGAAACAGCCTCTTGCATTGAAAACGTGCGTTTAACTGATGCTGAGGAATGTTGTATCGATAAAATTCCAAAGCCAATACGCGAAATGTCAAGAAACTTTAGTTCATTCATTCCGTTCTTTTCTTTAGCTATATTTTTCTAAAAAAAATGAAATACTTTCAGTTGTGAAATTTATTTCTGGAAGGTCCATTCGTGCACGAATTTGAAAATTGATATTTTATTAGTTTTCTTTCTCGTTTGGAAATAACATTAATATTAATGGTATTATGCTATTGCCCAGCAAAAACTTTACTTACCTGGTAAGTTAGCAAGTAATATTGGAGAAATATAAACACTACTTATTTTTCGGCTGAATAACTTCTTATTTTTGTTCGAGTTGTCCACAGAATTCAGTACTTACAATACACTTACTAGAAGTCACAAAATATCTAGTTATTATTTCACTTCCAGTAAGTTAAATTGTAAGTACTTACAATATACTTACTAGAAGCCAAAAAATAACTAGTTTTTATTTAATTGGGGCTAGTGAATAGACCTAATAAGTCGTTGTGGAACTATTTATTGGAAAGTAAATATTCAGTACTGAAAACAACACAACTAATTAGTAGTTATTGAGCTGAATATTCAGAAGTTAAAATAATAGAAGTGAAAAATACTTACTGAGGACATTACTAGTAAGTTGTTATTGAGGCTTTCAGAATAATGACAATTGTATTGACAGCTACTTACCAGGTAACATATGAAATAACTACTACCTATTACCAAAATTCAAAAAGTTTTTCCTGGGTGGTTTTCTGGAGTAAAGCTGATTATCATTTTGAAGGTTTTTATTGTCCAAACAAAATTAAGTTCTTATTGATTCGCAGCATCTCAAATAAATTGATTTTGCGTTTTCTTTTAATTTATAAACAATTTCCTTGTTAACTTTGCATGTTTCTAAAAATATATCAGATCGAGTTCCACAAAAATTTTATTAAAAGGTAAATTGTTTTTACTTAAATTAAAAATTTCTACTGATATATTATCCAATGCATACATTTTTATAAAATTTCTTGCCACTTGAAAGAACAAATATTCCATTCTGGATAGCAAAATATGAATCCTGCCGTCTGCGGCCTGCTTTGTATTTCAATATTAACGTGATTATTTTTTTTTTTTTAATATATATGACAAAAATACGAAATACATTTTTGTTTCAGGTTTTAAAATTTCTGTTCCAATGAATTTGATGTGTTCACTTCTATGGCCGTTTTCAAAATTATTTAAATTTAAAAAATATGTCAGCGGCTCCCTTTGTTCTAAAAATCTTTGAACAACAGCCTGTCTAGAAAAACATCTGACTTGTGAATACCTTAATAATACAAGGTAGTGGTGTTTCTATTACCAACAACATACATTTTGCAACAAACATATTATTCAAAAGTCTACTATCGAAATGATCACATCACACATTTTTAGTTTACCGCTGAGGTGAGAATGTTGCTGACATATTAAGTGTTAATAAGCGCGAAGGATAAAAAAATACTAAAAATAACTGTGGTATTTTTGATATGAAAAAGTACTTAAAAAAGTACTAAAGTACTAGATTTTTCAACACTGACAGTAGTCAAGTATTCAAGGAGCTTAGATTATTTTAAATCGATTTAGCCTTTGTCCGTCTGTCTGTCGCCTGTTTCTTGATAACAACGCTCACGTTCTAACAACACAACAGAGAAAAATAATTTGGGTTTCAAATAGTTTCTAGTTGGACCAACCCTTGGAATGTTCGATTTAAGGAAGATTGTGACTCATAATTTAACACAGATCCGGTAAAAAGTCCCCTTGAGAAATATTTTAATTCATGTTGGAGGGTATTAAAGATTCGGCACAGCCGAATAAAGTATTCATATTTATTTTTGTTGCTTTCTAGGCTAAATATAAAATGACAACAAATTGTCTAGTAGTATAAATATAAAAACTAGGTAAAGTGCCTTTAGATTTTTTTCTCATCATGTTTTGTTTTATTTACTTTTCAGCAAAAATTAAACGCACTTGACTGTTGCACTAAAAATACTTTTAAGTTAAATAGAAAAAAGCGCACTAATTCTAGAAATAGAAATACTTTAATTTTAAAATGTTTTTACTTTAAATAGTTTTTCAATAACATTTCAAAATATAAAAAAAGAAACAGTATTTCCGTTAATGGGAATATAAATTTAGTTAAAAAAAATTTATCAATAGAATCTCGACATAATTTTGTATAAAAACTTTTCTATTAATGAAAAATAAAGACATTTTTTTAATAGAATAATTCAAATTAAAACCAAATACATATTTGCTTAATTTTATGGACCGGTGCCCCTGCAGGCCAGTTGGTAGTGAGCTTGTTTATCAGTGTGAGGGTTGCTGGTTTGATTCCCGTCAGAGGCTCCGGAGTGTTAGGCCTAGAATAGTCGATGAAACGCAACTGAAACGAGACTACAACTCCTTTTGAAACCGGTCTGAAACGTATTGGAAGTCAGTTGCATTGAAACCGGCGGGCTAGAAACTCGTGCTTGCGTTTCATCAGTTCTCAAAGAAAACAGAAATGATTGTGATAATTTGATCAAATTGTGGTACAATTTAGGTTGCGGATTGTGCGGAAAACGATTGAAACTGGTTTCAAAGCAATAAATACAAAGGATTTCGGTGCAGTTACGTTTCACCGTCTGTTCTGGGCCTTATTCTACAAGGTCTTCGTTACTAATGCTCGATAAATAGAGTTAAAATATTATTTGTATACAAATAATATTCTCTTTGTGTTTTTTAACATTTAACAAAAAAAAAAAAAAAAAACAAAAAAAACTTCGAGTTTTTCCTCATACCTAATTCGCCTTCTTCTTGAAGCGTAAGTTATTTGCAACGCTTTTTACATGAAAACACCGAAAATATCAGTAAAATTTAATTTGTCAAAATTAGATAATTTTTTTGACGCTAACAAAACTAGAGAGTATACCTATCATCTTTTTGCATTCTACGCGTCAAGACATCCTACGCTACGATGCGTGTTATGCTATATATTATTATTATGATTAGACTTTTTTGAGTAGGATGCCAAAACATTCGTTCTTGCGTTTTAAGCGCTTAATACTTTCATTCTTTTATACGTTTTTGAATTCAAGTTACATGAAACGCGTTTAATGCGCTTAGTTTTTTGTTTTGATCAACTGTTGTGTAAATACTTCTATCAAAAAAGAAAGAAAAAAAAAAACATATATTCATATATATATACATATCTACCACACATACATATTTATCGATAACATTAAAAATAAAATTTGCCATCCCAGGTTATCACAAAACAGCTGACTATTTCAACATGCATGCGATGCATACAAAAGTAGATAGTAAACCTATTTTATGCGTTCGATACGTATATGCATTCTACGCGTTGTGCTGCGTAACTTGTCATATTTCGATACTTCCTTTTTGACAGATATATTGTTTTAATGCAATGAACGCGCTGTTTGCACCTCTAGTTAAAGCGTTGAACTCTTGTTGTGGACCTCCAGCTTTAGATTTACTTTAGATTATAAATGGTTTACGATACGGATTTTCTATTTAAATTTGTTCAATAAGATGTATATTTTTATAAATAAGGGGGTTAAAGTTTTTGCTGATGAAATTTGTAAACACTTAAAATTTTGTTGCTTTAATTGTTTTTTTTTTTTACTGATATGGCGATGTTATATAGAACATCGATATCAAGTGTCTTAAATGTGGTGTTTAGGGTTAATGTGAGACAAAATTAGATTAACTTTTTTGATAGAAGTTAGAAATTTGTTCAACACAAAGTGTTTCTTAAGAAATATGCATTTACTGTAAATGCATTTTACAAGTGTCCCGGTAGGCTTGTTTGTAGTAAGTCTATCAGTGCGAGGGTTTTGGGTTTGATTCCCGCCAGAGACTCTGATCTGTTATACTAGAACGGTCTAAGTTACCATTGCTTGGTTAATTAAGTAATATCATACAGGAATGTGATGGAAAACGATTTTGAAAACTAAACGATTCCAAACCGACAATATCATTTTCAGCATCTTTTTACATTGATTTTTAATACATTTTTTTCTATTTTCTTGTCTATGTTCTTTAAAATTTTATATTATATGCAATTATATGCTACTTGAACTGTATTTTGAACAAAAAATTATGCAAAAAAAAAGTCATTAGTTAAGCAACACATTAATCCCTGCAAAAGTGAATGGGATTAATGAGTTGGTTAGCTAATGTGAACCTTAACTTTTTTGCATAAGGCGGTAAGTCTTTAATTAAAAAATTGATTTTAAAGTCGCTCGAAAATCATCACACTTTTTTAACGATCGTTTTGAAAATGATCGATTTTCATCCCATACCTTATAATTTGTGATTGTATTTCGTTACCTTAATATAAAAAGGCCCCAACTCATTATTTTTGGAAATCCGTTTTTTTATTGATTATTGTAGAATGGTTGCTAATACACATTCTATTAAAATTTCAAGCAAATTGGATTAAAAATAAAGAAGTTATAAGCAGAATACAAAAAGCCCTAACTCATACACACAATTTTTCTAAAGAAAAAAAGGCCTAACTCATACACACAATTTTTCGAAAGAAATACATATTATGTTTTTCAATCTGAATTCCTCGTTTAATTTTAATAAAGATGTTTTTTGACAATGGTTGTGTAGCTATATTATTTCAGCTTTTATTAAGTTTTTTCCTTCTCCTGTAAAAAGTGTTTTTGATGAGTTGGGGCCTTTTTATATTAAGGTAACGATTTGTAACATTTAATAAATATATGAAAAAAAGCTGGGTAAACTAAAGCAAATCAGTCCTGGGCAATTCACACTACTTTTCTATTACCATTATAAATTGATCACTAAATATTTTAGTGAAAAGTGATTGCTTTACCACTAACTTTAACACTTTTAATGCACTACATTATTATCTTATTTAAATCGTGCATTTATATTTAAATATCACCAAAGTGCTATCTAATGCACTAATTTTGCATTATTATCCAAACACATCATGAATAGTGAATTTTTATTGCATTGCTTCTAACAATAGTGAACATGAATAGTGAGTGCACTATTATTGCATTACCACTAAAACATATCGTGAACAACAAACGTAAATTAAATTTAAAAATATTTTTAATCATATGACATAAATCAGGGGCCGTAACAATTCTGATAAAAATCAAAATAAAATTTTTATTTTCTGTTTTTATTTTTTTGATTTTTATGTCACTTCGTTTTATTTTTTATTTTTTGAGACATATTCGTTAAAGGTTTAAATCCTTTATTTGATGGCTTGCAGCCGTACCTAAACAAAAGCGGAAGGCGGAACGTTTTCTTCCGCGCAGCTTTTACGCTGATATGCCATACCTAAACAAGAGCGTCAGCGTTGTGTCACAAACAGTAGTGTTAACTTTTGTGCTTACTAAAACCCTCATAAAATAAATAAGAAGTGGAATTAAAACAGCTAGTTGGCCTAAAAATAGCTAATTTGGCATTACTATCAAAAAATTTATCAAAAAAAATTAAAACAGGGCTGTAAAAACAACAAATATAATAACCCTGCTTCTTCTAACGCACTGTCAAAATCGGATTTTCCAATTGCAAAGCGTTGACGCCGCGCTAGTTAGGGATGCTTCATACAAACTGTATAGGCATGAGGTTTTTTGACAGCTAGAAAACGCGTTCCGCTCTTGTTAAGGTATGACTGTTAGGAATGCCAAAAGTCAAAAGTAAATTTCAGAAACTTTAATAGGGAACGAATTAGGAATGACCTTTTATTTCTGAAAAAAAAAAAAAAAAAAAAAAAAAAAGATAAAGTCACTGTTTTATTGTTGGTATTTTGTTTAAGCTTTGATATCCTTTGATATCCTCCAAATAAGACTTTTTGAGTGTATGTAGGTAATTCTCATTCCCTCTGTAGTCTTGTTTGCTGATAGCTTTGGCTTTTCTAAAATTATTTAGGAGAACGTTTCCTGACGATCTGGCCTAAGCAACCAGTGAAATGCGCATAGGAACAGTTTATCCTCCAACAATAAATTTCAGTATTTTTTGTCAACTATTAAACAAGAGAATTAATGCCCGTAATTTCTACAAATAGATATCTAGCTGTGTATAGATATCTATTGTGTGACGTATTTTAAAACCTATTTCTTACCTACGGGGTAAAGTGTAGTGTATTTTAAACCATCGATTTTCGATAGTAAATTCACGTGGGCCAATTTAACGTTGAAATTGACAAAAAAGTGTTACTGGATAAGTAAAGATAACTGTTAGGTACGAACACGACCAGATATCTGTTAGTAGAAATTACGGGCATAAGCACAACAAACAAAATCTTTTAATAAATAATTGTACTCCAACAACTTTGATAATATAATTTATAATAAATGTCATAATTATTACGGTCCCTGCTTATTATTAAGTTTTATTTAAGTTTTTTATGCACAATATGTTTTAGTGATAATGCAATAAAAGTGCATTATCCATGTCGACTATTTCTAGTGACAATGCAATAATACTGCAGTATTCATATGTGTTTTAATAATAATGCAAACGTAGTGCTAACACTTTATTTATTTATTTTATTTATTTATTCATTTATTTACGTAATATTAAGCCATTAAGGCCAAAAATCAATATTACAAGTAATTAATGCTTAAGCTACATGTATAAAATATTCATTAACCTATAGTTATAATTCATAATTAAAACTAACAAAAAGAAAAATAAAAAATAATAATATACCATCACTTTAGATTAAGGCTCCCTAGCCAAATTAAAATATAAATATCATAATTATCATCCATCCATCAGTAGCTAATCAAGAGTATTTAAGAAGTTTAAAATTTTTAACCGAAAAACATTATTTGAATAAGAAAAAATCCGTAACGAAAATGGCAACAAGTTCCAAAGTCTAGCAATCCGAACAATAAAAGATTTTTCGAAACAGGATGTTGAGATTCTTGGTATACGAATTACGGGATTTCTAGAAGAACGCGTAAACACAAAGGAGTTTAATAATTCCGGTGGTTTGCCATTTTTGATAATTTTATAAAACAAAATCATGTTCCGATATTTAATAAAGTTATTAAAAGTACATCCAAGAAAACTAAAAGCGGTATTACTAATATGCTCATAGCGTCTAACATTATAAACGAAACGAATTATTAAATTAAATATACGTCTAATCATCCTCAAGCGCATAGAACCAGTACCTGAGTAAACTTCAATGCCATATAAGATATTCGAAAACATCAAAGCATGTGCCAAGTTATACCTAATTCGCAGAGGTAAGTATAAGTTGGTAGAATTAATTTTACGCAATATACCATAGACTTTACCATAAACCATATCAATATGGGGATCAAAGGAAAGTTTGCTGTCCAAATATACACCTAGACACTTTATATGGTCAACCAAAGAAATATGAGTATTGCTCAAAACTATATTAATGTCAGGATAAAAACGACTGGTTGGGCCAAACATTATTGCTTTAGACTTAGTAGGATTAATAGATAACGAATTGAAAGAAGTCCATTCACATACCCGATCCAAGCAAAAATTTATATTGTTCTGCAAAACGTCACTAAAGTCAATTCGGCTTTTAAAGAGTAAAAAGACATCATCGGCAAAAATGAATGGTTTGCATAACGATGAAGTAACAAAATCAGAGATGCTATTAATATATAACGTAAAAAGTAGAGGTCCTAAAACGGAACCCTGAGGTATACCCTTGGTTAAAATACGCAAGACAGACGTATTACCATTATATTCTACATATTGAGATCTACCAGCCAAATATGAAAAAATGAGTTTACAAGCCGACTTTGAAAATTTATATTCATCCCTGAGTTTCCTCATCATCGTAGAATGACAAATAGAACCAAAAGCGTTAGCAAGATCAAGAGAGATAAGGACACTAAGATTATTCTCATTAATATTATGGCGGATATGCTCAGTAAGATCAAGAATCATCAGCGTCGAACTATAGCCATTACGAAATGCATATTGGCTGCTACTAATATTTAAAAAGGTAGAATCCAACATTTGCTGTTTCATTAAATGCTCAAGAACTTTAGACAAAGCCGGAAGGATCGAAATTGGTCTAAGATCTCCAGGTTCATTTACTACTCGCGTTTTTGGAATGGGAGTAACACGGGCAATCTTCCAAGCCATCGGAAATGTTGAAGTAGTTAAAATGGTATTCAAAAAGTGCAGTATATATCTAGATAAAAAGGGAAAAACCATTTTAACCATGCGAGCTGGAATATTGTCTATTCCTAACGATTGAGATCGAACTTTACCAAGTGCATCAATAACCTCTAATTCTGAAACGCAATGAAATGAAAAACAATTAGGAGATTCAACAAAGTCCTCAAATTTAAAATTTTCCAAAATATCACCACCATTACCGACAAAGAAATCATTTAAGACATTGACATTTCCAAAAAACTTTTCCGAATCAGAGTCTAAGCAGCCATGGCTTTTAAGGGTTCTCCATACATTACGAGAATCCATATTACGAAATATTTTCGAGAAATAATTTCTCTTAATCCTTCTAATAACAGATTTCACTTTATTACGGTATTTACAGTAAATTTTCCAGTTCGTTTCGGAGCGATTAGCCATATAGGAACGGTAAGCCAGATAACAAATAGATTTAGCAAACACAATTTGTTTAGAATTAATCCAATTAGACTTGTCTCTACAAACTTTCCTTCTGACTACGGGAACGAATGTAAGAAGAGTATTAAAAACCGAAGTTAAGGATTCGCACATTTCGTTAACATTACCTAAAGTAAAGTCCGAAAAATCATAGTTAGACAAAAACGAAAATACTTCGTCCCAATTTATAGCATCAAAATCACGATACTCAATAAATTCAACTATTCTATCAACCGTCACATCAAAGGAGGCCAATATTAATGCATGGTGAGATATTAATGGACATTGGAACTGATAAGAACAATTAGTCCGACAACCACTGCTTACTAAACAAAGATCAATTAAAGATGTAGATCCGTGAGCCACATCAAAATGGGTGGGCATAGAATTATGAATAACTGACAAATTATTTCTTAAACACATCGTTCGCATATTAATAGATTTAACCGTGTCAAACATGTTATGGTTGAAGTCTCCAACCACAATAATATTTGAATAAGCTAGAAACAAATCAGTATGTAAGTTCTCGAATGAAACAAGATCACCATAGGGTAAATAGACAACTCCAATCAAAATTTTATATTTATTGGCAACAATTTCAATAAAAAGAGACTCACAAATCCCAGGCTCAGAAGATTTAAAGACTATTTTATACTTAAGACCAACAGATATATACATACCAACACCACCTCCTCTTGTGTTTAAGCGATCATTGCGACAAAATTTATAGCCAGATATCTCAACAGTTCGACTCGATACATACGGCTTTAACCAAGTCTCAGTAACAGCAAAAATACTTAGGGATGAACCAACTAAAAAAGATCTAAGCTCGTCTACTTTTGAAAAACTTGCAGAAGGCCTTATGCTTTGGCAATTAAGATGAGCTACGTTGAATTTATGTTCATAAAATCGCAAAGCTGCATCTAAATCAGATTTGCTACTGAGTACCGGACCAATATTACGATTAGAAGACATCAAAGTAAAAACAAAATAAGGCAGTGGGGAACCATAAAAATAAAGGATAACTATATCTAAATATAAAAGTATACATTAATTCAATTCAAATTAACATTACTGCAACAACTAATCATATAATACAGTTTAGATCAATAATAAAAGGTAAAAAAAGAAAGAAAAAAAAAAATATAATAAAAAACAATCAGTAAGAACAGATCATAAAATTTTTACAGCCTAATCTGGCCAAGACAATCCAAACATTGCCAAACATTATTTTTTTTTTAAATTGCATAAAATTTTATTTGGAACTAATACAATAAGTACTAATTTTTCAGAAAATTGAAATAAAAAGTAATATTTAAACAAGTGGGTAGATTTTGATAAAACATCAGAGAAATATGTATTTATGTGGTACAGGTAGTTGAGTTTAAATTTAAAGTTTAGGCGGCACGCTTTGGTCAAATTAAGAAGATTGCAACTATTTTAAGTTTAAATAAATTAAAATGATGAAGAAATTAAGTTTAATCAATTCAAAGTTTTGCAAAGGAGCTAGAAAAAGCTGGAAACATTTTATAAAAATGAGTAATAAAATGCAAATACTAAATGAAAACTTAATATGTAGATAAATTTTAATTCTACACTGAACACATTGGTATATAAAAAAGAAAAGGATACGATTATTCATCAAGAAGAGAAGTACACTCCGAAAGGTTACAAACAACTTCTTTACCATTTACCAATATAAGCTTAGCTTTAGCAATATCTGTATTTAATATTCTAAATTTCGTGATTACTTTTTTGTGCAAAAGCCTTCTACAGATATAATTTAATTTACCGGACGCCGGGGAAAAATGGTCATTTAAATACAGGCGCATATCAATCTCACCACCAATAACATCCCGAATTTTTATAGATTTGGTCTTAAAATATGCTCTCATGATGCTGTCACGCAAAAATATATTGTTAAATTTATATAAAACAGCTTTCCGATTATTAAAATAGCAAGCATAATTAATGTTCAAGGGAGAAATCTCTATATTAAAAATAGAACCAATTTTCACTATAGGCGCAATAAGATTATCCAAGCCGTCTGGTAAGCCAGTCACAACAATATCACCTCTGTTAATTCTTTTATGCAAGACATTGTTTTCTACCTCTAACTCGGAAATTCTTTTATTAGTGGAAGAATCCACATGATGAATAAGCTTGTTACAATCCAAAATTTCCGACTTCATCTCCTTCAAGCAGCTTGCAATTTCAGCTTTAAAGCTGTTAACAGTGTCCGTGAAAGTATCCAGCTTCGTATTCAGTTCACTGATCTCCTGCCGCAGCAATGATAAGCCAGGTGAAGAATCAGTCTTACAAGATTTGCAAGAGAACGACAAAGACTTACAATCTTTTAAGGAAGAAAGGGCTTTATCATTTAGACCAGCACATAACACATGAAACCAATTAGCACAGGCTTTACATTGAACGCTAGACTGAGCCTTTGTTATACTATCATGGCAATCTCCACATTTATATTGTATTTTAGCGGCCGGCATTTTGAGACAATTTGTATTTCTTACTTTTTTTTATGTATATGTATATATAAATGGCGGCAAGAAATCACACAAACAACAGCAACAACAATAATATTTTAATGAAAATCCAGAAGAAAACGAGCTTCAATTAGTTAAAAATATCCAGGCAAACACAGTAATTTAATATATTATTTTGGTTTGTTTTTCCACTTTTATATTGTTAAACAAATATTTATATGTACATACATATGTATGCATGTATATAAGTAAATGGCGGCAGAATTCACACAAGCAACAACTGCAACAGGCTATTTCCACAGAAATCCAGAACAATTGTAGTTCTTCGATTAATTTTTATACACACACAGTGTTAAAATAATTATTTATGTTATTAACAACCGCAACTTCAAGTTTTTACCATTTATTATTCAAATATAAAGTTGAAAGTTAAAAAATGATTAGCTGTCGAAAAAACACACGTCTACTCAAGCATAGGGTTGCCAGATTAGTGATTTTTAAATATTAATGCACTATTTTGATATTAGTTAAAACTAAGGGCCATTAATATGCACATAGACCGAATTGAATCTGTTCAAAAGCAGTTTCTCTTATTCTGCCTGAGAGGCTCGTTTGGTCGTAATGCTGGGAATCTTCCTTCGTATACTACGAGGTTATCATTTATTAAACTACCTACCTTAAAAAGCCGAAGGACTATGCTAAATGTCGCATTTCTAATTAATTTGATTAATGGCGATGTCATCTCTGACTTCCTTCTTCGAAACATAAATTTTAATATTCCACGACGTTTTACCCGACGACCTCTGCACCTTCCTGTTGTTCAAACAAATTATGCTGATGCTGATCCTTTGAGAAGAATATGCAAAAATTTCAATGAATTGTATAGCTTAATTGATTTTTCCATTAATGTAAATGTAATTAAACGCAATATTATTGTATTTTTAAATAATTAATATGTCTTAAAAATTTTTTGTTTTTTATTCGTTTATAATTCCTTTATTTAAAATCTTGTAATATACTTATAATAGTCTGTAAGGATTCATATCCATAGATTTAATCAAATAAATAAAAAAATAAAAATTATTACAATCTAATGATAAAGTTGCTGATAGTTAACGTGAACAATAGCTATCTTGAACGATAAAGTGACCAATAAGTTTTTTCCATTATTAAAACTGTCCGATAAAATAAAAAATGTAATTTATATACTGTGGCAACATTGCAGTATATACCGACTACTTTTGGTTGTTAAAATACGTAGTAGCAACGACTTGCTTTTGTTTCTTTCTTTAATTAAAAAAAGAATTAAATTTTTGTGCTTTATTTTTCCTCTTAATGGTAAATTGTTTTGTTTTTTGTGTTTTTTTTAAGTTTGCATAATTTAATTTGACTTAAAACTGTCACTGATGCTACCATATTTTCAGCAGGAAATATGGCATCTTCAAGTTCTTAAAGTTCACTTGTAAAGTTACCATGAGGACAAACCTGATGTTAGCTTATCAGTCACTTTTTAGGTTAATGTTAACTTGTAATAACCAAAAACTATTCATCTGTCAGATAGCAGCCTAAAAATAACTATTTGTAAGTTGTAATAATGGCCCTAAAAGTGACAAAGTTAGATAGTGGAAACGCAATAAACTTTTATTACCATTTTAATTAAAATTTCCATTTATTTCATTCAGAATTCTCAATGCGTTTGCTTATTTAATGCATTTAATAAATTTACCTAATCGTATTCCATTCGTTTTGTAAAAAACACTTTTTTAAATTTAACTTTTATCTTTGAGCTTATCTTTTTTGTGTAATTATCTTGCTTATCTAAATAAAAAAAAAAATAAAAAAATAATACTCCATAACAATTTGTCACTTAATTTCTTTTATTTACTTTTCAGTTACCTTTTCACTCTTCTCTTATTTAAACTCGTGGCTTGAGAACTTCCGATAAGATAATTTTTTATTAAAAAAAAAAAAAAAAAAAAAAAAAAAAAAAAAAAAAAAATATTTACACTTTTTTTGTTTGATACTAAAATTAGTACTAAATATTTGTAAAATTAAAATAATATTTAGTCTTGTTGAATTTTTTCATAATGCGACAACGGCAGTTTTAATCCAAAAAAGTATATAAAAAAAAACGTTTTATAAAATATTAACACCAGAAACGCCGAAAGTTACTACCAAAGTTACAATTTTAGATAACTGAACACGTTTATTTATTTACTTAAATAAAATTTAATTTCTTAAGAAAACAAAAAACAACAAATGATTAATTATAATTCTGATGATTACGGCTTCGTTAAACAGCTGCGACAAAAATAGAACGGCGGCTAGTGTTAAAAAATAATTGTTTAAATACTCGTAATATAAAAAATAAATTATTTTCAAATTAATTAAAATATTAATCAGTGTTAAAGATTATAAGATTAATTAAAAAAGTGCCCTAACAAACAATAATTTTGTCCAACTACTTTCAGAAAACCCCCACGCTGATATGAAATGAAATTTATTAAAAAAAAAAAAAAAAAATAAATAATAATAATAAAAAAAGTAATAATTCTTATCATTTCTTAATAATTGCTTGTCACTTAGTAATAATAATTATTGATTTAATTAGTATATATTAAAAATTAATATAAACTTATAAATAATATAATAAAACTAACAAGATTACACACTTTTTTTAAGAGGTGAATAACGGGTTGTTTAAATCTGTTGTCAGAAAAAAATATCAATTTGCTATATAAACAATAATCAAGTTTTGTTGTATGTACGTAAAATAACATAATGTAAGTAAAATTATTTAAAACAAAGTCCCTTAAGGCTCAGTTAGGCGATCGTTGCTGTACCGTATCTGTACTGTATCAATCAGCTGTTCGCTTTTTGGTATATAAGAAGCAATACAAAAGCTAACCGAAATGTAATGTACCGTAGTTGCAACGTTTGATTCTGTATAAAGTAGAATTTCATACCGTTGTTACGTGACATTTGTAAAACAGTGATGTGTTGCTTCTATGTTAAATTGAAAGCGGGTATTTTCTAGGGAGATCGAACGGTTATTATTCGACCGGTTTTAACCGGTTAGTTTAGCTTTGCCCAAGTCGGTTATTTGAAAATGTCCATTTTTCGAATATCGAATAAACCGGTTATTTTGGTATAATTAACCGGTTATTTTAGTAACTTGTAATTTATATGCATTTTCCTTACTCTTGTTGTAGATGTACCCGTAATTTAAGTATTTTCTAATTGAATATTGGCCAAACTTATACTTTTTATGAAGAATGTCAAAACAAAATGTAACAAAGGTCAAAAAACATTATGAACACTTTAAATACAAATCGCTTATAAAAGTGTGTGTTCTTGTAGAAAAAAAAAAACCAAAAGCTATTCAAAATACTACAAAAACGTGTTCAGTTAAAAAGTCAATAGTAATTTGAGTATTCTATATATTAAATATAGTTTTATATAAATGATATCTCTATATATTTTTCGAATGCGATTAAAAAGACAAATTTAAGTGCTTGAAGTGCCCTAAAATGATAAGTTACAAAGGTTTTTCCAAGTCACGACTTATTAATCACCTTTAATTTGTATACATGCTTGACATTAATGTGATCCAATGAAACAACCCGTTGAAGTAGTTCTAAGGAGACGACAAATAATACTTTACTAAAATACGCTGCAAAAAATGAATCATTGGGTGAAATATTAGCCCGTTGTATTGCCGAGGACGAAATGCCCGCTAAGGCACTAAAAACTTATAAGTAGTTCTAGCATCTCTTCATGCTGAAAACCACATTACGACGGAATCAACGATATGGGAAAATTTTTAAAAAACAAAATTGAAGAAATCAAACAATGTCAAGGAATGTTTTAAATTGTAGTAGTCAAATTGATGTGTGTGAAGATAAATACGTATTTAACTAGTAGAGACATCAACCACAATTTCTTAACAGCAACTATTTTCAGTTAACATTGCATTTAACAGTGCTACTGTAATAGGAAAAAGTGCGTTTAGGAGCATTTTCAAGGAAAAGGAGCCGGTTCCACAGAAGAAAAAAGTTCTAAGAAGGATTCTGGTAGTGGGATATATGAAATAATTTTGGAATTTCAGAAATTCAGACTTGAAAAACTTCGTTTTTTACGAAAATTTCTGACGAGGATTAGTGACCATTTTGGAAAAATATGGAATGTTACTAGCAACCCACTATATAGAAATGGTGGTCCAAGGGGTCCTCTTTGGAACCATATTAGTGGTATATCTGAAATAATTTTGGAAATTGAGAAAATTGAATTTTAAAAATGGCGATTTTGCAAAATGTTAAAAGTGGACTTTATGGACGTTGGACAATATGGAGAAATGGTGATAGTTACTAATATGGGACCATATAGGAATGGGGGAGAAGGGTGTCCTAAAGTGAATTCTGGTAGTGGGATATCTGAAATAATTTTGGAATTTCAGAAATTCAGAATTGAAAAATTTCGTTTTTTGCGAAAATTTCTGGCGAGGATTAGTGACCATTTTGGAAAAATATGGAATGTTACTAGCAACCCACTATATAGAAATGGTGCTCCAAGGGGTCCTCTTTGGAACCATATTAGTGGTATATCTGAAATAATTTTGGAAATTGAGAAAATTGAATTTTAAAAAATGGCGATTTTGAAAAATGTTAAAAGTGGACTTTATGGACGTTGGACAATATGGAGAAATGGTGATAGTTACTAATATGGGACCATATAGGAATGGGGAAGAAGGGTGTCCTAAAGTGAATTCTGGTAGTGGGATATCTGAAATAATTTTGTAATTTCAGAAATTCAGAATTGAAAAAGTTCGTTTTTTGCGAAAATTTCTGGCGAGGATTAGTGACCATTTTGGAAAAATATGGAATGTTACTAGCAACCCACTATATAGAAATGGTGCTCCAAGGGGTCCTCTTTGGAACCATATTAGTGGTATATCTGAAATAATTTTGGAAATTGAGAAAATTGAATTTTAAAAAATGGCGATTTTGAAAAATGTTAAAAGTGGACTTTATGGACGTTGGACAATATGGAGAAATGGTGATAGTTACTAATATGGGACCATATAGGAATGGGGAAGAAGGGTGTCTTAAAGTGAATTCTGGTAGTGGGATATCTGAAATAATTTTGGAATTTCAGAAATTCAGAATTGAAAAAGTTCGTTTTTTGCGAAAATTTCTGGCGAGGATTAGTGAACATTTTGGAAAAATATGGAATGTTACTAGCAACCCACTATATAGAAATGGTGCTCCAAGGGGTCCTCTTTGGAACCATATTAGTGGTATATCTGAAATAATTTTGGAAATTGAGAAAATTGAATTTTAAAAAATGGCGATTTTGAAAAATGTTAAAAGTGGACTTTATGGACGTTGGACAATATGGAGAAATGGTGATAGTTACTAATATGGGACCATATAGGAATGGGGGAGAAGGGTGTCCTAAAGTGAATTCTGGTAGTGGGATATCTGAAATAATTTTGGAATTTCAGAAATTCAGAATTGAAAAAGTTCGTTTTTTGCGAAAATTTCTGGCTAGGATTAGTGACCATTTTGGAAAAATATGGAATGTTACTAGCACCCCCCACTATATAGAAATGGTGCTCCAAGGGGTCCTCTTTGGAACCATATTAGTGGTATATCTGAAATAATTTTGGAAATTGAGAAAATTGAATTTTAAGAAATGGCGATTTTGAAAAATGTTAAAAGTGGACTTTATGGACGTTGGACAATATGGAGAAATGGTGATAGTTACTAATATGGGACCATATAGGAATGGGGGAGAAGGGTGTCCTAAAGTGAATTCTGGTAGTGGGATATCTGAAATAATTTTGGAATTTCAGAAATTCAGAATTGAAAAAGTTCGTTTTTTGCGAAAATTTCTGGCGAGGATTAGTGACCATTTTGGAAAAATATGGAATGTTACTAGCAACCCACTATATAGAAATGGTGCTCCAAGGGGTCCTCTTTGGAACCATATTAGTGGTATATCTGAAATAATTTTGGAAATTGAGAAAATTGAATTTTAAAAAATGGCGATTTTGAAAAATGTTAAAAGTGGACTTTATGGACGTTGGACAATATGGAGAAATGGTGATAGTTACTAATATGGGACCATATAAGAATGTGGGAGAAGGGTGTCCTAAAGTGAATTCTGGTAGTGGGATATCTGAAATAATTTTGGAATTTCAGAAATTCAGAATTGAAAAAGTTCGTTTTTTGCGAAAATTTCTGGCGAGGATTAGTGACCATTTTGGAAAAATATGGAATGTTACTAGCAACCCACTATATAGAAATGGTGCTCCAAGGGGTCCTCTTTGGAACCATATTAGTGGTATATCTGAAATAATTTTGGAAATTGAGAAAATTGAATTTTAAAAAATGGCGATTTTGAAAAATGTTAAAAGTGGACTTTATGGACGTTGGACAATATGGAGAAATGGTGATAGTTACTAATATGGGACCATATAGGAATGGGGGAGAAGGGTGTCCTAAAGTGAATTCTGGTAGTGGGATATCTGAAATAATTTTGGAATTTCAGAAATTCAGAATTGAAAAAGTTCGTTTTTTGCGAAAATTTCTGGCGAGGATTAGTGACCATTTTGGAAAAATATGGAATGTTACTAGCAACCCACTATATAGAAGTGGTGCTCCAAGGGGTCCTCTTTGGAACCATATTAGTGGTATATCTGAAATAATTTTGGAAATTGAGAAAATTGAATTTTAAAAAATGGCGATTTTGAAAAATGTTAAAAGTGGACTTTATGGACGTTGGACAATATGGAGAAATGGTGATAGTTACTAATATGGGACCATATAGGAATGGGGGAGAAGGGTGTCCTAAAGTGAATTCTGGTAGTGGGATATCTGAAATAATTTTGGAATTTCAGAAATTCAGAATTGAAAAAGTTCGTTTTTTGCGAAAATTTCTGGCGAGGATTAGTGACCATTTTGGAAAAATATGGAATGTTACTAGCAACCCACTATATAGAAATGGTGCTCCAAGGGGTCCTCTTTGGAACCATATTAGTGGTATATCTGAAATAATTTTGGAAATTGAGAAAATTGAATTTTAAAAAATGGCGATTTTGAAAAATGTTAAAAGTGGACTTTATGGACGTTGGACAATATGGAGAAATGGTGATAGTTACTAATATGGGACCATATAGGAATGGGGGAGAAGGGTGTCCTAAAGTGAATTCTGGTAGTGGGATATCTGAAATAATTTTGGAATTTCAGAAATTCAGAATTGAAAAAGTTCGTTTTTTGCGAAAATTTCTGGCGAGGATTAGTGATCATTTTGGAAAAATATGGAATGTTACTAGCAACCCACTATATAGAAATGGTGGTCCAAGGGGTCCTCTTTGGAACCATATTAGTGGTATATCTGAAATAATTTTGGAAATTGAGAAAATTGAATTTTAAAAATGGCGATTTTGCAAAATGTTAAAAGTGGACTTTATGGACGTTGGACAATATGGAGAAATGGTGATAGTTACTAATATGGGACCATATAGGAATGGGGGAGAAGGGTGTCCTAAAGTGAATTCTGGTAGTGGGATATCTGAAATAATTTTGGAATTTCAGAAATTCAGAATTGAAAAAGTTCGTTTTTTGCGAAAATTTCTGGCTAGGATTAGTGACCATTTTGGAAAAATATGGAATGTTACTAGCAACCCACTATATAGAAATGGTGCTCCAAGGGGTCCTCTTTGGAACCATATTAGTGGTATATCTGAATTAATTTTGGAAATTGAGAAAATTGAATTTTAAAAAATGGCGATTTTGAAAAATGTTAAAAGTGGACTTTATGGACGTTGGACAATATGGAGAAATGGTGATAGTTACTAATATGGGACCATATAGGAATGGGGGAGAAGGGTGTCCTAAAGTGAATTCTGGTAGTGGGATATCTGAAATAATTTTGGAATATCAGAAATTCAGAATTGAAAAAGTTCGTTTTTTGCGAAAATTTCTGGCGAGGATTAGTGACCATTTTGGAAAAATATGGAATGTTACTAGCAACCCACTATATAGAAATGGTGCTCCAAGGGGTCCTCTTTGGAACCATATTAGTGGTATATCTGAAATAATTTTGGAAATTGAGAAAATTGAATTTTAAAAAATGGCGATTTTGAAAAATGTTAAAAGTGGACTTTATGGACGTTGGACAATATGGAGAAATGGTGATAGTTACTAATATGGGACCATATAGGAATGGGGGAGAAGGGTGTCCTAAAGTGAATTCTGGTAGTGGGATATCTGAAATAATTTTGGAATTTCAGAAATTCAGAATTGAAAAAGTTCGTTTTTTGCGAAAATTTCTGGCGAGGATTAGTGACCATTTTGGAAAAATATGGAATGTTACTAGCAACCCACTATATAGAAGTGGTGCTCCAAGGGGTCCTCTTTGGAACCATATTAGTGGTATATCTGAAATAATTTTGGAAATTGAGAAAATTGAATTTTAAAAAATGGCGATTTTGAAAAATGTTAAAAGTGGACTTTATGGACGTTGGACAATATGGAGAAATGGTGATAGTTACTAATATGGGACCATATAGGAATGGGGGAGAAGGGTGTCCTAAAGTGAATTCTGGTAGTGGGATATCTGAAATAATTTTGGAATTTCAGAAATTCAGAATTGAAAAAGTTCGTTTTTTGCGAAAATTTCTGGCGAGGATTAGTGACCATTTTGGAAAAATATGGAATGTTACTAGCAACCCACTATATAGAAATGGTGCTCCAAGGGGTCCTCTTTGGAACCATATTAGTGGTATATCTGAAATAATTTTGGAAATTGAGAAAATTGAATTTTAAAAATGGCGATTTTGCAAAATGTTCCAAAGAGGACCCCTTGGAGCACCATTTCTATATAGTGGGTTGCTAGTAACATTCCATATTTTTCCAAAATGGTCACTAATCCTCGCCAGAAATTTTCGCAAAAAACGAACTTTTTCAATTCTGAATTTCTGAAATTCCAAAATTATTTCAGATATCCCACTACCAGAATTCACTTTAGGACACCCTTCTTCCCCATTCCTATATGGTCCCATATTAGTAACTATCACCATTTCTCCATATTGTCCAACGTCCATAAAGTCCACTTTTAACATTTTGCAAAATCGCCATTTTTAAAATTCAATTTTCTCAATTTCCAAAATTATTTCAGATATACCACTAATATGGTTCCAAAGAGGACCCCTTGGAGCACCATTTCTATATAGTGGGTTGCTAGTAACATTCCATATTTTTCCAAAATGGTCACTAATCCTCGCCAGAAATTTTCGCAAAAAATGAACTTTTTCAATTCTGAATTTCTGAAATTCCAAAATTATTTCAGATATCCCACTACCAGAATTCAGTTTAGGACACCCTTCTTCCCCATTCCTATATGGTCCCATATTAGTAACTATCACCATTTCTCCATATTGTCCAACGTCCATAAAGTCCACTTTTAACATTTTTCAAAATCGCCATTTTTTAAAATTCAATTTTCTCAATTTCCAAAATTATTTCAGATATACCACTAATATGGTTCCAAAGAGGACCCCTTGGAGCACCATTTCTATATAGTGGGTTGCTAGTAACATTCCATATTTTTCCAAAATGGTCACTAATCCTCGCCAGAAATTTTCGCAAAAAACGAAATTTTTCAATTCTGAATTTCTGAAATTCCAAAATTATTTCAGATATCCCACTACCAGAATTCACTTTAGGACACCCTTCTTCCCCATTCCTATATGGTCCCATATTAGTAACTATCACCATTTCTCCATATTGTCCAACGTCCATAAAGTCCACTTTTAACATTTTTCAAAATCGCCATTTTTTAAAATTCAATTTTCTCAATTTCCAAAATTATTTCAGATATACCACTAATATTGTTGGAGTATTTCCCTAAAATACAACTCTGCACATTTTTCACATTACTCTTTAACTTTATATTCGTTTAGCATAGTAGGCTTTGTATTTTTAAAATGAGCGTTGCTCGCATTGTATTTTGATTTTTTCTTCTCTAATAAAACGTTGAAACAACAGGTTATGGGACCAGCGGAAAAGATAGAATAATCTAGAGAAGTTTTTTTTTAAATAAAAAGTAAATTTAAGCGTGCGTCGCGAATAGTAAAATATAAATCAAATAAGATGATGAGTTCGTCAATGTACCAAATAGACAAATTAGATGCCGACAATTACGACACATGGTCTGTGCAGATGAGATGCATTTTGGTGCACTCCGAATTGTGGTCCATTGTAAGTGGAGCGACGGTTCAACCAGCAGAAGGGGCAGAAGCAGCTAAATGGGTGCAAAAGAATGAGAAGGCCCTTGCGGCAATTACGTTATCAGTGAAGCCATCGCAATTAAATTATGTGAAAAGCTGTAAGAAATCCTTAGAGGCATGGGAAAAACTTGCCAGTATTTATAAACCAAGTGGTCCTCTACGTAAAGTGAGTCTTTATAAGAAACTACTTAGTCTTCGAATGTCTGATACCACAACTATGACGGAATACCTTAATTCATTCACTGAAACGTCGGACAAACTGGCTGAGGTTGAAATTGTGCTGGGTGAGGAGTTATTGGTAATAATTTTGTTGTCGAGTCTTCCTAAGGAGTTCGAAAATTTTGTCATAGCAATGGAAACTCGAGACAGTTTACCCACCCTCAACGTACTCAAGTTAAAATTAATTGAGGAAGATAATCGTAGAACACAACAAAATGAAAATGGTGAAGAAGCTGTCGTACATCAACAGGCTTTTGTGGCACGGGCATATAAATGCAACAACAACAACAAAGGTTACAACAATCATGCAGCATGCAACAGTAGAAATAAAAAAGTCAACGACAACAACAACAACAATGGTAACGGCCATAAATTCAAATGCTACAACTGCGGTAAGCGTGGCCATTTCGCAAAAAATTGTAAGAGTGCGACAAAAAATGAAGGGGAAAAGAAAGAGCAGCATCGTTCGTTCGCTATGCTTGCAGCCTGCAACAAAAATAGTTTTGATCGCAATTCTTGGTGCGTTGACAGCGGCGCTACAGCACATATGTGTTGCAAACGTGAATTATTTTCAACATTCGTAAAAGGGAAAGAGAAAATCATGTTAGCGTGCGACAAATTCATTGAGGCTGAAGGTAAAGGAGACGTAAAAATCAAGACAGAACATGATGAAATTATTTTGCGCGACGTTCTCTATGTACCTGCAATGGTTGGAAACTTTATGTCGGTGGTCAAGGCAATAGAAAATGGTTTTATCGTAAAATTTAAAAATGACACGGCGAATATTGAAGATGAAAACGGTGAAGTTATTTTAACAGCAAAGAAGAAATTAAATTTGTTTATATTTTCAGAACAACCACACTTGAATTTGTTTTTATCAAATGTTGATGCTGTACGTTGGCACAACCGGTACGGACACCTCAATTTTAGAGGATTAAGCGATTTGGTATGCAAAAATGCTGTAAACGGTCTTGAAATGAGAACAGTGCCAAATGACATTGCTTGTAAGACATGTATGAAATCTAAAATCACTTCGCAACCTTTTTCGCCTGCTAGTCAAAAAAGAGCTGATAATATGTTGGATTTAATCCATACGGACGTCTGTGGACCAATGAACACACCATCAATTGGAGGTTCACGTTACTTCGTTACATTTATTGATGACCATTCACGAGGAATATTTGTATATTTTATGAAAAACAAAGGTGAGGTTTTTGAAAAGTTCAAACTATTTAAGGCAATGGTAGAAAATCAGCATGAACGTAAAATCAAGGCCATTAGAAGTGACAACGGCAGAGAGTATGTTAATACTCAATTTAACAAATTTTTAGAAGATAATGGCGTACAAAGGCAGTTGACTGTTCCATACACTCCACAGCAGAATGGTATTGCTGAGCGAGCCAATAGAACAATAGTGGAGATGGCACGTAGTATGATGGTTTATGCAGGTGTTGATGATGCATTGTGGTCTGAAGCTGTTCATACAGCCGTTTATATTAGAAATCGATCTATTACAAAAGTTTTGAAGGACAAGACTCCATATGAGATCTTGTGCGGTAGGAAGCCAAATGTTGGTCATTTTCGTATTTTTGGTTCACCTGCAGTGGCACTCGATAAGACCCAATCAAGAAAATTCTCAGCAAAGGGCAAGGAATATATATTTGTTGGTTATTCCTTAACTGCAAAGGCGTATAGATTGTATGATGACGAGCTAAAGCGAGTTGTTGAAAAAAGAGACGTCATATTCTGCGAGAACATTTTTCAGAATACAGATGTAACAGATGCTGTAGATTTTTACAGTTTTACAAACGACGATTCCAACTCTGATGATAATGTATTAAACTCCAATGGGGAAACTGCAATCGAACTTCAGAGTGATGATGATGCACAGTATGAATCTAGCTCTGAATATGGTTTTCATGGTTTTGAATCCGAAGGTGATGTTACACAAAGTACTCAACGTGAAGATGATGATCCACAGCCCAGTGGTAGTAAAGCCAGGGGTCGTGGTAGACCAAAACTGATTCGTTCAGGTAAAGTTGGCCGCCCTAAGAAGGTTTATAACACACTACACTTTGCAGATGGCGATGATGGTGTTCCTATACCACAATCATTCCAGGATGCAATTAGTGGCGATCAGTCTGGTAAGTGGAAAAATGCAATGAAAATTGAATATTCTGCCCTGAAACAAAACGAAACGTGGTCATTAGTTGATCTACCCAATGGTAAAAAGGCAATTGGTAGTAAATGGGTATTCAACCTTAAGAAGGATGAAATGGGCAATATTGAACGCTTTAAGGCTCGCCTAGTTGCTAAGGGGTGTAGTCAGGAGTTTGGTGTTAACTACAGTGAGACGTTTTCACCAGTCGTTCGTTATTCGACCATACGTATGATGTTTGCATTAGCCGCTGAAAAGGAACTTTACTTACATCATGTTGATGTTTCAACTGCATATTTGAATAGTGAGTTGAAGGAGGAGGTGTATATGAGACAACCCGACGGATTTGTGGATGAAAATAACCCAAATCAAGTTTTACGTTTGAAAAAGGCTATCTATGGACTTAAACAGTCTGGTCGAGCCTGGAATATGACATTAGATCGTGCAATCCGTGATATTGGTTTTAAGCCTTGCGAAAGTGAACCCTGCTTATACAGCATGCACCAAGATGGTAAATTCAACCTAATTGCGGTATATGTCGATGACATACTGATTGCCTGTTCGGATATTGAAGACGTAAATGCAATAAAGGAATTGATTTCTAGAAGATTCAAGGTGGTAGATAACGGACCAGTGAAGCATTTCCTTGGTATGGAAATTGATCGTAATGGAGGTACTGGTAAGATTGGTGTGGGTCACAAACAGTATATTACTAATCTCCTACGGCAATATCAAATGGAGAACTGCAGACCAGCCTCTACTCCACTTGACCCAGGTTTTCAAATTTCCTGTGGGAATGATGAATGTGAACGTGTGGACCAAAATTGGTACCAATCCATAGTTGGAACATTAATGTATTTGGCAATAAGTACTAGACCGGATATTCTGCATTCCGTTTGTAAACTTGCTCAGAGAAATCAGGATCCGCATAGTGAACATGAACAAGCTGTGAAACATGTACTACGTTACTTGTCTGCTACAAAAGATTTGAAGTTACAATATTCCAAAACTGGTAAGCTTCCAGAAGGTTTTGTCGATGCAGATTGGGCCAGTTGCTCAGAGGATAGAAAATCGTATACTGGTTTTTCATTCTTCCTAGCAGGTTGCGCATTCAGCTGGGAAAGTAAGAAACAGTCGAACATAGCACTCAGTAGCACAGAAGCTGAGTTTGTGGCTTTGTCAACAGCTGCGAAAGAAGCAGTATATTTAAAGCGACTATTAACTGAAATAAAATGTTATCCCGATGACAGTCCAATGATAATTTATGGCGACAATCTTGGAGCTCAACATTTAGCAAAGAATCCTGTTCTACATGGAAGATGTAAACACATAGATGTTAAGTATCAACATGTACGGGAGGTCGTCAGATCCAACCAGATTGAAATTCGTTATATCTCAACAAATTGTATGACATCAGACATATTTACTAAGAATTTATCTAAGGCAAAACAAGTAAAATTTGTGGAATGTTTAGGATTGAAATGAATTGTTTGTCAGTATATATATAATTTTATGTATGATTTTATATCGAAAGATATGCAGATTTGAGGGGGCGTGTTGGAGTATTTCCCTAAAATACAACTCTGCACATTTTTCACATTACTCTTTAACTTTATATTCGTTTAGCATAGTAGGCTTTGTATTTTTAAAATGAGCGTTGCTCGCATTGTATTTTGATTTTTTCTTCTCTAATAAAACGTTGAAACAACAAATATGGTTCCAAAGAGGACCCTTTGGAGCACCATTTCTATATAGTGGGTTGCTAGTAACATTCCATATTTTTCCAAAATGGTCACTAATCCTCGCCAGAAATTTTCGCAAAAAACGAACTTTTTCAATTCTGAATTTCTGAAATTCCAAAATTATTTCAGATATCCCACTACCAGAATTCACTTTAGGACACCCTTCTCCCCCATTCCTATATGGTCCCATATTAGTAACTATCACCATTTCTCCATATTGTCCAACGTCCATAAAGTCCACTTTTAACATTTTGCAAAATCGCCATTTTTAAAATTCAATTTTCTCAATTTCCAAAATTATTTCAGATATACCACTAATATGGTTCCAAAGAGGACCCCTTGGAGCACCATTTCTATATAGTGGGTTGCTAGTAACATTCCATATTTTTCCAAAATGGTCACTAATCCTCGCCAGAAATTTTCGCAAAAAACGAACTTTTTCAATTCTGAATTTCTGAAATTCCAAAATTATTTCAGATATCCCACTACCAGAATTCACTTTAGGACACCCTTCTCCCCCATTCCTATATGGTCCCATATTAGTAACTATCACCATTTCTCCATATTGTCCAACGTCCATAAAGTCCACTTTTAACATTTTTCAAAATCGCCATTTTTTAAAATTCAATTTTCTCAATTTCCAAAATTATTTCAGATATACCACTAATATGGTTCCAAAGAGGACCCCTTGGAGCACCATTTCTATATAGTGGGTTGCTAGTAACATTCCATATTTTTCCAAAATGGTCACTAATCCTCGCCAGAAATTTTCGCAAAAAACGAACTTTTTCAATTCTGAATTTCTGAAATTCCAAAATTATTTCAGATATCCCACTACCAGAATTCACTTTAGGACACCCTTCTTCCCCATTCCTATATGGTCCTATATTAGTAACTATCACCATTTCTCCATATTGTCCAACGTCCATAAAGTCCACTTTTAACATTTTTCAAAATCGCCATTTTTTAAAATTCAATTTTCTCAATTTCCAAAATTATTTCAGATATACCACTAATATGGTTCCAAAGAGGACCCCTTGGAGCACCATTTTTATATAGTGGGTTGCTAGTAACATTCCATATAGTAACATTCCATATTTTTCCAAAATGGTCACTAATCCTCGCCAGAAATTTTCGCAAAAAACGAACTTTTTCAATTCTGAATTTCTGAAATTCCAAAATTATTTCAGATATCCCACTACCAGAATTCACTTTAGGACACCCTTCTCCCCCATTCCTATATGGTCCCATATTAGTAACTATCACCATTTCTCCATATTGTCCAACGTCCATAAAGTCCACTTTTAACATTTTTCAAAATCGCCATTTTTTAAAATTCAATTTTCTCAATTTCCAAAATTATTTCAGATATACCACTAATATGGTTCCAAAGAGGACCCCTTGGAGCACCATTTCTATATAGTGGGTTGCTAGTAACATTCCATATTTTTCCAAAATGGTCACTAATCCTCGCCAGAAATTTTCGCAAAAAACGAACTTTTTCAATTCTGAATTTCTGAAATTCCAAAATTATTTCAGATATCCCACTACCAGAATTCACTTTAGGACACCCTTCTCCCCCATTCCTATATGGTCCCATATTAGTAACTATCACCATTTCTCCATATTGTCCAACGTCCATAAAGTCCACTTTTAACATTTTTCAAAATCGCCATTTCTTAAAATTCAATTTTCTCAATTTCCAAAATTATTTCAGATATACCACTAATATGGTTCCAAAGAGGACCCCTTGGAGCACCATTTCTATATAGTGGGTTGCTAGTAACATTCCATATTTTTCCAAAATGGTCACTAATCCTAGCCAGAAATTTTCGCAAAAAACGAACTTTTTCAATTCTGAATTTCTGAAATTCCAAAATTATTTCAGATATCCCACTACCAGAATTCACTTTAGGACACCCTTCTCCCCCATTCCTATATGGTCCCATATTAGTAACTATCACCATTTCTCCATATTGTCCAACGTCCATAAAGTCCACTTTTAACATTTTGCAAAATCGCCATTTTTAAAATTCAATTTTCTCAATTTCCAAAATTATTTCAGATATACCACTAATATGGTTCCAAAGAGGACCCCTTGGAGCACCATTTCTATATAGTGGGTTGCTAGTAACATTCCATATTTTTCCAAAATGGTCACTAATCCTCGCCAGAAATTTTCGCAAAAAACGAACTTTTTCAATTCTGAATTTCTGAAATTCCAAAATTATTTCAGATATCCCACTACCAGAATTCACTTTAGGACACCCTTCTCCCCCATTCCTATATGGTCCCATATTAGTAACTATCACCATTTCTCCATATTGTCCAACGTCCATAAAGTCCACTTTTAACATTTTTCAAAATCGCCATTTTTTAAAATTCAATTTTCTCAATTTCCAAAATTATTTCAGATATACCACTAATATGGTTCCAAAGAGGACCCCTTGGAGCACCACTTCTATATAGTGGGTTGGTAGTAACATTCCATATTTTTCCAAAATGGTCACTAATCCTCGCCAGAAATTTTCGCAAAAAACGAACTTTTTCAATTCTGAATTTCTGAAATTCCAAAATTATTTCAGATATCCCACTACCAGAATTCACTTTAGGACACCCTTCTCCCCCATTCCTATATGGTCCCATATTAGTAACTATCACCATTTCTCCATATTGTCCAACGTCCATAAAGTCCACTTTTAACATTTTTCAAAATCGCCATTTTTTAAAATTCAATTTTCTCAATTTCCAAAATTATTTCAGATATACCACTAATATGGTTCCAAAGAGGACCCCTTGGAGCACCATTTCTATATAGTGGGTTGCTAGTAACATTCCATATTTTTCCAAAATGGTCACTAATCCTCGCCAGAAATTTTCGCAAAAAACGAACTTTTTCAATTCTGAATTTCTGAAATTCCAAAATTATTTCAGATATCCCACTACCAGAATTCACTTTAGGACACCCTTCTCCCCCATTCCTATATGGTCCCATATTAGTAACTATCACCATTTCTCCATATTGTCCAACGTTCATAAAGTACACTTTTAACATTTTTCAAAATCGCCATTTTTTAAAATTCAATTTTCTCAATTTCCAAAATTATTTCAGATATACCACTAATATGGTTCCAAAGAGGACCCCTTGGAGCACCATTTCTTTATAGTGGGTTGCTAGTAACATTCCATATTTTTCCAAAATGGTCACTAATCCTCGCCAGAAATTTTCGCAAAAAACGAACTTTTTCAATTCTGAATTTCTGAAATTCCAAAATTATTTCAGATATCCCACTACCAGAATTCACTTTAGGACACCCTTCTTCCCCATTCCTATATGGTCCCATATTAGTAACTATCACCATTTCTCCATATTGTCCAACGTCCATAAAGTCCACTTTTAACATTTTTCAAAATCGCCATTTTTTAAAATTCAATTTTCTCAATTTCCAAAATTATTTCAGATATACCACTAATATGGTTCCAAAGAGGACCCCTTGGAGCACCATTTCTATATAGTGGGTTGCTAGTAACATTCCATATTTTTCCAAAATGGTCACTAATCCTCGCCAGAAATTTTCGCAAAAAACGAACTTTTTCAATTCTGAATTTCTGAAATTCCAAAATTATTTCAGATATCCCACTACCAGAATTAACTTTAGGACACCCTTCTCCCCCATTCCTATATGGTCCCATATTAGTAACTATCACCATTTCTCCATATTGTCCAACGTCCATAAAGTCCACTTTTAACATTTTGCAAAATCGCCATTTTTAAAATTCAATTTTCTCAATTTCCAAAATTATTTCAGATATACCACTAATATGGTTCCAAAGAGGACCCCTTGGAGCACCATTTCTATATAGTGGGTTGCTAGTAACATTCCATATTTTTCCAAAATGGTCACTAATCCTCGTCAGAAATTTTCGTAAAAAACGAAGTTTTTCAAGTCTGAATTTCTGAAATTCCAAAATTATTTCATATATCCCACTACCAGAATCCTTCTTAGAACTTTTTTCTTCTGTGGAACCGGCTCCTTTTCCTTGAAAATGCTCCTAAACGCACTTTTTCCTATTACAGTAGCACTGTTAAATGCAATGTTAACTGAAAATAGTTGCTGTTAAGAAATTGTGGTTGATGTCTCTACTAGTTAAATACGTATTTATCTTCACACACATGTCAAATTGACAAATATTTTACAAAAAGAGAATGTGCAGTTCACTATTCGTTTCTATAATGCTGAAACAAAATAATTTGAAATAGATAATCCTGGCTAAGAGGTTTTGTTTGCAACTTTAAAAAAATATGGTTGATTTATATAGACATGCTTAACCACCAACAAATTAAAACTCATTCAAAATAAATTTGAGAGAATATTTCAAATAATAACTTTATAAAATTCCTATAATTTATTTGCTTTTGCAAAACGTTTGTCTAGATCAAATATCATTCAACCGTTTCTAAATTACATTATACAAATATCTTCTTACAAATAAAGTTTAGTAAATCAATAAAATTTTTTGGAAAATTAAGCTAAAGTTTGACCAATTTACTAGTCCCACTTTTCTTGGATTTTATCGTAAAATACAAGGTGGCGCAAAAGTAATCCTCCTATCAGAAAATGCTATAAATTTTGCGATTGGCCCCTAATGTCAGTTCTGTTTTGACATTTGTGTAGTAAACACATGCGAAATACACGTTAATAAACAATGTTAGGCTACACTGCTCCAGAACGCGGAATATTGGTGACTATTTATTTGACCAATAATCGGTCGGTGACTTTGGCACAACGTGAATTTCGTCGCAGATTTCCTAGCCGTCCAACGCCTACTGGTAAAACACTGCGACGTTTAGCCGCTCGCCTCGAAGAGACTGGCACAACACGAGATGCTGCCAGGCGTAGAAGACCCCGGAGTAGCCGTTCGTTTTCTTCGTAGACGTCGCACAGTGGCGCCCGTAGAGCAAGCGAGGTTGCAAAAATCAAAATTTTCATGAGTGCCGACGAAGTTTTGAATAAACCCATGTTATAGGAAACTTTTCAACGATTTCAAATATGCCACTCTTAATAATATCACATTTTTAGTTTAGAAGATATAACCGTTCAAAGTTGACCGACTTTCGGTTTTCAAAAAAACACACAATTTTTAGTCAATTTGTTGCGATTTCAGGTGTAATATCACGAAAAATAGGTAACGAATCGCCTTATTTTTTGTTTGTATTGATTGATGTATTTATTAAATGTATAATGATAAAAAAAAAATTAACTGTTTGCTCTGTGTTTCTCCTGGTAAATCACTATTTAAAAACTATCCGTTTTTTCACTATTTTTCAACTTTGACGGAAAATAAAAAAAAACTATATTTTTCTATATTTGCCATATTTGAAAAACCTGTTCTTTGATTAGTTCTTTACATAATTCAAAATTTTTATCTGCCCGTACGTGCCCGTTTGGCTTCTAGAGGTAAAAAAGTTTAAAAAGACATGGTTGCAGAAATTGTATGGCGTCCATCCCTTATATGTTTTGACTGACAGTAGTTTGATCTAATAGTTTGAAAAAAACTACTCATTGAAATTAGCAGGTACGTACCTCACTTGAATAATACTTTGGCGTACAAATGGCCAAGAACAATATTCACTTATGGTCCCTACAGGTAGGCACAAATCTTATTTGGACACGTGCATAATATCAAAATTGCATTATTCAGCCTAAATCCATATGTATGCAGGGAACAGGTAAATTTTTAGGCATGGTAGCATAAGCCTATATATTGCAAAATAAGCATAACGCCTGGATTAGTCTACGACTGAAAGTTGGCACAACAATTACTAAAACCATTAAACAATTTAAGTACTGAAAACATGGCGTTGAACAATTTAAAATTATTTTAACTGTTTAGAAAGCAGAGTACGGAGAGTGCTCGAATTAAACTCGCTCGCGAGCGAGTCCAATTCGAGCGAGTTTTATTTTCAACATTGAAAAGAATTATTCATTACTGCTCGCGAGTTTAAAAAATAAAACTCGCGAGCGAGTTTTATTTTTGCGAGTTGAAAAATATTGCTCGCGAAAAGAATTCAAATTTTAAGAGTCAAAAATAAAACTCAACTCGCGAGTCGAGCTAAAAAGAATTGTTCGCGAGTTTTATTTTTGCGTATGAATTTTTTTTAATTAAAAATATATTTTTCCTGTTTATTTGTTTGTATGTGTGGATAAATATGTGTATGTATGAATATTTCATCGAAACACAGAACAGCATTAGCAAATGGATCAGAAGTAAGGTGGGAAAAGGTATTTATTGATACAGCAAATATTACGTTGTGACAAGTATAACAAACCATGAAGAAGAAATAGCAAAGGAAAGGATTCGCTTAAAAGAATGCAATCATGTTATACGTTTCGAAAATATAAAAAAGGCAGTTCATTAATTTCCTATGAATCGTAAACACTTCTATCTAAGTCACTAATGAACGCATACATTTTATTACACATCATTCAAAATTTAACATTTATACGTATTGCACATATATTTTAAAACACACTTATCTACCTGTTTATGAGCAGCATTCACTTGTGTGCATTTTTTTTAGTATAAACATTACTTTTACAACCCTTTCCCACACGTCTTGCCAGCCATTTTAACATAAACATTAATACCTATAATAGGTTTTTCAGACCCATTGCACTGACATTTAAACACTCACTAGGGATCAAACAAACATATCAATGATCACATTTTCTATAAATAGTCGTGATTGTTTACTACCTGCTGATGTTTTCTATAAGAATCAACTAATTTGGTTGTCACAAGACAATTATGTGATGGCTTTTGCTACCCTAAAAAACTCTTAATTCATTTATAACATTGGTCTTCAAAAACAAATGTAAGTCTTTAAATAAAAACATATAAAATATAAAGATTTTGAAGCGGTTAATTTAAATCCGTTTGCAGTTTCAAATTTTTTTATGGGCTTGACTAATATTCCGCCCGAAATAAGGGCCGATTTTTATAAAAACACCAACAAATGATTATTAATAATATTTCCTTTAAGTCAAACGAATAACATATTTTATATTTTCCACTGTTTCCACTGAAATTAGTGGCGATAAACTTTTTTTTTCAAGCAAAATTAGTACTATTTTTTGTTTTCAAAAATTTGTTAACAAATTTAGAACAATTTTTTTTATTATTTATCAGAAAGCCAGATATATTGCGAATAAAATGAGCCATAAACCATGAAAATCGATTGACAAATGTTTATTTTATTCATAATTATTAAAGGCAGCTTTTATGAAAATAATATGTTACCAATCTCAAACACTTTTATTTAAGTCATTTAAGAACGCATACATTTTATTACACATCATTAAACATCTTGCAGGTTTACATATTTTTAAACAAGAAAACATTTATACAAACAAACACACATACATTCTTATCAACATGGTTATGCCCAGCATTCATATGTGTGCATATGTTTTTATAACCCCTTCCTACACATTTGCCTTCCCTTCGTTTCTAAAAATTCATATGTATGTATATTTTTACTTCGCACAAGCAAACATTAATTTTTTTAAACGAGTTGCTCGATTTCAACTCGTATGCGCTCGTTTTCTGCTCGCATAAAATTTGTACTTACGAGTTGAAAAATAAAACTCGTAAGCACAAATTTTAAAACGAGTTGTTATCTGCTTACGAGTCGAGCACAAAAATCTTATGACTCGTAAAAAATTTGTGCTCGCGAGTTTAAAAATAAAACTCGCGAGCACAAATTTTAAAATGAGAGAGTTGACTCGAATTGTGCTCGCGAGTAGAATTTTTTCCTACCCTGTTAGAAAGTCAACCACACCAAAGTTTTTCACGGAAGCTGCTTCAGAAGAACTTGATAGCTTATACGGAAATATTGAGAGAAGCGAAATTATAAAAGATAATTTTTATCTGATATATGCAAATATTAAGGCAAAATGGGTGAAATCTAATCGAACCATTCAGAACTTCAACTCCAAATACAAGGACTGGCTTAATGAAGACACCATCCTGGATATATTAGCAGTAGATAAACCCACCACATCAACCAGAGGAGCAAAAGGAAGGCCAAAAAAAAGTATTGAGGAGTGTTCAATTTTCACAAGAAAGAGGAAACTTGCCGATGCCACCAATGATTTGACCACGAAGCATTTATCGGACGCGCTGTCTATTAAATATACAAAGGATAGTGAAAGAGTTAGGTCGCAGATAACCAAATCTGTTGCTGATGCAAGCCCACTGCGACTAAAAAGGATTAAGGAAAGCATTCCCACGCCCACAAACGCACACATTAAAAAGTATGGTTCCGAAGAAGCCTTGGCCTTGTTTATGGACTTAGAACTTTCCAAAGAGAAATATGAGAAACTGCGGGCATCTTTAACGCGACACGGCGCTGACGTTTTACCCGGATACAAGCATATTACGCAAGCCAAAATAAATTCACGACCACTGCATACGGAGTTTACGGAAGTCTCTGCGAAAGCCAATCTGCAGGATCTCATGGGCCATACAGCAAAACGGTTGTTGGAGAGTCTTCCTGAAAATGAGGTGAAAATTCTTCCTGAGAAGTTGACATTGATCAGCAAATGGGGCTGCGATGGATCATCCGGACAAAGCGTTTATAAGCAAAGGATATCTTCCGATGACGCTACAATATCGGACGGAAATATGTTTATGGCATCTGTTGTTCCTTTGCGGCTAAAATCTGATGTTTCCCTACACTGGAAAAATCCACGTCCGTCATCAGTGCATTATTGCCGACCAATAATGTTTCAGTTTGCAAGGGAATCGGCAGAACTCATAAGGACCACGGTGAAGGACATTGAAGAACAAATAAGCAAGATTAAGCCTACAAAGCTGCAAATTGGAGAAGGAAAATATATTGAATGCAATTACGAGTTCCACCTGACCATGGTTGACGGAAAAGTCGTAAACGAACTGACAGGAACAACCTCAACAATGTCATGCCCGATTTGCAAAAAGAGTCAGAAGAACTTTGGTAATTTAAACGATTCTACAAATGAGGAGAATTACGAATATGGAATGTCACCATTGCACGCAAGGATAAGGTGTATGGAATTCTTGCTAAAACTGGCATATACCCTACCACAAGAGGAAGAAAACTTCGATGAAAATACATCAATAAAGGATAAGGAAAAGATCAGAAAGAAGCAAATACATGATGCTTTTTTTAAACAAGTTGGACTAAAAGTAGACTGTCCCAAGCACGGATACGGTAACTCAAACGATGGAAACACTTCTAGGAGATTTTTTGAAAATGATGAGGCAGTAACTAGAATCATTGGAATTGACAATCAAATCGTGAAAAGATTGGGAACGATCTTGGATGTTTTAAACTGCAAAGAAAATGTCAATTCTACAAAATATGGAGAATATGCGTCGAAAACTGCATCTCTTTTAGCAGAAATGTATCCACAGAAGAAGTTGACCCCGACCGTCCATAAAATATTGGCGCATGGCAAAGATATAATTGAGTACCAGTCTTTGCCAATTGGAGAGCTTTCTGAAGAAGCACAGGAGTCTCTTAACAAATTTTATAAAAAATATAGATTGCAGAACACATTCAAAGCATCAAGGGTAAGGCAAAATGAGGACCTATTCAACATGTTGGCAGCATCTTCCGATCCACTTATTTCTTCCCTGCGGCATGTGAAGTCACGAATAGAGTTACAAAATAATTATAGTTTAGAAATGGTTAGTCTTTTAGATATACCTTCTCTTACGAATTGTGATGAATATTTTACAGAAAATTGAAAAAATAAATTAAAAAAAAAAATTATTTTTTTTTAAATTTGTTGGGTAATATTTTAAAACATAAAACCCTAAAGAAAAAAAATAAAAACAATCTAAAAATGTAAAAACAATTTTTTTTAGTTAACATAAAAATGATTTTTCTACTAATTTTAACTTTGATAACCCATAAGTAGGCCCCTACAAAGCGTAGCACCCTTTCCAAACGCTCATTTCATAGGCTGAACAGTTATCTATCATATGCTGTTTAAACTGTTCAATTATCTTATTCGGTTCAAAAGATATGATTTTTGCAACGAAAAAACTCAAATGGCGCCACTGTGCGTCGCGGGCCAAACGGTTACTGTGAATGGTGAGCGCTACAGAGCAATGATCAACGAGTTCTTTTTGCCGCAACTTGATGAATTGGGATTGGAAAACATGTGGTTCCAACAGGACGGTGCAACGGCACACACTGCACGTGCCACAACCGATATGCTGAAGGATGCATTTCCCGGGCGCCTAATCTACCGTTTTGGCGATTTGCACTGGCCAGTAAGATCGCCTGATTTGACCGCTCCAGACTTCTTTTTGTGGGGCTTTTTGAAGTCGCGGGTTTATGTCAACAAGCCTCAGACTCTTGCAGCTCTTAAAGACAATATCCGTCAAGAATGTGAGGACCTATCGCCGGAAGTTTTGGCCAAAGTGATGGAAAATGCCATAAATAGGGCTCAAATGACAATCAACTGTGGCGGCGGCCATTTACATGACATCATATTCTCGACTTGATGTAAAAAAAATTAAAAGACCAAATAAAAATAACCCACAAGAAGAATCAAAGTTTTTCATTTTTTTTTTTTAAATTACAGCCAAAAAACATCGGAAGGTTATTTTTGCGCCACCTTGTATATGTTAGGTCTGATCTTAGTCATATTTATGTATTTTGTTGGTTCCTTACTTACCTCTTTGTGTTTTTAAGTATTCGAATTAAAACCGGTTAACCGGTTATTTAAAAATTGCTTAACCGAAAACAGGGTTTTTTAAAATAGCAACTATTCGTAATATTCGAAAACCGGTTATTGAAAAAAGTCGAATAATCGATCTCCCTAGTATTTTCGCTCTTTTTTGGTGGTACTTTTATCAGTATATCTATGAACTGCAACAAAACTACTTACAAAACAACATATTTTCATATATACAAATACATACAGTTGCGGTCGAAAAAATAGCACCAGGATATAAAAAAAAGTTCTTCGTTAGATATTTGTAAATAGGTCAAACTGATTTCATTGAATACTTGTCATAAGATACTTTCAGGACTGTCAAACAATATTTAATAAAAAGCAATTAATTTGGTATTTTATTTGATATTAAATTTTTAACTTTTTTAAAACAACTTAAAAAACACTCAGTCAAAAAAATAGCACTATAGCTCTTATTCTATTAAAAAGAAATACTTAAACTAAAAATAAACTAAAGATTTTGAATTCTGTTTTTTATGATGTCTTCTCATATTGAAATTAATATTTTGTTGCATGCCCATTATTGGCAATAACCTCTGCACAACGTTTTTGTATCGATTTCACTAGATTTTGGTACCTCTCCTTCGAAATTCTGTTCTAGATTTGCTGAACTGCCACCCACTTTTACTTGTTAGTTGTATTTGTTATACTCCCTTTTTTATATCTGTCCATAAGTTCTCGATTGGATTTAGATCTGGGGACTGAGCTGGCCATTCCATAACGTTTATGTTATTGTCCTGAAACCACTTTTTGGCAAGTTTGCTGGTATGATTCGGGTATTGTCTTGCTGAAACATCCAACCATGCGGCATTTCCTTAGAAACATATCGTAGCATTACTTCCTGGAGGATATTAACGTATAGTGTCTTATCCATGATTTTTCTGATCCAATATATGGGTCCTACCCATAGTAGGAAAAGCACCTCCCTACCATAATGCTTGAACAACCATGTTTAACGGTTATCGTTGTGAATTTGGGATTGAATTCAGCGTTAGGGGGTCTTCAGACGTAAGAACGCGATCCTTTGCTACAAATAAAACAACCTTGAATTCATCTGTCCAAAGAACATTGCTTCATTTTTCAGTTGGCCATTCCAAATGAGTTCTAGCAAACTCCAAACGTGTTGCAACATGCTTACGTGAGAGCAGGGGCACTTTTCGGGGACTACAGGCATTCAAGTTTTTGCCTCGCAATCTCCGACGAAAAGTTTCAACACTTGCGGTCACACTTAGCTCCTTTTTTAGCTCTGTAGCTGGCATAAACGGGGTCTTCTTGCATTGTCTGACCAAACGCTTAACCATTAATGGTGGCAAAACTTTCTTGCGACCACGTGTTTCCGACTTTTGAGTAAATTTTATTGTGTTTACAATCATTTTATTGGAGCACCCAATCAAGTTTCTTATTTAGGAATATGATTTATGCTCAGAAACCATTTTTTTTATAATAGCACGTTTTTCAGGTGTACAATGCTTTCCACGTCCCATTTCTATGAAAATCAATAATGTAATATGCGATGAATTATTTTATTTAAAACAAAAATATCTTACTTTTAGTATTTGATCCTTTTATTTCAACTATTAAATCACTATTAATATTTTTTTTTAAGAATTTTTGTTATTCGGTGCTATTTTAATGGCTGCGCTGATGCCGAGTTTTTGTATAATTTCGATCATTGGAAAAAAACCGTTAACATTTTTTGGAAAAAATAAAGACGCTCAGAGAGAATATACATATTATAACAGTATGACATACTTAATTTAAAATAACTAGCAAAAGATATTTGTTTTCACTAGAATGAACATATAATAGGTTATTGGTGCTATATATGCTTAGATGTACAAAATAAACAAATGCATGTGCACATACAATAGAAATGAGAAATATATAAAAGGCTTAAGCCTCTAGTACACGGAATGTAAAAAGTCAGTACCACATGCGCATATGGTTCTGACGTAATTTTGACGTCAATGCAAAGCCACAATAAGCATTGTGTGTTGTGTGATGACGTCAAAATTACGTCAGAAACACATGCGCATGTGGCTTTTTACATGCCGTGTACTAGAGGCTTTAAATGGTTACAAAACCTTGTTTTGTCTATGCACATTTATAAAATAATATATGTAAATGCTAAAATACATATTTCTTTACTGTAAATCTATGATATAAATATCAGATATATAATTATTAATTTTTTTTTACATACACTAAATACTATTTTAATACCATTTAAATCACTTGGTACTTTTCCTGCACAGCGGTCACCATGTAAACCTTTTGATTTCCCATCACTGTGTGTTTTGTTTTATGTATACTATTCCTTTTTTGTTTATGTATGTGAAAAATATATGACACGTTTTTAGATGTTCTATTAGTGCACCAACGTGCTAGCAGTCCGTTACAGTAAGTTACGGGTACAGCAACGTTCGCCTAAAGGCCGCTTTAGCCGACCGTAAATGTAATGAAATGCAATGTAACGTACCGTAACGTACTGTAAGCTCGTTTATGCACTTATAGAACATGTAAGAATGTGTCATCTGTTTTTCAAAAACATAAACAAAAAAGGAATAGTATACATAAAACAACACACACAGTGATGGGAATTTAAAATGTTCAAATGGTGAACGCTTTGCAGGAAAAGTACCAAGTGATTTAAATGGTATTAAAAATGTATTTGTTGTATGTATTAATACATAAATTATTTAATATTTTTTATTTATATTATAGATTTACAATAAATAAATATGTATTATAGCATATACATATACGTTTACTTATACTGAAAATGTGCTTAAACAAAACTAGGATTTGATACCATTAAAAACGACAGTTTTTATTGTTTGTGTATACGTATGCATTTTGTTATTTTATACATCTAAACATATATTTTTATAAATGATAATAAAAACATATATTTGTATAATATAATTGTTAGTTATTTTGTCCAAAGTCCATATTGTTACTGAAAAAAGTACCAAAGAAAAGGGTCAATTTACCCGCATTCCATTTAAAATACAAGCAGCCCATCACTGTCTACAACTGTCACGTAACCTCGTAATGAAATTCTATTTTCTACATGTTAGCACGTTACGGTTAAGTGACATTACAGTCAGTTAAGCATTTGTATTGCTTTCCATATAACAGAACCGATCAGCTGTTTACATTACATTTACATTTCTACATTTACGGTCGGCTAACGCGGCCTTAACTCAGCCTTTACAGCCGTACCTAAACAAGAGCGGAAGGCACAACGTTTTCTTCCGCGTTGCTTTTACGCTAATATGCCATACCTAAACAAGAGCGTCAGCATTGTATCACAAATAGTAGTGTTAACTTTCGTGCTTACTAAAACCCTCATAAAATAAATAAGAAGTGGAATTAAAGCCACTAGTTTGATCTAAAAATAGCTAATTTGCCATTATTTATTATCAAACGATAAAAACAGGATTGTCAAAACAACAAATATAACGATCCTGCTTATATTAACGCGCTGTCAAAATGGGATTTTCCAATTGCAAAGCGCTCCGCTGCGTTGTTTCAGTATGTTGCATACAAATTGTATGGGCATGAGGAATTTTGACAGCTAGAAAACGTGTTCCGCTCTTTTTTAGGTGTGGCTGTTATTCATAAAATATAAAACAGGTTTATTAAGCAAATTTTAATAGAATATTCGTTTTATAAACCTTTTATTAACCTGTATTATTTTTTATGAATAAGGTCGAAAGTACACTCAAAAAATTATAACAGTAACTGAGTGTAGGTTATTAAATTCATTTTCCGTACTGTTAAAATTTAGTGAAAATATCTTTTACGAAGCAATTTATTTTTTAACATTTATGTTTGTTATTCAAAAATCAATCTACCAAAAAATACTGTTTTTCCGTACTAATATTGTTATGAAGTTTGATTTTTTGTCAGTTAAATTAGATTTTTTTAAAGCAATAACTGTTAAATTTTGCGAAATATACTGATAAATAAAAAAAAAATTCAAAAATTTATGTAAAAGTCATTTATTTCATATGAAAAATAAATGATCCGTTTTTGAAATAAATTTTTAGTGGTTTAAACTGAATTTTCTGTGGAATTTACCTACATAATATTTTGAGTGTATATATTTAAAACAAGTCATAAAGTGTACGGAATATGAAAATCCACTTTCGCATGTGGTTCTGAAGTAATTTTTACGTCATTATACAACACACATTGAGCATTATGGCTTTAGAGCTTTATAGCCTGTAGATCGAGTGGAGATTATAAAGGGTGGTCCAACCATATACACGATGTTAATTGTGTGTCACACCTTAACCATCAAGTTTTTTTGACCAACTTAATTTGACATTTCTTTGTTTCAGTGTTTGAAAAATGCAACCATGGAGAGGTACACAATTGAGCACCGCAATAAGATTGTTGAAGCCTTTTACGAAAATGGGCTTTCAAACCAAAATGCATTTCGTGCACTTAGTGCGGCACACTTTCACCTCATTGGATTCGTTAACAAGCAGAATTGCCACATTTTGGCAAATGAGAATTCACAAGTTATTGTTCAAAAGCCGATTCATCCACAAAGAGTGACTGTTTGGTGCGGTTTATGTCATGGCGGCGTCGGTGTACTTCTTCGAAAATGCGGTCGGCCAAGCAGTTACCGTAAATGTTGTTCGCTATCGCGAGATGATACCGGACTTCTTCTGGCCAGAAATTGAGGATATGGACCTGGACGATAAGTGGTTCCAATATGATGAGCACCACTTGCCACACAGCCTACGAAATAATGGCTCTTTTGCGCCAAAAATTCAATGGCCGTGTTATCTTACGTCGTGGCGATGTTAATTGCCCGCCTCGATCATGTGATTTTACTTCTTTCTTTGGGGATATTTAAAAGAAAAAGTTTACGTCAATGAGCCAAGAAAAGTTCAGGCGCTAAAGGATGAGATAATGCGTCCCATTAATGACATTGGACTTCAATTATGTCTCAGAGTCATTGAAAATATAGACCAACGGATAGAGATATGCCACCGAAGCCGTGTTTTGTTTCACCTGTTATTGTCATAAAGCCTTCTATCATAATAAAAAATATTATGATAATGCCCTGAAAACTTTTTGTTTTATTTGCAATTAACATCGTGCAATATGGTTAAGTTCATATTCCAGACTATAGACTGAGTGCATAAAGTCGAGTCTAAAGGGCAAAATAAACCGCACAAATTGCTTCAAAAACATGTCAACACTTTACGTTTGTACAAATGTTTTGTGTTGTTAATTGGGGTGTTTGCTTTTTGGACAAACATTTAAAGCATGTTGGTAGAAATATTGTCCCTTGACTTTACATATCGTTCTACATTGCTTATCCCACAAGCGTCTCTACACCCTTCGTTAGCAATCTTTTGTTTCATGAAATATTTCTGTGCGACACGAAAGTAAATTTTCATAGAAATCTTGTTTAGTTTATAGTCGGAACTAAACTTTAGTTTATAGGCGGGTTAAGTTTACAATAGGACCTACATCTTCAATTTTACTTGGGACTAAAGTTTAGTTTATAGTCGGTACTATAGTTAATTCAATGGTCCAGATTATAGTTTAGTCTTTGAAGTAACTCAACCCATTTTTTATAACCGATTTTTCTCCATTCTGTAGTCACGCCAGTTTAATTACAAAAATAAGCTGTGCAGTTTAAAAAAAAAAAAAAAAAAAAAAAAAAAAAAAAAAAAAAAAACAATATTTATAGATATCAATATTAAAGGTATTCACGACAAAAATTGCACTTTTGCGAAAAAACAAAATTGCAAAAATTTAACACCAACCACATAGATAATTATTTCGCAGAAGTAATTGTCTATGTGGTTTTTGTTAGGTTTTTGCAATTTTGCTTTTTCGCAAGAGTGCTACTTTTGACGTGAATACCATTACTATAAGTTAACTAACCTTTTATGTTTGTTAAGGGTCTTTCACAAATGAATTCCGAACTTTAACAGTTAATAGCGGCTATATTGTTGAAACTGCAGCTTTTAACATTTTTTTTTTTTTTTTTGATGAAAAATTCATAGAAATTTCAACGTTGGCGTCTTTCTCCGATTTTTTTATCTTTAAAAAAAAAAAATTGTTATTTGCGTGTGAGATGATTTAATTATTGGAGTAAAATCTCTTTCCGTCTCGAAGCATTTCTTCAGGGTGCTTTATCCGGATAATAGAGCGGAAAAGGAAGCAACCCGTATGATTTTGCCATGCAATGCTTAATAAGAACTCAAAATTCACTTTTTCCATTCGCTCCCTTAACCACAAGGTAGTCTGCTATTAAAGGCTGTCAAACACAAACTGAATGATACAGCTTATTAAAATTTTGACAGGAGTTAGTTAACATATGCCTGTTAATAGCCGCAGTATCGCTCTTAGGAGGCGATAAATAATTATAGACACGCCCTCGTGGCGTTTAATTACACTGTGCTAAAATTGAAATCTTTTTTTAGACAATCCCGGGATCTGGAGTTTTAACCTAATTCGGGAACTCTGAATCCAGTGGCGCTAACCGTTTGTTTAGGTTATCTTTGGTTTTCGAGATATACCTTTATTTGGGAAATAGAGGAGGTTGCACAACATATGTTCGTGTAACTAAACAACTTTTTAGTTTATTGAACAAACTCAAAATTTCGCAATAATATTTCCTTTAAGAACAGTTAAACTTTTATCTCATATGTGCAGTGCAAAATAAATAATTTCTTAGCAACATTTGAAAATGTTTGTTTTTTAAAACTTCATAAAAAATAAAGTGGTGTTGGTCATACATTTGACCCATCTAGGGGCTCCTAGGCACTACAGGGGCCAAATTTAAGAATTTCAATCATACAAATATGGCGGCTTAATAAAATTCTTAAATTTGGCCCCTGCAGTGCCTAGGATGCCCCCAGATGGGTCAAATGTATGAGCAACCCTACTTTATTTTTCATCGCCATAATTTATTTCTAACATACCTTCCAGCTATCCTCATTCCTTAAGGGGGCTACCATACATAATGTTCACTACAGACTAAAAATATATTGAAGAAGAAGTGGCATAAATGCCCAGGAGTCGACCCTAGTGGGATATAATGTATGACCGAACTTGAGTTTGTTCAATAAACTTAAAAGTTTTTGATTTAAGCGAACATATGTTGTGCAACCTCCTCCATTTTCGAAATAACGGTATATCTCGAAAAGCAGAGCTAACCTGAAAAAACGGTTAAAACCACATATCATAGAGCCATATAATTTGATATAGTTTCGTTAATCGGGTTTATTAAATATGTGTAACTGAATGGGTTGCAGCATCCGATCCTTAAGATGGGGCTGCCAGCATCGCCTCCAGGCTGACCGTTTACGGTGGATTTAATCACTGCGGGTTTATGGTTATTCTGCCCAAGTTCGGTCGTCAGAGCTTCGTTTGTACAAGCAGGATGCGCAACGTGCAGGAGAGGTTGACTTTTGGATAGGATAGGCTATGTTTTAACGCTTCACTCTCCCTTTACTATATTAGTATCCTCGGGGCATTTAATAAAACATTAAAATGGGTATTCTCTTCTGACCCTAGTTTTCATCGATAAATAATCTTCAGCGAAGACGCTCATTTCTGAATGAATGGTAACGCCAACAAACCAAGTTGTAGAAATTGGGACGATATCAATTCAACTAAGATTTAAGAGCTTCCAATGCAAGCCAAAAAAAATCACTTTTTGGTGGGGATTTTAGGCTCGCGGCGTCATTGGTCTATATTTTTTTGAGAACAATGTTGCCAACGCTGTAGGGGTCGGAGATGATCAACTTCCTTTGTTCTAAAATAGATGATATGAACACCATCGACACTTGGTTTCAACAGAATAACGCGGTGGTCTCTTGAATAATGTTATATTCCATGCCCTATGGCATCAATAGGCCTTCCAAACGAAAAATAAATCGATTATGTCGCACACATACTTTCTTATGCTTTTAACATAATTATCGATCAATTGTTTACAATATTTTTTTACACTCTTCCATCATTAGTGAAAACATAAATGAGGTTCTTAGCTTCTGTGTCTTATTACCTTTTAATTATGTTTTGGTTTCACTTTATTTCCCACCTTTTTTACTTTTTTTTGTAAATAGTCGTTTTTAATGTTTTATTTATCTTTTTTTTTTAGTTTTGTAGTTTTTTACCTTTTAAAATTGCTGATATAAGTTGTTGCTATTATTGTTTTTGTTAAAGACAAGAACATTTAAAAAAAAATCAATTTCATGTTAAACGATAACAAAATAACAATAAATGAATAAATATAACAACAAAAACAAAACGTACCACTACAGTAATAATTGTGAGGGAAGACAAGGTGTTCGTGATTGTTACTGAAGACGACGCTATTCATACCTTCGTGTGATAAGGTGGCAATTTAATGTTGTTGACGTTACTCTTCTTTATTTTAATGGTTAAAATAGGTTGGCATGTTTAATTCGGCAAAAGTTTGTAACACTTATGGGTTTTAACTATAAGAAAGCCATAATCGAGATTAGAATGCTGTCATCGATCACTTTCTAAAGGTACATGACATCTTTTTACATCTGACTTGCCTACATGTAATTGTGCATGTCTGTCAACATTTTATGATATTCGGTCACAAAAGAACATGTAATTTGCTTCTGACATAGACTGTTTAATTTCTCAGAGTTTTTGCGGAAGCAGAAGTAGTTCTTGGTTTCGAAATAGTGTAAAAGAGTTCAGATATCTTAAATTTTTTTTCTTTAAATTCGAAGATACCAATTTAGGATGTCATAAGGAAATGTTTATAAATGTATATATATTTACATGATTTCTATTTAATGGTGAAATGATCATACATATATCGATATTGTTAAATATTAACTTCTGCCGGCTAATGATTCCGTCAATAGATTTTTGACACAGCTGATGTCAGCACGCTCTAATTGAAATTTTGTCATATGACTTTGCATCTGACTTTTACAGAAGCAATCTTATAAAAGTAACACACGACATGTGCATATGTATTTTGCAGTGGGAAATTAGACAAGTCCGAAGTAAAAAAACATGTCGTGTACAGGTACGGGCCTGTTCTAAAATGCATCACTGCGCTGCATCTGATGCGCAGCGCGTTCGGTTAAGCATCACTGCAAATGTCAGCTGTTTGAAAATACATACCAAATGCAGATGATGCTTAAACAAATCTAAAACAGGCATCACAAAAATTGCTGATGCATATTGTGTTCAATAATATAACCAATACGGGCGGCAAACAAGCTGATGCCAAGCTGATTTACATGAGCATCGCAAACTAATCATAGATGCGCACCAGATGCAGCGCAGTGATGCATTTCCGAACAGGCCCTACCTTTAGGAACTGAATATAGATTAATAATATGCACGATTTAGATATATCCATAGCCTCGACTATAGTTTAGTCTATTGTCTCTACTCTGATTTATAGTGTCGCCTATAGTTCAGTCTGTAGTATCGACTATAGTTCAGTCTCATAGATTTGGGTAGTGCACTAATTTTGCAGTTTCAACTAACAGTTAGTGATAGTGCAAAATTATTGCAATCATTTTGTTGATGTTGAGTGATGAATTGAAAATTAGCAGCCTCAATAAACATGAGTGATAGTGATGTTAAAAAAAGGAAAATCATTCATCAGTTTATTGTAACTTTTGCACTCATTTGAGTGCAACTTAAAATTTTGCACTAAATTTACAAAAATGTTTTTTCATGAATGAAGCCATGAGATATTCCGTAATTGACAATTTATTGCATGTAGATTAATATCCTTTCTTATGCATATCATAACGAGATGTAAAAACTATGCTCATACAAAATTAAATTTTTTTTAATTTTAGTGCGAGTCTGTTTATATGCAGCTTTTAAGATCACAGAAAAAATTATTAAATTTCTCCAATCACCAAATTTATACCAAATTCATTATATCAAGCAAACAATTTGTTGATTTTGCACCTATTACCAAAATGATTATATTAATTATTAAAAATTGTAAAGTTGTGAATATTTTTTTTCAATAAATTATATTTTTAATTTTATTTAAAAAAATTATCAAAAAACTTTGCCATTTCAAACAACATGTTAATTTATTTAAATAAATATTGACAATTCCCAACAACAATTCTACATGTTAAAATTATTTTATTTTAAACGAAACAAGTCAATTAAGATTTTTTGTTATTTAATTAAAATATTAATTGAAAATTTATTTCAAAACAACTAAAATGTTAATTAAATCAAAATTAAACTTTTAATTTTCTTTCAACAAAAATAATAATTGATTCAATTATCACATTTATTAAATTTAAATACATTTTAAACCATGGACCGTAACAGTTATTCCTTGTTTCATTTTAATAAATTGGCGAGAAATTTCCTTACGTGACAGTTATTACTCGCCAAACATTTTACAGACGCAGTTAAGGGAGAAAAACAGCTGTTTGTTCAATTTATGGAATTTTTGTATTATTTCTCAAATTTCAATCGAAAAGTTTCTCGCCGCGGGAGTTACAGAACATGGGCACAGTTCTATGCAACTAATTTGGGGCTTATTGCGTCTATCTTTTCACACATACTCATTTACTATGATAAATTGCTTGTTCAACGAAAATAAGCTTAATAGAGGTATTTCCACATGGATACAAAATAAATGCACATAGGAAGCTGGGCTGTGGAGTCGTAGTCGGAGTTGAGGTTTTTGTACAGGAGTCGGAGTCGCAATACCCACAAAAACTCAGGACTCTGTCTCCAAAATTTTTCGGCATAAAAAATTTAAATAAATTTTCTAATATTTTCCAAAATAAAAATTCTTCGAAATTGGCGATGTAATGTTTCAAATATCGATTTAATATTTTTACAGAGTCATTTTCTTGGTATCTTTGAACATTTAAAAGGTACTGAATTAAAACCAAGTTAGAGTGCTATATTCGGTTGTGCCCAATCTTTGATACCCTCCACCTAGAGTAAGAATATATGAGAACTATAAAATATTAAATTATCGCCAGTATAACAATTGGTTCCGGTTTAAACCAATTGGACGACAATCAGACAGTGTTATGCTTTTATTTCTTGCAATTTGAATTAACTTGAATAAAATATCACGATTCGTAACAGTTTATGCCAAACTAAAATGATTTTCAGGAGGAGAATTTATATTAGACCCATGGTAACGTTCTGGACGTATCATCACAAAATCCTGTAGAGTGATTTCTGTTATAAAAAATCTAAATGGCACAAATTTCAATAAAATTGGTTGTACTATTTAAAGTGCTTTTCAGAAGGTTTCTAAATATGGGATCTAAGGTAAATATGGACCGATATGACCCAAGATGGAAAATTGGATTAAATTTTACCACAACATCTATATCTGTTACGGTTTTAGGCGCATTTAAATAATTTCCCAGAGTGAGCAGAATATTGGACATTATCAGGGGTGTTCTGGAAATCGAAAATGCAAAACGCAAGAATTTAAAAGTCGATTTTATAATAAGATTTTTGTAGTAAAAGAAATACAAATACAATACAATACAAATATTTCTTTATTAAACAGAATTCTATAAGAAAATTAAAAAAATTGGATTAAGTGTGTATTAAAAAGATGTTCAAAATTCTTGCGTTTTGCGTTTTCGATTTCGGGTACATCCCCGTATATATAAATCGAGTATATAATGAAACGAGCTTCTGGAAGTTTTTTAATATGATTCCTATAAATCTTTGACGTACCAAATTATATTACAATAGCATTATTTATAACGTGATTTAACATACTAAACTGTTTTCCGGGAGTAGGCTTTATGTGGTAAATTATGGACCGATCTTTACGAAACTTGAGAGTGTGATTTCTAGTCCTATTAAACTATGATGTAACACATTTTAATATGATAGAAATATTTATTACGTTTTAAGACGTACATTATGATTTCCTGTCACATAGAACGCCTTTGTGCAAAGTCTTATGTCATGCCGTGTATTATGCCACCTTTTATGTTACTTTTTGTTGCAAAATTGCCAATTGTTTAGGGTAGTGGTTGTACATTTTGATTCATACCTCTGATCCTACTGATCGGATTTTGCTGGATTTCAATACCAAACTGCTTAGGATAACTTAAACCAACATTGTTGTTATCTCTTGAGTTTTTCGAAAGTGAGCGTGTTTTCAACAGACGGACATGGCTAAATCGACTTAGAATTACTCTAGAAACCAGATATATACTTTATAGCAGGTCTGTAGAGTCGGAGTTGAAGAGTCGGAGTTGAGGTTTTTGTACCGGAGTCGGAGTCGCAGTACCCAAAAAAACGCGCGACTCCGACTCCAAAATTTTTCGGCATAAAAAATTTAAAAAAATTTCTAATATTTTCCAATATAAAAATTCTTCGAAATTGGCGATGCAATATTTTGCAGATCAATATGAATAAGTAGATTTAAATTTATTTTATGAGAAATAGTTGATTCAAGTACTTTACTATTTAAGTATATTTAGGTATATTTTTTATACGTGCGGGAAAAAGTCTAAATTACATTAGCAAAACTTATACTCAGTTATTGTTCTAGTTGAAAAAAGATGTGTGATTTTTTAAATAATTTACTCATGCTAAAAAATGTTAATGACAGGAATTGCCAATAATTTTAATATCAGAATTTTTTAACCATCAACGCTGAAATATTTTCAACATTGTACAGAATAAGTGTTGCTATAGCGCATAAATACTAGTATGTATTAGAAAAATTGTGACGTAAAATTATTTCTCTTTTGTGTAGAAACATCTTTATCGGCCTGCCTTTATTCCTACCATAACACTCATGTTTTTCTTATGCACATTACGCGGAGATTCCCATAATTCGTTTAATAAAGATGTTTCTACACAAAAGAGAAATAATTTTACGTCTCATTCATTTCGCATCACGTTTAGAGTCGCACGAGTCACTCCACAGCCCTGCTTTATAGGGTCTTAGATGCATAATTATATGCACACGGAATGACAAACTTAGTATACCCTCATTCACCACTAGTGGTGGAGGGTATAAAAAAAATTTCAAGTCAATTAAGGACCAGTCTCATATACATTTAGCACCAAGGTTAGAGTAGAAGTCGGAGTCGTAAGTCGGAGTTGGAGTCGGAGTCGCAATAAAAAAATTTGAGCGTTTGGAGTCGGAGTCGAAGTTAGTACTTTTTCTGACGACTCCACAGGCCTGCTAGGAAGGCTTAATTCTCAGCAAACATTACCTCTTTTTATATCCTTTAACTTAACCAATAATTTTTCTATTAGCACAAGTGTTAAAGCTTTTACACTTTGAAAAATGCACATAATTTTTTTTAATACCGAAACGTTTATACTGGAATGATACCGGTATCAATGGAAATGGTATATGTACGTATGCCGGCATTTTACGCAAACCAATAATTTCGGTATCAATACCGGCAAATACAAATTTCGGTATCGGTATCAATACCGGTATGCAATTTAAATGGTATTTAAAGGGCTGGTGTGTTGTCAGCCATAATTTTTTTGCTATTCTTTTAAATGCAGTACAAATACAGAACAATTTAAGGTTTTGCACTAGAAAATAATTCACACAGAATAAAGCTCCAAAATTCAGTACAGTCACGAACGGATGGTCACCGTAACTAAAGTTCAGTCTATACAATGATAGAAAAAGCGTCATAGCGCTGATTTATTTTAACATTAGTACTACGACAAGTGTCCTCGGTTTTTACCCCATGACACTTTTCATCATTGTGATGTCAGGGTCAAACATTTAAATTATGTCATCAATGGGTTGACACATCGGCATCACAGAAATTACGAATCGGAGCCAGTTTAATAAAACATGTCATCAGTGCGTTGGCTCAGTAACATCGTAGTAAAAACTATAATGACAGTTTGTCATTGGGATTCACTTAAGTGAAAGCGAGAGAATATTAATATTTACTTACCCGTTACACATGTTTGTTTCACTTTTTGTATTCCGCCCTTTGTTTACAGAAGAACTCTCAATTATAAGTCACCACCAGCATGCCCGATATGGTTTTCGTGATCATTCTTCTTTGAATATTTGATGTATTTAACTAAATAATTTAAAAAAATAGAATATGGGAACTTTTGCTTCTTATTTTACTTTTTAAACATGAAAATACAAAATGTGGCATCGAATTGATGTCACTGTAGTCATATCATTGATGACGCATAAAATATCACGAGATTTTATGATGACGTTCGTCATTGGATTGATGTAACTTTTTGCCTCATTGATGTCATTTGTAATAACATTGATGTCACAATTCTGATGTTAGGGCATCATCAATATGAAGATGCAATTTTCTATGAGTGTTGTCTGAACTTTAGTTCAGTCAGTTTAATCTACAGTCTTAACTATAATTTTACCCCATATTCATAAAAAATATTTTAGGCTTAAAGCAGGTTTATGAAACGAATTTTCTATGAAAATTTGTTTAATAAACCTTTATTAATCAAAAATATTTTTTATGAATATGGGGGAAGTCTATTACACTGACTATAGCCCAACATACTCCGCTAGAGAGAGCGTCTATTAATGGAGTCCGTAAGGTGCTCAACATTTCTACTTGAACCCTTCAGGTATTCTAGTTGCTTTTTTCAATACCTCATCGAAAGCACTGATTGCAAAGTACTTGAGTTTAGTTAAACTATTGCGTTTGTATGGTTTGTCATACAAAATTTTGTATTTGTGTTTAATGTTTTACGTTGTTTCTTCATTCGTTTTAAAGTATTGCTCTACTTTAGACGGTTTTCGCTGACGAAAACTTTAAAACAAAGAACTGATTTGTTTAACAAGAAATAATCAGACATTTGCAACGTATTGAAAAACTTTGAAATATAATGAAAATGTTTTTATTATTTAAAACTACTTATTAATCGGATTTAGTCAGAGTGTTCAAATTATAACGAAATTTAAGTGAATTCAAGTTATTTTCTTTTAGAAAACAAACATTCGTTCTTCAAGGTTAAAAAAAAATATTCATAATGGTATGTGTAACTTGTAGAAAGTGGAAAAAATATGACGAACATTTATATATTACTCATCTTTTGAAACCGTATTTAAGACAAAAACAGTGATAATTCATAAATGATTAATAGCAAAAGCCTATATTAGAAGAGGAAATAAAGAGATAAGAAACTGTAGAACTATAATCTGAAAAGAGGTTGTACTACACAGAGAGTCATCATTTTGCCCACTTTACAAGACAAGGGATGCAAAAAAGACATCAATTGGCGGCACTCTATAATGTGGAAAATGATTTTGAAGTTGTTTTTATCAGAACAGAAATAAATTCTATTGTTCTGAAAATATGTAGTTAAGTTTTTATTCTAGTATATAGTTTCGCTAAAGTCTACACTATAATGAAATGAACAGTACATTATATGCTGTCAATAGTTTTCTAACTAATAGTCTAACAGATATAATTCTATTATTTTTTAAATAAATATATTAGTTTTGAGGTAACCTTGAACCAAATATAATTGTTTTTCAACCACATATTCATTATTTTATACACTGATCAATGGCTATTTATCATTTTTCTAATTACAGACGCCTCTAGTGCTGGCATTATTAAAAGACCTCTTCTACCGGTATAATCAACAAAATGGAGAAACCTTTACAACAGCCCGTTGGTAAAGTTTCGCAAATAGCGAATCTTTTCCAGCGCAAACCAATTGAAATCCAACCCGTTGAACAATTAAGTGCTGCTGCAGCAGCAGCCGCAGCAGCTGCTGCCGCCGCCGCGGCTGCTAATGCCGCATCGGGCACACCTGTTACGGTAGTACGTACAGAATCCCACTCGGCCCGTTTTAATAACGCACGAGCTCTCTTCGAAAAACTAGGCGTTGAGAGCAATTCGAATTTAAGTGTTAAACGTTCCGGTTCGCGAGAGGATAATCTCTGTGATTTACAAAATCATTCAGATCGTTCTTCGTCACGTTCCTCGGATCGTTCTGTTTCACCGCCTAAAAGGCGTTCTCCATTTCCGTCCGGCTGTCAAGTGGCCGCCTCGATGGCCAATAATAATAACTGTAATCAATTAAATGGCGGAACTAATTTGGCAAATTCTAAGTTCATAATGGAACCCAGTCCGAAATTTCAACACAATATTTCACGTTTGAAATCCGAAGAAAGTATATGCTCATCGTCAGCCACGAGTGGTGTGAATGCTTTATTGTCGGCCGATAAGCCGGAGAAACCCGAACGAAAATTTAACTCACGCGAACTAATCGAAAAACAGAAAAAGTGGACTTCTCACTTTACCAAAACAAAGACCACACGTTCTCATAGTGACTTAAATCGTTGCGATATTATACGTACTGGTCCTGGTACAGTTCTAATACCCAGCTCTGTTATACAAAAGAAAGAAACAGTTACAACGTCTCCTTTAAGTAATCACAAAATGAACAATCAACTGGAAACACGTTCACCCATTTTAGCCAGTCTAGCCCATGAACAGGACAAACCACCTAGTCCGCCCGTCAGACATTCCGTACAACCGCCAGAAATAAAACCGCGCAGCTCTAATAAAATTGGTAGTCCAGTTAAATCGCCACCACTGCCACCTATACCAGCGGTTAAACCAAAAAATCTAAGTCCTATTAAACTTAATTCGGAGCGTGTACGTTCTCCTACAAAAATCTCTGAACCACCACCACCACCTCCGCCAGCTAAATCAGCCGCCGCTGCTGCTGCTCAACAACGTTCCATTGATGAACAAAATGGTATAACACCGCCACCTCCAATACCACCCGAAAAGCCGCGTAAAAAATCATTAGATTTCATAGAGACTGATAACGAGCGCCAAACGCCAGTTTCTCCTACCAAACAACCACCCTTCGCTTATGCTGCAAAACGCGCCTCGATCGATAGCCTGGGCAATTGTAATTCCACAGCCAGTGGTAGTGGTCTGTTGAGTGGTAGTAGTAACTCAGCTGCTTCGCCAGCGGCCAGTGCTTCTTCAGGTCCCTCGTCGCCAGTTCATACAGAAGATGAGAAACAGGAAAACGAATCAACGGAAAAATCGGAAATGCAACAGCAGTATTACAACAGTATGCCACGTCGACGGAAGAGCGAAAATGAAGGTAATTTTTAACTTAAAATTATAAATTTTAAAATTTTGGTTGAATTTTTTTATGTTATACCATTTGCTACGTTCGACTACTGATAGTGTTATTTATACACAGAAAAAAATAAAAATTGGTTTCAATTTAATTTGAGATATTCAGCCATCACACAGAGTACAATTCCGTTCGGAACCGAAGAAAACATATTTGTTTATTGATAGAAAGTATATTTTGATAGTTATTTGGCCTTTAAGATACAGAAAAAAATATTAGACCAAAACACGGAATGAATTCCGTTTACGAACGGAATTGTGACTTGGCTTAATTAATTAAAAAATTTATTTAATTTGCACCAGTAAGCAAATTAATAGTTTCAATTAAGCGTTTAATTCCCTTGATTATGCGTTTGATTCACTTGATGAAATTTTTAATTAAAACTGATTATATTTATGATTAATGATTTAATTGATGCAAAACTTTGGAGAATTTTTTCTGTGTATAAAAGATAACTCGATAGTCTAAACAAAATCGGCCTGATGCAAGAAAATGATGTGTTCGTTAAAACCGAGTTTCCATACTCTATAAAAATTTTTTGTTTAACGTACGCTAATTAACTTTTGGGAAAAGTTAAATAGAAAGTTTCGATTGTTTTGTTTTCACAGTAGAAAAGCCCCAACTGCCTACTCAATTCGAGATCAGTCTGTAATCTTAAAAGTGGATTATTTGAAAGTTTTGATAAAAGATCATTTGGGAGCCTCGACTACAAATCACTCGATATTTTTGACTAAAACTCACTCGATTGATTGTAGATCCCTTGATATGGTATCGACTTTAGATCACTCGTTAGTCAAAAAAATTTCTCGATAGTCTCGACTGTACATCGCTCGATAGTCTCGACCTCAGGTCACTCGATAATTTCGGCTATAGATTACTAGATAGGCATGACTGCAGCTCAGATATGAAAAAAACTTGTGCGGAATTTCTTTGAAAAATTGTGTAGAGAATTGTTCTCTGTTCAATTTGTGAAAAAGTTGCGAAATGTTTCTGGCAACATTTTTTTTACAACTGCGAAATAATATAAGCTGCACTTATTTCACGTGGATTTTTAAGGCAATTTAAAAAAAGTTTACACTTCATATTAAATGAGAACGAAAAAACATAAATAACACAACCGGAAACAGGTTTTCACCCATATTTACTTTAATTTTTATTTAATATTTTGTTTAAAAATATACTTTTTAGTAAAAAATGTATGGATTTTGTTTATATACGCAAAACAATGTCGCATACTTTGAAAGATTAAAAACGTCAAATTATGAAAACTCGCAAGGTAGGTAACATTGATACATGTCAAATTTTTCGAATGAAATAATAGATGTTGCTGAACATTTTTCACAAATTGGAATAAAGTACTAGGCTTTATTCAAAAATAAAATCATTTTTAATTAAAAAAATTAATTAAGTGAATTAAAAGCTTAATCAAGTGAATTAAAAGTTTAACCAAGTGAATTAAACGTTTAATTGATACTACTATTTTGTTAACTGGTGCAAATTTAATTAATTTTTTAATTAATATTACAAATTTTTCAACTGGAGTCAATTTTTAGTTTTTCTGTGTACATTTTCTTCCCTCGACCGTCCTGACTATATTACAACGGATATTCTCGCTCAATAAAATCGACTATAAATTATTCGATAAGTAGTCTTGAATGTAAATCGCTCGACACTCGATACAGTCTAGCAATCGATCGACGTTTGAGCGTTTTAATTTTAAGCTGGGCGTTGTAAAATATATCGTAATAATCTTTTTCCTAGTGTTTAAAAGGCCAATAATGCAGACCTCAAATAAATTTAAGCAACTTTTTTTCTTTGCTTTTATCAGGTCAAACGCCACTATTCAACTTTGTTGCGTAATTTTGTTTAAAGTATTATTTCAATCAGTTTCTCAAATGGAATTTTGCATGTGGTAAACAGTTTTTCTTTTATATCTGTTGCAAGTCAGTCTGTAACGCATCATTACAACAGAATGTTTACACTAGTTGTTGCAGTTGTTTGATTTTCTTGTAATCTCGCATTAATACAATTTCAACAACATTAAAATGTTAAATAACAAACATGAAAAAAGCTGAATGAAATAAATAAAATGATATTGTTTCATACATAAATACAACATGTATGTCCTCTTTACATATGCGCATTCACAAGTATAAATATTGTTGTAAGTACAGACAAATAGCAGTCTGTGTTGCTTGCCGCATTGGAAATGAGTTACATTTCAGAACCATTTACACTTACACACTAGCAGTTCTCGCATTCTGGCATCAGGAAGAAAATTCTTTATGTTAAGTTCATATAAAAAGTGGGAATGTTGGCGGCAGTGTCTAGTGTAGGTTAAATTCGTGAAGCGGGTGTTAAAATGCAAACAGCATAAATATTTCTGTAAAAGGAGGTTGAAGAAAAAAAAAAACCCAACATTAACACAACATATTTGTGGGTACGAGGGATATTGCTTGAGGCTTAACATAATTTAATATAATTTGTAAGTATGTACCATAATAGCCTTCCCTAAAGTTTAGTTTATACTCGACACTATAGCTTAGTCTATATACATTTATAGTTATACTATATTTTAGTATATAAGCCTAAATTTGCTTAGTCGTCAGTTGAGACTATAGTCTTAGGTTTGTTTTTAGTTCAGACTTTGAATTAATCACCCCTATCGTGAAAAATAAGTGGAATTTTTTGTTCCCATGAAATTTTTATTCCCCTCAAAGGGAAAAATGTTATCGTGAAACTCCCGTGAACAATTTTTCGCGCTATCAGTTCTCAGTGAATGTAAAAAAAGAAGAAATATTAAAAAACATTAAAAACAAAAAAATTTTTGTTCATAAATATACTCGTATATTTAAAAAAAAAGTTAAAAACACAAAATTAAATATATTGTATTGGAGTGACAGTTTGATTCCAATATAAGCTTATTGCTGCACTTTTATGTAGTAAAACTGTTTCTAAAATTCTGCCACCACGTCTTTGAAATCTTCATAACTCCTCAGTCCATCGACCTGTTTTTTGTATTTTGTTGAACAATCGACATAAAATTGTGTGCCTCTTTTAACGGATCTTGACCTTAAAATTAATTTTGTAACTTTAGTATTCGAATTTCGAGAAGAATTACTTACATAAATGTTTTGTTCCCCAGCAAAAATAAAGTGAGAAATTCAAAGGGAAAAGTGAACAAATTACGAGGGAAAAAATTGTTCACGATAAGGGGAATTTTTTCCCTCGAATTAATTTCCTATGAATTAATTTTTTCCATGGGAGTTTTTCATGATCGCGAATACGTGAAAAGTGGAAAAAATTACGAGGGAAAAATTATTCACGATAGGGGTGATTCTGTAGTATTGGCTACAGTTTAGTTTATTTTTGAGACTATAGTTTAGTCTACAGCGTTTATGTTGAACATCAAATTGCAGTTGTATTTGTGAGTAAAAAAAGTTAAATTACCCAACTAACCATTCCTTAAGCGAGATATAACGGAACTGGAGAATGAGCTTGTTAAAAAAAATATATTTCTGTTTACTTACACGTGTGATCATGGGCTTAAATTGTCATTTTCGAGGTCGTGGGTGGTAGCGACTGCCCGTTATCTTAAAAATAGATTATATCGTAAACTGTAAGGAATACGATAATTGTATGATTATAAAGTTATGGAAAAGAATATTCAAAATTTAGTGATTTTTTTTTAATTATGAGGAGAATTAAAATGCCAGATTGCCGATTTATAGAAACTTAGTTTTAAAGATTTTTTGATTTAAAGACTTTTTATGAGAACAATTTTATAACACCGAATCCACTTAGATTTAATTTAACGGACAACCTACCGTTTACAATGTAATGCTTTGTTATTTCTTTCTATAAAATAATAGAAAAAATAACTTTAAAAGCTTAACTTTTTAACTGAACTGATTCGAAGCGATTTTTTCCCCAACTTCGTCTGGTAGCCCGCAGAAGAGACCTGCTTTACAGGGCATTATCAACACTGTGCAATGCCTTATGCCACTATTAAGGATGATTTTTTTAGAATAAAACATGCCACCCTTTAAGAGAGCAAAACATTTTTAAGAAACAATCACCAAATAGAATTTTTTAAATTAAGTGTCACCTTTTTTTTTGTGAAAAAGAAAACACCATCTTCAATCTCTTCCTTAAATGGGTGTAAATTCTCGTCTGCAGCTTTGGCTACCATCCCCCTAATGCAAAAAAGTTAAAGTTCACATAAGTTAACCAAAAAATTCAGCCCAGCAAAAATACCTGGTAAAGTGTGTTGGTAAACTAATGTGAACTTTAACTTTTTTTTTGCATAAGACAGTAAATCTGTGGCAATAAAGAACAAGTGCTTAAGAGTATATTTTTGTTTTGTAGGAAACCCATTTTACATTTTAAGTTATTTTTGAAAATTTAATTAAAATTTAAGTTATTTTTGAAAATATATTTTTATTTTAATAAAATCATCACTTCTCTTCGCTTATAGATTTTTGATGTTTTTTTCCTAAATACTCCTATTTGGACCTATTGGAGGTTACCTTAAGTTGTTATTCCAATTTTTATTGCAGATTGAAAAAAACTAAGGAAAAATTAATTTAACTTCCTAAAAAAATCGTAAAAAATAATTGACACTTTGTCCACGGAGAAACTTTAAACATGGAGATGGTGTCATAAAGTCAAATTTTGTTTAAGTCGACTTATGAACTTTTTCCTTTTTACCACAAATATAGGTTCGACTATAACATTTACTGAAGCCTAAGTTTTTCATAAGTCTTAACTAAAAACTAGTCTCTTTGTGGTTTCAACTTTGGCCAAGTTGTAATTTCGTGAGTATAGCGTGGTCTATAATCTCGGCTTTAATAAAATTTTTTATTAACTTTAACCTCAAAAAACTCACCCTCGTTAGCAGATTTAGATAAAAGTTTCACTCTACCATTAATATGCAAGAGTTCTTAACACATTTTTTTTTCGTTTTTCGTTTCAAATCAAAATTTGATATTCGAATATAAATAAAATTCTCAATTTGTAGGAGGATGAAATATATTCGAACAAACAATTCCGGACTATATGTGACATAAATGTATAACAACCTAGCCTTCATCATATCTGGGGTCTTCGGAAAACCCATTTCAACGGACGGACAGACGGACAACCGGATTTGAACTTCCCTTTTCATAAGAAGCCAGAATATATATACTTTATATGGTCTTAGATCAATATTGTAGAAATTTCAAACGGAATGACAAAGTTATATATACCCTTTTACCTTCGGTGAAGGATATAAAAAAGTAAATATTGGTATTTCAGTAATTTGGTCATAACTCGAGCATTTTTCAATCGATTTGATAGATTTATACACCGACGTCTTAATAAATTTACCATTTACTTTGGTAATAAAACTTGGACTCTGGAACTGGATCTACGGTTCACGAAAATCGGTATTTTTCTTAAAAAAAATTATATTTTGGTAATAACTTTTTTGTATCTGAACACAGTGTTATGGCAGTTACATCTTAAAGCCGTGCAAAATACCCCCAGACTTGAAAGCAAGAAAGACTTTCAAAAATAACTTATTTCGCTTTTCTTCCACTAAATTCATTTTTTTTACACATGTTCTTATTTTTTAGGTTGAATTTCTGTTGAAAAAAATAAAATAAAGATCAATTTTACCGAAAAATTTTTCTCGGAAAATAGACGAAAAATAGTTAAAATATGCATGAAACGCCCTCTGGTGGTGTTCATAGGTAAAAATAAAGATCAAAAATGAATTTCTCGACCCCAAAAACCCCCCATATACACATAAAAAAGATAATATAACGATGAATAAAAAATCAAATTTTGAATCAAAATGATGTTATAGGGAAAAAATCATTTTTCCAGTGGGAGACTGGAAAATCGAGATAGACCTATGGTTCCTTCACCAACGTTGCTTAGAATTATCCATAGAATTATCCTAGGGGGCGGCTCTAATCGAATTTTTCGGATCCATACAAATTGGCCCGCCCTAATATATATATATATAAATATATAACCCGATCGTGACTAAAATTTCCCTCAAAGTAAGTTCGCGTTTCCCTAAAAATTAAATGCGGAAAAGCAAAATTTCGAAGGAAAACTGGACATTTTGTATTCACGATAGACATGGCTATTTATTTTGGCGTTAAAGCTTATAAAGGTTCAATTACACGTTCCACACCGTAATGCCATAGCCGTTTCTGGTTATGGAAAAATCCGAAATTCAGTTGGTTTCAATGGCAAGTCGCCTATAATACAAGGATCAAGGTTTTCGCTAATTAAGAACTTAATGCTGTTTTTAAGGGTTTTTGGGAAGCTGAATCCAAATCTGCTTAGTTTTTATCTATCAGCTCGACTTTTCGCGATATACCGTGATATCCAAATTTAAGGCACTTCCGCTACATATATTGGAATAACTTTAAAACGAATAACCATATTCAGTTAAAAAAAAAAATCCAAACCTCGTCAACAATATTATCTTTAAGCCGTGCTTACATTGCTTTTAAATTTGCCCAGTAGTTCATGTTAAAACAACAATGTTTTACAAAAGAAAACAAAATTTTTGTTTTTTAAAAATTCATAAATAATAAAAACACGGCAAAAATCACAGTTTTGGTCAAATTATATGTATGTTTCGAATGAAATATGCGCTATTTCATTGTAATCGGTGCACAACTTTTGATTTTATTAGCAATTTACTGAGAATACTGAATTTAATTTTGTAATGTGTGTGTGTTTGTTGCTGTTCTATTTATCTACGTTTTTTCCATCACTTAAAAATGAGGACCCTTCACTAAATTGTAAATAAAAGCGAAACGCGTTTATCGATTTTTATAATCTATACAGTTGAACCTGTACAGATCGCTTAAACCGATTAACCGGTAACATCAATTATCCGGGAAAGAAAAAGAACATTTGTTGCATCGATTAACCGTGATGTTCTTTATTATTCGGGATTATAAGCATAATATTTTTTTTTTTATTATTTTTTAACAATCAAACACAATGTGCATACCATGATTCGAAAGCATTTCTACAGATATTTTGTTTCAAACTTTGAGATCTTTTGATTGTGTTGTTTATTTTTACAATGGTATCCGTATCAGGGATAAAAAAATAAAGAAAAGTCTTCACAATTGAAAACAAAGTTGGTGCTCGATTAACCCGAATTGATGATCCAGAATGCTCCCGGTCCCGACCAGTACGGATAATCGAGTTTCAACTGTATCTCATTTTGTTCATAGGTTATGTAACTTTACCTGAAAGTAATAAGACTTAAATTTTTTCCCGTGTTGGATTTTTCATGATTTTTAAAAGTACAAAATTTTTATTTTTTAAACACAGATAAAAGTGTTTTATCGATTAAAAAAGGGTTTAAAAAGCATTTAAATTTAATTAATGTGATAATTGAATCAATTAGTTTTTTAGTTGAAAGAAAATTTAAAATTTAATATTGATTTAATTAACATTTTAGTTGTTTTCAAATAAATTTTCAATTAAAATTTTAATTAAATAACAACTTTTTCGTTTAAAATAACATAATTTAAACATGTAAAATTGTTGTTGGAAGTTGTCAATATTTAATTAAATAAATGAACACATTGTTTGAAATGGCAAAGATTTTTGATCACTTTTTTAATTAAAATTAAAAATATCATTTATTGAAAATTTTTTTTTTCAAAATTTTTAGTAATTAACATAATCATTTTGGCAATAGGTGCAAAATTAGCAAATTGTTTGCTTGATATTATGAATTTGGTATAAATTTGGTGATTGGAGAAAATTAATAATTTTTTCTGTGTACGTAAACAACCATTACTTAAGGTGTTATGATACTTGCTATTTTTTGTATTGGATTTTTTTAGGATTGACTGAATGAAACAACAAGTGCGAGAAAGAACAAGAAATACAATACAATATAAAATGTAAACAAAACAAACAATATTGCCCACGTTTTGTTCCCACAAAAACCGTCAAAAAAAGTTTAAATCGCAAAAAAAGTTAAAACCCGTTACTTTCGATCAAAAACTAAAAAAGTTAACAGCAGTGCTAACATTTAATCTGGAAATGTCAATTTTAAGTTACAAATTTTTATATTTTTTTTGACAGTCTAAGATTATTTATCGATGACACACGTATATTTTTTTGACATTTCAAGATTTTTTATGGTATAATCAAACTCTTTACACTTGTCAGTTTTCCTATGCAAATAAATATAAATGCACTGTTCTCCAATATAGAAAAAATACAAAAAATAGCAAGTATCATAACACCTTTAGCAATTTTTTTTTGGGGATTTAAAAAAATGTCAAAAAAAAAAACGATTAGAACCTGTTAAAAATGCGAGCTGATGGATAAAAACGGAGATTAGATTTGAAATCAGCGACCTCAAATTAGTATAAAATTTCATAAAAGTTCCAATCAACAAAAAAAAAAAAAAAAAAACGTCAATTTTGTTCCCTTGTGTAATCAAAGAAAGTGTTGCCCATAATGCTTGTTTGAACAGCTGTTTTGTATGGTTATGGATATGTCCCTTGTAATCTGACCTTAAGTTCGGTTACATCTTATTTATTGTTTAAGGTGCTATCAGACGGGATGTATTTTACATATGTTCTGTCAAATTTTCCATCTGTAAAAGTTGTACACATCGTGTGATACATATGAAACTTTGCATGTGTAAAATACATGTGGAAATACATATTTTTTCGATTAGAACACGCTCTATTTTCCTGTGGCAAACATAAACAAAACAGCTGGTTTGTTTTGTAACGAAATTGTTTGGAAAAATATATTGTAAAGAAAAATTAAAGAAAATGGATAATGAACAGGGAAAAGTAAGAATTTTTCGATTTTCAATAAATTAAATTATATTTATTATATTTATTGCAATTTATACACGTTAAAAAGTCAGCTTTTGTTTACATTTATAGGTTATGTCATAATGAAAAACATAAGCAGGTGTGATAGCAAAAATTATGAATCGTATGTAAAATGGAAATTTTGACATACATACGGAATTACATATGGGTAAGAAAAGTGACAGTACATATGTAAAATACATCCCGTCTGATAGCACCTTTAGTCTGAAGTCTCGTTTAGGGCCATTATTACAACCTAATGATAAAGTTGCTGATAGTTAACGTGAACAATAGCTATCTTGACCGATATAGTGACCAATAAGTTTTTTCCATTATTACAACTGTCCGATAAAATAAAAAATGTAATTTATATACTGTGGCAACATTACAGTATATACCGACTACTTTTGGTTGTTTAAAATACGTAGTGGCAACGACTTAGTTTTGTTTAATTTTTTAATTGAAAACAAAAGCTTATATCTTGTGCTTTATTTCGGTTTTTATTTAAAATTGGTTTGTTTTTTGTGTTTTATATTTAATTTTAAAAGTTTAAATAATTTAATATGACATAAAACTGTCATTGAAGTTACCATATCATCAGCAGAAAATATGGTATCTTCAAGTTCACTTGTAAAGTTACCATGAGGACAACCCTGATGTTAGCATATCAGTCACTTTTTAGGTTAATGTTAACTTGTAATAACCAAAAACTATTTATCTGTCAGATAGCATCCTAAAAATAACTATTTGTAAGTTGTAATAATGGCCCTTAAAGTTGTTGTAATATAGCCTTTACAATATTCTATCTTGCCTTACTTTACCATTTTGTAGTATCGCTTGACTACTGCAAATATTTATTGTACTTTTATTTTATTATTATTAATTTTTTCTATTTATTTTGTTTTGCAACAATAAGTCGCTTTTCTTGTCATCGCCTTTTCTCAGTCGCGCTGTGTTGTTTTTTTTCATTCGTTCTTTAACTTCATTGCAATTTATAAACGACACTGCTGTGCTAATGATAATAATGACGAAGATTATAATGAAATTGTTCATGATGTTTGACCCATATTGAGAATCAAAAGTTGTTCTGCCTTCCATCATACAGTTATAGTCACGATTTAATTTGGTTTCATTATTCTATTCACTTCAATTCTTGCCATTGCAACAAATAAATAAAAATAAACAAAATTGCAAATAATAATAAATAAATTCTCAAATATTTAGACAACGAAATTCTTATTCTGTTAACTTTGAAGGAAGGTATCTCTGAAATACGGAATAGAATAGATAAAGTCTTTGCGGTCACACAATGTATTCAACATTATGACACCTTTATGTGTTGTCTTATTTGAACTTTTTGACTTTTTGAGAAATTGCCAAAGAGGAGAATCATGAGTAATGGAAATGTTTAGAGTGTGACTTGATGTAAGAGGTACACAAGTAATTTGCAAGGAAAATTTTTGGGTAGATGTAGAAACTTTTATTTATAGTACTCGTATCTAAAACATTTTCAAGAGTACTAAATCAGCATGGGATTTTAGTACTTTTACAATATTTGTAATTTTTTAAATAATGCTAGGAACACAACTGGGGCGAACGTCGAATTTTTGGCCGCGAATATTCGTCGCCAAAAATAAAAGACGTTTGTGTATATGAAAATGCACACAATCAGGGGGCTTATTCTGAATTGCGATGCGAAAATCAATACGATGCGAAAATACACAAATGCGAACAATTGCTATTCTGTATTCCGATATTCGCAAAGTTTTTTTTTTAATCGCATTAAGGTGGCAAGTCGGTATTCTACATTGCGAAAACACATGTCAAATTCGCAAAATTTATTCGACAACAAAATAGCATTCGCAAAGTACAAACATGTAAGTGAAAGATAATATTTTATTTATTTATTCATCATAAATTTATCATTTAATTCAGGGAAGCAAGCAATAAGACCACCAAAGCGCGTCAATTCGAAATAATGATAGAATTTACGAATAAGCACAGCCAATTGGCAAGAGACCATTTGAAAACACCAAATGCAAGTAAGTCGGCAAATACTTTGTGGCAAACGTTAACTGAAGAACTAAAAGAAATATTCTGCATAAGTAAACGTTTTTTTTTTTGCAAGCATCAAAATAAATTACATTTTTCCATTCAAGCTTAGAGTATCGGATTTGCTTCTAAGCATTCTTCACTGTATCCTTTCATCTTGCTCATGCCCTTCTTCGTCGTCGAATCACAGTGCCACAGAATCCTTTTTCATTATTTTTTTTTTCTTACAGATTGTCCTAAATACATTTTATAAACAATTTTCACAGCCAAACCCAAACAATTTATTTGTTTTTAATATGACGTTTGTTGACACTGACGTTTATTTGAGCAGCGTTGCCACGATTTGAAATTAATTGCGAATGCGATTGCTAAAGTCTAACAGAATACCAATTTCGAATCGCATTTCATTTGCGCATCGCATTGATTTTCGCATCGCAATTCAGAATAAGCCTCCAGGGCGCCGGCGAAAATTCGCCAGACGCGGCGAACTTTAAATAGATTTAATTCTATTTCATACGCCGGCGAACGACGAACAAATCAGTACTAGGTGACCATATTTGGCTTAAGTTAAGAAGTAGTTTAGTAAATAAAGTTACTTTTTCTTTAATAATTGTTTTTTGTTTATTGTATAACACATAAAATAAGTATACAAAGTATTTGGCTATAAAATAATTTTTAGTTGTGTTTTTATCTATGTTTTTATTTTTAAGCATTATTTTTTTGAATATGGTCACACTATTTCTCTCTCTCTTTGCACAAACAGTAATCAACGTTCGCAATTATAAAAGCTGCCAGCTATTCGTCGTTATTGTGCTTCATACGACTTATTTACTCAGCGAATTTTTACGGAAAAATTCGTCGTGTAGGGCGAAATTCGTCGTTCGTCCTAGTTGTGTTCCTAGCATAATCCCTTGAAAACAGTACCCCTTCAAGGGTTTCTGTTTCCAATGCATTTCTAATCTCGATTTTATTAAGATACATTTTGCTAAATATTCCTTCAACATCAGCTGATGAGTTTTGCAAAGACATAAGGTTATTAAAAATTCGCATTAATTTGGAAATGCAAGTTTATTGTTTGGTAATTCGAAAAAACCATAAATAAATCATAAACCCTTCATTTGTCAGATTTAAAGTTTTTAAACAAAAAAGTGATACCACATTTAAAATGGTGTCTACACGTAACCAATTCATATAATAATAAATGTCAAACTTTATGGGCGCATAGACTGATAGAAAAGCTGTCATAACGCTGATCTATTTTGACATCAGTACGATGACAAGTGTCTTCGTTTTGGCCCCATGTGATGTCAGCCTTAACATCACTCGGCACAAATTGTCATCAGGGTCACAAATTTAAATTATGTCATCAATGGCATGCCACATTGGCATCACAGAATTGACGAATCGGAGTCGGTTTTATATAGCATGTCATCAGTGCGGTGACACACTGTCATCGAATTGAGTCAACGTAATTGACCTTAAGTCAATTACGATGTTTGTTTCACTTTTGTTGCATTCCTCCCTTTTTTAACAGAATAACTCTCAATTATAAGACATCAGCAGCATGCCAGATAGGGTTTTCGCAATAATTCTAGTTTAAAATTTTTATGTATTTAAATCAATAATTTAAAAAAATAGAATATGGAAATTTTTACTTCTTTTTTTATCTTTTAAACATGATAATAATGTAAATAATATATTATGACATCATATATAATGTCGTCGCACTGATGAGAATTTGTCATCGCACTGATGACATGATATATTAAGTCATCGCACTGATGACAATTTGTCATCGCACTGATGGCAGTTTGTCATCGCACTAATGCCAGTTTGTCTGTACTGATGTCAAAATACATCAGTGTTATGACGCCTTTTTTAACAGTGTACACAAAATGTGGCATCGAATTAATGACACTGTAGTCAGATGTCGCATAAAATATGACAAAATTTTATTATGATGTTTGTCATTGGATTGATGTCACTTTTTGCCACATTGATGCCATTTGTAATTACATTGATGTCACAATTCTGATGTTAGGGCATCATCAATATGAAAATGCATATTTCTATGAGTATAGAAAAGCCGTATTAAAATATTTTTTTATATCGAGTTCGAAATGTTATAAATTTGTCTGCGCGTAGAGTCTATGTTGAGAAAAAGCTTGTGATGTCAACAAATCGTCAAAGTAAAAACAAAAAATCTTCAATCGTCATATTGGGGAATTTTATGGCAAAATTGCCAAAATGACGTTAAATCGTCACGTTTGTGACTTCTAGTCATATTCTTTATTTTAAAATCCTATAGTCAATGCATGAATTTTAATTCGATTTTTCCAAATTTTATATAAAATCTACGCATAATTTTATATAAAATTCTTAAACTATAAACCTACAAATTGTAGTTATTTTATAAGTTTTCGAAATAATGTTCGACTTTTTAAATCTATCTTTTTTCGTATAAACATTTATCTAAATTAAGTTTGAAATTAAAAAAAAAATTTTTTTAATCAATTTTATTTATATACCAATCTTGGAAACAATGTTCGAAATTTCGTGTTTTCTTTATTCAAAAATTTTGCTTAACAATTTAAATTCTAATGTTAAAAATAAAAGTTTTTTATTAGTCTATTAAAAAGTCCTGTTTTTTTTCTAATTTCTCTCCTGCCACAAATATTTCCTGCAATCATTATTTTTGTTCAGCGCTATGATGACATAAATATGTTTGTATATTCAAAAAAGTTTAAAAACATTTTTTTTATCTTAAATTTCTTTTTCGTTAAACTTTTAAAATGTTCAGCCACCTACTCCTTAACCCCCAAATAAAATCAATATTTGATCCTTGATGGAGTAAGTAAATGATGTCAGGATACAAGACGCTTTTTGCGAGGAATTTGATAACGAATGTCGCATATTGTTGTGTTAAGAGAAGAAGACGAATAATGTATATGCATTTATCTGCCAAATGAAGTTTTTATATCATTAACGCATTTTTGTTGTTGTCTGGTTATTGTTATTTTTTGCTTAAATGGCATCTAGACAAATGTTGCGGCTAATTTTCCTTTTTTTTTTTGTTGATATAATAAATTTTGCTATTCTTTTATTTTGTTTCAATGAAAAGATAATAATGACATAAGTTATGCTGTGTTTATTTTAATTTTTTTTTTAATTTGGGCAGAATTTTGATTAAGTTAGAAAAGATTTGGGAAATTTTACTTAACCGTAGCAAGTTTTGCCTTTGGGCTGTTTTAAGTAATTTTCGAATTTTGTAATATTCTTTTAATTGATTTTAGTTTAATCTTAGCGATTAAAAACTTCGTTTGCTTCCTTAAGGGAATTCTTTTTCAAAAGAAATGGCAATTTTTTTAAAAAAATTATATTTCTATTTTAAAGATTGCGTTTCCAGAAAATTCAAAATTTTTTTCTTAGAAATTTCATTGAATAGCCATACATTTTCTTTAAAAGATTCATTAAATTAAAAAAGAAAATCCATTAAATAAAGTTATATTTTTGATAGTAAATTAATTAAATAGCGTAAAACTTTCTATAGAAAATTCATTGAATAGCGGTTCATTTCCTATAGAAAATTCATTAAATAGCGATACATTTGCTCTAGAAAATTCATTTAAAAGCGATCAATGTTTTATAGAAAATTGAATAAATAGCGATAACTTTTCTATAGAAAATTGAATAAATAGCGATAACTTTTCTATAGAAAATTTAATAAATAGCGATTAATTTTGTGTAGAAAATTCAATAAATAGCCCTAAATATTGTTTGGAAAATACTAAAAATAGCGTTACATTTTCAATAGAAAATTCAATAATTAACAATAGATTTTTTTTATAGAAATTTCATTAAATAGCGAAAAATTTTTTTACAGAAATTTCTTTAAACAGCGATATTTTTTTTTATAGAAATTTCTTTAAATAGCGATAGATTTTTTTTTATAAAAATTTCATTAAATAGCGATAAATACTTTTATAGAAATTACTTTAAATACCGATAAATTTTGTTATAAAAATTTCTTTAAATAGCGATACATTTTTTATAGAAATGTCTGTAAATAGCGATAATTTCTTTTTAGAAATTTCTTTAAATACCGACAAATTTTGTAATAGAAATTTTTTTAAATAGCGATAAATTTTGTTATAGAAATTTCTTTAAAGCGATACATGTTTTTATAGAAATTTCTGTAAATAGCGATAAATTTGTTTTTAGAAATTTCTTTAATTAGCGAGACCTTTTTTTTAGAAATTTCTTTAAATAGCGATAAATTTTGTGGTATAAATTTCTTTAAATAGCGATAAATTCTGTTATAAAAATTTCTTTAAATAGCTATAAATTTTTTTATAGAAATTTCTTTAAATAGTGATAAATTTTTTTTTTAGAAATTTCTTTAAATAACGATAAATTTTTTTTTTTCTTTAAATAGCGATACATTTTTTTAATAGAAATTTCATTAAATCTTTTTTTCATTTCATTAAAAAATAGAAAATTATGTAAATAGCGATACATTTTCTTAGGAAAATTCTGTAAAAAAGCGATAAATTTTCTATAGAAAATTCTGTAAAGTAGCGATATATTTTCTATAGAAAATTCAATAATTAGCGATAAATTTTTTTATAGAAATTTCATTACATAGCGATAATTTTTCTATAGAAATTTCAATTTATACCGATAAATTTTTTTTATAGAAATTTTATCAAATAGCGATGCATTTTCTATAGAAATTACATCAAATAGCAATGCATTTTCTATAGTAAATTCATTAAATAGCGATACATTTTCTAGACAAAATTCGTTAAATTCATAAAATTTTAGTTTTCGATAAATTGTCTATAAAAAACTTAAATTATCAATAATTTTTCTATAAAAAATTTAAGTTATCGATTATTTTTCTAAGAAAATTTGAGCTCCTGAGTTTTGAGTTTTCGATAAATTTAAACCTTTTTTAAAAATCCATTTCTTATTCTCTAAGGATCCGTCTACTTTTATTTATCTAAAAAATAAATAAATTGTTTTTGTTGTATCTAATAAAATTAATGAAAATTTATACAAACAAAATATCTATCAGAGATTTCTATTGATTTTTCGATGTCAATAACTTGATTGCCTGTGTATGTACATGTGTGTTGCTGTGTATTTATGTGTACATTTTTATTTTTGCCCTGGAGTTCGTTAAACTAGTTTAACTACAAAATCACTACTAGTTACATTGCAAACCACTTTTTTTTGCAGAATTTTTGAAGTTACATATTACAATGCAAGTGTGTGCTATTTATTTCGTTGACGAAATGTAATGCATATGGTGAACGTTTGAACACCACTTCCATTACCACCGCCAACTAGTGAGTTGAAGATGTACATACTAACTAGTGTTTTTATACAAGATTTCCCGGGACAAAAATCCCGGAAAATTTGTGCGAGAATGCCCGGGATTTATTTTTATTTAATTTTGGCAACTTTACAGCTGATATATTTGTAAATAAGTTATGTCAAGAAATAGATGTAAATTCAAATCCGATAAGCAAGGCAATTTTTAACGTTTGCTGCTCTGACATTTATGTGCTGTTTTTACAACACAATTAATTGAACGTGTAATAAAATTTATATGAAAAGCACTCAAAAAACACGTTCAATCACTTGTGTTGTGAAAACAGCACATTAGAACTAGTAAAAGAAGAATTTTAAAATTCGGATTTATTTTATAAAAACAAAATAATGTAAAAAATTTAAAGATTTTATATGCACAGCAGCTGCATACAAGATTTTTTGAATTCGATTCTGTAAAAGATGATACGGGATTAGTAACTTCGATTAGTATTCGAATTTTAAGTTTTTTAAGGAAGTGCTGAGAAAAGTGAAAAGCCTCTAGACAAATAAACGCAGAAAAGGAAAGTGTTTCCCACATCTTCTTTATTAAAATTAGAAATGTGATTTCAAACGATTCTGTAAATGCTTATTGTGAACTAAAATTCTATTTTTTTTAAACAAATATTTTTACATAATTTATTTAAATTATTTAACTTTTTGGATTTTATATCAATTTTGTTTGTTGGCTTTGCATTAAACTGCTTAAGTCTATTTTTTTAGTTCTGTAGGAGAGCAGTTTTAAACTTTAAAGTTGATTTTTAAAAGTTTACTTCTATTCTAACATAATCATGACTTTTCTACGGTTATAGTTTTTTAAATTATTCCTATTTTCTCCTAATGTAACAGACCGGAAGATTTTATTCCAAATGTAATTGCGCATTAAAAAAAGATAACCCAAAAGTCATTTTGCTATAACTTTCTCAAAAATGGTACAAAATAGTTGAATCTTTGCCCATGTGAACGTGAAGATCTCATAGAAATAGAAAAGTTAAATGTAGTTGAACTTTATTTAATAAGTCTAAGGAATTGTTAAACAAATTATATTAACAGGGGTGTGCTGGAAATCGAAAACGTAAAACACAAGAATTTGGAAGTTGTTTTTAATACACTTTTAATCTAATTTGTATGAAATTTGTTATAAAATGAGTGGGAATTTCCGAGACGCCCGGGAACTTGAAAATTAAATCCCGCTTACCCGGAAAATTAAAAAGTCCGGGAAAAGAAAAACTATTAGTAACATACATATGTACATATCAATCCTTTGCTGCAATAGAGTCATAACTCAAATTTGAATTTTCTAGCACCCTTAAATTTAATTCGTCTCTCTAGAGTTGAGTATATAAGATACATATTTGTATGAAATGTTTACACAATATGAAGAAACGATATGGCGATTAACACCGCATAATGAGCTAGTAGGCGGCACTTTGGGCCACTGGGAAGTAAAGAATTACATATGTACATTAGCTCGAAAATCGGTTTTTTTGAGTAATGACTCTATTGCAGCAAAGGCTCGATATGTACATAAATATTTTCAAGATACTCCAATTGACACTTTCACGACTGCAGGGTGCATAGTGAAACAACAAACAAATAAATAGTTAAAAAATAGTTAAATAGTATGTATTGAAATTGGATTTTATTTCTTTCTTTTATTTTTCTGAAAAACTGTTTTTGTATTTTTGTGTTGATTTTACACATTAAAATTATGTTAAAAAAAAAACTATTCTTTTTATTGGCTTAAATAAAATCAATCAATGGCTTTGAATGTTGTGTGAGTGTGTGAAACACTGTAGTATTTATGTATGTATACCTACTTAATATACATACATATGTATATCAATTCATATGCACAAAACTAATGTACATGCATATTCATGTAAGTACACGCACAAACAAAATATGTATGGATGTACATATTTGTCTATTGATTGCATTTTGTCTTTGTACAATTTAAATGCTGTTGTTGTTGTAATGCTCGCTTTTTTCTTTTTTGTCTGTAAATATTTTATTTCTTTTTTATTAATTTTCTTTTAAGTACATAAAGCTGTTTTTGTTGTTTTACAAGTACCAGACTCTGTTGTTCTGGTAAATAACCGATAGTACTATCGATACTATCGATAGTTCTGTTTCCATTGGACTTTCGGTAAAATATTTTTTTATAGCAAATTGTCATTAAATTGTTATTTCTATCTGGTAACAAGAAGCCAAGCCGAACCCTATTTATCGGCGACGGCTTCATCGACTTTTTTTTTTAATCGTTTTTATCACAGAATCGTTAGAATCAAAGCGAATCTTATAAAATTTCTTTTTTTTTGTTAAAAATGTGTAAATGTCCAAAAAAAAATTCCATCCTTTCCAGTTGTTGTTAGAGTACTTTTCGCTAATGGTCACATCCTTTAGTTGCAGACGAATCGTCCCGAGCTGTGGGCCCGAACTTTTTGATATAGTAATCGTTATATCTCTAATATTACTTAATATTGGTGAATTATATTTTAATATATTCGTTTTTTTTATTAAATGAATTAAATTAATGAGAGAGAAATAAAAAGCTTAAAGAATATATTAAAACTAGCATTTAAGCCGCTAATTCGTTAGCGTCTCCTTTTCTTTCGTGGACATATTTTTAAGCCAAAGTTTATGCTGCATTCACTCAGGACCATGCATGTTTAATCTTATGTTCATAGGTCCAATATTAACGAAAATTAAAAAGTACCAGCTTAAGAACGAAAAAGTACCAAAAAGATCCATCTAACAAATTCTCATTCACTCAGGACCTTTCATGTTTAATTTTATTTTTCTAGGTCCAATCCTAACGGAAATTCAAAACGTACCAGTTGAAGAACACAAAGTCCAAAAAGTTCCCTCATAGATTTTTATCCACCCAGGATATTGCATATTGAAGTTTATGTTTCTAGGTCCAATATTAACGATAATTAAAAAAATTGCCAGTTGTGGAACCAAAAAGCCAAAGGAAGGAATTAAATTTCCAGTATTTCCCCTTTTTGGTACTTTTTTTCTCCCCATTGAAGCATAAAAATTTCAATATTGTAGTGGGAGCCCATAATTTAATACGTATGTATATGTCAATGAATAAAAAAAAATATTTTGTAAAAAAGTACCAAAATTAGTTACGTCCGAATTTAGAAGAAGTACCAAATTCGTATTTGGATTTTTTAGATAAGTTTTAAATGTGATATAACCCTTATTTCTATGTTTACGGGTTTAAAAGATATATGGGGTGACAAAAAAGTACCAAATACAGGTTTTACCCGTTTACTCCGTTAAAGGGCGGAATTTCCAAAAAGTACCAGACACCTGGTCGCTTATTTTTCTAAAGAACAACAATAAGAATAAAATTTTTTTGTATCTCTGCTAGTTTTGGAGATATAAGGTTACCGAATTTACCCGTTTTTACCCTTTTTTACCTCCTAAATTTTAATTCATTTCATGTTGCAAAATTCCTTTCTTCATAAAAATAATTTAATGAAAATTAAATTTAATAAACTTAAGCCTGATTTAAATATCCAAATTTGGATTTAAACCCATTAACAGTTCAATAAAATAACCACAATACTAATTATAATTAGATATAATATTTAAAAGAAAAAGGTCGAAGAAATAAGAGTATAATTATTAATATTGGTGTCATGAAATAGTTTAAGAAATTACCCATTAAGAGCTTTAAAAATAAAAACAAAAATTAAATATACGTATCTAAGGAAATTTAATAAATTAAAATCCGAATTTATTTAATTAAACATATTTTCTGACATTTTTATTTTTTTGAAAATTTACTCATTTACTTAAAAATTAAAAATTAGATATTGTTCTTTTATTAAAAAAATATCTTACTCTACGTCTTCAATTTTTATCGGAGCAATTGTCAAATTCCATGTTGAAAATTGTATTTTTGAAATAGATACGAGGGTACGTAGGGGAAGCACTTTAACATTAAATTTAACAATTTTATAAAAAATTCGATGCTATCGATAGTTTGCCAACAAACTATCGTATGTATCGATGGTTTGGCAGTTCTAGCATGCTAGAGCTTTTAGCTTTTTATTTATTGTGCTTTTTCATCAAATGCATTCTCAATTCGCTCTCTTTATCTTACAGCAGCACCAGTGCTGCCAGTGAAATTTCGAGAAAGATACATTTTAGTTTCCAAAAAGACGCTTTTTCCCTAAAAGGTAAATCTTAAAAAAAAAAATTTGAAAATCCATTTTTAATGTTTTACGTTTTTAACGTTTTACAAGATGAATATTGTAAAGAAAATGATTTCATATAAATTCATTTTTATATTTATTTAAGTCATAAAAATTAGGTATGTAATTTTTAAAAATACAGTACGAAAACTTTAAAATTGATTATATGAAACTATCTTTGGATGTTATTAAAACAAATTAATTTTTGTAAAAAATAATATACGAGTTAAGGCGTTTAAACTAAGGCGATTATATCAAAAAGTTCATATAAATTTTTCTTCTAAAATTTCATCTTAACACACATACACAAGAAAAAGCAGACGACAGAAGAACTTAGAAAACCTAACAACAAAATACATGTTATATGAGGGGCTTAAAGCACAAGGGGTTAAAGTGCTTTTTTTTTAAATTGAGATTACATTTGGAATTAGTAGGTGAAGTTCAAAAAAGTTCAAAACTCAGGAGGTGCATGTGGAATTCTCATCCGGTAGCGAGATATGGCGACTAATTCTAGCAGTTGTCATTAAAATACATGTTTCGCTTTGAGCACACGGGATATATGAGTACTTACACAGTACAACACATGATTTGCCAACTCAATTCTGTGAACTGTATGTGAAATTAGACCCAAAAAGAAGAATTTCTGCATCATTCGTTTTGTCTTCTTACCTGCGATTTGAAGTTAGTATCGATTTGAAGTTAGTACTATCGTATAGGGGAATTTATCACGTTTTAGGCCCTGTTGTTTGACATAGCTCGACAACCCCTAGCCCAATTTAGTTGAAATAAATTTTAAAAAATTAAGAATTACAATTCCCTTAATCTGTTCATATATTGTTTTCCTATACAAGTAACACTTTCGAAGTTAAAAATGAATGTATGAAGGGAAAAAATTATTTTTTGCCTAAAAATTTAAATTTTTTTTTTAAAAATACATAAAAAATGCAAAATGGAAAAAAGTTTCAAGTCTAGTTATTTTTTCACAAAGTCACATAACCTATGAGCAAAATGAGACAAAGATCATAAAAATCGATGCACGCGTTTCGCTTTTATTCGCAATTGAGTAAATGTATGAATTTCAAAAATCAGTTATAGCCACCACCCTTAAAATAAAAATAAAAATATAAATTAAAAAATTATCATGCAAAAAAAAACTTTATTTATAAAAACTTAATGAAAATAAAATAATATGCAATTAATACGCAATTATAATATGCATAAAAACAAAATTTAGAACATTTTTTCAATTATTGGCAATATCCATCCTTGTAGAAGTTGACGCTTGTGGTTCTGATGATCTTGTTTTCTTCGTAGGTTGTTCATATTCATGGTCTGAGTCAGCTTGGCGTTGTCGGTATGATGTTGCGCTGACATTTTGCTGTGTGAGTTTTCTTCTCTTCAAAAATGATGTCAGCCATTCGGAGTCGTGTTGTGATAGTCCCAGCTTGGCCACAATGTAATCCATTTCGATTTGTGGTAGCGGTTGTGGTGCACTATTTTCAATATCGGGTATCCAATCAGCATCATCCAAATCGGTCGGATTGGTGAAAACGGTTTCGGCTTGCAGGGACACAGTATCCGCACTCGGAGGTTTAGGTGCATCGGTATCAGCAGGGCGTTGCACTGGAAGTGTGGCAGTAAATGCAGCAGTGTATACTTTTGTTTTCAATTGTTGTCTGTTTAATCCAGGACGAAAATTAATGCATGCATAGCACCTGGATTCATCATGTCCAGTTGTGTCTTCCACCCAAATTACTGGCTTCATAAAAGATAACTTTCTACTTTTTCCGTGAATCCATTTTAGAAGGGTAGTATAACAACTGTTGCACACTGTGTTCGGAGTAAAATTTGCACCACTTAAATCTGCTTCATCGAAATAATTACAATACGCGGTTTTGAATTGCTCAGTAAACAAATTTTTTCGATCTTTTTTCTGTATTTTTCGGACGATATGACCACAAACGTAACAATATTCATCCGAATATGGGCACTTGTTGTTTTCCATATTGATATATTTTATGTTTTGTTGTTATTCACTTTTAAAAAACTGGAGAAAAATCACTTTTACTGTTCGCGTTCGTCGGCACTGGCTAAATGCCAAAAATCGATCAATGCACACCTATAAATACTACGTATTTTTGAATATTTTACTGCCAGGTACTTATAAATGGGCGCATATTTTAAGGGCGGCTGGCTATATACCTGATTCAGCACTTGTACGTTTCAAACTGTGCAAAACTTTCCAAATAATGACCACCCTTAAATGTGGGTGCAATTTCTGTAAAAAAATCATATAGGTAGCCACCGGAAAAACCCAAATAATAAAAAGGTCCACTTTCCGTTTAATTGTCCACGTACATTTATTACCGCAATCATAAAAATCAAATAACCTTTTGTTTATTCCTTTTTTTTTAATTCTCAGAATCATGAAAAAGGGGTCAATGTTTTCTCCAAATAATGTTGTGCATATCTCGAGCAAATTTTTGAAATTCATACATTTACTCAATTGCGAATAAAAGCGAAACGCGTGCATCGATTTTTATGATCTTTGTCTCATTTTGCTCATAGGTTATGTGACTTTGCGAAAAAATAACTAGACTTGAAACTTTTTTCCATTTTGCATTTTTTATGTATTTTAAAAAAAAAAAATTTAAATTTTTAGGCAAAAAATAATTTTTTCCCTTCATACATTCATTTTTAACTTCGAAAGTGTTACTTGTATAGGAAAACAATATATGAACAGATTAAGGGAATTGTAATTCTTAATTTTTTAAAATTTATTTCAACTAAATTGGGCTAGTGGTTGTCGAGCTATGTCAAACAACAGGGCCTAAAACGTGATAAATTCCCCTATACGATAGTACTAACTTCAAATCGATACTAACTTCAAATCGCAGGTAAGAAGACAAAACGAATGATGAAGAAATTCTTCTTTTTGGGTCTAATTTCACATACAGTTCACAGAATTGAGTTGGCAATCAATTAACTGAAAAATGTTGTACTGTGTTAGTCTAAATTTTTTAAAAAAAGGCACTTAAACCCCTTGTGCTTTAAGCCCCTCATAAGTAAGTGAATTTTGTGTATTCAACGACATTTAATTTCTAAATAAATCATGACATTAAAAATCCTCTAAATAAATGGATTGTTACCAATTTTTACAACTATAAACCTTGATTCAAATCTAAATCGTATTTTTAATATTATTTCATATGCGCGTTTTTTAAATTTTTAGGATAGGTTTTACAATAAAATATTGCAAGAAAAAGAAAAATATAATCATACCGTACTAAAAGTAACAAAGGGCTAAATAGAAATAACGAAAAGCGCAAAATTATTTTGCGCGTTTTTTAGTTTAGGGCGCGTTTCGGGTACTTAAAAAGGCTGAATCTAGCTCGAAGAGGGCTAAGTTGGCATCACTGGTCGAGGTTAGAGTAAAAACAAATAAAAAGTCTAAAAAGGGAGAGAAATTTTAATATTTTCATGCACTTGCTGTAGTGTAGTTAGAAAAACAACACTTTTTTTAGGCAAGTTAATCAAAATATGTGTATATTTTACAAACAAACAGCGACAAATGGCAACACTGATTAATATGCAACGAAGAAAAAAGGTGTATTAGTATCAGTGTTTCCATAACTGTTTGATGAAAAATATGCCAAAACTTCAAAAAATCCTTTAATTCGTAAAATGAAGATAATATGCTAAAAATTTACTAAGATTAAAATTTAAATTTTTAATATTATAAATTTGTTTAAAACATGCAAAAATTTTTAAAAAAAAAAAAAAAAAAATGTAAAAAACCTGCTGAATTTTTCTAACGAAAAAATGCTATAATAATCAGTCAAATAAAAAGGAATTTTAATATATATTTCAAAAAAAATTCCTTTAATTATATCCTTCTTCGTATCAGCACCATGACAACTTGAATTATTAAATTTTAAATAATCTTTAAGAAAAGTATTACTTGCAAAGATTAATTTTGCAGGAAACATCCGAATTTTGTTTTATTAAAAAATTATTTATGGAAAATTATGTGGAAGTACCGAAAACCGTAGGAAATGTAGACGTAGAATCCTCTCGTTTAAAATTTTTTGCCAAAAGCTCTCCTTCAGGGCAAAATAAACCACACAAATTGCTTGGCAAACATATTTTTTGTTTCAGTTTTGTGTTCGCAACCAACAAACAACACAAACATATTTTGTACGAACATTAACTTTTAATTTTTGTTTGGTTTGTTCAATGAATGCAGACGGCGATAGTGCTGCGGCAATCTTTTCTCGCTATTTGTTTAAAACGGAGAAGAAATTAAAAAAAAGTAATAGAATTCGGAGTAAAGAGTGGTTTAAATAACGAGCTGTTTTGGGGCAAACAATGCTGCTTAAAAAAACTAGAATTTACGCCTGAAAATGATTTTAATGCTTCTTCTTCTACGTCTTCACTCTGCAATGATTAAATTTAGCACTAGAAAAGTGTGACAAGTAACCAACTTGTCTGCCACATATTATATTTTTCAATATTTCTACAAACATGCTTTAAATTTTTGTCCAAACAGCAAACACCCCAATTAACAACACAAATTATTTGTACAAACGTAAAATTTTGATATGTTTGCCAAGCAATTTGTGTGGTTTATTTTGTGATTTACATTAGATTGGCTATCTGAAGTAGCTGCAATATACTCAATTGCGTTAAAATCTTAAAGGAATAATTTTTTTATTTAAATTATTTTCATTGGTAGTCTTTTGTAAGTATCTATCCATTTTCAAACAAAGTATTTTATATTGTCCTTATAGAAAAATTAATTTTAATTGATTTTTTTTAAGGCTTACAATTATTTCTTCTTTTAACTTTGGCCTTTAATTCTTCATATATATTTTAAAATAAAAATGTATTAACCCGATACACACATTACAAACACTGCATATAACTGAATAAACCTTTTTTTCTGTCTTAATAACAGTTGTCTCTTTTCAATGTACATAACAAGTATTTCAGTGTAGCCCAAAATAAATAAATTATACTAAAACAAACAAAAAGTAACCGCGTTTTAAATCCTTTTAAAAAAATCGAAATTTTTGGAGCAAAAATCGACAAATCGGCACTGTGAAAATGTAGAGGCGAAAAATCGGCAAATATGGCAGGCCTGCATTCAAAGTTTGTTTACATGGCTAAAAAAAAAATATAAACAAAATATATGTATAAGCAAAAGAGAGTGTGTGAAAATTATCACTCTCTGTTTATAACTCTTTGCTATTTATAAAAATAAACAAAGAAAGCTTATTCTTTTTTTATTGTATAAGAAGCTTTTTGCAGCTTATTTCTGTTAAAGTTTGTTACTTTTTGTGGAAATTCAGTACAGATGTCGCTTTTATCCGTTTCTTGATTGTGCTTTTTAGGGTTAACATATCTTAAAAGTTTATATTCTCCAAAAGCTCATTCATATTGTTTCTATAATTCTGCTTAATTTCTTGTAACAGACAGCCACCAACTTGCTACATGTGTGTTTGGTAATTGTTTGTGGATCATTGTCCCCTCGACTTTTGGTTAATTCTACTCGTATTGTTGTTCTTTTGTGTTTAATTAATTGCTAAATATTCGTTTGTTTTGTGTTTCTTAAGTGTCAATTCTATTTAAATGTTTATTAATTGACGTTTTTTAAATTGTGGGTGGTTTTCTTGTCTACAACATTTTGAAAATTTTTTGACAATTGACTTTTTGTATTTATACTAAAGCTCAACGCAAAATCTCTTTAGAATGTGTATCCATCCTACCTGTACTCCATCAATAAAATTAATTAATAATTTTTTGAAATTACCGATACATTTTCTACAGAAAATAAAACAATTAATGAATTTTCTATAGCAAATTCCAGTTATCAAAAAAATTGCTATAGAAAATTCAAGTAACTGATTATTAATTTATCGAAAATGCAAGTAATCTATAATTTTTCTTAGAACACTAAAGTTATCGATATGCGGAGAACCTTCGGTTGGCGAAGCTGGCGTTTGTTATACCATAGATGAGAAAGTCCTTGAGCCCAGCCAAAGGCCCAACTTATGCTATCAATCGCGCAATTTTTGAAACTAAAACTGTACAATTATTCGGGATATTAAAATTCAGTATTTTAAAATTTGGGATCTTGAAATTCGGGATTTTGGAATTTGGGAATGTGGAAATCAGGATTTTAGAATTCTGGATTTGAACTTCGGGATTTTAAATTCGGGATTTTAATGCTACGACGGTATGAACCACTTATTTCGCTCTCTGAAACAAGATTTTCAAACATGCTGTTTACACGATTCATTCTTGCTTTATTTTGATATATCTTTTTTTTTTTGTGCTACTTATCAGCCATGTCACAGAGTACAATTCCGTTCGGAAACGGAATTTATTCCGTATTTTGGTGCATTAGAAAATTACGAAAAACTTTCCGGAATGAAACCATTTTTGTTTTCATGAACGGAATGTCCAAAAAACCGTCAAAATAAACTTTATATCAATAAATAAATATGTTTTCTTCAGTTTCGAACGGAATCATTCCGAACGGAATTGTACTTTGTGACATGGCTGTATATTTTGTTTTTTGGTTTATGTTTTCTATGTTATTGTGATTTTATTTAAAATAGATAAAAAAAAGAATGTAAGTAAAAATTAAAAATATATTACTTAATACTTTTATTAATATTTTTATTTTATAATTTTTTCAAAACAAGAATGTGAGAGCGAATCCTGACTATTGGATTCGGTGTGAACTAAGTATAAGTTTTTGATTAATGTTCTATAGAAAATTCAAGTTATTGATACCACTTTCATCAAGCTATAAATAAATTGTATTGCTTAATTGTTTAATAGATACATACATGCATGAATTGCTAAATACTATATTGCAGAAAAAATCACTCATTTGAAGACAAAAGTCTAATATCATTCTATAACCTGCATAATGTACCCCGATTATCTCAAGCATCTGTCATTAGTGTAATAAAAACGTCTACACTTAAGTTCAGAGAAATACATGTCCATGGAATTCAACTTTAAAAACAAGAAAACATCAAAAATGACCCCATCTTTGGAAAGTGGTTCATTCATTTTAATATGTGTGCATCTAATTGTTATTTGTTTTGTCAAAAAAAAAAAAAAAAAAAAATAAATTTCCTCTCTTCCTCTTTCATAAAATAATTTAAATCTCACTTATCCATAAAGTATCTACAGCATAAAAATAAATAAACAAACTTCTTCGTATTCGCCTTCAAAAGATCTTGTACGATTTTGTGTGGAAAAGCTTAAAAGATCTCAAGTAATCTTCATTTGTATCTTCACAGACATTTTTTATTTTACACTTCTTTGTTGGCGCAAAAACAAATAAATAATAAGAATAATGAAATGTGAAGAAGTACGCAGAAATGTGTATTTAAATATGTATCTTCTGGCTTCTTCTCTATTCCAAAAATACATATAGCGATTTTCTTTAACCCTTTAAATAATCCAATAAATTTTCTAAAAACTAGTTAAAGCAATTATTAAGCTTTCTATGGCAAATTAAATTATCGATGATATATTTTTTTTTATCAAATATTAAAGCAATCGATAAAATTTTTTTTAAATTATTTCGTTGACGAAATTAAATCGAAATTAATGAACATCTTGTAGATAATTTTAATTATTGTTATATTTTTTAAGAAAAATTTAAATTATCGATAATTTTTGTGTTAAACAAAAATATTATCTATAATTCAAACATTTTCTATTGAAAATTTAAATTAGTGATAGACTTGTTATTAAATTTTATATTATTGTACATTTTCTATAGAGAATTCATCGATAATTTGAATTATTGGTAATTTATTTATGGCAATACATTTTATATAAAAAATGTAAATTATCGATACATTTTCTATAAAAAATTTAAATTATCGATAACTTTTCTAAAGAAAATTCAAATTATCTATAAATTTTTTATAGAAAATATATTTAAATTAACGATAAGTTTTCTTCAGAAAATTCAAATTATCTCTACATTCTACAAATTATCTATCACTTTACTATCGAAAATTTAAATTATCGATAAATTTTCTATGGAAAATTTAAATTATCGATCAATTTTCTATACAAAATTCGTTTAATCTATAAATTTTTTATTTCGAAATTTTTTATTATCGATCTATTTACTGGACAATTTAAATTATCGATAATTTTTCTATGAAAAATTCCAGTTATCGATCAGTTTTCTATGAAAAATTCAAATGATCGATAAATTTTCTTTTTTAAAATTCAAACTATCGATAAATTTTTTTATAGAGAATTTAAATTATCGATACATTTTTTATAGAAAATATAAATTATTGATAAGTTTTTTATAGAAAATTATAATCATCGATAAATTTATTTTAAAAAAATGAAATTATATATTCACTTTTTATAGAAAATTTAAATTATCGATGAATTTTGTATATAAAATTTAATAGATTAATATTATTTTCGATAGAAAATTCATATAACTGATAAATTTTCTATAGAAAATTCAAATTACCAATAAATTTTTGGCTGAAACGCAATTTACGCGACACAAGAAAAAAAATTTAAAAAAAAAAAAAAAAAAAAAAAAATTAAATTAAAATTTAAGGGGCCTGGAGCCCCTGGACCCAAAAAACCGCACCTCCACTTAGTGGTATGTGTTGGTACTCAAATCAAAGTTAATTGTGTAGGAAAATCGAAAATAATAAAATGTGGGACAGAAAAAGTGCCCCCACCCCCACAAATATGTATGTATGTGTGTGGCTAGGGGCTAGATTTCACGACGAACTGGGTTGTATCGCTTGATGTAATCCAACCGATCTACTAGGGCTTGTCAGGGAAAAAGGACGGCTGTTTCTGTTGGGAGGACCATAGGGGGGACTTGTCCTACATGGTATCTATCCATCACCAAACATTAGGTCTATTTTCTACTTTTCTTCTTTACTTATCTTTTCTCATACACTGAAGGGATTCACAATGGACCCCATTGGTCTCCGAGTGGATATGCCTAAACCTAACCTAATCACTTTTTATAGAAAATTTAAATTTAAATAAAATAAACTTTCAATGGGAAATTTTAATTATCGATTACATTTTCTATAGAAAATTCAAATTATCGATACATTTTCTATAGAAAATTATAATCATCGATAGAATTTTTTAAAGGAAATTCAAATCATCTATTTACTTTTTATAGAAAATTCAAATTAAATTTATCGATAAATTTTATATAAAAAATTTAAATTACCCATAAATTTTCTTTAGAAAATTAAAATTATCGATACATTTTCTTTAGAAAATTCATATTGTCGGTAAATTTATGATAGGAAATTGAAATTATTTATAAATTTTCTGGATAAAATTTACTGATAATTGAATATATTCAAATAATTTTTAATAGAAAAATAAAATTATCGATAAATTTTGTGGAGGAAACTTTAATTGTTCGTAAATTAATTGTAGAGCAATTCAAATTATCGAAAAATTTTTTATAGAAAATTTAAAAATCTGTAAAATTTTGATATAGAAATTCAAATTGTCGGTAAATTAATTATAGAAAATTCAAATTATCGATAAATTTACTTTATTAAATATAAATTATCGATAAATTTTCTGCCTACAATTTTTTTATAAAAAAAATTTAAATTATCGATAAATTATCTATGGAAAATTCAAATCAAATTATCGATACATTTTCCAAAGAAAATTCAAATTATCTGTAAATTTATTACAGGAAATTTAAATTATCAGTAAATTTATTATATAATATTCAAATTTTCGTTTAATTTTCTATAGAATATTCAAATAATCGGTAAATTTATTATAGAAAATTCAAATGATCGATAGATTTTCTATAGGAAATATAAATTTTATATAGAATATGAAAATTTTCGATCGTTTTTTATAGAAATTTAAAATTTTTGATTAATTTTCTATATAAAATTTAATAACTCGATAAATATTTTATAGAAAATTTAAATTATTAATACATTTTCTGTACAAAATTCAAATTATCTATTAATTAACTATAGGAAATGTTAATTATCTAAAAATTTTTTATAGAAAACCAAATTACGATACAATTTCGTTTAAAAATTTTAATTATTCATAAGCTTTTTCTTATAATTGCAAATAATGGATAAATTTTCTATTGAAATTATAAATAATACATAAATTTTCTATAGAAAATTCAAATAATCTAAAAATTTACTACAGAAAATTAAAATTATCAGTAAATTATCTATAGAACATTGATTATTCATAAATTTTTCATAGAAACTCAAATTACTTATTCTATTAATAACACATGTAGACCTTTCAACACTTTTTAAAAATTTTTTTTTAACCATTCCAACTGAAGCCGAATATAAACTCAGTTTCTCCCATCACGTCACATTTACCAGATAACGGTCCATTTGTGTTTTTTACTGTAAAATTCTCTTTTTCAAGTTAAATAAATTATAACGCGTCGAATAGTAATAAATAAATAAATTTTCTATAGTAATTCAAATTTTTGATAAATTTCCTATACTTATCGCAGTTATCGATAACTTTTTGTGTAAAAACTTAAAATTATCAATTCTTTTTTTAATTACTCACTGCTCTCTTCTAGGGTTAATTGTCTAAAACAATTTTAAATTATTTGGTTGCTCTCTGCATTTGTCAAAGATCTTGAAGGGCTTTTTTTTATTATTATTTTTGCTTCACAGGGCTGCTAAAAAGATTGTAAAAATACAATGATAGTGAGAGAATTATTCATAATGAATTATTTAGTAGTATGACGTTCATTTGTAAATGGGCAGACAGTCAGATTGTTCCTTTAATTTAGTACGAATACCATTGAATGGGCATTATGCCAAAAATGTTTACAGAATAAATGAAATAAAAAGAGCAGTGTTCTCCACTCTATTTAAGCAAAATACGGTTGCTTTAGTTTTACTTAAATTTGTAGTTTTCTTTTTAATGTTTGAGAGTGGCAGCTAAATATTTAAAAGTTAAATGATACTGATCATGATGATAATTATCATCATCGTCATCATTATGATCTTTAGAAAGAACTTAATAAATGCCGCTTTCCCATTTTGAAATGTACAAGTATGCAATATTTTTTCAGTTGTTTTGTGACGGTTGAATTTAAAACGTTTTAATTTTTGCGTACGCATTAAATTTTGAATTTAAATTTTGTATCGTTTGTACTCGCTAAAATTTATATTGAAAAAAAAAAAAAAAATAAAAAAAAAAATAAACAAATATAAAAATCGAAAGTAAAATATTAAAATAAAATTTTAAATAGATAAAATGATTTAAGTTTTAAAAGATTTTTTTTTAAATTAAATTAAAGAATATTAGTAGTTTAATTTAGTTACGTTTTTTATTAAGTGCTCTTTTTTTTTTGTTTGAAATAATTGAAAATTGTGCTTAAATTTAAAAGAAATAATTAAATTTAGCGTATACGAACTGGGTACTTTTTTATGAATGAAATTTAATTTTCTTGTAAACAAATTTAAAATAAGTAATACAAAAAAAACCTATAAACAAATTAAAAAAAAAAATAGCTCATTTCGTGCAAGACCGTCACAACTCAAAATTTGAAACTTTACAGGAGAGTCTTTTTAAGATTCCAACCTATAATTTTTTACCTTCTCTTTCAATAAAATACAGTTATAAAATCAAATGTTTCTTTTTTTGCTACAAAGAAAACCACATGTACAAGAGGAATGCCAAACACAAACTGAAATGTGACCTTGTTGATGTTAATTGCTCAAGTTTGTTACGAGAGGTCATAGCGTCACAAGCATCTGTATTACCGTTATTTTTTCGATAATTCTCTCCGTTCTTAGATCAATTTGTAGAGATTTAAGAGAAGAACATTTCTGCATTACTAACTCGAAAATGCCAAATTTTGAGTTGTGACGGTCTTGCACGAAATGAGCGATGTATTTAAATTGAGTGGCAAAAAAAAAAAAAAAAAAATTAAATAAAATTTAAATACAATAAATCTGCTGCGAAACTCAATTAAATAAACATTTAAATAAAATCATTGAAATAAAAAGGTTTTAACATTTTTCATTTTTCGAATTTATTCTATGAGTTAAATTTCAGTTATGTATTTTATAAAGCTTTTTGTAATAGCTCTATTCCTTAAAATTTTTTTAGAAATGACTTTATACACTACCAGACTATTATATTGACTATTATTTTAAGGAATAGAGCTATTACAAAAAGCTTTATAAAATACATAACTGAAATTTAACTCATAGAATAAATTCGAAAAATGAAAAATGTTGAATATAATAAAAAGTTGCTTATGAAAAGAAATAATTCCCAATATCTAAAAAGGTTTTAAATATAATTTAAATTTAAACACTATTGAAACTTCATTATTAGTACTTTTCTATTCAACCTTTAAGACGAATTATACGGATGGTTCTAAACCTATAACACGTTTAAACCCGTGATAGCCCCTTCTAATAACTTCTTTCATATTACCAAGGGCTAATAAATCAGAGCAAGTTAAACTCTCTTTTTGGTTTAAAGAGTGTTTAAACCAGCAAATCTATATATCAGTTAACATATAAACAATCTCCAAACGCATAAAATTGGGCGCTTAAACACCCAATACAAACCATATGAATTTAACAACATTTATCGTAGTGCTGCCACATTTTTATTTTTTAAACTAAATATTATATACTAGGCACTAATTTGCAACTGCTGAGTTAAAACTACATATAAATTTAAGTTTAGTTCAACTAAGCCAGGGTTTAAACATTTACAGATTTATTAGTCAAAAGAAAACACCATTGTTTAAACTTCTCTTTTTAATAGAAAATATACTGAAGTCCTGTGTTTGAAGTTCCAGGTTTAAACCGATTCAAATAATAGTTTCAACCGCTTTTTAATCTTCGATATTGTATGTTTTTCTTTATTAACTATTTTATTTTCAAATAAACGGAAGTTTTTATACTTTATCGAAAACATCACATCCCTTTTGACACAGCTACCAGATATTTTTTAAGATGTTTGTTAATAATTAGAATTGCGGATTGAACTGTTAATGGCTTTTAATCCAAATGGTGATCTTTTAATCAGGCTTTAGTTCATTGAATTTAATTTTCATAAAATTATTTTTATGAAGATAGGAATTTTACAACATGAAATTAATTAAAATTTATTGATAATTTGTTATTCTTGACTGAGCTGGAAATTGAACCCAGGTTTTCACGGACAGCTTGCCCAGACTAGTTTCGATTGAACCCACACAATCTCTTCAGTGGGGCTTGCCGTTTAGCTCTCACCGCTAAATCCCGGGAATCATAAAAATAAATCCCGGGATTCGGGATTTATTAATCCCAAAAAATCCCGGGATTTCGGGATTCGGGATTTCCCGTTTGGCATCCCTAGTTGTTACGTTTTATGCATCTGTCAAAAACTGGATTAAAGCTGTAGGTACACATCACTCTATGCGTTTGATACTGTCTTGGCCTATTTTCAAGACGTATGAGAAAGTAGAAAGTAATTATACATCATGCGATCGATGCGTATATGCTTTCTTTGCGTGTACTGTGTAACTTGTAAATAAAATTTTACACTGATTCTTCTTTTTTGACAGATGCATAAACGCATCAACGCATTTGCCGAATGGTATAAACCACCAACTATACACATCAAACTGTATAGAATGCTATTTTGGATAGACATGGATGACATATTTTATTTGCAATGTAATCGGTTAGTATAATTTATGTCGTGGATTCCTTTTGGCCAACAAGGTTTTTATTTGATAAAAACACCGAGTAACTTGAATTACGAGACTTATAAAATGCGCAGAAAGTATCAAAAGCATCAACGCATTAACGCGTGGTCAAAAATAGCCCAATATATTGTGGACCTATAAATTAACTCTGTGAGTGCGTTATTAGGAAATGTGTTTACTTTGTTGTTGCACATTTACACGTGCGAAAATTTTAGAGAGAATGTTTTTGTGTTGCTTTGAGAGTTTTGAAATTTTAAGCAGATCAGATCAGCGTTACCGCTGCGACCGTTTTTTTGACGGTCTTGATACCATTTATGATCCTATTTTTAAATTACCCTTTTGTATAATTTTGAACTATTTTGTGATACTTTTTGACCCTTTTTGGAAATAGCTCTCACATTTGGGTTTTTGTCAACACTGCGGAAGAGTAGTGCTTCAGCTAAACAAGTGTTTTTGAAATTAGCAATGTAGTAACTTACATTTCCATGGTTTTTCGAGGCGGATATAGAGGAGTGGACTTCAAGTGAAGATTTTATAGCAAAATATAGAACGTAGTTAGTTTTCGCAAAAAAGTTGTGTTCAAACATTTTTTACGACTTCTAACTTAGATTTTCGATAGTATAGTACAAATTAAATTAAAATTTCCTCAAACATAACACATATACATGCATACATATTTGTTATTTTTTATATTTATTGGTTATTTATTGAATATCGTGTTTTCTTTTCTACAAAAAAAAAAAATTTAACATTTTATTTAAAAAATGTAATTTGGTGATTGTTTCTTTAAAATGTTTCGCTCTTCAAGAGGGCAGCATGTTTTATTTTAAAAAATTCACTCTTACTAATGGCATAAGGCATTGAACTTTTGCCCCGTATAAATCGACAGATTTAATAGTGCCCTGTAAAATAGGTTTATATATGGCAGTGATGGAAAATTGAAAATTTTATATGGTACTGACCACCAAGCAAAAGAGTACTTTTTTCAACATTTTGGTACTTTTTTAAACATGTTTTTTTTTTTTTTTTTTTTTTTTGGAAAATGAACTAAAAACTAAAATACATATCTCAGCCATGCCCATATCTCAGCCATTTATGGACCGAGCTGCTCAATTTCAACCACAAAATTCTGATGAGGATATCTGACATTAAAATAAACAACAAGCTGTGTTGCCATAACCTTTTGATAAGAATTTGCCAAAACTTTTAAAAAAATATGATAAAATCTGCTAAATCGTAAAATGAAGAAAATCGGCTAAGATTAAAACAAAAAAAATTTTAAATTTGCTTACAATATGATAATCTTCTAAATTTTTATAAAAAAAATTATGCTAAATATTTGATTAATAAAAACGAATTTAAGTTTTCTTGGGGTTAATTGAACTGTTTATGGGTTTTAAGCCAAATTTAAATTTTTTTAATCAGGCTTAAGTTCGTCGAATTAAATTTTCATTAAATTATTCTAATGAAAAAAGAACACAAAATGAGTTAAAATTTTATTGATCATTTTTATTTTTGACTGAGCTGGGGATCGAACTCGGGCCGAATTTAAATATTTCAAAAAGGACCGCATTCTCTTCACCAGAGTTTTTGCAGTTTCACCCTTTCCGCCACTACGACGGCTGTCAGTCTATAGTCAAACATCAATCTTTTAACCAACGCAATTTTTTGGTGGATCGAAATCCGCTGTAATTGATAATCAAGTTTTCAATTTATTTACGCCTCTTCCTTACTTGTGTTTTTTAGTACTTTTATCAAGCATTTGTCTAGAATACCAAAGTTAATTTTTGTGTTTTTTCTCTTTTAATATTGAAATTTTTCACAGCCTGAAGGATATTTAAATTTTTAAACATAGACCTCGTGCCGTAGCTTTACAATAATTAGTTTTCTTGTGGTTAATAATTGAATCGTTTATGGTTTTTATGATTTTTTGATCCATTTTGTTTTATTTTGATTAAATTATCCTAATGAAGAGAGGAATTTTAATATAAGTATATATCATAAAATTCTTTTTTTTAAATAATGTTAAATTATTAATGTGACTAACGAATAAGTAATTAAAATTTGAATAAGAAATTGTTTAAAAATATGTATTTACATATGTAAAGTAAGTCGTTTAAAAAAATATTTTCCAAAATAAAAATACTTCGAAATTGGCGATGGAATATTTAAAATATTGATTCGAAATTTTTACGGAATAATTTTCTTGCTATATTTAACCATCTGAAAGGTACTGCGTTAAAAAAAAGAGTTTAAAGTCAAATAAGGACCAGTCTCATATACATTAAGCATTAAGCTTAGATTAGGAGTCGGAGTTGAAATTTCAGCGGTTTAAGTCGGAGTTAGTACTTTTTGGTGACGACTCCACAGCCCTGGTTAACAATGTTAAAAAAAAATAGCAACGCTAAATTTCTAAGCAAAGAAGCATAACAAGAAAAGAGTACTAAAATGGACGTGGGGGTACCGTGGTATTTTTAAAAGGAAAAAGTACTGAAAATAGTACCATAGTTCTGAATTTTCCATCACTGATATATGGGCTATTTTTAAAACGGCTACGATTGCCTCAAAGACCAACAAAGCTATGCATTTAGCGAATAAATTTTATATTTCAAACAACCCATAAAATTTATTAAAAGTGCCTAAAACTAAAAGGAATTGCAAAGATTCGGCGGAAATTGTTAAAAACTTGGTAACAGCGGTATGATAGCAAAGCTTAAAAGTTTTAATGAATAAGAAAACTCACAGGAAAAAATCGCTTTTATGACGAACATGGCTAAAATTCGCGAACAGTTGTAAAATTGGAAACAAACCCTGAAATTGATTTAAAATCGCTAGATCGGTTAAAAACAAAATGTGGGAAAAAAATATAAAAAGCGTTAAAAAATGAGTTATAATGATGAAAAACAAACTTTTTGTCATTTGCTAATAACAGGAAAGGGCATTCCATAAAAAAGTTAAGTTTCTTGAGCACTTCTACCTGAAATAAATATTTTTTCTTTGTTTAGAAAAAACTTGATCATGTTATTGTCTTTAAATAGGAAATACTGCTTACAAAAACCTTGACCCTTTTTAATTGAAATACCCTTTTTTGACACCTTTTTCTGGAAAATCCCCTTTTTGTGACCCTTTTCGAAAATTTCCAACGGTTACCCTGGATCAGATAGTGCAAGCAGTGTTGTCATATTTTAATTTCTGAGAAAAAACTTTTTTTTACAAATTGTTAAAAAGAATCACTTACACTGCATGTGTTTTGATTCTTTTTATTAAAAACACATTATATAAGAATATGCATTCATATATATGAACTTACAAATATATAGGAAATATATAAATAAATATTTAATTCATCCATTTGTTTTATATCACGTTTTAAATTTTTAAATTTTGAAATGAACTAAGCTGATTACAACAAAATTTATGTAAACTACTTTAACATCAGGAAAACTTTTTTTTTTAGAAAAAAAAAACCTTAAAACTTTTTACGAGTCTCAAAACACTTGCAAAGAAAGATAAATCTTACAATATGACAACAGTGAGTGCATGGCGAGTTCATTACAGGTGGCAGCGGAAAGGCCGCTCGCTGACTTTAACAGTTCGAACACATTTGTTTTGGTTTTGCAATGTTGTGTTTAGATATGGTTGACAGACATATCCAGCCGTAAACACCAACATTGCAGGACAAAAGACCTGTTGTTTTCGTATTGTTGTAGTATTACTGCCACCGTGTGTATGAATTCGCCTTGGAATAGTGGTTTTAAGGTTGTATTAAATTGTATCCATTAAAAATACTGGGGTCTAATCACAGTATTCGATATCGAGTAAACTATCGTATCGAGTAAACTATCTTATTTTTCTGCATACTGTAGGTACGGACGTATCGAATGAAAACTCGAGAGATGTAATGTCTTTGGTTACTCAATATCGAATGATATCAGCTCAAATTGCGATATATTTCATTTGATATCGAGGGTTATGATACCCGACAGAATGCCTGTTACCTAATGTCGACATAAATTTATTAGACCGATAAACTGTCCGCTAACTAATGGGTGATTAACGAAGAGATACTTTTTTCATAGCCTTTTTTTGAAAGAACCCGTATGACTCGTGTCATGCTGTCATGTTATTTTTGTTTTGTATTGTTTGGCAGTTCGTAATAGAAAGACTTACGCCTGCAAAACGTTTGCAACTCGTTCAACTTTATTACGAAAATTCACGTTCTGTGAGGAATGTGTTTCGTGCACTTCGCTCAACTTATGGTCAAAATAATCGGCCAACTGAGCGTACCATTCGCAACACCATCACCCATTTTGAGACCAAGCATTCATTATTGGATAATATTCGACCGAATTGACCACGTCCAGCACGCTGTGAAGAAAATATAGCGGCTGTAGCTGAGAGTGTACACGAAGACCGGTGCGAACGTAACCGTCAATGGCGACCGTTATCGTGCCGTGATAACCGACTATTTGATGCTTGAAATTTAAGCTCGTGATCTCGGCGACACGCATCAATTAATGGATTTACTGAGAGAACACTTAGGCAAGCACATAATTTCACGTTTTGGGCCGGTCGATTGGCCACCAAGATCGTGTGATATCACATCGTTAGACTTTTTCCTGTGGGGATATGTAAAGTCTAAAGTTTATGCGGACAAACCCGCTTCGATTCAGGTCTTGGAGGAAACCATCACGCGTGTCATTCGCCAGTTACCAGTCGAAATGCTCGAACGAGTCATCGAAAATTGGACTCAACGGATAGACCATCTGCTACGTAGCAACGGCCACCATTTGATAGACATAATCTTCAAAAAATAAATGCCAAAGAAGGTTCTTTCAAATGATAATAAACATTTCCCATTAAATTTGAATTTTCTGTGTTTTTTTTCTTTAAAAAAGTAGAGAACCTCGAAATGGATCACCCTTTTTTTTGTAAAAGTTGGGAGTCACCTGATAGAAGTACGTCTGTACGTTAAACAAACGGCAAATGAATAATTGTCAGATGAGTGCCGGTTAGTTTTGCGACAGAGTTGAAGCATATGAGACATTGAGAAACCAAATTTCTTTAAAGTGCCGTTTTTCGTTGGGGAAAAATATAATCGCCTAATGAGAAAATGACCATTAAAGTCATCACTCATTTTACTTTTGATTCTAATACCGTTCATCACTTAGTACCTCTTTTAACATTTATTCCAAGATTTTGCAAAGTTTTTGAACAAATTTCTCTTAGACATACAAATTTTTAACTATAACGTACAAAATGCTATTGTTTCTTTACTAATTCAAAGGCTATTTTGAAACAAAGAACAATATTTGCTCATTGTTCTTGGATCCATAACCCACTAACATCAATTTATTTTTTAACAGCTACAAAAAAATGTGTTTTCTTTCAGCGAAAATTCCAAACAATTTTTGATTAATACTCAGACAAACAATCAACTGTCTCTTAAATGAAAAAAAAACACAACAAAATTGTGCATTAAAAAAATAGATCAATTTGTCAGTCAACGGAATCCAAATTGTTGATTCTAAACGACCCTCAACGACCTCCCCGTCCCCATAATACGGCAGCCCAGTACTCCATAATTATATTTTGTTTACCAACAACAGACTTATGCGTTTTGAGGCCTAAGGTTTAATTTAATTTTTTTTTTGTTCTATTGCTCTAAATTTTTTTAAATAATATTTATGTTTATTTGGTTTTGAAATTAAAAAAAAAAAATAAAAAAATATGCATTATAACAAAATTTAGCACATAAAATTAACGCTTTGACATAAATTTTCATTTATTTTCGGATGAAAATTTTCAAAATAATTTTTTTTGCTCGTGTTTTTTTAGCCAATATTGTTTTCAAATTCCTTGAAATTTGTGGAAATTGACTGACTGTAAATTATACACATACATAAATAAGTATTTAATATTTTGGCTATTTTTAATTTTTTTTTTGTTATTGTTTTAAGTTTTTATGGATTTTTGTTTTTTTTTCGGTTATAAAAGTTTTGCCATGAAATCAGAAAAAATAATCATGTTAAGTTTTATGGAATCGATGAAAGCGAGGCTGATAAATATTTCGTATTTTATAATGCACAGTGGCACACACGGCAGATTCAGTCATTATTATACCAACACCCCAATAGTCGAGAGGGTATTATACGTTTGTGCTGATTTTTTGTATCACCTTAAAATATTGATCATATACCTCATATACCATTACTATACCGATCGACTCAGAATCGCTTTTTGAATTAATCTAATGATGTCCATCCGCCTGGCTGTCCATGTGACCCTTGTGCGCAAAGTATAGGTAGCAATTTTAAAGATAATTTGAGGAAATTTGGTAGGTTCTTATTGTAACAAGGACCAAGAGTATGAAAAATGATGAGAATCGGTCCGGTCTATAATTTCACATAGTCCCCATGCATGCTTCTTTCCGAAATAGCGTCTTTGTGACATTAAACCATCACATTTTGTTGGCATTAGGGATGGGCTATAAATATCGATATATCAAAATATCGATATGTAAAGAAATTATACTCGATATATATCGCCGATAGTAAAAATACCCATATATCGATGCATCGATATTTATCTACGACTATCGAATTCGATATTTTTTTAAGATATCATTATAATAAAATTCAACATTTTAACTATTGCTCAACTGCTTACAATACTGTTGTTTTTTAAGAATTGCATCATAGGTGTTTTAACTAATATTAAGAAAATAACGGCGCTTTTCCACTGTTCATTTTCATAGATTACACAGTTCAGTTTTGTGTCCGTTTTTTAAGAGATGACAACAAAAAAAACGCGGAAAAAATATTCTGGAAAGGGTTCCTAGAATTATGCAAAGAATCGCCTTAATTATGGCGTATTAGCAGCAATAGACTCATGAAAGTGGAATGTTAATAATAAAAAAAAATATTTTTTTTTTTATTTGAGCATGTTCTTATATTTATATTAAAAATAAAATATTGCACAGTTTACTTGTATAGTATGTGTCACAATTTCGTTTACCGGCAGTATATAAATCGGCATTATATAATCCCAATATATTTTTTTTTTTAGATTTCATATGGCGAATAAATAAAATTTTTTGTATTCTTTAACTGCCGGTCTCTCGATTTCAAACGAACACTTTGTTCGCATAACTTACCTTACACAGAAAAAATTATTAAATTTCTCCAATCACCAAATTTATTCCAAATTCAGAATATCAAGCAAACAATTTGTTGATTTTGCACCTATTACCAAAATTATTATATTGATTACTAAAAATTTTAAAATTTTGAAAAAATATTTTCAATAAATTATATTTTTAATTAAAAAAGTGATCAAAAAAAAAGTTAGACATTTCAAACAATGTGTTAATTTATTTAAATAAATATTTACAATTCCCAACAATATTTCTACATTTTTAAATTATTTTATTTTAAACGAAAAACGTCAATTAAGATTTTTTGTTATTTAATTAAAATTTTAATTGAAAATTTATTTCAAAACAACTAAAATGTTAATTTAATCAAAATTAAATTTTTAATTTTCTTTCAACAAAAAAAATAATTGATTCAATTATCACATTAATTAAATTTAAATACTTTAAGAACCATTTTTTTAATTAATAAAACATTTTTTTCTGTGTTAAAAACTAAATTTTAAAATTGGTTTTTGCTTTAAACAAAAGTTATGCGAATTAAAGCTTCGTTCGAAATCAAGGGACAGGCAGTAAATTTGAAATTAAAAGTAACAATAAAAATCCCGTTTCAACTTTTAATATTATTGTTTATACAATCCACGTTTATATTTTATTGTGAACTAGCATTTAACTCGCTTCTTCTTTAGCATCTCCCCTTCTTTTGTGGGGATATTTTTTGTGTCAAAGCTTATGTTTCTAAATTATAACAAAAAAAGTACCATCATCTTATAGGTTCTCATTCACTCAGGATACTGCACATATAATTTAATGTTTCTAAGTCAATATTATAGAAAATTCAAAAAGTACCACATGTAAAATGGAAAAGTAAAAGAAAAAAATTTAATTTCCTGTTTTTCTCCTTTTGGATACTTTTTTCTCCCCATCGATGTATTACAAACTTCAATATTGTGGTGGTAGCCCATAATTTAATTTGGACAGGGTACCAAATTTAAATATGTATTTTTAAGTAAAGTTACGCATTTTTTATTTCCCGTTTACTTCCAAAAAGGGCCCAATTTAAAAAAAGTACCGGAGACCTGTCCGTATATTTTTTAATGAATAACGATAAGTGTTAAATTTTTTTTGTATCTATTTAAGTTTAGGAGATATAAGATTAGAGAATTAACAAGTTTTTGCCCTTTTTTAACCCTAAATATTCGATTTGGTGAGTCCAAATTTCAACTTTTTAGCTTCTGGCATTGAAGTACCCCTAAACTTTTATATATAATTGTAAATTCAAATACAATTCCAGCTATTAATGTGAAATTAAATATATTTCTAGTTGAGTTTTATTTCAGGATTGAAAGAAAATCTTGCGAAATATGGAAATATTGGTTTAACCCTTATCCTGCATTCATGGTCAAAATTGCCCAAACAGGTTTTATTGTTTATTATTTATAAAACTAGTTCATGATTTTTTTTTTTTAAATTTATGTACAATTATTTTTCTATTAAAAATATTTAGTTTCAGGGCTTTTTCCTAATGTCTGTACCAAAAAAGTTACGCATTTCGTAAAAATGGGCCAAAATTGCCCAACAATATTTGCCAACACAAAATATTCAACCAAATGTAAAGCATGTAATAAAATTAATGTAAAAATCATTTAGAAACTCTCATTTAATGCATTGAATGAAAAAAAAATAAATAAACTGAATAACAAATGTATGATGGACGAACTCTCTAAATTGGGCAGAATTGACCCACAAATACCACATGCGTTCTATTTTTTTAAGAACAGAATTTCGTTTAACTCCAGTAACATCTTTATTCAAAAACATTACTGTGTCGTTTTTTACCTTATTTGCCGCCTGTAGCATGCATTATTAAGAGTCATTTGACGCAAGTTAAAAGAATTTATATCAACAGCATGTGAATTTTTTTTTAATTCAATTGATTTTGAAGGCGATCAAGTGATTTTTTTTTTAAGTTTTTTTTGAATGGGGTTTCGTTTATCTCGGTATCAATATTTAATTTCATTCGCAAATGCATCATTGTTTTAAATAATTTAATTTTAAATTTTTTTTTTTTTGAGACAATGTTTTGTCTATTTCCGTTTCTTTCGATCAATTGTATAAAAAAAAAAATCATTTCCTCTTGATAGAATTTTGGTGCCAAGTTTTAGTTTGATTTCGTCATTGTGGTTAGAAGGTATTTTTACCCGTACAAATTTTTTTAACACATGATGATGATGCTTGCGATACTTAATGGCAATGAGATATTGACAATATTCATTATCATCATCAGTATTGCCTTGACAATTAGATTAGACGGTAGCAATAAAAATATAAATTTTTAGTTAGAAAGTACTATTAGGGTATCTCATATATATAAAAGAGACATGTTCGTTTGTAACGGATAAACTCGAAACTATTGCATCGATGTTCACAAAACTTTCGACATATATTCTATGGACCGCGAGGAGGATTTTTTGTGGAGTTTCGCTATTTCATGTTGGATGGCATAAATTAAAAAAAAAAAATATTGGTTTAAGTAGGCGTTTTTGTAGATATGTATTTGCCAACACAAAATATTCAAACAAATGTAGAGCATGTAATAAAATTAATGTGAAAATCATTCTGAAATTCTCATTTAATGCATTTGGGAAGTAAACTTGTCTTCCACTCCATCGAAGGGTATACGCAAAAAAAAACTTAATGAATAAAGGAGACGCGAAGGGAACCTCATTAAAAAAAAAAAAAAAAAAAATTACTTTAGATTTCAAAAAGAATTCTTGACAAAAAATATGAACAACAGAAGTAAGGAAGAACATGTAAGTCAATTAAAATAGGTAATCATTCATTCAAAGCAAATTTCGCTCTCCCAAGGTAAAATACCATTTGGTTTAAAGATTGATGTTTGACTATTGACGTCATCGGTCGTCAATGGCGGTAAGTGTTTAACGGCAAACCCCACTGAAGAGATTGTGTTCCCAGCTCAGTCAAGAATGAAAAATTATCAATAAATTTTAATTCATTTCATGTTGCAAAATTCCTTTCTTCATAAAAATAATTTAATAAAAATTAAATTCAATCTAATTAAGCCTGATTAAAATATATTTGGATTAAAAACCATTAACAGTTCAATTAAATAACCACAATACTAACACAGTACAACATTTTTCAGTTAATTGATTGCCAACTCAATTCTGTGAACTGTATGTGAAATTAGACCCAAAAAGAAGAATTTCTGCATCATTCGTTTTGTCTTCTTACCTGCGATTTGAAGTTAGTATCGATTTGAAGTTAGTACTATCGTATAGGGGAATTTATCACGTTTTAGGCCCTGTTGTTTGACATAGCTCGACAACCACTAGCCCAATTTAGTTGAAATAAATTTTAAAAAATTAAGAATTACAATTCCCTTAATCTGTTCATATATTGTTTTCCTATACAAGTAACACTTTCGAAGTTAAAAATGAATGTATGAAGGGAAAAAATTATTTTTTGCCTAAAAATTTAAATTTTTTTTTTAAAAATACATAAAAAATTCAAAATGGAAAAAAGTTTCAAGTCTAGTTATTTTTTCGCAAAGTCACATAACCTATGAGCAAAATGAGACAAAGATCATAAAAATCGATGCACGCGTTTCGCTTTTATTCGCAATTGAGTAAAGGTATGAATTTCAAAAATCAGTTATAGCCACCACCCTTAAAATAAAAATATAAATTAAAAAATTATCATGCAAAAAAAAACTTTATTTATAAAAACTTAATGAAAATAAAATAATATGCAATTAATACGCAATTATAATATGCATAAAAACAAAATTTAGAACATTTTTTCAATTATTGGCAATATCCATCCTTGTAGAAGTTGACGCTTGTGGTTCTGATGATCTTGTTTTCTTCGTAGGTTGTTCATATTCATGGTCTTGGCGTTGTCGGTATGATGTTGCGCTGACATTTTGCTGTGTGAGTTTTCTTCTCTTCAAAAATGATGTCAGCCATTCGGAGTCGTGTTGTGATAGTCCCAGCTTGGCCACAATGTAATCCATTTCGATTTGTGGTAGCGGTTGTGGTGCACTATTTTCAATATCGGGTATCCAATCAGCATCATCCAAATCGGTCGGATTGGTGAAAACGGTTTCGGCTAGCAGGGACACAGTATCCGCACTCGGAGGTTTAGGTGCATCGTTATCAGCAGGGCGTTGCACTGGAAGTGTGGCATTAAATGCAGCAGTGTATACTTTTGTTTTCAATTGTTGTCTGTTTAATCCAGGACGAAAATTTATGCATGCATAGCACCTGGATTCATCATGTCCAGTTGTGTCTTCCACCCAAATTACTGGCTTCATAAAAGATAACTTTCTACTTTTTCCGTGAATCCATTTTAGAAGGGTAGTATAACAACTGTTGCACACTGTGTTCGGCGTAAAATTTGCACCACTTAAATCTGCTTCATCGAAATAATTACAATACGCGGTTTTGAATTGCTCAGTAAACAAATTTTTTCGATCTTTTTTCTGTATTTTTCGGACGATATGACCACAAACGTAACAATATTCATCCAAATATGGGCACTTGTTGTTTTCCATATTGATATATTTTATGTTTTGTTGTTATTCACTTTTAAAAAACTGGAGAAAAATCACTTTTACTGTTCGCGTTCGTCGGCACTGGCTGAATGCCAAAAATCGATCAATGCACACCTATAAATACTACGTATTTTTGAATATTTTACTGCCAGGTACTTATAAATGGGCGCATATTTTAAGGGCGGCTGGCTATATAACTGATTCAGCACTTGTACGTTTCAAACTGTGCAAAACTTTCCAAATAATGACCACCCTTAAATGTGGGTGCAATTTCTGTAAAAAAATCATATAGGTAGCCACCGGAAAAACCCAAATAATAAAAAGGTCCACTTTCCGTTTAATTGTCCACGTACATTTATTACCGCAATCATAAAAATCAAATAACCTTTTGTTTATTCCTTTTTTTTTAATTCTCAGAATCATGAAAAAGGTGTCAATGTTTTCTCCAAATAATGTTGTGCATATCTCGAGCAAATTTTTGAAATTCATACATTTACTCAATTGCGAATAAAAGCGAAACGCGTGCATCGATTTTTATGATCTTTGTCTCATTTTGCTCATAGGTTATGTGACTTTGCGAAAAAATAACTAGACTTGAAACTTTTTTCCATTTTGCATTTTTTATGTATTTTTAAAAAAAAAAATTTAAATTTTTAGGCAAAAAATAATTTTTTCCCTTCATACATTCATTTTTAACTTCGAAAGTGTTACTTGTATAGGAAAACAATATATGAACAGATTAAGGGAATTGTAATTCTTAATTTTTTAAAATTTATTTCAACTAAATTGGGCTAGGGGTTGTCGAGCTATGTCAAACAACAGGGCCTAAAACGTGATAAATTCCCCTATACGATAGTACTAACTTCAAATCGATACTTACTTCAAATCGCAGGTAAAAAGACAAAACGAATGATGCAGAAATTCTTCTTTTTGGGTCTAATTTCACATACAGTTCACAGAATTGAGTTGGCAAATCATGTGTTGTACTGTGTAATTGAAAAAAAAAAAAAAATCTTCGATATTAGGAAAACTTCAATAGGGAGAGTCTTAAACTTTTGTGTCCATTATTTTGAAAATAATTTCTGTTGACAAGCATAAGGCGCAGGCAAGCATAAGCTCACTTACAAAAATTTTACTAAACATGATATGCCAAATCAAACCCCATTAACACACCCTTTTACTTTAAACCGTTAAAAAAAAATAAACATTTCCATGTCAATATTTATTAAAATTTAGTATTTAAAACACGTTATTAATTACGAAAATATTAATTAAAAATGCCAGGAGCACATTAAAATATTGGTCGCCTTAAGCGAGGAACAAATCGTGTAAGAACATAACGTTCACAATAAACTCAAGAGGAACGCGCAGTAAAAAGAAACGAATTAGACATCGAGAGGGATAGGAGAAAATTTTTTTGTGATTAGATATATACTTTAACTTATAATTGTTTATTTTATTTTTTATCTACTGCAGAGCCTTTTCTGTTGACAATTACATACGATAATATTCCTTAAGTATTTCAATTTTTTATTAACCACCTTAAATTAATAGAATACTGCCCTAAACTGGTGGGTTTTGCTACCGCCATTGAAATAAAATTAGTATTTTTTTTTTAAACAGACCTCGTGTATTGATAACGAACCAATTTGTACCAAATGTAGAAAATTCTCCTCTTATCCTTCTCCAGATATTAAGACATTTATATTCTCCATATATTGGAGATTATATATGTCGCTTTTTGACAGATGTTTTTTATGGATAACCAAATTTTTTGTTTTAAATTTAAAAACTTTTGCTGTTACCGATCCCAAGATATACAGAATTTTATGTTGTCTTTTTATGGGAAGTGTCGCGCTCCCCTTTTTTAATGAGCCTTTTTTTTGACAGATGTTGTAGTTGAATACCGAAGCTATTTGTTCCAAATTTCTGTTTTCCAGATTTACCGAAATTTATGGCCCTAATCATGTCAACCGCAAAGCAACGTCAAATAATTATACTGAAAGCAAAAACAAAGTCATAAATATTTTGTTGTTACTTTTTACAGAAATTCACATAGCGTTTTAAAATTTCAAACGCTGTATAGACTGTGGCGTTGAAAATTTTAAATGGTACATGAATTTCTGTAGAAAGCAAAAACAAAATTACAAAATATTTATGACATTGTTTGTGCTTTCAATATAATTTTTTGGCCTTGCGTTGCGTTTTACATGATTATGGGCTACATTTTCATTGTATTGGAGGTGGCACGCCCACTTCGGCAATAGAGCTCCGTTTTATGTTTTAAGTTTTCCTGTTACCGCTTTTAAGATATACAAAAATGTATATAGTCGTTCTATGTGTGGTGCCACTTCCATTTTTTCAATTAAGCCTGCTTTTTGATAGATACAGTAATTTGGAAACTGTTAGTGTTACCGTTCTCCAGATATACAGAAAACTACTATCTTTGTGTGGGCGGGGCCGCACCCACTTCTGCAATCCAGCCCACTTTTTTTTGTTATTGTTAACTTTTTTTTATAACAGCTAAAGTTATTGGAAAACTTTAGCTGTTCTCCAGATATAAGATTATTCAAATTTTCTTTGCATAGGATTTGCCATGCCAACATGAAACTTTACAAATATTTATATCAACCGCTGGCTTATAAGGAAATTGTTGTGAAAATTTCAGGAAAACCGGGTCAGTAGTTTATGAGTCTATAGTATGGTTTTCAATGAATCGATTTTTGTATTCATCGATTAATCGCGGGAATAATTATTCGGGGTAAAAATTTAATTCAGTAAAAATCGAACAATTTAATAACTTTAATTTTGTCTAGTTTAGAAGTTTAAAAATTAAGTTAAAAAAAGATCAAAAATTATATTTTTTAACCAGCACAATTATGAATTAAAATTCCACGGGAGTTTTTGTCCCTTCTCCCATTTTTCCTATTTAAATTCAATTGTAGAAATGGGAAAAGATAAAAAACTCCCGGGGAATTTGTATTCATAATTGGGCTGAACATAAAAATTGTATTAAAAAAGTAACAACAATATAACAAAAGATACTTACTTCATGTAATGAAAGAGGAAAACTTTTTTTTAAAATAGTATCAAAGTTTAAGCTAATCTTTTAAAACAATCATTTAAAAAAAAGGGTATACAGTTTAAATGTTTATGTTTCAATCGATTTCATTCTTTTGTTTTAATGAAACTTGATTTAGAAAAGATTCTTTAACTAATTGTTGACGTTGGAGAGATTGAAAGTAAAGCGTTATAAAACATATCAAATTTCTCTGTTCTTTTTCTTGTCTTTTCTAAAAATTATATTATTCCATTAAACCATTTGAATCTCTTGAGGTCTGGTAGAAGTTGGCTTTCATTCGTCTCAAATAAATAATCTACGTCTAAATCTAAAATTGAGAGATAATTAAAGGGCATTTAAAAAGTGCCGGCTTGTTTTTTACATAAAAGAAAAAAACTAATACATTTTTACTGTGAAAAAGCAAATTTTCGATTAATCGATTAATTGACATAAATTATTAGAATTATTCGTTAATCAAAAATAAGCAATTTTAAATTATTCGAAAAGTTAATCGATCAAAATTAATCGATTATTCGAACAACGGTTAATCGTTTGAATACCCTAGTCTATAGGAAACAAATAAACAGACATAAAAGCAAACTAATTTTCAGTTTTATACACTGCGTGTCAACAGGTTAGCGCCTCCCCACTGAGCATATTATGGTTGCTCTTGTTGTGGTTGTTGTTTCATTCTACTCTACACTGTATTCACTGATTCTGGCAAAGAAAGCATTTGTCGAAAATTTACCTCTACATGCGCCTAAATTTTGCAAAAAACATATGACAAAACGTCAAACGTGCAGTGTATATCTGCGCCAAAATGTAAATATAAAAGATTTTACACTTTTTTTTTTGAAATAACTCAATTTTCTGTTTATATCGACTTAAGTACTCATCTATGTGAGAGATATAGCTTATAGGAATGATAAGAAATTTTAATTTCCTTATATTTTTTGTTTTGCTTGAGTCCCACTGTTAATTTTTACATTAATAAAACATTTTTTTTAATTATCCATTCATTTTCATTGTACAAAATATTTAAGAAGTGAATCGAAATTTAAATTGGCTTGCGTTCCACTGTTTTTATATTAATATACATTTTTTTTCTAAAACAATTTCAAATTATTTTCCTATATTCTCTCTTCCTTTTCTAACCGAAATTTTTACATTTTTGTATACATTTTTATTTTAAATTAAAATATGCAATATTGTTGTTGCTGTTGTCATCATATAGTAGAACTAGTTGTTGCTGTTGTACAGTAAATAATTCAATTTCACATGCTTCTCACATTAAACAGTAGCAAGTAAACAAGTGCAATAGTAGCAGCAGCAACACATGTAATTGTAATGTGTATGCGATAAGTATTCGGTCGGTTTGTCTTAAATACATATTTGTGTATTTTCTGCCCTAAAGTCCCTTCTAAAGTAAACAAACAATTCTATAAAAAGAACACTCATATATAAGAATTTTGAGAAATTTATTAATATACGAAGGCAGGTTCAAAAGGACCTTTAATAAAACAATTACAAACGGTTTTCCAATAAGGACTTGACAACTTTTTTTTGAAAAAATATATGCAAAACTAAAAGTACTTCATTTATATAAAAAACTTTATTAATCGGTTAACCGATCAATTACAAAATTAACCGATTATTAACCGGGTTAATTAACCGAGCGATTAACCGATTGAAGCAAAAGCCCGATTAAATGAATACCCTAGTAAGTATTTTTCGGTCGACCCTTTTTCATTAATATGTATGTATAAGTTGCCTTAGAGCATCTAATAGTTCGGTTGTGGTGCTGATATCTCAACTTTATTTCTATTTTTTTTTATTCAAAATCATTTTATACTTTTTTGATTTCTTCTCTTATTTTTGTTGTAGCTTTTCTTATTTTTTATTTATAAAATTCTGTTTTTTTTTTTACTTTTTTCAAGTGTTTTATTTTGCTTTCAAAAATTGTTTTTGCATTGTCATGTTTTAAATTACATCACATTGGATGGATGGATGGTGTCTGGGAATGAGTACTTTATTTATATGTCTTTTATTGTGTGTCGTACTATTTGTCGTGTGTATGACTTAGAAGAAATTTTTGTTGTTGTTGTCTTCATTGAAAATTTATGTATTTTTCACCAAACATTCTCCTGTTTTTTGTTTTACTTTGAGCTGTTTGTCGTAAAAAAAAAACAATTGCAAATGTTGCAATTGCTTAATTACTAAATTTAGTTATTATACTAAGATCATATTACATTGTCACTAGGAAATTGTTTCCTTTTTTAGGAATAATGCTTTGTAAATGATTGGAAAAAAATGTTAAAGAATTTAATTAGAATAACAAATAGATTTTATTTTTAAGCAAATTGAAAAGGTATTGAGACCCGTGTTCGAAAATAAACATTAAGGCCCTAATCATGTAAAACGCAACGCATCGCCAAAGAATAACATTGAAAGCAAAAAAAAAGTCATAAATACATTGAATTTAATATTCATTAAATTATTTTTATGAAGACAGAAATTTTACAACATGAAATTAATTTAAATTTTATTGATAATTTTTCATTCTTGACTGCGCTGAAATGTGAACCCAGGCTTTCACGGACAGGTTGCCCTGACTAGTTTCGATAGTAACCACACAATCTCTTCGGAGGGGTTTGCCGTTTTACTCACACCGCCATTGAAGCCGGATGACGTCAATAGTCAAACATCAATCTTTAAACCAAATGGTATTTTACCTTGGTAGATCGAAATTTGGTTATTGAATGAATGATTACACTGCGGAACAAAATTGAACTTTTTTTGTGCGGCCGGGAAGTTTGTGTATTTTTTTTTACTAATTTGAGGTCGCTGATTCCAAATCTAACCTTCATTTTTCTCTATCAGCCCCAGTTTTAGAGATATACCGTTATGTCCAAAATTAAGGTACTTTCAGCACATATATTGAAATAACATGAAAATGGTGCATCATATTCCCTTAAGAAAAAAAACCGAAATTCGCTAACAATATTATCTTGAGGACGTACTAACATTGTTTTAAATTTGGCCAGTAATTTCAGAGATATTGTTGAAGTTTTTAAAAAAACAAATAAAAATTTAAGAAAAATTCTTTAAAAATTCATAAAAAATAAATGTGCAACAAAAATCACAGTTTGGGTCTAAAAGCATTTAGTTCAACATATTTCGAATGAAATGAGCTTTATTTCATTGCAATCGGTGCACAACTTTTGATTGTATTCACAATTTATCCATAAAAAAACATATTTTAATGTATTTTTTTTTTTTTTTTTTTTTTTTTTTTTTTTTTTTGTTCACACATACACATTAAAATACGTTTTTTTTATGGAAATCGCAATTTTTATCAATTCGGTAAATTGTGAACACAATCAAAAGTTGTGCACCGATTGCAATGAGATAAAGCTCATTTCATTCGAAATATGTTGAACTAAATGCTTTTAGACCCAAACTGTGACTTTTGTTGCACATTTATTTTTTATGAATTTTTAAAGAACAAAAAAAATTTTTATTTCTTAAATTTTTATTTGTTTTTTTTTTAAAACTTCAACGATATCTCTGAAATAACTGGCCAAATTTAAAACAATGTTAGTACGTCTTAAAGATAATATTGTTAGCGAATTTCGGTTTTTTTTCTTAATATGAATATGATGCACCATTTTCATGTTATTTCAATATATGTGCTGAAAGTACCTTAATTTTGGACATAACGGTATATCTCTAAAACTGGGGCTGATAGAGAAAAATGAAGGTTAGATTTGGAATCAGCGACCTCAAATTAGTAAAAAAATTACACAAAGTTCCAGGCCGCAAAATGGCTGTTCCGCAGTGTTATCTATTTTAATTGATATACATGTTCTTCCTACTTCTGTTTTTCGTACTTTTTGTCAAGAATTCTTCTTGAAATCCAAAGTACATTTTTGTTTTTCATGCTTTTGTCTTTCTTTTTTCTTGTTGACCTTTTTCAGCACAACTTGAAGGACAAATGTTAACATAGCTCGTGCCTTAGCTGTTAACAATAATAAGTATTGTGGTTATTTTTTTTGAACTGTTAATGGTGTTTAAGCCAAATTTAGATATTTTTAATTAGGCTTAAGTTCATTGAATTTAATTTTCATTAAATTATTTTTATTAAGACAGGAATTTTGCAACATGAAATTAATTAAAATTTTTATCTTAATTTGGATTAAAAACCATTAACAGTTCAATAAAATATCCACAATACTAATTAAAGTCATAAATATTTTGTAATTTTATTGTTGCTTTCTACAGAAATAATTACCGTTTTAAAAATTTCAACGCCTCAAGCTATGCAGCGTTTGAAATTTTAAAACGCAATGTGAATTTCTTTAGAAAGCAAAAACAAAATTACAAAATATTTATGACTTTGTTTTTGCTTTCAAATAATTCTTTGGCGTTGCGTTGCGTTTTACATGATTAGGGCCTAAATATCGTTCCTTAGTATTCGATTCGTTAGATTTGTGGATGATCTTCGGACAAAAAAATAGTACTGTACTTATCCAACTGAACAAAAAGATAAGAATATTTAATTGCGTTCTGTTTTTCTTTAAAAGCCACAAACTTCATTGTATTCGGTTCAGCACACCTTTTGGCTGGTAAAAAAAACCAAAATATTTTTTTTTAAAACCAAATACAAATGTATACGAAAAAAAACAAAAAGCCAGCGAAAAAATGTATGTAAATAATACACACGCAAGCTATTCGTGCTGTTGTCGTTGGTAAAATGTTTCTTTTTGCACATTGGCTTATCAATGTAAAAAAGAAACACCATAGAGCATTTTAATATAATGTAAGTCTACAGAACCACTACAATTGTTCTGTTTTATAATGAAGAACAGAACACTTTATAATGTTCGTTTACAGTCGATACGACGATACTTTTTTATAGTTTTTTTTGAATCAACAATTAATTTTCAATGCTTATTTTTTTTTGCATAACAACTAAGAGCAAAAAATCAAACAGAATAATATTTTGTTTCTTTTAATTCTTAAACTGGAGGTCGGTCCACACCACGCGTTTTATGCGTATGTTTCTTTTTTGACCTTTTTCCGAGACGCATGCTAAAAGAGAAAGTAATTCTACTTCATGCTTTACATACGTATACTTTTACGCGTTTGCTGTGTAACTTGTCAATACAATTTTACACTACGACTTTTTGGACTGATGCATAAACGCATTGAACGCTTGCTTTGGACCTGCAACGGAATTTTCTGCTTACTTTTAATGATTTTTGGGAAAACAAAAATCACTTCGCTATCCATCAGCAAAGTCACTGCTACATTTGCTGACGCTATTTCGCTAGTTAACAGTCTTCAAACATTATTAGAAAATTCGATAAATTAAGAAACTGAAATGCAAAATTATTTTGAGTCCAAAAAGTTGGCGATTTACGTAGCATTAGTAGCTCTAAATGAAAGATTTGAGTGTTGAGATAATAATGAAATCTAATGTTTATCTTCAGTTCTCTACCTTCGATACCAAGCTAGAAAATTTCAAAGATAATGGATCGAAAAAACGTCTTATTAATCTACTCAACATGAATCTACATTCCGAAAGTGTTGAAGACACAGTCACCCTACGCCTAATAAAGGTTCTGATAAGTCTACAAGAACCGACCTTTAGAGCGTGTTTGAAAATCTTGAAAGAAACTTTGGAAAAAATAATTCTCTGTCCATCCTACGCTGAGGCTCAGCGCAATTAAGGCCTTTATAATGTAAAACCCAACGCAACGCCAAAGAATAACATTCAAAGCACAAACAATGTCGTAAATATTTTGTAATTTTGTTGTTGCTTTCTATCGGTACCGTATCGGCAGAAAGGCGTATCGTTACATCCCTAGTTTATTCCTTAACCACGAAAGTGCCATTTTATTTCCAAATTGACTTTTTTAGTTTTTATGATAGAAAATAACATTTGCCACCACTAACGATGCGATTCACTAACTTTTTAACGATAATCGCATCGTTAAAATAAATATAACGAAAATTTATCGAATTTGTTATTCAGTAACATTTTTAACGATATTCTCTGTCGATTAAAGTCAGCTGTTACTTTACACAGTTTTTTTTCTCGTTATTTTGGCGACAATAATTTACGTTTTTGTGTTTAATTAATCGATGAAGTATATTTTATGTTTAAAGTGTCTGAGGCCCGACTTCTTACATACATTCTACATACATACATACATATGTATATTAGAGCGACTCAAGTTGTATGGAAGCGAAATTCGTGCAAGGTGTACCCCCCCTCAAAATGAACCTTGGACTTTTTTAAGATGACATTTAAAATATTTCGGCTCCAGCTTTGACCTTTTGAAAAAGGGTCTATTTTTGAATGTTTTGTTAATTTGAGAATATGTTTCCTTACCATCATATACAATATGGGTATCATAAACAAGTTTTTTTAATTTTTAGGAGGGTACATTGGTGAGTCGCTCTAATGTATATGTATGAACAAAAAGAACCTTCTAAACTCAAAATGTACAAAAAAAAAAACAAATTATAAACAAAAACAAAATTCTTAATGTAAAATTTACAAAATAAAAATAAAAACAGTAAATTGAGCACAATTTCATTTGTTTTTTCTTTATTTTCTTTTATGGTTTTCATTTATTTTAACATTTTGTAGACAGAGATGTTACAAAAACTACAGCTGTTTACAATCGTTTAAAAGAAATTACAGAATCACACGTTACTGCATGCGAATATATATGTTGACAAAAATTACGATTGTCGGATCGTTAAAAATTATTGAATCGCACTACAGTTCTCTGTTTCTAAAAATTGAGACAAAAATAAAAATTGTAAAATTGTTGCTTTTTTAACGTATTTTACTGGTAGAATTGTAACTTGTAGCGAATATCGTTAAAAATGTTACTGAATTGCAAATTCGATAAATTTTCGTTATATTTATCTTAACGATACGATTATCGTAAAAAAGTTAGTGAATCGCACTACTGATTGTATTCTCATATTGACAACTTTGAATGGAAAAAAATAAAGCCATTTCATAAACTTCGTAAGGGCTATGCAAAATGACATTAGCATGTAAAATAGAATAGTTTTTATATTTAAGTTTGGAAACGTTAAGGTCTCATCCAACATTTTGTTTTGTTTTTGAGATAAAAAAAAAAAATGTGGAAAGTTTGGGCCAATCGGATCATTTTTGGTGCGTTGCCAGACTGTCAAAATCAGTAAATTCGATAAAAACGACACTTTTCGTTCAGTAACTCAAAAACTTTATATCCTATACAGCTCAAATGTTTCTCGAGTCACCATTATTACTTTTTTTCTGTATGCTAAAGCTCTATCTTGATATCCGAACATGGATACCATGCAAAAAACCCGTTCTGGCGCGAAATTCGTTTTCGGACCCTAAGAGGTTAACGTGTGTCCATAGGGGGTTAATTTCTAAGACCCAACCTAACTATTTTTTATAACTTAGACTTCTTATAAAGAAGTCAAAGTTATTTCTCTGCTTCTAATAGTAGCTCCCATACAAACATTAAAAAGTATGGAAAAACATGAAATTTGTCATTACAAATTCGTATAGATAGAAGTATAAAATAGTGGCAATCGCAACTTTTTTAATGTGTAATATTCTATTATTATACAAATACATACATATGAATCTGTTTATAATTATTTATATAGTATTCAGATTTAAAATAATCTCGATAATTAATGTTTAATTATAATTAAAAAATAAACTTCATGAATATCGTCAATTACAAGAAGCTTTAAATTTTATTTATTATAAAAAGTAAAAACTTTTGGTTTGATTTTACCTCTTGATTGAAAAATTAAAAAAAAATATAGTCGAACTTCACTTTAGTTTGTTTTTGAAACCTTTATTTAATTAAAAATATTTTTTTTAAAGACGGCATAAAAGTTGACAACATTTAGAATAATAAAACACTTAAAAGCGAAAATATAGCAAAACAAAAAGGAATATAATGCCCACCCATGCGTCGTCGTGCAACTTTATCAACCCCGTTTTCATCCCTACACCTCTTACTAACAAACAAAATATTGCATGCTAAAGTTGCGGCGTTAATTGCATAATGTAAATATGATCTTAATTATCAGTTTTACCGCCTTCTTTACTTTAAAAAATATTAACAGAAACTACAAGTTTATGGTTGCCAATATGTTAGCAATAGGGCAACAGAAATAACAAGCTGTTAGTGGAAAGTTGCTATACGTTATTTAAATTTGGCAACTTCAGTTGTGTTGCCATCAGTAATCGGCCTATTAGATACGCCTTTTTTGTATTTAACCATAGATATACCCTTTCCACCTATAGTGAAGGGTATAAAAAATATTTTTTAAAAAAGTACATTTTTAAAAGTACCTTATTCAGGTTTCTACCTTTTCAAACGTTCTAACCCAGCGGTAAAAAGAATAGGTAAAAAAGCCTAATAGAAGGCCTAATATAGCAGACACAAGCCCTCCTTGCCGCATTCCATACTTATTTATTTTTTGCACAGGTTGTCATTGGGAGCAAGCCCTTCTACACTCCCTATAATAACAAAAACGTTCACTTTCCACAGAAGGGAGTAAGAAATGTCACTAAAAAAAAAAAATTAAAAAATCTGAACAACTTCCTTCCTCCCTTCTTAAAGAAGGGCGAAGCGAATGGGTACTGAATGTTTTTTGGAAGGTCTTTCAAACCGAAATGTATACCTTCCAGAAGGCATACTTCTGCAGGCAATATATCGTACGAAGCGAATCTTTTAGAAATGAGTATAGAGGCCTTCAAAAAGGCCTGCCACTTGCGGTCTTTTCAATAGTTACCGCTGGGATGCAACTAAGATTAAAAATAAAAAACAAATACCTAAAGCCTGTAAACTGGGAGTAGTTGTATTTAAATACCACATAAAGTCATATTCCTCTATTATGGTTAACAACTCAACTAAGGACGTCCTTTCGGGGCACACAGCTCATATTACATTTGACATTTAGCTCGAGCTAGAGATAAATAAGTTTCTCTCGTGGAGATGATGTAAACTGGCTATCGAGACCCCGCGATTTTACCTATTTAAACATTTTCTTTTAGGGGTTGTTTAAAGTCGCAAGTCTATGCAAATAAGCCACAAACTACAGTGCCAACATAACCCATGGCGTCAGTAAAATTCAGTTTGATTTTGACGCCAGAGTTAGGAAAATTTGGACATCTCGGAAATTTATATAAAAAATAATCTAATTATTTTATTGCTTTAATAAAAATTTCAAATGCGCCAAGCAGTACTTTAATAAACCGACAAATAAATACCTGGATTCTAAAGAATCAAATTTTTATTAAAACAACGCAAAATTCTGTTCTGTTTATTTTAAGATTTTTTTAAATTTTATTAAATCATTTCATTTCCCAAGTAATCTCCATAAGCTGGACATTATGTATCCTTCTCCTCCTTTTATGCCAATAATAAACGATCTCAATAGCAAAACCCAAGCAACTAATGCAAATACCAGCAAACCACAAATAAAAGGCTCCTTGCAAGATTTCTATATTCAAGACAACTTTCTTTTTCCTTAACGAATTTGTGGCAACAGATGAACCTAAGTCATCATCATCATCCGACAAATCAAAATCGTCTTCCAAGTCTTCGAGAAATTCTTCCGAACGATGTAAATAGTTTTTCCTCCCCAAATCTATATCAAGCCAGTGATTAACAAAGCCATATTCAACAAAGGAACTGACAATTGTTTGAAATTTATGGATAAATGGAGAGCCCTTGGTTAGGACATACGAAGAAGTAAGTGAACGTAAATATTCCTTCACTATATGGCAAGTAGGACGTTTAGTTTCATCATTGTAAGTATAAGCCAAGAATTCCTTGGCCATTTCATCGTGCAAAATAATGGCCATATTTTTATGCTTTTTGGCCAGGGATAAAGAGAAATCATCAACACTTATATTGCGTGGTACCCGTATGCCATTACTATTGATTATTTCGTAGTACTTGGGGTCGAGGGAGACCTTTATGGCCTGAAAAACTACATCTGAAGCATAAACGGGCACCTTTAATTTTGACAAATCCTCCAGACTATCCAATTCCGGTTCATAAATGGGTTGCACAAAACAACTTTCCAATTTGGCAAAATATATACTTGTCAAGACATAACTGAAAAGAATCCAGGTTATTAGAAATTGCCTTAAAGAACTGATGCGGGAAAATCCCTCTACCGGTTCTCCCAGCTGAGTTTTAACAAACATTTCGACAATTTCATACCAAAGCCAATGTTTGGACGAATTTTGTCGGTTGTGATTGGGTAAACGTTCTACTAGTTTCTGCAAGATGATAAAAGTTATTAGAACTAAACAGAAATTTAGTAGCAGTAAACGCCACAAGGAGTAAGTAAAAGCATTGGCAAATATCAGATACTCCGGTCTCATTTCAGCTGCCGGTATTACTAGATATAGTAGACGTTTTTTATAGGGATATAATTCCTCGATATGGGGTTTAACATGATCCAAAGTATAACGTAAATTAAATCCAATATGAGTAAGACCATGAGATATGTCCTTTAAAGCTCCTGTAAATGTGTTATTATATAACGAGCCATATGTTTCATTATCGGTCGGTGATATATAACGAGCCGTAGCATTTAAATGTTCCACCAAAGTTCTGGCCGCCCAACCATCTACCCTCTTATAGCCTTCTTTAGCATGACCCTCCAAAGGTTCGGCTCTTATAATGTCCTTAAACATTGTAATGCGCAATTCGTAGTGGTAAAAATTTTTTAGCTTATCGTAGAAATATGGAGGTTTAGAGACAACTTTTAGCTGAAACCCTTGAGGCGTAAAGGGCTCGAATGTGAAAATTTGTTGTAAATTCACTACAGCTGCCACGGCATGTAAAATATTTTTCTGCCAAACTTTTTCAAAAAATCTTTGCAAATAAGAAATGTCATCTAAAAGCCATATAAATACATAACGATGACCTGGCTTCCAACGTTGTTTGCTGTTTAAAAAGGTGGCAACTTTCCTCATCGTTCGTAAGGAATCTATAAAATATATACTAACACTGCTGGCCGAGCGCAGAGGTTCTAATGAATACTTTTTCAAATCTCTGATGATAACGGGTGTTTTTGATACACAGCGATAGAATCCATTCCAATTCGCCTGTTCACTTAATTCCAATATGGAGTCGGATAATGTTGTCCCTTCGGCTTCCGGTCTGAGTCCATAAATAATGCTAACTTGACATCTATTACAATAAGCAATTTTACAAATTTTTTGTTGAAATTTTTGAAGTTTTTGGGAAAATCCTTCTGATTCGCAAGAATTAGTGCCCACAAATCCCAAAAATATTATGAAAGCAGCCAGTAAATGTTTCATGTTGCTCTTTCTAATCCCAACTAATTCGTTAATTTCGTTAGCATAAAGTTACAACTTGTTTCGAGATTATCTTGCCACCAACTTGTTGCATGTTTTTAAACAATTTAACACTATTTTAATTAGTTGGTGGTCATGATGTTAATGTTTTCCATATCTGTTTTTAGTTTTATTCGTAAATTTATTGTTCTTTTGTTTATTTATTAATTAGCATTGTTTGCATAATAAATAAAAATGATTTAAAGTTTGTTAATTGCAGTAAAACAAAGAAACTTAAATTTTTGGAAAACAGGAAAGCAGTTTGTTGTAATTAAAAGCTTTAAATAAAAAAAAGAGAGTGGAAGTCTAACAGACTTTCACTTTAAATTGAAATAAAGCAAAGATAAGTATTTTAAATATCAATTCTACTGTGTGAATGGATAAGTTGATGCCATTAATGGTAAAATATGATTTGGGTCATGGGGGGGCGAGGGTTGGCACGTATATGGCGCAATCCGGAACTACAGTTTTCAAAAAATTTTCGAATTTTGATTACCAGCGGTTCAATTGTCTCTGGTTTAACGGTTTTAGACGTGCCACTTTACATTACCCCCAAAGAAAATAATCAAATAAGGTTAAATTATGCGATGTTAGTGATCAATTAGCAGGATCATTATGTAAAATTATTCGTTCGTCAAAAGTTTCAGCATACGCTGTGTGGCATGTGGCTCCATCCTGTTGTGATGAATGTCGGCTAATTAAGGTACGAAAAAGTTAGTAAGCATGTCTTTAAGTCGCTCAGAATTGACTGTAACGTTCTGACCACCGGCCCACAAAGCTCATTAAACATCGATTTATTGGTTATAATCGCTCTAAATGTTGTAATTCTGTTTACTGACAACATTTTAAAATGAAATTTAACCATGATTTTCAAAACCAATTTCCACAATTTGCAATCGTTGCTCTGGTGTGATTCTCTTCATGATCTATTGTCAAACCAAACTAACGCCCTGACCACTCGAACAATTTATGATGTGTTAACTTTTTTAGGTACAGTTTTATATAAGGGCAATTCCATGAGAATGTCAACCAGAGCTCGAAAAATATAAACCCTTGAAACTTTTTTTTCAATAATGGTAGAAATTAAAAAATACTCAAACTTTACTATGCAAAGTAATTTATAGCGTATTACAATTTTTAAAGTGCAACAAATAAAAGTTAAAACTGACTATCTCTTTGATTCATTTTTAGTAACTGCAATCAACAATTTGCACCTCTCTGCGGATTATATGCAGATACAGGTAACATGGGAATAATTCTTTACACCAGCAATGAACAAGATCCATTAGGGAAGACCAAATATATAGTTCGATTGGCGGTATATATTTTGGTTCGTTTTGGATGCTATTCTAATGTCACGTACGTGGTGCAAAAATATCTTTTGTCTATGTCATTTGTATTTGATCCGTAGTAGTTGTTGCAATATAAAAGTTCAAAGCAAGATATTTGTTGCAAAAAAATATTAATCGAATTTTTTTTTAAATTGGTATAATAAAAATTTGATAGGCTTTTAAAGGTTGTCACGTACGATATTGTAAGTACTACAAATGCAACTAAATGTATCATCTTATTATGTTAGTATTTAGTTCAAATTTAGCCCAAACTTTTTTATTTTACCAAATATTATTGGAATCGGTCCAAGTTTGACCATAGAACTCATACAAATACTACTCCCGAAAATAGCTTTTAATTCCATAACTTCATTATAAATGTTGGGTATTGACATTAAAATTGGCAACAAAAACTTTTATATGTCATGACAAAATGTTGTGCTGGTAGGTCTAAAATAAACCATATATCCCATATAAGCCCTCTTCCTTTAATCGGTTAGAGACAAACAGATCTCATATAGATGAATCTATGGTCGTTGCTTAAATTGTTTGCTTTCTCATTTCTTTATCACTGTAAAAAAGAAACACTATAGAACATTGAAATATAATGTATGTCTTCAGAACCACTACAATTGTTCTGTTTTAAAACGAAGAACAGAACACTATAAATGTTCGTTACTTCCAAGAAAATAGTTACTAACGTTATTAAGGGTTGTGTTCGTCTACCCAGTGTGTGAGTCGAACGCTAAATACTGTTCTGTTTATTTTCGCACACTGGTTTATATGTTAACTGATTTATAGGTTTGTTGGTTTAAGCACATTTTAAACCAAAAAGATAGTTTAACTTGCTTTGATTTAATGGCGCCTAGCCGTTTATAATACAAAATACGAATTATTATATTTGTGGCGTTATTTTGTATATCCTGCAGCTTTTTAAAATTTTGACAGGAGACAAATGCCTGTTGACAGGAACAGTGTTATCTTTTCATATAAGAGGTGGTGAATTCAAAAAGTCAAAGAGATATTAACCCGCCCTCGCAGTTTTAATAAAGTTAAAAAAATCTTTTTGAAAGATTAATATTCATGAATTTTTGACTAATATGAAAACTATACATTGATTTGATTAAAATTATGAAAAAATACGGCAAAAAAAAATTTAGTTGATTTTAATAAATTTTACTATAAATTCCCTTTAGTTTTAATTATGATAACTATTAAAACATTTAAACCCAATAAAATAATAATCAAACTCATAAGTTTTCGGTTATAAAATCGACTTTCAGTAACTGATCAAAAACTTGTAGAAAAAAAAAAAGAATTACAAAAAATAAAAACAAAATTTTCAGCAAAATACTTTAAACAACATGTGTTTAAGTATACGAAATTTCTGCAACCCCTGTCGAGGTCAGTATATATTCTTACATATAAAAAAAAAATAACATCAAATTCTCTTAATCAATTGTATTGATAATTAAATAAAAATTTACACTAAATGTCTGTCTAACAACATTAATTAAATTTTTTAATTACTAAAAGAAAGAAAAACAAATTAAATATTTCAATTAAAACAGCATCCAATTAAAGACGTCATCAAGAATTTGCCAAAAGAAAAGCAAGAAATTTACATTTGATTATTGTTGTTTTTGTGTTTTGCACTGCCCGTAAAATACAAATATTTATACGTATAAATTTGGGTAAAATTTTCTAAATATAATTTAAAATTTTCATTTATATGTATTGAACGATGGTCCATTTTGAAATCTCACGTCGCGACAATGATTTTTTTTTATTTTATTATTATTTTGTCATTTATTTTATTTTCTTCGCAGTCGCTTTTTGCTTGTTTTTTTTTCTAATTTTGCGAGACAATTTGGTTTTTTAATTATAAACTAAGCATTTGGTTAGCAACATATAGACAATTTTTTTTTTGAAATACCCTACAAACTATTTTATACATAACGCACTGGTTCCTCTAAAGGGGTTAACTCAAAATTTTTATATTTTCAGTAGAGACAAAAAACTTTGACAAAATCCTAGAGAAAATGATGTAAAATTTTACAGTGGGTATTTATGACCGCTCACTGAACATCGATTTTTTTGCCTAAAGTGTGAAAAGAATTGAAAAATTTCGAGTTGACTCTATTTAGAGGAACCAGAGCTTTATATTCTTAAAACAATCTGAAATATTTTATACATGCAATAGAAGTTAGTATTAAGTTAACCACAATTCGTTCTAAAAATTAAATTTTGATTTCAAATACTTAGCCTTATGACGAGAGTCGTTTTCCTGGGTCTTGTCGTTTAAAATTTTTGACGATATCATTTAAATTTGACGACAACGACACTGTTAAACAAATAAAAATTTTATCGTATAAATGTCGCTTGCGAAAATCATTATACTAATTTATAAAAAGGACTAGCTTTCGCTTACGACAAAGACACCCATAATAAGGCCGAATATTTAAATTTAGTTTTTGATTCTAAATACAATTCAAATTTGGTTTTTAATGGACATGTAATCCTTTCGAAGAATTGTAGTTTTAAAAAGTAAATTTTAATATTAAATTGTGGCTTTGATCCAAGGATCTTGTATACGTTAGTCAATTTTAGTTACAAATCCATTTTAAAGTTATACAGGGGTGTTCTGGAAATCGAAAACGCCAAACGCAAGAATTTAAAAGTCGTTTTTTTTAATAAGATTTTTGTAGAAAAAGAAACACAAGTACAATACAATACAAATATTTCTCTATTAAACAGAATTCCATAAAAAAAATTTTAAAAGATTGGATTAAGAGTGCATTAAAAAGAACTTCAAAATTCTTGCGTTTTGCGTTTTCGATTTCCAGAACACCCCTGATAGATGAGGTTAATTAAATATGTATCATAGTTTTTGAATATAATCCACGCAAAAGCTTTTATGGTAGTTCAAAATATCCCCCAATTAAAGATTTATTCGTGCTGTAATTATAATAAATTAAAAGCTTTTACGGTAGTTCTTAAAATCACCTAATTAAAGCTTCAACCCCTATTTAGAATATACTTTATTAAAAGCTCAAGTTCGTAGTTCTTCATATAATCAAAATCAAGCTTTTGTCGTGGTTTAACATACATATAAAAAATTTAATTAAAATATTTACAAAATGTTAACGAAATATGAGCCTGTTGCTAAAAACTATACATTTTTAACGTAAGGAAAAGTGTAGGGAATTTTTTTTTCGGTTGTAGGAAAGAAAGGATTTTTTTTTCTACACGTAGGGATTTTATAAAATATATGTATGCTGGCATCACTGGCTTGTACTAAAAGGGAACTATTTTTGCATTATTTGTATACGTTTGTCTCGCTTGAAAACTAAAAAGCTCTAATACTCTTCTTTTATTTTTACATGCTGATTTTAAGCTTCAATCGTGTTTTGAAATATTGTAAAGCTCAAGTGGCATGAAGAATTATAGATGAAGATGTGTTATCTTGCATGTGTGACCAGATCTAAAAAAATTTTACAGCTAAATCTGGCATTAGACAACAACAAAAAATGCTAAAAATAATGCTAAGATTTTTGTTAACAATTTATTACCAGTATGAAAATTTATTCGAAACTAAATACATTTTAGTGTCTTATTTTTAATGAAATTTAAATAAATGGTTATCAATGATTTTGAAGTTCTTTTTAATACACTCTTAATCCAATTTTTTATAATTTTCTTATAGAATTCTGTTTAATAGAGAATTTTTTGTATTGTATTGTATTTGTATTTCTTTTACTACAAAAGTCTTATTTAAAAAACGACTTTTACTGCCTGACCCACAATGTCGACAAGAACATTTCTTTCGAATATTTATATTGAAAACAAAAACAAATTTCAGTTTTTTATTATTATTTTCAATATAAATATGCGAAAGAAATGTTCTTGTCGACATTGTGGGCCTGGCAGTTAAATTCTTGCGTTTTGCGTTTTCGATTTCCAGAACACCCCTGTATATTTAAACAAGTGGGTAGGTATTGGTAAAACATCAGATACATAAAAATAGTAGTAAAGATTAAATTTCAAATTTAGGGGGCCCGCGAAGCTCTGATACATGCGAAATTTAAACGATTTTATTTCTTTGCAATAAACATTTTTTAGATAATATTATTTCTTATAGTTTAAGAAAAGTTCAAGTTTTCAAATTATTATTTTTCTAGCAGTTAAGAGCAAAAAAACACTTTCAACCATTTACACTATAGAATTTTTATCTAAATACAAAGTGAAATTTCTTTGTTCTTTTATATCGTAATATCAATCTATTTTAATTTTGGGTACTTCTATTTTTATATTTTACTATTTTGTCCAAATTGATTAAATTCATAAAAATCTGTTCGTTAAAATGTTTAAAATAATGCTAAAAGGGCTAAATACCATTTCAAAAATGCTTAATAAAATCCCAAGTGCTAAATGAAAATTTTGCACCTAAATACAAATTTTTAATGCAAAATTTAGCTGCAAAAATGCCAAAATGGTCACACTGCTTGCAAGCAAAACAAAACAACCAAAAATTTGTTTTTGTTTTCCATACAACATAAGAATGAAATCAACGTTAAAAATGGTGCGCTGTTTTAAGCACATACTTCGGCGGCTATTAGCAGCTACTTCGGCTACTATTAGCACTTATTTGTATAGGGTTTTTGTTCTCTTCATTTTCTTGAAACGCTATTTTTTTTTATTATCATCCAGGAAGCATTTTCTTCAGCTGCTTTTTTTATGATTTAGATTGTCGTAGTTTTGCCTTTTTAACTAGCTCTTCTTTAAAGGTCCAATTAGACGTGACATAAATATAATGCCATAGTCGTAACGATATCCATAGAAACCAGCATTTAATTGGTTTGTATGGTTATCGTTATGTAGTTATAGTAAGTCACTTCAAGTCATACCACTTTTTGGTTTCTCGGTGAGTTTTCGGCAATTGAAAATCACACCGAAATAAACAAAAACGGAACACCAAAATATAACACGTGTGATTTTAAAATGCGTGATGGGAGTTAAAGTGATTTTCAGAACAGGCCTTCAATATTTAACATTAACGTTAGCGTTAAGTTTTAAATCAAGATATTATTTTGTTCCATTGAAATATAGAAAAATGTACCACTTTGCAAACGAATGTGCTACATAATAAAAATATAAGACATTTATAAGGCAAACATTTTCTCCCCAGAAAAGAAAACACTATAAGAATATTAGAGCACTTTGTAATTCTCCCAACACCAATTAAATTTCTACTTTTCAATTATTCAAATACTAACTGCCGTATTCATAAAAAATAAAATAGATTTCAAACGTATTTTAAAACAAAATTTCCATACAAATTTTTCTTAAAACAGATTTCATATCCATTTTAATTTTCTATGAATACGGCAGTTAAAATATTATTCTTATATTATAATTCTTATATTATAATATTTATAAAATTTTTTTTAAAAAAAAAAAGTTCTCCATCATTTATTTGTTTTTTATCTAAACTTAAATTTTGTTAATGTTTCCTGTGCTATAGTGTTTTTTCAACACATTTTATGGTGGAACTATTTTTTCAAATTTTTTTCTAATGCTTAAAGAAAAAAGTATTGAAAATGTTTTTTATTAGATTCTATTTTTAATATTCAAAAAAACTTGCGAATTTTTTGTTTATTATTTTTTTTGCTGATTTTTCTTTTCTTTATTAATTTTTTTATTTTATTATTTTTTTCTGAAACGGTGTTGAAATTTGTATGTGATTGTTATTGTATTTTTTTATATCTATTTTAAATATATATCGCACACTTAATCACAAAAAGCTATAACTCAGAATTTATCAAAATCGTTGTTTTTTCATAACCCACTACCCATGTTCTGTAACTTTAGTGATATTGGATATTCCATCGTTTCTCGAAAAGTGAGAAATAAGTGTGTCTGTAACTCATGTCGAAAACTATCTAAAGAGATTACGTCTTTACGTTATAACTGGCATAATATTTCACTCGAAGCCGATGAAAAATTGCAGACTGTAGTGTAACTACTTAAGAGTTAATGATATTTATTTGATCGAATATGTTTTGAATTTTTAATATTGTTGTTGAAAATTTGTATTAAAATCAAGGCGAATTCATTCCAGGTAATCTCGGTAGTACAACAATTACAACTCGTACAAAAACCACAAGCAATTTGTTTTTGTAAAATCATTGTACAATGTCAAAAATCGAAACAAATCAAAACAGAAACAAAGATAATAAACAAAATTTTGACATCCAACAATTATAAAGCTAAAGAAAAAAAGTTACCAGCAGGGCTTTTAGGATCACCTGTAATGAATTCGCCTTGATTAAAATATAAAAAAAAACTTTTTTTTGAAAAAATAGTAAGAAAATATTTTTACGGAAATATTTTAATAAATAAATATTTTATTAATAAATTCGGCTACAATTTGGTGACCCCGACATAATCAACAATGCCATTAACTGCACGTCAAGAAAATTTAACTTTTTCGCATGCCGGAGGCGATAATCCTAAATTTTCCACCTCAAAACTTATTCGATCAAATAAATATAATTAACTCTAAAATAGTTAAACTACATTACGAATGCCAATCAGACATATGGTTGACGACGACCAAAATTTACTAAAATTGAAAAATTTTCAACGACGGCGGCGAAAATACAACTGCCGGCTATATCAAATAATGTAAAGTGCGACTTTAGAGTTTGTTGTTTACAAAATAGCCTTGAAAACATTCATTCGTATAGTTTTCAAAAATGTTAATAGCAAAATAATTATACAGTGAAAAAATCAGCCAAGAACAAAATACCGATGTACCTCTTCCGTGTTATTATTGATTGCAAGTTTAATATATTTTTCTTACGCCGTTTTTAATCGTAAGTATATTCGACGTTCAAAGTGGGAACATTCTAACAAAAATTTTACAGACACACTTTTTCTGTAAATTGACGAGTAATATCCTTACGAGTCAGGTATTACTCGCCAAAAATGTTACAGCCACAGTGAGGTGAGAAAAACAGTTGTTTGTTTTAATGTATGGAATTGTTGTCTCATTTTTTACATTTCTTTCGAACAGTTTCTCGACGTAGGGATGCAACATCGTTCCGAAAAACATCGATATTTAAAAACATCGATGTTTCCACGATAAGTATCGATGTTAAAAAACATCGGTACAAACACGTTACATCGATGTTTTAATTTTTTTTTCTTATTATTATTGAAAGATTTAATATGTACTCAACAAAGAAGTCAGTTAAGTGAACTTTTGAGGAATTTTCTTGACAAAATGACATGAAATGCAAAGTATTTTAAAATAAATATTATATAATTTCCGTAAAAAAAAAAACATTTTAATTAAAAACTTCATGGAACTTAGCGGGTGTACTTTTTTAACAATAGCAAAAAACTAAAAATGCAATTCTTAATATTTTTCCATGCCCTACACGATTTTACCTTGGGAGAACAGATATTTGAAAAAAATTAAAAAACTTATAACCCTATTACACAGTCTCCAAAATTGTTTTAACATGTCTTTAGTTTACAATATGGGAACCACATATGTATATGTAGTTATGCAATGCATATTATGCAGGTATGTACGTACTTTGTACACGCCGAGAAAAAACATGGTTAAATATGGTCACCTCCAAAAAAACTATTTTTAAAGAAAATGTTGAACATATTATGTTTAATTTTACCATATTATTGTTACCGACAACCAGCGTTGCCATAATTTTTTTGAAAATAACTACATCTTTAGAAAAAAAAAAACTGAGTTTAACTTAAAAAAACTGCACATAAAAATTGAAAAAAATATATATACATATATATATTTACTTGATTTTTTTTTAACATACGTGTAATACAGAAACAAATACAATATTACATAAATTATTAACAAATAAAATCTGGGAATTTTAGTTCTCCTGTTGAGTTTAATTTTTACTACAAAAAAATGCTTTACATTCTGCTGGTATCTAATAGTTTACAATTTTCTTCATTGCTAGCCAAATGATATCTAAAGTAAGTCTCGTTATAAAAATATACAAACAAAAAAATTCTGATAGTGCATAGAAAATATTCCAGAAAAATTAATTCATTTATTAATGATGTGCTAATAATCCCAATTTTTTTAAATGAAAACACTGAAATTTATTGTTGTGGGAAAGCTAGTTCCTATGCGCATTTCGCTGGTTGCTTAGGCCAGCTCGTCAGGAAACTTTTTCCAAATACTTTAGAAAAGCTAAAAATATTATACAAGTAAGACCATGAAGTGAATAAGAATTTTAAAACACTCTGGTCTTAAATGTAACAATATCAAAGCTTCAACAAAGTCACAACAATAAACCGTCAATTTTTTCTTTCTTACATTCCCCTACAATTGGCTGGGTTTTTTCCAACACAAATTGTAGTTGTAAGAGGAAAATATTGAAGTTATAAGACTGTTAAAGAATGAAAGCTTTATAAGTTGTAATTTGACTTAGAATATACATTCGAATTAATAAAAAAATTTATAATAAATTATTAACGAATATCGGTACTTTGTAGTCTAGATGAAAGTGAGTAGAATTAGGAGGGTTAACAATAAAATATATATAGTCTTGCGATTTGTTTTGCTTCCTTATTTAATACAAAATTAATTTTAGTTCGGGCTCAGATTTGCAATTTGTCAAGTGAACATACATGAAAAGATGCTGTAAAAAAATGAAACATCAATAATCACAAAATGTAAACAGGGCCGTAATTAAACTTCGAAAAGAAAAGTGACTCAAACGGCCTGGCAAACATGACAGGACGTTTGTACAATCCTCATGCGTTCTTAATTGGTGTATTTGACAAACGATTCAATCATGTTTGTAGAAAAATCGGAATGTTGTATATTTTCCAAACTGTTTGCGCTACCTAGTGCTAAACTTAGTCATTTAAGTGAAAATTTCACAGTCAAGAAGGAAACGACGAAACAAAAAAATTTAAAAAAATAGAAGTATTTTATTGAAATTTATTAAAAATTATTAATTAGGTTTAAGTGGTTATTTGTTAACGAAAAGTGCGTGTTTCTCAAGCCGATTGTGTTTTTTGTTTGACTCTTAAACCTTGCCTCTGTCACAGGAGTATGTGTTAAGCAAATTAGGTAAGATTATGGCTTAAGAAATAAAAAATAATATAAAAAAATATATAATAAAAAATTTTAATGCAAAAACTGCAAAATCTGCACAATTTACAAAAAACTTATTTTTTAAAAAAAAAACTTGAAAACTGCCCAATGCTCAGAAAAACTGTAAAATGCAGATAAATCTGCACATTTGGCAACGCTGCCGACAACCATATTATTGTTAAATTAGTCCTCCATCAAGAAGCCACAACCATATTATGGTTGTGCTTCGTTGTGTATTGGTTGTCGATGACAATAATTTGGTTAAATAAACCATAATATGTTTACAATTTTATTTAAAAATAGTTTTGTTGAAGGTGAACATATTTAAACATGATTTTTCTCTAGGTGTACGGCCATACTTTGAAATACACTTTTTCATATTTTTAAATGAAGGGTTTAATTGAAAAAATAAATATTTTAAATGATAAAAATATTATGAAAAAAATTTAAATAAATGAAAATATTAAATAGACGATGTCGATGTTTTTTAGTTTTGACGGCGATGTATCGCCGATGTATGGTCCATCAAAACATCGATGTTAACATCGGTGCTAATGACCAATAGATCGATGTTTTCTAAACATCGATGTATCGTTTGCATCCCTATCTCAACGCGGGAGTAACAGAACATGGGCACAGTTCACAAAAAAAAAAACTCTCACCACCACGAAGATTTTGTTTGCGCCACTGCCTTCTTTAACTGGAAAAACATACCGTTATGTCTGGTTTTATGCTAAGGCGAATTCACTACAGTTGGTGGCAACGAGCCTGCTGACTTTGACAGTTCGAACAAATTTGTTTTATAGTGCACCATTTAGAGTTGTTAAAGAGCCACAACGCAAAATTACAGCACAAAATAAAAAAATTTAATTAGGTAAGTTTTCTTCTAATGCCGGCCATACACTACACAAGTTCAGTGCTCCAGTCTGGTACAGTGTATTTGTGTAGTGTGTGACGGTTGTTTGCTTTTTACGCAGTGAACTGAGTGAAAATCAAAACTATGGTGAACTTGTGTAGTGTACGTTAAAAATGTACAGATTTGTCGCGGTTTTTTAACACAGGGTCTCCACTTGAGGTAATATCTGATATAATATCTGAGAGAACGTCGACAGAATGAGAGAACACACTTCTTCATGTTAATCTTAATATTAAACAAGGGGAACACGTATCTTATAAGATTTCATAATCGACTGATTCTCGTGCAGTAAACTTGTACCGTTTTTATTGTTTTTTATTCTGTTTTTTAGTTTTTTGATTTTTTAGTTTAAAATATGGTCTTTTTTTAAACACTGTTCACAATATTAGCGCTATTTGCATTGTTTTTTTTTTTTTTTGAAACTCAATTTGAATATAAAATTACAATCATTTTTTCAAAACAGTATTTGCCTCTCCTGAACATTTGCGAATTTTGAGTGTGACTGTTTATATTTTAGTGCGCGATATGTAAATAATTCTTAAAAATATAACTCATGTTATTAATTGATATTTCGTAAATCATTGGCGAGCCGACCTAATTCCTTTTTTCTTTTTTTTTATCGCAGCCACGTGTCTAATTTTACCCGTTATGTCCGAGTATACTTTGTGTTATAACTTGAAAAAAAAAAAAAAAAAAAAAAAAATAGCCACACCCATTTTTTTCATCCGTTTCTGCACAAGCCAAAAAGGGCCGTTGTCCCATGGCAACGTCAGGCATAACCATACTTTTGGAATGTTAAAGCGACTTAATTTTCCATATTTATTTATTTTATAATAAGGAAGATGGAAATAAATGTACACATATGATTAAGGCCCTAATCATGTAAAACGCAACGCAACGCCAAAAAATTGCGTTGAAAGCACATACAATGTCATAAATATTTTGTAATTTTGTTGCTGCTTTCTACAGAAATTCACATTGCGTTTAAAAATTTCAAACGCTGATGTCAGACGCTTTGTCACTTGAAAATAGAACCCGTTCTAAATCAAAAATGTCATATGTACTGTACACAGAGAAATAACGCATACTATTGTTTGGATCTGCTCAGACGATATGTACAAACTGAATATCTGAAAAAGTGAAAATCCACATGACAAATACACATAATGTGAACATAGCTTTACATTTAAAATAAAAACAAAATTTCAAAATTTGTTTTTGTTTTAAATGTAAGTTAAACGTGTCACTTTCGCGCTCGCGCTCAACAAACCGGCATTAAGTTTTCTTTTTAGCTCTTACGAAGACATTAACTACATTGATCTCTCATATCGTCATTTATATCGTTTGAGTTGTTAATTCTTGTTTGTTTTATTAGTTGTGTGTTTTTGTTTCATAAAAATTTTTTTTAAAAAAAAGCTTGATACTCTAAAAAAACGTTTTTGTGCGACTTTTTTAAATTCTTAACGGTAACCCTGATTCCAAGTAGATTGTATTCTGGCCAACTCATCTGTCTGTTCATTACCGTAGTGGTTTCTATGCACAGCGAACCAAACTACACTAGTGTCACGCTCGCATGACAATCGATTCTACGCACCGGAACGACTCGGAGTTCAACGAACACCGACCAAGAATTGTCAACTCAGCAAAACCTGTTCTTCAGGTCTCGTTGCTACAACAACAACAACAACACTAGTGTCTTACAGACGACCCACTCTTGACAGCACATTCTTACAGTGTCTGATTAAAAGAGATGTATTAGTGTATGAATTTAGTAAGAGATAAACATTTCAATATTGACACAAATACTCCATTCTTGCTACGTTTTTTGCGAGCTAGTTCGATCAACTTTACAACTAGCTGGAGCCGATTATGGACTATTTGCAAGATTTTATCGTGACATTGAAAAACTGTATTTTGGGAACAAGGCGAAATCATTACAGGTGGTCTTAAAAGCCCTGCTGATAACTTGTTTTTAAGGTTTGTTGGATGTCAAAATTTTGTTTATTATCTTTGCTTCTGTTTTGTTTTGTTGCAGTTTTTGACATTGTACAATTATTTTACAAAAACAAATTGCTTGTGGTTTTTGTACGAGTTGTACTTGTTGTAATACCGAGATTATCTGTAATAAATTCGCCTTGTTTGGGAATAAATATGTTTTGAAACCCCTTTTTTATTCAACTACTTTAATTCGTTATATTATTTTAAACGAGTAATTTGATTGACTTTTCAATAAACAAAAATTTTTTTAAACAAAATTATTTCAAAATTTGTAATCACAGAATTTTTTAAAAACAAAAAAAAAAATTTAAAATTTACTTAGAAACAAATTACTGAAAAAGAATTTGCAACAATGGAAACCAATTACAATGAAGCACTTATTCAAGATCTTCAATTTCTGTTGGAAATATGTCCCGATCCTCCATTTCCCCGAAGTTCGAATGAACAAAAGTTAGCCCAAAAGTGGTTGGATTATTTGTGTTCTTATCAAGTCGAAGATCTAAATGATAGACGTCTCAAAAATATTTATTTAAGTCATTTATGCGCAGCACTAGTGCAAAGGCAGCTTTATGGACCATTCGTCCGGGAACCAAAGAAGGGAAAATTGGAAAAAGTTAATTTTCAAGCAGAAGTGTCATGTCCAAATACCAGTACTGTTCAGCAGCAGGCTCAGTCAACTATGCAACATTCAGTTAGAGAGACAACTACGCCCAACCCAACTAGTCCCCAGCAGCCTTCCTTTACGGTAGTAAATGCTACCAAAACACTTAATAGCACAGGTTAAGCTAAAATTAAAAAAAAAAAAATATTTTCGGGCATGTTCCAGAAATCCAAATGAAGTGAAATTGAAATCGGACAAGATTTCAAGTTAAATTTTAAGAGTTGTTTTTGTGAAGCGAATTGGTACTCAAAAAATGAAGTAGATAAAAGGGAATATTTTTTTTGGACTTTCAGTACAGACTCATTTTTAAAATTTGCTCGATTTTAAATCAACTTCATTTCGATTTTTAGAACATGTCCGTTTATTTATTAAAAATATATATATTCTCTATTAAAGGTTTTGAATCCCAGGGCCAGATATCTGTAGGATCAACCAATTTGTCTTTTAATGTAACAAGCGGTGTACCGAGTACCTCGTGTTCTTGTCCTCCTAAACCTTGTCAATGTTCTGCTAATTCCATTCCTTGTTCTTGCAATCGTTCCACCGCTGGTGCCGATACAAAAAGTCCAGTTGATGAAGAGGTTATTTGCAATTATCTGATGCAGCAGCTAAATTTTACACCGGATTTTCTAAACGAATTCGATGCCACTCTCACCTCTTTTATGGATTTGTGTAAAGTGGCCTCATTGGAGTGTCAAACTAGAAATCAATTTCAAACAAACTCAAAATCCCAATTGTCCTTACAAACTTTAAAACATGAGTTTTTACCCAAGAGCCAATCTTTCCAGCATGGGGCCAATGTCCAACCGAGAACTCCTCCACCTGAATATGAGGAAGTGGAAAAGGATATCAATGAACTGTTGGAGGCAATAATGGCTGAATTAAGAGGAGATGCTGAACCGGGCAGTAATGATTATTTAGATCGTGAATTATCGCGTTACAGGAGCTTTGTTATGGCCAATTCCCATTTGGCTAATCATTTAACTACTTTAACTTTGAACACAAAATTACGCAATTGTTTGCTGCTGTCCATGCAAAATGACTTAGTCAAATTGTTAAGTGAGGAGAAATCTTGAGCAAATCAATTAATTATTTGTAATGTAATATTTCTTAAAAATAAAATTTGAAACAACCTTATAAATAGCAAAATTCCCACTGAATATTTGCATTAAACTTTGTATATGATTGTAAATTTCAGCAAAATCTTATCTAAAAACTAATAAGCTGTAAGAAATGTTTTTGGAATTGGCTTTAAGTATCAAATTTATTGGGAAAATTGCACAAAATAGCAAAATTCAAAAAAATTGGCTATAGCCGATAGCAAACGTTTTAGTGTAGTTTGCTATAAGTAGTAAATTGGACAAAAATGCAGTTAAAGGGAGGGCACACAAAAAAAAAAAACAAAATTAAAATTTAAGGAGGCTGAGGCCCGTGGGCCCCCTGGATCAAAAAAACCGGTCCTCCCACAAGTGTGGGTACTCAAATTAAAGGTAATTGTGCAAGAAAAAGAAAATAAAAAAATTAAGGGTATGTGATGCCTCTGGCACACTCTGGACCAACAAAAGTGGACACACCCCTACGTATATCTATGTAAGTGTACTCAAATTAAAGATATTTAGCTCACGTTTTCACTTTTGATTTCGAGATATACCGTTATTTTGAAATTGGAGGAGGTTTCACAACATATATTCGCGTAACTCAAAACAGGTTTAGTTTAAATCAAATGTATGACCGACCCCAAACTATTTTTCATCCCCGCCATTTGCTGCTTGTATATCTATCCGCTATCTGTATTCCCTTAGATATCTCCCATACAAATATTTTAATGCAGACTATAAATATATTGAAGAAAAAGCCCCACAACTGCAAAGGAGTCGACATATGGGGATAAAATGTATGGTCGACCTCTATTAGTTTTTTGTTTTTAACATTTTCCCAAAACATACTTGCACTTTATCTCCACTTCTTAAGTGGGCTCCTAGTAAAGTATTGCGTTTTATGAAATTCTTAAATTTAATTGAAATTTTTTTTTTTGTGAATAAAATCAAAAGTTGTAAAAAAATATGTTTTTAAACGACTGCGCATATTAGAAAAAAATGTTGCCCTACTTAAAGGAAATTATATTCCGGAATTTGGTTTGTTCAATAAACTCAAGGCGAATCCATTACAGGTAATCTCGGTAGTACAACAAGTACAACTCGAATATATGAATCTATGTTGCCCAACCTTCTTCATTTTCGAAATAACGGTATATCACAAAAACAAAATCTAACCTAAAAAACGATTAGCACCACTGGATTCAGTGTACCCGAATTAGGTTAAAATGTTAGGTGTCCCGCTTGCAACATTGTCAAAACAACTGGTAAGCTTTACAGGAAAAATATGGGATAAATAAATTATAAACGGTTTGATGAAATTTATCAATTTATCATTTGAATAGTTTTTTGCTCCTCCTTTAACATTTTCAAAATGTTAGATAGGGCCTTTTGCGTTTTAGGTAACGATAAATAAAAATAAGTGCATTATGGTTGTAATTGCTGTTCTCGGTAATGTGTGAACTGAATATGTGTCTAGCTATCCCCATGAAATGTGACGTCAATACGTCTACTTTTATGTATAAACAATCTTTTTATATGCATTGTTTTATAAGATAGAGGCATTTTAATGAACATACTTTGGTTTTGCGTATTTATGTATATGAAAAAATATTGATATTTAATTTTTTTTTCACTTTAACACATACATTTATCGAAAGCAAAACTCAGAAAGCAATTTGTGAGATACCGGAAATTCATTCTGAATATTTTATTAACAGTGATGTAAAAAACTGGACGGCAGAGGCAAGTGACCACGCCCATTTTATCAGGATATCGTTTGTATATTATTAGAAATTTACTGTATAAATTTCAAGATGCTATCTTTGAAATTTGATATCACGATAGAATATTGTAGCGAATTAATTTATAGGACATATATTTCCGGAATTTTGGGTCAGGAAGGGAAAAATAGTCAAACAAAATTTGAAAAACTGGAACCAATTTTGTCTTGGAGAAAGCCTTCATTCCAAATCAAAATCGTTTTCCTATAAAATTCTGCTGCTACGGCCGCATGTGACAAAAAAGTAAATTTAGAACATCTATTGTTTACCCAGCAAAAACTTACATTGAAAAGTAATGAGTTAAAAAGCTGATATAACTACTATTCACTACTTATACATTGGCATTTTAACTCATTATTTTAACATGGTGATGTCATTGGAGGCAAGTACTTACCACCTTCGCTTACAAATAGGGAGTTAAATAAGTCATTACCACGTTCGCTTAAAAATAAATAGGTACTTTACATTGGTATCAAAACTGAATTTGTCAACCAAATTGTGTTTTTAATTTAATTAACTTTCTAATTTGACTACTCTGCATTAAGGATATCAATTAAGTATTTAAATTATTTATATTCAAATCTTTTACAAATAGTTCGTCATTTATAAGAAATAAAAGAAAAACAAACTGCAAGAACAAATATGTTTTTAAAATCAATTTGTATTAGATTTAAATAAATAAAACCTTAAATGTCCTTTTGATATGAATTAATTATAAATTTCGTTAATCAGCTAATGAACAAGTGCTTATGTAGCAGATTATATGTCAGCCATTACTAAACTACTTCTATGTAATGCAGATGGTATGAAGTTGTCATTGAAAAGTAAGTTGTTCAGTAATTGCAAGTCATTACCAAGTTTTTGCTGGGTAGGTAGTAAAAGTGGGTAAAACATTGAATTTTGGGCACATTTTATCTGACCCCATTTAGACTACAAAATTTTAAAAGTTTATTTTTATACTTAATGTATTACCACACAGAAAAAATGTTGCCCCAATTAAAGCATTAATCAAAACTAAAATCAATTTTTATTAAAAATTTAACCAAGTGAATTAAACGTTTAATCAGGAGAATTAAACGTTTAACAAGCGAATTAAATGTTTAATTGTAACTGTTAATTTGTTTGCTGGTGAAAATTAATAGTATCAATTAAACTTTTAATTCACTCGATTAAACTTTTAATTTACTTGATTAAATTTTTAATTAAGACTGATTTTATTTTTGATTAATGCTTTAATTGGGGCAACATTTTTTTCTGTGCAAGATTTGAAAATATTTAGCTAAAATGTGGTACTTTTGGTACTTTTTGTAAACACTTTTTTCAAAATGCTTTGCACAAACTTAAAACCAATGTTCATTGACATAAAGGTAGCAAACAACTAAAGTACATTTGGGTATAGTAGCACATTATGGGACTTAATGGGTAAAAATGGAATTTTATTATCTGGCGTTATAAACATACTAAGCCAGACTAAGCAATCTACAGACTTGGAAAATTTTAAATTGGCACAAAAAGGGGTAACATTTTGTACTCTAGGTACTTTTCGTTAAAAAACGTTTTTGAAAAAAAAAAATTGTGATGCAAGTATAATCCCAATCAACAACAAGAATTTGTTAAATGGAAAAGCAGTCGAGAATTAATTTTAATCCCAGACCATGCCCAATTTTACGCCTACATCCAAAATCTTTCTCTGCGTTTGAAATATCGATAAACATAAACTTTGGTTTTAATTAACGTGTCCCAAAAGGATAAAAAGGAGTGGTTAACAAGTTTGGTCAAATAGAAAACTTTCAGTGACAACACTGACCTGCAACAAATAAAACCAAATATTATAAAAAAGTTTCTAATAAATGATACATAATTAAAATTTTTAATGTAATTTCAGTTAAAAACAATTCATCCACTTTTTCTGTATTGCAAGTCCTTTGGAAGTTTAAAGAAATCTACGTTCCAGTGCATATCAAACATAAACGCATTTTTAAAACGAACGCACAACGAGTTGACAAACACAATTATTTTGGTTATGATTTCCCAGTTGGCCACGTCTTAAAGACATCCCTGAAGACGGATGCACGACAATGTTAATTCCTGCACGACATGTAAGGGGCAGCCAAAACAAATCGTCAACAACATTTTCGAACAAGTGTCGCGCGAATCGTGCACGACACAAAGAAAGGCATTGTCGCTTTTCATGTCGTTCATTCGATCGAAAAACTACATATACGAGACAGTGATGCATATTTGCCGGTCATATTGTCGTGGTTAGATTTTTATAAGGGATAACTTACAAGACACTGTCGCTCATACTGTCGTGTATAGTTGTTGATAGAGGACTCTTTACAAGACACCGTCGCTCATTCTGTCGTGTATAGGTGTTGGTATAAGGCACCTTTCAAGACAATGTCGGTCATGCTTTCGTGGATAGGCTTGTGTAAAAGACAACTTGGAAGACAATGTCGGTCATGCCGTCGTTTATAAACTTCTTTAGAAGGCAGGAAAGTGCAGAGTGTCCAGGTTAGGGGGTTTCCCTCAGATTTAGGGGGTTTTATTTCATTTAGGGGCAAATTTACGGGGTACAAATTCTTAGGGGAAAAATTTGGGGGACATAAATTTATATTAAGGGGGTTTTTAAGGGGGTTTCACTATTTGCTTGTCTGTGAATAACAATAAAAAAAAAATTATGCTTCTCTAGATCTGGTCGCACTTTTAAGCTAATTATACCTAACTATAGCTATAAATCGTCCTGAAGATTGTTCTTTATTAGTACTGTAAAATTATATAAAATAATATTAAAGGCGATCCCCGTGCATCGTGTTTCAAAATGGCAGTCAAAAAACTTTTTAGTAATTAGTAATTAATTTTTCTTTGTTTATAGGAATAATTTTGTTTATATTACTTAAAATTTTTAATGCAATCATCTCAAAATTAATCATCTTAAATTTAGTACTCAAGTTCATTGAAGATCTAATTCGATCAATTATTTACATTTGTTTGAGGTGCTTTAAGAGACTTCGAGTCTTATTTGTACTAATTATGGTTTTAATAAAAAAATATATAAAAAAATAAAAATAAAAAATAAATAAATAAATAACTAAGTAATACTAGATATGTTTTACAGCTTGTTTTGGGTTGAGCAAAAATCGTTTTTGAAAATATAAACAAAGAACAAGTTCATGAAAATATACGTTAATACGTAAATATCGGTTATATGTACAAAGTTAACGAAAATGATTAGGCAACACTAGATGTTTTTGAAGAAACTTCATTTAAAATTTTTTTTTAAAAAAGTATATGTATATATGTATGTTCATATGTTACAGTCTTTTTCAACCCTTTTATAAATTGTTTTTTAAGATATTTTATAAAGAAAAATATTCAAGAAACTTAAAAAAAATATTTTTGGGGGAGTTTTAGTAAAATGTTTAACATTTTGCGATTTTTGCTTTATTTGGGTATTGATATTAGAAAGTTAATTAAAACTGAGTCAAGTCAAGCTAATTGAAATGAAATTATTATCTAAAACTTTAAATTTAGGAGAATTTTCTTCAAAATGCGTTAAATTTGGGGGGTTACTAAATTTTTTTGGGGGTAAAAAATTACCTGGCAACACTGGGGCAGTGTCGAGTATTTTGTTGTCCACGACATTTTCCTCAAAATTATCCTCCAGAAATCGTAAGAGATAGAGGATATGTCATGCATAATATTGTGACGACAGTTTTGCCAAATGGGTTATTACGTAAAAAAAACTATTAGCACAACTAAACACACACTTGTAAAAAAAACAATTACGATTTATTTTTTGCTAATATTATAATTTTTGTACACAATTTTTATTTAAAAACCTCAAAAAAATTATTTTTTTAAGACACAAACATCTTTTCAAGAATGTAAAAAAAGAAAACATAATGTGGTTCTCAATATAGTTTAAGCAAAAAATAACCAAATGCTGTAGTGCTGCCACCTTATAGTAATTCCACGATGAGTCAAATTTCAAAAGTAAAGAGAAAAAAATGAAAATTTTTTAATCATACAAATTTTCATTCAAAAAACATTTTTGCTTACATTTTTAAAATTTTGTATTATAAACGAATATTTTTCTTCAATTTTGTTTTATTTTATTATTTGATACAAATAATTTTTTCAACGAGTTTTTTTAAGAACTTTTTGCTATCTTATCTCCACTTAAGATCTTATGTCAAAATGCCACAGATATGTTAGTTGAACTGTGGTCTGAAAAAAAAAAAACCTTTAATTCAAAAATAGATTTAAAATCGCTCGAAATTCATCACACCTTTTAAAAACGATCGTTTTGAAATCAATCGATTTTCTTCACATGCCCGCAGTATCAGAAGAATACCAAATTTATTTAAATAAAAAAAATTTTTTAAGTTAAAATTTATTGTTACCCATTTTTCTTTTAGGACGCTCTAGCAAATCGGAACGCCAAAAATCACAGGATTTTACCGACAATGCCGGTGTACAAAATCATATCACTTCACCACAACGTTCCTCCAAACGCGTTTCAAGCATTTCTATTAATATGCCAGCCGCCGGTTTAGGTTCCCGACCACCTAGCATTATCTCTTCAACGAACAGTAATGACGAGGGTGGTTTTAATGAACCCTCACCCGAAATTAAGGCCAAACTAAGGCCAGCTTACGACTTTGAAAGTCCCAAACATCAGACGAGACTAGTACAACAAAGTCCCACCAAAAGCCATGAAAAAAACAACGACGAAGAAGAAAACAAAACTGATGACGAGGCTGAAAACCCTAGTCTTAATTATGTAGATGTAGGCTATCGTCTAAATCCTGATGGCAGTGAATCCCGTGAGGTATTCGGCGAATCAGAGTTGTATGATACAGCCGCTAAAGTAACTGATATGCATAAAAAATTCCATGCCAATGGTTTTGCCCAAGAGACTACTACAGTGTATGCCATTATAAAACCGGATGTGTTACCCAACAACCCTGTAGATTTATATTATCCGACAAAACTTGTGCAACAGCAAGAAAAAATATCATCACCTACAAAAACTAACTCTGGACCAAATTCCCTTGCAGGTTCACCCACCAAAACTGCCAGTTCTCCACCGGTGGGTGTTGTCTCCCCCATAAGGCGCCGCAGCTCGGAAATAAGTGTTAAATCAACACCGCCTATGTCACCGGGCTCAGGTGCTAGTAATAATAATTCATCTTCCAATTCTCGTTCCATGTCTTCGATTGCCAAAGGTGTGGCTCCTATTGCTTCACTGGATGCAAATGAAGATTTTGGCTCCTCGGATATACCCGCCTTGCCGGCCAGACCTCCGCCCACAGCAGTACATATAAATAATGTGGATTCTTTGGATATGCATGACTTGGAATATGCCGACACCAGTGCAGGCGAAGATGAAGATGATTTAATGCGTACCATTGAAGGAGATGTTGACTTAGTTGAAGGCTTATATATAGACGATAAAATCATACAAGCAGTTACAGAACCAGTAGTTGCAACAACAACCGAAGTTATCGTACGAGAAGACAGCCTACCCGATGCCATGACAGCCGATGAAGCTGAGAGATTGTTGAGCTCAAGGTAAGTGAAATTTAAATAACGTTCTTAAGATGTATTTGTTGTACTCGAAGTTTAGAAAAAAATGCACAAGTAAATTATGGACTTGGTCTTGAATTGGATTCCGGGAATTTCTGAATCAATAATCGTTACATATTATGTATTTTTTCTAATATTATTAAATACAAATTTTCTGGGAATCATGGGAATAATAGAAGACATTTTTAGCGCTTCTGGGAATGAAATAAGCTTGTGATATAAGTTTTGAAACTATAGTTTTTTTTCGCGAAAGATTGTGGTATTGTTTTCGATAAAAAAGTAAAGCTTTCTTAATCTTCCTATAAAACAGAAAATTTTCTAAAATTTTCTGTAAAATAGCAACTTTTTTAATTAAAATTTAGCAAAAAAATTTAGCAAAAAAATTCCATAACAACTTGTTAAAATAAAAAAAATCTAAAGATGTGTTAAGGCGAATTCATACAAGGTGGTCTTATTTTAAAAACTGATAAAACACTGTAAAATACTTTAACGTTGTGTCAAAATAATACAACTCTGAAGTAAGCAATTCAAACAAACATTTCATTTGTTTTTAATTTTAAATTCTGTGTTTTGAAATGTAATTATTTAGAAACGTTGTATTAGTAGTTGTATTATTTTGACACAACGTTAAAGTATTTTACAGTGTTTTATCAGTTTTTAAAATAAGACCACCTTGTATGAATTCGCCTTAACACATCTTTAGATATTTTTTATTTTAACAAGTTGTTATGGAATTTTTTTGCTATAAATGTATCGTATTATTGCAAAATTTCCTATAAATTGCAATTCTTTAGCGAATTTTATTAGTAAAATTTCCTAAAAAAAATAGGAATTATTAATTTTTTTTTTTTTTTTTTAGATACATACCAAATATTTTGCAATATATAATTTTTTAAAGCAAATTTTTGGCCCTACTTTCTAAAATACCAAATAGTTGGATCATTAAATAGAAAATGGTTGTCATTTTTTTTTAAATAGTAAATATTTAAGAATATTTTCTACACGCAGAGAAAAAACATGTTTAAATATGGTCACCTCCTACAAAACTATTTTTAGACAAAATTTTAATAATATTATGGTTAAATTTAACCATATTTTTATTACCGACAATCATATTATGGTTAAATGTGTCCTCCATCATGAAGCCACAACCATACTATGGTTCTCTCTAAACATGTTATGGTTAAATATGACAATAATTTGTTTTCAAATGACCAATAGTGTTTTTCTCTTCTCCAAGAGCAACATGCTATGGTTGAAAACCAATCATACTATTATAAGTGTTAAACATATTTTAGTTATTATTGACCAAAACATGTTCGGAGGCAACCATAATATGGTTGTGCCTTCTTGATGGAGGCCACATTTAACCATAATATGGTTGTCAGTGAAAATAATATGGTTAAATTTAACCATAATATGTTTACAATTTTCTTTAAAAATACTTTTGTTGGAGGTGACCATATTTAAACATAGTTTTTCTCTGGGTGTATACAATAGAAAATTGATGGCACTTTTTGCTGTAAAATAACAAATATTTTGCAATTTTTCATATAAAATAGAAAATATTTGCCAAAACTTCCTATAAAATAGCAACAATTAGGCTAAAGTTCCTATAAAATACCAAATAATTGACACCAAAAAGCATTATTTGCTTATATTTCCTATAAAATATCAAGTATTTGGCAATATTACATATAAAATAGCAAATATTTGGAAATATATTCTATAAAATAGCAAATATTTCCTATAAAATAGCATATATCTTTGCCAATATTTCCTAAAAAATACCAAATATTTAGCAATTTTTAATATCTTTAAAAAAGCAAATATTTGTGAATATTTTCTATAAAATAGCAAATTTATGGCACAACTTGCTATTAAATAGCAATTTCATATAAAAAGGCAATTATTTGACAAAACTTTATATCAAATATTTGCCTATATTTCCTATGAAATAGCAAATATTTTAAAACAATTAAGTTTGTCAATATATCCCTTAAAATACCAAATATTTAGCAATTTTGCCTTTAAAATAGCAAATATTTGTTAATAATTCCCATAAAATAGCAAAAATCTGTGGTTTTCATGTCTTAAAATCAAATTTTTCAGGAGAGCGGAAAAAAACATTCTTGATCGAACTATGGGCGAGGTCTTGAACTTTTTGAAATTAGTCATTACGTAAAGAAATTTTAAGACCCAGGTAAAGATCGTTTAAAATTAAGTTATATGTTATCAACATCTCAAAATCGAAAAAGAAATGGACATACGAGTTAACGCATGAAAACCACAGATATTTGGCAGCATTTCCTATAATATTGGGTGGTTAAATTTTAAGGGCCGATGGATGTTGATTTGAATAAAACGCAAATTATTTAGGAAATTATTGTCATTTATTTTTATTATGATAATATTGGTATGGTTCAATTATGTATGAAACAAAATATCGGCCAAATGGCCGCCGCGGCTTCGGCGGCACATCTCCATCCGATGGTCCAAATTTTCGATGACGCTGAGGCATAATTGCGGTTCTATGCCGTTAATGTGGTAAATTATCTCATCCTTTAGCTCTTGAATTGTTGCTGGCTTATCGACGTACACCTTATTTTTCAAATAACCCCAAAGAAAGAAGTCCAACGGTGTCAAATCACATGATCTTGGCGGCCAATTGACTTCGCCACCACTTGAGATAACACGACCATTGAATTTGTCGCGCCAAAGAGCCATTGTTTCGTTAGCTGTGTGGCAAGTGACACCGTCCTGTTGAAACCACATATCGTCCACATCCACATCTTCCAATTCGGTCCATATAAAGTTCGTTATCATCTAACGATAGCAAACAACATTCACAGTAACTGCCTGACCGCCAGCCCATAAACCGCACCAAACAGTCACTCTTTGTGGGTGCTTTGGTTTTTCGACAATCACTCTTCGGTTATCATTCGCCAAAATGCGGCAATTCTGCTTATTGACGAATCCACTGAGGTGAAAATGTGCCTTATCACTGAAGATGATTTTTACGATATGCATTTTGATTTGAACGGCCAGTTTCATAATACGCCTGAATAACTTTAATGCGTTGCTAGATTGGGTATCTTTCCATGGTTCAAATTGAGTTAGTCTGAAATTGGAAATGTCAAATGAAATTCAAAAAAAAATCTTGACGTTTCAAATCTCTTCTATATTTTTTTTTTTATAAAATATAAAGTTTGTAAACATTTTTTTTAAATAAAAAAAAGCTTAAAGATTTCCGGCCTAAGTTATAAAAAATAAAGCATGTCAATAAAGGGTTTATTTTTTAAACTTAGGCCGTTAAAAATTAAAAAAAAATAGGTATTTTTTTCGAAATATAGGCTGACTTCCAAAACGTACCAATACAAATTTTGTTACAGTCTTACTGTATTTTAACCATGTACATGTACAAAGTGCCGAAACAATGCAACTATGTTTTTTGTTCATTAAAACGTTTTGAAATGTAAGTGATGCAATGGATAATATTAAAAATAAACATGTAGTGTTTGCAAATGAAATGTTAAATGTCACAAAGCATCAATTTTAAACCCGATGCCCTGTTTGCTGTTTTACTGCGTTACTAATACTTAACAGTGATGTTTTGGAAGGGTTTGCATTGTATATATTATGTACTGCGGCGTTATGAAACATTATGCTCTGTTCTAATACAATGCAATTGACGTTGTGGAAGTCAGCCATACTCTAAAATATCGAATATTTTGCAAAATTAAAAAAAAAAAATACATAAAAAAATTCGATATTTTGGCTTTACAAATTTTCTAAAAATTTCCTATTAAATAGCAAATTTTTAAAAATTTTCTAAAAATTTTATTAAATTTAAAGACTGCCTCTAAAATAGCAATTTTTTTGGTTGGATAACCAATTCTTAAAAAGTTCTTATTAAATAGCAAATTAAAAGTAACATTTATTATTAAATTTCCTATAAAATAAATTTTTTACCAAAATTCTTAAAAGTTCCTTCAAAATAGCAAATTTTTAGCAAAACGTTTTTTAAAAGCCAATTTTTAAAATTTTTAGCAAATTTTTGGTAAATTTTTATTTCTGCGGTAAAATAAAATTTTTTTTTTAAACACATTTTGTAGAAAATAAGCAAATATTTAGCTAAATTTCATATAAATTGGTAATGTTGTTTTTTAATTATGGAAATAGCTAAATTTGCTATTAAATGGCAAAATATTAAAAATATTTTCATTCGACACTGTTGTTTCTAATACATTTTCATTTTCAATTCTTGAAAATGTATACACATGAAAATCTTTATTAAATCTGTTGATGAATCTAATTGTGGTCTGTTTGTCTGTTGTCACATACTCGCCAACATTGTAAAATTCTTCTTCGTTGCGGTTTTTATTACTTACTTCCAACAAATGTTTCTAGTTATATGTGTTTTCATACACATACGTGTTTTTTCAACCTGTTGGCCCAATGTGAATCTATATTTTACGAATCTGTATGCTTGAGGTCTGCTTACGAAATGTCTCTTTGTATTTTAGCCATTCAGATGTTTTTCCATTTTCATATCAATGTGGTTTATTTAAGAAAGTTTTTTTTTTTGTATAGAAAACTCTTTTTATTTGTTATGTTTTATGGTAGATAAATAACGGAAGTACATTTAAATGTATTAGATTTATAGTATAGTTTGTCAGACTATAAATATTTTTTTTTGTAAAGTCCTTTAACTCTAATAAATTTTAAATTAAAACAACCTCTAAGGTAAATATTTGCATACAATAATATAAAATGGAATGATAGGATGACTGGCAAGTACCTAAGGTATTATGAACTAAGGTAAATTCAGGTAGCTCCAGCTTGTTTCTAGGGATAAGCAGCCTAAGGCGTCATCACAGGATATTGGTTTGTCAGGTATATGTTAACACTATGGATATGAGCGTTTCGGACTTCTGCCGGTGAACTCGAGACCGTTGAACATAATGTCTTTCATTGTCCGAGTTTATCTAACGGAGAGACAATTTGCAGGGGACGAGGGCTGATTTGAAGACCTTATTCTAATAATACCTCTTTTTGTCGTTCTTTTATTTTTACTCTTTTTATTCCATCTTTTCTTTCTCCTTTTTCTTCATTGTGACGGGATTCACAATGTACCTCAGCGGTCTTTAAGAAGACGAGATAGCACTACTCAAAAGGATAATGAATATATACTTTATAGAATCTATGATCAATATCTATATCTATATAATATATAATTTCTTAGTATGTCCGGATGTTTGTATGTATTTCCTATTCTCTTTCCGCAACTTTCTGAAGCCATCTGGTGACATAGGAAGCTGAAAAAAGTACCTTCTCAGCGGAACACAGAAAAAAGTGTTTTATCAATTAAAAAATGGTTTAAAAAGTATTTAAATTTAATTAATGTGATAATTGAATCAATAATTTTTTTAGTTGAAAGAAAAATAAAAATTAATTTTTGATTTAATTAACATTTTAGTTGTTTTAAAATAAATTTTCAATTAAATTTTTAATTAAATAACAAAAAATCTTAATTGACTTTTTTTCGTTTAGAATAAAATAATTTAAACATGTAGAATTGTTGTTGGGAATTGTCAATATTTATTTAAATAAATTAACACATTTAGCCATGTCACAGAGCTTAATTCCGTTCGGAAGTGGAATTGATTCCGTATTTTGCTTCTATGGAAAATGTAAAACGAAAATTTTTTTCGGAATGATACCACTTTCATTTTTCAAAGTGGAATTCATATTTTAAGCATTTTTCAGGTGTACAAACTATTCAAAATACATTGTTATCAGTTAAGCACGCTGTCTTTTTGCTTCCTTACCTAAAATAAATATAATTTTATGTGAATTAAATAAAAAAATTTTAATTTTTCTAAATGCTTTCCAAAAAAGAGAAAAATAAACGGAATTTGTCACAAATCACAAATTTTTTACTTTAATAGAAAAACTTAAATTTGGCTGGTTTTCAGGATCAGCTGTTTTCTTGTTTGTTTTGTTTTCTACATGCGTTGCAGTGTTGCCATATTTAATTCACAAAAAGTGGTTTCATATTTTTTTGAGGTTTAATGAATCCGAACGGAATCTATAGAAGCTAAAACCATTCCGATCGGAGTGGTAACTACGGAATCATTTCCATTCCGAACGGAATTCATGACATGCCTGATTGTTTGAAATGGCAAAGTTTTTTGATCACTTTTTTAATTAAAATTAAAAATATCATTTATTGAAAAAAAATATTCACAATTTTTAGTAATCAATATAATCATTTTGGTAATAGGTGCAAAATCAACAACTTGTTTGCTTGATATTATGAATTTGGAATAAATTTGGTGATTGGAGAAATTTAATAATTTTTTTCTGTGAAGATCGTAACGAAGCCAGATTTTCGGTCTATGGGATATTCCTGGCTGGCAGGGTCAAGCTTAACATTTAGTAGGGAGATCGATTATTTGACTTTTTTTAAAAAACCGGGTTTCGAATATTCCGAATAGTTGCTATTTTAAAAAACCGGTTTTTGTTAAAGCATTTTTAAAATAACCGGTTTTAATTTGAATACCTTAAAAGACAAAAATCAAATAAGTTTTTTTAATAAAACGTTAATTTGGATAAAAACAAAACAATTAAAAAACTTAAGGAACCAATAAAATATATAGATATGACTTAAAATTTGTTCAAACCTAAAAAATATTTGATCAAACTTTAGCTTTTTTTTAACAACTTTATTTATTTACTTAACTGTTAAATGATGTTTGATCGAGCCACACGTTTTGAAAAAGTAAATAAAAAATCATGGGAACTTAATAAATTTATTATATGAGATATTTTCCCAAATTTATTTTAAATTAGTTTTAATTTGTTGGTGGTTAAACATGTCTATATGAATATGTAGACTTCAACCAAATTTTTGAAAACTTGCAAGTAAAACCTCTTAGTCAGGATTTTATATTTAAAATTATGTATTTTGTTTCAGCATTATAGAAACGAATAGAAATATGAACATGGTTTTTGTATGAAATATTTGTCAATTCGTCGACCACAATTTAAACCTTCCATAACATTGATTGATTTCTTTTAGTTTTTAGTTCTTGGTGTTTTAATAAATAAAACTGGTGACTATTTTCCATATCAATGACTTCGCCGGAATGTTGAAGTTTTAAGCATGAAGAAATGCTAGAACTATTTAAGGGTTTTTAGTGCTTTAACGGGCAGTTTGTCCTCAGCAACAGAACGGGCTAATATTTCACCCAGTGATTAATTTTTGGCAGTGTATTTTAGTAAAGTATATGTCGCCTCTTTAGAACTACTTCAAACGGAGTTAAGTTATATTTGGAGTATATTAATGTCAAGCATGTGGACTAATCAAACGTGATTAATAAGTCGTGACGGGAAAGAACCTTTGCAGCTTATCATTTTAACCTCCGCATCATATCTAGGCCATATAATTCTAGCAATATCGATTGAGCCTTCCTGTACGACTCACGTTAAATAAGAATCCTGTAGCGATCTATTATAATGCCAACAAGGTTCAAAAGATTAATGTTTAGCTAGCTCTTCTCCATGGGGGGTTATCCGTCAACCACTGTGTCCCCGGACGCATGCCAGCGTTACCTTTGAACGCTGGTAAAATTTATAATAAATATTATCACTTTTAAAAAATTTCAAATATTTATCTTTGATTTAAGATTTTTGGACAAATTGTAACATCCCAGCAAAAACTTGGTAATGACTTGCAATTACTGAACAACTTACTTTTCAATGACTACTTCTTACCATCTGCATTACATAGAAGTAGTTGAGTAATGGCTGACATATAATCTGTTACATAAGTACTTGTTTATAAGTTGATTATGGAAATTTATAATTCATTCATAATAAATTGCATCTACGGTTTAATTTTTTTCAAATCTAATACAAATTGGTTTTTAATATTTATTCTTACAATTTGTTTTTTTTTTTTTTATTACACTGAAATAAAAATGCTTCATATATTTAATGAATCATTTTCATAAAAAAATTTTCCTTGGGTAAATGAAAATTTTCATAGTCTAAATGGAATTTCATAGTTAGAATGAAGTATTTTCGTTAAAATCGCTTCATTGGATTTCGTAATTACGTTAAAAATTTTCATTGGATATATGAAAACTTAAGTTTGTCCAAGTTAAACAAAAAATTTTAATTGGGAACATAAAAAAACAATATACAAACATAACTATATTCATAAATTAATACAAAATTATAGTTTCCTTAAAAAAATGTTTAATTGTTAATTAAAAAAATGTAAGATTTAATTATTTCATACATCTAATGTTACATGTTTGCCATTAATTTTATGAAATCAAAAAATGTTTTTATAAAAGCAACATATTTCAATAATTGCCTTCATAAATTTAAATTTTCATTATGACAATAAAAATGTCATTTTAGTAATGAAACAAAAACTTTCAATCCACTTTCAATCAGCGTTTTTATTGTTATTATGGATAATTTAATCTCATATTTACGCTCTTAATAATTGAGTAAAAAACATAGTTTTTTTATGCAAAAACTACAATGCCCCAGTAGACAAGCTGGTAGTGAGCTAGTCTATCAGCACCGAGGTTGCGCGATCGAATCCCGCCAGAGGCAGAAAAAAAAACAAAGTAAAAAAAAAACAAAGTAAAATAAAATAAGAAAAAATAGAAAAAAAAATAATTAAAAAAAAATAATAAAAAAAAATTTTTTTTTGAGTCATTATTTAAGTCCCTATTTGTAAGCGAATGTGGTAATGACTTATTTAACTCCCTATTTGTAAGCGAATGTGGTAATGACTTATTTAACTCCCTATTTGTAAGCGAGGGTGGTAAGTACTTGCCTCCAATGACATCACCGTGTTAAAATAATGAGTTAAAATGCCAATGTATAAGTAGTGATGAGTCGTTATATTAGCTTTTTAACCCATTACTTTGCAATGTAAGTTTTTGCTGGGATCTTAAAAACTGTTCGAAAATTCGAAAATAATTTTAAAAATATTTGTGAAAAATTTAAATATAAAAAAAAAAAAAAAAAAAAAAAATGTATATGGGGGATTTCATGTCAAGTGACCCAACTTTTGAAATCGATGTCTTCCGGCTCGCATCCCACTAAGCGACCAAAACTACCTAAAAGGAAAATACATAAGCTTTCTTTTGAGCAAAAAAAAAAAAAAAAAAAAAAATTTTAAAAATTAAAAAAAAAAAAATTTTTTTCGAAAGCTTGAAGAAATAGCTTTCTAATTTATTTGGGACGAATTTTGCTAACACCAATAGATAATAAGTTACATGGATGAGAAAGAACACCGGTTTGGCCAAAATGTCAAATTTTGATCCCCTCTAACTCAGAAAATTTTTGACCGATCTTGTTGAAAATTCGTGTCTAAACTACTATCCAATAAGACTAACCTTGGTGCAAATTTCATCCAAATCGGAAGACATCGATTTCAAAACTTGGGTCACTTGACATGAAATCCCCCATATATATATATACATATATAGTACATATATATAAACGTTTGTGCCGCGTATGTGCAAGAACCGCTGGATGGATTGATACCAAACTTGGACAATAATCTTAGTCGGCAGCTAGGGTTGTCTTAATTTTCATCCCGCGCTGTTGTCGTGATATTAAAATTTTTTTTATTTATCGTACGATTTGGAATTCACAAAATATGTTTATTAAACATAAATAAGTTTCCTCATAAAATGTTGACCCGGTAGATAGCGATAGTTATTAACAAAATTCTCCAGTATTTAATTTTTTATTTTTTATTTAGCAAATCCGGAACAGCGCCGGGACCATACATCTAGTATTTTATTAAAATCATTAAATTTTTAATTTTCTTATTTGATTTTACGAATAAAAATTTTTTAAAAGTGAAATTTTCTAAAAAAAAAAAAAATTAAATATGTAATTCGATTTGATTTCCAAAATTTGGAAAAAAAAATTTTTTTTTGTCACATTTTTTAAATTGCATAATTTTTGTTACAACAGTTAAAATATTGAGACTTAAAATATATGTGTATTGAAAATAAACTTTTAATGATAACAATAATTAGTAGTGTGGTTATTTTATTGAAATGTTAATGGGTTTTAATCATTTAATTATTTTTATGAAGAAAGGAATTTTACAACATGAAATTAATTAAAATTTATTGATAATTTTTCATTCTTGACTGAGCTGGGAATTGAACCCAGGTTTTTACGGACAGTTTGCCCTGACTTGTTTTGATTGTTACCATACAATTCATTCAGAGATAACTTTAAGAATTTTTTCTTAAAATTTTAAAGTTATAATTAGGGAAGCAACATCGTTCCGAAAAACATCGATATTTAAAAACATCGATGTTTCCACGATAAGTATCGATGTTAAAAAACATCGGTAAAAACACGATACATCGATGTTTTAATTTTTTTTCTTATTATTATTGAAAGATTTAATATGTACCCAACAAAGAAGTCAGTGAAGTAAACTTTTGTGGAATTTTCTTGACAAAATGACATGAAATGCAAAGTATTTTAAAATAAATATTATATAATTTCAGTAAAAAAAAAACATTCTAATTAACAACTGCATGGAACTTTGCGCGTGTACTTTTTTTAACAATAGCAAAAAAATTAAAAATGCAATTCTTAATATTTGTCCATGCCCTACACGATTTTACCTTGGGAGAACTGATATATGCAAAAAATTAAAAAACTTATAACCCTATTACACAGTCTTCAAAATTGTTTTAACATTTCTTTAGTTTACAATATGGGAACCACATACATATGTATATGTAGTTATGTAATGCATATTATGCAGGTATGTACATACATATGTACGTACTTTGTACACGGCGAGAAAAAACATGTTTAAATATGGTCACCTCCAAAAAAACTATTTTTAAAGAAAATTTTGAACATATTATGTTTAATTTTACCATATTATTGTTACCGACAACCATATTATTGTTAAATTAGTCATCCATAAAGAAGCCACAACCATATTATGGTTGTGCTTCGTTGTGTATTGGTTGTCGATGACAATAATTTGATTAAATAAACCATAATATGTTTACAATTTTATTTAAAAATAGTTTTGTTGAAGGTGACCATATTTAAACATGATTTTTCTCTAGGTATACGGCCATACTTTGAAATACACTTTTTCATATTTTTAAATGAAGGGTTTAATTGAAAAAATAAATATTTAGAATGATAAAAATATTATGAAAAAAATTTAAATAAATGAAAATATTAAATAGGCGATGTCGATGTTTTTTAGTTTTGACGGCGATGTATCGCCGATGTATCGTCCATCAAAACATCGATGTTATCATCGGTGCTTATGACCAATAGATCGATGTTTTCTAAACATCGATGTATCGTTTGCATCCCTAGTTATAATTCAATTTCGACTATCGGTTGTTAAGTCGGTTATAATTTATTTTTCAAAATTATGAAGAAAATAAGAAAATTATTAGAAAAATAAGCAAACTACGAGTAGTTTGAATTCTTTAGTAAATTATATAATTTTTATTTTTCGAAATTAAAACTTTGAAGGAAAAATTTAAATATTTATTTTTTTTTTCATGGAATTTCAAGACTAAACTCTTTAAGCATCTTTTTAAGAAATTTTGAACTGCAATTCAAAGTTGAGTTTTTGTTTAGTATTTTTTTTATATGTTCTGCAAAAAAAAAAAAAATAAGAATTTATTTTAAAATTTTAAGGAATTATATTTTTTTAAAATTCCTAATTTAGAACTTTAAAATTTTTTTTTAAACAAACAATATTTTTTTCGTTGGTCGTTTCATATAACCAAAAAAAAAATAAATAGCTTTTAGTGCAGAACATTTTATGGCCGGGCTTGTCCTGACAAAAATTTTTTATAGTACGTTTTCACTTACGTGTTTTGGGCCACAAAACTTGTTTTGCTACTTCCCAGCAAAAACTTACATGGCAAAGAAATGAGTTAAAAAGCTAATATAATTACTCTTCAATACTTATACATTGGCATTTTAACTCATTATTTTAACATGGTGATGTCATTGGAGGCAAGTACTTACCACCCACGCTTACAAATTGGGAGTTAAATGAATCATTACCACATTCGCTTACAAAAAGGGAGTTAATATAAGTCATTACCACGTTCGCTTAAAAATAGGTACTTCACACTAGTATCAACAAAATTTTATTTGACAAACAAATTGTGTTTTTAATTTAATTTACTTTCTAATGCAAAATTTGACTACCCCGCATTAAGGACATATTCATACCCAATAAACCAGAGAACGATATGATTGCAAAAACGATATGATATTTACATGGAAAAACGATATTACAAAGAAAGGTACAATTTATATACTATCGGGATACAAGATCGATATCATATATTATAATTATATAACCAAGACGATATCGTTATAATATTATTTGGTTGATTGGGAGTTGTAGTTTTTATTCAAATTGTTTATAATAAAATACATATGAAAATCAATTAAGTATTTAAATTTTCACATTCAAATCTATTACAACTAGTTCTCCATTTATAACAAATAAAAAAAAAAAAAGTGTAAGAACAAATATGTTTTTAAAATCAATTTAAATAAATCAAACCTTAAATGCATTTTATTATGAATTAATTATAAATTACTAAGTTACTTCTATGTAATGCAGATGGTATGAAACAGTCATTGAAAAGTAAGTTGTTCAGTAATTGCAAGTCATTACCAAGTTTTTGCTGGGTTGTTTTCCCATACATTTTTCCTGTTCGAAAAACTTAAACAAAAACTAGTTTTTCTCCAACACATGCCGTTATTGTCGGTGCAACATTGCATTGCTTCTATGATTATGAATACAACCCTAGGCTAACCATTTACATATAGTGATTACCCAGTTAAAACTTCGCCTACAAAATAATGTGCGAAAAAAAGTAGAAATACTACTTACAACTCTACTAAAAGATCCAATGAATTTTACAAGGGATGTCCTAAGATGAACGCATTAAAAAGTAAGGCATTATTTTTTATCTACATACATCTGAAAAGTAAGTAGTTATAGAATACAGCTACTAAATAATAAGTGAAAGAAGCTATAAATTTTAAAAAAGTAAGCTTATTAAATAGGTATATGAAACTCTAGCTGATTTTTGTGTACCGTTAAAATAGTATCGGGTGATTCATCGTGAGATTTGATTTATAATGTAAAATTAAACACATAAATTTTATAGTGAACTTAAAATTTTTATTATCGGTTAAAAGAACAATTTATGGCATTTACTGTTTAAAAATGATGGCATATAAATTTTTGCCATGCCTCTTTCGAGCATAGCGACTGGTATCTCGCAAATAACACGAGTAATGTGCCAAAGTGTCAATCGTAGCTGGCTTATTCCTGAAGCCCTCAGACTTTACATATCCTCAGAGAAAAAAGTCCAAAGGTGTTATATCGTAAGATCTACGTGGCCAATTTACCTTAGCAAAACGTTAAATTAAGTGCTCACCAAAATGATTTCTCAATAAGGTCATTGTTTCCTCGCTGTATGGCTCGTAGCGCTATCTTGTTGAAACCAAAGCTCACCGAGACCATGCGCTTGAATTTCAGGAAGCATATATTTCGTTAACATGGTTCGACAACGGTTACCATTGACGGAAACATTTTGATATTCCTCATTTACGAAGAAATATGGACCAATGATTCTACCAGCCCACGTAAACCGTTGAATTCTTGTGGTTGCTTATCAGCCCAAATATGGCAATTTTGTTTATTAACATATGGATTTAACCAGAAATTTGCTTCAGCACAGAACAAAATTTCAAAATAAAACAACGGATTTTCATTGAGTTTTTCCAGAGCCAAATCATCCCCTAGCACAGAACCTACTCTCGTTTAGTGGCCACTCACGGCTAAAGAGGGTAGACACCTTGGCCATAGCACAAAGCTAAAATATGTTTAAATGTTCCCAATATGGTCTTCTATTGCACTGGTAATAGAATCATAAATTAAATAGAGTTTTTAAGATGTTATTACTTATTGTTATTTTCTACTAAGAAAGATCCAATAAACAAATTAAAAGTTGAAAAAAAAAAAAAAAATCACGATACTGAGCCAAGACAAATCAGTTTGACATAGCTCACGCTTGATCTTAAAAAATCACATTGAAAATCAAACCTCATGATGAATCGCCCTTTACTTAAAAAATAAATGGAAATTCCATGCCAAAAAAAAAAATAGGTATTCCACACAAACTTTTTTTGCTTTCATTTTTGTATACAACATAAATGCCAAATTGATTTCGAAAAATTCGAAGACAAAAGCCTCTGCAACATAATGAAAACGCTTTGATCTGTTTTGCGCAAAACGAGTGCTTTGCTTATAGTGGAAACATAATTTTATTTTATTTTTTAGAACTTTTCGAATTCAAATGTTCGAATTGTGAGTTAAAATTTGATACGTTGATTTGTTATAATATCCTTTAAAAAGCACTTACTAAAAAAAATAAAGAATTATATGTAATACAAAATATATGCAACTTTTTTTGCTTACTTCATTAAATAAAGTTATTTAAGCATAAAAATTAAGTTTTAGTCTAGCACTCTTTACAAAATTATGTTAAAAATTCGATCCACATAATATTTTGTTAAACTACTGATTCCAACTTCATCTTAATTACATACTCAATATTTTTTTTCAAGTGTTTTTCGTTTTTAATTTGCATAAATCTATACAAAACGAGAAATTTTTAATTCAAAAGAATCTCATTAAACACTATCGAATTCTGTAAAATCATAAACAAAATTAAAAATTTGCATTTTTCATCTCTCTGGCATACATTTTTATGTTTTATGGTATTTTTTGTATTAAAAAGTGCTACAACTTCATGTTGGGAATTTTCTTCTTCTTATTTACATTTCTGCCACTTTCAGCATCATTTATCCTTAATATTAAATATTAGTTTTTAAAAGAGACGAGCGTGTATGTTTGTTTGGTATTTATATTTGGTCTGGGCCCTTGTAAACTATAACACACATATAGAGATAATGTTCTATCTTTACATTAAACTTTATCCATTATTTGGCTGCTTTAACTTTTGAATTTTAAATAATGTACACTACTTTAGTTTTAAATGGCGCCAAAAACGAAGAAGAAAACACAAGTCACTTCACTTCCGTATTTTTTATTTTTATTTTAGTTTCGAGTTTTTTTTTCTTTCTTGATATTCTTCATTTTACTTTCATAGTGAAAAGGCTAAATTTATGTTTGATAATTAGTGGTGAGTTCACGGGGTAGTATCACTTTTGGTATCTACTGACATGGAACACTGTCTTATACTTAGAAAGTACGGCGTTTGGGAGCCGGACTCTGTGATTACTTACACAGCTGAGATGACGAAAAGAAGATGGAGGAAGAGGGCGTAGGACAAAATCTCTATCCTCCAGTGGCGTAAGGACACCTTTAACGTATTAAATGATATCTCTGGCATAAGACTGGAGCGGATGTTCAACTCCGTTAGAAGTTCGGGTTGGTCCTGGTTTTGGTTCGGTAGGTGCTCTGTTTAATGAAACTCCATAGTATTTCAATGGATCATTGGGTCTAAAAGTGTCAAATAAGTACGGAGTGCCTTTTCTACCTATCCTAACCTTAGGGGGATTTTGTTACACTATTGGGGAAAACGAGGCACAGCCTGAAGTTAAGTAAGTAGTAGTATGGAGAAAGTGCACTATTAACATTTTCTTTAATACATTTTTACTAATTACGAGATAATACAAAATAAGGTTAGGTTACAGTGAAATGGATGGGAGGTTCCATCACCCATGCCCATATGGGTACACACCTACCCAATTCGGCATGTTCTGCTCGCTAAAGGGAGAGTTTCTCCTTCCATAAGTCAAAACCCGTTTCAATACTAACTTAAGAATAAAGTCGCCTCAATATTCAGGTTGGCCCAAATAGAACCTATCAGTAGTAGTTGTTGGTGTTCTTGGAAATAATCAATTTTCCGCAACGACGCCAAGTTGATAACACTGAACATCGATCGCATACGATATAAGGACACTACACATACGCTAAACAAGATCAGGTAATTATTTAAGTACTTGTGTTCGTCATCTCACAATCGTTTTGTATCGTATTTAGTTTGTGTTCAAATTTACAAACACAATTTCTTTTATAGTTTGTATTTTTGTATAGAATATGTTTGTTCATGGCAAAATACGGTACGGTACACTGACATAACGTAGCTTGTGTTTTTTTCGAACTCTGGGTCTAATGTAGTTTTGCTAAACTTTAATCAGAGTTGGCAAAATGAGCTTTCAAATTGCAAACAACTTGTTGTAGTGTTTTATAATATTATTAGAGCCTTATATTATTAAAGTCTAAGGTACAGCTTATCAAAACACGGCAAAAACATGACACGGTAATTACTCACGATAATAAATTCGAAAGGCCAGTTTTGTTGAAATCTGATGGCAAGTTCTGTTACCTAGGCCATGCATTCGACATTACAGTAGAATTTTCCACAAATTTGCAAAACTTTGCGTATGCGTTTATTCAAAACTTATATTACCACATTTTAACCACACTCACTTTTTATGCCTTTCGATTGTTTAGCACTATCAATCTCCAAAAAAGTACCTCTTGTCCATTTTAGTACCTTTCCATCTTTTGATCTGACTCTTTCAACTTTAACTATTCAAGTGTATATGTTTTTCAATATGTTAATGTGTGTTTGTGTTAGTATTTACCACGCTGTGAGCTCATTATCTCCTTAGTACTTACTCTACTATACTCAAAAATATGGAAGCAGTATGAAAATAAACACTTTAAATACATAAACGTACAAACATACCAACACTTGCACTCTTACATGAAGCCTAATACATAGTGCGTAACAAAAAAATAGCCACACCTTTCAAAACCAGTAATTTATTTAAAAGGTTAAGTAAAATCTGCTCCTCTCTCATGCAATTTGCAACAGACCTATTGCTGGTTCTCACTAGAGATAAGCGATATTTATGTACCTGTGATTTAATCACTGTTACTGAAAAATCACGAATCACAGTGTGCGGGTAATAGCGTTTTTTGAATGCAATGGCGAATAATGTTGCTGTTCCTTTCATTCTATTTTCTACCTTATTAGTATTTTTTGTAAGCCAAAGTTTATTTATTCAAGTATGTATGTATATGCAAGTACACAGCTTTGAAAGCTCTTACAATTTGTTGTTGTTTCTTTGCAAAGTACTTACAAAAGCTCTTGCGAAAGCTCGCTCATTGTACATATAGCTTGGACGCACTTGCTGTAGAAAAACTAAAAACTGACAAACCGTGATCATAATCACAGTTTTAAGGAGCAGTGATTTTTAAATCACGTTCACTAATCACGATGTTCCTTAAAAATCACGGGATCGCTCATCTCCAGTTCTCACTATTGCCATAATTGCCATATTGTGAACTTTCGGTACATGAAAAGAAAATCAGACTGTAATAATAAATAAACAGATACCTTGGAAGATATTGCCTCTAGTTTTTGGTTAACGTGTCAGAGTTATGGTCAATGACTACAATATTTATGTTAACATAAAAGTTGATGCTGCTTTATTTTGCCACGATAATAAAGTTTTTTTTTTGGAAATTTATGCTGGTTAAGACGATTTTCGATAATGAATTTGTCTAAACATTTAAATTATTTCAGTCCCACATGATTTTTTGTTACTCACTGTTCAAGCTCATATACTTTTTATACATCTTTACTAAAATACTATCAAGTACACATCTTCATGTTTGTACATTAGGACTGTCCCAATAGGTGGAGTGCTTAAAATCTTCCAACGAATGTAAAAGATAAAAATTAAGTCTGACGTTCTGACAGGCTACAAGGTTTATTTTTTGGAACTTGTTCCAAGTGAATTCCCGAGTAACCCATAATCACAGAAGGGCATCCTGGGGCTTACAGGTCTAAATGCCCTCAATTACACGGATGAAAAATAATTCCACAGCCCACAGCCACTCAGGGTTATTCGAAAAGTTGGATAATGTTAAGAAGCTCAGCACACTTTTCGGATTTTCTGTTAATATGTATACCCAAGACGAAAGTCATGCGAATTAATACAACTAACACTAAGCCAATGAAAATCGGTGAATAGTCAATCAATGATATATCCTCTGCGTTATATGGCCAGTGTGATAACATCACAAGTGAATCTAACGGAGAATATTGAAATTGTAAATAATGTCCGTTCCCTCTTCAGCTCTTAGAAAAAATTTTAAGATTGGCATATATCACGAAAATCAAAATACTCAACGCAAGTATTCAGCCTGATTGCGGTTGGCGTTGGTGTAAACTCCTAAGTCGCTTTTTTGTAGTAGATTAAAGAACACAGACTGTGTGTTACTTTAATCTATTACAAAAAACGACTATAATTTATTACAAAAAGCAAACCATAATCATGCTTATTACATCAGTGATCCTATAGGGATGCAAAACTTGGAATGTACAGGGTAGAGAGAGAGTTCCAAGTGCTGCGGGCACTTTATAAACCGATCCTTATATTTTGGCGTAGCGATCCTAAATAAAGCTCTTTGGGCTATTTCCAAACAAGAGCCCGTCCTTACAGAAATCCGGTGCAGCAAGTTGATTTGTGGCCTGAATTAGAAAACCGCAAAATTGTTTTACTCGAACCGAAGAAGAGGTCGATGATCAAACACATGTACACCAATTGTAGATGCAGAGGTCATAGAAGCAGGTTAAACATGACGCTAAATAATAACATTGGCTAAGTTTACAAATTAAAGTGAAAAGAGTTTGTAACGGTTCAGAGATCCTTTTAGAAATATCGATAACATGTAAGTAATTTCTTTACATATGTATCATTTGAAGAATGTGGCAATGTCTAAGATTCTCCTATCATTCTTGAAGTAGTCTACGGCGTTCGTTTATATCCTGTCGAAAATACTGAGTTCTTTTCTTTGTTTTGTATTATACAACTCATTCTAATTAAATTGGACTAGGGAATTAGTCCAAAAGTGAAGTAGTTGACATAAGTCTGTATTTTGACAGGGTGATTTAAACATTTTATTGAGGACCTATATTGACATATAGGTCCTCTGTCCTCTTGAAATATCCTAATCATCATAACTCAGCTCTCATATTGCGGCCGGTTTTGGCTTTCCCCACAACTATCCCCCATTACTCTATATTACAAATGCGGGTGATCCAAATTCTTACTCCCATTGTTCGCATATCCTGGAAGTTTGTGGGCTGTAGTCAAAAATAAGGTTTTGTGTCCGTTTCTGATCCATTTCGAGAACATGAACTTTCTGTCGAGGTCTTTGTGCTTTGATGTTTTTGACAAAATCCTCGCCATTAATAAGCTGTAACAGCTCTGCACTGTTCCGCTCATCTCTTTAATTTCTGCTTGGTCCAAATATTCTTCGTTTTTTTTTTTTTTTTTTTTTTTTTTTTTTTTTTTTTTTTTTTTTTTTTTTTTTTGAAAAGTCCATGTCCAATACATTAAAAAAAAACACACCAATGTAGCGATCTGTCAAATCATATTTTCCAGCCGTCTGGGAATAAGTTCGTGTCATGAAGGATTGTTTGGCATAAACTATAAGAAATTCAGAAGTTTTGAAATTAAACATGAGCTTACCGCTCCTATTTATAATGAGCAGCTAGAATTCGTAATGGACCAAAGTTCTGATCAATAGGTACACAGAAAAAAATAAAAATCGATTCCAATTAAAACATTTCTGATATTTATTAAAAACTTAATTAAATTTGCACCAGTAAACAAATTACTAGCATCTTCATTCACTTGATTAAACGTTTAATTCGCTTGATTACATTTTTAATTAAAACTGATTTTGTTTTTGATTAATGCTTTAATTGGTGTAACATTTTGGAGAATTTTTTCTGTGTAACTATAGTCCTCATTGTAAATTCCTAGCAAGCAGATTTTTGATAAAAGTTTTGATTTGAATAGGAATTGTTTAATAATACATTTCGAATTTGAATACAGTCTCTGGCACTGTTAACGTTGCTTATGAATACGCCCAAGTCCGTGTCCACTCCTTTAAAATAATAGATTTTCTAAAACATTGGATATCAATAGTATAGGAAGCTTAGCAAATATTTTAACAAATGTACTTTCAACATTTCTTTAATCGAAATCGCATACATTAAAAGACAACTTTTTTCATTTATTTAAACGGGACAATCCTAATTAACATTTATATTTAGATCTCCATACATCACATGTTTACTTAGGTAGGTTTTTTTCCACAACACTTTCCATAAAATTTTTATCATCTAAGATTTATGTCATTCTATTCCTTTGTAAATGTTTAATGTTTGTGTTGTGAAAGCGAATGTGTCTTTAAGTGCGTTTGTGTGTGTGTATGAGTCGAATAGTAAATATTTTATAATTAGAAGACACTTTATTATTTTGAATTTACTTAGACACACACACACACACACACACACACACTCAAACCATAAACGTCCTAACAAATCGCATGTTTTTTCAATCTTTAGAATTATTTAGGAAGTGTGTCGGTGTGTGTTAGTTTGTCTCTGATGTGTAAATTTACACAAGAATTTGTAACGTTGAACTCTTGCGTAAAGTTGCAACCAAACAAAATAAACAAAAGGAAAACAAGAAAAAAAAGAATCCAAAAGCCGCAATAAAATTTGAAAAAAAAATATTTTTTTCTGATATAACCCATAATCGGTGTTATGTTTAGCAGACGACTTTTTACACAACTTTTTGACCGAAAACTAAAAAATTTTAAAGTTTGACAAAATCAAAAAGTTTAAGAAATTTATGGCTTAAGATAAAAACATGTAAGCTATGCCGAATCTTATATACCCTTCACCATGGTTCGATAAGAACAGAAAGTTATATAAATGCAGCTCTTAAGATATAAATAAATCTATCTTGTGCCACGCCCACTTCTCCAATTCCGCTTTATGCCTGTACCTAATTTGGAAACTTTGTCTCTTGCCATTCTCCAGATACACAGAAATAAATCCATAATGTCTGCAAGGGAGGGGCCACGCCCCCTTCTCCTATCCGGTTTTTATTTTTAGAGAGGTGTTTCTAATTGGTAAACCAGCTATGTGTACGAAATTTGGACAATTTTCTCTTAACGATCTTTAGATGTAAACAAATCTATTTTGCCCACTTCTGCACACCCGCCCACATTTTGTGGGATGTTGTCTAATGATAACCAAGATGCTTTCACCTAGTGCTCCAGATATACAGAAATCTATGATGTCTTTGTGTGTGAAGTGCCACGCTAACTACACCAACCCTTCCCGCATTTTGTCGGATGTAGTGTGTATTGATAACCAAGATGATTGTACCTAGTTTGGAAACTTTGGATCTTGCCTTTCTCCAAATATCCAGAAAGGAATTTGTGAGTAAAATTTGACGCAGTGTTTTGTTCATATCTCACACATTTGTGGACCGATCAGGCTAAATTTCAATAGCAAATAATTTCGGACAATATGTGACATAAATAAATAACTACCAAGTCCCCATCATAACTGGGGTATTCGGCAAACCCATTTCAACGGACAGAGGGACATCGTTAAATCAACCTTAAAGGACCCAGAAGGAATATACTTTCCTAGCTAGCATTTTGTATTATAGTCGCTTCTTTTAGGAATCAGCTTCAAGAGCAAAATAACCGCATATGAGCTTATTTTTCGATCATTAATGATACTCTCGTTGTGAGAAAATGGTACCCTACCGATAAATCACCTCAAAGAATCATTTGGAATACGATTTTCTGATTCCTTTTTAAGCATATGAATGAATCATATGTGAATCATTTTCCAATCTCTCTAGTGATAAATCAGTTTTAAATTCAAAACGCTTAGAAGTCATTATATGAACATATAAATGAATCATATACGAATCCTTTTTAAATCGCTCAAGTGATAACACACAAAAAACTAATAATTTTCTCTAATCACCAAATTTATACCAAATTCATCATATCAAGCAAACAAGTGAGTTTATTTTGCCCCTATTACCAAAATTATTATATTGATTACCAAAAATTTTAAAATTTAGAATATTTTTTTTCAATAAATGATATTTTTAATTTTAATTATAAAAATTATCAAAAAAAAACTTTGCCATTTCAAACAATGTGTTAATTTATTTAATTAATTATTGACAATTCCCAGCAACAATTCTACAAGTTAAAATTATTTGTTTTTAAACGAAAAAAGTCAATTAAGATTTTTTGTTATTTGATTAAAATTTTAATTGAAAATTTATTTCAAAACAACTAAAATGTTAATTAAATCAAAATTAAATTTTTAATTTTCTTTTAACAAAAAAAATAATTGATTCAATTATAACATTAATTAAATTCAAATGCTTTTTAAACCATTTTTTTAATTGATAAAACACTTTTTGCTGTGTATAATTAATATACAGTAAAGGCCTGCATAAATGTATTCGAAAATCAAACACACAAACAACAAAAATCAAATGTGTGAACAAAACGTTTGTGTACAACTGCAATGGCAAATGGTATGCGGTACCGTCCGTCGCACAATTTAAGAAGTGTTGCGAGGGTACAAGAATTCAAAGAAATGCTCTTCAGACAGTACTTGTGTCTTTCAAAACTTTTCAGTACAGTAAAATAAAGTTTTGCCTATACAACTAGAATTTAAAAATTACCACGTACTATCTGCTACTACCTCTTGTCTTAAAATATTTTAAATCAATGCCAGGCTTTGAATACCATTTACATAAACCACAACTTGTTTGTCTTTTTCGAAAAAAATATGGTCCAATTATCTTTTTAATAGTTATTCCTAGGGCATTCATTTAATCGGGCTTTTGCTTTAATCGGCTAATCGCTCGATTAATTAACCGAGGTTTTGGTTTAATCGGTTAATAATCGGTTAATTTTGATATTGATCGGTTAACCGATTAATAAAGTTTTTTTTTATATATTAAATAATTTCAATATACATATAAAAATGCATAAATCATTTATTATTTTGAGTTTATTAGTAAAAAAAAACAATAACATAACAATTCTTGAACTAAGACAAGCAAACAAAAGTAATTCAAAAATATGTAATACATATTTTTTAATTAATACATACATAAATATTATGTCGTAATTAAAAAATAAACTATAAGATTATTTTATTAGTTATTTCAATAGTTTAAGGAGATCTTATAAAATAATCTTTTAGAAAAATAATTTATTTTAAATGTTTAGGACTTAAGCGATTTTTTTCTTTTGTTTTGATAAAACTTGACTTGGAAAAAATTCTTTTACTTATCGTTGATGTTGGCGAAATTGAAAGCAGCACAGAATGCAGAATATCTAATATCTCAGTCTTTTTTCTGGGTTTCTCTAAAGTTTAAGCATATAAAATCTTCAATTATGCCATTAGAGTCCTGTTTTAATTTTTTTACATTTTTAATACTTCTTATTGTTTCGGTTAATTCTGTCAAAAGATTGATATGAGAAGAAACAAATAATTAAACACATACATATAAAAAGTACGTGTAATAAAAAGCTGTTGTTATTTAAAATGAAGATCACTGAACACCTTCTTTGTTTGTAGGTAAAAAATATTTATTAAACACATACTTTTTGTATATGAGACGAAACAAATAATTAAAAACACAAAAACATGTGTTTTAATACTACAAAAACTTAAAAATTTTGCTACATCGGTTAATCAGTATAATCGTTAATCGAAAATAGCAAATTTTAAATTAACCGATCAGTTAATCGGGTAGTTATTCATCGAAACCGAATGAATACTCTAGTTATTCCACACCATACTGTACATCTAAGTGGGTACATTTGATGTTCAATAATAATTCTTGGATATTTTTATTGAGGTGACCATTGAGGTGAAAATTGGCCTCATCGCTCAATATTCAATATGATCTTTGTGTCTGAGTAATCGAATGCTGACTTTCAAAATAAAATTAAACAACTTTGGTTTTTTGTTCTGTAATAAGTCATAACCATCATAAATTTCTCATATTTTTTAAAGTTGGTTATAAACAAAAAACTAAACCAAAAATTTTTTTCACTTTTTTAATCATAAAGTTCATTATGCTCCACCCTGTCAATATGTATGTTCTGGGTCATTGAGTAATTCTAAGGGCCATTATTACAACTTGCCGGTTGTTAAAAGTAGGATGTTGTCGGTCGTATACCACGTTATTTATTATTTCAACTTTATTTTAACCTAGCCCGGTAGGACGAGCTTGCCTTTAACTTATTGCTCACTTTAGTTTAAAGCAAAGTTGTAATAGTGAAAAACGTTTTATACGTAAGACAAAATCCTACCTTTAACTATCGGCAAGTTGTAATAGTTAATTTTGCCATGTCCATATGTTCGTTTGTCTATCCGTCTGTTGAAAAAACGCTCTCTTTCAAAAGACTTGACAGAAAAGATCAATATTGGTGTCGAATTTTTCTAGTTCTCCTAAGCATTTTGGGATTAAAAGAAAGCTCAATCCGCTCAGTAGGACCAGAGCTATGAACCCAAATGTGGAACAATCTCCCTAAAAATTTATATATCTGTTACAAAAAGTAACAAAAATTTCTCATAAAATTTTGCTCAAATTCCTTTTATATAAATGAAAATTCGTGAAAATCGATCCGCAATCAACCACAGGCCTCATATAATAAAGCCCACTGTTTTTGGAAATCGCTCGGGCAAATTTCGTGAAGATCGGTTCGTAATTTACTATATGGGCATTTCCTCCAAATGGTCAACCAGGCTGGAAAAATGAAATGTTGATAATCTTCGTGTTTTATTGTTTATAATTATTAAAAAAAAAAAAAGTCTATGTTTTTATAATAGAATAGTATATATGCTATCACCTGTTTTACTTGAGGAAATTGGACTGGAAACTGGAAAATTTAATATTTTCATTTTAAGCTACTTCTGAAGACATTTTTATATTTAATTATTTTACATGCAAAAAAATTAGTTATGTTTGCACTCTTTCTTTAAAATATCTCTATAACAATCAATTAAGAAGAGAAAAGTATAAGGAGAGAAATAGGTCGATTAACAGTTAATTAACGGTTAAAACATATGGAAAAATCGTACTTTCGCGACCGGTCCTTAAGCCAAATAAACAAAAACCAATAGAGATATTTTATTGTGTAAATTCTGGATAAAGACCTACATTAATACGCTTTTTAAATAAATTAATCACGTTTGAATATTCCGTTCCATTTCGCAGATTTTTACATTTCACTACTGTCAGCCAAAGTTGACTTCTATTTCGCGTACGTTCGTGACCACATGTTTTGTAACTATCATTATGAAAACTTAAACTCGACGAAATCCATCTTTTGCACTAAATAAAAAGCTACCAAAATGCTATCGAATAGCAAAAAAATGCTAGGAAAAGTTTTGTTTTCTATATTATTTGTACATCCTTAGCGTACGAACGTACGTTCGTGACCCCAGAAAATGCCCATATGCCCCATATAAAGTCCACTCTGGAAAATGATTTAAAAATGACTTTAACCATAACAAATGCACTATGGTAAAATTTGGCCCAATTAAGTTTTATATGGCTATAAATAACATCATGTAACTTTGTGATAATTGGTTCATAATTGTTCATAGGTCCCATATAAAGAGGCCTTCCGAACAGCAATCTAAGAAGCAGTAAATTCAAAAATATCTGTATTGAAATTTGGTCAAATTAAATTTTGTTTAATACTATAAATCACTCTACCGGTATATACATATATATATATAGATCTCTATAAAGCCCATTCCTGAAATACTTGAACTCTCTCGGTGGAGGGTATTAAAGACTCGGCATAGCCGAATATATCACTCTTACTTTTTTAACCTTTAAACCACTTTAACTAAATAATCCTTAACTACTTTTTTAAATTTTAACAATATTATTATTACGAATTTCCCTAAAACTACAGCTTTTTTGGTTAATTAAAAAGATAAAACATTGAAGCATTTTTACACACCCATTTTTACCTCGATTCCTACAGTAAAAGTTTATCAACCACAGGGCTATAAAGTTAAAACACATGTATGTGTGTATGCCATAACTATTGGTTTAACCAAAAATAAAATTTTTTTTGAACACAAATGAATATATCGTGTTTTAACGCAATTAAAAATGTCACACTTTCATTAAATTATTTTAACAAGTCTCTTATTTCTTAAAAAAAAAAAAAATCCCAACAAAATATTCAAATTCTCTTTTTTCAACCAAAAACACTCTTAAATGCAAAAGCAGCTGATGCAATTGCATTTTGAGTTAAACTCAGTTTAATAGTTTATATTCATTTGCTTACACTCACACAGATATTAACATGTAAATAGTAGTTTTCTGCTGTGTATAAGTGTGAGTGCAGTGTGGATGGCAGTGAATTTCATTTAGTGATGACGTTAGTCCATGACTTGTGTTATTATCCTTTTTCTTTTCATTTTTTGCTGTTCGTATACAACAATATTCAACTCGTGCTATTCCACTACAACTAAAACAACAACTATTACATGGACATTTATTAGAAGAGCGTAAGTTTTAAACTGTGTGTATGAGTGTAGTAGGACTGTTAAAGAGTGTGTGTTTATATATGATGTATTTTTGTAAATTTCCTGTTTTTTTTTTCGTTAGTACCAGAGAAGTTAAATCGAAACGGTTTGAAATGGTTCTAAATGAAGGAAAATGGTTATTTTAAGAAACTTGTCTGAATAAACGAAAATTATTCGCTAGCCAATGTCCTTAAATCGGCCTTAGCCGTTTTAGGGTAGACGAACAAATAAAAAACTTAACTAGGGATATTTAAAAAACGGACCAAAAAGTTTATTTAGTATATATGCCAGAATTGGGTACTACATTTTTTATAGTTCTAAAACTCTACATAAGCTTTTTATATATCCTTTTTTATTTAGTTTTGTGGCTTAAATAAAAAAAAATTATATGTTAAAAACGCCTTTTCTAAATGAAAGTAACGTTATGTAGACATTTATCACAAAACTAATTTCTTTCATCAATCGAACTTTGATCTCCTTGAAAAAAATATAATTTTATGTTCCTTATTTAACCTGATCTTTGTAAGTTTTTAGTTTAATTTTTTATGGATATAAAGGCTGATTCATCGTGAGGTTTGATTTTCAATATGCAGATCATGCGTGAGTCATATTAAACTGCTTTGGTATTTTTGTTCAGTATCGTTTGACAAGTCATCAAGGAAAAACTCACATGACCACAGCGTCTCCAAATTGTTCTTTTACGAAAAGTGCTGTTTTACGAAAATCCGCGTTGTGTTCGAACTTACGTTGCGCATAATCGACCTACTGAAAACACTATTGCCAACACCACTCAACAAATTTCCGTATTTCGACTGATGAACGACCCCAAAGTGTACCAAGAGCTTCCATTACATCTATAAAAAACAACGGCATGGTGTTTTATGGACTGGTGGAATCATTGGTCCATATTTCTTCAAAAATGCGGAAAGTCAGAATGCTACCGACAAAGGTAATCGTTATCGCATCATGTTAACAGACATATCTCTGGGGATATGGAAAGTCTGAGGTCTTCAGGAATAAGCCAGCTTCGATTAACTCTTTGGAATCCAACATTTCTCGTTTTTTTTTTTTTTGGTTGGGACCAGCACTCAGTGGATGACCCCTACAAATGCAATGCATTGTGTTGGAACTAGAAAAAAAGGTCATGGGAAGGAGGATAGAGGGAGTAGTGTTTGTAAACATTCGACTTGAAGTTATTCATGTTGAAAGTGAGAGAGAAGACTTCAGCAGGAAGGTTTTTCCACATACGGACAGTTTGGCCAAAAAAACGAATTTTCTCGGCAATGCGTTGTACGATTTACCGGCCAATCGACCACAAAAGGATGGGCTCTTGAGGAAAAACGTGTATTACGAACAAACATACGGGTTTCGAGAATCAGCTCCCTAATTTCATCAGAACACATCCCATTGTAGTAACTATGAAACAGGCAAATACAACCCATTTTGCGACGGTGCTCAATGGAGTCGATAGAATTGGATACCCTACTATCACCAATGTGAACCTTCGCCCTCTCCTGCACAAGGTCGAGAAGCTCCAAAATAGACTTTGAAGCACCGGCCCATACATGAGAGTTGTATTCCATTCGCGGTCGGATATAGGTGGTATAAATAGTAAGGAGATCAGATGGAGTGAATTATATCTTACACCGTTTCAAAAAACCGAGGCACTTGAATGCTTCTTTCGACACCTTAAATATATGTTCTGTCCATCGGACATCACATTGTATCCTCATGCCCAGAACATCAAGAGATTCTGATTCCTCAATGATTATACCACCCATATATACAGATAAGGCTTATTGATCCGTCGCGCGTTTATGTGTCAGCACGCCATATTGAATTCTTCGGGCATTAAAATCGACCCTATTCGCGCGACCCCATTCCGAGACTATATCAAGGTCTCGGCCAAGTGTATCATTCATGTTGCTGTCATCTGCAAAAGAGTAGATAGGGTTGGAAGTTTGACTTAGAAGGTCATTTAGAAAAATAAGAAATAGAGTAGGAGAAAGAACGGAGCCTTAGGGCCCTATTCGCGGGATACCAGCTCGAACGAGTCACTCAAAATTGGACTTCTGAATGGGTCACCTCAGCCGAAGTTATGACCAATATTTAAATGATATAATTTTTAAACAGTAAACGCCATAAATTGTTCTTATAACCGATAACAAGAATTTAAAAATTATGTGTATTATTTTAATTATAAATCAAACCTCACGATGTGTCATCCGATATGAGTACATAGTATTACCTATATCAATACTTTAATATGCCATTCAGACGAAAACTTTTTAGCTTGAAGTACAGTCAAACGCGGTATAACGGCTTTTAGCGCGATACAAAAAAAAAACTTGCTTTCCAAGACAATGTCTTATAATTATATTTAAAAATAAGTCAACTGTTTTCTAAAATTTACTCTAGAGCAATGGTAAAGCCGGTTTTAGTTTAAAGTATACATTATTTTGACCAGGAGTATTGGCCAATATCTTTTGGACTTGTTACTCTGTTAAACATATTTTTACCCTGTTCCACTATCATCTCTAAAAAAAATAAGCGCAAAAGTCTTCGTCTAAAATTTTTACTAGTTACATACGTATTTTTTTTCTTTTTGTTAATGACCAAATTAATATTTCAAATATAAATGTATGGTACAAGTGAGTTTGAATGTATGCACGTAAATTTTTTGTTATTCGAAAAATAAAATTAGTGAAAAATATATTTTTGGTTAAGTACAATCAGGGTCTAAAAAGTACAATTTTTTACTGAATTAAATACTATTTCAAAAATGTCATTTATCATCCCTGGGAAGACGAACAATATTCTGAGAGCGAAGATGAAGAAATTGAGAATTATGTTTTTTTTTAAATTTTTGTTGTTTTTTAATTTAAATAATAATTTAGAAACTTAATTTTGTAATAAGACTTTTCTTAAAACAAAATTTTCATTTATGTGGGAACAAAAAAAAAAATAATGGTTTTATTAGAAGCATTTTAAACTTTCGCACGTGAGCGCGTGAGACCAAATTTTTTTTGCAAGAATGAGCAAGCGTGTGTAATAAAATAAAAGTGTATTTTCCGTGAGAGCGCGTGATTACGCGTGACCAACTTTTTGCCCGTGATAGTGCGTGACAAAAAATTTATGGACTTTAAGAGGGATCCCAAAGATTGAATCAAGAAAATCATTTAATTTTGGTCAAAAAAAAATGGAAAGATTTCCTTTAGTGCAACAGTTCAATTAAAAATCACAATTGTTTATATTCAAAATTAAAAGTTTTACAAATCTTAGTAATCAATATAATCATTTTGGTAATAGGTGCAAAATCAAAAAATAGTTTGCTTGATTCTATGAATTTGGTGATTAGCTACAATTCTAAATTTTTTCTGTGTACAATTCTTGACTCACGACACAAAACTCGAATATACATACGGAAAAGGTCTTATTGAGCGCATTCCGAAAGTGTTGAAGACACGGTCACCTTTTCAAATAGTAAATGTTCTGATAAGTCTATGAGAACTGGCGTTTGTAGCGTTTGTGAAAAAATGTTTAAGGAATCCGAAGATTATGAGCCACTGTCGATCCTTAACTGCTGAAGAAGAAGTCGTGAGATACCTTAGATCTTCTAATATTTCTAAGACGCAGTTCTGTTTGTTTACTGGCGCAATGACATGTTATATTTATGCTTGAATAAAATGGCGTAGAAATACTTACGTTTCAAACGGGGTCTGTTTAAAACGGATTTAAAAAATAATCTATCTTCGCAAAAGTGGTTCGTGCAGGCCATGTTATGCATTATAAGTTATAAAATGTTATTTTCTAGGTCACAATTCAAATAAGACAGTTTTGTATAACTTGTTTTTTTTTTGTACCATAAAATGTACAATTAGTACTTTTACATCGTCCCAGCTTTATTTCATGTGATTAAAATAGCAGTGGACTCTTTTTGCAGAGTGTACGTAAATGTGTGCGTTAGAGTAAGAGTATGGGTGTTGGTGTGTTTGTGTGCGTGTATAGTTTTAATACTGTTGTGTATTGTATTTTGGGACAGCAAAAGAATTTATCATAATTCTAAAGTTTAGTTCAGTAGCAAAAGTGCATTCATTGTTTAAAGATTAATAAAGAACAACAACTAGTTTGTACACCAGGACAAAAAAAAACACAAAAATCGATTTAAATAAAACAAATTTAAATATTATTTCAATAAATGATAAATTAAGAAACTTTATTTATTAAAAAAAATATACTCAAAAAATTCAACAATTATAAAAATAATTTTTTTTTTACATAAAAGAAAAATATTTTAAAAGTTAAACAAAAATTTAAAAACCACAAATTCCTAGAAATTTTGTTTATTTTACGAACAAACAAAAAAAAAAGTTATTTCCAGTGAAATTTTTAAGTGTATTCGTGTGTGTTTATTCAGTGTATCGTGTTGAGTTGAGATTTTTGTTGCGGTTTTGTAATCAAAATAATTAAAAATTTATATTAATCATACGTCAAGGTGTGTAATTTCTTTGAATTTTTTTTTGTGATTACTTTTTACGTTTTTCAATTCTAAACTGTGTTATTAGTGTAATAAATTTTGTATTAAATTTAACATGCAATTTTGAGATTAAAAACTATAAAAACTTTTTTCAAAGCACAAAATGGGCATGAAATTGCAAGAGGAAATTAAAATTTCAGGAAGTTAATTTTGATTATACAAAATTGAATCAGCTAAAGATTAAATGGCCTTCGGAAGTAGTTTTTTTATACTTTAATATTTATTTACTGAATTTGCCTTATGTCGGCCAAACAGTAACTAGTAAAAATCTTAAAACTAAAAATGAAACCTTAGTCCCACTCTAACAGAACATTTATACTTAGACGGTCTGAAAGATCGGCACTTCGAAGCCTTGTTCGCGATTGATGTCGAGAAAATTTTATAATATATTTATCATGGACTTTATCTTTTACCAGTGGAATCTCTAAATCCCTCTTAATGCTATAATTTTTTATCTACCACGGCTCCCGTCATGGTTCTAAGAATTTTCGATTGTTCCCTCTGCATAAGCTCGAAACTGGAATTGCTAGCCGTTCCTTATAATTGGATACCATGAGTCCGAACCGGTTTCAAAACGCTTTTCAACAGGGTGACATTACAGTCCAGGCTTAATTTAGATTTGTCACTAATTAACCAGTAAAGTCTAGAGGTTGTCAAGTGAAGCCTCTTGATTTCTTAATGTCATCTATCGGAAGGTATTCCAAGGTATGTAACAAAATCAGACTGGGGTATTTTAATATTATTAAGTGTGATAGATGGGCAATTTCCTCTCTTACGTTAACTCAAATTCGTCAAATGCGGAAATGGTCAGTTTGTCGCATGTGGATAAATGGAGGTTTTTATAAAAGAGAGAGAGAGAGATAGAGAGTAGGTCCAAGAATACTTCCCTATAAAAAACTAGTTTTTATATTATATTCTCTTGTTACATATTCATCGTTTCGAATCCCAAATAAATGGTCTGACAAATAACTCTGGTAATTTGTACGATGACCTATAATTCCCATGGGATACAGATATTCACTGTATCGCAGACACTGATGGTGTCAGTTCTGGCTTTTATTCCTAGCAGTTGAATTAGAGAATTCCTCTAAGGCAGCCGGATCATTGCAATGTCATTCAGGCCGAGTCACATCCGGCATGATGAATTAACTGGCAAGTATATTCACATTATTACCGCTAGTAAAGCGCCCATAAGATCCCTGGAGAATGTGTTGATCACATCGAAATTTGTCCAAGAATGCCGTGTGTCTCTGGAGGAAATAGCTAGACATTCAGTGGCAGCCCTTTAATGGGTCCCTGGACAGAGGAACATTCATGGAAACTGTATGACTGACATGTTGGCGCATGCAGTCACCACCTTGAATCGGAACGGTTCAACATATGATATAGGTTTTTCACTCCTGAGGAGTAGGCAGCTTATGGCAAATTTCATCTTATTGCCAGTGAGAAATAGTTTGATGAAACTACCTATTGGGAAGCGAAGCCAGAAAATCTAACCCATTTTAGATGAAGGAAGAACTCGGAGGGCTATAAAGCCGTCTAGACTTCAGGAACCTAATAGTGGCTATAACTGGCCATTGGTCTGTTGGAAGACATACCCAGAGGCTAGGGCTTCCCTACAATGACTTATGTATAAGTTACGGGATCGACGAGAAGGCGGAAGAGTCGACGGAACATTGCCCGGCATTCGGAGACATAAGACTCAAACTGTTTAGTCGAAAAACCCTTAGGGACAAAACTCGTCTCTCTTTCATTGATTTTAATAGGATCCACTCTTTCATTGAATCGAGCGGATGGCTGAGTGAGAGTGTCAATAGCCGAGTAACTTAGCACCCGTGAGAGACGGTGAAACATTGTACCACAACAGGAACTTATTTCTGGACCCACGTGAGCTGTGCTCGATCGCGGCTGCCAATGGAACTTAACCTTACCTTGTGGGTGTTTTGTAGCCAGGCCTTTATGCCATACTTTGTCAAAAGCCTGAAGAACATCTAAAGAACTGCGAAACAATATTTATTTAGTTCAAAGAATTTTCTTCTTTCTCCAGTCAAGCGGTTTACCTGTTCTATAATCTCTGCATTTGTAGGAGGGAATGTGATGAAATTTGTTGGCCTTCTCTACTGCACTGCGTGAACTGGTTCCATCAGCTTCCCTTAAAGGCCGTTATTTTTAAAAAAGGCCTTTATTAAAATCAAACCAATGAAATGCATTTCTGTAATTTTTCAAATTTTTATTTCTTAGAAAGGAAAATTGAAAATCGATTGGAAAATCCAACTCATTTTTGACATGACCAGACATTTAGATTTTGTAACACGCAAAGTTTTACTTTTCTTAAATATCAGAATCATGTTGAATAATACCGTAAGCGTATGTCGTTTTTGAAAAGAAACTTTTTTGCTTTAATCTCATCTAAGCAATAATAAAAAAAATAAAAAAAATATGCAATTTTGTTAAAGTTATACTTAAATCATAATTAACAACATATGTCGTTTTTAAAAATTACCTTATCGTAAGGAATAATGAAAAAATCTTAAAAAAAATTGCCGTTTTGTTAAGGACATTTTTCTTAAAGAAGAATAACAGAAAACTTAAAAAAATAAATAAAATTGATATTCTGTTAAAATTTTATTTAAATAAATAATAACAGCGTATGTAAAGTACGCATGTAAAACAAAGTTGCCATTTTGTGGAAAATATATTTGAGATTTTAAAAACAGCGTACGTTAATTTGTTTTTGTTGATATTGGGTTAATGATGTTAATTTTTTTTTTTAATTAACGGGTTGTTTAAAATCTGAAAGAAACCAATTAGGTCTATTATTATATTTTTCCATGTTTATTGTTCCTTTGGATAGATAAAACCAAATTATAATTACAAAATACCTTAAAGGAATTCCCTCTTTTTTTTTTTTTTTGTAAATCCCAATTATTACGAGTAATGGCTAAAATTTTACTTTTTAAACAGGCAACATTTTCTCAATACCATACACAAGTTTTGAATAACAACGTATGTCAATCTTAAAATCGAATTTTTTTACTTCAGCCTTGCAGTCAATGGTAATCAGATAGCAGTTGGAGTAAACTCGTGCATAAATTGCGGCCTCGCTATTAAGAATTAAATTTTTAATTATTAATAAAAATTTAAGTTCAATAGGGAGCAGATTGGAAGAGTGATCTCAGTGATATCTGACCACTAGAATGTAGGGGTTAATGCAAAGAGAATTGATCTAAAATTCATTGACTTCTGCAGGCGCTGTCATGACGAGGAGGAAGAGGAATCTTTGTTTAATTATCTGTGTCAGTGTCTTAAGAATCGGGATATTAGGGAGAGACACCTGCGGAAACCAGTGTTTGTCTGTTTGGATGATCTATCTAAGATCGAAGGTTGATTCTTCTCTCCTTTAGGAAGACGAATTGGTTGAATTCAGCAGTGACACCTATTATGTAAATGCTCTGTAGGGCGAGCCTTGGCGCTAGGTATTTACAAAAGGACCACTGAAGGACCCAAGTGTGCTGTCTTCGTGATGACAGCCCAGGGAACATAACCTTTTTTTAACGCCTGCCAAAAACTAAGTTCTGAAACATAAACATTATTAAACAAAATAAAAAGAAACAGAAAAGTTATATTGGTTTATATCTACATATATGATTTACGTTTGACCTCCCTGCATGCAATACCACAATAATTTAACCCTTTTTTCATTAAAATCTTCAGTTTTTCTTACCCCTTTTTCTTTACTTTAAAACAATATTTTTCAATATTTTCTACCCAAAGTAACCACTACCATCATTGGCTACTTCTGTTATTACGCTTGACCTCACACAGTAATTTCTTAGCAGTTCCATTCATTCCATTTTGTTTTTATTTGCATTATTCAAGCATTTTATGGAAACGAAAATAAAACTGTAGCACAATAAAAAAAAATTTTTCTGCACAAAAAATTTATGACTTTTATGCCGCCTCGTAGTCCTAGACATATTGCAAAAAAAAATAAAGTATAAAAAATAGCTCGAAATAAAAATGCAGCCTATTAAAACGGGCATTTTATAATGTGGCTTAAAATTTGGTCTCGTATTCGAATAAAAAAAAAAAAATGTCATAAAAATAAACTCCTGGTTGCAAGGATATAGGAGACCATTAAGACTATTATTTAAAATTCTGCTTCCACTAATAAAACTAACGTATACACACACACATTCAGTGCTATAGTAAAATATAATACTCTCTCTGTGCAGTATTAATTATCTATGTAGCTGGAGAGCTTAAGCATTTCAGTTGGAGTTTTTTTTTTTTTTTTTTTTTTTTTTTTTTTTTTTTTTTTTTTTTTTGTAATAATCTCACACAGAATTGCCAAAAGAAAAGCAAAAATTAGGTTTTAAATCCTTTAAATGTTTACAAATTTAGTTTTCATTAATTTATTTCCACGTACTCACTCATTAAGTAAAAAAATAAGACTAAATAGTCCAGAATACAAAAAAAAAAAAAAAAAATAATTAGCCTTATTCCGGTTGTCGTTGTCGTATACGACTATGTCGTTTTTTGTAATAGATTAAAGTACACAGGTTGTGTTTTACTTTAATCTATTACGACAACGACAACCGGAATAAGACTGAATATTAATAATAAATTAAAATATCGATAACTCGTTATCTTGTTAAATAAGTTATCGATAACGTTAATGTTTTTTAGAAACGTTATCAATTAATTAAATGTTGTGTTGGAAAATTGTTCAGATTTAAAAATTTTTATAGACATGTTACCGCTAACTTAAATTTTCTACAAGAAAGGATATCGAAACTTTTATTTTCTATTAGGAAGTTATCGAATACTGTAATTTCTGTAAAAAAGTTAACAGCAACATAAGTTTTTCCATTAAAAAGTTATCGATTACTTTAATTTTCTATATAAATGCAATCGATAACTTTAATTTTATATAGAATTATAATTGAAAAATTAGTTTTCTATAAAAAGTTAACAATAACTTTAATATTTAATAGAAAAAGTTACCGATAACCAATGAAATGCGCATAGAAACAATTTATCCTCCAACAATAAACATCAGTGATTTTATCAAGATTAAAAATAAGGAATTAAACACAATAAACAAAATCTTTTAATGAAAAATTATGTATTCCCAAAAACTACTTTGACAACTTTAATTTTGGTTATTTTTTTTTTTTAGAAAAATTATGAATTATTTTAACAAATAGATATTGGGAATTATTTATTGTTAAAATAGTTGAGTTAAATACATGCAATTTATAAAGTATCACTATCCAGTGTGACACAAAGAATGCTGACGAAGGCCGTAGCGGGCCAGAATATGCATTACATTCTGCTGGTGTCTAATAATTGTACATTTTTCTGTACATAAATATACTTCATTGCTATCCAACGGATAGCTAAGGTAAAATGTAACAAGAAGATGCAAGATAATAGTCTGGTAGTGTATCCAGTCATTCCTAAAATATTTAAGGAATAGAGCTATTACAAAAAGCTTTATAAAATACATAACTGAAATTTAACTCATAGAATAAATTCGAAAAATAAAAAATGTTGAATATAATTATGAATTATTTTAATTTTTTATAGAAAAAGTATAGAGGAGATAACGATAACTTAAAGTTTTTATATAAAAATTAACGAAAACTTGAGTTTTCTATATGGGAAAAATAACGATAACTTCAATTTTCTATGCAAAGTTTCATTAATTTTAATTCTGTATACAAAAATTATGCAATAACTTTAAATCTATATAGAAATGTAAACGATAACTTTAAATGTTGAAAGAAAAGTCAACGGCAACTTCAATTTTTCATATAAAGCTTAAAAATAACTTCAATTTTGAATATAAAAGTTTACAATAACTAAGATTTTCTATATAGAAGTTACCGATAACTTTAACTTTCTATAAAATACTTATTGAAAACTATAATTTTCTATGGAATAGTTAACGATAACGCATAGGTAACAAAGTTAACGATAAAACAAATTTTCTATAGAAAAGTTAACGATAGTTTTAATGTTTTATAGAAAAGTTGCCGATAACTAAAAGTGTCTACAGAAAAGTAAACGACAACTTTAATATTCTATAAAAAATTTAGCAAAAACTTTAATATTCAATTAAAAAGTTATAGACAATGTATGTGTAGAAAAGTTAACGATAACTACAATTTCCATAACAAAGTTAAAGCGAAAGCTTAAATTTTCTTTAGAGGAGTAAACGATAACTTTAATTTTGTTAAGCAAAGTAAGCGATAACTTGACTTTTGTTAAGAAAAGTAAACAAAAACTTTACGTTTGTTAAACGAAATCTTTAATTTACTACAGAAAATTGTTGACATTAATTTGATAGACATTTTTCGTGAATTTATCGATAGCTTTAATTATGTCTAGCAAATGTATCTATTGGATAACTTAAAATTTTTATAGCAATAATAAATTGTTATGGAAAACTTTTTTGTTAACCTTCGTGCAAAAAAATGATATTTTTGTCAACCGCCATCAGTTTTTAACAGAAACAAAAAAATAACAGCCATTTGCATTTTAAAAGATTTTTTAAATATTTTTTACTTCGTTTCTTCTGCTCTTTGCTTTCTAATAACCGTTGAATATGGATTTAAGCTTTAATAAAAAAAACTATAAGATAGAATTTATAAACGACAAACTTAAAACGAAAAGTAAAGAAGAAAAACGAAGGGAAAATGGAAGGAAACTATTGAAAATTACACTTAAGTGCTTTCGAATTGGCGCTCAATTGTACTTTAGTGTTATTGTTGTTTTTGTATTTGTTTTACGAGCATTGTTATAGTCGTTGGTACCGTTCATTTTTTACTTTTTATGTATTTTCATTTGTGTTGGTAATTGTATTTGTATAGAGTGTAAATAATGGAGGAACAAATTTTTCAAGGAAACGACAACATAAATACAACAATATTCTCAAATAAAAAAAAAGACAATGGCGCCATTTAAAGTCTTTGCGATACTTTTTGTGAGTTTGGATGTTTATTTAAAGTTTACGTACATATTAGTTTAACCTGATTAAAAAAATGGAAAACTACAAATTTAAACGTATTGATTAATTTGATGGTTTGGTAATTGGATATTTTAATTTTTTGTTTTGGCGGATTGGGAGTAATAAAGTGATTGAAAAATATTTTTCAATTTATATAAAAAAAAAAAAAATAAAAACAAACACAAAACAGTTTTGTTACGACGATCCTTTAGTTTTGCATAGATTAAAAGGATATTTATTTTTTCATTAAGAGTTTCAAATACAATAACAAATAATATTCTGACTTTATTTACCGAGTCCGTTGTAGTCAAACCGAGCAGAGTGTCTGGCGGGACTCGCCGCAATGATCGCACTGATAGACTAGCTCACTACCAACTAGCCTACCGGCGCACCCTTAAACGCATAATGTGTCGCAAATTTTATATTTCTTTTTTTTAATTTTAACTTTGAAATCGATTTTATATATGTGGCCTTTCTTTGACAAAAAGTATTAGATAATGTTTCTTTTTATCTTTGGGAAACATGTTTCTTTTGAAACCTAAAAAGACAATTTCCTTTAAAAAAAAACTTAAAAGTTTTTCTTACTTTTTGCATAAATTGAATACCTTAACCAATTGCATTGCATATCCATGCAGCAAATAAACTTTTGCAGCAAACATTAGTAAAAGTAAACTTTTGACATTAGAAATGTATTTTTTTTTTGCACGCACACACATGTTACAGGGATAAATGGTCATTGGGGGGCGACCATTTAACATTTTTTTTATACATTTCGAAAACTTTCTCTAACGAGTCATAGACCACAACGTATTTGCTGCAACGCTTGAGTTTGTCTGAAAATAAAAAAAAAGCAAACTGAAGACCTGATGAAAAAGATTACGATGATTTGTATAAAAATTTATTCATACAAAATTTACTATTCATTTGTCAGTTGAACGATAAAAAAATGGAATAAAAATATTTGCTATTTAAAAAAAAAAAAAAAAATTACTCTGCAAAGGTGTTGTGCACAATGGGATTACAACCAAACAAACAGTATTAGAATAAAAAAATATTTTATCGTTATTATCTTTAAATTTTAAGAGAAAACTTTATTAAGCAATACATTTTCTGTAATAAATGTTGAGTAAGAAATACATTTTCTTTGAAAAATCAAAGTAAGTGACAAAATGTCTATAGAAGATTTAACCCGTTGACAATTTTGTTATAAAACATTAAATTAGTAAATAAAATCTCCCTTGAAATTTATATTATCAATCAACTATCGAAACAAAATTAAAGCAATCAATAAAATTCTTATAAAATAGTGATGAAACGAAATGGAAAACTAAAGAAATCGACACGTAATCGATACACAATTACAATTCAAATAAATCGATAAATTTTCAGGGAAAATTAAAACATTTCGCTTCATTTATTTACTACAATAGTGACATAACTCAAAAAAATCCATTTTGAGCTAAACGCGCTTAAAGATTTTGAATTGCTTTAACCACTTAGAAAAAATATCGAAACATTCTTTTCAAACGGGGAAAGTATAAAAGATATAAAGGAGAATTTTATACATAATATCGTCCCCTTAATAAAACAATAGTGTATAATTTTTTTTCCATTTCGAGATAATTGAGTTTAAAATTTTTGAGTTATTAGACACATGGGAAAACACTAATATCTCAGAAAATAATCGATATTTTTGAGTTGTGGTAATTTAAATATGTGATGGAATCATCAGGCTACTAGGAGATGATATTTCATTAATTTACAAGTGCTTTAATTGCAAATAAATCGGCTTCAAAGTACCATGATGTCACTTAGGCTATTTTATTTGTTTTGTAATATGTATAAAATCATAATACACTATTTTATTTTGTATGGTATACACTATTTTATTTGAATTTTTTACACCAAATATATTATTAAAAAATTAAAAAATTGTGTATATCAATATACGTCATTTTTCGATTTTATTTTGTTATAAAATAATAAAAATAGTGAATAATAAAAATAGTGTATGCTTTTTATACCCTACTTTTCTTTGAAATGATATTCAGAGTAACAACTAAGTAAAACACCATACCTGCACTTACACAATTGTTAATGAAAAATTTCAAACACGAAATTATACAATAATATTTCAATTAATCTTTTGACCCACTTTGTGGAAGTAGAATTCAACCAAATTTTGAACACATTTAGAATCAGTTATGTAGATTCTTATTATGCAATAAAAAAATAATGGTGTACATGCGTATACACTATTGTTTTATTAAGGGGACGATATAAAGAAAAATATAGCGAACAATTCTTCGTCAATAATTCCAAAATTTAATTTATTTAAGAGTAATGAGCGATTTATTAAATTTTCTTTAGAATATAAAACCAAACGAACAATTACCTGCATAAAACTTACACAGTACAACATTTTTCAGTTAATTGATTGCCAACTCAATTCTGTGAACTGTATGTGAAATTAGACCCAAAAAGAAGAATTTCTGCATCATTCGTTTTGTCTTCTTACCTGCGATTTGAAGTTAGTATCGATTTGAAGTTAGTACTATCGTATAGGGGAATTTATCACGTTTTAGGCCCTGTTGTTTGACATAGCTCGACAACCACTAGCCCAATTTAGTTGAAATAAATTTTAAAAAATTAAGAATTACAATTCCCTTAATCTGTTCATATATTGTTTTCCTATACAAGTAACATTTTCGAAGCTAAAAATGAATATATGAAGGGAAAAAATTATTTTTTGCCTAAAAATTAAAATTTTTTTTTTTAAAAATACATAAAAAATTCAAAATGGAAAAAAGTTTCAAGTCTAGTTATTTTTTCGCAAAGTCACATAACCTATGAGCAAAATGAGACAAAGATCATAAAAATCGATGCACGCGTTTCGCTTTTATTCGCAATTGAGTAAATGTATGAATTTCAAAAATTTGCTCGAGATATGCACAACATTATTTGGAGAAAACATTGACACCTTTTTCATGATTCTGAGAATTAAAAAAAAAGGAATAAACAAAAGGTTATTTGATTTTTATGATTGCGGTAATAAATGTACGTGGACAATTAAACGGAAAGTGGACCTTTTTATTATTTGGGTTTTTCCGGTGGCTACATATATGATTTTTTTACAGAAATTGCACCCACATTTAAGGGTGGTCATTATTTGGAAAGTTTTGCACAGTTTGAAACGTACAAGTGCTGAATCAGGTATATAGCCAGCCCTTAAAATATGCGCCCATTTATAAGTACCTGGCAGTAAAATATTAAAAAATACGTAGTATTTATAGGTGTGCATTGATCGATTTTTGGCATTCAGCCAGTGCCGACGAACGCGAACAGTAAAAGTGATTTTTCTCCAGTTTTTTAAAAGTGAATAACAACAAAACATAAAATATATCAATATGGAAAACAACAAGTGCCCATATTTGGATGAATATTGTTACGTTTGTGGTCATATCGTCCGAAAAATACAGAAAAAAGATCGAAAAAATTTGTTTACTGAGCAATTCAAAACCGCGTATTGTAATTATTTCGATGAAGCAGATTTAAGTGGTGCAAATTTTACGCCGAACACAGTGTGCAACAGTTGTTATACTACCCTTCTAAAATGGATTCACGGAAAAAGTAGAAAGTTATCTTTTATGAAGCCAGTAATTTGGGTGGAAGACACAACTGGACATGATGAATCCAGGTGCTATGCATGCATAAATTTTCGTCCTGGATTAAACAGACAACAATTGAAAACAAAAGTATACACTGCTGCATTTACTGCCACACTTCCAGTGCAACGCCCTGCTGATACCGATGCACCTAAACCTCCGAGTGCGGATACTGTGTCCCTGCTAGCCGAAACCGTTTTCACCAATCCGACCGATTTGGATGATGCTGATTGGATACCCGATATTGAAAATAGTGCACCACAACCGCTACCACAAATCGAAATGGATTACATTGTGGCCAAGCTGGGACTATCACAACACGACTCCGAATGGCTGACATCATTTTTGAAGAGAAGAAAACTCACACAGCAAAATGTCAGCGCAACATCATACCGACAACGCTAAGCTGATTTTCAGAAATTTTATTCCGTTGACGAAGCAAATACGTTCACGTACTGCCATGATATCCCATGTTTAGTGAAAAAATTGGGAATGGATTATATCGCTGGCGACTGGCGTTTATTCATCGATGGTTCAGTTACTAGTTTGAAGGCTGTGCTGCTGCACAAAAAAAATAAAAAACCATGCATTCCATTGGGATTCAGCACAACTATGAAAGAAACGTATGAAGCATTGGGCGAAATTTTGAAGAAAATCAAATACGATGAACACAAATGGAACATTTGTTGCGATCTGAAGGTGGTCAACATACTACAAGGGATTATAGAAAAGGGCGGATATCCAAAATACTTCTGCTTCCTTTGTAATTGGGATTCACGATACAAAGGAAATCAATATCAATGTAAAGATTGGAAAGGAAGAACTCCCGAGCTCAACAAACAATTAAAATTACGCAATGAACCTATGATAAAGGACCTGGATGATATTTTGTTGCCACCGCTCCACATGAAACTGGGAATAGCTGGGAAATTCGTTGAAGTGGTGGTCAAAAAAGTTAACGGCGCCTTTGACTGTTTGAAATCCATCTTTCCGAAACTCAGTGATGAGAAAATTAAAAACGGTACGTATCGTACTCTGTATTTCAATATTGTCATATCTAAATTTGTTAATTTCTATACATTCGCATTACCAATAATTTTTTCGTTTTTCTTATGTATTTAAAACAGGTATTCTCAATGGACCTGATATTCGGAAATTGATCAAAAGTGATTCTTTCACACATTTGCTTTCAGAGCATCACGACCACCAACATGCATGGAACGCATTGAAAGAAGTAATAGAAGGCGTTCTAGGAAAGAACCGTGTCCAGCGAGAAGAGATACAGCAACGAGTGGACAGGTTGCTGTTTTATTTCGAAAAAATCGGTGCATCCATGACGCTTAAATTGCATTTCTTGCACCACCACCTCGATACTTTTTTGGTACAATCACCTCAGGAATCAGACGAACAAGGAGAGAGGTTCCACCAGGTGACCATGCCATTTGAAAAGCGGTTCAAAAGCAAAAAATTGGATGCATTGCTTGCGGAGGTTTGTTGGTGGAGTTCCACAATTATGCAGTTTGAAGAAAGCACCGAAGATGAAGACATTGAAATTGGTGGACACAGTGAAAGAAACACGCCCTTGAATAGTATGTGTATCTCGGATGACGATACAGACTCAGACCATGAATATGAACAACCTACGAAGAAAACAAGATCATCAGAACCACAAGCGTCAACTTCTACAAGGATGGATATTGCCAATAATTGAAAAAATGTTCTAAATTTTGTTTTTATGCATATTATAATTGCGTATTAATTGCATATTATTTTATTTTCATTAAGTTTTTATAAATAAAGTTTTTTTTTGCATGATAATTTTTTAATTTATATTTTTATTTTTATTTTAAGGGTGGTGGCTATAACTGATTTTTGAAATTCATACCTTTACTCAATTGCGAATAAAAGCGAAACGCGTGCATCGATTTTTATGATCTTTGTCTCATTTTGCTCATAGGTTATGTGACTTTGCGAAAAAATAACTAGACTTGAAACTTTTTTCCATTTTGGATTTTTTATGTATTTTTAAAAAAAAAAATTTAAATTTTTAGGCAAAAAATAATTTTTTCCCTTCATACATTCATTTTTAACTTCGAAAGTGTTACTTGTATAGGAAAACAATATATGATCAGATTAAGGGAATCGTAATTCTTAATTTTTTAAAATTTATTTCAACTAAATTGGGCTAGTGGTTGTCGAGCTATGTCAAACAACAGGGCCTAAAACGTGATAAATTCCCCTATACGATAGTACTAACTTCAAATCGATACTAACTTCAAATCGCAGGTAAGAAGACAAAACGAATGATGCAGAAATTCTTCTTTTTGGGTCTAATTTCACATACAGTTCACAGAATTGAGTTGGCAAATCATGTGTTGTACTGTGTTATACAATTGATAACTTTTTGTAAGAAAAAAAAATATATATATATATGTATATGGAATGAACGAACTTATTGATAATATATCTATATAAAATTGTGTTTTTTTTAATAAATTTTCCAAAGAAAATTAAAGTTATCGATAACTTTTCGACAGAAAGCTGAAATTTTTGATTACTTTTCGGTAGAAAATGAAATCTATCGATAAAATTAATATAACAATTTAAAATTATCAAATACCTTACTATACAAAATTAAAGTTATCGATAACTTTTTTATAAAAAAATTAAATTATCAATTACATTTCTATAGAAAATTTAAATAATGGATCTTATTTCTATAGAAAATTAAAGTTATCGATAGCTTTTTATGACAACTTTTTAAGAAATGTAAAGTTTTCGATAACTTTTCTATACAAAATTAAAGTTATCAAATACTTTTCTATACAGAAATTAAAGTTATAGAAAACTTTTCTGTAAATAATGAAAGTTGTTGATAATTTTTAAAAAATTAATGTTATCAATGACTTCTTAGAAAAGTCAAGTTTTCGATAACTGTTTTAAAGAAAATTAAAGTTATCGATGTCTTTTCCTTAGAAAAATCACGTTACCAATAATTTTTTAATAGAAAATTTAAAGATCTCGATGAAATTTCATAAAAAAAATATTGAATAAACTTATTGATATAAAATTATTGTTTTTTTTTTATAAATTTTACAAAGAAAATTAAAGTTGTCGATAACTTTTCCACAGAAAGATAACATTTTTGATTACTTTTCGGTAGAAAATGAAACGTATCGACAAAATTAATATATAAATTAAAATAACTTTAGTATACAAAATAAAGTTATCTATAACTTCTTTATAAGAAAATAAAATTGTCAATTACTTTTCTATAGAAAATTGAATTAATGGATCTTCTTTCTATAAAAAATTAAAAGTTTTTTATGAAAATTTAGTTACCAATAACTTTTTATGAAAACTAAAGTTTTCGATAACTTTTCTATGCAAAATTAAAGTTATCAAATACTTTTCTATACATAAACTAAAGTTATAGAAAATTTTTCTATACGTAATGATAGTTGTTGTTTCTTTTACTAGATTTACTGTGGAACATTAATGTAATAGATAACTTTTCAATAGAAAATAAAAGTTATCGATTATTTTTTAATAGATAATAAAAGTTATTGATGACTAAAATGGAAAATAAAAACTTTCGTTAACCTTTCTATGAAAAATTATATAATCAATACATTTTCTATAAAAAAATTTCAGTTATCGATAAATTGTCTACAGAAAATTTTTATTATCGATAAGTTTTCTATAGAAAATAAAAGTTTTCGATACATTTTTACATTAAACTCTAAATACCAATACATTGTTAATAAAAAGATTTAATTTATCGATGACTTTTCAATAGAAAAGTGTAGTTATCGATAACTTTTCTCAAGAAAACTCAAGTTCTTGAAAATTTGTCGATAGAAATTTCTTTACAGATCGGTAGATTTTTTATGGAAATTTTAAGTTGTCAATAAATTGTCTGCAATATATTCTGGCTATCGATTAGTTTTCCTTAGAGACTTAAAGACATCGCACAATTTTGTACACATTCAAGTTTGCATAAAAAACATCTTTTTATTTCTAGATAACTCTTTAAATTTTTTGTTTTATAATACTCAAATTCCTACTGGAATGTTTAATTTCATATTTGTACTCTTTATGCTGGTATTATTTATTTTCATACTTAAAAAAATATGTACTTATAAACATACACATAAAAAACTTCCTTCCTTAAGTGTTTTGTGCTTGTGCAGGGAACATAATTTATTCAAAATAGTCTATAAATTTTCTGTGTTTGCAATCATTCTGCACCTTTGATACACGAATTTTTATAAGAAAATTATGCTGCAATTCCTAAATTTCTGTTAAACATTTTGTTTATTTGATTTTTAAAAATATTTTTTATACTGATTTCCCAATAGCTATAGTTATAAAGAGTTTGCGCTTGTACTTTAACAAGTTAACAAATTAACAAGTCAAAAAAGTATTCGCTCAGCAAAAAACAACAGTAAATTATTATTATTCGCATAAAAAAATAATCATATGTAATTTTTAATTCTTTACACTTTTAATAGCATGACCCATGTTCGACCAAACTTGCACCACACAAAATTGTTTCTCCGTTATTTACTCTTGTCCAGTGTTATACGAGTCAACCATCAAGTGTCATCAATTTACAAGTTGATTGTGTGTTAAAATGTCCTTAATTTTATGTAACAATATCATTATTGTCCATCAACAACAATGAAAACCTTTGCAAATACCAAAAACAGAAAAAACACAAAAAGAGTAAATAAAATAAAACACATGCATTCACTCTCATGTGTATTAATCGGTTTTACTGACACTTAACGATATTCCCATGCATTCATCCACACCCAAATTGGTGGCAGTCGTGCAATAACAATAATAATAATAAAGTACGAATTTTCAAGCTCGGTGTCCAAAAATACAAAAATCTGCATTTTAAAAGAATGGGAAGAGCTAAATTTGTTATTCCTGTGTTTTTTGTTGTTATTGTTGGCGGAAATCAAGTGTTTTCTCAAGTTAATAAATTATGATTCATTTACAATTCATTATTGTTTTTACTCGTTGATATTGTATTGGTTTGTTTACTTTTGTTGTTGGTCTTTAAGTCATACCAATTCATTGTCACTGTCTGCTATTTTAACGTTAGTAATTAATTCGAAATAGTTCAAGTGACAGCCGTAGTTTGTTAATTTTTTTACGTAGATAAATACATGGCAATGATTTTGATAACCTTAACATTGACGTAGTTGGATAAATTGTATTTTTTTTTTTAGATTTGCCATTATCTTCCTACATTTTTTGTATATATTGATGAGGTTTCTAAGAAAATTATAGTTGTTCTCAAAAACATTCTACAGAAATTTAAGGATGACGATGAATTTGTTATAAAAATTTAGAGGTTACTAGAAGTTTAAAGATATCGATTAATATGCTAGAGAAATTTGAGACATTGATTTTTAAATGTTGATTCCTCTTCTTTACAAATTGAAAGACATCGATTAATATTCTATAGAAATTTAAAGATATTTATACATTTTTTTTATAAAAATTAAAATATATCGATTTCTTTTTTTATATAGATTTAAAGATATCGTAAAATATTTTATTGAAATTAAAAGATATGGATAAATTTTTTATAGAAACAATAAGATTTCGATAAATTTTCTATAAAAATTTTGTAAGATATCGATAAATTGTTCAATTACATTTTTAGATATCGATTAATATTCTAAAAAACTTTAAAAATATTGCTAAATTTTTTAATATAATTTAAATTAACTTAAAATGATTTTTTTTACAGAAATTTAAACATATCAGAAAATTTTTATAGAAATTATCGATAACTTTTCTATATAAAAATTTAAAGATATTGGTAAATTTTCTATAAAAATTTAGAAATGCTGATAAATTTTCCATTGAAAGTTAGAGATATCAATAAATTTTGCTTAAAAATACAAATATATTGATAAATTTTGCTTTAAAAATTAAGAATATCAAAAATTACAAATAACAATACATTTTTTATAGAAATTTGGAAATATCGATAAGGTTTTTGTACAAATTTTGAGATGTCGATATATTTTCTGTTTTAATTAATAGATATCTTCACATAGAAATTTAAAGATTTTGATAAATTTTTTATATAAATTTTATGATATCAATAATGTTTCTTTTATAAAAATTTTCTACAAACACTTCTTGCTATCGATTAATTTTTTATAGAAATTTAAGGACATCGATTTATATTCTAAAGAAATTTAAAGATATTGATAAATTTTGTATAGAAATTTAAAGATATCGATATTGTTTTTTATAAAAATTTTAAGATATCAATTTACAGATACAATCAAGATACATTTTCTATAAAAACTTCTCGCTATCGAGTAATATTTTAAAGAAATTTAAAAAAATATGTTGAAAAACACATTCAAAACACATCAAAGAAAAAAAAAAAAGATTTGAGACAGTCGTGGTGTTTCTTTGTGTTCATAACTGTCATTTAGAAACCGATCTGGCTGAATTTCAATAGCAAAATTAAATGGAGCATATCTGACAAAAATTAACAGCAACCTCTTTCCCATAATTTTGGGGTCTTCGAAAACCTATTTCTACACCCAGACGGACTGACAAACATCGTCAAATCAACTTCGCTACTCATGAGAACCCAGAATATATATACTTTATAGGGTCAAAGATCAATATTGTAGAAATTACAAACGCAATGACAAACTTAATATATTCTGTCCACCTGTGGTGAAGGGTATACAAATAAGTTCTCTTAGGTGTATTTACACTTTCTAAAATAATTATTAAAGTTAATTTTTTAATTTTATTTTATAATATTTAAATTTTTTATGAATGTGTTTGCGTTTTGTACATTTATTATTTTTTTTTTTTTTTTGTTTCAAATGCATTTAATTATAAACAGCAGGCGCTAATAATTTTCAATGCTCTTTTGGTTTTTAAATTGCTTTTTGTGTGTGTATGAGTATTTAATGTACGTGAGTTTAAGTTTTGTTGTAGAATTCTATACAAAAATGCTGGTATATCCCAGTTAGTCACGGTTTTAAGACATCTTTAACGACGGGTACAAGACAACAGTAAGTCGTAGAAGATATACTGAGTACAGGTTAATACAAATCGTCTACGAAATTTTCATACAAATTGCGGCAAGGTCACATAAGACGAGGTGAGTGACAGTGTCGTGGACGTTTTTTCAATGACATTTGCTGCAATCATTTGGTTGACGACTATTGTCCTTAACGGCTGTGTCATTTTTTGTAATGGATTAAAGAAATACACAGCCTGTCCTCTTTAATCTACTACACAAAATGCCACAGTCGTTGACGACAACGACAACCGTTATAAGGCTGGATCTCTCCTCCACTATAGACAAGACAATATCCTATCTTAATAAAAAATGGAGCTTCCAACGAAGCAGGTTTGTAAGGGAGAAACGTAAAAGTTTTGCTTACCATATCGCTTACGGAAGACATGAATTTTATATGGCGAGTTCCCACTTTAAAGCGATACATTTTTGACACAGAAGGCGCTTTATTCAGCGCATATAAAAATTAGCGAATGTAACGATCAGTTTTGCACACTGAATTTTTTTTTACCGTTTTTCTTTTATATGGTCCCTTACAAACCTGCTTCGTAGTAAGGGAATGTCGTGGCTCTTCAAATTTTATATATATATATATATTTTTTAATTTATTAAGAATTCGTTCACTTTCCTTACTGCTTCTGTGTATGTCTTATTGCGTAGCGCATAAATATGTGCTTATTTTTTAAAATGTACCATTAGTGCTTCGCAAAATAGGAACATTTTTTAATGGGATCCTACTTTGTCGTCAACGACTCAGTGCATGACAATTTCGTTTATTTTGTCGTCCACGACAAAAACTACTGAATAGTTATTTATTTCAGACAATTTTTTCATGTGCTTTTTTTGTATAATTGCAATATTATTTTTCTTGTTTTATTTCTTTAACATGCAACTCTTAAAGTGATAGTGAAGTATAAACAGCAACAATAAAAAAAAAAAAAAAAAATTGGAGAATTTTAAGCAACCCAGGCAAGTGATTTCAATGCATTCAACTACACAAAAATAGAACACTTTGACTTTCTTGTTGTCGTCAATAGATTTTTATACCAGACAGTGTCGGCCATACCGTCCCACATAGAGTTTGATAAAAAACAACTTATAAGACAATTTCGCTCATACTGTGGTTTACGAAGATTTTCTCTAAATTGTCTTCTAGAAACCCCAAACGAAAGGGGACAAGTCGCGCATACATCATTGACGAATATGTCGTCAACGGAAATCTGGCCAACAGGGATATAAAATACATACTCAACCACAGACACAAAACTGCAAAAAAAACCCATACTTACCCAACAAACACAAAGTAAAACGTTTGATATAAAATGACGTTATCATATGACATCAAACACAATTCCAAACATTTTTCAATTGTTTGGTTATAACATTTGAATTAAAATTGATAACGAGTTGAATATAAACATTTGACATACAATGCCTTATCAATTTAATGTCAACTGGTTATCAAATGTTATTCTCAAATCAAAAACACTGAAGCGAAAAGTAAAACGTTAACCTTAAAAAATGGCGAATTAAGTTAAATGTGTTTCACAATTACAACTCAACTTTGTTGATTTTCACCCCTAAACGTTCGATTTTCGAAAATGTACCAAATTTTTATTTGTATTTTTTAGATACGTTACGAATGTGATATTTTTTTATTCCAAAGTTTATTGGTTTAATAGATAGATTGAGTGGCAAAAAAGTTTTAAAATACATGTTTTACCCGTTTACTCCCCAAAAGGGTCGAATTTCAAAAAAGTACCAGACACCTATCCGCTTATTTTTTTGATGAACATGAGGTTATTGAATTTACCCGTTTTTAGCTTTTTTAACCTCTAACCATAAACATTTTCAAAACTCCCATCCTAGGGAATCGATTTAGCGAGAGGCCAACCTGCCGGTCAAATTTCAACATTTTAGCTGCAGGCGTTTAGGACGTGCGTAACGTTACAATTTTATATATATAGATAGGTAGATGAAGAAAAATGTTTTGAAACAAAAAAAAAACAGAATTAGGTATAGATGGCATAGCAAAAAAGTTTTAAAATACAGGTTTTACCCGTTTACTCCCCAAAAAGGCCGCATTTCAAAAAAGTACCAGGCACCTGTCCGCTTATTTTTTTATTGAACAACAATAAAAACTAAATTTTTGAATAAAAAAAAAAAAAAATTTTGTAAAAAAGTACCAAAAATAATTACGGTTTTTACCCCTTAAATGTCCGAATTTTGAAAAAGTACCAAATTCGTATTTGGCTTTTTTAGATAACTTTCAAATGTGATATAACAATTATTTCTATGTTAATGGGTTTAAAAGATAGATGGGGTGACAAAAAAGTACCAAAATACAGATTTTACCCGTTTACTCCCTATTTTCCCTTTTTGGTACTTTTTTCTCCCCATTGAAGCATAAAAAATTTTAATATTGTAGTGGGAGCCCATAATTTAATACGAATATGTCAATAAATAAAAAAAAATGTTTTATAAAAAAAGTACCAAAAATAGTTACCCTTTTTACCCCTTAAATGTCCGAATTTCGAAAAAGTACCAAATTTGTATTTGGATTTTTTAGATAAGTGTGATATAACCCTTATTTCTATGTTTATGGGTTTAAAAGATAGATGGGGTGACAAAAAAGTACTAAAATGCAGGTTTTACCCGTTTACTCCGTTAAAGGTCTGAATTCCCAAAAAGTACCAGACACCTGTCCGCTTATTTTTCTAAAGAACAACGATTAGTATTACATTTATTTTGCATCTCTATTAGTTTTGGAGATATAAGTTTACCGAATTTTCCCGTTTATACCTTTTTTTAACCCCTAAACATTCGAATTTCGAAAAATCCCGTCTTAGTGGATCGATTTGGAGAGTGACCAATCGCTAGTCCAAATTTCCAGTTTCTAGGGTCAGCGGTTTGGGCTGGGTGATGATGAATGAGTCAGTCAGTCAGTCAGTCACTCACGCAACTCTTTTATATATATAGATTTTCAAATTGAAAAAGCTTTTATTTTCAACTTGCCATCAAAGGTTATTCTCAAATGTTTTTCAAATATGGATATAAATGCAATGTGGAACATAAATGAAAAGTATTTTTTTTTTTATTAAACCAATAAATGAATTATTTATTTAAATATGAGTAAACTGTGCTATTTAAAAGATGAAAAGTGTTCTTTCCGTCCTCAAATTCTTGGAAAGACGAACAAATACTTGGCTACTTTTTGTTCTAAGGTTTGTCATGGCGTATCACCGCGATCGTACAACAAACTTTAATTTCTTCACTTTCCCATTTTATTTTGATTCGCACTTACACTCTGTAATTAATTTTTTACTCACAAATAATTTATATTTTTTCACAAGAAATTAAGGGGTTCTAAAGGCGAATTTACTTCACGTAATATGTCATTTTTTTTCTTTAATTTTAAAATCACCATTTTTTATTGTTTTCATTTATATTTCGCTTCAGTGCTGCCGATTTTATTTTTTTATTGGAAATAACATTTGATATCAAATTGATAAAACATTGTTTGTCAAATGTTTATATTCAAATCATTATCAATTTGAATTTAAATGTTAAAATCAAACAATTGAAAAAGGTTTCAGAACTGTGTTTGATGTCAAATGATAAAGTCATTTCATATTTAAGGTTTAACTTCGTGTTTGTTGGGTTGGGATGTATTCAAATAATATTTTGTGTGTTTGTGTGAGTGTTTTTGTGGTGAAAGGAAGAAGAAGTATGAGGGTGGTTTTTAAAAAGGATTTAGTATTTTTTAATTGAAAAACTTTTTAGTTTGACTTTTAAATGGATGTAAAAGCGTGTGAATAATAAATAATTTACATTAAATTTACACTTTTTAGAAACTTTTATACATATTTTTTAAAGAAAATTTTAAAAATTTATTGTTGCTGACTTTGTAGTTGTTGGAAATTAAAGTAAAACAAATTTTGTTTAAAAAAAGTTTTAATGATATCTGTTTGTAAAGCGAGAAATAAATAAAAAAATAAGGAGTTTATAAAAGAAGGGAAGGACATTAACGATTGAATGATAATTGTAACATACAGTAACGGAAAAATAATAGGGATACAAAAAAAAAAATTACAGTCCAGCTGTATTCGAAAAATTTATGTAATAGAGACATTAATTTTTTTTTACTTTTTGATATCAAACCCGAATATTAAGTATTTTAAAATTTAATTTATAACTTCTTCGCATCTCCGCTTCATTGAATTCACGTGATTGGTGTAGGTATCCGAAGCAATTGATTACCAAGCTTTTTGAACCTTTTTATACATCATTTCTTGTCGATCGATCCATTCCATTTTTATTTCTTGTTATATTTAAGAGAACAAGAGTCAAATGTAAAAAGAACAGTTTAGTATAAAGGCGAAAAAGTTCGATGCGTACCAAAACGTTCTTTCTAAAGACATATATTGATTTTTTTTTTTTTTTTTTTTGACAAAACGTACTTTTTTACTTTTATTTTAACAAAACATGCTTTTTTCAAATTAAAAGTCCTTTAATTTTATACATTCTTAACATTTATTGTTGCGACTTTTTGTGGTCTAATGCTTTTTATGATAAGAAAGGAACTTGTTAAATTTTCTGGGTTTATGCTTTAAATCAATCGGCTGAAAAAATTATATTGGATTTCCTAACACTTTGAAATAATTTTTGACTCCTCATATCGTTCCTATTATTTTTTTCCGATACTGCATATAAAAACATATTTATTGACCAGCAGAAGTTCAATTTTTTATTTACAGATTTTTTGATTTATTTTTTATAGTCTACGGAATTAAGTTTTTTTTTCTTTATTTAATTTTTTGTGTTATAACATCTGTTTAAAATTCTTTTCAGCACCTTAATTGCCAGGAAACGGATAAGGAAATACTTAAAATTTAGTATTTATTTCCTTTCTGTTGCAATTCTTTATAATAACAAAATACTGACACAAAAAGAAATTCTATTATTTACAAGCATTTTTTCTAAATAAAACAGTTCATTTATTTCATTTGAACTTAATTTTATTATTAAAAAAAAAAATTTTTTTTTTTCTAAAAGAAACAAATATAAAAAACAAATAAAATTATATACATACATACAATTTATAAAAAAAAAACCAAAAAATCTATATACTTCTTTTATGTATCTGCTATTTATTTTAGAAGCGTGTCAAGGACAATTATTAAATACAAAAGCCAGCCAAAATGAAATTCTACAACTAAACCATAGACAAACTTTTGTGTACACGCAGAGAAAACACTTAAACACACCTGCAGCAAAACTATTTTTTACAAAAAATTTTGAAACAAATTACGTTTACTTTAACCATATTATTGTCCCCGGAAATTATATTATTGTTAAATTAGTCCTCCATCAAGATGCCAAAAACTTATTCTGGTTGCCAAAGAACATTTTATAGTTAATAACAATAATTTGCTTACCACTTATAATTGTATGGCTTTAAATAAACAATAACTTTTTCATCTTTTCCAAGAGCAACATGCTTTATTAACCATAACATGTTCATAGGCATGTTTTTGGCTTCTTGATAGAGGACAAATTTAACCATAATATGGTTGCCGATGACAATAATGTGATTAAAATAACCACAAGAAGTTTGACAAATTTTCATTGAAAATAGTTTTGTTGGAGGTGGCCAAATTGAAAATGTGTTTTCTTAACATGCCACTTTTAATGGTAAAAAAACATGATAAAAAGTAAAAAAAGAGTGTTAATGATAAATGCAAATCTTAATTAATTTTTGCAACCTTAAAGTTTCTAATACATATAATGTTTTTTGGCACTTCCTTAAAGATTTAATTTTATGACAAACGTTTTAATATAGGAGAAGCATTAGGGAAATATAATTATAAAATAGCAATCATTTAGGCAAATAACAATGCTGCCAACTCTTTACGACCAAAAATGTTAACATTTTGGTGCAAAAAAAAATATTATTTTCCAATAAAACAGTAAATAAAACATTTTCTTTGTATTAATGAACATTCTGTTAAAATCAAATGTGCATAAGAAAAATTTCTAAATACTTTAAAACTTAAATCATCCATATAATTTTTTCTTCTCCATCATATGAATTCTTTCGTATATGGATTTAAAGGAATTCTGCGTTACGCCTAGGCTTGCCAGATACAAATTTGCAAAATTCTTGACATTCATTAAAAAAAAAATCTTGATTTTGAAAAGAATTCTTGACAGTTAAAAACTTCCTAAAATAATATTTTATAAAAATAACGCAAGAGCCTAAACTAAAAATAGTTTTGGCACTAGCTAGGGGTGGGCAATAAATATCGATATATCAAAATATCGATATTTTAAAAAATTATAATCGTAATATATCGCCGATATTAAAAATACCGATATACCGATATTTATCTAAGACTATCGCGATATTTTAAAGATCTCTTTATAACAAAATTCAACATTTTAACCGTTGCTCAACTGCTTACAATACTGTTGTTTTTTAAGAATTGCATCATAGGTTTTTTAACTAATATTAAGAAAATAACAACAAGAAAATAAGCGCGGAAAAAATATTCTGGAAAGGGTTCCTAGAATTATGCAAAGAATCGCCTTAATTATGGCGTATAAGCAGCAATAGACTCATGAAAGTGGAATGTTAATAATAAAAAAAATATTTATTTTTTTTTATTTGAGCATGTTCTTATATTTATATTAAAAATAAAATATTGCACAGTTTACTTCTATAGTATGTGTCACAAGTTTCGTTTACCGGCAGTATATAATCCGGCATTAAAATTATTTTTTTTGTATTCTTTACTTTTTTTTTATTTTTTTTTTTTTTTTTTTTATTGTAGAATTAACTGCCGGTCCCTCGATTTTAAACGAAAACTTCGTTCGCATAACTTACCTTAAAAACTAAATTTTAAAATTGGGTTTTACTTTAAAGAAAAGTTATGCGAATGAAAGTTTCGTTCGAAATCGAGGGATAGGCAGTAAATTTGAAATTAAAAGAAACAATAAAAAGTTAGAATGGAATTACATGTAATATGTTTGTACATATGTAAATATGTATTGAAATTTGATGATAATTTCAGCTTAATACGTTCGATACATCGATATATCGATATTTTAAATTAATATATATTTTGATACGATATATATCGATATATTTTTCAATTTGCCCATCCTTAGCACTAGCTCTTACTACTTATATATATTAGGCCCAGAACAGATGGTTAAACACAACTGCAACGAAACTGCAACTCTAAATATTTTCGAGATTCATTTGAGTTTAGTCCATAGGATAACACAAGACGGGACCATTTTGAGCCCGGTTTGAAACGCATTCGAAAACTTTGGCATTGAAACCGGCGTGCAGGAAACTCGTGTTTGCGTTCACAGAGAAAAAATAATAATATTCTCCAATCACCAATTTTATACCAAATTCACAATATCTAGCAAAATATGTATTTGTTGATTTTGCACCTATTACCAAAATGATTATATTTATAAATGATATTTTTAATCTTAATTAACCCTTTTTAGTGTTTTTGTCGAATATATTCGACATTGCATTGTACTCTTTTTCTATCCACTTTTACTGTATAAAAATTTACAGTTATTTATATATTTTTTGTTTTAGCTGAAATAGGGACACTTTTGATATTTTAAATTGATATTATAGTAGACATTGACTTTCGTTTCTTAAGCTGGGATCGCACGATTGCCGCAATGTACCAATTTTTACACTTTTTAATACCCCAATCGTGTGACTGCACAATCAAATGCCTCATGTACCAATCGAGGGCAATATTGTGCTTACTTTTACCAATCAAATTCAACCCTGGTGCGGCAATCGTGTGTCTACTTTATATGCAAGCGCGCGTCAATAAAAATGACAAAAATGTACCAATTTATATTGGCTTCTTGTGCGGCAATTAAACAACACAATACGCGCCAATATTTGCCTTTTTTAATAAATTTACTTTGTGTGTTTCTTTTAGTAGGAATAAATTAAAAATAAAAATTAAATTTATCAAAAATAAAAATTGGGAATTTAGCAACTCATTAATAAATAAATTAATAATAAATTTTGTATTCCCGAAAATAACTTTTGTATATAATTTTTTTTTTAAATTATTGCAACAGCTGTTCAGGACAATATAAAAGAATATATACAGGAAAACGGAGCAAAATGCATTGAAACTCTTTAAAGCGAATTTATTTTTGAATATAAATATTCTTTATTTCTTTATATATTTACATTTTTGGAATTTCACATATTTTACTTAAAAAATTTAAAATAAAACTATTCAACAAAAATTTCCTTTTTTTAATTGACAAGTCAACTAGATCTTTTAAACAAATAAAAAAACTACAAAAACAGCTGTTTTCGCAGTTGACACAAGTAAGAAAAATCGTATTGTTCACATTTCGCTTTGTACCAACTAGCGGCAATTAAATTTGTATAAAACAGGGCAATCGTGTTATTTCAGAATATTTTATTGGGGCAATTTTATTACTGTGCGCCAATAAAGCACAATCAAAATTGTGTCATATTGGTGCATTTGCGGAAATCGTGTGATCCCAGCTTTATTATTGAGTGCATTGTCGTACCCAAGTCAGAAAATATGTAAAAAAGCTTAGATTTAGGAAGAAGAAAAAATAATAATTTCGGGGATCAGGCGATATTAAAAAAAAATTTAAGTATTGATACATGCATAAATAAGCATTTTCTTGAAAAAAAAAATATTGCAAAAATAAATTGTAGGTTCTTTTGTGGACATTTGAGGGTCAATTTTGAATATATTCGGCATTCCCTAAAAACCAGGGGAGCTGCATGAGGCAAAAACTATTATTTATCCCGGCTATTTAATTGAAAATTTATTTCAAAACAAATAAAATGTTAATTAAATCTAAATTAAATATTTAATTTTCTTTCAATTAAAAAATAATTGATTCAATAATCACATTAATTAAATTTAAATACTTTTTAAACCATTTTTTTAATTGATAAAACACTTTTTTCTGTGTTTCATCTGTTCTGAAAGAAAACCGAAGTGATTGTAACAACTTCATTACATTCTGCTACAATTAAGGTTGCAGGGTGTGTGGAAATTGATTAAAACTGGTTTCAAAACAATAATTTCTAAAAAGTTTCGTTGCAGTTGCGTTTCACCGTCTGTTCTAGGCCTAATTGTACAAAAATCCGTAACTGTTTAAAACAAACTTAAGATCTTAATTATTAAACAATTTTATTTTGGCACTTGTACCCCTTTGTTTTTCAGCCCCTTAATTTTAAGTGCTCAGTTTAGAGGGAAATGGCTACAAACATTAATAACTGTTCAATATGTACAGGAAACGTTGTTTGATAGATTTTTAAAGAAATACTCTAAAACAAAACGATGAATTTTTTATCTCCTTTTTACCCTGCTATCTTTAAGGAAAACTGTAAGCAAATTTACAAAATAATAACGAGGCAAAACCTATTTTTTTTTTCTTGATTCTTGACGAGCACCGAAAATTCTTGTAAATCAAGAAAAATAAAGACCTTCTGGAAACTAAGTACACCGCAACCCTAAAAACTTTTATCACATTTTTTTGGTCCAATGATTTGTAATAACTTGAATAATTGTTTGCTAAAGCCTGGTACTCTATTCAACATTTCGCGTGAAATGCTGTCAAAACTCATAAGAAAAAAAACTTGCGCGGAATTTCTATGAAATTATGTTGATAGAGTTGAACTTTGTTCAATTTGTGAAAAAGTTGCGAAATGTTTCTGGCAACATTTTATTTTCAAGTGAAATTTTAAGCAAATAAAAAAAGTGTACCCTTAATATTAAATGAGAACGAAAAAACATAAATAACACAGCCGATAACAGTTTTTCATCCATATTTACTTTAATTTTTATTTAAAAAATACTTTTTAGTAAAATACATATGGGTTTACATGCGCAAAGCAATGTCGCATACTTCGAAAGATTAAAAACGTCAAATTGTGCAAACTCGCGAGATAGGTAACATTGCTACATGCCAAATTTTTCGTATGAAATAATAGATGTTGCTCAACATTTTTCACAAATTAGAACAGAGTACAGGGCTTTAATATAAATTGTTATAAAAATTGCTCAAGACTTAAACCAGCTTTTAATGGTTACAAAATGGCTAAATTGGCAACACTGATAAAACTACTTATTTACTTTCCATATTTATGTATTTTAGCGTATCAAATTAACTTTTTTTCAATTCAGCCACCACCTCCATTTAATTTGACCTCTCCCCCCTTTAAAATGTTAGTAGTACCTCTACAATTTGGGGGAAAAAACTTTTGCTTCACCTGTAAAATATCAGTTTTGTTACAGTTTATTTAAGGCGCTTAAAAGCAGGCAACAGAAAATGAAAATTTGTATGTGCAGTAACATTTTAAATGCCTTTTTCGCGATGCTCTGTTTGCTGCAGTAAATGAAAAGCAAACAAAAATATAAACAAATAAAAAAAAAAACTTTTTACAGTTAATATTAAAAATACATAAAATAAAACAAGCTGCAAAATTGTAACAAACAATTTGTTGTGTTTTTTTTTTATTTTAAGAGTTATTTTCTTTTTTAAAAATAACGAACTTAAACATAAAAAAAGTTGCTTGAAAACAGCTGCCTCAAAATAAAATCCAAACAAATCAACAACAAAAAGTTGATTTTCGTAACAGCCCAAAAAATTTTAACTGGGATAAAGTTGAGTTGTTCAGTTTTTGTTTTCTTCTTTTTTATGTTTTATTTTTTTTTTAAGGTTTTTAAATACATTAAGTAGTTTTTTTTTTCTTTGTTTACTTCTTCGTTTTCTCTTAATTTATTTTTTGAAACTATAAATCGAAAAGTAGGAAAATTGTAGCCTCAAGCAAATAAAAAAAAAAAAAGAATGTGTAAGAGAAGAAAAATTAAATAGTCAACCATTCAATTATAAAATGTCTACAACTTGTTATTTTGTTGTTGCAGTTTTAATTTTTTAGTTGCAATTTGCAACACAGAATGCAAAAGAAATTTTGTTAAAAGTTTTGGTTTTTTTGAAAAGCCCAGGGGTGGTTGGTTTAAATATTTAATAAGTAATAATTGTAAATGTAAAAGAATTTTTTTCAAGAAGAACTGTTTTTAAAGTAGACAACAGTGTCTGTTAAAAGTTCTACATTAAGACATTTAGGCAAAGACTATTGTACTATATTTTTTATATGGTTACAACGCGAAGCTTCTTTTCAATCTCAGACAAATTCATAGCAGCATAATAGTCACCTTACTGTTCCCTTGTTATTTATTTTGGAGTCAGTTTAGCCTCACCCTAATTAATGGAACCATGATAAACCATGACTCTTAAGCTTTGGTCCCACTCGTAGTTAGACTAAATTTTGCCTCCATTTAATAGCACAACTATAATTAACTTGGCAGAGAGACACAGAAAGTAATCAGCCTTAAAAGAATAGTTTTTACACTCCGCACTAGCCACTTGATTAATCCAAAATAATAAATTGTTAATTAACTCTTCTAGCCGTTTATAAATTAGAAATAGCTCAGTTGGAAAACCTTTAACACTGTGAAAATAAGATCAACAAAGAATTTTTATAACGTTACAAAGTACTCCTTTGAAGTGTAAAGCCTCTAGTACACGGAATGTAAAAAGCCACATGCGCATGTGGTTCTGACGTAATTTTGACGTCAATGCAAAGCCACAATAAGCATTGCGTGTTGTGTGATGACGTCAAAATTACGTCAGAATCACATGCGCATGTGGCTTTTTACATGCCGTGTACTAGAGGCTTAAGTCAGGGTTAACAAACTTTGTACTTGGTAAAACCTGAATTAAGCGTAGTACTCTGTTCCAATTTGTGAAAAATGTTCAGCAACATCTATTATTTCATGCTAAAAATTTTACATGTATCAATGTTACCTATCTCGAGAGTTTGCACAATTTGACGTTCTTAATCTTTCAAAGTATGCGACATTGTTTTGGATATGTAAACAAAACCCACATGTATTTTACTAAAAAGTATTTTTTTAAATAAAAAATTAAGTAAAAATGAAAGTAAATATTGATGAAAAACTGTTACCGGTTGTGTTATTTATGCTTTGCAGTTCTCATTTTAATATTACGTTTAAACTTTTTTCATTTGCTTAAAATTCCACGTGAAATAAGTGCAGCTTATATTATTTCGCAGTTGTAAAAAAAATGTTGCTAGAAACATTTCGCAACTTTTTCACAAATTAAACAAAGTACAACTTTATCAACATTATTTCATAGAAATTCCGCACAAGTTTTTTTTCATATGAGTTTTGACAGCATTTCGCGTGAAATGTTGAACAGAGTACTAGGCTTTAGGCGAAAATATTTTTCACTTTAGGATAGATTCTACTGTGATGTTATATTGATCTACTGAATCGGGTAAGAAACGGAACTTATCCAAAATCGTAATATAACTTGATGATAGTTAAAAATTTTGGCAACATTTTAGACAAAAAGACTATGCTTTAGACAGAGTACTGGAACGGACTGAAGCGACAGACTGGATTTCTAATGTTGCTTTAGCGTTTGGTGGAAAATGGTGCTGTCATTGAGTTTTTCCCCCGGGCTATGTTATATAATAATTATTTGTTTCCATTAACACAACATGTTCTTTATTTTATATAAATACACTCATAGAAAAATCCATCTTCATATTGATGATGGCCTAACATCTGAATTGTGAAATCAATGTTAATCCAAATGGCATCAATGAGGCAAACATTGACATCAATCCAATGGCGAACGTCATCATATTTTATGCGTCATCTACGCTATGACTACAGTGACATAAATTCGATGCCACATTATGTGAACACTGATAGAAAAGGCATCATAACGCTGATGTATTGTGGCATTATACAGACAAACTGTCATCAGTTCGATGACTTAATATATCATGTTATCGGTGCGATGATAAACAGTCATCAGTGCGATGACATAAAATATCATGTCATCAGTGCGATGACAAGCTGACATCTGTGCGATGGCATAATATATCATGTCATCAGTGCGATGACAAACTGTCAACAGTGCGACATTATAAATTATTAACATTATTTTCATGCCCAAAAAGTAAATTTAGAGAAAAATTTCCCTATTCTGTCTTTTAAAATTATTTATTTAAATACATTAAATCTTTAAAGTAGAACTATTCGAAAACCAAAATCCGGCATGCTGCAGGTCTCTTATAATTGTGAGTTTTTCTGTTTGCAAAGTGCGGAATACAACAAAAGTGAAACAAACATGTGTAACGGGTCAGTAAAAAATTACATTTTCTCAATTTGACTTAAGGTCAATTTCAATGACTCAATTTGATGACAGTTTGTCATCGCACTGATGACATGCTTTATAAAACCGGCTCTTATTCGTAATTTTTGTGATGCCTATGTGTCATCTAATTGATGACATAATTTAAAAATTTGACCCTGATGACAATTTGGCCAAGTGATGTTCAGGCTGAAATCACAGTGATGTAAAGTGTCATGGGGTCAAAAACGAAGACACTTGTCATAGTACTGATGTCAAAATAAATCAGCGTTGTGACGCCTTTTCTATCAGTGTATAAAAAAGCAACTTAATTTAGCAAAGTCTTACAACCCTCAACCTTATGTAGTCCAAGCAGCTCTTAAATTAAAGTACATTACATCATGGACTGCGATATGCGTTCAAAATGTCGATATTCAGGTCTCCTGCAGTTAACACGATGACGCATTTGCTGCATTTTTTATCGACCCATGAGCCAAGTGATCCACCGCTTAGAGTGATATGGTTTTGTGTTCAATTCATAAATTTGTTTGTGGAAAGAAATCAAAAATACACCAAAAATTTAATTGTTTTATATCAATTCTTTCAATAATTCTTTATTTGGATTAAATTTCTAAAACATGTATTATTTCTGTTGCGAATGTCTAATGTGCTGTTTCCAGGCAATTGATGCTGTTGGAAAATTTATATCAAGAGCACTCAAAAACCTGAGTGATTTTCATTTACATTTTACTACACAATCAATTGTTTGTCACTAAAAACAGCACATTAGTCTCAATTTTTATATATTCGTATAATATGAAAAATTAACAATTATTTTTAACTTATATATAAATAAAATTTTTGTAATATCCCTAGGGGAAAGGGTAGTTCCAAACCAAACTTGTCACGTGATAGTTCTAAAGTGGTAGGGACCGGTTCTATTTCTAACACTTTATATGAATGCTTGCTACTTTAAAATTGCGATGCTCAAGGAGGGGGTTAATTGGTACCTTTTTGACACTTTGTAACAGGTCACAAAAATAACCTAAATTGACACATTAAATTTCGGTTGACATAATTATACCTGTCGCAGAAAATATGACAGCAATTTCATAATTATTCAATGAATTTAAAACGAATTAAATAAAAATCATTTTAATTTTTGGTGATCATTTTTATATTACTCAAGACAGGACAGATTCGTTTGCCTTCACTATGTGACCCATCACAAAGAGCCAAAAATATATCAGTTTACCACCTCTTAGTCCGACATCATGTTAATATGATGGATCCTCTTCATATAAAGTAATAGAACCAGAAAGAATCAGCCACTACCCGCACAAAATCCAATCACATGAATAGTTTTTTGCCAATAACGTTTCTTCTGGACTTACAACACTTTAAACACATCATCATCAGTTAAGTGATATGTCTTGTTTTCACCTATCACAATTCGTTCATGTTTATTATAATATTGTGTAAACTGGTCACGGGTTAAGTGCTTTAAGACCAATTGACACAAATTTACCACAGGGATGCAAGTTCAACTATAATTATTATACGAGAGCAGATCAATAATTCCGTGACTTTTTGAATGAAACACAGTTTTTTTTACAAAAAAAAAATTATTTTTCAACAAAATCTCCGTTTAGCTTAATACACTTAGTCCAACGATTCTTCAATTTGTGTATCCCTTCCAAAAAAAATAGGATTTTTCGAGGTCCATAAAATAGGCATTTGCTTGACCAATAATTTCATCGTTGGAGCTAAATCTCTTTCCACCGAGCCATTTCTTTAGGTTCGAAAATAGGAAATAGTCACTGGGGGCTAAATTCGGAGAATATGGCGGATGAGGTACCAATTCGTAGCCCAATTCATGTAATTTTGTCATTGAGACTGCACACGTGTGCACCCGTGCATTATCTTGATGAAAAAGAACTTTTTTCTTGGCCATATGGGGTCGTTTTTTTTTAAATCCTCGTTAAATCAGTCCAATAAGTTGGCATAATATTCGCCGTTTATTGTTTTTTCCCTTTTGAAGGTAATCGATGTGGATTATCCCGCGTGCATCCCAAGAAACTGTTGCCATCACCTTATTACCCGATAAACTTACCTTGGCCTTCTTCGGAGCCGGTTTACCCGGAGAAACCCATTGTTTAGACTGCTGCTTGGTCTCCGGAGTGTTGCAATGGATCCATGTTGCATCCACAGTTACAAAATGCCGCAAAAACTCATTCGAACTGCGGTTAAGCAACTCCAAACAATCCTTTGAAGTTGTCACACGATTACGTTTATGGTCAATTGAGAGCAAACGCGGCATCCATCTTGCAGAAAGCTTTCTTGAACCCAGCTGATCATTTTAAATAGAAACCACACTCATCAATAATCTCACGCACTTTTACTCTTCGATCGGCCAACACCATATCGTGAATTTTTTCGACATTTTCGGGTATAGTGACTTCAATTGGCCGTCCAGAACGTTCAGTGTCATTTGTACTTGTGCGACCACAACGAAAGTCAGTAAACCACTTTTTTACCATTAAATCGATATTTATCAAGCTTTTCCTTGGTTTGATTGACGGTTTTTTTTTTCGCAAAAAATAATGTTTAATGAACACTCGAAATTTACTTTTTTCCGTTTTTAAAAAAATCCATGAGGTTGTATGTTTTGAACAGCTGTTAAACGCAGTAAAGGACGGAACTTGCTCAAGACTTGACAGAAGTCTTTTAACAGGTGGTACTTGGTGGGAGCATCGTACAACTATAACTATTTTTGGTTCATGAGGTCTTTAACCAAGGCATCTCTCATTTATGCTGGTTTTCCGTTTTATGCCGTGTTTTGACTTAACCCAACTTTTTTTTTTTTGGTTTAATGGTAAGGAAAACATTAAAGATCCTTCCGCAGGTTCTCCTACGGAAACCTTGATACGGCTTCTACTTCCTCTAAATAATCAAGTTCGGTCAACTTTTGCGAAACATGCAAAGGGCAGGAACGTAATCAATGCGAGTTAATGACTCACACTTACTGGGAATTCCAAGTTCATGTGAACAGTTTCAGTTCACAATCCCAAGAATGAAAGTGGTTCAGCGGTTAGAAAATACACATTGGCATTTTCATTGTAGCGCGCCTGCAGCCCAGGTCATTTAAGGGCATCACAGACCTGTTATTGTTCAGTCTCATTATTTCTAGACGCAATTGATCGATTTAAGAAGCTAGTGCTCTTATAATGAGACAAACCGACAGGTACGGCTCCACACTCACACATTATACTACCCAGTAAAAAATGTGCTCCAAAAGGAGCAGGTTTTATGTATGAATTCATACCTCAAATCGCTTCAAACCTGCTGATGGGATGCCTGATTTTTGTATGGGGTGTTCCCGGTTTGGAGGACTATTTTCTGCTGACAATAAGCATAATAAAACATACAAATAAAGCACTCCTGAAATAGTTTTTTAAGGGCTAACTATATTAACATATTCATAAATTTTTTGCTTTTACTGGTTTAAATACCTTTTTTCAAGCATTTTCGTAAACCATAATAAATTTTTTTTTTTTTTTGTTTTAAAACCTTCTTCGTTGTCAGCACTAAAATAGCAGCTTTTTTTGTATATTTTATTCGTTATCATTTACTGCTGTATAAGAGCTCTCTTATTAAAGCGCTCGATTATGCGCTTTTTCTCTTAAGTGCTTCAAAAAAGACAAATTTTTTTTACTGCGTAAGCTCGTGAATTAAGGCTATAAAAGCTTCAAACACCAGACAAATTACTCCACGAACAAAGAACGGCCATGCACCACCATCCCTGTTATAACCGCAATTAGGTTTCTGAGGTGAGGCATGGGCATATTTAATGCCAGCTGAGTCCTTTTACCTTCTATTATGGGCCACCAAAAAAACTATGAATCTCTAAAATAACGACGGCATTTTGATTTGCTGATCTGGTGAAAACCTTTAAAGTTCAATGTTTCCTTCAGAAGTTCAGATATTAAGCCTCATTAAAAGCCATTTTAAGTCGATATAGCCTCTCCAAAATGGGTATTCAAAATATTTCACAGAGTTCGGGTATAAAATGAATATCCACATTAAAAAAAAAAAAAACTCGTTTAATATTTACATATTTACAAACTTCTTTATCTAAAGCTTCATTAGTTTTATCTTAAAAAGTGACATGTACAAGTTAAAATATAATAAAAATAAAAACATGTCTCATGTGTAAAACACCTACTAAGTAAAAATAATTACATGGGAAACAAAGCTCCTTAGGATAATGTTCTTCAAGGATATTGTTGTTAAAAAAAAAAACAAAACAAATAACTTTCTTAAAGAAATGTCAGTCAGTCATGTTGTTATTATAGTCATTGTTCTGTAAATGTGTATGTCTTCTTAACTGCAAAAATATTTATGAATGCACACATAAACAATATGAAAAATGGATAAAAATATATGTAAATAATTAAGAAACAGAACAACACAATGAAAAACTACAAAATTATAATAACAAAATTTAATATTAAAAAAAAAAAATGTATTAGGAAATCATCTTCTGACAAATGTGTTAAGAATAAAAACAAATGTGCCAAGAATATTATTAAAAATAAAAAATAAAATACCATTTCCTTCATTTATAATAGAACAACAACAACAAACAATCATACGCAATAATAACAAATTTTCGAAAACACACTGACGTATGATCTTGTGCATGAATGCATACGCATTCTTACGAATCGAAGCAGGGATGGGAAAGTGGATATAGTTAAAGTGTTTTTTTTTTTTTTTTTTTTTTTTTTTTTTTTTTTTTTTTTAAGTAAGCGATTATCAATTTATTGTAACTTACAGATGTAACAACGGAAAAAAATATAGAAGAGGTTACAAAATTTTAGAAATATTAAAAAAAATATTTCAAAATGTTTTATGGGGTCTGTACACGGTCAAAATACTTGTCATGCAGGCGAATTCACTCGTGTACGTGTGCTGGACGTGATATTCATCTTCATAACTAAATTTTTTGATTTTCCATCCAGCATCGTCGGTGTCACACATACAAACATTTTCACTAATACTACTATAGCGCTTGAAAAGAAATGCTTGACCGTGTACAGACCGCTTTAAGGTTTAACGTTTAAAATGAAATTAAACTGAAAAGCTGAATCTGTAAAAAATTAAGGGCTTAGAAAAAGTGAAGGCCAAATAAAATAACACTGCGCAAGAAAATAGATTTGTATCAAATAATGTCACTCTGTAAGCAACAAATAATGGGTTTATATCGCCATTTGAATCGTTGTATTATTGATTAAAAGACCATTACGGTGCACACACTAACACTGCAAAAAAAATCTAATTCATTGTAATTCATCTTTAACATCCCTGATTTCTACATTTTTTCCATTTTAATTCCCATTTTAAAACAAGTGCTTCAACATCAATTCAAAATTTAGTTTTATTTCCTTTTTTTGTGCTGCTCTTTCTCTATTTTTTTTTAATAGATGCATGTAAAGCGCTTGAGAGACAATAGCACAAACAATGATTTTAATAATTTTTACATTTGTACATGTGAAATTACCCAGCAAACAAAGTTTTTGTTGTTTATTTGAAAATAAATAGAGAATTATTAAGTAAAATTGTATTCCCAACAAAAAGGAAATCATTTTATGTTTCTATTTGGTTTTTAATTAAAAAAAAACGACTTAGACAGTAAAGTCGGTGTAGCCCGGCCACAGTATTTATAAATAAAATTTTGAGAGTGTACTCTATTTGGGACCCCTGGGCAATAATGTACCTTGCAGAACAAAATGAATTTTTGGGGTTAAGATTCATGTCAAAGTTCTTTGCGCCAAATATTACTTAGATGCCTTGATCAATTTTTTTTGTACTTTTAGATCTTTTAAGGAGGGCGTTTCTAGTTTTGATCTACCGGCACAACATTTTGAAAAGACATATGAGCTATCGATAAAATTATTGTCGCCAAATTGTATATTAATACCAACATTTATAAGGAAGTTATGGCATTTACAGCTATTTTTAGAAGTAGTACTAGTGTGGGATCTATGGTCAAATATGGACTGATTCCAATAAAATTTGGTAAAATTAAATGGATTGCCATAAAAAAAGTTTGGAACAAATTCTAACAAATGAAAAAAGGTTTTGAGATCTCGGTTAAACTAGGTTTAGTTGATCTGAAAGCAGATTTATGTCGCCACTACCATGTTTGTATACAAAATTTTGATGAAACAGCTTAACTTTGCTTAAAATATTGGTCATATTTCGCCGGAAAAATCGGAGTTTCAGAGTACGTAAAACTAATGGTGTTTTCTTTTCTACAAAAAAAAATACCACCTTGTTAAAAGGTACATGTCTAAAATGTATTGCCGACCCTCTAATAATGCAATTTTTTATTTGACGAGAACAAAACACAAAATTGGACCGCACAGTTTTTAACAGCTGACAAAAAGTTTGTTCTTCAAAATATAAAAAAAATATGTACATAAATTAAAAAGTTTTTTCTTCAAAATATAAAAAAAAAAATATACATAAACCAAAATTTGTTGATAGATTGATATTAAATAAACAAATAAATGAACAAAATGAATGACGAAATTCCACTTTCTTTAGTTTGTTTTTTTATGAAATATGTAAACAAGAAAATACCTTTGCCAGATTGCTGATTTATTAACACCAATTTTTTCAGATTTTTTGATTTAACATTCTTTTTCAAAACCAATTTTATAACCCCGAATCCACTTAAATTTTATATCACTTTTATTATTAGCAATGTAATGCTTTCTTATGTTTTTACTATTAAATAATAGGAAAAATAACTATAAAAATTTTAAATTTTTACTGTCCTTATTAGAGGCGATTTTTTCCCAACTTCGTCTGGTAATATAAACAGAAGCCATATTTTTACAGGGCATTATCAACACTGTCGATTTATACGGGGCCATTGTAAGGGTGCATTTTTTAGAATAAAACAAGCCACCCTTTTAGAGAGCGAAGCATTTTTAAGAAACGAAAACAAAATTGCATTTTTTTAATTAAAATGTCACATTTTTTGTAGAAAAGAAAACACCATAATTTTAAACGTAATCCACAGCTCAAAACCCCGGCCTAAGATGGTTTATGAGTACAAAGATCATTTCGGAAAGAGAATTGTGTGGGCATATGTGAAATTGTGGACCGTTTCTCGTAATTTTGAAAAGGCTTGGTCCTTACGTCAATTACAATCTATGTAACATCAAATTATCTTTTAAATTGTGACCTGTTCTTTGCGAACAATGTTAACATGAACAGCCCGCTAGCCGGACGGATGGACATCGTTAGATCGATGCGAAAAGTGATTCCAAGTCGATCGATATACCAATTTTTTAAGGTGTTACAAACATCAGCACAAACGCAAAATACCCTGTAAAATTATTTTGCAAATATTTAAGAAAATGCCGTATTTTTAAAACATGTGAATTTTTGTTTGCTGGGTATAGGTATAAAACATTTCCATTTCTATAAAAAAAACAACACAATTATTCCAATAACATCTACCAGATTACGAACAAAGAATAAAAATTGCAATAACTAAAACTATTGTAAAGCCAATATTCAGCTGTTTTTCATAATTGTAATTTTATATTATTTTTTGAAAGCGAATTGTAGGAATAAATAAATATTTTAGTTGTTGCCAGCCATGTAGTCATTTGTGTATGAGAGTTTTACATTTTTTTATGTTGTATTTCTGTTAACAGCACCATTTACATTTTCAGCTTTAAATTCAAACAGAATTATTTTATTTTTTTAACGTTTATCACTAAATTGTATGCACATACATACAAATTTATACTATTGTGTCCTTAAATGTATATGTTTATGTGGGGCACGTATTAGATTCCAGCAGTTCTAAAGATACCACAGCTAGGAAAGTTATTTAAAAGTTCCGCTTGTGATTTTTACAATATTTATCTTAGACCCTGTTTTAAACGATGGCCGCCTGTCCGTTTGTATGTTGAAATATCTTTTTCAAAGACCCCATATATAATGGGGACTAGGTTACTATATATTTATATTATATATAGTCCGGAATATTTTGCTATTGAAATTCAACTACATCGATCCATAAATGACTGAGCTATGAGCAAAAAGCAACCATGTGATTGCTTCTTAACTTTATCCATAAATCTCATTTTTAACTATAAACCTTTTCTTTTTGAAATTTTTTATAATCTATGAACTTATTTTGTTTAGGAGACGGAGCTATATAGCCTCCACTGCTTTTGGAAAATGCCATCAGCTTCTGTTGAATAGCAACAGCACATTGGGAAATACTTCCATCAAGCCGACTCTCCCACAAGTTGTGAAAAATTAGCCCTTAAGTGCGTTTTTCGGTGCTACCCCTACCCGCGACTTTGGGTTTAAACCACAATTACCACGTGATCTCCGAAAGTATCTCTTCGTAAAAAAAGACATTTTTGTTGCCCCAATTGTAAATTCGTGCTTTATAAAGAAGCACTTCCCCATCGGTCAGAGAACAACTTCTATTAAAAGAAGCTTTCTTTTAGAAAAATACAGCTTTCGCAAAGAAAATCATTCTGAAAACCAGGAAGAAATTCCTGAAAGAAGCATACTAACGGAGGTCTCAGCTTAAAGTCAGCCCGGTGCCTGAACACCAAGGGCCACTGACTCCCGACGTACGAGATAGAGATCTCTGGTCAGCCAATATATCAAGAAATCGTATAATTGCAACCCATCTGTAAATTTTCAACTACTGCCGAATCCCATGTATTGACTGCACCTGTTTAGCCATACCTTATGAGCTAGAAGGACCCTATTTGGCTCAGATATTTTTTATATATAAGGAGTATAATATTCGACACAGAAATTTATATCAAAAAAGGTAATTTACAACTTGAATGGGTTTTATATACAAAGATGGGGACAATTGCAAGTACTTACTGCATTTTCTGTTCTCTAGCAAAGAGACTTATTTTCCTTGTATAACTAATAAAATATCTATTGATGCAATAGGCGGCAGTATTTAGTTAAGAAAACATTTATCCGGTCTTCACTCTAGATCTGCCGGGCAAGGCTTTCAAGTTCTAGTGCAAATGCGCTTTCTGCGTACGTGTTTTGTATACTAAAATTTGTATGTGTTTGCAAATATTTGTTATTTTATTTGCTACTTGTTCTTATTGTTGAATTGCTAAAACCCCTGTGTTGTTGCAAGAGCATATGTTAACAAAATTTGTTTATTTTTTATATTATAGTTCAATTAGTAATAAAATATGGATTTAGAAGTATGAATGGGAAATAAAAACAAAACAAAAAAATGCTACAAATAAAATAACAAATTAGGCTAAGGCTTCCTTTGAACTCTTTTTACGAAATTAGATTTTTAAAATATGAAATTCGAACGCTAAACTCAATTAGCTTGCGAAGAATATTCACATTTAAACTAATTTTTAAATTAAAATCTGCAAATAATAATTAGAAAAATTCTCTCAAAGAAAATTCCACACAGAGATACAATTTCTTAATAAAATTCAAAACCGCAAAATAAATTTTAAACAAACTTCATTTTAATCTAGAATTTACCACTCATGAATTCTTTTTAGTAAGTTTTTCCCCAGAGTGAAAAAGGTTTTTAATAGAATTTACCAGAGTGATACATTTCCAAAGAATGTTTTAAACAGTGATACATTTTGTAATAAACATTCAATACAGTGATACATTTTTTAAAGAAAATCCACAGTTACAAATGTTTTCAAGAAAATACTACACAGTGATAAATTGTTTAAGTTAAAGAAATTGTATTATTTCTATTATTTCACCTTCCATGGAATATTATCCAAAAAAAAAAAAAAACAATAACTTTGACAAATACATTACAGTGATTTCGAAAGAAATTCTATAATTTCTATAAAAAGTCTATTCATACTGTGATACTTTTTATAAAATATTATATAAAAAAACAAGAAAGAAAGTATTGTCGGTTAAGCGGCACAATTTGATATCCTACACCACAGTATATCAAGACAAATTTTCGAGAGTGTACTCTATTTGGAACCCATGGGCAATCATTGACCTGCCAGAAGATTCAAGTAAAAGTTCTTTGTGCCGAATATTCACGTATAAGATGGAAATTGATTTTTGAAAAAAAGAAAGAAACGACTTAAACCGAAAATAATAAAATGGTTGATGGGCACAAACACTTTTTTATGGAACGCTTCTCACCATTTCCAATAGGGTTCGTTCTTTCTTTAACAATTGAAACGTTTAAATGTAGCAATTTTATATCTTGCGACCAGTACTTCCTGCACAAGGTTACATTGACAGACAACCAGCCAGCTGGACGGACGGACATCGTTAGACCGACTCAGAAGATGATTCTAAGTCGACCGGTATACTAAAACGTGGGCCTAGGACCAATATTACAGCAGCACTAACGCATAATAAATACCCTCTCCACAATTGTGGTGTTCGTATAAAAACAATTACTGTAACTTAATTGTGAAAATATTAATCTATTGCAGTGATAAAATTTTTTTAGAAAATCTATTGCAGAGATAAATTTTCTAAAGAAAACCTTTAACAGTCAATTTTCTATAAAAAATCTATTACAGTGATAAGTTTTCTACAGAAAATCTATAACAGAGATAAATTTTCTATACAAAATCTTTTACAGACAAAAATGCTTTTAAAGACAATATATAAAAGTGATCAATTTTCTTAAGCGAATCTGTAACAGTGATAAAATTTCTATAAAAAATCTATCACAGAGATAAATTTTCTAAAGAAAATCTATAATAGTGATAAATTTTTTATAGAAAATCTGTAACATTGATAAGTTTTCTATAGAAAATCTATAAAAGAGATACATTTTCTATAGAAAATCTATCACAGAGATAAATTTTCTAAAGAAAATCTATAATAGTGATACATTTTTTATAGAAAATCTGTAACATTGAAAATCTATAACAGAGATAAATTTTCTATAGAAAATTTATAGCAGACATAAAAGTTTTTATAAAAATCTATTACAGTAATCAAATTTCTTTAAAAGTTTTCTACAGAAAATTTTCTATTGAAAATCTATAACAGACATAAATGTTTTTATAGAAAGTCTATAACAGTGATAAATTTTCTATAACAAACTTATTACAGAGATACATTTTCTATAGAAAATCTATTACAGAGATACATTTTTTTATGGAAAATCTATTATAATAGTAAATTTTCATATTTTTGAAAAAAAAACTGTAACTTACATTTTATTCTTTCTGTCCCTTCTTAAATATTTTTTTTGACTTCTGATTTTCCTCTGCTTACAGCAACTTGTTAAAATTAGTACTTTAAGTTTTTTTAAGCCAGTCAGTCCGTCCATCCTTTGAAAGCCAATGCTTTAAATTAAAATCCCATAAATGATGGCAAATGAATACAAATGAAAATAAACAAAAACAACGTTGTGGTATTTCTAGATGCTGTTGACACTACCAACAACAGCAGCAGCAATATCAGCTACAACAACAAACCTAAAAATACAACTGCATATGACTACAATTATACAAAAATGGCATTAGAAAATTTCAGCAAAGCCTGGGGCGTACGATATCTTTTGCAAATTTTCACAACAATTACTACAATCTCCATTCCTCTCTCTGGCTCTTTTTCTTTTCAATTTCAATCCCTTTCCCTGTGACTGACTCCATCAATTGAATGGAACTACTTTTAAAACTGAATATAACCAGGTACGAGTATCCATACTTATTTACATTATAATTGAGATTTCGAAGAAAAAAGAAAATAAATCTGCAACAACAAAAAATTTTGTTTACGAAGGACTATTTTTATTATTGCACACACACAAACACACACACACACAGAAAAAGTTGAAATTGTAAAGATTTCTGTATTTATTTGCAAACTAGAGTAAAATATATACTTTTTTCTTGTTTTACAGAAAAATATTTTATTTGTGTTTTATTTTTCATAAGCTAATTAATTTTATCCAGAAATAAATATTATTGTTTGCTTTTGAATTTCTGGTTTATGTTTCTTTTAAAAATATTAAAATTTTATAGAAATTGATTAAAACGTTAACCACATTGTATAAATTTTAATTCAATTTCTGTCCAATCTGTGCGATTGATATTTGTATAAATAAAAAAAGTATCAATCAAAATGAATATTAAATGTAGAATATGTTATTGATAGTTGGCGATTTGTGGATAGCAGAGAAGGAAAAGAGTTATGTTTTCAAATCGGATCTGCCGTTCTTAGGAAAATTTAAATCGGTCTACAGTAAAAACAATTCCAAAACAAAATTTTGTAATGAATATTTAACTCAGTTCACAGCGATACATATTTAGAAGGAAAACTTTTTTCATGATAGTGGTAACACTTCCCTGCAGACAAAGTATTTAGTATTAAGTTAAAAATATACTAGTTGCTATTTACATCTGTCTTTTCCTATATCAAACTTGATTGAGAGAGAATATCAATTATTTAGACATGCTTTCCTTTTGGAGAAAAGGTGGCATAAAGTTAAAATTTTTTTAAAAAATTGGTCTAATTTGGAAGCGCCTTGAGCCCGTAGTGAATGAAACTTTGCGAATTTTTATTTGCATAGCAATATTATACATGAAGTAGTCTTTCAAAAAAGTATAAATTTTATTTATGTTACAAAAAAAGAATAAAAATTTTTTTTTGGCTAAAATATGAGAAAAAAATAATACTTATTTTAGATTTTAACTATAAATGCACATAAACTTTTTCAATTACAAATGATTTTGTCACAATTCTTTCCGTAGACTATTACCAAATTTCCTGGTAATTCACATAAAAGGATTTTAAAAAAATTTTGATAAATTTAGTCTTATATTTACAAAATCCTAGGCCAAAGTATCTTAAAAAAAGGAAATTTTAATTTTCAATGTTGGATATTTTATAAACTAAAGAGATCAACTGTGCACGTCACTAACTCGTTTGTAGAACTCGACTTTTTTAGTAAAAAAAAAAAAATAATGTTTTTAAATCGGGCTTAAATTTTTTTAATAACCGATGTGCCCTAATTTGAGCAACTATGGCGGCCTGGCCCTCCTGGTTTGTTTATTAAACACAAATTTAAAACTTAAACTCAGCTACAAGTCTTAACTGGCATCAATTATTCTAATTGGACTATCAGTTTGAAAATTTCGGAATTATTTCCATTTCTTTCTAAATCCCCCACGGTGTGTTGGGGGGCATGGGGTGTTACCAGAAAAAGGGAAGGGGTCCAATTTTGCTAAAATGCTTATCTTACCAAGAGGAGTCTACACCAATTTTTATCATCGAAGCGTTCTTTGAAAATTCGCCTGTTCATTCAGATATTGTTTTTAACGAACATTTATCATAGTGATAAATGCTTCATAGTAATAAAAAACATTTTTCACAGTGAAAATTTTTTTTAAGAAAATGCTTCATAGTGATAAAGAAAATTTATGATAGTGATAATTTTCTATAGAAAATTCGTTTTAGTGTTAATTTTTTTTTAAGAAAATTAATCATAGAGATACATTTTCTATAGTAAAAATCAACATTCAAAATTCGACACATTGTTAAATTTTTAACCCTATCGGCTTGGAAAATTTAGTACCTGAATGAATTTAAAAAAAAAAATTTAAATTAAAATTTTCGATAATTGCTTTAAAGTTGTTTTATAATTTTATGATATTTCCACTTTGTTTTCGTTAATTTCAGTCTTTTAAATCACTGTCTAGCATTTACAAATTTAAGTTGTGGTAAATGCAATTATTATTATTATTTTTTACCCTTCATTTTTTTTGTATAAAAATAAAGTGGAATTAAAAATATAAGTATCAAATTACCTTTATAATCATACAAAGTATGTGACTTTAGCCGAAAAGCTTAATGGATTTTGGTAAAAAGTTATTTAATATCATTTAAAAGCAATAATGGCCAATTTTACCAATTCTATCTTAACATTTTTAATTCCTTTTTCATGTCAAATAAAAATAAAATTATGTAAAAAATTATATTAAAATATGAATTGATATTTAAATAGAATTTGTAAAGTTGGCCATAAACGATTTTTTTCTCAAAAAAATTCTTTAGCTTTAGTTTCCCGTAATCATATGTAACAACAATTTTTTTTAATTAAACATTAACTATTTTTTTTTAATTACATCGTTTTTCTAATTCCCTTTGGTTGACTCCCAAAAATCATTTGAGTTCATACGATGATTTTAAATTGCATGTTCTTTTCATATTTACAGTAGGGCTTCTATTATGCGTAATTCGATTAACCGGCAACGTCAATTATAAATTTTTTTTGCAACGACCACCTCTATTATCCGGCATTACCTCTGTTATCCGAAATTATAAACAAATTTTTTTTTATTTTTTCGTTTACTATTTTTTATTTGGGTACGAAGATCACAAACTGAGATACATTTTTTAAGTTATTTACTACACAAACATTATAAGCGCTTGTGTTTTCCATATTTCTGCCATACCGAACACTAAAGATTAATATATAATATTTATTTTCGAACACTAATTTAAACATGTACAATAGGGTGGAGCGTCAAAATTGTTTTGCGAATTTTAAATAGCACTCAAATGTTGCATTTTAATCACAGGTACATGGGAAAAATGATGAAAAAAAAATTTAAACCTTCTTTAAGCCCTGTACCGAGGCATCAATATTTTGAAAATGAGATCAAATCGATAAATTTGTGATACATCATATGATGCAGCATTTAAAATTTTTTTAAGTTGCTGTAACTCTCAAATGATGCAAAATTTTTATACATAAAAGGTAAAATCTCAGACATACGTAAGATTTCCATTTTTTGACTTCCTAAGTTATTGTCATATCTTAAATTAAAAAAAAAAAAAAAATTTCTAATCTAATGTGAGGTCGCTGAACACGAATATAAAATTCATTTACTTTCCTTTATGCGCATTTTGGCGGTATTTGTGAAAAATTAGTTTTTTCTTTTGTTTTTTTATAGTGTTTTGGCTTATTAGCATAAATTCCAACAACGGTTCGTCTGAATAAAATAAGTTTTAATTGTTAAATAGATGTCTCCCTATCCGTTAACCAAACCAGGAATTGTGTTCATCGGATAGGCTTTAAACTATCACAAAAGTTTATTTTTTGACATTTTGTCAGAAACTATCATATTAAATACATAGGACTTCTGTGATAGTGTAAAGTACCCATTAGATAGATATTTGAACCTACATATAAAATGAATTAAGAACAATAAAAACAATTTTTTGTTTATATAAATACAAAAAATTTTTTTTTTTAATATTATCAAATGTAAAAGTTAAGGCAACTTGGCCTCAAAAAGCTTTTAATTATTAAAAATTACCATTCAACGCGACGGAAGTGATCGGTACATGATAAATTACTGATAGTTCTTTTGTGGTATATTTATTTTCCAATACGCTGTTTTCGTAAAAATTTAAATTAATTATGGCAGCAGTTTGTTTTGTTGTTTTGAATCCTTAATTTTTCTAAAATATTTATAAAGATTGATACGAATTTGTTTACTAAAGTTACCCTACAGTGCATATATTTTATTTATAGCATTATCAATTTTGCTTTCTCAATGGATTAGATTTCTCTAAATTCACAATAGTCTCTGAGCTTTTATATTTGTTGAACTTGCTTTTTTAATGAATCTGCATCACCATCGTTGAGTCCTTCCACCGCATCTGGAATTGGTCAAACTTTTCAGCATAATACATAACTACTCTCAACCACCTTCCCCACCTGCTTGGTAAAGGCTGTGGATGAAGCAATAAATCGGGATACTTCTTTTAATATACGGCAAATCGCGAGGTACTTTGCAAAATATTTTTTTTCCCATAAGAAATTAATAAATCAATATCATCGCTGTTACCTCTTATCAATTCTGCAATACGTTGCATCGCAAAATAAAACAAGTTTTGTTTTTCAAAATATGCAATGTCAGCAATATATGCAAAAATATGCATTTAAAGCAAAATATGCAAAAAATATGCACTAACAAATTAATGCCGTTAAACTTAAAATTTCATGATTCACAAAGATATTTAGTTTATGTTGATCTCAGACTGACGACAACAAATTTGCATTTGCATTTAAGTCCGGGCCTTGGTTATAAGCCATTAAGTGGAAAACCCCGATTTTGTTTTTGGCTTTAATTCCATTTAAAGTATTAAAATACTTTTCTTTTTATTAAAATAAATTTTGTTTGGGAACTTTCTTATTTTTTCAGATCTCCTCGATTTTAAGCTTCTTTTATTCTGCATAAAAATATTGTTTAAGGTGAAGGCCTAATTTTCCATATTAATTCAGCAAGTTAAAATTAAATTAAAAATTGAAAAAAAATTTGCACTCTAAAAGATGTGTCGGAAAAATTAAAAAAATTTTTTTTTTTAATATATTGAAACTTATTGGATGACATTTTGTTCCCTGCATACACCGACGCTCCACCCTCATGCATAATTTCCTTGAAACAATTTGTTATTTGTTGAATATGTATGAAGATACAATAATATTCGATAACAACTTAACAAAAACATACAAAAAACTAATAATCGATGTCGCACTGTATTTTCAACCTGACACTTTAAAATAATAAACAAAATTAAACGTAACAAAAAGAAAAGGTATTTGTTACAGGAGAAATATGAGAAACGACATAAAAAACATAAACCGAGTCTTTTTGCTTACCTCTATTTCTTCTCTATACCGTTTTGTTGATTTTTATTTTATGATACAAAATTGCTATTACTATTGAATGACATTCGCAGTGGACTGTAAAGACTTGTATAATTTAAGATGACATGTTTACGGTTAATATTCTGAAAATTTAACACTCTTGTAAATTATAAGTAAGGTTTCAAATATGGCGGCCCAAAAATAAAAAAGGTGTAAAATATTTACCATTTCCTTTGTAAATTCAGCAACATATTTTCCAGGACTAAGATAAAAAGCTTTGTCCTAATATTGCTTTGATTTGCCTTAACTAGACATCTCAGTTGACAGTATTTTGACAACTTTTTCAAACACCAACTCTAAAACCAACCGGTCTAAAGCTGGAGGTCCACACCATGCATTCAATGCTTTTTCGCAGCTGTCAATAAAGTAGAATCTGAGTTGTTTTACCTAGCAAGTTACATGTACAAAAGCGTGGGATGCGTTAAATGCAAAAAGTTGGTTTACTTTCTGCTTTTGTAAGAGTCACAAGCAGCGTAATAAAATTTTATTTTTCCATGTGGTGATGTCGCATTAACAGCGCTGCATGTAACTTGAAACTTAGAACGCAGTAAAGGTATGTAATGCAAGGAGGCGAAAACGCGTGGTATGGAAATCCAGCTTAATACTTTAGAATCGTTTATAAAGAGTGAGCCAGAAATAACTTATACACACTACTCCAGCCAAAACTTATCCTTGGTCCAACAAATTATTATTTTTTTAATTCCGTTAGCTTTGAAAAATATTTCGGATATTATATATTCTAAATCATTAATTTCAAATGTTATTTCGGTGCAAATGGACAGCGAAAAAAGAACGTGAAAAAATTCTTGAACTTTTCAAAAAAAATTAAATATGGTCTTTAAAAAAAAAAAACAAAAGATCTGTAGGTATGGTACTATTTCAAAAGCCATTAATCAGTAGAAGGAAGACTTGAACATGGAAAGAAAACCTGGACCAGGAAGAAAAAAGGTCTAACAGGTATTGTTAAGGCAAAAGAAGTCGAACAACTCTTTTGAAGAGCACCGAACACTTCTATCTCCGAAAATCAGTTCGTAAAGTTAAATGCTCTGATTCTTTTGTGCGCAAGCAAAAGCTTGTGCTGGGTTGAAGTCGTATAAAGTTCAGAAAGTTTCAGATCACAATGCGGTAAAAAATTTAGAACAAAAGAACGAGCGGAAAATTGAGATCTAATTTTATATAAAAAAAAAATATACCTGTTGTGGGATGGATGATAAAACGAATGCACTGGCACAAACTTTTCACAACTTCCGGATAAAGATTTGTATGTGGCTGATGGGCGAGGTAATATTCAAGACCAAAACCCAGACAACAAAGCCAACAAAATATCCGAAAGAATTTCTTGTGTGGCAAACTATTTGAAGTTGTGGTAAATGAAGCCAATCATTTGTGAAATCAGTCACAATAAATACAGAGATAAACAAACGCGGTTGTCTGGCCTTATTTGGCACCATGCCACTATGGATAACATCGTCTTGTGTATTATTCAAACAAAAATGTCAATTTTGTACCGAGAGGCAAATCCACCCAACTGTCCAGAACATCGGCCTGTGGAAAGGTATTGGGCTCTTGTAAAAAAAGAATAAATGAAAATAGGAAAGCTATTCCAGGACATGTCCGATTTTAAACGTAAGTGGACCACTTCGTCCAAAAAGGGAACGTAAGCCACTATAAAATCTTTAATGGGAGGTTTTCGGGAAAAAGTGGATAAATTTATAAATACCGAGTAATATTTTAATGTTTAATGAATTTGTACAATATTTGAATTAATTTACGCATTTTTGAATATTTTTATTTTGAACGGTTTAAATTATATTTAGCTTAATACAAGTATAAGTTTTTACTGGCTCACTCTTTATAATTGTTTGCCCACCTTAACTGTTCCCCGTTACGTATACTTATTGCCAATATATTAAAAGATAATATTAGTCATACGTTTTTGAAAATAAGAAACACAATAAAATTACCTAGAAATCTCTTATTTGATATGTTTAATTAGAATATCAAACGAAAAAATCGACAGAAAGTTTTATTCCAACATACGTTTTTATACAAATTTACATTGAAAAAAAAACACCTATTAAATGATTGTGGTGACTCACAAAAGGCTCGTGCTATAAATCAAAAAATTTATGGAAAAAATAAAATAAAAATGTGAAATAAAACACAAAACAAAAAACACTGTTGTAGAATTTTTGGTAGTAGATAATCATTAATTGAAAGTAGTACGAAAAAAGCAACAAATACTCTAAAATGCTAAAAACAAAACTATACAACTACATATTTTTACACACAGGCATTCAAATATCAACTACGAAATGCCATTCAAAACCAACAGAACTGAACATAACCTACAACAACAATAGCGTCATAGTTTACCTTGGCTAAGTGGTAATAAAAGAAAAAAAAATCGCAAAACAAAAGATGTAGAAGAAATAGAAGAAGGCTAAAAAAGTGAGCAAAACACACATATACGAAAGACTAATAAATTGTTTAACTCATAACAGAAAATAAACCAAAACAGAACAAGACATATGCAAATAGTTTAAAGGGTATGAGTAAATTGTACTCTCCAGCACTGTTTCTCTCTCTTAATAATATTTTTTTATTACAGTCTGCAATTTACAGAGCCACAGTTTTCTGTGTGAAATTGCTCTTTGAGTACTTTTTTCTATAAAAAGAGTATGCTTTGCTTTTTTTTGTTTTTTTTTTATCAAAATGACGTCATTGTTTAACTACCTCAAACTTTTTACTCTTATTCTGGCTTTTCAATCTCTTTGGTTCCTGTTACTCTTTGAGTGCATTTTATGGTTTTTTGTTTTCTCAAACGAAAATGTCTGAAATTATTTTGTCTTTAAGCTTTAAACGTTTTTTTATCCTTCTCTGTTTTTGAAGCGCGTAATGTTTTTGTAAAAAAGCAAACGATTTTAGTATTTAAAATGTTTCTTAATTTTGTAATTATTTTAAATGAACAGTGGAAATTACAAGATTTTACTTAAGTTTTGCTAAACAAAAAAAAAAAAAAAAAAAAATTTGGGTCAAATAAATTTAAGTAAAAAAGGAAACACATTTAATAAAATATTTTTAGTAAAAAAGTTTAAGAAAGCAAGTTTAAAAGTTGAAGTAAAAATATTTTGTTTTAAATACATATTGAATTTTTTCGAAAAACAAAAATTTGGTTAAACAATTTAGTCGAACAGATTTAGGCCGAAAAAAACTTTGAAAAATATTTTCTTTTTTTAAAGTATTTTTTCATTTGAAAAGTATTTGCAAAGCAAAATTGTCGGTCATAAAGATTGTGCACTGAATAGTTTTTGATAAAACCAGAGTTCGAAAAAACCATATTTTTTAATGAACAGTAGACACACACATTAGAGATGAGCGACTCCGTGATTTTTAAAGAACATCGTGATTAGTGAACGTGATTTTAAAATCACTGCTCCTTAAAACTGTGATTGTGATCACGGTTTTTCAGTTTATAGTTCTTTTATAGCAAGTGCGCGAGCTTTCGCAAGAGCTTTTGTAAGTGCTTTGCAAATAAACAACTACAAATTGTATGAGCTTTAAAGCTGTTGACTTGCATATACAAACATACTTGAACAAATAAACTTTGGCTTAAAGAAATACTAATAAGATAGAAAAGAGAATGAAAGGAACAGCAACATTATTCGCCATTGCATTCAAAAAACGCTATTACCCGCACAAACTGTGAAATATCATAAATTTGTGTATGTAACAAAAAATAAAAAGAACGATTTATCAAGTACCTCTTACTTGACAAATTTGGTCACAAATGTGATTCGTAATTTTTCAGTAACGGTGATTAAATCACAGGTACAGAAATACCGCTCATCTCTAATACACATTCTATACGTAACTACAATATAAAAAAACATGCTTTTTTTGTTTATGAATTTGTACACAAACAAAATATGGTACAAAACGATTGTGAACTGACGCCCACAAACACTAAGATAACTTACCGATCTTCTTTAAAACTTTGTTGCTCTGGCATACGCAGACGATTTTTGATGAACAATATCAGCTGACTGCTTAAAAGAAAAAGTAATTCACGAAAAATGTAAGCAGAACTAAAACTGCATCCGCAAAAAATACAGGGTCTTATTAAATTTGTAAATTTTAAGGTTCTTCTGTCTAAAATAATTAGTTTTATTGCAAAAACAAATAAAGAACAAAACATTTTGCGGGTATGTGGTCATTTTATTATAGATTTCAAAGAAAAATTCTTAAAAAACTTCAAGTAATTTGAAATCGTCAAGCTGACCGGTTTTAAAGAACAAGATTTCAAAAAATGGTGTGCGCAGAACACCTTTTCAGTGATTATAAAACACTTTACGAAAAAGTGATTTTCAGAACATGCCTTTATACTTAAATTCAACTTTACTACTGAAAAGTAAAATTTTTTTTTTTAAAAAAAGTATTCAAATCTGATTACGTTTTATTTCTTCTTCATTTCCAAAATCCCCTACTTTGCTACGTCCTTCCTCTTAAAACTTCCTTTATAATTGTTATTGACTTTCAAAAGTCTTTTTCTTTTTGTTCATTTTACTCTGTCTAACTCTTAAACATATGTAACGTCTTTGTAATATACATTCCTTGTAACCATTATTGTTGTGTTTTACATTTTGTTGTAAAAACGATTTTATATTTATATTCTATGTATGTTAAAGTTGTGTGCGTTAACGTGTAAATTAATTAAAAATATATGATAAACATACAAACCATTGACCTTGTTTTTGTGTGTGTGTGTGTGTTTTTTTTTCATTTCTCATATTTAATTTTTCAAGCAAAACACAAAGTAAAGTCAAACCACACTTCACTCTCTTCGTGGTAACACAATTGTTTTTGCACACAATTACGCTTACATACACTTACATGCATACATACAGCAACAATAAGCGCGTATTTGATTTTTTGTTATTGTTGTTCGTTTATACCGTCATGTGAACTTATAATTTGTACTTGTACTGTTAATGGGAGTGATATTGTTTGAAGCAGTAGTGATGCTGTTGTTGTTGCTGTTAAAGCACTTTGTTGTTATTTTAGTTGTATTGTTTTTATTTTTGTAGTAGTTGTGCCTCTAGTTTCCAGTGGGAAAACTCAGAAGACCTTCTTACTTAAGGCCTTATTAAAGGCTTGCTCAAAAATGTTTTTTGATTCAATTACCATTCTTATCTAACTGCTAAAGAATGCCTCATAAAATGCCTCTGCTCTTTTGTATAAAAGATAAGATACACATTCCACATTTGCTTCTAAAAGAAGGGAGAAGAGAAGGAGTAGCAGTTTTTGTTTTTTTCTAAAGCAAAAGGAAAAGTATTTTTTTATCCTGTTCCCATTCTTTTGTACCTGCCAAAGAAGAGAGAGCTTCCCCGCAATGACAACTTGTGTAAAAAAGATACGAGTATGGAATGGAGCAAGCAGGCCAAAAGAAGGAGTATAGAGGCCTTGTAGAAGGCATCCGTACTCCTTCTTTTCCCCCGCTGGGCACATTGTCGAAAAGAAGTGAAATTAGTGAGTGAGTTGTTCTTTTTTGTGTTTCTTTAACATGTCATTGTTAAAAAAATGGAACGACAAATGAATTTAGCAGACGTGTTACGTAAATGTGATATTAATTATTGTTTTGTGTGTTAATAAACGTCTATATCAGGCACAAATGTTTGTGTATACTCTTACGTATACGTAATATTTATAATTGGGGGATTCACAAGGTGTCATAAAGTCATATGTCTTAAAATAATAACATGAAAAAATACGACTGTTGTGAGCAACCCCTCATAATTTAATGTGCTATTAATTACGACAACACAATAAACATAGCAAGCAACGTTCTATTTATTTAAGACACTTTTTGTTTACAAACCAACAACAATATTTTTAAACCATTGTAAAATGTTAGAACATTATGACAATAAACCATGATAGCACACCTTGTGAATACCCCAAATATAAATAAAAAATTCTGACTATTTATTATTAACATGTGGGTCTTTCCATATGTTTTCCTACTCATCTTTATATGCATTCATTGAAATGGTGATTGAAAAATGTGAACACACAACACTGACTCAAAACAGCAATGAATTATTCACACTCCACAGGATGAATTCACAGTTAATGCTAGTTAGCTTTTATATTGATATCAATGTTACCGATTTGGTTTAATTTCCCAGTGTACAAGTCATTTTGTTGTGGGCAATAAAAATTAACTGCCTGGCCCACAATGTCGACAAGAACATTTCTTTCGTATGTTTATATTGAAAACAAAAACAAAAAACAAAAAGTTTTTTATTATTGTTTTCAATATATATATGCGAAAGAAATGTTCTTGCCAACATTGTGGTCCTGGCAGCAAAATTTTTCTGAACTTTTTTTATATTCAATTTATTTATTTAACTAAGAAAGAGAAAAAAATATTTATAAAAGTATTTGAAAGTGCATAGCACTAAAAATTCAATCTCTGATGATTGTTGAAAAGGGGTCCCCACCAAATTCCTGTTACAGACCCCTAGTAAAAAAAAGCCAAGGATGTAGTTTGTTTTTTAGGTTAGATTAAAAATGGAAAAAGTATAAAACAACAAAAAATACTTTTTAGTTTGATTATAAAAATGCATAAATAAATATGTATGTTTGATGAATAAAATAAACTAAAGTATTAAAAACCAAGTAACTAATACGTTGTTAGTAACAACCTTAAAAAATAACATAAGAAAAGAAAAAATTCTACTTCATATAGTTTTGGCTCTACTTTCCCATAGCACTCGTTTCAGAAAATTTTGAATTTCATGCAAACATACCCCCATATTCATAAAAGATTATTATATTTAACAAACGCTTATTAAGGAACATTTTCATAAAAAAATTTTTTTGTAAACCTTTATTACATTTGAAATATTTTTATGAATACAGGCCGATGTTTTTTAACATCGATACTTATCGTGGAAACATCGATGTTTTTAAATATCGATGTTTTTCGGAACGATGTTGCATCCCCACTCGTAGGACATCGCCATGTTAAAGTGACTTGTCACGTGACAAGTTTAGTGTTAGTTCCCTTTCCCCTAGGGATGGTACAAAAATATAAAATTAATAAATAATCTATTTAACATTAACAATTAAAAAAATTGATTTTGTTTAGATGGATATCTTTGGTGTTTTGTTTCTTTTAAGAGGGGATATTTATGGGAAATTTGTTTTTAAATTTTGGAGAGGATAAAAAAGGATCAAGCAGCCTCGAACAAATAGAGAAAATATTGTTTTTGTGTGTATGCTTAAGAGGCAAAGACACAAATTTTTTTTTTTAGTGAATTCATGGTTTTCATTTGGTGTACCACTTTTTATTTTAATTTCTATGCTTCCTATTGAACAGTTGTTTATGAGTTCCTGTGAAAGTGGTGTAGTGTTGTTGTGAATAGACGTGTGCACAGCTAGCATATGCTGCTTGTTAGACGATTATGTTTAATTTACAACTCCTAAAAGAATCTTCTGATGATTATCTGAAGAGTAACAAAAATAAAAACATATAATTTTTTTTTTTTTATTTATTACTTTTTTATACATTTTTCACACGCTCGTCTTTGAATCTTGTAAGGAACCTTTTGCGACTCTCTGTAAGAGTCATATAACAATTACTGAGATACCTTAATAAGAGCGTTTTTGAAATATGAAGATTGTATTGCCAATACAATTTCGATAAAACAAACCGACGTAAGGATCTGTAAAATAAGATTTTCCGACAGAATGGAGTAGATTTCGCGACCTTAAGGTTTGTTTGATATAAATTGTATGAAAATTAGAAGTTTTGACATGAAAAATACGCTTGATTCCCTTATTTAGGTAGCTCAGTTATACGGCTGAGCATTTTACGAGTGGTAAAATAATCCCTTCATGTAACTCATACGACTCTTGGCATGCTTTTCGAAAGACTCGTTAGATAATCTCTACATACATCATAAACGATTCAATTTATAATATTAGCGTATTTCGCTGTGTTATGGAAGAATCTCTCATACGAATCAGCACGTGTAACAGTTTCTCCCGTGCCGGGAATCGTCTACAGTTAAAAAATGATCTCGTCGACGATCAAAACCCCTCTTCATGATACTGCCACTTATTACTTATTTTTTTGGTTTAAATATTTTTATTTATTTATTTAAAATTGTTTCACACGTTAAATCGTTTTCATAAAACTGACTTGATTTCAATCAAGTTTTGCCCTTTTATGTTGCTTAAAAATAACGGTAAGACTACTTTTGAATAATGACAAAAATAACGATAAGTTTAATATAAAATATTTGATAAATTAAATAAAAAGGAGAAATGAAAGAATAACAATTTATTATATGTTACTAAATGAAAAGAAAATATAAAATAAAGGTAATAAAATAAAAGGGATATTCATTAACCATGTATTTAAAGAAAGTATTAGGGATATTCATCATACATATAACTCTAGGTGATTAAAAATGCTAGCTGGGTGTTGTCATTAATTTAATTTGTTGATATTGTTTGTGTGTGTAGCAAATTATAGCACATTACTTCGATGCATTATTTCGCTTTGGTAGAATGAATGATTCCATTCATGCAGCTCTTTAATGTGTGTACAAAACATTTGTGTTCAGCTACAATGACAAATGGTATGCGGTACTATTCGTCGTACAATTTAAATAGTGTTGTGAGGGTACAAGTATTCAAATGAATACACTTTAGACAGTACTCGTATCTTTCAAAATCTTTCAATACAATAAATAATGTTTGCAAATACTCCTAGTAATGGAAAATTGCCACGTACAGACTGCGAGAGTTCGTGATATTTACTTGTGTGTCGTATATGGCGTACGTATACAAATAATTGTTGTTGCAATATTAACAAAGAAATTAACATACAAAGTAACAAAAATCCCAAACTCACATAAACAATAATTTGTATATTTTTTGCTTCCGCTCTTATTGCTGCGTGTATTTTTTATTACCTTGTTAATTTTGAGAGTATTTTTATACCCGCACTTTTACTATTTTAAAGCTTATTTGTGTTTTTCTTCTACACGTTCGCAAACTAGCGTTAATTCTTCTTCTATACTTCTCTTCAGTATATGTTTGGGATATCGACACTATAGATTTCTTTAATTCTTCAAATGGAATTATCCAAGCCTCTGATGTTTGTATATCGTCGCAAAAAATTCAAAATCGAGTTTTTGATTGATCATGATGCACCGTATCAAAATACATGTTCTTATTTAAATTAACATTCCTACAATAATAATTTACACTCTTATCAACAAAAATCTAAAAGGACTTAGTGTCAAAACCATGTTGTATTATCTCTTACGCCCTGCCCTTTTAGTTTCAGATCAAACAAACTCTCAAAGGCGGTAGTGGATATTTTTTTAAAATATTAATTCTCTAATAACAACTGAGTTTAAACTTAACAATAATTTGAAAAAATGTAGGTTATTTTTCAATGTAGACAGTTTTTTGCTTCTCGTGTTTTTTGCTTTAGTGTAGCTATTTTGAATTTATATGACGAGATACTCTTACGTATACGTAATATTTATGTTATTTATAACTACGTATACGCTTTGCGGCTTATGAGTTATATTATGAGTACAAGAATAAAAATATGTTAGTTGATGAAATAAAGAATTTAGATTAAACTTTGTTTTTTAATATCTGGATAATAAGTTCTTAACTCTTAAATGTTCAACAGTAGTTAATAATTTGATCCAATATATTTTCCTTTATATTAAACACTGACAATTTTTTGACCTCTTAATAAATAAACTGTTTAAAATAGTATTATTCTTAAGCTGTTTATAATTAGTTAAAAAAAAAAAACTTGAGGTATTTATGAGCCCATTGGTACTTCCAATACAAAATTTAACACTACAAATTTTTATTTATTTGTTTTAAGAACTTGTAAATAAATAATTTTGTTTAAGTTATTAAGAGTTCAAAATTACAATTTAATATTTCTTTTCTATTTAAATTTTTAATTTGCTTTTACCTTCTCTGTTGTTTTTAAAGAAAAAGAAAAAAAAATTGTGTGAATATTTAACCACTATTTAAACAAGACAATTTCATTTATTTACACATTGCACAGTGGGAGATTTCGGACAAAATCCTATAAATTTTTAATTTCTTTTCGAAAAGAAATAAAACTTAGTACGTCGGTGAAGTAGCTAAAGACCTTTGCACGGACGTTTTAAAATTTTTGCCACGCCCATATATAACGCCCCTTGTAATGTAGTGCCCATTACACCGCCATTTGTTGTCCATTATTAAAGATGTATGTATATATATCATCGTAAATGGCCTTAAGACAGCTATATTACTCAGGCTAGTGATTGTCAAACCTTTTCACTTTTAATTTCCATATAATAAACCAATTTTTCAAAGGTAACAAAATTATAAGTTTTTATTTCTTTCTATTATTTCCCAGCTAGCATTGTCAATTGTGTAAGAGTCTGCTGAGAATCTCATGAAGAACGGTTCTGATCGCCGACGAGCACATTTTTTAATCGTAGACGATTCCTCGCACGGGAGAAACTATTACGCAAGCTGGTTCCTCTGTGAGATACTTCCACAACATAGCGAAAGACGCTTATATTAATCGTGGACGGAATTATTTGCGATGTGTATAAAAATTATCTGACGAGGCTTTCAGAAAGCATGTCAAGAATCGCATGCGGCTCGTGTTGGGATTACATTACAATTAGTGAAATGAAATGAAAAACGTCAGGCGCCTTTTTCATTTCGAAATATTCTCATATTCATACAATTTATACGAATCAAATCCGGTTGGAAAATCGTATTTGGTCCATTTGTTTTATTGAAATTGAATTGACAATAGAACTTTCATGCTTAAAAAACGCTCTTATTTAGGTAGCTCAGTAATTGTTATATTACTCCTAAAGAGAGTCGCAAAAGGTCCATTCCAATATGTAAAGACAAGCGTGTCAGAAAATGTATAAAAAAGTAATAATAAATTTCTTTTTAGATGTTTTTGTTATTGAAACTCACCAGATAATTATCAGAAGATTATTTAAGGGGTTGTATATTAAACATAATCGTCGAACAAGCAGCCTATGCTGGCTGGGTTCATACAAAAAATATTAACACAAATAAAATCAATAAAATCTATTGCATAAAGTTTTTTTTATTTCTATTGACACATTGAGAAGATTTAATAAAAGGGATCACTAAAAACTTAATAATTAAAAAAGTCGGCTGAAGACGGATATTAAACTCATAGTACTTACTTGTGAGCCTTTTTAGTACCCTATGTTTAGGACCTTCAACCTCTAAAAACCCCGAAAAAAAAATCCACAACCTACTAAACCGCACTTTTTATTGATGTTATATATATATATATATTTTTTTTTTTTTTAATTATTTATACCAGAAATGTTATATGTACGATACGGTCAAAATTATAAAAAATAATAAGGTTAACTTAAAAGAGTGTCAGTACGGCCGTAGAAAAAACTTTATTTATATGGCAAATATCAAAAATTAGGCTGCCGCGAACTTTCCGGCAATCTTGCAATCAAAGTAGGCTGTACCAAGGTGAATTCACTAGAAGGTGGGGTCAAGTCAACATATGGCTATTTTTTCGGTAGTGGATTTGTCAAAGTTTGTATACAAACCAGGGATGTTAAAGTTGGAACAATTGTACTTTTTTTTTGGTACATTTTAACCTTCTAAAATACCGTGGTACTACCGTGACTCATTTGGTACAATTTAAAAATTTGTCATGTTCCCCCTTTTTGTATTTTTTGTTTAACAAACATTGTATTTATGTTGTACAACAAATAGTTAATGTAATGGGCGCTTAAATATGCGGCTAGTATTGCGGTGTATAGAGCGCTTAGTCCCCTTTTACAATGTGGCAAGTGAAAGGCAGAAATACGAAGTTTGTTGGTAAGGGGCGACGCTGTTTGCTTAACACACTTAACTTTTTTCCTCTCTCGCCTACAAACTTCGTCCGTCTGCCTTTAACTTCCCACATTGTAAAAGGGGACTTATGGTACCCACAGACGAGGCAACATTAGTCAAAAACTGTGTTACTACTTTTGTTTCCCTTTCACCACAGACGATGACATTAAAAGCAAAACATCAGTATTGTGTTTTTTTCTATTTTTTTTTCTTTTTCTTTTTTAATACAGAAGTATTATTTAACTTAACAAATATATGCGAAAGAAATGTTTCATATCCTGCTTTTTTTGTTTTATTTTTATAACTTTCACATTTAACGTCCCATAATTCTGTAAAATTTTTAAATCCATTTATAAAATTTCTCCATTTTTCATTTTTTTCAATGTTCGTCATTTTTCCTTTTCTGTTTTTTTTTTTTTTTGTGTACAATTGAATTTTTTGTACTTTCTTTTATTGTTTTACTAAATTATAAAAAAAATGGTACCGTGAAGGTACATTTTTTTTTGGAAGTTGGTACAAAATTTAAAACCCCATTTAACATCGCTGATACAAACTAGTTTTTTTATGTAAACAAACATTGTTTTTCTTACAATCGGACCACAAAAGCGGTGTTGTTGTAGAGTTGACCTCACCTTCTAGTGAGGTTAATACTAACATTTTTCTAAAAATCCAAAAAATTATTTTTTTTAAGTTTTAGTCGAAATATACCTCTGTGCATTGTTGTAATAAAATGTTCAAATTTCATAAAAAAAAAAAATAGTGTGTATACGAAATAAGTACAGACATAATTAAAATTTATTTAAATAAAACAACGAATTATAATTATAATATTACACTGCTGTTTAACGGTTGGTGTACATACAACAAGTAATTAAAATATTAAATTCAGAAGTTAAATAAAGGTATTATTCGGTTTTGAATGCGTATTAGAAAAGAAGAAGCACTAAAATTATTAATAAAATACAAGTTTTATGTATTCGTGTTATTTTCTACTTCGGTGGTAATATAACTCTTTAGCTCCATCTTACATACATATCGCACTTAATAAACAAGAGGCAATTAACTCAAAATTTTTATTTTTCACTTTTTCGAAAAAAATCTAAACGTTATATTCATATCTATCCGCTGTTTTGTCTACTTTTTAGTAATAAAACACTTGGTTCTGAAATTGTTTTTCATATGCCTTCAATGTTAAATTAAAAATTTCGAGTTAATACCCTCTTGTTGATCTAGTGCGATATGTATCTACATATCTCGATTTGCTTTTTCAATTCGAATAATGGTTTTTATTTTTCATTCCAACAGCCAGAGCAAAAGAAAATTATTGTTCAATATGACCAGGCAACTCGTTCAGTATGGTTCCATCATTATTTTTACCGCAACCATATTATAATTGAATTAATCCTTTTCAATCCGACCGTTATCATGTTGTAGTTGTTCAGAACCATATTCATATATTGTTGCTGTGATTTCTCTTATTTTTAAAGCAAAATAATAACATTGTTCTTTTAACAATATTTAAGATATTTAATTGTCACAAGGACCAAGCCAAATGGAAAAGGTCCATAATTTCGCATAGCCTCCATACAAGCATCTTTGCGGAATAGAGGCTTTATGTCCATAAACCATCTTATTATGTTGGTATTTTGATTATATTTACTCCAAACTTATTTTATTGCAATCTAATAATCTTACCAAATTTAAATGGAATCGGTCCATATTTAACTATAGCTCCCAAACAAATACAACTCCCGAAAATAGTTTTTAATTCCATAACTTTATTATTAAGGGTAGGTATACTACTCTTTTGCCGCCATTTTGGTAAACATTAGTCTTGACAGTTCATATATGGCAGTCGTGAAGTAGGTACGTGGCAAATTTATTATGGAAAAATATTCGATAAACCAACGTGTTTTAATCGCTAAAATATTAATTTTATCAATATCGATCATCTGTGACGATGAGAAAGTTACGTGAAATTTTTGGGAGAAACAACGTGACAACAAAACGCACTATTTATCGTGTAGTGAACGAATGATTTCGAAGAAAGAGAGTCTGTACGTGATAGGCCCAAGCATGGACCACAACGTACTGCAAGATCGGCTGAAAACATTACTGCCGCTCAAGAAAGTGTTCAAAACAATCCATCAACCTCAGTTCGACGCCGTGCTCAGGAGCTTTGGCCACAATTTTGCACAAGGATTTCCATTTGTTTCCATTTAACATTCAGTTGACACGAAGAGCTTCTTCCACAAGACCATTCTGCCGGGACACCCTTTAAATGTCGGAATTGACATACAAATTGCCGACAATAACTTTTACGATAGCTGCCATGTCATGACAAAATTTTGTGCAATTAGGTTCAAAATTAACCATAAGTAGTTCCCATACAAACCCCCTTCCTAAAATCACTAAATGGCGAACAAATCTCATAAAGATGAAGATATCTCAATAATATTCGGCACCAAGAACTTTTACATGAATCTTAGCACATCATTTTGTTCTGGCGGGTCAATGTGTACATTCTCGAAAATTTGGTTTTAAATACTGTAGTGTAGGGTTTTATATGATCGGGCTTGAGCGACTTTACTTTCTTACTAGGTTTTTTTTTTTTTTTTTTTTTTTTTTTTTTTTTGGTGAAAGAGTATAGAAAGTGATATTAGCCCCGTATGAGCCCCGTATACCGCTTTCTTGCAAAAAGTGAAAAATTTTAAATTTTGAGTTGTTAAAGCAACTGTACAATTATTTATGGTAAACATATACGGCCATGTGCTGAAAATCGAATGATTTGAAAATCACATGCGATCTGAAAATCGCCAATTTTATTTAAGCATGTGCTAGAGCTCACGCGTTTTGTTTTTTTTTTTCGAAGTAGTGGTCGAAAAATAAAACATATGTTTTAGCTGTCAAAAAAAAAAATAATGATTTGCATGAAAAATGCCGGCAGCTTTTATATTACGTGTTAGTTCATTAAAAAAACTGTATTTTAAAAAAGAACGTATCAGAAAACGTCTTCTAAGGGATTATTACAACCCAAGAGATATTCCTGAACTGTAAAAAGTCAAATTCTCAAGTTCATTTACACGTCTGTCTGTCGCGCTCGTTGAAGATAGACGTGTTTTATAAGCTCGGCATACGGTTTATTTTTTTACGTGAACAAATAAAGTATAAAAAAAAAAAAAAGTAAATAAAAGAAAAGAAAAAAATACATGTATGTACATACATACATAAACATACACACTTTTTATTCTCGGTGTTGATAAACAATAACAAATAAGAAGAGCACAACTGTAAACAGTAAAAAAAAAAAAAAAAAAAAAAAAAACTCTTATGAGTGCAAACAGTGCAAAAACAATTAAGCATAATGATAGAAATGCATATATCACAGTGAGTGTTAACGAAACAAATGCAGAAATAAAAAAAAGAGTCGATGATAGCAAATACCTAACAGCTAAACCTATTACTCGTACGCGATCCCTCTCACCATCTGTTTTTAATAATACGGTTGATACACTAACAAATATAAAACCTTCAAGCATTGCCTCAACGGCAAAAACAATTTTAATAAGTGATAAAAATATTAACCCTCAATCAGGCACAATAGAAAATTCTGTATCACCTTCGGTGTCTAATAATACGGTTGATTCGAATACAATAAAAAATATAAAACCTGCAAGCGGTGCCTCAGTGGCAGAAACGATTTTAACAAGTGATGAAAAGATTACCCCCAAATCAGGCATGATGGAAAACTCAGTATCACAGGTGAAAAGCGGTCAAAAGCCTCAAGTACAAGTTGGAATGGATAGGTACATAACAGTGCTAAAACGGGGTCGCAGCCCAACTTCTTCTGCAGTTGCTTCTGTCCCAAAAGTTTTAAAAGAGGGTACAGCTGATAGAATAAGTTCTCAAAATCGGTTTGCAATTTTGGAAGAGGAATCCTCGGAAGCACAAAACGTTACAAAATCTTCTAAGCCACCCCCGATATATCTTAGAGAGCAAAACTCAAGTGATTTAATAAAGAATTTGATCTCGGTAATAGGTGAAAATTCTTTTTATGTAGCTGCAATAAAACGTGGTAGTATAAATGAAACTAAAATACAAGTTAATCGTGAAGATGATTTTCGTAAAGTAATAACTAAATTAGAAGCACTAAAAAAAAACTTTTATACATACCAACTGAAGAGCAGTAAAGGTCTTCAGGTAGTGATAAAGGGCATTGATTCATGCGTAGACCCAGGTGAAATAAAAACGTTTTTAGAAGAGAAGGGCTTTAAAATTAAAAATGTAGTTAATATTAAAAATAGAGAAAAAAATCCCCAGCCACTATTTCGTGTGGAGTTAGAACCCGGCGACGTTAAGCTTAAAAAAAATGAAACTCATCCCATTTACAGTCTGAGATATATCCTGTATAGGAAAATAACGATAGAGGAGCCGCATAAAAGGAACGGTCCCGTGCAATGTTTAAACTGCCAAGAATTTGGTCACACTAAGGCATACTGCCATTTAACACCTGTTTGCGTTGTATGTGGAGAATTGCATGGTACAGCTCTCTGCGATAAGTCTAAAAACGACCCCAATGTAAAAAAATGCAGCAACTGTGGTGGTAATCACACTGCCAATTATAGGGGATGCCCTGTATACTCTATCGTCAAGCGCTCGGTTGGACCGAAACCTAATCCACCTCAAATTCAGGAAACACATCAAAATAATACTAATGACATTCATGTACCGCAGCCTAGTAATAACAGAACATCCTACGCTAACGTCCTAAAATCAAACCATATGCCAATGCAAGGTGATTTGCCAAATAATGATGAGACCCCAGTTTCTAATTTAAGTCGTCTAGAAAAAACCATGGAAACACTAGTACAAACAGTAACAAACTTTACGAATACAATGGGTAATATGATGCAGGAAATGTTAAGAATGCAATCGATGTTATTGCAAGCTGTACTTAACAAGCCATGAATTGTTTAAAAATTTGTTTTTGGAACGCAAACGGCGTTCGCCAACATAAAAATGAACTAGAATATTTTCTTAAAAGTAAACAAATTGATGTAATGATGGTTTCTGAAACTCATTTGACCTCAAGAAATTCGTTTAAAATTAATGGTTATATATTATATGATACCAAGGACCCTCGAGATAGAGCTTGTGGAGGTTCTGCTATTTTGATAAAAACCCGAATCAAACACTACTTAATGTGTGATCATCGTGAAGATTATCTGCAAGCAACGAATATTTGTGTTGAAGAGCTAAATCGAAACGTTGTACTTTCATCTTTATACTCTCCACCTAGATTTTCAATATCAGAAAGCCAATATTATAAATATTTTAAATCATTAGGACCCTGTTTCCTAGCCGCTGGCGATTACAACGCTAAACATACCTTCTGGGGTTCACGGCTCATTACACCAAAGGGTCGTGTTTTGTATAATACAATGTCTAAAATGGATTTAAATGTGGTCGCGAGTGGACAACCAACTTATTGGCCTACTGATCAGCAAAAAATTCCAGATGTCATCGATTTTGGCGTGGTTAAAAACATCCCCGCAGAAACGATTCACGTTGAAGCTTCTTTAGAATTATCTTCTGATCACACACCTACAATTCTTACCATATCAAACCCTTATAGAATTGTATCACCGTCTGGTTACTTAGTGACGTCAGCCACACAAATAAATTGGTTAAAATATAAAAAATATCTCAGTACCCACTGCACTGAAAATATTCCGCTTAGAACACCGGAGAATGTGAATCTTTCTATTGTAAATTTTGACAATTATCTCAAACTAGCTGTTCAACATTCTAGCATAGCCCGCAAAAACATCAAAAATAGTAAAATATATTCTACAGATGTCGAGCGTCTCTTGACTGAAAAAAGGAGAGTTCGAAGAGAGTGGCAATTGCACAGATCCCCTCAACATAAAAATTTACTAAAAGAGTGCACAAAAAGGCTAAGAAACTTACTGCAGTCTCAAAAAACGGCTTCTCTGGAAAAATATCTTAAGGAACTTGATGCAACTCCTCAATCTGATTACTCATTATGGCGTGCAGCTAGAAATCTTAAAAGACCAGTTATCACTAAACCACCATTAAGAAACTTAAATGGACGTTGGGCACGAAATGACATAGAAAAAGGTAATATTTTCGTTAATCATTTGAAAACCGTATTTACCCCTCATACATCTTTCGATACTGCGGTCGAGTTACCACCTGTTGCTGTTAGATCAGCTGTTCCACTAAGGTTTGAAGTAAGAGAAATCGAGAAGGCTATTCATGATTTAAACCCCAAGAAAGCCCCTGGTTTTGATAAGATCAGTAACAAAATGCTTTTGGAGCTACCCAGCATAGCAAAGAAAATTATTCTACTAATTTTTAATGCTATTTTACGCCTTGAATACTACCCACAAGAGTGGAAAGTATCCTTAGTTACCATGATACCTAAACCAGGAAAGGATCCCACAAAAGTTGAGTCATATAGACCTATAAGCTTATTGTCTAATTTATCAAAGCTTTTTGAGAAACTTCTAGTGTCTAAATTAACGCCGATTTTAAATGGTAACAGATGTATTCCCAATCATCAATTCGGTTTTAGAAGAATACACAGCACAATTGAACAAACTCATCGAATAGTAAATGTCATAAGAAAAGCCTTTGAAGAAAAAAAATATTGCTCAGCACTCTTCATCGATGTGTCTCAAGCTTTTGATAAAGTCTGGCATGAAGGTTTACTACTGAAATTGCAGCAAAACTTACCAGCAAATATACACAAACTGTTACAAAGCTACTTAGTCGGTCGTCAATTTATTATAAAAGAAGGCGAATTTTTAAGTCCTCCACAGCCAATTAGCGCTGGAGTCCCACAAGGCAGCATCCTGGGCCCTCTATTATACTTAATTTATACTTCGGACTTGCCAACAAACAGCTACACCCATACCTCAACATTTGCGGACGACACAGCTTTTCTAAGCGTACACGCAAACTGTCAAGAAGCATCTCGTTATCTACAGGATCATATATTTGAACTAGAAAGGTGGTTAAAAAAATGGAGGATAAAGATCAATGAGCAAAAATGCGCACATATAACATTCACATTGCGTCGGGAAACATGCCCCCCTATTAAAATAAATAATCAAATAATACCCCAACACTCGCATGTAAAATACCTCGGTATACATCTAGATCGGCGTTTAACGTGGAAATGGCATATAGAAGCGAAGTTAACTCAAATGAAACTAAAAGCAATTCAAATTAATTGGCTCATTGGAAGAAATTCTGTTCTTAGTCTCGATTGCAAACTTCTACTCTACAACTCTATCTTAAAGCCAATTTGGTGCTACGGTATTCAGTTATGGGGCACTGCCTCGGCTTCTAACATCGAAAAAATTCAAAGGCGCCAAAATAAACTTCTTCGAATAATCACAGCCGCTCCCTGGTACGTCAAAAACTCAAATATCCACAAGGATCTCAATGTGCCATTAGTAAAAACTATGATAACGAAATATGCAGTAAAATATTTAAAAAGGCTGGAACTGCACCCAAATCCATTAGCTAGAAATATTTTAAATTATGGCGGCCACACTCGCTTAAGAAGAAGAGACACTGCAGCACTCACCCAATCAGATGAGCGATAAACACCTATATATGTAAACAGAAACCGTGATGACTAAATATTTTGTGTTTGGCACCGGCAGGACATAAAGCAAATATTAGGATAAGATTTGATTAATTATTGTTAGTTCATATTTAATATATGAAGATTCAATAAATAAATAATGAAAGAAAAAAAAAAAAAAAAAACACGTCTGAATGTCTGGCACCATATTTTTTTCGCAATCAAAACGCAAATTTAAAAGAAATTGTTAAACAACAATCAGTATTAAAACAATGTTGTTTTTTAATTTTATATTTTCTATGAAAATTTTCTCAAAAGATTATGGAAAAGAAAAACATTAAATTTCCTTTTTTTAATGCTATTTATTGATGTTGAAAATAAATTTTAAAGGAAATTTACAAGTTCACATGTGGATTATGATTTAAAATCGCCAAATTTAAGGCGATTACGAACTCCAGCACACCTTCTTTGCGATTTCAAATCGTAATCACAACTTTCTTGCGATTTGCGATTTTTAGCACATAGGCGATAAATAATTTTGACATCATATAATTACCTTGTGCAACCATTATATGTTATAAGTAATATTTTTGTGTTATCGTTTACTTATCTATAGCCATATTTAAACAGAGTTTTATTTTCTCTAGGAGAAGTGAAAATCCAAAGCAAAACGTCAACTTAAATTACTATTGGTATGCAACATGCGTGGACTTCTGTTTGATTAAATCGCAATGGCTTTAAATTCAAGCAAATAATGTTTCAGCAAGATCTTATGCTTCTTCTCCTTGAAACATTTTATGCTATATAACTTCGAAACTACTTATTTAAAGAGCCATTAGCAATCTTTGCGATTGGTTTCAGAGAAAACATGTTGGTCATGAACTTTTTCAAGACTACCATGATTTTTTTAAGAATATAAAATCTTCGCAATTGGATGGTAGATGTTAGATGTTGATAAGTGTAAAAAGCCTGTTACCGAATTTAGAAACTTAAGTTAATGAAGCCTGTTTCGTTATACCATAGAGGAGAAAGTTCTTGCGCCCGGCCGAAGGCCGTCTATGTAGAAAAGCTTTAGTTAGCGAAGCTGGTGCTTGTACTGGCTTATGAACTCATTTATTAGACCTGATGCATTTTACGAGAAAATGAAAGAGAGACCAGAAAACAAGTACTTTTTTTTTAACAAATCGTACTTTGTCTGATATCAAACAAACATTGTAACGTGGTTTTATCGTAGGCTGGGGTAGTCCAGTGATGTCCAGGGTCGACTTACGGAATCCACGAACCTTAAGTGAAAACACGGGTGATTTACCCTTTCGGGGTTAACAATAATCTCTTAACTTTATTGATTAATTCGAAATTTAATTACAATACTTTGTTAACTTCACTTAAAATTACTAGCAGCACAGCAAACAGGCAGGAATTCGGCGGATTCTCCTCGGCTGATGTATTCGGGTCGGAATCGGGTGGGGAGTCGGGATCGGTTTCCTTGAGTGCTCGGCGGTGATGAAATGGCTCGTTCTCAGCAGTTGTAACAATACTACAATTCGTTCTTATGATTAGGTATCTAAATAATACAATTCAACATTATATATTAAGCTAACTACTGACTTAACTAGGGGATGACTGTTGACCGAAGTCACAATACAAAACTGTTGACCGAAGTCACAGTACAAAAACTGTTGACCGAAGTCACAGTACAGAAACTGTTAACCGAAGTTACAGTACAAAAACTGTCAGTCGAAGCCGCAGTACAGAAACTGTTGACCGAAGTCACAGTACAAAAACTGTCAACCGAAGTCGCAGTACAAAAACTGTCAGCCGAAGCCGCAGTACAAAAACTGTTAACCGAAGTTAGAGGTCACAGTACAAAAACTGTCAACCGAAGTCGCAGTACAAAAACTGTTGACCGAAGTTGCAGTACAAAAACTGTTGACCGAAGTCACAGTACAGAAACTGTTAACCGAAGTTACATTACAAAATTGTCAGCCGAAGCCGCAGTACAAAAACTGTTGACCGAAGTCACAGTACAAAAAATGTCAACCGAAGTCGCAGTACAAAGCAACACTTATACTAGTGCAAGTGTCGGCGACCGTCGTGCAGAAGGCGTGGACTAAGTCAACTTTTAAATAAATGGCAAGATCTTCGGTGCAATGAAATCGCCCCGATTGTAACTAAACCTAAAGTATTAATGTAACATTATAAATGAACTAGATGAGAATTATTAAGCGAACTGGTATTAAACTAAATAACATTAGGGGGTTTCATATGTACTTGAAACTGAAATATAGTATTATATTTAAATTAATTATCGTATATGGTATTGTATAAAAAATAAATATAAAATATATGTTGCGGGGATTTAAGGGAATGTTACAACATCATTAACATTTAATGTGGTAACTCATTAAAATTATTGTTGGCCAAAATCTTAAAACAAATGCTACATTCACTTGAAAGTTTTTTCCATATTTTATATACAAATAAGTTTATTTTCAATTACAATGTGTGGTAGTATAAATATGTATATACTAGGGTATTCATTCGGTTAATCGTTAATCGGTTAGCGGATTAATTACTATCCGATTAACTGTTCGATTAATTTAAAATTACCTATTTTCGATTAAACCGATTAATTATTATTTTTATTTTCATATTTTCTCATATCAATTTTTTATCAGAATTAACCGAAACAATTAGAAGTGTGAACAATTTTAAAAAAAATAAAACAGGACTCTAATGACATAATGGAAGATTTTATATGTTAAATGAAATCCAAGGACTTAGAAAAGATATTCTGTATTATAGGATGCTTTTGATTTTTCCAAAATCCAAACTTAAGAAAATAAACGCTTAAATCCTAACGCCCTTATTCATATTAAATAAAACAGGTTTATAAAAGGTTAATAAAGCAAATTTTCATAGAAAATGCGTGTAACAATCGTATTATTTACATTAAGAATCTACTGAGTATCTTTAGTAGTTTAATATAATTTTTCTTATGTAGTATCGCTTTTGGCACTAAAAAGTAGCTTTTTGAAGTTTAACTTTTTCTTATTGTTCTTTATATAAAACTGCGGCCATTTTGCTGTTCACCTTTGTTTGTTGAATTCCGCAAAATCTTCTTTATCAATACCAAATGTGACGAATTAGTTAAAATTTGGTAAAAAATGGAAAAGAAAAACACTCTACCAATTGCTTGGAGGGTATCTGAAGAAAGTTTTTTTTAATAAGTGAGCATAAATTTGTCCCAACATTTCAACAATTTCAAATTATAATTTTCAAATCATGCCCCAAATTACTACTTCTTTTAAGCAAAATTTGACTGTAGAGTATTCTGGTGCCACTAAATCTAGTAATCTAGCCATTTATTTAATATAGATTTGAAGTAAACAAACCTCGGCACAACTTGGCTGGTAGGCAATTAACAATAGACTATTATATGATGATGGTGATGATCTAATTGGATTTTTTTCATCCATTTCAATTTGTATTTATGAGTGTAATACACAACATTTGGCAATAATTAAATTGAAATTTGTAGAATGGTGTTATAAAGTAGACCGAAAAACAGCGTGAAAAGAAAGAATGAAGACAAGAACTTATATAAATCCATTAAAACACTTTTTTTTTTAAGAGTATATTTTTTGTTGGTATCAAAATTAATATTTTTTAGAAACTTTTAAAATAGTGCCAATTTTTTAAGATTTTTGCTTAAAAATTAAGTTTTCGATATTTTGCAAAAAATTTAAAAACTCCCCTTTTTTGCATATTTATACATTTTTTCTTTTTTATTTTTTTTTTTTGAATTTTGCAATTTAGCAAACGTTGTTTTTTTTCTTACTTTATGACTAATAATCTAAATATTTCTCCCAAAGTTTGCTTTCATTAACACTTTAAACACATTTTTATATTTGATATTAATCCGAGTGATCCTACAAATTCAAAACCTTAAAAAAATATTGAGAGACCAAAATTTTAACCAGCCATGAAACTAGGATGTTCAATTAATCGGCTTTTTTTTCTTTCGATTAAACGCTTAATCGACATTTGGCATTTTTGACTTATTCGATCAAACGAATAAAATTTTAAAATTAATCGATTAATCGAATAATTCAAAATCCAGAAATTTTATAAATTAAGGTATTTTTTTTTTTTCGATAATTTTAGAAATAAGTAGTACTTGTGCAAATAAACATTATTAATTACAAGTATTTTAATATTTTATTAACAAAAAAAACAAACAAACGTAACAATTCATACTAATCGATAAAACCTTTTCAACGCTAAATAAAATAAAACATGTATTGAGATCATATAATTTTATATGTACAAAAAATTAAACAGATCTTTTAAAATAATCTTTTAAAAATAAAATGTTTAAATGTTTCGCTTTACTTGGAAGTCACACGATCAAGTTTTGTCTTTCCTTTTAATTTGCCATACTCTCTCACTTTTTTTTACTAACGCACTCACTAAATTTTACGTTCACTTTAACAACTGCCCAAAAATTCACTTTGCCGCTTTCTTTATAAAAATTATATATCTTAAAAAATAAATGTGCTTTATTACGAAAAAAGTTGTGCTCTAAAAAATTCTTGTGCTTTTTTTACAAAATACTTTGAGTCATGCTATTCTTTTGAGTTGTTTCTTCAAAGTGAGTGCAGCCTGTAACACAGCTGTCAGTTCAAACAAGCTTTGAAAAGCAGTTTTTATGAACAACTTGAAGTGCTTTATTGAACGTGTGGCTCCAGGGCTAAAAATATTTTTTTGCATTTGTTTCAATAATAAGTAAAAATTAACGGATTACTGCATTATCTGCATTCAGTACACAGAAAAAATTATTCATTTTCTCCAATCACCAAATTTATACAAAATTCATTTTATTCATTTTATTCATTTTATTTTAAACGAAAAACGTCAATTAAGATTTTTTGTTAATTAATTAAAATTTTAATTTAAAATTTATTTCAAAACAACTAAAATGTTAATTAAATCAAGATTAAATTTTTAATTTTCTTTCAGCTAAAAAAAATAATTGATTCAATTACCACATTGATTAAGTTTAAATACTTTTTTTAAAACCATTTTTTTAATTGATGAAACACTTTTTTCTGTGTAAGCAGTACGCCCATGTTTGTGAATTCCTCACTAAACATGACTGTTTTTTTTAATTCTAACGGACACATACATTTGGTTTGTTTATTTGACTTAAAACTTAAAAAAATTATACATTTGCCAGAAAAACCATATATGTATTGTTATTCGATTAATCGGCATAAATTCTTCGCTTAATCCCTTAATCGAAATCATCAATTTTAAATTAATCGAACAATTAATCGTCTATAATTGTTCGATTCATCGAACAATAATTAATCGACTGAAAACCCTACATAAAACTAAAATTTATGCATTACTTTTGAAACTTTTTCTAGGTAATGAACTATATTTGGATAACATTTTTTCTAGTAAAAAAACATATTTACTGCGGCTTTTAATAGCTTTTTTTTTATAGATTCTCTTTCAAAATAATTTCTAGGAACACTTACCTAAAGTGGGTTACAGACTATCGAACTAGGAACACTTACCTAAAGTGGGTTACAGACTATCGAACTTTAGTGACAGACAAAAATTTTGTCAGTCAACCGTCAACCACAATTATTTTGTGGTCGACTAACGAAAATTAGCGGCCACACCATCAAGCAAGCGAAAATTTGAGCAAAACTTCGATATTATTGTGTACCCCACTTTATAAAATACTTTTTTTTTTTTTTTGTAGGTGTTATTTTACTTCACAGAGTTTAGATTAACATTACTAAAATTTCCTATAAATCATAATGGGATTTCTTATTAGTCAGTTGCTGGTTTTATAAAATCACGACAAATACACATGACAAGGATTTTAAGATTTCCAAGTTTGTGAGTTGAACACATACAATTATATATTTTTTATTTATTGTTATTGCCTGACCCTTAAACAAGTTTTGACATGTCAATAATTGTACAAGATAATTATTTGTAAACAAAACTGATTTTGTTTTCGGTAAATTGTAGATTTTTTTTTAATATAGCACGTTCACAAATATTTGTGAGTATATGAACGTACGATTTTATTGATTTGTTTCTGTGACACGGGAGTGAATTTAAAAGTTGTCATTTTATTAGTAGAATTAAAACTTCAATACAGCATAAATGCTTAACATTAAACCTTTTTATGGTAAATTTGCTGGAATATTAGAGTCTACCCAGCCTAAATACGAATTGGGTTATAGTGTGTCAATGATGGCCACCTGTATACGATTTATTCCAATAAGCAATTTTGCTGGAGTTCAAGTAAAAATCAAGTGTAATTCCAGTCCAGTTTTCCATTTATAAGCCTTGAATTATATTTGAACTTTACTGGTATTCAAAAGCATACTCTAGCAAAATGGATACTGGAATTCCAGTCGAACATTATACTTTGTATTCACACTATCGTACATTAAATAATTATTTTATTTGCTTTTGTTGAATTGCAACCCCCGAAAATTTAAAAAAAAAAAAAAAAAATTAAGTCGTAAGGGATGTCGATTTGTTTTGTAATACTTGTAGGGTGCCCCGGTAGGCTAGTTAGTAGTAAGCTAGTATATCTGTGCGGGGGTTGCGGGTTCGATTTCCGCCAGAGACTCTGGTCTTCTGCAGACAAGCGTGGAGCTTCGCGGGATTAGCATAAGAAAAAAAAATGCATAACACATTGCATTCACACTATCATACTTTTACATATAACTTGAGTTTGTGACATGTCTTAATACAAGGGATAAAAGTGTTAACTACCCTTGGGTATGACTCGATTAAATGTATCTTTTTTGTGATTATTTTATTGAACTGTTAATGGTTTTTAATCCAAATTTCGATATTTTATTCAGGCTTAAGTTCATTGAATTCAACTTTCATTACATTATTTTTATGAAGAAAGGAATTTTACAACATGAAATGAATTAAAATTTATTGATAATTTTTCCATTCTTGACAGAGCTGGCAATTGAACCCAGGTTTTCACGGACAGGTTGCCCTGACTAGTTTCGATTGTAACCACACAATCTCTTCAGAGGGGTTTGCCGTTTAACACTCTCCGCCATTGACGACGGATGACGTCAATAGTCAAACATCAATCTTTAAACCAAATGGTATTTTACCTTGGGAGAGCGAAATTTGCTTTGAATGAATGATTACCTATTTTAATTGCACTTTTTGTCAAGAATTCTATCGCACTTTTTGTCAAGAATTCTTCCCGAAATCCAAAGTACATTTTTTTGTTGTTCATGATTTTGTCTTTCTTATCTTTTTTTACATTTAGCAATAAGATAAATACGATACAAATTTGTCTGTTCACCAGAGAATAAACCAAAATCGTATTGCTATAACCCATAATCCATACGACACACAGAGTAGTATTTAGCCCGAAAAGGTGGCTAAAATTTTTAAACGTGCACGGACTTATATAAGATTTGGCGGACTTATTCGTTTTATATAGCTAAAAATCGTACTGAATTTCGTGAAGATCGATCCGTAATTTACCATAGGCCCTATAAGAGTTTAATACGCCTAAAACCGCAGCGAATAAAGCGTAGTTTCCTGTATCTTAAAATCGCACTGCTAAATTTCGTGAATGTATTGAAATTTGGTTTTATTGAGGGTTTTGAATACCAGAAATCACTCAACAGAATCTCCCGATGATTGTTCTTTAATTTACCATGGGTCCAATATACGGCCATGTGCTGGAAATCGACATCGAGTAAAATCGAAATCGAAAGAAATTTTCAGTTAAATTTTTTTAAAGTTATTATAATAAATATAAGTATTACTCAAAGCTTGGCGTATATTAAGAGTGAGCCAGAAAAAACTTATCAGGTATGTGATGAAATGCAATCGTTTTTAGCAGATGTGATGAATTTCGACCGATTTTAAAATCCATTTCTGAAGTAGGCTTTATTTTTTGTTTAAATTACAGTTTAATTAACATATATAATATAAAATTCAAAAGAATATAGACAGGAAAAAAGACGAAAATGTATTATAAATCAATTTTTAAAGATACTGAACTCCATCACAAACCTGTATATGTATTTAATTGTATTAAGCAAAATAAAATTTAAGCGTTCAATATAAAAATATTCAAAAATACGTTAATGTTTCTAAATACGCTATTACTTGGTGTTTACGAGGGCGGATCAATAAGTCCGTGACTTTTCGAACTTCCCTCGTAGTTATATGAAATGCAACACTGCTCCCATCAGTACCACCTGTTAATAGACTACTGTCAAGTTTTGAGCAACTTCCGTCATTTATTTTGCGTTTAACAGCTGTTCAAAACATACAACCTCGTGGATTCTTTTAAGAATGGAAAAAAGTGAATTTCGAGTGCTCATTAAACATTTTTTTTGCGAAAAAAAAACCGTTGTCGTCGCACAAGTACAAATGACGCTACGCTGAACGTTGTGGACGGCCAATTGAAGTCACTACACCCCAAAAATGTCGAATATATTCTCGATATGGTGTTGGCCGATCGAAGAGTAAAAGTGCGTGAGATTGTTGATGCCATAGGCATTTAATATGGCAGTGTGGTTTCGATTTTAAATGATCAGCTGGATTTAAGAAAGCTGTCTATATAGGTTCATTTGACTTCACTATGTGCCTCATCATAAAGAGCCAAAAATATGTCAGTTTACCAGCTTATAGGCTAACACCATGTTAATATGATCCCCTTCATATACTATATGGGTAATTAATTCCATGTCAAATCGACCAAGAGTGGGACCCGACCCCCTTCGATTTGAATGAAATTTGGTGTAAAGGTTCCTTTCATCCTATAAGGAATATATATTAACGAAAAAAAATTTTAAACATTTTTTTGCAAAAGCTGCGTCATATTCAAAATGTCATAATTTCGCCGAATTAGCCGAATGTGTTGAGTTAATTTTTTCAATATCTCAAAAACTACTGCACATATGAAGATGCTTTGTATGTCATTTTAAAGAGAATACTTGGGGCTACAACCAATATATTAAAAACACAATTTTTTTCCAGAACAATTTACAGTTTGAAAATGATATTATATAAATGTTGGCCATGACTACGTCTGAGGTGGTTCACTCGAAAGGTTTAATTGTGGGCGACTCGTTTGAGCATAGCGACAGGTATCTCGCGAATAACACTAGTAATGTGGCTTCCAAAGCGTCAAACGTAGCTGCCTTATTCCTGAAGACCTCAGACTTTACACATCCCCAGAGAAAATGGTCCAAAGGTGTGATTCGCCACCTAGGTGGCCAATTTATCATAGCAAAACTTGTAAGTAAGTTCTCACCAAAATGATTTCTCAAAAAGGTCATTGTTTCACGCGCTGTATGGCTCATAGCGACATCTTGTTGAAGCCAGAACTCACCGAGACCATTCGCTTAAATTTCAGGCACATTGTCCGTTAACATTGTGCGATAACGGTTACCATTGACGGTCACAATCTGATTTTCATAATTTTTGAAGAAATATGAAACATATAAACCATACAATACCGTTGTTTTTAAGCCCAAATACGGCAATTTTGCTTATTAACGTATTCATTGAGCCAAAAATGTGTTTCATCACTGAACAAAATTTCACGATAAGACACCGGATTTTCATTGAGTTTTTCCAGAGCCCATTTACAAAAATTTGAAGACGTTGTTGTGGTGGGAGTCCTTCCATGATGACTTGCCTAGCGATACTGAACAAAACTGACAAAGCATTTTGATATGATCGTGTGATCCGTAAAAAAGCATATTGAAAATCAAACCTCTCAATAAATCACCCCTTATAAGAAAATTCTACTAGGAATATGCAGATCTTTATTCCTAGAATATATAGTTCTTAGTTTGAAAGATCATTTTTCATCAAGACTGCGCGTATATGGAATAATTTGCCAAAAGATTTACGATAATTTTCATTATCTCATAATGTATATTGGAGGAAGTTAACTGAATATGTCAATCAAAATAACTGGCAATATATCATATATGTTCAATCGTTAATTTGGATCTATATTTACTTTTTTCGTGGTTATTTTATAAATGTTATAAATTTGGGGCTGTTTAGTTAGTTAGATATAAAATATACTAAATTGTGATATAAGTTAATTGGGTTACTATTAGGGTGTTCAATTAATCGGCTTTTTTTGTTCGATTAAACGATTAAACGATGTTTGGCATTTTGACTTATTTGATTAAACGAATAAAATTTTAAAATGAATCGAATAATTCAAAATCCAGAAATTTTATAAATTAAGATATTTTTTTCGATAACACAAGGCAACAAAATCGAAAAAATTTTAAAGGCTTGAAAAACCACTATACAATTTTGATGTATTGTGGTTCCAGTAGTACAAATATGGTCCAAATTTAAAATTCTATGGAGAGGTTTTTTTTAAAAAAAATTTTTAGTAAAATTTTAAATTTTTTTAGACGTTTCTTCACATAATTAATGATAACTCAAAAAGTGTTAGTCCGATATTATTAAAATAAATTTAAAAAAATTTAAATTTACATAGCCTTTAAACCGTTTATACATCGCGTTTCAATCGGCCCACTATTTTCGGAGTTATAAGAAAAAATTGAAGCCAAAAATATATTTTTTACGTAAAAATGGCAAATAGTTTTGTTTTAAAAAAATCATGAAAAATCGAAAACGGCAAAAATTGTGCAGATTTATTGTTTTATCACAAAGCCATATGTAAAAGCAACAAAATGAGATATCGGTCATAAAAATTGATTGATAATTTATTCACAATTAAGTGAATTCGCTCATTTTCACAAAATTTTAGTTTTTTTCTCGATATACATAAAATTGAGTAATTAATGTTCTTCTTTCGATTTATTGAATTTTGAAAACATGCTATGTACAATTTTCATATCGAAAATGCATTACATAGTAACATTCATGTATTTTTTTGGCAAAACCCTACCTACAATACTGTTTCTATTCTTCGGAAAAACATTTGAATTGGATAAGTTTAAATGTATTAAACAGTAGAAAATTTATATTTTATTATTTAAATCTATAATAAGAAATTAAATAAGAAAATAAATAAATAATTATTATAAACTACAAACTCTGGAATTTTCTTTTATACGATTTTCTACTATTGTTGAATAACGAAGTGTTACTCTGAATACTCCAGCAAAAATCACCCATCATGTGTGCATCCCAGCGACCCTGGTATCGTTCCTCCATTGTCCGGATATCTTGGTGGAATCGTTCGCCCTGTTCCTCACTCAAGTCTCCTAGATTTTCAAGAAAACGATCTAAGTGACTGTGCAGGTAATGTACTTTGATGCTCATGTTGCATCCAAGATTCTGGAAGTGAGTTAACATCTCTTCAACGTGCGTAACGTAATCATCACCCTTGTTATTTCCTAAGAAATTTTGAATAACCCATACAAACGAATCCCATGCATTTTTCTCAATTTCTGACATTGAACTGCCAAAATCAATATCTTTGACCAATTTGCGAATTTGTGGGCCATTAAATATGCCTGCTTTCAGCTTTTCAATACTCAAATTAGGAAACTTCCTTGAAATATACTGGAAACATTCACTATCTTTGTTAAGTGCTTTAACATATTGTTTCATAAGACCAAGTTTAATGTGAAGAGGGGGTAATATGATCGGATCTCGGGGCACTAGAGCCACATTTATAACATTTGGCATACCTGGAACCAGTGTTTCCCTAAAAGGCCATTGTTTTCTCTTCCAATGTTCTGCTTTAGCTCTGCTGTCTCATAAACATAAAAAGCAAGGGTATTTGGTAAAGCCACTTTGTTGACCTAATAGGAAATTTACTACACAAACTACCCAGTTATGTTCATTATACTTTATCATCTTCATGACCAATGCAATTACAGAGTATTCTTCTTTTACTTTGGTTGAATGTGCGATCGGCAAGGAGTGAAATTTATTTCCATTATGCAAAAGGACACACTTCAAGCTGCGTTTTGATGAGTTGATAAATAAACGCCATTCGTTTGAATCGTATCTCTGGAAGCCCATGGCAGTCATCAAACCAGAAATATCTGTGCAGTACACAAAATCATCCTCTTCAACAAAATAATGAAGTAAGCCTTCTTCTCGAGTACGGTAATACGAAACTTTAGTTTCTTTTGTTATGAGATTTGTTTCTTTCATCCGGGACGCAAGTAATTCCGAAGACCTTTTCGACAATCCAAGGTCTCTAATTACATCATTAAGCTGGTCTTGATTCCATGATCTCGGCGAGAAATTTTTGTGTGGGATTAACTCGTCATTTTCAGATGTAGATAGCAGTGCTGAATTTGAACTTTCTGATTTGGAACACATACTTGAGGTTAAGTGTCCTGGTGAAGATGAAAGCACTTGACTAGAGCTTGGACCCTGATCTTCAGCATATTTCATTTCTGGTGAATGTAGAACTGCAAGTGTAAACCCATCAGCAGACCATCGCATATGTTTTCCGAAGTCGGTTTTTGTACTTAAACAAAAATAACAATCGGATTCGTGGCTCGCTGTTTCTCTCCATAGCATAGGCTTCGAAATTTCCAAGCGTCGTCTGTAAAATGAACAAGTTAGAGTGTTATATTCGGCTGAGCCCAGTTTTTGATAGCCTCCACCGACAGGAGTGTGCTCTATATGATAAATACATATATACTATTAAATAGGTTTAGTTGCGGCTTAGACCTATATTAAATCATTGACCGACAATAACAAAGTTTTATGCGTTTCTTGTTAGTACTTAACAGTTGTAGCCGAACTAAAATGATTTTTAGGAGGGTAATTTGTATTGGACCTATGGTAAATTATGGAAGAATCATCCCAAAATTCTGAGGACTGATTTCTGGTATTACTAAAAATAAACTAGAATAAATTTCAATACAGCAGGCGAATTTAATTATTTTCCAAAGTGGGCTTTATTTGGGTTTAGGCGTACTAAAATATTTCCGGGAGTAGGGTTTGTATGGGGTCTAGGGTTAATTATGGACCGATCTTCACGAAATTTAGCAGTGTGATTTCTAGTCCTATAAAACTGCACCGTACCGAATTTAATTATGATAGCATTATTTATTACGGTTTTAGGCGTACTAAACTGTTTTCTGGCAGTAGGTTGTATATGGGGCCTAGTGTAAATTATGGACCGGTCTTCAAAAAAGTGATTTCTGGTCCTATAAAACTGTGACGTACCAAATTTTAGTATGATAGCGTTATTTATTACGGTTTTGGGCGTACTAAGCTGTTTCCCGCGAGAAGGGTTTTTATGGGGCCTATGGTCAATTATGGACCGATTTTCACGAATTCGTGCAAAATGTTATATCATGCCGTGCATTATTCCACCATTTATGCTAGTTTTTGTATCAAAATTATCCATTTTCTTAGGGTGGTGGTTCCACATTTTGATTCATAGTTCTGATCCTACTAAACCGATGTTGCTGGATTTTAATCCCAAACTGCTTATGATAACTACATACAAGCAATTTAAGACCAAGTTTGTTCTTTTCTTTAGCGTTTTTCGAAAGTGAGCGTGGACAGACAGACGGACATGGCTAAATCGACATAGAATTACTCAAGGAGCCAGAATATATATACTTTATGGGGTCTTAGATGTATAATAAAAAAGGGTTCACGCGGAATGACAAACTTAGAATACCCTCATTCACCACTAGCGGTGGTGGATGGTATAAAAAGATTTAAAATAAGGTATATGAACAATTCAAAATTTAATTAAGAAATACTGTAAGTAAAAAATATTCCAAATGTATTAACCTATACTTTACGTTAGAAGAACTCATAGATAAATTCAATCGAAAAAAAATGCATATAGTATATGGTGTCTAATGCTGTTTAAAATGGGGCGGATATATATTATAGCAATCTTCATACGACTTTAGAAATTAAGTTAAGAAACAGTTCCGTTTTTTCTAGATGATATATTGGCCGCACACATAAAATGAATCCGCATTGTTTTTACATAAATATGTTCTGGTTTTCTTGCTCATTTTTATTAATACTTGAAAACTGTTTTAACTTGTAAGCTGAATGACTCTAATCTTTATGATAAAATGAGGGATAAAATGATGTTCCGTTATCGCAAACACTTCTTGAATGAAATAAAATGGCTCAAGGAGCTCTTATAAATACTGATACTATAATTTGGGATAACCCTTCATGTGGGTACAGTTTGTGTGTGCTGCAAATTTGTTTCTTATTCCCAAGAATCATAAAAAACATTAAGGAATGTTATGCAAAAAAATCATCCGTTACAGGTAGCCAACGGAAAAAAGAGCATTTCAGCGTGCACGCACATTTATGAGCGTTTATTAGTTTGCTACCGCAATCGTAAAACTACCTTTCGTTTATTACTTATTTTTTTAATTCTGAAAATCATAAAAATGTCATAAAGGTTTTTTTCCAAACAATTTTCTACATGTAAAGAGGGTTTGCCGAAATCCGGGTCGTATAATGCACCTGTGTTTCTGTGTTCTGCATTTTCATTATACCATTTTCTACAGTGCTTGTAAATATGCGACAGCTTCAATTAATTGTAATTAAAAACCTTAACCATGCACCGATTTTCATGATCCATATCTTTTTTAATTCACATGATATGTAGCTTTACTACAAATAAATAATAGCTTTTGCCGTTTTCGATTTTTTCCAGATTTTTTTCTTCCGAAAAAAAATTTTTTTTACCAATTTTTTTATTTTTTAGCTAACAATTTGTTTCATAACTTTGAAACTATTGATCGCATTAAAAATATTTGTATACATCATTTAAAGATATTGTAAATCATGATTTTTGTAGATTTATTTTAACAAAATCGGACAAGTTGTTTTTGAGTTATGATAATATAAGTGGAGAAATGTCTCAAAATATTGACAATTTTACTTAAAAATTATTTAAAAAAAATTTATCCATAGAATTGAAAAATGTTACCATTTTTGTACTTAGGTAGCCATGCTGCATCAAATCTATATAGTAGTTATTAAAGCCCTTTTTTGCTGTTGACCTGTGTAATTTTAGAAAAAATTGGTACTTGAGCAAATAAACATTATTAACAACAAGTATTTTAATATTTTATTAACAAAAAAACAAAATACACGTAACAATTCATTCTAATTCATAAAACCTTAACAACGTAAAAATTGAGATCATATCATATTATTTGTACAAACAATTAAACAGATCTTTTAAAATAATCTTTTAAAAATAAAATGTTTAAATGTTTTGCTTTACTTGAAAGTCACACGATCAAGTTTAGTCTCTCCTTTTAATTTGCCATACTCTCTCACTTTTTTTTACTAACGCACTCACTAAATTTAACGTTCACTTTAACAACTGCCCACAAAATCACTTTGCCGCTTTCTTTATAAAAATTATATTTCTTAAAAAATAAATGTGCTTTATTATGAAAAAAGTTGTGCTCTAAAAAATTCTTGTGCTTTTTTTACAAAATACTTTGAGTCATGCTATTCTTTCGAGTTGTTTCTTCGGTGGGGGTGATATTTAAAATGATTTTGATTATCAAATTGAGTGCAGCCTGTGACATAGCTATAAATTCAAACAAGTTTTGACAAGCAGTTTTTGTGAATAACTTGAAAGCTATTTATATATGAATTACTCACTTAATATGACTGATTTTTTTTAATTCCAACGGACACATACATTTGGTTTGTTTATTTGACTTAAAACTTTAAAAAGTTATACATTTGACAGAAGAACCATATATGTATTGTTATTCGATTAATCGGCAAAAATTCTTCGATTAATCCTTTAGTCGAAATCAGCAAGTTTAACTTAATCGAACAATTAATAGTCTAAAATTCTTCGAAAAAGAATTAATTGACTGAACACCCTAGCTATTATGGAAAAGTAAACAACTTTTGAATATCACTTGTAATACATATTTGGCCATTGAAGCCTTCTTCATTACACAATAAATAAAAAAATTGTATGATGAGCAAAAATAAAAAAAGTGAAATATTCAAAAATTCACCAAAAATAATGGCGCAAACGTTTTTTTTTTGGGTTTAGACGAACTGCCTGTTTGTAGAACGCGAGTACAAAAATGACTCGCTTAACTTTCATTTAAAACAAAAACAAAATTTGTTTTTGTTTTAAATATAAGTTTAATATATCAATTAGATATTTCATAGATATGTAGCATTACTTGTACTGCAGCTACCTTCACTTTTAAAAGTGAATGCATAAAAATACTTTATTTTATTTTTTAAACGAATTGCTTCAATATATATATTAAAGATAATCCTTTTAATTAATGCCTTTGATCAAGTCCTTAAGTAAAAAAGTCAATGCAATTCCATTTATTCCTTGAGCCCCTAAAAATATTATATAAACACCTTAAAACCGAAAAAAAAACATTGAAAACGCATGTAATTTTCTTCGATTTCCTGACTTAAGCAGTGTCCCGTAACTACAAATCTCAACCTAAAGTCCAGAAAATTTACAAAATGATGTAGAATTTTGTTGTCTATGGAGCTGCTTATTAATATCTTAAGATTTCTTTAAATTCTTTTTTGCCAGCCTTTTGGGTGAAATACTCTTCTGTGCGACAGAGCTTGTGAATTGGGGAAGTATCTATTATAAAACAAACATTTACTTATAAGCAAAAAAAATGGACAATTGCCATTATTTATTAAAGCCACGAAAAAGAGTAGAGTTAATAATGAAGATGAATTGATTGCCCTATCTCTTTTTACTTTTCTTCAAGTTTAGAAAACTGCAATAATAAAAGAAATTGTTAAAAAATAATATAAATATATAGCACATATAATGAAAAAAACACCTTTAGCGGTCTATAACTCATCTTGTATGTAAAAAATTTATTTCCCAAATGCTAATTTCTTCCTCTGCAACTTCAATATACACTTACGTCCCATCTCATGTATTGTTTTTATGATTGACCACTTATTTTCTGATTTTGCATTACTGTCAATTGTCATGAACTTTCAAATGTTTAATTCAATTCAGTTGTTTGCTAAATGCTCACCTTCTCTGGGTATTTATATCGCTACTTTATAAAAGTTTTTAATTTACATTTATAACAATACACACCTGTCCAATGGAGGTTTTTTGTAATGGCTGTGGTAAACGGCAAGTGTTTTTAAACTGAATGCACATGAACATGAATAAGTACAGACATAAAGGTATTTGTGGTCAACCACCCAACAGATAATGAACTAAAATGATTATACAAACACAAAAACGAAAACATATACAGACTCATACAAATAAACGAACCCTTCTATTCATAAATGTTATATATAATGCTATACATACATATACAGACATAAATACATGCAAACAAATATATTTACACTTGTGAATTGTTCTTAAAACTTTAATTGGCGTTCATTTGTTGGAATGTCTATTAATTAGCAGGATAAAAATATGAGAAATACAACTTGCTGTGAATTAAAAAAAAAAAGAAATATGAAATTTTCATAACCTCTGGTAACAATTTTCATATGAAATTTTATCGTACTCCTAGTTTATGTAAATGAATACGAGAAGTTGTATGTATGCATTTAAATTGTAATTGTATGTATTACAGTTACCCAGCGGGAAAACTCAGAAGACCTTCTTACTTCAGGCCTTATTAAAAGCCTGCTTAAATTTTTTTTGTTTCAATAACCATTCTTATCGTACTGCTAAAGAATGCCTTATAGAAGGCATCCGCTCTTTCGATTAAAATACAAGATAAATATTCCACATTCCCTTCTGTGAGAAGGGAGAAGAGGAGTATTTTTTTTGTTTTTTTCCCAAGCAAAAGCAAAATAATTAAATTTTTTTTAACTACTTAATCGGTTAACCGATTAATTACTACTCGATTAACTGATCGGTTAATTTGAAATTGGCTATTTTCGATTAACCATTAAACCGGTTAATTTCAGTCGATTAACCGAATAACCGACATAACAAAATTTTTAATTTTTTGTAGTATTATAACAAATTTTTTTGTGTTTTTAATTATTTGTTTCGTCTCATATGCAAAAGGTATGCGTTTAGAAAATATTTTTTCATACAAACAAAGAAGGTGTTCAGTGATCTTCATTTAAAATAGGTCTTTGCTGTCAACAGCTTTTTGTTTCACGTACTTTTTTATATGGGCATTTCCATTGTGACGTGACGTTATATTTGTACGACAAAATGAATGAAATGAAGAAGTCAAATTTGTAAAAAGGTTTTTCTATATTTACAAAGTAATGAAGCATCACTATATTCAGAAAAAAATTTACAACAATCAACCCTTAGAATACAAAAATATACAGTGAGACAGTCCTATAGTAACCGCGGCAAAAAATGGTTTTTGGTATGTCGTCCAATGAGGATGAAATTTTCACAGTATATTAACAGATATATGAGTAACAATTCCCTGAAATTTCAGCCTCATAACAACATTACTTTTTGGTCTAAAGCAAGTCAAAGTTGAGGTATGCCAACGCGCTTGAAATATGTTAGTTCAATATGTAATATTCAAAAAAATAAATAAATACATAATTTTTTATTTAATTTTTTTTTTAATTTTTTTAATTTATTTAGTTGTTGTAGAATGAGTAGATGAAAAAATAAATTTAAAAAAAAAAACAAAAAAAAAATTTCTTAACAACAGAATTGTGGTGTAAAAATTGAACATTTTGCATTTTCAATGGACTATGAAATATAGAGCAGCCCCTCGCCCTAGGTGCAGACTTATATCAAATGAAAGATTGAAATCTCAGCTTTCATTTAAAGTAAAGGACATATAGCAAAAGTTTGCAAAAGTACTTTAAACATACAAAAAACTACAAAAAATACGCAACGCGCACATTCTGTCGCTATACGTATGTTAGCATTTTTTTTAATTGTTTACAACTATTCACTTATTGTTTATTATTATTTTATTTACATTATTCATTTGATTGATAATTTTTTTGAAGGTCATTGACTTTGGGTTAGATTGTTGCATAATTTTTAATTTTTTTAATAAACTGTAGGCTATTCCATTCTCGTAGAAATTCGCGTATTTCTACGAATGAAGATGTAATGCACTATTTGCAAATATCATCAGATCCTTATATTAATTCATTTAGAATGAGAATGAAATTGAAAAAATTAGAATACCATGATAATGTAAAAAATTATTGATAGAATGAAAAAAAAAATTTTTTTGTTCTTTTTTATTGCATTTCAATGGGAAATGGGCGTAATAGTGGGCGTGTTATTGCAATTTTTGCATGAAACATTTTAAATGATATAAATTACAGGAATATTAAATTTGAAGGTTGTACCTAAAATATTTTAGAAAATATGGCACTTTTAATGTTGAGGTTGTATGGGTGGTGGGGGTAAAAGTGGGCAAAAGTTCAAAATTTTTTCCGATAATGTTTGTAACAATATAACATTCAAGTATACTAAAATTGAAAGTTATACCTAAAGTATTACGGACAATACGGCATTTTACAAATTTCGATTGTAAGTTTTTAAACTGGAATTGTCTCAAAAATAACCTTTGCAAAATTTCAGAGCTCTACAATGACTCCTTGTATTTAATGCCGGCGTTGTCTCACTGTGCGGCGTGACGTTACAAAAAACAGAAGTGGATTTTGACTTGCGTTACAAAACTGCACAAGTCTGCGAATTGAGCAAGACTTTTCGTATAAAACCTTTTTTAATAAGCTTTGGACTCATAAAGATTTATTTTCCAAGTTATCAATTTTAAAAATCTTTGCTCGTTTAAGGTACATATGGGAATTTCCAGCGAAAAGTCTACTTTTTGTAATGTAACGCCAGTAAGCAAATAAGCTTGTCTTAGTGCCAAGTTGTTCAAAAGTTATCCCTTTGGTAACTTAATGTAGAGCTAGTTGCGCTTTACACAACATATTAAAAAGTAAATTATGCATATAACATTTTTGAGAAGTGATTTAAATTACTTCTGGCGTTACTTTACAAAAAGTAGACTTTTCGCTGGAACTTCCTATACGTATGTATGTGTTTAGTTATTTGGTTCTTCTCATATTTTCTCATCTCAATCTTTTAACAAAATTTACCGAAACAATTAGAAGAGTTAAAAATTTAAAACAGGACTCTAATGACAAATTGGAAGATTTTATACGTTTAAAGAAATCCAGGAAAAGGACTAAGAAATTATATATTCTGTATTATGGATTGCGTTCGATTTCGAAAACATCAACGATAAAATTGAACGATAAAGCTTTTCCAAGCCAAGATTTATCAAAACTAAAGAAATGAATCGCTTAAATTCTAAAAATTTTTCTAAAAGTTTTTTTTTAAGGTCTCTTTAAACTATTGAAATAAAATATTTAAACTATTGAAATAACTAATAAAATTATCTAACAGATTATTTTTTAATTACTACATAATATTTATGTATTAATTAAAAAATATGTATAACATATTTATGAATTATTTGTTTGTGTGCTCGTGTTAGTTCAAGAGTTGTTATGTTTGTTATGTTATTGCTTTCTTTTAAAAATAAACTCCATATAATTAATAATTTATGCATTTTTATGTATTAAGATTACTTATTTTTTAAAACAATCAAAACATCGGTTAATTAATCGAGCGATTAACCGATGAAAGCAAAAGACCGATTAAATGAATACCCTGCTACTTACCATCCTTATATAACTGAGAAAGAAGTATGGAATGGAGCGGGCAGGCCTTCTACATACAAAAGAAGAAGTACAGAGGCCTTCTAGAAGGCATCCGTAGTAATTCTTTTTCCCGCTGGGTATAGTTACACACACAACATTAACACACTCTCTAACAGTTAACAGCCATATTTTCTTCTTTTTTTTTTTGAGCTTTTAATTATATAAAATATATAGCATATTTCAAGGATGTTATTTAAATAATCTGACTTAAACACATGCAGTTAAAAACTAATTAATTAATTTAATTTTAAATAAACTTCATAAAATATGTGTTTGAGTAAAAGTCAGTAATAAATGTATTATCTATTTAAAGGATGAAACAAATAAAACAAATATGTTTAAACTTTATGGGAATTTATGAGGGTAAAGTTTTTTATCTTTTAAAAAGCAGTTGTTTTTCAAAAATTTTAATTATGTACATACGAGGGACGTTCGATATGTCGTTTACTAGGGGAATTTTCCTTAAGAAAAATTCAGACTTAAAAAAATTTTCAATATTTTTGCCAAATTTGTTTTTAATTTTAAAAAAAAAATAAGATTTTTGTTTCATAAATAAGATTTCACCCTTAGAAAAAATTTTTGAAATTGAACTTAACTTTAAACATGTAATAAATTTTTACAAGCAAACAGAAAGAAAATTTTCTTTAAACGGAAAATTTAAAATTGAAGATAAATGTTTTCTAACTTTTTTAATCTCGTTAAAATTGTCTTCAAACTTACAACTTTTACATAAGTTATTAATTAATAAAAAAAATTCCTAGAATGGGAAAGTTTTTTTTTTTCTTTTAAGAAAATTTACTTAATAACTAAACTACTATTTTTATTGATAAAATTCTTAAACTTAAGATTTATTAAAAAAAAAAAAATATTTAAACTACAAACTAGTTTATTAGAGCCCCAAATGGTATTAAAATGTAAAATTTTCCCAAAAAAGGGAAATTTTTAATTATGTGAAGTTTAGTTAATGCCAGAACTTTGATTTGTTTGATTTTACTTCTGCTTGTGCTTCTAATATTATCAACAGTTTCATTAAAAGCAAATTTGTTTTTAATTTATTAAAAAAAATAAGATTTTTGTTTCGTAAATAAAATTTTCCTCTTAGAAAAAATTTTTGAAATTGAACTTAACTTTAAGCATCTAACCGGCAAGACCGTAAAAATAGTCGGATAAAACCCATATTTTTTTGCAAGTAAATATAGTTAAAGCATTTTGGACGGACGCCACGTAAAAAAAATGAAAGACCGTGTACAGATGGTATTGCCGGTGTGCATGTAAAAAAATAGCACAGGATAATTTTATTTATAGAAAAAGTTTTATTAAGACAAATGAGCAAACAAGCTAAAATCCATACTATTTTCGGTGATGGTAGTCCCAAAAACCATTTTTATCAACCTGACCGCACAAGTGAAGGTCGCATTTGGAACAAACCACTTGGGGGTCCGATTTCTTGCAATGTTTGCACCTTTTTTTGGCTTTTCTGTTTTCTAGAATTGCTACACTTCAACGAAAGTTACATCAGTCATTATGCTCAAATTCAGTGAAAAATTAATTGCCTCTACAAAAGCATCAGTGATGTCGGCTATTACCATATTTTGAACGCATTATTCTATGCCCTGTTCTGCAACCTCTGGCAATGTATCGGTCTCGATGTTATCCAAAACATAGGCGGCATCAGCCAAGCTATCTTCGCTATCAAAACTTTAATCTGTACTGTCTTCAGAACTCTCTACAGAATCCATGAACTCGAGCAAATGTTTATCAGACATTTGCTCCAAATTGATCTTGTTCTTAGCACGCTTAGTAAGATCCATCTTTAACACAATAGTGTTATAAAAGCGCGCAAATAACAAAAAGACGGTCTTCACTATTTCGTTTTAAAAATACAATATTTTTATTTTTCACATTAAATACATTATTAAGCTAAAATATAATATATTATCTAGTTACCGTAAAATTATGAAGTCGTTCGCTTTATTCTAAATTTTTATTTTTAATTGTTACAAAAAATTAAATTTGCGAAATAATTTTCAATGCAAGTGTTTTGACTTTTTGCACTTGATTAATCACAGCTGATAAATGACTTGTCAGAATGTGTTGGAAGCTGGCAAAATGTAGAAAAGTATTGTCTAAAGACAATTTTCACTATCTTAAAGCTTAAAAATTCATAATACAGAAATAGAGCCCAAAAATCGAAGACCGTCTTAAGACGGTTTTGCCGGTTAGAGGGTTAAACATGTAATAAATTTTTACAAGCAAACAGAAAGAAAATTTTCTTTAAACGGAAAATATAAAATTGAAGATAAATGTTTTCTAACTTTTTTACTGCCAGGCCCACAATGTCGACAAGAACATTTCTTTTGTATAAATATATTGAAAACAAAAACAAATTTTAGTGTTTTATTATTGTTTTCAATATAAAAATGCGAAAGAAATGTTCTTGTCGATATTGTGGGCCTGGCAGTTAATCTCGTTAAAATTGTCTTCAAACTTACAACTTTAACATAAGTTATTAATTAATAAAAAAATTCCTAGAATGGGAGTTTTTTTTTCTTTTAAGAAAATTTACTTAATAACTAAACTAATGTTTTTATTGATAAAATTCTTAAACTTAAGATTTATTAAAAAAAAAAAAAATACTTTCTTTAAACTACAAACTAGTTTATTAGAGCCCCAAATGGTATTAAAATGTAAAATTTTCCCAAAAGTGAAATTTTTTAATTATGTGAAGTTTAGTTAATTCCAGTGTTTAAAAAACTGCCAGAACTTTGATTTGTTTTGATTTTACTTCTGCTTGTGATTCTAAAATTATCAACAGTTTCATTAAAAACAAAATCACAAACCGAATAACAAACAGTTGAGCGACAGTTGAGCCAGCAGTTGTTTAAAAAATTTTATTTTGATTTTCTGTTTTGAACAGTTTCTCAAGTAAAAGTACAATCAGTCTCCTGGCCTTTGCAAGTCGCAGACGAAAAACTTTTTGTGTTTGCAAAGTTATAACTTATAAACAACTGCTATCATTTGATTTTACTTCTCGTGTTTTAGACCAGTGTTGCCAGGAGCTTTGGGAGAAAACCACATTTGGCCAAAAAAATCATATTTTAAAGCGAAAAATCATAAATTTTTTTTTTGCTTCTTGAGTTCCATTAGTTTTGCGACTTAGTACATTTAAAACAAAAACAAAATTTTAAAATTTGTTTTTTTTTTTAATGTAAGTTAAACGAGTCACTTTTGCGCTCGCGTTCTACAAACAGGTACTTTAAAAAAAAGACACTGACAGTGATTTTGCTTTTGTAACTTATCAAATGCAGAAGCAAAACGAAGCATACAACTGTCGTTTTTTTCATAAGTTTTTGACATAATCAATGCTCTATTTTAAAAAGCAGAGAGAAGTTGAAGCAACGAAAAGTTAAAATTTAGCGACTTTTAAATGGGTGGTGTTCATTGTGTAATCATCCGGGCTATGAAATAATTTTATTCTTAAAGTATTTACAGCTGAAATAAATAAAATTAATAAATAAAAGATTTACACTTTTTAAAGAAGTTATTAATTTATGGGAAATGTTTTTTATATAATTTTTTATTAAGTAAGTTAAGAAGAATAAAACTCGAAAAAGCTTTTTCTTAACAACTTCCCTGTCCATTTATGAGTCACGAGAGCATATTGGAATAAGTAAATGAGTTACATTCGCCATTGATAGAATAAGTTCATGAGTAAAATTTCTCCATTAAACTTAGAGTAGATTTGTTGTTATTAGCGTGAAGTTATATTTTTGTAAATTATGCGTTGAATTTGATAAATATATATTTCTAAAAATGGCGATGTATGGCAAAAGTTAAGTTATTAATTGTGGTAATTCTTTTACAAAATTAAACTTTGTAAAACTCAATTAATTTTCTTTTAAGCAATTGGGAGAACAATTTTGTAGATTTTAAATTAACACCCTCGTTGCAAGTTTCTGCTAGTAAAGTAAATGAACACACCTTATGTAATCTTAATAAATTGTCTTAAATAAATGTTTTTTTAAAGGAATATTTTTTCTGCTTAAGAAACATTTTTGAAAGTTTGATTTTAGAATACTGCTTGTTCCATTAAAAAACTTTTTTTAAAAAGAGAAATTTTTTTATAAAAAAAAATGTTTAATTGCCTATTTCCGATGTGCGAAAGAATTCTTTCGTTCGTTTAACTATATTTAAAACAAAAATAGAATTTTTAGAATTTGTTTTTGTTTTAAATGTAGTTGTTCGAAAGAAGGAATTCTTTCGCAAATCGGAAATAGGCTATAATATATATGTTAATATATATATGTTAAGCGTACGATCCCAAAAGTTTAACCGCCTTATGCAAAAAAAGTTAAAGGTCACATTAGTTAATCAACACATTAATCACATTCACTTTTGCTGGGCTTGATGTGTTGGTTAACTAATGTGAACTTTAACTTTTTTTTTTTGCATAAGGGTGTAAATGTTTATAACTTTAAAAGAAACTCTAATTTTCCAAGTATAATGTTCTATTTTAATACATATTAAGTATAAGTGATTAATTATGAAAATTCGAAAGCTTAATCAATATTTGTTTTTATTTAAAACCCAAGAGTTTAATTTATTTGTGCATTTTTTTTTTGTTTGTTTAATTTTTATAAAATGTTTTTATATCTTTTATTAAAGTATTTTTATAGCATCATAAATATTGATATTTTAGTTGTTGCATGTTTTTATTTATTAAATTTATTTATATTTTATTAATTAATTTTCTATATAATAATTTATTTTGTTTTTTTAATTATTATTTTCATGCTACAATTGCTTGCCTTCATGCTAATATGTACTTCGTGTTTGTATCTGTTTCTCATACTCACATACACGCTCAAATTCTCTTTTGCTGTGCGTGTATTTTGTATATTCTTGTTTATTATTTTGCCTGTATTTGTCTTGCAATTTACTTTGTGTGTTTTTGTTTCGCAACAAAATAAAAACACTTAACAATAACAACAACGACAACTGCATATCAAAAAACTCTTCATCTTTTAAATATGGCCATCTTGTACTCAAACTCTTTAACACCGCCATTTTACCTTTGTTGTCATGGTTAACGCGTGTATTGGGGTGTGCGGGTTGTTTTGTGCCATATTTATGATGATTTTTTAAATTGTATTTTGATTATGTGTTTGTGTGTGTGTTTTGTTTCCTGCCATTGAACGTGATCGTGGTTGCTAACTTGTCGTTTGCTGCTGTTTATTATTGTTCATTGATCAACTTTAATAAAATTGTTTATGATTTCATGTAGAATTTTGGAAAGCAAAATAAGGTTTGTTTAAATTATTTGTTTTTTATTTTATTTTTTTATAAAGTTTAACATTAAAACGGTGGAGTTTTATTTTATTTTAATTATTTTTTATGTTTTTAAATCATAACAAATTAATAACGAAAGTTAAAGACTAATTAATCTGGAAACTTCTTTCAATAGATTGTTACGAAGTCCATTTAAAATTCAAGAAAAACTTTAATAATAATTTAAAATATTCTTTAAACTAACATTAATAAATACTATTTTTACTGCTTTAGAATAAATAAAAATAAACTGACTATTCTTTTATTTATTATTCATTTTTATTTGTGTTGATAAGCTAAAACTCTATGCAATAATTTATATTTCTAACAATTTGTCTGCATTTCTTTTGCAATTTTTTCCATTTATCTAGACAACAATCACTTTTATCTGACGAACAAGCCAAAGAAGTTGAACAAATATTGTCAGCAGCACCAACAGTTGGTGTTGCTGTAGCTGCGGTTGTAGCCACAGCAAAGTCACCCACTAGCATTAAGAATCTCATAGAGGAAGTAACGCCGCAAACACCATCGCCACCAGCAGAAAGTCACAAACAACAACAGCAACAACAACAACTAGAGTATCAGCATCCAGAAGAATACGAACAGAAAAAGAAAATACAACCGGAATCGGAAAAATTCGCAAATAATTTAGAGGAACTCATATACAACGGTAAACAAGAAAATATTTCAATAAACCAAAGACAAAAACAACTACAACAACAAGATAAAATCATCAACAATAGTGTAATAAATGTCCAAATAACTTTCATTTCAGCTCAAGTTGATAATGATGTCGACGATAACGACAATGATGACGATATTGAAGATGTAGATATTGTGGGTTATGGCGCCACTTCTGTATGTATTAATTCAACATTTACTAGTGCATCGTCAACGGCATTAGTGGAAGAGAAACAGGAAACAACAAGCTTAACAAAAACTTCAAGAACAACAGAAGCAGCATCAACAAAAGCCGATGATGATGAACCAGAATGGTTGCGTGATGTTTTAGAGGCTCCCAAACGTAGTTTAGAAAATTTATTAATTTCATCATCACATCAGCATCAGCAACAACAACAGTACTCCGCTAACAATAGTGGTCGTGTAGATTATAAGGATAAACATTCCGTTGAATCAACATCTTCTACATCATCATCCTCTTCATCTTCTATACTTGCCAATGATGTGGTTGTGGTAACTACTGCCTCTAAAGTTGAGACAACATATGACGAAGCCAATGATAGTACCACAATCTATATAACATCGCAATCTGAACAACATCATCATTATTCTCCAGATAAATATGATCAAAACCAGGAATCTTCTTCACCCACTTCATTATTAAATCGTTCATTTATACAAGATTCCACTGTTAATACAACTTTACAAAATAATAACACAACAACAAATACAGCTGAATCATTGCATGAATCAATCGTTTCGGTTGAATCCACCCAATCGGATGCCACATTTAACCAAACCACAACTATTGATGATAGTATTATATCGAGTAAACACAATTCCACATACTCATTGGCCGATAATGAGCAACATTCATCATTAAATACCACAACCGAATTAGATGATTCACAATTTTATATACCCGAATATCCACCGGTGCGTAGTAAAGAAGTCTATGTTGAATCCGGGGTGCACTACTTTGAAGATGGCAACTTTTGGATGGAAGTACCCGGTAAGTAACAATCAACAGGTTTTCATTAAAATAAAAATAATGAATATATGAGCTTTTATTCTAAATCCTTTTCCCTTCAGGTCTTCTAGACTTCGACGACGATGAACTCTCATATCCACCAATACCAGTTAAGAAAAATCCAAAAGTCCGCTTTAGCTCGGGACCAATACAAGTTTTTTCTACATTCTCTGTCAACGACTATGATCGCCGCAATGAAGATGTTGATCCCGTTGCTGCTTCAGCAGAATATGAGTTGGAAAAACGTGTCGAGAAAATGCACGTTTTTCCTGTTGAACTTATGAAGGGCCCTGAAGGATTAGGTCTTAGCATTATTGGCATGGGCGTTGGAGCCGATGCTGGTTTAGAAAAATTGGGTATATTCGTAAAAACCATTACCGATAACGGTGCAGCGGCACGCGACGGACGTATACAGGTGAGTTGAAATTTTCAAGTTTTAAGATTTCTGAAGTTCAATGTTTACACTAAACTAAAACTTCAATTAAAACTTAAAAATTTGCTCAGGTAAATGATCAGATCATCGAAGTGGATGGAAAAAGTTTAGTGGGCGTCACCCAAGCATATGCAGCTTCAGTTCTAAGAAACACATCTGGTCTAGTCAAATTTCAAATAGGTCGTGAAAGGGATCCAGAAAATAGTGAAGTTGCTCAACTGATACGTTTGAGTTTGCAAGCGGATAAGGAAAAGGAGGAAAGATTAAAAAGGTAAAATTATAATTTTAAATCAAAATAGAGTCAACATTTTAATGCGACTATGTCTATCAACAGACAACAAGAGGAGTATCTCAGGCGTACTTTAGATTACTCTGAAGATTCTACCCAACCCGTTTCAGCTAATTCAAGTGTTTGCGAGGGACCTACAAGTCCTGTACAAATCGAACATCCCATGGAAGTCGAAGCTACACACTCGCAAGAGGTAGAGTCTCTTAAGAGACTGCTACAGGAGGTAAGTACAGATTTTGTTTACTATTACTTTATAACAGCGGATTCTAAACTAAAATTAATATTAAAATTCTTCTATATTTTTAAACGGCATCTAATTTCTTTTGTGTCAATTAGCATAAAGCGGTAAATAGATATTGTATTACATAAATTGTGAATTAACTTTATTTTTTAATGTTGTTATGATTTTCCCAATTTCTTGCTTTTGTTTTCTTTTAATTTTTTGGTGCAATCGAATGAATTTCGAGGTTTTGTTATGCTTTCCTTTTTTGCGTCACATATTCCCAGTTTTTGATTGCTACAAATTTGAGGGCAGGATGAAGTTTGAATAATAACAAAATAATTAAATATTAAAATACGATGAATAAATATCACACTCAATCTTGCCATTTTTTGAAGTCTTCTAGATCACGGCAGCATTTTCTAGCAAATTTATAATCTTTGAAAAAAGTTATAAAACAAAAAAAAAAAAAAGAAAAAAAAATTAAGGTAAACTTTAAATAAGTATCCTTCGAAAATGTCCCGAAGTCACTCGAAGGTGTAGGCTTCGAGTTATATTCGAAAGAGCAGAACCGAATATATGATGGAGATTTTTGTTTCTTTCTATTAATTATATAATTTGCCCCGATATTCGGTTAAATATTTTGATGCAATTTCCGCTTTTTCGGGTTTGTATACTGCCCTCCTAAGAAAGAAAGTCACATCTCCGTTTTAGTAGTTTTGAGATATTTACCTATTAAAATTAAATATTTTTGAAAATTTTCAAAAATGATTTAAAAATATATTATTTTGTTATCGTAACAAACAGTGTAAACTTTGCCGATAAAGTAGAGAAAATGGACTTATGACTTTTTTGCCTAGTATAGACACCCAACAAATCTTACGAAAACATAATTGTACAATTGCGTTCAAAAGTTCCTTGCATTTGTTCACAATAAATAAATAAAAAATATATTCCAAAAAAAAAAAAAAAAAAAGATAAAAAAGTAATGAATAAGTCACTAAAACTTAAACAAAAAATAAAGCTTCAATTGATGTAATGTTCAGTTGCGGTTTCTGAAAGAGATTTACCAAATTCGAAAATATCTTTGAACTTCAGGTTTAAAAACTCCAGATTTTAATGAAGCACCCTTTGAAAATTTTCAAAAATGATTTAAAAATATATTATTTTGTTATCGTAACAAACAGGGTAAACTTTGCCGATAAAGTAGAGAAAATGGACTTATGACTTTTTTGCCTAGTATAGACACCCAACAAATCTTACGAAAACATAATTGTACAATTGCGTTCAAAAGTTCCTTGCATTTGTTCACAATAAATAAATAAAAAATATATTCCAAAAAAAAAAAAAAAAAAAAGATAAAAAAGTAATGAATAAGTCACTAAAACTTAAACAAAAAATAAAGCTTCAATTGATGTAATGTTCAGTTGCGGTTTCTGAAAGAGATTTACCAAATTCGAAAATATCTTTGAACTTCAGGTTTAAAAACTCCAGATTTTAATGAAGCACCTTTTCATAAATTTAAATTTATGTAAACAAAGTTACAGTTTGGTATAACAAAAAGCTATTTTTTTTTACAAATTTTAAATCAACTCTCGAAACTGTTGCTTTAAGATTGTGTTGAGACGTGTGGTCCTTCCATTCGTAAAAGTTTTCAACTTGCATTTCAATCAGTTCAACTTTTCCCGAAGAATTACTCCTTTGAACGCAATCTTTGTAATCTGTTATGTCAAATACTTTTTTCTGCCTTTTTCATGAACTTTTAACTGTGTGGCTAAAAAAGTTTTAATATTATGTTTTCAACATTATGTTCCAATCAATTAACAATATACATATACAAAAAAGCCAAACAATGGCCAATTTTTGTTTTGCGCAGAGCAGTTATCAAGACAAAACATTAAATTTTTGGTATCTTTGCGGAGCTTGAAAAAAAACCATAAAATGCAGAAATAAAAAATTCTTTGGATCTGCGATCTGCTAAAAATTCTGAATTTTAAAAATTAATGACCCAACCATATTGTGCATAACCTGGCTTAAGAAAGTGTGCGAATCCATGGAAATCATGTGTCAAACCATATTGAACCTGAGGAAACTTAAGTTTTATGAAACTGTCATTTGCTTAAGCAAAGTGATTCTGTACGGAATCAGATGTTTTTTATTTTGATCTTTCGTTAATTTTTGGCAGCTTGTTGGGCCTTAAGTGTTCTGACCATAGGTCTGCAATGAGTATTGAAAAGTGAGTAGAGTTGAATCAAGATTCATAATTTCTTGTACTTATACGCATTCGTATTTATAGCGATTCGGAAGATATTTATTTTTTAGGATCCATAAAAAATATTTTTTTTTATTTAAAAAAATTAATTAGAATTTATTTATTTTATTGAACTGTTTAAGTTTTTATGGAAATTTTTATTTTTCAATCAGGCTAAAGGAATTCGACAACATAAAATTAATTACAAATTTTTTTTTATAAGTTTTCATTCTTGACTAACCACGGGATTGAACCCACGTTCACGGACAGGTTGATTTGACATGTTTCAATAGATAAACATCAATCTTTAAACCAAATGGCATTTTCATCTTATGATGGATCGAAGGTTATTGTGAATGATGATCTATTTTAATTGATTTACATGTTCTTGCTTACTTCTGCTTTTCACAATTTTTGTCAAGAATTTTTCTTGAAGTCCAAAGTACATTTTTTTGTTTTGTTTTTAACTTAAGCCTTAAGCCTGATTAAAAACTAAAAATTTGGATTAAAAAATTTAAAAAATAGGTTTATCAAATTTAATTTGTATTAAATTATTTGAATGAAGAAAGGAATTTTACAACACGAAAAATTTATTGATAATTTATCATTATTGACTGAATGCGGATTGAACCCACGGACAAGTTGATTTGACATGTTTCGATAGTTACCACACTATCTCCTCAGAAATGAATAAATGACTCTTAAAACTCTTTGTTTTTTATGTCATTTCAAAAGCCTTTATTTTATAAATTTTCCTTTTTTAAATTCCCCGAAACAAAGAAGAACTGCAACTTAAGCAGGAACAATTTTAAAATGTTGATACTAAATTATCTACTACGAAGACAAACTTGAGCAGTTGCAAAATATGTTACTTTTATGGCCCAACTATAATATGCATGAGCTAGCTAAAGCTAATGTCAAAAATTAAAGTAAAAAACCCTTAAATGCATTAAAATAAAAAACAGTTTTGTAAAAATTAACAACAAATTCCTTAAGTTCAATATGGTTTGACACATATATACGCACAGTAGCTTAAGCAAACTCATGCAAATTATGGTTGGAACTTTAGTTGTTATATTCAAAGATGGTAATTAAACTATTTTTTGTAAAATCTAGCAATTTTCAGGCACGTATGGCGGGAATTTAGCGATTTTTGCTCAAGCAAAAACAAGCGGTAAAATATAATATTACTCAGTTATTGTACAAAAAGACAAATATTGAAACTCCCTAAAAACCCCTTTGGAATTCGTACCGTCTAAATTTGCCCTTAAATGAAATAAAACGACCTAATTCTGGGGGGAATCCCTAATCTTGCAACTCTGGTTCCAAATCTGCCATTATCTCAATTTTGGAATTTTGGCAGTTCTGTTGTTCTTTCTTAGGAGAGCAGTATAGAAGTTCATTTTTAGAAACAGTGTAAATTAAGAAGGCTATAAAAAATTTATTTTTGCATTAATTAGATTTTATTTGCAATTTACCCAATTATGAATTAAAGTTCTCCGGAAGTTTTTCCGTTTTCCATTTTTACAATTGAATTTAAATTGAAAAAATGGGAAAAGGAAAAAATCTCCCATGGAATTTGTATTCATAATTAATTTAAAAATATATTTTAATTAGTTTTTGCATGTTTTATTATTTTATTATTTAAGTTGTGTTTATTTTATTTTTATTTTAGAGCGAAATGAGTTGCCTTTTAAAAGACGACTTAATTGAAACCCTTAAAAGAAAGGTGGGTTGTCGTTTACCTTTTGTTTTATTTATTTTCTTCATTTTATTAATTTTGTTTTCGTTTATTTTCATTGCAAAAATTTTTTGGTAATATAAATTTTTTCTCCACCAGCTCGTCAAACTTGAAACAACCGGGAATGAAAATGAACTACTTAGCGAACGTTTACGGCAAAGTGAACGTGAACTGGTTAATATTAAAAAAGAGGCTGCTAATCTACAAAATATGTTACAACAATCCCAGGGCCAGTACATGGCCCTAGACAAAAAATACAATAAAGCCAAAAGACTCGTGCGAGAGTATCAACAACGCGAAGTAGACATGTGCCATCGTGAAGAGTTTTATCAACAATTGTTGCAAGAAAAGGACACAGAATACAATGCTTTGGTAAAGAAGCTTAAAGATCGTGTCATTAATTTGGAACATGAATTGCAAGAAACACAACGTAAGGGCGGTTTTCCTGTTGGATTACCTTACGATAGTGCTACTCTTAAGTTGACACCGCAAATGATGCGTAAAGCACCGCCAAAGCCACTATTCCAGAAATTAGAAACTGAATTGTCAGATACGGAAATATCAGATCTATCACCAGATGGTGAAGGTGTTAAGACTGCTACGGTGGAACGTAAGAATCCCGTTAAAGATGAATTGGATGCTGCTGTGCCACAACATGAATTACTAGATAATTCAGCAAATAAAACAAAAATCGATTTGGGTAAGTTATTAGGACGTGTACGTGTGCGTGTTTAACTACGTTTTCCAATTCTTAACCTTAAAATTTGTTTCTTTTTTGACTACCTTTGCTTTGCATTTTTTCAAAACTTTTTTATTGTTGTTATAATGAATGGAGAGAAAAATAAATGGCGATTAAGAAAAATTATTAAGATATTGAAAAAACTTCGCAAAATATTAAGGTTTTGTAAAATATTTTGCTGCTAACTTCAAAACCGAGCAAATTTTATTAATGTCACCTTAAGTATTAAAGAAAAAAAACCAGTATTTTGGGTATTTTGGGTTTTGAAATTTTCAATCTCCATTTGTTTTTTTCCTTTCTCTTCCCATGTACTTAACAATTTTGCACCAAGTTATTCTGTGTTCATTTCCTAAGCACCTTTTCATATTTAAGCACTGCTTTGTAATTTAACTCGATCCTTTTTAAATATAAAAAAAATACACAAATTAATAAAAAAAAAATATCTTAATTTTCTAAAAATCCAAAAATTTTATTTTGTAATTTAAAAGTTCATTGTTTATTTTAATTTTGTTGTAAAACCGTTTAAACAAAAAATTGTTTTAAAAATGTAATTTTTATTTTATTTTCTTTTTTTTATGTAAAAAACAAAAAATAAAACTCATTTATTTTTTCAAAACAACTATTTCTATTTAAAAAAACTATATTTATGCGCTGCTGTTGTACTGTAAATGTTGTTCGAAAATTTTTGAAACATAAAAACTTGTCATGTATTCGTATACTGTGTGCTGTCTAAAAAATTTTAAATACAAAATTAACGTTACTTGTTCTTGTAAATCATTAATGCCAAATATTTAAAAAAATCTTAAAAAAACATCATCATCAAAAACAAAATCATCCTTTGAAAAACTTACCACGCCTACTTTTTAAATATTATTCAAATAAAATAACTCAAAACTTATCAAAATGAAATTCGAATTTGCTGTTGCTGCTTAAAAATTTTTATACTACATACACCTGCATTATGTTAACAAATATCATTAAACAAAAAACAAATGAAACTAAAACTAGCTTCCCGTGGTGGTTTAGCAAATCGTCAATTGCCATCAGTTAATAATTCCAACACTAGCTCGAGTGCCTCGAATGCTACTACAGCGATCACCATTGCAGCCGGCAATAGTACTAACAATTTGTCAAAACGCACTTTAAGCAACAGTAGCTCCGATTGTGCTCTTGATGACAGTGATGATGAGCAAACAACAGCAGCTGCTGTTGCTACTGGCTTAATGATTAACAATCATCATAATCATCATAATTCCTCGTCAGCTCATGAACTTAATTTATTAAATGGCTTACACCAGCTTCAACAACATCAGCAACAACACCAACATCTACAACAACAACAACACAACAATATCATTAGTAACGGTCATCACAATAGTAACAATATTAATAACAGTAACAACAGTAATTGCAATAATAACAATAATTGTAGTAATAACGGTGGCGGTGGTAGTGTTGGAGTAGGAGTAGTTGGTGGTGTTGTTAGTGGTATTAGTAATAGTACCAGTAGTGGTATTATTGCTGGTACAACAACCGCCATTTTACTTAATTCCACATCATCATCATCAACAGCATCATCATCAGTTAATTCTAGAGAACAGCAAATTAATCAATTGTATGCTCAAGTTCATAAGGATCATAAGAGCTCGTCATCATCAGCTTCACATACCGGTTTACCATCATTATTTAAAAATACACTGGGCTCACCCGGTATTGAAACGTCTAGTCCTAATGATTTTCATCGTGGTGGCATGACCACATTCGGTACTAGCAGCCGTGATCTCAATAGTTCATATGATTCCATTTTAGGATCGAACGATAAACTATCAGAAAACGAACAGTCTTCCGAAAATTGGATGTATCCAAGCCGGCGACGTGTTGGACCAACAGGAGCAATAATAAGTGGCAAATTGCCACCGACATCATTTACAGAACAATTAAATCAAGCATTAACGGAGAGAGAAAGGTTAGTGAATAATATTTGTAAAAAATATAAGATTTACGCTTATAATTTGAAAAGTGTATAATTGAGGAATGTACCTTTACACGATTTTCCTAATTTTTTAATTTCTTTGGTAAGTTAGGAAAAATACTGCTTCTTTTTGGTATATTATATTATTATTTTTGATTCAGTTTTTACTTAACTTTTCTAAGAAACAGATTTACTAAACTTTCTGTAGACTAACAAGACATTAATTATCATTTCGATAAATAGTTTCGTAACAAAAAGAAAATTGTATATCTACTTCACAACATCTGAATTTATATAAATATTAATTAAAATAAGAAAGATAAAATGGGTGGACCAGTCAAAAATAAAATACATACATACATATATGGTTTAAGTTAATAAACTCCAGATTGTAGTGAAATTCTAAGACAATTTGTTGTTTTGTCTAATGCCCCTATTACGTTTTACAACTTAACTCAGTTGAGTTGAAATTAAAAACAACTGCTAACGGTGAGTTACGATTTTTTGAAGTTTTTGTTAACCGCAATACAACAGAGTTGTAAAACATAATACAAAAACTGCAAAATTTCAACTGAACTAGAGTTGAGCTGTAAACCGTAATAGGGGTATAAATGTTTAAAGTGTAATTGCCTGGCCTCGCAAAAGAGGACTTAGAAAGATTAAATTGGGTATAAATTGTTTGACCACAGACTCGCTTGGACAAATCATTCCATTTTTTCACCTAACCCTCATTCTAATGCACAAAGCACACAGAGATGAAAAGTATCCGAATTAACTGCGAGGACAAAGAAAGTTACAGAAAGCGTTTTTTTTTTGTAGAGAAGTGGCAATGATATAAAAACAGGCCAGGCCGCTCGCTACATTCAACACAAATTTCGTGATTAATAAGGGTAATCACGATTTCAGTGCATATTATGATTGGTTGTTAGCGTACGACTTTTATTTTTGGTGCAAATATGCTATTTTCTAAAAAGATATTCTGGCAACAGAAAAAACTTCTGGCAGCACTATCATAAGTTGTCAAAAATCTTCATTTGTTTACAATTATGCACAAGCATAGGTATTCAAATAAATTTTTTAACAAATAAGAAAAAAATATGGCGGTTCGTATGTCAAAAGTTGTTACAATCTTTGCTTAAGGGTTTTTAGTGCAAACAAAGTTAAATGAAGCAAATTGCAAATGTGTACACTTTGTTGTTGTGTTGTGCAAATGTATGTATTTTTGCACCCATTTGTATTGTTTGCACTACTCATCGTGAATACCCTTAATGTTTTTTACTTACTAAAATATTATTTACTTGTGTTGTGCCTAACTTAAAAGCTAAATTTTACAACAGTTTTGGAAATAAATTTCTGTTCATTATATTGCGGCATAAAATATGGTGCAAAGACAAATGCAAAAAGGGCAGCTTTCGAAGAAGGAGGCAGAAACAATTAAGAGTAGTATATTCGGCTATGCCGAATCTTATACACCCTTCAACATGGTGCGATAATTACAAAAAATTATATAAATACCGTCCTTTATATATATAAATATATATATATTAATTATCTTTGTGCCACGCCCACTTGTCTAATGCCGCCCAAATTTTGCCGGATGTTGTGTATTGATAACCAAGATGATTTAACCTAATTTGGTAATTTTGGCCTCTGCAGTTTTCCAGATATATGTACATTAGACCGACTCAAGTTGTATGGAGAATTTGTATGAAAACCCGAAAGGAAAATATGTATTTAGTTAAATATCTCAATTAGTAGGTCTCAGTGGTCAAGTTATATACCATTGGATGCTGCTTCAAAAACTCTTTTCGATGATACCAAATTTTATTTATGTCGTCTTGGAGCAAAGTACAAAAAAATTCGAAAAACTGAAAAAAAGACCTTTTTTAAAAATGGTCCAGCTCACGGATGGTCAACGCTAGAACCAAAAAAATTTTGGGAATCATCATAAAACATATCAACCTTTATTTTGAGAGGGGTAACAAAATCAATTTTTTTTTTGAGTCGCTCTAATGTACATAAAAATATAATAAAACAACAACAACAAGGGATTTTTGGGTAAAATTAGAGTCAATCGAGGGGTTTTGCTCATATATCAGCCATTTGTGGTCCCATCAGGCTGAATTGCAATAGCAAACAATTCCGGACTCTATGTGACATAAATATAATCCTCCCAGGTCCCTATAATATCTGGGGTCTTCGGAAACCCCATTTCATCGGATATCGTTAAATCAACTTCGCTCCTCATAAGGACCTTGAATATAAACACTTTATAGGGTCTAAGATCAATATTGTAGAAATTACAAACGTAATGCAAACTTATATACATATACCCTTTTACCTTCGGTATCGAAATGTGAATACGAAAGTCTTATAAAATACAAATACGAAAGTCTTATAGAATAGGCCTCCTGTATAACTTTTGGCACAAAAGCGATCACACTGGAATAGCTCAAGCACTATATTTTTGCATTAAAACTCTCATTATTAAAGGAGTGATTTTCATCGACAATGAGACAAAAATCTCTTTTATTTCGAAACAAACAAATGTTTCACGAAATTAGGGTTTTGGTACGACAGTTCAGTTCTATTTAAATTTTAGTTTTGTTCAGTTTTAATTTCATTCTAAATAGGTTTTATTTCAGTTATCCTACTTATATTTATTATAAATGTGAAAGTTTGTATGTTTGGATATTTAGATGTTTGATGGTTTGTGGCTCAATCACGCTAAACGGGATAAAATTGGTACTTCTTCTCTTTTCGATAAAATTGATATACATACATAGAGATTATAGCCTACATTAACATATAGTGCACCTTTTAACCTTCGGTACCTTTTTTTTTCGAAAAATTTAGTACAGAGATAGCAAATGGCCCGGATTAAAATAAAGGTTACTTTTATGATGTCAAAACGGAAAAGCTGGTAGTTTTGGTACTTTTTCTCTTTTTGAGATAGTCCAGTTGCCGGAATATAAATATTTAGAGACACCTTGCTTTTGATATGAACAGTTGAATGCCAGTTGCTGAAGAGTATCGAGTGCCCAAAATGTATATGCATGTGTTGGCGAAAAAAATAATTCCTATAATGTTGTTTATTGAAATATTTTAACACAAAATAAGTAAAGATTTGGAAAACTACATAAAATTTCTGTAAATGTTTTATATATTCTTTAAATATTGCTCTTATTTTCATGTGAACGTAGTTGTAGGCTTGTAGTTTAATAAATTATAATTAAAACAATAAAGAATTAACTATACATACATATGAAGCCACAATTGTTTCCAAGTTACGTTCTTTATTGAAGAGTAATGCAGTAGGCATTTATTGGGTAAACGGCGATAATATTTGTTACAGAAATAATAAACATTTTTCCGAGTATATCTACATTGGTGATATTGAATCCATTTGTAAGGCATGTGAAAATAGAGGGGGGCGTAGTAAATGTAAGTATTCTCTGATATAAAAACAATTTCATTCTTAAACACTGACAAACAACTTAAAAACACTAACGGCCGTATTCATAGCGAAAAGTTGGCATGAAGTTAGCACACAGTTTGTTCACAATACATTTACCAAACTCTGACTAACGATTTGCTAAACTTTTGTTAACGAGCTGCTAAACGTTTGCCAATTTGTAAAAAAATTAGCCGTTTGAATTCAAACAATTTTCTGTCTTTTTTTAAATAAAATTAAAATAAATTTAAAGAACTTTTTAAAATTTTTATATGTGGAAGCAAAAACAAAAATAACATGAAATGACAAAACCAGCGATTTTTAATGCAAAACGTGTTGCATTTTTTTAACAATATAATGTGGCATCATTAAAATACAAAGTTGATTTATTAAAAGTTAGCAGGCGGATAAAAGTTTGTTATAAATTAACTCCGTGCTAATAAGCTGCTAAGCTTAATAGGCAATCTAGTTAGCAGCTTGTGTACGTAGTGTACAAACTGTGGCTAACTTTTTGTAGCTGATAAAGTTTAAAATGTATGTATGGATGTATATATTAATTTTTATGTACTTGTATGTAGTTTATCGGGAACAATTTGATGTCTGCCTCAGATTTAAATCGTTGGCCTACACTAAATTCGTCTGTTCATATATTTTACATATCCACAGGCAAAATGCCAAATTTTCTTTTTTAAGATCTCGATTATGTTATTTTTTTTTGTTATTAAAAACATCTTCAATATGTCATTTTCTTTACAGACGTCTGGGTGATGGCTCATCACGACATTCCAGCGATGATTATACCGAAATAAATAAATCACAATCAGTGGCAGCTATTAATTGTAAAACTTTAATAAATGAAATACGACAAGCTGTTAATGAGGCTCAACCAAAAGGTGACACATCATACTAATCAAATAATTAAAACTAAAAAATATAAACTCTATTTAGTAAACAAAAAAACAAAACTAAAAATAAATCACAACAACCAGACCACAAGTAGTAAAATTTTCTAAAACAAAGACACCTACCTACAACTAACAAATTTATACTAATAACAAATTATTGAAAGAAGAAAAATTAAATATTTATTTTTAGTTTGATGAAATACTAAAACAAAAATATAAACAAGACTTTATTGGTGTTAATGTAATTTGTATTAATTGCCTGCAAAATGATGATGAGTTTAGAAAAAAAAACATAATTTTTATATCATAATTGAAAAAGTTATGTTTTTTTTATTGTTTGTTAAATTTTTGTTAACATTTTATTTAATGTTGTTATTTTTATGAATATATTTTTAATATATAGACCTATTTAAATACATATGTATATTTAATTTATATATACAAATATTATTTAACCTTAATTAAACCAAAATAAACATTAGCATAAAGGTGTGAGTGATGTGTAAAAATTAAGCATAAATATTTCTCCTCTCTCTCTCTCTTTCTCTCTCTCTCTCTTCTTTATATTTTGTCTCTTTTTTCCTTCTTTTATATACGTTAACTTTTCTTGTATTCTTTTTTTAACATGCTTGCCGTTAAACAAAATTTAAAAAAAAAAAATGTTAATGATACTGGTAACTTAAAACTAACTTAACTGATTAAATTAAATGATTGGTCAACAATTTTGATAACGCTTAAAATTCCATTGAAATAAAAATTTTTTTTTTGTATCTGAAGTTAAACAAGTTATTCCTCAATCTTTATCTCCGCCTGGTACAGTACCATGGCAACAGCAAACTTCGACTCATAGCAATGGTCCTCCCTCGCCAACGAGCATGTCATCGGGTTGTTCATCGCCCGGATATTCGCCTAGCAGAGGTTTAGATTTATCCGGTTCAAGCTCTAGTTTTTCGGAACGCAAGGCGGCGGCTTATAACTATAAAGGAGGACCGGTACATGAATGGACTAAAGAGCAAGTAAGTAGGATAATATAATTAACTTAGACAAAAATTAAAAAAAAAAAAAATAATTGTGTAACCTCCATCACTAGCGGTGAATGAAGGCATACTTAGAATGTCATTCCGTGCTAAACTTATTTAATATTTATCTATGACCCCTTAAAATAAATGTATATTCTATATATTCTGGCTCCTTGAGTAATTCTAAGTCGATTTAGTTATGTCCGTCTGCTGAAAAAACGCCCACTTTCTAAAGACTTAACAGAAAAGAACAATTGTGGTGTCAAATATTTTCTAGTTCTTCTAAGCAGTTTTTACAGCGCAACCGATTCAGTAGAAAAAGAGTTATGAAACTAAATTTGGAACAACCTCCCTAAAAAATTTATATATTTGTTAAAAAAAAAATAAAATAAAATAAATTGGTGACATGTTCTAAAAATCGTAATGAAGTGGATTTAAAACCGAGTAAATTTTAAAAAGGACCCTGTAATTAAACGTCATAAAAATATTTCTTTTTATCTACTTCATTCCATCAGTACCAAATATTTTTACAACAACAACTCTTAAAACCCGGAGAATCTACGGTCATTTTGTAAATAATTAAACTTAAAAACTCCTTCGATTTCAATTTCACTTTATCTCGATTTCTAGAACATGTCTGATAATTTTGCTCAAATTCGTTTTATATGACCAGATGTTCTATTACACAAATGAGAACGTTATTACCACGGCCCAGCGTCTTATGCGCATAAAACATGGACTTTAACACATTAATGATAAAAAAAAACATTGATATAACAAGAAGAAAAACAGAAATAACATAAAAACGTAAAAATTCAGTCTCAGAAACGAAAATAAGGCACAATAAACACAAAAGTAAAAGTTAAAATAAAGTGAAGCACAAAAATATAAAGAAAACCAAAAGCAAAATAATCATGTAAATTAAGTCACTTGTTAGATAGATATTTGAACGTACATATAAAATGAATTAAGAATAAGAAAAGCTTTGTTTATATAAATATGTACATAAAAGTTTTTAATATTTTAAAATGTACAGTTAATGCAGCTTGGCCTCAAAAAGCGTTAAAAGATGGAAAATTACCGTTCAACGCGACGGAAGTGATCGGTACATGATTAAATGCTGATAGTTCCTTCAAAATTCAAATTAATTATGCCAGCAGTTTGTTTTATTGTTTTTAATCCTTCATTTCTCTAAAAACTTTATCAAGCTTGATACGAATTTGCTTACTAAAGTTACCCTCCACTTCATACATTTTATTTATTGCATTATCAATTTTGCTTTCTAAATGGATTAGATTTCAAAGACACAAACATTATCTGAGCTTTTATATTTGATAAATTTGCTCTTTTAAATGAAACTGCATCACCATCGTTGAATTCTTCCACCACATACTTGAATTGGTCAACATTTTCAGCATAATTCATAACTGCTTTTAACCACGTTCCCCACCTGGTTGTTATAGGCTGTGGATAAAGAAATAAATCTGGATACTTCTCTTAATATGCGCCAAATCGCGAGGTGATTTGCCAAATAATTTTTCTCATAAGAAATCAATATCATCGCAGTTGCTTCTTATCTCTTCTGCAACACGGTGCATCGAAAAATAAAACAAATAAAAAAAGTTTTGTTTTTCCAAATATGCAATGTCAGCAATATATGCAAACATATGCATTTAAAGAAAATTATGATAAAATATGCACTAACAAATCGATGCTATTTTAATTAAAATTTCATGATTCGCAAAGATATTAAGTTTATGTGCATCTCAGACACAACAAATATGCATTAGCATAAAAATCCGGGCCTTGGTTATTACGTTTGGTCTGTCATACTTTTTCAATTCGTCTAAAGTTTTACCAAACAAATTTTTAACAGTTATTGGTCCTCATAGTCTTTGTTCTCTATTATCTCAGAAAATCCTGCTATATTTATTTGCCCATAGCCGAAAATTATATGTATCTGTGTGGTTTTATGGTAACATCTTAAGTTGAGATAAGATAGCAATAAAGTTAAGAAAAACATGGTGAAAAAATCATTTTTATCAAATAATAAAATAAACAAAAATTAGAAGAAAATTTTGTTTATTTAATTTTTCAATGAAAATTCGTATGATTAAATTAAATTTTTTCAACTTGTTAAATTTGACTTAAGATGTAATGATAAAACGACACAGATATAAATAATCACACATAACATCACAGGTCAACAACCCCTAAACACTTAATTTTACAAAAAAAAAAAAAGGGAGTAGGACAGAAACAAATTTGTTTATATTGAAACATTTTGCTGAATGAATATATTTTGATGTTCTTTATTTGTACTACATATTTATAAAAATTGGTTTTATTTGCCAATAAATTTAAGCTTCAACCATATTAAGCTTTTAATTTTTTTTATAAATATTGAAATATTTTTTAATTTGGAATATTAGGGCATGTTCTATAAATCAAAATGAAGTGTATTTTAAATCGCACAAATTTCGAAAACGAGCCTAAATAGAAACTTCATAAAAATATTCCTTTTTATACTCTTTATACGTTGAGTTCCAATTATATTAAGATGAACTACTGTTAAAAATAGGAAAAACGAAGTCATTTTTTAAATAAGTGAGATCCAAATCTTTTTCGATTTCAATTCCACTTTATTTCGATTTTTAGAACATGCCCGATTGTTAAACATTTTTCAATATTAACGAAAAGAAAATTAAAGATGTGAATAAAGTTAAACAATGGTGACTTTTCTTGAAAACGCGTCGAAGGGTGAACATTTACATGAAAACAAAAACAAAATTTACGGAAATTGTTTTTGTTATCTATACACTTTAAAAATTAAATTAACGCGAGAGTTTTAACGCGTTTCTGTCTCTCTTAAAAACTGTAAATTTTGTATGATAAACAAAAACAATTTTTGTAAAATTTGTTTTTGTTTTCATGTAAATTTTCACTCCTTCGACGCGTTTTCAAGAATAGCCACCAATATATTCCCGATGAACACGATTACTTTTACAAGAAACTGCTTGAATGGCCTATTACAGAAGCAGAAGAAGATGATTCTTATGAATAGTTTAATATTTAAGCCAGTACTAATCAATAACACAATATGGTATGATTGTTATAATTATTAAAATGCTTATGAATAACAAAAAAATTATTTCGCTAAAACCGTTATAAAAGAATCTTGTATTTATACAAGAAGTTCTTTGATATTAGGTGCGTTTGAGTACTTTTACAGTAAAATGCAGTAAATGAGTAAACATAAACATTTGCTCTCACAAAAATCTGTTGTCCAAAAAAGTACGCGAACGCAAAATTTGTAAAAATTCGTAAAATAAAGGCAACATCTGATGGCAAATAATTGAAGTGTTGAAAAATGTTTACACTTTTGACTACTTAACTCGTTTTCTTATCGGTACTCGATTAACTACTTTTTATAACACGAATATTTTTGGAAAATACAAACAAATTATTTTATGTAATCTTTCATATTTGTTTGTTTTTTATTTTATTTGAATTTTCTAATTTGTGTCCGGCTAAATTTGATCAATACACGAATACTTTTTTTTTACTATTGATAACTTTAAAAACAAGGGCTGTTCTAAGTACCCGAGTACTTGACACTTTTACAACTCCAAAAAATTAACATAACAAAACAAAGTTTCAAAAGTTGGTATTTAGCCATATAAATTCTTCACAAACAAGTTTAATTAATTAATATTAATTCATTTTTTGTTTTTATTTTAGTTTTATTTCAACTTTTCTTTTTTTAAACAATTTTTTTCACAATTTGTATGCCTCTTGTTTGCTACTTTTGTTTGTTTACCTTTTGAAACATGTTTTTTTGTTTTACTAAATTTTACTGCAAAAATTTCTGCAGTAAAAATTTGTAAGTACTCAGTCAAGATCTCTCACTTTACGCTCTCAATTTGTGTTCTCATTTACTGTATTTTGTGTACGCGAACGCAATTTAGTAAAATGCAGTAAAGTTCAGTAAAAAATAGCAAAAACTTTTGTGTTCTCGAACGCAGCTATTTATTGCTATTAAGTGCAGAAAGGTACTCATGTACCTTATTTGAGTTTTGCTAAAAAACTAGCGTAAACAGTGTCATATTAGACAACTTGAAATAAATGTTTTGAAGTAGTTGCCTTTTTGCACATAGCTATTCTATTATTCTATTTAAAAAATATATTTTTATATTTTTTTTTTAACAATTTCTTGTTTTTTTTTCATTCTCTAGGTGGGCCATTGGCTTTTGGGCATTGAAATGGAACGTTATATACCCGTTTTCAAAGAACACAATGTCGAAGGTGGCGCTTTGTTATCCTTAGATTCGAAAGATTTAAAAACACTTGGCGTTACCGGTGACGATAAACATCGTTTAAAACGACGACTTAAAGATCTCAAGGCCAGCATTGAAAAGGAACGTAAAGATCAGGAACGTGAACGTCGAGAACGTGAAAAAGCCATACGAAAGGCGGAGAAAAAAGCGGCCAAAAAGAAATAAAATTAATTAGTTGATAATTAAAAAACAAGTATATTTTAATTATTTTAAATTAAATTAAAACTAAATTAAATTAGTTTTTAGCATACATACTTAATATTTAAGCTCTACCAAATATAAATTTAAACACAAAAAAATGAAAAAGAACTTCCCTGTCCAAAAAAAAAAAAAAAAAAAAAAAAAAAAAAACAGAAAACAAACTAACAGCAAAGTAAAAATATTTATTAATTTATAAAATTAACAAATTAAAAGAAAAAATACTGCAAAAAATAGCATTAGTAGTAATTTTAACATTTACCAATAAAATAGTATAATGATAAGTTACTTAACCTTGATAACATTTGCAAAAAATACATTTGAATAATTTTAAATTTAAACATTTTTGTTTATTGTTCTTATTAGTTTTTCTAATTTTTTTTTAAGTTTTTTTGTATAAATCTTTAGTTGTCTTTATAGTTTCTTCACCTAGTTTAATTTTTTTTTTTTTTTTTTAATTTAAACAAAAATTGTTACAGTTTTTCTTTATTTTTATTTTAATTTTAAGTGTTAATTTTTAAAATATAACGTACTTTATTGAATTAACTGCAATTTATGTTTTGTTTTTTCTAATCTTTTATATAAAATTTGTTTTATATATATTTTTTTAACATAAAACTTGACTGATTTTGAATTAGTTGTTGTATAGAAAAAAAACTCAAAATTAACAAGTAAAAAAAAATAAACCATTATCTATTTAAACAAATCATATAATCGTACACATGTATTTAATATTTGATTTTAAGACTTGTCGAATTGTATTTTATTTTAATATGCTGTATTGTATTTTATGTAGAAAGAGTGTAAAAAGTTTGTGTCATTTTGTTTGAACTGTCATTTATTGCAAACAAGTATTTGTACATTCTATTGTAATCAGACCTTTTACGGAATTTTATATAATTTGAAATTTCCAAATTTACGATGTTACAAAAGGTTCTTAAGAAACTAGAAATATAATCGGAATAATCAAGCCGGTTTCACAATTCAAGTAAAATTCTTAAAGGATATTTATAATGCGAACAAATTTGTTTACAAACTCATTTTTTAGAAAAAAAATATTTGCAAATTTTGCCAATAACATTAATATTTATAAATGATGGTTTTTAAAACAAATTTTTTACAAACGTCATTTACAATTCAAAAAAATAGTTAATTGTTATTCAAAATATAAAAGAAGAAGAAACACCATACTGCTGCTTGTGTTGTGTATGAACCCGAACACAGAAATAATAACAATACCAAACAAAATATGTAAAAGGTGGGAAATTTGCTAAATACCAAACAATTTGAAAATTTCTTTTAACTTAATTGTAAAATGTTCTTTAATCTCCAATTTCGCAATTCATAATAATTATTTTGTTCTCAATACGATATAAGAAAAGTGTAAACTGTCCAAAATACATAATTTAAAATTGAGAAAATGTCAATGGTCGAGTATGTGATAGAAAACAACCGATTGTAAATGTAAATCGATTCTTTCGACTTATTTAAAATTTCAGATTGTCTTTGAATATACAATTTCGATAAACATAATCAAAAATTAAACACAAAGCCTTGTGCTAAAAATTGAATTCGAGTTGTATTGAAATCGAACAAATTTTGAAAATAATCCTGTTTTAATCTTTTATCTCTATCAGAACTACACATACAGTGTTCTATAAATCGAAATGAAGTGGATTTAAAATCAAACAAATTTTTAAAACCAGCCTGTAAAGAAATTTCATAAACGAATTCCTGTTCATCTACCTAATACTTTTAGTACCAATTATCGTTACCAGAACAACTCTTGAAAGCAGGAAAAACTAGCAATTTTGTAAAAAACTTAAATCAAAATCTCGTTGGATTTCAAATCCACTTTATTTCTTTTTTTAGGACATGACCGATAAAGTTAGAAAAAACTCCAGCCATTTAAAAAAAAATTGTTTGGAAAAAGCTCTATCGTTTTCAATTTCACTCTATTTCGATTTCCAAAACAAGGTCGAAAGTTTAAAGGAATTTAAAAATACTCAACATTTATGTAAATTCTAAAATCCAGTACTAACAAAAATTTAGTATGTACTAAAAAAGTTAACTATGTCTAGAATACACCCTTAAAAACAGGGAGAAAACTAAAATTAAGTAAATGTTTGGGTTTGAGTTTCACTTAACTGAAATATTCGAATTTAGTAGTTCAAGTTCGCCACTAAAATTTATTTGGATATCTTTGTAAAATCGGTTTCTTTCACCTGAAGGTAACTGCATATTTCGAATCGAAAGAGAACATTTTCAAAATATGTAAAATGTTTTTCTATTTTTTTTTCTCCAGTATGACTATTTAGTAGAATAGAACTTTTTAATCTTTCGTAAAATATCTTTTTTCAATATTATCTCTTCTACTTAAACAAATATAGTCCTGTTCTGTAAACCAAATTGAAGTGCGTTTTGTTTTCATCAAAACTAATGCTCGAGCTGAAAGATTTTAGAAATAAACTCACAAATTCTATATTTTCTTTTGGGTTAATTAGTCTGGACAAATACTAAGGTAATTCACGTCACAAGTTGCATCCTTGCAAAAAAGCAAAAGTGCAAAAAACATAACAACAACAACATAGACAATTATTACAACTCATTACATTACAACTAGTACAACTCATTGTCTATGTGCTTCTCGTTATGTTTTTACACTTTTGCTTGTTCGCAAGGGTGCAACTTGTGACGTGAATTACCTTAGTTTTTGTCCAGACTAATTAACCCAAAAGAAAATATAGAAAATGTGAATCACCTTATTATTAATGGTGTGATTAGTAGAAAAGCAAATCATGTATTTTTTCATTCTTAAACTTGTTTTTTAAAAACATCTTAGTCTACAAATCAGGGCTGTAAGTTCCGTGATTTGTTATCTAACCTTATCCTTTATTTACTTTGACTGCACAACTACCGATTATTTTCAAGTTCTTAAATTAATTGCCAAATATAGGTTAGGTTAGATCTGCGGCCTTAAATTTATGCCCCTACTAAGATTTACAACTCAACTCAGTTGAGTTGTAATTTAAACAACTGATAGTGACAAGTTTTAATTTTTTGATGTTTTTGTTAACCGCAATATAGCAGAGCTGCAAACCATAATACAAAAATTCAAAATTTAAACTGAACTAGAGTTGAGTTGTAAACCGTAATAGGAGCATTAGGTTTTTTTAAAGAAGAATTCAATTGTCTAGCAAAACATTATGGAGCTGTTAAATTAGACATTGGCTGTTACAGCAAAATAAAAGAGAGTAAGAAAAGACAAATAAAAAAGCAAACTTGACAAAGACTACATAGTTACAAAGCTAATAAATTTTCCTCTATAAACTCGAAATTATATAGTTAATTGGCTCTTAATGTGTTAAAAAATAAATGACGTAACAAAAATTAAATAATGGTCTATTAAGTGACAAGACTTACGGAAAAATATTACTTTCAAAAAAGTACATAAAATCCGCCTAACGCGACTTAAAAGTGAACAAATTATTTCCTTGACATTTGTTCGTTCCTATAAACAAAGCTATTTTCACCCATTGTTTCCGAATAATTTTTCTTTTTAATGACATCTCTCTTTTAAATAGATAGAAACACTACATAATAAAAAAAGTTATTCAGAACAACAAAATTTGTTGGAAACCATGAGTGAATTCACACTAACTAACCCAATTCCATAACTCAAAATAAAATTCAGGATGAGTTCTAAAACGTGCGTTTACAAAAGCCTCGCATTATTAAATACAATAGTGTGGGATTTTACAATGTTATCTTTCCTAAATTGCACGAAGAAAGTTATAAATTCGTACACAATAAGTAAATTGTGCATCGTTAAACTTAATTATTCAATTTTGAATTTAACTGCAAAGTATTCAGATGTTTCAGAACTCAGCCTAAATATTTTTTATAAATCGTTAGCTAAAATGTCAATTGATATGGTTGCTTTTGAATTTTGATTAAAAATAATATGTAATAGAAATGTTAAATTAGTTTAATAGTTTAATTCCGATGTGAGATAGAATTCTTTCTTTCGAACAACTACATTTACAAAAAGAAATTCTAAAAACTTTGTTTTTGTTTTAAATGTATTTGTACGAAAGAGAGAATTGTTTTGCACATCGGAATTAGGCAGTAAACTTTATTGCCTCTGTTTACTTCCGATTTTTAATGTACATATGTACTATTAAAGTTGAATACGCCAATAAAAGTTGCACCAATAACATATTTAGGTCTTTTATAATGTTCAAAATATTTGATAAAATATACTTTTACAACCTTAAACATTTCAGCTAACTCCATATAAACAAATATTTCATTACCAATGTCATTCACTTAATTTCATTTTAAATTATTAATTCTACAGGTCAACAGTCTGTCGTCCGACGCAATTAATTTAATCAAAATGCGAAATTGGTTCTTAAAATGATAACAATTTAGCAGTAAAATGTTCATGCATAATGGATCCGTATAATTATTCAAATTGCAAATATCTTTATGTTTTAATGTCGATGCACAAATAATTAGCAAGCAGTCATTTATATTGGTATGTAATAAATTTTCTTAATAATGTATTTTTATTTATTAGGTTAAACAAAAATTGCCGCAAGCCAATAAGACCATAATTAGCAGTACTTTAAATTAGATTAATTATATTATAACGCGTGATCCATTTCGAGGTTCCCTACTTTTTTAAAGAAAAAATTCAGAAAATTCAAATTTAATGGGGAATGTTTATTATCACATTCTTTGGCATTTATTTTTTTAAGATTATGTTTATCAAATGTTGGCCGTTGCTACGTCGCAGATGGTCCATCCGTTGAGTCCAATTTTCGATGACTCGTTCGAGCATTTCGACTGGTAACTGGCGAACGACACGCGTGATGTACACATTTTCTAATATAAAATTATTGACAATTATTGAATTAACATCCCGATGTTTGGCAAATTTTACACTTAAATGGGTTCAATTTGAGATTACTATGTACATATTAGTAACAATTTCTTAATTAAATATACATTGTGCAAAAAAATATATTTCAAAAGATGTGTCATTTGTTAATATCCGAAGAATACTGTGGGCGTAAAAACGATCTAAAGAATATGCCTTGACCACTATTATAAATAAATCGCAAGCAAAACTACATCCTCCCCTAAATCCAGACTGAAAATTTTTTATTCTTCGTAAAGCCTTTAAATACTGATCAACACTTCGGTGAAACGCGTGGAATAGGCTGTTTATACTGATCAACATCTTTCATCAATTTGCGAAGGTATAAACATCTTCCCATAAGAAATACATAGGTCTAAAAATTTTTACAAGATGTTCCTATCACATATTATATCATATAACATCTTTCGATTATTTTAGTGTCATCACTGGAAAATTGACAAAAAGTTCTATAATTGTTGTGGTATCACTGAAAAAAGGACTTGTTTTGAAAGCGGCATTACCATTTGCCAGGTTTTCTCTTTTTTTTGCAATGTTTTCAAATTTAAAAAAAATTTTTTGTGTTTTCTACTTTTGTAGAAAAAGTTTTGAAAAAACATTTTTTTTTTTCGAAATTGGTCACATTTTAGTTATAATGTGAAACTCTCGTTAACAATGTTCACATCTAACATTTACCAACAATCAAATGTGTAAATGATTAATAAATACAAACAAAGAAGTAATACAATTTAACAAACAAAAACATTAAATTATCGGGTCTGTTCTGAAAATCACGTGTTTTTTAAATTAAATGTTTGATTTTGTGGTGTTCTGAAGTCATACCGTTTTTTTTTTTTGTTTCTCGGTGTGCTTTCGGCAATTGAAAATCAGACAGAAACACAAAAACGTTAAAATTAATTGATCGAAAGATGTAGATTGGTATTTATTAAACGAGATAGGAACATCTTGTAGAAAATGTGAAACACTCGTATAAATTGTTCACATCTAACATCTACCATCATCAATAATATCTAAAAAAAAAACTTTGTTTTTTTAAAACCATTTTTCTACAAAATGCCAAAATTCTTAAAGAAAACACAAAAAAGTATTTGAAACTCATTTTGTTTAAAAAAATAAAAAAACATTGTAAAAAAGGGAAAACTTGACAAATGGTAATGCTGCTTGCAAAATGTCATTTTGGCAGTGTTGCCACAATAATAATACAATGCATTGCCACTTTTCTGGTGATGACACTAAAATAATCAAAAGATGTAGAATGATATTAAATAAGATAGGAACATTTTGTAAAGCTTTTGAAAGATGGTAGATTTAAGATTTTGATCAGTGTAAAAAGCCTATCAATGTATGAAAATATTATATTGTAATTGCCCGGTACTAGAGTAATACGAGTTACTTGTAATGTAGGTGTCGATAATGTATGGCAATACAAATTCAATCATTAAAACTGGTATTAGGTATGGCAATATTATTTAGTTGCCAAAAAGTTGTCGATAATGCTATTTTGACAGCTTAGCAACTAAAAATAAATATAACAAATCGAAAAAACGAACAAAAAAGTGATTTAAAGTAAATAAAAAGCAAAATTAAAAGTAAAATAAAATTAAATAAAAAAATTGATGTAAATACACTCGTTGCCAAAGCTGTTAAATTAAATTCAGCGCTGGCTTTTGTTTCCCAAAAAGGACCAAATCCAAAAAAAAAAAAAAACGTTCGCCTAACTTACATACATTTAAATAAAAGCAAAGTTTAAAATATTAAAGTAAATCACGCCACAAGTTGCACTCTTGCAAAAAAACAAAAGCTTAAAACACAACAACAATTACATAGACAATTATTTGTGTACAACTAACTGTCTATGTGATTGTTGTTGTGTTTTTGCAAATTTTGCTTTTTCGCAAGGGTGCAACTTGTGACGTGAATTACGTCCGAAATTAATAACAGGCATTAAAACTAAAACTTTAACGTTTGTTTGTAAATAAACGTAAAATGCCAAGTTATTATTGTCAGGCCTGAAAATATGTAATACTTCTTTATTGTAATTGTAGCAGCAGTTGATAACCCTGTTATAATTGTAGCAATGTCGTGAATAACGTAACATCCAATTTTTCAGCGTTGTCAACTCGGTACGATTCGCCGCATTTTGGTTGCTTTTTTAAATTTTGTGTGCGAAAAATTCCTTCGCTGGTGCACTTTTTTTTAAATTTCGGTACATTTTTTAATTTTTGAAGTTTTTGTTTCAGTGCGAGAAAAAATCTTTTTACAATAAAATAAACATGTTTCAATACCATGTTATTCATTTTGGTATTATGTAAAGAAACATTAAAATCTATAATATTAAATAAAAAATAAATTTTGAACTTGGTGCGTTTTTTCTTAAATGGCGCGTTTTTTTCTTCATTTCGGTTCATAACTCTCTTACTCTGTGTGAATTCACCCAAAAATTATCCACCTTAACGCCGTCAAAATGCTATAAAAAGAGTCAGCCAGTGGAAGAACGTTGTAAGTTCCTAACAAAATGGTACAAACGAAATGGTTTTGCAACGTAGAATAAGGTTTTAAAAGCCGCTTGCGTAGTGGAAAAACGTTTTAAATAACATCGCCATTGTGGATATGAAACGTTTTTCCCCTAAAAAAAATTATAAACTGTAATTTATTATGTAATATAAAATTCGATTTTCTTGATATTATGCATAAAAGTTTTTATTGATATTATTTTTGATAATCTAAAAAAGAATGAAAAAACAAATAATCCTGCCTGTTTAAAAACGTTTTTTTTTTCGCTCCTAAAAAAATTATTATTTTGTAACCTAAAACGTTATCCGCGGCTGTGCTTCAATTGTTTTTAATCGTACCACCATTATTTTAAAAGGTATTTAAGCATTTCCTTAAAAATAGGAACTATTTTGATAAAATATTCAAATGATTTCGGTTAAATTTGATTCAGAATACAGTATAATTTTAGGTTTTTTTTTAATCACTTTAGGTATAAACTCTCTTCATATTTAATTATAGCAAAACTTGAAATTTTTATTTAAATTTTAAACTTATTTGTTTAATAATGGGAAAAGTTCTTAGACTTTTCTATTAGTCCTTTTTAGAAGAAAAATTTTTTGAAACTGTACATTTTCTTAAAAACTAATTCGATGGAAACTGTTACTTTAATTCAAAAAAAGAAAATTCCAAAATGCCAAATTAACCATTTGAATAAATCTATTATATTTTTTTAATTTAAATTTATTAATTTCTTCTTTCCAAACTCACTCTCTCTCTCTCTCTCTCCCTCTCTTATAATTTTCTTAGTTGAATATGCATTCTCAAAAAAAAGAACTAAAGTCGGAAATTTTATAAAACAAAAAGTTTTATAAAATTATTTCAAAAGACTTTAGTTTCTTAAGAGCAATTTCACCATATGTGCATTATGTTAACTTTAAATAGTCATTCCAAATAGAATACAAATTTTAGAGTAGTTCGCTCTGAATGCGTATTAGAATGATTATAATCTAAGCTTTTCGAAAGCTCGCCTAAATATAGTGCCATTAATATTTTAAAACCAAAAACAAAACAAAAAAAAAAACATATTAAAAACGAATCTTATATATTTTTTTAATTTATTACAAATTTAACGTCCAATTTCACCAAGTTCAGTTAAAACTAACTATTACTTTAACTTCCACTTAACAATATGTTTTTCACAGTTATAAATAATAGTTAATTATAACTGAACTTGGTGAAATTGGCCGTAAATAAATTTATTAATTTTTAATTTAAGTTGGTAACCTCAATTCTTAGTTCGTTGAAGCAAAATGAAGAAAATCTCTAATTGTATGCTATCAATTAAATACAAAAAAATCAATATCGTGACTTGATAGTAGTATTCAAACTTACATGCACATATACATAATTATTAAATGCCTTACGACCACCTACAAACTAAATAATAGTGATAAATAATTCAATATTTATTATAAATATGTATGTATTTTTCTATATTTAATTAGAAAAAAAACCAAAAACTAAAATTTTAATTATATTTAACAAATATAGAATTTTTGTCCTAAACTCACAATTTTGCCTTTCAAACAACCATAAAGAAACAAATAACCAACAATGGTAGATTTAATAGAGCCAACAACATCCTTAAACAGCAACTAAATCAATTGTCGAAAAGTATGAAGAAAAAAAAATAATCTTTACACAATCGTGCCTTTTTTCAAATTGTTGCGCCAAATACCCGTCCCATAAAATTTAAATTTTTAATATATTCAACGTTATTTGTTAAACAAAAATAAATTAAAATCAAAATATAAAAACAATAAATTAAAATTTGGATTTTATAAAAGGATTTTATTTCAACAATCACAAAAAAAACATAAAATTTTTTTAATATCAAGATGGCCTTAGAACTGTATAAATATCGATTAATATTAGTTTAGTATTTTAGTTTTTATTTGAAATTTGTTCAAAATAGTTTGACAATTTTGGCATTTCCTTTTTTGGATTTTAGAGTATACGGTTTTCCATTTTGTTCTTTTTTTTAATTTTATTTGTTTAATACTGCCAAGGCGAATTCATTACAGGTGTTCCTAAAAGCCCTGCTGGTAACTTTTTTTCTTTAGCTTTATAATTGTTGGATGTCAAAATTTTGTTTATTATCTTTGTTTCTGTTTTGATTTGTTTCGGTTTTTGACATTGTTCAATGATTTTAAAAAAACAAATTGCTTGTGGTTTTTGTACGAGTTGTACTTCTTGTACTACCGAGATTACCTGGAATGAATTCGCCTTGAATACTACAAATTTCAAATTATGTAATTCATTTATTATTGTATTCTTCCACATTTTTATTTCTAAACGAATCAAAATTATTTTTTCAGTGTTTTGAACACAGAAATAATATCGATTCGTTCAGTATCGACGGAAAGAATTAGGAATAAAATTGCTTTTAATCGAAAAAGTATTCGATGACTAATGTCAGAATTAGCTTTATATTAAGATTTTTTTTCGTTGAAGATTTTGATTAGTTTATATCACGCAAGGGAACAAGGTTTTTGTTGATTAAGAACTGAATGTGATTTTAAGGTTATTTGGGATGCAAAATCCAAATCTGCACTTCGTTTTCTTCTATCGGCTCGAGTTTTCGCGATATACCGTTATGTCCAAAATAAATTCACTTCCGCTTCATATATTGGAATAACTTGAAAACGGTTCATCACCATATTCAGTGAAAAAATTCAAAATTCGTCAACAATATTGTCTTTAAGCCGAGCTTATGTTGGTTTTAAAATAGCCCAGTAGTTTCAGAGATATCGTTGAAGTATAAAAAAAAGAATAATTTTTAAAAAAAATTTAATTTTTGTTCTTTATAAATTCATAACAAATAAAAATGCGATAAACATCACAGTTTTGGTCTAAAAAAATTAGTTAAATATATAACGAATGAAATACGCAAAGCTTTTGATTTTATTCACAATTTACTGAGAAAACTGAATTGATAAAAATCGCGATTTCCGTACAAAAATAACATATATTAATGTGTATGTGTTTGCAACTGTTCTATTTATGGGCGTTTTTTTCCTTCACTTAATTGTGAATGAAATCGAAACGCGTTCATCGATTTTTTTGATCTATGTCTCATTTTGTTCATGGGTTATGCGACTTTATATACATATATGTTCCCATCGATACTATAAGGAGCATAGGGCCTCCATGTTATTTGAGGTTTCGTTAATCATGATATTTCGGATGAGGAAATGATTAGTCTGAGCCATCTTAGCCATCAGACTGGCTGTACATATTTCACGTTTGTATAGCGAACCGCTTAGTATAAGTACAGATTTCCGCTTGCAGCCGCACCAATATGGTGAACAGACGCTGCGATGTTCGGGGAGTACAAATTTAAAGGTGGTACTCACTCACCTTGTCGATGCTGCCAACATGGCATACATCCGCTGGCGGTCCGGGACTGCTTATTTGTGAAAATACACTTATTCGCAGCTAACCTTTATATCTAAAGGCCGTTCACTATCCGCAACCTGTGACCCGTCCGGTTGCCTACAGCTCGGCACATGATTTGCATGAGTTAACACACAAAGATCGGAAAATATACCTGAAAGTAATAAGACTTGAATTGCTTTCCCATTTTAGATTTTTAATGATTTTTAAAAATAAAAAAATTTTTTTTTTTAGATATGGCATCATCGACCTAAAATTAGTAAAAAAAAAATTGCATCGAACTTCCACTCAACATAAAAAAAGTTAAATTTTGTTCCCTTGTGTAATCAATTCTTCCCTAATTTCCTAAAGTGTTTATAGCTTAATTTTACATATGTATGTATGAAGAAAGTAGAATCTGAAATATTCAAACTTATCTTGGTTGCCGTTTTTGTGGCGAAAGTTAGACGTTTTTAAAAAATCGTATCATCATTAGCAAAAACGACAACAAATGCGACACTGTTTACAAATCTACTACAAAAAAGGTTATCGTAGTTTGCGTATTTGTTGATAAAACTGTCGTTAAGTTTTTTAATCACAACAGCTTATATGTATAAATTTTCGTCTACATAAGCCTATGCCAAGCACGATAAGGGTTAATCAAAATCTAGATTTGTATCAGCTTACATATGTAACAGCTACACTGTGGAAAATTTCTTAAAAAACTAGGAAAAATTTCGATTTCAATATTAAATTTTTCCGGAAACCAATCTTAATGAAAACCTTAACCTCAATTTATCGTCATCGTCCATCAGCTTGTGTATCGACAGTCAGTCACTGATCAAGGTCATTGAATTAAATTTGTAAAATCTAACGGCCATGTTCTTATATTCTCACGATTTAAAATCGCAAAACGCCAGATTTATTTTATGATGCTTTAAAACTCTTGCGTTTCGCTTGCGATCTGCTTTAGTTTCTTAAAAATAGTATTGTTCCCTTGAGAATACTTTTACTATTTGAAGTCACCAAACTTTTTGAGATTGCGGTTTACAGAACATCAAACGTTAAGCGTTTTGCGATTGTCAGAACATGCCCATAAATGTATTTGGATTTTATTTTATTTTTTTTCTATTTCACCCAAGTCCACTGCGATTGTTCAAATGTCGAAAAAAAATTTTTTCCCAATCAATTTTTTCTATAATAAATTCTAGAGTACACGGAATGTGAAAAGCCACATGCGCATGTGGCTCTGAAGTCATTACACAACAAACAATTTCCATTGTGGCTTTGTTGAGGCTGAAGTTGTTCTACAAAAAATAAAAATAAAAATTTAAATAACCAGTTAACCAGATATTTCAATAACTTTCAACAACCAATTAGGGCTTATAAAACTTATAAAGTTAAACTCTCTGTTTGGTTTAAAATGTGTTTAAATCAGCAAATCTACAAATCAGTTAACATATAAACCATATCTAAAGCTTAACATTGGGCGTTTAAGCTAGGGATGTAACGATACTCCCTTTTGCCGATACGATACCGATACTCAAAGAAAAATATCGCCAATATCGATACCGATACGCATATTGAGTTTGAATTCAAGTAAAAATTAACAAATCTCAAGTAGAATAAATGGTTTATTATACAAAATTACAGTGTAAGAGATTATTAATATTTAATATTGATATTAATAAGATTTAAAAAACAAAGAATTATATTTTTATTCATGATGAAATTAACAAAAAATATAACATTTTTTTACAACAATATTAATAAGATAGTTTAATAAACAATGTATTCTCAACTTTTGCGGAGATAAACGATTTCGCAACTCCGTTTGAACCAGGCCTGTAGTGGAAAATAGTCTGTCAGAAGCGACAGAACTCGTTTGAAACCTTAAGAATTCCTATGCCATTTTCTTTAAGTTTGAGCATAACATGTCATTGCGCCCGTAAACAAGCGAATTTGCGTCTCTAGAAATATTTGGAGAACTTAGGTATCTCTTGACTTCTTCTAAAGCAGAATCACAGCAAAGGACGGAAAGGGGCTCAGCATCCTGGAATACTCTTATAATTTTTCACAAACGCTCTAAAGTCCAGTTCTTGTACACTTATCAGAACTTGTACCCCCTTTAGGTGTGACCGTGTTTTCAACACTTTCGGAATGTAGAGACATGGTAAGGAGCTCAATAAGACGTTTTTTCGGTACAATTGAAGTCAATTGTCTTTGATATATTCGGGCATTCGATCGAGGGTCAACCATTGTAGATAAAAGATAGGTTTCATTATTTTCTAAAGCCTCATATCTTTTAGTTATAGCTAATGCTCAGTCAGCCGCTAAATTTTGGAACTCCGAACTATTTAACATCTTCGTTGATTTATTTATTATATGAAACTGTTTTAATTTTATGCTCTGTTATTAATGTGTTTTTCTATTAGTTGCTATGCAAAAAATAAGCATAGAAAATTAAATTATTTGTTACAAAATAATCAAAAAAAAAAAAAATATATATATATATATATATATATTTAAAAATTATCGACGTATCGACAGCCTAATATCGCCGATACCGATATATCTGAAAATCTGAAGTATCGACGATATATCGGTATCGGTATTCGTTACTTCCCTAGTTTAAACTACAAATACAAACCATATGAGTTTGACAACATTTATCATAGTGCTGCCACATAATTTTTTAAACTGCATATTATACACTGCCGCTCATCTTAATAGGTTGAACATTTTAACAATAGTTTTTTAGCAGTTTACTAAAAAATATAAATATAAATAAAAATATTTGTGGCCTATCTACGAAGGACGAAAGACATGCTCTCTGCTTAGGTTATAAATATACACTGGCCACTAGGGACTAATGGGAAAGAGCCGCCAGGGACTCATGCCAATAATGCAACGAATACTGCATAAGTTGTCATGACGAGAAGCAAGAGTAAATTGTGTTTCATTTTCTGCGCCATTCTCCAAAATACAGCATAATAGGGAGAGATACTAATAGTTCTAGTTTGTCTCTCTCTCTCTCTCTCTGGGACATTGGCGCTAGGTGTGACAAAAATGGCTTCCCTAGGAACTAAAACTAACAGGGGTTTACATTAACAACTTTAAAAATATTCAAAATTAAATGGTTTTCAATCAGAAGGGTAAAATACAGCATTCGATATCAATCGAAATTAAAATATATTTGAATGGGAGTTGCGATCGGTATCAAATGCTGTATTTTTGACTCCAGAAAATGCATAATGAAAACTCTTTTTAGTTTTGACAGTAACCACATTAGTGCACTCTGGGTTCAACTGTAGAAGCCGTTAAGATTAAGAAGAACAAGAGACGAAATAATTATAACACGATCATTGTTACGTGGTTTTTTTCATATTTCTTATGGCCAATTTTCAGGATTAACATTAAAGCACATTTATGTTTAAAATCGTTTTAAATACAAAATTCTCTTCTTCACTAAACACTTAAATGAAACTTAAGTCACCGATGTGGTACATTTAAATTCAACTTAAGTTTCCATTGGATTAACTTAGCAAAGTGGCCTCAATGTCACAACAATACAAAAACAACAGACAAAGTAATAAGAACCAGCTGTTTTTTGAGACCACCTTGTAAATAACTACACTTTTTTATGATATTTTTTTTGTATTTAGTAGTGCTACCATACTTTTATCTTAATTCAATAAGACTTTTCATATAAAACTCAAAAAATCAATCTATAATTAAATACGATTTAAGTTTTTATAAAAATTAACATAATATAGATTTAAATACTATCCTGAAAATTGGGCATTAGTCGTTTATTACCTTTTATATCATACCTGCATGAGCGTTGTGTATGGGCTACGGAAAACTTGATTTCAACCGCAAACTCCCTTTTGTGTAAGAATCTCGAAAATATACATACATATATTTTATTAGACCTAATATCAATATTTTAAAAATTAAAAACTAAATGGAAAAGTCGCGGAATACCTTTGCCCCAACAAAGTCTTAAATTTATAAAAAAGTAGTTTCCAGGGGCCAAATTACCACATTCGATATCAAAAGAAATTACAATACAATCTAAATGGAAATTTCGATCGATTTCGTATGCAGTAATTTGCCCCCCTGATTTTTTTTCTCATTAACTTGGAACATCCTTGTTAAACAGTCTAGAAAAGTGTGGACTACGCTTTTGTCACTTGTTTATCCTAGACCTAACAGTTCGATATAGAGTAGATAATTGTACAAATTTTGATCCTCAGACTTTAATATTCCATTCTCATAACCCGTCATAAAACATAAGTACCAAATCACTTCTCCAGGTACAGTCCATCTAATCTTCGAATGTAACTTGAATAAACCTTTAAAAAATGCTCCTCGCTGGGTATATCGATTCTTTTTTACCAACGACGTTGAAAGCAGAATCTTGTCGATTAAGCTTATTGGCAACTTTTTTTAATTCAGCCTTGCAGTGTTCAGAGGACTCACCAAAGATTGTCGTAAGAGTTTTCTATTAGATCGTTTAGAGCTCTTTTACAATTGCAAAATTGTTTTAACTTAATTTTTGGATTTTAAAGCTTAATTTCGAATTAACAATTTGCTTATGAGCTACATCTGGAACCAACTTGTGTAACCAAAATGGATTTAAGGCAGTACGCAGGAATTTCGGAAGCATACAATTTAGTTAAGGTCTATAATTTCGTTAATATTTAATAGGTTACTGTCAGTGAATCCTTTAATTAAAATTTTATGATCAAACAAAACTGCGTCGATACCACTTTTACGATACGATTTGTCATAAAAAATTTGCCGTAGAAAAACGTCGTGAAATAGAATCTACTTTAATATTTGAGAGCGTTTTTCTTATGATCTCACATATAGACACTAATTCTCTCAACAATTCATTAAATTTGTCAACAATTAAAAATAAGAATAAAAGAAAAAGAAAGAAGTGAGAGCGAATTTGAATTTACTGCCGACGATGAAATTATGGGCTGTGGGATTTTTGTTTGAAGTTAAAGACTCATTTCTTTTTAACACTTAATCACTAAAACATGGACAGTAACAAAAAAATAATGACACTATTGTAACACCTAAAAAACTCACTGCAAACAAAACTCATCACTTTCTTCTTTAGTGCTGATTCACACGCTCAGTTTTTATGCGTCAAATCTTTAGTTTTTTTTGAAGAGAAGAGAAATGTGAATGCCATATCTTTTCCTACCTCTCTCTCTCTCTCCCTTTCTCTCACCCTCCTAAAAACTCAAAACTTGACGACTAAAATTTGAAGCGTGTCAATCAGCACTTATATTCATATAAAAGCGCATTTAATGTAAAATATAAAAATAAACAAATAAATATTTTGTATTATATTAATAAGTTGATGTTATTTTAAGATTTTTGCCAAATATAAAAAAAACAAAAATATTTTTCTAAAAGCACTACAAAAACACTTAAAATCCAAGTCCTTTTGTAGAAATATTAAATCCTTTCCCCATTTAAAAAAATTAGGAATCAATGAATACAATTGAATCTCATTCAAACCTTAAATGTAACAAGTATAAAGTAGAATTAATAATCATAAAAATAGTAAAATAAAATTAATAAACAAACAGAGACTGCACTAGTCAATATTAATCATAGAAAAAAACAACAAACTAAAATATACCATTTTATATTTTATTTAAAAATTTCTTCATGTTTCTTTATGAAAAGCACTTGTACTAAAAAAACGACATAATTCAATAAATTTTTCAAGGTGTACTAAAAACTTACAAAATTTTATTACAACAAAAAAAAATATTCCCAATTATAGACGTTCATCTTATCAAATCAGAAAAGAAATTAAATTAATTGAACAAACAAAAACTGAAATGCATCATTAAATATTTCGTACATATAAATTACACATTAAACAAGTAATAATTTATTTAAATTATTCATTAATTAATATAAAAATATATTTAATATTAAAGTAAATTTGGTAACAATATTTTTAAATTCGTAAAAGTTTTCAAGTTTTATTCTCAATAATAATTTAATACCAGAAATAAGAAAATAATCACCCCTTTCGTGAATAATTTTTCCCTCGTGATGTTTTCCCTTTTCACGTTTTTACGATCAGAAAAACTTCCACGAAAAAATTGTTTCAAAGGAGAATAATAACGTGAAAAAAAGTTCGCAGTAAAAAATTCCTCTTATCGTAAAACATTTTTTCCCTCGTAATTTTTTCACTTTTCCCCTTCTTTTCGCACTTTATTTTTGATGGGGAACAAATCATTTATGTAAGTCATTCTTCTCATAATTCGAATATTGAAGTTTACAAAATTAATTTTAAGGTCAAGATCTGGTAAAAAGGCATAAACTTATATTTTGCTCAACGGAATGCAAAACAACATGTCGATTTCTAAAGCTTTCGAAAGACGTGGTGGCAGAATATTAGAAGTTATTTTACTACATAAATCAAACTATCATTCCAATACAATATATTTTACTTTGTTTTTTTAATTTTTTTTTAAAATATGGTGACAGAATTTTAGAAATTTTTTTACTACATAAAAGCGCAAGAAGCTAATGTTGCAATCAAACTATCACTCCAATACAATATATTTTATTTTGTTTCTTTTTTTTAACTTTTCTTTAAAATATATGTATATTTTTGAACAAAAAATTTTTTTTAATGTTTTTCCATATTTCTTCTTCTTTACTTTTACTGAGAACTGAAAGCGCGAAACATTGTTCCCGGTAGTTTCACGATAACATTTTTGCCATCGAGGGGAATACATACAAATTTAATGGGAACAAAAATTCCACTTGTTATTCACGATAGGGTTGAATATGCAAAAGCAGCGATATGCGACCCATACTATTACATTTTGCGATTGTATGCGCTGTATGCATTTTACAAATCATCAGCTCATTGTTGGTTTGACCCACCGAACAATTTTTTTTAAATTGAGTTGGGTGTGGGGTATATATATATTTTGTATACCCCCTTTCTGAATCCAAAAACAGTTTCACGAAAATTGTTATGGTTTCTGAGATATTAAGCATTAATTTTGCACCAAATCAACTATTTTAAAGTTTATGAAGTATTGTTTTGCTCTACACGCAACTGTTTGGCACATTCTTCTCCACGCATGTCCACTCGCAGACCAATGAGGGCCATTGTGAATTCCTTCAGTATAGAAAAAGAGGAAAGACAGAAGTAAAGAAGAAAAGAAGAAAGTAGCCCACAGGTTTAAGACAGATAGACAGATACTGCGTAGGACAAGTCCCCCCTACGGTCCCCACAATAGAAACAGCCTACCTATTTCCCTGACAAACCCCAGTAGATCGGCTGGATTACATCCAGCGATACATCCAAGTTCGTCGTGAAATCTAGCCCCTAGCCATTTTTGCCTGGGACCCTGCATCCTAGGACAGTGGCACAGTACATGCTTAACCATCTCTAGCTCCTCGGCACCTCTGCACAGCCTGCAGAAGTCCGGTATGGCATTGTCCCATTTTCTCATAAAAGGCCTAACAGAACAATGGCCCTTCAGGAACCCTATAATGGTCCTGAGACCACTCCTATTCAATCCTAATAGAACCCTGCGTCCAATCCGGGCCATAAGGCCCTCGACACCCTGCAATCCGTTCTATCCCTCCATGACCGGTTAACGGCATCACGAAATCTTTCCCCCACAGCAGTCACATAATGGGGATTTTACCACTCTATCCCCTACATATAAATCCAGATTCGCGGTTTCGTCCGCCACCTCGTTTCCAGCCACCTTGCAGTGTTCTGTTACCCAACACAGCCTTATTGTGAATGCCAACATGAGCTCCCTCAGAGCATTCCTACACCGTGCGACCAGGCACGATCGCACCGTATTATTTGACAATGCTCTTAGCGCAGCCTGACTATCGACGTAGATTTTCACCACAGATTCCCTACGATGTCACCCAGTATCACCTCCGCCGCCCTCCAGATCGCTAAAATCTCTGCCTCTGACACGTCAGTGTCAAAAAATTTCACTCTTGCTTTACATCATTTTCGTAAAAAAAACAACTTCTTAAAGAGAAAGCAAAATAAAATGACAATAAAATAAATGTTACTCTTGCTTCGCTTCATTGCCATAAATGGGGGTGTACACGGTCAAAATGCTTGACATGCAAGCGAACTCACACGTGTTCGTTTTTGGATTTTCCATCCAGCATCGTGGGTGTCACACATACAAACACATTTTCACTAATACTACCATAGCGCTTGATGAGAAATGCTTGACCCCTTGAGAAAAAAAAATGATTAAAAGCAAAAGCAATATAAAATGTCAACAACTCAATACACAGCAGTAACTAAACTTATGCACAACAAAAAGCTGGTTGGTCGGTTAACGTGGTAGCACGTCCAAGCTAGACGTGCTGCAAGTAGAGTCGACAGTGACTCCGTTTTGAACCCACACAACTCGTCAAGAGTAGGAACCCCGATTCAAAGCGTGACCCAGGACAATACTGATTCAGCTATATCTCAGAGAGTCCTTGTAGAAGGCAATTCCCAAATACTGCATGTCGTGTCGAATCAAACACTGGGCAGTCACATAAGAGATGAACTACTGTCTCCTCAGTTCCACGTTCTTTGCAGCTGCGGCAGCATTCATTAAAAGGAAGACCAAGTCTCATGGCGTGCTTACCGATTGTCCAGTGAAAAGTAAGTACGTATCAGCCACGAAATGTCCTTGCGACTGAAGTTGAGAAGTCGCTCAGAGCGACCTATAACGTATGCGGGCAACGTTGCTTTGGTAGCCCTGCAGTTTTCTCCATTTATCATTAGCCATATCCAGATAGTGTCTGAAGATTTCGCTTCTGATAGTTACCAGGGGTGTTGCAACTGGCACACCCTGCGAAATGTCAAAAGCAGCTCCAGTCTTGGCCAGCCGGTCCGCCTGTTCATTGTTATAATGGTCCCTATGTGCAGGCCAGTTCATTGTCATAATGGTCCCTATGTGCAGGGATACAAATTAAGGTAATGTCAGATAGACTGCCCAGTCTGGATAGTTCTTCCTTACACTGATTAACGATAATAGACGTTGTTTTATGCGACTTTATTAACATTAGAGCTGCCTGCCTGTCGATGAAAATGACAATTTGCCGTTGATGTTCCTGGTATGCAGTATTTAACATGCATCTCGTATCGCCAGTATTTCAGCCTGAAATACGCTTGCCTCATTCGGGAGACGGAAAGATAGATTCAATTGCAGCTCCTCCGAGAAAACCCGAGAGCCAACACCGCAGGTTATCTTTGACCCATCAGTGTAAATACTCGTGCGGTATTCATTTGCCAGAATTCCCCCATTTCATTCCAGCCTCGTCGGAAATATGACCTTGAAATTCTTCTCAAAGTCTGTCCGGGATACCATGTAGTCCGTTGGTCGTTTTATTATATTGGAATGAGGTGCAGTAAAGTATTCAGCGCCTCTGAAAAACTAGTGCATAGAGCGCCCGTTATTCCAACGCATGCTGATCTTTGTACTCTACCCAGCGGGTCCACGACGTTTTTCCTTTCTGTCGCGGTCCACCATACCAAAGATCCATAGGTAAGAATTGAACGCAATATTGCCGTGAACAGCCATTTGACCATTCTAGAATTAAGGCGCTACCTGGCGACAAACATAGCACAAAAAGCTACTTTTTAGAAATAAATTTAGAAAAGTGGCGTATGCGGCATAAAACAATAGTTTTCACTTTCAATAAAATACTATTAACTTCTAAGTTCGTTACAAAAATTTACATTTTTCTTCAAAACATATGCCAGAAGCAGTTACAATAGAGTCCTATCTGGTGAATTTTCAGAAAAGTTCATGGTAACCTCAATTTTCGTTTTTCTCCACTACGACTTTTTGGGATATGTGCCAAACCAATAATAAGCTTACGATATGTTGTTGTTAATATTGTTTAACTCTCTTCAATGTGTGCAGACACGAACGTTATAAAAGATAATAAAAGAAAAATTGAGGCGCCCTGAATATGCCTATCGCAGTTTTACTGTAAAAGTTAACATCTTTTCCATGTAACTACACCCAGAGAAAAAATATGTTTAAAAATGGTCACCTCCAACAAAACTATTTTAAAAGAAAAACTTTAATCATATTATATTTAATTTAATTATACTTTTATCGCCGACAAACATATTATGGTTAAATTAGTCCTCCATCAAGAAGGCAAAACCATATTATGGCTGCGTCCGAACATGTTTTGGTTAATAATAACAAAAATATGTTTAACACTCATAATAGCATGGTTGGTTTTCAACCATAGCATGTTGCTCTTGGAAAAGAGTAAAATACTATTGTGAATTGAAAAACAAATTATTGTCATATTTAACCAAAATATGTTTAAAGACAACCATAATATGGTTGTGGCTTCTTGATGGAGGACGAATTTAACAATAATATTGTTATCGGTGACAATAATATGGTTAAATTAAACATAATATGTTTTAAATTTTTCTTTAAAAATAGTTTTGTTGGAGGTGACAATTTTAAAACATATTTTTTCTATGCCAGTAGACTTGCCAACCGTCCAGTTCTCGTCAGGACAGGCCAGTTTTATATTGGAATGTCCCGTGTCCCGGCGATAGTCTGAACGGGACACCATTTGTCCGTTTTGAGAAAAATAAATTTTGTTCATAATTTTCCACACAAAATAATTGACGGCAACACGAAATAAGGCCCAATTAAAAAATTAAATAAAAGTCAATAAAAATGGTTTATTTTAAAATTGGGTGAAAATTAATTTTTTTATTGTTTTGTTTAATTTTGAATTTAGGTCTTATTGCATTATGAAAAAACACCCAAAAACAAGTTAAGGCAACAAATTTGGGCTTATTTAATATAAAATCTTTTTGGGTTCTATTTTATTTGCGACTTTGACAAATTTCAGACGGACATCGGTTGAAGAACACCTGTTTGGACAAAATGTCAAATTTTGACCCCCTCTAACTCAGAGACTTTTTGACCGATCCTGTTGAAAATTTGTGGCCAAACTACTATCCAATAGGACTTACCTTGGTTCAAATTTCATCCAAGTGCAAATTTCATCCAGGAAGACACTGATTTCAAAATTTGGGTCACTTGACACGAAATCCCCCATATACTTAATGGCGTCAAAGATAAATATTGTAGAAACTGAATGACAAACGTATATATAAACACTTTCCACCTGCGGTGAATACAAGATAACCAAGTTCTTAATTTCGTAGATATCAGAAACCTTTTTTGTACGTTTTGATTTGACCAAATTTTTCTCAACATAAATCAAGTCCAGTAATGGTAAGTAGGTACTATTCGTAATTATTCATGTGTAAAAAAGTGAAACTCCACCATAATTTGTAGGATTGGACCATACTAAAGATATGGTCACAATTTGTAAATATTTGACCAAGTAAGCGTAACCACTACTTTTATTAATAGTTATTGTGATTTAGCATAGTCTGAATATCACAAAATAAAACTAATTATACTTCTGTGCATAGCAAATACTAATTAAATTTGTTATTTTTGTAAGATGTGATTTTAAAGGAAATATTTAAATTTACCTGTCGGTCACGTTTTTTTCGTCTAATATTTGCCAAATGTGACCGTAGCTTTATACAAAAAAAAAACTGGAAAATTATGATGTTCAACCCCGAACTCTGCAATTATCGTTACCTTATTGACTTTTAAGAGATATATATTCTAAAACTTTCACTGACATACAAGATATCCTCAATTATAATCAACATACATAAATTTTATTAATAAAATTTTATAATGATAACTCTTCCTACTGAAACCAAATATATTAATCTCTATTTTGTATTTACAGGTAAGATAATAGTCGATCTGAAAATGAGAAAGAATATGGATTAATATTAACAAACATAATAGAGCAATATTTAAAGAGACACATCATAATTCTTAATAACAATCATACGAAAGAAAAACAATTGAGTGCTGAATTGCACAGAAAGAAGACAAAGCCCTCATAATACTCAAACTCTTTGGATTTCCAATATTGATTAAGAATTCTATAGAAAATCCTTCTTATCAGCTGTGTAACACATTAATTAAAAATAATAATGAATGACCGTCGAAAACATCGACTTGCACATGCAATGGAAAAAACCACACAATTCTTCGACAGTCCACCGTTTCTCTTGTTAATATTTCAAGCATTGTAGAAAAAAATAGAGGTCACCTTTACAGGTAAGTGTCAATGAAACAACAGGTAGTTATATTTTTTCTTTACGCTAACATTATTTTCAAGAAGCTAAAAATGTATCCCACATGAAGGGGGGTTTAATGCAGTACTGTGGAAAAAAATTTTTGTCGGTAAAATTCCATTCATTAAAGATCTTTAACATTTATTTACTCTTTTAAATAGAAATTTTTAAACCCACCAAACGATTTTTATGTGATTGTGGAATTTTACTTATTTTAAAAATGTATCCGTTGACTATTGTTATCAACTGCATTGTTAAAATTTTTTTTCGACTAAATGTTTACACCATGGAATATTGACTAGAATGGAAAGAAAGAGAAAAAAACCTAACTCTATGATTGTTTTGGTAGGAAATATTTTTACTTTGTTTGTTGTTGCAATTCACACGTACTGAATTTTGAGAAGGACTTCTTTTGTTTTGTTTTGAAAGAGTTTTGATTATAGTCAATTTGTTATGGTTTTCACACTTTAAAGCAAAACGAAGTTAGAGAGAGAGAGAATGAGGGCGATAGTTAAAAAATAGTTTTTCATTAAATGCTTTAAAAATGATTAATGTAAAACAAAGAAAACGACTAAAATAGAAAGAGAAAAATGAGAAAAATTAACCTAATAGACTTTTTACTCTGATCAACATCTGCATGGTTTTTGAATTGTTTGACAACTGAAATGATGGGATTTTTGATTGAAGGTAGATGTAAACAATGTTAACGTATGCTTTACATTCTTTAACATCTTCCATACGTTGTACCTAAAGATTGGTGAGTGTAAAAAGCCTATAAATTATGGTTTCTTTTTCTTTTTTTCTTGGGAGAGAGAGAGAGTTTCTGCTCTAGTAATTTTTCTAAGATTCATCCTAAAGCGACATGGACACATCAAACTGGCTTATCAAACTCACATTTTTGTGATTGTGCTTGTAATAAAAACAACTCACACGTATGGTTTAATGTCAGTTTGATGAAAACCTAAATACTTTTGACTTTTACATAAACTTGCAGCCAGTTTGAATTTCTTCAAATTTCATTTAAAAAAACGAAATTTCAACAATAAAAAATATTTTGTCAAATGATAAAACATTTTGCTTAAAGTTTGATGATACAAATTTGATGTGTGGCTATGCTAAAAAATCAAAATATTGCCAACACATAGATAAATTTAATGAAGCAGTTAATGTGGCCACGGCGCTTAATTGGTGGTTAAACGATCAAGTTTTCAATACACTTACACATTTTCGCTAATAGATTCATACTTTAAAATTTTGGTGCGAACTTGCTTTCAAATTCTCTTTTAAAGTGTGCTTTTCAATTTACAATCATAAAAAGTAAATTGCTTAAAAATTGCGCCTGCTTTCAATTATTGTTAATGTGTACAAGCAGTATATTTAAAAAACTATCAAGAAAAACTTTAACTTGCAACTGCAGTGTTAACACCACCGGTGGCGGTTCCCGGATAGGGAAGTTTGGCGTGGACCCAACGGACTGTTTGAGGGGTGGGCAGTTTGTACTGACGGGTCCAAGATGGACACTGGCATTGAGGCTGGTGTTTTTATTGCTGACACTGACGTGAAAAGGTCATTCAGACTCCCGGATGAGTGCAGTGTCTTCCAGGCTGAGATCCTAGCGATCTGGAGGGCGACGGAGGTGATACTGGGTAACATCGTAGGGGGATCTGTGGTGACAATCTACGTCGATAGTCAGGCTGCGCTAAGAGCACCCAGAGAAATTTGTCCAAATGTGTGATATTGCACGATGTGATTGGCCAACTTACCGTAGCAAAACGTGAAATTAAGTGCTGACCAAAATAATTTCTCAACAAGATCATTTTTTCACACGCTGTATGGCTCGTAGCGCCATCTTGTTGAGACCATGCGCTTGAATTTCAGGAAGCCCATAGTCTGTTAACATGGTGCGATAACGGTTACCATTGACGGCAACATTTGGATTTTCCTCATAATTTAAGAAATATGGACCAAGAAATATCCACCAGCTCATAAACCACTCCATACCGTTCTTTTTAATGAATGTAATAATGGTAGCTCTTGGAACTCTTCGGCTTGCTTATCAGCCTGAATACGGCAATTTTGTTTATTAAAGTATCCATTGAGCCAGAAATGTGCTTTATCACTGAACAAAATTTCACGATAAAACACTGGCTTTTAATGGAGTTTTTCCAGAGCACATTCAGTGACTCTGTTGTTGTGAGTCTTTCCATAATGACTTGCCAAAACGATACTTAACAAAAATGACAAAGAAGTTTTATATGAGTTAAGCGTGATCTCTTAAAAGAAGCATATTGAAATTCAAACAACTTCACGATGAATCACCCTTTATTTTCAAGTGCTCACAATCTATTTACCAAAAGTTCTAAAAAATCGTTTACAAGTTCAAATTGCATCAACAACATTTTTTACTGCCCTTATTCTATTAAAAAATTTTGCACTAATATGCATTTTTTTACTAGTCTGGCATTCTTATCACCGCGTCATAGAAACTGTCTAAACTAGAAAACAATTAAATTCTCTTAACATTTTTCAAATGATTTTCTACTGATTACACATTCTTTCTGAAAGGTTTAAAATTTTTATTTTGCTTGCAATTTGTTTTAAAAAATTGTAAAGAGTCACAATGGCTGGGGGGTCTGAAATATAAATTTCTATTAAATGGAAAATTTCTATTTGAAACCTTGCATAAAATAGAAAAAACATGTACTATAGAAATCTAATTTTAGTTCAATTTAATTTGTGATTTCTTATCAATACAGTTTAACAAGATTTTTCTGATGCAATAAGTAGACAAATCGTGGTTAGAAAATAAATTTATTTGATTTTGAAAAAATCAAGTAAAAGTGCTGTAATCAAATTTATTGTCTAACTGTTACAAATTATGAAAACATTAATATTTTTAAATTATTTAACACTTTCAGAAATTTACCCTCGTTGAATTTATCCTGTCTAAATTAAAAAAAATTGTTTTTTTTTGTTTTTCTTTATTGTTTTAAATAAATCAATAAGATTCACAGAAACTTGCCTGAAAATGGCACAATTTACTTATAGCAATTAATACAAAACCTATTCGAGTATATGCGATTAGTTTATTTGTTATTTGTACTTATATTAAAAGCTTAGAAAATTTTCACTATTTTTTTATTTGAATCTTACCGATCTTAAATCTGTCTGTCAAAATAAATTTAGGTGCCTATTATAAACTTAATTCGATTTTCGACAGCAGTCGAATTGGTTGATCGAACGAATGTTCATTTGGTATTATGGCACACATTCGATAAAAAAAATACTATTGTGATTTAATTTATTCACAGTAGTACATTTTCTATCAGCTGTCACTTAAAATAAAAAATTTTTGCTAACAAATTTAAAAAATAAAACTAACTAAATCATGACTACGACGGAATTATGGTACGGGTGGTCCCAAACAATTTAGCTCCTGCGAGATTTCATCTCACTTTTTGTAGCCTGAACTTTTGTAAAAATGCCTTTGGCCAACAAAATATTTTGTTCCATAAGGGAAACAAGCTTTTCCAACTGCTGCTTACTACTGTCGAACTTAGACCTGCATTAAATAACCAAAAATAATTAAGAATGTGGAATTTGCATACAAAAACTAATAAATTAATAAAAACTTACATTTTCAACAATTTTTTTAATTATTTACACCGTCGGATTTGTTTTCGTTGAAAAATTCGATGCACAACGAAATTTTCGTCAGTGCTGCCAACTCATAATACCAAATTAACATTCGATAGTTTATGTTCGATAGCCAGCGAAAATCGTTTATCCAATGTAACTCATAATAGGGGCCTTAACTTCTATAAATATTATTAATGATATGAACATAATTGAGTCGTACGTCGGAAGAACGTAGGGCGTAGCTCCGTCAATTTTTAAAAACACGCCTCATTTATATACAATTCCGCCGTTGTTTTGCCATTTTTTTATTATTTTACACCGAATTCATTTAATTTCTTTTTGGAGCAACTTCCAAAATTCATTTACGTTCATACGATGATTTTAAGTTGCATATTATTGTTAATGTCTAATAAGCTGACACTATAAAGTAAGAAAAAGAATAAAACGTAGCAAGAAGAAAAGAAATTCGTTTAAAGGGAAATAAAAAAAAATCTTGAAAACCAAAATTTAGACTAGATTCAGACCGTGGTTTAAAAATCATGTCTTATTTTTAATTCCTTTTAAAAGTGACTTCCAAAAACACAACAGATTCAAACTATCTGCCCGTTCGCCGAATCGAACGTTAACGTTCGCATAGTAAATAACATTTAAAACAAAAACAAAATTTCAAAAATTGTTTTAAATGTAATTTTCTATGCGAACGTTAACGTTCAATATCGTCGAACGGGCAGTATATTTTTTCCCCATAATTTAAGGGTTGATTTTTTCCCAGTTTTTGGTAGTTCTTCTTTACTTGCTTAATTGTAAAAACAAACAATTTAAATGCGCGCCGTGTTTGGTATTGCCACATTGAAATAAAAAGATAAAATGAAGCAACATAACAAAAATATGAATGTGTGCAAGGAAAAATATAAAAAAAGACACAGGGAACAGAAAATTTGATTTTTTTTTTCTCCACACCGCTTGCTTCACTACACCGTTCGCCTACAAACACCAAAAATCATGTCTTAAAAAATATGGAAAAAATCACCGTCTGAATCTACTGTAAGTTTTCCCCTCTTTCTTCTCTACACCGTTTGTCACCAAACAAAACAAGACGTCGAAAGAGCGACATCGTCGTGTTAGAAAATTTAAAATGTTTCCAAATTGTTGTTTATTTTTTCTCTCTTTATTTTGTTTTCAAATATTCAATTTGAAAACACAACAGTCAGAGGTGTTCTGGAAATCGAAAACGCAAAACGAAAGAATTTAAAAGTCGTTTATTTAATAAGATTTTTGTAGTAAAAGAAATACAAAGACAATACAATAAAAATATTTCTCTATTAAACAGAATTCAATAAGAAAATTATAAAAAATTGGATTAAGAGTTTATTGAAAAGTACTACAAAATTCTTGCGTTTTGCGTTTTCGATTTCCAGAACACCCTTAAATAATTTATTTTGTGCTAATAACACAACTTGATCGTACGTCGCACAGTGGCGCCCGTAGAGCAAGCGAGGTTGCAAAAATCAAAATTTTCATGAGTGCCGACGAAGTTTTGAATAAACCCATGTTATAGGAAACTTTTCAACGATTTCAAATATGCCACTCTTAATAATATCACATTTTAAGTTTAGAAGATATAACCGTTCAAAGTTGACCGACTTTCGGTTTTCAAAAAAACACACAATTTTTAGTCAATTTGTTGCGATTTCAGGTGTAATATCACGAAAAATAGGTAACGAATCGCCTTATTTTTTATTTGTATTGATTGATGTATTTATTAAATGTATAATGATAAAAAAAAAATTAACTGTTTGCTTTGTGTTTCTCCTGGTAAATCACTATTTAAAAACTATCCGTTTTTTCACTAAAAGTAAAAAAAAGGTTAAAAAGACATGGTTGCAGAAATTGTATGGCGTCCATCCCTTATATGTTTTGACTGACAGTAGTTTGATCTAATAGTTTGAAAAAAACTACTCATTGAAATTAGCAGGTACGTACCTCACATAAACAATACTTTGGCGTACAAATGGTCAGGAACAATATTGACTTATGGTCCCTACAGGTAGGCACAAATCTTATTTGGACACGTGCATAATATCAAAATTGCATTATTCAGCCTAAATCCATATGTATGCAGGGAAGAGGTAAATTTTTAGGCATGGTAGCATAAGCCTATATATTGCAAAATAAGCATAATGCCTGGATTAGTCTACGCCTGAAAGTTGGCGCAACAATTACTGAAACCATTTAACAATTTAAGTACTGAAAACATGGCGTTGTACAATTTAAAATTATTTGAACTGTTTAGAAAGTCAACCACACCAAAGTTTTTCACGGAAGTGAAAATTCTTCCTGAGAAGTTGACATTGATCAGCAAATGAGGCAGCGATGGATCATCCGGACAAAGCGTTTATAAGCAAAGGATATCTCCCGATGACGCTACAATATCGGACGGAAATATGTTTATGGCATCTGTTGTTCCTTTGCGGCTAAAATCGGATGATTCCCTACACTGGAAAAATCCACGTCCGTCATCAGTGCATTATTGCCGACCAATAATGTTTCAGTTTGCAAGGGAATCGGCAGAACTCATAAAGACTACGGTGAAGGACATTAAAGAACAAATAAGCAAGATTAAGCCTACAAAGCTGCAAATTGGAGAAGGAAAATATATTGAATGCAATTACGAGTTCCACCTGACCATGGTTGACGGAAAAGTCGTAAACGAACTGACAGGAACAACCTCAACAATGTCATGCCCGATTTGCAAAAAGAGTCAGAAGAACTTTTTTCAATTCAATTCAATTTATTTCATATATAATATGTTACATCTCAATTTTATATAATTAGTTGTAAAGAGTTTAAGATTAGTATCTTTTTCTGCTTAATTATAATATATTTCAATTAGTTTTCATAGACAGAATTATATTGGAGGTAAAAATTTAGCAAAAACCTATCTAACCCCCTTTTTCGTATTATTTTTATATTTTTTTTATCGATTTTATATTATTATTTGTCAGAAGAACTTTGGTAATTTAAACGATTCTACAAATGAGGAGAATTACGAATATGGAATGTCACCATTGCACGCAAGGATAAGGTGTATGGAATTCTTGCTAAAACTGGCATATACCCTACCACAAGAGGAGGAAAACTTCGATGAAAATACATCAATAAAGGATAAGGAAAAGATCAGAAAGAAGCAAATACAGGATGGTTTTTTTGAAACAAGTTGGACTAAAAGTAGACTGTCCCAAGCACGGATACGGTAACTCTAACGATGGAAACACTTCTAGGAGATTTTTTGAAAATGATGAGGCAGTAACTAGAATCATTGGAATTGACAATCAAATCGTGAAAAGATTGGGAACGATCTTGGATGTTTTAAACTGCAAAGAAAATGTCAATTCTACAAAATATGGAGAATATGCGTCGAAAACTGCATCTCTTTTAGCAGAAATGTATCCACAGAAGAAGTTGACCCCGACCGTCCATAAAATATTGGCGCATGGCAAAGATATAATTGAGTACCAGCCTTTGCCAATTGGAGAGCTTTCTGAAGAAGCACAGGAGTCTCTTAACAAATTTTATAAAAAATATAGATTGCAGAACACATTCAAAGCATCAAGGGTGAGGCAAAATGAGGACCTCTTCAACATGTTGGCAGCATCTTCCGATCCACTTATTTCTTCCCTGCGGCATGTGAAGTCACGAATAGAGTTACAAAATAATTATAGTTTAGAAATTGTTAGTCTTTTAGATATACCTTCTCTTACGAATTGTGATGAATATTTTACAGAAAATTGAAAAAATAAATTTAAAAAAATAAATAATTTTTTTTTTTAATTTGTTGGGTAATAATTTAAAACATAAAACCCTTAAGAAAAAAAATAAAAACAATCTAAAAATGTAAAAATAATTTTTTTTAGTTACCATAAAATTGATTTTTCTACTAATTTTAACTTTGATAACCCATAAGTAGGCCCCTACAAAGCGTAGCACCCTTTCCAAACGCTCATTTCATAGGCTGAACAGTTATCTATCATATGCTGTTTAAACTGTTCAATTATCTTATTCGGTTCAAAAGATATGATTTTTGCAACGAAAAAACTCAAATGGCGCCACTGTGCGTCGTAAGAACTTAGGAATTAACGACTCAAATTTCTAAAAAGAATACACTCTACCCACAATTCCATCGTAGACGTTATTTGTTTTCCTTTGAAAATAATGTTAGAAAAATCCAATTTTATTCAAGTTATTGCTTGTTTTTCCTTTTTTTATTTCTTTTCAAATATTCAATTTTAAAACGCAAAAATTTTTTAATTTGTAATATTTTTTTTCTATGACAATACGGCCATAACCGGCGAATTAAATAAAATAAAGGCTCTGTAAGTAAGTCGACGTACGACGTAGATACTTTTTACGTTTGCGCCTACTGTTGTCTGACTTTGTATGAAATATGGTTCGTCTTAATTTGATAACGTTTCTACGTCGAGCGCTATTACGTTCTTACGGTGCAATTGTGTTCCTACGGTTATATATATATTTGTGCACTAAAATTAGAATAGAGTTATATAGATCTGAATTGATTAACGGCTTTGATAACCTTTTACGTTTGCTCCAGATATTTCTTTGTATAAGATAGAATGCGTTTTAAATTGATAACGTACTTACGTCCTACGCTACTACATTTATACGGTGGAATTGTGTTCATACGATAAAACAGTTTTAAAATGCCTTTTAGATACACTGGACCAGAAGTGATTACCAGATAGAAAGTCGTCAGCGATACCTCCGGTTGTGAAGCTTGCATCATGTCTTCGCTTCTTTGCAGAAGGAAGCTATCAAAAAGGTGTAGTGAGGTATTGGCAGAAGTTTGACGGATTTTTTAAAACTTTGTCCGAGGTGGATAGTTTGACCGAATATAGAAGAAAAAAAAGCTATTGCCAGAGAATTGTTTGACAATTCTTAAGCCATGTAGCCAACTTGTTATGCTTGTTTGCATTCTCACTCTTTTAAATATCAAATTAAACAATAAAAATTACAAGAAAACTATTAACATTGTGCTTTCTTTTTTATTCCCAATCAAAATTTTTGTGAAAAAAGTCACATCTTTTTGGGAAAAGTCCAAGGGAATAAAAATTGGCGATGCCAGATTGTTTTTGAACATGCGAGTTTTTCACGTGGAAATAATTTACGGTTGCAACTTATGGAAAAGGGAAATATTTCGAGCGAAAAAATATTCACGATAGGGGTGAATGTTATGAATGCAAAAAGGGGCTTGCGTTAAACAATATACGTATACATTAAACATGTACATACTTCTATATTTACAGATGCGTTAGCTAGGTAACCATAACAAAACATATGGCATATATCGGAGGATTTATTGTGAGGTTTGATTTATAATGTTAAATAAAGCACATTAATTTTAAAGTGAACTTGAAATTTTTATTATCGGTTTAAAAAACAATTAATGGCATTTACTGTTCTAAAATTATATCATTTAAATGTCGCGAATAACACGAGTAATGTTGGCTTCCAAAGCGTCAACCGTAATTGGCTTATTCCTGAAGACCTCAGACTTTGCACATCCCAATTCTGATAACTATGTGACCTATTTACGGTTGCAAAACGTGAAATTAAGTGCTCACCGAAATGATTTTTCAACAAGGTCATTGTTTCACGCACTGTAGGGCTCGTCGCCGTCTTGTTGAAAGCAAAGCTCAATTAGTTAAATACGATACACAGACGAAAAAGGGAGGAAAAACGATATTAAACTCAACTTTCCGACTTGTGATAAAAATAAAAGAAGCATAAATATATAACAAATATTGATGAAGCTCAAAATCAAATTCTTGATTAATCGAATAACCTCTCATTTTGATTAATCAATTAATCAGAAATTTAAATAATTTAAATTTTTTTCGTTTGTTTTACAAGTTTTATTGCATTATGCACTCAGTTTACATAGTTAGATATCATAGTGTGCAATGTGGCAGGACCTTATATCAGACTCTAATGGGGTTTCATTCACTTTATTCACTACAATAGTTTTATGTTGATTAATCAGCAAAATCCCTAAAATTTTCCAAAAAAAACACCCTTAACTCGTTAAGATTTAGTTGGTAGCTATCTGTAGTTAACTCAGTCAATCAATCGAATCACTTAAGATGCTAAAATTTTTAAAGCTCACATTTTAAACTACATATTAACACAACTCTCATAATACCAGCTCATGTGGGCGTGATCATCAATATTTCATCAGCCGTATTTTAAAAACAGTTAATTGAAATTAAATTCAATTAATTATATAGACATAAATAAATTATTAAAATATACGTGTATACTGATAAGAAATTCAATATTTTCTTATATTCTATTAAAATGATAGTTCGTTGTTGCTGCAAAATTAATTTAGTTTCATTTTCTTTGAAATAAAGTCTCACACCACTGGGGGTATTTACGTTCCTAAGCTCGCCTCCCAAAGAGACGGTTCCAATAATTTAAATACGGTTACATTTACAAGTTGCAAATATGCATCTATCGCACATGATCATAAAGAAGTAATTAACTCAAGATTTATAAATTTTTAGTATAATCGAAGCAATATTTAATTTAATATTAAAGTCATATGAAAAATAATTTTTAAATCAGCCGTTTCATTACCAAAAATTAACAACAAAATCGCGATTTTTCTACAACGGGTATTTATGAATATAACGTGTCGTTTTTTTTCCAAATAGTGAAAAAAGAAAAATTTTGAGTTATTACTGTCTTTCTGATCAAGTGCACTATGTATGTTCATGCATATATTCCAAAGGAAAATATTGAAAGGACCGCAAGTGGCAGGCCTTTTTGAAGGCCTCTAGACTTCTGTTTAAAAGATTCGTTTCTAATGATATCATGCTTTCCGAAATATGCCACCTAGAAAGTATAAATTTCATTACTCATGCGCTACTCCCTTCTTTGAGAAGGGAGAAACGAAGCTATAATTTTTTTTTTTTTTTTTGTTATTCCTTAAGCCTAGGGTAAACGGAATGTGAAAATTCACATTCGCATGTGGTTCCGAAGTTATTCTGACGTTACCACACAACCAGTGATGCCAATTGTAGGGAATTTTTCTTTTTTGTAGGGATTTTTTCAGAAAATTTAAAGCGTAGGGATTCACATTTGCGAACTATTCGCTTATTTTTGTTATTTGCATTCGCACTCACATTCGCTAAAATGTATGCGAATATTAAAAGAAAATATTTAATGAATTATAATTTCTACAAAGCCGAGAAAAAAACAATCACACCTTCTAAACTAAGAGAAAAAAAATCATAAAATTTGGAATTTTTAAAAATTTTTAATGAAAACTTTTAAGGATGTGGAAGGATATATTTTTAAAAATAAATTTTTTTTATATTTTTGTTTAGGGGAACTGAAATAAATATTTGTTTAAAATTCGACAAAAACTACCCTTTTATTCAGTACCGAGTTTGCAAAAAATATTAGATACTTATATTAAAAAAATTATTTAAAATAAGTATTCTTGAAAAAGGTTAAGCCCTTTAAAAACAAAAAAAAAGGACAAAAGATGAGGAAATGGAAATCAAACACGATGTTTAACTTAGGCCCTAATCATGCAAAGCGCAACGCAACGCAAAAAAATTACATTGAAAGCAAAAATAATGTCATAAATATTTGCAGGGTTTGAAATTTTAAAACGCAATGTGAATTTTTGTAGAAAGCAACAACAAAATTACAAAATATTTATGACAATGTTTGTGCTTTCAATGTAACTCTTTGGCGTTGCGTTGCGTTTTGTATGATTAGGGCCTTAGTCTTGACTCTAGATTGAAGGATATATAGTGGCGTTTCTTTCAAAGATAAAACATTTTAAGTTGTCACACAGTGTTTTTATTAATTGAATTCTTATATGTGTGAGTATAGCATTGTACATATTTATTTTGGTTTTTTCCTTGTTATTAGTAAATGTTTTTTATAATAAATGTTAATAAATCCCTTAATTACAATATATACAAAATGGTAACAATGTATGTTTTTGTTTGTCTGAAGCTAAAAACAATATATTTTTAACGTAGGGAATAGTGTAGGGATATTTTTTTGGTTGTAGGGAAAACAGGGAATTTTTTTTTTAGACACGTAGGGATTTTTTTTTAAATTCATATTGGCATCACTGCACACAACACACAATGGCCATTGTGGCTTTGTAATGACGTCAAAATTACTTTTTACATTCCGTTGTACTTTTTCTTTGAGAATGGGAAAAGGTTGTAAATTTTGATATATTTTTTTTTTTGTTCTGTTATTCGTACGTAAACGTGGCGTTGGATTTCGGATGAACCTGAAATAAAAGCTAAAATACATTTTTCATATTCCCTTTTTAAAGTCCTTTATCTGAAAGGCTTTGAGAATGCATGTAAAAAGAAGGGAGTGTTAAAGGTCTTGCTCTCAATGATAACATGCGTAAAAATAATAAATATGAAATGCGGCGAGGAGTTCTTGTGTCTGCTAAATAAGGCCTTCTATTAGGCCTTTTTATTCATTATTTTTACCGCTGGGATATTATTATTTTTTATTTCTTACTTATATACTACATACGTGTATTTATTTAACAGTTGTTTTTATAAGTCTCCTGTGAGACTTTTAACGTCAATGCCTTAATCAAATGTTTCCATCTCTGATGGTAAACAACTTTATTGTTGTTTTGCAATTTTTATTGAAAACATATATTTCTTAATAATATTTTTGAAATAAATATGTATATAAAATATGTAAATACAAATCGCAGAATGTTTTTTAAACTACAAGTATAAACTCAAATAACTAAATAGAAAAACAATTAAATGCGTAACATTTACATACATATGAATATTAAAAAAAAATATTTTTCGAATTATCTTGAATTCAAAACTAACGAAAATCCACATCGAAAATTTCTAAATTTAGCGCGAAAGATAAAAATAGTACAAAATTAAAACTGGCTTTTAATTTAAAAATTAATTAAGTTTTTAGGTCTTCATTTATGTAGGCTTGATATATTTTTCACGAGGGACTGCAAATAACGAATGTTTATCGAATTTAGAATAAAAAATTCAAACTTGTTGCATGGACTACTTTTAGATGTATAAATTTTTATTTTTCAAGTTTTATCTAAAAACTCAACTTTACCGATTATTTTAAAAATTTTATTTATTACTTACGACTAATTTCACCAAGTTCAGTTAAAACTAACTATTACTTTAACTTACAGTTAACAATATGTTTTTGACAGTTATACCTGATAGTTAATTTTAATTGAACTTGGTGAAATTGGCCGTTAGTAAATAAAAATTATTTCTGAGTTTTATTTTTTGCTTAGGCAAAAAAGTTATTTCTTGATTTTTATTTATTCTTCAGAAATTAAAGTTATTTTTTAAATTTTATATTTTTTTTTTAAAAAAGTAAGTTTTAAATTGAATACAATATAAAATAAATTTAGTTTAATATAACAACTATGAGTTTTTGCATGTATAATTTCGAGGATAAATTCGGTTCCTCTAATTTAGCCTCTATTTTCACCCCTTACTCTCAGAATCGACCTAACTTTTGATAACCTGAATTTGTTCCACAGTGTAATTCGAGTATTAAAGTTTAAAAAATTAATTGTAAGGCTAAGATTCGTTTACAAGGCACAAACTTATATGTATATTACTCAACAAATGCAAAACAATAGGTCGATTGACTGACGATTTGTGAAGCTTTCCAAAGAGATGGTGCCAGAATTTTAGAAATTATTTTACATAAAAGTGCAATAAGCTAACGTTGCTAACAAACTATCACTCCAATACAACATATTTTACTTTGTTTTTTTTAACTTTTCTTTAAAATATACGTTTATATATTTTTGAACAAATACTTTATTGATTTGTATGGGTCGATTACGGATAGCAACATAAAGGCTGAGTTAGGCGAACGTTGCTGTTCCCGTAACTTACTGTAACGGACCGCTTGCACGTTGGTGCACTTATAGAACATCTAAAAACGTGTCATATGTTTTTCACATTCATAAACAAAAAAGCAATAGTATACATAAAACAACACACACAGTGATGGGAAATCAAAAGGTTTAAATGTTGACCGTTGTGCAGGAAAAGTACCAAGTGATTAAAATGGTATTAAAACAGTATTTAGTGTAAGTAAAAAGACATTAATTATTTAACATCTGATATTTATATTATAGATTTACAATAAACAAATATGTATTTTAGCATATACATACATATTTACATGTATTATTTTGTAAATGTGCATAGACAAACAATATTTTGTAACCATTTAAAGCCTTTTATATATTTCTCATTTCTATTGTATGTGCATATGCATTTGTTTATTTTGTACATCTTAGCATATGTATATATATATATATATATATATGGAAATATGTTGTATTGTAAGTCGTTTTGTCGAAAGTCCATAGATATACTGGAAAAAAGTACCAAAAAAAAAGAGCGAAAATACCCACATTCAATTTAATATACAAGCAGGCCATCACTGCTTTACAACTGTCACGTAACGACGCGTCGGCAAGAAATTCTAATTTATACAGATTGAGACGTTCCGTTACGTGACATTTAAATTCGGTAAGCATTTACATTGTAAGCACATAACAAAACGGACCAGACGTTTCGTTAGGGGACGTGGACGTTTGGCTAACTCTACCTTAACTGAAGTTCTTTTACATTCACTGAGAACTGATAGCGCGAAAAATTGTTAACGGGAGATTCGCGATAGCATTCGAAGGGAATAAAAATTTCATGGGACGAAAAATTCCAATTGTTATTCAAGATAGGGGTGAATGTCTTTGGTTACTCCATATCAAATGATATCATCTCAAATTACGACACTGTGCTATCCGCCAAACAATTTTAAATCACGCCAGATTTAAGTCTTTCGAATATTTTTTTTTTTTATTTAGCCATTAGTTTTGGAGTTTTTAAGGCACAATTGGCAATTATAAAATTTTTGAATTAAAAAAAAAACATAAAAAATTTAAATCAACATATAATAGTACTTAGTGTTCAAACAGAACGGCGTCGAGACCACATTTTGACATACAAATTTGACATACATATTTGTCGTCATGAAATAAAAAAAAATTTCAAAACTGGGTACTTCCACTTTATTGGGAATAAAACAGCATGCAGCTTTACGATAAAAACTGGTAAGTATTTGTTGATTTATATTTCTTTAAGAACTTTTTTAATTCAAAAATTTTATAATTAAAAAAAAATTTTTTTTCTTCCACTTGTGACTCACTCAATAACACCAAAACTAATAGCTTAATCAAAAAATATATTAAAAAGTCTTTAATCTGGCATAATTTTTTAACTCGGATATTTTCTGTCGCTAACTTTTTAGAACTCGAATAGGGTATTTCACTGAAAAATTTTAAAATCGGACAAAAGTTTAGAATTCTGGAACGTTTTTAACTTTTGTTATACCCGAGTTGGCCTACTTTTGGAACCTATGGCTCCTCTTCTATAAAGTGTATAGACCCGAAATCCAAAGCTTTAACTCGTCTACAACCCTTTAATTGTCACCTCAAATTTAATTCCAATCGGAATAACCATTTAGAAAATCCAGAATTATTTTAATTTTGTTTCCGAAATCTCCCACTGTGCGATATCCGTGTATCGGTTGAAATGGGTTTTCCGAAGACCCCAGATATGATGGAGACTACGTTGGGACTATATGTATGTATTTATATCACATATAATTCCGACAAGTTTGCTATTGAAGCCATTTCAGCCAGGTCGGCTATTGAAGCCATTTCAGCCAGATCGGTCCACAAATGACTGAGATATAAACCAAACACCACGGCTGCCTCTAATTTTACACACAAATCCCTTGTTTTTTCTGAATATCTAGGGATCGGCAAGAGCCAAAGTTTCCAAATTAGGCAGAAGCATCTTGGTTATCAATATACAACAGCTAACAAAAATGTATATCTAAAGAACGGTATTTATACACTCACAATATTATTACAGTAACGGACTGTAGGTTATTCAAGAAGTATTCCGTTCAGTCATTTTTAAATAAATAAACATTTAAAATTCCAAGCGAATTTATTTTTAACTGATTCTATCATTTATTAAAAAAATTAAGTGCACATTAATAAGGATTTTCGGTTGCATTTAATATTGTCAGTTGATTAAGTAAACGTATTCTGTATGTAGAAAGAATACTTTTATTAATGCAACCGAACATCCGTATTAATGTGCACTTAGTTTTTTTTTAATAAATTTTAGAAACACATAAAAATAAATTTGGTTTGGAATTTTAAATGTTTATTTATTTAAAAATTACTGAACGTAAAACTTCATAAATAACCTATAGTCCGTTATTGTAATACGAGTAATATTGTGAGTGTAAATACGAAATTTCAGAGTTATAAACTTAATATAAAACGTAAAAACCGCTACAGTTTAATAAAATTTTTTGTTGCGGTGTTGTTAACGTTGGTTCTTTAACTACATTAACATGGTTTACAGGGATACTTTACTACCAAGAGTGAACCCCGCTATTATAAAGATAGTATGCACCAATTTTTCTCATTAAAACTGACTGCGTTGTAAAAACTTTAATAAGAACCCGCAAATTATTACAAATTGTTTTTAAGTTATTCTTGGTAGATACCGATTAAAACCTAGAAATATTACTGAGCACCCAAATTTGTATTATTAAATAATTAAGTACGTAGTAAGATTTGTAGAAATTTTCAAAGAACAAAATTGTTGTTTAAATCTCAACTACAATTCGGTGAGTGTTAAATAGAATTAAACCAATTTCTTTTTTGTCACATAAACGGAAGTATAATATTATTCTTTCTTTGTAAAATTTCGCTAAAAAGATTCTTATGTAAATGAAAATGTTGTTACACTTTTTGATAAAATTTAAATTCAATTGAAAGAAATTACAGCACGAATAAAAGTTAAATAACAACGAACTAAACAACGCAATGAATAATAATAAATATTTAAATTAATTTTAATCAAAGAAATTGTTTGTGTTTTTTATGTACTGCAAAAATTTCTTGTATAAATTTGCAATTGAATTTGTTGGTTAAACGAATGTTAAGGCACCCTAAAGATAACACAGAAAATATAAAAAATTGTCTTTAATCACCAAATTCATAGAATCAGGCAAACATTTGTTGATTTTGCACATATTAGCAAAATAATTATATTGATTAGTATAAATTTTAAAAATTGAAAATTGTGAATGTTTTTTTTTTTCAATAAATGATATTATTAATAAAAAAAAGGATCTTAAAACTTTACCGTTTCAAATAATGTGTTAATTGATTTTATTAAATATAGCTCATGTGGAGCTACTCTCTATTGCGGCGCGAATACAATTCGATGCGAAAACTAAATGCCAACTTGGTACTCTATCACTTTCGCAAAATTTTTTGAAAATGAAGCGGTACTGGCAATAAAAATTAAAGATGTGCTGGGGGGCTAGTCTCCATTGCGATGCGAAAGAAATTTGTAGCAAATCTAGTGATTGGTACTCTTAAATGCGTTTGCACTTGTCTTTCGCATCTTTTTTTTTCTTTTCGCAAATCATCATTATTTCTTGTATTTAAACTTTCCAATTAACATTTATTTACATATTTTGCCATTTTATTACTGGAAATCTGCGCTATCTTTGTTTTTTGTTACCAGTATTACTTAATTTTCATAATTAATTTTGTGATAGTGATAAAGATTACAAAAAAATAAAAAGATGCGATAGGCATATGCGCAAAAGCGTTAAAGAGTACCAATCACTAAATTTGCTACCACTTTCTTTCGCATCGAAATAGAGTTTAAATTATTTTATTTTAAACGAAAAAAGTCAATTAAGATTTTTTGTTTTTTAATTAATATTTTAGTTAAAAATTTATTTCAAAACAACTAAAATGTTGATTAAATAAAAATTAATTGTTTAATTTCTTTTCAACTAAAAAAATAATTGATTCAATTACTACATTAATAAAATTGAAATACTTTTTTAATAATTTTTTTAATCGATAAGAAAACTACTGATAATTTTTTTCTGTGAAGTTTTTCCTGTTATAAGTTAAATTAAGTGTCTAAGGCTTGGCAGCGTTATTTATTTAAGGAGTTTTTAGAACATTGCTTCATAAATGCTCTGTAAAATGTTTTTACCATTAAGCTGTGCTTTAAAGGGTTGTGTGGCATGTAATGCCGTTTTTTTTTTTAAATAAATGTCTCGAAGTTCTCATGCTCTAATTTTAGGTCTGAGGTAGTCTAGTTATAATAATGTCATTGACAATTCCGTCGCCTGTTTCCAGCCAGCATTTATAGATATCCACCCTTATTAATGAAAAATAATCCGCTAATATTTAGAAGGATGTTTTAAAATACATATATCGCAGACTGTAACCAAGGCTCTAGGGTTCATAAAACGTTGGTGAATGGAGTTTGCTAATCACTATGTCACACGAAAAATATATATGTCATTGGTAGGACCAGTATGAGGTACATTCTAAACAATTGGAACCCGTACAGAAGCAATTCTATTCATTCTTTTTTTTTCTCTCTCTCTCTCTCTGAACTCTACATTGGAATTCAAACACCAACTTGCCTTCATATGCAAACCTATTAAAACTCCCTAAAACTAAACCCTAAAAAATCGAAGATGTTTATATATAACATCTTCTTCATGCTAAATTTATTAAATAATGAAATTGTTTCAGTGTTCATACTTCGTAAAGTTAAGTTCTCAGTTTCAATACGCCCTTTCATAAATTATATTTCCCTAACAGCCGTATCTAAAAAAGAGCGGAAAGCGGAACGTTTTCTTCCACGTAGCTTTTATGCTGATATGCTATAACTAAACAAGAGCGTCAGCGTTGTTTCCCATAGAGTAGTGTTAACTTTCGTGTCATAATGGAAATAAGAAATGGAATTATAATCGCTAGCTGATTTTAACGCGCTGTCAAAATCGGATTTTCTAATTGTAAAGCGCTCCGCTGTGTTGCCGCCGCGTTGTTTCGGTTTGCTAAATACAAATTGTATGGGCATGAGGATTTTTGACAGCTAAAAAACGTGTTCCGCTCTTGTTTAGGTATGACTGTTAGACTTCAATACTATCGGTCTAATTATGCCAATTTTATCCTATGCGGAGACTGTGCTCTGAATTTAACAAATTTTAAACGTATATTGTTCATATAGTTTATTATACCCTTTACACAGAGTATATGTATTTTGGTTAAGCCCTATAAACCATAGTTAGGTAAAGCGTAGTGGTCTGCAACAATCGATAGCACTATCGATGGTTTTTAACTATTGTATCAGCATCAATAGTTTTCAATACTATCGACAGTTTTTTTTATCTAAAATTATTGTTTTATCAAATAGATATTGGTAATTATTTCTTTTTCAAAGGCATCTTTATTATATTCAACATTTTTCATTTTTCGAATTTTTTCTATGAGTTAAATTTCAGTTATGTATTTTATAAAGCTTTTTGTAATAGCTCTATTCCTTAAATTTTTTTTTTTTTTTTTTTTTTTTTTTTTTTTAGAAATGACTATACACTACCAGACTATTATATTGTATTTTCTTGTTACATTTTACCTAAGCTTTCCGTTAGATAGCAATGAAGTATATTTATGTACAGAAAAATTTACAATTATTAGACACCAGCAGAATGTAATGCATTTTCCGGCCCGCTACGGCCTTCGTCAGCATTCTTTGTGTCACACTGGATAGTGATACTTTTTATAAATTGAATGTATTTAACTCAACTATTTTAACAAATAGTTAAAATGGCAGCACCTCTGTTTGTGATTAGACCTACACCACAATAGTGGAGAGGGTATTATGCGTTTGTGCTGAAGTTCGTAACACCATAAAATAATGGTCCAAGACTAACCTATTAATATACCGATCGACTAAGAATAACTTTTTTAATCGATCTAACAATGTCCCTACAGCTGGCTCTCCATGTTACCCTTGTGTGCAAAGTACAGGTCGCAATTTGGAGACAATTTAATTAAACTTGGTACATAAGCTCTAATTTTTCCATTGTCCACGTCTATTGATGAGTATCTGTCTATAATTTGGCATAGCACCCCATACAAACTTCTTTTCCAAATAGAGTCTGTGTACCTATAAACCATCGTTTTATGTTGATATTGAGATTAAATTTGGTCCAAACTTATTTTATTGCAATCTAAATAATTATACTAAAATTAATTGGTTAAGCAAAAGGTAGGTCCACTAGGACCAAACCGTTTATAAGCCAAGTAACTATGTTCCTAATTAGTGTGTTATGTTCTTCCGAAATTGTCAATGTTTATTATTGTTAGTGTGGAATACCACATGGTGAGCAGAATATGGAGTTAACTTAATTTTTGTTCTCGGGGAAAATAAGCTTTAAAAGGATATTTCAGATCTGTTCACGAGCAAGTAAAGCAATCGGTCTATAGGCAAAGACCATCTAGATGATTTCATATTATTCATTTTGATTTTTTAGATTTAAGAACTATATGAAAAGTTCGAGTCAGATGTATGACTTTACTAGCGAGCTGCACAAAATGTTTTATTTCACTACTTCTATACTACTTCTAATCACCGTATTTTAGTGTAAATATAAATAGACAAAACAAAAATAACAGAACAAGACTCTCACTAAAATCCATCAAGGATCATTCGAAAAGTTCTTCTGTACAGCTATTTTAGTGTTTGTGTTTTTAAAACAATTAGAATATCAAAAGGTAAGCGGACAATTAAATAAAGAAACTGTAAATCATAGCAAAAGCATCGAGTACAATAGATCACATACAAAAAACGTAAACATATTAAACAGCAGAGTTAAACATGTAATTGCGTTTAGGGCAGCTTAAAAAGAAAAAACACTTTCTTAGAAGCATCAATCCTTGGTAATACATATTGCAAGTACACCCAGAGAAAAAACAAGTTTCAATATCGTCACCTCCAACAAAACTATTATGGTTAAATTAGTCCTCCATCACGAAGCCAAAACCATATCATGGTTGCCTCTCAACATGTTATGGTTAATAATAACTAAAATATGTTTACCAATTATAATAGCATAGTTGCTTTTTAACCATAGCATGTTGGTCTTAGAAAAGAGAAAAATACTTTTGTTAATTTAAAAACAAACCATTGTTGTATTAATCCATAACAGGCTTAGAGGCAATTATGGTTGTGGCTTCGTGATGGAGGACTGATTTAACTATAATATAGATTCCGGTGATAATAGCATGGTAAAATTCACCATAATATGTTTTAAAATTTTGACATCTGGAATGATCTATGGAAAGATAATAACGAAACAAAACTGTTTAAAATTCAAAGAAACATATCGCACAAATTAAGAGTACCCAATATATCCAAAACAGACTTTATTAAGTTAAATAGACTAAAAATAGGTCATTGCTTATTCTCACATAAACATATTATGGAAAAGACACAAACCCCCGGGTTGCGAATGCGGGCAAACACTAACCGTCCTTCACATATTTAACGAATGCAGTCTCCTGCATAACAAACGTTTAAAATATAAAATAAATAATATTAATATTCTCCAAAGAGAAAATGAATTTAAAAATATTAAAGATTTTTTGACTGAAATAAATATTTATAAGTCGATTTAAGTCAGTAAAATATTGTAAATATATATATATATATATATATATGTATGTATGTATGTATATATAAATGAAAATAAGTTCCTATGAAAAATTAATTGGCCTATATTACCTAATTGAGTTCGGGCCTTTATAATGCCAAATAAATAATAATAATAATATGTTTTAAAATTTTTGTTAAAAATAGTTTAGTTGAAGGTGGCCATATTGAAACAGGTTTTTTCTCTGCGTGTATTTGCATTCGCTTTCGCAAATACTTGATTTTAGTATTCGCAATATATGTACAGCGTGATCCAAAAAAACACAGAAAATTCAAATTTAATGGGGAATGTTTATTATCATTTGAAAGAACATTCTTTGGCATTTATTTTTTGAAGATTATGTCTATCAAATATTGGCCGTTGCTACGTCGCAGATGGTCCATCCGTTGAGTCCAATTTTCGATGACTCGTTCGAGCATTTTGACTGGTAACTGGCGAATGACACGCGTGATGTTTTCCTTCCAAGCCTGAATCGGAGCGGGTTTGTCCGCATAAACTTTAGACTTTACATATCCCCACAGGAAAAAGTCTAACGGTGTGATATCACACGATCTTGGTGGCCAATCGACCGACCCAAAACGTGAAATTATGTGCTTACCGAAGTGTTTTCTCAATAAATCCATTGATTGATGCGATGTGTGGGAAGTGGCACCGTCTTGCTAAAACCAAATGTCGCCGAGATCACGAGCTTCAATTTCAGGCATCACATACTCGGTTATCATGGCACGATAGCGGTCGCCATTGACGGTTACGTTCGCACCGGCATAATTTTTAAAGAAATATGGACCGATGATTCCACCGGCCGACAAACCACACCAAACCGTTGTGCAAAATTTGCCTCGAACACGTCGGATCTTCTTGGAACTTTTCAAGCGTCCATAGAGCGAAGCGATGTCGTTTGGGAAGGTCGCCCCGAGTTGCGTCCGAGTTGCTGCGAACGGCGCCGAATCGACTCTCCACGGCGTGCTGGACGTTGTCTATTCGGTTGAATATTATCCAATAATGAATGCTGGGTCTCAAAATGGGTGATGGTGTTGCGAATAGTACGCTCAGTAAGCCGATTATGTTGACCATAAATTGAGCGGAGTGCAAGAAACACATTCCTCACAGAACGTGAATTTTCGTAATAAAGTTGAACGATTTGTAAACGTTGTTCATAATGGAAAGACTTACTTTCCATTATGAAATGCCAAACAATACTAAACAAAAATAACATGACAGCATGACACGTCTCACACGTGATCTGTCAAAAAAAGGATATTGAAAAAATTATCTCTACTTGAATCGCCCATGTTGATTTAACGGTGTTCGTCATGGTGAGGGCTAGGTTATTATATATTAATGTCACATATGCTCCGTTAATTTTTTTATTTTTCTTTATTCTGCCTCATCGGTCCAAAAATGGCTGAGATATGAGCAAAAAATCACGACTGTCTCTTACTTAACCATTGTTGTTTTTTTTTTAATATATCTAGGGCATGACAAGAGCCTAAGTTTTCAAATTAGGTACAAGCATATTGGTTATCAATAAACAACATTCGACAAAATGTGGACGGGAGTAGAGAATTAAGCGTGGCACAATATATATTTATTAATTAACACTGAAATTGATAATTTGTGTATTTAAAAAACACGATTAATTTAAATTTCACATCCCTTTTAAAAAAAATACTGGAATTCTCCTCTGCTTCAGGTTACTCAGTTAAGAAATTAGGCCTATTATGAGTATTTTTAAATTTTCTTTGTCTTTTACAAATGCTATGCTAAACTCAATATTGTTTGTTTACATAGCATTATTATTTAAAAAATTCCAAAGTAAAATCTGTATATCGCTCAAAAAGGAGAAGTACACATTCGATCTTTTTTTATAAAAAGAGAACTTTAACTTTCAGATGATGAAAATAACGATTTAAAAAAGATTTAATATATGTAACAACAAAAATTATGGAATTGCACATGAGAGACAAATTGGAAAAAGTCTCTCAAATTACTCTCCCCAAAATAATTGATCAGTCAAACGCAATGTTATCAGTCAGTTTAGAAAATTTTTTTTAAACATCTTCAATATTTTATTAAATTAAAATTTTATTCGAATTAACACGTGAATGTGTAGAAGTGAGTTTTAAGTCATATTTACATACGTACATGTTTCGTGGAAAAAAACGATCTCAAAAAAAAAATCATAGAAAAGAAGAAGAAAATGAAAACAAATAAGTACGATTTCAGTGTTGTATGTTTGTACGAGTGTTAACGATCGAAAACTATATCTGTAACAAACAGTAAAATACGAGTACTAAGTAAACTGATGATCAACAATAATAACAAAACAAAAGGTTTCTTATAAATAGAGGCCATACCACCGCCAAATAGATCAGTTAACAAACATACTTCAAGCGGACAACATTGAAAAAAGTGAACATTTTCGAGAGAAAAATATTATTGAAAAAACAAAAGGAAATATAAAACAAATATTTAAAACTGATCTAACGCAACAACAAAAAAGTTAAAACTAAAAATATATTAACATAACAAGATCTAACAAAAAGATTTAATTTTTTTTTAACATTTCTTATAAAAACTTTTAATAATCAAATCTAAGAACTGCTAAAAAAAAGAAGCAAATTGTATCAATATGACCGGTTTTGATATCAAAAATTCCACCTGTCTCATCGCCAAAGCCAAATCCTCAACCAATGGCACTGAAACCACAAATGGCACACGCAATTCCTATACAGCCAGAGAAAATTCCTCGTAAGTACTCCGTACCTAAACACCTGTTTCTTGCAAATGTTTAATGAAACTATAAAGGTTTTGTTGTAGGTTGTATTTAATTAGATATTCTGTGGATATAATTTATGGCTTGTCTGCTTGTCCATAAATAGTTCTAATGAAATAGTATATAATGATTTTTTTTTTTTTAGCAATGCAAACTTTGGTATGAAAACAACAAAAAAAATTGTTTTGCATACCTTGAAATGAATTTTGAAATTTTTTTATTTGTTTATAGTTCAATGATCGAATAAATTTCAGCTAGAGATCATGGTGTTATCAAAAGTTTTGAAGAGCATAATTTGCCGAACTTTGAAAACATCGAAATTTTATAAAAGCGTTATATCTTGTTACCTGGTGCATTCCTATTTCATTCTTAAAATTTTATAATTAGTCAATTCACAAGGTATCCTAACATGTCATATTGTCAAAATGTCCTAATATTTCACAATGGTTTAAAAATATTGTTGTACGGCTCAGCCGCTCAGCGCTGGACTTTTCTGATTAATTACGACAGCACAATAAACACAGCAAGCAACGTTCTATTTATTTAAGACACTTTTTGTTAACAAACCAAAAATAATATTTTTAAACCATTGTGAAATATTAGGACATTTTGACAATATGACATGTTAGGATACCTTGTGAATTGACTAAATATCAAGAAAAATCTAAAGTTAAGACCAGTAGTGCGATTCCGTCAAAAATTTTAACAATAGTTGTGTCATTGTAAAAAACACTTAACAGGCAAATTAACGTTTTTGCCATTCTGTAACACTTTAAACAACACTTGTTATCGTAAAGTCAGTTGTTTGTGTTAAGTAAACGACAACTATTTCTGTGTTGTTTATTTATTGTTTAATATCGAAGAAAAATTTAGTTTAAAGAAAAAATATAACTTGAAAATGGCCATTGAATATTTTGCATTTAATTTTCCAGTTGAAATGATTTACTTACCTTCTTGAAAAAAAAAAATAAAATCTGTTGAGTTTTAATAATTTGATTTGTTTTTTTTTTTATTCCTCTTTGTGCTTTTCGTTATTTTGCCCTTTTTTGACAGTGATGTCACTTGGCGTTAATTTTTATCTATTTTGTTAAGAACAATTTACAGAATCGCATACTCGTTAGTGCAAACAACAAAACAGATTGAAAATTGTAACAACAATTGTTATAGTTAAAATATAGTTATAATAGAATCCCACTACAGATGTAAAAGAAGTTAAATTTCATAGATTTAATAAATAGGTTTCGGAAACTACAACTTGGATTTCAGAGCCTTATCGAAGCTTAAGGGCAAAGAAAAATTTTTTAACACTTTTTATAACTTCCACTACTAGTGGCGAATAAGGATATGCTTGAAAAATATTTTCATACAAATTTTTAAAAATTCAAAAAAATTTAATATGAAAAATTTCTCAACGCTTTTTATAACTTCCACTACTAGTGGCGAATAAGGATATGCTTGAAAAATATTTTCATACAAATTTTTAAAAATTCAAAAAAATTTAATATGAAAAATTTCTCAACGCAAGGTGAAGCGATTTAGAAAATAAAACCCTTAGTTTCTCATTCCGTGTGACCCCATAAAATATATATATCTTAGTCCTTGAGTTATTCTAAAACGACTTAGGCATGTCCTTCTGTTGGAAACAAACTCACTTTCAAAAGACCCAACAGGAAATATCTGAGCCAAATTCTTTATAGTTATCCTAATCAGTTTTGAATTAAAATCCCGCATAATCGGTTCAGTAGGAAAAGAGTAATGAATCCAAATGTGAAACAACTTCCCTTAAGAATAAATAGTTTTGTTACAACAATTAATATAATTTGGTAACAGTATGCACCGAAAGTCGTTGTATATGACTGGAAATCATACCAAAAAATTTTATAAAGATCGGTCCATAATTAACCACAGGCCCCGTATGCAGCCACTCTCGAATAATACTTTAGTACGCTTAAAACCATAAAAAGTATGCTATTGCAGTAAAACTCGGCCTGTCATAGTTTAATAACATTAGAATGCATGACTAAAAACCACGTGAGGATCGGTCCACAATTTTCCATGGGCACCATATAAAGCCCACTCTGGGAAATTATTTGTGGTAAAATTAAGTACAACTAAGCTTTTTATAAATAGAAATAACATCATGTAATTTTTTGATAATCGGCCCATAATTTACCATAAGTCCCATATAAACAGGCCTATCGAAAAGCAATTTAAGAAGCATTAAATTCTAAAAAAAAAAAAATTATAACGCTATTGTAATTGGGCCTAATTTATGTGTTTTTAATAGTATACATCACTCTACCCAACTTCGTGATGAACGATCCACAATTTACGATAGGCCTTACAATATTTCTGAAAGAACGCGTCATATTTTATTTTAAGTCACGCAACGTTTTATAATACTGTGAGGTCAGGTTTTATAAAAATTATCTTATAATCTTTAGATCCCATATAAAGCCCACTCTTTGGTACAGCCGAATATAGATCTCTTACTTATTTTAATTAAAATAAGTATATGTTTACAACACTTAGTAAAAATTACAAATTTTGAACATTTGGAGCTTATAAAGCAGTGCAAGTAAAACTCTCTTTTTGGTTTAAAATGTGTTAAAACCATCAAATCCGGGTGCCCCGGTAGGCTAGCTGGTAGTGAGCTAGTCTATCAGCGCCGGGGTTGCGGGTTCGATTCCTGACAGAGACTCTGTTTTTTCCTGCAGACAAGCTTAAAGGTTCGCAGGATTAGCATAGGAAAAAAACATAAAATGTGATATAAAGCCCAATTAAGAACAATTTTTACAATTGAATTTAAATGAAAAAATGGGAGGAGAAAAACTCCCGGGGAATATTTTCATAATTGGGTTGATAAACCATCTCTAAACGCATAAAATTTCGCATTTAAACTTCCAATACAGACAGTATGAATTTATCATAGTAATGGCAAAATATTATTTTTTAAACTACATATAATATATGGGGCACTGATTTACAGCTGTTGAGTTTAAATTTAAGTTTAGTTTAACTAAACCAGCCTTTAAACATTTACTAATTTATTAGCCATTATTAGTATACAATCTCCATTCTAAAACGATATTTGTATTAGGACTTAGTGAAACCAAAAAACAATTCCTAATTTCAATTACAAAAATGCGACCTGTACTTTGCGCACAATTCCTTATGTACACTTGAATTACCCATCCAGCATCGTAAGATGAGTTCAGAAAGTGATTTGTAGTCGATCCGTATACTTGAAGAAATCTGTGTAATACCAACTAGAAGGTAACCGGCAATTTCGATTCGAAAGAAAAAAATTACGATTTCGGAATATTTGTACTGTGTACTTTGATTTTCGTATTATTTGTTTCGAATGAACGGAGGTTTTTTATACCTTATCTAAAACAAAAACGGCCTTTCAAACCGCATCTTTCTCTTACGAACAATAACTGTTCACCAAATATTTCATTTGTTTATAAATAGATCGCTGACATCTTTTCAAACGAATTCGAAAATCATAAAAGACACTACAAATAGTTCGAACTCGTAAATTATTTCTTTCGAATCGAAATACGCGGCAGCCCCTCAGCACAAAAGCATAATAGCCTCGCTTACTTAGGGGTATTAAAAACACTGTTAACTGCACTCTATGGGCCATGGAAAACATTGTTTATTTTTTCTTTTGAAATACGGCGGGCGGTATAATGTCATGGTTACCAATTTAAAAAAAATAAAAAAAACTGTTGAAAATAATTCGAGATTTTATATTTTCTAAATGAACGTCACTATCTGTCTTTTAATTGTTAATCATATTAATTGGCTTGCCCATGTAGAGTGACAAGTTTATCAATGTTATTTTAGAAAGAAGACTCTCATTAGTTGCTTTTCAATTTTTTTTTAATACCTTTTTAACCTTTGAATCTCTAATGTTCTCTAATTTGTTTACTATCTGTTCTCTCACTGGATTCCTAAACGATTTTTCTTGATTGTATTTTACATAAATATAATCTAAATTTTTAATTAAAACAGTATCTATTATTGTTTACTTAAAAAATGTTAACGCAACCTAAAAAATCTAAAAACATCTGCTTTTAAAAAATAAAACCAGCTTTCTTTTCAAAACGTAATTGAAATTCCATCATACATACATATCGTCCCCTTAAATGCAAAAGGGCGTAACAAAAAAAAAAGAAATTCGAAATGGAGTTTTTGGTTGATTTTGGTTCGTTTTATTAAAGTACATATTCACAAAAAGTTGTAGATCTCTGCGATCAAAAATGGCAAATTTGTAAAATAAATTCAAACGCCAAGTTCACCTTGTTGTTATTGATTTTGTAAAGTTTCTTGCATCTCCTGTAAAAGTGTTGTTACGCCTTTTAGCATTTTAGGTGACGATATGTACATACATAAATGTATACATAATTAACCTTGATCTTAAATTTCTTTAAAATCTAAAAAATATTTTATAGAAAGAAACTGCTGATTTCATCGAACTTAAATTTATGTGGTAAATAAAAAGTTATTTTTTTTATTGAAAAAGCCCTCATCTAAAAAGAATACTTATGAAATTCTTTCGACAAAATAGAATACGTGATTATAATTAAATAAAATAATTTTAGAAAAAAAATTTTTTTATTTAATTAACAGTTCTTAAGCAAATTTAAATGAAATAAATGCGTACAAAAAATATTTATTACTTGTTTTGTGATGTCAAATTTAAAACCGGCCTCTTCGTATTTTTTTTTTTTTTTAATTCTAATACACTCCTCTTTAGAACATTTGCGCGATATGGGGTATCACATAAAAACAAATGGGTGTGTTATTACTTAATTATTTAACATCAAATTATTAATTATATATATATATATATATTATTAATTATATAAAATGTATGTTGATAATGTTTGTTGGCAGTTTAGTACATATATCTATAACCCAGCAAAGCTTATTGGAGTGGATTCGGAGTTTAACAAATCTTTTAGTGTACTGATCAACTTAGAATCTCTGGGTGAATTCCAAAAATTTAAAAAAAAAAATGTCAAAAAAGTATAATATAAACATAATTGTTGATGCGCAGTTTGCTTCTAGTTTGCGAATTGATAACTTTTATCATACATTTAAGGACAATGTTCTACAGTCAATGTGAAAATGGTTGCGTTTAGGAATGGCTTTGTTCAGTTGCATTGCAAATAGTGTTTTTATACAGGATTTCCCGGGATCCAGCCCAGTGAAAAAAAAATTCCGGGAAATTTTTGCGAGAATTCCCGGTATTTTTTTATTTCATTATGGCAACTTTACTGCTAATATAATTGTAAGTTATGTTAAGAAATAAATAAAAATTCAAATCCAAATCCGATAAGTAAGGCACTGTTTGGTGCTATTTAATTTCGAACTAGTAAAAGAAGTGGAGTAAAAATGTACAAATGGTTGCCTTCCAAAAATGTTATCATATTTTAAAGAGAGCAGCTGCATTAAAGATTTTTGGACTAGATTCTGAAAATGTAGTAAAAAATATTTCTATAAGAGATATTTTCAATGCAGCAATTATAAAAGAAAACGCTAATTCTATTAAAAGAAATTAATTTTCTTTAAAAAAGAAACAACAAGTTTTTGCAGGAAGTTGTGAGAAAACTGAAAATGTCCAGAGATTAACTATATAATGTTCTTTTGTTTATAAAGGCAAACTTTGTAGAAATAGATCGTGTTTTCTAATTGGCAGGACTCTTCTTAAAATAATATTAAAAATAGATTGTCAAACGATTCTGTTAATGCTCATTCTGTACTAAAATCTTATTTTCAAAGAAATATTTTGTAAGATTTTGTTAAAAAAATTTAACTATTTTGGCTTTTTGGATATAAAGAACTATGTTGCGATACACTTACTTTTTTTACGATAATCGTATCGTTAAAATAAATATAACGAAAATTTATCGATTTTGCTCTTCAGAACATTTTTGACGATATTCGCTGTCGATTAAAGTCAGCTGTTACTTTAAGCAGATTTTTTTGCTTGTTTTAACGACAATAATTTACGTTGTGTTTATTTAATCGATTAAATGTGTTATATGTTTAAAGTGGCTGAGGCCCGACTTCTTCCATACATACTACGTATATACATACGTACATATGTAAATGTATGAACATAAATAAAATTCTTAGTTCAAAATGTACAAAAAAAGCAAATTATGAACAAAAACATAATTCTGAAAATTCACAAATATAAAATATAAAAACAGTAAATTAAGCACAATTTAATTTGTTGTTTTTCTTTATTCTCGTTTGTGCTTTTCGTTTATTTTAACATTTTGTAGACAGAGATGTTACAAAAACTACAGCTGTTTATAATCGTTAAAAATTAATTACAGCATCACACTATCGTTACTGCAAGCGAATATATATGTCGACAAAAATTACTATTGTCGGATCGTTTAAAGTTAGTGAATCGCACCACTGGGGTCTAATCACCGCATTCGATATCGAGTAAACTATCGTACCGAGTAATACATATCATACGATATCGAGTGTCATGATAATTTGGCTCGATATCGTATGCGGTGATTAGACTTCTGAAATTTTTTCACTTTTTACTAACGTTTAATGCATTGCTAGAGCTCATGAACTGTAATTTTCTTTTTGTTCAAATAAATTTAATTAAAATTTGCATCGTTTTTTATTATGCGAGAATTCCCGGGAATTTTAAAAACAAATTCCGCTTTCCCGGGAAAAGAAAATTGCAAATGTCATTTTCTGTATCAATTTAAGCATGTCCGTCCAAAAGTCTGCCTGTTTCTCTGTAAACAGTTCGCAATTTTGAATATACATAATTTGAAAAAAAAAAAAAACAAGTAAGAAACTATCGTTACAGACAAATTTTGAATGTTGTATACTATTTGGGACCCATGGGTAGTCATGGCACAACATTAAGTTATGAGGTTGAGACTTATATAAGAGTTTTTTGTATCGACTATTACCTAAATTTTGTATGGTGGACCGATTCTCACCAGTTTCAGTAGACTTGGTATTTGAGACAATTAGAACCCATGCACCAAATTTCGTCAAATTATCTCTAAAATTGCGACCTATACTTTTCGCAGAAGGTAAACATGGGCAGTAAACCGGACGATCGGAAATCGTTTGATCAACTCGGTCAAGAACCAAATACTTTATGGTTGTACAAGCATTAGCACCAACGCAAAATATCCACTCCACTTTTGTGGTGTGGGTATAAATACACTTATTTCTCCTTATGAAGTTTTAAAAAATAATCGTATAAAATGATTTTAAAATTAAGTTTAATACTTTTTTTCTTTATGTGCAAACACTTAAAGTTTTCTGATGAAATTCAGTATTTTATTACAATATCTGATTGTATTTTTAAAAACAATACAAAGAATCTTGTTACAGTGCCATTAAAGGGTATACATTTCATATTTGTATGTGCAAATAAAATTAAAATTTTTATGACCGTCTTGACCACAATAATGTAAAAAAAATTTAATTGTCTTTATATTTGGCTTAATTTTAGGCGTTAAACAACGTATGGCAGTGGGGAAAGTTTCAAATGACGACAAAAAGTTAATAATTTAAAAAAAAATACCTTTAATTAACGTTTAAGCTTTTAACAAGGGCAATTTGCATATGCACAAAAAAGTAAAAAATATGAAAGCAAAAAAAGAAATGTATAAATAATTTATAAAATATATTTAATAAAAAACAATTTTTTTTTATTTTTATACCCACACCACAATAGTGGAGAAGGTATTATACATTTGTGCTGATGTGTGTAACACCTTAAAATATTGGTCCTAGACCCACCTTAGAATCATCGATCGACTTAGAATCACTTTTTGAATCGATCTAACGATGTCCGTCCAGCTGGCAGGCTATCTGGCTGTCCATGTAACCTTGTGCGCAAAGTGATTAAATTTGGTACTCAAGTTCTAATTACCACAAGGTCCAAGCCTATTGAAAATGGGGAGAATCGGTCCGTAACTCATGCAAGATGCTTTCCAGAATAAGGTATTTCTGCCCACTTTCAACCAATTTTGATTCAATTTAAAACATAAATAGATCCTTATTTATATGGAAACATAAGCTATGCATTTTTTAAAAAATAGAACAACGAGGGGAGATTGGGGACGATTTCTGACTCTCCGAATCTATCTAACAGATTTTAATGAAATTTAAAAGATAGATAGATTCCTATTCACATAACGGCATAAGCTATGCATTTTCCAAATGTGCATTTTTCTTATATACTGTGGTTACTTGTTTTTAGCAATTTGTAACCCCTTTCAAACCTGACGCTTAACTATTGGGAATTTTGTCATCATTTTTGGAATATATGGCCCCTATTATGAGTTACAGTCGACAAACGATTTTCGCTGGCTATCGAACATCGACTATCGAATGTTAATTTGGTATTATGAGTTGGCAGCACTGTCGAAAATTTCGTTGTGTATCGAATTTTTCAATGAAAACAAATTTGCTTTCGACGATGTAAATAATTTAAAAAAAAATTGTTGAAAATGTAAGTTTTTGTTAATGTATTAGTTTTGGTGTGCAAATTCCACAATCTTAATTATTTTTGGTTATTTTATGCAAGTCTAAAGTCGACAGTAGTAAGCAGCAGTTGGAAAAGCTTGTTTCCCTTATGGAACAAAATCCTTTGTTAGCAAAAGGAACTTTTACAAAAGTTCAGGCTACAGGTACATCCCAGTTCCAGTAAGCGTTTATCTTCATCAGATGAATCATCGCACCATAACTCCGTCGTTGTAATGATTTATATTAGCTTTAATTTTTAAATTTGTTAACAAAAATTTTTTATTTAAAGTGACAGCTGATAGAAAATGTACTACTGTGAATAAACTAAATCACAATAGTATTTTTTTTTATCGAATATGTGCCATAATACCAAATGAAAATTCATTTGATCAACTTATTCGACTGCTGTCGAATATCGCATTAAGTTCATAATAGGTACCTATGGTTTCTATATCGTATGAAGATATAATCAATGTTTAGGTTTTACCATTTTTATATCCTTCAAGGATTTTCAGGACGCGCACAATTGATGCTTCTCGTTAAAATTGTTTGCCAAAATGCATTTTTATTGCATAAAATGACTTCAATTGGCTTGAAACATTAAAATTTACCATTTTGTTCAGTTAAAATATGCTTCACTATTTGTTAATGATTAGTACTTTTGTAATTGAAAACACAAGTTATTTCTGCGGCTCATTTTGACAAAACTGAAATGTGCCACGAGAATTTCGCAATAGTTCAAGTAACGGTTAAGAGAATAGCGGAATAATGTGACCAACAAACATAAAGAACAATCAGCGCAATCGATGTATGCCGGTCCATTTAACATTGGTCAAATAGAAGCGAAAATATAGAGACTGAAATTTACCTGCACAATCGATGCATTACGGTCTAAAAGGGTTAACGGAAATCCGTTTTTTGAAGTTTTTATTTAAAATGATTAATTATTGCACAGGCTAATACTGATATACTAACGTTGTTCCCTGAAGCCCCTTTACACTATTCTACAAGTCTGGAGCTTTTTGCTCTCACAAAATTTATTGATTTTTGTTCTGATTGTCAAAAAATCAAGTAAAAAAAATTGTTCATTTCATTTTGCGTCTACACTATTTCACATCAAACGAAACCTGATTGTAAAATATAAACAGCCATTCAGTAAAGGTACTTTTACACGACATGTATTTTGCAGTGGCTTTGTCAGGTGGAAAATCCTTATAAATTTATATATGTCGGTCAAAATTGATAAATACAGAAGGTTTATAATTTTTGCTTTCACAAGTTCGTTTTTGGTTTCATCTAACACAATCTTAAAACCTTCGCAATAGCAAATTTAATACTGTGTTATATGTTTTTACTTTATGTTTTTACTTTTTACTGTATTTGAGTTAATTCAAAATTTGTTTTTTTTATAGAATATGTGTAAATAAATTGATTTTTATATTTATTTTCGCTACAAACAACAGCTGATGTCAGATGGTTTGTCAATTCCAAAAAAAAATAAGTGAAAAATTATACACTGGTAATTCTAGCTCACATTTACAGAAGCAAATATTTTTTTTTTTACACATGTATGCATTTTGCAGTAGAAAATTTGTCAATAAAACTGTTAAATACATGTCATGTAAAAGTACCTTAAGAAAAACATGTATATATGTATTTGTTTTAGGTTTAATTATTGGATTGATTTTAACAGATATTATATAAAAAATAGAAGTGAGAGCTAGGTTAGCTAAGGTAAGAATGGCTGGTGTGAAGCAAACTTCACACCAGAGACCAATATGGTCCATTGTCACGCTTAACAACATAACATTTATTATTTCAATAATATTTAATAATTTTAATTCTGATGTTTTTCTTATTTTCATCAAGGATCAAAAAGTCTTCCATACTTTTTTCATCTGTGTACCGTATTTAATTAGTTTTTTAAAAAAAAAATATGTGATTTATTTATTAAAAATAAAAATTTCATATTTTTTTTATCCTTTTGCATTTTTTATTAGAAAACTAAATAAGGGCAAATGTGTAAGCAAATTTTAAAATTTTCAATTCATGTTTTTTTCTTGTGCTTCTAAAAAAAATATAACTCTGATAAAATGAAAAATCTTATCGTATAGAAAAATTTTCAAAAATAATAAGAGCCATATAACTGTCAAATTGCCACGTATTTTTTGCCATTTCATAATAAATTGTTTTTACACTATTATTTGAATACGCTTTGCATTTATTTGCCCTTTTTACGTACACAGTATTATGCAAGGACCACAAGTGGGACGAACGGCGAATTTTTCGCCGCGAATATTCGTCACCATAAATAAAACATTTTGGTGTATACGAAAATACACACAATAATCAATTTATTTAATTGCAATAGATTAATTTATATTTCATTTGCCGGCGAACGACGACCAAATCAGGGTCTAATCACCGCATACGATATCGAGCAAAATTGATCGAAATGTTTTTTTTTTGGTATCATGACACTCGATATCGAATAAATGTATCGTAATTTGAGATTATTGCATTCGATATCGAGCATCCAAAGACATTACATCTCTCGAGTTTTAATTCGATTCGTCAATGTCTATCTTATGCAGAAAAATACGATAACTTACTCTTAACTTACTATCGATACGATAGCTTACTCGATATCGAATGCGCTGATTGGACCCCAGTACCAGGTGACCATGCTTTGGCTTAGTTTTCAAGTATTTTATTGAATGAAGTGACTTTTAACTTAAATAATTGTTTTATTTAATAACATTTAAAATAAATATACAATGGTTTTAAGTTGTGCTTTGTAAATGTTTTACTTTGCAAGTATTATTTTTTTCATATGGTCACACTACTTATCTCTCTTTAGACAAACAGCAAACAACTTTCTAAATTATAAAAGCTGTTGGTTATTCGTCATTATTGTGCTTCATACGACGAATTTGTTCAGCGAACTTTTACTAAAAAATTCGTCGTGTCTGGCGAAATTGGTCGTACGTCCTAGTTGTGTTGCTAGCATTATAGTGTTAAAGAGTCTTATGGCGATTTCTTTTCTGAGAAATATGTTGCATAAATGGTACATGCTCTATCTCTTTTGTGTAGAGCATGTACCATTTATGCAACATTTTTCTCAGAAAAGAAATCGCCATTAAATAATTAAATACGATACACAGACTAAAAACAATGAAAAGAGTACATTCGTATCAACTTTTCCACCCATGACTAGTAATAAAAACAGTTTTAGAATAATTTAACGTCAAAGAACTAGTTCTTTGACAATTTACTTGCACCAGATACTAAACTCCGCTATTATTTTACTTTCTGATATTATTTATTTACTTGAAAATTATTTTCTTAAGTTGTGGTAGGTAAAAACTTGTAAATTAGTTTTTACAACAGTTTTGTAAATAAATCTCAGTTAAATTAATTTGTTTTCATTGTATTACGACATAAAATATGGCGTAAAGAAAAATGCAAAAAACAGCTTTCGAAGAAAGAAACGGATATCAGACACAATATTCTATCTCGTGTTGCCCTGTGCTTCCCTCTGCCCGTTATGAACGTTTCAAATTAAACATGTTTTGTACTTTTATTTGGAAGTTAGTTTCCCATGAAAGAACTTTATAAATATGTATTATAAAAACAATAGCCTTGATATTGAATATTTCTTAATAATTAATTTAAACGTAGCAATAATAATTACATATTTATAACACGCTATTATTAATATGTACTAATTAATAATATTTTTTTAATTTCTCATGCCATCTAGTTTTCAAATATTTATATAAGGTGTGTTCATTTACAGATAATTGTTACTAGTAACTGTTCACGTTGTCGATAAACTTGCAACGAGAGAGTGAAAAAAGAGCATACAAATTTGAGAGAGAATTTGATGAAAATTTCTGATAGTAAAATTTTTAATAGCAGGAATTTTTCATGTTATTGTTTAAAAGAGAAAAATAGTTCACACAATTTGGAAATTAAAAGTTTTTCAATAACATAAAATATTTATTTTTTACGGCCAAGTTATAAAAAATGTTTATACGAAATTTAGGAACAATATGCTTGCGCAAATAGTTTAAATCAATTGAATTCATTAATAAATAATCTCGTATCTTACAGCTGAATATTGTCGATATGCCTAACCTGCTTGTTTTTACTGGTAAAGCGTTCAGTTACATTTATGTTTGTTTGAGTAATTGGGAGAAACTTTATGTAAATTTTAAATTTACTCTCTCGTTGTCAGTTTCTGCTAGTAAAGTAAATGAACACACCTATCGTAATTCATTTAAAAATTTAATATCTTAACAATTAAAACAAGTTTTACATAACTGAATTGTTAAACTATTATTCCTTTCTTAATCGTTTAATCAGACAAATTCAAATTTCATTTCATCTCCTCAAAAAAAGCATTTTTAATACAAATTCATTTGCAATCTTAAGATTTAAACCAGATTCACAATGAAAACAATTTTTTTTGTTTATAGTATTCTGGGACCTTGACCCAAAACAGCAATAAAACCAATCTTTATTATATTTTTCTAGACCTATGGACTTCCAAAGCACTTAACGATCAAAATTTTAAACAACTATCAAGATTAACTTAAGTATAATCAAAACAAATCAAAACAAAATTTGCGATACATTTTTGTAAATAAAAAAATATTGTTAATCTTGTTTTATCACAGATTTGTAGCAACAAGAAACATTTTTTGTATTTTGGCTTATATGGAAGCAAAGATGAGGTGTAAACCAACAAGCAAAAAATGTCTAAGAGAAATTTTGGTCTATAAGAAATAGTGGACTGATTCTCATTAAAGTTACTACTTATATTATGTGCGCAAGGCTTACATGTAAAGACATCCGGACAGACACCGTTAGGTCGATTAGGGAGTCAGTGTGAATCGACCGGTATTCTAGAAATTGTATCTTATATCAAAAAAAGAAACACTAAACCGCAATATTTGTATGGTTGAAACTCTTAACGGGTTAAAAATATGACCAACCCCAATTTACACTCCTACCCGCTTTCTATTTTCCTTAAGGGGGCTCGCACACAAAATTGTCAATACAGACTAGAAACATATTGAAGTAAAAGCCCCATTACAACCAAGTAGTCGCCCCTAGGGGGATAAAATGTATGGTCGACCTCCATCTGTTTTTTGTTCTTAACATTTTCCCAAAACATATTTGCACTTTATCTCCACTTCTTAGCGGGGCTCCCATAAAAATATTGCGTTTTATTAAATTTTTAAATTTAATTAAAATTTTTCGTCTCTTGTAAATAAAATCAAAATTTGTAAACATACATATGTTAATCATTTATGGCTTGTTTTGTTTGCAACTCGGTTTTTTACAAGTCTAGAAAAAATTAGAAGAAAAGCTGAATTTTCCAATTTTATATGATATTTAAAATTTTGAAATTTTGCTAAAAAAAATAATATTTTTTTTCAAAAAAAAAAAAATTATGTTTCTAAATCGACTGCGCATATTAGAAAAAAGTTAAATCTTATTCCCCACAACAATAAATTTCAGTGTTTTCATTAAAAAAATTGGGATTATTAGCACATCATTAATAAATGAACTAATTAATAATAAATATTTCATTCCCGAAAATAATTTTTGATATTTAAAGTAAATTTTAAGACTTGAGAAAAATATTGTCATTAAATTTCAAAATTTAAATTAAAAGCTTTAATTGCCTGTTCAACAATTTCGAACGTTTTCGTTCACATAGAAAATTTGTATGAAAAACGCTGTGTTAAAAATATTTTCCACATCAAATTCTATGCGAACGATTACGTTCGAAATTGTTGAACAGACAGTTAAAAACAAATATTTAAAAAAATATAAAAGCCTCTAAAGTTTCATAAACGATGATTAAATTTAAGAAAGGCTTACAAGGTTAAATTTTCATAGAAAATTTGTTTTGTAAATCTTTATTAAATTAAAAAAAATTTGTATGAATACAGCAGTAAAGTTTTAATACGACTTTAATTTTGATTTGTACAAGTGGGTTCTTTAGTATGAATAGAACCATTTATTCGGTGTTATCCAGAACATAAAATAAAAATTAATTTCATAATAATTTCAAATAAAAATTAATTTTTTATTGCATGTTTAAAGTGGTTTCTGTATTAGTTATTGTTTAAATATAATAGATCGCAAATAAAACAACAATTTTAAAGAGTTGCATGCCGTCTAACAAAGTTCACAATATTACCGGATATGGAATATTAATGATAAGTTTGAATTCAGTCGTTATAAATGAAATTAAATATGCTAAAAGTACGTAAGAAGAACTATTAAAGTAAATAAAATTGAACTTTGAGTGGTGATTTCAATATACAAGTTAGAAATCTACAATTTTTGACACTTTTTGTTACAAATTTATTTTACATGTAGATGTGTAATTTTGTAGTTTGAATAACTGAGGCATTATTCGTCTAGCAGGGGTAAAATGTATGACCAACCGTCATTAGATTTTTGTCCTAAACATTTTCTTAAACATACTTGCCCCTTATCACCAACTCTTAGGGGGGCTTCATACAAATATGGGGATTGCTGAAATTCTTAAATTTGTACATAAATTACATAACTTTTAAAGTTATGGACTTTTTAAACTTTTGCAATATAATGGAAACACCGTAGGCTAATTTTGTTAAATATAAATAAAAGAAAAAAAGGTATCCAGGTTAGGAAAATTTAAATTTTACTTGGTCACTTCCAGTTTTGCAGCAGAAATCGATTTCCCGCATATACCTGAATAACTTACTTATTTTATTGAGTTGCTCATCAATTTCTTTCTCATTTTGGCTGTATTTATTATGTTAATCAAATTTAATGAATAAAATATTTACTTGGACATATATATTAAGTTAATTTTTACTTATAAACATTAATATCGCCGCAATATGTGTCAAAGCAATGTGAGACAATGCCTGCTGTCGCATTGTCTAAATCTGGTTATAAATGCAAATTTTATTTTTTTATATTCATGCATTTTGTCCTTTTGTAAATCATTATTGTATTCAAGAAAATAAAAAGCATTTTGAAATTATTTTATATTTGCCATTATTTCAACGATTTTTTCATATTTACACTGTGGATAGTTAGTTACATATAAACGTATCTTTTAAACTAATTCGTATACCACTTCAAAACGTTTAAAGTACTATAAGTAGCGGAATTCACGCCTTGCTATTGTAGACCTTGTACATCTTGTGGGTCTTGTATAAATCTTGATTTAAAACACTGCAACAACAAAATGTATACATTTTAAATTTAAGTATTGTATGAAATTTAGGAATTTTTGGTTTTCTTGTTCTAAATCAAGATTTATAAGATCTACAATAGCAAATCGTGAATTCCGTTAGTATGATTGGCTAATTTCGGATTCGAAAAGAAAAAAACTGGGTCTAAGCTAGAAAAATTTAACACTTCCGGTTAAGAAATGCTTTGCGCCTGTAAATAAATTTGCATAACTCTTAAATTATTGGATATCCCATTCTTAAACTTTTACAGTATAATAAAGAGACGTTACGCTTATTTTGGTAAAACAAAAATAAAAATGCTATACAAGTTAGAAATTTTTTACTTAAATTTTCCATTTCCGATTTTGCAGATGAAATTTTTTTTTTTAATTTTTTTTTTTTAAAGATCAAACGATTTCCTATAAGAATCAGTTATCTTAATTTTTTTTTATGTTTCATTCGTTTCTTGTTCGAAATGATAATTAAAAAAAGAAATTTTTTAAAACGGCAGCACTTTAGCATCCCATAACTCGACAAATAAATATCATGGAAATTAATATTTGCACACACATGCTTAACTACTAAAACTATGGCCCTAATCATGTAAAACGAACCGCAACGCCAAAGAATTACATTGAAAGCAAAAACAATGTCATAAATATTTTGTAATTTTGTTGTTGCATTCTACAGAAATTCGCATTGCGTTTTAAAATTTCCCCACGTAAATTAACTTTTTAAAAAACTAAATTTTTCATGTGTAAAAATTTTTGGCTTTAAAAGGTCTACCGCATGTCATCCAGTTGAGGAGCTAAAAAGTGATGATGGTTTAATTGTAGCAATGAATCTGCCTCCGAATTGAACTTGACTTATTCAGCTGTTAGATCAAAATGTTATCATCTTGATCAAATGACATTACAAAAACAACTGCTTATCAAACTGTTCAGGAAAAAGGGAACAAATACGGAGTTCAAACTAAAAAATTTCAGTCGTAAAAATGCAGTTAAGATTCTGGATACATTCTGGGGCAAAGTATCAGAATAAAATATCCAAAAATCCTGGAAAACCTTGCTCAAATTCAGTGGTGAATATAGTGAAGAGGACAATATACTCTAAATATTTTATAAAACTTGTAGCTCAAATTGGTACGGAACATCTCTTCAGTAATGCTGACATAAACGAAGGACTTATGAAGAATTTCCTGTAAAAAGAAATAAGGAGCAAATAATATTGCCAGATACGGAATCGGGGGATCAGAAAGTAACTCTGAGTCGATCGGTATACTTAACCAATATTTTAAGGTAGTACGATCAACAGCACAAACGCATAACACCCTCTCTCTCCACTATTGTGGTGTGGGTATAAAACAACAACAAGGGATTTCATTGGTAAAAATTAGAGGCAGTCGTGGTCTTTTTGCTCATATCTCTATCTGGCTGAATATCAATAGCAAAAATACAGATGAGACAGAAATATATAATAACCTAGTCCCCATCAAATCTGGGGTCCTTTGACTTTGAAACATAAATCTTTAATTGCACAATGGCCTAAAAAGTCCTTTTTTTATATTATTTTTTTTTTCTTAATTCTTTGTCTTATCGATAGTTTAAACATGTGTCAAACTAACATTGAAACGTGTGTGTGTGTGCTTTTTTCTTATTTTAAATATTCATAGACAAATTTTATTGTATAATTTTTAAACAAATGAATGTGTAACATTTAAAAAAATTTACATAAAATTTTAAACCTGTAGTCTGCATTGAATAAGTGAGCGATCGATAGAATAAATGAATAATTAATGACAAAAGATAGACAAAGTGTCATGTAATAGATTAATTGATTGATAAAATTGTGTATTTAAATCTTCGTAATAATGATGATATAATGTTATTAAAGAAACATATACGTCCGATACAGGTAATTGCACAAAACTACATGACTGTTAAATTATTGTTTTGAATAAGAAAATTCTTGAGCATGAAATGGTTTAATTAAAGTGATTTAGGAAAGACAAGGATAAATCAATGTAATAAACACTCTCTTAATTTTGAACTAAAGAAAATTAATAGTTTATATCTTTATTATTCCCATTTAAATAAATTAATCTATTTCGTTCTGCATTAAATAATACCTGTTTCGAAAACTCGTATACGTTTAGATTACTTTTTTGTTCCAATCCACAAGCTTCTATTTGACTTTTCACTTTTAAACTCGAATTTAAATATTCAATTTCGAAAACCTTCGTTCCAATCTTCTGTTAAATGAAATATTTTTGTGTGACATGCCGTATAATGTGAAACAGGTACCTGTATTTGTTAAATGCTACATCTGTGTTCCCAGAAAGTGTTTTAAAAACCTCCTACAAATTCCTACACGCCAAAAAAGCTTTTGCCAACATTAATCTTTACAAAATTTGTCAAAAAATGTATATTAAAAACAGGGACCGCCAATAACGAATGTTTTTTTAATTAAAACAAATAAATAATCCTTGTAGCATGGACTCCCATACCAAGACAATATGAATAACCTTATATCTGGAGGACGGTTACAGTAAGAGTGATCAAATTTGAAACAAATAACTTGGCTATCAACACATTATCTACCAAAAAGTGGGCTGAATTGGATAATTGGGCGTGGCACCTGACGTATAAAGACAATATAGTTTTCTGTATATTTGGAGAACGATAGGCGTGGCACTTTCAATACAAAGACATTATAGATTTCTGTATTTTTGGAAAAAGCCAAGAGCCAACGCTGCTAAATTAGGTACAAGCGACTTGGTTATCAACACACACAACATTCGACAAAATGTTGGCGGGATTGGAGAACTACGAGTGATGCCTCCCATACAAATAAAAAAAACGATTTTTTTATACCTGGTGAACGGAAGAATATGTTTTCAAAATTGGTACACACATAGTTGGGTTGTTAATACACAAAATCCAAATGGATGTAATTGGATAAGTGGGCGTGGCACCTCGCGTACAAAGACAATATAGGTTTCGGTAACTTTGTGTCCTTTAAGTCCTATTAAATATAAATGTATGTATATGTTTTAAGTGGCATTTGTAAGCTCATAAACAATTCTATTTAAGAAATTTAAAATCTTCAGTATGTGTATTGCAACAGATAATTAAATTCCATTTTACCATCTTTGCTCCATTATTCGCTTACTGTACTCAAATATACTTACCTGTTTATAAAAAATACCAAAAGTACGAATTTTCGGCATGTTTTTTTCATCAAATTTACTTTATTTGATTGCTGCCTTTATGTTATAGAACGTAGATTTCCAGTTTGTGCGAAAATATTTTAAAAAAAGTGTTTACAAAAACAACTATTAGTAAGAATTTGTTCGTCGTTTTGCCGCTTTAAAAAGTTAAAAAACTTTAAATCTATGTATGTACCTGGTGATGATTAAAGAAAAAAATAAATAAACATTTCAAATTTGGCAGTAAAAATGGGACTGATAAAAAAAGTATTCCAAATTACCATTTTTCTAACTTTTACCCATTTTGTCGAATAATTTGCTTTCCTACTGTATTCAAAAGTACTTTATTTCTTTACTTTCCTTATGTTTAAAAACATAAATGTCAAGTTTGTGCAAAATAATTTAAAAAAACACGTATTTACAAAAAGTACCAATTTTTACCCAGTTTTGCCACTCAAATTACCATTATTTTTATGATGCCTTTATGTTTAAGTTTGCCAAAATTATTTGAAAAAAAAAGGTGTTTACACAATAAGTACCAAAAGTACGAATTTTTAACCTGTTTTGCACCTTAAATGTTCATTATTTGTATGCTGCCTCTATGTTAAACAACATAACTTTCAAGTTTGGGCAAAAAAATATGTTTACAAAAAGTACCAAAAGTACGAATTTTTACACTTTTTTGCTCTTTTAAGTTAAAACTTTTCAAATCTGTATCCCTGGTGAAGGTTTAAGCTTAAAAGTTTCTTGAAATGTAACTAAAATTCCGCTTTTTATATTCTAAGCCCCTGTTCTTTTTTGAGATATGCTGGCGTAGCTATAGGAATTCAAACCTAAGAAAAAATCTGGATATGGGCTACTTCAAAATACCCGGTACCATTTTTGTAATTTTTGACCACTTTAACCCTTTCTGGACCGAAATTCCAGGAATTTTGGGAAATTCTGCGTACCAAGTTTGATAACGGTTGCCCCGGTAGGCCAGCTGGTAGTGAGCTAGTCTATCAGTACCGGGGTTGCGGGTTCTATTCCCGCCAGGGACTCTGGTCTCCTGCAGACAAGCGAAGAGCTTCGCGTGATTAGCGTAGGAATAAAATATTAAAAAAAAAATATTAAAATCTATTCAGCCGTTTGAGCGTGATGAAACAAACTCACACCTCATTTTTATAATATATAGCCACCTTAAATGCAAACGGACGTAACTAAATTTTTTTACTTTACGAAGTCAATATTAAAGTATTTACTCTTAGCGTTTGATCTTCTTTAATAAAGCGATATTTTTGATCGCAGCAGTCTAAAAATTTGAGTGAACATGTAACATGTCATCCATTTTTCGACTTCAAAAGTAAAATTTATTAAAACACACATTACGCTTAGTTCTGGCCATTACGTACGAAACACATAGTTTAACGGCGTCAAATCGCATGATCTTGGTTGCCATTGACGTCGCGAAAACGTGAAATTATACGTTCTGGAAAAAATCCGTCTTGTTGTGTGGCTCGTGGCACCGTCTTGTGGAAACCATATATCGTACAGTTCTCTAATTGTGGGCCAAAAAAAGGCGATTATCATTCGGCCTTACCGTTTTGAATTTAATTCGATATTTTCGGCAGTGCGCACATTACGATGATGCACAGCCCTGACCACAACTGTAACGCTTCCAGTCTCTTTTAATTTCTTTACAATCTTCCCAAATCCTCGCACAGTAGGTCGATTATGACGACCATAATCTCCTTGTAATGCTCGAAAAGTGGCCATGTTTGAACCACCACTTTTGTAGCAAGATTAAACTATTTTTACGCGTTCTTTGGTTGTTAAACAATACATATTCGTAAATGGAAAACGGTTTACTAAATAAATTACAATTCAAATATTTAATAGCTAAAAGCCTTGCCAGACCGGCGGTTGTGAAACCACTATATGGATAACCCTGTAGTTTAATAAACAGGACAATAATCAATTAATAACTCTATTTCGAATTTTTGTATAGTAACATCCGTTTGCATTTAAGGTGGCGATATGTATATTAGGATTAGGATATAAGGATTTAAGTCTTACATTTTTTAAAAACGAGTAACAATAAGAAGGAAATTTTTTAATGATAAATTAAAAATATTTCCAGGTAATTAGCTAAAAAGAACCTTGGGGGTCTAATTTTGTAAATCTCTATTTTTGTATATAAATGTTTTCCTACAGCTTTTAAAAAAATATTGTATGTTTATAAATTTGTTTGTGAACAAAATGTTCAACGGTATTTGACAGTATACCGTCGAAAATTTTCATAATACAAATTTTACATTCGATAGTCGATGTTCGAAAATCATTGTTCGAATGTAACTCATAATAGGGCCCATTATTTATTTAATTAAATTACATCAACTTTCGTACAAACACAATTTTACAAAAAAAAATTATTTTTTTCATTCTTTTTCTTGTTCTAGTGATCACCAAATGCCACCAGCCACAAATTCATCCTTGAATAATGAATTGTCACCAGCACAACAAGTAGAAATGGTGATTAATGAAGAAAAGTTAGTAAACATTTATTTATTTATTTATTATACAATTCTTTAATATTTGTTTGTTTTCACTTAGTATTTTCAAATAATTTAAACCATTTTTTTTATTCACTGGTTTTTTTATTTTCTTTGTTCAATTAACTTTTTTGTTCTATTGTCACTAATTGTTTTATTTATTGAGTTCTGTTTGTTATTTTGAATTTTTTTTTAATATTTTTATTTAAACAAAATATTGTACTTATAACAGAGAAGCAATTAGACAATTTTTTTTATTATTTATTTATTTCTAATAATTGTTTTTTTGGATCAATATTTATTGTTTGCTATTTTAAATTTGTTTGTAGGGTTTTATCTATAAATAGTAGGGTGTTCAATTAATCGGCTTTTTTTTGTTCGATTAAACGATTAATCGATATTTGACATTTGTTACTTATTCGATTAAACGAATGCAATTTTTAAATTAATCGATTAATCGAATAATTCAAAATTTTAAAAAAATTGGTACTTGAGCAAATAAACATTATTAATTACAAGTATTTTAATATTTTATTAACAAAAAAACAAACAAACGTAACAATTCATACTAATTGATAAAACCTTTGCAACGATAAAAAAAATAAAACATGTATTGAGATCATATAATTTTATATGTACAAACAATTAAACAGATATTTTAAAATAATTTTTTAAAAATAAAATGTTTAAATGTTTTGCTTTACTTGGAAGTCACACGATCAAGTTTAGTCTTTCCTTTTAATTTGCCATACTCTCTCACTTTTTTTTACTAACGCACTCACTAAATTTTATGTTCACTTTAACAACTGCCCACAAATTCACTTTGCCGCTTTCTTTATAAAAATTATATTTCTTAAAAAATAAATGTGCTTTATCAAAAAAAAAAAATAATTGTGTTCTAAAAAATTCTTGTGCTTTTTTACAAAATATTTTGAGTTGTTTCTTCGATGGGGGTAATTTTTAAAATGAAATTGATTATCAAATTGAGTGCAGCCTGTGACAGCTGTTAATTCAAATAAGTTTTGAAAACTTGAAAGTTATTTATTGAACGTGTGGCTCATTAGTTAAAAATTTTTTTTTGTATATGTTTCAATAATAAGTAAAATTAACAGATATTTCAGTAATCAGTAAATATTTACTGTTTACTGAAAAATTTTTTTATTTGCAGTACGTCCATGTATGTGAATTTCTTACTTAACATGACTGTTTTTTTTTTTTAATTCCAACGGACACATACATTTGGTTTGGTTATTTGACTTAAAACTTTAAAAAATTATGCATTTGACAGAAAAACCATATATGTATTGTTATTTGATTAATCGGCATAAATTCTTCGATTAATCCTTTAATCGAAATCAGCAATTTTAAATTAATCGAACAATTAATCGTCTAAAATTGTTCGATTAATCGAACAAGAATTAATCGACTGAGCCCCCTAATAAATACTTTCCTTTTTTAGATTTTATAATTGTGTAAGTTTTTTTAATTACCAATTAACCATAAACTTTTAAATGAACCTTAATTCAAAATAAAAGAAACTTTATTCCAAATAAACGAAACCTTTTTAAAAATAAACGAAACTTTATTTAAATTAAACGAAACCTTATTCAAACACAGTTAAACATTTTTCAAAGTAAATAAAACCATTTTTAAAATTTTGTAGGAATTTTTTTTTTTTTTTTTTTTGCTAAAGAAGGTGAAAGAGCTCATGGTGTTTTGCCAACCGTTAAGAGAAAGAATATGACTAATTGCTACTACAGATAATACTGTCTTTGTTTAACATAAAGTTATTTCTGTATCCACTATGAATTCGGCCCGTTTCCAAGTATTTCTTCGGGAGCTCTTATATAAAATTGAAAGCAGCCCCATGCTACAAAACTCAGTTTTAATTATGGAGTATGCCAGAATCCGTAAATCCCAAGTTATATGACATATGGTGGACAATAGTGAATGTACATTAAAATGTTACCACTTTATTCTCCTATGCTGAACCCGATAGAGAAGACATTTTCAAAGTTAAAATGTCACGCCCAATCATTATTTAGTTATTTTACCACTGGTCGTAACATTAGCGGTATTCACCCTTTGTATTAAGTGTACAACTCTTTTATATTTAATACGATTTTATACTTCAAAGCGTGAGTGTCTTTTTCGTATGCATTGTAAATTAATGAATTTGCTGAGTGAGAGAAAGAGACAGATAAAGTTTCTTCAACTGTTTTGTTCTGGTAAATTCACACACTTTGTTTACTACTGCTTTTTGTGGGATTTTTCAACCACAGCGTAGTATATTTAAGTCTAAAACATTTTGTTGTTGCAGTGTTGTAAATGTTAGTATTTTTACTAAAATTATAAGATTAACAAGGTCTACAATGGACTTTACTATCAAGGGTGAATTCCGCTATTGTAAGTGTCGCCTCTTCATTAATCAGTAATTCAAAGAAATCCAAAAAATAAATTCCCTACAAATTTTAAAAATGGTTTAATTTATTTTGAAAAATGTTTAACTGTATTTGAATAAAGTTTCAATTATTTTGAAAAAGGGTTTCGTTTAATTTGAAAAAGGTTTCGTTTAATTTGAAAAAGGTTTCGTTTAATTTGAAAAAGGTTGCGTTTAATTTGAAAAAGGTTTCGCTTAATTTGAAAAAGGTTTCGTTTAATTTGAAAAAGGTTTTATTTAAACTGAAAATGCTATACATATATGAGATTTGTTTGCCCTGATTTTATGAAGGGGGCTTATATGGGACTCATAGTTAATTATGGACCTACAAGCACAACATTTTGTCATGACATAGTAGTTACGTAAAAGTTATTGTAGCCCATTTTTATGTCAAAACCAACATTTATATGGAAGTTATGACATGGGAGCTCTCATGAAATATAGACCGATTCCAATAAAATTTGGTCAGATGATTGCAATAAAAAAAGTTTGGCCCGAATATAATCCAAATACCAACATAATAAGACGGTTAATAGGCACAAAAACATTTCACTATTTTCAGTAGGGGTCACCCTTATGAATGGAAACCTACATATGTATGTATGTAAACAATTTCATCAAATTACCTTCAATAAATAAAGAAGAAGGAAATTTTTTTTTTTTTTGTTGTCAAAGGAAGACAAAAGTGTAAGCGTTTCGTTGACAGTGTCACCAAAATAATCGACATAAGTGACAAGTTGGAGACATTTGATTACAGGTTTCCTATAGGGATACGAGTACATATCGTTACCTAAAAAGCAAAAGGGCGTAACAACAAAATTCGTTTTTGATTGATTTTTGTTCGTTTTATTAAGTTGCATGTTTACATTTTAGATCCCTGCGATCAAAAATTGCGACTTTATTAAATAAATTTATACGCCAAGTACACATGGTTGTTATTGATTTTGTAAAGTTTTTTGCTTCTCATGTAAAAAAATAAAATGTGTTGTTACGGTTTTTTGCATTTTAGGTGACGATATACTTATGTATGTATGTGCTTTATATGTTACTATAACATCATGAACATAAATTAACAATAATGAAATTTTTGGTAGCTCTGCTCAGGGCTGCAGATCTTTAAGATTAATGCTGTTTTCTTTGCATCATCTAGAGTTGGATAATAGACGATGCAAGCAAAACAGTATTAATTTTAAAGTCGGTGTTTAATATAAATTATTTTATACAAGCCCAGATAATCAAAGAGTATCGAAATATCGGCAAAGAATAAAATAAAACTTATATTCAATACTAAACTCGAGCTTGAAATAAAAGCATTTTTATTTATAAATAGAAAGGTCGAATAAAAACTTCTTTTATTAATTGAGAATATTACAAATAAATCAATTACTAGTTTAATTGATTTATTTGTAAGATTCAATTAAAATTCTTATTAAATGAATGAAGATGAACAATTGAAATTTTAATTTAAAATTAATTAACAAAAGCAATTTGTTTAGTTAACTATAAAAATTCGTTTTTAAACAAATAAACATTTTGTAGTGGTGGAAAATATGTATTTATTACACTACTTAATTCCTTGAAGTCGGTTCATAATTTTCCATATGTCCCATGCCCACTCTCGGAAAATAATTTAATAAGCTTTATGCGTTAAATGCATTTTGCGTTTGGTGCACCAGTTAAACCAATTAGAAAATAAAACCAAACGTGCATTTCAAAAGACATTTTTTTCTTTAATTATTTTCGGCACTTCTAACAATAAAAAAAAATCCCAAAAAAAAAACTATTTCGGGATTGATTGAATCCCGAAAATCCCGGGATTAAAAAAAATTAAAATTCAAGGATTCGGTATTTTCGGGATTGACTTCCCTACATATTAAAAAAAAAAAAACCCAGCGGTAAAAAGAATGAGTAAAGAGGTCTAATAGAAGGCCGTATTTTTTACACACGTTGTCATTGGCAGCAAATAACAAATACGTTCCCTTCCCAAAGAAGGAACTAAGGAAGGTCACTAAAAGAAATAAAAATAAAACTGAACAACTTCCTTTTTAAAGAAGGGAGTAGCGAATGGGTACTGAATATTTTGGAAGGTCTTTCAAAGAGAAATGTTTACCTTCTAGAAGACCTACTTCTGAAGGCATCCTGCCTTCGCATCATACGAAGCGAATGTTTCAGAAAGGAGCATAGAGGCCTTCAAAAAGGCCTGCCACTTGAAGTTTTTTCAAAAGTTACCGCTGCACATGTACATGTATTGGAAAGTTCTGACAATAAAAACATTTTGATAAAAATTCTCACGAATTTTTTTATCATATAAAAGTTTTGTAAAACAAAAAAAAAAAACATTGAATTTCATTGATGATAAAAAGACATGGTTGGTATAAAAACATCGATTTTATTTTTTGCCAAATTTAATAAAATAATTGGACTAGTGGCTTTTGGAAGTAAAAATTAAAAATTAATAATGTTTAAGCCGGGAAAATACTTTGGGTTGGTGAATTTTTATTTTTAAAAAATTTAATGTGGTTTTTCAGTTAAAAAGTCGATGGAAGTATTTTTTAATATAATTATTAGAAGGTGGCCTCGATGTTATTGTTTGCTTGTGTTTATATATAAAGTGTATTAAAGTTGGTATATTATGCACTTCACTATTGTATATTAAGATTGTCAAACTGCAAACTCGGTTATAATACCGAGAAAGTGTAACCAGTAGATTTTTACCTACGCATACTAAAAAAATTTGAAAAAATTTCCTACACGTTGAAAAAATTGAACGTACTAAAATACCTACGCGTTATAGTCATTACAATCTAAGAAAAATTGCAAATATATATTTATATATAACAAATTTACTTTATCCGCATATATAAATATTTAAAAGCTTTAATAACAAAAATAAGTGATTTAATTCAATTAAGAGAACATGAGGTTTTTTAAAAATTAAAATTTGTACAAATTGCATTTGTACACTTAAAATAAATTTTTGAAATTTTTATTCTTATAATCTTTATAAATTGTACTCATGAATTACTGTCTGAAGTATCAAAATTCCCTAAGGAACCGTTAATATTTAAATCTTTTTATGAACTTTACTCACCACGAATAATATCGTAGATTTACTGTAAGTTGCCCGCACAGCAAGATTAATACTCGTCGCAAAATTTCCAATTGTCGATTGTAGCGAACTTTCGTCAAGCTGGTGTAACTTACCTTTTTTTATCTTCTTTCAACAGCAAAGCGAACAACACACCCACTACCCAATATTACGGACAGCTCACTAGAGCTGCAAAACAATCGATAGTTTTATTTTTGGCTGACTATCGATATGTTTTTATCACTATCGATACTATCGGAAAATTTTAAAAGTTACTACAAAGCTCATTAGATGTAATCAGCGAAACATTTTAAACGACTCATTCGACGCAAGTTTTTTGCAGTGCATAAACTTTTTTAATTCTGTGTGGAAAAAACGAAAAGGTACTTAAGTCGACTTAACCTAAATTTGAGGCTATGGCACCGTAGCGTTCAAAATAACACATGAGTTAAATTTCAATTATTTTGTAAGATTTTTTAGAAAGTTATAAGAAAATAACTTTTGGCGTGACTTTTTTCAATGTAAGCAATGACTGCCAGCCAGGGTTTTTAGATGTGGTGGTTTCTCGCCATATGTGGTGGCGACTTTGTTTTACCTTTTTGTAATTTTTTTTTTTTTTTTTTTTTTCTTAAAGAAAAATTGAAAAAATATTAATGAACACCCTTGAAAACTATTTTTATACAAATTTATGAAAATTCACAAAATTTTATATGAAAAAAATTTCCAACGCAAGGTGAAGGGATTTACATAATAACCTTCTGAATTTCTAGATTTAAGGTGAATATTTTGCCGCCGAAGACAAAAGAAAAACTGACAACCCTGCTGCCATTTAACCGTCTCTATATCTGTATAAACTAGAGATGACACAGCAATTTAAAAAGAATATGCTGGTATTTTATACCTGTAAAACGCTTTCTGTAAATGAAGTATTAAAACTTTTTCATTGTTTGACACCTTCATTCCCTACCCTGTCCACAGAAGTGGCACATAAAAAAACTTTCGATACTATCGATTGGGCCGACTATCGATAGTTTTGCAGCTCTGCAGCTCACTTTAAATGAAAATTGGAATTCTATACCCAATACGTATGTATTAATTTAAGTGAAATTTGAATTGTAATAAACCCAACCATAATTGGAAAACAAATTATTAAAATTCGGTTTTCACTTTCTCTCTCTACTCCTCTGGAGCATTTATAATACTAATCTTCCTCTGTATAGCCCACCGTTTAGCATTGGAGTCCAACTCACACACCAATACAATATGTATAGTTCTTTTGAACTAAATTTTAAAAAGATAATTTTTATTTAATTCAGGTACAAAAATAACAGTATATTTTATGATAAATTCATATAGTATTTTTTTTGAACTTAGGCCCTAATCATGTAAAACGCAGCGCAATGCCAAAGAATAATATTGAAAGCACAAACAATGTTATAAATATTTTGTAATTTTGTTGTTGCTTTCTACGTAAATTCATGTACCGTTTAAAAATTTTCAACGCCACAAGCTATGGAGCGTTTGAAATTTTAAAACGCAATGTGAATTTCTGTAGAAAGCAACAACAAAATTACAAAATATATATGACATTGTTTGTGCTTTCAATGTTATTCTTTGGCGTTGCGCTGCGTTTTACATGATTAGGGCCTTTATTTTCTAAAATGACTATTAGAGTATTTGAAATTAATGCCGTCTGTCGCTTTCACTGTTTTCAGAAATTATCATATAATACAGATTTAACTAATGGGTCGATTACGGATGGCAACAAAACTGAAGTTGAGTTGCCAGCAGCGAAATTAGACAATGCCGCTCATGTTAAAATATACACATTTTTTATTTTATTTTATATTTTAACATGAGCGGCGTTGACTGATTTCTCTGCTGGCAACTCAACTTCAGTTGCTCTTTTTTTGTGCGATCATCTGTTATTATTTAAAGAACTCAATCTGTATCGGTATTTGCATGTACCAGCTTCGATAAATTTGAAAATACAATCTCGTCATTATGGTTTTTAATTTTTATTATTTTTATCCAAAAATTGTTACAACTTTGTTACAGTATACATTGTATGATATTGACAATTTTGTCACTTAAGCCCCTTTTACACCACTCTACAATTCTTAAGATTTTTCCTCTCACAAAATGCAATGATTTTTGTCAAAAAATCAAATAGAAAATCTTTCTCGTTATATATGGGCATCTCCAGCAAAAAGTCTGGGTGCGTTCGTAAATGCATCACTCCGCTGCATCAGAAAAGCAAACTTTTTTAATGCCGATAAAAAAGTAATTATATTTTTTTTTCATTGTGTGACTATTATTTTTGTGGAGCATTTGACAATTTTTTGGACCACAGCTACTTCATTCATATATATATATATATATAAACATTTGAAATCACTGATGCAGCGCAGTGATGCATTTACGAACGTACCCTCTACTTCTTGTTAAGTAACGCCAACAAGCAAATAAGTTTGTAGTTTAGGCCCTTTTTGTTCAAATGTTATCGCTCTTTTGTTACTAAATGTAGAGCCAGTTGCGCTTTACACCAAAATATAAAAAAGTTAATTGTACATATAAAATTTTTTTTAAGAAACTATTTTATTTACTTGCTGGCGTTACGTTACAAAAAGTAAATTTTTCGCTGTAAATGCCCACACTATAAGAGAATTCTGTAGAATATAAACGGCTACTCAGTATGAAAAAACATTGATATATTTGTTTAAGCTTTAAAAAGATAAATAAAGGTGAGAAGGTTACAATATAAAATGTAATATTTCTTTAAAATTTAATAATTTTTATTCTAAAAGGGGGAAACGTTGATACGAATGTACTTTTTTTACAGTATTAAATAAGTCTTTAAAACAAATATAAGTGATTTATTTAAAATGTTAAAGAAAGCACTTGAAATTTTATGTTAATTTTTATCATTTTACATTTTTTTTTTTTTTGTTTAAAATAAACTTTCCATTCCTGATTTTCTTCTTGTGCTTCTATACAAACACATCTCTGAAAAACAACAAATCTTATCGTTTAGAAAATTTAAAAAAATGGTGAGAGTCATACGACTGTCAAATTTCTTTACGTATTTTCTAACGTTTCATTACAAATTATGTTCACACTATTAAACATTTTTAATCTATTAGAGTTTTTAACGTGTCGTAATAGTCAGTATTATAGTGTAAAAGGGCCTTTACTTCGCAATCTATGATCGGCTAAGACTCTAATATTTCTGAAACAAAAACACGAAATTCGTAGGTATTGCAATTGCTGTATTTTCAATTTTACAAACGCTAATTTAATATGTGTTGTTTTGGATTTTTTGAAAGTTTTTAAAAATATTTGTTTAACTAGGAAAAAAACTGTCGAATTTTTAGTTAAAAATATTAAAAATAAGAAAACAGTAACAGTTTTCGGCATAAAAATTTAAAACAAGTTTCTAAAATCTTAGAAAATCAAAATGCTTCGAAATTGGCGATGCAGTGTTTTAAATAACGATTCGAAATTTTAAAGAATATATTTCTTGCTATATTTAACCATTTAAAAGGTCAAATAAGGACCACTCTCAACTACAAATTCGACAGTATTTTTCCAGAGTTAAAAAAATATTTTTAAATCAATGCAACAGATGGATTCGAAGTTGGAGTCGGACTTAAAAAATTTCAGCGGTTGGAGTCGGAGTTAGAACTATTTTTTGATGACTCCACTTCAGGCCCTGCTTAAAACAGTGGACTGAAAAACACCCCCTTTTGAATTAAAAGTACCATAATTGTCAATCTCAATCAATAGCATTTTCATACTAAATGCTAAAAACAACAAATGTGGAACTTTGACCTTGGATTTCTAAACAACGGCTAAACGGGTTTTTATAAAATCAGAAAAGCTCTCCAGCGAAATAAAATTGCAAAAATATCTCTCTATCTGTTCAAAAGTTGCAGACAGGCCGATGAAATATGATTTTCAGGCACTGTGCCCCGGCTACTGCCGTACGTACTGTCATAGAAAAAGAAAAATTAAAATTCAAATTGAATATTAGAAAACAAATAAAAAACAAACAACAATTTCAAAAAATTTGGAAGATTTTAGTATTATTTTTAAAGGACAACAAGATTTGTTTGTATCTACGTCTAAGATGGAATTGTATTTTAAAAAGTAAGCAGCATAAGTATTTCAAGAAGTGCAAAAATGGTTTTTTTTGCCTTCCCAAAATTTTGGGTAACTTGGGCAAATTTTGAGAGTAATTTTCATTTTGCTCTCATTAGTCTGAACTTTCCCGAGATCTTGTGGAACACACCTATTTATTGTATGTAAAATATTGGGTCTTTTATTTCTTGACCTGTTGTGTTTCTCTCTTAAAATTTTAGATACTATATACATATGTACATAAATGTGTTATTCAGTACTTATTGTTTGTATTTTTTTTTTATTTTTTTTAGTTACTCTTATGAAGTTATTAAGGATATTGCTGATTACCTATTGGATCGTACTTCTATTAGACCTGTTATTGGCATAATTTGTGGTTCCGGTTTGAATTCCCTGGCTAATAATATCACAGATACTCACATTTTTGAATATGAAGATATACCCAATTTCCCCGTTTCTACTGTAGAAGGTCATGTCGGTCGCATGATTTTCGGCTACTTAGAAGGTCTACCCGTCATGGCTATGCAGGGACGTTTTCACTTCTATGAAGGTTACCCTTTGGCTAAATGTTCTATGCCTGTACGTGTTATGAAATTGGTGGGTGTAAGATTCCTTATGGCCACGAATGCTGCTGGAGGTCTTAATCCCAAATTCAAAGTAGGAGATATTATGATTGTACGGGACCACATTAATATTATGGGTTTTGCTGGCAATTCACCTTTGCAAGGACCCAATGATCCTCGTTTTGGTCCCAGATTTCCGCCCATGACAAATGCCTATGATGCACATCTTATACACACTGCACGCAAGGTGGTAAAAGATATGGGTATTCAAAATGAAGTACATGAGGGTGTCTATACTTGCTTAGGAGGTCCCAATTACGAGACTGTAGCCGAATTGAAAATGTTACGTATTATGGGTGTGGATGCAGTGGGCATGAGTACCGTGCATGAAGTTATTACCGCCAGACATTGTGATTTAACAGTATTTGCCTTTAGTTTGATAACAAACAAATGTGCCACCGATTATGACAGCAGTGAAGATGAGGCTAATCATGAAGAAGTCGTATTGGTAGGCAATTCCCGCCAAGCCATCTGTAGTGAACTTTTGTGCCGTGTGATAAAAGAAATTGCTGTACAATACAATTTAACGCCAAAAAAATAAACTGCGCTTGCGTGTGGAGTTAAATTTTCGGCAAAGGACATTTTTTAGTTTTAAATGTTAATAATATGTAGATTTCATTATTGAGATAAAATTAAGTAATTATTTTTATTTAAAATATATCGTTACCCAAAGCGCAAAAGACCCTTTCTTAAACGCCCGGGAGACTATCAAATAAATACATCAATCACATAATTGTGTGCGTGCAGTCGTTCTTTTTCGGGTACACATACGCGTTGTCGGCAATGATTGATAAAAATCAAAAAGTTTTGATTTTTTTATTTGATGGCTGATTATTTGATAGTCTCCTGTTGTGATTGACAAAAAAAAATTATTTTCTTTGTGTTTGTTGTCATGAAAAATATAAATATTTTGGTTTTTTACAAAATACAATTGTTGATTGCCGTGTTTATTTGTACGTCTTCGAAAAAGCCTCAAATAAACGACACTAACACATATGCACTGATTGACGGGTTTATTTGAAAGTCTCCAGAGCCCTTAACATTATGAAAATTTTACAGGAGAAACAAAAAACTTTTAAAAATGATTATAAATTGCATAAACTATTTAGAATTTATAATTCTTCTATTTTTATTGTAAAACCTACCAGTTGTTTTGACAACTGATAATGTTGCATATTAAGCTAACGGTCTAATAACGGCTAATATATTGTTGATAGGGCCGTTTGTTTTTTGTTTATGTATAACAATCAATGAAAAAGTCGATTTGAAATTTTAGGTTAGTTAGGGTCTTTTGCGTTATAGGTAACGATATGTTTATTTTTCATTTTAAAAGACAATTGCAATTTATATTATAAAATAATTTATAACAGTGAATTTATTTAAATGATACTTTTTAAGAAATTATCTACTTCTTATATATATATGTACATGTCGTCACCTTAAATGCAAACGGCCGTAAATAAATTTACATATTTTTAGTGGAGAATCAAAAAAAATACAAAATCAACAACAACAAGGTGTTCTTGGCTTTTGAATTTCTTTAATAAAGTCTGCATTTTTGATAGAACGAAGTTTAATAGAACGAACAAAAATCAAGCAAAAACTTTATTTCTAATTTTTGTTTAGTTACGTTCGTTTGCATTTAAAAGTATGTACCATTTACTATTTTTAGATATAAGGATACACAGTGCGATATCGATTTTCGCAACAGGCAATATTTTTACATTAAAGTATTTATAACTGCAGCTATTTTTATAAAAATAGTCTCAATATGTGATAGGTAAATAATATTTTTTTTTTTTATTTAACATGTTTCTTACTTGTATTTCTTGTTCAGTAATTTAGTACAATCCAAGTTATCATATTTAACCAAAGAATATAAAATCAACATTCCCCTCCCGTTAGTGCTGGTTCACCCGCAGAGATGAAAATAAATGGCATTCCCTTTTCCCTTCTCTCCTAAAAGTTCAAGTTTTGACGAATAAAACTTGAAGCGTGTGAACCAGCACTAAGTGCTGCTACTTACAAAACATAGACCCCTTTCAGACTTGGCAAGTTACTTGCGAAAATCTCTTGCGCAACTCTTGGCTTGTAGATGCCAGCGGTAAGGTCGGGTTAAAGGGAAAAAATTGAGTACAGACTTTGTTGTTATCGGCAAGTGACTTGCGCAACTAACTTGCAGAGTCTGAAAGGACCCTTTTCTGTCTTACACCTTATGTGTGTTCTTTACTCAGAAGCGTACATAGGTATCAATAATTGAATAATTTTATTATTTTTTAAGAAAGTTGCTTGCTACGCCAATATTTCATCATAAAAACTGTTTTTTACAGATAGTTTTAAAGTAAAATGTTATCAATTTGTTTATGTAAAAATATAAAGTTATTTATTAAGAAATGGATATGCAACTTTTCGATAATTGCAACAGGCCAGATTTTTCGAGTTGCGAAAATCGAGCTCGCACTAAATAGATTTATGGACTAATCCACTAACTCCAAAAATATTTCCGTTTTATTAATTAGCTATTATACAAAAATTTGTTTAATAAATCTTAAATAGTTTTTATGAATAAGGCCATAAGTATGTAACAATAAATAATAATACAAAAAATTTAAAAAAAGCTTTTATTTATAGAGATTTTTTTTTAGGTAAATGTGCTGTTTTCACAACACAAGTGATTGAACGTGTAGTAAAATTTATATGAAAGACAACACTGATTGATTGCTTTTCATATAAATTTTACTACACGTTCAATCACTTGTGTTGGGAAAACAGCACATAAATTAATTTTTAACTCTTGAACACCTTTATCCGTTATTTTAATTGCCCCCTTAAGTATGCTTTACTTTATTATTAAAACTATAAAAAGCTGCTTTACAGATATGATAGCACTGTGTCTCAGGGTAATGCGGTTTTCGTCGTAACAACCCTGTTAACTAACAGAATTTTTGGTGAAATTTTTAGAATAGAAAATAAAATCTCGTTAATTGAAGCCTTTTTATCTTAAAAAGTGAATTTTTTATGATTTTCTTTTTTCGCAAGCATTTCTACATAATATTTGTTAACAATTACTTAAAATTTCTTTAAATGTAATTTAACTTAAAAACGAAGTTGTAAGATCAGGAGCAGGTGTAATGTTAAGTTACTTTACATGAGAAGTGTTTGTTTAAATTGATTGAAAATAAAACTGCTAATTTTTATTAACTTATAAAATGCAAAATGTTTAGTTTATCATAATATCGCACACTAAATCATAAACAGTCACAACTCAAAATTCATAAATGTTCAGGAGAGGCAAAAGCTGTTTAAAAAAAAATGGTTGTAATTTTATAATCAAATTATACAGCGAAGAAACTCCTCTTAAAAGACAGCTTACCTATTTTTTTTAATTTTTGAAATTAGAGTTTATTTTGAGTTGTGACTCCTTAGTCGTTAGGTAACACTCCAAATATTGCAGCAAGAAACTAAACATTTTTTTCATTAACACCGTCACAAATCGAAATAATACACTACATATGTATTTAGATGAAAGAAAACTACTCATAAGCGCATTGTTAGAACTAAAAATAGTACTCTTTAGTTGATGATGTACAATCGGCAAAAGTAACATAAAAACAGACTTGCCGGTATTTTTCCAATTAAAAATACAGTGACGAAAATTAAATTTTCGTCGTCGTTAGAGACATATTTGATTTCTAAACTGGTTAATAAAAAATTAACGATTTTGATCAATTTCTGACTGTTTATTATTATTAAGTGTAGGATATGTACATAGACTATGTTACATGTTGATACAAACTTCACCTGAAGTAAATAAATGTTCTTAATTATTTCAAGTTGTTTAGTTTATCTAAATGCTTAAAAAAAAAATGAGTGTGAAAGAGTAAGAGAGTTTATTAACTTACAACATTGTAAATTATTATTATACATAAGAACCTGTTTTACAACAAATTTAAGTGATAAAAATCTTCATTTTAATGAAGAGCTTCCTCCCAAAATCTTAAGATTCCAGAAATAAGGACAATAGGGGGTTCTTTCAGAATATAAAACCCCCTTTTCTCGGTGTAGCACTGTTTATCTCTTTATCATAATTACAAGTTACACATCTCGTTTACTTAACAGCAAACCTTCTATGACTTAATTGGCCAAATTAAAAAGTGTTTTTATTCCCATCAGATATTATTAAAAAAAACTTCATAAAACACTTACCGCCTACTAAAAATAAAAATTTAATCTTATTAACTGAGATTTTTCGAAATTAAGTTTTTCGTCGCAAAATTGTCACTACAAATCTGTTAGTTAACAGAAATGTGAGGCCTTAAACAGTATTATCCTATTAGTTACATTATGAAAACTGTTAACAACTTTATACATTTTATTAAGGCAGTAGTTTGAAAATTACTGTTAACATTTATGATAAAGTACTTAACAGGGTAATACTGTTTACGGGCTCACAACTCTGTTAACTAACAGATTTGTAGCGAAAATTTTTAAACTAAAAACCAATTTTCGAAAAATCTCAGTTAATAGTTATAAATTTTAATTTTATGAAGGGCGTAAGGGTTTTATGAAGTTTTTCCTAATAATATGTGATAGATATTAAAAAATTTTTAGATTTTTTAATATTTAGCCAAAAAGGCATTGTACTGTTTAGTTAAATTTTAAATTTTTTTTATATCGTTACCTAAGATGCAAAAGGCTCTATCAACATTTTGAAAATTTTACAGGAGAACCAAAAGACTACTCAAAATATTAAATTGAATTAACTTATTTTTCTTATAAAACCTAGCAGTTGTTCTGACAATGTTGCACATTATGTAAACTGTTAGTTAGGTCGTTTAGCGTTTATCTAATCGTCGGTCACAGGTTGACAACTCTTAACATGTTTTTTGTACTTTTCAGGAGACAAAAAAAAAAAACGCTATTACTCCGTTACTAAACCGTGTTGGAAGTAAATAAAAAAAAAACCAAAATTAGTAGGAGATATTTATTGTAAGATGGTGTAAAGAAACCAAAGGTATTGAAATAATTTCAGATTTTTTTGCGAGTTAAGAGTTGTCAACCTGTGACCGACGATAAATTAGGGCCGTTTGGTTGTTGTTAATAATATAGCTAAATTTTAATAGATGAATAAAAGCTAAAACAAAACCAATTTTGTTGATTAAAAATCTTTATTAAACATAAATTATAAATATGTAGAATCTGGAAGTTTTTCTTTTTGAAAAATAATTAATACTAAATATGTATATGTCTGTACATATCTGAGGCTTCAATTTTAACCAAAAGGTTGGCTTAACCTTCGCCTTACCAAAGATTTTTATGTACATCGTTTCTTATACCCACCCGGGTGTTACTGCATGCTTATTAGCGATGACAACAAGTTATCGTCATACGTTTTTTTAAAAGGTTTTCTCAGAGATATACAATTTTTCCGTTTTTTAAAGAAAAAATTTCTTCAGTGATTAAGTTTATTCTTTAAACTGAAGCAAATTTAAAACAGTAATTAAAGAAATAAAACCGAAATGGTCAGACGTGTGGGTGTTGGTCAGGCTAAGGTTAAGCAAAAAGCATGTGATATATTAAGGAAATATGACTATTACAAAAAAGCTTTTTAATGAAATTTGACTCACAGAACACACTCGAAAGAAAATGTTTCAATAATAAAAACAAATCAAAAATGTATCACTAGTTTTCTTCATTTAAGTCATTTTTCTTTTTATCTTGGGATTTTCTTCAAAAACACTGTTAGTTAACAGCGTTTTAATGATTAAAACAGTATTATCACGGTATAATATTTAATCATGCAATGTCGAAACATGGCCACTGTTATCATATTGTAGTTACATTAATTTTTGCGCCTTAAGGTATACTAAAAATCATCCTTTATTTAAAATAAACCACACCAAACACCTGATACTTCTTTTACGTTCAATTTTCTTTCTTTTCAATAAAAAAACACGTTTCGTTTTTATTAATTTTTTTAATATTTATTTAAAATATTTTATATTTGCTTGCAAAAAAAATATACTAATAATTTTCGACTGCGTAACATAACAAATTGCAAAAAAAAAACTTATAAAACTTCAAATTGTCTAGACAATTAACTTAAAATTAAAAATGAAAATTAACTACCTGTTTTTAGAAAATGTAAACAAAATTTCGTGTGAGAAATTATGTACATCGAAAACAAAAGCAAATTTTCGTATTTAATTGATTGTTGTTTTTAATATAATTTCTCGCACTTGTTTTCATTTTCTTAAAACAGGCAGCAAGCAAGCGACCTTAGGACAACGGGGTTCTATCTTACATTTAGTAAAGATTCAAATAGAACCTTGTTGTCCTAAGGTCGCGAAGTATTAACAAAAACTTTTTTCTAAAATAAAAAGACACATTAAAAATATTTTCAATAAAAAGAAAATTGTAATAAATTTTGAAACTAAAATCGTTAACCAACTAAATATTATAAATTAATATTTACAAATTACACTTAATAACAAATAAAAACTCTAAAAAATTAATAAAACAAAATTGAATAAATGAAATGTGTTAGTTGCAATTAATATGTATGTATATTAGTTAGTAAGTTATAGTAAGTTTATTTGAAAATAAGCTGGCTTTATAATGTATGCAAAAAAATTTTAATATCAAATTTCTTTTATCAATATTAATTAAATTAAATTTTATATATAAAATATAAATATGTGTGAATTATGGTGGTATGATTATTTAAATAAAATGTTTGTCATATGACTTAAATTTTAACTTGATTTTTTTTTCATAATTAATAAGCGTGTTTTAAAAAGTTTGGGAAAAATATGGGTTAAGGCCTTGTTTTTTTTTGTTTTTGTATATAAAAAAATGATTGAAATTTTGTTTTTAGCTTTCTAACTCTTTCAAAAAGATTTAGAGTTATTTCTATGAAATGTATGTATAAGATGCGTTTAAGTTTTGGTTTTTCTTAATAAAGTTTTAAAAATTAGTTTTCAAAGCCTGTTGTGCGTTTTAATTTAATCTCCGGGCTTGTTATTTTAGAACAGACCTTTTTCTTTTTTTAAATTGGTTTGTTTCCACAATGGCATTTGCTCGAATTCTGAACGCGTTAGACCCAAAGCTTTCTCAAAGTCTTCATTATTCAAATACAATTCTAAACGAGTTGGATCGACGCCTTCGGGTAAGGGTCTTTCTTTAAGCACCTCAAAGGGATATTCAGTTTTAGTCAATTGTTCAAGGACATCAACAATAGGCAGAGGTTCATCAGTACGGCCATCCTGTTTAAAAAAAATAAAATTTAAATACATACTTAACTTTTGCAAATAGTATTCAGCCGTTTTGAAAGTTACTTGTAAATTAATTTCTTTAACTTCTTCTTGCACTGTCCACTCGGGGAATAGAGCCTTAAAGGCGGTTGATTCTAAACCTGCCCACACAACGTAACCTCTAATGCCATGGAATTGTTTCTCTTCATTGTCACCTAAAAAGTAAAAGTAAAAAGTTATTATTTTTTTCAAAGCGGTACTTTTTTAAAAGGCTACTTTTAGTAACAAATATAAGTTAATTTCAAAAAAAGTTTAAATGAAACGCCAGCATTCGCCATCGCTAGCTATGGTTATTTCCCATCTTTCTGGCAATAGAAGTATGTACTAATCTTATATACATTAGGGTGCGCCATATATTTCATATTTGCGAAATTGTACCGTAACTCCCCCTGGAAATGTTCTTCCAATCAAAAAACCCTGTTTCGCAAAAAATTAGGCTGATCCAATTTCGGGAAGGCGTGGCGCATCGCCTATCAAGTTTGAAGGTACATTTACAAGGGGGAAAAATTATTTTTTTTTAGTTTTTGTAAAAAAAATTTTTTAGGACCCTGGCAAATGCAATGCATTGTGTTGGAACTAGGAAAAAAAGTTATGGAAAGGAGGATAGAGGGAGAAGTGTTTGTGAACATTCGACTAGAACTTATTCTTGTTAAAAGTGGGAGGAAAGACTTCAGCAGGAAGGTTGTTCCACATACGAACAGCCCGGCCAAAAAAACGAATTTTTCCTGTAATGCGTTGTACGATTTGCCGGCCAATCGACCAGAAAAGGATGGGCTCTTGAGGAAAACTTGTATTACGAACAAACGTATGGGTTTCGGGAACCAGATCCCTAATTTCATCAGAACACATCCCATTGTTGTAACCATAAAACAGCCAAATACAACCCACTTGCGACGGTGTTCAAGTGAGTCAAAAGAATTGGATACCCAAATGTCACCAATGAGAACCTTCGCCCTCTCCTGCACGCAGCCGAGAAGCCCCAAAATAGACTTTTAAGCACCAGCCCACACATGAGAGTTGTATTCCATTCGCGGTCGGATAAATGGTATAAATAGAAAGGAGATCAGATGGAGTGAAGTATATCCTACACTGTTTCAAAGCACTTGAATGCTTCTTTCGATCCCAATCCACAACTATCAAGGTCTCGGCCAAGCGTATCATTCATGTTTTGTCTCATAGCACCAACATCGGATACGCTTGGTCTTTAAGAGTAGATAGGGTTCGAAGTTTGACATAGAAGGTCATTTAGAAAAATAAGAAATAGAGTAGGAGAAACAACGGAGTCTTGCAGCACCCCTGAATGAATCTTGAACTCGTTTGACGAAATCCCATCTATACCAACTTGTATAGTGCGTTTTCTGAGAAAGCTCGATTAAATCGAGAGAAATTATCACTGACACCAAATGCAATAAGTTTTGACATGCCAAACTCTGTGAAACGCCTTGGAAATATCTAAAGCAATTACGTTACTTTCGCCAAAATGGTGAATGGAATGGCACCATTTTTCCCATATAACACGGCCAGTAAGTCTTCAGTAAAGCGACCTCTACTTAAGCTATACTGTCGGTCGCTTAGAAGGTAATTTGACTCTAAAAATTTTTCAAGAACTTTGGAAAGTGCCGAACAAATTGCAATTGGGCGGTAATTTGAACGGTTATTAGCCCCTCCTTTTTAGGAATTGTCGTTACATTAGCAACTTTCCAACTTCTCTGCATTAATGCACTGTTTTGTCATCGTTTTTTCTCCAGTTTTATAAAACTGGAAAAATGTCAAAAATTGACTTTCGAATATGTAAAAATTTGACATCATGATTTAAGGGTTAGTGTTTTCCGATTTTAGTAAAACCTTCACGGTATATTAAGAATGATGTGGAGTTTAATATTCTGAATAAGGTTTACTTCAAATTCATAACAGTAAGGAAATTGGGCTCATTCATAATTTTTTCACATTTTTATTTTCTATTATACCCTCAATAAATCCCAATGAGATGATCAAAAAATTCTGAAATTGGTTAAAAAAAATGATTTTAAATTTGAAATTTTTTGAATTTTTTTTTGGGCACACCTGCTATAGCTTAACAGTATCATACGAAGATAAAAACACATATACAAATAAATACGGGTATATTTCAAGTAAAAATCAGCTCTTACTCAAATATTTCTCAAATTATGTTTATATTGTTCCTACATTTCTGGTTTAAGTGGCCTGAGGCACGTTAGTAGCCTGGGGAAATTTATATAACTTTACATTTTTTTAACCTAATTTTGTATTTTATACACGATAATTTCATACATATTTCGATTCTTTTGCATTTAATTACAAAGTAATTATTTAATGGCAAACTTTTTACAAAAACTGAAAAAAAAAATTTTTTTTCTCCTTGTAAATGCACTTTCAAACTTGAGAGGCGCCCTCCCGATATGTGATCAGCTTAATTTTTTGCGAAACATGGTTTTTTGATAAGAAAAACATTTCTAGGGGGAGTTATGGTATAGTTTCGCAAATATGAAGAGTAACCGCACCCAAATATCTATATTTCGGTTTGGTGTGGATTTTACTCGTAGGTTTGCTTGAAATATTGCGAAATATAATTAAAACTATTGTAATATATTTTTTCGTCGTTCCCAGTTACAATCAGATACACAATTATCTTTGTATCGTTAAAGAAGCAGTTCCTCAATGCTACATATTCTATTTTCCTGTCGGTGTCTCTATTTAATATTAAAAGCTTCTTAAGAAATGGCTCTAACCTAGTGCAATGAAAATTTTCGTTTAGTTTTCATATTGGTCGCTGAATTAAACCTAGAATTGTCGTAAAATATTTTTTTTTACCAAAAATCCCTTTTTTAAGATATCCTTTTGAAATTGGTGTTTAAATGTATTAATTTAAATGTTTTTTTTTTGTGACTTACCAAACTTTGCCCTCCAATAGGAAACTGCTGTTTCTAAAGCAGCTCGGCGCTCTGAAATCCAACGATTAACCCCAGCACGATTTTCATTAGTAGGGCTACTTCGTTCATCGGTATTAACTGAAATTTAAGCATATTTTATTAATGATAAAAACTTTGAAGAGTTCATAGTAAAAAAATTCACGAATTACTTTTAATGTCCTCCAAAGGCCACCAACCCATCCACAGCCACAGTACATCACCATCATCTACCATAAATATAGTAGGCTGACGAGCACTATACAACTGATTTTGAGAAAATGGATAGGGTGTGATTAAATCTTGGCACCTAAGAGGTGAATACAATTCAGCGGCATTGAAAACACCCTGGGTACTAGAGAAATGGAAAATTCTGGGAGTATAAGAGAAATCCTTAAAAACTTCTTTACACAACGTGCCATATAATTCCAAAGGCTTAGATAAATCTGTGGCCAGAGCTTGTTTAAATTCACTTGATTCTTTTTGTTCCTCTAGAATTTCCACAGTTACTGAAGCTGTTTGAAAGAGATCTTGGGGTTGTGAGTCTTTTAATTTTTCAGCAGCTCTTGTGGCCACATCTCTGGTGTGGTGAACAGCCTTACAACCGTGCCATACATATATTAGACCACTTTCACCGTGTATCAATATCATAGAAGCTCGAGAACGCAATTGATTGCCATGACATTCTACTTCTTTGAGTAGAGTTTCTTCGGGTACATTACCACATACCTGATATAAACGCCATTGGTGGCGACGTTTTAGACATTCTTCTTTGCGACCTTTGTGTATACACATGACACTAAAGAGCCTTAAAAACACTGTGGTTTCATCTCCTTGGGCCACACGCATTTGAGCCCCTTTTTCTTTATCCAATTCAACGGTTAAAAGGGCAGCTGCGCCTTTCTCATTTGCCGAGGCCTTATTGCCTTGCCAGGTGAAATAAACACAACGATCACGTCCCACAGTGCTGCGGTTGGAAATGCGGCCACTTAGTTCACGTACTGTCACATTGATTTGATAGATCCATTTCAAAATATAACTTTCAGCTGAATAGAAATGTCCATAGGACGATTCTTCAGCTTTATCAAAATTAAATTCATTTATCTGCCATTTATCACATGACTTGGAAATAATCTCAAAATGACGCATGCTGTCTGAGTCATAGTAGAAATTACCACGACCCAAATTCGATTGCTCCAATATCAAATTAGGTTCTTCATACGGCGAACCTTTAAAGAGAGCACTACCATCTAAAGGTTTTACAGCATTGACACTATTGACCAAATAATCCTTTTCTAAATCTTCACGCTCAACTTCAGGCCAATCAGCAAATTTTTCTTTAAATAAACATGTCTCCATATTTTGTGTTATCTTACCCAAAATACACCATTCTCCGCGTTTTTCACAACGTTTAGGGAATTTGTAATTGTCTCTGGAACCAACAATGCTAGAGAAATGCATTGGATTTACATAGCATATGGAATAGTCTACCTGATCCTCGTTATAATGTTCCTGAGCCAATTTAATGGCTGCTCTTTTTGCATTTGAAGAGGCATTTTTACCATTCCATACATACATTTCGGAACCGAAATCAAAAACTAATACTTTTTTGGTGTCCAACATCTCTACTTTGGGTATGCAACCCCAGTACTTCTCAAATGGCACTAACGAATCATCTTGGAATTCGTAGACTTTATTAGTTTCGATAAGACTGGCTTCAAATAAATCATCTTCATCGGCATGACCACTGTCGGGAATAATATAATCCTCAGGTTTTTCTAATAGCTCCCAGAATATTTTCCAATGTCTTTCATTCATAAATTTGCCATCGGTTAAAATGACTTCGGAAGTTGCCGTGCAGCCTAAGTCTTTATTTTCCAGTATATAGGCACAGATTTTCTTGCTGCGCGATATCTCTATAATGTTGGCATACGAACCAACATAACGATATAAGTTATCGCCACTGATTAAAATGAAACAATCTCCCCGATTAAGAGACAAATAAGAAGGTTCCACTAGACGGGTTTGTACGTGGGTTCGGCCTTTAACATGCAACAACATTAAGGGTTTACATGGCAGCCACATTTGATTAAGGGGAAGAGAGGAGGATTTTAAAGCTACTGCTTTAAAATCTTCAACGGAAGCTAAACCGGCAATGGCCTCTGCAGCTAAATTTGGACGACAACCAACTGAAACGAAAAGAAATAAATTATAAAAATTAAACTCAAAATGTTATTAAGTCGGAATTCAGTTTCAAGTTTCTCAACATAAAATTACAGAAAAATCTTGAAAAATTTACCCAAAGTCACTTCTTCTCTTTTTATTTTTGAGCAACGTTTGTAAAAAAAATTTGAGATCCGAATTATCTACTTACATGATTCAGCCTTAATTCTCCGCATTTCCCTTTCGGCTATGCCCGATTTAACTTCAGTATATTCGGAAGAAATATCACTACGAGCAGCTAAATTTCGTAAAGGATTGCGAGCAGCTCGGCGACCTTTAGGTAACTGTATATTACGCTTAACAGCCAATCTATAAAATTATGAATAAGCTCAAAAAAATTTTTACAAATTCTTATTTCATTCTTTTTTTATCTATTAAAACTCACCTCTCTGTTGGTTTTATCTTGTCAAAATCAGAAATATCAATACCCTCCTCATCCGGTGTAGATTTATCTTGAGTTTTCTTTGATACAAAGAATTTCTCGAATGTTTCCTCATCATCAAACTTGGGTATGACAACAAGAGCACCGCGGCCACTATGGCCATGACTAGGACTAGTTGCTTTATTTGCTGATTGATTGTTAATATTACGTTTATCCTTTTGTTCCTTCTCATTGTCGCTGTCTGAATTACTAGCAGCTGAATTCGATTCAGAGCCACTATTAGGATTTTCATTGTTAACACTTAGACTACGTTGTAGAAAGAGAGCACCATTGCTAGCTTTTTGTCCAACACTGCAGTTAGTGCTGGAAGTAACCATCATTGAGGCACTTTTAGCCAAACCCAACTGTGGTTGATGGGCACTGCGTATAATTTGAAGAGGACATTTTTTTGGTGAGGCATTTGGGGATCTTTCGAATTGTAACTCAACTGGGGATTGGGCCTTCTTCTGAAGTCGACCAGCGACTGTGAAATTAGCAGCATCAGATTGTTCTTGAGGAAGAAGAGATGAATAGAAGAAAATTTTTTATTTGAATGGGGGTTAAAAATGGATTTACTTACCCACACGATTTCTCCAACTTTCTGAGGATGTTTTTAATTTACCCAAACGATCTGAAACTTTACCCCCTTCTAAGGAGGTGGGTATCAAGGGGGATGGTGATAATGATTTGTCTGAGAGATTGTGTGATATGGAAAGAGATTCCTGAAAAATATAAAAATAAAAATTATTAGAATCTGGGAATTATTTCTTTTTCATAAGTTACTTTATTATATTCAACATTTTTTATTTTTCCACGAAGGCCGTAGCGGGCAGGAAAATGCATTTCATTCTGCTGGTGTCTAAAAATTGTAAATTTTTCTGTACATACAATAAATATACTTCATTGCTATTCAAAGGATAGCGAAGGTAAAATGTAACAAGAAGATACAAGATAATAGTCTGGTAGTGTATAAAGTCATTCCTAAAAGGAATAGAACTATTACTAAAAGCTTTATAATACAAATAACTGAAATTTAGCTCATAGAACAAATTCGATAAATAAAAAATGTTGGATATAATAAAAATAATTTTTTCTTTTTTTTTTTTTTTTTTTTTTTGGTGTTAAAGGTAATTTTTATAAAAGGTATTTTTAAAAGGAAATTTTTTAAAAACATATCGTACGCAACAGATGAACTTTACCCTAAATAAACTGACTATCTTTTGAAACCAAAAAGGTATAAAAAGAACAGACATAAAAGGTGTTTTAGGAAGATTTTTTCTGAATCATTCGAAACAATATAGAAGTCTACATTTTAAGCGAAAAAAAACGTTCTGTTCGCTGTTTTAAACTCGTTTCTTATTAGCTGCGTTCGAGAACACAAGAGTTTTTACTATTTTTTACTGAACTTTACTGCATTTTACGAAATTGCGTTCGGGTACACAAAATGCAGTAAATAGCTGCGTTCGAGAACACAAGAGTTTTTACTATTTTTTACTGAACTTTACTGCATTTTACTAAATTGCGTTCGCGTACACAAAATGCAGTAAATGAGAGCACAAATTGAGAGATGAGAGCACAAACGAGAAAGTGACAGTTCTTGACTAAGTACTTACAAATTTTTACTGCAGAAATTGTTGCAGTAAAATTTAGTAAATCAAAAAAACATATGTTACAAAAGGTAAACAAACAAAAGAAACAAACAAAAAGGATACAAATTGTGATGAAATTGTTTTAAATAAAGAAAGTTGAAATTTTAAACAATAACAAAAAGTTAATAAATATTAATTAATTAAACTTCTTTGTGGTGCATTTATATGGCTAAATTCCAACTTAAACTTTTTTGTTGTTGTTTTATTTTTAAGAGTTGTTAGAAGTATTTGTATTTGGGTACTTAGTACTTCATTTATTTTTTAAGTAATCAATAGCAAAAAATTTATTCATGTATTTTTGAAAAAATTTAGCCGGACACAAATTAGTAAAAGTAGAGAAAATTTTTCCGCTTACTCATTTACTGCATTTTACTGTAAAAGTACTCAAACGGACCTATTGGGACGACAACTTAAGTAACGTTTACAAGCATTTTAATGGTGAAAAACAGCTTCGTTTTGATTAGTTTAATCTCTGTCATTGCATACATCATTTTTTGGCTTTAGGCAAAAAGGTCTTAAGTAAGCAACTGTAGTTTTCGTAATGTTAAATTGAAAAAAAAAATTATTTGGTGTATTTCATAGACTTTCTTCTACAGAGCAGATTATTGCTATTAGAAGCAGCGGTGCTACACTTAAGTTATTGATACCAAACAAAACATGTTATTAAAGCCAATCAAAAACACAAAATGCGTTTTTTTGACTTAAGATATTTTTGTCTAACGGCAAAGAATTGTCTGCAACGTTCTCATGTTATACTTTTAGCAGAACATTTTATAAGAAATCCTTTTGATATTTGTGCTGTTTTAACAACACTAGTGATTTAACGTGTAGTAAAATTTATATGAAAAGCAACAAATTCATATTAATTTTACTACACGTTAAATCACTTGTGTTGTGAAAACAGCACAATATAATAAACAAAGGTGCTTAATGAGGTAATAGTTCGGTGACAGAGGAGGCCGGGCAATTTAAAATCACTATCCCATTTAAAAAAAAACGATATTATTACAGCGCACAGTGGGTTCGATGGTTCCCAAAGTGGCGATTAATTCATAGAAGCCGTATTTTACAATATCATATTTTTTTTTATTGATGAGTTATTATAAGCGCATAAAGACACAGCATTTTAGAAAAAGAAAAGTTTAAAAAAAAAAATTTTTTTTAATTCGTTAAGCGCATTATTGTTTTTTTTTTGGAAAAAAGACCCTAGTTCACAATTTATGCTGTAACTTTGGAATGAAAAGCGATAAATTAATGAATAAAATTTGAAATTAAAGCATACTTAATGTGCTACTAAAAAATTCATATAATAGATTTATTATATGTATTTATATTAATTTAAATTTAATTTAAATTCCAATTTTTGTTTTTCACAAAAACTTTATAAATCTACAAATTTTTTCAAAAAAGTCACAAAAGAGAATATTATCATTTTTTAGTAATGAATAATCATAAATACATAAAGTGTGTTCATTTACTTTACTAGCAGAAACTTGCAACGAGAGAGTAAATTTAAAATTTACAAAATTGAAACAGGTGGTTGAAGAATTATTGCTAGTAAAAATTTTACTATCAGAAATTTTCAATAAATTTGTTGTCTCTAAAGTTTTTATGCTTTTTTTCACTCTCTCGTTGCAAGTTTTTCGAGTACGTGAGCACTTACTAGTAACAATTATTGAAAATAATCAATAATTTTCTGTAAATGAACACACTTAAAAAAACACAGCTTTAAAAAATGGAAGAACAAATTTTTTAACCTGTTAGGCGTTTTTCGGAAAAAACATGCTCCACATTTTTCGCTGTAACTTTGAAATCAAAATGATTTTAAAGAATAGGTTAATAATATGTATTCCTATTAGTATAAATTTGTATCCATTGTTTTCTTTCAGTAAATTCAGTAAATGTAAAAATTAATCTGAAAAAATAAAAAATTTAAAACATTTTGGGGAATCTTTGTTTTCAAAAGTTTTAACACAAAAATTAAAAAAAAGGCCGAGCATTGTCTGGACTTTTTTTTAATATAAGCTGATATCCTATACTATTCTAAAATCCTTAAAACTAATTCCAACTCTTACTAACTTAAACTTGTGGCCCATTAAATGCGGAAATTATCCCAATTTTTGACCTTTAAAAAAAATATTAAAAACATTTACACATAATTTTTATAAAAAAAAATACTATATACTTTAATACCTGATACTGAAGGTTCCATTATAAAAGATTTATTTTTAATAGATTTAACACTAATAATAACCTCTTGAATTGTAAAAGTTTCCAATTTTTTCACGTTTTTTAAAAACAGAAATAATTTGCTAACTTTGACCGCTCACTGAAAAGAATGTAAACAACTAAGTTGATTGATTTTCACAGCTAGTGATGCAGAATTTTATCTACTTTTACCCTATACCTAAATTTATTATAAAAACTTTATTTCTAAATTTCGATTAATCGCCACTTTGATAGCATTTGAACCCAATGTGCAGCGGTTCGATATGAATATTGCGTGTTGATTTTTTACTAAAAGCACATAATAAAAAATTTCGAGTTAATACATTATTATTGAAGAAATGCGATATGTTAGTCTTTTTTGACCTGTTTTTTAGATATCTTATTAAATAAAAATATTCAAGAAATTATTAATCTCGAAAGTTTGTCTTTACATAGTCTAGTGTGGAGTGTCAAATGTTCGGTCTTGAGCGACTATACTTTCTTTTTTATTTTATTTAAACTTTTAGTACTTTTTAAAAAGTACTATTTTAACAATTTATAAAAGCGCTTACTCATAAAGTACACGAACATATTTATGTTTATCTTTAGATCAATAAATAAAGTTCTTTGTAAATCACAAAACGATATACATATATTAAAAAAAAAACTTTATCAATAATTTTTTTCGTCGAAAAGGTACTTCAATAATTTTATTGCTAATTACTTTGTTTTTTTAAATTACGTCTCAATGAAATTTTTTAATAATGCAAAATTCAAAACAAAAGAAACTGACAATTAACCCAAAAATGACAAAAAAAAATAACAATTAGAAATTGTGTAGGATTTATAACTTTCAAAAACAAACACCTTATTCGTAAATGGCCTTAATACTTTCAAAATTTGATTACCAATCGGGTTTTTCAAATTAAATAACAAAAATCTTTTTACTTCAAATTTTATTATTCAAATGTTTATTCAGGCCTTTTAAGGCTTCTAAATTTAAATAAATATTTTGTTTTTCCTTAATTACTCATATGAGTATGCTGGTTGTTTTAAAGCAACTTTTTAAGTTTTTTATAGATCAAGTTTTAAAACATTGCGAAATCATCTTGTTTTTTAAGAGCATTTCAATCCTTAAATGGTTGGCAACTAAATATGGAAATTTATAGATTAAGATTTATGACAATGGAACTGAATTGTTAACACACTGTTGTAAGTGCAACTGTAATTATGGCAAGTAACGTTTTTTTTTTTTTTTTTTGCATAAAACTATTAATAAATATTAAAAAAATATGAATTGGATTTCATAAAAAAAGCAGCACACAAGTTTTTTTTTTAAAAAAGCATAAAAAAATTTAATAGAAAAATTACAATTCAATTAAACCACTCAATAAAATAAAACTGGAGCCATATTACGACATTCGATATCGATAGAAATTTCCATTTAAATTGTATTGCAATTTCGATTGATATTGAACGTCGTAATTTGGATCCTGTTCTTAAACTCTAGGATCCAAAATGAGTAAAATTTTGTGTCAAAAATGAAAAACTGTTTTGTCGGAAAAAAATCGATTTGTAAACTTGTCAAATAGACTTGATGTATTAATTAATTCATTTAGTAATGATGTGCTAATAATCCCAATTTTTTAATGAAAACACTGAAATTTATTGTTGTGGGAAAGCTAGTTTCTATGCGCATTTCGCTGGTTGCTTAGGCCAGCTCGTCAGGAAACTTTTTCCAAATACTTTAGAAAAGCTAAAAATATTATACAAGTAAGACCATAAAGTGAATAAGAATTTTAAACACTCAGCTCCTACATGTAACATTTATTAATTAATAATAAATATTTCATTCCCGAAAATAATTTTTGATAATAAATTTGCATGTGCCCGGCAAATAAAAAACTGAAATGGCAAGCTGCTTTATTTAAGCAACTTGTTTTTTTTAATTTTGTTTTTTTCTTTCTATCCTCTTACAACTACAATTCGTGTTGGAAAAAAACCAGCCAATTGTAGGGGAATGTAAGAAAGAAAAATTGACGGTTTATTGTTGTGTCTTTGTTGAAGCTTTGATATTGTTACATGTAGGAGCTGAGTGTTTAAAATTCTTATTCACTTTATGGTCTTACTTGTATAATATTTTTAGCTTTTCTAAAGTATTTGGAAAAAGTTTCCTGACGAGCTGGCCTAAGCAACCAGCGAAATGCGCATAGAAACTTGTTTTCATTAAAAAATTGGGATTATTAGCACATAATTACTAAATGAATTAATTAATAATAAATATTTCATTCTCGAAAATAATTTTTGACTTGATGTTGTTTAGTAAGTAGACAGACACATTTTTAAAATTGTTATGGAATATTGTATTTTTGCATTTCCCGGGTTTTAGGGAATCTCTGCTTCAAAGAAAATAATACTTTTGGATAAAGTTAAAGCCCTTATTACACTTATCAAATCTTAAGATATTTGCTATGACAAAAAATTAAACAGAATAACATTTTTTTTTCATAACATTTTGCGTCTACACTATCACACCTCAAATTAAAAGAAAACCCTTTTAGAATATAAACGACTGTTTATATATAAAATATTTATGATTTTAAAGCGCTTGAGTTTTTTGATTGATTTACTGCCTGTTTATTAAAATAAAAATTTTCGTTTAGAAATTTATATTGAAAACAAACACAAATTTGAGTGTTTCTATTTATGTTTTATTGTAAATTCCCAAATTTCCATCTCTGATTTTTCTTGTGCGGTTTAATAAAAAAAAACTCTGAGAAACTCTTATCGTATTGAAAAATTTAAAAAAATGGCGAGAGCACTTATTTTTTGATATTTCATAACAATTTGTTTATACATTTTTAATATACGAGTGTGTAATTTGTTGACATATCGTAATACTCAGTATTTACGTGTTAACGGGCCTACTGCTACAAGTAGCAGTAGCAACGAAATTATTCAAAACAGTCTAGTTCAAAAATATTAAGAACTTGGAGCCATATTTTTACAACTACTACAACTACGGTTACATTTTCTTAGGGTGTCGTGTCAGCAAAATAAAATTTAAAGAACAGCAGTTTTTAAATTTCATTTGCTACTGCTGTATTTACATTTATAACAAAGTCTAAAAATTTGATTTTGTTTTTAATGTAGTTATACGAAAGAAAGAATTCTTTCGCACATCGGAAATAGGCTATTAAAAAGTAGTAGTTATAGTAATATTCTAAAAGTTAAACCATATATCTAACAGAATGTAAAATATAAAAAAAATACAGCACTAAAGTAAAAAAATCAGTAGCGTTAGTAGTAGCAATGTTGCTGCTTATTAACAATTAAAAGAATAACTTCATGTCAATCATATTTTACAATCGTTTGATAGGATTAAAACTTTTTTCATTTGGACGCCAAAATAAACAATAAAAGCACAATAAATTTTTTTAACACTTGTGACGTTTTTGTTTTTTACTATTTTATTGCTACATCGAAAACTGTTTTTATTTGCTACATGAACAACTACATCTTTACTACTGAAAATTAAAATTGTAGAAGTAAAAATCCAAAAATAATCTACAAATAAGAAAGTAGCAAATAATTTGATTTTTAAACTATGGTTCTATACATTCAGCAATAGTAATAGAAATTAAGTAACTACAAAACATTTTAATTGTATTTATATTGCTACAGAAGCAGTAGTTATAGTTGTTGCAATAAAATTAGTAGTAATTGTAGAATTTGAAACACTGGCGCCAAATCGTCGCATTCGTGATCGGATTAGGTATCGTATTAAATAAAATTGGTTGACATATCTTAAACCGGATTATGGCTTTCGATAGAGTTCCAATCAAAATTTGTTTAAAGTTGTAAACGATTTTTTTGCTTTGTGTAAAATAACAAATTATATTTAGTTTAGGTGAAACAAACAAGAACCTCTGGCGCGAATCGAACCCGCAACCCTCGCCCTGATAGACTAGCTCGTTACCAACAGGCCACCGGAACACCCTTGCAGTAGAATAAAAATTCGAGATTCTTTAAAAATGTAAACAAAGAAATAAAAATAGAAAATTTTTAATAAGACTGAAATAATTTTTTATTACTTATATTTTGTAAAAAAAAAAACGGTTTCCCTGTTTTTATTCAATTTATCATTATCAGGTGAAGAATATAAATGAGTCATCCATCCGCTGACAAGCCCTGATCAAAAGCGATCCTCTTTCACTGTACAAAACAGCGTTTATGTCCCCAAAAATTTAGTTGGCAGCTACACTGTCGCTTTTAGGTTAAAAGGTGACAGTTAATAGTTTTAACCAATGGAAGGCAAGTGCCACTAAAACTAAAGTAGGATACTTATTAATACCAATAATGCAACTTTGATTTTGTGTATCAAAAAATATACTCATATGTCTACGATAGGTTTTTACCTATCGAATAACATTTCGAGAGAAGGTATCTGATCGACTACTCCTTATGGGGTGCCATAATCGCAAATTTCGATGTGAGCTATTTGATACACCCACGAGTATGTAGGAAATATCAAAAGGATATTTCAGCTACAGATAAAATGTCCTTACACATGGGATTCTGTATAATTTCAAATTGATAGGTCACTTAAGGTCGAGGATTACCAGAGATCCTATCGGGTACCACTGGAGTCTTAAAAGTTTCACAAAGAGATTCTTTTTATACAAAGGGATACTTTTATCGCAAAAGATAAATTTTTTTGAGGTAATCGAAATGGATGATATGGATGAGAAGGAAGAAAAGAACACGCAGAGAAAAAAGATGATTAATGAATGGTCACTACGACCATTTTTATTCATACTTGCCTAATATGTTTACCCTCATAAATTAATTATAGTCTTAATATAACTTACAAAATTGTTTTTTGCCCTTAACATTTTTAAATCCACTATAATAATATTATATGGTGGTTTACACCTAAAAAGTTACTCGGATCTAGCTAAACATATTAATTATTTGATATGTTTGCTACTATAATATATATATTTTCAACTATACAACTAAAATCATAATATGAGTTGAACACAAAAGGTATGTTTAATACCATAATTTTTGTTTGCTTGAAAACACATTCTCTTGAGGAGCAAACATTTATTGTCAAACCAAACAGTGTGTGCTTATAAAAAAATTACATTTTCTCCGTCCGCGAGCGTCAGTTAATCAGGAAACATGAATGTTGACAGAATAATTAAAACATTTTTCGGGGAGAAAAATGCCATGCTGCCTTGCAAAACTAACGAAATTAATTATTATACGTTTATTGAAACAGGTAAGTTATTTTAATATAATTATAAAAACATTTATACACTTACTTTGTCTTTCTTGCAGCCAAAAAAAAAAAACCCTATAACATTGAAACCGGCATATAAATTTTGACACATAATTTTGTCATTAGCCCCGAATTTTTTTCAAAAACTATTCAACATTATATTTATATATGACGTAGATTTCATAAAATAAATAAAAGGTAAGTTTGTGTTTGACTTTTTTAGAAGTCTTAAGTGAACGGATAAAAATATTGAAAAGTGTTATTGAATGCTGAAGTAAAGCTACATAGAATTCTTATTTTTTTGGATATATTTACACCACACAACGTAATATAAAATTTATAAATTAAAACACACACACATGTATATAAATATGTGTATTTTATTTTATTTTTGGTATGTGCTATATTTTATTTATTATATGTATTTGTAAAAAAAACATACATTTTTTAAAATTAAATTTTTATTTGTTTTATTGTAAGAACCATATAAAATGTTGAAATAGACATTTTGCATGGTGTTGGGAAATATAGAAAAATGGTTTGAAAGATCGTGCGCATTTTTCTTCTGAACATAATATTATGTTTGAGACAAAAATTATATAAAAACATTATGACTGAACATATATTGTTGCTTAAGTCGTGTTTGACACAATCATAACCACAAACATTAATGATAGTTTGCGATTGTGATTGTATCAACCATGTTTTTTCTTTGCGTGAAGGTGAAGAGGAAGAAGAGCGTAGAAATAGGGTGAGGAGGAAGAGGATTTTAAGGATGAAGAAAAGGAGGATTCGAAGTATGAAGAATTGGATATGATAAATGAAGAATATAGATCGAATGCACACGTCTCAGAATGAATAAATAAAGAATGTGTACACTCCCCAAGGCCCAAAAATGGACGAATGAACAATGAGGGTTGCCCTCGCTCATGAATGAAGAATTAAAGTGGAGAATGCAAAATAAAAAAAGTGGATGAAAAAGAAGAAAAATACTACTCTCATAAATATGTACTTTTCACAAAAGATTACTTTTTTTATAAAAATATATTTTTTCACGAAACGTTCTATTGGAAATAACGTGGTGGTTGTAGTTTAAACCCAAAATCGCGGGAAGGCTGATTTCTCACTCCTTGTGGGAAAGTTCTGACTCCTAGACGGATCATCCCTAGGTGGTGTTGCTATCCAAAATACATTTCGTCAACTAAAATGCAAAGGGGCCTAACAACACTTTATTTTTACAGGAGAAGTAAAAAATTTTTTATTTATTGATGATGATTTCCTGTACAACAGAACTAAGTCTTATAATTACAGTGAATGATTTTGTATGTGCACAAATAAGTTTCCAAATTTAATAAAGTTACACAGGAAAAAATAATAATTTTCTCCAATCACCAAATTCATAATATCAAGCAAACAATTTGTTGATTTTGCACCTATTAACAAAATGATTATATTGATTAATAAAAATTGTAAAATTCTGAATATTTTTTTCAATAAATGATATTTTTAATTTTAATTAAAAAATTGATCAAACAACTTTGCCATTTCAAACAATGTGTTAATTTATTTAATTAAATATTGACAATTCCTAACCACAATTCAACATGTTTAAATTATTTAATTTTAAACGAAGAAAGTCAACTAAGATTTTTTGTTATTCAATTAAAATTTTAATTGAAAATTTATTTCAAAACAACTAAAATGTTAATTAAATCAATATTAAATTTTTAATTTTCATTCAACTAAAAAAATAATTGATTCAATTATCACATTAATAAAATTTAAACAGTTTTTAAACCATTTTTCTGTTTAAACTTAACTTAAGATTAATAAAAAAATATATGTTTATAAACATTTTATAATTAAAATTAAATATAATAAATAAAAAAATTAAAAAAAAAAGAATTTACAAAATAATTAACTACAAGGTGTACTTGGCGTTTGAATTTCTTTAATAAAGTCGCATTTTCATACTTACAAAATTATTTGTGAATATAAAGTTCAATAAAACGAACAAAAGTCCATCAAAATCTCTATTTTGGTTTTTTTTTTTTTTATTACGCAATTTTGCATTTTAGATGACGATATGTTATTCTATTCTTATGCAGCAGAGGTTAAATAGCTCACGCTTCTAAGCAAGGGGTGAGTGTATAATTTTTCCAGATTGTACACTCAAATTGCTACCTGTGTGTGTTGGTTGTTCTTACACACAGGGGCGGATGGTAAACGCATTGTTTACTCAGCCAGTGGTTAAGACCATCTTGAGATTATACCAACAAGGCAGGTGTTTAAGTACATATTTTCTACTCATATGTTTTCGAAATCGAGTACATCGGTCTTTAAAAGCAAGATTCAAATAAATGGGAATTTTTGGACCCCGATTTAAAGGAATTCAGATTGGGTTTGGAAAATTTATCTTTTTTGAGTTAAAACTTTCTGTTCTTTTCCTTAGTTTAGAAGCAAAGCTATTTCCAACTTTTGGCAAGTAAATCAATATGCATATTTCTATAGATTATCAAGTTTATATTTATAATTTTTATTTAATTTATTTAGAAGTATAAACTCTAAAACTGAATAGTTTTTGATTGTTTATAGAAAATTGGGAGTTTCCGAAATATAAAGTACACATTTACTAAAAAGTGTACTTAATAACGAATGGGCGAAAAATTTCAATAGTATTTACGATGCGTTCACTTTGAACCGGGTCGATATCGACATTTTGTGGATTAATTGAACGAAAAAGTGACATAATTTTGCATTTTAAATCACCATTAAAAAAATTCACTGTTGTCACTTTTGCTAAATTCAATTGTTTATTTATTTTTATTTATAAAAGGCTTAAATGATAACAACTTTTACTTGAATTACCCGCTATTCTTTGCTATTACATATTTAGTTTAAAAATTACCTCTTCCGTTTCGTTTTCAATTTTTTGCGCATTTGGATTGTTAATTTCATTATCCATTAGTTGTTTAAATATAAAAAAACAACAAAAAACTAAATGCACTTTATTTGACACGCCCGTAAACTCATTAATTAGTTTCTAAAATTTTTATTTTTTGTATTTCAAGTATTCAAGTGTTCTACAACAAGCAAATAATTTTGAACTTTTCTCAAATGCAATTAGTTAATTTATTATATTTTTCACTATATTTATTGTTCATTTCACTGTTTTCCCTTCGTCCTCAAATAATTCCAAAATACTAAACAATTCGATAAAACTGTCTTACCAAAGAACCAACAACCAAACAAACTACCACCTTTCAATATTTTTAAGCTGTTTTTTTATTGTTTAACTAGTAGGTGATAACAAAAATAGCCGCAGCTAACAATATTTAAGAGAATTTCTGCCAACGTTTTACTAAGTGAGAATTAAGAGCCGAATTTCATGCCACTCCAGCTGTTTTTTTTTTTTGCTCTTTATCGATAGAAAATGTTAATAGTTTGATAAGATAAGATTAAAATGATATATGTATTTGGAAAAGCACTCGTGTGCTGCCTATATATGACTTACAGTCTTATAATAGATTTTTTATATTTTATTCAATTAATTTTATTTTTCAACTTTTAGATTACAGAAACTACTTAATCTGGCTGTATGTATGTATGAAATTGTTTTTGCAGTTTTAATTTGATTTTTTTTTCAGGGAGTGTTAACTGTCTTTATAACTTTTTAATCGTTACAACATTTTTTGCTGAAATTTTTTTCTTATTAAACTACATATTTGCTTTAATTTTAGCATTAAAAACTTTCCCTAAAAGTAAAAAGAGGAAAAAGGTAGCTCCTACTTGTTAAAGGAGTGGCATACAATTAAACTGGTTAACAAACAATTAACAAATTGTCTACAGATTTTCTGTGACGAAAAAGTCTCTAAAACGCAAGCGCTTTATCATCACTGTAAATCATGAATTTTGCAAAAAACTACACAGAAAAAAATAAAAATTGATTTTAATCAAAAAAATTTGTAATATTAATTAAAAAATTAATTTAATTTGCACCAGTAAAAAAATTAATGGCCATTTTCTTATTAGCAATATATCTTTTTTCTCAAAAAAAACTGCACATTAAAGAAATTTGATTTTCTCAATGCCTCATTTGCTTCTATTCTGTCACAAAGCTAACCGGCACTCAGCTGTCAATTATTTATTTGCCGTACAAATAAATTCAATCAGCTGACTCCCAACTTTTTACATGTATTTTGAGAGGTGTTGCCAACTGAAAACAATGTTTTTTGTCGGTATATTGAGAAAACCAAAATCGTGAACAATCAGTTTATCGGTCTAATACATTTATGTCGACATTAAGTAACAGGCACTTTGTCGATACATTGAGAAAATGGCCATAATAGTATCAATTAAACGTTTAATTTACTTGATTAAACGTTTATATCACTTATTTTTTGAAATTTTTAATAAAACGGATTTTATTTTTAATTAATGCTTTAATTGGTTAACACTTTTGGAGAATTTTTTCTGTGTAGGTGCAAAAGAAAATTTCTAAAAAAATGTATGTACAGGTTGGCCCAAAATTACCGAAGGGGTTTGAATTGCTTATAACTTTAATTATTATAATTTTTTCTTTTCTTTTCAGTATTTTGTAACGAAGACTTGGCTGGAGCAGTACTCAATTGAACAACGTGCCCAAATTGTTGAGCTTTATTTTTCAAATTAACGATCCATACGGGACATCTTTGGTGAACGAATTATTTCGCGTACAAATGATTTTAATTGACCTCCGCGTTCACCGGATTTAACCGCCCCAGACTGTTTTCTTTTCAATATTTTGTAACGAAGACTTGGCTGGAGCAGTACTCAATTGAACAACGTGCCCAAATTGTTGAGCTTTATTTTTCAAATTAACGATCCATACGGGACATCTTTGGTGAACGAATTATTTCGCGTACAAATGATTTTAATTGACCTCCGCGTTCACCGGATTTAACCGCCCCAGACTGTTTTCTTTTCAGTATTTTGTAACGAAGACTTGGCTGGAGCAGTACTCAATTGAACAACGTGCCCAAATTGTTGAGCTTTATTTTTCAAATTAACGATCCATACGGGACATCTTTGGTGAACGAATTATTTCGCGTACAAATGATTTTAATTGACCTCCGCGTTCACCGGATTTAACCGCCCCAGACTGTTTTCTTTGGGGTTATTTGAAAGGAAAAGTCTACATTAATAAGCCTACAACCATCCAGCAATTAAAAACGCGACGCGAGATTATACGCGACGAAATAAACAACATAACACCTGAAGTTTTGCGAAAGGTTATGGAAAATGTGTTGGAAAGAGCACGGATTTGCGAAGCAGAAAATGGCCACCACTCGCGAGATATTATTTTTCATAACTAAACTAACAATATTCCCCATTTATATACTGTATTAAAAAAAAAATTAATAATTATTTCTTACATTAAAAGTTATAAAGAATTCAAACCCCTTCGCTAATTTTGGGCCACCCTGTATAAGAGAATTTTTTGCAGAAAACTAGTTTTATTTTATAAAATTTCGTACAAAAAATAATCTTCTGTATTAAATTCCAAGTATAAGACAATTATTTTTAGAACATTTTTGTGGATAATTATAACTTTCCTTTATACAATTTTGTACACAATTTTCTTATAGAATTTTCTCGTCCATAAATATATTTTCTGTAAAAAAATTTGTGTACAAGATAAGTCTTTCAGAAAATATAGTGTGCAAGAGAAATTTCTATACTCTTTAACTGCAGGAAAAAAGTATTCTTGCCATTTTTTTAGCAGTAGATTTTTAATAAAAAAAAACTTTGTATAGAGTAGAATTTAATAAAAGATCAACTGCAATAAAATAAATTCTGTATAGGAGTGATTTTTACTCAAAGTATTTGATGTACAATTATTTCAAAACTGCTGTTGTAGTTTATACAGAAAATTTTCTCTTGAAAACATTCTTAAATAATTTTCTAAAATATATTGATAAAAATGTTTTCCTTAAAAAATTAGTATAAGATTGATTTCTAAAACTTTCTGTGTAAGACTATTTAAAAAAAAATTCTATATAAGACTATATAAGAAATTATAAAAAAATTCTATATAAGAAAATTTTCTGTATAAGTCTATTTTCTACTCTTTAAAAAACTATTAAGTGTAGAAAATTTTCTGTACAAAATTATTGTCCGTATATCAATTTTCTTTAAAAGAAATGATCTCTACATATAAATTCATTTTTTGTAAAAAGAATTTTTATATAAAATCAGTTTGCTGTGCAAGTGGTTTTTTTATGAGACTACACAAATTCATTTTCTATAAAAAATTTTCACTATACAACTATTGTTAGTAGATAATTTTCTATATAAAATTTTTCTCAAGTGTAAATAGAAACTTTTCTGTATAAGACTCTTGCCTATAAAAAGTTGCATGTATAAGACTTTTATTTAAGGCTAAATTAACCTATTAGACAGTTTTCAATATACACAAAAAACACCATTGTTCTGCCAACTGATTTTAAAGAGATATACGTGTATCGGCGTTTTAAAAGTTTACATCTGAAACTCATTTTACAACTTATTTAAAGTTGCACCCCTGTGTAGTAATAAAAGGTAGAAAATCATCTAATACTTAGGTTTTTGGTATATAGCGCCTTCAGAGCATTTATTTAGAACATTACAAGCAACATTTTGTTTGTATGCATTGTAATTTTTTTTTTTTTTAATTGCAAATAATATCCTTAAAACAGGGATGTATGTAGTTAAAATATTTTAAGTAGCTGAAAGGAAAAAAATAATGCAACAAAAAAAAAAAAGAGTATGAGTGCTGGTGATTATAATCACCGGTCGGCAAAAAAAAGGTTAATACGAGAAATAAGCAAGAACTTTAAAGTTGCTTTAAGGGTTAATTATATACTTATGACAGCATGGCGATAAAATATCTCAGAAAAATTATGTTAGAACAAGACCAAAACTAAGAAAAGCAAATGAAAAACCGTTTTGACACTTTAAACACGCAGTCTTCTTTCAAAGTAAAATTTGAGTGATTTAATAAATACAAATTTTGCAAAAAAAAAAAAAAATCAGAAAATTTGAAAGGATTTAGAAAATGTTTAATTATTCCGAAAAATACGACCTGTTGTGTTACCTGAACAAAGAGTAAATTTATTCAATAGAAAAGTGGAAGATATCTATAAAATGTATTTTGAATTGGAAGTTGTTTCCGATGAACTGTGGATGCCTTAGCTTGGCGTCGAAATTGTTACAATGGATTAATGCTTTGATTTAGAGGTTGTTCAGATATTATTAACCCTTAAACCACCTTTTAAGTTTTTCCTTATTTCTGGTATTCAAGTTGAATTTTAGGCTTAAGTGTGTTCGGAGACCTATAGTATAATTTCATGACAAATATTTTCGCAGAATATTTTATTTACATAGATCCCTGTTATAAATGGGATTTTTGCTTTTATTCAAAAAAATTCCAAAAATACCCATTTTCAGAAGAGTTAGAGGAAAAATGTATACCAATAAAATGTTGCTTGTAATGCTTTTAATAAATCTTCTGAATACACTATATACCAAATATATAAGTATCACACGATTTTCTACGTTTTTTTTTTACTACACAAGAGTGCAACTTTAAATGAGTTTCAGATGTAAACTTTTAAAACGCCGACATACGTATCCCTTTTTATAAACCCCTCTACAGGAATCCGTTAGTAGAACATTGTTATTTTGAAAAAAATTTAATTTTGTTGTACAGTGTTATTTGTAATGTATTTTATAACAATTGTTACAAAATTTGCACCAACTGCAATGGCAAGTTTACTACATCTTTTGTATAACATGTAGCTTTTTCTACATTTAAATTAAATTTTTATGTTTGGACTCTTTTTTATTTATGGACGTTAGCAAGTGTAGTTCAATTTTAATTAGGATGTCGAAAATGTTCGTTGCTGTTTTTAGCACATTGACCCAATTCACCCACCATGGATGATGGCACACTCACAAAATGCGTTTAAAAGCTTAAATTTAATGCAGCTCTGTCGTTCAGTAAGTAATTGGATAATAAAAGAAACTAAATAAAATAAAGATCCCTAAATTTAATAAACAAAAAAAAAAAAAAAAAACAAAACAATCAATTTCTCTTAACAACTACCTCTCTTAAATACTCTCTTAAAGTTTTAAGCAAATAATGTGAGAGAATGTGAAATTTATTAAAGTCATTAACACAAAATTGTTTACCGAAAACAAAAGAAAAAAATTCCAATGACTCATAAAATTTACTGATAAAAATGTTCAACAAAAATTAATGAAACCTTTTTACAACAAAAATATTTTTATTAAAATAAAACTAAAAACGACATCAATTTTTATTGTTAACAGAGACAGTATAATTTTTGTTGTTGTAACCTTTTTTTTTTTTAATTTTTATTATAATTAAAAAAGCAAAAAATGTAAACAAAATGTTTTTTCCAATACACAACACACTATTTGATTTGTTTCCTCCAATTTGAATGGATAAGTCTGCAATCGTGTACGTGTGTAATGAATTAGAATTTAGCAAATATTGGTATAGTTAGTTATTCTGCTATAAATTGTGGAAATATGTACATAAAACATGGTATGTATTACATACATACAATAAATTTTGTTTGAAATTTGCATGTTTTGAAAACAAAAATTTTTTCAATTTATTTTTTGATTTGGGGAATTTCAATACAAGTGCTGAATCTAAAAAAGGTATTTTCTTAAAGCCCACACAAAGATTCTCTTAAGTTGTTTTTAATATGATGACACCTTTATTTAACTAAATAAAGAATCATTTTAAAAACGTAATTTCAAAAATAAACGCTTACACGTAATTAAAGTAAATAATAAAAAAAAAAAAATGCAAACAGCAGCTACAGATTTATGTTTGTAAAAACAAGTATATATATTTTATAGAATTTTTAAAAAAGTATACCTACTAACCATTTTCTAATAAGAGATTTTTATAAAAAAAATTTAACTTGTATTTGACTGTTTTCTATTGACAACTTTTCTGTATAAGACTATTTCCTGTAAAATATTTTCTATATAAGAAAGTTTTCTATAAAAAATTCTATATAAGACAATTTTCAAAAGAAATTTTTCAGTATAAAAGGGTTTTTCATAGAGAATTATCCGTATAAGACTATTGTTTTTAATAGAATTTTCTTGCATTAGACGAAATTATATAAATAATTTTCTGTATATATTGAACATTTTTTGTATACGATAAGTTTTTAATAACAATTTATTTTGTATATAAAATTATCTGTATTAGCCTATTTTTAATATAGCCTATTTAATATTATTATCTGTATAAGATTTTTTTCTATTACTGGTTTTTTGTAGAAAACGATTTTCTATACAAAAAAAAATTTTATAAGACGATTTTCTATACAAAATTATTTGAAAAAGACAATTTTATATAGACAATTTTACTACAGATAGATACATATACCCCCATATTCATAAAAAATATTTTTGATTAATAAAAGATTTATTAAACAAATTTTCATAGAAAATTCGTTTCATAAGCCTAAAATATGTTTTATGAATATGGGGGATATATTAGTATTGTGGTTATTTTATTGAACTGTTAATGGTTTTTAATCCAAATTTAGATATTTTTAATTAGGCTTAAGTTCATTGAATTTAATTTTCATTAAATTATTTTTATGAAGACAGGAATTTTACAACATGAAATTAATTAAAATTTTATTGATAACTTTTCATTCTTCACTGCGCTGAGATTTGAACTCAGGCTTTCACGGACAGGTTTCCCAGACTTGTTTCGCTTGTAACCACACAATCTCGTCAGTGGGGTTTGCCGTTTTATTGGGGATATTCTATAAAACGTTTTATGTATAAGAGAATTTTCTACAGAATTTTTTGTATAAGAGAATTTTTTATATCAGAATCAGTGTGGACAGGTCTAAAAATTCGGAACTAAATACATTTCGGTGACTTATTTTGTAACGAAATGGAAAAAACGGATATATTTAAGCAAGTGGCTAGATTTTATTAAAGCATCTGATACATATAAATATGTAGCACAGGTTGTTGAGCTTAAATTTTAAATTTAAGGGTGCTGCAAGTCTCTGATATATGCAAAACGATTTATTTCCATGATATACAAAATTTTTTAGAATATTTTATTTTTTAAAGTTTAAGAAAAGTGGAAGCTTTAAAATAATTTTTTTTTCAGCAGTTAAGAGCAAACAATTTTTTCAAACATTTACACCATTGAATTTTTATCCAAATACAAAGTGAAATTTCCTCGTACTTTTATATCGTAATATCAAATGGCAAATAATAAATGCAATCGATATGATAAGGGCATTTCCAATATTCTCTGAATATTGTATTTTTTTAACAAGACAGGTAAGATGTTTCTTAACAAAGCAATTATCCATTTTCATGCGAAATTTCATTTTGGGTACAACTATTTTTAGTCAAAATTTATTGTAATTAATACATTTTTTTTGTAAAATCAATAAAACTATTCCTCCAAATTTTTAAAATAAACAATGCTAAAAAGCTAAAAATAATTTCCAAAAATGCTAAATAAAATGCCAACTGCTAAAAAAAAATTTTTGCAGCTAAATAGAAATTTGTAATGCTAAATATAGCAGCAAAAATGGCCACACTGATCAGAATGTTTCCTGCATGAAAGAATTTTCTGTAGAAAACTGCCCGTATAAGAGATATTTTTTGGTGAAAATTTTCTGTATGAGACAATTTTGTATAAAGATTTTTATATTTTCTTTTTAATTTTTTTATGTTCTTTATTCCAACAGGTAAAAAGGGTATACGGCCTGTATAAGAGATTTTTTTGGTGCAAATTTTCTGTATGAGACAATTTTGTATAAAAGATTTTCAAATTTAGAAAATTAATTTCTTTTTAAAATAGTTTTATGTACTTTATTATACCAGGTCAAGGGAGCATACATGAGGGTAATGAATTTTTGCAAATATCAAAAATTACATGGCTTAGCCGTGTAGACCTTATCAAATATTAAGAAACACGATGTTACTTTTTCGCGATCGGTAAAAAAAAATTCGAGCACCAAGCCAAATGAAGTTTTGAATTAATATAGTTTCTTAATTTTTATAAAAGTGTAACATGGTACTAAAAAATTAATTGCATTGTTTCTGTTATTTACTTATACTTTCATCAACAAAACATATTTCCCGAAATTCTGAAGATATATAGAATGACATCATCGCGAAATATTTACATAAGTTATTTGGAAAATGTTAGAAAATAATTTTATCTTTGTAACACAAGAATTAGATTCTTACTAGCAGTGTGACCAGATCTTAAACATGTTTACAGCTAAATCTGTCATTAGACAGACCAAAAAATGCTGCATATAATTTTTAAAAATGCTTAAAATAATGCTAAAAATTTTTAAAGATTTTTTTTAAAAATTGATTACCAGTATCAAATTTTGTTCGAAACTAAATACATTTTAGTGACTTATTTTTTAGCGAAATTAAAATACATAAACATATAAATATTTAAAACAAGTGGGTGGGTTTTTGTAAAACATCAGATACATATAAATAAATATGTAGCACAGTTCGTTGAGATTAAATTTTAAATTTAGAAGGCCGGCAAACTTCTGATTTCTCGTAAATTAATAAGATTTTATTTCTATGCTATACACAATTTTTTATATCATTTTATTTCTTATAGTTTAAGAAAAGTTGAAGTTTTACAATTATTATTCTTTTCAGTAGTTTAGAGCAAAAAACTTTTTCGAACATTTACTCTATAGAATTTTTATCTAAATATCGTTATATCGAAGGGCAAATAATTTTAACAATCAACAAGATGAGGGCATTTCTAATATTCCTTTTTTCCTTTCTTAACATGAGAATTATCCATTTTCATACGAAATTTAATTTGGAGTACAAATCTTTTTAATTCAAATTTATTATAACTTATAAAAAAAATTAAGTAAAATCAATAAAAATATTCGTCAAAATTTTTAAAAAAATGTTAAGAAAATGCCAAGTGCTAAACAAAAATTGTGTAGCTAAATACATACTTTAAATGCTAAATTTAGCTGCAAAAATGGCAAAATGGCCACGCTGCTTACAAGTTCTAATTTCTGAGACAAGTTTCCCCAAAAATGATTTTTCGTGCTTAAATGATTCACTTAAAACCTTCAGAAAGGCTAACGAGTGCTTGCTAAGACACTGGGTCTTAGACAAAAACATTAATATATCACACTTTATGATCGAACTATAAATGCCAACGATGTTGAAATGGGGCTTCCGAGTACCTCAGATATGATGGGAGCTAGGCTGTTGTATATTTTTATCGCATATAGTTCGGAAAAGTTTGCTATTAAAATTCCGCCAGATCGGTCTAAGAATGACTGAGATATAGGCAAAACACCAGGCCTGCCTCTAATTTTTACCCATAAATCTTTACTTTTTGCAACATCTTTACCCAGCAAAAACTAGGTAATGACTTGAAAATACTGAACAACTTACTTTTCAATGACTACTTCATACCATCTGCATTACATAGAAGTAGTTAAGTAATGGTTGTCCTATAATCTGATACATAAGCACTTGTTTTAGAGTTGATTAACGAAATTTATAATTAATTCATAATAAAATACATTTAAGGTTTTATTTATTCAAATCTAATACAAATTGATTTTAAATACATATTTGTTCTAACAATTTGTGTTTTTTAATTAATTTGTTAAAAATGAATAAGAATTTAAATAGGAAAAATTTAAATACTTACTGCCAGGCCCACAATGTGGACAAGCAGATTTCTTTCGCATTCTTATATTGAAAACAATAATAAAAAATTTAAATTTGCTTTTGTTTTCAATATAAATATAAGAAAGAAATATATTTAAGTTTTTATCGACCTTTTCCTTATTTTATTATTGATTTGTTTAGAAAATTCTAAATCGGGCTTATTAAGGTCATGTATTCTATGAAAATAAAAGATTATTTCATAATTTTTTCCGACGTTTCGTTGGAGATTCCCAACATCATCAGGGATATTTTATTAAATATATAATATTTCGTCAATAGTTTTGCATTTTGAATATTTAACACACATTCTGTTTTACATAAACACAACATAAAACATAAATTTAATTAAACAAAACAAATGCAAAAATATAAATAAAATAAAAAATATCAAAGCATAATTAAATTGTATTAAACTAAGTATCACAGAAACAGAACTAAACTGAATGTTCTTGTGGACATTGTGGGCCTGGCAGATTGATTTTGATATGTATTTTATAATTAAAATTTTGAATAAAAACTACACTAATCAATCAACATTTTAACGATATCGTCTAGGTGATATAACTTATAATATATGATATCGATCTTGTATCATAAACGAAAGTATTTAAATTGTACATTTCCTTATAATATCGTTTTCCCATGAAAATATCAAATCGTTTTTGCAATCATATTGTTCTCTGGTTTATTGGGTATGAATATGTCCTTGATGCAGGGTAGTAAAATTTTGCATTAGAAAGCAAATTAAATTAAAGACATAAATTGTTTGACAAATTCAGTTTTGTTGATAACAATGTGAAGTATCTATTTGTAAGCGTACGTGGTAATGACTTATTTAACTCCCTATTTGTAAGCGAATGCGGTAATGACTTATTTAACTCCCTATTTGTACGCGAATGTGGTAATGACTTATTTAACTCCCTATATGTAAGCGAGGGTGGTAAGTACTTGCCTCCAATGACATCACCCGTGTTAAAATAATGAGTTAAAATGCCAATGCATAAGTGGTGAGGAGTAGTTGTATTAGTTTTTTAACTCATTACTTTGCAATGTTAGTTTTTGCTGGGTAGATATGAACTTAGGGTCTATGAAATAACTCCCAAGAAATAAGTCTCACTTTTAAAAACGTGGGAGTTATTTCGTTTTTAAAAGTGGGACTTATTTCGTCAATTGATGGGACTTATTTCGTTACGCGTTTTTATTTTAAGTGGGACTTATTTCGTTTTGAGTGGGAATAAATTCGTTTTGTAAAGTGGGAGTTATTTCATACCCCTAAATTTATATTTTGGTGGGATTTATTTCGTTTTAAGTGGGACTTATTTCATTTTCATTATTTTGCATTTTAAGTGAATGGTTAATAATTTTTGCCGTTATTTGTTACTCTTCACGTTGTTTCTCATTGAATTTCATAATGTCCTATTTGTTGCTTTTTGAAAAAAATTTATTGTATTGTAGAATGCACATTTCGGATAGCTTCCAACTACTTACCGAAGATTTAGGAAAATTGAACGCTTTAGATAGATTCAAATCATATATAAAATATTTTGAGAATCAATGGATGCAAAAGGTACAATATTCCTTTTTACATAAAAGGTGTTATGATTTCATTTTCATTATTACAGATCGGTCCACATAACTTTTCAGTTTTCGATTCTGAAATCCGCACTACGTCTGCAATAGAAGCTTACAATAGCGTCATAGGAAAAAGCATTCCAAAGAAGGCTCCTTTTTTCAAATTTGTAGCAATTTTACAGATGCAAGAATTTGAAAAAGTAAGAAAATTTGAACTATTGATTGAACCAATGGTAGTGCGGGAAAAAAGCGTATTAAAAAGTCCTGTGTTTTGAAAGCAGATATGATTTCGAAATTCAAGAATGATCTCTTACAAGGTACTATAACTCCTTCTAAATTCCTTGACCAACTGGTGTTATCAAAAAATAATTTAATTGTACAAATGGAGCCTGATGAAGATCTTTTTGAAGAATTATCATATTTGGAAGAGGACATTGAAGACGAGTCGTTAAACCATATTGAAACCAATCAGAATACAATTAATAATAATATGTGCGTGGTTTGTTTCATAAAGCAGCCAAATATCTTATTTTTTCCTTGTAAGCACTTGAAAATTTGCAGTGAATGCTGTCTTACAATGCAAACTCACAAAATTGATCAAACCAGTAAACTAGTATGTCCATTCTGTCGTGCAGAAGTTCATGAAACCCTTCAAATATTTATCTGATAAATAAATGATTTTTTTATGGAGGAGTGCGATAGAGCCATGAAATATAAGGCCATTATGGCTTTATTTCTCATTTTCTTAACATTTCGTAAAAGGGACAACTATAATTTTTTGTCCTTATCTCTCATGGCTCTCCTTTTTTGTTATTAATTACTTTATACTTACTATAATAAAAAAACTTTAAAGAAATGTGTACAAATAGGTACCGAACTTAACTACTGGAAAAACAGTATTAAAAAAAATTGTTGACGTAATTACGTATGTATGTGTTTTATTATATTTTTAGTAGGAAATTGGAATTCGAGTTCCACGTTTTCTAATATCACCATTACAAAATACAACTAATCCCAATGCCACGTTAAAACTATAATACCGTCTACCATGCACTGGATCTTCAAGCCATTTATAAAGGTCGATAATTTTAATCTGATGGTCCTTCCGAAACGGTTTCCATCTTAATAATAAGAACAATTGATCTGTACTTAATCCATTTACGAATCCAAACGTTGTTACTAGTAGGCGTTCTCTATACGTTCCTTGACCGAAAAAAGAATTAATAATAAATTCTGGAACTCTATCAAAATTCGTAATATCCATTCCATTAAGAAGCCTTCTGCAAGCTTGCATACGATTTTTCTTTATTATTCCTCTGCTTTGATTATTCATATTATTCGACGTGTTTTTTCGAAGAGCCAAATACTTCTTATTTGAAATCGCATTAAACAGTGAAAAAGTGGGACTTATTTCGTTTATGAAAGTTGGACTTAATTGATTTAAGAAATATATTATTCAAGGGGGAGTTTTTTCATTTTGAGTGGGAGTTATTTCATTTCAAGTAAATTTTTATATCATTTCATTTTGGTGGGACTTATTTCGCTTTCAAAAGTGGGACTTATTTCGTGGGAGTTATTTCATTTTTTTAAGCAATTTTTGGTGGGACTTATTTCGTTTTTAAAAGTGGGACTTATTTCGTGGGAGTTATTTCATAGACCCATGAACTTAATCTATTTAAATCAGCGAAATCGACCTATTATTTGAGCAAACTCTCATACCAATATGCTCACAGAATAAGGATTTTTGAAACGATAGCGTTTAAAATATATGAGTTAGGGCTTTTCAATACTATGGTAAAGGGTATATAAAATTCCGTATATAAAATTAGCACTTTCACTTCTGTTTTAAATAAATTCATAGGAAAACTCATGGTGCACTTTTTTCAATTACGTATAAAATTTTTTATTAGGATTTTATTTTACTAATGGGGTTTCTTTTATCAAAATTTATTTATTTCAACATTTAAATACACATAATGATAATAATAACACATAATGATAATAATAATAATAAAAAACTAGTTAATAATAAAAAATAGCAAAAATAACAATAAACATAAATTAAGTCTTTAAGAAGGAATTTCATTATTGAGCACTTTAAGCAAGAGCTTTGAAAAGAAGGGTCGTCTTCGTTTGGTTTATTCTCCAGTGAGTTTATCTTTTCCTAAAAAGTGTGTGTGTGTTTGTGAGAATGTGTTGGGTTCGGGTATCTATAGAGTCATTTAAATTTACACAATTTAAATGAATTACTACAGAATGCTGGTTGTTGCAGCAACAAGTTTATAAAGTCAAAGTTCAATGGCTTTACCATCAAGTTTAAGTAAAGATGGAATAAATGATTATTTTTATTACAATGATGACGATCATCATGATGCTTTTCGGTTTTCTGGTCAACACAATTTACGAAAACGTTTATTAAAGTAATTATAAAGCAAAATATTTAAAAAAAATAAAATTTTTATATACTACTTAAAACTAATGGTCTTAACAAAACAGCATGATGTCACTAAAACAATAAAAAGATCTTCAAAGAGTTTGATTCAACAAAAAATTGTAAAATCACTATGACTTTTGGAAGCCAAATGTTGGATAGTTCAATACACCTCAAAATGTGTTAAACCACAACGCAAATTTGAAAAGAAAAATCATTTTTTTTTTTTTTCAATTAAAAATATTTACCACCATCAAATTATATTAAAAAAAAAAAATCTTAATTTGAATGCGGTTTTTATTCGAATATAAATTTATTATTTTTCATTTCTTCATTACTTCATTTAATAGTAATTTTTTTTTAATGTTCATTAAAAATATGTATGTATGTATATAAAAATATTGTTATTGCTGTATTGAAAACGCTTTACGAACCACTTTTTATTTTAGACGATAATATTAAGATTACCATAATAACGATTATTAATATTTGTGCAAAATTTTGAAAAGACAACGTAAAAGAGTTGTATGTTCTCTGTTTATTTTGTGAAGAAGTTTCGAAATGTTTGTCCAAAAATTTTTTTACAATTGCAAAAGTGTTTGAGTTTCACTTATTTCGCACGCAACAGCTAATCAGTTTCATCTAATTTGAATTTGTTTAATGATAAAAATTTATAAAAATAAGCAGTAAATATTTAATACTATATGAGAAGATTATGTTTAATGGGGACGGCAAACTTCAGTCCTTACAGCGGTCAGTTTGTGATACCCGGAGCCAGTGATCAGTGTTAGATCTACATTAATAATAAGGCATCACTGCAACCTCCAAATTATATTAATACCTTACCTAATATGACTAAGAGCGGGACTTTGGAATAGAAAGTAAAGTATCGTCTCTTCTCCGTCATCATTCCGCCAACTCCTACAGTAAAGCTTGCCAGATCGAAATCGGCAAAAAGCTTGACATTTAAAAAAAAAGCTTGATTTTACTTGACAACTAAAAATTCGGTTAAATTGACGAAAACACTTATACATTTTTTTTTACTCTACATTACAAAAATGAAAAAGTTTGTATATTAAATACGAAAAACACAGCCGGTTAGTGTTTATTATCCATATTTCACATTATTTTAAATTTAATATTTATTAAAAAAAATAAACTTTGGCCAAATATTTTTTTCCTAAATGCCAATATTTTATTTTTTAACTATTCCAGTCATATCGCCAGGTACCAGTTTTTGGAGCCTTATCCACAAGTCCTCGGTCGACGTAGGCCTTCGTATAGGAAGGCGAGAGCTTCCAGAATCAGCTCCAAAGTATTTTGGTCTCCATCAGTTAAGCGTCTGAGATTTTTATTGTCCTCCGCAAGTCACGTTGAGTTTTTTTCTTTGGTTGGAAAACCGCAAAAACTATAACTCAGTACCAGTGCTGCCAATTAAGCCATTTAGTGGCTAGATTTAGCCATTTTTCATCTTGTTTAGCCATGAAAAATCAATTTAGCCATTGGTCATTTTTTATCCATTTGTATTTAGGAAAATTTTTGTCAGCATTTCCACAAATTTAAACAGAGTAATAAACTTAAGATTTTTCTTCATAGAAATATTTCTGTGTAAGAAAATTTTTATAAAAAAATTTCTTTATAAGACTATTTTCTATACAATATTATCTCTAAAATCGCAAAAATTTTGAAACGATCCAGCCTCATACACCTCCCTTTTTATATACCGCATACCTTGAGGTCCACTTATCTTTACCAGAAATACTCTTAATATCAGGAATATCAATGTTTAGTTTTATAAAACTTTAATTGAAAATCTTCATAGATTTCAATTTAACTTGTTTCCAGTGTAATTTTTCAAGAACTTTTTCACTGAAAGTGCCTTTTTATTAGTAATTTACTGTAGAAGCGTGTTTTTATAGAACATTTTATGTAAATATGAATGTCTCTTTAGAAAATTTTCTATTTACTAGTTAACTATTTTCTGCAGAAAATTTTCTTTATAAGCCTATTCTATGAAAAAAAAAAAACTTTAAAACCATTTTTTATAAAAAATTTTCTATATTGTTTTTTTTTTAAATTAAACTTTCTGTTGAAGAGCATTTTCTTTTAAAATAAATTCTGTACAGGTGTTGTCTTAAACAAGGTTTAATGTCATTCTTAAGGGTGATCCAACCAAAACGCACGATGTTAATTGTTAAAAAAAATGGTCTATAGTTCTTCGCTTATTAACGTACACTTTTTCTTTTTAATATCCTCAAAAAAAGAAGTCCAACGGTGCCAAATCACATGATCGTGGCAGCCTATTAACATCGCCACGGCGTGAGATAACACGGCCATTGAATTTCTCGCGGAAAAGAGCCATTGTTTTGTTGGCTGTGTGATAAGTGCCACGATCCTGTTGAAAAGACATATCTTCCAGGTCCATATCCTCAATTTCTGGCCACAAGAAATCCGTTATCATCTCGCGATAGCGAACACAATTTAAGGTTACTGCTTGGCCGACCTCATTTTCTAAGAAGTCAGCCATGAACCGCACATGAACCGCACCGCACAGTCACCTTTGAGGATACATCATCTTTTCAACAATCACTTGTAGATTCTCATTTTCTCAAATGCGCCAATTCTGCCTGTTCCACTGAGTTCGATTATGCTGACCAAAAAAATCACGAAGTGCCCGAAATTCGTTTTGATTTGAACGGCCATTTTTGTCTTCAACAATTTTAACGAGCTGCTCAATTGTGTACGTCTTCATGGTTGAATTTGTCAAATACTGAAACAAAGAAATGTCAAATTAAGTTGGCCAAAAAGATTGACGTTAAGGTGTAACTCACAATTAACATCATGCATTATGAGTGGACCACCCTTGTTAGTTTTTATAGAAAATAACATAATTTTTACAAAAATTTCTACTAATATTGAATGTTGTCATTTGCCTTCACCAAGTCTGAATGCAAGCCACATAATTATGATTACAACTTATATATGTTTATAAACACTACAATGATAAGAACATGTTTCGCAAAATTAAATCACCAAATATTGATAAATTTATTTTACATTTTTTTAATAACAAATGATGAATCATAAATGTCTTTCAAATGCGGATGGTTTAATTATTGGAACATGATAAATTTTATAGTAAAATAAAATGAATGTGACATAGACAGTAGTTTTCTTCTGTATATAAGGTAAACATTCATTTTTCCAACATGTTGACGATATGAAATAAACGTTTTTTTAGGGTAAATATTATTTAGTAATAGAAATTACTTACTTTTTCTATAAAATATTAAAAAAATTTTTTAATAAGATTTGAAACAATTCCACAATTTTCTTAAGTATTTAAAATATCGCAAATTTTATTTATACTACGAGTACCTATTAAATGCTTCATAAGTAAGTATATATTTAGTACATTTATTTATTAATTTCCTTGTTTGGTTATTAATTAATATTCGTATTGAATTAATTCTAAGATGTCTTGATTTTTATCACTATGCAGTAGTTGTTGGCTAAACAAATGAACTTAATAAAATTGTAAATAAATTTTTCAAAATCAAAACATGGGGAAAAAATTTTATTCATTGTGTATTGGTTTCATAAATTAGTTACGTGATAGTAAGATTTATAATAACTGACACGAGATGATGCGTCATACGGGAACAATTTCAGAAATGTTAAGAAAAAAATTGAACAACAATTTTTTTTACAATTTAGGTCAAGCGATATGATGACATATTAATTAAATTGAATTGATTAATTTTAGAATATTGTGATCAAAAACACTTGCACATACTGTAAGAAAGAAGATGATTATAAAAATGTAAAGAACTTTTTAATAAAAATTTAAATCACAATGGAGATTTAAAAAGTTTTTTTTTCCGAATTTTTTAATTTATTAATATTTAGTAGAGCGTTAAAAAAATGTGCATTCATGGTTTAAGATTATAAGATTTTAACAAAAACTTATAACATTTTAGAGATTTGTTATACCCATACCACAATAGAGAGTACTATGCGTTATTTCTGATGTGTGTAACACACAGTAAAGGTATTCACGTCAATTTTTGTTACACTTGCAACTGTGAAAAATAGCATAGTTGCACTTATTTGACGTGAGCAACCCGTTTTGTTTGCACCTTCAAATTTCCGCAATTTTTTAACAATGCACCTTCAATTTTTTAATAAATTTGAACAGTAATTTCTTGAAAAATACACAAAATTATTAATTTTATTAATTTACAATTCGCATTTTTTCCAGATAAGTAGTCCAGTACTTTTATTATTTCTTCAATTTTTTGACGCTTTTTATTTTTTAATTGTTTTATTTTTTACAAAGTTCATCTTTAAGCAAAACAATTTATAATATTTTTCAATTCAAAGAAAAAAAATGTACGTCAAAATGGAATTCCTGCGTTGTTGTTTAGTGTAGAGTTGATTTTATAAGTACTTTTTAACATTTTTTTCAACTTGGTAATGACATAATGTTGCAACATTTTTATGCTTTTACTCTGATAATCTTGCACTTACTTAGACCCTGACATTTTTGCATCGTTTGGGCGAAATAATTGTCTATGTGGTTGTTGTTTTTATGTTTTCCCCCTTGTGCTTTATCGCAAGAGTGCAACTTTTGACGTGAATACCTTCAGTGTGACCATTTTGGCATTTTTGCACCTAAATTAAGCATTTAAATTTTTTATTTGGCATTTTATTTATTTTATTTTACTTTTTATTTAGATAACAATTCTATAGTGTGAATGTTTGAAAACATTTTTTGCTTTAAATTGATAAAAAAAAAAATAGTTTTAAAACTTAAACTTTTCTTAAACTATAGGAAATAAAATGATGTAAAAAATTGTGTATAGCAGAGAAATAAGATAGTTTAAATTTTGCATGTATGAAAAGTTTGGGGCCCCCTAAATTTAAAATTTAATCTAAACTACATGAGCTGCATATTTCTATGTAACTAATGTTAAACCAAAATCTACCCACAATATAATCATTTATTTGAATTTCTTTAAAAGCTAAGTCACTACAATGTACATATTTAGTTTCGAATAAAATTTCCTATTAGTAATAAATATTTAACAAAAATCTTGAAAAGTGTAAGAAATTTTTAGACTTTTTTAAAATAATTTTTAGCTGCAAAAATTTTTAAGATCTGGACACAGTGGTAACACATAATAATATTTTCTCTAGACCCACCTTTTATTATACCCATCGACTCAGAATCACTTTCTGCTTCGATATAATATTATGTTCACACTTATGTTTTTAAACGTGTTTAAGGAAAATGTTGATTAAGTTAATCAAAGCCGTTCACATTATATTTGAGATGATAAAAATGACAATTGATTAATAAATAAAACACAACAAACAAATTTATGTTTCTTTAAAGTATTAAAAAACGGATTGAAATACTTTAATAAAGTTATCAGAAGATATAAGTATTGTGGTGATTTTATCAGAAGATTATTTTAAACATATCCAGGAGGAAATTACATATTATGTACCGCCATGACCCTGTAAATACAAAATGTTGAAACTTCCAAAAATATTGTATAATCACAACACTGTAGATACAAAATTACAACCTTAGCTTTTTAATACTGTTTTTACAAATATTCTACACCAGTACAAAACACTTAATACAAATATACGACTTAAGTTTCGTAATATCGTATTTACAATAAAAATATATCGCTACAATTCTGTATTAACAAGAACTAAACCATTATTTCTGAATATCGAGTTTACAATAATTTTATGCCGCTACAACGCAGTATAAACAAATATATACGGCCATGTTCTGGAAATCGAAATCAGGTCAAATTTAAATCGATGAAGATTTTTAATTGAAACTTTGTAAAAATGGACGTAGCGATAAAGTGGACCTCAAAGTATGTGATATAGAAAAGGAAATATTTTTATGAACGGGAGTGATTTCCGTTTCACGTGATTTCGATTTCCCGAACATGCCCTATAGTCTCAATTAACTATTTATTGCCGTATTAAAATTAAAACAAAAAACTATTTTAGGTTAGAAAAAATATACAAATTTACTGCAACATTTTGTTTGTTGATTAAACGAATTTATGTAGTTAAATCCATATGTACATGTCATTTAATTATTTATGTAAAAGAGTATAGCTATTATTTAATCATTAAATTGATATTAATATTTACCTTTTATGTCTATTGATCCAATATTGTAAATTTCAATTTACGGTTTTGTGACAATATTGAAAAAAATAGTCGGAAGGCGGTTATTAGGCGTTAATGTTGTGACTACGTTGTAAATTCGTGAATCCAATATTGTTAATTTAAATTTAGAATATTGTGGCAACACTAAAAACAAGAGTTGGAAGACGCACATTTGGCGTTATTATTTTAATATTGTGAGTACATTGTAAATTTGGTAAACAGTACGTTGTATTGATGTTGCTAGTACTCCCATCCACGTCGGCACAGTGTCGTGCTGATTGTCTTCTGGGTGTTAATGATAAAATTGTGAAAATTGGTGAAATATTTAAGGACGAAATAAAAACATATAGAAGAAATCGTGGGGCGTTAGTACACCTGAAAGGTACGTTTATTATGGCCGATGCTACATCATACTCAGTTTGACATATGTATGTTCAGATAATTCTATGTGATTAATGAAATTATTTCACATAAATGCATAAATAATCTTCTCGATTTTGACTTATATTAGAATATTAGAGCTTAATTACGTTCGAGATGATTAAACGCGTTTAAAAGCCCAAGTGTGAACATATCTCAACGACGTCCGTCCGTGCATCCGGCTTGCTGGTTGTCCATCCATAGAAACTTCTTTCTGTGTATCCAGAAACTATTTTATAATGTTTTTATTTAAATTAAATTTAGTCCAAAAATATCTTATTGCAACATAAATTGTCTTACCAGATTTTTTTAATCGGTCCACATTTGACCATAGCTCCCATACATATACAACTCCCAAACATAGCTTTTAGTGCCACAACCTCCCTTGTGGTATTTACATAAAATTTGGCAAAAATTTGTTTTACGATAGCCACTATGTAACGACAAAATGTTGTGGTGATAGGTCCAGAACATAGGTAAAATCACTTAAAGACAAAAAAATCTCATAGAGGAAGATATCTAAATAATATTAGGCGCAAAGAATTTTTACATGAATCTTAACCTCATAGCATATTTCATTCTTACGGGCCCAGGATTGCCCATGGGTCCCAAATAGGATATACTCTAAGCAAATGTTCTCTTAAACTGTGGTGTAGAGTATTATATGGCCGGACCGACTACTCTCTCTTACTAGTTTAAAGATATTTGCAACCATAAATATTGTAAGTGAGCCACGTCCGATTTATAATTTAATCAATCACAGAAAAAAGAGTTTTATCAATTAAAAAAATGGCTTAAAAAATATTTCAATTTAATTAATGTGATAATTGAATCAATAATTTTTTTAGTTGAAAGAAAATTAAAAATTTAATTTTGATTTAATTAACATTTTAGTTGTTTTGAAATAAATTTTCAATTAAAATTTTAATTAAATATCAAAAAATCTTAATTGACTTTTTTCGTTTAAAATAAAATAATTTTAACATGTAGAATTGTTGTTGGGAATTGTTAATATTTATTTAAATAAATTAACACATTGTTTGAAATGGCAAAGTTTTTTGATCACTTTTTTAATTAAAACTAAAAATATCATTTATTGAAAATATTTTTTCAAAATTTTAAAATTTTTAGTAATCAATATAATCATTTTGGTAATAGGTGCAAAATCAACAACTTGTTTGCTTAATATTATGAATTTTGAACAAATTTGGTGATTGGAGAAATTTAATAATTTTTTCTGTGATATCAAATATGTAGTCTGGTACATTAACTAGAATTTTTAATACTCCATATGTACATTAGAGGTGTCCAACGTGCAGAAAAAATTAAAAATTGTCTCTAATCACCAAATTCATAGAATCAAGCAACCAATTTGTTGATTTTGCACCTTTTACCATAATCATTATATTGATTACTAAAAATTGTAAAAATTAAAAATTGTGAATTTTTTCTTTTAATAAATGATATTTTTAATTTTCATTAAAGAAATGATCGAAAAACTTTGCCATATCAAACGATGTGTTAATTGATTTAATTAAATATATCTCATGTTTTGCCAATTCCCAACAACAATTCTACAAGTTTAAATTATTTTATTTTAAACGAAAAAAAAGTCAATAAGATTTTTTGTTATTTAATTAATATTTTAATTTAAAATGTATTTCAAAACAACTAAAATGTTAATTAAATCAAAATTATATTTTTAATTTTCTTTCAACTAAAAAATAATTGATTCAATTATCACATTAATTAAATTTAAATACTTTTTAACCAATTTTTTTGTATGGCAATTTTTTAAAGTGAATTCTAAAGTAAATAAATGGGCTAATTTGGATTCTTTGCATATAAAAACATTTAATATAAAATTTGGTGCCGATTGGATAAAGAAAAGTCGAGGCGGAATTCGATTGAGAATTTGAATACAAGACGAAGTAACTTTTTTTAGTTTTTGTAAAATTTTTTATGTGTCTAAAAAAAGTTATATTCTACATAATACATGTAGCGACAATTATGTTTTAAAAAATGTATAATATTCCAAACTCGGTTCAGAACTAGTCCAGTAATAGAAAATGCTTCAGACTACTAATGTGCCAATTATTACTTGACCGAGAAATTCAAGCACACACCGTTAAGATTTTGAAAATTAATTTTTGCAATAAAATTTTTTTTGTGCAAAAATACTCAAATTGTGAGATATGGAAAAATTTATTTTTTGTATGGCATTAACCTGTCCTAAAGTGATGTTTAAATAGAAAAAAAAGTTGGGGTATTTTTCAAATCTCCAATTTAAAATTAAAAAAAAAAAAAATGTTTTAATCGAAAAAATTGAGAATTGCACACGAGGGACTTGTATAAAACATCTTAGAGAATGAAAATAATAAAGTTTAAAAATATTTTCGGTAGGTCAGCAATTTAATTTTTAAGGAGTAGGTAAAAGGTTTTTTTTTTGCACAAAATTTATCATTAGGGGAAAGTTTTTCTATTTTTATTAAGTTATATTTAATCATATTCCGAGTTCTAAGATACAAACTATTCTGAAAATTTGGTAAATATCAAACACGCTAAGGGTCAATAATAAGTTCATAGATCAATTTTTTTTTTTAGAAATTTTTAATATTCCATGAAATTGATAACGAAATGTTAATATTTTGATTAAAGTTGACTAAACTATTTTCTGTAATTTGTAATTAATACTTAAAAAAAATTAACCCTTTAATGTTCTTGGGGGCAAAATGACCCAAACCATTTTAACGTTAAAAACACAGTTTTTGTATTCAATATTTAAATTTTCAATTGATTTCCGCCTCGACTGTTCTTTAATATACAAAGAACTAAATTAGTTCGTTCATTTACTTTAGAATTCACTTTAACTGTTTTGGGAAACCTCTAATGTTCATTCATAATTCTAAGATTGTTTTTAACATACAATTATAATTTAATTTATATTTATTGAAAAATATAATAAACACTATTAAGCAAAACTATAAAAATTGTCACACTAAAAGAATAGTCTTGTAAATACTAAAACATTTTGCAAAAAAAAAAATACTTTATTATTAGTTTCACCTTGAAATTATAAACAATAAAAAATTGTATTTAATTAAAAAGGTGTTTTAATAAGTTTTTTTTTTTTTGTAAGAAGAAAATTAACAGAGCGCAATAGAATTTGATACGGAAAATTATAATTTTTGAAAACTTTAGAAACATTTTAATGAAAGAACAATACTTTTCATAAACAATTATATGTCTGTTACACTAATTCGTATACTCTAGAAAATGCGTGTATTCTGAATTAATTTAAATAGTTAATTATACCATTTAAAACACGTTCTAGCAATATAAATATAAAATATACTAAAGACTTATGTTAAAGCAAAAATCTTTCAACTCTATAACAAATTGTTTTATACAGAAAGTGTTCTAATAACATATTAATTTTTTTTTAACAGAAAATGTATTAATACAAAATTTGTTTTATAAAAAATGTACTTATACAGAAAGTTTTCAACAGAAAATGCATTTATGCAAAAGTTTTTCTAAAAAAAATTCGCTTATACATAAAATTGTAAACAAAACATTGTATTGAACAGAAAATTTTTTTTAAATTGGAAAAAGGGAAATTGCCATTTGGTTTAAAGATTGACGTTTGACTCGTGACTGCCAGCAGTCGTCAATGGCGGTGAGTGTTAAAAGGCAAAGATTTCTGACGAGATAGTGTGGTTACTATCGAAACATGTGAAATAAACCTATACGTGAACGTGGGTTCAATACCGTGGTCAGTCAAGAATGAAAAATTTTCAATAAATTTTAATTTATTTCATGTTGTAAAATTCCTTTCTTCTTAAAAACTATAAACAGCTCAATAAAATAACCACAATACTAATAACTATTATTAATAATTATCAATAACCATATTTTAGTAACCATTCCCTGATGATGATATTCAAAGAATATCGAAATATTGGAAGCAAATAAAGAACATTTTACATACAACAGACCTCGAGCTTGAGTATTTTCATTTAATTTTTAATTATCAATAGTTTAAAAAAAATCAATGAAAAACACTCTTATACAGAAAGTTTTTTGTAGAAAATAGTCTTATGCAAAAAATTTTAGTAGGAAATAGACCAACGGGTTCATTTTCTTTAGAAAATATTCTTATTCAGAAAACTTTCTATAGTCTTTTACAGACTCACAATTTTCTAAAGAAGCTGAGATTTACAGAATTTTTTTATACAGAAAATTTTCCAATAAAAATAATCTTATTCCGTAATTATTTAATTGAAAATAGTATACAGAAAATGTTCTATAGAAAATAATCTTATACAGAAAATAGTCTTATATAGTAAAAGTTTTATTAAAAATTGTCTTATACAGATATTTTTCTTTAGGAAATCGTGTATACAGAAATTTTTCTTTAGAAAATAGTGCTATATAGAAAAACTGCTGTTGAGACTTGTCTTATACAAAACTATTTCTATAAAAAATATTCTGCTAGTGAATATTTTTGGTAGAAAATAGTCTAATAATACATACAATTTTCAATAAAAAATAATCTTATACAAAATATATTGCATAAAAAATAGTATTATACAGAAAATTATCTTATACAGAAAATATTCCTAAATAGTATCTTTTTTGTAGAAAATCGTCTTAGATAGAAAATTTTCTATATAAAATCGTGTTATACAGAAATTTTTCTTTTAAAAATAGTTTTATATAGAAAATTTTTTGAAGAAAATAGACTAATTTTAGTTATTAAGGTATTGAAGAAAATTTGTTGTCTTTTTAAAATTAAAGAAAAAAAATTAATTAACATGTTTGTAAATTGTCATATTAAGAATTTGTTTTATTTGTAGAAAATTAATATGTTTATCATATAAAAAATTATTTAGTGTCAAAAAATATAATACATAAAATTAAAAAAAAAACTGTATTTTAAATTAAAGAACTTTTAAAGAAAAAAATTTCGATGGGAGATTTTTCCCTTCTCCCATTTTCCTATTTAAATTTTATTGAAAAAATGGGAAAAAACTCCGGGGAAATTTTGATCCATAATTGGGCTGATTATTTAATGATTCATATTTTAACGGGTCTGTTATAAGTTCTAGTTTTCAAATAAAACTGTTAATGATGTCAAGATTCCGTTTTGTGTTGAGTGCATCCTGATCTTTATTTGTTGCTTAATAAATTATAATGCTTTTTGTGATGTGATTTTTAATAAATGTTACTAAAAAAATAGTTAGCAAGAAAATATTTTGTTAATATGACAATTTCGTAATAAAAATTGATATTTATTAGTTAACAAGTGTTTTAAACTCATTGTTAAAAATATTTGTTGAGTTCTTACAGTTTTTATTAACAAAATAATTTTTTGGTATTTACAAATTCAGTTGTTGTTGCCTTTTCAATTAAAAAGTTAATTGTTTTGACGAATATGATATTCAATATAACAATTGATTTGTCTTAATTTTTTCTGTGTATACAAAAAATTTTTTGTATAATACTATTTTCTGAAGAAAAAAAATTTTCTTATACACAAATGTCTTATACTGAAAACAGTCTTATACATACAAAAATTTTTTAATAAAAATAAAGTTCTTATAAAGAAAATAAGAAAAATTTTATTATAAAAGTGGCCTTGCACAAAAAATTTTCTATTATTCTTTAGTTCCATCCCTGATATAAATAAATACACTTGCATTTTTTTTTTAAATTCAGTCGAAGAGTTTATTTTATTATATTTATCTTTTTTAATTTATATTCACATTATAGCATTCGTTTAATTTAAATAATATGTATGTGTAATAGTTATAAAATATTTATAATACTTTATACACTTCCGAGCTTAATAATATTTGTGCTACACTGCACTTATTTACTAGGACCTTTAAAAAACGCTGGCGTATTCTTTCACTTTCAAAACAACTTAAAATTTTTTAAATAATTTAAAAAATCTCTTCTTCATTCAATCACCCATAAAACACTTAATCATCATACACAAAATAAGTTATACAATTTTAACAAAAAAATTCTTATTTTATAGAGAATTAAGGTTTACAAATTTTACACATAATTAACAAAAAAAAATAACCATAGAGATTGTTCAATAATTGTAATAAGTTTAAATAAAAATGTGTGTAGAACAAAATAATTAAAATCATTTTAAAATTATAATAATAAATTTATGTGTAAAGCTTGACTGGCATTTAAATTTTTTGTTTTTATTGTAAAAACTGTCTAAATAGAGTTTATTGTGGAGTAAGAAATAAATTATTTATAAAAAAAAGACAAGTGATTAAAAAAACCGAGTGATTCATTAAGTTTTCTTGTTTTTTTTTTATTTAGTTGCCTGACTTTATTTTCCTTTCTTAATTTATCTTGAAATTAAAAACACAATATACTTCTGTTGTGCTTTTTTTTTTTTTTTTTTTTTTTTGACTTGAAGTCATGGCACTTTGAAACATGTTTTTTGTTTTAAATGTGTTACAGGATTTTTATGGGACGTTTTCACGGTAGCAGTTTAACAATAATACAAATATGTAGTTAAGAAGTTTCTTTCTTATTAAGAAAATAATTTATTGACATTTTACCATATTGCTAATTAAAAAAGTTAATCTCGCAAAAATCTAACTAAATAAACTTCAGTTTTCCTATTTAAAATTAATTTGTTATTTGATAAGTTGAACTAAACTCTCCAATTTTGTCAATAGGCCAATATATAAAAATAGGTAAATCAGTATACTAACCTGTGTCCTTGCCAGATTGAGATTAACAAGAAACTGAGCATTAAAATTTAATAAGTGAACTATCGAAAAAAAATCTGGACATTTTGAAAGAAAATTTTTATGAATTAAACACATAGTTACTTATTTTCTTCCTGTTAAAATGATAATCAAAATTTAAGTTTTTTATTTCAGTCCCTTTAATAATTACATAAGCAAAATTTTTAGAATTAATATTAATTAACAAAACAAAACAAATAAAATGCTCATAGAACCTAGCTTTTCCTCAACAATAAATTTCAGTGTCTTTATCAAAAATAAAAATTGGGAATTTAGCACGAAATAGAGAAATCTTATTAATAAAAAATAAATACATATAGTATAAAATTTCAATAGAACAAAAAAAAAAAAAACGATCGCGCCAAAACAAGCTCTGGCAGCCCTGTTACCTATGCTGGTTTAACCTACAGTTAAACTTTATCACAACTATATAAACATTAATATACAAATCTGTTTATTACTTTTAGTGGATTTAGAAATTAGAAAATAATTTTCGTTTAAAGTAGATTTAAAACGTGTTGAACTAATATCTCCGATTTTTCTATAGACTACCCACAATTATAACAACTTAAAAAAATTTAAAGGATATATAAAATTTGGTACCTATTAAATTTAACCACTGACGAACCATCAAAGATTTAAACTATAGATAAACTTGAAAAATTCGAAATATTTTCGAACATCAAAGAACTTTTATTTAAATGTATTCTTAATAATCTCGCCTGGCTTTAAAATATGAAATTATTAGCAGTTTTCGTAAGCTTAATAAAAGGATTAAGAGCTAAACCGAGCCAAGTCATAAAATATTTTATATAAATATATTTCAAAACTGGTTCTAAATTCTCCGCAAAGTTTAACTTTATTCAGTTCCGTAATGGCCTTTTCACGCTTGTCAACATCTACCATCAATTTGCGAAGATGTTGAAATTTTTCCATAAGATGTTCCTATCTCATTGTATTCCATTCTACATCTTCCGATTATTTTAGTGTCATCACTAGAAAAGTTGCAATAAATTCTTATATTATTGTGGCATAACTGACAAAATGGCATTTCTTTTGAAAGAAGCGTTGCTATTTGTCAAGTTTTTTTCCTTTTTGCAAGTCTCGTTTTGCTTCATTTTTTATATTATTAAGCAAAATGAATTCCAAATTCATTGTGGTGTTTTCTTTTAAAAGTTTGGTACTTTTGTAGAAAAAAAGTATTTGAAAAAATAAAAGTTTTGTTTTCAGAATTGGTGACAGTTTTTTATTCATAGTAGATGCTAGATGTTTCAAGAGTGAACGCAGGTTTCACATTTTCAACATCTTCCATGCGATCCTCCTAAATGTATGCAAGTGTACAAAGGGTATAACGGAATACATTAAAATGGGGTTTGTTCCTAAACTAACGGTAATAAGCCCAAGTCAGTGGCTTCAGAAATTAACGGAAGTTTACTTACTCAAACTCAAAATGTTTTTCGAATTTTCTTTTTTGACTTGGTTCGCTTCAGCTCTGAACGTTCCAATTATGGCAAAACTTTCACTTATCTCTTCTGTTTGTAGTTAAACCGATAAAATAATGACAGCAATTAACATTTGAAGAAGCAAATTGAAGTAAAAACCAGAGTTTAATTTAGTCCACAGAAAAAATTCTCCAAAGTTTTTTTTTTACCAATTAAAGCATTAATCAAAAATAAAATTAGTTTTAATTAAAAATTAAATCTCAAGTGAATTAAAAGCTTAATCAAACGTTTTATTGATACTATTAATTTGTTTACTGGTACAAATTTAATTAATATCAAATTTTTTAATTGAAATAAATTTTTATTTTTTCTGTGTTTAGATAAAATTTTTCGAGATAAGGGATTAATTTAATTTCGCACTTAAACCAGTGTTAAACTTCCATAATAAACTATTTATATAACCTTACAAGTAAATGATATGTACTCATTCTTTTAGTAAGATAATAACTTATCCAAAGTTTAAAGTGGATTTTAAACAATGACAAGTTAAACTTAACTTTCTTTTGTGAAATGACTACCGGTAAATAAGTGAATCTAATTTTAAATAAACATATCTGTTAAACATGTTATTTAACCATTTGTTAAAAACAGCTGAGGAACTAGCCTAGTGAAATGTTTAATTTAACGTGCTAGGAACCATTATTTAGTAGACGTTATCTGCAATATTCCAAGATTCCATAAATGGAAGTCAACATGGTGCATAAAGTGTCATTTAGTCTAATGCAAATAGTACTCTGGAAGTTACTGACTTAATTCGGTTTCTTTTTAATTTAAACTACAGTTAAACTACTATACTTTAAAATCTTTTCAATGTTATATTTCTTAATCTAAAGATCACTTTTACTGGCATTAAATTATAAAATAATACAAAGTTTAAGCTTAAGTTAAAATTCAGAGACCAGGGATAAAAAATATTCCAATATAAAACTAGCTAAAGCTTTTAAAAGTAAAGCTTTAAATTTAAGATATTTCTCTCTCTAAAAAACTTAATAACTTTTATCTTAACCTACAAAACGTCTTTACTTTCCCTTTATATTAATAAATTAACATTAAACGTATTCCATGAAAACGTTCCTTATTCCTATTTCTTTTTCATTTACTTCAAGTTTTATTTAAAACTTTTAAGAAACTTTCCACATAAGCTTCATCCATGCCCTTATTGGGTTCATCGTTTAATAAATCACTTATAGAATAGGCTGACAGAGGTCTTGATAAACGTCTTTGTGATAAAATATCATCTATGGAGGTAACGGGTGATAGGGATGCACCAGTATTATACAAAAAGCCATCGGAATTTTCGGCACTTTTGGCTATAGCTACAAATAGGTCTTCCAGACTAGTGTTCATATTAAGTACGGGAGCATTACGTAAAATAGGTGAAGAGGAAGGCACCGGCGAATTGCAGGAACGTGGTGATGACAAAGGTGATGAGTGGGCGGGTGATACTGTTGATGGTGTGGCAGAATTGCCATTTAACAATAAATTACTAGGCACTTGACGTTTACGTCTTTGTATGGGTATTGGTTCACTGCGCCAACTGGAATTATGTAAATCGCTTTGTTCTTCGTGAGGCATTTGATTCAAAACATTTGGAGAATTTTCATTGTTTTCCTCTAATTCCTGGGTCAGCTTAGAAAGTCTTCTTAATACCACATTTTCTTTTTTAAGAGGACTCTCTTGTGAATGACTAGAGTAGTCTCGTTGCTTGTGGAAACTTGCTTCATCATCGAAGTCCATAGAACTGCGTCGAAAATCTGAGGGCAATACTGTTGGGGTTACACGATTAATTTTCTTTTGTACTCCACCATTTTCGAACATTTTGGCAATCTTGTTTACATTTGTGTGAGTATGGACCTGTCGTTTGTAAATACTACTGGGCTCATCGTTTACCACAGCACTGTGTGAAATTGGACTTGATACTTCTTGTTTAGCTGCTTGTTTTTTGGGATAAACTCGTGTTACAGCTTTGCGGGGTTTTTGTTTGGGCAATGACTTCTCCGATTCTCTCAAGTTGTGACAGCAAATATCGGGTGCATAACAACGATGCCATTTATTACGATTCGCTTCATAATCGGCTTTAGCAAACTGATTGATTTTACTTATAGATTTCGGTATAAGAGTTAAGAATACGAAGGTGTAGAATATGTAGGGAAAATAATACCAGGCTGTTTCCAGATATTCCATATACTCCATGATTTTTTGTTTTGGTTATAAATTGCAATAATTTATTATTTTGTCGTTTAGGTTTTTACAATTAGGTAGCAAATATGTTTTTTTTAGCAGTTTTTTTCCATTTAGTTTTAAAATGTTTTCGCTTTTGTTCAGTTCGTTTTTTTTAATTAAGGTGTCTTTTTCTTGCTTTATTTGTGATAGATATTTTTTTTTGATTTTATTTTTCTACAATAAAAAAAAATAATTTTTTTTGTATGATTTCACACTTTATTCTGGTAGTCTTTATTGTGTTGCATAGTCGTGAATTATTATTATTATTAATTTTTCTTTTTTTTTTTTTTTTTTGAAGAGGAAAAAAGATCAACAATATTGTTTTTGAATTAAAATATAAAACGGTTAAGTAAAATGATTATTTAAGATTAGTTTTGAAAACTTTTACATTTAAATATTATCAATAAATAAAATGTGTTAAGAATCAAAATAAACTTGAAGATAGTTTGAAAATCTTTTTAAGGACCTATTTTCTGTTTCGGTTAAATTAAATTAATTAAAAGCTGCATTTATTCATTAGCAAGTAATTTTTATATAATAACTTAATTGCTTTTTTACTAGTTTAAACTATAGTTAAACTTTAAAAAATTATGCAAACTACAAAGTGGAATTTTTGTGTTTGCCTTTTACACTCATAGAAAAATGCATCTTCATATTGATGATGCCCTTACATCAGAATTGTGACATCAATATTATCACAAATGGCATCAATGAGGCAAAAAGTGATATCAATCCAATGACAAAAGTCATCATACAATTTGGTATTTTTATGCGTCCTCTATGCTATGACTACAGTGACATAAATTCGATGCCACATTTTGTGTATTATTAACATTATTTTCATATTTAAAAAGTAAAATGAGAAGCAAAAATTCCCATATTAAATTTTTTGAAATTATTAAGTTAAATACATCAAATTTTCAAAGTAGAATGATTACAAAAACCATAACGGGCATGTTGCTGGTGTCTTATAACTGAGAGTTCTTCTGTAAGCAAGGGCCGGAATGCAATAAAAGTGAAACAAACATGTGTAACTGGTAAGTAAATAATAATACTCTCTCACTCTGACTTCAGTCAATGCCAATGACAAACTGTCATTAAATTGAGCCTAATGAGTCGTTTCAACGATGTAACTGATTCATCGCATTAATGGCATGTCAGCGGTATGACGCTGTTTTATCAGTATAAGAAAAAAATTTTCGTGGGGTTACAAGATTATAAGAGCTTTTCTTGGGGCTTATGCGTATACTTCTTAAGAAGCATCTAGTCTTAGCTGGGATAATGAAGTTGACAATATCTCAAGATTTTAAAAAAATCACGACTGAGTACAATAAAGTACAACAGGTATCATTACCCTCCAGAGCTTTTTAAGAACAAAATCGCAGGGAGTGAGATCTTACACATGCAGGGTTGGGTGTTGATTTTAGGCAAAGGCAAAGTCCGTCTAGCTGGCGTATTTCTCTGTCTGCAGGGGAGATTCCTAAGCAGGTTATTAAACACTTTGTTAAGTTAAACACTTTGAGTACATTTATTATGTAAGAAAAAGTGTTGTGTTATTTTATATTTTTGTAAAGGAATTTGTGCCTTGAATACCAATTGGATGAAATAATTACTAAAGGCATGTCCTTCCAATTAAATGGCGCACGTCTAACAATCGACTCATAAAAGAAAACATTTTGGAAAGGCAATTTGTCTCGAAAGCAACCATAAAATTGGCAACTAAGTTTGGGGTATATTAAGACTTTGGATTTATTTGGACAAGAAGTCATTAGGAATGCGATCGAACAAGCAACAATCAAAAACATAAAAATTGCCTTGTGTTGCTTTAAAGGCCAAGACGTATTTCCAATAAAATGGTGACTCGACTTATTAAAGAAAATATATTTCTCGAAACTAGCCATAATATTGTCAACCACGTTTGGGAGATTTATCGACTTTGGCTCTTTGAGTAATTCTAAGTCGATGTAGCCACAAACGGTCCGTCTGTTGAAATCACGCTCATTTTAGAAAAACTCAAAAGCAAAGAACAAACTTGGTGTCAAACTGCTTGTAGTAATCCTAAGCAGTTTGCGACTGAAATCCAGCAAAATCGGTTAAGTAAAATCAGACCTATGCATCAAAATGTGGAAATTCGTATTATACGACTGGAAATCATACTGTTAAAGGCCCAATGTTGCCACTTTGTGGGTAATTACCCGAATTTGGTGTAATTTTTAATGTCGTGGGTAGAGCAGGTGTAATTTGAAATAATTTCGTTTTAAAACAAATAATAAGGATTTGATTTCAGTGATAAAATGTATACCATTTAAGATATTGCTGATCCAAAAAACTTTCACCAATCTCAACCAAAGTCAAAGTTTCTTTAAATAACTAAACGATTTTCATCGTTGTGCAAGCAAAATAATATATGGTGCCAGATGGACTATTATAATTCGATAAATATGAGATTCGTAGTAATTAAGAACGCGAAGTTCTGATAACATTACAAGAGTTTTATTTACTAAATAAAGTACAAAGGAACGGAAATTAACATTTTTAAACTTTCCCAGATATATGCAACCAACTGAGGGTAGTAGTACTGTTTATTTTGAGTTTTTATTTTATTTTTATTAATTTAATGTTTTTTAAGTTATTTTTGTTAATTGATTTCAAATTGCTATATATATCTCAAAAGTTTGACTAGTCTAAGAATCTAAGTAATTTGTCATTTAAGTAAATTTTTTGTGTTTTTATGCCCATTACACATAAAAATATTGGTTCTAGTATACCGATAGACTCAGAATCAATATCTGAATCTATCTAACGATGTCCGTCTGACCATGTAAACCTTGTGCCTATATCCTCTTACCTAAATCATCAACCTAAATCATCTTACTTAATTTATTTTGGAATCGATCCCTATTCGACCATGGTTGCCGCACAACTCCCGGAAATATTTTTTAAAGCCATTACTTTCCTATAAATGTTAGTACATATTAATATACAATTTGGCGACGATACAATCTAGATAAGTAAGACCATAGGTCCGATATAAGCCCATTCCCTAGAATCACTTTCCGTCTTTATTTCATATATTTAGAAGAAGATATGTAAATAATATTCGTCGTAAAGAATTCTTATACATATTAATCTTAACCTTACAACATAACTTTTTGCCGGGCCCATAATGGGTACCAACTAGGGAAAAATCTTGAAAATTTGCCTTTTAACACTTTTTTTTATAAAACTAAACGTTAATTTGATATCAGGTGCAGTTTCATCTTAATCGGGTAGTTTTCTTCATCCCAAGTGTGATTTTAGATTTTGATGTGGCAACACTACATAGGACCTTTATAAAGCCTACTCCCGAGAAAAAGTTTCACACGTCTAAATCCTTGATAAAGAATGCTATCATAATACAATTTAATACTTCAGTTGTAAGGATTAGAAATCACACTAAGAAATATCGTGATGATATGTCCTTAATTTACCATATGCCCCATATAATGCACACTCTGATATCATATAGAGCCCAATCCTCCAAAGCCTCCAAATATTCGAATAGTCGGTGGAGGGTATCAGAGACTAGGCACATCCGAATATAACACTCTAAATTGTTACTTTCACAAATTGGCAGTTTTGGGTTTATATAAAAGTTATTGTGGCAAGTTTTTACGTCAATATTTGCAGGATCTACAATCACGTTCTTATCGCCAAAAAAAATTGTATAGGATAATTAAGGTGTTATCAATAGAAATGCAATAATCCATATTATCAAAGCTAAATGTCAGTAAGCGAAACTTTTATCATTAACATGGGTGTAGGACAGGGCAGCCCGCTATCACCACTCGTATTTCCAGTGGTAATGGACTGTTTAATCGAAGAAGCATGCCCAAAAATGAGGTACATTGTGAAGTTTCCTTGAAGATTTGGATTATACCAACGATATTTGCCTCCTATCCCAAAAACACTCAGTCATTCCAGAGAAAACGTACGATCTTGTGAAGTTAGCAAAAAAAAAGTCGGTTTTGCAATCAATATGAGAAAGACGTATACATTGCACCTTCAAAAGCAACAACCACGACCATACAATTCGAAGACGGTTTATATTACTGAGGAAGTACGATGTCGATTAACGATTAACTCACTTAAGCTAGATGTGCATTCGGCAGGCTCAAAAAACTCTGGCGCACTTTCAACGTTTGCGGCAAATCGATACTTTTGTATGAAAATTAAACATGGCTGTATAGTAAGGCGACCAGGCAGCTACTTCAAACTTTTATGAACAATAGCCTGCGCCTAATATGTGGGACATTCTGGCTCAACACCATAAGCAACGAGAACCTCTGCTAATAAGATTTCTCTATGACTTGCTGTTTGACCAGCGACACACACAAATAAAATCAAGAAAGTGCAAATGGATAGAATATATCTTGAGAAAGCCAACTAAAGGCGTAACCAGAATGGCCTTGGTGTGGATTAAGGGATATTTTTATCTGTTTCCTTCTTGTATATGGAAAGTAATATTTTTAGAAGGAACTCTATTATAGAGGGACATTTAAAAAGGAACAAAGTGAAATCATTAACCGATTAAGATCATCAACAGATTTTATCATTTAACTACTGAAAAGTCGTCGTAACATTGAGTCCAGGTCGCTTGTTATGCACGATATTGATACAGGACCTTCTTTATAAAGATTCCAACATAAGTATTAACGCAGAGTACAAAAATTTACTGAAAAAATTCGGTTGTGCAAATTCATAAAGTTTTTTTTTAACAACTTTGGCCGAATGAACGGTTGTGTAAATTTTTGGTTAAGAGATAGTAACACTGATTCAAAACAAAGTTGTTTATTTATTTATTTTTTTTTCATCAATTTAAACAATTAATAAATGTGAAAATGTCAAGTTATCATTTCGTTATTTCTTTATGAAATACTATCAGTAATAAAAAAATTATGCAATTTATGCATGTTTTTATTGTTTTATTTAATTTTTTGCAAATACAATTTCAAAACTGTTATAAAAATTAGCTTAACAAAGAATTGTAGTATAAACAAAAGCTTAGAGACAGCAGCTTTTAATATAAATAGTAACAAAAACACTTGTTCGTACAAAAAAAAAAAAAAAAATAACAATAAAACACAAGGTTTTTAAAAAAAATATTAAGACAATAAATATTTTTAATTAATATTTGTTTAAATTTTTGCGCTAACAATATTGTTGAACTTAAACTTTTTTATTTTAAATCGAATTTTCGAAAATGATTTTTAAATTTTTTTTGATTAAAAAAAACCTTTAACATTGAAATAGTTGCCGTAAAATTTGCGTTCTTATAGCCGAACAAAATATCTTCTATAGTTTTAAAAACATATAATTTCGTTCTTGAGATCACTTTTGTATAATATAAATTTTAATTATTATATTTTTTAAATCTCTTTTATGTTTAAAATTATTATATTGAAATTTACGTTTATTTTTATTTCGATAGTGTTTTTTTTTCTTTCTTTTCAAAAATTAAATTTCTTTCTTTAACACAAAACGCTTTTTTTCTACCGTCGCGTAAAACGGCCGTTGTTTTTAAATCGAATATACGGCGTTGACTAAATTTGTATTGAAACGTTCAACGAAAAACCCACATTCAATCCAATAGATAAGCAGTGAACAATGTTTTTGGGGAAACTTTAACATTCAATAAGAGAACTAGACTGTTATGTCGTTTATTTTATTAACAGAGACGATCCCCCCATTTTTTTAATAAAAATGTGTGTGTGTAAGAGGTTGAGTGTTTGTTGCTCTGGCCCTCTCTTTATCCATCTCTTTGTTTTTTTTTTAGCTTTGTTTTTGGGTTATTGATCAAGTGTCTGTTGTATTTAATGCATTTAATATTTATTTGCGTGCACAGTGTTGCCTGATATAAAGTTTACTAACATCGCCAATTTAAAGTTTAAGGTAGGGATTTAACGATACGCCTCTTTACCGATACGATACCGATACTCAAAAGGAAATATCGGCGATACCGATACGAATACATATTTAATTAAATAAATTCAAGGTTAAATTAATTAAACTCAAGTAGAGTATTTTTTTTATTATACAAAATTATAGTGTTAGATATTATTAACATGTACAATTGATAGTAATAAGATTTCAAATACAACGAATTGAATTTGAATTCAAGGCAAAATTACCAAAAACTAAATTATTTTTTAATAAAAAAAAAACAATGTAAGAGATAATCAATATTAAAAATGAAAAAAACAAAGTACTCTCAACTTTTGCAAAGATGTAGTGGAAAATAGTCACGCAGGTGTGACTGAACTCATTTGAAAACCTAAGTATTCTGAGCCATTTTCTTAAATTTTGGCAAGCAGATATGAGTCTCTAGAAAAATTAGGAGACCTAAGGCATCACTAGACTTATTCTTTAGCTAAACCAGAGCGTAGGATGGACAAAAGACAATCCTTCTCCAAATTTTATTGTAAGATTTTTACAAACGTCCCAAATGTCAGTTTTTGTAGACTTATCAGAACTTTTACTATGTGTAGGAGTGTCCGTGTCTTTAACACTTTCAGAATACAGAGCCGTGACTAAGAAAGTCGGCAATTTTTTGTATTCTGCATCTCAGCTTATTCATTTATTATATTTTCTAATAATGTTCGAAGACTGTTAACTAGCGGAATGACGTCAGAAATTGTAACAGTAGCTTTGCTTATGGATTTTGTGGTCTGTTTGAAGTAACCCAAAATTGTTAGTGAAATGCATTTTTATTTTCATAAAAATCATTACAAATAAGGAAATACTTACGAGATTTATCAATGATAGAAAATTTTACTATTATGATGCAAAGCAAAACGGCTAAAGCTGCAGGTCCTCGCCAAGCGTTCAATGCATTTATGCGTATCTCCAAAAAGTGATAGTGTAAAATTGTATTGACAAGTTACACAGCAAACGTGTAGAATGCATAAACGTATCGAAAGCATGAAGTAGGATTACCTTCTACTGTAGCATGCGTCTTGGAAAATGCTCAAAAAAGAAACATACGCATAAACGTGTGGTGTGGACCGACCTCGAGCTTAAGAATTAAAAGACAATTTATTATTATGTTTGATTTTTGCTCTGCTATTGAATTTGTTGTTGCTCTTAGTTGTTATGCAAATAATAAGCATTGAATTTTATATTGTTTTTTTTTCAAAAAAATAACTATAAAAAAGTACCGTCGAGTCGCCAGTAAAATATCGCCGGAACCGGCAAACTTGAAGTATCGCCGATATATCGTATCGGTGTCGGTATTCGTTACATCCCTAGTTTAAAGCCTCCAAAATTATAAATCTTAAAATTTTAATCCTCAAGTTTTTTTCTTATTTAAAAACTAAATATTTTTTATAAATTTTAATATCCTAAAAATTATTCATTTTCCTCTAATACAGGCCAATACTTTTGCTTAGTTTTCTTTACATAAATTCCCTGGCATTTATCGAGAACTTAAGACATTACACAATTTTATTATTAATAAAAATAATATTGCATAAAAAGGAAAATATCCCCATATTTAGCAAAAGTCACCAAATCCCTTTCCCGGAAATATTTTCCTCCTCTTATCTGGCAACACTGTTTGTACTCGGATTTAATTTGTTGTAAAAAACTGGTTTACGTTTGTTTTTTTCCTTATTAATACAGCGTTTGTTGTTGTTTTTATTTAACCATGTGTTCTGTAATGCATTTTCATTTTGTTATATATGTATGGATGTATGTGTGTATAGGAAATTGCATGAAGTACTTTAAATAAAGTCAAGATTTTATAATTATTATTAAGCCGGTTCTGTAATGATTTTATGTAAAAATTTGGTGTGTGCTCTTAAAAGCATAAGAGAGTGCAAATGTTAACGTAAGATCTCATATAAATGACTCTATAAAATTAATATAATATACTAGCTTAACCCGGTGCGCTTCGCTACACTGACCCCGCACATTTTTATATTGAAATTTATAGTTTACTATAATAGTAGCTTTAACCACGTTTAACCCGCTGCTATTTTATTTCAATTCCGGGGCTCAGAAGATCCTACTACAAAAAGTTCAGCAAAATGCGTGCAGCGGCTCTTAAAATATGCGATAATTAATATTGGCATCCTATGGGGGGTACCAATTCCCCTGCCCCTATCGAAAAAATAAGTAGCCTATTTTATTTTTAGGGCTCACGTGATGTTACTGTAAAAATTTCAGGAAAATCGTGCGATAATTAATATTGGCATCCTATGGGGGGTACCAATTCCCCTGCCCCAATCGAAAAAATAAGTAGCCTATTTTATTTTTAGGGCTCACGTGATGTTACTGTAAAAATTTCAGGAAAATCGTGCGATAATTAATATTGGCATCCTATGGGGGGTACCAATTCCCCTGCCCCTATCAAAAAAATAAGTAGCCTATTTTATTTTTAGGGCTCACGTGATGTTACTGTAAAAATTTCAGGAAAATCGTGCGATAATTAACATTGGCATCCTATGGGGGGTACCAATTCCCCTGCCCCTATCGAAAAAATAAGTTGCCTATTTTATTTTTAGGGCTCACGTGATGTTACTGTAAAAATTTCAGGAAAATCGGTTCAGTAGTTTCGGAGTCTATAAAGCGACAAACAAACAAACAAACAAACATACATAATCCATTTTTATATATATAGATTAGCATAAATAATATATTTGCAAGTTAATATTTAAAAGTTAAAATTATTTTACGATTCAAATATGATGTAAGCATATACCGATTTCAAGATTCATATAGCCAAATAAAGGAAGAAGGATAAGTCCACATAAGATGTATCCGGGTTAAGAAATTTTCCCCAAATTTTACACTAAAAATGATTTATTTGGTATTAATAGGCCATTAAGCCATTTAATTTATCCCCCTAATATAAATATAATAATATTTATAAATAGGGGGACTTTATATTTATATATATATAAATATAACCAAATATAAATATCGAAAGTTTTATTAACATCAGATTTTAAATTTGTACTGTAATAAAATTGGGTCAAATCGGGAGTCCAACTATTTCATCATTTGGCATACGAAATGAGCATTTGTGTTTTATACAGAAAAAAATATTAAGGCGTTTAAGATTTTTAATTTAATCTAGACATTAGGGGACTGACGGTTATAGCCAAAAGTATTTTCGAAAGATTTAGGTTTTCAGAATTTTGATTATGGAAGAGCTGCGCTTTCCAAAAATTAATACATGTTTTATTTTTTTTTTAACTTTTCTAAAATTTTGATGGACTTATATTTTTGCAACTATGCATTGTTTCGTTAAAAAATGTTTTTTTTTTTTTTTTTTGTTCATCAATAAGCAGGGGGCTAATTCTGGCAGTCGTGATCGAAAACTTTTTCGATTCGAAAGCAATTTTTTATCTAATTCGTTCACTCGATACTTAACGAATTGAAATTACTTTTTCAGTGTTTTGAGTACTCAAATAAATGCTGTACAACGTTGAAAAAATTATTTCGATTGGTACAGTATCGACTGAAAGAATAAGAAATAAAATAGCTTTCGAATCAAAAAATTATTCGATCACGACTGCCAGAATTAGCCCCTAGGTCTTTGTCAGATCTAGCAAATCTATTTTTAATCGTTGCCAGTTGGCATTGCCATTTGATTATGAATAGACGTAGGACAGATCAATAATTGTAAATTAAACAAAATGAATAAGAAAAAGTGTGTTTTTTATGGGAATATTACCGGAAGACACGAATATTTTACGCTCGACATGTCGTCCACCAAGCGAGTAATTCGATTGGATTCTTTTTGCCCGATGAACTTATGAATATTCAAGTAAAGCAAATCCGTCGAATTGTGCGATCCTAAGAGTTCATTGCTGAAGTAAAGCGTAGAATTGAACTGGTCTCATCGCTGGTAGCTCATTTTTGACTTGATGGTCTAGTAAAGTATTTCATAATTTTAAATAGAAAAATCTACGAGATATTCTCCAGGTGTCGCTGTTCATACAATGTACTTTGAAGCGCGCTGATCAGTGGAATCATCGTTACTTACTTACTTTCAAATATGAAATCGGCGAAACATTTTGAGAGCATATTTACTGTCGCAATGACCACCAAGATCATGCGAATTAACAAATTTGTACATTTTTCTTAAGTGTTTAGAATCTTGGGGCAACATAGAATTTAACTTTGTGCAGTCCATTGCCGATGTATCGCCGCAAATGCTTAAACATCGAATACAAAATACAATCCGAGCCACCCGCATCGCCCACATGCCGAAGATTTTAAATGGAGCAAAGAAAGACAATAATTTGTGAATAAAAATAAATTTAATTTTTTTCGCCACCTCCCCTCAAACGAGCAAATAAAAATTCCAACTATGTTTATTTATATATATTTGCATACTAATCAAACTAATTTCTGTCCAAATATTATTCTTCTAACAATCATCATTTGTAGGTTAACAAAGTATAATTTTTTTTCCAAAAATACACACAGCAATATCAAAATCAAAACAACACATCCAACTGAAAAAGTACACGACACAGCTGAAAAATTAAGATTTTGAAGTGGTACGAAATTTCCAAAGAAAAAGTACTTTTTGACGAATTAAAGTACTAAATTTTTACTTCAAATGAGAAATTTTTATGAAAAAAGTAAAACAATAATTTTGTTTAAATTAAAATTTTTCGACTTGGATACTTTTTGAATTATTGTTTTATAATATTGCATATAAAAATAAATTCGCATTGTGAAACTTGCTTTCGTATACACTACTCCTACTGCAGAAATTCAACGGCTATAAATATCGGTCGATATGGCAATTGCAATTATTCATTCCTGCGGTATAAGCTTTTCGTAAACTTTTTTTAACATCCCTGTTTAACAATTTCTGAGTTGATATTGTGTCAGTTGTTGGTAAAAAAAAAAACATTTTAAACAAGTTGTTAACATTTTTAAGTAATAATTTTTTTTATAGGATAAGTTTATGTAAAATATTTAGACCGGGTTTTTGAGATGTGGATTATGTTAAACTTAGTTTAACGTAGGCTGAAAATCGATTTTTCCGACGAAATGTGATTTTTTTATTATTTCTTTAAAGACCAAAATCTTAAGCAAAACTAAGCTGTTCCGTAAAAATTTTGTTTACAAACTTGGAAATGGCGGCACAAATCTGTTTTCGGATTAACTAACCCTAGTTTAACTGAGATCTTAAAAACTCAGCCTTAATGTCAATGCCAAATCTTCCCAACAATTCTTATTTCTTCCCAACATTTCTTATTACAGCCACTGAAACTGCAACGAAACTGCAACTTCCAGTTAATTTTGAGTTTTAATTTGAGTTTATGCAATAGACTCCATTGAAAGACCGCACATGACGCGACCATTTTCAAACCGGTCTGAAACGCATTGGAAATCAGTTGCATTGAAACCGGCGTGATGGAAACTCGTGTTTCTCAAAGAAAAACGAATTGATTGTGACAAGTTGATCACATTTTGGTACAATTTAGGTTGCGCAGTGTATGGAAAACGATTGAAACTGGTTTCAAACCAATAATTTCAAAAGGATTTCGTTGCAGTTGCGTTTCACCGTCTGTTCTGGGCCTAAAACAACCAGAAATGCCTTGACTTAACTTCTTAAATCAATCATTGATTCTAACTGCAATTTGCTTGTATATTTATCTCATTTATTCGTATAATAAATTTTTTTTTAAATACCTAAACGTAATTTTCTTTTTTTTTTAATTTTATATTTCTTCTTACATTTTTATTCTTTCCGTTAAGATTTCTCTTGGTAAAATTTTAACGTAAGCAAAATGTCGAAAAATATCTATATTGCGGTTTCAATAATATTGCAATGCCGCAATAGTAGAGATGATACCGCAATCACGTAAGGATACCGCACAAGCTGAATGAATTAGTGAAAATTTTGCTTCCGCAGCAAAATTGCTTTTCGCAATCGCGGAAAGGAATCAATAACACCACCTATTCTATTATTTAAAAAAAATAAATTTAATAAAATTCGAGTTGTTTTTATCGAGGAGTCTTAACACAGGTTCCATCAAAAATGTTTAGTAGAATTTTGCAAACAAAGCGCATAATTATACAAAATGTCCATACACGACCAAACCACAGGCACCAACACTTCATTGCGCGGGCATGCTGTAGTCGTGCATGGGCCCCTTAAGTGACAAATACGAAGATTAGTTTTCTGACGATAAATTCATAATATTTCGAGATAATAAAAAAAAAATAAAAATATTTCGAGATAATAAAAAAGAGCGTTATTTTGTATTGTAAACCTTTCGTTGAGAAATTTGACTTAAATTTTTTGTTAAATATTTCCAAATGAAAATATTTTCGAAATGGTAAATGAAAACCGACAGGAATTTAAAAAACATTTGTATTACATTTTTTAAAGATTTTTAAATGATTGATACAATTTTGTAAATGTCGAATAAGAGTCAATTTATATAAAAAAAAAACATTTGTATATAATTACATACATATATAATTACGTAACATTACGTGATTATGCGAAGCGAAAACTCATGTGACGAATTGTAACGTCACGTAAAAAAACAACTGCCGTGGTTAAAATTTAAAAAAAAAATGTATAATTTTTTTTTTCTAACTTAAATTTGTAACGGCATGCACCTATTTTTATTTAATTTTAACAAATTTTTTTTTTATATGACTAGAAATCATACTACTAAAATTTGTGAAGAGCGGTTCACAATATACCATAGGCTCCATATAAAGTCCACTCTCGGAAAACACTTTAGTAAGCCTAAAACCGTAGGGAATAATGCTTTTGTAGCAAAAATTAGCCTGTAATAGTGGTCCATATTATGAGTTACATTCGATAAACGATTTTCGCTGGCTATCGAACATCGACTATCGAATGTTAATTTGGTATTATGAGTTGGCAGCACTGTTGAAAATTGCGTTGTGCATCGAATTTTTCAACGAAAACAAATTTGCTTTCGACGGTGTAAATAATTAAAAAAAATATTGTTGAAAATGTAAGTTTTTATGAATTTTTTAGTTTTTGTGTGCAAATTCCGAATTCTTAATTAATTTTGGTTATTTTGTGCAAGTCGTCAGTAGTAAGCAGCAGTTGGAAAAGCTTGTTTCCCTTATGGAACAAAATCCTTTGTTGGCCAAAGGAATTTTTACAAAAGTTCAGGCTACAAAAAAGTGAGATGAAATCTCGCAGGAGCTAAATTTTTTGGGACCACCCGTACCATAGTTCCGTCGTAGTCATGATTTAGTAAGTTTTATTTTTTAAATTTGTTAACAAAAATGTTTTATTTAAAGTGACAGATGATAGAAAATGTACTACTGTGAATAAACTAAATCACAATAGTACTTTTTTTTATCGAATATGTGCCATAATACCAAATGAAAATTCATTTGATCAACTTATTCGACTGCTGTCGAATATCGCATTAAGTTCATAATAGGTACTAGTTATATCCCTAGAGGGAAGCGAACTGACACCAAAGTAGTCCCGTGATAGGTCTTTGGTTATAGAGACCGGTTCTAGTTCTAATACTTTGTAGGAATGGGACCTATTACTTTTTCATGGGGTTGTCATTGGAGGGGGTCAGGTCAATTGACTCCTTACAGCCGCCAGATCAGACATCTATTCTTAATGAACGTGTTTAGTGTTAGTTACTACAGTGAAGTATTATTTCAATAACACAAGTCCTAGAACTTAATAAAAGAATCAAATTTGAAAAAGGTCCCAAAAAAAAGTGTCACACCACTGGTGAATACTGTACTGTAATTTATTACTTTTTCTACCTTTTGGTTCTTCATATGCCAGTGAATTGATTGGATCTCCTTTCACTGGTCATGCTTTCTTTCTTTTTGTACTTGTTCTATTTTCACAAGTCTGAGGACCAGTCTGTTGGAACAATTGACAGAAAGTTCCCGCAGGGATACGACTAGAAATCACGCTGCTAAATTTTGTTAAGATTGGTCCATACTATACCATTGTTTATTGATAGAAAGTATATTTTGATAGTTTTTGGCCTTTAATATACAGAAAACTCCCATTCCGTTCATGAAAACAAAAATGGTTTGATACCGCAAAGTTTTTCGAATTTTCTGAAGCACCAAAATACGGAATGAATTCCGTTTCCGAACGGAATTATACTCTGTGACATGGCTTATAAAGCCCAAACTTAATATATTCCTAATCTAGGTTGTGGGTATCAAAGATTCGGCACAGCCGAATATGGAACTTTTACTTGTTTTTATTCGAAAATTTAAACTTTTTATGTCTCAGGGGTATTGCGGTGTTTTTTGCCTTAATGTGTACTGAAAAAGGTACACAATAGTACTAAGTTTTCCATGTCTTTTACACGACAAAAGTATCAGATTCATTTTTCAGATTTTTGTTTTTTTAAGTAAATTTTGTTGGCGTAAATTATGGTTTTTTTTTTTGTCACAAATTGTTTATTTTTAATTTTTATATACACACAGCGATGCACAGTGAGTATTGTCTGTCTTTTAAATAAAATTTTCTACTTTTGTTTTTCGTGTGTAAATTTTTATTTCTATATTTGTGTCATCTATCTTAAATTGCACTTCATAAAGATAATGTGTACAGCAAATAGTGTAAATTATTAATAAATAATAAAATTATCAAAAAAAAAGTATGTTCTACATTTAATTCTATTTTGTAAACAATTAAGTGCATTTAATTGCATTTGTTGAAGCAATAAATTTTGAGAAATTAGAATTTATAGCTACAGAATTATGAATAATTTTCTAAAGAAAAAATGTTGCTGCTAGCATGTGTAATGTTTTCTTATCTTATGAGACCTTGAAAATGTTTTCTTACATTTTAATGAGGGTTCTGCAAATTTAGTTTCACTTGAAAACATTTGTTTCAATTTAATTTTGAAAATCAAATCTAATAAAATAAATAATTAAAAAAAATCAAAAACCTGACTGCGAAATACATATTTAAGTTTTTAATTCACATAAAAAGAGACCGAAACAAGAATGAAAAAAAAAATTAATATAAACTATAAACAAAGTAAACTCTACTACGGTACAACTGATTATATTAGGATCTAAAGCCGCATTAAAATTTGCGGACGGAGCCCAGCTAAACTTGTTTCGGATATTAACGGTTCTAGCTTTGGTAAACCGAAGTATATAACGATACCTTAAATATCGAAATTCATACAGCCGCTTGGAAGATATGGCGTTATTAAAACATTTATATAAACATATACATACATACAAAATACGGCATTTGGACGATTGACGAACGTTTGGAAATCACCCTCACTATCAGCGAATGTAAAAATCAGTAAACTCAACTAAGACGTCAAGTCAATACTAATATATGGATATGAGAACTCGAACGCCACACCACGCGACCTTAAGGCTGTACAGGTCTTAATTAATAGATGCTTTCGGAGAATCTCGAATAAATTGTGGCCCAACACAAGCTCAGTAAAAAGGTTTAGTCGGTCAAGCCTGGCCATATGATATACAAAATAAATGTTTGCTGGTGCACCCTATTTGGGATCCATGGGCAATCATGAACCCGCCTTAACAAAATTATATTTTGAGGTTAAGATTCATGTGACAATTCTTTGTGCCGAATATTATTTAGATATCTTCATCTCTATGAGATTTTAGGATAGAGGTCTATACGGGACCTATGGTTAATTTTGGACCTGCCAGGACAACATTTTGTCATGACATAGTAGCTATCGTAAAAGTTATTATTTCCAATTTTATGTTTATTTATGTTTATACCGACATTTATAAGAAAGTTATGAAATTAAAAGCTATTTTCGGGAGCAGTATTTGTATAGAAGCTATGGTCAAATATGGATCGATTCCAATAAAATTTGGTAAGACGATTTTGATTGCAATCTAATACGTTTGGACCAAAATTAATCTTAATACCAACATAGTAAGACGGTTTATGGGCTCAAAGACCTTGTATGTGGGCTATGTGAAATTATTTACCGATTCACACCATTTTTGATAGGTTTGGTCGTTGTGTCAATTAGAGCCAAATTATCTCCAAAATTCCGACCTGTACTTTGCGCACAAATTTTACAAAGACTGCCAGCCATGCGGACGGACATTGTTAATTCGACTCAGAAAGTGATTCTGTATTTATTTTGTATCGGTATACTTAAAGGAGGGTATATGAACATTATGTTAGGGTGTTGCAAACATCAGCGCAAAGGCATAACACCCTCTCCACCATTGTGGTGTGGGTCTAAATAGTATGCTATGGGCACAAACAAATCAAATAATTTTTGAGCGTGAAACATTTACATCTTAATGGAACAAAAGTGCCAGTAAGATTCGAATCCACAAGGTAAAAGGAAAAGGTACGCCCGAAAATGTAGGCCCGCTATAGTAGACAGATCGTCAAATAAGTTGCTAACCTAGGAAAAGTGAAATTAAGAATATAGCAATCTATAGATTCAACTGAAGATCATTTGTCAAGACACTATGTTTTTTATAATCGAAGGGAACACTACTTATTTTATGTGTTTAGATGTTTGTTAGCTTGTTAGTTTGTCACTCAATCACGCGAAAACCGCTTAATGGATTTGGATGAAATTTGGTAGTCGGATAGCATATGGCCCAGATTGAAATAAGGATTTTTTAAGAGGTAAAAACGAAGAAAAATTGGTACTTTGGGGTTTTTTCTCTTTATGATAAATTTAGCATACAGATTGCATATGGTCCAAGCTAAAATATACGGTACTTTTCAAGTGATAAAAGTGGTGCTTTTTAAGGGGTAAACATGGGATGAAATTGGTACTTTTTCTGTTCTTGACAAAAATGGAATACATGCAGATTTTAGCCTGCATTAACATACATTGAAACTTTCATTGGAGATCTAAAATGAAGAAACGCTGGTACCATTGGTACTCTTTTGCCTTTGGTACTTTTTCTTTTTTCAAGGAAACAAAGAAAATCGTATTCTAGGGATCAAAATACAAATTTTGCCTAAGGAACCATACCCCTAAGATGAATTCTGATGTTCCTAATTGTGACTCAAAGTAAAATTTTGAAAAATCCCACTTTGACCCTTTTAAAGTGCCCCAATCGAGTCTAAATGTATGACCGATCCCCACTAACTTTGGAGGGCTCGACCCACCCTTGTCACTTGGGTGATTTTTAAATCGACCCGTCCTGATATATATATATATATATATATATATATATATACATATATATATATAATCTTATAACTGTTATTAAAGTCTTTACAAATTTAACTTATTTTTCTTTAACAAATTTAAAATTTTCTTTAATTCAAAAGAAATCCAATAATGATCATGCAATTTTATGCATTTGAACTATTTTCTTTAGATGTAGTGTATTGAATTGATTAATGGGAACAAACCACCAACTTTGGAAAAGACCATAGTGCGGACCAGTTGTTATTAAGTCCGAGCATATATGCAAAATTAATCAATTTTTTTTTAATTCAAATATTTTTTTATTTTTAATTTTTTTAATCCTCTATAAATTTTTATAGAAACATCTAGCCTCATAATCTTTAATCAATTTAATGGCACTATTAAATTAATTTGTGTTGCAACATTAACGATTTTTTTCTAAATCTACATTTGAGATTTCATAACATCTACATAAATATGCAACACACGCAAATATACGATTTATTAACACAAATTTTGTTTTAGTACTTGCTTTTTTTCGTAATTTAATTTATCATTATTATTTATGCTTAGCAGGTTGTATGAATGCATTTCAATTATTGACGAGAATAATGGCCAAAAAAACAGTGAACAGGTGTGGTGAGTAAGCGATTTGAAATAGATTTTAAAGTACTTTATGCGGGCCCAAAATTTATTAAAAAAAGTTGATGTTATCAAACATTTGAAAGAGTGATCTCCTAAAAACTACGAAGACCTAGAGCTAGGTTAAGGGTTTTCAAGTACTTTTTTAAAGCGCATTTTATCCTTTAAAAAGTACCAATGGTATTTTTTTTAGTAATTTTTGTAAATTTCGCAATGTTTTAAAACCTTTTTTTAAAATAATCCAGTATTTTATTTTGGTGGCATGTCATAATGTCCAGTGTCATAGTGTCCATGGGTACTTAAAAGCACTTAAAAGTGTCGTAAGGCCCATGGACATTGTGACTTTTTTGAAAGTGTAATAATGCCCATCAGGGCAGTGTCGTAATGCCCCTGGATATTATGAAACTTTTTAGTGAGTTATAATCAATTAGTTGTTGATTTCATTATTGTCAAGCTATAGGAGAAAAGATTTAACAAAATCCCGAATATTTTTAAAACTCGAATTTTAAAATTCTGAATCTCGAAATTCCGAACTTTATAATCCAAAATTTTGGAATCATAAATTTTTAAAATCCCGAATTTAGAAACTTTAGTTAGCGAAGCTGGTGTTTGTAATGTCATGGAGTAGAAAATCCTTTCGCCAAACGAAGGCCTGCTATGCAGGAAAGCTTAAGTTAGCGAAGCCTGTGTTTGCTATACAAAGAACTTCTCCTCTGTGATACACAAACACCGACTGCGCTTACTTAAGCTTCCCTTCGGCCGGGAGCAGGGATTTTTACTTTATGGTATAACAAACACCGTCTTCGGAAGCTAAAGGACCTTATGACACTTTTAAAAGCGTTACAACGTCCATGGACATTATGCCACTTTTTGGTGCGTCATAGAGTCCATGGACACTAAGAAACTGGACATTATGACATGCCTCCTTTATTTTAATGAGGACATGGTGCATATACCAATCCATTTATTGGTTATATCAAGTCTGTTGTAAAAGTATTTATTCATTATCAATATATCTTGAAAATGTTCGTTGGTTGAAGCCAGCCTGTTGCCTTGAGATATTTTAACATATTGTCGAGTTTAACTTACGATACGTCAGAGAGATCTTGTCAAAGGTGATTCACAAATAACTTATCAGAGGTGTTCTGGAAATCGAAAACGCAAAATGAGTTCAGTCAAATCTGAGTGACGATTATTAACTTCAGGCCTGCTTCAAACGGAGTTGCGATATTCTCTCCGCAAAAGTGGAGAATATTTTTTTTAAACGAAAATCTTATTAATATTAATTTTGAATACTTATAATCTTTTACGCTGTTTTTTTTTTTTTTTTTGTTTAAAAATAAATTAATTTTACCATGAATTTAAATTCAGTTCGTTGTTTTTAAAATCTTAAATATTAATAAACTATTACACTGTAATTTTGTATAATAAAGAAATTACTCCACTTGAGTTTTGTTAATTATACCTTGATTTTTTTTTTAAGGGATGATATATTTTATTATTATTTTAACTATTTTTCGATACATAATTTATAAGCCTGGTGTCAGTTTAATAAATATGAATTTTGGAATTTCTATATTCACGTAAGATGATAGATAATATTCGAATTCGGTTATATACCTCATAGTCGCATATATGTGAATTAGGGGGGGGCACTTGACCGACATATTTTTTTTTAGTTTTAACAGGAACATATTTTTAATTAACATTTTTATTACATATTTGTAATAAAAATGTTTTTAATATCTCAAAAAAAAATTTTTTTTAATGATACCTCAATTTTTTGACACCCTTTATTTCATATTTGACAAATTTGAAATAAAATTCTAATAAGGTTAAGCATTTAACAGTGGAATAAGGAATTGTACTCCACTGTTAAATGCTTAACCTTTTTTTAACATATCGACTTCCTATTAACAAAATCCTACACAAAACATAAAAGTTCTTTCGAAATAATCTAATCCATTATAATAAATTTGTTATTGTCTAAGTTCATTGACTTGACTAGCAAATTTAATATGGTTTCCAACTTAATTTTTCAACGGCCAGTTATATACTGATCTATAGTTGATAGTTGTGACTATCCTCAAAGTCCAAAAATGGTCAAATGTTTGATGTCAATATCAATACCAAATCGGTGTTTTTGCAGCAGTCATGCAATAGACATTTAATAACCACCATCCATAATTGAGGCAGGCAGACAGAAGTTGTGTCGTTTTAAAAATAACAAAATTGTACAAAGAAATGCAGTTTTGCTTTTTTTTTTGAAGCCTTTTTAGACTATAATAAAAATTATGGTGTGATAATAAAAATTAGTCTTTTTAACAAGACTTTGTGATTATTTATTTATTTTCTTTATTACAAAAATACTGTAACAAGTATTTGTCTTTAATGTCTTTGAAATCTTCCGCATTTTGTTGGAAATGTGGTATAAAAGGCAACAATTTTTTTGTTGGTATGGAAAATTTTTGAAGAAATATTTAAAAGATAAGAGACAGGGTGGATAAATAAGAGTTATGCTATGACATATTTTAGCAGCTGCTAATTCAGATGAGAAAAGCGATAGTTGCAGTGATCCTTTTTTATTTTGCTGAGATAACAAACTCTCTTGATTGAGTGGTCTTTTGATTGAGAGTTTAATAGTAGTAAAGTTCCTTGTTATTAATCTTGCAACGACCCGGCGGATAATCTATCTACAGAGGGATCTGCTTGGACATCTTGATGTCGGTCGCGACACCTCTCGGGATTATTAAAAGAGACATCCGTAGATATTATTAAAGAGTGTTAAAAGGAGGTGGCGTAGACTGGTTATATGCAGGGTTGCTTAGAAAGTGTTACTAAGGTTTAACGAAACGCGTTCGTCGCAATTACTGAACTACAACTAAAAATATATCACAGTACAACACATGATTTCGGGACTCAATTCTGATAATTGTTTATGAAAGTAGACCCAAAAAGAAGAACTTCTGCATCATTAGTTTGGTCAAGGTACAACAAATAATAATTTAAAAATTAATTTGAAATTAGTAAGTATCGTATAGGGGAATTTGTCACGTTTTAGGCTCTTTTCTTTGTCATAACTCGAGAGCCACTAGTCCGAATAATATTAAACAAATTTAAAAAAATTAAGAATTCCTTAAATCTGTTCATACAACGTTTCGCTACATAAGCCACAGTTTCGCAGTTATAAATAAATGAAGAAAAAAAATATTTTTTTTCCCAAAAATTGAAATTTTTTTATTTTTAATTCATAAAAAATCCAAAACGGTAGAAAAGTGTCAAGTCCTATTACTTTCACGTAAGTCGCCTATGAACAAAATGAGACATAAAATCATGAAATTATTCTCAGAATTAAAAAGAAAAGGAATAATCAAAAATTTAATTGATTTTTTTGATTGCGGCATCGATATATGATATGTTTTGTTGTTATTCACTTTTAAAAACCGGAGAAAAATTCACTTGTACTTCTCGCGTTCGTCGACTATTGTTAAATGACAAAAATCAATCAAAGAGCACCTATAAATACTACAAATATTTCAAAATTTTACTGGCAGGTACTTAGGAAATATGTTTTCGAAACGTTCCAAAACATGAGCACTCATAAATGTGGGTGCAATTTCTGTAAAAAAATCATTCAGGTAACTAACGGAAAAACACAAATAATTAAAAAATTGCACTCTCCTTTTTTCCTTTTAATTGTCCACTCACATTTATTAACGCTTATTACTTTGCTACCGCAATCATAAAAATCAATTAAATTTTTGTTTGTTCCTTTTCTTGTTAATTCTGAGAATAATTTCATGATTTATGTCTCATTTTGTTCATAGGCGACTTTACGTGAAAGTAATAGGACTAGACACTTTTTTACCGTTTTGCATTTTTTAAGAATTAAAAATAAAAAAATTTCAATTTTTTGGGCAAAAAATATTTTTTTTCTTCATACATTTATTTATAACTGCGAAACTGTTGCTTATGTAGCGAAACGTTGTATGAACAGATTAAAGGAATTGTAATTCTTAATTCTTAAATTTGTTTCAGCTTATTCGGACTAGTGGTTCTCGAGTTATGACAAAGAAAAGAACCTAAAACGTGACAAATTCCCCTATACGATACTTACTAACTTCAAATAAATTTTTAAATTATCGTTTGATGTACCATGACCAAACTAATGATACAGAAGTTCTTCTTTTTGGGTCTACTTTCATAAACAATTATCAGAATTAAGTCCCGAATCAATCACCTGAAAAATGTTGCAATGTGTATTTCAAGACTTATATCGGTGTAAACCGGGCACTGGGCCATATGAAAACATGCGTACCAGAGGCAAAATAGACAGTTGCCACATCCTGTCTGGGAATGTCCAGAAGTGAAGTGCTGGTCATACGCAGAGAAGTGGTGACAACAGATCAGATTCTTGAACATGACAGGTTGAAGCTAGCAACTTGATGTTACTTATATCAAGTTTTTAATTTAAGTTCTGACAGGTTTGGTCCTTTTATGTTAAAAACAACAAAAGTTAATTTGTGGCCATTGCGGGAACCTTAATATTATTATTTTTTTTAGCCATACTTTAATCATGTTTTTTCGTAGTTTTTAGAATTTTGCTAAATTTTTAGATTTGACTTGAGTTACGTTCACGTTGTCCATGAAACGCTTAAAATCTTGGGGGGATTTTAACGATGTTAAAAACTCAATCCAGAATACAAGATTAAAGTTCTACTTCATCATTTTCTATAGTTTTTAATTAATTCTTCTTTCTTCAGATTTTGGCCATTAATTAAGTTGCATTAAGTGCCAAATAATGTTACAAAATCTATAAATTAAATCAAAAACTCGGGTAAGATATTCCTGAAATTTTTCGGGAATTTTCAAAATATTTTCTCTTTTAGTTCAAGCCTATTTTGCAATTTATCTCATAGAAACTAACATTTTTCAAGGAAACACCCTTTAAACGATTTTTAACGACATTTGCAACACAACACATGAAAACATATTTGCCACTACTAAGAAATAATTTTGTGATATTGAAGTCAATTTTTTTATTTTAGCAACTTCCTGACTGACTTATATTTTCAGTTTTGATTTTTTTTATTATACTTTTATTGCTATAGCATGTTAAATTATTGCAAATTAATTTAATTATTTTTTTTCACTTTTTCACTAATTAATCAAAAATTTTTTTGTTTTAATACTAATTACATTTAAAGTATTTAATATCACGGCAATTTCTTTCGTCCCAACACTTAATACGCCGGCGCATTTGTGTCTTAATTGTTTTAATGTTCACGTCACACTGAAAAAAACACAATTAAGTTCATTCATTTGACAAACAACAACTTAATTTAAGTGTAAATACTCATGTTCATTATTCATAAATATGTATTTATTTAAAAAGAGTGGGGAGCGAAAAGATCCCAAATGAAAGTATGCAAAAAAAAAATCCAACACAAAATAAAGTACAAAATGACAACAGCATAAATGCCAAAATATTTACATATACGCAGTTTTTTGCTTTCAAGGCGAATTCACTACAGCTGGCGGCAAAACTACAACAATCCAAAAATAACAGAAGTTTTTTGCATTGCATTGTTGATGCCGTATTAATAAAAAATTAATAGATTTGAATTGTATTTTAGGAATAAGTTGTAAGAAAATGTTGTCTTAAAACACATTTCAAACTTATTTTGTTTTTAAAGAATACGGCAGTTAGTGTTCACGGTTCGAAATGTCAACCAATTCTAAACAAAATATTCTAAAATCAAAACAAATAGGTTCGAACTGTTAAAATCAGCATTATTTTTTCCGCCATTTGCAGTGAGTTCGCCTTGATTGCTTTAAAATAATTCAAGAAGATAGTTGGCAAAAATGCTAAAAAGAGCATAATGTAAAGTTTTCGAAAGAACTTACTTAAAACAAAAAATAGTACTTCTTGGAAAGCTCTAAACATTAAACACATGAAAAATCCAAACAATTTTTTTAAAACTATTCATAGAGAACCAAATAATTACTTTTAAAAAAGTACCAAATACTATTTGAAGAATACTAATTATTGAAAAAAATTTCAAACAATAACAACAACTTTCAAATACGTAGCCTTTGAACAAGAAAGTTTTTCAAAAGTAAATAAAATTACTTCTTTAATGAAAGTGACAAAGAATACTAATTACTTCCAGAAAATCCCAAGTACTATTCTAAAACTTGAATTTTTTTAAAATGTACTCCTTGAAAAAGAATTTTAAAAATGTAAAAATCATAAAAACAACGTGGATGCTTAAAAAAAAGTACTAAGTTATTAAAAGGAGTACTAAGTATTTTACAGAAAACGTCGATTTCATTTAAGAAAATATAAAGTATTGTTTTAAAAAAATCTAAAAAAAAGGAACTTTTTGAAAAGCACAAAATGCTGTTTTGAAACTATCAAGAACTTTCTAGACAAATAAAAACATTTTTAATACTTTTAAACAATTCTGCTAACCCTGCAGCCACACGTTTAATAAATCACTTTCAAGTTGTTCGCATAAACAGCTTATCAAAACTCATTCTAATTGGCAGCACTGAAATTAATTGTCAAAATATATTTCAAAAATGCCCCCGACGAAGAAACCATTCAAATTTATGTATACATTTTTATTGTCAGAGATTCGTTTGGAGAAAGCAAAAGAATTTTTAAAAACTTATTATTTATTTTTAAATAAAGCACTTTTATTTTTTAAGAAATATTTTTTTTGATAGGAAGTTAAAATTTAATGAAAAATTGCCAAACAAATGGAAAGGTCAATTTGAAAGTAATCATTTTAAAAGTGCGAGTGTGTTAGAAATAAAGTGTGAGTGGCAAAACTTAATCGTGTAGTATTAGGTATTTTGTTTATAAAGTACTTAATACTTAAAATAATACTCCCTACTTTTTTTAAGTACTTATCATATCGTCCATTCTATGTATGTCATTCTATGTGAAACTTATTTAATATTCATCTAATCCAACATAAAATGTATATACTCTGGGTTCTTGAGTAGTTTTAAGTCGATTTAGCCATGTCCGTATGTCTGTCTGTCCGACTTTAGTACGCCCAAACCCGTAACGAATAAATCTATTTTAGTATAATTTGCTATGTCATAGTTTCATAAGACTAGAAATAACACTGCAAAATTCCGTGAAGATTAGTCCTTAATATACCACAGGCTCCATAAAAACTCTTGAATGCGCCTAAATACTGCGATGTCGGTTTTTATTTATATTGGTTTATAATTTTTAGATATACAGAAAAAAATTCAATTAAAAAATTTGTGATATTGATTAAAAAATGAATTAAATTTGCACCAGTGAACAAATTAATAATATAAATTAATTTTTTTTTGATATTAACAAACATAAAAAATGATCAGTAGTTTTTTATCAATTAAAAAAATTGTTTAAAAATTATTTTAATTTAATTAATGTGATAATTGAATCAATTATGTTTTAGTTCTAAGAAAATTAATAATAACATTTTGATTTAATAAACATTTTAGTTGTTATGAAATAAATTTTTAATAAAAATATTAATTAGATATAAAAAATTTTAATTGATTTTTTCGATTAAAATAAAATAATTTAAACTTGTAGAATTGTTGTTAGAAATTGTCAAAACCTGAGCTGTATTTAGTTAAATCAATTTACACATCAAAGTTTTTTGATAATTTTTTTAATTAAAATGAAAAATATCATTTATTGAAAAAAATATTCACAATTTAACAATTTTTGGTAATCAATATAATCATTTTGGTAATAGTTGCAAAATCAACAACTTGTTTGCTTGATTCTATGAATTTGGTGATGAGAGACAATTTTTAATGTTTTCTGTGAACATTTTCTGCAGCAATGTTGTTGATATAAGTAAATGTTTTATTTACTTGATGAAATTTGTAATTAAAACTGATTTCATATTTGATTAATGGAGAAACTGAAAAAAAATTAACTGGCAAGAATTTTTTCTGTGTAGAAAGCCCAATCCAAAACTATTCTTACTCTGGGCGAAGGCTAGAAATGATTCGGCACAGCCGAAATACATTTTAAGTATTTGGTAGAAAAAATATTTACTTTTAAAAAAGTATTCAATAGATTTTAAAAAGTGAATAATTTTCTAACAAAATGTGTTGCTTAATTACAATAACTGACCTATTCTGAAGTTAAAAAATAATATAAAAAGGAAATATTCTAATTCCTGAAACAAGAAAAACATTTCAGTGTCCCTAATTTTTTGTATTATTAGAATACATCACTTATTAACAATAAAGTCTCTTTTATATTTTACTGCTTGCAAATTTTTTGCTTCTATACTCCAGATCTTTTAGAAAAAAAAAAAGAGAAACATACTCCCGCATATTCTAGACATCATTTAACTAGAAAAACAACAACTTCTTAAGATTAAAAAAAAGTTTGTAAGAATTTGTTTTAATGAGAGACTTAAAAAGACAAATAAACCAGTGACTGCATAAGGAAATGAAATGAAAAATGGAAAAAAATATAAGAAATAATTTAAATAAAATTGCAAACTGAAATATCAGTTGCATGTAATGCAAAGGCAGCATATGGTGGAAATGCAACAATTCTTTACTTAAGTCTAGTCTAACATCAGCGACAGAATAACAAAAACAATCAACAAATCCTTAAGAATACGTAAATAACAGGGATGGACAATGGCAGTTTTAAAATTTACAAACTGGATTTTAAAATTGTACTTTTTGTAATTGTACCAAAAGACATTTTTTATAGGTTTCTCTGAAATTAAGACAATTTGCACAAAGGACTTTATTTCTTAACTATTTTAAAATTTGTTTGATCACGCTATCAAAATATGACTGGAAAGCTTTGCAGAGAACTTGACTTCTCTGTCTATTCATATAAAAATACAGAATAGGTAAATTGCCTGGTATGCCTCCAAAACCTCTTCCTCATGACCGGGCACCGAAGGAACCATTGAAATGTGCCCTCAAAAAGAAAATATCCTCTCAGAAGAACTCAAAATGTTTCTTATGGAAAGCTGCCGGGACCAGGGAACAGTGAGGTGTCCGCTTAAGGAAGGTTTTCGTTAAGGGACATTACACTTAATACTGGTAGGAAACGTAAGTTTAGTTTAATTTTGCCACTTTCCTTGAGTAATTTCGTACATAGATACGGTCTAGGCAAAAGACTGCAAGTTTAAAATTAGGATCTTTAAATAACATTTGCTCAAGCTCTAAATTTGTTCTTCTATCTTCTATTCTGCCAACGATAAAATGCCACTCAGTATCATTAAATCTAAGAGAAAAGCATTTACTGGAAAACTTATCGAAAATATTACCGGAACACACAAAAATATAGCAAAGGCGGATTGCCCAATATGTCTATAAATTATTTTATATCAAGAGCATCCGCTGTAATAGTGCTTGAATTTCCGGCTTAGTGCACCTAGTACGCCATATTTCGGATTAACTGTCTGTTTTTGAAATTATAAAAGAAAAAATTACGTTTATAAATTAATATTGAAAACAAAAACAAATTTCAGTAAATTGCCAAACGAAAATTTTAATTTTTATTTGAAAAACCGGAAGTTTGACTATTTTGTGAATAATTTTCGAATCTACATCAAAAAAGTTAATATATTTCTTCACATTATTAATGTGCTGTTTCCAAATGACAGACCAGTGATTGTGAAGTCAAATTTATATGAAAAGCACCAGATTTCTTAATGATTTTTATATAAATTTTACTACACAATCACTTGCCTTTTATTTAGGAACAGCACATAAGTCATTGCTCGCAATTCTATTTTTTTTTAAATTGTTTTTGAAATAAACTCTGAGTCGTTTTCGATTTTATATGAGAGGTAATGGACATAAAAACCCCTAAGTCGACATTTCCCGAAGAGTGTAATATTATGTAATACTTTTCGAAATAGCAGTATATTTCGATTAAGAATAGAGTCGAAAAATGTTCAATATTTCGACTGATTTGCGCCTTGCAATATCGACGAAATCTTAAGAAAATTACATATACTTTCAATACAAATTCGACTTATTTTGAATTTTGGGCTTTGGCAAATGTTTTGTTATTTCTCCAGAACTTGTCAGCCTAAAATACGCTATAACATTTTTGTCGGATGCACAGTTTTTTTTTCTAAAAATATATTTTGGAAATAATTAAATATTTACAAATGACTATTGGTCGGAAGTAAGGGGCCGATTCGTCGCATTCGTGATCGAATGACTTTTATCGAAAGCTTAGCATTTGATAAAGAGTAGTCGATCCAATATCTTCTCTCGTAATGTCATTCGATGGATTAAGAGCTGTCGTAAACATATTTAAACGTTTTTACAAAAATTTGAGTTTACATTGTTGTGATTAATAAGAATTCTACATTCATACACAGAAAAAGATTTTCCCCAATTAAGACATTAATCAAAAATAAAAACAGTTTTAATTAAAAATTGAATCAAGTGTACTAAAAGTTTAATTGATACTATTAATTTGCAACAGTAACCAAATTAATAGTAACAATTAACCGTTTATTTCACTTGATTTTTAACGTCAAGTGAGTGGATGAATATTAAAACGTTTTTCTCTGTTTCATTTAAATTTAAAATTAATCGCCTCTCAATAAAACAAAGAAACACATTTTTTTTTATAAAAATTGGCTCTTATTCGACCTTAAAAATATGTTTTTTTTTTTGTATAAAGCCTAGTACTCTGTTCCAATTTGTAAAAAATGTTCAGCAACATCTATTATTTCATACGAAAAATTTGACATGTATCAATGTTACCTATTTCGCGAGTTTGCACCATTTGACGTTTTTAATCTTTCAAAGAATGCAACATTGTTTTGCGTATGTAGACAAACCCCGCGTGTATTTTATTAAAAAATATTTATTTAAAAAAAATAAATTAAGTAAAAAGGAAAGTAAATATGGATGAAAAACTGTTACCGGTTGTATTATTTATGTTTTTCCGTTCTCATTTTAATATTAAGTAAAAACTTTTTCTCATTTGCTTAATATTCCACGTGAAATAAGTGCAGTTATATTATTTCGCAGTTGTAAAAAAATGTTGCCAGAAACATTTCGTAACTTTTCATAAATTGAACAGAGTACAACACTATCAACATAAATTCCTAGAAATCCCGCACAAGTTTTTTTCATATGAGTTTTGACAGCATTTTACGTGAAATGTTTAACAGAGTACCAGGCTTAATGCACAATTAATTTCTCTAAATTGTATTAAATGAGTCATTGTCGTACCACTGTACTTTAAAAAAATCTAACAGTAACAAAAAAGTACAACTTTGTCAACCCTGGTACAGTAGTATAAAAAAAATCTATGGGCCAACAATACCCACAATCTTTGTTTTTTAAGCTTATCAACATCATAGGAGACGTATGGCAAGCAATGACTTAGACTTGAAACGTTTATTTTATGCCATAGTTTTTTTTTTTTTTTTTTTTTTTTTTATGTATGTGAAGAAGAAGTTTAAAAACTAAATACTAAAAATGTTGATGCTGTTGCTGCTGCTGAGGGCGATGATGATTCATGGAATGCTGAGTAAGTACCCTTTAAAAGTTTAAGAGGAAAAGGCTAGAAAATAAAAATGTATTTACATTTTTCCTCATCTAATGCATTTGAGATGCATAAATAGAATTTCTTTTCTTTTTTTTTATTAAGAAACGTGGCGTCATTTAATTCCTATAAAAAACGAACTAAGAAAAAGACAATTTGTTGGTATTTATTTGCTTCTATTTAAATCGAAATAAAATGTTAACAAAAATTATTTTTTTTTTTTAATTCTTAAAATACAAAATTACATGTAAAACTGAGACACTAATTTATTGTAACATTTACTTCTACAACAACTATTAACCAAACTTTTAATTGTCTACACAATTTATCTGTCTGTCTGCCCCAAATGCAGTGACAGCCAAAAACACATAAAATTTATTATTTGCTGGTTTATCACACCTTGCAAAGACCATTAATGAAGCAAGCAGGCAGAAAGACAGACGGACGGACCCACAGCTAGTAAGACATCATTGTACGATTGGACCAGATATAAAGGCCATATTTACTCACGCATTTCTTGTTCATTGTCACCACTCGGTGGCAATGAATCATAATTCTTATTTTAGAAATAAAAATATAAGAAAAGATATTCTACAGAAAGGAAACAAATGCAATACAGAAGATATTGGAAATTAATTATGAAAAAAATGCTTTTAACAGCACAGAAAAAATTTTGATTGGTTTTTTATCAATTAAATAAAATTGTTAAAATATATAAAAATTTAATAAATGTGGTAATTAAATGAATTAATTTTTTTGTTGAACAAAAATTAAAAATTTGATTTTCATTCAATTAATATTTTGATTGTTTTTAAATTAATATATAATAAAAACAATAATTAGATTAATCAAAAACTTTATTGTTTATTTCGTTTAAACTAAAATAATGCCAACGTGTAAAACTGAAAAAAAACGCTTAGTAAAGAGGAAAATAATTGTGCTTAATTTTGCGTATTGTCTTGGATAATTGGATAAATATGAGTTATGTATATTTACAAAAATATTTCAATTTATTTTGTATTTTGTTGAAACTTATTATTGTGAAAGCTTTTCAAACCTTTTGTTGGTTTTAATTTTGAAAATTGGTAAAAAAAAAAGTTCCGAATTTTGTTTTCATCTTTTCAACTTAAAAAAATAACACGATTTTTTGTTAATAGTATACGATTAAATTTTAAACGTTATAGAATTTATGTGTCAATTTAGATTTGCTTTGTGTATTTATAAATTCATTCTTGGTTTTTTCTATTGCAATTTTTCATGTTTATTCTTAAATGTAATTGAACTTCAATAATATATTAAGCCAACAAAATAGAAACAAAATTTGCTTGTATTTTAGGGCTGCAAGCAATATTGCCCAAAGAAAAATTGACCAAACGAAAAAATGATTCAACGTAAACGAAATATGGTCCAAAAAAATATAAATGGAAATTATATCCAAAAATGGTGAAAAGAGGCCCAATAATTAATGAAAATTAACCCAATTTTTATTTTCGAATTTTTATTTAATAATTTTTACAAAGTAGTCTTAAACTTTCATACTTATTTGGGCTTGGGTCATATGTCCGAAACTTAAAAACCCAAAATCCCGCCTACCTAACTTAAGCTTTTCTTCATAGACGGCCTTAGACCGGGCCCAAGGATTTTCTCCTCTATGGCATAAAAAACACCGCTTTCGCTAACTTAAGCTTCTCTACATAGCCTACTTTCGGCCGGATGCAAGGCTGAATTCACAAGCTTTAGTTACGAGGCCGATGATTGTCATTCCATAGCGATTCCGGATTTTGAATTTGGTCAAAATAAGAAAGACAAAAATAGCCCAAAAATGTTTCTCAGTTATGTTAAAAACGAATTATTATCCAATATTAACGAAAAATCGGAAAACACAAATCGTATGGAAAATTGTTGGGCGATTTTTCATATATAACGTTGGGCTATTTAGCTGACAGCCGTATTTTAAGGGGGGAAAACTTTACATTCATTATAAAAACATATTTTTTGTTTTAGTGATTTTGAAAGTAAGCAGGTGACAACACTTTTTTCATGTACATATTCTTTGTGGTGTCAAAAAAAATTTTCTAATAAATAAATAAATTAACAAAATTTAAAAAATAATTGTACAAAAATAATATATACAACCAAAATAATCGTGAGACAAACACTAATTTATTGCTCCTAAAACGGAATTCAAGCGTCTTATGTATGAAAAGGTAAGTATGAGATCGTATTATATAAAAGAAGTAAATTAGTTATGTATGTATATATCAGAGGTGTTAACAATTGCAATCGATTTCATTGCAATTACATAATTGTTCGGTAATTGCTAAGTGTTTGATTGCATTCCAAATCGGAAAATTTATTGTAAGGTTTCAATTTTAAATGATACAATCAATTTTCTGATCTTGAATGAAATCCATTTTTTAAAATCAATAGTTGCAATCAAATCCAGTGATTTCAAGTAAATTAAATAAGAATCATTCTCTGCAAATAAAGTTCCTTCTTCTAGAAAAAAGCTGACTCTCATAACTGTGATTTGCCAACAACGTTATATTTATGTATATTTTCATTATTTTATACTTTCTTCATATTATTTCGTTGGCCTTAAACTATAGTTGCAATTGTAAAGGGAATTGATTGAAAATACATGATTTTAATTAAAGTTTGATTGCAATCGAAATGATTGCAAATAAATTGATTGTATTCAATGACTTAAAAAAAGAATGATTTCAAAATGATTACAATCACAAAGTATTGCATTCTTTCGATTATAATTTTTGTAAATCTGAAATCATTTTAAAATCAAAGAAAGAAATCAGTTTCATTGAATTTATTTTAATTGCAATCACAATTGATTGCAGTTTTTACAGCTCTGGTACATATGGACATTTCCAGCGAAAAATCTACTACTTGTAACGTAACGCCAGCAAGAAAATAAGCTTGTATTTTAGGCCCATGTTGCGCTAAACACCAAAATATAAAAAAAGTATATTATACATATCACTTTTTGAGAAACAATTTTAATTACTTGCTGGCGTTATGTTAAAAAAGTAGACTTTTCGCTGGGAATGCCCATATGTCCATAAATATTGACATATCGCTGTGGCTCTTCAAAAGGAGGGTAACTCAAAAGTTTTAAATTTTCAGAAAAGACAAAAAAACTGTGTTTTTTATATACCTATATCCAACAAAGTGACCAATCATTTTTCTGCCGTCTTTGGATCAAAACTGAAAGTTGTAAGTTTTCCAATACAACCATAAAACATTTCTAACTGAAAATAAAGTTACATACAAGCTTCTAATATTTTATTTGTTTTCAAGGTAAAAATTGCTGCGCGTCTTCGGTAAACAACATATCAATATCTTTCACCTTTGGCCTGATTTAAAATCACCCTCTTCATGGCAGCTAGTAAGTTTTTTTATTATTTAAAAAAAATATATCGCATCTAATCAACAAGAGGGTATTAACTTTAATTGAAAAATTTTCAGTAGAAACAAAACAATTTTAATTTAACATTGAAGGCATATGAAAAACACCCGTTTCATTAACCAAAAGTAGACAAAATAGCACGATATATTTACAGCGGGACGATATGAATATAACGTGTCGAGTTTTTCGTAAAAGTAAAAAAATGAAAATTTTGAGTAAGCTCTTGATTAACTGCGATATGTATGTATGTATTTTTTAGTCATCGACGTATCAAAATTATGGTTACTGATTAAATCTTAATTTCATTTAAATTCTTATATATTCGATTAATATTATTTAATTATTAAACCGATAAATCGAGATGCTAATTATATAACAATCCGAATAATCAAAATTTAATTAAACTTATTAATCGCACATCCACAACATAATTAAATAACAATCTATTGGCTATGTAATGTATTTTTAAATTTCAATATCTTACAGATTGATATTGTCTGCAAGTTAAAGTTTTCAACCACAACAAACTTATTTGAGTGATAGGGTCAACCAAGAGATAAACTGCTGTTATTACTTGAACAAAAAGTCCAAAGCTTATAAGAACTCGAAAAACATAATAAAAGTAAGTAAATATAAAAAACCTAAGAACCATACTTTTAACTATTTTTTTACCTTTTATTGTTGTTTGTATTTATAGAATCTAAAACCCCTACGGTCTTGTGGTATTTGCATCACTTATTTTCTCCAAGCCTTAAAACCAATATAAATGCAAGTGGCAGCTAAATCTGTTGTTTTTTTCTATATCAGTTTATTTTGTAATCTCATTAGCATAATTTTTCATTCAATAAAAATTTTGATTGAATCCAACAAAAAATTTAATTAATTAATTGCTTAATTCAATTACTATATTATTTATTTATTTATTTATTATGAATTAACTGAAATAATTGAATAAAATACTAATTTTTTGAAAATTATTTTTTTAATTAAAACAATCAACACATTGTTTAAAATCGTACAGGTTTTTGATCATATTTTTATTAAAATCAAAAATATCATTTATTGAAAGAAAAATCAGAATTTTCAATTTTTACAGTTTTTGGTAATCAATATAATTATTTTAGTAATAGGTGCAAAATCAACAAATTGTTTACTTGATTCTACGAATTTGGTGATTAAAGTCAATTTTTAATATTTTCTGTGAGTGGTTTAAGACAAGTAAAGTAAGTTCAATATAATCCAAAATGCATTAATATTCTGTTAAGTCTATACTTATGCTTGCCAGATTTAAATTTGCAAAATTCTTGACATTCACTAAAAAATCTGGATTTTGAAAAGAATTCTTGACAATTAATAACTTTTTAAAATAATTGTTTACAAAATAGCACAATTGTTCAGCCACAGTCGGAGTCGGATTTGAGGTTTTTGTACCGGAGTCGGAGTACCCACAAGAACTCGCGACTCCGGCATCAAAATTTTTCGGCATAACAAATTTAAAAATTTTTTCTAAAATTTTCCAAAATAAAAATTCTTTGAAAAAATTTTCTTGTTGATTAAGTGCAATATGAGTATTTTAATTTTGTTTTAAAAATATTGAATAAATAAATACAAGTTTTTTATTACTTGCGTTTAAAATCGGCCATTCTTTACTATAAATACTAAGAACAATGTGTTTTCGAAATAACAGCTGAATGCTGCCAATAAACCAACAGTGTGTTGTCAAAAAGTAAAAAAAATCTTTGAGTCAAGATTCGAACACATGCCAAACAAACAACCTCTTTACTTGTTAATCTGAAATCTTACTCACTTCTTCAAGTCCGTATCAAGACCGTTAACAAACGATTTTTCCTTGCAAACAAAAAGCTTCATTTTGTAAAGAGTTTAATGACCCAGTTGGGGTTTGAACTTAGTCCTTCCTTTATTAAATATGTTTAATCTATTCTGTAACTGGTTGCATGTTTCCGCATGGCAATCATTTACAGCTGTAGTTACCACTTTACTGTACCCAAGTAATCTATAAGTTAACCAGCTCAATTGCGTGTTTTCCTCTTTTCTTAAGTTGTCAACAATAATCCGTTAGAATTTAGTCCTCTTAATCATCCGCAGTAGATCAAAGTGTAACATCTTCAAAATGTATTTTATTGTATTTCAGTTAAATCGATTCCTTAATGACTTATATTACATTCTAAAGTAAACTGTTTATTTTCCATTAGTATTGCGCTTTACCTGTCACTAATAAAATACTAAGGGATCAATTAAAATGAAAATCATTATAAAATCCTCTTGAGTTACACTTAAACTCAAGTGCAATTTAAGATTCTAATTAACGACCTTAATATTTTACTATTAACTAAAGAAAAAAAACTCTAGTAAGTATGCATTTCATCTTTTAAAATTCATATGAAATATGTAGCAGACTTTTTTATTTTTTCATAAATAAAAGCATTTTAAAATTTACAAACTGTTTTTTAGACCTGTTGTTACTTGTTCTTCAGATTGTATATCAAATTTACACAATAATTTGCAACAATGTCTTAGAAAGTCGATGCATTTAATATACTGAAGTAAAGAATAAGCTAAAAAAACGTTTAAAAAATTAAGGGCATTCACTTTCTATTAGAACATAAAAAAACAATAAAATATTGTATAATAATTGTTGTATTCTCGTTCTATTTATTTTTGATGTAGATCGAATTGTTTGTTAGTATTTGGGGATACTTACATATTTATATGTGTGGGAATGCCCCTATTTTTTTTACTTACAGTAGAAAGGCTGTTCAAGTTTAAAAAATTGCTTTAATTTTGTCTTGTTTTCTTGCTTGTGGCAACAAGATCTTTAGTCTGTGATAAAATACTACCAGTCTATTTTATTTCTGCGCAACTCGCTCAGGGTAATTTTTAAATTCATGATCTTTTGTTCACAGAAAATAAAATAAGTTCTGTGGCAATAAAAACGACTGTAATGAGCACTATTTAATACACAAAAGAAATTAGTTGAAACAAATATACTTATGTATATATTAATTGCTTTTTTTATTCTAGGTTTTTTATACTAAACTTTTTTTAGAGCTTTTAATAAAAATTATGAGCTTCGAATTAAGCCAAGGAATCATATTAGAATACAAGTTCTATAAAACGCTTACAGCTTTTTTTTTTGAAAATTTTGTTGATTTACCATAAAAAGGAAATCGTTTTTAAAGCTTTAAGCTTTTATTATAACTTTCAAAGTTTTTAAGTATGTATTTATGAAGTTATATTTAACCATTTAAAGCTTAAAATAATTTGTATTTAATACTTTTTGCGTTAATTGCAACATTTGAAAGCTTTTAAATACCATTTTTAAGAACTTTAAGTTTTTATTAAACTAATGAGCAGAAAATATTAAAAGCTTTCAGTCAACAATAAATAGGTAAGGGTTATTTAATATTTATTTTCAAAGTTTTCCAAATCGAGAAGAATCTATATAAAAAGGTTCATCAAAACATTGAGAGATTTGTTTTAAAATCTTTAAGTTTTTATCAAATTAATGTTACTTTTTAATGGTAAGTAACTTTATACAAAGCTTTGGGTTTTATAAAATAAAAAAAAGCAATATCAAATTGTATAAATAGATTTAAAAAAAACATTAAAGCTTTTAATATAATTTAAAAAAAAAGCTTTCAGCATATAATATTTCTCCATGCAGAATTCTTTAAAGTTTATAGAAGCTTTTTTTATTTAAACAGTAAAAAATTATTGAAAACATCGTATTATCCGATTATTGCCCGGTACCCGAAAACGTGAACCAATTACTTTGAAACTTTGCACATAATATTTTTCGGGTCTAACTAAAATAATTGTATTTTAAGTTTAAAAAAATGGAACGTTTGCTTTCTGAGATATGAGTTGGTAAGTTTATTTACCAGTGGGCTGATATAATTGGTGTTTGTGGAATAATAAAAGAATCCAGCCTCGCAGATCAATAAACGATAAAGAGGGAATTCCTCGTTTTCCAAGTCGATTTAAGTAAGAATCAAGTAGAACGGACAACCAGGAGGCGTTATTACGCCAACTGATTATTTAAAACCATTTTCTTTGCAACGCCAAACTTGTAAATATGGTCAAGGCGAATTCATAAATTGCCCAAATTCGCTCTGAAAAATATCTAGCTTATTTGTCAAAAAAACCCAAGGCAAATTAGAACGAAAAACATGGAGCAAAAGTAAATTCGCCTTGTAAAAATGCTGATAAATTTTGTTTACGGCGAATTAACTACTGGGAATTGAATTCGCCATTGCCATCACCTCATTTGATGCACCTTGAACCAACCCTAGCGTATCGAAAAAGTGATAAGAGTACAGCATTTAAAAGCGGGTACATTGTGCTTTTGTTCACGATTCTATTAAATCCTGCCTAATTTGCAATATGTTTCTGCCCAATGGTATCTAGGGATGGGCAAATTGAAAAAATATATCGATATATATCGTATCGGTATTTTTAAAGAATATCGATATTTATTAATTAAAAATATCGATGTATCGAACGTATTAAGGTGAACTTATTACCAAATTTAAAAATTTAATATACCTATGACAAATATGTACAAACATATTACATGTTATTCTTTTCTAACTTTTTATTGTTTCTTTTAATTTCAAATTTACGTTCACTCGATTTCGAACGAAACTTTCATTTGCTTAACTTCTATTTAAAAGAAAAACCAATTTTAAAATTTTGTTTTTAAGGTAAGTTATGCGAACGAAGTTTTCGTTTGAAATCGAGGGACCGGCAGTTAATTCTACAATAAAAAAATTCAGAAAAAAAGTAAAGAATACAAAAACATTTTTATTTATTCGCCATATGAAATCTAAAAAAAAATTTATTGGGATTATATAATGCCGGATTATATACTGCCGGCAAACGAAACTTGTGACACATACTATACAAGTAAACTGTGCAATATTTTATTTAAAAAATAAAAAAAAAATATTTTTTTTATTATTAACATTCCAACTTTCATGAGTCTATTCCTGAAAATACGCCATAATTAAGGCGATTTGCATAGTTCTAGGAAAACTTTCCAGAATATTTTTTCCGCGCTTATTTTTTTGTTGTCATCTCTTAAAAAATGAGACAAAACTGAACTGTGTAATCTATGAAAATGTACAATGAAAAGCGCCGTTATTTTCTTAATATTAGTTAAAAAACATATGATGCAATTCTTAAAAAACAACAGTATTGTAAGCAGTTGAGCAACGGTTAAAATGTTGAATTGTATTATAAAGAGATCTTTAAAATATCGAATTCGATAGTCGTAGAAAAATATCGATGTATCGATATATGTGTATTTTTAATATCGGCGATATATATCGATTATAATTTTTTTAAATATCGATCTTTTGATATATCAATATTTATTGCCCATCCCTTGTGGTAACTAAAATGACCACAAGGATAGTTTATGGTATTTCAAACTTTTAGTAGAAGTTCATTAAATAAATTATGTACATAATAAAAGTAGACGAACTGAGGTCTTAGAAACAATGAGTATAAAAAAATTTAATTTTGTAAATTATATAATTATTGTATTTGATTCAAAATATGGTCTTTTTTGGAGTTTAGCGAAAATCCTACCTAAACGCGAAAGCATCTAGAGGGAAATGTTTTTTAACAAAAACAAAATTTTATTACAGAAACAGGCACAGAAAAGGTACAACAATATTCTTAAAAAGTATACAGTGCTGATGAAAGTCAGCAAAACAGTTTTTGCAAATGAAAAACACTTAGGCCCATATTGTGTAAAACGCAACGCCAAAAATTACATTGAAAGCAAAAACAAAGTCAAAAATATTTTATAATTTTATTGTTGCTTTCTAAAGAAATTTATATTGCGTTTTAATGATACAAGATATACAGCATTTGAAATTTAAAAATTCAATATTAATATCTGTACAAAGCAACAACAAAAAAAATTATAAAATATTTTTAACTTTGTTGTTGCTTTCAATGTAATTTTTGGCGTTGCGTTGCGTTTTACACAACTCGGGCCTTAATATTATTTCCACTATTTTTACTGGACGGTGCAGAATCACATTCTGAGTATCTTCTACTACCATCGCCTCATCATTTAATTCGGATAGTTCCTCTTCTTCATCTTCGGCGTTTTCACTGCTAAAACCTGCATTAAAATCGAAACCAGTATAACAGTCAATATTGTCAGCAGAAAAATCCCCATCATCTACTCTTTTGAACCATGCAGTTGATTTGACATACTCGGAAAATTCTTTTCGTGTTCGAAATTCCCGAAATCTGCGCGGCATATTTAAACAACAAACTAAAAGAATCACAAGAAATATTTTTCTATATTATTTCATATATGTCTAATTTTGAACTTTGTGTGCCTGGCGGTCCCTTAAAGAACCAACCAGTAATTATCAAAAAATCCCTCACAAATACAAAATTGAATAACTTCAAGTAATTACACTTAACTTTAAACAACACAATAATCTAATAAATATTAACAAAAACTTTTTTTACTATTTAATTAGGCTTAAGTTCATTAAATTTAATTTTCATTAAATTATTTTTATGAATCCCAGGTCAGTCAAGAATGAAAATTATCAATAACAATTTTAATTAATCTTCCATGTTGTAAAAAATTCCTTTCTTCATAAAAATAATTTAATGAAAATTAAATTTAATGAACTTAAGCCTAATTAAATAGTAAAAATTTGGATTAAAAACCATGAATAGCTCAACAAAATAACCACACTACTAATTATTAACAAAAACTTTTTTTCCAATTTGATAAATGTGCTTCCTCTGCAGGTAACCTACTCTATTGAATATAAACGTGTTAAATGAAATTAGAATTCAGTGTGATCAACAAAAATATTGGCGTTCGAATCAAGTAACAGTTAAAAAGCCCGGCGCGAATCGTACAAAAATTTGATATACAAAAATTTGATGAACAAAAATTTAATTTTTGTTGGTTGGTTCCTTGCGGTACCAATAGGCTATTAAGAGTTAAGTTGAATTTTTTTTAAAAATAAAGTGATGATTTTTAAAGGAACCAAATTTAAAACATTATATTTTTAATGACATTTTTTTTTTAGTATTTTGTTGATGGCTCTATTTTAAATGTTACAAACGAATCAAACAATTAAATATATCTAAAAATATGAATCTGAAATAGTTCCGAATAATAATGGTGCTGCTGACGATCAACTCCATGATTACCAGCAGTCCTAGTACCTCCTAACGACAGACATTTGCAAACACAAAGAAGGATTTCTAAATGAATTACACAACATTAAAATATTTCTTTTTTATTTCTTTCTTTTCTGAATCATTTTATTATTTTTTTTTTATGTAATTGTTCTCAATTTTTGTTTAACTCAGTGCTCGCCCTTGTCCTCTCTTCCATAATAAGGCTGACGTTGTTAAAAATAATAATAATAATGATCATGATGTGTATGTGGATGATTATTACAACGTGATGCTGGTTTAACAAGTTTCCTTGTTTAAGGGTTATAAATTATTCCCTGGAAGCTAAGTGTAAACATTTATATCATATAGTCAAGAATATGCAGACGACAGACGGCTATGCAGACGGATACTTAGACGAATAGTCTTGAATTTGGCTTGACTTGACGTTACTTGAAATTTATTTAGTAGACAGCAGTAGGCCTGACTAAGCAGCAACTGGCAGTTAGATCGGCAGTGTTTTTTTCTGTCCTTATTTCTGCATCGTCAGCATCATGATCAACTGAAGATTTTTCTTTTTGTTTGAGGCGAAGAGTGATGGTGCTCTTGGTGTTGGTGTAAGTATCAGATTTGCTTTACATTTTTCTCCTTTTTACATACTTTTTGTGTCTCTTTTTTCCACTTGTATAATAGCCTACATTTTTTTACAATTATTTATTATTTTATCCATATTTTATTTTCTTTTTTTCCTAGGAATTTGAACATTTTTCTTTAATTCCTTGAACTCTATATTTTTTTTATTGTAAAAATGATCACATGTGAATTATTACAGAAAAGAGAATAATGGTCAGGGAACCAAGTTCATTTTATGTAATTATTAATTCTGATTAAGGCAGTTTCACACTGTTATACAAGTCTTAAGTATTGGGAAGAAAATACAACCCTGCCACGAAAACTTGTTATTGTTTTTTTCTAAATGTTATCAAAATAGATCAAAATACTTAATACTTGTATTATAGTGTTAAACGACCTTTAATAAAACAAAATCAATTAGGATTTGTAAATTTGTAAATGAAGAATAGCAAATTCTCCTATTAGGAATATTCTCTATAGAGAAAATCCATCAAGAAATTTCCTATATAAATGTATATCGAGAAATTTCATTTTAATGAAAATTAATGGCGCTGCCAAATATGGCCCCAGGAACAATGGCCCAAAACAAAAATGAAAATTGACCCTAAATTTGGGGCTAGTTTTCATGATACAATATGACCCATTTTTTAATGACAAATTACCCCCAAAAAATGAAAAAAGTTAATGAAATATGACCCCAAATTTGGGGTAACTCTTCATTATGAAAAATCAAATTAAAATATTTTTAATGAATTTAAACCCCAAAAAAAGTTACCATAACAAAACACAAAGAAATTTATATTAAAAATTTGGGTTGGGTTCATATGGCCGAAACTTAAAATCGCAAATTTAAAGTCCCGAATTTCAAAATCCAAGTTTAAAAATCCAGAATTTCAAAATCCTAATTTTTAATAACCTGAATAATTAAACAGTTTTGGGTTTAAAAGTTGCACGATAGAGAGCATGGTTGGGCCTTCGGCTAAGGATTATCTCCTCGATCGTATAACTGACACTGCCTTCGCTAACTAAAGCTTCTCTAAATAGCCTGCCTTGGGCCGGACAAAAGGATTTCCTCCTCTATGGTATAACAAACATCGGCTTCGCTAACTAAAGAATCTCTGCATAGCCGGCATAAATTTTCCCCACTTTGGTATAAGAAATCGGGATTTTAATACTATTTCTAGGAATTTTTATAAAAAATTTTACAAAACTTATATAACATTTTTTGGGGTAATTTTTCATTTCTTACAATTTAAAACTGGGATTTTATTTGGGGCCAGTTTTCATTCAGTGATACTGGGGTTATTATTCATTTTACTTAAAATGCAAAAACACTCCATCAAAAAAATGAAAAAAAAGAGTCAAAACAAACAAAAAAATGCATTAAAATTGCTTGTTTTTGTGTCTCGTGTAAAATTTTGGGGCCATTCTTCATGTTCTTTTTGGGGCTATATTTCCTGGGGTCATATTGCGGAACGCTAAAATTAATATAAAATGTTTCTTAAGTTTTCTCTATACAGAAATAGGTGACCGCATCAAGGAAAGTTAAGCCATCTGCATTTTTTTTTATGGAGTTTGACATTTAAAATACATATAACTACATACAAAAAAAGAAAAGCCATCTCTGATGCGGTCACCTGTATAAATTCGCCGTTTAAAAAGAAAACATTAGCAATTTTTTCTTTATAAAGATTGTTTGGATATTTATAAAGAATCTTCAATGGACAACTTTTTGATAATTATGTTTATTTAAAAAAAATTATTAAGAGCAACTTAAGTCTTTTGCATGAAAAAATCACTTTAAAAAGAAACCTTTTTTTTTGGAAGACCCTAAAGTGTCACACTTTTTAAGTGTTTCTTCTTATTGCAAAAAAAAGTATAGAAATAAAAAGAAAACAAAAGCCCATTAATAAAATGTGTGCCTCCAGCCAATTGAGTGACCATTTATATCAGTTTAACATAAATAAGAAGTTCATCATTATTCATTCACCGGCATGTAAGAAGACAATTGTGGGCCAAATGCCAAAAGCTCTTTACTTTATGCAGTTTTCCTCTACCTTCTCTATGCGACGGAAGCCGGCCCAAAAAATTAAACTTAACTAAAACTAAAGACAGTTGAGTGAGTGTCTCTTGCGCAAAAAACACAACTAACAGAAAGTGGTTACAGTTTATAAACAAAATAAAAACTTGACTAAGTACAACATAATTATGGAAAACTACTGGCGGCAAATGGAAAAAAATCAAAACAAACTGTTGAATATTTAACCGCAAAATACATTTATAATTACAGATTTGTAGTTGTAGAAAATTCAAAATAAAAAAAAAGTATGCACAAGATTTAAAGAAAAAAATCTTGGCTATAAAGTGTATTGAAATATAAGTACAACATATTTAAAAGTGTTTACAAAATCTCCCGTCATTAAACATTAAATATAGACGGTTTAATTTACACGAAGGTTACAGTGAGGAAAATTTAAATAAAGACATTAAATTTTCAATTTAATGAAATTTTTATACAACCCCAGTACACCAAGCGATATTTTAATGATATAAAAACGATGTCATATATGTAGGCGATACAAAGTATCACAAGTGATAATCGTTTTCGGATCGTAAGCGATAGTTCTTATGGACTAAAGTTTAACTTTCCTTATAACATCGTTTTCCATTGAATTATGACATCGTTTTCGATATCATTATTTTTTTAATATTGATGTTTTTTTTTTCAAATGTTTGTTTTTTAATTGGAAAGAAAATATTTGTAAAAAGTGAGGTCAGGTCGTAACGATATCGTAATTCAGTTTAAATCAAAAATTTTAATAAATTTTTTTAAAATGGAAAATTAATTGATAATTCTCCCCAAATCGAAAATGTTCTATTAATCAACAATTTATTGCAAACTTTCTCTTAATCGAAAATCTATCGTAAATTTTTTATTACTCAAAAATTTATTGAAAAGTTTTTTATAAAATTATCAAAAAAGTTATCAAAAATTATTTTCGGGAATGAAATATTTATTAATTAATTCATTTATTAATGATGTGCTAATAATCCCAATTTATGATAAAAAACACTGAAATTTATTGTTGTGGGAAAGCTAGTTTCTATGCGCATTTCGCTGGTTGCTTAGGCCAGCAGAAAAGCTAAAAATATTATACAAGTAAGACCATAAAGTGAATAAGAATTTTAAACACTCAGCTCTTACTTGTAACAATATCAAAGCTTCAACAAAGACACAACAATAAATAGTGAATTTTTTCTTTCTTACATTCCCCTACAATTGGCTGGGTTTTTTCCAACACGAATTGTAGTTGTAAGAGGATAGAAAAAACAAAATTAAAAAAAACAAGTTGCTAAATAAAGCAGCTTGCCATTTCAGTTTTTTATTTGCCGGGCACATGCAAATTTATTATCAAAAATTATTTTCGGGAATGAAATATTTATTAATTAATTCATTTAAAAAAGTTGTTTTTAGGCATAGATAATTTTTCATTAAAAGATTTTGTTTGTTGTGCTAATTTCCCTATTTTTATAATTGATAAAAATACTGAAATATTTTTGGAGGATAAGCTCCAACAAAGAAAATCCGTCGTAAATTTTCTCTAAATCGACAATTTTTGGTAAATTTTTCTAAATCGAAAAATGTTTGCAAGTTTTGTAAACTGAAAATTTATTGCTAATTTTCTTTAAATCAAAAATTTAAATATTTGATGTAACTTTTTTCTAAATTGACAATATTTCGTAAATTTGTTTGGCTAATCAATAATTCATAAAAAATGTTCTCTTAATCAAAAATTCATAGTCGATTTTCTTTAAATCGAAAATTTATCATTAATGTTCTGTAAATCGAAATTTTATTGTAAATTTTAACCAAATCGAAAATTTTTCTATATATTAGTAAGAATTTGTTAATTTGCCAAAGAGATTTTCTTTAGATTTCTACAATAAACATTTATTTACCTTAACTACATTTCCCACAGTGTAAAACAGTATTTAACGCTTTGCTGATTTAAGTTTGTCTGGCTGTTGGAGTTTGAGTTCGTTTAAAAGTGTCTGTTACCCAATTATAAATACATTAAGTAGAGTGTGGCTTAAAACAGCAAGCTACAAAAAACCTATAAAAAAGAATACTAAGAAATAAAAAAAATTACAAAACCGTGCGATATGATTTTGTAAGAGCAAAAAGTTTAAAACTTATTTGTCATTTTATTATTAAAAGTTCAAGAAACTAATGACTGAGTTCTTTCATTTCCAGTATACATATTTAAAAATATATTTATGGCCGATAAAAGACTTTTTGAAATTTGAGTTTGTTAACAAAGAAAATACATACAGCCTTAAGTAACGATTAAAGAAAGTTAATAAAAATATTTATATGAAATAAACGTCTGCAAATAATTGATTGTTATTCCTTTCACACTATTTGTAATTAATAATTTATGGTTTCATATTAAACTAAATATGCTGAAAGAATATTTAATGATTGGCATAAAAAATAACAAATATATAGAGTGAAATATTGTATTCTTTATTTATTAATGAATAATTTAGTAGAAAGTGAAATTTGATTGCCATTTTTACGATTAAAAAAGTGAAGTTCATTAACAAGTTCTCAAATAAACGCAAATAGGTATGTGAGAGTATTTAGATATGTAAATGTTTACTGTGTGGGGAATCCCTAACAATGTATTTTTATTGCATGCCTACAAGTATGCTTTGAATTTCGCCTTAAGATATTTACAAACGAAATTGTTTTCATCTTGCTGTATAAAAGAAGCACAAAGTTTTCAGTTTATTTTTACTTAACACATTAGAGTGACCATGTTTTCATTTTCTATTAAGAGAAAATTTATTGTAAAATGTATTTAGTATTATGTATAATTATTTAGAGACCATTGGCAATTAAGTTTCGAATTACAGAAAATTTTTAATTTTTGAGTTGGAGAAATTTTGCAAAAAGTTTTAAAATTTTTTGATTTAGACAACATTTACGATGAATTTAAAATTTTCGATTCGGAAAATAATAATTTTTAGATGTACGATTAAAGCTATGTTCACACCTATTAATATTTGACGTCCTACACGTAACCACTAGCAGTTTTATTAAAAAATATTTTGGTTTTGCGAACCGTTTGCTGGATCAAACATCATTTAACAGTTTCTTAATTGAATTTTACAATTATCTTCTTAAAAAAAAAAGATAAGGAAGTCAAAAAAAAATTGTTAAAAAAAATTGTTCGTCCAATATTTGTAAGGTCTGATCATACCTTAAGAGACAAGTCGCAGTATGTTTAAATTTTAAGAAAATTTACGATAAAATTCTAAATTTTCAATAAAAAATTTACAAATAAATTTTTAAATTTCTGATATCGAAAAATTTACAATGAGATTCCAATTTATATAAAATTACGACAAATTTTCGATTTGCAGAAAATGTATGATAGTTTTCGATTTAAAAAAAGTTGGAGGAATACTTAAATTTTTAATTTAAAGAAAATTTACAAAACATTTTTGAAATTTTTAATTTAGGGAAAATTTAAAATAAATTTTTACGTTATTGATTTTAATAAAATTTGCAATAAAGTTTAAAATTTTTGATTTACAGACAATTAACAATAATTTTTTTGAGTTTGATTAAGAAATTTACGATTAATTTTAATTTTTTGATTTAAAAAAACGTTTTGATAAATTTTTATATCTTGGATTTTGAGAAAATTTGCGTTTAATTCTAAAATTGTCGATTTAGTTAAAGTTTGTAATAATTTTTTTTATTTCATATTTACAGAAAAGTTATTGATAAATTTTTGATTTTGAGAAAATTTACAATAACTGTTCAGCCTGTTCAACGATTTCGAAGGTTAACATTCGCATTGAAAATAAAATTTAAAACATAAACAAATTTTAAAATTTTGTTGCTGTTTTAAATGTAATTTTAAAATCGATGAACTGGCATTTAATTTTAAAATTTTCGATTTAGGAAAAATATACTTTTTATTTTCGAGAAAAATTTGAGATACATTTTTGTTTTAGAAAGAAACTAATGATCAATTTTCGATGCAGAGAAAATTTACGATAAAATTAAGTTTTAAAAAAAATTTTCGATATAGAGATTTTTCGATTTACGATAAAATTTTGTCTGAGAGAAAATTTACGATAAAGTGTTGCTATAAGGAAAATTACGACAAAAACTTACTGTTCAATGATTTTTCGACCGTTAACGTTTGCATAGAAAACACTTATAAATACTCAGTTTTAAAAATATTTTCCAAAAATATAAGAAAATATAAAAGTACACGAACGTTATTATGTATACGTTTAAAATTGTTGAACAGACAGTTAAAGAAAATATTAATAGATTTAAAAAACTCTTTGATAAAATACTTCATTACTAAGTGAATGATGGTATACTTCAGTTGTCATACTGTGTGACAATTTTGTAATATTCATCTTAAACCCCATAAAGCATAATCTATTCTGAGTACCTGAACAATTCTTAAGCCTCTAGTACACGGAATGTAAAAAGCCATATGCGCATGTGGTTCTGACGTAATTTTGACGTCAATGCAAAGCCACAATAAGCATTGCGTGTTGTGTGATGACGTCAAAATTACGTCAGAACCACATGCGCATGTGGCTTTTTACATGCCGTGTACTAAAGGCTTTAGTCGATTTAGCCATGTCCGTCTGTGTGGCCGTCTGTTGAAAACTCACTCACTTCCGAAAGACTTAGCACAAAAGAACAATTTTGGTGTCAAATTGAGTTTGGTTATCCTGAACAGCCAGCACAATCGGTTCAGTAGGAAAAGAGTTATAGACTCAAATACGGAACAACCACACTAAAAAACTTGATATTTCTATAAAAAAAACTAACAAAAATTGGGGGATTGTGATTAAATTTTATACAAATTCGTTTTACATGACTAGAAATAATACAACTAAATTTCGTTAAGATCGGTCTATAATTAATCATAGGCAAAATAAGTGCTTACAAGACTGCAGATAGGATGCATGATTTTTGTATGGGGAGTTCCCGGTTTGGAGGACTATTTCCTGTTGGCATTAAGCCCTTTTTTAAGCTAACGCAACATGCGATTTATTTTCATTAATTTATTTAAGAATTTGTGTGCTTACTAAAAGACTATAATTATCGAGAAGTTCTCGTTGATATTCGTCTTGTAATTGACTTTCGTTGTCTAACGTTTTTGTGTGTGCGTTTACAATATTTGTAAATTGTTTCGTCTTCAGCAGTAAAAAACCCAGTCTCTTGTATAATTTTGTTCGGATGCATTCACTGCACCGCCATAGATAGCTCTTTTGTTTGAGCGCTCGATTTGTAGCTTTTTCTCCAAAGTGCTTCAAACAACACGAAAATAAAAAATTTCACTTCTGAAGTATTCCTACTCTCGGTGGAGGGTATCAAATATTCGGCACAACCGAATATAGCACTTTTAGTGGTTTTTATTAGAAATATTCGATATATTTTTAAGCTTACGATAATTTGCGTAAATAAAAATATATGTATACATTGTACAAGCTCATTACTGGTTTGACCTACTGACAATTTTTAAAACAATTGAGGTAAGTATGGGGTAAATATATTTTGAATATCCCTTTTCTAAATCCGAAACAAAGTGCATTTTGTGGGAAATTCATTTTCTCTTTTAATTACCACATGCTAATTCATCAATCATTTTGGAAGATGTAACTTAAAATAAATTTAGAAAAGTGGCATATGCGGCACAAAGCAATATTTTCGCTTTCAGTTAAATAAGACAGTACAGACAAACTGTCATCAGTGCGATGGCATAATATAATGTCATAACTGCGATGACAAACTATCATCAGTGCGATGACATAATATATCATGTCATAATATATTATTAACATTATTTTCATGTTTAAAAAGTAAAATTAGAAGCAAAAATTTATTTATTTTAATGCATCAATTGTTTAAAGTAGAATTATTACGAAAACCATATCGGGCATTCTGCTGGTGTCTGATAATTGAAAGTTCTTCTGTTGGCAAAGGGCGGAATACAACAAAAGTGAAACAAACATGTGTAACGGGTAAGTAAATAATGATATTTTCTCAATTTGACTTAAGGTCACTTACAACGACTCAATTTGATGACAGTTTGTCATCGCCATGATGAAATGCTTTTTAAAACCGATTCCGAATCGTAATTTCTGTGGTGCCAATGCACAGTGGTTTTCCCCATAGGCCAGTTTAAGTGAAGCTTACTCATTGCATTTGAAAAGTGTCAAAACAAAGGTCAAATTTTAATTCTTATAATTAATTGTTTTCGCGATAGCGATAAAAGTTTCAAAAATATCAATATGGAAATTTAAATAGTAGGTTTATTCTGTCAGTGCCAGTTTTCTAGAATGTATGTGCTTGATATTTGGAGTTCTACAGCTGGTAATTATCATTCGAAAGCAAACAAAATATTTCAAATTATGGAGGAAAAATTTAATGCAGAAAAAACTAAATTCGACCTTAGCAATTTAACAAAAGTTTTAAAAAGCCTTTGTAAGCCCTATATTGCATTATTTAACTTTGTTTAACTTTTTAATTTAGTTTTTTTCAGTGTATATTTCGAATGAATTCAAATTAAATAAAAATTTACAAAACTTGTTTAAAACAACCAAATTTTCATATTAAAATACTTTATTTCAAACATTTTTAAAACAGATCTATTTAACCCTTAAAAGATCAAATGGTTACTGTGGCTACAGTTGTTAATATTTTTTCCTAAAAATTTGCCAACTTTAAGTTCTTCGGGCATGAAATGAGCTGATTTTGAAGACCCTAGCTTTTTTAGTTTTGGAGATATTGATATTTGACCGCTTTTCCATATAAGGGAAACCACTGTGCAATGTGCCATCCCATTGATGACATAATTTAAATTTTTGACCCTGTTGACCATTTGGCCAAGTGATGTTAAGGCTGACATCACAGTGATGTAAAGTGTCATGGGGTCAAAAACGAAGACACTTGTCATAGTACTGATGTCAAAATACATCAGCATTATGACGCCTTTATTGTGTATTAATTCCTAACTTCATTCATGCAAAATCATAAAAATTTACATTTTTATTCAAAACATATGCCGGACGCAGTGGTGAAAATACAAAAAGAAAATTCTATCGGGTATATTTTGAGAAAACTTCAAGCAACCATTCGTTGATGTATTTGATGAACTGACGATATTTATGTACTTCATCTGAATATAAAAAATTTTGGAATTATTATTACAAACTTTCGAATTATTGAAAGAAAATCTTGGATAAAAAAAAAAACAATTTCCTTTATATAAAAAATGTATTCAAAATTTTAGCTTCTATAATCAAGGTTCCCCGATTTATTTAATTATCAAGGAAATCTTGTGTACAACATGTTCATAAAAAATATTTAATAGCAACAATAAAAACAACATGTAACTCAAATTACGACACGCGTGAGGAAAACCTACAATTCTTCACACTTTTGCACAATTAAAATAAACAAAAAAAAAAAATATCATTCATACTTGTACAACTTAACAAAATTACATAATTTCCCCAGAAAGGGGGACAGAGAAAACAGAGTAAGCTACAAGGGAAATGGTAGAAAATAAAGGTGTAAATAACAATGAAATAACTCAATGAAAACCACACAAAAAAGTGTGTGCAACAAACGCTACTAAACCAACAACAACAGCTTCATCGCCACAACAAAAGCAAAAAATGACAATTAAATAAAAAATGTAAAAAAAAAATTGGTAATGGCAAGTGCGTAATTAAATGTAATCGGAGATAATTAAGGAAAACGAAAGTAAATACAAAAATAAAACAATAACAACAATATTGTGATTTCACCCATATAATTTAATAAATGTAAATAAATGCTGAAATTTTTGTACTTACATTAACGAAATTTTCACGTTTTATATCATCGATATCGTCACGCTTTGAAATGCGTCGTTTCCAATCATCTTCGCCGCTTTTTTGCAAAGCAGCCAAACGATCAGCTATAGAGCCGGTTTTCGAAATGGAACGTTGATCGGGACCCATGACCTTGAATTTAAATTTTAGTAATTAAAACTTATGTAATTTAAAAGAATACTCAAAAGAATTTACTTGCGTTTGGCTACGTCTTAGGCCGCCTTGTAAAAATGCAGGCAAAGCTGTGGGTTGTCTTGTTTCTTCCTCTTGCTCTTCTTTATTATTGTCTTCCGGTTTATCTTTTTTATTTTGTGGTTCTTGTTGAGTTGATGAGGAGATGGAGGAAAAGGTGGTTTCGTCTAGATCTTTCTCTTTTTGTGCATCAGATGTCGAACCTACATGACGCAATTTAATAAAACCACCGGTTATTGGAGGTAATTGTGGTCCAATCCCAATTGCTAAGCCACCAGGTGGAGGTGGTAGAGCAATAGATGAATGACTTTTACTTTTGGCTATTAGTATTCTGTAAATAAAAAGAGGGGGGAAAATGAATGATTAGTAAAAATTTTAAACGGTAATGGCAATTTTCATGGGAACATATGTTTAGGTATGAAGTGATTTATGGTGCAGACTGCGTGCCCTAACTTAAGGACGGCATTTTCAATACAAGTAATGATTTGTAACATGAAGTTGTTTCTTCCGTATATAATAATTAACTCCAATCCCGTTTTTTCTCTATAAATATTTCATTTATGTTTCTTAAAACATAAAGTTTTTATTTCAAGTGAAAATTAACGATAAATTTTTAGTTAAACAGAAAATTAACGATGCACATTGGGTTCAAATGGTATCAAAGTGGCGATTATTTGAAATTTAGAAATAAAGTTTTTATAATAAATTTTGGTATAGGGTAAAAGTAGCTTCTGCATGACTAGCTGTTAAAATCAATCAACTAAGTTATTTACTTTCTTTTCAGTGAGCGGTCAAAGTTAGAAAATTATTGCTTTTTTTAAAAAAAGTGAAAAAATTGGAAATTTTTACAATTCAAGAGAATATTATTAGTGTTAAATCTATTTGATATTTTATAATGGAACCTTCAACATCAAGTATTAAAGTATATAGTAATTTTTTTTTTTTGGAAAAATTATGTATAAATAAGAAGAGATAAACTCATCACTGATTTATTGTTTGGTATTTTGTTTAAGCTTTGATATCGTTGCAAAAAAGACTTTTTGAGTGTAGTTAATTTTCATTCCCTCTGTAGTCTTGTTTGCTGAGAGCTTTGGCTTTTCTAAAATTATTTAGGAGAACGTTTCCTGATGATCTGGCCTAAGCAACCAGTGAAATGCGCATAGGAACAGCTTATCCTCCAACAATAAATTTCAGTATTTTTGTTTATCAATTATTAAAAAAGGGAATTAAGCACAACAAACCAAATCTTTTAATATTTTTAAAAAGGTCTAAAATTGGGATAAATTCCGCATTTAATGGGCCACAAGTATTAAGTTAGTAAGAGTTGGAATAATTTTTATGGATTTTAGAGAAGTATACGATATCAGCTTATATTTAAAATAAAAGTACAGACAATGCCCGGCCCTTTTTTATTTACATTTTTGTGTAAAAACACTCGAAAACAAAGATTTCCCTAAAAATTTTAAATTTTTTATTTTTTCAGATTAATTTTTAAATTTAGTTAATTTAATGAGAGCAAAAACTGGATACAAATTTATACTAAAAGGAATACATATTATTAACTTATTTTTTAAATTTATTTTGAATTTAAAAATACAGAGAAAATTGTGGATCATGTTTTTTCCGAAAAACAAAAAACCGCTAACTGGTTAAAAATTTTTTTAAGGTGTGTTTTTATGTATTTATGATTATTTATTACTAAAAAATTATAATATTATCTTTTGTGACTTAAAAAAAAATGTACATACTCGTGTATACAATTTTGTGAAAAACAAAAATAGGACTTTAAATTAAATTTATACTAATATAAATACATATATTAAACACATAAACACATATAAAGCACATTAAGTATGCTCTAATTTCCAATTTTATTCATTAATTCATCGCTTTTGATTCCAAAGTTACAGTGTAAATTGTGAACTAAGGTCTTTTTTCAAAAAAAAAAAAAAACAATAATGCGCTTAACGGGTTAAAAAAAGAATTTTTTTTCACTTTTTTTCTAAAATGCTGTGTTTTTGTTTGCTTATAATAACTCATCAATAAAGAAATATAACATTTTAAAGCTACGGCTTCTATGAATTAATCGCCAATTTGGGTACCATCGAACCCACTGTGCGATGTATTGGAGTTTTAGAGCAGATTGACGATAAATTTTCGTTTAAGAGAAAAATTAAGATAAATTAGTTTAAGGGAAAGCTGCGTACAAAATTTTCAATTTATAAAAAACAATTAGCTAACTAAGGCCGTTTTTTTTTTTGAGATGTGGATTAAGTTTAAACTTAGTGTAACGTAGCCTGATACTCGGATTTTTCGGCGAAATGAGATTTTTCATTAAAGACTAAAATGTTAAGCAAAACTAAGCTGTTTCTTCAAACTTTTGTATACAAACTTGGTAATGGCAGCACAAATCTGCTTTCAGATTAACTTAACCTAGTTTAACTGAGATCTCAAAAACATAGCCTAAATATTAATTTTGGTAGGTGAAATTTGGCATTACATTTATGATTAAGCGAAAATTGAGAAAACGAGGATTGTTTCTTCGCGAGCATTATTTAGTGAGCAAGTGTAGAAGAACTAGAATAAAAAAATAAAGAAAATGAAGGAAAAACTAGACATCCCAATAATTTTTGTTTGTTTTGCGAACCACTTATAGGAAATTTTAAGTGGTTCGCAAAACAATGGGCTAAGTAAAAATACATACCAATTAGGCAAGTGAACGAATTCTTAACAAATTTAGAAAAAATATATAACATTTGAAGAGCCACGACATTCCCTTACTACGAAGCAGGTTTGTAAAGGAGCATATTAAAGAATAACGGTAACAATTAAAAAGTCAGTGTGTAAAGCTGAACGTTACTTTCACCAATTTTTATATGCGCATGAATAAAGCGCTTTCTGTGTCAAAAATGTATTGCTTAAAAGTGGGAACTCCCCATATACAATGCATGTCTTTCGTAAGCGAGATGGTAAGCGAAACTTTTACGTTTCTTCCTTACAAACCTTCTTCGTTGGAAGCTCCATTTTTTATTGGAATAGTTTGGACACAATGGTTTTTATTACAATTAGAACAATATATAGTTTTCTTAACTTTATTTTATGGATGTGTACGTGCGTAGATAGTTGAGATAATTCATAATCGGAATCATAGTTTTTCCTTTATAATGATTTAACAATCTCAGTGAGTAGGGTACTTTAACTTCTCCTAGATAATTATTATAAAACTCATCTATTTCATTTCTTAAGTTCTGTTATATTTACAAAAAAGTAAACAGAAGAAAGAAATAAAGAAATAGAAAAAAATATACTTATGCATAAAACTCAAGCTTCGCCTTTCTAATTCGGGTCTATTGTTATGAAATTTTTACTTGTACCATCACATGTGAACATCATGAGATCCATTTCAATTGCATTTACTTGCATTAAACTTCTTTTTTTTATTTTTGTTGTTTTTTTTTTTTGTTGTATTTATCATAACTTTTTATGTTTAATGCATAAATCGTGACCAGGCACTTTACAATTTAATGAAATTTTGTTTTTAATAAAATTTTCATTTTCTTTGGAATTTTTCTTTGTATTTTATTTTAACACTTTTCCTTGTGTGTTAAGCAAAATACAAAAGCAACTAGAGGGAAAAGGTGTTAAGCGTTAGAAGAATGGTTAGAAGAATTTCTATACTATATAGAAAAAACAAACAGAAGTCAATTTCAAGTTTAAATAATAAAGTAAAAAAAGGCCCTTTAGAAAAAACTGGACTGCAAAAACGCCAGAGCCTTTTAGACTCATTCCCAAACGCCAAGCAAGGAAAACGTCGGTAAGTTACACATCTTTAATATAACCGGTTTATTATTCCAAATATAACCGGTTTAATTGATATTCGAAAAATGGACATTTAAAAATAAGCGACCTGAGCAAATTTGAAAACCCCGGTTAAAACCGATCGAATAATAAGTTTTCGACTAGTTTTGTTATGTTATTTTTGATTTTTGATGTTAATTTGGCTCAACTTTATGTCTAAATAAAAATGTACAAATTCAAAATAAAATTTTGTTTTTTGAAACATTTTAAAAAGTAGTGTAGGGAAAAAATGGTGTTTTTTTCATAAGCGTAGGTATATTTGAAAACCCCTCCTGGCATCACTGGTTATAATGCTAAAAGTCTTATCCTGGGAAGGCCTTTGTAGTGAAATAACTAAACGATTTGGACAATTTTCAATATTATCGAAACGAAAACCTAAGGCTAGGGTTTTGAGATTTGTATTGAGTTTAAACTTAGTTTTAACGTACACTGAAACTCGGATTTTTCCGACGAAATGTGATTTTTTATTATTTTATTAAACACCAACATTTTTAGCAAAACTAAGATGTACCGTTAAAAAAACCAATTTGGTAATGGCGGCACAATTCTGTTTTCAGATGAACTTAACCTAGCTTTACTGAGTTCTCAAAAACCTAACCTTAGTATTTCAATGCGGCTTCTCGAGTGCTTTTAACACTCCTAGAGTGATTTTTAACATGGCTTGGTTGTCTTAGAATATTAGAAGATTTCAAAATATATACAGGGTGTCCGCCGGGAAGGTATATTACGCCATTTTGAGATCTCTTTCCACAACAAGTTATTTCAAGATATGGTGATGTTGATTGGCCTCCACGGTCGCCTGATTTGACTGATCCGGACTTCTTTTTGTGGGGATATCTGAAAAGCAAGGCTTATGCAAACAAACCAGAAACGCTTGGGTCACTCAAAGAAAATATTCGTGATGAAATTAATTATATACCGCGTGAAATGTGTGAGAATGTAATGAAAAATGTGCTCAAAAGGGCTCGCATTTGTGAGGCTAACAGAGGCGGACATTTGTCTTATATTGTATTCCATGCATAATTGCCAACATTAAATAACACATTTATCAATATAAGATCCATTCTCTTTCATTTAATAAAAAATTATAAACAAACATAGTAGTATATATTTCCGGCGGATACCCTGTACATATTAATGGAATCACCAATAGTAATTTAGATGTGTTGCAAACGGAATGATATAATAAACATACCATCCATCTTTTTAAAACTTTATTTTTAAAATTGGTTGGCAAAAATCAAAACTCACCAGAATTATTTGATTTTGTCAGTGGAAATGTATTATAAAAGTTTATTTGATTGTTTTTTGTTATCTTAAGAGTGTTTAAAACAATAAAGTTTGAGATTTTAAATTCTCACTTTATTTCCACTTGAAATTAAATAGATCACGTCAATGATCTGTTTCTATTTTAGTTTTGGATAATATTGTTATTAGCAATTAAATTATATTTTTACTTTTCAAAGTATTCAATGGTAACACTCCAAATGTTACTGATTTTAAGAGTAAAAAATGTTTTATCTAATAACATTTATACATTTTTTATAATTATTAAACGAATATTAATTTTACACTTTAAAGTTGACACAACCGCTTCTAATCAAAATCGCGGCCAAACTAAAACTTATAAAAAAAATTGAAAAACTCTGCTTAAACTAAATTACAGCTGATGTTGTTTTTATGACTATTAAAGGCTTTCAAGCTAAACCATATAAAACAGAACTAGACAGGTAAAAGGGCAGGCAACTAAAAGGAAATTACAATAAAAAAATATCCTTTAAATCTTAAGTAATTTACTTTTAACAACGAAAGAAGAAAAAAGTCGATACCTACAAAACTGAACATAAACAAAAAATTAGCAGCAGCCACAACCCACATTTAACACGAAATTCGCACAAATAATAAAAGCACCTTAGATAAATACTAGAACTTAAAATGTAAGTGAATGTGTGTTACCTACTCACAGATACCAAAATATACATAGAAGTCTTAGGTAAACAAACATTGTTTGCCAATTTATGACACATGTTTAAATTTAACTACTGTCGGATTTGTGGCAGGTATTAACTTTTTAAAATCGTTTAAATTTGTTGATGCTGGAGTTCATACCAATACACCTGAAATATTGTTAATAATTAACTAACTTATTGTAATTTATTTCTGAAATAATGTTTGGTGATTTACAGACTTGTTAAAATATTATTAAAATCTACCAAAACGAAATAAAAAGAAACCAAAACTAAACAAAAAATAAACCACTTTTAAAAAACTACCGCCCAGTTAAAAATTATTATTTGCTTGTGTATTTAAGGCACTTTTATACGATATGTATTTTGCAGTGGCTTTGTCAGATATGTAATTGCACACATATCTGTCAAAATTACCAAATACAGAAGGTTTATAATTTTTCCTGTCACATGTTCGTTTTTGGTTTCCTGAAAACAATAGCAAATTATATACTAATTTATATTTCTATTTTCTTTAATTATATTTCAGTTAATTAAAAATTTGATTTTTTTTAAGAATATGAGTAAAAAAATAGATTTTAATATATATTTGCCGCCACAAAGAAATGAACTGCAAAACAGCAGATGTCATATGGTTTTTCAGTTCAAAATAGAACACGCACTAATTCAAAAATTTTACACTATTTATTCGAGCTACGAGTAACATTTGCAGAAGCAAATTTTTTTGCTTTCACACGACATGTAGGCATTTTGAAGTACAATTACTTACTGCCAATTACTCTTACTGCTAAATTGATATCGTGTAAAAGTGACTTTAGCACCTGCACACTGTGATTTAACACTGTAACTGCTTCACTGTTTTCGATTAACACACCCTTTTATTCAGTGTAGAAAGTGATAAAAAATTAAAAAACGAAATTTAAATAAGTCAGAAACACAAGGATATAAAACAGCGATAGACAGCCTTTACTTTAACATTTTGCGTTTGTATGCGTTGTATGAAATATATAAATGTTAAATTATCTTCAATGTGTGTGCACACGTACGTAATAAAACAGAAAATAAAAGGCGAGGCGCTCTGGTTTTTATAATCGCTGATATAGAAGCTTGACTAGAACGGAAAGAGAAGGAGAGAGAGAAAGAGAGAGAAAACGAAACTCAGCAGTCAAAAAACATATCTCTTTGATTGAGTTAGTTAGATATTTGTTTAGTTTTTAGAAGAGAGAGGAAAAGAAATGGCATTCGCTTTTCCCTTCTCTCCTAAAACCTCAAGACTTGACGGCTAAATATTGAAAAGTGTGAACCAGCACTTACTTTGTTGATACAACTTCAACGGCTAATGTACCCACCAGCAGGCCAGACTTACGTCAAGAATATGGACACAAAATCGCTTCCTAAGATCTTTTTCCTTGCAATTTGGGTTTAAGCTTCAGTTATTACGTGTTCTTCGAAGGGTCCCTGAAAATAATCAGTTCGAGATCTACCAATTTTAAGTTAAGTCTAACCTAACTTAACCTAAGTCCCACTCAAACTTGAGATATAAGGAGGTGTTGGAAGGATACAATCATAAATATTATTTGATTTGAGGGGCTGAAAAGCAAAGGGGAACAAGTGACAAAATAAACTTTCTGAGTAATTTAGCTTTATATTTTTTTTTATATTTAAATTTCTTTACTCTAGTTTGCGATCCCTCGGGATCCCAATTTGCACGAAAAGCTTTCCCGTACTTAAAATTTGTGTAAATGAGAGCGGTTTTAAGAACACGAAACCGCCCAGACTTTTTCTTCGTGCAAATTATGACACAGCTGTTAAAACATTAGCAAAATAGAAAAGCAAACAATAACACTTGTATTCATTAAAAGAGTTTAAAAAAGTACTGTAATAGTATATTAATCAGTGTTGAAAAATTCAGTAGTTTTGTACTTTTTTCAGTACTTTTTCATTTCAAAAATACCGCAGTACCTACCCCCGCGTTATTTTAGTCCTTTTTTATCCATTGCAGTTTTTATCTTTTAATATGTTACCAGCATTCTTTACTCATCGCTAAACTAAAACTGTGTGATGTGATAATTTCGATAGCAGACTTTTGAATCATGTTTTTTGCAAAATTTATGTTGTTGGTAATATAAATACCACTCAACCTTGTATTATTTAGGTATTCACAAACCAGATGGCTCTCTAGACAGGTTGTTGGTAAACGATTTTTAGAACAATGGGAGCCACTGACCTATTATTTCAATTTAAATAATTTTGAAAGTGTCCATAAAAGTAAACGAATTTAATTCATTGGAACAGAAATTTTAAGACCTAAAACAGAAATGTGTTCTTTTTTTTCATATACATATTTTAAAAAAATTAACGACGATATTATCGAAATGCAAAGAGAGGAAGCCTTATTTTCCTATCCAGTCAACATATGGTTATTTTTTTCGGTGGTCGATATGTCAAAGTTTGTATACAAACTAGTTTTTTATGTAAACAAACGTTTTTTTCTTTACTAGCAATAATTTTGACAATCGGACCACAGAAGCAGTGTTGTTGTAGAGTTGACCTCACCTTCTAGTGAATTCGCCTTGTCCAGTAGCTTGCAAAATTTCTCACATTAAGTGTGAAACAAAAAATTCCATCGTTTCTCGATTTGTGAGAAAAAAGTGTTTCTGTATTTGAATGCGAGAACAGATAACACAGATTCTGTTTTAACTGGAATACTTCCAGTAATTAAGTGTAAAATGCAAGCGAAACGTCAACGAAAGAAATAGATATAAAAAAAATAGAGCTGTCAGATTTGACGATTTATAATCATTTTGACGATTTTTTGTTCCAAAATTGGCAAAGTGCCGATTTGCTGATTTTTTTCTGGTGACGATATTATTCAGTCTTCGAAATAAAATAATTTTAATATGTTTATATATTCGGCACCACAGAAAAACGATATCTTTAAAAACAAGGCAGCTTTAAAAATTTATAGGAAAACTGTTAAATTTTTATTTCCTTAGATTATTTAATACATTTGTTTATGTGATCAAAACATTAAACTATTACCCCATTTTTCAATCAATGCACTAAAGGAAATTTTTGCCTTTTTTGGCAAGTTCGATATGATATTTTGTCACGCCTTTAAGTGATCTTTTCAGGAAAAAAACAATCTGAAATTTTAAATTGTTATCGGATTAAAGAGAAAAATAAAATATGTAAATAATTTTATTTTAATAGACATCAAGTTTAAGTATGTATAAAATATGTATTTTACCCATGAACTTTACCAATTTTTTTGTTTTTTTTATTATGTTTTAATAAAAATCGAATAAAATTTGTCAAAATTAATTTTAAATTGTCCGATTTTTTAAAACAAATTAGCCGTTTTTTTTTATTTTTTCTTAGGAAATTAACGATTTTTTAAAAAATTTATCTGACAGCCCTTTATAAAACGAAAACAATGAAGGGCTTAAAAAAATTAAAATAACAAAATATAACGTTTGTGTTTTATTTATTTTCATCATTTAAATTCTTTCTCTTCAAATAAAAAAAAAATTATACACATTCTTGTGTACATACATACATAATTTGTGCTCCATTTTTTGAAATTTTATTTTTGTCGCATCAATTTTAAATGTAACTTATTTTGGCAGTTCTTGTGAAAAACTTTAAGCAAAATATTTTTAGAAACATGCAAAGTTATCAAGGAAATTGTTTATAAATTCCAAGAAAATGCAAAATCATTTCATTTGAGATTTTGCGAACCATTAGGAACTTAATTTTGTTTTGAAAATAACACATTTAAAATGATTAGCACCTTCACTCCAGAAAATATTGTTTCCGGGAAAACCAATAGCATAATACCATTATTATTAATGTTGTTTCCAAACGATAAAGAAAACTATGAAAATATCAATTCTCAATTCCGTGGACTAGTGGATCTTCCAGAAATAAAGCATTTAAAAACTGAAAGTAGTTCCATTTTTTGGAAAAATATAGCCAAAAAAAGAACGAATTGGATGAACTAGTGTTTCCTGACATTTCACGTATTGCCTTTGGAATTTTTTGGATACCACATTCCTCAGCATCAGTTAAACGCACAGTTTCAACGCAAAATGCTTTAAAAAACAAAGAAGAGAAATCGTTTGCACGTAGAAACTGTTTCAAATTTGATGAAAACTTAGGATCTATTAAAATGAAATGAAAGTTTCTATTATAGTTATTATATTTCGTATGATCACAGAAATAAGTGTTTTATCAATTAAAAAAAATGGTTTAAAAAGTATTTAAATGGAATTATGTAATGTGATAATTGAATCCATTATTTTTTTAGTTGAAAGAAAATTAAAAATTTAATTTTGATTTAATTAACATTTTAGTTTTTTGAAATAAATTTTCAATTAAAATTTTAATTAAATAACAAAAAATCCTAATTGACTTTTTTCGTTTAAAATAAAATAATTTTAACATGTAGACTGGTTGTTGGGTTGTTGTCAATATTTATTTAAATAAATTAACACATTGTTTGAAATGGCACAGTTTTTTGATAATTTTTTTAATTAAAAATATAATTTATTGAAAAATAATAATCACAATTTTACAATTTTTCGTAATCAATATAATCATTTTGGTAATAGGTCCAAAAATCAACAAATTGTTTGCTTGATATTATGAATTTGGTATAAATTTGGTGATTGGAGAAATTTAATAATTTTTTCTGTGATCGCTTAAAGCAAATTTGCTTTATTTTATATCAAAAAAGCTTTATTTTTAAACATAAAAGTTTTAAACTTTATTTTAGAACTAAGTTCTAATTATGCAATATATGTATGTAAAAGTCTGAATAATGTAACTTTATATGTATCTTCTATCTATATATATAAAAATGGATTATGTATGTTTGTTTGTATGTTTGTTTGTAATAAAATAGGCTACTTATTTTTTCGATAGGGGCAGGGGAATTGGTACCCCCCATAGGATGCCAATATTAATTATCGCACGATTTTCCTGAAATTTTTACAGTAACATCACGTGAGCCCTAAAAATAAAATAGGCTACTTATTTTTTCGATAGGGGCAGGGGAATTGGTACCCCCCATAGGATGCCAATATTAATTATCGCACGATTTTCCTGAAATTTTTACAGTAACATCACGTGAGCCCTAAAAATAAAATAGGCTACTTATTTTTTCGATAGGGGCAGGGGAATTGGTACCCCCCATAGGATGCCAATATTAATTATCGAACCGATTTTCCTGAAATTTTTACAGTAACATCACGTGAGCCCTAAAAATAAAATAGGCTACTTATTTTTTCGAAAGGGGCAGGGGAATTGGTACCCCCATAGGATGCCAATATTAATTATCGAACCGATTTTCCTGAAATTTTTACAGTAACATCACGTGAGCCCTAAAAATTAAATAGGCTACTTATTTTTTCGATAGGGGCAGGGGAATTGGTACCCCCCATAGGATGCCAATATTAATTATCGCATATCTTAAGAGCCGCTGCACGCATTTTGCTGAACTTTTTGTAGTAGGATCTTCTGAGCCCCGGAATTGAAATAAAATAGCAGCGGGGGTATAGGAATACCCCATAGGACGCCAATGTTTAACATCGCATATCTTAAGAACTGTAATAGTGAGAATTTTCAAACTTTCTAAGAGTCACCCTTATGGTATACTACACTTTTGAAAATAAAAATAAAGCGGGTAGGCGCAGGGGGGGAAATACCTCCCATAGGATGCCAGTGTAGCGAAGCGCACCGGGTTAAGCTAGTCTATATATATAAAAATGGATTATGTATGTTTGTTTGTATGTTTGTTTGTTTGTTTGTCGCTTTATAGACTCCGAAACTACTGAACCGATTTTCCTGAAATTTTTACAGTAACATCACGTGAGCCCTAAAAATAAAATAGGCTACTTATTTTTTCGATAGGGGCAGGGGAATTGGTACCCCCCATAGGATGCCAATATTAATTATCGCACGATTTTCCTGAAATTTTTACAGTAACATCACGTGAGCCCTAAAAATAAAATAGGCTACTTATTTTTTCGATAGGGGCAGGGGAATTGGTACCCCCCATAGGATGCCAATATTAATTATCGCACGATTTTCCTGAAATTTTTACAGTAACATCACGTGAGCCCTAAAAATAAAATAGGCTACTTATTTTTTCGATAGGGGCAGGGGAATTGGTACCCCCCATAGGATGCCAATATTAATTATCGCACGATTTTCCTGAAATTTTTACAGTAACATCACGTGAGCCCTAAAAATAAAATAGGCTACTTATTTTTTCGATAGGGGCAGGGGAATTGGTACCCCCCATAGGATGCCAATATTAATTATCGAACCGATTTTCCTGAAATTTTTACAGTAACATCACGTGAGCCCTAAAAATAAAATAGGCTACTTATTTTTTCGAAAGGGGCAGGGGAATTGGTACCCCCATAGGATGCCAATATTAATTATCGAACCGATTTTCCTGAAATTTTTACAGTAACATCACGTGAGCCCTAAAAATTAAATAGGCTACTTATTTTTTCGATAGGGGCAGGGGAATTGGTACCCCCCATAGGATGCCAATATTAATTATCGCATATCTTAAGAGCCGCTGCACGCATTTTGCTGAACTTTTTGTAGTAGGATCTTCTGAGCCCCGGAATTGAAATAAAATAGCAGCGGGGGTATAGGAATACCCCATAGGACGCCAATGTTTAACATCGCATATCTTAAGAACTGTAATAGTGAGAATTTTCAAACTTTCTAAGAGTCACCCTTATGGTATACTACACTTTTGAAAATAAAAATAAAGCGGGTAGGCGCAGGGGGGGAAATACCTCCCATAGGATGCCAGTGTAGCGAAGCGCACCGGGTTAAGCTAGTACTTTATAAAAGTTAAAACATAAATAGCAAACCAGTGTAAATTTATGTGTACAAAAATCAAATTCTTAATTTTTGTTTAATTTAAATTAAATTAAATTTTCTTTAGAAAATACTGAAGAAATGTACCTTACGCTTCTATAAAATATTATTTACATATTTATCTCTAATATAAATACTTTATGTTTTTAAATACATAAATAAATTAATTCTTATGAAATAATTTTTTCCCTTGCATTTTTATCAATGTTTTATTTTTTAACAAAAAGTACCATTTGGTGGGAAAAAGTACTCTTTTAGTTAAAGTTCAGTGCAATTTCAAAATTTTAATTTTGCAACACTGATATTAATTAAAATAAAATTTTTGATATTTAAAAAAAACATTTTAAAACACTTTGACGTTCTACTTTGCAGCGATGGCAATTTAGCGCGTTCCGCGCTAGATTAAGCGCTTTTTTCGACTTAGCGCGTTTTTTTATAAATTAGAGCGTTATAAGTAAAGTAAGTAAAACAACAGTTTCCTCCTTTTTTGCGTACAAATTGTCTTAATAACTTATAGTTTTATCAGTGGAAAAATACAAATAAAACTGAATCATTTTGGATTTAATTATTTGAGTTGAGAGATCTTTGAGAGTGGTAAATTATTTTAAGACAAAAAACAAGAAATAAAAATATATAATATTCCGTTAGAAAGTGTGTGTAGATATAAGTTCAAATACCGCCAATAACATTTCGAAGTTACATACAATCGGTCTTGTGGCCAGAAAATAAGTCAGATGGGTTAAATGATAGAACATATTTTCAATCTTAACGCTACTTTTCTCACTTAGTTTTATGATATTAAATAGGTCCTTAATTATAGTTTTCATCATTCTAACTGTTAAATATGTAAAAATGATAAGAAGTTTGATATTAAATAAAAAAAGGCTGAGCTATTGATTTAATATGTTACTGTTTGTTAGCACGTGCAATTTTATGTCATGTTGAAAACATCCAATTTGTAATTGATAAATAAAAAGAATACACATATAGCTCATTTATTTCAATAGTAACATAACCCAAAAAAAATCCATATCGAGATAAACGCGTTTAAAGTTTTTAATTTGATCTAACCACGTAGATTAAGACGCATTCTCTTTAGACGGGAATATTATTAAAGATATAAAGATAAATTTTATACACAATCACCCCTATTATGAAAGTCTACGTCGACATGAGTCGACGGCATCGGAACAGTCGTTATTAACAATAATTTCTGAGTCGTTATTAACAATAATCGATTCCTATTGACAGTCACTTGATATTTTCTAGGGCGCTTTTAAGTCGACGTCGAGTAAAATTGTCTCTGTTAGTCGAAAGTTAAAGAAATTTTAAGTAGAATGTAAACATATTTAAAAGTTATGGGCACAAATTTTAATAGTAAATTAAACGCGAAAATTCGGAAAAGTTTGCTAAAATAGCGAAAACTTGCGAAAGTTTTTAACTTAAGACGATTGCCTCAAAGAGCAACAAAACTACGCAACATTGCAGAAATTTGGAAAAGTTTTTAAAAATAGCGAAAATTCGCTAAAAAATTTAAATATTTAAAACAAGCCATAAACATAATTAAAAGTCCCTTAAACTAGAAGGAATGTCGAAAATTCGGTAAAAAAAATTGCAAATTAGCGGAAATTCGCAAAAATTTGCTAACAGCGGCATAATAGCAAAGTCTTATATTTATTAATAAGCGTTAAAGCTATAAAGAATCAGAAAACTTACAGTAAAAAATAGCTTTTATCGCGAACCTGGCAAAAATTCGCAAAAAATTCAAAATCGGAGACAAACTCTAAAATTAATTTGATTGATATCGCTTAAGCGGTTAAAAAAACAAAATGTCGAAAAATAGCATAAATAGCGTTACAAAATGTACTTTAATGATGAAGAACAAAAATAATAGAAAAAAAATTGGAGGTGGGATTTTTTTTTTTTTTGTCAGATTTTCGATAACTTGTCGGCGTCGACACAACTTTCTTATAAAATACCAAATTAACGTCGAAGTGATGTAGTCGTCGACTTGATGTGACAACAAATAAAAATTAATGTCGACAACGAGTTACATAATAGGGGTGAATATAAATAAAAACATAGCAAACAATTCTGCATCATTAACTCCAAAATAAGGTTTTAAGTTTTGTTATCGTTTTAAGCTTCTTACATTTTGTTAATAGTTGTATGTATCTACTTTCTATACTTTAATGAAATTTATATGCTATAACTTTATAATTGTGACAAGCACAAAGTTATAGCAAATATAACTAATATGACTATTAGTTTGTTTCGACAAATATTTAATTTGTTTCTAAGGTATGCATCGACTTCTTTGCAAATTTAAACATATTTTTCAACGCTGCGATTTAGCGCGTCTTAGTGCATTTCGAGATGGGGAATAGCGTTTTGGCTGTAAAAAGTTGTCACCGCTGCTCTTTGGTTCAACATAAGAGCAAGTTATTGTTACTCCCTCTCTCTATGAGAGAAAGATATTCTTACTCTCATTTTCACGAAATTAAGCCAAAAAGTAAAGAAACAGAACTTTTATAAAGTTTCGGTAGATTTCGATTCGGCCTGAATTTTTGTACAGTGATAAGTACAAAATACAAAGAAAAAAAATATAGCGTTGAAAATTTTACAATATGTTTATTATTTTAGCCCAAATCGTACTTAAAAAATTAAGTTCAGTTCGCACTCAATTATACTTAAAATAAATACAAAACTGGATTCATTACAAAATGTACGTGATTCATTTTGTAATGAATCCCGTTTTGTTCTTAAAATACTCAAATTCCAAATTAAACACAAGTCGTATTTAAATTATGTTATTAGCCCAAGTAACTCGCGCGTTCTCGCCGCGTTATAGCCATGCCATAAAGTCCTTGACATCGAGCAGGTGTGCTCCCCCTGCCATCTCTCCTGAGCCCTTCTATACGACTCACTTCTTATGAGAGTCTTGCAGCGAGCCATTCACTTTAAATGAAAAACCCCATATGTATTTCAAAACTGGTGCGAAATTGTCATCAAAGTTTAACTTTATCCATTACTGTTACGGACTTAATCAGGAAGTGCTTCGATCCTAAGGAAACGGTAAAAGACCCAAATAAATGGCTCCAGAAATCAATGGCAGTTCTCTTACTCAAAATATTTTCGAATTTTCTTTTTTGTGTTGGTTCGCTTCAGCTCTGAGCTCTCCATATATGCTTTAAATTTAAAGTTCTACACGATTTTAATATCAAATATTTGTTTTTCATTAATCTATTTTAATATGTATGTAGTGCTCTACTTTTTACCAAATATTACTCGTTTCTCCAGTTGCAAACTTTAAATAAAATTTCAAAAAAAAAAAAACTTGCAGAAAATTCAATAGCACATGGGAACAAAATTGAACTTTTTGTGTTGATTGGAAGTTTGATACAATTTTTTATTAATTTATGGTCGCTGATTTGAAATCTAATCTCCGTTTTTCTCCATCAGCTCGCATTTTTAATTTACAGGTACTAACTCGCCTCAATAATGCCTTATGGCGCTGTGGTTCATAATCGATACAAATTGCAAAATGTTTTTTAAATAAAAATAAATAAATGAAAAAAAAAATGAAAAATCGTATTTTTGACTTTTTCCAAAAATTAACTGCCAGGCCCACAATGTCGACAAGAACATTTCTTTCTCATATTTATATTGAAAACAATAATAAAATACTGAAATTTGTTTTTGTTTTCAATATAAATATTCGAAAGAAATGTTCTTGTCGACATAGTGGGCCAGGCAGTAAAAGTTTAAAACAACATAACTTTACTCTTTCACAAAACAGTAAAATTTTTAAAAATTACCAAAAAAAAACTGCCAAAAAAATATTGTATAAGTAAAAAAAAAGAAAAAAGAAAACAAATTAGTATTGTGGTTATTTTATTAAACTGTTAATGGTTTTTATTCCAAATTTCAATATTTTAATCAGGCTTAAGTTCATTGAATTTAATTTTCATTAAATTTTTTATGAAGAAAGGAGTTTTACAACATGAAATGAATTAAAATGTATGGATAATTTTTCATTATTGACTGAGCTGGGAATTGAGCCCAGGCTTTCACGGACAGGTTGCCTTGACTAGTTTCGATTGTAACCACACAAACTCTTAAGAGGGGTTTCACGTTTAACACTCACCGCCATTGAAGACCGATGACGACATATAGCTCATTTATTTCAATAGTAACATAACCCAAAAAAAATCCATATCGAGATAAACGCGTTTAAAGTTTTTAATTTGATCTAACCACGTAGATTAAGACGCATTCTCTTTAGACGGGAATATTATTAAAGATATAAAGATAAATTTTATACACAATCACCCCTATTATGAAAGTCTACGTCGACATGAGTCGACGGCATCGGAACAGTCGTTATTAACAATAATTTCTGAGTCGTTATTAACAATAATCGATTCCTATTGACAGTCACTTGATATTTTCTAGGGCGCTTTTAAGTCGACGTCGAGTAAAATTGTCTCTGTTAGTCGAAAGTTAAAGAAATTTTAAGTAGAATGTAAACATATTTAAAAGTTATGGGCACAAATTTTAATAGTAAATTAAACGCGAAAATTCGGAAAAGTTTGCTAAAATAGCGAAAACTTGCGAAAGTTTTTAACTTAAGACGATTGCCTCAAAGAGCAACAAAACTACGCAACATTGCAGAAATTTGGAAAAGTTTTTAAAAATAGCGAAAATTCGCTAAAAAATTTAAATATTTAAAACAAGCCATAAACATAATTAAAAGTCCCTTAAACTAGAAGGAATGTCGAAAATTCGGTAAAAAAAATTGCAAATTAGCGGAAATTCGCAAAAATTTGCTAACAGCGGCATAATAGCAAAGTCTTATATTTATTAATAAGCGTTAAAGCTATAAAGAATCAGAAAACTTACAGTAAAAAATAGCTTTTATCGCGAACCTGGCAAAAATTCGCAAAAAATTCAAAATCGGAGACAAACTCTAAAATTAATTTGATTGATATCGCTTAAGCGGTTAAAAAAACAAAATGTCGAAAAATAGCATAAATAGCGTTACAAAATGTACTTTAATGATGAAGAACAAAAATAATAGAAAAAAAATTGGAGGTGGGATTTTTTTTTTTTTTGTCAGATTTTCGATAACTTGTCGGCGTCGACACAACTTTCTTATAAAATACCAAATTAACGTCGAAGTGATGTAGTCGTCGACTTGATGTGACAACAAATAAAAATTAATGTCGACAACGAGTTACATAATAGGGGTGAATATAAATAAAAACATAGCAAACAATTCTGCATCATTAACTCCAAAATAAGGTTTTAAGTTTTGTTATCGTTTTAAGCTTCTTACATTTTGTTAATAGTTGTATGTATCTACTTTCTATACTTTAATGAAATTTATATGCTATAACTTTATAATTGTGACAAGCACAAAGTTATAGCAAATATAACTAATATGACTATTAGTTTGTTTCGACAAATATTTAATTTGTTTCTAAGGTATGCATCGACTTCTTTGCAAATTTAAACATATTTTTCAACGCTGCGATTTAGCGCGTCTTAGTGCATTTCGAGATGGGGAATAGCGTTTTGGCTGTAAAAAGTTGTCACCGCTGCTCTTTGGTTCAACATAAGAGCAAGTTATTGTTACTCCCTCTCTCTATGAGAGAAAGATATTCTTACTCTCATTTTCACGAAATTAAGCCAAAAAGTAAAGAAACAGAACTTTTATAAAGTTTCGGTAGATTTCGATTCGGCCTGAATTTTTGTACAGTGATAAGTACAAAATACAAAGAAAAAAAATATAGCGTTGAAAATTTTACAATATGTTTATTATTTTAGCCCAAATCGTACTTAAAAAATTAAGTTCAGTTCGCACTCAATTATACTTAAAATAAATACAAAACTGGATTCATTACAAAATGTACGTGATTCATTTTGTAATGAATCCCGTTTTGTTCTTAAAATACTCAAATTCCAAATTAAACACAAGTCGTATTTAAATTATGTTATTAGCCCAAGTAACTCGCGCGTTCTCGCCGCGTTATAGCCATGCCATAAAGTCCTTGACATCGAGCAGGTGTGCTAACCCTGCCATCTCTCCTGAGCCCTTCTATACGACTCACTTCTTATGAGAGTCTTGCAGCGAGCCATTCACTTTAAATGAAAAACCCCATATGTATTTCAAAACTGGTGCGAAATTGTCATCAAAGTTTAACTTTATCCATTACTGTTACGGACTTAATCAGGAAGTGCTTCGATCCTAAGGAAACGGTAAAAGACCCAAATAAATGGCTCCAGAAATCAATGGCAGTTCTCTTACTCAAAATATTTTCGAATTTTCTTTTTTGTGTTGGTTCGCTTCAGCTCTGAGCTCTCCATATATGCTTTAAATTTAAAGTTCTACACGATTTTAATATCAAATATTTGTTTTTCATTAATCTATTTTAATATGTATGTAGTGCTCTACTTTTTACCAAATATTACTCGTTTCTCCAGTTGCAAACTTTAAATAAAATTTCAAAAAAAAAAAAACTTGCAGAAAATTCAATAGCACATGGGAACAAAATTGAACTTTTTGTGTTGATTGGAAGTTTGATACAATTTTTTATTAATTTATGGTCGCTGATTTGAAATCTAATCTCCGTTTTTCTCCATCAGCTCGCATTTTTAATTTACAGGTACTAACTCGCCTCAATAATGCCTTATGGCGCTGTGGTTCATAATCGATACAAATTGCAAAATGTTTTTTAAATAAAAATAAATAAATGAAAAAAAAAAATGAAAAATCGTATTTTTGACTTTTTCCAAAAATTAACTGCCAGGCCCACAATGTCGACAAGAACATTTCTTTCTCATATTTATATTGAAAACAATAATAAAATACTGAAATTTGTTTTTGTTTTCAATATAAATATTCGAAAGAAATGTTCTTGTCGACATAGTGGGCCAGGCAGTAAAAGTTTAAAACAACATAACTTTACTCTTTCACAAAACAGTAAAATTTTTAAAAATTACCAAAAAAAAACTGCCAAAAAAATATTGTATAAGTAAAAAAAAAGAAAAAAGAAAACAAATTAGTATTGTGGTTATTTTATTAAACTGTTAATGGTTTTTATTCCAAATTTCAATATTTTAATCAGGCTTAAGTTCATTGAATTTAATTTTCATTAAATTTTTTATGAAGAAAGGAGTTTTACAACATGAAATGAATTAAAATGTATGGATAATTTTTCATTATTGACTGAGCTGGGAATTGAGCCCAGGCTTTCACGGACAGGTTGCCTTGACTAGTTTCGATTGTAACCACACAAACTCTTAAGAGGGGTTTCACGTTTAACACTCACCGCCATTGAAGACCGATGACGTCAATAGTCAAACATCAATCTTTAAACCAAATAGTATTTTACCCTGGTAGATCGAAATTTTCTTTTAATGAATGAATACCTATTTTAATTCCATAAACCTATTTAATTCCATATTTTTGTTTTTCGTACTTTTTGTCTTGAAATCCAAAGTACAAAATTTTAATTCATTTCATGTTGTAAAATTCCTTTCTTCATCAAAATAATTTAATGAAAATTAAATTCAATGAACTTAATTAAGCCTGATTAAAATATTAAAATTTGGATTAAAAATTAAAAATTTTGTACTTTTAAAAATCATGAAAAATCCCAAACGGGAAAAAGCTGAAGTCTTATTACTTTTACGTAAAGTCACATAACATATGAACAAAATATATATACAATAAAAATCGATGAACGCGTTTCGCTTTAATGCACAATTAAGTGAAGGTACCTTAATTTTAAGTGAAGGAAAAAACGTCCATAAATAGCTAACGTCCATAAGCAGCTAACAAACACACACATTAAAAAATTTTATTTTTGTATGGAAATCGCGATTTTTATCAATTCACTTAGGCCCTAATCATGTACAACGCAGCCAAACAACGCCAAACAATAACATTGAAAGCACAAACAATGTCATAAATATTTTGTAATTTTGTTGTTGCTTTTAACAGAAATTCATGTGCCGTTTTAAAATTTTCAACGACACAAGCAATGGAGCGTTTGAAATTTTAAGACGCAATGTGAATTTCTGTAGAAAGCAACAACAAAATTACAAAATATTTATGACATTGTTTGTGCTTTCAATGTTATTGTTTGGCGTTGCGTTAGTTATGTGGCGTTGCGCTGCGTTGTACATGATTAGGGCCTTAATGATTTTAGACCAAAACTGTGATTTTTGTCGCATTTTTAATTTTTATGATTTTTTAAAGAAAAAAACTTTATTTTTTTAAGAAAAACATTTTTTTTCAAAATTTCAACGATATCTCTGAAACTACTGGGCAAATTTTAAACCGATGTAAGAACGGCTTAAAGGTAATATTGTTAAAGAATTTTGAATTTTTTTTTTAAATGAATATGGTGAACGTGAAGCGGACGTGCTTTAATTTTGGACATAAGTCGAGCTGATAGATACAACTAAGTGCAGTTTTGGATTCAGCGTCCCAAATGCCCTTAAAAAAAGCATTCAGTTCTTAATCAACAAAAACCTGGTTTCCTTGTGTAATGTAATCTTTAGATCTTATAATTACGATAATAAACTTAAGTTCTTTTTTTTTTAGTTTACAACTTTAAAAAACCTGTATTTATTTTATGAGTTTTCTTTGCAATAAAAACTTAAGCCATCGAAGTTATTAGTTGCTATTGATTAATAAATTTCAGCTTAAATATTTCATATTTCTGACAGACCACTTTTTTCGAATCTCATCAATTTACAATTTTCTTTGGTAACGTATCATGTTTTTTTTTTTTTTTTTTTTGTGGCAACGCGGTGTAACGAGTTGGATGGATGGGTGGTTTTCTAAGACAACTGGCAACAAATACGCGTTCCATGGCGGCAAAAATTTTATTTATTGCTGCTGCTAATATTAACACATAATTTATTTAAAGACAAGTTGTAAACTGTCTTAGAGTTGAAACAGAAAAAATAAGAAACACGAAACTCTTAAATTAATACTGTGCGGCGGGTAGGCAGGTTATGTGTAAATACGAGTTTAATCGAGTAATTGTGGTGATTTGATAATTAAAAATCGAAAGTAAACTAGTGGGTTTTTCTTTGATTTGTTATAATTATTATTTGTGTAAATGTGATAAAATATCTTTTTAATACGGCAAATCAATTAAATTTTGCATCCGCTGTTAATGTGATAATTGAAAGGATGGGAGATTTGTACAGAAAAATATAACTACATATATATTTAGATAATCCTTTAGTTCCAGGTGAAACATAGGGCCCCAAAATTGTTTTCCATTGTTTTTTATTAATCGATATTAGCTTGATCTCGATCCAGAATACATCATGTGCTTGCAGTTCGCCCTTCCTCTGGCGTCACCATGTGTTGGCAGGCTTGATTGGTCTCCTGGAACTTTGGGGTTATTTCGACAGCTTACTTCGTTATATCGTATGAAGGCTTTCGCACTGCATATCCCAAACAACCAAATTCGCGGTAACTTATGGTCACATCCAAAGGAATTTTGTTAGTTCGCTTCGAAAGACCTTGATTTGAAATCGTGGTTGGCCAAGCGCATACTCAGAATATGCACCTGAGGCACCGATTTACAAATGCGTGCATACTGCTCATTTCGCGACTCGATATATTTCACGTTTCACAAGCATAGGGAAGCACGGATTTTACGTTGCTTTTAAATAGTCTGACTTTGGCGTGCGTTGAGATATATTTTTTGAGACCTCCAGAATTTAATGAGAGTGCGTAGCCCTGTTTTGACTTGCAAAGTCTGTTCTGTATGTCTTGTTTGCTGGCTCCAATTTATACTTCCCAGATAGTAAAAGCTATCCATGGCTTCAATGCCGATATATGTTAGTTTGTAGTGCAGGATGCGTTTAAGCGCATTGCCTTCATTTTACCTATGTTAATGTTTAAGCCTGCTTTAGCAGCGCCAGATGCAAAGGATTGAATCTAAGATTGCATGGTAGAAAAGCGATGGAATGTCGAACAGTGGGGTCAATCGCAAAAAAGTCATTATAAAACTGAATCTTCTAAACTATTGGTCGGATTGCAAAATTATGAAGAATCGTAGAGGAGGATATAGGATCTAAGAAAATGGAGTTTGTGACCAACCTTTTAAAATACAAGGTGAGATACAGGGTGGCAAAATTTACCACCTTAAGGTTATGTAAGCTTTATAAAGCTTGTAACTTGTGCAAATATTGACAGATTTCAATTAATGAAACTTTGTTATAAGCTGTAAGGTAGATAAACAAAAATTCCAGTTGATTTTACTAAGTTATCTCTTATATTTTTTTAAAAATATTTTAGTTAAATAATTTTTAACACCCAGTATCTCCCATTGTTATCCAACAGGGTCAAAAACCATTTTGCATTTTCTTAAAGTCTGCTTCCTTCTCTACCACTCGTTCATACATAATTTTGCAGTCCGACCAGTAGTTTAGGAGATTCAGATTTATTGCCGATTTTTTTATGATTGACCCCAATCTGAATCGTCCGCATAATCGATGTCATTTTAATTGTCGTGGAGACCCCAAGTAATACCATGCTGCCGGACATATATTGCCATACTACTACGTCAAGAACAATAGTGGATAAAGAACACAGCCTTATCAAGCTCATACCTTGACTTTATGGTACAGTACAAAAATTTGCGTTTTTTGAAGCACTTAAGAGAAAAAGCGCATAATCGAGCGCTTCAATAAGAGAGCTCTTTCTTATACAGCAGTAAATGATAACGAATGAAATATACAAAAAAGCTACTTTTTTAGTGCTGATAACGAAGAAGGTTTAAAGCGAAAAAAAATAAATATCTATTATGTTTTACGAAAATGTTTGAAAAAAGGCATTTAGACCAGTAAAAGCAAAACATTCATGAATATGTTAATATAGTTAGCCCTTAAAAAAGCACTTTATGCGTGCTTTATTTGCATGTTTTATTATGTTTAAGGAAGAGCTTATTGTCAGCAGAATATAGTCCTCCAAACCGGGAACACCCCATACAAAAATCAGGCATCATTTTAGCAGGTTTGAAGCGATTTGAGGTATGAATTCATACATTAAACCTGCTCTTTTTGGAGCACATTTTTTACTGGGAAGTGTTATTGTAAAGCTCTTTAATCAGTATTATAATCTTCTCGGGAACACCTTTACATCTTGAGGCTTCCCATATCGCATTGTGTTGTAATGTATCAAATGCGTGCTTTGAATTAACAGACACGAAATATAAAGGTGAGCACCATCTAACCGACAGTTTAGCAATTATTATAGTGCTGTTAATGTGGTCGATATATGACTTATTTGGCCTAAAGCCAGATTGCTCTCGTTTAAGCTTATTTTAATATGTATATATATTTATATATTTATTTATATATTTTTTAATATATATTATTTATTAGTAGTTTGTTCTCTCTTAATTAAGAAACTGGGAATCAAATGCATGCGAGTGCAAAACTAAAAATTCTGGAGAGCACAGCTTTAAACGAAAGGCGCGTTTAATCCTATTTAAAGCCGGCTTATTGCTTAAGCTTGAACGAGCCCTTAGAATAAAACGCAAAACTTGAATTGAAACTTTATTTCTTTAGGCTGCATTAAATTCCCTACAAATAAATTAGAACAATTCAATATAATTATAAATTTAAAGTTTTAGGTATAGCTTACATTTTATTGCAAAACCCAAGAACATTCGTAAAACAAATTTTGTTTCGTTTTTTATCCAGTTGTCTTTCAGCAATGACCTTCCAGAACATTAACGCAATATTCATTAGCTTTTGCACGTTTCAATAAAGCTTTTTTACATATCTTTCATCTTTTTTTAACAAACGTTATTAGATAGCAAACTGAGCATGCAATATTACAACACAATACAAAAAATAAAGACATGCATGTGAATGCAAAAAGTGTAGAGTTGGGCATTGGCGGTAACAGCAGCTGTAAAGTTTTTTTATGCATATTTGAATGTTTGCTTACTCACAGTTTCAATCGGTATAGATCAATTTAAGATCATTATACAGGTCTGAATTTTTGTAGAATGATAATAGATATTAATATACAGGGTGTATGAGCAACGGTAGCAAAGTACTCATGGAAAGAAAAATTTTGACACTGTTGAGGTGAACAAAATTTCAATTGCCCAGGGTTCTAGTATAAAGGCTGAGTTAGGCGAACGTTGCTGTACCCGTAACTTACTGTAACTGACTGCTTGCACGTTGGTGCACTTATAGAACATCTAAAAACGTGTCATATGTTTTCCATATACATAAACAAAAAAGCAATAGTATACATAAAACAACACACACAGTGATGGGAAATCAAAAGGTTTAAATGTTGACCGATGTGCAGAAAAAGTATTTAGTGTAAGTAAAAAAACATTAATAATTTAATATCTGATGTTTATATTATAGATTTACAATAAACAAATATGTGTTATAGCATATACATACACATTTACATGTATTAATTTGTAAATGTGCATAGACAAAACAATATTTTGTAACCATTTAAAGCGTTTTATATATTTCTCATTTCTATTGTATGTGCATATGCATTTGTTTATTTTGTACATCTAAGCACATGTATATTTATATATATGGAAATATGTTGTATTGTAAGTCGTTTTGTCGAAAGTGCATAGATATACTGGAAAAAAGTACCAAAAACAGAGCGAAAATACCCGCATTCAATTTAATTTGCAAGCAGGCCATCACTGCTTTACAACTGTCACGTAAAGGCGGCATGAAATTCTAATTTATACAGATTGAGACGTTTCGTTACGTGACATTTAAATTCGGTAAGCATTTACATTGTAAGCAAATAACAAAACGGACCAGACGTTTCGTTAGGGGACGTGGACGTTCGGCTAACTCTACCTTAAATGTTGACATTAGCGTATAAATTCTTGGCAATTTAATTTCACCATCGAACTTTGCTACTGTTTCGCACACACCCTAAGTGTTAATTGCTGCATCTAACTTAATTTAATTTTTAGTTTTGACACTTGTATCCCTTTGCTTTTCAGTCCCTCAATTACCAAATTTTAATTTTATTAAGAAAATTACCCTGATCCACTGTATGCTTAATAATTACATAATGAAATTGTCTCTTTAAATGCCTGCGTTATTAAGCGTGATTAAATTTTTCGTGGCCCACATTTGAATGGCAGTTATAAGACATTGCAACAACAAATTATTCTTAGAACGAAAAATTTTTAAAATTAAACCATGAAAAATAAACCGTAAAAGAGTTTTTTTTTTTTTTTTGAGTAATAAAGAACATTATATACCCTACATAAGTGAATGTAGATAAAAAAAAAACTTTAAATATAGTTGCAGAAAATCATGTACTTTACGCAGAAACTCGGTTTTAGATCGCTGAGAAGAGGAGCACCAGAAAAACGCATGCAAAGTAATTTCGGATATCGAACTTCGGGAATGTAAAGCCATTTATAAAGGGTGATTCATCGTGAGGTTTGATTTTCAAAATGCCTTTTAACAGATCACGCGTGACTCATATCAAATTGCTTTGTCATTTTTGTTAAGTATCACCACAGCACTGCCTCCAAATTGTTCAGCTGTATAACGTAATTCAGCGTTCTGTGAGAAATGTTTTTTGTTCGATTCGAGAAACTTACGGTGCGAATAATTGACGTACTGAAACCACTATTGCCAACACCATTCGCAAATTTGAGTCCCAGTTTACATTAGTGGATGATACCCAACCAGTTAGACAAGAGCTGTAGCTGAGAGTGTACGAAAACTTGGCGTATTTAACGTTAGGATATCGGCCTTGTAGCGTACAAAATTCAACTTGTGCAAAAATTAAAGCCAGGCGACTTTAAATTACGTCTTTTTTTCATTGAATGAGCTCTCAATGAAAATCCGGCGTTTTATTGTGAAATTTTGTTTACAATTATGGCTCAATGGATACGTTAATAAACAAAATTGGCGTATTTGAGCTTAAAAATAACGGTATGGTGTGCTTTATGGGCTGGTGGAATCATTGGTCCATATTTCTTTAAAAATTAGCAAATCAGAATGTTACCGTCAATGGTAACCGTTATCGCACCCTGTTAACGGACTATGTGCTTGCTGAAATTCAAGCGCATGGTCTCGCTCAGCTCTGGTTTTAACAAGACGGCGCTACGAGCCATACAGCGCGTGAAACAATGACCTTGTTGAGAAATAATTCAGGTGATCACATAATTTCACGTTTTACTACGGTAAATTGCCACCTATGTATATCGTGCGATATTACAAATTTGGACTTTTTTTCTCTAGGGATATGTAAAGTCCGAGGAATTCAGGAGTAAGCCAGCTGCGATTGATGCTTTGGAAGCCAATATTACTCGTGCTATTCGCGAGATACCAGTGGCTATGCTCGAACGAGTTGCCCAAAAATTGGACCTTCCGCATGCACTACCTCTGGCCAACATTTACGGTACCATTTTCGATCAGTAAATGCCATAAATTGTTCTTTTAACCGATAATAAAAATTGTTCACTTTCAAATTTATATGTTTTATTTTACATTACAAATCAAACCTCACGATGAATCACCCGATATATCAGAATTGCTTTTTGTGATACCCATTTTTTTAAACTCACTTTCAAGTTGTATATCAATTATGCAACATTTGGACTGAAAAAAAAACTAAATTTGGAAATTCTAAAGGCTTTACTACATACACAGATCATTCCCTATATTTTTCTCACTCCTTTAAGAATGGAGCCGTTTAAAACGCTAAACCGCCGAATTATTCCAAAAAAATATTTGGCTAACTAATTATTTCTCTAAATGGTCGAGACAATTGGCCGCCATATTCGTGCTGTTTAAGACATTGAAACTATTTTCTCAAGTTATATAATGTCGTTGATTGAGAACAAAATATAAACTATGACCGACTAAGAACATAACAAAGTGCGGACTATTGCTCTGATATATCCTAAAATGTTTGTAAATTGTTCACCTAATACAATTGCGCCGTGGGAGGTCCTGCCATTTTAAGCTTTTTGGCGGTAACCTTTATTCTGGAACCTTATGAAGTGATATGGGTCTCTATAATTTTTAATATACTCGTGGGCATTTCTTAAGTAAAATGTAACTACGTTTTAAAAATGGTTGGATTATAATTATTTGAGTCTAATATTTCAAAAAGTCGTGGTTTCCCCTCAATTAAATCTTTGGTATTTCGCAGGCTTTTCTCTAATTAAACATTTGATCTAATTGTGGGTGTTTCTATAAGTTGTGGAAATTTATAAAATTAAATCTTTATTTCCATCCGATAGTCTTTATGTTCCATTAACTACCTGGTAATAAAAAAACTAAAATTTGTTTTGTTTGGCTCCATTCGAAACAAGTCTTCTTGTCCACACTGTGGGCCTGGCAGTAAGTGTGCCGAGAAATAGCTAAGAGCTGAACTAAAACTTCGGATTAAGGTGCAGTGTTTGGTTGTATTTTAATAAAAAGTTTAATAAAAATTCCACAGTAGACTCAATGTTTAGTGGTAGAGCCAAGGTAAATTCATATATCAGGTGGCGGCGATACTACAACAAGCACAATAATAAAAAACAACATTGTATAATTATTATTGCTTTAGTTGGTCGATACGTCCAACAATATAAACAAGAAATTTTTGACATTTTCTTTTATAAGTCAGAAAGAAAAAGTAGCTCAGCTGTATTTTTAACGCCACCTGTAGACTGAATTCGACTTCGGTAGACCTTTAGACTTTCGAAAAAGTAGTTCCGCATTTCTGTTATCAGCAGTATAAGCTTAAAGCTTTTTGCTTAAAAAAAGGTCTAACAAGATTTTTTAAAAATTCTTTGTTTCCCATAAGTGCATATTTCAGGTTTTAGCAATCAATTTCTAAACAATATGATTTTTTTGCCATTAAGGACTCTTTATAAGAAACTTGGTTATCAAAATAATTTGCAAGATATTAAATTACTATTTAAATCAAGTGATTTTCTTTCGATATCATTTATTAGTCTGTGCAATAGTCGTTAATTTTAGTTTAACATTTTGAAAAAGTTATTAATTTTCTATATTTTTGATCAACAAATTACAAAATTTTTTTTAAGGGTACTTTATTTCACTATGGATAGTTGAGCTAATTATTTGTCACTGTCCCAGGCCGCAGAACAGAAGAATGAGATGGCTAGGTAGTAGGTTCATAGGCAAATTGGGAGATGTCTCCGACTCTGGGCTCGAGAATCTCACGGGATTCGTAATGGGAATGACCTGGCTGTAGAAGAGGCGACAGGGTACGAGGTATATATAGGGCAGTTTTTGTTAAGTTCGTTTTTTTTGGTCCGATATTTTTTTAATACTTTCTCCTTTCACTTTTTATTTCTCTTAGTCTTTTTTTAATAGTAATCTAGGACTAACTTAGGCGGCATAGTGATTCATACTGGTCTCTGGGAGAGGGTGTGAAGTTGAATTCGCACCAGCCTAATCTAGCCTACGTTACACCATTATATCGGGTGATTCAGCGTGAGGTGGATTTTTATTGTAAAATAAAACACATAAATTTGAAAGTGAACCTAAAATTAAAATTATTATCGGTAAAAAGAACAATGTATGGCATTTACTATTTGAAAATTAATTATGTCATGTAAATGTGGGCCATGACTACGTCTGAGGTGGTCCATTCGGAAGGTCCAATTTTAAGCGACTCGTTCGAGCAAAGCGACTGGTATATCGCGAATAACACGAGTAATGTTGGTTGCCAAAGCGTCAGTCGTAGCTGGCTTATTCCTGAAGATCTCAGGCTTTACATATCCCCAGATAAAATAGTCCAAAGGTGTGATATCGCACGATCTAGGTGGCCAATTTACCGTAGCAAAAAGTGAAATTAAGTGCTCACCAGAATTATTTCTCAACAATGTCATCGTCTCACGCGCTTTATTGCTGGTAGAGCCGTCTTGTCGAAACCAGAGCGCACCGAGACCATGCGCTTCAATTTCCGGAAGCACATAGGCGTTAACATGGTGCGCTTACGGTTACCACACCATACCGTTGTTTTTATTTGATGTAATGGTAGCTCTTGGTACATCAGTCCACATGCGGCAGTTTTGTTTATTAACGTATTTGTTGAGCCAGAAATGTGCTTTATCACTAAACCAAATTTCACGATAAAACCCCAGATTTTCATTGAGTTTTTCCAGCGCCCATTCACTAAAAATAGGAGATGCTGTTGTAGTGTGAGTCTTTCCATGATGACTTGGCAAACGATACTGAACAAAAATGACAAAGCAGTTTGATATGAGTCACGCGTGATCTGTAAAAAATCATATTGGAAATCAGACCTTACGATGAATCACCTTTTACTTTGTATTAAGACATGTCAAAGGCTAAAGTTATATGTAATAGTGTGATAGTAGGTGTGTTCATTTACTTTACTAGCAGATACTTACAACAAGAGAGTAAATTAGAAATTGACAAAGCTTTTCTCCCAACTACTCAAAAAATAAAAAAGCAAATGAACACTTTACCAGCAAAAACTAGCACGTTAGGCATATTGACACTTTTTAGCTGAACGATACGATATTATTTCTTAATAAATTAAATTTTTTTAACTATTTGCGCAAGAATATTTTTCTTAAATTTTGGAAAATAAATATTTTATGTTATTGAAAAACTTTTAATTTAAAAATTATGAAAATTATTTTTGTTTTGTAAACAAAAACATAAAACAAGTGGTTAAATATTTCTTGCTAGTAAAAATTTACTAGCAGAAATTTTCAAAAAAAATGTTGTCTCTTTTTTTACTCTCTCGTTGCAAGTTTTTCGGGAACGTGAACACTTACTAGTAACAATTATTTAAAATAAGCAATAATTTTCTGTAAATGAACACACCTAATGTGAATGCATAAATATGACAAGTATTAAGCTTCATTGTTTTTTGAAATTTTTCTTAACGATAATACATTTCATTGGGTTAATCTATCTTACAAAGTATTATGGAATACGTAAGACTTGTGTGATAGTGTTAAGTACCTTTAAGTAATATTTTTTTTTAATTTTTGGTTATTTTCGTGTGCGTTTTCTTCTTTTTCATTCAGCTTTTTTACTTGCCTATTTTTTAATTTGATTATTTAAACTTTTTGAGAACCAATAAAGTAAAATAATCAAATAAATTTAAATAAGCAAAATAACCACCCGCTGCCCTGTTTCAAAAGATTCTAACAAACTACTTATTTTGCGATAAATCCCAATACCTGACAAATATTATGATTTACATTGTTTACAGGGTTGCCAACTCAAGTGGGGCCATAATACAAAATTTAAACATTTATATTCTGATCCCACTTTATAACTTTTGCTTCTGACCGAAAAATAAGCGAAACATCTTACTTAATTTATAAACCCTAACAACAAACCAAAAACACTCTTTTAAACCATGTACGTTAAACAAGTATGCGAAAATTATACAAAAAAAAAAACATAAAATAAAAAGTAAAAAGAGTAAGTAATAAAAAAATAAAAATAAATAAATAAAAAAGTATGTATATACAAATAAATTGCATTGAACTAGTGAAAACTTGTTGCCACCAACCACCACCGCTAACGCCATCGTCATCATCAGCAACAATATCGCCAACAACATACAGTCAGTAAATTTTCCACACACGTCGACAACGACAGCACCAAAACCAACAACACTTAGTGTGTATGAACTGGAGTGTCACACTACTAACACTGTGGCAAACATTCATATGCAAATGAATGACTGACTGACTGCCTGAACAAATGAATAACTATAAATGCGACTGCGTGACACGGTTACACAAAATGCATGAAGCAATGACTAGTGACAGTAGCAACAATAAGAAAAAACCAATATATGAATTTATTTTAACAACTAAACCAACAACTTTATGTTGTAGTGTTGTCGTCATTGTTTTTTTTTTATTTTTTTTTTGTCGTTGCAGTTGGTGTAATTGAACGAACGACAATTCTGTGTGCGTTAAGACGGACGGACGGACACACTTCAAAAAATTTCTACTAACTACTGTTTATTGCTGTGTATTAGAATATAGAAATTGAAAATTTAGGTCAAATATTTTAAATATGGAAATAAGAGTTTTTTAAATTGTATTTTTACAAGTGCTAAGAATAAATTATATTTTAATATGACAGACCCGCCTGTAAACATTTTAGTGCCAGCCTTAAATGCGTTTCGAAATATAAATTAAACAAAAACATATTTAATATTTTTTTGTTGTTTTTGCTTTGAAATAAATTAATTAAGTAATATTGGTTATTTATTTTCTAGTTTTTTCTTTTGCCATTATGTTAAAGGAGAATGCATGAATGCTTAAATGAGTGAAGCCATGTCATAAGTGTTATATTGTGCTCCCACTGTGAACGAGCATTTTCAAAGACAAATTCTAAAAATTTTGTTTTTGTTCCAAATGTGTGTGTGCGAAAGAAAACGTTTTCTAAATTGTGTTTTCCCATGTTCATATTTTTAAATTATTTGTTTAAGAAATAATTTTTTTTTTCTTCTTTGTTTGACATTGAGTTTATTTGCGCTTCGCTACCCCCATAAAAATAAAACTAGCGAAATTTTTTTTTAATTCAAAGGTCAACCACGACATTCAATTAACATCGAAATTACAATACAATTTAATCAGTTATCAATATATGAATTCCGTCAAAAAGTAGGCTGGATTTAAGAAGTGGGCGTGTCACCTTCAGTAAAATGACAATATAGATTTCCGTTCACATATTTGGAACAAATAGCTTCGTTATCAGTTAACGAGATCCTGTGCAAATTACGGCATTCGATATCAATCGAAATTTCCGGCTCCGCGAAATAAGTCCCAGGTAAAAAATGATATAAGGCCCAAAAACTATGCACACAAATGTGGGAGTAATTTCATTATGAAAGGAAGTTATTTCATTTTTTGCCGAAACTTAAAATCCCGAACTGGAAAATTCCAAATTTCAAAGTCCAAATTTTTTTTTATACAGAATCGCTTGCTTAAACTTCGGCCTAACGCCGGGCCCAACGGTGTTCTCCTCTGTGGTGCAATAAGCACAGGGTGCGCTTACTTAAGTTTCTTTGCATAGCCGACCTATGACCGGGCTTAAGGCCGGATTCAGAAGCTTTAATTATCGAAGCCGGTGTTTGTTATACCGTAGTGGAGAAAATCCTTGCGTCCGGCCAGAAGCCGGTTATGCAGAGAATTTAAGTTATAAACTCTGGATTTTAAAATTTGAGATTTTGAAATTCGGCATTTTCGAATTCGGGATTTTAAGTTTCAGGTATAACTAAACTACTTTGTAAGAATTATTCAAATTAATAATAAAATAATTAATAATATTTTTCATTATTTTCGGACCCTTTTGACCATTTTTTGGAAATAATATCCAATTTGCCGGGAGTTCTTTCATCTTTTTGCGCCCTATTTCATTCCTTTGCCATGGACTATATTTGGGAGTTATTTCATTAATTTCTTTGGGAGTTATTTCATTAGTTTCTTTGGGAGTTATTTCATTAATTTCTTTGGGAGTTATTTCAGTACGAAATATTGCCCAAAAGTTGGGATTTGCTTAATTTTTGACTTGGGAATTATTTAATTTTTTTGGGATTAAATTCTTTTTTCCAGTTTGGGATTATTTCCATTATTCGTTGATTTATTTCTTTGGGAGTTATTGAACTGGGACTTATTTCGCAGAGCCGAAATTGTTGTTTTCTTAAAAATTTGCGATGCGATAAGATTTTTTTCTATGCTAATTCCGCGAAGCTCTACGCTTGTCTGCAGCAGACCAGAGCCTCTGGCGGGAATCGAAGCCGTAACCCCGGCATTGATAGACTAGCTGACTACACTACCAAGAATTTTGAAACAAAAGGCTTTTTTGCACTTTATTGTCTAGAACATGATTAAGCAAGTTTTATTTCACAAAGTATTAATATAAATATCCATACGTTTTTCTTATGTTCTTTACAAAATTGACAAAAAACCGGAAAATCAGAAAACCTATTTCAGGCAGAAGTGCTCTTGTTTTCGAAAAATCTTAGTTTATACGCACTTTTTGCTCGCGTAACCAGGATTTACGGAAAATGTGTGATAGAAATGATAAAGAGTTGACTAAGAGAGATATTTGAGCTAATGTCTTCTAGTATCTGGTTGACACAGACAACCGTTTTTCTTAACTTTTTTAAGGAAAACAGTTAAGAAAATTTTATTTTGTAAACATCCATGATTTGAATTCAGTTCTGTAGCACCCCGTTTTGACGAGCCGTTGTTTCTTGTGCACAAGAACAAAACGTTGGCAGAAAAATTTATCCATTTTAATTGTTGAGGGGAACTCGAATGGCATGACAACTCAAATAAAAATCAACCTATATAAAAAGCAACAACAAAACAGATGTTGGACATTCTAGTGCCAACAAATGTTTTACAAGAGCAAAACACCGACAACAGCAGTCTTCACGAACTAAATTCAGCATGGCTCGTGAAAGCGATGAGTAAACTAAAACTGGTTATAATTCTGCAGCACAAAATTTCCTCTTGACTAGTTCGTTTTCAGCATTAATGAACTGGCACTCAAGCCATAAAACTTTAAACTTTAGTCAAAGACTTTTACAAATTTCCTCATTTTATCAATGGAATTTTTTCCAAATATCAACCCTACTCGTTTCTTTACAGCACCATATAATGGGTGATTCAAGTAGAGATACTTTTTTCAATAGCCTTTTTTGACAGATCACGTGTGAGTCGTGTCATGTTATTTTTGTTTAGTATTGTTTGGCATTTCATAATGGAAAGACTTACTTACGACTGAACAACGTTTACAAATCGTTCAACTTTATTACGAAAATTCACGTTCTGTGAAAGCGTACAAAATACAGCTTATGCAACAACTGAAGCCGCTCGACCTTCCCAACGGACATCGCTTCGGTCTATGGGCTATTGTTTTCGAGGCAAATTTTGTTCAGTGATGATGCCCATTTCTGGCTCAATGGGCCTCATCGCGGCAACAAGCAAAATTGCCGCATTTTGGACGAAGAGCAACCTGAAGAGGTTCAAGAACTGCCACTTCATCCAGTAAAAACAACGGTTTGGTGTGGTTTGTGGGCTGGTGGAATCATCGGTCCATATTTCTTTAAAAATTATGCCGGTGCGAACGTAACCGTCAATGGCGACCGTTATCGTGCCATGATAACCGTGTATTTGATGCCTGAAATCAAAGCTCGTTATCTCCGCGACATTTGGTTTTAGCAAGACGGCGCCACTTCCCACACATCGCATCAATCAATGGATTTATTGAGAGAACACTTCGGTGAGTACATAATTTCACGTTTTTGACCGGTCGATTGGTGTGATATGACACCGCTATACTTTTTCCTGTGGGGATATGTAAAGTCTAAAGTTTATGCGGACAAACCCGCTTCGATTCAGGCCTTGGAGGAAAACAACACGCGTGTCATTCGCCAGTTACCAGTCGAAATGCTCGAACGAGTCATCGAAAATTGGACACAACGGATGGACCATCTGCGACGTAGCAACGGCCAACATTTGATAGACATAATCTTGAAAAATAAATGCCAAAGAATGTTCTTTCAAATGATAATAAACATTCCCCATTAAATTTGAATTTTCTGTGTTTTTTTTTATTTAAAAAAGTAGGGAACCTCGAAATGGATCACGCTTTATTATGAAATAAACTAACACAATTAAAAAGCGTGATTCTGTTCTTAGTCCATTCAGTTCGGGTGTTGTTCGTAGCGTCTTGAAGAGCACCTGCCGCTTGGTCTACATTCCATAAGGGCTATTGGCTGCGTATAACTTTAAAAATATTCTTAATTTCCCACTAGTGTGAACACCTTTATATTGCATGCTTTGAAAATCCTCCAATCTATAAAATACAAAATTCTTTGACTTAACTTTAAACGAAGTGTAATTTTATAGTGAAATGACATATAAAACCAAACATTGTGGAATTTTTATTCGCATTTTTAAATGTTTTCATATTAAAATATTCTTGACTATATGATCAATTAAATTTTTTTTGCTCTTTGCAAAAATTTTCTAACTTTTTAGAGAAGGTGTGGCAGTTTGAAACGCAAGAGTTGGTTACATACTCGTACTGAGATGTTAGGAAACTTACAGTAAATCAGCGATATAAGCGAATGAAATTGTGCAACATTTCTAGGTCGGGCTGTATTAAAATTTAAAGTTCAAAGCACTAATTTCTAGCTTGGACTTATCACTTTTGGTGTATGTTGTCACGGGACACTGTCTTATAGGAAGGCATGCACAGCGACTGGGAGCCGGACAGTACGCTGCGATGACGAAAATGAGGAGGAAAACGTAGAACAGCTTCTCTGTCACTGTACTGCACTGGCAAAATGGCGTCTTGTTGAAATGGGATACTCTGACGGATTGTATGATATCTCCGGCGTTAATTTGGGGCGCATTTGAAGCTTCGTTAGAAGTTCGGGTATATTCTGCAGTGAGAGTTCTGTTTAGAAGAACGCCTTGGTATTAAAATGAATTATTGGCTGTAAGTGTGTCAGATGAGTACTAACTGCCATATCTACCTAGCCCAGCTTGTGATAGTTCAAGAAGTCAACAAAGTCTTAGGCCCTAATCATGTAAAACGCAACGCAACACCAAGCAATTACATTGAAAGCACAAACAATGTCATAAATATTTTGTAATTGTGTTGTTGCTTTCTACAGAAATTCATGTACCGTTTTAAAATTTTCAACACCACAAGCTATGCAGCGTTTGCAATCTTAAAACGCAATAGAAGGCAACAACAAAATTACAAAATATTTATGACATTGTTTGTGCTTTCAATGTAATTGCTTGGCGTTGCGTTGAGTTTTACATGATTATGGCCTTAAAATGGTCGTATATTAGGATTTTGTTTTCTCAAATTTTCATTATAGCCATCAAATCTTAATTCTAGCTCGATTATTTTCATTTTATTTTAAAGTACGGCAAACAAAACCCAAAACTATTAAATTTATGCTTTAAATAAAACTTATTAAAAAAAAACACTGTGGCTTATTTTAAACTGAATAAAGTCAAAAAAAAATCGGCGACGTCTTTCAAAATTGATCGGATGCCGAATTTGATAAGGCTTCAAGATTTTTCGCCGATTATTTGCTTAACATTTGAGTTCGTAGTCAACCTAAACACACTAAATGGCATTCGATAAATAACACAAATAACTGATTTCCCCCGAATTTTTTTCCGACCAATGCAGATTATAGAGCGTTCTTTTTAGAACAATATCTATAAAAAAATTTACACTGTAATAATTATAGCATGGCCATGATTATCGACAAATGAACAAATTAAAAGTTTAAAAATTTCATTCACATGTGAACAGAATATTTTCCCGTAACATGAAAACGCTGCTGTCGTTTAATTTACTAACACAATACACCAGCACAAACTCTGCGGCAACAAAACATCGCCGTTCGCGCGCTAACTGCAAAACTGATGAAATGTCGATAATTTTCTCACAATTTAAACTTTTTTTTTTCGATTCTAGTTCTGTGTATTTGTTCTTTATTAATCTCTATTCTTTTGTTTCTTTAGCCAAAATTTAAACTATAAAGTCATGAAATTGCAAATAAAGTTTTGAGCTTTAAAACGTTTTTTCTTTTTATTCATTGACTTTTTGTTTGGCTGTTGTGGTCATTAGGTCAAAGTTTATTTGGCAAACCACCGATGTCTCTATGTTGGTAAATGGCACTCCCTTAATTAAAAAAAAACACAAGAAAAAAAACTTCACTGGCATTTAATAGAATCGTGCAAAATTTCGTGATTTTGGCTTCTACATTAATTTTTTTAAGGCTTTTCTTAAATAAATTGAAAAAACTAAATCGTTTTGTTGATTAAAATCCAAACAAAGAAAATAATAATGGGCTGCTAAGTTTTTTTTACGTTTTTTTATTACACTGTGCTAGTCGCAAATTGTAACAAGCGGGAAACCCTACTGGTAAAGCTTATTCGAGTATTTATTTTTATTTTTTAAAGAAATTTGTTTTCTTAACTCTATTTCAACGAATTCCAGTTGATTGTTCGTTTTCTTCTCTGCTTCTTCTTCTCTTAAAAAGTTTAAATTCTAAAAACGGCTAAGTGGATACCTTTATCGAAGATATCTGTATAGGCGCCATTTAAAAACAACCCATATTAGAAAAAGTGTTATTCTAATTTTATTCTTCTAACATAATCAAGAGCATATAAAAACTTTAAAGTAGAAACAATATACAAATTTGGTTCGTAATTAAGTTTGTTCTTTCGATTATATTTTTCGATTCTTTTTTCTTCTGGACTTAACGACGTGCAATTGATGGGAACATAAAATATACAGCCATGTCACAGAGTGCAATTCCGTTCGGAACCGAAAAAAACATGTTTGTTTATTGATAGAAAGTATATTTTGAAAGTTTTTTGGCCTTTAAGATACAGAAAACTCCCATTCCGTTCACGAATACAAAAATGGTTTCATTCCGCAAAGTTTTTTCGTAATTTTCTGAAGCTCCAAAATACGGAATGAATTCCGTTTCCGAAATTGTACTCTGTGACATGGCGGATAGTTCATGGTTTTATAAATAAATGCTGCCGGATCGACGCACCAGTCAAATTGTAACGGCTTTTTCTTGTATAGTTGTGGAACAGATTAACATGATCACCAGCTATATGGTCTTATCTCATGGAGGATACAATGCGTTTAGCAACCACCACCCGAAGTTCGAAAGCTCCAGCCTCATGTTTAGGAGCTGGAGCTATCGAACTTCCTCTGATTTTAGAAAAATGCCAGCAGCGTCTGTTGAGTAGCAACAGCACCTAGGTATGATAACCCTCAGGCCGAACTTCTCTACAAGTGGTAAATAATCATTCCTTGAGTAGGACTTTCAGTATCCCCCTTCCCACAACTTTGGGTAGTAAGGTGGGTATTCATTTAATCGGGCTTCTGCTTTAATCGGTTAATCGCTCGATTAGTAAAACGAGTTTTTGGTTTAATCGGTTAATAGTCGGTTAATTTTGTAATTGATCGGTTAACCGATTAATAAAGTTTTTTTATAAATTAAGTTATTTTAATAAATAAAAATTAATAAATTATTTATTATTTTGAGTTTATTAGTATATAAAAAAACAATAACATATGAAACATAAAAATTCTTGAACTGAAACTAGCAAACAAAAAAATAATTCATAAATATGAAATATATAATTTTTAATTAATACATAATATTATGTAGTAATTAAAAAATAAACTTCAAGATAAGTTTAAGGAGAGCTTAAGAAATAATCTTTTAGGAAACTAATCAGGGGGGCTACTCTCTATTGCGTTGCGAATAAAATTTCGATGCGAAAGTTAAACGCCAACTTGGTACTCTCTATTACAAAAATTGTTTGAAAAATAAGCAATACTGGTAATAAAAATCAAAGATAGCACAGATGTCCAGTAATGAAATGGCAAAATATGTAAAAAAAATTTAAATTAGAAAGTTTAAATAAAAGAAATAATGATGATTTGCGAAAAGAAAAAAAAAAGAAAAAGATGCGAAAGACAAATGCGCAAACGCATTAAAGAGTCACTAGATTTGCTACAATTTTTTTTCCCATCGCAGTAGAGAGTAGCCCCCATGGCTTAAATGATTAGGATTTAAGCGATTATTTTCTTTAGTTTTGATAAAACTTGACTTGGAAAAAATCTTTCATTTATCGTTGATTCTGGAGAAATCAAAAGCAAGCCATAATACAGAATGTCCTTTTCTTGGATTTCCCTTAACATATTGAAATCTTCTATTATGCCATTAGAGTCCTGTTTTAATTTATTAAATTCTAAACTCTTCTAATTGTATCGGTTAATTCTGTTAAAAGATTGATATGAGAAGATATGAGAAGAAACAAATAACTAAACGCCTACATATAAAAAGTACGTGAAACAAAAAGCTGTTGACAGCAAAAACTTATTTAAAACCAAGATCACTGAACACCTTCTTTGTCTGTATGAAAAAATATTTCCTAAACACATATATGAGACAAAACAAATAATAAAAAACACAAAAAAAATTTGTTATAATACTACAAAAATTTTGTTCCGGCGGTTAATCGGTTAATTGACTGAAATTAACCGGTTTAATCGTTAATCGAAAATAGCCAATTTTAAATTAACCGGTCAGTTAATCGGGTAGTAATTATTCGGTTAACCGATTAACGGTTACCCGAATGAATACCCTAGTAGTAAGCCACAACCTCCACGAGATCACCAAAACTATACTGTCATCGGGCAGATGAAACTTCCGCAAAGATAATCCACCTGAAATACAGGAAGCATATCCCGCAAGAAGCATACTAACGGAGGCCTCAACCAATATTCAATCCGGTGCCGTGTCACCGGAAGCTACGGACCCCCGTGGCACCAGATCCCCGGTCAGCCACGATTGCAAGAGATTGTGAAAATCTCTTGAGATCTGTCAAATTTGGATTTCAGATAAATTTTTTCTTAAAAAAAATAAATGCAATTGCACAAACATACATACGCTATTTTTAAATATATTTAAAATTAAGCTCTTAATAAAAATGTTTGGCATTCTTTAATCGTTATAAATGGAAATGCTAAAAAAAAACTTTATCTTATAAGTATCTTAAAAGTTAAAATAGTAATCGTTCCTTACATACTTTATAGCTCATAAAAAAGAAAAAAATATCTTTTAAATACAAAAACCACTGAGTCACTTAATTTACCCAACACATTTTATTTGCTAAATTTAATTGGTAATTGCATTATGTTATTGAAAAATAAAAAAATTTAAATGAAAACATTGGCAACAGAGATGAGAACGTGATACAAAAAAAGATAAAATGAATCACTTTAACAATTTTCTCATGAAACCATTACGATTTTAAAACTTTAAAGATTATCAGTATAATTCATAGTGGATTTCAAAATATTTCAAAACACCCAACCAACACCTTTTAAAACTTGGCAAAACTTGTAGTTTTTAATTTCAAAGTAAACTTAAAGGTTATTTTTAAAGAAGAAGCTAAAACATATTCGCTGCATTAGGCACTTGCAGTTACATTATACAAAATTAATCCAAAACACACACATATCGATCACAATTACTGTCAATTTCTTGTCAAATTGTGGTCGTTAGTATTAAATTGTATAGCATAGATACATGGATTTATGAAGGTATCTATCTGCTAGATTTAAGTAGGCAACATTTATAGATACAGATAAATATTTACAGCCATGTTAATGTGGTAAAAAATGTACGCTTCTGTTGTTATTTTAGATGATTTATGGTTCAATATACATAAATGTTAGTGTCAAATGTTACTGATGATTTGTTAAAATTTTATTTGTTGTCGACTAATTTCAGCTACTGTTTGCTAAAATGCACGAAACGAAATAAGTATTAGCCCTATTCACAATATTGTGCAGTTGAGATTGCAAGTTTGTGCAATTGTAAATATTCTCTATCCATTGTGAACGAGCTCTTTGGTTTAGTTTGAAATACTTGTAGCAAAACACGAAATTCCCATCTGATTAATAACTAGTTCACTGAGTGTCAGCTGTTGGTTTCAACGTCAAGTAAATAGAAACTAGGGATGCCAATCTCGAAAATCCCGAATTTTTCTTTTTTTTAGGCCCGGGATATTCGGGGTTCAGTCAATCTCGAAATTGTTTATTTAATTTTTTTTGTTATACCTTTTTTTATAAAAAAAAAAATTAACATGACTTTCCCCCATGAGAGGATAGGGATCACAACATTGATCTTTTGTTATTATTTGATAAACTCGGTTAATACTGTCATTGAAAAAAAAAATAAACTTTGCTATTCTTTTAATGCGCGTCTAACCATTATAAAGAAATTTAAATGTGAGAAGAGCTGGAAATAATTAAAAAAGACAATTGATTAACAAAAAAATATCTTTTGAAATGCACAAAAAAAGGAAATCCAAAATTTCCTTGTTTTATTTTCTAATTGATTCCACTGATGTCCCAAATGCACAATGCAAACTTTAATCGTTATGGATTTAGGCGTATTAAATTGTTTTGCGAGAGAAGCCATGCGACGGTAAATTATTGACCGACTTCACAAAATTGAGTAGTGCAATTTATACACAAATGTATTAAATAGGATTCTTATGGTCAACTAAAAAAATTGGTTTGGTTAATTTAATAAATTTCAATTCAAAATTCAATTATTTATTCTAAATTATTTCATAAAAGTTTTAACAAAATATTACAAACAAATCCATTACCAGTTTGATTTATTAAATTACTATAATTAGTTTTTTATTATTTATTTATTATGATGTGCTAAATTCCCAATTTGTATTCTTGATAAATACACTGAAATTTTTTGTTGGGGGATAAACTTGTTGTTATGCGCATTTCACTGGTTGCTTAGGCCAGATCATTAGGAAACCTTTTCCCAAAGAATTTGGAAAAGCTCAAGATATTTAACTGTAGAGCGAATGAGAATTACAAACACTCCAGTATTATTTGCAACGATATCAAAGCTCAGACAAAACAGCAACAATAATCAGTGAGATTATCCCTTCCCTACAATTTGTTGGCTTTTTCCGACTCAAATTGTAGTTGTAAGTGTGTAATATTAATTATTATTTTTGTGTTATTTATTATTAATCAACTGAGGTAAATGAATAAAATAAAGGTGCATATTCTGAACTAAATTCTATTATCGACAGCAGTCGAAAAAGCTGATCAAACAAATTTTTATTTGGTATTATGGCGCACATGCGATAAAAAAGTACTATTTTAATTTAGTTTATTCATAGTAGTATATTTCTTTCTGCTGGCACTTTAAATAAAAAAATGTTGTCTACAAATTTCAAAATTAAGTTAAAGTTACACATGACCACGACGTTATTGTGGTTGATTCCAAACAATTTAGATTCTGTGAGGTTTCATCCCACTTCTTTACAGGCTGAACTTTTATGCAAATCCCTCTTATCAAAAAATAATTTTGCTCCATAACGAAAACGAGCCATTCAATTAGCTGTTTGTCACCTTAGACTTGCACAAAATGAACAAAAATAATTAAATATATGAAATTTGGTAAATGGAAACAAAAATTTACAAATCTTTATATTTTCAACTTGTTTCTTAAATTTATTTGCAGTATCGAAAGCGAAACTGTTTTGTTAAAAAATTCGACAAATAACGAAATTTTCGACAGCACTGTCAACTCATAATACCAAATTAACTTACGATAGCCGATGCAACTACTAACATGGGTTGTAAATTTTATGTTAATAATTTTTTAATTGAAACAATTTTAAATCGCACAGTTTTTTAAATTGATCATTAATAAAGAAAAAATTAAAATTTTCAATTTTTACAAATTTAAATAATCAATATAATCGTTTTGGTGACAAGTGCAAAATCAACAAATTGTTCTCTTGATTCTACGATTTTGGTGATTCGAATCAATTTTTAATTCTTTTCTGTGTACTTTATATTTTTTGTTATATTCCAAAACAAATATATTCGTTTATGTTAAATGAATTATGAAACTTTTGTTTGCAAACCTCTTTTAAAGACGTTTGAAAAATAGAAGCTTTATTTTTTAATTTTCAAAAACACAGAATCTCAAAAAACTACGATATCCTGAAAAATTCTGAGATTCCATAAAATCCCGGAAATTCAGGATTTGATTTTTTGCAATCCCGGGATTTGCAAAAATCAGTCCAGATTGACATCCATAATATAAAGTATTGGTTTCAGGTGTTGCATATAAACAAAAGAGTATCAAGTGTATTGCCGTATATTTTATTGGTGTAGAGTAAAAATACACTGCATCATATTGCTAATGATTCGATACAAGACCATTTGCACAGAATTGCGAATAGGGATATTGTATTTATGAAATACATGATAATTGCACAGCAACTTTGTACGATCCACAACCATTGCATGCAATTCATTTCGATTCTATGTGAATGTGATGATCAATTATTCAAAATATTAAACATGTATTCTCGTAAATATTTAGCTGATTATTTTAAAGCGTGCGTTGTTTAATATACTAAAATTACCATGACCTAAACTTGATACGAGTAATTAAATGTTTTCATTACCATGATCATGATGATGGTGGTTGAAAAACTACATTGAAACTTAAACAGTTAAAGTTTGTGTTAAATGAACTTCTAAAAAATGTATATATTTTTGTTTAAAACAAGTACATTTGCTTAAAGAAGTACCTTTATTTTTAAAGACTTTTTAGTCAAAAAAATACTTGTTTGTTAACAAAGTAATCTTTTGTTAAAAAATACTTTTTTGGGGAAAAAGTACTTTTTTGTTAACATGTACTTTTTTATGGGAAAAGTACTTTTTTATGGAAAAAGTACTTTTTGGTTAAAATTTAATTTTTTTTATATAGTACTTTTTTGTGAAAAATAAATACTTTTGTGTTAAAATGTACTTTTTGTTAAAAAAATAAAAATTTTTTTTTTGTTATACATATAAATACTTTTTTTAAATAGTTCTGTTGTTCTTTAAAAAAAATCATAATACATATATACTTTTATTTATAGTTATTTTTTTAATAGTACCTTTTTTGAAAAGATACTTTTTTGTTACTAGGAAGTATTTTGAATAAAAAAAATATTTTAGCTTTTTTATAAAAAAAGTGCCTTTTTCAGTAAAAAGTAAGTGTTTCGTTAAAAAAAAAGCTTTTAAATAAAAAAGTATTTCAATAAAAAGTAAAATGAAGCTTTTTCGTAAAAGGTCCTTTTTAAGTAAAAATAATATGCTTTTTAGTAAAAAGCTACTTTTTCGTAAAATTTTATTTTTTGTAAGAATTATCTTCAAGCAGACCTGGACGATTTGCACTCCTTTTGTATTAACATTAAATTGACCATAAAATATTTTAGTGCAAAAATAAATTATTTTCTTATCAACGTAGTGCAGTATTTGTTAATTACCATTAAATTGTATGCCAATTAATGCACTCCTATTTCATAATTAATAAAACTCATCATAAATAGTGCATTAGTATTGCAATACCACTAAAGTAGTGTAAAAAAGTAATAATGCATTATTTTTGCATTATCAATTAAGCAGCTAATGAAGTAATTCAAAAGATTTTTTTATTAAGTAATTCGGATGCGGCTTTTGAAATGACTTTAGAAATTTTAATTTACACACAAAGAGCCTTTTATCACAGTAAAACATACATTGCATTTTGCAATAATGCCTCCCGTCTTTCCTCAATTCAAATTGTACGAAACATAATATTGTGTTCAGACAATTACTGTGTATACAGTTCACTTTTCCTTTTAATTGCCGATTGCCCATCTTTTAAATATGTCATAATTGTTACGGTCTATGCTTATTCGTCGTATATGATAAAAAAATAAACAAGTTCTATTTACTTTGCTGCTCATATGTTTTAATGGTAATGAAAAAATAATGCATTATTATTCATTATTATTCTACACTACTGTACTGGTAATGCAATAAAAATGCACTATTTATGATAAGTTTTAATAATAATGTAAAAGTAGTGCATTTATTGGCATACAATTTCATGGTATTTACAAAATAACACACTACTTTGGTAAGAAAATAATGTAATGCAAAAATAGTGCATTTAAATGATTAAAATGAATGGTAATGTAATAAACTTGCATTACCATTAATTTGTTTTGATATAAAAAATTTTCAGTGAATTAGTATATTAAATGCATTTGCTCCAGGCCTCATTCGAAGTTTTTGTGATTAATTTTTACTAGATAATAACTTTTATTGTTTAGCAAAAAGCAATTTCTTATGAAAAAGTACACGTAAATTAAAAGAATTTTTCTTAATTACACTTTTTTGTTGAAAGGGTCTTTATAGTTAAAGTTAACATGAATCTTTTAACAAAAAAAAAATAATAAATTATTAGTCAAAAACATAAAAATTTTTTTGTAAAACAAGTACATAACTTTTAACTTAAAGTAGGGTACGTTCGTAAATGTATAAAAACTGTGTATCACTGCTGCAGTGATGCAAAATTTTGTTGCTGATGCGTGATCAACAGTTGCAGTTGTGATGCTGTTTTACTGCACAACAGCTGTGCAAAGTTTGAATTTTTGAGCACGAGCTAAATTTCATAAGTTTCATAAACGAATATAAAATAATAATAAAAATGTTGTCAACAATAGTGATGGCAAATTTTATTGAATATATTGAAACAAAATAGAACAGTTTTCTTATAAAAAACAAAAAAAAGCACCAAAAAAGGAAAATTAAACGATTTCTTTTATATCAAAAGTTATTGCATCAGAAAAATAGCTGATGCAATAATTACAAAAATTTGCTGCAGAGCTGCGGCATCACTGCATAAAAAACTTTTGACCTATGAGAGTGATGCCAAGTTTCATACATGTGATGCTTTTACGTTGCCTTTACACTATCAACGAAAAAGTGTTCGAAATAGTCGAATCTCATGCCATTTGCTTTTCTGTTTACACATGCCACTGCGAGTTCATTTTCAAAATGTCGTCGAAGCGTCAACTTGAGATAATTTGTTTACTTCTCAAATTAAAAAAAAGTACCAGAAAACAAAAAGGAGTTACCGTCTTCATCACATAGTTTTAGTTTTGGGGAAATAGTTTACATTTATTTATATTAGCATTATTTTAGCAAAATTAATGCTCTATAATTAACAAACTTGCTTTTTTTAATGGGCGTTTCAAAAAATGAATGATAATAATTCATTTAACAATTAAAACTTTAATTAAAATTCGACAATAATCCAGTAAATTTGCATTATATGGTGAACAGGGTAACATTGCTAATCGTTTTGACATTAAGTGGCATGCAAGTGCCAATTTTCCACTCGCATGCAATTTTTGTTGCCACTGGCGCTGCCATTGCGAAAAATGTGGGTGTATTAGTAAAAACTTGTGATTGTGTTGAGTTTTTCGACCTGGCAGTGGCATGCTAGATTACGAACATTAAACTTTACTGATGCGCAAGTGATGCGCAACAACCAGTGATGCCAACTGTATTGAAGCAAAAAGCACTTTAAAATGTAAAAAAGCACTAAAAAGCACTATTTCAAGCAAAAAAAGCGTCAAAAAGCACTAAGCCATTCTTTTCAATTTAATCGATAATTGAACACAAAACAAGTTACCAAATATTTAAAAAAAAAAATGGCTACGGCGTTGTTGGAGGACCATTTTCGTACATAACTTTAATTTGGATCATCATAAGTTGAGTTTGAATTGGGTCATAAAACAGTTTTTAAGTAAGATTTTGATTTTTTGTATGATTCATTAGATATCACGACAGACACTAAGTGGTAGAGTGTAATCATAACAGCATGAATTATGTCGTCAAAGTGCATATTTAATGTGAGGAATTGAGTTTAAAAAGTTCAAGGATAATCCGTTTCTCTTTTTGGATTTACTGTAGTTCATCGAACTAAATGTTCTTTTAATTTTCGCTTTGGATATGACAAGCTTAAAATTCTTAATACAAAATTAGACAAATCTAAAAATTGATAAAATCGTTGACTCCTATCCAAAAAGATCAAGAATTGCTGCAACAAAAACTGCAAGTCTGGACGATGCCTTTGTAGTAAGCTTACTTAATAAACAGTTGCCATACTAAAAGAATGTTTTTACACTTAACAAAATTGTAACTGCATAATTAATTAAAAAATTGTAGAAAAAACTAAAAATTGTAAAAAGCACTAAAGGCACTAAAGGCACTAAAGGCAAGTGCCTTTTCTTAGTTTGGCAAAAAATAACATTTTGGCGTTTCGAGGCAAAAAAAAGCACCATAAAGAGTGCCAAAAGAACTTAGTTGGCATCACTGGCAACAACTGCATTTACGAACGTATCCGTACTTTTTTAGTAAAACCTGGAATTTTACAGAATGTGCCTTTTTCGTAAAACATTTTTAAGGTTTTAATATTTTCCATAAAAAATGTCTTCTTTATTAAGTACTTTTAAACTAGGGATTGCTGTTCGGTTTAAACCGAAATCGAAACCGTGGTTTTTAATGTCTAAAAACCGAATCCGAAAACCGACGAAAAAACCTCGGTTTTCAGCCTTTACTTTAAAAATATATTTATGTTTAAAGAAATTGCAAATTATACATAACACTCGTACTTCTCATAAAAAAGTATATACTCGTATTACAGCTGGCAACAATGCCAAGATATTTCAAAGATTCTTAAAACAAAAAAAAGTACTGAGAAGGTGCTGCATCGGTTAAAAATAGTAGGATATTTTTTGTGTCGAAATCTTGAAATATCTTGCAAAACTCCAAAGAATCTGTTTATAGATTTAAAAAATATTTTTTTTTTTTGAAGATTTTTTTGTGTATTTCATTTTTTTGAAGAACTTTTTTTTACAATATGTAAATTAAAAAAAAAAAAATCACTCAAAAATGTCAAAATATGCATTGAAAACCAAAATCTGCAACAATATGCAAAACAAATCGACGCCATTTTAACACAAATTAGACTATCGACAAAAACATGCATTTGTATGAAAATTGCAGCCATAACAATTACCAATACAATTTGACAGCATATTAAACCTTTTTTACTTATTTTATTATACAAATTTTATTTCAGAAATGTCTGAAAAAATCTGGAGTTTGGAAACATTTCAAATATTTAGTGCACCAGTCAGACACAACAATATACAAGATTTTTAAGAAAAACCGAACCGCAACCGAGCGGGTTTAATCATTTTAAAACCGAAACCGCGGTTTCACATTTTTACGGTTTTTAGCAAACTCTATTTTAAACGATATCGATTAAACAAAATTTGGTACAAAAATGGCAAAACTAGTATATTCTTTAACCTAGCCCCCTTACAAATGACATTTCGTACGAATTAGTACGGATTTTGACAAAAAGTATCTAGAGAAATTCCTTTTTTTTTTAATTTAAGAGGATGAATCTTGTTTTACCCCTTTTTAATAATTACAAACAATCTACAACTTATTTTTACACAACTGCAACATTTCATCATTATTATTAATAGTATTTCTAACTAAAACCTTTCACTTAATATGACAATAATAAATAGAGACAGAATAATGAAAAAAAGTATAAATAAATAAAAATACTTGTCTGAAATGTCAGTGTCAAATTGTTTATTAATGTTATTTCATAGTTTATATTGTTATTTAAACTTCAACTAGTTAAAATTACTTTTTTTTGTAAAGCGCTATAAAGGTGCAGGTTGTTGTTTCCCTATAAATCTAAACACGCAGTATAAGCTTATCTAAATGTATGCAACAATTTTTGTAAATTTAAGAGGAATAAGATTCTCAAGATTTATTTTAATTGAGGTTTCTTTTGTATGTTATTTGATAATAAATAGTGAAACTTATAGCCCATTTCACTAATTATATTTAAATATCAATTCATATTTAAATATAGTTTTCCATATAATTAATTTTTTTTTTTACATGTAAAACGAATTTAAAACTTAGATTAATATTTAAATAGTTTGGTGAAATTGGCCTTTAAATGCCTACATTAATGTAGTTGAAAATCAAGCACACAACAAAAATCAAATGTATTAAAAAAACGTTTATGTAAAACCAGTTTGAGAAATTCCATGCATCACTGTTCGTCGCGAGGAAACAAGAATTCAAAGAAATACACTCCTAACAGTACTTGTTTCTTTCAAAACATTTCAATACAGTAAAAAATTTTCGCCTATGCTCCTATTATTTTGCTTTGTAGCGGACGCATGCAAAGAATTTGCGATGTTTATTTGAGTGTCGTACATAAAATCTTATTGGTAAAGAGCTGTTGTTGCAGTATTATCAAAGAAATTTACATACAAAACATTAAGTACTAACATATCCCAAGCTCACATTAAAAAATAATGAATGTGTGTATTTTACGTTACCACTCTCATTGCTGCGTGTATTTTCCATTCTCTTGTTAATTTTTGAGAGTATTTTTTATACTAGCACTTTCACTATAGTGACGCAATCATTTTTTGCTTTTAATCTTTCACGCATTTACGTAAATTGGTCGCCTTTACTTATCTTCAGTATTTGTTTGTGACAGCGATACTACAGCATAGTTTGAAAATGTGTCATTGATTTCAATGTGTATTCAAATGGAATTACACAGGCCTCAAGTCAGAATTCCGTCAGATGACACAAAATGGCCATTGTTTTGAAAATCGAAATTCTGTTTGTTTTATCCGTTCTATCGCAGTGTTCAGTTCACAGATTTTTCAAGCTATGCAATGCCAACAAAAAACACCATTACGTGCCCTTTTGGTATATTTATGTATTTTATTTTTTAAATGAGACCTTCGACTAGTATAAAACGATAACACTAGTTAAAAATACAGATAAGCCAGGCACCTGTCGTTTTAACCTAATTCGGGTACGCTGAATCCAGTGGAGCTCAAAAACGGTGAAACCCCCGAAATTCCGCAATAAAGTTTCGTTTAAGTAAAGTTAACCTTTTTTCTAACGTGCGCAGTCGTTTTAGAAACATAATTTTTTTGATTTTATTCATAAAAGACGAAAAATTTTAATTAAATTTATGGATTTCATAAAACGCAATATTTGTATGGGAGCCTCCCTAAGAAGTGGAGATAAAGGGTAAGTATGTTTCGGGAGAATGTTAAGAAAAAAAAACTAATGAAGGTCGGTCATTCCTTAAGCGGTTCCCATACAAAATTTTCTACACAGACTTGAAATATTGGAAAAAAAGCCTCATAACTCCCAAGGAGTATTGCGGAATTTCGGTTTTTTTATTTCGTTCAAAAACCTGTTTTTGAGTTACGCGAATATATGTTGTGAAACCTCCACCATTTTCGAACTAACAGTATATCCCGAAAACAGGAGCTAACATTAAAAAAAAAACGGTTAGCACCACTGGATTCAGCGTACCCGAATTAAGTTGAAACGAAGTTGTCTCAAAAAAAGTGTCAAATTCGAGCACAGTGTAATTATCAAATTTTTTAGGTGCGTTCGTGCGATTTAAGACCTCTGAAATATTTACACTTAAAGTGTTTTGTTTTTGCAATGAAACTAAAAACGTTTAATAATTTCAAATCAGGGTTGGCAAGTTAATATAATTGTACTTCTTAAGTACTATTTGGACTTTTAAAGGTGCAGTCCCAGTAAAAAAAATGTGTTTTTTGAAACACTTAAGAGAAAAAGCGCATAATCGAGCTCTTCAATAAGAGAGCACGTATACAGCAGTAAATGGTAACGAATTAAATATACAAAAAGCTGGTGTTGACAACGATGAAGGTTTTAAAGTGAAATAAATTTAAATATATTATGGTTTACAAAAATGATTGAAAAAAAGGCATTTAAACAAGTAAAAGCAAAACATTAATGAATATGTTAATATCGTTAGCCCTTAAAAAGCACTTTAGGAGTGCTTTCTTTGTATGCTTTATTAGGTTAAAAGAAGTGCTTATTGTCAGCAGAAAATAGTCCTCCAAACCGGAAACACCTCATAAAAAAATCAGGCATCCCATCAGCATGTTTGAAGCGATTTGAGGTATGAATTCATAATAAGACCTGCTCCTTTTGAAGCACATTTTTTACTGGGATGGTACACCCTAATGCCTAGATAAATAACATTTGAAAACTTTCCTTGTTTTATTAGTGCTAAGAAATAAATATAAATTTATTGTTCTCTATATTCTGCATTATTGTTTGAGGCTCAATAAAAATTACTTGACTTCTGATTTATTTTGGTGAATAACTTTAGATCAAGCTTCACGATCAATAATATCTTAACGCTATTTTGAAGAATAATCTTTAATGGAGACTGAAAATTATCTATTGCCTGATATGCACTACGAGTATCATGGTTGATTTAATTTCTTTTATAATGCATAGTTTCAGGGTAACACGGTATTTTTTTAAACTAAGGTACTCTTACCTAAGCCTTCTTTAGTTAGGCTACAGTTAAGGTAGACGTACATAACACGCGTTAGTGCGCGAGCGCTAGTGTAATCTAGTGTTTTTTCATAGAACAAGTGACACAAAAAAAATGTTGACCCGTTTGCGGAAGAAAATTGGTTAACCTGGAACTTTTTAACGCGATATGTATTTTTGACAAGTAATCAGCTGACAATAAAAACGAATAATTTAACAAATTTGTGAATCATGGAGGAAAAACTTATTAAAGAGTTTAAAAAACATACAGCATTAAATAAAAAAAAGAGCTGATGCTTGGAATTCTATAAAAAAAGTGTTAAGCAAATAAAAAACAGCTGAAAGAAAAGGCTTTTCTAACACGCGTTGTGTAACTTGCCATTTTTCTTGCGATAAAGTTTTAAAACGCACGATACTCGTCGACGAATTCCGTTTAAGGTTCTGGAGTCTAATATTTTAAACGCCAACTTAGCATCGAAAATCAGTGGTCCATTTGGAATCGAAAATGTAAAGGGATGTAAGGAAGTTGTGGACTAGCTGACATTAACGCTTGAGGTCCACACCACGTGTAGCAAGCTTTTTATACCTAATTTGTACAACGCTTTTTACGTGGCTTCAGCGCAAATAAAATTAAAATTTAATTGGTCAAAATCAGCCGATTTGTTCGGAAGTCACTAGTGATGCTTACAAAAGTTAAAAGCAGTTCAAACTTTTGCATCTATTCAAGAAGCATCGTACGTTTAAGTACATGCTTCATAAAACTGCATTGATTCTACTTTTTGACAGATGCGAAGGATGCAAAAAGCGTAGAACGCTTATAAGGATGTTCGTGCAAAAATTATATTACAAATGTTTTTTGATCAGGAACGGTAACAATTATTCCTTTTTTTCATAAAAGCCAGATGATAACAGTTATTTTTTTGGACAAAAGTAAGAGTTATTTTTTGATTTTTTTTTTTTTTTTTTTGAACAAAAATAACAGTTATTTTTTGATTTTTATTTTTTCGATCAAAATTAACAGTTATTTTATGATTTTTATTTCTTTGAGCAAAAATAAAAGTTATTCTCTAAAGAAATGTACGTGTTATAATTTTTTAGTTGACTTTAAATATTTATTTTAATGTGCATAAGATAACCCAATGATGATCACACATTTAAATAAATATTTAAAGACAACTCAATAATTGTAACACGTACATTTCTTTAAAGAATAACTTTTATTTTTGCTCGAAAAAATTCAAATCATAAAATAACTATTATTTTTGATCGAAAAAATAAAAATTATAAAATAACTGTTACTTTTGATTGAAAAAATAAAAATCAAAAAATAACTGTTATTTTTGTTCAAAAAAATAAAAAATCAAAAAATAATTATTACTTTTGTAAAAGAAAATATAAATCAAAAAATAACTGTATATTTTGATCGAAAAAATAAAAATAAAAACTTTAAAAATCATAATATTTTATCATAGAAAAGTTCATAATGATCCATATGGTATACTTTAATCAGTTTGCCAGCATTTATTTCTATATGCTTTTTTCGTTTTAAAATTTCAAAATAACTGTTATTTTCGGTCCCTGGTTTTGATACAATTAAGCTCAAAAAGGTAAAAGTTTACAATTTATTTTCAAAAAAGTGGCCTCTTCGATTAATAAAACCTTAAGACTATTTTAGTATGAAGATAAAGAAATACATTTTGCCATTTTTGGTCCCAAGGTATAATATAAAGAACCTAGCCCAAAAACCATTGCAGTATTTCCAGTCATAATTTGAGGCGATAAAGAAAGTTGTAGAACAACGTAGATCAAGGTCATCTATTCAAACATTATAAAGAAAATGTGTGTTGGTACAACAGAGTACGATTTTAGAAGCAAATGCGTTTTATTTTAAAACTCTCATCGCAATCCCTGCCCCAAACTGTTTAATAAGTGGTCGCAAATTGAACTATCAATCAATAATGACATAACGTTAACTCCCAAATATAAAATTTGTTAAAAACTTTAAAATATCGGCGTATTATAAAAAATTTATACAGATTTAAAAATAATACAGCTTTTTCTTTTATCAAGCCTACAAGAGGCCAAAAATAAAAAAGATTTTGGGGATATTTCTAAGTATGAGTATTTCAATAAAACTCTTCATTGCCCATAAACAATTGGCCATAAAAAAAAACTCAATTGTTTCTAAAGAGTTTTTTTTTTCAAATAAGCCGAACAATGCACTTTTAAACTTTAAAACAAAGAAAAATTCATCAACATTACAAATATTCAACATTGACCAGAAATAAAAAATTTTTATCCTCAGGGAATTAAGATGAAACTTGCTGGGTTAGAAAATAAAGAAGACGCAACAGACAATAAGAACAAAGGAAAAAAATGGGCAACATCATGAGCTTACAACAAAAAAATTGTAATTGCAACATGCTTGAGTTCATAAAAGAAGAAGTGTAATAAACTTTCCTTTGTGTGGCAACAATGGAAGAAGAAGAGATCGTCAACATCGAGTAAACTTTTTTTTTAATAATTAATACTCTATCGCTTTTTTGAGGGACGCTAAAATAAAACTTATGTATTTGTATACAATTGTTTTTCGTTTTAACGGTTTTTTTTTTTTAAATTGTTTAGAAGTAAAAGTGTTTCCTACTGAAGTGATCACCACTTGACTGATAAAAAACAATTGAAGACATAAAAAATAAATTTTACCTTTCAACAATAAATTATTGTATTGTTGTTATTTTTTTATTTATTTATTTGTATTTGTTGTGTGTTTAACAATACGTTACATAATAAAACTTTTGTTGCAAGTGAGTTTGAAAATGATAAAAAAATATTTTTTCAAGCTTCAACGATTTTTACACTTGTTGAAATCTATATACAACTTGTAAGTAGTGAGTGATGTTTTTCACAAGTTTAAAGTTTTTTGTTTTAATTGAATGGCCTAAATTCAAAAAAGGTAATTAAATAATTTTTTAACATATTTATTTTTTCATAGAAATTTGGAAATTATTAGTTGTATTATTATGGCGCGAAGGACCATGTTGTGAAGTGCTAAGTTTTAACGGTAAATACAAAGATTCAAAAGTTTTGCTACTGAAAGTTTATTGTTTAATAAACTGCCGAATCTTATATACAAGTGTGTTCTGGAAATCGAAAACGACAAACGCAAGAACTTAAAAGTCGTTTTTTTATAAAGATTTTTGTAGTAAAAAAAAAATGCAAACACAATACAATACATATATTTCTCTATTAAACAGAATCCTATAAGAAAATTATAAAAAATTGGATTAAGAGTGTATTAAAAAGAACTTCAAAATTCTTGCGTTTAGCGTTTTCGATTTCCCGAACACCCGTGATAGTCTTTTTCGCAGCTGAATTAAAACACTTTCTATTTTTGTAATATTAAAAATTTTACTGGTAATTTAACTATTGTAAAATAGTGATTTAATCATTATATGATAGAGGTGATAGTAAGAACTATTGAATTATCCGCATGTCATACAAAATTGCTGCTGTAATCACATCGAAACATACATTTCTACGTGCATAGTACTGTCCTTCTGGAATTAAGGTTTTAACAAGAAAAGGTTCAATGATAATAAGCAAGAAGTAAGATTGCTATATTCGAATCTTATATAGCCTTCACCATGATGCGATAATAACCGAAAGTCATATAAATACCGTTCTTTAGATATAAATAAATCAGCTTCGTGCCAAGCAAACTTGTCCAATTCCGCCCAAATTGTTACGGATGTTGTGTTTTGAAAACCAAGATGTTTGTAACTAGTTTGGAAACTTTGGCCTCTGCCGTTCTCCAGATATACAAAAAAAAAAATAAAACAAAACAACAACAAGGGAATTTTGGTATAATTAGACGCAGTCGGGGCTTCATGCTCATATCTTAGCCATTTGTGGACCGATCAGGCTGAATTGCAAACAATTCCGAACTATATGTAACATAAATATACTATAACTACCCATCATATCTGAGGTCTTCGGAAACCCCATTTCAACGGACAAACGGACAGTCGGAAGTTGTTAAATCAACCTTCCAGAATATATATATTTTAACGACCTAAAATCAATATTGTAGACATTATAAACGGAATGACAAACTTTTACATAAGTATATACCCTTTTCCTGATAATCTGGCTTAAGCAACCAGTAAAATGCGCATGGAAACAGTTAACCTCCAACAATAAATTTTCAGCGTCTTATCAAGAATAAAAATACGAAATTAAGCACAACAAATAGATTCTTTTAGTAAATAATCGTATTCCCGAAAACAACTTTTATAATAAATTTGCAAGTGCACGTGCATAAAAAAACTGAACTGGCAAATTGTTTTTATTTTGATTTCTTGCGAAAACAATAAAAGCAATTTGTTTTTAATTTGTTTTTCTTAACCCACTAACAACTACAATTAATGTTGGGAGAATTCCAACTAATTGTAGTGGGGAATGTAAGAAAAGATAAATACACTGTTTTATTGTTGGAATTTTGTTTAAGTTTTTATATCGTTGCAAATAAGACTTTTTGAGTGTTTGTAACTCTCATTCCTTCTGTAGTCATATTTACTGATATTTTAGAAACAGCTTATCCTAAAACAATAAATTTTCAGTGTTTTATCAAGAATTAAAATAGGGAATTAAGCACAACAAATACAACCTTTTAATGAAGGGTATAATAAAGTTGGTTTTCTATAGAAACCTTATCAAATATATCATCGCTTGAATTACTACACAGAAAATATTAAAAATTTTCTCTAATCACCAAATTTATACCAAATTCATAATATCAAGCAAACAAGTTGTGGATTATGCACCTATTACCAAAATGATTATATTGGTTACTAAAAGTTGTAAAATAGTGAATATATTTTTTCAATAAATGATATTTTTAATTTTAATTAAAAAAATTATCAAAAAACTTTGCCATTTCAAACAATGTGTTAATTTATAATTAATTTACTTAATTAAATATTGACAATTCTCATCAACAACTTTACACACAGAAAAAAAATTATTAAATTTCTCCAATCACAAAATGTATTCCAAGTTCATAATATCAAGCAAACTAGTTGTTGACTTTGCACCTATTACCGAATTGATAACTAAAAATTTTAAAATTTTGAAAAAATATTTTCAATAAATGATATTTTTAATTTTAATTAAAAAAGTGATCAAAAAACTTTGCCATTTCAAACAATATGTTAATTTATTTAAATAAATATTGACAATTCCCAACAACAATTCTACATGTTTAAATTATTTTTTTTAAACGAAAAAAGTCAATTAAGATTTTTTTGTTATTTAATTAATATTTTAATTGAAAATTTAATTTAAACCAACTAAAATGTTAATTAAATCAAAATTAAATTTTTAATTTTCTTTCAACAAAAAAAATAATTGATTCAATTATCCCATTAATTAAATTTAAAAACTTTTTAAAACATTTTTTTTAATTGATAAAACACTTTTTTCTGTGCAAGTTTAAGTTATTTTATTTTAAATGAAAAACAATATATTAATATTTTTTGATATTTAATTAAAAATTTATTTCAAAACAACTAAAATGTTAATTAAATCAAAATTATATTTTTAATTTTCTTCCAAGAAAAAAATAATTGATTAAGTTATTACATTAATTAAATTTAAATAATTTTTAAACCATATTTTAATTGATAAACAACTTTTTTCTGTGTAGTTTATTTTTGGAGAGAAAAAAAACACTTTTTGTGCAATCATATAAAAATTAAGTCAGTTTGGTAATATTAGTTCTTATTAACTTTGATTTATTTAAGTAACTAGTAACATATTTGGGAGGTCACATAGCTGGGTGAAATAAAGAACATAACTAACTCAATTATGTCCTTTATTTCACCCACTTAAATGTTGCTTTAAGCATAAGGGGTTTAAGTGCCTTTTTTTAAATTTAGATTAAGTGCTCATATACCCCGTGTGCTTCAAGCGAAACAGGTATTTTAAGACAACTGCTAGAATTGGTCGCCATACATACGTAAATTTTATGAAGCTTTTTGATGTGTAGCCACGGCGCTTTTTTTAAGAATTTAGAAGTCAACTCGACAAAATCGTCAACTTTGACAAATGGAGGGTTTAGAGCTAAAGCGAACCAAGTCAAAAAAGAAAACTCAAAAATATTTTCTATTTTAGTATTTGCCATTAATTTCTGAAGCCATTGACATGGGTTTAGTACCGTTACCTTTGGAACGAAACACTTTTTGATATAGTCCGTTACAGAACTGGCTACACCCAAAGAAAAAATATGTTTAAAAATGGTCACCTCCAACAAAACTATTTTAAAAGAAAAATTTTAAACATATTATGTTTAACTTAACCAATTATTGTCATCGACAGCCATATTATGGTTAAATTTGTCCTCCATCAATAAACCCAACCATATTATGGTTGCCTCCAAACACGTTTTGGTTAATAATAACTAAAACATGTTTAACGCTTATAATAGCATGGTTGGTTTTCAACAATAGCATGTTGCTCTTGGATAAGAGGAAAATACTATTGTTAATTTAAAAACAAATTATTGTCATATTTAACCAAAACACGTTTAAAGACAACCATAATATGGTTGTGGCTTCTTGATGGAGGACCAATTTAACAAAAGTATGGTTGTCGGTGACAATAGTATGGTTAAATTAAACATATTTGGGGGATTCACAAGGTGTCATAAAGTCATATGTCTTAAAATAATAACATGAAAAAATACGACTGTTGTGAGCAACCCCTCATAATTTAATGTGCTATTAATTAAGACAGCACAATAAACATAGGAAGCAACGATCTATATATTTAAGACACTTTTTGTTTACAAACATTTTTCAAAAACTGTCAAATCGTCAAAATCTGGGAAAATCAAAACCGAAATTTTGCATCTGCTGAACACAGCAAAAAGCACTCAAATAAAAAAAAATTCATTTAAAGAAATTTTTAAAAAAGAGTGTAAAAAAATAATCTGATGAACAAGACAGTAAGTGTTCTGTTGTATGGTATTTGTTGTATTTGCTATTATTTTATGAAAGTCATATTCATAAAAATATAGCAAATACAACCAATATGACACAATAGAACATTTTGTGAATTGTTTAATTGTAATAGTAAAAACGCACTTTCAAAATGACCCAGCATAATCATCCTTTTTGAGTTGATTATATTGATTATTTCTAGAATTTGGAATAAATCCTTAAAATTTAAGGTTTTCGTTAAAAAAAAGATTTTTTTAGAAAGTTCATAGACGGAAGCATTTTGAACTAAGATACTTTTTCTCTAATTTTTAATTTTTAAACGGATTTGAATAGTCGGGAAGTTAAGCTTTCTAAATACAGTGGAATGTCACATGACTGGACACCAAAGAGACCACTAAAATGAGTCCGTACAAGGATGGATATTCTTTTAAACAAAATTAATGCTCTGCTTAATGAAAGCTACCAGGATCAGGGAACAATGTCCTTCAAAAGGTCATGTCCGCTTAAGAAACCCTGTCCGTTAATGTAGATAACGATATATATATATATATATATATATATAGTACATTTACGAAAATATATATAGTTTTCACATTTGTTCCAACAATTTTTGGTAGTCTTTAATTTGTTAAAATTTTAAAAGCCATAATGTTTGTCGAAAAAGGAACAAAATTTTTTTTTTTTAAGAACAAATTCAGATTTTGAGGGCGTATAAAAAAATTAAAAATGATCTTCCAACGATATATTAATTTAACAGAACATATCACCGATTCCTCTAAAATGGGTCAACTCAAAATTTATAAATTTTCTGTAGAGACAAAAAAACTGTTTTGTTTTTTACAACTGTAATTTTTTATTTTTTTTTTTTTTTTTTTTGCGAAATACTAGAGAAATTGATCTAAGATTTTTACAGTGTACATTTTGAGTTGACACAGTAGAATCGCGAAAAAGTTAACCGAAATATCCCAAGGGTTGTTAACTGAAAATTTATTGTTGCAGGATAAGCTATTTCTATGCGCATTTCACTGGTTGCTTATGCCAGATCATCAGGAAACGTTTTTCCCAAAAAATTTTAGAAAAGCCAAAAATATAAGTAAATAAGACTACAGAAGGAATGAGAATTTCAAACACTCAAAAAGTCTTATTTGCCAACGATATCAAAGCTTAAACAAAATTCCAACTATTAAACAGTGAGTTTATCTTTTCTTACATTCCCCACATGTTAATTACTTTTCTATATTGCCACGTAGTGTAATTTCCAACATTTTAGCATGACAGAAAAAAAAAATTATATTTTATAACACCCTGTATCTTTCCAAGGAAGTTTTTATTATACTTTCTGCCGGACAACATGTTCCACATAAATGCTGCAAGTGAGTAAAAATCCCAATCCAAAGCTAAATTCTACTCGCTCTCACAAAAGAAAGGAAATATAAACAAAAAACAAACAAATACAACCCTTAACAACTTTTGAAACGAGCCCAAACCATATGATACGACAAACGTCTACCACCGGTCTAGAACAGATATTAACAGAAGTGTGCAAATGGAAAAAGCCGGCTACCGGCTAAAAACAATGAACAGACAGAAACAGAAAACATGTGTTACCTCAATCCCCTTAAAAACGAAAAAATGCAAACTTTTTAGCCATTATGAAACATGTGTTTGGGGATCCACACCCTTTTCACTGAAAACAGGATAAAGGATAATCAGAAACAAAGGAAAACCCAAAAAAAAAAACAAATAATCGAAGCATTGTGAACGAAAACCAAGTCAACAAAACAAATGCGAGAGTTGTTAGGGAAAAAATCGCATTTGATTGTATTTAAAATTTAAGGGTTGGTTTTCCTTTTCAAATCATTCATTCATTCATGTATTCATAATGAAAAATGCAGTTTATTGTAAAGTGTGTGGGGAAGGTGGATGTAGGTGGGTTGTGGGTGGGTGGCATTGTCCATTAACATTGTGCCATGTCTTTGACATTAGAGCTGATGGTTAAAGAACTTGAAATTAATATGTGTATATTTCGTTTTGTTTTCTAAATGCAATTTTTAAAGGTGAAATATAATTAAGCAGGAAATATACAAAGTGGCATAAATGCTTTAACTATTTTGGTATAAAATTTCCTAACGTTAAGTTCTTTTTATTTCGAGAGGTGTCGCGACATTTTTACTTGATTAACGCAGGAAGTTTAATATAAATTTTCTTTTAAGTCATATTGCAATAAATTAACGACATACATACATACATATGTATATCCAAAGTATAAAAGGAAATCTCCAAAAAAAAAGGCGAAATACTTTTGTTTAAAATTCTAAATACCAAATTAGGGGTTAGTTTATATTGTCTTCAACAATGGTTTTGCTCAAAGCCATAATCAAAACATCGAATGTTAAGTCTTTATTTTTCAAATGAAAACTTAGTCGCATAGAGATGAAGCCGTCTTAATAATAATCGTCACAAGGAACTTGTACATTAATCTTTAGCTCAAAACAAAGTTTTGTTTTGGTAGGTCCATTATTGACTATGGATCCTAAACATAGATGGGGGTAGTGCACTCATTTTGCAGTTACAACTCACTGTTAGTGATAGTGCAAAACTATTGCAATAATTTTGTTGATGTTGAGTGATGAATTGAAAATAAGCAGAATCACTAAACATGAGTGATAGTGAGCTTAAAAATTTTGCACTCAAAAAATAAATAATTTGATTTAAGAAAAAGCAATCATCAGTTTATTGCAACTTTTATGCTCTTCACTTATATGAGTTCAACTCAAATTTACAAACAAAAAACTTGTTTTTTCATGATTAAAGCCATGAGATATTCCGTAGTTGACATATTATTGACATGCTGTTTAATTTCCTTTCTTATGCATATCATAACAAGAATCAAAAATTTTGCTCATATAAAATAGCATTTTTCTAATTTTAATGAGAGTCTGTTTATATGCAGCTTTTTTGATTACAAGTACAAATTTTGCACTTTTTGAATTGAGTGCAGATTTTTGCATTCAATCTTCGTTTAGTGATAGTGAAAAAATTTGCAATACCACTAATTTTTTTAGTGGTAGTTCAAAAATAGCAATCATCACTAAAGCTGGTAAAAAAAAGAATGCAAACTAATTATTTTGCAGTTTTATTTAGTAATAATGCACTAGACCCCCAACTATGGTCTAGTGCACTGCTGATTTAAGTCGATAATTAGTGCACTACCCCCAACTATGGTCCTAAATAAGGTACACTCTCGAAAATTTATTTCTAAATATTGCGATCTAGCGTATCATATGGTCGCTCTTGACCGACTATACTTTCTTGCTTGTTTATTATTCCGTATGATTGAACAGATCTCCACCTAAATCAAATTTGTTTAAACTGCAAGTCTTGCGTTTTTATGAATGATGACTTAAGAAATTTAAATTATTTTAAACCCCGTGGAAAAATATTATTCATATGTTCTATACCCCCGAACCTGTTACGAAAGACACAACAAAGCCATTGCATCTACACACTTCAACAAAAAAAGCTTTAAAAATATCAAACAACAAACAAAAAAAAAACAGAAAAACAAAAAGAATTAAAAGTCATTGGATTTTTTTTTTCAATTATTTGGTAACATGTTGTACGTTGACATTAACAACGTATGGGCCAAACAACCCGCCAAACAGCCAACAAAATCACAGCAGAATAGTGGTAATTACAGTACATTCAACTACGAACGTGTAGCTTTCCACGCAAGCAATTCACTCAGTTACCGGCTCACCAAATCATTTATTCTTTCATTCACCACTGTCATTATCATATTATGATGGCACAATTTTCTGTTTTTTTTTTTTTTTTTGTTTTCTCATGTTAGAAAAAAATTACCCCCCAAGAACAAACAGACAAAATTGTTGCCATTCTTTTCATTTAATTTTTTGTTTTAACAGACAAAAACAAAGAAAATGTTACAAACATGTTTGACAATTGTCAGGTTTTACTTCTTGGTTTTGATTTTTTTTTTGTTTAGAATTCTCAAACTATTATGAAATGAATAATTTTTAATTACACAATATAATTGTAACAAAGAAACAATAGAAAAATTAAACAATAACAGTTAAAAAGTTTAGGGAAACTTTTAAAACAGCAAAGCACTTAAACCTTCAATACAGTTACAACTTCCTAACGCGATGTTTTAAAAACAACATTGTGAGACAAAATGCCTGGTACAACAAGTTAAACTTGAAATTTATGTATGTACATGATTTAGTTTTTATTTCAATTCAACCACTAACAATTATTTATTAATAAATATTTGAGTTAAACAAAAAATAGCAAAACCAGCTGAAATATAAAGCCCTCAGAATTAAATGATAGTAAAAAGTGCTTACCAATGATTTGTAGTCGTTTTTAAAAACGTTGTTTTGACGTTTTTTTCTAATTTGTATTTTTTAACAATTATATTTTTTTGTTAAATAAACCACAAACAACGAAATCTAAATAATTTTATTCTTTAAAGCTTAAATATTGTGGTAACAACAAGTTAGGAATAAAGTTATTTCAAATAAATATCAAGGGTATTCACATTCATCAGTTTATAGCAAAATAAGTTAAACGCAAACAGCAAATTTAAATAACTTGGATGATAAAACTGTGTAGATATTTACACAGTTCCCCAAGTAAATATGAGCGCATAAAATTATCCTTTTAAGGCTAGTTTACACGGTAATACAATGTATTACGACTTTGTGGAATCAAAATATTATGAAATTCTCTCCGTGTTTAAAATAAAAAAACAAAAACTGTTGGTTAGTATTTTTCGTGTTTACACGGATGGTTTAAGTAAAATAAAAGCAAAGTGAGTTAATAACAAAAATCAGATGGTTGCAGTTTTACAATATTTACAAAAACAACATGAACATTTCCTGAGTTGATTCTGCTTATATAAAAATGTTTCCACCTTCAATATACACTGTTAAAATGCGACTCTGGTGTGATGAGAATACATAAGTTTCTAAAATGGTTTAGAAAATGAACATTTACCGACCGATTGTCATACGTATTTGTATCCGTATTTTCTCTTACTCAATGCATTTTGCTTTTACATGATAAGATTTTTCTCATTCTACATCATTTTTTGACATGTCGTAACACATTGTATTACCGTTTAAACTAGCCTTTAATAAATTAAATTTTGTTTTTTTGGTTCAGTAGTTTTAAAATGTAATTTAAAATTTAAGTTTTACTCCTTAAAGCCTGGTACTCTGTTCATCATTTCACGTGAAATACTGTCAAAACTCATATGAAAAAAACTTGTCCGGAATTTCTATGAGATTATGTTGACTCTGTTCAATTTGTGAAAAATTTACGAAATGTTTCTGGCAAAATTTTTTTACAACTGCGAAATAATATAAGCTGCACTTATTTCACGTGGAATTTTAAGCAAATGGAAAAAAGTTTAAACTTAATATTAAACGAGAAAGAAAAAACATAAATAACACAACCGGTAACAGTTTTTCATCAATATTTACTTAAATTTTTATTTAAAAAAATACTTTTTAGTAAAATACATGTGGGTTTCGTTTACATACGCAAAACAATGTCGCATACTTTGAAAGATTAAAAACGTCAAATTGTGCAAGCTCGCGAGATAAATAACATTGATACATGTCAAATTTTTTTTCGTATGAAATAATAGATGTTGCTGAACAAAATTGGAACAGAGTACTAGGCTTAAGGTAGTAAAACTTACATGGTCAAGCATTTCTCATCAAGCGCTATGGTAGTGTTAGTGAAAATGTGTTTGTATGTGTGACACCGACGATGCTGGATGGAAAATCAAAAAATGTAGATTTGACGGCGAATATTACGGCCAGCACACGTAGATGAGTGAATTCGCCTGCATGACAAGCATTTTGACCGTGTAACAGCCGTAAACAAGAGCGGAAGGCGGAACGTTTTCTGCCGCGTAGCTTTAACGCTGATTGCCATACCTATACAAGAGCGTTAGCGTTGTGTCACAAACAGTAACTTTCGTGCTTACTAAAACCCTTATAAACGAAATAAGAAATTGAATAAAAACGACTAGTTTGAAAATAGCTAATTCGCCATTATTTATTATCAAAAGATAAAAACAGGGTTGTCAAAACAACAAATATAGCAACCCTGCTTAATTTAACGCGCTGTCAAAATCGGATTTTCCAATTGCAAAGCTTTGACGCCGCGCTATTTAGGGATGCTTCATACAAATTGTATGGGCATGAGGATTTTTGACAGCTAGAAAACGCGTTCCGCTCTTGTTTAGGTATGGCTTTAATGCATGTTTACATTGTGATACAAAGTTTAACGACTTTGTAGAATCAAAGTATTAAGAAATTCTCTTCGTGTTTAAGAAAAGAGAACGAAAGTCTGTTGTAAGTATTTGTCATGTTTACACAGATGGTAAAATCAAAGCAAAGATATTAAACAGCTGACTTAATAACAAAAAGAGCTAATGTTTACAGTTCTACAATATTTGCAAAAACAACATGAAATTTTCCTGCTTTGATAATGATTACTTTTGTAATTGTTAAAAATGTTAATACCTTAATACATAGTGGTAATGCTGCCAATGTTCACTTTAAAAAAACAACTATGGGGTGATAAGAATACAATAATAAAATTTCCAAAAAATTTTAAATAATAAACATTTACCGACCGCTTGCCAAATTTTGTATCCGTATTCCCTCCTACTCAATACATTTTACTTTAACATGATAAGATTTTTCCATTTAATATAATTTTTTGACATATCTTTATACATGTATTACCATGTTAACACGCCTTTAACAAGCTAAACTCTCTTTTTGGTTTAAATGTGGTTAAGCCAGCAAATTTTTTAATCAGTAAATATGTAAACCATCGCTAAACGCATGAAATTATGAGTTTAAACTACCAATATAAACTATGTATATGAATTTGACAACAATTATCGTACACAGAAAAAATTCTAGCCAATTTTTTTTAATTTAACCATTAATCAAAAATAAAATAATTTTTTTAATCAATTTAATCAAGTGAATTAAACGTTTACTTATATCAACAACATTACTACAGAAAATCTTGTTAATATCAAACAATATTTAATTGATACTACTTACTTCTTAACTTATTAATTGATACATTTTTTAAATTATATTACAAATTATTTAGTTGAAATACATTTTTGTCTGTGCAGTGCTGCCACAATTTTATATTTTACACAACATATAATGTAGGGGCACTGATTTACAGCTGGTGAGTTTTAATTACATAAATTAAAGTTTAGGCCCTAATCAGGTAAAACGCAACGCAACGCCAAAGCGTTATATTGAAAGCAAAAACAAAGTCATAAATATTATGTAATTTTGTTGTTCTTTCTGATATAGTCTCGGAATGGGGTCGCGCGAATATCAAGGTGCCTTATCTGTATATATGGGTGGTATAATTATTGAGGAATCAGAATCTCTTGATGTTCTGGACATGAGGAGACAATGTGATGTCCGATGGACAGATCATATATTTCAGGTGTCGAAGAATGCCTCGGTTTTTTGCAGCAGTGTAAGAGATACTTCATCTAATCTCCCTACTATTTATACCACCTATATCCATCCAAGAATGGAGTAAAATTTTCATGTGTGGGCTGGCTGTTCAATGTCTTTTTTGGAGCTTCTCGACCGCCGGTTTTATCGTTACTACAATGGGATGTGTCCCGATGAGAGCCCATTCTTTTGTCGATTGGCCGGTAAAAATTTCATTTGTATGTGGAACAACGAAAAGTCGAATGTTCTCAAACACTACTCCCTCTATCCTCCTACCCATAAAATTTTTCCTAGTTTCAAAATAATGCATTACATTTGTAGGGGTCACCCCCTGAGTGCTGGGATAATAAAAAAATTAATAAAAATTTAAATAAACATGTACATATATATAATATTGAACAACAAATGGCGGCGTAATGAGCTGTAGTATAAGGGGTGTTATTTATGGGCGTGGAAAAATTGCAAAACTATAATACAACGTCTCTCAGCTACTTCCCCCCAAGTACTAACTAAGTCTTATTGCTTTACGGAAAGAAATAACAAAGTTATAAAGTTTTGGCCGAAATCTTCCACTGTGATGCAGTGTAAAATTGTTTCAAGTTTTTTTAAGCAGGGACGTATTTCAAAACGAACAAAAGCGGTCTGGTTGGTGTATTTTCGTGGTAGTTCATTTTGCACAAAGAGTCAAGTGAAGTCGTAAGGAGTAAGCTTTGACAACATCAGACAAGTCGTGAGATACTATATTGTCCTTAACGTCGCAGTGTATACTAAATGGAGTTTCAGATGCAGCCCAAAACTATGAGATATCTTAGTAAGTCATTTAGTCTAGATCCAGATTTTACACCAAGGTTGGGTATTGTGTATTTACCGTTGAATTTGTTTCTTCTGCCAGCTTGGACCACGCATTCGAAGAAAAGCGTAAATTCAGTTTCCTCTTTCTCCCTGCTAGTAAAATTAGTGTTAAATAACTAGAGTTCACTCTACAAAATAACATAAATAATTTTAAAGTATTTTTTAATAATTATTCATAAGTATTTTTGCATCGTATTATGATCTACTAGAAAAAACTGAATTTAAATCCGGTGTATTGAAACGAGGTTAAAATTTTCCTTGTGGGATATTAACAAAACAAGTCAACAAATTATTTTCGAAACTTATTTAAGTTCTTCAAGTAATTCTGAAATGTTTGTTCGAATTTCTCTCCACAGAACACATTAAAAATTGTCTCTAATCGCCAAACTCATACCAAATTCATAGAATCAGGCAAACAATTTGTTGATTTTGCACCTATTACCAAACTGATTATGTTGATTACTAAAAAGTTTAAAAAATTTAAAATTGTAAATTTTTTTTCAATAAATTATACTTTTAATTCCTTTCGTGATTTGCAAAAAAAAGTCTTTTAATTTTTAAAGCAGAATTTTTTATCTGAATTAAATTCGGTTAATCAAATAAATATTTATTTGCGTACGAACAGTAAAAGAATAAAAACACGGTGATACAAAAGTGACGGGGAAAAATAATCGTGGTTTCTCATATAGCATTTCAGATTCGTTAGACTCCTTTAAAATCGTAGACCAAAAAAGTCTTATGCTAACTGCTTATTTCAGATATGCGAAAGAATTCGTTCATTCGTACAACTACATTTAAAACAAAAACTAAATTTTTAAAATTTGTTTTTCTTTTAAATTTAAATTTATTTAAATATTAAAATTTTTTCATATCACAACAAACGATTACATACACACTTTGGTCGTTACTTCCCAGCGGAAGTAACGACCAGAAGGCCTCTGTACTCCTTCTTTTGTATGTACATAGAAGGCCTGCTCGCTCCATTCCATACTCATATCTTTTTTACACACGTTGTCATTGCGGGGTAGGCCTTCCGCTCTCTCTTCTTTCGCCAGAGATTCTGAAAGGCATTCAAATTAATGGCTCTTACAGCCGTACCTAAACAAGAGCGAAAGCCGGAACGTTTTCTTCAGCTTTAACGCTGATATGCCATAGCTAAACAAGAGCGTCGGCGTTGTGTCACAAACAGTAGGGTTAGAAATACGAAATGAAATTAAAGCCGCTAGTTTGACCTAAAAATAGCTAGTTTGTCATTATTTATTATCAAAAGATAAAAACTGGGCTGTCAAAACAACAAATACAGCACCCCTGCTTATTTTAACGCGCTGTCAAAATTAGATTTTCCAATTGCAAAGCGTGGACGCCGCAGTATTAAGGGATGCTTCATACAAATTGAATGGGCATGAAGATTTTTGAGAGCTAGAAAATCGTTCCGCTCTGGTTTAGGTATGGCTGTTAGAAGGGGATCCGAATTCTTTGGCTTGTGCTTTGGCAAAACAAAAACAAAAAATCGTACTCCTCTCTTATGTGCAATGTGTATCTTATATTTTATACGGAATAGGCGATACCTTCTATGAGGCAATCTTTAGCAGTTAGATCAGAATGGTAATTGAATAAGGCCTGAAGTAAAAAGGTGTTCTGAGTTTTCCCGCTGGATTAACGTTGAATTCTATTTTCAACAGATTTGTTCGCAACAGAACAGAACAAAAAAGGAAAAACAAACCAGACATACAGACTTTCAATTGAAAAGAAACAAAACAGCTTATTTATAACATAACAGAACGTACAAACTACATAATTCTGCCTGTATCTTCGAAATCGTAAACCAAAATTCCAAAATCGTATATTATTACTTCTATACTACACTTCTATTCTATACTATTATATACTACTATTCTTCTATTCTATACTTAGGCGACATTCATACGATAATTTTTAAGATGTGTCTTAAAGGCATGATTTATTATCGAACTCGGTAAAGAAGCAAGAGGGTTAGAAAACAGACATGATTTCTGTTTTTAGTGTTTTTTCTAATTTTCTTTTACTGTCAGTCAAAATTTTGCATTATGTTTTGGTTCTATTCATTTTTCGAATTACATTATTCAAATAACCAGCCCTGCAAAAGACTTCTTAAAACAACAATATAAAAGAAATGTTTCAAGAGTCATCATGTTAATGTAAAAAGATTTTGGTAGCAGAATTATAAGAAAATTAAAAAAAGACATATTTCTAAAATCATCGTATAAATGCCGCATTAGTCTTTAAAGGTTATACTAAGACTTCTAAAATCTCAGACTAATTATTATACTAAATAACACAGATCTCATATCATAATATCATAACGTAATATGTAATAATATTCGCACAAAAACAACACCAGAGTAACCCGGCAAATGAACTAATTATACACATGATTTTTCACTACGATAACAACATAACGGTAACATTTCTAAAAATATCTCCTAATTATTTTATTATTAAAGATAACAAAATCAAATAAGAAAGTAAAAATGACAACATGTGATTTTAAAGATTAAATGAAACAGAACGGCCCTCAACAGTCAGGAAAGCAGATGAAAATAAACTATAAGAGTAATGATAATTTCTCAAAAGTGGTGCAGTCTTTAATAAACTTTGCAAACGAACGCAAATCGCTAATGCTTTAAAGTGAAGTAACAGTTTTAGAATTTCGGTAATCATAAATATTTTGAAGTAAAAATATGAATATTTTAGTGATTAAAATATTGTGGGCCTGTGCCTTAGTACAAGTGTCTTATGGTTTGTACCCAAATCCCCAAAATGTAGCAAGTCTGTTGTTCAGGTCTCGCATGGGAGCACAAGATCCAGCCATTTCTATGGGCTGCTTTTCTAATTATATTGCAAAATCGAGTGAAATAGGTGAAGTCTACGGCAACAATTTTAACCAGTGTTTAGTGGATACTAAGAATGGCCGTCAAGCTATTGAAGTGGAAATGGTTGACAAGCGCGTTGCTATAGTGGACAGTTCTCAAGCAATTTGCAAACGTTTGTCTACTTGTGATGGTTTCAATACAACCTTTGAAGTTTTTAATTGTCATGCGAACATTGTAAGTATTGTAAAAAGTCCATACCTAAAAATGGAAAAAAAATATTGAATATTGTGATTCGGTTTTAATTTTATTCGGTTTAAAATTCCAGGGAGCCAACAATACTAAAGCCGTTTATAGCATTTCCGGCAATGCTTCGGAATATGCCAATTTAATGCAAGAAAAATATCGCATTATTGATTTGCGTCATGAACAATGTTGCAAGACTGCCGAGCGGCGTTATATCGATGCTACAGCAGACAACTATCGCAACCTGCAAGATTGTTTAGACGGTAACGTAAAGCCTATACCACCAACTACCACAACACCCGAACCTACCACTAGCAGCTCGTCAACAGAAGCAGCCGTATCAAGTACAACCGAAACTGCACCGTAATTGATAGTTCCCATTTTACTACCCGGCACTGAAGAATTTGACAAACTTTGAAATTACTTAATTACAGGTCTTTTATTTAGAGAATTCGAATAACTTAAAAATGTATAATGTGTATTTGAACTTACCACAAAATAATACAAACAATTCAAAAAAAGTATTCAAATCTTACCTGGAAAGAAAAAAGAAAAACTGGTTTTTTAACACAAGAAACAAAATTTTTAAACTTCAATTATAAAATCTAAAATCTTAAAAGTAATATACATATTAAAAAAGAAATGAAAGATTATTATAAAATTATTTTTTATTATTATATTATAAATTAAAGAAAATAAAGCCTATTTTAGGTGCTCGACCTTTAAGTCCCTCGCCTGTAATGTTTAGGATGTAACTAAAAAAATTTGACTTAATTGGAATTTGAACAACCGTTGAAGATAAAGTCCATTTGTTTTAATGATTATTTTAATTTATATCGAAATAACTACAAAATATGATTTTAAAATAAAATAAAAATAAAAAAATTTTTAAGAAACGCTTTTCTTTACCTTAATATATTGATCAGTTGTGAACACAAAATGAATATGAATACTAAAAAAATCGACTAAAAGTCAAAAAATAAGAACATTTCAAACAACATAAACTTTTAAATCGAAGTGGAAAACATCTCACACATCCCTTAAAGAAAAGCGTGGGGCGCCCATACCAACCTGAACTTAAAAAAAACATGACTGCCGTGAGTACATTTTAATATTTCAGACCAAAAGAAATGCAACCAATCATGTTTAAAGGTACGAATTTTCAATAATTGAGCATTTTGTTTCATAACAACGCGCCCCACGCTTTTCTTTAAGGGATGTGTGAGATTTTTTCCACTTTGGTTTAAAAGTTTATGTTGTTTGAAATGTTCTTATTTTTTGACTTTTAGTCGATTTTTTTAGTATTCATATTCATTTTGTGTTCACAACTGATCAATATATTAAGGTAAAGAAAAGCGTTTCTTAAAAAAAATTTTTTTTTTATTTTATTTTTTACTTTTTAGTAACGAATAGCTTTAATTAATACATTACAATTTCCATGCTATATTCATATAATAAAAAAAAAATTTATATTCATATAAAAAAACTTTACACTTGTGGATTAGTATTTACTGTTATGATAAATTTCGCAGTCTCTCCATCTCTTCCAATGCTTTAATATTGCACGGTTTAATTTTTCGCATTGTAGTGCTTCGATTCGTAAGCCGTCCAATGATCGTACACGGCTCAATGCAACGTAAGCCTGTCCTTCAGCAAATATTTTTGGTCCCAAATCAATAACAGCATGATCTACAGTCGAACCTTGCATTTTGTGTATAGTTGAAGCCCATGACAGAACTAAGGGTAGCATCCGTCTTTCTGCCGTTCCAAAACTCCGTTTTGCTGGAAACTGAACTGAAATCGGCCGTATCAAGTGTACGCCAATTTGATCGAATTTCCCTTTTACAGACGGAATGTATTAACGTTACAAGATTTGATGCTCCGAAGTGAAGCTAAAGACAAGCATTTTCCAAAAAAAAAATGTTGCTCCCCCCTAGATTTCATCCTGGCTACGCCCATGTATTCGTGTAGGTTCAGCGGGAGTATGAATGCCTGCAAAGTTTCATACATTTGCATTGAGTAAAAGGCGGTTAAATTAACGTTACAAGATTTGAATTTCCGAAGTGAAGCTAAAAGCATTTAAAAACACGATTTTTACAGTAGATTTTATGACATCGCGATGTCGATGCATCGATTGGAAAATACGAATACTGAAAAAATACGATAATAACACTCCTACCAGATTCGTATTAGAATTTTAAATTTTTTATTGGGTGTTTGTATAAACTTTAAACAGAAATAAAACACATTTTAAAACTCAATATTCGCAAGTTTTTAGTATTATGAAAGTCGACGTTGACACAAGCTGACAGCAACAATACAAAAATTTTATTATTTTATTCGTTAGTGACAACAATCGATTGCTATTGGCAGTCACTTGGTATTTGTAATAGCCTTTTTAAGTCGACGTCAAGTAGAATTGACTCTGTTTTGATCAAAAGGGTATATAGAAGTTCGTTTTTATATAAGTTTGTCATTTCTTTTCTAATTTCTTCTTTTGGAATTTCTTATAGTTAAGAAAAACATCTATAAAATTTAGATCAAATAAATATTTCCTAATAAATCGTCATCTTTATGTTTTTAGATTTAACAGAGTGTTCTTTAAATTGATTAATTGTAGCTTTAAGAGAAAATCAGCAATTTTTGTGTACATTCTTTGACGATTTCAAAATTTTAGAAATTCACTTTTTTGAACTAGTAAAAAGTTATGCAAGTGTCGAAATTTCTAAGAAACCTTTGAATGGTGTCCTTAAAACTTTTTTTCAAACCGAAAAAATTCTCCAAATTTTTTCACCAATTAAAGTATTAATCAAAAATAAAATGTAGTGAATTAAACGTTTAATGAAGCGAATTAAACGTTTAATCAAGTGAATTAAACGTTTAATTAATACTTTAATTCGTTTACTGGTCCAAATTTAATAAATTTTTTTATTAATATCACAAATTTTTTAATTGAAATCAATTTTTAATTTTTCTGTGCGTGTACTCTTCAACTACGGACCAAATCGATTAAGCCGTTTTTATGTCCGCTGAAGAGATCAAGGAGATTATCGAGCTACCACGATTTGTGTGAAAAATTACGAATGACGGGACAACGAAACATTTAATTAATAAAATTAATGGAATCTGTCAGATAATTGGTTTTTTCCTTTTCTTGCTTTATTAAGGTTTTATGTTTAAAATGCAAAAACTTTCATTGCATATAATTAACAATAAAGCTGCTCAAAAAAATGTTTCTTCCTCATAACAACACATGTTTATAGTTAATACTAAGAAAACCCTGACAATAAACTTGTACTCACCATAAATGCCTGCCACTAAACTATAAACTACAGAAAACTCATAAAACATTATCTACGAGAATTGTACAAAAGCATAAACAATTTTCAATAAGGCAAAAATTGCTTTAAAAGTGCTGCCAGTCAACTGCATACAGAATGCCTATAAAAGGCAGGCTAAATAAAGTTTTAGCGGCTTTAGTTCACAAATACACTTAGAAGTGCTACTTAAAAATAAAAAAAAAAGAAAAGAAACAACATAAAATTTTCAAACAAAATATAAAAATCAACTAAAAAAAAGGTGTTGATCATTACAAGTTGGGGAAGCAAAACACTTATTTTAACAACAATCTGCCTCAAAAATAGAAACTAAAGGAGATTCCGATTTCTATATTTATAAGATTTTTTCACTTTTCCCCCCATTTACGAACCAGCACAGGTGTTAACGCCAATTATTATATTTAATACATTTTTTGTTTTTAATTTTCTTATTATTTGACTTGAGCTTCTGTTTTTTAATGCAATTCGTTTCCATTTTGTATGATAGTGTGTGGAAATTCGTCCCCCAGCTGTACAGCTGTGGTAATAATAGTTTTAAGCAAATATCACTTATTGAACGCAATTTAAATTAAAATATTACCAAATATGTTGTTAAATTTTCCATTATTTTATGTTTGAATTTTATCAGAAAATCTATTGAATTTTGTAATAAATAATAAATTAAAAATACAAAACAAGATAAAAAGAGAAATAAATAAAGAGTTTAATAGACACAGAGAATTGATTTCGCTTATACAACGAAACTTAAAGTAGTTATTTAGTTTAAACAACACGTTAACGTTAATTTAAAAAAAAATAACTAAAATTTAATTTGGAAATTTCTATTAACATTTTTTAATACAAATAGTTTTAAAAGTTGTTAAAAGAATTATTTAAACTAGCAAAAATTGGAGTAAAATTTGATAAAAAGATTTTCAAAATTTTATAATATATAAAAATAATGAATGTTTTACTAATAACCTTGTATAAATTGTATATTCATTTTTCGTTACAGTAAGTTAGTTACGTAAGTTAAACAAAAATTGTTGTTAGGCTACGGTTACACTTATTAAATATTTGACCAAATAAGCATAACCACTACTTTGTTAATAGTAAGTGAGATTCAATATGGTCTTAACATCAAAAAATAAAACTGATTGTACTGCTAGACATAGCAAAAACTGTTTTATTTAAGATTTTGTATTATAAACAAAATAAATATTGGAATTAAAGGAAATTATATTTTGGTTTAGGGACCAACAGGCAGTCCCGGTTTTTCGTCAAATATTTGACAAGTGTGAGACTTACTAAAAATTGGGAATTTAGCACGTCATAAAGAAATGTTATTAGTAATACATCTCGTGTTCCCAAAATTAACTTTTGACTTATTATTTAGTTTGAACAAACCATTATTTCATACAAATTGTTGCTGAAGTAGAAGTAGACTCAACTTTTAAAAAAATACTTTACACAGAAAAAAGTGTTTTATCAATTAAAAAAATGCTTTAAAAAGTATTTAAATTATTAATGTGATAATTGAATCAATTATTTTTTTAATTGAAAGAAAATTAAAAATTTAATTTTTATTTAATAAACATTTTAGTTGTTTTGAGAAAAATTTTCAATTAAAATTTTAATTAAATAACAAAAAACTTAATTCACTATTTTCGTTTAAAATAAAATATTTTAAATATGTATAGTTGTTGTTGGGAATTGTCTATATTTAATTAAGTAAAGTAACACATTGTTTGAAATGGCAAAGTATTTTGATCATTTTTTTAATTGAGATAAAAAATGTCATATATTGAAAAAAAATATTCACCATTTTACAATTTTTAGTAATCAATTTAATCATTTTGGTAATAGATGCAAAATCAATAAATTGTTTGCTTGATATTATGAATTTGATATAAATTTGGTGACTGGAGAAAATAATTAATTTTTTCTGTGTAGTTACATTTTGTTTTAAAAAAAACTTTAAGCAGAAAACAGTGTTTTATCAATTAAAAAAATGGTTTAAAAAGTATTTAAATTTATAATGTGATAATTGAATAAATTATTTTTTTAATTGAAAGAAAATTAAAAATGTAATTTTTATTTAATTAACATTTTAGTTGTTTTGAAATAAATTTTCAATTAAAATTTTAATTAAATAACAAAAAATCTTAATTCACTTATTCCGTTTAAAATAAAATATTTTAAACATGTAGAATTGTTGTTGGGAATTGTCTAAATTTAATTAAATAAATTAACACATTGTTGGAAATGGCAAAGTGTTTTGATCATTTTTTTAATTGAAATTAAAAATGTCATATATTGAAAAAAAAATTATTCACAATTTTACAATTATTAGTAATCAATATAAACATTTTGGTAGTAGATGCAAAATCAATAAATTGTTTGCTTGATATTGTAAATTTGTTGATTGGAGAAAATTATTATTTTTTTCTGTGTAGTTGCATTTTTGTTTGAAAAATTAAAGAAAAATATATGAAATACTTCGGGAAGAAATAAGATAGAAGAAGAAACGAAATTGTTGCTAGCATTGTGTAAAACGCTTGACTATAATAAAAAAAATTTTATTACAAGAAGTAATTTTTTTAGCAAGACGAAATTAATATTTATGATTTTAAGCAAAAAAAAAAGGTGATTTTGTAATTCCTCTTTTACGCCGATTTAATAGGAATGAAAAAATAAACAAGTTTAACATATAATATGGATTTTACATTTAAACTTCCACCAAAGACTATTTATAGTAAACAATAAAGATTTTTAATATGAAATATTAAACACATTAAATTATTTCGTCCTTATAACAAATATTTTTGTTAAACGAGTTAATCCATTTGAAGTAAACTAAAAATATCTGTTATAATTTAAAAATTTTTTTGAAAAAATCCTTATAATATTATTTTTATGTCAGGGGTCATTAATATTTACAATTTAAGACATAGAATTCTATAATACTTTTAATATCTATTTTGTAGCGATTTAATAGGAATGAAAGATAAAAATAAAATTGTAACAAAAATAATTATATGTAGTACAATATGTAGTATTATATTCAGTTATTTCACAGAATTTGTAGGAAATTGAATATTTTCACATTTTTCAATTCGTAGCGTTTTTGGTTTGCTTCTAGAGCTTTCGAACGTTTTTATAAATCCGAAAAAAATTAAAACATTATTTTTTTGTTATTTAATATGATATTATTAATAAACAGCTGCTTTGTAAACATAAAAAAATAGAAATGATTCTGAGTACTTCGAAAATAAATTAAAAAACTTATTGAAAACGAAATGTTATCCTTGAAAAATTGCTAAATATCGAAAACAGAAAAGAAAAAAAAATAAGTTAACGTTTTTTTGTCTATTTTCACATTTTTTTTTTTTTAAGTTTGTATACTGTAAGATATATAAAAAATTTGTTATATAAGCAGGTTTTGTCTATTTTTCAAGAAACCACAGGATTCTCTTTCATTTGAAATATTTTTTGAACGTTTCTGTTATGTTAGTGCTCTCAAAATTTTTGCGTTTTACGTTTTCCAGAGAAGGTAAAATCGTTTTCATTTTCACTTTCGTACGAATTTGGTTTCTGTGACACACCAGATTATTATTATTTATTGCTCTTACGCCAGATCGACAATATAAATATAAAAACTATTATTTGAATATTGAACAAAGATAATATTTCGTAATCTTAACAAAATATTTTGGTAAACGAGTTATTCGATTTGATTAATGACAACATTTCTGTTAGAATTGAACAAATTTAACTACAAAAATAAAAAAAAGGATAAGCATTACCTGGCATTGCGCATTAATATTTGTTTTCTTAAAGCAGAAAAATTAATGATATTTAGCCTTATTACGGTTCTCTTTGTCGAAAACGACTTTATAGTAGATTAAATAAACGTTGTGAGTGCTCTTTAATCTACTACAAAATTTGACTTACGGTGTTACCGAGAACGAGAACCGTAATAAGGTTGATTAATAATGAAAGATTTTTTATGAATGAAGAATGTTAATCCAACACTATGGGTCTCAAATAAAAGCTTGAAATATAAATTGCGAAATAAAAACATAAACTTTCTAATATGAGTACTTAATGCTTTAAAGAAAATATGAACTGTTTTTTTTTTAACTTTTATGAGTTTAGTATTTTTAACAAGATAAAAATTTAAAACTGAAAAATTTTGTGTAATCATCAGTTGCTAAACAAATTCTAAATAAATATGTATATTAATTTTCAAACATATGCATGTCGTCTTTGAACAAAAAAAAACTATTCATGGCCTGAGACTTAATCATTTTTATTTTACATCCACAAATATGGTCATATTGTAAACAAAGTGTACTGAAGTATTTTCTATATATTCTACCATAAATGGTAACAATAGTTTCACAATAAATACATTATGATATTTTGCTATCACAAAAGCCGACCTTAAGCTTTTAGTTCCATTATTTGATCTCATTGTTTTGGGTTATAAATCGCTTGTATTGATGGCTGAATGAATGGATGCTACAATAAATTTCAATAAAATTTTTTTAATCTTTAGTGAGTTAGATCTTGTTATCTCTTTTTCGGTTATGGTTTTAATGGGTTTAAATTTAAAATAAATTCATATAAAATGAATTTCGGTCGCATGATAAAAAAAAATTTAAGATAAATTTTATTTACTGAAATAATTATTGGCTTAATTTAAGCTGACCAAAATTGAATTTTTTTCTTTTAAAATTTAAAATTTATTGGATACTAATTAATTAATGAAATATTTTGAAACGTTTAACTCAAAAAAAAAATATACAATAATTAGTGTTTAAGCAGCTTACAGTTAAACGTTTAATTTCATTAAGAAGAATACTTTACATTCTAAAATTTAGCAATTATTTAATGAAAATTCCAAAAAATTTTCAGAAAAAAACCAATTTTTTTTTTAGTTACATTTCATAAAATGTTAAATAAAATACAGAGCTAGCTCTCTACTAAGGTTCAATAGAGAACTAAGGTTCAATAGAGAACGCGGTTATAACACATGCGATAATGGGTATATAATTCAATGACTACTGAAAGAGGAATCAGTGTTTTATTTTCGATGTCAATGTTCTAGAATTTTAGGGAGAAATAGCTGGGAAAACCGGTGTTTGCCTGTTTGTTTGATATATCTATAGATAGAACTAAGGTTGATTCTTTTCTTCATTAGGAAGACGAATTGGTTGAATTCTGCAGTGACGCCTTTTAAGTAGCTGCTCTGTAGGATGAGCATTGGCGCTGGGTCTTCTCGATGGTAGTCAAAGGAACCTAGCATAACCAAAATAAAATACAAACTTACAGTTTACGAAAAGTTTTGTATACTTAGGTTTCAACCGACTTGATAGGAATCAAGAAAAATTTGCTTAAGACATTGAAAAATGGACCTAAATTTAAAGCTTATGCTAAAGAAAATTAAAATAAAGTATAAACTGATATAACTTTTTTAAAAAACGTAGAAAGTCTTAAATATTTGCAATAAAATATTTGGTGGATTTACAGGGTGTGCTACCAAGTCATATCGTCATAATGTCCTATATAATATTTTACAATTGATTAAAAAAAATATTGGTGTGCTTCAAACAAATAAAAAGTTTAATGCTGCGTTCATTGATTCGTCATAACTTTATAGTAGAAATCTAATTTATAAGCGGATGCCCACAGCAGTCTTTTATATTTCTTGTAATTATTTTAAGACATATGGCTTTACAACTTTATGCCTACCATGTGAATCCTACAATTGTGTTAACTTATAGAAATTTTAAGAAATTTAATCATTTAAATTTTTGTAATAATAAAACGATATGTGATTAAAATTTATTAATTGGCGATTTAATAAGAAAGAAGAAGTATAACTGCCTGTTTGTAGAACGCGAGCGCAAAAGTGACTCGCTTAACTTACATTTAAAATAAAAACAAAATTTCAAAATTTGTTTTTGTTTTAAATTTTTATTTTTTACAAACATGCAGTAAGTCTGAAGAATTAAACATGCGAATTTAATTAAAAGTGTCGATAACAATTGTGTAAATAATACATTAATAAGCGTTCGTTACTCTATATTGCAAAACTTTAGTATTTTTAACTCTTATAGCCTTTTTACACTGATCAACATCTAACATCTATCATTCAATTGCGATGATGTTAACATCTTCCCATAAGAAATACATACGGCTAAACAAATCAACAACTTTCAACATCTTTAAAAGACCTAACAATCTTTTTTTACATATTTCGATTATTTTAGTGTCATCACTAGAAATGTGCCAATTTTATTATATTATTACAGTGGCATCACTGAAAAAAAATTAAAGAAAAGTTTTTTTTTTGTATAAGATTATAAACTATGATTTATTTTTGTTTGCTTAATTTTATTTTTAATTACTTTTTTGTTTGCTAAATTTTATTTATGTACAAATTACTTTTTTGTTTGTAAAATTTTATTTCTGTATTACTTTTTTGTGTGTGTTTTTTGTACATTGTATCATTTACAGTTTTGATTGATGGTGGATGTTAGATGTGAACAATGTACGCGCATGTTTCATATTTTCTACATCTTCCCTACGTTTCACCTTAATGTCGTCAGTATAAAAAGCCTATTAACAAAATCTATTTAAAAATATATAAAAAAAACATGCAACTATGCCGAATCTTTAATGAAGTATATATGCCGAATCAAAACTTTTAAAAACAAAAATCTTTAATGTCCTTGTACGGTAGGTGCCACGCCCATTTCTCAAATGCAGCCCATGTGAAGTAATATCCCATCTATGTGTATAAAATTTGGACAATTTTTCTCTTATCGTTGATTAGATATGAGTAAATCTATTTTGTGTCACGCTCAGTTTTCCACTTTCGCCCACAATTTGTCAGATGTTGTATATTGATAACCAAGATGTTTGTACCTAATTTGGAAACTTGGGCTTTTGCCGTTTCCAGATAAATAGTACAGAAAAAACAATAAAAAAACAGCAACAAGGGAGAGGCAGTCGTGTTTTTTTTTTTGCTCATATCTCAGCCATTTGTAAACCGATCAGGCTGAACTTCAATAGCAAATATGACATAAATGAATACCAACCAGACCTGGGACAAATGCATTAAATATACTAATGCACTAAAAATTTTAACATTAAACCAGTGCACTTCAAGGAAATGCACTATTTCAGCAATACATTATTTACTTATCAAAGTAGCGCATTATTTTTTAAATACCATTCATTTGTATGCCAATTTATTCACTACAATTGCAATATTATTAAAACTCATCATGAATAGTGCCGTATTACTGCGTTGCCAATAAAAGTAGTGTAAAAATAATAATGCATTATTTTTGAATTTCCATTAAAACATATTATGAACAGCAAACTTAAATGGAACTCGTTAATTTTTTATCATATTAGAAAAATAAGCATAGACCGTAATAATTATGACATTTTTTAAAGTTGTACAATCGGTAATTAAAACGAAAGGTTGTAAACAAAGTAACTTTCTCAAAGCAATATTATGTTTCTTGAAATTTTAAAGAATTTTTATTGTATTGCAGAATGCAATGTACGTTTTACTATGATCAAAGTCTCTTTGTGTATAAATTCAAATTTCTTAAGCCATTTACAAAAGCCCCATCCTAATTTCTTAATAAAAATATATTTTTATAAGATGTTTTAATGATAATGCCAAAATAGTTGGTATACAGTGTAATGGTATTTATAAATGGTATTTGTATATAGAAAAAAAAGCTTTATATAAGGTCGCTGTTTTTAATTTAAAATAAAAATTTTAATAAGGTGACTTCAGACGATTTAATATGAATAAAACTAAATCACCCGAAGCCCACAATAAGGAAGTAAAATTGAAAACTTGCGTTTGGGACTATTCAATTTTCTTGAATAATTCCAAAACATTTATATATGTAGAAATAATAATTTGAATTATCGGAAAGAAACAAAAAATGTTAAATGATTAAAAAAAATATTTTACCAGAATATTATATTGAAACTCTTTGCTGTAGTGTTGGATGAAATAATGACAAAGCTGTGTGAAAAGAAAAAAAGAAGTTGTTTGGAACTAACAGGAGGAGCAGCTAGAAGATCTTGATTTTATGGAAGACATCTGTCTTATTTCAGATAAGTCTAGCGATATGCAGGTTAAAGTTAAAGACGTGGTTGAAATATTAGATGCAGTCGGCTTGGAAATATATATAAAAAAAAAACAAGTGCGATGCGCATAAACAACCCATCATCAATTAGAATAAAAATAAAAGGCCAGGAAATAAATTACGTCATATCTTTTTGCAACTTGGGCTTGATAATTTCGAGTGATGGTATTATTGAAGATGACAAGCAAGACAATGTTCGATCTACATTTGGATGCCTAAATAAAACACAGAAAAAATTATTAAATCTCTCCAATCACCAAATTTATTCCAAATTCATAATATCAAGCAAACAAGTTGTTGATTTTTGCACCTATTACTAAAATGATTATATTGATTACTAAAAATTTTAAAATTTTGAAAAAATATTTTCAATAAATGATATTTTTAATTTTAATTAAACAAGTGATCAATAAACTTTGCCATTTTTAACAATGAGTTAATTTATTTAAACAAAAATTGACAATTCCCAACAACAATTCTACATGTTTAAATTATTTTATTTTGAACGAAATAAGTCAATTAAGATTTTTTGTTATATAATTAATATTTTAATTGAAAATTTATTTCAAAACCACTGAAATGTTATTTAAATCAAAATAAAATTTTTGATTTTCTTTCAACTAAAAAAATAATTGATTCAATTATCACATTAATCAAATTAAAATACTTTTAAACCATTTTTTTAATTGATAAAAACCTTTTTTCTGTGAAGACAAAACTGTAAGTCTTTAATGCATGTGTTGAGTCGACCTGCTCTATAAAGCGAAACGGGGATGATGTCAAAACAAATAACTTAAGGATTACAACGCCCATAGAAAAAATATGTTTAAAAAAGGTCACCTCCAACAAAACTATTTTAATAGAAAAATTTTAAACATATTATGTTTAATTTAATCATCCTTTTTTCACCGACAAACATATTATGGTTAAATTTGTCATCCATCAAGAAACACAACCATATTATGGTTGCCTCTAAACATATTTTGGTTAATAATAACTAAAATATGTTTACCACTTTTAATAGCATAGTTGGTTTTCAACCATAGCATGTTGCTCTTGGGAAAGAGGAAAATACTATTGTTAATTTAAAAACAAATTATTGTCATATTTAACCAAAACATATTTAAAGACAACTCTAATATGGTTGTGGCTTGTTGATGGAGGGCCAATTTTACAATAATATGGTTGTCGGTGACTACAATATTGTTAAATTAAACATATGTTGAAAAATTTTCTTTAAAAATAGTTTTGTTGGAGGTGACCATTTTTAAACATATTTTTTCTCTGCGTGAAGTATTCATAACCAAAATAAGCAATATTCTGGCCCGGTAACAAATGAAAAACCAACAATATGGCAAATAACAAGGAAAAATAGAGTTGGATAGGACATACTCTACGCAAGCCAAACAACAGCACAATAAAAACAACTGTAGAATGGACTCATCAGGCAATACCTGGTCAAGAACGATGATAAGCGAACTTTAGAAGGAAAATAAATTATTTGGCGAATTTAAATTAATTTACCATGATATAATTATACACAGGACTCTGGTAGAAGCCATTTGTTCCCATGTCGAATAGAAATAAAGGATGACAAAAAACTTAAATCATTAAGTCATTTATTAATAAATATTACCTTTTAAGGAAAACTTTTAAATTTAAATTTATTTTTTATTTTTTAAATCTAATCTAGGATCTAAAGTCTTTCACATTTAATCCCGTTCAAAATAAATTTAAGTATTTCAAAATTTTTACCTAATCATATTTTCCAATTTGCTGCTAGCAAACTTAAGTGAAAGTAAATTATCACGCTATTAACTCCTTTTAATTAAATCAACAGCATTATGTATTACTTTTTTATTATATTTTTTTTTTCTCTATTAAAATTACATCACATTGAGGAAAAATTATGAACACCAAATACGAAAAAATATTTAACATAAAAAAATTAAATAAATTAACGCTGCAACACTAAACTTGAAGTGGTTGCCTATAAAATCGAAAATAAAATCAAATTTAAACACACATGTACGAGTACTCCGCAAAAACGAAAAAACAAAATGAAAAAATTAATTAAATATTTGCTATACAAGAGTTTCACATAACTCTATGGAAAACTAGTTGCCAATAGCTGCAAAGAAAAAAACTTAAAAAATTATATAGGAAAATGTGTTAATATAACGTGAGATATTCGAGCAACAAGTTTTTTTTCACCCAAATGCCAGTACCAAATCTAAAGGCTATGAATTGAATTTGGTTTTATGACCAAAATCCAAATGAATTTTTCCACATTGATATCGGTAAATTTAAGTGGCCGTATGAAAATTATAAACGACTGCAAAAAATGAAAAATTTATTCCAATAACATACAAAAACATAAATAGTTTATGGAGTATAAAGTCCAGATGAACACAAAAAAAAACTGGCATGTGATTGCTTAGTGAAGTAAAAATAAATGTAAGGACGTGGAAGAAAGCATATAAACACGATTTAATTGAAGAAAAAAGTAAAAAGAAGTTGAGACAACGCCAAAATTATACATCTGGTAAATGGGAAGAGAAAACGCAATGTGGGGAAATTCAGTAAAATATTAAATAACGAATTCAAAGTAGAGCTGCGCACGTGAATGGCTTTTGACTTACGATCACGCACGCGCACAAGGGAAGGAAATATAATTACGCATGCTTACGCACCAGGAAGTTTTTATTTCTCATGTAATGACAACATTTGTGTTATTACTGGGGATGTAACGATACGCCTTTTTGCTGATACGATACCGATACTCTAAAAGAAATATCGCCGATACCGATACCGACACGAATATTAAATTTTAATTCAAGGTAAAATTAACAAATCTCAAGTAGAGTAATTTTTTTATTATACAAAATTACAGTGTAATAAATTATTTATATTTATAATTGATTTGAATAAGATTTTAAAAACAACGAAATGAATTTAGGTTCATTGTAAAATTAATTTATTTTTTAAACAAAAAAAAAATCGAGTGTAAGAGATTTTTAATATTAAAAATTAATATTAATAAGATTTTTGTTTGAAAAACAAAATATTCTCAACTTTTGCGGAGATAATTTCGCAACTTGAGGCAGACCTGCAGTAAAAAATCGTTTCTCAGATGTGACTGAACTCATTTAACAACTTAAGTATTTCTGCGCCATGCTCTTAAGTTTGGAGTATACAATTAAATAGCGCCAGTAAACAAACGGATCTGCGGCTATAGAAAACTTAGAAGATCTTAGGTTTATCTAAACTTCGTACTTAGCTGAACCACAGCGTAGGATGGACAGAGGATAATTCTTCTCCAAATTTTCTTTTTAAATGTTCACAAACGCTCCAAAGGTCAGTTCTTGTAGACTTATCAGAACTTTTACTAGGTGTAGGGGTGATCGTGTCTTCAACACTTTCGGAATGTAGAGTCACGTTGAGTAGCTCAATAAGTCGTTTTTTCGATCTATTGTCTTTGATATTTTCTAGCTTTGTGTCGAAGGTAGATAATTGTAGATAAACAAAAGATTTCATTATTCTCTAAAAACTCAAATTTTTCATTCAGAGCTAATTTTTGAGAATCTGAACAATTCTGCATCTCAGTTTATTCATTTATCGTCTTTTCTAAGACCGTTAACTAGCGAAATAGCGGCAGAAAATGTAAGAGTGGCTTTGCTTATGGATTTTGTTTTCTCTTTGAAGTAAACCATAATTTGTAGCGAAATGATTTTTATTATTACAAAAATCATTAAAAATTAACAGAAAATTCTTAAAACGTACAATTACATACAACAGTTATCAGTGGGAAAACGTTTTACCATTATGGTGCAAAGTAAAACGGCTGATACTGCAGGTACACACCAAGCTTTCAATGCGTTTATGCATCAGTCCAAAAAGTCGTAGTGTAAAATTATATTGACAAGTTACACAGAAAACACGTAAAATACATATGCGTATGGAAAGCGTGCAAAAGGTTTACTTTCTACTTTAGCGTACGTCTCGAAAAAAGGAAAAACACGTAGTGTGGACCGACCTCCATCTCAAGAATTAAAATTAACTATTTATTATTTTGTTTGATTTTTTTCTATTATGTAAAAACAAGCATTGAAAATTAAATTGTTTGTTCAAAAAAACTATAAAAAAAAAAGTATCGGCGTATTGACAGTGAAATACAACTTCTAAAACTGATTATTGCAGGGCATAATAAATTATTTTTGAACAAAGCAACAGCAAAACGTTTAATTTTTATTTGTTTGTTGGGTATGAGTGATAATATCATAACCTAGGTAAAAAGCTGAAAACCGGCATAACTCAGGAACGGTAAGAGCAATTTCAAAAATAGTTTTTTCTAAATTATTTAGAATTAAAAATTTTTTTCATTTTCATAAAAATTTTAAAAGTTATAATGCGTTATTTACAAAATTTATTGGCAAACATTCGACTTGGGCGACATCTAAAGCCTTCCGAAAAATATAAAAAAAAAAACTTTAAAAATACTTAACTCTCTAAGCTTTTAAATTATGCTTGAGCATCCGTGAAAATTAGAAAAATTTTTTTTTTTTTTTGGGACACACTAATGTACACCTACATCTGTGTAAGTTCCAACCCTATGCATTATTGCATGATCATTAAAAAAAAATTATTTTATTTGATTTCAAATATTCAATTTGACAACATAAAAATTATTTAATTGTATATTTACAATTTTTCTTTTTTCATTAACCGGCGAATGAAATAGAATTAGATCTATGTCGGCGGAGGAAGTTGATATGCTTTTACGTTTGCGTCAACTATTGTGTGCCTTTGTATTAAATATAACATGTTTTTATTTGACAATGTATCTATGTACGTCGTACGCTACTACGTTCATACGGCGCAATTGTTTTTCTACGGTTATGACACTTTTGTAAATATTTAGTGGTGCTACCATACTTTTATCTCAATTAATGCTACGTTCATGTGTCGATACCCTACGTTCATACGGCGGGAAAACTCAGAAGACCTTCTTACTCCAGACCTTATTGAATGCCTGCTTAGAATTTTTTTTTTTTTTTGATTCAATTAGCATTCTTCTATAAATGCTTAGGAATGCTTTATAGAAAGCCTCCGCTCTTTCGAATAAAATATAAGATACAAATTCCAAATTCTCTTCTATGAGAAGAGAAGGAGTAACGTTTTTTGTATTGTTACCATTCTTATGCAGCGTTACCGTTGGATATTTTCAAAAAGTACCAAAAAAGAGGATTTTTACAAAAAAAGTGGCACCGAAAATTAGATTTAAGAAAAAAAGGCGGCACTGTTTTATAATAGGAAAAAGTACACAAAATAATGTTTTTGCACGTATTTTGTTTTATTTATTTAAAATTTCCAATAACATTTTTAAATGGTAAAAAAAATCCAGAAAAGATTATACCAGATGAAAGCAAAAACTTTTTTATGTGATTTTAATTGACCTTAGCTTGCTGAATCCAAATCTGTTCAATGATTGGTTCTATCAGGTCTGGTTTTTTAAAAGTCATCCAATTTTTTTTATATTTTCAACTGTTTCGAAGTTATTCAGAAATTAGTGGCAATATATTTTTTGCAAAATTTGTACTATTTTTGTTTTCAGAAATTCATACAAAAGTTATAAGGACAAAAATTTTACATATTAATCATTCTTCTAAAAATCACGAGTATGAATAAAATACGGCATATTTCATTAAAATCGCAGGACAAATTGTTAATTTTATGTATTATTAATTGTTGAGGGCATGATGCTAATATGTATGTTTTATCATCACTTGGGAGCGATAAGTCCGATTTGGATGCTATTACTAGCGAATGATTTGGAATTAAATTCCCTTTTAGGCATCTTACCAATAGTTATTTTTATTTTCAACAGTTTCGGAGATATTAAAAAAAATAATGGGTAAATTTTTAAAAAAAATACAAAAAAAAATTAACGTTTTTAAAAATTTACAAAAAAAAATTATAATAGCAAATATTTTACATTTTTATTAATTATCGAAGCTAGGAATATAACGAATAAAATAAGCCATAAACCATGAAAATGTTTATTTAAATGTTATATAAAAATGAAATTTTGCGATTTTTGGCGAATTTTTTATAACAGAAATCTTAGCGATTTTCGGAGTACGAAGGTGAAAAAAATCTGACAACCCTGATTTATACAGGCATATGTATACGCCATGGTATAAATATTTATTTCATCATGGTATACCGCATACGCATAAAAGCAAGCGGTACTTCCCAAGAGCACTTACTTGCAAATAATTAATATGTACACATGTTACATAATATATTTGCAATATGTGCATAAGCTTATTACGATAGACAAAAATTATTTCAGATAAGATTGCATATAAATTAAAACAATTACAGTTTATATTAATGCTGGGAGATGTAATAAAACGGAAAGTTCAAAAAGTATCTCATCATTTAATAAAAAGTACCAAAAAAGTGGCAAGAACTACAAAAAGTATCACATTGGTTGCATTTTGTAAAAGTAGCAAAATAGTATCCAAGCAGTCGAAAAAGTGGCAAATTGCTACTATAGTAGCACCAACGGTAACGCTGTTCTTATGTAACGCCGAAAAAGCGAGAGCGGAATGTCTACCCCGCAATGACATCGTGTATAACAAAGATATGAGTATGAAATGGAGCGAACAGGCCTTCTACATCCAAAAGATGGAGTACAGAGGTCTTTTAGTAAGCATCCGCACTCCTTCGTTTTCCCGTTGGGTGTGAACCTCTTGGTTCGCTCTGTGAAACTAGTTTGCCACCCAAGCTGTTCACATGATTCATTCTTGCTTCATTTTGATATTTCTTCTTTTTTTTCTGCATACTTATATTTGGTTTCTGTTTTTTGTTGTTAATGTGATTTTATTTAAAATGGTTAAAAAAGTAAGTAAAAATTAATAACATATTAATACTTTTGGTATTTTTTTTTTATTAATATTACTTAATTTTATTAAACATGAGTTTTAGTTTAGTTTTTTCATTGTTTTGATTTTCTTTTGAGAGCTAGTTCAGATAAACTAGCGATAATTTGTTATACAAATTGGAGATGATAGTAAATGTTTCGCGGTTCACAGCATTTTTAAAAATTAAACAAGATCGGGTTAGTTCTAAAAATTTTATATAGCGAAACAAGTTTCTTCAATCGCGAGTGGGGCGCGAACCATGAATCGGAGAGCGAAACACGAATATTGCTGTCCGTGTGAAAATAGTATAAATACTGATAATCAGGTAGCTCTTAAAAATTTAAACTATTTGAATTTAATTAAAATTTAAATAAAAATTTACTTAATACATACACATTTAAAAACTAAGTCGAAAACTGGCCATTAGACAATTTTTTAGAAATATTTTAAAATGTTCATGTTACTTAAAGTTAGTTTACACTATTATAATTTGTACTTATACATGTCAAAAACTCAAGTAATGTGTAGAAGTGTGATAGCGTGAATGCAATGTGTTACGAAAATGACAAGTATTACGAAAAAAATTGGACATCCCATACTACCTCATCTGTTTTTGAAAATTTGCTAAACTTTTCAGTTGATTAGGGTCGCATTTTAACAAAACGATATTCATGTGTGTTAGTGTGAACACAAATTGTAATGCTCAATTAGATTTTTTGAACAAAACTCACTAGATTTCTATCTCACAAAACATTACGGAATACGTAGGACTTCTGTGATAGTGTAAACTAGCCTTTAAGAAAATCTTCGTATGTGCGTGAGAAATCGTGTGATATTTTAAAATTTAAAATACACACGATCATGCACGTAAATTTATTATATGTGGCATTTACGCTCACTCTCTCGCGTGTATTTAATATTTAAGGAAATCACAAAAATACGGGTGATTCAAGGGTGACTCGAAAAATTCACGTCATTTGTACACATCTATTGCAAAGGCAAAAATAAATAAAAAGGCACCCTGACCTTTTTATGGAGAAAAATTTGCAAACCTTTTAAAAAAAGTTTCTTTGAATACATTTTTTTTTAAATAATTATACAAAACTTGCCGAAATCTTGTTCTTTTGAAGATATCATGTAGTTAAGGATGAGTTTTTTTTATAAAAAGTTAAATTTTGTATCGAATTGTTTTATTTTCCAAGCAATTTATTAAGAATATATGTTAACGTGTAAAGTAAAGGCAGCGGTGTTGCCAGCCCTGGGGTCTGTTTAGATTAAGCGGTACTGACATCTTGCTTTCCCAACGTCATCAAGGAGTCATTTTAAGTTTTGTTTTCACTTTTTATTTATTTTTCATTAAGTTTAGTTTCATATTGACTTGAATATTTTGTGAAGTGGATTCGTTGTTTAAAAGCCATCTTGAGCAGTCATATCTTTTTGTGATTTATAAATTAAAATTTTTAAATAAATTGCTTTGAGATTTAATAGAAATAAAGAGTTATTTTATAACGTTTAAAACCAACAGAAAAGTGTTTTTATATGGTAAAGGTACTTTCATTTGTTTACGTTCTGGTGCTTTTTTATCTCATTTCATGATTTGGAATACCTTCAAGTTGTTTCGATACTTGGTAGGTATTTGCCGCCTTATCCCACCAATATACATGGACTGAGGAACGAAATCGACGTTGTCTCTGGAGATATCACCAAGTTATTTGGATACTTGGTAGATATTGGAGCTACGAGTATATCCCACACATCCACCCTGACATACCGTCCATACCAAAATGAAACGTAATCGACGTTTAATTTGGTTACGTATCAAACGTAATCGACGTTTTTAATATAAAAACAAGTTAGAGCGATATATTCGGCTGTGCCGAATCTTTGATACCCTCCACCGACATTTCGAATTTCAGAAGAGGATTTTATTTTGCACCCATGGTAAATTATGGATCAATCATCCCAAAATTTTGTAGAGTGATTTCTGCTATTAAAAACAGAAATTAGAATAAATTTCAGCACAGCAGTGAAATTAGTTTTAGCGTTTACAGCGAATTTCAAAAGGCTGCCTAATTTGGGATCTAAGGTAAATTATTTTTAATGCTCATATGACGCTAAATTGGAATAAACTTGACCGCAATATCGGTATCTGCTACGGTTTTAGGCGTATTTAGTTAATTTCCCAGAGTGGGCTTTATATGGGGCCAAGGTTAAATTATTGGCCGATCTTCACGAAATTTACCAGTGTGATTTCTAGTCCTATAAAACTGTGACGTACTTAATTTTATTATGATAGCATTATTTATTACGGTTTTAGGCGTACTAAACTGTTCAGGAGCAGGCTTAATATGAAGCCTAGGGTAAATTGTGGACCGATCTTCACAAAATGTGGCAGTGTGATTTCTAGTCCTATTAAACTGTGACCTACTAAATTTTTTGGCAATATCATTATTTATTACGGTCTTAGACGTACTAAACTGTTTTCCGTGAGTAGGGTTTATATGGGGCATAGGGTAAATTATGGACCGATCTTCATGAAATTTGGCAGTACGAATTTTAAACTTATAATATTGTTACATGTCAAAATTTATAATGATGGCATTATTTATTATGGTTTTAGCCGTACTAAACGGTTTTCCGGGAGCAGGGTTTATATGCGGCCCAGGGTAAATTATGAGCCGATATTAATGAAATTTAGCACTATGATTTCCAGTCATATAAAACGAATTTGTGGAAAATTGTATATTATTCCGTGCATTATTCCACCATTTATGTTAGTTTTTGTAACAAAATTATACATTTTTTAAGGGTGGTGGTTCCACGTTTTGATTCAAAGCTCTGAACCGACTAAACCGATTTTGCTGCATTTGAATCACAAACTGCTTAGGATAACCACAAGCAATTTGACACCAAGTTTGTTCTTTTCTTTTGAGTATTTCGGAAGTGAGCGTTTTCAACAGACAGGCATGGCTAAATCGACTTAGAATTACTCAAGGAGCCAGAATATATCTACTTAAGGGCGTCTTTCATGTATAATAAACAAGTTTAACACGGAATGACAAACTTAGTATACCCTCATTCACCACTAGTGTTGATGAGATATAATAAGCAATAAAATCTATAAACATGAGTATCAATCTAAAGGCTGTAGTAAGCTTAAGTCAAAATTACTATAAAGAAGACTTTTAAGAAAATGTTTTTAACGAACTTTTATAGTTAATGTAATAAAAAAAAGAAAGCAGGTTGTTTGAAAAGTGAAATTAAATTTAAAACTATATTGCTCTGATTTAATTTAGTTAGAATAAAAAAATTGCTTTTAAACTGCGAAATTTTATAAGAGATCATAAATAATGCTTTGAATATTAAATAATTTTCATTAAGTGAAAAAAGTTTTAAATATTTTTAATTTTTGTTTTCAACCGAATTTTAGGTAAAAAAAATTATTATTGGTCCCCATTTAAAGCTAATGCCTTGAATATTCCAAATAAAATATAAGCCGGCAAAAATGGTTAAAATTTAGCATTTTTTATCGACAATTAAAAATTGGGCCAAAAGTCAAACAAATTTTAAGAATAAATGCTATAGATTTAACTATGGGCGCTTAATTTATTAAAGAAACAAATGAAGAACAGCCAGGAATAACGTTGTAAGTAACAAAATAATTATTTTGAAGGGGAGCAAAAAAAGCAGTTTCAATACGCAGGATTATTTATTTTTAGATTATCAAAAATAAAGATAATAAAATCTTTCATGCAAAATATCAAGAAATTTTAATTTTAAATTACATGTAAATTTACAGTTTATAAATTCGCTTTGATGTTTTTATTTATATTGTGATATTTGTTACTTAACAGACTGTCCCGGATGATGTTATTCAAAGAATAACGAAATATTGGAAAATAAAATATAGAATATTTTATATAAAAAAAGGACCTCAAGCTTGACTATTTATTTGTTATTTACAGTTTATATTTTTTTTAAGTGGAAAAACGTTTCATATCCCCAATCGGGATGTCAGTTAAAACGTTTTTCCACTACGCAAGCGGATTTTAAAACGTTATTTCACGTTGCAAAAGGTTGTATCATTTTGTTATTAACTTACAACGTTCTTCTACTGGCTGACTCTTTGTATGGCATTTTGACCGCGTTAAAGTTCATTATTTTTGGGTGATTTGATGTTTAAACAGTATAAAAGAGTAATATTAACGGTAATCTGCAAACGGCAGTAATTCAAATAGTGGCTTTTACAACGTTATTCGCGGCTTTGCTTCAAATAATCATGGAATTAAAAACAAATCAAATTTGACGTTCCATTTTTATAAAGAAAACTAATGGCGATTTCTTTTCTGAGGAAAATGTTGCATAAATGTTACATGTTCAACATTTTTATGTTCGTTTGTACAAAAAATACAACTGCGGAAACAATTTTCAAGTTCTTTTGTGAATATGTTGATGCAAAACATGTTGCATATTTTACCCTCACGTTAGCTTAAGGTGTTCATACTTCACTGTTTTACAACTTTGGTACTAACTACTTTGTTTGCACAACCAATGCTTTATTTTGTTTGTCATAACTCATACCGCTCATAATTCTGTAAAAAGATTGTTTAAAAACAAAATATAAACCTTTTTCCATATTAAAAGGAAAAAAATCTATGTATATTATTATCGTTTTAACTTTTTCCAAGCCACTAGTGATGTCAATATTTTCCAAGCCGTAATAGTGTACAGAACCGCTTAAATAGCTTTAAAACCCGTTAATAAAGTACATTAATGATAAAAGTGTAATAGTTGTAAATAAAAGCAGCTTATTTTGTTCTATTGAAGTTGCACAACATGTCACACTTCGAGTAATTATAGATAACATTAGAAAGTGTTACATGTATATATTGTAACATATTTTCTCAGAAAAGAAATCGCCATAAAATTTAGAAAAACAATTAAATTCCACAAAATTTTACACATAAAAAATTATCAGTAGTTTTTTTATCAATTAAAAAAATTGTTTAAAAAGTATTTCAATTTAATTAATGTGATGATTGAATCAATCATTTTTTCAGTTGGAAGAAAATTAAAAAATTTAATTCTGATTTAATTTAATTAAGTTGTTTTGAAATAAATTTTTATTTGAAGTATTAATTAAACAACAAAAAATCTTAATTGATTTTTTTTCGTTTAAAATAAAATATTTTAAACTTGTAGAATTGTGGTTGGGAATTGTTAAAACCTGAGCTGTATTTAATCAATTCAATTAACCCATTGTTAGAAACGGCCAAGTTTCTTGATAATTTTTTTAATTAAAATTAAAAATATCATTTATTGAAAAAAAAAAATTCACAAATTTTAGTAATCAAAATAATCATTTTGGTAATAGGTACAAAATCAACGAATTGTTTGCTTTATTCTATGAATTTGGTATCAATTTGGTGATTAGAGACAATTTTTAATTTTTTCTGTGTATAGAGAAAAAAAAACTTATTTTTTTACAATTTAAAAAACTAGAAAATAATTTAATTGGCTTAGATCCCACAAAAACTACAATTTGATGATATTCATAATTATACCGAAAGTAGCGAAGGACTAGCTCCTATTTCCATTTTAATTTGCTAGAAATTTCTCAAACTTAACATTCGACCGATTTAATAGGAATAAGCTATTTTACATTTTAAATAATAAATATGGGTCTCAAATCGAAGAATAGGATAAGAAAAATTAAAATAAATTATAAGCTCATAAAAAATTTTTATATGAAACCATTTTTTAATAGTTTTAAACAAAACGTACTAATTTAAGTTAAGCAAAAATTCCATAGCAAAAAACTATATAATTGTATGAAAATCGTATTAATAATATGTACTCTACATTATTCCTTTTTTATTTTTTAACAAGAAATATTGAAATTGATCAATTTTACTTTTGAGCAATTTTAACAGGAATCACATAAAATTATTTTATTCGATATGGGTCTTAAGCTAGACACCAGTAGTGAGTGCAATTCTCTAACTTTTAACGATTAACGTAAGCCTTAATTTTACCGGCACATTTTTTTGCTTGTGGTAACAATTAGGGAGATCGATTTTTCGACTTTTTTCAATAACCGGTTTTCGAATATTACGAATAGTTGCTATTTGAAAACCCGGTTTTCGGTTAAGCAATTTTTAAATAACTGGTTAATCGGTTTTAATTCGAATATTAAAAAAAACACAAAAATCAAACAAGTTTTAAAATAAAGCGTTAATTTGAATTAAAACAAAACAATTTCAAAGGTAAGGAACCAACAAAATACATAGATATGACTTAGATCAGACCTAACAAATATTTTAGGATAAAATCGAAGAAAAGTGGGACCAGTAAATTGATCAAACTTTAGCCAAATCTTCAACAATTTTTTATTGACTTACTAAACTTTATTTTTAAGAAGATATTTGTATAATGCAATTTAGAAACTGTTGAATGATATTTGATCTAGAGAAACGTTTTGCAAAAGCAAATAAATTATAGGAATTTTATAAAATTATTATTTAAAATATTCTCTCAAATTTATTTTGAAAGAGTTTTAATTTGTTGGTGGTTAAGTTATCTATATAAATCAACCATATTTTTCAAAAGTTGCAAACAAAACCTCTTAGCCATTTTGTTTCAGCATTATAGAAACGAATAGTGAAATTAAAATTATTTTTGTGTAAAATATTTGTCAATTCGTCGACTACAATTTAAAACATTCCATGACATTGTTTGATTTCTTCAATTTTGTTTTTTAGTTCTTGGTGTTTTAATAAATAAAACTGATTCCGCCGTAATGTTATAGTTTTCAGCATGAAGAGATGCTAGAACTACTTAAGAGTTTTTAGAGCTTAACGGGCAATTCGTCCTCGGCAACACAACGGGCTAATATTTTACCCAATGAGTATTTTTTTGCAGCGCATTTTAGAAAAGTATTATTTGTCGTCGCCTTAGAACTACTTCGAACGGAGTTAAGTTTCATTTGTATCACATTAATGTCAAGCATGTATACTAATTAAAGGTGATTAATATGTGACATGGAAGAACCGTTGTAACTTAACATTTTAGGGCACTTCAGGCAACTATATATTTGTCTTATTAATCGCGTTCGAAAAATATCTAGAGATAACATTTATCGGCCATGTGCTGAAAATCGCATGATTTGAAAATCACATGCGATCTGGAAATCGCCAATTTTATTTAAGCATGTGCTAGAGTTCATGCGTTTTGTTTTTTTTTTTCGAAGTAGTGGTCGAAAAATAAAACATGTTTTAGCTGTCAAATTTGAACAAAAAAAAATAATTATTTGCATGAAAAATGCCGGCAGCTTTTATATTACGTGTTATTTCATTAAAAAAAACTGTATTTTAAAAAAGAACGTATCAGAAAACGTCTTCTAAGGGATTATTACAACCCAAGAGATATTCCTGAACAATGGTAAGTACGTCTGAATGTCTGGCACCATATTTTTTTCGAAGTTAAATAGAAACAGCTGCTCACAATCAAAACGCAAATTTAAAAGAAATTGTTAAACAACAATCAGTATTAAAACAATGTTGTTTTTTAATTTTATATTTTCTATGAAAATTTTCTCAAAAGATTATGAGTTTTTAAAATAAATGGAAAAGAAAAAAATTAAATTTCCTTTTTATATGCTATTTATTGATGTTGAAAATAAATTTTAAAGGAAATTTACAAGTTCACATGTGGATCACATTACTGTAGGCTTGTGATTTAAAATCGCCAAATTTAAGGCGATTACGAACTCCAGAACACCTTCTTTGCGATTTCAAATCGTAATCACAGCTTTCTTGCGATTTGCGATTTCTAGCACATAGGCGTATATAAAAATATATTTAATATTTAGAACACTCTTGCACAAATTACTATTTACTTTTAACAGCACACGTTTTTGTAGAATTTTGAATGGTTTTTGTTTTTTTTTCTACAAGAACACACGGTTTTATAAACGATTTGTATTTACAGTGTTCGAAATGTTTTTTGACCTTTGTTACGTTTTGTTTTGACATTCTTTATAAAAAGTTTAAGTTTGCATCAAGAGTAAGGAAAATGTATATAAGTTACACATTACTAAAATAACCGGTTTATTAACCAAAATAACCGCTTTATTCGATATTCGAAAAATGGGCATTTTAAAATAACCGACTTGGGCAAAGCTTAAATAACCAGTTAAAACCGGTCGAATAATAACCGTTCGATCTCCCTAGTAACAATACAGCAATTCAGTAACTTAATTTTAACAACATAGCTAAAAGTTTCAATCAGGTGGCATCTTTGTTAAACAATTTGTCAAAATAACGAAAAGAACAAAGCGGAATATAAAAAACAAATATTTTATTATTATTTTTCTAAAATGTAAGTAAATAATGTGAATTTTTAGAATGTTTAATGTGCGCAATGAGCTTGAAACATATTTATTTATGAATGCCTCTTATTTGCCAAAATTTTTGTTTGTTTTTTTTTTAGATTTTATGAAACAATTTGTTGGCATTCTTTTAGAAAATAACTTCGAATTTAAAAATGCAATGAAAAATATTTTGTCGATAAGATAACTTAAATATCTGACGTTATGATAGAACGCAACGGTAAACGTTATTTTATAAAAAAGGTACTGAATAAAATTAACGTTAATTTTGCTGTTAAATATTTTTAACAACTCAACTGACGTTAAAATTGAATAGAGAATCGATCGCACTACAGAAAATTTTAAATAAAGTGTAGAATTGCATACACATATCTATCTCATGCAACAATTCAAAACACCCAACTCATACAGAGTAGCGTAATATTGAAAGAAAAACTTGTTTGGTTATTGAGTTGACAACTTTGAGCTGCGCAAGTGCAAGTGCCTTAAGGCTTGCTGCCTTTGTAACACATAAACAAAAAGGAAATTTTTACTATATATCGAGTTTTTGGTTATTTTATTTTTTCGTTGTCTTCTTTTTTTTTGTGAGTTGCAAGTTGTTTTAACTTGACTGGTTTAAGCCGATTTGTTTCAGTGTTTGTATGTGCAGTTTTAGCCATTTACGGATGTATTCAGGTCAGATGCGTTTCGTTAAAGAAATTTTCACATATTCATTGGTATACAATTTGGTTTGTTTTGTTTTGTTTTGATTTTGTTGGCGACAACACTTGCAACATTATGTTGTTTTCCTTTTTTTCTGTTGCTGTTGCAGTAGGTTTCTTTAGTGGCTATTGGTATATACATATATGTGTATGGGCTTTATTATGTGTGGCCAGAGCGACAATTTAATGTTGTAGTCATTGCCATTCATTCACACATTCAACCAACCAATTCATGCAACCACCAACAATCTGCAGACTTGTTTAATGTACAAAGCTGCTGATTTTTTTTATGAAGCTCATGTCTTGACCATTTGATTTTTCTTAATGGCCAGTTAAATATTCAACGACGATGATGTTGCTGCTTAATGCTGTTGCCAAAGCCGCTGCTATTACTTTTACCGATCGATCGACCAAACAACCATTTCGAGGTTGATGTTGCCAATGATCATGATAATGATGATAAAGCGTTCGAAATGGCAACTTGACACTTTCAAGAGCTTTCATTACTTTAGAGTTTTTTTTTCTTCTTCATTAATTGGACAGACTAGAGAGAGAGTCACACCAGTTTGCTCTGACTTGTCAATATGCTAATTATGGAAAATACATTAATAATCGATTTACAAGTTAAAATTGATGTGCATATTATTTTGTTTGATTATGTTGTAGATAATTAACTTGTCATTTGATGATGTTTGTTTGTTGTTGGTTTTCAGCTTTTTGTTGTCGCTCCAGGGGAAAATGATAATATAGTGTAAAATTAGGGGACATTTTTTAACTGGATTGTTTAAGTGTAGCAAAAGTCTGGGAATGTTTATTATGTTTTCAATAATTAAAGTATATCTGCGGATTTTTCTACTTAAAATGTTCGTGGTATTGAGATTTATTTTCAGTGTTAAGTAAACTATTAGCAAAGTTAAGGTATTAAAGAATTCCCACAAAAGTTAAGGATTTTCTCAGGTTCAACAACTTTGAAATATTCTAGTTTTATAATCTTACATAAAATAGATCTTTACTTATTTTCTGTATCATTAAAATAGTTTTTGCAATTCTTAATTTTAGCGAATTTTATATAAAAGTACCTTAATACACTTTTAATAATCAATACATTATTTAAATCAAAGTTTGCTTAGGACATTCATATAAGAATCTAGTGAATAATATATTATTCAAAATTTGGTTAATTTCGCCAATTTAAAAGTTTGCCGATTTCATAGGAATGTTCTTATATAATACGACTTTATGTGTTTGATGAGCAAAGCTAATGGCGGGAATTGAACCCGCAATCGTCGCACTGAAAAACTCCAACAAGCCTACCGGAGCACCTCCAATACAATTTAAGAAGTCGTAAAAGGTTTGAAATTAAGTTTTAGATAAAGCCTTAAAGTTCGACCGATTTAATATAAATGAACTTATTTACACTTAAAGTAATAAGTATGTCCATTATTTTAATTTTAAAATTTTTACCGATTTTAGAGAAATTTATAAAAATGTCACAGAAAAATTGTTCGGTAGTTTTTTATCAATAAAAAAAATTGTTTGAAAAGTATTTCAATTTAGTAAATGTGTTAATTGAATCAATTTTTTTAAGTTAAAAAAAAATTAAAATTATAATTTTAATTTGATTCCTATTTAAGTTGTTTTGAAATAAATTTTAAATTAAAGTATTAAAAAATCTTAATTGATTTTTTTCGCTGAAAATAAAATAATTTAAAATTTGATTAAATCAATTAACACATTGTTTGAAATGGCAAATGTTTTTGATTTTTTTTTTTTTTTTTGAATTAAAATTAAAAATATCATTTATTGAAAACAAAATTTTAAATTTTTAGTAATCAAAATAATCATTTTGGTAATAGGTACAAAATCAACAAATTGTTTGCGTGATTCTATGAATTAAGTGATTATAAACAATTTTTAATTTTTTCTATGTTCAATGAATCAATAAATACGAGTTTTAAATAAAAACTTTAGATAATGTTAATTCAAACAAAATGTAAGTTCACAGTTTTTATATAGTTTTATTGAAAATTTTTATTAAATAAAAATTTATAAATTTAAAAAATTATTTTATGTAATATATTTATACCCTTCACCGAAGGTAAAATTATATATATAAGTTCATCATACCTCTTGTAACTTCCACAATCCTAGACCCTATAAGGTATATATATTCTGGATCCTTATGAGAAAAAAGGTTAAAATCCGGTTCACCGTCTGTCGGTCCATCTGTTGAAATTGGCTTTCCGAAGACCCTAGTTATAATGGGAACTTGGTTGTAAAATATTTATGTCAGATATGCTCATTTAAATTTTGCTTTTAAAATTCAGCCATATCGGTCTTTAAATGACTGAGATATGAGTAAAAAACCTTACACATTGAGTTATTATTACACAATCTGTTAAAACATATGGGCGGGATTGGAGAAGTGGTCGTGGCACCTCTCGTACAAAGACATTATGCACTTATGTATATCTAGGGAACGGCAAGAGCCAAAGTTTCCAAATTAGGTACAAACATCTTTATTATCAAAACACAACATACGACAGTATGTGAGCGGAATTTGAGAAGTAGGCGTGGCAGTTCTTTTACAAGCCCGTTATAAACTTTTATATATCTAGAGAACGGCAAGAGCCAAAGTTTCCAAATTAGGTACAAGCATCTTGGTTATCAATACAGCCTACAAAATTTGGGTGGTGAAGTGGACGAGGCACAAAATGGATTTATTTATATCTAAAAAACGTTATTTATATAACTTTCTGCTCTTATCTCACAATGGTGACGTCATCGGCGTACCCAATATGGGTTATAAATTGAAGCTAGTGATAAATTATATTTAACAATAATAAAAACTCTTATTTATTAGGATTTTTTACGGATTTTTGGAAATACGATGAAATCGTTTAAACTTTTTAACAAAACCCCTATTTTCGATGTCCTTCGATTTCAAGAAATTTCTCTTAACATTTCTTTTATTTATATGGATGACTATGACTCGACTTGTTCCATTTCATATTCCTGTTGTTGGTTATTTTGTTTTAATAATAAATGGGCGTTAATAAATTGTACATAGTCATTAAAGTTTATTACCTTAAACATCTATGGGGCAGAGTCATGTTTTATGACAGTATTATTTATGAAATGTGGCAAGTTTGAAGGAAAAAACATTTTTTGCCTTCCGCATAAAAACAGTTAGAAAACGGTAAATTAGCTTATAGAAAAAACCCAATACAGAATGTTTCTCAAACAAAGTCAAATATTTAGCAACATTGTTACTGCGGCTGTTATGACATTTAATATTACTGGTTAGTTAAAGGAAATAGCAGAGTGCTTTATGTAATAATACGAGGGCAAACCGAAAAATTGGAGAAAATTAAAGAGAAATGGTTATTGAGTTCATAGGTAATTTTAGAATCTGATTGGATTCCAAAAAGAAAGTTTAACATTTATACATCAGATACTTTTTTATATTATATACAACATCCCCATAATGCTCCCATACACAACCCCACCCATTACATCTTTCTATTTATACCCACCCAGTCTAAATTACCACGGTAAGCTTTACACATTTTTTGATATGCAATAAGTGAAATTGTTTTCATTTACGAATCTCTAGGCAATTAAACATTAAGTAAGTGTCTAGACACTTTTGCCTTTACGACTGAAAAGAAATGAAGAACTTTCTTTAGACACCAACAAAAATGAATGCATTTACAATTGTCTGCATCTCTATATTTACAACACTTATGAGTACATCATGAGTTTTATTATCTTGAACTTTTTAGTAACCGAACTACATATATACATAAAATTATTTTTAAATTTAAAAAAAAAAACTACTTTTTCTTTCCGCTTTTCATCTTCGTTTGAGTTGAAAGATCATTTTGTATGCAGGCAATAATCACTGCAGCAGCACACAGAAGATCTGTTGATTTCACAAAGTTTTTAACAGACTTGTGCTCTTCGATACTGGGGAGAGTGTGCAAGATATTTGTAGGAAGAGTTTTTATCTGCAGACTAAAATTTGTATAAAAATATTTTTTTTTTCTAGTCAGTAGAACAAACTGAAAATAAGTTGTTGTGGATTTGTTTACATTTAAATTTGTTTATTTAAGAAAATAAAAATAATTTAACGACCAAAAGCTTGGGAGCAGAACTAATAGATAATGAGTAAATAAGCAGTGAAAAACAAAATAAAGTGGAATTTTATAAAAAGGAATCTGGGGTCAAATTACGGCATTCGATATCGATCGAAATTGCAATATTATTTAAATGGCAATTTCGATCAATATATAATGCAGTAGTTTTGCCCGTATAATTCTAAATTCAGTTTAATATTGAAGACCAAAACTTGCAGCTATTTACAAAAAGTCTTAAAAATTACATTATTTAAAGCTTATTTGCACACCGGGTATAAACATTTCACGATTTTATGCATCCAAGCTTGTGCAATTACAGTTTGCTATTTAAAATAGCCGAAATGGTTTCGTGTATAAGTATATCCCGAATTTATGCATCACAATATAATACGATTTAACGAAATTGCATTAAAAAATTCTCATATCTTTCGATGCAAGCAAAATAGATTTTTTCATGATGTTTATGAGTTTTTTATAAGCACAGTATATGCATATAAGCGAGTATTTATATAAGAATTTTCCGTTAAAAAGCACCAAAAAACGTACAAATTACAAAATGCTCATAAGCGATAACTTTTATATACCATAAAATAAATTTGCAACACTGTTTATTTAAGAGTATCAATAAGTACGAAATATTATTTTTATTTATTTATATATAAAATGTTAAAACAAATGTTAGTTACAATTAAGACTTGAACAATTGTAACGTACATTTTCAGGCCGTAGGGAAACAGACAAGAGACTCTGCCGGCAATTGAACCCGCAAACCTCGCACTGATAGACTAATGCGAAATGTTATATTTTATGGCATTATATATATTTGACATATTCACAAAACCCCTTTTATCGTTGTATCGATTGTATGTTGTATAAAAAAACCATAGTGAACTATGTATTTTAATAATTGTATGTGCTATTCTATGTGTTAAAAAAAGTGACCGCTTAAAAAAGAATGTTATAATATGTATGTAAGATATTTACTATGGGTGTTCAATTCTAATTAGTATCGAAAAACATGAAATTTTTAAGGCATAAAATTAAAATTTTTTTAAAAATATTTTTTTTTAAATAACAAAAAGCCTTAGAACCATAACAGTCTCATATATAAAATAAATTTATAATTTCAAGATATTGGTATGTTTATTTAATTCAGCTTAGAACTACCTACTTATGTTACTAATAAATTCTTGAAACTTTAGAAGTCATAATTTTGATCGATTTAATACGAATGAAAAAGTAAGGAAATAATATAGCACAACATGGGTGTCATATTAAAGCTTATGATTTTTAAAATTATAAAAAAATATAAACTTTAAAATTTACATTCATTTGAAAAAGAAAATTTTAAATTTCCATATAATAATTTTTTTAATTTATAATCTCATAATACGAAATTGAATTTTCTGCGCAAGGCTTAAAATAAATTTTTCCAGCAGAGCCAAACAACCATTCTAGATCAAACTATGGGCTAGATATTGAACTTGGTTATTACGTTAAAAAATCGGAGCTGGTCCGTCTTTTTACAGAAATTTTAAGGGCCACATGAAGAGAGTTTACAATTAAGGAAAATGGCATCATCTCAAAATCGAAAAATGGATATACGCGGTTGTCTATGAAAACCACAGTATTATATTTCCAAGACAATTATTTTGATAATTAGTTAGAAAATAATCGATTCAAATGTTGCTTTGTTTACTCGATTTAATAGGAAAAAACCAAGACAGAGTAGCAATATAAAAAAAAAAAATTGTGGCTTACTAAAAATGTTTACTGTAAAACAAATAGCAGAACAATTTTCAAAATTCGCCATCAAGAGATTCTAAGACCATACTGTTTAAAGTTGCTGAAATGATATTAGTATTGTGGTTATTTTAATAGTTTTTAATCCAAATTTTAGATATTTTTAATTAGGCTTAAGTTCATTGAATTTAATTTTCATTAAATTATTTTTATGAAGACAGGAATTTTACAACATGAAATTAATGAAAATTTTATTGATAATTTTTCATTCTTGACTACGCGAGATTTTAACCCAGGCTTTTAGGGACAGGTTGCCCAGACTAGTTTAGATTGTAACCACACAATCTCGTCAGTAAAGTTTGCCGTTTTACTCACTCGGCTATTGAAGCCGGATGACGTCAATAGTCAAACATCAATCTTTAAACCAAATGGTATTTCACCTTGGTAGATCAAAATTTGCTTTTGAATAAATGATTATCTATTTTAATTGAATGATTTTTATGCTACTTTTAAGTACACAGAAAAAATTATTAAATTTCTCCAATCACCAAATTTATTCCAAATTCATAATATCAAGCAAACAAGTTGTTGATTTTGCACCCATTACCAAAATGCTTAAATTGATTATTAAAAATTTTAAAATTATGAAAAAATATTTTCAATAAATGATATTTTTAATTTTAATTAAAAAAGTGATCAAAAAACTTTGCCATTTCAAACAATGTGTTAATTTATTTAAATAAATATTGACAATTCCCAACAACAATTCTACATGTTTAAATTATTTTATTTTAAACGGAAAAAGTCAATTAAGATTTTTTGTCATTTAATTAAAATTTTAATTGAAAATTTATTTCAAAACAACTAAATTGTTAATTAAACCAAAATAAAATTTTTAATTTTCTTTCAACTAAAAAAATAATTGATTCAATTATCACATTATTTAAATACTTTTTAAAGCATTTTTTTAATTGATAAAACACTTTTTTCTGTGTAATAAGACAGAACGTCGGGAAGATTTGTTTTTGATCAGGTTCAAGTTTAGCAACCGGTATTAAAACCTATACCGCTTACATACCGTTTAAAACTAAATTCCAGTATTGCCACCGATACTGAAATAACAAATAGTTTAATACCGATATTCGTTTCGGTTACCAACAAGTATATTTTCCATTAGCACAAGTGTTGAACAATTTTATTTGTTTCTACTCTGTTTTTTTTTTTTTTTTTTTTTTTTGTACAATTTTTACAATTATATATTATATATTTTAAAGAAAAACCCTTTGATAATTGCCATAATGTAAAAAAAAGTGTCATCTAAGTCGTTTAGACCCCATTCCTCGTTTTTGGTTTGGTTAATTATGTAAATTTTATAACCGATATATCTATACCAGTAAAAAAAGTTTCTGTGCCGGTATACCGATACCAATATAATTAAGATACCGATACCAAAATAATAAATATTACAGATACCGAAATTCGTTTCGGTTGCCAACCTTGGGTTCTGTAGAAAACCAAGTCATTTAAAACATATTACTTTACTCCGAATAGTACCGATACCATTCTCTGAACGACACTAAACTACCTGTTTCAATTTGAATTAAAAATTTTTATATTTTACCCTCAAAAGTAAAAGAAACAGATGACTTTAATTTGAACCTTAACAAGGGAGTAGAAAACTCGACCTTTTTAACAATCTTGTATTTTATCGTCGAATTTCTAGCTTGAATTTCTAGCTTACTATTGACAACCAAGGCTGAATCCATCATTCAGTCCAGGGAGGGGCGGCTGGGGCTTGTGCTCAAATAGTGGAAATTCAGCCGAGTCAGACTCTAACTCAATTTATGATTGTAAAATACCAGTGCGGTTGTTGACAATTTGAGGGTTAGTAAAGGATAGCGACTACGGCAAACTAGAATTGATTAATGGTATTGATGTCATAAACGACTACAAAAACATACTAAATACTTGTTAAGCTTGTCAAAATACTTTTTCCAGGTTTGCTGGGTAACCTAAAATCCTGCATTTCAGGCAAAAACTTTAGAAAAGTAAAAGTAAGAACTTTAGAAAGGTACAGCCATCGAAATTTCCATTTAATTGGTTTGATATAGTATTAGGGGAACTAAGATATCACCTCGAAGATCTGTAAAAAGCCTGGGAGACACATAAGCATTTATTAATTGAGGCGTGGAAGCCATGAATTTTAAGCAAACATGTCTTAAAGAGTTACAACTGGTAGACTTGCGAATTCTTTAAATTATAACTTGTATAACAGCCTATTTCTCGATGTCGGAAGAAGCCTTTCTTGAAACAAAAACAAAATTGAAGACTTTGATTTTGTTCTTGTTTGAAATATAGTTGTACGAAAGAAAAAATTCATTCGGCATCGTAAAACAGGCAGTAAGTTTTTTTTTTTTTTTTGAAAGATAAAGATTCGAAAAATTAAGATTTTTAGATCAAACATATGCCTTATCTTAATTATAAGTTCAATATCGAGTCTATTTTCATCTACATACTTACTTTATAGTAGTCACTTTTGTTCCACACTGTTCAAAATTTAATATATGCTTTTTTGTTTGTTTTAGCTTCTATTTTTCTTTTTAACCGCAGTGTTTTGATTCCCCAATCGGTTGGTTGGCAAACGTTAAACTGATGTTTGTGCATATTATTTTTCTAATATTTGTTTGAATAAAATTTTCAAATTTAAACACACGATTAATTAGTAATTAATGATTATTTTTCTTTACTTTGTTTTTTTCTGAATTTTACATTCATAGTCTGTTTTTTTGTTTTTTTTTTTTTTTTTTTTTTTTTGTAAGAGATTTTTGCTTATACAGGGTGTCCGCCGGGAAGGTATACTAAACATTAGTCTTGACAGTTCATATTTGGCAGTCGTGAAATAGCCACGTGACAAATTTATTATGAAAAAATATTCGATTAACCAATGTGTTTTAATCGTTAAAACATTTTGTCAAAATTAATCATCGATTACTGTGACGATGAGAAAGTTACGTAAAATTTTTGGGAGAAACAACGTGCCAACAAAACGCACAAATAGCCGGTTCTGGGCAATGGAAAACCCTCAAGCAATTTGGTCAGGAGGAATCATTGGACCTTACTTCTTTGAAAATGAAAACGGCGTAACGGTAACTGTGAATGGGGAGCGATATCGTGATATGATTGAAAACTTTTTATCGCCACAACTGCATGCTTTGGTTAACACTTGATTAACATGTGGTATCAACAAGACGGTGCCACATCGCATACATCCAGGATTACAATGGAATTACTGCGAGACCTCTTTCCACAACAAATTATTTCAAGAAATGGTGATGTTGATTGGCCTCCACGGTCGCCTGATTTGACTGCTCCGGACTTCTTTTTGTGGGGATATCTGAAAAGCAAGGTTTATGCAAACAAGCCAGAAACGCTTGAGCAACTCAAACAAAATATTCGTGATGAAATTAATTAAATGCTGCGTGAAATGTGTGAGAATGTAATGAAAAATGTGCTCAAAAGAGTTCGCATTTGTGAGGCTAACAGAGGCGAACATTTACCTGTTATTGTATTCCATACATAATTGCCGACATTAAATAAAACATTTATCAATATAAGATCCATTCTCTTTAATCAAATATTAATCAAATATTATAAACAAACAAAGTAGTATACCTTCCCGGCGGACACCCTGTATTTAACTTTTTTTTTTGTTTGCTTTTTCTGTCTTTAACGCGCCCATATTTTAAAAAGTTTTTTTTAATTATATTTACTATTAAAATAATAAAATTTCGTAAGTCTTTTTTTGCTTAAATGGTGGTTGTTTAGGAAAAGTGTTTAAAAAAACTTAATTTCATATGACGCCATGATTTTATGATTGGACTGCTGGCTGTTAAATATTAATGGATGTTTTTTATTATTCAAATGTTTTATTAGAAAAAGATCTAAAAAAAAACAGAAAATAATGTTTAAATTAAAGTGTTAAAGTTGGCAGTTCCGGTTGAGGAGAATGATTTTAAACACTTTAAATCGCAATTCGCAAAATAGGAGGTCTATTTAAAGGGAAACTATTAATGTCCCAAAAAATTTTAGAACTAATATTGTGGTGAGTTTAAGTTTTAAAATTTTTTGGTTTTTAACATGTACACTAAGAAACAAGTATAAGTGCTTTATTCGGCTATGCCCAATCTTAAATATAATATTCACAATGGTTGGAAAAGAGCAGAAAGTTATATTTAAGATCAATTTGATCCACTTAGTTTATTTTCAATGGAGCCAATCGTGCCAAAACACTAAACTCTAGAGCACACTAATATGGAGGCCAGGTGAAATAATAGACCGACCTAGACCGAGATTATTTGAGCTCAATTTTATCAAGCTGCCTTGTTTCATATGAACCCTATCGCACTAAAGCCCTTAGCTCGGTAGGACTCGTGTATGGCGCTCGGATGAAACAGTTCACTGATTTCGCTGGTTTTAAATATTTAATACCTATTGCATTTGAAAAATATTTGAGCCAAATTTGGTCCTCTTAGCTCATAAAATATGGGCGATACTATGCTAAAACCAGTGCTTCGGGGAAAAAGGTAGTTATTTATGGACCGATTTGGTCATTTCCACTGCCAGTATTCTACTAAGTTTGTTTAAGATGAAAGTGAAGAATTTAAGTTTATAAATCATAAGACGATTTCGAAAAGTTAAGGTTTATGGATACAAATTTGAGATTTATGGGTAAAAATTAATGGTAGTGGTGTTTTCTTGCTCACATCTCAGCCATTGGTGGACCGATCTGGCTGAATTTCAATAGCAAACTATTCCGGAATATATGTGATATCAAGATATAACAACCTAGCCTCCATCATATCTAGGGTCTTCGGAAACCCCATTTTAACGGACACACGGTAAATCAACTTCGATAAGGACCCAGAACATATTACTTTATAGGCTGTAAGATCATTATTGTAAAAGTATGGCGCTATATGATAATAGACAACTAATTTTGCAGAATAAATATATTTATATATATATACATATATATATGTATATATATGGGGGATTTCATGTCAAGTGACCCAACTTTTGAAATCGATGTCTTCCGATTTGGATGAAATTTGCACCAAGGTTAGTCTTATTGGATAGTAGTTTAGACACAAATTTTCAACAAGATCGGTCAAAAAGTTTCTGAGTTAGAGGGGGTCAAAATTTGACATTTTGGCCAAACCGGTGTTCTTTCTCGTCCATGTAACTTATTATCTATTGGTGTTAGCAAAATTTGTCCCAAACAAATTAGATAGCTATTTCTTCAAGCTATGGAAAAAAATTGGTGCAAATTTCATCCAAATCGGAAGACATCGATTTCAAAAGTTCACTTGACATGAAATCCCCCATATATATATATATATATATATATATATATATATATATATATATATCCGTAGTCATGCGTAAGTATGTTTCAAATGAAACAAAGAAAATAAATCTTTTAAATCATATCATATCTAAAGAGCACTATGGTGTGGTGAGAAACAGAAAATGTTGTGTAATATGGTTGCGGTAATAATAACGTAGTTACAGTAATCGTGTTTTTTTAATACTTAATAAAGGCCGTTTTTTAATCCGATAGAACTTGAAATTGTAAAAATAACCCAACAAAATTTAATTTTAATTAAAACAAATTTTATGTAAAAGATCAACACATGCTATTAGGACTTAAAAATTATTTGTAGACCCTGTTGTGTATTGGTGTCACTCCTTATTCGGCATTATATTTATTAAGCTAAAACTGAAACTCATCGCTGAACATAATTTATAAAATATCGATGACTGATTTTCAAAGTAAATTTGAATAATTTAGTAGCGTTGTTTAACTATGCTAGTAATTTATACCCTTACAAGATAACTTATAACCAAAATATATCTTTTTTTACTATCACTACCTCTCATATTCTAAACTGTTTAAAAAGCGCTAAGTCATCATCTTTTAGTGGTCCAGACGGTATACCAAGTTGTGTTTTAAAAAATTGCGCACCGGCTTTGGCGACACCTTTGTCTATAATCTTTAATGCATCTTTAAACTGTGGTTACTTTCCGAAGGCTTGGAAAGATTCTTATATAATTCCATTGTTTAAATCAGGAAATAAATCAAATATATGCAATTACAGAGGTATAGCTAAACTAAGTGATATACCAAAACTTTTTGAAAAATGTTTAATGGATTGCCTTACTCATCAAGTTTCTGCCTTGTTGTCACCACTGCAACATGGCTTTCGGAAAGGATTCTCTACTATGGCTAACATTCTCCACTTTACAACGTTAGTTAATAAAGCTTTTGCCAACGGACACCACACTGACGTCATTTACACTGTTTCAGCAAGGCTTTCGACAAAGTCAACCATACGCTTTTGTTAAAAAAACTGGACGTAATGTGTTTCAATAGTAACGTCCTGAGCTGGATCAAATCATATATGTTGTGTAGAACTCAATCTGTAAAATTTAATTCTGCAGTTTCGAAAAAAATCAATGTAAAGTCTGGAGTACCTCAGGGTAGCCATATTGGTCCAATTCTGTTCCTTCTTTTTATTAATGATTTGCCTGAAGCAATTCAACATTGTAATGTGTTGATGTATGCAGACGACGTAAAATTATTTTTAAGTGTTAAACTTCCTTGTGATCAACAACATCTACAAAATGACCTGGATAGTTTTAACAAATGGTGTAAACTTAAACTGATGGAACTAAATTTAAAAAAATGCAAGCATATGCAATTTTCTAGAGTTAAAAAGAGTGCTTACTCCTACGTTCTTGATGGCTGTAATTTACAAACTGTTAATGAAATAATGGATTTGGGAATATTGTTAGACAAAAAACTTAATTTTATTCAACATATAACGATGACTGTAAATAAATCACGCAGTGTTCTGGCTTTTATTAAAAGATGGGCAAAGGAATTTAATGATCCCTTAACCACAAAAAGGCTTTTTACTTCGCTCGTTAGACCAATTCTAGAATATGGCAGCATTATTTGGGACCCGATCTATAATATCCACAATGATCATATTGAATCAGTTCAAAAACAATTTCTTATTTTCTGCTTAAGAAATAATTATAGAGGACGCCTGGTACTACCTTCATACTCAACAAGACTAGCCGAAATTAATTTACCAACTTTAAAAAGCCGTAGAAAGATGCTTAATATATCTTTTATGTTCAGTCTTATAAATGGTAGCACACATTCTGAATTTTTATTAAGTAACGTAACTTTTAATATCCCTCATCGCTGACTTCGTTTTTTCAGTCCTCTATATGTCAGGACATGCCGAACTAACTTTGCTATGTCAGATCCACTAAGAAAATTATGCAGCTGTTTTAATGAAATGTATAACTTTATCGACTATTCTCTAAACATTAACATCATAAAAAGCAATGTCATATTATTTTTAAATCAATAATGTTTATTATAATTTTTCTTTCTTTGCATATATGTAAAAAAAAAAAATATATATTACTACACTAAGATAGTCTGTAAGGAATTTATCCATAGACTTAAATTAAATAAATAAAAATAAAATGAATCTATTCACGATTATTTGCTGGAGTATACTGATCATGTCAAAAAGTGCACGGAGTATGACAGCAAGTTTGACAGTTAACCTTTCGTAAGTTATATCGGGCTTAAAAACCACATCCTTTATATATTTTCTATAAATATAGATCTTATATTAGCTGGTTAGGGTGCCCTATCCGTATCAGGGTTGCAAGTCTTATTTCCGCCGGCATAAGACTTGCAGCCTGTGTCATTGTTGTACAGCCGGTTTATTAAGTTAGAATATAATTTGTAATTGTGTTTGTATAATAAACAAAAAAAATGTAGGCAGGTTAAGTTTTTCCAACTTTTTGCTTAAAAAATAAGTTTTGGAATATTTTTGACAAAATCTAAAAAAAATGCTTTATTTGTATATTAAGACTGATTTTGCAATTGATCAGACAATTTATAAAAAAAATATGAATTTTTGTCACTAACAGGGATATTGAGAATCAAGATTCTCAGAAAATACGGAAATTAAGTTGATATTTTCTATATGTAAGTACAAGATATTGATCCATGCAAGAACACATTGATAATTTAATTTAAAATAACCATTTTTAATCATTCAATCCACAATTTACCAACAAGAATTTTTTTTTTTTTTTTTGTCAAATTTTTGGCATGCACTTTTGGCAAGTATTTTAGTATATTTTATTACTTTTTAAGCTTTTCAACTTGCATAAGTTGATTTGTTTTGTGTATAAAAAACTTGCCCTGGTTATTAGTACCCGTATAGAAGCATATTTTTCTGTTCGTGTAAGGCATTCTGATATCCTTAATCAAAACTTTTATAATTCGCATTAAAACATCTAACTTAAAACTTTAAATCTTTCAAATGCATAGAATACAGGCACTCAGAAATTTTAAAGAGAACTGTTTATACTTTTTATATGGGATTAAATGGAAATTTTTCATCTAAACAACATTTTATACCCTTAAGCAAAACTACTGTACTCAATGATAGCATGCAAAACTTAAACTCGACTGACAAGCTGAAAGAGTTTTGCTGGGCTCAGGTCCATATAGAGACAACAATGTTTCATCTTTGTTTGCAAAATATCAACAACAGCATGCAACAGCAACAGCAACAACAATTATAAATACAGAGAAAAGTAATAACAACATAGAAAACTATTCATAAGATATCATTACATATCTTTAAATAGGAATGATACACAGCCAACAAGCCACCAACAGCCATGCCACAATATACATAAATATGTACCTCCTCCTTGTACGCTGTGGCTCGGGCAGACTTCATACTTTCATACATACAAACATGAATACGTCTGCTGCAGCAACACGTTCAATTGCGGTTAATGTACTTTAGTTTTGTATGCAAGAATGGCGGTACATTTGGGGGCACTGCATTTAGTCATTGTGCTGCAGAGTGACGTGTGGTGTATCGTACGGGTAGTTGGTACTATTAGGTACACTTTGCGATTTGTCTATTAATGGGCAGCTGGAATATTGCTGTCCATTTAATGTTTCTGGCTTTTATTTTTTTTCTCTCGTTTGAATTGTAAACCTAAAAGACAATGAAATCTGTGGGCAGAACGTGGATGCATACAATAATTTTTTGAACTTCATAGAAAAATATCGAATGAAACTACTATCAAAAATAAAAACGAAATCACGTTTCTGCAAAAAAAAAAGTAAACAAAAAATTAAAGAGAAGATCTAAAGTATTGATTGTATTAACAAAAAGATGCACTCATTGTATTTTAAATAGTTAATATTTAGGGATATCAAAGATTGTGGTAAAGAACAATTATACGAGAAAATAATTTATTGTGGTGTTGCCGTAACTATTTGATAAGAATATGCCAAAGTTTCAAAAAATAACTGCTAAAACCTGCTAAATCGTAAAATAATGAAAATATGCTAAAAATCTGCAAACATTCAAACATAGAATTTTAAATAGTTTAAATTTGCTAAAAAATATGCTAAATTTGTACAAAATAATATATGCTCAAAATCTGGTCAATTTTTATAAAAAAAAATATGCTTAAAATCTGCTAAATAAAAAGGAATTTTGATATACATACATACATATACATACTGTGAGCGTCAAAATAAAGTATACAACTGGTTTTCCAATATAAAAAGTGTTATTTTAGTATAAAAAAAAAAAACCAAATTTTTAGAAGTTTATTTTCATTTACAAAACTTTGGACAATGTTATTTTTATATAAAAGCAAAAATTTAAAATACTTCAAAATCAACAAAAACAGTACAATGAAAAACCAAATTACTTCGTTATTAACGTGTCAAAAATGGTGTAGTGGCTAAAACTTGGTCTGATTTCTTTTACATTGTAAGACGGCTTCTAGCCTCTTGGACATCGATTTCACCCATTTCAAAGTTAGCTCAGTAGATGTTTTTGGCCACTCTTCCTGTATCATTTTTTTAAAAAATGCTTGCTGCTAATGTTTTTTTAATTGTCTTTCCAAAGGCTCCCAGATGTTTAGTTGGATTGACATCGAGGAACTATTGGGTTGATTGATCTAGCAGTTTTAGGACGTAGTACATCAACCAATTTTACCACGCTTCACTATAGATACTATATTGTTTCTATGGAATTTCTTATTTCTACCTTTATTACGTTTTTTTTTTTTTTTGTCCAACGTGCTTTAATCAAGTTTTGGAGCAACGTATTTTTTACAGGTGACAGATTTGGCAAAGAAGAAATTTCAAAATTTGGTACTTAAATACCACTTTTTGTATTGGAAAACAACTGTACACATTATTTTGACGCCCACTGTATGTATGTAGCAGGCCTGTTCTGAAAATCACTTTAATTCAAATCACATGAGCCTCACGTGTTATATTTTTGTGTTCCGTTTTGTGTGTTTTGGTGTGATTTTCAATTGCCGAAATTACACCGTTAAACACAAAAAATGGAATGGTTTTCAGAACACCACAAAACCACGCGTGTGATTTTAAAAGCACGTGATTTTCAGAACAGGCCCGTATGTCATAAAAAATTTTATTTTTAAACAAAAAATTTAAGAATAATTATGCGACAAATGAATAAGTAGTTATAATTTGAATATAAAATTGTTTAAAAATATGTATAGTTAGTATGTTTGAAACAAAATATGCTAAAAAATCTGCTTTTCTAAAAAGTAAAAAGTAAAAAGAAAAAAATTTGGAAAAAAAATATTAAAAATTTTCCAACTCAATATGCTTAATCTATCAGAAAATATGCTAAAATGGTAATACTGATTTATTATCAGTTTTCTCATGTTAAAAAAAGATCAAACTTTATCTGCCGTATTCATAAAAAATAAAATAGATTTCAAACCTATTTTAGAACAAAATTTCCATACAAATTTTTCTTAAAACAGATTTCATATCCATTTTAGTTTTTTATAAATACGGCTATATATCTTTAAAAATCAAGACCATTTTTCTCATCGGCTGTCAAATTATAAAAAAAACATTTACTTTTGTAATTGATACTTTGAAAATGCTTACAAAAAGTGTTAAGTCCTACAAAAGTTCTAGACTCGATAAATCTTTACTTATTAAAGTACACGCAGAAAAAAAACATGGTTGAAGTATGGTTTCAAAAAACATATTATGGTCACCGCAATGGCAACAAAGAAACTATGGTTGTTTTTATCATTACTTTTTTCACGATTAATAATATTTTGTTTCTTTTTAACAATAAAGTGTTTACCTCCCTTGAACTTAAAACATGGTTGAATTTAACCATATAATGTTTCAAAAAATAAAGCTACAACCATACACTTCACCACCGGCAACCATATTATGGTTAAATTCATGCATCCAAAGCCATAACCATGTTATGGTTGTCTCCAAAGATGTTAAGGTTAATACAAACAATAATATGTTTGATATTATAATATTTTAAGACATTGTATGTTTAATTTAAAATGTAAAATAATATATTTTAAAACAACAAAATTATGGTTGTTTTACTCTCTTTAATAGTTCAATGCTTTTTAATTACATATTGCTTGGTTTCTTAAAATTCTCAATAATTTTATTTTAATTATTGATTAAAATAAATAATTTACGTAGTAGTATAAAACAGTAAAACAGAAAGAATGCTAAAGGAGCCCGTAGACGACATGTGTTTTACATCTGACTTGTCAAGTTTTCAAGTCACATGTAATTGTGAATGTCTGTCAAAATTGCTGTTTTACATAAGCTTTATAATATTTGGTCACACACGTACATGTAATTTGCTTCTGACATTATCCATGTTTTTTCTCTGTAGTTATGGAGTAAACCAAAGTAGTTCTTGGTTTCAAAATAGCGTGCTGCCGCCACAAACATTTTTATTTGCGCCGTAAAAAAGTTTAACCATCTAAACATTTTTTTTCTTTAAATTCGAATATACCAATTTAGGATATTAAAATGATACGTTTTTATTTATATATGTACATAATTTATATTCAATGGTGAAATGATTATACATATATCGGTATTGTAAAATATTAACTTAAGCCGGCTAATGATTCCGTCAACAATGCACCGCCGCTGCGGTTTTCTTTCCGGCATAGATTTCTGACACAGCTGATGTCAGATGGTTTGTCAGAAGAAAATAGAGCACGCTCTAATTGAAATTTTGTCAGATGACTTTGCGTCTGACTTGTACAGATGTAATGTTTTAAAGGTAACAGACGACATGTATGTATTTTGCAGTGGGAAATTTGACAAGTCAGATGTAAAAAACATGTCGTGTACATGCAACTTAAAGAAGATCTTCACAGGCTGGGAAATGGTTTAAAAAAAAAGTGGAACATCATATCACGTAACAGGAATAAACAACGAAAATTATAACTTGACACTTAGAGTGGGTTTTTAACATCGAGTTTCATCTTCGCAGCAAACTATAATTAATTAATCTGAGAATATATTTAATTGTGTACTTTTTGTGTTTGCCGTTTTAAAGTGGAAGCTTAATCCTCGCAGAATTGCCATACTAATAACAAAATGGCAACAAACATATTTTAAAATGTCAACTTTTTACCAGTTCCCTTTGCATTTTATACAGAAGAAGAAGACAATCCACCATATTAGTACTTATAAATAAAAAGAAAATTTCTTCATACAATAATTGTTTTATTTAAATTTTTATATGTTTCAGAATCACTAGTCTTCATATTTACTAGAAAAATCTTTTCTTTTATGTATGTATATTTTTTTCTGTTTTTTTTTTATACATACAAACATGTGTATGTGTTGACATTTGTTGATTAAGTTTAAACCACCAACATTGGCCGCTTAAACTGGCAAATTAAAGTAATTAATCCTCATCTTAGAAACTACAAGTACAGATTAAAGATGAATCTCTGATCTCCATGTTAAAAACCCACCCTTAATAAGCAAATTGAAAAAATTACTGAAATATATAAACATAATATGGGTAACATTGACCATATAATTGGTAATTTTGACCGTAATATGGTATCTTTGTCTAATTCTGGAAAATGTTGACCATATTATGGTTGATTTTTAACATAATATGTTTAATTTTGACTATTATTATGGTCAATATTGACCAAAATATAGTTTATTTTAAGCAAATTATGGTTAATTTTGAACATTTTTATGGTTGATTTCGGATAAATTATTGTAAATTTTAAACACATTATGGTCATATTTAACTTTAATATGGTAACCTACAAACGAAAACATTGTTAAAATCCAACCATAGCATGTTGCTCTTAGAATGTGGTTATCACTAATACCATATTTTTTCGGCGTCTATACGGGAAACCCCTAAACACCGCTTAATGTTTGCTCTTTAAATACTTTCAATTCGCCTTCAGTCAATTGTGTTTAATGAGTTGCAAATTATTCTTAATTTGAAGCAACAGATTTTCTTAATGTAGATTTTCAGTTTTAATATTTGACCTTTATGGAGTCCGGTTAAGGGCGTTCTTTAGATCTATGCAAAGTGTACCTTTAACTACAACTATTGAGTTTTTAAAATAACAGATTTTTTTCTTTCGGTTTTCTTGTTACTGTTTTCAGCGTCCCAATTTAACTTTATCTAGATGCGATCATGACAACCGGAATAAAAACGTTTGCTTTCTGAGATATGAGTCGGTAAGTTTACTTACCAGTGCCCATGTTCTGTAACTCCCGCGGCAAAAAACTTTTTGATTGAAATGTGAGAAATGAAACAAAAATGCCATAAATTGAAACAAACGGGGTTAGAAAAAATTTTAACACTAAAAAATAAATTAAAAATGCAATGAATATTAACACGGAAGAGATAAGTATTTTGTTCTTGGCAGATTTTTTTCATTGTTTAATTGTTTTGCTTTTACAATTTTTGAAAAACATACGAATGTTTTCAAAGCAATTTTGTAATCAACAAACATTAAAGTCGCACTTTACATTTTTTGGTATAACCGACGGTTGCATTTTCGCCGCCGTAGTGCAAAATGTTTCAATTTTAAGTCAAATTTGGTCGCCGTCAACGATATGTTTGACTGGCGTTCTCAACATCTGCAATTTCATTTCGGCTTCGAGTGGAATATTATGACGGAATATAATAACGTCATAATCTCTTTTGATAGTTTTCGACATGAGTTACAGACACACTTTTTTCTTACTTTTCGAGAAACGATGGAATATTTTATTTCACATATTTTCGATGCGAGGAATTCTCACCAAAGTTACAGAACATGGGTACAGTTTGCGATATGTTTACTGTTTTGGAATATTGCAAGAATTTAAGAATACAAGAAAATCCTATTTTTGTATCAGATATTTATTAACAAATAAAGATATCGTTAAGGACAACTTGTAAATATCTCGGTATCCATCTAGATCGGCGTTTAACATGGAAATGCCATATAGAAGCAAAACTAACACAAATGAAACTAAAAGCAATTCAAATTTATTTGCTTATTGGAAGAAATTCTGTTCTTAGCCTCGATTGCAAACTTTTACTTTACAACTCTATATTAAGGCCAATCTGATGCTACGGCATTCAGCTATGGGGCACTGTCTCGGCCTCAAATATCGAAAAAATTCAAAGGCGACAAAATAAACTTCTTCGAATAATCACAGCCGCTCCCTGGTATGTTAAAAACTCAAATATTCACAAGGATCTCAATGTGCCATTAGTAAAAACTATTATTACGAAGTAGGCAGTAAAATATTTAAAAAGGCTTGAGTCGTACCCAAATCCACTAGCTCGAAATATTTTAAATGACAGCGGCCACTCTAGATTAGGGAGAATGGATACTGCAGGACTCATCCGACGAGGAGAAAAATTTCCGTCTGGCATTGGCAGGACAAAAATAAAGTATTACTGCCGTATTCATAAAAAATAAAATAGATTTCAAAAGTATTTTAAAACTAAATTTCCATACAAATTTTTCTTAAAACAGATTTCATATCCATTTTAGTTTATTATGAATACGGCAGTTAGTATTTAATATATGAAGATTCAATAAATAAATAATGAAACAAAAAAAAATTTATTTGACAAGCTCAAGTTTAAGTATAAACCAAACAAAGGTTAGTTGTTTCATATACTAAAGTGCTTGTGAGTAAATTACTGGCTGGGTAATAAATCTTGAGTTTAAGTCTGTTTGAAACGGTATATGGATAAGAATAGTTTAATATAGGACTGCGATATACGCAGTATAAATTATTACATAATATACTGCTAATGCAAGGTAGTTGTAGTGGTTTATCCCTGCTTATGCTTTTGAGTATAAGGTTTTCAGTTCACCGGACAGGATGCATTTCTGCCGAACTACAATTTACCTAACAAATTTTTTGTTTCTTATTAATTCAAAAATTTACGATTTAATGTTACAAAACTATGAAAACCCATCTCCAAAAAGAAAATAAAAAATACATTTACTCCCCATTGCATGTGGTTTATTAGCAGTATTTACATATATTTTCGATTTCTTTACAATGAAAACAACATAAATAAATCGAAGATGTTTATCGTTTTGGGGTTTTTCAGGGAATTTAAAACATGCGATGATGCAATTTTTGCAACAATTTTATTTAAATAAAGTTTTAATTTTGTTCTAGTTAGTTTTTTTTTTTTACAAACATCGTTAAATGATGGCAGTAAAGAAGAAAAAAAAACTTTAAATACACAAACTAAAGTTCATTGTCCATGGACTTTTGTTATCAAGAGACTCTAGAATACACTTCTGCTCCTTGTTAATTGTTGTAGAAAAGTTAATGAATTGTCATGTTCATGTCAGTTAACAAGTTGAATGTTGAAAGTAACATGTTGCCAGTAGTAACAAGTAAATAACTCATTTAAGTTATGTACCAGGGAGACATCAAAACAAAGACATTCATTCTTTCATTCATTTCTTTTATTCGTTCATTTTAACATTCATTCATATGGTGGCGTTATAAATAATATTCATTGTTTGCAGTTGTTTTTTTTTTTAAAAGAATCCTTTACAGTGTCTGGGAATATAAGAAAACAAAGGATACAGTTGTGGGCAAAGTAATAAGGAAAAGATAGCTGGGGATCTGGGAAGAAAAGTTCTTTAAACTGACTGAATGCACAATTATCGGTTAATATTTCTTTGAGGTTAGGCAAAAAGGTCTAAAGTCAGAAACTGTAGTTTTTCGTAAGATTAAATTGAAAATTGTTGATTGCTTTATCTAATTGAATTATTTATTAAAGAGCAAATGATAACGATTAGAAGCAGTTGTGTTAGACTAAAGTTATTGATACCAAACGAAGGAGTAAAAAAAATTTAGTTAAACCAAATCAAAAACTCAAAATGGTATTTTTTTACTTAAGACGTTTTCCTAGCGTCAAAGATTTAACGATAAGTAAATATTGATTTCTTTAACCAGCTTAAGACATTATTCCAAAACTGTAGAAATTTCCAGGTGTCTTTACTTCAGTTTCTTGGAGGAGCACAAACCGCTTGGCGTTGCCCTTCTGGGTGCGGATAAGGTTTTAAGCTTCTAGGACCTATACTTGGCATATTTTTTGGTGGGATATGGACTGGTTTTTGATTAGTCCTATTCGAGGACCACGTGGTGGCTGTTTTTTGAACACAAATTGCAGCAAGGGAGATTGATTTTCGCCTATGCTGTTGCTTTACAAGAGAAGCTGACTTGCACATAAGCAAGAGGTATTGACATAGTCCAGACTGCTACGTATATCTGTATATTTCCAGCTGTGTGTGAGTTTTCCTTAGATAGTGATTTTGGAAAGCGCATTGCTTTTACACGATGTCAAGACCAGAGAGGGAAAAAACCGGCAATGGCAAAGTCTAATGTTAATATTGAAGATAGCTGTCAAACCGTTCTCCTTCGGGGGGTTGTCCGTAGCCGATTTAAGAAGCGCCGTGTAGCTCAGGATTGTATGGAGCCTAAAATAGACAGATCTCATAAAAATTGCAGCTGGCCAGTCACCTCTGTTACGGGTGAAATCAGTAGATACCAAAATTTTGTAGTTGTTGGACTGATTGTTAGTGAGTCAGAGATCAGCAATGAATCGCTTTTTCGCTACTCATACTGACTCATGAAATTTTAAGTATAAGTGAGTAGAACTCATTTAAACTCAACTACTCTGATTCACTCATACTCACACATTTAAAAATGACCTCAATTTGATTTGTAATTTCAGGAAAATACTTATAATACTCACATTGATTCAGCTCATTTAACTCATCCAAGTATATTTACAAGTTTAGTCATTTAACAGTTTCTAACTAGTATAAAATGTATAAAAATATAAAAAAGCATAAAATTGTAAGTTTATACAGAAACATTTTGGGGAAATTACATTTTTTTATTATTATTGATATTTATGCACATTGAGTTCTGTTGAATCTAAATCAACCACTACATAAATGTTCTAAGTATGAGTACTATGAGTAAAATGAAACTTCTGAGTGAATATGAGTTTCGATCGAATTACAATAAGTATGAGTGCGTATAAGTACAAGAAATTATGAGTCATGATTCGGCTCTACTCACTTTTTCACTACTCATTGCTGATCTCTGTAGTGAGTATCCTTCAGTTCTCATGTGGTGCACACCCAAACCGCGGTCGCGGAGATCTTAGAAATGGTAGGTTAGGGTGTGATTTTTTTACCAAATCTAAAGGCGAAGCTTGTCCTATTAGCGAATGTATCTGTGTACTGTTGCTATTCAACAAAACATGCTTTGCTTTGGAGATTTGATAGCTGCAACTCTTAAAGAAGAGGTTAGTGCGTAATCTAGGTAGCCATATACGCACACTAACGTTTCTGGAGTCAGATACTCACGTTAATTTAAAACGTGCTATAAAAACTTTTTTATTTCCATTTAAAAATTTTTGTTAACAAAAAAGTTACTTTCAATTTCCTCCTGCTATTATTAAATTTTGCTACGCAATTTTTTATACAGGTTTTTTTTCATTTTCGAACATAAAACTTTTCAATCAATGATTTCATATTACTTTTATTAATGTTGCAAGAAGTGGTGTGGCATCTTCAAGTTTTTGGCATATCCTTGATATGTTGACAATTTAGACGCAATAAACAAAATACGTCAACATTTCCAAGTTTCTATGGTATCTTTTCATGTTTGTGAATCATTTAAATAGTTTTCCTTCAACTTTTTTTCACATAATGACGCATATTGTTGGGTCTATTTTTATGATGTATGGAATATTATATTTGAGTCGTGTAACCGCCTGTCTAACTGTCTAGTATCTGCGTCACATAAAAAATAGAATTGTTTTAATACTGAATATGGTTATGGAAAGAGGGATACGTAATAAAGCAAACTTCGACGTAAAATGTTGATGACAATGATAAAAATATTATTTATTTAATATGATTTTTCGTGAGCAACAAAAATTTATAGTTAATATAAGGATTATTTTCGAAAGTTTAATTAATGAAATTTTGTTATTTCCAGAAGATTTTCAATCTACAGCTTTTTCCCGAAGATGTCAATACCGCGCTACCTGGTAAAATATCTAGACCCACTTACGAAAATATAGACATATTAAGACAGATATCTAAGAAAAAGTTTATTTACAGATCTTTACAGCCTTAGAAAAGTATCACTATCGAAACCTACCGAATTCATTAATGCTATTGCATGGTTCGTGAAAACAATGAAAAGCAGGGTAAGATACATAAACTTGCACAAGAAAAAGAGGAAGCGCTCTCTCTTAATTCTTTTCTTATTAGCAAAAAACTATCTCAGATGGCAGTGTTGGGTGTACAATTATTGGTCACAGATTGAAGATAAAAAAGTACCTCAAAAGGTATTAATTTTATCGGGTTTTTGCTTTTATCGGTTAATTAACCGAGGGTTTGGTTTTATCGTTTAATAATCGGTTAATTTTGTTATTGATCGGTTAACCGATTAATAAAGTTTTTTTTTATAAATTAAGTAATTTCAATATATAAAAATGCATTAATTATTTGGAGTTTATTAAAAAAAAAAAAAAAACAATAACATAACAAACATAACAATTCTTGAACTAAAACGAGCAAAAAAAAATTATTAATAAATATGTAATAAATATTTTTTAATTCAAATATATTATATTATTAATTAAAAAATAAACTGAAAGATCATTTTATCATTTTAAATATTATTTCAATAGTTTAAGAAGATCTTATAATATAATCTTTTAGACAAATAATTTGGTTTCAATGTTTACGATTTGAGAGATTATTTTCTTTAGTTTTGACTAAGAAAAAATTTCATTTAAAATTTATTTATCGTAGATGTTGGAGAAATCAAAAGCAATCCATATTACAGAATATCTACTTTCTCAGTCCTTTTCCTGGATTTCTTTTACAAAATTTTAAATTTTTAACACTTCTAATTGTTTCGGTTAATTCTGTCAAAAGATTGATATGAGAAGATATGAGAAGAAACAAATAACTAAACGCCTACAAATAAAAAGTACGTGAAACAAAAAGGTGTTGACAGCAAACACTTATTTAAAATGAAGATCACTGACCTGTCTGTATGAAAAAATAGTTTCTAAACACATACCTTTTGTATATGAGACTAGACAAATAATTAAAAACATAAAAAAAAAATATGTTTAATACTATAAAAAATTAAGGGGGTTATTTTGTAAATCCCTTCACCTTGCGTTGAAAAATTTTTCATATAAAATTTTTTGAATTTTTAAAAATTTGTATTAAATTATTTTTAAGGTGAGGTGAAGTGTTTTACAAAATAACCCCTTAAAAATTTTGTTACATCGGTTAAAAAACTGAAAAACTGTGTTAAAAAACTGAAACTAACGGGTTTAATCGTTAATCGAAAATAGCCAATTTTTAATTAGATGATCAGTTAATCGGGTAGCAATTAATCGGTTAACAGATTAAATGTTAACCAAATGAATACCCTAGTACCTCACGACAAAAGCGGTAGTTTGACGACCCAAGGATACCCGTGATAAATTAAAATAAAGGACAATTACTTGAGATAGAAAACCGCATTGTGGAAAAACTAACGATTCGCACAATTTTCCCTTTAAAATATCCCTACTTAGAAGCCCTTGAAAGGACCGCAGATCGAATAAAGATGGCAGAGTTAAATTAAAACCTTCTCCATAAATCTTACAGAACTTAAATGTCTCAGATGTAACGAAAAATTTTATTGGAAACATGATAAGATTCCAGACTACATACATATTGCTACATAATGGCTACCTGATACTGAAAAGCAGACTAAGGAATGAGTTTAACATTCGGCAATTGTGCTAAACTCCGTACGATTAAGAATACGAAAATTACAGAATACAAAATTTATTGTGTTCCGAAAACTGAATGACTTAAAACGATGCCCGTTTAGGTATTCACAGAATAGTTTATAAACTTTTATTTTATTAGTAAATACAAATACCCCTAGAGTAGAATTTTATTGACAGACTGTTCAAATAATAAGTGGGTATCCGAAAATGGTAGTATCGGCTCATTGTATGCATTAAAATGTTTACTTTACTGAGTCTATGGAGATATTTGTAGAACAAATTAATACAGTGGAATCTCTTATGACACGACACCTAAGGTACCATTGAAATTTGTCCGTACAAGGGGAATTTTTTCTCAATAGAACTTAATGTTTCCTTAGAGAACGCTGTCGGGACCAGGCAACACTGTCCGTTGAAAGGGAATTCCTAAGCGGAAACGTGTCCATTATACTAGATTACATTGTATATAATCTTTGATTTGATATAGACCGTGTATATCATCTGATTATTAAAGTCAACTTATTTTCAACTTAGAACATTGCAATGCAGGAAATTTCAAGCCAGCTTGTATGATGTATGATTCCAAATAATCATTACCACCACCATCACCATCCATCCATCCTCAAACACCAAAAAAAAATAACTCCACCTTTTGGTAGGCCTTTTTTATTTTTTTTAAATTTTTCTCAGGCAAATTTTCATAAATTAACAGAAAAAATCCTTAAAAATTACCAAAATAAAATTTTTTAAAATGTTCTGTGTTAGAAAAATGTTAAAAAAAAAGTTTAACAATAGCCAGCTAAATGGAGAGGGGTGGAGAGGAGAAGCTTATAAAAAAATAAATATGGAAATATGTATAGGAATCCCTGATTACCTGGAACACAAGTTATCAAATAAATGTGAAAAAGTCATAAGCAAAAGTTTTCAAAGAAATAAAAACAATACCTTAAAATAAATTCAAAACGATTTTAAAGACCACGTTTGTTTTGCTTAAAATCATATTTTCTAAAAAACAATAACATAAATACAAGAAATTCTTAAGATAATTTTAAGTTCCATAGCCTGTGTATATCATCATGTCAGGTTCAGGCTGCGTATAAAGCCTATCACCCTGCCGGGTGAAAGATCGTAGATTTCTGTTGGGCCCATCATTTGCCCCACTAAAAATTTCCAAAACTATCGACTAGAATACACATTTAAGTCTCTGTTGCTATTGACGGAAGCCTTTTTATAATTTTTTATAAATTGATTTTTTATTCATGCATACAAGCAAATTTACATTAAAGTACATCGACCTACAACTTACACCAATCATCAACTTTAAATTAGCTTTTAAGAAGGCTAGATGACTCTCGGCATGTATGCCTGTCATTCAATTGACAGTTCATACAAATTTCACAGTTATATAAGGTCATTTTACTACCTCAGTTTTTGGAAGCAGCGGCTTAACACGTAAATTGTAAATTTACGACAACAATGAGTTCAAAGAGTTACAAATAAACACCCGCACTTTTGAGTAAATAATTTCTTGATTTTGAAAGTGCGAGTGAATAAAAAACTCTTTAGCTTACTTGGCTTTTTATTTTTATTTAAAAAAAAATATACAATAAAACGCATTCATTTTGAATGGGGCTTAAAACGGTGCCGTTATCAATTACATGGTGACTTTTATTCATGAACTTCAAAATAATAAAAAAAAGTAACCGAAACGAACGTGCGTGAGGAGTCTTCTATTTCAGATTTCTGAGGTTTTTTTTAGTCAAATACAATATTTTCTGTTCGAAAATATTTTTGGAATGAATTATGAGTTAGAAACATGCACCAGCCATGCAACAACGATGATTATCATAATGATGATGATGACGTTGAGGTTGTACGTACATAAGTACGCATGCATGCATCTGTGTGAGTGCTATACGTTTTTATTATTATTCGAGTTACAAAGGGGTACTGAAATTATGCTGCTTTGGTACTAAATCACAATAATGAATTTAAGTGCATTTCCGTATTAAAGTGATGTGAGTTGTTTTGTACAAATTACTTGAGACTTTTTTTCTCCAAACAAATTACCAGAGATATTTAAACGGTTTTTTTTGTTTTGTTATTATAAATAAAAGAAATTAGTTAAAGTCACGTTTATGTTATTTTTTCACTCTCTTCTTGGATCTTTTTTTTTTTTGATGGATATAATGAAGTTGAAATAAAAAAAATTAAAAATGCGATTAGATATGACAAATATTAAAATCGGTTTTAAGAAAAAAAATTTTTAAATTTGAGAAAAAAGATAAATAACACTGGTCGTCATAAAACAAAAAAAAAGTCGGGAGCAAGAGCCAGGTTATGTAATATTAATTGACTTTAGCGTGCTGAACTAAAATTATTTTATGAATCCAAATCAGCTTATAAAGATTTTAAGGCGCTATACTCAAATCCGTTTAAAATTTGTTTCTAACACGTCTTGTTTTTTTATGGAAGGGAATAATATTTCCCCCGAAATAATGCGGTGCTGCTTATATATTTCATCATAACTTGAGAACGATTTGTCCGCTTTTGATCAAAACACTACCAAATGATTACGATTAATTAAATTTAATATAATAAAATTTCCTTTAACTCATTTAAATTACATTTGTTTATATTTTCAGCTGTTTCAGGGTTATTCTGAAATAAGTTTTGTTTTTAATACAAAATAAGTACAACTTTTTGTTTTTAAAAATTCATAAAAAATTATTAAGGCAAAATTAGCCATATATCATTAATACAGCTCGACAAATGTTAATTTTAATCATTATTATGGGCATGACTAATAATATTTGGGAATGGTAAATCGATTTCGATTTTAATCGAAAATCGAAATAAAAAATCGATTTTTCGCAATCGAATTTACGTATGCGATTTTATACTGAAATCGATCATTGGGCTTTTAAGATCGATTTTTTTATTTTTATCAAAATTTTGGCAATTCCTTATTTTAATCTCTATAAAACCGATAAATTATGTGCATTAACTGTACAACTTGAAATTTTTTTCGAGCGTACATACGTGTGTCTGTATTTTTACGCAGTTTGCCAAGTTTGGAGGATAAAAAAAATAAGTGTTTACTAGGGCTTCCAATGGAGGATAACAAAAATACGTGTTTATTAAGGCTTCCAATCGAGAAATCCCGATCCCCGGGATTTCTGATTTGCAATCCTGGGATTTTCGGGATCCCGATTTTTTTCTACGCGTATTTAAATTAAAATTTTAAATATTTACAAACAATTCTATTAACGAGTGTTGAGTGCGAAAGATGTTTTTCAACTGCATCAAATCTTGACAACAAAATTCCTTCGTGTTTAGCAGATAAAACATTGGATGCTTTAATATTCTTAAGAAACTACTTAAACTTAGTATTACGCTTAATAGTACGCGACTTTGAAAAATGTACATTAGAGCGACTCAAAAAAAAAAAATGATTTTGTTACCCCTCTGAAAATAAAGGTTGATATGTTTTATGATGATTCCCAAAATATTTTAATTCTAGCGTTGACCATCCGTGAGCAGGACCATTTTTAAAAAAGGTCTTTTTTCAGTTTTTCGAATTTTTTTGTACTTTGCTCCAAGACGACATAAATAAAATTTGGTATCATCGATAAAGAGTTTATGAAGCAGCATCCAATGGTATATAAAACTTGACCACTTCCGACCTACTTATTGAGATATTTAACTAAATACATATTTTCGTTTCGGGTTTTCATACAAATTCTACGTATGTGGAAGTCATGTCCTGCCTTTCAAATTGAATCTGTTTTAAAATAATGTTAATTTACTTTTTTTTGTAATTATTCACATAAAACGCGAAAATCGCGATATATTTTATCTTTTTTTCATATATAGGCAATATGGGTATACAATTTTTTCATTTCTCAATTTATCAATATGTGAAAAATACAATAAAAAAATATAAAATTGATAAAAAAAAATACGTAGAATTTGTATGAAAACCCGAAACGAAAATATGTATGTATTTAGTTAAATATCTCAATAAGTAGGTCGCAAGTGGTAAAGTTTTATATACCATTGGATGCTGTTTCAAAAGCCCTTTGCGATGATGATAAATTTTATTTATGTATGTTGTCTTGGAGCAAAGTACAAAAAAATTCGAAAAACTGAAAAAAATACCTTTTTTTTTTTGGTTGAAATTGCCCACTTGTCTTTTTAAAATATATTTGGACAATTTTAAAAAAACATTTAGAAAATTTTGAGCTACATTTGTAAAATTTTTAAACACATTTATATAATTTTGAAATATATGGACAATTTAAAAATACATATGAAAATTTTAAATTGTATTTAAAAATTTGAAATATTATTTTGACAATTTAAAAATACATTTAGAAAAAATATATTTGGAAATGGTGTTTTTTACTCAGTGTTGCCAATGAAGAATTCCGAAATTACACATGACTGTTTCCCAAATAACACACACAAAAGAAAAAAAACAAGTATCAATTAGTCCCGCATTACCTAATTAATATTTCATGTTTGCAATCAAATCGTTATATATTTTCAAAAAATTAAAAGCTTACAGATTGCTGAAGTTAGAAAGGAGTGGTTGTTAATTTATAACGACACATCTCCACGTACAATATTTATTTCCGAACATAAGCTCTGTTCCAGATGCATAACGAAACACTCCGAACTTGCACAAAGTTACCCAAAAGCGTTCCACATAACCATTTTTGTGCATTTAAGAGAGTAATTGAGAGAGTATTTTTTTTCATTTCCTGTACAAATTTGCACGAACTTTTTCTTTGGGTAAGTTCGGACAAGAATAAACAATCAGCTGTTTTTGTTTACATATGAAACTGAAAAATTAATCAGGAAATTTACAAGCAAAAGAAAAAGTTCAGGTTTCATTAAAAAATATATAAGAAAGCAAAATGTTAAATTTTAATGAAAAAATTAAAGTTATAAATACATTATTGCATACATATTTCCCTTAATTTTTAATATAAAAGAAAACAAAATATAAAAAATGACAATGATGCAAATATGTCGGTTTTATAATGTTATGACTCTAAAATTACTTAAATAGATCTTAATTTGAAAAGTAAGCATCATTCGTATTTGAAGAAGTGCAAAAATGGTTTTTTGCGTTCCAGTAATATTGGGTAGTTTTGGCAAATTCAGAGAGTAATTTTCATTTTACTCTCATTAGTCCGAACTTGCCCGAGATCTTGTGGAACACGCCTATAAGCAACGTCGAAAGAATAACAGAACAAGAAGGATTATGTTCAAGCTTCAGCAGCATACATTTTTTAAATTCGCTCCGACCCCAAATATGATGGGGAAAAGATTGTTATAGATTAATGTCATACCTATGTATCGGGAACGCATTGCTGTAGAAATTGAGTCAGATTGATAGTCAGATGAGCAAAAAAAAAACACTACTGACTCTAGTTTTTATCCATAAATCTCTCATTTTTACCATAAGCCTTCACTTTTTTAAGTCTTCCTATTATCTAGGAACTTTATTTTTTTATTTGCACCTTAAATTAACTTAGTATAAGGCTAGTAAAATTAACATAATCAGTTTATAAATGCCCGAGTTCTTCACTAAAAAAAAGAATAAAAATGGTATTTGCACAATAGCGTCCATACCATATGAGCTAGAAGGAGTAAATTTGGCGCACATATTTCTTTAATATGAGGATTATATGAATATGAATATTGAAAATGAGCCAAATCATTTTTTTACTTGGCCCCAAGCAAGTGTTCTTCGAAACTAAGGGTACGATAGGTTGATCAAAGTGAGCTCGAATATTCTCGAATATTATTTCGCCTAGCGCCCATACAGATATGAAAATAATCAACCTGAAAGAAATAATAATTAAATTAAATTTGACAGAAATTATTCACAACATTTTTTTTGTTTTTTTTTTGCAATAAATGTGTCTGCGGTCTACACATCAATTATCTGAGTGATTTTAGGGAGGGCTTTATAAAGGACCTTTGTTTAATTCTGGACCAACCAAAAGAAAATTGACACGACAGAGCAGCTATCGTCATTTATAAGGAAGTTATAGCATTAAAAGCTTTTTCGGGAGTAGTAGTTTTTGAATGGGAGCTATGGTCCAACATATAACATTTCCAATAAAATTTGGTAAGATGATTTAGATTGCAAAAAAATAATTTTGGACTAAATTTAATCCAAATACCAACAAAATATTTTTTCAATATTAAAAATAAAGACCTTATTTCAGAAAGAAGCTTGTATGGGGGGCCTAGGTGAAATTATAATGACTTTGTCTGTTTGACAATTGAAACGTATGTTCCTACCAAATTTCATCAAATTATCTCCAAAATTGCGGCCTGTACTTTGCGCAAAAGGTTCACATGGACAGCCATCCAGCCGGACATCGTAAGATTGATTCAAAAAGTGTTTTTGGATCGCTATACTAAAAGGTTGGTCTAGAACCAAAATTTCATCGGGTTACAAACATCTGTACAAACGAATAACACCCTCTCCACAATTGTGGTGTCGGTATAATTATTTTAAATTGTTAAGTATTGAATAGTTTTTAAAGAAAGTTTGCGTTAGTGCGTGGTTATAAAATATTAATCGCGCACGCAAATTTTTTTATTGAAATCGCGCTCACTCTTTCAAGCGTTATAAATATTTAAAGGTATTACTTGTAATTTACGCGTGGCACGAAAAACTCACGTGTACATCTTAAATCGTAATTAACTAATTTCCTTTCGTTTATATTTTTAAATACCACTCAAATTTTTTTTTTTGTAACTGGGAAATCTCTTAATTATATTAACTTTTATTTTCAATGATCAACAAAAACTGAGCAATAATTATATTTAAAAAAAAACCAATGAAAATATTATGAAATATTCAACTCATTTTCTTATAAACTTAATTGTGTGCGTAAAATTAGGCGTAAAGTAAAAAAAACCGAGCCGGTTCTATTTAAATTTATGCAAATTTACAAAAAAATTTTGTTATCAGCAATTTTTTTTCTTAGTTCCTCTTAATAATGGCGTGGTTTAATAGATGAATAAGTAATGTTTTTTTTACAAATAATTAAATAAGTGGGTTGAATTCTAATCAAATTGCTAATTACTTTTGTATGTTTTTATTAGAATGGATTTTTGAGATCTAAGTTAATCTAGGATAGTTAATCTGCTGCCATTACTAAGTTTGTATACAAAATTTTGACGGAACAACTTAGTATTGCTTAAAATGTTGGTCACACATTTCGCCGGAAAAATCCAAGTTTCAGAGCATGTTTAACTAAGTTTAAACTTAATCCACATCTCAAAAACCCAGCCTTAGAATAGCATTTTGTACATTTAATTCGTATTTTTAACTCTTTAAACATTAAACATAAAAAATAAAAATAAAAAAGTGCTTGAAATATTTCTTCAAGTGTATACTGAGTAGGTGGCTGTTTTGGCGCAGTCGATTTTTTTCTGTTCAACATTTAGCCCACATTTTATTCTGTTATTTGTTTTAAAAATTAGAGTAAAACACAATTTTTTTGTACTATAAAATTTTAAATTTAAAACCTGTTTACTTTGTTTTTATAAATATATAAAGATTGATTGTATTTAATGACGTTGTGATTGAACCTTTCAAATTATTTTAAATTTTAATTTTATGGATTTGATCAATGAAATTAACGTTTAACTAATTATAAAGCTAAAAAATAAATAATATTATACAATATTTTGAAAAAAATTAATGGATTTGTTTGAAAAACATAATTAGCCGATGCTTGCAAAATGTTCAAATAAAAAAAAAAAAGATTGAGGAAATAGTTCAAGCTGTACATTTCTTTTGAAAGTCTACTAATTACCAAATATGCTAAGAAAGAATCACTTTTGTTAATAAATTTAATATTGGTAGAATAAATAAGTTTATGCAGTTTTTATATTATATACAAACAATTTTTCTTTTTGTAATTACAGTCAATAAATACGGAAGGGGATCAGTCAGTTACAGTCGTACCCATAGATTACATAGATGTGAAACTCGCTTGTCCTAAGTCTGTTGTCCAAAAAAACTTAAGTGATGAGAATGTGTTAGTAAAATTTTTATCATTGTGTTAGTATGAAATAAATATTCCCCACATTCCCAGCAAACACAAATAAAAGGTCTGAAAAATAATATCGATTTTATTTGAATTTTATTAAGAAATGCACAAAAAGTTCTCTTTTTTAAAAAAATGCTGTTAGTTCTGAATGAAATTTAACCATTTTGTAGCAATATATATTTCAGAATGGGTTTAATTAAATATCATTATTAATTTCACATCAAGCTTTACTGTTTGCTGGAAATATTTCACCAATTCAATGATATTTACCTAATTATATAAAACAGGTGAGAAAGCCGGCTACATAATACCCTACACCAAACACAAATATTCGAGAGTGTACCCTATTTGGGACTAATGTGCAATCATGGACGCGCCAAAACAAAACTATGTTATTAGTTTAAGATTCATGTACTTATACGAGTTCTTTATGCCGAATATTATCTAGATATCTACATCTGCATAAGATTTTTTGGAATGCGTTTGTATGGGACCTATGGCCAATTTTGGACCAACAAGTTATGACATTGAAGTTATCGCTAATAAATTTCATGTCAATACCATGACATGTGGTCAAATATAATCCGATTAAACAAAATTTTGTTAAACGATTAGATAAGGTTGGAATAAAATATTTTTGGGCCAAGTTCAATCAAAATACCAGGGAGGCTACTCTATATTGCGAAAGCTAAATGCCAACCTGGTACTCTCTATCACTTTCTCAAAATTGTTTGAAAATTAAACAATACTGGTAATAAAAATCAAAGATAGCGCAGATTCCAGTAATGAAATGGAAAAATATGTAAAAAAAATTTTAAATTGGAAAGTTTAAATAAAAGAAATAATGATGATTTGCGAAAAGAAAAAAATAAAAGGATGCGAAAGACAAATGCGGAAACGCATTTAAGAGTACCAATCACTAGATTTGTTACAATTTTCTTTCGCATCGCAATATGAAAAAGACTCTATTCTGGAAAGAAGTTTGTGTGGGGCGTTTGTGAAGCTATGGGCCGATTCTTGCTATTCGTCCATATAACAATTTAATAATTTGTATCAAACTTCATCAAATTGTCTCTAAAATTGTGAACTGTAATTTGCGTATAAAAGTTATACAACCAGACGGATAAACGGGCATCGTTAGGTATGCTAAAATAAGGGTCGAAAACCAATATTTTTATGTGTTACAGATAACAGCACAAACACTTAGTACCCTCTCCACGTATAGTGGAGTGAGTATACTTACTGGTTACCATAATTCCAGATGAGACTTTGGTCAACCGCTGTATGAGCTTGAGATATAGAATGCTGTTTACCCAGAGAGCCACGCCTAAAGAACAAAATCCTCAGCACGCATACGAACAACCCACAGAAACACTTAAAAACGCGAATGTGACTTGTTTTTCTTTTGAGTTTTGTACGTTTTAATATGATACGGAACCAGTGCCAAGGATAGTACGGAATAAAGCTTTAAGCATTGTTATAAATGCAATAAAATGCAAAAAAAAATTAACATTTCGTTTAAAAAATTTTAAAGAAACACATCCAAAAAATTTTGTCAAAAATTTGTTTTTTAATTGTTTATTGTTTTCAATAAATTTGTCAAAAAAATTGAGGTGAACTTTTACAAGTGTGTTGAATTCACACAGTTCCTATATGTGTGAAGAGATAAATATATTTTTTTTCAATTTTAAGGGAGTTTCATATCTATGTAATCTATGGTCGTACCAAAACAAGGCAGAAGTTTTCTTCCGCTTAGCTTTTACGCTGATGTAAATTTATCTTTCTTGTTTAATTGAACCCACAAAATAGAAATAAAACATGGAGTTAAAATCGCTGGATTGACAGAAAAATAGCTAAAATGTCATAATTAACTAAAAATAGCAACCAACTTCACTATTAAACACGCTGTCAAAATCGGATTTTAAAATTGCAAATCATTGACGCCGCGCTATTTGGGAATGTATCATACAAATTGTATGGGCATGAGAATTTTTGACAGCTAAACAATTTTTCAAGACTAACAAGTTCTATAAACGTTGTTTATAGTTGCTTGGATTAAATTCTAAGTTTAGCTTAATTGTCTTTTCTTCATCGCTGCGCAAAATGACTCCAGGAAATATGTTCCCAAAAAGAAAATGAAGAATGGCCCCAAAATTTTACATGAGACACAACAACACGCAATTTTTTTTTTTGTTTTGGGCACTTTTCAATTTTTTCGTTGGGGTGCTCTTGCATTTTAACTGAAATGAAAAATTGCCCCAATATCACGGAATGAAAAATGGCCTAAAAAAATCACAATTTTTAGTTTGGGGCTATTTTTCATTTACTAATATAAATTGAACATTTTAAGAAATGAAAAATGAACCCAAAAAATTTTATATAAATTTTGTAAAATTTTGTATAAAAATTCCTAGGAATAGTATTAACATCACAATTTCTTATAGAAAAGTGGAGAAAATTCATGCCGACTATGCAGAGATGCTTTAGTTAGCGAAACCGGTGTCTGTTATACTATAGAGAAGAAAATCCTTTTGCCCTGTTTATGGGTAATTTTTCATTAAAAATATACTGTTTTTTGCATTCGCCGTAAAGTTGAAAAGACTCCATGTAAGAGTTGTCAAAATTTCAAGCTGAACAGCATAGCGTTAAGAATCCAGTTTGAAAAGGATAAATTTAAAAATAAAGAGTTTGAGTTACAAAGAGAAAAAATTAAAGCTGAATTAGAACTGAAAATCATTTAATGTGAGACAAAATGGTGAACTCGTTAAAACTTGTGTACCTTTTATTTAAAAAACCAAAAAAAACAACTTTCGTTCACATCAATAAGAGTGTAATTCTTCATTATTCCAACCAAAAACATTCGGTAATTAATACCCTTAATATTTTTGTGAAAATATTGGATAATTACTACCCGATTAACTGATCGGTTAATTTAAAAGTGCTAAATTACACCGGTTAATTTCAGTCGATTAACCGATGTAACAAAATTTTTAATTTTTTGTAGTATTAATCATATTTTTCTGTGTTTTTTATTATTTGTTTCGTCTCATAGACAAAAGTTATGTATTTAGAAAATTTTTTTTCTAAAAACAAAGAAGGTGTTCGTTCAGTGATCTTAATTTTAAATAAGTGTTTGCTGTCATCAGCTTTTCGTTTTACGTACATATTTTTAAATGTAAACGTTAAGTTATTTGTTTCTTTTCATATCTTTTCAAATCAATCTTTTAACAAAATTAACCGAAACAATTAAAGTGTTAAAAATTTAAAACAGGACTCTAATGCCATAATGGAAAATTTTATATGATTAGAGAAATCCAGGAAAAGGACTGATAAATTAGATATTCTGTATTTTGGGTTACTTTTGATTTCACCAAAATCTACGATAAATTAAAGAATTCTTTCCAAATCAAGTTTTATCAAAACTAAAGAAAATTAACGCTTCAATCCTAAAAATAATTTAAGTCAAATTATTTGTCTAAAAAATTATTTTATACGATCTTCTTAAGCTTTTTAAATAAATATTCTTAAACTTACAGTTTATTTTTTAATTAATACATAATATGATTTTATTAAAAAATAAACATATACATATTATATATTTGTGAACTTTTTTTTTATTTGCTCGTTTAAGTTCAAGAGTTGTTTCTTTTGTCTTTTTTTTTACTAAATAACTCCAAATAATAAATAATTTCATCCATTTTTATATATTGAAGTTACTTAAAAAAAACTTTATTATTCGGTTAACCGATCAATAACAAAATTAGCCGATTAAACCAACACCTTGGCTAATTAATGGAGCGATTAACCGATTAAAGCAAAACCCCGATGAAATGAATACCCTAGTATGCATAATACATATAATATTTTTGAAATATTCCCAGCGGTAAATATTGAAAGGGCCGAAAGTGGCAGGCCTTTTTGAAGGTTCTATACTCCTTCCTAAAAGATTCGTTTGATATCCTGCCTTCAGAAGTGCATATGCCTTCTAAACTACATTTTTTTAAAGACCTTCGAAAATATTCAGTAGGTACACATTCGCGACTCTTTCGCTGAGGAAATTAGTGACCTTACTTACTCCCTTCTTTGGGAAGGGAATAAAATTGTTAAAGGGAGTGTGGAAGGGCTTGCTCCCTATGACAACCTGTGTAAAACTAAATAAGTATGGAATGTGGCGAGGAGGGCGTGTCTGCTAAGTAATGCCTTCTATTAGGCCACTTTACGTATTCTTGTTACCGCAGAGTTATATTACAGATTGGTATAGCATAGTACTATTCGCCATTAAAACCCATTTTGATTATATGCTCTCAATATCGAAAATCAAGTAAGTTTTTCGAGCATTCGACAAAATAAACAAATTAACTTTTTTCGCAGGAAAGACTAGGCTAAAAGGAAGGTAAGATGAAACTCTCCGTCCGCATTTTTGAATTAGTTCTTAAATGGTACACAAGTAAAAACTGATAATAATTTTAGTGTTTGGCAGCTCCGTCTAAACGTTTTTCGGTCAATGGTCATTTAAAATGAATCAATTCTTGCCTCAAAAGCGCGCATACCTTCGCTATGTGAACAAATATAAATGTATGTATGGTGATACTAAAACTAGTATTAGTTAATTGATGAAAGTGACAACATTTCTTTAGTTTTGCCAAGTCTTAATTAACAAATTATAAAAAAAACTCTTATCACTACAAATAAGGAACGTTCCAAATCACACATTTCTCAGATTTTTATTTTTTTTATAGTCACACTATAAGATTACATTGACATCCAATAACTGTAAATTATATTTAATTACCAAAAAAAAAAAACGTAAACGAAAAATAAATTTTAATTTTTTTTTTTTTTTTTTTTTGCTGATTCAATGTAATTCTTTAGAATCGTACCAAAAAAAGTTAAATCAAAATGTTAGTAAGAATTTTCGGAACAAAAAAAAAACACGAAAAAAATACAAGTCAAAAAAATAATCAAAACAAAGGCGGATATACATGAAACAACACCAAAAATAAAAAACCAGCCAGCCAGTGTATCAGTGTTGTCAGAATGTGGGATTAATCACCAAATTGGGGATTTGATTTTGAAGCGGGGATAAAAAATTTGATTTGGGGATTTTGTTGAATAATTTTTTGATTTTGGGAATTTTGCTTTTTGTAATAATTTAATTTTTTATGGCAACAAAGACATTAGGTGTGTTCAATTACTTTACTAGTGGAAACTTGCAACGGGAGAGTAAAATTACAATTTACCAGCAAAAACTAGCAAGTTAGGCATATCGACAGCATTCAGCTGGTAGATACGATATTATTTCTTCCTAAATTCAATTGTTTTGAAATTTTTGCTTTTAAGTTTAAGAAAAATAAATATTTAATTTTATTGAAACCCCTTTAATTAAAAAACTAAGAAAATTATTTATGTTTTATGAACGAAATCATGAAACAAGGTGGTTGAAAAATTCTTGCTAATAGACTTCACTTTCTCGTTGCAAGTTTTTTGAGTACGTGAACTTTTACTAGTAACAATTATTGAAAATAAGCAATAATTTTTAACAAAAAAAAAATAAGATTTTTATATCTAAAAAGTTTATTGCAACAAATATTAAAGCGTTTCCCAACAAATGTTAATTTTTTTAAGGACTTATAAACATTTTGCACCATATATAAAGGGTGGTCCAACCAAAATGCACGATGTTAATTGTGAGTCACGTTTTTAGTCCAACTTAATTTGACATTTTACTGTTTCAGTTTTTGACAAATTCCACCATGGAGAGGTACACAATTGAGCAGCGCGTTAAGATTGTTGAAGACTTTTATGAAAATGGGCGCTCAAATCAAAATGCATTTCGTGCACTTCGTGATTTGTTTGGTCAGCATCATCGATTAAATGTGTCTGCAAACAAGCAGAATTGCCGCATTTGGGCAAATGAAAATCCACGAGTGATTGTTGAAAAGCCGATGCATCCACAAAGAGTGAGTTTAGTCCGGTTAATAGTCTGGCGGAGTAATCGCGCCGTACTTCTTTGAAAATGAGGTAGGCCAATCAGTTACCGTGTCGGCCAAGCAGTTCTCTATCGCAAGCTTTTAACGGACTTCTTGTGTGCAGAAAATGTGTATATGTTTCTGGACGATATGTGGTTGACCCTGATAGCAATTTGGCCAAGTGATGTTAAGGCTGACATCACAGTGATGTAAAGTGTAATAAGGTGAAAAACGAAGCCACTTGTCATAGTACTGATGTCAAAATACATCACCGTTATAACGCCTTTTCTATTAGTATACAATTTTAAATTATTATATTTTGAAAGAAAAAAATCAATTAAGATTTTTTGATATTAAATTAATATTTTAATTAAAAATTTATTTTAAAAAAACTAAAATGTTAATTAAATAAAAATTCTGTTTTTAATTTTCTTTCAGCTTAAAAAATAATTGATTCAATTATCACATTAATTAAATTGAAATACTTTTCAAACAATTTTTTTTAATTAATAAAAAACTACTGATAATTTTTTTCTGTGTACATAAAATTTGTTGGCGTATTGAACCGGTAATACTGGACGTTTTCGGGTAAAGTTCCTTTTTTTGATAAAGTGTTCTATCAGCTATTTTTAACGGGTTTTCCTTATAAATATTATTTTGAAAATTTTTCTAAATCTTTTTAGAGATACAAAAAAAGTATACCCGAGTATACTTGCAACCTTTGTTAAACCTCAATATAGTTATTAAAGTGTAATATTGTTCGTAAGATTAGCTGCCGAGACTTTCGAATACTTTTTTACATTCGTTTTTCTAACTGCACATCTATGTATTTCAATTTTTTCTACTTGTTTGTACTTCGTTGTGATTTTGTCGTAATTTTCTTCCGAATATAATTGATAAATTGAAGTGAAAGATGCACATATTTATTGATATAACTTAAACAGAGTTTGAAACCAGTAATGATTGCAATGCTTCCAGGCATTTTTTTCACATCCTAATCTTGCTGCTTCAATAAAAGGAATCGACGAAAATCTTCTGCAAAATTGAGACCCCATTCTAAGAACTATGGCTTTTTATTATGCAGTTGATACAGAAGCATTCAGAAAACATATTAGTGAAAAAACTCAGCTATATTTTAATTTATATCCTTGGTACAACTTTCCTTCCAGCATACGTGCAATCTAAATTCATGATGATAAAATAAAAAAATCTGTATTTTTGTCCATTGGAATATTTTCAGAGGACGCCGTGGAGTCAAGAAATAAAGACTTCAGAAATTATAGCATTGACAACGAGGAATCTATTTAATACCTTACTCTATACTTCATTCCCCGTTATATCATAGATATCGCCAAAGACATCTCATAAACACGTTGATCGTCTCCCTCAAGCCTAATATATTAATCAAGAAGATTAAGAATCCGAAAGTGACTAAACGGGTCACATTAAAAATTATTTTTATTGCATTATTAAACTTGCTTAAATAAAATTAAATCTAAATTAATAGTGCTAATTTGTGTTTCATTTAATACTTATATTAGAAAAAAAATGCAGGCAGGGTACTTTTCCAAGCTTTCCCATGTTTTGCAATAGCAAAAAAGAGATAATTAAAGAAATAAAATAGAAAACTTATGCAGTTGTCGACTAAAAATTTATGGTTCTTATCTAAAACATGCGGCTCCCAATAAAAATAAAAATATAATAAAAATATTTGATAGCGTACATTCATCAATTTTTTTTTTTTTTTTTTTTTTTTTTGTGGACCAGATTATTATTGTGGAAGATATGAATTTTCCGTCAACTAAAAATTGTTTCGGTTAAATTGGTCTTACATATATAACAGCATGTAGCGTCCACTGTATTAAAAAAAAAAAAAACATAATTTTTAGCGAATCTTGTAGCCTACACTCTTGCTTATAATTCATCCATATATTTATTGTGGGTCAAATTATTAGTTTGGATGAAATGATATTTCCGCCGCTTTTCCAGTATGTTTTAGTGATAATAGCTGCGTTCGAGAACACAAAAGTTTTTTCTATTTTTTACTGAACTTTACTGCATTTTACTAAATTGCGTTCGCGTACGCAAACTACAGTAAATGAGAACACAAATTGAGAGCGTAAAGTGACAGTTTTTGTAAAACAAAAAAACATATGTTCCAAAAGGTAAACAAACAAAAGTAGCAAACAAAAGCCATACAAATTGTGAAAAATTGTTTAAAAAAAGAAAAGTTGAAATAAAACTAAAATAAAAACAAAAAATCAATTAATATTAATTAATTAAACTTGTTTGTGAAGAATTTATATGGCTAAATACCAACTTTTGAAACTTTGTTTTGTTATGTTAATTTTCTGGAGTTGTAAAAGTGTCAAGTACTCGGGTACTTAGAACAGCCCTTGTTTTTAAAGTTATCAATAGTAAAAAAAGTATTCGTGTACTATTGATCAAATTTAGCTGGACACAAATTAGCAAATTCAAAAACAAATAAAAAAAAAACCAAATATGAAAGATTACATAAAATAATTTGTTTGTATTTTCCAAAAATATTCGTGTTATTAAAAGTATTTAATCGAGTACCGACAAGAAAACGAGTTAAGTAGTCAAAAGTGTAAACTTTTTTCAACACTTTAATTATTTGCCATCAGCTGTTGCCTTTATTTTACGAAATTTTACAAATTTTGCGTTCGCGTACTTTTTTGGACAACAGCTTTTTGAGAGAGCAAATTTTTAAGTTTACTCATTTACTGCAATTTACTGTAAAAGTACTCAAACGCACCTAATAACATGAAAACAAAGTCATTTATTGAATAAACGTGTGAAAGAGTAAATTCTAAAATTGTTCTTTTTTAATTTTTACACAATAGTTAATCAAGTACTTTTTCAAAAATATTACTTCGTTCTGTGCCATCTAACAAGTTACGAAAATTTGGCCAAAAATAACAAAATTATACATGATCCGTTGGGCCTTCGAAAGTTACGAAAAATTTAAAAAATGTAACCAAACGGTATCACTGGTGGAAAGGTTAAAAATTTTTAAGTTTACTCATTTACTGCAATTAACTGTAAAAGTACTCAAACGCACCTAATAACATGAAAACAAAGTCATTTATTGAATAAACGTGTGAAAGAGTAAATTCTAAAATTGTTCTTTTTTAATTTTTACACAATAGTTAATCAAGTACTTTTTCAAAAATATTACTTCGTTCTGTGCCATCTAACAAGTTACGAAAATTTGGCCAAAAATAACAAAATTATACATGATCCGTTGGGCCTTCGAAAGTTACGAAAAATTTAATAAATGTAACCAAACGGTATCACTGGTGGAAAGGTTAAAAATAAAATAAAATAGCAGGGGAGACTAGAATGCAAAAAATATTAAATACAACTAAGTGAAGCCAAAAGAAACATGCATTTATCCCTTGAAGAAATTACACCATTTCCAAAAACAACTATATGGCTTTTTTTAAATTAAACTTAAACATAAGTAAATCATCAATTGAGACTTTTCTGAAAATGTATGGCGGCCGTACTTCAAAGATGTTTTTTTTTAACCTTCGTGCTCTCGACGTAAAAAAGTATAATAATAAAGCTTAAACAACTTTTAGAAGAAAAACTCTGGTATTCAAAGTACAATATGTTTCCATAAAACAAAGTTAATTAGTCACTGAGGCACGTTTCTTGTTTCTGCAAAAATTCAGACAGTTATAAATGATTCAAAAACTGAAGAGCCCACCCGGGTGGGCTTCGGTAGTGTGAAGGTTAACGTTAAAGACAAAACACTTTTGATAGGAAACATTTAATAAACTAAGGGCATAAAGACGATAAACATTCGTTTCAAACACAAAAAAATCTTGTTAAATCATATAGAGTAAAATAAACTTTAATTTAAAAGCATTAAAACACCACAATGAAATTAGATGCTACCAAAATTAATATTTGGTTAATATATTTTATATTCCTAGTAAGCTGTCATTTATTTAATTTTTTTTTTTTTTTTTTTTTTGTATTCTATAGAATGTTATGTTGTTCTAAACCTTAGGCATTTTTTATTGGCATACTACACGTTATCATAATAAATAAATAAATAAAACAAAAGCCGAAAGAATTCGAACGCCAATTTTACATATAAGAAATACTGATTCAACAACCGAAAAGAATGGGTCAAACCAACGAGAAGTCAAGTCAACATATTATTTTTTTCGGTGGTCGAGTTGTGAGATTTTTATATAAGCAAACTTTTTTACTAGCAATATTTTTAACAATCGGACCACAAAAGCAGTGTTGTTGTAGATTTTACTCACCTTCTATTAAATTCGCCTTGGTGCAAACCGTGCATTTTTACACTCCGCAAAGAGAGGTCAAAAATTTTATGAAAAGTTATGATGTTGAAAAATTTATTCGAAAACAATGTGTTAACCTAGCTTAAGCCCAACAACTTTGTAAAAATTATTCGAAATTTCCCGTCTCAAAATTCCCGGGAAATTGAAAATATTTTTCCTAGGAATTCCTAGTAAATTTTTCCAGAATAGAAAAACTAACTGCAACTGCTACTAAGATGTTGACTATATATGTACATATAACACATTTTTCTATTTTATAATACATTTTCTGAAAATTCCGTATTAAATTCCGGTAATTAAGAAGCCCTATTACTAACAAATTATAGGTACACTTTTGCATGAATTGCAAACAACTTTTATCCCATGGTAAAGCTAAACATCCAAGTGAAAGTCCAGCTTTCCCGCTAGGGGCCGTTTTTTTAAATTTATTTTAAATACCTTTAAAAATGTATCTTTTCTATTAGCAGTTTCTTTTTAGATACGAATGAAATATAAAAAAAAACAAGAATCAGCAAAAAAAATTTAGATTAAATTAAATCTATTAAAGTAAATATTTTGTACCCCTGCAAATAATATTGGACCACCTGATCCAATTTGATTAAATGGACTACTCCATGGACTGGTCCGATGTAATGCAAGCATGGACCATGTCATTGTTAAAAAGTGTTTGTAGTGAGACGACATGTCTTCGTTTTTTAACGACATGTTTTCGTTTTTAAACGAAGTTAAAACTAATCCTCTTGTGTATACAATGGAGTAGTTTTAAAACTACTCCTTTGTAATGCATAGCTGGGTTACGTGGTCCAGCCCAAGGACATCGCAATGTAAATTGGAGTATGTTTTAACATACATTTAGGTTAGGTATTGGAGTAGTCCTACTCCCTTATGGAGTAGTCCATACACGCATGTATAGTGTGTATGGGACCTATAAAAAAAAATAATTATATGTACCTATAAAAATGTTTTGTATTGCTGGATCAATTATAATATTACGTTGTGCTTTTGTCTTGCCTCTTCTTAATCCTTGTATTTATTGTATCTACATTGATCGTTATTTATTTATCCCTACAAAAAACGAGACTACTCCATAAAGGAGTAGGACTACTCCAATACCTACATCGGACTAGTCCATGGAGTAGTCTATTTAATCAAATTGGATCAGGTGGTCCAATATTATTTGCATGGATATATGTATGTATTTCGAACTTACAGTTCATCTTCAGGATCTAATTTATTTAATTGAGAAATGATTATTCATATAAAATAATATTAACTACATTTTAGAAACAAGTTTGTATGTCAAATATTTGTATATAAACAGTTTTTGAAAGCGAGTTCTTAATTACCTTAGGGCTATATTGTGAGATTTGGATCGCGATTAATTATAATGAATCTGTGGTTTTGATGGGTAACCACGTATGTCTATTTTTTTCTATTGCGACATGTTGATGCCATATTGCTTAATTTTAAACGCTCTTTACATAGGTTTTAAAATTTCGGAAAAAAATATGGACTAATTCCGCTTTTTTATTTAATGACCAATTTCAAGTTTTTCCGATTTTTTTATATAATGACCAATTTCAAAAAGTTCAATACCTAGCCCATAGTTCGATCTAGAATGTTTTTTCCGCTCTCCTGAAAAAGACATACGCGGAGCGGCGGTTACCCATGAAAACCACAGAAATGTTCACTATTTATCGCAACATTATTATCATTATTTTTCTGCTGTGCAGTTCGGTTGAAGTTAAAAAAACGCCGCGAGAAAACTTAAAATAGCCGGTTTAACTAGCTTGCTGGCTTTTTCATTAAAGCTAAAACTATACGAAAATATTATAATTTCTTATTTGTTTTTTTTTTCTTCTTTCTAACGAAGGTATCACGAATATACCTATATCACGAAGTATGCTAAACGTTCAATATTTATCACGTGGATCACATAAAATTAGGATATTCTGATATATTGATCGTGATCCAGTTGTACAGGCTACACGTTCAATAAATATGGCGATACTGATTCGGGGTCAATATATATTGAACGTCTATCAGGGCTCTATGAAAAAAAAATGTACCTATAAAAAAAGATTATTTCTCAACATTTTAAAATGCCAACTAAAACGGAATACAAAGCTATACTTACATCGGTAAATAGGTACATAGGTACATAGGTACATATTTTTAGGACCCGTAGGTAAATAGGTAGTTTTTTTTTCTTTGATTTTTAAAGGAAAAATGCAACCAAACTAAAATACTGGAAACAGTATTTTATTTTTAGCAACTCACAAAACAATGATAAATTTAAGGTAATTTAAGTCAACCAAAAACAAAAAATACAAACCTGGTTTAGTAGTAGAAAAAAATGTTCGGCCAAAAAATCCGTTGATGATTTAAAATGTCATGATGATGCCAACAAAAGAATCCCAAAAAAAATTGTGGTTGTTGTTGATTATTTTTTTTAACAATCAAGTTTTATTACTTTTTTAATTTTTTATAAATTTTAAAAATTCAAGAAACGGCACTATGTAGGTATCAGTTTACACATTAACGAATTTAAATGTAGTAGGTATGTTTAATGATTAAACTTACAATTGCATATTATCGCCAATAAATTTTAAAAAACAATGAATCAAAACTATTTATTTATCATTTACAATACATAATATAAATTATTTATGGCGGTTTTATTAATACATTTTTTTTCTCACACACATCCAAACAGGCTCATTAAAACCCCTCTGTACTAAATAAATAGCAACAACAAATTTTATTCAAGACAGAAGATTCGTTTTTGCTGTAAACAATTAAACAGACTGTCTAGAAGACAATCAGACAGACAGTCAGATGTTGTTGATACCTGGTCAATTTTTTTATAAACAAATGGAGAAAAAACACACTGTTGCTTGTTCTATTGTTGCTTTTTTCTTATTTTCAGTTTATGTTGTTTGGTTTTTGAACACAAGGGAAGCAAAATGTAAACAATTCTTATTTGAAATTCGGTTTTTTTTCTTTTAGAATCTAATAGAGAGGTTTTGTCTTAGGACAATTTTATGCACTTTTAAGGCAAATATTTTTTGTTATAAAACCACCAAAACACAACAAAAAACCACTCAAATTTTTGCGCGTTTAACTTTTAATAGTTTTTTCCCGTTTTTTCTGTACGTTTTTGTTCGTATGACAATGAAATATAGAAATGTATTTATTTTTTATAATGCATAGGTACTTAAATTATTATTTAATTAAACTACATAATTATTTTGTAATGCCAATGTTTTTTTTAGCTCTTTAATAGTTTATAATAATTTTTCGGAAGACAGAGCATTTAATTATATGTAATAGAAAAACACAACCTCACATAAACAAGTCTAAAATTTAACTAAACAGCGGAGTTTTTGTTTACTACGCGCATTTTGTTGCAACAAAATAGCAGCGTAAAAGGAAATCACAATAAACAAAAGAGAAACAGAAACAGGGAGCACAACAAAGCAAAAAGGCTGCCATATTTTCAAAGAGAAGTTTTTAATTTTGTTTTGCTAAATATTCAAAAAGTTTAAGTAATAGATTTTAAATTAGTGTATTAATTATTAATAAAAAAAAAAAGATTTAAGTTATATATTCTTTTAATTACAATTTATTTCTTGATTTCTAATTGACTTAAAACTTCGTAAATGTGGATTGTATTTGTCAGTGCTACCATATGCGGTTTACATTGTTAAAGTAGGGAAATTTGTGTTGGAAAAATTCTCTTTGTCATTAAATTCCCTGCCGCTTTCAAAATAAGACCGTTAATTTAAACAGTTTTCTGAATCAGTATGACCAGATCTTAAAATTTTTCTGATAAGTCTGGTATTAGAAAAGGCAAAACAATACTAAATATTAGCTGCGTTCGAGAACACAAAAGTTTTTACTATGTTTTACTGAACTTTACTGCATTTTACTACGTTGCGTTCGCGTACACAAAATACAGTAAATGAGAACACAAATTGAGAGCGTAAAGTGACAGTTCTTGACTGAGTACTTACAAATTTTTACTGCAGAAATTTTTGCAGTAAAATTTAGTAAAACAAAAAACACATGTTTCAAAAGGTAAACAAACAAAAGGCATACAAATTATGAAAAAATTGTTTAAAAAAAGAAATGTTGAAATAAAACTAAAATAAAAACAAAAAATTAATAAACATTAATTAATTAAACTTGTTTTTGAAGAACTTATATGGCTAAATACCAACTTTTGAAACTTTGTTTTGTTATGTTAATTTTTTGGAGTTGTAAAAGTGTCAAGTACTCGGGTACTTAGAACAGCCGTTGTTTTTAAAGTTATCAATAGTGAAAAAAGTATTCGTGTACTATTGATCAAATTTAGCCGGACACGAATTAGCAAATTCAAATAAAATAAAAAACAAACAAACATGAAAGATTACATAAAATAATTTGTTTGTATTTTCCAAAAATATTCGTGTTATAAAAAGTATTTAATCGAGTACCGATAAGAAAACGAGTTAAGTAGTCAAAAGTGTAAACATTTTTCAACACCTTAATTATTTGCCATCAGCTGTTGCTTTTATTTTACGAATTTTTACAAATTTTGCGTTCGCGTATTTTTTTGGACAACAGCTTTTTGTGAGAGCAAATTTTTAAGTTTACTCATTTACTGCATTTTACTGTAAAAGTACTTAAACGCACCTATTTTTATAAAACAAAATAATATACAGAAAAAAAAATTTACAGAATGTGCAGACTTTTTTTATTAATTCGCAAATGTCAAAGAATTGACTATCAAATTTGGTCTTTGGGTTTATGGTCTTACTTGTATAATATTTTTAGCTTTTCTAAAGTATTTGGAAAAAGTTTCCTGACGAGCTGGCCTAAGCAACCAGCGAAATGCGCATAGAAACTAGCTTTCCCACAACAATAAATTTCAGTGTTTTTTTTATCATAAATTGGGATTATTAGCACATCATTAATAAATGAATTAATTAATAAATATTTCATTCCCGAAAATAATTTTTGGTGGTTTATGTTGAACATTATTTCTTCAAAATATTTCTGAACAATTATTTCGCAATATATGAGTGTTTGTGCACATAAGTGTTCTTGAGATCTACACATGGTCATATAAGGGGTAAAGAAACAATGGTAGATATCTCCATGTTAGTATTTTTTTTTAATAAATAACAGACGCACAGTGTGACTTTTGTTACTTTTAAGGCCGTGTCAGATACAACTTTGACGCTTTGCGTGACGTTTCTACCTTCGGCAGAAAAATGCAAAGCAAAAGGTGTATGACACAATGGAAACTTTGACAACACTCACGCATTGCTTGTTTACTTATAAAAGCGGTTGGTAATTTGTACATTTAATTATTTGTTACAAAAATTAAAGTTAAAAATTTAATTGGACGGTTTTTTGGAATTGAATTTGGCAAAAAAAAATAAAAAAAAACGGCCAACAGAAATATTAAAACAACGATAGACACACAAAACATATGTTACGCCTACAAACCACATACTACACTCAACTCTATTTTTTCTAAAATTAAAATGCCTGTAGAAAAACAACAACAAAACAACGTTGTGTACGAAATAGCATGTAAGGGAAATGACGAACAAAAATGTGATTTAATTTATATTGGAACAACAAAAAGAAATTTACAAACAAGAATGTATGAACACAAAAATGACATAGATAAACATAAGGAATCAACAGCTTTGTCAAAACATATGATTTGCGAAAAGCATAAACCTGACTTTGACAGAATAAAAATATTAGACGTAGAAGCAAAACAGAAAAAACGTTTCACAATAGAAAGCTTACGTATACAACAAAACATTGACAGAACAATGAATTTAAAGGAAGACACAAATAATATAAGTTTAAGCTACAGAGTTGCAATAAAATAGAAAAGATAAGCTGTGATATTAATTTAAGTTGTGTGTTTAAATGTTTTATGTAAGCTGTGTAACATTCAATGTATAATTTAATGTGAAAAACTACTTAGTAATTGTAAGTTTATTTATTTTGTTGTTTTATAATTTTGTAATAATATATTGTTTTTTATTAAAAAAATATTAAATAGACAACCCCTGAAGATGTCAACAAATAATTGACGAAACGTTGGGAGAAACATGTAAAAAAGGTTTTTTATTTACATTAATATATTAGGCCTAATTAGCTTAACAAAAACTTATATATAATATCCAAACAACTTGGCCAAAAAAATAACAAACATACTTTAGAAAATTATACGAAATTACTTTAAGTTCTAGATGTTTTTCAAAATATCGCAGAAAGGAGCAAAAAGAAGCAAAAACTTATTGCTGAATCTGAAAATAGATATATAAACCTTCAATCTCCATATAATCACTTAACAGAATTCTACAGAATCATGCAAGTTTTTCTCTATCGAAAAACAACCATTTTTGGAAATCACTAAATTTTTAGTGATTGCATATTTTCTTTGATTAAAAATTAAAATAATAACGTTAAAGCTTCAGAAACTTACCAGTCTTTATAGAAAAGGTTCCAACTTAATTAAAGGAAAAAGACTTTTGTAAAAATATTTTGCCAAACAAAAGTAATGTCACCGCAAAGTTCAACAAAACATGAAAACTATAAACAGATTTACTACACTTACTACACTTGTCAGAGTGGCACAAGTTTGATAACTGTTATCATGTTAATTGTTGTTCTTTTTATTTGTTTTGAGTACATATTCGTCATAGTTGTACATTTTACTATTACATAGCATAAAATTAATAAAATCGGAGAACATTTTTTATTTTTATTTTGGCATCCTAAAAGTAACAAAAGTCACACTGTGAGACGCCTTTATCTTCATAGATGTTTGCATTGGTTATATAAAAATGTTTTGTTTAATAGTACAAACCAATAATAAAAAGTTATAAAGCAATTTTGAAACAGGTCCACTCCGTGGTTAATAAATAAATCCAATAAGAAAATTGGAGATTGTTGTGTCGGTTTTGATCAAATAGGCGTTCCCACATTCAACGTAATCGAATATGAATAAAAATTTACTAATTTTTTCCTTTTTTGTTGGGATTTTTTTTCTTCTTTATTCATGTAGTGATTTTCATCTACTTTACAAACACTTACCTTACGTTCAGACTAATGAAATATTTGACGAAAATATTTGTTCTGATATTTGCTGCAAACTGTGTGAAACAAAAAAAATATTTTGTTTTATGTTCAAACTGAGCTCAAATATTTGACAATTTTTGTTTGATGAAACAGTTGGCAAACAGTGTTAAATAAAATAAATTAATTCATGTTTGCCATGCGTTCAGACTAAGAGAAATATTTGCATCTAATAATTATTTAATGAAAGTCTTCAAAAATAAAAATATATTTCACAAATAGCAAAAATGAGCGCAAAAGCTAATTTATTTATTTTATTCTGTGGATCAGCATCTGTTATAGCGTTAGAACAGGAGAATGTAAAAGAATAAAAAATGGTAGACACTGGGTAACTGGAATTAGCGAAAAAATTTAGATATTTCAAACAAGCCATCAAATTTATTAAAGGTGCCTAAAACTATAAGGAAAGGCAAAAATTCTATAAAAATTGCTAAATAAGCGGAAATTCGCAAAAATTTGCTAATTATTGGTATGATGGCAAAGCCTAATAATTATTAAAAATCGTTAAAGCTGTAAAGATTCACAGTGAAAAATCGCTTCTTCGAGAGTATGGCTAAAAATCGAGAAAAATTGCAAACTTGGAGGCAAACCCTGAAATTTATTTGCAATCAGTTAAAAAAAAACTAATTGTCGGAAAGTAACAAAAAAATTTTTTTTCAAAAAATAGCGAAAATTCTTTAAAATTTTTAATATTTCAAACAAGCCATAAAATTTATTAAAAGTCCCTAAAAGTATAAGGAATGGCAAAAATTCGGTAAAAATTGCTAAATTAGATGGAATTCGCAAAAATTTGCTAATAGAGGCGTGATAGCAAAGTGTAATAATTATTAATATTCGTTAAAGCTGCAAAGAATCACAGAAAGAAATCGCTCCTTTCGCGAACATGGCTAAAATTCGCGAAAAATTGCAGACTTGGAAACAAACCCTAAATTTTATTTGAAATTGCTAAATCGGTTAAATAACAAAATGTCGGGGAAAACCAAAAAAAAAAAAAAATTTGCAAAAATAGCGAAAATTCGCTAATAATTTTAATATTTCAGCAAGCTATAAAATTTAGTAAAAGTGCCTAAAACTATAAGAAACGGCAAAAATTCTATAAAAATTGCTAAATTATCGTAAATTTGCCGCTATAAGCAATCCGAAAACCTACACGAAAAAATGCTTCTATCGGGAACATGACTAAAATTATTTGTCGTTGTTTGCTCTTACAATTTTTATGTAATATCAAATAAATGTTTGCTCAAAAATTACTAAAATATTTGATTTTTTGTGTTCACACTATGTTTACATTGAACAAATACTTTTATTTGCTCAAAATCAGCTGTTATTTTATTTGACACTCAAAAATATTTTGTGTTCAGACTACGGCAATGATATCACAAGTTTTTAGCACAATTTTGTTGCAAAATCATATATGTACAGACATATATACCCCTGAAATTCCGTACTCTAGTACATTATAGAAAACATAATTTATGAAGAAGTCTAAGCCAATGGACGAATGAGTGCAGAAAGCAATTTTTATTTTATTTGTTTAATTTTTAATTAAAAAAGTTTTGGGAGTTCCACATTTAACTTTCGGGTAAGTGTTATTTCACACTGTTCAAGTCTTTCCCTTCAAGTCTTGAGTATTTGGGAGAGAGAGGAAAAGAAATGACATTCTCTTTTCCCTACTCTCCTAAAAGCCGAAGACTTGACGGCTAAAACTTGAACAGTGTGAATCAGCACTAAGCAGAATTAAATTTTTCAGAGACATATCGGCAAAATAAGACTATGTACTTGTAATACAAGTGATTTTATTTTAAAAGCAAGGGGATTGAAAAATTATGTTAGATAAAACCAGCCAATTGCAGGGGAATGTAAGAAGAGATAAACTCACTGGTTACTGTTGTTTTTTTAAGCTTTGATATTGTTAAAAGTAAAACCTGTACTGAAATTTTGTAAATTTTTACAAGTAGAACCTGTACTGAAATTCTGTAACTTTTTAACGACAAACATTTGTCGTAAAGTAGTCAAAATTTGTTAGTTTACAGTTAGTTAAGAGCTATTCTGTATTGAAATGTTAACAACTTTTATCGGCAACCAGAAGCAAGGCGATTGAAAAATTATGTTGGATAAATCTTAAATTTGTTAACAAAAAGTGTCACGCTAGAGTTATTTATCTAGCTATATTAAACCGGTCTATTAAGTTGGATATTACAACACTAAATTAGAGAAAATTGGGGGAAATGTTACTTACATATACATATATTGCAAATGTAAAGAAATATTGTGAACTTAAACGAAATAATAATGGAAACAATAAATAAGACATACCTACCTATAAATGGTTTTCTCTTTTTTGAATTAAATTTGTATCATAAAAGCATAGCGTTGTAATTCTAATTTAAAAGACTGTTAATTATTATATATGCCCAAAAAGTTCCCACCGAAATATTTTTATACTAATATGCCTTGCTATTACATATAATTAACTTTTAAGCAGTCTGGCTACTCTATTAAAATCCATAATAACTGAAAGTGGATTACAATACAACAGAAAACAAACAAACTCTACACTAATAAAAATAGCCACATATAAAAACTATAGCCTACTTTTAGGATCATCTTGTAAAATATATCAAAGTTTAACGTGTTTTAAATTTAAATGTTAGTTTTTGGAAATAAAAGATGTTATTAAAATGTTTTTATACACAATGAAGTAAAACACATATTTTTATTTAAAAGTTTAAGCATTTTTATTTATATCAAAAATCAAAACTCAAATTTTAAATTTACATTTATTTGAATTTTTTTTATAGATTTACCAAAAAAATACATTCAGTTAATAGTTTATTTAATTAAAAAAAATTCGATTAAAATTAGTAAATTAAGCCTATTAAGATTTAGAATGAGTTTCAGAGAAAATAATAAAACAAAAAGTTAAAAGAAAAAGCTTAAATGTAAAGTCGATTTTTTCGTTTTTAAACTGAATTATAAAATTAGTAAAAAGTAGTTTATAATTTTAATTAATTATTTTTTTTATATTTTATTTCACAAAAATTATTTATAGAGATAATTTGGTTATGATGGCAGAAATTGTTGTTGATTTTGCTGTTGCAATTGCTTTTGCACAAGATGGATAGGATTTTGTTTGTAGGGCCAAAAATGTTGTGCAGTTGTAGGAGGAGGATGATTTTTCAGTTTAGCATAAAAAAAGCTGTTTCGAGTTTTGTTTTTCAAGTTTTTTTTATAAAAAATAAAATTGTTTTTTTTTGTATTAGCTTAAGTTTAATTGAGAATAAAAAGTAAAATTAGGGATTTTTTTGTTGGTCTTTTTTTTTGTGCAAAACAACAAGACATTTATTTTAGTAAAACTGTTTGATTTTTCATTGTTTTCAACATTAAAATGTGCTTGATTTGAAATTGTTTGTTTGTTATTGTTAATTAAAAAAAATATTTATTAAAATTATGTGCAATTTATTAAAATGCTTTTTGGTTGTTAATAACTACAAAATTTTTTAAATTATTAAAGTGTATATCAAGACCAGTCTTAGGAAAATGTTTTTTATTACATAATAATTTTAATTGTAATTGTTTTATTTTCTTGTTTCTATAAACATTTATATTAATAATATGACAATTGATTTTGTTGTTTAATAAGAGTAATTCTGGTTAGTCTAACTACATAAGGGTATTCAGCATATTTTTTTTATAAAATCTGTTTTAGCAATTGAAAAGCTATAAAAAGTTTTGCTATTGACAGCAGAGTTCGAAAAAAAAACTGTACCATCACGTGGTGTATTTTTTGAAACCACAAAGTCTTAAACTATTTGTGTTTTTGCATTTGCACACAAACAAAATACGTAATATAACCATCAGCTCACAATGGTTGTGTACCGTTTTTTGTTTGTGTACAAATTTACACACACAACTTTTTTCATTTTATAAAGAATGTGTATGTGAACATGGAAAAATACGGTCCAGTACACTAACGTAAGGCACGTTAGTGTCTTTTTTCGCACTCTGATTGACATTCTTTTTCCATAAGCAATGTGACTCTTAACATCGACTTCAGAACATTTTTTTTTATTAATTTGTCACGGTCGATTCGGTATTTTTTATAATTTAACACCCGTTTATTGCAGATTGGTCGTTGACGTCAATGTCTCATCGTTACCAACAATTCGAATTTTTCAAGGATTCAACTTAACGAATTAGCATCGCGACTTTATCTTATAAAAGATATACATAATTGCTTTGAGTTGACTCCGCTAGATTTTCTGATTTTGTATTTTTAGTCCAAAGTCCATATAGCAATAATGGATCCGGATTTCTAAAGCAGTTTAACTCCTGGTGTCATTTACATTTAGTCGAATCTGTGCAAGTTATTGAAAATTGGAATTTTGCTACGGTGCAAAATTACGGTGTAATTTTTTAAATATTTACTGCCGTATACAAAAAAAAAACTAAAATGGATATGAAATCTGTTTTAAGAAAAATTTGTATGGAAATTTAGTTTTAAAATACGTTTGAAATCTATTTTATTTTTTATGAATACGGCAGTTAAAATTTAATATCAAAGTTGTTTTTGGGAATTCTATTATTCATTAAAAGATTTTGTTTGTTGTGCTTAATTCCCTTTTTTAAATAATTGATAAAAAAAACAACTTTGATAAAAAATTTTAGCAAGTGCACGTGCATAAAAAACTAAACTGGCAAATTGTTTTTATTTTGATTTCTTGCGAAAACAATAAAAGCACTTTATTTTTGTTTTTAATATGTTTTTTCTTTACCCACTTCCAACTACAATTAATGTTGGGAGAATTCCAAATGATTGTAGCGGGAAATGTAAGAAAAGATAAAACTCATCACTGATTTATTGTTTGGTATTTTGTTTAAGCTTTGATATCGTTGCAAAAAAGACTTTTTGAGTGTTTGTAGGTAATTCTCATTCCCTCTGTAGTCTTGTTTGCTGATAGCTTTGGCTTTTCTAAAATTATTTAGGAAAACGTTTCCTGAAGATCTGGCCTAAGCAACCAGTGAAATGCGCATAGGAACAGCTTATCCTCCAACAATAAATTTCAGTATATTTTTATCAATTATTTAAAAAGGGAATTAAGCACAACAAACAAAAATTTTTAATTTAAAATTTAATTTAATTAAAATTACATTACTTTTTAGTACGCAAAAGGGTCATATGCAAACGACCAATTGGTATTTTTTAAAACACATAACACATTTCGATATTTAAATTGTTGACAGAAATGGCGAGATGTGGCATTTGCATCCTTAAAAAATAAGATTTCGATTTTTTTTTTATTCTATTCTATTCTATTCAAATTTGCACCCGAACTTTCAAATGGGAATCGAATTTTTTTTATTACTCTTTAAAAACCATTTTTTTTGTTATTTCCTGTAAACATTTCTATTTTTATTTTTTCTACATTAGTGGCTGCCAGTGACGCCAACTCTTCACTACCAAAAACTGCTCAATTTTTAGTAAAAATGGCTAAATAGTGGCTAAAAATGGCTAATTCCATTTGTACACTTGCATACATTTCGAAGGAACGCATGGAAAATGTTGAAAATATGAAATATGCGTTCACACTTGAAACATCTAACATCTACCATCATTAAAAAATATCACCATTTCTAAACAAATTTTATTTTTGTTTTTTTAATACTTTTTTTCTACATTTTTAAAGAAAACATCAAAATGTATTTGGCATTAATTTTGTTTAATAATATAAAAAAAAATTAAGCTAAAAAAGACTTGCAAAAAGGAAAAACTTGACTAATGGTAGCGCTGCTTTCAAAAGAAATGCCATTTTATCAGTGATGTCACAATAATAATCGAATTTATTGCAACTTTTCTAGTGATGACACTAAAATAATCAGAAGATGTAGAATGGAATACAATGAGATAGGAACATCTTATAAAGATGTTGATTTTAAGTTGTATGTATTTCTTATGGGAAAATTTCAACATCTTCGCAAATTGATGGTAGATGTTAGATGTTGACAAGTGTGAAAAAGCCATAAACAAGATTTTATTACAAAAAACCGCATCTTTATTAATAAAAAAACTTACAAATATTGTTTTCACTAAACGGAAATTGCACATAATAGATTATTTATTTTTATTAATAAATTTTTAGTAATAATAAAAGCTCAAATTATCGATAAAAATTTTTTTATTTTTTAATTTAAAAGTCAGTTGCGTTTACTCGCTAAGAATAATTCAACAACTAAAGGCTATGTCAGAAAAAACTTTTGTTTCGCGTGGCGTTACAGATTCGCTTTGATATCAAAAATGATATATACATACTTATACGAAACATGTCACATAAAGTAATTTTAAAGCAGAGCGAAGCGCGCTTTGACAATCAGCTAGTATAATTTTTTTTTATTTTATTTTGTTTTCTTGCAAAATGCAATTGCAATAAATCTGCAAATAAAATGTTTAACTTTCAAATACTTAAATGTATAATTGACCAACCGCATTTAAAGGTAAACTAACTATGCGTGAGTGTTTATAATATATGAAGTTTATATTGTGGCATACACCTTTTGCTTTCCGCTTTTCTGTTAAAGTTAGAAACGTCACGCAACGTGACGAAGTTGTATCTGACACGGCCTTAATGCTGCATTTTTAAAATTTTAAAAAAATTCAAGAAAATTTGGCTATATAAAAATGGCTAATGGCTAAATTAATTTTTTCATGGCTAAACGAGATGAAAAATGGCTAAATCTAGCCACTTAAGCCGGGGTTTTTAGATGTGGATTAAGCTTAAACTTAGTTTAACGTACTCTGAAACTCGGTTTTTTTTCCGGCGAAATGTGATTTTGTGAAAGACCAAAATTTTTAGCCAATCTAATCTGTTTCGTCAAAATCTTGTATACAAACTTGGTAATGGCGGTACCAATCAGTTTTCAGATTAACTAAACCTCGTTTTACTGAGATCTCAAAACCCCAACCTAAATGGCTAAATTGACATCACTGGTGGCTGTCTAAAATAGTACTTAACCTAAAACTATTTTTTAAAACGTTTCGTTCAAACTTTTCGTATTTACTGTACTGAATACCCTTAATTGTAATAAATAATTTTTTTTTTTTGGAATATCAATTTCGTAACTACAGTTTCAATTGCCTGTTAAAATTTTGATGTAAAAATCGATTAGTTTTAGAGACAAATTACATTACTAAAGATTCATTGATAGATTCTTAATAACAGAAAGTCTTAAGTTAAATATATAATAGCAGTTTGTATATAATTTTCAAGAATTTTAACAGAATTGGAATGTTTTTTTTATCCAAAAAAATTTTACGTCTTCAATTTAATGCATTCATTCTTCCAGGAAGCAAATTAGAATTTGGGAATTATAAACTGTAAAGCTTAACTGGGCAAACTTTAAAAAAAGCTTCAAAATATTTTCTCAATTTAATTTCGGTTCAAAAATAATGCATAATTCAATCCTTTCATGAAATCTTTAGTAATGTAATTTAAGGCCGTTATTCGATATCCCACAAAGTCTGAAGTATTTTTCAAAAATTCTTCCTCGATCTAATTATTGTTCGAAAAAACCACAATTATCATGACAGGTTGGTTTTTTTTTTCAAAATACGTAAGACTTGTGTGATGGTGTAAAGCAGCTATTAACAGTTTTTGATTCTGTTTTTCGACAATTTATATGTCTAATTTTAAGTTTAAGTATTTTAGTACAATTAGAAAAATGAAGCTTAATACATACATTATAACATACAAATTTAGAACATTATTGTTAGTACTTAGTAACTGATTATACATAAAAATTACATATACATACATCAATTAGTTTTTTAGTTTAACAAAAAAAAAAAAAAACGACATTCATCAATATCAAATTACAATTATTATGTATTTATTTTTTTTTTTTTTTTAACTCATTTGTTTGTCTGAGAATTGCTTAAACTCCTTCTCTTATAAAAAAAACTTACCCTTCGTTAAATTTACGCCTGCGTGCTACTGCACTATTTTTTATAATTTCCGATATTTCACGACCACCCGAACTTTCACCCTCTGAGGCTGAAGCTATATCGGGTTCCATTTTCATGGGATCTCTTAATTGTGCAGTTGGTTTACCAAAATTCGAGAGATTACGTACTAAACTAACAGCATCGTCGTGTTGGCCTGTTAGCGAGGACGAAGCGGCATTTGCGGTTGTAGCCGATTTACTAAGATTAGAGACGGTTGCATGTTTTGAACTCTTTAAACGATTTTTCAATTCATTACTCAAATCCATGGGCATAAAACCGACACAACCCGATTTGGATTTTAAAATACCACGTGGAGGTTCGTTCGGTACAAGAGTTTGTTTGGAGGATGATGACGCTAAACGCAAAAAAAAGAAGAACGTTTCAAAATTTTGTTGAATGTTTTGAATATTATTTTTTTTAAATTAATTACATTAATACTGGGGTAAACTTACTTTTTTATTATTTTTTTTTTTTGTAAATTAGTTTAAAAATCCTCATGCTCAACTTTAAAAGGGATTAAAAGAAATTTTGCAGTTTTTCATATTAATTGGTTAGATAAGTTTGATTTGCTTTAAGTTAAAGTCCAGACTTTAAATTTATAACTTAGAACATGCAAAATCAAAAACGTGCTTAAAAAAATATATAAAAATATAAGCAGAAATAATTTAAAGTAAGGAAAAAAAAACTATTTAGAAAGACCAATTTTATGTTGTGTCCTTGATTGTTAATGATTCGTTCAAAAGCGTTGTTATAAGAAGTTTGCAATGATTTTTTTTCTTAAAAGATAAATATTAGCGGTATTCACCCTTTGTATTAAGTATACAACTCTGTTATATTTAATACGATTTTATACTTCAAAGCGTGAGTGTGTTTTTCCTATGCACTGTAAATTAATGAATTTGCTGAGTGAGAGAAAGAGACAGATAAAGTTTCTTCAACTGTTTTATTCTGGTAAATTCATACACTTTGTTTACTACTGCTTTTTGTGGGATTTTTTAACCACAGCGTAGTATTTTTTAGTCTAATACATTTTGTTGTTGCAGTGTTGTAAATGTTAGTATTTTTACTAAAATTATAAGATTAACAAGGTCTACAAGGGACTTTACTATCAAGGGTGAATTCCGCTATTGTAAATTATTCGTTCAATAGTTAATTAATAACCCTACAAGAAATGAATAACCAAAACTAAAAAAAAATTTTTTTACTAACATAGTCCCAATTAACATTATACGATTTTTGTCGTTGCGATTATTGTCGTTTCTTCTATGAAGTCGGTCTTATGTTTACATTGTACGATTTTTGTCGTTACAACTTCTTGTGTATACATATAATTTGACACTACGAATGAAAGAACAAAACGAATCGTAGAGTACACTCGCTTGTGTACCCCTTTTAATTCCTCTCTCCGCTCTCGCCAATAAGGTAAGAATCGCAACGACAAAAATGGTATAATGTAAATTGGGACATACTTGCAACAACTTCACATTGAATTAATAAGGTAGAGAAAGAGAGACATAATGAGTTAGAGAGAGAGGAAAAATCACATGTTCACAACAAGGTTGTCAATTTAACCATTTTCCGGCTAGATCTGGCGGTTTTTTTTATCTAGCGATAAAATTACAGCTAGATTTTATCTAGCCGGAAGATCTAGCCATTTTTTTTTCTTAGCAATTTTTGTAATATTTGTTTGACAATTTTTTTGAAATTTTCTTATTAAATTTGCTGCTATAACTTTGATGTTGAAGTACCTTTCATACTTTAAAATGCAGCAATATCATTTACCTCAAAGGATAGTTTTAGCAACCTTAAAATATTAACGGTTCTTGTTATAGAACCGCATAGAGCTAAGTTCTACTGGATATGAATATGTTAGTGGGTTCCCGCAAAACTTGCCCAAAGCACAACTTATGCAACCATGATTATTTCAATTCGGAAGTCCGAATCAAGTGTCGATGATAATCAGGAAGACATAGAATATTTATTGCTAGAAAAGTTATTGCAAGACTCTCTTGCTAAGTTAAATATTGACTGCGTTAGGCCTTATTCAACTACACTAGTGCGCCATCGTCTTTAGAATCTCCAAAAAGAAATTTAGTGAAAAAAAAGATAAACGCCTTCTAATATTCCTCGTATGCAGCAGTTTGACATTGCCTCAAGTTAAACAAAGAAAGCAAGATCACTAAATTGTGAAAAATCAAAGGCATGGATGGTTTGATTCCAGTATAAGTTCTTTGACGAAGGTAAATTGCTGTACAAAATTTCATTGATATATATATAGTTCAGATCGCTGTGGGCATAAATGGGTTAAATTGAAAAAATTATTAAATATATACATATTTCCTGGGTTAAATAATGCAGTTTTTAAGCATTTTAAAAATCTAGCCATTTCTAGCTATTTTTGGTTTCAATTCTAGCCATTTTTTAAAGTGTCGAGTTGGCAACCTTGGTTCACAAGGTTTCGGTAGGGATGGGCAATAATTATCGATATATCAAAATATCGATATTTAAAAAAATTGTAATCGATATATATCGCCGATATTAAAAATACCCATATATCGATACATCGATATTTATCTACGACTATCGAATTCGATATTTTTGAGATCTCTTTATAATAAAATTCAACATTTTAACAGTTGCTCAACTGCTTAAAATACTATTGTTTTTTAAGAATTGCATCATATGTTTTTTTTAACTAATATTAACAAAATAACAGCTTTTTTCCATTGTACATTTTCATAGATTACACAGTTCAGTTTTGCCTCGGTTTTTTAAGAGCTGACAACAAAAAAAAAAGCGCGGAAAAAATGTTCTGGAAAGGGTTCCTAGAATTATGCAAAGAATCGCCTTAATTATGACGTATTAGCAGCAATATATATTAAGTATTAAAATTTGGTAATAATTTCACCTTAATACGTTCGATACATCGATATATTTAATTAATAAATATCGATACTCTTAAAAAATATCGATACGATATATATCGATATATTTTTTCAATTTGCCCATCCCTAGGTTTCGGTCAGTTTTTTCATTTTGCTCTTAATTAGTGGTGCCACCTTGTGGGTAATTACCCGAATTTGGTGTAATTTTTACTTTCGTGGGTAGAGCGTGGGTAATTTCTTTGAGGTATAGATCAGGTGTAATTTGAAATAATTTCCTTTAAAAACAAAAAATATAATGATTTGATTTTAATGATAAATTGTATACCATTTAAGATATGTCTTATCTAATATGCTGTATATTCAACCAAAGTGAGTGTTTATTTAAAAAAAAGGATTTCCATAACTTATGAACCAAACGATTGAAAGTAAATGGCGCCTGGGGGACAATTCGATTTCGATAAATATGAGCTTCAAAGTTTATTGGAAAAATAAGATCTTTATACTAAAAAACCCTCTATAGAACGATATGTTCCCAATATTACAAAACGTAATAAATTTTGTGGTTGATTTTACATTTAAAAAGCTTTAGTTGAGGTATATAGGACCCTTGACATTTGTTGAACTGATTTAAGAAACAGACTGCCATCTCAAACCATTACAGGATTTTTTTTTACTAAACAAAGTCTACAAAGAATGAACATGAACATGCACCTTCCCTAAGTTTTCAATAAATTTTTATTAATTTATTTAAGCTTTTTAATGCTAGTTTTGTTAAATTAATTTGAACTACTAGGTATAAGAATCTTAATAGTATGACTAATATTGATCTTAGTTAATTGAAAAGGGTATTATGAGTTTATGCTGATGTGTGACATACAAATACTCGTTGGGGTAAACCGATCGACTTAGAATCAGTATCTGAGTCGTAATTCCATGTTGACCTTCTGCTTAAAGTACAGGTCGCAATTGTTAAGATAATTTAATGAAATTTGGTTCATAAATGTTTTTTTTTTTGGAACAAAATCCTTTGTTGGCAAAAGAAATTTTTACTAAAGTTCAGGCTCCAGGTACAGGCCAGTTCCAGTAAGCGTTCATCTTCATCAGATGAATCATCGTACCAAATTTCCTTCGTAGTCATGATTTATATTAGTTTTATTTTTTAAATTTGTTAACAAAAATTTTTTATTTAAAGTGACAGCTGATAGAAAATGTACTACTGTAAATAAACTAAATCACAATAGTACTTTTTTTTTTATCGAATGTGTGCCATAATACCAAATGAAAATTCGTTCGATCAACTAATTCGACTGCTGTCGAAAATCCAATTAAGCTCATACAAGGCACCTTAATCTTGGAATGAACCTTTTGCTACTCTCTGTAAGAGTCATATAACATTTACTGAGCTACCTAAATAAGAGCGTTTTTTTAAACATGCAAATTCTATTGTCAATTCAAATTTAATAAAACAAATAGACCTATTGATTTGTAAAATATGTAAGATTTTCCGACAGGATGGTGTTGATTTCGCGGCCTTAAGGCCGAATTCCCAGTTCCCCTCAACGAAAATATAAAAAAAAAAATCCTTTGAAAAATATGTCCTTCCACGTCTTTAAAAGTTTTCATTAATTTTTTTTTAAAAAAATTCCAAGTTGTATGATTTTATTTCTCTTAGTTTAGAAGGTGTGATTGTTTCTTCTTGGGTATGTGGAAAATTCATTCAATAAATATTCTCTTTTAATATTCGCATGCATTTTCGCATATATTTAGTACGAATGCAATAAGAAAAAATATTGTTCGCAAATGCCCGAATATTCGGCTTCTGTTGAAAAATAAGTTAAGAAAAGTTTAGAACACAAGAGGTGAATGTGGAATTCTCATCCGGTAGCGAGATATGGCGACCAATTCTAGCAGTTGTCATTAAAATACCTGTTTCGCTTGGAGCACATGGGGTATACCAGCATTTAATATCAATTTTTAAAAAAGGCACTTAAGCCCCTTGTGCTCTAAGCCCCTCATATGATGAAAAATTTAAATTTTTAAATGAAAATAGTACGAATAATTACGTATTTTTACACAACATATTGTAAATGAGATATTATGAAAATTCCCTACATTTGCGTTCAAATAAAATATCTGTCCTTTTTTCTCTACACCTTAAATTTTCTGAAAAAGTCCCTACAAAAAGGTAAAATTCCCTACTATAACCATCACTGTACCCCAGTCATCATGATATTTAAACCCTGGAAAGTCGGGAGAGGGACATACAAATTTCCTAACTGACGCAGTTTGCGAAAAATCATTTGTCTCCAGCTGGCCTGTTAACTTATATCAGTTTTAATTTTGTAAAACGCATAGCGGTACAACAGCATTAATCGCCATAGCGTACTGGATCAATTGATGGACGAGTACGTAATGAACAGCGTTTGTTTAATGCGACTTCACTTTTTCGTGCAGCTTAATGCTTTAAACACATTCGAGACAGCAGACTACCGACTTCAATATGTCAACAATAGAATACATGTGTGTATATGGAAATGATTATTTTAACGACGACACGGCTAAATGGCTGCAGGCATGATGAAATAAACAGGTGGCATTACTACGCCAGATGACGATTTTTTGCTCTTGTATTGTTTGTCTAGTCTTATGTCAAAGTATTGTTTATGTTTACAAAAAGTCCACGTTTTGTGCTGTGATTATCGTATTTTATTAAAGTTTTTGATAATTTAAATTCAAATTAAATAAGATAGTAACCATAGTGAAATAAATATTGCCTAAAAATTTATTTATTTCATTGCGTTCGGTGGCAAAATTTGATTTTAGTTTAATATAATTTTTGACGTATACGGAGACTTATTTTTCATTTTTGTTGTAATGTTGTATTTGTTGCCGTAGCGCTGCCACCTACTTATTCCACCATGGCTGCAGGTTGTTGTCTATGCTGATTTTGTCGTTGAAGTCAAATTAAACTACCCTACAAGAAATGCATAACCAAAACCAAAAAAAAAAAACAATTTACTAATACACTTGCAACAATTTTACATTCGTTGCTCCACTCTAACACATATGTTAGAGTGGAACAAATAACACAACCTAAATAATGCCAATTTTTAAATATAATTTTTTCACACGCGTGGCCTGTCGACTCTTGTAAAAAAATGTAATTGCTTAATGCCCCTATTACGGTTTACAACTCAACTCTAGTTGAGTTGAAATTTTGCAATTTGGTATTATCGATGACAACTCAACCTGTCAAAAAATGTAAAGTTGAATTTATATTGTATTACAACTTTTTTGTGGTATTACCGTTTACAACCCTGTGTTAGTTCGGTTGAAAAAAACATCAAAAATTTACAACTGATCACTTGCAGTTGTTTTGATAACTTATTACAAAAAATGGAAAGCGGGTAAGTAAAATTTTGTAACTAATTAATAAAATTATTAAATAAATAAAATTAATAGAAAATATAAAGTTACAACGAAAGAACAGTTGGAAAAACTTGTTGAGCTTATGGAGAAACATCCCGACACAGGAAGAGGCAAGCTGCAATTTGGATGCAGTAAAAGCAAAAATAAGGAATTGTGGGATGAATTCGCAGTTGAACTGAATAGTTTGGGACCGCCAACAAGAACCGCGCACGACTGGGGACGGGTAAGTAGTTAAATTAGCCTAATACAATGAAAGTGCAATGATAATTTATTTCTCCTTTAGGTCTGGATACATTATAAGGCAAATTTAAAGAGAAAACTGGCCAACAATCGTAGCAACTATCTTGCAACAGGTGGCGGTCCCTCGCAAGAAGTGTCGTTAAATCCACTAGAGGAGAGTGTAGCTCAACTGGTACAAATGAGGGAGCAAGTTGCACCTGGTGGTCGTGCTTTCGGGGTGGAGAACATTCCACCGGTGATGGATGAGGATGAAATTCCTTTCGTTGCAGCCTCGTCTATTGCTTGTGAGCCCCAGGTAGCAAACATTGAAGACCGCAACACTTCCTCAGCATCACAAGCAATAACAAATCGCTGCAGAGGAAAAAATTTGGAAACTGAGCGTCTGGAAATTTTAAGAAAGGAAGCAGAAAACCAAAAGGAAGTGTTGAAAAAAATGGAGCAGTTGGAGAAGACCCTTTATAAAAATTATGAAGTGAACAAAAAAATGCTGCAGATAAAAAAACAAAAATTTGAATTATTTCAGAGACAGGCAAGGGAATCCCATGAACTGCATGCTTTAAAGGCAGAAGTTCAAAAATTAAAAATAGCCAAATTGAGAGGTCATTCATTAGATGGATTAAATAATTCGTGAATAGTTAATGTTTACCTTGAAAGACTTCTCTATTACGAGTAATTAAGAATAGTTTAATTTTTATAACACACATGAAGTGATATTATGTTTAATGGAGTACACGAAGTGATATTTTTTGTTAGTATTAAGTGTATTACTTTTTTTTTAACATATGAAGTTCTATTTTTTGTTAGTTTTAAGTTTATTTTATTTATTTTCGTACGAAGTGTTGCTTTTGTTTAAATTAATTATAGTTATGAAAAATTGAAAATGAAAAGACTGAATACAGTACAAATATATAAGTGAAATATAAATGTGAAATGGAGTGTTTGAATTATATTAAAGGGATAACATTATATTATTGCGAATTCTTTTTGCCCCATCCGCGTCTTCTCTTCCAATGTTTAGGTTTTCATTGCTTATTTCCGTACTTGAAGCGGGTGTCATTTCTTCAGGAAGTTCAGCTCGAAAGTGTTGGCAAATATTGTGCAAAGCACAACAAGCGTTCACAATTTGTGTAGCTTTTTCTGGCGAATAGTGTAAAGCCCGCGCAGATAATAGGCAACGAAATCTGCTCTTCAATACTCCAATTGTCCGCTCTACAATATTTCGGGCCTTCGAGTGTATCGTATTGTAGTGAGCTTGAGGTGAACCAGATTCAGCCGTGCGGAAAGGTGTCATCAAAAAACTTTGTAGAGGATAGCCAGCGTCGCCTTTAAGATTTATTTCAAACAATATATTTTTGTAGTAAATATAAAGACCAGATTTACCTAAGATCCAGGAATTTCTCTGTATGTTTCTCTGCAAATGTAACTTCAAATCACTTGTATTAAAAACAAAAGAATCGTGATTTGCGCCCGCGTGCCTAGCATCCACAAACTGTATAACCATTTTGTAATCGCAAAGCTGAAAATCAAAATAAGTGGCATACTATATTTTTTTACCTTTTAACTTACAATCATGACATTTAAACTGTAATAGCCTTTCCTGTTCAGATAAAGATGTTGCAACTCTTTTTTTGGTGAAATTATGCGAACGTGAGTCCCATCGATACATCCCAATACTCCCGGAAACCCACTTTTTGAAAAAAAATCTACTTTTGAAGCGTTTTGCTCTTCTTCGGTCATTTGAGTTTTAATCCATTTGACACAAATACGCTCCTCGATGATATTTAAAAATTCTTTTATTACTTTTGATATTGTTGGTTGTGCCAGCCCCACATTAAAATCATTTCCACTGCTTTTTTGATAGCTGCCGTCAGCAAGAAACCTGAGAGTTGCGCATAACTTCAATATAGGAGGTATAGCCGTACCTCTTACAGGTTTGTGGAAATGATCCTTCATGTCATTTAACAGAAAGCAAAATGCTTCCTTATTTAAACGAAAGAAATTTGTGAATCTGAAAAAGTATTAAAAAGCCATTAAATTTTCAATTAAATCATTTCTTACTTGGTGCTTGGGAGTTCCAAGGGATTTGAGTGATCACGGAGACCTTTTCGAATGCGTAGCACATCAATGTGAGAATCAACACTTTCGTCGTTATATAATAAATCAACATTTATATTCATTTTAATATTTATGAATTTAAAAAACACAATTTTTCAAACGTTAAATAAAATTTATTGTTTAAAATTTTCGCCACTATAGCATCAGCTGTTTAATAGTCTGTCAAATAGCGACTTTTTTAGGCTGGCAACATTAACACAATTTCAACTGGAATTGGTTGTAATTCGTAATACCAAAAAAGAGTTCAGTTGTTTTAAAGTTAAGTTGTTTTAATTACAATTCAACTGAGTTGAGTTGTAAACCGTAATAGGGGCATAAATGTTAGTTCTGTGGTTTAAATTAAATATTACAAAAGTTATTTGCCAAGCTTAAAAATAAATTTGCTTATCTTCTTTGCAACAACGTTGCTTATTAAAGTAAAGGAGGGCATACTGATGGCGGCTCCAGAAAACGTGGTGGTAAATTTTCTGGAAACAACAGGTCATGTACGAAACAGTCGCGTTAAAAGAAGTGGTCTTCAAACAGGTAGCGGTTAAAGATTTGGTGGTGATAATTAAGGACCAAATTATACCAATTATTTAAAATCCTGTTGACTTTTCAAGTATGTATGCATGTATTTATTCGGCTTTTTAGTCACAAATTGTTAACAAAATAATATTTCTTTACAGACCCATGGAAGAAAGGAACGTTATAGAGCAGCCACAGAAGTGACGTTACGTGGTCCCACACCCACAACTATTATAAACTTTAATGAAGCCTGCTGATTATATTTTTTTAATAAAAACTTTTAAAACTAAAATAAAAAAAAAAACATTATTTTATAAAGGTTAGTACTAACCAATTTTTACGCTATTAATAACTAGTTAGTGCTAACCTCTATTTACGTTATGACTAACTAGTTAGTGTTAACCATTATTTCCGCGATTACTAACTAATATATAGCATAGTAGTAAGCAGTACAGATATATGTTCCGTAGTCGAGTGGAATTAATTAGTTAGAAAGAGAGGCAAAATCACATGTACACAAGAGTTTCGGTTAGTTTTTTCATTTTACTCTTAATAAGCTAATAGAAACTTTATCCAATATAGTGGTCAAAACTACCGGTCATTTTACTAGTAAAATGACCGGTAGTCTTCTTGCAGGGTAATTTCTGTTTTTGAACGCTACAAAACAGAAAAAGTGCTGCTAATATAATCAAAAATTAGAAGAATTAGTGCTTATAATATATAATAATAATTTTTTGGTTAAACAGTAAAGAACCGGATTGAAACAAGAATATAAGAGCGGCTCACCACCAAATCTATATTATTATTACTTTTTAGTATCCTTAAAAGAAGTTATATAGGAAGATGTTTGTCACGCCAACGCTCTTAGTTTTAGCAGTATGGGTATCATTGAAAAATTTAAAGTGCTTTTCACATGGTGTTTAAAGCACACCGATTTATTAACCCATTAACAGCCCATTTCAAATGCTCATACTTCCTGACTGACTTTTTTACTAAATTTGCTTTATCTTTAAATTATGTCGATATAATAATAATTAATTAACAATAATATACACATGTTACCAAAGTTATTAGGACTTTGATTAATAAAGTTTTTCTGTATTGCGGGTTTTCAGCCTTCCGGAACACTATTCAAATATTTACATATTACTATATTTCAATATGTAACAAGTGCATAAACTATTACCACTATATATTTTAACTCAAACTTCTAAATAAATTGTGAAGTTTTCCAAAATAAATTTTTTTAACCCTAATAACTTTAAAATTTTATATGATGGAGTTTCTAAAAATATAGCAAAAACTTGGGGTGTTCTCTATAACATATTATATTTGAGGAAATATTATTATACATATCGACAAAATTTTAAGATAAATCCTGTTAAGGGGTTAATAAATCGGTATATTTAATACATCATATGAAATGTGTTTCGAAAGACTTTATTATGATACCAATACTTTAAAGATTCAGATTATATTTTTCTTCCTATACTTGATAAAGTGCTCTGAAACCTATAATTCATAAACTTAGTGCGTTGAACTAAAAAATTACAGTAGAATCGCGATACAGTAATCTTGTGGTCAAGTTTACCAAATTTTAGCGCTTCTGTGCCGCTTTAAGCGTTAACTCTAAGTTAACTTTTCAGATCGTATTAGTAAAAGTACTGATTTGTACAAACGACAACAAATTAGATTAAATTTTCGAGGCTTTGAAGAATACATAGGAAAAAGCATACAGGAAAACATTACATAGACAAAAATATGCCGATCTTAAAGCAAGTTTGTACAAATGTTTTCTTGAAGCATCGAAAACGTAATTGCGCAATCACTGTTCTAATTTCAATATCATTAGCTGCAACCTGAAAAGACAATAATGTCAGTAATGGATGGCTGGCAAATGTTTAGAAAATACTCAGAATTCGCTATCTGAAAATTTTTAAAGAACTAATTTTCTGACACATATTACATGACTGATTGTATAATTATTAATTATAAATTGTAGCCGGTACAAATTAGATCCAAGTTTCTTTTTTGTACAGATGAAAACTAAGTCATTGAAAAAAATATAGGTACATATGTTTATTAATGCATTTTTTTACAATTTAGAAAAGTTAATAAATAAGACGAAAAAGTTAACAACCCTTAGGACATTTCAGTTTACTTTTTCGCGATTATACTGTATATTAGGATTTTTTTATTCAACCTGCCATGAAGATGATATTCTTTATGAGTTCCAAAAACAATAAAATTAAAATATTTTAAATATTTTTTAATAAATTCATTTGTTTTTACGTTAAAAAATTTTAAATAAACAAGTATTTATATTTTTGTAGGCTTAAATTAAGTTTGTGTACGAGTCTGCAATTATGCATGTTGCTAAATTTATAAAAATTAAAAATGGTAGGGGCACCACTGAAATGTAAATACATAATAAAAAACACAGCTGTTAATATTTTTTCAATTGTAGCTGTCGTCTTCTAAATAATTCAGTAGCTGATTACGCGACTACAATTGCAACCTGCAGCATTTGTAGTCGTGCCTTCGTGTTGCCTGCTGTCTCGAATGTGTTTTATGCATAAGTTAATTCGTGTATGTGTCAAATATATAGGAAATCGCACTGTTGCCAACATCTTAAAATATATGTTTTGTTTCGATTTTGTCATACGATATTGTATTTAAGCTTAAAAGAACGGCAGCCCTATTCTCGTGCACAAATAAAACATTTGTAAACAGTTTACAATGCCGATCAACTCGAGGATGTATAAAGTATAATCGGCCATGCCATGGATATCGAAATCACTTAAAATTGAAATCGACAAATATTTTTAATTGTAATTTTGTAAAGATTAACGCAGCTTTTCCTGATTTCAAAATAGTTTAGGTGGAGGAAGAAGTGGTCCTCAAAAACTTTGAATACAGGAGTTTTCGAAATTTGTTCGATTTCGATTTCCATGACATGGCCGATTATTCGAGTAGAAGTTAAGTGTTTATGCAAGTTTCGAGACAAAAGCTCAAAATACCACTTTTAACCCTTTGAAACCCTTAACGCTTTTACAAGGAGTCGTTAAGGTTATGAATGAAGCGCGTCAGATGTTGGTGCTATTAGGCAAATAATACGCTTGAACGTGACTATGATATTAACTCGGAATGGAGTTGAGCGAATAGGGTCAAAAAGACCCAGCGACGGATCAAGTTGCCTCCATTTATATAAAAACCATTCTAATGTTGGTACTAACATAAAAATTGGCGACAAAAACTTTTACGATAGCCACTATGTCATGATAAAATGTTCTACTGGTATGTCCAAAACTAACCATAGGGCCCATAAAAGCCCCCTTCCTAAAATGACTTAAGGGCAAACAAAATCCATATAAATGAAGATATCTAAATAATATTCAGCGCAAAGAACTTTTACATGAATCTTAACCTCATAACTTCATATTGTTCTGGCGGGCCCAAATAGGGTACACCCCAAAATTGGTCTTCATATACTATGGTGTAGGGTATTAAATGCTCGGGCTTGACCGACAATACTTTTTTATTTTTGTTTTTATTGAATAAAAAGTGTTATGAATTCTTACTTTGTATGCTTTTTTATTTTATAGCGAAATGTTGGTACAATTTATGCTAATTTAGTCCAATTTCGCCATTGAGATGGTACAATTTAAGAATTGTCAGATCCCAACAGTGGTTTGAGCACTGTAAAGCCAGGGTTACACAATTGCCGCAATGCACCAATTTGTAACAATTTTTATTGTGCTAATTTGGAGGACAATAAAACGATTGCCACAATAAATTATTTTGCAGTTACATGATTGCGTCAAATTTCGTAAATTTGGTTGCCGTAAATTGGCACACAATGATTAAGGGGCAATAATTGCCGACTTCCAGTTACATGATTGTTATGGTATACGGCAACAATGAGAAACAGCTGTTGTGTATAATTACATTTTTTGTTTTGCTAACAAAAATACCGCAGAATTTCCTCTCAAACCAAAAAGACAATTGCAGCTGCTATAATTATTTTGTGTGAATTGGATAAAAAGAAAAATGAAAAAAGTGTGTTAAAAGAAGTACTTGGGTCAGAGAGTGGCTCACAAAAAGAAGAACTGATGGTGCATACCGAAGAAACATTAATGGAGTTTAGAGAATTCGAAAATCAAAACTTTTTATTTTAAAATTTCATAAGTATGGACGACAAAACCTTTACGGAATTGTTGCAACTAGTCTCTCCAATAATTAAAAAATAAGACACAAATATAAATAAATAAGAATGAATATATTTACAATCGTAAAAATTTATTTTACTTACAGATTTACTATTCCGCGACTAAAGAAAAAATAAATATTGGCGCGTATTGCCCACTTTGATTACCGCTCAAGAAACCAATATATATTGGCGCAATTAAAACATTTCATTGCCGCGTTATTGTCTATCGAGTAGTTACACGATTGCCGTAGCAGTCAAGGCGAATTTATTTTTGGTGGCGTTGAAAGCACAGGTGTGCTACTTTTTTTTTCTTACCTAGAGAGAGAAATGTCAAAAGTTGCTTGTGGTTTTAACATATCGATCAACAAAAATACATTGTTGTGTTTTTGGTGTTGTTACTTGTTGTAATATCGACACCACCGTATACATGAATTCGCATTGGTAGCAGTGTTGCATTTGATTGGGACAAATAAGAAAAATATTGTCGAAGGTTGCCGTATAAACCAATAAATTGTGCAAAAACATGATTGGCGCATAAAGTAGACCAATAATTGGTGCATTGCGGTAATCGTGTAACCCTAGCTTAAGAGACCTATGTAAACAGTAATCTGCAAAAAACATGTTTTGCAAAATTTTTCTTTTTGAGCATTATTTGCGGCTTTGCTTCATTTGTTAAAATAAACTTTTTTGGCATAAAAATTCAATCTTTTTTTGTCTAAGCTGATTCAATATTAAGCCTAAACTGCCATTATTTAGTGAAAGACTTGTCAAACAAAGAGTTTTATTTCAAACATCGTTTTTGCTGTCAAAAAGCAAAAAATATTATAATAACATTAAAACCCCGAAAATTAAAAAAAAATCCACAATCCCCTTATCAAGTTTGTTATCCCCGCTTCCAAAATAAAATACCCAAGTTTGACAACTCAGTCCGCGTCAGCTGTGCTTGATTGCGGTTGTCAATGGAACCTAACCTAATCAGTACCCATGTTCTTTTACTTTGGTGAGATCATCTCGCATCGAAAAGATTTGAAACAAAATATTCAGGCAAACGAAAATGTGTGCCTGTAACTCATGTCGAAAACTATCAAAAGAGGTCTTTACGTTATAAATGTCATAATATTCCACTCGAAGCCGATATGAATTTGCAGATGTTGAGATCGCCAGTCAAACATATCGTTGACGGCGACCAAATTTGACTAAAATTGAAAAATTTTGAACGACGGCGGCGAAAATATAACCAAAAAATGTAAAGTGCGACTTTAATGTTTGTTGATTACAAAATTGCTTTGAAAATATTCGTAGGTTTTTCAAAAATTTTAAAAGCAAAACAATTAAACAATGAAAAAAATCTGCCAAGAACCAAATACTTATCTCTTCCGAGTTAATATTCATTGAATTTTAAATTAATTTTTTAGTGTTAAAATTTTTTCTCGCCCCGTTTTTATGCGTCAGTTTATTTGACTGTTTAAAGCGGGAACTTTCTCACAAAACTTTTACAGACACACTTTTTCAGTATATTTTCCTTAAGTGACAGCTATAACTCGCCAAAAATGTTACAGACGCAGTTAAGTGAGAAAAGCAGCTGTTTGTTTTAATTTATTGAATTTTTGTTTCATTTCTCACATTTCAAACGAAGTTTCTCGCCGCGGGAGTTACAGAACATGGGCACTGGGGTTAATTTCGTTTAGAAAAGCAGTTTTTTTTATACTTTCAATATTGTTCCCTAAAATTTTTTATTTTTTTTTTTTGAATTTTTAAAACAAATAAAAATTTTTTATTTTTCGCAAAAATTTATTTTTTGTTTAAATCTTTATGTATAATTTATTTTTAACATATGTAATTTAATAATAACACATAAAAGTTTTTTTTTTTTTTTTTTTTTTTTTTTTTGTAAAATAAGGAAAAATAATTAAGCACGTGGGCAACATTTAAATATTCTTTATGTTTTTTTTTTAAATAAAAACAAAATAATTTTCTTCCTTTTTTAATAATAATTTAAATATTTTTTTTAAAGTAATATATATATATATATATACATATATATATATATATATATTTTTTTTTAATAATAAACAAGAGAGCCTTTATTGGTTAATAATTACAATAATGTACATTTTTAATAAAAATAAGTTTATTTAAGGTTTAAACATTTAAAAGGTTTTAAAAATTAACAGAATTTATAGTATTTTTTTTTAACAAATTAAAGCAAGAAATGGAAGATGTATTAAAGTATATGTTCTATTAATTATTTAGAATAAGTTAGTATTATTATTAGGGATACTTTTTTTGTTTATATAATTAAATTAAGCAAAATCGTTTTTTATTTTTTTCATTATTCGTTTATTAATATAAATTATTGGTTTTAATAATTATAAATATTATTATTTTTTTTCGAAGTTTCTATTCAGCATTGTGTTTTATTCTTAACAATAGTTGGAGTTTATTGCATATTATTTTATAAATGGTAGATTTTTTTTTTAACTACAGACTCCTTTTTTGTTGATATTAAAAAGAGTTTTGGCATAAGGTTTTTTAGAATTTTTTTCTTTTTCGTTTTTTTTTGTTTCTAAATTGAGTTACAAATTATAACTTAGATAAATCCTTTTTATCTATAGGATTTTTTAAAGGCCATCAATCAGGTATGTGATGAAAGTCGATGGATTTTAAACAATCGTTTTTAAAAGGTGGAATAAATTTTGAGTGATTTTAAAAATCGATTTCTAATTAATAGTCTTAATTTTTTGTTTTACAGTTTAACAAATATTCGGTCATGTTCTGCATATAAAAATCGAGTAAAATTGAAATCATAGAAAATTTTCAGCTACATTTTTTACCGTAGTTTTTCATGATTTTTGGAGTTATTCTAATAAACATAAGTGGTACTCAAAGTATGCGGTATATAAAAATGAATATTTTTATGAGCCTTGACAGGAAACAGAAGGAAAATGTATTAAAAAATAATTTTTAAAGATACTTAAACGGTATTTTCGATTTTAAGTTGTTTTTTTTCAAAATCGATTTTCATCACACGCCTGAATATTTTAATAGTTTTTATATATTAAGATTTTACTTTAAGTCTGTTTCTTAGAGTTTGAAAGAAATTTTTTAAATTTGAAACCATTTGACAGGAAAAGTCTGCTGGAAAAACTCAAATTCTCAATTATAAGGAGATAGAACTTTTATTAATCAAAAGAAAATGTAAACTTAAATTTTATTCTTAGAAAGACATAAGGCCTGTGGAAGCTTTTAAGGAGTCTGTACACGGTCAAAATGCTTAGCATGCAGGCCAATTCACTCGTGTACAGGTACGTAATAGTCGCCGTCATATCTACATTTTTTGATTTTCCATCCAGCATCGTCGGTGTCACACATACAAATACAATTTCACTAATGCTACCATAGCGCTTGATGAGAAATGCTTGACCGTGTACACACCCCTTTAGAATTAAACGAAACTGTTATAGGGAAAGTCTCCTGCTGATAGATTAGAATTTTTAATTATAATTCTAAATCAAAAGTTCACCAAAACTTGAATTTCGAGCTTAGCACATAATCTTAAAAGGAGTCTATACACGGTCAAAATGTTTGATGTCTCGTGTACGTGTGCTTGACGCAATCTCTTATTTAGTTAGATTTTCCTCCTGCATCTTGGGTATCACACAACTAACAAAGTATTTTGCTAATACTCTAAAACTCCCAACAGACCATTCCATTAGCAAAAGGTAAATGAGTTGTAGAATAGGCTTATTATAAGATATTTCCTACAACATGACAACAAATATGATTGCAAATGAATTATTTTCGCTATAGTTTTGTAAATGAATTTGAGAATTATGTTCCGTTATTTGACGCATGCCTAAATTTTGTATTATAACTTTTTAGTCTTTGTGTTTTGTTCGAAGAGTGAAGTGTTTTAAAGTGTTTTAAACCGTACACAATTTCAAAAAAATAATTAAATATTATATTAGTAAAAAACTGCTTGTAAATACGCCATATTAATTTAAACAGAGTATTCTTCTGTAATTTCGAAAAGTATTTTTCTGTAAGCTTATTTTATAATTATACTTCTTAGCTTACTTTATATTTTAGATAAGTAATATTATCGCAAGGGTTCAGTTTCCATTATTAAACAATTTTTAAAAAGCCTTTTGTAAAAGTAATCCCTGCACTTTTCTAAGCTTAAGGCTATGGTTACTGAGCTTGCTCCAAGTTCTTTCTAAATCGTTTTGGTTTGTTGGGATGTGTGACAACGCTTGATGGAAAATCAAACCAATTTAGATTTCAAGGCGAATTAACGTATACAATAGTGTATTTAACACAAGGTGCCCTTTAAAGCTTTAAGTATTAACAAAAAACAGTTGATAGATAAAATCTTCTGACAGTTAGAAATTAAAAAGAGACTTGCGACCTACGCAAGTAATGTCAGGCCTACGTTGGCGTTAAATCTTTATTGTTAATAGTTGCAGTTTAAAATTTGATTCTACAAAAAATTCTCATCTTTAAAAAACATAATTTCTTATCTGTCTTATTTCTTTATAAAAAGGATTTATTAACGGCCTAAGTTATAAAAAATAAAACAGGTTAATAAAGGGTTTATAAACGGATTTTCATACAAAATCTCTTTCATAAACCCTTTATTAACCTGTTATAATTTTTATAACTTAGGCCGTAAGTCTGTATTTTGTTTCCTTAATTAAATTAAATTCTTTAACAATCCTTTTCTTATATTTTTTATTATTAACAGCACCTGATACATTTGATAACACAACTTATTTAATTTAAATATAATTAAAGTAAATAAAAGAAAAACAATTAAATATCTTACTTAAGTTTCTTTTTTTTTAAATGATTAATTAAGTCATTTATTAAGAAAATCTTTAGGACTTCAGGTCCAAGATTTTAACATTAAATTCTTGACAACGATTTCAATCTGGGTTTAAGGAATGTCGATATTTTTTTTCTTTTTCTTTAAAGTTTTGTGATGCATAAAACTTAATTTCTTTTTAAAAGTAAATGCCTTTACATGTTATTTAAATAATAGATTTGGTTTAAAAATAAACGTTGTAGATGAAAAAGTTTGAAAAATACATTTTTGGAGAAAAAAAATTGACAAATTAAAAAAATTTGTGCTAAATAAAGAATTAAATAAGAACAAATGCAAATTATTTTAAAGGAAAATCTTAAACAAATTTCAAAATTTCCAAACTCGAAAGTCTCATTTGTAGGTACGAAACAGATCTTCTTCCTCGAAGATATTTCTTAAACAGCCTGTTATGTAATATTTTAAGAGAAAGTTTTATATAAAGTTTTTTCAGAAAATTTTTACTGCAATATTCTAAAACGGGAAATTACTCGTATTTGAATGGGCTCTGAGAATCTTTTAACAATAGTGGATTTTATTAATTTATAGTTTGAACTTAAAGTAAAATATCAACCATGTTTGAATTGTTTCTGGCTATCAATCATTCAGCGAACCTATAATTAAAAAGCTTTAAGGCAATTATCGGTATTGCAGGCTTTTTCACCTGACTGGATCCACGCAAACTTTTATTAAAGTATTACAGCTTTTAAGATAATAACATTCAAAGAACAATTTTAGTTTGACTTATTCTGCATATACAAAAAAAAAAATTGATCTTGAGATTGATTGAGTTATTTAGCTCAACTAAGTTCAGGGAAATTCTTTGACATTTTTATGTTTCGGATAAAAAAAGCTTGTGATTCTCAAATTTTACTTAAAGCTTGCCAAAAGTTTCAAGCATAATTTAGGTTTAGACCTGGCTTGCTCAAATTTTAAGAGACATGAAGCTTAAAGTCATATGTTCGATATTCACATTTGACTTTTTATATCTATAAACAATAGTGTTGAGTTTTTCTTCAAAGAGCTTTTTAAGCTTTTGCAAAAATATGAATGCTGATTAAGTGTATTTTAAAAAGCCTTTAGTTGCACCCCGTAGTGCATATTTCAAGTTCGCTTGAGAGCTTTCAATATTTTCAAAATGATTATATTTAACTTTAAGCTCTGAAAATTTAAATCTTTACAATTTATTAATATTTTTATATTTAAAAACGAGGTATTTCCCTTTGTAACATTTGCATTTTTATAACTTAATTTCTTATTTAACACAATTTTTAATAATGAACTAAGAAAAGTTTTTAAACAAAATTCGTTTTCTTATTGAAAAGAAAAGCTTTAGATAAATTTTGAAAACAAAAGTAAAAAGTAAACCAGAAATATTTAAATAACACTTAAAAGAAAATAATACAGAACAACTTAAAATATTTTTGAAATTTATTTTTTTTAATCTTTTACAACAAAATTTTCAAATTAAAGATTCTAAGCGAGCGATCTTAAAAAGATCTAGATGTGAATCAAGTGGAAATAAACGAGTTTTAATTTTTTTTTGAATATTTAAGCTCAAAAAATTTTAAATTTGTTTAGGGAATTAAAAAAAATTTTATTTTTCTCTGAAACGTTTTACCCTTAATGAAGCTTTTTTTTTTTAAACAATTTTACAGGTTCGGACGTTTAATTTTGAAATAACTAAATTTGTTAGAGTTGTTTAATATTTCGAAAATCAAACGTTTAAATAGTAAGTAAAATAACTTTAATTCGAAATTATTGAAAATACTGAACTTTGTAAACTTTCCAAAATTTTCGAAAGCTTCAGTACAACTCAAAAGTTTAAGAATAAATACATTTTATTTGCTTGGAAAAGAAACGACCGAAAGTTTAATTTCAAAAAACTTAAACAATATCGAAATTTTTAGAATTTTTTCATTTGTTTTGTTTATTTGAAAAAAATCGAAAACATATGTATATATTCTTGTTTTTTTTTTGCTGAACTCTTCTTCTTTTTTCGTGACTAACTCCTGTTTCACTGCCGTTCAATCTTCGCTTTAAGTTAATTTAAAAGAAATTAAAATCATTTTCTATAAAAGGTAAGAAATCATTTAAAGTACTGGGCGCTAATTTTGACAGTCGTGATCGAATACTGTTTCGAATCGAAAGCAATTTAATTTCTAATTTTTTCAATCGCTAATAAACGAATCGAAATTATTTTTCCAGTGTTGTGAAAACCCAAATAAATGCTTCACAACAATGAAAAAAAAAATAATTTCGATTCGTTCAGTATTGACAGAAAAAATTAGAAATAAAATTGCTTTCGAATCGAAAAGTATTCGATCACGTCTACCAGCATTAGCCCCCTAAATTTTTTTGTTTAGTACGATAAAAAACATAAAAAAATTTTAAAACAACAACTAAAAGATTATAATTTTCAATCTAAAAATAAAAAATAAAATTAAACAAAATTTTCTACAGTAAAAAACATTTTGACATTAAAAGACGTTAACAAAAACTTAAATAAGAAAAAAAAAAAAAAATTCAGAAATAGATTTATACATCACTCAAAAATGTTTCACCATAATCACACTATACTCGAAAAGATTTGTTCCAATTCTTTGGAGGAGTGTTTCAGTATCGAATCGTTGTGTAGCAAATTGTCGAATTCTTTTGAGGCAAATTTTAATTCCTTTTCGGTAACAATTATATCTTCGAATTGTTTCAATTCTTTTATCACAGAGGCCATGCGCTTAACGCCTCTACCTGTAGATTGCCATAGACGTACATTACGGTTTATGGCTATTACTTGGGGCTGTGGTAATCTTTTGCCTTGAGGTTGTTGGCCAAAGTGGTCTTGGCTTGTTAGCAGAGCAGGCGATGGGGGTGGTGGTTGTTTTGGTAAAGGTGGAGAAGGCCGATTGGGTTTGTTGGATTTGGCTGAGTTTGTTAACCCAAAATATTTTGCATATTTATCATCCACTTGGGGTGAAGAGTAGGGCCCATTTAGAGAAGCCGATCGGGGGGTGAGTTGTCGTGTTATACCGCTAGCCGTGCTAGTATTGAATGATTGTGATGTATTGGCTTTGCGGGTAAATTTACGGCGTATGTCTACCACCGGTGTAGTCTGCTCCTTGACAGAAGTATCCACATTTTCCTTACCCGAATCTGTGCTAAAATCTTCATTGTAATGATGACCATTAATTAGCGAGGAAGTATTTTGATATTTTCTTTGACCACTGCCATTACTAATGCCATTCGTATTTCCAGATATATCCAAGGAGTTATGATCTGTACTATTTTCCAGAGATGTTAAGGCTGTCTGGGCATTTGCTGTCTTATTATTGTAATCGAATTTTGAGCACCTTGCATTGATTTGCATTTGTTTTGGATGCTTTTGATTGCAATTCTCTATGAAGGGGGATTTGATTTTACCGATTTTCTTTGGAGGTCCCGCATTTTCATTTTCCCCATTACTATCGGTGGCTGAAGAAGATTCCTTGTTAGCAGAAGACTCTTTGGAATTGTTATTATTACGATCGTTATTAAGGAATGTGGAAGGCAACATAAGTTTTCCTATTGTCTTTAATTTAATACGTCTCATAGTGGGCGTTAAGATAGAAGTGGGTGTGGTTTCTGTTTCTGTCACATGAGCCGGTATAATTCTGGCCTGTAAAAATGGTGATGTCTTTACAATGTCAGCTTTAATGGCAAAACGGGAATCGGTTAAATCATGGGCTGACTCAGTGGCAGGATCTGAATCTTCATTGGCCGCTGTCGAGGCCAAACTATCTTTTCTTAACATCGTGGGTGATTCTATGAACATCGGGAGTGGACATTCCATGGGAGTGGGTGTTACGCTGGCACTGCTAAGACTTGTACTGCTGCGTGGCGTGGTTGCCATGTAATAGTGATAGGAACTTACACTCGAACTGCGTTCTATGGAATTAAATGGTGGGCTACGGGTAAAGGAACACGAGTTACGTTTACTAGCTTCACTTAAACTGCTGAAAAATCTTAAACGTTCCGATAATGGTAATGATGAAGGTTCTAAAAAAGACATTGATGACAAAGAGAAAAGAGAAAAAAGATACCATAGCGTTTTTTAATTAAATTGAACTTTTCACTAAATACGAACATGAAATGAAGACTTACGTGTTTTCATTTTTAGTCTGGATATTTTTTCTTTAATTTCTTTTTAATATAAAAGTTGTTGTTTGCTTGTTTTGTTTTGCTTATATAATTTGTACTTTTTTTTAAAAACTTAAACTTTAATCTTCTCAGTTTGACAACCAAATTACAATTAATCTTGAATTTTAGAATTTTTATTGTTTGATGCACTTGCAGTTCGAAAACGGAATGGAATTTTGTTTTTATCGTTGCACAAGGAAGTCAAAACGAATTGTTTGTTCTTGGTTTGATTTTAGTTTTTTTTTAAACCTTTTTCGCTTCTGTGGTGATAATTTTTTAAGCATTTTTTTTTCATCGAATTATATAAAATGATAAAAATCTTTGTGTAGGCGGCTGTTTTGGTTTTGTACGAGGCTCTACTAAAAATTCTTTACTTGAAATATTGATAACTTCTAAATATATTACATTAAATAGTGGCTATGAAAATAACTAAAACAATAATTTTATAACGAGAGTAATGTGCTGTTTACACAACACAAGTGAATGAACGTGTAGTAAAATTTATATGGAAAATACTCACTGAGTGATTTTCATATAAATTTTACTACACGTTCCATCACTTGTGTTGTGAAAACAGCACATAAGTTTTAGTAAAATTTTTTTCATAAATTGTTTAGAACAAGATGTATAAAATATATAAAATTTTGTTTCCCAAAAATTCAAAAAAATTTTATTAATGTTCGAACTTTCGAAATTGTTTTCAAACTTTTTACAAAACTATTTATATCAAATACATGTACAAATATCCAGTATATATTATATTTTAATTTGCAAAACGCATTTCTTCGCGTTTCTTTCTTAACCACGTAAGCGCCGTTTTTAATAAATTGCCTTTTTGGGTTTTTGGTAGAAAATAAAATTTGCCCCTAGAAAGTATTGCATTCTCATTTATAGCAACTTTGTATTAAAAAAAAAATAAATTAAAAAAATAAAAATTACAGCCATTTCGAAAACCTCGTAAGCGCTATACAAAACGATATTTGCAATATAATCATTTTTATATTTAAAGTTGAATATGTTACCATCTCACCCACCACTGTTTTTATTTTCAAGAAAAAATAAAGAAAACTGTGGAAAGTTTCAGGCCAATCGGAGAATTTTGATGCGGTGCCAGGACCTAAAAATCAGTAACTTCCGTAAAAATTACACTTTTCGTACAGTAACTAAAAAACTATGTATCCTATACAGCACAAATGTTTCTGGAGCCCCCATTGATTTAATAAAACGCCCGAAATTCGTTTTCGGACCCTAAGGGGTTAACGCGTGTCCATAGGGGGTTAATTTCTAAGACCGCCGTTTTTATATTACCAAAATTTCTTTTGAAGAAGTCAAAGCTCTTTCTCTGCTCCTAATAGTAGGTCCTATACAAACCCTAAAATGTATGAAAAAAATCATGAAATTTGTCCAATATGAGTTATTTTTGAAATTTTTCGAAAACGGAAATTTTCACGCTGCAATTCAAAATTTAATACAAATAAACTGGATTGGTGTCGAACTGTTATTAAAGTTTTAACTGTTAAATGCATTTTTATGATTAATTTGTAGAAACGGGCGTTTAAATAAGTAAGTTCCCTAATTATAGAGCATTAATTTTGCTAAAATAATTTTAATATAAATAAATGTGAACTATTTCTCCAAAACTAAAACTATGTGATGAAGTCGGTAACTCTTTTTTGTTTTCTGGTACTTTTTTTTAATTTAAGAAGTAAACAAATTATCTTAAGTTGACGCTTCGACGACATTTTGAAAATGAACTGGCAGTGGCATGTGTAAACAGAAAAGCAAATGGCATGAGATTCGACTATTGCGAACACTTTTTCGTTGATAATATGTATAAAACTAAGTGAATAATTTAATTCAATTTGCAAATTGCCGCTTGCGCGAAAAACACGTGAGCGACAAATTTGGCTACAGTTCAGCCCCAGTTAGCCGGCAGTAACAGTAACGTGGCACATCAGTTACTTAATTTTGTTGTATGCAAAGCAATTAGAACGATTATAGTTAGCAGTAAGACCGTAACTTCTAATTCTGTAGAAAATAAATTTTCTTACTTTTTTACTATACGGTAACATTTCTGTTACTGTCAGCTAACTGGGGCTTAACTTGTAAGTAACAAATTTTATCAAAAAATTTTTCTACATCTTTCAGAGAATCGCCAAGCCATGTTTGTTCAATTTTGTTCTAAAACCCATATTCAAAAAGTTATTAAGTTGTTTTCATTTTCTGAAAAATTAATGTTGGGGCTTACATGTTTAAAGAAGAAGCACGACGATTATTGTCCGTTTTACTATTTCGAAAGTACGCATTAGCGTTTCTATTCGGACAGTTCCGACAAAAAGATTTTTTACATTCCCGACAAGGGACATTTGGGAATGCTCCCTTCAAAGTTTTCGACATCATTTAAACAGCTGTACAAGTTTAAGCCGTTTAACGACAAAGCAAGGAAAACATATCGTTTCAGAAGAACTATTTCAAATACGTTTGGGTAAGGATATAATGTTTGAATTATTGTCCTACAGAATCTTTTGAAAATGTTACAAATTGCGAAACAAGAATGTAAAAACTTTTTGGTGTTTACCTGCATACAAGTGCTAGAAAGTATTTATAACTAGAGTCCAACCAAACATTCGGTTTCGGTGTCGGAGTTCAGCTAAAAAGTATGTTCGGCATTCCCAAAAATGTTCGCCAAACACCGAACTTTCTACACAAAATTCTGTACATGTCGTGGGTCTGATTACTGGATATGCCGCCTGGCTCATGTTTAAATTGAATATAAAATAAGTGTTAATGATTATTTTATTGCTTTAGAAATACCCAAAGCGATAGATCGTGCAACGAAATAAAAAAGAACCTACACAAAAGGTTCACCTTAATGGAAAGAACAAGACTCAGCACCAACTTTTTAAAAATCCAAAAAGACATGTTTTTGTTAAACAGGCGAATATTATTTTTGCCGAATTCCTTAATAAAACTTTTCAAATAAAACAGAAGATCCAGAAAAGCATGAAAATGTTGATGAATAAAATTTGAATTTATTTGATTGATCATTCAAGTTCAAGAAATTTAAATCTGAAGATGAATACAGGAATACTTGTCCATTTACAAACCTTAAAGGCAGTAGCCAAAAGATACCACCGACGAGCGTTTCCAGTGAGAAGATATTTAAGTTGCTGAAGATCTTCATTCCGACTGAAGAAGCGATTTACAAGGCATAAATGCAGAAAAATTACTTTAAGTTTTGAAAATATCTCAAATGGTTTGCGTTTTATTTTAAAAAAAAGTTGTCAATCCTTATTGGAAAACCCTTAAAATAGTTTTGACTAAAGAAAGAGTTAGACTGTGCAGTGTATCGTTTGCCTTCTCTAAGAAAATATCACATTTAAGGTAAAAATTCTTCTTAATACCATGAAATTGTTTTTTATTAAATAAATAAGGGTCAGTTTCAAAACTTCAGTTGCAAAGCAACCTGCATTTTAATTTAATGTTATTTGCCCTAAAGTGATCCAAAAAAAAGTTATCTATTCATACACAAATGACTGCAAAAATTTTTAACTCAGCCTAAATCACAAAAGTTAAAACTCTTTTTATGCAATAAAAAAAAGTTGGGGTTTAAATTCGGTCTAAAAAGTCTACCGGTGTTCGAGGTGTTCGGGCACTGTAAATAACGTTTTGAGTTAAAAAATCGTTACTGTAAAAAATCAGTGTTTCCTTTTAAACAACCTGAAATAAGGCATTTTCAAGATCTCATTTCCTGCGATTTTGGTTTAAGCTACAACGTTTTTCTCGAAAGGGGCACATTAATAGCCAGGGCCTATATATTTTTAAAGATAAGGATTTCTACGTAAATGTGATCGCATTTAATATTTTCCAAGACAATTGGGTACCCTGGGAGGCTAGTTGTTTGTAAGCTATGTAGTCTATCAGTACGAAGGCTGAGGGTAGAATTCCTGCCAGAGACTCTGGTCTGTTTAACTATAACCGACTGCAGGAGTACGTAACTATAGCCTTAAGGCCTCGATACTTATACTTTGGGTAAATGTTGCGAACACGTAAACGCTGCGGTAGACTTCAATGGTTGGTACGTAAACGTGTTTAAATGTATTTAAAAGAAAACAGAAAAGTTGTCAAAAATTATATATGTAATTAATTAATTATAGCTTTTGTAATTTTTGCTTCTTAAATAATATAAAAAAAAACCTCGAGTACGTCTATGGAATGTTCGCTTTATCGATAAACATATATAAACCCATTAACACATCAGCTTGATAAAGAAAACGCTACAACTGCTCCCCAATGTTTACGTAAGGACCAGAACAGACAGTGAAATGCAACGAAACCCTTTTTAAATTATTGGTTTGAAATCATTTCAATCGTTATAAATACATATGTATACAAGAATATAAAACAATAAAGTACAACATATAAACCACAATCGTATTGTTGTTTCTTTTCAACCAGTTTTCCTTAACACAAGTGAACGTCTGACAAGAAGATCCAAGTGAACGATTGAACGAAATTGAACGTCCGTTCATCGTTCGTCTGACTGATCCGTTCAATTAAACGAGGTCGTTCATGACCGACCCAACTCTAATTACCGCAATCATTTCGGTTTTCTTTGATAATAGATGAAACGCAAACACAGTTTCCTGCAAGCCGGTTTCAAAGCAACTGATTTCCAATTCGTTTCAAACCGGTTTTAAAATAGTTGCGTCATTTGCGGTCTTTCAAAGGAGTATCCCAATAAAATATTTTCCTATTTTGCAAAGCAATAATGGTACATTTTAAAAAGAAAGCACATACTTGTACGATACGCAATATGACATGCCGAGATGCAGAAGGGTAAGTGAACAAATTCTTAATAAATAAAAAATATATATATAAAATTTGAAGACCCACGACATTCCCTTACTACGAAGCAGGTTTCTAAGGGAGCATATAAAAGAATAACGGTAACAAAAAGTTTAGTGTGCATAGCTGATCGTTACATTTACCAATTTTTATATGTGCTGAATAAAGAGCTTTCTGTGTCAAAAATGTAAAGCTTCAAAGTGGGAACTCTTCATATAAAATACATGTCTTCCGTGAAGGCCAGTCTTCACTATCCTTTATTCAGACGAAAATCTGACGGAATTCTATTTGACATAAAAAATATGTCAACAAAATCTGCTGTCAATGCCACACTATCCCACAAAAAAGATGCAAGCTCAAATGACTCAGCTACTTTACAAGAAAATGCAACTCTGATCGCATAGAAATCGGACAGACTTGTCAAAAAAATCTGTCACTCAATTCATTTTTAAGCCCTATATATTATCTATTTTGAACACACATGATTTTTTTTTTGACATATAGTGCGACTGCGAGTGAATACCGGCCTAAAGCGATAGGGTAATCGAAACTTTTACGTTTCTCCCTTACAAACCAGGGGGGTTACCGCGTATTTCGATTCGAAACGAAACATTTTTCGAAAGCAATTTCCGATTCGAAAGTTGAATCGTACTGCGTAACTCGTTCGAAACGATGACAGAGTTGTATTTATAAACAAATGGGAAATTTGATAAAAAGTTGGTAGCACTGTTACTAAAATACAAAAATGGACGAAAATATCCCAAAACAAAAAACATATTAAATACTATTCAATGTGTAAAAATGTTATAATTGTGATTTTTTTTAATTAAAACTGATTGCATTTCCCTGTGGTTTGAAGATTCCAAAGAAAAAGTCAATCACTTCTTTATACTGCTTTTTGTACATGTACATACATATGTACATATTTTTTTTAATATATTTTTTTTTTGCAAATTTCAAGACCACAAATATTAAAACATTTACAATAATAACATTAGTAATTATTTAGTTTATATCAAATATAACATTATTTGGTTTAATTTGTTTGTTTTACGCTTTTATTTATCTTGAAAGATTTAAATATTTACATTTTTTGTTTTTCGTTCACTTTGTCACCAACAAAATAGCTTTCGAACAATTTCCTAACACTTTTTGCTTAACAGACTCGTGTTTTCGTAATACAGAGTTGCACTTTCGAAAGGGATTTTTATTGTTCGTAATAGAGAGTTGCCGTTTCGAAAGGGATTTTTGGTTTTCGATAGTGTATAAAAAATTTCCGTTCATTCGAAACAAATTGTACGAAAATCGTAATACACAGTACAAATTGTTCGAACTCGTAAATTATTTCTTTCGAATCGAAATACGCGGTAACCCCCCAGCTTACTTGGAAGCTCCATTTTTTATTGGGATATGGCATAAACTCAAAAGAAACTCGAAACTAACTAGAAGTTGCAGTTTCGTTTCACCGTCTGTTCTGGGCCCAAGAATAACGAGTCCTTCTTTGTTATTGTAAATTTAGGATTAATACAAAATATTTACAATTTTACTTAAAAACTGTAAATTCGTATTTAACAATATTTTCCGCATTGCTAAATAAGTGATAATTTATTAATTTTCAGTCATAAATATTTCTATTTTAAACAATATTTGAGTCACTATTAAAAAGATTATAACACCCACTTAAATCTTGCAAAAAAAAATAAACGCATGAAATGTTATTTTTTTTAAATTTCCTATTTTATGTAATAAATTGAAAAACTTTGAATTCACTGGAAACAAAATGAAGAAATAAAATCATAATCACCAACAATTTATCATATTATTTTATGGAAAATTTAAGATTTTCACCCTCCCCCTTTTTTTTTATCGGACAAGCCAAAAAATTATTCAACAAAAGTAAAAAAAAAAAAAAAAAAAAATGCATAAAATTAAAACAACAAAAAGCGCATGCGCAACATAAATTGTATTATTTGTTTTGAAAAAAAAAAATTAATTATATATAAAAACAAAATGCATTCCAAAAGTTAATTTTAAAATTAACAACAATAAAAAAAAGTAAAATTGTAATGATATAAAAATAAAAACTAAAACGCAAAGATAAATGAAAATGAAAAATTGAATAACAAAACATGTATTATTACCACAATTATAATTTCGAACGTAATACTTTTTATTGTTCGAATAATTTTGAAATTAACGCGTTTAATAAAAAAGATTGTAGGTTAATAAAAAAAAAAAAAAAAAAATTATTCATAAAAGTTATTGCAATTAAATTTTCCTAAAATCTTTTGGTTAAAGTTACAATTTCGCCCTTTTTTTCAAACTACTAATTCCATTATTATTATTTTTATATTTTTATTATTATTATTATAATTAGTAGAATGTAATAATTTGTTATTAAAACAAAATTATGAACATAAATAATATAACAAATTTGCAAAACAAACAAACAAACGACAACAACAACAAGATAAATTGCATTCAATGAGCAAAAAAAAACTTAAAATAAAAACACTTTGCGTCCATGAATTTGAAATATAAATTAATCATTTTTAAATTTAAAATAAAATGAAATTTATTAAAAATTTTAGTAGGAAACAATAATTAATAAAATGCTTAAATGATATATTTAATTATAATGCTAAAAAAAAACACTTACCGATTTCATCATCCGGATTAAGAGGCGGATTATTTGGAGTTTTTGGTTCATCAGTATTAACAGCTGGAGAAGGTGATAAACGGCGCGGTACTGAAATTAGAGAAGGAATAAAAATAAATTGTAGAAACAGTTACACAAACTAAAAAAAAATGATAATAAAAATTTCTTTTTTAATCGAATATTTTAGTGAATTCTATTATTCAAACCACGACAATTATAAAAATGTTTTTTTGTTTTTTATACCCTCCACCACCCTCCACTAGTGGTGAATGAGGGTATACTAAGTTTGTCATTCCGTGTTAAACTTTTTTATTATACATTTAAGACCCCATAAAATATATATATTTTGGCTCCTTGAGTAATTCCAAGTCGATTTAGCCATGTCCGTCTGTTGAAAACACGCTCACTTTCGAAAGACTCAAAAGAAAAGAACAAACTTGGTGTTAAATTGCTTGTAGTTATCCTAAGCAGTTTGGGATTGAAATCCAGGAACATCGAAATCCAGGATCAGAGCTATGAATAAAAATGTGGAACCACCACCCCAAAAAATTTATCATTTTGTTACAAAAACTAACATAAATGGTGGAATAATGCACGGAATGATATAAGATTTTGCAAAAATTCGTTAAATTTATGTTAAATACTGTTAAATTTCGTGAAGGTCGGTCCATATTTTACCCTTGGCCGCATATAAACCCTACTCCCGGTTAACAGTTTATTACGCCTTAAATCGTAATAAAAAATATTCACCCCTATCGGGAATAATATGTGAAATTTTTGTTCCTATGAAATTTTCATTCCCCATGAAGGGAAAATTGCTATCGTGAATTCAATGGGAACGTTTGTTCCTGCTATCAATCCGTAGTGAATGTTGAATAAGGAAGAAGAAAATACAAATAGGGAAATAAATATTAAAAGCTTATAATTTAAATTAAAATTTGTCAAATATAAGTTTTGTAACAAATAAATATAAATTTTCGGTGCAAAAAAATAAGCTTTTAATAAGTTTTTTTCATATGCCTTCAATAATAAATTAAAAATTGTTTGCTTCTACTGATGGTTTTTAAATTTTGAGTTAATACCCTCTTGTTACGAGTAATTAAGTGCGATATGTAAATTAAATTAACTCTTAATAAACTTGGTTGATCGTTAATATATTTAAATGTATTCATGTTAATTATTTTTTACCTTAAAACTCCATATGAGTAAATGTCTATTAAAATATGGGCTTATATGTGCTCTTGTTTTTATTTCTAATAATATGTTATTGTTGAAAGTGGTATAATTCCATTTGGAGGTTAAAAAATCGAATATTTTTCTAAATAATTATAATTAAATTTTGATAACAAAATTTAAAGGCTCTTGAGTGGTAAAAACATTACTCTTATAGATGATCGTTCGCCAATATTTTTAAATTAACTCAAACACAAACCCTTAAATATCTCTATAAATGAAAAATAGACTTATACCACCACATTCAAATATAGCAGCTCAAATATAAAAAGAATTATAAATCTAAAAAACCAACTTATTTATGTGCTGTTTTCACAACACAAGTGGTTGAAAGAGTAGTAAATTGTATATGAAAAGCACTCAGTTTTTTGGAACATCCTATTTAAAAGTATGTCGCTTTGCATTTTGTTTACTGATTTTGATCTAAAATAGGTTTAAATAATCTAAATATTCAATAAGAAGTGAAAATTACTTACATTTTTTATAAAATTCGCTAGAAAAACAAAGTGAACAAACTAACACGAAAAAGGGAATAAACAGCTTTGAAAAAACCGTTCACGATCATGGGAAATTTTTCAAATGCGAATATTTTTGTGATGTCATTCCCCATTGAATGATATATCAAAAAATGGGGAAACATTTCAAGGGAAAAGTTATTCACGATTGCAATTATAGAAAAAGGGGAAATATTTCATGGGAATAAGTATTCACGATTGGGGTGATTATCATAATAAAATTTAAGCCTTAACAGTTTTATAGGGCTAGATATCACACAAATAACCTTCGTGATGATCGGTCCATAATTTACCATAGGCCCCATATAAAGCCCACTCTAGGAACTGAACTAAATACGCATAAGACCGTAGCAGATGCAGATATTGCGGTCAAATTTGGTCCAACTTAGCTTCATATGGCCATAAAAAATGTCATGCAATTTTGTGATATACGGTCCATAATTTACGATAGATCCCATATTAAGCAGCCTATTGAAATTCACTGTAAACGATAAAACTAACTTCACTGCTGTATGAAATTTTTTCTAACTGCCTGTTCACCGATCTCGAACGTTAACGCACGCATAGAAAATAACATTTCAAACAAAAACAAATTTTAAAATTTTGTTGCTGTTTTAAATTTAATTTTCTATGCGAACGTTAACGTTCGAAATCAATGAACTGGCAGTAATTTATTTTTTTTAATACCAGAAATCAGTCTGCAGAACTTTAAGATGATTGGTCCATAATTTACCATTGGTCCAATACAAATTCCTCTCCTGAAAATCATTTTAGTTCCGCTAAATCTGTTACGAATCATGTTATTTTACTCAAGCTAGTTTAAATTTCTAAGAAGAAAAGCATACGATTTTCTGATTGTCGGTCAATAATTTAATATATGTCTAAACCGTAACCAATTTTTATGCTGACACCGTTTTTATAAAGATTAATTAATAATATGTTTATAGATAGCATATAGAGCCCACTTCGGTCAGTTGAGGGTATCAAAGATTCGGCACAGCCGAATATAGGACTCTAACTTGTTTTTAACTAAAGATGAAAAAACAGTCCCACTACAGAGAGGTCCCTTTCGAATAGGGGTGTCAGTTCGTCCCTTCGAAACCCTGCTTTTAAAGTTGAGAAAGATGTCTTGCAAGCGGATTTGGATGGTTTTTTTGTTTAGTAAAAAATTTTACATGGACTTTGCGAAATGCATTTTTTACTAACACAAATATTGGCACAATAATTTGCTCATGTTCATTGATGTGAGGAAGACGTAATTCACAACAACAACGCATAAGAAAGCAACAATCAAGATGTCGTTTATTTATATGACAATACTGCAGGGAACCCATCCAGTATACAATATTATTGTATATGTTTTTCGCCATATTATTTTCAATTTGCCCTGTATTACGCAATACCTGACACAATGGTTTCTACTAAAATTAGGCGCAACTTTCATTAAAAAATAATAACAACATGACCTATAAGCAAAACAACATTGTACAATATTACCAACACATATAACAATATGTTGCACTTCTTTTCGTTGTGCAATGAAAACTTAAAGTCTTTTGATAGTTGCCAACATATTTTGCCAGCTCCGAATATCACAAACATATTGGCGATATAATTGAAAAATACAAAAAAATTTAACAATTATATTGCAAATCTATAGGCCGTTTTAGACTGGCATACAGTTGTAAACAGTAGGTGTGATCCCGTACTCAATGTTGGGATTACCGAAAACTTTTTTCGTACGCAAAGTTTGGTAAAGTGAGAGAACTTTTAAGAGAAAAATATTCTTCTTGCATGAAATAGCCCATACTTTTTATTTGGAAGAATTGGTAAAAAAATCAGTTGTGTCAAAAAAATTAATAATAAAGAACTGCAAAGAAGTATTTCCCAAGGCATTGAAATAAAGATATTAATAAAATAACCAATAGAAAATGTTGATAAATGTATCGGGTGATTTACCGTGAGGTTTGATTTGTAATGTAAAATAAAACACATAAATTTTAAAGTGAACTTAAAATTTTAATTATCAGTTTAAAGAACATTTTATGACATTTACTGTTTCAAAATGATATAATGTAATTGTTGGCCATGACTACGTCTGAGGTGTTCCATTCTGAAGGTCCAATTTTGAGCGACTCGTTCGAGCATAGTCACTGGTATCTCGAGAATAATACCAGTAATGTTGGCTTCCATAGATTCAATCATAACTGTGTTATTCCTGCAGACCTCAGACTTTACATATCCCCAGAGAAAATAGTCACACGATCTGGGTGGCCAATTTACCGCAACAAAACGTGAAATTAAGTGCTCACCAAAACGATTTATCAACAAGGTTAATGTTTCACGCGCTGTATGGCTCCGATACCTTGCGCTTGAATTTCAGGCAGCACATAGTCCGTTAACATGGTGCGATAACGGTTACCATTGACGGTTACATTCGGATTTTCCTCATTTTTGAAGAAATGTGGAACAATGACCCCACCAGCTCATAAAGTACACCATACCGTTGTTTTGATAGATGTAATAGTAGCTCTTGGTACTCTTCGGGAGGTCCATCAGACCACATACGCCAATTTTATTTATTAACGTTTCCATTGAGGCAGAAATGTGCTTCAACCTTGAACACAATTTCCTGATAAAACACCGGATTTTCATTGAACAATTTGGAAACGCTGTTGTGGTGTGAGTCTTTCCAAGATGACTTGCCAAACGATACTGAACAAAAATTACAAAGCACTTTGATATGAGTCACGCGTGGTCTGTTAAAAAGCATATTAGAAATCAAAGCTAACGATGAATCACCCTTTGAGTTTGTCTGGGACAAAAGATTCCACGAACTACTTATCCCCAGGACAATTCAGGAATCATTCGTTGGCTGTGATATATACCAAAATTAAGGGTACAGATATTTTAAATGGCGAATTGGGGTATGATTGTTACCTTTGAGGTAGTAACAAACTTTGAAAGTCTGTCTGTGCGCTTTTGTTGCTTATCAGTGCTGTTTCTTTTTACTCGGTATTGAATGAACCGCAAAGTTATATCGTACCCTTCTTAGGTACCCTCACTAATTTTAAACGTAAATAGCCCATCGAAGAGCGATTTTTTTAAAGGCATACAAAACAAACAAGTCTTATATTACTAAGAATATAATTTTTATTAGTCAGTTTTGATTATTAGAATTTGTTATGTTCAGACCTTGTTCTGGAAATGATTTCCAATCATCCATTCTATAATAAAAACGAACCACAAAATTTTTTCATGGCTTCTGTGGTTTTGGGATATAAGGTCAAATACTTAGAAGGTTTAAGTAATTTTTTTTTATTTCAAACCCATCAACAAGTTTTTATTTGCACAAAAAAATTTTTAAAATAAACAATCAAAGAAGCTCAAAAACGATAAAAAAAATGCTCAATAAAATGCAAAAAATACATAAAGCAAGACTTAATAAAACGAAACCGATTGATGCTGTTTTTTGTAGTAAGTTATTGATTAGCAAATATCTCACAATTTAATTAAATCTATAGAAATAATCTTCAAACAATCTTAATCAGCGGATTAAGCGTAACATTTTCTAGCTTTAACGCTGAGATGACATATGTACCTAATAGGGAATTTATTCTTTTAACCATTAATCGGTTAACCGATTAATTACTACCCGATTAACTGATCGGTTAATTTAAAACTGCATTTCTTCGATTAACGATTAAGCCGGTTAATTTCAGTCGATTAACCGGTTAACCGATGTAACAAAATTTTTAATTTTTTATAGTATTAAACATATATTTTGCGTTTTTAATTATTTGTTTAGTCTCATATACAAAAGGTATGTGTTTAGAAAATATTTTTTCATATAAACAAAAAAGATGTTCACTGATCTTCATTTTAAATAAGTGTTTTTTGTCAACAGCTTTTTGTTTCACGTACTTTTATATGCATGCGTTTAGTTATTTGTTTCTTCTCATATATTCTCATATCAATCTTTTAACAGAATTTAATAAAACAATTAAAAAAATTAAGACAGGACTCTAATGGCATAATGGAAGATTTTATATATTAAAAGAAATCTATGAAAAGGACAGTGAAATTAGATATTCTGTATTATGTGTTGCTTTTGATTTCTTCCACTTCTACGATAAATAAATAAATGAAACTTGACATGGAAGTTTTATCAAAACTAAAGAAAATAATCGCTTAAATCCTAAACTTTAGAACCAAATTATTTTTGTTAAAGATTATTTTTAAGATCTCCTTAAACTATTGAAATAACTAATAAAATGATCTTACAGTTTATTTTTTAATTAATATATAATATTTATCCATCATATATATTATTTCTAAAGCACTTTTTTTTGCCGGTTGCAAATATCTCCCATACCACCGCATCAAATTTAATGAATGATATCTCATTTTAAAGCTTATTTCTAACACTAATGACGAAAAATAATTAGAAATTGAAAAAATTAATATTTTCATTGATAAAAATTATATTTTATATAGAACTGCATGATAATACTGTTGTCATTATGATTATATGTTTTTGTTCAAGTGTGGTAATACAGGGTCGCTTAATAGTAATGCAGTTCCACATAATATAGTATGTATTAAAATCCATTCTGGAAATACCGCTATTTATATATAATTGCGTACGCTTAAAGATATTTTTGTTTGTATTAAGGATTCGTACGGGCAAAAAGTTAACGATGATCATGTCATTACCTCTAACATTGTATTCAAAGAAGTATTATAAAAGCATTTAAACATATGTATGTAAATATGTATGATATATATTATAATTTCTAATATTTTTATACTTTTAATAAAATGTATTGAAGTTACTAAAATTTCTATTAATTATTTTCATTTTATGTTGCAAAAATGACAACTAACGGTGCGAAATATTTGCACGGGTCATCTAGTTACTTAAAAAAATATGTATTACATACTTGAAATATTTTTTTGTTTGCTTGTTTTAGTGCCAGAATTGTTATGTTTGCTATGTTCAGAATTGTTATGTTTGCTCCAAATAATAAGTAATTTATGCTTTTTATTTATTGAAATTACTTAATTTATAAAAAAAAAACTTTATTAATCGGTTAACCGATCAATAACAAAATTAACCGATTAAACCAAAACCTCGGTTAATTAATCGAGCGATTAACCGATTAAGGCAAAAGCCCGATTAAATGAATACCCTAATACCTAAATAACAGCATCAACGTTTTGTCATGAACATTAATGTTAACTTAACTTTTTTAATAAAATCAACCAAATAGAAATAAACAAGTAAGAAAGTATAGGCGGCAAAGCCCGACCATATGAAACCCTACACCACAGAATTATCGACTAATTTTTGGGAGTGTACCCTATTTGGGATTCATGGACTATCTTTGACCTGCCAATACAAAATTGTGTTATGAGGTTAAGATTCATCTATATCATAAATTATCTGAGGAGCTGGCGAACAACACCATACTAGTCCCGTTTTTATTTTTTTATTTCATGACTTCATAGATGTGCACTTAGAGAGTCCAAAAAAATCATTTACTACGAACATGTCTAGTTTTGTTCACCGGCTCCTCGCACAGAAAAATTTCTCTAACATTTTTCACCAATTAAAGCATTAATCAAAATTAAAATTAGTTTTAATTAAAAACGTAATCAAGTGAATTTAACGTTTAATCAAATGGATTAAACGTTTAATCAAGTGAATTATTTTTTCTGTGCATCTAGTTGAGCAATCAGCTAAATGCGCATAGAAACTAGCTTTAACACGTCATTAATAAATGAATTCATTAATAATACATTTTGTATTCCCGAAAATAACTTTTAAGATTTTTTTGTTTTTAAGTAATTTTAAGGAGGGGCTTTATATAGTGTGATTCTAAATCGATCGGTAAACAATAAGGACGACCTAGTACAGGTCCTAAGATGTTACAAGCATTAGCAGCAACGCATATAATTAATCCCTCTCCACTATTGTGAAGCGGGTATATAAATGGGGATAAAGCCGCTAGATTGGCCTAAAAATAGCTAATTTGCTATTACTTTTGAACAAAAACAAAATCAACGAATAACGCCACCTTCATTACTTAACGCGCTGTGAGAATCGGGGGTTTTAATTGTAAAGCGTTGCAGCGTCGCTATTTGGGTTTGCTTCATACATTGTGTATGAGCATGAGAATTTTTGGCAGATAATAAACGCTGGACACGCTGATTTCGGTTGGTCTGTTAATGGGACTGGTGATGCAAAACTTGTCAAATACATTTTTATTAACATCTCAATATAGTTTTTGATGTCAAAATGAATATTTTTGCACTTCTGTAGGTAAATGGATATAATCCACTTGTTGTTCAACCAAAAAAAACTTGCCCTGTAAACGTAAAATAAAAGGATTTGTAAAATATTTCTATGTAATTTTCAATAGAAATATTTGTAGAACTTCCTAACGACTAATTAAAATATAAAGTTTTTTTTTTGGGTTTAACTTTATCACCTTGTATTCGCAGACCATTTATTGAACGATTTTTACGTTTTAAAATAAATATTCAAAAGCAATTTAAAGACCATAAAAGTGAAAAAAAAAACTTATAGATTAGATTACAAATATTAATAGGAGGGCATTTGAAAACAATTTGTTCGCCCTGTTATATATTAATACTTTATTTTCGGGCAATTAACACGTCTGCAATTAAAAATAAGAAAATTATTAGCCTTGTACAATACAAATATCGGTTACAAGGTTAAAAAGAGTTTAAAGCAAAATTTTGGATATATTATATATATATTAAGTATGCACAAGTGTACAATGTACATATTTAATAACTAAAAATCACTACATATTTAAAATAACACTTCATTAAAGTTCTTTTAATTAAGAGAAACCGTAACGTTTTGTTACTGTTTTGAAAAACGGTTTCTCGTCTTTATTTTAGAACATTAAAGTTTAAGGAAAATTAACTTTCATAAACATACAACCATATTAGTGTTTTTCATACGGGGTTTCCCGGAACAAAAATCCTGGAATCCCGCACATTTTAGGGGAAAAATACCGGGAAAATTGTGCAGGATTTCCCGCGAATTTTTCATTTAATTATGGCAACTTTAGTGCTGCTGAAAATTGCAAATAAGTCAATTTTAAATTTTTTGCAAAACCCAGATTTATTTTATAAAAACAAAAAAAAAGTTGTTCCCACTTGCTTCAAAGAGATTAATGATTTTATATGCAGAGCAGCTGCATTAAAGACTTTTTGTAGAAGATTCTGAAAATGCAGTATATAATATTTCTGTAAGATATAAAAATAACATTTAAGGACATTTTGAATGAAGCACTAGTAAAGAAAATCGAATCAGCGATTCAAAGAAAAAAACTTTCTTTAAAAAAAGAACAAGAGGAAGTGGTGAGAAAACTGAAACTGTCCAGCGATTGTTTAAGGTTCTATTGACTATGGGGGCTGAAGCCTAGAATGATCTACTGGTCTTTTGTAACGATAATTAGATTAATCTCGACCTATGCTGACCTAGCTTGATGGACAAAAACCGACCAGGTCAAAGCTAGAGTAATACTCAATAGGGTTTATCGCCTGATCTGCGCATCGATCACGGGCGCTATGAAGACCTGTCCCATTCTGGCTTTATGTGCGATCCTGCGGATTCCTCCGTTACACATATCTAAAACGGAGGAGGCATGCAGCTGTGCTAGTAGGAAACGGCGCAATGCTGAATACACGGCAGGTGACTTCGTTGGTCACATGCGGCTCCTTGAAATCCTAAAGAATGATCCATCCATCTTGGTTGGTGATCATATGCTGCTTAGTCTGGTATTGTATAGGAATATTAATGTCCTTTTACCTGATAGGGACCAATGGGCGGATCAATCCTGGTAGCACGGGCACGAGGACCAGGTATGGTATACCGACGGTTCGTAACAAATGGTTATACCGGGCGGGAATTAAGGGCCCGGGTTTCCAAAGGAGCTTGCCAATGGGCAACCAGCGTGCGATCTTTCAGGCGGAGATATATGCTATCTTCATAAGCGCTGGGGAATGTCCGAGGAGGGCAAAGAGCTTGAGAATATTTATAATGTCGGATAGCCAGGCCGCTCTCAGAGCACTATTTTCTTTACATTTGTGGTGGGTACCCGTCCATGAGGGCCATGTGGGCAACGAAAGCACAAAATGCTTAACAAACAGGAGCGCTCGACGTCCATTTTTAGCCCCTGAGCCTTTCCTCGGCGTCCCCCAGGTCACATTAAGGAGACGTTATGAACATGGTCCAAAAGTAAATTCATTCACACATGGGCGTCCATTTCTGGATTTAGAGAGTCCAAAAGATTCGTGACTCTGTCCAGTTGCTGGCCAGGTAGGCTTGAGAAAGAGGCAACTAAGGCTACTTGTTGGCCTGTTTGCGGGGCACTGTGTCTCAGATACCATCAGTTTATAATAGGTAATCTTAATACCAAGATATGCGAATTCTGTGAAGTTGACGAGAAAACGTCGGAACATATCATCTGCTGCTGCCCAACTAAAAGCTTTAATTTTCCTAACGTTTAACGCATTGATAAACTTATTTAATAGATCTCATGCACTGTTATTTGTTTTTTGTTCAAATAAATTTAATTATATTTTGCACCGTTTTATAGTAAGCGCGAATTCCCGAGAAATTTTAATATAAATCCCTCTTTCCTGGGAAATGAAAAAGTCCGGGATAAGAAAAACTCTAACATATATGTATCTTAGTGCAAAGGTACTCTGTACTAAATCTGTAATGGTTTGCCACAATTTTTCTTTTTAATCAAAATAATTACATGTTTCTTGCTGTGAAGGGTGACATATTTTGTTCAGGTTATTAACTCATAATAAAACAAACTCGTCAACATGACAATTATATGAAATTTACTTTTGTGTATGTTTTTACCAACATTTTGTAGCTATTAGCTGATGTTGTTAATTAGTTTGTGGAAAAAAAAACAAGTTAGAAATAAACAAATTTATGCTTCGTTAAATTTGTTGCAAGAACATTTCTGTGGTTTTGTATTATTTAGGGGACTCATTTGTGTAGTATGGTAGTTGCTCAATGTTATAAAAAAAACCAGTAAAGCAGATTTTACAGACATATTCGAGAGAGTTATCTATTACTGATGGACCCATCGGCTATCAAAGACTCATACAAGAATTCTATGTGTCTAAATTTTTTAATCTTGGCTGATTTTAGGGAGGGGATTTATATGGAACCTATGGTATATTCTAGACCATTGCCATTACATAGCTATTTTAAAAGTCACTATCGCCAAATTTCATACCAAAACCAACATTTATAAGAAAGTTATAGGTGCACCCAGAGAAAAACATATGTTTAAATATGGTCACCTACAACAAAATAATTTTTAAAGAAAATTGTAAACATTATATGGTTATTTTCACCATATTATTGTTAAATGTGTCCTCCATCAAGAAGGCACAAAAATATTATGGTTGCCTCCGAACATGTTTTTGTTAATAATAACTAAAATATGTTTAACACTTATAAAAGCACTGTTGCTTTTCAACCAAAGCATGTTGCTCTTGCAAAAGAGGAATATACTATTGTTAATTTAAAAACAAATTATTATCATATTTAACCATCCAATGTTTAGAGGCAACCATAATATGGTTGTGGCTTCTTGATGGAGTACTAATTTTACAATAATATGGTTATCGGTGACAATATGGTTTGATTAACCATAATGTTTACAATTTTCTTTAAAAATAGTTTTTTTGGGGGTGACTATATTTAAACATGTTTTTTATCTGCGTGTGTGTGCATAGGAGCTATGCAATAATATATACGAGTATATGGGCAAAGTTTAATATACTCAAGACAAATATAATGAGTGGTATAATGGATTCCGCACGGAAAATACAAATCAACGGAAATAAATATCGATTGATATGCAAATTGCATTTATTCATTCCAGCAAAAATTATTTTAATAATTTTTGAGTTGATAATAGCTCTGTTCCACATGCATAACGAAACAGTCCGAACTTGCACAAAGTTACCCAAGAGCGTTCCACATAACAATTTTTGTGCAATTAAGAGAGTAATTGAGAGAGTAATTTGTTTCATTTCCTGTACAAATTTGCCCTAACTTTTTCTTTGGGTAAGTTCGGACAAGAATAAACAATCAGCTGTTTTTGTTTAAATATGAAAATGATAAATTATTCAGAAAACTAACAAGCAAAAGAAAAAGGGTAGTTTTTATTAAAAAATATATATAAAATGTAGGGTTTTAATGAAAAAATTAAAGTGGTAAATGCATTATTGCATACATATTTCCCTTAATCTGTAATATAAAAAAAAACAAAAAAAAAAAAAAAAATGACAATGATGCAAATGTTTTGGCTTTATAATGTTATGACTTCCTAATTTGAAAAGTAAGCAGCATTAGTATTTGAAGAAGGTCAAAAATGGTTTTTTGCGTTCCAGCAATATTGGCTCGTTTTGGCAAATTTAGAGAGTAATTTTCATTTTACTTTCATTAGTCCGAACTTGCCCGAGATCTTGTGGAACACACCTATTGTGTCAACTGTTTGTACAAAAAATCATGTGGAACAAGTTGTTAAAATTTTTGAGAGTAATAATTTTTTGCAAAATAAATTTAAGTAAAATATAGAAACGTAGAAAATATATAAATAAAATATGGATACAATGGCATTTTTTGAGGATATCATCTTAAATCATCTTAATCTTAAAACGTAATACAGATGAATGATAGGGAGTAAGTTGGAATAAGAAATTTAATACATGTTTACGGAATTTAATATTTTGTTCAATTCACAGCTTTCAAAAGAATTTTCGCTTAAATAGGGCAGCATTTAAATATATTTTGTCTGACCTAGAGAATGAAAGTTCACGAAGCAGTCGACAATTAGCCCTTTCTCCCAAAGATAAACTTTCTGCTTGTGTGAGATTGTTTTTGCAGAAGGGAGTTACTAAAATACAATACAAGAACAATTAATGCTTGCGTTAATAAAATTTTACTACTTTAACAGTCACATTTTAAGGGTGGCCTGAAACCATTTAGAGTGTATGCCAAATCTTTCACAAATTTTTTATTTTTTTCGTCGATTAAATGCAACCCAAATCATAATTTTTTTCATAAAAAATTAATTTCATTAAATTTTTTTTTAATAACTAAACTTAATTTTATCTTTTTTTTTTAATTTCATATTTCTTCTAACATTTTAATTCCTTCCGTTAGCTTCTCGTTGCAAAATTTTAACGTTAGCAAAATGGCGAAAAATATCTATATTGCGGTATCAATAATATGACAATACCGCAATAGTAGAGATAATACCGCAACAACGGAAGGACTGAATAATTGCAAATTTTGCTTCCGCAACAAAAATGCTTTTCGCAGTATAAGTTGTAACGATAAGTATTTACCGATTATACCCAAATTCATTAAACAGATATTCCTTATAATAAGCGTTGTAATCACGAAGAGGTACAACATGCCTTTTTTCGATGGTTTTAATCAGGGCTTCGCAATAAGTTCTTCTTATGCCCTTAAGATAGCTGGTCGGGTTTGTACCTAACAGGTATCTTTACCTATTTCAACATTTATTTTCCTTCGTGTTTTTACCTTAAGTTTTCTTTTAAAATATGGCAGCACTCACACCATAGATTTCTATACACAGCTTGATTTCTTTTTTTTAGAAATTACGGGCATTAGCTAAAGCCTAGTACTCTCTTCCAATTTGTGAAATATGTTCAGCAACATCTATTATTTCACACGAAAAAGTTGACATGTATCAATGTTACCTATCTCGCGACTTTTTACAATTTGACGTTTTTAATCTGTCAAAGTATGTGACATTGTTTTGCGTATGTAAACGAAACCCACATGTATTTTACTAAAAAGTATTTTTTTAAATAAAAATTAAAGTAAATATTGATGAAAAACTGTTACCGGTTGTGTTATTTGTTTCGTTAGCATTTAATATTAAGTGAAAACCTTTTTTCCTTTGCTTAAAATTTCACGTGAAATAAGTGCAGCTTATATTATTTCGCAGTTGTAAAAAAAATGTTGACAGAAACATTTCGCAACTTCAACGTAATTTCATAGAAATTCCGCACAAGTTTTTTTTTAATATGAGTTTTGACAGCATTTCGAGTGAAATGTTAAACAGAGTCACGGGCTTACGAGAAGTTATAGATTTCAGAATTTCTTTAAAGGGATTCTTTAACTTTTATTGCGGAAATTTTCTTTGAGACCTCCAAGTATAATCGCGGGTTGCATGACTTGAACTGGAACTTAAGAATGGAATAAGAATGCAGTTTTTCGAACAATGAAAATGATTTTTTCGACGACAGGAAAGAGCAGTAATTTTTAAAATTGTTGGCTAAGAGACTTAAAAATTAACAAAAGTTTTTTTATATAATTGTGGATCACTGCCATTAAGGTCTTATCCAAAGGTGCTATTACCACCCCGAAAAAAAGCTTTATGTGCGCTGATATGTACCTTAACTATTGCTTACTTCATAGGCTCCACAGTTCATAAATCCTATTTCTATAGGATACCAACCCAGTTTGTTCGGTAAAAACTAAGCCACCTCTTGGTCCCCGAAGTTTTCACCATAAACAAGTCCGAAGGCATGTACAAATAACCAGTCGATGGCCAACTTTAATTCCCAGATGCTAAAAGGTGTACATATATATCCCGAAAGTCGGTACTTCATGAAAACGAATACGTAGAATCTAGGGAGATCGATTATTCGACTTTTTTCAATAACCGGTTTTCGGTTAAAGATTTTTAAAATAACCGGTTAAACGGTTTTAATTCGAATACATAAAAACACCTACAAAATACATAGATATGACTTAAAGTATGTTCAGACCTAACAAATATTTGGCGATAAAATCCAAAAAAAACCGAGACCAGTAAATTGATCAAACTTTAACCTCATTTTTAACAATTTCCATTTATTTATTGATCTGTTTTTGTAAGAAGATAATTGTCTAATGTAATTTAAAAACTATTAAATGATGTTTGATCTAGCGAAACGTTTTGCAAAAGCAAATTAAATATTATAGGAATTTAATAAATTTATTATTTGAGATATTCTACTAAATTTATTTTAAATGAGTTTCAATTTGTTGGTGGTTATACCATTTCAGTAGATTTCCACAATTTTTTGGAAAAGTTGCAAACAAAACCTCTTAGCCTGGATTATATATATCAAACGATTTTCTTTCAGCATTATATAAACGATTAGTAATATGAACATGCTTTTTGTATGAAATATTTGTCAATTCGTATAATAAATAAACCTGATGAATTATTTCCATATCGTTGATTCCGCCGGAATGTTGTAGTTTGAAGCGTAAAGAAATGCTGGAACTATTTAAGAGTTTTTAGTACCTTAAATGGCATTCCGTCCTCGGCAACACAACTGGTTAATATTTCACCCAATGATTCATTTTTGGCAGCGTATTTTGGTAAAGTATTATTTGTCGACTCTTTAGAACTACTTCGAACGGGGTTAAGTTTTATTTGGAGCACATTAATGTCATGCATGTGGACTAATCAAAGGTGATTAATAAATCGTGACGTGGAAACCCCTTCGCCACTTATCACTTTAGGACACTTCAATCACCTAACTTTGTCTTCTTAATCCCGTTCGAAATATCTCTAGAGATAACATCTATATAAAAATATTTTTAATATTTAAAAAACTCTCGCACAAGTTACTATTTACTTTTTAACTGCACACTTTTTTTTGTATTTTAAATAGTTTTTTTTCTTAAAGAACACACGCATTTTTAAGCAATTTTTGTTTACAGTATGTTTTTTGGCTTAGTTACATTTTGTTTTGATATTCTTCAGAAAAAGTTTATGTTTGCCCAATATTGAATTAGAAAAATATTTAAATTACGGGTACATCTACAACAAGAGTAAAAAAATGTATATGAATTACAGATTTTTAAAATAACCGGTTTATTATACCAAAATAACCGGTTTATTCGATATTCGAAAAATGGACATTTTGAAATAACCGACTTGGGCACAGCTAAAATAACCGGATAAAACCGGTCGAATAATAACCGATCGATCTCCCTAGTAGAATCCCAAGAGGACAAACCAGATTACCGTTAGAACATGACTTACCTCACGGTGGTATTAACAATGGCTTAAAATAATATGCCTAGCAATGTTCCAGTATGGGGAAAGCCTGGACCATGTCACTTTTTTGCCCTAGGTTAAGGACAAACATCTACTTACTAAGATATTTGTCCTTCCTGAAATTTAGGGCCTAATTGTTAAAACGCAACGAAACCCCAAAAATTTCATTGAACACATAAACAAAATCAAAAATATTTTATAGTTTTGTTGTTGCTTTCTACAGAAATTCATATTAAATTTTTAAAATTTCATACACTTCATATTTTGTGGCGTTGAAAATTTTAAAAAACAACAAAAGCAACAACAAATTTATAAAAAATTTTTATGTTTTTGCTTTACAATCAGGCCCTAAATCTCAGGGAGGGCCCTTAGGATTAATCCCAATCACCTAAGGGTCCTCACCAATAACTAACATATGAGGAGTCGGACAACAAAACTTGCCTTTTTGTATTTTTTTCGAAAGCGATTTTTTGACGTCTGTGCATTAACTTGGTTAAATTCTACTAAAAAAAAAATTATTTGCATAATTTTTGCCCTCTTCTCATTGAAAAAAATTGATCTTAAGAAAATTTATGTGGAACAAAATGTGCTTTTTGGGTCTAGGACCAATAACCAATATTTTAAGGTGCTACAAACATCAGCACAAACGAACAAACTCTCCACTATTGTGGGGTGGGTATAATGTAAAAAAGAATATTTTGGTCTGCATACCAAAATTTTCTTTTTTACATTTGTTTTTACCAAAACGTACTTTTTTTTCTTATTTTAACAAAACAAGCTTTTTTCTAAATAAAAGTCCTTTAATTTTATAACATCCTTTACATTTATTGTTTATATAAAAATTTTTGTAGTCTGCTGCATTTTATGAAAAGGAAGGAACTTGTTATACTTTCTGGGTTCATGCTATTAATCAACCGGGTGAAAAAATAATATTGGATTTCCCAACATTTGGAAATATTAAAAAAAGGCAAATTTTGTTCTGCGACTTCTCATATGGAATAACAGGGAACAACTGGATCTCGTTTACTTTTTCTTTTTAATAATAGAATAAATTGAAATGAAATCAAACTAATTTAAATTCTTTGACTTACCTCTTTTCGGTGATGTTCTTTCCTCCCGGTTCAAGGACGCGCCATTGCTCGTTTTCTCCTGCATTTGCTGAAACATACTCGCCTTTGCTCTTACACTATTTGTACGCACAACACCCGCTGACGAGGCCGATGATTCCGAAGAGTCTTTATTTAAAGGTGTTTTTGGCTCTTGATTTTCTGCCATATCAACATCCTGTTCAAGACTAGACATCTCGAAAATACGTTCACTATTACTATTACACGATAAACCCGAATCGCCCGTAAATGAAAGTGTTAAATTAGTGTCTGGCGAACAAAGCAGACTAGAACGGCCGGGTGATTTACGCGGCAGAGGAACTGGTACACCACCCTTCAACGAAGACGAAGATTGGGGTGGCGAAATAATAGAACTCGAAAGTGGTTGGGTAAATGAACGCGTTAAAATAAAGGCTGATGGTGGGGCGTTGGGCGACTGATTGCCGTGTGAGGATAAGTGAGCAAAACCAAGACCTTCCAATGATTGAGCAGGTTTAAACGCCGAATTACTGGGTAGAGACGAATTGTTTGAAGAAGACGCGTTGTTTTTAAAGCTATAAAAAGTAATAATTTGTAATTTTTTGATGTGGTTTAAATGGATTTAATAACTTTTATTTAAACGGTATATATTTTTGGTATACAAATGGCTTATATAGATTTTTTTTTTTCATTAAATCGCACAATTTTTATTTTTATTTTGCTTTAAACTGTTTTTTATTTTTTTCTTACTTGATATTCTTGCAGCATTTGCCAATTTTTTTATTTTTTTTTTTTTTTGTTATTTCTTTATTTTTTTTTAGATACATCCACACATTTTATTTACGCTCTGGACAATTATTATTTTTATACTCTTAAAAGATCTTTTGCAGGATTATTTTCCGATTTTTCTGAAATAGATGTTTGTACTCTTCTTTGGATAATTTTGCCTAATTTGTATTAAAATTTGTTTAAATGAAATTTATTTTTAGATTCGATTTTATTGCAAAAGGCCTTTGGTAAATCTATAGATTTTCTTTAAAATTTAAAAAATTTTTCATAAACAATTGATTTTTATATTCTGAAGATTTTTAGAGACTAAATATCGATGGTTTGATGGTTAAACACATAATGAGTAAATTATTATTATTATTAATATTTTTTTTTTTTTTTTTTTTTTTTTTTTTTTTTTTGCAAAAATTGGTAACGTAATAAACCGCAGTTGTATAGTTTTATATCGTCGGTCTGAAGTCCGTTTGTTCGTTCTTTGTTCGGTTCCTTCTAAAAATGGCAATTAATATGAAACAAAAATTGATAACATAAAATTTGTAGATATAAAACTAAAGCACCACCAATTGAATTTTAATAACAATTACAATATTTTTCACTATTATTTTATAAAATTATCAATCTCATTTTCCGATTTACACACAATAGAAAAAATTACGTGTTTTTTGTTGAAATTTTTAATTTAAAAGCACGAACTTTTAAAACGAACAACCAAAAAAAGCGTGAAAATTCAAATGACGACCGTTACCAACTGAAAATGCAAAAATTGTATTTATGTTTACCAACTCAAGAAAAAAACCAAGTGTTTATTTCGAAATTATTTTCATTCAAAACTTAAATAAAACACATAAAAACTCTTTAAAAGAGAGATCAGTATTTTAGAGAGTACTATAAAAAAAAGCTGCGCGCGCTTTTATGAATTTTGTTTTTATACCAGGGATGGAAAATTACAATTTGTTTCGCTTTCAAATACAATACAGTTGCTTACAATTGACCACAAACGTAATTGTGTGACAGCTTTGCAGAAGTGTTTGGAGTTGATCAATCGCAATATGGGAGAGTTTTTGTGTCGATTGCTAATCGTAGACGAAACGTGGATTTACCACAAACACATCAGAGACCAAACAGCGAGTAAATAGTTATTTTTTGTTTCAAACCCTGAAGAATTAACCAGGCGTCTCACAACCCAATTGTGATAGAACAAAAGATGCCATCCCAAAATGACGTCACGTGAACTGCATTCCTATTGGCTAATAATTTCAAGCTGGCAAACTTAAGATAGTTATTGTTTAAATGCTGTGTTGCCAGATCTTATAATGTGCATACATTTCTTATAAAAAATGGGCGAATCTTAGGTCGGTTTTTTGAGATGTGGATTAAGGTTAAACTTAGATTAACCTATTCTGAAACTCGGATTTCTTTTCCGGCGAAATGTGAATTATTTCATTAAAGACCAAAATTTTTAGCAAATTTAAGTTGTTCCGCCAACGTTTTGTATACAAACTTGGTAATGGCGGTACAAATCTGTTTGCAGATTAACTAAACCTAGTTTAACTGAGATCTCAAGAACGCAGCCTTAGGGACTTATACCTTTACTTAATTTTTTATTCTATGATTCTTGGCACAAACAAATACCTATTTTGTTAACACCGCCAAATAGTATATTTTTTTTGGAAGGGGGAAAAAGAAAAGAAACGTGGGGCAAAGTGTTGAGAGCTTAAAGAAGACTACGTTAAAAAATAAATGATGTGTTATGCTAAAATATGTGTTTCATTCCAAAAGTTACGGACTTATTGACCCGCTCTCATAATTCTCTTTGATTCACAAATTAATTAAATACCCAAAGCCGATGATGTTATATTGATTTAGTCATTCCAATAACATCAAAATAATCGGCAAAGTTATTTTTTGAAGAACTCTTGGAGTATCCGGCTATTAATGTTCATCTGTTAGTTTTTTTATGACATGGATTGCAAGTTTGGCCATTAAGAGTTGGTATTAAAAATGTATTATATTGGGCTATTATAAATCATAGCTCCTTTGGAAAAAAAATTCTTTCAAAATAATGGCTAAATAATAGTTAAGCCAAACTAATACCTGTACAAAAAAATGTTGGACATCGCAATTAGTCGAAATCGTTGTTATTTATTCTAGTCATAAAAAAATGCAGTAATTGAACCAAAACCCTTTGATGTTTTTAAATGTTATCTTAACCCTAGAAAGGTAATCATATTAAGGCATCCGTTAAAGGCAATTATACGTAAAACTGACGCATTATTTTTATCTGCTATATTGTTCTATATTTTTGGGTTAATTAAGAACAAACTAATGTGGATTATATTTTGACATATATATTAAATAAAAAAGACGAAATTTTAAATATATTTATATATGAAATGTCTGAAGTGCACAGCAACGTATTCCTGCTAATTAAAAAGAAATAGCAATATTTCGAAAGTGCATGTGCAAAATTAACGCTAATGATCTTTCTTGTACATAAACATTGTAAAAAAAATAGTTTTTTTGATAAAATGAATCTAATCGGCCTAGTATATTTGTGTATGTAAAAATGCACGCAATCAATTCGTCGGCCAAAATACGTCGTGCATAACAAACTCGGCGATAAGTTTATTTCAATTTTTTACGTTGACGAAGGACGACTTAATTGGGACTGAGACACCGTTTTACATTTTTTTCTGAGAAATATGTTCCATATCTGTTACACGTTCCACCTTTTTGTGTTCGTTTGTACAAAAAATAAAACTGTGATGAAAACTTAAAATTTTGTGAATATGTTGCATTAAAAATATGTAATCATGTCGCACATTTTACCCTCAATTCTATTGAAGGTGTTCATAATCCCTTTTTTTAAAAACGGAGGTATTTACTACAACCAAGATTTGATTTTGTGAGTGATCATAAGTGTTTTAGTAAATAATGTAACTTTTTACTTTAAGAATAGTTTTATTTTTTAATTATAGCATAAAAGTAAATTAAATAACCACTTTCTTAATTAAATAATACTGGTTATAATCGTTTTTGTTATTAGTTGATCTTCTACAATTAGAATTTTTTTTTTAAATCTGGTCATACTATCAGCTGCTACAAGTAAACCAAAATTTATTAACAAATTAATTAATTAAAAAAAGAAAAAAAAAATTGGTGCAAATTAAAAAAAAAAAAATATAGATTACAGAGAAAATATTATTGAGAAGAACAAAAACTATTTCTTATGTGTTAATGCATTTTCTAGCGATGTTTAGAAGCCTTACCCATTATCTTCTTTTTAAACACTGCCGTACCAAAATTATGAACATGATGTTTAAAATTTTAATAATTTTTATTTTTATAAATTCCAAATACATAGTTTTAAATGACATTTAATGCTGTTCTTCTAGCACTAAATGTGTCTTATTCGACGAATTTACGCAACGAATGCTTACCGACATGTTTGTCGAGCTTCGCGAATGAACCAGGAATATACAAATTTGGCTCATACATTTTGTTCATACAAGGTTTATTTTGTAAAAAAAAAAAAAAAAAATTAATTGGTCCATACAAACATTTGTCTAGAATAAAGTACAATATAGCTAAAGGAACTAGGAAATTAAATTTGTCACGAAAATATAAAAACAAAACATTTATCCTTCACCATGGTTCGATAAGAACAGAAAGTTATATAAATACCGTTATTTGAATAAAAAATAAATCTGTTTTGTGGCACGCCCACTTCTACAATCCCGTCCACATTTTGTCGAATGTTGTGTATTGATAATCAATATGCTTGTACCTTATTTTGAAGCTTTGGCTCTTGCCGCTCTCCAGATATACAGGAATCTATTATGTCTTTGCACGGAAGTTGCCATGTCCACTTCTCAAATTCCGTTCATTTTTTTTAGATAACCCACCTATGTGTAACAAATTTGGGCCAATATTCTCTTACTGTTCTTTTGATATAAATAAATAAATTTTGTGCCACGCCCGCTTCTCCACTCTCGCCCACATTTTGTCGGTACATAATTTGAAAACTTTCGCTCTTGATGTTCTACAGATATAAATAAATCTATAATGTCTTTGAATGGAAAGTGCGCACCAACTTCACCAATCCCGCCCATATTTTGTCGGATGTGGTGTAGTGATAACCAATATGTTTGTACCTTATTTGGAAACTTTGGCTCTTGTCGTTCTCTAGATATAAAGGAATCTATAATGTCTTTGTATGGGAAATACCCCGCCCATTTTACCAATTCCGTCAACATTTTGTCGGATGTGGTGTAGTTATTACCAAGATGCTTGTACCTTATTTTGAAACTTTGGCCATTGCCGTTCTCCAGATATACATAAAAACAACAACAAGGGATTTATGGTTAAAATTAGAGGCAGTCGTGTTTTTCGTCATATCTCAGCCATTTGTGAACCGATCAGACTGAATTTCAAGAGTAAAATTACCCCATCGTTTTTGTGATCATTTGGAAAGCCAAATTCAGACAAACGGACATCGTAAAATCAATCGCGCTGCTTATAAGGACCCCATAATATATACATGTTTACAAAGGGATGACTAACTTATATATACCATTCCCACCTGTTGTGATCGGCATAAATAATTTATAAATGTATTAACTTTGCCAACCCTGATTTAAACTCTCTATAGTCTAAAATATTTTCAAATTAGTTAAACAGTTTTTAGTTTTAGAAACTAAAAGTTTTTTTTTTTAATTCGTATAAAACAAATGATAGTTTTATTTTGGTTTTCGTTTATTTTCTTTTTTGTTTTTCTTTCTCTGTTTTGACCAATTTATCTAGAGTATTTTTAACCAAAAATTTCTTGTCTGTCCGTTGGATTGAAAAATTACCACAAATGGAACAAATTGAAAAAGAAAGAAAATTAAATGAAATTGAATAACAAAATAATAAAAAAAACTTCAGTTAAAAATAAAATGGAAATTAAAAGAAGCGAGCGATATATCTAGAAATCAGAAAAAAGAACACCGGAACTGAAATGAAATGTTCAATAAATAATATGTCTGAAAACTTGTGTTGGCGATCTATTTAATGTTTTAATAATTTGAAATAATTTTAAGCTTGTTCGTATACACTTAAGTAGAATTTTATGCAGAATATAATACTTAAAAAAAAGATGATACATTATGCTCACGATTCACTTTTCTTGATAAATGTAAACGTGTAACAAAATTAAATTTTTTTCAACATAACAATGTTTTGCCAACTGATTCTTATGAGCGGTGTAAAAAAATATATACGTGTATCGGCGTTTTAAAAGTTTACATCTGAAGCTCATTTTACGGCCTTTTTAAATTTTGCACCCTTGTATAGTAAAAAAAAGTAGAAAATCGTGTGATACTTAGGTCCTTGGTGTAGCGTGTCTTCAGAAGAATTGTTCAGAACATTACAAGCAACATTTTGTTGGCATACATTAACCCTCTAACTCTTCTCGAATTGGGTCTTTTTGCATTTTTATTTTCTTTAAAAAGCAAAAATCACATTAAAAACTGGTATGTATGTAGTTGAAATTTTCTGATTAAATATTTGTCATAAAATTCTACACACACTTAACAAACACACTTAAGTCGAAAATTCAACTTTAATACCAGAAAAAAGCAAAAACTTAAAAGGTGGTGTAAGGGTAAACTATATCTATTTAATTTTAGTACGGCACTATTTTGCCAAACAAAGCAGGTGGATTCAGTTTGCTCACCTGGGCCACCGCATGGGAATATCAAATTGCATTGATTTTCATTGCCCTAAAGCAGAAATTCAAAAGAAATTATACCATGTTTACATAAGAACAACAATTGAACTACCTTTAAACCAAAGAATTAGGACGTTGTAACAATTTCGGCAGCAATGCTTAGGCATCTACAGTTCATCGGGAACAACTTGCAATTCAAAATACATTTTATAGATGTTTCTATTGAATAAATTTACTCTTTGTTCCGGTAAAATACGTTTGCCGCATACGTTACAAAACAGCTCGTATTTTTCGGAAAAATTAGACATTTTCTAAATCCTTACAAATTTTCTATGATTTTTTTTTGCAAAATTTTTATTTATTAAATTACTCAAATTTTTCTTTGAAAGTAGACTACGTTTTCAAAGCGCAAAAACTTTGGAACAGTATAACGGTAGAGTTTACTGCAGAATATTTTTCTTAGTTTTGGTTTTGTTGTGACCTCATTTTTCTGCGATATTTTATCGCCATGTTGTCATAAGTATATAATTAACACTTAAACCACATTTTAAGTTGTTGCTTATTTCTGGTATTCAAGTTGAATTTTCGACTTAACCGTGTTCGGAAACCTATAGTAGAATTTTATGACAAATATTTGCTCAGGGGTGTATGTCCCTGTTTTAAATGGGATTTTTGATAAAAAAAAAAAAAAAAAGAAAAAAAAAATACAATTCCAGAAAGTTTGAGGGTTGATGTATACCAACAAAATAAAGCACGATTTTCTACGTTTTTTTACTACACAAGGGTGCATCTTTAAATAGGCCGTAAAATGAGTTTCAGATGTAAACTTTTAAAACGCCGATACACGTATATCTTTTTTTAGTCCCCTCTACAAGAATCAGTTGGCACAACATTGTTCTTTTTTGTGTGTTGGACATTGTTTTTTATGTTCGGCATTTAATTTTCGAATTTTATGTCGAATTCGGTTTGGTCGAGAATAAATCACTCCGTCTTAGATGACGCTCAGAAAAAAAATATGGTTCATCATAGTTAGAGACTTAGTATGATAACAGACAACACATTAATGTTATGGTTAATTTAGTCTTATTTATTGTTATTTCAACCACGTTATAATCGAATATATAGCTGATATGTCTCCAAAAATCATGCCACGATTGCCCGCAACCATGTACATTTTTTACCGTGATCATTTATACAAGTATTAAAAAGTTGACGATAACATTTTGCCTTTTTGACCATATTTTTAGAAAATCACTTGATAAACAATTATTTGTGGAAACATAAAAATAGTTTTGCCAACCATTTTATGGCCATGATCAAACATGATACGGTTGTGGCGGAATTGTAGGAACTGATTTAACCATATTTTGGTTGCTGTAGTAATAACATGTTTGCACTAACCCTTAATTTATGAAGTTTTTTTTTTTTTTTAAAAAAAGTTAAGATATCCATAATGATAAAAATAACCCTGCCAGAAAATAAAAATAAATGTTTATGGGGGTTTGTTTTTACACAAAAATAAAAGTGTTATATTCTCGTTGAAAACTTCGATAAAAATATTATTTTTAAGCCGTAAATGTCTGTAACAATATTTTTAGACTCAGTTAAGTTTGATATTTTTTCTAAAAATAAATTGTTTAGATTCACTTTTGTTTATTCAGCGGTTTTTTTTTCACTTTAAGACCGACATTTTAATAAAGTTTTAAATATTTTTTGTGATTTTTTATTTTTCTTAAGTCAGACATGTTTATTTGTAATCAGGTCAACTGTTTTATATTTCACCACTAAATACTAGATCCCTGATTTATAAAAAATATTTTAGGTTTAAAAAAGTTTATTCAACAAATTTTCATAAGATTTAAAAAAAACGGAAAATATCTTTTATGTATACAGGCGCGGAACCATTTTAGTGGGAAGGGGGAATGGGGTTTATGACTCCCCTACTCCTGGACAAAACGAGCACTCTTATTCTAAAATCACAAATCGGGTTGAGATGCTGGCCCGACTGATTTTCCACTATGTGACACTCCTTTCCCTGAACTAAAGGCTGGATCCAGCTTTTTATATCTTAAGGGATCTATACATTGTCAAAATGCTTGCCATTCACTTGTGTACGTGTGCTGGACGTAATATTCGCCGTCATATCTAAATTTTTTGATTTTCCATCCAGCATCGTCGGTGTCACAAATACAAACACATTTTCACTAATACTACCATAGCGCTTGATGAGAAATGCTTGACCGTGTACAGACCCCTTTAAATCTTATGCACTGATATACATACATATAAATAATTTTTTAAAAATTTTTTGTTACACTATTACCGTTTTCTAAAATACGCTGAATACATTTTGCAATTTATTAATTTTTTTTGCGACTATGATTCCTTGAATTTCTGTTGCTTTCTTTTTTTGCAACCTTTTTGATTGAAATTTAAGCGGCGGCCTTCCACAACAAACTTTGTACAACAACTAAAACGTAAATGACGTTTAAAACAATAACAAAGCCAATCCACTATACATTTGATCATTGTAGTAAATTTTACATGTTGTTAACATGATTGTTAACATTCGATTAAAAAAAAAAAATAAAATAAAAATGACTACAAAATGTTAAAAAATAAGTTGAAATTTAAAAATCACCCAAATACCCCAAATTTAAATAACTAGAGCAAAGACAACTAAAATGAACAAAAAATCGAACTATTACTAAGTTGGTAAAACAATACAAGGTAATTTTTATTTTTTTTTGTTATCGCTTTTTTAACAACGAATATTGAAAACAAGTGCAATACTGGCATGTACCCGAGCCACTACCCCAATAAACACCAATTAGGCATTATTGAACCAAAGATATACAAAATACATACAAAGCGTAAAAATTGCAAATATTCAAAGAGGAATGTGATTAATATACACTCATGTTTTGTTCGTCTAGAGTGCTTTAAAAAAGAGGTGTTATTTAATTACAATTGGTTTGGAAAATATGTAAAATTTTATAATATTTAGGGCCATTATTACAATTTGCCGATAGTTAAAGTACAAATGTTATCGGGCAGATAATTTGTTTTTCATTATTTTAACTTAACTTTAAGCTAAAAGTGAACGATAACCTAAAGGGAAGGCCATCCTACCTTTTACTTTCAACGTAAGGTTTGTTTATTTATGCCCAATTTTACCAAATTCAGTTAAAACCAACTATTACTTTAACTTCCAGTTAACAATATATTTTTTACAGTAATTAACTGATAGTTAATTGTAACTTAGCTTGGCGAAATTAGCCGTTGTCATATTAACAGTAGAATGTGTTGAATGTAAACAAATAAAGAAATGTCAAAAGTATTCGGTATTTGCTATAGTATTGCCATATTTTTTTAAAATTTTATATTTATCTTACAGGGTAGTTACAAAAATGAAAAATATTTAAAGGCCTTTTTATTGCTTATAGTGCATTTAGGGTCTTTATTACAGCTTGCTATTATAAAATGTAGAATTTTGTCGGAAGTATAACAAGTTATTTATTATAAAATATGTGTTCTAGGTTTCGACTCGTGTTGAAAGCGCAAAATTTTTTTATGTAAATTTTTAATGTAAGTTTAAAACAAGTTTATGATCGTAAGCTACTTTCATAATCTATACCGTTTACATCAATATTTTAGACATATAAGTTCTTTATCTTTGACAAGTCATAACATTTTAAGCCTCTATATTAAAAGAAAAAAAAAAACGTATGGGCACGTACATATCGTTCTTGTTCAACAATAGCGTATTAACTCACAATTTTTATTTTTTCACTTTTTGAAAAAATCAACAGGTAATTTATATATCTACCCGCTGTAAAAATATTGTGCTTTTATGTATGTACATATAAACTAGGGATGTAACGGTGCGGCTTTTTGCCGATACGATACCGTTACGCATATTAAATTTGAACTGAAGTTAAAATTAACAAAACTCAAGTAGGGTAAGTTAACCCTACTTTTATTACACAAAATAACAGTGTAAACGATAATTATTTAAAATTGATATTAATAGGATTTAAAAAAAGAAAAATTAAATTTGAATTCCTTATAAAATTTACAAAAAATAAAACATTTTTGTACAAAAATATTAATAGGATTTTTGTAAAATAAACAAAGTATTCTCAACTATTGCGGAGATAACAATTTCGCAAGTTCGTTTGAACCAGACCTGCAGTGGAAAATAGTCTCTACTTAGATGCGACAGAACTCATTTGAAATCTTAAGAATTCTTGCGCCATTTTATGCAAGTTTGGGTATAACATATTATTGCACCCGCAAACAAGCGGTTCTGCGTCTCTAGATTTTAGGAGATCAGATGTATCTCTCGACTTCTTCTTTAGCAGAATCACAGCTTAGGATGGAAAGAGGCTCATCCTCCTCGGATCCTCTTATAATTTTTTATCAAACACTCCGAAGCCCAGTTCTTGTATACTTATCAGAACTTGTACCACCTGTAGGTGTGCCCGGATTTTCAACACTTTCGGAATGCAGATACCATAAGACGTTTTTTCAGTATGATTGAAGTCAATAGTCTTTTGCATTTTATGGAGGGAGAAACATGGTAGATAAACAATTGTTTTCATTGTTTTCTAAAGCTTAAATCTTTGGGTAAGAGATAATGCTAAGTCAGCCGCTAAATTTTGATATTTTGCATAGCAACTAAGGGTTGAAACACGTAAAAAGCAGAGCATAGAATTACAACAGAAAAATTAAATTATTTCATATAATAAAAGAATCAACGAAGATGGATGGAACGCCACAAGATATTCAGCGTTTGAAATTTAAAAATTCAATATGAATTCCTGTAGAAAGCAACAACAAAATTTTAAAATGTTTTTGACTTTGTTTTTGCTTTCAATGTAATTTTTGTGCCTTTTACAAAATTGGGGCCTTAATAAAAAACAGAAATTTCAAAGGTTTTTGACAAGAAAATAATGCACACAGAAAAAATTAAAATGTCGGCAGTAACATTAAATGTTCTCTCATTATATTGTTAAAATTTTATATTTCTTTTTGTTTTAAGATTTACACTTAATACTTCTCTTATGCAAAGAGTTTTGGGTATCAAAAGTGTGCCTGAATCCGTAAATTTTTTAACTACCCCCCATACAAAAGTACTCCCGGAACAATAAAAACTTTCTTTATACAAAGTTTAGTATATAAAATTGGCCACATCGGTCCAATATTTCAGGTAGACCCGTTATAAATTTCTTCCAAGAATATAATTTTTGGCACGAAAGAGGCCACAAGAGCTGGGCGAAAGCAAGAGTAGATACAGCCTGAATATTTTCAATATATACTTATGTATATAAAATTTTTGCTATAAAAGATGGTCAAGTATTTCACCTAGTTTCACCAGAATAAGACTGTTGTGATGTAATCGAATCAGCTAAATTTGAATACACCCAGAGAAAAAATATGTTTAAATTTGGTCACCTCCAACAAAACTATTTTTAAAGAGAATTGCAAACATATTATGTTTAAATTTAACCATATTATTGTCACCGACAAACATATTATTGTTAAATTAGTCCTACAGTAAGAAGGCACAACCATATTATGGTTGCCTCCGAACATCTTTTGGTTAGTAATAACTAAAATATGTTTAACATTTATAATAGCATGGTTGATTTTCAACCAAAGCATGTTGCTCTTAGAAAAGAGGAAAATACTATTGTTAATTTAAAAACAAATTATTGTCATATTTAACCATAACATGTTTAGAGGCAACCATAATATGGTTGTGGCTTCTTGATAGAGGACTAATTTAACAATTATATGTTTGTCGGTGACAATAATATGGTTAAATTTAAACATAATATGTTTGCAATTCTCTTTAAAAATAGTTTTGTTGGAGGTGACCATATCTAAACATATTTTTTCTCTGCGTGTACATTCTATTTATAAATTAGGTATTTTATTCATCTAGTCCTGATAAAGGGTTTGGGCAAGACAGCGACTATAAAAAGCGAACTAGGGCGAAGAAGTTCGGCACCATTATTTTTAGCTAACAAAGTTAATTTAATATCGAAAACGGATCATATTGACGCACTATTTCACAAAGCCCAACGTAATGTGCTGGTTTACTATGAACTTGAACTTTTTTGCACAAGGGGGTAAATCTTTTAAGTTAATATTGGGATAAAATTTTACAAAAATTGTTAGTTTGGCGGAACAATTACTCAAAATGTTATGCTTATAAGTGCATACTTGACCATAGCTTTAATATAAGTCTAACTCCAACAAAAAAAAATCTTATTTTTTGTAATCGATGAAAACTGCCTTTTTATGCTTGCAGCCTCAAATGTTAGTGGTGCGGGGTAAAGGGATTTAGGCTACAAATAAAGCCAATTATTTTACAAGGTGAGAGATTTTATACTTCACATGGAGCATATTTATACGTGTGACATTGGAGCTTATTCTGGAAGTCGTTATCGAATACTTTTTCGATTCGAAAGCAAATTTATTTCTAATTCTTTCAGTCGATACTGAACGAATCGAAATACTTTTTCCAGGGTTGTAACGCATTTGATTTGAGTTTTTACAATAATAAAGAAAAAAATTCGGTTAGACTGAAAAAAGTAGAAAAAAAATAGCTTTCGAATCGAAAAAGTATTCGCTCACGACTGCCAGAATTAGCTCCTGATCTTAAAACTCTTAACAGCTAACTGTTGCCTTAACAGCTCACTCACTCATTCTGACCATTGACGACGTTTGGAATGGTCAAGCGGCTTAAGTTCTTGAGCCAATTGCACATTGTAAGCGTGTATATGCAAGTCTTTATGTATAATGTTCATCAACGACGAGCGTGAAATGTGCAATTGTTGGGCACGACGAAGAGTTGAGGTGGACGGCTCTTCAGCCACACTATCGCGAACAGCAGCAATATTTTCTGCAGTACGAGCTGTACGAGCATGCACTGGTGTTATCACATTTCCTACAGACCCGGTTTGCTCAAATTTTTGCACGATTTTTCCGATTGTACGCACATTTGGCCGATTAAATTGACCGAAAAAATCACGAAGTGCACGGTATGCATTTTCATTTGAACGCCAATTTTTATAACACGCTTGAATAACTTTAACCGGTTGCTCGATTGTACATGGTTTCAAATTGAGTTAGTCTGAAATTGAGAAATGTCAAATGAAAAAAAGCTTGACGTTTAGGTGTGGTTCACATTAAACATCGGCCCTTCAAATTTAACCACCCGTTACATCTAAATATTAACATATTTTCTTTAGTTCTTTTTGTGGCGTCTTAATACTTCTAATGTTTTTTCGTTTTTTACTTTACTAAATAAAGATTTAATTTTGCGTTCAAGGCAAAGGTCTTTTAATAAAAATGATTACAAATGAATATTTGGATTTCATTTTATGTATTTTTTACACTCTTGTATTTGTTTCCTTTTGGAATGTATTAACAAAATATTCGTGAAAAATTCGCTGGGATTTTGCAAATACGAATACGAATGACGTAAAATAGGCGACTGTTCGGCATTTCGAATACAAATATTCGCACATCACTAGATGACGGTATCATATGAGCGGCACGGCTTAACTTTACATACTTGATTTTTCTTGTTTTAATAGATTTGATTTAAAGTAACACTTCCTTTTAAAACACCTTTTCCTTACTTTTCTTTCACAAAAGGCAACAATTAAAACAACCTTTTTCAACCCTCCTTTCTTAAATACAGTCGCTAAAAATTCTTTTGAACGAACATTTTGCCTTGAGCATTTAGGGTCATTATGTGTGCTAAGCCTTCTTTATGTTAAATTGTCACAGAAAAAGTAGCAAAAAAAAATTTATTAAATAATTTTCAACCAGTCTGTGCCGAATCTTTAACACCTTCACCAAAAGTTATAAAAATTCTTATTAAAGAAAATTGGGTCCAATGAGCTATATAAGATTATATAATTTTTAAACTATATCTTTATTTGAAACCATGAAGCAACAAACACTCTTTCTTCCTCATTTCGAAATAATTTTCTACTGCGCATGACGCCAAAATTACGCCACAAGAGACAAAATTGTATGCGATTTTCTTTTCAAACCAAAGCACAATAGTCTTCGTCTACGCTACACACCAACAACATAACGCACCTGAGCAATGCGTAATCTTGTTTATTTGATTCATGATTTGGAACGATGTAATGCGATTTGACATTATTATCGGCCATTATCTGAAAATCGCAAGCCACCAGATTTATTTATTTATGTTGTTCTGAAGCTCGTAAATTTTGCTTGCGATCTGGCATAGTTTCTTGAAAATATTTTGGTCCCTTGAGCATACTTTTGCAATTTGAAGACGTTTAACTTCTTGCGATTGTGATTTATAGAGCACCTGTTGTGCGATTTCACATCGGAATCGCAAATGAAAACATATAAAATGCGAGGTAAACCGAATAAAAATATGCGAAAAAGATAAATGTCGGCTCACGAAATTAAGTCATCCGCAAAATCACACGTGTGATATTGTCAGGCCTGTTCTGAAAATTACGTGGTTCCAAATCACGTGCTTTAAAAACCACACGTGTGATTTTGTGGTGTTCTGAAAATCACACCATTTTTGTGTTTCTCGTTGTACTTTTGGCAATTGAAAGCCACACCGAAAAACACAAAAACGGAACACCACAATATCACACGTGTGATTTTAAAAGTCACAGGTGATTTTAAATCACGTGATTTGAAATTAAGTGATTTTCAGAACAGGCCTGTATTGCGGTGTTCCATTTTTTGTGTTTTACGGTGTCATTTTTAATTGCCGAAAGTACACCGAGAAACACAAAAATGGTGTGATTTTCAGAACACCACAAAATCACGCGTGCGATTTTAAAAGCACGTAATTTTCAGAACAGGACTGTATATTAATTTTTAAAAAGTAAAATAAGAAGAAAAAATTCCCAAATTCTATTAGTTAAAATGATCTAGTTAAAAACAAGTACACTGCAAGAAGAAAAACATACATTATTTGAATGTTTAAAAAGTAAATAAAAGAAGCGAAAATTCCCAAATTTTATTTGTTTAAATTATTTAGTTAAATGGATACAATTTTCAAAGAAGAATGATTACGAACACCCCATTAGGCATGGTTTTTATAATTGAGAGTTATTCTATAAACTAAGGGCGGAATACAACAAAAGTGGAACAATCATGTGTCACGGGTAAGTAAAAAAATATTATTTTCTCCATCTCTGATTCTCTGGGGCAAGTGTTTAAATTCCAAAAACTGTTTTAATCGACTTTCTAAAAATTTCGTTTTATTAACATAGCGGACTTTGCAAATGAAATGCTCAATTAATGTACTTTGCGAGGCATTCCTGGGGAAAGTATTCGCAGAAATGTTTCCAGGAATTTTAAGGCGGCAAGCTTTGGGAGTTTACCTCCGGAGTTTTCAACATAAGTAATAACTTTTTTTTTAAATTAAATTTAATTACTCACCTCTATTTCGAAATAAATGTAAAATGAAAATTTTATTAGCTTTATCTTACCGCAATTTGACGAACTAAGCTTTGCTTTCGTTTGTTAAGACAGGTTCTTGTTTTTCACAAACGTGAAATTTTGGAAAAAATCTAAAACGATCTATCAATTTTTTGACAAAATGAAACAAGAATGTCAAACCTTCTTCTTTTAAGAAAACAATTAAAAGTATGTATCAGCTAAAAATTTTTCTCATATTGAATTCCTGTAATTTGTATAACGAATTATTTTCGAAAATCTTTTGTGTTGCAATAAAGAGATTTGAAGACGATCCCAACCACTTTGGAACAACCGACTTTTGTTGGACTGTAATGTCTGAAACATTGCTAATCAATATAATCGTTTCAGTTTTTGCGCCCTCCAGAATGGGAAAAGTCCGGGACATTAGAAACCCTAGTAATCGGTGACCATCCGTTCTGTTTTGTACAAAATAATAGAGCATATATTAGACCAATGGTTTCCAAATGGAGGTCCGCGGACCACTGGTCCATAGCAGTCTCTCTAAAGGTGCTTGCGAACGCAAAACATAAAGAAGATAAGCGAGACATATTTTAAAAATTTAATGCTGGACATTAATTTTAAACAAGCACGTTTAAAGATTTTTGACAGCCTATCCCCCGAATTCGAATGAAAATTTCGTTGGCTTAACTTACATTTTTAACACAAACAATTTCAAAATGTTGTTGTTTTAAATGTAAGTTAAGCAAACGAAAGTTTCGTTCGAAATTGAGGGACAGGCAGCAAAATTGTGTTTCGTTTTTTATTTGCTTAAATCCAAATTTTTTAATTTTATAAAATGTCTTGCCAAACCTGCTATAATGCTATTTGTCAAAGTCATGGTGAAGTAAACAGGTAACATTACTACGGCAGATGACGATTTTTTCTCTTGCATTGTATGCCCAATCTAATGTCAAAATTTTATTTATGTTTACAAAAAGTCCACGTTTTGTGTTATGATAAGTGTATATTATAAATAAAAGTTTTTGATAACTTTAATAAAAAATAAAATAGTAATTGACCATAATTAAATAAAAATTGAATAAAAATGTACGGCTCACTGTCCACATCCAAAATTGAACACTTTAATCATTATCATAAACTTTGTGTTAATAATAACACTGTGCTAGTTGGCAAGCGGGCACCTGGCGCTTTAAACTAATTCGGCTACACTGTATCCAATGGTGCTTACCGATTTTTAAGGTTAGCTTTTGTTTTCGAGATATACCGCTATTTCGAAAATGGAGTACGTTGCAAAACATAAAATAGCGTAACACAAAAACAGTTAAGATTATTGCATAATCTTTGCAACTTCGTTTTTTTATACGTCTAGCAAAATTAAAAGAGTAGCTTAATTTTCCATTTTTTATTATTTTTGAAAAAACAAAAATTTCGAAATTTTGATAAAAAAAATTTTTTTGCCAAAAAAAAAATTTTTGTTTCTAAAACGACATCGGAGATTAGAAAAAAGTTTAGCATTTCATAAAGGTAATTTTATTGCGGAATTTCGGTTTTTTTAGTATATTCAATAAACTAAATCATTTTTGAGTTACGCGAATATATGTTGTGCCACCTCCTACATTTTCGAAATAACGTTCAATTTTGAGTGTGGCTCACTGTATTTATTCCGTCACGTTCAGCGGCACGCTTAGATTTTTGTATAAAATAGTTTTTGACGGTAGCTGGGACTAATTTCCATTTTTGTTGTAATGTTGCATTTTTTGCCGTATCGCTGCCACCTGTATTATTTCACCATGACACAAGTTATCAAAAAGTGTTATGTCCTGTTTTTAACAGATCACAAAACGCTTGTTCTTCAAAATTTAGAAAAAAATTACTCAAAATTTGTTTATTGCATCAACAACATAATTAATGACGAATTTTCAAACAAAGTGTAAGTAAGAGTTAGATTTAAAATAACGTTGGCAAAATTATCAGCTGACAAGGATGAATCCAATAATTGATTATGGTCATTTATGCACACATAATGGATGCGGTAATATCCATATTTTAACTTTTCCTTTAAAAAATGTTTAAAAATACTAAAAAAAAAATTTTAGTTACCCTTGCCAGATTGCTGATTTATCGACATCAAGCTTTAAGGAATTTTTTTTAATTTGAAGATTTTTTATGAGAAAAATTTATAACACCGAACCCACTTAGATTTTTTTTAACTGACAACCTACGATTAACAATGCAATGCTTTCTTATATATTTCTATAAAATAACTTTAAAAGGTTAACTGTTTTACTGTCCTTATTCAAAGCGATTCTTTCCCAACTTCGTCTGGTAGCCCTATATACGTGGGCAGATCAATAAGTCCGTGACTTTTCGAACTTCCCTCATAGTTATATGAAATGCAACACTGCTCCCATCAAGTACCACCTGTTAATAGACTACTGTCAAGTTTTAGGCAAGTTCCGTCATTTACTTCGTGGATTTTATTAAAAATGGAAAAAGTGAAATTCGAGTGCTCATTAAACATTATTATTTGCGAAAAAAAACCGTCAATCAAACCAAGGAAAAGCTTGATAAATACTATGGGGACTCTGCACCATCGATTTCAATGGTAAAAAAGTGGTTTACTGAGTTTCGTTGTGGTCGCACAAGTACAGATGACGCTGAACGTTCTGGACGAAGATGGCCAAGGTAAGTTTTTCGGCCAATAAGGTGATGGCAACAGTTTTTTGGGATGCACGCGGGATAATCCACATCGATTACCTTCAAAAGAGAAAAACAATAAACGGCGAATATTATGCCAACTTATTGGACCGATTTAACGAGCATTTAAAAAAAAAACGACCCCATATGGCCAAGAAAAAGTTCTTTTTCATCAATAAAATGCACGGGTGCAGTCTCAATGGCAAAATAACATGAATTGGGATACGAATTGGTACCTCATCCGCCATATTCTCCGGATTTAGCCCCCAGTGACTATTTCCTGTTTCCGAACCTTAAGAAATAGCTCGGTGGATAGAGATTTAGCTCCAGCGATGAAATTATTGGTCAAACAAATGCCTATTTGCAGGACCTCGAAAAATACTATTTTTTGGAAGGGATACACAAATTGGAGAAACGTTGGACTAAGTGTATTGAGCTAAAAGGAGATTATGTTGAAAAATAATTTTTTTTCATATAACTACGAGGGAAGTTCAAAAAGGCACGGACTTATTGATCCGCCCTCGTATAAACAGAAGGGATCTGTTTTACAGGGCATTATCAGCACTTTCGATTTATACGGGGCGTGAAGTGAAATGCCTTATGCCATTATTAAGGGTGATTTTTTTAGAATAAAACATGCCACCCTTTAAGAGAGCAACACATTTTTAAGAAACAACCACCAAATGGCATATTTTTAAATAAAATGTCACTTTTTTGTAGAAAAGAAAACACCAAATTTTACTATCAACTTATAACGTCATTACACGATTTATATGATATAAATCATCTTGTATACCACAAAAATTTTATTTGGTGCTACTTGACTTTGTCAATTTACCATTAGGAGTAGTTTGTGTAGAGTTGCTAGAAGTATGTAGATAAAGTCGATTCTAAAATCGACTAAAAAAATGATTTAAAGGCGTAAGTGTATGATAATTTAATTCAACGAAGGCATATTTTATCATACATATATATAATAAATCAAATAGCATAAAAAGGGATATTTGAGTCGTCCTTTCATGTGAGCTCTTTGTTTCAGGGACATTTGCACAACATCATAATTTCGTAAAATAACGGATACATAATTTATATTACAACTTATATTCTGTACAACGGTTTCAAAACAATGTTCACCGTAGTTATGGGACGAATATTTACAAACGAAATAACATACTTAATATACCATCATTTACCACTTGAGGTGAGGAAGGGTATAAAAAGTATAAATGACACAAAAAAAAATTTAAATTACTCGTAAACATAAACTAAATACCAAACTTGTATTTGCTTTGATAAACTCATTCAACTTTTAAAAAGATATTAAAATAAAACATATTCATATGCTTTTTTTTTTGTTTTTAAATAAACCTAAAAAACTTGCCACAGATGAAAGGGGAGTTACGACTTGTGAAATGTGTGCAATAAAACCCGGAGTACAATTTTTGTTTTATTATAACACTATTTAAAAATACAATACAATAAAAAAAAACAAATGTGTTGTGTTCCAGTTAGTGAATTTAAACAATTCATTTCTATTTCTGATGTGTTTTTATATTTTTGAATTTTTACATATTTCTTTCTATACTTTTTATTATTTCTATTAAATCATAAATGGGTATATATTTAAAATAATTGTAATTTGTATTTATATTTTAGTAAGTATTATTAATTATAGTTTTGCCAAGTTTATTGTTTCATACAAGTTTCCCAATAAGCACTCAAATTTTAAAAATTCGAGTGCTTTAAATATTGCTGGTATCCAGCTTTAATATATGCCCTAATTTCAAGTAAAATTCGAGTTCATACAAAAATGTTTGAAACTATTTTTTATTTTTTTACTTTTGCATTGCTTAAGCTGTCAAAAAAATATTTGTGAACAACAATATTTCCGTGTGCTGGAATGGAGAAGGATTTTAAACTTTCGAAAAAATGGAATAATTTATTTTCTTAGTGTAAATGCATCTTTAGCTGTGGTGATGCCCCAAAATCAATCGAAACAAATCGAAATCAATCGAGGTTTCCAAACACAAATTCTAATACACATATCCATACATGTACATATCGATGCCTTACTTTCTCAACCTCGTGATTTAAAAAAATACGGTGTTGATTTTTTCATATCAAACGATTGCTATTTTTCTGTTCTATTACTGCAACAACTTATTGTTTCAATACTTTGTATCAATTTTGTAAATATCAATAAATTATTGAAATAATAAGTTGTTGCAGTTTCACATAGTTATGTTCGAGTGAATTTCTAATACCCGTCTTGCTGGAGTATGCTATTGAATTCCAGTAGAATTCAAGTATAATTCAAGGCTTGAAAATGGAAAACCGGACTGGATTACACTTGAATTCCATCAAAATTGCTTTTTGGGTTATTTTGAATACAACATAAGACAAAAACAATCAAAACTTTTTTTTTGTTTAATTTCCGCTTAATGGGGACAAGTATGCAAATTTTGTATCAAATTTCTTTATTACAAATTTAAAAAAAAAAAAAAAAAAAAAAAAAAAAAAAAAAAACAAAATAAAAAAAAAATCGGTTAATAAATTCATGGGCTATACAGAAATTTGCCAATACAGCTTCTTTTCAATGTCAAATAGCAAAATAAAAAAAAAAAATTGCAAATGGGTTTTAAGTCAGGCAAAGAAATAAGATGATCAATCGATTATGAATACTTAATTCAAAAGAATTGATTAACAAATAAGTTATAAAAGAAAAAAAAAAGGTTTTGTAAAAACCTTAAATTGTTATTTCAGCTCCTGCTTTGCCGAATTTAATATACCATTCACTTAAGTATTAGCAAGTAAGAAAGTATAGTTGATCAAGCCCGACTATACCCACTAGACAAACTTTTAAATCGACCCGAAAAAACAAAATTATGTTATGGCGTCAAGATTCATATAACAGTTCATTGTGCCCAATAATATCTAGATACATATCTACATTTTTATAAATGAATGTGGAATGTGGGTTGTGTGTCATTGTTCTATTGCTATTATCACGGTAATGTTCAGCGGAAATAGGCGAACTCATACCTGAGACGCGGGTGCATGCCCGTAGTACTCGCCTTTCCAGCAGATCACATCCGTTCGTTGTCAACTGTCCAATGTATCGCACACGCATTACAAAGAAAATTCGTTTCTCGGTCGAACTAGCCGTCGAACTAGAATAGACTCCATCCAGGCAGATGTTTTCCCAGTCGGCTACAATTTGGAAAAGTACAAATTAAATGTCCGCAGACACTACTCTCTCTTGCCTTCTCAGCGTTGGCTCAAATTAAAAAAAAAATGAGAGGTTTGTAAAGGACCCATGCTCAGTTCGTTTAAATGTATATTAAAATACCAATAATTATAATGATGATTGGCAATTAAACCTTTTTTCCGGAGTGGTATTTGTATGGGAGCTACAGTCAAACATAAGCCAATTGCAATAAAATTAAGTACGATAATTTAGGTTGCACTAATATATACATTAGACCGACTCAAGTTGTATGGAGCCGAAAAAAGTGTTTTAGTTACCCCTCTGAAAATAAAGCTTGATATGTTTTATGATGATTCCCAAAATATTTTGGTTATAGCGTTGACCATCCGTGAGCTGGACCATTTTTAAAAAAGGTATTTTTTTCAGTTTTTCGAATTTTTTTGTACTTTGCTCCAAGACGACATAAATAAAATTTGTTATCATCGAAAAGGGTTTTTGAAGCAGCATCCAATGGTATATAAGACTTGACCACTTGCGACCTACTAATTGAGATATTTAACTAAATAAAGATTTTCGTTTCGGGTTTTCAAAATAACCACATGGAAAAACAATCCGTTTTTTAAATAAAAAACATAATTATAATATTTTTCAGCCATTGAATAGTATTTAACATTTATTTTGTTTTAGGATACTTTCGTTCATTTTGGTATTTTAATAGCAGTGCTACCAACTTCAAATTTCCCATTTGTTTATATATGTATACGACTGTCATCGTTTCGAACCAGTTACGCAGTACGGTTTATCTTTCGAATCGCAAATTACTTTCGAAAAAGTTTACTTTTCGAATCGAAATACGCGGTAGCCCCCCAGAGCTGTCACGTGACGGAAGATATTGCGTTTTTATGTTTATTCCTTCGAAAGCTGCTCTTTTTGTAATTATCGCCGCAATTATGCCGCAATACAATGAACACAAATTTATTAAGTTGAGATTTATTTGCAGATTTTATTTGTTGTAACATTTTACTTTTAAGTTGGGTACAACACAAGTTAATAATATTTTATTAAGTAAAAAACATTATTATAAGAAAAAACAATATTACTAAATACATTTTTTTTGCACAAAAAAAAGCCTTTGTTGAACTACATAATGCTTTTGTTTGACGATGTTTGCATTTCGTTATTTTTGTTTTGAATCACCCCATTTATGTTGATTGTAGCCTGTTTTCACACATTGCCACTTCACTACCAAAAAAACGCATCCTGTCTTTTCCTTCGAAAGCTGCCTTTGCAACTGATCTGAGCCTTTTTCACACGCCCATTTTAACAGCTCTGTGCAGTACTCTGTGGTTTATATGCATAAAGACTAGTTTCTTTTTTCTTATATATACGCTTCCTCTCCACTAGGGATGGGTAAATTGAAAAAATATATCGATATACATATATCGATATTTTTTAAGAGTATCGATATTTATTAATTAAAAATATAGATATATCAATGTATCAAACGTATTAAGCTGAAGTTATTACCAAATTTAAAAACTTAATATACCTATGTCAATACATATTTACATATGTACAAACATATTACATGTAATTCCATTCTAACTTTTTATAATTTCTTTTAATTTCAAATTTACTGCCTATCCCTCGATTTCGAACGAAACTTTCATTCGCTTAACTTTTCTTTAAAGCAAAACCCAATATTAAAATTTAGTTTTTAAGGTAAGTTATGCAAACGAAGTTAATTCTACAATAAAAAAATTCAGAAAAAAAGTAAAGAATACAAAAAATTTTTTATTTATTCGCCATATGAAATCTAAAAAAAAAAAATTAATTGGGATTATATAATGGCGGATTATATACTGCCGGCAAACGAAACTTGTGACACATACTATACAAGTAAACTGTGCAATAGTTTATTTTTTATATATAAGAACATGTTCAAATAAAAAAAAAAAACAAAATATTTTTTTATTACATATTGACATTCCAACTTTCATGAGTCTATTGCTGCTCAAACGCCATATTTAAGGCGATTTTTTGCATAATTCTAGGAACCCTTTCTAGAATATTTTTTCCGCACTTATTTTGTTGTTGTCATCTCTCAAAAACCCGAGACAAAACTGAACTGTGCAATCTATAAAAATGTACAATGGAAAAACGCCGTTATTTTCTTAATATTAGTTAAAAAACCTGATGCAATTCTTAAAAAAAAAACAGTATTGTAAGCAGTTGGGCAACGGTTAAAATGTTGAATTTTATTATAAAGAGATCTTAAACATATCGAATTCGATAGTCGTAGATAAATATCGATGTATCGATATATGGGTATTTTTAATATTGGCGATATATATCGATTATAATTTTTTTAAATATCGATATTTATTGCCCATCCCTATTTCACGATGTCAAATTAAAATCAACCCAGTCAAAAAATGTTTTATTTGTAAGCACTTACGATTTAGTAAAAAGAAGTTAAGGGAATATTAAAGCTTAACAAAATATAGCGTTGAAGGGTGCAGTAAAGTAAATGACAAAATAATAAAAAAATATACATATAAATTATATTGCTGCCTCTTGGCATTACTACGAATTAGCATTGTATGGAAGGACAGTTTTATAATGACTAAAATGAGAAACAAAACATGCGCGAATACCGGTGAACATTAGCAAATAAAAATATTTCCAATAAAAATATTTCATAAAAAATATATGTAGGTATATGGATATTGAATATATAATATTCAATAATTCAAACAGATGTTTAATGCATTCGTATCATTTAATCATTTTATATTTTTGTGTACAACATCTTCAAGAAACTCTACATTATAAATAACTTCAAACCAGAAAAAACAAAATTCTCTTAAACATATGCACACACAAATTATCCACACAAATATTTAACAAGACAACTTTTTCACACTTTTGGCTTTTAGCCAACATGTCTATTTTCCACGATGAGCTTCCAAAAATCGTTGAGACTTTATTATGCGCCAAAAAAGAAACAAATTGAGAAAATGAACCGAAAAAAATCCCACAAAAAAAGAATCTTTAAAATGCATTTTTAGTCTACAAAATATTTGAATTTGATGAAATAAACAAAAAATTGTCTTCAAATGTACAACTATGACTATAAATAGTCCCTGACAGTCGTTTACGTTCCAAAATTAAAAAATAAAACACAGCCAACCGTGTACCAGAGTTTGAGGCCTTAGATAAATATTTAGAAGCAAAAATATTCTTATATTTACATAAAAAATTTTGGAATGTGAAGTAAATAAAAGTGGAAATTGTTAAATTTTGTTTCTATATCGCACACTAAATCATAAACAGTCACAACTCAAAATTTATCCAAAATTTTTTATAAGCGTGACTGTGTCTTCTTTACCTGAAAAATACCGTTACTGTGGAACTTCATTTAATAAAAAAATGACAACCATTTTTTAACAACAGTTGTTAGCCTCCCCTGAACATTTCGGAATTTGAAGTTGTGACTGTTTATGATTTAGTGTGCGATATGTTAATTATACAGAATGAGTAAAAATTAATTTTGGTTAAATTATGTTTGTCTCCAATTAAATTTTTAAAAGTTTATTGCCTTGGGCTATATTTATATTTGTTTTTATTTTTTTTTTTGGATGTGTATTTTTAATATTTAATTTTGAAGATAAGAATATTTTGCTATTTAAAAGATTTTTTCCTTTAGTGTTAGCGAAGTTTATTTTTAAAATCTTTAAAAGATTTATTAGGTTTTTTTTTTAATAAAACGCAAATTTTGTTAATTTTTGAAAAATAAACTTCTAAAATCTAATTTTAACAGACCGAAGGAATGTCGTTGTGTCGTCTTCAAAAAGTGACAGGAGGTAAATAAAAAGTTTTTTTAAATAAATACATCACTATGTTCGAACAACAATCTCATTGTTTTATGCACACATGAATTTTGCTCGTGAAGACTTCTGCTGTCGATCTTTAGTTTTTGTTCAAACATTTATTCGCACATCGATGTTTAACCTATGGCGATTTCTTTTCTGAAAAATATGTTGCATATATGTTACATGTTCTAATTGTTTGTGTTCTTTTGCACAAAAAATACTACTGTGGGAAATATTTTCAAGTTCTTTTGTGAATATGTTGATGAGAAACATACAAAACATATTGCATATTTTACCCTCACTTTTACTTAAGGTGTTCATAATGCCCTATTTTACAACGTTGGCACTTACTACTTTGTTTGTACAACCAATGTTTTATTTTGTTTGTCATAATTCATACCGCTGATAATTTTGTGAAAAGATTTTTTTTAAACAAAATATAAAAATTTGTACATATAAAAATTAAAAAATTCTATTGTATGTATATTATTATAGTTTTAATTTTTTCCAAGCCATTCGTGATGTCAATATTTATTTTTAAACCGTAATCGCACACAGAAACCGCGCTAAAAACTTTAAAAATCACTAGTGAAGAACATAAATGATAAAAGTGTAATAGTTGTAAACAAAAGAAGCTAATATTGTTCTATTGAAGTTGCACAACGTGTTGCACTTGGTCAAGGCGAATTCAACTACAGGTGGTGTCGGAACTACAACAATCCAAAAACAACAGAAGCAACATAGGGGTTTTTGCATTGCATTGTTAGTGTTTACGGTGCAATATGCAAACCAATCCTAACAAAACACTAACAAAAACAAGTGACACAAGCATTACATTCTCCTAGTGTCTGATAATTTTTAATTTTCTGTACATACAAAATCATTGTATGAACGTCATTGCTAACCAAAGGATAGCTAAAGTAAAAACATGTACCATGAAGATACAAGATATTCTGGTAGTGTTTAAAGTCAATCCTAAGTATAAGTACATATCTACAGCTTCAATGTTAACCAAAGGTTGGCTTAAGCAAAAAAAAGTATGTGAAATATTGAGGAAATAAGACTATTGTAAAAAGCTTTATAAATTTAAATACAACTCATAGAAGCACATTCGAAAAAATGATTAATATAATTAAATCGTAAAGTTATTATGTGTCTATCAGGCCTGTCATAGAATTCCATTCCGATCGAAAGTGGTTTCCGTATTTTGCTTCTTCAGAAAACGAAAAACGAAAAATTTTTTCGGAATGAAACCACTTTTGGTTTTCTAAGTGGAATTGATTGTTTCAGTATTTTATAACCGAAAAAACTACTTAAAACTATTTTTTATGGATAAATAAATGTTTTTTATGATATAGATTGAAGAAATAACACACTTTTGATTTATTTATTTTACTTTATATTGATTTTATTAAAAATATAATAAATTCTTTACCGTTGCGCTGCCACCTTTTTTTTCCTCACAAACCATTTTTTTCATTTCTACGCTGAACATTGCCATACTTAACACAAAAATCATATGGTTTTTACGTAAAGTTGCCATATCCAATTGTAAAACCAGAGTTATTATAAAAAAACATATATAGCAAAATCGATCGGAATCTGAAGAAGCTAAAACTAAATCGATCGGAATTGAACATAGGGAATTAAAACCATTCCGATCGGAATTTGTGACATGCCTGTATATCAATCCTATTCTGATTTGTTCTTAATGTAAATTTTCTCCATTGAATATTTTGTTCCCCCGCGAGTGCTGTGCGTATCAGTGATGTTATACGCAGGGAAAAATCCATATTCGTAGGGATTTTCTTCTAAAAAAATGGCCGTAGGGAAAAGAAGGACATATATTTGGAAATCATCCAAACGTAGGGCCTTTTCAAAAATGTGGCAAAACATATTTGTCAATCTTTTTCGATTTGTGACAAAATACTAATAAATTTCTTAATGCGGCAACATTACACATTGTTAAATATCTTTTACTATACCTTTATTAAAAACTTAAAAATTACATCTAAAGTAAGGCTAATTTATAACAAATAACAAAACATTTACAGAATTAAACAAGTAAGAAAGTATATTTAAAAACAAATTTTCAAGTCCCATGGACAATCATGGGCCCGCAAGAAAAAATTATGTTATGCGTTTAAGATTCATGTAAAAGTTCTTTATGCCGAATATGATTTAGATATCTTTATCTATATGATATTAGTTTAAATGATTTTAAATAAAAAAGGGTTTATATGGGACCAATTGTTTATTTTGGATCTACAAACACCACGTTTTGCCATGACATAGAAGCAATCATTAAAGTGTTTTTCCCTAAATTTAGCATGAATACCAACATACTGCAGAGATACTGCAGGACTCATGCGACGAGAGGAGCGCTAAACATCTACATATGTGACGCGCAAAATAGAAAGGGACCTAAGGGTAAAACTCGGTTTTGTTCAGGAGAGCCATTTTAAAGATTTAAATACTTGTATCTTTGGTGTACCATCACTGAGCGTGTTGGTATTGGTCTCATTTGAAAGCGACACATCTCATGACGTCAGGAACGTGTTGGTCAACCTTGAAAACGCTCGTAGGTCGTCCCTACCTCTTGTTTTGTGTAGTTGGTTTTTACTGTTTTCTACCTAGCGCGCTGTTTTCATGAGTTTGATATCAATTTTGCTCGCGTTTTTTCGAATCCAGGTTTATTTTCTGAAATTATTAATTGTGAATTATAATAAATACTCATTTATAATTCTTTTAAATCGTGAATATCACTCTGTTAGTATGAACATTTTTTCACATATCTAACCTTATTATGTTATTCGCGAAAATAATTTAAAACTAATAACAATCTTACTGACTGTTTTAGGATGAAATGGTGGACGAATTCGAAGAAGCAGATTTACTTTATCGCTTCCCTGATGACGAGGATGATGACGGTCACTTCTCAGAATTATCGGATAGTGACTCGGAAGATGATACCGATAATATGTACCTTGATAAATCTGATCTTGATTTACGCGAAGAAAAGGTAGTTGCTCGACTGTTTGGTTCAAAAATACCTCCGTGTTGTTCAAATCAATGCAATGAAGTGATCCCTAAGAATATGTCTGTGGATTTTCATACGTCTTTCAGGAATTTAGATCAGGAATCCCAAGATTTAGTTATTCTCGCACATCTGGCAGCCCACCGTGGCGATGCAATGCTCACGTCAAAAGTTAGTGATCGATCGCGAGCTATGAAGAAACGGTACAATCAGATATATTATTTTCGAAGTTTGCCGATATGCCGTGAAATGTACTCTTTCCTGTATACAATGGGAATTAAACGCTACAAAAATCTAATCGAACATTACGACAAAAATGGTGTTTATCCACGCGAACATGGCATGACGAATAAAATTAATCGTACAAATGCTTTAGCTACTTTGGAAAAAAAATAAATTGTTTCATTTATCTGCCGTTTTGCTGAAACTGTTGCTATCACTTTACCTGGACGTCAACCAAATCATCGTGATTATCGTTTATTGAAACTTCCAACTACTGAAAGTAAGACTTCTGTTTACACTAGATACATCAACAGCGTCGAACCGGGTGGTAAAATCGTAAAACTTCGCACTTTCCAAACGCTGTGGAAGAAATATTGTCCCTACACGCAGAGAAAAAACATTTTTAAAAATGGTCACCTCCAACAAAACTATTTTTAAAGAAATTTTTAAAAAATATTATATTTAATTTAACCATATTATTGTCACCGACAACCATATTATTGTTAAATTGGTCCTCAATCAAGAAGCCACAACCATATTATGGTTGTCTTTAAATATGTTTTGGTTAAATATGACAATAATTTGTTTTAAAATTAACAATAGGATTTTTCTCTTTTCCAAGAACAACATGCTATGGTTGAAAACCAACCATGCTATTATAAGTATTAAGCATATTTTAGTGATTATTAAACAAAACATGTTTGGAGGCAACCATAATATGGTTGTGGTTACTTGATGGAGCACAAATTTAACCATAATAATACAAAAGTATGATTCAATTAAATATAATATGTTTAAAATTATTCTTTTAAAATAGTTTTGTTGGAGGTGATCATATATAAACATATGAATTTTTTTTCTCTGGGTGTACATCGTCACTATGAAGCCGGCAAACGATTTGTGCGAATTGTGTCGAAATCTTGCAAAAGATGTTGTTAATACAGTAAACGTTACTGAAGTTGAAAAAGAAGCAGCATTGAAGGTGTATTCTGATCATTTGCAATCTGCAAGCACTCAGCGAGAGTACTATAACGACTTGAGAACATTAGTCAAGCCTGATCCAAATGCCATGTATCCAGGTATTCCAGAGGAGGATTATCTAGTAATATCTATGGATTATGCTCAAAATGTTAGCTTTCCTTCGGGTCCACAGCAAATAGGAACTGCATACTTTAAATCAGGTCGCAAAACAGCAATTTTCGGAATTACAAACGAACGTCAAAATGTTCAACACATCTTTTGTATTGACGAAAGCGATTCCATTGGAAAAGGTCCGAATTCAGTAATATCAATGCTTGATTACTACTTACGAGAAGTGCATTCAACTAAAAAATTAGTGATATTAGCTGATAACTGTGTTTCACAAAATAAAAACAATGCGATTATACGATATTAACAACACCTTGTCGATACTTCCAGATGTGAGTCAGTTGAATTAAACTTTTTGTTAAGCGGACATACAAAGTTTTCACCTGATCGTTTATTTGGTGTTTTCAAATCAAAATATGCCCAAACTAATGTCGACTGCTGCATGGATGTAGTTGATTGTGTTAGAAAATCATCTCGTAATGGATTTAATGTTCCTGTACCTATTCGACTTCCAAACTCAAGTGAGCCTGTTGTTGAGTGGAGAAAATGGGACGAATACTTCTCCACTAAATATAAAACATTAATTGGAATATCGAAGTATCATCACTTTGTATTTATTGCTCAATCACCAGTGCAATGTAAACCGTTTTGCGAATTCACCCATCATAAATAAAAACATACATCTGAGTAACAATAGTTTCGATGACAAACCAATTATAATTCCGTCACCAGGGTTATCGATGAAGCGTCAATGGTACTTGTATAAAGAGATCCGGGGTTTATGTTTTAACGATTCAAAAAAAGATTCGGTTGCTCCACTTCCTTTGGTCTCTGGAAATGGAAACGAAGAGGAAGATTCGGTGGAAGTGGACAATCCTCAAGAAAAAAATAAAGGACCGGTACCGTCAAGTTCTAAGGAACCAATTCGCAAGAACCGTCGATTAAAATGATTTTTCTATTTTTTTAAATTGTTCAAATAAATAAATAAAAAAATAAATAAATTTTACCGTTAGGTCACTTTCTATTTGCGCTTAGAATCGTCGACTTCAATTTCATAAAACGCGCATATCTCTGGGAGGGAACACTTTTGGGGCATGGGATCGGTCTCATTCGATGCTCAGATGTTGTCCAAATCAAAAAAAAAAGTGAAAATTGATTTTTTTACCCTTAGGTCCCTTTCTCTATGCGCTATCGCATATGCGAACAGAAACCGTGAGGAGAAATATTTTCGTCTGGCATTGGCAGGACAAAAATAAAGTATTGGTATAAGATTTGAACAATTATTGTAAGTTCATAACACAGTACAACATTTTTCAGTTAATTGATTGCCAACTCAATTCTGTGAACTGTATGTGAAATTAGACCCAAAAAGAAGAATTTCTGCATCATTTGTTTTGTCTTCTTACCTGCGATTTGAAGTTAGTATCGATTTGAAGTTAGTACTATCGTATAGGGGAATTTATCACGTTTTAGGCCCTGTTGTTTGACATAGCTCGACAACCACTAGCCCAATTTAGTTGAAATAAATTTTAAGAATTACAATTCCCTTAATCTGTTCATATATTGTTTTCCTATACAAGTAACACTTTCGAAGTTAAAAATGAATGTATGAAGGGAAAAAATTATTTTTTGCCTAAAAATTTAAATTTTTTTTTTTAAAAATACATAAAAAATCCAAAATGGAAAAAAGTTTCAAGTCTAGTTATTTTTTCGCAAAGTCACATAACCTATGAGCAAAATGAGACAAAGATCATAAAAATCGATGCACGCGTTTCGCTTTTATTCGCAATTGAGTAAATGTATGAATTTCAAAAATTTGCTCGAGATATGCACAACATTATTTGGAGAAAACATTGACACCTTTTTCATGATTCTGAGAAATAAAAAAAAAGGAATAAACAAAAGGTTATTTGATTTTTATGATTGCGGTAATAAATGTACGTGGACAATTAAACGGAAAGTGGACCTTTTTATTATTTGGGTTTTTCCGGTGGCTACCTATAAGATTTTTTTACAGAAATTGCACCCACATTTAAGGGTGGTCATTATTTGGAAAGTTTTGCACAGTTTGAAACGTACAAGTGCTGAATCAGGTATATAGCCAGCCCTTAAAATATGCGCCCATTTATAAGTACCTGGCAGTAAAATATTCAAAAATACGTAGTATTTATAGGTGTGCATTGATCGATTTTTGGCATTCAGCCAGTGCCGACGAACGCGATCAGTAAAAGTGATTTTTCTCCAGGTTTTTAAAAGTGAATAACAACAAAACATAAAATATATCAATATGGAAAACAACAAGTGCCCATATTTGGATGAATATTGTTACGTTTGTGGTCATATCGTCCGAAAAATACAGAAAAAAGATCGAAAAAATTTGTTTACTGAGCAATTCAAAACCGCGTATTGTAATTATTTCGATGAAGCAGATTTAAGTGGTGCAAATTTTACGCCGAACACAGTGTGCAACAGTTGTTATACTACCCTTCTAAAATGGATTCACGGAAAAAGTAGAAAGTTATCTTTTATGAAGCCAGTAATTTGGGTGGAAGACACAACTGGACATGATGAATCCAGGTGCTATGCATGCATAAATTTTCGTCCTGGATTAAACAGACAACAATTGAAAACAAAAGTATACACTGCTGCATTTACTGCCACACTTCCAGTGCAACGCCCTGCTGATACCGATGCACCTAAACCTCCGAGTGCGGATACTGTGTCCCTGCTAGCCGAAACCGTTTTCACCAATCCGACCGATTTGGATGATGCTGATTGGATACCCGATATTGAAAATAGTGCACCACAACCGCTACCACAAATCGAAATGGATTACATTGTGGCCAAGCTGGGACTATCACAACACGACTCCGAATGGCTGACATCATTTTTGAAGAGAAGAAAACTCACACAGCAAAATGTCAGCGCAACATCATACCGACAACGCCACAGTGAAAGAAACACGCCCTTGAATAGTATGTGTATCTCGGATGACGATACAGACTCAGACCATGAATATAAACAACCTACGAAGATAACAAGATCATCAGAACCACAAGCGTCAACTTCTACAAGGATGGATATTGCCAATAATTGAAAAAATGTTCTAAATTTTGTTTTTATGCATATTATAATTGCGTATTAATTGCATATTATTTTATTTTCATTAAGTTTTTATAAATAAAGTTTTTTTTTGCATGATAATTTTTTAATTTATATTTTTATTTTTATTTTAAGGGTGGTGGCTATAACTGATTTTTGAAATTCATACATTTACTCAATTGCGAATAAAAGCGAAACGCGTGCATCGATTTTTATGATCTTTGTCTCATTTTGCTCATAGGTTATGTGACTTTGCGAAAAAATAACTAGACTTGAAACTTTTTTCCATTTTGGATTTTTTATGTATTTTTAAAAAAAAAAATTTAAATTTTTAGGCAAAAAATAATTTTTTCCCTTCATACATTCATTTTTAACTTCGAAAGTGTTACTTGTATAGGAAAACAATATATGAACAGATTAAGGGAATTGTAATTCTTAATTTTTTAAAATTTATTTCAACTAAATTGGGCTAGGGGTTGTCGAGCTATGTCAAACAACAGGGCCTAAAACGTGATAAATTCCCCTATACGATAGTACTAACTTCAAATCGATACTAACAAATCGCAGGTAAGAAGACAAAACGAATGATGCAGAAATGCTTCTTTTTGGGTCTAATTTCACATACAGTTCACAGAATTGAGTTGGCAAATCATGTGTTGTACTGTGTAATATATGAAGATTTAATAAATAAATAATGAAAAAAATACCCACATTTATAAAAAAGATATTTTCGGGAACTTTGGTAAAATATGGACCAATTCCAACACCATTTTTTAAGACGATTTAAGTTGCAATAAAATTAGATTGGACCAAATTTAAGCTTAATACCAACATAATAAGTTGGTTCATGGGTACAAATACTCAATTCTGAAAAAACCATGTGTGGGGGCTATGTGAAATTATGAACCGATACTCACCATTCTCAAGAGGCATGTATACCAAATTTCATGAAATTATCTCTAATATTGCAAACTGTAATTTGCATACAATATTTCCATTGACAGCCTGCAAGCCAGTCGAACGAACGGATATCGTTAGATCGATTGGAAAAGTGATACTTATCGGTATACTAAAAGTAGGGTCTAGGAACAATATTTTAAGGTGTTATAGACATTAGCACAAACGCATAATACCCTTACCACTATGTGTCCGTTGTGATTGACAAGAAAAACAAAAATGTATCCATGTTTAGATAGGAATAGCTACACATGCATGAAAACCCCAAAAGCACATTTCAACTAAAAACTATGATTCCCCTCTTTTTGCTTACAAAACCTAAGGAAATGAGGCGACGTAAATCGAATGGCGACGCAAATTAAATTTAGAAGTCACAAAAAATTTGGCGACGCAAACCGAAACAACATTAATCGAGGCGACGTAAATCAAGGGATTACTGTATTATTTCGCAGTTTTAAAAAAAGGTTGCCAGAAACATTTCGCAACTTTTTCACAAATTGAACAGAGAACAACTCTATCAACATTGGGGGGATTCACAAGATGTGCTATCAAGTCATATCGTCATAATGTCCTAAATAATATTTTACAATTGTTTAAAAAAAAAATATTTTTTTATGTTGTTTGAAATACAACAATATTTTTTTTTTAAACAATTCGCACTTAATCAACAAGAGAGTATTATCTCAAAATTTTTATTTTTCCACTTTTTCGAAAAAATCTACACGCTATATTCATATCTGCCCGCTGTAAAAATATCTTGCTATTTTGTATACTTTTTGGTAATGAAACGGTTGGTTTAAAAATTCATTTCCATATGCCTTCAATGTTAAATTAAAAATTGTTTTGCTTCTACTGAAAATGTTTAAATTTTGAGTTAATACCCTCTTGTTGATTAAGTGCGAATTGTAAAATATTATTTAGAACATTATGACGATATGACTTGATAGCACACCTTGTGAATCCCCCCATTATTTCATAGAAATTCCTCACAAGTTTTTTTTCGTATAAGTTTGACAGCATTTCACGTGAAATGTTGAACAGAGTACCAGGCCTTAGTCGAATTTGATTTATCACTGCCACATGAAAATACAGATAGCGAAAGGTCTTTTCACACCTATTAAATATTTGACGTCCTACACGTAGCAAAAGTTATTAAATCAAACATCATTTAAACATTTCTTAATTGAATATGACACTTATATTCCTACAAATAAAGATAAGAAAGTCAATAAAAATTATTAAAAATAAAGCTAAACTTTGATCAATTTACTGGTGATGCTTTTTATTTTTGGATTTTTTCCTCAAATACTTGTAAGGTCTAAACATTTCTTTAGTCATCAAATTGTAACTTCAATTTGTATGGATTTTTATAGGAACAATTTTTTGAGAGCGTAGGGAAAAATAAGGATGTTTTTCGGGCTGCGTAGGGACTCTTCAAAAAAGTCTATAACATCACTGGTGCGTATGCACTTTAAGGTGCAACCAATAAATAAATTGTTTAAAGCTGATGTTCTAAAGATTGCGGCTAAGGTGAGAATCTTTCGGAGATCACACTATAGCTGGGTAAAAAAGGAGATAAGGAGAAGTTAGGCGGATGTCCATGTGTGTTTTTAACAGAAGGTCTATTTGCAGTGGAGCCCCTTGCAGCAACATTATTTCACTCAAAAAATTTCCGGTGGTAGTTCTATAATTGTTAATTTTACTTTGTAGGGGCGCATATGCAAAACCTATTCCCAATAATTACTTTAACTCATATGAATGCTGGAAGAGATTAGCAATTAGCTCATCCTCTCCAACAACTAACTTTATTATGAAAAAATGTTGTACCGAATATGCTGATATTTTCTGCACAGCTCATGAACTCTTGTTTTTACTTTAAAAACAAATTAGATAAAAATTATATTTCACTCTATGGGCCTCCTTAACGATCGCCCCATATCGATGTGATATCAGAAACCGATAGATATTTTTGAAGTCCAGAAACAATTGGGCAATTAGGAGCTAAAATAACTCGTCAAACACCACTTGAATATTTTAACTCGTCATCGAAAAATGTTAACATCAGAATGGACCATGTTAATTTTAATCATTTTAAGAAATCATTTAGAAATAAAAACATACGTATTTTTAAATGTTAAGATTTCAGATTTCTAAAATTTTGGTTTATATTTATATTAGAATTCAAGAGGTACAAGTTGTTTTTTAAGTGCCAGTAGTGTTCCAGTGATAAAAAATAACTTTGAAATACTCCGATTTTAGAACGGTGAGAATGCTATTAAGATAAATATCGCCATGAAAACTAAGATGGTAAGATTTTAAATTTTGGCGAGTCTCTGAATAATTTTGTTTTAACTTAATCGAACAAGTAATTAAGAAGAAATATGTAAATGTATATGTATTTCTTGCGATCGTCTACGAATATTAAGTCACACTACTAAAAATTTCGATTCCAAAAAATTCTTATAAAAAAATCGTATACAAGCCATACTTTCATACCAGTCTTAACTTATTTAAAAAGAAAACGTTAACTTACAAATTCTTTTCATCACTGGTCACCGGTTGAGTTTTAAATCTATCCTTATAGAGATCACGTCTTATAACACTGGGTTTTAGAATCTTAACTTCGCCCGCTGCATTACTTGAGCTATTGGGATCATTTTGTAAAGGTGACTCCCACGATGTATTCACTGTTGATGTAGCAGCCACAGCCGCTGTAGTTAAATTTTCACCAGGTGATGATCGTGGGCCACTTTGATTTGCAAGGAACTTTTCAACAGATTTAATACGTTCAGCTACTGAAATATTGGAGCCTGCGGTGGAGTTGGTTAAGGAAGAAACCAATTCACTGGGCAAAGCTTGTGAGGTAGCAATTGCATTGAGAGCTGCAGCTAAATCAATCACAGGGGCTTGATCGTGACGTTCTAGAGAACGTGTACGTCTTTTGAGTAGGAAAGGGGACAAAGTTTCACGCTGTTCACCTTCTTTATTAAAGCTATCAGGTTCTCCTAAAGAACGTCTTTTGGATGGAGAGTCAGTTTTAAGTATTGGCCTAACCTGGGGTTCTTGTTGGCCGCCCTCACTGTCGGAGTAGGGACAAAATTCAAATTCTTCTCTACTAGATTTTCGTGAGGTTTTCAAAATCGGTTTTATTTCATATTCATCAGAGTCACCAATGGATTTCTTTTTGAGAATAGGTTTAGGCGGTTTAACCACTTCATCTCCCACAGAAGAATCTAATTTAAGTATGGGCTTTATATCATATTCCTCATTATTGGGCGTATAGTTAAGGTCATCATTTGTAAATTTGTCACCAGTTTCAACAGCAGCTGATAACTCGGCTGCCGCTAAAATCACAGCTTGAGAGATCGATACATGTTTAGGAGCATGGTCTCCTCCATCTGAGGGCGTTGAAGTAGAGTCTTTTTTCTTGAGTATACTATGAGGTTGTTGAGGTTCTCGCGTAGCAGATGGACAACCATCACTTTTGGAGCTGTCATAACTGCTTTGCTTTAAAATGCCATGATGTCCTGCTCCATGAGCCGACGAAGAGGATGAACTGCCATTAGCTACTTCTTCGAGAGAATTACGACGAGCTGATTTGATCAAAATACTACGTTCATCTGGAGAATGAGAGCGTGAATAGTAACGCGATTCATCTAAAGATGAACGTTTTTTGAGTATACCAGCTCGTTTTTGTTTCGAGGGAGTATCAATGACACTGGACGAAAAGGTTACGGGTGAAGCATTACTTGATGCTGAACTTGACTCGCCCGCCGAGAGATGACTGTTTTTTTTAAGTATAGAAACAATGTGATTTGGTGTGCCTGAAGCAGTGGCTCCGTGAGTCAAAGAACTAGGAGGCCAGTCTGTGCTTTTGCGCCTTAATATAGGTGATAGTTTGGTTGGTTCGTAGGCAGCAGATTCTCTCTCTATGCTCTTGGCCTTGAGCATGCGCAAAGAACGCAACATGCCACCTTTTAAATGCTCTGCTTCGCCATTGGTTGGTTCGATATGTTCTAAAGGATCTGGTTCATAGTAAATACGTTCTTCCTGCAAAAATGTTGCATGTTTTACGGGTGATGGTCTGCGTTGCTCCACGCCACTAGTGGAGGGTAATATAAGAGATTCCGCTTCCTTTTCTCGCTCTTGGCTGGCTCTTAACCGACTTATAGTTTGGCTTAAGTCCGTTATAGGATTAGCTGAATTTAATGAACTCTCATTTACGTTTTCCACAATTCTCATAATTTCTTCTAAACCAGTGCGAGTGCGTTCATTTAGTTTACGATTCACCTCTGAGGAGCGTTCCTTGCGCAATTCACCTATGGCCACAGTATCACAACGTTTGCTTATTCTCGATGGTGGATAAGAGGATTTAGGGGACGGACAGTCTTTAGAATTTTTGGGGCTGGCTGTTTGGGCTCTACGACGATCCGATGTAGTGGCCAAATCAAGACCTCTTCTGGCCATTTCCATGTGATAAGATAAATCATTGCGAATAGCTGGTTTGGTAGGCGATGGCACACGTGCCTTGTGGGGTGATATCAAAGCTTTTAGCGAGGCATCATCATTGGGTACCAAGGGACGTGACATACCCATTTCACGGCGACGCCTTCTACGCATGGCGGAATCATCTTAAAGAAAAGAAAAACATTTAATAAGATAAATTCATTTATATGGTAACAGACAAATAAATTTCTTTAACATTTTAATCAAAAACTCATAACATACGTGCATTATAAACTTCTTTAAAATCACATTGAAAACAAACATATTTTACACAAATCTTTTGGGTTAGTACTACAAAATGTTGTTCTTTTGTATCTTTTAAAATGAATGACTGCAAATGTAAATGCTTTAATTTTGATTTAATATCTATCTTTTGAATTTGTAAATTATACATATTAAAACTTTTCCTTTATTTATTAAATATTTCTAAAGTTATTCTTTAGGCTTACAACTTAAGACTAAAATTATTATTTTAAAATTATGCAGATTTTGCCGGTTTCTGATTTTTTTTTTCATTATTCATAAATATTTCAATATGCATTTTTAATGCTTAAGTAATCATGGGCACTCAACCAAAACCAAAATTAATTTAAAACTTAATTTGTTTTCAAAGTGGAATCTTATGAAACACCCACTAAATACTAAATGATTGGAGATGTTGTCTATTTATACAAGTTTTATGTTCATATGTCATGCTAATTATGGTTAAAATAAACGGTAATGATATTGACTAAAATAGGTTTTTTCGAAGAGAGCGAATGTTAGGTCAAACAATAAGCGGTGAGCATGGTAACGGTAGTAGGTAGTACCCAATGCAAATAACCCAAAGTGTTGCAGTAACTAAAATCATAGTTTTGCGTAGATAATGTCGGTTAAGAAACTTATTAGACGAACATTTGTACTTTTTGGTTACAACTTGGTTTAAGGGGGAAAACCAAACCCTTATGTTTATTCGAACAGTAGTTCTACCATAAAACAGAAGTTCTAACAGAGATTAATTAAAAGGGTACAATTTTGTTCAAGTTTATTGCGGCTTATTCTGTATTTCGATGCAAAAGTCAATGCGACTCGAAAATACATAAATAAATGCGAACACTTGCTATTCTGCGTTCCGATGTTCACGAAATACGTCTTTATTCGCATTTAAACTACGAAAAAGTGGAAATGTGGTAATGCGTATACCAATGTCAAAATCGCAAAATTAATTCGACGACAATTCGAACAGCAACAAAATTTAAGTGGAAAATAATATTTTATTCATTAATTCATATAATATAATAGGTTTGATCACGTACTCAACTTTGGGAACCGCGGGATACCCATCTTACTGAAAACTGTTCCCGTACTTAAAGTTTGGTAAAGTGAGAAAGCTTTTAAAAGAATAATATTCTTCTTCTTATTGCACGAAGTAGGCCGTACTTTTTCTTTGGACTGATTGGGAATATTGTGAAACAATCAGCTGTGTCAACAAATGAACAACAAAAAACAACAAACAAGTATTACCAAAAGAATTAAAATAAAAGAATATTAATAAAATAAATAATAGAAAATGTTGAAAAATGTAAAAACATGGTTGCATAATGTGTCATTTATGTACATACATATTTATTTTAACATATTTCGTACCAACGAATTTTTTCTGGGGTACAAATTTGGTTTTATTGTTTCCGTACTTTTGTACATTTTTGTCTATTAGTGAGAGTAATTTTTGTTAACTCTCATTTTATCGAACTTTACCCAAAAAGTACGGGATAGCACCTAATATTTAAAATGTTTTTAATTTTAAATTTGACGTTTAGTTATTATTTTTTGTTTAATGTTGCCCTGATTTGAAATAGAATTCGAATGTGAATACGAAAGTATTATAGAATACCAACTTTCTTCTCACTGACTTTCGCATGGAATAATAACAGGGTGAACCAAAACCTTTTTTTTGTTGCACGTAAAAAAATCTTTATATAAATTATTGAAAAAATGTAAAAATAATCAAAATGTAAAAAAAATCGGGATCCCGAAAATCCCGGGATTTAAAATAAAGAAATCCCGAGATTCGGGATTTGCCTAAACCCGAAAACCCCGGAATTTCCCGATTGAAAGCCCTTATACCGATGGACTGCGATGGAGATAATTTGATAAAAAAATTGGTACATATCGAGCCATAACCGCAAAAAAAGCTTAAGCGACAACATCTTCAATTTTCGTTTTTTTGAATAAATGAATTTACTGGTAACACTTGCATCATCTCCTAAAATCTCATGGTCACAGAAGGTACCCTTACGATTTTATAGCAAAAAAAAAATTTTAGTTTAAGCGCCAATTTTCATACAAAATTTTTATAAAATATAATAAAAAAGACCTTCTTCTGTAAATTTTTGTTTTTGTCGCTCGAGCTTTTTTTCGATTATGGCTCGAAATGTTCCAACTGGTACAAGGACTAAGCCTATTGAAAATGTGGCGAATCGGTCCATAATTACACAAAGCCCCCATACCAGCTTTTTCCGGAATAGGGGTTTTGTGCCCATAAGCCATCTTGTTATGTTGGTATTTAGATTAAATTTGGTCCAAAATTATTTTATTCCAAGCAAAATTTTTAACAAAGCCGTTTAAAAATCAAACGTAAAAATGCACGATTTTTATTTCGTCAAAATACTTATGCCGACTTGTGTACTAAATAAATAAAATATCTAAATTATAATCGGCACAAAGAACTTTACATAATTCTTAACCTAATAACACAATTTTGTTTATGCGGGCCCATGATTTTCCATGGGTCCCAAATAAGGCACACTAGCAAAAAAAAATTGTATATACTGTGGTGTAGGGTATAATATATTCGGGCTAACCCGACTATACTTTTTTACTTGTTTTTCTTTTAAATGTAGTTGGGCGAAAGAAAGAGTTCTCTCGCATTTAGAGAAATAGGCAAGAAGATCTTTTGTTTCTACAAAATTAGGTATAGTTAAGGTTTTTTGACTTTGGACTGACAATGGACCATTTAAAATAAGATTAATCCTTGGAACCAATTATTGTCCACTAATTCTTAAACTAATCTGAAGTTTAACACGGATACTTTGGCGAATATTTTAAACCCGAAAGTAAGGTGTCGACTATGTAATAAAATAATTAGGATTTTAATAAGACAGTGCTAGTTTAGGGACGTCAGGTTAACAGGTTTTCTTAATTTTATTTTTTTTGCACCTGGGTGTACTTTCATATACAATCATTTTGTGTCATTAATTTTCTTTTTCTTTACCTTAAAGTTAAACTCATCTAGCACATTACGAACAAAGAATAACAGGAAAAAAGAAAATTGACGAGTACGGTCCAGTCTGTTCACTTTTTTAATTTTCTATTCTCTTCTATCCTAAAAACTAAAGACCTAACGAGTCAAACTTCATGAGTGTGAACCAGCAAGTTACATTGTATGGACCCAATTGCAGTTTCAAAAGAGAATTAAAGAAAGTTTCTGCAGAAAATGTTTCATAATATGGACGACGACTTATGAACCTAATAAGCGCAATTAAAGTGTGGCGATTAAGGAGTGTCGATTTTTTGTATAGTTTTCGACACTTTTTTTTTAAATTTTATTTTATAAATACTCTTTCATGTAAAAAACAGCCATTGTGGAAAAAACTGCTAGTTATGGTTTAACTTATTTTTTTTATAGATTTAGTTTATTTCCTCTTAACAGTATATTGTAGATTGCATAAAGGGCCACTCTAGCAGCTTTATTTTTTATTTACATTTTGTCTTTTTTAGAGAGGACCTGAATAAAATTTTTCCGTTTAGCCAATAACAAGCACAATTTGAGCTTATTATAATTCTGCAGTTTGTGAAACCACAATGAAACTCTGATGTATTTGCAACAACAACAACAACTAACGGTAAGGAGATATCCGAGGACTTATCATAAAAGAAGACCGATAATTTTTTTTAAAATCTGATTCAAAAGAAAAGGAACAGTTTTAAAACGAAGTATCGATAAAATTAAACAATTTTAAGTTTACACAAGTCTTTAAATTGTTTTATCCTAGAGGATGCTTCTGAGCCTCTTTCGTTGATTTTGCATATAATTGCAACCAGGCAATTACATGATCTCAGGTGATCAGAGTCCAACTTGTTTCCACGGAAAAATTACAGACCTTCCAAAATTACAACTGACCAATGTCCTATCGGATAGCTCGGTAAGCAGTAGCCCCTGGGGGGTAAAATCCGCCCAGTATTGGTTATTAGCAATGCTCTAAAAAGCGCGTTTTATACGCATTAAATATGCAGTAAAAACTCGAAGATATGCCCTGAAAGTTGTAAAAAATATGACCCAAAAAAATCCAAAAATTGCTCATTTGAAAAAAATGTTCAACAATTTAAAAACATTTGCATTTAAAATAAAAATAATCCTAAAATTATAATCGTTAAAGCCCAAACGCCAAATGAATTTTCGCGATTTTACTCTATTTGCAAACGAATGGTAGCCATGGGCTCACAAAAACAAAGTTATGTTATGAGGTCAAAATTCATATGAGTGTTATATGTGGCGAATATTTTCTAGATATTAACATCCATATGAGATTTTTTGTCTTAAAGGGATTGCAGGGACGGTCGCTAAATTGTATATTATTGTTAACATTTAAAAGGAAGTTAAAGATATTTATAGATGTGAGCTTTTGGCAAAAGTGAAGCGATTCGAAAAGAATTTCATTTGCAGTAAAATGTTTTTGCGGTGAATTTAATCTAAATACCAACATAATTCGATGGCTTAAGGACACAAAAGTCTGATTTGGAAAGAAGTTTTTATGGTTAATATCTGAAATTAAAGACCGATTCTCACTAGCAAAATTCGTCCTTAGTATATTTAAAACGCATTTACCAAATTTGATCAAATTATCTACAAAATCGCAACTTGTACTTTGCGCACAAAGTTAACACGGACGGATGGAGATCGTTAGATCACTTTAAAAAGTGATTCAGATTAGGTCGGTTTACTACAAAATTGGTCCAGATTTCTATGTATTATATCACCAAAAACGTATATAATTGCTTTTTCCTTAATTTTTGGTTATATAGAAATACAATTTGAAAGTTTAAAATACCATTTATCTTTAATGGCAACCAGCTTTGGCTTAAAATTTTAGAGTAAAAATTAAATGTAGATGACGAAATTTAAACAACACGTTGGATATACAGATATTTAAAATATTCAAGATTTTTTATTTTTCGAATTTATTCTATGAGTTAAATTTCAGTTATGTATTTTATTTCTAATAAAATTAAGGAATAGAGCTATTACAAAAAGCTTTATAAAATACATAACTGAAATTTAACTCATAGAATAAATTCGAAAAATAAAAAATCTTGAATATAATAAAGTTGCTTATGAAAAGAAATAATTCCCAATATCTATTTGTTAAAATAGTTGAGTTAAATACATTCAATTTATAAAGTATCACTATCCAGTGTGACACAAAGAATGCTGACGAAGGCCGTAGCGGGCCAGAAAATGCATTACATTCTGCTGGTGTCTAATAATTGTAAATTTTTCTGTACATAAATATACTTCATTGCTATCCAACGGAAAGCTAACAGGCCTGTTCTGAAAATCACTTTTATTCAAATCACATGTGCCTTTTTAAATCACCCGTTTGAAATTTTTGTGTTCCGTTTTTGTATGCTTTGGCTAGATTTTCAACTGCCGAAAGCATACCGAGAAACATAAAAACGAAATGTTTTTCAGAACACCACAAATTCACACGCGTGATTTTAAAAGCACGTGATTTGAAATCACGTGATTTTCAGAACATGCCCGTAAGGTAAAATGTAACAAGAAAATACAATATAATAGTCTGGTAGTGTATAAAGTCATTTCTAAAAAAATTAAGGAATAGAGCTATTACAAAAAGCTTTATAAAATACATAACTGAAATTTAACTCATAGAATAAATTCGAAAAATAAAAAATCTTGAATATAATAAAGTTGCTTATGAAAAGAAATAATTCCCAATATCTAGATATTTAAAATAGAAAAACCAGATTTTTGAAAAAAGACATTTTTTTATTTGCTGTGAAAGATCTTAAAAAATTCAACATGTATCAAAATATGCCTTTAAAAGGCAAAACATGTGCTATAAAATGCAAAAATTTTATTTAACTAAATTAAGCAAAATAATGCTGTAAAGGGTAAAATATGCAAAAATATTCACTAACAAATCGATGCCAAAATTCATAAAAAGCTCTAAAACGGATAAATATATTCTTTCAGCCATCATTGGTCGTACAAGGAAAAACATGCAATTGCATATTTATGGTTTCCCAGGTTATTAGTAACGCACATTCGGAAATCACTAAAATTGACATCTGTATGTTGGTGTTCATATGCACTCGGTGTTAAGGCCTTAATGACAGATTTATAAATCAATTCGTTGGCTTTCCACGGTCTCACTGTAAGTCATTAATTCATCGGGTATCCTTGGACTTCCTAGCCAGGGTTTTGTGTTCTAGCTAAGATGAACGGAGGACATATTCTTTACTTAGGTTTAACGGGAAACAGATTATGCCCGGTAGGGTTTCATGCTTGTACGATGTGCCTAGAATTCATTGAGCACTGCAGAAGTTGTTATGACGAAGAGGAAACTGTGTTTCATTTTCTTTGTCAATCATGTTTGTGATGGAAATTGTTTTTAAAAACAAAACGATTTAAAACCGATAATATCGTTTTCAGCATGTTAAGAAGTTTATTTCTAATACATTTCCTTCTTATTACCTGTCTATATACTTTACCATTTTTCATCATATATTTTAGTTGAACTGTAGTCAGAACACAAAATTAAGACTGTAATTTCAAAATGATTTTTAAAATCGATCAAAATTCACTTTCTTAAAACGATAGTTTTGAGGTCGATCGATCACATACCAGTATGTCCTGGAACTCAAGACATTAGGGAGAGATACCTGGGGAAACCAGTGTTTGTCTGTTTGGATGATCTATCTAAAATAGAACTAGGGTTGCTGAAATCTGCAGTTACACCTATTGAGTAACTGCTCTCTAGGATGGGCATTGGCGCTGGGTATTACAAAGAGACCACTGACGGACCCAAGTAAACTGTGTACTGGATGGCCGCCGAAGGAACTTAATCGAACCTAGGCCGAAAGGCAAAATTAAGATAGAATTATGTAATTTTTAAGAACTAATTTATTTTTTGAACAGCAAAAGTGCTAAGTAAAAAGAAAGGAATCTGCTCCGTCATTCGGTAGAAATCCCTCCACTTGTTTGTTTTAAAATTCTAAGCATCGTCGTCAAATCTTGTAAAATATATACTTTTTGCTCTCGTACTATAGATCCCTAAACGCTTTCTTAATTGTAGATTCTTACTTTAAGACCATACGTGACCAACTTACCACCATCTGGTGTTGCCTCTTCGTTAAGTGAACGATTCAAATTTGATTTACGCTTTGAAGACTTATCACGCTCCTCATTGCATCTAGGCGATCTATTGGACTATATTGAAAATTTGGATAAAAAATAATTATTTTAAAATCATCCTTTAAAAAATTAAAACAAACAACTTACAGTTCTACTCTTATGAACCGGGCTCAATTCCAAATTTTTTTCATGATTTTGACCGCCATTGCTTAAAGATGACTTCGATTTATCCGAATCGCTATACATGGTAGAACAACGTGGTCTGGTAGTTATACAACCCTCATCGTTTTCCAAAGAACTTAAAGGCAAATCATTAATTTCCAAAAAATTTGTATCGATGTCATCTTCGTTTTCATTACGCTGAAGTGGTTTTTGGGAGATAGAGACCGACTTTGTTTTCACTTTGGGTAAGACGGTAATTTTAACCGTACATTCTGTGCTGTTATTTTGTAACTTCTGTCTGGGAGATTTAGGTGAATTGGTATTCGAGCGTATGCTATTTGATCGTGAAGCATTGCATTGTGTTTCACTAAGACTTTGTTTCATTGAGACCGACATCGAGGGTACCATTTTCCTATTACCACGATGTGTTGGTGAACTATTGGCCGAGGACATTTTGTGATTATGTTCTGCTTCTGAACCACTTGTTATTATCTTTAGATTATCCGAACAAGCGCTGGAAGGTGAAGCACGTCGGTTGTGCTGGGAGTAATGTTGAGGTTTAGGTGATGTTGGAGAGGTAAAACGTTGCTGTTGTTGTTTCTCTTCGTCCTTTTTTTTGTCTGTTTAAAGGGGAAAAAGCAAACAAATAAAAGGAAGGAAAGGTAAGTTATACATTCGCGGGTTAATTTGTTAAGAAGACTAACAGTTTAGTAAAAAAAAAAAAAAAAAGTTGTTTCATAAAAAAAGATTGAGGATAGGAAAGGAGAAAAGAAGCCAGAGTTAATTGAACAGTTAGGGTGACTAGATAACATACATTAAATATAGCGTTACGAATTACACCAAGTTTCAAATCCTTTTTTTCATTTTATTAATTTTCAAATACTTTTTATACCCAAATCTTAATCTCTTATACTTAAATTTTATTTATTAAAAAAAAATAATCTTTGGAACATATATTGCACTTTTATTTTAAAATTGCGCATTTGATTGAAAAGTACTATTTTGTTTACCGAAAATGTCCATATTTACTTGAAATTGCACAATTTTGCCTATTACACCGAAAAAATTTTTTTTCATCCTATTACATTAAAATTTTTAAACGACCTTAAAAATATTTAACATATCCAAACCTAAAACAAGTAAGAAAGTATAGTCGGTCAAGCCCGACAATATGATACCTTACACCACAGTACATTCAGACAAATTTTCGAGAGTGAATCTCGAAAATGTATTTGTGCCCCCACGGAGCCTTCAAAACAAAATTATCTTCTAAGGTATACATATTTATTCATACATATTTATTATGGAAGTTGACGGCAACGGAACAATTAATGTAATTTTCTGATTCGTTATTGACAACAATCGTTTAAAAAATTAACTCTGGTTTAGTCGACAGGAAATTTTGCGACGAATTAATTAAAAGTTTAAGAAATTTTTGTAAGGAAGAAAATTTATTTATTTAATACGTTTAAAATAAAAAAATGCAAATTTTAATGAACTTATGAACACAAATTTTATTTATAATTGTTAAAATTTAATGTTCCACCACAAGTTAACAAACACCTGTGTTTTAATTTTAAACACATAAAATACATTTAAGACTTAAACCAAATGCCCACAATGGACTTCCACTTGAATAACTTAAGCTGTCAGGATGAATAGTTTACTTTTAACTTAGCCAAAAACGCAATTTTTAATTTAATTGAATAACAAAACAAACGCTGTACGTAAAAAAAAAAAATAGGTGTGTTAATTTCAAAAAATTATGGCTTATTTTCAATAATTGTTAGTAAGTCCCCTTTCAGACAGGCAAAGTTTACTTTGACAAAGTCTGTTGAATTCTCTTTTAAACTTTGTTTGGTGCTCAGACACACAAAGTTTAATTTGACAAATTTTTGTTTTCTCTTGTTTGAATATAATATATAAACAGCGTTGCCAGAATGATGATTTTTATCATATTTTGGATTATTTTTTTAAACAAAAATATGATTAAAGATTTTTTTCTCAAATGGTGAGTTTTTATTTTTAGAAATTCTGATTTTTACTTTAATTTTGCTTATAGAAAATACACGATTATTTAAACAGTTAATTTTTAAAACAATGAAGTTTTGCATCAGCTTGATGCGCATTGGTGCTGCACACTTTTGTACCCAGTATCTAGAATACACAAAATTGCATCATTTTTTCTGGACATAAAAATATTAAAAAAGGCATATTATAACCTATTTCCAATGTGCGAAAGAATTCCTTCTTTCGAACAACTACATTTAAAACAAAAACATATTCTAAAAACTTTGTTTTTGTTTTGAATGTATTTGTAAAGGTACGTTCAGACTGATGAAATATTTGAAAGCAAACATCAAATATTTCATTAACGTAGTCTGAACATAAAATATTTTTGAGTATCAAAAAAAATAACAGCTGATTTTGAGCAAATAAAACTATTTGCCGGCAAACAAATATTTGTCCAATGTGAACATAGTGTGAACACTAAAAATCAAATATTTTAGTAATTTTTGAGAAAGTTAGCGAATTACCGCTAATTTAGCAATTTTTATAGAATTTTTGCCATTCCTTATAGTTTTAGGCACTTTTACTAAATTTTATGGCTTGTTTGAAATATTAAAATGGTTCGTGAATTTTCGCTATTTTTGCAACATTTTTTTTTTTTTTGTTTTTATCCTACATTTTATTTTTTAACCGATTTATCAATTTCAAATATATTTTAGGGTTTGTTTCCAAGTTAGCTATTTTTCGCGAATTTTAGCTATGCTCGCGAAGAAGCGATTTTTCACTGTGAATGTTTAGAGCTATAACGATTTTTAATAATTATTAGGCTTTGCTATCATACCGCTATTAGCAAATTTTTGCGAATTTCCGCTAATTTAGCAATTTTTATCGAATTTTTGCCATTCCTTATAGTTTTAGGCACTTTTAATAAATTTTATGGCTTGTTTGAAATATCTAAATTTTTCGCGAATTTTCGCTATTTTTGCAAAAATTTTTTTTCTCGACATTTTGTTTTTTAACTGATTTAGCGACTTCAAATATATTTAAGGGTTTGTGTCCAACTTTGCAATTATTCACAAATTTTAGCCATGTTCTCGTTACCCAGTAGCTTCCATTTTTTTCTACTTCTATATTCTCCTGTTCTAACACTAAAAGAGATGCTGATCCACAGATTAAAATAAAAAAATTAGCTTTTGCGCTCATTTTTACCATTTGAGAAATATATTTTTATTTTTGAACACTTTCATTAAATAATTATTTCATGCAATATTTCTTTTAGTCTGAACGCATGTCAAACATGAATTAATTTATTTTATTAACACTGTTTGCCAACTGTTTCATCAAACAAAAATTATCAAATATTTGAGCTTTGTTTGAACATTAACAAAATATTTTTTTGTTTCACACAGTTTGAAGCAAATATCAGAACAAATATTTTCGTTAAATATTTCATTAGTCTGAACGTACCTTAAGAAGTAAATAATTCTTTCGTACATCGGAAATAGGCAGTTAGAATATTGATAACAAAATATTTGTGAAAAGAAAAAATTTATTTTTATAAAGTTTCATATACAGACGAATTATGTTTTTATGTATTTCAATTTTAATAATAAGAAGTATGGTTTTATAAAAAATTAATAATTCTTACTATTTTGCCCTTGTTTTAAAAAATTTAAAGTAAGAAAAAAAATTTAAGATTTTCCTCTTCAAAATATGATTTCTTTCGCCATATGACAATTTGTATTCCAAAGATTCTGGTAACGCTGTATATAAATATAAAGTTGCAGCCAACTTCAGGTATAATCTACGAACGAAAAACAAAACGACTTTGCGAGTACAGCAAAGTATGTACTCCCCCGCTATACTCTTTTCCCTTCTCTTCTATAAACTCAAGACTTTGCAAAGTAAACTTTGCTTGTCTGAAAGGGGTCTAAGCAAAGTTGTCGTTTTTGGTTATTTCTAACCAAAATTGGTTTTTTCCAATGTGGAGATGTCTTTCATTTTGTTACTTTACCCCCTCCCCACCAAAATAATAATACGAATGAATATTTTTTATTTTTCTTGATGAACTTTTATACCACTTTTCTTTTAAATTTTTAACAATATTATTTACCTGATTTCTTTACGTTTGTTGGATAACAGAAATTATATGTACTCTGAAAATCGCCAAAACTAATATTCTTAATATTTTTGTTAAGAAAAAATCGACATATGTAATTTTTATATTAGAAACGTGCATGTTCTGGAAATTGAAATGAATTGAAGTTGAAATCGATAGAGATTTTTGATTGAATTTTTAAAAGAACGAAATTTTCCTGATTTTAAAAGTAGTAGGATGTTTTTAAAACTTGTTCGATTTCAATAGCACTCGGAATCAATTTCAGAACGTGGCTGAAAAAGTCCACAAAAGGAATTTTAATGTTTCTTATAACCTGAAATTATAAGTAATATGTTCTAAATTTAGATTATTTCCAGTAGTATATTCAATATTTTGGAATGCACATAGAGATTTTTCAAAAATTTTTTTAATAAAATTTATTACTTTAAGAAAATGGCTGTTAATTTAAAAAAAAATTTAAAATCTACTTAAAAGATTTTGTTTGTTGTGCTTAATTCGCTTTTTTTAATAATTGATAACAAATACTGAAATTTATTGTTGGAGGATAAGCCTATGCGCATTTCACTGGTTGCTTAGGCCAGATCATCAGGAAACTTTCTCCTAAATAATTTTAGAAAAACCAAAGCTATCAGCAAACAAAACTACATAGGGAATGAGAATTACCTACAAACACTCAAAAAGTCTTTTTTGCAACGATATCAAAGCTTAAACAGAATACCAAACAATAAATCAGTGATGAGTTTATCTTTTCTTACATTTCCCGCTACAATTATTTGGAATTCTCCCAATATTAATTGTAGCTGTAAGTGGGTAAAGAAAAAACATATCTTAATATATAAAAAATCCGTGTCACTGTGTATGTTTCGAATAAACTCAAAAACGAGTCAACTGATATTCATGAAAATTGGCATATATATGTAATTTGGTCCAACTTAGATGATAGGATAGTTATTATTTCAATTAATGGCCTGGGGGCGGAGGGGCGTGGCAAAATCCATAACTTGAGAACGGCTTGACCGATTTGAACGATTTTTTCTTTAAAATGATCGCCATGGTCCAACTTAGGTTTTGCGGTAAGAAAATGTTGCCCCGCCCACTTTTACGCTCACTTTTTTCGTAAGATTCACAGCATATATATACATACATACAACCATATGTATTTTCAAATCAAATGTAAATTAAACATATGTATATGAACAACATTTTAATTTATAATATTATAATGATGAAACAGAACTGGGGATGAACGATGTTTTACATGCAGTTTGACATAAAATTTTGCCAGAGAATGCGGTCGTGAAATAAAATCAATTTTATTTTGAGGACGGTTTTTCTAATGCTCTCACATATAGACACTTATCCTCTTAACAATGTGCCATACTTTCATTCAAAAAACTTTATGATAGGTATTTCATGGATTTTTAATTAAAGGCCGTAAATTTCGTTTAAAGATCAATTTAAATCGTCTGGTAATACAACACTAATGTTTGCTTAGGGCCAGCAACGCGGACCGGGTCAGCTTGTTTAAAATAAAAACAAAGTGCTTTTATTGTTTTCGCAAGAAATAAATAAGAGCCCTTTGCACAACAAACAAAATCTTTTAATAAATAATAGTATTCCCACAAACAACTTTGATAATTTAAAATCTACTTTTTATAACTTGAAGGTGTGTATATTTTTTTAATCTGCCTTATTATGAGTGTCGTTGTCGAAGTCGAATGCCAGTCGTTTTAAATAATAAGTATTACGATTGTCGTAAACGACACAAATACGGCTTACTTTCTATGGGTTTTGTCTGTCACTGTCGTAAATTCCGAGTGATATCGACAAAATTTTCAAACGACTACGACATCGATCACGACAACGACTCTTGTAATAAGGCTGAATGTTTTTTAGATTTTTATTTGGCAACATTTTTAATTTATCAAAAAAAAAAAAAAAAAAAAAAAAAAAAAAAAAAAAAAAGAAACGTTAACTGTCAGTCATAAACTTCTTCCCCGATAATGAATCTTCCTTCAGAAATGTCAATTTATTTATAATGGTTCACAAAATATATCAAAATGAACAATTTTGAAACGGAAATACTAACAATTATAAATTTAAAATAAAATTACAAACAAAAGAAAACATAATATTTACACCTACCTGGTACTAATTATACTATGGTAAGTACCAGTTATGTTCATTACGGAGAGTTGTCATTATTTACCGCTGTAATGTCAATTTAATTTATTTTAATTTATTTGACGCTTGTTTTAATTTTTTCCTTATTTTCTTTTGTTTGCCGTTATATGGGGTTTAAAATTGAGAACAAAATTTCTAATGACTATACCAAGGCGAATTCACAGAAGGTGACCTTGGCTTGCTACGTAAGCAACAGCTGATAGCTAACCATGTGTCAAAATTGTATACCGTTCTGGTGGTTCTGGGTAATTTTTCATAAATTCTATAATTTTCACTTAGTATTATGAAATTTGAAAATTTTTTAAATTATTACTTTTCAAAACACACAATTTAAAATGAAAAACAAAATAAAATGTTTGTTTGAATTGTTTACTATAGTGTTGTATTTTTTTACACGTTATATTTAGTAGTTTACAGTGTTGTATCCATTTTCAAAATTTGTATATTGTATGAATTCGCCTTAGACTATACCTAGTACTTTTTTTTTATTCTTATATATGATTGTTACTAGCATGAGCTATTCAACCACATGTTTCATGTTTTTGTTTACAAAACAAAACTAATTTTTTCTTAAAATTTATGAACGTTGCGTTAATAGTTCAAAACAATTGAATTTGTTAAGATTTATGTGCTGTTTTCACAACGCAAGTGATTTACCGTGTAGTAAAATTTATATGAAAAACATTAAAAAAACTGGGTTCTTTGCATATAAATTTTACTACACGTTCAATCACTTGTGTTAAGTAAAGAGCACAATAATCTCGTATCTTACAGCTGAATGCCTAACTTGCTCGTTTTAACTGGTAAAACGTTTATTTACTTTTTTGTTTTTTGAGTAATCGGGAGAAAAATTTTGCAAGTTTTAAATTTACTTTCTCGATCTAATGCATTTACACCAAATAGTAAATGCATTTATTTTCTGTCATATAACTGGTCGACAGCGACACAACATTCTTTGAAAATACCAAATAAACGTCGAAGTGGTTGATGTAATCGTCGACTTGATGTGACAAAGACTTAAAATTGACGTCGACATCGACACACATAACAGATTAATACATCTGCATAAGATTGCTTTCACCCAATATTCACGATGATTTTTCCCCTATTTTTATATCATGTCTTTTTTCGTTTGAAAGCGAGCGGGGTAGAGAAGTAAACAGGGTAGAAAAAAGACATGAAACGCATTTTCTGTGTTTTTTTCGACATTCCTATTGGAACTTATCTGTTTTTTAATTAATGTTTTACTCTTATTTCAAATTGACAAAAGCTTATTAAAATATAGAAAAATAAAAAAATTTAATTTAAAAAAAATCAAAACATATCAAAATTATATGGAATAACGTTATTTAAAATATTTTTATACGAATAAGGAACTAAGGAAATAAGAAAAAATCAACTCTGACTGCAAAAAAGACACATAGTGAAAATTTATTAAGTTTTTGGAAGTTTCCTTAAAAAGGAAATACATAAAAGACATGTCTTTTAAATCATAGTGAAAATTGGGTGTTTGTCTTAACGTAATTTTAGGAGAGGAGGGACCTATGGTCAATTCTGAACCTAGCAGCACAAAACTTTGGCATTTAAAGCTATTTTCGGAACTGGTATTTGTATGGGAGTTATGGCCAATTCCAATAAAATTTGATAAGATGATTAAGGTAGCAATAAAATATTGTTGAGCCAAATATAATCTAAATACAAAATAATAAAATGGCTTATGGGTACAAAGACTCTATTCCAGAATGATGTTTGTTGTATGGGGGCTATGTAAAATTATACATTCTCACCATTTTCAATAGGTTTCGTCCTTGTGACAATTAAAACACATGTTCCAAACATCACTAATTAACCTTTAAAATAGCGATCTGAACTTAGTGAACAGCCAGCTGGACGGACGGACATCGTAAGATCGATTTAGAAATTGATTCTGAGGCGATCGATATACCAAAAGAGAGAGAGAGAGAGAGAAAGTTATGCTTGCTGTCCGTTTTAAGGCCCAACCATAATATGCATAAGTTAGCTTAAAGTACTGCAAAAAATTAACAAAAAGTCTGCCAAATGCATAATAAAAATAAAAAAGAGACTTAAAGGTGGCCATAATCTACTTACATAAACTTAAGATCCATGTTGCATATTTCTGCAACCCGTAAACCTTGAGTACTACGAAGAATGGAAAAACAATAAACTCTTCATAGAAGATATAATGCGATTTTACTTTCTTGCGAGTACTTCAAGTAAAGAAGTACCAAAAATTACAGCCTTGTATTTGTTTATTTAATGTTTTATTTAATTTGCCAGCAACGTAATAAAAAGAAAAAAATTGGTGATTGTTGTACATACCAATTTATAAAAAATGGATACAAAATAAAAATATGTTAAATTCCTCTTATTCTAAATTCTTGTTTTTTTTTATCCATTTCAATTTATTTTATTTATTGTAACAATGCACAAACAGCTGATTCCGTACGGAATGTGCGTTCAGTTTGGCACTTTGCTTAAGCAAATGACATTTGACGAAATTTAACGAAAAGTTTCATTAAGTACATTATAGTTGGCCACATATGTTTTATATGTATTCGCACAGTTGCTTAAGTTGACTTAAGGGGCCTAATGTATATTATGGTTGGTCATTTAGTTGTATGTAGATATATGTATTCTAAATGTCAAATTCAATGCAAAAAAAAAGCATGTATGAATTCGCCCTGGTTTAAGTCAATATGTTTCAATTAAAGTATTTATTTATTATACATATTTAAATATTTTCTTTGATATTATAAACACATTAACAAACACGAATTATTTTTGAAGATATCATTTTGACCTAAAAAAATTAAAACTATAAAACAAAAGAAAACTTTTCACCCGCAGAACTGCTGCTTAAAAAATATATTTAGTGTTTTGCCATATTTTAAAAACAAAATATTAATGATTAGTTAAAAATTAGTTTCTTTGTTTGATATAAAATACTATTGGTTAAACTGTTATAAATATTAAGCAGGTAGTCTATTGAACCGAATTCGTTAAAATGAACAGTTAGTTTGGAACGTGTTTTGCATTAACAAAATCACTAAGTTTATTATGATTTTCGGAAACCCAATAATTAGTAAAACATTTTATAAAGCAATTAAAAGATGATTATACATACGACAGTAGTACGTACACCGCACAAAATCTTCACTACAAACCAACAAAAACAACACATAAAAAAGGAAGTGGAAGGAAAGGGATCGTTAAAATGATTTGATTTCAACAAAATGTTAAGGGATAAAAAAATATTATTTCCATTCTATAGCTTGTGCTTAAAAAAAGCCTTTTTTAATTTTTATTCAGTGTTTTAGAGGATTTTAGAGAACTCACCCAGTGCAGCGGCACGTAAACGTGTGGTTTTCGTGGTACGCACTAAATGCACTGAAGAGGAACACGACGAATTCGAATTCGGCGATAAAGGTGATAGAGTTAAACCCAGTACCGGGCTGGCCGGTGATAATTTGCCAAAGTGATGATGCTGCGTTTGCGGCTGCGTCATAGTCACCAATTGCTGCGAAGGTGATGACAATGATGTGGTTGAAAATAATGGTGCATTTGTTGTGATTATAAGCGGTGAGAGAGGACATTTGCGATATTTTGATGGTGAGAGAATTGCGTTTGCAGTTGTGTTGGCAGAAGAACAATTTATAGTAGAATTTTGTTTTCGTTGCTTAAGAACTGATGAAGCAGTGGGCGTGGCATAATTATTATTACAATTATTGTTAATATTGATGAGATTTAAATTATTATTGAAATTATTTGCAGTGACAAAATTAAGTTTATTGGGAATTTTAAGTTGCTGCAAAGGAGCAGGTTGTTGAAAATGTTGGTGATGATGATGGTCCATTAATGTGTGATGAAAGGCAGACATTGTTGGGCAGGCAGAGGAAGAAGCTAAAGATTATTATAATTTGTTTTTTAATAATTTGTTTCTATCAAGATTTTTTCTAAGAAGGACGCAAATCATACTGTTAAAGGCAAATTAGCTTCTTTTGAAAGCCTTTAAATTTTTATAATGTTTAAAAAATGGTATGTATTCTAAATTATCAGCTTGATTTTCTATAAAAAGAAATTGAAAATTCATAAAATTTTTCTAAGTGTATTTCTATTTTTTTTTTTTATAAAACAAACGAGCAAACAAATTTTGAAAAATAGTTAAATTATTCTAGCTTCATTCAAGCTGTCAAGTATTTAATTTAAATAATGATGATGTTTCGGATGTGTACTTTTCGATGATCTCAAACCCTTAATGAAAATTTAAACCGAAGCAACAGAAATTACTAAAATAATAAATATTTTTTTGTTTCTCTATAAAAAGCTTAAAATAATAAATATTTTTTTTGTTTCTATATAAAAAGCTTAACAATATCTTTTTTTGTTCTCAAAATTTTTTTCTGTCAATAGTTAGAAATACATATGTATATGGCATTTAAATGATAAATAAAAGAGTATGCGAATATAATATTAATAATAAATAAAATAAAGAGATAACGCAGGAAATCAAAAACCTGTCAATATCGATAAGAAAACTTATATTTACTTGTAGATAAAAAAAAAATTAATTTCCTTACAACTATTTCAGTTCCATCACTGTGATCCAATGTCTATAATGAGAAGTCTGTTTACTTCAAGTGCATGTTCGGAATTATTTGATTTGCTTTATGAGATTTTTTTTTTTTTCTAATTTAAAGTTTTTAAAGTGTGCACTTAAGAAATAAATTAATAGCATTTCATTGCGCTCATTCTACTGGAATTTTTTTTATTTGGAGCCATCAGTCAATCGGTCGTCGTAGTCGAAAAACAGTCGTTTTTGAAAACTGGTTCTTACCCGCTTGTCATTGGCAGATGAAAATAATATCGCTATAGAACAATTGGCAAATGTTTCTCTGACAAAACATTCCAGTTCGACGTTTGCTAGTGAAATAAAAAAGAACTCGTTGAGTTCACCCTCGCGCAAATCATTTGATTTTTAAGGTTGCTTAAATAATACTTTTTAATTCACAATTATAACGAATCATTTGTGAATTGAAAGATTTTGAAAAACTCTTTTTCGATTAACATAAAAAGTTGTTTAATATTTACGAAAAACTATACTACGAACGAATGTGCTAGTTTCGTAGAATTTTATTAGGCTTAAGAAAACTTTTTTCATATAACATACTAAACTTTTGCAAATAATACGAGAACAAAAAAGTTTATGTTGTAAAATTCAAGGGCAATGTGCAATGTTTTGAGTCAACACTATCACCAATCAATTTTCGAATTTATTTCATAACATTATTCACGCCTATCTTGAAAAACAAGTGGAATTTTTGTTCCCATGAAATTTTTAATCCCCTCGAAGGGAAAAATGCTATCGTGAAACACCCATGAACAATTTTTCGCGCTATCAGTTCTCAGTGAATGTAAAAAAGAAGATATATTAAAAAACATTAAAAAAAAATTTTTTTTTTCAAAAATATACACGTATATTTTAAAGAAAAGTAAAAAAAAAAAAACAAAATAAAATATATTGTATTGGAGTGATTGCAACATTAGCTTATTGCGCTTTTATGTAATAAAACAATTTCTAAAATTCTGCCACCACGTTTTTGAAAACTTCATAACTCCTCAGGCAATCGACCAGTTTTTTACATTTTGTTGAACAATATACATATAAGTTTGTGCCTCTTTTAACGGAAATTTACCTTAAAATTAATTTTATAAACTTCAATATTCGAATTATGAGGAGAATTATTTACATAAATGTTTTGTTCCCCAGCAAAAATAAAGTGAGAAATTCAAAGGGAAAAGTGAACAAATTACGGGGAAAAAATTGTTCACGATAAGGGGAATTTTTTCCCGCGAACATTTTTTTCACGTTATTATTCTCCTATGAATTAATTTTTTTCATGGGAGTTATTCATGATCGAAAATACGTGAAAAGGAAACAAATTACGAGGGAAAAATTATTCACGATAGGGGTGATTAAGTTTTATATTATATCTCATTTTAAATTCAAATTTTATTTTGAAAAACTTCATTTAAAACGGACTCATTCCGCTTTGCACATCATAAAGGAAAACACTGGGATCCCTCAGGGAAGCATCATGGGCCCACTGTTATACTTAATATATACCTCAGACATGACAACAAATAACCGCACCCAAACTTCAACATTTGCTGATGATACAGCTTTTTTAAGCGTACACGGAAACTGTCATGAAGCATCTCGTTACTTGCAGGATCATATATTTGAACTGAAAAGGTGGTTAAAACAATGGAGGATAAAGGTCAATGAGCAAAAATGCGTACATATAACATTCACCTTGCGTCGGGAGTCATGTCCCCCTATTAAAACTTCTACTTTACAACTCTATATTAAGGCCAATCTCGTGCTACGGCATTCAGCTATGGGCACTGCTTCGGCCTCAAATATCGAAAAAATTCAAAGACGCCAAAATAAACTTCTTCAAATAATCACAGTCGCCCCCTGGTATATTAAAAACTCAAATATTCACAAGGATCTAAATGTGCCGTTATTAAAAACTATTATAACGAAGTATGCAGTAAAATATTTAAAAAGGCTTGAGTCGTACCCAAATCCACTAGCTCGAAATATTTTAAATGACAGCGGCCACTCTAGATTAAGGAGAAGAGATACTGCATGACTCATCCGACGAGAAGACCGCTTAACATCTACATATGTGAACAGAAACCGTAAGGAGAAACATTTTCGTCTGGCATTGGCAGGACAAAAATAAAGTATTAGTATAAGATTTGATTAATTATTGCAAGTTCATATTTCATATACACGCAGAGAAAAAATATGTTTAAATATGGTCACCTCCAACAAAACTATTTTTAAAGAAAATGTTTAATCATATTATGTTTAATTTAAACATAGTATTGTCACTGACAATCATATGATTGTTAAATTGGTTCTCCATCAAGAAGCCACAACCATATTATGGTTGTCTTTAAATATGTTTTGGTTAAATATGACAATAATTTGTTTTTAATTTAACAATATCCTCTTTTCCAAGAGCAACATGCTATGGTTGAAAAACCAACCATTCTATTATAAGTATTAAGCATATTTTAGTTATTATTAACCAAAACATGTTTGGAGGCAACCATAATATGGTTGTGGCTTCTTGATGGAGGACAAATTTAACCACAATATGTTTGTCGGTGAAAAACGTATGATTAAATTAAACATAATATGTTAAAAAATTTTCTTTTAAAATAGTTTTGTTGGAGGTGACCATATATAAACATGTTTTTTCTCTGGGTGTATGAAGATTCAATTAATAAATAAAGAAAAAAAAAATAAAGGAAAACACGATTGACATGTCAATAAAAAATTATTTACTTTCGATACAATTTCTATTCTCTTTGCGCGCCGAAATAAAACTAAAGAAGTCAAAGTGCTATATCGCTCATTTGCTGCCAGGTCGTCATAACTCAATTTTGGAGTTAGTGCTAAAAAACTATTCGTTATGTTTTTCTTTATATGTGTACACAGAAAGAAAAACTTCGTACTTAATTTAAGTTTTTTCTAATTACTTTAGTACGAGTCGTTTTTAAAAATTTAAGTACGGATAACACATAAAAGAACTCAAAACAATCCAAAATGGAATAACATTCGAAAACCAATATGCGTGCATACGCATGTGTTTGTAAAAATTTGTTGTAGAAACAACAACAACACTACAAAAGAAATTAAAAAACGATTTGCTTGTTTTGTGTAGAAACAACAACAACACTACATGAAGAAAAATTCAGATTATTTTCATGCTTAAAAAGTAAAACAAGAAGCACTAATTCCCATATCCTATTTGTTAGTTATTTGGTTAAATACTTCAAATTTTCAAAGTAGAATGATTACGAAAAACATAGCGAACATGATGCTGGTGTCCTATAATTGAGACTTTTTCTGTAAACAAAGAGCGGATTACAACAAAAATGAAAAACACATGTGTAACAGCCATACCTAAATATGAGCGGAAGGCGAAACGTTTTCTTCCGCTAAGCTCTTACGCTGAAATACCATACCTTAATAAATGCATCTACATTGAGCCACGAACAGTAGTGTTAACTTTCCTGTTTAATAAAATCCACATAATAGAAATAAAAAATGGAGATAAAACCGCTAGATTCATTTAAAACCAGCTAAATTGCTATTATTTATCGACAATAGCGGCCAACTTCACTATTAAACGCGCTGGCAAAATCACATTTTCTAATTGCGAAGCGTTGGCGCCGCTTTGTTTGGGTATGTTACATACAAATTGCATGGGCATGAGAACTTTTGACAGCTAGAAAACCCTTTCCGCTCTTATTTAGGTATGGCTGTAACAGGCAAGTAAATAATATTTTCTCTGGTTTAGGTTAGAAACAAATCTCAATTTCGGTTTATTTCATGTACGAATCAGGGCTGTCAGATGTGGCGATTTTCAAACTTGTTTGGCGACCTAATTTTCGATTTGGCGACATGGCGATTTATAAAATAGTTGGCTATTTTTGATAAGCCATTAATTTTTTAAATTCAATACGAAGCAATAATATTTTTTTTATTCTCGTATTTCAATGTATGAAACTTGATGCATTTATATGTATGACCAGTATTTAAAACTAAATTATGTTGAAATGGCTGATGAAGAAAATGAAAATGTTCGAGAAAATTTTTTTTCACATATAAATGTGCTCTTGAAAGAAGTAATAAGTAGAATTCTTTAAAAAATTAATATAATTAAAGTTTATGAACATTTTTCCAATATAAAATGTGACAAATTATCACAGATAAAATTCGTTGTTGTTAAAGATATTTATGAATCCTAACGTACCTTTGGATGTTAATGAAATACAATGGAAAAAATACCGTTTGTTAAAAGAGAATTTTAATGATGATATTCAATCTAATTTAGGCCAACAATTAACCCTTTCAGTGTTTTTGTCGAATATATTCGACATTGCATTGTACTCTCTTTCTACGCACTTTCACTGTATAAAAATGTACAGTTAATTATATTTTTATTGTTTTATCTGAAAGAGGGACACTTTTGATATTTTAAATTGTTATTATAGCACACATTGACTTTCTTTTCTTATTATTGAGTGCATTGTCGTACCCAAGTCAGGAAATTTGTAAAAAGGTTTTATTAAGAAAGAAAAAAAAAAAAATAAGTTGGGGGTTAAGGCGATATAAAAAAATAATAAGTAAATAGTATTTTCTTAAGAAAAAATAAATTGTAGGTTCTTTTGTGGTCCTTTGAAGGACAATCTGGAATATATTCGGCATTCCCTAAAAACCAGGGGAGCTGCATGAGACGAAAACTAATATTTTCCTGGCTTCAGCATCATATCATTACCTTAAATATAAATTTTCCGATTTTTATTTCAGCAAAAATTATTTTTGACCCTGAAAGGGTTAATAGCTACAATGATACGGCAGGTACGTACCATTTTAAGGAACTTGCATTGACTGTTCTTTATATGCTGGTTATTACAACTAGTGAGGCCTGTTTTGAAATAATAAACTCCACTAAAATTCGCCTTCGAAGTAGAATGCGATATGAAGTTTTCTACACGTTTTTACGAGTTAAAAATTATATGAATGTTAATAGTACATGGTGCATTTCTTCTGTACCTATACAATGTATTCCAAAAAATAAGACAAAAAGGGAGTCTTCTCGGTGAAGTATATAGCGTTTTAGATATGTCATAGAACTGCAACTACATACAAATGTATTGTATATCCAATATTTGTTTAATACTTACCACAACAATTCCTTTTTTGTTGCTTTTAGCAGACTACTATAAAATATTTTAAACATTGCCCCTTTTTGTGTTCACTAATAATTTTTACTTTGTTCTAAATAAAAATTAAGCAAAATATATCATGGCGACTTTTTTGAATTTTTTGCGGATTTTAGCAATACGGAACAAATTTTTTTTGGGATTTATAAAAAGATATTTTTTATTATTCTAAATATATATATATTATTGTCAAAAACTAAAAAATAAATGCTTTGGCGATTTTTGACATTGAATTTGGCGAAAAAGTTCAAAGTCAATTTGACAACCTGGTACGAATCCGGAATAACCCGACATAATGCAGAATTAGTTTGTACGTTCTATTCTGTTACGAATCAGCTGTTTTGTTTCTGTTCTATTGAAAGTCTCTGTGTGTGGTTAGTTTTTACTTTTTCGTTCTGTTCTGTTGCGGACAAATCTGTTGAAAATAGAATTCAACGTTAAGTTACGGCCAAAGGTTGTATGTATTAGTTTGTTGTGATATGAAAAATCTGTAATTTTTTGTTTAAAGCTGGAAAAATTGGTTTTAATTAATGATTTTTTAAAAATTGACGTATTTTTGACACAAAATATTAGTTTTTTATTCTTTACGAAAAGTTTTTTTTTTACAATTTCAATGCTTTTCTTTTTAAAAGCAGAGGATTCCTTTCACAAAAAACGTTATGACAAAATATTTTCTACAGAAAGGAACGAAACAGAACGGCAACGGAAAGTAATAACTAATAAGGCCTTTAGAAATTCTGAAGTCAAGCAAAATTTGTAATAAATTTTATCTCAAGTTTTATTCAGTCAATCCCGTTTTAGGATTATTTCAAGTACGGGGCACTTGAACAATCCGCACTTGAATCAAGCATTCTGTACTTGATTTAAGGAAATCCATACTTACCGTGCTATTGACACAGCTTTGGCTTGATTTAAGTACGGATGGCTTGTTTTGTCCTTTCAATGTATAAAATTCATCTTTATATATTTTATACTTTTCCCGTTTAAAGATAATGTGTTGTTGTTTTTTCTAACAGGTGCGAGCAAATCAAAAACTTTAAACACGTTTATTGGGAAATGTATTTTTTTGAGTTATGATGACGTTGCAGCAAATGAGCGATGTGGGCTTTATATGGGTTCTTAAGATTATAAACCAATATTTATTAAAACAGACCTCACAGTTTTATAAAACGTTGGGGTTGTAGGCGTATTAAATTCCATTTCTAAAGAACGCTTTATATGGGGGCCTATGGTAAATAGAGGAATGATCTGCAAGAAATTTATTTTATTATTTTTCTTCAGTTGTATTATTCGTTACGATTTAAGGCGTAGTAAAGAGTATTCCAAGAATGGGGCTTATATGGAGAATATGGTAATTTATGGATTAATTTTTACGATATTTCGATGTATGATTTCTCGTCATATAAAATGAATTTGTGCAAAATTTAATGAGAATCGGTGCATTCGGCCACCAATTCATACTTTTGTTTATATGAAACAAAAATATTAATTCTTTAGAGAGGTTGTTCTATATTGGGTTCATAACTCTTTTCCTACTAAACCGATTGTGCTGGTTATCAATCCTAATCTGCTTAGGAGAACTAGAAACAATTTGACACCAATATTCTGGTGAGTGTTTTCAATAGACGGATGGGCATGCCCAAATCGACTAAGAACTACGCAAGGACCAAAACTATATATTTAATGGGGTCTTATATATATATGTATATATATATATATATTATATATATGTGGGGGATTTCATGTCAAGTGACCCAACTTTTGATATCGATGCCTTCCAATTTGGATGAAATTTAGTAGTTTAGACACAAATTTTCAACAAGATCGGTCAAAAAGTTTCTGAGTTAGAGGGGGTCAAAAAATTTAAAAATCCTCGTCTTGACTTAGAAATTATTTTTTTTTATACATAACCCTCTCGCGGCCCAAACAGAACTATCCCAGAACTATCTTAAAGGGAAAGACATAAGCTTTCTTTTGAGCAAAAAAAAGTACCAGCTTAAAAAAAAAATTAAAAAAAATTTAAATATAAAAAAAAATTTTAAAAATTTAAAAAAAAAACAAAAAAAAAAAAATGTTTTCGAAAGATTGAAAAAATAGCTATCTAATTTGTTTGGGACAAATTTTGCTAACTCCAATATATAATAAGTTACATGGATGAGAAAGAACACCTGTTTGGCAAAAATTTTTACCCCCTCAAACTCAGAAACTTTTTGACCGATCTTGTCGAAAATTTGTGTCTAAGCTACCATCCAATAGGACTAACCTTGGTGCAAATTTCATCCAAATCGGAAGTAATTGATTTCAAAAGTTGGGTCACTTGACATAAAATCCCCCATATGTATATAAAGGATCACATGGAATAACAAACTTAGTAAGCCCTCTTCTCAACTAGTTGTAGGGGGTTATAAAAGATCTCGTTGCGTAAGAAACTCTTTTTCTAAATTAACAGCTCTTTATTAAAAAAAAAGTCATGAGCTTCTCGACCAGCTTTCGAACTTAAATAAGAAATACCAAGCCGGCAAAGGTTTGACATAAATGCCCGTAGTATAACAAATGTTATGTCACCATTTGTTTCTCTCCGGCACGTTTTTTTTAAAAAATAAATCAAACAAACTTTAATTCACTGAACCAGTTTCAGTTGGAAAAAGTCTAAAGTTTTTGGTTTTAAAAAAGACTTAAACGTGTAAATATATATTTGTTGCAAAACAAATGGAAAATTAAAAATAAACAAATATTTAAAAATAAACTATGGACATTATTAACTTTCAAGACGTTAAAAAAAAGAAAATAAATAACGAGAAGAAATGTTTTATAAACAGTTTTCTTATTTGAAGAAAAAAAAGTTACGGACAGACAGACAACCACCGAAACACTAGACAGTGTAGAAGAGTTCGCTGTCTTGATTATTTTTTAGTTTTTGTTTGTTTTTAAACGATCGTTAATTCAAGACGTTAAAATGAATATCATCTATTGATTTATTTATTTGTTTAATTTTTTTTTTTTTTTTTTTTGTTAAATTTGCATAAATGACACACACATTTCATTTAGTTAGTGTGTTGTTTTTATGGATGGATGGTTGGTTGGTTAGTTAGTTTGTTGTTGCTATTAATGCCGCTATTGCGAGACATTATCTATCCTCGTTTGACAGATAAAAAAATGCATATAAGCAGACAAAACAGACAGCCAGTCGTACAAATATCAAGCAGGGTTAATATAATATTCAAAACACTTGACTGACAACCAGACATCTAGACAGATATACAAAAAGAAATTCATAAATACAATTATGAAAATGGGAAAGAAAAAAAATATTGGTTTGATGTCGGTTTTTTAAGTTGATTATGTGTTTTTCTACGTTATATGCACTAACGAACGTTCCAACGATTTTGAGAGAAGAAGAAAAATAATGAATAAGAAATTATTTGGAAGCCATAAAAATGTCTTATTTTGTAAGAAATTTATTTAATTTTTATTGCTTTGTATTATGAATACCATGAATACCAAAACCAAGAATACAACTCCCAACAACAACGACTAAAAACCAATATCGGTGACATAATTTATGCTAAAATATTAAAATAATAATTGAATATGTGTGAAAATCTCTTGTTTCCTAAGATAACGGTAAATATTAGACGCAATTAATTTTAAATGCGCATCTTACTAATTTATATGTTTCATGTTTATTGGGTTATATAGATTAGGAAGTTACGAAATTTTGTAATCAACACCATTTTCAACAGTTATTGAAAAAAGCATAACAATAAAACATGAGAATTTTCACTTAAATTTTTGAAAATAACGAATAAAAATGAGATTTTAATATAAATTAAGAATACTAGAGCCAAATTACGGCATTCAAAATCTATCGAAATTACAATACAGTTTAAATGGGAATTTCGCTCGATTTCGAATGCCGTAATTTGTCCCCAGTATTTGTCACTTGCATGCATTTAAATTTTTGGCTGCTTTAGTTCTATTTAACAAGAAATGTGGCTATAAAAACTCGTTTATATGCACAATGCTTATATAAAAACTTTCCAAATTTATGTTGATGAAACTAAGAGAGTGAATAATCGAATAGCACCGATGGTGCATGTGCTTATTTAAAGTATAATTAAAACTATAGAAAATTGACAGCCTGTCCTACGATGTTGCCCTCTCGCTCGCTTGCCTTTTCAACAGATGATTTGCGCCCCACTTAAAATGTTCAGTACGACAAATCGATCCACAATGGAAACGAGCGATAACGTAATAGTTTTATTTTTACAAATCTGCTCTCCACTATGAAAGATTATGCGACTGCAAATGTAAAAATTAGTCACTTGTGTTCACGGATGATATACAATTTTTTTTAAAAGTCCTTAAGCAGCCTTAAAAAAATTGTCTCTACAAAAATCCCAACAACTTTTAAATGATAATATATCAATAAACACAAAACCATTTGTATTAATCGCAGCAAACACAGAAATACTCTATATGTATTCCCAAGCGCGTTGCATGGATGGAAAATATTATTGCGGCAATAACCGATTTCGTATTGCGGAAAATATTTCCTTCGGGAAGAAACTTGTCGCGATAGTACTACTCCTACGCAGTACGAAGGCGATTCTTCTAGATGATAAGCTAGCCACATTGCCAGCTAGCCACTTATAAGAAAATTAGAAGATATCGCCAATATATCATAATGATGATAAAAACAAGATTTTGCATTTTGAAAAATATTAATTTGCACATAACCACATTTTTATTTCAAATTAAATTATTTATTATATAATTATATAATAAAAATATAATTATTTATTATAATACAAATAATAAATTATAATGCAATAGCAAATATTGGAAAAGACTAGAGAACAAGAAAGTATTACATTGTTACGGAAACGAACAAACCTTGTCTTATTTACCCGATGTACGACACTTGAATTAAATCTTTCTTCGCCTTCCGTCAACATTTTGCAGTTTGTCTTTTGCTTAGTTCTCTAATATCTGTAATATTTATTATCGTGGAGATTATGCCCTTTTTATATATTTTTTGATATACATAAAATGTGCATATCAATAAATAATTTTAAATATTTTCGGTCTATATTTTATAATTTTTTTAAAAACTATAAGAGAAAGAAAGTAAAAAAAAATACTGTGAATTTTTTCTTCTAGATTACAATTTGGGGATATTGCCAAACTATTGCCTTCGGGGATATCTTCCATTTGTTTGCAGGAATGCAAACATACAAATTTTATTTAAAGTTATTCCCAGCTAGCATTTGGGTGATCATTTTTTGTAAAAATCACCTAAATGAGTCTTCTCAGATCACTCCTGATGATAAAAAACTGATTTATCACTTGAGCGATTGAAAATGGAATCATATATGGGCATTTCCTGGGGTCACGAACGTACGTTCGTACGCTTTTGATGTACAAATAATATGGAAAACAAAACTTTTTCCTAGCATTTTTTTTTTTGCAATTCGATAGCATTTTGGTAGCTCTATGTTTAGTGCAGAAGATGGATTTAATCGAGTTAAAGTTTTCATAATGATAGTTATAAACATGTGGTCACGAACGTACGCAAAATAGAAGTCAACTTTGACTGACAATAGTGAAATATTAAAATCTGCGAAATGAACCGGAATATTCAAACGTGATTAATTTATTTTAAAAGTGTATTAATGTAGGCCTCTATCCAGTATTTACACAATAAAATATCTCGATTGGTTTTTGTTTAATTGGCTTAAGAACCGGTCGCGAACGTACGATTTTTCCATATGTTTTAACAGTTATTTAACCGTTAATCGGCATTTTTTTTGTTCTTCTTACACTTTTCTCTTCTTAATTGATTGTAATAGAGAGATTTTAAAGAAAGAGTGAAAACATAACAAATTTTTTTTGCATGTAAAATAATTAAATATAAAAATGTCTTTAGAAGTAGCTTAAAAGGATAATATTAAATTTTCCATCAAGAAAAAATTTCATCAAGAAAAACAGCTAAGATATCATAGAATATCATATATAGCATTCTATTATAAAAACATAGACTTTTTTTTAATAATTATACTCAAGAAAACACGATGCTTATCAACATTTTATTTTTCCATCCTGGTTGACCATTCGGAGGAAATGCCCATATGAGTCATTGATATGTTCAAATAATGGTTGTTAAATATTTTGAATTGTTGTTCACTCGTGACGCCAAATTAAAAAAAAAATAGAAACTTTCGCATCAGCCGAACAAATAAAAAGATTGGCTAAAAAAGTAGCACAAAAATTATTGTCACTTAATGAAAATAAATGTATGTAAGCGCTAATGATTTCTTTTTTCTTTGCGAATTAGTTCAAATATGTTAACAAAATGTTTAATTTGGCTGCTTTTATCGGATTAAAACATTTCGATTAAAAATATTTGAAACATTTGAAACACTTTATAATTTATGATTGAAAAATGAGACGGAAAATACTTAATAATGATTATTAAAACTATCATTAAATTGCTCGAAAAAGGATCAGAAAATTTTATCACACTATGACATGATTCTTTGGGGGTGATTTGTCGGTAGGGTACCATTTTCTCACAACGAGAGTTTCATTTATGATCGAAAAATGAGGTCATATGCAGTTATTTTGATCGAGAAGCTGATTCCTAAAATATTTGATTCTGGTACAAAATGCTAACTGGGTTATACATGCATGTGGGGGATTTCATGCCAAGTGACCCAACTTTTGAAATCGATGTCTTCCGATTTGGATGAAATTTGCACATATTGGATAGTAGTTTAGATACAAATTTTCGAGAAGATCGGTCAAACATTTTCTGAGTTAGAGAGGCTCAAAATTTGACATTTTGGCCAAATAGATCGAAAGACCTCGATTTCAAAAGTTGTGTCACTTGACATGAAATCCCCCATATATAAAAATATAAAAACTGTCTTATGTATATGAACTATTAAATCAGTTCTTCCCAGCTGTAAATATTGAAAGGACCGCAAGTGGCAAGTCTTTTTGTAGGCCTCTATACTCTCTTCTTATGATGTCCTGCCTTCCGAAATCGTCCTCCTAAGAAAGAACTTCAAAAATATTCATACACATTTGCTTCACACTTCTTTAGGAAGGGAAAGAGACTGTTTAATTTTTATATTTTTTTGTTCTTGTTATTCTTACGTAAACGTGACGTTGCGGTACGGATGAACATGATAAAATTAACACGACGTTTTTTTTTTATTTTTTTTATAAAAGGCGCAAACTACGAAAGCTAAAAGACATTCTTCATATTCCCGTTTTAAAGTCTTGTGCCCATGTTCTGTAACTGTGTAAGAAATGAAACAAAAATGCCATAAATTGAAACAAACAGCTGTTTTTCTCACTTAACTGCATCTGTAACATTTTTGGCGAGTTAAAGCTGTCACGTATTACTTGCCAATATACTGAAAAAGTGTGTCTGTAAAATTTTTGTGAGAAAGTTCCCGCTTTGAACAGTCAAATAAACTGACGCATAAAAACGGGTTGAGAGAAAATTTTAACACTAATAAAATAAATTAAAAATGCAAATGGCAATGAATATGAACACTGAAGAGATAAGTATTTTGTTCTTGACAGATTTTTTCATTGTTTAATTATTTTGCTTTTTTAACATTTTTGAAAAATATACGAATGTTTTCAAAGCAATTTTGTAATCAACAAACATTAAAGTCGCACTTTAAATTTTCTGGTATAGCCGCCGCCGTCGTTGAAAATTTTTCAATTTTAGTAAATTTTGGTCGCTGTCAACGATATGTTTGACTGGCGTTCTCAACATCTGCAATTTAATATCGGCTTCGAGTGGAATATTATAACATTTATAACGTAACGACCTAATTTCTTTTGATAGTTTTCAACATGAGTTACAGACACACTTTTTCTCATTTTTCGAAAAACGATGGAATATTTTGTTTCACATGTTTTTGATGCGAGAAGTTCTCACCAAAGTTACAGAACATGGGTACTGAAAGCCTCAAATAATGCCTGTTAAAAGAAGGAAGCGTGGAAGGGTTTGTTCCCAATGACAACCGGTGTAAAAAATAAATAAGTATTGTATGCGGCGCGGAGTGGTTGTGTCTGCTTAATAAGGCCTTCTTTTTACCGATGGGGTTTATAAATTAAAAACTAAATAAACCAAAAAAACAAACCGTAATAAACAAGTGATATAAATTCACTTAAAATCACATTTCGATGCCTTACTTGCCCAACCTCGTATCTTAAAAAAATACGGCTTGGACTTTTTCATATAAAACGATTGTTTTTTTTGTGTTCCATTACTGCAAAAACTTATTATTTCAATAATTTAATTATATTTACAGAATTGAGACAAAGTATTAAAATAATAAGTTGTTGCAGTAATAGAACACAAAAAAAACAATAGTTTTATATGAAAAAGTCCAAACCGTATTTTTTTAAGATACGAGGTTGAGAAAGTAAGGCATCGATTTATGTATGTACTTCTGAATATTGCTTGGATACTGTTTGCCCGTATTTTGAATGGTGATTTTCTACCAATCGTACACAGGTAAAAGGGTAAAATTGTTTTTTTTTTAATAAGTTTCGGTACACTGGAAGGTGTAACAATTTTAACATTCGTCTTGTAAAAAAGAGAGGTCTTTTAAAAATAATCTATTTCTTGCTTTGGCAAATTAAGTTCAAAAGATCCCCATTCTTGTAAGAGATTTTCACAAGTTTACGTTTAAATCAAAGCTGAAATGACGGCAAACTATCACCCAATTTTCACGGAGGCTTTTACGACGTCGTTTTTTGTTTTTTTTAGCAAACGGCGTAGAGAAGAAAGAGGGGTAAACAAAAAGACTCAGTTTGTGTTTTTCATGTCGTTTTTTTATATTTCTCTTTAAACTTCTTCTTGCTCCGTTTTATTATTTTTCTTATTTTGAAGCGTCAGGTTGAAAATACAGTGAGAACTCGATTATCAATAAAAGGCGGGACCGGCAACATTCTGGATTATAATTTTTTGTTTTTTTTATGTAAATATATGTACTTATATAATGTAAATATTTAAATAATATGGGGAGAAAGTAATTTTAACAGAGGTAATCGTTGCAACAAAATGCAAATCAATGCCAACAAATTATTTTTATTTCCCGTTTAATTGATGTTGCCGGTTAGTCGAGTTACGGATAATGAAGGCCCTGCAGTAAATAAAAAAAGACATGCAACCAAATATCATCGTATAAATGCACAGGGTTTTTGGAAGTGAATTCAGAAGGGAATGAAGAAAAAACGACGTCGTAAAAGCCACCGTAAAAATTGGGTGTATGACTCAAAGAAGTTTAAAAATTTGAAATGTTGCCGTATGAACAATTTTATCGAAAAAGGTTGCCAAATGTATGCAGTTATTCCAAATTCCTCAAAGGTTCCTACTTTTTATTGATTTCAAAAAGTCCGTAATTTTTTCCCTACGAACATTTTTTTACATCACTGCTTGTGTTATGGTTGTCGACAGAAGATTTTGTTGCAATATAAACCGAAATTATTTCTTGAAGCACCAAAACTAAATAGTTTTTTACAATAATATTTCTTTAAAACAACACCTCTAATAAAATTTCATTGATTTATAAAAAATTTTCGACAAAATGCTATTTTTGTTTACTGCTTTGTTTTCATTTGTAGTTAAGGCTTAATTTACATGTTTTGGCGATTTGTTTTCCAAACCTCCGTTTAACTTGTGGAAAAGTTGATGCGGCAACATAGTCATTTGAATATAGTCAATGAATAAATGGATAACGCTAGAAACGTAAAACCTGACGACCGACAAGTCGATAGTAAGTGGGGAGCTTATGAGTTGTCGATCGACAACGTGGAGCCTAGCCAGTTTTTGTACATCTGTTTTGTAATTGGCTTAAGTTTGAAACGATGCTTATATGAGCATTTTTTAAGGCAATTTGGTAATATGTATTATATTATATTGTGTTGCACAAAACCGGGATATGCATACGCAAAAGAATGCTGATATACAAAACAGTTTCGGCTATTTTCAATAGCAAACTATAATTTCACCAGTTGGAATGCATAAAAGCAATTAATACCTATAGCCGCTGTGCAATTAAGCGATAAATACTATACAACAATTTTAATTAATGGGTCGATTACGGATAACAACTGAACTGAAGTTTAGTTGCCAGCAGCGAAATCAGGCAACGTCGCTCATGTTAAAATATAGAATAAAGGGTTGTATATTTTAACATGAGCGGCGTTGCCTAATTTCGCTGCTGGCAACTGAACTTCAGTAGTGTTGCCATCCTTCATCGACCCATAAGATTGTTTAAGGTATTCCAATTTCAAAATTTGACAGCTGAAGCTACATCTGCTGAACTGGCTGTACTTGGAGGGCTATGGCATGCAACAGCACGTGCAAATATAAAAATTGTTTTATCCAAACTAAAACGAAACACAAAACTTTCATCGAAAAATCATATTCAGCAATGATGCCCATTTCTGTGAACGTCAACAAACAAAGTTGCCGAATTTGGGACAATACCAATCGAGAAGGGATCCAAAAGCGTACCTAAAAACTCAATGTTGTAAGTTGATTTTGGGCTGGCGGCGTCATCGGTCCTTATTTCTTTGAGAACGACATTGACCAGGCAATTACCGTTAACTGCAAGCGCTGGGAGCAGAATGCACCGATTGTAATTCAATTTTAACAAATTCGTTTTATAGGTATGTCACCAAATTTCAAGAAGGTCGGTCCATATTAAGAACACTCTCGGAAATCATGTTAGTATGGCTAAAAGCGTAACGAGTTATACATTTGTGGTGCAATTCAGCATAATCTACTTTCATACGGCTCGTAAATACAGCAATAGATTTTGTGAGGATTGAGTCTTAGTTTATTGTACGCCCCATATAAAACACACTCTTGGAAAACACTTTACTGCGCCTGGTCCACAAGTTCAACAATTACAGTTCTTTCGTATATTTATATTGAAAACAAATAAAAATTTTAGTTTTTTATTATTGTCTTCAATATAAATATCCGAAAGAAATGTTCTTGTCGACATTGTGGGCCTGGTAGTTAAAATTTAGGTGAAATTTAATTGGATAAAACAACTAAAGACACGAGTCCCACATAGATTTATTAAGGTTTTAAAAAAGTTTGTCTTCCCGGGAATCCCGTAGTTAATTGCCAGGAACACAGGAATTCCGTGGGAACGAGCAACTACGGCAACAATTAAAAACAATATTGTAAATGTTGTAGTATTGCCACAACCGTTAACATGAATTCGACTTGACCTAAATGCAGCAAAACAAAAGTATGGTCACGAATGCAGTTTCAAAATAGAATCGAAGACAGTTATGCAGCAAACGTTTCATAATAAGTGCGAGAACTAACAAGCGTAGAGCTGCGCGGGATTAGCATAGGAAAAAAATATATATATAGAGTGACGGACTAAACTATTCACACAGCATGTACTTCCATTTAAAAGCTTTTATATTTTCCAAATAAAAAGAGTTAGCGCAATGCAGTATTCCACAAATTTATTTATTCACTTATTAGCTATTTAAATATATATAAACAATCATTCTAAGTATGATAGATTTCTAGAGGGAAGTATGTAAGTAATTAAAATTGTTAAGGAATGTTGGTTTGTTTTAATTTAAAATAAAGTGTCACTAAAAGTGAAATTTTTTTAAAATGGGCCGTAAACAAAAAGAAACAACGGAAGCTGAAAGAAAAATTGTGCTTGAAATGTACAAACAAAACAAATCGCATGCAGAAATTGGTAATATTATCAAAAGAAGCCGATTGACTGTAGTCAGCATCATTAAGAGTTATAAAGGGTGTTTGTTCAGATCTTAGAAGTTCTCGTCGCATTGGTCGGCCGCATAAGCTGAGCTCAAGAGAAGAAGTCCAAATCATAAGAAAAATAAAAAAATCAGTGGATGTTGCTGCAGAATGGTTAGAGGAAATTGGCAAAGAAATCCACCCAAAAACTGTGCGTAGAACTCTACACCGTGCCGGTTATAGCTCTAGAGTTGCAAGACAAAAACCCCTCTTAAGCGAAGTGAATAAATCAAAACGTTTAAATTTTGCAAACGAATATATAAATAAAGATCACAACTTCTGGGAAGGTGTCTTATTTTCCGATGAAAGCAAATTTAATATTTTTCAGTCTGAAGGTAGAGCGCGAGTTTGGAGAAAGCCAAACAAAAAATTAGAAAATCACCATGCAGTAAGTACGGTCAAGCACGGTGGTGGAGAGGTCATGGTGTGGGGATGTATGGCTGCAGCAGGCGTTGGAAATATAGTCTATATTGAAGGAAAAATGGACAAAACTATGTACCTTGACATCTTGAAAGATAACCTGCTGCAAAGCGTTGAAAAGTTAGGTCTTGGGGCCAATTTTACTTTCACCAGGACAACGACACTAAACACTCGGTCCATGACGTTCGAATGTGGATAATTTATCATGTTCCCCACATACTCCCTACTCCACCGCAATCCCAGGATATGAATCCAATTCATCGCATTACTAGGAAGGCTCAACTAAAAGAACTTTTACTGAAAGAATGGCAAAACATAGGGTCTGATGTAACTAAAAAATTAGTTTATTCAATGCCAAGAAGATTAAAAGAAGTCGTGGATAAGAAAGGCTTCTCAACAAATTATTAGTTATAAATAATTCAACTTTTTCATAAAAGTGTAAATAACTGTGTAAATACTTAAGTCCCCTTATAATTGTGACCTCAATTACGTTTTAATTTGTTTCAAATAATGTGACCTACGTAGGATTAGTTATTCTTTATATTTTAATAAGCAAAAAGTAAGTAAACCATTTGTGGAATACTGCATTGGGCCAGCTCTTTTTATTTAAAAAATTATAACGATTTCAAGTAAAAATACTTGCTGTGTGAATAGTTTAGTCCGTCGCTGTATGTATATATAAATTACACTGTATTACAAAAGTGATATTTGGAAGTTTTAAAAATTCCATTTCTGGAAAATAATCAAAAAGAGATTAATGGCCAATTTTCAGGATTGATATTAAAACTTATTTATGTTTTAAATCGTTTTAAATACAAAACTCTCTTCTTCACTAAACACTTAAATGAAACTTAATTTACCGATGTGGTACATTTAAATTCAACTTAAGTTTCCATAGGATTAACTTAGCAAGGTGGCCTTAATGCCACAACAATACAACAATAACAGGCAAAGCAATAACTACCAGCTGTTTTTTGAGACCACCTTGTAAATAACTACACTTTTTAATGATATTATTTTGTATTTAGTAGTGCTACCATACTTTTATCTTAATTAAATAAGACTTTTCAAATAAAACTCAAAAAACCAATCTGTATTTAAGTACGATTTAAGTTTATATGAAAATTAACATAAAATGGATTTAAATACTATCCTGAAAATTAGACATAAAAGTCAAAGGAGACACAATTAAAACATCTTTTCTATGAGTTTCATTTTATTTTTAATTACCTTAATTTGAATAAAAACCTATTTGACTCGCACTTGAACTTCTATCGTGTTTTAAAAAATAAAAGTTTACCGACTTTAAACTTTGAGTTGAAATATACTTAATTAAAAATATATTAAAAAGCACCAAAAACAATGAAAAAAATATTAAACAAAACTTCTAACAAAAACATAAAATGAATAATTATGTATACGAGTATATTTGAATAACGTTCAATATTTACACTGATAAAAAGTACAGAATTCTTTTTAATTTTTAATTAAAATTTAAGAATTGATAGAGTCAACAAAATATTTAAAGGAAACCATTTCACATGAAAAATCAGAAATAAAAAAAAGCAACAACCGATAAGAATGTCCAACAAAATCTGAATTAAATGAGAAAAACAACAACTACAAAACAGCAAAAAAAAAACATGCCACAATAATTAATAATAACAAATAATTAAAAAAAAATACAAAAACAACAACGAGTAAATGTAAAAAAAAACGATCGGAATAAAAAAAACAAACAAAGAGTTGTAATCATTTGTGAAAAATAAATAGAAAAAAATAAACAAACAAATAAAGAAAGAAAAAAAAAATAACGTGCATTTATCAAAAGCAACAATTGTAAAAACAAAAGCAACAACTTCATCACAATTTACCTGTAGTGCTTGAATATGAAGCGTCGGGGACGGCAGCACCGGCAACTGCTGCCGTTGTTGTTACAGCAGCAATAGTTAATGTTGCTTCGCTGGTTAGTGGAATATTTATTTTTAATTCTTTTGGATTTGTTGTTGTTGCTGTCGCGGTCGTTGTCGTCTTTGATTTTTTACCCGAGTTATTGGTCATGTCTTCTTCTAGTTTTTGATCTTCACCGTTCGTTTTAATCGTATGACCGTTGCTTTCAATCGTTGTTGTCGTTTCAGAATTTGTAGATGTCTTCAAATCTTGTTGTTGCAGTATTGCTGCATTCAGGGCTGGGGAGCTAATAACGGATGGTGATGATCTGGAGTCATTTGTTTGTTGTTGTGCGCGTTGAGAACGAGTTATATATCTGGAAGAAAAGTTGAAAAAATATATTTAAATCGGAATACATGTTGGAAATGAAAGCTGGGGCCAAATTATGGCATTCGATATCGATCAAAATTACAAAACAATTTAAATGGAAACTTTGCCCCTGGATATTTTGGGGTAAAAAACAAAACACTAATTAAAATTGGATGTCTTTACAAAGAAAGGACGTTATAAAGCTTTATTACTCAGAAAATTTTATTAAAAAAACTTATTCTAAAATCTCCAGTTCCATAAGAGCATTTAAAATTAATTTTTATTTACGCCGGAAATATTTAACTGATTTAACATTTTCATTCTAATGGTCATTTTCTCAATGTATCGACAGGCTGCTTGTTACTCAATGTCGACATAAATTGAACGATTTTGGTTTTCTCAATATACCGAAAAAAAATAGTTTTCAGTTGGCAACACCTCTCAAAATACATGTTAAAGTTGAGAGTCAGCTGATTGAATTTATCTGTACGGTAAATAAATAATTGGCAGATGAGTGCCGATTAGCTTTGCGATAGAATAGAAGCAAATGAGACATTGAGAAAACCAAATTGCTTTAATGTGCAGTTTTTCGTTGGGAAAAAAGACAATCGCTTAATGAGAAAACGGCCATAAAAGAATTTTAATGTATATTTGACAATTTTTAACAAAAAAAAAAAAAAAAGATCTATCTATAACCATTAAAATAAAACCCTTACCCCGTTTTCACAAGTTACCGAGTTTATCAGCCGTATAAAAAGTGCTCCGTTATTAAAACTTTACTTTCTAGAAAACTGACCAAATATTCTGGTTATTAAGCGCCCTGGAGACTACGAGAAATAAACACATCACTCACATATGTAGTTGTGTCCGTGCAGTCGTTCTTTTTTGGCTACACATACTCGTTTTCGCCAATGCTTGATGAAAATCAAAAAGTTTTTATTTTTTTATTTGATGGCGGATTATTTGATAGTTTCCTGTTGTGATTGACAAAAAATTTTATTTACTTTGTGTTTGTTGTCATGAAATATAAAGGGTCCGCCAAATAACTTTTTTTTTGAAAAAGCTATAAAAAAAAAATGCAAAAAAAAATTCAAATGGCGTCATACCAAGGTCTTTATGCAAAATTCGTCTCAATCATGTCTCCGAAATGTTCAATTGTTGAGAACGACGGTGAATTGACTTTTTGCCACAGCCGCAATATTCTCGTGTGTACGCACTGTTTTTGGCTTTTCACGCTTTGGTTTATCGATGAGGATGCCAGTTTCTTTCACTTTTTTCACAAGATAACGAACATACGGAGCTGACGGTGCTTCTCTTCTTCCAAAATCCTTACGCAATTTTCGCACACATTCTGCAACATTACCATGATTTCAAAGTAATGTCGCAATATTTCCCAGCGTTGTTCAAGCGTATACACAACCATATTCGTTCAGCGGAAGGATAAAACTAATTATCTGTCAAATCAGACATGAGCTAAGTGTTACCATTCACGAAATAAGCACTAGTTGCAAAAAAAAAACGTTAGATGGCGGACCCTTTATAAACATTTTGTTTTTTTTTTTACAAAATACAATTGTTGATTATCGTGTTTATTTGTACGTTTCCGAAAAAGCCTGAAATAAACGACGCTAACACATATGCACTGATTGATGGGCTTATTTGATAGTCTCCAGGGTCCTTTATGTTTATTTTTTACCACTACAATACAACAAGAAAATATTTATAGTGATGTAAAGAAGTAGATAATTTGGTTGAAATGAAAAATGAGCCCAATCGGGGTTAGGGAATGAAGTACCCCAATCCAAGAAAAAGGTTCTAGTGTTTGTATATGGAAAATGGACCAAATCGATCCATTATTCTTCAACCTGGGGCCTAATTCTGGCAGTCGTGATCGAGTACTTTCTCGATTCGAAAGCAATTTTAATAACGAACAAAAATCAATCCAAAACTCTATTTCCAAATATTTTGATGTTGCCCTTTTGCATTTTAGGTGACGATATGTACATAACTTAAGAACTAGATCGACTGATTTTAATACAGTTTTATTGCCGGAGTGGTTTTAAAATTACACGTGTAATATTGTGTTTTTTTTTTGTTGGTGTGATTTTTGATTGCCGAAAGCACACCGAAAATCACAAAAACGGTGTGATTTTCAGAACAGCACAAATTCACACATGTGATTTTAATAGCACGTAATTTTTAGAACAGGCCAGTTTTCTTTTCTTTTTTGGTTTCAATAAACAACGACCCATCCATTAATGGACCGATTTCACTCATTAGATGACAAACAATTTTTCGAAGTTATAAGCCAAAAGGTTTTACAAAAGCCCCACAAGTTAAATCATATACAATTTATTAATGAGTCGATTACGGATGACAACTGAACTGAAGTTTAGTTGCCAGCAGCGAAATCAGAAAACGCCGCTCATGTTAAAATGTAAATTAAAAAAATATTGTATATTTTAACATGCTGCTGGTAGCTCAACTTCATTTGTGTTGCCATCCGTAATCGGCCCATAAGCTTTTTGACTTATTATGTACTAAGAAAAAATGGCATTTAAACCATGCTTAAAAAAATTGGACCTTTGACCCTCCGACTTTCTAAAAGAATTTGATCAATTTTCATTAATTTATAAAATAAATATTTTCATTTGTTTAAAAAAATTCTAAACAATAAAATCGAACTATACATTCTTATTTAAAAATTCAAAAGGGTGAAACATAATTTTTCAAATGTTGGTTGTTCGGCATTTCGTTACAGAATTTAAGAAATAATCTAAATATGCTTCGCTTTAGCCCAAATAAAATCGATAAAACCTTTTGCATACGATACACTTTTTTTTTGTAAAATTCGAAAGATGAAACGCTATTTTCAAATTATGGTTTGCACACCAACATATATTCGAATTTCATGCATTATACACATATGCAAGTTTTATAGGGGCCCCGAAATTTTGGCTTATAATAATGACAAAAAATTCGAGGTAGGTTATATTAAAACTACTCTTATTGTATTTTAATGCAATATTATGTTGTAATAAAATATCATGTCAAAGTTGGTTTTAAATAAAAATTTTTAAAATAAAAACGATTTTTTGTAATTCGACAACGAAAATATCTAAATCAAGAACGCTCTGCTTTCAAATCAACAACGGCTAATCGTGAAATCTGAAGAAATACTTTTGGTGTTGTCCTGTTGTTTTAAATTATTTTTAAAAATTATTATTTCATAAATAAAGTATTTCGTAAAGGATGCTTAACAAAGCTACATGCAGTATCGGAAAAAATAATAGAAACGATATCTTCCTTTCAAATAACATGTCGTAGAAAATTTTGCACTGAGCTTTATTGATGAAATTTAATGTACATTTAATGCTTTCATAGAGCATTTCTGGAAAATTCTCTAATAAACAATTTTAAGGTATTAGTCGCCAAAGAAGCAGCTAATGTGGCAAAAGGTTCAAAAAGCTTGGTAGTGAATTTCCCCGGATACCTACACCAAACTCGTGAACTCAATGAAGTGGAAATGCGAAGAATTAATTTAACTGGATATAGTTGTGTTGAAATGTCCTCCGTATTTCTTCAGATATATTTTTTTTTTATTTACATTTTCGAATACAGCTGGACTGTAATTTTTGTTTATTTTTGATATAAAAAAATTGAGTAGCTTAAGTTTAATATAATTATTTCATCTTATTTATGAAAAATTAAATAAATATTTTAGAAACTTTTCAAAATTTATGTGTTCCTACAATTTTTCCCGACACTGTTTACTATATAGCGTCTTTGCAAAAAAAAAAAAAAAAAAAAAAAAAAAAAAAAAAAAAATAAAAAAATACAAGTATATGTTGAACAAATAGTTTAATATTTGTAAACCTGAATTAGTACGATTGTATTCTAATTTATATAGTGTTTAAATTTAAACCACATCTGTCAAAGTTTTTGTATTGTCAAATTCAGAACAATACGATGTCAAATTGAAAACAAATACGGTCAAAATTATAACCTAGCGTTCTTAAGTTTTGAAACCACTATCTTTTGACAACGGATGATGTAAATTTTAATGTTACCAGTTTTTCGCTCTCTGTTCTGATTTTAATTTAAAACTCATATTTTACCACTTGTTTAATAATTTGATTGTTTTATACCCATTTTGATTAAAAATAACATTGACTTTGGCAAACAGAAAGGAAATTAATAACTATTTTTATTCCTCCATTTACTTTTAACACCAACTGTAATGTTTATATTGTAAATTGTATTTCACTTTAATTTATTTTTTTATGATCCAATTAAAACTTAACTCTAATTTCTGAAACTTTTAAACTAATGACTAAAGCTATGTTCACACTAAACAAATATTTGATATCCCACACGTAACCACTAGTTTAATTTGCCAATTGTTTGATCTGCAAAACGTCTGCTAGTTCCAAACATCATTTACGGCCGGTATTCACTATCCTACACAATCGTATTATTCATTCACACGAAAGAGAATTCTATCCGACATATAAGAATCTAAAATCATGCTTTGCAATATAATGCAACTCTGATCGCATATAATACACCAATACCCCGGTTTGCTTCGTTTCGAAGTTGTGCTTTATTTGCAGGTGCGTCGTTAGTGCTTCGATTTGCGTCGTTAATATGAAAATATTAAAAAACAGAGCAAGGGTTTAAGTGTTCAAATAAAACTGCGTCGAGACCACATTTTCCATACAATTTGACATACAAATTTTTCGTAGAAAGCTGTCGTAAAATAAAATCTATTTTATTTTGAGAACGTTGTTTTTTTATATTCTCTCATATAAAGACATTTGTTCTCTTAACAATGCTTCCGTACTTTCATTCAATTTCATATATTTTATAAACAGAAAATTAAAAACAACAGCAAATTGCAAATTAAAACAAGGAAATCGGAGAGAATTTGAAGTTCATGCCGACGTTTTAATTATGGGCTTTAGAATATTTGCCTAAAGTTGAAGACTCAATTCTGTTTGAACACTAAGTCTAATGCACATATGTATGCTGGTTGCATGTTGAAGGTCGTTAGAATGTAGTTTCAAATTACATTTGCTGAAATGAGGCTAAATCTAAATATTTTACAACAATGAGTGTAAAATTTTCTAACTAATCAGGGAACATCTATTGATATAGGAAAAAACCTTCTACTAGCCCCTTCTACAATAAAATATATTTCTTGTTCCAGAGACGCTAATAAAATTAAAAAAATTTTTAAAAGCGCCACATCGTTACAAAATAAACCGGCTACAAAAATGAGAAGTCCTTTAAAGAAAATAATTGAGCCACTTTTTAGCATTTCGACTGAAGATCAAAATCCTTTACTTTATTTGAAGATATAAAAGAAAATTATCCGTTACCAAATCTATCAAGTCAACATTTATTTTTTCGTCTAAAATTATGAATCTCGGAACCAATTAAATGAAAATCAAGACAAATGCATGGGAAATCCTGCTTCGGTTTGCGTCGCGTTTATTCGGTCCCAAATAGCAATGTAAGCCGGGGTATTGGTATATATAATTTTATGTTCATTCGATGTTGATGAGTAAAAAAAAAAACGGATCGAATTGTTTCGATAAATAGATACTTTTCATCAAGTGTTTTTAAAATATGGATATATATCGTCCACCACTAGGTCACACTTCCATACTTTATGAACACATACGATTTGTTCTTAAAAATATTACAACTGAACAGGATAGTAAATCGCCGGCTTTAAATGCCGGTTCAGACACGTCAGGCTTAGCTGAACTGTTTTAGTTTGTGTCGTAAATTTTTGTTCTTTACCTTAAACTTAAACTCAGCCAGCATATTCAGAATAAATAACAAAAGGAAAAAGAAAATTGACGACTAGGGTCAAGTCTGCACCCGTTTCCATTCTTTTTCACCCTTTCTCCTAAAAAAAACAAGACTTGACGAGTTAAACTTGATGTGTGTGAATATTAGTATAAACAACATTTTATCATTTCACAAAAAAGTTTAGCCAATAAATTTTTTTTTTTTTTAAAAAGTTAAAGGTTTATGACCCTTTTTCGGATTTTCTCGTCAAATATTTGTCAAGTGTGAACGTACCTTAAGAAATGTTATCTAGAAAATAATCATTTTTTTGCAATCATTTTAAGTTTGTTTATCTTTAACTTTTAAGGTCATTTTGAGATAAATATATTTTTTTTTTGATTGAGACATGTGTAACAAAAAAAAAAAAAGATTTATTTTATTTACTTCTTTTTTTTAAATTTTTCCATTTAAAATGAATTTTCAAAAATAAAAATTATAATAAATTTCTTTGTGTATTATAACACTTTATTTTGTTATTGAAAAAAAAAAAATTCTGAATTTTTGTTTGTTAAATTATTTAAATTTATTGCAATTACCATAATTAAGACATTTATATTTTAACAAAAAATTATATCGTTAAAAAAAAGTTCGATGTTATTGCCAGCACACTGTTATTGAAAAAAACAACTTTCAAATAAAGTTTTTTTTAAGAAACTTTTTCATATTTTATTTTTAGAAATTCTTAGCTTTTTTGTCTTAAATTTATTCTTTTCTTAAGAAAAATTCTTCTTATTTTAAAGACACTATCTATCTGGTTACAAGTATTTTTTCCATTTACTTTTTCGTAATTATATAAAATTTTGCAATTTAAATTTAACTTTTATTTTGTGTTAATATTTTTAAATTCACATACTTTTTTGTTATTTCAAGAAAAACGTGCTTTTCGTGCTGATTCGTGAATGTTGCAACAAAATTCTACTAAATGTTGGAATTATTTTTTTTCCTAAATGCCGCAAAAAACAACAAACGTAACACTTTAAAACACAATTACAACAACACCAACCAAAAAATAAACTACAACAAGTCATTCATTCACTTCCACATTTAAAATAATTGAAGATTTTTTTTTATTTTGGAATTGCAACAACTTGATTTTCTATTTTTTTATATTTTTGTTAATTTTTCGTTTTTTTTTTGTTTTTAACTTTAAAAAAATGTATCGTTTAGCACACTGTATTTTTAAGTACGTACGTACAGACAATGTATCGAGTACTTTTGTTGCATTCGTAAAATTTGTTTTTATTTATTTAAGTTCGTGAGTGATTAAATAAAGTGAGCGCGTTTAAATTAGTAAATGTTGGCTGTTTGTTTCGGCACGCACGCACTCTCGTAAGGTTCGCTAAAAACTAAACGTAACTAATATTTATAATTATCTGTAGAGCGGCAGTCAGTCAGGCTAAAGATACCAGCTGAAGACCGAACGAACGAGCAATGAACAAAACAAAAAGTATGAAATACAATAACACGAAAAAAAAATGTGAAGAACAAAGAAACCAGCAACAAATAAAATAACAAACAACAACAAGTACAACTAGTAAACCAACCATCCAACTACTTTTACAATAACAACAACAATAGTATTAATGGTATCTAGCAGATACGATTGCACACTAGAGTTGCCATTCAAACAGGAATGTTATGAAAAATGTGGGCATGTTATCATAAAAAAAATTACAACGAAACCAATAAAAAATACTTTCGGTTTTAGAAATTAAATTTTTTCCAACTTTAAAAAATTAAAGCCAATTTAAATACTTCCTTTTTTTCTTCTAGGACTTAACTGTAATACGACTTGGTAGGTGTTCATTAAAGCTTCATTAAAGCCATTGTTTTCGAACAATTTTTTTGTCCGGACAATTTTTTTATATGTTGTTTAACATCTCTCTTCTTGAGAGAGAGCAATAATTTTGTTCGAAACATTTACAGCTTGAATTCAGAGGTGCCAGAAGATTTTTAAAGGAAATTGGCATTAAAAAAAATTTTGCATAATCGGCACCAGCGTTGCCGTTACTTTTTTTTCTCTCAATGTGTACTTGGATACTTTTTTCTATTTTGGTGACTTTTTTCCAACTAAAAAATAGCCAATTTCTTATTTTACTTGGGGACTAGTCGTTCATGTTTTGCACTTCTAGTTTTTATACCCTTAAACTTTTTTGCACCAATTCCCTCATCTTTATAAAATTTAATCGAATCTTAATCAGTTGAGTATATTTTAAAATTTTCCGTTTTACAAATTCCGGTTTCTTAACATTTATTTGTCAATCAAATTGGACTTGAACTTTTTAGATTCTAAGGGAACTTAATGCAATTTCGGTTCATAATATAAGCTCGACATTCAAAAATGTGGTAATTCTGCAAAATACAGTAACAACCTGAAAGTTTTTTTGGTACTTAGAATAGGCTTCCACCGGTATACCCTGGAATCGAGAACATATAGCATTTATTGATTACAAAGTATGTTTTCCGTGTTCTTAATTACGTTTTGAGAGAAATTGTAGAGCTTTAATTAAAACATTTGTATTAAAAATGTCACGAAACGCCTTTTTGCCTTTACGATAACGATACTCAAAAGTGTAATGGCCAATTTTACCAATTCTTTTGAATATCGAATCATATTCAAATATAGTTTTTTATAATTTTATTATTATTTGGCATGAAAACCAAATTTTAAACATAAATTGATATTTAAATTGAATTCGTGAAAATTAATTAGTTTTCTCAATTTTTGCGGAAATCGACGATACCATAAAGTATTTCTGCACAATTTTCTTTCAGTTTGAATATAACATGTATTGCGCCAATTAACAAGCGGATCTGCGTCTCTAGAAATATTAAGCGATTTTAAGCATCTCTTCACTAATAAAAATAGCTATATTTATAATAAAATAAGGCTAAAAAATCGCAAATAGTGGCTAGAAAATGGCGTAGCCAGATTTTATTACAAGAAACTCATAAATATTAATAAAAAAACATACAAAATTCATGTACTGCACGGAAGTTGCACATAAGACATTATTTTGCTTGTACTAATACATTTTAAGTAACAATAAACTAAGCATAAGAAAATACTTTGAATAACGAAAAGCTCAAATTATCGACAAAATTGATTTTTATTTATTGTAAATCATTTGCGTTAACTAATTATGTAAACAATCAGCGTTCCAACACAACCAATGCTTCATTTATAAAATTTGTTGGTCCAAAAATTTTAAAAACTAGAAGAAAATTTGGCGAAGTAAAATTGGCTAATGGCTTAATAGATTATTTCATGCCACTAAATGACTAAATTGGCAACACTGGACCCATATGATTATGATGTCAAACAGTTCAGCCATTTCATTTAGAGAGGAGAGGTAGTCAAGGCTTATTCTCCTTCCCAGGGAGGGAAAGCAAGGTCATACCGGTGACACGGCTATAATCGTAAATATATCTACAGCAATCGTCGACACAGCAGATATTTAGCTTTCTTAATCGCAAGTGTCTCCGCCTGAAAAACGTTACAGTGATCCAGAAGCCTTCGCAATAAATTAGGGTTGAGCTCCCGTTAGCGTTCTCCGAAGCCCACTCCTTTTCGTGACTAAGAACCATCCGTGTAGAAGCTCACGCTTTTCTTTCTCCCTGGACCTCCGCTTTCTTAGCATTCCGGCTTGGTATCAGCGTTCTGTAGTAACGATCGTAAACTAAAACTGGAGAGGTGTGATAAATCTCTAGTTCAAGATTGTCGCGTTCATAACCCTGCAGTGCCCGCAGCTAATTCCACAACACTGTTGGGTAGACTTCGTCGCCATATTTTTCCCCAACATATCTAAGGGTGGTAAGTGAAGGATAATATCCAGCGCATCAGTGGGAGAGGTGCGAAGAGGCCCCGTAATGCAAAACGAGTCCAGTCTCTGAACTTTCCTTAGTCTTCACAAGTGAGTAATTCTATCCAACATTGGCCACCATACAAGTAATGTATCAACTAAGTCATTAAAAGTAAAATTGTACCAGTTTTGCCAACATGTTTAAAATAATTTAAATGATTTTATAGCTTATAATTTTAAGTAAAAATAGACATCTAAAAATTTAACCTTTCTACCAAAATTTATTTTTAATTATTTTTGATTTCTTTTTTTGGGATTTTAATTGTCACCTTGGGAATTCCAATTACAAAACAAGTTACTGGCAACTCAGATTCAAGTTAACACTGGCGAATAGTTAACGACTCTGGCAAAGATATTAACGAAAATAAAAAACACATGAAAAAGTAAAAAGAAACCCAACAAGAAGAAATTGTATAGCTCAACAACAAACCAGATATAAGATCGTCCATATGTTGCCACCAGAGTACAACCCGGGTATTTATGTATTTTGATGTGGTTTGAGTTTAAGTTTCATTTCATGATTTCGTCGGTTTTTTTTTACAAAAACAATAAACAACAATTTTAAAAAAATAAACGAAATATAAAAACCGATTGTCAACATTTATGAAGAGAAATATTATTAAAATAAAATAAGAGAAATTTATTAAATTTAGAGCTCGAACTTAAAAGAAAAAAAAAAAGAGAAAAGTTATTTTAAAACCCGATTACCCAAATAAACAGTTATTAGCGCAAAAAAATGAGACACAAAAATGTATATGTCAGCCTGTTTGTCTGCCTGTCCATGGACGTGTAAATACAGTGCGTAAAAAAGCGGTCACGACAGATACACATGCCTACACAGAAAAGATAGTAACACATTTGTTGATTTATTTTTTTTATTACTATAGTTTTCTAATTTTATTTTTTTTTTATTGGTGCATATAATTTTGCATTATTTGTTTGTTGCATTTGCTGAAATGTGGCGGTTATAATAACTGGGTCTTTGTTAGCAACAGATTGTTGCAGTTAGTATATTTTTGTGTTGCAGTGACACATTGCATTGTTAGTTGACACGATTTGACGTTTAAATGACAGAACATACTTTGCAATGTAGAGCATACGGTTTCTTTAATCAGTGAAAATAAAACATATGGACCTTTTTATGTATATGAATTTAGCTGCAATAGGGATGGGCAATATATATCGATATATCAAAATATCGAATTCGATATTTTCAAGAACTCTATAATAAAATACAACATCTTAACCGTTCAACTGCTTACAATACTGTTGTTTTTTAAGAATATTTTTTGCCTAATATTAAGAAAGAATCGGCCCTTTTCCATTGTACATATTCATAGTTTTTTAAGAGAAAACTTCGTTCGATTAACTTACATTAACACCTAAATGTTCAAATTTGTTTTTGTTTTAAATGGAAGTTAAGCGAATGAAAGATTCGTTCGAAATCAAGGGACATTCAGTAAATTTGAAATAAAAGAAACAATAAAAAAGTTACTAGGTACCTGTTTGTAAAGCGCGAGCGTAAAAGTGACTCGCTTAACTTACATTTAAAACAAAACAAATTTTGAAATGTTAGTTAAGCGAGTCACTTTTGCGCTCGCGTTCTACAAACAGGCAGTTAGAATGGAATTACATGTAAAAAGTTTGTACATGTGTAAATATGTATTCACATAGGTATATTAAGTTTTTAAATTTGGTAATAATTTCAGCTTAATACGTTCGATATATCGATATATCGATATTTTTAATTAATAAATATCGATACTCTTAAAAAATATCGATACGATATATATCTATATACTTTTAAAATTTGCCCATCCCTAAGTTGCAATACCAGCATCAGTTTAGAAATGTTTAAAAATTTTAAGAAGGCCTCTTAGAATTTGCAAAGATATGAAAAAGCTGAAAGAAGTTATATTCTGTATTTAGTTTTAAAACAGATTATCCGATATCTATAAAGTGTAAGTATAAAATATGGATTTAACTTATGTAATGTCAAACACACCCCAGAAAAAAATAAGTGTAACTTTTAAAAATAGTTAAAAGTTAGTTTCTGTTAATAGTAAAAACGCGATAAAAGGTAATTTTCAAGGTCACAGCTATTCTATAGAATCTCTACCTTAGAATGTTGTAGTTTTCTCCTTACATTAAGGCCCGTATTGCGGTTTGCAATTCAACTCTAGTTCAGTTAAAATTTTGCAGTTTTATGGCTTACAACTCTGTTATTGCGGGGTTAACAAAAACATCAAAAATTTACCACTCATCGCTAGCAGTTGTTCGACTCAACTGAGTTGAGTTGTAAACCGTAATAGGGACATTAATATACATTTTCTTCGATTATTGTATATAGAAAAGATTGGTAAATGGTTTTCTTACCGACTCTTTGGGGCTTGTAAAATTTTAGAAGAGTGTCACCAATTATGAACTTAGCACATTTTTCTGACATTAAAAATTTTACTAAACACTAATTTAATAGATTCTACATCGATTCATAAAGTTGTTAACAAATGTCCATTTAGGAAGCTGGTCAACTCCTTTTATTTTTATATAAAGAATACTAATTTAAGCAAGAAGGGGTATATTTTTAAATATATTCTACTTTTGGCACAAAAATAATGGACATTTTTATAGCCAGTTTTTTAAATTCGTATTTACAGGGTTAACGATAGAAGTTTTTAAAAAGTAACTCACAAGCTCGTGTTATAAAATTAAAGTCGCACAAAAAAGTCGTTTAAGAAAACAAATTCTCAAACCCTTAAAATAATTTTTATTTAAAAAAACTATGACATGAAAAAAAAATTTTTATATTAAAATTTTTGATATTTTTAAATCACATCTTGTAAAAAATACAAAAAGTGGAAAAGTTCGTAACAAAATTTAAGAAGTCGCAAAATTAGATGAGTTAAAAAAAGCGTCTCACAAAAAGTCAAATAGCGGTCAAATTGTGACGTTAGTCGACAAGCGGCAACCCTGCATATTAAGTAAGTTTTTTATACCCTCCACCAGAAGAGGTGAATGAGGGTATACAAAGTTTTTCATTCCATATGAAACTCCATCAAAGACCCCACAAACTATATATCGTCACCTTAAGTGCAAACGGACGTAACTACATTTTTATTAAGATGGCGTTAATTTATATGGCAATACTGCAGAGATGTTAGACAAACAATTGTTTTACCAACGCTGTGTGAACAAGAATAAAACATCGACAAAAGCAGTCTTCACTATCCAATTTAATGTGTGCACAAAAAATTGTTTGTTGTTTAACATAGCAATGGTTAATGAAGACGGCATGATATATAGCGTCTAATAGATGTCGCAGATATCGACAGAACTAAGCATATATTTTAGTTTTATTTATTTAACTTTTTATACACTTTGAATCAATTTAATCAATGCATAACAAACTGGGTGGAATACGTTTTACCTTTTAGTTCAAGGTGCTAAACATTGGCTTAAGGTGGTTTTACACGATATGTATTTAGCAGTGTAGTTGTCAAATTTCCCACTGCAAAATGCATACATGTCGTGTAAACGAAAAAAAAAATTTGCTTCTGTAATTGTCAGATCGATGAAGCAGTGTAATATTTTTCAATTAGAGTTTGTTCTATTTTGATCTGACATCAGCTGTTTTGCAAGTCATTTGTTTATTGCCGCATACTTATAACATTATTTATTTTCACATATTTTAAAAAAAAAAATACAAAATTTTTAATTAACTGAAATACAATTAAAAGTAAATCTATATATATGCGGGATTTCATGTCAAGTGACCCAACTTTTGAAATCAATGTCTTCCGATTTGGATGAAATTTGCACCAAGGTTAGTCCTTTTGGATAGTAGTTTACACTATGACACAAATTTTCAACAAGATCGGTCATAAGGTTTATGAGTTAGACAGGGTCAAAATTTGACATTTTGGCCAAACAGGTGTTCTTTCTCATTCATTTATCTATTGTTGTTAGCAAAATGTGTCCCAAGCAAATTAGATACGAGTAACTATTTCTTGAATCTTCCGAAAAAAAAATTTTTTTAACGGTTTTTTTTTGTTTTTTTTTTTTTTTAATTTTTTTGCTCAATAAGAAAGCTTATTTCTTTTCCTTCAAGGTAGTTCTGGTCGCTTTTTGGGCCGCGAGTGGGTTATGTATAACAAAAAATAATTTCTAATTCAAGACGAGGATTTTTCAATTTTCAGACTGAAAGATGCACATTGAAAACAATCATTTTAAATGTGCATGATTTTGTGGAAGAAATGTGTAGAGGATTGCTGAATTTAAGAACCCATGACTTTTTAGCCAAAGAGCATTGGTAATTCTTCAAGGATATAAAGATACATTTGAAGTCTGGGGAATTCGTTATTTCGTTTGATTTCGCAGAGAACTATAAATATGTTCTTCGGGATGCTATACAGTCATTCCACATCAATAACGACCAACCAACTATATTTACAGTAGTTTTTTACTACGTGAAAGATGAAAAACTGGACCACAATATCCGACGATTGAAAACACTAGAAGATAATACCAAATCATCTAAAATCTAAATTTACAGTATAGAAGGTATACTGCGTTTCGGACGAAGCTCGTCAACATTTTAAAAACAAAAGTAGCTTCGTAAATCTGATAGCTCATGAAAAAGATTTTGGAATGCCAGCTGAGTGGCATTTTCATCCTACTGCTCATGGTTCAGGAGTATGTGATGGTGTTGGAGCAAACCTCAAAAGAAATGCAGCGAAGTGTAGCCGCCAGTGCTCTCATCAACATCGCGTCTTAGACGCGACTGCTTTATTCCATTGGGCAAAGAAATATTTTAAAGGAACTGAAAAAGTTTTTAGTTGCAAAGACGATCATGAGGAAACATTGAAAACACTGAACAGCAGTTTCGATGCTGCGGAAACAATCGATGGCACTCTAAGCATGCTCTATATAAGCATGGTATTGAGCCATCGATGGAAGACTCCAGTTTAAAAAGTTTTCTGCATCTACTCAATGCGATTTCTTTCCAAAGCCAAAAAAAAAAAACCACCAGCGAAATCAACAGCTTAACCTAGTAACGCCAAGAAAGGATTGGAAAAAAGCAGAAAATAAAGGCAATAAATAGAGAGGAGGTAAGACTGGGTATTTGAAAATTTGCAAAACTTAAACACTTCATTAGCTACAATAAATTAAGTGTAAAAATAGTTATGATATAAATGTGATTAAGATTACATTTTTTTAGATTATTTATCTTTTTATTTTTATAATTATTATTTTATATTAATTTAATTATTATATCAAATAAATAAAAATATTTGATTTGTCAACATTTTTATAGAAAAAAATGATTTTATTCCTGGGATTAACATATTATGGGTATTACAGTATCGAGGGTTTGAAATGCTTGTAAGGTATGTTGTATACCGCCGGAAAGGTTAATTTGTCTAGTCTCTCAGCATAAGTTTTTTTTTTTAAGATTTTATAAACACTTACACACAAATAGGAAAAAATGCAAAATAGTGCATATGCTACAAATTGAAAAATCCTAGTCTTGACTTAGAAATTATTTTTTTTTATACATATCCCACTCGCGGCCCAAAAAGCGACCAGAACCTTAAAGGAAAAGACCTAAGCTTTCTTTTGAGCAAAAAAAAAAAAAAAAACCCGCTTAAAAAAAAATATTAAAAAAAAAAGTTTTTTTAAAGATTGAAGAAATAGCTACTCGTATCTAATTTGTTTGGGACAAATTTTGCTAACACCAATAGATAATACGTTACGTGGATGAGAAAGAACACCTGTTTGGCCAAAATGTCGAATTTTGACCTTTTCTGTTTCACATCCGGTGTTAAGCGGACAGTCGAAAGGAAAAAGGGACGTGGTAAGTTAAGTTCTATATACTATTAAAATTACGTGTTAGTTTGTTTGTTCCACAATCACGTTAGTTGTTCCGTTATTTTTTAGTTTAATTAATTTTTATTGCATTGAAAAAATAAAATATAAAAAAAATTAAGCTCCTAAATTTTTGGTTCTAAAATTCGCCTATTTAGAAAAAAAGGAATTCTTGATTTTGTAAATAATTATTTTGCCTTTTTTTCTGTTATGCTGATTTTCTTTTCTTTCCTGCCTCCAGGCCTAACAGCAAGTAAAAATATAAATCTGTAAATTATTTGCTGTTATGAACGATTTTAGGTTATGTCAGATGAAGCCAAAAACGAACGGGTGAAAACAACAACTATTAACCTTCTGCATTTGTCAATTATGACAGACATGTGCAATAACATATTGATTTTACATCTGACAAGCCCACTGCAAAATAATATCGTGTAAAACCACCTTTAATAAGTTTCTGACCTAATGACCATAATTTGAATCACATGATATTGAATTACTCTATTATTTTTTTTCAATTTTTTTGCTATGCTAATTCCGCGAAGCTCTACGCTAGTCTGCAGGGGACCAGAGTCTCTGGCGGCAACAGAACCCGCAGCCCCGGCACTGATAGACAAGCTCACTACCAGCTAGCCTACCGGGGCACCCTATATTTTTTGACAAAAGACAGTAATAAGTCCAGTTTTAATCGTGAGATATCCCAGAAAGCTTCAAAAGTTTCGTGCTGGATTTTCTAGTTGGACTTGATGAAAGTGAAGTACATTATGATTTAAGTGTTGCGATTTTTGTCTCATGTTTGAAATATTTTAAAACTTATCTAACAACTCGCTTTAAGTTCTAATAATCCTTAAAATCCAAGAAAAGGCTTGCACGAATAAAATTATTCTTCTGTTTTCATTAAATAAACTTTTCATACTTTTAAATAATCCATTAAGATTTTTTACTTGGTGTTAACATACGATTACAAAAACTAAAGTTAAGAAGTCAGGTAGGTAGCTGTCAGTTCAAAAGAAATCCTTTGTTTCTGTACTTTGTTATGTCTTTTCTCACTTTGACAGTTCAGTTTCTGAGGCAGTTGCATGATGGATTGTTAAAAAAAAACTACGTTTTTTTTTTGTTTGAGTTAAAATTAACTTCCTTTTAGTACAACAATTCAAAAGTTTACATTAAATTGACACACACATGTTGTAGGTTTTTCTTTCGGCTGACAGAATCAGGCAAATTTTTTAAAAACTATCCCCACATACAGAAATACAACATTTGGGTGACTGACTGCATTTTATATGGTTTTTTTTTTGCTGGTACACGAAATTCATTTACAAATGTTAGTAAACTTATTGCCTGAGACAGTTTTATGGTTGTCATTTGAATTTTTTTTTCCAACATGTACTCCGACCACAAAATATTTTATTTGTACATTTTATGAAACCTCAACAGCCTACAATGAAGTGCGAAGTTGGAGATTTTGCTTGTTTTGTATAACAACCATATCCGTATTACCATTTTAATTTTAACATTTGTGAAATAATAATTTATAGATTTTTAATTTTTTTCATTTGTTTCCTTGTGGCAAACTTAAACTGTCATTAATTTCGTATGCATCAAATGCAAATAAAACGAAACTATTAATTTTAAATGTCATAGAGAGAAATATTTATTAGACGAAAATAAAAAAAGATCGACAAATATAAAATTATTAAAACTTTCGCTATCTGGAAACTTCACTGAGCAGGTAAATGACAGGCGACAACCTTTTTTTTTTTTTGGAGAAAAAACAATTTTCATTATCATGTTAACAAACCATTATTTTTATTTATCTCTTCACCAAAACGAATCAGTTGATTCCCCTGGTATGTCTGTCTGTATTTAAATAACACTACTATTTTAAATTAAAGCTGAGCTTCAAGTATTATCATTCTTCTCATCATTCAGACACCAGTGTTATCAGCAACAACGTTCAACATCATAAAAAATGATTACGACAATAGTTTTACTAAAAAATGTCATGACTTCAAACAAGTAGTTTTTTTCAAAATAGACACAAAAGTGAGAATAAAAGAAAAATATACGATTTATAAATATACACAACCATATGAATTTCAACCAATTAGTTTGTGAATTTATGACTACAATACTAATAACAAAAAGTGGATGACTCTGACTACGTGCAACGTTGCCAGCATGAGTTAATGCTTTAACAAAATTTCCAGTATCTTAATTTTACAAAAAACATTTTTTTTTTAATTTATAGGCACATTTATGGCACTCGTACATCAAGCATAAGTTTATACTTTTGCGCTATTTCTGTGTCAACAAAGTGACAGCTGTCAAGAATTTTACATGTCGGTAGTTAAAAGCTCTGTTCCAGATGCATAACGAAACAGTCCGAACTTGCACAAAGTTACCCAAAAGCGTTCCACATAACCATTTTTGTGCATTTAAGAGAGTAATTGAGAGAGTATTTTTTTTCATTTCCTGTACAAATTTGGACGAACTTTTTCTTTGGGTAAGTTCGGACAAGAATAAACAATCAGCTGTTTTTGTTTACATATGAAACTGAAAAATTAATCAGGAAATTTACAAGCAAAAGAAAAAGTTTAGGTTCTATTAAAAAATATATAATAAAGCAAAATGTTAAATTTTAATGAAAAAATTAAAGTTGTAAATACATTATTGCATACATATTTCCCTTAATTTTTAACATAAAAGAAAACAAAATATAAAAAATGACAATGTTGCAAATATTTTGGTTTTATAATGTTATAACTTTTAAGCGTCTAAAATCACTTGAATAGATCTTAATTTGAAAAGTAAGCATCATTCGTATTTGAAGAAGTGCATAAATGGTTTTTTGCGTTCCAGTAATATTGGGTAGTTTTGGCAAATTCAGAGAGTAATTTTCATTTTACTCTCATTAGTCCGAACTTGCCCGAGATCTTGTGGAACACACCTAAAATAAAGCGTTCAAAGGAAGGGTGTTTTTTAAAAACTGTTTTTCGCATTAAAAAAAATATACACCCGTATTCAAAACAAAAATTTAGTTACTGCATATCTCCTGATTAAGGATTTCTTATTCAAAACACTTATTAATAAACTATGATTATCGAATGATCAAAGACTTTTTAACTCCCAATTAACTGCTGTCAATTTGCGTTGAATTTAACTAAAACAGAGATGTACAAATTTTTGTTAACCGGGTGATTTAAAAGAGCTTTGAATAAACTCATGACTAAATGGTGATTAAGCTTAATCAACATTTTAGTTGCTCACTCGATGAGCGGAGTATAGTCGGAGTACACAAATTTTCGTTTTGAATACGGGTGATATACTTTGACATAAAGACATAATTACGTGCATATTTGTGTTTAATAAAATGATTCATCTTTTTTAAATGTTCTACCGGATTAATTGAATATGGTAAAAAGTATTTAATATATATTTTCTTTAATTTTTCGAACAAAAATGTAACTAAAGTTTTTTTAAAACGTTGAGTCTACTTCTACTTCAGCAACAATTTGTAGGAAATTGTTGATGACGTTTATAAAAATTTTATTTAGGTTTGAATGAAAATGTTAAAAATAATAATAAAAACGTAATTTTGTTCTGGGAAAAATTTGCAAACGGTTTCTTAACTAAAAATGATTGTGGTTACGAAAAAAATTGTTGCTCTATTTTGAACAGCAGCGAAAATGTTGCTGCCTATTGTGAACGAAGCTTAACAAGACATATTTAATGAGAACTAGATTAAGAATCTGTGAAAAAACCCAAATGTTTTAGCTGGCAACTCTTCCCTTACGACGTATGACAAAAGCCAGAAGTTTCAAGATAGAGAAGTGATAAGTGATACAGCAACGAGCATAATCACTGTCACTGGTATCATTTTGGGATGCATCATAAACAAGTATGAAGCGCGTTTGAATTTGAATACAAATTTTTTGTAAAAATTTTAAAATGAATATGAAGAGCTATTTAATTATTTATTTTCTATCTGCTTCTCAAACAAGTACCAGTTGTTGTTTTTGTTGATTTTCTGATGTCGATGTATTTACAAGTTTTCATTATTATTGTTGTTTATAAGTTATAGAGAGATTTTGCTTTTACGGATTTTATTCAATTAAGTTTGTCATCTAAAAGTTTTCATTTTTTTTTTATTTACACGTAAAAAGTTTATTAAAGCAATTTATGCTTCTTGAGGTTACACATGTTTTTCTGTTTTGTTTGTTTGTTTATTTTTTGGGTGTGCTCCTAACTCTCTAATGGTGAACGGTGGGTTAAGATGGAAATATTTTGGAAAAAAGTTGAGTATATGTTGTTGAATATTTTGAATGACTTGGTACTTTTAGTGTTAGTTTTACCCTGAAAGGTTACTCTTCATTTTAGTACATTAAGGTTACGCTTCGTCGAATGGAAGAAATATTTAAAAAAAAATCCTAGCGGAACGATTTTTAAGGTAAAATAATCAACAACAATAATTTTAATTAAACATTTTATTAAAAAATAAAATAATGCACACAAAATAAAAGTTTTTCTTCTCTTTCAAAATTTGAAACGAGTTTGAACTCTTTTTTGTGTTTTAATATTAATAAACGTTGTTACAATAAAGAACATAATTTGAATACTAATAAAAAAAGTTATACAATAAAGAGTAAATGAGCTGCGACGAACAGTAACCATCCAGGGTTAAAAATATCTTATGTGAGAGCTTCCTAGCTTAGACGTTTTCTTTGAAATATTTTTAGAGCCTTAAAAGCTTTATTGTTATCGTCTTCTTATTAAGCGGATATACACACCAACTGGTTTCAAACGATTAATTAGAGATGAAAAGATTCATGTTGTCCGTCTGGTACTACAGATGTGTTAAGAGATTATCGTAACTTTGTAAATTCCAATGTAAAAGCGGAAAAAGGGAAAATCTCCCAGGGGGTTTAAACTTTTAATTGGGTTGATTATGACGGATTTATCCCACGGCGCTTTTAGCAGCGTTTAAAAACAATGCTCCTAAAATTCATTAGTGCGATGATCCAATCAAACAGGATACGATTCTAACACATGATGATATGGATCATGTCCTTAACCTTTTGTTAAAGATACGAAGCTTTCTAACATCCATATTAAAAACTTCTGTTAAATAGGAAGACTTCGTAAATAATCCATCAATAGATCGAACTTGGTCTCCGGGTTCTAAATTTGTATATTGTTCTTTATTTACAAGAATTCCTGAATTCCGGCCTCAACCTTATCTTATCTCCACTGCAAAGTAGTTTTTGTTATTAATAGGGCTGTGGAGTCGGAGTTGACGTTTTGGTACCGGAGTCGGAGTCGTAGTACCCAAAAGAAAAAAAAAAAAAACTCGCGACTTCGACCACAAAATTTATCGGCATAAAAAAAGTTAAACAATTTTCTAATATTTTCCAAAACAAAAATTCTTCAAAATTAACGATGCAATATTTCAAGTATCGATTTGAAATTTTTACAGAATCATTTTCTTGCTATATTTTACCATTTAAAAGGTTGTCCTGAAACTTGGATACCCTCCACCGAAAGTAAAAATATTTATAACAACAGCCGTCAATATAAAAATTGGTTCCGGTTTAAACCAATTGGACGACAATCAGACAGTGTTATGCTTTTATTTCTAGCAATTTGAACTAACTTGAATAAAATATCATGATTCGTAACAGTTTATGCCGAACTAAAATGATTTTCAGGTGGATAATTTATATGAGACCCATGGTAAATTATGGACTAATCATCACGAAATCCTGTGGAGTGATTTCTGTTATTAAAACTCTAAATGGAACGAATTTCAATTTAGTAGTGAAATTTGTTTTAGCGTTTAAAGTGCTTTTCAGAAGGCTGCTAAATATGGGATCGAAGGTAAATATGGACCTTTAATCAGAAAATTTTATGATATTATTTCTGGCCATATGAACCAAAATTGGACCAAATTTTATCACAATCTCTATATCTGCTACGGTTTCAGGTGTATTTATACAAATTCCTAAAGTGAGCATAATATTGGACATTATATGGTAAATAATCTACCGAGCTTCAGGAAATCTTTGACGTACCAAATTCTATTACAATAGCATTTCGAGCCTTATAAAACTGTGACGTACCAAATTTTAATATGATTGCAGTTTTTGTTACGGGTTTAGGCGTACTTAACTATTTTCATGGAGTAGGCTTTATATCGGGCATATGGTAAATTATGGACCAATATTCACGAAATTTTACAGTATGATTTTTAGTCCTATAAAACAGTGACGGACCAAATTTAATTACTTATTTATTACAGCTTAAGGCGTGCTACGCTATTTTCCGGGAGTAGGTTTTATATGTGGCCTATGGTTAATTATGGACCGATCTTTACAAAATTTGACAGTGTGATTTTTAGTCCTATAAAAGTATGACGTAGCACATTTAAATATGATAGCAATATTTATTACGGTTTTAGACGTGCAGTATGATTTCTAGTCATATAGAACGAGTTTGTGCAACATTTTATGTCAATCAATTTTTTAAATTTTTAAGGGTGGTTCTACATTTTGATTTATAGCTCCGATCTTACTGATCGGATTTTGCTGTATTTCAATACCAAACTGCTTAGGATAACTAGAAGCAATTTTACACCAACATTGTTCTTATCTGTGTTTTTTTTAAGTTTTTCGAAAGTGAGGGGGTTTTTAACAGACGGACATGACTTAATCGACTTAGAATTACTCAAGAAACCAGAGTATGTATACTTTATGTGGAATGACAAGCTGAGTATACCCTCATTCACCACTAGTGGTGGAGGGTATAAAAGGAGTTTAAAGACAAATAAGGACCAGTCTCATATACATTTGGCATCAAGGTTAGAGTAGGAGTTACAGTCGGAGTCTCACTTAAAAATTTCCGCGTTTGGAGTCGGAGTTAGTACTTTTTCTGCGGGCTCCACCCACAGCCCTGGTTAAATAGCAACGATACACACGGAAAACCGCTATCAGGCCAAACTTCTCAAGCGATTTAGATTTGAACCACAGGCGCAACATAATCAACACAAGGTCTTTTTTATTTCCAGTCCGGTGCATTTTGTAATGCGTTTTTAATACTTGTTCCCTGGGTACGACATAGGAATCTAGAAAGCCGCCAACTTTAGGAGATTTTCAACCTGGCCCACGATGTCCATCGACAACTTAAGGCCCAACCATAATATGCATAGCATATCAAAAATTTACAAAAAGTCTCTCAAATGTATTTAAAAAAACAAAAACAAAATAAAAAAACATTTGATTCCGTACGGAATGTACGATCAGTTTCGCACTTTGCTTAAGCAAATGACAATTTCATAAAACTTAACAAAACGTTTCCATAAGTTCAATATGGTTTGCCTCATATGATTTACATGTATTCGCACATTTGCTGAAGCCAACTTAAGCACATTATGGTTGGGCCTTTAAGCGAATGACAACAAGTCACTCATTATCATACTTTTAAGCGGCCCGCTAATTATCAACTTGTCGATCGTCAGAACTAACGGTTTTTAACGTAAATCCATTTATTGCCACATCAATTATTTCACAAATTAAGCGCTAGTTTGTAAAAAAAAACCGGAAAAACATGTAAATAAAGCGATAAAAATACAACTCTGTGCTACAAACAAAGCAGATTACAAAACAAAGTAAGAAACAAAAAAATATAGAATATAATTTTGTGCAAAATGTTTATAAATATATAAAAACGATTGTGCCGTGTATGTGCTCCTAAAACTCACGAACCGCTGGAATCTTAGTATTATTTAAATTTTTTTTATTTATGGTACGATTTGGCTTAAATTTACAAAATATATTTACAAATTAAACAAAAAATAGTTTCCTGATAAAACTTTGTTTTTAATCAAAATTTTTAATATTTTATTCAGGCTAAAGTTCATTAAATTATTATTATAAAGAAAGGAATTTTTACAACATGAAATATGAATTAAAATTTATTGATAATTTTTCATTCTTGACTGAGCTGGGAATTGAACCAAGGTTTTCACGCACAGCTTGCACTGACATTTTTCAATTGAAACCACACAATCTTCTCAAAGGGGTTTGCCGTCTTAACACTTACCACCATCGAAGGCGGCTGCCAGTCAATAGCCAAACATCAAACTTTAAATCAAATTGGTAGATCGAAATTTGTTTTTGAATGAATTAGAATTAATTTACATGTTCGTCCTTACTTCCGTTTTTCATACTTTTTGTCAACAATTCGTCTGGTAGATAGCGTTGGGGTCACGTTATTAACAAAATTCTCCAGTATTTAATTTTTTATTTTTATTAAGAAAATCCCGTGCAGCGCCGGGACCATACAGCTAGTATTTTATAAAACTATAACATTTTATTTCTTAGTGGTGTTGTTTTAAAAAAATATTTTGTGTTGGTGTGTACAGAAACAGGCCTCTGTCGGCGACCACAACACAAGTAAATGATTTTGACATTTGTGGTCGTATAATATTTCTCAGTGGGGCGCAAATTTGTAGATAGACTTGTCGTGCTGAAAACGTTTGGTGGGGCTCAAATCACCTGTTTGTCGTTGAAAATTCAATCGAACGATAACGGTCGACATCGTGGGCCAGGCTGTTATCAATTTCAAGCCCTAGATAAGCTCCCATCAATGGCTGCACCTTTATTGTTCATAGCTTTCATACAGATCCAAAAGGGGGAAGATTATTCGGCAGGTTTTTTGGGCTTACATATTTTTCTTGTAAATCGTTTTCATTTACTTTTTTGTCCCCCCAATACCACTGTTCTCTACCTCATGAGAGTATAAGAAAACAAGTGCGTGAAACTATTAATTTTGCATATAAATGATCATGTATGAATGAAGATACAAATTTATAATTTACAAAAAAAAAAAAAAAAAAAAAAAAAAAAACAAAAAAAAAGTTTATGAGACAAAATAGTTGCTACAACAACAAATTAGCAACAAGCGATAAATGATGTTTTGTATTTGACGATAAAAGTCGTCGCCGCTGGCTCGATGGATGTATCGAATGGTTTGGCATATTGGTTACACCTTAATTTGACCAAAGCTTGTTTAACTACATCCATACACACAACAAGTTAAGGAAAATTAAAAATGTAAGGAAAAAAGCACGAGTATAGTCAATAATTTATTAACTCAAATAAATCAATGGACGTTTATTTATGTGCTGTTTCCAGGTGACAGACAACTGGTTGTGTAGGAAAATTTATATGAAAAGCACTCAAAAAACTGAGTGGTTTTCATATACATTTTACTACACAATCCATTGCCTGTCACCTGGAAACAGCACATTAGTCTTTTTATTTTGCGAACACCACATTTGCAGTAGATTGAAAATAACGCGGATTTTTAAGAAAGTTAATTGAACGAAAGTAATATTTTTATTAAGCACGAAACGGCATTTGAAAATATTCGATAAGGATGATTAAATTTTAATTAAAAATAAAAAAAAAAAAATGTGAAATAGATCCGCATTTAATGGCATTGGAAGTTATTTAATCTAATTCAGGTTTTAAAACCTGGTACTTTTTTAAAATGATTAACACAAACGGAGATATTTACATGGAAATAATAACGGAAATGGTATTTTATACACAGAAAAAATTAAAAATTGTCTCTAATCACGAAATTCATACGAAATTCATAGAATCAAGCAAACAATTTGTTGATTTTGCACCAATTACCAAAATAGATCACTAAAAATTTAAAAAACTTAGAATTGTGAATATTTTTTAATTCAAAAAATTATATTTTTAATTTTAATGAAAGAAATTATCAAAAAACTTTGTCGTTTTAAACAATGTGTTATTTGATTTAATTAAATTATTTTATTTTAAACGAAAAAATCAATTAAGATTTTTTGTTATTTAATTAATATTTTAATTAAAAATTTAATTCAAAACAACTGAAATGTTAATTAAATCGAAATAATATCTTTAATTTTCTTTCAACTAAAAAATAATTGAAGCAATTATCACCTTAATTAAATTGAAATAATTTTTAAACAATTTTTTTAATTGATAAAAAACTACCGATAATTTTTTCTGTGTACCTAAAAAAACACTACACCAAAATGTACTTATAAAGTGACTTCAGTAACGCAGCTGTTCGCAGTGCTTTTCGTCGTGGTGAGACGTTTGGTGTCTTTTTATGTTTGTTTCCTTTTTTTTAAAGGCATTTTGACATTTGCCGTCTCAATTCTAGCAACAATATGCCTGTTGTTCCTTCTGTTGTTGCATTGTTGTAGTATGAGGAAACTTTATTAATATATTTTTTTTTTTTTTTTTTTTTTTTTTTTTTTATTTATTAAATTGTGTAACAAAGAAGCCTTCAATGGCCAAATATATATTACAAATGATATTCAAAGTTGTTTCCTTTTTTTTCATAGTAACCCAATTAATTTATATAATAATTAAGTACATATATATATCTTTTTATAACTAACCTAACTAAACAGCCCCAAATTTATAACATTAACAAAATGAATACGAAAAAAAGTGAATATAGATCCAAATCAACGATTGAACATATATGTATGATGTATTATTAGTTATTTTGATTAATATATTCAGTTAACTTTTTGCGATATACATTATAAGAAAATGAAAATGATCGTAAATCATTTGGTAAATTATTCCATATACGCGCAGTCTTGATCAAGAATGATCTTTCAAACAAAGAATTATATATTCTAGGAATAAAAATCTGCATATTCCTAGTAGAATGTATGAATTTAAAAATCTGAAGTAAGAACTGTGGTGTGGAAGTTTTTATAATCTTGTAAAATGTCAACAGATATTTTAGAATTACAAATTTTGACTCTATCTTAATATTTTATGTATGTTTGCTGCACAAAAGATCCTCTGAGTCGCGGTGCGTATGGCCTTCTATGGCCTTGTATCTATCTATGTTTGTATAGGGTGTTAGCTACATTAGAATCTTAAATGATGATACAAGACAGAAATTTCATGGCATTTATTTTTCTTAATTTGTTTTCCGGCATTTGTCCGCCTCGGTCACGAGTTACATGGTCCAAATCTGGCCGTATGGCGTCAATGGTGGCTTGAATATTGGTTTCCAATGCTTCAAGAGTTGCTGGTTTGTCGACATAATCCAATGACTTAACAAAGCCCCGGAAAAAGTAATCCAGAGGCGTGAAATCGCACGAACGAGGGGTTCAATGAACAGAACCGCTTCTGGCAATAAAGTTGTAACTTCGCTTAAAGAACCGCAATTTTGCTTATTGACGTAGTCATTTAACCAGAAATGAGCTTCGTAAATGGACGTAGTGTTCTACGAACTTCGCGAACTAATTTATTTTTTCAAAGTAAATTTCCACAATTTAGGACGCTAGAACAACGTTTAACTATTCATGATGATTTGCCAAACCTTACTGAACAGAAATGCCAACACAGTTTGACATTTTCAGCTGTCAAACAACCGTTATCGATATCGATCAGTATCGATTGAAAGAATTTGAAATAAAATTGCGTTCGAATCAAAAAAGTATCCGATCACGACTGCCTGAAATAGCCCCCAGGCAGCGCTGCCAGATTTGACGATTTTTGGTTCCGAAATTGATTTTTTTCTAAAAAGTGACGATTTTATTCAGTCTTTAAAATAAGACAATTTTAAATCTTTTGATGTTTGTTAGGCAGCACAGAAAAAAAAACATTTTTATAAACAAGAAAGCTTAAATTTTTATATTCATCCCTATTGTAAATAAAATTATACTATAAATTGTTTCTCTTTTCCATAAAAAATTTTAGGAGCAAAAGCAAAATGTTGAGTCAAGTCAATTTAAGTAAAAATTCGTACCAAAGCCTTAATTTTGAGATTGAGAGTTCACTCGTGTGGGGAGCAGGTGAAGTTATGGACTGATTTGGCTCATTATAAACATTTAATACTCCATATATATGAAAAATTTGTAAGCCAAATTTGAGCCTCCTAGCTTATATGGGTGCTATGGTGCCAAAACTATAATCTCGTGAAGAAAGATTATTTCAGAAAAAAAAACTATAATACATTATAAGAAGAAGTTAAGGAAGAAGTTAAGGTTTACATGTCAAAATTGGAGATTTATGGGTAAAAATTACAGACAGTCGTGGTTTTTTTGTTCATATTTTAGCCACTTGTAGACCGATCTGGCTAAAATGTAATAGCACACTATTCCGTTATATATCTAATATAAATGCATAGCAATGTTTTTTATACGGGTTTTCGAAAATCTCATTTCAACAAACACATGGTTTGATTAACATCGTTAAACCAACTTTGCTACTCATAAGGACTCAGAATATACATATATACTTTATATGGCCTTACATTAATATTGTAGCAATTACAAACGGAATAATCAACTTATATAAAAACGAGCTCGGATATATATATACCCTTCGGGTCTGTGGTGAACGGTTTACAAATTTGAATTTTTTTTAGAAAATTGCCAGATTAAAAGTATCCTTTATTCTTAAGACTTTGAAAAAAAAACCTTAGATTATTATAATAAAGTAATTAAAGGTTTACAAAACCATTTCTTTATGAAAATTTTCCTTAACAAACATTTGTTAAATTTAACAAACAATTTTATACACATACGGGGGTAATGTATCGAACAAACATAGTTTAAAATCTAAATTGCGATTTTGTTTGACGATTTTTTACACCGAAAATTACGATTTTTTTTATTTTTTCTCAGGAAATTGACGATTTTTTCACAATTTTAACTGGCAGCCCTGACCCCATGTTTTACTGAGAAACTCGAGTATACGAGGTACATAAGGAGGCAATCTAGTTTTGCCATTTCGGTGCTCGAGAGAATATCTTAAAAAAGTACCTTTAAGAAGGGTAATTTCTTCGGAGAGTGTAGGTGCAGCCACTACCTTAAGTTTATTAGGAGCTCTAAACGGAAGTTCTAAAATCTTGGAGAAAGACCCTCGACTGGTTGTTGGTGATGCCCCATTGGAGAATACTTATTTTCTGTTTCATATAGTAAAGGCTGACTTTTGTCTGTGAACTAAGACAAAGCTTGGCCTCTACCTTAAGCATGTATGGAATTCAAAATTGGCTTATTACACTGTGCTAGTTAAAAAATTTGATAAGTGGGGCACCTGGCGTTTTAACCTAATTAGGGTTAGCTCTTGTTTCCGAGATGTACCGTTATTTCGAAAATGGAGGTGGATGCGCTTTATATATTTGCGTAACTCAAAAACAGATTAGTTTATTGAATATACTGAAAAAACCGAAATTCCACAAAGTTGATCTTTTTTTTCTAATATGCGCAATTGTTTTATTAGACACAGTTTTTTTTGGCAAAACAAAAACATGATTTTTTTTAGGAAAATTTCAAAATTTTTGTTTTTTAAAAATTCATAAAAAAATTGGAAAATGCTTCTAATTTTTTACACGTATAGAAAATAAGGTTCCAAACAAAGGAAGCGATAATGAATTAAAATGTGTTTACAACTTTTGATTTTATTCGTAAAAGGTGAAAAATGTTAATTTATTTTAGGAATTTCATAAAACGTCATATTTGTATGGGAGCCCCTCTAAGGGGTGGAATAAAGAGCAAGTTTGTTTTCAGAAAATGTTTAGGATGAAAGACTAATGGAGGTCGGTCATACATTTTACCCCCTTAGGGACGACTCCTAGGCAATTATGGCAATTTTTCTTCAATGTATTTCTATCCTGTATTGAAAATTTTGTATGGGAACACCCTTAAGAAATGGAGATAGCGATGCAAAATAAAGTGGGGTTGGTCTTAGGCGCTGCAGGGGCAAAATTTAAGAATTTCATTAAACAGCCATATTTGTATGTAAGCCTCCCTTATGGATGGTGATAAGGGGCAAGTATGTTTTGAGAACATGTTAAGAACAAAAAACTAACAGAGGTCGGTCATACATTTTATCCCCCTAAGGGCGAGTCCTAAGCAGTTATGGGGCACTTCCTTCAATATAAATATGTTCAGAACTAAAGCCTTGTCTTTAATTCTGTTGAATATTTTCACAGAAGATTATTATTTGGATAACAATTTTAAGAGTTTAAATTATTTACTTTTTGAGAAATCCCAACAAGAATTCTACAAGTTTAAATTACTTTATTTTAAACGAAAATCTTTTGATATTTAATTAATATTTTATTTAAAAATTTATTTCACCTAAAAAATAATCGATTCAATTATCACATTAATTAAATTTAAATACTTTTTAAACAGTTTTTATTAATTGATGAAAAATTACTAATAATTTTTTCAGTGCAAGGCATTCGGCAAGGTAACCGTCTACAATTACAGATCGTGAGCGCAGCAATATATGCGCAGAGCGTGCGATAAAGGTGGTGCAGATATGAATCCACTATGTACAACAATACGCACATAAAACATAAAACTTTTGTCTTACAATTTCTAGTGTTTTTCGCTAATTTTAACTTTAAAGATACACATGTAAACCTAAACATAAAAAAAAAAAAATTTGAAACACTTTAAAAATCGCTTTCGGTGCGAAATTTTTGTTTACCGATTCAATCCAAAAATTGTTTTTTTTTTTATTATCATTATCAGATCAACATTCCCCGCATGGTACTGGAGTGGTATTTTGCACTCAAATAAAGTTATAACCCTACTAAACAGGTGTTTTGAAAATATTTTTCTCTGGCATACCACGTCTCGCAAATGCTCATAGGAAACTTTTCGTTATTCAAATCATAATCGCCGAATATGAATTTTCCAATCGATTTTTTAAGTCTTTCATTTATGAGATATTTATTCGGATTATTTTTCCCGCGAACAATTTTCTACCCGTAAGGTCCGCAGACCTTCTGTCTGTTTGCAGAGTGATAGCAACTTCTTTTTCCATCCATCTTAATAATTACATAAAACCTCAGTGAGATTATAATATTATATTAATATTTTATTCACTGCGCGATGATATAATTTATATATGAGGAGACGCAAACCAAACGTACTTTTTCACATTTTTTGCCAAATTGGTTTTTTGGTTTTTTTTTTTTTTAATATTTGCGTTGAAATCTTTAATGTGGTCACTTATGACAGTTTTATGCATCTACTGAGAAGTAAAAAAAACATGCATTTTTTTAAAGAGACGAAATAAATAAACCTCAATTTTCCAAAAATTTAAATGAGCAAAAAAGTACGTTTGTTCTGCGGCTCCTCTTAAATTATTTATAAATAAATTCAATATTATTTATGTAATATTATATCAGTGATCGGCAAAATCAGGGCGCGGCATACAAACACATTAAACAGAATTTAACAACATTAACAACAACATATCTAAAATTCATACAATCGCAAAATGCAATAGTATAGGTTGCTGATCGCAGTATTATATCAATAAAATTGTATATCAATGTAATAGAAACTTACAAGTGCAAGTTATAATGAGGCCTCCCCTATAACAACCAACCAACTTATAACAACCGTTTTAACGTATCTTACCTTTGATTCATTGTTTTATGATTTCGCCATATAAATTTTCCAAAACAACAACTACTATTTAGTCTTAAACGAGCACGTTACAGCATTTTAAAATTTTTTGATGGAAAAAAATGTTTTTTTATTGAACAATTCTTGAAATATGTACCAATCGAAGAGGGAAGCAGCTACGATTTCAAACCTTGCAAATTTGAGATCTGGGAGAGATTGAGAACAACTTCCTGCAGTTGAAAATTGGCAACATTTAAATAATGCCTGAAAATGCTTGAAGACCACTGTGCATATTTAACCAATACAAAATATTTTTTCCTAATCCCAGATGAAATTTGCATAGTTGTCTTGTTCATGAGGTTCACTGAACCCTCAAATGCACTCTTATTCCTAGAATCGCTCAAAAACTTAATAACCATGTCATTTAAGACATTCAAGTTCAAGGATAATTACAAAATTATAAATTCAAAGTCTAGGTGAATGATTATTGTGGTAAAGTCGAAAAGCAACACAGAAAAAAAATACTAGAAAATGAAATATATCATAAATTCAACATGGCATTAGGTAAACTAAGATTACAGCTAAAATACAAAAAAAAAGTAGACAATAAACCATAATTTTTACTCCAAAACACTTACCTTTTAGCATTTGCAGCAGCATCACCAGCTGACGTATGAAAATCGTGACCGGCACCATTTAAATCATGATATTGTGAAGGATGATGTTGTTCATCATCATCACCATCACTATAAATATCACCATCAATACGTTGGCGATGATCATTGTTATCGTTATTATGAGCCCGATCATTTACATCAAAATCATTTAACTCAGATGGGACTAGTTTTATGGCACCATCAGTATGACGTCTGGGTTTATCGTCACGCAAACGTCGATGTTTACGTGTAAAGCGATCGCCTTTGGATTGTTGTAGCTGCTGGTGATCTAGTTGGTTGCTAGTAGTTGTTGCTGCGTTGGTGATGGTGCCAGCACCTGTGTGTGTTTGATCATGGAGCGAACTACTACTCAAATGCATGTGAATGGGTTCTACACTTAAAGTAGTGGTGGTGTTTGATGATAATGATGGATTTGATAATGCTGATTGTTGGGCTGCTAATAGTGGTGATGCATGATTTGTTTGAGAGCTTGGCAAAGTTTTACTACCACTACTGGACTTATTAGTGCCTAAGAATTTTAAATTGTTCTTGATATTTGATATGTTGGATAATGAATCATGACTGTTATGATGATTTTCTGCCGCCATCTGTTTTAATTTCTCCCGATTTACCAGACCCGGCGGCAGTGACGATGACTTTGATTGTTGTAATTCATCCCAGGGATTGCCTTTCTTGAGGGTATTACGAATGCGAAAGTTCTTACGAGAACAACCTCCCTCTAAGCCATTATTGTCTTCGTCATCCTCATCACTGAGATCGTTTATAAATATGCTATTTGGCGAGTATTTATCGTTGCGTTTTTTTTGTTGAAAAGCCAATCTGTGCTGAGAATGATCCCCACCCGACGAATTATGACCCACCCCACCGGACATATTGGAATTATTACTACTGGTCACCGATGACTTAGTTTGCCGGGAAACTGATCTAGAGTGGGATCTACGAGATCTGCTTGGGAGACTGATTTGAGCTTTTTCGTCGTCGTGACTATGCGAAGGTGAAGAATCTTCGTCGTTCGTAGTGGTGGTGGCTATATCGAGACCTTTTTCTTTGCATATTATATCATACAAAGCACTAATCGGTCGCGATTCACTACGTACACGTACGGCCCGTTTACGATTTGCAAAACGCTGAGTATTCCGTCCACGACCCGTTACGTTTTGTGCTGGTAATTGTACGTCGATTGTATTACAAGGTTTGAATGTGGTGCAAGCAAAAACTACACTACCATCAGACGCCTGAACCGGTGCCCCTAATGGTAGACTACTATTATCTTCGTTAACTCTAAAATCTGAGGGAGAACTACTATTACCTTTGATAGGTTTCGGCAATCTTTTGTTTGATGGCATATACGGATCGTTGCAATTCTGTTGTTGTCTTTGATCGCTGTGCGAGAAATCCCCACGAAAAAATGATGCAGGATTTTCCTCCACCTCTAACTCCTGGGCCACCGTTTGCTGGCGGGGGCTTAGGGGAAGTGGTGCTGGTAGACTGGCTGTTGTCGTTTTCGGAAATTGATGTTCGTCTTGGATTAGTTTCGATGGTGTACGATAGACACTTTGATAGTTTTCATTAACCGAATCTTTAGCTTCGGGTGTATGGATCTTCAAATGAAGATCTGTATAGTAAGCTGGTGCTGTATGATGATGAAAGTGCGGATGATGTCCTTGATAACGTTTGGGTAGTTTTCTCAATTGTGGTTTTAAAGCTGATTCTTGTTTTTGTGTAGATTGTGGTTGTTGATCTAGTTGTTGCTGGCAGCTAGTTTTGGCAGTGGTTGAATTTGCTGAACTTAAGTCATTCACAGAAACGTCAGTAGCGGATTCTGAAATGGAAAGAAAAATAAATCATTTAAAAAAATCTCTTATTGAATTAATTTAATAAAAAAAGAAAATATGTAGATATATCGGTCATTTACTTCAATAGTGTCATATTAAAAAAAAAATATTTTTCAGCCGAGCCCAAGGTGAATTCATAGAGATGACCGCAGAGAATAAGGCTAGCTGTCAAATTTTTTTTGTATGCAGTTTGACATTAAGAATACATCTAAACAGAAAAAATGTTCGGTAGTTTTTTATCAATTAAAAAAAAAATTTTTTTTTTTAAAGTATTTCAATCTAATTAATGTGATAATTGAATCAATTATTTATTTAGTGGAAAAAAAAATTTTTTTTTTTTTAAATATAATTTTGATTCAATTGACATTTTTTTGTTTTTAAATAAATTTTTTTATTTATTGTTTACGTATTTATTTATTTACTTAATTCGCCAATGAAACTAATATTTCTTACTGGCTAATATGCTTAAACTAAATAAAGCTAGATACTTTAGTACATAACATAAAAGCAAAAATTTTGCATTAAATTTATCTAAAGACATTAGAGAGGTTATTTTTGACGCCAATAGAATCAGGATCAAAATTTGCATAACTAGACCGAAAGTCTTGAAGTCTAAGGGGTATATAATTTCTGGAAGGACGATTAGGAATTGAAATCTCAACCTTACGAAGTAGGAATTCTGAGACAATTTCACGGTTTAACAAATTCAGCATGAAGGTGATGTTCTTATATATCCTCCGATTTTTTAAGGTTTGTGAGGGCAATGTTTTGATCATAATGTTTGCTAGACTTAAAATACTTTACATAGTTTTCATATTAATTGATATTCATACATAGAAAATTTTGTATATCCAAAATTATCATTTCAAATGAATTTATTCTAATAACAATTTCAAATCGCAAACATTTAAAAGAACGAAGGATTTTAGAAGAAAATTAATTTTAAAAATTTTCACTATAATAGCCAATTTACACTACAACGAAATCTAGTACTTTCGAGATTTCGAGCCAAATCTAGTTGTTTTTGGCTAGATTTCCCGTACAAAACAAAATCTACTCCGTAACTAGATTTTGACTAAATCTATTCGAAATCTAGTAGTACTTATTGATGAAACCAGGGCTGTGGAGTCGTCCGAAAAAAGCACTAACTCCGACTCCGACTCCAAACGCTGAAATTTTTTAAGTGCGACTCCGACTCACGACTCCGACTCCTACTCTAACCGTGATGCGAAATGAATGAGACGTAAAATTATTTCTTTTGTGTAGAAACATCTTTATTAAACGAATTATGGGAATCCCCGCGTCATGTGCACAAGAAACACATTAGTGTTATGGTAGGAATTAAAGGCAGGCCGATAAAGATGTTTCTACACAAAAGAGAAATAATTTTACGTCACAATTTTTCTAATACATACTAGTATTTATGCGCTATAGCAACACTTATTCTGTACAATGTTGAAAATATTTCAGCGTTGATGGTTAAAAAATTCTGATATTAAAATTATTGCCAATTCCTGTCATTAACATTTTTTAGCATGAGTAAATTATTTAAAAAATCACACATCTTTTTCAACTAGATCAATAACTGAGTATAAGTTTTGCTCATGTAATTTAGACTTTTTCCCGCACGTATAAAAAATATACTTAAATAGTAAAGTACTTGAATCAACTATTTCTCATAAAATAAATTAAAATCTACTTATTCATATTGATCTGCAAAATATTGCATCGCCAATTTCGAAGAATTTTTATATTGGAAAATATTAGAATTTTTTTTTAATTTTTTATGCCGAAAAATTTTGGAGTCGGAGTCGCGCGTTTTTTTTGGGTACTGCGACTCCGACTCCGGTACAAAAACCTAAACTCCGACTCTTCAACTCCGACTCCGACTCCACAGCCCTGGATGAAACTATGTTTTTCCCCATATAGCACTAAAAACTACTTCCCTGCACAAGAAAAAAATGACATTTTAACAAAAAACAAAACAAAAACAATAATAGCTGCTTGTTAAAATTGTTAAAAAAAATTCAACAATTTTGTAAAATAGTAAAAAAAATGCAAATGACAAATAATATTGATAAAATAAATGAAGTTGATTATAAAGAAAATGTAATGCAAATTTTTAAATGCATATTTCTTTATATGTAAGTATGTGTTACACAAAAAACTTTCATTCGGCGGTTTTTGTTGTGAAAACCAAATCTCGCTAATGTCAAACAAGTATAATGTAAACGAACTAGATTTGGAGGAATATTTCAAATGAAATCTACTAGATTTCGATGTAATGTAAATGCCCTATAAGGGAAAAGAAAGGATCTTAAGATTATAAATAAAAAGGATTGGGAATATGAAGGTAAGCTGTAGATTGTATTTAACAAGTTTAAATTATTATTCTTCGTTTAGATTTCAGAAACCTAGTTAACATAAAATCAACCTGGTCAGCAATTTATTTAGTTCTATCTTACCTCAAACAGTTAGCAAATCGATAATTTGGCCAAACTCAAGAGAACCTCTACGTCCTGAACAATCTTCTGTCAGAATTTTCAATTTTCCTCCTAATTCCCGAACATAAAATAACGAATCTCAATTTTACTTGAAACTTAGCTAATTCTTAAACTTATACTTAAAACCATATTATCTTTTACTTAATTTTTTAATTTTTTTATCTTTAACTTAATCTGAAATTAGTTTTTTTTTATTTTTTTACTTAAATCAAATTTTTTCTTATCTTAATTTAACTTAATTTCTTTTCATAAACCTAACTTCTTTCAAGTTAATGATTATTAAGGGTATAGCTACAGAGTACTGGACTTCTTCTGTTAACATTTTTTCGAGTTCAGATCCATCAAATTTATATCGCCTGGTACTACCACGAGCCTGATACTCTGTTCAGGATTTCGTGCGAAATGTTGTCAAACTCAATACATAAAAAATTTCTGTGAAATACAAACGAAAAAAAGTTGCCAGAGTTGTACTCTATTTATATTACGAAAAACATTCGAAATATTTCTAGCAACATTTTTATTTTTCGTGCGAAACAAGTGCAGCTCCTATTATTTCGCACGGAATTTTAAGCAACAACTTATAATTTTTTGTAATTTTTTATTTTGTATTTGTAAAGTGGTTTGTTTGTATAACAAGCGTTTCACAAAGAAAAATGTAGAAAAGTGCTAAAATTAATAAAAAAATTTAATTTTTTTTGTTTTTTAATTTTGGAAATTATAAAAATAATACTGTTTTACTTTTTTTAATACAAATAAAAAACAATTGTTTTTGTTTACCTTCGCAAAACAATGTTGTATACTTGCAACTAATAAAAACGTTAAGTTTTGAATAATCGCGAGATAGATAATATTGATACATATCAAAATTTGCTCAACATTTTTCGCAAGTTCTAACAGAGTACAAGGCTATAAGCTCAAACTGTTTAGATCATCTTCGAGTAAGGAAGACAGACATAGTTGAGTTTTTGCAGCTAAGAAAAAATTTTACATAATATATTTTTTAAATAACAAAAAATCTTAATTGATTTTTTCGCTTAAAATATAATAATTTAAACTTGTAGAACTGTTGTTAGTAATTGTCAGAACCTGAGCTATATTTAATTAAATCAATTAACACTGTTTGGGGCTCACTGACCTGGTTGTCCGATTTGTCCGTCTGTTTTTACTGCCTGGATTCCTCGGTTGTCCGGAATGAAAAACGCACTGTTGGTTTTGTTGGTGGTATTTTATTTATTTTATTACTTAACAGGTTACAAACTATTTCACCAAAAACAACGATGTGTGTGGTACAAAAATATATATATCGCGATAAACTTTTTAATTTGGTGGTGCACTTGAATTTTTAGCTCTGCCCGGCTTGGTTGAAAAAACGCAAGTAAAAGCTCACTCGTCACCGATTCAACGAGTATATTTGCCCATAAGTCTCCACATGCGCCACCTATGCACTTGCTAATATGTATGAATGCGCACTGATATATACATGAAAACATGATTTTCAACCGCACATTGGACCACGATTTTCCGGTGGCTGTATATACGATGCGCTACGGTTATCCACGTCTTATCTTTCAGAATAGTACATCCTGCGGAAACGGCAAATGGTCTGTGTACAGACGAACGCGCTGCGTTCGGGTTGACCCTTACCCGAGCCTCCACATACCGTGAGGATCCCTGATGCGGGTACAGCTTCACCTCCACCGTCATCGGGAACCACACATTGCCAGGATCGACGGGGTGCAACAACGTGTTGTGATGTCGGTGGCACCGTTTACAACGATCGAGGCTCTCACACTCGCGCAGCTGGTGCGATTGGGCCAAGCAGCTCTTACACAGGCCGTAGCTCAGCACCGTTCGGCGCTTCAACTCCACCCTCATTGTGAGAAATTTCGTGCATTGGCGAATAGCGTGAAGGCGATTGCACAGTGGGCAGCCGTAGTCGGTATTAAACCACGAATCTGTCATGTTGCACTGAAAGAAACGAGAGAATATAAGCCAGATTAAAGCAGGATGTGAGCCAAACTAAAGTGAATGCGTGTATCAAATAGAGGACCTTATTTTACTGCTGATTAGAGTTGGGTAAAAGAACTAACTTATGTATGGGCCTATTAATAACGCCATTCTGCGTTTTGATATCAACCACCCTTACTTTTCCGTCTGTACCCGGGTAAATTTTCGTTATACGACCTAAACGCCACTCCGTAGGACAAAGGGGCTCGTTTCTGAGGACCACGAGGTCGTGTTCTTTAAGATTCGGCTGCGCCGTTTTCCATTTATAACGTTTATACAATTCAGTCAAATACTCAGCTTTCCAGCGGCGACATATTTCATGCTGCATAGCTTTGACCTTTCTCCATCGATTTATAACGCTCAAGGCAGAGCCAAGCTCTTCAGGTTCAGCCGGTGTCAACATCGCAGAACCAATTAGAAAATGGCAAGGCGTAAGCGCAGTTAGATCTTCGATATTATCTGACAAAGGGCCTAAAGGTCTGGAGTTGAGGCACGCTTCTATGGTGGCCAGAAGCGTAGAAAACTCTTCAAAGGTGTATTTTAGCTGACCGGCCATCTTTCTAAAGTGCGTCTTAAAACTTTTCACCCCTGCCTCCCACAATCCCCCCATGTGAGGCGCTGCAGCGGGAATAAAGTGCCATTTTAAATGTTGGTGTCCGTATTTTTCTAGCGCGGCACCACGTATGTCAGTCAGATGCTTGTCGAAATTAGCAGCGATTTCTTTAGCCGCGCCGACGAAATTGCGACCATTGTCTGAATATACGCAGTCCGGGCAACCTCGGCGAGCAATAAATCGGGCCAATGCAGCAAAGAAGCCGGCAGTTGTTAAATCGCTAACGGCTTCAAGATGTATTGCCTTGGTGGCGAAGCAAACAAAGAGACACACATACCCCTTCGTAATTCGACAGTATCGACCGGTAAAGCTTTTAATCTCAAAGGGCCCCGCAAAATCTACTCCCGTATTCGTAAAAGGCCTACTCAAAGTGGTTCTTTCTATGGGCAACGCTGCCATAATTTGTCCTTGTCGTACTTTTCGGTGCAAGACGCATTCTTTGCAGTTGTTGATACAAGCTTTTATTAGATTCTTGGCCTTAAGTATCCAACACTCATGTCGAATCACGCTGTGAACTAACCTTAAGCCTCCATGGTGGGCCATTTTATGTATAAAGACGACATACAAACGAGCTAATCTACTATTATACGCTAATATTATCGGGTGGCGCTCATTATAAGACAAATTCATGGAAGAGCTGAGACGGCCGTTAGCACGAATAATTTTATGCTCATCAAGGAAAGGCGTAAGAGTCAATAAAGGGCTACTTTTTTCAACTTGTCCCTTGGTAAGCAGATTATGATAATCATTAGCAAAATATATTTCCTGGGAGAGCAAAAACAGGCGATTTCTAACAAAAGTTAACTCTTCAGCCGCTATGAGTAAAGAGGTATATCGGGCCTTTTTCGGGGAATCAGACTTAACCGCGAAAAAGAAACGAAAGATGTAAGCAACAACGTATATGGCCCTGGGCAAACTTGAAAATCGTTCTAAAACATCTTCCTTTACAGCAGATCTAGCAACATGTACCTGAACGTTTTTCATTTCTTCAGTTGTTTCAAATTCTGCTGGTACTGACGGCCATAAACTTTTCTCCAACGTGAGCCAATGTGGACCATTCCACCAAAGTCTGCAGCTCTTTAACTCCACAGGAGTCAGCCCCCGGGTTGCTAGATCTGCAGGATTTTCTTGGGACACTACATGGTTCCAGTTTTTGTTACCCACCTTTTCTAAAATGGTTGCCACCCTGTTGGCCACGAAAGTCTTCCAGCTGCATGGGGGTTTTTTTAACCAAGCCAGCACTATGGTCGAATCGGACCACAAATACAACGCATAATTTTTTATTGAAAATTGGGGCGCAACACTATTGACTAACTTTGCTAATAATACTGCTCCACATACCTCTAACCGTGGTATTGAAGGTTTTTTAACTGGGGCCACTTTCGATTTTGCCACTAATAAGTTCGAATATATATTTTCCCCAGTTTTAACTCTCACATACAAAGCCGCTGCATAAGCTAATTCAGACGAATCGCAAAAGCCATGAAATTCTATAATTGAGCCAGGCGTGTACATAACCCACCGTGGAACCGTGATTTCATTGATATCGTTATATCTGCTAATAAACGTTTGCCAACTTTGCAAAGCTACTGACTTAATATTGTCATCCCAATCGATCTTATCGAGCCACATTTGCTGCATTAAGATCTTCGCTATGATTATTATAGGAGCAAGCCAACCGGCTGGATCAAAGAGCCTAGCAATCACGGATAACACTTCCCTCTTGGTATAAGCAGATTTAAGTGGAATTTTTTCCGTCGTAAAATAAAAATAATCAGCTGAAGCATTCCATCGAACACCTAGAGTCTTTGCATTACTTTTATCGTCAAAACGTAAAAAATCCTGATTTATTAAATATTCAGAGGGCAGCCCCTCTAATACTTCTTTATTATTCGAGGTCCACTTTCTTAGCTCAAATCCCCCCGACTTTAAAATTTCTATTAATTGGTTTCGGGCCTCTAAAATATCGGGAAGACTGTGTGCACCCACCAGAGCGTCATCTACATACATAAAGTTCCGCAATATTTCTGCCCCTAATGGGTAATAACGTTCCTCGTCACTTGCCAGCTGTAACAGCGTTCTAAGTGCCAAATACGGCGCGCAATTGATGCCAAAGGTAACAGTTTTTAATCTGTAATCTACTATCTCTTCATCTGGAGAACCACGATGAACTATTTGTTGAAAACGAGCATGATCAGGGTTAACTAGGATCTGCCTGTACATTTTTGTTATATCTGCGTTAAATACCAGCTTATAAAACCTCCATTTAAGAATCAAATAAACTAAATCATTCTGAAGTACAGGGCCAACGTGCAAAATATCGTTCAGACTTTTGCCACTAGTTGTAACACTGGAGGCATTAAACACTACTCTCAACTTTGTTGTAGTGCTTTCTGGCTTAAAAACGCCATGATGAGGTAAGTAATAGCTTGGGCCAATTTCAGGATATTCAATTTTTTCCATATGCCCCAATGTCAAATATTCTTTAATGACCTCATCATATAAAACCTTGTTTTGAGGTCTACGCAATAATGAATTTTCATTTCTCAAAAACTGACTCACAGCCATGTTTCTATTTGGACCAAGAGCTGAGAAATCTGACTTAAATGGCAAATTAACTATGTATCTTCCCTCAGAATTTCTCCTAATTGTTGATCTAAATATTTCCTCACATAACTTGTCTCCTTCTGAGACTACTGGTTTTTGAGAAATCTCCTCAAGCTCCCAAAATTTTGCCAATTGCTCATCAATTGAAACTTTGGTTAAATAAGACCTTCTAACTGTACGCTGTGGATTCGTTGGACCTGTTACCACCCAACCAAATATGGTTTCTTGAGCCACCAGGGAATCAAAAATACCATGTTTCACCCCACTTCGTAGTATTGAGGGATAAACATCACCTCCTAACAATATATCTACAGAGCCACTTTTATAAAACGCTGGATCTGCAAACTCTAACCCTGGCAGACTAATATTTTTATCAGGGCTAAAGGAATGTGTTGGAATATCTCCAGTTACCTGGGACACTACTAAAGCTGTAACTTTCAGTGATAAGTTCGGATTGATCAACGAAGTTACAATAAAAGAAGCCATTTTATCAACATGACTTACGATTTCACCGCCCAAACCTGCTACTTCAGCTGATGTTGGTAATGTAGCCAGCTTTAACAATTTACAAATTTTCTCAGAAATGAAACTCTCATCTGAGCACGGGTCAATTAAAGCTCTTACTTTATAACTAGAGCCATTATTTTCTATGTTAAGCCATGCAGTAGCTAATAAAACCCTTTTTGAAGCCGAGTGATGATGATTCTGAACTACATTAGACAGACTGCGTAGTCGTTTGCTCCCTATTTTGAGCCTCAATATTCGTGCTATTTCCCGTAGCTGGTTTCTGAACAAAATCCCTATGTAAAAGATTGTGATGTTTTCTTTTACATTTGGAGCAACCATTACTATTAGGACAATCGCCAAACATATGTCCTACTTTAAGACAGTTAAAACAGTATCTAAATTTTCTTAAAGTGGAAACACGACTCTTATAGTCCATGCTCAAAAATTTACCACATTGACTGATTTCGTGTGGTTGCTTACATAACTTGCATTGGACCGTATTAGCTTTAGTGTGATGTGTTTTAAATTGTTTAGGCTTGTTTTGGCTTTGGGTATTATTAAATATAGTTTGAGAACCACTGGCCCGAATATTGGATACGCTTTCTAGCGCCCGAAATCTATCGGTCAAAAAATCATTAATTTCTTTCCACTTTGGAATTTCTGATTTATTTTTTACTGATTGTTCCCATAAATTTAGTGTCTGCTCAGGTAATCTAATTGAACAATGAAAAACAAAAGCCCAAGCCTCCACATCAACTTTGTAAAGTTTTAAAGTCGATATGCAATTATTTATCTCCCTCTGGAGCCTTTTAATTTCAGCGGACGATTCCCCTTGACACGGAGCCAAATTGTACAGCAAATTCATTTGACTATTAAATAATACCCTTTTATTCTCGTAGGTTGCTTTCAAGTTTTCCCAGGCAATCTCAAAATTATCAGCAGTCACGGTTATATTTCTATTCACTTCCCTTGCGTCCCCTTCTGTTTTTTGAAAAAGGTAACACAATTTTTCAACAGGGCCTAAACGATCATTATTTATATAAATTGTGGTAAATAGGTCTCTAAATGTGGGCCATGACGCATAATCGCCACGAAAAACTTCTATATCACATGCCTGAATTGGTATAGAAATACCCTGTTTGGGAACCACTGACTTAGATGAGGATGTATCTTCCTTAAGTAACCTACGTTTTGCTCTAGCCAATACGTTAATACACTTCACATGAATCTTGTGGGTTTGGCTATACCTTGCGTGAATGGGTACAAGCTCTTTCTTTCTCTCTCCTAACTCTCCTACGCAAGTTTCATAACAACTTTTGAATTTTCCCCACAATTCATTAAGCTCGGCCCTTTCAAATTCCAAAGCCTCATTTGTATAGACCGAAAAATCTTCTTCCTTGAGCCTTGCTTCAAATCTTACAATTTCTTCTACTACTTCATTAAATTTATCCAAAAAAGCCATTTTTACAACAAATTAAATTTTTAATTACTTAATGAAATTGTAAATTTTTCGAGCCAAAAAAAATGAGACTTTTTACAATAATGTACAAAATAGTAAATATTTTGAGCCAAAAAAGCAAATTGCCACAATCAAAAAATATTTACAAAAAGTTAGGTTAATTTTTGTACACCAAATCAAAATTAATTAAAAAAAGATGGCTTCAAATAAAATAAAGATGTCCACGACTATAAAAAAATACACAAAAAAGGCGCTTTTGCCGGCAGCGGCGTAGCAGAGGACCAGAAAAAAAGAGCCAAAAAATTATAACGGGTAATCGAAAATGGCGACAACGAGCAATAAAACTAATCTTTTAAATTCTTTTGAGACACACTTGTTCACTTTATAAGGTAGAATCCACTTTATGTAATATTCCAAATGTGTACATACCTTGAACTGCCCAATCTGTCGCTTATTTACCGGCGAAGGACCAATGTTTGGGGCTCACTGACCTGGTTCTCCGATTTGTCCGTCTGTTTTTACTGCCTGGATTCCTCGGTTGTCCGGAATGAAAAACGCACTGTTGGTTTTGTTGGTGGTATTTTATTTATTTTATTTATTAACAGGTTACAAACTATTTCACCAAAAACAACGATGTGTGTGGTACAAAAATATATATATCGCGATAAACTTTTTAATTTGGTGGTGCACTTGAATTTTTAGCTCTGCCCGGCTTGGTTGAAAAAACGCAAGTAAAAGCTCACTCGTCACCGATTCAACGAGTATATTTGCCCATAAGTCTCCACATGCGCCACCTATGCACTTGCTAATATGTATGAATGCGCACTGATATATACGGCTACTCATACGCGCAACCGCATTACTGCTAATCAACCGCAGGTGTTGTTAATAAACCACAGTGGGACCTCAACAAACACATTGTTTAAAATGGCAAAGTTTTTCGATCTTTTTTTTTTAAATCAAACTTAAAATATCATTTATTGAAAACAAATTTCACAATTTTAAATTTTTATTATTTTTGGTAATCAATATTATTATTTTGGTAATAGGTGTAAAATAAATAAATTGTTTGCTTGATTCTTTGAATTTGGTGGTTAAGCTGGGCTCACACGATTCAATGCACCAACTTTCACACTTTTTAATACCCCAATCGTGTGACTGCATAATCAAATTGCCCTCATGTACCAATCGAGGGCAATACTTGGGTCGGACTCTCTTGAAATCGAAGAAAGTTTTTCTTTCTATCTAAAAACCAACAGAGATTCGAAATTTTCCTCAAATTTCGATTGCTTTTGCCAAAGTTTGTTGACACAACTAAATATATTTACTCAATTGTCATAATGAAATGATTTTTTTCCCCGCTTTTTTGCCATAGTAACAACTAATTTATTGTTTTAAATTAAATTTCGCTTTTTCTTTTTCATAGAAAACTTATTTCATTCAAGGGCCAATTTATAAAATTAAACATTTATTTAATTTATTAATTGTTATTCAACAGAAATATAAAGCAAGAGTTCTTGAAGTATTATTGTAGTTTGTTTTAAAAGTGTTCATATATTTTATGCATCCCACCGTTATGAATTAGCACTTTAGCAACTTTTCGTTAAAACTTTTTATTTTACCTTCAACTACAACAATTGTTAAATGTTGTTTCTGTGGAAAAATATCTACTACAATAAACAAAATAAAAAGCTCATTAACATGTCAATGCTAGAAGTATTTACTAACTACGCCAACATACGATGGGAAAATAAAAATTTATAAAAAGCGAAATTAACTAAAAGAAATAATAGGCGAATTTTAAAAGGCCCTAAATTTTGATTTATTTTGAAAAAAAAAACGGTTTAGAAAATCGGCCTATTTCGAAAAAAGGCAGTTGATTTGAAGTCTACGTTCCATTAGAGATTACACCAAAAAAATACATCAATATATGTAAAATTTAAAAGGCGTTAGTTTGTTCCCTACACTCACAATATTATTACAGTAACGGACTGTAGGTTATTCAAGAAGTATTCCGTTCAGTCATTTTTTAAATAAATTTAAAATTTTAAGCAAATTTATTTTTAACTAATTCTTACATGTATTCAAAAAACCAAGTGCACATTAATACGGATTTTCGGTTGCATTTAATATTCTCAGTTGATTGAGTACAAGTATTCTGTATGTAAAACAAAATGAAAATGAAATTTAAAACAACTGTAAATTTACTTAAAAACCGATCATCTACTTATTTTGCATTTAATTTTAACGAAAAGTTAATTTAAATTTTACAGTCAAAAAAAACCAAATCCTTAAAAACAAATGAACTTTAAGTTATTTTATATAATTTAACTATCAAAAAAATAACCGACAAATTCCGTAAAAACAAATGAATTTTCAGTTATTTTATATAATTTAACTACCAAAAAAATAAATTTTCAGTTATCTACTTATAGATTTGTGGTAAAAGTAAAAGAACAAAACGATTTCGTCGGTCACAGGTTGACAACTCTTAACTCACTTTTAAATTTTTTGAAATTGTCAACTCATTTTAATTTTTTTTAATCTGAAATTATTTCAATATTTGTTTTCTTTACACCATCTTACAATAAATATCTCCTACTAATTTTGGTTTTTTTTTTTATTTACTTCCAACACGGTTTAGTAACGGAGTAATAACGTTTTTTTTTGTCTCCTGAAAAGTACAAAAAAACATGTTAAGACTTGTCAATCTGTAACCGACGATTTGCTTGTTTTGTGTAGAAAATTCCCATATTCTATTTGTTAAAATTATTAGTAAAATAATTGCGAGTACCATATCGGGCATGCTGCTGGTGTCTTATAATTGAAAGTATTTCCGTAAACAAAGTGACCAGTACAACAAAAGTAAAACAAACATGTATAACGGGGTTAGTAAATACAAATAAATATTTTCTCTCTCTCTCTCTCTCATTTGAATAACAAGCGGACAGGTGTCTGGTATTTTTTAGAAATTCGAGTAAAACCTATAAAATTACTGAATTACATAAAATAACTGAAAATTCATTTGTTTTACGGAATTCGCAATTGAATTTTTTACAGTAAAAATTAAATTTTCATTAGAAATAAATGAAAAATAAGTAGACCGGGTTTTAACTGAATATTCATTTATTTTATATTGCCAATTCAGTTAGTTTTATGTACAGAATATTGTAAGTGTAGAGAAAGGTAACAGTACACAAAATCTAGCAAAAAGTAAGCTGGGTTAAAGAAGTGGGCGTGGCACCTGCGATACAAAGACAATATAAATTTCTGTGTATCTGGTGCATAGTTGGGGGCAGTACACTAAATAATGATTAAAATCAGCATTGCACTATCATTAAATAAATCTGCAAAAAAATTAGTTTGCACTATTTTTTACCAGCTTTAGTGATGATTGGTATTTTTTTCACTATCACTAAAAAAATTTAGTGGTATTGCAAATTTTTTTACTAAATTTAGTGCAAAATTTTAAGTTGCACTTAAATGCGTGAAAAACAAAAAATTGCAATAAACTGATGATTGCTTTTACTTAAATCAAACTATTTTGTTTTTTAATCAACATTTTTTAACATCACTATCAACCATGAGGCTGCTAATTTTCAAATCATCACTCGACATCAACAAAATTATTGCAATAATTTTGCACTATCACTAGCTGTGAGTTGAAACTGCAAAGTAAGTGCACTACCCCCATCTATGATCTGGCGAACGGTTACAGTTAAAGTTTTCACATCTAGTACAAATTGTTTGGATATTGAAGCAAAACATCTGTCAAAAATAGGCTCAATTAAAAATGTGGGCATTGGCACATCCCATACAAACCCACCATAAATTTCAGAATATCTTACGACCGGTTTTAGTAATAGTGTCCAAATTAAGAACAAAAAGTTTAGTTTTCTATACAAAAAATCTGTCAGAATTAGATTGGAAAAATGGCCATGGCACTTTCAATAGAAACACAGTATAGCTTTTGGTATATCTGGAGAGCGGTAGCAGTAAAAATATCTTAATTTGGTACAAATTGCTTCGTTGTCAATAGACGAATTTTAATGCCGGAAGCGAAACACCGGTTTAAACTAGTGTCTTATTTGCGTACAATGCACGAAATGTTTTAGTGAAGTATAAGAATCTTTTAATTGCCCACAATTTAAACAATACGTAATAATTTTCGTTAAGTATCATTAATAGCACTATGCTAGTTGAAAAAACAGACAAGCCGGGCACCTGGCGTTTTAACATAATTCGGGTACGCTGAATCCAGTGGTGCCCGCGGTTTTTTAAGATTGGCTCTGGTTTTCGAGATATACCGTTATTTAAAAAATGGAGGAGGTTGCACAACATATGTTCGCGTAACTCAAAAACGCTTTAGCTTATTGAAAAAACTAAAAAAAATTTCGCAATAAAATTTCCTTTAAGAAAGGTAAAACTTCTTTCTAATATCCGCAGTCGTTTTAGAAACATAATTTTTTTTTTGGAAAATAAAATAATTTTTTTAACAAAATTTCGAAATTTTTGTTTTTTAAAAATTCATAAAAAATTGGAAAATGCAGCTATGATTCTAACGTATAAAAAACGAAATTCCAAACAAAACAAGCCATCAATGATTTAAATCTGTTTGCAACTTTTGATTTTATTCACAAAAGTCGACAAATTTTAATTAATTTTAGGGGAACTAAAGCGTTTTTGAGTTACACGAACATATGTTGTGCAACCTCCTCCATTTTCAAAATAACGGTATATCTCGAAAACCAGAGCCAATCTCAAAAAACCGCGGGCACCACTGGATTCAGCGTACCCGAATTATTATTATAATTAAAATTATAATTAAAAAAGTGTCAATTTCGTGCACAGTGTAGTTATTGACTTATTTTAAATCCTAAGAGAATTTTAAGATAAATAAATTATTTTAATTAAAAGATTGTACAAACTTTAGTTTCTAAAAAAGCAAAAAACGTTTCTTACCAATACTACTAACGAATTCGTTAGTTACAATTTTTGTTTTTTTTTTTGTATAATGTAGTATTGATTATTTTCAGGACAGATGAAGCTTTTTTCATATTATGCTTCATCCACAGCCAGTCTTAGAAGCAGTTCATTTGAGTTTTGCTCATGGAAAATTGAGTGCAACAATATCATGTTCTCTTCCTCTCTCAGCAAAAACTCAGATTTTCTGAAAGAAAACTTTCATAGAGTGAACCCAGACTAACTTTGTCATTCACAATTAGGTTTCACCCAAAGCAATTGGTTTATTCGATTGCCAGCAGTGCTCGCGGCGAAAGACAATGTCACCTCTCCAAACAAACGTAAGATCTTAGCCACCTCAAGGGACAACGGATTTTGAAATTCGAAATTTTAATACTCTCCCCCTTTTTTTAATTTTAACTTTTTTGGGGTATATATTGAAAAACAAGTTTAAGGTATTTTTATTACACTAGAATAACCCCAAATTAAGGGCATATTTCATTTTATTTTAAGGGCTTTTTTCATTATTTTGGCGCAACATTACATTAAAAAAATTGGGTTACATTGCACAATGAAAAAATAAGAGTGCTATATTCGGCTAAGCCGAATATTATATACCCTTCACAATGACGCGATAATAAAAGTTCTATTAAAGCCGTTCTTAAGATGTACATAAATCTATTTTGTACCGCGCCCATTTATTCAACCCCGCCTACACTAAGTCGGATGTTGTGTATTGGTAACCAAGATGCTTGTACCTTATTTGGAAACTTTGGCTCTTGCCGTTCTCCAGATATACAGAAACCTATAACGTCTTTCTACGGGAGGTGACACGCCCACTCTTTAATCCCGCTCATTTTTTTCAAGGTTGTGCATTGATAACCCAGCTATGTGTATTCAATTTGGAAACATTTTCTCTTAACGTTCTCTAGATATGAATAAATCTATTTTGTGCCACGTCCACTTTTTCACTCCCGTCCATATTTTGTCGGATGTTGTCCAATGATAACCAAGATCCTTGTACCTAATTTGGAGATCTTGGTTCTTGCCGTTCTCCCGATATATAGAAATCTATAATGTCTTTAAGAAACTAACAGAAATCCCAGAATCAGAAACCACTTAAAACCAATAAAAGAGATTTTGTCACATCCAAAAGAGACCGGATGGATGTATGGGTATAGCCCTACTCCTCGATGTTCGCGAATACTCTGAACACTGGTCACAACCTTTGTGGTTGCATTCAATCCAATGCTCGAAAGGATACACCCACTACAGCTTCCAATCGGGATTGGTTTTTTTTGTATCCCGGGATTCGGGATTGAAGAAAATATTTCGGGACCCCGATTTCGGGGAATCGTTGACGACAAAGTAGGAGATATTGTCTTGTAAATTCCGGTATAGAGGAAATTTTCTTGTAAAGGGTGATTTATTATAAGGTTTGATTTTCAATATGCTTTTTTACAGATCACGCGTGACTAATATCAAACTGCTTTGTCAGTTTTGTTCAGTATCGTTTGGTAAGTCATCATGGTAAGGCTAACACCACAACAGCGTCTCCAAATTGTTCAGCTGTATCTCAATGAAAAACCGGTGTTTTTTCGCGAAATTTTGTTCAGTGGTGAATCACATTTCTGCGTCACGCTAATAAACAAAATTGCTGTAATGGGCTGAGCAACCCGAAGAGTACCAAGACCATTACACCCATTAAAAACAACGGTATGGTGTGCTTTATGGGCTGGACGAATCATTGGTCCATATTTCTTCAAAAATGAGGAAAATCAGAATGTTACCGTCCATGGTAACCGTTACCGCACCATGTTTACGGGCTATGTGCTTTGTGAAATTCAACCGCATGGTCTCGGTGAGCTGCAGTTTCAACAAGACGGCGATACGATCCATACAGCTCGTATAACAATGACCTTGTTAAGAAATACTTTTGGTGAGCACTTAATTTCACGTTTTGCTACGGTATATTGGCCACCTAGACCGTGCGATATCACACCTTTGAGCTATTTGCTCTGGGGATAGGTAAAGTCTGAGGTCTTTACAAATAGGTCAGCTACGATTGACGCATTGGAGGCCAACATTACTCGTGTTATTCGAAAGATGCCAGTCGCTATGCTCGAACGAGTCGACCAAAATTTGACCTTCCGAATGGACCACCTCAGACGTAGTCATGAGCAAGCTTTACATGATATAATTTTCAAACAGTAAAAGCCATAAATTGATCGTTTAACCGATAATACAAATTGTATGTGCACTTTCAAATTTATTTGTTTTATTTTACATTTCAAATCAAACCTCACGATGAACCACCCGATATAGTCTTCGACGAAATTTTTCAATTTTTCATATCGAATTGTGGGACCTCGCCGCAATTTTTATGAAGATTTCGTCGACGAGTTATTTTGAGCTGTTTTCACTATGTCTTCTACGACTTACTGTTATCTCGTACCCGTCGTTGAACATGTCTTAAAGCCGTAGCCAAATGGGTAGTTTAAATATAATTTTTCTATTTACCCCTGAAATCCAGATGAAAACGCAAACAAAAACAGATCGCAAACAGAACAGCAGTTTTTTAGTTTTAATGGCTTAAAATGTCTTGTAAGGATACTTTACACTATTACACAAGTCTAACGTATTTTGAAAAATACAACCCTGTCATGATAAGTTGTTATTGTTTTTTTTTTGAAAATTTTCAAACAATAATCATCATTTTTTTTTATTTTTCGAATTTATTCTATGAGCTAAATTTCAGTTATGTATTTTATAAAGCTTTTTGTAATAAATAAATTCGAAAAATAAAAAAAAAAAAAAATTTGGAATATAATAAAGTAGCTTATGAAAAGAAATAATTCCCAGATTCTATTAGTTACAATAGTTGAGTTAAATATGTACATTCAATTTATAAAGTATTACTATCCAGTACACAAAGAATGCTGACGAAGGCCGTAGTGGGCCAGAAAATGCATTACATTCTGCTGGAGTCTAATAATTGTAAATTTTTCTGTACATACAATATACTTCATTGCTATCCAAAGGATAGCGAAGGTAAAATGTAACAGGAAGATACAAGATAATAGTCTGGTAGTGTATAAAGTCATTCCTTAAAATTTAAGGAATAGAACTATTACAAAAAGCTTTATAAAATACATAACTGAAATTTAGCTCATAGGAAAAATTCGAAAAATAAAAAAATGTTGAATATAATAAGGTGGCTTATGAAAAGAAATAATTCCCAGATTCTATTTGTTCAAACAATAATTATATCAGAGATGCATTTGTGTGATAGTGTAAAACGGCCTTTACCAGTATTAAATATTACTTATGATTTCTAAATGTCAGTCAGACGTGTACAAGCACTCGTATGAATGGCACTTAATGATGTACATAATATGTATGTATGTAGGAGTAGGGTATTTGCAAAATATACTTAGACAAAATTTGTCATGGCCTTAAAATAGATCATAATTAACAAAAAAAAAAATTATTAATTAGCACTTTTTTCAACTTCTTTAATTTCTACGAAAAAAAAATGCTATTATTGTATAAGAGGCGTAAACAAAAATCTTTTCTATATAAACTTTTTAATTAAGACACAAAATTGATTAAACAAATTTAGAATTGTTTTTCCATTTGTTTCTAATCTGCGTGCCTTTAAATTTTTTGCCAACTTTATTTTACTGAAATTTCTAAAGCAAACTTTAATGATATAAGTCATTTCTTGTTATTGTTAAAATTTATCTTTATCTTTCTAATTTGTATAGAAAACTTTATGCTCGTTGTTCAACGAAATGTTTTTTGGAATGTTCCTGATTTATTATAAAGTTAAAAACTTCTGCAGAGTAAAAGTAAATTAATTAAAATAAGTTAAACAATCTAAAGAGAGTTAATTGAAATTACTACAAGGCAAAAGTATGTTGAATGTTGTAAGAAAATTTTGCAAGAAAGTGAGGAAATTATACGAGAGTGGAGTAAAAATTCCGTTATTAGTACTTTTCTTAACAATGTAAAATCCTATTTTAGTGAAAATTTCAAATTTTTTAAGAATTTAAATAGTGCAAATTGACCCATTTTTTGAGTTTTGTCTTTTTCCGTGTTAAATAATTTTTTTTTTAATAATAATATATGTCGATATTGGGAGCTTGCTAATCCAAAGATAATCTTTTTAGAAAGTTCTCTTTAAGAGAGTGGAGTTATTTATTTATTAATAGTATGTTATTAGAATTGACAATGGTGCATTAATATGAATTGTTAGATGTACAATAAAATCATCTTTATTACGGTTGTCGTTGTCACCAAGGACCGTGTCGTTTTTAGTAGTAGATTAAAGGAAACCAGTTGTGTGTTACTTTAATCTAAGTATTGTAAAACACCACACAGTCGTTGACGGCAAAGTTTAAACGTAAAATGGGAATGGTGGTAAAAAGGACCACCCTTCTAAGTTTATGTTTCCGATCTGAATTGTTTACCACATTTTGGCGAAAACGTGAACTGCAAATTCAGCGGCAAGACTAAGTGCCACTAGAGCATGGAGAGATTGCAACATTGGACATACTTAGATCCTGTATCACACCTTAGTCAATATTTGATCCTGGTTTCACCGTAATCATTTTGGATAACGTAGCTCAATACGATTACCTATAAATTTCCGCGAATATGATACAGATATACACTAACGGATCTTAAACACTGTATGGTGCCCGTTCTGGCATTTACTTCGAGCAGTTAAACTGGAGCATTTCTTTAAGGCTACCGGATCATTGCATTGTCACTTAGGCGGAGATAATGGCCATCTACAAAGCCGCGGAGCACATCCGGTATGGTGAGATATCTAGCAGGGATATTCTCATAATTACCGATAGTAAAGCGACCAAAAGATCCCTGGAGAATGTGTTTATCATATCGACAATTGTCCTAGAATGCCGGCTGTCTTTGTAGGAGATAGCGAGACATTTAGTGGAAATTCTTAAATGGGTTACGAGAATCGCTGATTCGTTGGCGGATGCAGGCACCACCTCGAATCGGAACGGTTCAACATATGATATAAGTGTTTCACTCCCGAGGAGTAAGCAACTTATTACACACAAATTTCATCTTATTGCCAGTCAGAGATCGTTTTATACCTGTGTGGAAACCAGAAAAATCTGTACCATTTTATATGAAAAAAGGACTTGGCGGGCCTTAAAGCTGCCCAGACTTTACCTCAGGAACCTAAATGCCGTTAAAACTGCCCCCTGCCTCATTGGGAAACACGCCCTAAGACTGGGACTCTCTTACAATGACTTATGCAGAAGTTGCGGCAACGAGGAGGAGGAAGAGTCAACGGAACATTTTCTTACTTAGAGACCTAAGACTCAATCTGTTTGGTTGAAGAACCCTTAAGGGTAATCCACACCTTCATTGAACCAACCGGATGGCTGAGAGAGAATATTAGCAGCCAGGTAACATAGGACTCTAGGGAGACGGTTAAACATGGTTACAAAACGGGAACTAATTGCTGGACCCACGTGAACTGTGCTTGATTACGTATGGCAATGGAACCTAACCTAACCTAGGAATACAATAGCAAGAAGATATAAGGAATTTTCGATTCAAAATAAATGTATCGATTTATATTCGATAAAAAAAATTATTGCTATCAAGAAATTTTTGGTATCGAGCAATTTCCTGTAGAAAATTATTACTTTTGAGAAATGTTCTAGAGATAATTTTTGTTATCGAGAAATTTTTATATAAGAAATCATTGCTATCGAGAAACTTTTATATAGAAATATTGCTAACGAGAAGTTTCATATTAAAAATTATTGCTAAAGAAAATGTTTCTTTAGAAAATGTTGTCTTTCGAGAAATTTTCTATAAACAATTATGTATTAGTATCGAAACATTTGTATAGAAAATTTCTGGAAAGCCAATACTTTCTTTAGAAAATTTCATGTAATTTTTTTAAACATCAATATCGAGAAATTTCTATGAAAAATATTTTGCTATTGAGAAATTTTTTTATAAGAAATTATGGCTATCGAAAAATTTTGTACATACAATTATTGGAATCGATAAATTTTCTATCAAAAATTATTGCATTTCAGAACTTTTTTATAGAAAATTTTATGTTCGAGAGATTTTTTTTAAGAAAATCATCCCAACCAAAAATCCGCAATAAAATTTCGCTAGGTCCCCGGCTTGTCTGTTTTTTCAACAAGCACAGTGTAATTATTATTATTATTTTTTAATGAGATTGATGTTTTAAAATTAAATTAATTATCTCCTTTATGTATATTTGCAAAAAAAAGTATATATTCATTTAGTAAAAAGTATCAAAAAAGTGGCAAGATTTACAAAAAGCACCACATTTGGGTGCATTTTGTTAAAGGTGCAAAATAGTATCCAAGCAGTCGAAAAGTGGCAAATTGCTACTTTAGTAGCACCAACGGTAACGCTGATCGATATATTTTCAATACAAAACTATTGCTATTGCCTAAACTAACTTTGTTTTCTAACCGCCGATTTCAAGAAGTCGAATGGACGCTTTCTTTCGCACAAATACATTTAAAACAAAAACAAATTTCTGAGAATGTAGTTGTGCGAAAGAAAGCGTTCTTTCGACTTCGTGAAATTGGCAGTAAATTCCCAGTAAAAAATTTTCTTATTTTGCGAAGCACTAATGGTACATTTTGAAAAGTAAGCACACATTTATGCGCTACGAAATAAAACATGCAGAGATGCAGTAAAATAAGTGAACGAATTCTTAATAAAATAAAAAGAAATATATAAAATTTAAAGAGCCACGAAATTCCCTTACTACGAAGCAGGTTTGTAAGGGAGCATATTAAAGAATAACGGTAACAAAAAATTCAGTGTGCAAAGCTCACCAATTTTTATATGTGTTGAATATAGAGCTTTCTGTGTCGAAAATGTATTGCTTCAAAGTGGGAACTCGCCATATAAAATTCATGTCTTCCGTAAGCGATATGGTAAGCGAAATTTTAACGTTTCTCCCCTACAAACCTGCTTCGTTGGAAGCTCCATTTCTTACTGGGTGTTTGTTTAAATATTTCTATTGTAGCATTTAAATATAGTAGTACATTTTTTTTTAACAAATAGTAGAGAAATAGAGAAATAAAATGTAATTATATTTTTTTCTATCAATATTTATTCAACCAAAATTTAATTGACATTTTTTAGTTGTCTGGTTATTCCTCGTGTAACTAATAGATTTATAATAAAACTAATACAATATTTTATGCTCGAGTTAATGAAATAATTGGGGGATTCAAACGATATGCTATCAGGTTATATAGTCATAATATTCTAATGTTTTACCATAGTTTAAAGAAATTGTTATTGTGTTTCAAACAAAAAAGGTCATAAAATAAAAAGACTTTTTATGCTGTGTTAACTGTTTTTTTATAACTACAGAATAAATCTAAATGGGGGGTTGTTCACAGCAGTCATATTTTACATATTATTATTTTAAGGCATACTTATGTATTTATGCCTACCGTTTGGATCCCCCAAATACATTTAACAGCAACAAACAACAATAATTACAATTAAATAAACAAATAAATTTAGACTAAGCCAATTTAAAACAGAATTCAACAAAAAAAAAAAAAAAAAAAAAAAAAGGAAAGTACAACACCCACAAAAGTATAGCGTATAAATAAATTTCAAATAAAATTAAATTAATTGTAAATGAAATCAAATGAAAAACATTTGTTTTTAAATACAAAATAAAATGAAATGCCTTCTTTAATTTTCATGCCAACAATAAGTGGCAACAAATTGTTGTTACAGCTGCTGGTCTAAAAGCTCTTTAATTCTTTTAAAATCGGTTGTATGAAAATTTACATACCCAACAGTAAAATTGATAAAAAAAAATCAAGATTTTTACTTTCATTTAATAAATACAATATTAATGATGGGCTTTCAAAAATAAACTTAATTATTTTTATAGAAACTTGTTTCATACTAGTTAAAAAGGGTAAATATATGGGGACAGTTGTGGAAAAGATTAACATGAGCACCAGTCATATGGCCCTATCACATGGTGGATGGCAGCCAAATTGGTGACAAACAATGCGTTTACCAACCGCCCCTCAAGGGTGAAAGGCACCATTCACACCATGCAGCAATAGAATGCCTAATCAGGAAAGAATATACACCCTCCCCTTGTTTATGATCTAGAGCTATGTAACCTCCACTCCCTTTGGAAAATCCCAGCAGCTTCTGTTGAGAAAGATCACTCCCTCAGGCCGAAGTTTTCCAAAAGTAGTGAAATATAAAACATTAAGTGCGATTGAAGGGTTTCCCTTCCCAAGACTTTGGGTAGCAAACTATAACCACCACGTGATCCACGAAAGAATTCTGGCAGCGGACAGACGAAACACCCGCAAAGACAATCTCCCTAAAACACAGGAAGCATTACTCGCAAGAAGCCTACTAACGGCCTCAAACAATAGTCAGGGGACTTCTGACTCCCGTGGTACCAGATATGATCCATGGTCAGCCGCGATGACAAGAAATCGTAAATATCTCTTTAGATCTGTCAATTTTGGATTTTTTCCGAATCCCAGCTATTGACTTCACCCGATCATGCTACGGAAGCTGCAACACCAAAAGGTGAACTATTCATAAGATGATCACTACACCCCCAGGGGGAATTCTGGCGCCAAAAAAAACTTAATGCCCTCTAAATCTACCTTATAGGCTGTGTTATAGGTTCAATTTAACCGATTAAAACAATTTACCGCCACCATGAAAATACCGTATAAATATCGTGATATGAAAAAGAGAATGATTTGAAAAAATTTCTTGTTAAATAGTACGATTCTGTATATAAAAAAAAAAAAAAAAAAAAAAACGAAGAAATAAGAATAAATTTAAATAAAATAAAAATGGACACAAATGACAGCAACAACAACAAATAATTGAAATAAATGTGTTGTTAAGAAAACAACATAAAAACCGATATGAAAACCCCAAATTCAACACAAAAAGTGACAGATAAATAAAATTTAAGAGGGAGGGCGTATTTTAAACGGATTAAATATTTTTGTTGTTGCGCTGTTTCTTTCTTACAATTTTGTTCGTTACAAAAGCAAAAATTACTCTAACCATGAGAGTATTTAAAAAAAAAGAAACGAAAATAAAAGTTGGCAAAAAGTCCAACAATTCTATTTGGCCACATTAGTACACCTGTATTCATGTCAAGGTTAAGTTAATGAAACCGAAAATAAACTCAGAGTATTACGAAAATATAAAATTCTATTTTACAATTATTTTGTTTATTTTAATATTGTCAAATTGTTTGAAACCTTTTCATTGTAATATTGTTGGGGTTAAAAAAAAATATAATAGACTTAGTAGAAATATGTAAATACTTTGAAAGGAATTCATTAAATGGCCTTGAATATGAAGGCAACTTAATTGGCGGCTCACTAGAATTATAGACAAGTTTAACGTAGATTTTCTTTTTGCACATATATAAAGGAAAAATTAAGGCAATTAAGAAACTTCCTATAGAATTTAAAAAAAAATTCAGAGTTTATCTTTAGAAAAATATTGTAATACCACCGAAAGATTTCAATAAGAAAACTATTGTAATTTAAGCAAGTGATTTTATTTATTACCCGCAAGAAATGTTTTGAGATAAATATTGTAATACAAGCGAGAGATTATTTAAAAAAACTAATAATAACGAAATTTTTTTTTTAGAAAATTAATAAACGAGAAAATCTCTATAGAAAACTGATGGCAGCGTGAAATATTCTACACTCAAAATATTATGTAGGTTAATCCCACAGAAAATTCATTTCAAACAACTACCAATTTATTTAAAAAACGGATCATTTCAATTTATTTAAAATAAATGAATTTGACATAAATTTTTGAATTTATTTTTTTTTTAACAGAATATTCCATAAAATTAAACAGTTATTGCTTTAAAAAATATAATTTAACTGAAAAAAAATTAAACTACATAACAAGATAAGTATGGAAAAACAGTATTTTTTGTTAGTTTGTTTTTTGAATAACAGACATAAAATTTAAAAAATAAATGGATTCGTAAAATAACTATATTTTCATTAAATTTTAACAGTACGGAAAACGAATTTAATAACCTACAATCAGTTACTGTAATAATTTTATGAGTGTACAGAAAACTAATAGCAGCAAGAAATCGAGAGGTTTAATTGGAAAATTAATACCAGGAAAAGATTTATTTAGAAAAAAATACCAGCGAGAAATTGTGTAAAGAAAAGAAATTACAACGAGAAAAGGAGAGGTTTTGTTAGGAAAGCGAAAGATTTTATTTTAAAAGAAATACGAGTGAGAAATTATCTATGGAAAAATAATAACAGCGATACATTTTCTATAGAAAAATAATAGCAGCGATACATTTTCTATAGAAAATAAGTGGAAGTGAGAAATTTTCTACAGAAAAGTGTTGGCAGCGAGAATTTCTTAATAAAAAAATTAATAAAAGCGTAAAATTTTTAACATAAAATAAATAGCGATACATCGAGAAATTTTTTTTGGGAAAATTAATACAGCAAGAAATTTTATTTAATAGCAGTCATATATTTTCTTTGAAGTTTTCTAAAAAAAAATTTTCTATAGAAACTTTATCGCTGTCGAAGTTTTCTATAAAAAAATTAATGATAACGAGAAATTTTATATAAATATTTAATTGCGGTAAGAAATTGTTTAAAGAAAATTAAAAGCAGCGAGAACTAAAGAGATTTTCTTTGGAAAATCAACACTAGAAGATTTGATTTAGAAATTTAGACAAGCAAGAAATGTTTTGAGATAAATATTGTACCACAAGCAAGAGATTGTTATAAAAAACATAATAATATTCGCGACAGGTTTTTTTTTTTTTAGAAATTTAGGGCCAACGAGAAAATTTCTACAGAAAATTAATGGCAGCGTGTAATTTTATATAGAAATAGCAGCGAGAAAGCGAGAGCTTTCATTGGAAAATTAATACCAGGAAAAGATTTTATTAAGAAAATAAAACCAGCGAGAGAATGTTTTAAAAGAAATGGCAACGGGAAATCGAGAGATTCTGTCAGGAAAGCGAAAGATTTTAGTTTAAAATAATACCAGCGCGAAATTTTCTATAGAAAATAATGGCAGCGATACATTTTCTATTTAAAATAAATGGTAGCGAGAAATTGTCTATAGAAAAGCATTGGCACTGAGAAATATTTTTATACAAAAATTAATAAAGCAACAGATTCTAAAAAAATTAATTAAATATAAAATTTTTTTTTTTTTTTTTTGGGAAAATTAATATTAGCAAGAAATTTTATTTTGAAAATTAATACCAGGAAGAAATTTTGTATAAAAAATTAATAGCAGTAATAATACATTTTCCGAGAGAAAATAAATGGCAGCGATACATTTTCTATAGAAAGTTATTGGCAGCAAAAAGTTTCCTTAAAAAAATAATGACAAGGACAAGCAAGAAGGACAGCAAGAAATTGTTTAAAGAAAACTAATCGCAGCGAGAAACCGAGAGCTTTTTTTTTTTTGAAAATTAACACTAGTGAGAGATTTTATTTTGAACATCTACACCAGGGAGAAAGCTTTTATAGAAAATAAATGGCAGCGAGAAATTTGCTATATTAAAGCATTGGCTACAGGAAATTAAAAAAAAAAAAAAAAAAAAAAAATTTATTATAACAGCGAGAAATTTTTAACCAAATTATTGGCAGTGAGAAATCCAGATGTTTCATTTCGTGAATTATCATTAGCGAGAGATTTTATTAAAAAAATTTATAGCAGGAAAACATTTTCCATTGAGAACAATAGCAGCGGTACATTTTATAAAAAAATGAATTGCAGCGAGAAAATTTCCACAAAAAAAAAAATGAAGCCAGAAAATGTCTATAGAAACTTTACAGAAAATTATTAATAGCGAGAAATTTTATTTGAAAATTAATGATACCCGAATATTTCTCTTACTGCAGTCGCCAGGTTATTTATCATTTCACGCATATTGACAATTTTATTGTAAAATCAATTTACTATAAAATTCAAGTTTTATTTTACTCAAAATAAAAATAATATTCTTTAATTTGAAATTATGTATGCATACATATAAAGATTACTAAACTATTTCAAATCTGTAGAAAATGCCTCTGCTTTGAATTCTTTAGGCCATTATTATTCTGTGTAAAATTGCATTATTAACGTTTTCATAGAATTTATGTAAAATATGTGTTTATTTTTAAAGATCATTGACATTGCGCTACTTTTCGAAATACATTTGTTTCACGATGAAAATAAAATACAACATAATTAACGTTAAGAAAATAAAATGGATGAAATGATATTTGAGAGCAAAGACGACTTTGTTGTGTACCTTTTACAATATACGACAAAACAGTGTCGATTTAAAAGATATAAATTCTTGTTAGCATTATGCATCCTTCACCACAGATGAAAAGGATTTCTATCAGTTTGTCATTCCTTTTGTAATTTCTACAATATAGATCTTAAACCCTATTAAGTATTTATAGTCTGGATTATTATAAGTAGCGGAGTTGATTAAACGATGTCCGTCCATCCGTGTTTAGGTTGAAATGGATTTTCCAAAAGCCCCAGGTATGATGGGGACTAGGATGTTATCTATTTATATAGTATATTGTCCCGAACTGTTTGCTATAGAATTTTAGCCAGTTCGGTCCGCAAAAATCGCGACGGCCTCCAATTTTTACCCATAAACCTACACATTTTTAAGTGTCCTTATGATCTATGGACTTTATATTTTTACTTTCACCCTAAATGAACACAGTAGAACACTTGTAGTGTAAGCGAAATTGGTTATAAATTACCTTGTTATAGACAAAGAACTCCTTTCTTCTTCAAATAATGGTCCGGGCACAATTGCGCCCATACCATACCCAATAAAAAATGTTTCTTATTAATGCGCTATGCAATCAGACATATAGAGATGCAGTAAGTTAAGTAAACGAATTTTTAATAAATTAAAAAAAAATATATAACATTTTAAGGGCCACGACATTCCCTTACTGCGAAGCAGGTTTGTAGGGGAGCATATTAAAGAATAACGGTAAAAAATGCAGTATGCGAAGCTGATCGTTACATTCACCAATTTTTATATGCGCTGAATAAAGCGCTTTCTGGCTCAAAAATTTATTGCTTCAAAGTGGGAACTCGACTAAAATTCATATCTTCCGTAAGCGATATGGTAATCGAAACTTTTACGTTTCTCCCTTGAAACCCTGCTTCGTTGAAAGCTCATTTTTTTTATTGGGTATGTGCTAGGAGGGTCAAATTAGGAGTGGATATTTCTTCAATATAAAGGGATTATTAACATACAAAAGTCCTACAGAATTTAGCCTATTTGATTAAATTTACATATATGAGATTGGTTTAATTTTAAAAATTAGTCAAATTGACCTATTTTTTCATCTAGATAAATTCGGGACCGAAAGAAAGAAAGAGCTTCAGTGTTTAATTTAAGGTTATATGTTCTTTCTACAAACGATTTAAAATCTTTTTTCTCGAAGCTATTTATTTTTAAAGAACTAGTTTTAAGAGCATTATTTAAAAAAAAAATCTAAAGAAAATTTCTTAATTTCTTTAAGTTTGTAACTTTCGTTAATCTACCCTGTCGGATTTTTATTAGCTGGTTCCACATATAGTTGACTTTTTGCTAACTAATTTACAAGTGACTTCTAAACTAACTCATAAATGATGCAGTTGTGAATCAATTGTTTTTTGTATGACTGTCTTTTTCTCGATAAGTATTGAACTAACTTTTAGCTAACTCGAAATTTATACAGAGATTAGTGAGTTATTTTTGTACAACTCACTTCTTCTCGATAATTGTTGAACTAGCGTTTGGCTAACTCAAAGCTGATGTAATGGACTTTGTTAAAAATCGATTTGCTTGTTTTTTTGTATGTATATATAGAATGTTCCTGTCGGAAATGAAGTTAACTTATAACTAGGTAGGAAAATAGGTAGAAAAGCTGGTGTGAAATCTCCTTCACACCTTCACCCAGAGATCAATATGATCCATTGTGACGCCTTGTTTAGATGTAGACAGATGAATAGTAGGTGAAATTAATAGCGAAAGCATAAGAAAAGATAAAAATGATAGATAAGAACAGAATATATCGGACCAAACCCGAGAAAAACCCTATTCAACACATATTCGCCCTACGTGCGACTAGCACCCAGTCTCCTGCCACGCAATCAGGCCATCGCCATTACGAATCCTATCAGACTCTCGAGACCACAGGCCGAGACATCCCCTAATTCGCCTAGGAATCTGCTCCCCAGCCACCTCAGCCTGCTGCCCTGTAGCCTGGGACAGTGGCACAGAATGTGCTCAACTGTCTCTAATTCCTCCAGGTCATCACAGAAACCGCACATATCCGACAAGTCGGAACCCATCCCGACAAATCGGATCCCATCCTCATCGCCATCCTGCCTATCATGCAGTGGCCCGTGATAATTCCTATCATGGTCCTAACGCAGACCCTACTCCTGGCCAGCAGCGACCCCTAGTCGGACTTCCTAAGCACCGGCCACAGCGTCCGTGATACCCAGCAGTCCGTTCGGTCCACCCAGGCCCGATTGGTCGCGTCCAGAATCCATTCCCTGATCCTTCCAAAATTGAAGCCTATTGGAGGCCTAACCGCCCCATACAGTTAGGATCCTCTATCTCTGAGCCCTGTCTCGCTTACTCATCAACCACCTCATTGCCGTTTATGTTGCAGTGACCCGGCACCACCTTAACACATACCCTCCTAAGGCTCCCTCGACGCCCATAAGAGCCGCCTGGCTGTCCACGTATATAGTGACCTCCGAGCCTCTATCAATGTTGTCCCTCATCAGTTCAACGGCCTTCAAGAACCCCAAAACCTCCGTCTGAAAAACCCTGCAGTCGTCAAGAAATCTGTATGACAATCTGATGTACAGATCCTCTATGTAGACTCCCGCACCCGTGCCTCTCATCATCGAGCCATCAGTGAAAATATTAAATTCATTAAGGCCCTAATCATGTACAACGCAGCGCAACGCCAAACAATAACATTGAAAGCACAAACAATGTCATAAATATTTTGTAATTTTGTTGTTGCTTTCAACAGAAATTCATGTACCGTTTTAAAATTTTCAACGACACAAGCTATGGAGCGTTTGAAATTTTAAAACGCAATGTGAATTTCTGTAGAAAGCAACAACAAAATTACAAAATATTTATGACATTGTTTGTGCTTTCAATGTTATTCTTTGGCGTTGCGTTAGTTCTGTGGCGTTGCGCTGCGTTGTACATGATTAGGGCGTAAATAATTTGCTCCTACCTGACCAACTCTCCCTAGAAGGCATTATTACCTCCTAACTTAAAACTAACAAATGGTTCATTAAAAAAGAGTCACCACTGACTTAAAATATAGCTCGTTTTCTTAAAAAAGTTTCATTTGATTTTTCTACAGAGTGTACTCAAAACGAGTCAGTACTCACTCACTCTGCATAAGTTTCAACTAACCACAAGTTAGCTCAAAAAAAAATATATATATATATAGATAAATTAACGTATTTTTGCTGTTTTAAGGTCTAATCTAAACACTATCCCAGAGGACCAGAGAGAGAATATTATTATTAAATTACCCGTTACACTAATGTTTTGTTTCACTTTACAAAGTGAGTGAGTACTGACTCGTTCTGAAGACACTGTAGTAAAATCAAATGAAACTTTTTAAAGAAAACGAGCTAGATTTTGAGTCAGTGGTCACTCTTTTTTAATGGACAATTACTTGGTTTTAAGTTAACTTCATTTCCGACAGGGTACATACTGTATAAACATACACACATCCATGTATGTACACATGTTCATGCATATTTAAATGTTGCAAACTCTATATCCAACTTAAACGAATGTTTTGTGAAACGTGTAGTCTTGTAAAATGGTATTGTTGATGCTCTATAAAGATTTGTGCTGCTACAATGAAAATAGCAAGTTTGTTGGTCCAAAGTATTCGAAATATTCTGATACGTTTGTTCTGTGGTTATATTTTTAATATTGCTGCGTAAAATTTTTTTTTGTTTTGCTCAATATGTATAAAAATAATTGTGACTAATTGTAGACATTAATGACGGATTTTCCAAACCAATTAGAAAATTTAAGAACAAAAATTAGATTTTATTTTGACACAAAACATTATACAAAAGAATCGCGAAAAAGTTAACCAAAAATGTCCAAGGGTAATTAACTTTTTCGAAATATGTATTAACTTTTCTGAGCAGTTTCAAATTTGAAAATAAAACAATAATAGACATACGTTTTCCGAAAATAGCACACTTAATTTTAATAAATGACTTAGTTTTCATCATTACAGCTGTTTTAAGTTATTATTTATATATTGGGTGATCCATTTCGCGGTTCCCTACTTTTTTAAAGAAAAAAATACAGAAAATTCAAATTTAATGGGGAATGTTTATTATCATTTGAAAGAACATTCTTTGGCATTTATTTTTTGAAGATGCTGTCTATCAAATGTTGGTCGTTGCTACGTCGCAGATGGTCCATCCGTTGAGTCCGATTTTCGATGACTCGTTCGAGCAATTTCGACTGGTAGCTGGCGAATGACACACGTGATGTTTTCCTCCAAGGCCTGAATCGAAGCGGGTTTGTCCGCATAAGCTTTAGACTTTACATATCCCCACAGGAAAAAGTCTAACATTGTGATATCACACGATCTTGGTGGCCAATCGACCGGCCGAAAACGTGAAATTATTTGCTCACCGAAGTGTTCTCTCAATAAATCCATTGATTGATGCGATGTGTGGGAAGTGGCGCCGTCTTGCTGAAACCAAATGTCCCCGAGATCACGAGCTTTAATTTCAGGCATCAAATAGTCGGTTATCAGGGCACGATAACGGTCGCCATTGACGGTTACGTTCGCACCGGCATCATTTTTAAAGAAATATGGACCAATGATTCCACCGGCCTACAAACCACACCAAACCGTTGTTTTTTTGGATGAAGTGGCAGTTCTTGAATCTCTTCAGGTTGCTCTTCACCCCAAATGCGGCAATTTTGATTGTTTACATACCCATTGAGCCAGAAATGGGCCTCATCGCTGAACAAAATTTGCCACGAAAACATCGGATCTTCTTGGAACTTTTCAAGAGCCCATAGAGCGAAGCGATCTTAGCAAGGCGTTAGTCTTTCCATTATGAAATGCCAAACAATACTAAGCAAAAATAACATAACAGCATGACACGACTCACACGTAATCTGTCAAAAAAGGCTGTTGAAAAAGTATCTCAACTTGAATCACCCTATACAATCACCCGTGTATCACATATTAAAGGTGCTTGAAAGGAAATCTTCACAAATTTCGAATTCCATGTCTTTTCTTAAAATTTGCAAGCGATCCATAACTGACATTTTATATTTTAAGTTGAAGTAGGCCAAACTCGTGCTTCGCTCTTGATATTAATTATACAAACATGGTTCAAGATCAGCATATTTTGTGGTCACAGCCCCAAAAATGTCATGGAACGGAGATTCCTGGGTTTTCTCTTACCGCACGGGCATTCACGGCTTTTTAAATTTCTTTTGGCATTTTTGAATAAAGCCAGCCTGCATCATATGCCAATTTATGCAAAGCACATACTTTTCGGAAAACCTTGAAAAATATGGAAATGCACATTTTTCATGCAAAAACATTAAAAACTTGCCCTGGTTATAACGAAATTACTATAGGCTAGATTTTCATCGGAATTTTTGAACTAGGAAGAAATAAAAAGGTTAAAAAAGGCTAAACTGGAAACGATTTTTGTTTTGTTTTGTGAAGCAGGCAGCCCTTCATCCTTAATCTATAGCGACGTCGGCATCCCACAGAAATGTACATTTTGCCTTTAATAGGGTAAAAATGGCTAAAAGGGGAAATTTGGGGTACTTCGTAATCAACCCCATTAGGTCTGCAAAATTTTTAAACTTAATTTATTTTTATGCTTAAACTTTTACTAGGAACAACAAACATTTGAAAATTTTTAACTTAAAGAGCCGCAACAGCTCAAACACCTCTTTTTTTTCAATAATTTTGGGTTCCTAAATCAACAATTTTTTGTAAAAATTTCTATGACTACGTCAAAAAAAAAGTCCATTTTCAATGTTGTCCTTTCGGAGGACAAAAATGGCTTAAAAGGAAAATTTTGGTTACTAATATAACTAACGACATAGATTAAAAGTTCATGGCAGTTTAACCCCGGTCAACGCCGGTTTTTAACAGCTCGTCGATTCATTCACCGTTTATTTGAATTGGTTGATCGGTTATTTCATATCGCATATGATAAGCAAAAACTTTAATCATTTGGGTTCTTCACGAAAATAAATTTACGAAAATATATTTTGTTGTTGTGACTATAACTATATAACCATATAACCTGATAACCAGCCTTCCGTGAACAACCCAATTATCTATCTAGCTTTCATCAATGGCATGTGTACTAAATCCCAACATTGTGTTGTTGTAAGCGTTTGTTCTCATTTTGACACCATATCGTTCTTATTTCAACAACATGTTATTTTCATTTTAAAAACACAACGATATTATAGTGTTACCATTTTTTAGTGTTAGCATTTTGAAAACAAATATTTCATTTAATTACTTATTTATTTAAATTGAAACACTTAATATATTTACATACAGTAAAATATTACCAACTTCGTAGTTCAATAATCGAAAGTTTCAATACCACTTTTTCTACTTAGTGACAATTAAAGTTGATTCAACATGATTATAGTATTTTTGAATTTTACCACGAAGCTCTGAATTATTTTTTGGTGTCTACACAGAAAAAAATTATTAAATTTCTCCAATCATCAAATTTATACCATATTCATAATATCAAGCAAACAATTTGTTGATTTTGCACCTTTTACCAAAATGATTATATTGATTACTAAAAATTATAAAATTTTGAATATTTTTTTCCAATAAATTATATTTTTAATTTCAATTAAAAAAATGCTCAAAAAAACTTTGCCATTTCAAACAATGTGTTAATTTATTTAAATAAATATTGACATTTCCCAACAACAATTCTACATGTTTAAATTATTTTATTTTTACCGAAAAAAGTCAATAAAGATTTTTTGTTATTTCATTAAAATTTTAATTGAAAATTTTTTTTAAAACAAATAAAATGTTAATTAAATCAAAATTAAATTTTTAATTTTCTTTCAACTAAAAAAATAATTGATTCAATTATCACATTTATTAAATTTAAAAACTTTTTAAACCATTTTTTTAATTGATAAAAAACTTTTTTCTGTGTACTATTTTTTTTCTGTGTATTATTTTTTTTAATAACATTTTTTTTTTTAAAAAACCCCCCGTACAAAAATTCTTTTCCATCTCAAGGGAAAAATAACTTTTTCGCTTGTATTTCACTTAATAATTTAATTTTTGTCAAATTTGAAGCCACTTAAAAAATATTTGGTTGATTTTTGTTTAATAGCCCGTACTTATAGACAATTGACAAAAATAAAACTACAAAAATATAAAACGAGGCGGGATGTTGTTGATTTTTTTTATTTGACAATAAGATGTTTTTAATTTGACAACATAATATTTATAATTTGACAAAAATATGTTCTCAGCTTAATTACAGGGTGTTATCAATTCGCCAACTTTTGGTATATTTTTATTTTTTCGTTGCAAGTTTGACAGAAATTTGTTCTTGATTTGACAACGTGTGATGTGCTTTCTTTTTCTTTCCGAGTTGACATCGTTATGCTATAAAACAAACAACAGATTTTGTGGAAAATGTTGACAACGCTCCATTTTAATTTTTAATACAATCTGTTGACATTTTTAAAAGGTTTTTTTACACTGAGTAGGTTTTAACACGCAATCGTTTTCTTTCAGTGATAACATATTTTATTTTGTTTACTTTTGTTTATGAGGACCCACGCTTTAGAAAAAATTTCCTATTGGGTGTTTTTTTTTCTTATTTTTTGTCTGAATTAATTAATTATTTTTTCTTTTGTTATGAAAATTTTGTATATAAATCATTATTGTTTATTTTTTTATTTATTAAAAATATTTAAAAAATTTTCTGTTTAACAATTTATGGCATTTGTTTATTTTATAATTTTATTACTAAGAATTTGTTTGTTGGTTTTCAAATACATGCCGCCGTATGCATTCAAAGGTTTATTGCGTAGATTTGCAATCTGTCTATCAAAATAGTCCGGAGGCCACTTAAATTTTTCGATTTCTTCGTTGCACATAAACTGTAAAGATTTACAGAATTTTTCCGGATACGGTAGATATTCTGCGAAAAAAATGTGAATGACATGGAAGAGATAATTGAGAAAGAAATGTAGACAATTTGTTCAGTCATTAAAAATATTTAGGAAGTTACACGAAAGGCTCAGAATTATAGCATACATATGAACTGAATCTAAGTTCATTGTTCTTAAAACTGGAGGTCCACACCACGCGTATAATGCGTTTATGCATCTGTCAAAAATTTTCAAGCGTAAAATTGTATTGACAATTCATATATACGTATTGAACGCATGAAGTAGGTTTACTTTACACTTTCGCATGCGTTGAAAAAGTATCAGACGCGTGCTGTGCACCTCTTCCGCTTTAGTTATTGCGTTATCATTTTGCAAACCTTTCAACTACATTTTATATCGTATTCACTCTCACCCTTTTCATTTTCACATGCAGCTATTTCCATACCACAATTCGTTTTAAAATGTTTAAAACACGTTCTTTCGGTATCGAGATAACACTGATCCTCCACATTAATCTCACACTCAATTTCAATATGATCCCTACATTTGCTGGCCATACTGGAAGGGATCCACAGGAATACAAACACTAAGGGATGGTTTTTTGCTTTTAAGACATTTTTGGTTTAAAATTTATTTATCGTACCTAAAAAATTATTTCTACTGAACAACATTTTGGTTTTAGCTTTAATATCAGACTAATTTCTTATTTTACTTTGTACTCTTCTAATACTTTCTTTTTTTTAAATTCTTGTTTGTTCTCAAAACAGCCGCACATGTCGTTTGGTCGTTACTCTGTTTAATTTTTTTTAAATTTTAAAACAATTTCTAGTCATTTCCTTAAATGCACTTTTAGGAAAAAAAAGATGCAAATGTTATATTTTTTGCTGTTTGCAAAATGTTTATGCAGTATTTATTAATATTTATTTAATAACAAACAATTGTTTATTTTGTTTTTTATTTAAATTCACATTTCTGTCTACGAAAGATTTCTGTTTCCAATTTTTTTATTCTTCTTAAATACGAGAACTAAATATGGAATGAGTTTAGATTTTCTGTTTTTTTTTTTTTTTTTGTTATAAATAGGGCAAGTTTTTCAAGCTTTTGGCTTTAGAAATTAAAATTTTGCATTATTTGCAAGTGGCTTTTGAGAAATGTATTATTGCATATAAGTGTATATTTGATTATATGATCTCTAATATAAAGTGTTAATTCGATATATTCTACTGATCTGTTTGATATTTTTAATTTATGACTTAAAAAAAATCAATTTCGATATTTTAATCAGGCTTAATAAGTTCATTGAATTTAATTTTCATTTTTTTTTCACGGTTTTCACGGACAGGTTGCCCTGACTAGTTTCGATTGAAACCACACAATCTCGAGAACCTCTGAAGAGATTGTGTGGTTACAATCGAAACTAGTCAGGGCAACCTGTCCGTGAAAATCTGGGTTCAATTTCCAGAAGAATGAAGATTATCAATAATTTTTAGTTCATTTCATGTTGTAAAATTTCTTTCTTCATAAAAAAAAAATTATTTAATGAAAATTAAATTCAATGAACTTAAACCTGATTAAAATATCGAAATTTGGATTAAAAACCATTAACAGTTCAATAAAATAACCACAATACTAATTAAAAATCAATTTCTTTATTTTTAGTGAACACACAAATTAAACATTTTTTTTAAAATAAAACTATTTTTAGCGCGAAATTCTTTTAAGTACATCTTAATTTAAGCCATGTTATCCTTTAGGGCAACCATAAAACGTGAGATCATTCTGTAATAAGAGAACCACAGCCATTGAATGGTTGCCTTCGACCATGATAGAGTTAGTAATAACCATATATATTTACCAATAATTATAGTATGGTTTTTTATCTACCATAAAAAAGTAAAAGTTTTTTTTTGCATATTTGTTTTAAGCTTTTTTGGTTTTATAGATATTTTTTATATCTATAAAAACTTACCCTGATTATAAAATTCTTTGTTTGCATTTGGATTTTGTTGTTGCTTTTTTTATAACAAATACAGATAGATTAATTTCTAGTGCAGTCAGTATTTTTCAGTAGTTCTAGTAGGAATTTAAATTTAAAACATTCATAGGGGCAAATATTATTTGGTATAAAATTGATAAAAAAAAATATATTTCAAACAAAAAAGTCCCTTAAATGCACAAAATGCACGGAACGAAATAACCTATATATATATGTATATATATATGGTCTTACCGCTTAAGTACCATCATTTTAAATTTTTGTTTCTTTAATAAATTAATTTATTGGCAAAACTTGCATCATCTCCTTAAATGTCATGGTCACATAAGGTACCGTTAAGATTTTATAGCAAAAACAATTTTGGAAATATAATAGGAAAATACCTTCTCCTGTAAAATTGTGTTTTTGTCGATTAACCTTTTTTGCGGTAAGGGCTCGATATAAATATCGTCACCTTAAATGAAAAAGGGCATTAGAACAAAAAATTCGAAATACTTGTTTTTGATTGATTTTTATTCGTTTTATTAAGCTACATGTTCACAAATCCTGCGATCAAAAATGGCGAATTTATTAAAGAAATTCAAGCGCTAAGTAAACCTTGTCTTTATTGATTTTGTAAAGTTTTTTGCTTCTCCTGTAAAGTGTTCTTACTCCCTTTTGACGATATATATCGCTCATTTGCTGCAACGTCGTCATAACTCAAAGAAATACATTTCGAAATAAACGGGGTTAAGGTTTTTAATTTGCTCGCACCCCTTTGAAAAAATAGCGACATATTCTCTTCAAACGGGAAAATTTTAAACAATATAAAGATGAATTTTAAACACAATATAAAGAAAAACTTAGCGAATAATTCTGCATCAATAACAACAAAACTTTATTTTTTGAGTTATGACGACGTTGCAGCAAATGAGTGGTAAATAAAATAATAACGTTACTATCTGACTGACTGATTCATCATCGCAAATCATAAACGCCTGAAGCTGAAAAGCTTAAAAATTTGGACCGCAGGTTGGTCTCTCGCCAAATCTATCCACCAAGATTTTTGAAAATTTGTAATGTTTACACGCAGAGAAAAACATGTTTTTTGGTCTTTGAGGTGACCATGTTTAAACATTTTTAAAGAAAATTTTAAACATGGTATGTTTTTTTTATTTAAAAATAGATTTGTTTGAGGTGACCATATTTAAACATATTTTTTCTCTGGGTGTAGTGGGTAAAAAAGGGTTACAAAAAATTAAAAAATTATCGTTGTTATCCAATAAAAAATGGAGCTTCCAACGAAGCAGGTTTGTAAGGGAGAAACGTAAAAGTTTCGCTTACCATATCGCTTACGGATGACATGAATTTTGTATGGCGAGTTCCCACTTTGAAGCAATACATTTTTGGCTCAAAAAGCGCTTTATTCAGCGCAAATATAAAAAAATTAGTGAACGTAACGATCAGCTTTGCACTGCATTTTTTATTACCGTTATTCTTTTATATGCTCCCTTACAAACCTGCCTCGTAGTAAGGGAATGTCGTGGCTCTTAAAATTCTATATATTTCTTTTTAAATTTATTAAGAATTCGTTCACTTACTTTACTGCATCTCTGCATGTTTTATTTCGTAGCGCATAAATGTGTGCTTACTTTTCAAAATGTACCATTAGTGCTTCGCAAAATAAGAAAATTTTTTACTGGGTATTTACTGCCAATTTCACGAAGTCGAAAGGACGCTTTCTTTTGCACAACTACATTCTCAGAAATTTGTTTTTGTTTCAAATGTATTTGTGCGAAAGAAAGCGTTCTTTCGACTTCGTGAAATTGGCGGTTAGAAAACAAAGTTAGCTTAGGCAATAGCAATAGTTACCGTTGGTGCTACTAAAGTAGCAATTTGGCACTTTTCGACTGATAAGATACTATTTTGCACCTTTAACAAAATGCACACAAATGTGGTTCTTTTTGTAAATCTTGCCACTTTTTTGATACTTTTTACTAAATGAATATATACTTTTTTTTGCAAATATACACAAAGTAGACAATTAATTTAATTTTAAAACATCAATCTCATTAAAAAATAATAATAATAATTACACTGTGCTTGTTGAAAAACAGACAAGCCGGGGACCTAGCGAAATTTTATTGCGGATTTTCGCTTTTTTGAGTTTGTTTAAATAAACTAAACAGTTTTTTAGTTACACGAATGTATGTTGTGCAACCTCCTCCATTTTCGAAATAACGGTATATCTCGAAAACCAGAGCTAACCTAAAAAAATAGATTCATCGTACCCGAATTAGGTTAACACGCCGGGTGCCCAGCTTGTCTCAAAAAAAAAGTATCAATTTCTAGCACAGTGTTATTAATGCCAAGCTAAGTTTCGCACTTGGTAACTCTGATTTATAACACAGTACAACATTTTTCAGTTAATTGATTGCCAACTCAATTCTGTGAACTGTATGTGAAATAAGACCCAAAAAGAAGAATTTCTGCATCATTCGTTTTGTCTTCTTACCTGCGATTTGAAGTTAGTATCGATTTGAAGTTAGTACTATCGTATAGGGGAATTTATCACGTTTTAGGCCCTGTTGTTTGACATAGCTCGACAACCACTAGCCCAATTTAGTTGAAATAAATTTTAAAAAATTAAGAATTACAATTCCCTTAATCTGTTAATATATTGTTTTCCTATACAAGTAACACTTTCGAAGTTAAAAATGAATGTATGAAGGGAACAAATTATTTTTTGCCTAAAAATTTAAATTTTTTTTTTTAAAAATACATAAAAAATGCAAAATGGAAAAAAGTTTCAAGTCTAGTTATTTTTTCGCAAAGTCACATAACCTATGAGCAAAATGAGACAAAGATCATAAAAATCGATGCACGCGTTTCGCTTTTATTCGCAATTGAGTAAATGTATGAATTTCAAAAATCAGTTATAGCCACCACCCTTAAAATAAAAATAAAAATATGATTTCTTATATAAAAATTTCTCGATAACAATAATTATCTCTAGAAAATTTCTCAAAAGTAATAATTTTCTACAGAAAATTGCTCGATACCAAAAATTTCTTGATAGCAATAATTTTTTTTTATCGAATATAAATCGATACATTTATTTTGAATCGAAAATTCCTTATATCTTCTTGCTATTGTATTCCTAGGTTAGGTTAGGTTCCATTGGCATACGTGATCAAGCACAGTTCACGTGGGTCCAGCAATTAGTTCCCGTTTTGTAACCATGTTTAACCGTCTCCCTAGAGTCCTATGCTACCTGGCTGCTAATATTCTCTCTCAGCCATCCGGTTGGTTCAATGAAGGTGTGGATTACCCTTAAGGGTTCTTCAACCAAACAGATTGAGTCTTAGGTCTCTAAGTGAGAAAATGTTCCGTTGACTCTTCCTCCTCCTCGTTGCCGCAACTTCTGCATAAGTCATTGTAAGAGAGTACCAGTCTTAGGGCGTGTTTCCCAATGGGGCAGTGGGCAGTTTTAACGGCATTTAGGTTCCTGAGGTGAAGTCTGGGCACCTTTAAGGCCCGCCAAGTCCTTTTTGCATATAAAATGGTACAGATTTTTCTGGTTTCCACACAGGTATAAAATAATCTCTGACTGGCAATAAGATAAAATTTGTGTGTAATAAGTTGCTTACTCCTCGGGAGTGAAACACTTATATCATATGTTGAACCGTTCCGATTCGAGGTGGTGCCTGCAACCGCCAACGAGTCAGCGATTCTCGTAACCCATTTAAGTGTTTCCACTAAATGTCTCGCTATCTCCTCCAAAGACAGCCGGCATTCTTGGACAATTGTCGATATGATAAACACATTCTCCAGGGATCTTATGGTCGCTTTACTATCGGTTATTATGTGAATATGCCTGCTAGATATCTCACAATACCGGATGTGCTCCGCGGCTTTGTAGATGGCCATTATTTCCGCCTAAGTGACATTGCAATGATCCGGCAGCCTAAAAGAAATGCTCCAGTTCAACTGCTCGGAGTAAATGACAGAACGGGCACCATACAGTGTTTAAGATCCGTTAGTGTATATCTGTATCGTATTGTATCGTGTTTGAAGCAAATTTGTTACTTTAAATGTAAGCTGCACAAAAACAAATTTTTGTAAAAAAATTACTTTTTTTTAATTCTTGAATTATAAAAGGAAAAAAAAATAATTGGAATCTCTTCGAAAAATAACTTTTTGCTATTACTAACCCGTTTTTTTTTAAGAAAAACATCCAAAGCTGGTAAATAATAAGTGAACGAATGCGATAGTAGGCTTTGTTCTAACATTTTTGCATTAATTTCTTAGTTTTGTAAATTTTTGTAAAAAGTGACATTCCGGAAAATATTTCACCAAAATGCAATAAAAAAGCAAAACAAATTTTTTTTAAAGAAACTAAAAGTAATTTCGCAATCTGCACAAATCTTAATGCAAGTAAACAATTTCAGAGAATGAATTCCTCAACCTTAAAAAAAAAAAAAAAAAAAATGCTCATGTACACTACTTTTGGAATTAACCCATATACATATACATATATTTTTTTTAATTTATTAAAAATTTGTTTACTGAACTTACTGCATCTGTGAATGTCTGATTGCGTAGCGCATAAATGTGTGCTTACTTATTAAAATGTACCATTAGTGCGTCGCCAAATAGGATAATTTTTTTATTGGGTAATTAAAACAATAGGCGGACAGGTGTCTGGTACTTTTTTGAAGTTCGGACCTTTTGAAGAGTAAACGGGTAAAATCTGTATTTTGGAACCTTTTTGTCACTCCCATCTACCTTTAAAGCCAATAAACATAGAAATACAAATTATATCATATTCGTCACTTATCTTAAAAATACTAAAAATTAATTTGATACTTTTTCGAAATTCGATCATTTAAGGGGTGAAAATCATAACTATTTTTGGAACTTTTTTACAAAACAATTTTCTGCAATCATTGACATATAAATACATATACGATGCCGATGCCGAAGTTCGGCAAAATTGGCTAAATTCGGTGGAACCGAGGCCGAAGCCGAACTTTACTTATCGAAATCCACAACAAGAAAAAATTTTGAAATTTTTGAGATCAATTAATTTATTAAACAAAAAAATCCATTTATGACGGGGTTTTGAGATGTGGATTAAATTTAAACATTTTTCGCCGACCGGTGATTATAATCACCAGCACTCATACAGTTTTTTTTGTTGCAATGTTTTTTTCTGTCAGTTACTTAAAATCTTATTCCATTTTTATATTGTCAGTTTACTTGGTGCGGCGAAAAGTGGGTTAACGTAATATTAAACCCGGATTTAAAGACTAACTGCCGTATTCATAAAAAACTAAAATGGATATGAAATCTGTTTTAAGAAAAATTTGTATGGAAATTTAGTTTTAAAATACGTTTGAAATCTATTTTATTTTTTATGAATACGGCAGCAACATTATAGCCAAAATTAAACTGTTCCGTAAACATTTTGTATACAAACTTGGTAATGGAGGCACAAATCAGTTTCCAGATCATTACAATCTAGTTTAACTGAGATCTCAAAAACTCAGCCTTATTTATACAAAATTTATGGTGTTTGTTTTTTTGAGATATGACTAAGTTGCAATTAGGTAGCAATATGTGCTACAAATTTATATTCAAAATTTAAAAGTTTTATGCTTTGATGATAGAACAGCCATTTTTATGCATTGATCTCCATAAGGTTATTTTCTGTGATTCGAATAAAACTGCCCAGCTGCACTAAACAGTTTCTTGCTGGCAATACTAGTTGTTGGTGCTGACAGATATTTCATTGAGTTTCAATACTCAAATATATTAATGTTTATGGGCTTATTTACATAAATGTCTTATCGAGAATATTTTCATTATTTTCTTCCACTTCAATGTGAGGAATTAAGTTCTGCTTTCCTATAAAAAAAGAGAGAAGCTTTAATTTGTTTTTCTATTTTTTTTCTTCCGATACTGCTTGCATGAACTTTTTAGAAACAATATGATTTACCTCAACCGAATTTTGGAAAAAAAAAAGTTTTAGTTAATTATTTATACATGTTTTTTTTTTAATATTTGCATAGGTATATAAAAAAAGTTTGGCCTTTGGCAAAAATCGGCCAAATTAATGACGAACACCGATTATTGGCCGATTAGCAATTTTTTGGCTGATACCGAAGCCGATTAATCGGTCGGCAACTAAAATATGCGTATTAAATGATTAGTGCTCATGTTCTGCAACTCCCGCGGCGAGAAACTTTTCGATTGAAATGTGAGAAATGAAACAAAAATGCCATAAATTGAAACAAAGAGCTGTTTTGCTCACTTAACTGCGTCTGCAACATTTTTGGCGAGTAATAACTGCCACGTAAGGAAATTTCTCGCCAATATACTGAAAAAGTGTGCCTATACAATTTTTGTGAGAAAGTTCCCGCTTTGAACTGTCAAATAAATTCATTCGTAAAAACGGGGTGAGAAAAATTTTGAACACTAAAATATTAATTAAAAATGCATTGAATATTAACACGGAAGAGATAAGTATTATGTTCTTGGCAGATTTTTTCATTGTTTAATAATTTTGCTTTTAACATTTTTTAAAAATATACGAATGTTTTCAAAGCAATTTCTTCATAAACAAACATTAAAGTCGCACTTTACATTTTTTGGTATAACCGCCGGTTGTTTTTTTGCCGCCGTCGTAGAAAAATGTTTAAATTTTCGTCAAATTTGGTCGCCGTCAACGATATGTTTTACTGGCTTTTTCAACATCTGCAATTTCTAATCGGCTTCGAGTGGAATATTATGACATTTATAACGTAACGACGTAATCTCTTTTGATTGTTTTCGACATGAGTTACAGACACACTTTTTTCTCACTTTTTGAGAAACGATGGAATATTTTGTTTCACATGTTTTCGATGCGAGAAGTTCTCACCAAAGTTACAGAAAATAGGTACTGAACTCATATAATATTGAAAGTTTCGATACTTCAATGGGATGAAAAGAGTATCAAAAAGGGTAAATACGGGAAATTAATTTCTTTCTTTTACTTTTCCATTCATCATTTGATACATTATGAATTTTCTATAATATTGAACTTTGTAACATAAATGTAACATGCAGGGTCCTGATTGAATGACCCTAAAGATGAAAAATTTTGATACACTTTTGTTAAAACCAAAAAATATAAACTTTGGCTTATTAATATGTCCACGAAAGTAAGGGAGAAGTTAACGAAGTAGCGGAATAAAAGCTAATAAATAATATATCGGCATAATTAACTTCTAAGTATCTTATTAAAAAGAGCTTCGATACCAGACTTTCTAACAACAGCGTCCATATGTCCATATGTTAAGCTCTGACCATTTTATTTGTCAATGACTTCACTGCACTCTTCACTATAGTCTTGACAGTAGTTTTCTCTAAAGTCTTCTGTATGGTGTTTACAACAGTCTTCACCATATTCTTTATACTATAATAGTATTTTTTATAGTCTGGACTGTAGTCTTCACTATATATCCTTCGCCCAGAACTGAAGGCGTTCGCGTCTTCCTTCGTATTGTATACACGCTATTAGTTTAATGTGCGTTTACCTTCCATTCTAAAGGGTGTTTTTTATAGAGATATAGAACTTTGAAATGGAATAAAATAAAGTTGAATTTTTTAAATTGACATGAACTTTAGATTTGTCGAAAAATAATCTTCTGACATTAAATTTTAAATATGACTTCTGGCATATAAACTCCACAGCCTAATCTGGAGATCCAATTATCGAAGACTTTTTCAAACACATGTGGCTGAATATCCGCAATAACGCTGCGAATGTAGTCCTCCAAGTGGTAAATTGTTTCGGGCTTATCGGCTAGTACTGCGACTTCACATATTCCCACAGAAAATATTCTATCGGCGTTAAATCGCACGATCTTGGCGGCTAATTCACGGGTCCGAGAAGTGAAACTATGCGATTACCTAACGTTTCCATCAATAAATCAATTGTGGCACGAGCTGTGTGACATGTTGCACCATTTTGTTGAAACCGCAGATGCTGCACATCATGGTTGTTAAATTGATGAACGAACAAGTCCGTAGTCATTGCCCTATAACGGTCGCCATTGACTGTAACGTTCTGACAAGCATCGAAGTAAGGTCGAATGATTCCACCAGCACATAAAGCACACCAAACAGCCAGTTTTTCTGGATGTAACGTTCTCACAACACACACTTAAGAATTATCATCACTGCAAATACGGCAGTTTTGTTAATTGACGTATCCATTCAAACAAAAGTGAGCTTTATCGCTAAACAAAATTCGCGCGATACATATGCGAACAGAACCATGACTTTCAAAATAGATTTGCACAATTTGGAAGCATTGTTCAGGCGTCAGGCTATTCATGCTGATCTGCCAATCAACCTAAACATAAATCACTTGACAGCTGACAAAATGGAGGCCAGTTAAAAAAGTGTTGCCCTCTTAAAGTGTTATACCTCTATAAAAAAAACACCCTTTATATTCCTAGCTAGACGACTGAACCAGTATCCGCTCGCCTAAACGTGTTGGTACTCCTGTTGTTTGCGAGAACATAAGTATTCTGTGTCTTTCGTTAGTTCTGCGACTACCCCAATCTTGCGCCCAGGCGTTAAGGCATCCTTCAATAGCAATTGAGATATAATGAGCCGAGTCACTCACCAAGTCTCTCAAATTCGGTATGCGGTATATTGGGAGCAGTGTTGCTACTTTGTGGGTAATTACCCGAATTTGGTATAGTTTTAACTGTAGACCGTGGGTAATCCGTTGTAATTTTAAATTCTTTCGTTCAAAACAAATAATTTAAAGATTTGGTTTCAGTGGAAAAGTGTATGCCATTTAAAATTTTATTGATCCCAAATATGCCAAATATGCTCTTTCTTTAAAAAAAAAAGAAATCCATCGTTTAATAGATTTTCAAAATCGTTAAACTGAATGGCGCCAGCTGGACGTTAAGATTTTAATAATTATGAGCTTTATGGTGATACAAATTATCTGGGGTTGATATTTTTTAAATTTTTAAAAAATTGTATTTATTTTGCCATTTTCAAATTTATTTTTAAATTAATAAATAGTCTCACGTCATATGCAGCCAAATTGATTATTAACTAACCCGGTAAAATGGACGAATATGTGCGCCATATACATCATGAAGTTGCCTATAAGTTTGCGCGGATCGATGATGGATTTTCAATGTAAATTTGGATAAGTTTAATTTTGAATTATGTTGGTGGTAACACTGATTGGGACTGGTTTCTCTGGGACTGATCTTAGCTTGTGCAAATCACTATTCTGGCCCAAGCAGCTGGACTGACTATAATCTGGAACATACAGATCGCTATAATCTTTTTTTGCAGACTTCACAATACTTCTTGCTATAGTTTGGACAAAAGTCTTAATTATAGACTGAACTAAAGTCTTCTAGGCTATACTCTTCACTATAGTGTAGACTTTTGTGTCTACCATAGTCTTCCTACAATCTGTTCTATATATAGGCTTTACTATAGCTAAAACTTTAGTAAGAAATAGTACCCAGTCTAGTCCATAGTTCAGGTCCAATTGTTTATTTCAGTCTGAATTATATTTTATTTACAAAAATATTACTTTGAGGGTCTCTTCCTCAAAAGCTTCAACAAAACCCATCACGTCATCATCATCATCTGCTTTTAGCGAAATTGGTCAACAAAACTCGTAAAGAAAATGTAATTTGTAAACATTTTATTTTTATTATTTAAAACAAAACTAATTACCACCATAAACTATTAATATTTGATCAAATTTGCTTAAACAAAAAAAAAAAAAAGCATACAAGCTCATAAAGAGTTTTACATGAGATTTTTCGTAATTTATAGTTTTTATTGTGGGAATTAGTGCCAAGAAATTTCATAGAAATATATAAAAAAAAAAATAAAATATATATACATATATATAAAAAAATTCTTTATTAAAAATAAAATAAACAGCCAACAGGCTAACAGGCGTCCAAAAGAATATAAAATTTTTGTAAAATATTTATAAAACTAATTTTTTTACACACTTTTTACAGACAGCGAACTGTAACGTCAACCGAAAACATTTCACATTTGACGCGCCCTGAAAGTCTTCAATTGTAAAAAAGGTGATAAGATCGTATATAATTTTATTAAAAAAATTAAAATGTTGAATACAAACTGGGTCGTGGTTTTGTAATCTTAACTGTAGTCAGGACTACGGTCAAAGCAGTCTTTAGTATAGAATACTATCGGGCAGGAGAAAATTATGGAAACAACTTCAGGGGATGAAGTGTGAAATAATGTTGTCAAGACTGCAGTGTAAATAACAGTTAAAACTTAAGTTTAAACTATAGTTTAAAGTGTTTAATTTGCCAAGAGATACAATTTCTAAATCCAGTCAACAACTAACCCTGCCTTTATATATGCAAGTAATTACTTGCAAGTAGTGTATATGTATTACACTATGCAACAAATGGGAAATTTTTTTTTTCCTTGAATAACCACTATATTTTTTTGATCCGCTAAAGTCATCTAACTACAAAAATCATCATTATTTCAAATTCTATGGTAAGGTTTTTTTTTAAAAAATTTTTTTCTAAAAATTGAGGTTTTTGAAACAGCTGCTCCTTACATCTTAAGACCATGGAGTAACGTTATCAGGGCCTATGAAATAAAAATTTGATAGGAGATTTTATTTGGTTTCTTAAAACAAAAGTCGAAATTATTTTTAGATTATGCTTTGTTAATCTTGTTGCTAAAAAAATAACTACTTGATAACTTTGTTTGTACTTTCACTTTATCGGGAATAAAACAGGAATTTATCCATGGATTTTCATGAAATAAAATTAATTTTTTTTCTAATATATGCAGCTTTATGAAAAAATAATAAAAATATAGGAATTAACAAAATACTGTGCAATAAACAGGGTAAACCCGTTAACAAATCACAAAACTTTTAGATCTACACAAATTTGCGATAAAAACATGTCAAAGTATGTATTTTCACTTTATCGGGAATAAAACAGGAATTTATAAATAAAATTTATTTTACCTATTATACATGCAGCTTTGAGCTTAAGTATTTTTTTGCTACTTTGGCCTCAATAACTCCAAAAATAATGGCTAAATTAAAAAATGATATTAGAGAAACTTAAATCTGGCGTAATTTAAAATGTTTTGACGGATTGCATGCCGAAATCGGGTACGTGGTTCCAAAGTTACGATAAGATGTAAGGAGCAGCCTTTTCAAAAACCTCAATTTTTAGAAAAAAATTTTTTAAAAAAAAACCTTACCATAAATAATGATGATTTTTGTAGTTAGATGACTATAGCGGATCAAAAAAATATAGTGGTTATTCAAGGAATTTTTCCTTGTTTCATAGTGTTATCAACGAAGATGTCGAAGAAATAGCCTAAAGTCTTGCAGTTGCAAGTTTATTTTTTAAATGTTCTCGAAGCGAAAACATCTTATGAAAAAGCTTTATTGTTGGGTTTAAACAACATTATCATGTTAATGTTATCACAAAATTTATTAAATAATAAAGGGTGGTTAAATCTTAATTTCAAGGGCCAATGTTGAATGTAAACCACACCTAAACGTTAAGTTTTTTTTTGCATTTCATTTGACATTTCTCAATTTCAGGCTAACCCAATTTGAGCCATGGAAAGATACACAATCGAGCAACGCGTTAAAGATATTCAGGCTTATTATGAAAATGGGCGTTCAAATCAAAAGGCATATCGTGCACTTTGTGATTTTTTCGGTCAATTTAATCGTCTAAATGTGCGTACAATCGGAAAATCGTGCAAAGCAGAAAACACCAGTGCATGCTCGTACAGCTCGTACTGCAGAAAATATTGCTGCTGTTCGCGATAGTGTGGTTGAAGAGCCGTCCACCTCAACTCGTCGTCGTGCCCAACAATTACACCTCTAACGCTCGTAGTTGATGAACATTATACATAAAGACTTGCATATATACGCTTACAAGGTGCAATTGACTTAAGAACTAAAGCCTCTTGATCATTTCAAAAGTCGTCAATGGTCAGAATGGTGGCAAGAAATGGCAATAGTGGGCGATAAATTTTCGAAGAAAATCTTCTTCAGTGATGAGGCACACTTTCATCTCAGTGGATTCGTCAATAAGCAGAACTGCCGCATTTGGGCGAATGATAATCCAAGAGTGATTGTCGAAAAACCAATGCACACACAAAGAGTGACTGTTTGATGCGGTTTATGGGCTGGCGGCGTCATCGGGCCGTATTTTTCCAAAATGAGGCCGGTCAGGCAGTTACTATGAATGGTGTTCGCTATCGTGAGATGATAACGAACTTTTTATGGCCCGAATTGGAAGATATGGATGTGGATGATATGTGGTTTCAACAGGACGGTGCCACTTGCCAAACAGCTAACGAAACGATGGCTCTTTTGCGCGATAAATTTAATGGCCGTGTTATCTCACGTCGTGGCGATGTCAATTAACTGCCAAGATCATGTGATTTGACACGATTGGACTTCTTTCTTTGGGGTTATTTGAAAGAAAAGGTGTACGTCGATAAGCCAGCAACAATTCAAGAGCTAAAGGATGAGATAATTCGGCACATTAACGGCATAGAACCTCAATTATGCCTCAGCGTCATCGAAAATTTGGACCATCGGATGGAGGTGTGCCGCCGAGGTCGCGGCGGCCATTTGGCCGATATTTTGTTCCAAACATAATTGAACCATACCAGTATTATCATAATAAAAAGAAATGACAATAATTTCCTAAATAATTTGTGTTTTATTTAAAATCAACATCAGCCCTTAAAATTTAACCACCCTTTATTAAATATATGTAAATAATTTCAATTATTTCTTTATTTTATTTTTGGCCCATCTTGATGCAAAAATTATGTTTGTTTTTAAAATATGTGAATCCAATATTGCCGTAGTTACCGATATCATAAAATTTCTGCAAAAATATTTTGATTAAAAATTTTTTTAAATGCTTGCAATTTATGTTTTAAAATACCATGTCGATGTGTTGCTGTATAGTAGTGTTTTTGTTTTGTTTTTTGTTCTTATAAATACACAGAAAATCAAGTACTAGTAAATTGATACAAAAGGCATCCACGGTAACACTGTTTCTTTGTTTGTCATTTTACTTGCTGCAAGTGTCAAATATTTTCTTGCAAGCAAATTTTCTTGCAAGTTGGTCTACAAGTACGAAAAATATGATTTGTAAAAATGTGTGAGTGTATTGAGTTTTTCGAACTTGCACTTGCACGTAAAAACCCGGGGTAACCAAAATTTGAAGTTCCACATGTAACCACTATTTTTATTAAACATTTGTTTAATTTGGCATAACGTTTTCAATATCAAACTGCGTTTATCAATTTATTTAAAACATTTTAGTATGATTTTTTTTAGAAATAAGGCCAAGTACTCTCTTCGAACTTGCGAAAAATGTTGAGCAACATTGATTATTTCACACGAAAATTTTGACATGTATCAATATTATCTATCTCGCGATTTTTCAAAAGATGAACGTTTTTATTAGTTGCAAGTATGTAACATTGATTTGCGAAGTAAAACAACAGTCATGCTTTTTTAGTTGTCATTAAAAAAAGTACAACAATATTATTTTTATAATTTCCCAAATCAAAAACAAAAAAATTTAATTTATTTGTAAAATAGACGAAGAGCTCTATAAACCATCGGGAACAGATTTTTTTTTTTAAAGTATATTACATCAATTTGGAAGCGTTGTTCTAGCCTTAAGCGATTCGAACTGAAATGAAATGAAATGTCAATACGGTTTAACATTCTCAGCTGACCATAGATATCGATATCGAAAGTTCTAATGCAGCTAAAAAAAACCCGATATAAGAAAGTTTCGGCATTATAAGCTGTTTTCGGGAGCTATGGGCAAATATGCCATATGTTCCAAAAGGAACTTTATGATTAAATAAATGTGGATAAATATGGATATATTTCAATAAAATTTGGTAAGATGATTTTGTTTGCAATCAAATATGTTTGGAGCAAATTTAATCTAAATACCAACTTCATGAGATGGCTTATGATCAGGAAAACTCTATTCCGAAAAGAAGTTTGAATGGGGGTAGGGTTGACAGTTTCGAAATCAGAGAAATCAGTACATAAGACAAAAAAAAAAATCAGTACAATTTAATAAAAAACAATACACATACTTTTTTAATATAAACATGCATATTAATAACATCCCAGCAAAAACTTTACTTACCTGGTAAGTTAGCAAGTAATGTTGGAGACTTATGAACACTACTTATTTTTCGGCTGAATAACTACTTATTTTTGTTCGAGTTGTCCACAGAATTCAGTAGTTACAATATACTCACTTGAAGTCACAAAATATCTAATTATTATTTAACTACCAGTAAATTGAATTGTAAGTACTTACAATATACTTACTAGAAGCCAAAAAATAACTAGTTTTTATTTAATTGGCGCTAGTTAATAGACCTATTAAGTAGTTATGGAGCTTGTTACCAGTAAGTAAATATTCAGTATTGAAAACAAGACAACTTATACGTAGTTATTTAGCTGATTATAAGTAAGCGAATATTCATAACTGAAAATAATAGTAGTGAAAAGTACTTACTGAGGTCATTACTAGCAAGTACTTATTGAGGTTTTCAGAATAATGATAATTGTAATGACAACTACTTACAAGGTAACGTATGAAATTTCGACCTATTACCAAAATTCAAAAAGTTTTTCCTGGGATAAAAAGCTTTACTGCCCGTTCGCCGATAACGAACGTTAACGTTCGCATAGAAAATTACATTTAAAACAAAAACAATTTTTGAAATTTTGTTTTTGTTTTAAATGTTATTTACTATGCGAACGTTAACGTTCGATATCGGCGAACGGGCAGTTAATCTTTTTTTAAACAAAACTTGAATTCATTCTATAATTTGAACAGTGACAAAATTCAATTAATAAAACCGAACTTTTTCAAAACAATAATTCAATTCCGTATATATTTTTAGCGGGAATACAAAGTGAATAACAAAAAAAATCTAAAACACAATAAGTTGTTAAAAATTCGATTTTTAATTTCGTTTTACCTTTTTTCAAAGAAACATTAATTTTATTAAGAGCAAAATTTGAGTTCATTACATCTAAAGCTTCGTACTAAAAGGGCCAATGTCAATATTTTGCTGTTTTGACTTAATTGTTGCATTAGGTCTTTTCTTAACCTACGGACACACCTAGCAAATATTTGACGAAAAAAAAACGTGACTAACATGTGAACTAAAATTTTATTTCCTTTATTCTATTATATTTTTTGAATATTGGTCAGCATAAAATTAAATAAAAGAAGTTTTTTGCTATATCTACCAGCATATTTAATTTAATTTTGCAATTAAAAGGTCATTCTGAATCTCTTTTATTTTGCGAAAACAGTCAATGTCTAATTTAACCGAGAACAGGGGTTTCCTAGCCAATTTCACTTAGAACTCTTCTATAAAAAAACTAAAATTTAAATTTTCTCAAAAATGAATTTTTTGATATTGGCCTTTTTAGCACCAAGCAACAGATATGAGGACAATAATGTGATGTATTTATCTTCAAAATAATTTAAAAGTGATTTACAACTAATTACTATTAATAATTGTAATTATTGTTAAAGGCACAATCGTTTTTCAGACGATCTCATACTATAGATTTTTATAAATAATATATTTACATATGTATGGACATAAATATTTACAATGTTACAAGTTAAAAATATTTATGGCCTTTTTGTACATTGTCCACAATTTCTTTCCTGTCTTCAGTCTTCAAGAAATTGTTAAACTCATTACAACTACAGCCAAGGCTTGTCTTTATCTGCAACTTATATTAGGAGTCTGTTTTTCTCTTTTCTCCACTTTGAAAACTAAAGACTCGTTCTGTAAAAGCGTTTGAATGTGGAATGGAAGAAATAAAATTCCACATTTCCTCAAGTTCGTAAACGCACCACCATGTAGAAACACTTTCCATTTTTCTTCTACTGTCTTCTTTTTTCGTACGAACTCGGCAAAAATCTTGTTAATAACTCATCGATAAGAACATCTATATTAATATTTGTATCACAAACAGTTTGACCATATGACAAACTATATACTGAACAAAATTAATATATAATAACAGTACAAAAACAGTACCTTAATGAAAAAATCAGGACATTTGCGTACTGATTTGCTTGTAGTGCATAAATAAGTACTTTAACCCATTAAAAGCCAACAGTCTTTAAAATTAAAAACCATTAATTTTATTTATTTAGTATAAGTGAAAGGAGCATAATGAACTTAAAAAATGTGAAAAAATAAAGTGTATTTTGAACGGTTTTGAGGCTGTACCCAAGCAGGTACAATGGCTCAATGCATGTTTTCAAATATGCTTATTTTTTGTATGAAAATTTTGAAAATCTCTCCTTTTCTACACACATAGCTGCCACATAATTTACAAGTACATCTTATTCGGTTGTGTCATTGAAAAAAGCGTAAAGGTTTTTCGATTCTTTTCGGAAAATGGTTTCCAGCATTAGATGCTACTCTAGGAACAACCGATCGTTTAGATATTGATTGTTGCGATTGTTTAGTAGGAATTGCCGGACGATGCCACGATGAAACTTCAGTTAGTCCATTTTTGAGTTGTTGGCTTCCTTGTACAACTTCAGTAAGTTGGCGCCGATTGAACTCATCATTGATGTAAAAAGCGGCCACCACCACTTATTTCCACGAAATTTTGTCATACAATTATTTAGTGCTTAATCATGAAGGTCAACGCCACCCATTTCTAAATTGTAATCTGCAATCGATTTCATCGGTTGATCCGATAGTTACAACGTTGTTATAAGTCCATTTCACAAAAATAAATAAGTGAATGAAACATTCTCTTTATGCCCATTTGGGAGAAGTTTGACTTGGTGTTGAGTGCTGGATTCTCCTACGAAGCCCTTGAAGGACGCCATCGCTATCGCTGTTGAAAAAAAACTTCTATATTATCCAGAATATCTGGAGGCATGATGTTAGCTAAAAGATCCTCAGCATCACCGTTCTCCTCATTTGTATTGATATTTGCATCTGGTGGAATATACGCAACATCAAAAAATTATGATATGAAGCATCTTCCACAAAATCCAAAGCGCTGTCTAGATTATTAAATCTTCTGCCATAAAATATTGATAGGTTGATGCTTTCAAAGGCCATGTCAATTCGAAAAATATAATATAAAAAATCTAATCAAAATATACATATTATCAGCCACTGTACCCAAGCTAGTACACTGTTTTTAAAACTTCCCTTTCGCTTTGAAAATAATTTTTTATGAAAAAAAAAACTTTCAAATTAGAATAAAACAAGCCTTTTTATTTGCAAATTAAGTGCAAAGTTTTTTAATTGTTATGCTATGAACTTTTGGCAGAGTCAAACAATCACTGACCTACCCGAAATGAGAAAATCTGGAAAAGGCTAGACAAAAAAAAAACAAAATTCGAAGTACTTCTATTTGCTGCGGCTGCTTTTTCAATTTGTTTTTATTATGCAGAGTACACTTAACATAAAATCAAAACAACCACTGAAAAACTCATTTCTTACTGGATTTATGGCAATTCAAATATTAGATTTTTTCTGTACCTGTGCGAGTACAATGGCCAGTAATGGGTAAAACAAAAAACCGTACATGTACTGATAAAAACAGTACGGATGGCAACCATTAATGGGGGCTATGCGAAATTATTGACCGATTATCACAGTTTTAATTAGGCGTGGTCTTTGTAGCAAATTTCATCAAATTATCTCCAAAATAGCGAGTTGGGTCTAATCAACCGCATACGATATCGAGCAAAATTGATCGAAATTTTTTTTTTTGGTATCATGATAGTGGACAACGAATAAAATGTATCGTAATTTGTAATGATAGCATTCGATATCAAGAAAATGAAGACATTACATCTCTCGAGTTTTCATTCGATACGTCAGTGGCTATCGTATGCAGAAAAATATGAGTTTACTCGATATCGGTGATTAGCCTCCTGTATACAGCCTGCCAGCCGGACGGACATCGTTAGATCGACTCAGAAAATAATCGATCGATATACTTAAGAGTGGGTCTAGGACCAATTTTTCAAGGTGTTACAAACATCATCACAAACGCATAATACCTTCTTCACTATTGTGGTGTGGGCATAAAAATGGAAATACTTTCCCAAAAAAAAAAAAACACAGATTTGTTCGCGATGAACGTTTTGTGCTTGAAGACTTGAATTTTTTGTTTTTTTTTTCTTTTTGTTGACAAGTTAATGTAAATATTTATTACTGCGAACTGATATTTGAATTTTCGTATTTTGTTTATTATTGTAATATTAAGAAAGAGATAAAAGTGTTCTTAATAACACAAATTTATTAAGATTTTGTATTTAAAATTAATTTTTTTTTAGCAACATTTTAAATTGTTTTAAAAATTTGTAAAGTCTCGTTAGCACATTTTATAAATTTCAACAAGTGAAACAAAATTGTTGAATATTCAAACATGGGAACAGAAATAAATTTTTTTTTTTTTTCATTATTTTTATTCGAATTTAATGATGTTTTGATAAGTAAATACCTTGTAATCGGCTTACATACTTTTAGATTTTATTAAATGTAAGGAACATTTTGAAATTTAATATCTTCTAAGTAAAAAAAAATGTTGAAATTTCAATGCTGCATTTAGGAATTACATTTGAAAATTTTTCTGTTTGAATTATTTTTCACATTTTAATATTTTATTGTTTAAAATAACGAACTATTCTTTTGTTCATTCATAAGCTTTTTAAAATAATTTGCTTGTTGGACCTTTTATATGCTTCAATTGTAATTCAATGCCTTTTTGGGTGGTGGCGTTGTTCTCCTTTTGTAGCAGAGTGTACTTTTCTGGTCTTTTTTTTCTTTTTCTTTTCATTAAATTGTTTTTGTTCTATATATTTTTTATTATTATTACATGCGTTTTTGTACTGCTGCTTTTGGTTTTTTGTTTTATTTTTAAGCTCTTTAAAGGTTTATAAGTTTGTTTTGTTTTTGTTTACAAAAGTAAGTACAATTTAATTAGGCAGGTCTTTCTCTAACGACTTGGTAAAGTATAAGACATACACATTAAAAAATTGAATACACGGTCATCGGTTCTCAGTAGAGCAAAAAAAAAAAACAAAAAATAAAAAAAATATTGGGATTTTAAATAAGTCTTAAATAAAGCAAATTGGTTAGTTTTTTTTTTCAGAAAATGTGAAAATGCTGGCTCCTCTTGTAAGTGCAAGTTTCGTTTGTATTTGACAAAAATACAAGAAAAACTTGACGCTTTCGATACTGCGTCTTCGTTTACTTTAATAAACAAACTGTTTCTTAATAGTTCTTTAAGTGAGCATTAAAAAGCTTTAGTGTACCGATTTTAGAGGGTATTGCAGAATTTAGTGTCTGCCAATAATCATAAGTATACAAAATTTTTAAATTTAATCAGAAAAACTGTTTTTTTTTGTCTTCTTAACTAAATATTTTAGTTTAGATATTTCCGCTTGCAAAAAAAAATTATGCTGAGGAGAAATTAAGGCAGTTTGCTAATACAAAACGACGTCTATTTTTAATCAAATCAATTAAAATCAAATAATCTTTCCTATACCACCTATTTAAACGACCCACTTCGCAACACTGTTGCCAATTTAGCTATTTTCACGTCAAGTCGAGCGATTTTTTGTCAAACTTTGCGGAACAAATTGTGTTTTAGCTATTAGCGGGAAATCTAGCGAATTTTTAAAAAGGTTTTGTTCGTTTTTTATAAATTTTTTGACACCTTTGTTAAAAAGTTGCTTTGATATAAACAAAAGGACCAAATAAACCACACAAACTATTGTACAAGCATATAAAAAAGCACGAATCGTGTTTGTGTGAATATTACAAATTTGTTATCTTGTTATCCAATTCTTATATCCAGTTTCTATTTCTAAAAAAAATATATTGGCTTTAAAGCCTCATTCACAATGGAAGCAGCCATTTCGTTTTCCATATATCTCATATCTTTCCAGGGCGTTTAATATAAATTCCTTTAATTTCAAATACAAAACTGTAACTAAAGTTGTGTTAAAGAACTGAAAATCTTTTTTAGTACTTTCTTCTACTACAGCACAAATTTAAATGACGATTATGATAAGTTTCAGAAGTTTTAAACAATATTTAGCATAACTTCGTCAACGAAATCCTAGCAAATCTTTTTTTTTTATTGATTACTTTAGACTTTATCTAACAAAAAATTAAAAATCGACTTTTTCATTGATTCTGATGTATTGCATTAATAAAAATGACCACAAAATTTCGACCTAAATTAGCGATTCTATTGACCAAAAACAAAAGGCCCTATCTACAACCGATAACGCGAAATATGCCAAAAGGCCTAACTAACATTTTGCATAATATGCAACATTGCTAATTGTCAAACCAACTGGTAGGTTTCACAAGAAAAATAGAAGAAAAATTAATTATAAACAGTTTAATGCAATTTATAAATTTATCATATTAAATAGTTTACTTCTCCTGTACAATTTTCAAAATGTTAGATAGGGCCTTTTGCGTTTTAGGTAACGATATGTATGTATGTATGTATATATGATTATATGTTTTACATGCTTCCTGAAATTTGTTCTTAAAAATAGCATTTGATGATGCATTTAATTCATCATTTTATAAAACTCAGCATAAGTTACTGATTTTATTTGCAAAAATGCGATTTGTCGCTAAATTTTTAAATATTTCGAAAAAGTTATTTGCAAAACGTGTTTTAGCGAAATATCGCTATATATTTTAATAAGTTAAAAATTTAGCTATTTTCTAGATATTTTTCATTTTGTTTAAGCGATATTCTTTGACAATCCGTTGGCAACAGTGCTTTGCAAATAGTGTATTAAACTTTATAAATCAAACAACAAATCGGCCTATTTACAAATCAGTCGGAGCTGACCAGTTCAAAAAACCACCAGACTTTCTAAAGGGTGATCGTTTTAGACGTATAGAACTTCCGGCACGGATAACTGTTAAACTAGCTGCACTCATAGAAAAAGGCATCTTCATATCGATGATGCCCTAACATCATGATGCTGCCCTAACATCAGAATTGTGACATCAACGTTATTACAAATGGCATTAATGAGGCAACAAGTCACATCAATTCAATGACGAATGTCATCACAAAATTTTGTCACATTTTATGCGACATCTATGACTACAGTGACATCAATTCCATGCCACATTTTGTGTATTATTAACTTTATTTTTATGTTTAAAAAGTAAAATAAGAAGCAAAAATTCCCATATTCTATTTGTTTCAATTATTGAGTTAAATACCTAACATTTTTAAGGTAAAGGTTGATTCTTTATGAATTAAGTTTTTCGGGCAGGCAGCACTGGTTGGTAGTTGTATCAAACTACATCTGTAAAAGTGAAAAGTGTTCAGTATACTCTGCCATTTCATCATGGAGAAACTCACAAACGAGCAACGACTGCAAATCGTCGAATTTATTTATTATCAAAATTCGCACGATAGAAATCCACTGTTTTATCGAAAGATTGTGTTCAGCGATGAGGCTCATTTCTGGCTAAAAGGATACGAAAACAAGCAAAACTGCCGCATCTGGGGTGAAGAACAGCCACATGCCGTACAAGAGTTACCGATGCATCCCGAAAAAACGACAGTTTGGTGTGATTTATGGGCTGGTGGTATCATCGGTCCATTTCTCTTAAAAGACAACCGTGGTTTCAACAAGACGGTGCCACATGCCACACAGCTCGTGAAACAATGGATATATTGAAGGATGAATTTGGCGAGCAGTTTATATCTCGAAATGGCCCTGTGAGTTGGCCGCCAAGATCATGTGATTTGACGCCTCTTGACTATTTCTTGTGGGGTTATGTGAAGTCGTTGGTCTATGTGGACAAGCCAAACACGATTGAAGCTTTAGAGTATAACATAACACGTGTTATTCATGGACTACAGGCCTAAATGCTCGAAAAAGTGGTGCAAAATTGGACCTTACGAATGGACGATTTGAAATGGAGCCGCGGGCAACATTTAATTGAAGTTATTTTTAAAAAATAAATGGCAAAGACCAATTTATCGATTCCAATAAAAATTTTGAAAATATGATGCAAATTTGAGTGTTTCATTAGATTTTTAAAAAACCTACGGTTAAAAAATCACCCATTAGAATGATTACGAAAATCATATCGGACATGCTGCTGCTTCTTATAATTCAGAGTTCTTTTGTAAAGAAAGGGCGGAGTGCAACAGAAGTGAAATAAACATATCTAACGGGTAAGTAAATAATAAAATTCTCTCAGTTGGACTTAAGTCAATCCCAACGGCTGGGAAACTCCATCTCTTAGATATTCAGCTATTTGTTTTTAAAACGCTTATAAAATTGAACTTACTGAGCGTTTCTAAAAACGTTTTAGCTCCATTGGCTTGGTCAAGTCGCTTTCTATAGGCTGGAGGAGTTTCGAGCTGAAACCTCCAACAAGACCAGAGATGTAGTTAAGAAAATTATTTAAATTTGTTTTGAAGTATCAGGAGAACAGAATCTTTTAGCAAGTGATTTATGAGTAATGATTTTGGTCTTAACGCTAAAACTTGGAAACCAAGGAAGGCTCTTGAAACCGTTTTTCACATTGTTGAAGAGTTTGAGACGGGCTATTGATTTTGTTCCTGGGAAACTCCTTCTCTTAGATATTCAGCTTTTTATTTTTAAAACGCTTATAAAATTTAACTTACTAGGCGATGATTAAAATCTTTTAGCCCCATTCGGCCGCTGTTACTGAGTCATCGCACTGATGACATGTTTTATTAAAATGACTCCGAGTTGTCATATCTGTGATGCCGATGTGTCATCCCATTGATGACATAATTTAAATTTTTACGTGTGATGGGTCAAAAACGAAGACACTTGTCATAGTTTTGTATGTCAAAATACATCAACGTTATGACGCATTTTCTATCAGTATGTCATACAAATGAAGTGAGCTTGACATTTTTTCAGTATACTTTGTAAAATCACCCTAAAGTTTACGGTTTACATAGTGAAATGCTGACGCAGCTGTAGAAATTCACAAAAAATAAATATTTTAGATCAAGTATCAAAAAGTGGTTTAAAAAAACGTGTTTACATAAAGTACCCAAAGTACTATTCTTAACCCTGTTTGGCCCCTTCCAGTTAAAATTTATGTCCCTAGCGAAAGTTGAGGCATAAAGCTAAATAAACTATTTAAACTTTGAAGCCTAAATTAAGATGAATAAAAAGTACCCAAAATTCCCCTTTTCACCCATCTGAACCAGCTTAAAGGCCGATTTTCAAAAGGTCCTTTGTTGTGACATGCCCACATAGCTACAGAATTCGTACGAAACAATTTTATATTCAGGATGAAAAAAATCGGTTACAATTTACGCCTTTTTTTTTGCCATTTTATCTCTTTCTGGTCCGAAATTCCGTGAAAAATATGGCAAATAGCAATTTCACGATAACATTACATCTTGGTATCACATTTCATTTAAATCATTTTAGATGTTTGGGCATGATGACAACTAGGCAATGTTCCGTTCCCGCCCATTTTCCACGAAGCTTTCTTTAATGCTCCACAGCAATCTGTACAAAAAAATCAGTTATCTCTTTAATTTAGTTTATTTTTGGCCGCCAAATTTATGATTTTAAGGCTTAAAATCATTAAAATTTAAGCTGTAGTGAGTGCGATGTTAGAAATCTCTCACCAAAAATCCAACGTAATTTTTTAACGTATTATGCTTTCATTTTAAGAAATAATAAATTCAGACTCGTAGCTAACAGAGAATAAATTTTATAAATGTCTTTATTTAAATAACAAAACGTTTTATTTTAAAACAAAAACACAATATTTAAACTAAACTGCTCTTAAAATGTTACATACGTGACCCCAACATGTTCTAACACTTGGTGGGGGGAAAAGCTTACAAAATAAATAGAATTTATTAAAAAAAAAAAAAAAATATTCTGGTCTTGAGGTGAAATGACCCTTAAAAAATCTCATCAAGTGCAATGTCTACGTGAGTATTCTATTTTTTAAAGGATTTTTTTTTTGTTATTATTAAAAATGAATAGGAAAAATACAAATTAAACAACAATTGTAATGTAATAAAGAAATAAATATTTAACATTGTACTCATACAAGTCATAACAATTGTTTGAAAACAAAAACATTAAAAAACACACACTTTGAACAATATTAGAAGAAAACCGACAACTGACTTAAAAGATGAAGCAATTTTTTCATGTAAAAAAAAAACATGAAAACGTATGAAAATGTAAATAATACAAGTTAATTTTATACACACATGCAAACAGCAGTTGTCGTTCTTTCTTTAGAAAAGGTTTGAAAACAATTCGTTACACTGTGTTCTGTTTTCTGACACTTTTATATTCATCTATGACGTCTACTTCACTACTACAACTACTACTTTTTTAATTATTTGGATTTAAAAAATATTCAACATTTTGTTGTTCTCGTAAATAATACTTAATTAACAAAAAACAAAATATTTCATACTTCTGGTACTCTTGTGGTTTTTCTTTTCATGATTTACATAACAAAACATTAAAGAAATAACTTTTTTTAGAAAAAAATAAATCTAAAATTCAAGAAAGATATATGAGAAAAACGGCAGCTTACGTTATTTGTAATAGTCAGGGCAACTTTTTATATGCACGTCAATGGCGGTGAGTGCTTAACAGCAAACCCCTCTGAAGAGATTGTGTGGTTACAATCGAAACTAGTCAAGGCAAACTGTCCGTGAAAACCTGGGTTCAATTTCCAGCTCGGTCAAGAATAAAAAATTATCAATAAATTTTAATTCATTTCATGTTGAAAAATTCCTTTCTTCATAAAAATAATTTAATGAAAGTTAAATTCAATGAGCCTGATTAAAATATCGATATTTGGATCGATATTTAAAAACCATTAACAGTTCAATAAAATAACCACAATTAGTAAATATTGTTAACAGCTAAGGCACGAGCTATATGTTTACATTTGTCCTTCAAGTTGTGCTGAAAAAAGTCAACAAGAAAAGAGAAAGACAAAAACATGAATAACACAACAAGGTACTTTGGATTTCAAGAATAATTGACAAAAAGTACGAAAAACAGAAGTAAGGAAGAACATGTAAATCAATTAAAATAGGTAATCATTCATTCAAAGCAAATTTTGATCTACCAAGGTAAAATACCATTTGGTTTAAGGATTGATGTTTGACTAATGACGTCATCCGTCGTCAATGGCGGTGAGTGCTAAACGGCAAACCCCTCTGAAGAGATTGTGTACTTACAATCGAAACTAGCCAAGGCAACCTGTCCGTGAAAACGTGTGTTCAATTCCCAGCTTAGTCAAGAATGAAAAATTATCAATAAATTTTAATTTATTTCATGTTGTAAAATTCCTTTCTTTATAAAAATAATTTAATGAAAATTAAATTCAATGAACCTAAGCCTGATTAAAATATCGATATTTGGATTAAAAACCATTAACAGTTCAATAAAATAACCACAATTAGTAATTATTGTTAACAGCTAAGGCACGAGCTATATGCTTACATTTGTCCTTCAAGTTCAGCTGAAAAAAGTCAACAAGAAAAGAGAAAGACAAAAACATGAATAACACAACAAGGTACTTTGGATTTCAAGAAGGATTGACAAAAAGTACGAAAAAACAAGAAGTAAGGAAGAACATGTAAACAAATTAAAACAGGTAATCATTCATTCAAAGCAAAATTTCGATCTACCAATTTAAAATACCATTTGGTTTTTAGGATTGATGTTTGAGTAATGACGTCATCCGTCGTCAATGGCGGTGAGTGCTAAACGGCATACCCCTCTGAAGAGATTGTGTACTTACAATCGAAACTAGTCAAGAATGAAAAATTATCAATAAATTCCCTGCGGGAAATTTGTGTCAATTAAACAAAATTTTATAATTAAAAGGAACGAATTGTGATAGGTGAAAACAAGACCTATCACTTAACTGGTGATAATGTGTTGGTCCAGAGGAAAGGTAATTGGCACAACACTATTCATGTGACTGGATTTTGTGCGGGTAGTGGCTGATTCTCTCTAGTTCTATTACTTTATATGAAGGGGATCTATCATATTGACATGGCTGATATTGGACAATATCTGCGACAGGCATTATTTTAACCGAAGTTAGAAGGTTATTTAAGTGACCTGTAACAAAGTGTCAAAAAGGTGCCAATTAACCACCTCGTAGGACATCGCCATGTTATAGTGACTTGCCACGTGACAAGTTTAGTGTTAGTTCCCTTTCTCGCAGGGTTTTAATTCATTTCATGTTGTAAAATTCCTTTCGTCATAAAAATAATTTTATGAAAATTAAATTCAATGAAATTAAGCCTGATTAAAATGGTTAAAAACCATTAGTCCCAATTTACACGTTGCAAGTCTTATTGATCAGTTTGCTACTTTATAGGCGAGAGAGATGAGGAAAGAAACGATTGGCTGTCTCTATCTTTCGCCTGTTAATTAGCAAGCTGATCAATAAGACTTGCAACGTGTAAATTGGGACTAAACAGTTTAATAAAATAACCACAATACTAATTAATGCACAAACAATTTTAAAATATACAAAAAAAGCTAATTTTTTTATCGATCATAAATTTATGACTTAAGCCAATAGGGGTTTTCAATCTTGGTAGTAAAGTACCCTTGTAGGTCTTATTATTTGAGTAGCTATCTTAGCGACAAAACTAGTTAACTTACGACTTGAATTAAAAAAAAATTTACTACAGAATAGCCTAAAACTTTAATTTTCGGTAATTAACGATTTGTTTACCAAATAACGACAAATTTTTGTAGTTTAAAAATTAAGGAATTGCGGTACAAATTAATCGAACATATTCGCTTAATAGTTTGTTGCTAATATTGGCAGTAAAATTTCGTTTTCCTCTAGGGCTCCCTCCCTACCTAGTCGTAATGGTTATACATATTAATTAATTTTTTTTAAAGATATTAAAGATAAATTGCAATATATGCATAAATATGCAAAAAAAAAATCCTTTTTCTAAAACAGTTGAGGATGCAGTAATATCAGTATAAGTACAATTATAACTGAGAATACACGTTTAAGTATTGTTTCGAACCACTGTTGCTATAGTTGAAACTAATACAACATTCAATTTAATTGCCCGTTGGGGGTGTGTTTTGGTACCTAAATAATTATAAACAACTTATTTTTCTATTAAAGATTTTAAAAAAACTGGCCCTAGTAGCAATACTCGTGTTAGCTACAGGTAGTTTAGACAAAGATTGTAGTGGTATCTTACAGAGAAGGTCGGTTACAAGACAAGACAATATTTTTCTCGTATTGTAAATAATAATCAGCCTTATTACGGTTGTCGTTGTCGTAAACGACTAAGTCGTTTTTTTTTTTTGGTAGTAGATTAAAGAACACAGTTTGTGTTTTACTTTAATCTTTCACAAAAAAACGACACAGTTGTTTACGTTAACGTAAACCGTAATAAGGCTGAAAAATAATAATATACTATGCCATATAGTTGAATGTTCAAACAAGGATATAAAGACAATGGAAATCTTATAATCCACCTGGCATAATTTATAAAATAAATTGGATTTTGTTTAGAAGGAGTCATGTAATAAATAGCTTACAGAAATATTTGTAAATACAGTAAAAAGATAAATGTTTATTTTTACCAAATCTAATTTATATCTACGAATAGAGGAAATAATTTATATATCGCACATTTGCTGCAATATCGTCATAGCTCAAAAATATTTGTTTTACAAAAAACGACTTTACACACAACATAATGGAAAAGAAAATATTGTTCTTCCCTCAAGAGAAACGCAAATATCTTCATTAGGATGATTTACTGTTCTTTAGTGATTACCCAATAAAAAATGGAGCTTCCAACAAAGAATTTTTGTAAGGGAGAAAAGTATAAGTTTCGCTTACCAATCGCTTACGGAAGAAATGAATTTTATATGGCGAGTTCCCACTTTGAAGCGATACATTTTTGACACAGAAGGCGATTAATTCAGCGCATATAAGAATTGTTGAATGTAACGATCAGCTTTGCACACTGAATTTTTTGTTACCGTTATTCTTTAATATGCTCCCTTGCGAACCTGCTTCGTAGTAAGGGAATGTCGTGGCTTTTCAAATTTTATATATATTTTTTTAAATTTATTAAGACTTCAGTCTGCATCTCTGTATGTCTTATTGCTTAGCGCATAAATGTGTGTTTACTTTTAAAAATGTACCATTAGAGCTTCGCAAAATAAGAAAATTTTTTATTGGGTAGTAAAAATTCCTAATTTTTTACTTATGAGGTTGTCGCAGCAAATGACCGATATATGAAATTGTAACATTACTAACTGACTGACTGATTCATCATCGCACAACCTAAACGCCTGAACTTAAAAGTTGAAGCTTGGAGCAGTGGTTGGTCTCTCGCTAAAACGATCCACTAAGACGGGATTTTTAGAAATTCAAATGTTTAGGGAATAAAAAGAGGGCAAAAACGTGTAAATTCTCTAACCTCATATTTCCTTAGCTTAAAGATGTACAAAAAATAGTAAATACGTATCGTTGCTCTTAAAAAAATAAGCGAACAGGCGTCTGGTACTTTTTTTTTAAATATGAACCTTTTCGGGGGTAAACGAGTAAATCCTGTATAATGGACCTTTTTGTCATCCCAATCTTTTAAACCAATAAGCATGAAATTCAAATGATATCATACTCGTAACTTATCTAAAAAATCATAGATGGGGGTAGTGCACTTATGCAGTTTCAACTCACAGTTAGTGATAGTGAAAAATTATTGCAATCATTTTGTTGATGTTGAGTGATGCATGGAAAATTAGCGATAGTGATGTTAAAAAATGTTGCACTCAAAAAAAAAAAAAAATCATCTGTTTATTGCAACTTTTTTGTTCTTCACTCATTTGAGTGCAACTTTAAATCTTGCACTAATTACAAAGAAAATCTTGTTTTTTCATGATTAAAAGTCGTGAGATATTCCGTTATTGACAAAATGTCGTGTTGTTTAATTGCCTTTGCTTATTCATATCGTAACAACAATCAAAAACTATGCGCATACAAAATTGCAATTTTTAAATTTTAAGCAGAGTCTGTTTATATGCAGCTTTTTTGATTGCAAGTACAAATTTCGCACTATTTCAATTGAGTGCAGATTTTGTGCATTCCATCACCGTTAGTGATAGTAAAAAAATTTGCAATACCACTAAATTTTTTTAAGTGCAAGTGAAAAAAATGCCAATCATCACTAAAGCTGGTAAAAAATAGTGCAAACTAATTTTTTTGCAATTTTATTTAATGATAGTGCAATGCTGATTTAAATCAATATTTAGTGCGCTACCCCCAACTATGTTAAAAATACAAATTTGGTACTTTTTCGAAATTCAAACAAAAGGTTTGAAAATCTAACCTTATTTTAGTACTTTTTTACAAAACATTTTTTACAATCCATTGACATATGCAATCGCTTTAAATTATGGCCACCCACTACAATATTGAAATCTTTGATACCTTATTGGGGGGGAGTATCAAAAAGGGGAAATACGGGAAGTTAAATTTCTTCCTTTGACTTTTCCGTTCTACTTGTGATACTTTTTGAGTTTCCTTTAATATTAAACTTAGAAACATTAAATTATAGGTCCTGGGTCCTGAGTGAATGAGAGCCTATAACATGAAAAATGTTGGTACTTTTTTGTTAAAACCTAGAAATTTATACAGTGGAAAATAAATTTGTCCGCGAAAGAAAATTACGCCAGAGACTCTGGTCTCCTGCAGACAAGTGAAAAGCTTGGCGGGATTTAGTGTAGGATTAATAAAAAAAAAAAATTTATTTACAAGGTGCCCTCAAAAAGCAGCTGCATGTTATTGCTTTGCCTGTTGTTGTTGTATTGTTAAGATATTGAGGCCACCATGCTATTATTACAATGGAAACTTAAGTTGAATTTAAATCTAACAATTCGGTGCATTAAGTTCCATTGAGGTGTTTGGTGAAGAAGAGAATTTTTTTTTATTTTTAAACATAAATGTGTTTTAATATAAGTCCTTAAAATTGGCCATAAGGCAATAGCTTTTTTTAGTTAATTGACTTATTTGTGACTTTGAGGGCTTTAGGTAGCAAATTTACAGTAAAGATACCGAGCCAAAAAACAAAGTAAAATTTATATTTAAAATCTGGCTTTCCGACGTCAGTTTTAAAAAGAGTCGTAAAACAAATTACCGTCAAAAGCAGTGCCTGAAATCAACACATTTTTTAAAAAGTCGTCTCTTGAAATGAAGACATTTCCGAGCATTGCTTTTAACGAAAGTTACACTTTCTTGGATTGAACTTCATCGGTTTTTTTTGGGGAAAAATCCAAATGGACTGATTTTAGTACTGAAAAATTTAAGAGATTTGTAATCAAATCTGGGTTAAGTAATATAAAAGGGAAGGTCAAGAAAAATTCAGTAGTATTACTAATACAACGTTTAATTAAGTATCTTTATCTGACTTATCATGGACTTTTAATTTTCGTCAGTTCAATGAAATCTATTGTGTTCATATTCTGTGAGTAGAAATTCTCAAATTTTTTAACTTTTTGCTAAAATTACGAATTTTATTTCTAAAATTGCATTAAGTTTATTATTTCATTTTAATGAAGTGTACTAATTTTTTATTTACATACATATAGTTTTTTTTTTTTTTTTTTTTTTTTTTTAAACTGATTTCAACAACAAAATCAATTTGAGTATCTAAGACCAATTTAATTTTTAACTAGAATAATTTGAAAGGTGAGTAAAATGTTTTCTGAGTTGATCATGTTTATTTTGGATTGACGTTAAAAATTAGAGCTATTTAGTTCAATTATTAAAATACTTAAGGACTAGCAATGGAAAAAGAGGGCATTAGGGGTATTCATTAATGTTAATTATTTTTTATTTATTATTAAAAATTCCTTAAGAAAATTCTTTGCAAAAATAATTTTTTTAAACTAAATTAAAAAAGATGATAAAGAAAATTAGACGGTTAAGTCACACAAACTGAAAAATGTTGATTACATATAGTAGTAGTATTCATAATTAAATTATACCAAACTTATTACGAATAAAGATTTCGTAGAGTTAGTGATTATTTCCAATTTATAACCTACACTTAAAGAAAAATTTTCTTCAGATTGATGATGCCCTAACATCAGAAATGTGACATCCATGTAATTATAAAGGGTCCGCCAAATAACTTTTTTTTTTTGAAAATGCTATAAAAAAAACTGCTGAATATTTTCTCAAATTTCTTTTTTTATTTGAAAGTACAATTCTTCCGGTTAATAATAAAAAATAATTTCATTCAAATGGCCTCATACCAAGGTCTTTATGCAAAATTCGTCTCAATGATGTCTCCAAAATGTTCAATTGTTGAGAACGACGGTGAATTGACCTTCTGCCACAGCAGCAATATTCTCGGGTGTACGCACTGTTTTTGGCTTTTCACGCTTTGGTTTATCGATGAGGATGCCAGTTTCTTTCACTTTTTTCTCAAGATAACGAACATACGGAGCTGACGGTGCTTCTCTTCTTCCAAAATCCGTACGCAATTTTCGCACACATTCTGCAACATTACCATGATTTTCAAAGTAATGTCGCAATATTTCCCAGCGTTGTTCAAGCGTATACACAACCATATTCGTTCAGCGGAAGGATAAAACTAATTATCTGTCAAATCAGACATGAGCTAAGCGTTACCATTCACGAAATAAGCACTAGTTGAAAAAAAAATTTTAGATGGCGGACCCAAAAAAAAAAAACGTTAGATGGCGGACCATTTAAATGGCATTAATTACACAAAAAGTGACATCAATCCAATGACGGACGTCATCATAAAATTGTGTCATATTTAACACGTCATTAATGCTATGACTATAGTGACATCGATTCGATGCCACATTTGGTGTATTATTTACATTATTTTCAAGTTTAAAAAGTAAAATAAGAACCGAAAATTCCCATATTCTATTTTTTAAATCATTTAGTCAAATACATACATCAAATTTTTGAAGTAGAATGATTAGGAAAACAATATTGGGCATGATGCTGGTGACTTATAATTGAGAGTTCTTCTCTAAACAAAGAACGGAATAAAACAAAAGTGAAACAAGCGTGTGTAACAGGTAAATAATAATATTCTCTCACTTTGACTTTAGCCAATCCCAATGACTCAATTTTGATATTAAATTGAGCCTAATGAATCTTTCCTACGATGTTACTGAGTGATGCCAAAGACGACAAATTGGCCAAGTGATGTTGAGGCTGACATCACAATGATGACAAGTGTCATGGCGTCAAAAACACTTGTCATAGTACTGATGTCAAAATACATCAGCCTTATGACGCCTTTTCTATCAGTGTATTTTCTAAGTTATTTGACTAGCGCGATAAATTTTCTTTAAAAATTTACTAAGGTGACAGGTTGTCCATTGGGTACTAAATTTGGTAACAACTTTTTTATGGAACATTGACATAAGCGACAAATTTTCTATAGAAAATTGACTTGATCGATAAATTATTTATAGAAAAATGACTTAGGTGACACATTTTATTAATTAAGTCAGGCATACAATTTATTATAGAAAATAGAGTAAGGCGAAAATGTTTTGTAGCATCTTGACTAAGGTGACAAATTGTCTATGAAAAATTACGTAAGACGACAATGGTGCCATAAAAAAATGATTAAGGCGAAATATTAGCTATAGATATGGGGAAAAATTATATAGATAATTAACACCGACGACAGAAGCAAATATTTTCTTTAGAAAATGGACTACAGAGATACATTTTCAACAAATATTTTAAAAATATAATTGACTTGGGCGACAAATTTACTAAGGGGAGAAATTTATTATAGAAAATTGATTAAGACGATAAATTTTCGATAAAAACTTATTAAGTCGAAAAATTTTCTATTAAAATTTTAGTAAAGCAATAAATTTTAAACAGAAAATTTCCTACGGCGACACATTTTATATAAAAAATTTTATTTGAAAATATACTCAGACGACAACTTTTATATCGAAAATTAAATTGGGCGACAAATTTTGTGTAGAAAATTGAGTAAGACGGCAAATTTTAATAAGGCAACAATTAAATTTTTCATGAAAATTTTAATAAGGCAACAATTTTACATAGAAAATTGACTAAAGTGACAAAGTTTCAGAAAAAGTTGACAAAATCATCTTATTTCCTATATAAAATGCACTGAAGCGACAAATAATCTATGGAAAATCCACATGTTTTTTTTAACAGATAATTGACTAAGGCGAAAAATTTACAGAAAATGATTAAGGCGAAAAAATAGCGGTTTTCACCCTTTGTATTAAGTGTACAACTCTGTTATATTTAATACGATTTTATACTTCAAAGCGTGTCTTTTTTGTATGCATTGTAAATTAATGAATTTGCTGAGTGAGAGAAAGAGACAGACAAAGGTTCTTCAACTGTTTTATTCTGGTAAATTCACACACTTTGTTTACTACTGCTTTTTGTGGGATTTTTCAACCACAGCGTAGTATATTTTAGTCTAATACATTTTGTTTTTGCAGTGTTGTAAATGTTAGTATTTTTACTAAAATTACAAGATTAACAAGGTCTACAAGGGACTTTACTATCAAGGGTGAAATCCGCTATTTTATAGAAAAATTTATTAAAGCGACAAATGTTATTGTCTTTAACGACTAATTTTTTATAGAAAATGGATTACAGGACAATTTTTATTGAAAAACAAATTTACAAAGAAAACATATTTTATACATGAAATTGAATAGTTAGTGGTATAGAAACTTTACAAATTTTATAGAGAAAATTAACTAGGGCGACAAATTTTCTATAAAAATGATGAAACAGAATTGAGTCTTCAACTTCAGACAAAAATCCTAAAGCCCATAATTAAAACGTCGCACAGTGTCTCGACTAGTACAAGCTTACGGGACAAAATTATTTCTTCACTTATTTCAATTGTTTATGTATATTCCAGGCATCTTAAGCTATTTTAAGAAAAAAAGAAGTTGAAAAATGTGTACTGTAATCCTTAATCGTTTTAACCCATTTTTCAATAAATGATGTTTTATGTATTTTTCACATCAATTATCCAATTCTTCCTAAATTTGGCATAAATATATAGCTTACAAATATCAATTTACGATCGGACAATTTTTGTAGGTGTATTAGCGTTTTTAAGAAAAAGGATATATGACAGGACCTGGAGTCCTTAGTCCAATTTAAATAAAAATTTACACACAAGTTGCTAGTTGTATGTTTATCAGCATGAGCACTTAATGGGCATATTAAAATAAAATTTTTCCTTGGACCGATTTCTCCAAAAATTCGTATTATTCTTAACTAAGATATTTTATGCTAGTGTACCAAATTTCAAAAAAAAATCTGAGAACTCCTTCTATTTTTGTTCCTTCGTTATATGGGGACAAAGCAGTGTGCGACTCGTTCTGGCAAAAACCAAATAAATTTACTTTCGGGCGTTTTTGGGGTCTATAATATATGTGAATCTGTGTGTTTGAATATTGTAGGTATTACATATAGAAAAATCTAGCCGGATATATGTGGATAAAAAAGGTTGCTACTCTTTAAAGTTTACAATTAATGTAAAATTTGCGGGATTTATCTATACATTTCCAAATTGCTGTTAAACCAAAAGTATTCATATTTTTTATAAAAAATAAGTCATAATAGGGTCCATACCTTCAACAGAATATTCCATAACAAAAAACTCGTTTCACTTTGCTACCAATTTTAAAATATGTTATTACGAGTGGGAATAAAATGCAACTGATTTGCAAATGAAAATGACCTGCCTTATAAGGGTTATTTTGACCCCCTGATAAGGTACCTTTATCAGGTGAATAACAAATTAATTCTTGGAATTCGTTACCTGGGGGGTGTTGCTTACAAGTCGATTTCAGTGGCTCCTGGAAATTACGTCATGAGTTTTGTCCCGCCAGCATGTTCTAGCCGAATCACTGTGCGTCGTCAGAAACTTCAAATTCTCTCTCATTTCTTTCTTTTTCTTTTTGTGCTTATTTTTCCTTGTTTACAAAATGTATGAAAGTATGGTAGTGTGATAGCATTAGAAAAAACTTTCTCAAAATAAAATAGATTATGTCAAACTGCATGGAAAACATCGTTCAGCCCCAGTTGTGTTTCACCGTTAAGTTGACAAATTTTCTATAGAAATTTGACTAAGAAAATTGATTTTTGATTTAAAAAATTGACTTAAGCTGGAGGACCACACCACGCGTTCAATGCGTTTATACATCTGTCAGAGAAGTAGAATCGGTATAAAATTGTATTGACAGGTTTTACAACACACGGTTGGAATGCATCGACAAATCGAAAGTATGAAATAGGATTACCGTCTCACCAATAAACTCAAAGTTGGGAACGGGTACCCAGTTTCATTTACTCTGTTTTCTTATTCTCACAGTTATTAACTTGAAGTTGGCTGTAGGTGTATTTATATTTATATACAAAATATAAAAAAGAGAAGAGGAAAAAAGACAAGATAAATATACAAAAATTGCAAAACCATAATTTCATAATCTGGACACCAATGCAGAATTTTAAAGCAGAATTTTTAAAAAATGTAGAAACAAAAATTGCAAGTCTGGAATTTGGAGCACCCTCATTAACATCTAATTATTTGTTATTGTTTTTAATTTTCTTAAATACCTGTGATTTTTTGGAAGTTGTATTAAGAAAAGCGTTTTTTTTTTAGTACAGGTCTGCATTTTTCTTGATATGTGTATTTTTTGTTTTTGTTGTTTATTGACTGCAATCTTATAAGATATTTAAAAATAAACTAATGAAATTTTATTTTTAAACCAATGATTTTTTTTTTTGTATCAAGTATTGTAAAGTAGAACACGCAATAGAATTTAATTCAATAGAATTTTGAAAAAGACAGGAAAATTAAAAAAAAAAAAAATAAATAAATCTTAAACGAAAAATAGAATAACAAAATCAGAAATACAAACTTTTTGGTGAATTATTCAGCATATTGAGATTTGAGCCAAAACTATAATGATTTCTGTACAATGTATACGGCGAATTCAGATCATATTGCGCAGCCGGATTGTTAAAGGAAGTGAGATTTGTTGTCATATTGGGAGGATTTAGATTTAAGACACCTTCACGTATTAGGCACTCTTTAATAGCCAACATGATAAGAATTTTTTTTGTACTTCTTTTTTATTCAAAAGACTTTTGTTAACAAACTTTTAAGGTATATTTAATTTTGCTACCTTAAATTTTTGCTATTATTTATAAGCCTTCTTTACACTTGATTGTTTAAGAGATTTTTATTTTTTTTTTACTTTTTATTTAATTCTCATAACAATTTTCAAGAAAACAAAATTTCAATAAAATTTTTTACTGGCACTAAATATTCAACTTCTTTTTTCTTTTGAGTTGAAACAAAACAAAATATTCCCTTTTTGTTGTTCGTCACTTAAAAAAGACCGTATTTTAAATTTTTGTAATTTTCTTTGATATTCCTTAGACGTCTAGTCGCGGTCTCACGATGGGATACAATAAATAATAGAAGAATGCGTTTTAGTGCGATACAATACAATAAATTCGAAAACGAAAAATGAAAACAACAAAATTAAAATACTTGACGACGACGACTTGCATTAGCAGTAGCAGTAGCAGTAAAACTAAACAAATGAAGAATTGTATAAATTTCTGGGCTCATCATCATTCACTCAGTCCGTCAGCCAGTCAATTCATTTATTCATTCATTTACTCGCATCAGTAGCATAAGCATTTGTGTCTCTGAATGTGTAACTCTGGCTGGCTGTATTTTTTTGTTTACAATATCAAAAAAGATTGTGTATTTGCAACGAAAGTATCTAGAACTCTCACCATTAATAACAGCGAGCGAACGGCAGCAGCAATAGAAAATAAGACAGAAAAACACTACATAAACAAAAGAACAGTGGGGTAAAAATAAAAAAATATTATTTTAAAATATTCTTTTAAACGAAAAATGTTCCTAGGAAAAGTTCTGAAAAAAAACAACAAATTTGCAATAAAAAATTTACGAATGCGACAAATTTTTTCTAGACAATTTACAAAAGCGACAAATTGTCGCCTTAGGCAATTAAAAAAAAATTAAATCGACCATTTAAAATTTTTTTATAAAAAATTGTTCTCTTAAAAAACTTTTTTTTTTTGTAAATTTGTCGGCTTACACATACAATTTTCTTATAAAATTTCACGACTTATAAAATTTTTCCTAAAAAAATTGTCGCCTAAAAAAATTGTCGCCTTATTTTTTAACACAAAATTTGTCGCCATTCTCAGTTTTCTTTCGAAAATTTTACATCTCATTCAATTTGCCATTGAAAATTTTCAATTGAATATTTATCGCCTTAATGGAATAGATATTTTGTCGCCTTAATTAATTTTCTTTGAAAAAATTTTTTTTTTAAATTTTCCATACAAAAAAATGACTCCATACTTAATTTAAAACATGAACTTTGTCGCTTTACAAAATGTAATGCCTTTTTCAATAAATTTCATATAGAAAATTTGCCACCTTACTTAATTTTCTATAGAAAATTTGTCGCCTAACTTAGTTTTCTATAAATAAAATTCTTGCTTATTTTTCTGTAGAAATTATGCCGTCTTTCGTTATGTTCTATAGAGAACTTGTCGCTTTATTTGAATTTCTATTGACAATTTGACGCCTAACTGATTATTTCTATAGAAAATTTGTCGCGTTCATTTATTTTCTATAGAAAACAAGTCGTCTTAGTAAATTTTCCATACGAAAGTTGTCTTCTTACTAAATTTTAAACATAAAATTTGTCGCTTTACAAAATATGATGCCTTATTTAATTTTTTATAGAAAAAGTTACAGCTTACTTAATTTTCCATAGAAAATTTTTCGCCTTACTTCATTTTCTGTAGAAAACTTTTCGCCTTACTTTACTATCTGTAGAAAATTTGACGTCTTTGTTTATTTTCTATATAGAATTCATCGCTTATTTTGATTTTCAATAGACAATTCGACGCCTTACTAATTTTTTCTAAAAACTTGTACCCTTTATTTATTTTCTCGCCTTTCTGTATTTTCTATAGAAAATTCTTCGCCTTTCTTTCTTTTCTGTACTTTATTATTTAAAAAATTGTGGTCTATATTTATTTTCTAAAGAACCCTTTTTTCGCCTTAATTTATTTTCTTTAGAAAATTTTTCACCTTACTTAATTTTCTACAGAAAATTTTTCGCCTTTTCTTATTTTCTATAGAAAACTTGTCGTCTTACTCTATTTTCTATAGAAAATTTGCCACCAATTTGTAATAAAAAATTTGACGCCTTCATATTTTCGTTCAAGCCCACTGTTCTCCATAACAAAAACAACTTTTGAAAATAAAATTTGTCGAAAAACAGAAAAAAATTAAGGAAAATACGAACAATAAGAAAACCCACAAACACAGGCACTCAGACACGAAATTTGTATCCATTAGATTTTACACAGACAGAAAATAAAAATCCACCAACTACAAGAGTGTTAGGAAAACAACAGAAAAACAACAACGACAAGCAACAAACAAACAAGCAAAAGTGTTGTAGTATTTTTATCTTTGGCTCACATTGTTGTTGGACACTTGTGTATCTAAGAGATACTTATTCACTCATTCATTTTTATTTCACAATTATTTTTTTCATCTTTTCATCCAGTCGTCTCATTTGCCGTTTATGTTTAGAAATGAACACGAAAAATTTGAAAATTAAATTAAAAAAGAAAAAAATTTATAAGGAAGACAACGACAGAAACCACATGTGTTTATAAAAAAAAAAACGAAAGAATCAAAACAAATGATGATGAAGAAAGCTGTTAATAGAAAAGACTAAATAAATAGTTAAAGAGGAAAATCAGTTTACACCCTAAACAAACATAACTGAGCGTAATGAGTCGTTGCTTCGATTGTACTGAGACATCGCACTGATGAAATGTTTTATCAAACTAAATCCGATTTGTCATTTCTGTGATGCCGATGTGTCAACCCATTGATGACGTTATTTAAATTTTTGACCCTGATTACAATATGGGCAAGTGATGTTAAGGATGACATCACAATGTCATGGGGTCTAAAGCGAAGACATTTGTCATAGTATGGATGTAAAAATACATCAGCGTTATGTCACTTTTTCAATCAGTGTAAGTTCAATATTATAGAAAATTCAAAAATTACCACATGCACCACGGAAAAGTAAAAGAAAGAAATTTAATTTCCCGTATTTCGCCTTTTTGATACTTTTTTTCTCCCCCTTTGAAGTATGAGAAATTTCAATATTGCAGTAGAAGCCCGCAACTTAATGCATAAGTATGTGCCAATACATGGAGAAAAATGTTTTTTAAGAAATACTAAAAATAGGTACGATTTTTGTTCGAATTTCGAAAAATTACCAAACTAATATTTGTATTTTTTTTAATTAAGTTACAAATTTGGCATAATCTTTATTTCTATGTTTACTGGTTAAAAAAGATAAATGGGGTCACAAAGCAATTTTAAAATAGAGGTTATACCCGTTTTTTCCCTTAAAGAGCCGAAATTAAAAAAAGTACCACAGGCCTGTTCGCTTATTTTTCTAATGAACAACGATAAGTATTAATTTTTTTAACTCTTTTAGTTTTACCCCCTCAGATTTTAATAAAATATATATATTGTGCACTTCTGTAAGTAAATACCTTTCAAATGGTGTATTTTTTGTTAAAATCAGTTGACAAACAGAGGAGGAAAGTGTTCTTAATTGTTTTGCCTTTGCCGATTTATGTATAGATTTTTTTTCTCCGAGTAGGTATTTTAACTGCTAAACATATTTCGATCTTCGTTGCTAAAAACGAATTTCAATTTTACTCAAGAAGCACATTTGAAGAATGTTTTCTCAGCGTGTAGGCATTTCAAAATATTTTCGTTATACACACTTTTTATTAGTCATATTGTATTATTGCAGTTGTCATTGTTTTTTATAGCTGTTTTTGTTGTCGCTGCTGTTGAAGTCGCCATTGCTGATGCTGAAATGAGTTTGCAATATTTACACTTCCTTCATTTACGTTTAACACCCGCAAAATTATTTTTTTTTTGTTGTGATTATTTTTATTTAATTTTCCATTAACAAAGTGACAGATCTTGTGAGTAAATAAAATCGCAATAAAAAAAGAGAGCAAACAATGATTTGTTAATATGAGTGATATTTTATTGAAGATACATATGAATCACTGATGGGATTTGTGGAAAAATTGTACCAAATTTGGTCCAATCGAAGCTTTATTGGTACACTAGTACGATTAATGCGTTTTTGGTACAATAAAAAAAATAACCCGATTTCTTATCATTTCTTTGATTAACTCACTTTTCTTTTCAATAATAAATAATTACATATCTCCAGCCCTGACCAGAACTATTAAAACTTGCATTGTTAATTAATGGTCATGATATTATATGCTCTTACATTTTAAGTACATACATCACACAGAATTTTTGACTTTTTGACGCGATTAACCGGTATCCCTCCGTCCGGCTGGCTTGTTGTCTGTCCATGTAACCTTGTGCGCAAAGTACAGGTAATTTGACGACATTTTTTATGTAGGTTTCAATTTATAATGACGATGCCCACTGAAAGTGGTGAGAATCGGTCCATTATTTCACAAACTTCTGTCCGGAATAAACAATCTTATTATATTAGTATTTAAGTTAAATTTTGACCCGACTTATTTTATTGCAATCTAAATGAGCTTAACAAATATTATTGGAATCGGTCAATATTTGATGTGGCTTTGAATGCCACAACTTCGTTATAAATTGGCGGCAAAAAATTTTACGATAGCTACTCAGGACAAAATATTGTGCTAGTAGGTCCAACACTAATCATATGTGCCATATAAGCCCCCTTCCTAAAATCACTTAAGGGCAAAAAATCTCATATGGATAAAGATATCTAAAAAATATTGGGCACAAAGAACTTTACATGAATCTGAACCTCCATGATTGCCTGAATCGATTTTACTGTACCGATTTTGCGGATTTTAATCCCAAACTGCTTAGGGTAACTACAAGCAATTTGACACCAAGTTTGTTCCTTTCTTTTGAATTTTTCAAAAGTGGTCGTGTTTTATACAGATGGACATGGCTAAATAGACTTAGAATTAATAAAGGAGCAAGAATAGATATACTTTATGGGGTCCTAGATGTATAATAAAAAGTTTCACACGGAATAACAAACTAAGTATTCACCACTGGTGGTGGTGGAGGATATAAAAAGTTATACCCTAATGAACATATGCACATTAAATAAGTATCCCTGCGGAAAATTTTTGTCAATTGTTCCAACAGACTGCTCTCCTGGGATTTGTGAAAATTAACACGTACAAAAAGGAAGAACTCATCACCAGTGAAAGGAGAACTTATCATTTAACTGATATATGAAGAACCAAAAGGCAGTAAAAGTAATGAATTACAGTCAGTATTCACCGGTGGTGTGTAGGGTTGCCAGTTTTGAAATCAGAGAAATCAGTACATAAGAGAAAAAAATCAGTACAATTGCATAAAAAACAGTACATACTTTTTAAATATAAAATTGCATATTAATAACATAAAAAGCTTTATTTATTTATTTTAAACAAAACTTGAGCTCATTCTATAATTTAAACAGTGACAAAATTTAATTAATAAAACTGAACTTTTTTAAAACAATAATTCAATTCCGTATTTATTTTTAGCGCGAATACAAAGTGAATAACAAAAAAATCTAAAACACAACAAATTGTTAAAAATTCGATTCATAATTTCTTGTCTGAAACATGTCTGAATGGGCCAATGTCAATAATTTGCTGTTTTGATTTAATTGTTGCATTAGGTCTTTTCTTAACCTACGGACACACCTAGCAAATATTTGACGAAAAAAACGTGACCAACATGTGAACTAAAATTTTATTTTCTTAATTCTATTATATTTTTTGAATATAGGTCAACATAAAATTAAATAAAAGTATTTTTTTTCTATATCTACCAGCATAATTAACTTAATTTTGCAATTAAAAGGACATTCTGCATCTCTTTTATTTTGCGAAAACAGTTAATGTCTAATTTAACCGAGAACAGGGGTTTCCTAGCCAATTTCACTTAGAACTCTTCTATAAAAAAACTAAAATTTAAATTTTCTGAAAAATGAATTATTTTTAGCACCAAGCTACAGATATGAGGACAACAATGTTAAAAAACAAATTAAGCACTTGAAATAACGAAGCTTGCTATGTATTTATCTTCAAAATAATTTAAAAGTGATTTACAACTAATTTCTTTTAATAATTGTAATTATTGCAAAAGGCACAATTCTTTTTCAGACGATCTTACACTACTAATTTTTATAAATAATATATTTACATATGTATGGACATAAATATTTACAATGTTACAAGTTAAAAATACATATTTATGGCCTTTTTGTACGTTGTCCACAATTTCGTTCCTGTCTTCAGTCTTCAAGAAATTGTAAAACTCATTACAACTATAACCAAAGTTAGTCTTTATCTGCAACTCACTTTCTAGGTTTTATATTAGGAGCCTGTTTCTCTCTTTTCTCCACTTGGAAAACTAAAGACTCGTTCTGTAAAAGCGTTTGAATGTGGATGGAAGAAATAAAATTACACATTTCCTCAAATTCGTAAAGGCACCACGATTTAGAAACGCTTTCCATTTTTCTTCTACTGTCTTCTTTTTTTTTTTGTACTGACTCGGAAAAAAGCTTTAAAGTTAATAACTCATCGATAAGAACATCTACATAAATTAATATTTGTATCGTAAACAATTTGAAAATATGACAAACTATATACTGAACAAAATTAATATATAATAACAGTACAAAAATAGTACATTAATGAAAAATCTGTACATTTACTTGCAATGCATAAATCAGTACTTTAAACAAAAAACAGTACTTGTACTGATAAAAACAGTATGAATGGCAACCCTAGTGGTGTGTGACACATTCTTTTGTTACTTTCTAATAGCCAATTTACACTACAACGAAATCTAGTACTTTCGAGATTTCGAGCCAAATCTAGTTGTTTTTGGCTAGATTTCCCGTACAAAACAAAATCTACTCCGTTACTAGATTTTGACGAAATCTATTCGAAATCTAGTAGTACTTATTGATGAAACTATGTTTTTCCCCATATAGCACTAAAAACTACTTCCCTGCACAAGAAAAAAATGACATTTTAACAAAAAACAAAACACAAACAATAATAGCTGCTTGTTAAAATTGTTAAAAAAAATTCAACAATTTTGTAAAATAGTAAAAAAAAAAATGCAAATGACAAATAATATTGATAAAATAATTGAAGTTGATTATAAAGAAAATGTAATGCAAATTTTTAAATGCATATTTCTTTATATGTAAGTATGTGTTACACAAAAAACTTTCATTCGGCGGTTTTTGTTGTGAAAACCAAATCTCGCTAATGTCAAACAAGTATAATGTAAACGAACTAGATGTGGAGGAAGATTTCAAATGAAATCTACTAGATTTTGATGTAATGTAAATGCTCTATAAAATTTCGTTCTTAAATTCAGTTCTAGGACTTGTTTTATTGAAATAATTCTACATCGTATTGAAATAGTACTCGGTTGTAGTAACTAACACTTAACACGTTCATTAAGAGAATAGATGTGTGACTGGCAAAATGGTGGCTGTTAGATGTCAATTGACCCCCTCCAATGACAACCCCATATAAAAGTGATAGGTCCCATTCATATAAAGTTTTAAAACTAGAACCGGTCTCCATCACCAAAGACCTATCACGGGACTACTTTGGTGTCCGTTCGCTTTCCTCTAGGGTATGAATGTATGTATTAATCACCTATGAACTTTAATCATCTTTTTGTTTGATCGGGCAAAATTTGTTTAAAACTAAATTTTAAGTTATCCTATTTTTGACTTTTTAAAACGAAAAAGACGATTTTTTTCTCAGGAAATTTACGATTTTTTCACAAATTGATCTGGCAGCCTTGTTTGTGAGACTAACAATCACACGAATAGTCTTTTGCGATTATCGATCCAGAATTTATCATATGTCTCGGAAAAATCCACAAGACGAGAAGCTTTTTAAAGCGCCAAGACGCTTACAAATAATTGTATTGTATTGAAAGCTGGTCCAATTTAGTTTTTTTTTTTTTTTAAACAGAAATCTCACTAACAAATTTCGTTAAGATCGATAAGGGTCTATAATCTACCGTAGGTACAATATAAGACCTCTAACCAAAAATCACTGTAAAATTGGGTCGAATTTTTAGACTAGAAATAAAATAATTAACTTTGAAATGAACGGCCCTTAGTTTAACATATCGCTGGCTCAATATTACATGGTTGTTGGTGCAATATCAAAATACGGAGAAAACCAAGTTTATAATCTCTTAAGTTCAGTCTACCAATTCGAGCCAGAGTTACGTAACACAATAAAGTCAAACAAGGTGGCCAAAACTTGTTGCTGCCTTTGAACCAAAACTTATTATTTTCAGCAAGCGATATGTAGGGCCCATATAAAGCGTACTTTGGAAATAAGCTTTAATACGCCTACAATCGCAACGAATTATCATGCTGTGACGTCAGTTTGTATTAAGATTGGGTAATTATTTATCACAGATCCCGTATTAAGCCCACTTCGCATTATTGGTGAAGTTTATATTATTTATATTATATATATATATATATATATATATATATATATATATATATATATATATATATATATGTTCCCATCGATCCTATAAGGAGCATAGGGCCTCATGAGGTTTCGTTAATCATGATATCTCGGATGAGCAAATGATTAGTCTACTGCATTCTATTCTGATGATGGGGCTGCCATCTTAGCCAGACTGGCTGTACATATTTCACGTTTGTATAGCGAACCGCTTAGTATAAGTACAGACGTCCGCTTGCAGCCGCACCAATTAGGTGAACAGGCGCTGCGATGTTCTTGGAGTACAAATTTAAAGGTGGTACTCACTCACCTTGTCGATGCTGCCAACATGACATACATCCGCTGGCTGTCCGGGACTGCTTATTTGTGAAAATACACTTATTCGCAGCTAACCTTTATATCTAAAGGCCGTTCACTATCCGCAACCTGTGACCCGTCCGGTTGCCTACAGCTCGGCACATGATTTGCATGAGTTAACACACAAGACATATTATAAACTGTCATAATTAATACATTTTGCTTTGTAGTATTCACTATTTATTAGGGTATTCATTTAATCGGGCTTTTGCTTTAAACGGTTAATCGCTCGATTAATTAACCGAGGTATTGGTTTAATCGGTTAATTTTGTAATTGATGGGTTAACCGATTAATAAACCCCTTTTTATAAGTTAAGCAATTTCAATAAATAAAAATGCATAAATTATTTATTAGTGAAAAAAACAATAACATTACAAACTTAACAATTGAAGCACAGCCGCGAAGAACGTTGTAAGTAACAATATAAATATTTTTCAGCAGAACAAATAAAACGTTTTTAGAAGTCAGGTTTATTAATTTCTAAATTTTTTTTTTTAGATTATCAAAAATAATGACAATAAAAACTTTTATGCAAAATATCAAATAAATCGAATTTTAAATAACATGCTTAATTACAGGTTATATTCTTTTTTTTAGAAGAAAAACGTTTCATATCCACAATCGCGATGTCATTTAAAACGTTTTTCCACTACGCAAGCGGCTTTTAGAACGTTATTCCACCTTGAAAAACCAGTTCGTTTGTATCATTTTGTTAGTAACTTACAACGTTCTTCCACTAGCTGACTCTTTGTATCGCATTTTGATGGCGTTAAGGTGCATAATTTTGGGTGAATTGACGTTTAAACAGTGTAAAATTCTTTCACTTAACGTATACGATGTCAGGGAAATCGAAAGCAACCCATAATACAGAATATCTAATTTCTCAGTCCTCTTCCTGGATTTCTCTAAACGTCCTGTTTTATTTTTTTTTTTTTAATTTTAACTCTTTTAATTGTTTCGGTTAATTCTGTTAAAAGATTAATAGAACTCCTTATTTGTTTGTATGAAAAAATATTTTCTAAACACATACATACCTTTTGTTAAAAACTCAAAAAAATATGTTATAATTCTACAAAAAAATTGAAAATTGTGTTACGTCGGTTAATCGACTGAAATTAACCGGTTTAATCGTTAATCGAAAATAGCCAATTTTAAATTAATTGATCAGTTAACGGGTTGTAATTAATCGGTTAACCTAATCGGTTAATTAGCAGTTAACCAAATGAATACCCTACTATTTACCACATTATTTTTGCGAAGAAGACACTTTTATAGGTCAAATCTATAATTATGCTGTTATTGTTATTTTAATACTTTGACAATTAACTGAGTATCTCTTTAAAGTGACGAAAAAGTATAATTTTTTTTTTGTAAATTTTGTGTTGTAAAATTCTGAATGTTTCACTACCAAATGTGACTTAGAAGCGACATTTTGGTAAGCAATCGAAAACTACATTAACAAATACCTAAACTTGGGGAGGGGGTGTAATCTAATATTAATAATCATACATTTACTGTTAATCACAAAAGTAAGTATACAAGGCTATAATAAATAATTTTCTTCAAAAAGATATACAAAAAAAAAAAAAAATTATACAAAAATTTTTAAAACATATTTTATTACATTAATTCATATTATTAAAAGAAAGCCAAAAATATTAACAAAAAAATTAAACTTAATGAAAATAGTCTACCTTAATCAAATTAATAGATAAATTTATACAAAAAAATAATAAATGTTATAGTTGGTATATTTTGTTTGGCAATATTAATATTAAGTAGGGTATCCCTTTGCTTTTATTACAGCATTCATTCTTGTAGGCCCCGAATTGACCAAGTGACGGGTCACCTGTGGGTCTTTTTTGTACCATTTTTTCTGAAGTACACGTTTTAAGTCTTCCTTGGTTCTTATCTCATGTTTTCTTACTTGACGATCCAAATGCTCCCATAGATGCTCAATCGGATTCATATCCGGCGATTGTGGTGGAGATCTGAGCTGTTTTTTGACATGATAGAATAACCACTCTTTCACAACAAGTGCGGTGTGTTTTGGGTCGTTGTCTTGTTGGAAGATAAATGATTCTTCAAGACCCATTTTCTGTGCACTATCCTTTAAATTATTTTTTAAAATGTCCAAATATTTATATCGGTTCATTATAGTATCGATAAATTCTAAATTTCCCACGCCATTCGCGGACATACACCCTCAAATCATCACAGACCCACCACCGTGTTTTACTGTGCCTGTATTTGGTTTTCTCCAAACCTTTTCACGTCCATCCGATACATGGATGTTGAACTTACTTTCATGCGAAAAAAATAACAGTATTCCAGAAAGTTTCATCGTATTTTGCATGCTTATTTGCAAAATGTAAGCGTTTAGGCCGATTGGTCTTATTTATGTACGTTTTTTTTTCTAATATTTCGGCCGTGATATCCAGCACTATATAGCACATGCCGGATGGGCTGGGGGTTGCATGTCTTTCCGATCTCGATTTCGATTTCATCCTGTATTTTTGGAGCACTTAATTTAGGGTTTTTATTAATTTTTCTTATGATTATAGGATTGTCTTGCTCCGTAAGTTTACGAGGACGTCCAGGTCTAGTCTTATTTTTTGTATTACCTTGAGCTTTGTACTTTTGAATGGCCTTTTGAATTGTTGCAGGGCTTTTGTCCACAATTTTGGCAACAGCTCGGACTGATTTTTTGTCTTTAAAATGCTTAATGATCAAGTCTTTCATATCTTGTGAAAGCTCTTTTCCCCGTGGCGCCATTATATTAATTATATGTGGTTTTTTTTTTTTATATTTTTTTTTTTTTTTTTTTTTTTTAAGTAATAGTTTATATGAGTTTGTTTATTATGTGCACAAAAATATAATAAAAAAAAAACTGATTTAAATACAGGCCAAAGCGGTACTTTAGAATTTGGCAGTTGTATACTTACTTACTTACTTTTTTGACGTAAATTTGATTGTTGCTATAAAAAGTGCAGCCAACTGCTAAAATTAGGCTAAAGTGCCGTTAATTTTAAACTCTTCGTTGAAGATCAGATGTTGAGCAACGACAGGGTGTATAAAATAAATCAATTTTTTCAAAAATGAATTAAATAGAATTAAATAATTTAAACGCCATCGTGTGTATACTTATTTTTGTGATTAACTGTACATTCAAACCAAATTTTCTGGTAAAACTTAATTTCTGCATTATTTTCGTGTAAACTATTACAAAAAAGACTTTAAGTGTCTTGCTAAATTTTGGTTTGAAATTGCAGCCTGATGATTGTTAATACTGGCTGACTGACTTGTTGTCTAACTGTCAGTTTAACTAAATGGTTAAATGTTTATTTTTTTATAAAAAAATTTTTTGCATGTTTACGATGATTTTGTGTTAAAGAAGTAAACAAAAAACAATTGTTGATTTGTTAAGATTTTGTTATGTTTGTATTATTGTATTATTATTGTATGTATTATTTTTTTTTGTATTGTTACTTTTTTATTGCTATTGTTGTGATAGAGAAGGCTGTTGCTTGTATTTTTCTTTATGTGGGAGTTTATTAATTAATACTTTTTGTGTCTCATTTGATTTTGTTACACAGTGCAATGTTTCGTTTGTTTTGTTGTGCAACCGTAACAACATGTTAATAAAAAAAAAAAAAAAAATTAAGAAAACTAAATTGATAAAAATTAATTGTTTATTTTTTTGTTGATCTTAATTAATTTTTATTTAACTGAGATTTACACATGATGAGGTTTTTTTTTATTTCCGGGGAGTGCATTTCTATTAAGTGAGTTCGGTGGTGGTCGTATAAGTTGAATTCAATACTAACGGTCCTTTTCACAATATATAATTATATAATATAAAATTTAACAAGAAAATTAACAAACTGTCGGTTAGGTTAACAAGCGATTTTTAACGAACGTTTACAGTTTTCTGTTTCACCATCTTTCGGTAACTTAACAAAAACTTTGATAGAAAGTGTAGCAATACCATTTATGTTTGTTTACGAAAGATTGTGTAATGAAAAACAAAAAACTGATTTTTAAATGTAAAATTTGTTATAAATTAAAAAATCATAAACTATAAAGTATTTGTTTTCGATTACAGTATCCATCTAACAATTAGTCAATTCACAAGGTATCCTAACATGTCATATTGTCAAAATGTCCTAATATTTCACAATGGTTTAAAAATATTGTTGTTGGTTTGTTAACAAAAAGTGTCTTAAATAAATAGAACGTTGCTTGCTGTATTTATTGTGCTGTCGTAATTAATCAGAAAAGTCCAGCGCTGAGCGGCTGAGCCGTACAACAATATTTTTAAACCATTGTGAAATATTAGGACATTTTGACAATATGACATGTTAGGATACCTTGTGAATTGACTAAATATAAACCAACGTAGTATGTATGTGATCAAGTGATGGTGCAAAACAATTAAACATCTACGTCGGTGCTAGAAATAAAACAAAACTCCGGTGGACTTGCTAGCATATCTTGAAAAATGTATGGGAAGCTGGCATTATTACAAGGACCTTTAGGTCTTAATGATTATTAAGAGAAATATGCAGAAAATACACGATACAAGGCCTTACATATGCATGTTATTTGTACAAGCTGCTGTTTTAAGGTCATGTTTGTCATAGTAGAAGTACATTTTTAGAAAAAGACATATCTAAAATATCATGTTATAGGACCACTTATTTGCGTAATATAAAAATGTATTTACTTTTTTAAAACCACCATGACTGTAAAGATGAACCGAGCAAAAAAATAGTTTCGATTTGTAAGAACAGCTTCGTTTCTCGTTTTTACAGTTTCAAAATGAAAAAATTATATTTATATAAAAATTTTTATTGCTTTTATTCCATTTTGTTATGTTTTTTTCTTAATTAAAAACAACTTCTCCGTTAAATAGTTTCGGTTACGTGTTAATGGTTAATTGTGAAAAGCAAATTTGGCTAATTTGCGGTTAATGTTTCAATTAAGATTTAATCATAGATTGTGAAAAGGGCCGTAAATTGCAGTAATCCATGATAAATACAATGAAAAGGTACTTTTTATAAGAGTGAATAATTTTTTTTTAAATGACTTCAATTTATATGCACATTTTCACAAAAATTTTTTTTTTATAAGTTTACTATAACTTTTAAAAATGTATTTTTATATAAAAATGTTCTCTTTTTACAAGTACGTACTTTTTATACAAATAGGTACTTTCTCTAACAAAAGGTACTTTTTAAAAAGGGGTTATTATACTAAAAGGTACTCTTTATACAAAAACGTGCTTGTATACAAAAAAGTATAACAAAGGTACTTTTTAAAATAACAGAAAATTTTTATAAAAGAGGTATACATATACATATATAAAAAAGGCACTTTTAAAAAATGGTTCTTTTATGCAGTTTTTTTTTATTAAATTGTACTTTTTATGCAATAAGGTAATTTTTATACAAAAAGGTACTTTTTGTACAAAAAGAGTACTTTTTATACAAAAATTGCATTGTTATACAAAAAGGTACTTTTTGTAAAAGTACTATATATTTAACAAGGTTCTTTTTATATAAAAAGGTATTTTTTATACGAAAGGTTACTTTTTATACAAAAAGATACATACTTTTTATACAAAAAGGTACTTTTTTATACAAAAGGCTACTTTTTATTTTCGGTATTTTTCGGGATTCATTGAATCCCGAAACCCGGGATTTGAATTTTTCAATCGCGGGATTTTCGGGGTTTAGTCAATCCAGAAATCGTTAACTTAATTTATTGTTTAACCTTTTTTTATAAAAAAAATCATTCCCTTGAAAGGATAGGGAACACAATATTGATCATTTATATTAATTTGATTAAGCCCGTTAGTACTGCCATTGAAAACGAAAGAAGAAAGTTAAACTTTGCTATTCTTTTTAAGCAACAATTATTAAGAAATTTTAATGTGAGAAGCGCGGAAAATAGTTAAAGAAGAAAATCAATCAAAAAAATAAATGTCTTTTGAAATGCACAAATGCAAAAGTTCCGCGTGGTTTTATTTGGTGCACCAAATGCAAAATTTAAACTTTACTCTTTACAGGTTTAGGCTTATTAAAGTGTTTTCCTGTTTTCCGAAAGAAATGGATTTTGTTAAATACTTTCGAATTAAAATCTACATAATTAATCTTAATTCATTTAATAACAATTTTAATAGAATCTTATAAATAAATCAATTACTAGTTTGCTCTTTTCAATTAGTATATTAATTGTTTTTTTATTAAGTTTAAAATAACTGAGTATATTGAGCAAAATATAGATTTTATGTTAATTATTTTTTAATTGAATCAATTAACACATTGTTGAAAATCGTACGTTGTTTTTTTTTTTATCATATTTTCAATTAAATAAATCATTAATTAAGAAAAAGAATCATAATTTTAAATTTTTACAAATTTTAGTAATCAATATAATCATTAAACAACTTTGTAATATTAAATTAATTATAAAACTCTTGTTTGTAAACCTCTTTTAAAGACTTTTTTTTAATAACTAATTATAAAAGGCATTTATCTTTTGACTTCCAAAAATCCCGAAACCCGAAAAATCCGGGATTTGATTTTTGAAGTCTTAAATCCCGGGATTTGCGAAAACCAGTCCCGATTGGCATCCTTAGTTTTAGAACGATATTGTTTAGATGCTAGAAATATTAATTGTCCACCAAGACAAAGATTTTATGTTGCTGTTAACAATAAAAAAACTACGTACTTCGAAAACAGTAGAGTAAAAGTTTTCTCTGCTACTTATTTCGGGAGAAGAGTTTTTTGGAGTCCGAGAGAGATTCCATACTTTTTTTCCATTGTACTAAAATCCCTTCGACGGGAAATGTGCATATCAGTCTTGAGGAACGCCTAACTCGTAGCGTTGCGCCATCGGTGGATTAAGGTGCTACTAATGCTTTGTCTACACCCAGAGAAAATTCATCTTTAAATATGGTCACCTCCAACAAAACTATTATTAAAGACAATATTTTAAACATATTATTTTTAATTTAACCATATTATTGTCACCGTCAACCATATTATGATTAAATTAGTCCACCATCAAGGAGCTACAACCATATTATGGTTGCCTCCGAACATGTAATGATTAATAATAGCTTAAGTATGGTTAGCACTTATAAAGAGCAAGGTTGTTTTCAACCATAGCATGTTGCTCTTGGAAAAGAGAAAAATACTATTGTTAATTTAAAACAAATTATTGTCATATTTACCCATATCATGTTTAGAGGTAGCCATAATATGGCTAATTGTCGTTGACAATTATATGGTTAGATTAAACATAATATGTTTAAAATTTTCTTTAAAAATATTTTTGTTGGCGGTGACCATATTAAAACATATTTTTATCTGCGTGTAGGACTAGATACCGGCAGTATTTCTATAGATCGCATATCACCAGTATCTGGCACCAGGGAACCCTAATCACGGTAGGGAACAATATGTTTGGTAAGAGTCTGATTTTTGCCTGTAGAGTTCGGCCTGCTAACGTTGGTCTCTACACTCAAACGAAAAATAAATCCTTCCGTACTTAAATCAATTTGAACCGGTACCAATAGTACTGTAAGTACGGATTTTCTTGAATCAAGTACAGAAAGCTTGATTCAAGTACGGATTATTCAAGTGCGAAACACTTAACTTATCCATATTTAAGCCCGTATTCGTACTTGAAATAATCCGAAAATGAGATTTGTTTAAGTAAAACTAAGATTGAATCAATATCAAAATGAGCTTGATTCAAATATTATAAAGTTGATATAATCCCGAACTCGTACTTGAAATAATCCGAATGTGAAATTAATTGGTGACAATATAAAACACTTTCCCCAGACAACCAGAGACAGAAGGAATATATTATTATGATGTCTAAAAAATTTCTAAACTTAAAGAGCTTTATTAAAAAATTTTACCCTACAAAAAAAGCTTTCAGCTTTTTTATCTGTTTCTAACTTCTCCAAAAAAACATACAGGGACAAAAAATGCGCTACTAAATTGATAAAATGAATTCAGTATAGAGTATTCCGTAATAATTTTATTATGAGTTCAAAAAAATTTAGCAAATTTTCACCTTTTTCCATTTAAAGGTTTTGTAAAAAAAAAATTTATTTTTTAAATTACAATTTAATAAAGAATATAATAATAATATATCGGCAGACCAAACAAATGGTTTTGTTATTATCACCCACTTTAATTTATAATTAGGTTTTAACTATTTTTTTACCAAACAAATAAAAAACCAAACAAATTCAATTAATAATAACAACAATTTATTCAACAATTACTTCATGTTTTCATGACGCAATAATCGTATCTTTAAATAACTGAAAAATTAAAACCCAACCTCCTTCATGTTTAACTTCTTGGAAACAAAATATGGCAAGATCGCATGTCAAATTATAGAAAAAATTAAATTAAAACAAAATAAAGTTTTATTAAAAGAGCAAGATAAACATAAAAATAGACAGACAGACAGGCAGTCATTTGTAAACTAAAGTTAATTATTTGTACGAGTTGGTTGAGAAAAAAACATTATAAAAAAGAGGAAAAACACACACCTACAACAGCTCAATGAGCAGCTTGATTCAGACTAGTTTTCGATTTTAATATTGTCTTAGATTCAAGCAATGACAACAACCACAATTATTAATACAATAAACTATTAGATATTACAACAACAACAATCAAATCAAAGTAATAGCCAGACATGCAAGTAATTGACTCAAGTAAATAATTCAACTGATTCGTAACCACAACGTAAATATTTATTTTATAAAAAAAAAACATAAAAAAACAACTAGATCAACTTAAACATAACTGCAATGTGGTAACAAGCTGGTGGGAGTAACCTCAGGCACCAGGAACAAAAGTAGAAATAAATTAGAACTGAAGCAAAAGAAAACTACAACTGAACTTGAACTGATACAGAGTTTAACTAGAATTGAACTACATACAACTGAAGAAGAACCCCTGTAGGGAATTCCAATAGTAAAACTGTAGTGAATATGTAGTGACATTGTCAGTAGTACTACTGACCAAGTTTACCCCAGCCAATGTAATCTTCTATTGACATTTAGCATTAGCTTGTCATTGCAAATCTACCAGTAGACTGTAGCACTACTGACTAGGTAGTTTTTTTGTGATCACATGGCGACATTTAAACCAACGATTTACCAGTACATTTTATTTTTTCTCGGTCAATGTCAATAGTGAAATTGTAATTATTCTGTGATCATATATAATCTCTACCTATTGAGTGCACAGCGTAATAAAATAAAACTAACAGAAATACACTAGTACGATTGCCTCTAACGTATCTCACTCGCGCTTTAAAGGAAAGCTGGCAACATTTTAACTAGTGCAATTGTCGCTAAAGAAAAGTGACATATGGTTCTACGCTGACTACAGGGACTGAAGTAGAACTTTTCCTTTTTTTATTATATATATATTAATAGGCAAGTCGATTTCTTTTGCTCCCTTTTACGCCAATGATTGGATTTAAACCAATTATACATCATTCGAAAGATTTTTTGGCAGTAGTGCACAATGTAAATGTAATTTGAATCGGTGCAGTATTTTAGGAGTTATAGGCGTTAGAAAGTGTTACTAAATAATAGAAAAAAACTCGTGTACGTGTGAGCGAAGAAAAAAAAGTAAACAAATAACAGCAACAGAATGCTTTGTTTTTGTGTTTACACAGTAAAAACAACAACAACATCAAGAGTTTTTTTCCTTTGCCTTAAATTGGATAACAGTAGGAAATAAGAAGTAAAAAAGAGACAGGCAGCGTTTTTAAGTGTTACCGTTGATTTCTTACATTTTTGGCATATGAATATGTAATTTTAATGTTACATTATTAGCATGGTTTCATTGTAAAGAATGGGCTTATTATTTTTTCTTTTAAACAATTAGGTAGGTAGGTAGAAAGGCTGGTGTGAAGTCTCCTTCACATCTTCACCCAGAGACCAATATGGTCCATTGTGATGCCTTGTTTAGAAATATATAGCTGAAAAGTAGGTGAAGTAAACAGCGAAAGCATTAGAAAAGATAAGGATAGATAAGAAAAGGAATATCTGACCAAAAACGAGAGAAAAACCTCACTCAACAAAACAACGATCCGCCCTATGTGCGGTTAGCTCCCATTCTCCTGCTGCGCAGCCAGGTCATCCCCATTACGAATCCTATCAGACTCTCGAGCCCACAGCCCGGGACATCCCCTAATTCGCCTAGGAATCTGCTTCCCAGCCACCTCAGCCTGCTGCACTGTAGCCTGGGACAGCGGCACAAAATGTGCTCAACCGTCTCCTACTCCTCCGGGTCCTCACACAACCCGCACATATCCAACACGTCGGATCCCAACCTCATCGCCATCCTGCCTATCATGCAATGACCCGTTATGATTCCTATTATGGTCCTCACGCAGACCCTACTTCTGCCCAGCCGCAACTCCGAATCGGACTTCCTAAGCACCGGCCACAGTGTCCGTGATACCCGGCAGTCCGTTCGGTTCCCCCAGGCCCAGAATCCATTCTCTAATCTTTAGAAGCCTATTGGAAGTCTAACCGCCTCCATATAATTAGGATCCTCCATCTCTGAGCCCTGTCTCGCCAACTCATCAGCAATCTCATTGCCGTTTATGTTGCAGTGACCAGGCACCCAGCACAATCTCAACATATACTCTCCTAAGGGTCCATCCAGAGCCCTCCTACAATCATCAACTAGCTTGGAGTTCACATAACAGCCCCTTACGGCCATAAGGGCCGCCTGGCTCTCGACGTATATAGTGACCTCCGAGCCCCTATCAATGGTGTCCCTCATCAGTTCCACGGCCCTCAAGACCCCCAGAACCTCCGCCTGAAAACCACTGCAGTCATCAGGAAGCCTATATGACATTCTGATGTCCAGATCCTCAATGTAGAAATGTAGACCCCCGCACCCGTGCCTCTCATCTTCGAGCCATCAGTGAAAATAGCAAATCCACTAAATAATTTGCTCCTACCTGACCAACTCTCCCTAGAAGGTGTTACTACCTCCGGCAACCGCCCGAAATCTACCCTAGTGCAATAACCACCAGCTTCAATCTCACCCAGGATCCGTGAGTGACCCTGCGTGAAATTCCTTATCAATCCTAGCCCCTCAGTCTAAGAATGCTTCTGGCTGCCATTCCCATCACATACTGCTCAATGGGCAGACGATGTAGAATTAGGGTGCCCCGGTAGGCTAGCTGGTAGTGAGCTAGTCTATCAGTACTGGGGTTGCGGGTTCGATTCCCGCCAGAGACTCTGGTCTCCTGCAGGCAAGCAAAAAAGCTTCGCGGGATTTAGTGTAGGAATAATAAAAAAAAACATCCAGGGCCGCTTGAGTAGTACTTCTCATGGCACCTGTCATGCCGATTGAAGCACACCTCTGAGCCTTAGACAGAAGGTTCCTTCGTCTAGCCACTCGCAATGACTCCCACCAAACACAGCATCCATACGTAAGAATGGGTATAACCACCGAAGTGTACAGCCATTCCCCTACTGACGGCCGGAGTCCTCAGCTCCTACTTATCGATGATCTGCAAGCATAGTAGGCATTGAGACCTCTCTTAAGTCTCTCCTGAGTATTCCTTCCCCACGACAGCTTGCTGTCCAGAAAAACTCCAAGATACTTAGCGCTATCAGATAGTCTAAGCTCTACTCCTCCTAGTACCGGCAGCCTAAAATTCTCCACCCTGTACCTCCTAGTAAAAAGAGCCAACTCGGTTTTCTCCGGACTAACTCCCAATCCCTTATCACTCGCCTATGCTGACAGTTCGCCCAGCGCCCCTTGCATGACTTCGCTAATTGTCGGCAGAAACTTGCCCGATACCAATATTACTACATCATTTGCGTAGGCCACAACTTTCTGACCCATTCTGTCAAAAACTCCCAGAACGACATTGACAGCTAAGAGCCATAATAAGGGAGAGAGAACTCCCCCCTGTGGGGTCCCCCTAGTTACCAGTTTCCCCAGTCCGAGTGAATAACTCTGCTGCTAAGCATCCGAGTTACCTATCCATTCGACCAGGAACAGTGGAACGCCTAGATCCACCAGTGCCTGCCTAATAGCATCTATCTTCAAATTGTTAAAGGCGCCCTCTATATCCAGGAATGCCGCCAATGTGTATTCCTTGCTTCGCAATCCCCGCTCTACATAACCAACCACATCATGAAGCACAGTCTCAACAGATCTACCCTTAAGATATCTTCATCCTCAGATGTAGATCCCTCCCTCCACCCTTTAGGAATGTACCCGTTCAGCATACAGACCCTAAACAGTTCCACCAACAGCAGGAGTGATGATCTCCCGATATTCTGTAACATCGCCGGAATGATACCATCTGGTCCTGCCGATTTGCAAGACCAAAAGGTATTAACCGCCCATGTTACTTTATCCAAGATGATCATGTCCCCCACCGTCTCTCTCTCCTCACCACCCGAACAATTAGGTAAATATTTGCAATTTTTTTTTTAAATATTATTTGCTCTTACTTTATATTAATTACTGCCTGGCCCACAATGTCGACTAGAACATTTCTTTCTTATATTTATATTGAAAACAAAAAAAAATTTAAATTTTTTATTATTGTTTTCAATATAAAAATGCGAAAAAAATGTGTCGACAAGACCAGGCAGTTAGTTTTTGGTATTAATTAGTTTAGTCTTGATATTAGTAAGTATTTTTATTTTTTACTAAATTAAAAATTGTATGAAATACTATAATTTTAAATTTAAAGTGACAATGTAATATAATGATTTACAAAAATCTAAAATTCTTAAAATAAATGCCTTGGCGTGGTAACTGGACGAATCAAGTTTATAGGCTTCGAAGATATCATTCCACAATATTCCCAAATAATGCAGTCCTCAACAAATTGAATGATGGTACTGCCATCTTAGATGCTTCTTTTAAGTGTGTCTAAAATTTAATCCCACGTCTATAAATTTCTCCTAAAATGAACTGTGTTGCAATACAATAAATGTGGGTCCAATTCAATCTAAATGCCAACAGAATTTGATGGTACACATATTTATTCCGGAGAGTATTTTGTATAAGGACTATGAAGAAGTATAGTCCGATTCTCATTATTTGCAATGTGCACCAGTTTTTATTCAGCACAAAGGTATAATACCCTGTCTCTGACAAAAAGAAAACTAAATACCTATTTACAATAATTCGATTGTACTGATGTGTGTAATAAATAATAAATAAATAATAATCATGGGCGATCACAAAATTATGTAATGAGTTTAAGATTCATGTTAAAGTCCTTTGTGCCGAATATTATCTAGATATCCACATTTATATGAAATTTTTTCGTCTTAAAGTGATTTAAGGGAGGGGGTTTATATGGGACCCATGGTTAAATCTGGACGAACCAGTACAAAATTCACATTAAAGTTATTGTTGCCCAATTTTATATTAAACCAAAATTTCTAAGGAATTTATGGCACTAAGAGCTTTTTTCGGTAGTGGTATTTGTATGGGAGCTATGGTTAAATATGGAACGATTCCAATAAGATTTGGTAAGGCGATTAAGGTTGCAATAACATATTTTGGGTGATGGGAACGTGGGTTATTTGCAATCTGGATCGATTCATACAATTTATAGAAAACACCGTTTTTGTTAAGCACAAAAGTGTGTGGTTTCTAACGACACTTTTGTGTGTTTGGCTGTCTGGCACACACTAAACAAAGTCGATATTTCTAGATTGCAGTCGATTGTGTCGACTGCTGGCCCATACTAGTTATTATTATTATGCTTATTGTTATTAGAACTGAACTGGAACTTGAACTGATCCAACAGATCACACGTACAGTACTAGGCAGCGAATGGAAGGAAGGAAAAAACTCTTTGCATACCAAACTACCAAAAACAGTGTAATCTCTCATGACGGGACTTTCCTTTAGAGCGCTGCCGAGACCATGTGCGGTGTCTGTCGAAATGGGTTTAAATAGATTACACCGTATCTTCAATATGTTAATATTTATTCAATATTAGAAGTCCATATAAAAGAAAATCATATCTGAAAACGCATTTTTATAAACATGCAATGAAAAATATTATTTTATTATAATTTTTATTTTTGTTATTTAATTTGAATTCTTAATTTGAAATAAACTATCGCCTGTGTTCTACATTCGTCAAATGAAACGAAAGCGAAAATTGCACTCAGTTTGTGTTTCTAAAATCGTTAAAGTAAAATGAAAAGCAAAATTTCATTTCCAGTTTGTTTCAAGAGGAATTTTTGTGTTCTACAAATCAATTTCACTACAAAACAAGTAATTTCCAATTTTGGTAATATATTATTTTTTTTTTAGCTTTTTTGATACAGTTATGTATTTATTGCGCAAATAATAAAATGTGAGTAAATTAATAAAATGTTATACGTAAATTTTCACTACAAAAAAAAAAAGTAATTTAAAATCGAAAGCCGCGTTAAAGAAAATACTTTTTGGTATAATATTATTTTTTTTTTTAGCTTTTTTTATATATTTTTTGCGCAAATAATAAAATGTGAGTAAATTTAAAATTAAAAATTAAATTTCTTTATGGTGAGTTTACTTCTGTTTTTAAGGGAAAAGCATAAAAATTCGAAACAAGAGGCGTTGCTAAGGTTCATGAAAAAACCCTTTTATTAGCTAAAGGATTTTATAAGGGTGATAGGGCGATGCGTGATCAGCTATGAAAGGTCGTAGTAAGAGAACTAACTTCCATAGGTCCTTCAAAAAAATATCCTTCTGCTTGAAAAAAGGTTTGGGCTGATTAAAAATCCTGCATGCGCAAAAAATTGCATACGTTAGCATGTGGTAGCAGTCCTAACAATAAGCGGTACATTTTATCTAAAGATGATACAGTTGCAAAGCTTTGCGGTCATTATAGAGCTTTCGAGGGTTTCAAAGGTGTACGATCAGTCGGCGTTTCTAAAAAAAAAAGACATCAGTCCATTGAATTGGAAAACTAACATGCCAATAGTTTCGGAGATACATTTTTAAAAGAAGAAACGTCAGATGAAGTTGCAGAGCCAAAATAAAAAGAAAGAAGTTTGGAAGCAATACAACATGATTTTAAGAGGACCAAAATTACAAAATATGAAAAAAATTTGTAAAATTTTGCAAGACGTCAGTAACAAATTTAAATATATGTATGTTAAAAGAGCAAAAAGAAATTTTCATTTATTGAAATAGTTGTTTAAAACAAAATGAAAATGAAATCATCATGAATATAACGTCTCATTACTTTTCTAGAACACAGTGAAATTGTATATCTGGAATTAAAAAGTTTTTATAATATTCCACGAATGCTACCGTTCGCGCGGGTTTTTGTTCCATTCTAAAAATAGATGCAAAAATGTGAGAAGTTGTCGTTTTCATTTCTAAATATGTTGGAAAAATATATGGAAATTTTTTTCCATACCTTTTCCCCAGTTATAATTGAGAGTGAATCTGCCCTCTTTATTATTTTAATTTACTTTAATTATTAAAAAATCAGTGTTGTTAATGCTTATTGGAATTCAAAGAACATTTGATGTTGTAAATCGCTACAACCGTGGTAAATATCGTTTATTAATATAAACCAAGGCGAATTAATTTATCAGGTGGCGTTGAAAGCACAGCTGTGCTCCTTTTTTCTTGCTTAAGGTGTTATGATACTTGCTATTTTTTGTATTTTTTCTATATTGGAGAACAGTGCAAATATATTTGCATAGGAAAACTGACTAAGTTTAAAGAGTTTGATTATACCATAAAAAATCTTGAAATGTCAAAAAAATATACGTGTGTTATCGATAAATAATCTTAGACTGTCAAAAAAAATATAAAAATTTGTAACTTAAAATTGACATTTCCAGATTAAATGTTAGCACTGCTGCTAACTTTTTTAGTTTTTGATCGAAAGTAGCTTTTTTTTTTTTTGCGATTTATAGCTTTTTTGACGGTTTTTGTGGGAACAAAACGTGGGCAATATTGTTTGTTTTGTTTACATTTTATATTGTATTGTTCTTGTTCTTTCTCGCATTTGTTGTTTCATTCAGTCAATCCTAAAAAAAATCCAATACAAAAAATAGCAAGTATCATAACACCTTTAGAGAGTGCTTGTGTTTTTGACATATTAATCAACGAAAGCAACAAAAAAATACATTGCTGTGTTTTTGTTGTTGTTACTTGTTGTAGTATCGACACCACCGTATACAAGAATTCGCCTTGGTAAAAACTTTGCATTAATATTTTTTAGAAAAGAAAAGACCATAGGAAAAAACAGAGCGGTACCTGAATAGAAATTTGGTTTCCGAAGACCCCATATAAATAAGGGACTAGGTTGTTCTATATTTATTTCACACAAAATAAATTAAAATTGTCTCTAACCACCAAATTCAAAAAATTCGTTGATTTTTCACCTATTGCGAATATTCTTTTTTTTTCAAAAAATGATGTTTTGAATTTTAATAAACCAAAAAACTTTTCCGTCTCAAATAATTTTAATTGATTTAATTAAATATAGCTCAGTGGCCATGTTCTGTAACTCCCGCGGCGAGAAACTTTTCGATTGAAAAGTGAGAAATGAAACAAAAATGCCATAAATTGAAACAAACAGCTGTTTTTCTCACTTAACTGCGTCTGTAACATTTCTTGCTGTAACGTAACGAAATTACTCGCCAATTTACTGAAAAAGTGTGTCTGCAAAATTTCCGCTTTAAACTGTCAAATAAACTCACGCATAAAAACGGGGTGAGAAAAAATTTTAACACTATGTAAAAAATAAATTAAAAATAAAAAAAAAAGAACTTTTTTTTGAGCTCAAGGTCAAAAAAAAAAAAAAAAAATTTTCTTTTATTTATATATTATAAAGGTCGAATAAAATACAATAAAAAATTTATAAATTAAAAATGCAAAATGCAATGAATATTAACACGGAAGAGATAAGTATTATGTTCTTGGCAGATTTTTTTCAGTTTAATTATTTTGCCTTTAACATTTTGTAAAAATATACGAATGTCTTCAAAGCAATTTTGTAATCAACAAACATTAAAGTCGCACTTTACATTTTTAGTATACTTTTCGAGAAACGATGGAATATGTTGTTTCACATATTATCGATGCGAGAAGTTCTCACCAAAGTTACAGAACAAGGGTACAGGTTTTGACAATTCTCAACAACAATTCTAGAAGTTTAAATCATTTTATTTTTAACGAAAAAATAAATTAAGATTTTTTGTTATTTAATTAATATTTTAATTAAAAATTTATTTCAAAAAAACTAAAACGTTAATTAAATCAAAATTATATTTTTAATTTTCTTTCAACTAAAAAAATAATTGATTCAATGAGAATGTTAATTAAATTGAAATACTTTGTTAACAATTTTTTTAATTGATAAAAAAAACTACTGATAACTTTTTCTGTGCATATAGTCCGGAATTTTTTGCTATTCAAATGTAGCCAGATCAGTCCGCAAATGGCTTAGATATTAGCAAAAAACCACCACTACCTTTAATTTTGAGCCATAAAATCCTTCGTGTTTTTTTTTTATTCAGTTTGATAATGTGTGTTAGTGGGTGGTAGGTGAAGGGTATTAAAGATTCGGCGCAGCCGAAATAGCACTCTTACTTTATTAGTATGTTCTTCTAATAACGGAACTTTTCTATTTTCGTTTTCCGAGATATTAAAAAAATGCGATAAATCACAGAACCCATCAAGTGCCTCAGTTCGCCCACTTCTGCTTTACCAGTAGGTGGTGGTAAGTTATAGTCAGTTTATTGACTTTTCGATTCAATTATTATTTGTTTAGTTGCAGGAAGTTTTTGTCACTATTTGTGTATCTTAATGCAATGAAGGCGTTTTAAATCTGAATTTGTGTGCTCTTTTGACAACAATAAAAACATTTTAAAATCTTAGAAAAAAAAATAGAACACATTATTTAATCAATTTGATTATTGTTATTACACATTTTGACATTAAGTGCAAAAATAAAAAAAAACTTAATAAACAATTTTAATGAACTTGAACTTAAAAGCAAAACAGAGTAAAATGTGAAAAGAAAGTAGAAATATGAAAAAAAAAAAAATTTAAGACCCCCACATTAAACACGTAGGAAATGAATTAAAATGAAAAAAAAAATCGAATAAAATCTAACATTATTTACAAAACGTGAACTTTTTGATTGAATGCACACCGTTTATAAGCATCTAACGCTTTTATGCAACCCAAATTGTGCAGTGTTAATTTAAAACTTAAAATAACCGAAATGGTGAGAAATACAGTGAAATCTCTCTTGACCATTTACCAAGCGCGTCCATTAAATTGGGCCATGCTAGAACGATGTCCTCTCAAAATTATACAATGCGTTTATTATGGAACGCTGCCCGGGCCAGGTCGAAAGGTGGTGACCGCTTAAGGAAGTTGTCCATTGAAGGCAGTGTGACCAGATCTTGAAAAATTTTACAGCTATATCTGGCAAAGGACGTGGCCAAAAAATGCTAAAAATGATTTTTAAAAAATGCTAAAATGTTTAAAGGTTTTTGTTAAAAATTTATTAGCAGTAACAATTGTGATTTTTAATTGAACTGTTGGTTTTTAATTAAAGTTTTTGATATTTTAATTAGGCTTAAGCTCATCAAATTAAATTTTCATTAAATTATTTTTATTGAAAGAAGAAATTTACAACATGAAATGATTTTTAAAATTTTGTTGGTAATTCTTGACTGAACACGGGATTGAACTCGGGTCGAATTTACATGCTTCGAGAATAACCACATTCCAATCATCAGAACTCTTTGCGTTCTACCGTTTGCGCCACTGCGGCGCCTGCCAGTCTATAGTCAAACATCAATCTTTAACCAATTGTATTGGTATATCGAAATTTGCTGTAATTGATTATGAATTTTTAAATTTTTATTTACATGTTTTTTCCTTTCTTCTAGTTTTTCCGTACTTTTTTTATTAGCAGTATGAAATTTTATTCTAAATTAAATACATTTCAGTGACTTATTTTTTAACAAAATATAAATCAATGGTTATAATTAAACAATTGGGTAGATTTTGGAAATACCTGAGATACATAAAAATATGTTGCACAGGAAGTTGAGATTAAATTTCAAATTTAGTGGACCCGCAAACCTCTGATACGTGCAAAATTGAAACGGTTTTATCACTATGCTATACAAATTAGATCATTATATTTCTTATAGTTTAAGAAAAGTTCAAGTTTTAAAATAATTATTTTTTCATCAGTTTAGAGCAAAAATAGTTTTCAAACATTTACACTATAGAATATTTATCTAAAAAAAATGAAATTTCCTTGTACTTTATATCGTTATATCAGAGGACAAATAATATTTAAAATCAACATGATGAGGGTATTTCTAATACATATTCCTATTATTAACATAAGATCCATTTTCATACGAAATTCCATTTTGCGTACAACTATTTTTAGCCAAAATTTTTTATAATTTATAAATAAAAATTTAAGTAAAATCAATAAAACTACTCGTCAAAACTTTTAAAATAATGCTAAAAAAGCTAAAAACCTTTATAAAAATGCTAAAATGCTAAATAAAATGCCAAGTTCTAAATGCAAATTTTGCAGCTAAATATAAATTGCTAAATTTAGCTGCAGAAATGCCAAAATGGCCACACTGATTGGGGGAAATAACACTACATAAGCACTTTTCTTATATGCATCACAATATAATAAAATTTTGATAAATAATTTGAAGCCAATTGCAAAAAATAAAAAATAAAAATAGTTAGAAAATTATTTCAACAAATAAAATGAAATTAATGAATAAATAATTAATTACTAGCACCCTTATTTTCACAGAAAAGTGTTTTATTAATTAAAAAATGATTTAAAAAGTATTTAAATTTAATTAATGTGATAATTGAATTAATTATTTTTTTTGTTGAAAGAAAATTAAAAATTTAATTTTGATTTAATTAATATTTTAGTTGTTTTGAAATAAATTTTCAATTAAAATTTTAATTAAATAACAGAAAATCTTAATTGACTTTTTCGTTTAAAATAAAATAATTTTAACATGTAGAATTGTTGTTGGGAAAATTAACACATTGTTTGAAATGGCAGAGTTTTTTGATCACTTTTTTAATTAAAATTAAAAATTTCATTTATTGAAAATATTTTTTCAAAATTTTTAAATTTTTAGTTCAGTATAATCATTTTGGTAATAGGTGCAAAATCAACAACTTGTTTGCTTGATATAATGAATTTGGAATAAATTTGGTGATTGGAGAAATTTAATAATTTTTTCTGTGTTGTAAAACACTTCAACTCACTTAAAAAATTATTTTAATACAAATTTAAAAAAATTCGAAAAATTTTTACATGAAAAGTTACTCAACGCAAGTTGAAGGGATTTACAAAATAAGTCCCTTAGGGCCACTATTACAACTTTCCATTAGTTAAATGTAGGATTTATACGTGGGACAAGTATAAAAAGTTTTTCACTATAACAACTTTACTTTAAACTAAACTGGGCAATATCTTAAAGGCATGTGCATCCTACCGGGTTAGATTAAAGTAAAGTTGAAATAATAAATAACTTGTTATACGTCCGACAAAATCCTTCCATTAACTAACGGCAAGTTGTACACAGAGCGAAAAAACACGTCAAAAAATTATCAACCAATGGCATTAAAATGATAACAAAGTGTTGTTTATATTTCGACAACATATGTTGTCAAATTTTTAACAAACTGTTGTCAAATTGGTACAAAAGATGTTAAAAGTACCATTGTTGTCATTATTTGCAGTTTATCGAAATGAAAAATTTTTATAAATAATTTAAATAAGTGAAAAATAAAATAAAAAAAAAACTTGGACAGTGAAAAAATATAATAAACTGTAAACTGTACGTTTACATTTTGTTGCTACGGAAAAGATTTTTTTTTGAAGAAAACATAAATTTTGACCTTAAAAAAATTGATGACAACGATAAGGAATTGAAAACTTCTTGTTTCTATATATATGGAAGTTATTTAGGATTATTTAAAAGGTAAGTAAAAATACAATAATATGGAAATTGTAGTTAATTTTAAAATTCCTTTATTGTAGTTGCTAATGTGACATATAGAAGCTTGCCGTTTAAAAATATAGAAGATGTGAAGGAAGCTGAACCAAACTGAGGTCTCCGCGCTGAACTCAAAGAAAAGCTCTTTTCATGAAAAAAAAACACAAGTATGTAGGTATATCGCACTGCAATTTTGTTTTATTAAAAAATTATTTGCAATTTTTGTTTTGTTGTTTAAAAATTTAAATAAATAGATATATTTCATTTGTTTTTTTATTGCTTGGGTTTAGAATGTACACGCAGAACAATGTGTTGTCGAATTGATAATTGAATGTTGTCAATAAATTAACAGTGTGTTATCAAAAATGAAAACATTTTATTGTCAAATTGACACCACTATGGTGAAAATATATTAACATTTTGTTGTCAGAATCAGACCAAATGGTGACAAAATGACAACGAGGTGGTTAAAAAATGTTGATACCATTCGTTATCACCTTGAACACAAACGTAGTTGGCGCACTTTTGACAACGGATGGTATAAATTTTGGTATTTTTTTACCGTATTTTTCCCTCTGTGTACTAATGGCCTGATTTGGCCTGATTGTCAAGTTTTTTAATGCGTGTCATGTGACAAGTGAAAAAGTGATTTGTCAACTAAATTTTGTTAATCTCAAATTTATTCTGTCTATGTAATAATACGTAAAAAAAAGTAAATTTATATTTCTAAAAAATCTTAAGCCCATATTTTTATTATCAACACAACTAAGGACTAGTATGATGCATCTTTTTCATTCTGTGCAATTATAGTTTAAAAAATATACTGCCTGGCCCACTATGTCGACAAGAACATTTCTTTCGCATTTTTATATTGAAAACAATAATAACAAATTTAAATTTGGTTTTGTTTTCAATATAAATATAAGAAAGAAATGTTCTAGTTTTCTTGTAGTGCAATTATAATAAAAGTGACAACACTGATATTTACCCCGTTACTTAACACTAGTAAATTGATAACATTGGACAACTGATTTGCAAAACGTACATTAAAGTTATTGGAAATAAAAAGTAAATTAATTTATTATTTGCAGAATATTTTATATTTTATAGATTGGATTAGTGAGAATAAAACGAAAATGCTGGAAGATAACGAAGATGCGGCACCATCAAAAAAACCAAGATATACTGTTTACTTGGATAGATGGAATGTTGCACCAGATTATTCCAATTGGATACAAAAGAAAGATCAGTACACTGCATTGTGTAAATTATGTCACACCGAAATTTCAATAAAATATGAAGACAGTTGGGCATTAAATAGACATATGAAAACTAAAAAACATGCCAAAATGGTATTGTCGCAAAAGATGTCCCGGAGCATTTCGAATTTCACTGTTTCAGCAGAGACTACAATTGAAACACAAATTGCACGGGCTGAACTATTATATGTATTTCATAACGTATTACACGGCCTCAGCTATAACAATTTAGATTGCCAAATAAAAATGAGTTCTAGTATATACTGCGATAGTAAAATTGCCAACAAAATAACACGTGGGCGTACAAAATCAGCAGCTATAACAAGACACGTTTTGGTTCCATATTCGCAAGAAAAAGTTGCTAAAGCCTTAAAAGAATGTTGGTATTATTCCGTAAGTAATGATGCTTCAAATATCGGTAACGTAAAAACCTATCCGCATGCTGTACAATATTTTGATCCCGAAACTGGGATACGTAAACAAATTTTAGATTTTTACAAAGATCCTGATGAAGCGTCTAAGGATATATTTGGTAATATAATTAGAATTACATATGATAATAAATTAAAAATTTAACAAATTACATCGTATAGTGCTGACAACGCAAATGTTAATTACGGTTTATATAATTCTGTTCGAAGCAATGAGTTTCTTAAGTTGCCCGTAGACGACATGTTTTTTACATCTGACTTGTCAACTTTTCAAGGCATATGTAATTGTGAATGTCTGTCAAAATTGCTGTTTTACAGAAGGTTAATAACATTTGGTCACAAACGTATGTACATGTAATTTGCTTCTGACATTGTCTACGTTTTTTCTCTGTAGTTATGGAATAAACCAATGTAGTTCTTGGTTTCAAAATAGCGTGCTGCCGCCACAAAAATTTTTATTTGCGCCGTAAAAAAGTTAAGCCATATAAACATTTTTTTTCTTTAAATTCGAATATACCAATTTAAGATATTGTAATCATGCGTTTTTATTTATATATGTACATAATTTCTATTCAATGGTGAAATTATTATACATATATCGGTATTGTGAAACATTAACTTAAGCCGGATAATGATTCCGTCAAGAATGCACCACTTCTGCGGGTTTCTTCCCGGCATAGATTTCTGACACAGTTGATGTCAGATGGTTTGTCAGAAGAAAATAGAGCACGCTCTAATTTAAATTTTGTCAGATGACTTTGTGTCTGACTTTTACAAATGCAATGATTTAAAGGACACACACGACATGTATGTCGTACAATCAAATTTCCCGTTTAAATGTCAAAAAAGTCCCTTCTGACTTGGAATAAGCTGTTAGAGCTTCCCCAATTATTAGGCTTTCGAAAGCCATTGACAATGATAAACTATATGCCGATTACTGTGTTCTTCGAGAATTCTACGATATTTTACCAAAAGACATACCAAATGATCAAATATGGTCACATTTTTTTAAAAAGTTTGCAGAAAGCAATCTTCAAAATTTAAAAAAATTTGATCTCATTTGTGTTTTCTATTCCAATAAGCAATGCCTTTTGTGAAAAAGCATTAATTTATATACCAGAGATAGGAATAGAATGTCCTTCGATCTTATAAAATCTGAGCTATTAATAAGAATAAATTTTAATGAGGATTGCAAAAATTTTAAACATTTTTTAACAACACCCGATGGTAGAGAACTAGTTAATTCTGTATCTAAAAATACTAAATATACAGGCCTTTTCTGAAAATCGCATTTTATCAAAGTGATTTGAAACCACAAGAAAGGTGTCCTGGGCAAATTATTTTGTGATTTCAAAACGTTCAGCTACGTAAACAACTTTTAAAATCACTTTGATATTTTTGCGACTATTGTAAGATGACCGTCATAATAAATTACTTAATAAAATATTCAATGTATTGTTTATAGCCAAAATTCGCGAAAATTTTTAATATTACAAACAAGCCATAAAATTCATTAAAAGTCCCTAAAACTATAAGGAATGGCAAAAATTCGGTAAAAATTGCTAAATTAGTGGTAATTCGCAAAAATTTGCTAACAGCGGCAAGATAGCAGAGTCTTCTATTTATTATATGTCTTCTATCTCAATTCGCTTCTATCGCGAACATGGCTAAAATTCGCGAAAAATTGCAAAATTTGAAACAAGCCCTAAAACCAACTTGAGATCGCCAAATCGGTTAAAAAACAAATTATCGGAAAATAACATAAAAAACGTTAAAAAAAATGAGCTACGCCTTTGTAGAACAAGCAGGTGTTATAAACTTGTGTTTGCTTGTGCTTTCGACAATTAAAAATCACACCGAAAAACACAAAAACGGTGTGATTCACAGAACACCACAAAATCACAAGTGTGATTTTAAAAGCACATGTGATTTGAAATCACGTGATTTTCAGATAAGGCCTGATATGTGGCAAAATAAATAAATAAAAATTTTCATATTTATATTTTTAAGTAACATCTAAGTTTTCTTTAAAATATATAAAGACTGAATTTCATTGTTTTATTTTTTGATGTTTCTTTTATTTTGTTTCTGTTATTTTTACTTTTTAGATATTTTTGTTTTTATTCTAAAAATTTTTATGAAAAAATGTATAAAAATTAAATAAAAAACAATAGTATGAGTGCTTTTAACTGCCAAGTTTTTTTTCAAATCAAGTTTTTTTTTGGTCAATTTCAAGCTTTTTTGCAAATTGAATCTGGCAAGCCTAGCATACAGGCACTTTTGATGAAAGAAGAAAAGGTTTTGATCCTTCCGCTGTTGACTGTTTTCGAATCGAAGCGATTTTTTCTTTAACCGCTCTATGTGCAAATAACCGAGTTTTTATAGATGTATTTTTCGTTTAAAAGCACCAAAGCACGTGGAAATTATGAAATGCATATAAGCGATAAATTCTGTATTTTGACAAATTTGGTCGGTTATTATGTCATTTGTTTCTTGGTAGATGTAAAAAATTCCATTAATTTGAATTAAATAAAAGAAAAAAAATTAATAAAAACAAAATGCCACCTACAAGTGACAGCAAGTCACTCAAAAAAAAAAGAGGAAAACAAATTAAAAGGCATTAATTTAATCCATATTAATTCCATGCTTGAACAGATGTTGGCTGGACAGAAAGTTTATTGTTTTCAATTTCTTTAACACGAAAGAAACAAAAACGACCTTGTTTGTGTCTTTATTAAAAATTTATTTAATATGTTTGTGTGAGTGATGGAAAATTCAGTACAATGGTACTATTTTCAGTACTTTTTCTTTTTATAAATACCACAGTAACCCCACGTCAGTTATAGCACTCTTTTAAGGCTTTCTTGAAAAGAAATCCAGGGTGAATTTTTTTTAAACATTGACATCATATTTTACGTGCCGATAACATACAGGGTACACATAAGGGATTCATTCGGTTAACCGTTAATCGGTTAACAGATTATTTACTAATTGATTAACTTATCGGTTTATCTAAAATTGGCTATTTTCGATTAACAATTAAACCGGTTAATTTCAATCGATTAACCGATTACGCGATATAACAATATTTTTAATTTTTTTGTAGTTTTATAACATATTTTTTGTTTTTTTATTAATTGTTTCGTCTCATATACAAAAGGTATATGTTAAGAAAATATTATTTCATACAAACAAAGAAGGTGCTCAGTGACCTTCATTTTAAATACATAATTGTTTGCTATCAACAGCTTTTCCAAACAGAACAAAATGTAAATGAGTTGAAGAATAAGCTTATCATAAGAGATTTCCTACAACATGACAACATATATAATTGCAAATGACTTATTCTCGTTATAGTTTTGTAAGTGTTTTTGAGAATGCTGTCCTTTTTTTTTTTAAAGATTTCAGTCTTTGTGTTTTGATCGAAGAGTAAAGTGTTTTAAAGTGTTTCAAGCAGTGCACAATTTAAAAAAGTAATTAAAAATAATATAAGTAAAAAAACTTTTTGTAAATACGCCATATAAATTTAAACAGAGTATTCGTAAAGAATGTTATCTTATTATAGATTAGAAAAGTATTTTTCAGTAAGCTTATTCTATAATTAGCCTTCTTGGCTTACATTATATTATAGACAAGTATTATTATCGCAAGGGATCAGTTTTCATTATTAAACCATTTTTAATAAGCTTTTTAAAATAGTAATCACAACAGTTTTCTAAGCTTAAGGCTTATGTTAGTTAATTTACTAAAAGTTCTTTCGAATTTGATTTGGTAAGTTGGGGTTTGTTTCACTTACTTTTTATATTTTTTTGTTTTGTTATTTGTTTTTTCACATATCTTCTCATATCAATCTTTTAACAGAATTAACTGAAACAATTAGCAGTTAAAAATTTAAAAAAATTTAAACAGGACTCTAATGGCACAATGGAAGATTTTATTCATTTAGAGATTTCCAGGAAACGGACTGAGAAATTATATATTCTGTATTATGGGTTGCTTTTGATTTCTCCAACATCTACGATAAGTGAAAGAATTTTTTCCAAGTCAATTTTATCAAAACTAATGAAAAGAATCGCTCAAATCGAAAACATTTAAACCAAATTATTTTTCTAAGATTATTTAATAAAATTGTCTTACATTTTATTGCAATTTTATTTATTGAAATTACTTGGTTTATAAAAAAAACTTCATTAATCGGTTAATCGATCAATTAGATAATGTACCGATTATTAAACGATTAAACCAAACCCCCGGGTAATTAGTCGAGTGGTTAACCGAATAAAGCAAAAGCCCGATTAAATGAATACCCTAGTACACATAGAATTTATTGTTCTTTTTCCTTCAGGTTTTTTGTTGCAAAAATATTGATATTCTTCAGTGACCAATGTCATTAAGTCATATCCATGTATTTTGTTGATTTCTTACCTTTGTGAATTATTTGATTTAATTCAAACTATAGTTTTATTACAAAAACTTATTTGATTATTGTGTTTTTATGTATTCGAATTAAAACCGGTTAACCGGTTATTTCAAAAATGCTTAACCGAAAACCGGTTTTGTTAAAACAGCAACTATTCGGAATATTCGAAAACCGGTTTTTGAAAAAAGTTCACAAAGTTCACAAATGACGGAGTTATGCGGTTACAAACATAAAAATAGCAACGTACAACAGAATGGAAAACCTCATTCTTTTTGGAAGTCGGGTTAAAATATATTTTAATAATAACAAATACATATACATATTTAAAATGATGATAATTTTTTCATTTTGAATAACTAACAGCCATACCTAAACAAGAACGGAACGCGTTTTCTAGCTGTCAAAAATCCTCAGGCCCATACAATTTGTATGAAGAATCCCTAAAAAGCGCGGCATCCACGCTTTACAATTGAGAAATCCGATTTTGGCAGCGCGTTAAAATAAGCAGTGTTTCTATATTTGTTGTCTTGACAACCCTGTTTTTATCGTTTGATAAAAAATAATGGCAAATTAGCTATTTTTAGGTTAAACTAGCTGTTTTAATACCATTTCTTATTTATTTTATGAGGGTTTTAGTAAGCACGAAAGTCAACACTACTGTTTGTGACACAACGCTAACGCTCTTATTTAGGTCTGGCAAATCAGCGTAAAAGCTACGAGGAAGACGTTCCGCATTCCGCTCTTCTTTAGGTACGGCTGTAATTCTTTCGTCAGGTGATCCACTACCGGCTCCTTTTTGTTGAACCGCCGACCTAGACTTCTGTTGAGAAATGTCAGTAAGCAATTGTTCCTTTCTTTATATCAAAATTTTACGTTGTCAGAAATGTTATAATTTCACACAGCACAAACATGAAATTTTTCTACCACAGAAAAATTTAATTTTCCCATACACAGAAAAAAGTGTTTTATCATTTAAAAAAATTGTTTAAAAAGTATTTAAATTTAATTAATGTGATAATTGAATCAATTATTTTTTTAGTTGAAAGAAAATTAAAAATTTCATTTTGATTTCATTAACATTTTAGTTGTTTTGAAATAAATTTTCAATTAAAATGTTTAATAAATAACAAAAAATCTTAATTGACTTTTTTCGTTTAAAATAAAATAATTTAAACATGTAGAATTGTTGTTGTGAATTGTCAATATTTATTTAAATAAATTAACACATTGTTTGAAATGGCAAGGTTTTTTGATCACTTTTTTAATTAAAATTAAAAATATCATTTAATGAAAATATTTTTTTAAAACTTTTAGTAATCAAACTTGTTTGCTTGATATTATGAATTTAGAACAAATTTGGTGATTGGAAAAATTTAATAATTTTTTCTGTGTAGAACTTTGCTACCGTTTCACACACATCCAAAGTACCAAAATGTTGAATAAAGTACTCTTTTGCTTGGTGGTCAGTACCATCATAATTTTTCATCACTGGTTTGTATGTAAGTACAAGTTTCAAGTATTCCTCTTTTTCAGGTTGTCTTGCTGTCTGTTCATAAATTTTTTATTATTCTAAAATTTAGCCAGAATTGACCTTAACATTACATGTTAAATTAAATGAACTTTATCCGTAATTTCTAGTTAAACTTGGTATTTTCATTGACAGAGATTATTGTTGAGGAGGTAATGCTTGGTACTTTTCCCATTTAAGTTCTTACAATAACAATGTTGTCAATTTAGGTAGTTTAAAGTGATAGAAAAAGCAAATAAAGAGGAGAGACAATCAAGCATTTGTAAAATAATAATGACCCAACCACGATACCAGTAGAATTAAATTAAGAACTGTGAGATATTTCCACAATTAGAGCACGTCTTGTGACACAATGATACCTTATGAAGTTCATTAACCTGAATCTCAATAGCAGCATACCCAGCCCACTTAAAAGATGACCGACCATTCACGGACCCGGATGATAAAGCTAATTGTTGAGCCAAGCTATACGCAAAAATTCTAACTTACCAGCTAGCAATCAACCACTACCCGAAATCGAAAGAGTATCGTTTACTATGTCAAGTATATTTTTCCGGACTCGGGGTTAAAGGATTTTTGCATATCTCGACATAAACAAGTCTCCTGTGCCGGATGGTATACCTGCACTGGGCTTGAAGCAGTGCTATTCGACGCTAGCTCGTACATTAGCAAATCTTTTCAGCACTTTATACCATGCCGGGGAATTTACCGTGTTAGAAAATTGCTTATGTAACGCCAATTCCAAAAAAGAAGTGGGTAATAACGCTGAAATTTACGTCACATCAGCATATAAGTTCAGCTAATACATATAAACACAAGTAAAGAAACATTTGTATATTTTGCTGACGTGACGTCATATTAAACTGTTGATTTTTGTAAATAATAAAAAAACACGCGCAATGCGTAATCTTGTTTTTTTTATCATTCTTGGTCCAATTGCAATTTGTTCGTCACTTTCCAAAGATCGGTAAATCACCGTCTGGTACAATGTTTAGAGTTAGACTAAGCGACCACCAGTATGGCTTCCGTAGAGGTCGCTCTACCGGGGGCTTACTGACCCTGTTATCGGAAAAATGGTGCCCTGATCCGTACTTAAAATAATCCGAAAACGGGATTGGCGTAATTAAAAGTGATATAAAATTTAATCAAGAATTTCTAAGTCCAATAGTCCAAAAGTGAGATTTGAGTGATTCTAACCCAAACACTTACATCAGAGAACCAAAGATAGAGAGAATATTATTATTTACTTACCTGATACACATGCTTGATCCGCTTATGTTGTATCCCCCTCTTTGTTAACAGAAAAAGTCTCAATTATAAGACACCAGGATCAAACCCGATATGGTTTTCTAAATTATTCAACATTGAAAATTTGATGTATTTTTATGAAAAATGTAATCAAACGTTTGCTTATAAGAAAGGCAAATATCTAAATGATTATTGTTAATTATTCATAAGAAACGCAATTTATATTAATCTTTGACTAAATATACGCTCATGAAACCAACAAACGATTTGATTTAATACAAACATACGAATTACCAAACATTTTATATTTTAAATATTATTCATTAATAAATACTTATCACAACCGATCAATCAATTATCTTTAATAAAAAAGTATTTAACTTTATAAGCGTTTACTAAAATTTACTTAAATTATCGCCACTACCAAATTAGTAACTAATTTACGGCTCATAAATGTTAAATAGTTGTTCGTATTTGGTAAAAGCGATAAATTCAACTTAAACAAAATTTCTCCCAAAACAGTTTTCCATAACCAGGTGTATTATTTAAAACTGTTATAAAAGTCACAAAACATCTAAAAATAAAGATAAAGTTTTATGAAGAAAAAATTACTTGATAAGAACCAAACCACAACGAGACGCAACTGCATCACATTCATTAAAGTTATTTACTACCCAAGTATTTATTTTCGTAAGAATAGGGTGATGCAGGAAGATGTGTTATTAAAAAATATAAGCAACAAAGTATTTTAAATACTTGCACTGGCCTACGATTTCATTCGATAAATAAATATATGTATATATGAAACGAATTTCAACTAACAATTATTTGAGTAATTTTAGGTTTGCTTGTTTCCTTTTAAAAATTATATTTCTCTCTAACCAATTTATTATTTTACAAATTTGATTTTTAATTCCAAAAGTCGAAAGTATCTAGATTATAAATTATTTTTAAGTATAAAGTATTTTTATTATAAGTAAATATTATGTTGCTCATCTGTTGCCCACATATACTCCCCCCTGGAGATGCTATGAAGAAGGATCTCTAACGGAATCTAACTGGATGCTTTCGAACCTTACTTGGTATTTGACTGCTTTATCTTTAAACCTTCTATGATCATAACAAATTTCGCCATATGATGAATTTCTGAGGAACTGAGGAATTTGAGATTACGTAGAGCATCGTTTATGCTAAGAATCGGTGCTTTAATTTCAGCAAGTTCCCTAGTAGGAGTAATTTCAGACATGTATGTGTTTCGCGGAATTTGTATATCACCAATTTTATCGGCCATTTTTGCGAGATTATCAGTAGGCTCTGAAGATGTTGCTAAAATAGCCTGTGTTTGAGATGGTAATCTTTGTAACCACATATTTCGCAAAAAATCTTCAGTGACACCACCATTTGCAAGGTTTCTCATTTCTCGAAGCCGAACACTTGGCTTCTTATGTCCAATTTCCACGTTTGTCAGAAGTCTTGATGCGTTTTTCCTCGAAAACAGAGAAATGATCAATTAGGTGTTGCTTAATCTGCTTGTATGCATCGGTTGGAGGATACATAACTATATCATTCACCTGGCTAAGTATTTCCGCATCAAAAAAAGTATTTAGTCCTCTCATTTGTAACGTGATGTAACACAAATTGAGCTTCAACTTGGGCAAACCACAGGAGCGGATTCTCTTTCCAGAAACGAGGAATTTTTATGGCAACAGATAAATTTGGGGTGCGTGCATCACCAGCTGCAGGATTCTGAACATCGGCTGATGTTGAACTTTGTTACAGGCATCTTGATCACGTCGTGGTCACACATTGAAACAAATATCAACTAACGATTATTTGAGTAAATTTTAGTTTTGCTTGTTTCCTTTTAAAAATTATATTTCTCTCTAACCAATTTATTATTTTACAAATTTCATTTTAAATTCCAAAAGTCGAAAGTATCTAGATTATCAGCCTGGCCCACAATGTCGACAAGAACATTTCTTTCTTATATTTATATTGAAAACAAAAACAAATTTAAATTTTTTATTATTGTTTTCAATATAAAAATGCGAAAGAAATGTTCTTGTCGACATTGTGGGCCTGGCAGTATAAGTTATTTTTAAGTTTAAAGTATTTATATTATAAGAAAATATTATGTTGGTCATCTGTTGCCCACATATATATATATATATATATATATATATATATATATATATGTGTATGTATATATATATAATATATTATTATTATATATATATATATGTCGTCACCTAAAATGCAAAAGGGCGCAACAAGACTATTTTTTTACAGGAGAAGCAAAAAACTTTACAAAATCATTGACAACAAGGTGAACTAAGCGTTTTAATTTCTTTTATAATGTTGCCAGTTTTGATCGAAGGGATCTTATAATTTTTGTGAACGTGTAGTTTAATAAAACGAACAAAATTCAATAAGAAACTATATTTTAAAATTTTTTTTTCGTCACGACCTTTAGCATTTTATGTAACGATATACATGTATGTATATCCAAAATTCAATTTATTTCAGATCCACGATTCATTTTAAACAAATGTTAGATAACTTACAATTTGGCTTGATACAGACACACAAATTGACAAGTAACAGACCTACGATTTGACTTAGTACTAGTTTACAATTAATTTAAAAATTACCTTAATATCACGCCACGATTTGAGTTAAAAAAAACCCTCGATTTAACACGATTCATCCTGATAAAGTCCATCGATTAAGTTTTATACAGGCCAGACCAATGGTTTTAAATAATAGAGTCCCAAAATTTGACTTTGTTCACATCCAAGGTTTAATCAAATAAAAATTCACGATTTGATCTAACACAGACAAACGATAAAAAATAATATAGTCACTTATTTTTATATGATACTCGCGATAAGCTCTAGTCTCTGGCGGGAATCGAACCCGCAACCCCGGTATTGATAGACTAGCTCACTACCAGCTAACCTAACGGGGCACCCATAACCTTAGCCCGGGACACTTAACAAGCCCAATCAGTTTGACTTAACACAAATCAAAAGATCAAATTAATAAAGTTACAGGGTTTGACTAAATACAGACTGACGCGCCTGTCCCAGCAGTTGACTTAATAACGACCCACGATTTGACCTAATGCAGGCATAAGGTTTGGCATAAAACACTCACGATTGATTCCAATGTCTGACTTAATTCAGTACGATTGAACCAAAAATCTGATCTCTTACAGATCCACCTTTTAAAGAGTTTTCTTTATAAACTAGCCTACCGGGGTGCCCCTAGTTGATAGTAAGCTAGTCTATCAGTTGCGGGTTCGATTCCCGCCAGACTCTGGGCTCCTGCAGACAAGCGTATAGACTCGCGAGATTAGCATAGGTAATAATATGAAAAAAAAAGATCTGAATTAATACAGATCAGTGATCGAATTAACCATTTGACTTTGAACTGGCGACAACTGCTTCAAAGATTTAATATACTCGTAATACAGAACCCACGATTTATTCAACGATTTGATGCACATCCACATTTGATCCGAAGATTTGGTTTAACACGGATCAGACGATTAACTAAACAATCTGAACTAAATCAGCCCCACAACTGAATCAACAATTTCATTAAATACAAGCCCACGATTAATTCAAAATTGGGAGTAATACAGAATAAAAATTTATTCTCAGATTTATGTGCTGTTTCCAGGTGACAGGCAATGGATTGTGTAGTAAAATTTATATGAAAACCACTCAGTTTTTTGAGTGCTTTTCATATAAATTTTCCTACACAATCAGTTGTTTGTCACCTGGAAACAACACATTAATTAAATAAAACCCGTTTAACTAAAAAAAAACCACAATTCGATTAACTCAAATTGACTTTATAAACCCGAGAGATTAACTCAAAAATTGTGTAAATAATTGACCAGCGATTAAATGTAAGATTTTACATTATTGAGGCAGGCCCGAAATCTAATAGAAAATGTACGCCTATCGTGAATAAAGAGTGAATAGTATTTTCCATCGAAATTTTGCTTTTCACCTAAAATTTTATAGGGAAAAGGGAACAACGTTTGAGGAAAAATTTATTTCCAATAAGGATGATTACCTCTATTAAATCTGTCTGCTACACTCTGTTTCTTTTTTTCAATAAAAGTCATTTTATAAAGTGTTCAACTCTATAGCTTTGCAAAAAAAAAAAAAAAAACAGGAGAAGGATTTGAACAACAACAACAAAATCAAATAAAAACCCACTTAAATCTAACAAGAAATGATAAAAACATAATAGAAAAATTAAAACGACAAATAAAACTGTATAAATTTATGATACTTTTTTAACTTGTTACGTACGTCGCACAGTGCTTTGTCACCATATAAGTAGTGAATTGGCACAACAAGAGCAGTTGTCGTTGAAAGATGAAATTTCGTATTCAGATACCTTATGTTCAAGTTAAGCAAAATTTCAAGCTTGCGAAATCGGTGCAAGGATATGCCTACCCCCCCCCCCCGTACATTCGAAAATAATAAATTTCATTTTTATGTAGCAAAATATGGTGTCTTGCAGTAAAATTTTACATTCTAGCGCTGTTGTAAATTTTGTTGCATTCGGTGCAAGGACATGCCTACCTGCCATAAATCCTTTATTAAAAAAAAGTAAAATAAAAATGCGAGAAATTGTGGTAAAAAAACATTTTCCGAAGTGAAAATAGTTCGTGAAAAACGTTTAAAGTTTCTTATAATCCTGGCTTTGATCCACTATAACTCTGGCTTTATTCGGAGAAAAAAATGCCTGTTAGCGTAAATTAGAAGCCTTTCAATATATATGTATATATATAAACATATATATATAGTAGTTGAGCCATAATTTGATTCTGGATGGCGGCTGATAGAGAAGTGTACATCGAAAAACACAAATGTACCGTCATCTGTTAAACGTGATGTGGTACACTAAAACGAAGTTCATATTTGCAATATAAAGGCCAACAAGAGGGTATTAACTCTAAATTTAAAAATATTCAGTAGAAGCCAAACAATTATTAAAATAACATCGAAGGCATATGAAAAACATTTCTTAAATCAACCGTCCCATTACGCTACGAATACTTGTCTTTTCAAATTTTATCGTATCGAAGAAAAAAAAATTAAAACTTTATCTTTTCCATTTTGCCAGTACCTACTATACACAACTTTGTACCATACACAACTGGGACGAATGACGAACTTCGCATAGCACGGCGAATTCGTCGACAAGTATTCGTATCGTAAATTCGTCGAATGAGACACAATAAGTGCGTAAAGAACAGGTGCTAATATCCTTTCAAATTGTTTAGATTTTAGAAAAATAAATACCAACCTAGTCCTTCGACTCCATATTATAAAAGCATTAGTTTTTCTTAACTTCTTCTATAATTACTATCCACTGTCTTTATTTTTGATAGCACCAATTTTTATTAAAATTCATTTGTAAATTTTTATTGTTAGAGACAAGCCTTCCGCAGAGTTTGTTCACTAATAGCAAAATGCATCTTCATGATGCGCTAACATCAAATTGTGATATCAATGTTATTACAAATGGCATCAATGAGGCAAAAAGTGACATCAATAAAATGACGAACGTCATCATAATTTATGCGTCATCTATGCTATGCCTACAGTGATATCAATTCGATGCCACATTTTGTGTATTATTAACATTATTTTCATGTTTAATTATTACGAATCCCATATCGTGCATGCTGCGGGTGTCTTTTAATTGAGAGTTCTTCTGTAAACAAATGGGCGGAAGACAACAAAAGTGAAAAAAAACATGTGTAACGGGTAAGTAAATAATAATATTATCTTAATTTTTCTTAAGTAAATTCCAATGACTCAATTTAATGACAGTTTGCCATTAAATGGAGCCTTATGGGCCTTTCTCCGATGTTACTGAGTCATCGCACTGATGACATGTTTTATTAAACAGACTCCGATTCGTTATTTATGTGATGCCAATTTGTCATTCCATTGATGACATAATTTAATTTTTTGACCATAATTAAAAGTTGGACAAGTTATGTTAAGGCTGACATCACAATGATGAAAAGTTTCATGGGGTCAAAAACGAACATACTTGTCATAGTACTGATGTCAAAATACATCAGCGTTATGACGCCTTTTCTAACAGTGTTACAGTGCTGTGTATTTTTATATACAACAATGTGTTCCATTTCTGACGACGAATATTCGTTGCGAATAATTCGCCGTTCGTCGCAGTTGTGTTTCTAGCATGAAGCTTACCTCTTTGTACAGGGTGGGCCAAAAGAAACCAAGGGGTGTAAAAGTTTAATAACTTTTTCGTTTATTAATTTTTTTTTATTTTTTCTTTCAGATTATATAGACAACACTTGGAGAATTTATAATGGAGGGGTTCACAATTGAACAGTTGAGCAGTTAAATTTCAAGAGTTGGCCAGAAATGAAATCAACTTTATTAAAAATTTGATTATGAGTGATGAAGCTCATTTTCATTTGAATGGCTTTGTTAATAAGCAGAACTGTAGGTTCTGGGGTTCTAAAAATCCAAGAGCCGTTCATCAACGCCAATTGCACCCCATCAGGTGTACAGTATGGTGTGGGATCACATCTGAAAGTGTCATTGGGCCTTACTTCTTCGAGAATGAAGATGGAAGTGCTGTAACCGTAATTGGAGAGCGGTATCGGTTTATGATAGAAAATTTTTTACGTCCAGCTCTTAAAAACAGACCTGGTAGGTGGTTTCAGCAGGACGGAGCCACTGCCCACACTGCCCACACTGCCCGAGAAACAATGGCACTTTTAAGTCAAATTTTTGGAGAGCGAATAATTTTCAGAAGTTAGTTGGGCAGCGCGATCGCCAGATTTGACAGCACCCGACTATTTTCTTTGGGGTTATTTGAAGGAGCGAGCGTATGTGAACAAGCCAGAGACAATCCTTGAACTCAAGGCAAACATTGTTGCAGAAATTCGAACGCTACAGCCACAAGTTTTGAAAGATGTTATGGAAAATGCTCTAAAAAGAGCCCATCAGTGCGAAGCTGAAAACGGTGGTCATTTAAGAGACATAATTTTTTATACTTAGTTTAAAAAAATTTCCCTTTTGTATATTATATAATCTGAAAGAAAAAATAAAAAAAAATTAATAAACGAAAAAGTTATTAAACTTTTACACCCCTTGGTTTCTTTTGGCCCACCCTGTATTTTTTTGTTACTTAGGAAATATGGCCCAAAAAATTAATGACATTTTTATATGTCCGGCAGAAAAATCTAGAAATTCTTTAAAGATTCTGTTAAAGCACTCCAAAAAGTACTTAAATCTTTTCAGGTACTCTGAAAAATTAGTTAACTATACTCTACCAAACTTTAGCAATTTCGTGAAGTTCCAATAAAAAAATCTCAATGTAATATTATTTAGCAACATCAATTTTCCTGTTTTGTTCTTATTAGTGTTCGACAAAACTACAAGTCTAAAAAGAACACATTGAGAAATGAATTTGTGGCAACTTCTTTTTAAAGCGGGTGAAAGTTGTGTTTTGACTCGACAGTTTAGTTCAAAAATTGTTTGATTTTGTTGACCTCCACGGTAAACAAAAAGTGAAAATTATGAATTCTACTTACAAATCTATTTAAGGTACTTTTTTAGCTTAACGAAAATATATTTTACATTATTATCCTAAGCACTTTCTTAATCTTTAGTTTTATGGGACAGAGCACTGTGCGTCGGCACTCGATGTTGTTAAAATGTTTGTTGCCTGTTTTTTGTTACCGACTTTAGTTTTTTATTTCTGTGGGGTTTCTACTTCGCTTTTTGGCATAAACTTAGCGACAGTTTTCACACATATCTGTAAGTGACAGCAAGTACCCGGTAAAGCCGAGGGTAGTGATACTTTTTACTATAGAGTAGCAAATTTTTTTTAATTAAGTGGTTCAAAAGATATTTTTTTGTGTTTTTAGTGCTTCATAAAGTATTTAGACGAGTTCAGTTTTTTTATTGATATGTTTTTTATTCCATTGGCCAGTGGTGCAAAGTCGATTATTTTTTTCTTAAAGATATTTTTGCAATCAGCGTTTTCACTGGAATCTTTCTAAAAGGGTCACAAAAAGGGGATTATAAAAAAAAAGGGGTCACAAAAAGGGCATTTTAAAGTATAAAAAAAGGAATTTTTGTAGAAAGACATAGTTTTATAATAAACAGATATTGTAATAAAAATTATAATAATACAAAAAAAATTGGGATGTTATTTTTGAAAGTTCAAGATTTTAAGTTAATTTTTTTATGTATCGAGATATTTAAAGTTTTGCGTTTGAGTTTATTTCAAAATATTGGCGAACGTTCATCTATTCGAGTGATATTTTATACCATGTACACTCTTTAAATTTTATCATAAAAATTATTAGTATTCGATTTTCTTAGCTCCAAATGGACTTATACCACTCTTAAAAATAACATATTATAAGAAGTAAAAATTAAGGCAAATTTAAGTCCAAATTTTTAAAGACATTTAGCTTTACTCAAATGGATTTTAAGTGTAAACAGTAATTAATATGAAGGCCAGAGTTTATTTCAGTTATACAGTAGTCGAAGGGACTGACTGAGTTTTACGAGTTAGAAGAGATTTCAAAATAAAGAGATTTTTAATATTATTACATAGAAAGAAAAACACCCAAGATAAACAAGGTTTTTTTATATTTACTTTAAGTACGAGGCGTACTTAAAAATTTAAGTACGAATAACACTAAACTGTACTTTAAAAAATACTAAATAGGATTACTTTCGAAAAACAGTCCCGGAATTTCTTAAAATAAGTATAAAGTTCTAAAGCCAAGTAAAAAAAAGATTGAACTTTTCGTTGGTGTGGCACTGCCTGGGAGTAAAATTACAAAGTGAGCGTTTTAATCTTATAAAACTTATTTGTCTCATCTCTTAGCATTGCATTATGTATGCTTACCTATGCTTGTGTTAATTTAAGTTGTTTGTAGAAACTACAACAACACCATTTAACTAGGTAGAAAATAATTTGCTAGTTTTGTGTAGAAACAACAACAACATAACAAGAAGAAAAACATACATTATTTTCATGTCTAAAAAGTCAAATACGAGCAAAAATTCCCATTTAGCTTATATTTTTATTTATAAATGCACATAAATGTAGAAACCATGTCGGACATGATGCTGGCGTTTTGAAATTTAAGTTCGGTTAAATGGGTAAGTAAATAAATCGTAATAATATTCTCCTTCTGTCTCTGTGGTTGGTGTTTTAGGTTACACTCAATCTAATTTCACTTTCGGTGTATTTCAAGTACGAATTCAAGATTAAAACAACTTTATAATTCTTGAATCAAGCGCATTTTGAGATTGATTCAATCTCAGTTTTACTTAAATGAATCTCATTTTCGAAATATTTCTTGTACGAATTCGGGATTAAATATGGATAAGTTAAGTATTTCGCACTTGAATAATCCGTACTCGAATCAGTCTTTCTGAACTTGATTCAAGAAAATCCGTACTTGCCGTACTATTGATACCGCTTCGGATAAATTTTTATTTTCAGTTTAGCTGATCGAACTACATGAGCTCGAACTTTATATTTCAACTGTGTCCAGTACACATATCACTTAACGATATAATATGGTCTTGGGCTGTACCATTCTGAATGTGCTTCAGGCGGCAATATGCTATTTCTTCCGCACCTCTAGATGCTACAGTTGCTTCCCATGGATAGATATGAATTACTCGTATGTTGTCATGAAAAGTTATGTCTGCTAAAGCGCAGTGTACACTAAAGTCAAAATCAGGGCTTGGATTTTCATGCACTAGAAAATATGCGCTTATAACATGCGCTATAAAATGGAAAATATGCATTTAAAATAAGAAAAATATGCACTAAAAAATATATGAAAAACATATAAAGTTATTTGTTAAAATTATATTTATTAATAACGAAAATAATACTTCAGGTAACTACAAAGAAAAAATTATTAAATTTCTCCAATCACCAAATTTATTCCAAATTCATAATATCAAGCAAACAAGTTGTTGACTTTGCACCTATTACCAAAATGATTATATTGATTACTAAAAATTTTAAAATTTTGAAAAAATATTTTCAATATATGATATTTTTTATTTTAATTAAAAAAGTTATCAAAATCATTTGCCACTTCAAACAATGTGTTTATTTATTTAAATAAATATTGACAATTCCCAGCAACAATTCTACAAGTTTAAATTATTTTATTTTAAACGAAAAAAAAAATCAATTAAGATTTTTTGTTATTTAATTAAAATTTTAATTGAAAATTTTTTTCAAAACAACTAAAGTGTTAATCAAATCAAAATTAAATTTTTAATTTTCTTTCAAATAAAAAAATAATTGATTCAATTATTACATTAATTAAATTTAAATACGTTTTAAATCATTTTTTTAATTGATAAAACACTTTTTTCTGTGTACATAAACATACATATATGTATATTAAAATATATACACAAAATTAAAATAAAATAAACCAAAAACAAACTTGAATCACTTGTTTATTCTTTTTAAAATAGGTAATAAGATTTTATTTAAATTTCTATTAGTATGAACAAGTAAAAGTTCCAAAAACGTAACTCTGTCTATTCGGACGCAAAAAGTTTTTATACATTGAAAATGTACGCTCAAAACGTCAACGGAACTCAAGGGAGCATATTTGAAGGATGACAGTTTAATGGGAAAATATTCATTTTTAATTTTATTTTTAAAATTTAAATCAAAGAAGCTTACATTTTTTTTTTTATTTCATGAAATCCTATATTTTTTTTTTGCAATACAGACAGATTCAAGTTATTTTTAATTTTATCAGATATTTCTATATATATAAAGTATTAAATATTAATTATTTGATTTAAATTTCTTTTAAAATATTTAAAATACATCACAAAAATAAAAAATTAAAATTATATGCACTTAAAACAAAATATGCAAATATATGCGTTTATAACAAAATATGCAGAAATATGCAAAAACAAATCGATGCCATTTTTCTGCAAATCCTTTGTTATGAAAAAATAACTGATCGAAATTAATTTTAGATTAATGACTGCAAATATGCATTTGCATGAAAATCCATCAAATAATAATTGCAATAAGAAAGTCGTTTTGAAAAATAAAAATTTTTACTATACCATTTCATAGTTTAAATAAATTAGTTTATTTTAATGTTCAAATCGCATTCCATTGAATAGATGATAAAAAAAAGTATAGCAGGCTATGCCTAATTAAAGTTAACGTTAACTAATTTTTTAAGAAGTGGACTTATATCATTTTTAAAAATAACAGTTCATTTATTTCAGACAGGTAGTGCACACAAAACTTAACTTTTTTTTATTAGCATTTTAAGATGTGCAATAAATAAAAAATAACAAATTGCACTTTTAATTTTTATTTACACTTTACAATTGAAAAAATTATTTAGAATTGCAGGATAACATTTTTTGGCTACAAGCATCACTAATTTTCAAATATATTTACCAGAACTGCAGGGTAGAGTTGCAAATATGAAATGGGTGTTGGTTGTAAAACTAAGCCACGTAAAAATGTACCATACGGTAAACGCCTATTTAAAAAATAGCAATAAAATTGCCACAAAAAACAAAATGAAAAAATAAACTGCTTGAAATGTGTTTTTTGTGGCAAAATACAAATTTGAAAACCATAAAATTAAAACGAATAGAAAAGCTCCTCATAATAATACAAGAAGATAGGAAAACAATTAGTTCTCGTTTCTAAATAATCGCGTACACAAACAAATCCCTAAAATTAAAGGGTGGCTCAACCATAATGCCCGATGTTAATTGTGAGTCACACCTTAACGTCAAGTTATTTGCCAAAGTTAATTTGACATTTTTTTGTTTCAGTGTTTGATAAATTCAACCATGGAGAGGTAGTACACAATTGAACAGGGCGTTAAGATTGCTGAAGCCTTTTACGAAAATGGGCGTTCCAATCAAAATGCATTTCGTGCACTTTATCTTCAGCGACGAGGCACACTTTCACCTCAGTGGATTCGTTAACAAGCAGAATTGCCGCATTTGGACAAATGAGAATCCACAAGTGATTGTTGAAAAGCCGATGCATCTACTAAGAGTGAATATTCGGGCTTTTTCGAAAATGACGTCGGCCAAGCAGTTGCCGTGAATGTTGTCTGCTATCGCGAGATGATAACGGACCTCTTGTGCCCAGAAATTGAGGATATAGGCCTGGACGATGTCTGGTTCCAACAAGATGGTTTCACTTGCCACACAACCAACGAAACAATGGCCCTTTTGCGCGAGAAATTCAATGGCCGTGTAATCTCAAGTTGTGGCTATGTTAATTGGCTGCTACGATCTTGTGCTTTGACACCGTTGGGCTTCTTTTTGGGAATATTAAAAAAAGTATACTTAAATTAGCCAAGAACAATTCAAGAGCTAAAGCATGAGATATTTCGGCCCATTAACGACATTGAACCTCAATAATGTCAAATATGAACCATCAAATAGACGTATGCCATCGTAACCGTGGCGAGCATTTGGCCTATATTTTGCTTCACGCATAATTATCATAGATCCTTATATCATAATAAAAAAAAAAAAATTAACATAATTCTCCGACTTTTTGTTTTATTTACAATAAACATCTTTGTGTGGACCAGTTAACACAGTTGGAAAAATCTGGAAAAATGTTGGAAAGTATTGAACAATTCATATAGAAGAAACTTCATTCATCCAGTGATCTCGATACCCTCCTGTACACTGTCTGTCATATTAACTCTATAGAACTGTAGGGTATGCCCCAAACTGACATAAGCCAACCAGGCACACTGCCTGCTTTGTCATGTTGTACATTGCAGTTAATTGCAAAAAAGCGAAACATTACAAAAAAAAAAAAAAAAAAAAAAAAACACAAACTAGGTTGCATTTGATAGGAAAATCTAGCAACACCAGCAGAAAAAAAGTAAAAAGAAAACAAATTAAATTGGTTTAAGAGAATTACAAAAAAATAATTTAAAACAAATGCAAAAAGGCTTTCTTCAAAAGAGCTGCATGAGTTTAATAAACCGTAAAGGTGTACTGGACGTGTGACACAATTGGCAAAAGGACAAAAAAATAATTAAATTTCCTGTTGAAAATTAATGATCCGTTTCAATAAAGGATGTTTGGAAAGTCTTTGCAAACATGACAAGGATTTGAATTTAAATAGGCTTACGTTTAAAAAACTGCTGATTAAGGTTAACTTCACTCAATTAACAATAGGTCAGAATTTAAGAAGGGATTTGATGTATTTAGTTTTCACGATTTTATTAAAGATATACAATTTTAACACTGATGCTATTTTCGAAAATTTCACTTATTAAACGTTTAGGAATTTCCAAAGATTTGACTTCTGAGAGACCAACAATTCCATCATTAAAAGTTTTAAATACACAGAAATTAAGCAAAGGTTTCACATAAAAATCGATCCACAATTTCAGCCTACATTTAGGCCCTAATCATGTTAAACGCAACGCAACGCCAAAAATTACATTTAAAGCAATTTTGTTGTTGCTTTCTACAGAAATTCATGTACCGTTTTAAAATTTTCAACGACACAAGCAATGCAGCGTTTGAAATTTAAAAACGCAGTGTGAATTTCTGTGGAAAGCAACAAAAAAATTACAAAATATTTATGATTTTGTTTATGCTTTCAATGTAATTCTTTGGCGTTACGTTTTACATGATTAGGGCCTTAACTTATTAAAAAATTTATGATTTTTGTATAAGTAAAGATTAAAGACTGCAGTCAAAATTGGGCTTATAAAAAGAACAAGAAAATGTGCTAAAATCGTCTCTGCTGAATCTTTGCTACCCTCCAGCGGGACTTCGAATATTCCAGAAGTGGGATTTGTGTGGAATCTTTAAGTTCAGAACTTATAAAAAAAGCTAACACAATTAAAACTCGTAGCGGTTTTACACTGAGAAGAAAATCCATCCATCCGTACTTAAATCAAGCCAAAGCGGTGTCAAACGTACGGTAAAAAATTCACTAGCTTGAAATATTTTAATGATGGCGGCCACGCTCGCTTAAGGAGAAGAGACACTGCAGCACTCACCCAATCAGAAGAGCGATAAACACCTAAATATGTGAACAGAAACTGTGATAAGAAAAGTTTTTGTCGGGCACTGGCACGACATGAATTAAAGTATTAGGATAAGATTTGATTACTTATTGTTAGTTCATATTTAATATATGAAGATTCAATAAAGAGACTCTGGAAAAAAATTTAATTTAATGACAGTTGGTGCATTCTGGTCCCAATTTATGCTAAATATGTCAAATTTTTAGTGTGGATGTTTCACATTTAGTTCTACAACTCCATGTCGTACTGAACCGATTGCGCTGGATTTTAATCCCAAACTGATTAGAATTTTTACAAATTTTTATCTTCTTGTCAGTCTTTCAGAAGTGACAGACAAAAAAAAAGACGGACAGACATCAGGACATGGCTAAATCTGCGAGGGAATTCCCCTTTTCGCTTATTCTCATTTTTTTTGATTGTTCAAAAGAAAACAAAAAAAAAAGAAATTTTTTATAATTTCGAATGACAGAGGTAATATAGAATAAAAGAGGTAATCGTTGCAAAAAAATTTAATCGATGCAAAAAAAATTCTATTTATTTCCCGGATGACCAACTCTATTTTTGTTTATGTTTAAGAACTTACCTTAGTAACATAGTAGTGGGCAAAAAGAGGACATACCTGAAATAAAAAAAAGAAAAAAATTATAATTAAGGATAAAATTCATTGAGTTATTTTTAGAAATATATAATTTTTAGTGTTGCTAAAAGTAAGTTAGGTAATTATTAGAATTTGTATTTTAAATTTCTATCTAAATATTGTTAAGGTGCCTGGATTTATTTTTAATTGTCTTTACTCTTCATTAAGTTAGCAGCATTTTTCCCAGTGTAAATACATACAAAAAAGCACCTTGTAACTGCCTAAATGTCAAAGTGTAAACATATTCTATTACATGACTTTCATAATTTTAATGCAATACCCAGCATCCCTACATGCTATAAATGGCCTTTAGTTAACATGTGTACACATATTTTTTATTTTTTTTTTTTCGTATTTACTGCTGCATTGTCCAAGACAAAATCCTTCGAAATTTAATATTAAAGTCTATTAAGTAACAGCTAAAGCTTAGGCATCGAACATTGAACACTGAACACAACAAACCAAGAAGAAAAAACACTTGAGCAAACACAAATTTAATTTTAATAAGCTTTTCATTGATCATATCATATTAACAAGACATTTTACATGTGTACACGAGTAGTATGTCATACTCTAATACTTTATATACTATACATATGTTGTTTTACACAAGAACCTTGTTAGGTAATGTAAAATATTTATATTATTCGTTAGTAAATGCTAATGTAATCATCCAACCAAACTGACACGCGCCTAACTTATTCATTCAGTCACTCAGCCAACCAATCATTCAGTCAGACAGCCAGACAACCAGTCATTCACTCATTCGTTATTCTTTTGCTTTAAGTCTATACACATTCAATTAATCGATTTACAAACAATTTCGCACATCGATTAAGTTTCAAAAATATGCATAAATCTCATGAATATTTTAAAGATAAAAAAACGTTTACACTTTATATCGTATCTTCTAGTTGTAGATACATATACATATTTCTTCATATGCGAACAGGGAACATAACCAACCCACAACACATTGTAATCGGTATAATATAAATGCACTACAGTGTGTTTTGTTTGAGACGGGTGACATTAATATTTGAGAGGGAAAAATAAAAGTTTCCATTTTCACGGTGTTTAGCGTAAGTGAAGCAAAATGTAAAAAAAAAATAATATAAAACAGGTGCTTTTAACCAATTGCTTTCAGTTGAATTGTAATGTATTTATTTTGTATGAATTATGTAGTCTTACACTGTTTTGCAGTAGTACCCACTTCTAATGTCAATTCAAATATTTTTCCATGTCATCGGTTGTCTAAATGCTTTAGTGTGTATAGGATTGGTTATGTCAGTGTAAGAAACATTCGACAATTATTGTTTTTCCGAGAAAGCAGAAAAAAATTGTTATACAGTCGCGGTCATTACAAATACCACGGTTTTAAGGAATTCGTCCAACAACGAAGATGACAGATCCGTTATTTGAGCAAAATTTGAATGTATAAAAGACGCACTGTCTAAAAACTTTCCTGTCAATCAAATATTTGACTTAAACTGTATTTTCATTGTGACTTTTTTGCCTGTTTGTGAAAATAAATACGACTAGTTAAATAAATTTTATTCTTAAAAATATCGCATGCGAAAAAAAAATTTCAATTAATTTTATAAATTATTTTATTAATTAATTCATTTATTAATGATGTGCTAATAATCCCAATTTTAATTAATTAATTAATTAATAAAATATTTCATTCCCAAAAATAATTTTATAAATAATATTTTTAAATATTAACCCCGATATTCATAAAAAATATTTAAGGTTTATTGCAGGTTTATGAAACGAATTTTCTATGAAAATTTCTTTAAAAAACCTTTTATTAATCAAAAATATTTTTTAGTAAAAATGTATTGAATATTTTGCCTGTTATTTATGGCCTGTTCATCTATTTGAGAACGAAGACTTCGACCGCTTTACTTACATTTAACGAAGACTTCGACCGCTTAACTTACATTTAAAACAAAAACAAATAATAAAATATTATTTTTTTATGCGAACAGGCAGTTGATTTTGAAATTTGAAAGAAAAAAATTACTAAAGAGTTAAAGTCTTATGAATCAGGGCTGAGAGACACTGTGGCCATACAGTGTTCAAATACTTTCATCTCAGGGAATCAAACCTATTGAAAATAAATGAAGATAATGTAAAAGTACTTCTTTTTACATTGTTATACCTAAACAATGTGCCCATAATCGTAAAATTTTGAAAAATTATTCAGAAATTCCACTTGGCTATATCGAGATTAGAGAAACCATGTCCATTGCCTTTGTTTTCCAAAAGGTTAGATTCCCTAAGAAGAAAAGACTTCGACACAGTCGCCATATCCCTTATAGAACTCATTCATGAGAGTTTTACTCTAAGTCAAAATTTTACATACATATTTATTAAAATGTTAGCAAATTCAATTAATATACACTCAAAATATTATGTAGGTAAATTCCACAGAAAATTCATTCTAAACAACTAAAAATTTATTTAAAAAACATATCATTTACATTTTATTTAAAATAAATGAATTTTACATAAATTTTTGAATTTTTTTTATTTAACAGTATATTTCGTAAAATTTAACAGTTGTTGCTTTAAAAAAATATAATTTAACTGACAAAAAATCAAACTTCATAACAAGATTAGTATGGAAAAACAGTATTTTTTTGTAGTTTGTTTTTTGAATAACAAACACAAAATTTAAAAAATAAATTGATTCGTAAAATAACTATATTTTCATTCTATTTTAACAGTACGGAAAACGAATTTAATAACCTACAATCAGTTACTGTTATAATTTTATGAGTGTACATAAATGGGGGATTCCCAAGGTGTGCTATCAGGTGATATCTTCATAACTTCCTTAATAATATTTTACAATAGTTTAAAAAATTATTGTTGTGTTTTAAACAAAATAAAAATGTTAATACTGTGTTCATTGACTCGTCATAATAGTACAGTAGAAATCTAAATTATAAGCGGTTGTCCACACCAGTCATATATATTTCTGTAAATATTTAAAGACATATGACTTAGCAACTTTGTGAATCCCCCAATATTGTTTAGAAATAATGGTAACCTTGCCCATTGCCTTGATGTTGCAAAAAAAATTGACGGTTTGTTGTTGTGTCTTTGTTGAAGCTTTGATATTGTTACATTTAAGACCAGAGTGTTTTAAAATTCTTATTCACTTTATGGTCTTACTTGTATAATATTTTTAGCTTTTCTAAAGTATTTGGAAAAAGTTTCCTGACGAGCTGGCCTAAGCAACCAGCGAAATGCGCATAGAAACTAGCTTTCCCACAACAATAAATTTCAGTGTTTTCATTCAAAAATTGGAATTATTAGCACATCATTAATTAAATGAATTAATTAATAAAATATTTCATTCACGAAAATAATTTTTGATAGCAAAAGGCTTAATTATCTAAAGGTGTCCCTAGACGACATGTTTTTTACATCTGATTTGTCAAATTTCCCACTGTAAAATACATACATGTCGTGTGTTACCTTTAAAACATTGCCTCTGTAAAAGTCAGACGCAAAGTCATCTGACAGAATTTCAATTAGTGCGTACACTATTTTCTTCTGACAAACCATCTGACATCAGCTGTGTCAGAAATCTTAGCCGGGAAAAAACCGGCAGCCGCGGTGCACTATTGACGGAGTCATTAGCCGGCTGTAGTTAATATTTAGACCGACTCAAGTTGTATGGAGCCGAAAAAAGTGTTTTAGTTACCCCTCTGAAAATAAAGCTTGAAATGTTTTATGATGATTCCCAAAATATTTTGGTTCTAGCGTTGACTATCCGTGAGCTGGACCAGTTTTAATAAAGGTATTTGTTCAGTTTTTCGAATTTTTTTGTGCTTTGCTCCAAGACGACATAAATATTTGGTATCATCGAAAGGAGTTTTTGAAGCAGCATCCAATGGTATATAAATCTTGACCACTTCCGAGCTACTAATTGAGATATTTAACTAAATACATATTTTCGTTTCGGGTTTTCATACAAATTCTACGTATGTGGAAATAATGTTCTGCTTTTCAAATTGAATCTGTTTTAAAATAATGTTAATTTTATTTTTAATTTGTAATTATTCACATAAAACGCAAAAATCACGATATATTTTATCTTTGTTCATATATAGGCAAAATGGGTATCAAATATTTTTATTGTTCAATTTATGAAAATATGAAAAATGCAAAAAAATACAATAAAAAATATAAAATTTATAAAAAATACTTTCGCGATTCTATCTTTGTATAAAGTTTGCACGATTATATTCTGTTTGAATGACAGAAAGACATGATTGGCTTACTAGCTTAACAAATCGTTCCGTGTTTTGCGAATGGCATGGGAATTTAAAATTGAGGAAATAATAAATAGGGAATTATAAAAGAAGCAGTTAATTTTATCTCTATAAACAGTTTTTAAATTGTGACTTCACCTGGTATTTCAATAATTTCTTTAAATTCACAAAGATCTTTAAAATACTGATGGGAATAAAATTGTATACAAAGTCGTTCAGTATTGCGACCAATTTTATTCAAATTTATCATATCTTTTAAGGACTCGCACTCGAACAATAATTTTGGAATATTGAGTGGTCAAGTTTTATATACCATTGGATGCTGCTGCAAAAACGCTTTTCGATGATGCCAAATTTAATTTATGTCGTCTTGGAGCAAAGTACAAAAAACTTCGAAAAACTGAAAAAACCTTTTTTAAAAATGGTCCAGCTCACGGATGGTCAACTAGGGATGGGCAAATTTAAAAAATATATCGATATACATCGTATCGATATTTTTAAGAGTATCGATATTTATTAATGAAAAATATCGATGTATCGAACGTATTAAAGTGAAATTATTACCTAATTTTAAAACTTGATATACCTATGTCAATACATATTTACATATGTAGAAACATATTATATGTAATTCCATTCTAACTTTTTATTGTTTCTTTTAATTTCAAATTTACTGCCAGTCCTTCGATTTGGAACGAAACTTTCATTCGCTTAACTTTTATTTAAGTCAAAAGCCAATTTTAAAATTTAGATTTTATGGTCAGTTATGCGAATGAAGTTTTCGTTTGAAATCGAGGGACCGGCAGTAAATTCTACAATAAAAAAAATTCAAAAAAAAAGTAAAGAATACAAAAAAATTTATATTTATTCGGCATATGAAATCTAAAAAAAAAAAAAAAAAATTCATTGGGATAATATAATGCCGGAATATATACTGCCGGTAAACGAAACTTGTGACACATACTTTGCAAGTAAACTGTGCAATATTTTATTTTTATTATATAAGAACATGGCCAAATAAAAACAAACAATATATTTTTTTTATTATAAACTTTCCAAGGCGATTCTTTGCATGATTCTAGGAACCCTCTCCAGAATAATTTTTCCGCGCTTATTTCTTTTTTTCATCTCTTAAAAACCGAGACAAAACTAAACTGTATAATCTATGAAAATGTACAATGGAAAAGCGCTGTTATTTTCTTAATATTAGTTAAAAAAACATATGATGCCATTCTTAAAAAACAACAGTTTTGTAAGCAGTTGAGCAACGTTTAAAATGTTGAATTTTATTCACCCCTATCGTGAAAAAAGTGGAATTTTAGTTCCCATGAAATTTTTATTCCCCTCGAAGGGAAAAATGCTATCGTGAAACTCCCGTGAACGATTTTTCGCGCTATCAGTTCTCAGTGAATGTAAAAAAAAGAAATTTTAAAAACCATAAAAAAATGTTTTTGTTCAAAAATATAATAAAGAAAAGTTAAAAAAAAAACAAAATAAAATATATTTTATTGAAGTGATAGTTTGATTGCAACATTAGCTTATTGCGCTTTTATGTAGTAAATTTTTTTTTTAAATTCTGCCACCACCACGTCCTTGAAAAGCTTCATAACTCCTCAGGCAATCGACGTGTTTTTTTGCACTTTGTTTAACAATATTCATATAAGTTTGTGCCTCTTTTAACGGATCTTGACCTTAAACTTAATTTTGTAACCTTCAATATTCGAATTATGAGAAGAATTACTTACATGAATGTTTTGTTCCCCAGCAAAAATAAAGTGCGAAATTCAAAGGAAAATGTGAAAAAATTACGAGAGAAAATATTTTTCACGATAAGGGGAATTTTTCCCGCGAACATTTTTTTTTACGTTATTATTCTCCTATGAATTAATTTTTTTCATGGGAATTTTTCATTATCGCAAATACGTGAAAAGGGAAAATATTACGAGGGAAAAATTATTCGCGATAGGGGTGATTATAAAGAGATCTTAAAAATATCGAATTCGATAGTCGTAGATAAATATCGATGTATCGATATATGGGTATTTTTAATATCGGCGATATATATCGATTATAATTTTTTTAAATATCGATATTTTGATATATCGATATTTATTGCCCATCCCTATGGTCAAAGCTAGAACCAAAATATTTTGGGAATCATCATAAAACATATCAAGCTTTATTTTCAGAGGGGTAACTAAAACACTTTTTCGGCTCCATACAACTTAAGTCGGGCTAATATACATACATGAAAAAAAAACATGAAAACTCATGTTTACAAACATGAAAACTTATTTCGTGTCTGTTTGACTTTTCGAACCGCAACACCAACAAACAAAACAAACGTGTTTGTTAGACATGTCTGAGAAGACACCTTAGCCAAGTGTCAACTCTCTGTTTAATTCTTTGCCGTTCGGTAAAAATGTCTCAAGTCAAAAACGCATTTTGAGTTTTTGATTGGCTATAGTTAAATTTTTTTTTCTTTGGTTTGGCATCAATAACTTAAGTCTAGCACGACTACTTCTAATCGTAATCATCTACCCTTAAAGAAAAAAGTCTATGAAATGCACCAAATAAATAATTTTCAATTTACTACAGTTTTTGACTAAAGACCTTTTGGCCTAACGACAAAGAATTGTTGTACGACAAAAAAATACAAGTAAACATCATATCACCTTGAATTTTAAGTTTTCATTACAAAAGTCGTTCAAACAATTAAATTAATTATAAACAAAGAACAGGTTTTAATATTGGGGTCCGTAGGGATGCCCAGGGAACCGTGAAGGCGTGCCACTGAGTCTATATATATATTTTTTTTAATTTTTTTGAGCATGTAAAAACTTTCCCTGTTTATTATATTTTGCTGGAAAACGAAGTCGAAATTTGTTTTGATTTCTGGACTTATTTTCGATGTTTACTCTAGACAAGAAAACACGCGTGGTAACGCCTTTCGTTTAACCTGAACTCCTTTCAATACAATTTCAAATCACTTTGTATGGTGCATGAAAATTAAATGAAAAATATTTGTCGAATATGGAAACACTTGAAAACTTACTTTGCTTATAAGCCGGTAATTAATAATAGAGTTAAGTAAAATGAAAACCGAAGATATACGGGCTGGTTCTAGAAATCAAAATGAAGTGGAATTGAAATCATACGAGATTTTGGTTTTAATTTTTAAAAAATGACCGTTGTGTTTTAAAAAGTTCTTGAAAAGATAATTGGTTCTCAGAGCATAAAGTATATAGAAAGGAATATTTTTATGAACTTTTTTAAAAGGCTGGTTCTTAAAATTTCTTCGATTTTGAGCTCATTTAATTTTGATTTATAGAACATGACCGATAGTGCTCATTAAAATGAAAACCGAAGAATAGTGTTTAATTTCGTTTGTTTTCCTTTTTGACTAAAATAAATTAAATTTCACTCTAAAGCCGCATGCAAGTAACTAAAATCTCCAAGAACAATCTGCTTAACTCTATTAAAATCACATTTCCTCCAACAAAGGCTGAAATAAGAAAGTAAATCGAAAATTTTTAGTTAACTGGCTCGCTACAAGACTGAAATATACACTGAAAAGAAAAATCAATCCATCCGTACTTAAATCAAGACGAAGCGGTGTCAATTGTACGGTAAGTACATATTTCCTTTGATCAAGTACAGAATGCTTGATTCAAGTACGGATTATTTAAGTGCCCCGCCCTTAAAATAATCCCAAGACGGGATTGACTTAAGTAAAAGTAAGATAAAAATTAATCTCAAACTGCAATTGATTCAAGGATTTCTAAGTTGGTTTAATCCCGAACTCGTACTTGATCCGAAAAAAAATCCGAAAGTGGATTGATTGATTATAACCTTAACACTTAACCCAGAGAACGATAGAGAGAATATTATTATTTCTTTGTTTCGTTCGTTGCACATGTTTATTTCACCTTTGTCGTATTCCCCCCTTTGTTAACAGAAGAACTCACAATTATGGTTTTCGTAAGTATTAAACTTTGAAAATTAGATGTATTTAACTAAATAATTTCAACAAATAGATTTCGGGAATTTTTGCTTCATATTTACCCTTTTGAACATGAAAACAATGTATGTTTTTTTTCTTGTAGTGTTGTTGTTGTATCTACACAGAACAAGCAAACCGTTTTTTACCAACTTTTTTAGTGTTGATGTTGTTTCTGCAACAAACCGCTGAATCCCGGAATTTAGAAATTTCGGGATTTGTATTCGAAAGTAAGCCCATTTCGGATTGTTTTAAGTACTTTCGTACTTAAATTTTTAAGTACGACTCGTATTAAAAGTAAGTGGGAAGAATATCAATTTAGCACGAGTTTATTCATTCTGTGTACTTCAGCATACTCGTCCTGGTGGGTGAACAAAAAAAAATATTGCAATGAATTGCAAAAGAAGAAAATAAGAATATCAATTAGACGACATTCCCAAAAGGGGCCTATATGCAACATCTACATTGGCTCTTAAGGTTCATTTAGTTCATTAGTTTCGCAGAAGAACAAATATGTAGATGGTTTTGCAGGAAAGAACATTTTTTTTACAAACGAATCTTGGAGCAAATTATGGCATTCGATATCGATCGAAATTTCCATTTGAATTGCATTGTAGTTTCGATTGATATCGAATACCGTAATTTGGCCCCTGATTTCCATGGGTACGTAAAGTAATAAAATGTCCGTATTTGGGCAATGAAAAGTCCAGGCCAAAATGTTGGGAAACCTTAACATTTCTCTTGTGCTACTGTTAATTTTGCTCCACACTCATAGAAAAATGCATGTTCATACTGATGATGCTCTAACACTAGCATTGTGACATTAATGTTATTACAAATGGCATCAATGAGGCAAAAAGTGACATCAATCCAATAACGAAAATCATCCTAAAATGTCATATTTTATGCTTCATCTATGCTATGACTACAGTGACATCAATTCGACGCCACATTTTGTGTACACTGATGGAAAAGGCGTCATAACGCTGATGTATTTTGACATAAGTACAGACAAACTGTCATCAGTGCGATGAGAAACTATCACCAGTACGATGACATAATAAAACATGCCACCAGTGCAATGAAAAACTGTCATCAGTGCAATGTAAAACTGTCATCAGTGCGATTACATAATATATCAAGTCATCAGTGTGATGACAAACTGTCATCAGTGCAATGACAAACTGTCATTAGTGCAATGACAAACTGTCATCAGTGCGATAACATAAAATATCATGCCATAATATATTATTAACATTATTTTTTTCTTTAAAATGTAAAATTAAAAGCAAAAATTTCCATATTCTATTTTTTTTTAATTATTTATATAAATACATCAACATTTTCAAGTAGAATTATAACGATAACCATATCGGTCATGCTGCTGCTGTTTTATAATTGAGAGTTCTTCTCTTTACAAATAGCGGAATACAACAAAAGTGAAACAAACATGTGTAACGGGTAAGTAAACAATGATATTCCCTCAATTTGACTTAAGGTCAATTACAATGACTCAATTTGATGACAGTTTGTCATCGTACTGATGACATGCTTTATAAAACCGAATCCGATTCGTCATATCTGTGATGCTTATATGTCATCCCATTAATGACATAATGTAAATTTTTGACTCTGATGACAATTTGGCCAAGTGATCTTAAGGCTGACATCGCAGTGATGTTAAGTGTCATGGGGTCAAAAACGAAGACACTTGTCATAGTACTGCTGCCAAAATACATTAGCGTTATGATGCCTTTTCTATCAGTGCAGTTATGTCACTAGGCCATTTTTCTTCAAAACATTCAGCTAAAAATTAGCCTAACGTTAACGCATAACGACATCGTGACATATTGACAGCTTTTTTGTTGCATATTAATGATGATATGAATATGCTTGCGGATTTAATACCTATAGCCTGTTTTCTGTGTGACCTTTGAAAAGATTGAATTTACTAAAATAGACTTATCACAATTTAAGCCTTGAGAATCAACATTTATCATGAAATTGCATTTATATAGATAGATATACAGATAATTGCAATAATGCCGCAATAGGTTGGAAAATGTAACCAAAAGAATTCCAATTTATAGCCATGCAAGCGATGGACATTTGCAATATAACATTTATTAAGATAGATATACCAATAGATGCACAATGGGTTCTTTCATTAGGACACAAACACATTTTACCAACAGAAAGAAAATATTTTCCGATTTTAAAAGTTATAACTGAAGGAGAGGATTTAGTTCAAACACTGAATAATAGGGAAGAACAGGAAATAGCTAGGACAAAACTAACAACAAATATAGATAGCTACATGAACAAAATGAGATTGACTAATAGGGATAAATTTGTTCTTGATAAAGTAAAGGAAACGGAAAAGTTTTTAAGACTTAATAGGAATATTCTTATTTTAAATGCAGATAAAGGTAATACCACAGTAGTAATGAACAGAACGGATTATGATTTAAGGATTAATAATATTATAAAGGACAACTCAGTTTATAACAAACTGGGTAAGGATCCTACTAATAGATTACAAAGGATAAATAATGATTTTGTTCAGGAACTTTTTAGGAGAAGTATAATATCAGTTACGGAAAAGAATAAACTTAAAGCTAATATAGCAAATGCACCTAGATCATATGGTGTTCCGAAAATTCATAAAATTGATTTTCCATTAAGACCAATATGTTCATGTATAAATTCTCCATCATATGAACTTTGTAAATATATTACAACAATTCTTAAAAAATTAACGGAAAATTCAAAATATAATGTAAGGGATTCTCTTCAATTTAAAGATAAAATTAAAAATATTAATTTAAATGATGATGAGAAATTTATTTCTTTAGATGTAGTTTCATTATTTCCAAGTATACCTATAGATCTTGCTATAGATATAAAAGAGGAACAATGGAATAAGTTAGAGGAACATACTAATATAGATAAGGATTTATTTTTACGTATTCTGAAATTTTGCATAATTGATAATAGGTATTTTCAATTGGATAGTAATACATATGTTCAATTAAAAGGACTTCCTATGGGTTCACCTGCATCTCCTATTATGGCAGATATTGTTATGGAGAAATTAATAGATAAATGTATAGATCAGTAAACTATTAAACCTAAAATTATGACAAAATATGTGGATGATTTATTTTGTATAATTAGGGAATCAGAAATAACAAACATTTTAAATACATTTAATTCTTTTCATGCGGATATAAAGTTTACAATGGAAAAGGAGTTTGAATCAAGATTGTCTTATTTAGACACTTTGATAATAAGAAAGGAAAAAAGTTTATTTATTGATTGGTATCAAAAACCAACATCGTCTGGTAGAATAATTAACTATTTTTCAAATCATCCAAAAAGAGTAATAATTAACACTGCTAAAAATTTTATAGGAAGGGTATTGACAATAAGTGATACATGTTTCCATAGGAATAATAAAGAAAAAATTTTTAGAGCATTAATGGAAAATAGTCTTCCAAAAGAAATTATATCTGATTTATTATTAAAATATAATAACCATAGAATAAACAATTCCAACAGTAACGCAGAACCGAAAATTTATAAGTCGGTAACTTATGTACCAAGATTTTCGGAAAGGTTAGAAAAATCAAATATTTATGATTCGAAAATATATAAAATTGCACATAAATCTTATAACACAATAGGTAGATTATTCACTAATATGAAGGATAAAAAAAATAAGTTGGAAATGTCAAATGTAGTTTATAAAATACCTTGTAAGGGAAATGTTAATGGACAATGCAGTAGAGTGTATGTTGGTACAACGAAAAATAAACTTTAAACTAGGATAGCAGGACATAAGTCAGATCAAAAATATAGGAATATTTCATCACAAAAAACAGCCTTATCAACCCATTGTGCAAGTCTAAACCATTATCCTGATTTTGAAAATATATCAGTTTTGAACACGGAAAAGAATTATAAACGTAGATTTATGTTAGAAATGTTGCAAATTATAAAGATACCAACAATATCAAGAATTAATTTTAAGTCAGATACTGAAAATGTAGCCCAAAATTATAGACACTTAATTTATAAAAATAGGAACGGATATTAAAAATTTATTTAAACTGTAATAGATTAGGTTAAAATTGGAAAACCTTTTTGTATTTAATTGAAAATATGACATTTTGTTAAATTTGTTACATTTGTTGAATTTATTGAAAATTGTTAATTTTTTGTCAAATATTCAAGAAAAAAATCCCTGAAGAAGGCACACAACGGATTGCCGAAATATTGGATTCAATAAAATTTAATATTATTTATATAAAAAAAAGAAAAAGACCTCAAGCTTAATTAAAAGGATTAATTTATTTATTATTTTAATTAAACGTAGGATCCCTACTTCTAAAAAAACTCTATATAAAACTAGACATTGTACGTTTTTATATCTCTATTTGAAACTTTTCCTCCCATACAAAAGCAGGAACAAAATTTTATATTTTCCAGGATCCCATCAATCGTGCACTAAAGAACTTTTTTATTTTTTTTTAATTCCTAAGCTAATTCATTTCATAAAAAAAACTTTAGTTAGAGTTGCAATACTCTGCTCGTTTTGTGAAAAAGTTACAAAATGTTTTTGGCAACATTTTTTTTACAAATGCGAAATAATAAAGGCTGCTCTAATTTCGCGTGGAGTTTTAAGCAAATGGAAAAAGTATAAACTTAATTTTAAATGAGAAATTAAGAAACACAACCGGTAACAGTTGTTCATCCATATTTACTCCCTTTTCTATTTAGGGGTTTATTTTGTTAACCACTTCACGTTGCGTTGAGAAATTTTTCATATAAAATTTTTGAAATTTGTATGAAAATATTTTTTAAGTGAGGTGAATGAAGTGGTTAGAAAAATAAGGGGTCATATTTTTTATACAAAAATATTATTATGGAAACAAATTAAATTGTCTCTTAACACTTAATTAATCCTTAGCCGAGCAACACAATCAAGAAATAAAAAGTTTTTTTTTCTTCAGAACACAAATTTTGATGTGCTTGCTAATTATATTGTAACTTTGTTATTTTTTGTCCGATAATAACAATTTTGTGAACAATAGTCTTGGAACAAAATTGTCATGGGTTTATAAAAATTAAAAAACAAATTGTTTTGCTTTAATGGAAGGACTTAAAATTTTAAATTTTGAAAAAAAAAACGTAGAAAAAAAATCATGTTTTCCCCATGTAAAGGCGTGCAACGCAGTGAATTTTTATTCAATAAACACAGTACTGATATGTGCTGCAAGGGAAAAAATATATCTTTGTAACTGCAGTGTAACTCTTTCGTAATTCAAAAAATAAATTCCAAATATTTTTGTATATACCCTCTAAACTGCAAAAAACATGATTTTCGTGATTATCTCGAAACTCATTCTTAAGAATAAAAAATGTATGCCATATTGGTGTTCAGCAGCACCAATTTAGTTAAAAATATCTTATTTTCAAGGTTATGGCAAAAAGTTGAAAATTTGTGAACCAGTGAAACTAATCAAATCTTATTCTAACCCGGGGTTTACACATGCAAGTGCAAGTTCGAAAAACTCAATACACTCACACATTTTTACTAACACCATCACATTTATCGTACTTGCAGCCCAATTTGCAAGAGAATTTGCTTGCAAGTAAATTTTTGACACTTGCAGCAAGTAAAATGACAAATAAAGAAACTGTGTTACCGTGGATGCCTTTGGTATGAATTTACTATGTAGTACTAATATAAAAGTTATGTATATAGCTGATTTTCTGTGTATTTATAAAACTAAAAAACAAAAACAAAGCAACACATCTTCATGGTATTTTAAAACATAAATTTCAAGCATATAAAAAAAATTGTTAATCAAAATGTTTTCTCAGAAATTTTATGATATCGGTAACTACGGCAATATTGAATTCACATATTTTAAAAACAAACATAAGTTTTTCATCAAGATAGACAAAAAAAAAAACTAAAGAAACCACTAAATAATTTTTTTTTTTTTTATTTTTTTTTTTTTTTTTTTTTGAGAATGAGAATGTTTTTTAAACCCAAAAATAAAGCATTTTCATAAGATGTCTTCGCTTCGAGAACATTTGAAAAATAAACTTGTAACTGACTGTGTAAGCACTCACGCTACTTGCAAGACTTTCGGCAATTTCTTCGACATTTTCGCTGATAATACAAATACACTACTTGCAAGTAATTACTTGCATGTGTAAAGGCAGGGTAAGTGCCGGACAAAAATTTTCCCAATCACGGTTTCTGTTCATATATGAAGATGTTTATCGTCTTCTCATTCTCAAAATATAATATGATCTATATTTTATTATACATAATTTTTTTTGAAATGTAAGCAAATGAAAATAAAATTGCGTTACAAGAAATACAATATTTTTCACTTTACACTAGGTGAACGATTAAATGCCCAGTAATTTAATTGCACACTTGACAATACTGTCTATTCATTTGTTGAACAATGGTTTTATTGCTTTGTTGTTTCTTTGTTTTCTCTTTATTTGATTCACAATAAATTACAACTACCACTACCTACAACCACTATTTGCGATAAAAAAAATTCAATATTGTACACTCTTTAGAATATTGCGCACACTTTAAGTAAATACCATGGTGTATGGGCTTTACATATTATTTTGCCTTCTTTTTTAAATGCAAATACTTATTGTTATATAAGCGGTTTTCACCCTTTGTATTAAGAGTACAACTCTGTTATATTTAATACGATTTTATACTTCAAAGCGTGAGTGTCTTTTTCGTATGCATTGTAAATTAATGAATTTGCTGAGTGAGAGAAAGAGACAGATAAAGTTTCTTCAACTGTTTTATTCTGGTAAATTCACACACTTTGTTTACTACTGCTTTTTGTGGGATTTTTCAACCACAGCGTAGTATATTTTAGTCTAATACATTTTTTTGTTGCAGTGTTGTAAATGTTAGTATTTTTACTAAAATTATAAGATCAACAAGGTCTACAAGGGGCTTTACTTTCAAGGGTGAATTCCGCTATTATTTAATATTTTGTTTTTAAATAAGCCATTTTTAAGGTCAAATTTTCAAGGTATTGCTTCATATTTAATGCGCATAAAACACTATTTTAAAGAATATTTCCGGTTTCCCTAAAAACCGCAATACAATTTAAATAAGAATTTCGATCGAAATCGAATACCGTAACTTGGCGCCTGGTCTAATTTGTATGGAATATTAAGTATGTATATTTAAAAACTCGTTATCGGAACACTCGATACATAATATCGAAAGTGAATTGGAGCAAGATTCCCCATTTCGATAAAGGCTAGAAAATCGTTTAGGAAAAAGCGTATTCTGATCTAATTAAATTATTGAATCTTAAAACTCTCTCCTTCTTTCGCAGAAGAAAAATAATTTTTAACAAGTTTTTTATTCGCATTCACAAAATTCCAATTCTTCAAATTTCCTACCATGATCACACCGCTTTAAATTTATTTATTATAAAACGAAATGTAGATAGAAGGCTGGTGGATTACAGGTAGGGCTTCCAATCGGGAAATCCCGATCCCGGTATTAGGCAAATCCCGAATCTAGGTATTTCAGATTTTTAGTCCCGGGATTTTCGGAATCTTGATTATCTTTTTATTATTCATTGAATTTAACTTTTATTAAATTATTTTTATGAAGAAAGGCATTTTTACAACATGAAATGAATTAAAATTCATTGATAATTTTTCATTCCTGACTGAAGTACGAAAAACAGAAGTAAGGAAGAACATGTAAATCAATTAAATAGGGAATCATTCATTCAAAACAATTTCGATCTACCAAGGTTTAAAGATTGATGTCTGACTATTGACGTCATCCGTCTTCAATGGCGGTGAGTGTTAAACTACAAACCCCTTTGATTGTGTGGTTACAATCGAAACTAGTCAGGGCAACCTGTCCGTAAAAACCTGGGTTAAATTCCCAGCTCAGTCAAGAATAAAAAATTATCAATAAATTTTAATTAAATTCATGTTGTAAAAATGCCTTTCTTCATGAAAATAAATTAATGAAAATTAAATTCAATGAACTTAAGCCTGATTAAAATATCGAAATTTGGACTAACAGTTCAATAAAATAACCACAATACTAATTATTATACCCTTCACCGAAGGTAAAAGGGTATATATAACTTTGCCATTCCGTTTGTAATTTCTACAATATTGATCTAAGACCATATAAAGTATATATATTCTGGCTGCTTATGAGAAGGGAAGTTCAAATCCGGTTGTCCGTCTGTCCGTCCGTTGAAATGGGTTTTTATATATTTTTTTCAGTACTACCGTGACTCATTTGGTACAATTTAAAAATTTGTCATAGTTCCCCCTTTTTGAATTTTTAAAATAAGAAAAAAAATATTGAGTCCTTTTCATTGCATTTATGTTGTACAACAAATCGTTAATGTAATGGGCGCTGATATATGCGAATAGTATTGTTGTGCATATAGCGGTTAGTCCTCTTTTAAAATGTGGCAAGTGAAAGACAGACAGACGAAGTTTGTTGGTAAGGGGGCGACGCTGTATGTGTGACACACTTTACTTTTTTCCTCTCTCGCCTACAAACTTCGTCTGCCTGCTTTTCAATTTGTAAAAGGGAATTATGGTATCCACAGACGAGGCAACATGAGTGAAAACCTGAAATTTATTGCGGAACAGAACTGGATTTATATATATCTACAAATAATATCAATATTGATATTGTTAAAGAAACTAAAGAAAATGCAAAACAATTTCATATACAATTTTGCGAAGTTTTGAGAACCAATGTCAACTTTAATAACGAAGATTTAATGTGGTTCCATAAATTTTTTCCTGAAAATGTTATTTCAGGTAAAACAATTTGTATTGTACCTAGGGATGCAAACGATACATCGATGTTTAGAAAACATCGATCTATTGGTCATAAGCACCGATGTTAACATCGGTGTTTTGATGGACGATACATCGGCGATACATCGCCGTCAAAACTAAGAAAAACATCGACATCGTCTATTTAATATTTTCATTTATTAATTTTTTTCATAATATTTTTATCATTTTAAAAATTTATTTTTTCAATTAAACCCTTCATTAAAAAATATGAAAAAGTGTATTTTAAAGTATAGCCGTACACCTAGAGAAAAAACATGTTTAAATATGGTCACCTTCAACAAAACTATTTTTAAATAAAATTGTAAACATATTATGGTTTATTTAACCATATTATTTTCATCGACAACCAATACACAACGAAGCACAACCATATTATGGTTGTGGCTTCTTGATGGAGGACTAATTTAACAATGATATGGTTGTCGGTAACAATAATATGGTAAAATTAAACGAAATATGTTCAAAATGTTCTTTAAAAATAGTATTTTTGGAGGTGACCATATTTAAACATGTTTTTTCTCGGCGTGTACAAAGTACGTACATATGTATGTACATACCTGCATAATATGCATTGCATAACTACATATACATATGTGGTTCCCATATTGTTAACTAAAGAAATGTTAAAACAATTTTGGAGACTGTGCAATAGGGTTATAAGTTTTTTAATTTTTGGCAAATATATGTTTCCCAAGGGAAAATCGTGTAGGGCATGGAAAAATATTAAGAATTGCATTTTTAGTTTTTTGCTATTGTTAAAAAAGTACACCCGCTAAGTTCCATGAAGTTTTTAATTAAAATGTTTTTTTATTACTGAAATTATATAATATTTATTTTAAAATACTTTGCATTTCATGTCATTTTGTCAAGAAAATTCCTTAAAAGTTTACTTAACTGACTTTTTTGTTGGGTACATATTAAATCTTTTAATAATAATAAGAAAAAAAATTTAAACATCGATGTATCGTGTTTGTACCGATGTTTTTTAACATCGATACTTATCGTAGAAACATCGATGTTTTTAAATATCGATGTTTTTCGGAACGATGTTGCATCCCTAATTGTACCTCTTCGCATGAATTTGCAAATTTTGATTCAATCAATAATCAATTTGGAGCAACTGCAGTCGTTAAAAAATAAAAACATTTGTAGTTTTTGGTCGGCAGTAGCTTATTTACAAAATGAGCTGAATGTCTATATGTTTCCTGACATTTCTTGAGTCGTTGCTGGGATTCGATCCATTGCACATTCGTCTGCAAATGTGGAAAGAGATTTTTCTTTTCAAAAAATAAAAAAAACTAAGGAAAGAAACAGACTTCGTATGCCAACATTTTCAAGTCTCATACAAACAAGATGGTTAAGATCGCCAAATTCATGCTGCTATCATGTAAAAATTCCAAATAGTTTATTAACTAAACAAATAAGTGCCTGATTTTGATCTCATATATTTATAATATAATATATTTGTCTTATTTTATTCATACATATAATGTATGTTAATGTAAAGTTTTTTTTTTGTGTACAATTGTATTTGTATGTACTTTTATTTTTATTTTTATTTATTCAACTGAACGTAATCCAAAGCCTTTATTGGTACCGTGAAGCTCCAAAAAGTACATTTTTTTTTGGAAGTTGGTACAAAATTTAAAACCCCATTTAACATCCCTGATACCAACTATGCTTTATTACATTTGAGAAAAAAATAATTACAATACAATTTGTTAATGACAGAAAGTGTTTTGTGTACTAATAAATATCCATTTAATAAGTTTGAACGATTTTTATATAATTAAAATATGAATTTTATGGAACACATATGAAAAATAATACGCAAAAGTTTCATCAGATACAACATTGGATGCTTTAATATTCTTAAAAAGCATCTTGAAATCATCATTCTTCTCAACTTAGTGTTAAATTCACGACTTTAAAAAGTTTGATTCCGAAATCGGGATCCCGAACTATTTTCTTTAATCCCGAATCCCGGTTGGAAGCCCTAATTTCAGTTGATTTAAATGCATCAGTATTCTACAGAACAAATGTGAAAAAAAATACCCAAACAATAATTTGCTTACGGAAATTTATATCCATGTATGATTACAGTTAATTAAAAATGATTATAGAATACCAAAGAAAATAAAACATCCGAAACATTTTTAAAGCAACATTGTATTTTAGTTGGAAAACATTTTCGCAATATTTGTTTAATTTTTTTGGATTTTTGTTAAAACAAGTGTTTAAAAATTATTTATATTTTATTAATGTTGTTACAATAAGAAAAAAAAACCACATTAAAACAAATAACAAGTGTAATTATGTTAAGACAAGCACTAACTCTGTCTCCGATTGAGGTTGGTTTGATTTATAAATCGAACAACCTACTTGAGAAATACGTTACAGTGGACCAAAAGAGGGATAAATATATAAAACAAAATGTTTAGAGGTAGACTGAAGACTCGACTATGATGTAGACTTAAGTCAATAGACTAGACTTCAGTTAGGCCAATAGTTTAGATTGCACCAAAGAGTAGACTTTAGTTAAGTTCATTGCACATTGGGGGTAGATTCAAAATCTTTAGCTCAAAATTCTGCCCTATGTTAAACGATAGACCGGTTGTTATAAAGTTTCAGATACACGCAGAGAAAAAACATGATTAATGAATGGTCACTACGACCATTTTTATTCATATTTGCCTAATATGTTTACCCTAATAAACTTATTATAATCCTTATTTAACTTGAAAAAAAATTTTGTTCTCCTGAACATTTTTAAATTCACTATACTAATATTATATGGTGTTTTACACCTAAAAAGTTACCATGGTCTAGCTAAACATATTAAATTATGTGAAATATTTGCTACTATAATGTATATATTTTCAACAATACAATTAAAATCATAATATTAGCTGAACACAAAAGATATGTTTGATGCCATCATTTTTGTTTGCTTTAAAATACATCCCTAAATGGGCAAACATTTATTGTCAAAACAAACAGTGTGCGTTTATAAAGCAAATAAAACCTTCTTCTACGTCATTTTCCGTCTGCGAGAGTCAGTTAATAGGGAAACATGAATGACTACAAAATAATTAAAAGTTTTTCGGGAGAAAAAGGCCATGCATGATTGCAAAGTTAAGGAAATAAATTATTATACGTTTATTGAAACAGGTAAGTTATATATATATATATATATATATTAATGTATGTATTTAATTTTATTTTTTAAAATATGCTAAGATGTATATGTATGTATGTATTGCAAAGTATATGTATGTATTTTTAATAAAACATGAAATTTTTGAAATACATTTTTTTATTGGTTTTATTGTTCAAATAGACATTTTGCATGGTATTGGGAAAAATAGAAACATGGGTAGGAAGGTCATTTGTGTTTTTCTTTTAAACACAATAATATTTTTGAGACAATAATAAGCTAGAAACATGTCTGAACATATATTGTTACTGAAGACGTGTTTGACACAATCATAACCACAAACATTAATGATAGTTTGCGATTGTGATTGTATCAACCATGTTTTTTCTTTGCGTGTATAGATAGCAGAGAAAGTATTCGAGTGTATGAATTGGTAAGGGATCCCGCATAGGCTTTTAGAGACGCACTTTGTCAACGAAAAGTTTGAAACAAAATATTTTTAATTTTAAATGCTTGCCATTTTTCTATTTATTATCTGTTTTAAAAGAGTGTGAAAGTGATTAATTTTGCAAAAAAATATGGAGAAAAATTCAGCGTTTGCAGTTTTTCTTGGAAAAAAGTTGGTACCGGCTGCCTCCGTCTTCTTACTGAAACCAAATGAATTTACCCAAAATAATCCACCGATGAAATAACGAAATGATAAAAATTTTAGTAATAAAACCATTTGAATTTTAAATAGAATTTGGGAAGGCAAAGATACAATAAAATTGACGAACATAACAAATTTAAGCTGCACGCAGAGAAAAAACATGATTAATGAATGGTCACTGCGACCATTTTTATTCATATTTGCCTAATATGTTTACAGTAATAAACTTATTGTAATCCTTATTTAACTTGAAAAAATATTTTTTCCCCTTAACATTTTTTAATTCACTATAAAAATATTATATGGTGTTTTACACCTAAAAAGTCACCATGATCTAGCTAAACATATTAAATTAGGTGAAATATTTGCTACTATAATGTATATATTTTCAACTATAGAATTAAAATCATAATATTAGCTGTACACAAAAGATATGTTTGATACCATCATTTTTGTTCGCTTTAAAACACATTCTCCAAATGAGCAAGCATTTATTGTCAAAACAGTTTGTGTTTATAAAGCAAATAAAATCTTCTTCCACATAATTTTCAGTCTGCGAGAGTCAGTTAATTGGGAAACATGAATGACTACAAAATAATTAAAAGTTTTTCGGGAGAAAAAGGGGTTGCATGATTGCAAAATTAATTATCATACGTTTATTTAAACAGGTAAAGCTATTAGTATATATACATATATATATATAAATGTATGTATTGAATTTTATTTATTATTATATGCTTAGCTGTATGTATATGTATGTTGTAATTTTATTAAAACGTGAAATTTTTGAAATTGATTTTTTTATTGGTTTTATTGTTCAAATAGACATTTTGCATGGTAATGGGAAAAATAAATACATGGTTAGGAAGATCATTTGTGTTTTTCTTCTAAACATAATAATATTTTTGAGACAATAATAAGCAATAAACATGTCTGAACATATATTTTTACTGAAGACGTGTTTGACACAATCATAGCCACAAACATTAATGATAGTTTGCGATTGTGATTGTATCAACCATGTTTTTTCGTTGCGTGTGTGAAGTTTCAAAAATTTGCGTATGATACGGCTGAAATATTTGTTAAAAAATATGACTTTTGTCCATTCCAAACTAAAGGCCCAACCATAATATGCATAAGTTAGCTTAAAGTACTGTCAAAAATGAACGAAAAGTCTGTCAAATGCATGAGAAAATTAAAGGAGAATTTAAGGTGGCCATAATGTACTTACATAAACTTAAGATCCATGTTGCATATTTGTGCAATATTTAGTTTTCTTGTGAGTACTTCAAATAAAGAAGTACCAAAAATTAGAGCCCTGTATTTGTTTTATTTAATTTGCCAGCAACGTTTTAAAAAGAAAAAAATTGGCGATTGTTTTACATACTTTTTAATAAAAAATGGATACAAAACTAAAATATGTAAAATTCCTCTTTTTCTATATTCTTGTTTTTCTTTATCCATTTCAATTTATTTTTTGTAACAACACACAAACAGCTGATTCCGTACGGAATATGCGTTCAGTTTGGCACTTTGCTTAAGCAAATGACATTTGACGAAACTTAACGAAAAGTTTCATTAAGTACATTATAGTTGTCCACATATGTTTTATATGTATTCGCACAGCTGCTTAAGTTGACTTAAGCGGCTTCATGCATATTATGGTTGGGCCTTAATACATGAACCGGACATAATTGCTGCAGCAATACTTCAAATTGGTATGCTCTCCTAGGTAGCAAAAGAAGCACGTAATATCGATGGCGGCATGAAATAACACCCTAAAATATAACCCCCCAAAAAAATATTTAATTAACGTCCAAAGGGCTTGTACAGAGAACAAGAACAACGACTTTTTGGGGGTTATTTCACTTTGTTCATTTACCAAACCCCGGCTTCGCTGAGTAAAGATGCTCTGCATAGCCAACCTTCGGCCGGGCGCAAAGGTTTTCTCCTCTATTGTAAAACAAACACTGGCTTCGCTAACTAAAGCTTCTTTGCGTAGCCGGCCTTCGGTCGGGCCCAAGGCTGATTTAAGGAGCTTTAGTTATAGAGCCCGTCTTTGTTATACCATAGCGGAGAAGCGAAGCTTTAATTAGCGAAGCCTGTGTTTGTTATACCATAGAGGAGGAAATTCTTCCGCCCGGTCGAAGTTCCAACCATCGCTATTTTCTTAAAACCAAAACTGTATAATTAATTGTATTATACATATTGGCGTCTTATTTCATTTCAGAAACTGGGGTATTATTTCATATGAAATAAGCCCCCAAAAATTTTGGTATTATTTCATTTCTGTTTAATTTAGATAGGCGTTTATTTCATTTTCAAAATTGGGGGCGTATTGCATATGAAAAAAGGCCCCTCACTTTGGGGGGTTATTGCATTATTTTTGATGAAACTTGGCATGATTGTTTATTTTAGAAAGTTTACAGTACCAAATTTGAAGACTTTTGCTTGAATAGGAACAATTTTTTGCGAAATCGATTACGATTGTATGGGCGGTGCACGTGGCCGATTTTGATCAAATCCCATTTTTGTTTTATTAAGTCAATATAAGGCTTGGTGCCAACTTTCATTACAAGAGGTTTAGGCCAAAATCAATAGCGAAATATCGGGGTCTAAATCGTGATCGAATTAAATTTCGTATCGAATAAAATTTTGTGACGCTTTGAAAAGCGTATTGTGGAATTTGATAACGTTCGAATTGAAATTTGTTTTAACATGTAATAAATTTTTTTTGCTTTGTAGTAGAATCAGAACACGATTCTTTTAAGATAAAAACAAAGAAAGAAAAATAATAAAATGTATATTGAATACTTAAATTGCTCTGAAGTATATACTCGACTTAAAAAGCGTCATGTCAACAGCAGTTCCACCAAAACTTCAGATATCATCTGCACTGGCACTTTTAGCCGCTGGATGTTTCAGACACATCGTAGAAAATTATTGTTTAGTGGGCATGTGCTAATGTTCTATATCTAAGATTGTTAACTAAAGCCTATAGTACACGGCATGTAAAAAGACACATGCGCATGTGGTTCTGACGTAATTTTGACGTCAATGCAAAGCCACAATAAACATTGCGTGTTGTTGATGACGTCAAAATTACGTCAGAACCACATGCGCATGTGTCGTTTTACATGCCGTGTACTATAGGCTTAACGTATAAAAGAATTGGAGGCAAATGTTGGAACCGGAAACGCATATGAATACATTCATGGAAAAACCTTTAAGTATGTTAACAAAAGCTCTTAGCTTATCGAATGATATTTTGAGAGAAGGTACTTGATCGACTTCTCTTTATCGAATGCTATGAACTAAAATTTCGATACAAGCTATTTGATATCGAGTACGGCGATCAGAAAAATTAATAGCCTATTTCTAATGTGCGAAAGAATTCTTTCTTTCGTATAACTACATTGAAAACAAAAACAAATTCTAAAAATCATGTAGTTATTCGAACGAAAGAATTCTTTCGCACATCGGAAATAGGCTATAAGATATTGATAAAAGTCAATCGATAACGAATACGACGATTGGACTCGAATGCTTTTTCGATTCGAAAGCAGTTTTATTTATTATTCTTTCAGTCAATACCGAAATAATCGAAATATCTTTTTTTCAGTGTTGCATTTATTTGGGTATTCACAACACTGAAACAATAATTTCAATTCGTTTAGTACCGAGTATCTGGTTAACCTTCTGTAATGAAACTTGGTGACATAGAATCATCAAATGATCCAAATATATGTGACATGTTTGCTAAATTTTTTCCTCCTCATATTCTAATAAGTAAACGAATCTTTCATTCAATTAACGATATCGAATACCTGAATCTTCAATAATAAATTGCCCACTATTACATGTTATGGATGCTGTCAAAGGCATTAAATACTCGAAAAGTTATGGCCCTGATGAAGTTCCCAGTTATGTACTTCTAAAATGTTTATGTTCCTTAGTTTCGCCTTTAACGTATTTATATAACGTTTCACTTTTGAATAAGTATCTCCCCGATTACTGAAAAAAATGTTCATTATAACTTTGTTTAAATCCGGATGTAGATCCAATATTTCAAACTATTGAGGTATAGCGAAATTAGGAGTTATTCTTAAACTCTTTGAAAAAATCGTGACTAATATTATATCGCATCAAATATCTTCCTTGTTATCACCATTCCAACATGGATTTAGAAAAGGTCGTTCGTCTTCTACTAGTCTTTTGGAATTTACAACTTCGTTAATATCATCGTACTACTCTGGGATGCAAACTGATACCATTTATACGGATTTTAGTAAAGCATTTGATAAAGTAAATCATAACCTTCTTATGTACAAGTTGGATAAAATCGGGCTCTCTCCTATACTTTTTAAATGGATGCCCACTTATCTTAAGGGGAGGTTCAGTGCATATTGTTTCGGAGTTGTAATTCTATAGCTATACCTGTTTCATCTGGTGTCCCTCAAGCTAGTCACTTGGGTCCATTATTATTTCTATTATTCATTAATGATTTGCCATCGTGTATTAAATATTCGAAAATACTAATGTATGCAGATGATGTTAAAATTTTCCTTAGCTACAAAAACTCCACTAAATCTTCCTTACTCCAAGATGATCTAAATAGTTTGGGCTTATGGTGTGATATAAATTTGATGGATCTGAACTCGAAGAAATGTGAAAAAATGTTTTCTACAGAAGAAGTCCAGTACTCTGTAGCTATACACTAAACAATCATCAACTTGAACGAGTAAAGACATTCCTTGATCTGGGTGTTTTACTTGATCATAAATTGTGTTTTAACGCAGACTGGCAACAAGGCCAAACGTATCATTGGATTAATCAATCGTAGGGGGAAGGAGTTTGACGATCCCTATGTTAGAAAACAGTTATTTCATTAGTGAGACGTATTCTGGAATACGCCTCGGTCGTCTGGGAACCCCAGTATGAGATACATACTAAAAAACTGGAATCCGTACAGAAGCATTTTCTTTTATTCTGCCTTCGCAAACTGCATTGGAATCCAAATATCAATTTACCTCCGTATGAGAACCGTTTAAAACTAATTAATCTACCAATTATGCTGAATTTTTTAAACGATGAAATTGTCTCAGAATTCCTACTTCGTAAGGTTGAGTTTTCAATTCCTATTCGTCCTTCCAACAATTATATATATACTTCAATACTTTCGGTCTAATTGTGCAGAATGAGCTCCGAATTTTAAAATTTTTATACATATGAATATTGATTTCACTGATCCTATTTTTCCTTTTATGTTATGTATTAAAGTATATAAGCCAGTAAGAAATATTAGTTTCATTGGTGAATTAAGTAAATAAATAAATAAAGTCGACTGGAACAATTACAAATAAAATTGCTTTCGAATCGAAAAAATATTCGATCACGACTGCCAGAATTAGCCACCTGGTATTTCGGCCAGTTTGTGCGCTCAATGGAAAATTGGGCCCAGAGCATTCACTTGTAGCAGCGCTTCTGGAGCAAGCATTTAAGCGATGTTGTATTCTATTTGTTTGCGTCTAAACGAAAGTCAGCGGTGTTTCCGTCCCTGCGGTCAATCTTGGTTGAGTAAAATTGACAACTTGAGGCGCCACTGTTATTATGCATTACAATTTAAGTTGTTTTTTTTTTCTAATTTTTATGTATTTTCGGTAAGTTTATTTGTTACTTTTAGCATTAGAAACTTTTCAAGTCGAATCGTTGTTTTACCGTCAAAGTGAACAGTCAGTCGTATTTATACTTTTGTGCGCTTGCTGAAATTCTATTATCGGAACTTAGAAGCTAAATTTAGAACGTTTTACAAAAAAAAAACCTTCAAAAAAGGGAAACACTTTTAATTAATTATTTGGTTAATTAACGGTGTCTTTCCCAAGCTATCCTTGCTCTTTGGTCTACCGCAAAGGGGTAGAGCCTTAAGGCCCAACCATAATATGCATGAAGTCGCTTAAGTCAACTTAAGCAACTGTGCAAATACATGTAAGACATATGTGGAAAACTATAATGTACTTAATGAAGTTTTTCGTAAAGTTTCGTCAAACGTCATTTGCTTAAGCAAAGTGCCAAATTGCACGCACATTCCGTACGGAATCAGCTGCTTGTGCATTATTTAAAAAAATAAAATAAATTGAAATTAATAAAGAAAAATAAGAAAAAAGAAACAGAAGAAGTTTACATATTTTAACTTTGTATCCATTTTTTATTAAAAAGTATGTTCAACAATCACCAAGTTTTTTTTTTTAAACGTTGCATGCAAATTAAATAAAACATAAAATTAACAATTACAGGGCTGTAATTTTTGATACTTTTTAATTTGAAGTAATCGCAAGAAAACAGAATATTGCACATAAATGCAACATGGATCTTAAGTTTATGTAAGTACATTATGGCCATCAAAAAGTCTTCTTTAATTTGATTATGCATTTGACAGACTTTTTGTTCATTTTTGACAGTCCCTTAAGCTAGCTTATGCATATTATGGTTGGGCCTTAAGCATTATAGCCCAAGGTCCTAGCCATACTATCGTTCGTAACCCATAGACGACATTTTTATAATTATTGGCATCAAGTTTTTTTTTCACTTAAAATATAAATTATTTTTGTAACTTCTTTCAATTTAAAAAACTCATTGCTTCCCTTTTTAATTATTAAGTCATAAAGCAGAGATATACGTATGTATATTTTAACATAATTTATATGCTAGACTCTAGTTTAGTTTATAAATAGTGTATTCCATAGACATGTCAAGCCCACTGTCTTCTAAACTTGTTTACACAATGTTTTTGTTTTTGCGGTCTTTAGTAACAAAATTTCTTGCATTCAACAAAAACAAGCCATCGATGCAACATGAAACAAATAAAAAACACATTATTGTCATACGGTTTCTAATGACAATTTTTTTTATGCAACTATGTACTTCATTCATAGTACGACCACAACTATGTCTACGTGAAATATTCAACAAAAAATATGAAATCGTTTAAATGATGGAAAATATAAAGACAATTAAGTAAATAAAAAAAGCCAAAGATGCTGTTTTGATCCGGTAGCGATTTACAAAAGAATTCACTTTAATATGATAAAAATTTAATGTGTGATTTTATTGCTTCTACTGGTTAATTCAAAGTACATACACTCAAAAAAATAGTTTACTCTAGCATTTTTAAAGTTTCCGAAAGAATTCATTAGACCCCTTTCAGACAAGCAAAGTTTACTTTGCAAAGTCTTGAGTTTATAGAAGAGAAGGGAAAAGAGAATAGAGGGGAGTACATACTTTGCTGTACTCGCAAATTCGTTTTGTTTTTCGTCCGAAGTTTGTACCTGAAGTTGGCTGCAACTTTATTTTTATATACAGTGTTGCCAGAATCCTTGGAAAGAGAATCATCATTTGGCGAAAAAAAATCATATTTTGAAGAAGAAAAAAATTCAAATTGTTTTTTTTATTTAAAATTTTATAAATTTACATAAATACATAATTCGTCAATATATGAAACTTTATAAAAATACTTTTTTTCTTTTCACAAATATTTTTTTTCATCAATATTCACAAAATTAACATCCGCTAATCTAGATGCTTCTTTAATATTTTGTATGCCCGGAAATAAAGATGCAATTTTGTGTATTCTAGGCACTGAGTGCAAAAGTGTGCAAAAGCAATAAACAAGCTGATACAAAACTTCATTGTTCTAAAAATTGTGTATTATTTACAAGCAGACTTAAAGAAAAATCATAATTTCTAAAAATAAAAATCATTTGGAAAAAAATTTTTAATTAATATTTTTGTCAAAACATAATAAAAAATATGATAAAATCATCATTCTGGCAACGCTGTTTATATAATATATTCAAACAAAAGAAAACAAAAATTTGTCAAATTAAACTTTGCGTGTCTAAACACAAAACAAAGTTTAAAAGAGAATTCAACAAACTTTGTCAAAGATGTGATTGATATTCAACGAAACATGGGGGAAAATGTTATAAATCCGATTCGTGGTGTATTAAATTGATGTTTTGTTACACATAAAATCAATGACATTTTAATGACCTTATAAACCAAATAAAAATCCCTTTTACGAAAGTCATATAGAACATCAAATTGATTGCATGGTTGGTAAAACATAATTTTGTATAAAAATTTCGAAACATAAAAAGTTTTAATAATTAGCAAAAATTTGAAGATAAAAAGATGTCCATGGACTACTTCCATTATTAATTCGTTTCCAAATTTAAAAAAAAAACAAGTAAGAGTGCTATATTCGGCTATGCCAGATCTTATATACCCTTCACCATGGTGCGATAAGAACAAAAGGATATTAATGTATATAAATATAACATATACAATAAATAATAATGGCTTAAGTCGAAATTTCTTGTTTTGAGATATTAAGGGTTTTGTCCAAAATAAATTGTTTGGTTTTTATATAAAATTATTAGCCACAGAAAAAAATTTAATTTATTTAGAACAAAACTCAAAATTGTATAAAACAAGAGTGTTTTTTAAAGGATATAAAAGTAAAAATAGAAAAAACTGATATATTTTTTGTATTTGTATTTATTAATTCGATTTTCTAATACAACAAGACACAATATCTTATAAATTACAGCATTAGAATCAGACAAGTTAAAGTATACATTGATAAAAAATATGTTTTTAAAAACTACATAGATTATATTTAAATTTAAATAGAGTAAAATAAATAAAGTAAAGGTTTATAAAAATAAAAAAGTTTACATTTAAAACATTAAAAAAATTTACGAAAAATATTCCCTTAGTAATTTTCTAAATCTTATAGCGTTGCTAGTGATTTGCAAATCATTTGGAAGTTGATTCCAGAGACGTATGCTTAATATAAAGTATTGGCATTTAGAAGCATGGTCACGATGACGAAATTGTATTAAATTTTTCCCTCTACACGATCTAGAAAACTGCAGACGTTCATAAAGATATTTTGGCTCCTTTGTCGTTATTATTTTGTGAAGTAATATTAAGTTTTTGAATTGAAGATAGTTTGAAAATGACATATTAAATAAACGACAAGAGTGCTGCGATATATGATGAAATCTTTTTAAAGAAAAAATGTAACGGATGATATTGTTGTATGTTACGGTCAGCTTTCTCATATCATTTGTGTTACAACCAGTAACAATTTCAGATGAGTATAAAAGTGTCGGAAGAAGATTTGTTTTTGCAAGTAAAATTCTTACTTGCAGAGGTGTAAAGTGCTGAGTAGCCCATAAACTTCGCAACATGCCATATACTTTACCACAAACTTGTGTAATATGATTCGACCAGGTTAAAGTTTTGTTAAATCGTACTCCTAAGTTTCTTGCTGAATCTACAACATCGATTCTCGAATCACCAAGAAATAAATTTACCTCAAAATTTATATGAGAGGCTCTTTTACATATTAATATGAATTTGGATTTATTAGGATTAAGTCGCAAACCGTTAGCCGCTGCCCACGTAAGTATTTTCTCAAGATCATGATTTAACTCCCGTATTTTCATATTAGCTGACTCTTTAGGACTACTGAGATACAGCTGAACATCATCAGCATACATTTGTATACTAGAATACGATAGTTGGTTTGGGAGATCGTTCGCATATAAGGAGTATAGCAGTGGTCTAAGGATGGATCCCTGTGGGACACCTCTAGTTACTTGTAAAGAACGCGATATAGTTCGGCATTTGCAACTGATTGGCATCTACTTGAGAGGTATGATGACAAAAGTTTCACCGCAAACGTGGAAAATTTAAATAATTTGAACAATTTCATGCACAAGATTTTTTATTTAATTTATTTTTTATTTATTTTATTTAATTAAAAATAATTTATAAATACCAAGAGAAAAAAATTTATCGAATGGGATTTGAACCCGCCAATACCCAGACGTTTACTTCTGACATAATGGCTTAACCACTCGATAACTGGTACGCATGCGAAATTAACGTAAATATAAGTAAATAGGCCGTGTAATTTTTTTTTATATAAACAAATATCTTTGTGTGAGTTTGTTGTTTGAGTATGAAAGGTGAATATACGAAAACGGGAAACACGCCACCACCACTGCCGTGTTGTCATGCAGTAGATTTATATGTTTTTGCATGTTTTAAGATGGAAAAATTCCAAATCTCTATTTGTTGAAATTATTTCGTTAAATAGATTAAAGTTTAAAAGCAGAGTGATAACGAAAGTCATACTGGACATGATGTTGGTGCCTGTAAACAAAGGAAAAGGAAAAGGGGGAGCCCTAAAATTAAAAATTTTGAGTATTCTCAATAATGTCTTTGTGCGGGATGCGGTGTATTGATAACCTATATGTTTGTACCTAATTTGTGAACTTATTCTCGTTTCGTTCTCCAGATATACAGAAATGTATAACGTCTTTGTATGGGAAGTGCCACACCCACTTCTCCAATCCCGCCTATTTTTTTTTAGAGAGTTGGGCCCCTATTACGGTTCACAACACAACTCAGTTGAGTTGTAATTTCTTAATTTTTGTATTATGGTTTACAACTTGGCTATATTGAGGCGAACAAAAACATCAAAAAATTACAACTCATCACAACCAGTTGTTTTAATTACAACTCAACCGAGTTAAGTTGTGAACCGTAATAAGGGCATTTGTGAATTGCCAACCAAGATGTTTGTACCGTTCTTCAGATATACAAAAAAAAAAGAATTAAAAAAACAACAACAACATGGAATTTTGGAAATAAAGTGAATTCTCTTGTAAAACAATTCCGGACTATATGCGACATAAATTTATAACAACCTCCATCATATCTGAGGTATTCGGAAAACCCCTTTCAACGTACGGACAGACGGATAACCGGATTTGAACTTCCCTTCTTAAAAGACGCCAGAATGTATATCGTTAGTATAATTCGCAAAGACGCTAAGTCCACTTCTTTTCAAAATTGAGATTTTAATGTTAAACGGTAATACTATACAAAATACATATTTTACGACAACAAAAAGTGTCATTATGTAGTTTAAAGTTGTTGTAATTTTGTGGTTTGCAAAAACGCTAAGTCCACAACACTACGAAAAATACTTAAAGCACGTGCTAACTCCACGAATATTAATTCGTTCAATTGAATTTGGTGTTTTCTGTTCTATTTTTTCTAAAGCCGTGAAAAGTGGAGATCTAAAAAAAAAAAAAAAATACTTAAAAAAATATACTTTGCAATGCGCTGCTCAATGTGGCTATCAAACATGGCATTGATATTGAGCAAAAAATTCTTAAAATTGGCCATACGCAAATGGCGGCAACACAAAAGAAAGAGCTATGAAAAAAAGAGTAATTAACGAACCTTCAGAATTCATAGATGTTTGTAAAGATGCTCGAAAAAACCATAGACCCTATGATGTTATGTATTTAGATCATAAATTTTTCAAAACATTTGATAACGTTCAATTTCTTAGGAGTATCAGACCTGGGCGTAATAGAGGTGATAGTAAATTTAAAGATATTAGAGCTATAAAGTACACCCCAAGCAAAGAAATATATTTTAAAATTCGTTTTTGTGATGTATGGAAAATATTACCGCATAAAATTGATGATCAAATTGATCCTATAGACTTTGAAAATTTGCAGCAACTTTATCAAGAAAGAAGAAAAATTAGTGCCAGAAGGTATGAAGACTGACAATTTCTCAAATCAACCTTACCCAATGAGCACCACAAATTTTACGATGATTTGGCCTCACCTTTAAATTTTTTCTATTTTAAGGCCTCTAGTACACGGCATGTAAAAAGCCACATGCGCATGTGGTTCTGACGTAATTTTGACGTCATCACACAACACGCAATGCTTATTGTGGCTTTGCATTGACGTCAAAATTACGTCAGAACCACATGCGCATGTGGCTTTTTACATTCCGTGTACTAGAGGCTTACGTTTTTCAATAAGAATTAAAATGAGCTTAAAAATGTATATAGATATATTTTTGTATCTTTTTAATAGAAATGAACTGAGCTAGTCTTAAGTTTCTGCTTTTTTTTTAAAGAAAATTAATATAGAAAATTAAATTAAAACTATTTTTAAAATTAAAACTGATTGTAGGAAAATGTGCAAAGTCCACAATAAAACGAGTAAGTTTACAAAGCAAAAATGCTAAGTCCAAAAAGTGCGAATTTTCCTCCCAAGATTTTGTGAAATGGATTTTTGATCTAGGTCATTTAAAGAGAGCTATTTTGTAAAAATAATTGCGTTGAAAAAGTTTACTAATTTTAAAAACTGAAAAAGATACAATGTTTTTTGTGTCTCCTGTAAAATTTGAAAAAAGGGACTTAACACATTTGCGAATTAGACTAACGATATACTTTATATGGTCTTAGATCAATATTGTAGAAATAACAAACGGAATGACAAAGTTATATAAACCCTTTTACCTTCGATGAAGGGTATAAAAAAAAGAGGGAAATTTAAATAGATTTCTAAAAAATATTAGGAGTTCTTCTAGAAATAAATGAAAGGCATAAAATAATTTGCGAGTTTTCATAATAATAAAACTGCAATGATATAAATATCCGTTGGGAATACATTATTGTCTAAAAACATTCGTATACCATTGTTTTCCTATTATTATTTTTTTAGGTCCATTGAAAATATTTCATTTAAATGAATCAATCGTAAATTTCATTATTTAATGAATGATTTTTTTTTAAATGACTATCTGACGTGAATAATACATATACAAATATACAAAATTTTTCATTTAATTAAAACAAAAATTTATGTATTATTTTTGCATTTTTTTTTTAATGCAAAATTTTTTATTTAATTACATTTAATTTATAATTTTCCCAGAGTTATCAAAATATTTTTTTAAGAATACTAAAGACTAAAACGAATTTTCTATGGAAATTTGTTTAACAAACCTTTTATAAACCTGTTTTTTTTATAACTTCTATAGAAAAAATTTTATGCAATTTAAAAAAATATTTCGTAAAATAGACAAATTTTTTTCGTAAATAATAAAAAGTCATTTTGTATTTTACTTAAACATTTCGTACTTTCGTGCATTGAATGCAGGAATTTCGTGGTGCGGAATTACAAAAAATTCGTACAATGTATGACCGTTTTTGTCGGAGTTCAAAAATAAACATAATATACTGTACTTTAGTGATCTGAACGGTAGAAATATGGAAAACGCAAACGCTAATAGGGTTACAGTAGTGAATACCTTTAAAAAAGTTGCTCTGTTTGTGATTTACGTACACAATAAAAATACTATTCTAATCCAACTCAACATAAGAACATTTTATAGCGTTCTGTTTTTCTTAAAAAAAAATCACACACTTCGTTGTGGTCTGTTCAGAACATTAATGTTTGTTCGTTTCATTTTGCTCAGTGTTCTTTTAGCTGGTAAACACAAAAAAAAAAAAAAAAAATAAAAAAAATATCGCACATTTACTTCAACAACGTCATAACTCAAAAAAATCCATTTCGAGATAAACGCCTTCAAAGTTTTTAATTTGCTCCGACCACTTAGAAAAAAAACCACACATTCTCTTCCAACGGAGAAAGTATATAAGATAAAAAGATGAATTTTATACACAATATAAGGAAAAACATAGCGAACAATTCTGCATCACTAACGCCAAAATGTCATATTTTGAGTTATGACGTTGTGGAAGTAAATGAGCGATATGTACATGTTTTGTTTTTTTTTTTTTTACACACAGACTATTCGTGCTGTGGTCCCGCTATAATAGTGGGAAACGTTGCCAAAATTTTTTATTTGCTCATTCCTACATCAATGTAAAAAAAACACTAAATAACATTAAAATATAATGTTTGTATACAGACCCATTACAATTGTACTTTTTTATAACAAAAAAGAGAGCACTACATAATGTTTGTTACTTTCGTGAAAATAGTGATGAACGGTATTAAGGGTTGTGTAATGATCAGAGAAGACAAATTGGCTTTTTTTGCTGTTTTGCTATTTTTGCCCATTTTTGCTTTTTTTGCTGTTTTTGTTATTATGGTGCTTATTTTGCTTTTTTGCTATTTTTTTTACTGTAAAATAGCTTTTTTGACATAATTTTTAAATTTTTTTTTTGAGAAAACATGAGAAAAAAAAATAATTGACAACTTTGTTCTGTGTTAAGACCAAAATATGTTAGTTGTGGACTCAACGTTTTTGGGCCAAATTCAATACGCTTTATTACAACTAAAATTAAATAAACTTACCATCCCAAAAATAAAAAACAACCACGTAACTAACACAGTACAACATTTTTCAGTTAATTGATTGCCAACTCAATTCTGTGAACTGTATGTGAAATTAGACCCAAAAAGAAGAATTTCTGCATCATTCGTTTTGTCTTCTTACCTGCGATTTGAAGTTAGTATCGATTTGAAGTTAGTACTATCGTATAGGGGAATTTATCACGTTTTAGGCCCTGTTGTTTGACATAGCTCGACAACCCCTAGCCCAATTTAGTTGAAATAAATTTTAAAAAATTAAGAATTACAATTCCCTTAATCTGTTCATATATTGTTTTCCTATACAAGTAACACTTTCGAAGTTAAAAATGAATGTATGAAGGGAAAAAATTATTTTTTGCCTAAAAATTTAAATTTTTTTTTTTAAAAATACATAAAAAATCCAAAATGGAAAAAAGTTTCAAGTCTAGTTATTTTTTCGCAAGGTCACATAACCTATGAGCAAAATGAGACAAAGATCATAAAAATCGATGCACGCGTTTCGCTTTTATTCGCAATTGAGTAAAGGTATGAATTTCAAAAATTTGCTCGAGATATGCACAACATTATTTGGAGAAAACATTGACACCTTTTTCATGATTCTGAGAATTAAAAAAAAAGGAATAAACAAAAGGTTATTTGATTTTTATGATTGCGGTAATAAATGTACGTGGACAATTAAACGGAAAGTGGACCTTTTTATTATTTGGGTTTTTCCGGTGGCTAGCTATATGATTTTTTTACAGAAATTGCACCCACATTTAAGGGTGGTCATTATTTGAAAAGTTTTGCACAGTTTGAAACGTACAAGTGCTGAATCAGGTATATAGCCAGCCGCCCTTAAAATATGCGCCCATTTATAAGTACCTGGCAGTAAAATATTCAAAAATACGTAGTATTTATAGGTGTGCATTGATCGATTTTTGGCATTCAGCCAGTGCCGACGAACGCGAACAGTAAAAGTGATTTTTCTCTAGTTTTTTAAAAGTGAATAACAACAAAACATAAAATATATCAATATGGAAAACAACAAGTGCCCATATTTGGATGAATATTGTTACGTTTGTGGTCATATCGTCCGAAAAATACAGAAAAAAGATCGAAAAAATTTGTTTACTGAGCAATTCAAAACCGCGTATTGTAATTATTTCGATGAAGCAGATTTAAGTGGTGCAAATTTTACGCCGAACACAGTGTGCAACAGTTGTTATACTACCCTTCTAAAATGGATTCACGGAAAAAGTAGAAAGTTATCTTTTATGAAGCCAGTAATTTGGGTGGAAGACACAACTGGACATGATGAATCCAGGTGCTATGCATGCATAAATTTTCGTCCTGGATTAAACAGACAACAATTGAAAACAAAAGTATACACTGCTGCATTTACTGCCACACTTCCAGTGCAACGCCCTGCTGATACCGATGCACCTAAACCTCCGAGTGCGGATACTGTGTCCCTGCTAGCCGAAACCGTTTTCACCAATCCGACCGATTTGGATGATGTTGATTGGATACCCGATATTGAAAATAGTGCACCACAACCGCTACCACAAATCGAAATGGATTACATTGTGGCCAAGCTGGGACTATCACAACACGACTCCGAATGGCTGACATCATTTTTGAAGAGAAGAAAACTCACACAGCAAAATGTCAGCGCAACATCATACCGACAACGCCAAGACGATACAGACTCAGACCATGAATATGAACAACCTACGAAGAAAACAAGATCATCAGAACCCAAGCGTCAACTTCTACAAGGATGGATATTGCCAATAATTGAAAAAATGTTCTAAATTTTGTTTTTATGCATATAATAATTGCGTATTAATTGCATATTATTTTATTTTCATTAAGTTTTTATAAATAAAGTTTTTTTTTGCATGATAATTTTTTAATTTATATTTTTATTTTAAGGGTGGTGGCTATAACTGATTTTTGAAATTCATACCTTTACTCAATTGCGAATAAAAGCGAAACGCGTGCATCGATTTTTATGATCTTTGTCTCATTTTGCTCATAGGTTATGTGACCTTGCGAAAAAATAACTAGACTTGAAACTTTTTTCCATTTTGGATTTTTTATGTATTTTTAAAAAAAAAAATTTAAATTTTTAGGCAAAAAATAATTTTTTCCCTTCATACATTCATTTTTAACTTCGAAAGTGTTACTTGTATAGGAAAACAATATATGAACAGATTAAGGGAATTGTAATTCTTAATTTTTTAAAATTTATTTCAACTAAATTGGGCTAGGGGTTGTCGAGCTATGTCAAACAACAGGGCCTAAAACGTGATAAATTCCCCTATACGATAGTACTAACTTCAAATCGATACTAACTTCAAATCGCAGGTAAGAAGACAAAACGAATGATGCAGAAATTCTTCTTTTTGGGTCTAATTTCACATACAGTTCACAGAATTGAGTTGGCAAATCATGTGTTGTACTGTGTAATTGGAGTTTAAAACCAAACCGACCGTTGTGAACACAAAAGTAATAAAAAAAAATGCCGATAGAAAAGTCAAATGTTATTTTTGCTAAAAATGAAAAAGATTGGCTTTTTTGTAATGTGTGTTCGAGTAAAATTAAGAGCGATACATCCTAAAATGATACATTTGACATGTTTTGCTCATGGACTTCATCGTGTAGCTGACTTCATACGCTTAGAGTTTCAGCATGTAAATAAATTAATATCTTGTACCAAATCCGTTTTTGTAAAGGTAATTTTTCAATAACTCGTATTTACACAAATACAAACTAAAATTTTAATTTCCATAGGCTCCTCGTAGAAAGCAGTTATTTTTACAAATGAATCCCAATTTGGCTCTTCTACCGATCCCATACCCTACACGTTGGGGTACTTGGATAGAAGCCACAATGTATTACTGTTTAATGCAGTATTTCCAAGAAATCCGGGGTTCAAACAAATTTTACAAATAAACAACACTCTTCGAACTGGTGCTAAACCTGATGACGAAATGGTAGAAAGCCTCTCATCAAATGAAATTTTGAAATATAAATTTGCTCCAACAACATCCGTTGACGTGGAAAGAAGTTTTTCCTTATACATACAATTCACTTTTAACAGAAAGACGAAGAAAAATGACGTTTACAAATAACTGTTTTCACGAGTCTGACGAAATAGAATAACAGTAATTTTTATATGTAAATGTATATAATTAAAAAAATAAAAATGCTTTTTTTTTTGCTGGTTTTTTCCTTAATTTTTGTGATTTTTTAAATATTTTTTTGTTGTAAGCACTTTTCTTTTTGGTTTTTTTTTTTGTCTTCTCTGGTAATGATACACAGCCGCTAAAAAAATAGATACCGTTTCTGGGTGTATACTAGAGATGAGCGATCCCGTAATTTTTAAAGATCATCGTGATTAGTGAATGTGATTTAAAAATCACTGCTCCTTTAAACTGTGATTGTGATCACGGTTTATCAGTTTTCTGTTCTTTTAAAGCAATTGCGACCAAGCTATATGTACAATGCGCGAGCTTTTGCAAGAGCTTTTGTAAGCACTTTACAAAGAAACAACAACAAATTGTAAGAGCTTTCAAATCTGTTTACTTTCATATACATACATACTTGAACAAATAAATTTTGGCATAAAAAAATTCTAATAAGATAGAAGAGAGAATGAAAGGAACAGCAATAGCATTCGACATTTCATTCAAAAAACGCTATTATCCACACAAACAGTGAAATATCATAAATTTGTATATGTAACAAAATACAAAGAGAACGACTTAGAAAGTACCTGTTATGCGCCCCATACACGGTTCAATTCAGTTGTCAACTGAGTCTTTCAACTGAATTGATACTTGACCACACACTTCTTCAACTGAATTGAAAGATTTTAATTCAACTGTCAAATTTAGATTTTTTTTACATACATTTTGACAGCTGATCAAGAGACTTGAGCACACACAGTACAATCGAATTGAAAGACTTAGTAGTCAACTTGAAAAAATCAAAATCTTTTGTTTTTTCTTCAACCAACTCGACAACCGTCAAACTAATCAACTGACAAGGCCATACACGCTTTGATTTGGACAACAACCGACTCTGTTGACAATTAAATTGAATCGTGTATGGTCTGCTTTACTTGACAAATTTGGTCACAACTGTAATTCGTGATTTTTCAGTAACAGTGATTAAATCACAGGTACAGAAATATCGCTCATCTCTAGTGTATACGGTACGCTTAATAATGTTCGGTTTAGTTACGAACTCTGGTTTTCTTGCATATAAGCCATGAATTTTTTTAAGTGTACATATTTAAAAATTATAATGTTTGTATTGTAAATTATAAAAATACTTGTTAATAATTTTTATTTAGTTGTTGTTAAGTATTGTTTTACTGTCATACCACAATTGCTAATGAGAAATAGCGGTGAAATTATTATTATCATTATAAAATCAAATCGCATCAAATCAAATTAAAAAAATAAAAAACAGGTAACTGTAACTCTTAATAATGTAATAAGTTTTTGCAAATAAAGAAGCATTTACAGAAAAATGTTACAAATCATAAATTATCAGGATGTAATTACGTTATTGACATAATGAGAGTATAATATTATTAAAAATGTTTAATAAAAAACAGTAAAACAAAAGAAATTATAATGACAACTAAAGCGTAAATGGCAATAAGTTGAAATAAATTTGTTCATTAATATAATTGTCAATTTGTTATTGCAAAATATTATTACAAAATAAGTTATAATTATTTTAATGTGCGTATTTCCTAAACCAGAATATATATTTAATTTAAAAGATAATGTACAATGCATCAGATTAAATATAAGTTATGTACTATAAACTGAAGTCTATTGTAAAGACTAGTCTATATTCTAACCTTAAGTCTATAGCCTGCTATACGCGACATGTTTTTATATCAGACTGGTCCCACTACAAAATACATAGATACATGTCGTGTGTTACCTTTAAACATTTATCCAATTCACAAGCCCCTTCGAATTTTTTTAAATGATAAAAAAATACGATTCTTGCTTATGCACTTGTCAACAGACAAATTTATTGTATCGTTACATTATCGTAATGCCAAATGTCAGAAATGTAAAATGTCAATGTACATTAGAGTGGTTCGGTCTCCATACAAAAAAAAAAAAAGTTGAGCCAGTCACCCCCTAGGGTTAAAGATTAGTTGAAAATGATTCAAGAAAAAAATTTTCGATTTTTTGCCACGTTTCTGGATTCCGCCATTTTAGTTTTTTGTGTACTGCGCCGCCATTTAAAGTCCGATCATAACATATTGCATATCGTTATTGATGGCTTGTCTATGACCTCATTTTGGCCTTGGGGACTTTTTAATCCGACATCGAATTCTGGGCGCCACTTATGCCTTCCCCCATAATGTCCAATTTTTTGCATCTTGCAAGGAAGCCCTTTTTATACTTATTATGTCTAGGTCTAAATATGTTCACTTTTTACACATACATATACCATTAAACCAGGTAGATCAACATACAAAACAAAGAAAATTGAATGAAATTTAATATCAATGAAATATCTAGAATTGTAAAAAAAGAATAAATATTCTAGAAGGCAAACCATTAATCACTGTTTTATAAAATAATAAACATATATACATTTATGTAAATAAAACAAGGGCGAACTTTTGGGGCGTGGCATAAAAGTGAGCTTATTTAAACGTAGATATACTAAGTATTAGAAATGCATGCAAAAAATTGGATATTTGGGAGGAAGGGTCCGAGATGGCATAAATGGCGCGCAAAAAATTTGACATTAGGGGAGTACGATCCGATATGACGTTAGAGGTGCCCAGAATTTAATGTCGAATTAAAAAGTCCCTAAGGAAAAATGAAGCAATAGGCAAGCCATGAATAACGATATGTTATGATCGGACTTAAAATGGCGGAGCAGTATACAAAAAACTTAAAGGGCGCTATCCAGAGGGAAGGCAAAAAATAAAAAAAATTTCTATAATCCTTTTCAACAAATCTTCAATCCTAGGGGAAGACTGAGTCAACTTTTTTTTTGTATGGGCACCAAACCACTCTAATGTACATAGTCAATTCACTTTAAGTTAACTATTCAATAGCCCATCTACAATAAAACCAACTCTAATACTTACGTGATTTCGAGCAAAATCTAGTTGTTTTTGACTAAATACCAAACAAAATCTACTTCGTAACTAGATTTTTTGAAATCTACTCAAAATCTAGTTGTACTTAGTGATGCAACTTGGGTTTTTTCATATAGCACTAAAAAGAACTTCCCTGCACAAGAGAAAATTACATTTTTATAAAATAAAAAAAAAAAAAAAATCGTAAACTGTTAAAGAAAAAATTTTTGAAATAGTTAAAAAAGTGGAAAAAACTAATGGTATGTGTTACACAAAAAAACGTTCAATCAGCTGTTTTTGTTATGCAAACAAAATCCTGCTAATTTAAAAAAAAAAAGTATAAATGTAAACGCACTAGATTTTGAGGAAGATTTCAAATCAAATCTCCTAGATTTTGTTCTAATGTAAACGGCCTATAAGTAGATCACCAAATTTATTTTTACCTAATATTAAATAAATAAGATCATTTAAAAAAAAAATTAAGTTAATAAATTTTAGTAATAATTTTTTTCTTCACTCTTCGTTTTTTCACTTTTTCTTCTCTCTTTAATATTTGTCATTCACATTATTCGATATCATGAAATTAAACCAGGAATAAGAGATTTAATTGGAGTTAAAATGGATGTATATATTAATTGGTAAGAAAAAAATGGTAAATTTAAGTGAATTGAACATTATAACCTATATAAATTATAGTTTTTATTGTATACCTAAAATGTAAGCGTCGCATGGATTCTTATGCCGATTAATAATAAGTATGTACCACAGCTGGGAAACTTTAACTTTTAATAGGTTATCCAAATTTTGAACAGAAACAAAGTGAATTTCGTGGGAAATTCATCATTCCATCTAGTAAAAATATTTGTGTATTTAAAATCACTTTAACAAGGCTCTTAAATTAAACGTGAAGTTGAAAGTGCTTTCTGTGCCAATAATTTAGTCTGTCACTGAATCAGTGATGGAAAATTCAGTACTATGGTACTATTTTCAGTACCTTTTTTTTAATAAATACCAAGGTACCCCCACGTCAATTTAAGTACTCTTTTCTTTTTATGCTTACTTGTAAAAAAATCAAGGGTGACTTTTTTTTATATATTGACAACATATTCTACATACAGTGTACACATTCAGTAGCCCGTTTCTGTATTTCTCGCATTATAAAATTTCCCGCATGAAACAAGTGAATTATGGCAAAAACAGTGCAATATGAAACAAAAAATGGTTTATCTCACATAAGTGTTTCTGTATTTTTACTTTGCGAGAATTATCTGTCATTTAAATAATTTTCCAGCAATTATTGGAAGGATGTGAGAAAAAGTGTTTCTGTAACAATATCTTGCAAAAAGTTTCTCACAAGAACTGTCAAAATAAGTCATATTTGAAATTGATGCGAGAAAAAAAAATTTTAAAAAATGGAGCCCAAATTATGTATGTATGTACACAAGAATGTGTATTATTATTTTTTATTTGAAAAGCAAGAATTTAAATGATAAAAATAAGTATATAAAACACAACTGTTATATTTGTTAGTTTAATTTTTTTAGCCTTTCATTGTGTTTGTTTTATGTAGGGCTGCCAGATAAATTTGTGAAAAAAAACGTTAATATCCTAAGAAAAATAAAAAAATCGTCTATTTTGTTGGGACAATTTAAAATTAATTTTGTTCGATTTTTATCACATAATCACAAATTTTTATCATGTAAACCCATAATCAAAAAAAAAAAAAAAACATTAAGTTTATGGGTAAAATACATATTTTATACTTGAGGTCTATTTAAATAAAATTATTTATTTTATTTTTCCTTAATCCGATAACAGTTTAAAATTTCAGATTGTTATTTTTCCCTGCAGAAATCACACAAAGAAGTGACAAAATATCATATTGAATTAAATAAACACTTTTGGACAAAATAAAAGGCAAAAATTTCCTAAAGTGCATTGAGTGAAAAATGGGGTAATAGTTTAATCTTTTGATCACATAAACAAATGTATTTAATAATCCAAGCAAATAAAAATTAAACAGTTTTCGTTCGAAATTTTGCTTTTGCCGATACATTATTTAATCTGCCTTGTTTTTAAAGATATCGGTTTTCTGTGGTGCCTAAAACACAAACATATAAAACTATTTAAAATTGTTTTATTTCGAAGACTGAATCGTCACTAGAAAAAAATCAGCAAATTGTCACTTTGCCAATTTTGGAACAAAAAAATCGTCAAAATGTCGATAAATCTTTAAATCTGGCAGCCTAATTTTTATTATATATATTTCTTTCGTTGACGTTTCGCTGGCATTTGACACTTAATTACTGGAAGTATTCCAGTTAAAACAGAATCTGTGTTGTCTGTTCTCGCATTTAAATACAGAAACACTTTTTTCTCACAAATCGAGAAACGATGAAATTTTTTGTTTCACACTTAATGTGAGAAATTTTGCGATGCGAGAAATACAGAAACGAGCTACAGTATATTGTTCTTTTGCGTTCATGTTTTTTATTGGAAAAATATTGATATTCATCAAACATGTCATTTTGAATGCGTTTGAACTACGAAAATAAAAAGATGCTCTGAAACTTTGCAAAAAATGGATGCTGCTTCCAATGGGTAAAAATTAATACATTTTTAGCAAGTTTATGTACATACATAGACACAGCAAAAAAACAAACGTCAAATTAACAAGGTGCAATGTTGATTGAAAATCAAAGTAAAATTCTGCAAAAGAATGAACTTTATTTAAGACTATTTTTAATAAAAAAAATTAAAATAACATTTTTCAATATTGAATCCTAAAATCCTGTCTTACGTGTTTTGTGTGGAAACAACAACAACACTACAAGAAGCTAAACATAAATTCTTTGTTTTCATATTTTAAAAAATTTATAAAAAGAAGAAAAATTCAAGTATTTTATATACATCAAATTTTCGAAGCAGAATGATGACGAAAACATATCGAGCCTTTTCTGCTGGCGTCTTTAAATTTTAAGTGCTTCTAAAAACATCGGAGAAAATAACAAAGTGAAACATGTGCAACAGGAAAATAAGTACTAACATTCTTTCTCTCCCTCTCTAGTTCAGAGGGCAAGTGTTGTCCCTGAAGCTTCTCACTGTTGTTTCATACTCAAATTAAAATGATTCAACATTAAATTTACATTTTTTCAACTTCAAATGACTTTCATTGATAGTTGGTGTTATTTCAATATCATTGTCATTTTCGCAATTTTACTGGCATTTGATATATTGATATGAATTAAAGTTATTTTAAAAGAAAAAAATGTTATTCGCCAGTTATTGTAAAATCACGTTAATTTAACATGAAATAACTAATAAGCAAAATCACTACCGAAAAAAATTAAAATCAACCTCGTTTTAGACAATTTTACATTAATTTGTTTCTCTGTGTATGTACATATGCATTTACATATACATACTTTTATATTAAAATTTATTAATTTTTAGTTTGTTAACCAACATTTTATATTTTTTATATTAAAATGAATTAATTTTTTATTTTTTTAAATGTTTTTTGAGTATTTTGAGTATGTTTTATAAAACGTACCAAAGTGTACTCGTTTGTTAGGTGGTCAGTACCATCTCAATTTTTCAATTTTCCATCACTGCACTGAATATATATGTATATCAGTGTTGTAAAGTAAATTTTAAGATATAACCCAAATAAAAAAATACCCCCTAAATTTGCACTGAGAAACCCCCCCCCCCCCCCCCCCCCCAAAAAAAAATTATTTTATATATTTTTTAAGCATACATATCATTTTATTTAGTATATACTGTTGAAGTTGCCAGTTGATTTTTTATTTTATTTTTTATAATACTAAACATTGAGAATGCTCGCTTGACAGTTGCGTTCGAAAATGGTAGTGCCAGTAACGCAGATGCTAGTTACTAATATTTGGGAAAATAATATTACCCATGGTGAAATAATGCAGGTGGCATCGCTACGGCAACAAATACAACATTACAACAAAAATGGAAATTAGTCCCAGCTAATGTCAAAAATTATCTTAAACAAATATCAAAGCGTACTGCTGAACGTGATAAAATATATATATTTTTAGTCAATTTTTATTTCATTATTGTCAATTACTTTTTTATTTTTAATTAAAATTCTCAAAAACTTAAAAAAAAAAATACACTAGTCACAACACAAAACGCGGACTTTTTGCAAACATAAACAAAATTTTGACAAAGGAAAGGACATACAATGCAAGAGCAAAAAATCGTCATCTGACGTAGTAATGTTACCTATTAATTTCATCATGATATCAACCCTAAAATATCCCCAAATATAATTTCTACACACTAAATTTCTCCATAACTACTTTTAAGTACCATAACTCCATAACTACTTTTAACTGACCCGTAACGCCAAAGAAAACCCTAAATTTAGGGTGAAAATCCCTAACTTAGCCACACTGATGTATATTAAGGTCGTCCTTATTATTTTTATTTTCGATTTTCCAAAAGTTTTGTCACTTTTGTGTGAGGTAAGGATAAAAGCAAATTCACCAAAAATTCGAGCTTAATCCGTTAAAAGATGGCGTGCCACACGAGGTTAATAGTTTTTAAGAACGAAATCGGGGAAAAATGGATAGAAAAAGGTGGGCAAATTTGAATTGGAATCGGACCAAAAAATCAAGCAACTTGTTATCCTTCATTTACTCCAGCCATTAAATGCGTTGCCCTTCGGTCTGGTATCATGCATTTATCCAAAGCAGAAAAGAACCGGTCAACGAAAATTTCACGTCACCATTTTTAGTCTTGAAAAACGCGAGAATGCGAAGTTTTTTTGCACTGACTTTTGCACCTCACACCAAACATGAGCAAGTGTGAAAGATCAGTGCAAGTTTTTGCACAAAACATATATTAAAGGTGAGTTGAATGCCGTTGCTAATCTCATAAAAAATAGCTTTCTTATCTAAAAAAAAGTACCAAAAAGAGCAACTATTAATGTAATCATAAGCCGTAACATTTTTTTATGTGCAACAAGCCAAAACTAAACGGACTTTTTTTTTTTTGTAATTTTATTAAAATAAATAATGCAAAAAATAAAACAAATAAAAATTCAAGAAATATAAAAAAATGGACAGATTGTGAAATTCAAAAAATAATAGATTGTTAAGCAGACAATAGAAATTAAACTCCAATGAAAGATGGCGTCTGTTATTTTGCGTCTGCATTTATGCACCTGCGGCTAAAATGTATGTTCACGTCAACTAGTGCAAACCTTCACATTTTCGAATTTTTGCTAGACTAAAAATTGTGACGTGAATTACTCTACTTTTTACAACATTAAAATTTATTAAATCCCTTTTTACTATTATTCAAGGACTATTCAATACTTGGCTATAAATTCCCCTTTAACGAACAAAATACCCTGTAAAACAAGTAATAATTAACTGGTCTCTATGTTTTATTTAATATATTTAATAGCAATTTAGTACATTTAAATACTCTTCGACTACTAAAATTTTTTACAGCAGAATAGCCACTACAAAAAAGACTTTAGTGAGTAAGAGTGTGATTGCAACACAGTGCACAATGCGGTTGGTTAGTGCAACCTCTTGTTATACAGTCCTCTTACAAGTCCAAACGTAATTATTATTATCGCTGTAGCTGGTACTGCTACAATTACCAGAGTCTTAAATGGAAAATTACGTAGCACCGAATACGAAAACATATTAATAGCAATCGTGTTCAAAAGCAATTTGAAGGTCAAACCACATTATTATAAATATTTTATAGAGTATAAATACAAAAAGTTGATATGTTTGAATGTGGTACTCGTGTAAAACGGTAAGTATATTTTACATACTTCTGAACTTATTTTAGTATTTATTTTTATATGTTTAGCATACTTTGTTTTAATGTGGTTGAATTACTTAATGAGTTATTAGAATAAACTTTTTTTATTATAGATATAATTGTTACTTTATTTATTTCTATAGAATTTGAGGTTTTTAAACTACATAATTTGTTGGTTAAATTGCAAATAAATTTTATAAGACTTGGGGTAAACTATATCAAGTATTATTAATTAGAAAAAAAATGTTCAATTAACAAACTGGGGTTCAATTTCAGTAGATAATTATTACAAAAATTTATATTAAAGGTTATTCTGGATAATACAAGTTTTTATTCTTTGTTCTATTGGTGTATTGATAATTTGTAACATTTCTAACATGAAACGTCGTTTGTAGTTTGTTTCTGTATTTAAAACTGTTGTATTTTCAAAATCTGGTGCATGATTGCAATTGGCACAATGTGATGACAATGCAGTTTTTTGAGAAGACATATTTTTGTATTTTTGATCAGACCTATGTCCTGATAATCTAGTTTTCAATTTGTTTTTCGTTGTACCTATATATACTTTACTACATATTTCATTATCCTTACCCTTGCAAAAAACTGCATTGTCATCACATTGTGCCAATTACAATCATGTACCAGATTTTGAAAATACAACAGTTTTAAATACAGAAACAAAATACAAACGACGTTTCATGTTAGAAATGTTACAAATTATCAATATACCAATAGAACAAAGAATAAATTTCAAAACAGATACAGGCAATGTAGCTCAAAATTATAGACATTTAATTTATAAGAATAAGATAGGAAATTAAATAAGTTTATAAAAATGTAATAGAATAATTTTTGTTTCCTGTGTATAATTTTTATTGTTTTTCATAATTGACAATTTTGTTGTTTTAATGAAATTTTGTTTTAAGAATTTGTTTAAAATTTTATAAAAAGAAAAAAACTCAATATCTGAATCCCTGAAGAAGCTATCCATTGAGAAAGCGAAATATTGGATAAAAAATAAATAATTTTTTATATAATTGACCTTGCGCTTGAATATTTATTATATTATCATTGTTTCATATAGTTTCAAACGAAAAATGTTAAAATAACATTGTTCAATATAGAGTACCGTAAAAATTTAAAACCGCGGTTTCGATTTTAAAATGATTAAAATCGGTCGGTTTCGGTTCGGTTTTCGGTTTTTCTTATAAGTCTTGCATATTGTTGTGTTTAACTAGTGCTCTGATAATTTTAAATTTTTCCAAGCTCCAGATTTTAGTTCAGAGATTTCTGAAATAAAATTAGTATTATAAAAGTTGTTTTTGGAAATACAATTATTTTTTAAAAGATTTTGTTTGTTGTGCTTATTTAGGAGAACGTTTCCTGACGATCTATCCTAAGCAACCAGTGAAATGAGCATAGAAACAGCTTATCCTCCAACAATAAATTTCAGTATTTTTTTTATCAATTATAAAAATAGGGAATTAAGCCCAACAAACAAAATCTTTTAATAAATAATTGTATTCCCAAAAACAACTTTGATAATAAATTTTTGCATAAAAAACTGATTTGGCAAATTGTTTTTATTTTGATTTCTTGCGAAAACAATGAAAGCAATTTGTTTTTGTTTTTAATTTGTTTTTTTTTTTTCTTTACCCACTTACAACTATAATTAATGTTGGGAGAATTCCAACTAATTGTAGTGGGGAATGTAAGAAAAGATAAACTCACTGTTTTATTGTTGGTACTCGTATTTTGTTTAAGCTTTGATATCGTTGCAAATAAGACTTTTTGAGTGTATGTAAGTACATAATCTCATTCCCTCTGTAGTCATGTTAGCTGAAGAGCTTTGGCTTTTCTAAAATTATTTAGGAGAACGTTTCCTGATGATCTGGCCTAACCAACCAGGGAAATGAGCATAGAAACAGCTTTTCCTCCAACAATAAATTTTAGTATTTTTATCAATTATAAAAATAGGGAATTAAGCACAACAAACAAAATCTTTTAATAAAATAATTAAAAAAAAAAGGTTTGATATGCTGCTAAATTTTATTGATTTCCATGCAAATGCATGTTTTTTGTCGATTGTCTTAGAACGATGTCGACCAACTATCTTTCCGAATCGCTAAATTTTCGTTAAAATGGCATCGATTTGTTTTTGCATGTTTTGGTTTTCAATGCATTTTTCTGCATATTTCGACATTTTGAGTGATTTTTTACTTACTATAAAAAAAGTTCTTCCAGAAATTTATAGTACAAAAAAAACGAAACCTTTTTCAAAATAAATGAAACTTTATTCAAATACAGTTAAACATTTTTCCAAATAAATCAAACCATTTTTAAAAATTTGTAGGGAATTTATTTTTTGGATTTCTTTGAATTACTCATTAATGAAGAGGCGACACTTACAATGTTACGATCAGTAGTAAAATATCTAAATGATGATTGGGCATGAAATTTTAACTTTGAAAATATCTTCTCTATCGGGTTCAGCATAGGAGAATAAAGTGGTAACATTTTAATGTACATTCACTATTTTCCACTATATGTCATCCATAATTAAAAATGAGTTTTGTAGCATTGGGCGGATTTCAATTTTATCTAAGAGCTCCCGAAGAAACACTTGGAAACGGGCCGAATTCACAGTGGATACAGAAATAACTTTATAGATATTGGGAATTATTTCTTTTTCATAAGCAACTTTATTATATTGAATATAAAAATGTTGAATATAATAAAGTTGCTTATGAAAAAGAAATAATTCCCAATATCTATTTGTTAAAATAGTTGAGTTAATTACATTCAATTTATAAAATATCACTATCCAGTGTGACAGAAAGAATGCTGACGAAGGCCGTAGCGGGCCAGAAAATGCATTACATTCTGCTGGTGTCTAATAATTGTAAATTTTTCTGTACATAAATATACTTCTTTGCTATCCAACGAAAAGCTAAGGTAAAATGTAACAAGAAAATACAATATAATAGTCTGGTAGTGTATAAAGTCATTTCTAAAAAATTTTTAAGGAATAGAGCTATTACAAAAAGCTTTATAAAATACATAACTGAAATTTAACTCATCGAATAAATTCGAAAAATGAAAAATGTTGAATGAAATAACTTTATGGTAAACAACGCCAGTATTATCTGTCGTAGCAATTAGAGTCATATTCTTTCTCTTTACGGTTGGTAAAACACCATGAGCTTCTTTAGCAAAAAAAAAAACTAAATTACTACAAAATTTTAAAAATGATTTTATTTAATTTGAAAAATGTTTAACTGTATTTGAATAAAGTTTCGTTTAATTTGAATAAAGTTTGTTTTATTTTGAATAAAGTTTCGTTTATTCTGAAAAAGGTTTCGTTTAATTTGGAAAAGGTTTCGTTTTATTTGGAAAATGTTTTATTTAAACTGAAAATGCTATAAATTTAACTGCACGTGGAATCACTTGTGTTGTGAAAACAGCAAATAAGAATTTTTCAAACAATTTCCATTGTTGCCGACTGTAATGTATAAACTTTTTTTTATTAGAAGTAAGAGTGTTATATATAATTTGCAATTTCTTTACTCATAAATATAAATATGTTTAAGGTAAAGCTAAAAACCGAGGTTTTTTTTTGTCGAATTTCGGTTTCGGTTTTTAGACATTAAAAACCGCGGTTTCGATTTCGCTTAAAACAGAACAGCAATCCCTAGTTCAATATTGAATCTATAAAATCATGTTTTACTTGTTTTGTGTAGAAACAACAACATTTAATCGGGCTTTTACTTTAATAGGCTTTTTACACAGACACACATTTAGGTGAATCGCATGGAAGATGTAAAATATATGAAACATCCCTCCAAGCAATTTGTAGTGTTTTTCGATTGTCTACGAATTTTAACTACATCGGCACATTTGATAGTTAAACAGTAGATTTTGCGGTATTTAACAACAACAAAATACGTTAGAGTCGAATTGTGAGTACTTAAGTTATACTTTTTCGTCACTTTAAAGAGTTGTTCAGACAATTGTAACAGTTATAAAAATACAACAATAGCACAATTGAATATTTTCCATATTATATGGACTTCTTCGCAACAATTTGTGGTTAAATAGTAGGGTATTCACTTAATCGGGCTTTTTCTTTAATCGGTTAATCGCTCGATTAATAAACCGAAGTTTTGGTTTAATCGGTTAATAATCGGTTAATTTTGTTATTGATCAGTTAACCGATTAATAAAGTTTTTTTTTATAATTAAGTATAATTAAGTAATTTCAATCTATAAAAATGCATAAATTATTTGTTATTTGGAACTTATTGGTAAAAAAAAACCAAAAACATAACAAACATAAATATTCTTGAACTAAAAAGAGTAAACAAAAGAATAATTAATAAATATGTAATACATATTTTTAATTAATATATATTATGTATTAGATAAGCAATAAACTGTAAGATAATTTTATTAGTTATTTCAAAAGTTCAAGAGAATCTTATAAAATAATCTTTTATACAAATAATTTGGCTTAAATGTTTAGGATTTCAGCGTTTATTTTCTTTAGTTTTGATTAAACTTGGCATTGAAAAAATTCTGTCATTTATCGCAGATGTTCGAGAAATCAAAAGCAACCTATAATACAGAACATCTTACTTCTCAGTCCTCTTGGATTTTCCCGTTTTAATTTTTTAAAATTTGTAACACTTCGCATTATTTCGGTTAATGTTGTTAAAAGATTGATATGAGAAGAAACAAATAAGTTAGGGCATACATATAAAAAGTACATGAAACAAACGGCTGTTGACAGCAAACACTTATTTAAAATGACCATCTTCTTTGTTTGTATGAAAAAATATTTTCTAAACACATACATTTTGTATATGAGACGAAACAAATAAATAAAAACACAAAAAAATATGTAATAATACTACAAAAAGTTAAAAATTTTGTAACATCGGTTAATCGGTTAATCGACTGAAATTAATCGGTTTAATCGTTAATCGAAAATAGGCAACTTTAAATTAATCGATCAGTTAATCGGGTAGTAAATAATCGGTTAACCGATTAACTGTTAACCAAATGAATGCCCTATTAAATAGTGAATACTTCAAAAGCAAAATGCCTAAAAGAAAACAATTTGTATTTAAATTGCAATGTGATCGGTGGTACGTGCGTGAGAAATAATATAAATTTATAAAATTATGTAAAATAAAGTGAAAATTTAAACATTTGAAAAATGTTATAAATAGTTATAATATTGTACTCAAAATTAGGTCCCTGCGGAATCTAATTGTTATCGCAAAGCATTCTAGTACACGAACGTTGTATAAATGAGTGCACAAAACAGCCTAAACTTGTTCTTCGTTTAGATTGGGAAAATTTTTATTAACTTTTCATACATTCATTTTTTAAGAGCTAATGAGAGTGAAATTAAAAAAAAAAATTAATTAATTGTCTTTGTTTTAAAGGATATTACTGATTTTTTGGAAACTGTTTGTTTAATTGATGACTTTAAAAATTTTTGTAGGAAATTATTGTTTTTATTTAATTGTTCTAGTGAAGATTGAAGTTATCAGTGAAGAAAATTTGTAAAATTAGTTTTGTAAAGCAATAAAAAATATGCTACTTATAATATGATGAAAGTTTACAAAGTTAGTGTTTGAATAATTTTATGATTTTCTGTAAATTCCTTTAAAAAAATTTGTCCACATTACGTTTTTAACTTTAAAACATTAACAGTTATTTTGACCAAATGTACTGTAGATTTTTCTATATTTGTAAAAGTTTTAGTTCATTTATTTTTTATCAGTTTTTCCTTACATAATCAAACAAAGATAAACAGTAGGGAGATCGAACGGTTATTATTCGACCGGTTTTAACCGGTTATTTCAGCTTTGCCCAAGTCGGTTATTTTAAAATTCCCATTTTTCGAATATCGAATAAACCGGTTATTTTGGTATAATAAAGCGGTTATTTGTGTAATGTGTAATTTATATACATTTTACTTACTCTTGTTGTAGATGTACCCGCAATTTAAGTATTTTCTAACTGAATATTGGCCAAACTTAAACTTTTTATGAAAAATGTCAAAACAAAATGTAACAAAGGTCAAAAAACATTATGAACACTGTAAATACAAATCGCTTATAAAAGCGTGTGTTCTTGTAGAAAAAAAAACCAAAAACTATTCAAAATAAATAGTAATTTGTACAAGAGTATTCTATATATTAAATATATTTTAATATAAAGGTCATCTCTATTTCTTTTTCGAACGCGATTAAAAAGACAAAGTTAGGTTCTTGAAGTGCCCTAAAATGATAAGTTACAAAGGTTCTTCCATGTCACGTCTTATTAATCACCTTTAATTATTATACATGGTTGACATTAATGTGATCCAAATAAAACTTAACTCCGTTCGAAGTAGTTCTAAGGAGACGACAAATAATACTTTGCAAATCATTGGGTGAAATATTAGCCCGTTGTCTTGCCGAGGACGAAATGCCCGTTAAGGCACTAAAAGCACTTAAGTAGTTCTAGCATCTCTTCATGCTGAAAACTACAACATTGCGGCGGAATCAACCATATGGGAAAAAGTTTTACCAGTTTTATTTATTAAAATGCCAAGAACTAAAAATCAAAAATGAAGAAAGCGAGCAATGTCATTGAATGTTTTAAATTCTAGTCGACAAATTGACAAATATTTTACACAAAAAGAATGTTCAGTTTACTATTCGTTTCTATAGAAATATATATATAATGCTGAAACAAAATAATTTAAAATAGATAATCCTGGCAAAGAGGTTTTGTTTGCAACTTTTGAAAAATATGGTTGATTTATATAGATACTCGTAGCTTAACCATCAACAAATTAAAACTCAGTCAAAATAAATTTGAGAGAATATTTCAAATAATAACTTTATAAAATTACTATAATTTATTTGCTGTTGCAAAACGTTTGTCTAGATCAAATATCATTCAACAGTTTCTAAATAACATTATACAAATATTTTTTTACAGATAAAGTTTAGTAAATCAATAAAAAATTGTTGAAAACTTAGCTGAAGTTTAATCAATTTACTGGTCCCACTTTTGTTGGATTTTATCGTAAAATATTTGTTAGGTCTGATTTTGTTGGTTACTTACCTTTGCAAATTATTTTGTTTTTATTCAAATTAACGTTTTATTTTAAAAACTTATTTGATTTTTGTGTTTTTAAGTATTCGAATTAAAACCGGTTAACCGGTTATTTAAAAATTGCTTAACCGAAAACCGGGTTTTTTAAAATAGCAACTATTCGTAATATTCGAAAACCGGTTATTGAAAAAAGTCGAATAATCGATCTCCCTAATAAACAGTAAAATGGCCCACTTTTTATTATAAAGAGCAATAAGAAAAAAATTAACTTCAAAAGAGTACTTTTTGGAGCCAAAAGCGATACTACTAAATTTAATTAATATTAAACTACCAAAGCGCTCTAATTCGTCATAAATTTTTGAAAGTTTTCCGTTTAAAGTTTACTTTTTGAATATTCAAAAGGTATCACATACGTAACATAAATTTTTAAAAATGAAAACAACAAAACAATTTATTTTATACATATGTTTATAACACTGGCCTCACCCATGATCAAACTGATCAGATTCTGAAAGAAGCTTAAAAAATATACGTATCTCTTAGATTTTCTAGATCATTTCATTTCGGTTTTTTGACGGCAATTCAATTTTTAATGTGAATTAAGTTGTGACGACATTAATACACTGTAAGGTGTAGTCCCTCATCGAGATCGATAGCTGAGTTAAAAGCTGTAACACTACGTCGACTGCAGTGCAGTACACCTCCAGGGTGAGGGCGAGATTCATAATCAATAATTTAAGTACGTTTGAAATTTATTTTAAAACAAAATGTTTATACAAATGTTTCTTAAAACAGATTTCAAGTTTAAATAATTTATTTATGAATACGTCAAATAGTGTTTATTTATAAAAAAAAATTATTTTATTTACCGTATGTTTTTTAAGCAAATTTTTTATTTTTACTGGTCCGGAAGGAATATGAGCTATTTCATCAATATTACGACTTAATTGTTATAATTATATCAACTTTTATTCTTTAGTTTCTGAATAAAACTTTAATTGGATCGTAAATAATTTTTACTATTTGCTTGATATATAACAATTATTTCTTGATTTCTTTATTTTGCATAAAAATAATCATTTTTATTTTGGAATTATGTCTTAAGCTAAAGCTGAACTTGCTAAACGTAATTGTAATAAAGGCTTGAGATGTGAGTCTTCAAATATCGTTTCTACTTAAAATAATGGTTTTTATTAAGCAAAATACAAAAATCCAGAAATAGTCGTCATATATCAAGCAAAAATTAAAAATTTTAAACACTCGCTGTGTTCCAAAAACAAAAATTAAACTCAAAAACAAGAATAATTTACAATAAAAAATAAACTTAAATATAATTTTTAAAAAATATTTTTGTATAGAGTATAAAAATTCAAAAAAAAAAAACGAACATTTTTGACATACAAGTTGATATGTTAAAATCCCGGGACTCATAAAAATAAATCCCGGGATTCGGGATTTCCCGTTTGGCATCCCTAATGGACAATAAGTAGATTCCTAATGTAAATATTACCATAATGGGACACTTCTTCCCGAACGATGTAACTACATCAATAAGAATTGAATATCAAAAGCGATAGATTTTTGCTAAATGGGGAAACTACGAAGGCAATTTTTAGATCGAAATTGTTTGCAGGAATGCATTTACATTGTTCACATCTACCATCTACCATCAATCAAAATTGTAAATGATACAATGTACAAAAAATACACACACAAAAAAGTAGTAATGAAATAAAATATAACCAACAAAAATTTAATTTGTATACAAATAAAATTTATTTATTTATTAGTTCCATAATAAATAAAAAAAAGTTATAAATAAATAAAATTTAACATACAAAAATCAAAAATCACTACATAGTAAATAAAATTATGCAAAAAGAGCGTTTTTTGGAATTTGCCAGTGATGCCACAGTAATAATATCATGTTTTTTGGTACTTTTCTAATGGTGACACTAAAATAGTCGAAAGATGTAGAATGGAATAAAATGAGATAGGAATATTTTTTAAAGATGTTGATTTTTAGCCCTATGTATTTCTTATGGGAAGATGTTGACATCTTCGCAAATGAATGGTAGATGTTTGATGTTAATCAGTGTAAAAAGGCTATAACCGGTTAATCTCTCGATTAATTAACCGAGGTTTTGGTTTAATCGGTTAATTTTGTAATTGTTCGGTAATCCGATTCATAAAGTTTTTTTTTATAAATTAAGTAATTTCAATAAATAAAAATACATAAATTATTTATTATCGTTGCAAATAAGACTTTTTAGGAGTATGTAATTCTCATTCCCTCTGTGGTCTTGTTTGCTGATAGCTTTGGCTTTTCTAAAATTATTTAGGAGAACGTTTCCTGATGATCTGGCCTAAGCAACTAGCGAAATGCGCATAGGAACATTATCCTCCAACAATTAATTTCAGTATTTTTATCAAAAACCAAATAAAATCTTTAATGAAAAAAATTATGTATTCCCAAAAACAACTTTTTTGATAATAAAAAATTCTACAAATAATTTAAAATTTTGTTACATCGGTTAATCGACTGAAATTAACCGGTTTAATCGTTAATCGAAAATAGCCAATTTAAAATTAGATCAGATAATCGGGTAGAAATTAATCGGTTATTAAAAGTAAATAACCGATTAACCGTTAACCGCTTGAATACCCAAAGCAACACTACAAGAAGAAAAAGATGCAGTTTTTTATTTTCTTGTTTAAAATCTATATATATAAAATAGGATGTGTGTATGTATGTATGTATGTGTGTATGGACTCCAAAACGGCTGGGCCGATTTTGATGAAATTTTCAGGGAATCTTCAGAATATTCAGGCGGGTGACACTGTGATTTCTGATATTCGGTTTTCGGGCGGAGGGGCGTGGCAAAATCCATAACTTGAGAACGGCTTGACCGATTTGAACGATTTTTTCTTTAAAATGATCGCCATGGTCCAACTTAGGTTTTTACGGAATGAAAATTTTGCCCCGCGCACTTTTACGCCTACTTTTTTCGATTTACCTAAAATCAGAAAACGGCTCCATCGAGTTGACTAATTTTTCTTTCAAATGTTCGTATCAATCAACTTTAAGTTTTCAACGAAAGAAAAATCTACCACGCCTACTTTTACGCCCACTTTTTCTATTAAGCGCATAACTGGAGAACGGCTTGACCGATTTGGAAGATTTTTTCTTTAAAATGATCGCCATGGTCTAACTTAGGTTTTGCGGAAAGAAAATGTTGCCCCGCCCACTTTTACGCTCACTTTTTTCGTAAGATTCACAGCATATATATACATACATACAACCATATGTATTTTCAAATCAAATGTAAATCAAACATATGTATATGAACAACATTTTAATTTATAATATTACTAGCTGACCCGGCTCCGCTAGCCTTAAGATGAAGTAATCAATAAATATAATTTCCAATTTGCCTTAAATACATGTGTTTCTTTTTTCATTGAACCCATATCTACACCATATGTAAGTTATTCTGTAAAAAAATTTTATGATAGGTATTTCATGTATTTTTATTTAAAGGCCGTAAATTTCGTTTAAAGATCAATTTAAATCGTCTGGTAATACAACACTAATGTTTGCTTAGGGCCAGCAACGCGGACCGGGTCAGCTAGTAATGTATAAAAACAAGAAAAATTCCGGTATTGTGTTGTTAAAATTATTTAGTTTGCAACATAAAACTTTTCATTCTGCTGGTGTCTTTAATAGCGAGTGCTTCTGTAAACAAAGGGGAATGCAACAAAAGTTAAACATGTATAACAGGAAAATAAATTATAATATTCTCTCTCTCTATTTTTATAATTCCGGGGTAGCGTTCTCAAATAAGGGATATTGTTTGTAAATGGGGATAAAAAAAACACTTTTTTCGCTTGGGATTTTTGGGGATAATATATTATTATATACGCCATTAGTGCAAGGGAAAGAACGGTTTGGTAAAGATGTGGGTACAAATTAAAGTGTTTTTTGGTCCGAAGTTCTTGTCATACCAAGACGCTGGTGGTTCAAAACCTTTTCAAGAGTTTGCTAAAAAAGTTTTTAAAATGCTTTCTGTACCAACATGTAACGCTGGTTTCTCTAATAGAATCAAAATCTAAATTCGCCACATAATGCAGTATGAGTGATTAGAAGCTCTTCTTAGAATGCTGCTACAAATTTATTATATTCTTCTCAAATGCTTACACTTTTTAATACAAGCAACGTGCAGATCAAAATTACAATAGCTGATGAACCAGAAGTTTTTGTTTCTAAAGTTTTGAAATGATAAAAATTGATGCATAATTATTTTTCTTGTTCGACTTTTCAAGTTACTCTTTTTATGTACCTTTGTATGTAGGAAGTATTTAGAACTCAAAGTACAAATAAAATTGTTTAAATAATATTACACAAATGAATTTTATTATAGGGAGATCGATTATTCTCCATTTTTCAAAAATCTTTTTCGGTTATTACTAATAGTTGTTTTTTTTTTAAAAAACCGGTTTTCGGCTAAGCATTTATAAAATAACCGGTTAACCGGGTTTATTCACATAAATAATAACACAAAAATTAAATAAGCTTTTGAAATAAAATGTTTATTTGAATAAAAAACGTACCCATTCACAAAGGTAAGGACGATAAATCAACAAATTTGGCAGCCCTATTTTTATTATATCTATTTCTTTCGTTGACGTTTCGCTTGCATTTGACACTAAATTACTGGAAGTATTCCAGTTAAAACAGAATCTGTGTTGTCTGTTCTTGCATTCAAATACAAAAACACTTTTTTTCTCACAAATCGAGAAACGATGGAATTTTTGTTTCACACTTCATGTGAGAAATTTTACGATGCGAGAAATATAGAAACGAGCTACTGATGGTATTTTTGGCACTCCCAAGAGTTGCTCTTTACCATCTTATGTGAATTTAACAGGAAGTCGATCAGTTTTCCTCCTGCCTTCTTGCAGGACCGTCAACATTTTTTCATCCCAGTGCGTTATGCATTTTTCATAAAAAAAAGTTGTATAAACAAGTTAGAGTGCTATATTCGGCTGTGCCGAATCTTTAATACCCTCCACCGACAGAAGTGGGCTCTATATTGTAAATACATATATATTATTAACTAAATTTCACAAAAACGAACGTCAGCCTTAAAATTTGTTGCGGTTTAGACCTGAATTAAATTATTGACCGACAATAAGAAAATTTTATGCGTTTCTTGTTAGAACTTTGAACTGGCTTGAGTAAAATATCATGATTCGTAAAAGTTTTAGCCGAACTAAAATAATTTTTAGGAGCGTTATTTGTATTGGATCTATGTTTAATTATGGACCAATCATCCCAAAATTCTGAAGACTGATTTCTGGTATTACAAAAAATAAATTAGAATAAATTTCAATAAAGCAGTGTAATTAGTTTTAGCGTTAACAGTGAATTTCACAAAATTGCATGATATTTTTTCTGGCCATATGAATCTAAATTGGGAGAAATTTTTCCGCAATATCTATATTTGTTACGGTTTTAGGCGAATTAAATTATTTTCCCAAAGTGGTTTTAGGCGCAATAAACTGTTTTCCCAGAGTAGGGTTTATATGGGGCCAAGGGTAAATTATGGACCGATCTTCAAAAAATTTTAGAGTGTGATTTCTGGTCCTATAAAACTGTGACGTACCAAATTTAAGTATGGTAGCGTTATTTATTGCGCTTTTAGGCTAATAAAAAGTTTTCCGGAAGTAGGGTTTATATTGGGCCTAGTGTAAATTATGGACCGATCTTCACGAAATTTACCAGTATGATTTGCAGTTATATAAAGCAAAATTTTATATCATTCCATGCATTATTTCACCTTTTATGTTAGGTTTTGTTTCAAAGTTTTCAATATATTTAGGGTGGTGGTTCCACATTTTGATTCATAGTTCTGATCCTACTGAACCGATGTTGCTGGATTTCAATCCAAAAATGCTTAGGATAACTACGAGCAATTTGAGACCAAGTTTGTTCTTTTCTTTTGCGTTTTTCGAAAGTGAGCGTGTTTTCAACAGACGGACCGACGGTCAGACGGACAGACAGACGGACATGGCTAAATCGACTTAGAATTACTCAAGGAGCCAGAATATATATACTTTATGGGGTCTTACATGTATTATAAAAAAGTTTCACACGGAATGACAAACTTAGTATACCCTCATTCACCACAGTGGTGGTGGAGGGTATAAAAATGGACATTTTGTATTGGAGCTAGCGATAGCGGGTGCGTATATTAAAAACAAATGTTGGAAATGCAAAACAAAGTGGGGTCGATCAAACATTTGAACCGCCTACGGGCACCCTATGCGCTGCAGGGGACAAATTTAAGAATTTGAGAAAATGTTAAGGACAAAAAATAATGGTGGTTGGTCTTACATTTGACGCCATAAGGGGGACTTCGAGGCAGTTATGGGACTTTTTCTCAATCTATTTGGAGCGTTTTCAAAATTTTGTACGGGACCACCCTTAAGGTAAGGAGATAGCGAGTACACTATTAAATGTATTGGGGGAAATCTTTCATTTATGTGAATCTTTCATTCTCTTTCAGAAAGGTTCAGTGAATTAATTCTTTCTTTTCTTTCGCGTTCAAAATGTTTTAATCATTATTTTAAAAACGTAGACGTTTTTATAATCAGGGGTGTTCTGGAAATCGAAAACGCAAAACGCATGAATTTTGAAGTTCTTTTTAATACACCCTTCATCTAATTTTTTAATATTTTCTTATAGTATTCTGTTTAATGGAGAAATATTTGTATTGCATGGTATTTGTATTTCTTTTAGTACAAAAATCTTATTAAAAAAAACGACTTTTAAATTCTTGCGTTTTGCGTTTTCGATTTCCAGAACACCCCTGAATATGTAAATTAAAATTATTAATATTTTTTTTTTATGTTTAAGAGCTTTTTTAGAAATATTAACTGCCAGGCCCTCAAAGTGGACAAGAACATTTCTTTCGTATATTTGAATTGAAAACAAAAACAAATTTATGCAAACAGTTAGTATTATTATGTATGTACATTAGGGATATAACTTTTTAACAATTTTTTAAAATTCGCATAGCACAAACCGATAGGGCATTAAAAACTATTAGCGAACGTAAATTTATTTTTTCGCTAAGGTCAAAAAAGTTCACACACCAAGCGCGATGAAGTTTTGAAAAATTTAAATTTTCTTTTTGCTTAAGGGCACTGCTACACGTTCAATAAATATCGTGATATTTCTAGTATCACGATATTTATTGAACATGTAGCATGCAATATTGATGGATCGCGATCCATATCGCATAATAGCCTAATTTGATGTGATCCATCAATATGGATCGCGATCCAAATATCACAATATATATTGAACGTGTACCAGTGCCCTAAGAAAAATTAATAATAATATTTTGTTTATTTAAAACAAAAAATAGCTCAAGTATGAAATTGCATTAATATTTAGAGATGGTTAGAGATTTTTCGCAAACCAAAACGTATCTTTAACCTTTTTAACGAAAAAAATTAAAAAATAATAAAAAACATCGTATAAAATTATGATTATTCAATATTGCATTAAGAAAAAGGCCTCGAAATAATTTTAAATTATGTAAAATAATATTTTTGTTAGTTCAAGTCCGTGCTTTAAGTGTTCCAAATTTTTAAATAATTTTTGGAGAAAAATTACAAAAGATTATGATTTTCGTGGTTACTAGGACATGGTTGACCTCATGGTACTAAGCCAACAAATTAGTTATGCCCCTAATGTACTTATGTACATATGTAAAAATTCAAATTGGTAAATACAAATTTTTATTTCAATATACGACAAACAAACGGGAAAAAGCCTTAAGGTACGTTCAGACTAATGAAATATTTGGCGAAAATATTTGTTCTGATATTTGCTTCAAACTGTGTGAAACAAAAAAATATTTTGTTTAATGTTCAAACTAAGATCAAATATTTGACAATTTTTGTTTGATGAAACAGTTGGCAAACAGTGTTAAATAAAATAAATTAATTCATGTTTGACATGCGTTCAGACTAAAAGAAATATTTGCATCAAATATTTATTTAATGAAAGTGTTCAAAAATAAAAATATATTTCTCAAATAGTAAAAATGAGCGCAAAAGCTAATTTATTTTTTTTATTCTGTGGATCAGCATCTCTTATAGTGTTAGAACAGGAGAATGTAAAAGAAAAAAAAATGGAAACCACTGGGTAACCAGAACATGGCTAAAATTTGCGAAAGATTGCAAAGTTGGAAACAAACCCTAAAATATATTTGAAATTGCTAAATTGGTTAAAAAACCAAATGTCAAGAAAAAAACAAAAAAAATTTGCAAAAATAGCGAAAATTCGCGAAAAATTTAGATATTTCAAACAAGCCATAAAATTGATTAAAAGTCCCTAAAAGTATAAGGAATGGGGAAAATTCTGTAAAAATTGCTAAATTAGCGATAATTCGCAAAAATTTGCTAATAGCGGCATGATACCAAAGTTTAGTACTCATAATTATTAAAAATAGTTAAAGCTGCAAAAAATCACAGAAAGAAATCGCTTCTTATGCGAACATGGATAAAATTCGCAAAAATGGCAAACTTGGAAACAAACCCTAATATATATTTGAAATTTCTAAATTGGTTAAAAAACTAAATTTTGGGGAAAACAAAAAAAAATGTTGCAAAAATAGCGAAAATTCGCGAACCATTTTAATATTTGAAACAAGCCATAAAATTTATTAAAAGTGCCTAAAACTAAAAGGAATGGCAAAAATTCAATAAAAATTGCTAAGTTAGCGGTAATTCGCAAAAATTTGCTAATAGCGGCACGATAGCAAAGTCTAATAATTATAAAAAATCTTTAAAATTGTAAAGAATCCGAAAACTTACAGGAAAAATTGCTTCTATCCGGAACATGGCTAAAATTATTTGTCGTTGTTTGCTTTTATAATTTTTTTGTAATATCAAATAAATGTTTGCTCAAAAATGACTAAAATATTTGATTTTTTGTGTTCACTTTATGTTAAAAACATATTTGTCACATTGGACAAATATTTGTTTACCGGCAAATACTTTTATTTGCTCAAAATCAGCTGTTATTTTATTTGATACTCAAAAATATTTTGTGTTCCGACTACGTTAATGAAATATTTGATGTTTGCTTTCAAATATTTCATCAGTCTGAACGTACCTTTCCTTACAAATTAGACATTTAACAGAAAATAAAAGCAAACAGAAAGATGATACCGAAAGATGAAAGAAATGGAAAGAAAATACGGAAATACTTCATTCTTTCAGTTGGAAGAATCATACAGTTGAAGTAATTCATTCAAGAACGAGACAAGTCTAGTATTTAAGAAATAAAATGTTGGGGATAAAAAATAAATTTTTTACAATTGTGTTAAATTTTAAATTGTGTATTGGAGCACCCTTAAGGAGCGATGAAAGGGGGTATGTATTTTTCGAAAAAATGTTGTGTACAAAAAATTAATGGGGGTCGGTCCCAGATTTCATTCCTCTAGGACAAATTTCTGCGGCAGTTTGAAGATATTTTGTGGATTTTTTCACCAAATCCTTCAAATTTGTCCTCAATGAGTATATATTTTAAATACCGGTTAAAATCGGTGGAATAATTACCTTCCGATCTCCCTGGTGAATATTAAAATGATTAAACAAACATATAAAAAAAAGTATGAACCATATTTGTATGAATATTAAAAATTTTTAATGTTAATTTAAGCGTCTTGTTGATGCTGTCAAACTGCTTGTGTAGTTTATTTATTATCCTTTGATTTGATAGAGCGACTTACAGAAGAACAAAGCGGCGCTTGTTGGTGCCAGTGAATTTGGTTCGTTTTTAAACAAAAAATTATGAGATAAGAAATTCACTTTTAGATTTTGGGAAATATATTTTGATTTCCTATTGGGCCTTAAACACATTCGCTATTGGGTCTGTAAACGCTTTAAATATGCATTTTATTTTTATTAAAAAGACGTGTGTATCGAAGTAACACGCGATATTTAAAATTAAAAAATAACAAGTAAAAAAACTTTTGATACATGTGTGGAAGTTAAAAAAAGCAGTAAAACAGACATGTGGTAATAAAATAAAACCAATGAAAGGGAAATTGAATTATAATTGTAGAAAAATTACCTGAAATATGATAAAAATAACCACTTACCACAGGAGCTGCAGTTACAAAAAGTGAAATAATTACGTAAATAAATTAAAAATAAATGTATTTATAACTTTAATGCAAATTAGTTTACAACACACAGAAAATCATAACTAAATAGTATAGAATTTATGACTTATTATTGAAAAGGTAGCTAAATAAATAAATTCTTTTGAATATTTAAATAAATAAATTCACTTACCTTAATTAATTTTTAAAATTAAAATTATGACAATTCGTACCTGTAAATAGAACAAGTTAGTGAATTAAATAATAATTGGAATTCTCTTTTAAATTAAAGTTAAATTTATAACATTTTTATTTGTTGCATTTGGTTTCCAAAAAATATCTAGGTAAATAGTTATTTCTTAACATTTATCATGTTGGTTGTCTCGAATGCCAAAAATAAACAAAAAATACGCATAAATTTTTCAGTTCTATTTCCGTTTTGCCAAAAACAAAAAGCAAACGAACAAACAAACGGAAGTCTTTGTGCCGCCATTGAAAAATAGTGCAATAGCAAACATACGGACATGTTTGCAATACATGTATATAAAACTTGTTTAACATTTGTACACTGTAAGACAAGTAAATAAAATTTAGTATTGTTTACCTCAAGTATTTTCTGTATGCTACCCTGTATGCAAAATGCCTAACAAATGTTATCAATATAGAGTTATCAATATAGAATGTCAAACTTCAAACTCAAAAAATTTAGTCTTATTTTCGTTTCGCTCGTAGTTCCCCTAGCAATAGGATCTTCGCTTTGAAAAGACCGAATCTCCCTCGACCAAAGAGTGTCAACTTAAGGTCACAATACACGGCATGTTCTTTACATCTGACTGGCATACTTTTTTAAGTCACATGTAATTGTGCAGGTCAGACAAAATTTTTCAGTCACAAACGTGCATGATATTTGCTTCTGACATAGTCGCTGTTTTTTTTCGCATAGTCGTTGCAGAAACCAAAGTAATTTCGTTCTGCCGCCACAAAAATGTTTACTTGCGCCTCAAAAGATTTCAGAGGGCCAATTCCTGTTTTATAATAACGTGAAGTAAAAAAATAAATTAATTTTCGTTTTTATTGAAACTTATCACTCCAGCTTTTCATAAATACATATTAAGGTATTCTCGTTTATGCTACGAAAATAATGTTTCATGCAATTTATACATATTACGGTATTCATTCGATTAACCGTTAATCGGTTAACCGATTAATTACTTCCCGATTAACTGATCGGTTAATTTATAATTGGATATTTTTGATTAACGATTAAACCGATTAATTTCAGTCGATTAACCGATTAACCGATTCAGTGGTTCGGCTAGAGCATGCTAGCGGGACAATATTCATGACGTGATTTCCATTAACCACTGATAGCGTCTGGTAAGGACACAACCCCCCCCCCCCCCCCTCCAGGTAGCGAATTCCAAAAATTAATTTGTTTATCACCTCATAAAGGTATCTTATCAGGGGGTCAAAGTAACCCTTTATAATAGAGGTCATTTTCATTTGCAAATCAGTTGCATTTTAAGCACACTTGTGGTAACATATTTTCAAATTTGTAGCAAAGTGAAACGATTTTTTTGTGATGGAAAATTCCGTTGAATAAAAAATATGTAAACCTTTGGTGTAATATCAATTTGTAAATGTATAGATAAATCCAGCAAATTTTAAATCAATTGTTAACTTTAAAGATTAGCAACTTTTTTTATCCACATATAGCCACCTAGATTTTTTTATATGTAATACCTACAACATTCAGAAACAGATTGATATATATTATAGACCCCGTCAAGGCCCTCAAGTAAAATGAGTTTATTTTTGCCAGAACAAGTCGCACACTGCTTTGTCCCCATATAACGAAGGGACAAAAAGAGAAGGAGTTCTCATATATTTTTTGAAATTCGGTACAGTAGCATAAAATATCTTAGTTAAGAAAAATACGAATTTTTGGAGAAATCGGTCCAAGGACACGCCTACCTCCCATGTGTCCTGAAAATGAAAAATTTAATTTTAGCTTCAATAATGCCCATTAAGCTACAAAAAGTGGTCATGCTGATAAACATACAACTAGCAACGTGTGTGTAAATTTTCATTTAAATTAAACTAAGGACTCAAGGTCCTGCCATATATCCTTTTTCTTAAAAACGCTATAAAACCTACAAAAATTGTCCGATCACAATAAAATTTGGTACGTAAATTGATATTTGTAAGCTACATATTTATGCCAAAAAATCGGATTATTGATGTGAAAAATACAAAAAACATAATTTATTGAAAAATGGGTTGAAACGATTAAGTATTACAGTACACATTTTTCAACTTTTTTTTTCTTAAAATAGCTTAAGATGACTGGAATATACATAAACAATTGAAATAAGTGAAGAAATAATTTTGTCCCGCTAGCTTGTACTAGTCGAGACACTGTGCGATGTAGCGAAATTTTTAAATTTTTGTTGTATAAGAACATATTTCTTTGTGTTTTTAATTATTTGTTTCGTCTCATATGCAAAAGGTATGTGCTTAGAAAATATTTTTTTATAAAAAAAGAAGCTGTTCAGTGATCTTCAGTTTAAATAAGCGTTTGCTGTCGACAGCTTTTTGTTTCACGTACTTTTTATATGTATGTGTTTAGTTATTTGTTTCTTCTCATATCAATCTTTTGACAGAATTAACCGTAACAATAAGAAGTGTTTAAAATTTAAAAAAAAAAATTAAAACAGGACTCGAATGGCACAATGGACCCCAATAAAAAAATTTCTTACTTTGCGAAGCACTAATGGCACATTTTAAAAAGTATTTTTGCGCTACGCAATAAGACATACAGAGATGCTGTAAGGTAAGCGAACGAATTCTTAATAAAATAAAAAATATATATACAATTTGAATAGCCACGAAGATTCCCTTACAGCGAAGCAGGTTTGTAAGGGAGCATATGAAAGAATAATGGTAACAAAAAATTCAGTGTGCAAAACTGATCGGTTCATTCACCGATTTTTATATGCGCTGAATGAAGTGCCTTCTGTGTAAAAAAAGGAATTGCTTCAAAGTGGAAACTCGCCATATACAATTCATGTCTTCCGTAAGCGATATGAAAAGCGAAACTTTTACGTTACTCCCTTACAAACCTGCTTCGTTGGAAGCTCAATTTTTTATTGGGACGATTTTATATGTTTAGAGAAATCCAGGAAAAGGACTAAGAAATTAGATATTCTGTATTATGGGATGATTTCGATTTCTTCAACATCTACGATAAGTGAAAGAATTTTTTCCAAGTCAAGTTTTATCAAAACTAAAGAAAAGAATCGCTTAAATCCTTAACAATTGAACCTAATTATTTTTCTAAAAGATTATTTGATAAGGTCTTCTTAAGCTATTGAAATTACTAATCAAATTATCTCGCAGTTTATTTTTTATTTACTACATAATATTTATGTATTAATTAAAAATATGTATTACATATTTATAAATAATTTTTTTGTTAGCACGTTTTAGTTTAAGAAATGTTATTTTTGTTATTTCATTGCTTTTTTTTCTTATAAGCTCTATATAATAAATAATTTATGCATTTTTATAGATTGAAATTACTTAATTTATAAAAAAAACTCTATTAATCGGTTAACCGATTAATAACAAAACTAGCCGATTAAACCAACACCTCGGGTAATTAATCGAGCGATTAACCGATTAAAGCATAAGCCTGATTAAATGAATACCCTAGTACATATGAAACTTTTGTAACTAAATTATCCAAATTTAAAATCCACTTCAAAATACAATAATTAAAAAAAAATAAAAACTTATTTAAGTCAACATTCCAAATATATCTTGTCTGTTTTTAAGTTGCTTTTTTTGCTTCATTAAAATAGCTATTTGTTTGCGTCTTAGGAGGTTTGCTATTTTTAATTTTTATAAGTTTTTTGACATACTCCATCCACTTTGTCCTTCATCTTTCTTGTTGGTATACATATTTAACACTAGCACCTGAAGCTTTACCTGCAAAAATTGCATCGCTTCAAGTGACAACATTTGGTGAAGTTTATTAACTACGAGGGCGGACCAATAATTCCGTAACTTTTTGAATGAAATACAGTTTTTTTTTACAAAAAAAAATTTATTATTCAACATAATCTGCTTTTAGCTAAATACACTTAGTCCAACGTTACTCCAATTTGTGTATTGCTTCCAAAAAAATGAGATTTTTCAAGGTCCATAAAAAAAGCATTTGTTTGACCAATAATTTCATCGTTGGAGCTAAATCTTTTTCCACCGAGCCATTTCTTTAGGTTCGAAAAACTCATTCCAATTGCGGATAAACAACTCCAAACAATCCTTTGAAGTTGTCACACGATTACGTTTATGATCAATTGAGAGCAAACGCGGCACGCATCTTGCAGACAGCTTTCTTAAACCCAGCTGATCATTTAAAATCGAAAGCACACTGCCATATGAAATGCCTATGGCATCAAAAATCTCACGCACTTTTACTCTTCGATCGGCCAACACCATATCGTGAATTTTTTCAACATTTTCGGGTGTAGTGACTCCAATTGGCCGTCCAGAACCTTAAGCGTCGTTTGTACTTGTGCGACCACAACGAAAGTCAGTAAACCACTTTTTTACCTTTGAAATCGATGGTGCCGGGTCCCCATAGTATTTATCAAGCTTTTCCTTGGTTTGATTGACGGTTTTTTTCGCAAAAAATAATGACCTTGATACTGCCAAACTGCCGACAAAAAACCAAATACTGCTGTTGGAAATAGTGCACTTTTCCACTAGATGCAATTTAAAAAATCTTTGCAGTATTTGGTTTTTTGTCGGCGGTTTGGCAGTATCAAAGTCATCAATCATTTTGCCCACACACCACACATTCCTTGTATTCGACAAAGGCATATCTATTTTAAAAAAATATTACCCAATATTTCTTGGACTACTTTATGATAATTTCAACTTACCGGAGCAATAAAACTTCAGATTAACAAAATATTTTAATTAAAAAGACGGGACTTCTTGTAATAATTACATATGTTATTGTTATGTATGACTGGTAAGTAACTATTATTTTATTTGTAAAACATTTTCTAAATCCAATTATTTAAAGTTTAAAGCAATGCAAACCTAGTTCACACCTTATAGTATTATACATTTCATACAATGTGTACAAAGCTTTAAAAGGGTATAACTCGAGAACGGTGAGAGAAAATTCATTTTTTTTTTTGCTAATTTATTTAAAACTTCATAATCTTTTAAACTGCATCATTAGTTTTTTTAGTCTTAATACAAATTTTAAAAGTTATAAAGCATTTTTTTCATATTTGCTGAAAATTTACGAAAAACTGATATATAATGTATCAAAATGTAGAAAATCCCTTACAAAACTTATTATTTATGCACATAAAATTAAAGATCGGAAAATTTTCTTTAAGAATATTGACTCAGAAGCTGAAGAAATATCTATTTTTTTTACCAATTTTCAACCGAAATTTAAAAAAACCCAAAAAGGTCGATTTTTGGTACAAAATCAATTTGCGCGACCTTTAAACCACCTCCGAAAAATCGGAAAAAAATCTCAAAAATTCTTAGCCTGATGAGTATTCAAATTAAGAATGATCCCCAAAATTTTTTTTTTAATGGGACACACTAATGTACATGTGGCACCCTGTCGCTATCGATTATTGATTACCAAATATCTTCAATAACCGGTAGCTGTACAATAATGGCAGGCAGACGCTTGCTTGCATTTTTATGTATCCGCCATTCCGATTTTAGCTTTCGTCTGGGTGACTTGATTAAAACAAATAGTGCCTTTAATTTTGTATTATAATAGAATTATAAGTTTGAGTTAATAAATAAAATAATTTAATATTAAAACCAACGATCGATTTATTAATATTAAATAAGCCATATTGGTGACCCCGCAAACTGAACAATGGCAACTAACAATTTGTCAACGGCATCAACTGTTCCAATTGACGACATCGATCAAAACTCACCGCCGCAAAGATCCAACAATACTGTGTCAGCCATTTACGCCCGATTACCATTCCCGGAAATTTGCAACTCAAACATCGAAGCCTGGTTCATATCTATGGAGTTTTGGTTTAGTGCGTCGGGCATAACCTCTGATAAACAAAAAGCCGCCACTGTTCTTGCAGCATTGAAACCCGAAACAATTGCTCAGTTAACTGACATAACCTCAACCTTGCCATCGTCTGATCGATTCGAGTATGTCAAACGTCGCATCATTGACCATTTTGCTGATAGCGAACAGCGACGTCTCAACAGACTTTTATCAGAGATGCCCCTTGGTGATAGGAAGCCCTCAGAATTATTTTTTGAAATGCGCCGTGTAGCAGGTACTGCTGTAGGGGAAGCAGCACTTAAGGGCCTATGGACAAAAAGATTGCCAACATTTGTACAGCCGGTAGTAGCAGCATCAACAGGTACGGCAGCAGAATTCACCAAAATAGCTGACTCTATCATGGATTCTGTATCACCGTCTCAAGTCTGCAAAGTTGGTAGAGAGCCTGCAAGTGAAGTTAACGAACTTCGTACTGCTATAAATGAGTTAAGTAAAAAATTTGAACAATTTACCACACGCTCACGTTCTCCTTCCCGCAGACCAACCGTAACTCGTTATCGTTCTCAATACCGCCGATTGTCAAACGACAGAGACACCAACACAAATATTGATGAATGCTGGTACCACAAAAAGTACGGACGTGATGCACGAAAGTGTCGCAGCCCATGCCGTCATAAGCAGGGGCCAGCACACGCCGCAACTCGTTCATCGAAGTGACTCGTTAGGCCGGTGGAGGATTCTAGCGAAAATCCTCACACTGAGTGCCAAATTTTTCGCCTTCAAGTAACAGACATTTACACTCAAAAGAATTTTTTAGTTGATAGTGGTGACGACGTCTCAGTGTTACCACTTTCTTCAAGAACGCAAGATATTCGTCCTACAAACATAACACTTTTTGCAGCGAATGGTTCGTCAATTAAAGTAATTGGTGAACAACATGTGAGGTTAGATCTAGGATTAAAACGAAATTTTTGTTGGTCATTCGTAGTTGCTGATGTGACGACGCCAATAATTGGGTCAGACTTCATCAAACATCATGATTTGTTAATCGATTTACGCCGTAATAAATTAATAGACAACGTCACCGGACACGATTCACAGCTAAAATTGCCATCGAGTACGGAGGTTGCCGCCATCGAGACTTTCAGCTCAGTCAACCCGTTCGCAAATCTTTTGCACGAATTCAACGACATCACGGTACTTGCGCCTTATGGTTCGAAAACGAAATCGTCAATTTTTCATCGAATCGAAACAACTGGTCAGCCTACATTTTGCCGTCCTCGACGATTGCCACCTGAGAAGCTGTCTGCAGCTAAAAAGGAATTTGATTTTCTCACTGAGGTTGGAATATGTCAGCCCTCTAAAAGCAATTGGAGCAGTCCCTTGCATCTTGTTAAGAAAAGTGATGGTACGTGGAGACCTTGCGGCGATTACCGCGCACTAAATGCACAAACTGTGCCGGATCGCTACCCGTTACCATACTTAACTGACTTCACGATCAATTTACAAGGTAAGAAGTATTTTTCAAAATTAGACCTGCAAAAAGCATTTCATCAAATACCAATACACCCTGACGACGTACCGAAAACGGCAATAAGTACCCCCTTCGGATTATTTGAGTTCAACTATATGACTTTCGGCCTACGTAACGCTGCGCAGACTTTTCAACGACTTATAAATGAAGTCTTCAGAGGTCTCAATTTTGTATTCCCGTATATTGACGACATATTTATAGCATCCGCCACTTTAGAACAACACCTCCAAGACCTTCGTGTAGTATTTCAACGACTTCGTGAGAATTTCTTGGCCATAAACATCAACAAATGTGAGTTTGGCAAATTAGAAATAGTTTTCCTTGGACACCTTGTAACTCCCGAAGGCATTCGACCGTCGCCCGAGAAAGTCGCCGTAATCAAGGAATACAAAAAACCCGTTAATGCGCAAGAACTAAAAAGATTCATAGGAATGATGAACTTTTATAGAAAGTTCCTGCCAAATTCTATTCGTTACCAAGGAGTTTTACAACAAATGATTAGCGGTAACAAGAAGAACGACACAACCCCATTAGCTTGGACACCTTATACTGAAGCAGCATTCGAACAATGTAAAACCGAATTGTCTGAAGCCACTTTATTAGCTCATCCCATACCTGGTGCTGAATTATGCATTTATGTTGACGCATCCGACACTGCCGTAGGCGCAGCACTCCATCAAAAAGTTAATTACGTCATGCAGCCGTTAGCCTTTTATTCTAAAAAGCTGACATCGACGCAGCAGAAGTATTCTACTTATGACCGAGAGCTGTGTGCCATCTATCAAGCTGTCTGCCATTTTCGTTATGCCATAGAAGGTCGATCATGCTACATACTTACAGATCATCGTCCATTAATTTTTGCCTTCAAGCAAAAAATGGAAAAAGCATCACCACGTCGTCTAAGGCAACTGGACTTTATAAGTCAGTTTACCACTGACATACGTCACATTCCTGGAAGAGACAATGCAACAGCTGATGCTCTATCTAGAATCCAGTCTGTCCAACAAATTATAAACTACTCAGATTTAGTCACTGCACAGAAAAATGATGAAGAATTACAAGGCCTTCTCCAAAAGCAAGGTACGTCAACTAATTCACTAATATTAAAACACATGCATATTTTAGGATGTGATGAACAAATTGTGTGCGATACATCAACTTCACATATTCGACCTTACGTCCCCAAAAATTTTCGGCTCAAAATTTTAAATTCGTTACACAACCTAGCTCATCCTGGTGTACGTGCAACAACTCTACTAGTGAAATCAAAATTTTGTTGGCCAGGTATGAAAAAAGAGATTTCTAATTTTGTTAAAACTTGCTTGCCCTGTCAGCGATCGAAAACGCAGCGTCACACTCAAACAACACCCGTTATGTACGAGCCACCACAGGAACGTTTTTCGCATATTAATATTGACATCGTCGGTCCCTTTCCTTTGTGTGAAGGACAGCGATATTGTTTGACTATTATCGACAGATTTACACGATGGCCGGAGGCGATTCCGATGCCCGACATGTCTGCTGAGACGACAGCAAAAGCTTTAGTGACTCATTGGATTTCGAGATTTGGAGTCCCAAAGCGTATAACGTCCGATAGAGGCAGACAATTTGAATCCTTGGTTTTTTCTGAGCTGATGCAAACAATTGGTGCAACTCACTTGCGAACAACGTCATACCACCCGCAAGCGAATGGTTTGATTGAAAGGTGGCACAGAACGTTAAAGTCAGCCATCTTATGTCACGACTCATCGAAATGGGTTTACCATCTTCCAACAATTCTTCTTGGCCTTCGAGTGGTGTATAAACCTGATATACATGCATCTCCAGCAGAACTGGTTTATGGCACAACCTTAAAAGTTCCAGGAGATTTTTTCTTCAAAAACAACTACACCGAAGCCACTAGCGATTTCGTCAAAGAATTTCGAAACTCCTTTTTAAATCTAAGGCCAACGCAGACGGCACACCATTCTACAAAATCAATGTTTATTTCAAAAGATCTCCATACATCAACCCATGTTTTCGTCAGAAACGACTCAATTCGTCCATCGCTCACACATCCATACGACGGTCCGTATCAAGTATTGAAACGCTTTCCTAAATATTTTACGATAATCTTGCGCAATCGGAAAACAAATATTAGTATCGACCGCTTAAAACCTTGTTTTTTGCCATCATCCGAAACAGCCAGTCCAGATATAACAACAAACACATCTTTACCTACATTACTTGGTTTCTCCACACGTATTGATAATCCAACTTTTGAACCTGCAATTCAATGTGATCGAAATCCAACCACAGAAGCTTCCAGTTCACAGAACATTAAAACACCAGAGGCGAATCCCAAAGCAACGACCAGAGGAAGACGAATAAAACTTCCAGTAAGGTTTAGATAACCTTTTACCAGCGAGGGGAGTAATGTGGCACCCTGTCGCTATCGATTATTGATTACCAAATATCTTCAATAACCGGTAGCTGTACAATAATGGCAGGCAGACGCTTGCTTGCATTTTTATGTATCCGCCATTCCGATTTTAGCTTTCGTCTGGGTGACTTGATTAAAACAAATAGTGCCTTTAATTTTGTATTATAATAGAATTATAAGTTTGAGTTAATAAATAAAATAATTTAATATTAAAACCAACGATCGATTTATTAATATTAAATAAGCCATATACATAAGAATGTGTATTATTTGTTTTTAATTTGAAAATAAAGAATTAAAATGTTGAAAATAAATAAAACACAATTGTTATATTTTGTTATCTTAATTGCAGAGCTGCCAGATAAATTTGTGAAAAAATCGTTAATGTCCTAAGAAAAAATAAAAAAAAAATCGTCAATTTTGTTTTAAAAAATCGGAAAGTTAAAATTAATTTTGACAAATTTAGTTCGATTATAATTAAAATTTAGTCAAAAAACAAAGTTAAAGTTCATTAGTATTTTATACATATTTTATGCACACATAGTTAAGCTTGAGGTCTATTTTTATAAAATTAATTATTTTACTCTTACTTTAATCCGATAGCAATTTAAAATTTCAGATTGTTATTTTGCCTGAAGAATTCACACAAAGGCGTGCCAAAAAAAAAAAAATGGGGTAAAGTTTGAAAGAAATAAAAATTAAAAAGTTTTCCTTCGACATTTTGCTTTTCCCGATAATTTTTTTAGGGAACAGACAAACAATGTTGAGGACAATTTTCACAAAAGGGATAAATATAAAAATTTAAGTTGCCTTGTTTCTAAAGATATTTTTTTCTGTGGTGCCTAATACACAAATATATAAAAATATTTAAAATTTTTTTATTTCGAAAACTGAATAATATCGTCACTATAAAAAATCAGCAAATGTGCGCTTTGCCAATTTCGGAACAAAAAATCGTCAAAATTACGATAAATCGTCAAATCTGGCAGCACTATTTTTATTATATCTATTTCTTTCGTTGACGTTTCGCCTGCATTTGACACTTAATTACTGGAAGTATTCCAGTTAAAACAGAATCTGTGTTGTCTGTTCTCGCATTCAAATACAGAAACACTTTTTTCTCACAAATCGAGAAATGATGGAATTTTTTGTTTCACACTTCATTTGAGCAATTTTGCGATGCGAGAAATACAGAAACGAGCTACAGATGTTAAAAACGTGTCGTGTACGGCTACTTTTATCAACAGCTGTACTAATCGGAATTTTTTTCCCCCAAGGGGAAGAACTTTCTGCGACAGCAAACCCTTATAACAACAACACTCTTTAAAAAAGCTACTTTACACAATCACACAAGCCTTACGTATTTTGTAGCAAATACAACCCTGTCATTATGAGTTGTTATTATTTTTTGAAAGTTTTCAAACAATAATTATATCAAGGATGCATTTTCGACAAAGTACGTTAGACTTTTGTGATAGTGTAAAGTACCTTAAAGTCGTTTTTTTTTTATTAGATTAGAGAACATAAGTTATGTGATACATTAATCTAGATTACCGGAATGTGCATGCCTAACAATATTTACAATTCCAAGGCTGAGTTGATACGATCTTTTACCTTAGCACAAGCCTGTTGCCAATTTTAATATGGTTGGGTTCAGTGTGTCCATCTTGGCATTTTTTGCACCTAAATTTAGCATTAAAAATTTCTAATTATCTGCAAAATTTTCATTTAGCAATTGGCATTTTATTTAGCATTTTTGGAAAATGTTTTTAGCTTTTTAGCATTATTTTTTTTTTTTAAATTTGGACAAGTAGTTTTATTGAATTTACTACAAAAAATTTAACATTTTTTATTTTTTCGAATTTATTCTATGCATTACATTCTGGTAGTGTCTAATAATTGTAAAGTTTTCTGTACATACAATAAACTTCATTGCTATACAAAGAATAACGAAGGTAAAATGTAACAAGAAGATACAAGATAATAGTCTGGTAGTGTATAAAGTCATTCCTAAAAAATTGAAGGAATAGAACTATTACAAAAAAAAAAGCTTTATAAAAATACATAACTGAAATTTAACTCATAGAATAAATTCAACAAAAATAAAAAATGTTGAATATAATAAAGTAACTTGAAAAAGAACTAATTCCCAGATTTTAATTTTTAAAAAAATTTATTAAATTATAATAAATTTTGACTAAAAATAGTTGTACCAGAAATGAAATTTTGTATGAAAAGGGATAATTCTTATATTAAGAAACATCTTACATGTCTTGTTAAAAAAACCCCATATTCTGGGAATATTAGAAATGCCCTTATCATGTCAATTGTAAATATTATTTGCCCTTTGATATTACGATATAAAAGTATAAGGAAATTTCACTTTGTATTTAGATAAAAATTCAATGGTGAAAATGTTTGAAAAAACTGTTTGCTCTAAACTGCTGAAAAAATAATTATTTTAAATAAACTATAAAAAAACTATAAAATTATCTAAAAAAAATTTGTATATCATGGAAATAAATCGTTTAAATTTTGAATATAACGGGTGGTTAAATTTTAAGGGTCGATGTTGAATGTAAACGTCAAAGTTTTCTTTCTGCATTTCATTTGACATTTCTCAATTTCAGACTAACACAATTTTAAACCATGGAAATATACACAATCGAGGAACGCGTTAAAGTTATTCACGCTTATTATGAAAATGGGCGTTCAAATCAAAATGCATATCGTCAATTTTCGAAGAAAATCCTCTTCAGTGATGAGGCACATTTTTACCTCAGTGTATTCGTCAATAAGCAGAATTGCCGCATTTGGGCGAATGATAATCCAAGAGTGATTGTCGAAAAACCAATGCACCCACAATGGGTGACTGTTTGTAGCGGTTTACGCGCTGGCGGCATCATCGGGCCGTTTTTTTTTCCAAAATGAGGCCGACCATGCAGTTACTGTGAATGGTGTTCGCTATCGTGAGATGATAACAATCTTTTTATGGCCCTAATTAAAAGATATGGATGTGGACGATATGTGGTTTCAACAAGACGGTGCCAAATGCCACACAGCCAACGAAACAATTGCTCTTTTGCGCGACAAATTCAATGGCCGTGTTGTCTCACGTGGTGGCGATGTTAATTGGCCCCCAAGATCATGTGTTTTAACACATTATTTGAAAGAAAAGGTGTACGTCGATAAGCCAGCAACAATTCAAGAGCTAAAGGATGAGATAATTCGGCACATAAACGGCATAGAACCTCAATTATGCCACAGCGTCATCGAAAATTTGGACCATCGGATGGAGGTGTGCCGCCGAGATCGAGGCGGCTATTTGGCCGATATTTTGTTCCATACATAATTGAACCATACCGATATTATCGTAATAAAAAGAAATGACAATAATTTCCTAAATTATTTGTGTTTTATTCAAAATCAACATCGGCCCTTAAAATTTACCCACCCTTTATCAGAGGTTTAAAATATAATCTCAACTACCTGTGCTTCATATTTATATGTAGGTATCAGATGCTTTACCAAAATGTAGCCACTTATTAAAATATTACCATTTGTTTCCATTTCGTTACAAATTTAGTCACTGAAATGTTTTTAGTTTCGAATAAAATGTCATACTGGTGATAAATTTTTAACAAAAATTTTTAAAATTTGTTAGCATTTTTTAGACCTGGCCAAACTGTACGCAAAGAAAAAACATGTTTAAAAATGGTCACCTCCAACAAAACTATTTAAAAAAATTTTTTTAAACATATTATGTTTAATTTAACCATATTTTTGTCACCGGCAACCATATTATTGTTAAATTGGTCCTCCATCAAGAAGCCACAACCATATTATGGTTTTCTTTAAAAATCTTTTGGTTTAATATGACAATAATTTGTTTTTCAATTAACAATAGTATTTTTCTTTTTTTTAGATCAACATGCTATGGTTGAAAACCAACCATGCTATTATAAGTGTTAAACATATTTTAGTTATTATTAACCAAAACGTGTTTGGAGGCAACCATAATATGGTTGTTGCTTCTTGATGGAGGACAAATTCAACCATAATATGTTTGTCGGTGACAAAAGTACGATTAAATTAAACATAATTTGTTTAACATTTTTGTTGTAAAATAGTTTTGTTGGAGGTGACCATATATAAACATGTTTTTTCTCTGGGTGTGGTTGGGATTTACTTACGTAGTGCTGTCCTTTTCGAATATATTGGATGTATCCCTCAACCTTTTTCTGTTTCTGTCCAGTTCCAGTAAGCGTTCATCATCATCAGACGAATCATGGAACCATAAAGGCATGTTCTGAAAATCGTAGAACGCTAAACATTTGCGATTCTGACTTGAAATCGAATAATGAGGTGTTCTGTAAAACGCAATCGCAAGAAGTTTGGCGACTTCAAATTGCAACAGTGTGCTGAAGGAAACTAGAATACTTGTAAGAAGCGATGGCAGATCGCAAGCAAAACGCACGAGTTTCAGAACACCATAAAATATATCTGGCGATTTGCGTTTTCAAATCGAGCGATTGTCATAACATTGCTGATAATTCCGTCGTGGTTTAAGTTTTTTTGCTCGTAAGCTAAAAGTTTTATTTAAAGTTCCAGCTGATGGAAATGTGCTACAGTGAATAAACCAAATCAGTAATACTCACAATAGTGCTTTTTTTTACCGATTGTGCACCATAATCACAAGTGCTTTTTTGACTACATTCGAAAAATCGAATTTAGTTCAAAAGTCCCCGTTCATATTATGAAACATTTGCTCCGAAAGATTTGAGTTGAAAAGGGAAAGACTTATGGAAAAGTGTACTTTGTTTTGTGTACAAGCAGGACTTGCGAGTTTGTTATTAGAAAAAAGAAAAAGAAGATAGAGATAATGCATACAAAATACCTAAATGCTGCAAAACAAAAGTTTCATTCACAGAAAAAATTTTCAGTGGCCTTTTATCAATTAGAAAAGTTAGAATCTGGGAATTATTTCTTTTCATAAGCTTCTTTATTATATTCAACATTTTTTATTTTTCGAATTTATTCTATGAGCTAAACTTCAGTGATGTATTTTATAAAGCTTTTTGTAATAGTTCTATTCCTTAAATTTTTTGGAATGACTTTATACACTACCAGACTATTATCTTACATTAAATTTATAAAGTATCACTATCCAGTGTGACACAAAGAATACTGACGAAGGCCGTAGCGGGCCAGAAAATTCATTATATTCTGCTGTTGTCTAATAATTGTAAATTTTTCTGTATATACTTCATTGCTATTCAACGGAAAGCTAAGGTAAAATGTAACAGGAAGATACAAGACAATAGTCTGGTAGTGTATTAAGTCATTCCTAAAAAATTAAGGAATAGAACTATTACAAAAAGCTTTATAAAATACATCACTGAAGTTTAGCTCATAGAATAAATTCGAAAAATAAAAAATGTTGAATTAGAAAAATTGTTTGAAAAATATTTCAATTTAATTTACGTGATAATTGAATCAGTTATTTTTTTAGTTGAAAAAAAAAATTAAAAATATAATTTTGAGTTAATAAACATTTTGTTTGTTTTGAAATTAATTTTGAATTAAAATATTAATTAAATAACAAAAAATCGTAATTGATTTTTCGCTTAAAATAAAATAATTTAAGCCTGTAGAATTGTTGTTGGGAATTGTCAAAGCCGTATTGGCTATAATTAATTAAATCAATTAACAGATTGTTTGAAATTAAAAAGTTTTTTGATCATTTTTTATTTAAAATTAAAAATATAATTTATTGAAAAAAAAACACAATTTTTATTTATCAATATAATCATTTTGGTAAGAGGTGCAAAATCAACAAATTGTTTGCTTGTATATATGAATTTGGTGATTAGAAACAATTTTTAATTTTTTCTGTGTTGTATGGACACGAGAAAGAGAATTGAAGAAGGTTTTTGCAGCAAATGTTTGATGATATGGACGAGGACAAGAAGGCTCATAAATGATTTCTCAAATCACTTACAGTGTTTGAAGGGCGTTCTAAGGACTACAGCAATAAAAGGGACTCCCAAACCAAAAGCCTTTCTTACCATTCTTTAATTCTGTTTGGTGTCACGATTTGGTCCCGTTGAGAACCAATGATCTCGATTACTTTTGACCATGTGGTGCCTACATAATGCACATGCATTTAAATATACATTTTTGGCTGACTCCTAAATAGCCTGCCAACTTTTTTTTACTTTGCTTATTCTCGCTACTAGTTCTGATTTTTTGTAGGCATTTTGTATTTTTGCTTTTTAGCCTACAAATTGAAAAACATAACTGGCTTTTAGCCAACTCCGACGAGCACTCTATTTAATGGGAAAAAGTAACGAACTAACTTGAAAATCATAAAACAAAAACATGTATAAATTGACTTAAATAAAGTCAAATTTATGTTTAAGGACGAGGCAAATATGTATGTTGTTTTGAGAAAAAAATGGCATAACAAATATTGAGAACAAAAGTTCATTTACCAGGTTATAAAGTTGAAATAGAATGTACATAATACAATTTTTAGATATTTAAAAGATTTAAAGTAAATTGAAGGAAATTCAGTACTTTTGTTTATATAAAAAGTTTTATTACCAATTGGAAAAAATGTATCCTGTAGTTGTTATTTTAAGAAAAATTTTTAAAAAATTAGGTATATCTTGTCAAATATTTCATTACACTATGATGGAAATAATCGAAATATATTACAATATCTTTGGGACTCACTTTTGCTTTCTGCACCACTTAATGAGATTTCCTTTCCAAGTCTGCAGATATACTATATTCTCGAGACAATATCGAAAATAGTTGTCTCCTGCTGAGGGAGCTAAAGGAGGTATTCACAGTAAGGCTTTTTTAGGTACCAGGTGGATGGTAATGAGGTGGCGGACGAACTCGCGAGATAATTCGGGTCTGGGCTTAGTGCTTAGAGAAGGAACGGGGGGGTTAAGCCACCCTTATGTCACTTCTATCGGGAAAAATTCCATGATGCCGTTAACCGGTCCTGGAGGAAAATAATAAATTGCAAGGTGCCCAGGGCATTATGTCCCGGATTGAGCGCATTGGCAGGGGGTTCTTGACGGGTCATTGTTCTGTTAGGGCTTTTACGAGCCAATGGGACAATACTATACCGGACATCTGCAGGTTATGCGACGATTCTGAGGAGCAAGAGACGATTGAGCATGTACTGTGCCACTGTCCCAGGATCTGTGCCACTGCAGGGTCTCAGGCAGAAATGGCTAGGAGATAGATTTCACGACGAACTCGGTTGTACCGCTGGATATAATCCAGTCGATCTACTAGGGGTTTTCAGGAAAATATGACGGTTGTTTCTTATGAGGGGACTGTAGTGCAGTTTTTGTTCTATGTGGTATCTATTAACAATCTTAAATCTGTCTGTCATCTCCTTTCTTCTTTTCTTCCTCTCTTCTCTCTTTCTTCTTCCTCTATGTTGAAGGGATTTACAGTATACCGCATTGGTCTCCGAGTGGAGGTTTGCCCTTGGGCGCACAACTCTTTCTATTCGAACCTAACCTGTCTCCTGCTACGTCAGCTCTAAGACTAAGGAAGTTCGATAGATTTTTATTTTTATTTGTTTTACCGATTTTAATTTCTATTTAAAGACTAATGCCCGTTTTAGCAATTTACCAATAGCTAAATGTAGAATTTTATCGGCCGTAAAAAAAGTGTTCCATTATTACAACTTTAGTTAAAACTACCAGGTAGGACGAACCTTCCTTTACTTAGCCGCTCATTTCAGAACACTTTTATATATACGCCCGATAAAATCCTACCTTTAGCTACCGGTAGGTTTTGAAAACGGGCGTAATGCTCCTTGAAATCAGTTATTTTTGATTTATGGCCATTAAGACGCAGAGATAACAATTACAAAATTAATTTTTTTTAAAGCTGATTTTTCCATAAAGTAAATTTTCGGACCCTTTTATTAATAGTCCACTCATAGAAAAAAATATCTCAAGAAAAGTTTTAACAGCCCCAGATTGTTAAAAATAAAATTTTAGGTCATCAAACTTTTTATTTGATTCAATGAAAAAATGTGTCAAAATTGTACTTTGCAAAATAGCACACAAAAAACATATTAACTAATGAAATAATTATATATTTCTTCATATTCGATAAAAAAAAAAAAAAAATTTGAATCAAAGTAAAGACAGTATTTTTACAGCTCTTGTTCATTTTTAAATAACTCCGATATCGTTGCAAACACGCCTTCAGTGTTTGTAATTCTCATTCGCTTTACAGTTTTATTTGTATAATATTTTTAGCTGTTCTTAAGTCTTTGTAAAGAGGTTTTCTACTACGCAACCAGCGAAATGCCCACAGAAAAGATTCGATAAACATTTTGTGTGATTTATTTTACATTTCTAAAAATGTATTTTAACAAATCACGTAAACATTTTGTTAAAAAAAAATAATTTTGGGCAACAACTTTTTTTCTGACTTAATAAACTTGGCTGTTGACTAAAAATTCAATAACAATGCCTACAAACTTTTTTATCCATACCTCAAAAATCGCCATCCAGAAAATTAAAAATTTTTTTTTTAATCAAATATGCGATTTTCGTATTCAAATATGATTTTTTTTTTCTGTGACTTGCAAACTACGATATGTTAATAGAACCAAATTATAAGAAAATCGATATAAACAGTTTTTTTTAAGTGAACTGCCAAGTAATATAGAGAGTTTGGCAGGAGTTTAAATATTTGACTGGAAATTGGGTTTACTTACCGAGTTTTGAACGAGATTGATAATGGCTCAGGGAGGCATTTTAAAAAACATGGCGTCTTTAACAGATTTTTTTTTAACATAGCGGTGTTTGCAAGTGGACTACTACTCATATGAATTATTGGCCACCTAGGTCTAGTCTCAGAAAAATCCAACAAGAAAGAGTACTATATTCGGTCGAGACAATTCTTTAATACCCTTCACCTACTAACACACGTAATCAAACATAATTAAAACAAGTAGGATTGCTATATTCGGCTAAATCCTTCCGAATCCTATATACCCTTCATGTTAATGCGATATTAACAGAAAATTATATACATAAATACTGCCCACTTTTTTTTCAGATGTCTTGCATGAGTATCGAAGCAAATTGTACTAAATTGGTAACGTTTACCCTTACTGATCTATTTTGTATTTGTATAGGAGGGGCCACGCCCACTAATCCAATTACATCCAGTTTTTAACGGATTTCTTGTATTGACAACATTGATATGTGTACCGAATACGAAAAATATTTTTCCTATCGTTCTCCAGATATAAAGAAATTTACTTTGCTCCACGCCCTTTTCTCTAATCCCGCCGACTGTTTGCTAGATGTCATGCATTGGCACAGAAGCTATGAGTACAAAATGTGGAAGCTACGATTCTTCAGATATACAGAAAATTATTTTTTATTTTAATGGGAAGGTCTTCACTTCTCCAATTACATTTTTTCAAAGAGCTCGTGTTTTGATATCCCAGCTATGTCTACCAAATTTCGAAAATTTTCCCTTACCATTTTTTAGATTTAAATAAATCTATTTTGTGGCACGCCTATATCTCCAATCCTGTCTAAATTTCGTCAGATGTTGTGTATTGATAGCCAATGTGCTTGTACCTTATATGGTAATTTTGACCCTTGCCGTTCTAAAGATTTACCGAAATCTACAATATCCTTGTTAGGGAAGTGCCCATTTCTCCAATCCGGCCCATTTTAGAGAAGTTGTATATTGATAAGCTTGTATCTAATTTGGAAATGTTTTCTCTTGCCATTCTCTAGATATACAGACTAAAACACCAAGGGATTTATGGGTAAAATTAGAGGCAGTCGTGTTTTTTTTTGCCATTTATGGATCGATCTTGCTGCATTTCAACAGCAAACCTTAACAGACCATAGGTGACATAAATATATAACAACCTAGTATCCATCATTTCTGCGGTCTTTGAAAACTCCATTTCAACATATACACGGACAGACGAACAATGTAAAATGAACTTCGCTACACATGAGAACCCAGAATATGCATATATACTTCATAGGGCCGTAGAACATATATAGAAAATACAAAGAAAATACAAGAGACATCTTGAAAGCAGGATACTCCAATCCCATATTCAAATTTGAGAAGATTGTCAAAAGTGTTGCCAGGGCGGTTATTTAAGTACCAAGCTGTTGTACTCAAGTACTAACGTGTGATTTTTTAGCTATTATCTTTTTGGCAACACTGGTTTAAACAGCTGACGCACGTTTCGTGTTTTGTTTCACTGTCAAACATCTTCAGTTTGGTCTATAATTTAATCATCAATCGTCTTACAAACGAACAACGCTTGCAAATTATTGAATTTTATTATCAAAATGCGTGCTCTGTTAAGAAAGTTAATCGATCCACATTTTTGGCTCAATGGGTACGTTAATAAGCAGAATTGTCGATTTTGGAGTGAAGATCAGCCAGAAGCATTGCAAGAGCTACCAATGCATCCAGAAAAAGTCACAGTTTGGTGCGGTTTTTGGGCTGGTGGCATCATTGGACCGTACTTCTTCAAAGATGATGCAAATCGTAACGTAAATGTGAATGGTGAGCGCTACCGTGAGATGATATCCAACTTTTTTTTGCCCAAAATGCAAGAGCTTGACTTGCATGACATGTGGTTTCAACAAGACGGTGCCACATACCACACAGCACGCTTAACAATGGACCTATTGAGAGGCGAGTTCGGTGAACATCTTATTTCAGGTTCGGGACCGGTCAATTGGCCGCCTAGATCGTGCGATTTAACGCACCTGCCCGCTTCAATTGACGCATTGGAAGACAACATTGAAGCATTTATTTATGAGATACCGGCCGAAATGTTGGAAAGAGTATGCCAAAATTGGACTAAGCGGATGGACCATTTGAGGCGCAGTCACGGTCAACATTTGCATGAAATAATTTTCAAACATTAAATTATTTCGATTCAAATAAAGATTTCATGCATTTTTCTGAGTTTTGTGTGTTTTTTTTTAAAAAAACTTTCCTATAGCTCTTAAAAAATCACCCATTAGTTGAAAAAGTACAAGTTTAAAAATATTAGAAAGTTTGAGACTGCGTATTTGACAAAATTTAACCTTTTTCAAATGTAGTGTGGAAAATCACCCATACAGCAGCATCAAAACAAAATGTATTTTATAAATCACAAAATGTAAATTTCTTTAATTTAACTTTTACCATAAAAGATTTTTAAAGCCCCGTTCGTCCTTAAAATATTAAAAGAAAAAAAAAAAAAACCAAACGGAAACCTTTTAATGATTCATATTCCGCCTGATGAATTGCAAAAACGACACTGTCGTGTTTGACACGACCCTTAAACATCAACTTAGACCACTTTTGGAAGCTTGGTACCGGTGGAAAGCGTCTGGGTTTTTAAATTCAAAGAGACCTTCATCACCATCATGCAATTACGTTTTTTTTTTATACAAAATCCTAATTTGTGCATTAAATTTATTATCATTCTGCTTTATGTTTTTCCCATCACTATTAAAAAAACCCCATTAAATAACAACTGAAAATTATTACCACCCACTTCCACAAGACCTTAACGAAATTGTTAAAATACATACAAATAAAAGCTGATGTCATAATAAAATCATTAACTTTATGACCAAAAATTACATCAATGTGGCGTAAAAAGATAATAAATATGATTAATTTAATAAAGGGTTATTCCTTCAGAGCGACGGTTTTCGTTTTTAGGACTTGTGCGTTAGTTATGAAAATGATTTTTATATCAAACGAATAAACAATCGATGCCTTTATTTCTGAAACAAGACATCGATTAAATATCTGCCGCGAAAGCGCTAGCACGAGTTAACACCAGGGCTGTGGAGTCGTCAGAAAATAGTTCCAACTCCGAATCCGACTCCAACCGCTGAAATATTTTAAGTCCGACTCCAACTCCAACTCCGACTCCTACTCCTACTCCTACTCCTACTTCTACTCCTACTCCTACTCCTACTCCTTCTCCTACTCCTACTCCTACTCCTACTCTTACATTGAGGCTTATTGTATACAAATTTCGAATCGATATTTAAATATTGCATCGCCAATTTCAAAGAATTTTTATTTTGGAAAATTTTTTTTATTTGTCATGAAGAAAAATTGTGGAGGCGGAGTCACGGGTTTTTGTGGGTATTTCGACTCCGTCTCCGGTACAAAAATCTCAACTCCGACTACGACTCCCACAGCCCTGTTAATAGACTGGACTCAAATTTTCCATGATTCGAGCGCACAAATAGGCCGAATTACCGATTGAAAACTCGGTGGTCTTCTGCAGCTCTTCTAACTTTACGTGTTTTTGTAGGTACTTCGACTCCGACTCCGGTACAAAAATCTCAACTCCGACTACGACTCCCACAGCCCTGTTAATACACTGGACTCAAATTTTCCATGATTCGAGCGCACAAATAGGCCGAAATACCGATTGAAAACTCCGTGGTCTTCTGCAGCTTTTCTAACTTTACTGGAATAGGCCAGAGATTTAAAATAAAATAAACAAAGACAAGAGTTTTAAGGGGTTAAATGGACCAACTACCCATAAAAAACCCGAAATCCGACGACGTAAATGGAAATAGATAGGGCATACGATGAGGAACCCCCAGACAACATCACTCGAACTGCGCTTGATTGGAATCCACAGGGTAGCCGAAGAAGAGGAACCCCTGATAATACATGAAGGAGACTAGTTGAATCTGAGGGACGTACATGGCATAAAATTAAGGTTTTGGCATTGGACAAACAAAATTTTAACTTGTTTGTTGAGTGCCTATGGTCCACATGGGAATTACGGGAATTAAAAAATATTATAATAAATGACACGAGCGAGCCGCCATTCGACAACACTATTGCGTAAAATAACTCGCTCGCCGTACTTGTTCAATAATTCGATTGTGTTTTACACTGTGTTTTCGATTGAAACCTCATATCGCCCGAATTCATCGTGGCGAGCAGGTCTAAAAACTATCACGATATCACGACCTTGTAGCGATCGCCGTTGATGATCGTAGCTGCGCTAATTTATCGGAAAAGAAAAATGACCGCCAACGCTGCCGACATGAAAACTGTACCCCACAGTTAATTTTTTGGATTTAGTTAAGCCTCGAGCATCAGTGTTCCAAGTTCGATCATTTTACTGAAGGACAAAACGTCTAGCGAGAGGGTTTCATCAAAAAAAAAAAAAAAAAAAAAAAAAAAAAAAAAAAAAATAATTTCCAAACCTTCTTGAAGCGTATGTATTTATATCCCAATATCCATGATTAAGTTGCAGCTACTGCAATTTTAAAGCCATCTTCAGTCCTATTCGAAAATTGTCAAATTCGTCGCACTTACCCAAAAACCCGATACTTGTAATAAACATGTATTTTAATCATAATTTTTCTTTTGTATTTACAACAAAAGTTAATAATAAAATTAAAACTTAATTAAAAATGAAAACAATGAAAAGGGTAAAGAACATTTCCAAACCCCAATCATGGATATGAAATTAAAAAAAAGACAAAGATAGTATTCGTCATAGACATAATAAACAATTATTTCAATTTTGATTTAAATATTTTGCTTTTCAGTGAAATTTATTTTTATCCAAAGCAGGGAGTGTTTTGTGCGTGTGGAAATTCTATTGACGCAATTGTATTAAAATTATGGACCTCTTTTGTCTAATTTAATTTATGATAATGATATATGACTTTTTACTTTATTTAAATTTTACAAACATTAAAATATGAATGATAAATAAAAAAAAAGAGGAGAAAAAATTAAAAAAAAAATGTTTTTTTTGTAAAAAAATCGCTTTATTCAGCGCATATAAAAATTGGTGAATGTAACGATCTGCTATGCACACTGAATTTTTTGTTACCGTTACTCTTTTATATGCTCCCTTACAATTCTGCTTCGTCGTAAGACCCAATTTGCACGTTGCAAGTGTTATTGATCAGCTTGATAATTTACAGGCGAAAGAGAGATACAGCGAATCGTTTCTTTCCTCGTCTCTCTCGCCTATAAAGTAGCAAGCTGATCAATAAGACTTGCAACGTATGAATTGGGAATAAGGGAATGTCGTGGCTCTTAAATTTTTTTTAATTTATTAAGAACTCACTTACCATACTGCATTTGTGTATGTCTTATTGCGTAGCGCATAAATGTGTGCTTACTTTTTAAAATGTACCATTAGTGCTTCGCAAGATAGCAAAAAATTGTATTGCGTATGTTAAAAATGTCTAGGAATTTTTCTGAATAGTTAGTTAAGCTTTTATAAAATGTTTGTTAATTGTGTTAAGAAGGCCACAGTTGTTCTCAGGTCCAATAAAAAGGCCGTTGACAAAAATAAGTGGTTATCCCCGAAAATCATAAGTCGAATCAATAGGGTTATAGGCCGCCCAATTCTTATAAAGGGTATAATCCACAAAAAAAGCTTCCCAGTAGCTCGTTTCTGTATTTCCCGCATCACAAAATTTCTCACATTAAGTGTGAAACAAAAAATTCCATCGTTTCTCGATTTGTGAGAAAAAAGTGTTTCCGTATTTGAATGCGAGAACAGACAACACAGATTCTGTTTTAACTGGAATACTTTGAGTAATTAAGAGTCAAATGGAAACGAAACGTCAACGAAAGAAATAGATATAATAAAAATAGGGCTGCCAGATTTGACGATTTTTTGTTCCAAAATTGACAAAGTGCCGATGTGCTGGTTTTTTCTAGTGACGATATTATTCAGTCTTCGAAATCAAATAATTTTAAATAGTTTAATATGTTTGTATATTAAGCACCACAGAAAAACGATATCTTTAAAAACAAGGCAGCTTAAAAAGTTTATCGACAAAATCAAAATTTCGAAGGAAAACTGTTTAATTTTTATTTCCTTAGATTATTTAATACATTTGTTTATGTGATCAAAACATTAAACTATTACCCCATTTTTCAGTCAATGCACTATAGGAAATTTTTGGCTTTTTTTTTGGCCAAAAGTGTTAGTTTTAGTTCAATATTATTATTTTGTCACGCCTTTCTGTGATTTTTTCAGGAAAAAAACCATCTGAAATTTTAAATTGTTATCGGATTAAAGAGAAAAATAAAATAAATAATTTTATTTAAATAGACCTCAAGTTTAAGTATGTATGTATATTAGACCGTCTCAGTTTTTATACTTTTTTCGAAATTCCTTCATGAAGATCGATTTTGTTTATCTACTATAAAAACCAAGAAATTTGGTGTATAACACTTAAATATTGATGAATGGGAAGTGGTCTCTCAAATCTTTTTTTCATTTTTTTAGGCAAAATACCTTTTTTTCAAAAAATGGAAAAATCTTGATTTAGTAATTTGCCTCAAACTCAAGTAGTTCTGAATGGATTTGAACATCATTTCATGCATTAGAAAGCTTATTAAATTTCCTAAATGTTTCTTAAAGCAACATTGCCATTTTGTTCGATGGTTTTTTATTCATAGCACTACAAATTCAGATTTTCAAATACAAACTTAACATTTTTTTTAATTTTTGCTTACCTTTTCATATATAAAAATTGAACGAGGCAAATCTTTTATATTCTGTAAATGCAGTATGGTAGGAAATTTTAAAATAAAGATTTTGGTGTAAATAACAGTCGTATTCTGTTAAGAAAAACTGCAGTTTTAGTTGAAATGTTGAAAGTTGTTTATTTCTAAATATAAAAAAAAAAATAATATTTTGGTAATAACTTTTTTGTATCTGAACCGATTTTTCCGAGATTTTCAGCAAATATGTTTTACTAAAGATTTCCGATCTTTTGATATATTAGACGTATCCATAGGTCACATAACAGCTCTAAAATTTAAGTTTTTATAAAAATGTGGATGCTTTTTAGCCCATTTTTGGAGTATTTTGCTAATAACTTTACCATTTTTTAACCAATTTGGCAGATTTATATACCCACGTCTTAAGGAAGAAATTTACCATTTACTTAGATTATAACGCTTGGACTCGGAAAGATCTATTGTTTCCGAAAATGGGTATGTTTAAATAAAAAATTTTATTTTGGGCATTACTCTTCCATTTTTGGAAAAAACTTGCAGGGTTTTCGGGAATATAAAAGAATATAAAAGATTTGCCTCGTTCAATTTTTATATATGAAAAGGAAAGCAAAAATTAAAAAAAATGTTAAGTTTGTATTTGAAAATCTGAATTTGTAGTGCTATGAATAAAAAACCATCGAACAAAATGGCAATGTTGCTTTAAGAAACATTTAGGAAATTTAATAAGCTTTCTAATGCATGAAATGATGTTCAAATCCATTCAGAACTACTTGAGTTTGAGGCAAATTACTAAATCAAGATTTTTCCATTTTTTGAAAAAAGGTATTTTGCCTAAAAAAATGAAAAAACGATTTGAGAGACCACTTCCCATTCATCAATATTTAAGTGTTATACACCAAATTTCTTGGTTTTTATAGTTGATAAAGAAAATCGATGTTCATGAAGAAATTTCGAAAAAAAAATGAAAAGTGAGACGGTCTAATGTATATATGTATAAAATATGTATTTTACCCATGTACTTTAACAATTTTTTTTTTTTTTGATTCTGTTTTAATAAAAATCGAACAAAATTTGCCAAATTAATTTTAAATTATCCGATTTTTTAAAACAAAATAGACGATTTTTTTTATTTTTCTTAGGAAATGAACGATTTTTTCACAAATTTATCTGGCAGCCCTGCATAAAACGAAAACAATGAAGGGCTTATAAAGTTAAAATAACAAAATATAACAATTGTGTTTTATTTATTTTCATCATTTAAATTCTTTCTCTTCAAATAAAAAAAAATAATACACATTCTTGTGTACATACATGCATAATTTGTGCTCCATTTTTTGAAATTTTATTTTTCTCGCACCAATTTAAAATGTTGCTTATTTTGACAGTTCTTGTGAGAAACTTTTAGCAAAATATTGATACAGAAACACTTTTCTCACATCCTTCCAATAATTGCTGGAAAATTATTTAAATGACAGATAATTCTCCCAAAGTAAAGATAAAAGAAACACTTATGTGAGAAAAACCATTTTTTTTTCATATTGCACTGTTTTTGTCATAATTCACTTGTTTCATGCGGGAAATTATACGATGCGAGAAGTACAGAAACGGGCTACAGGAAAGCTAAGGTGCAGAAAATGTCTTTGATATGCGTCACAGGTACTACAGGTTACAGGTCGTCCAATTCGTATAACCTGTATATTTGTATGGTGACCAGTTCTGCAATAAAAAAAAGTCAGCTAGGAAGGCTAAAGTGCGAAGAATAACTTCGTTGTGTTTCATAAACATCCTTTGTACTACAGAGCGTACACATACCCTGAAATATTCTTCTACATTTACAACATTGGATTGGGTAGGCACAAACTCGGAAACTATCCTAAAATGTTCGAGCGGATATCTCTAATTGCAGTGTGTTTCGTCGTCTCTGGATGTCAAGGGCTTTGAAGTGCATTTTAAGTAGTCCAAAGAGGTCGACCACAATATAACAGAGGGACTCCAGCATCCCTGTCGTATTTTTCTGGCATACATTTTCGCAATCAAAACAAATAAGAGCGCTATATTCGACTGTGCTGAATCCCAAATACCCTTCACCTAATGTAATGCAGCGTCTTAGACCACTCACACACCACACATTATCAAACATCGTTAACTCAACTTCGCTACTCATAAGGACCCAGAATACACACTGAAAGAATTTTCATCCCAGATCCAGTAGATTTTGACTCCAATGAGTCCAATGAATGAATGAATCCAATGAAAAATTACATTGAAATTCTACCTATGTAACGTTTCATTGAATACATGAAGAATGTTTCATTAGTCCCAAGTTAATGAAATGTTTCATAATATAGATGGAAATTTTACATTTATTTTATGCAAGAAATTTTACTAAGACTGTGACTATTTGTCATCCCATTAATGAAACATTTCATTAACATAATGATGAATTTTTATTTTGTTCAATGGCATAAATTCATTAAATTATTTACTAAATTTCGTAATTTTTTATGACAGTCTTTTATTAGTTTAATGATTATTATGATTATTTATTCAGCCATTTTTTCAATGTGCGTTTTGGGTTATTGAGAATTTTATATCGTTTTTTTTATTCCTGCTACAAAGGATTAAGTTATATTAATTTCATTTCGTTTTTATATTCCTGATATATTATGTTTTGTTGTATGTATTTTTAAGTAAATTGCATTTTCTAGCGCATGACGACTGTCATCTTCAACTTCGGGCAAAAATCATAAAGCCCATAATTAAAACGTCGGCAGTAATTTCAAATCAGTGATGCTAATAGTACGGAATTTTCCCTGTTTGTAGGGATTTTTTCGGAAAATTTAAGGGGAATTTTCAAAGTATTATCTCATTTTCAATGTTTTGTGTAAAAATACGTAAATATTCGTATTATTTTCAATAAAAATTAAAACTTTTCATATACAATAGCATTTAAGTACAAATGTAGTAGTTTTCGACAGAAACCCTATACTATGAGCCGTAACAGCCTGGCAATCTTCAACAAGTACCAAATCCATGTACGTATATATTTAGTCAATTCACAAGGTATCCTAACATGTCATATTGTCAAAATGTCCTAATATTTCACAATGGTTTAAAAATATTGTTGTTGGTTTGTTAACAAAAAGTGTCTTAAATAAATAGAACGTTGCTTGCTGTGTTTATTGTGCTGTCGTAATTAATCAGAAAAGTCCAGCGCTGAGCGGCTGAGCCGTACAACAATATTTTTAAACCATTGTGAAATATTAGGACATTTTGACAATATGACATGTTAGGATACCTTGTGAATTGACTAATTATTTTTCTCTTTGCATTCGCATACTCATTCGCTAAAATGTATGCGATTATTAAAGAGAATATTCAATAAACAATCACACCTTCTACCCTAAGAGAAATAAAATCATACAATTTGGAATTTTTAAAAAGTTCAATGAAAACGTTTAAGAATGTGGAAGGATATATTTTTAAAAGGAAATCTTTTAAGGATATATTTTTTAAAGGATTTTTTTTTATATTTTTGTTTTGGGGAACTGAAGTAAATATTTTTTTAAAATGCTACAGAACCTTCTCTTTTATTTGGTACCAAGTTTGCTAAAAAATATGAGGTACTTATATTAAAAAATTTATTTAAAATAAGTATTCTTGAAAAAGGTAAGGCCCTTTAAAAAGGAGAAAAGATGAGGAAATGAAAATCAAAAAAGCAGTTTGACTTAGTTTTGATTGTAGATTGAAGGATATATAGTCGCGGTTCTGCTAAAAAGGAACATTTTTAATTTGTCAAACTGTGTTTTTTAAATTGATTTCTTATATGAGTGAATATAGATAGCATTGTACATTTTTGGGTTTTTTTCTTTTTGTTTTTGTTTACGTAGGGAAAAGTGTAGGGATATTTTTTTTTGGTTTTAGGGAAAAAAGGGATTTTTTTTTAAACACGTAGGGATTTTTTTTTTGAAATTTCTATTGGCATCACTGCTTCAAATTCTCTTTCATTGCATTGTTTTAATTTTCTTTTGTTTTTTTTTTGTTTTTCTGTTTAGTCCCAATTTACATTATACGATTTTTGTCTATGCGATTATTGTCGTTTCTTCTTTGAAGTCGGTCTTATATTTACATTGTACGATTTTTGTCGTTACAACTTCTTGTGTATACATATAATTTGACACTACGAATGAAAGAACAAAACGAATCGATGAGTACACTCGCTTGTGTACCCCTTTTAATACCTCTCACCTCTCTCGCCTATAAGATAAGAATCGCAACGACAAAAATCGTTTAATGTAAATTGGGTCTTACAAAATTTATGAAATTTAATAAAAGTATGGTAGCATTGTTGGGAGAATAAAGGCTGAGTTAGACGAACGTTGCTGTACCCGTAACGTACTGTACCGGACTGCTAGCACGTTGGTGCACTTATAGAACATCTAAAAACGTGTCATATGATTTTCACATACATAAACAAAAAAGCAATAGTATACATAAAGCAACACACACACAGTGATGGGAAATCCAAAGGTTTAAATGGGCAAGTGATTTAAATGGTATTAAAACAGTATTGAGTGTATGTAAAAAACATTCATAATTTAAAATCTGATATTTATATTATGGATTTACAATAAAAAAGTATGTAGTTTAGCACATTTACATGTATTATTTTGTAAATGTGCATAGACAAAAAAATGTTTTCTAACCATTTGAAGATTTTTATATATTTCTCATCTCTATAGCAGACCATACACGATTCAACTCAATTGTCAACTGAGTCGGTTGTTGTCCAAATCAAAGCGTGTATGGCCTTGTCAGTTGATTTGTTTGACGGTTGTCGAGTTGGTTGAAAAAAAAATCAAAAGATTTTGATTTTTTCAATTTGACTACTAAGTCTTTCAATTCGATTGTACTGTGTGTGCTCAAGTCTCTTGATCAGCTGTCAAAATTTATGTTTGTAATTTTTTTTTGCAAAGAAAAAGTGAAATATTTTTAATGCATTCTGCAATAACCATTAATGCAATTATTTTTCTTTTTTCATCCATTGTTTTAATTTTGTAAATTTTTTTGTAAAATTGTAAAAAAAATCTAAATTTGACAGTTGAATTAAAATCATTTAATTCAGTTGAAGAAGTGTGTGGCCAAGTATCAATTCAGTTGAAAGACTCAGTTGACAACTGAATTGAACCGTGTATGAGGCGCATATTGTATGTGCATATGAATTTGTTTATTTTGTACATCTAAGCTTATGTATATTTGAATATATGCAAATATGTAAGTAGTTTTGTCGAAAGTCCACAGATATACTGAAAAAAGTACCAAAAAAAAAAGCAAAAATAACCGCAATCAATTTAACATAGAAGCAACCCATCACTGTTTTACAAATGTCTCGTAACTTCTGTATGAAATTCTATTTTATACAGAATAAAACGTTGAAACTACGATACATTACATTTGGGTAAGCTTTTGCTTTGATTTTCATACACCAAAAAGCGAACAGCTGATTGATACAGTACAGCAACGTTCGCCTAACTGAGCCTTAAGTGTGAATATGTATGTAACAGCGTTAGATAAAACGTTCTCGAATTCATATAGATTTTATTTCAGGACAGCTCTCTACGATAAAATTTCATGTCAAATTGTATTGAAAATGTGGTCTTCGACCCAGTTCCGTTTGAACACTTACTGATTTGTACTACTACGTAAATTTTGTACATTTAAATAACAAATTAGAGGAAAAAGAATGTGAGAATTTTTTGAACTTATTTTTCCTTTCTCGTTGTTTGTTTTTGAACCTATTATTAACATTTAGTTAAAATTACTATTTCGTTATCTTAATGATTTTATTTAATTTTTTTTTTTCACAAATTTTCATATCAATGCTAAAAATTTAATTTTAAATACTTTTTTGCAGCGGGAAGAATTTATTTTCTAGTTATAAGATTTTTTATGTTCAAAAAACAAATGAAAATAAGTTAATTTAATTAAAAAATAATATATATTTAGTTTTGAACATTTATTTTTCCGCTGATCAAGACGAAGGAGTGAACGTGGTATCTGTTGGGCGACACTTGAGAGAAAATTTGAATCCGCTAAAATCACCGTCTGCACTCATAAATAAATTTTTTTGCTTTAGGGCATATTTTTGTCTTCTCATAGATGCTGTGAATTATTTAAGCCTCTAGTACACGGAATGTAAAAAGCCACATGCGCATGTGGTTCTGACGTAATTTTGACGTCAATGCAAAGCCACAATAAGCATTGCGTGTTGTGTGATGACGTCAAAGTTACGTCAGAAAAACATGCGCATGTGGCTTTTTACATGCCGTGTACTAGAGGCTTTAGTACAGACTATAAAGACTGAAAACTTTAAAAATCTACACAGCAACCAACATTTTACGGTTGCCTAAATACTTATTATTCGGCAAGTGAAATCATAATCAGCTGCCATGTGTAATATATTTTTGGCAACTGGTAACTGAACTAAAGTTTGGTTGTCAACAGGGCTGTCAGATGTGGCGATTTCTCGCCAAACGTGGCGATATTCAAACTTGTTTGGCGACCCAATTTTCGATTTGGCGACATGGCGATTTATAAAATAGTTGGCGATTTTGCTGGCTAAATTCAGTATGAAGAAATAATATTTTTTTTATTCTAGTATTTCAATGTATGAAATTTGATGCATTCGTACTTAAAAATAAATTATGTTGAAATGGCTGATGAAGATAATGAAAATCTTCGAGAAAATTTTTTTGCTCTTGAAAAAAGTAATAAGTATAAATCTTTAAAAAATTAATATAATTAAGTTTATGAACATTTTTCCATTATAAAATGTGACAAATTATCACAGATAAAATTCGTTGCTGCATGCAGAGAAAAAATATGTTTAAAAATGGTCACCTCCAACAAAACTATTTTTAAAGAAAATTGTTCAATTGTTAAATTGTTTAATTTAACCATATTATTGTCACCGACAACCATATTATTGTTAAATTCGCCCTCCACCAAGAAGCCACAACCATATTATGGTTGCCTCTAAAGATGTAATGGCTAAATATGACAATAATTTGGTTTTAAATTAACAATAGTATTTTCCTCTTTTCCAAGAGCAACATGCTATGGTTGAAAACCAACCATGCTATTATAAGTGTTACACATATTTTAGTTATTATTAACCAAAACATGTTTGGAGGCAACCATAGTATGTTTGGGCTTCTTGATGCAGGACAAATTTAACCATAATATGTTTGTCGGCGAAAAAAGTATGATTAAATTAAACATAATATGTTTAAAATTTTTCTTTTAAAATAGTTTTGTTGGAGGTGACAATTTTTAAACATATTTTTTCTATGGGTGTGTTTATTACAACTCCACTAAAATTCGCCTTCGAAGTATAATGCGATATGAAGTTTTCTACACGTTTTTACGAGTTAAAAGTTATATGAATGTAAATAGTACATGTTGGATTTCTTTCGTACCTTCACAATGTATTCAAAAAAAGAAGATAAAAAGGGAGTCTCTCGCTGAAGTATATAGCGTTTTAGATATATAATAGAACTGCAACTACATACAAATGTATTGTATATCCAATATTTGTTTAATACTTAAAACAGAAATTCTTTTTTTTTTTTTGTTGCTTTAAGTAGAACACTATAAAATATTTTAAGCATTGCACCTTTTTTGAGTTCACTAATCATTTTTTACTTTGTTCTAAATAAAAATGAAGCAAAATATATCATGGCGACTTTTTTTGATTTTTGGCGGATTTTAGCGATATGAAACAAATTTTTTTTTGGGATTTATAAAAAATATTTTTAATTATTCTAAAAATACATACATATATTATTGCCAACAACTAAAAAAAAAATGCGATTTTGACGAATTTTGACATTGAATTTGGCGAAAAAGTTCAAAATCAATCTGACAACCCTGGTTGTCATAACTAATCGACGATGGGTAAAACCCATCACTAGAACTAAAGAAACCAAGGATCACGAAAGCCAAATTATTTCCAAATCAAGTATAAATGTATGAGCGATACCCATAATTATCACAAGTAATTATTAGATAAATTTTACTTTAAACAAAGAAAAAAATAAATTCATTTATTTATTGCATAGTCATGCATGCGGAAAATTATAATGTTTTTTACGTTTATTTTATATTTAATGTCGCAGCTATAATTATACTTATGTATGTATTTCAGTCTATATGGATATCTGAATATGTTATCATAAATATGAATACACATATTCATAATTTTTTTTACACAATGAGTATTTAAAATGTAAATATAACTGAAATTTCAAGGCTTGTTAAAATACCCAGAATAACAACAAAAAAGAAATTAAAAAAACTTGTAGAAACCCCCACTGACTGACTATAAGTGTCAGTCATTGTCAATCATTGCACTTCAACTAGATGATAGTCAGGCAGTCGTCATCGGATGAAGAGACATACAGTCAAACAAAACAAGACAATATCTGCAATATATACAAAATAGCCAGGAAAGAAACATAATAGAAATTATGGTCAGTCAAGGACGATTTTGTAAATACCTCTTAATCAGATTTGAGGTTAAACTTGGATTGGTTAAAAGCCAAATGGAAGGTTAAGTTATGTATTAGAGATGTTAAATGCTTTAAATCATTAGCAAGATTCAGTGTTTGGAGCAAATGGTCTTGCGAATAAGCAAATGCAAATATTGTAGCTTTTATATGAAATTTAACGGAAACTCTGCGTATTTAACAAAATAGCTACGAAACTTTGCATTTTGCAAGACCTTTTGCACCAAACATTAGAGGTGTTCAGTATCAGGCTTCCAAAAGAGCAAATTAGCCATAGAAATACAACTCTGTGCTACACGATTTGCTACAAAAGGCAACCAAGAAGTAAACAAAAAAACATCTGTTTTCAACAATAGAATTATGTGAAAAATATTTTATGTTTTATTATATATTATTAGTGGTGTTGTTTTAAAGAAATATTTTTGTAAACAAATATTTAAGCCCCAGTTAGCTGGCAGTAACAGTATTGTAACCGTACAGTAAAAAAGTAAGAAAAATCTATTTTCTACAGATTAAGACGTTACGGTTAAGTTACATCTTACTGCTAACTATAATCGTTCAAATTGCTTTACATACACCAAATGAAACAGCAGGGGCTTAAGTGTTGGTGTTTCAGATAATAATAAAGTATTATTTTTTGTATGGCGACAACCTTAATGGTTGAAGATAGACGAGAAGTATGTTTAGTGAAAATCTTCATATTGAAAAAATATTGGAGGTCGGTCATGCATTTGACGGCGATAGGTACACCCTAGGCAGTTTACAGCCCTGTGAGTAAATTTTAAAAAAATTTCCCATTTGTTTGGGAACGCCCTTAGGGAATCGAGATAGGGAATAGGTATATTCGGAGGAAATATTGAGGATGGACAATTACTGTGGGTCGGTCGTACATTTAATCCTCCTGGGAGGCACCATAAAAGCGGAACAAGAGGGTTTTTTAAAAAAATTATTTAGAACATTCTGTTTTTGTATGGGGACCACCTTAATGGTTGGATATAGACGATAAGTATGTTTAGTAAAAATCTTCGTATTGAAAAAATATCGGAGGTCGGTCATACACTTGATATCGATAGGTACGCCCTAGGGGCAGTAAGTGCCCTGTGAGTAAATTTTATAAAAATGTGTATGGGAGCCACCTTAACAAGAGGACTTAGGTGGTCGGTGTGTTCAGAAAAAATATTGAGCTGAGAAAATTAATGGGGGTGGTCACCCATTTGAACCTTCTAGCGATAAACCCTGGAAAGTTATATGGTTTTTTGTAATTTTTTTTGCTTTTACGCTCGACTTTGAGCACGATGAGGAGACCTTTACCCCCATCGGACAGCCACCATTTTTTGGCTCAAATAGTTTTTTCCGAACCTCACAAAATGAGGGGTTCTTGCATGTCGAAATCGAAAAGCCTCCACTATGCCATACCAACTAAACTGCTAGCAAAACTTCAATTTCTCAATTGTTAACGAAGTGTTGCCAAGTACATATTATTTGGTAATATATTTTTTTTATAAAAAGGTGATATTAATGCCAAAACATCCCTATAAAATTATCCTCTTTGCTATTTCTTAATATTCTTCATATACATATATATATTTTTATTAAAAAAATTTACTTTAATATTAACCACCACTGTATCAAATACTAGTGAGTTAACAACAAACTCTGTATTTGACAACACTGTTTTCCGTTTTGTTACTTTACTTATACATAAGAATATATAGTAATGTTTTTTTTTTTTTTTTGATTTTTATATTTTATAAATACACAAGAAATCAGCTAAAAATATAAATTTTATTTAACTAAGTACCAGTAAATTGATACAAAACTCATCCCCGGTTTCTTCATTTCTCATTTTACTTGCTGCAAGTGTTAAAAATTTACTTGCAAGTTGAGCTGCATGTCAGGGCTGCCAGACTTGGGAATTTATCCCCAAAGTTGGGTATTTCATGCGAGCCAAAAGGACAAAGAAAGTCATTTGGAGATTGGGGATTTAAAAAAAAATTCGAGGATTTTTTTTGGGTATTTTAAACATTTTTTATATATATTTTTTTTTTATTATTTACACTTATTTTTCTTTGTTTCGTATATAAAATATCAAAAAAAGTAACAAAACTTTTATCTTACTCTTGTCCACAATTTATACGGTTTTAAGGGTAATGTTACTTTTTTTTTAATGTGTAAAAGGTACTTAATAAACTTTTGCTATTATTCTTGTGAGTGAGTGTTTGAATTTTGTGAATTTGAAAAAATAATCTAAAACCATTGACAACGTTCATATATGTACAATTTTTGATTTTTTTTATAAGACAATTTTCAAGCAAATATGTCCTCCCCCAAAATAAGCCAATATGAAAGATAATAAAATAAAGTTTAAGAAAAAGAATGCTGGGCTATTGGTAAACACTTATGATGCATCGAAGTATTAAATAAATGACCGATATATGTATGTATTTTTATTGTTGAATTAAAGAATGGCTAAAACTGATTGAGACTAATGAGCCAATTTACAAGAATTTGGAGCTTAAAATTCTTATAAATTGGACCATTCGTCTTCAAAAACAGCACATTGTTCTGCTTGTAATTTCTCTCTGGAATCGCAAAGAGCGAGTATTTTCAACAATGAACTTTTCTTATACGAGTATAAAGATTCGGTGTAAAATGCAGTACGAACTTTTAGAGGCACTACTAAGTAAGATAAACATCTATCTCAATATCAATAATATATGTTGTACAAAATATCTTAAATATGTGCATTTCCTCCGAATGGTGTTTTATTGTTTATAATTATAAAAAAAAGTCGAAGTTTTTATAACAGAATGGTATATATGATATTCTATGATATCTCAGCTGTTTTACTTATTTTACATGCAAAAAAATTTGTTATGTTTGCACTCTTTCTTGAAAATGTCTCTATCACAATCAATTAAGAAGAGAAAAGTGTAAGAAGAACAAAAAAAAGTTCGATTAACGGTTAAAACATATGGAAAAATCGTACATTCGCGACCCGTACGTTCGCGACCTGTACTTAAGCCAATTAAACAAAAACCAATGGAGAAGTTTTATTGTGTAAATACTGGAAAGAGACCTACATTAATACACTTTTAAAATGAATTAATCACGTCTGAATATTCCTTTCCATTTCGCAGATTTTTACATTTCACTACCGTCAGCCAAAGTTGACTTCTATTTTGCGTACGTTCGTGACCACATGTTTATAACTATCATTATGAAAACTTAAACTCGATGAAATCCATCTTCTGCACATAACATAGAGCTACCAAAATGCTATCGAACCGCAAAAAAAAATGCTTGGAAAAGTTTTGTTTTCTATAATATTTGTTCATCAAAAGCGTACGAACGTACGTTCGTGACCCCAGGAAATAATTCCCATATATCTTATACACTTAAACCAATAATAGTTTATAAAAAACATTTTTTACTAAAAATATTTATTTGGGGATTCTTGGTGATTTCTTATTATAATTTTTCTTACAATTTAAAAAAAAAAATTTTATTTTGTCAGAAAAAAAAAACATTGGGGATTTATTTAATATTTTTTGGGGACAAGGAAAAAAGTACTAAAAATGTGATGGTGTTAGTAAAAAAGTGTGAGTGTATTGAGTTTTTACTTACAATTTCTTTTTATTGCAAAAGTACCTGTTTTATTGTGTACAGTCAAAGCATGATTTTTTTTACGTTTTTTACACCTACACATTTCTATTAGAAAAAGTATGATTAAAAAAAAAATTACGTTTTACAGAAAAGTACCTTTTTGAAAATTATATTTTTGAACGAGAGTACACTTTATATAAAATGCTTCTTATCACATGGAAGTGGCTTCTACATAAAAAAAACTTGTTATTACAAGAAAAAGTGACCTTTTACATACAAAAATGCTGTTTTTATCATTTATTAAACAAAAAGTTTTTTTTTTACAAAAGTACCCATTGATCATAAAAAGTAAAAGGCGGGCTGTAGTGCATATATTTAATGTTATAAAAACGTTTTATTGTTCAATGAATAGAACAAAAAAAAAAAATCAAAAAATTAAACGAATGAATGACACAAAGTTAACTGATCTTTTTCATTCTTGATGCAAACAACAAAACCTTATATTTGCCATTATATTGTTTGAATGACTAATAAAATGGGAAATATACCTAAGAAACCTAAAGAAAATATTTTGAAGCTAGTTTTATGACCTCATAGCCATTTACACGCTTACAAATAAATTATAAAGATGTTTACCAACCATAACATGTTTCTCTGAAAATCTGGTTTAGAGAGATAAACTTTATTGATGATAAACAACCATTCATTTATTTATGGTAAACATGTTAGTGTTATAATTTACCATAACATGATCGGAGGCAACTGTAAAATGCTTGTGACTTCCTCTGAATTAACCAACCTGTGACAATAATATGGTTGAAATCAGCGTTACCGTTGTGATACTAAAGTATCAATTTGACCCTTCTTCGACGCTCTTGATACCTTTTATGATCCTTTTTTTTAATTGCCCTTTAGTATCATTTCAAACAATTTTGTTCCACTTTTTGACCCTTTTTAGAAATAGCACTTCCATTTTGTTTTTTGGCAACAGCTTCTGTTAAGGCTAGTTTAAACGATCACACAAGTCGTATGTTTTTTGAACAAAATTTTCCTCAAAATACGTAAGACTGTGTGATCATATTATTATTTTAAATCCATTCACTTTTGGACTATTTTTTTATTTAATGCCACGAAATTTTATCAAGAATAAATAATGAATGTTTTTTAAGATCATTAAAAGCCCGTATTTACGTACCCCAAACAAGATATACATATATTATCTTGAAATTGTTTCCGAATTCAGGACATAATTTTTAAAGCAGTGGCTTTTGTCAACAAATTTAAGTTATAAGAAATTAAATTTAAATTTACAACATGTAGTAAGAAACAAAACGTAGGAAGCCAAATGTGGAAAAGTTTGAGGTTGGAAATTTAAAAAAACAGTACCCATGTTCTGTAACTTTGGTGAGAACTTCTCGCATCGAAAACATGTGAAACAAAATATTCCATCGTTTCTCGAAATGTGAGAAAAAAGTGTGTCTGTAACTCATGTCGAAAACTATCAAAAGAGATTACGTCGTTACATAATAAATGTCATAATATTCCACTCAAGGCCGATAAGAAATTGCAGATGTTGTGAACGCCAATCAAACATACGTTGACGGCGACCAAATTTGACTAAAATTGAAAAATTTTCAACGACAGCGGCCAAAATCAACCGTCGGCTATAGCAAATAATGTAGAGTACGACTTTAATTTTTGTTTTTAAAAAATAGCTTTGAAATTTATTATATCGTATATTTTTCAAAAATGTTAAAAGCAAAATATCTAAACAATGAAAAAATCGGCCAAGAACAAAATACTTATCTCTTCAGTGTTAATATTCATTGGCATTTGGCATTTTTAATTTATTTTTTGGTGTTAAAGTTTTATCTCATCCCGTTTTTATGCGTGAGTTTATTTGACAGTTCAAAGCGGGAACTTTTTCACAAAAGTTTTACAGACACAGTTTTTCAGTATATTGGCGAGAAATTTCCTTACGTGACAGTTATTACTCACCAAAAATGTAACAGACGCAGTTACGTGAGAAAAAAAGCTGTTTGTTTCAATTTATGGCATTTTTGTTTCATTTCTCACATTTCAATCGAAACGTTTCTCGCCGCGGAAGTTACAGAACATGGGCACAGATGTGTCAAAAATATTTACTCAAATTTAAATAAATTCGTTTTCGAAGTTAGCATTGCTTAAAAACCAATGTTGAACAGACTAAAAGCAGAAATTTGCGATTCCATGTTTTCGTCTCTTAATTTGTTCGAAATGGAGCTGAGAGAATGGACCCCAAGTGAAGATTTAATAACAAAATATCAAAAAATAGCAAAAAATACGTAAAAATATTTTTAAATATTTCTTACTTAAGAGAATAATTTATGGCATTTACTGTTTCAAAAATTATATAATTTAAATGTTCGCCATGACTTCGTCGGAGGTGGTCCACTCGGGCGGTCCAATTTCGGGCGACTAGTATCTCGCGAATAACACGAGTAATTATGGCTTCCAGGGTGTCAATCGTAGCAGGCTTATTCCTGAAGACATCAGATTTATATATACCTAGAGAAAAAAGTTCAAAGGTGTGATATCGCACGATCTAGGTGTCATATTTATCGTAGCAAAACGTGAAATTAAGTGCTCACCAAAATGATTTCTCAACAGGGTCATTGTGTCACGCGCTGTATGCCTCGTAGCGCCGTCTTGTTGAAACCAGGGCGGCTACTCTTTATTGCGATGCGAAAGAAAATTGTAGCAAATCTAGTGATTGGTGCTCTTTAATGTGTTCGCGCATTTGTCTTTCGCATCTTTTTCTTTTTTTCCTGTCGCAAATCATCATTATTTCTTTTATTTAAACTTTCCAATTTTAAATTTTTTTTACATATTTTGCCATTTCATTACAGGAAATCTGCGCTTTCTTTGATTTTTATTACCAGTTATGCTAAATTCTCAAACAATTTTACGAAAGCGATAGAGAGTACTAAGTTGGCATTTACTGCCTATTTCACTAAATGCGAACGAACGCTTTCTTTTACACAAATACATGTAAAACAAAAACAAATTCTCAAAAATTTGTTTTTGTTTCATATGTATTTGTGCGAAAGAAAGCGTTCTTTCGAAATCGTGAAATTGGCAGTTAGCTATTGTATCCAAATTGTATTCGCATCGCAATAGAGAGTAGCCCCCAAGAGCTCACCGAGACCATGCGTTTGAATTTTAGGAAGCACATAGTCCGTTAACATGGTGCGATAACGGTTACCATTGACGGTAACATTCTGATTTTCCTCATTTTTGAAGAAATATGGACCATTGATTCCACCAGCTAATAACCCACAGCATACCGTTGTTCTTAATGGATGTAATGGTAGCTCTTGGTACTCTTCGCTCATCAGCCCAAATACGGCAATTTTGTTTATTAACGTATCCATTGAGCCAGAAATCTGTTTCATCACTGAACAAAATTTCACAATAAAACATCGGATTTTTATTTCTTACAGAAAATAGAAGCTGTATTATTTTCATAATACAGCTGAACAATAAGACGCTATTCCATGATGACTTGGCAAACAAAGCAGTTTTATATGAGTCACGCTCGAACTGTAAACCTCACTATGAATTGCTCTTTACAATAAGACGATTAGATAACGAATACAACGATAATGTGAGCTTGTGAATTGGACAATTCTAACAGGCCTATGCAAAGAAGGCAGAGTGGAATGAGTAAAAGTTTATTAAGAATAAGTTTGTAGACCTTCTTAAAGGCTTGCAATTTTTGCTGCTGCAATTTGATTTTTGTTGTGTGTTTGATTTTTTAAATAAATTTATGAAGGCCCTTTTACTTTTTACCTAAGCGCTATTAAATAAATTCAAAAAACACAACTTTTTATGTATCTGCAGAAATCAGTTCAAATACAGATAGTTTCTCTATTGTACTTCAAAATTATTTATGTTAAATATTAATAATTCACAGCAAATTCCATATTAATTTTCTTTTCAGGGTAGCCTTCCCCCACTTGCATATATTGACATCAATACTCGTAGACTCATTCATATTCAATCAATGGTATTTTCAATAATAAATAAATAAATGCATTTAATCATATTGTCCGTAGACTCGTGGAAGACTTCGGTGTATGAATGTCTGTTTGTTTGACTATACCAATTTATTTATCAAAGCCAATAATGGTAAGAAAATATTAACTTTTTATTGTTCGAATATAAAAAACAAACACTTTTTTAAAGTACACAATATTAATATTAAGTAATTTTTTTTTTTATAAAAATGTTTACAAAAAAAATTGCCACAATCAATGATTAATGGGCAAAAGTCTCGGCAATAGCGACGATTGAAAAATTAGCTGGCAATTAGTGAGCGGGCTTGTTTACAACTACTGTTGGGTGTACAAAGAAGTTTACACTTCTTTTTTCCAAAGTAGAAAAAAAACAAAATATTAACAATCTTAAACTGTGAAAACTGTTCATATTTTGAGAAACAAGAAACGCTTTAAGCTGATTTTTTATGCTTTCGACAGAGGCTGTAAGATTTATTCAAAATTATTTTATACACCTGTGATTTTTGCCGCACAGGCAGACCCTTTCGTGGACTTAAACTCTTTAAATCTAAAGGTATTTATTAGGGAGATCGAACGGTTATTATTCGACCGGTTTTAACCGGTTATTTTAGCTTTGTCCAAGTCGGTTATTTTAAAATGTCCATATTTCGAATATCGAAATACCCGGTTATTTTGGTATAATAAACCGATTATTTCAATAATGTGTAATTTATATACATTTTCCTTAATCTTGTAGATGTACCCGTAATTTAAGTATTTTTCTAATTCAATATTGGGCAAAATTAATCTTTCTATGAAGAATGTCAGAACAATATGTAACTAAAGTGAAAAAACATTATGAACACTGTAAATAAAACTCGCTTACAAATGCGTGTGTTCTTTAAAAAAAACCAAAAAGTAAATACTAATTTTTGCGAGAGTTTTCTAAATATTAGAAATATTTTTATATGGATGTTATCTCTAGAGATATTTCGAATGGTATTAAAAAGACAAATTTAGGTTCTTGAAGTGTCCTAAAGTGATAAGTGGCGAAGAGTTTTACACGTCACGATTTATTAATCACCTTTAATTAGTCCATATGCTTGACATTAATGTGCTCCAAATAAAACTTTACCCCGTTTGAAGTAGTTCTAAAGAGTCGACAAATAATACTTTACAAAAATACGCTGCTAAAAATTAATCATTGGGTGAAATATTATTAACCCGTTGTGTTGCCGAGTCCGGAATGTCCCTTAAGGTACTAAAAACTCTTAGACAGTTCCAGCATTTCTTTGTGCTTAAAACTGCAACATTCCGGCGGAATCAACGATATGGAAATAATTCATCAGATTTATTTATTCAAACACCAAGAACAAAAAAAAACTGAAGAAATCAAACAATGTCATGGAAAACTTCCTATTGTGGTCGGAGAATTGACAAAAAACATACAAAAAGCATGTTCATATTACTAGTCGTTCATATAATGCTGAAACAAAATCGTTTGATATAAATAATCCAGGCTAAGAGGTTTTGTTTGCAACGTTTCAAAAATATGGTTGAAGTCTACTAATTCATATAGAGATGGCTTAACCACCAACTAATTAAAACTCATTTAAAATAAATTTAGGAGAATATATCAAATAATAAATTTATTAAATTCCTAATATATTTTATTTGCTTTTGCAAAACGTTTGGCTAGAGCAAACATCATTTAATAGTTTTTAAATAACATTATACAATTATCTTCTTACAAAAACAGATTAGTATATAAAAAGAAATTGTTAAAAATGATCAATTTACTGGTCTCGTTTTTTTTTTTTTTTTGGATTTTATCGTCAAATATTTGTTAGGTCTGAACATACCTTAAGTCATATCTATGTATTTTGTTGGTTCCTTACCTTTGGGAATGGTTTTGTTTTTATTCAAATTAACGTTTTATTACAAAAACTTATTTTATTTTTGTCTTTTTATGTATTCGAATTAAAACCGGTTAACCAGTTATTTTAAAAATGTTTAACCGAAAACCGGTTTTTTAAAATAGCAACTATTCATAATATTCGAAAACCGGTTATTGAAAAAAGTCGAATAATCGATCTCCCTAGTATTTATGTCCTCAATAACCCCTTCAAATTAAATACTGGTCAACTGGAATTCAGACAAGGTCGATGTTGCAAATACATTTCCCGAATGAATGAGGCGAATAAGTGGGTCAGTTCCTACTAGGGATGCCAATCGGGACTGATTTTTGAAAATCCCGGGATTCGGGATTTTAAAATCCCGATCCCGAAATCCTGGGATTTTTTGGATCCCGGGATTTCGGGAGCAATGTGTTGCCTTAAAATGCTACTTTTTTTTAATAAACAACACTTTTTAAATATTCAAAAGGTTTTATATACGTAACATAAATTTTTAAAAATGAAAACCACAAAACAATTTATTTTATACATATGTTTATAACACTGGCCTCACCCATGATCAAACTGATCATATTCTGAAAAATGCTTAAAAAAATATACGTATCTCTTAGTTTTTCTAGATCAATTCATTTCGGTTTTTTGACAGCAATTCAATTCTTAATGTGAATTAAGTTGTGACGACATTAATACACTGCAAAGTGTAGTCCCTCATCGATCTCGATAGCTGAGTTAAAAACTGTAACACTATGTCGACTGCAGTGCAGTACACCTCCAGGTTGAGGGCGAGATTCATAATCAATAATTTAAGTACGTTTGAAATTTATTTTAAAACAAAATGTTTATACAAATGTTTTTTAAAACAGACTTCAAGTTTCAATAATTTATTTATGAATACGTCAAATAGTGTTTATTTATAAAAAAAAATTATTTTATTTACCTTGTGTTTTTTAAGCAAATTTTTTATTTTTATTGGACCGGAAGGAATATGAGCTATTTTATCAATATAACGACTTAATTGTTGTAATTATATCAACTTTTATTTTAGTTTCTGAATAAAACTTTAATTGGATCGTGAAAAATTTTTATTTTTTGCTTGCTTAATTTCTATATTTTGCATAAAAATAATTATTTTTATTTTGGAATTATGTTTTAAGCCAAAGCTGAACTTGCTAAACGTTATTGTAAAAAAGGCTTGAGATGTGAATCTTCAAATATCGTTTCTACTTAAAATAATGGTTTTTATTAAGCAAAATACAAAAATCCAGAAATAGTCGTTATATAACAAGCAAAAAATGAAAATTTTAAATACTCGCTGTGTTCCAAAAACAAAAATTAAACTCAAAAATAAGAACTATTTGCAATAAAAAATATAACTCAAATATTATTTTTAATAATTTCTTTGTATATAGTATAAAAATTCAATAAAATTTCGGGATTCGGGATTTCCCGTTTGGCATCCCTAGTTCATACTAAAAGTAAGATACAGCAAAGTTTGGACCAATCAGCCTTATCCTATCACTATCCATTCGGTGTTTTACATGGGTTTTACATTACCATAAATACTACCGAGCCATTGTGGGATTATATTTTTGTGGCGGCATGAAATAACACCCAAAGAATTAACTCCCAAAAAAAAAAAATTAATTAACCCCCCCAAAGCGTGGGACCTTATTTCATATGAAATAAAAGCCGAGTTTTGGAAATTAAAAAACCCCCAACGAAATGAAATAACACCCCAATCAAAAATTAAATAATGCCCTAATTTTTAAGATCTTGCTTCATATGAAATAAGACCCCATTTTCTGAAATAAAATAAAATCTCAATATGTGTAATACAATTAGTTGTATCGGTTTGGTTTAGGAATAACGCGATGTATAGCATGGTTGGGACTTCGGCCGGGCGCCAGGATTTTCTCCTCTATGGTATAACAAATACTGCCTTCGGTCGGGCACAAAGATTATCTCCTCTATGGTACAACAAATACCGGCTTTGCTAACTAAAGCTCCTAAAATCGGCCCTATCCCCGTACGATGGTCGGCTGCGTAGAGAAGCCTTAGTTAGCGAAGCCGATATTTGCTATACCATAGAGGAGGAAATCCTTGCGCCTGGCCGATGGCCTGCTTAAACAATAAGGCCCAAAATTTTTTTTTAATGTTGTTTTTATTTGCAATCTATTTTTGAATAATAAGCAAATTAATTAAAATAAATATTCACATGAGTTTTAACCTACATTAAGGTTAAAACATATTTACATTAGTGCTCTTTACTCTGAGTACAATTATAAGCATGCCATTGTTTATATGTATACAATTTTGTTCTCTATATTTACAGCAACTATTTTAAATATTTACATGCTTATTTTCTGAACGGAAGGTCAAACACATGAAGCCTTTTTAGCCTATGTACTTCCTCGCTATCATCTAGTAAACTAATAGAAAGGAAGGTTAGAATGGTTACTAAGTCTTTCAAAGTACCTCGAGCTGCACACGTTTATTTCGTTTTTTATCCTTGATATAAATAAATCTCTGTGAATGGTTTCGTTAGTTACAAACCATGGAGCATCTGCTATCATTCGATGAATTTTTGATTGATATTGTTGAAGTATTCCTATGTTCGAATTTCTAGCGGTGCCCCACAATTGGATTCCGTATATCCATATCGGTTTTAAAATTGTTTTGTTTTGTAAGGGCCTAATTAATGAGTGAAAGAAGTTATTCATTTAAAAAAGAAAGCATATCAGCGATAAAATTCGGTATTGCATTTCAATAACCGATGTGGACATCTGGTGCAAGAAACCAGGTTTTACGCATCACTGCCCATTTCTCATAAACGATATTGACGGTATTAAAATCTCTTGCGAAGGTTATGTAAATTAATTCCAGATATCAAAGAGTTTTCTAATGACGCAGGTCTATGGCAATTCTTTAACTAATGCCGGCAATCGCTTTAATTTAATTGGATTAATGACACAGAGCTTTTATAAATTAAACGTCTATATCCTTTCCGAGAAATTTAAAATTGGCATCTATTCTCAATTTGTTGCTATTCTAATCTTTTTCCATTTTTTTTAATGTTCCATTGGAATTATAGCTCTGTTAAGTTTTTAAATACTTTCTAGAGGCACTCTTCAAAAAATCTTTTCGAATCTTCTGGAAAAGAATTGTAAAATGTTGTAGAATGTAAAATGATAACAACATATCTGCAGAACTTAGTGCCCTTTATAAAACCCCTTATGCACTTTGGAATTTATGACTTGCTCTGTTACCCAGCGCATCATGTCATCACAGGTAAATTTCTCATAAAATTAAAAATAATTTTTCCCTAGCAAAAAAAGACACAACAAAAATTAGAATTTTACAATTGTTTAGATCCTTTTCAACGTATATTTTGGAAAAAGAAGCCTTTAAAAAGGCCTTTCTGTTGAGTTGAGTTATATGTATATTTCTTAGCTGTAAATTAATTTTCTGTCTAACACTTTTCTCCTACTGAAGGGCAATTACAATATACAGTGTAATCTCCCTTACCGTACACTGCCCCTTACGAACACCCCATTTAGACGTGCACTGTTGCCTGGTCTCCCGTCAGCGTTCGATTAGGAAAGCATTGAGTTCTTTCGAGAGGACAACCGCCTTAAATGGACACAGTTCAAAAGTCCCTTCAGTGTCCAGTTATTAGAAATTCCACAGTTAATATCTATTACATGTTGTGCTTCTTATACTCCCATTTTCACTTTATTTTATTTTGGTTCTTTTCTCCTATCTGACCCTCTCTTTTTCTGCTCAATTACAGCAGTGGAAAGATGTTAATGGTTTCATGGTGTGCATGCAGGGGTGTCAGCGTCATGCACAATTGTGTCAGCAAAACTCACATGTACGCTTACGCTCTTTTATTTTGCGAGCGTAAAATATAATTTTTTACTGCAAAACACTCTCATTCAGCGGGAAATATCGAAATATCGCACGGCCTGTTTTGAGGCCTCTAAACAGAAATAATATATTTATTATTTATTATCTTTGTTTATGTTTTGTTTTATTTCTGTTTTTGACATTGTACAATGATTGACAAATAATATCTACATTGTTTTGCATTTAAGCTAACGATATGTGTTTTGTTTGTGAAAAAAATTCTTTGTTGCCTTTTAAAGGGTCCCTTTTTCTTTCGTTAAAAAGACGTACCTAAATGCAGAAATTATTAAGAAAAAAATAGCCACAAGCATTTGTTGGTATTTTGTGCTTGTAAAAATATTTTTCTTTCTGTACCAATCGCGTCAATGGGTTTTTTTTTCTTTGAAAAAGTGTTTTCAGTAAGTAAAAATATTTAAAAAAGTCTTGTTTTCCTACAATTTATGTGTAAACCTATACACATAAAAGCAAATGTGACAGCAGGTAAAATTTTTGGGTAAGAAGATGTGTATTATTAATGTATTAATGAAACTTTATTGTTTAACGTCCACAAACCTAAAAAATGTTTTGTTGTTTCGAAACTGCAATTTAAATTTAGAAGATATTATTGGTAAATAAAAGTATATTTTTATAGGCTAGTAAAATCTTCTCTTTTTATAATGGTGGTTAATAATTATAGAATATTTTTAAACTTAATGGGGTTATTATTTGCATTAGTATGTGCAAATGAATTTTCATTGTTGGCATTCGCAAAGATATGTTGAGCACCAAATTAAAAATTTTGGAAAGAATTGTATAAGGTTGTAAAAAGACTTCAAATATTGTCAAATGCTCAATTTTTCCAAAAAAATAAGCAAAGTTTCTGCGAAATGCAGGTTCCAAATTAAATTTATTTAAATAATAACTGATTGTGTCTGTCCATAACTCAACATTTTTCGATAATTGTATTATTATTAATTACTCTAAAGTCTTCATAGCAAAATATGTATGTTAATTAGGCCTCGTAATAGGCCTCGCAACCGCAAATTCCTCCCGCTGAGAATAAAAGAGACAAGAGTATTCGCACCAATACAATCATAATTGACACCACTGGTGTGCATGTGTAAACGAGTTGTAAGTTTAACTGTTAATAAAACAACAACATCTCTATTATTTTTATTGTTGTAAGTAATTGTATTATTGTTTGTATTATTTCTTTGTTTTTTTTTTTTAGTTTGCTTTTATTTATTATTGTGCTTTTGATTCCATTGTTCGTTTGTTTTATTACTTTTTTTTTGTTATTCTGTATTTGTTTTGGTCTGTTTGTTCTTGTGCATAGAAAAAAATAATTAGTTTTATCACATGAATGTACCAAATTAAAACAAAAAACTAATATCATATAATTTAAGAGAAGAGTAAATGTAAATAAGTGTTAAGGTGCTTGCAAAAGTTGACAAAAAGTTAAGGAGACCAGATGTTTCGTAACGAAAATATAACCTTATAGGCCATTTACATACATTACAACGAAATCTAGTAGATTTGATTTGAAATCTTCCTCAAAATCTAGTGCGTTTACATTGTACTTTTTTGACATTACCAAATTTTTGTTTTCATAACAAAAACAGCTGACTGAAAGTGTTTTGTGTAAAAAATACATACGTAAAAAGAAATAAGAATTTGAAAATTTGCATTACCTTTTATTAACATATAATCAACTTAATTTATTTTATCAATATTATTTGTGTTTTCCATTTTTTTTTTACTATTTTCTCAAAATTTTTAAAACGTTTTAACAGTTTTTTTTCCTTGTGCAGGGAAGATTTTGAGTAGATCTCTTGAACATCTTTCCACGGAGTAGATACACTCATAGAAAAATGCATCTTCAGATTGATGATGCCCTAACACCAGAATTGTAACATCAATATTATTACAAATGGCATCAATGAGGCAAAAAGTGACATTAATTCATTGTGTCATATTTTATGCGTCATCTATGCTATGACTACAGTGAGAGCAATTCGATGCCACATTTTTTGTATTATTAACATTATTTTCATGTTTAAAAAGTAAAAAAGAGAAGCAAAAATTCCCATATTCTATTTTTTGTAAATTAATTATTTAAATGCATCAAATTTTCAAAGTAGAATGATTACAAAAACCTTATCGGGCATGCTGATGGTGTCTTATAATTAAGAGTTCTTCTGTAAAAAAATTGGCGGAATACAACAAACGTGAAACAAACATGTGTAATAGGTAAGTAAATAATTATATTTTCTCACTTTGACTTAAGTCAATCCCAATGACAAACTGTCATTAAATTGAGCGTAATGAGTCGTTTCTACGATGTTACTGAGTCATCGCTCTCATGACATATTTTATTAAACTGACTCTGATGACAATTTGGGCAAGTGATGTTGAGGCTGACATCACAATGATGAAAAGTGTCATGAGGTTAAAAACGAAGACGCTTGTCATAGTACTGATGTCAAAAAACATCAGCGTTATGACGCTTTCCTACAGTGTACGTACTAGATTTCGTTAAAGTGTAAATGGGCCAGTAAACACACTTGGCAGAATTAAGTGTTACTTCCTCTGACTGAAGAAGTTCAAGTTCGACACTACGCATTCAGTGCTTTAATGCGTTTTATGCATCTTTTAAAACAGAGGAATCAAGTTATACAGCAACCACGTAGAATTCATATACGTATCGAACGAATAAAGTAGATGTACGTCCAATTTTTGCAAGCGTCGCACGAGTCTTTAAAAAAGATTAAAAAGGATAGTATCAAAATCAATTTCCTCAAAAGAATTTCACCAGTTTCTAAAAGAAAGCAATTTGAGTGCATAGTCCTTCAAGATTAAACACTCTCCCCTTGTTTAGAAGCTGGAGCTATCTAGCCTTCGCTGCTTTTGGAAAATCGCTAGCAGCATCTGTTGAGTAGCAACAGCATACAGGCATAATCCTCAGTCAGGCCGAACTCTTCCACAAGAGGTGAAAAATCAGCGCTTTCGTGTGATTTTCAGGATATCCCTACCCACAACCATCACGTAATCCCCAAAAATATATTTTTAACGGAAAAACGAAACTTTTACAATAACAATCACCATCAAAGATAGAAAGTATATCCCGCAAGAAACATACTGACGGAGACCTCAACCAACAGTCCGTCCGGTGACGTGCAACCGGCGCTACTAGCTTCCGTGGTACCACATAGGATTTCTGATCAGATCGCAAGAGATCGTTAAGATTTACAAATAATTTTGGATTTTAGCCACGTATTGACTGCAGCCAGTGTCAAGATAAATAAGGTCTGGAAGAATCAATTAAATTTATTTTAATGTGCATAAGAAATCCCAAAGATGGTCACAAATTTAAATAAACATTTAAAATCAAGTAAATTTTTATAACGTACATCTCTTTAGAGAATAATTTTACTTCTGCTCGAAATCAATAAATAACGGTTATTATTGACCAACAAAATAAAAACGAAAAAATAACGGTTATTATTGTTCAAAAAAATAAGTATCAAAAATAACTGTTACTTTTGTTCAAAACAATAAAAAAAACTAACTTTTATATTTGATCGAAAAAATTAAAATCCAAATTTTAAAAATCAATGTATTGTACCACAGAAAAGTTCATAAGGATCAATATGGTAAACTTGAATCAGTTTTCCAACATTTACTTCTTATATGCTTTTTTTGTTTACAAATTTCAAAATAACTGTAATTTTCGGTCCCTGCATTGAAAATCGTAAGGCATTTATAAATCTCATTTTTCTATTCCAAATTTTAAGAAAATAAATTTAATACAGTTCCAAAATAAACACTAAAAAGAAATTTTCTTTGCTCGAAGAGGAAAGCATAATTAAATTTGTCAAAAATAATGAAATTTTGGTTCAATGTTCGAGACATCTAAAATTTATTTGAGCATTTTCAGCACAGATTGAAAAATATGACGAAATTTTCGTTTGGGACGACATAACATGAAGATCGATCAATCAATTTATTGTGTGCAACTTCTCTGTGCCGCTGTTTGTAGTTTAAGGTGTTGTTTTCTCTCACTCACACTCAGTTTTTTTTGAGTGTTTTCCATATAAATTTTACACACGTTCAATCACTTGTGTTGTGTAAACAGCAGATACGTGAATGACACAATATTCTCAAATTGCTGATGTGCAATGTTACAGGCTGCAATTCGAAGATTTGCCTCGTTAATTTCACGACATTGCAATTTTCCATATTTTTGAGCACTAAAATCAATTAATTTTTTTTCTTTGATGTACAATATTTGACTTTACAATAACAACTAAGCAAATTGCGCACAATACTTCCGTTTCAGGGTCTGTTTTATGCTGAAAAGAAAAAGATTCAGAAACGGGACGGTGACGAACAGCAATGCTTTTCAGTTTCAGTTTTCGTTTTCGGTGCCGATTAAGGTGCATGCGGAAACCTAGCTCTAATTCACTGTTGCCCTTCACTGTACCAGAAAAGCATTAAAAAGTAAAATTACAACTTTGACTACTCATGCAACTAAAAACAACAGTTTAATACTTTTTCACGCCCTTACCGTATTAAGTACTTTTTTCCAACTTGTTTTATTTGTCTTTAAATGATTTAAAACTTTTTTCTAGCGAACTGAAAGTGCAGAGAAAGAAGTGGGAAAAATCCACAATAAATAAAATTGTGCAACTTTCTCTAGGAAGGTCAAAACGTTGAAAGCACAGTTAGTTCAACTGTGTCTGGTACTGTTCTCTTAAACCTACAAGATGATTTTTGTTTGAATGACCTCGATTTGTGCAAAAAACAGTGGCAAGTTAAAAATATAAAGACGACTTACTTACACATACATTGCAATTAGACCAACAAGAACACATCATCACCAGAAGCACCACCATGAATGAAGATGGCCTCCACACCACGTATGTGCTGCTAATAGAAACGGGTCTTAAAGACATGAAGAATTAACAGAAAAATGAAATTAAAAACATTACTGCAAGAAAAAGGTCATAAAAAGTAGGGAAAAAATCATTTTTCAACTTTAAAAATATTTAGTTTTGTAGTAAAAAGAAAAGAAAGGGAGTTTGGGTTTCAGTTTTAAATTCAGTCAGTTTATGAGTATTTTCAATTTGTGTTCTTTTTTGTTCATAAACTATTAGCGTGTGTTGATAGTGCTGTAAATTATAGTTTATATGTGGCTTATTGTCGGTTAATTGTGAGAATGGGGTTAAATGTTTTAATACCCAAAACAAAAAAGCTTTTAAAGAAAACAAAACAACAAATAAAATTTGTAATTATAGCACATGACACGCACTTTGTAAAGTAATTTCAAAATATTTCTATTTCCTCTTGCAGCATAAGAAATTGACTTTATTAGAAAAGTAATTAGGGAATTTTGTTTGAAATATTTACTTTATTGATTTTAGTCCCATTGTAATTTTACAGCCCAGTCTTCGATTGCATGGACAGACCAAAAATGCAAATAAGCATAGTCGGTCCAATCTGACTGCTTGATACCCTACACTAGAGTATTTACAGAAAATTTTTCGAAAGATACCGAATTTGGGGCCCATGGGTAATCATGACCCGACATACAAGCTGTAATAGAAGATACTGCCATCATATTTTATATATAAATGTTGTTTTTTTATGGAGGTATAAAACTTAAAGTCGTCAACACTTATTTTAACTGGCGGCCATTTTGTCAGCTGTCAAGTGATTTATGTTTAGTTTGGTTTGGCATTTCAACATGAATAGACTGACGCCTGAACAACTCTTTCAAATTATGCAAATTTATTTTGGAAATTATGGTTCTGTTCGCAATACGTATTGCGCGAATTTTGTTTAGCGATAAAGTTCACTTTTGTTTAAATGGATACGTCAATAAACAAAACTGCCGTATTCGGAGTGATCATTATCCTCAAGTGTATGTTGAGAAACCGTTACATCCAGAAAAACTGACTGTTTGGTGTTCTTTATGGACTGGTGGAATTATTGGTCCGTACTTCTTTAAAATCGATGCTGGTCAGAATGTTACAGTCAATGGTGATGTGCAGGTATGTATTTGCCTGTTTTGATGTATTTGCCTGTTTTATCGTTACTACAATGGGATGTGTTCTGCTGAAGTTAGGGATCTGGTTCCCGAAACCTGTGCGTTTGTTCGTAATACACGTCTTTCCTCAAGAGCCCATCCTTTTGTGGTCGATTGGCCGGTAAATCGTACAACGCATTACATAGAAAATTCGTTTTTTGGCCGAACTGTTCGTATGTGGAACAACCTTCCTGCTGAAGTCTTCCCTCTCACTTCAACATGAATAAGTTCAAGTCGAATGTTCACAAACACTACTCCCTCTATCCTCCTTCCCATAACCTTTTTTTCTAGTTCCTAGTTTCTAGTTGCATTGCATTTGTAGGGGCCATCCCCTGAGTGCTGGTCCTAACCAAAAAAAAAAAAAAAAAAAAAAGGAGCTGTGGTTCCAAAAAGACGGCGCAACCTGTGTGACAGTGCCACAATTGATCTATTGAAGGAAACGTTTGGTAACCGCATAGTTTCGGACCCAAGAATTGGCCTCCAAGATGGTGCGAATCAACGCCGCTAGATTTTTTCTGTGGGAATATGTGATGCCGATAAACCCGAAACGATTGACCACTTGGAGGATAACATTCGCCGCGTTATTGCCGTTATTCCACAATTGCTGGAAAAAGTCATCGAAAATTAGACCAGCCGTGGCGGTCATATGCCAGAAGTCATATTTAAATTATAATGCCAGAAGATTATCCATCGAATAAAGTAAATTTTATGTCAATTTTAAAAATTCATCTTTGTTTTATTCCATTTCAAAGTTCTATACCTTGTTGAAATTTTTGTAGAACTAGGGTAACCTTATTAATTGTACCATGGATTTAAAATGTTTGGGTTAGCAGAAAACTCCACATACAGTTGGCCAATAAACTCTACCGACACCTACATGAAATCAATTTGAATGATGCAATCATGTTAAATATTATTTTTCCATGGGGATTTTATAGAAAATAGTTAAAATCATGAATACTGAGTAAAAAGGACTTGTGTTGACATCCGTAATTGACCCATTTATTTCAAAAATGTAAATTTTCTGCATTTTGCCGTCAGCTCATTATTAGTTTGACCTACCGACCATTTAAAAAAAATGAGTTAGGTATTAGATATACAGGGGTGTTCTGGAAATCGAAAACGCAAGACGCAAGAATTTTTAAGTTCTTTTTAAAATACTCTTAATCCAGTTTTTTTTAATGTTCTAATATAATTCGCTATTTTAATAGAGAAATCTTTGTTATGTATTGTATTTGTATTTCTTTAACTACAAAATTCTTATTAAAAAAACTATTTTTAAATTCTTGCGTCTTGCGCTTTCGACTTCCAGAACACCCCTGATATATATTTAAATTGCCCCCTTTTCTAAATTCATAACCTGTTTCGTGAATTTTTTTTTTAATTTCTGAGATATTAAACATTAATTTTGTTCCATATAAACTATTTTAAAAGTTTTTAAGAGAACTTCCTGCAATGATTAAATAGGTAATAATAAAGTCAAGAAATTAAAATAAGATGTATGGAAAAATCTAAAAAGCGCTGAAAATAAACCCCGATCATGAGGGCTATATGTAGAAACATTCAGACCGTAAAAACGAATTATTGTACGCTTTAACGGCCTGAATATTAACAAATAAACCTAAAGATCTTGATTGTAAAAATATTAGGATTCATCCGGAAACTGTGCGAATTGTTTTTCATTATCACAGCCGTATTCCAGGAAAAAAACAATTAACTAGTAAGAGTGTTAGAGTGCTATATTCGGCTGAGCCGAATCTTTGATACCCTCCACCGAGATGGGCTCTATATGAGGGACTTAAAGCACAAGGGGTTTAAGTGCTTCTTTAAATTGAGATAACATATGGATTAGTAGGTGAAGTTCAGAACACAAGAGGTGAATGTGGATTTCTCATCCGGTAGCGAGATATGGCGACCAATTCCAGCAGTTTTCATTAAAACATCTGTTTCGCTTGGAGTACACAGGGTATGTGAGCACTTTAACTCAATTTTCATAAAAAGACACTGAAGACCCTTGTCATTTAAGCCCCCCATATGATATCTATATATTATTAATTGTAATCTTTATAAAAACGGTTGTCAGCATTAAACTTGGTTGCGATTTAGAACTTTATTAAATTATCTATATCTGCTACGGTTTTAGACGTATTTACACTTATAGAAAAGTCCATCTTCATATTGATGATGCCCTAACATCAGAATTGTGACATCAATAATATTGCAAATGGCATCAATGGGACAAAAAGTGACATCAATCCAATGACGTACGTCATTCTAAAATGTTGTCATATTTTATGCGTCATCTACGCTATGACTACAGTGACATCAATTAGATGGCACATTTTGTGTACACAGATAGGAAAGGCTTCATAACGCTGATGTATTTTGACATCAGTACAGACAAACTGTCATCAGTGCGATGACGTAATATATAATTTCAACAGTGTGATGACAAACTGTCATCAGTGCGATGACATAATATATAATGTCATAATATATTTGCCACGGAATGACAAACTTCGTATACCCTTATTCACCACTAGTGATAGTGGAGTGTATAAAAAGGACTCGAACTTACGAAACTTCATATCATAAAAAAGAGTTTTGGAAAAATTTTATTTTTAGCAACGAGTCTAAATCAAGGAAAATTCATACAGACGTTATTTCCGAGTCATCTGTTTATTGTTTAGTTATTAGTGTGTATTAAACATCTGCATGAAACTTAATAATGATGTTCATGAAACTTTCATTATAATTTGGTATTTGCTCCGTTTGTATTCATTAAAATGAATAACTACGAAATGAAAGGAACAAGCACACGAAATTAAAGAGACGAATAAGATGCAGGGTTTTTGTTTACTTAAACAAGAGAATATGAATACTAACAACTCTGAAACAAAACAACCACTGAATAAATGTCGAATAAGTTCATGAAAAATACATTTATTTTAAAGTCAGTATTGCCAGTTGAAAGAAATGAAAAACATAAGGAAAAATAAAAAAACAACAATAACCATGAAGAGTAAAAGCAACACGATAAGGAAGTACATTTATATTAAAATTATAAAAACAATACAAATTTGACTTTGTTTTAAATGTAAATTAGTTGTTTTTAATGTAAATTTTTAAACTTCAAGAAAATTTCATTTTATTTTCAAAAACATTTTTATGTACTTCCAAGCAATGTGTTTTGCTTGGAAGTACATAAAAAAGTTGTTAGGAAAAAAATTAAAATTTAATTTAAAAAATGCTTTACAAATTACATATATTATTGTAGAGGTAACAGAAAAGAAAAAATTACATAAATTTACTAAGTGGCAACATTGCTATTGAGTATTTATATAAAAAAATGAGAGAGAGTGAAAACTGTAAAACAAAAGTTGTTTCATTGAACAATGAAATGAAATGTGTTTGCTAATAGCATGAATAAAACAACGTTTGTTCAGTGGTCTGAATTTTATTTGAATACGAACTTCATTGACTAAACATTTCAGTATGTTCATGAATGAAGTTATTCATGCAGCCCTTTAGTGTGTATACTGAATGTCAAACTTTGTTCACATTTAAATTTAACATTCAATGAAAATCTAACTACTTGAAAAAAAAACTTATTTAAATTTTACAAAACAAAAAAAGTGAATATAAAATCAAGGAATTAAAAGTGCATAAGGAATAAGTGGAGCCATAATAAATTTGCAATACAGTAAAAAGATTTGCCTTCTAAAGCAATTGTGTATTTTTATAAACAAAAAAATCGACTGTTTATATTTATATACTTTTTCAAAAACAAAATACATAGAAAACTTAAAAAAAGGAATAGTTAGCATAACTCAATCTCATGATGCGGTCACCTGTATGAATTCGCCTTGGTCTAAATTTAACATACATATCTGGCTACGATGGTAATTTAAAACGTTATATGAAAAGAATAAAGATCGAATAAAATACATTATTATGTTATATGTATATGTTTATTAAAAAATATGATCAAGTGCAATGTTAATATATGATATCGCGCTGTATGTAGACTTTATTGGGCCACTGTATGTACCTGAATAAGTTACATTCATAGTTGGGGGTAGTGCACTAAATATTGATTTAAATCAGCATTGCACTATAAATAAAACTGAAAAAAAATTAGGTTGCACTATTTTTCCCAAGGTTTAGTGATGATTGGTATTTTTTCACTAGCACTAAAAAAAATTGAATGGTATTGCAAATTTGTTCACTATCACTAACAGTGATTGAATGCGTAAAATCTGCACTCAATTCAAAAAGTGCAAAATTTTTACTTGCAATCACAAAAGGTGCAAATAAACACTCTCACTAAAATTTAAAAAATTTAATTTTGTATGTGCATGGTTTTTCATTCTTGTGATGATATGAGTAAGCAAAGGAAATTAAACAACATAAAATTTTGTCAATAACCGGAATATCTCCTGGCTTCAATCAAGAAAAAAGCCAGTTTTTTTTTTTGTAAATTTAGCGCAAATTATGAAGTTTCACTCAAATGAGTGAAGAACAAAAAAAATTGCAATAAACTGATGATTGCTTAATCTTAAATCAAACTACTTTTTTTTGAGTGCAAAATTTTTTAACATCACTCATGTTTAGTGAAACTGCTAATTTTCAATTCATCACTCAACATCAATAAAATGATTGCAATAATTTTGCACTATCACTAGCTGTGAGTTGACACTGCAAAATTAGTGCACTACCCCCATCTATGGTTACATTAAATATTTTATTTTCTAATTGAGATGATAACTGAATTTATTTTCAATTTAGATAGATAGTAACAAGCCTTTTAAAAATGATTTGTTGAACTTAAAGAATTTTTGTTAATTATTTTTTTTTTAAATTTTAATTGGTTTGCCTATACATTTTATTTGCAACCCTCATGATTCTTAACAATTGCGAATAACGTTCTTAAATTTATTTACTTTTTACAAGTATGTAAATGTTTTGTAAAATGTTGGAAAATTTACACAAAAACTTAATATACATTTCGTTTCGCCTTAGAAACATACCTATAAAATGGCAAGCCGGTTTGTTTTGTATTCGTTTTTTTTTTCTTTTTTTTTTTGTATTATCTGTTATTGTTCTTCTTCTTTTGGCACATGATACTCTTTTAGTTTGTTTCCTTTTAAACAGAACATAATATAGCAAAACAATAAAAGCAAAAAAAAAAACAAAACCTATCTACCATTAAATTTTATACTAAATGATTTAAAACAACAATTAAAACAGTTGAATTAATAACACTATGCTAGTTGAAAAAACAGACAAGCCGGGCACATAGCGTTTTAACAGAATTCGGGTACGCTGAATCCAGTGGTGCCCGCGGTTTTTTAAGATTGGCTCTGGTTTTCGAGATGGAAATGGAGGAGGTTACACAACATATATTCGCGTAACTCAAAAACGCAGTACAAAGTACAAAAACAATATATTACACATATGTACATATATGCGGCAATGGTCACATGGATCTTAAGTTCATTTAAGTACGTATTTGGCCACCTAAAAGTGTTTTTTAGTTTACTTATGCATTTGACAGACTTTTGACAGAAGCTTAAGCTACCTTATGCACATTATGGTTAGGCCTTTACTTTTTTGCATTATAAATAATTTTTTTTTTTTTAAATCAAAACAAGAAAAAAATATTAAGACAAAATTTACAACAAAGAGGCCAGACTATAGCGTCAAGCCGACCATATAAAACCTTACACAGAAAAAATTTAAAATTTTCTCTAATCACCAAATTTATACCAAATTCATAATATCAAGCAAACAAGTTGTTGATTTTGCACCTATTACCAAAATGATTATATTGATTACTAAAAATTGTAAAATTGTGAATATTTTTTTTTTAATAAATGAAAAAAACTTTGGTATTTTCAAAAAATGTGTTAATATATTCAAATAAATATTGACAATTCCCAACAACAAATCTACATGTTAAAGTTATTTTGTTTTAAACGAAAAAAGTCAATTATGACTTTTTGGCATTTTATTAATATTTTAATAAAAAATTCATTTTGAAACAACTAAAATGATAATTATATCAAAATTACATTTTTAATTTTCTTTCAACTAAAAAAATAATTGATTCAATTATCACATTAATTAATTTTTTTTTTTTTTTTTTTGTTTTTTTTCTTCTTTATTCAAAAAAAATATATTTTACAATAGTTTGTGCCTCAGCGTCCTTTGGACATTATTGAGGCGAGTTGGCAACAACAAAATTCTTTGCTACAAGCATATAAAAAAAAAAGATAATTAATAAAAAAAAAAAAAAAAATTAAATATTTAAAATTAAATAACAAAATTTAAATGAATATGGAATATAATAATTCATATGAGACCAATATTCTCAATTGAGAAAAAAAAAAAAATGTACAGTATATAAAGTTTTCACAAAAGAAGCATTTCTAAATCTTGCAAATCTTGTTCTTTTAATTTTTTTTTAAAGATCGAAATTCTTTCTACATTTCTTAAATGTGGAGGAAGGTTATTATACTCTAAACTACCCATATGCTCTACACGCTGCTTAGTAGTTTCTAGCCTACACCAAGCAATTCGTAGATTCATATTATTCCTGGTGTTAAATGCAGTTTGATTTCTGGAGAATGTTATGGTGTGGTGACCAAATTAAAATACTTTTTATACCATTTTTTAATTGAAGCACAGCCGCAAATAACGTTGTAAGTTACAAAATTATTATTTTTCAGGAGAGCAAAAAAACGTTTTTAACAGGCAGGATTAATTATTTTTTTAATTTTTTTGGTAGATTATCAAAAATAATGATATTAAAAACTTGTATGCAAAATATCAAGAAATTTTAATTTTATATTACATGCAAATTTACAGTTTATAATTTTTTTTTAGTGGAAAAACGTTTCATATCCACAATCGCGATGTCATTTAAAACGTTTTTCCACTTCACAAGCGGCTTTTAAAACGTTATTCCACTTTGCAAAACCAGTTCGTTTGTATCATTTTGCTGGTAACTTACAACGTTCTTCCACTGGCTGACTCTTTGTACCGCAATTTGACGGCGTTCAGTTGCATAATTTTGGGTTATTTGAGGTTTAAACAGTGTAAGAGAGTTATGTTAATGGTAATCTGCAAAAAAACAGTTTTTGCAAAAAGTGGCGTTTACAACGTTATTCGCGGCTTTGCTTCAATTGATAAAAACTTTTTTCTGTGTACAAAATCAGTATATAGATACAAACATAAGTATGTAATAGGGTATTCATTCGGTTAACCGTTTATCGGTTAACCGATTAACTTCTACCCGATTAACTGATCGGTTAATTTAAATTGGCCTTTTTTCGATTAACGATTAAACCGGTTAATTTTAGTCGATTAACCGATTAACCGATGTTACAAAATTTTTAACTTTTTGTAGTATTATAACATATTTTTTTGTGCTTTTAATTAAAAAAATTTCTCGAAGATTTTTCATTATCTTCATCAGCCATTTCAACATAATTAAGTTTTAAATACTGGTCATACATATGAATGCATCAAATTTCATACATTGAAGCTATATATCGTTACCTAAAACGCAAAAGGCCCTATCTAACAAAAAATTAAAAATCGACTTTTTCATTGATTCTGTTGTATTGCATCAACTTAAATGACCACAAAACAGTTTGAAATCTTTCGACCAAAATTACTACAAACTATAACGCGAAAAATGCTAAAAGGACTAACTAACAATTTGCATAATATGTAACATTGCTAATTGTCAAAACAGCTGGTAGGTTTTACAAAAAAAATAGAAGAAAAATTTATTGTAAACAGTTTGATTGAACTCAAAATTTGTAATCCTCTTATCTTCGATACTGTTTTACGTATGTAGGTGTTGGGAGAAGTAAGATAGCTGCAGGGGAAGTGCTACCCCCCATAGGACGCCAATGTTTAATATCGCATATCGTAAGAACTGTTTTAGTGAGAATGTTCAAACTTGGTATTAGTCACACTTATGGAAAACTACACCTTTAAAAATATAAATTAAAGGGGTAGACGCAGGGCGAGTAATACCCCCCCTGGAAGCATATACTTAATATCGCGTAACTGAAAAACTATAACAGCGAGATTCTTCAAATGTGGTTAAATCCACTATTATGGTAAGCTATAAATTCCAAAATAAAATGGGTGGGGTAGACGAAGGAGGAGCAATACCCTCCATAGGAAGAAAATATTAAATACTTCACATCTGAAGACAAAAGTCTTCAAGCTTTATAGGACCCACTCTTATGGTAAACTACTCCTTAAAAAATAAAAATATAATATATAAATGAAAAGCGTATTGTTTATTCTCTACAGACTCCTAAGCTACTGAGCCGATTTTCCTGAAAGTTTCACAGTAATTTCCTGATTACTAGCGCTTAACATAGGCGTGGCAACAACCATACAATAAAAATATGAATAACTTTATATCTGGAGGACGGCTACAATAAGGGTTTTCCAATATGAAACAAATAACTTCGATATCAATACAGGACATCTGCAAGAAAGTCGGCTGGATTAGACGAGCGGGCGTGGCACCTCCCACACAATTGCAATAAAGTTTTCTACGTATTTGAAGTACTGTAATAGTGAAAGTATTCCAATTTTGTACAAATAGCTTAGATAATAATCCACAACATATTTCAAAAGGTAGTTTTAATGGGAAAAGTAGGCATGGCACCTTCTATACGAAGACTCTTGAAATTTCTGTATATCATCTGTTGAACGGTTACTGTAAAATCATTCAAATTAAGTCCAAGATGCTTTACTTTAAAAAAAAACTTACCAATTTTATTTCGATGGGGGTAGCAAAGCGCACCGGGTTAAGCTAGTACTAGAATAAAAAAATATTATTTCTTCGTATTGAATTTAACAAATTTCAAAACAAATTCATGGCTCATCAAAAATAGCCAACAAAATCGCCAACTATTTTATAAATCACCAAAAAAAAACCGCCATGTCGCCAAATCGAAAATTAGGTCGCCAAAGAAGATTGAAAATCGCCACGTTTGGCGAGAAATCGCCACATCTGACAGCCCTAGCTCCAAGCATCAACTACAAATAGAAAATAATTGCAATCGATATTCCGGAATAAGTATAAAAGGCGAGCATTACTGAGTGTTGCCATTGCTCTAAATTTATTATAGGGAAAATATTTATTTTTTAAAAGTATTTAAAAGCTTGGACCAGTTCATACAAGTATTGCATGCCACAGTTATACCACTTTTCTAAACATTTTAACACAAATAATATTTATTCAAATTTCTAAATTTATAGATAAAATAAATGATCTTTTAAAAAAAATAATTGTGTTTGGTGCGGTTACTTTATTGTGATTTCGAAACAAAAACTATAATGGGTCTGCACACTTTTTTATGCTTTATTCGACTATGCTATGCAATTTTTTCTATTTGCAAAAATTGTAACAAAAAAGTTATATGCCTAATACTAGTGATTTTACGAACATCAATATTTAATTTTCTCGAATACGAATATTTGGGTCAATATCGTGTATGATTTTATAATTTACTGTACGCACGACCATACACGTAAAACTTTTGCGGGTAACTAAAATTTACGTCACGTGCACACCTCTACGCATATCTCCCCTTAAGCAATAAAACGTGCTTACGCTGCATTAACACGTTCAAGTTTTGCCTTCAAGTCTTTTATACATATTGCTTGTCAAAATAGCAAAAAATTAAAAGCTGTTACGTAGGCCATACGCAAGAATTATGACGGCAGAATATTTATAAAGACAAACGAAAAAAATTGCTCATTGCTCCACACGAGACTATTTTTTAAGCCGCACAGTTTTTGTTCTTTCCGTCACACACGGGATTTTTTTATCTGGCATAAAATGTATACGTGTACACAGCGTTGAATGTTTTAGTGTTTTTTGCATTCATTTGTTTACGAAAATGTGCATGCCTTGGTTTTATGCTAATAATGCGCGGTTCAAGCTGGTTAAAAATCATGCCAGCAAAAAAAAAAAACATTCTCGTCGCCTCTCTTGCATACAAGCTGTCATTTTGTGCCAGCACAATTATGGCCGTGTGTGACAGGCCATTAAAATTGCAATCAGATGTCTTTCTTGGCTGTAAATTGAAACAGACCATTGGAAATAGACTTTGAAAAGAAAATCGCATAAAAGTTCAAAAGTATGAAACTGCAACTTCTAATTTTTGAGTTTCATTTGAGTTTATGCGTTAGACCCCATTGAGAGAGTTCACATGACGTGATACGATATTTTGTATTTGCTCTTTCGCAAGGTTATTTGCAGCAAGCACTGAACTCCGCTATTATGATACTTGCAGTTTATATAATGTTTTTACCTTCTCCTGTAAAGCCTAGTACTCTGTTCCAATTTGTGAAAAAGGTTATCATTTAATACGAAAAATTTGACATGTATCAATGTTTTATCTCGAGATTTTTCACAATTGGACGTTTTTAATTTTTCAAGGTATGCGACAGTGTTTTGCGTATGTAAACAAAACCCACATGCATTTTACTAAAAAGTATTTTTTTAAATAAAAAATTAAATAAAAATGAAAGTAAATTCGGATAAAAAACTAAACCGGTAGTGTTATTTACGTTTTTCCGTTCTTATTTAATATTTAGATTAAACTTTTTAATTTGCTTAAAATTCCATGTGAAATAAGAGCAGCTAATTTTATTTCGCAGTTGTAAAAAAATGTTGCCAGAAACATTTCGTAACTATTTCACAAATTGAACAGAGTACAACTCTTTCAACATAATTTCATAGAAATTCGAAATTCCGCACCAAATTTTTTCATATGAGTTTTGACAGCATTTTACGTGAAAATTCATACATACATATGTGAGTTAAGCTCATTTTAGACGTGCCATAGCCATAACCATAAAAACCAGCTGTTAGAACCAATCTTATGGGCAACACTGTACTTGATCATACCATAACGAGATAACCATGACCATACAAACCAATTGAATTTTGGTTTCTATGGTCATCGTTACGACCATGGCATTATGTTTAAGTCACGTCTAATTGAACCTGTAAGGCCTTTCTACATGAGACCAGCGATATCTACATATGTATGTATGTGTGTATGCGTATATATTTTGCGATAATTTACCAATATTCAAAAATTATATCACAATGATATCAAAATAAAAAAAAACTTTCTCGTCGCCTCTCTTGCATACAAGCTGTCATTTTGTGCCATCACAATTATGGCCGTGTGTGACAGGCCATTAAAATTGCAATCAGATGTCTCTCTTGGCTGTAAATTGAAACAGACCATTGGAAATAGACTTTGAAAAGAAATTCGCATAAAAGTTCAAAAGTATGAAACTGCAACTTCTAATTTTTGAGTTTCATTTGAGTTTATGCGGCAGACCCCATTGAGAGAGTTCACATGACGAGATACGATATTTTGTATTTGCTCTTTCGCAAGGTTATTTGCAGCAAGCACTGAACTCCGCTATTATGATACTTGCAGTTTATATAATGTTTTTACCTTCTCCTGTAAAGCCTAGTACTCTGTTCCAATTTGTGAAAAATGTTCAGCAACATCTATCATTTTATACGAAAAATTTGACATGTATTAATGTTATCTATCTCGACGTTTTAATGTTTTCACAATTTGACGTTTTTAATTTTTCAAGGTATGCGACATTGTTTTGCGTATGTAAACAAAATCCACATGTTATCCCAATTTTTGAATGAAAACACTGAAATTTATTGTTGTGGGAAAGCTAGTTTCTATGCGCATTTCGCTGATTGCTTAGGCCAGCTCGTCAGGAAACTTTTTCCAAATACTTTAGAAAAGCTAAAAATATTATACAAGTAAGACCATAAAGTGAATAAGAATTTTAAAACACTCAGGTCTTAAATGTAACAATATCAAAGCTTCAACAAAGACACAACAATAAACCGTAAATTTTTCTTTCTTTCATTTCTTACATATTTTACTAAAAAGTATTTTTTTAAATAAAAAATTAAATAAAAATGAAAGTAAATGTGGATAAAAAACTAAACCGGTAGTGTTATTTACAATTTTCCGTTCTTATTTAATATTTAGGTTAAACTTTTTCATTTGCTTAAAATTCCACGTGAAATAAGAGCACTTATATTATTTCGCAGTTGCCAGAAACATTTCGAAACTATTGCACAAATTGAACAGAGTACAACTCTATCAACATAATTTCATAGAAATTCCGCACCAAATTTTTTCATATGAGTTTTGACAGCATTTTACGTGAAAATTCATACGTATGTGAGTTAAGCTCATTTTAGACGTGCCATAGCCATAACCATACAAACCAGCTGTTAGAACCAATCTTATGGGCAACACTGTACTTGATCATACCATAACGAGGTAACCATGACCATACAAACCAATTGAATTTTGGTTTCTATGGTCATCGTTACGACCATGGCATTATGTTTAAGTCACGTCTAATTGAACCTGTAAGGCCTTTCTACATGAGACCAGCGATATCTACATATGTATGTATGTGTGTATGCGTATATATTTTGCGATAATTTACCAATATTCAAAAATTATATCACAATGATATCAAAAAACTAATCAAATACAGAATTTAAATTCAGTTCCTTAAACTTATTCTAACACGATCAGTATACTATAATAACGAAATATGCAGTAAAATATTTAAAAAGGCCTGAACTGCACCCAAATCCACTAGCTCAAAATATTTTAAATAATGGCGGCCACAATCGCTTAAGGAGAAGAGACACTGCAGCACTCACCCAATCAGGAGAGCGATAAGCACCTAGATATGTTAACAGAGGCCGTGATGACGAATTTTTTTGTCTGGCACTGGCAGGACATAAGATAAATATTAGGATAAGATTTGATTAATTATTGTTAGTTCATATTTAAATTATGAAGATTCAATAAATAAATAATGAAAAAAAAAATATTGTTGGGAGGGACCAATAACTACTTACATACATATACATATACAGTGGCTCACATTTAAAGTCGGACAGATGCATTAAAATATATTTTGGCACGCTATATCTCTGTATTGATAAAAGAAAATACATCTCAATTTTGTCTATATTATCACAAAACCCCTTTCATTTTAAAACAACATAAAAAATTTGTTCTAAGTTGCGGTATAAAATGTACATGAAGCTAAAACCTAGAAAAAGCCGCTTCTCTGTCTCACATTGAAACGAATTGAGACGAATTTGGACGCAGGATGCAGGACGGGCTGTGTACGTCAAAACAACTCTTGAAAAGTGCTTTGCAGGAAGAGTGCAATACGATTAGTCCCGATGTTTCGATAAAACTTATTAAGTCGATATCAAGCTGTCTACATGCTGTTGAGAATCAAAAATGTTGCGCAACAAAATACCTACTTACTTTGTGTTTATTTAAGTATTATTGAATTTTCATTTAATGCCCGACTTTCAATGTGAGACGGAGAAGTGGCTTTTTCTAGGTTTTAGCTTCATGTACATTTTATACCGCAACTTAGAACAAATTTTTTATGTTGTTTTAAAATCAAAGGGGTTTTGTGATAATATAGACCAAATTTAGATGTACATACATATCGTTGGTCTCAAGTAGAAAGGCCCTAACTCAAATAATTGTAACTGTACAGGAGAAGGTAAAAACATAATAGAAACTGTATGTATCATAATGTAAACTTGCTCATACAACTGCTTGTAAAGCCGTTATTCTTTACAACAATGTAATGAATTTTTGTGACGAGGTGTATTTGTGTAAAATTTATTGGAATAACTGGAAAACTCACTTTCGTAAAAAATGCGAGTTAGGGCCTTTCTACTTGAGACCATCGATATTTTCTTTTATCAAAACAGAGATATAGCGTGCAAAAATATATTTTAATGCATCTGTCCGACTTTAAATGTGAGCCACTGTACATAGATACAAAAGTATACGGGGGTGCTCTAGAAATCGAAAACGCAAGAATTAAAAAGTCGTTCTTGTAATTAGATATTTGAAGTAAAAGAAATAGAAATACCGTGCAATACAAATATATCTCTATAAAACAGAATTCTATAAGAAAATTATAAAAAATTGGATTAAGAGTGTATTAAAAAGAACTTCAAAATTCTTGCGTGTTGCCTTTTCGATTTCCAGAACACCCCTGATAGTATGTACATACGTTACAAAACTTACATAAATTTAACGCATAATATCCATGATAATGTAGGGTATGCACATATTTGTAGGTGAACGCATGACTATCCAAAATTTGTTTGTTATTGTTGCTTTTTTATAATCAACTTTAGCTTTTTCCAACTTATTTTTTGTTACAATTTTGTTAAATATTTTTTGTTACTGTTTTATTGTGATTGTTATCAGCACATTTTATTAATTATTTTTATTTTAATTATTTATTTTTTTCCAAAAAAAAATTCTTAAAAATAGAATACACTTAAGCACTCGCTTACATACATACATATAAAATTAGTAAAGAGAATTAGAATTATTATTTTTTTTTTTTTTTTTGTATGTACATAGTACTAATTATTCTATTGATAACATAATTTTCATTTATTTTAACGTCTTTTATAATAATTGTTTTTAGAATTTGTTATTATTTCCTTAAAAATTGTATATTTTATAAATTATTTTGTTTAAATTCTTTGTTTTTTTAGTGTAAGAACCGTTTCGTATCGCATTTTCAACAAGACTAAACACGTTTTGTTTTTTTTTTTGTTTTGTTCAAAAGTTATTGAAGTTATTGTTGCTTTTACTGGTCATACATATGTACATACCTTGGTTAGAATGTATGTATGTAAGTAAATAAGTATGTATGTATGTATGTTTGTAGAGTTAAAGTTGTTGCAGGTTTTTCTACAACGCCAACAAACCCACAATAAAACAGGCTTTTTAGGCTTTAACAAGCAGCCAACTTACAAAACATTGCATTTATTGCAATTATTTATGAAGAGAAAGAGAGAGCGAGAGACAGAGCATGTGTGTGTATGCAAAAAATTATGGTGTCGGTCTCCCCTTTAGAAATCTCTTATCATCTGTTTGGCACAGTGTTGAATTGCTTTAATACAAATAGTGTTGGTATCATGTAATAGAAAGGCCCTAATTCGATTTTTTTTTTCGAAACTGGGGGCAAATTACGGCATTCGATATCCATCGAAATTTCCATTTCAGTTGTATTGTAATTTCGATCGGCATCGAATGCCGTAATTTGGCTCCTGAGTTTTTAAGTGATGCTAATACTTTTCACACAAATACCATCGTCACAAAAATTTAATGCAATAGCAGCTGAGCTACTTTTTTTCTTACTCAGAGAGAGGAATGTCAAAAGTTGCTGGTGTGTTGTAAAATATCGGCCAACTAAAAGCAACAAAGTTTTACTATTTTTATTTTTAATTATTGAATTCTTTATTTAAGATTATGTACATATTAGGGAGATCGATTATTCGACTTTTTTCAATAACCGGTTTTCGAATATTACGAATAGTTGCTATTTTAAAAAACCCGGTTTTCGGTTAAGCAATTTTTAAATAACCGGTTAACCGGTTTTAATTCGAATACTTAAAAACACATAAATCAAATAAGTTTTTAAATAAAACGTAAATTTGAATAAAAACAAAACAATTTGCAAAAGTAAGGAACCAACAAAATACATTGATATGAAAAATATTTTACGATAAAATCGAAGAAAAGTGGGACCAGTAAATTGATCAAACTTTAGCTAAATTTTCAACAATTTTTTATTGATTAACTAAACTTTATTTATAAGAAGATATTTGTATAATTTAATTTAGAAACTGTTGAATGATATTTGATCTAGAGAAAAATTTAGCAAAAGAAAATAAATTATAGGAATGTTCAATATTTATTGTTGACCTGTGTCGATTATCTATGTTGTTGTTTATTTGTTTGGCTTAAGGTCGTAAAAATTATAAATAAAAAATTTTTTCCAATTTTTATATTTTTAATTATGTATTTTATTTTTCATCCGATATTTCGACCATACATCGATGGTCATCTTCAGGGGATTTAAAACACTGTAAATATTAAAAATTACAAACAAGTTGATACGTCCTAACAGCTTAACATTAACATTAACAGTTGATGAAAACATGTTAATAACCGTTCGATCTCCCTAGTACATATGTATATAATTTTTCTTATGCTTAGCCCGCAAAGCTCAATGCTTGTCTGCAGGAGATAATGCATAAATCAAAATTTTGAATACATTTTGGAAACACAGCTTTACTAGCCAGGCAGGAATAGCACCGCGTGCCGCCCGTAGACCGAAAATCAAAAATGCTTCGTTACAATGTTTCGCAGAGAAAGTACTTTAACTATGCCAAATTTCAGCTTAATATGTAATCAGATGGCTTTAGAAAGTTGCGGAAAGAGAATAGGACACACATGCAAACATCCGGACATACTAAGAAATTATATACTATATCGATTAAGGGGGTTATTTTCTAAATCACACCACCTTGCGTTGAGAAATTTTTCGTATAAAATTTTTTTTAATTTTTAAAAATTTGTATGAAAACATTTTTTAAGTGGAGTAAAGTGTTTTAGCAAATAACCCCCTAAGAGTTACAAATACAATTACAAATTATAGTCTAACCTAAATATCCGAGCAATAGTAGCTTAGACCTTCAGCCCGTTGTAGTGAAACAGACCAGTCTCTGGCAGGGATCGAACCCGCAACCCCCGCACTGAGAGACTAGCTCACTACGGGGGCACCCAAATAAAATACGATGTTGTGTTGCTGGTGTTTTAATTGTCACCATATTTTACATGAATTCGCCTTGTGCAATAGTATACAAAATTACGGTTTTACAAGAAATGGTACAGGCATTTTACATTTTGTTACATACAGTTTATATTATGTTTTTATAAGGAACAAGTGCTTAAGTCATTTTTTGTAGTTTTGTAGGAGAGCAAATTTAAACTTTAAAGGTTCAGGGGGTGTACACGGTCAAGCATTTTTCATCCAGCGTAGGAGTATTAGTGAAAATGTGTTTGTATGTGTGACACCGACGATGTTGAATAGAAAATCAAAACATTTAAATAAGACGGCGAATATTACGTCCAGCACACGTACACGAGTGAATTCGTCCGTGTACAGGCCCCCAGCATATGAACATTAAAATCTTTTCTTATATATTCATCACTTTTCGGACGGTTGTAGCCTGTTGTAGTGAAACAGACCAGTCTCTGGCAGGGATCGAACCCGCAACCCCCGCACTGAGAGACTAGCTCACTACGGGGGCACCCAAATAAAATACGATGTTGTGTTGCTGGTGTTTTAATTGTCACCATATTTTACATGAATTCGCCTTGTGCAATAGTATACAAAATTACGGTTTTACAAGAAATGGTACAGGCATTTTACATTGTGTTACATACAGTTTATATATAGTCAATTCACAAGGTATCCTAACATGTCATATTGTCAAAATGTCCTAATATTTCACAATGGTTTAAAAATATTGTTGTACGGCTCAGCCGCTCAGCGCTGGACTTTTCTGATTAATTACGACAGCACAATAAACACAGCAAGCAACGTTCTAATTATTTAAGACACTTTTTGTTAACAAACCAACAACAATATTTTTAAACCATTGTGAAATATTAGGACATTTTGACAATATGACATGTTAGGATACCTTGTGAATTGACTAATTATGTTTTTATAAGGAACAAGTGCTTAAGTCATTTTTTGTAGTTTTGTAGGAGAGCAAATTTAAACTTTAAAGGTACAGGGGGTGTACACGGTGAAGCATTTTTCATCAAGCGTAGGAGTATTAGTGAAAATGTGTTTGTATGTGTGACACCGACGATGTTGAACAGAATATCAAAAAATTTAAATAAGACGGTGAACATTACGTCCAGCACACGTTCACGAGTGAATTCGTCTGCATGACAAGCATTTTGACCGTGTACAGGCCCCCAGGATATGAACATTAACTTCTTTTCTTATATAATCATCACTTTTCTGTCGGTTATGCTCTTTTCAATTATCATTTCTAAAACTCCTAATGTCACAGAAGTAAATTTAAGTTTGTATTCCAAATGTTATTGCACATTAAAAAAAGATAAGCAAAAGGTAATTTCTGGGAATTATTTCTTTTCAACATTTTTATTTTTTCGAATTTATTCTATGAGCTAAATTTCAGTTATGTATTTTATAAAGCTTTTTGTAATAGTTCTATTGCAGGAATGACTTTATACACTACCAGCCTATTATCTTGTATCTTCCTGTTACATTTTACCTTAGATATCCTTTGGATAGGAATGAAGTATATTGTTTGTACAGAAAAATTTACAATTATTAGACACCAGTAGAAAGTAATGCATTTTCTGGCCCGCTACGGCCTTCGTCAGCATTCTTTGTGGCACCCTGGATAGTGATGCGTTATAAATTGAATGTATTTAACTCAACTATTTTAACAAATAGAATCTGGGAATTATTTCTTTTCATAAGCTACTTTATTATATTCAATATTTTTTATTTTTCGAATTTATTCTATGAGCTAATTTTCAGTTATGTATTTTTTTAAGCTTTTGGTAATAGTTCTATTCCTTAAATTTTTAGGAATGACTTAATACTTGACTTTTCTGGACCGCTACGGCCTTCGTCAATATACTTTACAAGTAATATACTTTAAAATTAATAATAGCCAGGGAAACCTAATTGCGGTTTTATTAAATAAATGGTCTTGGATTTGATATTTAACACCGACCGCTTCTTTTTGAGCATAAGCAAAGAAGATGCGGTCGTTGTTAAATCCAAGACCATTAACTTTTTTTAGTAACACTGGTCGGCAAAAAAAAAAAAAAAAATCGGGAGCAACAAACTTTTTATGTGATGACTTAAGCGTGCTGAATCCAAATCTATTCACGTCTAGTTTTTTTTATGGGCTAGACTAATATTTCAACCGAAATAAGGCGGTTATGCTAAAACATTTCATAATAACTTGAGCACGACTGGTCTCTATTCTATTTGGTTAATCAGCAGGGAAACCATAAATATGCAATAGCATATTTTTTCTTGTGCGACCAATAAAGGCAGAAACAATATATTTATCCGTTTTAGAGCTTTTAATGCATTTTGGCAACGATATGTTAGTGCACATTTTTGTATATTTACCATAACATTTTTGCAGCATTTTTAAGTTTATAGCATATATTTTTACCTTATAGGGTCATCTTTTGATACATGTTCAATATTTTAAATGCGTTAAGAGCCTTCGCAGGTAATAAAACCAATTTTTTTTAAAAATTCTGGTTTTTCTGCTCTAAATATCAATCTGTATACCCAACGTGTCGCTTAAATTTCGCCACCTACATTTAATTTTTACTCTAAAATTGTAAACCAAAGCAGGTTGTCATTAAAGATATATGTTACTTTAAACTTTTATGTTAATTCGAATGTATATTCTAAGTCAAATTACAATTTCAAAAGCTTTTATACTTTAATAGTCTTATTCCTTCAATATTTTTCCAGGAATATTTTCTATGCACTATAAACAATTTTGTTTGTTTGTAAGTATGTATATTTATATTACGAGGCTCACTTTAGCTATCCTTTGGCTAGCAATGAAGTAAACTGTACAGAATGGCACTCAACATGAGAACTAAAATTCCCAGATTATATTTACAATAAGCACTATCCAGTTATAAGATACAAATAATGCTGACGAAGGCCGTAGCGGGCCAGAAAATGAATTACATTCTGCTGGTATCTAATAGTTGTATAAAGTTGCAATATTCATTTTTAGAGCATATTTCTGGTTTCCCTGTTAATTATCGATTTTTCCTAAGATTTCAAAAATATACATACAATATTTTATCAATACCGACTATTGAAAAGACCTTATATTTTTGTTAAGAATTTACTTTTATGCAAGTAATTTTGTTTATCTGTTTGTGCCGCTAATAAAGCTAGTACTTTAACCTGCACTTAAAGGCCTCCCTAAAGGCCCATTTGATCACGTAATTTTTGCCTTTTGGCCCACAAGTACTAACATGATAATGTGCATTTGTATTTCGATGAATATGCCTGTGTTTAGCAACTTTAAAAGGTGTTAAGGCTTTAAGCCGAAGTCAAGCGTAAACCCATTCATTGTATTATAAATACTAAATAGCATTTAAAAATATTTATTATACACAAGAGACCCGGTTTAATTTTGAGAGCAAATAAGAGCGTAAATATTTTATATTTACCTCATACTACTTGATGCAATGAACAAATAGAAATCATACGGCAATAATAGAATGTGGCGAATGTACTTGACAAATATTCGGTTACTACTATGAAATGCAATAGCGTGTTTGAAAATAAAGGAAAAAGAAATTTTGCAACAAAAATTACACTGTTTCTCAGAGGAATTTGAAATGGATATGTGAAATACATACATAGTAGAGGCCTGCACAATTCATTATAAATTTGTCAAACTTTATACCAAGGCGAATTCATGTAAACGGTGGTAGCGATACTACACCAAGTACAATACCAGAAACACAACACTTGCCGTATTCACAAAACCCATTGTGAATACGGCAATTATATTTTATTTCTTGCTTTCGTTAAATAATAAGTATGTTAAAAACACAAGCAACTTTTGACATCTCTCTCTCTATCTCTCTCACTCTCTCTCTTTCTTTTTCTCTCTAAGTAAGAAAAAAAATAGCTCAGCTGTACTTTCAACGCCCCCTGAAAAATGAATTCATCTTGTTTTAAACTATCAAAAACCAATACTGAAGAGATGTGTAGACGACTAATTTACATAAGTGCGTGAACGTGAAGAAGCAAAAAAAAAAATGCTTTACAATAGTGAAAGTGCGGGTATTAAAAATACTCCCAAAAATTAACAAGGGAATGAAAAATACACGCAGCACTGAGAGTGGGAAGAGAAAATACACATATTCTATATTTTTTTTAATGTGCCTTTGGAAAATGTATGAACGAAATATTTTGTATGTTTTTTTCTTTACTAATAATGCAGCAACTATTCTTTGCAAAAACAATTCTTCCTATGCGTACGCCACATACGACATATGTGCATCTGCTACATATGACACATGAAAAAAAGAAAACGTGCTTGCGTATTTACGTTTTTAAAACATAGCTATGCGCATCTACCTCACAGTACAAATCAAATCATCATACAAATACGTATAGGTGGTGTGCTGAATGTTTGTTTACATTTAAATTCATTTACGTTAGTGACGTTAAAATTACGTCAAAGTAAGAGTACACAGTTAAAGACGAGCGCTACGCGCTATCTTGCTTTCTTTGTTTCATGCATATGACAGACAAGTAAACATCACAAATTCTTGCATACTGAACAAGGTTATTTTCAAAAAATAGGAGTATAGGCAATATTGTTTTACTGTATTGAAAGGTTTTGAAAGAAACAAACGAATTCTTTGAATTCTTGTACCCTCACAACTAGGGTTGCCTTTCGTACTGTTTTAATCAGTACATGTACTGTGTTTTGTTTGAACTACTGATTTATGCATTACAAGCAAATCAGTACGCAAATGTACTAATTTTTTCATTAATGTACTGTTTTTGTACTGTTATTATATATTAATTTTGTTCAGTATATAGTTTGTCATATTGTTTAGGATACAAATATAAGTGTAGATGTTATTAGATGTTAGATGAGTTATTAACTTTAAAGATTTTTGCCGAGTCAGTACGAAAAAAAGAATACAGTAGAAGAAAAATGGAAAGTGCTTCTAAATGGTGGTGCATTTACGAATTTGAGGAAAAGTGTAATTTTATTTCTTCTATTCCACATTCAAACGCTTTTACAGAACGAGTCTTTAGTTTTCAAAGTGGAGAAAACAGAGAAACAGGCTCCTAATATAAAACCTAGAAAGTGACTTGCAGATAAAGACAAACTTTGGTTATAGTTGTAATGAGTTTTACAATTTCTTGAAGACTAGAGACAGGAAAGAAATTGTGGACAATGTGCAAAAAGGCCAAAAATATTTTAACCTGCAATATTGTAAATATTTATGTCCATATATATGTAAATATATTATTTATAAAAATAAATAATATAAGATCGTGTGAAAAACGATTGTGCCTTTTGCAATAATTACAATTATTAAGAGTAATTAGTTGTAAATCACTTTTAAAAATTTTTTTTAAATAGATATAGCAAAAAAATACTTTTATATTGACCTATATTCAAAAAATATAATAGAATAAAGGAAATAAAATTTTATTTCACATGTTGGTCACGTTGGTCACCGTAGTTAAAGAAAGGACCTAATGCATCAATCAACTCAAACAGCAAAATATTGACATTGACGCTTTTAGTACCCAGCTTCAGACATAATGATCTCAAATTTTGCTTTTAATAAAACTAATGTTTCTTTGAAAAACTAAGTAGCTAATAAGAAATTAAGAATCGAATTTTTAACAACTTGTTGTGTTTTAGATTTTTTTGATAATCTTTTTGTATTCCCGCTAAAAAAGGAATTGAATTATTGTTTTGAAAAAATTCAGTTTTATTAATTATATTTTGTCAGTGTTCAATTATAGAATGAACTAGCTGACCCGGTCCGCGTTGCTGGCCCTAAGCAAACATTAGTGTTGTATTACCAGACGATTTAAATTGATCTTTAAACGAAATTTACGGCCTTTAAATAAAAATCCATGAAATACCTATCAAAAAGTTTTTTTACAGAATAACTTACATATGGTGTAGATATGGGTTCAATGAAAAAAGAAACACATGTATTTAAGGCAAATTGGAAATTATATTTATTGATTACTTCATCTAAGGCTAGCGGAGCCGGGTCAGCTAGTAATATTATAAATTAAAATGTTGTTCATATACATATGTTTGATTTACAATTGATTTGAAAATACATATGGTTGTATGTATGTATATATATGCTGTGAATCTTACGAAAAAAGTGGGCGTAAAAGTAGGCGTGGTAAACTTTTCTTTCGATGAAAACTTAAAGTTGATTAATACAAACATTTGAAAGAAAAATTAGTCAACTCGATGGAGCCGTTTTCTGATTTTAGGTAAATCGAAAAAAGTGGGCGTAAAAGTGGGCGGGGCAAAATTTTCTTTCCGTAAAAACCTAATATGGACCATGGCGATCATTGTAAAGAAAAAATCGTTCAAATCGGGCAAGCCGTTCTCAAGTTATGGATTTTGCCACGCCCCTCCGCCCCCAGAAATCAGACTTTACAGTGTCACCCGCCTGAATATTCTGAAGATTCCCTGAAAATTTCATCAAAATCGGCCCAGCCGTTTTGCAGTCCATACGTTACATACACACATCCTATTTTATATATGTATATAGAAGATTCAAGATTTAGTTTAAAAAAGATTAATATGCTGTTTCCAGGTGACAAGCAATTGATTGTGTAGTAAAATTTATGTGAAACGCACTCAAAAAAATGAGTAATTTTCATATAAATTTTACTACACAATCAATTGCCTGTCAACTGGAAACAGCACATAAAGCTTTTTATGTTATTAATATGCAATTTTATATTAAAAAAAGTATATGTACTGTTTTTTATGCAATTGTACTGATTTCTCTGATTTCAAAACTGGCAACCCTACTCACTATTAAAATTGTGCGACGAGCACTACCGCATAGCATTTGTCATTGTGGGTGTACGCATACGTTTTGCATACACATTTGAATTTGGTTGTGTGTTCGATTTTCTGATACATTTTGGCACGCCTTTACTACAATGTAATGTAGTAAAGCAGGTATAAATCATATTTGGAATAAACACATACAATTTAGGGAAATATCAGCCAAATTAAAGTTAAGCGGGAAATTATTCTTTCCCCATTCCTCATATTACAAATAAAAATTTCGCGTGAAATTTCTCACTTTTTCTCGAAAAAAATTCCCTTGCAGAACAGAAGGGAGTTTATTAAAAACTGTAACTAGGATTTTTGGCTTGATGATCAAAACAAGCTTAATTACATGGGGCCTCAAACTAATTGTGTAACTGAGTGGAAAAAGGTTTGTTATAAATATTCTTAAAAGTTATTGATCAATCAAAAAAAGGTCAGTACGGCAAAAGGATGCAGCACAAAACCAAAATAAAAGTGCACAGGAGAAATAAAATAATACGTCGAAGTTGTGACGGTGAAGTCCGTTGGTGATACCGATAAATCGGTCACAAAATACATTTCTAATAAAGAACTCGCAATGCTATAATATTCTTTTTAATTTTATATTTTGAATTAAATTAATTTGACTTCAGAGATGACCCGCGGTATTGGCTCTGGGGTTTTCTCGGAGGATCTCTTTCCGTGTTCCGGTTGAGACAATCGTATTTCAGGCTGAACCATGTAAAGCACTGCATAGCAGGAACATCAGCGGCTAAATGGGCATTTTCTTCGAATGCCAGGCATTTTGATGTCACTTAATTCGGATAAAACAATGTCCATTCTCGTTAACCAGTGTAAGGAAGAACTATTCAGACTAGGCGGCCTATCAGGCATTGTTTTGACCATTACAGACCTTTATGGCCAGAGCAGCCGTTTTTGGTTATTTCTAACCAAAATTGGTAATTTTTTTCTCACTGTGGAGATGTGAATATTTTTTTCATTTTAGTTATCTTTTTCTAAAATATAAAATACGTATGAATATGATTTTCTTGATAGACTTGCAATTTACGTTTTTCTAAATTTTAACTTTTTTATTTAATGGGGGGTTATCGCGTTATTCAATTCAAAGGAAATTATTTACGACTTCGAATAATGTCTACTTTACACTACGGTTTTGTCATTATTTGTTTCAAATGAACGCAAGTTTTTATACTTTATCAAAGACAAAAAATCCCTTTCAAAACAGCTACCAAATATTTTTGTTAAGAAAATTGCCATATGTGATTTTAATAATGGGTGATTCAAGTATAGATACTTTTTTTAATAATCTTTTTTTTAATAGATCACGTGTGAGTCGTGTCATGCTGCCCTGTTATTTTTGTTTAGTATTGTTTGGCATTTCATAATGGAAAGACTTACGCCTGAACAACGTTTACAAATCGTTCAACTTTATTACGAAAACTCACGTTCTGTGAGGAATGTGTTTCGTGCACTTCGCTCAACTTATGGACAACATAATCGGCAACACCATCACCCATTTGGAGACCCAGCATTCATTATTGGATAATATTCGACCGAATAGACCACGTCCAGCACGCTGTGAAGAAAATATAGCGGCCGTAGCTGAGAGTGTACACGAAGACCGTGGAGAGTCGATTCAGCGCCGTTCGCAGCAATTCGGACTGACGTATGGAACGACTTGGCGCATTTTACGTCGAGATCTTAAATTGAAAGCGTACAACATACAGCTTGTGCAACAACTGAAGCCGCTCGACCTTTCCAAGCGACATCGCTTCGCTCTATGGGCTCTTGAAAAGTTCCAAGAAGATCCGACGTTTTCGAGGCAAATTTTGTTAAGCGATGTGGCCCATTTCTAGCTCAATGGGTGTGTAAACAAACAAAATTGCCGCATTTGGGACGAAGAGCAACCTGAATTCAATAAAATTTTAATTGATTTCATGTTAATTCCTGTCTTCATAAAAATAATTTAATGAAAATTAAATTCAATGAATTTAAGCCTAATTAAAGATATCTAAATTTGGATTAAAAACCATTAACCAATTAAATAACCACAATACTAATAATTTTTGGAACGATATAAAGCCTATTGGCATCAACATCTCAAAATAGAAAAAAATGGACATACCCGGCGGTTACCCATGAAAACCGCAGAAATTCAAAAAAAATTCAATTTATTAACTTCCAATATACTGAATTTTGTATGCAAATTTGACGGGTTTAATGTGCTGTTTTCGCAACACAAGTAATTAAACGTGTAGTAAAATTTATATGAAAAATAATCAAAAAAAACTGAGTGCTTTTCATATAAATTTTACTCCACGTTCAATCACTTGTGTTGTGAAAACAGAACAAAACTCTTATAAAATAAAAATATTTTGCTTGAAAAAGGTCTCAAATAAATAAAACCTTTTAATTTAGGTTTCTTTTTATTTTTTAATATGTACAAGAATTACATTTCTTGTTTTGTTTTCTTAATTTGTAATTAATATTTTCATATTAAGTGCAAATAACATTTGTCTTACACTGCAGTTTAAAATAAATTGTAATGTTTTTCTTAATTAACAAAAGGCATTTAGAATTTGGTTAAATTTTTTCACATTTGGTAACTTTTTCACAAATTTTGGTTGTAAAAATCTTATTAGTCGTGGCAGCACTGATTATGACAAAGAACAGGCAGACGGGCTGGCCAAGACTGGAGCTGTTTTTGATATTTCGCAGGGTGTGCCAGTCGCAACAACCCTGCGAACTATTAGAAGCGAAATCTTTAGGCACAATCTGGATATGGCTAATTATAAATGGAGAAATCTAGATGGATGGAGGGCTACCAAAATAGCGTGGCCCACATACGACATAGGTCGCTCTGAGCGACTTCTCAACAAGTCGCAGGGACATTTCGAGACTGGTAAGCACGCTATGAGACTGCAGAGAACCTGGAACTGAGGAGACAGTATTTTATCTCCTACGGGATTGCCTAGCGTTTAATTTAATACGACATGGATTATATGGGAATTTACTTATACAATAACTCTCCGAGTTATCGCCGGAGAAACTCGACAGTTTAGTGAGACATCTCAACGCAACGGGCTGGCTTTAGGTGACTCATCATTGCCCCGAGTCACGCTTGATTCGGGGTTCCTACTCTTGACGAGTTCTGTGGTGTCGAAACGGAGTCACTGTCGACTCTACTTGCAGCACGCCTAGTTTTGGGCGTGCTAACATGTTGACCAGCCAACCAACGCAAAATAACTTCGATGATGTAATTTTTTTTTCCCGCGGAATTTGTAATCGCAGGATTTTTATTCTCGAGAAAAGTATTTTCCGTGAGAAACAAAATTTCTTAAGAATATTCGTGATTGGATTGTATATATTAATGGCTTAAAATATTTTTAAAGAGTTTGATAGAGTATGACTCGACAGACATACTTTGAGTGCAATTAATTCGATACCTCGAGATTTCTCAAACGTCCCCAGTAAATATAGAAAAAAAACTCCCTTCAGTCTCTGCTATTCTATGAATAGCTCAAACACGTGAATTCACTTTACACGTGACGTTTAAAACAGAGCTGATCTACTTTTGTTCATCCCTAAGCAAAGAAATGTCAAAAGTTGATTATATAATTTGACTAAATGACTAACTAAAGCTACAATAAAAAACACCATATTGCTTTTAGTTATTTTACTTGTTGTAAAATTGCCTGACATATGAATTCGCCTTAAGCTTAAAGCTTGAACTCACTTAGCAGAATTTCAACTTTATATCCGGATTTTGCAATTTCTCGTTACACCGTTAACTCAATTCCAGGTGTCTAACCAAAAAATTTTCTCACCTCTAACAATAACAAATACTAAGAAAAAAGTTATTAAAAAATTTGTTAAACTGTTGCTGACATTCAGCACTTGCAATAATAATAAAAATAAACACATGAATTTTTGTATCACATTTACAACTACAAAATTTTTAAAATTTTCCACGTCGTTTGTTAATTCGTACTGAGATCTGAAACAGACGAAACAAGAAAATCGTGTACTAAATGACAAACAAATAAATGAGGAGTGTGTAAATTTGGCGTGGAGCAAACAGACATACCAATTCAAATCTTAAATTTATATTAACAACAATTGACAGCTGCACTGATTTGACAGTTTGATATGGGAAAATGTTGGTATTTTTACAGTAGTTTTTGTTAAAAATTTCAATTGTTTTTTTTAACAACTTTAAAAATTGTTTTATTGAAGTGAATACAAAAAATGTTTGTCAAGTATTTTGTGTTAAATGTTAACAATTTGGTACTTCTGATTTAATTTTCGACCTCATTTTTTTACATTTAGCGTGAATATTAGTATTTTCTCCCATAAGCAATAGATTTTTCGTCGCCAAAGAGAAAATAATCCAAAGGTATTAAACCATATGATCTTGAAGGCAATTTGACTGGACCCTTTCTAGTTATACATACGCAAAGTGCTAACTTAAGAATTATTCCAAATGAAGATTTCTGTTGAAAAAACATGTTTTCGGTAAACAATTTCTCCAATTGGGAACCAAAGTCATAATGAAATAATGCGCCTTATTCTTTTTAAGAAAAATCAATGACTACAGGAGTCCATAAAGCAGTACTTTTTTTAATATACAGCCTTATTATGAATAAAAATTCCCAGGGTGTTTTTTCCCCTTTTCGCATTGTAACAATAGAGTTTAAACAGGAAAAATGGGAGAAGGGAAAAAACTACCGGGGAATTTATATTTATAATTGAGCTGGTTGAGGTAATAGGGGAATCTCATGTAATTTTTTTTTCGCTTCAAGTGTGCAAATTTCGGTTATTTTTATGCATATTAAGGCCAAAAATTAAAATCTTCTTAAACAGAAGGTACAGCGAAAGTTGTATTCGTTTGGCTTTAGTCCTTTCACCTACAGGATCTAATGAATTTCTAGGTTAAAACCTTTTAAGTCAAATTTTACAGTTACCAGCTTCATTAAGTTTTTGCTGACACGTATTCTCATTAAGAGCAGAAGTTCAGAGCAATATTTGATAAGAGGAACCCGTACAGAAATATTTATTTTTGACGGACTCCAATTGGGAACTTCTGATTTAGAGAATACTTTTCGCGTAAACGGTTCATGAAAAATCGAGCTAGTCTGTCGAATTTACATCCGGTGGTCAAATGGATGTAGCGAAGGGACCAATTCCAAACTGGACCGGGATTTTTAAAGTAAATTTGCAAAACAGAACTGCCATTAAATTAAATTATTTTTATGAAGACAGGAATTTTACAACATGAAATTAATTAAAATTTTTAATGATAATTTTCATTCTTGACTGCGCTGAGATTTGAACCCAGGCTTTCACGGACAGGTTGCCCAGACTAGTTTCGATTGTAACCACACAATCTCTTCAGTGGGGTGTGCCGTCTTTACTCACTCGGCTATTGAAGCCGGATGACGTCTATAGTCAAACATCAATCTTTAAACCAAATGGTATTTCACCTTGGTAGATCGAAATTTGCTTTTAAATGAATGATTATCTATTTTAATTGATTTACATGTTCTTCCTAACTTCAATTAATTAAAATTATCAATAAAAATTTTAATTAAATTCATGTTGTAAAATTTCTGTCTTCATAAAAATAATTTATTGAAAATTAAATTCAATGAACTTAATTCTAATTAAAAATATCTAAATTTGGATTAGAAACCATTAACAGTTCAATAAAATACCAAAATACTAATTATTTTTAAAAATTTTAGTAGTCAGTATAATCTTTAAACAACTTTGTATTCCAAAAAAATATTTTAGGTTTATAGCAGGTTTATGAAACGAATTTTCTTTGAAAATTTCATTAATTAGCCTTTTATTAATCAAAAATATTTTTTATAAATATGGGGGTTTGTTTGTAAACCTCTTTTAAAGAAGTTTTTTTTTTAATAAATTTCCATAAAAAGCATTTATCTTTTGACTTTCAAAAATCCCGGGATATGATTTTTTGTAATGCCAAATCGCGGGATTTGCGAAAACAAGTCCCAATTGGCTTGTTGCGATCGCCGAAAGGCACGTAGCGCCATCCTGTTAAAATCTGTAACAATTTTCTTGTGGTAATGATTTTCATTAACCCTTACGCGAGCTCCGGCTTCATTTTTGAAGGAATAAGGGTCAATGATGCCACCAGCGTGCAAACCGCAACAAATGGGTCGTTTTTCAAGAAGTAATGGAGTTTTTCAAGATGTAAAGGATCTGTTGTGGATTTGTCGCACTTCATAAGCGGCGATTTTGTGTATTAACAAATCCGTTAACCCGTTATTATTTTCTGTCTTTTCACGATGATTTGCCAGAGTGTACTGATCATAAATGTCAAAAGCCGTATGGCAGTTCGTTTGTCAGCGTACGCTTTTAATTGGGCTCAAAAAACACCCTTATCAAAAATGTACGTTTTCTTGGAAGTGGAATTTAAACCAGGACTGGTTAAATCCTGCATATGGAAATGTGAATAGTGATGATTTTTCGATTTTAATGTTTTTCTTTTAAGTGCATTTAAATATTATAATTTTTGATAAAATTTAAACTTTTTATGCTAATTATCATCATTTTGCCTTAACCAAAAACAAAAGGTAGCCATAACAAATGCTTATTTTTCTATTACTTGCTTGCGAATTTTCTTTATTACAAACCAACTTTAAGCTTTTTTTTTAATGTTTTACAAAAACCTGTAAATTTGCACTTTTGTGGTTTTTTAATGACTTGGCACTCCCCATAACAAAAAAAAAGAAAAACTCTTCGCAACATTATTTTAATATTAAGTACCTCATATTCTTTTATTACGAGCATATTTCTTGCATTTTTTCCGGAATTTATTTAAGGACAAAGCATTTTCCACTAAATTTTTTAGTGTGCACACGCCAAAAGGTGGAAGGAATAATTTCTATAGATGTTGCATGTTAGAAGGACTTCAAGCAGTTTTTTTTTCTTTTTTGCTTTCAAATTATTTTAATATTTCCTACAAGTTCTTTAAAGCAAAATTATGACAAACACTTAAGACTTACATACACACACTCAATTGGATACAAACTATAAGAGATGACCACAATTATCTTAAAAACTACATTCTAGGGGTAGTCTTACCCCGGGTAAATGTATGACCTTAATAAATTGATTGTGAAGAAAAGAATAAGATCTTCTTCCTTGAAGAAAAAAAAACTGAATAAGTTCGCTAAATAAATTAAATGAAGATGTTTTTCTTTCATTTTATGTGCGTGTAAAAATAGAAGAAGGATAATGGCAGAGAGACAGGAACAAGAAATCTAAATGTCAAGATTTTTTAGTGCTTGAAAGGGCAAAGGAAATATTTGAAATAATAATAGTAGAAATATCTTAAACCCCCTAACGGAAATCTAAAAAAAAATATTGCCCGTGTGAAAAAGCGGTACTTTCTACCGAAAAAGGTACAATTTACCATTAATTACTGTAAATTGATTATTTTTATTTAAAAAGCAATATTTTATTTAAATAGTTCTTTAAAAAAACGTACCTCTTTTTTCTCAAGGGCCAAATAAACACTGTGCGATTGCAAATAAACGGCACAAACATAATTGTTAATTTTTCAATACTTTCTAAAACAAAACTTGGAGTCTCAATGCCTACACAGAAAGAAAAACACTCGGGATAAATTAAGCTTTTTATACTTACTTTGAGTACGAGTCGTACTCAAAAATTCAAGTACGAATAACACTAAAACGTACTCACAACAATCCTAAATGGGATAACTTTCGAAAATCATTCCCGGAATTTCTTAAATTAAGTATAAAATTCTTAAACCAAGTACAAAAAAGATTAAACTTTTCGTTGGTACTGCCACTGAGAGTAAAATTACAAATTGAGCGTATTAATTTCATAAAACTTTTTCAAATTTGTTGTAGCCACTACAAAAACACCACACAAGTAGCTAAAAAACGAGTTGCTTGCAGCGTTACCGTTGGTGCTACTAAAGTAGCAATTTGCCACTTTTTCGATTGCTTGGATACTATTCTGCTACTTTTACAAAATGCACCCAAATGTGATACTTTTTGTAATTCTTGCCACTCTTTTTGTACTTTTTACTAAATGATGAGACACTTTTTGAACTTTCTGTTTTATTATAACTCCCAGCTTTAATATAAACTGTAATTGTTTTAATATATATGTATGTAAGCAAGTTTATCTGAAATAATTTTTGTCTACCGTAATAAGCTTATGCATTTATTGCGAATATATTATGTCACACGCGTACATATTAATTATTCGCAAGTAAATGCTCTTGGGAAGTACCATTTGCTTTTGTGCGTATGCGGTATACCATGATGAAATAAATACTTATACCATGGCGTATACCTATGTATGCATGTATAAATCAGAGTTGTCAAATTTTTTCACCTTCGCGACCAATTATTCACCGAAAATCGCCAAAATCGACAAATTTTATTTTCTTAAGATTTTTGTTATGAAAAATTCCCCAAAAATCACAATATTTGTTTTTTATATAACATTTAAATAAACATTTTCAATGTGTATGGCTTATTTTATTCGTAATATACCTAGCTTCGCTAATTTATAAAAATGTAAAATTTTTGCTTTTATAATTTTTTTTTTTGTAAATCTTTGAAAACATTTATTTTTTTTAAATTTACCCATAATATTTTTAATATCTCCGAAACTGTTGAAAAAAAAATTATTGGTAAGATGCATAAAAGGGAATTTAATTCCAAATCATTCGCTAGTAATAGCATTCAAATCGGACATATCGCTCCCAAGTCATGATGAAATATACATACATATTAGCATTATGCCCCCAACAACTTTTATAAACGCAAAAATTTTACATTTTTATAAATTAGCGAAACTAGGTATATTAACATTTGTCCTACGATTTTCATGAAATATGCCGCATTTTATTCATTAGATTAATGAAAATGTCAAATTTTTGGCCTTACAACTTTTGTATGAAAAAAAATATATTACCACTAATTTGTGAATAACTTCGAAACAGTTGAAAATATAAAAAAAAATATATGGACGACTCAAAGGCTTTTAAAAAACTAGACCTGATAGAACCAATCATTGAACAGATTTGGATTCAGCAAGCTAAGGTCAATTAAAAATGTTATTAACATTATTTTGTGTACTTCTTCATATTTTAAAACCTGTGCCGCCTTTTTTTTTTCTTAAATCACCTTTTTGGTGCCACTTTTTTTGTAAAAATCCTCTTTTTTTTTGGTACTTTTTGAAAATATCCAACGGTAACGCTGGTTGCTTGTTGTGTGTAGAAACAACAAAAACAACAGAACAAGAAGAAAACACATTTTTTTAATGTTTAAATCTTAATCAATTTTACTTTTTAAACTTTAAAACGTAAAATTGTCTTGCATTCAATTTCTCACTTCTCATTTAGTTTATATTCTTAGCTAAATATGTACATTAAGTTTTTAAAGTAAAAATCATTGCATTCCTGGACAAGGCTGTTTCTCTTGAGAACAGTCTCGTACAGGCTTGCTTTGCGAGATCGACAAAATTGCAGTCGGTCCATTCGTCGAGGTATATGTCCCCGTCGGACCTTCTGGTGCTAAATGATGCTGGGCTCCTTTATCAGGGTGCTGATCTCTTATTCTACCACAGGCGTGTAAATACGCTGGATATACTTAACACGGTGTACAACACTGTCCAATAGGTCATAGACCGCTTTTGTAAATATTCTTCCTTTCTTTTCTTTCTTTTGTATATATTTTTCTTTAATTATTTGTATGTTAGTTTTAAGTTTAGATTTAGTTAAAATTGATTTTCCTTTTTTCCCTTTTTGGAAATTTTATTTTTTTACCCCCATATTCATAAATAATATTTTAGGTTTATAGCAGGTTTATGAAACGAATTTTCTATGAAAATTTGTTTAATAAACCGGTTATTAATCAAAAATATTTTTTATGAATATGGCGGTTAGTATTTAGAATATATAAGAAGAACTGATGTGATATTTTACGAATTGCTATGTAAATATAGGCTGTATTGAAAAGTCCATGTAAAATACTTTAGTATTGTTACGAAATTACATTTGTCTAATAATTATTTATGGTTTCCGTTATAAGTTATCTTGTAAATTATAGTTTTATGTCATATTAGTTACTATTTTTATGAACGGCACTGTACTAAATTTTCTAGCAATTGTAATTGTAGACTATAGATTTATGCCCGTAATTTCTACAAATAGATATCTAGCTGTGTATAGATATCTATTGTGTGACGTATTTTAAAACCTATTTCTTACATACGGGGTAAAGTGTAGTGTATTTTAAACCATCGATTTTCGATAGTTAATTCACGTGGGCCAATTTAACGTTGAAATTGACAAAAAAGTGTTACTGGATAAGTAAAGATAACTATTAGGTACGAACACGACCAGATATCTGTTAGTAAAAATTACGGGCACTAGATGTATTAGTTATTTAAAAATAATTCGAACACAATTTTCTAGAAACTACTAGACGGTTCTTGAATCAACTAGGAATAGTTTTGAACTATAAATACAGGCTAACTCATAAAAGTTTAGTTTAGTTTGATTGGAGACATTAAACGGTTCAAATCAATTCTTACAATAGTGGTTAAATTTTGTGAACATTATAATTGATTTCAATAAAGTTTGTTATGTTGAATTCGTGTGTGTATCAATTTTGATTTGCAATTAAAAGAACTCAAAGGTTTATTAGAAAGGGAATAAACTTTAACGCGTTTTATTAAGTAAAATCGTAACAATTGGTGTCCGAAGTGGGATTGCAATAAAAAAAAATTGATAAGCAATAAAATTCGATGAGCTTAAAGTTGAGCAACTTAAGAAGGAGTTGGGCAAGTTGGATCTGCCGACTGCAGGAAATAAAGCTGAGCTGCAGAAAAGATTAATCGATGAGTTTAAGCGACGCAATATTGACATCGCAGCTTATGAATTTGACGAAGAAGAAGAAATAGAAGTTGCTACCCGTGCAGTAACAAGCAACATGGATCTTAGCACAATGTTTGCTGCTATGATGGAGAAGATGGAAAAAATATCTGCAGAAACTTCTAGAAAAATGGAAGAAAATTCTAGAAAAATGGAGGAAAACACGGGGAAAATGGTAAAAGAAACTTCGGCTGAAACTTCTAGAGAAATGAAGGAAAACTCAAGTACCATTTTAGCCGAAATTCAAGAAAATTCCAGACTGACAAACGAAAAACTTGAGAAGCTTCAAGAGATTTCTACTGCTATAAATGAAAGAGTAGACGATATGGAGATGGAATTCAACCAGAAGATGTTTGACGTAAAAACACAAGTCACTGCTGTAAAAACACAAGTCACTGATGTAAAAAACACAAGTCACTGATGTAAAAACTCAAGCCACGGATGTAAAACGCAAGTCACGGTTTTTGATGGAAAACTACATCATCTGGAAGAAAAAGTAAATAGTCTTCAATACCAAGAGGGAGCGGTGCGAGTTTTTCCAGAAGTCTCGAATAGAATAAGAGCTCCAAGTTTTGACGGCAGCTCACCATTGAATGTGTTCAAATTCCAGATTGACACAGTTGCCAACAAAAATGCATGGAACAATGAAGAAAAAGCCATAGAATTGATTCTGGCTTTAAAAGGAACTGCAGCTGAAATTCTAGAAAGTGTACCAGTAAGTTGCAGAAACAATTATGATGACATTATCAGAATGGAATTACGGGGCAGAGTACAAAAGGCAAACGAGACGCTACAGGATTTCGCACTAGAGATCGAGCGTTTGGTGCAGCTTACTTATCCAGGTGAAAGTCATCCATTGTTAGATCACTTTAAGACCGAAGCATTTGTAAATGGTATACCAGATGCTGATGTAAAACTCGCGGTATGTGCATCACAGAAATCATCGTTTGCAGAAACGGTATCATTTGCCTTAGCCCAAGAAACCGCCAGGATAATTTCAAGGCCACAAGTGTATAAGGTACGAAAGCTTGATTTCTCTGCTGAGGACGAAGGAGATATTTTAAAGGAAGTGAGAAACATGACGGAGGCAGTTTTGCAAGCTTTAGGCGACAAGAAAAATAAAACCAGAAGATAGACAGACGGAAATGGCTAAGTCGACTCAGAATTACTCAAGAGCCCATAATATACATATATACTTTATGTAGTCTTCGATAAATATTAAAAAAGTTTCACACGGAATAACAAACTTACTCATATATACCCTTTTATAAAAGGCATGCACCCATAGAAAAATGCATCTTCATATTGTTGATGCCCTAACATCATAATTGTGACATCAATGTTATTACAAATGGCATCAATGAGGCAAAAAGTGACATCAAACCAATGGCGAACGTCATCCTAAACTTTTGTCATATTTTATGCGTCATCTACGCTATGACTACAGTGACATCAATTATATGCCACATTGTGTGTATTATTAACTTTATTTTTATGTTTAAAAAGTAAAATAAGGGGCAAAAATTCCCATATTCTGTTTGTTAAAATTATTTAGTTAAATGCATGAAATTTTCAAAGTAGAATGATCCTAAACTTTTGTCATATTTTATGCGTCATCTACGCTATGATTACAGTGACGTCAATTCGAGGCCACATTTTGTTAACATTGATAGAAAAGGCGTCATAACGCTGATGTATTTTGGCACCAATACAGACAAACTGTCATCAGGGCTATAAAAAACTGTTATCAGTGCGATGAGATAATATATCATGGCATCAGTGCAATGACAAACCGTCATCTGTGCGATAACAAACTGTCATCAGTGCGATGACATAATATATCATGTCATAATATATAATTAATATTATTTTCATGTTTAAAAAGTAAAATTAGAAGCAAAAATTCCCATATTCTATTTTTTCAATTATTAATTTAAATACGTCAAATTTGTAAAGCAGAATTATTACGAAAACCATATCGGGCATGCTGCTGGTGTCTTATAATTGAGAGTTCTTCTGTTTACAAAGGGCGGAATACAACAAAAGTGAAGCAAATATGTGTAACGGGCAATTTGACTTAAGGTCAACTACAATGACTCAATTTGATGACATTTTGTCATCGCACTGATGACATGCTTTATAAAACAAACTCCGATTCATCATATCTGTGATGCCAATGTGTCATCCCATTGATGATATAATTTAAATTTTTGACCCTGATGGAAATTTGTCCAATTGATGTTAACACTGACATCACAATGATGAAGAGTCATGGGGTCAAAAACTGAGACACTTTTCATAGTACTGATGGCAAAATACATCAGCGGTATAACGCCTTTTCTATCAGTGTAGACATTTTCAGCGTAGTCTGCTTTTTGTAACGTAACGCCAGCAAGTAATTAAAATTATTTCTCAAAAAAATTTTCTATGTATAATTTACTTGTTTGTATTTTGGTGTAAAGCGCAATTAGCTCTACATTTAGTAACAAAAGGATAACATTTTAACAGGATGGACCTAAAATACAAGCTTATTTGCTTGCTGGCTTTACGTTACAAAAAGTAGACTTTTCGCTGGAAATGCCCATATATAAGTTTGACATTCCGTCTTTCAATTCTACAATATGGATCTGAGAACCTATAAAATATATACAATATTTTGGCCCCTTATGAGTTGCGATGTCCATCTATCCGTCCGACCATCTGTCTGTTGAAATGGTTTGCCGAAGAACCCAGATATGATGGGAACTTGGTTGTTATATATTTCTGCCATATCTGCTTCGTTAAATTTAAATAATAAATTTAATTTATTATTTAAATAAATTTAATTTATTAAGTAATAAATGACTTGGAAATAATCAAAAAAACACCGATTGCCCCTACATTTTTTCATATCTCATATTGTTGTTGTTTTTTATATCCATCACCTTGTTGTATAAGTTAGTTTTTTAATAAGTACTTTTTATTGTCTAGACTTTTTGTTCTTGCTTTTTTACAGATAACAAATACATAGATTCTTGTATTACGCAGTTGATCTAACGATGTCAGTCTGCCCGTCTGTTTTTCTTTATATATAGAGAACGGTAGGAGCCAAAGTTTCCAAATAAGTCACAAGCATCTTGGTTATCAAAACATCCGACAAAATGCGGGCGGCATTGGAGAAGTAGGCTTGGCAGAAAATAGATTTTCTTAATTCTTAAGAACGCTATTTGTATAACATTCTCTTCTTATTGCACCATGTTGAGGAGTAGGTATATAAGATTCGGCAAAGCCGATTATAGCACTCTTACTTGTTTTAAAAAAAAAAAAAAATTATTTAAAACTGTGTCTCTTTTTAAAAAAAAAATAATTTTTCTCATAAAAACTACAAATCACCACACCACATATCGCTCATTTGCTGCAACAACGTCATTAATAAAAAATCGCAAACTTTGACTTAATATCACTAATGCATAGTAAACCAGGTGTATGTAAACTCAACTCTTAAGAGAATTAAATTTTTTCCCCATTATGTTGTGTGTAAATTTAAAACATTTAGGGGGTTATTTTGTAAATCACTTCACCATGCGTTGAGAAATTTTTCATATAAAATTTTTGGAATTTTTAAAAATTTGTATGATTATATTTTTTAAGTGAGGTGAAGTGTCTTACAAAATAAGGGGGTTAAATTTGTTTTATGTAAAACTAATATTTTTGAGTTATAACGATGTTGCAGCAAACTGGCGATATGTATTTTAGGCGTCTGTAACACAGTGTTCATTAAGCTCTTTCTTATTTAATTTCACTTCTAGCCAATATTCCTAAAACTATTTTAAATTTCCTGGACTTTATTAAAGTGCAAATTTATTTGTATTTCTTTATTAAAAAAAAGAACCTAATGATTTTATGATTTTTCCATGAATAAAAAACTATAAATTTACATATTTGTACATTATAAAATTCTATGCAATCAAATAAATTTAATCTTACCATCCTACCAAGACATTACAATGGCGAATAATATACGTTTCATACCTGCAATGAAAGAGACAAACAGGAGAATATTAAAAAAAGAAGTTGTTAAAAATAATAAAAAAAATTTATAAAAATAATAAAAACTGTTGATTTAAATACTAAAAAGCATTTAAAGTACAGAACAGCGAAATACGACTATTAAACGGCACAATGGGAGATATTAATAAAAATATGAATAAAGATAGATAAATAAATAATCAGTAAAGTAAATAATACCGTATCAAATATCAAATTCAGTTTGATATTCTAAAAGATCTAATTTTTGGAGTTTTATATCTAATTTTGGAATTTTGGTATTCGTTTAAAGAAAATGTTGAACTTTGGCTTGTTAAATATTTCAGTAACAAAATTTATTTATGTGAAAAATTATTTCATGATTTATTTACTTAGACTTAATTTTCAGTTTATTAGACAAAAACTAAGGAACCAGGCACGACTTTAAATTCGATTTGCCCCTCGCATTCAAAGAGAAAACTTAAAATTGATTTCAATTAAAAAATTTGTGATGTTAATTAAAAAATTAATTAAAGTTGCACTAGAAAATAAAATAAACAGTATCAAATAAATATTTTTTGATCTTATAAATTTTTAAATAAATTTTTAATTAAAACTGATTTTATTTTTGATTAATGACTTAATTGAACAAAAAACTTGCGAGAATTTTTTCTGTGTGTGAGCACATACATATGGGAATTTCCATGACATCGTACGTGACATTTTAAGAGAGATAGAGATTTTGAAAATAATTGGAAAATAATTTTGTTGTTATGTTATAATGGGTGTCCAAATTTAAGGTATCAATGGTCAATAGAAATAGCTACAGGATGATGATCCGACGCTTTTTATGGCGGAAAATTAATGATTTAGACGTAGAGAATATGTGGTTTTAACAGGATGATGCCACTTGCCACGCAGCATTATTTCTCGTAGAGTAGGAGTGAATTGGCCACCAACACCATGAGATTTGATACCTTAGCCTATTTTTTGTGTGGTTTTTTGAATTCGAAAGTGTACAGCAATAATACCACAACAGTTTAAGAGCTTAAAAACAACATTATCGAGAAGACATCACGCATTAACAACAGTTTCTTAAAAAGCGTGATTGAGAATTTTGGTAAAAGATTGGGAGCCTGCCGACCCAGTGGGATGGTCACTTGACCGACATAACTTTTCATTTTTAACCGGAACCTATTTGTAATAAACTGAAATAAAAATATTTTTTATATCTCATTAAAATTAAATGATGCCTCATTTTTTCAATATTTGCAAAAAAAAATATCACATTCGGGACCTTGTGTATTTAATTTTATTTTTTACATTAAACCAAATATTTCTCCTTCATAAACCGTAATTAAAAAAAAAAAATTTTTTTGGGATTATAAAAATAATGAACAAAATTTAATATCTAGTTGGTGACATACCGGACGTGACAGGTTTTTCTCTTATCGCATTTTAAAGATATGAAATATATGTTTGCGGGTCAAGCCCGATCATATTAGAGAGTGTACCCTAATTTGGGACCCATGGCCAATCATTGATTCGCCAGAACAAAACTATATTATGACGTAAATATTCATATAAAGGTTCTTTGTGCGGTTTATTATGAAGATATCTTCATTAGTATGAGATTTGTTTGCCATTAGCTGGTTAAAAAAGGTCCCTACCACCACAACATTTTGTCATGAAATTGTACCTATTGTCAACATCAACATTTATAAGGAAGTTATGGCATTAAAAGTTTTTTCGGGAGCAGTATTTCTATGGGAGATATGGTCAAAAATGGACCGAAATATTTTTTGAGCCGTGGTTGACATTCTCATGGAACTGAAAATATGTACTTATTTTTTAGGAATGTCAATCGCGACTGGTATTCACAAATCCGGGGATTTAAAAAAAATGAATCCCGGGATTTTGCGAGATTTTGGGGTTTTCTGCGATTCGGGATTTTTTAAAATTAAAGATAGAGATGCTTTTGAAAGATATTTATTAAAAAACAAAAACGTCTTCAGAAGAGGTTTACAAACAAAGGTTATTTAATTAATTTAATATCACAAAGTTAAATAAAAGTTTTTTTCTGTATATTTTATACGTAAACGAATGTTTTAATATTGAAAAATAACAAAAAATATTATAAGTACACATAAAAAAAAATTAATTTTCCACCTACCACCAAAATAATTTAAAAATTTTAGATATTTAAAATTATGGGTTAAAGATTGATGTTTGACTAATGACGTCATCCGTTGTCAATGGCGGTGAGAGCTAAACGGCAAAACTAGTCTGGGCAACCTGTCCGTGAAAACCTGGGATTAATTCAAAGGTCAGTCAAGAATGAAAAATTATCAATATATTTTAATTCATCTCATGCTGTAAAATTCCTTTCTTCATAAAAATAATTTAATGAAAATTAAATTCAATGAACTTAAGCCTGATTAAAAATATCAAAATCCATATTTTATTCAATTCAAAATAAATAAGAAATAAATAATTAATATATGTATATACACAGAAGAAATTGAAAATTGTTTATAATCACCAAATTCATAGAATCAAGCAAACAATTTGTTGATTTTCACCTTTTACCAAAATGATTATATAAATTACTAAAAATTGTAAAAATTGAAAATAACAATTTTAATTTAAATTTAAAAAATTATCAAAAAACTTTGCCATTTCAAACAATGTGTTAATTGATTTAATTGAATATAGCTCAGGTTTTGACAATTCCCAACAACAATTCTACAAGTTTATATTATTTTATTTTAAACGAAAAAATTTATTAAGATTTTTTGTATTTCAATTTATATTTTATTTAAAAATTTATTTTAAAACAACTACAATATTAATTAAATCAAAATTATAATTAAAATTTTTTTTTCAACTAAAAAAAATTATTGATTCAGGTATCACATTAATTAAATTGATATACTTTTTAAGCAATTTTTTTAATTGATAAAAAACTACGGATACCTTTTTTCTGTGTAAATGACTGAAGAATCTTCCAAATAAATCAATTACTATTTGAATTCATTTATTTGTAAGATTGAATGAAAATTCTAATTAAATTAATTCAGATGAACAATTTAAATTTTAATTCAAAACTAGCAAACAATTTGTTTCAGTTTGCTCAGTTAGCTTATAAAAATGCTATTTAAACAAAAATACTTTTTGTAGTGGTAGAAAATATGTTTAAGTTATACTACTCAGTTTCGTGAAATCCCATGCCCACTCTCGGAAAATAATTTAATAGGCAAAATCCGTATACAGTTTGCATTTGGCACCCCAGCTAAATCAATTAGAAAATAAAACCACACGGAATTTTTGGTTTTGCTTTTTGTTTTGTGCATTTTAAGAGACATTTTTTCTTCAATTACTTTTAGCACTTCTAACAATTAAATTTCTTTATAACTGTTGGAGGCGCTTTCGTCTTCATGAACATTAACAGGGTTAATTAAATAAAAGAAAAATATCAATATTTTGTTCCCTATCTACTCATGGGGGAAAGTCAAAATGAATTTGTTTTATAAAAAAGGGTAAAACAAAAAAAAAATGTAAACAATTTCGGAATTGACTGAATCCCGAAAATCCCGGCCTAAAGAAATTTACATCCCGCGATTTCCGGATTGGTATCCCTATTGTATAACTAACAAAACTTGAAAATGTATTAAAATTACGGAGTGGTTTTTGTATGTTTGAATATGATAATAAAGAACTAAACAAGTAATAAAGTTAGTCCGCCAAGCCCGACCATACCATTTTTTTTTATCAATTAAAAAAATTGTTTAAAAATAATTTAAATTTAATTAATGTGATAATTGAATTGATTATTTTTTTTAAGTTGAAAGAAAATTAAAAATATAATTTTGATTTAATTAACATTTTAGTTGTTTTGAAATAAATTTTTAATTAAAATATTAATTAGATAACAAAAAATTTTAATGGACTTTTTCGTTTAAAATAAAATATTTTAAACTTGTAGAATTGTTGGGAATTGTCAATATTTAATAAAATAAATTAACACATTGTTTGAAATGGCAAAGTTTTTGATCACTTTTTTAATTAATATTAAAGATATCATTTATTGAAAAAAAAATTTCAAACATTTTTAGTAGAATAAAATTAAAAACTTAAAATTATAATTTCTGCTTTTACAATTGGTTGCATAACTAATGGCTATTACATTGTATAACTTCTTAGTAAATAAAATATGAGAAATGGTTTAGTACAACATCCTTTTTTTTTAAATATCTGTCTGGTATTTTCAAACATTTTTCCGGGCAATCCCCGTTAATTTCTTACTAAATAGACCCCCTAGTTTAGTTGCAATATAAAAAACTTCTTCTACCATAAATTATGAGTATCTGTTTGAAAATAAATCCTTTGATAGCATCCTTTTTGCTATCATATAAAAAAAAAATTTAACAAAAACTATCATGGCATACCACAAAGTACAGATAATAAAAATATAAAAAAGAATAATTTTTATAATTGAATAAATTTAAAATTTATGAATGGGCCTTACAAAATGCATACACACAGGACTTAAAGTGGATGTTTTATAATGAATTACAAAAAAGAGGATTCTTTTTTTAAATGTAAAGGTTTAAAATAAAACCGATAAAAATAAATACTTTGATTATGTTATTGTAACTGAAAAAAATAAACTCAAGATAAATAAGTAGTTCCTAAATAAATTTGTTAAATATAAAGTTGAAGCGTCTTTAAACAAATTATTAACAAATAAGTTGTTTGTTACAGGAGAAGCAGTAAGAAAAAAAATTAGAGAGCATTACGAGCCAATCTGTCTTGAAAGCTTTTCTTACAGAGGGAGCAATAAGTAAGGGTACCAAAATAATAAATAAATAAAAAATAGGCGAGCGGCTGAAAGTTGACATCCGGTCTTCACGAACCATAAACTTACTAACATTAACATTAAAATCGTGTTATTGTTAGATGTTGACTGCTGATGTTAGTGTTTTGATAGTGTTTTAAGGGCAAAATAAATGACACAACTTGCTTGGTAAACATGTCAAAATTTGGCATTTGTGCAATTGTACAATTGCTTTTATAAATCATGGATACGCTGTATGCGATACTGATTGCGTAGATTTCATTACAAAAAAGAGAAATTGTTGTTGAAGGATGACAAAACAACCGCCGAGTACGAGATACCCAAAATATTCAATCTTAAGCGTATCGCTTGTTAATTTATGAAAAATTAAACTAAAAAAACATTATAATTTAGTTGTCAGATTTGACAACATAATAATATTTGCATCGGAAACAAAATTTTTCGAAAAAAATTTTAATATTCCCCGAAACTTACTGTCTTTGACTTTGCGACAATGAAGGGCACTAAGGTCAGTTTATCGATGTTGTGCGGAAAGTTATTCAAGAATAATGTTTTGATAGTCCATATTAGTGTAATTTTTGGAGCTGGATTTGAATCTTGTATTTATATTAAAGTCAAGACTGTTTTTTTTTTGCATTTTAGGCAAATCATCAACAATGTAAGAGTGATGCATAAAGAAACACTGCTAAAATTGACAAAAAATTAAAAACTAAAGTCACGAATTTCGGACGGCTTTATGTTTTAAATAATGTCAGGCAGTAGTAGATATATTGTCGAAAATTTTCTGCGGTACCTTAAACATTCTGACTTTATGGCACTTTAATTTAAGCGTGTCCAAAAGTACTCCGGCCACCGGACCATATTCAATCTGAATACCAAATTTATCTTTTTGACCTTTAAAAAAGTACCCTATATTTGAATCTGGGTTATACAAAATGCTATCTACAATATATACTAAATTTATCGAAAAGAGAAAGTAAACCAAAGGTACCAGTTCCAAAAGTACCAGCTTTTTCTCATTTTAGGCCCTCAGAAAGTACCCTGTATGTTAATGTAGGTTATAATCTGTCTGTACCATAGATAAAAACTACAAATTGTATGCCGTTTAACCCCTTAAAAAGTACCATAAATTTAATCTGGACCATATGCAATTTGTATACCAAATTTATCAATATGAAAAAAAGTACCAAAAGTCCAATTTTTTCCCGTGTTTACCTCTTTAAAATTACGCTATATTTTAATCTGGGCCATATGCTATCCGTCTATCAAATTTCCTTTGAATCAATAAGGCAGTCTTCGCATGACATAAAAAATTGTATTTATATATTTATTTTTAAAACATTAGAAGGATATAGGGTATGTAAGACTAGGAACCATTTTTGCTTGGACTTTGGGATATTTTCTTTTATTTCTTTTATTAAAAATTTAAAAAATATTCAGGGGTGTTCTGGAAATCTAAAACGCAAAACGCAAGTTTTTTTTAATACACTCTTAATCCAATTTTTTATAATTGTCTTATAGAATTCGGTTTAATAGAAAAATATTTGTATTGTATTGTATTTGTATTTCTCTTACTACACAAATCTTATTAAAAAACGACTTTTAAATTCTTGCGTTTTGCGTTTTCGATTTCCAGAACACCCCTGTTGCAATTTTTGCGTAGTCAACATAAAATTATTGCGCGTCATGAAAAAAACACTACAGGATGCGAATCAAAACTGAATTGTTTCACAAATTTTTAGTTTCCAAAACCGATTTTATAGCAAAAAAGAAATAATAAATTAAATTAAAATTATGAAAAAAGAAATATTTAGACAACACATTCAAAATGGGAATTCAATTGTAATGCCAACCCTTGACAACCAAAAATGGCTAAAAAAAATGGATAAACAAAATCCTATTGCAATAAATTCTTGCTATTATTTGGTATTCTGTATAACAAGTCACACTGTATTTGCATTATCGCAAACAAATAACTAGTAAGAAATTATACTCGGTCAAGTCCGACCACTTGATACCCTCTATACCACAGTATATAAAGACAAATTTACGAGAGTGTTCCCAATTTGTGACGCATGGCCAATCAAGGACTCGGCAAAAAAATTTATTTATGAGGTAAATATTCCTATAAGGGTTCTTTGTGATTATCTATATATTAACGTCTAAATGAGTTGTGTTCGTCTTAGAGCGATTTTAGAGAGGGGACCAATTCAAGAAGTATTATTATTTCAATAATTTATTAATATTTACAGAATTGAGACAAAGTATTGAACTAATAAGTTGGTGCAGTAATAGAACACAAAAATATCAATCGTTTGACATGAAAAAGTCAAAACCGTATTTTTTTAAGATACGAGGTTGAGAAAGTAAGGCATCGAAATGTATATTAATTACACATTATTAAAATAACCGGTTTATTATACCAAAATAACCGGTTTATTCGATATTCGAAAAATGGGCATTTTAAAATAACCGACTTGGGCAAAGCTAAAATAACCGGTTGAAACCGGTCGAATAATAACCGTTCGATCTCCCTAGATTAGACCCCTGTATTTGTATGCAGCTATAGTACAAAATGCACCATTTTTAATAACATTTAGAAAAATAATTTAGGCTGCACTTAGATATTTTGGACCAAATTTTACCTAAACAAGTAAGAAAGTATAGGCGTCAAGCCCCATCATATAATACCCTACACCACAGTATATAAGAACAAATTTTTTAAGTGTACCCTATATTGGACGCGTCATGCACCCGTCACAACAAAATTATGTAATTGAGTATAAGATGCATATAAAAGTGCTTTCTGCCGAAAATTATTAAGATATCTTACGCTATATGAAATTTGTTTGGCTTTAAGTGATTTTAGATAGGTGGTTTATATGGGATCTATGGTTAATTTTGGACCCATCAGCACATTTTGTTATGACATAGCAGCTATCGTAAAAGTCATTGTCGTCAATTTGTATGTAAATACTAACATTTATAATGAAGTTATGGCAATAAAAGCTGCTTTCGGAAGTAGCATTTGTATGGGAGCTATGGTCAAATATGGACCGATTCCAATAAAATTTGGCAATAAAATTAGTTCGGACCATATTTAATTTAAATACCAAAATAATAAGATGGTTTATGGCAGGGCTGTGGAGTCGCCCATAAATAGTTCTAACTCCGACTCCAACTGCTTAAATTTTTTAAGTCCGACTCCGACTGCAACTCCGACTCCTACTCTTACATTGATGCGAAATGTTTATGAGACTGGTCCTTATTTGAATTAAACTCTTTTTTTAATGCAGCACCTTTTTAATGTTTAAATATAGCAAGAAAATTATTCTACAAAAAATTTCAAGTCGACATTTTAAATATTGTGTCGCCAATTTCGAAGAATTTTTATTTTGTAAAAAATTACAAAAATTTTTTTAAAATTTTTATGCCGAAAATTTTGGAGTCGGAGTCGCGAGCTTTTTTGTGGGTACTTCGACTCCGACTCCGCACAAGGTTAACTTCGAGAGACAATCAGCCTGCCGGACGGACGGACATCGTTAGATCGACTCATAAAGTCGTCCTGAGTCGATCGGTATACTTAAAGGTAGGTAAAGCACCAATATTTTAAGGTGTAACAAACATCAGCACAAATTCATAACACCCTCTCCACTATTGTAGTGTGGGTATAAAAAATATAAGCAGAAAAGCCAGTCACTTAACCAAATATGGCAGATAAATAGACAAGACAGCAAATAAACAAAATGCCCACAAACTCAGACAAGACAAGCAGACAGACATTTGCAGCAAGAGGGAGCTGGAAACTATCAAGTCTCATTCATACTTGCAATCAAGTAATCAGTAAAAGTAGTACGTACTACGTACGTCCGGCCTACCGGCAAAATTTTAGAAAACTTGTTTGACATTTTTGTTAAGACTGACGCTGCTGTTGCTGCTATTGAGAAGTTGGTCTTAAAATTAATCATGAATTAAATGTTTTTGTAGTATTTTTCCCATTCGAATTTTTTGGCAGACGTGACATTCGATGGACGACAACAATAATTGGTAGTGTGTGTAGGTCGTAATTCTCTCTCTGTCTTAGAAAAAAAAAAAAATAAATTAAACGTCCGTCATTGAACGCTACTGTCTGGAGCTGGTGTACCGTGTGCAGAGGGTTTAGATGAAAAAAACAAACAACTTAAAAACATTTGATTAATTAATTAATCAGTTAATTAAATCTTTTAATTAAAAGTATAGCGCTTGTGTTTTGGACTTCAAGTAAAAGAGGAAAAGCTTTTTAAAAATTTCTCCCACTCAAATGTTTAAAAAGCTTTTCCGCTTGTACTTGAACTCTTAAAGGCTTCTTTTAATTATAAGATTTAATTAGCTAATTAGTAAATTAATCAAATATTTTTGAAAGTTGGCAAAAATGTATTGGTGGCATTTTTAAAGCAGTTTGGAAGTTGTTAAATGTTGAAAAATAAAAGTTTGTTGTAGGAAATTGTTATAAATTTTCCAGAATTTTGATACAATATAAAGATCCCTTATTATTTAATGACTTCTAAAAAAAAGGTCTTAAACAGTCACCATGACCTGTTTAAGACCTTTGAACAGATTTAAATGTTTTTTTCAAATTAAAATAGTTTAAAGACATTTGCCAGTTTTATGATTTTTTTTTTGTCAATCGAAGTTTCTTTTTTACCCAGTACTGGGGGCAAATTACGGCATTCGATATCGATCGATTGTATTGTAATTTCGATGGATATCGATTGCCGTAATTAGCCACCTTAAGACTTGATTAGAGCCCTAATATCTTAATCAGCCTAATTATGAGTGTCGTTGTCGGAGTTGAAACCCAGTTGATTTGGAAAATTTGTATTATGATTGGCGTAAACGGCACACATACGACAAATTTTCTATGTGTTTTACACTCTCATTTAGGGATGGGCAATAAATTTCGATGTATCAAAATATCGATATTTAAAAAAATTATAATCGATATATATCGCCGATATTAAAAATACCCATATATCGATACATCGATATTTATCTACGACTATCGAATTTGATATTTTTAAGATCTCTTTTTAATAAAATTCAACATTTTAATCGTTGCGCAACTGCTTACAATACCACTGTTTTTAAGGAATTGCATCGTATTTTTTTTAATTAATATTAAGACAATAACGGCGCTTTTCCATTGCACATTTTCATAGATTACACGCGGAAAAAATATTCTGGTAAGGGTTCCTAGAATTATGCAAAGAATCGCCTTAATTATGGCGAATTAGCAGCAATAGACTCATGAAAGTTGGAATGTCAATATGTAATAAAAAAAAATATTTTGCTTTTTTTTTATTTGCGCATGTTCTTATATATTAAAAATAAAATATTGCACAGTTTCACAAGTTTACCGGCATCCCAATTAATTTTTTTTTTTTAGATTTCATATGGCGAATAAATAATAATTTTATTGTGTCCTTTACTTTTTTTTGAATTTTTTTTATTGTAGAATTAGCTGCCGATCCTTCGATTTCAAACGAAAACTTCGTTCGCATAACTTACCTTAAAATCTAAATTTTAAAATAGATTTTTCTTTTAAATAAAAGTTAAGCGAATGGAAGTTTCGTTCGAAATCGAGGGACAGCCAGTAAATTTGAAATTAAAAGAAACAATAAAAAGTTAGAATGGAATTACATGTAATATGTTTGTGCCTATGGAAATATTGTATTGAAATTTTGTAATAATTTTAGCTTAATGCGTCCATTACATCGATATATCGATATTTTTAATTAATAAATATCGATACTCTTAAAAAATATCGATACTATATATATATCGATATATTTTCTCAATTTTCCCATCCCTACTCTCATTGTCGAAAATTTATATTTATATTGACAACAACTTTTAAACGACAACGACTTTGACCACGACCACGACTGTCATAATAAGGCCAAATATCTTTAGAACTTCTAAGCATAAAAAAATAAATATTTTTATTTGTTTATTAAATTTTATTTGATTTTTAGAAATATTTTGCACCCAAAGAAATAAAAAAAGACTTGCAAGAACATATTTGCGAGTACATCACATATTGTGCGTGATATTAAAACTTCAGTTACACACGATATCGTACGTAAATTTTATATATTGCATCACGATTAATTTCTCACTCGAGTTATTCACGTGTTAAAAGAAAAATTTAAGTACACCTCTATTGGTCGTGTTGAGTTTTGTGGTTTTCTTTCAATTTAGATAAACAGCATGACCTTTGACCTGTCTTTAACTATATCAATATATTTTTTTAGTATTATTAAACATAAAAGTTTTCCATTTAAAATTGACCATCGAAATTTTTTTTATATTCAAAGTTTATTTGATAAATAAGAGGGGCAAGAAAAATGGTAGCAAATCAACTCATTGATTGGTACTATTTAATGCGTTTTCACTTTGGCTTTAGCAATTTTTTTTTTATTTTCTAATTACTTTATTCCAATTTTCAAACAAAACACGGTAAGCGGCCAAATTTTACTTTCTTATTATACCCTCCACCACTAGTGGTGAATGAGGGTATACTAAGTTTGTCATTCCGTGTAAAACGTTTTAATTATACATCTAAGACCTCATTAAGTGTATATATTCTGGCTCCTTGCGTAATTCTAGTTCAATTTAGCCATGTCCGTCTGTCTGTCCGTCTGCTGAAAATACGCTCACTTTCGAGAGACTCAAAAGAAAAGAAAAAACTTTATGTAAAACTGGTTGTAGTTACGGGCAACCTGTCCGTGAAAGCCTGGGCTCAAATCTCAGCGCAGTCGAGAATGAAAAATTATCAATTTAATTTTAATTAATTTCATGTTGTAAAATTCTTGTCTTCATAAAAATAATTTAATGAAAATTAAATTCAATGAACTTAAGTCTAATTAAAAATATCTAAATTTGGATAAAAACCATTAACAGTTAAATAAAATAACCACAATAATTATTATTGTTAACAGCTAAGGCACGAGCTATGTTTACATTTGTCCTTCAAGTTGTGCCGAAAAAGGTCAACAAGAAAAAAGAAAGACAACAACATGAAGAACAAAAATGTACTTTGGATTTCAAGAAGAATTCTTTGCAAAAAGTACGAAAAACAGAAGTAATGAAGAACATGTATATCAATTAAATAGGTAATCATTAACACAGTACAACATTTTTCAGTTAATTGATTGCCAACTCAATTCTGTGAACTGTATGTGAAATTAGACCCAAAAAGAAGAATTTCTGCATCATTCGTTTTGTCTTCTTACCTGCGATTTGAAGTTAGTATCGATTTGAAGTTAGTACTATCGTATAGGGGAATTTATCACGTTTTAGGCCCTGTTGTTTGAAATAGCTCGACAACCACTAGCCCAATTTAGTTGAAATAAATTTTAAAAAATTAAGAATTACAATTCCCTTAATCTGTTCATATATTGTTTTCCTATACAAGTAACACTTTCGAAGTTAAAAATGAATGTATGAAGGGAAAAAAATTATTTTTTGCCTAAAAATTTAAATTTTTTTTTTTTAAAATACATAAAAAATCCAAAATGGAAAAAAGTTTCAAGTCTAGTTATTTTTTCGCAAAGTCACATAACCTATGAGCAAAATGAGACAAAGATCATAAAAATCGATGCACGTGTTTCGCTTTTATTCGCAATTGAGTAAATGTATGAATTTCAAAAATGTGCTCGAGATATGCACAACATTATTTGGAGAAAACATTGACACCTTTTTCATGATTCTGAGAATTAAAAAAAAAGGAATAAACAAAAGGTTATTTGATTTTTATGATTGCGGTAATAAATGTACGTGGACAATTAAACGGAAAGTGGACCTTTTTATTATTTGGGTTTTTCCGGTGGCTACCTATATGATTTTTTTACAGAAATTAAACCCACATTTAAGGGTGGTCATTATTTGGAAAGTTTTGCACAGTTTGAAACGTACAAGTGCTGAATCAGGTATATAGCCAGCCGCCCTTAAAATATGCGCCCATTTATAAGTACCTGGCAGTAAAATATTCAAAAATACGTAGTATTTATAGGTGTGCATTGATCGATTTTTGGCATTCAGCCAGTGCCGACGAACGCGAACAGTAAAAGTGATTTTTCTCCAGTTTTTTAAAAGTGAATAACAACAAAACATAAAATATATCAATATGGAAAACAACAAGTGCCCATATTTGGATGAATATTGTTACGTTTGTGGTCATATCGTCCGAAAAATACAGAAAAAAGATCGAAAAAATTTGTTTACTGAGCAATTCAAAACCGCGTATTGTAATTATTTCGATGAAGCAGATTTAAGTGGTGCAAATTTTACGCCGAACACAGTGTGCAACAGTTGTTATACTACCCTTCTAAAATGGATTCACGGAAAAAGTAGAAAGTTATCTTTTATGAAGCCAGTAATTTGGGTGGAAGACACAACTGGACATGATGAATCCAGGTGCTATGCATGCATAAATTTTCGTCCTGGATTAAACAGACAACAATTGAAAACAAAAGTATACACTGCTGCATTTACTGCCACACTTCCAGTGCAACGCCCTGCTGATACCGATGCACCTAAACCTCCGAGTGCGGATACTGTGTCCCTGCTAGCCGAAACCGTTTTCACCAATCCGACCGATTTGGATGATGCTGATTGGATACCCGATATTGAAAATAGTGCACCACAACCGCTACCACAAATCGAAATGGATTACATTGTGGCCAAGCTGGGACTATCACAACACGACTCCGAATGGCTGACATCATTTTTGAAGAGAAGAAAACTCACACAGCAAAATGTCAGCGCAACATCATACCGACAACGCCAAGCTGATTTTCAGAAATTTTATTCCGTTGACGAAGCAAATACGTTCACGTACTGCCATGATATCAAAGGTTTAGTGAAAAAATTGGGAATGGATTATATCGCTGGCGACTGGCGTTTATTCATCGATGGTTCAGTTACTAGTTTGAAGGCTGTGCTGCTGCACAAAAAAAATAAAAAACCATGCATTCCATTGGGATTCAGCACAACTATGAAGGAAACGTATGAAGCATTGGGCGAAATTTTGAAGAAAATCAAATACGATGAACACAAATGGAACATTTGTTGCGATCTGAAGGTGGTCAACATACTACAAGGGATTATAGAAAAGGGCGGATATCCAAAATACTTCTGCTTCCTTTGTAATTGGGATTCACGATACAAAGGAAATCAATATCAATGTAAAGATTGGAAAGGAAGAACTCCCGAGCTCAACAAACAATTAAAATTACGCAATGAACCTATGATAAAGGACCTGGATGATATTTTGTTGCCACCGCTCCACATGAAACTGGGAATAGCTGGGAAATTCGTTGAAGTGGTGGTCAAAAAAGTTAACGGCGCCTTTGACTGTTTGAAATCCATCTTTCCGAAACTCAGTGATGAGAAAATTAAAAACGGTACGTATCGTACTCTGTATTTCAATATTGTCATATCTAAATTTGTTAATTTCTATACATTCGCATTACCAATAATTTTTTCGTTTTTCTTATGTATTTAAAACAGGTATTCTCAATGGACCTGATATTCGGAAATTGATCAAAAGTGATTCTTTCACACATTTGCTTTCAGAGCATCACGACCACCAACATGCATGGAACGCATTGAAAGAAGTAATAGAAGGCGTTCTAGGAAAGAACCGTGTCCAGCGAGAAGAGATACAGCAACGAGTGGATAGGTTGCTGTTTTATTTCGAAAAAATCGGTGCATCCATGACGCTGAAATTGCATTTCTTGCACCACCACCTCGATACTTTTTTGGCACAATCACCTCAGGAATCAGACGAACAAGGAGAGACGTTCCACCAGGTGACCATGCCATTTGAAAAGCGGTTCAAAAGCAAAAAATTGGATGCATTGCTTGCGGAGGTTTGTTGGTGGAGTTCCACAATTATGCAGTTTGAAGAAAGCACCGAAGATGAAGACATTGAAATTGGTGGACACAGTGAAAGAAACACGCCCTTGAATAGTATTTGTATCTCGGATGACGATACAGACTCAGACCATGAATATGAACAACCTACGAAGAAAACAAGATCATCAGAACCACAAGCGTCAACTTCTACAAGGATGGATATTGCCAATAATTGAAAAAATTTTCTAAATTTTGTTTTTATGCATATTATAATTGCGTATTAATTGCATATTATTTTATTTTCATTAAGTTTTTATAAATAAAGTTTTTTTTTGCATGATAATTTTTTAATTTATATTTTTATTTTAAGGGTGGTGGCTATAACTGATTTTTGAAATTCATACCTTTACTCAATTGCGAATAAAAGCGAAACGCGTGCATCGATTTTTATGATCTTTGTCTCATTTTGCTCATAGGTTATGTGACTTTGCGAAAAAATAACTAGACTTGAAACTTTTTTCCATTTTGGATTTTTTATGTATTTTTAAAAAAAAAAATTTAAATTTTTAGGCAAAAAATAATTTTTTCCCTTCATACATTCATTTTTAACTTCGAAAGTGTTACTTGTATAGGAAAACAATATATGAACAGATTAAGGGAATTGTAATTCTTAATTTTTTAAAATTTATTTCAACTAAATTGGGCTAGGGGTTGTCGAGCTATGTCAAACAACAGGGCCTAAAACGTGATAAATTCCCCTATACGATAGTACTAACTTCAAATCGATACTAACTTCAAATCTTCTTTTTGGGTCTAATTTCACATACAGTTCACAGAATTGAGTTGGCAAATCATGTGTTGTACTGTGTAATTAAAAGCTAATTTTGATCTACCAAGGTAAAGTACCATTTGGTTTAAAGATTGATGTTTGACTATTGACGTCATCCATCTTCAATGGCGGTGTGAGTAAAACGGCAAACCCCACTGAAGAGATTGTGTAGTTACAATCGAAACTAGTAAGGGCAACCTGTCCGTGAAAGACTGGGTTCAAATCTCAGCACAGACAACAATGAAAAATTATCAATAAAATTTTAATTAATTTCATGTTGTAAAACTCCTGCCTTCATAAAAATAATTTAATGAAAACTAAATTCAATGAACTGAAACCTAATTTAAAATATTTAGTTAAATAAGTATTGTTTTACTATACACGCTACTATTCGGCGAATGTTTCAAATTCCTCATACAAAAACGTACAAAATAAATTTCAATCTTGCTTCACTTCATTGCCGTAAGAAAAAAAATTAGTAAAAGCCAAAACTAAATAAAATATCACAACTCAATACACAGCAGTAGGTATACGTATGCAGCACAAAAAGCTTTTTTTAAAAAAATTTTGAAAAGTGGCGTATGCGGCACACAACAATAATTTTTACATTCAATAAAATACTTTTACCATAAAAATTCACCAAAATATAAACCGGAAGCAGTGGTAAAAATACAAAAAATCGGGTATATTTTTAGATAACTACATGTAAACCAAGGCTGCCAGATAAAATTGTGAAAAAATCGTCAATTTCCTGAGAAATAATAAAAAAATCGACTTTTTCTGTTTAAAAAATCGGACAATTTAAATTTAGATTTTAAACAAAGTTTGTTCGGTTTTTATTTAAAAACAAGCAAACAAAAACAAAATACATACATATATCACCGTATGTTTATGAAATTGTTTGTTAAATTTAACAAACGTTTGTTAAGGAAAATTTTCATATATTATATACTATATTATAATAATCTAAGGTTTTTTTCCAAGTCTTAAGAATAAAAGATACTTTCAATCGGGCCATTTTCTAAAAAATTTCAAATACCGTTCACGACGGTATATATACAAGTTCGTTTTTATATAAGTTTGTAATTCCTTTTGTAATTGCTACAATACTAATGTTAGGCTCTATAAAGTATATATGTATATTCTGAGTCCTTATGAATAGCAAAGTTGGTTTAAAGATGTCAATCGAACCATGTGTTTGTTGAAATGGGATTTCCGAAGACTCGTATATAAACATTGCTATACACGACTGCCTGTAATTTATCCCAATAAATCTTTTATTTTCCCCTGTAAACCTTAACTTTTTTAAATCTTCTTTAAATTTATTATTATATTTTCTTTTTTACCTGAAATATTCTTTCTTCACGAAATTATAGTTTTGGCACCATGGCACCCAAATAGGCTAGGATAATAAAATTTGGCTTAAAAATGTTTCATATATATAGAGTATTTAAATGTTGAAAATGAGCCAAATCAGTTCATAACTTCACCTGCTCCCCCACACGAGTGAACTCTCAATCTCAAAATCAAGGTTTTGGTACGAGTTTTTACTTAAATTGAATTGCCACAAAATTTAGCTTTTGCCCATAAAATTTTTTATGGAAAAGAACATAAATTATTTTTCTGTGCTGTCTAATAACAAACATCAAAAGATTTAAAATTGTCTTATTTTGAAGACTGAATAAAATCGTCACTTTTTAGAAAAAAATCAGCAAATCGGCACTTTGCTAATTTCGGAACCAAAAATCGTCAAAATGACGATAAATCGTCAATTCTGGCAGCCCTGATGTAAATTGTCCGTTTTCTCCACGATGACTTTTTGGCATATGAGCCAAACCAATAATGAGCTGACGAATTGCCTATCGACTTTTTTGAAAATAAACAATATAAAATTTTTTTTTATTCTTAAGCAATAAACATTTGAAATATACCCCATGACCCCTGTCCTTTAAAAAAATTATGAAAACCAATGATTTTTCTATAAAATGAGACTTGTACTTTAATTTTTTAATTACTATATTAATATCTTTTTTTTTTTTTTGAAAATAATTTGTAACGAAAATTCTAAAAAAAAAAAAAAATCTTGACCTTTGACCTTTCAAAAATGTATAAAATGTATAAACATTTATTAATAATAGCAATTGCGATCATCATGACCTTTAAACAATGAATACAATTTGTATTCTGTTTTTACATACAATTCTAAATCCATTTAAAATAAAGAGTTTTCTTCTTAAGACTTTTAAATTGACCTTTGACTTGTTTTCTATAAATCAAGCTGAAGATCTAAAAAGTATTTTGTAAACAGGTAGGGATTGCAATGGCCTTTCGACATACATATGGGAAAATGAACAATATCAACCTTTTTTTAATTCTTAAGCAATAAACATTTGAAATATACCACTTGACCCCTGTCCTTTAAAAAAATTATGAAAACCAATGATTTTTCTATAAAATGAGACTTGTGGTTTTATATTTTAGTTACTGTCGTAATCTTGTTTTTTTTTTTTAAATTTATTTAAATATTTTGTATCGAAAATTAAAAAAAAATCTCATTCGACCTTTGACCTTTCAAAAATGTATAAAATTGAACATTTATTTAAAAACAGAAATTTGTAATCTTCATGACCTTTAAATAATTAATATAATTTTTAATTTCTTCTTAAGATTTTAAAATTGACCTTTGACCTTTTTTCTATAAATCAAGCTAAAGATCTAAAAAGTATTTTGTAATCAGGTAGTGGCTACAATGGCCTTTCGAGTTAAATATTAGAAAACAAACAATATCAAACTTTTTTAAAATTTTTTAGTATTGAACATTTGAAATATTGACTTGACCTATGACCTTTAAAATAAATAATGGAAACCAATGATTTTTTTTATAAAATAAGACATATTCTTTAACATTTTTGTTAATGTAGTAATCTTGTTTTTTTCATTTGAAAATAATTTGTATCGAAAATTCTAAAAAAAAAAAAATCTTGACCTTTGACCTTTCAAAAATGTATAAAATGTATAAACATTTATTTAATAATAGCAATTGCGATCATCATGACCTTTAAATAATGAATACAATTTGTATTCTGTTTTTACATACAATTCTAAATCCATTTAAAATAAAGAGTTTTCTTCTTAAGACTTTTAAATTGACCTTTGACTTGTTTTCTATAAATCAAGCTGAAGATCTAAAAAGTATTTTGTAAACAGGTAGGAATTGCAATGGCCTTTCGACATACATATGGGAAAATGAACAATATCAACCTTTTTTTAATTCTTAAGCAATAAACATTTGAAATATACCCCTTGACCACTGTGCTTTAAAAAAATTATGAAAACCAATGATTTTTCTATAAAATGAGACTTGTGGTTTCATATTTTAGTTACTGTCGTAATCTTGTTTTTTTTTATTTGCAAATATTTTGTATCGAAATTTAAAAAAAAAAAATCTCATTTGACCTTTCAAAAATGTATAAAATTGAACATTTATTTAAAAACAGAAATTTGTAATCATCATGACCTTTAAATAATTAATATAATTTTTATTTTCTTCCTCAAATTTTAAAATTGACCTTTGACCTTTGTTTCTATAAATCAAGCTAAAGATCTAAAAAGCATTTTGTAATCAGGTAGTAGCAACAATGGCCTTTCGAGATACATATTAGAAAATAAACAATATCAAACTTTTTTAAAATTTGTTAGTATTGAACATTTGACATATTGAACTTGATCTATGACCTTTAAAAAAAATGAATGGAAACCAATGATTTTTTCATAAAATAAGACATATTCTTTAACATTTTTGTTAATATAGTAATCTTGTTTTTTTTTCATTTGAAAATAATTTGTATCGAAAATTCTAAAAAAAAAAAATCTTGACCTTTGACCTTTCAAAAATGTATAAAATGTATAAACATTTATTGTCTAAAATTCTCAAAAAAAACCCCAAAATTGACTTTTGACCTTATTTAAAAAAATTTACAGCCTGGCCCACAATGTCGACAAGAAGATTCTTTCTTACGTATGTTTATATTGAAAACAAAAACAAATTTAAATTTTTTATTATTGTTTTCAATATAAAAATGCGAAAGAAATGTTCTTGTCGACATTGTGGGCCCATTGTGGGCCTATCAGTAAATGAAATTCCAATTTTTTTTTGTTATATTAATCAACTATTTACTAAAGGTAATTGAAATTAAGACCTCTTTCTCCTCAGCATTAAATATTTTTAATCCTAAACAAATTAGAAATATTAAATATCGCTTACCACAAAATAAAGACATTGATTTTTAAATGCTTCTGACAACATAAAATTTTGTTTGCCAACCTTATTTGGCTAAAAAAAATAAACCGAAATCGATTCTGCTGTCTACCAGTAATGACAGCATACAAATTAATTTAAATTCATTTGGAATTTCTATAAACAATTTGAATTCAATAAAAATAACAATTTGTAAAATTGTAGACAACAAATTCAAATTTAAGCGCCAGCTGTGGGTTTATTTTGATATTTGCTTTTTGTAATTTGCATAACTTAATATTTTTATTTATTGGAGAAAACTATTAAAATTTGTTTATTATAGATTTTATTACCTTTTGTCCTTGAGGTTTAATTTTCTGATTGAAAATGTCAAATAAAATCCTTTTGAATCGGTTTGCATCTGTTATTTGATTTGTGACAATATTTTTTGTTGGATTTATTATTTACTTAATCGTTTTGAACAATTTAACAAAGATTATTTATTAGTTTTTTTTTTTAATTCAATTAATGAAATTTTTCTGCACAAATTATTTCTTTATTTTGCTAAAATTTGTTGAAATGAATTTTAAGGAGAAATTTTTTTGTTTTGATTGTTGAAAAGAAATTTTTATGTCAAGGAAAAATGTTTAAAGATTTCAATCAGGGTAGACGAGTTATTTGATTTCAATACAAGTTAAGTTAAGAACACTGTTGCCAATTGAGCATTATATAGTATGAAAAAAATTTCATCATGTAAAAGCAAAATGTATTGAGTAGGATACACAATTTGACAAGTCTCAATTTACACGTTTCATCTTTTGATGTTCAACTTCTTTTCAATTCCCTTTTGAAGATGCCATTATGTTCACACGCAGCAAACGGTTTCCACTTTTTTGCTTCAAAACAACAACACTTTTACTCAAAGCGAACCAAAGAGAAAAGAAAATGAAAAAAATTTACATGCAGCCATTGTTGTGCATATACCTACGAATGAGAACACAAAGCTTACTGCCCGAGTACAGACATCTCCGTACCCAACCCTTTTCTTCTTGCTTCCCCCTCCTTAAAACACAAGAGTTGAGCATCAAAAGATGAAACGTGTGAATGTTGACCAAGCGGTCGGTAAATGTTAATTTGCTAAACCATTTAAGAAACTTATGTATTCTCATCACTGTGTATTTTAGAGTAACACCCAGTCTACAACTGACATCAAATGCATAACATTAACACTAATATGATGTTAGTGTTAAGTATAGACTCATCATGTTAGAGGGTTTCTCATGTTATAACACGGTTGTTAATGCAAATGTTTTAACGACGCTTTTATAACATCATGTTATAACAGCAAATCATGTCTGTTGTAGACGTGGAGTAAAGCAGCACTAACAGAATATATTGAAGGTGCTACAATTTAATACAATTACAAATACAACACAGGAAATTTTTGTTGTTTTTGTAAATATTGAAGAACTGCAACCATTAGCTATTTTTGTTATTAACTCAGCTGTTTAATATCTTTGCTTTGATTTTACTTATACTATCCGTGTAAACATCAAAACAAACTTACAACAGATTTTTATTTATATTTGTTAAGCACGGAGAGAATTTCATAATATTTTGATTCTACAAAGTCATAATACATGGTATTACCGTGTAAACTAGCCTGAAGAGCAGGTGTAAACGGTAGCAAAGTATTATGGCAAAATAATATTTCCCTGTGGGGAAACATTTCATGTTTTTCCGTGTGAAATGATATCTTTATTGACGATATAAAATTTTGACATTTGTGTCAAAATGTACATACATACATTTTTTTTTTTTGTACGTGGCCAAGGCGAATTCATTACAGGTGATCCTAAAAGCCCTGCTGGCAACTTTTTTTCTTTAGCTTTATAATTGTTGGATGTCAAAATTTTGTTTATTATCTTTGTTTCTGTTTTGATTTGCTTCGGTTTTTGACATTGTACAATGATTTTACAAAAACAAATTGCTTGTGGTTTTTGTACGAGTTGTACTTGTTGTACTACCGAGATTACCTGGAATGAATTCGCCTTGTACGTGGCTCTATTTGCATTACATACATACATGTGAATAAAATAAATTTTTTTAAACAAATAGATATTGGGAATTATTTCTTTTCATAAGCAACTTTTATTATATTCAAAATTTTTTTATTTTTCGAATTTATTCTATGAGTTAAAATACATAACTGAAATTAAACTCATAGAATAAATTCGAAAAAAAAAATTTTTTTTTTTTTTTTTGTAAGTGGCTCTACTTGCATTTTATTTATTTTTTTTTTTTATTTTGAGCTCATAAAATTTTATTAAACGTTTTTATTTTACTTTTTTAATTTAAACATCAAAAGTAGTAAATTGCTTGTCAGAAATGTTGTTGTTTATGTCAAAATTCTATTAGCCCCCAGGTGTAATCTATGCCCCAGGGCTAGTGAAATTTTATTCACGTCAGCAGTGTCAAAATTTTACTTACAATAGTACTTTGCTATAGTGATGTTATGAATATTTGTATCCGAAATACCCACTATTCGCCTGCTCTACGATATTCGTATTCGTATTCGATCAATTCAAGCGGATATTTCGTAAATATTTTGCGTAAACGTTTCAAAATAAATAAATATAAAAAATACATGAAATTAAACAAATAATATTAATTTTTAATAAATTTTATTTAAAAAAAACCCTTTTTCTTTAACACAAAATAATAATCTTCTTTTATTAAAGTTAAAAACAGTCAAATTATATGTACATATTCAAAACTGGCATTAAAAAGAGAAGGTCTTATTTGTTCATGCCCTGTTAAATTAATAATCAAATCTCAGTAGAGCAATATTAAACTTCAGAAATAAAAGTTTCGAAGGCTTTTCTCCTTCAAGACTGTTGCGGTGCGATGTGTTAATAAGTCCCGCACCACTAAACATTCGCTCGCTCGCAACACTCGGTGGTGTCACTAAATATTGCCTGGCTATAGGTGAAAGAAGATCATATTTTTCCTTATTTACTTTCCACCATGTCATTGGGTCGACGTCATTTGCCACCCGTTTATCAGCAAAATATTCCATAGTTTTTCGAATTAAATGATGAGCAGGATCTCGAAAGCTAAGCTGAGATACGTCATCTTCGCCTTCAGTGTCACTTGTATATATAAGTGAAGTCATTATGTCTCTCAAAGCTGGACGTTTATTACTTACGAGATCTTCAGTTTCATTTAACCTTTTACGTTTCGAATTTTGATAAAGAGAACTTGAAGATGCGACTGTTCAATTGTCGTCAAGCAAATCCAAAAGGTACCTTAGTTAAAGTATTTTTAAAAAATTTTACTTTTTATCTTGGATCAATGAAGGTTTCCGTAATAAACAATTTTTCGTTTTCTAAAACCGAAAATTTGCTAATGAGCTGCTCTTTTAAAACGACTGCCGTCGCACCAATTATTTCATCGGATGAATCAAAATCCCTAAGAATTTTTTCCAAAGTATCGATTAATGGAATCACTGATGATACGGAAACATCGGCGGCACTTAATTCTTTAGTTACTTCTTCATATGGTTTATGTAAGCATACACTCTTCAGAAGTCAGTTGCGGAATTTTATTATTCGTATTCGTATTCGCGAATATTAAGAATTGATATTCGTATCATTACTACATTGCTACCGTTTCTCACACACCTTTTATGCTATATCTAGTATTTTTTTAAACTCATTTAGCAAGAAAAAAGAGCTTCTGGTATATAGCACTTTTTTCAGCCTTTTCCCAAAATTATTTAGCACCGTTTTAGCATTTTTTTAGTTTAAGTGATAAATTTTTATTTTTTAACGTTGTTGAAAAATAGAGCGTAATTTAAATATAAATAAAAAAGTTATATAATAAAAAGTAAATGAGCTTTGTTGATTCGATGAATAGTAACCATCCAGGGTTAATGTACTTCCAAATCTGGTTGCATTTACTCTTATTTTTGTTTTTAATCTTTCTTAAATGTTTTTCTTTTCCTTCAACTGGCAACACTTGCTTTTAAATCATAGTGTTTTGCCATAAAATTATTCGAGATTTATTCAATGGTTGTTTTGTTTCACAGTTGTTGATGTTCTTATTCTCCTGTATGAGTGAACAAAATAGTGTTAATTGCTCTCATATCATTGTTATTCATCTAACTGAATACAAACGAAGCAAATACAAAGTTATAATGAAGGTCTCGTGAACATCATTATTAAGTTTCATGCAGATGTTTAGTAAATATTCACCATATAATCTGGCCTAACCTATATCCACATTTTCCTACACTAATAGAAAAGTGAATATTCATATTGATGATGCCCTAACATCAATGTTATTACAAATGACATCAATGTTATTATAAATGACATCAATAAGGCAAATAGTGATATCAATCCAATGACGAACGTCAGCATAACATGTTGTCATATTTTATGCGTCATCTATGACTACAGTGATATTAATTTGTGCATAATTAACATTATTTTCATGTTTAAAAAGTAAAATAAGAAGCAAAAATTCGCATATTCTATTTGTTTAAATTGTTTAGTTAAATACATCAAATTAACTGATTACGAAAACCATAAGGGGCATGCTGCTACTGTCTTATAATTGAGAGTTCTTCTGTATTCTGTATTTTGCGTAATATAACAAAAGTAAAAAAAAACATGTGTAACGCGTAAATAAATATACGTATTCTCTCACTTTGACTTAAGTCAATCCCAATGACTCAATTTGATGACAGTTTGTCATTAAATTGAGCCTTATGAGTCCTTTCTACGGTGTCAATAAGTCATCGCGCTGATGACATGTTCTATTAAACTGACTCCGATTCGACATTTCTGTGATACCAATGTGTCATTCCATTGATGACATTATTTCACCTGATGACAATTTGGCCAAGTGATGTTAAGGCTGACATCACAATGATGAAAAGTGTAATGGAGTCAAAGACGAAGATACTTATCATAGTGCTAAGGCTAAAATACATCGGCGTTATGACGACTTTGCTATCAGTGTAGACGGTAATTTTGAAGATTTCTATACAAGGAAATTGAAAAAAAAAATTCAAAAATTATTCATATTTGGAGGCAACCACAAAATGGGTATGGCTACTTGACGGATGTCTAATTTAACCAAACATGATTGCCTTAATATAATTATTAATCCAATGTCTTAATATTTTATTCAGGCTAAAGTTCATTAAATTTAATTTTCATTAAATTATTTTTATGAAGAAAGAATTCCTTTATATTGTAAAATTCATTTCTTCATAAAAATAATTTAATGAAAATTAAATTTAATGAACTTTAGCCTGAATAAAATATCAATAATTTGGATTAAAACCCATAACCAGTTCAATAAAATAACCACAATACTTTTTCTTATTATAATTATTTTGTTGGAGGTGACCATATCGGAAATGTTTTTTTTTCTTTATGTGCACTTAGAAGCAAAAATAAAGTCTAATAGTTTTTCTATATCAATTTAATCGTCTTTTTTATTTATCTGCCCATCTGTTTGCCGGATATTGTAACAACCATGGCCCAATTAGTTGGTCTGCTCGAAACTCCTGCTGTTTTTTTAGAGTTGTGTTTTTATTGTGCAATTGTTTTTGTAGCAATAGTTTTTGACATATTGTCCATTTTTCACACAAACAAATACATTGGGTTTTAACATCTTTAACATAATTTGCACGAACAAAATGCGTGTTGTTTTTGCTATTGTTGCATTGTTGTAGTTTTGCTAATTGGGCCATGATAACAACTAGAAAAAATTTTTTATATTTATTTATTTAAAATGGTTGCAGAAAATCCAAAAATGTTATCTTTAATCATACTATTTTTGATGCGATTATAATATGATTAGGTCCATCCCTTCAATGTTTATCACAAATTTATTATGGTTCCCAACACCAATATAAATTTTTATTATGTGTAACTATTTTTGGTTTAAAGCACCCTGGAGACTATCAAATAAAAACGTCAATCACATAGTTGTATGAGTGCAGTCGTTCTTTTTCGGCTACACATACGCGTTGTCGGCAACGCATGATGAAAATCAAAAAGTTTTGATTTTTTATTTGATGGCTAATTATTTGATAGTCACTGTTGTGATTGACAAAAAAAAATTTATTTTCTTTGTGTTTGTTGTCATGAAAAATATAAATATTTTGGTATTTTACAAAATACAATTGTTGATTGCCGTGTTCATAGTATACAACTAGTATGCCGACTCTTTGACAGGTACATAACTCAATTTGCTTCGGCAAAATATTTATATTTTTCACAAACTAAAAATTTTTAAATAAATTTATTTGACATTAATTTTTTTCTGTTGTTAATATTACACTATGCGACAGTCAAAATCGGGATGGGATGAAACCAACGGGAAATGTTGTATCGGTAAAAAAGAAGTTATACGGGTCCCGGCGTTTCGCTGGGTCACGTCTAGGAATCGAGATATATCGATTTGAAGTTAGTAACTATCATATAGGGGAAATTGTGACCTTTGGTGGTCTTTTTTTTGACATTACTCGAGAACCACCAGTCCGATTTTGCTGAAACAAATTTAAAAATTAGGAATTACAATTCCTTTAATCTGTTCATACAACGTTTCGCTACATAAGCAACAGTTTCGCAGTTATAAATAAATGTATGAAGAAAAAAACTATTTTTTGCCTAAAAAATTGAATTTTTTTATTTTTAATCATAAAAAATCCAAAACGGTAAAAAAAAGTGTCAAGTCCTATTACTTTCACGTAAAGTCACATAACCTTTAAACAAAATGAGACATAGATAATGAAAATCGATGGACGCGTTTCGCTTTTATTCACAATTAAGTGAAGGTATGAATTTCAAAAATTTGCTCGAGATATGCTCAAAATTCCTTGGAAAAAACATTGATGACTTTTTTTATGATTGTCAGAATTAAAAAAAAAGTCATAAACAAAAGGTTATTTGATTTTTATGGTAGCGGTAACAAACTAAAAAACGGTCATAAATGTGCGTGGACAATTAAAAGGAAAAAAGGAAAGTGCACTTTTTAAATTGGTTTCAGCATAATCGGACTAGTGCTTCTCGAGTTATGTCAAAAAAAGACCACCAAAGGTGACAATATCTCCTATATGATAGTTACTAACTTCAAATATATATATCTCGATTCCTAGACGTGACCCAGCGAAACGCCGGGACACGTATAACTTCTTTTTTACCGATATAACTTTCCCCGGTAGTTTAAACCCTTCCCGAACCCCTACCATTTGTCTCACAGTGTTATTAAAGCCAGCAGAGTAGCATTTTGTGGTATGAAATAATATTTGAAATCAGAAATTATTTAAATATTTTCAGATATTGCAGAATAAAAATTTTGCAAACATTGTTTTTAAAAGTTTATAAATGCAGCCAGCATTTAATAAATTGAAAATTTATTGAACTAATAAAATTTTATTTTGGAAAAATTTTTTTTGCCACATTCTATACGATTTTATGTAACTATGTTTAGTGTGGAAATAGTTTTATACACCAATACATTTAAAAAAAATCTTACTAATACAAACATAAATTAGGTTCCACTGACAATTGAGTTATGTACCTGTCAAAGAGTCTGCATTCTAGTTGTATACTATGTTCTATACTATGGCCGTGTTTATTTGTACGTCTCCGAAAAAGCCTGAAATAAACGACGCTAACACATATTAACTGATTGATGGGCTTATTTGATAGTCACATGATCATGTTATGGTTGTACAAGCAACCATACAATTATTTGTTATAAATAAATCAGACCTGTATATATTTACAACAATATATATTTATATGTATATGGGGGATTTCATGTCAAGTGACCCAACTTTTGAAGTCGATGTCTTCCGATTGGGATGAAATTTACACCAAGGTTAGTCCTATTGGATAGTAGTTTAGACACAATCTATTGGTGTTAACAAAATTTGTCCCAAACGAATTAGATATTTCTTCAATCTTTCGAAAAATCTGTTTTTTTTTTTTGTTTTAAATTTTTAAAATTTTTTTTTTTTTTTTTAATTTAAACCATTTTTTTAAGCGGTTTTTTTTTTTTTTTTTTTTTTTTTTTTTTTTTTTTTGTTGCTAGGTAGTTCTGGTCGCTTTTTGGGCCGCGAGTGGGTTGTGTAAAAACAAAATAATCTCTAAGTCAAGACGAGGAGTTTTCAAGTTTTAGCATATGCACTATTTAAAATTTTTTTCTATTTGTGTGTAAGTGCTTCTAAAACCTTAAAATAAAACTTATGCTGAAAAACTAGGCAAATTAACCTTTTCAACGGTATATAACATACTAACTAGCATTTCATACCCGACTAGCATTTCATACGAGTGGGTTATAAAAAAAAAATTTAAAAAATTTAAAAAAAAAAAAACAAAAAAAAATTATTTTCGAAAGATTGAAGAAATAGCTACCTAATTTGTTTGGGACAAATTTCGCTAACACCAATAGATAATAAGATACATTGATGAGAAAGATCACCTGTTTGTCCAAAATGTCAAATTTTGACCCCTTCTAACTCAGAAACTTTTCGACCGATCTTGTTGAAAATTTGTGTCTAAACTTCTATCCAATAGGACTCATCCAAATCGGAAGACATCGATTTCAAAAGTTGGGTCAATTGACATGAATCCCCCATATAGAAAAAACATTTTATCTTGCAATAACATGATTTTTCTTTAATGATTGCTAATTTTTTTTTTTGCATTTAAAATCATAAATTGATTTTATGATTTTAATTTTTTCAAAATTATTGCAATCACAAAATATTGCAATTTTGACAAGATTTCGTTTCGAAATCGGAAATCGTTTCAAAGAATGAAATCAGTTTGGCTGAATCAATGCCAATTGATTGTAGTTTTTTTACTGCACTGCAATACATGCATAAACGATATGAATAGGCAAATGATTACTAAAGGCTACTAAATTTTATGGTTGCTAATGACTTATGGAGAATGATTAACCCTTAATTTGTTTGTGGTGTTGAAATAACGATAATATGTATGATATTTTCTGTAAGAAATAGAAAAAATTCCAAAAAGTCAGCAGCATATAAATATTTCACGTAACTTTCTTTTGGAAATTCTAATATTATTGGAAATAAAATTTTATATATTTAAAAAAAAGAACTAACTTAACGACAAATCTTATGGAAACAAAAATAACTCTTCTAATCTTCGTGTTCATTTAACAGATATCAGAATATAGACATTCAAAGTTCCCATTTCCCAAGTTTAAAACTTTAATCGTTGAAAAAATAATTCCTACAACTCTAGCTCAATAACCAGCTCATTGCGAAAAAAACACTTATAATTCTACAACCAACTGAAACAATAAAACAAAGATAAATTCATTTCATTGTTTTTAGAGGTCTATTCTTGGCTGTTTGGCTGTGGGTTTAGCAAACAGTCTGCCACTCACTTATACGGTCGAAATAGCTGCCTCATGTTGCGCTATGTAGGTTTGAGTTGTATTAAATTGGGTGCCTCTTGCTGCAACCAACACCAAGAGCAAACGAGTTAGCAACATTACACAGTAACTAGAATTGTTAAGTTTGTCATTATGATTCTAAGCGAATAATCTCACTCTCCTCACTTGTATTCGTATCAGGGGTGCCAGATAATTTTGATAAAAAATCGGCATTATCGGCAATTCAATTAAAGAAAATCGGAAAAAAAATCGGCAAATTAAAAATTCTACCTTTTAAGAACAATAAAACATATTTTTATTAACACAAAAAAAAACAGATTAATTCAGCATTAACTTACATATAACCCATATAAAAACATAAAAATTAATAAAAAAAAAAATATTTTTAAAAATAAATTGTAGTTCAATTAAAAAAAAAAAATTGTCAAACTCCTTATAAAAATAGTTTCTGTGAAATACATGCGAAAAAATGTTGATAGAGTTGTACTCTATTTATATTACGAAAAACTTCGAAGCAACATTTTTATTTTCCGTACGAATGAAGTGCAGCTCATATTATTTTGCACGGAATTTTAAAAAACATCATTTTTGTTTACCTTCGCAAAACAATGTTGTATACTTGCAACCAATAAAAACGTTAATTTTTGAAAAATCGCGAGATAAATAATATTGATACATGTCAAAATTTTCGTGTGAAATAATTAACATTTTTCGCAAGTTTTAACAGAGTACTAGCCCCCTATTATGAGTTACATTCGATTAACGATTTTCGCTGGCTATCGAACATCGACTATCGAATGTTAATTTGGTATTATGAGTTGGGAGCACTGTCGAAAATTTCGTTGTGCATCGAATTTTTCAACGAAAACAAATTTGCTTTCGACGGTGTCAATAATTTAAAAAACAATTGTTGAAAATGTAAGTTTTTGTTAATTTATTGGTTTTGATGTGCAAATTCCATAAAGTCGACAGTAGTAAGCAGCAGTTGGAAAAGCTTGTTTCCCTTATGGAACAAAATCCTTTGTAGGCAAAAGGAATTTTTACAAAAGTTCAGGCTACAGGTACAGGCCAGTTCCAGTAAGCGTTCATCTTCATCAGATGAATCATCGTACCATAATTCTGTCGTAGTCATGATTTATATTAGTTTTATTTTTTAAATTTGTTAACAACAACTTTTTATTTAAAGTGACAGCTGATAGAAAATGTACTACTGTGAATAAACTAAATCACAATAGTACTTTTTTTTATTGAATTTGTGCCGTAATACCAAATGAAAATTCGTTCGATCAACTAATTCGACTACTGTCGAAAATCGAATTAAGTTCATAATAGGCACCCTAGCCTTTAGGTTAAAATTGTTTTTATAGTTGAAAAATTTTTTTCAACAAATTTTTTATAGATACATACTTGAGTTTAATAGTTTAATTAAAGCCATTTAAATATCAATATCAAAACAGATTGCATTATTAAATTTTAAGTAATCTTTAGAAAAAAGAATTCCTTGCAAGGATTAATTTTCCAGGGAACATCGAAATTTGGTTTTATTAAAGTTGACTTGGCTAAAAATTCTTTCCACATTTGCGCAAGAATGTGGAAGGACCATAATTTGTTGTACAAACTTTGACAGCACTGGAAAAGCCTCCGTAGAATCCCCACGCTTAAAGTCTGAAATTTTTTGCAAAAAAAAATTTGCAAATTTACTTCAATTCCATCTAAATCTTCTTAAAAGTTTCAAAATTTTAAATCTCTAAATTAAGGATCTAAAATTTGTTTTTCTTTGCATAAAAGCAATATTTTCCTTTTTCATAATTATGTAAATTTAAATTTTTAGTCGTTTCTTATAAAATTAGTTAATACAGTTTTAAAAAGACTCCATTTGGCTGTATAGGTTATCATAAATGCTCCAAAGATACGTAAAATTAATATATTACACGTTAACAAGCAAAGTTACTTTGGTTTAAATGTTTATCAAAAAATCGGCATTTTTGGAGCAAAAATCGGCACTGCTAATTTTAAGGCAAAAAAAACGGCAAAATGCCGATAAATCGCCAAATATGGCAGGCCTGATTCGTATGCTGCCTCCGGTGTCATTGTTGTCTATGTTGGCCTTAAAGCAAATAAAATTGGAATGGTAAGAATGATTTGTACGCGCTGTGTTTATTCTTAAAACTCAGAGATTAAAAAGATTTAAGCAAGATAAATGTCTCATGTTGATGCGGTCGTATTTTTAAATTTTTTTTTAATTTTCCTACGAAAAAACATTTAGCTAAATGTGGGGAACAAAGACAATGATGATGATGATGATGGTGAGGAAGACAACAGAGATATTAGGGTTTGTTATGATGATGAGTAACGGTCTTAAATTCTTAGTCCAATAGAAAATTTTCATAAGTACAAATTTGTAAAAATTATGAAAAATTAATTGGTCGGATCGTTTGGCTCATTAATATTTGGTCCTTTGTGCAACAGATATACATACATACATATAAAAATAAGTTGTTAATCATCAGATGTTAATTGTAGCCGAAAGGTTATTAAATGAATTATTTGCGATATAAGAAATAGGGATGTAACAATTTTTGCCGATACGATACAGATACCGATATTCAAAAGCAAATATCGGCGATACTTATACAAATATTGAATTTAAATTCAAGTTAATATTATCAAAACTCAAGTGGAGTAAGTTTTTTACAATTCGAAATATCACCTTAAGATATTAGATGTGTTCATTTACTTTACTAGCAGGAACTTGCAACGAGAGAGTAAATTTAAAATTTACAAAATGTTTCTCATATGCAACATTTTTTATTTTTCGAATTTATTCTATGAGCTTAATTTCAGTTATGTATTTATTGCAAAAAGCTTTATAAAATACATAACTGAATTTTAGCTCATAGAATAAATTCGAAAAATAAAAAATGTTGAATACAACAGAGTAGCATATGAAAATAAATAATTCCCAGATTCTATTTGTCAAAACAGTTGAGTTAAATACATTCAATTTATAAAATATCACTATCCAGTGTGACAGAAAGAATGCTGACGAAGGCCGTAGCGGGCCAGAAAATGCATTACTTTCTACTGGTGTCTAATAATTGTAAATTTTTCTGTACATACTATATACGTCATTGGTATCCAAACGATAGCTAAGGTAAAATGTAATTGAAAGATACAAGAAAATAGTCAGGCAGTGTATAAAGTCATTCATAAAAATTTAAGGAATAGAACTAATACAAAATTTTTTCTCCCAATTACTCAAAAAAAGAAAAAGGAAACAAACGTTTTACCAGCAAAAACTAGCAAGCTAGGAATATAGACACTATTCAGTTGTTATGCTGGGTACAGACAGTGCAATATACATCAATGCAATCTCAAAACGTTTTGATGTTGATAAAATCTAGAATGCAAGAAAATTATATAAATTTACCAGATTGCATAAATGCATTGCATAGTGTGTACTAGGGAGATCGATTATTCGACTTTTTTCAATAACCGGTTTTCGAATATTACGAATACTTGTTATTTTAAAAAACCCGGTTTTCGGTTAAGCATTTTTTAAATAACCGGTTAACCGGTTTTAATTCGAATACATAAAAACACAAAAATCAAATAAGTTTTTGTAATAACACGTTAATTTGAATAAAAACAAAACAGTTTGCAAAGGTAAGATATCACTTAGATCAGACCTAACAAATATTTGACTATAAAATCCAAGAAAAGTGGGACCAGTAAATTGATCAAACTTTAGCTTAATTTTCAACAATTTTTTATTGATTTACTAAACTTTATTTGTAAGAAGATATTTGTATAATGTAATTTAGAAACTGTTGAATGATATTTGATCTAGACAAACGTTTTACAAAAGCAAATAAATTATAGGAATTTAATAAATTATTTGAAATATTCTGCCAGATTTATTTTGAATGAGTTTTAATCTGTTGGTGGTTAAGCATGTCTATATAAATCTTTAATATTTTGGTAAAGTTGCAAACAAAACCTCTTAGCCAAGATTACTATTTCAAATTATTTTGTTTCAGCATTATAGAAACGAATAGTAAAATGAACATGCTGTTTGTGTGAAATATTGGTCAATTCGTCGACTACAATTTAAGACCTTCCATGACATTGTTTGAATTCTTCAATTTTGTTTTTTAGTTCTTGGTGTTTTAATAAATAAAACTGGTAGAAATATTTTCAATATCGTTGATTCCGCCGGAATGTTGCAGTTTTCAGCATGAAGAGATGCTAGAACTACTTAAGAGTTTTTAGTGCCTTAAAGGGCATTTCGTCCTTGGCAACATAATGAGCTAATATTTCACCAATGATTTTTATAATCGCTTTTATAAGCGATTTGTATTTACAGTGTTCATAATGTTTTTTGACCTTTGTAACATTTTGTTTTGATGTTCTTCATTAAAAGTTTAAGTTTGACCAACATTCAATTAGAAAATACTTAAATTACGGGTACATCTACAACAGGAGTAAGGAAAATGTATATTAATTACACATTATTAAAATAACCGGTTTATTATACCAAAATAACCGGTTTATTCGATATTCGAAAAATGGGCATTTTAAAATAACCGACTTGGGCAAAGCTAAAATAACCGTTTAAAACCAGTCGAATAATAACCGTACGATCTCTCTAGTGTGTACTAGGGATGCCAAACGGGAAATCCCGAATCCCGGGATTTATTTTTATGAGTCCCGGGATTTTTAACATATCAACTTTTATGTACAAAACTGTTCGTTTTTATTGAATTTTTATACTATATACAAAAAAAAATATTAAAAATTATATTTGAGTTATATTTTTTAATGCAAATAATTCTTATTTTAGAGTCAAATTTTGTTTTTGGAACACAGCGAGTATTTAAAATTTTCAATTTTTGCTTGATATATGACGACTATTTCTGGATTTTTGTATTTTGCTATCAGCAAACAAAACTACAGAGGGAATGAGAATTACCTACAAACACTCAAAAAGTCTTGTTTGCAACGATATCAAAGCTTAAACAAAATACCAAACAATAAATCAGTAATAAGTTTTATCTTTTCTTACATTTCCTTTGATAATAAATTTTAGCAAGTGCACGTGCATAAAAAACTGAACTGGCAAATTGTTTTTATTTTGATTTCTTGCGAAAACAATAAAAGCACTTTGTTTTTGTTTTTAATATGTTTTTTCTTTACCCACTTACAACTACAATTAATGTTGGGAGAATTCCAAATAATTGTAGCGGGAAATGTAAGAAAAGATAAAACTTAAATAAACAATTTTAGTAAATTTTGGTCGCCGTCAACGATATGTTTGGCTGGCGTTCTCAACATCTGCTATGTCATATCGGCCTTGAGTGGAATATTATGACATTTATAACGTAACGACGTAATCACTTTTGATAGTTTTCGACATGAGTTACAGACACACTTTTTTCTCACTTTTCGAGAAACGATGGAATATTTTGTTTCACATGTTTTCGATGCGAGAAGTTCTCACAAAAGTTACAGAACATGGGTACTGACTAACAGTTTGCAGAATATGCAACATTATCAATTGTGAAAACAACTGGTAGGTTTTTTTAAGAAAAATAGAATAAAATTAAATTATGAACAATTTAAGGCAATTAATCATTTTAAATAGTTTTTTGCTTCTCCTCTAAAATTTTCAAAATGTTAGATAGGGCTTTCTTCATTCTAGGTAGCGATATGGAAAATTAGGGAAATGTTATTGTTTACTTTTTAACATAAAAATGATCTCAGTAAAAACGTTCGTCGTTGTCAGAAAGCACTATATACTTGCGATAAAGATGAATTGGGCTAATTCAATCATATGGTTGCTGAAACAATACCCAACAAACACGGAGGTTGGATATCAAATTCAAAATGATTTGAAAACAAACCTTTTCTCAAACGACAAACGTTTGATAATGATTTGAAAATCGTAGCATTCTTAACAAAAAGGGGAAATTATTTTCAAATTGAGAAATGCCTTTATATTCAACTTGCTTTCGAACGTTATTCTCAAATGTTTTGCAAATGTGGATTTTAATGCAATGTGGAACATAAATGAAAATTTTTTTTATTTAAATTCATTATTTATTTAAATAAACTGTGAGCTTTACATTCGGAACAATAGCTTAAAAATTAAATAGTGTTCTTTCCTTCTTCTAATTCTTGCAAAAACGAAATACTTGGCTCCTTTTTTGTTTTGAGGATTGTCATGGCGTAGCACCGCGAGCGTACAACAAATTTGTAATTTCTTCACTTTCCCTTTTTATTTTTATTTACATTCTTACACTTTGTAATTAATTTTTTACTCAAAAATATATTTAATATTTTTTAGCAACAAATTAAGGTTTTTTAAAGGCAAATGTACTTTACGTTATATCGTCGGATGATAATTTAATTGTCGTATGTGGATTCCGAGAGTTTCGAGTAATTTGAGTTTGAACACATTTAATTTGAAAATTGCTTCAGCAAATACCACATACGACAAACTCAACACTCCATATCTCGAAAACCGTATAAGGTATCGAAAAACTGAGGAAACCCTAAGGAATCGATCTTAACTCAAAACCGCAAAAAATCCACATACGACGTTTAAATTATCAACCGACGATATGTAACTCTTCTTGAATTGCGTAACAAATTTAACTTTAATCGCCATTTTTTAATTTTTACATTTATTTTCGCTTCAGTGCTGTCAAGTTTTTTGTTTCTGGTTTGAGAATAAGATTTGATAACAATTTGATATCAAATTGATAAAACATTGAATGTCAAATTTTTACACTCAAATCATTATCAATTTGAATTCAAATGTTAAAATCAAAGGTTTGAAAATTGTGTTTGATGTCAAATGATAAAGTCATTTCATATCAAAGGATTGACTTCGTGCTTGTAATATAATTATTCGAATTATCAAGTTAAAAGATTTGTTTTATATGATAACAAAGACATTTCAAAATGCATTTGAGGTCCGCTGTGGTTTGTGGCTTATTTGAATAGACCTGCGACTTAAGAAACCCCCACATGAAAAAGTCTAACGGGGTGAAATCCGCACGATCTCTCACAAGGAGGTAAAGCGAACCTTCGATATCGATCGAAATTTCTATTAAAATTGTATTGTAATTTCGATCGATATCGAATGCCGTAATTTTCACCTTGGGAATTAAAAAAAAAAAAAAATTAATTTCGGGAAATTAAAAAAAAACGGAACATTTGAAACCCTAGTAAACGAGGTTAATAACCAAACTGGTGCACGACCTATCCATCCTGACGTATATTTTGTAAAATATCAACAACTTTAAGTGGCAAAAAGCCAAGCATGCAACAAAAAAATTCCACTAAAAACAAAAAGACAAACAAATACTTTTTAAAACTGACTCTTTAATGCAACAAAGACGAAACAAAAGCCAAAAAAAACCCATTAAAAAAATCAGCAACCTGAAGACCAAATCCAACAACTAACACACAAGATTATAAATGCACTTGCTGCAAAGTTCAGCTGCAACAAACAACAACAGCAACTGCAAGAAACAGCCGTAATAAAAAATCTTGAAGAAGGATAAAACAAACATAAAGACGTGATAAAAGGTCCAACATTTTTTTTTAACAAAATGAATTTCTTTTCTTTTTTTTTAGTTTTTATGACTTAAAAGCTTTTGAAGAAACTGTTTTCAAACTACAAATTTGAATTCTTTTTTTTTTACTTTAATTAAAGTAATTTGCTACAACAACAGCAACAAAAACAATAATCCTTTCACATTTTATTCCAATTGTGCGGTTTTATGGGCGAATTTAGTCATTTATTATTATTGTTTTTGTCTTTTTCTTGGAGTTTTTTTATGAAAAAGGATTGTTATTTAGGACTAGAGGATGATGGATGATGTTTTTGTTTTTAAAATGACTCACTCACTATTTTTAAATTTGTTTAAGTTTTCTTGTTAGGTATTCATTTCTTTGTATTTTCTAGTAAAATTGTTGTTTTTTATTTTTGTTTTCCAAACAACTTTTTGCTACAACTTTCTTTTCTTATTTTTTGTTAAAACGTTCTGTTTTAGTCTCTCAATGACATTTTTTTGAAATGTTGTTTTTGCGGCAACATAACTTTTACAACTAACTTGGCCAACGTGCAATGATGGCACAAAAGGTTCTAGTTTGCCACAATTTGTTGTGAGAAGAGACAACAACATATCAACAACAAAAAAAAAAACAAAAAAAAAAGCAATTGCAACAATAACAATAACGCAGACAGGTTTCTTTTATAGTGTTTTGATTTTGTTTTTGTTGTACATACCCACTTTAAACAAAAAGACACAAGCAAAAACAAAAATATATATTAAATTTTTTTGTTGTAGTTTTCCTTAGTTGGGCTTAATGTTGCAAGTGATGGTGGTACCAACATGATTATTCTTGAAATTATCCTACGTTCATACAGAGTTTGAAATAAAACAGAAGTATCAAATCCTATTTACATACATGAAGAAGAGTTTCTTTTAGACAACAAAAATAAAATATTAAATCAGCTGGCTTTTTTTTCGAACAATACCAACAATTGCAGCCAACATTCGTTTAAACGGGGTGTTGTTAAAGCAACAACAAAAATATTAAGTAGACTTGAAATTATTACACAAAAAACTTTTTCTCCGAGAGAACAGACAAAAAGCGCCGAAAGTTTGGCAACATTTTGGGTAGTAAAAGAAAGAGAGAGAAATTGTTATTTTAGAGATGTGGCAAATTTGATAACCAGATAGACAGGGCTGTATTTTTAAAATGGAATAATTTTTAATTTTTTTTTTAAGGAAAATTATAGCTTGTTTTCTTATTAGAAGGAGCCCTTGGCGGAAAAATTTTTCATACATTCCCGAGAAAAATATTAGTTAAATTTTTGGTTTTTTTTAGCAAAGTTGCGGTTTTAATTTTAAAATTTATAAGATTACCAGCCAATTACACCAAGTTCAGTTATAATTTAATACAGGGTGGCGCATAAGTAACGTTATAATTTAATATGTGAATAAATTTTTTGTTTAGGTTTTATCTTTTTTTTTATTTTTTTTGAATTACAGTGCGCTCGCGACAACGTCAACACAAAATTTCATCAACATCCCAAAACGTCAACACTTTTTTATTAACATTGTCTACTCTAAAACGTCAACGTTACCTCAAAACTTCCGTTTTTTAACCGTTAATCGGTTAACCGATTAATTTTGGCAACTTTCGATTATCGATTAAACCGGTTAATTTCAGTCGATTTACCGATTAACCGACTTAACAAAATTTTTCATTTTTTGTAGTATTATAACATCTTTTTTTGTGTTTTTAATTATTTGTTTCGTCTCATATGCAAAAGGTATGCGTTAAGAGCTTTTAGTTTCACGTACTTTTTTATATGGGCATTTCCATTGTGACCTGGCGTGATATTTGTACCACAAAATGAATTAAATGAAGAAGTCAAATTTGTAAAAAGGTTTTTCTATATTTACAAAGGAATGAAGCAGCACTATATTCAGGAAAAAAAATTTACAGCAATCAACCCTAAAAATTGGAAGATATAAGCAACAATATGCGCCGGCGTGACGTTACAAAAAACAGAAGTGGATTTTGACTTGCGTTACAAAACTGCGAATTGAGCAAGACTTGTCGTATAAAAGCTTTTTTAATAAGCTTTGGATTTATTAAGATTTATTTTCCAAGTTATCAAATTTAAAAATCTTTGCTCGTTTTAGGTACATATGGGAATTTCCAGCGAAAATTATATTTTTTGTAATGACCATGTTGTTCAAAAGTTATCCCTTTTGTAACTGAATGTAGAGCTAGTTGCGCTTTACACAACATATAAAAAAGTAAATTATACATATAAAATTTTTGGGAAACGATTTAAATTATTTCTGGCGTTATATTGCAAAAAGTAGTCTTTTCGCTGGAACTTCCCATATGTACTCGTATGTATGTATGTTTGTGTTTAGTTATTTGTTTCTTCTCATATTTTGTCAATCTTTTAACAGAATTAACCGAAACAATTAGAAGAGTTAAAAATTTAAAACAGGACTCTAATTACATAATGGAAGATTTAATACGTTTAGAGAAATCCAGGAAAAGGACTGAGAAATTATATATTCTGTATTATGGATTGTGTTCGATTTCTCCAACATCAACGGTAAGTGAAAGAATTTTTTCCAAGTAAAGAATTATCAAAACTAAAGAAAAGAATCGCTTAAATCTAGAGTTTGTTCCCGGGATTTCTCGTCCCGGGAATTCCCGGGATTTTCAGTCGTTTTCAATTCCCGCTTTCCCGGGAATTTATTGCGGGATTCCCGGGAAATTTTGAAGAAAATCTTTTTTTAAAACTTAAGTAAATTTATGTCAGACTTGTGTCTTTAGTTGTTTTATCCAACTTAATTTCCCTTCAGTTTAAGGCTTTTAAACTTATTTTTGAGAATAGACTTTATATTGGGCCTATGATAAATTATAGACGTATCATCACCAAATTTTATTTCTTGTACTAGAAAACTGAAGTGTAATTTTTACAACATTATTATAAAGCTTTGCGGTTAAGGGTTGTTTGTGTTTCATATGCGGCATTTCAAGTGATTTTGAGTCTTATAAAAGTAGAAAATAGAAATTTGTGTGCATTTCGCCACAAATGTATGCTAGTTTTTGTTGAGTTTTTAGGGAGGTAGTTGCACATTTGGGTGCATAACTCTTTTCCTACTGAAGCGATTCTGCTGGAGTTCAATCCCAAACAGCCTAGAAGATCTAGAAACAATTTGACACCCAAATGGCAAAATCGGCTTAGAATTAATAAAGGACTAATAATACAAATACTTTATGGGACCTTACATAAACTAAAATTTGTTATTAGATTGATATTAAATAAATAAATAAATTAACAAAACTAATGACGAAATTCCAATTTCTTTAGTTTGTTTTTTATAAAATATGTAAACAAGAAAATACCTTTGCCAGATTGCTGATTTATTAACACCAGGGTTTTCAGATATCTTGATTTGACGTTTTTTTTTTCAAAAACAATTTTGTTACACCGAATCCACTTAAATTTTATATCACTGACAACCTATCATTAACATTGTAATGCTTTCTTATGTTTTGACTATTAAATAATAGAAAAAATAACTATTAAAGTTCTAAATTTCTACTGTCCTGATTAGCGGCGATTTTTTCCCCAACTTCGTCTGGTAGCCCTATATATAAAAAAACATCTTTTTACAGGGCATTATCAACACTGTCGATTTATACGGGGCGTAAAGTGTCATACCTTATGTCATTAGTAAGGGTGCATTTTTTAGAATAAAACAAGCCACCCTTTTAGAGAGCGAAGCATTGTTAAGAAACAAACACCAAATTGCATTTTTTTAATTAAAATGTAACGTTTTATGTAGAAAAGAAAATACCATTATTATACCTGCATACACCACTGCTGACTAAGGGTTATAAAATTGTAAAAAATATGTTATTAAATAAATGTAGTAAATCAAATTTCTCCTTTCTGCTGAATTTGTTTAACGGTAAAATTGTTTCAGAATTCCTTCTTGTAATATTGAGCTTTTAGTTCCTAATCACCTTTCCAGAAATCTTATTCCCATAAGACTAATACTTTCATTCTAATTATGCAAATAAGCTCTTAATTTGACAATGTATATACGTATATTGATTTATATTATCCTATTGGCATCAATATAACCTCTTAAGTGTCTTAAAATAATTTGAATCTTAATTTTTTTACGTTTTGGTTATATAATAGATACCAGGTTTAATTATGTTAAGCGTAATAGCCAATTATAAATATTAGTTTCATTGGAGAAATAAGTAAATAAATAAATACAACATTTTGGGCGGGAATCCCGGGATCCCGGGAATTTGATTTTTATTTCCCGCTTTCCCGGGAATCCAAAAAGTGCGGGAATAAAAAAACTCTACTTAAATCCTAAAAATTTTTCTAAAAAATTTTTTAAGGTCTCCTTAAACTACTGAAATAACTAATAAAATTATCTAACAGTTTATTTTTTAATTACTACATAATAATTATGTATCAATTGAAAAATATGTATTACATATTTATGAATTATTTTTTTTTTTTTGTTTGCTCGTGTAAGTTCAAGACTTGTTATGTTTTTTTGTTAATGCATTTTTTAATAATAAACTCCAAAAAATAAATAATTTATGCATTTTAATGTATTGAAATTACTTTATTTATAAAACAAACTTTATTAATCGGTTGACCGATCAATTACAAAATTAACCGATTATTAACCGATTAAACCAAAACCTCGGTTAATAAATCGAGCGAATAACCGATTAAAGCAAAAGCCCGATTAAATGGATACCCTAGTATTTAGCCAAGTAAACATCATTAAAAGTTATTTGTTTAAAAGGTTCCAATTAGCAACCGTTAATTCGATTTTAACAAAAAGGTAAATATTTTTGCCATAACAATAAAATGTTTTTATGTCTTTTTATTTTTTTGTTGGATATTTGGACTAAGAAGGTTGGGGAAATGTTGTCATGATTATGATTTACCTTCAAAATATTTAATACTAATAGGTACAAGTGATTCCTATGAAATGAACAAAAACGACATCGAACTTATCGACAATTTTATTTTTTAAATGCTACAAATATTTAATTTTCGTTTATTTTTAAAATACAAATTGATCTCAATTTAAAATTTCATTTTAAAAAACCTTTAATGAATTATATTGGTTTTGTTATTGAATTTTATTGTTTTTTTATTTAAATTTTTTTTGCCATTTTTTCCATAAATTTAGCCATTTTTGGTCATCAAGTTTTGGCAACACTGCCTGCTCGCTCCATTCCATACTCATATCTTTTTTACACACGTTGTCATTGCGAGGTAGGCCTTCCGCTCCAGCTTCTTTCGCCAGAGATTCGGAAAGGCAATCAAATTAATGGCTCTTAGAAGGTTTTCCAGAGAATGGTGATTTCATAACAGGATCTGAAATTTTTGGCTTTTGCTTTGGCAAACAAAATATCGTTCTCCTCTCGTCTCCCTTCTCATAGAAGGGAATGTGGAAGGTGGTTCTTATCTTTTATACGGAAGAGCCAATGTATTTTATAAGGCATTCTTTAGCAATTAGATCAAAATGTTAATTAATTTAAAAAAATTTCTAAGCAGTGCCCATGTTCTGTAACTCTCGCTTCGAGAAACTTTTCGATTGAAATGCGAGAAATTAAAAAAAATGCCATAAATTGAAACAAACAACTGTTTTTCTCACTTAACTGCGTCTGTAACATTTTTTGCGAGTAATATTTTTTGCGAGGAAATTACTCGCCAATTTACAGATAAAGAGTGTCTGTTAAATTTTTGTGAGAAAGTTCCCGCTTGAAACTGTCAAATTAACTCACGCATAAAAACGGGGTGAGAAAAAATATTACCACTAAAAAATATATTAAATATGCAAAATGAATAATAACATGGAAGAGATAAGTATTTTGTTTCTGAGTGATTTTTTCATTGTTTAATTATTTTGCTTTTAACATTTTTTAAAAATAAACGAATGTTTTCAAAGTTACTTTTTTAAAAAACAAAAATTAAAGTCGTACTCGACATTATTTGATATAGCCGACGCACAGTGGCGCCTGTAGAGCAAACGAGGTTGCAAAAATCAAAATTTTCATGAGCGCTGACGAAGTTTTGAATAAACCCATGTTATAGGAAACTTTTCAACGATTTCAAATATGCCACTCTTAATAATATCACATTTTTAGTTTAGAAGATATAACCGTTCAAAGTTGAGTTCAAAAGAACACACAATTTTTAGTCAATTTGTTGCGATTTCAGGTGTAATATCACGAAAAATAGGTAACGAATCGCCTTATTTTTTTGTTTGTATTGATTAATGTATTTGTTAAATGTATAATGATAAAAAAAAATTAACTATTTGCTTTGCAAAACATGTTCTTTGATTATTTCTTTAAATATTTTTTAATATTATTTCGATTATTTCTTCTAGAGGTAAAAAAGGTTAATAAGACATGGTTGCAGAAATTGTATGGCGCCCATCCCTTATATGTTTTGACTGACAGTAGTTTGATCTAATAGTTTGAAAAAAACTACTCATTGAAATTAGCAGGTACGTACCTCACTTAAACAATACTTTGGCGTACAAATGGTCAAGAACAATATTGACTTATGGTCCCTACAGGTAGGCACAAATCTTATTTGGACACGTGCATAATATCAAAATTGCATTATTCAGCCTAAATCCATATGTATGCAGGGAACAGGTAAATTTTTAGGCATGGTAGCATAAGCCTATATATTGCAAATGGTCAAGAACAATATTGACTTAACCAAGTTGGACTAAAAGTAGACTGTCCCAAGCACGGATACGGTAACTCAAACGATGGAAACACTTCTAGGAAAAATTTTTGGAAATTATGAGGCAGTAACTAGAATCACTGGAATTGACAATCAAATCGTGAAAAGATTGGGAACGATTTTTGATGTTTTAAACTGCAATGAAAATGTCAATTCTACAAAATATGGAGAATATGCGTCGAAAACTGCATCTCTTTTAGCAGAAATGTATCCACAGAAGAAGTTGACCCCGACCGTCCATAAAATATTGGCGCATGGCAAAGATATAATTGAGTACCAGTCTTTGCCAATTGGAGAGCTTTCTGAAGAAGCACAGGAGTCTCTTAACAAATTTTATAAAAAAATATAGATTGCAGAACACATTCAAAGCATTAAGGGTAAGGCAAAATGAGGACCTCTTCAACATGTTGGCAGCATCTTCCGATCCACTAATTTCTTCCCTGCGGCATGTGAAGTCACGAATAGAGTTACAAAATAATTATAGTTTAGAAATGGTTAGTCTTTTAGATATACCTTCTCTTACGAATTGTGATGAATATTTTACAGAAAATTGAAAAAATAAATTTAAAAAAAAATTTTTTTTTTACAAAGCGTAGCACCCTTTCCAAACGCTCATTTCATAGGCTGAACAGTTATCTATCATATGCTCAATTGAAATGTTCAATTACCTTATTCGGTTCAAAAGATATGATTTTTGCAACGAAAAAACTCAAGTGGCGTCACTGTGCGACGGTTGTATTTTCGCCACCGTCATTGAAATTTTTTCAATTTTAGCAATTTTAGCCATCAACGATATGTGTTACTGGCGTTCTCAACGTCTGCAAGTTCACGTCGGCTTCGAGTGGAATATTATGACATTATATTATAACGTAACCAAGTAATCTCTTTTGATAGTTTTCGACATGATTTACAGACAGACACACTTTTTCTCACTTTTCGAGAAACGATGGAATATTTTGTTTCACATCTTTTCGATGCGAGAAGTTCTCACCAAAGTTACAGAGCATGGGAACAGGTGTTCAGTAAGGCCTAAAGTAAAAAGGTGTTCTGAATTTTTCCGCTGGGCACCTTCTAATAGTTACACCATGTTTCATCTTTTACAGCAAAAAGTTTTTGGTCAATTATCCGGAAGAATTTCATTTCATTAGCTCATTTTACTCTGATCTTTGAATTTGTAGTTATTTTTTCGTCATAAGTGTTTCATTTTGTTTCTTTATTATCGATATTATTACTGAATAAAACTCTATAACCTCTAATTTCGAATTTAGTGTCAGACACAGCAAACATTTTTTAGCCCCCATAACTGCAACCGCGTGGTTTTGATTTTTTTTTTTTTTTTTTTTCGAAAATACGACAACTAATACGTAAAGTTCGACACGAAAACAATGAGATTTGTTTGTACTTGCGCACTTAACAAAACTAAAAACTTTTTATTTTACACCCTGCTCAAATTTACTCACAAGTACTTGTTGTTGCTAATAAATACTCGAGTGTTTGACATCAAGATAAAAGAAACACAACAACAATTGTAAAAATTGTCCATTTTTAAGAGAAACATAATTAAATAATAAGATTGGGAGTTTAGCACGTCATTAATAAATGAATAAGTTAATAATACATTTTGCATTCCCGAAAATAAATTTTGATAATTAAATTTTAATAATGATAAAAAACCAAATCCATGAAACAGAGGAACAAACGTTTTAACGTTACGCATACTCAAGCAAACGGATACACAATATCTGTTGTAACGTACTCATACGTACACTTATACCAAATGCAAATTCACAAGGATCCAACATGTGTGCAGGCAGTCCCTGCAAACATTTAGAAGATTTTTGAAAGATGAAAGTGACTGGGCGTCACTCCTTCTTCACTTCTCGACGATTGAACGAAGATTTTAATTATTTAATCAAAACAAAATAAATTGTAATTGTATTTTTTGTTATCATCTAATTGTAGTCTTCTTTTTTACTTTTAAACGATAATAAGTACTATGGGAAAAATTACTAGAAGGTAAAACCAATGTTATATTCCTTAAATTAATGTAAAGCACAATTAGTGAGGTTGTTTTGAGGTTGAATCGTTCGAAGCAACTGTTTGTAAGGCCATGGTCTGGGCTCTAAACACTTTAAATCAAAACCTCCTTGCCATTGTTTGCTAGAAGTCAATTCGGCTGAAATTGAAAAAGCATAGCCGAATAAGGCACTCTTACTTATTATATAAAAGGTTATAACCAGGGCAACCAGAAATATACTCTAAAAACGCAAAAACAAAACACAAAACTTATTTTCAAACTTTCTTCTTAATTATAATTTACACTGGATCGATGCAGAAAAAATGCATAGGGCTGGGCGTGCTAGCGGTGGGTGTCTGTATGGCTTTAAGAAAGATATAAAAAAGATTTTTAATGTTAAATTCATTAACATAAATGGACTTAATGTTGTATTATCATTAAATGTGAACAACGATGTTTTTTACTTTATCCCACGTTATTTGAATTGTTCTAACTGGGATGCAGAGTTTGATTACTTCAGAAAATTTCTGATGGATTTTTGCCCTACTAATTTTTGCATCGTCGGTGACCTAAATGCCCGCATTGGTGCGGAACAACATTTATTAGATCGGAATTTGTTGACTGATTTACAACACATAAATAAAATTAGATGCTCTAAAGATAAAATTATTAACCCCCAGGGAAGGAAATTAATGGAACTTATTGATTATGTTGGGGGTATAGTTTTAAATGGTAGAACTAATGGTGATGCTCAAGGTGACTTGAGTTTTTATGGCGGAAGAGGCAATTCTTTGATTGATTACTGCATATGTTCACATAGCTTTCTTACCTTTATTGATAATTTTGTAATAGCAAATAAACCATACTCTGACCACATGCCTTTAAAACTCAAAATTAATATCCCAATAAGCCGCGTAAATTCTTTACCTTTTTCGCCTATTCAAAGATTATACTGGAGCAAAAATCATGCAGCTAGATATGCCGAAAAATTAAATGAACTCTGTTGTACACACACCTTCAAGCATAGTGCATCTGTGGATGAGTTGTTATTTGATATGAAAAATAAAATTATACACGCTGCAGTCAAACCGAAACCAACACTATATTTTGAACCGAAACAAAAGTGGTTTGACTGGAGATGTGCTCGTTTTAGAAAAAAGATGTTAGATAACCTAAAAATTTTTCGTAAGATATGCTCAAACGCCAACAAAATTAAGTATTTGTCGTCTAAAAGGAAATTCCTTAATGTATGTCGTAATAGTAAACTTAAGTATTATAATGCAAACATATTAAAATTAAATACGATTAAATGCAGTAAACAGTGGTGGAAATTAGCCAATGATTTAAAAGTTCTTACTCGATCAACTCGTTGCAATCTTAGCGCAGATGACTTCCTTCAACATTTTAGCAGTATATTGGTGAATCCTGACCCGATGGTTTCAGTTCAATGGTGTTTGCCTTGTAACATTGATCCGTTTTTGGACTCTCCGATCGAAGCTTGTGAACTTATTTCTGTTCTAAGGACTCTTAAGGATAGTAAGGCTCCAGGGCCAGATGGTATTAAATACGAGTTTTTCAAACATGCGCCCTATGTTTTTACAAGTGAGCTATTATATGTCTTAAATATAATTTTTATTAAGGAATCTATACCGTCAAGCTTTAAAGAGGCAATCCTTATTCCATTACTGAAGAAGGGTGACCCCAACTGCCCACACAATTATCGTGGTTTGTCACTAATGGATTCAACATGCAAGATTTTCAACAGCATTCTGTTAAATCGTATTACAGCCTGGACAAATAAATACAATATTCTGAATGAATATCAAGCTGGTTTTAGGAAAAATTATTCGACCATTGATAACATTTTTAATCTTACTAATATTATTCATTTAAACCACCTTAATGGGAAGAAGACATATGCATTCTTTGTTGACTTTTCCTCTGCTTTTGATTTGATACCAAGAAATTCCTTGTTCTACAAACTATCGAGTATGGGACTATCATCAAAAATAATAAGAATTCTCATTAAATCGTATGCAGACACTACTAGCAAAATCCTTTTCAATAACACCCTCTCCAATGCTCTTAATGTTAATCTTGGCGTTAAACAAGGATGTATCTTAAGTCCAATATTATTTGCTCTCTACATGAACGATCTAGCCGATGCTCTCCCTGGCGGTGTAGAAGTTGTGAACCTCACAGTGAAAACACTAATGTATGCGGATGATATTGTCATTTTATCTGACTCCCCAGACGGCTTGCAGAATATGATTAATGCCTTGCAGGCATACTGCAACTTATGGCAATTAAGGGTTAACATGACCAAATCCAAGATTTTGGTTTTTCGTAGTGGCTCAAGGATTTCCAGAAATCTAAGCTGGGCATATGGTGAAGACAGAATTGAAATTGTAAATTCATATAAGTATCTGGGGATGAACCTTTGTTACAATTTATCCTTCCGCGACCATTTAGAAAACAAACTTTTAACATCTAAATTGGCAATTTCATCATACTGGGTTAAATATATTAACCACCCCAAGATTTCCAACATAAATAAGCTTAGAATCTTCAGATCTGCTTCCCGTTCTATTATGTTCTATGGTGCTCAAATATGGGGTTACAAAAAATATGATGTCGTCGAAAAACTTCTTCGTTTTTTTATAAAAAAGATGCTGTTCTTACCTAGTAACACTCCAAACTACATGCTTTTCCTGGAAACGGGCCTTAACTCATTATTTGTGGAAACACTAAAACTTCATTTTGACTACATAAATAAAATACTTAACATGCCGAACAATAGACTGCCTCGTAAGCTTGCTGAAACTGTAATTGAAAAACACACTTTTTGGGCTGAAGAATGGTCAATTCTGTGTTCCACAATTAATTTCGTTCCACCAAATAATTCGAATCCAATTTGCAAACATGTCAAGCTAATATTACCTCTAGTTAACACATATGAAAATGAAAATTTTGCCTCTGCTGCAAGTAATTCTCAATTCCATGATCTATACTCGCAGTTGAACTACTATTTGATAGATATTACAGACTCAACTCTTACTGCTCGTGCTATGAGTCTTATCATAAGAGCTAGAGGCTGCCTATTGGATATTAACTCGAGACCATTTAGAAGCAATACAGTTGGTCTTTGCACCATTTGCAACCTCGATGCAACAGAAAACACCCTACATTTTATTGGAATTTGTCCTATGTTCAATGGATATAGACTTAGGTACTTTAATAAATGCCAACTGAATCTAGTGGAGGTGTTGGATATTCTCAACGGCCTAACATTTTCTTTTGACATTCTTGCTAACTATTTAGAGTCTTGTTTAAGATACAGAAGATTGTTAATAAATGAATTTGAATAATAATAATATGTAATTACTTAGTGCATGTAAAATGTCATTATTTATATATGTATGCAAGACATTCCCTTGTTTATGAATTTTATTTCTTGCTTATATTTTTATTTTTTCTTTATCTTCATATTATGCCAATCTGGCTAACAACCAATATGTTAAGCCATTTATAGATAATAAGTATTTATATATCTAACATTTGTAATTATGTTTATATTATCTATTAAATAAATAAATAAAAAAATAATACTCTAAAAACGCGTTTTATTCGCAATAAATATGCAGTAAAAACTCGAAAATATGCCCTGAAAATTGTTAAAAATATGCTCAAAAAAACAAAAATTGCACATTTGAAAACAAAATATTCAACAATTAAAAAACATTTGCGTTTAAAAAACAACCCTAAAATTCTAATCGGCAACACCCAGACACCATAGTATTTATAGACGAATTTTCGAGATTTTACACTATTTGAAAACGATGGCAAGCGTGTTCGCTCGTGTAAGTGTGCTGGACGCAATATTCGCCATCATATCTAAATTTTTTGATTTTCAATCCAGCGTCTTCGGCGTCACACACACACAAACACATTTTTACTAAACTACCATTCCCTGCAAACAATTTCGATCGAAAAATAATCTAAATAGTTTCCCCATTTAGCAAAAATCTATCGCTTTTGCTATTCAATTCTTATTGATGAAGTTACATCGTTCGGGAAGAAGTGTCCCACTATGGTAATATTTACTTCAAGAATCCACTTAGTGTCTATATTATATGACGAATTAGAGCGCTTTGGAAGTTTAATATCAATTAAATTTAGTAGTATCGCTGTTGGCTCCAAAAAGCACTCTTTTGAAGTTAAATTTTTTCTTATTGTTCTCTATAATAAAAAGTGGGCCATTTTACTCTTTATCTTTGTTTGATTTAGTAAGGGAAATCTAAGTAAAATATAAAATAAATGAGCTTAAAGTTAAACATATATTAAAAAATCTACAGTACATTAATCAAAATAGCTGTTAATGTTTTAAAGTTAAAAACCTAATGTGGACAAATTTTTTTAAAGAAAATTACACAAAATCACAAATTTGTGCAAACACTAACTTTGTAAACTTTCATCATATTATAACTAGCATATCTTTTTATTGCAAATTTTTATTTACAAATTTTCTTCACTCAAAGTTATTGTTGATCTTCACTAGAAAAATTTAACAAAAACACTAATTTTCACACTAACATTTTTAAAGTCAATAAATAAACAGACAATTTAAAAAAATCACTAATATCCTTTAAAAAAAGATAATTATCAAATTATTATTTTTAATTTCATTTTTATTTGCTCTAAAAAAAATATGCATAAGAAATTATTAAAACTTTAACCAATCTAACCGTAACATTTGGATTCCGCGGAGTCCTAATTTTAAGTACAATACTATAACTATTTCATTTTTCAAATATTAAAAATTTCACTCTATTTTACATAATTTTATATATTTATATTATTTTACACGCACGTAGCACCGATCACATGTCAACTTAAATACAAACTGTGCTCTTTTACGCATTTTGCTTTTGTAATATTCACTATTTAACAGCAAATTGTTGCGAAGAAGTCAATATAATATGTGAAATATTCAATTGTGCCATTGTTGCAGATGTATAACTGTTACAATTATCTGAACAACTCATTAAAGTGATGAAAAAGTATAATTTAAGAACTCATAATGCGACCCTACCGTATTTTGTTGTTGTTTAATTCCGAAAAATCTACTGTTTAACTACCAAATGTGACGAAGTAGTTAAAATTCGTAGACAATCGAAAAACACTCTACCAATTGCTTGGAGGGTTGAGCTTGATAAGAAATGTTTGATCGTGTACAGACCCTTTTTACGAAAAGTTTGTTAGTTGTCTTTCACATATTTGCCCAAAGTATTTGTTTGATTAATGCCCGTAATTTCTAAAAACAAATATCTTGTCGCGTTCGTAGCTAACAGTTTCTTTACCTATCCGGTAAAACTATTTTGGTAATTTCAACGCTAATTTTGCCTACGTGTTCTTTCCTTTAAGTTTTCTTTTAAGATATGGCAACATTTGTATTTTTATTAATTTTTTGAATTAACTGTAAAAAATCGATAGTGTTAAATACACAACAGTTTAACTTGTAGGTAAGACATACGTGTTAAAATTATGAAAAATTCGTTACATCATAGATATCTGTACACAGCTAGATATCTATGTATTTGTAGAAATTACGGGCATAAGATTCGTAAAGTTAAAATCGGTCAGCTGTCTTTTGATTCAAATAAAACCGTTACGAAAATAAAGAATTTTACATCAAACATTTTATTTAAAACTAAGGAATTTGAAGATATTTTATAGGTAAATAAATGTTAAACTATCTATTCGTAAATTATATTTAATTGTGTGGAAAATTGTCTTATTATCAAATCCAAATTCTTTGTTTTAAATTTGCATTAAATTTCTTTTTTTCTCTCTATTCTCTTTAAAAGTTGTTACGAAACTCTTATCACATTTGCATTAAAATTTTTTTCTATGCATTTTTTCAATTAAATTTAATCAAGTCAACTGTGTTGTCCACCAACCGTTTTCTAGCATTTCTAAACAATTATAAATTCTTACAGATACAAAAAAACCAGGGCTGTGGAGTCGGAGTTGAGGTTTTTGCACCGGAGTCGGAATCGCAGTACCCAAAAAAACCCGCGACTCCGACTCCAAAATTTTTCGGCATATAAAATTTCTAATATTTTCCAATATAAAAATTCTTCGAAATTGGCGATGCAATATTTTGCAGATCAATATGAATAAGTAGATTTTAATTTATTTTATGAGAAATAGTTGATTCAAGTACTTTACTATTTAAGTATATTTTTTATACATGCGGGAAAAAGTCTAAATTACATTAGCAAAACTTATACTCAGTTATTGATCTAGTTGAAAAAAGATGTGTGATTTTTTAAATAATTTACTCATGCTAAAAAATGTTAATGACAGGAATTGGCAGTAATTTTAATATAAGAATTTTTTAACCATCAACGCTGAAATATTTTCAACATTGTACAGAATAAGTGTTGCTATAGCGCATAAATACTAGTATGTATTAGAAAAATTGTGACGTAAAATTATTTCTCTTTTGTGTAGAAACATCTTTATCGGCCAGCCTTTAATTCCTACCATAACACTCATGTTTTTCTTATGCACATTACGCGGGGATTCCCATAATTCGTTTAATAAAGATGTTTCTACACAAAAGAGAAATAATTTTACGTCTCATTCATTTCGCATCACGGTTAGAGTAGGAGTCGGAGTCGGAGTCGCACTTAAAAAATTTCAGCGTTTGGAGTCGGAGTCGGAGTTAGTACTTTTATCGGACGACTCCACAGCCCTGATTTTTTCAATTAAATTTAATCAAGTCAACTGTGTTGTCCACCAACCGTTTTCTATCATTTCTAAACGATTAAAAATTCTTACAGATACAAATAAAAAACCGTGGCACAAGCAACTTTTGTAAAATGTTATATTATAATATTATAGAAATACTTAATGATTTTTATAGTATTCAGAATTTAAATCAACTCTATAATTAATATTAAATTATATATATATTTTTTTTTTATTAAAAGATTTTATTTATTCAGCTTTATTGCCAAATTAAAAACAAAAACAAATTGCTTTTATTGTTTTCGCAAGAAATCAAAATAAAAACAATTTGCCAGTTCAGTTTTTTATGCACGTGCACTTGCAAAAATTTATTATCAAAAACAACTTTTTTGAACGTAAAAACAGATGAACACACTATTTTATTGTTGGTATTTTGTTTAAGCTTTGATATCGTTGCAAACCAGACGTTTTGACTGTAGGTAATTCTCATTCCCTCTGTGGTCTTGTTCGCTGATAGCTTTGGCTTTTCTAAACTTATTTAGGAGAACGTTTCCTGATGATCTGGCCTAAGCAACCAGTGAAATACGCATAGGAATAGCTTATCCTCCAACAATAAATTTAAGTATTTTTATCAATTAAAAAAAGGGAATTAAGCACAATAAATAAAATCTTTTAATGAAAAAAATATATAATTTAATATTAATTATAGAGATTATTTTAATTCTGAATACTATATAATTTAAATTTACTATGTTTTAGAAAGCGGCTTTCTCCAAAAATTAGGAGTCTTTAAGGGCCATTGTTACAACTTACAAATAGATATTTTTAGGATGCTATCTGACAGATAAATAGTTTTTGGTTATTACAAGTTAACATTAACCTAAAAAGTGACTGATAAGCTAACATCAGGTTTGTCCTCATGGTAACTTTACAAGTGAACTTTAAGAACTTGAAGATGCCATATTTTCTGCTGAAGATATGGTAACTTCAATGACAGTTTTATGTCATATTAAATTATTTAAACAAAACTAAGTCGTTGCCACTAAATATTTTAAACAACCAAACGTAGTCGGTATATAATGCAATGTTGCCACAGTATATAAATTACATTTTTTATTTTATCGGACAGTTGTAATAATGGAAAAAACTTATTGGTCACTTTATCGTTCAAGATAGCTATTGTTCACGTTAACTATCAGCAACTTTATCATTAGGTTGTAATAATGGCCCTAAGAGATTTTAACTCTTTTCAAATATTTTTTAAAATATATCTTTGAACGTACATATTTGAGAAGTAACACGCCAATGACAAGAAGCTTAAAATTTTATTTATTATAAAAAGTACAAAATTTTGGTTTGCTTTTACCTCTTGATTGTAAAACTAAAAAAAATATCGTCGATTTTCGCTTTAGTTTGTTTTTTAAACATTTATTAAACCTAAATTATTTTTAAGATTTTAAGAAGTTGGGGTTTTTTCCTAAACACAAAAATTGACAACATTTAGGCCCTTATCATGTAAAACGTAACGCAACGCCAAAGAACAACATTGAAAGCAAAAACAATATCATAAATATATTGTAATTTTGTTGTTGCTTCCTATAGAAATTGACATTGCATTTTTTAAATTACAAACGCTGCATATCTGGTGGCATTGAAAATTTTAAAACGGTACATGAATTTCTGTAGAAAGCAACAACAAAATTACAATATATTTATGACATTGTTTTTGCTTTCAATGTTATTCTTTGGAGTTGCGTAGCGTTTTACATGATAAGGGCCTTAAAATAAAATATAAAAATAAAACAAAACAAAAACGAATAAAATGCCTATACGTGCGTCGTCGAGCAACTTTTTCAACCCTGTTTTCTTTCCTACAACTCTTACTTACAAACAAAATGTTGCATGCAAAAGTTGCGGCGTTAATTGCGTATAGCGTATATTATCTTCATACTATACGGCAAAAGACCGTCTTGGGTTTCTCTGGGAGACAGAGGGTCTTTTGGCCAACTAAAGGGGGGTGGGTACAATAGACCTGGTTTGGTCGCGGTACCGTCTCCGTTGGGAGAAATCTCCCCGCTCTCTCTGGGAAAAAAAAATAGTATCTTCATATTTATGTCTCGAAGAGTTTAAGGCGCATCTCAATGGCGATGCTTTCATGGTAAACAAGTCTTCCCAACGAAAGATTCGAGATAGAACAATAATGATATGACTTGTGATCATTATAAGGCACAGGCGATCTTTTTCCGAACTCTCGCGATAGCAAATGCTTGCTGGGGTTAAACGCATACAACACAGGCATACTGACTACTCATTACCTTGCAATTCCCCATGTTTTTTTTTTTTTTTTTGCTTGAAGGGAAGTGTTTTGTTGTTGTCATTCCTGTCGTAGGAGTACTCGTAGTAGTTTTTTTATTTTTGTATGCATGAGAAAATGGAAAATTTTGTCCGTTTAGCTTCTTTCTCTTGCCGGAAATGTTTTGAAGCCACTGATGTCTGACTAACAATAAAAATATGCAAGTTATGCAAATAAAAACAACAATGTAAAAGGAAAAGGGGCAAAACAAGGACTCCTTTTCAACTTTCGCCCTTTTTTTCGTTTTTTATTTCCATTTAATAAATGTTAAGAACAAAAGACATATTTAAACTACATTTGAAGGGAAAAGCTAAAAAAAAAGAGGACTAGTAGGAACAAATTAAAAAAAAGTGGATAAACAGAGATTTAAGTGTTAACTTAAGATCAAAACTTGAATTTTACCATAAAATATTAAAACAAATTAAATTGACTGTAAATAGAATATGGTTGTATGGTTAATATGGTTAAGTTAACCAGTTTTGATGGAGGTGACCATATTAAAAAAAAATAAAAAAAAAATTCTGGGTGTATAGACTATGGGTACCTTTTCAATATCAATTTTCGATATGGGCACTTTATAAAAAAAACCATCCTTAGCGATGAAGCCCATTTCAAATTTGAAATGATTTCCATCCACATGGGAGTCAAAAGCTTGCAATGCGTCCCGAAAAAGTCACTCTTTGGTGTGGGTTTAGGGCTAGCGGCGTCCTCGATCCATATTTATTTGACAACGACGTTGCGCAGGCCTTAACTGTCAAAGGCGAGCGCCAAAGTTCGATGATTGCCAACTTTATTTTGGCTACAATTGGATGATATGGACACCATCGACATGTGGCTCCGAAAGGACGGCGCTACATCCCATACAGCTTCTAACACATTGGAAATTCTGCACGAGCGGTGCAGAAGAGTAGGAGTCTCAATTGAAAATGATGTGAACGGAACGTAAGACTTGGCCCCGTTTAGATTTTTCTTCTGGGGTTTTCTGAACTTGCAGGTCTGTGCGATGAAGCCAAACACCACGGCCCTCAAAACCAACATAACCCATAACATCGGTCAAATTCTGCCTGATTTACGCGCCAGGTCGAAGTCGGACGCGCTGCTGGGTAAGAGTAGGGCCTGCGTCAGAACCATGATAGGCAGAATGTCGGTGAGAATGGGGTCTGGCTTTTCGGACATACATATGTAGGTTGTGTGAGGAACCAGAGGAGTTGGAGACAGTTCAACACTTTCTGTGCCACTGTCCCAGGCTACAGAACAGCAGGCTGAGGTGGCTTGGTAGCAGATTCCTGCACGAATTGGGAGCTTTATCGGGCTATGGGGTCGAGAATCTGCGGAGTTCGTAATGGGAATGACCTGGTTGCGCGGCAGAAGGCAGGGGACTGTGAACATGTAGGGCAGTTTTCCTGTTTGGTAGGGATGTTTTTGCTTGTTTTGTCCGATTCTTAATGTTCCACTATCTTCTTTTGCTGTGCTTTCACTCTTTACTTTTCCTTCTCTTTCATACTAGATTTCTTTCACTAATTAAAGCGTCACAATGGACCCTATTGGGCTCTGGGTGAGGGCGTGAAGTTTGCTTCGCACCAGCCTTTCTAACCTAACTTACGCGCCAGAATCTTGACCAATTGGATATTTCGGATGAGCGCTACCTAGCGAATCCGCGATGGGCATTTGCACGATGTTATATTCCATACATGGTGGCATCGAAAGGCCTTTCAAGAGAATAAAAAATTTCGATGATATCTCACACTGACTTAATAAAAGCACTCAGTAAAAAACCCCTTTACATACAGTAGTTAAAATAGCAGTATGACTATTGCCCACCCCTGATCTACATACTTCTTCGTAAGGTAGGAAATCATACGGTCGGCATCATCCCACTATTCATTTAACTTGTGCAATTTGTATTCTTTATAAACCCTTTGGAATGAACACATTTCCTACAAGCCTCAAACAAACAATTGAAAGCCATCGTCAGCCAGGAAGAAAATTTTAATTTTCTTCAAGTGTTGATGATTGTCTATCATTTTTTAAAATGCAATACAATAAAAATTAATTAGGTTAAGTATTTAAGACAAAAACAAAAACCTCCTTAAACCCTATTCGCCTCACCTCCTTCCTCTTTACAACAAAATTCTTGAACAAGTAACAAACTGATTTTTGTATCTGCGAAAAATTCTAAATAAACAAAATTTATAAATCTTGAACGTAGAACAGGAAAATCCGCAGAAATAATTGAACTCACTATAACTCATCCTTATGCCAGTCAAGTACTAAAGTGTAAAAGTATGTGAGTAAGTATTTATAATCAAAATCAAGGAAGTAATTAAAGTGAAATGCTACCCCAACTTTGTCTATTAACAAGGTGGAAGTGTCCAAGACGTCACCCCTTTAAGTTCTTAGGGGAAAAAAGAGAGATGTTGTGGGCAGAGCAAATAATTGCTTCTATTTTCTTTTTCCCTGTTGCGGTATAAAAAGGTTTTATTATTCCTGTTGCTGGTAAATTGTGTTTTTTCTATTTAACAAGAGTATTTGTGGCTGTTTTTGTTTCCTTGCTTTTGTTTATGTTGACGATATTAAGAGGGGGAACAAAAATGTTCACTTTGAGATATTTTTCTATTTTACTTTTAGTTGCTTAACCAAAATTAAAAAAAAAAACAAAAAATAAATAAAAAACACAAAAAGTTCATTGAACTTTGTACGGATTGAGTTGAGGGGAATATTAATGGGTCTCAGTTTTTTTCTTCTAGTAGGTGGAATTTTGGTACCAACGTTAGTTAAAAAAAAATAATTAAATTTAATGGCATAAAATAAAAATTAAAAGGATATTAAAATGGATTTAACAGTCATATTTGCGATACAAGGATATAAATAAAGTAACAGGAGTAAGCAAGCAAAATTTACTGTTAGAAAGTTTTCCATTTATACAATTTATTACTACATACTATTGTTCAAAACCCGTAAATGGAGTAAAAAAATGCCACAAGCTGTTAAATAGTTAATGATTTTTGTGTTGAGAAACTCATTATTTAATTATACCCGGACCACAATAGTGGGTATTATGCGGTTGTGCTAATGTTTACAACACCTTAAAATATTAGTCCTTGACCCACATTAAGGGACACCAATACCCCGGCCTTGCGTCCTTTCGCAGTTGCGTCTTTTTAAAGTTTCTGTAATTTCGAGGGTGCTGCGTAATTTTAGTTTTAGTTTGCGTCGCATGGATTCGAAGTTGTGTCGCATGGTCGTCGATATACAAATGTTTGTACAAAACAGAAAAAAGGTGATTTAGCGTTTAAGTCTGTGTAGGGTGTCTGCAGGTTGCTTGTTTTGGGACTTTAGTGATATCAAATTACATTTGCTGAAGTGAAGAAAAGCATTAACATTTGCTGAAGTAAAAATAAAAAGGGAAAAGGGTATTGATATTGGAAGAAACCTTGGACTATAGCCCGCCCCCTCTACAATAAAAACCATTTGTTGTTCCAAAGACGCTGGAACAACATAAACGTAACAACTTAAACTGGTTATAAAAATGAGAAGTGCTTAAAAGAAAAAATAGAGTACTTTCTCAGAAGTTACTTAGAAGTTTAAAAAAAAAAAGTTCTAACTCCGACTCTGACTCCAACCGCCGAAGTTTTTTAAGTACGACTCCAACTCCGACTCCGACTCCTACTCTGACCTTGATGCGAAATCTTAAGTAGACTGGTCATTATTTCCTTGCTTCAAAATTTTTAGAGTAGACCCTCTAAAAATGTTATTGTTCGCATAAAAATCAGTACATTATTCAAATCATGTGCTATTTATTTTAATACAAGTAAATTACTGAAAAAAACAAACATCTTTTTATATCCACCACCACCACTGTGGTGAATGAGGGTATACTAAGTTTGTCATTCCGTGTGAAACTTTTTTATAATACATCTAAAACCCATAAAGTATATATATTCAGGCTCCTTGAGTAATTCTAAGTCGATTTAGCCATGTCCGTCTGTTCGTCCGTCTGTTGAAAACACGCTCACTTTCGAAAAACGCAAAAGAAAAGAACGATCTTGGTCTCAAATTGCTTCTAGTTATCCTAAGCAGTTTGTGATTGAAATCCAGCAACATCGGTTTAGTAGGATCAGAACTATGAATCAAAATGTGGAACCACCACCCTAAAGAAATTGATAATTTTGATACAAAAACTAACATAAATGGTGGAATAATGCACGGAATGAAAAACAATTTTATGTAACTGCAAATCATACTGTAAAATTTTTTGAAGATCGGTCCATAATTTACACTAGGCCCCATATAAACCCTACTCCCGGAGAACAGTTTAGTACGCCTAAAACCGTAATATATAATGCTATCATAACTAAATTTGGTATATCACAGTTTTAGAAGACTAGAAATCGGAGTGTCAAATGTCGTGAAGATCGGTCCATAATTTACCCTAGGCCCCATATAAACCCTACTCTCGGAAAACAGTTTATTGCGCTGAAAACCAAATAAAGCCCACTTTGGGAAAATAATTAAATTCACCTAATACCATAACAGAAAAATTTCTTACTTAAATTCATATGGCCAGAAAAAATATCATGCAGTTTTGTGAAATTCACTGTTAACGCTAAAACTAATTACACTGGTGTATTGAAATTTATTAGAAATCATTATTCAGAATTTTGAGATGATTGGTCCATAATTTACCATACGTCCAATACAAATTACCCTCCTAAAAATCATTTTAGTTCGGCTAAAAATTTTACGAATCTTGATATTTGACTCAAGCCAGTTCAAAGTTCTAGCAAGAAATGCATAAAACTTTCTAATTGTCGGTCAATAATTTAATATAGGTCTAAATAGCAACCAATTTTAATGCTGACATCCGTTTTTGTGAAGCTTAGTTAATATATATGTATTTATCATATAGAGACACATAGAGTCATATGTATTTATCAAAGATTCGGCACAGCCGAATATAGCACTCTTACTTGTTTTTTTTTGTCCAGTAAACCGCAAGGTTGCAATATTAATTTAAAAATTTTCAAATGGGAGCAAAGAAGGTTTTTTTAAGTGAACCTAACCTTCGTCTAGACAAAACAAAAAATCTTGTTTTTGGGGAAAAAATCTTAAAATCTTTTTTCGGTTAAAACATCTTAAAAAATAAGGTAAAATCTTACTTCTGGCAGCTTTGCATGGGACACTGATTTACAAATGTTGAGTGTAAACTACATATAAATTTAAGCTTAGTTCAACTCAACCAGAGTTTAAACACTCACTGATTTATTAGCCTTAAGTGTAGTACACGTGCACACGAACCTGACATCATGCATTTTCACAAATTTTTGAAAAAAAAATTTCTGTAGCTATTTTATGTTCCATCCACAATAGTGTATGGCTGAGATTAAAAACATATTCCGAAAAATAGCAACGACAAACACCAACCATATTGTCGGAGAAACGTTTTTAGCCAAGACAAGCATCCATTAAAGATTTTCAACGAGTTGTAGACAGAAAGTGTTGATTACATACATATTGCTGCTACGTTACACTAGAGGGCGCACACACTCGTTTGGTGCCAGAGCTGTTAGGCTCGGCACTCTGAGACATTTTAAGTTTAGAACAATGTTGCCGGTAGTAGGAAAATTTCCCCATATAAAGGTTTATTCTTAACTTAAATAGCAGCGAGGTGAAACAGATTTTTAAAACTTTTTAAATTATACTTTTTTTGATCTTTTATAATTAATCACTCTATCCCGTAAAACAGACGGAATTTGTCATTAAACACATAATAAAAACTCCTAATCTTATTGCTGGGAGTAAAAATTTCTTGTAAACCCCAATTTTTGTAAGTTTTATTATCAGTCTTTAAAATTATTAAAAAAATATTAAACAATTATGTTTGATAATCAGTATTTGATATTTAAAAAAAAAACAGCATTATGTTAAAAGTTGATAACTAAAATTAGTTTTTTTATTAAATTTAAATTTAACACAAGAGATTTATACAGGGAAAAACGACTGGCTGTTAGCTATTGTTAAAGGGACCGTAGCAGTTATTCCTTTTTTTCATAAAAATCAGATAATAACAGTTATTTTTTGATTTTTATTTTTTTGAACAAAAATAACAGTTATTTTTTGATTTTTATTTATTTGAACAAAAAAAAAACAATTATTTTTTGAATTTTAGTTTTTCCCAGATTCTATTTGATAAAAGTTAAGGCCCATCCATAATCTGCTTAAGTTGGCTTAGTCAAATGTGCGAATAGATGTAAATCATATGAACCAAACCATATTGAACTTATGGAAACGTTTTGTTAAGTTTTATGAAATTGTCATTTGCTTAAGCAAAGTGCGAAACTGATCGCACATTCCGTACGGAATTAAATGTTTTTTTATTTTGTTTTTGTTTTTTAAATACATTTGAGAGACGTTTTGTTAACTTTTGACAGTAGGTTAAGCTGAGCTATGCATATTATGGTTGGGCCTTTATTCTTTAAAGAAATGTACGTACGTGTTATAACTATTTAGTTGACTTCAAATATTTTTTTTAATGCGCATAAGAAATCCCAATGATGATCACACATTTAAATAAATATTTAAAGTCAACTCAATAATTATAACACGTACATTTCGTTACAGAATAACTTTTATTTTTTTTTTTTTAAAAAAATATAAATAAAAAAATAACTGTTTTCACCTGAATTATGAAAAAATTAATAACTGTTACGATGCCTGATTAAGAATATATAAGAATATATGTCTGTGTACCGAAAGGATTTTAAACTTTTAAAAAAAATGGAACCATTAATTTACTGAGTGTAAATTAATCTTAAAATGAAGATGATGATTAGGAATTTCATATACATACCATTTTTTTCTTTATGCCATGTTAAAAAAAGTTGAAATTGTAGGCTTGATTTATATTGGTCAAACCTATAATTGATTTATACTTGGCTTCAATACTTGAATTCAAGTATAACTATTACGTGTTTGAGACTGGAATTACATTGTAATTCAATGCTTGAATTTTACTGTATTTACATTGTTGTGTTTGACTGGATTTTCAGTACCCGTTTTGCTGGAGTATGCTATTGAATTCCACTGTAATTCAAGTATAATTCAAGGCTTGAAAATGGAAAACAGGAGAATTACACTGGATTTATACTTTTATTCCATCAAAATTGCTTATTGGGTAATATCAATCCACATCAATGTTGCCAGGAAACATATTTAAAAACCTAAACAGTCAGTTGTTTTTCTCTACATAAATCTCTTATGTTAACAAAAAATTTAATAAAAATACAAATTTTAGTTAAACATTTTTAAAAACTTTAAATGCAACGTTGTTTTTATGCCGATTCTTGAATGCCAGAAATAATCGAGAACATGCCACACAACAGGGGGAACTTTAACTCCCTCAACGTAAACCTTTAAAAATGCATGTACAAGTATATATTTTCCGCCTCTACCAGAATCACCTTTTAGAACCACGATAATGTTTTAGTGTTGTACTGTGTAATTATAGCAGAATTTTTACTCCCTTTACCACAGTTTGACATTCCGTTTGTAATTTCTACAATATTGATGTTAGACCATATAAAGTATATAATATATTTTGAGTCCTTATGAGGAGCGAGCTTGATTTAACGATTTTCGACTTTCCGTTTATCTGTTGAATTGGGGTTTTCGAAGACCCAAGATATGATGGGGACTAGGCATTTATATATTTATGTCACATATAGGCCGGAATTTGTTACTATTGAAATTCAGCCTGTCCGGTCCACAATTGGCTGAGATATAAGTTAGCAAAAAGCCACGACTGCCTCTGATTTTACCCATAAATCCCTTGTTGTTTTTTTTTTTTTTATTTTTTATGTATATCTGGATAACGGCAAGAGCCAAAGCACAACCACCTTGGTTATCAATAGACAACAGCCGACAAATGTGGGCGGGACTAATTTATATCTAAAGAACGGTAAGAGTAAATTTTTTTCCAAGTTTGGTACACAGAGCTGAGAACTCAATACACAGTCTCTTTAAAAAAATGAGCAGAATGAGCAGGAGAAGTGGGCGTGGCACAAAATATATTAATTTATATTCACAGAACGGTATTTATATAACTTTCTGTTCTTATCGCACCATGGTGAAAGGTATTTAAGATTCAGCATAGCCAAATACAGCACTCTTAGTTGTTTTAGTTTATAACAGAATTGGACATTGCCTATTACTTTTTAATTACCAATAACATTACATGTAATGGGTAATTGAAAAATACCAATTACAAATTATTAGTAATTAAATTTTGCCAATTACAAATACAATTAAATTTTAAAACTTTTGTTCAATGCTTCTCATGGCAAAACCGACTAAAAAATACCTAATCTAGGCACTAGATTACCAGTAAAGGGTAGTTTACACGTTCACACAAGTCATGATAAGATATTGTTTTTTGAAATTTTTTTCAAACAATAATTTGATCAGTAGTGTGATTCACTAACTTTTATATTTGTCGACATACATATATATTCGCTTACAGTAAAGCGCATAATAAACCACATAAATAGCTTGGCAACGATGTCAAAACTTTACGTTTCTACAAATATTTTGTGTTGGGAATTGGGGTGTTTGATGTTTCGACAAACATTTAAAGCAATGTTTGTAGAAATATAAAAAAAATTTAATTTTTGACAGACATGTTGGATATTTGTCAAACTTTTTGTGGTGTCTAGTGCTTAATGTAATTATTTTCGTGAAAATTATGCAGAGTGAAGAAGTAGAAGAAGAAGCAATTAAATCATTTTCAGCCGTAAATTCCAATATTTTTTAGCAGAATTTTAGCCCCCAAGCAGCTCGTTGTTTACAGCACTCTTTGCTCCAAATCCTTTTCTTTCTTTTATATTTCTTCTCCGTTTTAAACAAATAGCGAGCAAAATTGCCGCAGCACAATCGTCGTCTTCATTCATTGAAAACAAAACAAAAATGAAAAATTAATGTTTGTACGAAATATGGTTGTGTTGTCTATTGGCAAACAGAAGCAAAAACAAACTGCATGTTTGCTAAGCAATTTGTGTGGTTTATTGTGCCCTTAACGATAACGTGATTATGTAATTTCCTTTTAACGATCATATACAGCTGTATTTTGTTTTCATTTAATTTACCATCATGTGACAAAACAAGCGAATGCCAAATACTCAAAAGCCATTTAAAACACAAAATACACTTAATCGAGCTTATAATTATAATTATATTGTATAAAGGATTTTGCCAAAATATACACGAATGTTACTAAGTTATGCATTTTCGATGTGAACATTTGTACATGGCATGGGGAAAATGTTTTCAAAATTCAATAAATCCAAAGAAGAACCTTAACTACTCAATTTGATGTATATCAAACAAAAAAACTAAGATTTTGTGAAAATGAGCGAATTCACTTAAATGTGAATATATTCGAGAAGAATCAATCGATTTATATGATCGATAACTCATTTTGTTTGCTATTACATGTGGCTTTACGATAAAGCAATAAATCTGAAAAAGTTCGCTATTTTCACGTAAAAAATATATTTTTTGCTTCAATTTTTTGTTATACGGGCCTGTTCTGAAAATCACGCGATTTCACATCACGTGCTTTTTAAAATCACACGTGTGATTTTGTGGTCTCCTGAAAATCATTTTGTTTTTGTTTCTCGGCGAAAAACGGAACACAAAAATATCACACGTGTGATTTTTAAAGGCACATGTGATTTGAAATCACGTGATTTGAATATAAGTGATTTTCAGAACAGCGGCCTGATTCTGGCAGTCGTGATCGAGTACTTTCTCGATTCGAAAGCAATTTATTATCTAATTATTTCAGTCAATACTGAACGTACCAGAATTATTTTCTCAGTGTTGTAAAGCATTAATTTGAGTTTCACAATACTGAAAAAATAATTTCGATTCGTTCATTATTGAGTGAAAGAATCAGAAATAAAATTGCTTTCGAATCGAGAAAGTACTCGATCACGACTGCCAGAATTAGGCCCCAGGCCTGATAACTCCGAAACTACTGAGCCGATTGAAACGCATTATATAAACGGATTTAAGGTTTTGTATATTTAAATTTTTCTAAGTTTATTTTAACTAACACTCTTTAAGTTATCATTAAAATTTATAATTTTACTTAAAAATTTTAAAAAAAAACTCCCCATAGAATTTAAAATTTGGATATTATTTGCACTACTGGAGCCGCAATACATCAAAATTGTATAGTGGTTTTTAAAGCCTTTAATTTTATTTTTTTATTTTGTTGCCTTGTGTAATAAATACCACGTAAATAATTGTGGCATAAAAATGCATTAAGTAACAGCTGATTTCAACCGACACACAGTGGCGCCATTTGAGTTTTTTCGTTGCAAAAATCATATCTTTTGAACTGAATAAGATAATTGAACAGTTTAAACAGCATATGATAGATAACTGTTCAGCCTATGAAATGAGCGTTTGGAAAGGGTGCTACGCTTTGTAGGGGCCTACTTATGGGTTATCAAAGTTAAAATTAGTAGAAAAATCAATTTTATGGTAACTAAAAAAAATTATTTTTACATTTTTAGATTGTTTTTATTTTTTTTTCTTAAGGGTTTTATGTTTTAAATTATTACCCAACAAATTAAAAAAAAAATTATTTTTTTTTAAATTTATTTTTTCAATTTTCTGTAAAATATTCATCACAATTCGTAAGAGAAGGTATATCTAAAAGACTAACCATTTCTAAACTATAATTATTTTGTAACTCTATTCGTGACTTCACATGCCGCAGGGAAGAAATAAGTGGATCGGAAGATGCTGCCAACATGTTGAAGAGGTCTTATTTTGCCTTACCCTTGATGCTTTGAATGTGTTCTGCAATCTATATTTTTTATAAAATTTGTTAAGAGACTCCTGTGCTTCTTCAGAAAGCTCTCCAATTGGCAAAGACTGGTACTCAATTATATCTTTGCCATGCGCCAATATTTTATGGACGGTCGGGGTCAACTTCTTCTGTGGATACATTTCTGCTAAAAGAGATGCAGTTTTCGACGCATATTCTCCATATTTTGTAGAATTGACATTTTCTTTGCAGTTTAAAACATCCAAGATCGTTCCCAATCTTTTCACGATTTGATTGTCAATTCCAATGATTCTAGTTACTGCCTCATCATTTTCAAAAAATCTCCTAGAAGTGTTTCCATCGTTAGAGTTACCGTATCCGTGCTTGGGACAGTCTACTTTTAGTCCAACTTGTTTCAAAAAAACCATCCTGTATTTGCTTCTTTCCGATCTTTTCCTTATCCTTTATTGATGTATTTTCATCGAAGTTTTCCTCCTCTTGTGGTAGGGTATATGCCAGTTTTAGCAAGAATTCCATACACCTTATCCTTGCGTGCAATGGTGACATTCCATATTCGTAATTCTCCTCATTTGTAGAATCGTTTAAATTACCAAAGTTCTTCTGACAAATAATAATATAAAATCGATAAAAAAAATATAAAAATAAAACGAAAAAAGGGGTTTAAATAGGTTTTTGCTAAATTTTTACCTCGAATATAATTCTGTCTATATATATGTATATGATAACTAATTGAAATATATTATAATTAAGCAGAAAAAGATACTATTCTTAAACTCTTTACAACTAATTATATAAAATTGAGATGTAACATATTATATATGAAATAAATTGAATTGAATTGAAAAAAGTTCTTCTGACTCTTTTTGCAAATCGGGCATGACATTGTTGAGGTTGTTCCTGTCAGTTCGTTTACGACTTTTCCGTCAACCATGGTCAGGTGGAACTCGTAATTGCATTCAATATATTTTCCTTCTCCAATTTGCAGCTTTGTAGGCTTAATCTTGCTTATTTGTTCTTCAATGTCATTCACCGTAGTCCTTATGAGTTCTGCCGATTCCCTTGCAAACTGAAACATTATTGGTCGGCAATAATGCACTGATGCAGACGTGGATTTTTCCAGTGTAGGGAATCATCCGATTTTAGCCGCAAAGGAACAACAGATGCCATAAACATATTTCCGTCCGTTATTGTAGCGTCATCGGAAGATATCCTTTGCTTATAAACGCTTTGTCCGGATGATCCATCGCAGCCCCATTTGCTGATTAATGTCAACTTCTCAGGAAGAATTTTCACTTCCGTGAAAAACTTTGGTGTGGTTGACTTTCTAAGCAGTTCAAATAATTTTAAATTGTTCAACGCCATGTTTTCAGTACTTAAATTGTTTAATGGTTTCAGTAATTGTTGCGCCAACTTTCAGGCGTAGACTAATCCAGGCATTATGCTTATTTTGCAATATATACCATGCCTACAAATTTACCTGTTCCCTGCATACATATGGATTTAGGCTGAATAATGCAATTTTGATATTATGCACGTGTCCAAATAAGATTTGTGCCTACCTGTAGGGACCATAAGTCAATATTGTTCCTGACCATTTGTACGCCAAAGTATTGTTTATGTGAGGTACGAACCTGCTAATTTCAATGAGTAGTTTTTTTCAAACTATTATATCAAACTACTGTCAGTCAAAACATATAAGGGATGGACGCCATACAATTTCTGCAACCATGTCTTTTTGAACTTTTTTACCTCTAGAAGCCAAACGGGCACGTACGGGCAGATAAAACCTTTTGAATTATGTAAAGAAATAATCAAAGAACAGGTTTTGCAAATATGGCAAATATAGAAAAATATAGTTTTTTTTTATTTTCCGTCAAAGTTGAAAAATATTGAAAAAACGGATAGTTTTTAAATAGTGATTTACCAGGAGAAACACAAAGCAAACAGTTAATTTTTTTTTTATCATTATACATTTAATAAACATAACATTTAATCAAGCGCATTTTGAGATTGATTCAATCTCAGTTTTACTGAAATCAGTCTCATTTTTGGATTATTAAGAGTACGAATTCGGGATTGAATATGGATAAGTTGAGTATTTCACGATTGAATAATCCGTACTTGAATCAATCTTTCTGTACTTGATTCAAGAAAATCCATACTTACAGTACTATTGATACTAAACATCTGCCTGAAACTTAATAATGATGTTCATAAAACTATCATTATAATTTTGTTTTTGCTTCGTTTGTTTTCAGTATAATGAATAACTACGAAATGAAAGTAACAAACACACGAAATTTAAAAGACGAATAAGATGCACACTGCATCACTTAAGCAAGAGAATATGAATACAAACAACTCTGAAACAAAACAACCACTGAATAAATGTCGAATAAGTTCATGGAATAACACATTTATTATAAAGTCAGTATTGCCAGTTGAAAGAAATGAAAAACATTAGGAAAAATAAAAAAAAACAAAAATAACCATGAAGAGTAAGAGCAACAAGATAAGGGAGTACATTAATATTAAAATCATAAAAATAATACAAATTTGACTTTGTTTTCAATGTAAATTAGTTGTTTTTACTGTAAATTTTTAAACTTCAAAAAAATTTCATTTTATTTTCAAAAACATTTTTGAGTAATGTGTTTTGCTTGGAAGTACATAAAAAAGTTGTTAGGAAAAAAAATTTAAATTTAATTTAAAAAATGCTTTACAAATTACATATATTATTGTAAAGGTAACAAAAACGAAAAAATTACATAAAGTTACTAAGTGGCAACATTGCTATTGAGTGAAAACTGTAAAACAAAAGTCGTTTCATTGAACAAAGTCTTTGTGTTTGCCATATGAAACGAAATGTGTTTGCTAGTAGCATGAATAAAACAACAGTTTGTTCAGTGGTCTGAAGTTTGTTTGAATACGAACTTCATTGAATAAACATTTCATTATGTTCATGAATGAAGTTATTCATGCAGCCATTTAATTGATACCGCTTCGGATTGATTTGAGTACGGATGAATTGATTTTTCTTTTGAGTGTAGTGCTTAATGTAATTTTGCAGAGTGAAGAATAGAAGAAGAAGCATTGAAAGCATTAACAGCGGTGAATTCTAGTTTGTTAAGCAACGCTGTTTACCTCAAAAAAGCTCGTTGTTTAACCCTAGTCCCTATACCCAACTTTTACTACGAGAACGTATACCCAAGTTGCAGGTGTGGCCAGTATACATTTTTTCCGTTTTTTTTTTATATTTTCGAAGAAAAATGATTTTTATTTTAATGCAATTTAGTAGCTGAATACATTTTCGTACATTTTAAGTGGTCAAAAGAATAGTATATGATCGGGATAACGTCAAAACCCAACATCCTAAAAACCGGCCCATATGTTTGCAGCATTCAAGAAATTCGTGTGTGTGCGAAACTTGCAATAAGACAGATCTTAGATAAGTTCAGTTATAATAAATAATTATTATAATATAAATGTTATTATTATTATTATATGAAAATAAAAACATAAATTAACATGATCAATATAAAAACATTCTTTGATTATGTAGTCAATTCATAAATTTGCACTAAGTACACCTGTACTTGGGTATACGTTTTTGGGGGTCTCGAATTTGGAGGCTCATAGCTCCCCAATGCCTTGAATAGGTAGTAATTTAGTTGTAAATCGTCGCAGATTTATACCATCTTCCTAGATCCGGAGTTTCAGCAAAAATCCTTAAGCGGCTTAGGATATACATTACTAGGAGATACATACTGGCCACACCTGTATCTGGGTATAAAGACTAGGGTTAACATTTTCTTCTTTATATTTCTCCTCCGTTTTGAACGAATAGCGAGCAAAATTGCCGTAGCACTATCGTCGTCTGCATTCACTGAAAACAAAACCAAATTAAAAATAAAAAGTCCTGATTACCGTCAGCGTAAACACTTGTCAACATCTAACAAATAACAATAATTGGCACAGATGATACAATTTTCCCATAAAAAAATACATAGAGCTAAAAATCAACGTCTTTACACTTGTTCGATTACACTAAAATCATCGCTAAAAAAAAGGTGGCAATAAATTCCATTATTATTTTGGCATCACTGACAAAATGGCATTTGCAAGTCTTATTTAGTATTATTTTATTTTAACAATTATTAAACAAAATTAATTTCAAAAACATTTTTGGGTTTTCTTTTAAAATTTTGGCACTTTTGTAGAAAAAAAGTATTTAAAATAAAGTTTATTTTTTCAGAAATTGTGAAATTTTTGATTGATAGCAGATGTTAGATGTTTCAAGTGGGAATGCATCTTTCGCATTTTCAACATCTTCCATGATTTCCTCCGAAATGTATTCAAGTGTACAAAGTGTTGGCGTAATGTTTGCACGAAATATGTTTGTGTTTATTGTTTGCCAACAGAAACAACGTGTGTGTTTGTCAAGTTATTTGTGTGGTTTATTTTGCCCTTAACTGTCTTTTTTAAATTTATAGAAATTTTAAATGTTTGTCTATATTTATAAAACTATACACTATAAATATTATTTTTATTAATATAATTTTTTGTAAAATTTAGCTTATGTATATTAAAATTTATAAATTTTTTATTAATTTAATTAATTCTAATATATTAATAATATTTGAAGCAATATTTTGATTATAAAAATATACAAAATACGAATATGAGTTCTAGGAGCAGCGGGCAAACATTTAAGGAGCATATTTATTTTGTTAAGGTATGTTCACACTTAACAAATATTTGACGAAAGAATTCGAAAACCGCGTGACCACTAAAAAGATCTAATGGTTGATCTGTTTTTACACTTTTTGTTAATTTACTAAACTTTGTATCTTAAAAAAATCATCGTAGAATATAATTCAAAAGTGGTTACGTGTGGGTCGTCAAATACTTTTTAAGTGTGACCATAGCTTTATTCATAAAGCCATTTGTTATTTTTAAATAAAACGCAATTATTTTTAAGATTTTAAAACATTTTTTTATTATCATTATTACTTTTTATTTATTGAATAGGAAAAAGAAAAATGGAAGCTTTAAAAATAATTAAAAGAAATTTTTACATCAACAACAAAAATATTAACTGCCAGGCCTACAATGTTGACAAGAACATTTCTTTCGCATATTTATATTGAAAACAATTATAAAAAATAAAAATATGTTTTTGTTTTCACTATAAATATTCGAAAGAAATATTCCTGTCGGTATTGTGGGCCAGGCAGTAAAAAAGAAGAATTAATGAAATAATCAAAGTGAAAATATGTGTTAAATTAATTGATATGGATAAATTTAGGTTAATGGGATGACAAAAAAAAAAAAAAGCAGGTTGGTAAAAGGTTTATTCACCAACTTATCATGGTTGGCGTTGGCGTAGGCGTATTTAGAAGAAAATTTGTTGTACATTAACGCTGTCGTGATTTAAAACCGCAACAAATACGCCAACCACGATTACCTTTTTTGTAAAAGATTTGTAACAGTGTCGTATTTGTTGTAATTTTTGCTAACAGCGCCTAATTCGCCACAAAAACGCCAACCTCGATAAGGGTAAATATCAAATAAGTCCGATTTTTTTTTTTTTTTTTTTTTTTACTGTTTTGCAACTTTGGTGAGAACTTTTCGCATCGAAAAGATGTGAAACAAAATATTCCATCGTTTCTCGAAAAGTGAGAAAAATTTGTGTCTGTAACTCATGTCGAAAACTATCAAAAGAGATTACGTCGTTACGTTATTAATGTCAAAATATTCCACTCGAAGTCGATATATAATTGCAAATGCTGAGAACGCCAGTCAAACATTTCGTTGACGGCGACCAAATTTGACTAACGACGGTGGCGAAAATACAACCGTCGGCTATAACAACAATTGTAAAGTGCGACTTTAATGTTTGTTGATTACAAAATTGTTTTGAAAACATTCGTATATTTTTCAAAAATTTTAAAGGCTAAATAATTACACAATGAAAAAATCTGCCAAGAACAAAAAACTTATCTCTTCCGTGTTAATATTCATTGCATTTTGCATTTTTAATTTATTTTTTAGTGTTGGCATTTTTTCTCACCCCGCTTTTATGCGTGAGTTTATTTGACAGTTCAAAGCGGGAACTTTCTCACAAAAATTTTACAGGCACACTTTTTCAGTAAATTGGCGAGTAATTTCGTTACGTTAAAGCAATTACTCGCCAACAATGTTACAGACGCAGTTAAGTGAGAAAAACAGCTGTTTGTTTCAATTTGTGGCATTTTTGTTTCATTTCTCACATTTCATTTTACCATTTTATCAAATACTAACGTTTAAACCGCTACTTTGTTAGCGTCTCCCATTCCTCCGTGGAGATATTTATATGCCAACATTTATGTTTTTCGTAAGGTATTCAATTAATCGATGTTTCGTATTATTCGATTAACTGCGCGAATAATTATTCGAAGTAAAAATTTAATCGAATAATAAACGAACAATTTAAAATTATTCGGTTAATCGAACAATTTATTTAGATTTATAATAGATTTGATATTGGAAAAATGGGAGAAGAAAAAACTCCCGGGGAATTTTTATTCATAATAGGGCTGTATATTATTCCATTATACCACTTGAATCTCTTTTTCATTCTTAACAGTTTTAATACTTTAATTGTCTTGTTGAAGACTGGTAGAAGGTTGTTTTCATTCGTCAAAAAAATAATCTTCTTCATCTGAATCATTACACGAAGGAAATGTCCTTGAGTTAAGAAACAATAAATGGGTATTTAAAACGTACCGGCTTGTTCTTTTACATAAAAGAACAAAACTAATATGTTCATATGTACTGTGAAGAATATGTTTCGATTAATCGACATAAATTATTCGAATTATTCGTTAATCGAAAATAAGCAATATTGAATTATTCGAACAGTTAATCGACCAAAATTAATCGATTAATCGAAAAATGGCCAATCGTTTGAATACTCTCGTTTCTAGGTTTCAACAAAAAGTACCAACCTTTTTCATCTTACAGGTTCTCATTCACTCAGGACACTGCACCTATCATTTTATGTTTCTAAGACGAATATTATAGAAAATTCAAAAAGTACATGAAGAACGAAAAAGTAATAGAATAAAATTTAATTACATGTATATCCTTTTTTGATACTTTTTTTCTCCCCATTGAAGAAGAATCAAAAATGTCCATATTGTAGTGGGAGCCCATAATTTAAAACGTTTATGTCAATGAATGGAGAAAAATTTTAGCTTTAATTCACATTATCTCAGTTGTTTTTCTTCATTAACTCGCTTGATGACAAAAACGAATTAAGGAATGAAAAAAAAAAATATGTATGTATATAGAAAATGGGGCAAAAATTTTATAAAACCCATAAAAAAAAACAACATACACGCTCATTTTGTCTATGCTGTGATTCATTCCTGTTTCAGTTTTATCCGTGGAGGATGCCTCCTGCTTCGAATAACAACCAATCAAATACTAAACTAGGGGAACAAACCTCCGTAAATTCGGTTAATTCTGGAGGTGCAAGTGGAACTAGTGGCAGTATTAAAGGTAACATGAAGCTAACGGAAGGTGCAACAAAGTAATTTAAGGCGAACGGCACTTCTTCCGCAATTCGTTCCCCCGACAAACGGTTATACGCACCGGAACGACTCGAAGTTCAACGAACACCGCCCAAGGATTGTCAACTCAGCAACACCTGTTTTTTCGATTCTCGCTGCTACAAAAACAACCACCGCAATTAGCAATAAGACTAATTTCAAAAAATTACCAAATTCATATTTGTATTTTTTAGATTAGTTACGAATGTAATATAATTTTTAATTCTGTGTTTAGTCGTTTAAAAGACGGATGCCAAAAAAGTTCCAAAATACAGGTTTCACCCGTTTACGCCCCCAAAAAGGGCCTAATTTCAAAAAAGTACCCGACACCTGGCCAGTTATGTTTTTAATGACAACGATAAGTATTATTTTTTTGTGTATCTCTTTTAGTTAAGGAGTTATGATGTTTGCGAATTTACAGGGTTTTACTCTTTTTTTACCCCTTAAACATTTTTGAATTTCAAAAATCCCTTCTCTTTGTATATAAAGACAAATTTTCGAGAGTGTACCCTATTTGGCACCCATGGGAAATCATGAGGTTGAGATTCATATAAAAGTCCGTTGTTCCGAATATTATTTAGATGTCTTTATCGATATGAGATTTGTTTGCCCTGAAGTGATTTTTTGAAGGAGTTGACTTATATGGGATCTATGGTTAATTTGGTATCTACTGGCACAACATTTTGTCAAGACAAAGTAGATATCGTAAAAGTATTTTTTAGCCAATTTTTATGACACTACCAACATTTATAAGGAAGTTATGGCATGGGAGCTGTCGTCAAATATGTTCCGGTTCCAATAATATTTGGTTAGATGATTAAGATTTCAATTAAATTACTTCAAGTCAAATGTAATCGAAATATGTATCAACAACATAATAAGATGGTTTAAAGAACCGAACACTATTCCGGAAAGATGTATATATGGGTGCCAGTTGAAATTATGGACCGATTCTCACCATTTTCTGTAGGCTTCGCCCTTATTAATTAAAACCTATGAACGAAATTTCAACAAATCACCTTCAAAATTTAAAGAAGAAAAATTTCTTTATATCTTATTTTTTTTTTGTCAAAATGCAGACGACTAAAGTGTAGACGCTTCGTTGACAGTGTCACCAAAACAATCCACAAAAGTGGCGATTTGGAGACACATGATCACAGGTTTCCTTTAGGGATACGAGTACATATACTTATGTATATACACATAAAGAAAAACGCTCGGGATAAATCAAGTCAAAAATTCAAGTACGATTAACACTAAAAAGTAATCAAAACAATCCTAAATGGGATAACCTTAAACCAAATATAAAATAGATTGAACTTTTCGTTAGTAGTGCCACTCTGAGAGCAAAATTACAAAGCACAGTGTAAGATTTTGCTAATCTAGCTGGACAAAAGTCCGTTTTTTTGACTTTAAATTTGAGTAAATATATTTATCAAATATAAAAACACACTTGTTATAAAATAAGAAAATGCAAAAACTTTGCCTAATTTATCAACAATAACAATAGAACGTCAACTGAAATGTTGCTGGTTTCAAAAAAGGCTAGGCTGGCTTCGGATATTAAATCTTGAATTTGTTTGTTATTAAGCATGTTTTCGGATAAATCAGCTTTTACTAATTCTTTACCGTTGCTTGGTGCGTGTAGATTTTGGACTATTAAACGCAAAGTTTTGGTGTCGATACGTCCATCAAAAAATGCTAAGGCAGTCAACTTAACGGATAAGTACCACTGATGCCGCAGAAGAGTTTTCAACGTGGCGCGTGCGATTGATTCGTTAAAGCTTTTGTATTCATCCAATTGGAAAAATGGCATACAAACAAATCATTTAATGAAGCAAAGAACAGAGTTCAGCAATTGCACATGGTAAGTGATGTCGCAGAACGCGGCGTGGCCTTAGCTAATACTTACATTAATCTAACAACCTCTGCAACAGACTTTCAGAATTTATTGCAGGTCATAGAGCTTCATCGTAAAAGCTCTAATAAATAATTGAAAGCTAAAAAAATAGTTTTTTAATTTTTTTTTTTTTTTTGGGTATGAGAAGTAAGCTGCCTAGAATTTTTTGGACTCGCATTCCAAAAAATTGCAACAGAACAAAAATTTACCCATATTTAATATTTTGAAAGAATACCTAATATCTAAATATCTTACATTAAAACAAATCCGAGGCATAACTGGCAAAGACATTACAATATTTTTAATTGCACAAAATGGGTACAAAACTTAAAAAGGGTATAACTTTGGAACAGTAAGAGCAAATTCAATTATTTTTTTTTTTTTTTTTGCAATTACTCTGAATTTATCCACCTTTTAAACTGAATCATTAGTTTTATTAACTTCTATATAAATTTTAAAAGTTACAAAGCATTATTTTTCAAACTTATGCTAAATTTACAAAAAAATGTGATTAAGGGGACCCAAATGAGCAAAAAAATAACCGAAACTTTTAATATCTGCACAGAGAAGTAAAATTTGTGAAGTTTTCTTTAAAAAAATTGACTTAGTAAAAAAGAAAATCGTGCTAATGGGCCGAGTAATCAGCAAAATTCAAAAAAGTCGAGAAAACCCGATTTTTGGGTTAAATTCGATTTTAGCGACCTCTAAACCTCTTCCGAAAAAATCACAAAAATTCTTCACACTATAAGCTTTCAAAAAAAGGTGGGGCATAAAATTATATTTTAAGAAAAATTAAACACTTATTATTACTTCTACCGCTTTAATATTTATTTTAAACATTCTCATGCTTACTCGTGAAGATTGGTTTAAAATTTCATATAGGCCCTATATAAAGTCCTTTCTAGGATATAAGCTAAGTAAGCCTTAAGCCGGAGTAAATATTAATATTGTGGTGAAATTTAGTTGGATAAAACAACTAAGGACACGAGTAGATTTACTTAAATTTAAAACAGTTTTTCTTCAAAATGTACCGGGAAAGCGGGAATTGAAAAAAATTCAATATCTCAAAAATTCCGAAGAAAAAACTTTAATTACAAAGTAAATGCCACTACATCTGGCGAGCGGTGTAGCCTTGGCAAAACAGAGTCCTTGGACTCCACTTAACTGTTTGCATGAAGTGAACTACCAGGATAACCAACCAACTTGAATTCTTTTATTTAAAACAATATTTAATTATTTTTAAAAATATTTTATTAATATCTTTTATAATAATTTTTTTTGTAATGGTTATTTTTTTTAAATCATAAATAATCATAATGATAATAATATAAGTAATATAATGTAATGAAACTTAAAAATTGTTATTTTCATAAACTTAAAAATAAAAAACACAAATTTTAAAAACTTTAATACTTAAATTTTAAAGAAATTCTGTTTTTTTTTTAAGTCAAGTGATTTAAGGCAAAAAACAAATGCTTCTTTCTTTTTTTCTACAAAATCTAAAAAAAAAAATCGGTGTTTAATTTCAAAATAAAATATTGAAATTAAATATTTGAGTGTTTTTTCGATTTTTCAAATTTAAATGCTTCTTAAACTACAAATTTAGCTGAAAATATATGGAAAGAAAAATATTTTAGATATAAAATACTTGGTAAAATAATAAAAAAAAAATCTTAAGTAAAACCCAGAAATTATTAAAATAAAATTAGGGAAAGTGTTTTTTTTTTTCAATTAAAATTATGAAAATAAAATTAAAATCATTGGCACAAGTTGCAGTCTAATATTAAAAAAAAAATTATAAAATTATTAATAAAGAAATAAATATGTACAAAATTTTAATTGTTAAAAAACATTATGATTATTAAGGTTATTTTATTTAAAATTGTAAAATAAGGATTTGTTCCCTTAAAAAAAAAGTAATAATAATTTCATTGCACTTAAAGAAAAACTAGAGCTAAATAAAAAAAATATTAAGAAGAAAAAAACTAAATGTTTATAAGTTATAAAAATATTTAAGGTAAAAAACTATAAAAAAAAATACAAAATTCAAAAAACGAAGGTCTATTTTGTTCCATTAAAAAGAACAAGTGCACTTGAGGTGGTGAGTTTTTAAAAAATTTTCATTTAACAACAACATTTAACAATTTTTTTTCAGCTCTTTTTTTTTCAAAATAAGGCTATCGCTATAACAATTATAATGCCAATAATTATAAGACACAGTGCAACTAGATCATCGGAATTGATGATGCCCAATGTACAAGCGACAACTAGATGCTCTAGCAAAGTTAAACTATTCACCGCTTGGCGTTGTTCTCCCAAAACATTTACCACCATGTTGGAATTCGCCTTAGAGCTAGTCGAAGGCATTTCGTCATCAGTATTTTGAGGCTGCCAAATGCGCAGTTTTAAATCTGTTTCGCTTGCTATTTGATTTTCTTCTTTTTTGTCCGCAATTGGAGTTTCTTTTAAATCGTCGGTGTTCTGGTTTAAGACTTCATTAAGTTTTTGGCAATTTTGTGCAAGGTCTTGAAAACTTAATTCATCAGTGCTGGAGTCCTTTACGGAGCCCTCTTTGTTAATACTAAATTCATAATTTATTCTCTCTTCCATTATATTCATTTCCAAATGAGGAGTTTCTATAACAATGCTGCGCTTGCGCAAAGGAATCTGAACTTTAACTGCCTCTAAACTTAAGGAGCTATAATTTTCTTTTAAGGAATCATCATTCTTAAATTTATTTTCCTCTAAACTTGAAGAATTAATATCTAGTTTCAATGATCTGTAACTTTCTTCTAAAGATTCATCTTCTTTCTCAACTTTGTTTTCGTCTAAACTTAAGCACTCACTATAAAATTTTTCAAAACTATAGCCTTCTTTTAAGGATTCTTGCATAATACCGTCAATATTCTCTAAACTTAGTTCCATTGATTTACAATTATTCTTTAAAGATTCTTCATTTTGAACTTCTATTTCCTCTAAACTTAAAGAATCACAAACATCCAGTTTTAAAGAGTTATAATTTTCCCTTAATGATTCTTCTTCTTTATCATCCTCTTCCCTAGAATCTTCTGTAAAATCATTGACTTCTACTAAGAGTTTTTCTCTCAAAGCCTTCTCTTCTAAAGCTTTAACCTCAGCCATAATTTCACCTCTGGCCCAAATAATTCTTTCACCCATTAATTCATGATCTTCTTTGGCCAAAGCTAATTTCTCTCTTAAAACATTTTGCTCTCCCAAAAAGTTTTCAGTTTTTTTAAAGGTTTCCTCCAAAGTAAAATTTTCTTTTAAACTATCTTCCAATTCTTCGGCAGTAGGAAGTCTGGGAAAACCTACTTGTTGTTCCTTCTCCTCCGCCAACATTCCCTTATGTTTCTTTTCACCCCTTTCTTTCACCGAAGCTATGGTTACTTCACTCTTAAAACAATTTCTTACCTCAAAGCGAGAATTATAATTGGAACTTAATTGTACACTAACATTAAGATTTTGATGGCCTAAGGGAAAATCGGCCAAACTTACGTTACCCGAATCCGGATTTGAGGAAGTCTCCTCCAAAGAACTTAGGGAATCAAATTGGGTTATGGGTTGAGGCGAACATGTATCACCGTCTCTTACAAATATGCTTAATCTACTATTATATATCTTATTAAAATTAGTTGATAATTTAAACTTTTCCTCCTGACCTTCCTTTAAAACTTCGGGTATAGTTTCTAGTCTACAAGACGAAGCGGATGATGCAGATGACATGGGTGTAGAGCTAGCATTATTAGTAGTATGAGAACATGAGTTGGGGTTTAATAACAACAATAAACAATCATTAGTTTTAGCACAACATTGATAATTATCGGTATTAGCGGAACATTCGGGGAGGGATGCAGCGTTAGTTTGTATATTTTTATCTTGCTCGAGCAAAAACTCTGGCGTAGAAGCGTTAGGTTGCACATCATCATCTTTACCTGAATTATTTTGTAGTTTTTTCGCTTTAGACTTTTCCTCAATGCCAAAGATCATGGCCAATTCCTCGGAGGAATTGTATTGTGAAGGTGATGAGGAGCGTCCACGTTGGGTATTGGACGCTATAGTGGCACTACAATTGCTGATGGGAGTTAGATTCAAAGGTGGCGGCGAGGGTGAATAGCTGAACGTACTGTTGGTCGTTAAATTTGGTGTAGCACTGGTTGTCGATTGTACATCGTAAGATGTGGTGCTGAAGGTTTTAATGGGATCAGTGCTAGGTGCATTAAAATCACTACTGGGTGATTTGATATAATCACTGGACGAGTAAGGATTAAAAGAGGTTATGCTCGAGGAGAAACGTCTACTACCCGACGGACTAGATGATTTGGCCAAACAGTCACTGGACGAGGAGAACGAGGAGGCAGTGGTACTCGAGCCAGGAGCCTTTACAACTTGCTGGTGTGGTTTGTTTACCATAACGGACACTGCTTTCACTGGCACATTTTGATTTTGTTTTGCTTGATCTTCACATTCCTTCATAATTTGATCGATCTCCTCGATTTGTTGCTGCTTGGGTTTATTGGGTGGTCTACGTGTTTCTGTAAGATTAGAAGTGGTCAAATCATTTGTAGTTTCGTCTTTTGTAACCTGTTGCATATTACACGATGTGGCCACCGCTATATCTGGTTGATTCAAATTGTCATAATCATGATTGTCAGCTAAATCGCTTAATTGGCGCATACATCTTCTAGCTATAGCTTCAATATTTGTTGAATTTATAGGATCTAGTTTCTTTATCAAAGTTGGCACTACCAGATTTTCCTCTTTGGATGGTTTATTTTCTTCTGGCTTTTGAGTTACCCTTACAGCTTCCTGCACCACTACGGGTGGCTCGGTGGTAACTATATCCTTAAGTATCTTTTCACATACCTTGTTGGCGGCCTCTGATACTTGATCAATGGCTTTTATTAAGTTATCTTCTTTGTGCAATTTTCGTGGTTTGGTCACGTCATCTCCATCAGCTGAGCCGTTATCGGGTAAAGTATCCAAAAGCATTTCCCCACATTTTTTGGCTGCCTGAGATACTTTTTCTATTTCATGTAATTCCTGAACCAATCTATCCTCTTGGTGATTAGGTTTCTTAGGCTTAGAGGCTGTTATCAAAGCCTCTTTCCGTAATTCCTTTAATTCTTGAGTCAATTTTATGCTGCTCTCTTGGGCATCTTGCGCAATTTTATTTAAAGCTTCTTCCATTTTATGGGTGTCAGTGTTTTGTGGTTCTGGTGTTAACGTTTTGCGTGGCATCGGTACCGGTTTAGGTGGTTTTTCGTTCTCATGACTTGCAGCACTAAGTTTTTCGGGTAGTTGGCAAATAGCTCCCCCTTGGCTGGGATGACGAAAAGGAATATGAGCCTTTTTTCCCTGTGTTTGATTCTGTTCCCTATCTTGTTCTCTCAAACTTTGCAATAGTTTTAGAGTGGTGGGTATATCACTTGCAGAATCATTTTTATGTATATCCGACATGCTGCCCGAACGATCAATGTTTTTAGTTAGTTCCAAAAAAGAATGCAAATCACCTCCTGAAGGTTTAGCAGCATCTCTTTGTATTAAAGCATAAATATTGGCCGATTGAGTACGTGTGGCACGATTTTTCTTCATTAAACTTCCTGTGGGATATTGGAATTTGCACTTATTCTCTACAGGATCTTTGCGTAAGGCTCTGACAGCCAAATCGTCTTTGATGACATCTGGAGCTTTTATGGCTATTATTTCATTACGTTTGGGCGTTATATGCAAATAATCTGTATGCGCCGCCGGAACTATGGGCCCTAAGGGTATTCCAAATGGAAGCTGTTTTTCAGCAGTTTTATGTTGCAAATTAGCCAATTTAATGTTGCGATATGCCACATCATCTCTAACCGGATCAGGTTCTCCAGAAGGAGAATCTTCATCATCATATTCATCAGCATGAGCTAGAGCATATTTCTCAAAATCATTAGGAGTTGGTATACGTTCCTTGTTGGGCTCCGGTTCCTCAGTTAATCCCAAAGAACGATAAATAGCTTCCAATTCATTTATGGCTTCTTCCAAATTAGCCGGTTTCTTGCGGGGGAAACTTAGTTGTGGTATGTGAGGGGCACCACTCAGTTTCCTTTGAGGCGGATGGGGAGCATCAAACAAAGGGTTATGATGTTGCTCTCTACGTTCATTAACATACTCTTCATATTTATTAGGAGTAATGGGTATTTCGCCTGAACGTCTATGATAGTGGTTGGGCATTGATTGAGCCTTATTGCCATCTTTGTTACGTATCTCCACAAAATTATTGCATTTGTCCTGAGTAGGTTTTATCTGCAAACTACCACAAATTACACTATCAACTTCATCGCCTGTAGGAGAAGCAATAGTTTTATTTTTGGGCTTATAAACCTCTGAGTACATGGGCACTGGATAAGATCTTAACTCTCCTACTCTTGAACTGGAAACTGAACGTGGTTTAATGCTGCCTTCAACAACAGTTGAGCGTTGCACATCACGACCTCTTGGTGCTGGAGTTGGTACATTTGCTTTTTGGGCAGAACCTTCCAAACGTTTCCAAAATTCTGTGGCATTGGTCTTGGTGGGCGAAGTAGGGAGACCACTTTTGGTGGTGCGTAAAATGCCAGTTGATGGTGGCTCGGACATTTCATTTTCAAACGTATTCGGTTCGAGCATATGAATAGGCTTGCGAGATCGTGGTGTGGCATCAGCTACATAATGGAAATCTAGGCCATTTGGCAAGGATTTCTTACCAGGTTGGGCATCTCTTTCGGCTCTAGTAATAAATCTACGATTCGCTGGTGCTGTTACGTGCTGGATTCCGTTATTGGGCGTTATATTTAACGAGTGTATGGATTGATAATGAGGCTGTTGAGCCCATATTTTATCATCTGATACACAACGACCATTGAGCCCAGAAGAAGGCAATACCGGCACTCCTGTTTGGTCAAAGGCATAAGACATAGGTCTTAAATCTCCAGAGCTGCCATCCTGCAAATGGCCACTTACATTAACCCTACGCAAAGGATCTCTTGGAGGAGGAGGTGGAGGCATCGGCTTGTTTTGAAATCTTCCATTAGCATTTTGCATGTGTATATGACTGTCATAGCTTATGCTTCGTTTGGTATCATTGACAGAGTTTTGTAAATTCTTTGGTACCTGTTGTTTTTGCATTTGACCCCATTGCACATAAGGAGCCACATGTTGCAAACTATTCGTATTGCGCAAACGAGAATATTGCGTGTGTTGTGAGTTGGAAGAACGTAATTGTGGCTGAGGTTGTTGTGGTGCGGGCACCTGTTGCTTGGGAGCTTGATATATGGACAAGGGTACAGGTTGAGTCTTCCATCTTTGAGTAGGCTGTTGAGCATACATAACGGGAACCTGCCCGTGACTTACCTCACCATCACGCGATAAACGCTTATAGTAACGTTCATTGCGGGCCGCTCTTGATCTACGACTTTGGCTATTGTTGTTTTGCCCCTGTCCTCCGCTATGAATACTTTCATCACTACGGTATTTGGAGAAAGTAGTTGAGTTCAAGGAAATAATTTCTTCTTCAGAAGAAGAACGCCCTGCTGCTGTGGGCATTTCGCCAGTATGAGGTAATTTCTGAGATGAACGCTGTTTAGCTCTGGACGATCTACGATCTAATGAATGGACAGATCTACTCATTAATTGCTGTTGCGTTTGAGGTACATGCGGCAGGTACTGTTGAGAATGATGCAAACGCTGTTGAGAATGAGGATTGGTATCCTGTACATGTGCACTATTTTGATAGTAAGGCTCCTGAGCCGGTACGGTTTCAACAGGCAGAAAAAATTCATTATCCACATGTTGCACGGAAGAAGAACTCAAATTCTGAGAACTATTTCCCTTATTAGCAGGACTAATAACAACATGATCAAAATTTTCACTCATTAACTTGCTGCCGCGACTAGTTGGTTTCGTTGATTTCGTTTTTTTATTTGGTGTTGAGGTAATGGCAGCAGAACTGCGATTATGTTTTGCTGTTGGCAAAAAACCTGCCTTACGATCCTCATCAGAAGAGGATTCCGACTCGATTTCCTTTTTACGGCGAAATAAACGTCCGAATGACCATTTTTTATTCACATTACTGCCATTGTGGCTGGTATTCGAGTGTTGTGAACCGTTAAGGGAAGAGTCTTTTTTATTGTTGCTACCTAAATGGAATCGTTCCATATCGCTGTCTATAATTTGTATTTCGTCGATATCGACGTCGTCGTCTTCTGGTTGTAAATGGTGAAGGTGATTACGTTGATTGCTCTCATTTGAGAGATGAACTTCTTTTGGCAGGGGCAATTGTGGTCGCCACGACGATTGGACAGTCTGTAAATGACAGAGAGAATAACAATAAGAGAAAAATTAGTTTTGATATTTTTTTTTTTTTTTTTTTAGAAAGACAAAGAGATAATTTTAAATCTATAATAGACCCCATGTACTTATGTGCTGTTTCCACAATACAAAAAACTTTTCATATTAATTTTACAACACGTTCAATCACTTGTATTGTGGAAACCGCACTTAACTTTTTAATGTTTAATAATACTGATACTAAAGGCCAATTTCACCAATTCTATTGAAATATTAATTTATGTTTAAAATTTGTTTTTCATGTCAAATAAAAATAAAATTATATGAAAAACTATATTTAAATATGAATTGATATTAAAATAGAATGGGTGAAATTGGCCTTAACAAATTCAAAAAGGATAGAACCAGAAAGAAATAATGGTTTCCTAGGGGGCCTTAAGGAGTTTTAAGATAACACTTTATAAACGAAATGAGTTCAAAGACCTGTATTTTAAAACAAAAATAATCTCAAAATAATAAACTTATAAAATTTATTTGACTTTTTAAAAATTTCCTCCCACTACAAAACAAATTTCACAAAAAAAAAATCATAAGTTGTCATAACTTATTAAAATATAATAAATTTCTAAAGAATACACAGCACAATTCACACATGAGGATCATAAAATATTTTAGCGGTTTTTCGTCACCTCATTAGATTTGAAAAAAAAAATTTTAGAGAAATATTTAGCCCACCATTTTTAATGCTTTATCTGTTTTAATTAGGAATGCCAATCGGGACTGGTTTTCACAAATCCCGGGATTCGCGATTTCAGAAAATCAAATCTCGGGATTTTAGGGTTTCAGCAAATCCGGATCGGTTTTAATTTTTTTTTTTTTAATATTAAAGAAATGAGAGAAAAAATTGTTTAATAATTCCGCTTATCTTTTAAAACTAACGTCAATATTTGATTAAAACTGCTGGAAATAGTCGTTTGCAAAAAACTTTCGCGATAGACTTTATCGCTTAACTTATCTATGATGTCAGAGGTTGTATAAATAAAGTTCTCTAAATTAAAAATCAAATCTGTCCATTTTTTTTTTTTTTTCTTATTCAAAGATATTTTTGATGTCTTATCAACAAGCGAATTAAAACAACATAAATCAATAAACATCTGTAAAACCACAACAATTTGAAACTTTAACAAAATTATTTTTCAAGAAATAAATATTTACATTAGCGCAACATTGCTTCAAGTTCATTGTGAGAGACTCTAGGCAGAAAGAGGGCCTAAATAAGTGCCTAATTTGCTATTTGTTAAAAAAAAAATCTTAAAAGAAATATAATTTTAGGTTTCTTATGTTTTTTGTAGATTGTTTATAAAATTTCTTACTATTAAATGAAGGAAATGTTTATGTTAACAAATATGCTGATGCGAGAGGGCATTGATAAGTTAGCAGAAAACAAAAAACTAAAAATTGCACAAGAACTGAACAAGAACTCAACAAAAGCTAAAGTGCAACTGAACTGGAAATAAACAAGAACTATAACTCAACTAAAACTTGAACTGAACTAAGACTAAACTAGAACTAAACAAGAACTTTACTAGAACTTAGGTAAGACTAAGATAAAACTAAACTAGAACTGATTTAGAAAGTTTAAGTTGAAACTTAACTAGAACTGTAGCCCGTTTCTGTATTTCTCGCATCGTAAAATTTCCCGCATGAAACAAGTGAATTATAACAAAAACAGTGCAATATGAAACAAAAAATGGTTTTTCTCACATAAGTGTTTCTGTATATTTACTTTGGGAGAATTATCTGTCATTTAAATAATTTTCCAGCATTTATTGGAAGGATGTGAGAAAAAGTGTTTCTGTATTAATATTTTGCTAAAAGTTTCTCACAAGAACTGTCAAAATAAGTTACATTTAAAATTGATGCGAGAAAAATAAAATTTAAAAAATGGAGCAAAAATTATGTATCTATGTACGCAGGTATGTGTATTATTTTTTTTTTTTTATTTGAAGGGAAAGAATTTTAATGATGAAAATAAATAAAACACAATTGTTAAATTTTGTTATTATAATTTTTTTAAGCCCTTCATTGCTTTCGTTTTATGCAGGGCTGCCAGATAAATTTTTGAAAAAATCGTTAATTTCCTAAGAAAGAATAAAAAAAAATCGGCTAATTTGTTTAAAAAAATCGGATAATTTAAAATTAATTTTGACAAATTTTGTTCGATTTTTATTAAAACATAATCAAAAAAATTGGTAAAGTTCATGGGTAAAATACATATTTTATACATATATACATACATACTTAAACTTGAGGTCTATTTAAATAAAATTATTTATTTTATTTTTCTCTTTAATCCGATAACAATTTAAAATTTCAGACTGTTTTTTTCCTGAAAATATCGCTTAAAGGCGTAACAAAATATCATATTGAACTTGCCAAAAAAAAAAGGACAAAATTTCCTATAGTGCATTGATTAAAAATGGTGTAATATTTTTATGTATTGATCACATAAACAAATGTATTAAATAATCTAAGGAAATAAAAATTTAACAGTTTTCCTTCGAAATTTTGATTTTGCCCATAAATGTTTAAGCTGCCATGTTTTTTTAAAGATATCGTTTTTCTGTGGTGCAGAATATATAATCATACTAAACTAATTAAAATTATTTTATTTCGAAGACTGAATAATATCTTCACCAGAAAAAATCAGCAAATCGGCACTTTGCCAATTTTGGAACAAAAAATCGTCAAAATGACGATAAATCGACAAATCTGGCAGCCCTATTTTTATTATATCTATTTCTTTCGTTGACGTTTCGCTTGCATTTGACACTTAATTACTGGAAGTATTCCAGTTAAAACAGAATCTGTGTTGTCTGTTCTCGCAATCAAATACAGAAACACTTTTTTCTCACAAATCAAGAAACGATGGTATTTTTTGTTTCACACTTAATGTGAGAAATTTTGCAATGCGAGAAATACAGAAACGAGCTACTGAGCTAAAACTATTGTGTAACCCATTTGCAAATGAAAATTTGTTATTTGCTAAAGAACTTTGAATTCAACTTGACTATTTAATGAATCACATATTGCAGCTCTTTTACACTATAAACAGAAACAGAACTGGGGCTGAACGTTTTCCATACAGTTTGACATACAATTTTGCCAGGGAATGCGGTCGTGATATAAAATCAATTTTAGTATTCAAACAAAACTGCGTCGAGAACACATTTTCTATACAATTTGACATAAAAATTTGTCTTAGAAAGCCATCGTGAAATAAAATCTATTTTATTTTGAGAACGGTTTTTCTAATGCTCTCACATATTCTCCCAACAATGCCTGTCATACTTTCATTAAATTTCATACATTTTGTAAACAGAAATTGAAAAACAGAAGAAAATAAAAAATTAAACAAAATAAGAGAGAATTTGAAATTACAGCCGAAGTGTTAATTATGGGCTTTAGGATTTTTGCCTGAAATTGAAGACTTAATTTTGTTTCATAATTTTTATTGAGTATTGCGACATGTCAAAGACTTAAATAAATTAAAAATAGATATCGGGTGATTCATCGTGAGGTTGGATTTATAATGTAAAATAAAAGACCTAAATTTTAAAAGAACATAAAATTTTATTTAGTCTTATTTAACCTTTCTTTTTTTGTAATTATTTTTAATTATTTAAGCTTGAGGCCTTTTGTTATAAAATATTATTTTTTTTATATATTTTGATCAATATTTCGCTAACCTTTGGTTAGCATCTTCTGGAAATTAACAAAATTTTATATAACTAACAAATAAACAATTACAAAATAATGAAAAAATTTCTTGACATAAATTAAATTTAAAAACCTATTTGTCGCAAAAAAATTTCAAAAACATAATAACAAAAAAATAAAATATAACTAAAGTATAACAATTCATATAAACTGAAAAAATTTCCTATCTATAAACCAAATTCAAAAATTATATTTACAATAATAAAAAAATAGATTCACTAAAAAAAATTCCTATAACATAGAATAATTCTCTTGTGCTCTTGAACTTCAGGAAGCACATAGTCCCTTAACATGGTGCGATAACAATTACCATTGACGGTACCGACGACGAATCTATTCGTCACAGTCTTCGCGTACACTCTCAGCTACAGCTGTTAAACTCACTTCACTTCGTGCTGGAATGTGGTCTAACCGGAGGAGTATCATCCGCTAATGTAAATTGGGACCTAAATTTGCGCTTGGTACTGACAATAGCCATTTCAGCAGGTCGATTATGCTGATTTCTCACAGGATGCGGATTTTCGTAATACAGCTGAACAATTTGGGGACGCTGTTGTGCAGTGTGGCCATGTAATTTTTTTCCTTCCCCCCAAAAAAATTTCAAAACCCTCCAAATTTAACGCATTTTGAAAAAAATCCCCCTAAATGTAAAAGTTAAGATAATAATTTAATTTCAATTAATTTAACTTGGCTAAGTTTAAATTTACGTACTAATAACTTTACCTAAATAAAAAAAAATCTAAATTTTTTTTAAATTTTACTGAAATTACCCCAAATATATATAAGTTTCTTCAATATTTTTTAATAATATATCTAAAAACCAAATTAAAAAAAGTTTAATAAAAGACTGTAACATATGGATGTGTCCGAGGCTAAAATGCCTAACCCAACAAAACAAAAAGTAGAGCAAATTAGTGATGCTTGAAAAATTGATTTCCAAGATTAAGGATGCTTCAAAAAGGATGTTGCCGTACAAGCGAAACGTAGTAATTCTTATTACAGCAATATGTATATATATAAAGGCCTAATTTTGTTATGTATGTTTTCCTTTTATCTGATTAGTAGCTTCTGAAAATAATCAAATAAGATGCAATACCTATACCGATTTTTCATATTTTTTATGGAAAATTTTTTTAATAATAGAAGAACAAAATAATTTTCAAATTAGATAGTAATATCGCTCATTTCGTGCAAGACCGTCACAACTCAAAATTTGGCATTTTCGAGTTAGTAATGCAGAAATGTTCTTCTCTTAAATCTCTACAAATTGATCTAAGAACGGAGAGAATTATCGATAAAATAGTGGCAATACAGATGTTTGTGACGCTATGACCTCTCGTAACAAACTTGAGCAATTAACATCAACAAGGTCACATTTCAGTTTGTGTTTGGCGTTCCTCTTGTACATGTTGTTTTCTTTGTAGCAAAAAAGAAACATTTGATTTTATAACTGTATTTTGGTGAAAGAGAAGGAGAGAAATAATAGGTTGGAATCTTATAAAGGCTCTCCTGTAAAGTTTCAAATTTTGAGTTGTGACGGTCTTGCACGAAATGAGCGATATAACAGAACAGAAAATTTTTCGAAAAGTGGAGTTATGCTTTGAAGCTTCTGGCACATTCATTAGTACATTACTTCGCCCTTAAAACGCTTTTATTTAATGTATTTTCAAAAAGTTTTACTTTGTAAATTTTACTTTTTTTTAATATAATGAATGTAAGAAAAACTGGTACTTGAATTAGTAGGAAACATTTTTAAAATGTTCATACTAAATTATCTACCTCAAGGATAATCTCAAGGTATTTTAGTTATTTTATTCAAAAACGGTAATTTAGCTATTTCTCACGTGAAATCAAGCGATTTTCAGACGAATATAACGTGAATCTAGCGATTTTTGCTCAACCAAAAACAAGCTGTAAAGTACTACATAGTTATAGTTTTGTACAGACAAATAAATAGTAAAACCCCCTAAAAACACTCTAAAAATAAATTTATGCCCCCTAAATTTTCTCCCTAAGAATTTGTACCACCTAAATTTGCCCCTAAATGAAATAAAAACCCCTAAATATGGGGGGAAACCCCCTAACCTGGGCACTCTTCTGTTGTGGGGTCAGTCTTTCCAAGATGACTTGCCAAACGATACTGAACAAAAATGATAAAGCAGTTTGTTATGAGCCTATTGAAAATCAAACTTCACGATGAATCACCCTTTACATAATAGTGGGGAAAAGATTAATGTCAAAAAAAATATGTAAAGAAATTGGATAGTCGTACAGCTATGGGATGGAAAATTTAAATTTTGTTCACAAATGTTTACTAATATTTTTTTTTTTTTTTTTCTAATAAAAAAGCAGTCAAGAATGATAATTTATGTTGTACAATTCCTTCTTTAATAAAAAACATTTTATGAAAATTAAATTTAATGAACTTTAGCCTAATTAAAAAGACGAAAATTTGGATTAAATAAGAAAAATTTTAAATTATAAAACCAAATATATATTTGAACTTCTTTCGTTTCAATTTTAAATAAATGGCTCATATTTGTCGTAAAATCTTATTATGTAAATACGGAGCACAGACTAAAGAAAGTATGGAAAAGGTACATTCTTATCAACTTTTCATCACTTGATGAAAATAACAAAAACAGCTGTTGAAAAATTTTCCGCCAGAATCAGAATATAAAAAAATTAATAAATATTAAAAAAATATTATATTTTAGGTTGGTTGGTGGCGCTTCTCACTTTTATTTATTTTTAAAATCTGTTTAAATCAAGCCAAATATTAAAGCGCTCTTAAAACAAATATAAACATAAATGTTTGTTTATACTGAACAGCTGTTTATCTTCTACAAAGACTTTTCGTTTTATTTAAAGTGTGATAGTAGGTGTGTTCATTTACTTTAATACTTGCCACGAGAGAGTAAATTTAAAATTTGTAAAATTGATCTTTCAGTTACTTAAAAAAAGAAATAAGTTAATGAACGTTAATGAGATAGCAAAATTATCAAATAAGACACATCGATATATCCAGCTGTAAAATAAGAGATTGTGTCTTCCTTAATTCAGTTGTTTTAAAGAAAAATATGAAGGTATTAATTTTTTTTAATAAAAAACTTTTTATTTAAAATTTATTTATTTCACCATTTTCAAAAGTTTGTTTTGTAAACAAAAACATGAAACAGGTGTTAATCTACTACTTATTAAATATTTGACCAAAGGAGCAAAATCACTACTTTTGGTAATAGCAAGTGCGATTTGACATAGATTTAATATCACAAAATAAAACTAATTATACTGCTAGACAACTGTTTAATGTAAGATGTGGTGTTGTAAACAAAATAAATATTGGAATTAAAAAAAATTATATTTTAGTTTGCCAGTTGGTCCCGTAGCTTTAGAAAAACTCTTGCTAGTAAAAGTTTTACTAGCAGAAATTTAAAAAAAAGTGTCTCAAATTTGTGTAGTCTTTTTTCACTCTCAAGTACGAGAACACTTTCTAGTAAAAATTATAGAAAATAAGCAATAATTTTCTGTTATTGAACAGACCTAGTATAAAAGCAAAATGTAATTAAAAAGTTTTTTTATTCGAATTTTTCATAATCATACTAAAATTTTGTTAAAGCAAAAAGCTTGAAACTCTTATAATTGTGTAAAAGGGACTTAAAGAGCTTCGAAGCTAAAGGAGATAGAAACCCATATTTGTATACCATTCACCGAAGTTGAAAGGGTATATACAACTTTATCATTCCGTTTGTAATCTCTATAATAATGATCGTACACCCTATAATGTATATATATTCTGGGTCCTAATGAGAAAAGAAGTTGAAATCACAATGACCGTCCGTCTGTCCGTTATAATAAGTTTTCCGAAACCCCAAATATGATGCAGCCGGGGTAGTTTTATATTTATGCCCCATATAGTCCGGAATTGTTTGCTATTGCAATTCAGCCTGATCGGGTGAAAAATGGCTGAGAAATGATAAAAAACCACTTCTGCCTCTTATTTGGCTCATAAATCCCTTGTTGTTGTTTTTTAACATTTTTTAAATGTATATCTGGCGAACGGCAAGAGTCAAAGTTTCCAAGTTAGGTACAGGGATCCTGGTTATCATAAGACTCCGACATATTCTGGGCGGGATTGGAGAAGTGGGCGTGCCACAAAATAGATTTATTTATATCTAAAGAACGGTAAGAGAAAATTTTTCGAAATTTGGTACGCATAGCTGGGTTATCAATACACAGCCGCTCTCAAAGAATGAGTGGTATTAGAAAAGTGGGCGTAGCACCTCCCATAATAGATTTCTGTATATCTGGAGAACGGCAAGAGACAAAGTTAACAAGGTACAAGAATCATGTTTATTGATACCCAACGTTCGACAAAATGTGGGCGGGTTTGGACAAGTGGGTGTGGCACAAAATATATTTATTTACATATATAACTTTCTGTTATTATCGCACCATGGTGAAGGGTGTATAAGATTCGGCATAGCCGAATATAGCACTCTGACTTGCCTTTCTTTAGAAATAACTTTTCAACTTTTTCTTATCTAGCAATAGTTTTTTATTTATTATAAAAAAAAAATTCAATATTTGTAAAGTAGTTCTAACTGATAAAGAAAACTTATCTATAAAAAGAATCTTATACTTAAAATATATTTTAACTTGCAAAAAAACAAAAGAAAAAAATTCTAAACTATTTAACCAATTTTTCGCCGGACCAAGTAAACTGACAATATAATAACGCAATACGATTTTAAGTAACTGACAGAAAAAAAAACATTGCAACAAAAAAAAAACAGTAAGGTCCTGGTGATTACAGTCACCGGTGACTATAGTCAGTCTCCGGTGACTATAATCACCAGGACTCTTACTGTTTTTTTTTTTTTTTTTTTTTTTGTTGCAATATTTTTTTTCTGTGACTATGATTATTGCCACCGGTCGGCGAAAAATGGGCTATAGGTAGAAGTTTATAACACACGTTAATCCGTCGACGAGTATCGTGCGTTTAAAAACTTTAGCGCGGGAAAAATTGCAAGTTACACAACACGCGTTATAACAGCCTTTTTTATTTGCTTAACAATTTTTTTCAAAGAATTCCAAGCATCAGCTCTTTTTTTTACACTATAATGTATGTTTTGAATCACAAATTTGTAAAATTATTCTTTTTTGTTGTCAGCTGATTACTTGTCAAAAATATACGCGTTAAAAAGTTCAAAGTAAACCAACTTTCTGCCGCGTACGCGTCAAAAAGTTTTTTGTTTAACTTGTTCTATGAAAAAACACTAGTTTAACTTTTTTGACAGAAGTCTACAGAGCTCGCGCGCACTAACGCGTGTTATGTACTTCTACGATAAAGAAATAACAAGTTAAAGAGCTATTTTGTTCTGTGCCGAATATATTCTACTCTTCATCATACTATTGAAAAGCCAATAGTTCCCGCAATAATGCAAAAATCTTATTCCTTAAGCAGATTTCTATTGGCGTTAGATGAAATAATCACCTTTATCGTAGTTGGCGAATTTAAAATACGCCTGCAACTGTTTGGTAATAGATTAAAGAGAACGTAAATAGGTCGATTTCGCTTATTTCAAAAACCAACAAATTTTATAAACGATTTAATTAATTTCACTACCCGAATTCTACAAAGATGGAAGTGAAAAAATAAAGTTCGTGAATTATAAGAAGACTTCAAAGGGTTACGGTTTATGGGTTTTCGAAATTTATGTGTCAAAATGAGAGGCAGTTGTTATTTTTGGCTCATATCACAGCAATTTCTGGACGGATTTGGCTGAATTTCAATGCCGTACCATTTCAGACTATATGTTATATAAATACATAGCAACCTAGTTCTAATCATACCTGAGGTCTTCGGAAAATTCCTTTCGCTACTCACAAGGACATAGAATAAATATACTTTCTTTATACTGATAGAAGCCCCGTCATAACCCTGATGTATTTTTACATAAGTTCTATGACAAGTGCCTTCGTTTTTGGCTCTATAGCACTTTTAATCATTGTGATGACAGCCTTAACATCACTTGGCCAAATTGTCATCAGTATCAAATATTTAAATTATGTGATCAATGGGATGGCATATGGGCTTCCAAAATCCAATATTGTAGAAATTACAAACAGAATGACTCACTTATATATACCGTTTGCAACTGTGGTGAAGGGCAGCGTTTAAAAAATTGCAGTCAAAAAAACTGCCATATCTTCCATTTACTTCTTCATTTATCATTGGCCAAAAAAACTGTTGCTTTTACTTCTGATTCATTAAATGTTGTCAGTCGCTGTCAAACCAACTCAAAAAGCGAAAAGTTTTACACAAATTTTCGTGTTTTGTTCGACAGTTTTTGGTTTCGACTGCAGTTTTTTAAACCCTCCTGAAGGGTACAATTTCTTCAATTACGTTCCATAAAATTGTTAAGGAAGAACACTAAAAAAATCTAATTTTCCTTAGAAACACATTTAGTCAAATAAATAAATAAATAAACATTTTGCGATTATTTAAAATTCTATTAATAGATTTATGCAAAAAAAATTTTAGTCCCAATACAACTACAATTAGAAATATAAACAACACAAACACATACACTTTTTGCAACATTTTTATTATAGCCATGATTTGGGAATTCAGGAATGATGTTGCTGTTACTGGTGCCACTGATGCTGCTCTTTTCTTTTAAATTGTTAATGTTGTTAATAGAATTGTTGTTATTGTTATTGTAATTGTGATTACTATGACCACATCGTATATAAATAAATCCCTCATTACTACGTGATGATGCGGATTTTTTATTATGATTCTGATTGTTATGATGACGTTTTAAGGGAAATTTAAACATTTTAGCAAAAGTTTTTTTCAACGTTTAGATTTAACAATTAATTAATTATATTTATACATAAATACACGTTCAAATTTACAATTTAGCCAAAAATAAAAATACACACACGAAGCAAAAAACTAAAAAAAAAAAAGTTAAAAATTATTTATATATAATACATATATATACCTATATATAGGATTTAAACGAGTACAAGACAAAAATTAACCCCTTATGACGAGAAAGCACAGCAAGAATTAATCAAGAATAGAACTGAATTGAACCAGAACTGAACTAGAACAGAAGTAGAACTGATCTAAAACAGAACCAACACGAACTAGAGCGAAACTAGTAAATAAATGACTGAATTGAAAAAGAACTGAACTAGAACTAAACTTAATCTGAACTGGATTTCAACTGAGACCTTAGTTCTAAGGTAAAACTGAGATGGATTTCAACTGGAACCGAACTAGAATTAAGCTTAAACTGAACTGGATTTCAACCAGAACCAAACTACATATGACTTAAATAGAACTGAACTAAAATTAATATTATATATATGTTTTCATCTAACTCCCATTAGCGCGCATAGGGCGCCAACTAGAATTAGAATAATACTAAATTATAACTAGACTAGAACTAAACTATACCTATACTAATATTTATCTATTAGTAAACTAAACCTGAATTAGAATTAGACTTTGTGGCATCCATTATTACTAAAGATATGTAAAGAAGAAACGTTGCCATCATCTTGGAATAAAGGGATAAGGGTGAAAATCCCCAAAAAAAGGTAATTTCAATGATTGCAAGAATTATCGTGGCATGTCATTACTACCTATTCTCAGTAAGATCCTAAGTAAAAGAACACTCTTCCACATTTTAGTTGCAATTATGCAGACTTGTCGCTAAAATCATTTCTGATTTCGTGAGAATCGTTGTTGCATCGACCTCATTAACACAGTTAAAATCATATCACTGTGGTAATTAAAAAAAACACAAGCCGGGGACTTAGCGTTTTAACCTAATTCGGGTACGCTGAATGCTGAATACAGTGGTGCTAACTGTTTTAGCGCCTACGACGCCCCTAGACGGGCCAAGAAACTTCCTGTGGTGTACATTGGTAATGAGGGGGATACCTCCCAAAATTATAAATTTATTGAAGACCATGTACACTGAAGACGTAGAATATGCAAATGACATAAAGAGCTGCACAAGCAGAAAAATCGCTTAAAAACAATCCCATTAAATTTAAAATAGTCTCATTATAAAATAAATAAATATATTTAAGACTAGAGCAAAACTGCAATATAACAATGTTCGAATGAAATAAAACTGAATCAGAAAAAATATTAAATAGAATATTAAAACTGAAATAGAACATTCAAAATATGTTTGAATGTTTTGATTGTTAACATTATTTGCATAGAGAGAAACATTTGGGGTTTTTTGTGAATATCGTCATATTTTTTTCTACCTATGCTAATCCCGCGAAGCTCTACGCTTGTCTGCAGGAAAGAAACCAGAGTCTCTGGCGGGAATCAAACCCACAACCCCGGAGCTGATTGACTAGCTCACTAATATCTAGCCTACTGGGAAGCCTACAAGAAAGTGTTTTCTCTTTAAACTGCCTTAAATTTAATTAATTATTTACATTGCTATTTAATAACGGGTGGTTAAATTTTAGAGGCCGATGTTGAATGTGAACCACATCTAAACGTCAAATTTTTTTCTGCATTTTATTTCACATTTCTCAATTTCACACTAACTCAATTTAAATAATGGAAAGATACACAATCGAGTAACGCCTTAAAGTTATTCAGGCTTATAATGAAAGTGGGCGTTCAAATCAAAATGCATATCGTGGAAAATCATCTTCAGTGATGAGCCACATTTTCACCTCAACGGATTCGTCAATAAGCAGAATTGCCGCATTTGGGCGAATGGTAATGCAAGAGGAATTGTCGAAAAACCAATGGACCCAAAAAGAGTGACTGTTTGGTGCGGTTTATGGGCTGGCGGCATCATCGGGCCGTATTTTTTCCAAAATGAGGCCGGTCAGGCAGTTACTCGCTATCGTGAGATGATAACGAACTTTTCATGGCCCGAATTGGAAGATATGGATGTGGACGATATGTGGTTTCAACAGAACGTTGCCATTTGCCACACAGCTAACGAAACAATGGCTCTTTTGCGCGACAAATTCAATGGCCGTGTTGTCTCACGTCGTGGCGATATTAATTGGTCGCCAAGATCATGTGATTTGACACCGTTGGACTTCTTTCTTTAGGGTTATTTGAAAGAAAAGGTGCACGTCGATAAGCCAGCAACAATTCAAGAGCTAAAGGATGAGATAATTCGGCACATTAACGGCATAGAACCTCAATTATGCCAGCGTCATCGAAACGTTGGACCATCGGATGGAGGTGTGCCGCCGAGGTCGCGGCGGCCATTTGGACCATATTTTGTTTCATACATAATTGAACCATACCAATTTTATCCTAATAAAAAGACATGACAATAATTTCCTAAATAATTTGTGTTTTATTCAAAATCAACATCGCCCCTTAAAATTTAACCACCCTTTATTTTCCTAAGTTTTTTGTATGTGTTCTATTGTACTCGATGCTTTTGATATGATTTTCCGTTTCTTTGATTCATTGTCGTTTTTTTTTCATCTTTTTGTTGATATTCTACTTGTTTTAAAAACACAGGCACTAACAAAACAGTACAGATATTTTTTCGAACGATGCTTGATTTTTTTTAGCGAGTCATTTTTGTTTTTTTTCCGAATACATTATTTTCTTATACTACTCCCGCAACGCTTTAGGCTGGTCCGCAGAACATATTACTTTTAAAACTTTTTGCTTAGCTCTCTAATGTTAACTTAATCAAAAATTAAATGATATTCAGGAAAATTATGCAGCTTTAAACAAAAATGCCCCACTAGCTGGGCTAGACATTAATAAAGCTAAGAATTAATTTATTAAAGGCGAATATTGTACCATGCAACAAACTGTTTTCAATGTTGAACATAACATTATTGAAAGTGTGGACAACTTCAGCTATTTTAACAGCTTTATCAGTAAAAAGATTCAGCTGCACGTTAGCAGACTATAGCATTTTCAGTTTAAATAAAACCTTTTCCAAATTAAACGAAACCTTTTTGAAATTAAACGAAACCTTTTTTAAACTAACGGAACCTTTTTTCAAATTAAGCGGAACTTTATTCAAAATAAACGAAACTTTATTTATTTTGAATAAAGTTTCGTTTATTTCAAAAAGGTTTCGTTTTATTTAAAAAAGGTTTTATTTAAACTGAAAATGCTGTAAATAAGGCGAATGCTAAATTTTGCATGGCAAATAATGGTTGGAGATCAAGCCAAATATCGACCAATACGAAATTGAGAATTTTTTATTCTAATGTTAAACCACTTAACTAATGGATGAAAAATTGCAAAAGTCTAGTAGGAAAGGCCTAAGACATTTCATCTGTATATAGTGGCACAGTCGTAAAAGCAACGTAGACCCGTGGACTAGAACTAATCGAAAGCCAGCACCGATAGAAATCAGATAGCGAAAATGGCATTTGATACTTATATCATATACTTCAAAGACCTTGTCAGAAAATAGCACGACAAGCCTTAAGGTGGAATCCACAAGGCAGTCGGCGAACTGGTGCTCTTGCTAAGACCTGGAGGAGAACCAGAGTGATAACGTCCAAAAAGCCAATAACAGAGTGATATACCGCAGAAAAGAAGAAGCTATATCCTCCAGTGGGAGAGAAGGAAGACAAAAGAAAAAAATAAATGAACTGGAACTACACTAAGACTGAGTTTGAACTATATAAAAAATGAACTGGAACTAAAGCCAAAGCAATTAACAACTAAAGCGATTGAACGATTGAATATTTTCTCTTCTTGAGCCTGTTTCGTTTCTTACTGGGTTAATATTTTATTGCTTGTACTTTAAATTTATCATTATTTTATATTTTATGCCGGAAAATTAAATAAATAAATAGAAACATGAAATACACACAACATTCAACAAAAAAAAAAAAAAAAAGATTGTATAAGAGAAATGAAAACACTAGCAGCACAAGAAATATAAAATGTTGGGCAAAAGGCCAAAGATTTTGTTCGATTAAAAAAAAAAATACTTTCTTTAAAAAAATTTAAAAACTTTAAGGGATCAAAATAAAACGATATAAATTTTCAAAAATAATGATCGAATTAATTTTAATAGATTATTACAAAACCAAATTTAAAGTTTTTTAAACAAATTTAAATATAATCTTTTATAAATTCACACATATTTAACACATTTTTCTTTTATTTTAAACAATTATTTTGATTGTTCTAAATTTTGTGGATATTTTTACACCGAAAGAATTTTTTGTCATCTCAACAAATAAAAACAAACAAACAATTAATACACTTAAATAAAGATGCGACTGATTAGTTGTCGAAAAATTTACTTTTCAGAATGTGTGTTTCTGTCTGTCTCTCTGTCTGTCTAAATTAAGTTACAATTTTAACCGTTTGCGGTCTTTAATAAATAAACATGATCGTTTTTTTTTCTTTTTTTAATGTTCGATTTTTAAATATTTACATAAACTCGACACGACACTTAAAAATAAAACTGAAGAAAACTGAAGAAAAAGCGAAACAAAACTAAAAATCTAAACGTATTTTAAAGTAGCTGTGTTTAGCTGTTGTAGCGAGATTGGAGACTAATGGCGTTGAATAATTTTGTGGCACCTAAAAGCCACCACATTTAAAAATATAAAATAAAATTAAAAAAAAAAACACACAGCCAACAACAACAGTTCTAAAAACATATAAAAAGTTTAGCAACAACATTTAATAAAATAAGAAAAAATAAAATAAAAACAAAAAATGCGTTAAAAATTGTTCACAACAAACTACAAAATACTCAACAAGATCAGCCTTAGAGGAACAAAAAAATTGCCAGCAACAAAATACATTATTACCACAATCTCTTAAAGAAAATTCTACAAAAGAGAAATTAAAAAAAAACAAGAGAAATTAGCCACGAACTAACCTATTGTTTTCTCAAGAGAGAAAAAGAGCGCGAAATCTTTTAAAAAGAAGTGTTAAAAGAAATTTTTAACGACCACATCAAAAATTAAGGTTTTTAGATTTTGTGATCAGCTTGTAACTGGAACTACACATAGCAAAACAAGGGCTGAACTATAATCAAACTAAAACTGATATGCAGGGTGGCGCACAAGTAACGTTCTGATTTAATAAGTAAATAATAATTTTATTTTGTTGGTTTAGAATTAACCTTGAAAAAAACTTGGGAAATTTATGAAAGAAAAAACTCTTAAAAATTTCCACCAGTTAAAGCATTAATCAAAAATAAATGGGAAATGAGAAATTAGCACGTTATAGATAAATCTACTTAATAATAAACTTTGTATTCCCGATAATAACTTATTATAAAAAAAAATAAAATTAGTTTTAATTAAAAATTTAATCAATTTAATTAAATGTTTAATCAAGTAAATTTAACGTTTAATCGAGTGAATTAAACGTTTAATCAAGTGAATCAAACGTTTAATTAAGTTAATTCAAGTTAATTAAACGTTTAATTGATACAGGGCCAGCTCGCTAATCCGAAGGTGGTTAATCCGAATTATCCAGTAATCCAAATTGAATTTATGACGTATTACATACTCTATAGTCCGCATTGATTGCAAGCTCGCTAAACCGAATTTTTATTTTTCTGCTTTTTATACCCTTCGCCGAAGGTAAAAGGGCATATATAACTTAATAATTCCGTTTCTAATTTCTACAATATTGATCTAAGATCCTATATAGTATATATATTCTGGCTCCTTATGAAAAGGGAAGCTCAAATCCGGCTGTCCGTCCGCCTGTTGAAATTAACTCAGACTTTCTGAAAGAAAACTTAGTGTAAAGCCAGACTAAAGACTGTAAAATGGATGTAATAAAACAGTACTAACGGATCAAATATAACTCTTAAAAATATTCCTTGTGCTAAAGAAAAATCGTATTTTATATGATGATCAGCTAAGGAAAGACACTTACTGCCAATCAAATAAATGAAAGTGTTTCTAAGAATCTAAAATAAAATGTGAAATTATATTAAAACGTTTTTAAATTTGTACAAAATTTGTCGTTTGAAAAATCGTCAAATTTACCATTTTTGTACACAAAAATCGTCAAAACTGGCATCCGTGGATTGAATATGGATAAGTTAAGTATTTCGCAATTGAATAATCGTACTTAAATCAATATTTCTGTAGTTGATTCAAGAAACTACGTACTCACTGTGCTATTGATACTGCTTCGGATTGATTTGAGTACGGATAGGTTGATTTCTAATAATATTTAAAAAAAACTTTTATTTTGTCATTCTTGATTAATAAAAATAAAATAAATTTGTTTTGGAATCCTGGCTTGTGTTTTATTTTCAAACAAAGTGAATTATAATACATAATTACAGCACATCCAGTAATCCGAATATCTCGTTAATCAGAATCAGGGTCTGCAATCATTAATTCGGATTAGCGAGCTGGCACTGTACTACATACAAATTTGTGTGCGGATTTGTTTTCTTTGTGGTTACCTAAAGGGTTAGGTGTATCAAAAAAAGCCAAGAACGAACCATTTAATAGCTTATGGCGAATATCCGAGAAGAAATGAGGGCACTGGGACCTGAAATTCTAAAGAAAGTTATAGGAAATGTTCTGGAAAGCGCACGCCAGGTCGATGCAAACAATGGGCACATTTTGAAAGATATTCACCCTTATCGTGATTGGCGAATTTAAAATACGCCTGCGACTGTTTGGTAACAGATTAAAGGAATTAAGTTCACGTTCTCTTTAATCTATTGCCAAACAGTCTCAGGCGTATATTAAGTTCGCAAACCACGAAAAGGTTTATTATCTTCGAAACATTAGGTTAACACATTCGAAACTGTAATCTAAATTTTAATAAATGCTAAAGTGAACTAAAATCAGAAAGAAAAAAGTAATTGATTAATAAATTATAAGCCACCCTGTAAAACTGAAATAGACCTGAACTAGAACTGAAATAGACCTTACTAAGAACTAAACTAGATTTGAACTGGAAGTAAACATTTTTTTTTTTTTTCTGATGGAGGGTATTTAAAATTCGGCGTTTACCTAAATTTATTGCTGTTATTGGTATTAATGCGTGCGCATGTTAAATAAATTAAGTTGAAAGTAGTATGACTTAAGTTAAGTTATTATCTATTATAATTATCTGTATTTAATTTTAATTAGTACTAGGAAGTTCCTCATTTTTATCAATTGCCTTAAAAACAAGAAGAAAAATGAAAGTTAAGATGTAACTATTGTCCGACTTCTTTGAAATTCCCAAGAAATTAATTGAGTTAATTTTGAAGTGTTATAAAAATAAATTAATTATATTATGTTTGCTTTTTTTATTAAAGCTAATGGTAATTAAAATTGACCAAGAAAGAAAAAAACTAATAAAAAAAAGAAAAGAAAAAATTTAATAAGCGTTTGCCATAATAGACAAATTTTATAATATGAAACAGCATTAAAACTAGTCAGCCTAAGAGATGTGCTTTAATTTTTGAAAATATATTTAATTAAATCTAGTATCTAATTAATAGATTTTGCTTGACTGAAATTATCAGTTTGCTTGTTTATCATTTTAGTCTAATTATTACTTTTTTTTAGTATGTAGTATAGCAATTTTAAATTTTAAAGGGTTTTTTGAAAATATTTTTGTTCTAATAAAATCATCGCTTCTCCTCGGTTATACTTTTTTTAAGGTTTGAATGCCTAAATACTACTTACGTCATAGATCGGAAGTAAACTTAGGCCCTAATCATGTAAAACGCAACGCAACGCCAACAAATAACATTGAAAGCACAAACAATGCTAAAAATATTTTGTAATTTTGTTGTTGCTTTCTACAGAAATTCATGTACCGTTTTAAAATTTGCAACGCCACAAGCAATGGAGCGTTTGAAATTTTAGAACGCATTTGAATTTCTGTAGGAGGCAACAACAAAATTACAAAGTATTTATGACATTGTTTAAGCTTTCAATGTTATTCTTTGGCGTTGCGTTGTGTTTTACATGATTAGGGCCTTAAGCTTTTTTATTCCAAATTTAATTGCACATTGAAGAAAAAAAATAAAAAGAACGCTATTTGCTATAACTTCCTATGCCCCAGCGACAAATATGGTCCATTGTGACGCCTTAATTAGTGAAAGAAATCTAGTACGAAAGAGCAGGAGAAGTAAAGAGTGAAAGCACAGCAAAAGAAGATAGTGGAGATTAAGAATCGGAGAGAACAAGCAGAAACAACCCTACATGTTCCCAGTAACTACCCTTCTGCGGCGCAACCAGGTCATTCCGATAACGAATCCCGTCAGATTCTCGAGCCTACAGCCCGAGACATCTACCAATTCGTGCAGAAATCTGCTGTTCTGTAGCCTGGGACAGTGGCACAGAAAGTGCTCAACTGCCTCCAACTCCGCTGGGTCCTCACACAACCTACATATGTCCGATAAGCCGGACCCCATTCTCACCGCAATTCTGCCTATCATACAGTGGCCCGTGATAATACTATCATGGTTCTGACGCAGGCCCTACTCTTACCCAGCAGGGCTTCCGAATTTGTCCTACTAAGCATCGACCACAGCGTGCGCGATACTCGGCAGTCCGTTCGGCCCCGCCAAACCCGATTTGTCCCTCTTATAACCCATTCCCTTATTCTTCCAAAGTAGAAGCCCACCTGCAAACTATCAGGATTCTCCATTTCCGAGCCCAGTCTCGTCAACTCATTAGCTATCTCGTTGCCGGTGATGTTGCAGTGACCCGGTACCCAGCAGAGCCTCACAACATAATTCCCTAAGATTTATCTTAGAGCCCTCCTGCAATCGTCCACTAGCCTGGAGTTTACATAACAGCCCATCAAGGTCCTAAGAGCCGCCTGGCTGTCCACATATATAGTGACCACCGAGCCCTTGGCAATGTTAGCCCCTACCAATTCCACGGCGATGAGAACCCCCAGAACCTCCGCCTGAAATACACTGCAGTCGTCGGGAAGTCTATATCACCTTCTAATGTCCAGATCTTCAATGTAGACCCCTGCACCCGTGCCCTTTATCTTTGAGCCATCAGTGAAAATAGCAAATCCTCTATACAATCTGCACTGACCAGCTCTCCCTAGAAGGCAATACCACCTCTGGCAAACGCTCAAAATCGACCCTAGTGCACAAATAATCCGTAGAGCCGGGTGAGCCTAATTTCACCCAAGATCCGCGAATGACCCGTGAAATTTCCCAACGGTCCTTACTCCCTCAGCCTAAGAATGCTCCTGGCTGCCATTCCCATCCCATACTGCTTTATGGGCAGAAGATGTAGAATAACATCTCACCACACCTGCCATGCCGTTCGAAGCACACCTCTGAGTCTTAGACAGAAGGTCCCTCTGCCTAGTCAACCTCAATGCCGCCCACCAAACACAGCATCCATACGTAATAATGGGTCTAACAGCCGAAGTGTACAGACATCCCACGACTGACGGCCGGAGTCCCCCAAATCCTAACTATCGACGATCTGCAAGCATAGTAGGCATTGAGACCCCTCTGTAACTTCCTAAGAATCGTACCATATAATTGAAACTTGGTCCTTGGGTACTTTTTAGCATGGATATTAAAAAAGTGCTTAAAATTTCGCACTTCTTGCTTTTTGCCACAGATAAATTGAACCAAAATATAAGTTCTTAATATCATTTAATATAGTTCGTCAATATGTATTTGTTTGCATAGTTTTTAGTTTTTTTATCATTTAGCATTCACAATTTTTAAATATTGTAAACTAAAAATTGGCACCGATTTATTAGGAATGACTTGTTATATAACAAAATAATGACTTTATGGGTCTTAAACTTTAGGTTATTAAATGGAGACTGCAGGAAAAATATAAATCTGTATTAATCTTGCATTTTAGAGAAGTTACACTAGAATGTACGAAAATAAAACGGATTTCTCTTATAATAATAACAATATGATAAGTTTTTATTACCTCAATAAGGTTATATTATTATGTTTCTTTAAAATATATTAAATTTCAGCAACTTCAGATTTCAGCCGATTTATTAAAAATGATATCCAATAAGTCGAAGAGCGGTAAAGATTAGAAAAATGTTAGGATCCTTTAAAACTATAAAACAAAAAGATAAACTGCCTGTTCAACAATTTCTAACGTAAACGCTCGTTTAGAACTTTATCTTAAAATTTTTTTTAAAATTGAGTGTTTTTCATTTCTATGCGAACGTTAATATTCGAATGGTTGAACAGGCAGTTATTGTTTTTTGCTTAAATATTTAAAATAATTTTTAAGCGAAAATAAACCATTTCCACAAAAAAAAAACCAAAATGTTGTCCTGTTCTAAATTAAAAAAGGAATTTAAAATTAAAATGACAATAATGAAAAAAATTGTTTGAACCGAAGGGAAACAAAGTTGGCTGATTAATTTAAATGATGATCATGAGGGTCATTAGTAGATGAACCGCCAATGCCTGATACAACACGATGGTCATCCTCAAAAAAGTGTGATTTGGTACCACAGGAGGACCCGAGTTACCAGCACTACCACCACTAGAAGATCCAACAGGACCGGAATTAGAGTCATAAGCAGAGCCACCTCTCATTATTGAACCACCAGCTTGCTGTTGATGATGTTGTTGTTGTTGCTGCTGATAGTGATAGTCCTGAGCTTTTATCTTAAATATTTGCATGTATTTGCGGGGGCTTTTTGCCTGGGAGATGCGTATTATATTGCGACCGTCTTCCAGAGTGGTTGACCTACCACCTTGATTGGTGGGCGTGCCAGGATTTGAATTTGTATTCAATTCCTGCTGTTGGGAAGAGGGTGGGCCGCCTTAAGGACCAGCAGCTGCGGCGGCACCAGCAGCTTCTGCCTCTTTTTGCACTCACCTACTCATTTTCCACACATCTGTGGCAATAATTGCCTGCGGATCCTGCATGTAGGGCATGAAGTTATTAGGGTGTGGAGGCGGTGCTCGTAAATGCATTGGCTTGTGGTAATCATTTGATATAATTTTATCAGTTAATTCACCAAAAGTTATATTTTTCGTGCGCATTTGTGATGACTGGGACGGTAGTGGTGGGGCTTGAGATGGGGGCATGCCACTGGGTCCCCACGCGAATTGCGTATTGACGTGGGCTCGTGGTGACCTCCGCCGCTGGACGAAGATGACGATGAAGCCACGGTACTGCGGTCATTGTCTAAATCAACATTTATAATATTAGGTGAAGATGCTTGTAGAGAAGATATTGTGGCGTTTGTGGGATGATGCGGTGTCCCAATATCTCGAGAGTTGTACTTTTCAAAAAGAACACAATTAAAATTAATGCAAAATAAAATTAATTTAAAATAAAAAGTCGTCTTACAAATCCTGTTCTCGATAATTCCCGATTGACACTCATGGCCATGGGCTCTGTGCTGGTTTGACTTATTTGATGTTTGATTAAAGCATCGATCAGGGTTTGGGCGGAAAACGATATTCGGTCCAACCAGCATTCCATAAGAAAGGCATCGAATTCTTTTCAGAATATATGACCCTTGTACGGGCACATTCAAGTGGCCTTTCATGTGAGATTCCACTGCATTTTGTTGCCAATAGACTGTCTTAAAAGTTTCCTCCTATTTTACTTTACTTTCAATTTGAATTTTTCTATTATTTCAATTTAATTTAATAAACCATAAAGTATTAATACCAACAAAATAGCATTCCACACCCGATTAGCAAAAATTTTCAAAAGCAAAAAAAAAATTAAACTAAAAATAGCCGAATTACCCATCTTCTATACAACTTATAAAAGAAAAACATACAATACTAAAGCAATCCACTCAAATAAAAACTTAAAATAAATATTTTTAGAAAGATTTGTGCGTTTTTTTTACGTTTCATGTTAAACAAAACTCTTTAAAATTTCAGACATCAACCAAAAGAACAAGTTGAGAAACCAAAAAATAACAAAGAAAGATTAAAAATTGCATGTCTTTAAACATTTTGAAAAGTGACAAATCTGGGGGTCCTTAAAAGACGAAAACAAAAGAGTCTGTTAAAAAAAAAAAAATTTTCCATTTTAAATGTAGAAACGCGCATACATTTTTACAAAAGCTAAAAATAGTTTGATTTATGTTAAGTGTAAAGAAACAATAAGTTTGAAAAAAATTGGAGATTCTTTTTACGTATTTCTTATGTTTAATAGTATTTTAACTTAAATTATAGGGTTAATTTGCTTTTAAATATATAGCCAAATTAATAATTTTACAATTTGAAAGTAAGTTTTGCTGAAAAACTTTAAAATGAAATAATCACCGATTTGTTAGGAATATGGTATTAGTAAAGCAATATATATATTTATGGGTCTCAAAATTTAGCTTTTGCCCTAAGGAATGCAAAATAAATATAAACTCAACCAACATTTTAATTTTTTTTTTTTTGGAAAATTTTCAAAATAAATATAAAGAATCTGGGAATTATTTATTTTCATAAGCTAATTTATTATATTCACAATTTTCGAATCTATTCTATGAGCTAAATTTCAGTTATGTATTTTATAAAGCTTTTTGTAATAGTTCCGTTCCTATAATTTTTAAGAATGACTTTATACACTACCAGAATAAATTCGAAAAAATAAAAAATGTTATATTAATATAAAGTTTTGTATTTTAATCAGGCTTAAGTTCATCAAATTTAATTTTCATTAAATTACTTTTAATGAAGAAAGGAAAATAAAGGGTGAGTGTTATAAACGGCAAATATTTCTGAAAAAATAGTGTGGTAACTATCGAAACGTGTCAACTCAACCTGTCCGTGGATTCAATCCCAGCTTCAGCCAAGAATGGAAAATTATCCATACATTTGTATTCATTTCATGTTATAAATTCCTTTCTTTATTAAAAATAATTTAATGAAAATTAAATTTAATGAAATAAAGCCTGATTTAAATATAAACATTTGTATTAAAACCATAAGCAGTTCCCATAAATTAAACACAATACTAACGGGTGGTTACATTTTAAGGGCCGATGTTGAATGTGAACCACACCTAAACGTCAATTTTTTTTCTGCATTTTATTTGACATTTCTAAATTTCAGACTAACTCAATTTGAACCATGGGAAGATACACAATCGAGCAACGCGTTAAAGGTATTCAGGCTTATTATGAAAATGGGCGTTCAAATCATAATGCATATCGTGAAAATCACCTTCAGTGATAAGGCTCATTTTCACCTCAACGGATTCGTTAATAAGCAGAATTGCCGCATTTGGGCGAATGATAATCCAAGAGTGACGAAAAACCAATGCACACACAAAGAGTCCGGTCTGGTCAGGCAGTTACTGTGAATGGTGTTCGCTATCGTGAGATGATAATAAACTTTTTATGGCTCGAATCGGAAGATACACACATCTAACGAAACAATGGCTCTTTTGCGCGACAACTTCAATGGCCGTGTTATCTCACGTGGTGGCGATGTCAATTGGCCGCCAAGATCATGTGATTTGACACCGTTGGACTTCTTTCTTTGGGTTATTGAAGGCAAATTTGTACGTCGATAAGCAAGCAACAAGAGCTAAATGATGAGATAATTGGGCATATTAACGGAATAAAACCTCAATTATGCCTCAGCGTCATCGAAAATTTGGACCATCGGATGGAGGTGTGCCGCGACCTCGGCAACGGAAAGCTAAGGTAAAATGTAACAAGAAGATACAAGATAATAGTCTGGTAGTGTATAAAGTCATTCCTTAAAATTTAAGGAATAGAACTATTACAAAAAGCTTTATAAAATACATAACTGAAATTTAGCTCAAAGAATAAATTAGAAAAATAAAAAATGTTGAATTTAATTAAAAAAAAAAATTCTTAATCGGTTAACCGATCAATATCAAAACTAACCGATTATTAACCGATTAAAGCAAACGCTCGATTAATTAGTCGAGCGATTAACCGATTAAATCAAACGCCCGATTAAATTAATACCCTACTATGTACCATATTCGTTGATTCCTTTATTATATGAAACAATTACATTATTTTTCTATTAATTTTATGCTCTGGTTTTTAATGTGCTTTTTCTCTTAGTTGTTGTGCAAAAAATAAGCAAAGAAAATGAAATTAAAAAAAAGTATCGTCGTATCGACAGCAAATTATTGCCGATACCGATATATCAAAAAATCTGAAGTATCGCCGATATATCGGTATTCGTTACTTCCCTAATACATACTGTCGGACTTTGGAAGAAATTTAGTAAAAAAAAAAATTCAATAATATTTACTTCAAATCGTTTTAAAATTTCGCTTCTTTGTAGAATCCTGTTTTTATTTCACTCTTTTTATCTCTAACAGCCATACCTGAACAAGAGCGGAACGCGTTTTCTAGCTGTCAAAAATCCTCATGCCCATACAATTTGTATGAAGCATCCCTAAATAGCGCAGCGTCAACGCTTTGCAATTGGAAAATCCGATTTTCACAGCGCGTTAAAATAAACTGGCTGCGATATTTGTTGTTTTGACAACCCTGTTCTTGTTGTTTGATAATAAATAATGGCAAATTAGCTATTTTTAGGTGAAACTAGCGGTTTTAATTCAATTTCTTATGTCTTTTATGAGAGTTTTAATCGGAACGAAAGTTAACACTACTGTTTATGGCACAACGCTGACGGTCTTATTTAGGTATGGCATATCAGCGTAAAAGCTACTCTGAAGAAAACATTAAGAAAACGTTCCGACTTCCGCTCTTGTTTAGGTACGGCTGTAAGGGTGTGTGTGAAACGGTAGCAAAGTTCTATGGTGATATAAAATTTATATATGGTAGAAAAATTTCATGTTTGTGCTGTGTGAAACGATAACGTTTTTGACAATGTAAAATTTTGACATAAAGAAAAGAACAATTTCTTGCTGACATTTCTCAGCAGAAGTCGAGGTCGCCAAATTTTTTGGTGGCGGCGGTTCAAAAAGTAGCCGGTAGTGGATGACCTGAGAAAAGAATTAGTTATTCAAAATGAAAAAAATATCTATTACAATTAGTTATTATTTGAAATATACATATGTATTAGTTATTAATATAAATATATTTTAACCCGACTTCAAAAAAGAAGGAGGGTTTCAATTCGGTTGTATGTTGCTTTTTTAATGTTTGTAACCGCATAACTCCGGGCGTGTCAACAGCTTGTAATTACAAAACATTTTGGAAATCAGACGGACAATTTGTCTTTCCGGAAATTTTATTTTTGAGCTGCTTCATAACTTATAAACCAATTTTCAGAATTCGCGCTTTCTTTTAATATGATTTGCTAGCAGGTTACAAGTTGGAACAAATTTTAAGGAATTTTTGGAGGTTGCACATTTGGCTTTTTCAATATTTTTGCATTTTTTTGTTTTTTTTTTAATTTTTGAAGTTTTTCAGCGATTTTTTTATTCTCTGTTGATTTGGAACCCATGAACAGATAATTTTATGCTTTTATAAACTTTAAAGAAATTTCTCAATTTTATAAAAACGTTTCAAACCTTCGCGAATTGCGCGTTTTAGGTAACATAAATCCCAATAAGCTGATTATGGGGTTAATGATCTAATGATTACCTCTCAAATATATTTCCATGTTATTGTGATTGGTTTTTTCCAATTACAGTTACATAAGTTTGTATCTTGGAAATATAGCAAAATGCTGTTAATGTAAATGTAATTAGCGTTCTGTAGTCTATTAATGAATTTTAAATTTATTTAAAAGAAAGGTATTTTGCTTTTATTAGACACTGATGTCAATATGCATAGATTATAATAAAAACATGTTGCTAATAAAATAAATTAAATATGTAACTATTTTGATCTTATAATAGCTTACAAAAATATGAAACACGGATAAAAAGAAAACTTTGACTAAAAAAATGATTGTAAATATGCCTTTCGAACCGGCGGCGACTTCAACGTAAAATTTAAATTCGGCGGCGGCTAAGAGGCGACTTTGAGCTGAACGACCTGGGAGTATGTCTGATAATTGTGTGTTTGTCAAAAATTTCTACGCTAATGTCAAAATTTATACTAGCCCCCTGTGCTAGTGAAATTTTATTCACCTCAACAGTGTCAAATTTTTACTTTCATGAGTACTTTGCTACCGTTTCACACCCGCCCTAAGTAAAAATCTTTTATATCCCCTACAGTCTTTTTTTTTTTTTTTTTCTTTATCAAAATTCGATATCGATATCAAAATTCAGCAAATCAGTAGTGGATTACATTAAAAACATAAATAAAAGTGTTTGCATTAAGCAAATCAACAAACATTACAAAAAGTGTATTTACAATACAAAATTCATACAATATTTCCTTTTATGTAAATTTTTTTTACAGATTTCTACAAAGATTCAATTAAATGTTATAAATAAATTAAATTTTACTCAAAGTAAATCACATACACATTGTTTTCTTTTCATTGCGATAAAAAAAACAAGTGCCATGTGAATCACCTGTTTTTTCGTATCAGATAAATACAATTAAACTATTTGTGAGTTGGGGGAAAAATAAATTAACAACTGAATTTCAATTACACTTTTTGTGGATATTTTGCTGTGTTGTCTCTTAAGTAGGTCGATTGTTTGGTTTGTTGATGTGGGACTTGAATATTTTGTCTGAAATCTATTTTGAGAAAAGGTGTAGAGTTATTGAAAAAATGTCGAAAATGCGGAAGACATTTATTACATTTTTTGTTGAAGTTTTCACTCAAACAAAATCTGTAATTGAAGTGGGTGCTTTTAGGCGGTCTAAAAAAATCGGAATGAAAAGTATTTGAATTGTTTGTAGTTGCATGTACATATGTATGTTTTTTTTGGCACAACTTTTGTAATTAATGATAGGCAGGCTTCTGGCATGAGTAAAATAGAAACTAAATATGGGTTAATAGGTGTTTTGGCATGAATTTTACAAAATAGTAAATTAAAAAAAAAAAGTAATTTGAAGTGAAAAAAATTGTAAAATTTTTTTTTTGTTAAGCCCAAACATTTTTCAAGTAGTTGATTTACAAAAAATTATAATTGCACACATATAAATGTTTATTTTTTTTTTTTTTTTAACAATAAAGTAAACAAAAAAGGCAACAACTTTAAATAAATTAAAAAATTAATAATTCTTTCAAGTCTTTACATAAATTTTGTTACACAATGTAACTTTTTTTTAAAATTATTTTTGACTTTAAAAATCGTACAAAAAGATTTCTTGAGTTTTGTGAATCATGAAAAAAAAATTTTGTATTAATTTGAATTAAGCAATTATTTTATTTGTGATTTAATGACTTTTCACTGTAGTAATTTTTTTTTTTTTTTTTTTCATTAAAAAAAAAATCATTTATCTTCCTAACAAAACATTTTTTGGCATTTTCGTTTGACAGATTTGAATAAGAAAATTTTAATTCCGTTAAGTTCAGTTGTGCTAGTACTAGTTTCAAGGCAAACACTTTTCAAAAGAAAAAGTATAATTTGAAAAGATGTTTTCCTTAAAAAAAAAAAAAAAAAAACAAAAATATAGTGTAAAAACCAAAATAAGTTTGGGAAAATTTTGTAATCTGTAAAGATTTACAAAAAAAAAAATTTAAAAAATCTTTAAAATAAGGCTTTTTATTTATTTTTTTTTTTTCAAAACTGGTAGTCATCCTTGAGCACACGTCGAAGGAATTAAAATTTACATGAAAACAAAAACAAATTTACAAAAATAATACAAAATTTACTTTTTTTTAAACAGACACGTTAATTCGATTTTAGTAGTGTACACTCATAGAAAAATGTATCTTCGCATCGATGACGCCCTAACACCAGAATTGTGACATCATTGTGACAGAATTAAAACAAAACATTTTCACAAAATTATTTTAACCGATTTGTTAGGAATATGTTTTATTTACATCAAAACACTTTTGTACTATTTTGAGTCAAAATTTTTTTTTTTCTTAATATTAAAATTTTAAACCGATATATTAAGAATGACTAATATATAACCAAAAATATACTATTTTTTTATATTTAACTCCGTATAAAATATATTTCGAAATTTTTTTTTTTAAGTCAAAAATATGAGTTATTAAGATTTTGTTACCGATTTATTAAGAATTACTTATTTAAACCAATTTTATAATTTCTTGTTGAGATTTTATAAAAAATTTGAAAATTTTCGTATTACAAAATGTTTGTTTTTTATATTACTAAATTATTTTAAGATTTCAATTTCGTCCGATTAATTAAGAACGACTTTTGATTTATAAAATTATAAATTTTTCCCTGTTATAAAATTAGGAACATATTTTAATAAATATAATTAAGTTATATAATTTAGTTTAGATTTATTAGGAATGAGAACGTATAACATTCCTATTTTTGTGAAATAAAAACGCGAGATATATACAGTTTCTTCTTCATACTTTTTTTTTGATTAAATTCAAATCATGTTAGTATTCTAATAATTTAATTTTACCCGATTTATTAAGAATAAGTTTTTTTTAACTAGAAATAAGGGTTGGTACAACCAAAACACAACAATTATGTGTGAAACAACATATCGGCCAAAAGCTCACCACGGCTTCGTTGGCATACGTCTATCCAATGGTCAATATTTTCAATGACTCTGAGACATAATTGAGGTTCAATGTCGTTAATGTGCTGAATTATCTCAACTTTTATCTTTCGAATTGTTCTTGGCTTATTGACGTACACTATTTCTTTTAAATATCCCCAAAGAAAGGAGTCCAACGGTGTCAAATTACATGATCGTGGCGGCCAATTAACATCGCCACGACGTGAGATAACACGGCCATTGAATTTCTCGCGCAAAAGAGCCATTGTTTCGTTGGTTGTATGGCAATTTGCAGCATCCTGTTGGAACCGCAAATCATCCAAGTCCAAGTCCTCAAATTCTGACCACAAGAAGTCCGTGAGCATCTCGCGTAGCGAGCACCAATCACGGTAACTTCTCGGCTCACCTCATTTTCGAAGAAGAGCCGTACTTCTTCGTAAATGACGTTGCCAGCACATAAATCGCACCAAACAGTCACTTCTTGTAGATGCATCGGCTTTTCAACAATCACTCGTGGCTTCTCATTTGCCCAATTATCCCAATGAAAAAATCACGAAATGCACAAATTGCATTTTGACGTGTTAGCCCATTTTCGTAAATGGGTGCAACAATCTTAGCGCGCTGCTCAATTGTATACCTCTCCAATGAATTTGTCAAACAATGAAACAAAGAAATGTCAAATTAAGTTGAACAAAACACTTGACGTTAAGGAGTGCCTCACAATTAACATCGTGCATTATGGTTGGACCACCTTTTATATTGAGTGGAGTTTTATGATAATTTAGGCTCAAAATTTAAAAATTTTTACTGAAAGATTATTAACTGATTTATTAAGAATAAGATATTTATACAGAAAATCTTATTAAAACTATAGCAATATATTTTTTTATTTTTTTTTTAGAAATAAATAAATTTAAACCGATTTTCCAGAAATAATTTTAGATATCTAATCGATATCCTAATTTTAATTTCTTAACGATTTATATGGAATTAACTTTTAATACACAGAAATAAATTAAAAATTGTCTGTAATCGCCAAATTCATAGAATCAGGTAAACAATTTGTAATAAATTGTAAAAATGGAAAATTGTGATTTTTTTTTTTTTCAAATAAAATATTTTGAATTTTAATTAAAAAATTATCAACAAACTTTGCCGTTTCAAACAATGTGTTAGTTGATTTAATTAAATATTGCTCAGGTTTTGACAATTTCCAACAACAATTTTACAATTTGAAATTATTTTATTTTAAGCGAAAAAATCAATTAAGATTTTTTGTTATTTAAAGCCTATTTCCAATGTGCGAAAGAATTCTTTCGTTCGCATAACTACATTGAAAACAAAAACAAAGTCTAAAAATTTGTTTTTGTTTTCAATGTAGTTATACGAAAGAAAGAATTCTTTCGCACATCAGAAATAGGCTATTAATTAATATTTTAATTACAAATTTATTTCAAAACAACTGAAATGTTAATTAAATCAAAATTATATTTCGACTAACATGATAATTGATTAAATTATCACATTAATTAAATTGAAATACTTTTTAAACAATTTTGTTAATTGATAAAAAACTGCTGATAATGTTTTTTTTGTAATGGTAAAATCCCTTTTTATTTTTCATATTGGGTAGCTGTTAACAGTCTTAAAACATTTTCTGGAAATCTTTCAAGAATTTTTTAATGCCTTTTTTAAGGTTTCCCTGAAGATGGTCAACAATGTTGACCGAAATATTGGGAAATAAAATAATAAATTTAAAACAAAATATTTATATTTTTATTTAAATTTGTTTAAAACGTATGACCTACTGCCGAACTAAATCAACAAACTTAATAACCAAAGGTCAACTATTTACAACTTTAAACGGTTTTCGAAAAATTTATTTAAATTTTCTTTTAACGTTGTATTTTTTTTTTTTTTTTTTGCACTGATTTATTTAAATTCATTTATATAGATATAAATTTGAAATTTTTATTGAAGGTTAATTTGTATGTAAAATTATAAAGATAAATAATTTGATTTTCTTAACGGTTTTTTAAAGGGACTCCAACATTTTTATGTTTTGAGAATTTTGTTTTCAGCCGATTTATAAGGAATAAGAATAATAAAGCAAACTCTTTCAAGATGAACTTAAAGTTAAATTTTTTGTTTAATACAATTTACTAAAAATTAAAACTTTTTATTTTTGTACGAAATTTTGAAACAAAATTTACATGCAGAAAAGTTCTGGAAGTCGAAAACGCAAGCGTTAGAATTTAAAAGTCTTTCTTTAATAAGATTTTTGTAGTAAAAGAAATACAAATACAAGACAATACAAAAATATTTCTCTATTAAACAGAATTCTATTAGAAAATTGTAAAAAAAATTGGATTACAAGTGTATTAAAGAGAACTTCAAAATTGTTGCGTTTTCGATTTCCAGGAGAGCCCTGATAATTAAAAACAGTTTTTTTAAATTTTTTTAATTTTTGTATTATTTTATTTATTAGCGAAAATATTCATTAAATTTTGCTTTAAACTTTTAGTTTTTTAATGAAGTACAACTAGATACTGAAATTTTTAATATATCTGCATTTTGAGGTTTCAACCGATTTATAAGGAATAGCATAAATTGTAAATAATGTACAGCAATATCGGTCTTAAACTTTAGCTTAAGACCCAAAAAAGTGAAGTTAATTATAAACTTGTTACATATTAGTAATCTTTGGAAGATGATGTTATTGATGATGCTATTTGTCAGATGATACTATTTGTCAAATAATTTTGTATTACTTTTTGTTTAAATTTGTTTGTTTGTTTCTTTATATTATAAAGTGTGTCTGTTATTTAAACACGCAATCTTCTTATGTTTTGTGTTTTTAATTTTTTTTTTTTTTCTATTTTCTTTTTTTACAAACTATAACATTAATTAAGCAAAAAAATATGAAACGAAACTTAAAATTGCATGTCTATAAACTTGAACTTGTTAATGTCGCTATTAAATGTTTACATAATAAATATTTACGTTTTTTTTTTAGTTCTTTTAATAATTTAAGTGTGTAATGTCTAAAAAATGTTCACATAAACATTTCAATTAATACAACATCCTATAGTTTGTAATTTAGTTTTGAAAAAAGCACTTCAATTTAAAGTAGTACTTTTCTTTTAAGTAACTACCACACTTTTATCTTTGTTATAAAAATCGGAAGTAATTATGTATAATTTCCGTTGTCATCAACTCGTGTTAAAGTGTATAAAATCTGCATTTAATATTTTTTTTTTATTTTTTATAAAAGGTGACTTGTCGTCGTTAGCGAGAAAACAATGTATTTTTAAAGACTAAAACACAAGGGGAATTATGTTGGTACTATTACAAAAAGGCCCTCATCTTAGGGCATATTGTTGTGTAGACATAATTGAGGTTAGTTTTCACATGTTTTTGTGTTCTTTTTTTTTTTAGATAAGACAAATTTTTTAGCCAGCATTCAATTATTTTTTCTCGTTTCTTTGTTTAATTTTACATAATGGTTGCAATTACTTAAGACAAAGTTAATGTAAAACCCTAAATTTATTTAAGATTTGTCAAATTGACATGAAAACATAAAATTAAAATTCCATGTTTTTTTTACATAAACGTTGTCAAAATAAAATGTAATAATTAGAAAAAAATAAAAAGGTGGGTGAGCAAATGAAATTTGTTAAAATATGCTTAACGGCTTAAAATTTAGTTAACGTTATAAATTAAATATTATGGGTCGATTACGGATGACAACACAACTGAAGTTGAGTTACCAGCAGTGAAACTAGGCAACGTTGCTCATGTTAAAATATAAATTTTTTTTGTATATTTTAATATGAGCGGCTGGCAACTCAAATTCAGTTCAGTTGCCATACGTAGTGGACCAATAATATTAAATTGATAACGTTAACTAAATTTTAACAAATTTTATACTGTTAACTAAATTTTAACAATATTCATACAATAACATTTTTTAGTGAACGTTTGTCATGCTTTCCTAGCCATTTTGGGAAAGTTGAGATTTTGCACGATTTATTAAGAATGAAGAAATATATAGCAAAAGTTTTTCAAGTTTGGTCTCAAACTTAAGCTTACCAAAAATGCTATCTAAATTAAATATAAACTTGAACTTTTATTAAAAATCTTTTAAAATGTATGATATTTTTTAATAAGTTTTTGTAAAAAGTAAAAGTTTTTCTTTTCATTGTGTGAAAATGTTCAATATTATGTAAAATAGCTATTAGTTTATATTAAATTTATTTTCTCTAAGTTTGTAGCTAAAATTTGATACCCATATTGCAGAAGTTTTTAAGCATATATCTTCATTCTTAACAAATCGGTTCAATTATTTTTTTTTTATATAATTACAAATTTTTTTTTTTTTACTAACAAATCGGTTCAATTATTTTTTTTTTATATAATTACAAATTTTTTTTTTTACAATATGTTGGTCATTTTAAACCGAAGCATATCTTTAACCCATTATATAATTGTTTTTCACAAAAGTCCTATTTTTCTTACATTTAAAATGGGGTTTAATTTTAAGCCGATTAACTAAGAATATATATGAGTAAGTTTACTAATTTGAGACTTTGGTTAATGTTTTTCAAAAGTATACCATGCGGTAAATATACGAAAAACCTTGATTTTATGATAAAAAAAATGATAAAAATAAATAATAATTTGATGAACAACGTTGTTCGATATTATGTTTTTTAACAGATTTTTAAGGAAAAAGTAAAATAAACACATAAAGTAGGCAATATGGGTATCAAATGAACCTTATACTAAAATCATTATAAAGAAGATATAAACTTTATATTATATACAGATTTAGAGAAACCATAATGTACGGTGTTAATTGTGAGTCTTAACGTCAAGTTGTCTGCCCATCTTAATTTGACATTTCTTTGTTTCAGTGTTTGACAAATTCAACCATGGAGAGGTACACAATTGAGCAGCGCGTTAAGACTGTTGAAGCCTTCTAAGAAAATGGGTGTTCAAATAAAAATGCAGTTCGTGCACTTCGTAAAGCTTATTCGACCTCAGTGGATTCGTTAACAAGCAGAATTACCGCATTTAGGCAAATGAGAATCCACGAATGATTGTTAAAAAGCCGACGCATCCACAAAGAGTGACTGTTTAGTTCGATTTATGGGCTGGCGGCATCATCAGGGGGGCTACTATCTATTGCGATGCGAAAGTGATTTCGATGCGAAAGCTAAATGTCAACTTGGTACTCTCTATCACTTTCGCAAATTTTTTTTAAAATGAAGCAATATTGGTAATAAAAATTAAAGATTGCGCAGATTGACATCAATGAAATGCCAAAATATGTAAAAATATTTTAAATTGGAAAATTTAAATAAAATAAATAGTGATGGTTTGCGAAAAGAAAAAACTAAAAAGATGCGAAAGACAAATGCGCAATCGCATTAAAGAGTACCAATCGCTAGATTTGCGACCATTTTCTTTCGCATCGCAATAGAGAGTAGCCCCCCAGGCCATAGTTCTTCGAAAATGAGTTCAGCCAAGCAGTTACCGTGAATGGTGTTCGCTATCGCGAGAAGATAACGGACTTATTGTGGCCAGAAATTGAGGATATGGACCTCGACGATATCTGGTTCCAACAGGATGGTGCCACTTGCCACACAGCCAACGAAACAATAGCTCTTTTGCGCGATAAATTCAATGCTCGTGTTATCTCATATCGTGGCGATGTTAATTGGCCGAATCGATAATGTGATTAAACACCATTGGAATTCTTTCTTTGGGGATATTGTAAAGAAAAAGTGTACGGAAAGGATGAGATAATTTGGCACATTAACGACATGGAACCTCAATAAGATCTCAGGGTCATTGAAAATATGGATAGAGGTATGCCACCGAAGCCGTAGCAAGCATTTGGCCGGTATGTTATTTCACAAATAATTGTCATATATCATTCTATGGGTGGTTGGACAACCCTTTAGAAGTATAATTTTAAAATTTTATTCCTTAAATATATTATTAAATATTATATTATTATAACCCAATAAGCAATTTTGATGGAATAAAAGTATAAATCAAGTGTAATTCCAGACCTGTTTTCCATTTTCAAGCCTTGAATTATACTTGAATTACAGTGGAATTCAATAGCATACTCCAGTAAAACGGGTACTGGAAATCCAGTCAAACACAACAATGTAAATACAGTAAAATTCAAGCATTGAATTAAAGTGAAATTCCAGTCTCAAACACGTAATAATTATACTTGAATTCAAGTATTGAAGCCAAGTATAAATCAAACCTCTAATACCAATATAAATCAAGCCTACAATTTCAATGGAAATAATATTAATATTTTTTTAACATGGCATAAAGAAAAAAATGGTATGTATATGAAATTCCTAATCATCATCTTCATTTTAAGATTAATTTACACTTAGTAAATTAATGGTTCCATTTTTTTCGAAAGTTTAAAATCCTTTCGGTACACAGACATATTTACAAATATTTGTTTACTAATATTTTTTTTTTTTTTTTTTGAAAGCTTAAGCAATACAAAAGTAAAAAAATAGTTTCAAACATTTTTGTATGAACTGGAATTCTACTTGAAAATAGGGCATAAATTAAAGCTAGATTCCAGCAATATTTAGAGCACTTGAATTTTTAAAATTTCAGTGCTTATTGGGAATTATTATTAAATCTATGTATGTCTGTTTTTCTAGCATTTGGCAAATATTTAAAAGGTTTGTTTTAACTGTTTTATTATATAAGTTAAAAACGATAGAAATGGGCCAAACTTGTGATTTCTCATTTGTCTAATTTTTTAAATTTTTTGCTTTAAACCGATTTGTTAAGAATGAATAAATATAAACGCAAAAAAACAATATGGGCATCAAATAGAAGTAAGCGGAAAGTGTAATTCATTAAAAATATAAACCTTAAAAATTCATTTAAATTTTTGAATTGGTTTTTCAGAAACAAAAAATGTTTAGGGTTCTTCTTATAAAATAGAATGTGGGAATTATTCCTTCTTTTTATAAATTAGAGTTTTTAATTGATATTTAAATATTTAAATTAGGCTTAAGTTCATTAAATATAATATTCATTAAATTATTTTTAGTGAAGGAAGGAATTAAATTCATTTCATATTGTAAAGTGAAATGAATTAAAAACAAATTTTTTTTTTTTTTTGTTGATAATTTTATTCTCCACTGAACTCGGGATTGAACTCGGATCGAATTATTATAATTATAATATATTATAATTTTCCTGAAAAATTAAATGTTTTGCAATAATTTTTTTTATTGTGTTAATCTTTACTTTTTATTGATTTCCTTTCTATTTTCGAATATTTATATCAGTTTTTAAGAGCCCTGATTTAATAGGAATACAGAAATATAAGCCCAAACGTAACTAATTTGATATAAAATTTCAGCTTTTTGAAATTTAATTTAATGAAAAACATAAACTCTCAATCACATTTATAAATACTGTAATAAATTCGAAGCTAAATACATGTAATTCTATGAAAACCTTTAAAATAGGATTAGAACTTCATTTCTTGATTTTTGTAATGTTTTCCAATTTTAACCCACTGTTAATGCCCTATTAAAAAAGACACACCCATTTTTCGAAATTTGCGACATTCAATTGAGAAGATTTTAATGCCAACATAAATTTATTGCAAAATGCTTATTTCAGTTAATGCCTTGAATTAAAAAATAAGTATAAATTATATTAATTGGATGTATCGGCAAATAAAAAAGCTGCCAAATAATTATGGTTTTTTGTTTTTGGGGATTTTGTAGCTATAAAAGTTATTAAAAAAAATTATAAAAATAAAAGCACATTTTTCTATTATTTTAAATATTTAACAGAATACCCTTCTTTTATGATTGCAATATTGTTTATGCAGCAAATCTTTCGAAATGCCAAAACTAACCACCGATCTAGAGTAGAATTTTAAGAATAATTATATCTAAATGTGTTTTTAATTTATGTGCTCCCACCAGAAGTGCCACATGATTCTTCTTTGACTTTTTAAATTAATATAAATTTTTCATCAAATATTAATTAATGCAAAATGCAAGATTCAAAGCGCTAAAATGTCTCGTAAGTGTTTATAAATTATTTTGGTTGTGTTTAAGCAAAATACACCTGGTGATTGAATATGTATTTAAGACGAAAATAAAACATCTTATGAATCATCTTAACACAAAATCTTTAACAAACAAAATACGAAGAAAAGGAAATACTAAAAAATAATAATATTCAAAAATTTTAAATTGATTGAAATGTTTATCATATTAGTTAACAGCTTGTTAATTTAACTAAAAATTAATTAACTAAAAAAAGATTTAAATAGCAAAGTAAACAAAATGTTGGTATTTTACCAAAATTTATAGCAAAATTTTAATAATAATTTAGGAAATAGTTATTTTTTATATCTGCTATGGTAGCTGTAGACGGCCGCCCAGAAGCCATAGAGGATGATGACATCCTTAATTTGGATACCGAACCCCTTTTATAGACTACCGGTATGCTCGCTATTGTCAATGGTTTAGCAGTTGTCATTCTTTTTTGTATTGCGAATTGTCAATCTGGCTAAAGCGCCGGTTCGAAGGACCATGAACAAATGTGTAACCTTTTCAGCAAGTAAGGTTGTAGTTAACTCTGGTTATAAATTTGTTATTGTTGTCTCTTCAACGGGGTTGAAAAGGCAAGAAACCCAACTTTATTCGAATAAGGTAAAACTTAGGTACTTACGTTTTTTTCCGCAAAACAAAAACTTGTTTGGTTTGGAAACGTTATAAAAGAATTGAATGTTTATTAAAAAACTTTGATTTTGTACACAGTACCACTTTTGTTTGTTACAAAAACAAACTGTAATGGCGCTTTAGCCAGATTGACAGTTCTCAATAGAAAAAAGAATGACAACCTATAAAAGGGGTTTGATATCCAAATCAAAGAAGTCATCATCGTCATCTATAGCTTCTGGGCGGGCGTTTACAGTAGCTTTGATTTGTCAGTATTTGAATTAAAATTCTAAAGTTGAGATTTTAGTCGATTTATAAGGAATCAAATATATGATGTATAAATCTGGGAATTATGGGTCTCTTAATTTTTCTCATAAAGTCTATTAACCGAATTTAATATTAACTTTAGAATTTTTTACAAAAAACATAACACCTTTTTATAAAAATTCCTAAATATTCCAAAACAAATAGATTCATTCTTTTTTCCAAAAAAAGTTTTTGTTTAATTGCATCCCCTCTTCTTTATATAACTTACAATTGGACTAAGTTAACGACTACAGCTGATTAATAAAGAAAATAAAATAATAAACATTTTAATTTTACCGGACTTAGGAAGCAAAACACAACTAAATAAAAATGTTAAGTAAATTCTACAGGTGTATTAAAAAGTGTTTTTAGGAGATTTAGGTGCATATTATCAAATAAATTCGATTTTCGACAGCAGTCGAATTAGCTGGTCGAACGAATTTTTTAAATAAAAAATTTTTGTACCGGAGTACCCCGGTAGCCTAGTTGTTAGTTAGCTAGTCTCTTAGCACCGGTTTTGCGGGTTCGATTCCCGCCACAGCCTCTGGTATCTTTCCTGCAGACTAGCCTAGAGCTTCGCGGGATTAGGATAGGAAGAACAAAAAAAATGAAAGTTAAACATGACCACCACGAAATTATGGTTAGTTCCAAACAATTTAGTGTCTGTGGGGTATCATCCCACTTTTTGATGCTGAACTTTTAAGCCAACCACTTTTGTCAAAAATTAATTTTGTTTAATAAGGAAAACGAGGCTTTGCAATAATTGTTTAAAACCTTAGGCTGGCAAAAAATTTACAAAACTGATTAAGATTGTGGTATTTATTTGGTATACGAAAACAAAAAAAAAATTTAAAAAATTTACATTTTCGACAAGTTTTTAAATTTATGTGAAAGTAAATTTGTTTTCGTTGAGAAAGTACGATGCACAACGAAATTTTTGACAGAGCTGCCAACTTATAATACAAAAAATTTATTCGATAGTCGATGTTGGATAGCCAGTTAAAATCGTTTGCCGAATGAAACTCATAATACGGGCCTTAATTTTTATTAATTAATTTTTATTAAGTCCCGTATTATTTGGTAGATCGAAATTAATTAAGTGAAATACCATTTGGTTTAAGGATTGATGTTTGACTATTGACGTCATCCGGCTGCAATAGCCGAGTGAGTAAAACGGCAAACCCCACTGACGAGATTGTGTGGTTACAATCGAAACTAGTATGGGCAACCTGTCCGTGAAAGCCTGGGTTCAAATCTCAGCGCAGTCAATAATGAAAAATTATCAATAAAATTTTAATTAATTTCATGTTGTAAAAATTCCTGTCTTCATAAAAATAATTTAATGAAAATTAAATTCAATGAACTTAAGCCTAATTAAAAATATCCGAATTTGTATAAAAAGCCATTACCAGTTGAATAAAATAACAACAATACTAATATACTTAATTAAAATATTTATAAAACTTGTTTTTTTTTTCTATGAAATTTTCTTTTTAATACTGCAATTTTTTTAAACCACAATCCTTTGGTTTATTTTAAAATTATATTACAACTGGTTTATTAAGAATAAACGAATATATATACATCACTAAGTCAATATGAAACCAAAAATGTAAAATACAAATACAAAAAAAAATATAAATTTAAGCTTCTTTAATAAAAACATAAACAATTTTATTAAACAGATTTTAAAATTTCACTGATATTTGACACAAAGTTTAAGAAAAAATCTTAATTTCTATTACAAATATATTTATGGATTTTTTTTTATTAAAATACTATGCCAAGCAAATTTTTATAGAATTGTAGTGCATTTATCCAAAAATAGTTTTCCACCGATTTATAAGGAAGTTTTAAATATTAAGATTTAGCTAACAATATGGGTCTCAAATTTAAGCTTATTTAGTGAACAATACAAATAAAATATAAACTATGTATTAAAATTATTAGCAAATGTATTAAAAATAACTTTTTTCTGGTAAAATTGATTTGTATAAAGAAGTCTAAATATTATCTTTTTTACCATTCACCACAGGTTGTAAGGGTATATATAAGTTTGGCATTCCGTTTGTAATTTCTATAATATTGGTCTTAGAGCCTATAAAGAATATCACGATGTCCATCTGTCCGTGTGTATGTTGAAATAAATTTTCCGAAGACTCTAGAAATGATGGCGATAAGTTTGTTTTATTTATGAAACATATACTACAACAACTACGACTTCCTCTTATTTTAGCAATAAATCCTTTACTGTTGTATTTTTATTTTATTTTTCTGTATATCTGGAGAACAGCAACGGCAAAGGTACAAAATTGGTTAACGATTTACAAGCTCCGACAAAATGTGGGCGGGATTGGAGAAGTAGGCGTGACTGAAAATAGCTTATCGAAATTTGGTACACATAGCTGGGTTATCAATTCACAACCTATCTAAAACAAGTTGTAGTGCTATATTCGGCTGTGCCGAATCGGCCTCCACCCACAATTAGAATAGTTCCGAAGTGAGCTTAAATGGGGCCTATGAGAAATGATAGGCCGATGTTCACAAAAGTTGACAATGTATTTTCTAGTTTTATATAACTATGACTGACCAAATTTTATTATAATAGCATTATTTGTTACGGTTTTACGAGTACTAAAGTGTTTTTCGAGAGTCTGCTTTATATGGAGCTCATGGTAAATTATAAACCGATCTTTACGAAACAGTGTAATTTCTAGCCTTATAAAACTGTGACAGACCAAAATTTATTACAATAGCGTTATTCGTTAAGGTGTTAGGCACACTTAATTGTTTTTCGAGATTGTGCGTTATATAAGTTCTATGGTAAAATATGGAATGATCTTCGCGAAATTGTGTTATGATTTCTAGTCACATAAGACGAACTTATATTTTATATCAATATGTGCATTCCGCCACTATTTATGCTAGTTTTTGAAACAAAATTGTAAATTTTTTAGGGTGGTTGTTCCACATGTTCATTCATAATTTTTTTTCCCAATGAACCGATTTTGCTGGATTTCAATTCCAAACTGGTTAGAAGAGCTAGAAACAATTTGACACCAATATGGTTTTTTTATTTTGAGTCGTTCGAAAGTGAGCGTGATTTCACAACCGGACAGACAGACGGACAAGGCTAAATCGACTTAGAATTATTCAAGGACCCAGAATATATATACTTTATGGGTCCTCGCTCATAAAGAATGTGCAAAAAAAATGTTAACAACGCTCGACAATAGTGTTGTTGTTGCTCGACAATTTGCACGACCACAGCACGAATAGCCTGTCTGTGTATTGTATACATGTTTTGTTTGTTTTTTTCCTGGTGAAGAATTTTAATATAAATTAATCCAATTGTTCATATCTGAAAAATTCACATATGAATTTTTTTGTTTGCTGACTTTTCATGTGTGATAAATTTCAAATTTTGTTTAATCCTCACCCTCATGAGAATAGGGACAGGGGAAATGGTACCCTCCATTGGATGCCACTATTATGTATCGCATATTTTAAGAGCCGCTGCACCCATTTTCTTCAACTAGTATGATCTTCTGAGCCCCTAAATGGAAATAAGATAGAAGAAGGGGAAGTGCTGCCTCCCCATAAGACGCCAATTGAATTTTGTTCTCAAATGGTTTTTAAGACCGATAAAAAAAAGTTTTCTATTATAATCTCTAAATTTAATTTGCTATTTGTTCACAAATTAAGGGAATTAATTAAGATATTTACATATTAAGGGAAAACAACTTTTCAAATCATCTTAAACATAACAAAGATATTTTATCTAACACTTTCTAATTTTTATAACCTTAAAAAGTACTTATTTAGAAAAAAAGCACACAGAAACACAAAAACTATTTACCATTAAAATAATTTTTTCAGGCCTTTAATTGAAGCCTTAGAAAGACATAAAATGTGCTCACATTATTCACACCATATTTGTAAATACATAAATTCTTTTAGCCTTTAAACAACTGAAAACATGAACAAAAAATCAATCCAAAAAACGTGAACTAACGCATTTTTCCTTAAATTCTTCACTCAAACACAAATCAATAAATGACAACTAAAACAAAAAAAAAAACGTTTATTTGTGAAAAACATCTACAAAAACAAATGGGTAACAAGCATTTGTTTAAAGCTAAATGTTTAAAAATTTTTTTTATATTATTTTTGTTTAAAAGTTTCTTTTTTGCTACAAGTTTTGTTTTTCGTGAACTGAACTACAACTATTTACTTGTATGAAAACAGAAATTCAGTACAAGGTAGTTCAGTTCAGTTTTTTTTTTTTTTTTTTTTTGAAATTTAAGTGAAATATAAATCAAAAACTAAAAAAAAAATTAAAACTTTTTCCCAAAAAAAGCACTAAATTTCTAAAACAGAAATTAGTTCAAAAACTGATTGTATGAGAGCCGTTGTAGCCGTAAGTCTTGAGTCTCTTACCAGTACAAAACCGTTTAAACTGTTTTTTAAAAGTTATGACAGGTTGCATTCATACAAGTTTTGTTGCCAATTCGAGACTGTGTGAATTTTGCATAAATTATGAAAAATAATAACAAAACTACAAATAACAACTTGTTTATTAGTTATAAAACACTTTGATGAAATCGCCTTTTATTTAAGAAAAGAGGCAGGAAATAACAAATAAGTAGAAAAAACAAAACTTTAAGCCAAAAGTGTGTTAATTTAAATGGGAACATTGTGAACAATTAAAGTTGGCTTAAAGCAAAATGAGGAAAAAATCTTGATAAATTAATTTAAATTTGCATATTAAGTTTGTTGGCTCGAAAAGGGATTATGTCACAGAGTATGTAAACTACAAGAAAATGTACTTTTATACACTTCACCGAAGGTTTAAATGTATATGGCTATTTCCGCAGGAAAGTCTACTTTTTGTCACGGCACGCCACCAAGATTTTTTAATTGTTTCTTAAGGGCCCTGGAGACTATCAAATAAGCCCATCAATCAGTGCATATGTGTACGCGTCGTTAATTTCAGGCTTTTTCGGAGACGTGCAATCAAATTTTTGGGGGAGGTATAATTAAAATGTTTTTTATTCCAGAACCGATAAAACTTGAGATTGTAAAATAATAATACCTATAACAAATTAAATTTTGATAAAAGCATTTTTTTATATGAAAGATCAATCTGTGGCATTAACATTTGAAAATAATATCAGGCTTAGGGGCACCGCGGTTGTTCCTGACGAAACGTATTCGGGACGTCCAATTTAAACCAACTTCTTAAACATTACAGGCCGTATATCACGAAAAAACACGAACAATGTAGGCCTCCATTGTCTAAAGTGTTGCCAGTTTATCAGCATAAACAGGTCTTCACGTAGTCCTACATGAAATAATAGAGTGATGTTAAATCTCGCAACCTTGGAGTCCAATTGGCAGGTCTTTTCTCGAAATCAACTTTTTGCCAAATTTTGATTTTAATAAGTCAAAGGTTAAGGTCGCCGTATGGCATTTAGCGCCAACCTATTGGAACCACATCTCGTCCGATTAATGTCATTCATATGCGTTAACGAACTTCACTGATCGTAACGCGGGCACCGACGATACCACGATAGAGGTCGGAGGTTCAGTTGTGGATTGCTCTCAGTTCTAATGTGTTAAATTTGTTTATTAACAAGCCCTTTCAACTAAAAATTAGCCTTATTGCTGAACTTAATTATGCGATAAAACGTTGATGACTGATTTTTAAAGTTAATTTGGATAATTTGACAGCATTGTTCATTCATCGTGAGTCCATTCATGATGATTTGCCAGAATATATTGATCAGAAAATGTCAATAAGTGATCGCAGTAGGACCTCTTCCCACGACTTTGGATGGTAAGCCACAAGCACCACGTAATCCCCGAAAGTATCCTTTCAATGGAAAGGCGAAACTTCCGCAAAGACAATCTGCATGAAAGACATAAAGTATTTGCGGCAAGAATCACACTAACGGAGGCCTAAACTAATAAACAGTCCGGTGCCGTGCCACCGGGAGCTACTGACTCCCCTGGTACCACACAGGGTCTTTTACCAACCGTAGCGATCGTAAGAGACCGTGAAGATCTCCTTTGATCTGTCAGTTTTGGATTTTTGCCGAATCCTAGATATTGGCTGCACCTGATTATGTCCCGGAGGATGAAGGAAGCCGATGGCAATTCTATCAAAATTTTTCAAAATAGCTGCAAAAGTTTAAAGAAAAAAATTTTAAAACTGCAGTTATTTAATAAAAAAAATTAAAATATTTCTAAAAAATTTTTTTTTGACAAACTGGATCGACCGCCTCAAAGTTTTCTTAAAATACGAGTAAACTTTTATATCCTAGAAAATATAGTTATATAATAAGCAATTGTATTTCTTTTGTTCGTGAGAAAAGATTTCAAAAACTTGGAATGTTTCAAAAAGTTTCTACCATAAACAATAGCAATTCATATTTTTAACACTTGCCTTGACGTTCATAAGGATTGTAATGTACTGTCATAAATCGCCGCTAAATTTATCAGGTGTCAGCACTTGTTATCTCCACTTTTTAAATACTTACCTGACTCAAATGCTTATTTTTTCAGTATTATGAAATAACCAAAATAATTTTACGTATGAAAAGGCAATTAAAAATTAATTTAAATTTCAGCCACAAAAAAATATTTTTTTTTCTGCTTTTTTTTAGTTTGGGTTATTGTGCGCAAACTGACAACGTTTAATAGAGATTTCTTAAAACAAATATCTTCAAGCTATTTGAGTACAATAACAAATACTTATGTTTATTTATTAGATACTTACAACAATATTTATTTTTGAGTATGTTATAAAAATGTTTTGGAGAAAGTTTTTTTTAAGACCTGTTGAAATTGATTTTAAATTTGTTTAACAAAGACATTTTTACAAATAACATGCCAGAAGTTTTGTTTAAAATATTTTTAGAAAATTTTGATCAATGGAATATTCAAAACTAATTTGAGTATGACAAAAGAAATTTTGAGATGGCGTATATGTACATAAATGGAAAACGGGGAGTTTTTGGCCATTTTGGGTACCATTATTTCATGGTATTGGTCGTCGTTAGCTTTGACTTTTCAATACTTTTTTTGCTCCAAAAGAACTATTTATCTTTTGCTGCCAAGAACGAGTCAAGCCAATTTCGAGTACACCATAGTTCTCATGTAAGTAAAGCCTATTCCACACATAAAAAATTATTTTTTCAATTCAAACATGAAATTTTAAGTATCAAAATATTTTTTTGGTTTAAATTGGTCCCATAAGCCAATTTGCATATTCAAATAATTTATTTTGCATTTAGTTTATTTGAAAAAAAAATCTGATTTTTTTCAAACAAATTGTGATAATTGGTTAAATTTGTTTCTGATATTTAAAAATATTTTTAAACAAATAATTTTGCTAAATCAAATAAAAAATTTTACATTTTGCTTTATTATCCAAGCCATACGAAGACACGAAAAAGAGAACAAGTGCATATTAAAAAGAGTAGAGTTTCAGAGGACGCATATGTAATTTTATTTTAGAATTGTTCATCTTATATTCCTGTTATAATACCGACTTTGAGCCTCCAAATCATTTTTGCTACCTTTCGCTTGGCTATAGAAAAACTCTTTGTTATCGGTCATATGGCCCGATATGTGTTTCATCTTCATATTACTTTGAAAATTTAATCTATTTATTAACCAAATGATTTTAACAAATATAATATGGGAATTTTTGTTTCTTATGTGGACATGTTTAATACATTTCACTAATTTTTTTTTTACTTTAGACAACCAATTTAAAGTTTGTTTTCTGCATAGCGGCCTTCGGTCGGTCACAATTATTTTCTCCTCTATGACATAAGAAACATCAACTTCGCTAACTATATAACAAGCAATATATAAAACATCGGCTTCGCTTACTAAAGCTTCTTAATTCGGTCTTGCGTCCGGCTGAGGGTCGCCTATGCAGAGAAGCTTTAGTAAGCGAAGTCGGTGTTTATTATACCATAGAGGAAAAAAATCGATGCTCCCCCGGCAGAAGGCCGAAATTCGGTATTTTGGGGGTTCGGGATATTAAGTTTCGGGCATATGACCCCAACCCAATCAAATAGGTATGTAGGTTTAAAACTAGTTTGTATGAATTATTAAATAAAAATTTTAAAAAAAAAATTGTGTGAATTTTTATTATTTTTCTGCGCTTTTTTAAAATTTTTGGATATAATTTTCATTTTTATTTTTGGGCCATTTTTCATATATTTCTTTAGGCGATTTTGCTGGCAACCCTCAATTTCAGCATCAAATAGACGCTAAAAACCATCAATCAATTACTGGTTTTTTCAATAATATTTGTTATAGAAATTTTTGATATTTTCTAGTAAAACAGTCTAACTGCCAGGCCCACAATGTCGACAAGAACATTTCTTTCGCATTTTTAAATTGAAAACTAAAATTTGTTTTCAATTTAAATATACGAAAGAAATGTTCTTGTCGTCATTGTGGGCCAGGCAGTAAATATTTCTTCTTTTCAAATAACGACATTTTTATAACGATATAATAACATTGTCCTGCAAACCACGACATACGATTGAATTGTTTCGTTAGAAATATAATTAATTTTTATCATTTAAGCTATCACAGAATGTTAACCCCAGAGAATACAGTTTTTCGAAAATGGTGAAATTTAACCCGAAGCACTTTTAAGGAATTCTTCGACAAACTTTGTAATGTTTAATTATATAAAATAGACTTTGCCGTTTTTTGATGTAAGAAATCAATTTAAAAAATTTTAAAAATGTATTATTTAAATAAATAAATAAAATAAAATGGGTGAAATTTCACCCGAATATCGTATGAGGGTTAATTAAATTCCGAAAATTGAAATTTTATTGCATTAACATTTGGAATTTGAATTAACATCAAATCTTACTAGTTAATCGCCTTTTTATTTATTATTTATATTTTTAGAATATCTTTTCTTATTCTCAAACTTGGCTAGAATTTTAAAATAATTCATCTTTAAAATCGTGTTTTGTATTTAAAAAATGTTTTTATTTTTTTAATTTAAAATAAATGTTTTTGTGTTCTCTTTCTCTCTCGCACACTCCTTTGTATCATTTATGGCGACCTTACATATCCGTGTTATTTGAATAAAAACAACGTGGTGTGCATTTATAATTAAAATTTATTGTTCAGTTATTTTAAAACAACAATAATACAAATCAACACAATAACAACAATATCAGAAAAGCATAACAACAACAATAATTTATTTACATAAAACGGCCATAGGTCAGTGACACTTTTTTATGTGAAGAAAAACTCTTTTTTTTTTTGTTAATATAAAAGAAAAATTTTAAACATTTTTTTAAAAACATTTTTAAAAAATTTTAAATATTTTACAATTTAATACTTTCAAAGCTTTCCAATAAACTGACATTTGCATGTTAGTAATGTCACTTTTAATAAATTTTAGTCTTGAAGGCAACTGAACAGTCATTTTAAACAAAAAGATGTTGTTAATTAATGTTTAAAACATTTCTGGAATATAATTATTATAATTATAATCGAGGGAAAATTATGTGAATTTTAAAATAAAAGCAAAAATCAGGGGACAAATTACGGCATTCGATGTCGACCGAAATTCCCATTGAAATTGTTTCATTTCGTAGAATATAGTATATCCGAAGTTTGGCGCAAGATTGAGTTTAAAAATTTAAAAATTTATAACGAAACAAAAAATTTTTTTTTTTACAATATACAACTTTTTTTAAAAAAATTTACGGCCTTATTTATCAAAAAAAAAACAAGTTTATAAAAGGTTTATGAAACGGATTTTCTATGAAAAATTGATTAATAAACCTGTTTTATTCAGGGACCGTATCAGTTATTCCTTTTATCATAAAAGTCAGATGATAACAGTTATTTTTTGATTTTTATTATTTTGAACAAAAATAACAGTTATATTTTTTAATTTTTATTTTTATTTTTTTTTTTTTAAATAAGTTTATTGTTATTCAACCTTTTTATTAATATAATTAATAGCAAATAATCAAGCTCGAGGTCTTTCTTTTTTTTTTGTTTAAAAATCTTCTTTATTTCATTCCTCCATTATTTCGTTATTAATTTTTTTTTTTTTTTTTTTTTTTTTAACAAAAATAACAGTTATTTTTTTATTTTTTCGATTATAAATAACAGTTATTCTATGATTTTTATTTTTTTTGAACAGTAATAACAGTTATTTTTTTATTTTTTTAATTAAAAATAACAGTTAATTTATGATTTTTAATTTTTTGAACAATAATAACAGTTATTTTTCGATTTTTATTTATTTAAACAAAAATAACAATTATTTTTTGATTTTTATTTTTTCGAGCAAAAATAAAAGTTAATCTTTAAAGAAATGTACGTGTTATAATTATTTAGTTGACTTTAAATATTTGTTTTAATGCGCATAAGAAAGCCCAATTTTAGTTACACATTTAAATAAACATTTAAAGACAACTTAATTATTATAACATGTACATTCCTTTAGAAAATAACTTTTATTTTTGCTCGAAAAAATAAAAATCAAAAAATAATTGATATTTTTGTTCAAATAAATAAAAATTAAAAAATAACTGTTAGTATTGTTCAAAAAAATAAAAATCATAAATTAGCTGTTATTTTTAATTGAAAAAATAAAAAAATAACTGTTATTATTGTTCAAAAAAATAAAAAGCATAAAATAACTGTTATTTTTAATCGAAAAAATAAAAAATAAAATAATTTTTTTTGCTGGAATATATAAAAATCAAAAAAAAACTTTTATTATTGGTCAAAAAAATAAAAATCAAAAAATAATTGTTATTTTTGCTCGAAAAAATCAAAAAATAATTGTTATTTTTGTTCAAATAAATATAAATTAAAAATCATAAAATAACTGTTATTTTTGCTCGAAAAAATACAAAAATAATTGTTATTTTTGTTCAAATAAAGAAAAAAGCAAAGAAAACTGTTATTCAAAAAAATAAAAATCATAATATAACTGTTATTTTTAATCGAAAAAATAAAAAATAACTGTTATTTTTGTCCAAAAAAAATATAAATCAAAAAATAACTGCAATTTTTTATCGAAAAAATGAAAATCAAAATTTTAAAAATCATAACATTTTATAATAGAAAAGTTCATAAGGATCAAAATGGTATACTTGAATCAGTCTGGCAGCATTTTTTTTTTTAATTTTTGTTTTAAAATTTCAAAATAACTGTTATTTTCGGTCCCTGGTTTTATTTCTTATAAATTATTTTATTTTTTATTATTACAGATTTCCATGATTTTACATGTGTTTTTTAGACATTTTTTTTTGCTTTTTTTTTAATTTTAACCGATTTGTTAAGAACGAAGAATTATAATGAAAATGTTCACCAATAAAGGTCACAGTCTGTGTTGACAGGTAATTATTTTTCTTCCCCCCAAATTTAACGTATTTTGAAAAAATACCTAAATGCAAAAGTTTATATCATAATTTCATTTTAATTGGTTTAACTTGACTCAATTTTAATTTACGGTCTAAGATCAATGCCTAAATACAGCAAAAATCGCAAAATGTTTAATATTTTACTGAAAAAAAAAACGTTTTGTTAAAGTTTCTTGAATATTTTAATTTAATAAAATATCTTAAAAAACAATTTCTAAGCAGTTTAAAAAAGACTGTAACATATGTACATGCATATAAAAATCAAAATAGAATTAGTCGAAATCAGCTTCTTTTTAAACATTGGAATAACGTTTCTTCAAAAATATCGAGTGTTGTTAAATCATTTTCGTTAACTATCGGAATTAAAAAGTTTGAGCATTTCAGGTGTTAGATTAAAGTTGTGACACGTATATTTCCAAAAATACTTCACCCTTAAAATGCTTTCTTTTTCATCTTTTCAAAAACGATTGTGCTCAACCAAAAACAAGCTGTACAATAAACATAGTGTTACTTAATTATTGCTATGTACATACAAGCAAATAGTGAAGCCCCCGAAAAACCCCCTAAATTTAAATTTATGTCCCCCAAATTTTCCTCCTAAGAATTTGTACCCTCTAAATTTGCCTCTAGGTGAAATAAAACCCCCTAAATCTGGGGAAAACCCCAGTACTAGTATTTTATATAGCGCCCATACAAATATGCTCCCAGAATAAGGATTTTGTAACGATAGTTAGTGTCCATGCTCTTCAATACCATGGTGAAGGGCACGTAAGATTCGGCATAGCCGAATATACCACTTTTACTTGTTTTATATGGCTTTCCCTTCTTAACTCGTTGTAATATTTCTATCTTAAAAAAAATAAATTTGAATTCCTATCAAAAAAAAAAAAAGACATTTCAAAATCACTATAATTGAACTCAATTAATGCGAATGTCATTTAACAAAAAAAAGGCATAAAGCGTTCCAATCAACCAACTTACAACAGCAAAACTAACAAATAGATTGTAACAATTGATATTGAAATTAATTGGATTTAATTCAAAAGATTTGTATTCAAATGTAACGAAAGAAAAAAAATCAAAAATAGTGTTAAAAGAAATCGAAAACAAAACATACTTAACTGAAGTAGGGGGCAGTACAGATATTTTTACTCTATATACAATAATTAAATAGTTCCACATATACAATACATACCTAAAAAGAAAAAAAAAGAGGAAAAAATATTATTAAATCATTGTTAAACAAATTTTTTAATTAACTTAAATAACAGATAAATAACCTTAACCCTAGTGTTCAGTACAAAAAAAAAAAAAAACAAAAAAAAAATTAATAGAAATAAACACCTCTTAAAGCGGAAAGTCCGTATATTTTTTTATATAAAAATTACGAAACAAGCTTAGAAAAAAGAGTTGGATCATGTTAAAGGGCTCTTGAATGGAGAGAAAACACCTGCATTGATTGCACCTTCAATTAAGTGAACGTGTGTTTTTACATTTTTTTAAAAGATTTTTATCATTTAATGGTTGGTAGCTAATGTTTAAGTACATTGAAAAAATTATCATTAAAATATGTATACAAAAAAAAGAAGGTGGACATGTTTATGGGGTAAAGAGCAGTTAAAAGTTATATTTTGTGTTAAATCGTTAAGCAGATATTGAGAATTTTTTTGTTGAAAAGACTTTTTAATAAGAAAATCTTAAAACGCTATAGGATTTGGAAAAAGTTCAGGCGGGCCATAAAGTCTTTGAGCTAAACATCGATTTGCTAGCAAGCTCATAGTGTCTAATTTTCCATTAATTTCAAGATTTTAATGTTTTAAAGGCTTATCAATATAAAAGTCTGAAAAATCCCAAAGATTTTAGGCGGGTCGTAATGTTTTAGTCCTAAAAATACAGATTTTACAGACAGATTTTAGAGTTCTACACACATTTTTTTCAGGAGTTTAAAAACTATTTTTATTTAAACAGGCAAATACGAAAATAATTATTTGCTTTAACAAAATTGCTGATAGGCCAAACCATAAATAAAAATTTAATTTAATTATAAGCAAAATTGTGAAATTTTTCCTAACAATTCGCTTTATGTTTTAGATTTTAAAAATGTGTTAAAGTAAGTAAGCTTAATTTGTGGTAAAATTTTAAGGGCCGAAGCGTCAATTTTTTTTTGCATTTCATTTGACATTTCTCAATTTCAGACTAACTCAATTTGAACCATGGAAAGATACACAATCGAGCAACGCGTTAAACATATTCAGGCTTATTAAGAAAATGGACGTACATATCAAACAGTGGCTGATCAATTTTCGAAGAAAATCATCTTCAGTGATGAGGCACATTGTCACCTCAGTGGATTCTTCAATAAAAAGAATTGCCGCATTTGGGCGAATGAAAATCCAAAAGTGATTGTCGAAAAACGCATGCACCCACAAAGAGTGACTGTTTGGTGCAGTTTATGGGCTTGCAGCATCATCGGACCGTATTTTTTCCAAAATGAGACAGGTCAGGCAGTTACTGTGAATGGTGTTCGCTATCGTAAGATGATAATGAACTTTTTATGGCCCGAATTGAAAGATATGGATGTGGATGATATGTGGTTTCAACAGGACGGCGCCACTTGCCACACAGCTAACGAAACAATGGATCTTTTGCGCGACAAATTCAATGGCCGTGTTATCTCAAGTGGTGGTGATGTCAATTGGCCGCCAAGATCATGTGATTTGATACCGTTGGACTTCTTTCTTTGGGGTTATTTGAAAGAAAAGGTGTACGCAACAATTCAAGAGCTAAAGGATGAGATTATTCGGCACATTAACGGCATAGAACCTCAGTTATGCCTCAGCGTGTGCCGCCGAGATTGCGGTGGCCATTTGACCGATATTTTATTCCATACATAATTAATCATACCAATATTATTATAATAAAAAGAAATAACAATAATTTCCTAAATAATCTGTGTTTTATTCAAAATCAACATCGGCCCTTAAAATTTAACCACCCTTTAGAAACAGTTTTAGGCGTGTCAGGTAATTCTTACAAAAAACATTAGTGGCCCGCCTCAGACTTCATTAAAATTCCTTTCTTTATAAATTTTAAGCACGAAAAATATTTTAAAATTTTGTTTGAATCCTCGCGTACGCCAAAGCACTTTGAAACCCTATTCAAATTAGTTAAAAGCAGGTCTAGAAATGTAAAACTGAAGTGACTCCGCTTAAACTTTAATAATATCGTCGCCTTAGAGTGAAAGCCTGCTTACTTAATTCTAGCAAATTTTACAAGGCAGACAAAAACTTTTAATGTTTTCTTTTTCTAACTTAAGAAGCAATCCTTAAACTGTGATAAGAAAATAAAAGTATAAGTAAAAGTGATAAATTAAAGTATTAGGATAAGATTTAATTAGTTATTGTTAGTTCATATTTAATATATGAAGATTCAATAAAGAAACTCTGGAAAAAAAGAAGCAATCCTATATATATATTTGGTTTATTTTCTAATATTCAATTGAGTCCCAAATTCAAGTAAATATTTTTCTTAGTCGATGCGGAGTCCGTTTTTCTAGCAAACGGTATCAAAATGTCATATACTATTAAACATGGATTTAGCAGGTTTATACTCTCAGCCGAAGATATGGTTTTATTTAGATATTTTAAGCTCCAAATAAAATTCATTATTTTTTTTGAAACGAAGTCTTTTTATTTAATATTTTAGGTAAAAAAAAAAAAAAATAGGAAAAATTTGTATGCCACATTTTAGAACCGTTAGTAAATCGTTATTGAATAACACAGTGCAACATTAAAAATTATATCCATATACGGAAACCTCTACGTGATAAAAGTCCCGTGCCTCCCAGTTTATTCCAAAGTCATGCACTTTTTTTGTGGGCCCCAAAGATTTGGGGCCTCAGTGTAATTTTTGCAAAAAGTGGTAATTTTGTCAGGCTCATATCTTGCAAACCGTTCGGAATTTACTCTCTGATGCAAAAATTGTGAATATATTAAATCAAAAAAACTTCATCTTCAAGATCAAAATCGCAAAAAACATTGAAAAATGCGATTGTTTAAAATTCAAGGAAACAATCAACTGCAAAAATATACCTTAAATCTCAACAAACACCTTTTTAGACCATATGAACTTCCTATAAATTATTCTTAACACCGTTTAGGTTTTTTATTTACTGTTTTTAATTTTGTAAGTCATGGAAATATAACCATATACGGATACCACTACGTGATAAAAGACCAAAAAAAAATACCCGTGTCTCCCAGTGTTGCCCAAAGTCATTCACTTTTTTATGGGCCCCCAAAGATTTGGGGCCTCGGTGTCATTTCATCAGACTCATATGTTGCAAACTCAGAGAGCTGAGGCAAAGTTGTAGCTCTTGTCTTAAAGAACAAAAATTGTGAACATAAAAAATCAAAAAAACTTCATCTTCAAGATCAAAATCGCAAAAAAAAAACACTGAAAAATTCGATTTTTTACCTTTTTCCCCGGTCCATAGGCAGCAAACCATTCAAAATTTAAGGAAACAATCAACTATAAAAATGTACATAAGATCCTTTTTTAAGTTTTTAGTTATTCGACCTTTTTTATTATAATTTATAAATTAAATAATTTTTTCAAGCTCGAGGTCTGTTTTCTTCTTTAAATTCTTTATCTTTCAATATTTCGACATCCTTTGGATGTTATCTTCAGGAATAACGAGTCACGAGTAACGAGTCATGACTTTGGGCAAAACTGGGAGACACGGGTCTTTTTTTGGTCTTTTACCACGTAGTAAGTTTCAGACGGTCCTATGTACTCGTACATAAAATCAAAATCACTTTATTTAGATTTTTCTAAAAATTATTATTCAATTATATAAAATTTTGTTATTAATTTAATATTTAAAAATCTTTAAATACATTCATTTTGGGACATCCCTTGTAAAATTCATTGGTTCTTTCAGTAGAATTGTTAGTAGTATTTTTAGTTTTTCCTGATTACTCAACACATTTTTTTTTAGGCGAAGTTTTTACTGGGTATAATACAATTTACTTTTCAAAATTTAAGTGCTCCGCCTCAAACTTAAGAGGAATCGCTTAGTTTAGACATTTAAAAAACTAAATAAGGTTTTTAATATTACTAAAGGCAACATTTTAGATATTTTATCAATATTTCGTATTAATTTTTTGGATTGTGAAATATATTTGTATAGCAATAAACTTAAAAACCTTTAGGGAATCATCTAAAATTTAGTTTGAGGCGGGCCAATTTCCTTTTTTCAAACTCAAATGGCCCGCCTCAAACTTTAGTAAAATTGCTTTCCTCAGACATTTTAAATATAAAACTACCAAGTAAATTTAGTTTTCATCAAAAACAAGTTAGAAAATTAAAATTCAAACATAAGGAAAGAGTTAAAGTTTATAAAGCTTAAATGCGGTAAGTTTAGTTCTAAAGAATATGTTGTATGTATTATGTTCTTTTAATTAAATAAATTAAATAATTGACTGAAACACTCCCTTTTTGAAAGTAACAATTAAAACTTAATACTTCTTACAGTCAATTAAAAAAAACCCCCTATTTTAGAAAAAATATCTTAAGAAAACTTTAAAATATTCTTTTATTAACACTTTTAATGTTAATGACTTCCTAAGATTATAAAAAAATTTGTTAATTAACACCTGCCAGCCACGATCATGTAAAATTCACTTATTGGCTGAAGGTCAGGTTTCAATTTATAAAATATTTTTTTTTTTTTTTAATTCTCCGGACAGCGTCTTGCCTTGAATGCAAATTTAAGCAGAGTGTAAATATTGAACAATTCAATTATTATATTATGGAAAAAGAGATTTGATTTGATTTTAAATTCTTTGGCTCATGTTTGTTTATTCAAATTGAAAATACTCATCGAAATACTCTAAATACGAAAATATTGAAAACAAATAAATTTCATCGAGTAATAAATTTGAGATGTGCTCGTTTAAACAGCGACAACAATATCGAAACAACAAATTATTTAAAAGGTTTGTAATTTAAATCTATTGTTAATGATAATTATGTAATTAATTTTATTAAAACAAGTGTATTAATGACATTGTCAAGTTAACAAATAAAAATAAACAAAATGTTAAGGGTTTTGTAACGAAATCACAAAAATTAAATTTTGTAAAGGGCATTCCCGGCACCTAGGGAAATAAAAAAATGGTCCCGGGAATTCCAGCCGTTCATGTGGGTCGAAATTAGATTGAAACAGTCTTAATTCGAAATATTGCCTACAGTCTAACTGCCGTATTCAGAAAAAATAAAATAGATATCAAAAGTATATTAAAACTAAATTTCCATAAAAATTTTCCTTAAAATAGATTTCATATCCAATTTAGTTTGTTATGAATAAGGCACTAAATGATTCTTAAATTGTTTTAGTAGTACCCTTTAAAAATACTTAGATCTTACACTTATTTTGATTAAAAGTTTTCAGGTAATTAAAAATCTGAATGTATGTGTTTTTTATATTGAGGGCTTCGAGCTGAAGCGAACAAAGTCATAAAAGAAAATTGGAAAATATTTTGAGTAAGTGAACTGCCATGAATTTCTGGAGCCACTGACTTAGGGTTAATTACCGTTTGGAACATTAGGAACGAAGCACTTGTTGAACCCATCCGTTATAGAACTGCAAAGAGCTAAATCCGTTATAGAACTGCAAAGATTTTCGTACCATTTTTGAAATACATATACAAATTATATTTTTTGACTTGGTTCAGTTTAGCTTCGAGCCATTGATGTGTAGGATTCATTTTTGTTTGCCAAAAGTCCTGGGTATCTCGCATGAATGGTATGCAGCGTATGAAATTTTAAAATTCAATATGAATTTCTGTAGAAAGCAACAACAAAATTATAAATTTTTACTTTGTTTTTGCTTTAATTTAAATTCGAAAAATAAAAAAAATGTTGAATTATAATAAAGTTGCTTATGAAAAGAAATAATTCCCAATATCTATTAGCTAAAAACTTTAGATAACGCCAAAATTTTGGGCGGGCCAAAGATTAATAACCTAAAAATTTATCAAAAATCTCATAAATAGTAGCCCCCTTAAGAAAAGCAAAAAGTTAAAGTACACATGAGTTAACCAATACAATAAGCCCAGCAAAACTTTTTTTTTTTGCAAAAGGGGATAGAAGTTTAAGGCTGGCCTGCTTACAATATTTTTAAAACTTTAATGAAATATTAAATATTACTTGAAAATGTAATCAGTTGCTGAAGTTTTAGGCAGGCCATTAATTATGTGATTAATCATTTTCAAATCTTTACAGAACAATACTAAGCTCCCTGAAATATTTTGTAAATCAATTTTAAACTATTGGTTAAATACTTTATGAATAGCTAAAGTTTTAGGCGGTCCAATTTAATAGTTTACATACATTTTCATTGCAAGCCTATAATTTACCTTAATAAAACTGGCCCGCCTGACATATTGTAACAACCTTCACCAAACTTTACAAATTATTTAAAAAAAAAAAAAAAACGTTTTAAGCGGGTCATATTGAAAGTCCCCTCAACGATAATGGATCGGCTGAAATCTTCCGTAAACATCCGTAAAACTTGAAATGCTATATAGATAAGGCTCATAGATATGCAAGAAAAAATTAAAAAAAAACTTTGCCATTTCAAGCAATGTGTCATTGATTTAATAAAGCTCAGGTTTTGACATTTCCCAACAACAATTCTACAAGTTTACATTTTTTATTTTAAGCGAAAAAATAAATTAAGATTTTTTTTATTTAATTAATATTTTAAATAAAAATTTATTTCAAAACAACAAAAATGTAAATTAAATCAAAATTATATTTTAAATTTTTTTTTAACTAAAAAAAATAATTGATTCAATAATCACATTAATTAAATTTAAATACTTTTTACAAAATTTTTAATTTTGATACTTTAATCAGTCTTAAGTTCATTGAATTTAATTTTCATTTAATTATTTTTATGAAGAAAGGAATTTTACAACATGAAATTAATTAAAATTTATTGATAATTTTTCAGTCTTGACTGAGCTGAGAATTGAACCCAGGTTCAATAAAATAACCACAATACTAATTATTGTTAACAGCTAAGGCACGAGCTATGTTTAAATTTGTCCTTCAAGTTGTGCTGAAAAATGACAACAAGAAAAAAGGAAGACAAAAACATGAAAAACAAAAAATGTACTTTGGATTTTAAGAAGAATTCTTGAAGTAAGGATGAACATGTAAATCAATTGAAATAGGTAATTATTCATTCAAAGCAAATTTCGATCTACCAAGGTAAAATACCATTTGGTTTAAAGATTGACGTTTGACTAATGACGTCATGCGTCGTCAATGACGGTGATTGTTCAACGGCAAACCCCTCTGAAGAGGGTTTAATTCCCAGCTCAGTCAAGAATGAAAAATTGTGATTAAATTTTAATGCATTTCATGTTGTAAAATTCCTTTCTTCATAAAAATAATTTAATGAAAATTTAATTCAATGAACTTAAGCCTGATTAAAATATCAAAATTTGCATTAAAAACCATTAACAGTTCAATAAATTTTTTAATTGATAAAAAAACTACTGAAATTTTTTTTTCTGTGTTCTTAACAGTGTAGATCTTAATGGTGACTACTTGGTCAGACTATGCTGGATTCCTGGACATAACGAAGTCGAGGGCAATGAAACTTAACCATCTTAAGTGACCAGGCTCAACATTAAATTTGCCAGCCTCAGAGGCCTAGATGTCTTCAACTTTGGGCCACAATCAAGGAATATATATTGGGAGTTTTTCAATTTTCCCAGTTTTACAATTGAATTTAAAATAGATAAAAAACTCCCAGGGAATTTTTATTCATAATTGGGTTGAATATGTTCAAAAATTTCTTAAAAATAGTTTTGTTGCAGGTGGCCAAATTGAAACATGTTTTTTCTCTGCATGTAGATACTGCTAATCTGTGTTCACGGTATCTGTGGGCGAGTGTCTGAGCAGAAGGTATTAGTTTTTAATCTTCTTGGTGACCTCCTGTACCACCTAAAGGGTAGACTAAGATACCGACGATTGCTGCTGTAAGGTTTAGTATCGAAAAGGTCTTAAATCAGACGCTATTGAAACTCTCCACCTACGATTTTATATAATCCAGCTTCTGAAATAAAACCTTTTTTAGAAATGCGACACGCAAAAACGTTAACTGTTAATTTCGCAATCTGGCAAATTTCATTCATTGGAATGAATGAAAATCTGGCAAATTTCATTCATTGGAATGAATGAAAATGAATGAAATTTGCTAGATTGCGTAAATGCATTGCATAGTGTGTACCCAGCATAAGACCAATTATCTGAAGTTCCAATTTCGGTGGAACTAAAAATTTAAAATTAAAATTGTGACACAGATTTCAGAAGAAGAGTTTATTTTTAAATAAAATTACGATTTGGATTATTTTTTCGCCGGAAAATGTACGCCTTTTTGTGGTAATCTTTCCCAATTTTGTAGCTTCCCCAAAAGATCTATCTAAATCATGTTTTTTCTTGTCATAAAATTTCATTTAATCCACCTTTTCCATTATTCAAAACAATAAAATAATTTAAAAAAATTCATCGATTGAAATGAAAAATAATTTTAACATAATACACATGATTTATTGGTGACATGATCTTTAACAGCTACAAACTGAAATAAATCTTGGAAATTTTATTCTAACCCTAAAAATTCTTATCAAAAATAAATTCCCAAGTAATTGATATGATATGCTAGAAATAAAACCCTTTTTAGTTTTATTTTTTTATTTTTGTTGTTTTCCTTCTTTTCAGTCTGGGGCAGACAAATGCTTGGAACACGCCTTAAAAGTAAAATTTTGTTGTTACTTCATGCAACATTTATATTCGATTTGTTGTTATTGTTTAACACATGACTGACAGCATAAAATTATAATAGATTATCCATGACATTTGGGGTTTTAAGTTTTGTTCTTTAAAATGTTTGAACGAGTACTTTGGCGGCATGAATTTATTGTTTAAAGAAAACTTAAATCAAAATATTTAGATTTTGTATAAAAAGCGTTTTCTTTATTGAAAGAATTTAAAAGATTTCGTTTTTTAAAGGGAACATATTTGAATTCTAAAATTGTATTAACTTTGATACAATTTAAGTTTTTTATTTGGATATTTCTATTGTTATCATTCTTATTAAAACAGTTTAATGCATTTTTGTGAAAAAAAAAATATTTTAAAAATAATAAGATCTAATTTTTCTACAGAAATCTATTTGTGACAATTTTATTTTTCTTTCTAATTTAATAGCGCATGCAATAAAAAAAAATAGTTCTAAAGAAAACTTTTTACAAAAAAAAAAATTGTGACAAACTTTTTTTCTACAGAATAAATCAAATTGTGATAGACGTTTTCATAAAAAAACTTAAATTGTGGCGGTATTCCCTACAGAAATAGATATTTGTGACAAAGTTTTCTGTATAAAAGCCAACTTTTGACAGACATTTCTATATAAATATCAATTTGTGACAGATGTTTCTATAGAAAAATCTATGTGTGACCGATTTCTACAAAAAAAACAACAATTTTTTTCTGTTTTTTTTTTTATAGAAAATCATTTTTTACTAGAATTTTGTACAGAATATTACATGTTGCGAAAGAGTTTTCTATAGAAAATAGTTTTAAAATAGATTTGTTTAACGCAAATTAATTAAATATTGAACAATTTTCGACAGAGCTTTTTTTAAGAGAAAAAATTTTTAAAGATTAAAAAATTTGTGACAGATTTTTAATTTTAATTTTTAAGAGTTATAGAAAAAAAAACCAAAATTTTTATAAAAGAATAAATTTTTACAGAGTTTACGGACAGAAAATCAATTTATGAGAGAGTTAATTGAAAACAAATCAGTTTGTTAAAGAGTTTATAAAAGACAGGTCGATTTGGAACAGAATTTTTCCTAAAAATATTAATTTCTAATAGAATTATCTATAAAAGATTAAGTTTTTTCAAATAATTGAATTTGTGACAGAGTTTTTCTACAGAAGATGGAATTTGTGAGAAATTTTTTATTCGATTGTTAAACTGTTTTTAAAAAAAAATTAATTTGGAACAAATCTTTTTGCACAAAAATTCTTATGGGACACTTTTTTGTTTATAGAAAAATTTTCATGGGATACAAATTAAAGAAAAATTTCAATAGAAAAAATTTTCGGTAGATAACTCTCAATGGGATACATTTTCCTACACAGAAAAAAAATGTTGCCCCAATTAAAGCATTTATAAAAAATAAAATCAGTTTTAATTAAAAATTTAATCAAGTGAATTAAGCGTTTAATAAAGTGAATTAAACGTTTAATTGTAACTATTAATTTGGTTACTGGTGCAAATTAATAGTATCAATTAAACTTTAATTTCACTTGATTAAACGTTTAATTCACTTGATTAAACTTTTAATTCATTTGATTAAATTTTTAATTAATACTAATTTTATTTTTGATTAATCCTTTAATTGGGGGCAACCTTTTTGGAAAATTGTTTCTGTGCACGGAGAAACATTTTTATTGTGCAACACATTTTTCGATTAAAAAATCTCATAGGGAAACATTTGTCTATATATAAATCTTAATGGGATACACATTTCTAAAGTTGAATCTTAATGCGAAACATTTTGCCTGTAGCAAAATTTTATTTTGGCACTCGTTTCTAAAGAAAAATTTTCATAGGATCCATTTTTCTATAAAAAAAAAAATTCAATAGGAAAAATTTTCTATAGCAAAATGTCAATAGGACACCTTTTTCTATATAAACCCCCTAATAAGACACATTTTTCTATTACAAAAATTTCAATAAAGCACATTTTTGGCAGGAAACTTTAGAAAAAGCTCAATAGGACACATTTCTTTAAGAAATATCTCAACGGTACAAATTTTTCAAAAGGAAATATCTCAATGGCACGAATTTTTTTAACGAAAAATCTCAATGGCAAAAATTTCTCTACACCAAAATCTTAATGAGAAACATCTTTTTTTAAGTAAAACTTTAATGCGACACATTTTTCCAGAAAAATCTAAATGGGACAAACTATTTTTAACCAAAATCTTAATGACACGTATTTCTACAGAAAAAATTTAGTCAGGCACATTTTTTAATGGGTCACGTTTTCTTAAAAAATTTCAATACGACACCTGTTTCTACAAAAAACCCTTAATAGAACACAATTTTCTATAGAATAATTTCAACGAGAAATTTTTTTTTAAAGAGAAATCTCAATGGGACAAATTTCCCTATAGCAAAATCTTTATGAGAGACATTTTTCTTAACTAAGAATTTAATGGGACATATTTTTGTATACAAAAATCTTAACGGCATCAAATTTTATTTAAAAAAAAAAACTTAAAAAAATTCTATTTGTAAAAGATTTTCGTAAAAATTTTATATGTATCCATTTTTCTTAAGACATTTTAGGGAGATTATACAATTTCAAGGCAAATGCTACCTAATTCTAAAATAACTGACACAGGGAAAACGTTTTGGTATAATAAGCAAAAATTAAAGTTGAAAACTAAATGATTGAGTAATTTTGGACATTCATAGAGTTGAACTTTAAATGTTAAATATAATTTTAAAAATGGTTTGATGTTCTCCTCTGCTCCTTCTATTGCCTCTGACACCAGCTGATTGTATGTTCTCCCCGATAAAGATCCGTGCATTTAATTCTGTATAAATTGTTATAAAATAAATTTTTCTCAGTTCACAACTAATAATTATTGTATTCAGAACTATTCATTTAGTGTTATTATTAATTTCAATTATTATTTTCGTCAATTATACAAATTCCATATTAATGTTGATGGCAACTACATGATAAAAAATAAACAACTAAAACATTGTATATATTTTTTTAAAACACTGTATAAATAAAAGACTTCAACGAGAATGAAAAGTTAAAATCCAAAATGTTTTTAAACGGAATTTTAAGTGGAGTGTCGATCATAAATTTACTGCTAATAACAATAGTGAGTGCAAAAGTGCTAACAGCGTTTTAATTATAAATTTCAAACAATAATGTGAAATATTTTTCCCAGGCCGCCCATAAATATGGAGTGTTAATAAGAGACGAAGAAATTTTTTCTCCTTGCGATAATCCCGATGTTTATTTCTTAGATCGATATGTGGATTATAAGAATCTTAGTTTTGAAACCCTAAATAATGGATCGATTTATCTTAATGGGCAAATTCGTATAGTTAAAGATATCGGAACGCAAAATGTAAGATTTTTTTAAATATTTGTGGAAATGTTTAATATTTTCTGGATATTTGTTAATATTAGAATCCGGCAACTATTCAAATATTTAAGAAAAGTCGGAATAATTGGGTTAATACTTTATTCAACTTAAATCGTCGAGATGCCTGTACGGCTCTTTTTGATCGATCCGAAATATGGCATGAACATTTTGACCATGTACCTGAAGAGGAACGAACTTGTCCGTTTAAAAAAGACGTAAGTAAAGAATATTAAGCATAAACAGTTGGTTAGAAAATATCAAACTTAGACAACACATAATTTAATTTTTTTTTTAAGAAATTATTTTAGGAAAAACGTGTCCAAAGTGAAAAAAATTTTTAATTTCTTTTTGTGGAAACTTAATTTTCTATAGAAAAACACTTTATGAAAAGTTTTTCTATAGCAAAATGAGTTTTTGGCACACTTTATGACAATTTATATATAAAAAATTTTTTTTTGACAATTTCTTCTGTAGAAAAATTACTTTGCCATAAACTTTTTTGTAAAAAAATTTTTATAGAAAAATCACTTTGTGATAATTTATGCTAAAGAAAAGTTACTTATTGTCCATTCTTTCTTAAAAAATATCACTTTAAGACAATTTTTATATAGAAAATTATTGTGTTATATGGAAAAATCACTTTGAGACAATTTTTTCTATAGAAAGTAATTTTGTGACAATTTTTACCGTGGTATTTTCCCATTAAAAAATTTCTTTACCAAAAAAAAAATCACTACATAAATATATACGCTAACAAATTTGTCTATTCAATAATCATTTCATAGAAAAATCACTTTGTGGCAAATTTTATAAATAAGAACCATCATTTTGTGAATATTTTTTCTATACAAAAAAATCACTTAATAAAAAATTTTTATAAAAAATCACTTTTTATAAAAAAAAATTACTTTCTGAAAATTATTTATAAAAAAAAATACTTTGGAAAAAATGTTTTATTGAAATATTAATCTTTGGCAAATTTTTAAATAGAAATATCAATTTAAGTCATATATTTTAAAATAATGATTTCAAAACAAATCTTTTAAACAAGGAAAATCTCAAAATCTTTTAAAAATTTTACTATTTTTTTTGTTTTTTTCTTTTTATGAACTCTAGACAAAAATAAATGTTAATGTCACTGCAGACATGACAATCGAAATGCCTGATCCGCGACTGGCCGGTGAATACCGAGCCGAAATAGTAGTGAATCTTATGGAAATTAATGAAGTTTTCTGTTCCTACATCGTTGCGGAAGTTTACCGATACTAATCCAGTTCGAATTTATTTTTTTTAATAATATACATATTTACCCCCATATTCATAAAAAAATATTTTAGGTTTATAGCAGGTCTATAAAACGAATTTTCTATGAAAATTTGTTTAATAAACCTTTTTTTAATCAAAAATATTTTTTATGAACATGGGGGTTATAATTTATTTTTATTCGTTTTATGGAAACAAAAATTGGCAAAATAAAATCATTTTATGCGTTTGATGAAAAATATTTGCATTTTAAAGCGACCATCGAAACTTTACATTTGGCTTAAGTGTTCATTAGAGTATCCAATTATTTGACATTTGGTTTTGTTTGAGTAAGGAATTAATCGATTTTTCAATTTAATTTTGCTCGATTAATCGAACAAGAGTTTTAATGTGTTCGAATAACTCGAATAATTCAAATAATTGTATCCAATGGAAAAAAACTTACATGTCTATTTGATTTGTAACTTTTTTTATATTAATAAACAGAAAAAAACAATAATATAAAAATATAGTTATAAAATAAAATAGCGATTCATTTTGAAATTCAGTTTAAAATTTTTTAAATAAAATAAATAATTAATAATAGAAACTCCGTATGTACGTAGTAGCATATGACTTATATACGTTGTCAAATAAAAACGTAAAAGCGTATCTATGTACGTCGTACGTCTACATAGATCGAATTCTTTTTTATACGCCGTTTATGGCCGTATTTTCATATAAAATGAAAAATTAAAAATATAAAATTTAATCATTTTTGTGTTTTCAAATTTAATATTTGAAAACAAATAAATAGAAGGAAAAAACAAACAACAATTTCAATAAATTAGAATTTTTGTAATATTACCCAGTAAAAAAAATTGTGTTTTTTGAAGCACTTAAGAGATAAGGAATTAATCGATTAAATGATAACGAATAAAATATACAAAAAAAGCTGCTATTTTAGTGCTGATAACGAAGAAGGTTTTAATGCGAAAAAAATAAAAATATATTATGGTTTACGAAAATGCTTGAGAAAACGCATTTAAACCAGTAAAAGCAAAACATTAATGAATATGTTAAAATAGTTAGCCCTTAAAAAAGCATTTTAGGAATGCTTTATTTGCATCTTTTATGATGATAAAAGAAGCGCTTATTGTCAGCAGAAAATAGTCCTGGAAGCCGGGAACACTCTATACAAAAATCAGGCATCCCGTCAGCAGGTTTGAAGCGATTTGAGGTATGAATTCATACATAAAACCTGCTCCTTTTGGAGCACATTTTTTACCGGGTATTTTCAAAGGGAAACAATGTAAGACTACGATGGCTTTGTGGGTAAATAGAGCGTATATTTAGACATTTACAGCGTTACGGCTTACGTTCTTACGACGTACGACCCAAATGTGTTCCTAGCATAAAAAATCAAAACCCCAGCTGCGAAACATACATTTTTAAATTCGCTAAAGAGGCCAAAATAATATTAACGAAATAAAATAAGAATAAACTATAAACAAAGTAAACACTACTCCGGTTAAACGTACTATAAAATTATCTGAAAGTTAAAGTTTAATATATGCATAAGCTCAAGAGCAATCGGCAATTTGCAATTATTTCCCGCCTGCTAAACTTAATACGGGAATTCAACATATACTTTCATCTCATATTTTTATAATTATTTATTTTTATCGCGGTATTTTTATGAGAGTAATTAAAATTAGTTAATATATTATTCCTGAAAATAAAGTAAAGGTGAAATCAACTGAGATTCGCCGTATTTTTCCTGGTTTTAAGAGAAGTTATGGTTAAGATAATAGCTTACAGAATGATGAAACTTTTTAGACTCGATTGTTTTCAAAGTTTGTTCGATTTAAATTTCACTCATATGTATTAGATCTACCGAACGTGGCTGATAACTTTATTTTTCTTAATTTTAAAGCTCTACTCTAAAGGTTTGGGTAATTTGTTACTTTTACGTATTACTATTTTGTGCCAACAGTCCGTGCTTTTGTTTTCAACTACCTATCTAAGGATACTTCGGTTTTTAAAGCGAATCTAACAATACCTAATATGTCAAAATTCATCCAGCCATTTGACTGGTAAGAAGTAATAAAGAAATTGAAGGTCGGGTAAAAACAGGTAACTCATAATCTGTGCTTATGAATTTTTTGCAATGAACGTTAAACTCAATATCAAAAATGGACATTATACTAAAATGTGTTCAGAATAGATTCAGAATATAACAATATGTTATTTATTTTATTGGTAAGAAATCTTAAAAAAAATATTATATTATAAAAGTAGAATTTTCTAAGAAATTAATTTTAATCGATTAATTGACATAAATTGTTCGAGTTATTCGTTATTTGAAGTTGGCTATTTAAATCATTCGATCAAATAATGGCAAAAAATTTCTTCGATTAATCGAACAAATATTAATTGAATGGATACTGTAGTGTTCATACAGAACCTCGTCGAGACCACATTTTTCATACGATTTAACATAAAAATTTGTCGTAGAAAGCAGCCGAGATAAAATCTATTTAAGAACTGTTTTGAGAACTTTTTTTCTAATGCTCTCGCATAAAGACACTTATTCTCCCAACAATGCTACCATACTTTTATTAAATTTCATACATTTTGTAAACTGAAAATGAAAAACGAAAGAAAATAAAAAACAAAAACAATAAAATGAGAGAGAATTTGAAGTTACTGCCGACGTTTTTATCATGGGCTTTAGGATTTGTGCCTGAAGTTGAAGACTCAATTCTGTTTGAACACTAATTGTGTAAAACGCAACGCAACGCCATTGAAAGCAAAAACAAAGTCAAAATATTTTATAATTTTGTTGTTGCTTTCTACAGAAATTCATATTAAATTTTTAAGGCCCTAATCATGATGCACAAATAGTGTCATAAATATTTTGTAATTTTGTTGTTGCTTTCTACAGAAATTCGTCAAACGCTGCATTGCTTGTGGCGTTGGAAATTTTAAAACGCAATGTGAATTTCAAAAGCAAAAAAATTAAACGATACGACAAAATGGCAAATACTATGAAAAAGTACGTTTTGATAAAAAAAAAATTAAAAAGTACGTTTTGTTATGCACCAATTAATTAAGAGAAATGGGTCTCTGGTAAAAAAAATTCTGCTAGAAAAAGTGTAGAATTAAAAAAATATCAAAAAAAAACTAATTTGTCAAAAAGTGCGAAACAGTATGTTTCGTTCTGCGGCTCCTCATCTGTATGTACCCTTTTTCCACCCTTGATGAAGGTTATACAAAGGAAAAACTGGTAAATATTTTTAAAAAGTTTTTTAAGCAATAAGAAATTTAAAATAAAAACTTTTTTTTAAATTTGAACTTGAGCCATAAAGAAAGTTATTCTGAGTCGATCGGTATACTTAAAGGTATACCGGTCGAGGTGTTAAACATTAGCAAAAACGCATAATACCATCTCTACTATTGTAGTGTGGGTATACAAACAGCAACAACAAAAGATTTTATGTTTAAAAATAGAGGCAGTCGTGATTTTTTTTTCTCATATATCAGTCAGTTATGGACCGATCTGGATGAATATCCATGGCAAAATTAAACGGAGTATATGTGACATATATAATTTCTAGCGTCTTCGGCAAACCCATTGCTACACATACACGGACAGACGGTCAGAAGGGCTTCGTTAATTCAGCTTCGCAACTTAAAAGGACCCAGAATATATATACTTTATATGGTCTAAGAGCAATATTGTAGATATTACAAACGGAATGACAAACTCCTTTTCACCTGTGGTGAAGGGCAGAAAATAAAATTTTGAAAATGTATGACAATTGACGCTTTTTTAAATAATTAAAAAAAATTAAAACGTTAATGATCTGTAATCGATATTGTCTCATCTGTGTGGCATACAACTGTGTGGTTTGCTCCATATTTGATAAACTTCTTGTATTGTAGACAAAATATATTGAACTTTGCGGTTTGCTTATGTAAAATTACACTGTGAGAAATTTTTCTAGAAAAATAATTACATTCCAAAAAAATGTTCTTCACAAAAAAAATACAAATTTTTCTTTGAAAAAATCACTTTGGAATACATTTTTGTTGTAGAAATATTACATTGAAACAAATTTTTCTATAGAAAAATCACATTGAGACAATTTTTTTTTATTAAAACCTTTTTTTGCAACATGTTTTTATATAGAAAAGTGCTGTTGTAAGACTTTTTTTTGTAAAAAAGGTTGTGACAAATTACATTGGGACAAATTCGTCAATCAAAAATCACATTAGAAAAATTTTTCAGTAGAAAGATCACGTTGTGATAATATTTTCAATAGAAAAATTCCATTGAGAAAATATTTTTATAAAGAAAAATTTGTTTAAGAAAAAATAATTTTCTTTTAAATCTTTTAAAAAACTTTTAATGAAAAATCTTTTTGTGACATATTTTTATTTATAAAAGTTCTTTTGTGACAAATTTTTTTAGAAAAATTATTCTGTAAGAAAAAATAATTTTCTTACAAATCTTTTAAAAATTTTTTAATGAAAAATCTTTTTGTGACTTATTTTTATTTATAAGAGTTCTTTTGTGACAAATTTGTTTAGAAAAATTATTCTGTGGCAAGTTTTTCTTTAAAAAAAACTTTTTAATAAAAAATTTTTCATACAAAAAATATATTGTGACAAATTTTTCTATAAAAAAAATTGTTTTAGAAAAAATACGTTAAATTACATTCTTTTTCTGAAAAATGTGTCTCTTTTTATGTATAGAAAAAATTTTTTTTTAGAAAATTGATTCTGTAGCAAGTATTTCTTAAAAAAAATAAAAAACTTTTTAATAAAAAATTTTTCATACAAAAAATATTTTGTGACAAATTTTTCTTAAATAGAAATCTTTTAGATACAAATTTTTCTATAAAATAGTTTTAGAAAACTTTAAATAAAATTCTTTTTTTTGAAAACCTGTGTTCAATTCCCAGCTCAGTCAAGAATGAAAAATTATCAATCAATTTTAATTCATTTTATGTTGTAAAATTCCTTTCTTCATAAAAATAATTTAATGAAAATTAAATTCAATGAACTTAAGCCTGATTAAAATACCGAAATTTGGACTAAAACCATTAACAGTTCAATAAAATAACCACAATGCTAATTAATTTATAACAATTAGTTTTGAAGATTTTTTGACAGTTTTTTTTTTTTTGTTTTTTTTTTACAGAATGTTAAATGGTGGAACAGCGTTTTTGATAGAAAAAGAAAAATAGTCTTATAATATATTTCTAGAATTCAAATCAGTCAAATATTAACCAATTTTCGACAAAGTTATTTAAAGCAATCATCTTTTTAAAGAATAATAAATTTGTGACAGAACTTTTAATAGACAATGTAACTTGTGATAGAATTTTCTAGAGAAGGATAAATTTGGGACAGAGTTTACTAAAGACAAATCAATTTGTAAGAGTGTATTGAAAACAAATAAATTCTTATTAGCGTTTTTTAAGGAGAGGTCGATTTGTGACAGAATTTTCTATAGAGAACAATTTTTGTAAAAGATTCAGTTTGCGGCAGAGGTTGTTATTGAATATTGAATTTTTGACAAGTGTTTTTATAGAAGAAGAAATTTGTGACCAGTTTTTAAGTCGATTGTTCATCTGCTTTCTATAAAAAACTCATTTTGGAACAAACCTATCCGCAAAAAATTGTTAATGGGAAACAAATTTTTAAGAGAAATCTTAATAGAACAAATTTTTCTGTAGATTAGACTTTTAATGGAATACATTTTCCCACGAACAAACTTTATTGGAACACATTTTTCTATTAAAAAATCCCATAGAGCCGCATTTGTCTTTTAATAAATCTTAATTGGAAACATTTTTCTAAAGCTAAAACTTAATGCGATACATATTTTTCTTTAGAAATATTTTAATTGGACTCACTTTTCTAAAGAAAGATCTGTATTGGTTTTCTATCAATATCTAAAAGAAAAATTTTTCAAGAGAACAATTCCAATGGGGCAAATTACTCCAAAGAAAAATCTCAATGGGAAAATTTTTTTGAACGCAAAATCTTAATAAAACACATTCTTCTGTAGAAAAAATTTAATGAGACATCGCAATTGGGCACATTTTGCTAGAGAAAAATCTCTTTGGAATACATTTTTGTATAGAAAAATCTCAATTGCACACATTTCCCTAAAGAAAAATCTTAAAGGGACACATCTTCTATAGAAAAATGGGAAAAGTTTGTCGAACACAAAATCTTAATAAAACACATTCTTCTGTAGAAAAAAATTAATGGGACATTGCAATTGGACACATTTTGCTAGAGAAAAATCTCTTTGGAACACATTTTTGTATAGAAAACTCTCAGTTGCACACATTTCGCTAAAGAAAAATCTCAAGGGGACTGATCTTCTATAGAAAAATAACGATAGGACATACTTTACAATTAAGAAAAATCTCAATAGAACACCTTTTTCTACAGAAATATCTCAATAGAACACTTCTATCTATAGAAATATTTCCACGGGAAATATGTTTCTAAGGAAAAATCTCAATGGGAGAATTCTCTCTATGGCAAAATCCGAATAAGACACCTTTTATATAGAAAAATCTCAATGGGACAAATTTTTCTAACGCAGAATCGCAATAAAAAAACATTTGTCTGTAGAAAGAATTTAATTTAACACATTTTTTTTACAGAAAAATCTCAATTGGGCACACTTTGCTATAGAAAAATCTCTTTGGAACAGATGTTTGTATACAAAAATATAAATGGGACATATTTTGCTGCCGAAAAATTACAAAGGGCCACATACTTCTATAGAAAAATATCGACAGGACATCATTTTCTACAGAAATGTCTCAACAGGACACATTTATCTTAAGAAATATCTCAATAGAACACATCTATCTTTAGAAATATATCAACGGGAAAAATGAAATAAATAATCAAAACATTGTATAAATGTAAAATTTATCAAACTTTTTCATTGTATTAACGCAAAACAATGAAAAATACCATTGTTACAATGAAACAATGTTTCTGAATAATAGAAAAGATTTCATTTCATTAATGACAAGTTACATCATATGAACTAAATGAGTTCATTGCATTAACAATACATAACATTTCAATAATGAAAATGTACGTTGGTTTTGTAAAATTTATGGCATAGAATTAATGACAAAATTTCATTGTATTAATGACAATTTCGAACTTAATGAAACGATTTTGGTTGCGGAAATAACGCGCTACGTTGGCTCAAAAATAATGACAAGAACGTAATACATTACATTTCAATAATGAAAATGTACGTTGGTTTTGTAAAATTGATGGCATAGAATTAATGACAAAATTTCATTGTATTAATGACAATTTCGAACTTAATGAAACGATTTTGGTTGCGGAAATGACGCGCTACGTTGGCTCAAAAATAATGACAAGAACGTAAAAAATAGTTATATTTACGAAGAGGTTTCTCTTAGTGCTGGGAAACTTACCCCAATGTTTGCCAATATACTCTCTATTTATTCCTGTGTTAAGTCATATATTTTTAAAGGCAATTGCTACCTACTTTTAAAATAACTGACACAAGAAAAAATTTCTTGAATACCAACAATCCATCTAACTAACCAACATTTAAGTTGGAAAAGGAATAATTGGGTAATTTTCAACAGTTATAAAATTTAATTTTAAAATGTTAAATATAGTTTTTAAGAAGGTTTTGATGTTCTCCTCTGCACCTTATATTGCCTCTGACGCCAGCTGATTGTATGTTCTCCCCGATAAAGATCCGTGCATTTAACTCTGTATAAATTGTCATTAAATAAATTTTTCTGAGTTCACAACTAATAATTATTGTATTTAGAACTATTCATTTAGTCGATATGATTATCATTATTAAATAATAATTCCATATTACTGTTGATGGCATCTACAACATGATAAAAAAAAACAACAAAAACATTTTATATATTTTAAAATCACAGGTAAAAACAAAAGATTTCAACTAAAATAAAGATCTAAAATTCAAAATGCTTTCAACTGGAATTTTTAATGGAGTGTTAATTATAAATTTACTGTTAATAACAATAGTTCGTGTAAAAGTGCTAACAGCGTTTTAATTATAAATTTCAAACAAATCTTCAAACAAAAATGTGAAATATTCTTCCTAGGCCGCTTACAAATATGGAATTATAATAAGAGAAGAAATAATATTTTCTTGTGATAACCCCGATTTTTATTTTGTAGGTCGATACATGGACCGTACGAATGTGAATTATCAAACCATGGAAAACGGATCAATCTATGTTAATGGACAAACTGTTATTCTTAAAGATTTTGGAACGCAAAATGTAAGATTTTTTTAATATTTGAGAAAACTGGAATCTGGGAATTATTTCTTTTCAGAAGCTACTTTATTATATTCAAAATTTTTTATTTTTCGAATTTATTCTATGAGTTAAATTTCAGTTATGTATTTTATAAAGCTTTTTTTAATAGTTATATTCTTTAAATTTTTAGGAATGACTTTAAACACTACCTGTTACGTTTTACCTTAGCTATCCTTTGGATACTTGTAAATATTAGAATCCTGCAATGATTCTAGAATTTAAGAAAAGTCGATATAATTGGGTTAATATTATATTCGACCTACTTCGTCCAGATGCATGTACGGCCATTTTTGACCCATCCGAAATGTGGCATAGGTATCTGGACAGTGTGCCTAAGGAGGACCAGACTTGTCCGTTTAAAAAAGACGTAAGTGAAGTTTATTAGGGATAAAAAAATTCCGAATTGAAAATTTGTCTCATATTTCTTATAGTTAAAATCAATTCAAAGCAAATGTTTCTAAAGAAAACATAATTTGGGGCATTTTTTTAGAGAAATTTATTTAGGGCAATATGGGTACAATGTAATCATCTTAGGCTGAAATGCAGTTTACGGACGCAAAAAAAATATGCCACCCGATTCAGAACTAAAAAATAAAGCAAAATTAAAATTTAAGGGGACTGGATAAAAAAAAAAATTACCCCGCCTACTTAGAGGTATGTGTGGGTACTCAAATTAAAGGTAATTTGCTCAGGACTGCAGATATGTATTTTATTCTAGGTTAATTAAAGTATCTCTTAGATACAGAGAAGCTTTAGTTATCTAAGCCGGTGTTTGTTTGCATATATCGCACTTGATCAACAAGAGGGTATTAACTCAAAATTTAAAAATTTTCAGTAGAAACAAAATAATTTTTAATTTAATATTAATGGCATATGAAAAATAATTTTTAAAACAAACGTTTCATTACCAAAGAGTAGACAAAATAACCCGATATTTTTAGAGCGGGTAGAAATAAATATAACATGACGATTTTTTCTACAAAGTGAAAAAATAAAAATTTTGAGTTAATACCCTTTTGTTGATCAAGTGCGATATATATTTTTTGTCCTGTAAACTGCTTTTTTGCTACAATTTATAAAATACTTTTTGTGGAAACTTAATTATATATAGAAAAAAAATTTGTGACAAATTTTGCTATAGAAAAAAAACTATAGGACCATTTTTTTATAAAATAATCACTTTGTGACAATTTTTTCTATGGAAACATATAAAAAAATGTGTGACAATGTATTCTATAAACATTTTTTTCTACAGAAATTTACTTTACAAAAAAACTTTTTGTGATTTAATTTTTCTATAGTAAACTCACCTTGTCAAAATGCTGTACATGAAAAGATCCCTTCTCGTCAACTTATTCTATAGAAAAACGGCTTTTTGGCAATTTTTTCCATAGAAAACTGTTTCTATAGAGAAATCACTTTCCGATCACTTTAAAAAAATTTTTTTAGAGAAATCACTTTGTGATAATTTTTTCTATAGAAAAATCAAATTGTGGCAGTTGTTTCTATAAAAATTATTTAAAAATAAAATCACTACATATGTACAAAAAATTCTAGAGGGATATCACTTTGTAGGAATTTTTTCTATAAAAAAAATAACTTTTTGACAAATATTTTTTTTTTTTTTTTTTTTGCTATAGATATAAATAACTTTTATAATGATATTTTTTCGCTGTAGAAAAAATTACTTTTTTACAATATTTTTCTATAGAGAAAACCCAGTTTTTTTTATAAAAAATTACTTTGCACAAAAAACTTTCTATAGACAAATCACATTTTACTAAATTTTTTTAATAGAAAAATCAATTTAGGCAGATATTTTTTAGAATAACCATTTTAAAACAAATCTTTCATTAGGAAACTTACAGTGGGACATATTTTCTTATAAAAATTTTAATATTTTTTTAATTTTTTTTATAAAGGAACTCCAGATAAAAATAAGTTTTAATGTCACTTCGGACATGACAATTGTAGTGCCTGATCCACCGTGTGCCTGTGTACCGGGCCGAAGTTATAACGGCTCTTAAAGAACTAAATGAAGTTTTCTGTGCTAACATCGTTGCGGAAATTTATCGATACTAACTAATTAATTGTTTCTATAATATATATATTTATAATAAATATCTATTAGTTTTATGAAAAACAATTGGCATAATATTTGCATTTTAAAGGGAACATCAAAACGTGAAAAGGGTTTCAAGGTTTTGGAAACTTTAACTGGATGCTTTTGTTAGACGAGTTTAAATCTAATAATCTTTTCAAATTGTTCTAATTAAGTTTAAAATAAATATAATCTGACTTAAGCTCTTAAATTCCATAAGGGGAAGCATTTGCTTATAAATGTTTTAATCATTAATGTTTAATTATTAAATCAGTAACAATATTCGATGTTTTTAGGTTAATCTTCGTTAAAGACTTAAAGACTAAAATATGCAGACTAAATAGAAATGTCTTACAAAATTAATTAAAAACAATTTTTTAAATTAAAAAATTTAAAAAAAAATTAAATCCGTTAACGAACTGTAATTGATATTGTATAATCTCTGTGACATACAACTGTGTGGTTTGCTCCATATTTGAGATGGCAAAGAAACTAACAAACAGCTTTTTTCTTTTATTATAAAAACAAATAAAAAAAAAAGAAAAAAACATTGAACTTTGTGGTTTTTGCAAAAACATTATCAACAATATTGAAATTTAATACATTTTAAGAATTTTTCTTTTTTTTATATTTTTCTCATTTGAAATTTATGTTGTGTCAACTGAGTGAAATGGCCTCTGCATCAGGAAAACAGCATGATTTTTATTACCAAGATGGGAGTGCTGCATACATATACATATTTGTTTCCAAACAGAATTTATTAAGGGAATCTTTAAGAATTCTTTGGAACAACAGCCGTAATTTATGTCGAATGATGAGGAACAAACCTTTAAGATGTTTTTAAAGGGTGTGGTCAAACAAATTTTGGTGAGACTTAAGTGTTAAATGTAATAATTTGAAATCATTTTTACATGTCATTATAATTCTTAGTTAATTGGTATTAATTTGTTTCGTTGTGTTCAGTAACGCCTTATTTTAAAAAAATTTTCAAATTATGTAAAAAACTTTCTGTTTTTTTTTTTTTTTTTTTTTTTTTTTTTTTTTTTTTTTTAATATATACAACGTCAAAAATTTGTGTTTATTAGTCGTTTTTTTTTTGTGTGAAAAAATTGATTTAGGACAAGTTACTCCATGTGAAAAAATTAATTAAGGACAAGTTACTCCGTGGAAAATTGATTGAGGACAAATTTTTATACAGAAAAATTAAAATTAAAAAATTAAATTAATAAAACAAACAACAAGTAAGAATAGTGTATTCGGCTGTGCCGAATCTAATACAACCTTCACCATAGTACGATATGAACAGAAAGTTATATTAATAAAACCCGTGCGCTTTGGCACCTTTTATTGTTGCTGATCTATTTTAATTTGTATGGGAGGTGCCACGCCCGCTCCCACTTTTTGATGGATTTTGTGTACCAAATTTGGACAATTTTCCTCATACCGTTCTCTTATAAATAAATCTGTTTTGTGCCATGCCCTCTCCTCCAATCTGGATCTTTCCGTTCTTTAGATATACAGAAAAAAATTTTAAAAACAACAACAAAAAGGAATTTATGGGTAAAATTAGAGGCAGTCGTGATTTTGTACTCATATCTCAACCATTTGTGGAACGATCAGATTGAATTTCAATAGAAATTTTTTTTAACAAATTTTTCTATTAAAATGTCTTTTTGTGACAAATTTTTACAGCAAAATCTTTTGTAAACAAATTTTTCGAAAAGAAAATCTTTTTGAGCCAAATTTATAAAAATCTTTTTGTGACATATATTTTATTTAGAAGAGGTCTTTTGTGACAAATGTTTCCTCTAAAAAAGTTATTCTGTGACAAGTTGTTCTATAAAAAATTTTTTAATAAAAATGAAATAATATAAATAATAAAAGATTTTTTATGACAATATTTTTCATACAAAAATTATTTTATGACAAATTTTATAAACAAAGCTCTCTTAGATACAAAGTTTTTCTATAAAACTTTCATTTTAGAAAACAATTTTTAAAAAAAAAATCTTTTTTTTAGAGAAATTTTTCTCTTTTTATCTCGGACCCGGCGAACTTCGCCTCGCCCCAATTTTAAGCCTTAAGACAAACTTAAGAGTAATAATACAACACAAATGTTTAAATTTTCAATGTGATTTATTTGAATGGAATCAGTAGAGAGCGATTTGATGAACAATGTTTTTCGATTTTTCCAATTTTCCGACTTTTGCGGAGAGATTTTCCAATTTTCCGCATTTCGCATTTTTCGCAATTTTCCATGATTTACACTTAGAACTTTCTATTGTTTGATTTGGAAAGCCATTAAGGAATAATTTCACACAAAATTTCATACAAAAATTCGATTTTCGATTTTTTTCAAATTTCCGACATTTATATATTTTTATATTTCTATTAAAAAATCTTTTTGCAACGTATTTTTATACAGGAAAGTTCTGTTATCAGAGTTTCTCTGTAAAAAATGTTTTGTTTGTAAAATTTTTTTGAGACAAGCTCTTTTAGATAAATTTGTGTATAGAAAAGTCCCATAATGGATTTTTGAAGAAAATTTTTAGTTGGAAAAATTTTTCTTTTTAAAAATTTGTTTAATACAGATTTTTTTTAAAACACTCCCTTTTAGATGATTTTTTGTATACTACAGAAATTTTATTTTTTTTATGGAATAAAAAAGGCTTTCAGAAAAATTTTTTTTAATCCACATTGAATTAATTACAATGAAAATAAAAAAATGGTTAAATAAGACAAGAATTGTTTTTAAAGATTTCAAATGGAACGAATTTATATTCAGAAAAATCCCAATGGGACATATTTCCCAATTAAAGTTTAGAAAAAAATTGTATTATAAACCTATTTGTAAAAATACAAAATATACAATTTGTTCTAAAAATTTTTTTTCTTTAATTTTTTAAAGAAAAATTTCAAAAATTAAAACAATCTCATTAAGCATTAAAAAATATTTCCATAACACTCCTACACAAATCTATTCTAATATAATAAAGATGTAATGTGTGTATGTTTGTTTGTTTGAGGTAATCTACGAAACTTCTCATCTGATTTCAAAAATGTTGTTTCCAATATCTAGAATGAGCCTTAAGGATGGGCATAGGTTTGATATCATTGGAATTTTGAGCGGGCGTGGCACCCCCCATACAAGAACAATTAGTCAATTCACAAGGTATCCTAACATGTCATATTGTCAAAATGTCCTAATATTTCGCAATGGTTTAAAAATATTGTTGTACGGCTCAGCCGCTCAGCGCTGGACTTTTCTGATTAATTACGACAGCACAATAAACACAGCAAGCAACGTTCTATTTATTTAAGACACTTTTTGTTAACAAACCAACAACAATATTTTTAAACCATTGTGAAATATTAGGACATTTTGACAATATGACATGTTAGGATACCTTGTGAATTGACTAAATATATATTTCTGTATAACTGTAGGGCGGAAAGTTCCCAAGTTTCCAAATAAGATACAAGCATCTTGGTTAACAATACACAACATCCGACAAAATGTGAGCGGTATTGGTTAAGTAGGCGCAATAGATTTATTTATATCTTCAGAAAGATAAGAGAAAAATTTTCCAAACTTGATACGCATAGCTGGGTTATCAATACACAACCGCTGAGAAATGGGCAGGATTGGAGAAGTGGGCGTTGTACCACCCATACAAAGGCATTATAGATTTCTATATATCTGAAAAACAGTTGCAGTAAAAGTTTTTAAATTTTAATTAAATTGTTCGGTTTTATATAGAAAATATCTGTCAAAGAGAGGGTTGGATTGGAGAAGTATTCAACACTAATACAATATAGATTTCTGTATATCTGGAGAACGGTAAAGGCTGAAGTTCCCAAATTAGGTACAAGCCTCTTGGTTATCAATACACAACATCCGATTTACTGTGGGCGGGATAAGAGAAGCGGGAGCGACACCTCTCATACAAATACAAAAAATCGTAGACCCCTGGATCATTGGTTTTCCATACAAAAAATCTGTCAAAAAGTGGGCTGAATTAGAGAAGTATTCAATATAAATGCTATATAGATTTCTGTTTATCTGATGAACGGTAACAGTAAAAGTATCTAAATTTTGTACTAAATGTTTCGTTATCAATGATGAGATTGGTTTTAAAAAATTTTCCTATTGTTATTTTACGGGGGTATTGAAGCGCACCGGGTTTATCTAGTATTTTATAAAAGATTGCCGTGCACTTTCAGTTATTATTTTTAAGATCCGACACAATTTTACGACAGTTTTGAGAATTGTTTGTTAAAAATTATTTATAGATTTTTGACACATTCTTTAGCAATTCATCACACAAAATAAATTTATTAATTAAATTGTTTGTCAAAGTCATAATATGAAAGATAATTTAGATAGAAATTGGGTGAGCATAATTAAACGGTTTTTTTTTTTTTTTTTTTTTTTGAAGAAAATTTAAAGATCCAATATGAATTTCTTTTTTTAGATTTTTAGAGGGTAATAGAAAAAATTTAAATATTACACCTGGTTGAGACAATCTCATCATCTTCATCATAATAATTTTTACGTTACAAATGATACGTGATTCAACAGGTAACAATTTGATTTCTTCTTTTTGGAAATTTTTTAAAATTACAGCAGTTCAAGTATTGATTTAAGTTAAAAACAAAACTCATTAAAATCCTTCTTATGATATGATTTGTAAGGGAAATCCAGTGGTTTTTGTAACAGGTAAAATTCCTTAAGCTACATCCCTACTCAGTAGCCATTGTGTACACAAAACGATCTGTTTTCTTTGTCATTTTATGGAGTGAAAAGTCATAAAAAAATTCTAGGATTAAAATTCCTTCTCACATGCATGACAAAAGAGATTTGTAAAGGGATTACCAAATAATAAAAATTGTTTCCCAAATAAAAAAAAATGTAATTAAGTATTACTGATCACATCGATCGGTAAAATTTCGTGTATGGGAGTGAGAAATGTTTTGAACCTAATGATAGTAAATTCTTAAGAAAATGCTTTGAAAATATGCCACAAACTACACATTTTAATTAAGATAAAAAAAAGACACAATACCGCCAATTTTATTATTCTGATGAACGTTTTTATACGTAGAGATTGCACAACAAATCATTTTTATAAACACAAAAAAATAACTTTAACTACATTATTGTCACCGGCAGCCATACTACGATGAAATTAGTCTTCCTTCAAGAACCCTTAACCACATTACGGTTTCTTTCAGACATGTTATGGTTAATAAAAACAATCATTTATTTAAATCAAATATGTATTGGCAAACACAAACATAGAAATATTTTAGAAGCATAAGTGAGAATAGAGATAAATGTAAGCAGCGTTGCCAAAACACACTAAATTTGTAGAAAATTCTTCAATAATCAATTGTTTCTAAATAGAGGACCAGGACCTCTTGAAGCCCGTGACAAATTTCGTCTTTTTATAAAAATATATATAAACACCAACGAATGGCAACATTGAATGAAAGCAACGAGATATGAGCCAACCTTCCTGTGTGAAAAATCAAGCGAGACCACAGATTGTACACAGATTACACACAGATATGTCACGAGCCGAAAGATTTTTTGTCTCTTTCTTAGAAAGCTGCCCTTTTTTAATCATCTTTTATGCCGCAATACAATGAACACAAATTTATTTAGTTGAGATTTATTTGCAAAACTGTTGTAAAAATGAACTTTTTTAACACTAGTAAATAATATTTAAGTAAGTAAATAACATTATAAAACAAAACAATATTACTAAATACATGTTTTATGCACAAAATAAAACGTTTGTTGAACTAATGCTTTTGTTAAACCCGGTTTGTGTTTTGTTAGTTTTGTTTTGATCACGCAATTTCTGTGGTTTTCACGAATAATCGCGTAAGTCGGTTTTTACCGAAATTGAGATAATGATGTCAAAGTGTTACATTTTGCATTAGGTTTTTATAAGTATTAAGCTTTTTAGAATATAATGTAGTATTATTAATTTTTTTCTGCTAAAAACAACTTAAGTTAACTGTTTAATAAAATATTTTGCTATTATAACGATTTATGTCGACATACATCGCCAAAAATTGTAAAATTGCTGAATATGTTTCCAAATAAAAAGCATATGTGATGTTATGTTGTTATTCGTGCAAAAAATATGAAAGTATTTTTTGAAAATTTTTCTATTAATAACAACTTAAGTCGTAAAAATAACAACGTATGTCGTCATGTGTGATTAAAATGATAACATTTATTTTCACAAAAAAGAACTTATGTGGAGATATGATGTTATATTGCACACACTTAATGAGTCAATCAAACATATGCATTTTTAATCCTTTTACAGATTGTGATCCTGTGAGGATTCTTTCATGAAAACTATGTATAATACGTAGAAAGTCACTGTTAAGAGGATAGTAAAGAAAAAAGTTTAAAAAAGCATCTACAGAAGCCGCAATTGAAAAAAATAATTGTTTTTGCTCTCCTGAAAATTTTGGTTTTATAACTTACGCGATTATTCGTGAAAACCACAGATTTGTGTTGATTGTAGCGGCCTGCCACTTCACTACCAAAAAACGCTTTTTGTCTCTTTCTTCAAAAGCTGCCCTCGCAACTGATTTGGGCCTTTTTCACACGTCACTTTTTACATGTCTGTGTGTAATCAGTGAGCGAGACTGACTGTTTCTATTTAGTACTTGAGCACACGTAGATGTGAGATTAAAAGAGAAAAAAGGATTGGTGTAGTGGTTTTGCGAACTCTGTTTTAAATTCACTATAAAATTAAATTTACTTACCCAGGTGCAACACGTTATGGTTGAAAAACATCCATGCTATTATTATTATTAAAAAACATGTTATTGTTATTATTAACCAACACATGTTTGGAGGCAGCCATAATATGTTTGTGGTTTGATGTAATACCAATCAAACCAGATTATGGTTGCGTGTGACAATGATATGGTTAAAGGTTAATGTAACCATAAGCCAATTGTTTATTGTTGTAGTTTTGATATCGTTGCAAATAAGACTTGAGTGTTTGTAAAGCTACGGTCACACTTGTCAAATATTTGACGAAAAAACGGGACCAAGAGGCAAACTAAAATATAATTTTCTTTAATTCCAATATTTATTTTGTTTGTAATACCACATCTTACAAGTATGTACAACCATTAATTTATCTACAATAAATTCTAAGAAAACTTGACTAAGAAAGTATGGGTCTAAAATCAAAACCTAGCTCCCGCCGAGGGACATAATGGAATCCTGAAAATTGGTTTCAAAAAATAATAGGTAATGAGAGCCAAATACTGTTTTATGCAAAAATTACACATTTTTAATGTTCCGTACTCAAAGAGTGAAAATGGAACCTTATTACTAATAAATAAATTAATAAATAAGGTTTAAGAAAAAATGTGATAAGTAGGTTCAAAAAGATCAACTATATTTGTATTTTGTAGTGATATACCAGAAGTAGCTAGTTTTTTATTTTTCATAATCAACCCTCTCGGCTGGAGCTAGGTTTTCATTTTAGACCCATACTTTCTGTGGGTAATTTTCTTAGAATTTGATGTAGATTTCGATTTTGCTATACGCCTGTCACGCTTTTTCTCACCCGAACATATTGACCCACCCTAATGTATGTACAACAAACAAATTTTGTCTTCTTAAAACGCTGTTTGCCAATTAAATAAAATATTAAATAAACAAATACTGGGCTGTAATTTTTGGTACTTTTTAATTTGAAATACTCGCAAGAAACCAAAATATGGCACAAATATACAACGTGGATCTTAAGTTTATGCAAGTACATTATGGCCTTCTAAAAGTCTTTTTTAATGTGATTATGCATTTGACAGACTTTTCGTTAATTTTTGGCAGTACCTTAAGCTAACTTATGCATATTATGGGTGGGCCTTTACTATTCGTTTCAAATTATTTTTAAATGTAAAGTTTTCAAATTAAAAATTTTATTTGAAATTTTCAAACAATCGTAATAAAATTCATTCCACAATTAAACCCTTTCATTAGCACAAGAAAATTGGTAACATTTACGTTTTATTTCAAATTGCATTATTTGTGTTGGCATAATTCCTAAAGAAAATTCAAAACCATTTTACCAGTTTTCGCTGCAGCTGTATGGAGAAAAAGAAACAAACTATTTATTCGTTATACTATAACGATATACGGAGTAAATAATACAAATAGAAACTATTTTCACAATTATTTTGAGTAAAAATTTTTTTTCTTTAGTTTCTTTAATTTTATATTCATAACAGTCAGTTTATAAACGTTCTTTCTTTCTTCTACCAATTCTCTCCAACCAAAGGTATGATTGGCATTCTTATAACAAAAAAAAAAAAAAAAAAAACGTCAACAAGCAGAAAAACAACTTGGCTTAAAGAAATAAAAATCAACTATTCATGCTTAAAATTTTGAAATATGTATGTACTCGGAACCTTTGCGAACCAAAACAAAAAAAACCCACCACCAACAACAAAACCGTCCAACCAAACAGTCAAACAAAATAACAAATTGTACAGTTTGATGTTGTTTAAATAGTTTTTTGTTGCTTTTGTTGTATCTGTGTTATTTTCTTACTATGAAATGCATTTTATGGCCAGATCACACATACAGAATTGTAAATATTTATTCTTGATTTTAGCCAAAACATAGAAAAAATGTGGTTTACCTTCAATATTTATGTTTTTTTTTTATTCTAAAGCCATCGCCAAAAAATAAAAATGGGAAGACATTGATTTTGTCATTCTGTTGGTAACATATCGAATTAATTGTCCGACATCCGAAAGAGTACAGGACGGCAAAAAAAACGAAGGGGTTTAGTTTAAATAAGAGATGCATCTAATCGCAAATTTTCCTAATTAAATTACGAGTACAAATTTTATATTAAACTTTAAATAATAATATTACAAGTGATTAACACAGAAAGGCTCCATGTAATAAATAGATAATAAAGGACGTGGACTCGCTTTGTTACTAAGGAAGCATAATCGACAAGAATGGTGATTCGAAAAATGATATCATCAGCCGAATAAGCAATGAAAGACAAGAATTTGACTTTTTTTCTTATAAAATCGGTCAAAGTGGTGAATGAGGCCGATTCGCAAGTCGTCTTCACTTACGAAATATTTTAAAAGTTTGTTGTATGCATAATTAAACAAAAGTTCAAGGCACAATATGACATTATGAGAATTCAACATTAATTTTTGGCCTTGGCCGATTAGGTACTTTTTTGGTGCTTTACAAAACTTTTTGGCAATTGCTCACTTCATACTTTTGGGCAAAATACGAGTATTACCAATAAATAAATATTTGCTGGTTTTTATTTTTTAAATAAATTGTTTTTAATAATTAGTATCATGGTTACTTTATCGAACTGTTAATGGTTCTTAATCCAAATTTCGATATTTTAATCAGGCTTAAGTTCATTGAATTCAATTTTCATTTAATTACGAAAAACAGAAGTAAGGATCAACATGTAAATCAATTAAAATAGATAATCATTCATTCAAAGCAAATTTCGATCTACCACGGTAAAAATACCATTTGGTTTAAAGATTAATGTTTGACTTTAGACGTCATTCGTCGTCAATGGCGCTGAGAGTTAATCGGCAAACCCCTCTGGAGAGGTTGTGTGGTTACAAAACTAGTCAGGGCAAACTGTCCGTGAAAACCTGGGTTCAATTTCCAGCTCAGTCAAGAATGAAAAATTATCAATAAATTTTAATTCATTTCATGTTGTAAAATTCCTTTCTTCATGAGAATAGGTGAGGTTAGGTTAGGTTAAGAAGGGTTATGCGCCCAAGGGCGGATATCCACTCGGAGACCAATGAGGTCCATTGTGAATCCCTTCAGTATAGGAGAAAAGAGGAAAAAGAGAAGTAAAGAAGAAAAGTAAAAAATAGACCTTAAGTTTGGTACAGATAAGTAAATACCACGTAGGACAAATCCCCCCCTATGGTCCCCCCAATAGAAACAGCCGTCTTATTTCCCTAACAAACCACAGTAGATCGGTTGGATTACATCCAGCGATACACCCCAGTTCGTCATGAAATCTAGCCCCTAGCCATTTCTGCCTGGGGCCCTGCATCCCAGAACAGTGGCACAATACATGCTCAGCCGTCTCTATCTCCTCGGCATTCCCTCACAGCCTGCAGAAGTCCGTTATCGCGATGTCCCATTTACCCATAAAAGCCCTAACAGAACAATGCCCCGTCTCAGGAACCCTATAAGGGTCATGAGAATAATTTTTTGAAAATTAAATTAAATTTTTTTTATTTCCAGTATTTTCAAAATCCCGAGATCCCGAGATCAGGAATCAAGGATTTATTAAAAAAAAAACAAAAAAAAACCTGGTATTTTTAAAAGCAGTGTCGTTTGATATTCCAATTTAGCACCCATACAATTGTTTTCTTTGAGAATAAGGTTTTGGCAAGATATCGGTGATTCTATTCTCATTCTATTCATATATTCTATTTATATATGTATATATATGTTCCCGAAGCTCCTATAAGGAGCATAGGGCCCCAACAAAATCTCTACACTTTGATCTGTCCATCGCAATTCTTTTCACTTCGTGTTATTAGTTGTTGCTTCAGCTATGACTTGTCTTCTCCATGTATGGGCCGGACGTCCTCTTCTACGACTACCTTGTGGATTCCACTCTATGGCGGTTTTAGCAATGTCTGGGTGTGTTTTTCTTATCGTATGACCTATCCAGTTCCATTTTCGTCTACGTACTTCAGCGGTTAGAGGAGATTGCTGGGTTTCGAACCACAGCCTCTCATTGGATATCGTTTGTGGCCAATACACCCGAAGTATTCTTCTCAGACAGCCGTTTATAAATACTTGCATTGCCTGAATGTCTGGAGGGGCCGCATTCCATGTTTCGCAGCCGTATAACAAAGTAGAACGAACATTAGAGTTAAACAGTTTAATTTTGACACCACGAGAGAGTGTGGATGATTTCCATATGTAATTAAGTTGGCCGAAAGTTTATAATGCTTTTTTAATTCTGTGAGAAATATCTGCGCTCGAGCCACCAGTTGTTGTTAATATAGAGCCGAGATAACAGAAAGAGTCTACATCCTCCAGTATATTATTACCAATTGTAAATCTGCTGCTGGTTTCAGCGTTTATTCTCATCACTGGTCTTGCCAATGTTTATTTTAGGGCCAGCATTCGAGGCCATGTCTGAAAGATATTGCAACTTTGACTGCATATCAGAGTATCGATGAGAGAGGAGGCAAATGTCATCGGCATATTCTAAGTCCTCTAATCTTCCATTAAACCCCAAAGAAATACCCCTATTATCTGCCATAGATTGTTTCATGACAATATCCAATACGATGTTGAATAAGAGTGGAGACATTACGCAACCTTGGCGAACTCCCGTTCCTACTTTAACACTCCTGCTCAACTTGCCTTCGTGAACGATGCGGCAACTGGCATCAGCGTACAAGCTCTTGATAAGGTGGATTAATTTGAGTGGGACACCATTGCACTCTTAGGCTTTCCAAATAACGTTGTGGTTTAGGGTATCGAAAGCTTTCTCTAAATCAATTAATACCAAATACAGTGGAGAACGCCATTCGACCGACTGTTCCACTATAATTCTGAGTGTGTTAACATGGTCAATACACAATTTGTTTGGGCGGAAGCCAGCTTGTTGACATCTGAGTTGAGGTGTTAGTACGTCTGAAATTCTTGACGTAATTATGTGGGTAATTATGTTGTTGACCATGCTCAGCAACGTTATTCCACGCCAGTTATTACGGCAAGTTAATTTACCCTTTTTCGGAATGTTGATGATCATACCTTCCTTTAGTTCGTCAGGGACTCTTTCATTATTCCATATGTCATCTACTAAGGGCAAAATAAGCTGGGCACAGGTAGAGGGATCTGTTTTGAGAAGTTCTGGGGAAATGTTGTCAGGCCCAGGGCTTTTATTATTTTTAAGCAACTTTATAGCTGAAATCAGTTCAGAAATATATGGAGTTGCGAAGGGGCTTCTAGGGTTTTCATTTATTCGAGCTATTGCTGTAATCGGTTAATCGCTCGATTAATGAACCGAGGTTTTGGTTTAATCGGTTAACTTTGTTATTAATCGATTAACAGATTAATAAAGTTTTTTTTTTAATAAAGTAATTTCAATAAATAAAAATTCATAAATGATTCATTATTTGGAGTTTATTAATAAAAGAAAAGCAATTACATAACAAACATTACAATTCTTGAACTAAAACGAGCAAACGTTAAAATAATTCATTAATATGTTATATATATTTTTTAATTAATACGTATAATGTATTAATTAAAAAATTAGCTGTAAGATCATTTTATTAGTTATGTTAATAGTTTAAAGAGATCTTATAAAATTATCTTTTAGACATATAATTTGGTTTAAATGTTTAGGATGTAAGCGATTCTTTTCTTTATTTTTGATAAAACTTAACTTGGAAAAAATTCGTTCATTTATCGTAGATGTTGCAGAAATCAAAAGCAGCCGATTAAACAGAATAGGTAATTTCTCAGTCTTTTTCATGGATTTCTCTAAACATATAAAATCTTCCATTATGCAATTAGAGTCCTGTTTTAAATTCTCAAAATTTTTAAAACTTCTAATTGTTTCGGTTAATTCTGTTAAAAGATTGATATGAGAAGAAACCAATTAACTAAAAGGATATGTACATATAAAAAGTACGCGAAACAAAAAGCTGTTGACAGCAAAAACTTATTTAAAATTAAGAGCACCTTCTTTGTTTGTATGAAAAAATATTTTGTAAACACAAAACTTTTGAATATGAGAGGAAACAAATAATGAAAAACACAAAAAAATATGTTATAATCAGGGACCGCAAATAACAGTTATTTGGAAATTTTAAAACAAAAAAAGCATATAGAAGTAAATACTGGCAAACTGATTCAAGTAAACCATATTGATCCTTAATAACTTTTCTATAATAAAATATTATGATTTTTAAAATTTTTATATTTATTTTTTCGATCAAAAATTACGGTTATTTTTTGATTTATATTTTTTTGGACAAATGTTACAGTTATTTTTTGATTTTTATTTTTTGAACAAAAATAACAGTTATTTTTTTATTTTCATTTTTTTGATCAAAAATAACAGTTATTTTATGATTTTTATTTTTTTGAACAAAAATAAAAATTATTTTTTGATTTTTATTTTTTCGAGCAAAAATAAAAGTTATTCTTTTAAGAAATGTACGTGTTATAATTATTGAGTTGTCTTTAAATATTTATTTAAATGTGTGATTATCATTGGGATATCTTATGCGGATTAAAATAAACATTAAATGTCAACTAAAAAATAACTTTTATTTTTGCTCGAAAAAATAAAAAACATGAAATAACTGTTATTTTTGATCGAAAAAATAAAAATCAAAAAATAACTGTTATTTTTGTTCAAAATAACTGTTAGGGCCCCTGGTTATAATAGTACAAAGCATTAAAATTTTTATTACTTTTTATTAACCGGCTTAATCGTTAATCGAAAAAGCCAAATTTAAATTAACCGATCAAGTAATCGGCTAGTAATTAATCGGTTAACCGAATGAATGCCTATTATATACATTCAAATATTGGTGGTGGGTACAAAAGATTCGACACTACCAAATAAAAATTTTCTCATTTGGTTTTCTTTTTTTTAATAGTTGTTTTAACAAAATAACATTTAAATTTTAACTTGTATTTCTATTTAACATTAATTGAAATTGTGACATAAAATAGAATATAAAAAGAAGGATAAATAAAAATAAAAGCTAAACAAATCATAAATATAAATCGAAACTAAAAATGTAACCTAGAAAACTTGAGCGATGTTTTACAAACATTCTAGAAAAATAAACAAAAAAATAAAGTTTTTTTTTTGTTTATAAACTAAAAGAAAATTCCTTATGAATTGAATGGTATTACCAACTAAGGTCTTAAAAATTAGCCAAAGGGGGAAATGCATAAGCATAAGAATGTATGTTTGTAGACATAAATACAAAGGTTTGTGAAAATCAAAAGGATAAAAATTTAAACGAATTGGCTGTAGTTTTATTATGGGCCCTAAGCGTTTTAGTTTAAAAATTGACCAGCATAAAAACACTTTAAAAAAAATTGGTTTTGCCATCTAAATGAACAAAAATATTTAATGGATTTTTTTAAAGCTTGACAATTATAGAAAATTATCTGATTTTGAATTATATTAATTTAAGATTGCTAAAAAACTATGTAATGGGTGGTTAAATTTTAAGGACCGATGTTGAATGTGAACCACTCTTTGACATTTAACATTTCTCAATTTCAGACTAACTCAATTTGAACCATGGAAAGATACACAATCGAGCAACGCGTTAAAGGTATTCAGGCTTATTATGAAAATGGGCGTTCAAATCAAAATGCATATCGTGAAAATCAACGCACATTTTCCCCTCAATGGCTTCGTCAATAAGCAGAATTGCCGCATTTGGGCGAATGATAATCCAAGAGTGATTGTCGAAAAACCACAAAGAGTGACTGTTTGTTGCGGTTTATGGACTGGCGGCATCATCGGGCCGTATTTTTCCAAAATGAGGCCGGTCATGCAGTTACTGTGAATCAGTGATGGAAAATTCAGTGCTATGGATTTTTTTTCAGTACCTTTTCTTTTCATAAATACCACAGTACTCCCACGTCAGTTTTAGTACTCTTTTCTTTTTATGCTTCCTTGTAAAGAAATCCATGGTGACTTTTTTTTAAACATTGACCAAATATTCTACGGGCCAATAACATGCACTTTTTGTTCTTTTTCGTCCATGTTTTTTGTTGCAAAAATATTGATATTCTTCAAGTACCAATGCCATTTTTAATGTGTTTCAACTTCATGGTTTCGATAACAGTATAAAATAGTATGTATTTACTATTTTTACTCACCAATAGTTTACAAAATTTTTTTTTTAACACCATTAGAAAATATGTAATAAACTTTTTGTTCGAGGATGAAGAACGAAACTAAAAAGATGCTTTGAAACTTTGCAAAAAATGGAGGCTGCTTCCAGTGTGTTAAGATTTATCCAATTTTAGAAAAAATACCAATGTCAAATTAACAAGGAGCAATGTTGATTGAAAATCATAGTCAATTTCGGCTAAAGTACGGATTTTGTTTAAAATTATCATTATTTTATATTAATTTTAAATGAATAATGTTAAAATAAATTTGTTCAATATTGAATTCATAAAATCCTGTTTTACGTGTTATGTGTGAAAACAACAACAACACTTCAAGAAGAAAAACATGAATTTTTTTTATATTTAAAATAATTTTAAAATAGAAGAAAAATTCCCGTATTCTTTTGGTCATAATTATTTAGTTAAATACATCAAATTCTCGAAGAAGAATGATGACGAAAACATATCGGGCCTCTTCTGCGGTTACTTTTAATTGTGAGTGCTTCTGTAAACATCGGGGAAAACAACAAAGTTCAACAGAAAAATAAATAATAATATTCTTTTTCTCTCTCAATTTCAGGGGATAAGTATTTACAATCATTCTAAAACAAAAACATATGTTGTTTCTGAAGCTTCTTCTCACTGTTATTTTACACTCAAATTAAACTGATTCTACATTAAATTTTAGTTGGTTTAACTTGAAACAACTTTAATTCAACGTGAGTCATAATGTTATTTCAATATCAATGCCATTTTGCTCTAACTTTACTGGAATGTTAAATTAATATGAATTTAAGTTATTTTAAAAAAAGAATATTGCTAGCAAGTTATTGTAACTGAAAAATGTAAAATCAACCTCGTTTTCGACGATTTTACATTGATTTTTTCTGTGTGTTGTTTACCAAAATTTTATATTTTTTATATTAAAATTAATATATTTTTTAATTTTTTAAAATTTTTGTGTTTTTTGAGTATATTTTTTAATAAAATGTTGTATAAAGTACTCTTTTGCTTGGTGGTCAGTACCATCTTAATTTTTCAATTTTCCATCACTGCTGTGAATGGTGTTCGCTAACGTGAGATAGTAACGAAATTTTTATGGCCCGAATTGGAGATATGGATGTGGACAATATGTGGTTTCAACAGGATGGTGCCACTTGCCACACAGCTAACGAAACACGGGCTCTTTTGGGCGACAAATTCAATAGCCGTGTTATCTCACGTGGTGACGATGTCAATTGGCCGCCAAGATCATGTGATTTGACACCTTTGGACTTCTTTCTTTGGGGTTATTTGAGCTGAAGAAGGAGATAATTCGGCACATTTGCGGCATAGAACCTCAATTATGCCTCAGCGTCATCGAAAATTTGGACCATCGGATGGAGGTGTGCCGACGAGGTCGCGGCGGCCATTTGGCCGATATTTCAGTCCATACATAATTGAACCATACCGACATTATCGTAATAAAAAGAAATGACAATAATTTTTCTAAATAATTTTTGTTTTATTCAAAATCAACATCGGCCCTTAAAATTTAACCACCCTTTATATTAAAATAGCTGCCTGTTCAACAATTTCGAGTTTCTATGAAAAACATTTTCCATATAAAATTTTATACCAACGTTTTCGTTGGAAATTGTGACAGTAAATCTAATCTTTAGAAAATGTTGTCCTTTATGTAAGCAGTAAGCAGTCCTAATACAACTGCTATTGTAGCAGTTTGAGGCGGGCAAAATTATTTTTCGTACAAAAAAAAATTGGCCCGTCTCACAACTGTCTTTAAATCGGTTTTAGAAAAAGGAAAAAACCTAAAAAAGAATTACTTATATTAAATTTAAGCTCGATACCACCATTTGATCAAGTTTTATTCGGAAGTGAAATTAAAATGGGAGCCAAATATACAAAATGATTCATATGTGTGTAGTTCACACAATGTACGAGGAGAACATACAGATATACTTATGGAGGGTTGAGAACCGGGTTCAGCTGAACCGAACCAAGTCATAAAATATAATACATATATGTATATATATGTATATATATATGTATTTTAAAATTGGTGCGAAAATCTTTGCAAAGTTTAACTCTATCCAGTTCTGTAAGGAACTAAATCAAAAAGTGTTTCGTTACTAAGGTAATGGTAATAAACCGAAGTTAATGGCCCATATTCATAGTCAAAAATAAAGTCGACTTTTATAGTACTTAAGTCAATTTCTTAAAAAAGTCTACTCTAACTCATTCATAGACAACTTAAAGTTGGTTTTTGACGTTAGAGTCGCCTCTAAATTTAAAACCAGCTAAACATGTTGTTAACTCAATTTACAATAACATCAGCTGTTCATTGTAAAGTTAAAAGATTTATTGAAAATTACAAAAATGTTAAGATTTCAAGATATTGAAAGAGATTTTAAAATAATTTGTGATTGTGAGGATGATTTTTGTGTGCTACAAACAAAATTACAACTCGTTTTTTGGTTAACTTGTTGAATATTGTTGAACCAAAAAACAATCGAGGTCTTCCCATTTCAACAACCTTACAGGTGTTAACAACTTTGCGGTTTCTGGGAAGAAATGTCCATCAAAGTGACATCGGTGAGTATTGTACTACAAAATGTTTCCCTTATAACTTTCACGCATTCTTCTTTTTCTGTACTAATGAAATATCATTTCCTCTGTTTTCCACCACATCCAAGTGTGCGTTTACACACTCCCGGAGGCATTCTTTCTCAGAGGTATTCCAATTTGCCTCTCTTGGCTTCTTCAGTTTCTGAAAGCAAAACATTTATTAAATGCAAAACCAAAAATATATAACACATATGTATGTACATAATTATGTTCTGGAAACTTACCATTTCTGCTTTTTCCATTATTTTTAATAATTTTGATTTAATGGACGCAAAAAGTTTTACAAATTTTTTTTTTTTTTATTGTTTGTTTCAACAAAAGTAAACAAAAGAAAAAAAGCTGATCAAGTTGCCACTTTTTATTTTTTAAATAGAAATTGTATGCCAGAGTTAAGCAAATAAGAGTTGACACCCATTGAAAGCCAGCTCAACTTAAAGTATACTTTTTTTTGACTATGAATAAAATTGTTGTTCTTAAAATTGATTTTATTTCACGACACAGAAAAAATTGTCAGTAGTTTTTTATCAATTAAAAAAATTATTTCAATTTAATTAATGTGATAATTGAGACAATTATTTTTTTGAGTTGAAAGAAAATTAAAAATATAATTTTGATTTAATTAACATTTTATTAGTTTTGAAATAAATTTTTAATAAAAATACTAATTAAATAACAGAAAATCTTAATAATTTAAAATAAATTCATTTAAACTTGTAGAACTGTTGTTGGGAATTGTCAAAACCTGAGCTATAATAAAATCAAATAACACATTGTTTGAAACGGCAAGTTTTTTAATTATTTTTTTTAATTAAACTTAGAAATAGCATTTATTGAAAAAAAAATATTCACAATTTTCAATTTCTAAAATTTTTGGTAATCATTATAATCATTTTGGCAATAGGTGCAAAATTAACAAATTGTTTGCTTGATTCTAAGAATTTGGTATTAATTTGGTGATTAGAGGCAACTTTTAATTCTTTCTGTGTAGCAAAGAATTTCGATTTTAAGATGTTGATGCCATATTGCTTAATTTTAAACGCTCTTTACATGGTTCTTAAAATTTCTGAAGAAGTATGAACCAATTCCGATTTTTTTACGTAATAACCAATTTCAAAAAGGTCAATACCTCGTCCATAGTTCGATCTTTTCCGCTCTCCTGAAAATTTTGATTTTAAGACATACGCGGTTACCCATAAAAACCACAGAAATATCGTTCAGCCCCAGTTCTGTTTCATCAATAAAATAGATTTTATTTCTCGACTGCTTTCTACGACAAATTTTTATATCAAATTGTATGGAAAATGTTGTCTCGAAGCAGTTCTGTTTGAACACTTACCCCCATATTCATAAAAAATATTTTAGGTTTACTGCAGGTTTATGAAACGAATTTTCTATGAAAATTTGTTTAATAAGCCTTTTATTAGTCAAAAATATTTTTTATGAATATGGGGGGTTAAACTTTCAAGAAAAAAACTTTCAACTTTTAATATAAAAAAACATTTGAAGGCGGGCCAATGTTTATTCTTAAAACATATTTGGCCCGCCTAAGAGCTTGTTTAAATCTAACGGTAAAAATAATAATTTTTCAAAAACTAAAAGAGATTTTAGAAAAACTGAATTTCAACTTCATTTTTAATTAATTCTCTTATGCCTAAAGAAAACTTTTTAACTTTAATTAAATTTCCGTTATCTAAGTTAATTCTTTCGAATTCTTTGAACTTAAAAGCTTTTTATTTCAAAAAAAAAAAAATTCTTTCTAGAAACTAAATTCAAAACAATTCCAAATTAATTCCTAAAACATGTTTTTTTGTTTAAATTAAATTTAACAAAAATTTAAATTCAAAATTTATTAATAATAAAATGCTATAAAATGAAAAATCTAGAAAATGATAAAGAAAATTTAAAATGTTTGGAGCGGAGATAATTGGGAGGAAAGAAAAAAGAAACCAAAACTAAAAAACACTAATAAGAAAATAAATAAAAGAACCCAGCCAACTAATCTTTTGACTAATGGTTAGTTACTACAACCAATTCAAATAAGAAATAAAAAAAAAATGGGAAAAGTTCTATCTTAAGAACGAACACCTGTTTGGAAAACAAAGCTGAGCGTTTGAGCGAAACAATTTATAACTCAGGGCATTTTTTTTTTAATGCCTTCTATTCTACTTGTATTTTTATGTATTGCTATTGCGTATGATTTAAAGTTAATTTTGTATTAATACCTGAAAAGGTTTTCATCGATTTAAAAAGATTTCTTTTAGGCACTGTTAATTCTATTTTAAAATTATAGTGTTTTTTTTTTTAAATTCTTTTTTTGGAAAATTTAAGGCAATTGTGGTTGTTTTTTCCTCTTAAGTTAAATAAATATGTTGTAATCGTTTCGAAGTTTATTTTTTTTCGATAATCATTTGTTTCTTTTTAACAATACACTGTTTTTACTGTCAGTGATTTTAAAAGCCTTTAAATGCCCTTAATTTGTTGTTAAACTCATGTATTTGCTTGTCAAGTGTATTTAAATGGAAAATAAAGAAAGACTTGGTAAATGGGGTTTAAGTAAGATATATTATTTGTGTTGTGCTTTTAATGTAAATCCCATTTAAATCAAATCGAACTGTGTTTTCTTTTTTAAATCAAGTTTGTAAAAAATTGGTTATGCCGACCTAAAGGGCTTAATATAAAGCAAGTTTGAGGCGGGCCAATTTATATTTTTTGTACGTTTTTGGCCCGCCTGAAAATTTCCACAAAGCAATTCGGAACGTTTACAGTTACCTAAAAACACAAAGAACTCATATTGTATAAGACAAGTTTAATGGATTTCTAGAAAATCGAACTCTAAAGAAGTAAAATTTGAAAAAATGGGATCCAGTCGGGTAAATTAGAAAATTTGGTACTTTTTTCGCATACATGCATTTAATTCGCTCATGTAAAAATATTATACACGATTTTTTTTAGTGCAAACAGTAATTGGAAAAACTATATTTTGGTACGAGTTGCGTTACTGACTAAGCAGGAATAACTTATGCTGGAGGTCTACACCACACATTCTAAGCTTTTTCGCTGCATAAGCAGCTGTCAAAAAAGTAAAATCTGTAATGTTTTACGAAACAAGCTACATGCACAAAAGCGTTGGACGTCTGGAGGCTTGGCAAATGGGGGTTAGGCAAAATATATTCTTTATGTAGTGCGTTTAATTTAAATCCCATTTAAATTAAGTCGCAGTGTTTTTTTCAATCAAATTTGTAATAAATATGTTATGCCGACATAAAGGACCTAATATAAAAGAAGTTTGAGGCGGGCCAATTTATATTTTCTAAACGTTTTCGGCCCGCCTGAAAATTTTTCCAAATCAACTAAGAACGCTTACAGTAACCTTAAAACATAAATAACCCATATTGCTTGAGATTAATTTAGATGATTTTTAGAAAATCGAATCCTAAAGAAGTAAAATATGTATGTAAAATGGGATCAAGTCGGGTAAATTAAAAAATTTGGTACTTTTTTACTTGGTACGAGTGACCTTACTGACTAAGCAGGAATAACTTATGGTGGAGGTCTACACCATGCATTCTAAGCTTTTTCGCTGCATGCGCAGCTGTCTAAAAAAAATAAAATCTGTGATGTTTTGCGAAACAAGCTGCATGCACAAAAGCGTTGAACGTCTTGAGGCGTTAAATGCGAAAGTACCCAATAAAATTTTTTTCGTTTTTTGCGAAGCACTAATATTAAAAAGTTTGCACACATTTATGCGCTACACGATAAGACATACAGAGATCCAGTAAGGTAAGTGAACGAATTCTTAATAAATTTAAAATATATATAATTTTAAGAGCGACGACATTTCCTTACTAAGAAGCAGGTTTGTAAGGGAGTATATTAAAGAATAACGGTAACAAAAAATTCAGTGTGCAAAGCTGATCGTTACATCCACCAATTTTTATATGCGCTGAATAAAGCGCTTTCTGTGTCAAAAATTTATTTGGTAGGTTTACTTTTTACTTTTGTAAACATCACAAGCAGCGATTGAACAAATCAGCTGATTGCCACAAATAAAATTTTAGCTTTACTTGTGGAGATGAAGCATTAAATTACATCTAACTTGAAACGTAAAACGCAAGAAATGTATGAAAAACACGTAAAAAATGAAGGCGAAAACGCGTGGTGTACACCTCAGGCTTTAGCGTTTAGGACGTAAAATGGGAAAAATTGGTCACTTTTAAATGTATTAATCTAATAATTGCAGAAATTTAAGAGTGTATTGGTCTAAGGCTTGTGCATAAGCGTCTTAAGGAGCACCTAGCTATGCACCCTTAAGGCAGCCATAGCTAAAGCTTGTTCGTGGCTTCAAATTATCAGATCTAGTTGACGGATAATACCTGAAGTTTGTTTGAGGCTTTAACTTGGAAGATCTAGTTTATGAGTGTGTACTTTTCAGAAAAAAGGTGCAGGTAACAGCAGCAGATTACAGTACTTTATGATGCTAGTAGTAGCCAGTTGTCCCTAGGACTTTATCGGTACTGGAATTTGGCTGTTGGAAAGGTTCCTTGGGCTGTGAAGGTGGTATTTTATTTATAAATCGTCCGTTTAAAGGATAAAAAAGGAAAATTCCGAGAGTTTATACTTTTTCTATAGCCCTTAATAGAGACATACAACTTGGAATGCATGTTTCTCCATATACGAAAAAAGTGACTTTTGGCAATTTACACATATAGAGGTGAAAAAGGAAATCTTAATAGAAACTTTAGCCTTATTTAAAAAATGTGAAAAAAGTTTTTCACATCTTCACAGAAAAATTGTTCACCAATTACAGCATGAATCAAAATTAAAATCAGTTTTAATTAAAAATGTAATCAAGTGAATTAAACGTTTAATGATACTTGTTTACTGGTGAAAATTTAATTAATTTTTAAATTAATATCACAAATTAATTAATTTAAATCAATTGTTATTTTTTTCTGTGTCAGGTCCATCCGTAAGCAAACTGGTATAGTTAAGGTTCTTTTTTAATTTGTCTATATGGCCTAAGTATTGTTACGAAAAGTAAACGTTTCTATGATTCTAACAGAGGAAGAAAAAATATAGTAATCCAATTATGAATGGAAATTCTCCAGGATTGGTTTCCCTTCTCCCATTAAAATTCATTTATAAAAATGGGAAAAGAAAAAAATTTCCTGGGAATTTTTATTCATAATTGGGTTGTATATGCAAGTGATCGGCGTTTTTATTCAAAATTGGGTTGTATATGCACGGAAGCGTTATAACGATCTCAGTGAATTTGTCAACATAGTAAATATTGGTCACAGTTATGCAATTTAATACTTTCATTTAAAAGGTCTCAGTTCAACTAATATTAAAGCCCAACTCGATTCTACACAGAAAAAATTCTCCAAAATTTTTCACCAATTAAAGCATTAATCAAAAATAAAATCAGTTTTAATTAAAAATTTATTTAAGTGAATTAAACGTTTAATCAAGTGAATTAAACGTTTAATCAAGCTGTTAATAACTTTAATTGATACTATTAATTTGTTTACTGGTGCAAATTTAATGAATTTTTTTATTAATATTCCAAATTTTTTAATTGAAATCTATTTTTATGTTTTTCTGTGTACTCCGAGGCAGAGAACCAAGCCGAGGGTGTTTGATCGGCGGCGGCGGCGCGGGTATAATTGATCGGCGGCGGCGGCGTTTAAAATTGTTATTTAAGGAAAACTATTAATCATTTCTATATATATGTATTTATTTTTATGGGATAGTGCAATTTCGCTTCTTCCTCAAAACTGATGTTATCTGTAGGACCACATACCGATATCCATTTCAAAAAAGTAAAGCTTTCTGCAATACATTATTAATAAAAATGTAAGCTTTAAGGTGAAAAAATTAAAATATACAATTTCCTTAACCTGAACCAAATGACCAAAATATTGCCAACACTCTGCACTTCCATACAGTGTATTAATGTGAGACACTTCTTTAATTTTTTGTTTTTTATTTAACAACTGCTGGTAATATTTTATTGTTTTTTCTGCCACATTAAAAACTTCACTATCAGAGATTTATTGTAATTTAATTATAATAAATTTGTACATAAATAAATAAATAAATATTCTTGCAGAGATTTTTGCATGTTGTTAAGTACAATGACGCTTTGAAAAATTTCAAGAAAATATAACGGCACATTGATGCTAAAATATACCATTTTTGACAAAGAAATTAAGGCCCCTATTATGAGTTACATTCGATAAACGATTTTCGCTGGCTATCGAACAGCGACTATCGAATGTTAATTTGGTATTATAAGTTGGCAGCACTGTCGAAAATTTCGTTGTGCATTGAATTTTTCAACGAAAACAAATTTGCTTTCGACGGTGTAAATAATTTAAAAAAATTATTTAAAATGTAAGTTTTTGTTAATTTATTAGTTTTGGTGTGCAAATTCCACATTCTTAATTATTTTTGGTTATTTTATGCAAGTTTAAAGTCGACAGTAGTAAGCAGCAGTTGGAAAAGCTTGTTTCCCTTATGGAACAAAATCCTTTGTAGGCAAAAGGAATTTTTACAAAAGTTCAGGATACAGGTACACCCCAGTGCCAGTAAGCGTTCATCAGATGAATCATCGTACTGTAAGTCCGTCGTAGTCATGATTCATATTAGTTTTATTTTTTAATTTTTTAAATTTGTTAACAAAAATTTTTTATTTAAAGTGACAGCTGATAGAAAATGTACTACTGTGAATAAACTAAATCACTATAGTACTTTTTTATCGAATGTGTGCCATAATACCAAATGAAAATTCGTTCGATCAACTAATTCGACAGCTGTCGAAAATCGAATTAAGTTCATAATAGGCACCTAATACATTAAAACGCAAATCTGTAACACTGCAGCCACACGATCTACTTTTTCTTGATAGTCTTTTACATATGTATACAGTTTGTCAAGATTTCCAAAAATTGGAAGCTGTGACGTAGGCTGCACGCAATTTTGAAGCTCATCAAGAGCACAATTTATAAAGACAAACGAATAATTTCCTCATCAAACTTGTAATCAGCTGTTTTCTTGAACGTAAATTGATACACTCACTTGAAAGAGAATTTTAAAGGCAAGTTCGCTTCAACTTTTAAAAGTATTAGTGTATTGGAAAAAAAGTGTGAGCGTATTAAAACTTGATAGACAAAACTTGACCGTGTAACCCTGAAGTAAAATAAACTTAGTTACAAAAATTAAGAAATTTCACGGCGCAGCTGCTCGGCGGCTTTAATTGAGCCGTCTAAGCCGTGTAAATCGGCGGCGGCGCGGCTTGGAGAAATCAAGCGGCGGCGGCGAACCGATCTGCTCCGAGGGACTCTGCTTTACATTTACGACTGTTTAAACAAAGTCAAACAAGCTGCCAAACCGAACACGGTAGTGGTAGACCAACTTATGTGTCCACAAAATGTTATTGGATGGCCGTTGGCTGAATGTGCGTGATCTAGTTGAAATGATAGGCATTTCCAAAATAGCAATAAGGGCATGCGCAAGATGCGTGCAGCGTCTTGATGATGTTTCAATAGAGTATTTGGCGATATTTTACCGTAATAAAGCCGAGTTTTTGCCACAACTCGTAACCATGGATGGGACACCTGAGGCGAAAGAAAAACAGTTGAAGCAGTAGAAGGCGAAGACAGTTTTATTTTCAGACAAGTTCATGGTGTCTGTTTTAGGGAATGTACGCGGGATTATTTTTATTGGTTATCTTCACAAAGGAAAAAAATCAACGGCGAGTATTACGCTAACTGTTTGTAGCATTTAAATAATGACATTAGGGAAAAAGACCGTATTTAGCGAAAAAGAAAGTGTTGCTTTATCCAAACAACGAATTAGTTCACACATCCACTTGAACAAAATCTAAAATTCATGAATTCAAATTTGAATTGCTTCATCACGTACCTTATTCGCTAGATTTAGCTCCATCGGATTCTTTTCCATTTCCAAATATAAAAAAATCGCTCGATGGTTAAAGATGTGCGGACAATCAAGAGATGAGGTCTGTGTTTGAAGGCTATTTTAAGGAGCTAGATAGGACAGCTCGTAATATCTACAGGAGATCGAAGGTATTGAGTATTACTGGAAAAAAGTGTATGGAGAGCTAAAAGGGGATTGTCAGGTATGTCACAGAATTCCATTCCTATCGAAAGTGGAATTAATTCCGTATTGTGCTTCTTTAGGAAAAGTAAGCCGGAAATATTTTTCGGAATGACACCATATTTAGTTTTCTAAGTGAAATCGATATTTTGAATGATTTTTTTAATAAAAATGTTAATAAGACTAAAGCTACGGTCAGACTTGTGGAATATTTAACAAAAAAACGGGACCGATAGGTAAACTAAAATAAAATTTCCTTTAATTCCCATATTATTTTTGTGTATAATACCACATCTTGCATAAAACAGTTTTTTGATGTCCAGCAGTTATTTAATTTTATTTTGTGATATTAAGACGATGTTAAATCTCATTACCCATTAACAAAATTAGTGGTTGTGTTTATTTGGTTAAATAATTTTTAAGTGTGACCGTAGCTTAAGTCAGAATTCATGATTAAAAAATTGTATGTTTGCTTATTCCATTGATTTCTTAAGCATCTACTTAATATTTATACACAAACAATTTGTTAAACTTATTGAGAAAACAAAACCAACTGATGTATTTTTCAATCGGTGTATTGCCAGATTAGTTTTTTGTGCAAACCACTTATTTTCGTGAACAAAAATTTATGAAGTAGAACAAATTTAGGAGGTGGCAACGCAAACGATGAGCAAAAACATGTTTTATCGTGCATAGCATGCCATACTTTATTTGAAATCGTTCGAAATCGGAAGGATTTAAAACCAAATCGATCAGAATTGCAAATACGGAATCAAAGGCATTCCGATCGGAATGTTTAACATGCCAGTACTTTAAGAAAAAAAGAAAAAAAAACCGAATTTGTTGTATTTTCTTTGTTAATTCGGCTAATTTTGGAAGCGCCCTCGTAAATCCTATTATTTTACAGTATTTATTATTTAAAAGAGGTAATTTTAAATAAAAAATAATTAATTGTTTGGCAACAAATTTTCGCTATTACATCAAAGAAAAGCTTGTTATTCAGTCAATTAAAAAAATAATTGGTTTCATAAAGAACTCTGCTTAAAATCGTTATCGAAGCCAAAACATCAAAAAGTAAACAAAAATCTTTTTAATAGAACTCCTAACTTTATAACTCATTCGTTCCCGTTTTAATCTCTTATTATAAAATATTTGAGGTAAATATTTTGTAATTGTATTTCAATTAATCCTAAATTGCTATTGGGGTTAAATTTCTTACTTTAACAAAATATTGTCTAATCATGAGAGAATTAAAAGCATTTCTATTTGATTTTTCTTTTAAGAAAAATTTCAAATAAATTTATAATAAATAAACAGAAACAAAATAAAAACGAAAAAAAATTTTTATGTTGCACATGAAAGAGCAAATGAGTGATTTAATGACGGCTGTCTGTCTGTCCGGCTGTCTGTCTCGTTTTAAGTCTGAATAAATGAACGATTCTTAAGGCCAATAACGTTTGTAAAGAAGAAAAAAGTGTTATACGAATGACAATACAATAATTTTAGTCAATGCTTAATACACGTATTAAGTTTATAACGGAATGAAACAATAATAACAATAATACTTAAAAAACAATGAATGGCAAACGATTCACAACTTACAAAATAGAAAGAAATCTAAAGTAAAAAAAAAAAGATTCAAGAAACTGAGAAGAAAAACAGAACTTGTAGAATTTTTTGTTTTTTAAAGCAAAGCCCCTGTTTTTCCTCCATTACACATTTGTGTGGCCGTTTAATAACTGCTAAGAAAAAAACACCAAACCATATCAAGATTTAAAATGTTTTTAAAATAAAACTGTCAAGCAACAATTTGTCAGCAATTCAATGTTAAAGTAAACGCATGTGAACTGCAACTACAATTGCATTTTGACTTGATCAGGCAAAAGAGTGAAGTAGTTTGGTGGGGGTTTTACGAGTAGAAAAAATTATTTTACTTAGTTTTGCATGACTTGGCATTTGTTTAAAGAACCGTAAGAATTTATTGTTTTTACGATTATTTAAGTTTAATAAATTTTTAATTTGAGAAATACAAAAATATTTTGGAAAGAAATATGATTACAATGTTGACGAGTAAACGAGTTTATTCTCATCAGATTATGAGGGGTGTTCTACAAATGAAATACATGATTGTTTTTAAGAGTACATTAGCTATAAAAGGTGTGTTTAAGGTAATATTTTAAAAGGTTTGGTTTGAAGAGTTTTGAGTATTAAAAAGTTACAGTAAGTAAAGGGTGTCTTTTTAGACGTATAGAGCTTCCGATACTAATACTAATGACGTTTATTTGACTTTTTTTTAGTATATTTTGGCAAACAATGTTTACAGATCGTTGATATTAATTTGCAAAAGTCGCGCTTTGTTCGCAAAACTTACAGAGCACTTCGTCAAGCTTTCGGCCAGCATACTCGTCCCTCTGAGCAGCTAATACGCAATATTATGGATCGATTCATGACTATATTTACTCTTTTGGATAACCTTCCTTAAATCGAGCCTGTGGCGTGCGTACATAGAATTTACTGATCCGACGCCTTTCTCAGCAACTCGGTATCTGCCCGTCGACTACTCGGCAAATTTTGAGGTAAAATCTTGTCATACATCCAATAAGATCCAACTGGTGCAAAATTTAAAGCCAGCGGACCATCAATTGCGTCGTGTGTTTGTTGAATTTGCTGAGAATCAACTGGAAGTTGAACCAGATTTCTGCGTCAAATAACCTTCAGCGATGAGGCTAATTTCTGGCTTAGAGGGTATATAAGCAAGCAGAATTGTCGTTTCTGGGGAGACAAAATCCTGATGAGACTGCATTACATCGTGAAAAAAAATCACTGCTTGCGCGGTTTAAATGCCCAAGGAGTCATAGGCCCATTTTTCTTTAATTCCGAAATCGGTGCCATTATTACAGTGAATGGCGAACGCTACAGGCAAATGATTCATGATTTTTATTATTGCTCATGTCATTGCAAATCATTTAGAGGAGAAATGGTGCCAACATGCCACACAGAAAAAATTCTCCAAAGTTGTTCACCAATTAAAGCATTAATCAAAAATAAAATCAGTTTTAATTAAAAATTTAATCAAGTAAATTAAACGTTTAATCGAGTGAATAAAACGTGTAATCAAGTTAATTTAACGTTTAATTGATACTATTAATTCGTTTACTGGTGCAAATTTAATTAATACCACCAATTTTTTAATTTAAATCAAATGCCATAGAGTGCGTAAAACCATCACTTTGTTTAGTCAAACGTTTGGTGACCGAATAAGATCACAAAATGGATCTGTGAATTGGCCACCTCGTTCGTGTGATTAAACATCTTTTGACTACTTATTGTGGGGGTACGTAAAATCTCTAGTATATGCTGCTTCACCAGCCACGATGGATTATTCAGAAGCCGACTTGATGCACTTTTGACAAAATAAGACTGGAGGTGCTCAAAAAAGTTGATGGCGTTTATGTGGCCAGTCGCGGATGCCATTTGCCAGAAATTATTTTAAACATTTAACGCCATGAATATTTTGAGCTAATAAAAACAAAATGCTGGTGAGTCCGTTGAATTTGTTGTGTTTCTATTATTATTATTATGTAAAATTCTCTCATCATATCAACATGCCAACTAAGAACTTTTACACTTCGTGAAGCATTAATGGTACTTTTTAAAAAGTTAGAGCTCATTGGGATACTAAGCGCATGAAGACATTTGAAAAATGGTCTTAAAAGGGCCAAATTGAAAAGACTGGTTTAGAAAAAAAAAATTAAAAAAGCCCAAAAACAAAACAATTTATTAAAAAATCTTTCTGAGTATCAGATAATTTTACATTTAATTAAATTACGATGATGCTGCAGCTTTAAGTGGCATCTACATCCTTTTGAAATCAGTAATTCTTAAATAAAATTTGCAGTTCTTGGTCATCCTCGTCTTTATTCCACAAATCAGTTTATATGTATGTGATATTGTGACTTTTTGTATGATTCGTTGGAATTAATTTTTAAAAATAGCATGTCAGATATTTCGCTGACTAAGAACGAATTTATCGTTTAAGATTACAATTCATAAGAATTTAATGTCTTCAATGACATTTCATTCTTAAATATATTTAAAACACTAAAAGTCCTCTCTGCCTCATCATTAAAGAACAGATATATCATCAATATATTTATAGCAAAACTAGAAAGTTAAAAAATAAATAGATTGTTACCAATTGTATTTTTATGTCTATGAACCGTACTCTTACCGCATTATTTTGTAAATTTTACTTCACTTAAAAAATATTTTCATTCAAATTTTTAAAAATTTTTATATTACGTCCGTTTGCATTTAAGGTGACGATATGTATGTTGGCTATGCCGTGATAAGTCAACCGCGAGTATATATTTTAAATTAAGACCGTTTTTGTCACCAAATTTATGGCAAAAACTTTCGAAAATGGCAATGTTTTAATTGCTTTTAATAATTTCGAACTTAACCTAGAAACCACCAGTAGTGCGATTTACTTACTTTTTTTACGATAATCGTATCGTTAAAATAAAAATAACGAAAATTAATCGAATTTGCTATTCATTAACATTTTCAACGATATTCGCTGTCGATTAAACTCAGCTGTTACTTTAAGCATTTTTTTCGTTATTTTAACGACAATAATTTACGTTGTGTTTATTCAATCGGTGAAGTGTATTTTATGTTTAAAGTGACTGAGGCCCGACTTCTTACATACATACAGACATATATAATCTGTATAAACCAAAACAAAATTCTAAATTTAAAATGTACAAAAAAATCAAATTATGAACAACAACAAAATTCTAAATATAAAATTCACAAAATAAAATATAAACAGAGTAAATTAAGCAAAATTTTATTGGTTTTTTCTTTAATCTCTTTTGTGCTTTTCGTTTATTTTAACATTTTGTAGACAGAGATGTTACAAAAACTACAGCTGTTTACAATTGTTAAAAATAAATTACAGAATCACACTATCGTTACTGCAAACGAATATATATGTCGACAAAAATTACGATTGTCGGATCGTTAAAAGTTAGTGAATCGTACCACAGATGAACTTAAAGTTAGAAAATTATCAAGTATAGATTTGTCGAAAATCGAACAAGAATGATAAAGACCTTAAACCATGAAAGGCATTTAAATATTAATACCCAGCAATAAATTAATAATGTTCAATGGGCATTGTTTCAAAATTCCGTTTAGAACTTTCCTGGAAACTACACAAAAATAAAATAAAAATTGTCTCTTATCACCAAATTTATAAAAAATTCATAATATCAAGCAAACAAGTTTTTGATTTTGTACCTATTACCAAATTAATTATACTGATTACTAAAAATTGTAAAATTGTGAATATTTTTTTTTTTCAATAAATGATATTTTTAATTTTAATTAAAAAAATTATCAAAAAACTTTGCGATTTCAAACAATGTGTTAATTTATTTAATTAAATATTGACAATTCCCAACAACAATTTTACAAGTATAAATTATTTTATTTGAAACCAAAAAAATAATTTAATATTTTTTGATATTGAATAAATATTTCGTATTAATTAAATCAAAATTATATTTTTGATTTTCTTTCAACTAAAAAAATAATTGATTCAATTATAACATTAATTAAATTGAAATACATTTTAAACCATTTTTGAATTGATGAAAAACTTTTTTCTGTATAAAAATAGTTTTTTATTTTAAAATTATTTATGGCCGATTTCGAAAGAAGACTTTGTTCGCTTAACGTACATGTTAAACAGAAACAATATTTTATAATATGATTTTGTTTTAAATGTTAGTTAAAGGAATGAAGTCTTCGTGAAATAGATGAACACGCAGTTATTTTCGTTGGTATCGAAAAGAGTTTTTATGAGTTTTATCAGATAAATTGGGGATGTATGCCTTTAAGTAGTTATTTTTTATTAAATACGGAACAAATACAGAATATTAAATTAAGCACAGAATAATTAAAGGTTTTTGACTATAAAATAATTTACACAGAACAAAGCTTTAAAATACAGAACTGTTCTGATTAATACAGAACGGATGGTCACCGTGCTCTAGAGGCCAATTCTATTATTTAAAGTAGAGAAATTCACAAAAGATCCTTAACCCTGAAAGGTTTCTCTTCATTTTAGTACATTGAGGTTACTCTTCGTCGAATCAACGAACTTTTTAAAAAAAATTCTAGCGGAGCAATTTTTAAAGTTAAAAATCAACTTTTATTCAAAAATAAAATAAAATAAAATGAAGCATAAAAATAAGTTTTTCTTCTCTCTCAAAATTTGATACGAATTTTAACAAATTTTTGTGATTTAAAATATTATTTTTTTAAGCTTTCGTCATCAGGTAACGTTGTTGAAAAAGGGGCATTATTTGAATACACATAAAAAAGTTATATGATAAAATGTAAATGAGCGACAAACAGTAACCATCCAGGGTTAAGGCACCTATGCAGCAACGGCAGGTGTATCAAAGGTCCTTACGTTTCTGAAAAAATTGTTATTGCCAATTATCAATTCGGCACTATTAAACAGTTTTTGGTTACTTTTCTCAAGTTTCGGTTCTAAAAATAAAACGGAAATCGAACTTCCAAATTATGCTGAATTTAAACCCACACTGTGCTAGTAAAATCATATTCGGAAATCAAAATCGAACACTAATGGCCTAAAGTTATCCTTCAAATGAAGCCAATTTTTTTTTTCTTTTGTAATTTTAAATTTTCTTTAAAATAGATTTTAAATACAATATAGTTTTTTATGAAAACGCAAGGCAAATTTTTTACGGGTTATCTCGGCACTACAACAAGTACAACTCATACAGAAACCACAAGCAAATGTGCAATGTCAAAAAAAGAAACGAAACAAAACAGAAACAAGGATAATAAACAAAATTTTGACATCCAACAATTTTAAAGCTAAAACGAGAAAGTTATCAGTAGGGCTTTTAAGATCACCTGTAATGAATTCGCCTTGTGTAATGAATACGGCATTGGGTATTTATTTTTTTTTTTAATTTTTTTATTTCAAGAGAGTATTTTTATTTATATTTGAAAAACAGGCAGTAAACCTGTAATAGTTTAAAAAGAACTACCTAAAATTGAACCACATTATTAATTTTGTATAAAGCAAGGCGAATTCATATAAAATGAATTAATTCGCCTTGGTATAAGGAAAAAAATCAAAAACATTTTCAAGTTCAAGAAAAACTGTCAAAATATTAATACAATTTTTTTTTTTTTTTTGTTAAAATTGCTTTTTTAAGATTGAATAGTATTTAAAAAAAATTTAATAATAAATAATTTTCATTTAATAAAAATAATATTTTAAACTCTTCATTATGCCTTTTTGGCCTTTTAATAGTTCCGATAACAAAATCGCCCTTAAAGAAACCAAAATTGGTAAACAAATTTTTTAAAGAAAAAAAAAAAAACAACAATATTTGAAATTTTTTGTTTTATTTCAGAAGAAGTTTCTTCCAAAAAATATTTTTCTCATTTTCAGACTTTACAAAAACAATTCCAGGATTTTATTCAAAATAATTTACCAATGGGCTTTGAACATAAATTCAATAAAACCAAACCTTATATTTTTGCCAGTTTTGTAGCTTGGCCTTTGTTTTGGTTTTATAGAGGCCTGGAATGGAGCACACATCGGCAGAATGCAAGATTGCCAATGTATATACAAAAGGTAGTTAGAACTAAAGAAGATTTTAATTAAATTGGGTGACTAGCAGAATACTCTGCCGCCTTTGGTGTAGCGTAGAATATTCCGGAAGTCCAATTTTCGACAAATTTTCAATCATTTGGTTTTGTCAGACCTGGTAACTTTTTGGTATGGTAAGACAACCGTATATAAAAATCAAATTGCCAATTTTTGGCGAACTTTCCTAAACAAAAATCTTAAGAAAATAAAATTTGGCGAATTTTGGCGATTTTCGGTGTTATAAGTTGGCGACGAAGGTGAAAAAGAAAATCTGACAGCCCTGGTTTAGACTATGGTTTAGACCATGGTAGAATAAGTACAAGGTATAGTCTTTAGAAATTTTGTTCTCATTTTTAAGACCCATATAACGTCGAACAAAAGAAAATAAGGGAAAAATTAAAACAAGCATCAAAAATTAAATAAATTCATTTAACATTCCATGGGTGAATAACTCTCCCTAATGAACACACCTGGTACTTATTATACTATGGTTTAGACTTATTTTTCTCTCTTTTTGAATGAGAGAAATTCACAAGAGATTAAAAAAACCCCGTAAAAATGTTTTTCGAATTCATTACAGGTGTTTTTAAAAGCTCTGCTAATAACTTTTTTTTAGTTGTATAACTGTTGAATGTCAAAACTTTGCTTATTATCTTTATTTCTGTTTTGTTTTGTTTCTGTTTTTGACATTGTACAATGATTTTACAAAAACAAACTGCTTGGGGTTTTTGTACAAGTTGTACTTGTTATAGTGCCAAGATTAACTGTTATGACTTCGTCTCGGTTGAATCGAATTATAATTTTGTTTGTCATTAGTCTTCAAATATCATATTGGACATGATTTGTTTTCAATGCAGTCCTTTCATCTGGTTCTTTGCCGTCCCATCCCCATCGGGACATCCCATCCCATTCCGTCTAGACCGTCTAGAGTATCCGATCTACTGTCATCAATGTGCGCAACATGTCCAGCCAAACTTAATCGTTGAGACTGTTTATGTTTGACAATGTCCTTCCCTTCACACAGGTCAATGAGTACGTTGTTGCTCTTTTGGCCATTGTCACCATTAGAAACCTCCACCGGGCCAAAAATCTTACACGATATTGGTCATTTGTTGTCATCATGGACTACATCTCGCATATGTTTATGTAGTTTCTATAATATAGAGAATTGTGTCGATGCAAAGAAATTTCTTTACCCAAAGTACGTTCTTTTTGCTGCGGATAATCGGTCGTTTATACCATCATGCTGATTATTGTCGTTTTTTAAGAAGAGCACTTAAGTAGACACTAGGGATGCCAAACGGGAAATCCCGAATCCCGAAATCCCGGGATTTTCGGGATTGATAAATCCCGAATCCCGGGATTTATTTTTAAGAATCCCGGGATTTTTAACATATCAACTTTTATGTACAAAAATGTTCGTTTTTATACTATATACAAAGAAATTATTAAAAATTATATTAGAGTTATATTTTTTTTTATTGCAAATAATTCTTTTTTTTGAGTTTAATTTTTGTTTTTGGAACACAGCGAGTATTTAAAATTTAAAATTTTTGTTTGATATATGACGACTATTTCTGGATTTTTGTATTTTGCTTAATAAAACCCATTATTTTAAGTTGAAACGAAATTTGCAGACTCACATCTCAAGCCTTTATTACAATTACGTTTAGCAAGTTCAGCTTTGGCTTAAGACATAATACCAAAATAAAAATAATTATTTTTATGCAAAATATAGAAATCAAAAAATAATTGTTATATATCAATCAAAAAATAAAAATTATTAACGATCCAATTAAAATTTTGATAGTTGATACAATTATAACAATTAAGTCGTAATATTGGTGAAATAGCTCATATTCCTTTCGTTCCAATAAAAATAAAAAATTTGCTTAAAAAACACACGGTAAATAAAATAATTTTTTTTTATAAATAAACACTATTTGACGTATTCATAAATAAATTATTTAAACTTGAAATCTGTTTTAAAAAACATTTGTATAAACATTTTGTTTTAAAATAAATTTCAAACGTACTTAAATTATTGATAATGAATCTCGCCCTCACCCTGGAGGTGTACTGCACTGCAGTCGACATAGTTTTACAGTTTTTAACTCAGCTATCGAGATCGATGAGGGACAAAACTTTGCAGTGTATTAATGTCGTCACAACTTAATTCACATTAAAAATTGAATTGCTGTCAAAAAACCGAAATGAATTGATCTAGAAAAACTAAGAGATACGCATATTTTTTTAAGCTTTTTCAGAATCTTTTTTTTTTTGATCATGGGTGAGGCCAGTGTTATAAACATATGTATAAAATAAATTGTTTTGTTGTTTTAATTTTTAAAAATTTATGTTACGTATATAAAACCTTTTGAATATTTAAAAAGTATTGTTTTTTAAAAAAAAGTAGCACTTTAATGCAACACATTTATCCCGAATCCCGGGATTTTCAAAAATCAGTCCCGATTGGCATCCCTAGTAGACACCTTGGAACTTTTGTACAACCCAATTGAATAAAAATTTCCCCGGCAGTGTTTTCTCTTCTCCCATTTTTACAATTAAATTTAAATAGAAAAAATTAAAAACGGGGAAAAAACTACCGGGGGATTTTTATTTATAATGGGGTTCAAGGCGAAATCATTCAAGAGGCCGCATCTCTTTTTTTTTTTTTTGCATGTAGGTATAACATAGCTGCCAGATAAAATTGGTCGAATATTGGCAAGTTTTGAGGAAAAAATCGTAAAAATCGTCAAATTGACTCAGCTAAATCGTCACAAAAATCGTCAATGGAAAAGCCACTAACTTTTAATAAGTTTTGAAAATTAATTGTTATTTTTAGTTTCCGTTGCTAATGCAATTTTAAATTAAATAAAAATGTTCGTTTAGACTCTTATTATTGAACTAACACAACCAAAAATTATTCAAAAGTATTGGCATTCATAAGAAAAGTAAGACAATTAACTAAAACCAAGAAATATCAAACACCAATTTTTACGTCGAAAATCCTGCTTAAGAACTTAAGTCTGGTAAACACCAATAAAATCAAACTTTTTGAAAGAAAAGTTTTATAATGTGAACCTAGGCTAAACAGAGTGGCTGTAAAATGTCTGCAGTAAATTACTAAGGCCCTAATCATGTACAACGCAGCGCAACGCCAAACAATAACATTGAAAGCACAAACAATGTCATAAATATTTTGTAATTTTGTTGTTGCTTTCAACAGAAATTCATGTACCGTTTTAAAATTTTCAACGACACAAGCAATGAAGCGTTTGAAATTTTAAGACGCAATGTGAATTTCTGTAGAAAACAACAACAAAATATTTATGACATTGTTTGTGCTTTCAATGTTATTCTTTGGCGTTGCGTTAGTTCTGTGGCGTTGCGCTGCGTTGTACATGATTAGGGCCTAAGTAATCTATAGTATAGAACTATTAAAACTATGTATGCATCGTGCTAAAAAAAAATCGTATATGATGAACAGCTAAGACATGGAAATTGCTGCCAATCAAATAATGCAGATAAATCAAATTATCAAAGATGCTAAAATAAATGTGAAATAATGGGTACGTTCGTAAATGCATCACTACGCTGCATCAGTGATTTCAAATGTTTATATATACATCAATGTTGTAGATATGGTCCAAAAAATTGTCAAATACTGCACAAAAATAATAGTCACAAAATAAAAAAATTATAATTACTTTTTTGTCGGCATTAAAAAAAGTTAGCTTTTCTGATGCAGCGCAGTGATGCATTTACGAACGTACCCAATATTAAAAATATTTGTAACAAAATTCGTCATTTGAAAAATCGTCAAATTTAGGGTATAAATCGACCATTTTTGTACCTAAAAATCGTCAAAATGACGATAAATCGTCAAATCTGGCAGCTATGGGTATAGGTATTCTAAGTCTCTCCTTCTTATGCAGTCTGATATGCGGTCACCTGTATGAGGTCGCCTTGATTAGGTTGATTATCTCCGATTTATTAATAAATCGAATAAACAGAACTAGCCCAAAATGACAAGAGAGTTGCCAGAAGAAAAATAAGCGTATAAAAGTAAGTCGCTTTCGCAAGCTCAATCTTTTAAACACGATTAATACATTTATACAATAACGGACCAGACATGTGGTGCTGTTCTGCTCATTGTCCTTATTTTCAAACATTTGCCATTTTTCTTCTTTTTAACTCTACTAAATTAATGTTTTCTCTAATTACAGACCTACTTGCAGGCAAAATTTATGCAAGTGTCCATAGTAATGTTTGGTTTAACATTAGCCTCCCTAATGGACTATAACGAAAAAGAAATCACGGACAATGAAAAAAGACGTTAAGGGTTAAAATCGGCTAATAAAGAAGAATAAAACCCTGGTTAAACTGAACAAAATTTAAATGTGCCTTAAAATTTTAGTCACAAAAAAAAAAGTCGATAAAAAATATTGAGTTCAAAAATTTGTATCTAGTGTTTGACAGTTTTGTATTGTTAATAAATAAATATCATTTTTATTTTTGTAAAAAAAGAAAAAATTTAAAATTTTTAAACAAATTTTTTTATTATTTTTTTTATTATTTCGTTTAACAAAAATGTTCTAAATATCTAAATATTTAAGAATTCCAAATTATTAGTCAAACAATTTAAAGTAAAAATACTGAGGAAGAAGAAAACATGGGAATTTTCAGCATATTTCAGGACGTCTATAATTATGCGTTTACGAAAAATGTACCTCAAAGTAAGTAAAATTAAGTTGAGCACAATATTTGCTCTGCTCCGAAACCAAAAATAGATTTTCATCATGACTTTTCTACTTGGGGTTATCGGTGACTGTTAGTTTTTAAGAAGAAGCGTTTTAAAAGGCATAAGAAATAAAACGCCTTTTAAAAAACTTCGCCTATAAAACTAAAAGTCATGCTTTTCCACGTAAGTAAAAAGAATGATAATAAAGATCCAGCCTTACGGATAAGAAGAAAAAAGTTCTTACATAGATCGTTCTCCTAAACTATCGTCCCATTTGCACCTTAGTTCCACATGATCTATAAATCTGACTTGTGAAGCAACAGAACTTTTTTCAAAAAAAAAAATAAATTATTTTATTTCACCGCTCTAGAACCCAACTTGGGTGAAGACCTGCGTCTACTTGTGCAAAGTTCTGATTTCGAAAAACATTTACATTCCTCATTGCCCTTCTTAATAACCGGTCTTATATCTTGGCCATCGTATTGGCTTTATCGTGGTCTCGATTGGCATCGTGTAAGGAATGAGGAGCGGTTGCGTATTTATATTAAAAAGGTTAACAATTAACTTAAATACTTTCTGAAACTAATCGAAAATGTTTCTCAAAATTTGCAGACTTTTTATCGTGCTAAAATTATAGAATTTGCCATTATATTCGCTGGGATTGCAATGGCTGTTGGTTCTGCTCAGAAATCGTTTACAAGGCAACTTGATGTACAGAATATGGTGGAAAAAATATAAAATTATGTAATAATATTTGAGAAATTTCAGAATTTGTAAAAAATAAACTATGGCGTTTTAGAAATGTGTGACTATAATATTTGAAAGGGATTAATGAGTTATGCGATTATTAGATCTGGCAAAATTTTTATGACTTCTGATTTCAGCACATTTTTTCATTCGAAAAACTGCCCTGGGCAGGGACGAAACTCGCGTATCATTGTCATTTTATTTTAAGGACAATCAAGACGTTTTTCTGACTTTGTGTGTTTGATTTTGTTGAGTGTATGGTGTCGCATTGCTATATCAAGTAAAATTTGTTATGCTTTTTAACGTTAAGCATATGCATTCGTTAACTTGGTGGAGTATCATACATAGAAATCTCGAAAGAATTACTAGTGGAGTACCATTTAAAATATTGACTGATTAAAACATAATACTCAAAAGGAGCAGATTGTGAAAATTTTGTGCTTCAGGTTTAAGTCAACCGATAACTTTTGCTATTGCAGCACTCTGTTCAATGAAAAAAGGCTAAGGCACTTATTGTGTAAAACGCAACGCAACGCCAAAAATTACATTGAAAGCAAAAACAAAGTCAAAAAAAATTTATAGTTTTGTTGTTGCTTTCTACAGATATTACAAATGTTCAACGCCACAAGATATGCAGCGTTTTTCGGTATTTAGCTGGTACTTTTTTAATTTCCGTTAGTATTGGACCTAAAACTTAAAATTAAACATGGAAGGTCCTAAATGGATGAGAATCTGTAAGAGGCATTTGTTTGGTACTTTGTGCTTCTCTAACTGGTACTAAGGGGGCAGCTAAGCCTCTTAAATTCAGAAAATATTAATTATCGTTTTAGAAGAGATCTATTAAAGCAAAAGTTGCCGTACTTAAAAGAAAAGGAAAGCCATTTTAACATGAGTACGTTGTTCACCCTCCATTTCGCCTCCAGTCGATCTCTCCGCTCGACCGTCCACTGACCGAATGCGAAGGCGACCAAGAGGGGACATACGGAGAATTCCGAAAATAGTTAACCAATTTTGATGAAATTTCAATAGATATTTCAGCGTAGTTAAAACACACAGGGTTATTACAGATGGGTAATTTCGATTTTGATGAAATTTAAAACTTTAGTAATAAAACACACAGACTTTATATTTCTTTGAAGTTAGTCAAAAATTCATTTTGGGAGGGCAACGCCGCGGGAACGGCAATTAGATTGTGGTCCTGTCACGGTCGCCAAAATTTATGAACACTCGAAAGAAAAACACTTTGAGCTGTTTTGAGTTGTTGATCTTTTCACTGTCTTTAGAGCAATGAATTATATATTTATTTCTTTTAATGGTATAGTTACCATTAAATAGGAATAAAAAATATTTACAGTTACACATCAGCAAGAAAGCAAATATTAGTGTCTAAGAAAGAAAAAGTAATCGAATATTATTCTTGTAATCTTATTCAATAAATTTAAAAGAATTCAAATATTATTTACACCTAGTAACTTAAATCATAAAACAGATTTAGAATTCATCAGTAAAATTGTTATTATGACCAAACAGATTGTTTGCGGTTAATTAGATGGTTTACGGACACAAAAGTATAATTTGTAAAGAAGTTTTTATGGTTAATATGTGAAATTACAGACCTTTTCTCACCATTTACAAGACTTTTTCCTTACTATAATAAAAATGTATTTACTAAATTTGATTAAATAATCTACAAAATTCCCGATAAAAAATGGAGCTTCCAACGAAGCAGGTTTGTAAGGGAGAAACGTAAAATTTCGCTTACCATATCGCTTACGGAAGACATGAATTTTATATGGCGAGTTACCACAGTGAAGCAATACATTTTTGACAAATAAAGCGCTTTATTCAGCGCATATAAAAATTAGTGAATGTTACGATCAGCTTCGCACACTGGCTTTTTTGTAACAGTTACTCTTTTATATGCTCCATTACAAACCTGCTTCGTAGAAAGGGAATGTCGTGGCCCTTCAAATTTTTTATATATTTTTTATATATTTTTTTTAATTTTTTAAATGACTAAGAATTCGTTTAGCTACCTTACTGCATCTGTGTATGTCTTATTGCGTAGCGCATAAATGTGTGCTTTACTTTTTAAATGTACTATTAGCGCTTCGCAAAATAGGAAACATTTTTATTGGGTTGCAACTTTTACTTTGCGCGCAAAGTTAAAATGGACAGACAACCAGCCAGACAGATGGATGGAGTAAAAATTAAGGCCTAAATCATGTAAAACGCAACACAACGCCAAAGAATAACATTGAAAGCAAAAACAAAGCCATAAATATTTTGTAATTTTGTTGTAGCTTTTCAAAGAAATTCACATTGCGTTTTGAAATTTCAAGCGCTGCATAGCTTGTGGCGTAGAAAATTTTAAAACGGTACATGAATTTCTGTAGAAAGCAACAACAAAATTACAAAACATTTATGACATTGTTTTTGCTTTCAATGTAATTTTTGGCGTTGCCATGATGCATTTTACACAATTAAGGCCTTAATTAATTTTGAATTTTAAAAATTTAAGAATAAGAAATCTAGAGAAAAACAATTTAAGAGGGAAAAATCATTGTTGTGAATATGAGTAGTATATCGCACTTAATCAACAAGAGGGTATTAACTCAAAATTTAAACATTTTCAGTAGAAGCAAAACAATTTTTAATTTAACATTGAAGGCATATGGAAATGAATTTTTAAACCAACCGTTTCATTACCAAAAAGTATACAAAATAGCAAGATATTTTTACAGCGGGCAGATATGAATATAGCGTGTAGATTTTTTCGAAAAAGTGGAAAAATAAAAATTTTGAGATAATACCCTCTTGTTGATTAAGTGCGATATGTACGTTTTTGCAAATAAGAATATTTATTCTAAACCCAATTTTTAGTAAATCAATCGACTCTGAATCAATTTTTTAATCAATTTATCGATGCCCTTTCGGCTGGCTGTCCATGTAAACCTTGTGCGTAAAGCACAGGTCACAATTCTTAGGATAATTTGATTAAATTTGAAGATAACGTTAAAAAAAATGACTACGGCTCTTCAAAGTTTCGTGCTGGTAGGTCTAAAATTGACCACAGGTCCCATATAAACCCCCCTTAAAATTATTTTAAGACGAAAAAAATTTAAATTTAGTGTAGACATCTAGATAATTCTCGAAACAAAAACTCTTATTTAAATCTTAGCTTAAAGTTATTTTTCTGTGTATGTACGTCATAGTAGTAAATGAGTACAAACATGATCACACAAACACGTTAATGTGGTATGCTAAACGTTTGTTTACATTTCAATCTCTTTACTACAGTGACGTAAAAATGACGTTAAAACGGGAGAAAAAAGTTAACGGACCTGCGAAATGCGCTATCTTGTTTGCTTTGTTTCATAGGTGGGCCTATGATCACCCATGGGTCTCAAAAAGGGTACATTCTCGAAAATTTGTCAGGAAATACCGTAGTGTAGGGTATCATATATTTGGGGTTAACCGACTAAGCCTTCTTACTTGTTTAAAAAAATAATGGACTTAAAAAGCACATTTAAGAAGAAAAGGGTGTTTATTTAAGCCACAAAGAGCTTACGAAAGGGTTAGCGGTCAAACCGGTTAAACGGTTTATTTATAAACAAAATATCCGCATATAAAATAAGACCAACCCATAACAGACCCTAAAGACTGCATCCAATCTCTAGACTTGATTTTTATTGTGACTTTTGCTTAGGAAAACAATCATGACTTCAAATTTATGTAGACGAAGAGTGTTAAAAAACAAAGCTTTATACATCTTCGCCTACGAAATTCAAAATCATGAGTGAATTTTTTTTTTTTTTTTTTTTTGAAAAATTAACAAAACAAAAGCTGATCGCAATTAATAAACAAACAAAAAAAGAGACAAAAAATTTACATAATCAACAAGAAAGAAAACAAGAAAAGTCATTAAATAAAAATGAATAGAAGATAAATAATTTGAAAATAAAAATCTTTAAAGTTATTAAGTGTTTTAATAAATATCAAATTGGAAAAATAATTAAATAAAATTTCAAAATAATTTAAATAAATAATAATAAAAAAAATCTCACCTGTATTAAATACATTTTGTTTGAAATCAATTTTTAATTATTTTGAAGAATTAAAAAAAAACTAAAGTGTTTTTTAAGCAAATTATAATTAAAAAAAATTATGGGAAAAATCAAATTGAACTTAAATTTTTAGTTTCTCGTATTAATTATGATAACTAGTGAATAATCAAGTAAAAAATTTACTTTTGTTATTATTTTACAAAAATGTTTGCTGGGTTGTTTTGTGTGTTCAAAATTAAATAGACTACAAATTGGTTAAAATTTTTGCAATTTTAACTGGCAGCTTCTGGTAAATTTTGCTGCTTCTGCTGCTAAATATTGCTTCCACTGCTGGCGTTTTTTTTTTTTTCTTGTTACTTTTTTTCCTTCAGGTGTATTTTGTATCTTTTTTAATTTATGCGGGTATTCTTTATGGTTTTTAACTTTTTTTGCTCTAATAATTTATTTTGTTGTTGTAATTAATCAATTTTTTATGTTTAAGGTTTAATAATTTTCTAAAGAAAGTTTTTATTGTTGTTGGTTTTTTGGAAATTTGTTTAGAATTAATTATTTTTATTTTTTTAATTTTGAACTGGTTGAAAAACTTATCACAGTTTTTTTTGTAAGATTTATGCAAGATTTGAAATTTTGATTAATTAAATATTGATTTAAATTTAGTTAGAAGTAATTTCTTATTTTGTTAAACATAAAATTTTTAAAAATTTTAAAATTATTTGCTGAATTTTGTTTTTCCTTGTACAAATTGTAAAAAATTTTCGATATTCAGTTTTGAAATATTGATTTTTTTTATGTTTTTTTTTTTAAATTTTGAAATTTTTTTTTTATGTGGCAACTTTGGCAATTTTAAGTTTTGAAAATTTCGATTATATTTTTGCCCATTTTAGCTAAAGTTTTTGCTTGGATTTTTAAAAAAGTTTTATAAAGATTTTCAATACCTTTTGTAGACTTAGTTTGATGCGAATAGAAGGATTCAAATAATTAATCGAGTTTTTTAATCGATTATACAATTTCGTTAATTTAATTAAAATGTTTGTTGATTGTATGAAAGGAATGTTTGTTATAATTGAAATTTTTGTTCAAACTAAAAAAAATCTTTGTCATGTTTAAAATTTTTTTACTAGTTTTTATTAATTTATGTTGAAATAGATCTTTTAAAAACGTTGTGATGTTTTAAAGAATTGTTTTAGTTAAAATTCATTGTTTTTTTAAAATAGAGCATTGGTTTACTTAAATAAATAGTCGATGAATTTGCCAGTTAACTCGCGTTGATCTTTATTAAACTAAATACGTACATATACTTTTTTACACTCTTGTAAATAAAATTTTAGATCTCTTTTTATATTTTAATGTAATTATTCGATGTTTTAATGGAATTTTTTTTTGAAAATCATGTATTTATTTAAATACTTAATGAATTCGTCATTAAACTTGAAGAGAACTTTAGTAAATTCAACATATTTTTAATGTTTTAAAAAACTTTAAGATTTTTTAAATTTGAAAGATATTTTAATGTAATTTTTGTTGTTTTGATTAGATTTTTGTTCACTAGAGTAAAACGTTTGTAAATGTTTAAAGAACTTATGGGAATTTACTTAAAACAAAAATTTTATATATGAAGTTTGTTTTAATATTTATTGTTCCTTTTAAAAGCCTTCTAATATTTTGCCATATATTTTCTTTGTTTTGATGTAGGATTTTGTTAAATGCGTTAAAATATGTTGTTTCAAAATTTATTAAATTTTTGAGTTGTATTGTTGTTGTTTTGTTCAGGAACTTTATAAAATGAAGTTTTTTTTTAATATTTAATGTTCATTTTTAAAGCCTTCTAATATTTTGACGTAAATTTTCGTTGTTTTGATGTTGGATTTTATTAAATGCGTTAAAATATGTTGTTGTTTCAAAGTTCATTAAATTTTTAATTTTTTTTTTTGTTGTTTTGTTTAGGATTATAAATTATTTTGTTGTTTTTTACAAAGTTAAGAAATATTTCTTCAAACTGATTCAAGATTTCGTAAAATTTAATATCTTTTGTTATTTCAAAAATTTTTTAATATAATGCAGAATTTTTGTTTATAAATTAAAAATATATATTTTGAAAACTTTTTAGTAGATTTAATTAAAAACTCGTAATATTTTTTTTCTTTACTTTTTATTCAAACTGATGGAAAGTTTTAAAAATTTATTTAGCGTTTTTTTATTTTGAAAACTTTGTAGATTTATTTAAATTTTTTTTGTAGGATTTTCCATTAAATTGTATTTAAATTGATGTACGTTTTAGATGAGTTAAGTAATTTTTTATTTATTTCAATATTTTGTTTAATTTTATGGAGATTTTTTATAATTTTTATTTAACTTGAATTCTTGTAAATTTTGCAGATTTAATTGAAAATTTCGGAATTTCACTTTATTTTCGTTATTTTTTTTTTCAAATTTCAACTGATTTTTTCAGCACTTTTTTTAATTCAACAAAAAGTGAGTTCAGTTGTTGGTTGATTTTGTAGTGAAAGAAACTGTTAACACTTTTACTGTTTTAATTGATTTGAAGAAAAAAATTATTCTTTCGCGTATAATTTTTATTAAATCAACAGCAAAACGCAAGAGTTAAAAAAAAAGAAATTTTTAAAAATTTAACACAAATATACTTTTTGGGTTATTCAAAAACTGACAGCAGCACAATTTCTGAGATATTTTTTTTTCAAGAAAATTTTAGCGTTTCTTTGAAATTAAGCAAATGTTTATTAACAATTTAATGGTTTTTTAATGGTGGGTATTATTTCTTTTATATACAACACAATAATTTTGGCTAAAAGTAACGCGTTCCAATACAATTTCGTTATTAAATAGATTTTAGTTTTCTTGTTGTGGCTTTTTGAAATACTTTTGCCAAGTTTGATCGATTTTCTATTCGATAAAGGTTATTTCTAATTTAGATAGTTGTATACAAACTACATATTTCATGTTAGTCACTAATATTTATGATTATTTACTTTTGTTGAAATATTTACACACGTTTTCTTTGTTTGGGTAATTATAATTAAATATTTGTTAGTTTTTTCCGTAGACTTTCTTTTGCGCTTGCGTTTTATTTTTGTCTAATTTCAAACAAATATTTTTGTTATTTTAATAACGTTTTTCTTTAGAGGTCTTTTTCTTTATTTTATCCGTTAACTTAAACATTTTGTACCTTTCGTTTTAAAGGTTGTTACGGTAGTAAAATCCATTGATTTGGTTGTACGGCCAACAAGCTGTTCGACAAAGCAAATGTTTATTATGTTATAGGACATGTTGGGTGCTGTTGCTGGTAGAAAGTAATTCGAAACATGTTGTGTTAGTGCGAGTATAAAACACAAAATGAAAATACACACAAGCATGTTTGAAATCAATTAAAATTAAAGAACAGTGGAGCAAAGAAAGGATTTTTATAAGCTTTTTATATTTTCTCAATAAAACCCCTATGCAACACGTTTTTCAAAAATCGTTTACCTGTTTTGAAGGACAACGAAAGAGATAGAGAGAGTTATTAAAGAAGCTACAGGCGTTTTTATTTTTTTTATTTTATTCTATTTATTTTTTATTTATTTTTGTATGAAAAAAAAATCGTTTTTAAGTGAAAAATAAATTTTAATTTTTTTTTACTTTTTGTATGACATAATTAATTGAGTGAAAAATATAAGTGATCACTGATAAACGTCTTTTTTCGATTGAAACGTTAATTAAGGGACGACAGCCATTTTTACTTTTTTTATGTTTTTGTATGAAAAAATCGACCACAGATAAACGTCCTTTTCTCGATTGGAACGTTATTTATGGAACTACATCCAATTGTAATTGAAACGTTATCTAAGGAACTAAAGGCATTTTAATTTTTTTATATATTTTTTTGTATATTTTGCTATAAAATACCCCGATTTTTAGGGAAAAAAAAATCTGAGCCCTAATAAACTCCTTTTTTTAACGAGAACTATGAACAAACACTTAAGAGAATCACACAAAGAAAAGTTTGAGAAGCTGAAAATACTACAGAGGCAAGAACTGGAAGTTAAATTTAACAGAAAATGGTTTGTTAATGAAACAAGGACGAATATACCAGACGACATACAATGGTTATTTTCCCTCGGACAAAAATTTGCATTACCTGTGGAAAGGGGTGTTTTTCCTATGCTGAAATACATCGCAGACGGAGAAGATTTTATACAAACACTTAATAATAGAGAAGATCAAGATATTGCCAGATCGAGATTCACTTCAATAGTAGATAATCACATTAATAAAATTAGGATGAACAATAGAGACAAATTTATTATGAACATTATTAACCAAGCCAAAAGGTTTTTAGAACGAAACGGCAACATTTTAATTTTGAACGCGGATAAAGGGAACACAACGGTAGCTTTAGAAAAAAAGGATTATGACAATAGAATGAGACGGATTATTGGTGATATTATGACTTATCAGAGAGTAAGCAGGGACCCCACAAGTGGTTTTCAAAGAACAAACAATGATCTCGTGGGAGAACTTTATAGGAACCAAATAATAACGACTATTGAAAGAAAACAATTAAAAACAGAGATTGCCATAGCGCCAAGGATATACGGCCTTCCTAAAATCCACAAGGAAGGATATCCTCTCAGACCGATAGTGTCCTGTATCAACTCACCATCTATTCAATTGTGCAAATATATAACGAATATACTTAGAAGAATAACTAGTGGCTCAAAATACAATGTTAAGGATTCTATGGAATTCAGAGACAGAATAAAGAACTTCACGATAGATAAAAATGAAAGACTTGTCTCTTTCGATGTAATAGCGTTGTTTCCTAGCATTCCAATTGATTTGGCTCTAAGTATTATTGACGACAGATGGGAAGAGATCTCTGAATACACAAATATGAGTAAAATATTGTTTTTCCGTATTCTTAAGTTTTGCATCAAAGATAATCGCTACTTTAAATATAACAACAAAATTTACACGCAACGAAAGGGCTTGCCAATGGGATCTCCAGCATCTCCGATAGTCGCAGACATTGTGATGGAAAAACTATTAGATAATTGTATGGAAAAATTGACTAACAAACCAAAAATACTTACTAAATATGTAGACGACCTGTTCAGTATTGCACTAGAAGATGAAATAGGAGATATAATCAAATATCTAAATAGTTTCCATAGAAGTATACAATTTACGATGGAAAAAGAAATTAATTCAAAACTTCCATATTTAGATACTCTTGTAATAAGAGAGGAAAACATCATTAAAATTGATTGGTACCAGAAACCAACCGCGTCCGGACGCATTATTAACTATTTTTCTAAACATCCTAAGAAAATAATTATCAACACCGCGAATAATCTGATTAAGAGAATATTAAATATTAGTGATAGTGAGTTTCACCATGCGAATATGAACAAAATACGACACATTCTACATTCTAACGATTTTCCAAGAAATATCACCGAAAAACTGATTCGGGAATATGGAAAAGATAAGGTGCAAAGAAAGAAAGACAAAGAAGAAAAAGTTTACAAATCCATAATTTATGTGCCAGAAATATCAGAACGTTTTGAAAAATCAAAACTTTTTAATGGAGAAAAATACAGTATGGCTTACAAAACCTTTAATACACTAGGGAATTTATTTAGTAAGACAAAAGACAAAATTGACAACCTAGAAAAATCTAATATTGTATATAAAATACCCTGTAATGGCAACAATACCAATAAATGTAATATGGTTTACATTGGGACAACTAAAAACAAATTCAAAACACGATTATCCGGACATAAATCAGACCAAAAATCTCGAACTTATGATGTTACACATAAAACAGCATTAGCGGCCCATTGTGCAGTTAAAAATCACTCTCCAGATTTTGATGGAGCGCGGGTTATTGACAGTGAGAATAATTACAAACGACGCTACATGTTGGAAGTACTTCACATTATAAACACACCAACAAAGGAGAGAATCAACTTTAAGGCTGATCTCACAGAGAACTGTGCAGAGTTCTATCGTCATTTAGTTAATAAGAACAAAAAAACACAGTGCAATAATTAATATACATACAGTGCAATATATAGTTTATAATCAGTGCAATATCAGAATAAGTAGTGATAACTACTTTTTTAACGATTTGTTTTTTGAATTTTAAAAATTATATGTAAGCATGTTTTTGTTGCATTGATTGTTTTTTGTTGTTTATATATTTTGTTTTGTGCGTAATTTTCTTATTGGTTTGATTGTTATTGATGTTTTGTATTCATGTGTTTTTATATTTTTGTAGCTTTAACCCTGATGATGCTACTCGATGTTTTGTAGCGAAATATTGGAAAAATAAAATATGATTTTATAAAAACAAAAACCTGGACCTCGAGCTTAATTAATTACTTATTTTATGTTAGAATAAAAAGGTCAAACAAAAATAAATTTAAATAATAATGCAGCAAAAACTTTAAAATATGCCCTGAAAATTTATAAAAATATGTCCCAAAAAACCAAACCAATAAACTATATTCGTTAAAGCCCACACACCATATTTGGAATTGATTGGCAGTCTGGTCTGATCAAAACAAAGTTAGGTTATGACATAAAAATTCATATAAGAGTTATTTGTGTAGTATATTCGGCGTTTCTATGGGTGTCGGTGTCGTGATCGAAAACTAGTCAAATTTAAGACCAATTCCTAACACTTACATAAACTTCGTCCCTAGTACAATTTAAACGTAATTACCAAAAACGTAAAATTGTACTTTGCGCACAAAGTTTACATGGAGAGACTACCAGCCAGACTCTGAGTTGATTGGTATACTTGAAGATGGATCTTGATTTATATGTAGACAGATTTCTTGATTTGCTGCGAAAGTACTTGTAGACAACATAAAGGTGAAAGTTGCTCTATAAACTTTAAATATGCTGCAAAAACGCTCTTTTAATTGAATTATGCAAAAAAAAATGCTGAAAAGGGTAAAATATGCACTAACAAATCGATGCCAAAATTTATAAAAAGTTCTAAAACCGAAATATATTGTTGCTGCCTTCATTGGTCACACAAGGAAAAAAATGCAATTGCATATATATCGTTTCCGTGGTAATACCTTACAAATGCCCCTTTCCTATTGGAGCGTTGTTTAAGGAACTACAGCCAATTTTATTTTTTACATAAAAAAAATCGATTTAAAAATCCAAAATTTTAATCCAAATTTTACTATTTTTAATTAGGCTTAAGTTCATTAAATTTAATTTTCATTAAATTATTTTTATGAAGAAAGGAATTTTTTACAACATGGAAGATTAATTAAAATTGTTATTGATAATTTTCATTCTTGACTGACCTGGGATTCGAAGCCAGGCTGGCTGGCGTGTGATTCGAACCCAGGCGGCTGGTTACCCTGACATGTTTCGACCTCAACCACTAGGTCTCCTCAGAGGGATTTGCCGTCTTACACTCGCAGCCATCGATGACTGCTGACGTCAGTAGTCAAACATCAATCCTTAAACCAAATTGTATTTTAACCTTTGGTAGATCGAAATTTGCTTTTTTGAATGATTATCCATTTTTAATTGATCTTACATGTATTCCTTACTTCTGTTTTTTCGTACTTTTGTCAAGAATTCTTCTTGAAGTCCAAAGTACATTTTTTTTGTTTATCATGTTTTTGTCTTTCTTTTTTCTTGTTGACATTTTTCAGCACAACTTGAAGGACAAATGAACACATAGAGCTTGTGCCTTAGCTTTAACAATAATTAGTATTGTGGTTATTTTGTTGAACTATTCATGGTTTTTTAATCCAAATTTTACTATTTTTAATTAGGCTTAAGTTCATTAAATTTAATTTTCATTAAATTATTTTTATGAAGAAAGGAACTTTTTACAACATGGAAGATTAATTAAAATTGTTATTGATAATTTTCATTCTTGATTGGATTCGATTTTTAAATATCCATTTTGGTGTTATAAAATATTAACAATTTATCCCATTGTACTTTATTAAATGCTACAAAAAATTATTTGTTTACATTGATATCAAACAAAAAACAACCTGATTAAAACAATCCAACAAGTTTGATGTGTTACACACAACCTCAACAAACGATACTATCAAAAGCAACATGTTGATGAAACATTCAATTTCGTTTTCAATGCAACTCAACAAAAAATTCCTGTTTTACGCACTTTTTAAGGAGTTTTTTTTTTAAATTAAATTAAATAAAAGTGAATTTTATGACAGAAGAAAAAAAGAAGCAGCGACAGAAATAAATTATCTGATGAAAATGTTATAAAATATTGCATGATTTGACAAAAAGGCAACTTTTCATTTTTAATTTTCGCTTTTTTATAAATTTTAACGGAAATTGCTTACAAAACTTACATGAACCACATGAGCCCAGTTGGCCAAGTTAAAATGTTAGGAAAATGTATCTGTCCGTCTGTCTGTCTGCCTACCTGCCTGACTTTCTTAATGTGCTTTTTTTTATTCCAAGTGTTTTTTTTAACATTAATTATAATTTAATGTAATTTTAAATGTTTTAGCGTTCGATTGATTTGAAATTGAAATACTAATAATGTTTTTTAGTATCCTGTTTTGCCATAATTCATTCGATTTTTTATAGTTAAATACTTTTTAGCCTGAAAAATTATTTCATAACAAACTGACACATATTGAAAAAAAAAAGTTATGTTTAAAAAAAGTGTTGAGGCCTTTAAGAGGGAAATTTTTTCTTAATTTTCGATTTTTGTAATTTTTTTTATATGGTTGGGCCTGCTTATTTCCATTTTTCTGTTTATCTTTTGAACATTTTATTTACAAATTGCCACCAATCATTTTGATTGTGTATATTTTTTAACATATAAATTTTTTTCATTATTGTTTTTTTTTTTTTTTTTTTTTTTTTTTTTTTTTTTTTTTTTTTTTTTTTTTGTAAGCAAAAGCCGCCTTTTTTGTTTAGGGGCATTAGGGTGGCTCTAATAAAATATCTATGAAAGGAAATTTTATAAGAATTCTCATAGAATTGTTAATTGGAATCGGGAAGTCAAATTTATTTTCCGGCCGTTTCTCATGACTAAATAAAGGTTGATGTTTTGATTTACAATTTTAGGAAATAAAAGACCAGGTTTTGAACATAACTTCTAATAATTAAGAACCAACATTTCGAAATAAAAGTAATGGCCAATATTTTGAACAAAAATTTAATTAAATCAAGTAAGAGTGCTATATATTTGACTGTGCCTTATCTTTGATACCTCCACCGAGCGTTAGAATATTTATGGAGTGGGCTTTTTATGAGGCCTACGATCAATTATAGACCAATCTTAACAAAATTTAATTGGGTGTCTAGTCTTATAAAACTATGATAAGCCAAATTATAATAGTAACGTTATTCGTTACAGTTTTAAGCTTACGAAATTGTGTGCAAAATCTTATTTCAATCCGTGCATTCTGTCACTATTTATGTTAGCTTTTGCAACAAAAACTATCAGATCTCAATCTCAATCAATCCCAAGCTTAGGAAAACTAGAAACTATTTGATACGAATAGTGCTTTTTTTTTTAATCGTTCGAAACTAAGCGATATTTCAGCAGTACGACAAACATACGCACATGGCGAAATCGACTTACAATTACTCAAGGACTTATAATTACTAAAGGGTCCAGAATATATTTATATACTTTATGGGGTCTAAGATGAATATTAAACAAGTTTCACACGGCATGTAAAACTAAATATACCCTAATTTTCCACTAGGGTATAAAAAAGGCGTTAGTAAATTATGTACCTTTTAGACCCTGAACGGTGCTGTTATCGCATTCTCTTACGAGGTGAAATACTTGGGGATCATTCTGGATAGATTCCTTAACTGGAACGCTAAGTTATCCCACGTCACCTGAAGGGCAATATATGCCTGCCAAAGGCTCTTCGGGAAGATATGTGGGCTTTTGTTACGATAATCAGACCAATCTTGACCTATGCCGCCCTAGCGTGGTATACCATGACCGTACAGGTTAAAGCTAGAGTGATACTCGATAAGGTCTATCGCCTGATCTGCGCATCAAACACAGCCGCCATGGGGACCTGCCTCACTCTGGCTTTAGGAGCTATCCTGCACATTCCTCCGTTACACATAGCTATAAAGAGGCCTGCTGTTGTGCTAGCAAGATACCGAGCATTGCTGAATATAAGGCAGGTGAATTTTTAAGTCCAGATGCGGATCTTTGAAATTCTTAGGAATAACCCATTTCTTGTTGTTGGAGATCATATTCTACGTAGTCTGGTATTGAATAGGAAATTGAATGTCCTTATACCTAATAGAGACCAATGGGCGGACCAGGTCTGGTTCGGCGGACATCATGGGCCCGGGGCTTGCCAATGGGCAAACAGACTACGATCTTTCAGGCTGAGATCTACGCCATCCTCATATGCGCTGGGGAATGTCTGAGGAGGAGGGCAAAGGACTTGGGATTATATGTAATGACGGATAGCAAAGCCGCTCTTACAGCACTATCTTCGAGGAGGTGAAGTCCAGGTTAGTCATGGACTGTTATACGTCTCTGAACGAGATAGGGGAACACAATGACTTGAATTTAAGTTGTGTGCCCGGCTATGCTGGCAACGAAAGGGCTGACTATTTAGCAAACAGTGGCGCTCGCCGTCCATTCATTGGCCCTGAGCCTTTCTTCGGCGTCCCCGTCGATCACATTAGGGGAACGTTAAAAAAATGGTCCAAACGGGAATTCTTTCGCACATGGACGTCCACTTCTGGGTTAAGACAGCCCAAGAGATTTGTAACACTGTCCCGCCATGGGGACTTCCAGATGAGCATAACTGATATTTATGATTTTTCACCAGGCAGGGTAATGGGCTTTCTAAGTAGCCTGAACCTGACATGATGAAATACATGGGCTTCTACATAGAATACAAATAGATACCAGGTTTTGAACCAAAATTTTGTAAAAATATACCTTTTAGTAAATAATGGATCACGTTTCATATTACTATCATTTCACTAAATAAAGTCGCATGTTCTCTACCGAATTAATCAAATGAACACGGTTTAAAACAAAAATTCGGTAAAGAAAAGTCTGTGTTTTAAACTTAACTTTGATAAAATAAAGGACCCCGTTCTAAACATAATTTGGAATAAACAAAAACCCACGTTTGGAATCAAAAATTAACTTAATGAAGGTCAACGTTTTGAATCAAACATTAACTAGATACCACGTTTTGAATCAAAATTTGATTAAATAAAGTCCCACGTTTTGAACCAAATATACTACATATATCCCCAGAGTTTGAAGTGAATTTTGACTAAATAAACATTTAAATTTTAACCGAAAATGTGACTTAATAAGACATACGTTTTGTTTCAGGTTCGACTTGATAAGGACCCACGTTTTGAGTCAAAATCTCAATAAAGTTCCTCGTTTTGATCCAAATTTTGACTTAATATAACCCCAGAGTTTGAATTGAATTTTGACTAAATAAAGATTTTAGATTTAAGCGAAAATTACACTTAATAAGGACATGTTTTTTATTCTAAGTTTGCCTATAAAACACAAAAGTTTGATCTTAGATTGTACAAACTTTTAAGTGTTTGGATCTAAAATTTTTTACTAGATAAGGAACACGTTTTGATCTTAAGTTTGACTTAATAGACACCCACTTTTTTATTGTAAATTCGACCGTGAAAATATTCATCCTTTAATCCTTAATTTGACTACGAATAAAAAACTCAAGTTTTTTTAAATCTTTAGGGGTTTTTATTGTTTGTCGTGGTTCACACTATAAAAGTTTTCTTTCAAAAAGTCTAAGTTTATTTGTGAGAGGAGAGAGAATAATACCATGTTATTTTCCCCTCTTACCAATAAACTCAGACTCTCTGAAAGAAAACTTTTACAGTGTGATCCCTGACTTACAATAAAAACACCTAAATTTGGATCAATGATTTGATCCGCAGTATAACTTTAGAGCCAGACAGAAAAAATTCTCCAAAATTTTTAAACAATTAAAACATTAATCAAAAATTTAATCAGTTTTAATTAAAAATGTAATCAAGTGAATTAAATGTTTAATCAAGTGAATTAAACATTTAATTGATACTATTAATTTGTTTACTGGTGCAAATTTAATTAATATCACAAAGTTTTTAATTGAGATAAATTTAAATTTTTTTCTGTGGAATGTTTTGACCCTTAATTTTACTATTCTAGTCTATTTTTTATCCATAATTTAACTACATAAACCCAAGTTTTGATTTAATATTTTAGAAAAAAGAGGCCCATGATTTGATTCTGAATTGGACAAAGATTTATTTATAATAATATGTGAAGAGTTTTCGGCTATCAAACATTGTGGCCTTAGATCTGGAACTAGATTTAACCGATTTCTAGTGCCTCCCTAATTAACCATCAAAACAAAGGAGCAGCTCGTCTGCATGTCTGATTTTTTTTTTCTCAGTTCATACTTTTTCTTGTACTTTCAACAACTTCTTGGCATGAGTCAAGTATGTTGTAAGTATCGAAAATAACAGGGAGGAGGTTGAGACTTTTGTGAGTTAATAAACAAGTTCTTCAGCATCTCAACATGACCACCACCAACAATCATCAATGTACATACTACATACATATGTACAGGTTAGCAGTTACAGCAACATCAACTATTCCTACTTTAACAGGCACTATATCAGCCGCATAATCATCTTCATCTTGATCGTATGATTAAAATTCAGTTGCCTGCCTCACTGCATGTCCAGTACACACCACACAACCACATGTGGCTTAAAGGGGCTATTCAAGTTTTTGTGACTGGACTTTGTTTGGCTCTGGTTTTTTTTACAATTCTTTGATGTACGATTTTCAATTTAAAATATTTTTTTTTTGCATTTTTCTAGTTGATAATTATTCAATCTGGCAGTTTTGCTTTCAAACTAAATAATAACAAATAGATTTCAGAGAATATGAGAGGTTTGTTCAAGGAATAACTGTAAGAGCACTTAACAAGATTTTTTGGCTTTAATTTATAAAATTGATAATGAAATAAGAGGTTAATGTATGATATTTATAACGCTAACAGGTTAAATTTACGCACTGAAATAGGAAATCGCCCTTATCTAGTAGCTATTTTATTTGAAAACTAGCTAAAAAGCCTGTCTCTGTCATGCACACAAATCTTCCATATTGTGAATAAGTTATTATGGTTATTCAAATTAAGAAAACAAATTAATTTTTCAAAGATTTGAAACAAAAATTTCAATTTAACTCGAAACAAAAACTGAAGAGCAAACCTATTTTGGCATACCCTGTTTTCCATCTGCATATATTGCCTTTAAATTCACATCATTTTTGTTTAACACTCTTAAGAAGGCAACATATACAATTGTCCGCGACTGAAAACGGGGTTTGGCATATAAACCCACACCTTTTCCAACGTTTGACCTTGTATTTTATTTATAGTGATGGAAAACCTTATGGGGAGCCGCCTTCGACGTAGAATAAATCGTAGGTGTCGGGTTATGGGAGCCAAATCAATCCTTGGAATGAACGCAGGACTACCTTCGGCCGTGCCTGTCAGGACTAAGCGCAACAAAAAAGTCTTGTGATAGTTTTGTCACTTGCAACCTTGTGCCATTGCAGAGTGCTTTACTTGTATTTAAATTACGCAAAAGCATGACAATAGCTCCCAACTTGAAGTGCAACTTGTGAGGGGACCGCATCAGGGATGATAAAGTCAGTACAATTGTACTTTTTTTAAATACTATTAGTATTTCATAAGTACTTTAAATAAGTTATCACCAGGGTTGTCAGACTGATTTTGAACTTTTTCACCAAATTGAATGTCAAAAATCGCCAAAATCGCCAAAGCATTTATTTTTTTAGTTTTTGACAATAATATGTGTACTTTTAGAATATTTAAAAATATTTTTTTATAAATCCCAAAAAAATTTGTTCCGCCTCGCTAAAATCCGCGAAAAATTCAAAAAAAAAGTCGCCATGATATATTTTGTTATATATTTTGTTAACACAAAAAAGGTGCAATGTTTAAAATATTTTATAGTAGTCTACTAAAAGCAACAAAAAAAAGAATTTTTTCGGTAAGTATTTAATAAATATTGGATATACAATACATTTTACCAAAAGCAGCCTGAGGTAGTACCTTTCAACTTCAGATACATTTACAGTATACATCAGTGATGGAAAATTTAAAAATTAAGATGGTACTGACCACCAAGCAAAAGAGTACTTTATAAAACATGTTGGTACTTTTTATAGAACATATATCTTATTAAAAAATATACTCAAAAAACACAAATATTTCAAAAATTAAAAAAATATATAAGAATTTTAATATAAAAATATAAAATTTTGGTAAACAAACACACAGAAGAATATGAACGTAAAATCGTCGAAAACGAGGTTGAGTTAACATTTTTCGTTTACAATACTCGTAACTTGTTAGCAATATTTTTCTTTTAAAATAACTTCAATTAATATTAATTTACCATTCCAGTAAAGTTAGAGCAAAATGACATTGATATTGAAATAACACTACGAATCACGTTGAATTAAAGTTGTTTTTAGTTAAACCAACTTGAATTTAATGTAGAATCTGTTTAATTTGAGTGTGAAATAACAGTAAGAAGAAGCTTCAGAAACAACATTTATTTTTGTTTTAGAATGATTGCAAACACTTACCCCCTGAACTTGAGAGAGAGAAAGAATATTATTATTTATATTCGAGTTGCACTTTGTTGTTTTGCCCGATATAAAAACACCAGCAGAAAAGGCCCGATATGTTTTCATCATCATTCTCCTTCGAGAATACGGGAATTTTTCTTCCAAAGGAATACGGGAATTTTTCTTCTTCTTTAAAATTGTTTTACATATAAAAATAAAAAATTCATGTATTTCTTCTTGAAGTGTTGTTGTATTCACACATAACGCGTAAAACAGGATTTTATGAATTCAATATTGAACAATGTTATTTAAAAATTATTCATTTAAAATTAATATGAAACAATGATAAATTTAAAAAAAAAACGTACTTTAGCCATAATTGACTATGATTTTCAATCAACATTGCGCCTTGTTGATTTGACATTAGTATTTTTTCTGTGTACATGTATGAACATGTACTTTCTAGAATTGTATATATCTTAACCCATTGGAAGCAGCATCCATGTTTTGCAAAGTTTCAAAGCATCTTTTTATTTTCGTTCTTCTTTGGACTGTAATCAAAACCATGTAGTTGAAACGCATTAAAAATGACATTGGTGCTTGGAGAATATCAATATTTTTGCAACAAAAAATATGAACGAAAAAGAACAATTTATCGTATGTGTATCCTGTATGTTATTGGCCCGTAGAATATTTTGTCAATGTTTAAAAAAAAGTCACCCTGGATTTCTTTACAAGAAAGCATACAAAAAAAGAGTACTTAAACTGACGTGGGGGTACAGTGGTATTTATGAAAATAAAAAGTACTGAAAATAGTACCATAGTACTGAATTTTCCATCACTGGTATACATACGTAAAGTTATATTATTTCCGCCTATCTTTGTCTCTGTCCAACCGAAAAACGTGCATACAAAAAGTACCAAAAGTACGAATTTTTACCCCGTTTTGTCCCTTAAGAGTACATTATTTGTTTGTTGCCTTTATGTTAAAGAACATTCGTTTCAACTTTGCGTAAAATAATTTGGAACGAAGTTTTACCCTACGAATTTTTACCCTGCTTTGTCGCTAAAATGTGTCTTATTTGTTTGATGTATTTCTGTTAAAGAACAATGATTTCAAGTTTGCGCAATATTATTTAAAAAAAAACTTGTTTACAAAAATTACCAAAAGTGCGAATTTTAACCGTTTCTCCGCTCACAGACCGCAAATTAAAAAACCGGCTCCATTACGATCTTTTGCAGGAAATTGCCTTTAGTTTGCCAAATTTCCGCTCTCTAGGTCATCAGATGGTTTCAGAAAGTTGTGGAAATAAAAATAATATTCAAAAAACTTGATTTAATTTTTTTATGTTTAAAGAGTAATCCAACCATAATGCACTTGACCTTAACGTCAAGTTTTTTGCCCAACTAAATGTGACATTTCTTTGTTTCATTGTTTAACAAATTCAATCATGGAGAGGTACACAATTTAGTAGCGCGTTAAGATTGTTTAAGCCTTTTACAAAAACGGGCCTTCAAATCAAAATGCATTTCGTGCACTTCGTGATTTTTTTTGGTCAACATAATCGACCAAATTTCAGCAAACCGGGTCTGTAGGAAACGTGAAAACACCTGTGCATGCTGCCCAGTTCGTTCTACGAAAACAGTGCTGTTGATCGCGATGAGGTCGGCCAAGCGGTTACCATGAATGGTGTTTGCTATCGCCAAATGATAACCGACTTCTTGTGGCCAGAAATTGAGGATATGGACCTAGACGATATGTGGTTCCAACGGGATGGTTCCACTTGACACACAGTCAACAAAGCAATGTCTCTTTTGAGCGAGGAATTCAATGGCCGTGTTATCTCACGTCGTGGCGATGTTAATTGGCGGACAAAATTTTTGGGAATATTTAAAACAAAAAGTGCGCGTCAATAAGCCATGAACAATTCAAGAGCTAAAGGATGAGATAATTCGGCACATTAACGGCATTGAACCTCAATTATGTCTCAGTCATTGAACATATGGTCCATCGGATAGAGGTATGCCACCGAAGCCGTGAAGAGCATTTGGCCGATTTTTTGTTTTACACATAATGGTCCTGGATCCTTCTATCATAATAAAAATATTAAGATAATTCTCTGAAAACTTTTGCTTTTATTTACAATTAACATCGTGCTTTTTGGTTGGACCACCCTTTATAAAAAAATGTCGACCAATTTTGTTTAAAATTAAATATATGCATCAATGTCGTTATAAAAATGTCCCATTTAATTCTTTTAAAAAAAAAACATTCAAAGTTTATGGCCACCCATAAATAAAACGAAATACCTTTAAAGAAAAAAAAAATAGGTTGATAATAAAAATAAATTTTAATATTTTAATTAAAAAAATTAAACAACGCAACGGCTTTAATAAACGCGAAAAGCATAAAAAACCTCAAATTATATGTAAGAGGAAAAAGATTAAGGAGATGAAGCAAAAAATCTGCTACAATGATGAAAATAAACACTCCTTCCTTGAGAAAATATTGCTGCAAGACAAGAGATGTTATGAAGTATGTAGGTACGAGTATTAAGTAAAATTCGCATAAATATAGTTAATATACACACATAAGAGGGGTACAGTTAAATGCAAAAGTAATCAAACTAAATTCTATCTCATTTGAATAATAGAAAAGTCCTAATGCCCCCAAAATTGTTAAAAAAAAAATTTTTACAAATACAAAACCGAAAAGTCTGTGAGGAACAATATTTACTTGACAGACAGACCAAAACCAGTACAATTAAAAAAAGTCAGATTTCGAATTTGACTTAATAACGAATCTAATCTAACCTAAAAGTAGACCTACAGTTTAACTAAAAGGCCAGGATTCAATGTCCTAGACAATCTTACGATTCTTTGATACGAACAGCTGACAGAATTCTATCCGACATAAAAAAAGGTCTGCAAAATCTGCTGTCAATGCCACAATATACCACAAAGAATATGCAAACTCATATGACTCAGCTTCTTTAAAAAAAAATGCAAGTCGGATCGCATAAAATCTATAATTTTATGAAAATCTTCATAAACATTTGCCAGTCGGACAGACTTGTCAAAAAAATCTATCATTAAATTTAATTTTAAACTTTTTAGCACACACGATTTTTTTGACCAATCGTACGACTGAATACGGTAGGGCAGCGTCGGCTTAAGCAAGGTATACGTTTGAACCATAAAGGAGTCTGTACACCGTCAAAATGCTTGTCATGAATGCGATTTCACTCGCATACTTGTGCTGGACGAAAGATTCGCCGTCATATCAAAATATTTGGATTTGTCATCCAGCATCGTCGATATCACACATTAAAACACATTTCCACTTATACTTACATACCGCTTGATGAGTAATATTGACTGTGTACAGACCTCCTAAGAGGGCGTATAATTAGACTGAATCAAGAACTGTGCACCCAGGTCACCTCCAACAAAACTATTTTAAGAGAAAAATTTTAAACATATGATGTTTAATTCAATTATACTTTTGCCACCGACAAACATATTATGGTTAAATTTGTCCTCCATCAAGAAGCCACAACATATTATGGTTGCCTCCAAACATGTTTTGGTTAATAATAACTAAAATATGCTTAACACTTATAATAGCAATGGTTGGTATTTAACCAGAGCATGTTGCTCTTGGAAAAGAGGAAAATACTATTGTTAATTTAAAAACAAATTATTGTCATATTTAAAGAAAACATGTTTAAAGACAACCATAATATGTTTGTGGCTTCTTGATGGAGGACCAATTTAACAATAATATGGTTGTCGGTGACAATAATATTGTTAAATTAAACATACAATGTTTACAAATTTTCTTTAAACATAGTTTTTCTCTGCGTGTGTTGTGAAGAACGATTTAATCAAAGATGGACGAAATAAAGACTCTTAATTGAATTAACAATTTGACTCAAAAAACACCCACGATGAAATAAAATATGGCTTCAATAAAGGCTCTGCATTGAATGCAAGATTTGACTAAAACATCAAGAATTTTCCTAAACAAAACCTTTGATTATGTCAAGGACGTAAATTAACCAGCGAATGTTAAGAATTTAATACAAATTCAGATATGAATAAATAAGGACCAACGATCTAGTGCAGAATTTACCTTAATAAGTAACAGGATCAAGTGGGAATTTTGATTGAATAAGAACCCATATTTAAGTCATAAATTTTAGTTAATAAAGGACGAATATTAGATCAATAATTTGACTCAGTAAAGACCCATGGCAATATTGTAATTGGGTCTTCTTAATAATAAACCTTTTTATACCCACACCATAATAGTGGAGAGGGTATTATTCGTTTGTGCTAAATACTTAATAACACTGTGCTAGTTGAAAAAACTGACAGGCGGGACGCCTAGCGTTTTAACCTAATTCGGGTACGCTGAATCCAGTGGTGCTAGCTGTTGTGTTAGGTTAGCTCTTGTTTTGATAAGCGTTATTTCGAAAATGGAGGAGGTCGCACAACATACACTCACGTAACTCAAAACGGTATAGTTTATTGAATAAACTAAATAGACCGAAACTCCGCAATAAAATTACCTTAAAGTAAGGACGAAAGACTAATGGAGGCCAGTCATGCATTTTATCTCTTTAGGGGCGACTCCTAGACAATGATCGGACTTTTTCTTCAATATATTTCTAGCCTGTATTGAAAATTTTGTATGGCAGCGTAAGAAATTGAGATAGCGGGTAGGTATGTTAGAAACAAATGATGCGCATGAAAGATTGAGTGCTGCTGGTCATACATTTGACCCGTCTAGGGGCACCATATGTACTGCAGTGGCCAAATTTAAGAATTTCATTAAGCCGCCATATTTGTATGAAAGTCCCTTTAATAGATGGTGATAAGGGGCAAGTATGTTTAAGAAAATATTGCACTAATAGAAAAGCCGTCATAACGCTGATGTATTTTGACATCAGTTCTATGACAAGTAACTTCGTTTTTGACCCCATGACACATTACATCATTTTGATGTCAGCTTTAACATCACATGGTCAAATTGTCATCAGGGTAAAAAATTTAAGTTATGTCATCAATGGATGATACATTGGCATTACCGCAATGAAGAATCGAAGTCGGTTTTATAAAGCATGTCATCAGTGCGATGACAAACTGTCATCAAATTGAGTCATTGTAATTGAACTTAAGTCAAATCGAGAGAATATCATCATTTACTTAAGCTACGGTCAGACTTGTCAAATATTTGACGAAAAAAACGGGACCAGCAGGCAAACTAAAATAAAATTTCCTTTAATTCCAATAATTATTTTGTTTATTATATCACATTTGACATAAAACACTTGTTTGCTATGTCTTGCAGTGTAAATAGTTTTATTTTGTGATATTAAGACCATGTTAAGCCTCACTAACTATTAACAAAAATAGTGGTTATGCTTTACCGTTACACATGTTTGTTTCACTTTTGTTGTATTGCGCCCGTTGTTAACAGAAGAACTCTCAATTATAAGACACCAGCAGCATGCCCGATATGGTTTTCGTAATACATAATTCTACTTTAAAAATCTGATGTATTTAAATAAATAATTTTAAAAAATAAAATATGGGAATTTTTGCTTCTAATTTTACTTTTAAACATGAAAATAATGTTAATAATATATTATGACATGATATATTATGTCATCGCATTGATGACAGTTTGGCATTACACTGATGACAGTTTGTCTGTACTGATGTCAAAATACATCAGCGTTATGACGCCTTTTCTATCAGTGTACACAAAGTGTGGCATCGAATTGATGTCACTATAGTGATAGCGTTTACATGACAACATTTTAGGATGACGTTCGGCATTGGATTGATATCACTTTTTGCCTCATTGATGGCATTTGTAATAATATTGATGTCACAATTCTGATGTCAATATGAAGATGCATTTTTCTATTTGTGTAAGGACAACAAAATTATGGTGGTCGGTCATATATTTTATCCGCCTAGGGGCGTCTTCTAGGCAATTATGGGATCTTTTCTTCAATATATACTTATGAAGAATATAATTCAATTTTTTATGAATTTATAAAAAAAAAACAAATATTTCGAAACAAATTGTTCGCAAACTTATTTCTTCCACTTTTAGTTTCAAAAAAAAACACACACACACTCGCACACACAATAATGCCAAAGGCAATTAAATGAAAACGAATTTTTGTATAAATAAACCATTTTTCTTTAAATTCGTAATACGAAAAGCACAACAACAACAATAAAAAAACATAATAAACTAATCATTTACAGACGCTGTGATCTAAAAGAAAAAAAAAACGTATGCGAAGTATCTTGTTGCGAGTTCCACACACTAAAAATACATACACGTGAAAAAACAGAAGACGCAAGATGCAATAAACAAAACAAAAAAACTAGAGTGCAACATCATGATGATAAATGCCACAGTTAACAACGGATCAAGAAAAACAAACAAAGATAACAACGTTACAAAGTCTAAACTCTGAATACGAATCAATTAAATGAAAAAAAAAAATTATAAAGACGATTGAATGTTGCACTTATTTTTTTAAAGTTTGCAATTGAAACAAAACGAGGGAAGTTAAATTGTTTAAAGAAAATATATTTTAATCCATATTTTTATATTTTAATCAGGCTTAAGTTCATCAAATTTAATTTTCATTAAATTATTAAGGGTAATCACAATGGGTAGTGCGAAGTGTGCAAACGATGCAAATGTGTGCAAAAATACACACATTTGCACAACACAACAACAAAATGTACGTATTTGCAATCAAGTGAATTAAAAGTTTAATTGATACTATTAATTTGCACCAGTAAACAATTTGATAGTAACAACTAAACGTTTAATTCACGTGATTTAACGTTTAATTCACTTGATTAAATTTTTAATTAAATCTGATTTATTTTTGATTTTTGCTTAAATTGGGGAAATTTTTTTCTTTTTTTATCATACTTTCAGCTGCTTAATTTTCTAGTTATCCGTCATAATACCCTTCACCACAGATGGAAAGGGTATATGTATATAAGTTTGTTATTCCTTTTGTAATTTCTACAATATCGATCTTAGACCCTTTAAAGTATAGATATTGTTGCTCCTTATGAGCGAAAATGATTTTACGATGTCCGTCTGTCTGTTGAAATGGGATTTCCGAAGACTCTAGAAATGATGGGATTTGATTTGAAAATATTTGTGTCACATACGCTCCCTTAAATTCTGCTATTGAAATTCAGTATCAACAGTCCACAAATGGCTGAGATAAGAGCAAAATATGGCGACTGTCTCTTATTTTAGCCATAAATCCTTTGTTGTTGTTTTTATCTGAAGAACGGTAATAGCTAAAGTTTTCAAATAAGGCACAAGCATCTTGGTTATCAATACACAACATCCGACAAGGAGTAGACGTGGCACAAAATAGATTTATTTATATCTAAAGGACGGTATTTATACACAACTTTCTGTTGTTATTGCACCATTGTGAGGGGTATATACTCGTATGATTCGGCATAGCCGAATATAAAACTCTTACTTATTTTATCCTGCTTTCAGTTGCTTAATTTACTAATCACCCCTCGCTTTTAGCTTCGCAAGACCACCATACAAGCAAACGAAAGTGAAAAAACATATCATATACAACAATTTACTTGCAATTTTCAACATACAACTACAACGTTGTTTTTTGCAACATTTATCATCATCAGCAGCAACATCTAGTGTTTGTTTAAATTTTTACGCACATTAATGGAATTGCAAGAAAACTTGTAAAAAAATGTTGAATAAAATTCATAGCAAATAGTCTATAAAAAAGGGTGTGTCAAAAACATGTATCTTTTAAAAATTGTAGTTTCACAATTGGCTGAAATGAGACTAGGAATATCAAACGGTTATTATTCGGACCGGTTATTTTCCTTTTTCCCAAGTCAGTTATTTTAATGTGTCCATTTTTCAAATATCAAATAAACCGGTTATTTTGGTATAATAAACCAGTTATTTTAATAATGTATTTTTATATACGTTTTCCTTACTCTTGTTGTATATGTACTACGACATTCATCCGGTTAACCGTTAATCGGTTAACCGATTAATTGTTACCCGATTAACTGATCGATTAATTTAAAATTGCCCAATTTTGATTAAAGATTAAGCCGGTTAATTTCAGTCGGATAACCGATGTAACAAAATTTTTAACTTTTTGTAGTATTATAACACAATGTTTTATGTTTTTAATTTTTGTTTCGTCTCGTATACAAAAGGTTTTTGTTAAGAAAATATTTTTTCATACAAACAAAGAGCGTGTTCAGTGATCTTCATTTTAAATAAGTGTTTGCTGTCAACAGCTTTTTGTTTCTCGTATTCTTTATATATATGCGTTTAATTATTTATTGCTTCTCATATCTTCTCAAATAAATCTTTTAACAGAATTAACGGAAACAATTCGAAGTGTTAAACATTTAAAAAAAAATTAAAACAGGACTCTAATGGCGTAATGGAAGATTTTATAAAAATCCAGGAAGAGGACTGAGAAATTAGATATTCTCTATTATGGGTTGCTTTTGATTTCTCCAACAACAACGATAAATTAAAGAAAATAAACACTTAAACCCTTAACATATAAATCAAATTATTTGTATAAAAGATTATTTTATAAGATCTTCTTAAACTATTGAAATAACTAATAAAATGGTTTTTCAGTTTATTTTTTAATTAATACATAATATGTATTAATTAAAAAATATGTAAAACATATTTTAATTATTCTTTTGTTTTCTCTTTTTAGTTAAAGAACTGTTATGTTATTGGTTTTTTTACTGATTAACTCCAAATAATAAATAATTTATTCATTTTTATATATTGAAATTACTTAATTTATAAAAAAACTTTATTAATCGGTTAACTGATCAATAACAAAACTAATCGATTATTAACCGATTAAGCCAAAACCTCGGTTAATTAATCGAGCGATTAACCGATTAAAGCAAAAGCGCGATTAAATGAATACCCTAATATAGTGTGTCCCAAAAAAAAATTGTTATAGGTACCCCAGCATTTTCGCTAAAATAAAATTTAACCCAAAAATCGGGTTTTCTCGACTTTTTTGAATTTTGCTGATTACTCGGCCCATTAGCACGATTTTCTTTGTTACTAAGTCAATTTTTTTAAAGAAAACTTCTCAAACTTTACTTCTCTGTGCAGATATTAAAAGTTTCGGTTATTTTTTTGCTCATTTGGGTCCCCTTAATCACATTTTTTTGTAAATTTAGCATATAATTGAAAAATAATGCTTTGTAACTTTTAAAATTTATATTGAAGTTAAAAAAACTAATGATTCAGTTTAAAAGGTGGGTAAATTCTGAGTCATTGCAAAAACTGTTCCAAAGTTATACCCTTTTTAAGTTTTGTACCCATTTTGTGAAATTAAAAATGTTAGATATTTAGATATTAGGTATTAGAAAACCCGATTTTTGGGTTAAATTCGATTTTAGCGACCTCTAAACCTCTTCTGACAAATCTGAAAAAAATCACAAAAATACTTCACATATACTATAAGCTTTCAAAAAAAGGTGGGGGATAAAATAAAATTTTTTTTTTGGGACACACTAATATACAATAGTAATTAGTAATTTGTGCGAGAATATTTTAAATATTAAATATATTTTGATATAGATGTTACCTCTGGAGATATTTAGAACGGGATTAAAAAGCCCAAGTTATGTGCCTGAATTGCCCTAAAATGATAAGTTGATAAGGATTTTCCACGTCACGACTAATTGATCACCTTTAATTAGTCCATATGCTTGACATTAATGTCCTCCAAATAAAAATTTAACTCCGCTCGAAGCAGTGTAAAGAGACGACAAATAATACTTAACTAAAATACGCTGCCAAAAATTAATCACTCGGTGAAATATTATTAAAGTCAACGAAATAATTATAACACGTACATTTCTTTTATTTTTGCTCGAAAAAATAAAAATCAAAAAAAAATTGTTATTTTTGTTCAAAAAAATAAAAATCAAAAAATAACTGTTATTTTTGTTCAAAAAAATATAAATCAAAAAATAACTGTTATCATCTGACTAAAACGGAATAACTGTTCCGGTCCCTGGCTAAAACTACTAAGTTTTTTGAGCATTAAGGGACATTCCGTCCTCGGTAACACAACGGGCTAATATTTCACCGAGTGATTCATTTTTGGCAGCGTACAAAAGTGAAAGGAAACATATGTATAACGGCGGGGAAAATTTAATAATATTAATATTCTGTGGCTCTATGGGAGGGGTTAGGGTAAGAATAACAATCTTGATTTAAAAAATATATAAAACAAAAATACTTAATTTTTTTTATTTTTTTATTAGAGTCAACATATTATATGCACCACAATCTAACTCATAATGGACCAACCATTAGTTAGTCAGTTCGCAGCTAACTTAAAGTGCACTAAATTTTATCGCCCAAAAACTAACTAAAAATGAGCTAACTTATGGTCATCTGAAAGTTATGCTGTTTGTGCGAGTACTGACTCGTACTGCGGGCATTGCGTGTAAAAAATGAATAGCTTTAACAATGCAAATGAGTTAGCTTTTGCGTCATCTGTGACATACTTCTGATTAACCATGAGTTAACTTTAAGCTAACTCATTTTCCAACAGGGTAAGTGCGCGTGTCAAAACTTTTTTGTATGCACACACTGACTTAGATAAAAAAAACATTTTATTTTCGTTAATCTTGAGACTGTAAGTAAATTATTCCGTTTTGAGATCAGAATGCTCAAAATCTTACAAGACAAAATGAGATTTGTGATAAAATGAGCATATCGATGAGTTCACGAGATTATCAATTCTTAAAAATTAAAGATAATAAATATTTTGTTTTAGCAAAAAAATAATAGATGATATTATTTGTGTTTTGAGTAAGTAAGAACTTGTGTTGTCTTTTGAGAACATGGGCATATTTTTGTATGGTTATCTTGTTGCAGCCCTTTAATTCGGAATATTCGAAAACCTGTTTTTGAAAAAAGTCGAATACTCGATCTGCCTAAATGAGGCCCGTGATTTGGTCAAATCAGAAACCATGATTTGATCATATAAGAACTACGATACAATTAAAGCCGACGATTCGCTAACTTATTTAGTCAAACGTTTTGTCTAAAAAATTGCATCTGCTAATAAAGTACTAAAGAAAGTTTGACTTAAAAATCGAACTGAGTAAAGTGGGATACAGTTTGTATGTATCGAACTTGAATGACAGTCAAAAATTTCCTTGTCTATACTAAATTTTATTTAGACAAGATATTGTAATGGCTTCTTGTATTGCATCTTCGTTTCTAATGCTTGTAGTAGCATGATTATTTGTTTTCGCCCCATATCTTGATGTGCCACTTATCCCTTCAATAGAATCTTTAATGGCAAGTAATTCAGAAATTTGTTCTTCTGTTGGTGTTAAAGAACAATATTTACTTGGACCTCCTCCAGTTCCAGAGAGGCTATTTTTGTTGCGGCGAGACTTAACCTTAATTTGCTGCTTGAAATCTGCCCATACCTTTGATCACATACATTTGCAAAAACGTTATTTTTATGAGTTAAAATATACATACGTACAAACCTTTTTCCATTTTTCAACCTCATGTGAAGGTTGACCTGCAGCATTCAAATGTTGCGATAATCTCTGCCATAATTCTCTGCACTTACTTTTGGCATTTGAAACATTTAGGTGTTCTTTTGCCAAATCCGGATGCAATTTCATAAACTCCACCATTATTTCATATTGCCTTGGTTTGCCTTTGAAGAAGATTCCCTTTAAACATGTTCAAAACCACAGCAATTAAATCACGTTTTTTTATTATTCAAATATAAAATTCATATAAAGCGTGATCCATTTTGAGGTTCTCTACTTTTTTAAAGAAAAAAAAAAAACAGAAAATTCAAATTTAATGGGGAATGTTTATGATCATTTGAAAGAACATTCTTTGGCATTTATTTTTTGAAGATTATGTCTATCAAATGTTGGTCGTTGCTACGCCGCAGATGGTCCATCCGTTGACTCCAATTTTCGATGACTCGTTCGAGCATTTCGACTGGTAACTGGCAAATGACACGCGTGATGTTTTGCTCTAAGGCCTGAATCGAAGCGGGTTTGTGCGCATAAACTTTAGACTTTACATTTCCCCACAGGAAAAAGTCTAACGGTGTGATATCACACGATCTTGGTGGCCTGAATAAATTTTACCTCGAAAACGTCGGATCTTCTTGGAACTTTTCAGGAGCCCATAGAGCGAAGCGATGTCGCTTGGAAAGGTCGAGCGGCTTCAGTTGTTGCACAAGCTGTATTTTGTACGCTTTCAATTAAAGACATCGATGTAAAATGTGGCAAGTCGTTTCATACGTCAGTCCGAGTTGCTGCGAACTGTGCCGAATCGACTCTCCACGGTCTTCGTGTACACTCTCAGCTACGGCCGCTATATTTTCTCCACAGCGTGCTGGATGTGGTCTATTCGGTCGAATATTATCTAATAATGAATGCTGGGTCTCAAAATGGGTGATGGTGTTGCGAATAGTACGCTCAGTAGACCGATTATGTTGACCATAAGTTGAGCGAAGTGCACGAAACATTCCTCACAGAACGTGAATTTTCGTAATAAAGTTGAACGATTTGTCAACGTTGTTCAGGCGTAAGTCTTTCCATTATGAAATGCCAAACAATACTAAACAAAAATAACATGACAGCATGACACGACTTACACGTGATCTGTCAAAAAAAGGCTATTGAAAAAAGTATCTCTACTTGAATCACTTACATTTTAAGTTTTTATTTAAGTTTTGTATATAAAATAATATGTACATGAATTTCCGCAAACAAAATGGCATTCGAAAGCAATACGAATGTTACTAACACTTTTGACGTCTGCTTTTGTACTACATAGTTGCATTTTCGAAAGGGATATTTTTGTTTTCCGAAAGGGGGTAGAAAAAATCCTAAAATTTACGAAAGTGCGGAAATAAATTTCCGAAAATCGTACTACATAATACAATTTTTACGAATTCGTAATTTTTTCGTATCGAATCGAATGACATAATAACCCCTCTGTACTCAATTTTTTCCCCCCTTAACACGACCTTACCGCTGACATCTACAAACCAAGAGACTTGCGCAAGTAACTTGCCGAGTCAGAAAGGGGTTATTTTCGCATTTAATGCCCAATGTAGTCCAGCATGAGCTATAGAAATATTACTCTGAATATTCACAGTCTACTGAAGCTTTTGGGTTGTTCACGATAGGCGGATTATTAGGTTATATGGTTATGTAGTTATATTAGCAGCAACAAAATATCTTTAAAAAAATTAAATAAATGTATTTTGTTGCTGTGAATAAACTTAAATAACTATATAACCTGATAACCAGACTTCCGTGAACAACCCATTTATGTTTTTTTATAGTCACATGAAGCATTTTTGGGTTTTGAAAAAGTTAGACTAAACTGGCAATAAAATGAGACTGTTCTAATTTTTAGTGCGATGAATTTTAGTTTCATTTGTTTAGTGTCATTGAAGCTGTTAAGCGATTAGAAGTTGATCATTCAGTTATTACTGATCAGTTTTATCTTGTTAACCAATTTTCAGCAGAAAAATCAAGGTTGAGTTGTACAATCTCGACAACACAAAGTCTTGCACAAAGTATTAAAAAAAAATTTCATCCAAAACTAATTTTGTTAACCAATCTCACAGCTTCTTCAATGTATCAGTGCCTAAATATCGGTGTTATGAAAACTTATATTTTGTTTTAGTACCACCCTGTATTTGGATACAAACTTTATGATGACTGGTAATCTTTTTAAGAGTACACAATATTACGGATCATAAACAAGATTTAAAAATTGTTTGAGCATTGAAAAACACAAACATTTTTAATAAAGGAAAATTTATACACATCCGTTGATTAGATTTATACGATTAAAGTCATTTTAAGAGACTATAGATCGCATTTAATTCAACTGTTTATGGACATATTTGTAACAAGTCGTATTTATTTTATAATAAAAATGATACATTAACACAAGTTTTAAGTTTTATTCACAAATTGTTATTGAAAAAGTAACTTAACAGTGTAATCTTCATAAACGTACACCTTCCTTGCAGCGGAAAGTGATTTCTAGCTGTCAAAAATTCTAATGCAAATACAATCAGTATGTAGCACACTGAAATAGGGCGGCGGCAACACTTTGGAAAATGGAAAATCCAATTTTGATTAATAATGTCGATTTAGCTATTTTAAGTTCAATCTGGCGGTTTTATCTCCATGTATTATTTCTTTTATGTTGGTTTTATTAAGCAAAAAAGTTTATACTACTGTTCGTTTTTTTTTTTTTTTTTTTTTTTTTTTTAATTATCAAAGTTGTTTTGGAAATACAATTATTTGTTAAAAGCAGGGCTGTCAGATGTGGCGATTTCTCGCCAAACGTGGCGATTTTCAAACTTGTTTGGCGACCTAAATTTCGATTTGGCGACATGGCAATGTTTTGGCGATTTATAAAATAGTTGGCGATTTTGTTGGCTATATTTGATGAGCCATGAATTTGTTTTGAAATTTGTTAAACTCTCCATACGAAAATATAATTTTTTTTTTATTCCAGTATTTCAATGTATGAAATTTGATGCATTCATAGGTATGACCAGTATTTAAAACTAAATTATGTTGAAATGGCTGATGAAGATAATGAAAATCATCGAGAAATTTTTTTCACATTTAAATGTGCTCTTGAAAGAAGGAAAAAGTAGAATTCTTTAAAAAATTAATATAATTAAAGTTTATGAACATTTTTTCCATTATAAAATGTGACATATTATCACAGATAAAATTCGTTGTTGTTAAAGATTTTTATGAATCCTAACGTACCTTTGGATGTTAATGAAATACAATCTAATTTAAATCAGTTTAGGCTAGCAATATATAGCTACAAGGATATGGCAGGTACGCATTGGCTGTTCTTCATATGTTGGTTATTACAACTTGTAGTAATGACTGTGTTGAAATAATGAATTCCACTAAAACTCGCCTTCGAAATAGAATGCGATATGAAGTTATCGACACGTTTTAACGAGTTAAAAGTTATATGAATGTAAATAGCACATGTTGCATTTATTTTGTACCTTCACAATGTATTCCAAAAAAGAAGACAAAAGGAGAGTCTTCTCGGCGAAGTACGATATATAGCGTTTTAGATATATAATAGTACTGCAACTACATACAAATGTATTGTATATCCAATATTTGTTTAATACTTACCGCAAAACTTCTTGTTTTGTTGCTCTAAGTAGACTACTATAAAATATTTTAAACATTGCACCTTTTTTGTGTCCACTTATAATTTTTACTTTGTTCTAAATAAAAATTAAGCAAAATATATCATGGCGACCTTTTTTTTAATTTTTGGCGTATTTTGGCGATACGGAACAAATTTTTTTTGGGATTTACAAAAAAATATTTTTAATTATTCTTAAAATACGTATATTATTGTCAAAAACTAAAAATTAAATGCTTTGGCGATTTTGGCGATTTTTGACATTGGATTTGGCGAAAAAGTTCAAAATCAATCTGACAACCCTGGTTAAAAGATTTTGTTTGTTGTGCTTAATTCCCTTTTTTTTAATTATTGATAAAAATACTGAAATTTATTGTTGGAGATTAAGCTGTTCCTATGCGCTTTTCACTGGTTGCTTAGGCCAGATCATCAGACAACGTTCTAATAAATAATTTTAGAAAAGCCAAAGCTATCAGCAAACAAGACTACAGAGGGAATGAGAATTACCTACAAACACTCAAAAAGTCTTCTTTGCAACGATATCAAAGCTTAAACAAAATACCAAATAATAAATCAGTGATGAGTTTATCTTTTCTTACATTTTCCACTTCAATTAGTTGGAAATCTCCCAACATTAATTATAGTTGTAAGTGGGTAAAGAAAAAACAACAACTAATTGCTTTTATTGTTTTCGCAAGAAATCAAAAGAAAAACAATTTGCCAGTTCATTTTTTTTATGCACGTGCACTTGCAAAAATTTGATTATCAAAGTAGTTTTTTGGAATACAATTATTTATTAAAATATTTTAATTGTTGTGCTTATTTCTTTACCCGCTTACAACTACAATTAATGTTGGGAGAATTCCAACTAATAGTTTTATTTATTTTATGTTGAAGTCTATATGCGTGATTAGCTGCAAATTTCTCTATTTCTTCTGAGATTTTCATTACTCCAAGGTATCTGTGTAGATCATTAATTCTAATATAGTAGGGTGTATTAACATTATCCCAATAAAAAAATTTCCTATTTTGCGAAGCCCTTATGGTACATTTTAAAGGAACGAATTCTTACTAACTTAAAAAATAATATATAAAAAATTTTAAGAGCCACGTTATTCCCTTACTAAGAATCAGGTTTGTAAGGGAGCATATAAAAGAGTAACTGTAAAAAAAAGTTCAGTGCGCAAAGCTGATCGTTACATTCACCAATTTTTAAATGCGCTGAGAAATGCGCTTTCTGTGTCAAAAATTTATTGCTTAAAAGTGGAAACTTGCCATAAAAAATTTATGTCTTCAGTAAGCGATATGGTAAGCGAAGCTTTTACGTTTCTCCCTTACAAACCAGCTTCGTTGGAAGCTGCATATTTTATTGGGATTCTTTAGTACTAGGGTTTATATTCGGTTAACCGCTAGTCGTTTAACCGATTAATTACAACCCGATTAACTGATTGGTTAATTTAAAATTGGCTATCTTCGATTAACGATTAAACCGGTTAATTTCAGTCGATTAACCGACGTAACAAAATTTTTAATTTTTTTTGTAGAATTAAAACATATTTTTTCAAGTTTTTAATTATTTGTATCGTCTTATATACAAAGGTATGTGCTTAGAAAATATTTTTTCATACAAACAAAGGAGTTCTATCAATCTTTTAACAGAATTAATCGAAACAATTAAACGAGTTAAAATTAAAAAAAAAAAAAAAATTAAAACAGGACTCTAAACGTTAAGAGAAATCTAGGAAAAGGACTAAGAAATTATATATTCTGTATTATGGGTTGCTTTTGATTTCTCCAACATCTACGTTGAGTGAAAGAATTTTTTCTAAGTCAAGATTTATCAAAAATAAAGCAAAAAATCGCTTAAATCGTAAACATTTAAACCAAATTATTTTTCTAAAAGATTATTTTTTAAGGTCTCCTTAAACTAAATTATTTCACAGTTTATTTTTTAATTACCAGATAATATTTATGTATGAATTAAAAAATATGTATTACATATTAATGAATTATTCTCTTGTTTGCATGTTTTAGTTCAAGAATTGTTATGTTTGTAATTGTTATTGTTTTACTAATAAACTCTAACTAATAAATAATTTATGAATTTTTAAAATTTACCGATTATTAATCGATTAAACCAAAACCTCGGTTAATTAATCGAGCGATTAACCGATAAAAGCAAAAGCCCGATTAAATGAATACCCTGTTAAGTACTTTATTTAGAAAACGTTGAATAACATTAATTTGGTTTTCAGCGGCGCAGCCCCATATTTGAACTCCGTAGTTCCATACTGGTTTTAGTATTTGATTGTAGATGAGCAGTTTGTTTTGAATTGAAACTGGAGAGTTTCTTCTAATAATGCATTTAAGTTTGTTGAATTTTACATTCGGTTTTGTTTCTTTTGTTTTTATATGTTCTTTATATTTAGCATGGTTAGCATATGGGACTAAAGAGTTCGATATTTTATGGGTTTGCATCTTATAGATTTGTATGTAAAATCGACATGGACTGATTTATTCTCATTTAATTTAATTTTCCATTTGTTCGTCCATTCAAATATCATAGGAGAAGGTATATCTGACGTATACAAAAGAGGACCGAATATACTACCTTGTGGTACCCCTGCTTAAATTTCTTTTAGTTCTGAGTATTCTTTAATCTGTTTGACTCTAAAAAGACGATCTTCCATGTAGAATTTTAGTAAGTTAGTACATTGTACAGGTAGTTGAGTTCTTAGTTTGTGTTGTAGACCTTTGTGCCATACCTTGTCGAAGGCCTGTACAACATCCAAGAATATAGCTGAACATACTTTCTTTTTTTCCAGAGCTTCTTCAATTGTGTGTGCAATTCGATGCACTTGGTCTATCGTAGAATGCTTTTCTCTAAAGCCGAATTGATGGGAAGTATTAATTGCTTTGTTGAAATTATTTGTTTAAGACTATTAGAGAAAAGTTTTTCGAACAGATTTCCCATTATGGGTAGCAAAGAAATCGGCCGATAGGACGAAACTTCATTTGCATTTTTGCCAGGTTTATTTATCATTATTACGTCAGAAACATTCTAAGATAACGGATAATATCTGTGGTTTAAACGTTAATACTAAGGATAGCTTTATGTGGTAGATTTTTAAGGACTTCAGCAGTTATTAGGTCGACACCAGGACTTTTTCTTGACTTCAAATTTGATAACTCTTGAAGCGTTTCTGTTATTGAAAATGGTTGAATATCCTCAGACTCTTAAACTATAGTGTGCATATCAAAATCACTCATATCATAGGGCTGGAAGGAAGTAAATAAGTGCTGTGCAAGTTCCTCAGCCTTTTCAGCATCGCTCTTAGCCCATGAGTTACTTTTTTTTTTTTTGATTGGGGAGTTATGAAGAGTGAGACGTTTAAGACAGGCTGTCGCTTTCCATAATGAGTAACCATTTACTTTCTCTGATAATAAGTTTTGCATTTTTATGTTAAAGTTTTGCCTTTTATATTCTCGTACTTTTTCTTGCAAAAGCTTAGTTAAGCTATTCAATCCTGTTTTTAAAGGTGGAAATCTGATTGTTTGCCAATTTTTCCTAATTTTTATTTATTTAGGTTTAGAATTTCTGTGCGAAACGAGTGTAGAGTATTTGAAGGCTTAAGTAGTGGGGTGCTTAGCCAAGCAGCTTGTTGTATTTGCAACGTGAGCTTTTCAGTTTCGTTTTCAATATAATGTTCAAGTTTAAACTTAAAATAACTCCAGTCAGTGAATTTATTTGAAAGGTACAAACGTTCTTCTCACTTTCCTGATTCACCTTCTATAAACAAATAAATTGGTGAGTGGTCAGAGCTTCGATCTGAACTATCTTCTATACTTAAATTATTTCTGGACAAGCGCCTGGTTGCAAAAAATCTATTAGGTCAGGTTTCTTATTTATATCGGACATAACGATGATGTTCGTGACATAACGTTGACGCTCTTGCTTATGTATGGCATATCAGCGTGAAAGATAAGCGGAGGAAAACGTTCCGCTTTTCTTTTTTAGATATGCCCCCTTTCGATGGACACTATTGCCTGCTCCCGACAGCGTTTCATAGGGATAGGGTTATTTTGAGAGGATATGGCCCTTGTACGAAAACATTTTATGGGTCGCTACGGTGTCCGGCCATCAGAGATTCCTCTGTACTTACTTATTAATTGTTTTTAAAGTATAATTATAGAAGGAGAAGTATTTTCTGATTTTAAAATTAAATTCTTTGGGAAATAAAGTCCTCTATTAGGATTAAGAAATTTTAAAACTATTCCTAAATTGAAACTATTTTTTGAAACGTGTAATTTTAAAATATTTCTAAGCCTTTTTTTTCATGCTGGCAATTCACACAAAATATTTAAAATAACACTAATAAAAAAATATTTACTCAGCTATTTTACACAGAGACTTATTTATTTTTGTAGAAAAATAAAAATAAAATTTGCTAAACGTGATTTTCTAATAATTTTCAGCTGTTTAATAATAACAAAAAAAAACCATCCTTCAAGAGAAATACTTTCAACACTATTTCACTCATAAGCAGATTTTCAAAATAGTACAAGTCAATATTTATGATCTCCGTGAACAATAATTGAGCAGTGAGGTCTCACTTTAGTTTCTTAACCAAAAAATAAATAAAATTATTTATTTATTTGATCATGTACGTATTTCAGACACACAAACCCAGAGTAAATAAACAGAAAACATGTGCGAGAAACAACATCATGTTCGCGTGGACGTTGCAGAAAAAAAACTATATGGACATACAGACTGGGAATGGATGGACATTTCATTCGTTGTGCACGTACAAAAGGGGACGAAACTGCTAATTTAAATGCGCGTTAAAAATGGTACTAGTGCAATAACAAAAACATCATAAACGGCAAACAAAATGACAACAACAAATCACTTTCACCTTTAACAAAGTGCACAGACGGAAATATGAATGAACAGCAGAATAAATGAGATGTAAGATCATATTTGTTTGCAAGGCGTGCTTAGTATAATGAGAGTATGTTCGATGTTGTAGACGACGAGAGTGCATGAAAGATCATATGGATAGAGTGTGGAAGAAACAGTGGAGACTAAAATTTAAACTGTAGCACAAAAATACAATATTAAAGAAGTTTTTTAAGGGAATATAATTTTGATTGAAAATAATATTCCATTAAAACATAATTTCGAACTTATAATTTTCGTTAAAAGAAAAACTTGTGGGGTTAGTGTTTGAATATGATTTCGCCCTTGTAAAACTGCTGTCTGACTTTTTCTCCAACATTTACGGCCGTATCTCGGTCATGATTCGCACAATGTTTTCATTAAAATCGCCCATAGCTGCTTTTTTCGAATTAAGCATTTATTAGTCCACAAAATAACCTACAGACTCCATTGCACCACGATCAATTATTTTTTGTTGCAAAATATTAATGAAACTGATACGGACCACATCTCGTTTCAACAGGAACATCGACTTATTGAAATCTCAATTTGCCGATAAGTTGATTTCGAGAAATGAATGGTCCTATCAATTGGCCTCGAAGGTCATGCGATTTGACACTTCTCGATTATTTCCTGTAGGACTATGTTAAGTAATCTGGCTTATACTGATAAATGAGCAAAAATAAAAAATTTGGAGGTCAACATTGTTCGTGTTGGTCGTAACATACAGTCCGCGCTGCCCAAAAAAATAGTCTCAAAATTGGAAGCCCAGAAGGCGCTTTGTCAAGAGCAGCCATGGTGCCCATATGTCTGAAATCATTTTTAAATGTTAATGCCACGTATTGATCTTTTGAATAAAAAAGTTTTTTGGAATGAAATTTTATTTTTTGTGTTATTTTTAGAAATTTTAAGTTCTATAGGACACCCTTTAAAAGTGTTAAGTCGCACGATTTCTCTGTTGAATTAATTAAATAATTTTAAGAAATAATTATTAAGCGTTCATAGCTTCGTTTCGCCATTTTATTTTAAAAATATGTTTTCAGTAAACATCCCTTTTAGTTTAATACAAATGTTGTTTTAATTTCAGCTCTTTTTCACTTCAAAATTGGCGGTTTTTCCTATTGAAAATTGCTTTCAATCATAAATGAGCCTCATTTCGTTAAAATTTATAAATAATTTCATTGTAATGTGAGATTTATCTTTCATTTATTGAAAAAAATTTTAAAAATATTTATCACAGCATCACTGTATTATAAATTTAATAATAATTTTTTTGTCAGCAGACTTAATTTAAACCCGTTTTGACTTGACAAAATAATCTATTAAAGAACAAATGTATACAGTAAAGCCATTAATAAAAGACAGATGCGAGGTTTTTCAGAATTGTAGATATTTTCCAAACATTAAACTGTTTTTTTTTTAATCTCAGAAACAGTTTTATATTTTCCCGTTTTAGAACTTGACGGAGCCTCCACAATTCTTTTTATTTAGATGAAAAGTCCGTAAAAGCTTTCTAAAATGTTGAACACTTTGTCAAGGAAAATTCAAAATTTTTATAATAATGTCTTCGAGCATCAGAATGCTCAACTAAACCTACAAGACTATGGCAAAACTCATCACTTAAATAAAATAAAACAAACGTTTTTGAATCAATAACACCCTCCTGCCGAACTGAGAACATTTTGTTGACAAATCAAGAACAATAAGTTGATGCCCGACCCGATTTTTACTTTCCAAGTTTTTATTTAGTTTAGATGAAAAGTTAATTTAGAAAATAATTATTATAACTAGTGTTTGCCTAGTGGTCGATATTCGACCATAATTATATGAAGAAAACATATATTTAAGTATTTATGAATTTACATGTTTCGTTTCATATTGTATTTATTTTTTTCGTCTTAGTGGATCGATTTGTCGAGGGGCCAATCTCCGGTCCATATATTATCTTCCACTCAAATCCGTGAATGTTCGATTTAGTTTTCAAAAAAAGTCAGATATTACCAATTAAAATAAAATAAGAGTACCAAAAAGTCTTCTCTTATAGTTTCTTGATCACTCTGGTTTCTACATGTTAAATTTTATGTTTCTAGGTTCAGGATTAATGAAAATGTCAAAAGTACCAGTTAAAGAACGAACAGGTACCAAAATGATCCCTCTTACTGATTCTCCTTTACTCGGGACTTTGCATGTGTTTAATTTTATGTTTCTAGGTCCAATACTAACGGTAATTCAAAAAACACTAGTTGAAAAACAAAAAAGTACCAAATAGTTTAGTTAGACGAGCTGGCCTAAGCAACCAGCGAAATGCGCATAGAAACTAGCTTTCCCACAACAATAAATTTCAGTGTTTTCATTCAAAAGTTGGGATTATTAGCACATCATTAATAAATGAATTAATTAATAGTTTAGTTCCCTTTCATAGATTCTCACCAACTATCGACCTTGCATGTTTAGTTTTATGTTTACAGGTCCAATATTAACGAAAATCAAAAAAATACCAGTAGTAGAACGAAAAGAGTCCCAAAAAGCTTCTCGTTACAGATTCTTATTCGCTCAGAGCTATGCATGTTTAATTTTATGTTTCTAGTTCCAATATTACCGAAAATTCAAAAAGTACCAGTTGAAGAACAAAAAAGTACCAAATTTTTTCTTCCATTTGAAGCATCAAAAATTTCAATATTGTAGTGGGAGCCACAGCTGCCAGATAATATTGGTGGAAAATCGTCCAATTTTAAGGAAAAAATCGTCAAAATCGTCAAACTGACTAAACTAAATCATCACAAAAATCGTCATTGTATAAAACCACTAACTTTTAATAAGTTTTGAGAATTACATAATTGTTATTTTTAGTTTCCATTGCTAATTAAGTTTTAATATATTCTGCCTGTTTTGAAATTTTCGTTTAGAAACTTATTATTGAAGAAACACAACCAAAAATGTTTCTAAAGTATTGGCATTCATACACAGAAAGAAAAATACTTGGGTTAAATTAAGCTTTTTATACTTACTTTGAGTACGAGTCGTACTGCCACTCTGAGAGTAAAATTACAAATTAAGCGTTTTAATCTCATATAACTTATTCAAATTGGTGTAGCCACTACAACAACACCACACAAGTAGCTAAAAAACGATTTGTTTGTTGTGTGTAGAAACAACAAAAACAACAGAACAGGAAGAAATCACATTATTTTCATGTTTAAATCTTAATCAATTTTACTTTTTAAACTTTAAAAACTAAAATTGTCTTGCCTTCAATTTCTCACTTCTCATTTAGTTTATGTTCTTAGCTAAATATGTACATTTAGTTTTTAAAGTAAAAAATCATATCGGGCATGATGGTGGTGTTTTATAATTGAAACTTTGTAAGGTGTGAAAGAGGTAAGTAAATTAATTATAATAATATTCTTCTTCTAATTTCAGTTTTGATTTATTTAAAGTACGAATTCGGGATTAAGCAAACTTTATAACACTTGACTTAAGTACATTTTGAGATTGATTCAATCTCAGTTTTAATTAACCTTGCGGCCACACGATCAACTTCTTGTTGATAGTCTTTTACATATACTGTTTGTCAAAATTTACATAAATTGAAAGCTGTGACGTAGGCTGCACGCAATTTTTAAGCAATTTACTTTCAAGATGTCATCAAGAAAACAATGTATACTGACAAACGAAAAATTTGCTCACTAAACTTCTAATTAGCTGTTAAATTGACCATAAAATTGCCAAACAAATGGATATACAAAATTAAGAGCATTCTCGTGATCAATTTAAAAAGTGTGAGTGTGTTAGTGAAAAAAATGAGAGTGAGAGCAAATTGAAAGGAATTAAAAGACAAAAATTGATCGTGTGGCCTCCAAGTAAATCAATCTCATTTTCGGATTATTGTAAGTACGAATTCGGGATTAAATCAATTTTATAATTCTGAGATTGATTTAATCTCAGTCTTACTTAATCAATCTCATTTTCGGATTATTTTAAGTACGAATCCGGGATTGAATATGGATAACTTGAGTATTTCGCGATTGAACAATCCGTACTTGAATCAAAATTGCTGTACTTGATTCAAGAAAATCCTTACTCACCGTACTATCCGTACCGCTTCGGATTGATTTGAGTACGGATGGATTGATTTTTCTTTTGAATGTAAGAAAAGTAAGAAAATAAACCTAAACCAAGAAATATCAAACACCCATTTTTCACGTCGAAAATCCTCCTTAAAAACTTAAGTCTGGTAAACATCAATAAAATTAGACTATTTGAAAGAAAAGTTTCATATGGTGAACCCAGACTAAAGAAAGTGGTGGCAAAATACCTGTAATAAAGCAGTACTAACTGAATAAATAGAACTCTTAAAAATTTGATCGTCCTAAAAAAAAATCGTATTTTATATGATGAACAGCTAAGACATGAAAATAACTGGCAATCATATAAATCAAATTAAAGAAGCTAAAAAAAATGTGAACTTGTATAAAAAACATTTGCAAATTTGAACAAAATTTGTCATTTGAAAAATCGTCAAACTTAGGGTATAAATCGTGCTATCGTCATTCACCATTTGTGTACCAAAAATCGTCAAAATGACGATAAATCGTCAAATCTGGCAGCTATGGTGGGAGCCCATAATTTAAAACGTATATGTCAATATATCAGGAACAAGGATTTGAAAAAAAGTACCAAAAATAAGAACGATTTTCACCTATTATATGTATGTTCGCTTATTAAGGAGCTATACAACAACGCATTTTGTTCGATACTTCATGAGGGTACAGCAAGTACCCCCATCAAAGTAAACGTAGGTGTTCGTCAAGGCTGTGTTTTGTCTCCACTACTGTTTAACATAGTACTTGACGTAGTTATGAACCACTGCATGAATATGCATCATGGAATTTCGTGGGGCCTTCATGATAGGTTAGAAGATATTGATTATGCAGATGACGTCTGTCTTTTATCCCACCGCTTCTCTAGCATGCAATCTAAGATTCAAACCTTTGCTACACGTGCAGCCAAAGCGGGATTACAAATTAATATCAACAAAACCAAATCAATGCGCATAAATTCTTCATGCAACGACAACTTTCAGCTTTCGGGCCAACCCATTGACGATGTTGAAATCTTTTGTTACCTGGGGAGTATAATTTCAAAAACAGGGGGCAGCAAAGAAGATATACAGAATAGACTGTGTAAGGCAAAGCAAGCGTATGGCACGCTTAATAAATTCTGGAGATCTCAAAATATCTCAACTCACACCAAAATCAAGGTTTTTAATAGCAATGTAAAATCTGTGCTTCTGTATGGTTGTGAAACTTGGAATATTTCGGGCCGTGAAATGAGTAAAATGCAAGCTTTTGTAAACCGCTGCCTCAGGCGTATTGAAAGGATATTCTGGCCTGCCACGATATCAAATCTGGAGTTGTGGAATTTAACCCATCAAGTTCCTTTAAGTACCAGTATCCGATTGCGTAAATATAGTTGGCTAGGACACACAATGAGAAAACCAGCACATGATTTAACTCGACAGTTTGTAGAATATAACCCCCAAGGATCCAGGAGACCTGGTAGACCTGCGAATACTTGGAGACGACAAATTGAGAACGAGTTGCATGAGCATGGCGTGTCCTGGAATGAGATGAAAACCATGTCCACTGATAGAATACAATGGAAAACATTTGTTGCGGCCCTATGTTCCACAGGGAATTAAAGGATTACATATATATGTATGTTCGAGTTTCGAAAAGTGCAAAATTAATAATAAATTTTGTATTCCCAAAAATAACTTTTGATAATAAATTTGCATGTGCCCGGCAAATAAAAAACTGAAATGGCAAGTTGCTTTATTAAGCAATTTGTTTTTTTTTTTTAATTTTGTTTTTTCTTTCTATCCCCTTACAACTATTTACAATTCGTGTTGGAAAAAACTAGCCAATTGCAAGGGAATGTAAGAAAGATAAATTCACTGTTTATTGTTGTGGCTTTGATATTGTAACAAGTAAGACCTGAGTGTTTAAAATTCTTATTCACTTTATGGTCGTATTTGTATAATATTTATAGCTTTTCTAAAGTCTTTGGAAAAGGTTTCCTTTTGAGCTGGCCTAAGCAACCAGCGAAATGCGCATAGAAACTAGCTTTCCCACAACAATAAATTTCAGTGTCTTTATCATAAATAAAAATTGGGAGTTTATTATCTTTATTTCTATGAAGTTCGAAAATACAGGTTATACTAGTTTACTCCCCAAAAGGGGGAATTTAAAAAAGTACCAGACATATGAACGCTTATTTTTCTAATGAACAACGATAAGTATTGAGTTTCTTGTGAATCTCTTTTAGTTTTAGAGATATAAGGTTACCGAATTTAACCGTTTTTAATCTTTTCACCTCCTTCAGATTTTAATAAAATATATATTGTGCACTTATGTAAGTAAATACCTTTTAAATATTGTATTTTTGTTCAAATCGGTTGACAAACGTAGGGGGAAAGTGTTCTTAACTGTTTTGGCTTTGCCAATTTATATATAGATTAATAAAATATATTTCGTAAAATGAGTTAAAAATTTAGTTTTCCATGAAACTGAAGTGAATATTGATTTTTATAGTCACACCACAATAATGGAGAGGGTATTATGCATTTGTGCTGATGTTTGTATCACCTTAAAATATTGGTCCTAGCCCCACCTTTATATATATATGTATACCGATAGGCTCAGAATCACTTTCTGAGTCGGGTTAGCGATGTCCGTCATGTTAACCTTGTGCGCAAAATACAGGTCGCAATTTTGGAGATACTTGAATGAAATTTGGCACATAGGTTCTAATTGGCACAAGTCTATTGAAAATGGCTTCTTTCCGGAATAGGTTCTTTGTACCCATAAGTCATATTATTAAGTTAAGGTATTAAGATTGAATTTGGTCCAAACTCATTTAATTGCAATTCAAATCAACTTACCAAATTTGATTGGAATAGGTCCATATTTGACCATAGCTCCTATACAAAAACTACTGCCGAAAATAGCTTTTAATGGCATAACTTCCTTATAAATGTAAGTATTTACATGAAAATTGGTAACAATGACTTTTATGATCAGCCGAACTAATATAGAAAAAATGGGAGAAGGGAATAAACTCCCGGGGAATTTTTATTTATAATTGGGCTCGATAGTTACTATATCATGACAAAATGTTGTGCTAGTGGAACCAAAATTAACCATAGTTCCCATTAAATCCCCAAAGGGATGAAGATATCTAAATTATATTCGGCACAAAGAATATTTATATTTATCTTATGCCCCTATTGCGGTTCTCTACTTTTATAGCGGTTTGCTTGTCTTTGGTAAATTCGCATTGCCATTCTCAACTCAACTCGAAGTTGGCTATTCAGTTGTGTATCTGTTTTTTTCGTGGTATTGCCGTTTTTTACTTTGTAAAAGTTTGGTCGACAAAAATGAAAATGGAAAATAAAATGTAATAACTTTTTCGCTATTAGTTTGAAAATAAGAACGAAAGCTTAATTTGAGAGTATTGTCCAGCTTATGGAGAGAAACGCAGAAATTGCTCGCGGAAAACCATAGTTAGGTATGACGAAAAATGCATTTAAGGAGTTATGTGAAGAGTTGTGGAGTTAAGTAGAGTTAGGTGCCTATTATGAACTTAATTCGATTTTCGACAGCAGTCGAGTTAGTTGATCGAACGAATTTTCATTTGGTATTATGGCACGCATTCGATAAAAAAAAGTACTATTGTGATTTAGCTTATTCACAGTAGTACATTTTCTATCAGCTGGCACTTTAAATAAAAAAAAAGTAGTTAACAAATTTAAAAAATAAGACTAATATAAATCATGACTACGAAGGAATTATGGTACGTGCGATGATTCATCTGATGAAGATGAACGCTTACTGGAACGGCCTGTACCTGACTTTTGTAAAAATTGCTTTTGCCAAGAAAGAATTTCCAACTGCTGCTTACTACTGTCGACTTTATACTTGCATAAAATAACCAAAAATAATAAGGAATCTGGAATTTACACACCAAAACTAATAAATTAACAAAAACTTACATTTTTAACAATTTTTTTTTTTTTAAATTATTTACACCGTCGAAAGCAAATTGGTTTTCGTTGAAAAATTCGAAGCACAACGAATAATACCAAATTAACATTCGATAGTCGATGTTCGATACCCAGCGAAAATCGTTTATCGAATGTAACTCATAATAGGGGCCTTAGATAGTTTAGGGCCACCGACAATAACTTCTCAAGATTGGCAACGTGTAAGTGCTTTAATAAAACAATATTGGACAATTATAATTTTTTCCCTCTAATTATTATCTTCTTTGCACTGGTTTGGACCCTCTACAAAGCAAGTATAAAGAAAAAACTTAGCCAACATTAAAACAAACACTTAAGCGGCAGGCCCGTCGCAAGAATAGCGTTCAGTTAAATAGCGTTGAGGATACTGTTTCTCAGCTCTAGTCATTGCAAGAGAAAGTGGCACCATCCGGCCAAGTATTTGGTGTTGACAATATTGCACCAAGTGACAATTGTTCTGAGTCAGTTGAACCAATAAAACAACCAGCATATTTTCCAATAGCAACCCCAACCAGAAGAAAGCGTCTTATATAGGAAGCCGGCAGAAAAATTCAGAAGGAACTTCTGTAAACAATAAAGAAAACATAAATAATTTTTATTTGACACAACAGTTAAAAACACTTTTAGTTTAAAAAATTATTTAATTTTATAAAGTTTTTACTTGTCAAACGTGATATTTAAAGTTGGCAGACCGATATTTTAAGTTGGCAACTTTATAGCAAACTCAATTAAAATAGTTGGGTATTGCAATACCTTTAATGAGTTTGGTTGTGCATAAGTTTGGTTTACTCTCGCACGGCCAAACTGAGTTGATTGGCAAAACGCAATAGGGGCATTAAACTCAATTACATTTGTTCTGGCGGGTCCATGATTTCCCTTGGGTGCCAAATAGGGTACACTTGCAAAAATATTGTCGGGCTTGACAGTATTTCAGCTAGTCAAGTATCTGTGAGGAGAGACCTGTAGTTTTTGCTGAGTCAACTTTTATCGTGTCACTTAGTAGAGCAAAAACTGGAAAGAGAGATGGGCTATTTTGTTATTTTAATGGGAACAGTACTGCTCAGTGATGCAAAATGTGGCACAATTGTGCCATTTGTGGCACTATTGAATGTTTGATGGCCCTGTGGAAATCTATTTTGGCCCTTATAGGTCAAAATTTAACTAACTACTTTAAATCGTTCAATATATTTTTCAATGTTCTTTTTTCACCACTACTTTTATCTACGAAATTAGTTTAATTGTTCATGGCCAAATAAACCACACAAGCGGTTTGATCAATGATATATAAAAAAACATATAAACCATGTTTGTATAAAATCTACCTTTCTTGCAGATATCTTACTGCCTCTTTTTAGAACTAACATTAAAAACAAAAGTTATTTTAAATGTTAGTTAAACGAGTCACTTTTGCGATCGCGTTATTAAAGCAGGCAGTTAGAGACGTCGGACTATTTTGCTGGCTGGGTAAAAATTAAACAAAAGTGGACAAAAAATACTTTCAAACATTGTGAATTTTTCGTTTTGTTCTTAATAAAATAAAATACATATACAAGATTACTAGGGTTTACTATATTCTTCCAGATATCGGGGAGAGTATTTTGCTTGCTGGGAACAGTTATATTAAACATTTCTTTGGCCCTTTCAAAGTTATTTTGGCCCTTTTAAATCCTCAATTTGGCCCAAAACAAAAAACGTCAAAATGCATCACTGGTACTGCTAACTTAAAGAGTTTGAATCGTCTGCTTTGGTGTACGATGTTTTTATTACAAATAGCAACACTAATAATCCAATACAAAAACAACAGAGGTTTTTGTATTCTTATGTAACAGACATTAATTCGCCTTGAACAGTACGTTGTCAAAATGACAACAACAAGGTATCAATTTTACAACGGTGTATTGCTAAAGTACGAGAAGTATATCAACGGTATGTTTTCAAAGTGAGAACAGTTGTAGGCATAAAATCAAATAAGTATTTTTAAAATTTTTACATTGTCCGTTGTCAAATTAAGTATAAACGTGGCTGGTTAACGGAATTTCTACAGCGGATTATGCCAATTTTGCTATTTTTGCAACGGATTTTTTTTTCCTTTGTGTACTTTCTTACTGATTTTTTGAGAAGCTTAAACATTTTTATTACATGCACTTTTATCGAAAGTCCACTGTAAATATCTAATAAAACATTAAGCCATTCATAATTTAGACGGGGATACAGCATGTTGCATATTTAAACAAAATTGTCCATTTCGTGCGTAACGTAAAGAAAGCAAAATATATCCATATAAGAAAACTTATTGCGGGTTAAAGATCATTAGGCGCGTCATGTAGTGTTTTTTTTTAAGTAAGACAACAATTACAACAGGTAATAATGACCAAGACAAGACAAACATTAAAAAGATTTCATACCGAAGAAAACAAAGCCATACACTCAAAGGACAGACGGAAAGATAAATTTACATGTAAGATTGTTAAAGAGCTCGGTCTACAGACAAAGTGTCTAATGTCTAAGATGGTGTCTGTCCGCCCGTCTGCTTACTAAACTAAAGTTTCAAATGCAAAATGTAAGATAGCAAGCAACAAAAATTTCTGGAGTCTTTAAAAAATGTTTGCAAGGAGTTGACTAAATTTCTTTTTAATTTTTTTCTTTTCTTTTGCTTAACATACAAGTAATTTAATTTGGTTTGCATTAAATTGATCATAAATTTTAAGAGGTGTCTCTTTTAAGGCAGGCCAAATATCAGGCAAACAACACCAGCGGGCTGGCAGCCAGGCAGACGATAAGATTTACAGGTAAATATGTTAATAACAGTCTTTTCGAACAAAAAAACACAACATGTTTCATGCCAAAAATGGCTAGACAAATTGGAGTCTGTTTAAGCAGAAAGGTTAAAAGCAAAAACGCATAACTGCCAAGGAAAAATAAAAGTCTTTATTACAAACAGGAAGTTAATTAGTGGAAGGAGTTGTAGGAGTGATTACTTAAAATTTAATTATAACTTCGGCCCAATAACAAACCTTTGTTTTTCAAATGAGTCAGGATAATATTTAATATGAGCAATAATCTCGTATTGGTTTCAAATGACTTCTTTTTTCGAGGAATTTATCTTTAGACTAATTATAATTGAGTAGAAAAAATTTAGAAATGATTTTAAGGCTTTTAAGGATACTTTTCGCATTATTGTGTTAATGGTTTATTTTTTATTTTTAGATCTCGTTTGTGTGAATGTTTAAAAGAAACCAAATATTTATATAATATTATACCTTAAAAAATTTTAATATAAGTGCTAAAAGCAAAAAAGGATCCAATTTCGTTTTTATTTCCTTTAAGGATGAGTCATATTTTTATTGTGAAAAGACTTACCAAATTAAGAAAAAAAAAATTTTAAAGATTACAAGGAACTTACCTGCAAAGAAAAAGAAAAAAAATTTATTGTTAAAATTTAATTTTAAAACATTATAAAATAACAGCAAAATTTTGGGCAAAAATGCAGTTTGGATCCCCTCTGGAATTAACAAAGAAAAAAATAAAATCTTAAATTTAAGGGGGCTGACGCCCGTGAGCCGCCTGGATCCAAAAAACCGGGCCGTCCACTAAGAGGTAAGTGTGGGTAATCAAATTAATGCTAATTGTGTAAGAAAAACGAAAATAATAAAATTTAGGACATATATCATGTGTGGGTACTCAAAGTAAAGGTTATAGCTGGACTTCGGCCGGACGCAAGGATTTTTTGCTCTATGGTATAACAAACACCGGCTTCGCTAACTAAAGCTTGTCTGCATCTAAAAGATTCTTAATCTAATCTAGACAAAATGCATATTTGCAATCGAGGGCAAATTACCTTTAATTTGAGTAGCCACACATTAATATTAGTAGGGTTGGGGCACTATTTCTGCCCTAGAAGTCCCTTCCGCCCTAAATTTTATTATTTTCGATTTTCTTACACAATTACCTTTAATTTGAGTACCCACACATACCACTAAGTGGGCGGGGAGGTCGTTTGGGTCCAGGGGCCCCATGGGCCTCAGCCCCCTTAAATTTTAATTTTATTTATTTTTTGTTTTTAATTCTGAATCGGGTGGCATATCGTTTTTATTTTTTTCGTGTACCCCGTAAACTTCAATTCAGCCCAATTTTGTTATGTCAATAAATAATAAGATGATTCCTATTCGGGGAATCATTTCCCGTAATTCCCTGAATAATTTTATTGAAATTTTTAAGAGTTATTAGGCGGAAAATTTTGGAAATATCTTTTTAAAATTTTCGGCGTAAATCTGCGATCGGCAAAATAAGGGCGCCGCGTTTTCTCTTTTAAGCTCTTTTGTTACATACGTGTGCACACACATTGTAGATAGTTAAACAACATTAACAACAACATATGTAAAATACATACAACGCATACAATCGTAATATGTAATAGTATAGGGTGCCGATCGCAGGCGTAAATGTAAGTTTTTGTGACATTTATTAGTTTAATTAGTTTATTTTATCAATGTCGAATAAAATTATTAAAAACAAGTTAGAGTGCTATATTCGGCTGTGCCGAATCTTTGATACCCTCCACCGACAGGAGTGGGCTCTATATGATAAATACATATATATTATTAACTAAGCTTCACAAAAACGAGCGTCAGCATTAAAATTAGTTGCGATTTAGACCTGAATTAAATTATTGACCGACAATAAGAAAATGTTATTCGTTTCTTGTAAGAACTTTGAACTGGCTTGAGAAAAATATCATTATTCGTAACAGTTTTAGCCGGACTAAAAAGATTTTTAGGAGCGTTATTTGTATTGGACCTATGGTAAATTATGGACAAATCATCCCAAAATTCTGAAGACTGATTTCTGGTATTACAAAAAATAAATTAGAATAAATTTCAATACAGCAGTGTAATTAGTTTTAGCGTTAAAACACTTGACGGAAAATTCGATATACTATAATATTAGTGATGCTGTAGAATTTAGTTCCAGAATAAATAACACTTACATCGCCGATGACGAAGTTCTTATTTCATTTGACGTGGTTTCATTATTTCCAAGCATTCCGATTAATTTAGCACTAAGGACAATTGAAGAAAAATGGACATTTTTAGAGCCACATACACATATACCTAAGGATTTGTTTTTGGACATTGTGAGGTTTTGTATCAAAGAGAGTAGATATTTAATGTATAATGACAAAATCTATGAACAGAGAAAAGGAATACCGATGGGCTCTCCAGCCTCACCAGTCATAGCTGATATAATTATGGAACAACTTCTTGACATAACATTGGCTAAAATGGACGTAAAACCGAGGATAATTATAAAATATGTGGATGATTTATTCGCAATAGTAAAAAAGGACAAAATAAATGACACCATCGAAAAACTAAATTCATTTAATGGACAAATACAGTTTACCATGGAAGAAGAAAATGACAACCAACTGCCATACTTAGACGCAATTGCTATTAGAAAAGGAAACAATTTAAAAGTTAATTGGTATCAAAAACCAACAGCCTCGGGACGATTGATAAATTTTTATTCTAAGCATCCCAGAAGAATTATTATTAATACAGCATCGAATTTCATACGACGAGTTCTTAAAATAAGTGACACGGAATTCCATAAAAACAATATAACAAAAATAACGAATATTTTAACCATGAATGACTTCCCAATAATAACAATTAAAAATCTTATAAAACGTGCAAAAAATAACAGGCAACAGGTGATAAGAGAACCAAAAAGATATAAAAGCATATCATATGTTTCTGGACTCTCGGAAAAATGGAAAAACTCAGACATTTATGACGAAGAAAAATTTGAACTAGCATTTAGAACGGACAACACTGTGAATCAGTTATTTAGCAAAACAAAATCAAAAATTAAAAAGGAAGACAAGTCAAATGTGGTATATAAAATTCCCTGTGGTGGCGACGGGCTCAATATATGCGATAAAGTATACGTTGGGACGACAAAAACAAAACTTAAGACAAGAATATCTTCGCACAAATCTGACCATAAAGCTATTGACAAACCTATTGAACAAAAAACGGCACTAGCAGCACACTGTACGGTGAAAAATCATAAACCACATTTTGAAGGTGTAAAAATATTACATGAAGAGAGGAATTATTCGAGGAGATTTACATTAGAGATGTTACATATTATTGATGTTAATCCACAGCTTCGTCTAAATTACCGACAAGACACAGAAAATTGTGCACACATATACAGACAATTAATAAACAAAAACAGACGATCGATAAAATAGATTTAGTTAATAAAATCTAATAAGAAGTGGCACAAGTGTTTATTGTGAAGTTTTGTATTTATTATATTTTTTAATTGTTTACATGTAATTATCTTTGTAATATTATGTTTTGTGTTTTTTGTTTAATGTTAATAATAATAATAATTGTATTTATTTATTTAGACCCCTGAAGATGGTTAGCGATGCTTACCGAAATATTGGGAAAATAATAAAAATATAAAAAACGAAAATATTACGAATTTTTATTTTTTATTTTATTTATTTACGTGGACCTACAGCCAAACAAAAACAACTAATAAGTTAACAGAAAATTTCACAAATTTGCATGATAGTTTTTCTTGCCATATGAATTAAGGTAAAAAATTTCATCGCAATATCTATAAATCCCAAAGTGGGCTTTATTTGGTTTTAGGCACAATAAACTAATTTCCGAGAGTAGGGTTTATATGGGGCCTATGGTAAATTATGGACAAATCTTCACGAAATTTGGCAGTGTGATTTCTCGTCCTATAAAACTGTGACGCACCGAACTTCAATTTGATAGCATTATTTATTACGGATTTAGGCGTACTAAACGGTTTTCCGGGAGTAGGGTTTATATGGGGCCTAGTGTAAATTGTGGAACGATCTTCAAAAAATCTTACAGTGTGATTTCTGGTCCTATAAAACTGTGACGTACCAAATTTAAGTATGCTAACGTTATTTATTGCGGTTTTATGCGTACTAAACTGTTTTCCGCGAGAAGGGTTTATATGGGGCCTAGTGTAAATTATGGACCGATCTGCAAAAAATTTTACAGTTTGATTTGTGGTCCTATGAAACTGTGACGTACCAAATTTAAGTATGCTAGCGTTATTGATTACGGTTTTAGGCGCAATAAACTGTTTTCCGGGGGTAGGGTTTATATGGGGCCTAGTGTAAATTATGGACCGATCTTTAAAAAATTCTACAGTGTGATTTCTGATTCTATAAAACTGTGACGTACCAAATTTTAGTATGCTAGCGTTATTTATTGAGGTTTTAGGCGTACTAAACTGTTTTCCGCGAGAAGGGTTTATATGGGGCCTATTGTAAATTGTGGACCGATCTTCAAAAAATTTTACAGCGTGATTTCTGGTCGTATAAAACTGTGACGTACCAAATTTTAATATGATAACGTTATTTTTTACGGTTTTAGGCGTACTAAACTGTTTTCCGCGAGAAGGGTTTATATGGGGCCTATGGTTAATTATGGACCGATCTTCACGAAATTTAACAGAATGATTTGCAGTCGTATAAAGCGAATTCGTTCAAAATTTTATGTCATTCCGTGCATTATTCCACCATTTATGTTAGTTTTTGTATCAAAATTATCAATTTTTTTTGGGTAGTGGTTCCACATTTTGATTATAGTTCTGATCCTACTAAACCGATGTTGCTGGATTTCAATCCCAAACTGCTTAGGATAACTACAAGCAATTTGAGACCAAGTTTGTTCTTTTCTTTTGCGTTTTTCGAAATTGAGCGTGTTTTCAACAGACGGACAGACAGACGGACATGGCTAAATCGACTTAGAATTACTCAAGGACCCAGAATATATATACTTTATGGGGTCTTAGATGTATAATAAAAAAGTTTCACACGGAATGACAAACTTAGTATACCCTCATTCACCACAGTGGTGGTGGAGGGTATAAAAACCTATATGACCAAAGCAAATGTTAACGCATCTTAAAGCGATCATTTAAAAATCCTAAGAGTTTAAGCTTTATCTTTTATAAAAAGATAAAGCCTCATTTGCGACTAAAGAAAGTTAATAGTTTTTTGTTTAGAATTTTATCACGCCACCGACATTTTTTAAAAGTAATCCATGAAGAAGACCATTAATTAGGGTTATGTTCAATTATAAACCGATAACAATTGATAGTTTTTTTTTCTTAACGTAAAAGTCTAGTTAACTTTTGCTTGAGTGAAACAATTTGCGCAGTTTTAAGTCGTATTTAAAAAGACCCAAAAATTAAAATTACAATCGAATAAAAATCTTTTTCAAGAAAATCGAATAGAGTATTTTATTACTTCTATTCACTTCTATTAACTGTGGTCTCAGCTACCACTGCGTAATAGATGATGTGAGATCTGAACATCTGTTTTGTAACTACCCCAGCTTAGGGACCCATAGATAGAAATTTCTTGGGGAAAATAGCTTAGATCCAACCAGAATGTAGCCTCTTGCGCCTAACATTCATATGTGGAGTTGGGACTATACAGGATGCATAAAAGATCAAAAAAGTCGTAGTGCTTATTGGATTTTATATATGTAGATCTACTTGTGTCAAATTTTGACTTAATACTAAAATTTTTAAGAAATTTATTTGGGAAAAGATAATTTCGGTATGGATTCTCAGTTATGAGAAAACTATGTGGCTATGTGGAAAACTATATGTTCCCGGATTGTGTTGCAGGACTTCTATGCATGGGTCTTATGTTTAATTCTGGTCCTGCTTTTACAAAATTTTGCCACGACATTCTTGTTATTATTATAGAAATAATTTTTGCGATTTATTTTTTCTCCGATTCCTAACTAACAATGTGGTAACATGATGAAGGTTGCATTAAAACTTTGTTAAATTTATTAAAAGATTTTGTTTGTTGTGCTTAATTCCCTTTTTAAATAATTGATAAAAAAATATTGAAATTTATTGTTGGAGGATAAGCTGTTCCTATGCGCATTTCACTGGTTGCTTAGGCCAGATCATCAGGAAACGTTCTCCTAAATAATTTTAGAAAAGCCAAAGCTATCAGCAAACAAAACTACAGAGGGAATGGGAATTACCTACAAACACTCAAAAAGTCTTGCTTGCAACGATATCAAAGCTTAAACAAAATACCAAACAATAAATCAGTGATGAGTTTATCTTTTCTTACATTTTCCACTTCAATTAGTTGGAATTCTCCCAACATTAATTGTAGTTGTAAGTGGTAGCTTTGGCTTTTCTAAAATTATTTAGGAGAACGTTTCCTGATGATCTGGCCTAAGCAACCAGTGAAATGCGCATAGGAACAGCTTATCCTCCAACAATAAATTTCAGTATTTTTTATCAATTATTTAAAAAGGGAATTAAGCACAACAAACAAAATCTTTTAATAAATAATAGTATTCCCACAAACAACTTTGATAATAAATTTTAGCAATTGTTAAATTTATTTTAAATACTATGACTCAGATTGTATCAAGAGAGGCCATTTATATGGAACCTGGGTAAAGTTATGCATATCCAACATAGGCGTTTCCCTTGGGCCTATAAACGATTATGTTCACAATTGCGATCAGTACTTTCTTCATAAGTTTAACAAGCACTTAGAGAATGAACATTTTTCGATATGGTAACCTTTAACAAGACTATGTAACTTTAACTACAGATTTAGTTAAACTTTAACAATATTGTTGTCACCGGCAACCATATTATGTCTAAATTATTCTTCCAGGAAGAAGCCAAAACCATATGGATGCCTCAAAACATTTTATAGGTTATAATAATATAATTATTTTAAAATTATTTTAATTGTTTTTCAACTATAGCATGTCGCGCTTGGAAAAGAGGAAAATGTTATGGTTACTTTAACAATATTGTTGTCACCGGCAACCATATTATGTCTAAATTATTCCTCCAGGAAAAAGCCAAAACCATATGGATGCCTCCAAACATTTTATAGGTTATAATAATATAATTATTTTAAAATTATTTTAATTGTTTTTCAACTATAGCATGTCGCGCTTGGAAAAGAGGAAAATGTTATGGTTACTTTAACAATATTGTTGTCACCGGTAACCATATTATGTCTAAATTTTTCCTCCAGGAAAAAGCCAAAACCATATGGATGACTCCAAACATTTTATAGGTTATAATAACATTATGTTTAAAATTATTTTAATTGTTTTTCAACTATAGCATGTTGCGCTTGGAAAAGGGAAAAAGGTTATTGTAAATTTTAAAACCATACAATTATTATCAGTAAGCCAATTAGGTTTATTATTAACCATATCATGTTCGGAGTCGACCATAATATATGGTTGTGACTTCTTGATGGAGAATTAATTTCGCCATAAATACTGTTTAATCGACTGAGAAAATGCTTCACAAGCTAGAGATCACACCACGCATTCTATGAGTTGTTGCGTTTGACACTTTCTGTGCATTTTATATGTTTCTAAGTTTAAGTTACATGCAATGACTTGTTCTATGACGATATAGAACATAATCCAACAATTATTAAATAAAAGTTTGAAGAATTCTATAAAATCTCTAATATACAAAAATAATTAAATATAAAAATTAAGAAAAAAAATTCCGAACAAAAGAACATTAAAATAAATTAAAATTGTTAAAAGTTTTGAGAAATCCGCAAAATGTTTTCGATAAAGGTAGATTCATCCATGCGTTCCGAATAATATGTTTGTCCGGAGAATAATTTTTTTTTTACCTAAAGTGTTTTGCAGAACGATTCACGGATTTCGGCAAATATGTCCGAAAAAAACAAAGCTACCATATGATTACAGCTGTAAACAATTATACTAAATGGCAGCACAACTAGCAAACTTTTTATAATAAATTGTTTTGTAAAAGTGTGTTAAAAAAAATGGAGGAAAAAGGGCAAGTGATTTTATGAATTTTTTTTAACTAATTATTCTGCAAAAAAGCAATTGTTGTAGTATAAATGCAAAAACACTATATGATGCGGCAGCTCAATTCAATTTTTATGTACAAATTGAAAAGAGTTGCATCTCAGTTCATTTTGTTCTGAACAAGTAAGACGTAAAAAAAATTTTTCTCCGGACAAAAATTTTGTTCGGAACGCAAGGGTGAATCGAGCAATATTCACAATCTAAAGAATTCAGCAAGTTAAAAACTAATTGCTTAAAAGGTTTAAAGCGCAGAAAAGCTATGGACTTAAATCCGATAACCTTTTAACTTAAAATTAAAAAAAAAATTTTTTTCTACAAAACTAAATTAACAATTACGAAAAGAAATATGTCTGTACAAATTTCTTGTCTCCTGCCATAAAACAGTCATAAATTTTTAAATATAATTGAATAACAGATGTCTTCAAAAAAACATTTAATATCCAAATTGCATGTCTAACAGAAAAATGTTGCCTAAACCATAAACGGCCAATAAATCAAACTGTCCAATGCAGTTGTTATTGCCTAATATCAAATATTTATGTGAAGGATTTTGATGTATGTATGTTTGTATATGTATGTATGTATGGTGAAATTTGTTTTTCTTTAATAATTCCTCAATATTTTATGATGCTTCAAACTGTCCTCTTTCGCAACAAAAACAACAACAGCAACAATAAAAAGAAACATAAGTCCATCTACAGCCAATCAGACAAGCACGCAAGTGTTAAAAAGTTTCTGTGGAGTAGTTGGAGTGGAGCGTCCAATAATAAAGTTCATTGTACTGGTTTAACCCTTTAAAGAAAACGAAACAAACAACAAAAACAACTGCAATATAAAGGGGGCTCCTACATTATAGGGAACAATAACAATATTATTATTGGAATCATTACATTAAAATCATTCATTCATTCATATGTTGGTTTGGTTTGTTGGTTTATCTAAACACATACATATAGTCATATTTTTTTATTTAACAGCAAAAGTATTGGATTTAACAAATTTCCTTTTTTCAAACTGTTATAAATAAATAAAAAAACACACACAAAACCATTTATTTGTCTTTTATATCACACTTAATTCCTTGTTTTTTGTTTGTAATAATGAAATTTACAAACAAAGCAACAAAATTAAACAGCCACTTAAGTTACAGGATCAGACATTTAAAGGAATTTGATCTTAAAAAATCTTTAAAATTTAGTTTTTGGAGAACAGGTAAAACTGGTAACCCAATTAGTCTGACGCAGTTCAATAATTAGGTTTGAAACTGAGTAATTCGTAGTATTGAATTGTGAAACCAACACAAACGTGGCCATGTTTTATGTAGGACGGGAGTAGAGTTTGTTCCCGGGATTTCTCGTCCAGGGAATTCCCGGGATTTTCAATTGTTTTCGATTCCCGCTTTCCCGGGAATTAGTTGCGGGATTCCCGGGAAATTTTGAATAACATCTTTTTTAATACTTTAGTAAATCTATGTCGGACTAGTGCCTTTAGTAGTTTAATCTAACTTAATTTCACCACAATATTTAAATCTACTACAGTTTAAGGCGTATTAAGCTCATTTATCATAGGCTTTGTATAGGGCCTATGATAATTAAAGGCCTATCTTCACGAAATTTTATTTCTTGTCTTAGCACACTGAAGTGTAAATTTTACAATAATATTATAAGGTCTTGCGGCTAAGGGCGTAGTTAAGTGTTTTCCTAGATTGTGCTTTATATGCGGCATTTCAAGTAATTTTGAGTCTTATGAAAGTAGAATATGCTTAATTGCACCACAAAAGCAGTATTCGTTACGCTTTTAGCCATACTTATATGATTTACAAGATTGGTCTAAACATGAAGCCGTAGGTAAATTATGGACCGACATTCACGAAATTTCGTGCTTTATAAAACGAATTTGTTTAAATTTATTGACAAATTTTTGTTAGTTTTTGTGGAGTTTTTAGGGTAGGGTACTGTAGTGATTCTGCTGGAATTCACTCCCAAACAGGCTAGAAGATCTAGAAACAATTTGACACCCATATGACTAAATCGGCTTGGAATTAATGAAGGATTCACAATAATATTAAAAAAAAACGATTCCTTCATACACCACTGCTAAAGAAAATTTCTCCTTCCTGCAGAATTTGTTAAACGGTAAAATTGTTTTAGAATTCCTATTTCGTAATGTTGTGCTTTCAGTTCCTAATCGCCCTTTCAGAAATTTTTTTCGACTAAGACTTTAATACTTTCATTCTAATTATGCAAATGAGCCCTGAAGTTGACAATGTATACAAATATTGATTTCTATGATCCTATTGGCATCAAAATAACCTCTTAAGCAGGGATGTGGAGTCGTCCGAAAAAAGTACTAACTCCGACTCCGACTCCAAACGCTGAAATTTTTCAAGTGCAAATCCGACTCCGACTCACGACTCCGACTCCTACTCTAACCGTGATGCGATATGAATGAGACGTAAAATTATTTCTCTTTTGTGTAGAAACATCTTTATTAAACGAATTATGGGAATCCCCGCGTAATGTGCATAAGAAAAACATGAGTGTTATGGTAGGAATTAAAGGCTGGCCGATAAAGATGTTTCTACACAAAAGAGAAATAATTTTACGTCACAATTTTTCTAATACATACTAGTATTTATGCGCTATAGCAACACTTATTCTGTACAATGTTGAAAATATTTCAGCGTTGATGGTTAAAAAATTCTGATATTAAAATTATTGCCAATTCCTGTCATTAACATTTTTTAGCATGAGTAAATTATTTAAAAAATCACACATCTTTTTTCAACTAGATCAATAACTGAGTATAAGTTTTGCTAATGTAATTTAGACTTTTTCCCGCACGTATAAAAAATATACTTAAATAGAAAGTACTTGAATCAACTATTTCTCATAAAATAAATTAACATCTTCTTATTCATATTGATCTGCAAAATATTGCATCGCCAATTTCGAAGAATTTTTATATGGGAAAATATTAGAAATTTTTTTAAATTTTTTATGCCAAAAAATTTTGGAGTCGGAGTCACGCGTTTTTTTGGGTACTGCGACTCCGACTCCGGTACAAAAACCTCAACTCCGACTCTTCAACTCCGACTCCGACTCCACAGCCCTGCTCTTAAGTATCTTAAAATTACTTTAATCTTAAATTGTTTACGGTTTTGTTATATAATAGATACTAGATTTAATTATTTTAAGTGTTATAGCCAGTAAGAAATATTAGTTTCACTGGAGAAATAAGTAAATAAATAAATAAAAAAATTTGGGCGGGAATCCCGGGATCCCGGGAATTTGATATTTATTTCCCGCTTTCCCGGGAATCCAAAAAGTGCGGGAATAAAAAAACTCTAGACGGGAGCGACCGATATAGATCTGTAGAATGTGTATATTCCTCCGGTTGACACCTTACCTTCAGATTCCTTCTGGAGGGTGAAAGCTGAATCGTGATGGGAGATTTGTACACGCACCTCGAAGTCTGTCACTCGAATCTCGGGGATGATCAGAAGGGTACAGTATTGGCGGAACAGACTGACGACTCCACATTTTGCACAGTAAAGGACGAATTGCACCAGATCGCCAAATATTGTCATTTGTGGTGCAGGTCTGATAAAGTATGCGACTTGACAACCCATAGTTTCTATTGGCTTCAGACCACTAATCCATAATTATCAAACTTGACAAGCCGACAGACTTATTGATCTCTGAACGCCGAACCTTTCTGAGTCGGAAAAAAAAACAGATTGGACGGCCTAAAGAGTTAACCAACTCCATGATTTAACAATACCTTCTGACGTGCGCTCCGCAGAAAGAAAGTGACGGAACATCGTCCTCCTAGCAGCCGCAAGCTTTATCCCTGCAGGAGGAATAGCGTTCATAAGACCAAATTTCCCGGCGTCAGCAGCAGTACTTGTAGGTGAACGGAACGAACTTCGCATATCCACCTTGAGTGATCCCCAAATCGGAAACAGGGAATCAGCAAGTTGGTAAACGAATACAGCCAGGAGAAATTGATAAATCATTTGAACATGTGCAACGTTACCTGCGGAGCCAGTATGCTATGGGCAACGGTCAGATTTCTAACGAATCCACAGAAGTGTGACGACAGGGTCCCTATAACCTTCAATGACAACACTATATCGGACCTCAAACGGTGCTCGAACCATTTTGATTGTCAATTTATAGAGCACCTCATCAGCGATAAGGCGAAAAGAAGTTTCGTAAGGAAGGTACACGGTCTCCGAGTCATTGGCACGCCTTTTCAACCTCGCTTTTCCATCGAGCGAAGTTGCACGGGTCATCAGGGCAGCTAAATCATCCAAAGCCCTTGGCCCCGAAGGAATATCCATGCTTATGCTCAAAAAACTAGATAAGCCTCGAGTTGAGTACTTGACAAGCGTTCTCAACCTACCATTGGTGTTCAGATGGCATCAGTAGAACATCTACTTGACGAAGCGAAGATGATGACCGACAAGGAACACAACGAAATGCTTACAAAGCATTTCCTTCTGGGACGTCATCGGAGGGGCATCTGAACTACCAAATGACGGAGTTAGACCCTCACCCGAGACATTTCAGAAGAAATCTTCGCTGGTATGAGAGTGAAGTTCTACAACATCTGGAGTCTGTGAGAGACAGATCCCACCTCATACAGATGAAGATGGCCATAAATAGCCATTGGGAGACTATAGTTTAAGGAAGCAGTCCCCCACCCGATTCAAATGCATAGCGAAACCTTCCACGTCGGAACAGAGTTGTATTGGCACAATTGAGGTTAGGATAAACAGCAGCATCCATGAGTTTAGCCCTGCATATCGAATACGACGTACGGCAACTATTGAACTGCATTGCAAACTAAGCGCCCAGGTAGAACCCAGCAACTGCGCCTTGATCTAGCTGAGTTGGATGAACAGAGCGAGTGAGAGGAAAAATAGAAGATAATTTTATACATACGTGTTTTTCAGGTCGAGCTGCTACAATTTAATTTTAATTATTCGTTAGACCATGAAAAGAACAACGTTTTACTAGTCATTTATAATACGCGAAAGATACAGAAAATTTTGATGTTAACAATCTAAAAAACCTCAAACACAACTTCCATTATAATTTCAGTGGGATATTTGAAAGTCAACTAAATACTAATTCTTTTCAATCAACCCCTTTATAGATGAGTAATTGAAAATGGTTGAAAACTTCTAAAAGCATAGCTAGAGAGAACATTTTTAATGTGGCGAAATGAAGAAGTGAATCAAAAGAATGTGCTCTTTTGTATAGACTCTAAATGAAATAATGGATTGATATGAATTATTTTCAGTATCAAGGTTATTGAAGTAATTTAAGCTGGCCTTCAGAACATCTAAAGTGGACGATTTTTGTCGAAAAATGTATTCAAGACAAGCATTTGCATTAATATTTAAACCTTACGTCATATGTTAAATCATACAAAGTTCAATCAACCATTATACAAAGTAACGAACTAAAAGGAGAGATGTAACGAATACCGATTCCTATACCGATATATCGGCGATACTACAGGTTTGCCGATATATCGGTTACTATCGATACAACGATACTTTTTTTTTGTTTTTTTGAAAAACAATTTAATTTTTAATGCTTATTTTTTGCATAACAACTAAGGAACCAAATAGCCGTTATACACTATCCCACAAAGCATTTTTGAAAATGCTTCCCTGATCTAATTATAGTTTGAAAATGCTCAAAAAACAATAACAACTTTTCATGACAGGTTTGTATTTTTTTTTTTTTTTTTTTTTTTTTTTTCAAAATACTTAGGCCCTAATCATGTACAACGCAGCGCAACGCCACAGAACTAACGCAACGCCAAAGAATAACATTGAAAGCACAAACAATGTCATAAATATTTTGTAATTTTGTTGTTGCTTTCTACAGAAATTCACATTGCGTTTTAAAATTTCAAACGATCCATTGCTTGTGTCGTTGAAAATTTTAAAACGGTACATGAATTTCTGTTGAAAGCAACAACAAATTACAAAATATTTATGACATTGTTTGTGCTTTCAATGTTATTCTTTGGCGTTGCGCTACGTTGTACATGATTAGGGCCTTAAGACTTGTGTGATACTGTAAAGCAGCCATAAGTAACACATTTAAAAGCAGAACATAAAATCAAAAAAGAAAAATAAATTGGGTCTTTTAATATGGTTCACACCACGTGTTTTATGCGTTTGATACTTTCTTGGCCTTTTTTCAAGACTCATGCAAATGTCCACTTAATGCGTTCCATATGTATATGCATTATACGCGTTTGCTGTGTACTTGTCAATACAATTTTACACTGATTCTACTTTTTTGGCAGAAGCTTAAACGTACCAACGAATTTAACGCGTAGTGTGAAAATCCATGTTTAGCCGTTTTGTTTTGCTACTGTTCCAATACTATGAAATGCTCTCTCCCTGCTAAATCTTTTATGTATTTGAAGTACAGGATTAGGGAATATTTTAAAGACAATCGGCTTTAATCGTATCGAAAAACGTTTTACTGAACTACTATGTCTATGCATTCTGAAATTCTTGCAGACCTTCGGAGCACTTGTTAACAAATTATAAGAAAATCCGAGGAGGATAAGCCTCTGTCCATCCTAAGCTGTAGTTCTGCTTAGTAGAGAAGAAGTCGAGATACCTTAAATCTCACATAATTTCTAGAGACGCAGACCCCCTTCGTGCAGAAATACTTAAGTTTTCACATGGCTGCTGTCGCATGTGAGAGACTATTTTCCACTGCATGTTTGGTCCAAACGGACTTGCGACCTCCTCAAAAGTTGAGAATACCTTGTATTTTTAACAAAAATCTTATTAATTTCAATTTTAAATATTTATAATCTTCTCTATAAAAACAATATTTATTTTTTTGTTAATATTACTATAAAATCATATTCGTTGTTTTTTAAATCATAAAGCGTGATCCATTTTGAGGTTCCCTACTTTTTTAAAGAAAAAAACACAGAAAAATTACAATTTAATGGGGAATGTTTATTATCATTTGAAAGAACATTCTTTGGCATTTATTTTTTGAAGATTATGTCTATCAAATGTTGGGCGTTGCTACTTCGCAGATGGTTCATCCGTTGAGTCCAATTTTCGATGACTCGTTCGAGCATTGCGACTGGTATCTTGCGAATGACACGCGTGATGTTTTCCTCCAAGGCCTGAATCGAAGCGGGTTTGTCCGCATAAACTTTAGACTTTACATATCCCCACAGGATGAAGTCTAACGGTGTGATATCACACGATCTTGGTGGCCAATCGACCGGCCCAAAACGTGAAATTATGTGCTCACCGAAGTGTTCTCTCAATAAATCCATTGATTGATGCAATGTGTGGGAAGTGGCGGCGTCTTGCTGAGACCAAATGTCGCCGTGATCACGAGCTTCAATTTCAGGCATCAAATAGTCGGTTATCATGGCACGATAACGGTCGCCATTGACGGTTACGTTCGCACCGGCATAATTTTTAAAGAAATATGGACCGATGATTCCACCGGCCCTGTATGAATTGGCAGTTCTTGAATCTCTTCAGGTTGCTCTTCGTCCCAAATGCGGCAATTTTGTTTGTTTACATACTCATTGAGCCAGAAATGGGCCTCATTGCTAAACAAAATTTGCCTCGAAAACGTCGGATCTTCTTGGAACTTTTCAAGAGCCCATAGAGCGAAGCGATGTCGCTTGGGAAGGTCGAGCGGCTTCAGTTGTTGCACAAGCTGTATTTTGCACGCTTTCAATTTAAGATCTCGACGTAAAATGCGCCAAGTCGTTCCATACGTCTTCGTGTACACTCTCAGCTACGGCCGCTATATTTTCTTCACAGCGTGCTGGACGTGGTCTATTCGGTCGAATGTTATCCAATAATGAAGGCTGGGTCTTAAAATGGGTGATGGTGTTGCGAATAGCCGCTTATGTTGACCATAAGTTGAGCGAAGTGCACGGAACACATTTCTCACAGAACGTGATTTTCGTAATAAAGTTGAACGATTTGTAAACGTTGTTCAGGCGTAAGTCTTTCCATTATGAAATGCCAAACAATACTAAACAAAAATAACATGACAGCATGACACGACTCACACGTGATCTGTCAAAAAAAAACTATTGAAAAAAGTATCTCTACTTAAATCACCCATTATTAATAGCAATTTTAAATACATATTAATAATCTCCTACACTATAATTTTTTATAATAAAAAAATTATTTTTAATATTTTATTCAGGCTTAAGTTCATTAAATTTAAATTGTCATTAAATTATTTTTTTGAAGAAAGGAATTTTGCAACATTAAATGAATTAAAATTTATTGATAATTTTTCATTCTCCTTTCGACCTTTTGGTTCTTCATAAACCAATTAAAGGATTGGTTCTCCTTTCACTGGGCATGAATTCTTTCTTTATACAAATAATTTAATAATATAATATATATTATACCATAATTGTGTTTCAATTCTCCGACAAATATAAAATTGAATGTATTATTGTACAAGTATGTACATATTTCACAGAAACAATTTTTACAGAAAAAAAAATCTTATTTAATCTTGACACCACCATCTAATAAGTGTAGTGTAGTTTGGTGTGGCATGGTGCTGTATAAAATACTCGTTTAATGAAATTTTTCAAAATATTTATTTCGTTCCTCAAACCTCCAATCATAGAAAGATTTTTTATTATGCAGCCAATATAAACTTTTTTTGCTTTTCTCAACTTTTAGAAAAAATTTTAACAATTGCACATTATGCAATAAACAGCAAAATAGAAAATAACAACTTTTAAAAAACAATAAAAATATTTGCCTTGAATAATTTGTCTGGCGTTAATGCAATTTTGACCATTAAGTTTTTGAGACGCAGATAGTTGATTGAAAAACAATATTATGCAGGAAAATTCACATGTATGTCTGGGTTTGGGAGCTCTAATGTTTTAGCACGTTCCTGGAGTGAAATAATATTGGAAATAAAAACCACAGGAATTTTTTTTTATTTACAGATTTGTAAAAATTTAATTGAAGAGTTAAAATGAATTTCATGGTGTGAATTACGGCATACAGCAATTACATGGAAATCGTAATTACATCAGTGAACTGCAAATATTGGATGGTGAAAAACGAAGTTTGATTAAAGGAGCCTTTAAGTTTAGATGCAATAGGAATAAAAAATCGCATTAATCTGTAAAAATGACTATGAGACGGTAGTTTGATTATTATGATGTTACAATATAAAAATAATTTTTTATATTTAAGCATCAGCGGCGTTGCCTGATTTTCACTGCTGGCAACACAACTTTAGTTTAGTTGCCATCCGCATAGGCTGTAGTCTTAGTTCTAGACAGTGATGCAATTTGAGTTGTTTTGTCTTGGGCCAAATTGACGGTTTAATAGGGCCAAAATACCTCTAATAGGGCCAAAAAAAATTTTTATATACATATTTGAGTATTAAGTTTGAATTTAAATAAAACCAATAGTAAAACATTGTAATATAATTCATGTGTTTTTTTTTACTAAGAAAAAAATTTACATTGTTAAAAGTATTTTTTGACGTTTGTGTATTAAGCACTTTTTACCTTGTCAATCGTCTTTGTTTTTTTATATTTACTTAAAAGAATTTTAATAAAAAAAAAAAACAGATTTGCAAATGTGTAAAATTAAGGAATTCTTAGTTTAAAGAGCCAAATAAACTACACAAGCGGTTTGACAACAACAGGAGTACATATATTTATAATAATTATTAATAATTTTTGATTTTCTTACAAACATGCTTTATTAATAATTTTTGATTTTCTTACAAACATGCTTTATATAATTTTTTATATCATACATCAAACCGCTTGTGTAGTTTATTTGGCCCTAAACAAACAAAACAATTTCGTAAATAAAAGTAGAGTGCGAAACAGTGAGAAAATAACATTGAAAAATGTATTAAACGATTTAAAGAAGTGGGTTCTATTTTGACCTGAAAGTGCCAAAATAGATTTCCACAGGGCCATCAAACATTCAAAAGTGCCACATATTCGATCAATTGTGCCACATATTGGATCACTGGTTCTAGATATATAAGTATAAAACGGTAGTCTTAGTATTAGAAATATAAGTACAAGCCGGTAGTCTTAGTATTACACATATAAGTATAAGACGGTAGTCTTAGTATTCGACATATAAGACGGTGGTCTTAGTACTATAGATATAAGTATAAGACGTTAATTTTAGTATTAGCCATATACATAAGTATAAGACGTTAATCTTGGTATTAAACATATAAGTATAAGACGATAATCTAAGTATTAAACATATATATATATATATATAAGCTGTTAGTCTTTGTATAAGACTTAAGTCTAAGTATTACAATTCGCTATAAGTATACAACTTTAGTTTTAATATAAGACTTTAGTCTTAGTATGTATAAGACTGTAGTCTCAGAAGACTTTGGTCTTAGTATGTATATGGCTTTAGTCGTTGTATGTGTAACATTTTAGGCTTAGTATGTATAAGACTTTACTGTTGATATGTAAAAGACTTTAGTCTTAATATGTATAAGACTTTAGCTTTAGTATGTATAAGACTTTGGTCTTAGTCTTAGTATACATAAGTATAAGACGTTAATCTTGATATTAAACATATAAGTATAAGACGATAATCTAAGTATTTAAAATATATATATATATAAGCTGTTAGTCTTTGTATAAGACTTAAGTCTAAGTATTACAATTCGCTCTAAGTATACAACTTTAGTTTTAATATAAGACTTTAGTCTTAGTATGTATAAGACTGTAGTCTCAGTATGTATAAGACTTTGGTATTAGTATGTATATGGCTTTAGTCGTTGTATGTGTAACATTTTAGGCTTAGTATTTATAAGACTTTACTGTTGATATGTAAAAGACTTTAGTCTTAATATGTATAAGACTTTAGCTTTAGTATGTATAAGACTTTGGTCTTAGTCTTAGTATAAGACTTTATTCTTAGTTTAAGCCTCTTATTCGATTAAACGAGCAATATTAAAATTAAAATATCGTTTAATTACTTGTTGGAACAAAATCTTAAGTTTTAGTAAGAATTTAGTGTTAGTATAAGACTTTTGACTGAGTATTAGATATCTAAGTATAATACGATAGTATTATACATATTGTTTTAAGACGAGTCTTAGTATTATACATATAAGTATAAGCCGATAACTGTAGTCTAACATACGGCAGTAATATTATTATAAGACTGTACTTAAAATTTAATAAGGTATTCTGTATATAAAAAGATTGTCTTAGTATTAGACTATATGCTAAAGACGTTGTTCCGAGCAAAAAACAATACATATGTGGAATATAATACGGAGTATAAGACGCTAGTTTGAATATAATGTGGAATTTTAAAAATAAAACTTTTATCTGATTATAAGCTTGTAGAAAAAGAATGTATAATGAGTATATTTGTGGTCTGAGTATAAAAAGTTCGCCTGAGTGTATAGCGATAGAATACAACATAGAATAGTTTGAGTATAGAGCTGTAGCCTGATTAAATCGGTAAATGACAGTCTGAGTAAAGAGAATATGTATATACACAGTATTCTGTAATATATTTAAAAGAAGTAAGAGTAAGTAATTTGATTATTAACCTGCATTGTGAGTATGAGATGGTTATTTGAGTATAAGACAGGATATATACGGTAGACTGAGTATAACTATTGTCTGATTACAAGACATAATAGATTAAAGTTTAAAGCAATGATCTAAGTAATCTTTGTTTAAAAATCAAGAATTAAAATAAGGAGATAGTCTGAATTAAGGACGTGAGCCTGATAAAGAAACCCTAGCCAAAGTATAGGAATATTTTATATATATTCGCCTGTATATAAGTCGCCGAGTAAGAGAGCAATTTAAATAAAAGAGAATAGTCTATAGTTTAAGTATAAGACGGTTATCTGAGTATTAGAGTTTGTTCTTTATTTTAAATAAAATATTTATATTAAAGTTAAATAGTATATTTTCAGCAATAACCTGAATGACAAAATAGGCAATATTTTAAAACCATTTTCAAAAGAAGTTTCAATTTAAAATACAACTGACAACCTGCAACAATCAATTGTTGGTTGTTTTGAATTACGCGCTTAAAGCAAAATTATTTTCTTTTTTTCTGGACGGTATTACTCTAACGATAGGCAAATGCAAATTTAAAGTTAGTTAGTTACAATGGCATAAACTACGCAACAAAATCTAAAACTAAATACAAAATACATTGGAAACCTAGAAAAAAAAATTAAAAATCTAAAGACGTTTCTATAAAAGAAAACAAAATAAATAAAAGTACGAGCATTGAAATTCAAACTAAAATATAAATACTCAACAAACAACTCAATACTCTGGTAGAAAGAAGCGGCAAGAAGCTAGATTTTTTTTTTCTTAAAAGGTATTTTTAGTTTTTATTTAATTTTATTTTTCATAAACAAATCCCCACATGAGACGTGCAGAGATTTTTTAAATTATATTGATAACAGAAATATTGTACAAAAAGATTTTTTTGAAGAGCACGCACCTTCAATGAGGGAAAATATAAAAATACGAAATTCGTGTACATGTTGCCTTTAAATACTAGATAGACAAATATTTGGTTTGATAATCATCTATTAAAGATTTTTAGTTAAATTGTGCAGCAGTTAAATTGAAATTATGACAGTCGATGTCATATAAAATTAATTTTAATGAGCTGTGACAGTAAGTGGAAAAAGAAATAACTTCAATTTCTTGTTAAATTGATGGACGTGAAAATGATCGAAATGAACACTATTTTTTTTTTTTTTTTTTTTTTTTTTTTTTTTTTTGTTAATAACAGTGGAAATGATGATAATTTAAAAAAAATAGCGAAAGTCTAAAAGAAATTTAAGCCATCTAATAAATTTAGGAAACTTTTCAACTCGCGTTAACTAGAATGATTAAAAAAAACTTTAGAAGTTAATGGCTGCCATCTTATTCCTTTCATTACCGATTTTCAGTAAAGGTTGAATTACTATAGGTTAAAAATATCTGGCTACAATAATCCACCCTACTAACATTTTACAAAGTAGAAATGTTTGTTGGACACAGTTATTTTAAATACTATTTTATGGGCTCGTTACTATTACGTATTGACGTGACGTTGCGTTGCGGATGAATCTGGTAAAATTCAAATTATTTATCGGCTTTTACGTTTCAGCTGTTAAAGAATTATGTGTTTGTTTCAGTGTTTTCATGAAGTGGCCATTTGCGCAAATGTACAAACTTGTAAGACTTGTTTCATGAAGCCCCTTTTTAATTTTTGTGGAATTTTAAACAAATAAGGTCAGTTTTAAAGAAACATCAATACAAGAAAATAAAAGTTAATATTTGTGTATATATATATGTGTTCCTCTAACTCCCATTGGAGCATAGGGCGCCAAAAAAAAAGTGAAATTTGTTTTTGAAAATGTCTAAAGAAAGCCAAAAGACTAATTTTCTCATATTAATTCAAGAATTTGTTGTTTGTGATTTGTTAACACTAGAAGTTTTCTTTGTAAACCACAGAAAGCAAAAATATCTGTTTATATAAATGCACAATTCTGTGGTTTTCATGGGTACCGCGTATGTCTTAAAATCAAATTTTTCAAGAGAGCGAAAAAAACATTCCGGATCGAACTATGGGCTAGGTACTGAACTTTTTGACATTGGTCATTACGTACAAAAATCGGAATTGGTCCATATTTTTTCAGAAATTTTAAGAACCATGAGAAAAGCGTTTAAAGTTCAGCAATATGGCATCAACATCTCAAAATTGAAAAAATGGACATACCCATGAAAACCACAGAATTGAGCAGCGCAAGTTTACGAGTCAAAATTGTTTGACCAATTCACGAAGTTTGTGTAAATGTACAATTTTCGACTGTTATTTTCCGAAGACATAAAAATGTACAGTTTGCACAGATTGCGAGACTTTTAAGCGATGTCATGAAACCCCTTTTTATGTTTATTGATAGAGCTGTACTCGACGCAAAGTGGACCATTTTACGAGAAGCGGTCAAAAATCCATAACCTTGGAATGGATTGGAATTTTTTTTTGTTAGCCTTTACTTAAACGAAATTAACTTTTAAACATAAACATCGAAATGAAGGGTTTAAAATACAGTTTTCGTTTTAAGTTAAATTTTTGTATACAAGTGAAGTGTTAAAACATGTTCAAAAAAAGGTTATTTTTTATATAGAGTATTATTTTATCAGTTACTTTTAAATGTTTTTAACTTAATGCCCCTATTACGGTTTACAACTTAACTCTAGTGCAGTTGAAATTTTGCAGTTTTTCTATTAAAGTTTACAACCCTGTTATAGTGCCGTTACAAAAACATTAAAAATTTACAACTCACCGCTAGAAGTTGTTTTAATTTCAACTCAACTGAGTTGTGTTGTAAACCGTAAAAGGGAATAAATCTTATCATAAAATGCCAAACGTTGGCCCTCCTTTGGGAGTAAGGAAAACACGTTCAAAAGCCCCCATAACTGCCAGTCTAGGGTATTCATTCGGTTAACCGTTAATCGTGTTAACCGATTAATTACTACCCGATTAACTGATCGGGTAACAAAACCGATGTAACAAAATTTTTAAAATTCTTTAGTATTATAACATATTTTTCGAGTTCTTAATTATTTTTTTCGTCTCATATACAAGAGGTATGTGTTTAGAAAATATTTTTTTATACAAACAAAGAAGTTGTTCAGTGATCTACATTTTAAATAAGTGTTTGCTCTCAACAGCTTTTTGTTGAACGTACTTTTTATATGTATGTGTTTAGTTATTTGTTTCCTCTCATATCTTCTCATATCAATAGTATAACGGAATTAACCGAAACAATTAGAAGTGTTAAAAATCTAAAAAAAATTAAAGAGGGACTCGAATGGCATATTGGAAGATTTTATATGCTTAGAGAAATTCAGGAAAAGAACTGAGAAATAAGATATTCTGTGTTATTGGTTGCTTTCGATTTCTCCAACATCTACGATAAGTGAAAGAATTTTTTCCAAGTCAAGTTTTATCAAAACTAAAGAAAGAAAAAATCCTAAGCATTCAAACAAATTTTGGTTGTTAACGAACAGCGGATTATCAGGATATATGGTTATGTAATTATATTAACAGCAACAAAATATATTTTAAAAAAATTTGCATAAGTGTATTTTCCTGTTGTGAATATAACTAAATAACCTTATAACCAGCCTTCTGTGTACAACCAATTAATTTTTTTTTCTAAAAGATTAGTTTTTAAGGTCTCCTTAAGCTATTGAAATAACCAATAAAATTATCTTATAGTTTATTTTTTAATTAATACATAATATTTATGTATTAATTAAAAAAATATGTATTAAATATTTTTAAGTTATTTTTTGTTTGCTCGTTTGAGTTCAAGAATTGTTATATATGAATTGTTATGTTATTGTTTTTTTTTTTTTTTTACTAATAAACTCCAAATGGGTAATTCCATGTCAAATCGACCAAGAGTGGGACCCGACCTCCTTCGATTTGAATGAAATTTGGTGTGAAGGTTCCTTTCATCCTATAAGGAATATATACTAACGAAAAAAAATTTTAAAATTTTTTTTGAAGATGAAGCTTTTATTTTAATATATTCATTCGAAATAGGAATGGCTGCATGATACAATCGGTAGGAGTAGAGCCAAAGAAAAATCGACTTCGCTAAAATAATGTATAAAACTCATTTAATTTCTTGGTGACGAAACGTGACAAAAAGTGTACTTTTCTTTGAAGGTGCCCACATTGAGCTCCAACAAAAAATGCAACAAATAAACATCAAAAACTTTTTCAATGTCGTTACTTTTTTTTAACACCTAAAATCACACAAATCAGGTTTAAAAAATACTTATTTCTCAAAATTACAATATTAAAATTTTATTTTAGTATTATTTTTTACAGGTTGCAGAAGAAAAAAATCATATCTTAAAAAAAACACCTCCTTTAAAATTGCAGAATTTTTAAAGAACAGTTTGAGGAATCACATAAAAAAAAACCAGCAAAAAAAAAATTATTTTTTTTTGACTTAGTCCATTTTTAAAATTTAATATTTTGTAGATATTCCATTTTTTTAAAAAAATTTTTTTTAATATATTGGTTGTAGCCCCAAGTATTCTCTTTAAAATGACATACAAATCTTCTTCGTATGTGCAGTAGTTTTTGAGGTATTGAAAAAATTAACTCAACACATTCGGCTAATTCGGCGAAATTATGACATTTTGAATATGACGTAACTTTTGCCAAAAAATTAAAAAAATTTTTTTTTCGTTAATATATGTTCCTTATAGGATGAAAGGAACCTTCACACCAAATTTCATTCAAATCGAAGGGGGTCGGGTCCCACTCTTGGTCGATTTGACATGGAATTACCCAAATAATAAATAATTTATGCATTTTTATTTGTTAACATTAGTTAATTTGTAAAAAAAACTGTATTAATCGGTTAATCGATCAATTACAAAATGAACCGATTATTAACCGATTAAACCAAAACTTCGAGTAATTAATCGAGCGATTAAAGCAAAAGCCCGTTTTAATGAATACCCTACCCCAGTCAGCCCTAGAGAGGTAAACGGCAGGATCGATCCTACTTTTTTCATCCCCAGCATTTGTTTCTAACATCAGGTTGGTATGTTGAAGAAAAAGTCCTATGACTGCCTAGGAGTGCCTCTTGTCAGGTAAAATGTATGGCCGACCTCCATTAGTTTTTTGCCCTACACATTTTCTCGAGCAGACTTACCCCGTATCACCACCACTTAGGGGTGTTCCTATACAAATATAGCGGTTAAACAAAATTTCTAAGTTTGGCCCATGCAGCGCTAATAATGCCCCTAGTGGGTCAAACGTTTCTAATTTGCCAACCCCCTATCTCCATTTCTTAAAGGGGCCACCATACAAAATGTAAATTTTTTTCTGGAAAACTTTTGCATTCCTATATTAAGCACATAATATTTGACCATGGGTCAGAAAAATTGTGGTTCACACAGGCGAAACCTGGCTGATATATAATGGGGGTATAGGATTGTTGGGCTACAAAAAGGTCCAAGTTTTCTTTGACTACTTTTGACGGAAAGGAGTTATACTCTATTAAGTAGAAGATTTTCGGGCAATTTAGATATTAAAAAAAATTTTAACAATTATTTTAGCATTAAAAGAAAAATTATTAAATTTCTCCAATCACCAAATTTATTCCAAATTCATAATATCAAGCAAACAAGTTGTTCATTTTGCACCTATTACCAAAATGATTATATTATATTACTAAAAAGTTTAAAAAATAGTTTCAATAAATACTAGTATTGTGGTTATTTTGTTGAACTGTTAATGGTTTTTAATCCAAATTTAGATATTTTTTTAATTAGGCTTAAGTTCATTGAATTTAATTTTCATTAAATTATTTTTATGAAGACAGGAATTTAACAACATGAAATCAATTAAAATTTTTTTATTGATAATTTTTCATTCTTGATTGCGCTGAGATTTGAACCCAGGCTTTCACGGACAGGTTGCCCATACTAGTTTCGATTGTAACCACACAATCTCGTTAGTGGGGTTTGCCGTTTTACTCACTTGTTACCAGCTAAGGCACGAGCTATGTTTACATTTGTCCTTCAAGTTGTGCTGAAAAAGATCAACAAGAAAAAAGAAAGACAAAAAACATGAAAAACAAAAAAATGTACTTTGGATTTCAAGAAGAATTCTTGACAAAAGGTACGGAAAAAAACAGAAGTTAGGAAGAATATGTAAATCAATTAAAATAGATAATCATTCATTCAAAAAGCAAATTTCGATCTACCAATGTGAAATACCATTTGGTTTAAGGATTGATGTTTGACTATTGACGTCGACCGGCCTCAATAGCCGAGTGAGTAAAACGGCAAACCCCACTGACGAGATCGTGTGGTTACAATCGAAACTAGTATGGGCAACCTGTCCGTGAAAGCCTGGGTTCAAATCTCAGCGCAGTCAAGAATGAAAAATTATCAATAAAAAAAATTTTAATTGATTTCATGTTGTTAAATTCCTGTCTTCATAAAAATAATTTAATGAAAATTAAATTCAATGAACTTAAGCCTAATTAAAAAATATCTAAATTTGGATTAAGTTTCAATAAATGATATTTTTAATTTTAATTAAAAAAGTGATCAAAAAACTTTGCCATTTCAAACAATGTGTTAATTTATTTAAATAAATCTTGACTTTTCCCAACAACAATTCTACATGTTTAAATTATTTTATTTTAAACGAAAAAAGTCAATTAAGATTTTTTATTATTTATTTAAAATTTTAATTGAAAATTTATTTCAGAACAACTAAAATGTTAATTAAATCAATATTAAATTTTTAATTTTCTTTCCACTAAAAAATAATTGATTCAATTATCACATTAATTAAATTTAAATACTTTTTAAACAATTTTTTTAATTGATAAAACACTTTTTTCTGTGCTTACAGCTTATAAGTTACATAATTATACAAAATTTTTTTGCTTTAAAATCTCTTAAAACAAAAAAAAATAACTTTTAAAAATTTTAATTTGCTAAGAAGTTTTTAATTTTAGCAAATTACTGAGAAATGCAATCAGCCTGTTCGCTGTGATATAATTTAAATAAAGCTGTAATTTTTTAACTCACGAGGTTCACTGGTATTTACTTTCAAATGAGTGACAGACGGTAACCATAAAAAAATTCGTTTTTGCCGCCTTCTCAAAATATGGTCCACAGTGCAACGGATTTTTCGATAATTTTACAAAACGCACAAAAACCAAAAACTTAATGACTGGAAAGTTTTTTTTTAATTATCGTTTTCAATTTTGATAAATTTTCTGTTTTCGTTTTGACACTACTCAGCACCAGATGACATGTATTTTTAGCAACTTGCGAGTCCGCAACATTTGCGCATGAGTAACGATACCTTTACTCTACTAGCTCTCATTAGTCCCCTAAATGCTTACATATATGTATGAATATCTCTAGTAGGGTTAAAAGCAAGTTTATTTATTTAGCACGTTTTACAATTAAAATATTTTCATTAATAACTTAAAGTTGGGTGCGTCGCAAAAGCCATAAAATAAAATGAAAGGTTTAAATACGGAACGTGTCGTTCAAGACATTTTTGTGCGTGTGTAAAACTTTTTTAATAATGATTTTTTTTACATAAAAGTAAAGTTGTTAAAAAGGGTGTTGACACGTACTTTGCAGCCTTAGACAATGTAGTTTTAATTGAAAAATTCATTGGTTTAAAAAAAGGTTCGAAAATAAGTCCGATTTTAAGAAGTGCCTTTTAAGTTACCTTTAACCAGATTCAGATTTCAAAATTATTTAGACAGACTAATTGGTAAATAAAGTGATTATTGCCTTTTATTTGAAATCTTTAATGATATAAGTCGCTTTAAAAGGAAATCCAATGTGATCAGTAAAAACCTAGAGATCTGTTTGGTTGTGTGTCGTTTCTAGTCTCAAACGTATATCAGTTTGTTTACTTGAAAAAAATGTTTGGAGAATTGTTGCAAGGTGTTTTTTCAGGGGTTCTTACCAAAATCCTGTTGTAAAAAAAATTTCATTTTTTTTCGTATTTTGTTTTTTAGGTTGAATTAAAAAAATATAAAAAACTAAAAAAACAAAAACATATTCACCCCGGTGCCTAATCACCACGATGGCACCGGAACAGTATTTGTATTTTCTTAGTCGATACTGACAATAATCGATTACTATTGACAGTCACTTGATATTTCCTCAGGCGCTAAGGAAATTTTAAAGAGAATGTAAACATATTTATTAAATACGTTTAAAATAAAAAATGGAAACTTAAAAGAAGAAATGGGTACAAATTTTATTAGTAAATAAAACGCGAAAATTGCAAAAAATCGGAAAAGTTTGCTAAAGCCTAGTACTCTGTTCGAATTTGTGAAAAATGTTAAGCAACTTCTATTATTTCATGCGAAAAATTTAACATCTATCAATGTTACCTATCTCGAGAGTTTGCACAATTTGACGTTTTTAATCTTTCAAAGAATGCGACATTGTTTTGCATATGTAAACAAAATCCACATGTATTTTACTAAAAAGTATTTTTTTTAAATTAAAAATTAAGTAAAAATTAAAGTAAATATTGATGAAAAACTGTTACCGGTTGTGTTATTTATGTTTTTCAGTTCTCATTTTAATATTAAGTTTAAACTTTTTTCATTTGTTTAAAATTCCAGGTGAAATAAGTGCAGCTTATATTATTTCGCAGTTGTAAAAAAAATGTTGACAGAAACATTTCGCAACTCTTTCACAAATTAAACAGAGTACAACTCTATCAACATTTTTCCATAGAAAATCCGCACAAGTTTTTTTTCATATGAGTTTTGACAGCATTTCACGTGAAATGTTGAACAGAGTACTACTAGGCTTAAAATAGCGAAAATTCGGGAAAATTTTTAGTATTTCAAACAAGCCATAGGAATGGCAAAAATTCGGTAAAAATTGCTAAATTAGTGGAAATTCGCAAAAACTTGCTAGCAAAGTCTGATATTTATTATATGTAGCTGATTTACACTATCACACAAGTCTTACGTATTTTGAAAAAATTACTCTTACAAACCTGTCATGATAAGTTGTTATTATGTTTTGAAAATTTTCAAACAATAATTAGATCAGGGAAGGGTTTTTAAAAAAATACTTAAGACTTTGAGAGATAGCGTATAACGGCCTTTAATAACACTTTGCTAGTTGAAAAAAGCGGGGCACCCGGCGGGTTAATCTTATAAGAGTACGCTGAATCCAGTGATGCTAACCTTTGCTTTAGGAAAGCTCTTGTTTTTGAGAGAGGCCATTATAACGAAAATGGAGGAGGTCGCACAACATATATTCGCGTAATTCAAAATCGGTTTAATTTATTGAATAAACTAAAAAAATAAAGTAACCTTTAAGTAAGGCTAAACTTTTTTCTAATCTAATTCCTATGCTGAATTCAGGGTATACCAAGTTATCGTTGGTATAAGTTGGTTGTCGTATAAACAGCTATTTGCGGGGAATTCCAATAAAATTTGATAAGATGATTAGGGTTCCAATAAAATATTTTTGGTCCTAATTTAATCTAATACCAACATAATAGGATGGTTAATGGGTACAAAGTCTCTATTCTGAAATTTTATTGAAACATTATATTAAATTCCACCATATTTGAAGTTTCAAGGGAGGTAAACATTTTATTGTTAAATAAACACAAAATTTTCTTTATCGTGAAAAAAATTATGATAAAAACAACAATAGTTTGTTTGTAGCCATTGCGGGGACATAATATGTTTTTTTAATTATTATCGATTAATCACGACCCTTAAAATCTAATATTAAAAAAAAATATTAGTCTAGTGATTATTTTACTGAACTGTTTATGGTTTTTAATCCAAGTTTTTTATATTTAAATCAGGCTTAAGTTCATCAAATTTAATTTTCATTTAATCATTTTTCATGAAGAAAGGAATTTACGATATGAAATGAATTACAATTAGTTGATAATTTTTCGTTGACTGAAGCTGGAATTGAACCCACTATCTCTTCAGAAATCTTTGCCGTTTAACACACACCACCATTGACGACGGCTGGCAGTCAATAGTCAAACATCAATCTTTAAACCAAATTGTATTTTTTCTGGTGGATCGAAATTTGTTGTTGTGGATCATTATCTTTTTTCAATTGATTTACATGTTTTTCCTTTCATTTTTTTTCATACTTTTGTCAAGAATTCTTCTTGGAGTCCAAAGTACCACAAATCTAAATATTTTTAAACATTTAGGGCATAAATTCTATGTTTACATTTGTCCTTCAAGTTGTACTGAAAAGGTCAACAAAAAAAAGACAAACAAGAAAAACATAAAAAACAAAAAATGTACTTTGGCCTTCAAAAAAGAATTCTTGACAAATAGTATGAAAAAACGGAAGTAAAGGAAAAAACATGTCAATAAATTGAAAAGGATAATCATTCACAACAACAAATTTCGATCCACTAAGAAAAATACAATTTGGTTTAAAGATTGATGTTTGACAATTGACTGCCAGACCGTCGTCAATGGTGGTGTGTGTTAAACGGCAAAGATTTCTGAAGAGATAACATGGTTACTATCGAAACATGTCAAGTCAATTTGTCCGTAGGTTCAATCCCAGCTTCAGTTAAGAATGAAAAATTATCAATAAATTTTAATTAATTTCTTATTGTAAATTCTTTTCTTCATTAAAAATAATTTAATGAAAATTAAATTTGATGAACTTAAGCCCGTTTTTATTATTTATACAACATCAATTTGTCTATATTACTGCAATACAAAAATTGCTAATACAAATTTAACACTTTCCTTGAAATTCTTTAAATGGTTGTGATGTAAATTTTAACCTGGTTTCTGACAAAATAAAACAAAAAATATATTAAAAACAAGTAAGAGCGCTATATTCGGCGCTATATTTGCTAAATCTTTTGAACCCTTTACCCATTGCAGCTCTTGTAAAATCGGAGTGTACAATTTTACGCAAAAAGGTTCTGTTAGTCATATTTGAAGCTCAAAAATTAGATTTGGTTAACAGCTTTAAAAGATTTTTGCTAAAGTCTTACTCAGATATTTTTTCTAGTGAAAAAATCCACTTTCTATTCAATCGAAGACGAAATGGATTTTAGAACAAATTATTATTTCCGGAGAAAATTTGTATGGGTGGTAAATAATATAATGGACCTATTTTACACATTGTAAAAACTAAATAATTAATATAAAGAGAAACCCCCATTTTCATAAAAAATAATTTTGATTAATAAAAGGTTTATTAAACAAATTTTCATAGGAAATTCGTTCCATAAGCCTGCTATAAATCTAAAATATTTTTTATGAATATGGGGGTAAATATTTGAGCAAAATTTAAACTTTAAAGCTCTACTTTTGTGATCGAATAACAATTTCGAACGTAAACATTCGTATAGAAATTCTATTGAAAATATGTCTAAAACTCATTGTTTTTCATACACATTTTGTATGCGTTTGAAATTGTTGAAAAGGCAATAGTCTAAAACCGTTATTTCGGAGAGACCACTTGTTTGTAGACTTGGTGAAATAATAAGTCGATTCGGCTTATTTTCATTAAAAAAGGTGGACAGTTGTATGAGGGCTTTGTAAAATAGTAGACAGATTTGGTTAATTTTTATTTTGTGCATCTTTTGTTACCTAATTTCATTATTTAGGAAGTAAAACTGGGGTTATTTCGGAAATTTATAAACCGTTGTCGGCATTTTTTACTATCAATTGTTACTAATCTAATTAAATGTCACAGTCCTGTATCTGAATTTAAAGAGCAGTCTCTTTAAGACTATATGTAATAAAAATATAAGACAACCTAGGTCTTATATATCGTTGCCAGACGGCCTGGGTTGTCCAGGTTTTTTGGGTCTTGTCCAGTTACCAAATTAAATGCAGTTTGTCCCGTTAAAAAAAATTCTTTACTTTGAAAAAAAAAAAATATTTTATTAAATATATGTATGCAAAATCTATATTGATATATTGATTTCGTTTGTTTTTTCCATACCAATTAGCAGCACTTTTTGTGAAAGTACTTTAAGTCTGGGTTTTTGAGAACTCTGTAAAAGTTGGTTTAGTTAATCTTAAAAGAGATTTGTGCCGCCATTACCAAGTGTGTATAAAAAATGTTGATGGAACAGCCGAATCAATCCGAGTTTCAAATAATATATACTCCCAAGAAAGGAATATTATTAATGTCTACAAAATTTTAATAAGGCATAGTGTTCCAACAGAATTGTGTCTTCACCTTCAGACAAAAATCCTTAAGCCCATAATTAAAACGTTGGCAGTAAATTTATATTTTCTCTAATTTTATTGTTTTAATTTCCTTTTTTATCTTTTGTTTTTAATATTCTGTTGACAAAATTTATGAGATTTAATGAAATTATGATAGCAGTGTTGCGAGAATAAGTGTCTACATGTAAAGAGCATTAGAAAAAACGTTGTCAAAATAAAGGCTTCATAAACGCAATATTGCAATGCAACATTAAAAGGAATAGCTTTAAGAAATTTACAACTCTTCTGTAGATAAGGCCTTGAGGGCATTATTGCATGGTACCTGTATTTACTGCAAAATGGTTGCGAAATTTGTGCATTGTTTTTATTTGTGAAGCCTTGTCAACGCATTTGTTTTTAGTGATGCTTTGCAATACTGCGTTTATGAAATCAACCAAAATAGATTTTATTTTACGGATTTCTACGACAATTTTTTTTTTATTTTGTGTTCAAAAAGAACTGCGTCGAGACCATATTTTACATACAAATTTGAAAAAAAAAAAATTTTGTTGCCAGGTTATATTTTTCTTCTCCACAAAAAAAAATTTAATAACCCCCAAATTTAACGTATTTTGACAAAATTCATGGTTCGCTCTCTGAATCTAGATTACTGTTGATACGATTTATTTTTAGTTCATTTTTCATTGTTACATTTCTTTTTTTTTTTTTTTTTGCATACAAACTTATAATTTGCGCGTTTTTTTTTAAAGTGTGAAAACAGATTAAAAAAAATGTAAGTAAAAGTAAAAAATATTTACATGCATACATATATACATTAGAGCGACTCAAAAAAAAAGACATTTTGTTACCCCTCTGAAAAAAAAGGTTGATATGTTTTATGCTGATTCCCAAAATATTTTGGTTCTAGCGTTGACCATCCGTGAGCTGGACCATTTTTAAAAAAGGTCTTTTTTTCAGTTTTTCGAATTTTTTTGAACTTTGCTCCAAGACGACAAAAATAAAATTTATTATCATCGCAAAGAGTTTTTGAAGCAGCATCCAATGGTATATAAAACTTGACCACTTCCGACCTACTTATTGAGATATTTAACTAAATGCATATTTTCGTTTCGGGTGTCTATACAAATTCTTTTTGATTTTTTCTAAACAAGTTTTTAAATTATTTTATTTAACATGATTTTTATTTCGTTTTTTCTGTTTTGATTTTCTATTAACACTAGTTCAGATAAACTTGCGATAATTTGTTAAATATATTAGAGACAGGCCTGCCATATTTGCCGATTTGTTGCCTTAATATTAGCAAAGTGCCGATTTGCCCCAATAATGCCGATTTTTTTAATAACCACTTAAACCACGTTAACTTTGCTTGTTAACGTGTAATTTATTAATTTTGGGCAACTTTGGAGCACTTGTCATAACCTATACAACCAAACGGAAAGTCTTTTTTGAACTGTATTAATAAATTTTACAAAAAACGACTAAAAAATTAAATTTACTTAGCGGAATTTATGAGCACAAAGAGTTTTTTGAACTTTTATGATTATTATTTGAGCTTATTGGCTAATGAGTTACTATTAAAATTAGAATTCAACAAAAGCGAAATTTACCAAACTAGTAACCCAGCTAGCATTTACAGTCGTCTAGAAGTCTGGGAATCTCATGAAGAGTGTTTCTGATCGTCGACGAGCTCATTTTTTAATTGTAGACGATTCCAGGGACGGGTGAAACTGTTGCACATGCTGATTCGTATGAGAGATTCTTCCATAACACAGCGAAAGACGCTTATATTAATCATAAAGAGAATCGTTTATGATGTATGTAGAGATTATCTAACGAGTCTTTCAAAAAGCATGCCAAGAGTCGTATGAGAGTTTTGAAGGGATTATTTTACAACTCGTGAATTGCTCAGCCGTATAACTGAGCTACATAAATAAGGGAATGAAGCGTATTTTTCATGTAAAAACTTCTAATTTCCATACAATTTATATCAAACAAACCTTAAGGTCGCGAAATCAACACCATCCTGTCGGAAAATCTTATTTTACAGATCCTTACGTCGGTTTGTTTTATCGAAATTGTATTGGCAATGCAATTTTCATATTTCAAAAACGCTCTTATTTAGGTAGCTCAGTAATTGTTATATGAATCTTACAGAGAGTCGCAAAAGGTTCATTACAAGATTAAAAAACGAGCGTGTCAAAAATGTATAAAAAAGTAATAAATAAAAAAATGTAGATGTTTTTATTTTTGTTACTTGTCAGATAATCATCACAAGATTCTTTTAGGAGTTGTAAATTAAACATAATCATCTAACAAACAGCCAATGCTAGCTGGGTAACTGTATTAATCTGTATATAGAACTAGAAAATCTAATATTAAAACGTTTGGATTTTGAACAAAAATCTTATTAATCTTTAAATATGATAACCCTAGCAAAATTATAAAACAGTAAAATATTTCTTTAATGGAAATTCTGAAAGAGTTCCCCAGCTTTATTTCGGAAAAATAAAAACAAATGTTAGACTCTGAATTTAGAGAGTTAAAATTTTTAAGAAGATTTAGAAGGAGTTGAAGTATATTTACAAACTTTTTTAACAAAAAATTTCAGTATTAAAACGTGCTGTCAAAGTTTGTACAACAAATTATGGTCCTTCCACATTCTTTTCTAAATGTGGGCAGAACTTGTAGCCAAGTGAACCTTAATAAAACCAAATTTCGATGTTCCCTGGAAAATGAATCCTTGCAAGGAATTCTTTTTTCTAAACATTGCTAACAGTTTAATAATGCAAGCTGTTTTGATGTTGATATTTAAATGGATTTAATTAAACTATTAAACTCATATATGCATATATAAAATATTTGTTAAAATAAAATGTTGAAAAAAATTTTGCAACTATAAAAACAATTTTAACGTTATGTACAAAATTTTTTTAAATTAACTACAATTTATTTATAAAAATATTCTTTTTTATTAATTTTTATGTTTTTATATGGTTTATATGTAAGTAAACGCTGAGTTATTCTGTTTTGTAATTTTTTGTGTTAATAAAAATATGTTTTATTGTTCATAAAATGGATTTTATTATTTTTTTTTTAATTGAAATGCCGATTATGCCGATTTTTTTTTTGCAAATATGCTGATTTTTTATCAAAATTATCTGACAACCCTGATTAGAGATGATAACAGTTTTTTTCCTATTTCGTAGTGAGATACAGAATAAAACAAGATGGTTCGCTCTAAAAATGTTGTATGGCGAAAAACATGTTGGTTTAATCAAGAATCGGGGGTGAACGGTGAATAAGAGAGCAAACCTCGATATTTGCTATCCGTGTTAGTTGATTTCAACATACATACGGGCAGGCGTACATCGTTTTATCAATTTCTCTACTCTGAAGAATCAAGAATATATACACTTCAGAAATGACAAACGGAATGATAAACTTATTTACATGTACATTCCTTTTCACCTTTGGTGAAGGGTATAAAAACGAATTATTTTTCTCAAAGTTGACTTGTTTTTTGTTTTTTTTTTAATGTTACCTATAATTAAATATTTTTTAAAGACTTGTTGTAGGTTTTTGTTTTTGTTTTTTTTTTTTTTTTTTTTTTTTGCATAAATAATTGTAATCTAAACATGTAAATGCAGTCGGAAATGGTTAAAACAAAAGTGTTACATACGTTGCTAACCACTCCTTATGAATTTGCATAAAATGCAACTCTGTTTTGAAAAACGCAGTTGGAAATTAAAAAAAAAAAATAAAAGCAGTTGTTAATTTCTAAAAAATAAAGGTTAATGAGCCAGTATATAAGAACATACTAAAGTAAATAAGGAGTAAAATTTGTTTCTAGATTCTTGTCACGTGGAAGTTAAAGTCTTATTAATGTGAGACTTCTCTGCCCAAACGCAAAGAAAACATATTTTGCCATATGGTCACCACTACAAAACGATATTATTGTTACAGCACTATTACCCAGCGGGAATACTCAGAAGAACTTCTTACTTCAGACCTTATAAAAGGTCTGATTAAAAATTGTTGGGCTCAATTATAAAAAAAAATGGGGGTAACACAACCGATTCCTTTTGTTTAAAATCCCGCAGGAAAAAAAGCTACAGCATGAACTGAAACCGGAAGATAAACGCCGATTTTGAAAGTCTTAATTTGCTTTGGTTTATCAAAAAGAAAGTTTTTTTGCTGTGGATTGTAACTCAGCCGGCACATTTCAAAAGTTAACAACATCAAGGCAAAATCTTTATTGCGCTTAGATTACTGCTTTGTAGTGTTGGGATCAGAAACCTGATCAAACTGTCAACACTATTTAGAGAGTCGACAGTAACGGAACAATATTTGTATTTTCTCAGTCGTTATTACCAAAGATCGTTTACTGTTGATAGTCACGTGATATTTTCTACGCCGCTTTTTAGTCGACGTTAAATATAATTGACTCGGTTTTAGTCGACAGGAAATTAGAAACAAAATGTATTTATTAAATACGTTTAAAATGAAATAATGCAATATAAGAAGAACTTATGGATACAAATTTGATTAATAATTCAATAAAATTATATTTAACATAAAATACATTTTGGACTTGGGACAAATGCCCACTATGAAGTAACTCTTAAAAACATAAGGCCATCAGGATGTGTACTTCACTTTCAGTTGATTTTTTCAATTTTTGTTTAACAAAAACACAATTTTAAATTATTTTTTTTATATTAATATATTAAAGAAACAAACACTTAACGTCAGAATAAATAATTAGAAATGGGATTTTCTGTTTGAAAGATTTTCGATAAGTAGTCGATATCGACCCAACATTCTTAGAAAATACCAAATTAACGTCGAAGTGATGTAGTCGTCGACTTGATGTGACAACATCTTAAAATTTAGGACGAAATCGAATTATATATATAAAAAGGGTGAATAAACGAGAAACAACTATTTCTAAATAGAGATATATTTAATAATTATATAACCTTGCAACAGTATTTTAGATGTTTTCAGAACTTGGAGAACTGGAACAGAAATGTAGCGCTTTCTCAAGAGCGCGAAATAATTGTTTTCATCAAAAATCATCATAATTGAGAAAGACCATTTCTACCATTTGGCTACGTAAATGATCAAAATTATCGGTTCTGGGGCACGGAAAATCAGCGGATAAAACACGAAGTGCCATTACACCCGCTCAAACTATCTGTAAGATGTGGTGTTTACAATGGAAACCTTATTTTTCGAAAATAACGCGCACCAAACGACTATTAAGAACGGCGCTCTACCGGACAACTACTTAAGTGGACGAATTGGGACTGGAGATCATGTGGTTTCAAACGAAATTCTGAGGGCTGCACTTCCGGATCGCATAATCTCTCGTTTCGGCCGGCAATATCGCACGATTTAATCGTTCTAGAATAATTTTATTGTGGTTCCCAGTCCATACAAACAAGCCTCAAGCTTTTCAACTCTTCAAAGAGAATATCCGTCAATATTAAGGAAATATATCGCACGGTGTTCTGGCAAGAGTAAAGGAAAATGGCATAAACCATACGTATCAATTTTGGCGGCTTCCATTTGGCCGATATCATTGTTTATACTTAATGGAAAAAATCCAATAGCAAAACTAAAGTTTTTCATTTATTAAATAAATGTCAATCAAAGATCATCGGGTAACAACTTTTGCGCCACCTTGTATAAAAAGTTTATGCACGAGTTTTTACATTTTTAAAAAATTTCAGTTATTTTGCAACAAATACAATTCAATTTAAATGGGAATTTCGACCGATATCGAATGCCGTAATTTGGCCTTCAATGTTTGTAATGAATTGTCAGAGAATATACAATTCTCGTCAAGCTTTTTGGGTTCTAAAAAATAGCATGTGTGTGAAGATAAATTCGAATTTAACTAGCAAAGACGCAAACCATATTTTTTAACATCGCTCATTTTGCAGTTAACAGAGCAATGTTAAGCACTTAACAGTCATATTTATATACTACGGAGACAAATAATCATGATTTGAATGACCATTTTGGACAAATATGGAGTTGCACACATATAACACCATATAGAAATGGTAGTCCAGAGGGTCCTAAATACGATTCCAAAAGTCACTTTTCTGAAATAATTTTGGAATTTCAGAAAATTAATTTTGAAAAAAGTCTTATTATTTTGAAATTTCTGGAGAAGATCAATGACCATTTTGGACAAATATGGAGTTGCACACATATAACACCATATAGAAATGGTAGTCCAGAGGGTCCTAAATACGATTCCAAAAGTCACTTTTCTGAAATAATTTTGGAATTTCAGAAAATTAATTTTGAAAAAAGTCTTATTATTTTGAAATTTCTGGAGAAGATCAATGACCATTTTGGACAAATATGGAGTTGCACACATATAACACCATATAGAAATGGTAGTCCAGAGGGTCCTAAATACGATTCCAAAAGTCACTTTTCTGAAATAATTTTGGAATTTCAGAAAATTAATTTTGAAAAAAGTCTTATTATTTTGAAATTTCTGGAGAAGATCAATGACCATTTTGGACAAATATGGAGTTGCACACATATAACACCATATAGAAATGGTAGTCCAGAGGGTCCTAAATACGATTCCAAAAGTCACTTTTCTGAAATAATTTTGGAATTTCAGAAAATTAATTTTGAAAAAAAGTCTTATTATTTTGAAATTTCTGGAGAAGATCAATGACCATTTTGGACAAATATGGAGTTGCACACATATAACACCATATAGAAATGGTAGTCCAGAGGGTCCTAAATACGATTCCAAAAGTCACATTTCTGAAATAATTTTGGAATTTCAGAAAATTAATTTTGAAAAAAGTCTTATTATTTTGAAATTTCTGGAGAAGATCAATGACCATTTTGGACAAATATGGAGTTGCACACATATAACACCATATAGAAATGGTAGTCCAGAGGGTCCTAAATACGATTCCAAAAGTCACTTTTCTGAAATAATTTTGGAATTTCAGAAAATTAATTTTGAAAAAAGTCTTATTATTTTGAAATTTCTGGAGAAGATCAATGATCATTTTGGACAAATATGGAGTTGCACACATATAACACCATATAGAAATGGTAGTCCAGAGGGTCCTAAATACGATTCCAAAAGTCACATTTCTGAAATAATTTTGGAATTTCAGAAAATTAATTTTGAAAAAAGTCTTATTATTTTGAAATTTCTGGAGAAGATCAATGACCATTTTATACAAATATGGAGTTGCACACATATAACACCATATAGAAATGGTAGTCCAGAGGGTCCTAAATACGATTCCAAAAGTCACTTTTCTGAAATAATTTTGGAATTTCAGAAAATTAATTTTGAAAAAAGTCTTATTATTTTGAAATTTCTGGAGAAGATCAATGACCATTTTGGACAAATATGGAGTTGCACACATATAACACCATATAGAAATGGTAGTCCAGAGGGTCCTAAATACGATTCCAAAAGTCACATTTCTGAAATAATTTTGGAATTTCAGAAAATTAATTTTGAAAAAAGTCTTATTATTTTGAAATTTCTGGAGAAGATCAATGACCATTTTGGACAAATATGGAGTTGCACACATATAACACCATATAGAAATGGTAGTCCAGAGGGTCCTAAATACGATTCCAAAAGTCACTTTTCTGAAATAATTTTGGAATTTCAGAAAATTCATTTTGAAAAAAGTCTTATTATTTTGAAATTTCTGGAGAAGATCAATGACCATTTTGGAAAAATATGGAGTTGCACACATATAACACCATATAGAAATGGTAGTCCAGAGGGTCCTAAATACGATTCCAAAAGTCACATTTCTGAAATAATTTTGGAATTTCAGAAAATTAATTTTGAAAAAAGTCTTATTATTTTGAAATTTCTGGAGAAGATCAATGACCATTTTGGACAAATATGGAGTTGCACACATATAACACCATATAGAGATGGTAGTCCAGAGGGTCCTAAATACGATTCCAAAAGTCACATTTCTGAAATAATTTTGGAATTTCAGAAAATTCATTTTGAAAAAAGTCTTATTATTTTGAAATTTCTGGAGAAGATCAATGACCATTTTGGACAAATATGGAGTTGCACACATATAACACCATATAGAAATGGTAGTCCAGAGGGTCCTAAATTCGATTCCAAAAGTCACATTTCTGAAATAATTTTGGAATTTCAGAAAATTAATTTTGAAAAAAGTCTTATTATTTTGAAATTTCTGGAGAAGATCAATGACCATTTTGGACAAATATGGAGTTGCACACATATAACACCATATAGAAATGGTAGTCCAGAGGGTCCTAAATACGATTCCAAAAGTCACTTTTCTGAAATAATTTTGGAATTTCAGAAAATTAATTTTGAAAAGTCTTATTATTTTGAAATTTCTGGAGAAGATCAATGACCATTTTGGACAAATATGGAGTTGCACACATATAACACCATATAGAAATGGTAGTCCAGAGGGTCCTAAATACGATTTCAAAAGTCACATTTCTGAAATAATTTTGGAATTTCAGAAAATTAATTTTGAAAAAAGTCTTATTATTTTGAAATTTCTGGAGAAGATCAATGACCATTTTGGACAAATATGGAGTTGCACACATATAACACCATATAGAAATGGTAGTCCAGAGGGTCCTAAATACGATTCCAGAAGTCACTTTTCTGAAATAATTTTGGAATTTCAGAAAATTAATTTTGAAAAGTCTTATTATTTTGAAATTTCTGGAGAAGATCAATGACCATTTTGGACAAATATGGAGTTGCACACATATAACACCATATAGAAATGGTAGTCCAGAGGGTCCTTAATACGATTCCAAAAGTCACTTTTCTGAAATAATTTTGGAATTTCAGAAAATTAATTTTGAAAAAAGTCTTATTATTTTGAAATTTCTGGAGAAGATCAATGACCATTTTGGACATATATGGAGTTGCACACATATAACACCATATAGAAATGGTAGTCCAGAGGGTCCTAAATACGATTCCAAAAGTCACATTTCTGAAATAATTTTGGAATTTCAGAAAATTAATTTTGAAAAAAGTCTTATTATTTTGAAATTTCTGGAGAAGATCAATGACCATTTTGGACAAATATGGAGTTGCACACATATAACACCATATAGAAATGGTAGTCCAGAGGGTCCTAAATACGATTCCAAAAGTCACTTTTCTGAAATAATTTTGGAATTTCAGAAAATTAATTTTGAAAAGTCTTATTATTTTGAAATTTCTGGAGAAGATCAATGACCATTTTGGACAAATATGGAGTTGCACACATATAACACCATATAGAAATGGTAGTCCAGAGGGTCCTAAATTCGATTCCAAAAGTCACATTTCTGAAATAATTTTGGAATTTCAGAAAATTAATTTTGAAAAAAGTCTTATTATTTTGAAATTTCTGGAGAAGATCAATGACCATTTTGGACAAATATGGAGTTGCACACATATAACACAATATAGAAATGGTAGTCCAGAGGGTCCTAAATACGATTCCAAAAGTCACTTTTCTGAAATAATTTTGGAATTTCAGAAAATTAATTTTGAAAAGTCTTATTATTTTGAAATTTCTGGAGAAGATCAATGACCATTTTGGACAAATATGGAGTTGCACACATATAACACCATATAGAAATGGTAGTCCAGAGGGTCCTAAATACGATTTCAAAAGTCACATTTCTGAAATAATTTTGGAATTTCAGAAAATTAATTTTGAAAAAAGTCTTATTATTTTGAAATTTCTGGAGAAGATCAATGACCATTTTGGACAAATATGGAGTTGCACACATATAACACCATATAGAAATGGTAGTCCAGAGGGTCCTAAATACGATTCCAAAAGTCACTTTTCTGAAATAATTTTGGAATTTCAGAAAATTAATTTTGAAAAAAGTCTTATTATTTTGAAATTTCTGGAGAAGATCAATGACTATTTTGGACAAATATGGAGTTGCACACATATAACACCATATAGAAATGGTAGTCCAGAGGGTCCTAAATACGATTCCAAAAGTCACTTTTCTGAAATAATTTTGGAATTTCAGAAAATTAATTTTGAAAAGTCTTATTATTTTGAAATTTCTGGAGAAGATCAATGACCATTTGGGACAAATATGGAGTTGCACACATATAACACCATATAGAAATGGTAGTCCAGAGGGTCCTAAATACGATTCCAAAAGTCACATTTCTGAAATAATTTTGGAATTTCAGAAAATTAATTTTGAAAAAAGTCTTATTATTTTGAAATTTCTGGAGAAGATCAATGACCATTTTGGACAAATATGGAGTTGCACACATATAACACCATATAGAAATGGTAGTCCAGAGGGTCCTAAATACGATTCCAAAAGTCACATTTCTGAAATAATTTTGGAATTTCAGAAAATTAATTTTGAAAAAAGTCTTATTATTTTGAAATTTCTGGAGAAGATCAATGACCATTTTGGACAAATATGGAGTTGCACACATATTACACCATATAGAAATGGTAGTCCAGAGGGTCCTAAATTCGATTCCAAAAGTCACTTTTCTGATATAATTTTGGAATTTCAGAAAATTAATTTTGAAAAAAGTCTTATTATTTTGAAATTTCTAGAGAAGATCAATGACCATTTTGGACAAATATGGAGTTGCACACATATAACACCATATAGAAATGGTAGTCCAGAGGGTCCTAAATACGATTCCAAAAGTCACTTTTCTGAAATAATTTTGGAATTTCAGAAAATTAATTTTGAAAAAAGTCTTATTATTTTGAAATTTCTGGAGAAGATCAATGACCATTTTGGACAAATATGGAGTTGCACACATATAACACCATATAGAAATGGTAGTCCAGAGGGTCCTAAATACGATTCCAAAAGTCACTTTTCTGAAATAATTTTGGAATTTCAGAAAATTAATTTTGAAAAAAGTCTTATTATTTTGAAATTTCTGGAGAAGATCAATGACCATTTTGGACAAATATGGAGTTGCACACATATTACACCATATAGAAATGGTAGTCCAGAGGGTCCTAAATACGATTCCAAAAGTCACATTTCTGAAATAATTTTGGAATTTCAGAAAATTAATTTTGAAAAAAGTCTTATTATTTTGAAATTTCTGGAGAAGATCAATGACCATTTTGGACAAATATGGAGTTGCACACATATAACACCATATAGAAATGGTAGTCCAGAGGGTCCTAAATACGATTCCAAAAGTCACTTTTCTGAAATAATTTTGGAATTTCAGAAAATTAATTTTGAAAAAAGTCTTATTATTTTGAAATTTCTGGAGAAGATCAATGACCATTTTGGACAAATATGGAATTGCACACATATAACACCATATAGAAATGGTAGTCCAGAGGGTCCTAAATACGATTCCAAAAGTCACTTTTCTGAAATAATTTTGGAATTTCAGAAAATTAATTTTGAAAAGTCTTATTATTTTGAAATTTCTGGAGAAGATCAATGACCATTTTGGACAAATATGGAGTTGCACACATATAACACCATATAGAAATGGTAGTCCAGAGGGTCCTAAATACGATTCCAAAAGTCACATTTCTGAAATAATTTTGGAATTTCAGAAAATTAATTTTGAAAAAAGTCTTATTATTTTGAAATTTCTGGAGAAGATCAATGACCATTTTGGACAAATATGGAGTTGCACACATATAACACCATATAGAAATGGTAGTCCAGAGGGTCCTAAATACGATTCCAAAAGTCACATTTCTGAAATAATTTTGGAATTTCAGAAAATTAATTTTGAAAAAAGTCTTATTATTTTGAAATTTCTGGAGAAGATCAATGACCATTTTGGACAAATATGGAGTTGCACACATATAACACCATATAGAAATGGTAGTCCAGAGGGTCCTAAATACGATTCCAAAAGTCACTTTTCTGAAATAATTTTGGAATTTCAGAAAATTAATTTTGAAAAAAGTCTTATTATTTTGAAATTTCTGGAGAAGATCAATGACCCTTTTGGACAAATATGGAGTTGCACACATATTACACCATATAGAAATGGTAGTCCAGAGGGTCCTAAATACGATTCCAAAAGTCACATTTCTGAAATAATTTTGGAATTTCAGAAAATTAATTTTGAAAAAAGTCTTATTATTTTGAAATTTCTGGAGAAGATCAATGACCATTTTGGACAAATATGGAGTTGCACACATATTACACCATATAGAAATGGTAGTCCATATTTGTCCAAAATGGTCATTGATCTTCTCCAGAAATTTCAAAATAATAAGACTTTTCAAAATTAATTTTCTGAAATTCCAAAATTATTTCAGAAAAGTGACTTTTGGAATCGTATTTAGGACCCTCTGGACTACCATTTCTATATGGTGTTATATGTGTGCAACTCCATATTTGTCCAAAATGGTCATTGATCTTCTCCAGAAATTTCAAAATAATAAGACTTTTTTCAAAATTAATTTTCTGAAATTCCAAAATTATTTCAGAAAAGTGACTTTTGGAATCGTATTTAGGACCCTCTGGACTACCATTTCTATATGGTGTTATATGTGTGCAACTCCATATTTGTCCAAAATGGTCATTGATCTTCTCCAGAAATTTCAAAATAATAAGACTTTTTTCAAAATTAATTTTCTGAAATTCCAAAATTATTTCAGAAATGTGACTTTTGGAATCGTATTTAGGACCCTCTGGACTACCATTTCTATATGGTGTAATATGTGTGCAACTCCATATTTGTCCAAAATGGTCATTGATCTTCTCCAGAAATTTCAAAATAATAAGACTTTTTTCAAAATTAATTTTCTGAAATTCCAAAATTATTTCAGAAAAGTGACTTTTGGAATCGTATTTAGGACCCTCTGGACTACCATTTCTATATGGTGTTATATGTGTGCAACTCCATATTTGTCCAAAATGGTTATTGATCTTCTCCAGAAATTTCAAAATAATAAGACTTTTTTCAAAATTAATTTTCTGAAATTCCAAAATTATTTCAGAAATGTGACTTTTGGAATCGTATTTAGGACCCTCTGGACTACCATTTCTATATGGTGTTATATGTGTGCAACTCCATATTTGTCCAAAATGGTCATTGATCTTCTCTAGAAATTTCAAAATAATAAGACTTTTTTCAAAATTAATTTTCTGAAATTCCAAAATTATATCAGAAAAGTGACTTTTGGAATCGTATTTAGGACCCTCTGGACTACCATTTCTATATGGTGTTATATGTGTGCAACTCCATATTTGTCCAAAATGGTCATTGATCTTCTCCAGAAATTTCAAAATAATAAGACTTTTCAAAATTAATTTTCTGAAATTCCAAAATTATTTCAGAAAAGTGACTTTTGGAATCGTATTTAGGACCCTCTGGACTACCATTTCTATATGGTGTTATATGTGTGCAACTCCATATTTGTCCGAAATGGTCATTGATCTTCTCCAGAAATTTCAAAATAATAAGACTTTTTTCAAAATTAATTTTCTGAAATTCCAAAATTATTTCAGAAATGTGACTTTTGGAATCGTATTTAGGACCCTCTGGACTACCATTTCTATATGGTGTTATATGTGTGCAACTCCATATTTGTCCAAAATGGTCATTGATCTTCTCCAGAAATTTCAAAATAATAAGACTTTTTTCAAAATTAATTTTCTGAAATTCCAAAATTATTTCAGAAAAGTGACTTTTGGAATCGTATTTAGGACCCTCTGGACTACCATTTCTATATGGTGTTATATGTGTGCAACTCCATATTTGTCCAAAATGGTCATTGATCTTCTCCAGAAATTTCAAAATAATAAGACTTTTTTCAAAATTAATTTTCTGAAATTCCAAAATTATTTCAGAAAAGTGACTTTTGGAATCGTATTTAGGACCCTCTGGACTACCATTTCTATATGGTGTTATATGTGTGCAACTCCATATTTGTCCAAAATGGTCATTGATCTTCTCCAGAAATTTCAAAATAATAAGACTTTTCAAAATTAATTTTCTGAAATTCCAAAATTATTTCAGAAAAGTGACTTTTGGAATCGTATTTAGGACCCTCTGGACTACCATTTCTATATGGTGTTATATGTGTGCAACTCCATATTTGTCCAAAATGGTCATTGATCTTCTCCAGAAATTTCAAAATAATAAGACTTTTCAAAATTAATTTTCTGAAATTCCAAAATTATTTCAGAAAAGTGACTTTTGGAATCGTATTTAGGACCCTCTGGACTACCATTTCTATATGGTGTTATATGTGTGCAACTCCATATTTGTCCAAAATGGTCATTGATCTTCTCCAGAAATTTCAAAATAATAAGACTTTTTTCAAAATTAATTTTCTGAAATTCCAAAATTATTTCAGAAATGTGACTTTTGGAATCGTATTTAGGACCCTCTGGACTACCATTTCTATATGGTGTAATATGTGTGCAACTCCATATTTGTCCAAAATGGTCATTGATCTTCTCCAGAAATTTCAAAATAATAAGACTTTTTTCAAAATTAATTTTCTGAAATTCCAAAATTATTTCAGAAAAGTGACTTTTGGAATCGTATTAAGGACCCTCTGGACTACCATTTCTATATGGTGTTATATGTGTGCAACTCCATATTTGTCCAAAATGGTTATTGATCTTCTCCAGAAATTTCAAAATAATAAGACTTTTTTCAAAATTAATTTTCTGAAATTCCAAAATTATTTCAGAAATGTGACTTTTGGAATCGTATTTAGGACCCTCTGGACTACCATTTCTATATGGTGTTATATGTGTGCAACTCCATATTTGTCCAAAATGGTCATTGATCTTCTCTAGAAATTTCAAAATAATAAGACTTTTTTCAAAATTAATTTTCTGAAATTCCAAAATTATATCAGAAAAGTGACTTTTGGAATCGTATTTAGGACCCTCTGGACTACCATTTCTATATGGTGTTATATGTGTGCAACTCCATATTTGTCCAAAATGGTCATTGATCTTCTCCAGAAATTTCAAAATAATAAGACTTTTCAAAATTAATTTTCTGAAATTCCAAAATTATTTCAGAAAAGTGACTTTTGGAATCGTATTTAGGACCCTCTGGACTACCATTTCTATATGGTGTTATATGTGTGCAACTCCATATTTGTCCGAAATGGTCATTGATCTTCTCCAGAAATTTCAAAATAATAAGACTTTTTTCAAAATTAATTTTCTGAAATTCCAAATTTATTTCAGAAATGTGACTTTTGGAATCGTATTTAGGACCCTCTGGACTACCATTTCTATATGGTGTTATATGTGTGCAACTCCATATTTGTCCAAAATGGTCATTGATCTTCTCCAGAAATTTCAAAATAATAAGACTTTTTTCAAAATTAATTTTCTGAAATTTCAAAATTATTTCAGAAAAGTGACTTTTGGAATCGTATTTAGGACCCTCTGGACTACCATTTCTATATGGTGTTATATGTGTGCAACTCCATATTTGTCCAAAATGGTCATTGATCTTCTCCAGAAATTTCAAAATAATAAGACTTTTTTCAAAATTAATTTTCTGAAATTCCAAAATTATTTCAGAAAAGTGACTTTTGGAATCGTATTTAGGACCCTCTGGACTACCATTTCTATATGGTGTTATATGTGTGCAACTCCATATTTGTCCAAAATGGTCATTGATCTTCTCCAGAAATTTCAAAATAATAAGACTTTTCAAAATTAATTTTCTGAAATTCCAAAATTATTTCAGAAAAGTGACTTTTGGAATCGTATTTAGGACCCTCTGGACTACCATTTCTATATGGTGTTATATGTGTGCAACTCCATATTTGTCCAAAATGGTCATTGATCTTCTCCAGAAATTTCAAAATAATAAGACTTTTCAAAATTAATTTTCTGAAATTCCAAAATTATTTCAGAAAAGTGACTTTTGGAATCGTATTTAGGACCCTCTGGACTACCATTTCTATATGGTGTTATATGTGTGCAACTCCATATTTGTCCAAAATGGTCATTGATCTTCTCCAGAAATTTCAAAATAATAAGACTTTTTTCAAAATTAATTTTCTGAAATTCCATAATTATTTAAGAAATGTGACTTTTGGAATCGTATTTAGGACCCTCTGGACTACCATTTCTATATGGTGTAATATGTGTGCAACTTCATATTTGTCCAAAATGGTCATTGATCTTCTCCAGAAATTTCAAAATAATAAGACTTTTTTCAAAATTAATTTTCTGAAATTCCAAAATTATTTCAGAAAAGTGACTTTTGGAATCGTATTTAGGACCCTCTGGACTACCATATATGTGTGCAACTCCATATTTGTCCAAAATGGTCATTGATCTTCTCCAGAAATTTCAAAATAATAAGACTTTTTTCAAAATTAATTTTCTGAAATTCCAAAATTATTTCAGAAAAGTGACTTTTGGAATCGTATTTAGGACCCTCTGGACTACCATTTCTATATGGTGTTCTATGTGTGCAACTCCATATTTGTCCAAAATGGTCATTGATCTTCTCCAGAAATTTCAAAATAATAAGACTTTTTTCAAAATTAATTTTCTGAAATTCCAAAATTATTTCAAAAATGTGACTTTTGGAATCGTATTTAGGACCCTCTGGACTACCATTTCTTTATGGTGTAATATGTGTGCAACTCCATATTTGTCCAAAATGGTCATTGATCTTCTCCAGAAATTTCAAAATAATAAGACTTTTTTCAAAATTAATTTTCTGAAATTCCAAAATTATTTCAGAAAAGTGACTTTTGGAATCGTATTTAGGACCCTTTGGACTACCATTTCTATATGGTGTTATATGTGTGCAACTCCATATTTGTCCAAAATGGTCATTGATCTTCTCCAGAAATTTCAAAATAATAAGACTTTTTTCAAAATTAATTTTCTGAAATTCCAAAATTATTTCAGAAATGTGACTTTTGGAATCGTATTTAGGACCCTCTGGACTACCATTTCTATATGGTGTTATATGTGTGCAACTCCATATTTGTCCAAAATGGTCATTGATCTTCTCCAGAAATTTCAAAATAATAAGACTTTTCAAAATTAATTTTCTGAAATTCCAAAATTATTTCAGAAAAGTGACTTTTGGAATCGTATTTAGGACCCTCTGGACTACCATTTCTATATGGTGTTATATGTGTGCAACTCCATATTTGTCCAAAATGGTCATTGATCTTCTCCAGAAATTTCAAAATAATAAGACTTTTTTCAAAATTAATTTTCTGAAATTCCAAAATTATTTCAGAAAAGTGACTTTTGGAATCGTATTTAGGACCCTCTGGACTACCATTTCTATATGGTGTTATATGTGTGCAACTCCATATTTGTCCAAAATGGTCATTGATCTTCTCCAGAAATTTCAAAATAATAAGACTTTTTTCAAAATTAATTTTCTGAAATTCCAAAATTATTTCAGAAATGTGACTTTTGGAATCGTATTTAGGACCCTCTGGACTACCATTTCTATATGGTGTTATATGTGTGCAACTCCATATTTGTCCAAAATGGTCATTGATCTTCTCCAGAAATTTCAAAATAATAAGACTTTTCAAAATTAATTTTCTGAAATTCCAAAATTATTTCAGAAAAGTGACTTTTGGAATCGTATTTAGGACCCTCTGGACTACCATTTCTATATGGTGTTATATGTGTGCAACTCCATATTTGTCCAAAATGGTCATTGATCTTCTCCAGAAATTTCAAAATAATAAGACTTTTTTCAAAATTAATTTTCTGAAATTCCAAAATTATTTCAGAAATGTGACTTTTGGAATCGTATTTAGGACCCTCTGGACTACCATTTCTATATGGTGTTATATGTGTGCAACTCCATATTTGTCCAAAATGGTCATTGATCTTCTCCAGAAATTTCAAAATAATAAGACTTTTTTCAAAATTAATTTTCTGAAATTCCAAAATTATTTCAGAAAAGTGACTTTTGGAATCGTATTTAGGACCCTCTGGACTACCATTTCTATATGGTGTTATATGTGTGCAACTCCATATTTGTCCAAAATGGTCATTGATCTTCTCCAGAAAATTCAAAATAATAAGACTTTTTTCAAAATTAATTTTCTGAAATTCCAAAATTATTTCAGAAATGTGACTTTTGGAATCGTATTAAGGACCCTCTGGACTACCATTACTATATGGTGTAATATGTGTGCAACTCCATATTTGTCCAAAATGGTCATTGATCTTCTCCAGAAATTTCAAAATAATAAGACTTTTTTCAAAATTAATTTTCTGAAATTCCAAAATTATTTCAGAAAAGTGACTTTTGGAATCGTATTTAGGACCCTCTGGACTACCATTTCTATATGATATTATATGTGTGCAACTCCATATTTGTCCAAAATGGTCATTGATCTTCTCCAGAAATTTCAAAATAATAAGACTTTTTTCAAAATTAATTTTCTGAAATTCCAAAATTATTTCAGAAATGTGACTTTTGGAATCGTATTTAGGACCCTCTGGACTACCATTTCTATATGGTGTAATATGTGTGCAACTCCATATTTGTCCAAAATGGTCATTGATCTTCTCCAGAAATTTCAAAATAATAAGACTTTTTTCAAAATTAATTTTCTGAAATTCCAAAATTATTTCAGAAATGTGACTTTTGGAATCGTATTTAGGACCCTCTGGACTACCATTTCTATATGGTGTAATATGTGTGCAACTCCATATTTGTCCAAAATGGTCATTGATCTTCTCCAGAAATTTCAAAATAATAAGACTATTTCAAAATTAATTTTCTGAAATTCCAAAATTATTTCAGAAAAGTGACTTTTGGAATCGTATTTAGGACCCTCTGGACTACCATTTCTATATGGTGTTATATGTGTGCAACTCCATATTTGTCCAAAATGGTCATTGATCTTCTCCAGAAATTTCAAAATAATAAGACTTTATTCAAAATTAATTTTCTGAAATTCCAAAATTATTTCAGAAAAGTGACTTTTGGAATCGTATTTAGGACCCTCTGGACTACCATTTCTATATGGTGTTATATGTGTGCAACTCCATATTTGTCCAAAATGGTCATTGATCTTCTCCAGAAATTTCAAAATAATAAGACTTTTTTCAAAATTAATTTTCTGAAATTCCAAAATTATTTCAGAAAAGTGACTTTTGGATTCGTATTTAGGACCCTCTGGACTACCATTTCTATATGGTGTTATATGTGTGCAACTCCATATTTGTCCAAAATGGTCATTGATCTTCTCCAGAAATTTCAAAATAATAAGACTTTTTTCAAAATTAATTTTCTGAAATTCCAAAATTATTTCAGAAAAGTGACTTTTGGAATCGTATTTAGGACCCTCTGGACTACCATTTCTATATGGTGTTTTATGTGTGCAACTCCATATTTGTCCAAAATGGTCATTGATCTTCTCCAGAAATTTCAAAATAATAAGACTTTTTTCAAAATTAATTTTCTGAAATTCCAAAATTATTTCAGAAAAGTGACTTTTGGAATCGTATTTAGGACCCTCTGGACTACCATTTCTATATGGTGTTATATGTGTGCAACTCCATATTTGTCCAAAATGGTCATTGATCTTCTCCAGAAATTTCAAAATAATAAGACTATTACAAAATTAATTTTCTGAAATTCCAAAATTATTTCAGAAAAGTGACTTTTGGAATCGTATTTAGGACCCTCTGGACTACCATTTCTATATGGTGTTATATGTGTGCAACTCCATATTTGTCCAAAATGGTCATTGATCTTCTCCAGAAATTTCAAAATAATAAGACTTTTTTCAAAATTAATTTTCTGAAATTCCAAAATTATTTCAGAAATGTGACTTTTGGAATCGTATTTAGGACCCTCTGGACTACCATTTCTATATGGTGTAATATGTGTGCAACTCCATATTTGTCCAAAATGGTCATTCAAATCATGATTATTTGTCTCCGTAGTATATAAATATGACTGTTAAGTGCTTAACATTGCTCTGTTAACTGCAAAATGAGCGATGTTAACCCTTTGACGACCAATGGGACATATAAGTCCCATTTGGTTTTTTTCCTCTCACAAGCACATTTTTCAGCAAATTTTTACGAAATAAATTTTATTCAATAAAAAACAAATATGTCTTTTTAAAAATATGTAAAAGTTTAAGATTTTTTGTCAGAATTCATTTCAATATCATCTCAAAGTCAAAAATTTGTGATTTTTTTTTTTTAATTTTTGTTTGCTTAAATCTCGGAAACTGAATGATACACTTATGTAAAATTTTTGTTTTATATGCACCAAATCCTGATGTAACTAGAAACCCCAACGCCTTTTGATTTGCTTCAAAAGCTTTCTTGTGGGATCTGAAAATAAAATGGGACACATGTGTCCCATTGGTCCACAACGGTAAAAATAAAGGAAATTTTTTTTAATTATATATTTATTTTTTATTTCAATCGAATTGCACAAAAACAATAAAACATAAATATTTTAATAAAAACAAACATAAATCATAAAAACGACAAACTGAAAAAAATAATTCATTGTAAAATAAAAAAAAAACAATCATTTAAATATGGTTGGTACAGCAATCATTTGTGGTGGATTTCAAAACAATTTCGATCCTTGGTATAGCAAAATGGCTTATTGCAAGTGAAGCAAATTGAATTTGTTCGATTGTCTATACCATTTTTGGTGCAAAGAATACATCGCTTCCGCACGCCGTTATCCATTCTGGCGAGATAGTGACCAGATAATGGAATATTGGTTGTGGTCAGTCTTGCTCGTTTGGATCCAGCTCGTGACGTTGAGCTAGTTTCATATTTACGACTAGAGAAAGAATTTATCAACTGTGTGGCGAGCTGTGCACGAAATTCCAGGAGGGAAATTGAAAATGGAGATGATATGTTCGTAGATAATTTGTTGTAAACAATGTAGGAATTTAGCACTCCTAAATCAATTAAATCGAAAAAAAGACGAAGGTAGAATTTGATCTTCGACTTTCGGCTGTGTTCATAATATGACTGAAAAGAAAGCGTTTCTTAGTTAATAAATTATATTTGTATACATATGTATATGCATATTTGGCTTAACAAATTACCTTTCTTTGATCCATAAGATCTACGCCTCCCATTCCTTTATTATATTGAGATATCATTTCAGGACATTTTACAATGATTCTCTCCGCTGAACCAGCTTGACGCCTTCTGACGGTTATTGTATTATTCGGATTTAAGAAATTAGATCCCATATGAACGGCTCGATTATCCATCCATTTAACAATAGTCACTCCTTCAGATTCGAAAGATATGAAATCGCCACGTTTAAATGTTTTGTCGGCGTCGAATTTTGGCATTTGTGCACGGTTGCGACGGAGAGTGCCACAAGCTCGAATACCATTAACTTTTAGTTTATGCAATAGTAATGGACTATTGAAAAAATTATCAAAATACAGCTCAATGCCCAAGTTCTCAAGACCGGAAGCCATATTCAAGACAACTGACTCACCAATACCAACTTCCTTCATTTGTTTTCTTCCTGTATATATATCAATTTTATGTAAATATCCAGTGCTGGCATCACAACGACACCATAATTTGAACCCCCAAGATATTGGCTTATCTTTCATGTATTGTTTCATTATATTTCGACCTTTAAATTTTACCATGTGCTCATCAATTGACTGGCATTTACTTTCGCTCATAGCATTCCCGAATGCCACATTAAAATGGTTCAAAACAGGACGTATTTTATATGCTCGATCATACGATGGGTCGTCACGGGTTGGCTGTCCATCGTTGTTTGCAAAATGCAAGTTGGAACGAATTTCTTCAAAACGTAAACGAGTCATAGCATTTGAAACTAATGGAACGGAATATATTGGTAATGTTGACCAATAAAGTCTGGTTTCTGGCAATCGGTGTATAGTCATTACAAGTGTAATCCCAAAAAACGCCTTCAATTCATCTTCATTTATCAAATACACAGTTCCCTTTTGTTCACAATAAATCTTTGATTGTTGAATGATCATATCTATTAAAATGTCAAAACCACAAACAGAATTGAAAACTTCTGCGATCTCTGGTACTTCATCATCAGCTTTTAGATTTGTTAGTAAAACCTTTCCATATTCATAGTCTGGGTCTACATATGCTGGTGGCACGAAATTATCCCTTGGTTTTTTCCATTTCAATGTGACTTGACTTTCCTGAACAGTTGCAGACTTAAGAGGAACTCGATTTGTTGATACTTGAGCCACAGTCGATTTGCTTGTTGATGGTTTTTCAGAGGATAGGACATCTTCAATCTCAATTTCTGCATCTGAATCTAAGTCATTGATGTCGTTTTCAAGAAAACACAGGTCTTCGTCATCCAAATCAAACTGATTTTCATCATCTTCACTCGCTGAAGCATTTAGACACTGCAATATATCATCATTATTTAAACAAAAACGCCGAGTTCTTTTCATAATTCTAAATACAAAAAACTTCAGATCAGCAATCTACCTTTCAACGATCAAAATGAAACTAAACTTTATTCTCACTCGATGTTTGTCTTACAAATGCATTCTAGTTTACATACAAGAAAGTACCGTTAGGATTGTCTCGGAAAGGAGAAAAAACAATAACAAATTTTAAATATTATAAATAGCAATAATGGGCAGCACATACGTGCACATACAATCAACACAATCAGCAACAAAAACGCAAAAATACAACAACGTAGAAAAAAAGTCATAAATGCGTGCTCGACTGCTTTCGTTGCTGTCCAAACAATGAATAAATGCAAGAGCGTAAGAATATTTTTCTCTTTGCTCAGTTTTTTTCACTTTGTTCAGTGCAAAAAAAATTTCAGACTTTTTACACTTACCGACCAATGGGACATATATGTCCCATGCTTTTTTTTCAATAAGGAGTAAATTTTTTAAAATTTTTTTAATTTTTTTTTTTATAAAATACGTCCAAAAACATGAATCGCAAAAAAAAAAATTCAATTTACAAGCGGTTTAACTTTGGTCGTCAAAGGGTTAAAAAATATGGTTTGCGTCTTTGCTAGTTAAATTCGAATTTATCTTCACACACATAAAAATAGCATGTTTCCCAAAATTTTTGAAAAAAGCATTGACACAACATTCTTGTAAAATACCAAATTAACGTCGAAGTGATGTGGTCGTTGACTTGGTGTGACAACAATTAAAAATTTTCGTCGACATCGACAAAGACTTGCATAATAGGGGTGATTGTTAATAAACACTGTTATTTTTTATAATAAAAAATTACTCTACTTGAGTTTGGTTCATTTTAAATTGAAGACGAATTCAATAGGCGTACAGGTATCGCCGATATTTCGTTTTGAGCATCGGTATCGAATTGGCAGAAAAGGTACATCGTAACATCGCTATTTTATACCTCTTACATTAGGTTGGGGTCTTATTTAAATATTTATTCGAATGTTTATTTAAGTTTTAGTAAATCAATTTAGAGATTTTCGATAAAATAAATTAAGCGATTTCGAAGCAACTGATGACTTTAAACCAAAAACTCGAAAACAAATAATTTTCTATATTTTGAATCCAATTCTTTTTATTAACAAATAACAAGATTGATTTCATTATAAAGTTTTTGGAACACAGAAAAAATAATTTTTCCAATTCAAACAAAAAAATTTTAAAATCAAAACCTTTTTTGTTTTAAACAGGACCTGCAAACGAATTTGCACATTCTAACAATTTATTTTGCATATCGTTTATTGAAAAAAACTCGGATTTTTTGAAACAAATAGTTGTTATTATTGGTTAAATTTGTGTTTGATATTAAAAAAAATTTCAAACAAATAATTAAGCTGAATCAAACAAAAAAGTTTGCTGAAATTAATACAAATTTAAAAACAAATAATTTAGCTGAATCAGTGAAGAGCGGCTGGCCTTTTTTTAATAATTTCCGAACACCATTCATCCTGTTATGCACAATGTTTCTTTCCCCCTCACTGTCGCTGTATCCTTTCCTTGGCTACAGAAGGAATCTCAATTTAAAACAGTTAAAACAGCATCATTACGGCCTGTAGTACGATTCACTATGCTTTTTAAACCACAAATGTTTCGTTTAAAAATGTCAACCACAAAATTAACCATTTTGCTATTCACTAACATTTTAAACGATACCTGATGGTGTTTAAAGCCAGCTGTTTCAGTCAGCTGTTATTTTTAACAAAACAAATTGTGGTTTATTAACACCAGCATTTTTGGTGGGGTTAATCCGTTTAGAAAATTTTTTACTTATTGTCTATATTTGACTGAGGTATTTAGCCTACAATTTATCCACTTCATGTCGCACACCAATGTTACGTGGAGCTTCCTACTTATTTATCATAAACCCAACCATTTGACACAGCTGCTCGGCAGATGCGCGGCTTTTTTTTTTGGCAGCAGTACTAGCCGTTTACTAAATTTATAAAATAATTAATTAAATAATAAAAATTAGTTATGTTTTACGCATTTTGCACAAAACTATTAAAAATTTATAAATCTAAAATTTGTTTTGTTTTTTTTATTCTTCTTTGTTATTTTATCCTATTTTGATGTTTCGCTTGGCAGAGTTGCCACGATATATAAATTTGAACTAAAGTTGAAGTTAACACCTGCTAAAGTGTTAAAAGTTAGTGAATCGCACTACTGATATGGTTTTCATCATCATTTTGCTCTCAAGTATTTAACTAAAATATTAAATAAAATAGAATACGGGATTTTTTTTCATTCTTTTTTATCAACTTTGAAACCAACCAAAACATTCTGGTTTTTCGTTTTGTTTTTGTGGCTACACAAGCATTGATTAGGTAAAAACGATACTTTTGTTATTGCTTTAATAAAAAACTTCGGCACGCCATGATGAAATAAACAGCTGGCACTACTACGCCAGATGACGATTTTTTGCTCTTGTATTGTTTGTCTAGTCTTATGTCAAAGTTTTGTTTATGTTTGAAAAAGTCCACGTTTTGTGCTGTGATTATTGTATTGTATTAAAGTTTTTGATTATTTAAATTAAAATTAAATAAGATAGTAACCATAGTGAAATAAAAATTGGCTAAAAAAAATTAATTTATTTCATTGCGTTCGGCGGCAAAATATGATTTTAGTTTAATATAATTTTTGACGTATACGGAGACTTATTTTTCATTTTTGTTGTAATGTTGTATTTGTTGCCGTAGCGCTGCCACCTACTTATTCCACCATGCGGCACGCTATTTTATCATGTTTTTTATTGTTGTACTTTTTTAATGCGTCCAAAAATAGACTGTATGTGTTTTTTGTTGTTGTTCATTTTTTTTCACTTAAAGTAGTGTTGCTTACGATCAAAAAAAAATTTAAAAAAACGACCACTTTAAAGAACGTTAAATATTTTATACAAAATTATGAAAACTTGAAACCAATAGCGCGTATATCATATATTTGTATAGTTGTCAATATTTGTGTTGCTAAAATAAAAATCAAACAAAAATATGTATAGAAACAGTAAACAAAATTTGTTGAAATTAAAAAAAAATTTATTTTTTGAAAATATTTTAGCAATAATTTTTCTCTGTGTATGCATATTTATGCTTATGCAAGATTTATGAGCACATTTTTCGGTTTTTTTTATAGCTTTTTTCTTTCCGTTTTTGAAATTTTGTTGTGCATATAAAAACGTATCCTGATTATTGTATGTATGTATGTTCGTATTGAATTTTTCTAAAACAATAAAATTAATTCCAATAAAGTAAATTTATCCTACTGGTAAGCTGTACTACAATTTCAATAGAAATTACACTGCCAGTGTCATCTAACAAATGTTTGTGAATTTTAATCACACATGAAACCATTTTGAATTCAAACGGAAATTTCATGATTTGTAAGAATAAGAAACTTGAGTTGAATTGATTTATTTGAAATGTATTTAAAAGACAAATAAACGAACATAAACCAAGTAATATTAACAAAAGTTGAAATTAAAAACTTAGTTTATGAATGGTGTAGGATTTATTATTAATAAATTATTAAGTTTATTGTAATAAAGAACAAAATGAAATGAAATGATTCATTATAAAATTGTAAACTTAGCAATAAAATTTAATTCAGTTAATAACACTGTGCTTGTTAAAAAAACAGACAAGCGGGATAACTGGCGTTCTAACATACGAGGACGGATCAATAAGTCCTTGACTTTTTGAACTTCGCTCGTAGTATAATGCAACACTGCTCCAGTCAAGTACCACCTGTTAATAGACTATTATCAAAAATTATTGGTCAAACAATTCCTATTTTTTGGACCTCGAAAAATCCTATTTTTTGGAAGGGATACAAAATTTGGAGAAACGTTGGACTAAGTGCATTGAGCTAATAGGAGATTATTTTGAAAAATAAATTTTTTTTTGTTAAACAAACTGTGTTTCATTCAAAAAGCCACGGACTAATTGATCCGCCCTCGTAATTCGAGTACTCTGAATCCAGTGGTGCTAACCGTTTTTTTATGTGTGGTCTTGTTTTCGAGATATACCGTTATTTCGAAAATGGAGGAGGTTACACAACATACACAGAAAAAATTAATAATGTTCTCTGATCACCAAATTTATACCAAATTCATAATATCAAGCAAACAAGTTGTTGATTTTGCACCTATTACCAAAATGATTATATTGATTACTAAAAATTGTGAATATTTTTTTTCAATAAATGATATTTTTAATTTTAAAAACAATGTGTTTCAAACATGTGTTAATTTACTTAAATAAATATTGAAAATTCCCAACAACAATTCTACAAGTTTAAATAATTTTGTTCAACATTTTTTATTTTTTCGAATTTATTCTATGAGTTAAATTTCAATTATGTATTTTATAAAGCTTTTTGTAATAGCTCTATTCCTTAAATTTATAGAAATGACTTTATACACTACCAGACTATTATATTGTATTTTCTTGTTAACTGAATAGAATAAATTCGAAAAAATAAAAAATGTTGAATATAATAAAGTTGCTTATGAAAAAGAAATAATTCCCAATATCTATTTAAATAATTTTGTTTTAAACGAAAAAATCAATTAATAGTTTCTGATATTTAATTAATATTTTAATTAAAAGTTTATTTCAACTTAAATATTAGTTAAATTAAAATTATATTTTTAATTTTCTTTCAATTAAAAAAATAATTGATTCAATTATCACATTAATTAAATTTAAATACTTTTGAAACCAATTTTTTATTTGATAAAAAAGTTTTTTCAATGTATACTCGCGTAACACAAAAACAGTTTAGTTTACTGCATAAACTAAAAAAATCCAAAACTCCGCAATGAAATTAGCTTTAAGTAAGCTTAAGCTTATTTCTAATATGCGCAGTCGCTTTAGAAACGAAATTTTTGTTTAAAAATTCACAAAAAATTGAAAAATGCAGCTATGCTTCTTTAAACCTAGACGAGTTAAATGTATGACCAACCCCCCTTTATTTTTCATCACCATTGTTTCTAACATACCTACCCGCTATCTCTATTTCTTAAGGGGGCTGCCACACAAAATTGTCCATGCAGACTAGAAATATATTAAAGAAAAAGTTCCATAACTGCCTAGGAGTTGCCCCTAAGGGGATAAAATGTACATTAGTCTTTCGTCCTTAACATTTCCTCAAAACATACTTGCCCTTTATCACCACCCGTTTTAGGGAGGCTCCCATACAAATATGGCGTTTTATGAAATTCTTAAATTTACTGCCTGGCCCACAATATCGACAAGAACATTTTTTTCTTATATTTATATTGAAAACAAAGACAAAGTTTAGTTTTTTGTTATTGTTTTCAATATAAATATGCGAAAGAAATGTTGCTTGTTTTGTTTGGAACTTTGCTTTCTATACGTATAGAAAAAATTAGAAGCATAGCTGCCTTTTCCAAATTTTACTGAATTTTTAAAAAACAAACACTTCGAAGTTATGCTAAAAAAAAAAAAAAAAAAAAAAAAAAAAAAAAAAAAAAATAGTTACGAGAATATATGTTGTGCAAACTCTCCACCATTTTCGAAATAACGATAAAACTCGAAAACAAGGGCTAACCTAAAAAACGGTAAGTTAGCACCACTGGATTCAGCGTACCCGAATTAGGATGTATTTTGTCACAAACAAAAGTGTCAAACTCTAGCAGTGTTATTATTTGCTACACTCAACGTAAAATTAACTAACATTGTAATATTAAATAAATGAATATTCAGTTAAAAATCGGTCTATTTATTTTTCATTAAAGTTCATTTAATTTTTGATGTCAAAAACTCAACGGCGTATTCCGTAAAAACAAATGAATTTTCAGTTATTTTATATAATACAGGTTTTACTCTAAATTCTTAAAAATACCAGACACCTGTCCGTTTGTTTTTCTAATGAGAAAGAGAGAGAGAGAGAATATTAATTTTTATTTACTTACCCCGTTATACATGTTTTTTTACTTTTGTTGTACTGACCACTTTGTTTACAGAAGAACTTGCAATTATGAGACACCAGCAGCATGACCGATATGGAATTCGCAATCATTTTGCTTTAAAAATTTGATGTATTTAACTAAATAATTTTAACAAATAGAATATGGGAATTTTCTACACGAAACAAGCAACTTTTACTTTTTGCCAAAGATCTATAAATAGATAGCCAAAAATTAATTTTTTGGTAGTTAAATTATATAAAATAACTGAAATTTCATTTTTTTACGGAATTTGTAGTTAATTTTTTTACGGATTTCGCGGTTAAATTTTTGACAGTAAAAATTAAATGATCTTTTCGTTAAAATTAAATGTAAAATAAGTAGATCGGTTTTAAGTAAATTTACAGTTCTTTTAAATTTAATTTTCATTTACTTTTACATACAGAATACTTTTACTTAATCAACGGGCAATATTAAATGCAACCGAAAATCCGTATTAATGTGCACTTAGTTTTTTGAATAAATGTTAGAATCAGTTAAAAATAAATTTGCTTGGAATTTTAAATGTTTATTTATTTAAAAATGACTGTACGGAATACTTCTTAAATAACCTACAGTCCGTTACAGTGATAATATTGTGAGTGTAGACTTGGCACTCACTACCCAGTAAAAAACGTGCTCCAAAAGGAACAGGTTTTATGTATGAATTTATACCTCAAATCGCTTCAAACCTGCTGATGGGATGTCTGATTTTTGTATGGGGTGTTCCCGGTTTGGAGGACTATTTCCTGCTGACAATAAGCGCTTCTATTAACATAGTAAAAAAATGCAAATAAAGCACTCCGAAAGTGCTTTTTTAAGGGATAACTATAGTAACATATTCATAAATGTTTTGATTTTACTGGCTTAAATGCCTTTTTTTAAGCATTTTCGTAAACCATAATATATTTTTATTTTTTTTTTCGCTTTAAAACCTTCTTTGTTGTCAGCACTAAAATAGCAGCTTTTTTGTATATTTTATTCGTTTTCGTTTACTGCTTTATAAGAGCCCTATTATCGAAGCGCTCGATTATGCGCTTTTTCTCTTAAGTGCTTCAAAAATCACAAATTTTTTTTACTGGGTACCTTACGGGTTTCACTGGATTTGAAAGGAATTGGGGTCTCTGTTCTCTCCTGCAAACTTAAATTTCGACGATTGACTATCGATGTTTGTTTTTTTTAATTATTTATTTAATTAGGTCTATGTATATAATCCTTGATGACTAGGTATTAAATTGAAAAATGTTCTTAATTTTAAGACAGTTAGGGCTAATAAATCAGAGCAAGTTAAACTGTCTTTTTGGTTTAAAATGTGTTTAAGCCAACAAATCTATAAATCAGAAAACATATAAACCATCTTTAAACGCATAAAATTGGGCGTTTAAACTACCAATACAAACCATATGAATTTGTCAACATTTATCGTAGTGCTGCCGCATGTTACTTTTTAAACTAAATAAAATACATGGGACACTGATTTACAACTGTTGAGTTTAAACTACATATAAATTTAAGTTTAGTTCAACTAAACCAGCGTTTAAACACTCACTGATTTATTAGCCATTAGTTGTTTAAACTTAAAATAATATTACGTTGTATAGCAACAACATTTAAAGTGAAATTTATAGAGTTAAATATTTCTTTAAAACCACAACGAAATTTTCTAAACGACTGTGCCATTTTGTGGTTTGTTCGAGAAGTTTTAACATCAAGTTTGCTATTGAATTGTAATGTGTGTTAAGGATCATTCAATGATATCTTAGATACTTAAAAGAAAATCGGATAAAACATTTCCATTGAAAAGATTTACAAGAAATGAAACATTAAGAATAATTCTTCGGCTTTTTTAACGTTCGAAGTCGAATCAATGCAAGTCGTGACGAATATGATGCAAGCAAAAAGAAAATATCCTCGATAAACATCTCTTAAAAAAAAGATTAAAACCGGTTTCTAGACAGATTCGATAAGATCATTGGGAATGTTATAGCAGGTGTAAGTCTTACAAGTGATGTAAATAATCTTTCAGTGATAAAACGGTTCTTAAATTATTTTGACCATCGTTTAATGAAAACCAAGATTCCTCGAGCTTTATTAGCAGCCATCATAATATGTTGTATGAAGTTAAATTCTCCATCTAACAAAATACCAAGATTCATAATTACGTTTACCGACCCCAGTTTATTGCTTACGATAGATGGGTTGCGAACCGTGATTGTAGGATGGCCAGGCAATTGTAACCCCGCATCAATAATACACGTACCACGTCTCTACTATCCATGACTCAAAGGGATGTGTCACTTTTGGTATCTGTGATGCGATTCACTAACTTTTAACGAACCGACAATCGTAATTTTTCTCGATATACATATATATTCGCTTGCAGTTACGATAGTGTGATTCTGTAATTTCTGTTTAACGATTGTAAACAGCTGTAGTTTTTGTAACATCTCTGTCTACAAAATGTTAAAATAAACGAAAAGCACAGAAGAGAATAAAAAAAAAATTAAATTGTGATTCATTTAGGCCCTAATCATGTACAACGCAGCGCAACGCCAAACAATAACATTGAAAGCACAAACAATGTCATAAATATTTTGTAATTTTGTTGTTGCTTTCAACAGAAATTCATGTACCGTTTTAAAATTTTCAACGACACAAGCAATGGAGCGTTTAAAATTTTAAGACGCAATGTGAATTTCTGTAGAAAGCAACAACAAAATTACAAAATATTTATGACATTGTTTGTGCTTTCAATGTTATTCTTTGGCGTTGCGTTAGTTCTGTGGCGTTGCGCTGCGTTGTACATGATTAGGGCCTTACTGTTTTTATATTTTTTTTTTTTTGTGAACTTTACATTTAAAAATTGGTTTTTGTTCATAACTTCCTTTGTTTTTTTGTACAATCTGAACTTAAAATGTTGTTTTTGTTCATACATATTAGGGTATTCATTTAATCGGGTCATATGTCTTAAAAGTCATATGTCTTAAAACAATAACAAGAAATATATATGACTGCTATTAGCAGCCGCTTATAATTTAGAATTATACTGTACAGTTATGACGAATCAATGAACACAGCATTAAAAGTTTTATTTTGTTTGAAAAATAATATTTAGGACATTATGACGATATGACTTGATATCACACCTTGTGAATCACCTAATTATGTATTAATTAAAAAATAAACTGTGAGATCATTTTTTTTAGTTATTTCAATAGTTAAAGAATATCTTACAAAATAATCTTTTAGACAAATAATTTTGTTTAAATGTTTAGGACTAAAGAATTCATTTTCTTTAGGTTTGATAAAACTTGACTTTGAAAAAATTCTTTTATTTATCGTTGATGTTGGAGAAATCAAAAGCAACCCATAATAAAGAATATCTAATTCGAAACATATAAAATCTTCCATTATGTCATTAGAGCCTGTTTTAATTTTATAAAATTTTTAACACTTCTAATTTTTTCGGTTAATTCTGTTAAAAGATTGATATGAGAAGAAACAAATAACTAAATACATATAAAAAGTACGTGAAACAAAAAGCTGTTGACAACAAAGACTTATTTAAAATGAAGATCCACTAAACACCTTCTTTGTTTGTATGAAAAAATATTTTCTTAACACATTCCTTTTGTATATGAGACGAAACGAACAATTATAAACAAAAAAAAAATATGTTATAATACTACAAAATGTTCTGTTACATTGGTTAATCGTCTGAAATTAACCGGTTTAATCGTTAATCGAAAATAGGCGGTTTTAAATTAACCGATCAGTTAAACGGGTAGTAATTAATCGGTTAACCGAATAAATACCCTAATACATATACATATCGATGCCTTACTTTCTCAACCTCGTAACTTAAAAAAATACGGTTTTGACTTTTTCATATCAAACGATTGCTATTTTTGTGTTCTATTACTGCAAGAACTTATTATTTCAATAATTTATTAATATTTACAATATTAAGACAAAGTATTGAAATAATAAGTTGTTGCAGTAGTAGATCACAAAAATAGCAATCGTTTGATATGAAAAAGTCAAAACCGTATTTTTTTAAGTTACGAGGTTGAGAAAGTAAGGCATCGATATGTATGTAAGAAGTCGGGCCTCAGCCACTTTAAACATTAAGTACACTTTACCGCTTAAATAAACACAACGTAAATTATGGTCGTTAAAATAACGAAAAAACTGCTGAAAGTAACAGCTGTCTTTAATCGACAGCGAATATCGTTAAAAATGTTACTGAATAGCAAACTCGATAAATTTTCGTTATATTTATTTTAACGATAGGATTATCGTAAAAAAAAAGTTAGTGAATCGCACTACTGGTATCATGGGACATTGTCGTATAGGTAGACAAGCACATTGTCTGGAAAACAGACACTTTGATTACTGCTGAAATGCGATCCCTCACTTTCGACGGATTATACGATATATCTGGCATTGAACTGGAGTGGATCTTAAACTTTGTAACTGTGATACAATGAGAGTCTACTTAACAGAACTCCCACCGTAGAACCAAGCCGAGCTTTTAGACTAGACATGGTGCTACGGTGGGAGTTCCATGGTACCACAATAGATCGATTATTAGGTATAAGAGTGTCAAATAAGTTCTGTTATTTCTACCTAACTCAACCTTTTGTATTTAAAATTTTTATAGATAAACAATTTTAAAACTTTAAATTGTTTATTTGAAACCAAGTATCACATTCCCACGCACTATTTCTGTCGATGTTGCCAACAGGTGTAAGTCTGCGATAACTAAATAAGTCACGGTTTTATTTTCGTTGTGATAAGAAACAATCGCTTAATATGGTTTTTTATTTAACCCAATTGCATTAAATTTAATTTAATAAACTTTTCACACGCTACGCATTTAATAACACGCAACTTTATCATTCAAAAGTTTCAGTTCAATCCCCGATTAAGTGAAACCGCCTTGCAACACATAACCATATATTTACACACAGGAAGGATACTCAAGAAATTTTCATTATATTTTATGCTCAGATAGAATGTAGTTAGTAGAAACTTTATAATTTTCTTAGTGAGACAGGTTTCTAATACGAATATGAACGAAATGAAGAAATCAGGGAAAATACAAAGTAAAATAAAAACAATTTTAATTGTTTTAGATGGAATGTAAAATAGCAAAATAAAAAAAAAACATTTTGTTGCCATAACAATTTTATTAAGTTTTTTTATCCCAGCAAAATTTTTATATTTAAGAAAACGAAAAACATTATAAGAATGCAATTCCTAGTTGTTTAAGTAACTATCTTTATAAATAAAAACAAGTTATGCGGCTGTGCCGAATCTTTGATACACTCCACCGGCAGTTTTAATATTTTAGGAGTGGGCCCCATATGAGAGCTATAAATTATTAATTGATCTTTATAAAAACGGACGTCAGTATTAAAACTGGTCCCAGTTTAAACATGGGACCACAGTAAAACATTTCTCAGCTCATTGATTTGGGACTCAATTCTGATTCTGAACGGAATAATATTGCTGAAATTCAGCTTGGCGTTTTTGGTATGATGTTGCGCTGTCATTTTGCTCTGAGTTCTATACGCTTCAAAAATGGTGTCAAAAATTCTGAATTTTTTTGTGATAGTCCCATCTTAGCCACAATGTAATCAATTTCAATGTAAATTCCCAAACGAAAATGTTTTTTTTACTTTCAAAAAACAGCTTCTTTATGATAGAGTTTCGCGTGTTTTGTTTCCTGTAAGAATCACCCACGCTTATGAGACAGTAAAGGACCATAAAATTTAATAAAAAAAAAAAGTTTGGAATTATTATCGTTTTTATTGCCCACAACAAAAGACAAACAGAGAAAAATAAAACCAAAACGGTAACGCTGATATAAATTTTAACCACCTTTTCAAGTTAATGAGTAAAACAAAACACAAAATAGTCAAACCAATTGACCGATAAAAAACAGCATATTTGGGGATTTGTTATTCAGTTAATGAGCAAAAATGGTGAAAAATGGGGAAAATATTTTAGAAAATTGGGATTTTTGCGATTTGTAAGGTACTGGATGCACTTTTTTCGGGTAGGTATGTTCGCTTTTTTTAACACAAAAGAGATATTCCGTACGGTATACCGAGATATAACCGTGTTAAATATATAAAAAATCCACCTTGAGCAAATAAAATTCGTATGGCCATTAAATTATTAATGCAGCCAACTTGACAAAACTAATGGTGCAGAAGTTATTATTTTTGGGGCTACTTTCACGTGCAATTGTCAGAATTGAGTCCCAAAATCATTTGTTGTACTGTGTTAGTATACCGACAATCAGAAAGTGTTATGCTTATATTTTTAGTCATTTGAACTTACTTGAATAAAATATCATGATTCGTGACAGTTTTTGAAGAACTTAAATGATTTTCAGTAGCGGAATTTATATTGGACCCATGGTAATCATTAAATTCAGTAGATTTCGCACTCAAATTGCTATGGAATTAGCAAATTTCTGAAACATGTAATATTTCCAAGAACTCTGAAATTGCCAAAGTTTTGCAGCAGAGCAAATTTATCGTTTGAGATGAAAACAATTGCCGCATAAGATGTCATTGGAATCACTACACCGAACGATACATGATCTACGAAATAATTTTCGCCAAACATCGCCAGTTATTCCACGGTCAATGTCAGACGATGAACTCAACGCATGTTTGAAGTCTTCATTTTTGTGGAAGCACGTCACGATATTTAAATTCAGTACGAACATGAGCGTCGAGTTGCATAACGGCTAATCTGAAAAATTATTTCCAAAAGAATTACAAGGCATTGGCAAAATCCCTGTTGATATTTCGACTGTTGCTATTTCTAAAAAAGACTATTCTGAAAGGCATTCAAATTAATGGCTCTTATGGCTAATAAATCAGTGAGTGTTTAAACGCTAGTTAAGTTGAACTAAACTTAAATTTATATGTAGTTTAAACTCAACAGTTGTAAATCAGTGTCCCATGTATTATATGTAGTTTAAAAAGTAACACGTGGCAGCACTACGATAAATGTTGACAAATTCATATGGTTTGTATTGGAAGTTTAAACGCCCAATTTTATGCGTTTAAAGATGTTTTATATGTTTTCTGATTTATAGATTTGTTGGCTTAAACACATTTTAAACCAAAAAGAGAGTTTAACTTGCTCTGATTTATTAGCCCTAAGAAGGCTTTCCAGAGAATGGTGATTTCATAACGGGATATGAATTATTTGGTTTTTTCTTTGGCAAAACAAAAAATCGTACTACTTATTTTCTCCCTTCTCAGAGAAGGGAATGTGTATCTTATCATTTATACGGAAGAGCCTACACCTTCTATGAGACATTCTTTAGCAGTTAAGTCATAATGGTAATTGAATCAAACAAATTTCTAAGCAGGCCTTTAATAAGGGCTGAAGTAAGAAGGCCCTCTGAGTTTTCCCAATGGTTGGTGTCAAAATATTTTTTACGAACAAAAAGGTAAACAAGCTACTCATAAATATTGTTACGAAATTAAATGTATCTATAATTATTTATAATGTTGGCAATAAGCAGGGAAGGCGGAAATATGCCTGAAACATGTGTTTTATGCGCATTAAATATACAGTAAAAACAAGAAAATATGTCATAAAAATACTTAAATACATGCCCAAAAAAAAAAACAAAATATGGCCGAGCTTAACCTAAATACGAACATAATTAACCGGTTAATTGATACAAAGTGTCAATTTCGGAAAGAAGTTTGAATGGGGACCGTGTGAAATTATAGACCGATTCTCTCCATTTACATAGGATTCGAATTAAAACGTATTTACCAAATTTTATCAAATTATCCACAAAATTGCAACTTGTTCTTTAAGCACAAGGTTTTCATGGACAGACAACTAGCCAGACGGATTGACGATTAGTTTAAAAAGTGATTCTATATACATATATTATCACCTTCGAGTATCACATACACATTGGCGATATATCAATGTGTATGTGATACAATACCAATAATTAAACAATTATATTGCAAGTGTATGGGCCGCTTAAATTCAAAATGTTTATGCATAATTGTATTGTAACTCCACTGTACGGAATTTTCTAGAGATGACAAAATATTTGCCTAAAAGTAGCCTTTGAATTCGAATGTAAAACAGTTATAACTAGCGTGATAATAAGCAAGAATGATAGAAGAAAGATTACGACAACACGAATTAAAAATTGAATTTTCTGCGCAGGTGGGTTAAATGACGTCACGAAACATACACGAATAGGTAACTCTAGCTTGGGTTAAGCTACGTCATCTAACGGGAAAACATGCGCATGGCGTAATGTCTGTTTATATCATTCTTGATAATAAGTACAAGAAGGTTCAATAAACTGCTTAAAATAAGATTAGTTATCAATAAAGCCCAACACATAAATGTTGGTTGAGTTTTATTCGGGTCACCGTGTGGTTCAATTCATTACAATCAGTCAATTCACAAGGTATCCTAACATGTCATATTGTCAAAATGTCCTAATATTTCACAATGGTTTAAAAATATTGTTGTACGGCTCAGCCGCTCAGCGCTGGACTTTTCTGATTAATTACGACAGCACAATAAACACAGCAAGCAACGTTCTATTTATTTAAGACACTTTTTGTCAACAAACCAACAACAATATTTTTAAACCATTGTGAAATATTAGGACATTTTGACAATATGACATGTTAGGATACCTTGTGAATTGACTAAATATATTTTGGATATATGTATAAAGGATAATATTTGTGAACTTAATAATTTGTTACTATAAAATTTGTTAGCGTTATCAAGTGTGTGAATAGCTTTTGATTTGTAAGTAAAAGAGCTCAAAGGTTTGTTATAAAGGAAATAAACCAAAACGGTTTTTATGAAGTCAAAATCATAACCATATTTAGGGGATTCAGAAGGTGTGCTATCAAGTCATATTGTCATAATATCCTACAATTTTACAATAGTTTAAAAAAATTATTGTTGTGTTTCAACCAAAAGAAGTCCTAAAATAATAAGACTTTTCATGCCGTGTTTATTGTTTTGTCATAACTTCACAGTAGAAATATAAATTATGAACTAATTTTTTCTTGTTATTGTTTTAATACATGTGACTTTATGACTACCTTGTGAATATCTCAATTATAAAATTTGAATGCATATTTTTAAACTTGTCTAACAAACAAAGTTTAATTTGTTTGCAGGGTTTTTTTTTTTTGTTTCATTTTTACAACACAGTTGCAATTCATTATTAGGCTAGGCGGAGTTATGCAAAAAAAAAAACACACAAGCCAAATAACTATGGTCGGTCATTCTCAAACTAAATAAATTCCAATTGTTAGACAGGTGTGTAACCTAAATAAACTTTTACTTAGGTAGAAGTTTTTAATAGTTAATTTTGCTATAAAACTTTTTTTTTAACAAAACAAAGCCAAAAGTTAATTTGTTACTGAATGTCTTTGAGGCTTAATGTTAAAGCTTAAATTTAAAATGGGTTTGAAAATCAAACATAGAAACAAATACGAAGTAGGTATTTAAATTTAGTACTGAACAACAGAACATTGATATATGTATATCCACAATAAGAAATTATACTAAAGAAATTGTTTAAGATTTTTTTCTTTTTTTTAGAAAAAATAATTTTTTTTTTGTTCAGCAATCATAATAAAATGAACTTTATAGATTTTGCTTGAAATATATATTTTTTGTTTGTGTTGTATTTTACAAAGCATTGCGCTAAAATACTGCGATCTCATTAATCGACTCATATACATGCGGCGAAAATTAGATCATATTTTCGACAAACTGCAATGTTTTAACCGCTCTGATGTATGTCTTGCCCAATACACTTTTGACAAACGTGCATGACAAACTAGAACATATGGGCAAGAAATGTTCAAGGCCGCTATCACCCACATGTACGACAATAAAATAATTGAAATAGTATAAAGGGTGTGGTGACAAAAAGTGTTTAATCGTTTGCTTAAGTTAATAGCAAAACTTTAATGGGAGAGGAATTAATTGAACTGGATTAGCATTAAAAGTTGAAATGATTCAGAGCCGAACTATAACAGAATAAGGAGTGAAGTAGAACCGAATTAAAGTTAAACCTGAAACGATTCCAAGCTGAATTCGACCTGAACTAGAACTGAACTAGAACTGAACAAGAACTGAACTAGAACTATAACTGAACTAGAACTGAACTAGAACCGAACTAGAACTGAACTAGAACTGAACTAGAACTGAACTAGAACTGAACTAGAACCGAACTAGAACGGAACTACAACTGAACTAGAACTGAACTAGAACTGAACTAGAACTGAACTAGAACTGAACTAGAACTGAACTAGAACTGAACTAGAACTGAACTAGAACTGAACTAGAACTGAACTAGATCTGAGCTAGAACTGAACTAGAACTGAACAAGAACTGAACTAGAACTGATTTAGAGCTGAACTAAAAATGAACTAGAACTGAATTATATCTGAACTAAAAATGAACTAGAACTGAACTAGAACTTAACTAGAACTAAGCTAGAACTGAACTAGAACTGAACTGAAACTTAACTAGAACTTTACCACAGATTACACACAGATATGTCACGAGACGGAAGATTTGTTGTATCTTTCTTAGAAAGCTGCCCTTTTTCATTTCTCTTTGAACCATCTTTTATGCCGCAATACAATGAAAACAAATTTAATTAGTTGAGATTTATTTGCAAAACTGTTGTAAAAATTAACTTTTAAGTTTATCACAACACTAGTAAATAATATTTAAGTAAGGAAATAACTTTCGATATTTTAATCAGGGTTAAGTTCATTGAATTTAATTTTCATTAAATTATTTTTATGAAGAAGGGAAGTTTTACAACATGAAATTAATTAAAATTTATTGATAATTTTTCTTTCTTGATGAGCTGGGAATTGAACCCAGGTTTTCTCGGACAGGTTGCCCTGACTAGTTTCGATTGCAACCACACAATCTCTTCAGAGGGCTTTGCCGTTTAGCACTCACTGCCATTGACGACGGATGACGTCATTAGTCAAACATTAGTCTTTAAACCAAATGGTATTTTACTTTGGTGGACCGAAATTCGCTTTGAAAATTGATTTACATGTTCTTCCTTCCTTACTTCTATTATCGTACTTTTTGTCAAGAATTCTTCTTAAAATCCAACGTACATTTTTTGTTTTTCATGTTTTTTGTCTTTCTTTTTTTCTGGTTGACCTTTTCCAGCACAACTTGAAGGACAAATGTAAACATAGCTCATGCTTTAGCTGTTAACAATAATAAGTATTGTGGTTTTTTTATTGAACTGTTAATGGTTTTTAATCCAAATTTCAAAATTTTAATCAGGCTCAAGTGCATTGAATTTAATTTTCATTAAATTATTTTTATGAAGAAAGGAATTTTTACAACAGGAAATGAATTAAAATTTATTGATAATTTTTGATTCTTGACTGAGCTGGGAATTGAACCCAGGTTTTCACGGACAGGTTGCCCTGACTAGTTTCGATTGTAGCCACACAATCTCTTCAGAGGGGTTTGCCGTGATAGTTTATATTTAGTTAAATACTTGATGCCGTACATGATGCTGGTATTTTATAATTGTAATTCTGTAAACGAGACAGGCATTAAAACAGAAGTGAAATAAATAGGTGTAAAGCGGGTAAGTAAATCAATCATATTAATTTCCTCCTTCTGTCTCTGTCGTAAGTGTTTTAGGTTAGAATCAATGTAATTTCATTTTCGGATTTTTTAAAGTACGAATTAGGGATTAAATCAACTTTATAATACTTGAATCAAGCGCATTTTGAGATTGATTCAATCTTAATTTTGTTGAAATCAATCTCATTTTCGGAATATTTTAAGTACGAATTCGGGATTAAATATATAAAGTTAAGTATTTTGCACTTTAATTATTCGTACTTGAATCAATCTTTCTGTACTAGATACAAGAAAACTCGTACTTACCGTACTATTGATACCGCTATGGATTGTTTTAAGTACGGATGGATGGATTTTTCTTATGAGTGTATTACAATTATAATATTACATGTTAACTCTGGGACGCCGAAACCGACTTCAATGGTTCTCAGGTAAATGTATAACGGCAAAAAAAACATAAAAATGTTAATCTTATTTATTATCATCTACATGAAAGAGTATTTAAATATCGGCTCTTGTACTTTTTTCTTTGTTCGTGTTCTATTAAATTTATACCCCGTTTTGGATTTTTTAAATCAATTCATATGTATAACAATAAAAAAACTCCATAAAAATTAGTCCAAATTAAAATACATATTTTTTATATATTAAATTTGTTTTTTTTTTTCAAAAATTTTACATTAGCAAAAAAATTGTATATTCATGGCAATTATTCAAAATTTACAAAAGCAAAAATGCTTTTATACAAAAATAGAACCAAAAATTTTAAATGACGTTATTGAAGCGCAAATAATGCCGGGTAGATGGGTTAGAATCAAATAAAAAATAATATTGAAAATTTATTGGTCTGGCAAATATTCTACTCTACTCAACGTACTATGAAATTCACTATAATTAATTGATTTCACAAATAGAAACAGCCAAAAATTGAAACAAAGAAACCAAAAACTAAAAAATAATATTTAGAATATAAAATTTAAAGATTTTAAACAAAAATCCCAAGAAAAACAAACACAAATTGTTAATAAAAATCAAAAATTTAGAAAAACTCAAAAACAATGTATAAATGCTAATAAAAAAAAAAGAATTATTGAAAACATCTAAAAAGATTTAAATACAGACAAACGAAATTTTAAATCCATAGCCAAAATTTTTCTGTTTTAAGTTCAAAATTATTATAAAATAACGACAGCGAAAATAAATAAAATATAGAATAATAAATAGATAGATATTAAAATAGACTTAATGAAAAAATATGAAAAAAAAAAACACTGACGACATTGTAGTTTGAAATGCACAGCTAATTTCTGATCAAAAATGTCTTAAAACTTTTTAAATATTTTACGTTTTAATATAAAATCATTTTATGCTCAATCATTTTAAAAATACTATGAAATTTTTGCAATATTTTATCAAAAAGAAAGAGTCTGTAGCAAATAAAAAAGAAATAAATGATTAACTTTTAAAAATGTGTTAATTAATCTACAGGTGAATTATTAATTAAAATAATATAATAAAAGTGGGTCAATTGAATCGAAAACTGAATGATTCAACATCTGTTTCATATCATCAATAAGTATCGGGTGATTCATTGTGAGGTTTGATTTATAATGTAAAATAAAACATATAAGTTTGAAAGTGGACTTAAAATTTATTTTATCGGTTAACAGAACAATTTATGGCATTTACTGTTTCAAAATGATATCATGTAAATGTTGGCCATGGCTACGTCTGAGATGGTCCATTCGGAGGGTTCAATTTTGGGCGACTCGTTCGAGCATAACGACTGGTATCTCCCGAATAACACGAGTAGTGTTGGCGTCAATCGTAGCTGGCTTATTCCTGAACACCTCAGACTTTACATATCCCCAGAAAAAATAGTCCAAAGTTGAGATATCGCAAGATCTAGGTGGCCAATTTACCGTAGCAAAACGTGAAATTAAGAGCTCACTAATATGATTTCACAACAAGGTCATTGTTGCGCGCGCTGTATGGCTCGTAGCGCCGTCTTGTTGAAACCAGAGCTCACCGAAACCATGCGAAATTCCAGGAAGCACATAATCCGTTAACATGGTGCGATAACGGTTACCATTGACGATAACATTTTGATTTTCCTAATTTGTAAAGAAATATTGCCCAACGATTCCACCAGCAAATAACCATATCGTGGTTTTTAATGGATGTAATGGTAGCTCTTGGTACTCTACGGGATGCCCATATACAGCAATTTAGTTTATTAACGTATCCATTGAACTAGAAATGTGCTTCACTACTGAACAAAATTTCACGATAAAACACTGGATTTCTTTAAGTTTTTCCAGAGCCCATTCTCTGAAAATAAGACGCAAATTTAAGTCGCCTGGCTTTAATTCTTAAATTGCCAAACGATACAAAACGAAACAAAAATGGGAAAGCAGTTTAATAAAACCTCACGGTGAATCACCCTCTATTATTTCTAATAAAAAAACAAGTAAGAGTGCTATCTATATTCGGCTGTACCAAATCTTATATACTCTTCACCATGGTGGGAAAAGAACAGAAAGTTATATAAATACCATTATTTAGATATATGTAACTAAATCTTTTTTGTGCCACGCCCACTTTTGCAATACCGCCCCTATTTTGTAAGATGTTGTGTATTAATAACCCAGCTATGTGTACCAAATTTGGAAATTTTTTCTCTTTTCGTTCTTTAGATATAAATAAATCAATTATTTTGCCACTCCCACTTCCGCCCACATTTTGTTGGATGTTGTTTATTGATAACCAAGATGCCTGTACCTAATTTGAAAACTTTGCTCTAGCGTTTCTAAAGATATACCTAAAAAAATAAAAAAATAGAAAGAACAGCAACAAGGGATTTATAAGTAAAATTAAGGGTCGGCGTGGTTTTTTGCTTACATCTCAGCCATTTGTGGAATCAGCCGATCATGGTGATTTTCAATAGCAAACAATTCGGGACTATATGCGACATAAATATATGTATAAACTACCTGGTCCCCATCAAAAATGGATTGTTCGAAAAGCCCATTTCAACAGACAGAAAGACATCGTTATATACTTTATATTGTTTAAGATCAATATTGTAGAAATTACAATCGAAATGACAAACTTATATATACCCTTTTATCGTTGGTGAAGGGTATAAATAAACAAAAGATTTGCTTCCACAAAAAAAATGTTGATGGACTTTTTGCCTTCCATAGAATCAATTATGTGTGTGAAGTTAAATTTTAAAATTTATAACCCTATTTTTTAACAGAATAATGTTAACCACTTAACAGAACTTATGTTAACGCTTTTATGAGGGATAAATGCAGATTTCTGGAAAAGGAGTCAACGTGGGCGAACAAAAATGATAAGGATTTGTGGACAATAAGTTTCTCCATCGTTTGCTATAATTAGGATTTTTAACAGAGTGAGTTCAAGCGACTTATTGAAACTTATTGTCCACAAATCCTTATCATTTTTTTTCGCCCACGTTGACTCCTTTTCCAGAAATCTGGACTCATCCTCCAGAGAATTCTAAAGGGTAAATTGTCAATAAGTCGCTTCAACTCACTCTGTTAAAAATCCTAATTATAGCAAACGATGGAGAAACTTATTGTCCACAAATCCTTATAATTTTTGTTCGCCCACGTTGACTCCTTTTCCAGAAATCTGGACTCATCCCCCAGAAAATTCTAAAGGGTAAATTGTCAATAAGTCGCTTCAACTCACTCTGTTAAAAATCCTAATTATAGCAAACGATGGAGAAACTTATTGTCCACAAATCCTTATCATTTTTGTTCGGCCACGTTGACTCCTTTTCCAGAAATCTGCATTTATCCCTCATAAAAGCGTTAACATAAGTTCTGTTAAGTGGTTAACATTATTCTGTTAACATAACAGAATGTGTCTAGGGTAATAAATTTTAAAATTTAACTTCACACACATGAATCAATTCACGTTTAATAACCGAAAAAAGTGATAAAATCCCCAACGCATTGCTAGTTATTTAATTATTTTCGGAAAGATACAATTCGTACTTGATCATAAAGAGTGTACTCAAAACTTAAACATTTTCTTCAGCGAAAACAATTTTGAATTTTACATTAAAGGCAAAAGAAAAGAGTTTTCAAAAAGTAATAAAATAAAAATTTTGAGTTAATACCCTCTTTATGATCAAGTGCGAATTGATACATCATACAGATCGTAGCAAATCCTAAGATTTGTTTAATTAGCAAAAAATCCATGAAATAGGCTGCAAATAGTTTTCTCATCCACCCTCTTCTTCGGATTAACACCAAGTGACCATTCCATGTTTCTAAACCTGAAGAAATGGCTTGTCAGAAAGCGATTTGACTCCAACGAAGAAATCATCTCACAAACTTATACCTACAAATCTTATTTTTTGGAAGAAATAAGAAACTCCAACAAGAAAATTAGAGAAACGTTAGACAAAAATGTTAGTGCTCAAAGAAGACTACGTTAAAAAATGATCCAAAAAGCCTGTGTTTCAACTAAAAATTCACGAATTTATTGGCCAGCCCTCGAATAAAAGGGTTATGTATTCAATTCTCTCATAAGCATCTTTAGAATGGCGGACCACAATGATCAAGGAATAGGTAAGGTTAGGTTCAATGAGCAGTCGACACGATTACGGTTGCAGGGCTACCAAGGCAACGTGGCCCACATATGACATAGGTCGCTCTGAGCGACTTCTCAACTTCAGTCGGAAGGACGTGTCAAGACTTATATATGTACTTACTGGTCACGATCGGAAGATCGATAAGCATGATATGAGACTCGGCCTCCCTTTTAATGAATGTTGCTGCAGCTGCGGGGAACCGGAAACTAGGGAGACGGTATTTCATCTTCTATGTGACTGCCCAGCGTTTAATTCAATAGACATGGATTACTTGGGAATTACCTTATACAGGGACTCTCGGAGATATCGCGGGTGAAACTCAGCAACTTGCTGAAATATCTCAACGAAACGGGTTGGCTCAAGCCACCTCTGCATTGCCCCTGGTTCAAGTTTGATTGGGGCTTCCAATTCTTGACGAGTGGTGTGGTGTCAAAACGGAGTCACTGTCGACTCTACTTGCAGCACGCCTAATTCTGTGCGTGCTACCACATTAACCAAGCAACCAACCAACGGCTCACTTAGGTCCCTTTTTATCCTCAGTTACAATCCGATGTAAAGAATCGTTCTTTTTGAAAAGCTAAGACAGAAAATCGGTGCCATGAATATCGGCTTGTGTTAGCCCTTGACGACAGATATTTTTAAACGCAGCGACAGGAACTGATTCGATAAGAAAAAAAAGCAATTTACGAAAAACAACGAAAAAAGTGCAAGGGAGGTTTTACCTGTTGCGCCAAATAGCACGGACTTTAACAACCATTTGGTTCGATCGATCTAATGCCACTTATAAAATACTTAATGAGCACAGTTATAGTTGAAAATTCCTTTCTTAAATTTAAATCTACAAAATAATGGCGATCATAACAGAAGGATTTGGAAATTAATATCTTTGTATTCGTTTGAATATAAAAGATAACAACACTTTAGCAGTGAAATCATATTTTTCTATTGTTTTAGGACAAGGTCTTGACAAAAGGTACGAAAAAGCAGAAATCAGGAATTACATCAAATTTTGATCCACCAATACCATTGGTTTAAGATTGATGTTTGACTATAGACTGGCAGGCGCCGCAGTGGTGCAAACGGCAGACCGTAAAAAATTTTGATAATGGGAATGTAGTTATTTTCGAAACATGTAAATTCTACCCGAGTTCAATCTCGAGTTCAATTATCAAAAAAAAATTTAATTCGTTTCATGTTGTAAATTCCTTCCTTCACTAATAATAATTAAATGAAAATTATATTTAATGAACTTAAGTCTAATTAATATTTCAAAAACTTCAGTTTAAAAAATAATTCTTCACAAAAGGGTTTTTATTTCCTAAAAAAAATATTGACAACAATATATGGTTGTAAAATTTAGGATAAAGCTAGATCTACAGCTAAGACCTTCTTGGGTTTCTCTGGGAGGCAGATGGTCTTTTGGCCAACTAAAGGGGGGGGGGGGGTACAATAGACCTGGTTTGGTCGCGGTACCGTCTCCGTTGGGAGAAATCTCCCCGCTCTCTCTGGAAAAAAAAAAAAGATCAACAGCTAAATAGAAATATGCAAACACACAATCCTGTTCTTATAAATCTAACAACGTCTTACTACTCTGAAATCACAAGTAGATCTTGTTTAAAGCACATAAATATTTTTCTCTATTTTTCCCCTTTCGAAACCGCAAAAAGATCATTGACCATAATTCATTGAAATATTGCAACAATATCATTAAACAACATCTAGAAGAATGTTAAAAACGTTGTTATACTTAAATGTTGTTGCTCCTATTATTGTTGTTGTTGCTATTGACATCACCACACATGATCAGGCAGCAGCAGTTACACCACCTGTGTTAAAAAGTCTAGTAAAGTAAATTGTAAAAAGAAAAAAAAAATAACAAGTGAAAGTGAAATGGTTTTACTTCTTTCTTGCTAAAAAAAAATCGCTTGCTTTTTTGCTAAAGTTTAAAACTTTTCAACAGTTTTAAACTTTTGTTTGAAAAATAATTTTATTGCAATTTTATTAAAACTGTGGCAATTGATATTGTTAAAATAACATAATTAGCAAAGAAAAAAGTTGAAAAAATAGCTTTTTCTTTAGATGAAATATTAATTTTAAAACAAGACAAAGATCGCGAAAAAAAACGTAATCATTTTATTGAAATTTAAAAGTTTGCGTTTGAAAAGGAATCCATCATATTTTTTGTTTGCTAAATTTTACAAACTCTTTTTAAAGTTTTGATAAACGCATTAAAAGACTTTCTCTCTCTCAGTCTTCTTGATTACAAACTAAAACCACTTGGTACATTTGCAGCAAAAAGGCCAACTGCATAACCAACAACAACAACAACAACAACGACTTTGCTATCAATTGCAACAAAAATCAAACTAATAAAAGTTAAAACTAAATTGAACTGAAACCTTTCGTTGTAAATCAAAACGTAACGTGCCAAAAAAAAAATGTAAAAGACACGGACGGACGGAATGACGATAAAATTGCAAATATTTAATATTGTGGTGGCTAATTTGTTTACGTTTGTGGCAGTGGCTGTGGGTGTTGTTTGCATCGTTGTAAGTCTAGTGACACCTTAAACCCAGAGGAATGTAAATGTTATTGCCGTACAGTGGTATATTAATTTAATTTTCAAATGCACTGTAGGCCAAATTTTCAAGACCAAATTAAAGAAAACACAAATTTAAGATTATCTGCTATTAGATCCACCAGAGCTAAAAACGAGTCTAAATGTACGTTAAAAACTTTGAACAGTTTTGCGAAATCTTATGATTTAATAAGAACTTGTTGTCTTACTTTCAGCGAATTTCCTAAATTTTATTTAGCGGCTTCTGCGGCAGCATATCCAGATTTGTGATTACAGATACCAGTCAAAATACTAAATACAACCACATAACTAGACTAGTAAAAGTTCCTATTTAGTTTATAATACTTGCTACCGGTTAATCCATTTCTTTCTTTTCCTTAGCTTCCTACGGCTTTTGTTCAAGAGAGGTTATATTATCAATTCCTCCGGAATTGGTAGAACTCGTTGGGTAAGCTCAAGTCTAGCAAATTTATTTAATAAATATCTCTTTAAGACTAGAAATCTTAAAGATCGTTATGTTGAACAGGATGATAAGCGGAAGTTCAATTTATCCGAAATTTTTAGCTATCTGAAAAATATAGCCGTCGCACTGTGGACCATATTTTGAGAAGGAGTACTAAAATTGTTTTTTATCATTTACGATTTTGAAGATTTGTCACTCATTTAAAAGAAAATACCAGTGAACTTCGAGAACCAAAATATTTCAACTTTATTCCATCTTTATAACAGCGAACAGGGTGATCCAAAATGGAATTTCTCATCTAAATTAATAATTTCTTTCCAAGTTTTAATTTTTACATGACTATAGCTTTTTTGTTTTTAAGGATTTTAACGTAAAATAAATTTTTTATAACTATGTAGCTTGCAAGATATTAGTGCTAGATAAATAAAGGTTTAATGTCACTTAGAAATTTAAAAAAAAAAAATTTAAAGGCCCAATTTACCCGAAAATCTCCTACTTAATAGAGCATAACTGTGTTCCGCCAAAACATGTCAAATATATTTTTCACCATTTTGTAGCAGAATCCTCCTATTCACCCTTTTACTTATTGTATATCCGCCAGGTTCCGGCCGTGTGAATCAGAAAAAGTTTTCTGACTCAATGACGCATTGAGTGCAAAATATATGAATACAAAATTTTCCAAAAGGTACTTTTTCTGTACAGATTTGCAACGTTTTTTTAAAGTAATTTGGCCTACTTAACTCAAATTTAAAGACAAAAATTGTTTATCAAATTGCAGTTAGTTCCCATAATTTGCACACACCCCTCCCCCAAAACTATTGATTTTCGCCCAACTCCTCCATTTACCTATCGATTTGAAATATTTATTTTTGTTTGAAAAGCTTTGCTTGCGGTTTTGTACCATTTTTTTTATCGAAAATTAGACGACCAATTATTTTAAAAACGTAAACGTTTTGTAAGCCCTCCATATCTTTTCAAGTTATGGTTTTTTGACCGCCTTCTCGAGAATCGGTACACTGTACAGCGGTTCTGGTATTAGCAGTTTATCAGAAACATATGGTGTTTTCTTTAAAAAATGCAATTTTGTGTTCGTTTCTTAAAAATGCTTCGCTCTCTAAAAGGGTGGCTTGTTTTATTCTAAAAATGCACCCTTACTAATGGCATAAGGCATTGCACTTTATGCCCCGTATAAATCGACAGTGCTGATAATGCCCTGTAAAAAGATGGCTTCTTTTTATATATAGGGTTACCAGACAAAGTTAGGAAAAAATCGCCGCTAATCAGGACAGTAAAAATTTTAAATTTTAATAGTTAATTTTTCTATAGTATATATAGTATATATTATAGTAAAAACATAAGAAAGCATTACATTGTTAATGGTTGGTAGTCAGTGACATAAAATTTAAGTGGATTCGGTGTTATAAAATTGTTTTTGAAAAAAAAACGTCAAATCGAGAAATCTGAAAAACTTGGTGTTAATAAATCAGCAATATGGCAAAGGTATTTTCTTGTTTACATATTTAATTAAAAACAAACTAAAGAAATTGGAATTTCGTCATTAATTTTGTTCATTTATTTATTTATTTAACATCAATCTATTAACAAATTTTGATTTATGTATATTTTTTTATATATTTTGAAGAACAAACTTTTTGTCAGCTGTTAAAAACAGGACGGTCCAATTTTGTGTTTTGTTCTCGCCAAATAAAAAATTGCATTATTACAGGGTCGGCAAGACATTTTATACATGAACCTTTTAACAAGGTGGTATTTTTTTGTAGAAAAGAAAACACCAATAGTATAGAGAACACTAGAGGTGTGTTTTAGATTATCTGAAGTACCTGCAAAGACGGCCTTATTCCACTCTAAGCACCAAATGTTAGTTTTGACCATAATATGTTTAGTTTTAATCAAATTATGGTTACTTTTGATCATGTTATAGTTAATTTTAACTAAATTATGTTAAATTTTAAACAAAATAGGGTTAATTTCAATCAAATTGCGGTTAGTTTTACACATATTATGGTTATCAACAATGTAAGCATTATTAAAATCCAACCATAGCGTGTTGCTCCTAAGATATGCTCTTCTCCAACCATATTTTTTCCAAGTGCAGCATTGCGATTCACTAACTTTTATAACGATTATCGGATCTTCAAAATAAATATAACGAAAATTTATCCAATGTACTATTCAGTAACATTTTTAACGATATTCGCTGTCGGTTGAAGTCAGCTGTTACTTAAAGCAGTATTTTTGTTTTCGTTTTTCAAGCGACAATAACTTACGTGACGTTTATTAAATCGGGAAAGTGTATTTTTGTGTTTTAAAATTGCTTTTGAGTATTTGGCATTTGCGTATTTTAACAATTTGTAGACAGAAATGACACATGATATTAAAATAAATGAATACAAAAATACAGTTGTATACTATCATTAAAAAAATTACAGAATCACACTATCGTTACTGCAAGCGTTTATATATGTCGACAAATATAATGATTGTCGCTTCGTTAAAAGTTATTGATCGCACTTTATGTAGGTGGAAATTCTAGCTTGACAGCTGAAGCTATCTTTACTTATCTACAGAAACATCATAGCAAAAGCACAAAAAGAGACCCCAATCAGCCCGGAGTTCGCCCAAGATAAAGTTTGAAATCAGTTCCTAACCCAACAATTTAAGAAATATATATCCCCACAATTTTGCTAAAATACGCATCCACAACGATTTTACCCATTATAGATCCACCTTTTTAAGCCCTTAACAAGCTCGACATATTTACTGCATTAATATATGGAGAGGGTGCAAGGTGTATGCGTACACAGAAAGAAAAACAGTCGGGATAAATTAAGTTATTCATACTTACTTTAACTTCGAGTCATGCTCAAAAATTCAAGTACGAATACACTAAAACGTACTCAAAACAATAATAAATGTGATAACTTTTGAAAATCAATCCCGGATTTTCTTAAAATATGTAAGTATAAAATTCTTAAACCAAGTACAAAAAAGATTGCATTTTTCGTTGGTAGTGCCACTCTGAGAGTAAAATTACAAAGTGAGCGTTTTAATCTCATATAACTTATCAAAATTTGTTGTAGCCGCTACAACAACACCACACAACTAGTTAAAAAACGATGTGATTGTTGTGTGTTGAAACAACAGAAACAACAGAACAAGAAGAAAACACATTATTTTCATGTTTAAAAAGTAAAATTGAAAGCAAGAGTTCTCATTCAGTTTATATTTTTAGTAATATATGTACATTAAGTTTTTAAAGTAAGCCCCATATCGGGCATGAGACTGGTGTTTTATAATTGGAATTCTGTAAGGTGGTTTATTTCCAGTACGAATTCGGGATTAAATCAACTGTATAATACTAGAATCAATCGCATTTTGAGATTGATTCAATCTAATCTCAGTTTAACTTAAATCAATCTCATTTTCGGATTATTTTAAGTACGAGTTCAGGATTAAATCAACTTTATAATTCTTGAATCAAGCGCATTTTGAGATTGATTCAATATCAGTTTTACTTAAATCAATCTCATTTTCGGATTATTGCAAGTACGAATTCGAGATTAAATATGGATAAGTTGAGTATTTCGTGATTGAATAATCCGTACTTGTATTAATCTTTCTGTACTTGATTCAAGAAAATCCGTACTCACCGTACTATTGATACCGCTTCGGATTGATTTGAGTACGGATGGATTGATTTTTCTTTTGATTTTATATACTGCGATGCAGAGAAACGCTACATTGATATAAAAGTATTTTTTAGATTATAGCGCCAATATAACGTATCTGTGCGACTTTAGGCCAGCCTTGTAAATTTGTATGGCTTTTTTTTCGTATATAGCACCGACTCATTATCTCAAAATAGTATCTGCGTAAAGAAAATAACTGGAAAGGTCCAATTGCTGTATATTTAAAATATGTATTTTGATGGCCACATATATTTGCCCTTTGTTTGTAATCGAAATGAATTGACCTTCCAGCCTTCCATTAATATCAATTCTAAAGGAATAGTATTAGTTTATACTATTAATTTTAAAGTAGCAAATCTAAAATTTCATGATTATGTAAAAAGTTTTGGGTTTGCGGAAGCCATCTGTACGTGAACTCTAACAGTATGAAAAAGTTTCCCAACATTGATGTTGCAATTTTGCATTTCCGTTTCACTTGTTTACAAATACTTTTGTCTAATAGAGAACAGACATATTTTTAAAAATACTAATTTTAAATTTTGTATTTTCAAATGAATTCTTGTAATAAATTTGTATTTATTTATGTTTCCAACAAGACAAAGCAAAAACACTTGGAAGTTTTCTTTGCAACAGAAGCAGTAGTGTTTTTTAGCTTTAGAAAGACCCAATTGGAAACCCACTTTGGCAATTGCATAAGTCATAATTATGAATATTAAATGGGATTTTTTATTTGCATTTTCTAACAACATGCTTAAAACCCAAAGAATACATTGCATGCTTATCGTTTTACCACTACATGTCCCTAAAGGTTCGTTCAGACTGATGAAATATTTGAAAGCAAACATCAAATATTTCATTAACGTAGTCTGAACACAAAATATTTTTGAGTATCAAATAAAATAACAGCTGATTTTGAGCAAATAAAAGTATTTGCCGGCAAACAAATATTTGTCCAATGTGAACATAGTGTGAACACAAAAAATCAAATATTTTAGTAATTTTTGAGCAAACATTTATTTGATATTACAAAAAAATTGTAAGAGCAAACAACGACAAATAATTTTAGCCATGTTCTGGATAGAAGCAATTTTTCCTGTAAGTTTTCGGATTCTTTACAATTTAAAAGATTTTTTATAATTATTAGACTTTGCTTTCGTGCCGCTATTAGCAAATTTTTGCGAATTACCGCTAATTTAGCAATTTTAATAGAATTTTTGCTATTCCTTATAGTTTTAGGCACTTTTACTAAATTTTATGTCTTGTTTGAAATATCTAAATTTTTCGAAAATTTTTTTTTGTTTTTCCCCTACATTTTGTTTTTTTTTTTTTAACCGATTTAGCAATTTCAAATATATTTAAGGGTTTGTTTCCAAGTTTGCAATTTTTCGCAAATTTTAGCCATGTTCCCGTTACCCATTGTCTTCCAGTTTTTCTTCTTTTACATTCTCCTGTTCTAACACTATAAAAAATGCTGCTCCACAGAATAAAAAAAATAAATTAGCTTTTGCGCTCATTTTTACTATTTGTGAAATATATTATTATTTTTGAACACTTTCATTAAATAATTATTTGATGCAAATATTTATTTTAGTCTGAACGCATGGCAAACATGATTGAATTTATTTTATTTGAAACTATTTGCCAACTGTTTCAACAAACAAAAATTGTCTAATATTTGAGCTTAGTTTGAACATTAAACAAAATATTTTTTTGTTTCACACAGTTTGAAGCAAATATGAGAACAAATATTTTCGTCAAATATTTCATTAAGGCCCAAACCTAATATGCATAACTTAGCTTGAAGTACTGTTAACAATTAACGGAAAGTCTGTCAAATACATGAGAAAATTAAAAGAGATTTTAAAGTGGCCACAATGTACTCACATAAACTTAAGATCCATGTTGCATATTTGTGCAAAATTTGGTTTTCTTGCGAGTACTCTAATAAAGAAGTACCAAAAATTACTGCCCTGTATTTGATTATTTTAGTTTTTATTTAATTTGCCAGTAACGTTTTAAAAAGAAAAAAATTGGTGATTTTTGTACATACTTTTTAATAAAAAATGGATACAAAATTAAAATATGTAAAATTCCTCTTTTTCTATATTCCTGTTTTTCTTTATCCAGTTCAATTTATTTTATTTTTGTAACAACACACAAACATCTGATTCCGTACGGAATGTGCGTTCAATTTGACACTTTGCATAAGCAAATGACATTTGACGAAACTTAACGAAGAGTGTCATTAAGTACATTATAGTTCGCCACATATGTTTTATATGTATTCGCATAGTTGCTTAAGTTGACTTAAGCGGCCTCGTGCATATTATGGTTGGGCCTTTAGTCTGAACGTACCTTAAGTTTCCAACTGGTATTTTAAACAACAAATATTTTTTTTTTTTGTTTATTCATTTGCATTTTGAATGTTTTTTTTCAATGTTACCTCATTTTTGTGTGGAAATGGGAAATTAAATACAAATGTCAAATATTGATATTTCAAGGGTCAGTGCATATATTTGCATTTAAATTATAAAGTGTGTACTTAGTGTACGTTTATTTTATATTTGTAACCATAAACAGTACCTGTTGTTCTTGGTCTTTTTTCTGTTTAGTTTTTGTAGTTTTTTCGTTTCGGTATCATACGCATTTCTTTGAAATTTTTATTTATTGTTTTTTTTTTATGAAACTTAATTGAGGGTGCCTTTTATTTGTAGATGTTGCCTTTTGCAGAGACAATTAACCCTAATTTGTGTAAATGAGTTTGAAATAACTTTTAATGATTTTCAAGCTAATTATGTTCATAATACACTTGAGTTACTTAAACCCTTACTAGCATTCACTTGTATTCATTAGAAAAAAGTTATTTTGCATAAAATGGACGTTGTCATGGCAACAAAATTGAAATTTTATGTTAGTGATGTTAAAGAGTTTTTGATGAAAATAACTTTCTTTGAATAAAGGTAATATGCCAAAAATTTATTGATTATTCTAAGTAGAGTGTAGAGGGGATGGGTTTCCACCAAGTTTAACTAGAAGGATATATATGAAATATATGTCAGAATAAACGAAACCGTAGCCAAATAATTTTTATATGACGCCAGCTATTTGATGCTTTTCGCAAAATTAGTTCTTTAGATCAAAGTCAGAACAGCGTTCTAAGTCCATGGAACATGGGAGAAAAATTAGTTCGAGTAAATACTAAAATTTTTTACATAACTCTATTAATACGCAATCGTTGAAACGTGGTGCATTGAATTGCCAAAACCCTTTCAATATAAAAGAATGGAAGGTTGGTGACTGAAACCACCGAGAGGAGAAGTCTCTTTAACCTTTGAACAAGGTGTGAGATCTCCGTTCGATCCTCTTTGCGATCACGACACAACGCTGTTGCATCTAATCATCCCTAGTTTAAGAATAGCTACTAGGCCCTAGTCTGCACTTACGTGTCCATCAGAAATATTATTTTTGATTTTTTAAATGAAAATAGTGTAAGTTGTGTCCCAAATTTAGTGGGCTAACCAAATCAAACGTACTTCTAATACATATTGATTAGCATCGTTATTTTTTTCTCTATTAAATTGAAAGCCATTTTGTTTCTTTATACTTTGCCAAAGCTAAAAACTAACTCCAAAAAGAAAAAAAGTCCTTAAGTCCAAATGAATTTGTTGCTCACCATCTTATTTTATGTTTACAGTACTACGTTTCACTTAATGTGGTTAACACATAGGGGTTAACAAGGACGGCTGGTAGATCTAGGCTTTGCCTCCTTGCCCACACCTAATTTGATATGTCACCAAAACTTAATCTCATTTATTCGACTGTTCGAAGAGTTGGTCTCCATATCAATATTGGTAAGACCAAGGTAATTCGCCTGAACACATCTAATTTAAAGTTCATTATATATAATATACACAGAAAATATTCTACAAAATTGTTCTGCAGTCAAAATATTAATCAAAAATAAAATCGGAATTAACCGTTTACTGGTGCAAATTTAATTAATTTTTTAACTAGTATCACAAATGTTTTAATTGAAATTAAATATTTGTCTAAATGTGAATTTGGCAACTAAATGCCATTTGATAATCCCATACGGTGGCTACTGCGTTTGTCAAAATAGTGCCGTACTAAAATTAAATAAATATAATTAACCCTTAAACCACCTTTTAAGTTTTTGCTTATTTCTGGTATTAAAGTTGAGTTTTCGACCTAAGTGTGTTTGGAGAAGAATTTGATGACAAATATTTTCGCAGAATATTTCAACTACATACATCCCAGTTTTAAGTGGGATTTTTGAAAAAATATTGCAAAAAAGACCCATTTCCAAAAGAGTTAGATGGCTAATGTATACCGAAAAAAATGTTGCTTGTAATGTTCTGAATAAATATTCTGAAGACAATATATAACAAAAACCTTACTACCTGAGTGTTTTCTACGTATTTTTACTATAAAAGGGTGCAACTTATGCAAATAAAATTTGCAGAAATTAAGTGCACACATATCAAACTGGCTTAAAATTTTTATACAAATCAAGGGTATTAGGTTTTCGCCAATTTCTCATCAAACCATACATGTGAGTTTTACAAATACAAAAATGTAAGTGGGTAATTCCATGTCAAATCGACCAAGAGTGGGACCCGACCCCTTTCGATTTGAATGAAATATGGTGTGAAGGTTCCTTTCATCCTATAAGGAACATATATTAACGAACAAAATTTTTAAAAATGGTTTTTTAAAAGTTACGTCATTTATTTATTTATTTTCTTAATATCGCAAAAACTACTGCACATACGAAAAATATTTGTATGTAATTTTAAAGAGAATACTTAGGGCTACAAACAATATATTAAAAAAAATATCTACAAAATATTAAATTTTAAAAATGGACTAAGTCAAACACCTATTTTTTTTTTGCTGATTTTTTTATGTAATTCCTCAAACTGTTCTTAAAAAATCCCATCCTAGGGGTCGGGTCTTACTCTTGGTCGATTTGACATGGAATTACCCAAGTTTGGTGAGCCAGTTTGATGTGCGCAACTCAAAGTTACCGACTCATTCCGTTATTTCTTGGTGGAGTAAAAATAAAAATATGGGAAAAACATGTATGACACACAGAAGCTAAAAGTAATCTCGGAATAGGATTGATTTTGAAACTTTAGATACTGAAGGTCGAATTTTGTCCGGACAACTTGTATTAATATTTTTTTTATGTATTTCTTGTTGAGAGAGGGAAAATATTTGTTACGAAGAAATCTCAGAATGAATTAATTTAATTTTATATTTTATCCTACGGTACAATTTAACTAGGTAGACTCGTTAGGGAGAGTAAATGAATCGTGCTGCATAAAACTCTCAGTAAAAAAATTTTGCCTACCTTAAGGCACACAAGCGTAAGGAATGTACAGCTCAACATTTTGAATATTGTGATTTCTATCTACCGAGTATTTCGATTCGAAAAGTAAAATTTTTCAAAAGCAATTTCCGATTCGAAAGTTAGAACTCGTTCGAAACGATGACAGAGTCGTATTTATAAACAAATGTGAAATTTGATTAAAAGTTGGTAGCACTGCTATTAAAGTACCAAAATGGAATATTATAATTGTGTTTTTTTTGTGGTTTGCAGATTCCAAATTTTATTTGTACATAAATTTTTTTTATTTTAATATTTTTTGAAAATTTCAAGACCACAAATATTAAAACCTTTTCAATAACATCATTAGTAATCATTAGTTTAATCAAATCTAACATTATTTGGCTTAATTTGTTTGTTTTACACTTTAATTTATCATGAAAGATTGAAATACTTAAATTTTTTGTTTTTCTTTCACTTTGCCACTAACAAAATAGCTTTCGAACATTCCTAACGCTTTTTGATTAACTGAAGTTTGTTTTCGTAATACAGAGTTGGAGTTTCGAAAGGGATGTTTGTTGTTCGTAGTAGAGTTGCCGTTTTGAAAGGGACTTTTTGTTTTCGATAAGGAATAAACAACTTCTTTTCATTCGAAGCGAATATTACGAAAATCGTAGTACACAGTACAAATTGTTCGAACTCGTAAATTATTGCTTTCGAGTCGAAATACGCGGTAGCACCCCAGAGCTCAGAAAACTCCCAACATTTTAAAGGTAAACGAGTTAAAGCATTAATCGATGAATATCCATGTGAAGTACAAGAGAAACCTGGAGTACATCAACAAAGCAGGAAATCAAGTGATAAATAAAGTTTAGAAGCAAAACCCCGATTTTGCTCGAATAATTGAAATCTAGTTTTACCTAGCTGGTCTTATTACTTTAAACTCTCTCGTCCTAATACCATTTGTGTCAATCTTATACACATCCTATTGAAGTCGACTTGTGACCCTTGAGAACTGCAGGGACTAAAGCGATGTGCACATCTACTAAATATTTGACGTCCTACACGTAACGACTAGATTTGTTACAAAATTATTTGCTTTTACAAATCATTTTCCTATATCAAACATCATTTACAGTTTCTAAATCACATTATACAATTATCTTCTTACAAATAAAGTTTAGTAAATCATTAGAAATTGTTAAAGATAGCGCTAAAGTTTGATCAATTTACTGGTCACGACTTTTTTTTAATTTCACAATACCTTAAGTTCTAAAATTATTAAAAATGGGAAGGAATTTAGACATCCCAGAGAGAGCTGAAAAATTGCCTCGCTTTGTTTTTGGGCTTAAAAGATTACCATAAAAATGAGAAACAGTCTAATCTGTGTTGCCAGAACTTTTAGAGGTAAAATCAGCAAAAACCCATAATGTTTAATCAAAAAATCTGTAAAATCTGCGTCAAGATTTTGAAAATCTTCAATAAATCTTCAAAACACATTTACTACATTTTTTTAATGTAGTTTATTTAGATAACGATATAACAATTTATTGCAAAATATACGGCCATGTTCTGAAAATTTAAATCAAAGGAGATTTTAAGTTAATTTTTTTTAAATCTAGTTTTACTGATTTTAAAAGTGGTTCTGGTAAATATAAGTGGTCCTCGAAGTACGAGGTATAAAAAAGAAAATATTTTTGAACTTTCAACACAGAAAAAATTTCAAAATTTTTTCGATTTTAATTTTACTCGAATGCGATTTTCAATACATGGCTGATACTCGTAATTTTTAGATATTTTTACATTTTAAATAGGTATCTAACCAAATTTTATTACTCAGGCTGAGTCAGAATTAATCACATATTTAAAATTTTAAACAACAAATTAAAAGTTAATTGATGTTATTTAAACTATCAAAAGTCTTATTGAGAATTTACAAGAGATCAAATATTGCAATTATTAAAGATATTTATACATAAGTACATATGAATATATACGTACATATGCATAGTACCCATGTTCTGTAACTTTGGTGAGAACTTCTCGCATCGAAAAGATGTGAAACAAAATATTCCATCGTTTCTCGAAAAGTGAGAAAAAAGTGTGTCTGTCTGTAACTCATGTCGAAAACTATCAAAAGAGATTACGTCGTTACGTTATAAATGTCATAATATTCAACTCGTGGCCGATGTGAACTTGCAGACGTTGAGAACGCCAGTAAAACCTATTGTTGACGGCGGCTAAAATTATTAAAATTGAAAAATTTTCAATGACGGTGGCGAAAATACAACCGTCGGCTATACCAAAAAATGTAAAGTGCGACTTGAATGTTTGTTGATTACAAAATTGCTTTGAAAACATTCGTATAATTTTCAAAAATGTTAAAAGCAAAATAATTAAACAATGAAACAATCAGTCAAAAACCAAATACTTATCTCTTCCATGTTATTATTCATTGCATTTTGCATATTTAATATATTTTTTTAGTGGTAATATTTTTTCTCACCCCGTTTTTATGCGTGAGTTTATCTGACAGTTCAAAGTGGGAACTTTCTCAAAAAAATTTTACAGACACAATTTTTCTGTAAATTGGCGAGTAATTTCCGTACGTGACAGCTATTACTCGCCAAAAATGTTACCGACGCAGTTAAGAGAGAAAAACATTTGTTTGTTTCAATTTATGGCATTTTTGTTTAATTTCTCGCATTTCAATCGAAAAGTTTCTCGAAGCGAGAGTTACAGAACATGGGCACAGATGACATAAGTCCGGCGATATTAGTTAATGTGTCAACACCATGCGAATTTTTAATTTTTAAGAAAACTTTTGTGAATAAAATTCCTACTAATTAATCAGTTTCCAAACGGTTCTACATCATAGTTCAACAATTTATTTTATTCTTTGCCTTTCTTTTAAACTTTTCTTGCAGAAGATTTCGCATGATATGATAATCGTTATATATTTGTTTCCAACGCAGTCTTTGTTTATAATTTTCTGTCTATAAGTGCAAAAATCTCCGTAAGTACCGAAAATATCAACACTTAACGAACTCGAATTTTTCTGTTTTCTTCCGTGAATAGTTGATATTTGTTGTTATGTAAGAAGTGGAAATGGTACAAACAGAGGTGACAATGTAAAGAAGTTTCCACCGAGCTAAAAAAAAATCGGCATTTTAAAGCCAAAAATCGTCAAATCTGCATTTAGGCAATTTTGGGGTATAAAAACGGAAAAATGCAGCTAAATCTGCATTTCTGGCATCACTGTGTCCAATACGTTGAATGAGAAGTAAATTGATAATTGTAATACGGCTGGGGTTAGGAGGCCCGTTATTTTATTAAAAGATTGCTTAATTTATTTTCTAATTGTAGTTTATACGATATTACTTTCCCTCTCACCTAATAGTTAATGAATTCTCTTTGCCTGAAGAACACTACAACTCAAGGTATTAAAGTACATATATCGGAAGAGATCTTCTAAATAAAAATATATATATGTATATATATTATTTTCACATATTTAAGAAATACTCACACTATGGTTGCGTACTGATGAACATTAAAGAAATTCAATGGCGAAATAATCCCACCAAAGTAAACCAAAATGTTGTTGAAATATTTATTGGGCTGTTTTTTTAGCTTAAAGAAAATATGTATATGTTGAATATTATTGACTGATGGTTGCGTTGCTATTGAACAACTGGTAAAATTTCCGGTGTTTTGTAATGCGTTTAAAAGAAAATGTATAAAAATGTTCCACTGAAGTTGACTAATGATTGTAGCACTTTTTTTCTTTAGTTAAAAAAAGTTTGTTTATTTATTTGTTATTGTGGTTCCAATATTGACTAGTCAAAATTGGTCACCTTAGAAACCGCACTAAAACGTGTATTTTTTGTAATTTTTTTTTTTTGTCTTTACATGTAAATGAGGGAAAATTACACGCACACTTTGAAACACGTTTTTAACATGAAAAGGATTAAAGAAAATGTATATGTATTGATTTTTTGTTACTGGTTTAATGTGAGAAAATATTTTCGTATTTAAAATTGGTTTTAATGGAAAAGAAAAGCTAGAAAATAAATAAAGAGTCTGGCTGGTTGAGGAAGTCAATGGAACACAATAGCATAAATTACAAAGTATGTAGTTGGTGGTTTTTGTAGTTGTTGTTATTTATTGTTGACGTACTACAGTGGTGGACAGGCAGCTGGCTATTAGGTGTAAACACACGTCAATCCAATTAGAATAACAAATGGTTTTAAGTTACAGATTTTTTTGCCTATTTCTTATTGTCCCACAATTCAGCTCAACTCTGATGTATTTGCAAATAAATAGAATACAATATTTATATTATTTTTTTAATAAAAGCGGGAAACGCCTTTATTTATTAAGATTTTCACAATTCACATAAACACTTTTTAAAACACACTTATACGCCTTGAGGCACTCGCTCTCTTTTAAAAACGCGTTAAAACGTCGTTAAATTTTTGAAGGCCTTTTGCTTTAAGGCTTAAAAATATATATACATATATATTTTTTACTAAATTATCAAAATTTTATAACACCGGAAATACATTTAAAATGATGCAGAAAATTATTTTAAAAATTTTTATTTCGAAATTTGTTTTCGTAGAAAGAAAGTTGTTAAAAACCGCAACACCGACGCGACGATTTTTTCACACCGAAATTATGAAAGGGAAAATAGAAACACGTTCGTTTTAGGAACTCAACAATGCTGAACTGAATTCTTACTAGAATGTTGTTACCCCGTCAAGTATCAGTGTGGACGGACGTACGAATAGATGAATAGGTAGACAGGCAGCGTAACACTTTTGCGCAAAAACATCATCATCAACAAAAACAAAAACAACACGCAAAAAAAATGTGGAAAATTCAAAAGAAAACCAAAGAAAACAGAACATCAAACAGAAACACACAACAGAAAAAAGCACTACACTGAAAGTGAAACACAATTCTCTAGTATGCGGCCTTTTTGGTTGAGCAAAACAAAAAAAAAATACAGAAAAATTATAAATGAGGTAAAATAAACACTTTAATAACCTGCACCAGTGTTGTCAAACAATTTTCTTTTAAATTGCCTACTTAGTCAATATCAAAATTTAGGTTTTCCATTTACGCCAAGAAATTTTTCCCTAAAAAAAAAACTCGTAAAATTTAATATCAAAATTTAATAAATATATAAATTTTTATTAAATTCAACATTTTTTATTTTTCGAATTTATTCTATAAGCTAAATTTCAGTTATGTATTTTATAAAGCTTTTTGTAATAGTTCTATTCCTTAAATTTTTAGGAATGACTTTATACACTACCAGACTATTATCTTGTATCTTCCTGTTACACATTTTACCTTAGCTATCCGTTGGATAGCAATTAGGGAGATCGATTATTCGACTTTTTTCAATAACCGGTTTTCGAATATTACGAATAGTTGCTATTTTAAAAACCCCGGTTTTCGGTTAAGCAATTTTTAAATAACCGGTTAACCGGTTTTAATTCGAATACTTAAAAATACAAAAATCAAATAAGATTTAAAAATTAAACGTTAATTTGAATAAAAACAAACCAATTTGCCAAGGTAAGGAACCAACAAAATACATAAATATGACTAAGATCAGACCTAACATATATTTTACGATAAAATCCAAGCAAAGTGGGACCAGTAAATTGCTTAAACTTAAGCTAAATTTTCAAATAATTTTTATTGATTTACTAAACTTTATTTGTAAGAAGATATTTGTATAATGTAATTTAGAAACGGTTGAATGATATTTGATCTAGACAAACGTTTTGCAAAAGCAAATAAATTATAGGAATTTTATAAAGTTATTATTTAAAATATTCTCTCAAATTTATTTTGAATGAGTTTTAATTTGTTGGTGGTTAAGCATGTCTATATAAATCAATCATATTTTTTTAAAGTTGCAAACAAAACCTCTTAGCCAGGATTATCAATTTCAAATTATTTTGTTTCAGCATTATAGAAACGGATAGTGAACTGCACATTCTCTTTGTGTAAAATATTTGTCAATTCGTCTACTACAATTTAAAACATTCCATGACATTGTTTGATTTCTTCAATTTTGTTTTTTAAAAATTTTCCCATATCGTTGATTCCGTCGTAATGTAGTTTTCAGCATGAAGAGATGGTAGAACTACTTAAGAGTTTTAAATGCCTTATCGGGCATTTCGTCCTCGGCAATACAACGGGCTAATATTTCACCCAATGATTAATTTTTTGCACCGTATTTTAGTAAAGTATTATTTGTCGTCTCCTTAGAACCAGTGTTTAAAAAACTTAAGTCAAAAGTCGAAAAGTCGCAAAATTTTAACTTTTCAATGCTTTTACTTTTCTCTGCTTTTTAAAATTAAACATTGATTCTGTTAAAACTTATGAAAACAATAGGCAGTCGTGTGCTAAGTTTTCTTCTGCTTTTGATAAGTTAAAAAACAAGCAGTGTCTTTGCTTTTGAAAGTTTTCAGAAGTCGCAGTCCTAAAAGCAGGCAGTCTTTTAGTTTTGTACATTTTTAACAGAAAAATATTCTCTTTTCGCTTCTGTTTTTTTTACATTTATACTTACTCACACACAGGGGTGCCAGATGGTGTTGGTAAAAAATCGGCATATTTTCAAAAAAAAAAAAAAAAAAAAAATCGGCAAATTAAAAATGTCTATTTTAAACACAAAAAAACATGTTTTTAATAACAAAATCGAAAAATTCAGCATTACATATAAAAAGTAAAAATGTAAACGTTTTACAACGGTTTATGTAAATTTATATATTGTAAAGTTCAGCCCTATTTAATTACATTCAATGAAGTGGATTTTAGCGATACGGAACAAATTTTTTTTTTTGGATTTATAAAAAAAATATTTTTAATTATTCTAAAAATACAAATATTTTTGTCAAAAACTAAAAAAATAAATGCTATGGCGATTTTGGCGATTTTTGACATTGAATTTGGCGAAAAAGTTCAAAATCAATCTGACAACCCTGATTGGGACTTATAATTTGCAAATACAAAGAACTTTTTGCTTCTGCGACTGCTTGCGACTTACAAAAGCAAAGAGATTGATTTTACTTTTACTTGCGAAACTGTTCAAAAGAAAAGAAAATCAAAATCGCAATTTTTAAAACAACTGCTGGCAAAAGTTTCGTTCAACTGTTTGTTTTTCGTTTTGTGATTTTGCTTTGACTGAAACTGTTGTAGATTTCAGAAGCACAAGCAGAAGTAAAATCAAAATAAATGAAAGTTATTGCAGTTTTTTAAACACTGCTTAGAACTACTTCAACGGAGTTGTTTCATTTGGATCACATTAATGTCAAGCATGTAGACTAATTAAAGGTGATTAATAAGTCGTGACATGGAAGAACCTTTGTAACATATCACTTTAGGGCACTTTAAACACTTAACTTTGTCTTTTTAATCGCATTCGAAAAATATATAGAGATATCATTTATAAAAAATATAAATATTTAGAATACTCTTGCACAAATTACTATTTACTTTTTTGTAGTATTTTGAATAGCTTTTGGTTTTTTTTTCTACAAGAACACACACTTTTAAAAGCGATTTGTATTTACAGTGTTCATAATGTTTTTTGACCTTTGTTACATTTTGTTTTGACATTCTTAATAAAAAGTTTAAGTTTAGCCAATATTCAATTAGAAAATACTTAAATTACGGGTACATCTACAACAAGAGTAAGCAAAATGTATATAAATTACAAATTACTAAAATAACCGGTTAATTATACCAAAATAACCGGTTTATTCGATATTCGAAAAATGGACATTTTAAAATAACCGACTTGGGCAAAGCTAAACTAACCGGTTAAAACCGGTCGAATAATAACCGTTCGATCTCCCTAATAGCAATGTATGTAAATTTTGCAAAGATTTTTTTAATAACTTAAATTACTAAGACATATTTAATCCAACTGCATTTTGCCAAGACTTTTGGAACAAATTTAAAATACATATCGTTACAAAAGACCCTACTAAATCTTTGAAAATTTTACAGGAAAAGCAAAAAACTATTTAAAATGATAAATTGCCTTTAACTGTTCTTAATTTATTTGTCTTCTAATTTTCTTGTAAAACCTTCCAGTTGTTTTGACAATGTTGCAAACTGTTAGGTCGGTCTCTTAGCGTTTATCATATAATCCTTTGCAGGTATGGATGTTTGTTTTTCTTTTTTAATAAAAACGATTATTTTGGTCGAAAGATTTAATAATATTTTGTGCAAATATGTGTTGATGCAATACATCAGAATTAATAGAAAAGTCCATTTTTTTTTTGTAAGTTAGGTCTTTTTGCGTTTTAGGTAACGATATGTACTTTTTCATAATTTAATTGTAGGCGCATACATAAAATTGAGTTTTTATACCCTCCGCCACTAGTGGTGAGTGAATATGGGTATACTAAATTTGTCATTCCGTGTGAAACTTTTTATACCCACACCACAATAGTGGAGCGTTTTGTAACACCTTAAAACACCTTAATTTTATAAAATTATTTTCAAAAGGAATCATTTAAAAAAGGATTGAATTTTTTGCATATATTTTTCATAATATTTTCACAAACATTTTAACACATTTATATATACATATAAGTAGAGGCTGGGACCCATGGGGTATACAAATTTAATAACTATTTCGTTTATATATTTTTTTGTTCAGATTATATAAATAACACCTAGAGAATAAATAATGGAGAGTTTCACAACTGACAAAGAACCAGAATTTTATTATTTACATCAGAGTTCAATTATTTTAACGCAAAAAGCATATCGTCAACATTTTAACGTCAGAATTTCTCCCTTTGAAGCAATGATTTGTTGCTTAGTTCATCGTCACCACCAACATGGCAACGTAAGTCCAGTCTTGCAATTTTTGTTGCTACAATTTTTAAAAATTCTGATTTGTAATTTGATTAGTGTTTAGATTATGAAATTATAGTTTTGAATTTTTGTATTTTTTTATCTTGTATTTCTTCTTTTTTTTACATTTTGTATATAAATACAAATACACCTACAGACAAAAAAAAACAGAATTGCAAAGTACATGAAACTGAGTACCCCTCAATCTTTTCACCCCTCTCACCCATAAACTCATGAATTGCTTCAACAAAAATTGCAATTCCGGACCAAGGCGAATTCACTAGAAGGTGAGGTCAACTCTACAACAACACTGTTTCTGTGGTCCATCTGTCAAAAATATTGCTAGTAAAAGAAATGTTTGTTTACATAAAAAAAACTAGTTCGTATACAAACTTTGACAAATCGACCACCGAAAAAAATAACCATATGCTGACTTGACCCCACCTTCTAGTCAATTCGCCTTGTTCCGGACGATGACTAAGAGAATTACGTCGAACGAAAAGGTTGTGAACTCTAAATGTAGTCCGACACATATAAGTTTAGTTTAGTTTTATTTGAGACATTAAACGGATCAGTTCGTTACTAGCAACAATGGAAAAATTTTGTGAAAATTATAGTTAATTACAATAAAGTTTGATAAAGGCTTTTATACACGATATGTATTTTGCTTTGTCAGATGTTAAATCCAGATGTTATTGCACATGTCTGTCAAAATTAGGAAATACAGAAGATTTACAATTTTTGCTTTCACACGTTCGTTTTTCGTTTTTCTGATATTAAATCGAAAATCGTTCATAACAGAAAAATTATATACTGTAGCTCGTTTCTGTATTTCTCGCATCGCAAATTTTCTCATATTAAGTGTGAAACAAAAAATTCCATCGTTTCTCGATTTGTGAGAAAAAAGTGTTTCTGTATTTAAATGCGAGAACAGACAACACAGATTCTGTTTTAACTGGAATACTTCCAGTAATAAAGTGTCAAATGCAAGCGAAACGTCAACGAAAGAAATATATATAATAAAAATAAGGCTGCCAGATTTAAAGATTTATCGACATTTTGACGATTTTTTTTGTTCCAAAATTGGCAAAGTGACAATTTGCGGATTTTTTTCTAGTGACGATTCAGTCTTTGAAAAAAAAACAATTTTAAATAGTTTTATATGTTTGTGTATTAGGCACCACAGAAAACCGATATCTTTAAAAACAAGGCAGATTAAAAAATGTATCGGCAAAAGCAAAATTTCGAACGGAAACTGTTTAATTTTTATTTGCTTGGATTATTTAATACATTTGTTTGTGTGATCAAAAGATTAAACTATTACCCCATTTTTCAGTCAATGCACTTTAGGAAATTTTTGCCTTTTACTTTGCACAAAAGTGCTTATTTTATTTCAGTATGATATTTTGTCACTCCTTTGTGTGATTTCTGCAGGGAAAAATAACAATCTGAAATTTTAAACTCTTATCGGATTAAGGAAAATAAAATAAATAATTTTATTTAAATAGACCTCAAGCTTATGTATGTATAAAATATGTATTTTACCCATGAACTTAATGTTTTTTTTTTTTTGATTATGTGTTTTTATGATAAAAATTTGTGATTATATGATAAAAATCGAAAAAAAATTCGTCAAAAAAAAAGACGATTTTTTTATTTTTTCTTAGGATATTGACGTTTTTTTTCACAAATTTATCTGGCAGCCATGCATAAAACAAACACATTGAAAGGCCAAAAAAATTTAAATAACAAAATATAACAATTGTGTTTTATATACTTATTTTCATCATTTAAATTCTTTCTTTTAAAATAAAATAAAATAATACACATTCTTGTGTACATACATACATAATTTTGGCTCCATTTTTTTTAAATTTTTTGTTCTCGCATCAATTTCAAATATGACTTATTTTGACAGTTCTTGTGAGAAACTTTTTGCAAAATATAGATACAGAAACACTTGTTCTCACATCCTTCCAATAATTGCTGGAAAATTATTTAAATGACAGATAATTCTCGCAAAGTAAAAATACAGAAACACTTATGTGAGAAAAACCATTTTTTGTTTCATATTGCACTGTTTTTGTCATAATTCACTTGTTTCATGCGGGAAATTTTACGATGCGAGAAATACAGAAACGAGCTACTGATTTCTATTTCTATTCACTTTTAATTGTATTTCAGTTATTTTAAAAAGTTTTTTTTTAAGAAAAACTCCCATATTCATAAAAAATATTTTTGATTAATAAAAGGTTTATTAAAGAAATTTTCATAGAAAATTCTTTTCATAAACCTGCTATAAACCTAAAATATTTGTTATGAATATGGGGGTAAGTGTAAATAAAAAGATTTTTATGTAATTTTGCCGCCACAAACAAATTACTTGAAAAACAGCTGATGTCAGATGGTTTGTCAGTTCAAAATAGAACCCGTTTTAATTGAAAAATGTTATACTGCTCATTCCAGGTGAAATTTACAGAAGCAAATTTTTTTGGTTTTTATATGACATGTATGCATTTTGCAGTGGTAAATTTTAGAAGTACACTGCTAAATAAATATCGTGTAAAAGTGCCTTCAGTTGAATAATCAAATCAAACGTTTATTTTAAAGGGAATTAACCAAATCGCATTTCATAGTTAAAACGTAACAATAATAGATACATACATATTTTAAATTTGCAATGTCGGAAAAATAATTTTTCTGCATTTATGATCAGGGCTGCCAGATAAAATTGTGAAAAAATCGTCAATTTCCTGAGAAAAAATAAAAAAATCGTCTTTTTCTGTTTAAAAAATCGTCAAAAAAATCGGTCAATTTAAATTTAGATTTTAAACCAACTTTGTTCGATTTTTATGTAAAAACATGCAAACAATAATATATTATATACATACATATATCCCCGTATGTTTATGAAATTGTTTGTTAAATTAAACAAACGTTTGTTAAGTAAAATTTTCATAAAAAAATTGTTTTATAAACATTTTATTACTACATTATAATAATCTAAAGTTTTTTTCAAAGTCTTAAGAATAAAAGGTACTTTGAATGGGACCATTTTCTAAAAAATTTCAAATTTGTATACCGTTCACCACAGAGGGGATATATACAAGTTCGTTCTTATATAAGTTTGTCATTTCTTTCGTAATTGCTACAATATTAATATTAGGCCCTATAAAGTATATTTGTATATTCTGAGTCCTTATGAATAGCAAAGTTGTCAATCTAACTATGTGTTTGTTGAAATGGGATTTCCGAAGACTCGTATATAACCATTGCTATACATTTATATTACATATAGTACGGAATAGTGTGCATTATATTTCAGCCAGATCGGTCTACAAATGCCTAAGATATGAACAAAAAACCACGACAGCCTGTAATTTATACCCATGAATCTCTAATTTTGACCTGTAAACATAAACTTCTTTATATTTTCTTTAAATTTATTATTATTTTTTCTTTTCTACCTGAAATATTCTTTCTTCACGAAATTATAGTTTTGGCACCATGGCACCCATATAAGCTACGATGATAAAATTTGGCTTAACAATTTTTCATATATATAGAATAGAGTATTAAATGTTAAAAATGAGAAAAATCAGTCCATAACTTCAACTGCTCCCCACACGAGTGAACTCTCAAAATCAAGGTTTTGGTACGAGTTTTTACTTAAATTGACTTGACTCAAAATTTTGCTTTTGCCCATAAAATTTTTTATGGAAAAGAACAAAAATATTTTTTTTCTGTGCTGCTCATAACAAACATCAAAAGATTTAAAATTGTCTTATTTTGAAGACTGAATAAAATCGTCACTTTTTAGAAAAAAATCAGCAAATCGGCACTTTGCTAATTTCGGAACCAAAAATCGTCAAAATGACGATAAATCGTCAATTCTGGCAGCCCTGTTTATGATTTATATATTGCTTCGTCGGTCAGAATAAAGTTGTCCAGCAGCAGTAAATAGCTACTTACTAGAAACAATCGTTATTAGTGCTGATAGGTACTTTGTAACTTCTACCTTAGGGTTTATAAATGGACAAGAATTCCAGTACTAATATACATATGTATGTGTATTTTTAAAGTCTAGTTCTTCTTCTTTTCCAAATCCATAAAAAATCAATGAAAGAAAAACTTCTGTCTAAACCGTCTTTATACAATAATTTTAGATTTTGAGGGTGTAATTAAAAATCGAAATATTAAAGATTGACCTACTCAATAATAAATATAATTTACCTAACATCGTTTTAATGTGTGCGTGTGTTTTTTTTTATTCAAGTCTTTTAGTAAAGTAATGAACAAAAATAACTTAAATTCCGGCATATGTGTGTATTTTAAATAAACAAAAAGTTTAAACTTAAAAAACTCGCTAAATTATTAAACTACCAATAACCGGCAAAAACTTCAATATTTTTTTTTAATTTAAAAATTCTTTTGTTATTTTTCTTAAGAGCGCCAATTCCCGAAAACTAAAGTATAGTATATACATATAAATATAAAGGAATTATAATCTCTAATGAACACACATCGAGCTATTTTCTGATGCCGTTGTTGATATTTTTTAAGTTTAAATCGTAATCGTTTAAATTTTAAACTTTAAAATGAACACATTTTACTGCTAAAGCACCCCATACACGGTTCAATCCAATTGGCAACTGAGTCGGTTGTCGTCCAAATCAAGGCGTGTATGGCTCTGTCAATTGATTAGTTCGGCAGTTGTCGACTTAGTTGAAGAAAAATCAAAAGATTTTGATTTTTCAAGTTGGCTAGTAAGTATTTCAATTAGATTGTGCTGTGTGTGTGTGTTCGAGTCTCTTGACCAGCTGTCAAAATGTATGTTATGTTAAGTATTTTAAAAATTGTTTTTAATTTCATGGAATTTTAAAATTAATTTAAAAATAATGAATATCTTTCAATTCAGTTTATGATATAATGATAGTATAGTCCCAAGAATCAATTCAATTGAAAGTCTCAATTGACAATGGAATTGAAACCGGTATGCGGTGCTTCATATTTTTCTTTTATTTATTTTTTTTTTTTTAACAATTTTTTTAAAAAGTTAAAATTGAAAATTTTAGCTAGAAACAATGGATTTTTAGATATTGTGCATCGCTAAAATTAAACATAATATCTGCAACAAAATCGGATACTTCTAAATGTTTTTAATAATATAGGCAAAAGGGTATGCGCTAAGTCGGTTTCGGCCTACCCCAAATACCTATAAAAACTTGTTCTGTGGATTTACGTCAAAGTACGAAATAAACAAAGGAAAGAAATATTTGAGAAGTACAACAAACCAAACAACACAAACCAAAAATTCAACCCTCCAAAGAACAACATAATAAATAAAAATCATAATACCAAAACAACAAGTAAAGAGTGTCTCTTATAGAGGTATAAAACTTTGAAATGGAATAAAACAAAGATGAATTTTTGAAATTGAAATGGAATTTATTTTATTCGAAAGATAATCTTCAGGCATTATAATTTAAATATGGCTTCTGGCATATGACCGCCACGGCTGGCTCGGACGTAGTCTTATCTACACCCAGAGAAAAAATATGTTTAAATTTGGTCACATCCAACAAAACTAATTTTAAAGAGAATTGCAAACATATTATGTTTAAATTTAACCATACTATTGTCACCGACAAACATATTATTGTTAAATTAGTCCTCCATCAAGAAGGCACAACCATATTATGGTTGCCTCCGAACATCTTTTGGTTAGTAATAACTAAAATATGTTTAACATTTATAATAGCATGGTTGATTTTCAACCAAAGCATTTTGCTCTTAGAAAAGAGGTAAATACTATTGTTAATTTAAAAACAAATTATTGTCATATTTAACCATAACATGTTTAGAGGCAACCATAATATGGTTGTGGCTTCTTGATGGAGGACTAATTTAACAATTATATGTTTATCGGTGACAATAATATGGTTAAATTTAAACATAATAAGTTTAAAATTTTGTCTAAAAATAGTTTTGTTGGAGGTGACCATATCTAAACATATTTTTTCTCTGCGTGTAGTTGTAAAATTTTCGATGACTTTTTCCAACATTTGTGGGCGTATATCTGCAACAACGCGGCGAATATTGTCCTCCAAGTGGTCAATCGTTTCGTGCTTATCGGCGTGGACTAGCGACTTCACAAATCACCACAGAAAAAAGTCTAGCGGCGTTAATTCGCACCATCTAGGAGGCCAATTCATGGGTCCGAAACGAGAAACTACGCGGTTACCAAACGTTTCCTTCAATAAATCACTTGTGGCACGAGCTGTGCGACATGTTCCGCCGTCTTCTTGAAACCACAGCTCCTGCACATCATGGCTCTATAGCACTCACCATTGACTGTAACGTTCTGGCCAGCATCGTTTTTAAAGAAGTAAGGACCAATGATTCCACCCATAAAGCACACCAAACATACACTTGTGGATTATCATCACTCCAAATACGGCACTTTTTTTTTTGACGTATCCATTTAAACAAAAGTGAGCTTCATCGCTAAACAAAGTAGTGCGCGATACGTATTTCGAACAGAACCATGATTTTCAAAATAAATTTGCACAATTTGGAAGCGTTGTTCAGGCGTCAGTCTATTCATGTTGAAATGCCAAACCACACTAAACATAAATCACTTGAAAGCTGACAAAATGGCCGCCAGTTAAAAAAGTGTGGGCAGCTTAAAGTTTCATACCTCTATAAAAAACACCCTTTAGAACTACAATCGAGTGTGTTGCAGATTCTTACTTTATCAAATAAATTAAGGCCCTAATCATGTAAAACGCAACGCAACGCCAAAGAATTACATTGGAAGCACAAACAATGTCATAAATAGTTTGTTACTTTGTTGTTGCTTTCTACAGAAATGTACCGTTTAAATATTTTCAACGTCACAAGCTATGCAGCGTTTGAAATTTTAAAACGCAATGTGAATTTCTGTAGAAAGCAACAACAAAATTACAAATTATGTATGGCATTGTTTGTGCTTTCAATGTCTTTAAGTGATTTTAGGAATGAGGTTTATGTAGGAGCTTTTTAATTTTATTCGAATATTAAAAAGAAGCATTTAATTAACAAAGCGTGAACGAAAGGAAATATTGGGACCAATGGATAACTCGGAGCTAAAGACGAACCCAGAAACGAATTACCGTGATCTAAACAAAGTAGATAAACGAGCGGTGCGGAGAGTTATGCGTAAACATATTGACAGCTTGGCACACGCATAGAAAAATATGGTTAAAGTATGGTTAAAAAAACATATTATGACCTCCGCATTCGCAACAAACAAACTATTGTTGTTTTTAATATTACTTTTTTTGCTACTAATTATATTTTATTTCTATTTAACAATAAAGTGTTTACCTCCCTTGAAACTTCAAATATGGTTGAATTTAACAATATTATGTTTTAATAAAATAAAGCTACAACCATACACTTGAACATAGTATGGCTACTTTAACCATATTATTGTCACTGGCAACCATATTAACGTTGAATTCATCCATCCAAAAGCCATTACCATATTATGGTTGTCTTCAAACATGTTATTGTTAGTAATAATGTTTTATTTAAAATTTAAGCTAGTATGTTTAAAGGCAACATAATTATGGATGTTTTGCTCTCAACAAAGTTGAATGCTTTTCAATTACATACTTGCTTGGTTTGCTTGAAATTTTCAATCATTTTATTTAAATTATTGATTAAAATACATTAATTTACGTACATAGTATTATAGAAAGAAAGCTTATAAAGGTCGTCACATGCTATGAAATGAATTAAAGGGGATTGCTTATAAAAGTGGAACATAAACACGTCACTGGAATAAAAAAGACATACAATTATAAACTGACACTTCTTCATAAGCAAATTGAAAAATTATCTGAAATAAATCGCCATGATATGGTTAACAGTGACCATATTATTGTTAGTTCTGACCATAAGTTGGTTACTTTTATAAAAATTCTGAAAAATGTTGACCATATTATGGTTAAGTTCGAACATAATATGGTTCATTTTGAGCATTATTATGATTGATATTGACCAAAATTTGGTTAATTTGAAAAAAATGGTAAATTTTGACCATATTATGGTTGATCACAAATACGAAAACATATTAAATAATTTGTCATAAATATTAAAACATGTTTGGAAAAATATCCCAATACAAAAAACCTATTCTTAAATATGTAAACATGTAAGATGTTACGTCTAAACATATTTAGTTCAACATGCATATTTATCTTCACCCAAATAGACTGAAATTAGTCATACATTAAAAAAGTTACATACATATTTTCTCTTAAGCTTTTGTTTACAGCCATACCTAAATAAGAGCATAAAGCGTTTTATAGCTATCAAAAGTTTCCATGCCCGTACAATTTTTTTGTAGCATACCGAAATAACGCGGCGGCAACGCTTTGCAAGTGGAAAATTCGACTTTGACAGCGCGTTTAATAGTGAAGTTGGCCGCTATTGTTGATAAATAATGGCAATTTAGCTGTTTTTATTTATATTATGTGGGTTTAATTATACAGTAAAGTTAACATATTGTTCTTGACTCAACGTTGACGTTTTTATTTAGGTATGGTATTTCAGCGTAAGAGCTAGGCGGAAGAAAAGGTTCCGACTTCCGCTCTTATTTAGGTATGGCTGGTATATGTATATATACCAGCGTTCTCAGTTTTGGGGATTTATCCCCAACATTGGGATTTTTTGGAATTGGGGATACAAATTTCGTAAAAATTCTCTGGGGATTTTTTTGGGTAAAAATACTTTTTCGCCGGGGATTTTTGGGGATAATATATTAGCGGTATTCATCCTTTGTATTAAGTGTACAACTCTGTTATATTTAATACGATTTTATACTTCAAAGCGTGAGTGTCTTTTTCGTATGCATTGTAAATTAATTAATTTGCTGAGTGAGAGAATGAGACAGATAAAGTTTCTTCAACTGTTTTATTCCGGTAAATTTACACACTTTGTTTACTACTGCTTTTTGTGGGATTTTTCAACCACAGCGTAGTATATTTTAGTCTAATACATTTTGTTGTTGCAGTGTTGTAAATGTTAGTATTTTTACTAAAATTATAAGATTAACAAGGTCTACAAGGGACTTTACTATCAAGGGTGAATTCCGCTATTATTATAAATTCCATTTGTGCAATGGAAAGACCGATTTGGTCAAGATTTAGGTACAAATTTAAGTCTCTTTTGGCGGATTAAACCCTTTTTAATAGCTTGCTGAAATAGTTTTAAATATGTTTTTTGTACCAACAAGCGTTTTTTCTGTTAAACGAGTCTTTTCTATAAAGAAAAGCACAAAAATATAATTTGGAACAGAATGCAGTAAGAGTTATTAGCTCTTCTTAAAATAACACTTTATGCTAGGAACACAACTGGGACGAACGACGAATTTCGTCCAATACCACGAATTTTTCAGTGAAACTTCGCTGAGTATATTCGTCGTATGAAGCACAATAACGACGAATCACTAGCTGCTTTTATAATTGAGAAAGTTTATTGCTGTTTGTGCAAAGAGAGAGAAATAGTGTGACCATATTAAAATAAAATAATGCTTAATAATTAAAATACAAAAAAAAAAAAATCTACTAAAAACAATTTTTATAGCAAAATACTTTCTCTATTTATTTTATATAGTATACAATAAAAAAAAACAATTATTAAAGTAATAAGTAACTTTATTAACTAAAATACTTCTTAACTAAAACCAAATATGGGCACCTGGTATTGATTTGTCCGTCGTTCGCCGGCGTATGAAATAGAAATAAGTCTATTGTAATGTCGCCGCTTATGACGAATTTCGCCGGACGCTATAATTGAGTGTTCGCGGGCAAAAATTGGTCGTTCGTCGTTGTGTTCCTAGTATTAAAAATAATGCAGCTTGCTGTGACAAATTTACTCAATCATCTCAAATTCACTATTTAAACAAACAACACATAAAATAAAATTGCATTGGTTGATGAATCAGAACATTTTGTTTCACTTGAATTGATAAACATTAACGCATAATTGTTTTTCTTTTGCGTGTTTACGTTACCTTTGTTACATAGACACTATACAAGTGTACGTAAATATTCAGAACTCAAAGAATAAATAACATTAGTTTTAATAATATTACACAAATGGATTTATTTAAATAAATCGATGTATGCATATTTTTTCTTTGACATAATATGATGTACATATTTTATGTTTAAGTAAATGTGAGAATTTTTGGCGATAATTGGGGATAAGGCTCAAAATAAAACTGGGAACCCTGACATATACTCAAAATATACATTTCTAAAAGTAAATGATAATTAAATAATACTTATTTATGTATGTACACAAGTTTTATAGGTTCTGCAAACGTCTGTCTGATAGACCGGGAGCGAGGATACGTGTTTCATATTTTGACGTGAGTATAGATAGGTTAACAATGTGCATAAATGAGTTAGCTTTTGAGTCACCTATGGCTCACTTCTGATTAACCATGAGTCAACTTTAAGCTAACTCATTTTCCGACAGGGGATTCACTAACAGAATACTGCTATCTAAATACCTATGAATTTATTAGTTAGTACTTCTTAATTTTTACAGAAGAAACGTTAAAAAAGTTATTTAATAAAAATCAATTCATTATTTAAAAATTAATAATTTAACATTATGTTAATTTATTAAAGTTTACTTACCTCATTCTTAATACTTTGCTTTGTGCTGGGTATGTAACATTCATTTAATATGGCCGCATACTGTTCTTCTTTTTATTGTTGTATGTATCAAGATGAGACTGTCCTTGACCGAATTACAGATGTACAAGTAAAACAAAAAAAAAACTCACGCACTTAAAACTTTTACACTTTATTCACAAACATGTAAAAACACGACTAAATTTAACTATGTATTAACTTTTTTATACGAAAGTTATACATACATACCTAAGTATGTTTGTGTGTACCAACAAGTTTATACGAGAGGATGCCCTAATAAGAATGCCACTGTTCCACTAACTCTTTTTCATTGAACTAAGAGACTTACCTTTATTAATAACAAACAAAAATTATTAGCAAAGCATTAACATTTATAACATTTCACAAATTTTTTATACTTTTTCTTTTATATTCCTTTCTTATTGGACAAAACTTTACAAAGCACTAACTTTTTTCTTTACTTTTCCTTAAACAGGATGATTTTTCTCCAATTGGATTTTAAACTTATTTAACCTTATGTTAAAACACTACTAACACTCGCTAATCTTTACTTTTAAAATTAAATAAACTTTTAACTATTAAATTGAACTTTGATTTTGTTACAAAAGATTTAATTTATTTCTTGTAAATATGGAGAACACAAACGGCACTTCAATTAATCACTTTGCATTTTTTCTAATTTGCATTATATTTTGTTTGTTTATTCGTCGGGGTTTTTGGAGGGCTTTTACTGTTGTTGTTCTTGTTGTTTTGTGTTACATGAACACATGTTATTTTAAGTCAGAGTTGTTCGGCATGTAAGAAAGGATAAAATGTCAAAATTTAAAATGCCAGATTAATAGGAGTAAGTTGAGGATACCGTTAAAAATTAGTATTTAAAAAATCCACAATAAATCTGTGGCAATAAGGAAAAAAATGCTTAAGTCTTTTGTTTAAGTTTTCTAGGAGAGTAATTTAACTCAAAAGGTGGGTTTTGAAAATGTATTCCTTTTTTAATATATCTCTTACATAATTCCTTATGGCACAAATCGGAAGTAAACTTGAGTTTTTTTATTCCATTTTTTATTGCACATTGAAATAAATAAGAAAAAAAGTAATAGATATAACTTCCTAATTACCCGCCCACACGTGCAATATGTTTGGTAATTATTGCGTCAAACTTCATACATATATATAAAAGCTGGCAAAAATATTAAAATATTAGGGTGGTAAAAAATGGTACAAAATAATTGAAACTTTGTTCATGAGTACTTTTAAACATGAAGATATCAAAGGTATCATACTCTTAAATTTTGCTTAAGCCGACTTAAGCACTTTCTTCTCTTTGTCACAAAGATGTAGACTGATTAAAAAGTTTTTTTTTTTTTGATAATTAGAAACAAGGGGAAAAGTGTATTATTATAGGACAAGTTTTTGAAGATTTTTGATTGAGAAATAGGTTTTTTAATATTTTGCAAGAATTTTGGAAACATACTTTATTTATATATAAATGCATACATCCTTTAAATAAGCAACTGCTTAACAAAAAAAAAAAGATTTCTTAGTCGTACAAGTACAAAATTAATAACGCTTATCGGATTTAAATTAACACCTTTTTCTTGACACTTATCCCGGGGTTTTTGTCCCGGGAAATCCCGTATGCAAAACACTAGTTAAGGCCGGTATTCACTATCCTATTTAGTCGCACGATATGTAAAAAAAAATCGTGTGTGATCATAATGTGGCTTAAAAATTAATTGAGTGACTGATTTTTTTGATAAGTCTGTCCGACTTGCCAATGTTTATGAAAATGTTCATAAAATTATAGATTCTATGCGATCAGAGTCTCATTTTCTTGTAAGGTAGCTGAGTCGTTTGAATTAGCATCTTTTTTGCGGGATGGTGTGGCTTTGACAGCAGATTTTGCAGAAATTTATGTCGGATAGAATTCCGTCAGATTTTCGTGTGAATGAAAAGGCGGGTAGCCAACTGGCTAAAGTATTATCGCGTTTCGGGAGATAGCAAGGCTGCCATTGCTTCTCTTGCGGGTGTCTACACGATATCTAGGTTAACTGTAGAATGTCGGATGTCTTTTAATGAGATTGCTGAGCATTCAGGGGTAACGCTTATATGGATACCAGGGCACTCAGACTGCCCGGGAAACCAGATAGCAGATGAGCTGGCCAAGGAAGGTGGTCGCATGGATGACACATTCATTGATCAATTCATTGGCCTTACAATGGTTCACTGTATGCCACTCATCAGGCGCGAGTATTATAGGATTGCGCAAGAGGGATGGACCTGTGAGTCCACCTGCTCCATATCCAGGGAACTCTGGCCTGTTTATGATGAACGGAGAACTAAATCTCTACTTAGGCTCAATAGGGACCAAATCAGGACTGTGGTATCGGTTGTGACTGGCCACTGGCCTGTTGGGACTCCTGCTAAGAGAATGGGTCTGCAATTCAATGACTACTGCAGAAGTTGTCATGATGAGGAGCAAGAGGAGACTGTGCTTCACTTTCTCTGTCAATGCCCTGGGTTACCAGGCATTAGGGGAAAATACCTGGGAGAGACGATGATTTCCTGCTTGGAGGATTTATCTACAATAGAACTTAGATTGCTTCTTCTATTTATTAGGAACACGAATTGGCTCAATTCTGCAGTGACGCCATTTGAGTAACAGCTCTATGGGATGGGCATTGGCGCTGGGTATTACAAAGGGACCGCTGAAGGACCCAGGTGAGCTGTCTCTCGATGGCTGCCCATGGAACCTAACCTAACCTTCGTGTAAATGAATCGTTCGATTATGTAGGATAGCGGCCTTTAATCATCGTCAAGATCAAAATTGTGCTTTAAAATTTCATTAGTGTCCAGATTATGAAATTATAGTCTTTAAATTTTTGTATTTTTAGCTTGTCTTTCCTCTCTTACTTTTTATAGCTTACTAGCTTAACCCGGTGTGCTTCGCTACCCCAATCGTTATAAAATGAAACAAAAAGTATTTATATATAAACAAAATTTTTTTTATTAAATTATTAATTATTATTGCAAAGTATTATTGTAAAGTATGGATACACAATGTTTTTAGTTTTTCCATCCGGAGCATTAACATAAAAATCAGTCGGTTTTCCAACACGGGAGCATGCAACATAAAGCTGTCCATGCGAAAAACATGGATTTGCTAAATTTAAGCCACAAACTTGTAGAGATTGCCTTTGGGCTTTGTTTATAGTCATCGCAAACGCAAACCGAACAGTGAACTGTAATCGTTTTAAATCGAAGGGTAAATGAGTTGGTATCATCAGTATGCGTGGCAACAATACATTAACAACAGCCTACTGTGAGAATTTGATGACGATCGGCTCAGTAGTTAATTAGATATAATCGACATAAAGGGCCGTGGCCCCTCCCACTTTTTTCATGCAACGTATTTCTATTCATAACAATACCATATATACCAAATATCATCCTCCTACGCCAAATAGTGGCTAAGACATGAGGATTTTATGTTTTGAGTTTTATGGGCGTGGCACCGCCCCTTTTTCCAATCACATCTTTATATAGCTTAAAGTTCAGTAACTAAAGGCAGTCGCCTACTGTGGATCGGCCCAGTAGTTTATTAGATATGGTGGCTTTTACTTTTTCTATAAAGGGGCGTGGCTCTGCCCTCTTTTTTCATGGAGCTTATTTCTATTCATACTAACACCATACATATGTACTAAATATCATCATCCTATGCCAAAAAATGCCTAGGATATAACGATTTTAAATTTTTGTTGTATGGGCGTGTCATCGCCCCTTTGTCCAATCTCAATTTTATATAGCCTAATGTCTCTTCCAGGGTCACAGCTATATTCTGTGAAAATTTCAAGATGATCGGTCAAGTGATTTGGCCTCGTATAAGGCATAAATATATATATATACATATATACAAACATACATTCACTTTTATATATATGTATAGATATACAAACATGGGTGCCAGATAATGTTGATAAAAAATCGGCATATTTTCAAAAAACAAAATCGGCAGTATCGGCATTTAAATTAGAGAAAATCGGTAAAAGAAAAATCGGCAAATTAAAAATATCCCGTTTAAGAACAATAAAACATATGTTTTTTAACACAAAAAATAACAAAACAGAATAACTCAGCATTCACTTACATATAACCCATATAAAAAGATAAAAATTTATAAAAAAGAATATTTTTATAAATAAATTGTAGTTAATACATTGTAGTTAATAAATAATTATATTTTTACAAATATTTTATAGATACATATATGAGTTAAATAGTTTAATTAAATCCATTTTAATATCAACATAAAAACAGTTTGCATTTTTTAAATTTTAGGTAATCTTTAGAAACATTGAAATTTGTGTTTATTAAGGTTGACTTGGCTAAAAAATTTTTCCCCATTTCCGGAAGAATGTGGAAGGACCATAATTTATTGTACAAACTTTGACAGTACTCGAAATGCATCCGCAGAATCCCCACGTTTTAAGTCTAAAACTTTTGGCCATAAAGTTTGCAAATTTACGTCAGTTCCTTTCAAATCTTCTTAAAAGTTTAAAAATGGTAACTCTCTAAGTTCAGGGTCTAAAATTTGTTTTTTCAATATATTATATATATTTTCCTTTTTCATAATTTTGTTATGGTTAATCATATTCAAAAATTTACAAGATTTTTGTTCATAATCAGAACGTTTTAATATTTGATTTGAAAGTTCTATATAAAAATTAAAACAGTTGTTAACAATTTTGTTAATTTCGCTTTTGTTGAGTTTTGATTTTGATAGTTACTCATTAGCCAATAAGTCCAAATACTCCTCATCAAAGTTCAAAAAATTCTTTGTATTCATAAATTCCGTTAAGTAAATTTAAATTTTTTAATCGTTTTTATATATAACTAATTTTATACAGTTAAAAAAACACTTTCCATTTGGTGGTATAAGGTATGACAAGTGCTCCAAAGTTACCCAAAATTAATAAATTGCACGGTAGCAAGCAAAGTTATCGTGGTTTAAGTCTTTATAATTAACGTTCTAATATAAATACATAAATAAATCCAAAATCGCAAAAAGTTTAACATTTTACTGAAATTCCCGGAAAAATATTTTTTTTAAATTTCTTCAATATATGTATTTATTTGATAAGATATCTTAAAAATCAATTTATAAACAGTTTAAAAAAGACTGTAACATTTGTACATACATATATATGTAAATCTAAAGAGAGCTGGTAGAAATCAGCTTTTTTGAAATATTGGAATCAAGGCGAATTCAACTAGTAGTTGAATTCGCCTTGATTGGAATGAAGTTTCTTCAAAAACATCGAGTGTTGCCAAATTATTTTCGTTAACTTTGTACATATAATCGGAATTAAAAAGTTTGACCATTTCAGGTGTTATTAAAGATGTGACACGTATATTTCTATGAATACTTCACCCTTAAAACTTGTTCTCTCTTATATTTTCAAACCCTCTAAATTTGCCCCTAAGTGAAATAAAACCCCCTAAATTTGGGGGAAACCCCTAACTTGCACACTCTGACCCAAGAATGATATAATACAAGATTACGCCATGCGCATGATTGCCTGTAAGATGACGTAGCTTGTCCCTGGCAAAGGCTGCCATGTCTAAAGGACCCTTAAATTTATGAATTTCTTATAAAATATGCATGAATTTTTTAAGAGAATGCAGCCCTGCAATTTAAAATACATACTTTGTCGTTTCTAAGAAATATATTTTATTTATTCTGTTTGAATAACGGATTTAAGCTAAAATTTTTTGAAAACCAATATAAGATTTAAAAAAAAACTTTACAGAAGTGTCTCAGAACAATTTTAGCCCAAAGAAAAAATATGCGTGACGTCATATGTGCGACATGCGCAGAAGATTTTAATTTTGTTTTCGGGATGGCGTAATCTTCTATTCTATCGTTCTTGCTCTGACTTCTAGTTGAAAAGTGTGAAGGCCCAACCATAATATGCATAATTTAGCTTAAAGTACAGTCAAAAATTAACGAAAAGTCTGTCAAATGCATGAGAAAATTAAAAGAGACTTTAAGGTGGCCATAATGTACTTACATAAACTTAAGATCCATGTTGCATATATGTGTAATATTTGATTTTCTTATGAGTACTTCAAATAAAGGAGTATCAAAAATTACAACCCTGTATTTGCTTATTTTATGTTTTATTTAATTTGCCAGCAACGTTTTAAAAAGAAAAAAATTGGCGATTGTTTTACATACTTTTTAATAAAAAATTTATTCAAAATTAATATATGTATGTAAAATTCCTCTTTTTCTATATTCTTGTTTTTCTATATCCATTTCAATTTAATTTTTGTAACAACACACAAACAGCTGATTCCGTACGGAATGTGCGTTCAGTTTGGCACTTTGCTTAAGCAAATGACATTTGACGAAACTTAACGAAAAGTTTCATTAAGTACATTATAGTTGCCCACATATGTTTTATATGTATTCGCACAGCTGCTTAAGTTGACTTAAGCGGCCTCATGCATATTATGGTTGGACCTTGAGAACCAGAATTGCAGACTACATACATACATGAAATTGAGTACCCCTCCCCAATCTTCCTCTCTCACCCATAAACTCAAAAATGTCAAAAAGTCTATCGATGTGAACAAAACAACTTCTTTAAGCCGCAATTATTAACTTTTTTTGTTTATATTAATCAGCCGCAAACATAACAATATTGCTGAGCACGTGTATAGTTTAACCACAGATTACTACACAGATATGTCAAAAGTTTTAAGGTTACCGCAACACTGTTAAATTATATTTAATTAAGTAAATAACATTATAAAACAAAAAAATATTACTAAATTAATTTTTTGCACAAAATAAAACGTTTGTTGAACTAATGCTTTTGTTAAACGTGGTTTGTGTTTTATTATTTTTGTCTTCATCACGCAATTTGTGTTGATTGCATCTGCCTGTTTTTACACATTGACACTTGACAACCAAAAAACGCTTTTTGTCTCTTAAGGCCATGTCAGATAAAACTTTTGCTTCGCGTTGCGTTACCGATTCGCTTTGACATCTAAGATAAAATATACATACTTATACGAAACATGTCACATAAAGTACTTTCAAAGCGAAGCGAAGCAAAAAGTTAGCCAACTCTCATCTTTTTGCGCGCTTTGACAATTGGCTAGTAAAATTGTCTTTTTTTTTAAATTTTTTTTGCCAATTTCAATTCCAAAAAACCGTCAAATTAAAATGTTAACTTTTATTTTTATAACAAATAATTAAATGTACAAATTACCAACCACTTTTATAAGTAAACAAACAATGCGTGAGTGTTGTCAAAGTTTTCATTGTGTAATACACCTTTGGTTTGCGTTTTTCTGCCAAAGGTAGAAACGTCACGCAAAGCGACAAAGTTGTATCTGACACGGCCTTTACTTCGGAAGCTGCCCTCGTATAATGTTACACAAAACATTATTAGAAATAAGCAGAAACAAAAATATTATGATAGCATTTCAGATCACTCGTTTTCGAGATAATATACCTAATTTAAAATTGAAAACGGCTTATTTCACAATATTTTAAATATTTTTTATTATTAAGAGGGTTACTCCATATTGACAATATTTTAAAAATTATCCAAATGGTTTGCTATATGAAAAAAACTATAAATTTGATTTTGATAACACGTAGCTAGGGCTATTAGGGCCGCCAGTTTTCACTTTCGACAAATCAAAAGTTTAGGTGGTACTCCATATTAAAGAAAAAAAAATCAAAAATTTTCCAAAATGTTGTTATATGAATAAAATCTATAAATTATCCGGTTTATAAAGTCTGATAACTGAATTCAATCGTTTTGCACTATGACTTGTTCACTAATATTGCTTATAGGCTGTTTAACACAGCGTTTACATTTGTCAGTACTGGCAAGACAGTAAGCAAATACATATTAGTTGCCAAAAACCCTACTTGCTGTCTTCGTGACATAGGCGTCCAGACAGTTGTTAAGACAATTCACTTTTACAAAAATGTCTAACGTGAATGTCGCAGTGCAAGTTTTAGCTAAAAGTGTTTTATGTGAACCCTACAAATTAAAAATAGCATTTAACAACTATTTTTTGTGAACATACATAGATAACACTTAAGTAAGTTATTAATTTTCTTTAAATTGTTGATTTTTTTTTTACTTTCGCGAACAAAACTTCAAATTACTGTCAGCAAATGTCAAATCACTGTCCATTTTACTTTCTGCAAAATTTGCAAGACAGTTGGAAAAGTGAACATGTATTAGTGAAAAAGTTTGCATGTATTGCAACTGTCTTGCCAGTACTGGCAAATGTAAACACCGTTTAAACTAAAATCAAATTATGTTTAGTTCAATGTGCAGATTCGAATATTTATTTTATTAGGTTACTTTTTTCCTAAAAAAATAATACATATGAATATTTTTTATTTTTCTTGATAAACCCTCAAATCACGTTTTTCTAATTTTAACAAGTTTATTAACCTGTTTTCATTACGTTTGTTGCATAACACAAATTTTATGCAGTCCTAAAATCGTTGAAATTCGTAAAATTAAATTTGCTTAAGATTTTTGTTGAGAAAAAATAAAATTTTCTATTTTAAAACGATAATTTTTAAAAGGTGTAATGAATTTCGAGCGATTTTAAAACCCATTTCTGAATTGTATAATACCTACTTAGGTAAAAAAAATTTAGACGCACATTAGTTAACCAACACATTAAGCCCACATTCACTTTTTCTGGGGCTAATGTGTTGGTTAACTAATGTGAACTTTAACTGTTTTTTGCATTGTGGAGTTAATCTTTTGTTCCAAATACAGTTCAATTAACATTTTTAGTTAAAATTTAAAAGAATATAGAAAGAAAAAAAGTAAATGTGTAAGAAATTCATTTTTAAAGATACTGAAAACGACATTATCGATTTCAAATCGTCTTGTTTTCAAAATCGTTTTCCATCACATGCCTGATTATTAATTTGAATAAAATTAATTGAGTAAGAGTGCTTAGCTTGCAAGAATAGCGATAATATTTGAAAAATGTTATTGTCAATTACACTGCACATTTACATTATTTATTTATTATTTTATTTTTCATAAGTAACTGTATTATATTCAACATTTTGTATTTTTCGATTTTTTTCTATGAGCTACATATATTTCAGTTATGTATTTAATTAACCTTTTTGTAATAGTTCTATTCCTTAAAAAAATTTAAGTTCTTTTCTTAAAAAAATTTAAAGAATAGAACTGTTACAAAAAGCTTTATAAAATACATAACTGAAATTTAGCTCACTTGCACTTTTTTTCTTTTTTAAGTAATAAAGTATTTTAAAAGCTTTCATTCAACTTGCAATGTATGCATGTTTGTTCGGGTGAAATCTAACAACTTAATTTTCATGCAGGTAAATTGTGTAATGACGTTATAAGTTGATAGTAAAAGTTTATTTTTTGCTCATTTAAGCACATTTAAATAAAAGCTTGTTTTTTAAAAAAGTATTTTTCTTTTAAGTCATTTTTAAATAAATAAAAAAATTGTTGATATACATTTGCGATAGGAAATAAGTTCCATATACTTCCACATCTTCTTGCAAAAAACACCTTAAAAAGATATTTGCATCAAGTTTTAATATGTAAATATTTCAAGAATTAATAATTCTTGACCTTTGTGTTATGTGGAAATGGTCTTGTGAAAGAGCATATGCAAAATATTATAGCTTTTTTGTTAAGTCCAACAGCAAAATACACAGAGTTTCCGTTAGATTTCATAAAAAAAGATACGAAATTTTGCATTTGCTCTTTCGCAAGACCATTTGCACAAAACACTGAACACCGCTAATATATATTTTAATTAAATTAGCAAGAAAATTCACCAACGGTTACGACTTTTCGCTTCACCATCTTTCGGTTATTTATTTACAACCAAATTTTTAAAAAAAAAAAAAGTTACAATATATGAAAAAAATATAACCAAATATAATTGGGGGATTCACAAGGTGTCATAAAGTCTATGTCTTAAAATAATAACATGAAAAAATACGACTGTTGTAAGCAACCCCTCATAATTAAATGTGCTATTAGTTACAACAGCACAATAAACATAGCAAGCAACGTTCTATTTATTAAAGACACTTTTTGTTTACAAACCAACAACAATATTTTTAAACCATTGTAAAATGTTAGAACATTATGACAATAAACCATGATAGCACACCTTGTGAATACCCCAAATATGCTTTGGTTAATTTAAAAAAACATTAAAATTTATTTAATTTTCATTGTAATACAAGGGTTGGTTGCACTTTTAGTTAAATTATAATTCTTGACAAATCATGAAACAAAACATGAATTGTAATTCTTTTACATATTGGAAAAAAACCTAGAACCATTATTCATAAAAAATATTTTTCTTTTATAAGAGACATACAAAATTCAGTTTATTAAAAGTTTATAAATTGAAATTGTTTTGAACATGGCAATATTTTCTAATTGACATACATCTAAAATTTTATAAAAAAGGGGTTTAATTTTTTTTCTTGCTTCTAAATTTTATTTTAAATTTATAATTGTTATTACTACTGTTTCAAAATTCATATTTTACGTAATAAATGTTATACGTTATAAATGTCATAATATTCCACTCGAAGCCGATGTGAAATTGGAGACGTTGAGAACGCCAGTCACACATATCGTTGACGGCGGCCAAAATTTTCAAAAATTAAAAAAAAGTTTAATAACAGCGGCGAAAATACAACCGTCGGCTATAGCAAATAATGTTGAGTGCGACTTTAATTATTGTTGTTTAAAAAATAGCTTTGAAAAATATTTCAAAATTGTTAAAAGCAAAATAATTAAACAATGAAAAAATCAGTCAAAAACAAAATACTTATCTTTTCTATGTTATTATTAATTGCATTTTGCATATTTAATATATCTTTTAGTTGTAATATTTTTTTCTGACCCCGTTCAAGAGGGAACTTTCTCACAAAAATTTTACAGACACACTTTTTCGGTAAAGTGCCGAGTATATAATTAAATGCTACAGACGCAGTTAAGTGAGAAAAACACTTGTTTATTTCAATTTATGGCATTTATGTTTAATTTCTCGCATTTCAATCAAAAAGTTTCTCGAAGCGAGAGTTACAGAACATGGGCACAGATTTAAAAAGTTCATAAAAAAGCACTTTTATACATTTCATGCTACACTTAAAATCGACAAAAACTAAGCTCAAAAAGAATTAATAGAAAATCTCCATTGATTTTCACTTTAATTGATTTCGATATCGAGAACATGGCCGCTTCTAATATAAAAAAAATCACATTTGGCTATTTTTTCTTAACAAAAATCTTAAGACAATTTAATTGGCGAATTTCAACTATTTTAGGAGTGCATAAAATTTGTGTTATGCAGCAAACGTAATGAAAACAGGGGAATAAACTTGTTTAAAATTAGAAAAGCGTGATTTAAAAGTTTATCAAGAAAAATAAAAAATATTCATACATATTATTATTGTAAGAAAAAAAAAGTAACCAAAATAAAATTAATATTCACATCTGCAAATTGTACTAAACATAATTCGTTTTTAGTTTAAACAGCTTTTGAGCAATATTAGTGAACAAGTCATAGTGCAAAACGATTAAACTATTGAATACAGTTATCAGATTTTATAAATTTGGAGTACCCCCTAAACTGTTGATTTGTCGAAAGTAACAGCTGTAACCCTTAACAGCTCTAGTTGCGTGCTGTCAAAATCAGTTATCAGAATTTACAAACTGGCAAATTTGTAGATTTTATTCATTAAAGAAAATTTTTGCATAATTTATCAATAGCAGGTGTTCAAAGCAAAAATAATGTAATTTCTGCGGTTGATTTCTAATATTGATTTGTTCACACGCGTAAAATTCTACTTTTTTAACATAACGCCAGCAAGCAAGCTTTATGGTCCATGTTGTTCAAATGTTATCCCTTTTCATACTAAATGTAGAGCTAGTTGCACTTTACACTAAAATATATAAGGAATACTAGCTTAACCCGGTGTGCTTCGCTACCCCAATCGTTATAAAATGAAACAAAAAGTATTTCTATAAAACTAATAGCTGTTTGGCAGTCAGTTGTGGGAGTGGGAGAATGAGAATAGGGTTACCCCACTAATTTAATTAACATGTGTATCAAGCATGGGTAAATATGTTAAAAAATTCCCTTTTAAATTCATTCCAACACCTACATACGTAAACAGTTTCGAAGATAAGAGAACTTTAAATTTTGGGTTGATTAGGCGTGCCACCGCCCCTTTGTCCAACCACAACTTTACATATCCTAGGGCTCATTAATTCATAACAACAGCCTACTGTGAGAATTTTATGACGATCGGTTCAGTAGTTAATTATATATAATCGATGTAAAGGGTCGTGGCCCCTCCCACTTTTTTCATGCAACGTTTTTATATTCATAACAATACCATATATACCAAATATCATTATCCTACGCCAAATAGTGGCTAAGATATGAGGATTTTATGTTTTGGGTTGTATGAGCGTGGCACCGCCTTAAAGTTCAGTAACTCAAGGCAGCCACCTACTGTGGAAATTTCATGACGATCAATTCAGTAGTTTATTAGAAAATCAGTAGTTTATTAGATATGGTGGTTTTTACTTTTTCTATAAAGGGGCGTGGCTCCGCCCTCTTTTTTGATGGAGCTTATTTCTATTCATACTAACACCATATGTACTAAATATCATCATCCTATGCCAAAAAATGCCTAAGATATAACGATTTTAAATTTTGGGTTGTATGGGCGTGGCATCGCCCGTTTGTCCAATCTCAACTTTATATAGCCTAATGTCTCTTCTAGAGTCACAGTTATATTCTGTGAAAATTTCAAGATGATCGGTCAAGTGGTTTGGCCTCCTATAAGGCACAAATATATATATATATATATATATACATATATCCATACATACATTCAATTTTATATATATAGATTATGTATATATATAAAATTTTTTTGAGAAACAATTTTAATTACTTGCTGGCGTTACGCTCCAGTGCCAACATGTCGGCCAAATATTAACAATTTTTAATATATGTACATATCTACAAACATGGTTCAAGGCCTTGTAAGCAATACAAATTATTTGTGCAAACGTAAAATGTTTACGTTTTCCAAACAATTTGTGTGGTGAATTTGTCCCTTAACATAATAGTACGGTACTGCCAAACATGTTCACATTATTGCAATGGTTACACGTGCAAATTCTAATATACCGAATATATAGTGGACGAGAAGATAACAAAGCAAATTTTAAAAAAATTATGCTAAATATAAGTATCTCCACAATTGCTAAAGTGGTCACGCTGGTTAATATACTTATTTCTCACCACCCTGTATTTCAAAAAACAACAACAACAAATGCAAAACATGTCTGATTTTTTTGACAATTAATAAATAGAAAAAGAAACTGTTTGATCTTGCGAAGAATTAATTTTTCTACTTATTTTAGGTATTAAAGGCAAATATAATGGCGAAATTAGAAAATACCACAGTCAAAAAATCTAAAGGTAAAAAAAGAAAACACGCCAATACGGAAACAGAAGATGAAGTAGCAAATAAAAGTGTTATTATCGAGGGAAACGTTGAAGAGGATGAACCCATGCAAACAAATACAGAAACCGAACAAGGTTTAAAAAAAATTCTTAAAATTACTACATATATTTGAAGAAAAATATAATTCATTCATTATTTTTTCAGCAGTAAGTACAAAAAAATCTAAAAAACGTAAAAATAAAGAGAAGGGTGACATTGTGGAAAAACGTAGCAAATCGCAAGAAAATGTAAAAGATAACGAACATGCAGCCACCGAAGAATACGAGGTCGAGGAAGAATTTCGTGAACCTACTCTAGAGGAGTTAAAAGAGAGTAAGAAGCCAGAAAATAATTTAGCTATAGTAACGGTACGTCAAAAGAAAAAACAAAAACATCAAAAATTACTCGATGATCAATCGGGCCAATATGTGGAAAAGGAAAAGCAACGAATTTCTGAATATTTAAAAAAATGGAAACATGAACGTGAGAGTTGGAAATTTGAGAAACTGCGTCAAATATCTATACAGCAGAGTATGTTCGAAAGCGATAAGCTAGATGATAGTGTATGGCCACTTGCTTTGGAGTATCTAGCTGGCAGCAAGGGTTCTGCAAAAGACACAATTGTTAAATTGGCAAATGATGTTATTGAAGAGGTGGACAAGCAATGTGAAGAGCAAGAAACAGAAGAGGAAAGACAATCTATATTTAACTCAGTTAAGTACCAAAGAGCTAGAGATTTACTTCAAATATTCGATTAAAGTTGTAAAATACGTGTTTACCTGAATGGAATTGGCATTATTTTTCTTAAAGATTAATTTTGAATATAAACGATATTATTGTTAAGAAAGTATTTAAAGAAATGTGTTGTTCTCTATTTTATACTGGATGTTAATAGATATTGGTAAACTTGTATAAATTATGTATGCTCTTGGAACTCATACATATATTGAAATTGTTTTAATTTTTTCATTGCTAACCAAGGGATAGCTCAATTGGAATATGTTACAGGAAGATACAAAATTTGCTGGCATGTATACATAGTGCTTAAAATTATTCCTTGATATATATGATATATCGCGATATTTTGCTGCGACGATAATTTTTTAAGTATTTTTGAGCACACAATTTTATTTTCTATGCTTATCTTTTGCATAGCAACTAAGAGATATAACACATTAAAAAGCCGCATAAATATCAAAACAGAATAATGCAATTGTTTCATATCATAAATGAATCAACGGAGATGGAAAATAATTCAGAATCCCAAAATTTAGCGGCCGACTTATCATTGGCTATAAATAAAATATTTGAGGCTTTAAAAAATGAAACCTATTTTTTATCTATCTCTTGACCCTCGATACAATGCTGGAATATTTCAAAGACAATCGATTTCAATCGTTTCGAAAATACGACTTATTGAGCTACTTAAAATGTAGCATTCCGAAAGTGTTGATAACACGGCCACCCCTACAAATGGTATAAGTTCTGATAAATCTACAAGAACTGGGGGGCTACTCTCTATTGCGATACGAATACAATTTCGATGGGAAAGCTAAATGCCAACTTGGTACTCTATCACTTTCGCAAAATTGTTTGAAAATTAAGTAATACTGGTAATACAAATCAAAGATAGCGCAGATTTCCAGTAATGAAATGGCAAAATATGTAAAAAGAAATTGAAATTGGAAAGCTTAAATAAAAGAAATAATGATTTTTAAAAAGAAAAAACTAAGAAGATGCGAAAGACAAATTTAATCATGAATTCAAATTTAATTCTTTTTTCTTAAATCTTATTCATGTCAATTTAAAATATTAATAATCTTTTACACTTGACTGTGTAATAAAAATTACTCTACTAGAGTTTTGTTAATTTTAGCTTGAATTAAAATTCAATATGCGTGTCGTTGCCATATTTTTTTTTGTATCGGCAAAAAGGCGTATCGTTATATCCCCAGTTTTTGCTTTATATGCTGGCGCGCAGTCCTTTTAAAAGATCCAGTGTTGCTTTTCCAACAAGGAATTGTTTGACGGAATTACAACTTTCTCCAAAACGTCAGTTTAGTACACCTCTGCAGAGGGTTTCACTTCGTTTTTGCAAAAATAACCCCATTATATGCGAACCATACAATCACTATTGCGGAATAGCGTCCCCTTTGAACTTTAAGAAAGACATCTGCTGCTTCTTGAGATGATTGGGAATATACTCTATCATTTTGTTCCATCCAAATTTGGAATCTCTAAAGCGTGCCCTTATCCGAACAGTGGATAATATTCCTAAGAATGTAGTGTGTGCTACCATAGGCGAATGGCCTGTTAGACTTCGGTCATGCTAGAAGGCATTTGGTGGTCATCTTTAATAATATTTGTTTCCTAAATATGTTACAAATAAAATACATACAACAAGTTGTTATAAAAAAACGTTTTCATAATAATTTTATTGCAAAAAAAGGTTGGTTGGTCCCTCGCTAAATCGATCTTTGGATATTCGAATGTTTAGGGGGTAAACCTGTGTAAATTCGATAACATCATATTTCCTTAACTAAAAGAAATACACAAAAAAATGTATGCTTATCGTTGTTTATTAAAAAAATAAGCGGACTTAACGTACGGATTTTATGACTTTTTTACAAACATTTTTTTTCCATTTATTAACATACATCTATGTATGCACGTATTAACTTATGGGCTTTCACTAGATATTACCATTTTTGATACTTCGAAAAAGCAACAAAAAGGGGAAAGACTGAAAATTAAATTTCTTTTCTTGCATTTTTAATTTTCTATTATATTGGACTTAAAAACATAAAGTTATAGGTGCAGGGTCCTGAGTGAATGAGAACCTATAAGATGAAAAATGCTGGTAATTTTTTGGTAAAACCTAGAAACATAACTTTGGCATATAAATATGCCCATGAAAGAAATGGAGATGCTAACGAAGTAGTTGGTTAAATGTTTGTATTTTATATGTGTACATATGTACATAAATGTAGCTTGGATTGTAACCAAAGGCCAAAATTATGCAAAATATTGAGGAAATAGGACTAGTTACAAAAAGCTTTACAAATTGAAATTGGTTAAAAAAAAGTTCATTTGAAGAAATTTTGAAATTCTATTACATATGTATGTATATAAAAATCTCATGTCTGTGTTTGAACTCCTCGGCAATGGCTCAACCGATTTTTATGATTTTTTTTATGTATATTTAGTTAGAATGTATTTTATATACCACTAGGATATTAAAATTGTTTCAATTTGTTGCCAAAGTTTTTTGTTTGTATGTAAATTTGTATAAATTATTTATGTATGCTCTTGGAACTCGTACATACGGGTCTGTTCTGAAAATCACGTGCTTTTAAAATCACGTGTCTTTTGCGGTGTGCTTTCCGCAATTGAAAATCACCCAGAAGCTTACAGAAACGGAACAGTAAAATATCACATGTGTGATTTTTAAAGGCAGATGAGATTTGAAATCACGTGATTTGAGTTAAAGTGATTTTCAGAACAGGCCTGATAGACTGAACTTGTTTTAATACATATAATTTGTTTCAACTAAGTTGGAATTATTGTTATTATTGGTGTTTTTTCTTATTGGTGGTCATCGTCTCCAGCGGTACATTCCTATTGCTGTCATGTTCACTATAATTAATTCACTATAAATAATTTGTATGGTAGAACGTTTGCCAGGCCAACTATCAATTTATAAAGAAAAAGAAAAATTTCCAAATTCTATAGAAAATTATTTCGTAAAATGAATAATATAAAAACTTCCATGTAAAATCGATCTCATTTTTTTAAACGATGTAACTTAGGTTTATGTACGATCTAAGTACCATTTATTTCGAATGAGCGGAAGTTGTCTGTACCTCATTGAAAACATATAATCCCTTTCGAAACGGTAACTTTTTTGCGAACAATATTTTGTTGCTAGAATTGCGACGGTGAATGTCAAAATGCCTTTATAAAAATGTAAATAAACAAAACAAATACACCAAACGTCACAACACGAATTAATTCGCCTTGCAAAAAGCGTTAGGAAATTGTTCGAAAGTTACTTTGTTAGTAAAAAAATATAAGTATTTGAATGTTTCAAAATAAATTAAGGTGAAAAACATAAAAATTAAACATAATGTTAGTTTTGATATATGGGTGTTTCTCTGGTTATGCACGCGACATTTGTACGCGTTTTATTGTGTTTGAATATTAAAAAAATAGAAGTGGATTGGAATTTTAGAATGAATTCTAGAATCGTTACATTGTTTGTGATGAGTTCTTTCTAAAAAGTATATATAATGGTAAATTGAGCACTGGGTACCCAAATGCCATGCAATCAAAGTTGACTTACTCACGTGACAAAAATAGAAGTGCCTTTTAGGACCGTAAGAAAAAGTGCGAAAGTAAGTAAATTGTAGGAGGTTTTATTTCGGAAAAAATGTTTTTATAAAGGTTAGTAATGGGCCTTTATTATCATGTTTTGTTCAAAAGCAACTATGCATGGGTTGGCGAAGAAAAAAATAAATTGTAAATTACGCACGTGACACTTTTTACCTTCATACATATTTTAGTAATTTTACATATATTTTCAGAAGTTTTTAACAAAAAAATTAAACTTTTATTCAAAAATTAAAAATAAAAATATACTACAAAATTAATCCAACTTAATTTTTTCCTTGAAAAAAATTATGCGAGCGCTTTGATTTTTTAAGTCACGGTGGACCATTTCAGAGAAATACCCATATATTAATTTTTTACTAATGTTATTATTAAAATATTTTAATATTTGTGATACTGAAATTTTCAAAAAATAACTACTCTAAAAAATCACAAAAATTATAAGTACATTAAAACAGTATAAATAAATGGTTGACTTTTTCTTTAGACTTTTGTAAAATTTTAATTTTCGAATTGAAACGCGCGGTAGCCACCGCGAGATTAAAAGGTTTATTTTAGATTTAATTTTCTTTGATTTTTTGCTTATTTTATCTTAAAATGTACAATAATTATAAACATATTTACAAATCCACATAAGCTAACAGTTTATCTACATAATCTATACGCCTTTGCAACAACTCCATTTCTTCCTCACTAAGCTTCATTGTGGCTCCCTGTTCCTTTAGCAAAAAGTGCTGTAAAAATAAGCGCAAACTTTGTTTAAACTGTTGCAATTTGGAATTTTTAGCCAATCTCTCAAAAGCTTGATACAGATCCTGCTCCTCTGGGGAAAGTAAAAGACCTTTACATATTTCTTTCATAAAAGCAAAAGATTGTTTATCTAATTGCAGAAAGTCAACAACCTTCATCACCGCCAATTGCAAACCATTGTGTATAATAAGATGCTGCAAGAAACGTGCTAAATTACGCACTTGTATGTTATTGAGAGAATCAATTTCATTAATACGATCCCAGCAGGCATACTGGAAAGCCAATTGGTATTTACGATTGTAATTGCAAAATTTTAAAGCAAGATGGGCATAATAAGGATTCGAAGATTTTTCATTAAGACAACAATGTATGGTGACATAAGCTATTGAACGTTGATCTTTTACAGCTAAATGGAGGATTTTCTCAAAGGAATCTACATAATCGGCAGCACTCATTATGATGCAAAATAAATTACGTCTTTCCTCAGTATTCATTTTTTGTTGTTTAGCTAGTTCGAGTAATTTTTCGGAAAATTTTTGTGTTTTAGAAGTAGATTCTCCAATGTCCGCTCTCTTTTTGGCTGCGGCCATCTCATTAATGTTGCCTGTCCAGGCAGAGCCTACTATCCACCATTTACCTACAGTATCGGCCCGTAACAAATCTTCTATGCTTATGTTTAGGGTTATAACATATTTATCATTTCTTAACATTGCTTTCAGTTTCTTCCTTAAATTATCGTGGAGTAAAGGATCAAATTTTGGTATTTTATTGATGTTATTGTTTTTGACCGCATTTAATATGTCGACCATAAATTTAAGCCTTAAATTCTCTTTCAATTCCAATGAAGCTGCGGCGATTTTAGTTTGTACACTCAACATCATTTGCTTAAAGGCTAAAGGATCATCTTTTCTTAGTTTAAACCCCACAGACTGGAAAATTAATAATAAACATTCGATTGCCTTTTCGTCCAATTGATTAGTTAAACGCTCTATGATCTCTAGTAGTAGTCGGTGTTCGAATATTTTAAAGACATACATGTAGCTGAGAACTAAAACTACATTATTTAAACTCTTATCTTCCTGCTGCAAATATGACAAATTTTTAAGCAGACTATCGAATTGCTCGATGAACATTTGTAGGAAATGAGCGCCAATTTCACTACCAATATGAGCATGTAAGTAAGCTAATAACACCATATGTTCCTGAACCATGCGTTCATTCGTAAGTCCTTTACTTATCAAGACTTCCTGTAATAGTTTGCTCAAAGTTTCATTCATATTAAAACGGGAGTTTTTCATATAAAGTTCCTCAAAAGCCGTAGAAATTTTATGCAAATTAGCTTCAGACAACCTATTAAGAAGACCTTTACATTGTTTCCGCAATCTTTCTAAAAGCTCTGATTGTTTATTATCACCCTTGGAAGCCATCAGAGCCCTTTGATGGGGCGGTATATATTTATAAGAACCTTCACTTGCTGTTTCCTTAATAATATTACCGTCTTTATCACGCTTGCGTCCATAAATGTCTTCTTTAACTAAAAAATCATACTAATTAATGCTAACACTTGAAAAATTTAAAAATGAGCTTACATTCATCCAACACCTTGTTGTCTTGCTCTTCCAAATCTTGTTTGCTAGCCTCAAAATCTCCACCGTCTAGTTGTTCTTTTTCTACCTCTCTCTCAAAATCACTTTCTTCATCATTAAACTCATTTTGTTCATGATCATCTAAATCGGCCATTTCAGAACCTTCAGATTCTCCACCGCTTCCAAAAATGGCATTAAATTTTTCATCATCTTGTTCCTCATCACTCCAGCTAGGTTCCTTACTTTGTTGCTTTTTAAATTCTTCTCTGCGTTTTTCTTTTAGAGCCTGTTTATCCTTTTCCTCTTCATCATCGAGACACAATTCCAAAGCAAAATCCAAACCATCATTAAACATTTTACGTACAAGACGATTTTTATCCTTGGTTTTGTTTAAACCCAGTTTCTTTTCCAACTTAGCAATCATTTTGTCATCTTCCTCATTCTCCAGTTTCATTTGTTTAACACGTTTCTTCTTCGAGGCATTTTCCAGTTCTTTCTGGCGTTGCAATTCTTTACGATGTACTTCCTTGGCATCCGGACGTAAGGGATGTATTTGTTTGGGTTTTTTTGTTGGAGAATGTATTACAGCATTTGAATTCATTTGTGCTTTTAATGACTCGGGCAATAAAGCATCCACTTCTTCGTCGGAGAAATCAGAATCTACTGATTCATCATTGTCTGAATTTACGTCACCAGACAAAAGTTGTTCTATGGGTATATCATCAGGATTGATAGTTTTTTTGGGTTTTTTATTTTTATTCCTGTTTTTGTTAAATTTATGTTGTTCTTGTTTTTGCTGTTTTGCCACAGCTACCATTTTTTTCCCCTCAGATTTGCTTGAGAAAAATAAACGTTTATGCTCTTTCTTTTCTTGCACCTTTTGTTTGCGCAATTCTTTGCGAGACAATTGCTTAACAGGTGCCTGTTTAGTTTTCGATTTCTTTTTATATAATTTCACCATTTTTATTCCAAATTTTAAATATATATGTATATTTTTTAGGTTTTAATTTAAAGGAAAACACGCACCAAAAATGCACTTACGCTTTTATTTTTTAAGCAAAACAAAAACATAAATCAGCTGTGCTATCAACACGTGCAAGTACACAAAGAGAAAAGGTGCGAAAATATTAATAATGTTTACGATTTTTTCGAATGTGCTTCTATCAGTTGTATTTCAATTTATAAAGCTTTTCACAATAGTCTTATTCCCTCAATATTTCACATACTGTTCTGCTAAAGCCAACCTTTGGCTTGCATTGAAGCTATAGATATGTACTTATACTTAGGAATGACTTTTAAACACTGTCTATAGCTTCAATGCTATCCAAAGGTTGGCTCAAGAAGAAAAGTGTGTGCAATATTGAAGGAATAAGACTATTGTAAAAAGCTTTATAAATTGAAATACAACTCATAGAAGCACATTCGAAAATATGGTTAATATAATTAAAAATAATTTATAAAAAAAGAAAAAAGTTCACATATTCCATTTGGGAATATTAATAAATACACAGAATAAGAAAAAACTATTTAAGTTAATAAATCAAAATGAAACAGTTTTTAAAGAGAAAACAAAAAGGATTTTAATTATAAATTTTTATATTAATTCGAATGTGTATTTTAAGTCAAATTAAAATTTTAAAAGCTTTTATACTTTAATAGTCTTATTCCTTCAATATTTTCCAGGAATGTTTTCTATTCATTATCACAATTTTGTTTGTTTGTATGTATATTTCAATTACAAGGCTTAATTTAGCTATCCTTTGGCTAGCAATGAATAAAATTGTACAGAAAATGTATACAACTAATAGATACCAGCAGAATGTGATGCATTTTCTGGACCGATACGGCCTGCGTCAGCATTCTTTGTATCTTATAACTGGATAGTGCTTATTGTAAATTTCATGTATTTAACTTAATTATTTTAACAAATAGAATCTGGGATTTTAAGTTCGAATTAATATACAAATTTATAATAAAAATTCAACTCAACATGAGAACTAAAATTCCCAGGTTCTATTTGTTAAAAAAAATTTTTTTGCATTTTTATATTTTTACACAATAAAATAACCAAATTATCAAAGATTTTTAGGAACAAATCAAGTTTACCAACGCAGCTACAAACAAAAAAATGTACATAGGGTAATAGAAAATTTAAAATAAGAAAATATTTTATGGGAAAAGTTGTGGACCTCTGAAGTTTTTATATATCAGTCCAATTATAAATATTTGCGGGGAAATTTATATTTTTTCACAATAAAATAACAAAATTATCAAAGATTTTTAGGAACAAATCAAGTTTACCAACGCAGTTACAAACAAAAAAAATGTACATAGGGTAATAGAAAATTTAAAAATAAGAAAATATTTTATGGGAAAAGTTGTGGACCTCTGAAGTTTTTATATAGCAGCCCAATTATAAATATTCGAGGGGAATTGAGTCACTGGGAATAAGTTTTTCCCGGGAATAAGATTTGTTTTCTTAGTTGTGTGTTCACTTTACTAAAAGGCTGCAAAAATGGGTAGAGGAAAAGAATTATCAATTGAAGTGCGATTGTTGATCTAAAATTGTATAGAGCTTGGTACAATGCCCACATTCCTCGTAGAAAATCTTTTATATTAGCAGTCAACAGAAAAAGAGTCTGGATTTCGCGAAGGAGCATTTGAATAAGCCATATTCTTTTTGGGACAATGTTTTATTTAGTGATGAGTCAAAATTTAATATATTTGGTCCGGACGGTGCAAATAAAATATGGAGAAAGCCTAATGAACAGATTATTTTAAAAATTTCATTCAAACTCTTAAATACGGTGGTAGTAACGTCATGGTTTGGGGTTGTATGGTATCAGCTGGTCCCCGCCCGAAAATTGTTTTTTGTCGAAAATACAATGGATAAACATTTATACCTGAGCATTTTACAGAACAATCTTAAACAAAGTGCGTCACAATTGGGGTTGGAAGAAAATACTTTCCTCTTTCAGCACGATAATGGCCCCAAGCACACGTCGTACTTGGTCAAGGAATGACTTCTGTACAACTGCAAGCAGCTCCATACACCCCCACAATCACCAGACCTTAATCCAATAGAAAATATCTGGAATTTGTTTGAAAAAAGAATTTGAAAACAAACAATCACTTCGAAGGAATCACTTAGAAATGCTTTGTTAACAGAATGGCGTAAAATATCGGAAAATGACACTACAAGATTATTGAAAAGCATGTGTCGACGTCTATAAGTGGTAATTGATGCAAGTGGAGGACCTACAAAATATTAATTTAATTTAAAATTTGTTTTTGTCTTTTTTTGAAAAATATTTTTTATTTAGTGTACGTAAACTTTTTTTATGTGAATTGACGATATTATGGAGTTTTTATTGTTATTTTTTTAAACTTAGGTTATATTTTAACCCATATTCGGCCAAGAAAATTCAAACGTGATATTTTTAAAAATGTATGTATACTCTTTTTATAGTAATTTGGGTCTTCTGAATCCGAATCCGTTGTCTGTTTAACGCTGCCTTGTCCATGAGTCCCGGAAATGGGCTGCTATTTGACATGAATTTGCAATATCAACAAATTTTTGTTCATTTATAAAAATGTTAAAAGTAAGATAATAATAAATGAGGGGGATTCTGTTTTTATTTACAGCTTTAAAACAACATTATATCAAAGAAGCGTATTCTCCAAATAGCAGCCAATGTTCGCGCTTGCGAACAGTGATACAAACAGCTATAATTTAGTAGAAATATTTTTTATTTAGTTTTTTTATTTATGTTCGTTCATTTAAATTATTTAGACAAATTCTTATTTTGTCACTTACAACGTTATTCAAAATGTATGTCAAAATTCTGTTTATTATCTTTGTTTCTGACATTGTGCAATAATTTTTGTAGGAGTAATCAAATAGACTATATAATAAAGTTATAAAATAATGATGTATCCCAATAAGCACTCAAAAATAAAATGTCAAGTCCTTAAAATTAACTGGAAATAAACTTATATATTTAAATGCTATTCAAGTTTCAAAATATTTTAGAATTCAAAAAGAAAACACATCCATAAATACGTTAAAAAATTATTTCTGTTGTCAAATAATTATTTAAATTTTTTAGTTTTATTTTCTTCGACCTTTTAGTATAAGTTTGATGTAATAAATTTTCAAGCGCAAGGACAATTATATAAAAAAATTATTTATTTGTTATCCAATATTTCGCTATCAATGGATAGCTTCTTCAGGGATTCAGATATTTGGTTTGTTTCTTTTTTTCTTTTATAAAATTTTAAACAAATTCTTAATACAAATTTTCAGTAAAACAACAAAATTGTCAATAATGAAAAATAATAAAAATTATACACAGGAAACAAAAATTATTCTATTACATTTTTATAAACTTATTTAATTTCCTATCTTATTCTTATAAATTAAATGTCTATAATTTTGAGCTACATTGCCTGTATCTGTTTTGAAATTGATTCTTTGTTCTATTGGTGTATTGATAGTTCGTTTGTAGTTTGTTTCTGTATTTAAAACTGTTGTATTTTTAAAATCTGGTGTATGATTGAAATTGGCACAATGTGATGACAATGCAGTTTTTTGAGAAGACGTATTTTTGTATTTTTGATCAGACCTATGTCCTGCTAATCTTTTTTTTAATTTCGTGGTACCTATATATACTTTACTACATATTTCATTATCCTTACCCTTGCAAGGTGTCTTGTAAATAATATTAGATCTATCTAATTTATTCGTCCTATCTTTCATTTTACTAATTAATCTATCTATATTATAAATATTAGAATTTTCCAATCTTTCAGAAACCATTGGTACATAAGTTAAAGACTTGTAAATCTTAGGTTCAGTAACCGTATTCGTATTATCTTCCCTACTATGTCCTTTTTATTGTCCAATCAATTTACAAATCAATTCTCTTGGGAAACTATTATTCTCCAAAATATTTTTGATTTGCATTTTATTAGTTTTATGAAAAACTATATCACTAATATTTAGATCTTTATCTATAAAATGTTTGGCTGTATTTATAATAACTCTTCTCGGATGTTTTGAAAAATAATTAATTATTCACCCTGACGAAATTTGTTTTGGTACCAATCTACTAATAAATTCTTCTCTTTTCTTATTATCAATGTGTCTAAATATGGAAGTTTATGAACAGATTCCGTTTCAATTGTAAATCTAATATCCCGGTGGAAGGAGTTTAATATGTTTAACATATTGTCTATTACATTTTGAAATAATACAAAATAAATCATCTACATATTTTGTTATAATTTTTGGTTTAATAGATAATCTTCCAATACATGTATCTAGTAGCTCCTCCATAACTATCTGCTACAACTGGAGAAGCTGGAGAACCCATAGGTAATCCTTTTTGTTGAGAATATATTCTGCTATCATATTGAAAATATCTGCTATCGTCTATACAAAATTTTAGAATTCTAAAAAATAATTCCTTTCCAATAGTCGTATGCTCTCTAATTATATCCCATTTTCCTTCTATATATTTAAGGCTACATGTATATGTATACTAGGAAATAAGGATACTACATCTAACGAAATTATCCTATCCTCATTTTGTATCCTTATATTTTTAATCCTATTTTTAAATTGTAATGAGTTCTTTACATTATACACGGAATTGTCCGTTATATTTCTAAGAATTCCTGTGATATATCTACTAAGTTCATGAGATGGACCATTAATGCCCGAGCAAATTGGTCTTAATGGAAATGTTTCCTTATGGACTTTTGGAACTCATATAATTGGGTACTGTAGCAGTTGTTATCTTTAAATTTTTCCTCTCAAAAGGTGTTATTATCTCTAATTTGAAAAGTTTTTCCACTATATCATTATTTGTCTGTTGTAGTTAAGTCGTTGGGTCTTTTGTCAATATTTTATATGTGGAATCATCATTAAGAATATTATCCATTCTTGAGCTATAGTCATGTCTATTCATCGCAACCGTAATATTACCCTTATCTGCATTCAGAATTAAAATATTAGGGCTATTTTTCAAAAAAATTTTAGTTTTCTTAACCAGTGTTTAAAAAACTAGACTCCAAGTAGCTGTAGTAATAAAAAAATACAAAATAGTCTAGTACAAAAATGTTAAAAACTTGTAGTCGTTCATTTACTATTACTACCGCTACCGTCACATTTTGATAGCAATAGTTTCAGCAGTAGCGCAAAAAGAAAATAATTGGAGCAGCGTAGTAAATTTTTTTTACTGCTCTTGCTACCTTTAAATTTTTGGAGCAGTAAAATTTTTAAAATTTGTACTACTACCTGCTTCAGTAGTTATACAAAAAATAACATTTAGGTAGTTGTTTTATAACATTAAGCAGTTTTAGAATAACATTGAAGTAGTATGTTAATAACATTGAAGCAGTCGTAAAATAACATTTTGGTAGCAGCAGAATTAATAAAAACGTAAAATCTTCAGCCAAATAAAAACAAACGAACAGCACGTGTGTGTTAAAATCAGTGTTGCCAGAAATCTTTTGGCTCATGCCCCTTTAAAATTCCTTTAATTAAATTTATTAATTTTAATTGATTTACATATTCCTCCCTACTTCTGTTTTTCATGCTATTTGACATCATTCAAAAAACAAATTTCGATCTACCAATTTGGTTTGAAGATTGGTGGTTGGCTATTGACTGCCTGCTGCCTTCGATGGCGGGGAGTGTTAAAACGGCAAACCCCTTTGTCGAGATTGTGTCCGTGAAAACCTGGGTTCAATTCCCAGCTCAGTCAAGAATGAAAAATTATCAATAAATTTTAATTCATTTCATGTTGTAAAATTCCTTTCTTCATAAAAATAATTTAATGGAAATTTAATTTAATGAACTTTAGCCTGAATAAAATATTAAAAAAAATTGGGTTAAAAACCATAAACTGTTCAATAAACTAACCACAATACTAATAATTAATCATTTTTAAAATGTTTTTATTTAATATGTTTTTTAGTATGGTAAAATGATATATAGAACTGGTTTTAAGATAATTTTCACTAAATATAGAAGCGTTTTTAACATGTTAAAAACATATAAAATATTCCATTCAAAATATTTTCCGTACATTGTGGAATGAATGCTCATAAAATAAATATTAATAAGTATGAGTACATATAACTTCTAACAATCGAAAATTTTCCGCACCGAAAATTTCAAAAAGTACTAACAATAATGGTAAAAGCGACGACCTGACAACACTGTTTATGAATTATTCAAACAACATCACATACGTACTTATTGTTGGTTTCTAATTTTGCTGATTATTTTCGTTTCTGACTACATCAATGTTATTATATTAGTACTTTAATGTTATTAACATACTACTTCTATGTAATTCTACTACTACCTCAATGTTAATAATCTACTACCTCCAAATTTTGTAGTCATAAAAAACAATACTCCAAATGTAGTAGTAGTTTTAAAACGAAAACCTCAATCAAACCAATAGAAAACAATTTCGTTTTTTTAACTGCTACTTAATTTTTGTTTTACTGCTGCTATTTTATTTTCTGGTTTTATTTTTTGCATGTAGCAGTAGTTTTAAAAAAGGTAATATTACAAAGCAAGACAACTGCTCTTTCTGACGCTACATATAATTGTTAAGAGTAATAGTTTTAGTAATAGTAAAAAATGTTTAGGTAATGTAGTTTTTTAAACACTGTTCTTAACATTGTTAAGAATAAACTTGTCCCTATGGGACAATTTAATTTTATTCATATGGTCATCAATTATAGTAGTTAGGTTAGTCCTTGCTTTTTCCTGTTCTTCTTTTCCCCCAATAGTTTGAACAAAATCTTCTCCATCTGCTATCATTTTAAGAACTGGAAAGTGTTTTTTTGTGATGGGTAATGCATGTTTATTTCCTAACGAAAAAATCCATTGTGTATCTATTGGAATGTCTACATCTGATTTGTTTATAAGCCACTTTTTATTAAATTTAATACCTAATTCTATTTTCTGTAATTCCACTAGATGATTGTTTTACTGAAAATTTGTATTAAGAATTTGTTTAAAATTTTATAAAAGAAAAAAACCAAATATCTGAATCCCTGAAGAAGCTAACCATTGAGATATTGGATAAAAAATAAATAATTTTTTATATAATTGACCTTGCGCTTGAACATTTATTACATCAAATATTTAAATTTTTTCACAAAATATCTAAAAGAAATAATATTTTCTTAAAACACGGAAAATTTTAGAAATCGAGAAATTGGATATCGAAATGTTCCAATTTTTTAGGGTATATATCTTTTGTTTTTTATTATTAACAAGTATTAAGACGAATTATGTTGGTAAGGCTTATGTTTGGGTAATTTAAGTTGATAAAATTTCTTTTGCATCTTACGAAGCTATCCACTTTGGGCTTGGTTATTGTTGTTATTATTATATTATTACTAATATTTTATTAGGCTGGGGAGCCAATTCGTAAATAATTGTAAATAATAGTTATATTGTACATATGTATAAATTTATTTTTAATAAATTGTGCTTAAATGCAGAATTTACATTTACATTTGTAATATATAATTTTTATTGGCTTTTTATATTACTTGGATTGAAATAAAAATAAATAAATAAATGTTTTCCGAACGACTATATGCAAGTAGTTTGCTTAGGATTCACAGAACAATTCTTATGTACATATATGCTGGTTAAAAAATAAAAAAACGAATTATTGAATACTTTTGAATAAAATAAAATTATTTGAGTCCCGTCTTCTATATATGAACAATCAAATTCCTAAAGAGTTTGCCAGAAAGACTTGCATATTTAGTGAACTGGAGCGCTATAAAGCAACGGAGTACAGACAATGTTTTGCTACTTAGTTTGGATATAAGAATCTTACTGGATAAACGAAGTGGCTAACTAAATAAAAATTGGGAACAAAAATATGTTGAGATCTTTTAAATCAAGTCCCCTTGTTACTTACATTCAACTTTCATTGCTTGCTGAATTCAGTTGACGATGTAAAATCATATGGTGACTTGGGTTCATTTAGTGCTTTTGCATTTGAAAATTATTTGCAACAAATAAAAAAAGTTGAGGAAACACCATCAAATTGGTAGCCAACTATGTAAAAGAATTGTAGAAGAAAATGTATGCCAATTGGATAAAGAACCAACAATAAAACCCAAATTAATGAAAAATAAAACCTGTATAGAAATAAATAACATGAAATTTTCTACAAAATGCCCAAACAACATATAAAGTATTTGTGAGAACTTATATTGGATATATTCCATTAAAAAAAGCCTACTCCTGTTACAACATCACATTATATTGTTAATCTGACAGAATATTTTAATTCTCCAATATCATCTAGCCCTTTGAATATAAAATTTAGCAACCATTTTGAAGTAAACAATGCAGTGGTTGATCACAGTTGGTCATCAATCTAAAATAAGATGGTAGACATTAATATTGTAGAGCTTGCGACTGACCGTAGATTGTTTATCGCCACTTTAATTTATTTATTCTTAAAAAAAATTTGTTATATGTGATTTTTTTTTTGGAAAATAAATATAAATAATTTACTAGAAAATGAAAGCTTGAATTCTGGTTTTATTTCTACTTTCAAAGCTTGAATTCAACAATGTTCAAGTTGAATTTAATTGTAATTTAAGCTTATTTCAACTGTAACTCAAGACTTAAATTAAGCATTAGTTCAAGGCTTGAATTGAACTACAATTCAAGGATTGAATTGAGCTGTATTTCAAGACTCATGTTAAACTGTATTAAAACTGTAATAGTCCACTTGATTTCAAATTCCCATTTTACTGGAGAATACTATTGAAATAAAGTGTAACAAAAGTATATCTCAACCCTTGAAACTTGAAATTCGACCTTGAATACCAATTGTTTTTCACTTGATTTCCAGCAAAATTGCTTATTGGGATTTTATTAATTGTTGTGGTTACCTTGTAAAACGCGTTTTTCCTTTTAATACGTATACTCTACTTGCAAGAAAGTACTTTCATGTGAGAACCGCAGGTTAGGTGTTACAAATATTTTTCCATTACTGGAAATTTCCGTACAGGGGAGTTGAAATACAATTATGCATTGCAATTTTAAACTAATACGACATAAAAGTATAACTTATAAAATATCTTATAACTAAAGCGATAAATAATTGTTAGATAAGTCCAATTTTGTAACAATATAATTTTATATACATACATATGTATATACTTTTCTCGTCGCAAATTCGAGTGATGTTCTTGATTTTACGTTAGTAAGCATTGTCCACTTTGATCTGATCGGAAATTAAGCGATTTCGGAGGACTGTTCGCTTTCTGATTATATATAGTAATCAGAAAGCGAAGTAATGCGCAACTTCTGTAGCGGTGTGGATGGATCCTCTGCATAAAATAATGGCCTCGTGCCAGGTTGTCCCGGCCTATATCTAAAAATCGGATGGTTGTTGGACTATGAATAGTCAAGAATCACTCCAAGTGTTGATTTATACTCACTTTTCTGATAATTCTTAAGGGAGTTTGCGGGATCACGGTTCTATGTCGGAACCCACTCCTATGTCCGTTCCGATGTACTATGGTAGGATTAAGTGGGCCATCGACAGCTTAAACCCATATAAGTCTCCGGGTGTAGATGGTATAATTCCAGCAGACCGTCAGAGAAATGCGACCTTGATTATTCCCTATCTAATGGCTTTATACGGGGGATATGTAAGACATGCATATGTAACTGTGAGCTGGACCATGTGTAGAGTGCTTTTTATTCCCAACGGGGGAAAACTTCTTACACTACGCCAAATGATTATATACCGATTAGTCTTGCATCCTTTTTTCTCAAACCTCTTAAATTATGGATATTTACTTGAACATGACCATCCCAAGATGTTTACTCTCTGCTTCAAAATATGCCTACATAAAGGGTAGATCTCTTGAGATGGCGCTCCACTCATTAGGAATACCAGAAAAATTAACGAGAATGGTAGTACTCACTCTCAAAAACACAAAATGCAAAGTTGTTTTACAAAACATACTCAAAGAAGAGTTTAGTATAACATCAGGAGTAAGACAAAGTAATTTATGTCTCAACCACACAATATCATTATTAGATAAGGGAGGACAAATTTTTACACAGTCGACAGTAATGTGCGCATATGCAGAGGATATAGCTCCAATAGCGTATAGTATTCAAGAGCTGGCAGAAATCTTCGCTATCCAAGTAGCGGAAACTAAAAACCTTTGATTACTCATAAATCAAAGTAAGACTAAATACATACACATGATGTGGTCGTGAATACTCAGCAATCAATAACGCTTCAACAGTAAAGTTCGGAAAAGTAAGCCGCTTCAAATACCTAGGAGCTTTAATTAACAACAACAACGATATGCATCTCTGTATAAATATTCATTCTATGCCCACATCAAACTATTTAAGTCGAAGCTGATACCACGCGCATTGAAAATAAAGCTATACAAAAGAACTGCGCTGTCAACGTTAATATACAGCTGTGAAACATGGGCTCTGACTGTGGCATATGAAGAAAAACTAAGAATCTTTGAAAGGAAAATTATAAGAAGAATATACGGTCCTAAATGCGATGATGACGAATGCTACTGTAAAAGAAGCAATCGAGAGGTGGACAATATAATCGAAGAAAAAGATGTGGGGACATTAATAAAGGCTCAACGATTAAGCTGGGACACGTAGCCACAGAATCATGAATGCTACTCCATACAGAACCAGAGCAAGATGCAAACCAAGGTCAAGATGGCTTGATGGGGTAGAAGAAGCTTGCATGAAAGCCAATATATCAGATGGAAAGACTTCTGTGCAAGACAGATCCTATTAGAAGAAGAAAGTGAACGGGGTTAAGGCCCGCACCGGGCTGTAGCACCAAAAGATGATGATGATTATTGAGAGATCACCGTATAAAAAGAAGTGTACGAATATATGCATTTTTCTACAATAGGTTGTACCAGTATTCGGAGATTGGTGAATAGGAGCACTCCTCAAGGAGGAGTTATATTCTACTATTGTGGAAGATGGGGAAACATTTGAATATAATGTTTCAGCGCATAGAGGCTGCATTAAAGGTTCTTAGCACCTGCAGCATCTCATGTGGACGAGGAGTTAATCCGTCTAAGACGGAACTGGTACCCTTCACGATGAAGTATAAGATCGAGAACTTTAGACTTCAGAGGTTGAATGAGACTGATCTTAAGATCTCTGATAGCGCCAAATATCTAGGCGTAGTTCAGGATTGTGGGCTGTCTTGAGAAAAGAATGACCAGAGAAAGGAATAGTTGCTATATATGCATGCAGGGGTGCAATTGGCAGACAATGGGGCGATGTATAAGGGCAGATATCGTGCGATGCTTGGGGAAGTATACAGACTGGTCGCGTTTATGATAACCAGTTGACTAGTGCCTTTCAATTGGGAAGCATTTTAGAGTAACGCTTATGTGGATATGCTAACTGCAATGATAACCATATAACGGTTAACCAGTTGCCTAGTTCCTTTCAATTGGGAATCATTTTAAAGCAACGCTTATGTGGATATGCTAACTGCAATGATAACCAGATAACGGTTGAGCTTGCCAAACGAAATGGTCGTGTGGATGACATATTCATTGATCAATTCTTTCGCTTTCCAATTGCTCAATATAATCAGTAATGTTAACTTTTATTTTCTAATTTCCGTACTGCCATTTCAAAATTACCGATTTTAAGAAAATATTACCGTACAGAAGGGGTTTATAGCCTATTTCCGGTGTGCGGAAGAATTCTTTCTTTCGAACAACTACATTTAAAGCAAAACCAACTTCTAAAACTTTGTTTTTATTTGAAATGTAGGATATATGTATTGATGAATTTCAAAACAACATGTACGTGTCTAAATAAAATCCCTTTTTCCCTACAACCAAAAAAATTCTCCCTACACTATTCCCTACGTCAACAATGTATTGTTTTTAGCTTCAGGCAACCAAATACATACACTGTTAACATTTTTTAAATATTATAAGTAGAGGATTTATTACAAAAGCATTTATTAACAACAAGAAAAAGACAAAATAAATATGTATGTACAATGCTATATAAAAAATCAATTTTAAAAAAATCCTTTTTCAAGAATACTTATTTTTAATAATTATTTAATATAAATATCTAATATTTTTTAGCCACCTCGGTACCAAATGAAAGGGAAGGCTCTGTAGAATTATAAAAAAATATTTACTTCAGTTTCCCTAATCAAAAACATAAAAATAAAAATGGAGAATGGGTCTAGAATTGAATGACTACAACAGAAGTTATGACGAGGAGGGGAATGAAACTGTGGTTCATTTTCTGTGTGATTGTACTGAAATTCGGGAAATTACACAGGGTCTCCACCTGAGATAATATCTGATATAATATGTGAGAGAACGCCGGCAGAATGAGAGAGCACATTTCTTCATGTTAATCTTAATCTTAAACAAGGGGAACATGTATCTTATAAGATTTCATAATTTACTGATTTTCGTACAGTAAACTTGTGTCGTTTTTGATTCTTTTTTTAGTTTTTTCTCTGTTTTTAGTGTTTAATATTATTTTTTAAGCACTTTTCACAAGAATCCAACTATTTTCACTTAAAAAATTAAACATTTTAATGATAGCGTCTTATTATTAATTTATGTGTATGTATGTATGTGTATTTTTGACAGCTCATCTTATAAGATAATTGTTTTAAGATTTCTCATAACAACTGTCTCATAACATTTATTATAATATTAATACTAACACTATTTGAGAGTCCACACGTAAGATAATACTCTCTGCGATTGAATTTGACGTTTGCTAGTATAAAAATCTTATATCTTATATCAGGTGGAGACCCTGTGTTAAGGAGAGATACCATGAATTTTGTTTTTTGATTTTATGGCGTTAAATTAATAGCGGGCATTTTATTTCATTTTTAGGTTAGGTTAGGTTAGAGTGGCCGGTTGCAAAGACCCCGCATAGACCAAATAGGTCACTAGCGTTACCACGTTTTACGATAACCCGCAAAAGAACGTTAGAAATAAGAGAGGTAATTCCGATGTGATGGTACTCAGAGTTCCTCACACTCTCTTGACGAAAGCTAGGAGTCTCATTAACCCAATTCCAGAGATTTCCCCGAGATTTTGGAAGTAATGATCTCCCAGACAGTTCGCCCTGGAGCGCACGAGTGCCGGACAGTAGCAGAGTATATGCTCCACTGTCTCCTTTTCCCCTGGTACCCCACAGAATCTACAATTGTCACTATTCAGCCGCCCCGCCCTCTTGGCGTATACCGCAGTCCAACAGTGACCCGTTATAAAACCTACCAGAAGTCTACAATCATTTCTCGATAGTGACAGAAGTATTTTCGTCGACTCCGGATCATAGGATCCCCACATTACCTTGCAAACCCTGCACGTTTCGGTGTTTTTCCAAATTGCCTCTTATCTCCTCCGTATAGCAGAGTCCGTATCTCTCCCAATATTCCGAATTTGGCCTGACTATCGATGAAAAAGTTTATGTGTGAGTTCCTTGTACTGGAGCTACGTGCCAAATCAGCAGTCATCTTGGCCGCAAATATCTCCGCCTGGAAAATGCTGCAGTAATCGGGGAGCTTATACGATTCCCGAATACCAAGTTCCCGGCAGTAGACTGCAGCTCCAACTCCGCCTTCCATTTTGGATCCATCAGTAAAGAAACTGAAGGTCCTGTGGCCAGATCGGAGCCCTGCCAACCAGCCGTCCTCCTCCAGGGTAACTCGCGGTTTTCGTCCAAGTGACAGCCTCGGAATGGTGTAGTCACTGCTACAATCTATTCCCCTTATAATACTGCCGTGACCATAAGGTCTGTATACAAATTGTCCCGTCGCCTTTAAGCGGATCGCAGACTTCCTCGCAGTTCCTTCTGCCACTAGATGAATCGGCTGCAAGTCCAGGATCACATCCAGTGCCGCAGTCGGCGTACTACGCAAAGCACCGGTGATGCTGAGTTCGGCGAGTCTCTGCACGCCCATTAGCATCTTCCGGTGCGATATCTTCCTCAAGGCCGTCCAACACACAAGTATCCCGTAGAGTAAGATTGGTCTTGCAACCGCCGTGTAGACCCAATGTGTAAGAGCTGGGGTTACACCCCACGTTTTGCCCAGCATTTTCTTACATGCGTAGAGCGCATTCGTTGCCTTTTTCACCCTTTCTTCCACATTCAATCTCCACGATAGTTTGCTATCCAGTATTACTCCCAAGTACTTTGTGTGGTGCTTAAGTTCCAGGCTAGTACCCCCTAGTTTAGGCTTCTTCCATGGGCCAATTTTGTACCTATTCGTAAATAGTATTAGGTCCGTCTTCTCGGGATTTACTCCCAGTCCTACTCCGGCCGCCCACTGGCTGACCAACGCCAATGTAGCCTCCATTACAGAACTAATAGTATTCAGATCCTTGCCAGCAACTATTATCGCCACGTCATCTGCGTATGCAGTTATCTTTGCTGCCCCGTCCTGAAGTCCATTGAGAAGTTCGTTGACGACAAGCGTCCAAAGCATTGGTGAGAGCACCCCTCCCTGGGGAGTTCCCCGGTGTGCTCTCCTCGTTATCCTGGCGTTACCCCACGCCGCAGATATAGATCTGCACCTTAGCAGGTTACCGATCCAGTTTTTAGCGTGTGGGTGTGCCCCCGTACGCGACAAGCTAGCCAAAATTGCCTCTGTGGACACATTATTGAAAGCCCATAGCGAAGTCCTTGTATCCCAGGGTCTTCTCAATCAGTGAGACAACTGAATGGAGCGCCGTCTCAGTTGATTTGCCCCTCGTGTAAGCGTGCTGATTTACAGAGAGAATAGTCGGCCCCATGTTACCCTTGACATGATAGTCCAAAATTCTCTCCAACGTTTTCAACAGGAATGATGTGAGACTAATAGGTCTGAAATCTTTCGGGTACATGTGATTGCTCTTACCCGATTTCGGTAGAAATACAATCTTAGATATCCTCCAAGATTTCGGCACATAGTTTATCCTCAGACATCCCTTAAAGATTTTTACCAGCCATGGTATTATCCGTTGTCTACCCCGCTGTAGTTGCACCGGGATGATTCCGTCAATACCAGGCGACTTGTATGGCTGGAACGAGTCAATGGCCCATTCCACCCCCTCGTAAGAGATAATGTCGTTATCACAATTTGATATAAAGGAAATTTCATCCGTTGGAATAGGAACCTCAGAACAGCCCGGAAAGTGTGTATCAACGAGTACATCCAGCGTCTCCATGCTGCTCTTTTTCCATTCTCCGTTATCCCTACAAACTGTACTTGGCATTACTGGACTGCCCACTATCAGCCTCCGCAGTCTTGCCGTTTCAGCCGTCTCTTCTATGTTATCGCTGAAACTCTTCCACGAAGTTCGTTTGGCTCTTCGCACGTCGCGCTTATACACCCTAAGAGCGTCCCTATACTCCCCCCAGCATTCAGACCGGTCGACAATTTTCGCCAGTTTGAATAGCTCACGAATTTCGCGTCTTCCACAGTCCAGCTGTTTATTCCACCAAGGTGGTCTGGACTTACGCCTAGCTCGTGTGGGAGGACACGACTTTTCATAGGATCTAATAACGCCCGATGTCAATGTGTCTATAGCAGAATCTATGTCCTCCGAACTAGCCAGTGTTCCCGAGTGACCTAGATCCCTATTAAGAAGTAAAGAGTATTTGGCCCAATCTGTATTTCTTGGGTTCCTAAACACTGTTTCAGAAGGTACATTGTAATTTAACACAAAGGATATATAGGAGTGATCAGAGAAGGATGGCTGCGTAAGCACCTTCCAATCATTTATCACTGTTGTATAATCCGTATAAAGCGTCACATCAAGCACATTTTCCGACGTAGGACCCTTATACGTTGGGACCTCACCTCTATTCGCAATTTGTATATTATTCTGTAATATAAAAGCAATAAGATCCTCACCTCTATTGTTGATGTCTTTACTGCCCCATATTGTGTGATGAGCGTTAGCATCCGTGCCCACCACCAGATTTTGCTTTCTTCTACAAGCTTCTTCGACTAGTCTTTGGAGTTCTACTGGGGGGGCATCTCTGTCGTGTGGCATATAGGATGATGCAAATATTATTATGTCATCTCTGCCATCTTCCAAGGCCACTACTGTTAGATCGTCAGTGCTGTAATTATATAGAATGTATGAATAGAGATTCTTCCTAACAAGTATTGCAGATCGTATTCTACCTACCACTTTTCCTACCACGGTTCCTGGATTAAAGCCACGTCGTAGCGACCCTCCTCTAGCGTGAGGAGAAGTTCGACCGAAGCCATCTTACTGATCTCGCTCCATTTCATCGACCTCCAGTGTGTTGTGGTTGGAGTCTTGTGGATGTCGTTTCTTCAACCGGAGAAACACACTTCCTACTTCCCAAGACATTTTTCCATACCGTGGATACAAAAGGTCTTCTGCCTCTTTTGTAATCTGGAGTATGTAATTCTGTCCGTCTTTGTTGCCTTTTTGTACTTGCAGAATCCTCCATTCTTTAGTGGGAATGTCAGGATTCTGATTTTGTAGGAGACGAAGAGCGACTTCCGGTTTTACTATGCGCGGAAAGTTCACCTTCGCCTTCGGTACAGCCGGAATGTGCGATCTATCCACAATCTTGAGTTGTGCATCCGACCACAGGGCCTTGAGTTTCGTAATGACACCTTTAAGCCATTCCAGCGTCATTTCGTCCTTACAGCTGATGAGCTTTACTCCGTTTAACCACCCAGCCCCATCAAATGAGGTCAGCGGTCTTCCGGGTTCGGCTTCCATCTTAGCGACGATTTCGTTGAAGATCTTAGACTCCACGATCTTCCACCGCTCTGTGGCCATTTGACCAAAAGGGTTGCTCATGTCGAGAAGTGCCACGCTCAGAGGACGTTTGGCCACTTCACTGACTCTTGCAGCCTTTGGCAACGGTACAGTGGCAGCTTTTGATGTCGAGGGTCTGACCTCCTCGGTGTTTTTCTTTGGCTTTTTTGTCTCCTTAGGATTTGCGGCAGATGGAGACTGCAGATGGACATGCTCTTAATCACGGCTTCCTCAATGCAATTGTGGAAACCATGATTTTTGGCAGCGTACTTGGGGTTCATTGAAAAGTGAGCTCGGCCTTCTGCAATCGCACCCGTTGCCCACTTCATCCGCTCTTTCTCCTCGTTGGAGAGGTTGGATTGGGATCCAAGCTGATGCTGTATCCGGACCGCAGCTTTATATTCTGAAAGAGCTCTGAGTCCTTCCTTGCTTCTCTTGGGCCTGTTTCTATTTGTGGAATGGATTCCCCGAGATGTTCCAGGCGAACTTAGCAGCTCACGTTCCTCTTTAGAGGTGATTGTTTTGACGCTATCAAGATCCGAGTCTGAATCGACAACGGCATCCGTACATGTCATATTTATCTTTTTGGCTTTATTACTTCCACCGTAAGGCGTCTTAACCACGGCAGAGAATGTGTGACCGCTGGCGACACGTAGAGGAGATACTGGTTCTCCCCCGTGCCCGCCGGTGGTCGCAGTCACTGCTAACACCGACGTTTGGGCGTATATTACCACCCGGCTTTTTTCCTTTTTTTCTTCCATTGCATTTGTCATCAGAATGGGTTGGTCCGCTGGTTGGTCTACCGACCAACAGGTCATATACCTCCAATGACCTTCCTCATGTCGCCAGTATGAGGACACGCCTTAGGCACCCAACCTGCATTTAATACATGCTGCCATGTCCATAAATAACGCCGATCCACCGGATAAACAGACGCGCACCAGGAAGCCGCTCAACATGGGAACAGACGCGCCTGGGTTTTAAAAATCGTGGAGTCATCTCCGACCCGTAAGCCGCCCAATTTTGGGAACAGACACCCGGACCGAATCAAACCCCACGATTACCTCCTACCTATGATCAGGACCCATCACAGTAATGTGACAATAGGCATTACATCGTGACACTATGCTCAAAACCCTGATCTTGGCCGTGTACCCACTCGTACCCGTTTCCAGCCGGCACCCACGTGGAGGGTTCAGTAGAAGGATTTTCAAAAGATTTTCATTTTTATTTTGTGCTGAAAATGTATTTAGAACACATATGATTTTAAAGTAATATATTATTATCACAAAATTATATTATACCCCTCAAAATTCGGCATCAAGCGTGCAAAAAATCAAATTATTTGTTTTTCTATCCCTTATATACGTTTCAAGCTTATTTCTTTTTTTATGAATATGACAGTAAAAATTTTCTTCAGTGTTTGTTTCAGCTGTGGAACTTTTTTAAGCATCTGTAAAAAACTTAATGCTTTTTTAGCAACACTGTGTTATGATATTTATTGTGTGGAGTGTGGAGGTATTTTCATAAAAAATTTAATGTTTATCTATTTTGTTAACAAAAATTTTTAAAATAATCAAATAAAAATGTTAATAACACGCTTCATAACAAAAGTTAGAAACTCAAGAGCTTTTTTATTGCCAACAGTAAGTGAACTTGAAGAAAAAATTTTAAAAAATCCTAACTGCAATTGGGAAAAAGAATGCATTCTTACATAAACATTTTATTTCAATATTTATGCATTTTGATTATAGATTTCTGCTATTAATAATGTACAAGTAAAAGATGCCATTACCACAGATAACAACAGATATCATAAATCTTTTAATCCAGTGCGACAACTTGTGACCTACCAATACCGTTCAGCTAGTACTACAACTACCCCGGACGGAGTAACCGACAAAGCAAGTGAGAATGGTATATTAAAGAGAGTTTTGAAAAAAGTTGGCTTTACACCAAATTCTAAAGCGGTAGGATAAACGTATATTTGCCTTTGTTTTATGTGAAATTTTCCATTCATTTAACTTTTATATATTTTATCAAAAGCGTTTAAGAGTTTCCAGTCATATGTTGTATGAAAGTGTAGCAGATAAAATTAATTATTTGGATTTTTTCAAGGACTTTAATATGCCCAATACATTTAATTCTTGGTTTTTGGTAACCGAACTACATGTCTGGATGTTATTGCTCAGATCCATGGCCGAAGGTTCAGAAACCGGTGAAGATGGACGGTTTTTACGTAATTGCATAGTTGAAGCCATGTGGGGTGATGTTAATACCAGAGCTAAAAAATTAGGGGTAAATATAAATACATATTATATATATAATTTTGCAAAAAACTTTTAAAATGTCTTCGATTTTTTGGTTATTCATATGTATATTTATTTAAGAATCCTTACAATCTCGATCGGAATAATATAAATGTGTTTTATAATTTGCCTTTGTTACTGAGAAATTGTTTGAATATTTACTTATTGATACATTTACATATAATGCATGCATAGGTTTTTGGCTAATGAACAAATTTATATTACAAGTTTTTTATTATATATATGTTTTATATCATATGCATATCCAAACTCTGCAACAGCCATCCCACTCTAATTTACTTAGTCCAATGGATTTATGGACTAATTCATTAGAAATAGTACAGTTTCTAGGCTTGTACATAAATGCAGAAAACTCAAAATGGTCCTGTTTTCGCTGTGACAACATCTTACTAAACACATTAGCGGAGTTCAGTATTAGGCTTTGAAAAGAGCAAACGCAAAATATCGTAGCTTCGTTAAATCCAACAACAAACTACACAGAGCTTCCGTTAGATTTCAATAAAGTGCTAAGATCTTTTGCATTTGCTCGTTTGCAAGACTTATACTGAACTCCGCTATTCTAATTAAAAACATATTAGTAACCCAAAGATTGTAAATGAAAACACAATAAGATTTCGCTCAAAGGCATTTTTTTGAATATTGTAAAAATAAAAAGATAAAATTTATAGTTGATCACTTTTCAACTCTGTCAAACATATCATATCTATATCCGATCTAAAGCTAGAAATGTTTAAGAAGTTATACATTTACGCCCGTATTCATAACCGATTATTAAATTTAACAAAAGTTTATTAAGTAACCTTGTCATATTTGTTTCTTAAGCTTTTATTAAATAAAGAAATATTTTTATGAATTCGGCAGATAATTGTTAATGGCCAATTTCAGTTATAATTAACTATTAGCATAACTGTCAGTTATACTCTTATGACATTAAGAGAAAAAGTTAATTAAAACTTATCGTGGTGAAATTGGCTGTAAATGTAAAAATATTTTTTTTTCAATCACTTGGAAAGGGTGTGTTTATTTTTAACTACCTATAAAAATGTTACTTTTTTTTAAATCTAGAGCAACAATCCCTCGCGCACACGTCAACAAATTGCAGAGCTATCCGAACAATTTCAAGCTGCTTTAATTGCCTACGATGAGGGCATCATGTCAGAAGATAGAGTTTTGGCAGCAGCTTTATGGCGTCGCTTTTTCGAAATGGATTGCCAAGAATATGAACGAATTGAACGTTTAGTGAATTACGTACGGAAACAGGTACAAATGTTGGACAATCTTCCCCGTCAAGATTTTCTCATAAAACCAAAGATACCTTGGCAAGATTTAAATAAAATTCATATTTAATTTATTATATTAATGATCATATTTAATTAAATTAATTCATAATCGTGAAAGAAAAAATCATAATTCTTTTTTATAATATAAAATAAATTGTTAATAAAAACTACCACAATAAAAAAACTGTAAACAACTAAATTAAACAAACAAATCGTCTATACTTTGATCACTAAGAGCTCTCAGCTGACATTTACACAAAAAAGCAATTAAACGCCTCTCCATGCATTGTAAAGCTTCCTCATCAAAGCCAGAAAGTAGGGTCTGCATTTTACTATAATTTTCTAATGTATTATTCGAGCCAAACTCATTGATTTCTTCAGTAGTTTCCGTTCCAACGATTTCCTCTGCAATTTCTTCTATTATTGCATATTCTTCACCCACGTATGAATTGTCTTCCATAATTTCCAAATCGTCTACTTCTACATTAAAAACATTGTTACGTTCTTCACTACTTTCTTCTTCGTCCCAAACTGTTTCTTCTTCCATTTGTTTTAATTCCCTTAGTTTGCGTTTACTTAATTTTTCCTTTTTGGGCTTATTAGCCAAAACTGTACATTCTAGAAATTTCATTCGATTTAGATAAGGCCAAGTGGATCCCCGAATTACACCACTTTTGGGACAGAGTTGATTACAGTTCTTAAGTTCTTTTTGGAACTGACCTCGTAAGTTATTCCAGCGATTTAGACAAAATTGTACTGTAATTTTGGAAAAAAAAAATATATTAAAGTCTTTATTATTCCGGACATGAAAAAATATTTACTTTACCTGTATAACCCATTTCTGCTGCTATTTGTTGCCACAAGCTATTTTTTGTTTTCATCATTTCGTATGTGGACATTCCTGGTATCTGTCGTAAATATAAAACTGGATGTGGTTCTACCAAATCAATTAGTTTAAAATCGAATGGCCTATTCTTCTTATGGCTAGTTTTGGTCATATTGTTTGTTTTAAAATATTAGTTTTATGATTAAAATTAATAATTTTCTGCTTTTATTTTAGATAATTTTACATCTGTACTGTTGTGTATTGTAGATTTGTGATGTAAACAAAGTGTAATATAAAGTAGCCAGATGATTATTCTAATACTAAGTAAAATTTAAGACGCGTGTGAACAAATCAATATTAGAAATCAGCCGCAAATCAACCGCACATGATTTTTTATGTTTTGAAAACGTTCTATTATTATTGTTTTGAAAATAACTGCACGTGCGTGCCAATCAATAACAATACATGCAAAAATACATCAGAGAACATTAAGAGCACTATATTATTCATAAAAAAAGTAAAAAATTAATGAAAATATGAAAAATCTTTAATTAAGCTGTTTAAAATGTTTGAAAAATTATGAAAATGTTGTATGTAATATGAATAAAATCTCCAAATTTGCCGGCTTATAAAATCTTATAAATGATTTTGATAGCACATTACTTAACCTTCAAAGAATGAGTGTAAAAATAAATATCAAAAGGATGCAGTAGAAGTTCTTGAACATATAAAAGAGATATACAAAACGTCACAGAGTAGAGCTGAAAAAGTTCAATTTTTTTCGCCTGTTCCATCGACATGGAGTTGTGCAAAAATAATCAAAAGCCTGTGATGGTATGGAGCAAACTTCAAAAGAAATGCAGCGAACTATAGCCTCCAGTGCTCTCATCAAGATCACATTTTAGATGCGATTTATTCCATTGGGCAAATAATTATTGTAAGAAAACTGAAATAGTTTTTAGTAGCAAAGACGATCAATCAAAGCACTGAAGAGCAGATTCGATGCTGCGGTAAAAATCGATGGCATCGCTCAATACCAAAGCCAAAAAAAACTAGCAGCGAAATCAACAGCTAAACATAGTAAAGCAAAAAACAAAAATAAAAAATAAGAAAATAAAGGCGATAAATAGGGAGTATGAAAGACTTTGTATTTGAAAATTTGCAAAACCTAAACACTTCATCAGCTAAAATAAATTAAGTGTAAAAATAGATATAATATAGAAGGATCTAACGTGAAAAAAAATAATATAATAAAAAGATTACATTTTATAACATTACTAGCTTAACCCGGTGCGCTTCGCTACACTGACCCCGCACATTTTTATATTGAAATTTATAGTTTACTATAATAGTTGCTTTAACCACGTTTGAAGACTCTCCCTTTAATAGTTCTTCAGTTGAGCGATATTTAATGTATGCATCCTATGGGAGGTATTTCCCCCCCTGCGCCTACCCGCTTTATTTTTATTTTCAAAAGTGTAGTATACCATAAGAGTGACTTTTAGAAAGTTTGAACATTCTCACTATTACAGTTCTTAAGATATGCGATGTTAAACATTGGCGTCCTATGGGGTATTCCTATACCCCCGCTGCTATTTTATTTCAATTCCGGGGCTCAGAAGATCCTACTACAAAAAGTTCAGCAAAATGCGTGCAGCGGCTCTTAAGATATGCGATAATTAATATTGGCATCCTATGGGGGGTACCAATTCCCCTGCCCCTATCGAAAAAATAAGTAGCCTATTTTATTTTTAGGGCTCACGTGATGTTACTGTAAAAATTTCAGGAAAATCGGTTCGATAATTAATATTGGCATCCTATGGGGGGTACCAATTCCCCTGCCCCTATCTCACGTGATGTTACTGTAAAAATTTCAGGAAAATCGGTTCGATAATTAATATTGGCATCCTATGGGGGGTACCAATTCCCCTGCCCCTATCGAAAAAATAAGTAGCCTATTTTATTTTTAGGGCTCACGTGATGTTACAGTAAAAATTTCAGGAAAATCGGTTCTATAATTAATATTGGCATCCTATGGGGGGTATAAATTCCCCTGCCCCTATCGAAAAAATAAGTAGCCTATTTTATTTTTAGGGCTCATGTGATGTTACTGTAAAAATTTCAGGAAAATCGGTTCGATAATTAATATTGGCATCCTATGGGGGGTACCAATTCCCCTGCCCCTATCTCACGTGATGTTACTGTAAAAATTTCAGGAAAATCGGTTCGATAATTAATATTGGCATCCTATGGGGGGTACCAATTCCCCTGCCCCTATCGAAAAAATAAGTAGCCTATTTTATTTTTAGGGCTCACGTGATGTTACTGTATATTCAGGAAAATCGGTTCAGTAGTTTCGGAGTCTATAAAGCGACAAACAAACAAACATACAAACATACATAATTCATTTTTATATATATAGATTTATCTCTTGATTTTGATTATTATTATTAGATATTATTATTGTTATTATTATATATTAATTCAATTATTATTACAAATAAATAAGCTAATAACTGTATTCGTGACGTAGTATACAGACAGTAATTAAGACAGTTCACAAAAAAAAAAAAAAAAAAAAAAAAAATGCCAAACGTATATGTTGCAGTGTAAAGCTATGTTCACAACTATTAAATATTTGACGTTCTACACGTAACCACTAGTTATTAATTTTTTCTTTGCTCTTGCAAAACGTTTGCTGAATCAATCACCATTTAACTGTTTCCTAATTGAATTATAAAAAACCAAAAATGAATAAATATTAATTAATTAAACTTGTTTGTGAAGAATTTTTATGGCTAAATACCAACTTTTGAAACTTTGTTTTGTTATGCTAATTTTTTGGAGTTGTAAAAGTGTCAAGTACTCAAGTACCTAGAACAGCCCTTGTTTTTAAAGTTATCAATAGTAAAAAAAAAGTATTCTTGTACTATTGATCAAATTTAGCCGGACACAAATAAGCAAATTCAAATAAAATAAAAAACAAACAAATATGAAAGATTACATAAAATAATTTGTTTTTATTTTCCAAAAATATTTCTGTTATAAAAAGTATTTAATCGAGTACCGATAAGAAAACGAGTTAAGTAGTCAAAAGTGTAAACATTTTTCAACCCTTCAATTATTTGCCATCAGCAGTTCCCTTTATTTTACGAATTTTTACAAATTTTGCGTTCGCGTACTATTTTGGACAACAGCTTTTTGTGAGAACAAATTTTTAAGTTTACTCATTTACTGCATTTTACTGTAAAAGTACTCAAACGCACCTTTAATGACACATTTTGCATCACTGCAGCAGTGATACACAGTTTTAATGTATGTATATACGAACGTACCCAATGTCTTTATGTTTACAAAACAACTAAGACGCTGTTCATATTAACGTATGCTATCTTTGTTGATAAAATTACTTAAAATTCTAACTTTTTGTTAAAATAAAACTATGAAAAATATTTGGTTCCGATTTTTTTTCCAAAAGTGCAGAAATTTTATTAAAATTCTTTGGCACTCCTGGGCACAGGGTTCAAAGAATGAAGTGTGCAAAATTAAAAAACAAGCTACCAGAATGTACTTACATATAAAGTGGCCTCACTCCTTCAAAAACAAGAAACGATATACTTACATTTTTTTCTTCATATTCTGTCGTTTGGTGTCTTTGTTTTGTTTATTTACATAAACCGTTCCGATTCTAGCCAAAATGCTTGTTTTTTTTCTAATGTTGCATATTGCTACCAACGATTTTAATTCATTGCTTTGTTCTGAATTAAAATATTCTTTAAAACAATTTTTTAGTCCAGTTAATGTCTTAGTGTTTGTACACATTGTTCCAGTTTTAGCCGTCAAGTCATGAGCTTTTAGGAAAAAGGAAAAGAGAATGCCATTTCTTTTCCTCTCTCTCCTAAAAAATCCAGACTTGACGGCTAAGACTTGCAGAGTGTGAACCAGCACTTATAGTTTAAGAAAAGTTGCAGTTTAGACCAACAATTTTTTGACACAGATTGCCCAACAGTTATATTTTTCAATTTCTACATTGTGATCAAAAATAGAAATTCAGTTTTTACATGACAATGTGAAATTTCCTTGTAAATTTATATCGTTATAATTAAATGGAATATAATATCTACAATTCACATGGTAAGAGCATTTCTAAGATTCCCTAAATATTATATTTATTTAAAAAGCATAAGAGTTCTCCATTTTCAGACGATTTCTGCTCATTTTCTGCTCACCTATTTTTAGTCAAAACTTATAAAAAATTTAAGTTTAATCAATAAAAATATTACTCAATTTTTTTTAAATAAAGCTTAAAAAATTAAGAGTAATCACGATGGGTAGTGCAAAATGTGCAAAAATACACACATTTGCACAGCACAACAATAAAATGTACGTATGTATTTGCAATTTGCTTCATATTACTTCGTTTCCACTAAAAAAAACCTTAAGCAAAAATAGTACTGCATATTTACCATATTTTTTTTATTTGTAAAAAAGAAAATTATTTTTTACTAGTTTTAGGCATTTTATTTATTTTTTTTACTTAATTATAGATAAATATCGATTTTCTAATAAAACAAGATAATATATCTTATAAATTACAGCATTAGAGTCAGAATAGTTAAAGACAAATATGACAAAAGTTTAACAAAATAATTTTACTAAAAGCAAAATACATAAAAAACAAGGATTAATTTAAAAAAATAATAGTATATGTCTGTAGTAACAATTAATACAAATATATTTAACTAGTCGAATTAAAAAGAAGGAATTTAATTATATTAAAATGGAAAATGACTTTAAAACTTCGATAAGCATTTTCTTAAAAATTTATTGCGTTGTTTGTGTTTTGGATGTGACTTGGGAGTTGATTCCAGAGACGTATGCTAAATACATTGAATCTGAATTGCCATTCAGATGCATGACTTCGATGTCGAAATTGAATTATATATCTTCCTCTACGCGATCTGGCAAATCGTATTTGATTAAAAAGGTTTTCTGGTTCTTTTGTCATGAAGATTTTATGAAGAAAAATTAAACATTTAATTTTTACTAGGATATTGAAAGATAAATCCATAAATCTAATTGCGTATTCCGAGACTCTATCAAATCTTTTTAAACCGAAAACATACCGAATAATGTTATTATAAGTGGTGTTGAGCTTCCTCTTATCTATAGAGAAACATCCAGCGAATATTTCAGAGCCGTATAATAGAGTAGGCAGAAGATAAGTTCTTAGAGGGATGAACTGTTGAGGGGCCCATAAATTACGTAACATACCATAAATTTTACCACATACCTGATTAATATGGCCAGACCAAGTTAACGTTTTGTTGAATATTAAACTTAAATTTCTTGCGGTATTTACAAGTTCAATTCTAGAATATCCAATTGAAACATTCAAGTCATTTCGTGTGTTATTCCTAGTAATTGCCAAGAGTATGGACTTGTTTGGATTTATTTCAAACCATTTGCAGAAGCCCACAAAAAAAATACTGTTTAAGTCAGAATTAAGTTCATTTAACTTGGTGACGATTAATTCCTCGGTACTGCTAAGGTATAGCTGAACATCATCAGCATACATACATCTGTATATTACAAAAACGAAGTTGTTCCGGTAGATCATTAGAATATAGACAATATAATAGTGGCCCGAGAATTGACCCCTTTGGCACTCCTCTAGTGACGGGTAGAGAGCGAGAAGTAAGTCCATAATTAACAACTGACTGCCTTCTGTAAAGTAAGATTGAATCAATTTAACTGCAACTGAAGAGAAGCCAAACTGATTTAAAAGTTTCCTACAAAGGGTAGAATGCTGAACAGTGACAAATGCTTTTGAATGGTCAAGCAGTACCAATAACGCTAATTTACCATCATCTAAATTACTCCTTACTTCTTCTACTCTATTTTTATATCTGCAATTGTCAAATGCAATCGCAGAGAGTATTATCTTACGTGTGGACTCCCAAATAGTGTTAGTATTAATATTATAATAAATGTTATGATACAGTTGTTATGAGAAATCTTATAACAACTATCTTATAGATGAGCTGTCAAAAATACACATACATACATATAAATTAATAATATAAAATGTTTAATTTTTTTAGTGCAAATAGTGTAAATCTTGTGAAAAGTGCTTAAAAAACCATATTAAATACAAAAAAACAAAGAAAAAACTAAAAAAAAGAATAAAAAACGACACAAGTTTACTGTACGAAAATCAGTAAATTATGAAATCTTATAAGATACATGTTCCCCTTGTTTAAGATTAAGATTAACATGCAGAAATGTGCTCTCTCATTCTGCCGACGTTCTCTCACACATTATATCAGATATTATCTCAGGTGGAGACCCTGTGTAAAGCCTGATTGACGATCTGTTAACAAATAATTGACATTCACATACTTGTATATTCGTTTACGCATTAAGTGTTCAAAGACCTTGAAAAAGTAAGGTAGAATAGCAATTGGGCGGTAACCATTTCCCTTTTTAGGGACTGGAATAATTTTGGAATGTTACCATGTTATTCGAAAAGTACTGGTCATGAAAATAGTATTAACAAAGTAAGTTAAGTATGGAACTATCCATGCAGTATAATCTTTATAAATTTTGGATCAACACCATCCAAACCAATTGAGTTGCATAGAAGACCATTACAACATCATTATAATCAACATATTGAAAATTAAACTTATCAACAGGATTAAAAGCTGTTATGTTTTGGTAATAAAAGTTATTTTTGACATTAGGTAATGGTATATTAACGAAATTTTCATTGATCGAATTAACGTCAGCATCGACTTGTTGATGCCCAATTTTACCAATACCAATTTGTTTTATACACTTCCAAGTTTTCTTGCTGCCCACTACAGTGTTAAATTTATTATGTTTATAAGAGGTTTTAGTATGTCATATTTTCGATCGTACCGCCTTTGTGGCCGTACGGTATTCAGATAGATATTCTGGGGTCCTATAACGATTCCAAAGTCTGTGCAATGTGTCACGATGCTCATTCTTATTTGTTAAAAAATTTATTTTAATACCTATGCTTGTGCATAATTGTAAACAAATGAAGATTTGTTAAAACTTATGATAGTGCTGCCAGAAGTTTTTTTGCGTTGCCAGAATAAATTTTGAGAAAAATATCACATTTGCACCAAAAATAAAAGTGGTATGCTCACGATCAATCATTAAATGCATTGAAATTTTACAAAGTGCAAATTTATACAATGACCATCGTGATTACCCTTATTATATAAAAGGATATAACAGGGTTCAAAGATTTTATTTCTTTCGCTGCAATTTTCGAAATAATTGCTCTTTTTGCAAATAATTTTAATACTTACGGAGTTTTGAATTTCCAAAAATGAAGATAATATTTTCTTTATTTTTTATGATTTTTATTGTTTTTTTTCTGCTGTGTTCATAAATTTTTATGTTTTTGTGTTCAATTTTATTTTATTTTTATGTTTTTTTGTAATTTTTCACAGTTCACAACCTTACAAATGGAAAGAACACAAATAAAAAAAATAATTAATAATATTTATTTATGTTGTTGATTAATATTTTAACCAATGCAGAGAGAGAGAGAGAGAAAGATTGTATCTCCAAAGTATCTTACAGACAACTTGATGTCCGTCCCTCTTTCCGATTTTGTATGATTTTAGACATTTATCTGTACACAGAATTTAAATTTTGTTCAATAATTTTTTTTCGGGTTAAAAATAATCATCGTATGAAATAAATTCAAACAGGACTGTGATTGTTCTGGTTCATGTATTTACGTTTTTTTGTATCTTTTGGTTTTTTTTTTTTTTAGAAATTTAATTAAAATTTCAACTTATTTAAATTATAAATTATAATTTATATTTTAAATTATTAAATATAGCATATAGTAAATATGTATATTAATTTTTTTGTCTTTTAATTTAGCAAGGAAGATATAATTTGATCTTGTTCTTTTACGTCTTTTTTTTTTGTGCTAAAATATCTATTTATCTTCTTTTTTTGGGATGTTTTTTTTTTTAAATTTTTCTATATGTATATTTGATTCTTTACTTCTTATTTTCTTTGTTTATGGAGTTGTGAACTCAATTAATTATTAATTATATGAAAATTAAATAATTTATATATATTTTTGTTTTGGCACATATTACATCTTTTTATTATTATAATAATTTATTTATTTTTATTTGTTTTTATAAACTACCTTGATACGCATTTTATGGAAAAAAATTGTAAATCAAATTTTATTAAAGAAATTATTTGTTTGGAAAGAAAAGTTAATTTTTTATTTATTAAGATGAGAAATTTTGTTAGCAATTGCGTTTAAAAACTTAAATAGGGTTTGTTTTATTAAATTATTGTATTAGTTATATTCATAGCTTGGGAATAATGATTAGAAATCCTAATGATTAGCAATTGGATTAGAAATTTTAATTGTGCTGAAAAATTGATTAATTATGATTAGTTAGCCATTTTAGACGATTACTAATTGATTAGATTAGAAATAATCAAAAATCTAATCACAATTAGTGACGATTAGCATTTCTAATCAAATCTAATCAAAACTAATCCAAAAAATAATTGATTAGATTTCTTGATTATTTTTGATTAGATTTGATTAGATCAACTATTTTTAACTATTTTTGTGAAAAGAAAATATTTATTTATCATATTTGTTGCTATATTTACATAATGTAACAGTTTTTGAATATTGCATAAAATTGCATACGGTGCACCCTGTTCTTAAACTAAACACTTGACACAGCTAGTTCACTTTGTTGTTGTGTTATTATTAATGTAAATTTTCAATATTCAATATTCAAAAACTGTTACATTATGTAAATATAGCAACAAATATGATAAATAAATATTTTCTTTTCACAAAAATAGTTAAAAATAGTTGATCTAATCAAAAATAATCAAGAAATCTAATCAATTATTTTTTGGATTAGTTTTGATTAGATTTGATTGGAAATGCTAATCGTCACTAATTGTGATTAGATTTTTGATTATTTCTAATCAAATCAATTAGTAATCTGAAATTTTTATCAAAATTCAATTCTAATGATTGGATTATTTTATTTCTCTAATCGTAATGATTTCTAATTCTAATCGAAATTCCCCAGCTATGGTTATATTATTTTTCATAATATTTATTTATAATTTTAATTTTTTATAAAAAAAAAATATTGTATCAATTTGTATAAATTTGTTTTTAAAGTAATATATTTTAATATGGACTTTTTTAAACTTTCTCTTTTTCTTTTGTTGCATATATTTAAACGGTGGATTTATTTTTTTTTTAATTTTACAAATACATATACATACATACATATAAGATTTGTTTGTTTCTTGGAAAAGCTTTTTAGCAAAGTTGAGTTGAAAATAGCAAAAAGTGTTCAAATATTTTGCAATAAATTAAAAATTGTATTTCTAAATTCATTATCTTCCGTCTGTTATATACATCCTAGTTAGACGTACACTTGAATATAGTTCTGTTGTGTGGGGTCCTGGGCGTGTGTTACTCTCCCTGAAAAGCCGAAGGACTATCTAAACGTTTCGTTTTTGGTGAATATTATAAATGGCGATGTGCACTCTAAATTCACATTAGAAAATATTTTTCTCAATGTCCGACACTGACCAATTTGTTACTTTAATGGCCTTCTCAATAATACTTTTAGTACAAATTATACTGAAGCTGACCCAATAAGAACAATATGTTTTAATTTTAATGAATATCATCTACTGGATACCGGCGTGTGCTCCCCACCCCACTGAGGCCGGGTTTTTTAGATGCGGGTTAAGTTTAAACTTAGTATTAAGCTTTATAGTATTTCATTAAAAACCAACATATTAAGCAAAACTAAGCTGTGACGTCAAAATTGTGTATACAAACTTAGTAATGACGGCACAAATCTGTTTTCAGATTAACTTAACCTAGTTTAATTGAGATCTCAAAATCCCCAGCCATATTATTTTTCTTATTTTTGGAAAAATGCATTGCATATGTGTGCATATCTAAATAGGGTCCTATCTTTCTGTCTTAAATTTCATTAAAATCGGTTAGATTGTTTTAGAGAAGCAGAGATTGCGCCCTTCCTCCCATATTGGTCCTATTTTTTAAAAACTACATAGCTAATATCACGATATCAATAGGGAACACAAACACAGACACACGAATCCTTAGTACGTAAAGGAACAATAAATGACTATAAACTAATAGCCGCTATCCGCCACCGTACATATGGTATCGGTACATATGTCAAAAATAATATTTGCGATTCAGAAGTCTTAGAATGCAGAAGCTCAAACGACATACATATTTATCATAGCTGCTAAACTAAATTGGATGAATATTATAAGCATCTACAAGCCACCACTTATCCCAAGTTACAAACATTCAGCGGTATACGCTGGCGATTTTAATAGCAGTCATAGCCTCTGGCGAAATCAATCTGATGATGATAACGGTTCATGGTTTATTGACTGGGCATACGCATCAAATCTTTACCTAGTCTATGACGCTAAGGACAGGGGCACTTTAAATTTTATTAAAATCTGTTAAATAGTTTCAAAGAGGCAGAAATTGTCACCTACCTCCACTCGTAGTCCTAGTTTTGAAAAAATATATATCGCTTAAAACAATCTTCACAAAATTGCCTTCCTAAAGAAACCGCTTAGGACACATCGGCTGGATGGGTTCAGAGTCTATATCGGACACACATACATATGTACATCTCCATCGATTTGTTAATTGAACTGTATTTTGAACAAAATATAAAAAAACAAGACTATAATTCAGAAATGGACTTTAAAAACGCACGAAATTCATTACACCTTTTAATAATGAGCGTTTTAAAATCGATCGATTTTCATCATTTGAAAGGAAAAACGGATTATTTTTTAGACGGAGTTTTTGTAGCACTAACGGCCAGTTTATAAAAGAATAAAATTTTTGGAATATGAAAACACCTCTTACTCCAATTTGAGAAGCTTAACTTTGTAATCAGTTGTTAAGGCATGGTCTAGCTTCACCATCATTTGGAAAATACTAACAACCGTATTCATAACGAAACTTTGGCATGAAGTTAGCACAAAGTTTATTCATAATACACTAACCAAACTCTGGCTAACGATTTGCTAAACTCTTGTTAACGAGCTGCCAAACGTTTGCCACCAAGTAAAAACAGGCGTTTAATGTTGAATAATTTTGTTTGTTTTTTTTCTAAATCACTGTCTTTTTTTAATTATGTAAGTCCTTTTTTAAATTTATTTTAATTTAAAAACATTTAACATTTTTTTATGGGGAGGCAAAAACAAAAAAATAAAAAAAATTATGAAATGACCAGCGATGATTTATGAAAAAGGTGTTGCATTTTTGAGCACTATAATGTGGCATCATGATTATTCAGAGTTGATTTATTAAAAGTAAGCAGACGGATAAAATTCGTTATGAATAAACTCTGTGCTAACAAGCTGCTAAGCTTAATCGGCATTCTAGTTAGCAGCTCGTTGTACGCAGTGTACAAACTGTTGCTAACTTTTTGTAATGAATACGGCTGTAAAAGTTTAAGCAGTATTTTTTAGCAATTAAAGGAAGAAGAAAAAAATCGTATAAAATCTATTTGAACGGCTTTGAGGTGAAGACCTTATGTCCGACAGAATTTTTACGGCTCCAATTATTTTCAAAATAAATTCCAAAAATTTTTATAAGGATTTGTTTTTCTGATATAAAGATAATGCCACCAAAAATTTTGGAAAAAGGTAAACTTAGCTACTTCTAAACTCTTATATCTGAAATATATTCCCGTCAATACAAACGATTTGGGCCCTAATCATGTAAACCGCAACGCAACGCCAAAGAATTACATTGAAAGCACAAACAACGTCATAAATATTTTGTAATTTTGTTGTTGCTTTCTACAGAAATTTACATTACGTTTTAAAATTTCAAACGCTGCATAGCTTGTGGCGTTAAAAATATTTAAACGGTACATGAATTTCTGTAGAAAGCTACAACAAAATTACAAAATATTTATGACATTGTTCGTGCTTTCAATGTTATTCTTTAGCGTTGCGTTGCGTTTTACATGATTAGGGCCTTAGTTTTTATTGATTAAGCACTTTCAATTGAATAAAAATGGCATTGATTGCCAATATTTCCCTAATAAGAAAGAAAGTCACATCTTCATTTTAGTAGTTTTGTGCGAGCACAATTCGTGTCAATTCTCTCGTTTCTTAATTCGTACTCGCGAGTTTTATTTTTAATGCTAGGAACACAATTGGGGCGAACGACGAATTTTTAGCCGCGAATATTCGTCGCCAAAAATAAAAGACGTTTGTGTATATGAAAATTCGCCAGACGCGGCGAACTTTATATAGATTTAATTCTATTTCATACGCCGGCGAACGACGAACAAATCAGTACTAGGTGACCATGTTTGGTTTTAGTTAAGAAGTAGTTTAGTAAATAAAGTTACTTTTTACTTTAATAATTGTTTTTTTTTTTATTGTATAACACATAAAATAAGTATACAAAGTATTTTGCTATAAAATAGTTTTTAGTTGTGTTTTTGATTGTTTTTATTTTTAAGCATTATTTTTTGGAATATGGTCACACTATTTCTCTCCCTTTACACAAACAGCATTCAACTCTCTCAATTATAAAAGCTGCTTTTTATTCGTCGGTATTGTGCTTCATACGACGAATTTACTCAGCGAATTTTTACGGAAAAGTTCGTCGTGTTGGGCGAAATTCGTCGTTCGTCCCAGTTGTGTTCCTAGCATAAAGTAGAATTTTTCCTACCCAGCTCAAAACTACTAAAACGGAGATGTGACTTTCTTTCTTAAAAGGGAAAAATAATAAATAACATTAATTATACTTTTTTATATTATTATCAAAAAATCCCAAGAATAAAAGAACCATTTTCAGCGCTTCCCGGAATTTTCGGCTGACCATATTCTTAAATAAAAATTCATTGATCATGGTGCTGGAATAATCTCTATTAATTCCGTCTTCATTTTTGAAGAAATTAACCGCACCGGTCTGTTATGAAGTCTCATTCCATATTTGAGAATTTTGTTTATTAGCAAACCAAAGCCAAAAAATGTGCCGCCTCATTTTTACGATAAAACATCGATGACTGACTTTAAAAGTTAATTTGGAAAACTTAGGCCGGGTTTTTGATATGTGGATTAAGTTTAAATAAACTTAGTTTAACGTACTCTGAAATTCGGATTTTTTCCGGCGAAATTTAATTTTTTTACTATTTCATTTACGTCCAATATTTTAAGCAAAACTAAACTGTTTCGTCAAAATTATATATACAAACTGGGTAATGGCGGCACAAATCTGTTGTCAGATTAACTAAACCTATTTTAACTAAGATCTCAAACAACCCAGCCTTAGTAGCGTTGTATGAATACTAATTATAAATGTCAAAAAATAAGGGCGGTATGAGATTTATTTTGATAGTTTAACCTTTCGTAAGTATCAGCATCGGTGGTGATTTGCAAATCCGCTTAAAATTGATTATTGTGATTTTGAACACTTACATGCATTACAACAACCAAAATGGCGTTAGAACAACCAAAAACTAGAAATAGAGTTTTTGATTGATTATTGGTCGTTTTATTAAACCGCATGTTCAGAAAACATTTTTAGATCCCTGCGATCAAAAATGGCGACTTTATTTAAGTCAAGTACACTTTGTCGTTTTTAATTTTGCAGTTTAGGTGACGATTTTGTAGCAAAAGACTGAAAAAATTTATTTAAAATTTTTGTTAAAAGCATCTAGACAAAGGGTTCAAGTCCATTAAAGAGACTCACTTTTTATTTGATGTTTGTACTGATTACATTTGTTTATGTTTGCCTTGTCTAGTTTCAAGCGTTTGTCGGTTTGCTTATGTGCAAGAAAGTTTTAGGAAACTTTTGTTGCACCCTGCAATATCGCTGGAGAAAATATTCGAACTCCCTTAAAACCCAAAGTTGCTAAAAATGCCTTTTCTTTTTTGATTGTTATAATTTGAAAATAATAATTTCCATAATAAATATAAATTTATCTCTAATGCAAAAATATGCAAAATATTAATAAATAAAACTAAAGAAATAAAAGCATTTTAATTTTGAAAAATTTTTTTTTTGTATTTTATTTTTTCATGTTCAGATTTTTAAACTCATAAAACAAATTTTTAATTTTATATATATTTTGTAAAGTATAAGATAAAAATATTTAAGCAAAAAGTCAATTGATTATAAAAAAAATGTTTGTTTAGAAAAAAAAAAATATTGTTTATAATTAAAAATAAAATTTACAAACTACATTTTTATTTTTTGTTTAATAATTTTTGTTTGTATGTATAATATAATTAATAATGTATAATAACTATAGATGTTTTATTGTTTTTATTTTTTTAATGTTTTTATATAAAATTTTTATTTGTTTTACTTTAATTGATAAAAGCTACAATTAATTTGGCAATTGATGGGTTTGATTTGTTTGTTTTCTTATTTTTTTTTTAATTTTTTGTTGTTTTATTTTTTTTTTATTAATTATAACTGACATTTTTAAAAATTTTAAAACTACTTTAGTGTTTAAAAACTAAATTTATATATAATTTTTATTTTTAAATCTTTAATATACTTTAAACTAAAAAGAAAATATTTGAAAATATAAAAAAATATTTAGATATTATAAAAAAATGTTAATAGAAATTATATTAACAAATTTTTTTTTTATTGTTATAAAAATTAAAAATTAACTTTGGCTTAATGTTTTGTTAAAATTTAAAATTATAAAAAAAATACTTAAATTTTCTTTTTGTATTTTTTATTTTGTAAAAAATAAATTCGAAATTAAATATTTCTTTATGTGTGTGTGTATGAGTGTAATTGTGATTGAGTATTTTTTTTTGGTTTCTAAATATATTTTTCTTTTTTTATTTTAAGATAATTTCTTTATTTTAATATTTTTTTATTATTTTGTAACAGGAAGAAGAGGACGTTTTTTAGATTTAAGACTAAATTTACAAATATGAGCATTGATTTAATATTTTTTTAATTTAATTATTAATATTTTGTTCATCTAAATTTATTAAAATTTGAGCAAAACGTTTAGAGAAAAACAAATTTACATATAAGTAAAATAAGAGGGATGGGGACGAGAAATTAAATAATCGATCGATTTTCTCTCAATTTATTTCTTCTTTGAGAAATGTTAAACAAATTAAAGAAGATTTGTTTGCAAACTTGCAGCTTGAATCTTTACCCAAGAATATTATTCCTATCAGTTGTAAAATGACTCTAGGTGGAAAGCAGCTCGCCCTTCATTGTCATTATTTCTTAAGGGCAATCAGATCGTCCTTGTTGGTCTGCGTTTAACGTTTCGTCCTGTTTTTCAAGATTAGATATAAAACATTCGTTTTTAACCTAACATTTTGCATCATGCTACTGGAATACCAACAAAAATTTTTTTTAATTTATATAAGGGACTGACTTTGAAAGTTTCGACTTCATACATGAAGTTGTTGATAGCTTGTGGAGGAATTTCATCTGGCGTAAGCCGTATGCTGTATGTTTGACTATATGAAAATTTCGAGGTCAACTAATTCCTCTTCAGTGGCTTCGACGTTGAAGGAATAACCTTAAAACCAAAACAAACAAACTATTTCCTATATTCCCAAAATGAATAGCATCTTCAAAATGGCTTATTTCAAAAAAAATTTTGATACGTCCACCCTGTCCCACTTTCTTAAAATTGGCTGTTTGATTACGATTTAAAGCTTTTGGCGAAGTCTATGCTCATTATATAATTTAAAATTTAAAGAGTAGTGAAAACGTGGAATGAATATTTTCATTAAGATTCTTAATCGAAAAGAAAGCAAACAAATCGAAGAACCCTAAGTAAACTCGATATACATAATTCTAGATTTCAGTGTAATTTAAATATTACTGAGAATAATTAGTTTGTGAAGTATTTCTGAAAATGGATGGGATTCAAGCAATACATTGAATAACCTCTCGTATTTAAAGATAATGCTAGAGCTCATCCTGAGGCTCAGAGAGTCAGAAAACCATTGGCCTTGCAAAGGCAAATAAAATTCATAACACTAAAACATGATTTTCGGTAAATCTGGTTGGGACCACTGTATAAGTGGTAGTCTCTGATGATCTTTACTAAGTATTTGTATGGTTAGACTTCAGAAATTTTGAATATGATATTTTTAATAACCCGAATGAATGCGTACAAGCTGCTAGAACTGTATCAGGGTAGAAATGGTAGGGTATAAGGATATACAATCAAGAAAATCGATTATCTTATTAATGTACAAATACGGCTCGTCAAGCACAAACAAATTCGAAGAGGATTGTTCACATTGACTTCAACGACGGGCGTATAATTTGCTTTTACTAAAAAAAATGAGAGAAATTAGCAGCTCAGTGACATTTTCATTGGGTATCATTACGGGGGACTGCTCCAATGAATGTTTGTATGTAACTGCCTGTTTAAAGAACACGGTCGCAAAACTCGTTCGTTCAATTGACATTTAAAACGAAAACAAACAAGTTTTTTGGGTGTTTTTCATATAAACTTTACTACGCGTTCAATCACTTGTGTTGTATAAACAGCACATAAAAGTTTTTTTTGATTTTACATGTTTTTGTTTTAATTTCTTAATGTTGTTTTTGTTTTTAAAGTCATAAACGAGTTTCGCGCTTGTGTTCTAAAAACAGGCAGTAAGTCTTTATTCAGAGGCATCCAAGTAGTGAGCATTGTAAGAGGTTTATGGACAAAGGATTTACACATTTTTCTTGTAGTTCTCCCACTATCTCAAGGTTGTCATACTGACTGTAGTGTTTGACATCGCAGAGTTTTGACCAATTCTTAAGAGCTGATTAAATGATGGGAAAGATGATGCTTAACTGGTTAGTGGTAAGATAAACTAAAGAGCCAAATAAACCACACAAACGGTTAAACAAATGAAAAAGGTATAAAGCATGCTAGTGTAAATATTAAACATTTTTAATGCTCATACAAACATCTTGTTGCTGTTTTCAAACTTTTACTTTTACTCAAAAGAATGAAAACAAAAAAACTAAATGCCAATTGCTGGCATTGTAAGTGGTGTTTAAACGATTAGGAAAAGAGAGTATTTGCGATTGCTTCAGTTCTTTAAGTTTGACTCATATATGGATATGAAAGCAACTTTTGTATTGAGTTTTGCGACAAGTTCTAAATGAATCTTAAGAGCTCGGGCCTACATTCGAAATGACTGTCGTGTTGGGTATCTTGAAAAGTTTTGATTAACTTTAAAGAGCTGATTAAATGATTAGGCAAATGTTCTATAATTGGTTCATGGTAGGATACACTAACTTTCACTCAAAAGAAAAAAAAAAACAAACAGTATGTTAATAGAGAGCGTCGTAAGAGGTGTATTAATGTAGTGCAAAAAAAAAGAATTAAAAAAATATTTGCGATTGCTCCAGTTCTTTCTTCAGGACCTGGACAATACCAGAGGTGCGCAAAATTTAAGCTGTGGTTGTATAGCTGCATATAAGTATTAGTAAGAGAGCGAGTTTACCCAGCAAACACAAGCGATTAAAATATGATGCTGTATTATATTTCCTTAGGTAATAACTTCAGCCTTTAATCTTAAAAAAAAATGACGGCCTTAGTAGTTAAAAATAAAACAGCTTTATAAGAGTTTTATAAAACGGATTTTCTATGAAACCTTTTATAAGACTGTTTTATTTTTTATGACTAATGAAACGGTAGCAAAGTTCTACCCCCCAGGGCTAGTGAAATTTTATCCACACCAGCAGTGTCAAAATTCCTCTTCCATGAGTACTTTGTTACCGTTTCCCACACAACCTAAGGAGTTAATACATAGTTTACATCAGGGACCGAACGATTATGAGAAATGTCATTAGAATTACAATAATATAGTTATTTTTCAACTTTAATTTTTTGCTAAGCAAATTATTTAAAATTTAACACTAATAATAAATCTAGGAATTCATAAGAGGCATTTCTTGCATATGGCCAAAAGAATTCACAAACATAAAATACCATTCAAATTGCATCATTATGTTCTTTCTCTAAATAAGAAATTAAGCCCGTGTGTTTGCTGGATAATTATTGTAAAAAAATATATAAACAAATATGTTAGCATCCTCCGCGTGTGCACACCTCGCTAGCTCATTGTCGACTAAGTGAAAGAGCATACGAATGTTTGTGAATGGACTATACCAATGATTTAATACTGATTTTTTCAAAACGATTCTCAAGAGCTAAGGCCTAAAAGCTTAGAAAAGTTTTGATTTTTTAGTTTCAAACATTTGGTTTGTTCACGATAGGCGGATTATCAGTTTATGTGGTAATGCAGTTATACTAACATCAACAAAATATATTTAAACAAATGTATTTTGTTGTTGTGAATATAACTAAATAACTTAATAACCTGAGCAATTGTAGAATTTCTTCAAACTCTGAAAACATTATTCCTGTAAGAATTTATTAACGAGTTTCACTATTTGAGAAAAAATTTCAGCTGCAAGTAATGCAATACATTTAATTATTTTAATTTTGAAAACTTTTAAAATTGTTATTTAATCGATTATTCGAAATTTGTGCTGTTTTTATAAATTACCCTTGTAGTGTTGCGTGTTTCGAATTTGAACGTAATAGAATTTAATTTTTAGTTTATTTATTTTGTTTTCTCTTTTGTAAATTCAGCAATTTTTTTTTTAATTTCTTACAAAAAACAAAGAATACTATTTATCTCAAGCTTATAACTTTTTTTTCATTAAAGTTAAATTTGAATAAATTTTTAATTTACTTGACTCAATAACTTGCTAAGATTTACATAAATAAGTATTAAATGGAGCTTGTTGTTGTTGTTGTCATAAAAAGTGTTAAATTTGTCAGTTAAAAAGTGCAAGTTGATTTTTTTTCACATTTCTAATAATTATTTAGCAATAATTGTTTAATATTTTTTTTTTTTTTTTGTTTCAGTTTAACTTTTAGTATATACATCTAAACAATTGCACATTTAAACACGCAAATACATTCATACAATTTGAGAAAACAAAGAAAAAAAAAACAAAATAATTAAAAAAAAAATTATTTAACACACTTAGAGAAATATTTTTCTTGTTCTTAATTCATTCATTGAATTAGAGAATAGAATTTTTATTTTTTTTTAAGAAATATTTATAATATTTTTTATGGCTTTTTGTTATAAATCTAATATTATTTTTTGTTTGAGCATTTTTGTTTTGTTTCAATATTATATTTTTTTTTTAAAGTAGCTGTCTTATAAAATACATTTTTCTTTTATTTATACTTTGAACACACTCATACATTTATTTATATTTCAATTTTTTTTCTTGTTTTTTTATTTGTTTTTAAATAGAGTGATGAAAATGTTTCTTTATTTTCTTGTTAAAATAGTAAATTGCTTTCTTTTTTGTTTAATAAATTCTTTGGAAAAATATTTTTTTTTATACAAAAATTAAAAGTTTTTTTATATAGATATTTATAAAGAATTTAAATAGCTTTTGTTTGTTTTTTATTTTTATAAATTATTTGTTCTTTTTCTTTTTGTTAATTTTTTTATTGTATATATCATGGATATGTCTACGTTTTTTCACTAATTTTTCTTTTTTATAAAGTTTTTTTCTATAATTTTTTTAAAATAATTATATTTTTTACAATAATTTTTAATTTTGCTTAAATTTTTAGCTGCCAATATATAAAAATAAAATGTATCAAATATAAAATATAAGAGATTGCCAATGAAACAGGAACATAAACTGTTAAGATGGAATTTTTATTATAACATTTTTATTTGTTGGGACTACAGACATGACTTTAAATTAATAGGCTATTTCGAGTGCTTTTCTAAACCATGGGCCTAACAACAACTCATGGGGTTAAAAATCGTTTCAGCCCATCTTTGAAGAGACATTGTTTTGTGTGCACAAGAACAAAATGCTTGCAAAATAATTTATTAGCTTTTTTTCTGATGTGGAAATGTCACAAAAATCCATACATGTAAATAGCAGCAATAACCATCAAGATGGTTTTTTTTTTATTTGGCAACACTCTCATTTGTGTTAGATATTTTTGTGCAAATTAATGTCTGAATAACGCGTTTTGATCAAGAACAAAAAATTAAACAGCACGAGCTTAACGAGCCGAAATCATGTGTGCACAAAATTTTTTTAAAAAGTTTTTTTACTAAAAATAATGTGTGTATTCAATTCACACATTAACACTAGAATAACCAGCTCTCGTTAAATAAACTATAGGAAAATTTATTATTAACTAGAAATTAATATAAACAGAAAATTTTCCTTTAATCCTCATTCACAATGGAAATAACAGTTTTATTTTTTATCTATCTCGTTCTTTTTCACGGTGTATCAAATAAATTATTTTAACTTTTAGTACAAAAGGAATGAGTAAAAAGGCCCAATAGAAGGCCTTATTTAGCAGACACAAACCCTCCTCGCCGTATTCCAAACATATTTATTTTTTACACAGGGTGTCATTGGGAGCAAGCCCTTCTACACTCCCTATAAAAACAAATTCCTTCCCTTCCAAAAGAAGGGAGTAAGGAAGGTCACTAAAAAAATAAGACTGAACAACTTTCTTTCTTCCTTCTTGAAGAAGGGAGTAGCGAATTCGCACTGAATATTTTGGAAGGGCTTTCAAAAATAAATGCATACCTTCTAGAAGGCATACTTCTGAAAGCAGGATATCATACAAACCGAATTTTTTAGAAAGGAATATAGAGGCCTTCAAAAAGACCACTACCGTTCCTTTCAATAGTTACCGCTGGGAGGTTTTATTAGAAAATTGAGCCCATTTTTACTACAGCAACAATTTGTATGAACTTGTAAAGGACGGTTATGAAATTTTTAAAAAGTTTTGAATAAAAGTTTTAGCAATATATCCTTAAAACCATAGTTTATAAATAATATTGTTCGTGGTGTAGTTTGTAAAAATTGCTTTCTTTGCAAATTATAGCGTTTGAAAGCAAAACTGTTGCTAACATTGTGTACAGAAAATGAAAGTGTTGCTTCCATTGTGAAACCGGGTTATAGCTTCATTTTCAATGGAAGCAACAATTTGGTTTTTTTTTGTTCCATTTTTTCCTTTTTATTTCTTAAATAAAAATGTTTTTACAAAAATTGAGCCTGCTTCTACTTCAGCAACAATATTTATGAAATTGTAAATGACGGAAATTTTAATTTTCATGAGTTCAGAGTTAAAATTTTAACAATAAAAATTTCTTCATAAAATTGTTCGGGGTGTAGTTTACAAACATTTCTTTCTTTGAAAATTAACGCGTTTACAAACAAAATTGTTGCAAACTTTGTGAATAGTCAATGAAAATAGCGCTTCCATTGTGAACTCGGCTTTAAGCTTAATTTACAATAGAAGCAAACATTTTTGATTTCTTCTGTCGCATTTTTCCTAAAGTATGTCGCGTTAATTTTTTGATCAAAAAATGTTTTTAATAAATTCTGCTTTAGCAAGAATTATAATTTTATTACAATAATTATTTTAAAAAGTTTTGTCCGAATATTAAACCTATATTTTTTGTAAATAATAATTAAAACGTTATATTGTTGGGGTGCAAAATTTGCAAATAAGTGTGTTTGTGAATAACATGTTGTTCTCATTGTAAGCACCCAATGAACATGTTGCTTTCATTGTGAATATGGCTATTTCGAATTAAAATATTTTTAAGATCGAATTTGAATAGTTAAGTTTTTAAAATAAACAAGTTCTTTCAGGTTGTAACAGTCAATATTTTGGCCTTTAACAATTATTTTAAGAGAAAACTAGTTTCAATGCTTTCAACTGATCATTTTAGGGTTAATGTACATTTTTGTTTGAAGAGTTTATAGACGCTTTTTTTATAGATTTTGAAATCGAATACTTTTTTTCAATTAAGCAAAATTATAAGAAACAAATTTGTAAAACAAAAAATTTATTCATTATAATGAGATTTTTACTACATTTTATTAACAATAAATTTATGAGTATTTATGAGTATTTAAATTTAGAAAAATAAAATACGAGTATAAACAAATATTATAACTTTAAACTTTTAATAATAATAATAATAATAATAAAAAAATTAACATAAAATGAGTATTTTGTAAATAGTTGCCAAATTAAAGGAAAACAATGATTTTTTTTTTGGTAAAAATAGAACTTTTTTTTAATAACTTAAATATTATTAAAAAAAATGTTTTATAAAAATAAGGGCTGCCATTTTTTATACATAAATTTTTTTTATTATAAAATAAAAATAATTTTTTTTTAATAATATTTTTATGTTTTTTTTTTATATTTTAATTAATTTTTGTTTTTATTATTAAACAAGTATTTATTTTTTTTAATAAATGTGTGAAAGTGTTTGTGGTGTGTTTTTTTTTTAAAATAAATTTTTATCTACAAAAAACTTATTTTGTATTTAATTTTTTTTTAATTAAATTAATTAAAAAGGGAAGTAAAAATAATTTCTTTTTAAAGAGAAGCCCTAGAAATTTTGGTTTAATTTTGTTTGTTTTTTTAAGAATTAAGGATTGTTTTTGTTGTTGTTCTTAATATAAATTATTTTTAGGAAAACAATTTGTTTGTTTGCGATTTTCATTTTTTTTTGAAGATTTTTTTTATAGTTTTCTTTTATTTTAAATTTGCTGGACGACATTGAATTTGAACAAAACTACTTGTATTTGAAATCGGTTTTGTAATCTAAATATATATAATTCCACTTTTTATTTAATAGTAAATCTTACTAAAATGTTTGGGAGAGTTTTTGTGTTTGTTACTTAATTCAACAACGCACTTTAAACGTGTGTTTTTTTATTTTGCATTATTTTTTTTTTGTTATAAAAATTTTTGTTCATTTTTAAATGAGTATTTTATCATTTTTTCTTTTATAATTATTTTTTGTTGAGCATTATTTTTGATGTTTGTTGGTTGTTTTGCAACCCCTGGTGTGTCGATTAAATGATGAGTATTGAAAAATGTTTGTTATTTTTTCCAATAAAATTGATGAGTATTTCGAAAATAGATTGAAATTTTCACTGATGATTTCTAATTGAAAATTAATATGGGGTAAAACGATTGAATCCTCCACGATACATGGTTGCCTGAATTAAAAATAATAAAAAGAGAAAGTTAATAAAATGCATTTAAAATTAGTTCAATACAAAAGATACAGCAACTTTTTTTTGGCGCAAGAGAGAAAGCAATTTAGTCCGTCAAAATAGACCATATGGAAACTATAGTAAATTATGGACCAGTTGTAATGTACGAGTATGTATTATATAAAAACGGTCTTCCAATACGGCCTAACGAACTTTGACAGTTGATAGCGGCATTATTGTTGAAGCTACATAAGTCGAATTAGCAGTCATTTATTCAGTTTGTTTAACAATCCGTGCAAGTCATAAAATTAAATCTCACACTTGTTGTTACGAACAATTATCTTCAACCATAAAGCCCATATATGAATGAATGCGTACGTCAGACCAAGTTAATGAGTTTGGGATGATATTATTCCACATGAAATCGATGCTTCCCGAAAAAGTTACTGTTTGGTATGGATCATGGCGAATTCGTCTACTTTGACAGTTCAAGCCAATTTGTTTTGGTTTTAAAATGTTTTGTTTATAACTGGTTGACATTTCGAGCCGTAAACACCAGTAATGCAATACAAAATTTATCTGTTGTTTCTGTATTGCTGCCATCGTGTACATAAAATTTGGCTTGGTATACATTTTGGGCTGGAAATTGCCATCATTTCAACTGCGGGCACTATAGGTCAATGATTACGAACTTATTTTTGCCTAAATCGGATCATATGGGCACCAAAGACTTTTGGTTTTAACAGAAGGGTGCTACGTGCCACACAGTTTACGCCACATTGGACATGCTGCTCAAGTGATTTGACGGCATGTTCATTTCACGTGGATGTGATATGAACTGGCCACTGAGATCGTGCGATTTGACCCCGTTAGGTTTTTCCTGAAGGATATTTTTGAGTCAAACGTCTATGCCAAAAACATAGCCGCCCTCAAAACCATTGTGACCCATGCTAAAGCGTCCGCCAAATAACTTTTTTTTTTGAAAATGCTATAAAAAAAACTACTGAATATTTTCTCAAATTTCTTTTTTTATTTGAAAGTAAAATCCTTCCGGTTAATAATGGAAAATTATTTTATTCAAATGGCTGCCCGGCTGGCCATGCAGTAGCCTACACGATCGGTCCAATTTTTAAGCACACAATCGATTGTGTGCAGCTGTATTTCACCAATGGCTTACCGAATATTGTCCTTTAAAGCGTCAATTGTCTTTGGCTTGTCGGCGTAACACTTATCTTTGACGGCACCCCACAAATAATAGTCCAACGGTGTCAAATCGCAGCTCCGAGGTGGCCAAACGACATCAGCTCTGCGGCTGATAATGCGATCTTAAAAAAAAGGGCGCAAAACATCGAGTGTAGATTCGGCTGTGTGGCACGTAGCGCCGTCCTGTTGAAACCAAATGTTGCCAATATCCTACTCTTCAATTTTTGTGAACAACAATTCGTTCTACATGGCCCGATAACGATCGCCATTGACTATAACGGCCACTCCTTGCTCATTATCGAAGAAACATGGCCCAATTATGCCTCTGGATTAAAATTCGCACCAAACAGTGACTCGTTTTGGGTGTATCGGCTTTTCAATGTATGCGTGCGGGTTTTCTGTGCCCCAAATGCGACAATTTTGCTTGTTTACATACCCGCCAAGATCAAAATGAGCTTCATCTGAAGAGATGATTTTTTTTTTGGCAAAATCGGCTTCTTCTGTAAGTCGATCGCAGGCCCACTTAGCGAAGCGAAAACGCATTGGATGGTCAGTTGGCTTCAACTCCTGAACCAATTGGACTTTGTATGGCGTCATACCAACGTCTTTATGCAAATCTTGCTGTCAAAACTCAATATTCTCGGGTGTACGCACTGTTTTTGGCTTTTCACGCTTTAGTTTATCGATGAGGATGCCAGTTTCTTTCACTTTTTTCACAAGATAACGAACATACGGAGCTGACGGTGTTTCTCTTCTTCCAAAATCCGTACGCAATTTTCGCACACATTCTGCAACATTACCATGATTTTCAAAGTAATGTCGCAATATTTCCCAGCGTTGTTCAAGCGTATACACAACCATATTCGTTCAGCGGAAGGATAAAACTAATTATCTGTCAAATCAGACATGAGCTAAATGTTACCATTCACGAAATAAGCACTAGTTGAAAAAAAAAACGTTAGATGGCGGAGGCTTTATTAATCAAATTCAGCCTAATTTATGCACCAGAGTCATGGAAAATTGGACTACCCCCAGAGTAATGGAAAATTGCACTACCTTAAAGTCACTTGCGACAAGTTGTATCACTCGATTATTATTTTTTAGGAGATCAACTAAATTTTTTCTATGTGTCGAAAATTCTAATGCTCATACAAAATACATATATGAAGCAAGCCCAGATAGCGCTGCGCCAACTCTTTACAATTTAAAATCTGATTTTGACAGCGCGTTAAATAGTAAACTCTTATTGTTAAAAAGTAAAAGCAATTAAGCTTCATCTAGCTAAAAAAGCAAGATTTTTTTTTTTTATTTTGTGCGTTTTATAAAACATGATAAGTTTACATTGTTCTTCACACATTCCAGCGTTAAAGATAGCCGATAGAAAACGTTACAATTGACGCGCTGATTAAGGTTGGCCTATAAGCGCTTAAGAAAATTCAAACCATTTTTCAATATGGGTCTAATACGGGAGCTTAGATCAATTCTAGTTTCTAATATTTCTAAAGGCTAGTTTACATTATTATATTTTGTTTTAATACATGTCAAAAACTCAAGTAATATGTAAAAGTGTGAATGCAATGTGTTATGAAATTACGAAAAAAGATTTGACATCCCATACGACTTCTTCGTTTTTTTATATTTTTCTAAACAATAATACTTTTCATTTGATCTGGGTTGCATTTTAACAAAAGTATTTTCATGTGACTACAAATTGTATTGTTACACAAGATTTTTTAACAGTCGCAACAAATCTCATTAGATTTCTATCTCACAAAGTGTTATGGAATACGTAAGACTTGTGTGATAGTGTAAACTAGCCTGAAGCAACTTTCGCAGGTCGATTACTATTTCGATATATCATTTGTTTGGGGCCTAGGCAAAATCATGGACCGACCAGCACTAATGACCACTTTAATTCTTTTAAAGTTAATGTATGCGGCCTTAGTAAAATCCTCTGATAAAAGCTTTTATATAAAATTTCATTTAATAATCCTGAATATTGCGACTTATTGCACAAGGTTTAAATTGAGAACCAGCCGACTAAAAAAACCACAGAAAGTGTTCTTAATTTAAGGTCTTTCTTAATGCTTTAAACACATTCATGGCAGCAGGTGTGTGTCAGTTTTTTTTTTATAAAAATAGAAAAAAATAAAAATTTTGAGTTAATTTCCTCTTTATGATCGAGAATTATTTTTTTTTAATTTTATATGCATTTCTTATTTTATTCTAAATGAGTTTCAAAAACATAACAAAATTTAAATATTTTAAATGCATTGATAACACTGTGCTCGAAATTTACACCCCGCCGGTTCCACCGCTTGACATATATATTAATAAATATATTGCAGAAATAGTCCCATAACTACCTAGGAGTCGCCCCTAAAAGGATTAAATATATGACCGACCTTTTTTTGTCCTTAACATTTTCTCAAAACATACTTGCCCCTTATCAACATCCATTAGGGGCGATGCCACACAAATATGGCAGTTCAATGAAATACTTAAAATGGGCCCCTACAGCACCTAGGATGCCTCTAGAAGGGGCAAATGTATGACCAACCCTACTTAATTTTTCATCCCTATTATTTGCTTCTAACATACCAAACCACTACCTCCATTTCTTAATTAATTGTAGCTGTCGTCTTCAAAATAATTTTGTAGCTAACTGCGCGACTACAATTGCAGCAACATTTGTAGTCGTGTGTTTGTGTATTCTGCTGTGGTAAATGTGTTTAATGCACAGCTTTGTAACGCATAATAATAATATTTATTTTTTGCATTACGAAGTTTAGCACAAAATCTTATACAAAACCAAGGCAAATTCAACTACAGGTGGGGTCGAAACGCCGTCAGTTTCATTTGATTTGTTAGTGTTAGGAATGGTTTATATTTCGAACCGTAGACACTAACAGCCGTATTCATAACAAAAAGTTAGCCACAGTTTGTACACTACGTACAACGAGCTGCTATCTAGAATGCCGATTAAGCTTAGCAGCTTGTTAGCACAGAGTTTATTAATAACAAATTTTATCCGTCTGCTAACTTTTAATAAATCAACTCTGAATTTTAATGATGCCACATTATAATACTCAAAAATGCAACACGTTTTGCATTAATCATCGCTGGTTTTGTCATTTCATTTAATTTTTTTTTTATTTTCCCTCTAAATAAGCCACAGAAAGTGTTCTTAATTTAAGGTCTTTCTTAATGCTTTAAACACATTCATGGCAGCAGGGTGTGTCAGTTTTTTTTTTTTATAAAAATAGAAAAAAATAAAAATTTTGAGTTAATTTCCTCTTTATGATCGAGAATTATTTTTTTTTAATTTTATATGCATTTCAGTTTATATGCATTTCTTATTTTATTCTAAATGAGTTTCAAAAACATAACAAAATTAAAATATTTTAAATGCATTGATAACACTGTGCTCGAATTTCACACCCCGCCGGTTCCACCGCTTGACATATACATATATTAATAAATATATTGCAGAAATAGTCCCATAACTGCCTAGGAGTCGCCCCTAAAAGGATTAAATATATGACCGACCTTTTTTTGTCCTTAACATTTTCTCAAAACATACTTGCCCCTTATCAACATCCATTAGAGGCGATTCCACACAAATATGGCAGTTCAATGAAATACTTAAAATGGGCCCCTACAGCACCTAGGATGCCTCTAGAAGGGGCAAATGTATGACCAACCCTACTTAATTTTTCATCCTTATTATTTGCTTCTAACATACCAAACCACTACCTCCATTTCTTAATTAATTGTAGCTGTCGTCTTCAAAATAATTTTGTAGCTAACTGCGCGACTACAATTGCAGCAACATTTGTAGTCGTGTGTTTGTGTATTCTGCTGTGGTAAATGTGTTTAATGCACAGCTTTGTAACGCATAATAATAATATTTATTTTTTGCATTACGAAGTTTAGCACAAAATCTTATACAAAACCAAGGCAAATTCAACTACAGGTGGGGTCGAAACGCCGTCAGTTTCATTTGATTTGTTAGTGTTAGGAATGGTTTATATTTCGAACCGTAGACACTAACAGCCGTATTCATAACAAAAAGTTAGCCACAGTTTGTACACTACGTACAACGAGCTGCTATCTAGAATGCCGATTAAGCTTAGCAGCTTGTTAGCACAGAGTTTATTAATAACAAATTTTATCCGTCTGCTAACTTTTAATAAATCAACTCTGAATTTTAATGATGCCACATTATAATACTCAAAAATGCAACACGTTTTGCATTAATCATCGCTGGTTTTGTCATTTCATTTAATTTTTTTTTTATTTTCCCTCTAAATATTTGAAATGTTTTTAAATTAAAATATATTTACAAAAGGACTCTAAACTAAAAAAACAGTGTATAAAAAAAACAAACAAACAAATTTATTCAACATAAAACGGCTGTTTATCACAAGTTGGCAAACGTTTGGCAAGAGTTTAGCAAATCGTTAACCAGAGTTTGGTAAGTGTATTATAAATAAACTTTGTGCTAACTTCATGCCAAATTTTCGTTATGAATACGGCTGTAACAATGCAATGCAAAAACCCTATGTTTTATCTGCTATTTTTGGATTGTTATAGTATCGACACCACCTGTAGTTAAATTCGACTTGTGCAAAATTTTTTTTATTTTCTTTGTATCTCTCTTGCGCAAGAAAAGTTGCTGTATGTTAATAGAGTTAAAGCAGTAAAATTTTCAACAAGTTTTAATTTATTTAGTTTCAATTAATTATTCCCATATATTAATTGTTTAGCATGGGTTTCTTAAGTATAAGAATTTAGTTGTATTGAAATAAACCCAAAATATGTAATAAAATCTCAACTTACCCCATAGCCGGGCATAGGTCCAATACCATGTCCTAAATAAGGATCAGCATATTCTCGGGCATAGCTATTATTACAAAAATTAAAAACAAAAAAATTATTTCTATTAGTTTTGACAACTCTTTGACTTATTACAAATATTGACATCGTTTAGTAATTCAAAATGGCGTTTTAGTAAACAATTTCGTTTATTCTTTAATAAATTCGTCCGTAAGCATAAAATTAGTTGATTAGTTTTTTTTTATTTAGCTGTTAGTTTAGATTCTGTATTAGTTGAAATTATTTAGTTTCGTTAGAATTTTGCAAAAGTCTTCAAGTAAAATTTTAAGGTTTTCAGTCTTTCTTGTTTCGTTTTTTCTAGAAAAAGAACAAAATTTAAAGAAAATAAAAATTAAACAAAAATTTTAATAAACAAAAAAGAAACTAAAAATAATAAAAGAAATTTAAAACAAAATTTTAAAATAGATTTGTATTGACTTAATATAAAATATTTTAATTATTATTTTTATAAACTTAAAGTAAAAGAAAAACCTCTAAATATTTTTTAATTAAATCGTAAATAACGAGTATTCAGATGTGTCACAGAAACCAAATTCGTACGAAAGTGAAAATAAAAAAATGTTTGTACCTTCTCTAGAAAACTGAATTTTTTTGTTTTTTATTAAAAAAAAAAAAACAAAACCGAAACGGTACGAATTGTGTAAATTTTCACTTCCGTACAATTTCTGTGACGTACCTGATTGTTAGAAAATTAAAATTTATTTGATGATTATTTTAAGTTATCTTATAAGTTTAAATTGTTATTTGTATTAGTATAAAAATGCTTTGCATCATTGTAATATTTGCCACACTATACAGTAAGGTGGTTCGAAAAAAAAGTTGAGCCAGTCACCCCCTCGGGTTAAAGATTAGTTAAAAAGGTTTCCAGAAATTTTTTTTTAATTTTTTGCCACGCCTATGGATACCGCTCTTTTAGTTTTTTTGTATACTGCGTCGTCATTTAAAGTCCGATCATAACATATTGCATGGCTTGTATATGGCCTCATTTTGGCCTTGGGGACTTTTTAATCCGACATCAAATTCTGGGCGCCACTGATGCCATCTCGGATCGTAATGTCCAATTTTTTGCACGTGGCAAGAAAGCCCTTCTAAAATTATTTACTTCTAGCTTTTATTGTACTCACTTGTATGCCACGCCCTACAATTTTGCCCATTTTTTTACATATATATAACATTTCGCTTTTTTTGTTTTATATAGTGCAGTTGTTTCAAATCTGATTTCACTGTTTTGGATATTATCCAAAACGGTAAATTCTTGGCGCCGCTTATGCCATCTCTGCTCCTTTCCCCCTAATGTCCAATTTTTTGCACGTTGCAAGGAAGCCCTTCTTAAACTTAGTATGTCTAGGTTTAAATATGTTCACTTTTAGGTCACACCTCAAAAGTACGCCCCATTTCTCTTTTACACATACATATTACATTAAACCAGGTAGATCAAAATTCACAACAAAGAAAATTGCATCATTCAAAATGAAATTTTGTATCAATGAAATCTCTAAAATTGTAAAAAAAGTTTTTGACAGGTTGTTCCAGTAAGAATGTTATGACAAAATATTCGTTATGCCTAAAAGTAGTCGCGGTAAATTAAAAGGGGTGACAGTATTAATGACATAAGGTGGTTGGTAACGCAATACGGTGAAGGTTCCAGAAATTTTGCTTGACGTTTAAGGCTAGGTATAAATACAGGGCAAGGCGGCGTTATGAGGGGAATTTTATTTGAGTCTTCGTAAAGTAAAGCTCGTACCCATGGGACAAAATTATTTTGTGGATTGTGTTATCACAGTGGTACACTATAGATTGTTAAAGTAAATAAGTGTGTGTGTGTGTGTGTGACTGTTTAATTTAAAATAAAGAGGATCGTTTTTTGAGGAGATTGAGCCATATATTCCCGTTAGTGCTGAATCTCTCTTAAACAGCAACAAAATACAGAGGTTGGCAAGCTAATAGTGATTACAGAGTCTGCTACAAAAATCTGTTTCTAAGCCAAAGCTCCCCGGAAATCTTTTACGAATAACTAGTCGATAACTCTAAGGTCCTCGATGCTATTGGTTTCAAGAGTATCATGTTGGATTCTGATAAGCAGCGATTTTTAGATATCTGCCATTTTCGATTCCCAGAGAAGCATTATTATATCCATCAAAGCTTAAGTTATATCTCCCATTAGTGTTATGACGAAAGCATGCAGTTATCTTTAGACTCATGCACATTTATACAGAAACCCCTGGAGGGAAATATTTTTTACGCCGTAGAGGAGCATCAGCCTCTTGCCGTTGAACTCCCAAGAGACTATAACTTAAGGTGGATAAGGGTTCAATATTTGCAGATCCCACAGACAGTGAGTAACCGGAGAACTGCCTGGTGCTACGTAAACCAGAAGCCCTGAGACCTTACAAGTCCTGGACTTGGTATTGCTTAAGGCCCCTTCATAGATTACGTACAGGTTCTGGTTTACACCGTAATGGCGAGGATTTAGTAATTATTTATATTATATGAAATCGGATTCAGTTCGCCGTTTTCACAACACTATTATATTCGAGTGTCTGGGCACCAGAGCACGAATTCATATTATATTCGATATATGTATATGTGGATTTATCAGTAGGGCATTTTGTATTAAAGCAATTAAGCAAATTTGCTACATATTCTTATAGTATTAGTTGTACCATATTCAAATACATATTAGTTATTTATTGTTATAAGATTTTTTAGTTATTTATGGCTGAAATTTATCGAAACAGGCTTGTTAATCATTTCGATCAAAAGGGGTTTTACTCCTAAGTTGCGATTCCGATCGAATTTGTTTTTAATAAAATTTTTGTTTTTTGGAGAAGCAAAAAACGGATTTTATTCTACTTTCGTTCGGAATTGTTTCTGTGAAAATTTAAAACAGGTCATCGTATTTTACCAAGTAGAAAGATATTCGTTAATCCATTATTGTTTAATGATTATTAAGAATGTTAGTAGATAAATAAAAAAGAAATTTATAAAGTTTAAACAACGGAAATATAAAATATGTAAGTAAGTTTTGTTAATAAAATGAAAAGCCCCGATATTTTCCGAACCAGTCATTTTGGTCACATTAACTAGTATGTAATGATATTTTAAGGTTAGCCATTTTCGTTACGTTCGATTACAAAACTTACCCCGCAACGGTGGCATAACCAGCCAAAGCCGGTTGAGCTGCTGCGGCAGCTGCAGCACCATAAGCTGCTCTAGCTGCCACAGCAGTATATGTAGTTGCTGCCGTAGCATAAGCTTGTTGAGCCTGAGACAAGGGTGTCTTTAACAGAGGACCAGTAGCCTGTAAAATTCGTTGGAAAAAAGTAAAGAAAATAGTTGCAAAAATTAACAAACTTTAAAATCAATTAGCTGCTAGAAAACAACCAAAGAAAGGTAAAAAGAAGAAACAGAATACTTTTTAAAATGTGAAATTTTACAAATAAATTAAATTTTTATTTTGCATTTAAAATTAGTGTGTGATTTAATTAAACAGCAGGTCATACATAAACAACTGAAAAATAAAACATTTTGTATGATTTGACACACATGTCAATTACAAACAGACAGACAGACACTACAAACAAAATTAATGTTTCATTTTAAAGTTTTTTTTTGTGAAAAAGTGAACCAAAACAAAACATAAATGTAACTGATAATGACAGTTAAATAGAGATTTTCAAAACGTTTTTAGGGTGCATTTAACTAGAACAGGATAATTTCCAAAAATATATAATTAATTTTGTTTGTGATAAATCAATTAATCAGTCAAATCAATCAATAAAGACAATCATACATACATTAATATAAATTATGTGCGTTTTTGTTTAAATATTATTTAAAATATATGAAGAAAATCAGTTTTAAAGTAATGCGATTTATTTTTTTTTTTTTTAATAAAAACAATTTAAATAAATGAGTAAAGAATTCAAGCCAAAACCTTTTACACCAAATTCTTATAGTATTTTTGGGATTTTGTTAAATTCTTACAAGAAAAACTAAAACAATTTACCAGAAATAATAAAGAAAAAAAATAATCAAATACATGCTATAAATAAAGTATTTTCAAAATTATTGTTTAAATGTTTCAGTTATTTAGCTGAAATATTTTTTATATTGTTTAATACATAATTAATTGTAATTGTTTGATAAATAAATGTAAAACTAAAATTCCAACACACAGCAACACCTGTAAATAAATCAACTCATGCCGGGCCTGAAAATTAATTTTTAGTTTTATTTTTTTTAGCTTAAAAAATAAGTTGCAAAGATTTAAAGCTTAAAATGTAAAAGGGCATTTTTCAAGGAAGATGTACAAAATAAAAAAAAACCAAGGAAATTATATTACAATAACATAAAGCAATAACAACAACAACGACATCAATAACGCATTAACAATTTCTATTATTAGTCTAACACTAAAAATGGTAAAAGTGACATAAATTTTCATGTAGAAGTTTTTTTATTTTTACCAAAACATTCTGTGGTACCGGTATGCGGTTGATCGTATGTGGGGTACTGTTTAGCGTTGTCACAGTGCGGCGCTGTAAGTTTTTAAGTAAATTTTGTTTCTTATTTTTTGTTTGAATTTTATTTTTTCATATATCAAATGTATGTATGTAGTAGTTTTCAAGGCGAATTCAAACAGATGCCCGCAAAGAGCCCAGCGGGAAAATGAGGAATAGATTACACAAATAACTAAAAAAGTAGTGTTTTAATTTCGAAAGAATAATAATATGCATTTATTGGAATATAGAGTGTAATATTATTTGACACAATAATTATGCATTGACTACCACGTACATATATTCTCACATTTTCAGAACAAGGAATGTATTGTTTCTGTTCGTGACTTTTATTTGTGTTTTTCTTTTCACTAATAATTGGAAAACAAATTTTGAAAAAATAATCATAAAAAGGTCGATTAAAAATAATAAGGAAATATAATTCGTTATTTTTGCTGCCTTTATGTCGCCTACTAATTTTTTATTATAAAGGATAAATTATTTAATTCATTTGCAGGCTACGTTAAAATAATTTATTACAATCCTAGGACATGTCCTGTGTTAATAATAATGAATTCTGGAATCAAATATTGTACAAGATATGTATAACATTCTCGATTCCTATTGATTACATTTTCTTGCTGGGAGAGATCGATGCTGGCTGACAATTTTTATACCCACACAACAATAGTAGAGAGGGCATTATGCGTTTGTGCTGATGTGTTTAGAACCTTAAAATATTGGTTATAGACCCTTTTAGTATACCGATCAACTTAGAATCACTTCTTGAATCGATGTCCGTCCGACCGGTTGGTTAGCTGACTGCCCATCTACACTTTTTGCGCAGAGTACAGGTCGAAGTTTTGCAGATAATTTGATGAAATTTGGTATAAAAGTTCTAATTATCCCAACCAAGTATTTTTAAAATAGTGAGAATCGGTCTATAATTTCTTCTTTCCGGAATAAGGTCTTTGTGCCCATAAACTATCTTATTATTTTATAACAATGTAAGTCATCTTAACAAAACTTATTGAAATCGGTCTAACTACTTCCGAAAATAGCTTTCAGAGCTATAAATGTTGGTTTTGACATAAAATTTGGTGGCAATAACTTTTACGACAACAAATTATTGCGCTGATAGGTCCAAAATTAACCATAGGTCCCATATAATCCCCCCTCCTAAAAAGACTTCAAGTCAAACAAAACTTCATATAGATGAAGACATCTAAATAATATTAGCCACAAAGAAATTATACAAGAGTCTTAACCTTATAGCATAATTTCGATTTGGCGGGTCCATGATGACTACCCATGGGTCCCAAATAGGGTACACTTTCGAAATGTTTTTTAAAATTTTGTGGTGTAGGGTACCACATGGTCGGGCTTGACCGACTATACTTTATTACTTGTACCTACATAAAACAAAAAAAGGGACAGCTAGCACAACTTTCTCTCTTTCTGATGCGGTCACCTGCATGAATTCGCATTGGCAGTTTTTTTTGTGTAATGACTTTGGTGTGTTAATATTAGTTTAAAAAAGTTTAAAACGAATAAAAAATAAGAGGTTATAAACTTAAAATTATAACAGTTAATGTGTTACATAACAAAAATTAACAATAAAAAAAAAAAAAAAAAAAAAAATTAAAGAATTGAAAAAGTAAAATGATTTCAATGATTAATCTACAGTGACATGTAATAGTGGGATGTTAGTTGAAATAAATAATTCTTGCCTGTCTTCACACTATGAAGGTTTTTTTTAAATGTCTGAAATTTTTGATGAGATGGGAAAATATTATGCTATTCTTCTGTCCCCTCTCATCAATAAACTCAGACTTACTAAAGAAAAACCTACATAGTGTGAACCGAGACTAAGAGAGATGTGCGATTTTAATACAATATAGCCGGGTACAGTGTTTGGTGCAAATCTTCTTGCGATGGCGCAAACACAAAATATAATTATTGTTCGATTATTCGTCCCATGAAGATGACTGCTTTTCAGTAAGCGGTCAGAGGCCAAAAACACTTGAAGATGCTTCTAACATATTGGAAATGGACTTTACTAAGAAAGCATATATTACAATGAGGTTTTGATAAAAGTTTCACCTACATAGTTTGTTTACAGATTTCTATTATATTTTCGACTGTGCAAAAAGGCATTTGTGAAATTTCTGTCTACTATAGAAAGGATTGGCTAGTATTTCAAATACAAGAGGACACAACGTATACTCTAGTTAAGCTGGAAGAAAGTATTTCAAAAAAATGAACACAAAAAATAAATTGATTAGAAGCAAATGTAGCAATGTCCAAGATATGTATATAGACGTGAAATAATGCCTGGGAGCAGCAGAAAGGCAAAGAAGATGATAATTATATTGTTCTTGTTATCACTGATCAACCTATGCCATCAAATTTGAAATTAGAGTTTGTCAGCTGCATAAAATCAAATATATAAAAAAAAGTTTTTATACATTTTAACACGAGTTTGAACTCAGTAGGTCCCATAGAAAGATGGGGATTTTTTGCGGTTTAATTTATTTTAAATCTTATAGCGGTACATGTTTAGCTTGAACGGATACTCTCTTCATTCTGATTTATTTTCGGCTATCTGTTGCTAGTTACGTATAGCCATTATATTGAAATCAGCTTCCACGCAGCCTTTCCATCTACATAGTTCTTGGACACCCTCCTCGCTGATGGAATCTGTTATCGTAATTTGAAATTGCCTTTTACGGTATTCTGTCTTCCATTTTTGCCACATGTCCTGCCCCGCTAAGCCGTTGTGCATTTATAAATTTCACTATGTCCGTTCCTTCACAAAGTCCAAGCAACTTGTCATTGCTTCTTTGGAAATAGTCACCATTTAAATCTTGGCTTGGGCCAAATATTTTATGCAGTATTTTTGTCAATTTGTAGTCACAGACCAGTACCTTTGTTCTGTAACTTTGGCGAGAACTTCTCGCATCGAAAAGATGTGAAACAATATATTCCATCGTTTCTCGAAAAATGAGAAAAAATGCGTCTGCAACCCATATCGAAAACTATAAAAAGAAATTACGTCGTTTCGCTATAAATGTCATAATATTCCACTCGAAGCCGATGACGTTGGGGACGCCAATCAGACATATCGTTGACGGCGACCAAAATGTACTAAAATTTTCAACGACGGCGGCGAAAATACAACCGTCGGCTATACCAAATAATGTAAAGTGAGACTTTAATGTTTATTTTTTACAAAATAGCTTTGAAAACATTCGTATATTTGAAATACAATGAAAAAATCCACCAAGAACAAAATATTTACCTCTTCCGTGTAATTATTCATTGCATTTTGCATTTTTAATATATTTGATAGTGTTTAGTAGTAGTATATTTGACAATTCAAAGCTGGAATTTCTCACAAAAATGTTACAGAAAAAATTTTTCTCTAAATTGGCGAGTAATTTCTTTACGCGACAGCTAGTACTCGCGAATAATGTTACAAGCACAGTTAAGTGAGAAAACAGTTGTTTCTTTTATTTTATGGCATTTTTGTTTCATTTTACAAATTTCTCGACGCGGGAGTTACAGAACATTGGCACAGGTATCACATCCATATGTGACGGGGTTTCGAATTATAGTTTTATATGCTTATATTTATTTTGCATGTTTTTGAGATAAGTTTGGATGTGCGGATTTTCGTCTGTGCAAAATATGCTTTATTCTCGCTAAATTTAAAGGATGGCATGGGTTATGTCGACTTTGATGGCTGATTTGGTTTTTGGCTTATCGCACAAGAAAAAATCTGACGGGGTCAAGTCGCACGATCAGGGTGGCCAGTTCACATCATATCCACTTGAATTGACCATGCCCTCAAATGCCTAATTTGGCATGAGCTATAATCCCGTCCTGTTGCAACTACATGTCGTTGGAGTCCATTTTATAGAATTCAGGCCAAAACAAGTTAGTTATTATCGACCAATAGCGTTCTCAAGAAACATGCACCAACAAAGCAGTCATTCCAAAATCCGCACTAAAAATGGGCTTGTTCGAAATGCATTTGACGCTCTTGGAACTCATTTTAGGTACCCAAAATTTGAAATATTATTATTCAATAATGGATACTGTACAATTAAATTGGCTGTGTGTATACCATATTAGTAGGCACAATTAATTGGATACAATCAAAAGTCTTTTGATTTATATTGCGCAAAATAAAATATTTTTTAATTTGTTGACAACATTGTCAACGCTCACATTGTTTTTTTACTTTCACATGTACTTAATAAAAAATTGCGCCAAATATTTGTTTTTTATATCGCCCAACTTATATTGCAAATGTATATTGCAAATGTATGGTTACCGCAAGAGTTTCATAAATGTTATATACGATTTTTATGATCCTAGGCAAATAATTTCAGCTGTTTCAATCGAGATGTAAAAATTTTAATTTTTTTTTGGTTGTGGTTATAAAAATATAAAATTATTTGTTAACGATTGAAGGTATGGGCAAATACCCGAAATCCTTCATACAAAGGATTATAGAACTTTGTTATGATTAGATATTTTGGTTAAAAAAAAAAAACCCGATGGGTATTTGAAATTGTGGATGACAACTTTGTATTTTTTCTGAAAAATCCGTCTCGTCCGTTTTTAACAACTATCGGTCGTTGGAAATGCTTTGCCAGACTGATCTTAAATGTCCAAATTGTAGTCAAACCATTTGCTGTTAGAGACATTTGTGTAAATTAGGGTACGAACCGCGTTCGAAATAATTTAAGTTTTAACCCCTAAAAATTATAAGACTAATTGAAGTCTATTTTTATTTACATATAAAATTTATTGTATTTCTTTGGTACTTAGCAAGAATGATATAAAAAGAGATTACGCCATGCGCATGTTTTCCCGTTAGATGACGTAGCTTAACCCAAGCTAGAGTTACATATTCGTGTATGTTTCGTGACGTCATTTAACCCACCTGCGCAGAAAATTCAACTTTTGATTCGTGTTGTCGTAATCTTTCTTCTATCATTCTTGGGTACTTAGGGTTCAAACAGAAATGCTTCGAGACCACATTTTCCATACAATTTGACATACAAATTTGTCGTAGAAAGCCGTTGTGAAATAAAATCTATTTTATTTTGGGAGCGTTTTTTCTCCTGCTCTCACATATTCTTTCAACAATGCTACCATACTTTCATTAAATTTAATGTATTTTGTAAACAGAAAATGAAAAACAAAAGAAAAATTAAAGCAATAAAATTAGAGAAAATTTAATGTCACTGCTGACGTTTTAATTATGGGCTTTAGGATTTTTGCCTGAAGTGGAAGACTTTATTCTGTTTGAACACTAAATCTAATTGTGGTCAATTTTTACCGAATCTTGATCCTTTTCTGGTGAGTACATCCAGTGAAAAATGTTTGCTACTATATTAGAAAATTAACAGCACAAAAATTCCTTAACACCGAATCTAATCGAATTTTTAACACTTTTATTCCTCTTTCATTTGATTAAAAACAAATTAATATTAAAAGTTTGTGTCGACTTAAAATTCATCTGTTCTTTTTTTCTCTTTCTATTTATTTTGCATTCCTTTAACGTAAAAAAGGTCACTTCAAATTCATAACTTTTTTTTCATAAAAAAAGGACAACAACTTTTTTCAAGTCGTTTCTTTCAAATAAAATCAAAAATGGGAAAGAAAAGTAAAAAATATAACTCACGTAATATTTGCATGAAACAATTTGGTTAAATTTACAAAAAACTCAGGAATAAAAAAAGGTTGGGTGAATGAATGGGCAGGATGAAAAAAAGAAACACATCATGCTCCCAAACGAAATCGTTACAATCGTTTGGAAAATTATTAATAATAAAAGGAAAAGTTTTACAGTGTGTACAGAAAATGAATGTTTTCATCTTTTCTATAAAAGTTTTTTTCAAACATTGTAAAAAAATCAACGAAAAAGTTGCAAAAGTTGTATAAAAAGGAATGATATAAATGCGTATGACAAAAAAAAAAAAAAAAGAAATTTCGTTGTGAAAAAGTAACAGATGAAAAAGTTTTTGTTTTTTTTTCTTTTTTTTTGTTCAAAGAAATGCACAATAAATTGGTTCTTTTAAAACATATTTTTTAATGAACTTAATATAATTAACACTATAGAAATTGGGGCGTTAAAAAGGGTATGTATGGATTGCTTAGTATCCATTAAGTATGCAATGTTTTCAGTCAAGACTATCATCTTAAGTGTCATTTATTTTGTAAAAGGTTTGCCATTTACGAATATGAATCGTTTAACAACCGAAGAACTCGAAAAAGGTACTACAAAAGTAATGGTTCAAACGTGGCCACTTTTCGATCAGTACGGGGTGACTATGGTCGTCATAATCCACCTACTGGAATTGGTAAGATTATAAAGATATTTGAATAGACTGGAATTTGAATAGACAGGATGTGGTCAGGCCTGTGCATCATCGCCAATGTGCGCTCTGCCAAGAATATCGTTCTGTTAGTAAAAGTATAGAAACTGAAATAGGGTGTTAAAAAGGGAATGCATGCACCCAGAGAAAAAACATGTTTATATATGGTCCAACAAAAATATTTTAAAAGAAAAATTTTAAACATATTATGTTTAATTTAACCATATTATTGTCACCGACAAACATATTATGGTTAAATTTGTCCTCCATCAAGAAGCCACAACATTATTATGTTTGTCTCCAAACATGTTTTGGTTAATAATAACTAAAATATGCTTAGCACTTGTAATAGCATGGTTGGTTTTCAACCATAGCATGTATCTCTTGGAAAAGAGGAAAATACTATTGTTAATTTAAAAACAAATTGTTGTCATATTTAACCAAAACATGTTTAAAAACAACCATAATATGGCTGTGGCTTCTCGATGGAGGACCAATTTAAATGGTTGTCGATGACAACAATATGGTTAAACTAATCATATGTATGTTTAAAAATTTTCTTTAAAAATTGTTTTGTTGGAAAAATGCATCTTAATATTGATGATGCCCTAACATCAGAATTGTGACATCAATGTTTTAACAAATGGTATCAATAAGGCTAAAAGTGACATCAATCCAATGACGAACGTCATCATACAATTTTGTCATATTTTATGCGTCATCTATGCTATGACTACAGTTACATCAATTCGATGCTAGATTTTTTAAGTTCTCCTCAGCTAATTAACGCTGAAGTCCCACAAAGCAGCATCCTGGGCCCTCTATTATACTTAATCTATACTTCGGACATGCCAACAAACAGCTACACCCAAACCTCAACATTTGCGGACGGTACAGCTTTACTAAGCGTACACGCAAACTGTCAAGAAGCATCTCGTTACTTACAAGATCATATATTTGAACTGGAAAGGTGGTTAAAACAATGGAGGATAAAGATCAATGAGCAAAAATGCGCACATATAACATTCACATTGCGAGGGGAAACATGCCCCCCTATTAAAATCAATAATCAAATAATATCCTAACACTCGCATGTAAAATAGCTTGGTATACATCTAGATCGGCGTTTAAAGTGGAAATGGCATATAGAAGCTAAATTAACTCAAATGAAACTAAAAGCAATTCAAATTAATTGGCTTATTGAAAGAAATTCTGTTCTTAGTCTTGATTGCAAACTTGTACTTTGAAACTCTATCTTAAAGCCAATTTGGTACTACGGTTTTCAGTTATGGGGCACTGCCTTGGCTTCTAACATTAAAAAAACTCAAAGGCGCCAAAATAAACTTCTTCGAATAATCACTGCCTCTCCCTGGTATGTCAAAAACTCAAATATCCACAAGGATCTCGATGTGCCATTTGTAAAAACTATAACAAAGAAATATGCAGTAAACTATTTAAAACGGCTGGAACTGCACCCAAATCCATTAGCTCGAAATATTTTAAATTATGGCGGCCACACTCGCCTAAGGAGAAGAGACACTGCAGCACTCACCCAATCAGATGAGCGATAAACACATGCGAACAGAAGCCGTGATGACTAAATCTTTTTTGTCTGGACCTGGCAGGACATAAAGTAAATATTAGGATAATATTTGATTAATTATTGTTAGTTCATATTTAATTTATGAAGATTCAATAAATAAATACTGAAAAAAAATATCCGGCATATGCTGCTGGCGTCTTATAATTGAGAGTACTTCTGTAAACAAAGGGCGAATTAGAACAAAATTGAAACAAACATTTGTAACGAGTAAGTAAATAATAATATTCTCCCAATTTAACTTAAATCAATTCCAATGACTCAATTTAATGATAGTTTGTCATTGATATGTCCTATTAAACTAACTCCGATTCGTCATTTGTGGGATGCCAATGTGTCATCCCATTGATGACATAATTTAAATTTTTAACCCTGATGACAATTTGGCCAATTGATGTTAATGCTGACATCACAATGATGAAAAGTGTCATGGGGTCAAAATCGAAGCAACTTGTCATAGTACTGATGTCAAAATACGTCAGCGTTATGACGCCTTTTCTATCAGTGTATGCATTCGTAACACCACTAGTACATACATGTGTGTGTGACAATAATAAATTTGTTACAATAAATTTGTTAGCCTTTACCATATGAAAAGATAGGTTTTCTTAACGCCTAGTGGTGGCTTATTAATTTGTTGGATGGTCCTTTTCTATTTCCGTAAATGTATTCCAATAGCAAGAAAAAGCCATCAAACTTTTTATTTAGTTAATTCTTTTAGATATCTTCCCACAACTTTTCAGTTTATATTGTGTTAATTCTTTAAATGGTGTCTCGGTGTATATATAGTAAAATTATTAAAAAAAATATGTTTTTAAAAACAATATACTAATAACATATTTTAATTGCATGTTAACAATATTTCAAAATAAGCCAAAAAAATAATATTTAAGAAAATTATGCATATAAACGAATTAAAATCAATTGACGCATAATAATTTATTAATGTTATTAAATGATTAGAACTAATAATAATAAAAAAATAGTTTAACATTAAAAAAAAATTAAAAGATTAAACTGATCGTTTTCAACATTAAGTGGACAGTAGAGCAAGTTAATAAAAAATATAGAACAAATATACTCAAACCAAAAAAAAAAAAAAAAAAAACAAGGACAACCCGGTATACAAATTTAGCTGATTTTTTTTATAATTAGAAAAAATATACCATAAGGAAAGGAAAATATATATTTTACTAACAAAAACTAGTTTTTATACAAGTATATTCAAACAATTAAAAAAAAAAAAAAAAATAAAAATAAATTCAAGAAAATTATTAATAAAAATCAAAGCATACTCAAGGGGACCAGAGGTGAAAAATAGAAAAAAATATTAAAAATAGTTAAAAACAAACAGAATTTAAATGATACACTTAAATATGGAAATAAATATTTAGCTAAATAAATATTTTTTTTTTGTTTTTTTATATTAGAAAGTTTATATAAATATAAAACAATGATTACATTCATAATTGCGGCTGGCTGTGCTGCTGGAACTTCTGTGACCGGTTTCGCTGCCTGTAAAATGTTATTTTTAGTGTTTTTTTACTTTAAATTTAAATAATTTTTTATTTATAAACTTATCCAAATTGTACTTAAAAATAACTTAACTTTTTTGAATAATATTTTTAACTTAAACTTAGCCCTTAACAACGTTTTGGCAAATATTATAAAACAATTTTTTTTTTTTTTGGAAAAATAAGAAAATAAATTATTTTTCGATCTTACCTGAAAACGTAAATTGGGATCAGCTTGAGCTGCAGCGGCTGCTAAGTAGGGATCAAAGTAAACACTGTGAAAATTTTTAAGAGAGAAAGAGAAAAGAAATAGTTTTTTTGTTGGTTTTAACTCATCAAAAACTTCTCAACTTAAACGTTATCATTTTGTAGACACAAAAAAAGTCTAAAATGATCTGAGTTCTTAAAAGCAAAATTCATTTAATTTGATTTTTTTATCTTTTCAATTTCAAATATTTCTAGTTGGTTTATCTTTAAGCTATATCAAGAGTTTCCTAGTTAAAAGACCTTAATCTGATATGGGAATCCTTTCTAATCACACATTCATTCATAATGTCACATTCACTCATTTGGAAAAGGATCACAACAACTTAATTTTGCTAAACCTTTTTTTGTTTTTGGTAATTTTTATTTAAATATTACGAAACAAGAATAATAGAATACAAGATAACACTATGCGCATGATTTCCCATAAGATGACGTAGTTTGTGCGTGGCAAGGGTTGCCAAGTATAAAAGTCCCTAAGATTCACGAATTTTTTAATAAGAAATGTATGCACTGGCAGCAGGCAACCCCGCAATTAAACAACAACTACCTAAAGTTTGCCAGTTTGAAATTATTAGCCAATAGGAATTAAGTTCGCGTGACGTCATTTGTGCGACATGCGCAGAAGATTTAATTTTTTTTAGGATGGCGTAATCTTTATATCTATCATTCTTGACTTTGAAATAAACTTATTAATTGATACGAACTATTTGACTTATATAAAATAAGATGCAAGAAGAAGAAAGAGGCGTGGTTTATAAAATTTTTGTTATTTGTTTGTAACAGCGATAGAAAAATAATTTTCTCAGTTTAAAAAAACAAATTTAAAATAAATACTACTTTTTTTGTTTTCTAGACGACTTAAAGTAATTATTGTAGGTACCATTTTGATCGGAGGAATGTGTGGATATATCCTAAGGATATTTCACCTTTTGGTGTTGCATTATCCAGAGAAATCAGGTGTAGCTTATGGGATTCGGCAAAGTTAAAAATTGACAGATCTTTTAAGACAACCAGAGATCCTACCACGGAAAACAGTAGTCCCTTAAACCTCGGCCCTAGTTTGGCTATTGGTCAAGGACCCCTTTGGAAATAAAGTTGTGGTTGTGGTTTAAATTGAAAGTTGCGGAAAGATAGATCTTAAGAAGTCAGCATTAAAGGCTGATTTTCCACCTTAAGCAAAAGTTCGTCTACTGTCGAATATCCCTGGGTGCTGCTGCTATTCAACAGTTGCTGCTTGCTTTACATCAGCGGAGATTAGATAGCTCCAGCTGCTTAATAAGGGGCGAGCGTATCATTCTGACAAACTATACACTTAAATTGCTGCCTGTGTGTGTTGGTTGTTGTTTCACCCATTGTAAAGAGCCACGTAGGGTTAGACCAACATAGGCGGTAAATACGTTAGTCCCATCCGACCTATATATGTAAGTACCACAAAAATATAATAGCATAAAAAATGAAATAATCATTGAAAGCGCTAAAAATATATACCCTGGGTTCTTTAAGAGTTCTGTGAGGATCGAGATGAGACAGTACGTTTGTCTGTTGTTGAAACTATTAGGATATATGCTCTTTGATTTTTCGGCGGCATGAAAAAATCCCCCAAGAATTAACTCCCCAAAAATTTGTACAGAAAGTAACAACAACGATTTTTGGTGTGTTATTTAATTTTGTTAGGGGGTATTTTTTCATTGGGGGATTATTTCATATGAAATAACCCCACCAAAATCAATATGAAATAAAGCCCCAATATATTTTTTGGGGGATTATTTCAATTTTAAATTTATAACGATAACTTTTTTGGAAGCAAGGATTGTAACAAACTTCTGAAATATACTGTATAATTTTATACGTATTTAACTTTTAAAAAATTTATATTATATTCAACAATAGTTAATACTTTTTTTTCTAAAACATTTTTTTTTAATAAATATGGTAGTTGGGTACCTTTTCTTATTAAAGAACTGCGTGTCGACCAACATCTCTGTCTTCTTCTTTCTCCTTTTTTTCTACACATGTTTCAAGAGAATTTATAAAACTTCTCACCATTTAAATTAAACACAAATAATATTTTAAGAAACTATAATTATACAGTTAAAAATATTGTATTGCAACAATGTTCCCAAATAAAACTAATTAGAGCGGCTAAGGCAGAAGCATGATTTGTTTTTCACATCGAGAGTGATGCCTTTATTTAGATATGTATTAAATTTGTAACACTTTGTTTTCTTTGACGCAAAATAATTAATTAGCATTTAAAACTTAAATGTCACATTTCAGAGTGTATACTAGGGTGGAGCGTCGGTGAAGTAAGGGGGAAAAGATATTCAATAGATTTCCATCTACCAAAATTTTATATAAAACCCATTTTTTTAGGCCCTAGTTGTGTAAAATTAAATTAAGGCCCTAATTCTGTAAAAGGCAACGCAACGCCAAAAATTACATTAGCGGCGTTCAGTGTTTGGTGAAAATGGTCTTGCGAAAGTGCAAATGCAAAATATCGTAGCTCTTTTGTTAAATCCAACAACAGAATGCACTGATTTTCCATTAGATTTGATAAAAGAGCTACGATATTTTTAATTTGCTCTTTCGCAAGACCAATCGCACCAAAGACTGAACTCCGCTATTGAAAGCAAAAACGAAGTCAAATATTGTTTATAATTTTGTTGTTGCTTTCTACAGAAATTTATATTGAATTTTTTAATTTAAAAGCTGCATAACTTGTGGCGTTGCAAATTTTAAAACACAATATAAATTTGTGTAGAAAGCAACAACAAAATGATTAAATATTTTTGACTTTTTTTTTGCTTTCAATATAATATTTGGCGTTGCAGAGCGTATTGCAGAATTAGGGCCTTATTATTTTTTGAACTATCTTTAAGCCCTCTACCAGCTCTGGAAGTTGAAGTAATTTTATAAATCTTATTTTAATTTGCAAAATTATTATGAAATGTTAATATTAATTTCCTTTAAGCTTACAATTATGCACTGAATAAAATAAACTTAAAATCGAGAAGATTTGACAAAAAATATGAAAGTAATACGCCATTAAGGGAAAAAGCCGATACTATTTTTAAAAACCATCACTTTAATTTCCAGTTAACAATAGGTTTTTGATAGTTACAACTGATACATACGGCCATGTTCTGACAATCGCACGTTTTGAAATCTGAAAACGCGATATTGATTTTATGGCGTTATGAAACCAGTGTCTTTAGCTTGCGATCTGCCATAGTTTTTTACAAATATACTAGTTCCCTCAAGCATACTTTTGCAATCTGAAGTCGTCAATTTTCTAGCTATTGTGATTTAGGGAACAAGACAGAAACGCCAATTTTAAGCGTTTTGCGAATGTCAGAACATGCCCGGTAGTTAATTATAATTACCAATAACAATGGTTGTGTTGATCGTTTTAAAATGTTTTGATTTACAGGACTAACGACCAATTTTACCAAGTTCAATTATAATTATAATATAATTATAATAAAATATAATTATAATATAATTATATAATATAATTATAATTGAACTTGGTAAAATTGGTCGTTAGTCCTGTAAATCAAAACATTTTAAAACGATCAACACAATCATTGTATTGGCTTAAATAATAGAGATATATCTATTGTATAGTGTAAAATTTATTTGAGTCAGATGAACCCAAGGCGAATTCCCTAGGAGTTGAGGTCAACTCTACAACAACAAATATTGCTAGTAAAAAAAAGAGTTGCTTACATAAAAAACTGTAATATGTGTAGAAACTTTGACCCGTTGACCACCGAAGTGAATTCGAACAAAAAAAAAAATAATTTTTTTTTTTCAAAAAAAAACAAAAAAAAAAAATTTTTTTTTCGAATTTCATTAAGAAAAATAAATGAATTTCATATTTGTGTTCAGCCATCTCAAATTAGCTAAGAAAAGGTTTTTTTTTTGTAATTAAGATATGACCAAAACTAAGAAATTTAAAAAATTTGGCCTTGGGCCTGTTCGGAAATGCATCACTGCGCTGCATCTGATGCGCAGCGCGTTCGGTTAAGCATCACTGCAAATGTCAGCTGTTTGAAAATACATAACAAATGCAGATGATGCGCAAACAAATCTAAAACACGCATCACAAAAATTGCTGATGCACATTGTGTTCAATAATATAACCAATATGGGCGGCAAGCAAGCTGATGCCAAGCTGATTTGCATGAGCATCACAAACAAATCATAGATGCGCATCAGATGCAGCGCAGTGATGCATTACCGAACAGGCCTCTTCATCTTAAGTTTTCTGAAATCTGACCTTTTATAAAAATAGTGGATATTTTGAGTGTAATAAGTAGAGATAAGCGATATTTCTGTACCTGTGATTTAATCACTGTTACTGAAAAATCACAGTTGTGACCAAATTTGTCAAGTAACAGGTACTTGCTCCTTTTGTTCCTTTTGTTTTTTGTAACATACAAAAATTTTTGATATTTCACTGTTTGTGTGGGTAATAACGTTTTTTGAATGCTATGGCGAATAATGTTGCTGTTCCTTTCATTCTCTCTTCTATCTTATTAGTATTTTTTAAGCCAAAGTTTATTTGTTCAAGTGTGTATGTATATGCAAGTAAACAGCTTTAAAAGCTCTTACAATTTGTTGTTGTTTCTATGCAAAGTACTTACAAAAGCTCGCAAATTGTACATATAGCTTGGACGAACTTGGTATAAGAGAACTAAAAACTGACAAACCGTGATCACAATCACAGTTTTAAGGAGCAGTGATTTTTAAATCACGTTCACTAATCACGATGTTTTTTAAAAATCTTGGGATCGCTCATCTCTAGTAATAAGTGACAACACCTACAACAAATTTTTAATGTTGCGTTATATGATATTTCACAAATTGATTGATTCGATCTCATTTTCAAAATCTTGATGCACGCGTTAGAGGGCCAAGAGTAGATCTCATTATTTTTTTTATTGTTTTTCTCGTGTATGTATCTGAGAATAAAATATTCTGACGCTCCACCATAGTGTTAACTAATACTAAAGTCTTTAAATAACACAATACATAATTTAAAAAAAAAAAAATATAATTTAAATTATAGAAAAAACAAAGAAACCTTTAACCGGCAAGAAACAAAATTGATAAAACAAAAAAATTATATAACACAAAAATTACATTAACACAAGAAGATAAAAAATAGGTTTGTTTGTTTATAAACATACATTGACATGCGCCTAAAAGTATGCAAGTTCATTTTTTATTCAAAACACAAAACAATAACCAAAAATAATATTATTTTGCTTCTTAAAAATATAATTTTTCTCTTATACTTTTTTTGTACACAAACAAGAAGGCCATCATTCATCATTTTTATGAAAAAAAAACAAGAAAAGTTCTTATAATTTTTAATGGTTTGAAATGTTTTTGTTGTTGTTTTTTTTGATATATAGAAAGAGCGAGAAAATTTAACATGCATACGGTGGGTCCCCAAGAAAAAAAATTTAAACTTTACACACACACAATCAACTTTTTCTGTTTCCAGTAAGAGATAAATTAATAAAAAATACAGCTATTTACAAAAACAATATAAATTGTCATTATCATTCAATCAAATATAATTTATATAGAATATATATTGTACGAATAGATATGTAGTATTATTTATTAATAGTTTAAGCCTAAAAAGATGCTTTATTTAGTACAATGTAGATAATATTTAATGGTATGGTTTGTAACTAAGCTAAACAAATTTTTGTTGTTGTTGTTTATATTTATAATCGAAAGTTTTTATTATATGGGTGTTATAAGTTAAAAAAAGAGGGCGGTGAGCTTTAGTGACATTATTTTTTGTAACAATACGTAGTTCTAGCTAGAACCCCTCTTTTTATTTTGAATTCAAAAATTCGTTTACCAAACATGCTTTCTGATAGAAAAAAACACACATACACACAAAAACCTTTTTTAAAATTATTATTAATTTTTTTTATGTTTTCGTTTTCAATAACCAAACTAAATTTACTGGTAATTTTTTCGTAAAATGTTTTTCGATAACAAAAAGCTATTATTATAAAATTGTATTTTAATGCAGTAATATTTAAGAGAAAAAAATTATTATTTGTTATTTTGTTGTTTTTTTTAGCATTTGAAAATGTGCTAAATATTAAGTTACATTGAAAAAAAGAACCCAAAAACATCTCTTTTTAAGACTACAAAACAAATATTAGTAATGCAAACTACAAACTAAAAAATAATGTTAGTAACGGAGAAAATGTAAAGTTTCTTTAAGTAAAAAAGGAAATAATTACAGAGTTTTATACAAATATACTTAAATTTAAAAAAAACTATTTATCCTGGACAAAAACCAAACTTTATTGGTTAAAAGTTACGTTTAACCGCATTTTTAGATATTTTTTTTTATCACAAATTTAACATATTTCTGCCTTCGATAAAAAGATGGTACAGCAGGTTCTGGTTAAATATCCCCTGCTTAAATAAGTTCCTCGTCTTAATGTGATGAAACTCCTGGCAACAAAAAAAATCTATAAAGGCGCCTCGCTCTAAAGCCTTTTCCGCTGAAATAAGGCAATTTTTAGAGACAATATTTTATATACCTAAGCAAATCATTCGGTTAAGTGCGTTAAATACAAATCTCATCTGGCAAGATGGTTTTTAAATAAAAATGTGACAACAATAATATAAAAAAAGTAAGCAAAAGGATGGAGATTTTGTAATTTTTTATATGGACTTGCCATACTTATGTCCAATTTTCAGGATAGTATTTAAATCTATATTATGTTAATTTTCATATAAGCTTAAATCGTATTTAAATACAGATTGATTTTTTTTAATTTTAGTTGAAAAGTCTTATTTAATTAATTTTTACCCAGTAAAAAATGTGCTCCAAAAGGAGCAGGTTTTATGTATGAATTCATTCCTCCAATCGCTTCAAACCTGCTGATGGGATGCCTGATTTTTGTATGGAGTATTCCCGGTTTGGAGGACTATTTTCTGCTGACAATAAGCGCTTCTTTTAAGATAATAAAAAAATGCAAATAAAGCACTCCTAAAGTGCTTTTTTAAGGGCTAACTATATTAACATATTCATAAATGTTTTGATTTTACTGGCTTAAATGCCCTTTTTAAGCATTTTCTTAAACCATAATAGATTTTTATAACATAAATTTTTTTTACTGGGTATGGTAGCACTACTAAATGCAAAAATATCCTAAAAAATTGTATTTATTTAAGAGGTGGCCTCAAAAAACAGCTGCATGTTATTGCTTTGCCTGTTGTTGTTGTATTGTTAAGATATTGAGGCCACCTTGACAAGCTATTACAATGGAAACTTAAGTTGAATTTAAATGTATCAAATCGGTGGATTAAGTTTCATTTAAGTGTTTAGTGAAGAAGAGAATTTTGTATTTAAATCGATTTTAGGCATAAATGTGTTTTCTTGCATATTATTGTATTCATTTTAAATGAAAAGTACCTTCATTATAAAGTTTATTCACATAATTAAGTTTATTTTATTGATATTTTGGTAATGCTCTCAATAAATCATTTGGGCTTTTATCTGAAATTTGTTTAAATTCATAATTAAATTCTCATGTGCACTTAAGCAGGGATTACTGTATATATTAAATATAACAAAAGTGATTAAGTGGTCATGTTCTTAAAACTAGATACAAAATTCAAGTGGTACATGTAAAATAAATTATGTACGCACTAGTGGTTTTTTTTCATATTTTGTGATTTGCAAGCACCAATTGCTAATTTCATGTACATAATTAATAATTTCGAGTTGCCAATATAAAAGTATTTGAATAATTGGCCAAACTTAATTACAATTACACGAAATTAATATTTGTTAGTTAGCAATAACATATAATATAATTTGCATCCGTGACAATAGTTTTCATTCATACGTAGTAATATAAATGTTCATAACTCGATTCAGGACTAGAAGTTTTAATAGATTCTCTAAGAACTTCGATTCATTAACATAGGGGACTTTGCAAGTGGACTACTCATTAAAAAAGTATATATAAATTAAATAAAACCAAACTTTTGAGCAGAAAATACCGTTTATTCGACATTCGAAAAATTGCACATATATAAAACGACGAAACACCTGATTTCAACCCGGTTAAAAACCCAAATCGATCATCCTAGTTTTTAAAGGCATTAGTTAATTGCATATGCAAATAACTCGCGCTGTGTGCAGACTTAGAACTCTACAGATAAAACGACTGAAGGGTATGGAAAAACAGCACAAAAACTATACGATGTTTTTCGAAAGCTTTAGTAAATTTAAGTTTTTTTTTAGAGTTTTACACACAATTCGATTATTTCATTTTAGAAAACTATATAAAATACTTTTTATTTTTAAGATTTTTGTCTTAAAAATATTAATGAATTTTAAAAGCTATTCCTTTTTTTTTGTCCCTAGAAAAACTTTACATTTGTCTCCATTTTATTTTGCATGTTTTGTTGTTCATTTAATTGTTTTGAATAGTTTATTTATTTAAGTTTTTTTTTTATTAATTCAATTACTTACGGCGCATATCCATGCAATGTGGTACCAGCTGCTGCTGCAGCATTAGCAGCAGCCGCAGCCATAGAGGCAGCTGTGGGTTGAGGTTGTTGTGCGTTCGAAAGACGTGCTGCATACGCTACAGCGGCGGCGGAAGAAGCAGCAGAAGGTGCTGTGGCCGATTGAGCAAGGTTTTGCAATTGTTGCTGGGCACTGGGTTGCATGGCGGCCGCAGCAGCAGCATTTGCCGCATTAGCCGACGACTGAGCATGGAGGGCTTGTTGCAAGCCCAAGTGCTGTTGGTGCTGTTGGTGTTGTTGATGGGCAGCAACGGCGGCGACCGCAGCTGCATGACGTTGATGCTGTTGTTGAGCGGCTACAGCAGCAGCTAAAGCTGGATTGAAAGGAGCACCGACTACACCGACATGTCCACGTTGTATGGCCACACCGCGCATAGCAGCAGCGGCTACAGCAGCTATTTTTTTTTTTTTGCAATTTTGTTATGTGTTTTAATTTCCGTTTCCGTTATAACCCATACATCATTGTTGTTGTGTGTGTATAGGTAAAAGTGTGAGGGAGAGTAAAGTGTTGGGTGTAGATATTTTGCATGACAAAATTTAAAATTGTTTTTATTAAAATTTATCGATTTTTTTTTGTACAACAACAAACAAAGACATCATCACAAAATTTCGTTCGAAACGTAAAATTTTCATTCATTCCACAATAATAAAAGTTTAAACACACATTTAGTTGGTTTTTTGTGATTTAATTATTTTGTTTTTTTTTTTTAATTTTGTTGTTCGTTGGTTAACATTTTTGTAGGCCACATTCGAAGTGAGTGTTTAAGTTTTGTAGGTGAGTGTCAGTTGTGTATTTATTTGTTGCAATTGTGTTGAGTTTTAGCAATTTTTTTTTTGTTTAAATTTTTGTTTATTTGCAAAAAAACAATGTCATAGAAATTCAAGATAAAAATGGAAAGAAAAGAAAAAAGAGAACATAAAATACATGCGGTTAGTTTTATATAGTATATTTTATTTTTTTTCAAATTTATATTATATCAAACTTCTAAAAATTTATACGGTAGATATTGAAAAATATAAAAAATTCCTAAAATCTAGACCATTTTTTTTAAATTACTAATGATTTTTTTAAAGAAATATTTACATGTAAAAAATTTCATACATTTTTATTTTCATTTTAACAAATGCATACTTAATTAAAAAAACACACACAGAAAGAAATTCCATTTAAAAACATAAACAAACCTTGTTTCAAATCAGAAAATAATAAAAAGAATATGATACGTTTCAAATAATAATAGCCCAGTAAAACTTTTTTGTAATTTATCCTTAAATAAGGCAACATGTTTGTTTTATAACAAATTTTTCTGGGTGTTTTCTTTTTATAAATTTTATAATTTGTAGTATGTATATTGTTTAAAGCCTATTGTCATTTAGGTTTTAAAAAATACAAAAATTTTTTAATTCTAACAATCACATTAATTTTGAATTTTTACATAATATTTCAAATTATAATAAATATTAACCACGATCATATACTAAAAAGGATGCTCAGATTATTTTAGATAAAATATTGTTGGACTTTTTATTACTATTTCTAAAATAAATAAAAACACAAAATATTTGCATACTTTTGGGACTTTTTAATGAATTAATAATAATGTTGTATATTTTTTCATTTTGTATAAATAATGTCGGTCAACATTTGTACATCGCATTTTTCAACTACTAGCGCAACAACGGAGGAGGGACACACAATGAAAACTTTAATGACAGATATTTAATCAAGACGAGACAATTTTATTTATTTAATTTTAGATTATTTTTTATACTTTGTATTTTATTTTTGCTGACACACAACACAGAAATTAAATTAAAACAAATAAAAAAAAAAACAAATTGATAGCTTTCAATTATTCCACGTGCGTTAAAAGTTGCCAACTTTAGGGACAAAGCTCATTAGAAAACATGTATATATCAACTTAGTTGACAGATGAAAAAAGCGACATATTGTTAAATCCTAGAAACATAAACTTTGGCGTATAAATATGTCCACGAAAGAGAGGAAGACGCTAACGAAGTATGTAGTGAATTTAAATTATGGTTTAGATATAAAATATTGCATACATTTCGGGGTTAATAAAAAATAAACAAACACTATTTGTTAACCTAATCGATAAAAATTGTTTCTTATCACTAGAACTTTAATAATTTAAGGGAAAAAGTTTCTGTTTTAATAAGATTTTAAATAAAAAATAAAATTTTATAATAAAATAATGCAATTATTAAAAATGTTTTCTATCTAGGGGTAATGTTTGTACCATAAGGAATAAACTTAACTTAAAAAAATATATGAAAATATATTTTAGTTAATTTAACGAAATATTTGTATAAGTCCATTAAAAATCGATAAATAATATAAAAGATTTCCTTATTTGTTGTTTAAAAGATTAAATAAGAAAAGTTGATATTTTACATTTGCCTTTAATATTTTAAAATGCAATCGGGCAGGGTAGTTATACATTTCTGTGAATAACTGAGCTCTAAGATGGGTCATTGGCTCTGGATATTACTATGATATAGATGAACGACGACTGCACATGGAACATATAACCAATTTTCCTCAGTTTATTAAGAACAAAATTGAAACAAATCATGAAATTTGTATATGATATTGAAAGGTACTCTTAAAAAATTACCGAATATTTAAAAATCCAGCCAAGATTATTAATAAATCTTTATTATTAACAGTTTCACCAGAAGTTTTTGAATATTAGAATTTTTGTCTTGAACTTCTTCAAAACACTGTAGCTTTTTGAAGGGCTTGTCCTGACTTAACCTTAAAGGGGTCAATGCACGGTCAAACAATGCTCATCAAGCGCAATGGTAGTGTTAGTGAAAATGTGTCTGTATGTGTCACACCGGCGATGCTGTATGGAAAATCAAAAATTAAGATATGACGGCGAATATTACGTAAAGCACACGTACACGAGTGAATTCGCCTGCATGACAAGAATTTTGACCGTGTACCCCTTAACGAAGTTTCGCGTAACCCTTAAGCAGCTATTCAATATTAAGACTTAAATACTCATAAATAACTAAATTCAGTTAACTTTTTTTTAAACTTTTAAAACCAATACAATATTAAATACACTAATTAAAAAATTAAACCCAATCTCATGCCCAATTGTTTCCTTAATTATAAGTTTTTATCGAATTTAATTAAAACCACAATCATTTTAAAATTCAATTAAAATTATTTAAATTACTAACATTTATAATAATAAAGTGGAGATTTATATGTAATTAAAAAAAACTGACATTTAATAACAATATTTGCAAATAACATATATTTTCCATTAATGACAAAAATAACTTTAAATAGTCAACTAGTAATAATACAATATATTTAAACGATTTTTCAAATGCCATTAAATAAAAATTAATTTGTAGTTAAACGAGAAAAAAGAAAAAAGGGGACAACAAAAATGCATAAACTACAATACAAAATTACAAACGGAAACGCCTGCATGTATGCTACAAACTCTTTAAATATACTCTCATGTATCTTAATATGCATGCATGGCTGTTTTTATGTGCGTTAGTTACACTTTATTTAGTAAAACTAATTAATTATAAATTTATTAAAAATTATTTTTGGGAATGAAATATTTTATTAATTAGTTCATTTATTAATGATGTGCTAATAATCCCAATTTTTTAAATGAAAACACTGAAATTTATTGTTGTGGGAAAGCTAGTTCCTATGCGCATTTCGCTGGTTGCTTAGGCCAGCTCGTCAGGAAACTTTTTCCAAATACTTTAGAAAAGCTAAAAATATTATACAAGTAAGACCATAAAGTGAATAAGAATTTTAAAACACTCTGGTCCTAAATGTAACAATATCAAAGCTTCAACAAATAATTTTTGATAATTAATTTGCATGTGCCCGGCAAATAAAAAACTGAAATGGCAAGCTGCTTTATTTAAGTAACTTGTTTTTTTTAATTTTTGTTTTTTCTTTCTATCCTCTTACAACTACAATTTGTGTTGGAAAAAACCCAGCCAATTGTAGGGGAATGTAAGAAAGAAAAAATTGACGGTTTATTGTTGTGACTTTGTTGAAGCTTTGATATTGTTACATTTAGGACCAGAGTGTTTTAAAATTCTTATTCACTTTATGGTCTTACTTGTATAATATTTTTAGCTTTTCTAAAGTATTTGGAAAAAGTTTCCTGACGAGCTGGCCTAAGCAACCAGCGAAATGCGCATAGGAACTAGCTTTCCCACAACAATAAATTTCAGTGTTTTCATTTAAAAAATTGGGATTATTAGCACATCATTAATAAATGAACTAATTAATAAAATATTTCATTCCCAAAAATAATTTTTGATAATTAATTTGCATGTGCCCGGCAAATAAAAAACTGAAATGGCAAGCTGCTTTATTTAAGTAACTTGTTTTTTTTAATTTTTGTTTTTTCTTTCTATCCTCTTACAACTACAATTTGTGTTGGAAAAAACCCAGCCAATTGTAGGGGAATGTAAGAAAGAAAAAATTGACGGTTTATTGTTGTGACTTTGTTGAAGCTTTGATATTGTTACATTTAGGACCAGAGTGTTTTAAAATTCTTATTCACTTTATGGTCTTACTTGTATAATATTTTTAGCTTTTCTAAAGTATTTGGAAAAAGTTTCCTGACGAGCTGGCCTAAGCAACCAGCGAAATGCGCATAGGAACTAGCTTTCCCACAACAATAAATTTCAGTGTTTTCATTTAAAAAATTGGGATTATTAGCACATCATTAATAAATGAACTAATTAATAAAATTTATTTTATATTTTCCTAAAATACCCACAATATTATTAATATTTTTTTTACACAATTTTTTTATATTTTTTTGTTTGTAAATTATGTTTAATTTATGATGGAATTTATTTTTATTTATGAAATGGTGTTTTTTACATTTTTGTTTTTCGCAAATCATTTTTTTTTATAAATAAATGATTCTTTAAAAGGTACTATCGGGTGTTTTTTGAGTGGCAAATAACTTATAATTGGCAACACTTTCTTCGATGACTGCTTATTTGACATTTTTTGCTCGTAAATCATCAAACACTCATAGCGTATTCTTCTTTTCGAAATAATATTCTACTACGCATGATGTCACAAAAGATAAAAATGGATGCAATTCATGCTTCAAGAACAAAGTACTACAGTCTTTTTCTCATAATTTTGTTCAGTTTAAAAGGACAGTTTTGGTTAAATTGATATGCCAATATATAGAATTGCAGAAATTGGAGCAATACTCAAGTCATTGTCAAAACATCCTTACATCTCTAAAAACTCAATGTTTGGTAAGATTAATGGTTGACGTTCCGTCAACACGAAGCTGAGCGATGTGGTTCCAAAAGGAAGGAGTTATATGTCACATAGCGCACACCAAAAAAAATTTACTGAAAACAACTTTTGATTAACGAATAATCACGTAATGGTCTCGTTAGTGAGTTACCAAGATCGTGTAATTTGTTACCATTGTATTATTTTCTGTGGGTTTCGGGATAAAGTCACTCGTCAACACCGGTAAACTATAGACAGTTGTGGAAAAGATTTACCTGAGCACCTACCATATGGCTTTATTCCAAGGTGGATCCCAGCCACATTTGTGACAAATAATGCGTTTACCAAACGCCCCCGTGTGTGAGAGGCAGCATCACACCCAGGTAGGAATTTAGTGTAGTTATAGTCCGGCTTGATTATACACCCGCCATTTTCTAAGAAGCTGGGGGTTTATAACCTCCGAAGCTTTTGGCAGATGACAGTAGCTTCAGATGAATAGCAATAGCACTTAGGGAATTTCCGTCCTCAGGCCGAACTTTCCCACAAGTGGTGAAAAATCAACCCTTTAGTGGGATTTTGGGATTTCCCTTTTCTCGACTTTGGGTAGTAAGCCACAACTACCACGTGATTCTCGAAAGTATCCTATGAGCGGACAGGCAAAACTTCCGCATAGACAATCTCTCTGAAGGTCAGAAAACATTTTCCTAGAGAAGCATACTAACGGAGACCACAACTAATAGTCAGTCCGGTGCCGTGTCACCAAGGGCTACTGACTCCCGTGGCACCAGATAGTATCTCTGGTCAGCCGTGATCGCAAGAAATCGTGAAGATCCCCTGCGATCTATCAATTTGGGATTTTTGCCTAATCCCAGGTATTGGCTGCACCTGATTATACACCGGAGGAAGTAACACCAAAAGGTGAAATATTCAGCCTTATTACGGTTGTCGTTGTCGTCAACGACAGTGTCGTTTTTTGTAGAAGATTTAAGAACCCCGGGTGAGTGTTGCTTTAATCTATTACAAAAAACAACACAGTCGCTGACGACAACGGCAACTGTAATAAGGCTGATTCATTAGATGTTTCCGGGGGCGGTAAACCCAAGAAAATTTAACACCTTGAAATTCTGCAAAGAGTGTCTAAAACGTAGAGTTCCAGATAGCGGCATGCATTCGCCAGCCGTGGCGGCCACACGGCCCAAGTCTTATTTAAACATTAATGACATCAAAGTATCTATCCACTTAGCAAGTTTATTTGATATTAAAAACTCTAAAAAAAAACACCCTGTTCGAAAAAAAAATTATAACATTTTCAATACTAATTGTAACTAATAAATTAAACATTTAAAAACTAATCAGTGAAAAAGTAAATGTTTGTCGCATTATTTACAATGAATAACTAATTATGTAATTTGTTGTTTTTAAATAATTATTGTGGTTTAATAAAATTTCATTAAATATGAAACAAAAAACTTTTTTTGTGAAATAAATTAATCAATTTTTTATTCGTAATATTGATCAAAAGGATTGAAAGAAAGTTATTATAGTATAATTGTTTTTGGATATTTTTTTATTTAATTTAAAAAGCGCTAGTTTTTGAGTTAACAATTAAACGAAAAACCATAATAAATTTAATGTTTGATAATGTAAACATTATTTAAATTAATATAAAGCCCTTTTCTTTGTTTACATATGCCCTGAATCAATATTTGCTTTTTCGGATTCATGTATTTATGACTGCACTTATTAGTTAAATTTATCCCCGTTCATTATCATTTAATCATAATTTGTTTTGTCATTTACAAAATTACAGAATATTAATTATTAAGGTTATCATTATTTTATAATGACCCAGGATTTTTTTTAGCATAAAAGGACAGGATAATACAAAACACAGTTAAAAAAGTCATGATGGTTTATGTCGTTTTTCATTTATGACCAAACAATGGACTTTGGATCATATAGAGTAAACAGTGGGTGGCAAAAAAGAAAACGTCAATTCTATAAAGACACATTTTTTTCTCTTAATTTGAAACTAAATGGTTGAAAATTTGGGAAACTTTTGCGAAGATTTTTGTACATACACCTAAAGAAAAAACATTTTTTAATATGGTCACTTTGCAACATAACTATTTTTAAAGAAAATTTCAAACATATTATGTATAATTTAACCATATTGTTTCACCGACAACCATATTATGCTTAAATTAGTCCTTCGTCAAGAAGCCACAACCATATTATGGTTGCTTCCGAACATGTTATGGTTAATAATAACTAAAATATGTTAAATACTTATAATAGCATGATTGTTTTTCAACCATAGCATGTTGCTCTTGGAAAAGAGAAAAATACTATTGTTAATTAAAAACCAAATTATTGCCATATTTAATCATAACATGTTTAGAGGCAACTATAATATGTTTGTAGCTTCTTGATGGACGACTTCTTTAAACATAACATGGTTGTAGGCGCCAATAATATGGTTAAATTAAGCATAATATGATTAAAATTTTCTTTAAACAGTTTTGTTGGAGAGTGACCATATTAAAACAGCTTTTTTCCCCTGCGAGTAGGTGGCAGGACCATGTACTATCTGACCTTTACTGCGATGCAGCTTCTGTTATATATTTACCTACGAAATCTACCTGGCAATTTTACAATTTCTTTTTCCGAAATGAGATAAGGCCAACACGGCAGGTGCTCATGCGAATCTGTTTCCGGAAGTTTTTCATAATAACAATTGTTGCCCTGAATGTTATCTAAAGATGTAGCAATTGGTGCTTTCACAAAATATGTGCATTTACACCGAAAAATGTTGCCCCAATTCACACCTTTATCAAAAATATAATGAGTTTTAATTAAAAATGTAATCAAGTGAATTAAACGTTTAATAAAGTGAATAAAAAGTTTAATTTATACTATTAATTTTCACCAGGAACCAAATTAATAGTAACAATTAGACGCTTAATTCACTAGATTAAACGCTTAATTCAGTTGATTAGATTTTTAATTAAAATTGATTTTATTTTTTCTAAATGCTTTAATTGGGCCAATATTTTTTTCCGTGTACAATTAATAAATAAAAATATAATAAAATGCAAAATACTTCAGGCAACAGGTTTACAAAATACATTTTCGGAATGTATGAAAAATACAAATACAAAATACTTATTTGTATGTATTTCAAATACATGTATTTGAAATACTACATGTATTTGCAATACTGACCAACACTGATGAAAGGACACAATCCTACTTCCGCATAATCCATAACCGTCATTATATCTTTATTGAACTGTTTAAAGATTCGTTCGCATAGAAATAGTAGAAAAGGCTGGATTAATTCTGGATTCACAATGGTAGCAGCAATTTCATTTCCATTCTATCTGATTTTCCATATATTTTGCTTTAATTTTTTGAACAAAAATGTAACTAAAGTTTTTTTTTAAAAAGTTGAATCTACCTCTTCTTCAGCAACATTTTGTATGAAATTATAAATTACATTTAATATAATTTTATTTAGTTTTGAATGAAAATTTTAACAAAATCTTTTAAAAAATAATAGTATATACGAAATATTGTTCTGAGAAAAATTTGAGAAAATTGTTTTCTTAATTGAAAATGTGTGTGGCTGTGAAAAAATCCTTGCTTTATTGTAAACATCAAGTGAAAATGTTGCTGCCATTGTTAACGCAGATAAACTGTAAAAAGAGCAGATTGTATCTGGAATATTTAACAATTACACTCGGAACGGTTTATTCAATGGGGTTCCCCACTTTATACGATAACATTAGTCTAATTATGATAGAAGAATACCAAGAAGATGTTAAAAATGTCAGTTAACACAACACATGTTACAAAACCAAAGGTGTTTTGTTTTAGGTTTTAAATCAAAATTATTGCTTTAGATCTAATTAACAATGGTTGGTTCAGCAAAGATATCGATCCGCGATTTTACGCCTTTAGACAATTTTTAACTGCTTACGTATATTTTCATAATGAACCTAAAGCTGATAGTAATCCAGACGAAGGATAAGTCTTTGGGCCCGTATAAGCGGTTACAGGGTTCCTTTTTTTAACAAATACATGTCTGCTTTCTTTTTGCCACTCACTGTATAAATTTACATACAGGCGCTTATATTATGTATGTATATGTGTATATGAAAATATGTATGCTAATGAATAAAGTATTCAATTTAGACACACAATTTCCAGGAAAATTTGCCAGAAAAATACAAAAGGATATTAAAAAACACACAAACAGACGTAAGTACATGCATTAAATTAAATATGTTTTTATAAATATAAAAATAATTCGACATTAGAGAAAAAACTAAGTATGTATCTTTAAAATAGACATTTAAAAAAAAAATTAAATTGGCTTAAAACAGACAACATATTATTTAAAACAATTTCTTAAAATTAAACTAAGCCTAAAAACATGCTTTTAAATTAAAAATACAACTTTTTTAAATTTAAAATTTAATTTAAAAAAAAAAAAAAAAAATAGATTGAAAGAAACTAAAATTACTTAAAAGGAAAATAGAAAAGATATAAAAAAATGTTTAGCCAAAAAGGCATAGAGAAACGACTAGAGTAGAAACTCTGTCAAAACAAAAATCTCTCTCACAAAATTCCGGACATGTAAAGATGCATCAACAAAGCAAACACATTTCTTACTAACACAATCATAGAGGTAGATTTTTTTTGACAGCTGAGGTAGGTTTTGTTTCTCTTTTTTCTGTTCTAGTCGTCTTCTATGACAGGGGGTTTAGACAAAATACTGGGTTAAGGTCAAAAATGCTAAGAGTTTTCTCGATTTTTCAATAAGAAATTTTTAAATTTTTTTAATATGCATTTGTTACTTTCATAATACTGATAATAAAAAAATACCTGAAATATTATTTTAATATAAAATACTTGCACATTACATAATATGTATATTGCTATATAGATTTTAAATAATTTTGTTATGATAATGTATAATTATGTTAAGATAATGTATAAAAATAGTAATCAGTTCACATCATTAATAAATAAAAAATTAAGTTAATAAACTATTCTAGAAATTTAATATTTCCATCCATCATTATCACATCTCATTTCGTTTCGTAATCAGTTGAATAATAAAAAAGGACATTTCCAAAATCAAAATCACATACACATTTTCTTTTAAAAATTCCAATTAAGTTTTATAATTTCTTTAAAATGCACATACATTTAATCATATCTATTTAACTTTTAACATTTTTCGAGTGTATATAGGGAGAATTTGCATTTTATGAATTTTTTTCTATTAGTTTTGTTTAACGAATTGTGCTTTTAAGCGTCAAATCATGATTATCCTTTAACAAAGGATTAAAGAGTATTTAAATACCTCCTTCTTTGCGCTGCTGGTCGTGGTGCTAAAACAATGGGGGCTGGTGCTGGTACTAAGGGAGTAGCGGTGGCTGCTGCCGCCCCGGCTGGTACTGGCGTTATCGGTGCTGCACCAATAGGTGCCCCCAAAAACGGCCATGTAGCCACAGGCAGTCGATAACCTTAATAATTATAATTATTTTTTTCGTGTTTAATAATGATCTTTTTTAATGTGTATTTTAGGAAATGATAACAGTAATTATATACATAGTACGTTTTGGATTTTCATTATTATTGTCTGTTTGTGATAAAATTTAAAATTCAAATGCCAAAGTTTAGAATAAATAAGGGAAATAAGTCAAACCAAAGTTATTTAATAAGCAAACATAGAAGGAGTTTAAACTAATTAAAAACAAAATAATGTTAAAGGGGGAAAATACAAAAACGTTCTCTACAATCTTTAAAACAATAAAAAATATAACAAAAAAAGGAAATTAATAACGTTAATAGGAATAATCAGTCTATGACCTTATATTGGCGCTTTCACAGAATTGTCCCGCTACGCCACCAAGCAATTAAACGTGCATTTAAGGCCTATGTTGTTCTAATGAGCTTTATAACAAAAAACAAAAATATTAAATAATATATAAATTATTCTTTGAGAAACAATTAAAAAAGAATGGTGGCGTAACGTGACAAAAAGTAGACTTTCCTGTGGAAATACCCATATAATCGTATGATATCCTACACCAAAACTAAATAAAAATAAGACTAATGGTCAAACTATACTAATATTTTAGCTTTTATAAAAGAAATTTGAAATTTGCCAGTGGAAGAGAAGAATTACAGAAGAGGAAGAAGCAGTAGGATTCCTTATTTTCTGGATTGCTGAATTTTGTTTCTTATTCCTGGAAATTTTTTACTTTAAAAAAGTATACAAAATATAATCAATCCATGATAAAACAATAAAATTAGCAAAGAAAACATTTTTGAATTATTTGGAATATCTTTTAAGCACTAGAAAGATGTCGTTTAGCTTCGCTTTTTCTTCACAATCCTTGGCACCGTCAAATCTCCTTGCCAATTTTCTTCGTTTATTTCTTTTGACATCGAAAAATTCGCAGGTCGCTAACGTTAGAAGGCAATTCTTGAAATATTCCGGCAATTTAACAGTATTTTCTCGGTGAACTTTTTCCCGAATATGAACCCTGGTTGATACATTTATTCTTAAGACATTTTTCTGCATGTAAACAGATTTTTAAAAGTATACCTTATTTAGGAGCTACGATCCCAAAATTGATCTATTCAACATTTATAAAAACCTTAGTCCCGTTTTCACAACTTACCGATAACGGGCTTTTAATCAGTAAAAGTGATTTTGGAAGTGGGTCTTATAAGCAGGGGTGTGGAGTCGTAGCTTAGGTTTTTGCAACGGAATTGGAGCCGAAGTACCCATAAAAAATCCGACTCCAAAATTTTTCGGCATAAAAAATTTAAAAAAATTTTCTAATATTTTCCAAAATAAAAATTCTTTGGAATTGGCGATGCAATATTTAAAATATCGATTTGAAATTTTTTCAGAATAAATTTGTTGCTATATTTAACCATTTAAAAGGTTCTGCATTAAAAAAAAGAGTTTAAAATCAAATAAGGACCAGTCTCATATACATTTATCATCAATGTAAGAGTAGGAGTCGGACTTAAACAATTTCAGCGGTTGGAGTCGGAGTTAGAACTCCACAGCCCTGCTTATAACCCAAATTTCACTGATCTTAACAAAATATTAAATAAATCCAGCCTTAAGCCTAGTACTCTGTTCAAATTTGTGAAAAATGTTGAGCAACATCTATTATTTCATAAGAAAAATTTTACATGTATCCATGCTATTTATCTCCCGAGTTTGGACAATTTGACGTATTTAATCTTTTAAAGTATGCGAAATTCACCCTTATCGTGGTTGGCGTATTTAAAATACGCCTGCGACTGTTTGGTAATAGATTAAGGAGAAAGTTAACTTATTTATCAAACAGTCGCAGGCGTATTCTGAACTCGATAATTGTATGTTTTGCTTATGCAAACAAAATCCATAAGTTTTCTATTAAAAAGTATTCTTTTTAATAAAAAAATTAAATAAAAATTTTAGTTATTATGGATGAAAAACTGTTACCTGTTGTGTTATTAACATTTTTTTTCTTTTTCATTTAATAATAAGTCTAAACTTTTTTCATTTGCTTTCACGAGAAATAAGGCAGCTTATATTATTTCGCAGTTGTAAAAAAATGCTGGCAGAAACATTTCGTAACTTTTTCATAAAATGAAAAGACTACAACTCTATTAACATAAATTCATAGAAATTCCTCACAAGTTTTTTTTAGAACAAGAACAAGTTTTTAACAGAACTTATCTGTTAGCATTTCACGTGAAATGTTGAACAGAGTACCAGGCTTTAAAGTGTACCACTCCGCATCATTATATTTATTGGATTAGGGCTGTCAAAGCTAATCCAAGATCTTAAAATCTGAGGGAATAACGTCCTTGTATTGAAGGTTGGTTAAGGTGGCTGCCCCTAAAGAAACAAACAAGCAATAAAGTTAAGTTGACAAAACCCACACCACCCAATAGGACATTAATACAAAAATCAAAAACTAAGCATTAGTCAATTAAAGTTTATATATCCAACATGTCATGTTTAAGAATTTGATCAGTGGTGCGATTCACTAACTTTTAACGATCCGACAATCGTAATTTTTGTCGACATATCGCTGGCAGTAACGATAGTGTGATTCTGTATATTATTTTTAACGATTGTAAACAGCTGTTGTTTCTGTTACATCTCTGTCTACAAAATGTTAAAATAAACGAAAAGCACAAAAGAGAATAGAGAAAAAACAAATAAAATTGTGCTTAATTTACAGTTTTTATATTTTATTTTGTGAATTTAACATTTAGAATTGTGTTTTTGTTCATAATTTGCTTTGTTTGTACATTTTGAATTTAGAATTTAGTTTTTTTTTCATACATATGCATACATATGTATGTATGTATGTAAGAAGTCGGACCTCAGCCACTTTAAACATAAAATACACTTTATCGATTAAATAAACACAACGTAAATTATTGTCGTTAAAATAACGAAACAAAAACACAGTAACAGCTGACTTTTATCGACAGCGAATATAGTTAAAAATGTTACTGAATAGCAAATTCGATTAATTTTCGTTATATTTATTTTAACGGTACGATTATCGTAAAAGAAGTAAGTGAATCGCACTACAGGTTACCTAAACTGATTGTCTATACTTTCGATATGTCGTCCGGCAAATATATGCTTGCCTTTAGGTCTAACGCACCTCGAGTGAAGTGCAGGACATTCTTTAGTATGTACATGGCATCTGAAACAATTTCTATTAAACTTTATACCCAGCCTACTCGCATGTTCTCCGATGGCCCAGAGCCCGGTTAATACCGATATCAGTTTTAAAATCTCATTTATGCTGTAGTTCAGTTATTGTTAGGAACGGTTCACTTCAAACATGGGCCAAGGTTAGATAGCTATATATTGAACTCATAAGCAAGGAGTCCGTACAATCATGTATTTAAACAGACATCTGTGTAAAGGCGTCTGTACACATTAATAGGCAGATTGTGTTCTCTCGTTGTTCAGAGTCCTTTGGGGCTAAGATAGAGGTGTTTAAGACTTACGTGAATAGTTTGAACACCTCTGCGTAGTTAGGGAATGGCTTTTGGATGTTTTTGTGTTCGATGTAAGATAGGTTAATAGTTAGTAGGATCCTAGACAAGGCGTCTCCACAATCATGTTTTCAAATTGACATATGAATGTGTGTTAGAGTATTTAGACGTTAATAGGAACAATGTCTCCACTTTTTGTCAAGAGCACCTTTGGGTTTGGTCGTAATGTCTATAAAAAGATAGACGAGGGTCGGGTTGAACCAATTTGATCGAAAAATGTAGCTTGACTACAGAGCAAATAAAAGACATTGAAGGCCATCTAATATTCAAAAATGTTCATCTAATAAGACAATATTATAAAAATCTAAGTCTAGCCAAGATTAATTTATATTTTAAAGTCTAGCACTGGATTTTCACTTTTTGTAAAAAACAAAAAACAGTTTCGGATAAATAAAACTAAAACTATGCAAATAAAGTTAGTGTAGTTAACAAAATAACAAAAAAAGTAACGGAAAATATTAATAATTCTTCTGTAATATTTGTTATTGCAATGCATTTAAACAAAGTTTTGAACTTTTTTTTCAATTAATATTTATATTAAAATAAATTATACAAACATTATACGCGTTAATATGATGGTTTCAATTATTTATTTGAATTTGTTTACTTGTTGTTGTTTAAATCTATTAAACTGTTAATACAACAAAAACACATACCGTGCAATTAACATTTGTTTTACTTTTTTTTAATATTCTGGTTATTTACTTTTTGATGAGTAGGAAAAATTAAAATTGTAAAATCTCATTAAAAAGGGTTTAAATAAAAAAGATCAAAATTTATTTTGCTCTTTCTATAGATATGTGAAGATATATATACATATATATATATATATATATATATATATATATATATATATATTTAATATTAACAACCACTGAACCAAACATTAAACAATTATAACTGTAAATACTCATGAACTAGTTTATAATTTGACATTTCATTTAAATTAAATTATTTTAAATTTTATTTGGTTAAAAAAAATCAAAGGCAGTCAGTTACACGACTTTAGTATTTTATGATCAATTGACACTAAATAATGACTTTATGTTAATTAAAAAGGTTTTTTAAATATATAATTTTTTCCACAAAAAAAGGTAAATAAAATTAAGGTGTTTAAAACTCTGAAATAAACTTTAAAACAATATTGAAGCATAGCAAGAGAAAAAAACAAAAGATTTACCAAATTTACAAAATATCTGGAAGTAATTAATATCCTTTTAAAGTTTTTCATTAAAATTTTACTTTTATTAGTAAGTAGCTTCCTTTTAAACAAAACTGGAAAATCTTTTACCCATATTTTTATGCTATATATTTCTTTTGTTATTTTATTTTCCAAGCTATTTTCAGGTAATTTAATAATAAATATAAACTTTTTTTTACAAACTATTGATTGCAACAATAAAATTATTAAAACAAATTTTAAATAAACAGGGACCTACCACAAATACTCAAATTATTTAAACTATAATGCCAAAAAAAAAAAATTAAAATTTATATAATAAAGAAAAAAGTATAACATACAATTAGGAGGAGTTCAAAAGCAAGAAATTTTAACGTTTAAAGAAAATATTAATAAAAAAAAAATTATAAATGAGAACGGGTTAACGGAACCCGTTGGTAGAAAATTATAGAAACAGAAAACTTCAAAAAAATTTCAAGTTTTTAAAGAAATAAAAAAAAAATATTACACGTGTTTCAGTCTGGATACACCCTATGAAATTTTTCTTTCTGAGTTAAATTTGGAGGGGGAAGAGAACATGCTATTCTTCTACATACTCTCACCAATAATTTCTGACTTTCTGAAAGAAATCTTTCATAGTGTGAATCCAGACTTATGAAACTTATTTTCTTAAGAGGGTTATTGCTAAATTTCTTAGGCTATATCATTATAATTCTTAATTAAATATCTTATACTATATTAATATATTTACTCTTATCTTTCAATTTAAGATATAATATCTGCCGTATTCATAAAAAGTAAAATAAGTTTGAAATGTGTTTTAAAGCCAAATTTTCATACAATTTTTTTTTAAATTCCATTAAAATCCATTATAAATTTTTATGAATACGGCAGTATATATTAAGCAATTTACAAAGTTATTTTCTCTAGTGTAAAGTGGCCGAGGTCTTAAGCATACTTTTGGGGATTTTTTCCAAAAATTTTAATATTTTTAAAAATTTCTAAGTACCAGTTTCTGACTTTGTATTTAAATATTATGTATCTTTAAGTTCTAAGTAAGCGCGAATTTAAATTTGTCAGCGCTTTTTCTTTAAATGATACTTAAATAAAAATTTAAAAGTCAACATTTCTTATTTAAAGTCTATTAAAGTTTCCATGGTGTATTTACTTGACAAGGTGGCCTTAATATTACAACAATACATAAAGAAGAGAAACAAACAGCTGCTTCTTTAAGGCCAACTTGTGAATAAATACGTCTTACATGTTTATTTATTTTGAGTAAACAGCTGTTTTATGAAAAACTATTGATAATTTTTTGATATTTGGTAGTGTTTCCATACTTTTTATATTATAAAATTAGATTAATCAAATAGCACTAAAAGACTTACCCCCATATTCATAAAACATAATTTTGATTAATAAAAGGTTTATTAAACCAATTTTCATACAAAATTCGTTTCATAAACCTGCTATAAACATAAAATATTTTTTATGAATATGGGGGTTAAATTATTTAATTAAATTAAATTTGTGTTTAAAAACCCAAATTTAAATAAAAATTACTTAAATACGTATTTAAATAAGAAGTAAACTATTTGCCATTAGAGTAAGTCAACAAATTTACCACTCCCGTGGTACTAGATAGGAAATCTGGCCAGCCGCGATCGCAAGGGATCGTGAAGATCTCTTGAGATCTGTGAATTTGGGATTTTTCCCGAATACCAGGTATTGGCTGCAACTGATTATGCCCCGGAGGATTTAACACCAAAAGGTAAAATATTCTCTAGGGCGGGTTAAACAATGGACAGACCGACCGCATTGGCACATTTATAGTTAAGAAATATCTGGTCCTCCTAGCTGGTTTTTTCTGCGCGCTATAATGCCCATTATTTTGGAAAGAAAATAGTAGTTATAGTTAACTAGGCCATTTGGTTAATTTTCACTTCAAGTATTTTACTAAGTTTACTTAAGGCGGAAGTTAAAAACTTAAGTTAATAAATGATTCTAAGAATACGACAAAAAGTAAAGGCTTATGGTAAAAATGAGATATTTATAAGCAAAAATTATAGGCAGTCTGGTTTTTTGATTATATTTCAGCCAACTGACTGAATTTTAATAGCAAACTATTCCGGACTATAGGTGATATAAATATATATGTATGTATATGTGTATAACAAAAACCATCCCCATAATAACTTGGGTCTTCGGAAGACCAATTTAAACATAAGCATACATTTGTAACAACTTTGCTACACATAAAGAGCTTTATAGAGTCAAAGATCAATATGGAAGAAATTACAAACGAGTTGACAAACGTATATATACACTTATCACCATTGGTGTAGGGTGTTAACAATATCTATTTCTTTACGAAAGTAAAGTGTGGCTTCGATCATTTCGTCCAATATTTGATGAAAGCAAACGTATCTTAAGAATATGTTTCCAAATAAAAGAGCACCTTTTATGTGGAATTTCTATACTTAATAATATTAACCCATTTTTCGCCGATCGGTTATTATATTCACCAGCACTCATACTCTTTTTTTTGTTACAAGGTTTTTCTTCCTGTCAGATACTTAAAATCTTATTTCGATATTATATTGTCAGTTTACTTGGTGCGGCGAAAAATTGGTTAAAAAATAATACTTAATTTATAATAATTGTATTTTTTTTATGGTATTTATTAATGTATAATATTAAAATATTTAAATTTGCTAAAAACTGGAATAATAATTTTTATAAACTTTTTTTTTCAGATATGAAACTAATAAATGTAAATATTTCATTAACAAAAATCACAATTATTTAAACAAATAAAAACTTTAAGCAGACATTTTTGTAAAAGCTTTTTAATGTTAAATAAAACTTAAAATAATTTTTAAAATATAATTTATGCCAAATAGCAAAATTGAATGACATCAACATATTTTGCTAACAAATGCAAACAAAACTTACCTTCAGGCCATTGCACACAAACTGCCAAATTAAAGTATGTATAACAGTTGTATAAGAGTTGTTCGAAAAAAGTAGTTTATGGGTTGTTGGTTGGTTGAATGGTTTTCATCGGGTATAGAATAGTAAATAAGATGTAAATGATGATTTAAAAACATTGCGATTGAGAGCAAGTAAATTGGGCATTGACAACAGGCATCGATCGATTCAGACGCGTTTTTAAAAGCACGATAGCAGTAGTAGAGTGATCATAAAAAAAAATAAGAAAACAAATATTTATTATAAAATATAAGAGCAATAATTTTATTAAATAAAACAAAACAATTTAAGAAAATTAGGATACACAAATAGTACACGCAAAGAAAAAAATTTAGTTCTATATGGTTGCAACACATTTGGTTACTGCGATCATATCATGATCTTACCATACTAAGAACCATATTTATCTTTGAGTATATGTTTAACTGAGGCAAGTCGTAATAGGCTTTGTTCATTAATAATTTAGAAGTTTTTTTATATGGTTCTAATTCAGCTTCTTGTCTGCTTGCCACAGTTATTTGCGTATTTTAAAATAATAAATCAATATAAATTTTAAAATTGCTAGATTTAAACAATTATTTAGTTAAATTTATTACTATTTTAGTACAGTTACACATTCATGCTGTGATTAACATTTTTGTTATAAAAGATAACATGCGACTTAATTTTGCACAAGACATTTAAACATATTTTGTTTAATATATAGTTTTTCTTATTATCTAAGATAAGTTAGACAATAATAACCAAATTTTCCAAAAAAGTCTATATGCTATATTCGGCTGTGCCGAATCTTTGATACCCTTCTCCATTTCTTTATTTACTTAATTCGCCAATGAAACTACTATTACTTACTGGCTAATTTGCTTAACCCCCCCGTTGCCACATGCAAGTGCAAGTGAAAAAGTGGGCTTTATGGGTCCCCTATCGTAAATAATAAACTGAAAATAATTTGTAATTCAAGACGTCATATGCTAAAAAATTTAAAAATCCTCGTCTTGACTCACAAATTATTTGTTGTATACATAACCCACTCGCGGCCCAAAAAGCGACCAGAAGTACCTTAAAGGAAAAGACCTAAGCTTTCTTTTGAGCAAAAAAAAAAAAAAAAAAAAAAAAAAAAAAAAAAAAAAAAAAAAAATAAGTTTTAATTAAAAAAAAAAAAAAAAAAAAAATTTAAAAAATTTAAAAAAAAAACAAAAAAAATATTTTTCGAAAGCTTGAAATTTTGCTAACACCAATAAAAAAAGTTACATGGATGAGAAAGAACACCGGTTTGGCCAAAATGTCAAATTTTGACCCCCTCTAACTCAAAAACTTTTTGACCGATCTTGTTGAAAACTACTATCCAATAAGGCTAACCTTGGTGCAAATTTCTTACAAATCGGAAGACATCGATTTCAAAAGTTGGGTCACTTGACATGAAATCCCCCATATACATATATACTTTATGCGGTCTTAGATGAATATTTAAAAAAATTCCCACGCCATGACAAACTTTGTTGACCATCATCACAACTAGTTCGGGAGGGTAAAAGTAATTTCTAACAAACTGATGTCGAAAGTTTCCATTTCATTTTTTAAGCCCGGCTAATTCCGGAACACAAAACTTCGATTGACCTATGGCCAGCTAACTAAAGTTTGGATGACATCCATTCTCGACCTATAAATTTATGTTCTCATGTTTTTTAATTCCGAAAAAGAAGCAGGAAAACATAAAAGTAGTCCCAAACATACAAACTGAAATCGTTTTAAGCATTTCTCTGATTAAAAACTATCCGGTTCATACGATTTTTTATTGACATAAAAGTAAAAGTAAGAAAAAAAACTGTTTTAAGGCAGCAATTTCTGACAGATGAAACCTTTGATTGAGGTTGGTCTGTAATGAGTGGAATTGGATTATCCTGAGTAACTGTCGTGTGGAACGATGATCTTTGCACTGGGTGAGAATAGTGCGTTAAACAGCACCTCAATGTGTGAGCGCAACCAATGCACACAGGTGGCCATTTGAGTATATATAATCTGACAGAATTATACTTTTGATCCTTGTTAAAGAGCTGCAGCTATCTAACCTACTCTATTGTAAGGCAACTATCATTTGTTGAATAACACTAGGACCAAGGGTTATCCGTCAATAGGCCGTACTTCCCCACATTAGTTGAAAAATTAGCCCTTAAATCCGACATTTTAAGATCTCCCTTCCCGCGACTTTGGGTTTAAACCACAACCACCAAATGAACTCTGAAGGGCGACGAACCAAATATAATGGTACCAGATATAATCTCTAACCAGCCGCTTTCTTAAGAATTCGGTCAATTTGAACCAAATGATCGGTTAATCTTGAAAACTAAAAATGTCGGTAAATTTTGAACTCTGCTGAGCTCCATATATTATCTGCACTCAGTTATACCCCAGCTAATGCTATGCCAAGATGTATACAGGTTCTCCATATCTTTTAAACGGTGCCCCAGTAAGCTAGATGTAGTGAGCTAGATTATCAGTTCGGACGTTGTAATTTTCATTACCGCCATAAACTGCAGTCCGTAGTACGAAGATTGTGTTCGCTACTATGTCAGCATTTTTGTGGGTTTTTTTAAGCATAAAAAATTTTTGTTTAAACAATTTCCCACTTATAAGGCAAAATTTACTACTACTATAAATTTTCCTATAAAAGTTTTTTTAACAATAAATCGATTGGCAAAACTTTACTGAGAGTATTTAAACCGGGATATAAACTCTACACACATGTGGCCTCAAAAAGCAATAGTTTTTCTAAGACCTGAATTTATTACTTAAGTTATTGTTCTTTTATTTGCGAGCATTTCATATGGATATGTGCACATATTCATACATATACTTAACTCTAACGGAAGAACGTTTTCGTATTTTTAATATAAGAAGTTCTTAACTTAAAGTGTAAACCAAATAAACTACTGTCATTTATCTCTTAAATGAAGCTACAAAGTAGAAAATGTTAACTAAACAGAAAGGTTGGGGTATTAAATATAAAAGAAATAGAAGGTGCACATTCTGCATAAGACATTTAAAGAGACAAAGTTTTATTTGCACAAACAGCAAACACTCGATAAAACAAAATGTTAAACCAAAAAATTAAGATATTTTATTTGGGATTTAGATATCTTAGGTTGCTCTTTAAGTGTTTTGCATTACAAGTAAATATTTAAAAAATTTTAACTTATACTCTGCTATTGAGGTTCTACTGTTGTTCTTCGCCTTTATTTTTTAAATCTATACTCTCTATACTTCTAAATGTAGGTGTATCTTTGTATACATTAGCTTAGACATATGTGTACGAGTACTTTTGAGAGATTTAAAAAAAAATGAAGTCTTTAAGAGGCTTTTCAATGTGTACCAAACAAAACTCAAGCAAATAGAAGTTATTCATGCTGATATTGCCTGCTGCTAACCAAGTGCTGTTGTATACATTAAGGATAAAATTATTAATGTACTTGTATTTATATCACATGTTTTTCTAAAGGATCAAGGTCATATTTAAAGTGTTTATTTGAAATGAATATACAAATTCTAAATTGTATGTCAGCATTATTTTTAAGATATTAATTGATTCTTGTGAAAACTATATAAAAGAGGACTTTAGGGAGCCCTTCATGAGTTTAATGGCAGAAATTTTGTAATTTTACAGGGATAAATTTCGTTGAAAACTGTGTTTCAAAACAAAATTAAAAATCCACAAAACAATAATTCGTAGGATATTAATTCCCCGAAAAAATTCGGGCTTGTAGTTTAAATTGACACGGATAAGTAAATCCGAAAATAGTTCTAGATCGACTACAAACCATCAGTGAGTGTAAAGGCCCAACCATAATATGCATAAGTTAGCTTAAAGTACTGTCAAAAATTAACAAAAAGTCTGTCAAATACATGAGAAAATTAAAAGAGACTTTAAGGTGGCCATAACGTACTTACATAAACTTAAGATCCATGTTGCATATTTGTGCAATATTTGGTTTTCTTGCGAGTACTTCAAATAAAGAAGTACCAAAAATTACAGCCCTTTATTTTATGTTTTATTTAATTTGCCAAAAACGTTTTAAACAGAAAAAACTGGTGATTGTTGTACATACTTTTTTATAAAAAAATGGATACAAAATTAAAATATGTAAAACATAGTATACAACTAGTATGCCGACTCTTTGACAGGTACATAACTCAACTGTCAGTGGTTCCAATTTTATGTTTGTATTAGTAAAATTTTTTTCAAATGTATTGGTGTATAAAACTATTTCCACCACTAAACATAGTTGCATAAAATCGTATAGAATGTGGCAAAAAAATTTTTTCCAAAATAAAATTTTATTAGTTCAATAAATTTTCAATTTATTAAATGCTGGCTGCATTTATAAACTTTTAAAAACAATGTTTGCAAAATTTTTATTCTGCAATATCTGAAAATATTTAAATAATTTATGATTTGAAATATTATTTCATACCACAAAATGCTACTCTGCTGGCTTTAATAATATTAACAACAGAAAAAATTTAGTGTCAAAAATAATTATTTAAAAATTTTAAGTTTGTGAAAAATAAAAACATTTTGCAAAAGCAAATTAGCAAATTGTATTGAAAAAAATTATTAATTATGTGTTTAAGTCATAAAATTAAACATGAAGTGTTATATTGTGAAAAATTTTAAACTGAAAAATTTCAAATTTTGTTTTTTTTTTGTTGTTCTTATGTGTGTTGAATTCACACAGAACCTATATGTGTGATGAGAGTTATAGAAAAAAGAGAACGTTCTCACCAGTCGGCATACTAGTTATATACTATGATGTAAAATTCCTCTTTTTCTTTATCCATTTCAATTTATTTTATTTTTTTAACAACACACAAACAGCTGATTCCGCACGGAATATGCGTTCAGTTTGGCACTTTGCTTAGGCAAATGAGTACATCATAGTTGGCCACATATGTTTTATATGTATTCGCACATTGCTTAAGTTGACTTAAGCGGCATCATGCATATTATGGTTGGGCCTTAAGACTTTGTGCTACTTTTGTAACATGACAAATATCAATATGACAAATTACAATTTAACAGAAAAATTTTAATATAATAGTGACGTTTTTTCAGACTTTCTTAATTTTTGATCTTCTGAAAAAAACTTTTCAGGAAACGTTTTCTTTTCCACAATTTTTTTTTTTGTAATTCCTCCTTGTTATAGAGGTTATTCCCTGTCTTACATTAAGGGTTAAATATTAAAGAAGAATGCGAAGAAGTTTTGCGAAATTCCTCCATATTTTCAAATCTTAGAAAAAATATAATTTAACTTTGCGGAACACAGTCTAACGAAAGTATTTGGAAAAGTTGCCTGACGAGCTGGCCTAAGCAACCAGCGAAATGCGCATAGAAACTAGCTTTCCCACAACAATAAATGTCAGTGTTTTTAATCATAAATTGGGATTATTAGCACATCATTAATAAATGAATTAATTAATAATAAATATTTCATTCCCGAACATAATTTTTGAGTAATTAATATTGTTCATCTTCTTTATCGACCTCTAGAAAGATTCCGATACCTTATAGCACGATGTGATATGGAGTGCTCTTGCTTGTAAAGTAATTCCACCAGAACTTATAAGTTTTATCCAATTGCTCTATTAGCTTGTTTTTGCCGAGTCATGCATAGCAATGCCATAAGCAACCGCTTCGACGTACTTACAGGAGTCAGGCCAGGATTCGTATTGTCGCCTTTGTTGTTCAACATTATGCTCAACGTTATTATACGTAACGCAACTGGAGCTTACAGAGGAATATGATGCGACCTCAACGAATGCCTTGAATGCCGCGAATATGCAAACTACATCTGCTTGTTGGGGCACATAGCTACAGAGATATGGTATCAAAACTTAAGTCTCTAGAGATTGAATCAGCAAAGACTGGTCTTAAGACAATCACCACCAACAGCAAAAGCGTACGATGTAACACTATTAACACAAACATTTTCAACATACGCAACGTCGACCTGGATGATGTAACATCTTTCAGTTACCTTAGTAGCATCATTACGAATAATAGCGGATCTAACAATGATGTGACATGTCGAATATATAAAGCCAGTCAAGCGTTCGTCATGCAAACTGCAATTTGGAAATAAACTGTTTTTTCTTTAAACATCAAAACAAAATTGTTCAACAACTATTTCAAGCCCGTGCTCCCATATGGCTGCGAGACGTGGAACGTATTGCTGACATATAGGAGCAAGGACTTGATGCTGTGCAGGTGTTTGTCAACCGATACTTGAAAAGATTTCTTCGGATATTCTGGCCTGCAACTATATTAAAGACAATTTTATGGAGTAAAACAAATCAACGGGCAATCCAGATTGCAATTGCAAATGGCGATGAATTGGTCAAACGTTGCGTAGGCCCCCAGGCTACATAGCTAAAAGCGCTATCGACTGGACACCCTTGGGTATAACGCGAAAAAGAGGCCGTCTATTGCATAGATGGAGGCGCCACCTTGAATGCATCATAACGCAAAGTGCTCCTAGTTGGAGAGAAATTAACCATACATCGTCTAACAGAACAGAATGGAATCAGTTTGTGGTGGACCTTTGTTCCTTATGGAAATCTCAGGACATTTATTTATTATCTCTTTAGACGAAAATTGACCCTAGAAATCTGTGGCCCTTTGTTTCTTATGGGAACCTCAGGAACATAATATATAATATATGTATTATGTTTTTAGCCTAGAAGTCTGTGGCCCTTTGTTCCTTATAGGAACCACAGTTCTTAGTTCCTAGTCAAAAAATTTGCCCTTTTTTAATTTGTTTAACAGCAAAATTATGCAATAATGTACTTTTTTCCGCGCCTTAGTACATTTAAAAAATTTTATATAAAAATAAAATTTAATATATTTATGTAATTCTAATTAGTAAAAATGTCACAGACTATAACAACACAAACTATAGTTGAATACAGGCAAATTGGTCTCTAAAGAGAGCAAGGAACCTTGTGTACTTTTCATCTAATTAAAAAAATTTAACAAACAAGAAATCTTTTGTATACGCTCTTTTTATCCGGCAGTGAGGCAATAGGTGTAAAATACTTTTCATAATTTGTCATCTAATGAGGTAAAACTGGGTAAATAAGGTAATGTGTTACTTTTCTACAGCCCAAACGCATAAACCTCGAGCAAGATGAAATAAGGAAAATATATTTCTATTATATAGATTTACAAAATTAAAATTTTTGATAATTGGGACCTGAAGAGAGCTAACAAAATGGCAGAAAATGGTACGCCCTTAATATCTTTTAGTATGATAATTGTCGAAATAAAGTTATAAGGGAACAAGGGTTCTCTTTAGAAAGAGGCCAATAGGATCTTGTTACTTCCTTAAAATTCCTACTTTCGTTGAGGAATACGGGTAATATGGTAAACATTTTTACTAGAGCAAAAGGCCTAAGCGGTCTACTCAAGGGATTTTCTTCAAAATTCTACGGGTAAGAAAATAAAACAATATTTAATACATTTTTAGTACTTTTTTGTGTTACCAAGTCTTTAAAACGTACTATTCCATTTTTTTTGGGTGGAAAAAGGTACCTTTTTTTGTTATTTAATCTGATGAATGCAGAAATAAGTGTATTCTGTTTATTTCAACAAACGAAACTATTGGAGCTTTTTTCTTTTTACTTTTTGGAAAAGCTGTTCGAGACCTAACTGTGCCTAATAAAATGTAGATATTCTAAAAAGGTGTTATTTTTATTTGGCACCACAACAAGAAGATATTTTTGATGTTTTTGGTATTTTTTAACTTTACCAATTATTTTTTAACGTTCTTTTCCAATTTTTGTGTGTAAAAATGGTACCGTTGATAACACTGTACAACAAAATCAAATTTTTTTAAAAATAAAAATGTTCTGCTTACTGATTCTTGTAGAGGGGTCTAAAAAAGGTATATATGTATCGGCGTTTTAGAAGTTTACATCTGAAACTCATTTTACGGCCTATTTAAAGTTGCATCCTTGTGTAGTAAAAACGTATAAAATCGCGTGATACTTGGGTTTTTGGTATATAGTGTCCTGAGAAAATTTATTCAGAACATTACAAGCAACATTTTGTTGGTATACGTTAACCCTCTAACCCTTCTGAAAATGGGTATTTTTCCAATTTTTTTTTGAAAAAAAGCAAAAACTACATTTAAAACAGGGATGCATGTAATTGAAATTTTCTGCGAAAATATTTGCCATGAAATTCTACTGTAAGTCTCCGAACAGACTTAAGTCCAAATTTAAAAACAAAAAAATATTCCAAAAAGACCAATTTCAAGAAGACTTAGAGGGAGTAATGTTTACCAACAAAATGTTGCTTGTAATGTTATGAATAAATCTTCTAAAGACACTATATAACAAAAACCCAAGTATCACACGACTTTCTTAGTTTTTTTACTATACGGCATATTTAAATGCCGTACAATGAGTTTCAGATGTAAACTTTTAAAACGTTGATAAAGGTATGTATATCTTTTTTTAGTCCCCTATACAGGAATCAGTTGGCAGAACATTGTTATTTTATCGTGTGTTCGACAATGTGTAATAAATCTGATAAATGTAGAAAAAAGGTTTTAAGTCTTCACTGTTACTTTTAACAAACGAGGCAATTCTAGTTTGATACTTTTGTGTAAGGTTGACAGCCGAAACCAATTTCGGTATCGGTATCAATACCCCTGTTGAACTATTATTATTTCGGAATCGGTATCAATCCAGTTTTATATTTTTATACTTTTATATAAATGGACCTATAAGGAAGGGAATAAGAGATAATGTATAAAGCTGTTTGAAACTACCATGTAGATACTCTAAGATTTCAATTCAAAATTGAAAAGGCTACAAAAATAAATATCTATTCAAAACATTTTTGGTACTTTTTTATAACCTTCACCGAAGGTAAAAGGGTATATATAACTTTGTCATTCCGTTTGTAATTTTTATTTTATCAATTCGTCGTAAAGGTTTATTAGTTCTAGTAACCCGGAGTGGGCCTCTCAGTTCTTAACATTAATTAAAAAATTGACTGAAAATTAAAATTTCATTTTAAAGAGATATTTAATTTAATTCAATATTTTATATTTTGTTGTTAGTTAAAGTTTTTTTTTACAACATGCAAAAAACATGCCTGTATATTGTAGAATGTTCTTAATTTATTTCATGTAAAATAAACACACACAATCAAACTTAATATAAATAACATTCCTTTATTGTAAACATTTTCTTTTGTTTATATTTTTTGGTTTGCAAACACAATAACAAACAATTAAATTTATAATAGGAGAAAAACAAATGAAGAGGAGGGAGAGGAGTTAAATAACAAGATTGAAGAGCATTAAAACACAAATACATACATTAAAATGCAAAGAGGGTGTTTGCGTGTGTGTGTTAGGTAAGTGGTAGTAGTAGTAAATAGCAATAATAACCAGTAGAAAGTGTAGTAGCATTCTAGGGGTATTTAGCATTTGTTAAATGTACAAGTATTTTTTGTTGTCAGTACTAAAACAGCAAAAATATTTAGTTGTGGTTACAATAACAGTAGCAAATACATAATTTTTTCTTTCTTTTTAATTTTGTTAAATAGAGCAACACCACTTTTTTTTTTTTGAAGAAATTTTGTTGTTAAATTACAAAAAACATGCATAAGAGTTGCACTACGCATTTAATTATTTCTTAAACAAAGAAATTAATTGTGTTACAACTTGTATTTAATTATTGAAGTAATTTGACATAAAATTGTTAACAGAACATTTGATAGTTATTAAAAAAAAAAAAAAAGAAATTGTTTTAATTAAATTGTGGTGTTTTTTTTTTTTTTGTAATATATTTAAAATTTATAAAATGTGCTCACCTAAAGCTGGAGCCGGCATGGCACCATCTTTTGTCAGTACAACTACAACATTGGTTTGAAAAGAACCACATTTTTGTTTGTTTGTTTTTTATTGCGTGTTTAAAGGGTTTGTATTTTATTCAATTAAAACAGGTTGGTAACGTTTCGTGTATCAAGAAAATGAAAAAGAAAAGAAAAAGTATTAAATTAATGAACGCTTATAATATACTTTTATATTTACGAGAATTAACTTAGTTTTTAATCGAATTTAATATCTTAAATATATTGTTAGCGACCTTTTTTTTATTGGTTTAACTTTAAGTGCAGAGCATTTAAAAAAATGTATTAAAAAAACATAAATTCGTTACTCTCACTTTTATAATAAAAAGATCCTTATAAAATACTTTCCATATATTTAAAAGTTAGTAAAAATTAAAAAGTTTTTTTTTTATTAAAAAGGGTTAGGCACCCAAAGTTTGAAAACTGCATACAAAGATTTACGGGAGTGTTTTAACTTTGTCAATTGTGAAGAGATTGATCAATTCTGGAAGGCTGGATTATTCTGATAAGCCAGCACCAGTTACCGGCCTGAAGTCCAACCCTGTTTGTGGTTTTCGTGGCACACAGAATAATGCTTGAACTTAAAAGCTTAAAATTGGACGTCCCTAATGCGCTTCGTTAAGAACAGCTACGGTACAGTGCGTATATGCCCGAAATAATTTTCAAATGTTAATGCCATGTATTGATCGGGCAAAGAAAACACTATTTTTTAACCTTTTATTTAGCTCAAAAAGGTAATCGATAGAAAAAATATATTTTTGAAATAGCTTGAAATCAGCGCGTGCCAGATAAGGGGATTTGTTCCTGAATTGGGGACTTCAATATTAATTCGGCGACAGATTTTTGAGAGCTGGGATTTATGCAAAATTTAAGAATATGACATTTTATTAAGTTATGTTATTTTTAAAAATAAAATATTTATTTGCGGATATATAAAGAATTTAACATAGAGAAAAATGTGCAAAATTATTGAAAAAATTTGATAAGCATGTTTTAAAAGAGGATATTGTACAATTGTAAAGTTTAACATGATCTTAACCTGTAATTTCTATGGTCATGTTTAGACGTAGAATTAGAGTTAACGTTTTTTTATAGATTATCTTTATTATTTTCTTTTTAGCCTATGGATCTCTTCGATTGATTAAATTTTGAACAACATTTTTAAATTATGCTCGACAACTTGAACTATTTTTGACAAACGAATTTAATATTTGAATTTTTATTTTATTAAAGTTTTAATTTTTTTTCCCAACTTTTTACAAGCTTAAAAAATTGGGGACAAAACTGAGGATGTATGTTTTAAAATTGGGATTTTTTGTGGACGTCAAAATTTATATTGGGGACATGAGCCAACCGTTTTCTGGCAACACTGCTTAATATATTTTTCTCAATTAAAAAACATTTGACAATTAAAACCTGTCCCGACTTTGATAGTTTTAAGATTTTAAAATGTTTTAAAAGTTAAATAGTTTTGGCTCCTTGATTTCTTACTTAAGTGATTTTGCTATTTTTAAAACATTTACTGCCCGTTCGCCGATATCGAACGTTAACGTTCGCATAGTAAATAACATTTAAAACAAAAACAAAGTTTCAAAAATTATTTTTGTTTAAATGAAATTTTCTATGCGAACGTTAACGTTCTATATCGGCGAACGGGCAGTTAAAATAGTTTTCATTTGTTTCGGCTTTTGTCTCTCCCTTTCATTCTCTCTTCAATTAATATTGACAACAATATAAAAAACGTCGTGTACGTTGATAGAGTGCTCGCTTTATCAATAAATATAATATTCCTTAACAGCTGATACGTAAAAACGGAAACAATTTTTAATTTTTATCAGGTTTATCTGCGTATTTCAGCGGTTTATCAGAGAGACATATTAATACTAAGGGTTTTCACGATGGGTAGTGAAAAGTGTGCAAACGTGTGCAAAAATACACACATTTGCGCAAAGCAGCAGCAAAATAAATGTAGATGAAATTTGCTTTATTTCACTTCGTTTGCACTAAAAAAACATTAGTAAAAGAAGTTGTATATATTTACCCATTGGCAAATAAATGTAAACTATAACATTCAATATATTTAACGCCATATTGTTTGTTAAGGAAACTTATAAATTGATCATTTTCGTGGGCTTTAATATAAATAAGAGAATGTAATTTAAATAACTTTAAAAGAAAAAATTAATCATAATATGCTTGTGTATAATTGTGAACAGCTTCAGAATTTTGACAATGCTGCCAGAGGTTTTTTGTGTTGCCAGAATAAATTTTTAGAAAAATAGCATATTTGCACGAAATAAAGCTGGAATGCTTACGATCAATCATTATATTCACTGCAAATTTACAAATTTGCACAACGACCATCGTGATTACCGTAACCATTAACAAGTACTGAAAACGGAACAGCTGTCGTTTACGAAGAGTAACGAGGACTTTAGGTACCGCAAGCTAGGGATGGGCAAATTGAAAAAATATATCGTTATATATCGTATCTATATTTTTTAAGAGTATCAATATTTCGAACGTATTAAGCTGAAATTATAACCAAATATCAATACATATTTACATATGTACAAACATATTACATGTAAAACTTTTTATTGTTTCTTTTAATTTCAAATTTAATGCCTGTCCCTCGATTTCGAATTAAACTTTTATTCGCTTAACTTTTATTTAAAACAAAAACCAATTTAAAAATTTAGTTTTTAAGGTTAGTTATGCGAACGAAGTTTTCGTTTGAAATCGAGGGACCGGCAGTTAATTCTACAATAAAAAAAAATTTAACAAAAGTAAAGAAAACAAAATTTTTTGTATTTATTTTCATTATGAAATCTAAAAAAAATTTATTGGGATTATATAATGCCGGATTATATACTGCCGGTAATCGAAACTTGTGACACATACTATACAAGTAAACTGTGCAATAGTTTATCTTTAATATATAAGAACATGCTCAAATAAAAAAAAAATATTTTTTTTTATTATTAACATTCCAACTTTCATGAGTCTACTGCTGCTACTACGCCATAATTAAGGCGATTATTTGCATAATTGTAGGAACCCTTTCCAAAACATTTTTTTCGCGCTTATTTTGTTGTTGTCCTCTCTTAAAAAAACGAGACAAAACTGAACTGTGTAATGTATGAAAATGTACAATTGAAAGGCGCCGTTATTTTCTTAATATTAGTTAAAAAACATATGATGCAATTTTTAAAAAACAACAGTATTGTAAGCAGTTGAGCAGCGGCTAAATCGTTCAATTTTATTAAAAAGAAATCTTAAAAATCTCGAATTCGATAGTCGTAGATAAATATCGATTTATCGATATATGGATATTTTTATATCCATATATTGATTATAATTTTTTTAAATATCGATATTTTGATATATCGATATTTATTGCCCATCCCTACCGCAAGCGTATTATAAATGCCATACCATCCATCATTTTAACAAATAAATTAACATCCGATGAATAAACATGAAAAGAAAATGCGAGTTTTTTTTACAATTTCAATTACTCAAATCAAATTATTCGAAAACTCCTTTATTTCAATTCGTATTCTTGTAACACTGATGAGGCAAGGCAAGTCGTTCAAAATGAGAAAAATAATGCGTTTTTGTTTAAATTAATAATGATCAATCCTAAATGTACAACAAAATAGTTACGTTTTGCTTCATTTAATAATTTTACATTTTAATTAAAGTGAGATAAGGTTTCAAACCAAAAAATAAACATCTGTTTTTGTTTGTGAAAACATATAATCAAATTATACAGCGGTAAACGAAACAAAAAAATAACAACGAACGCAATCAGTAAAAAATATTTTATAATAAAATTTAAATTATTAAAAATTTTTCATAAAAATAATTAAGCAATAAAAATTTTGCAGGTTTGTTAGTTGGCGGAGGAGTGGGGGTGGCTATTAAAAAATTAAAATAAAAAAATATATTCAATTACAAAAGTTTAATTGGGAAAGGTAAGCAAAAATGTTATTGACGATTGTTTTTTTTGTTTGTTTTTGAAATAAGTAATTAAATATAAAATAAGCTGCAATTAAAAAAGAATTTTGTTAAACAAAAGCCATGACATAGGAATTTCATCGTTAAGCTAAAATAACTTGAAACCTAAAAATATGAAAAAAGGTAAAATTCCAAATTCTCAATTCTTTAATGACCTCACAGACTTTATTTCAGTGGTATTTAATTTCATCAAATTTAAAAATATTTTTGTTTATTGAAAATATTTTCGCAATTAAATTATTGGGGTTTAAGTTTTGAATTTTGTTATTTCGAGGGTTGGTTTTTACAATTTTTACTTACCATTTGGAACGGTGGTCACTTTTTTGGTTTGTACACGTGCCGTTGCATTATTGACCTTTATGGAAGAATATAAAATATAAATAGAATTTACATATGCATTAGAAAAAAATATATATATATTAAATTTGTTTCAATTAATATTTTTATTTTGGTTAGATGCTCAATTTAGGTTTTTTTTTTTAGATTTTATATAAAATGTATGACAATCTCTTTACAAAACAAGGTTATTGTGTGAAGCTGCTTACTCTGACATGTTTTGTTTGGTTTAATTTTATTTTTGAAATTTTTTGGCTAATGGTCATAATTGTGTTGTGTTTATTTTTACAGAAAATATAGTTTATAATTAACAAGTAAGAGTGCTATATTCTGCTATGCCGAATCTTATATACCCTTCACGATAAGAACAATATACATATGTATATAATATATCTGTGGCATTAAATAATAATGGCTTAAGTCGGAATTTCTTGTTTTGAGATATTAAGGGTTTTGCCAAAAATAAATTATTTGGTTTTTATATAAAATTATTAGCCACAGAAAAAAATGCGCATTTATTTAGAACAAAACTCTAAATTTTATAAAAAAAGAGTGTTTTTTAAAGGATATAAAAGTAAAAATGGCAAAAACTGATATATTTTTTATTTAATTAAAAATAATTTATAAATACCAAGAGAAAAAAAATTAATCGAATGGGATTTGAACCCGCCAACACCCAGAAGTTTACTTGTGACATAACGGCTAGACCACTTGACCACTAATATGCATGCGAAATTAACGTTAATATAATAAAACAACTTAATTATATAAAAAAAAGTAAATATTGGGATTTCAGTAATTTGGTCATAACTCGGGCATTTTTCAACTGATTTGATTGATTTATACACCGAAGTCTTTACCATTTACTTAGATTATAAAACTTGGACTCGGGAAGAGCTATTGTATATATCGGGAAGATATATATTTATTTTGGGCATTACTCTTCCATTTTTGGGAAAAAACTTTCAGGTTTTTCGGGAAATATATCCTGCTACAAATGTCTGATATTTTAATATATAAAACGTGTTCATATGTCATACTAGTGCCCTAAAATTTAAAATGTTGTGTATTTTCAATTTCAATCGTTCTCGAGATATACAGTAAAAAGAATTAACAAAAACAACAACATGGGATTTATGGAAAAAATTAGAGGTAGTCGTGGTTTTTTGCTCATACCTCAGCCATTTATGGACCGATCTTCCTGAATTTCAATAGCAAACAATTCTGGACTATACGTGACATAAATGTGTAATCACCTAGTCTCATCATATCTGGGGTCTTCGGAAAACCCATTTCAACGGTCGGACAGACGGACAACCGGATTTGAACTTCCCTTCTCATAAGAAGCCAGAATGTATATACTTTATACGGTCTTAGATCGATATTGTAGAAATTACAAATGGAATGACAAAGTTATACTATATACCCTTTTACCTTCGGTGAAGGGTATAAAAATTGAATTACATTCGATGTAACAACGATTTTGGTAAACATATGGCAGCTAATAAAATTATAAAAATTGTTTTTGATTATTTGAGACAAAATAAAAATCTGGTAGTACTTAAGGGTACTTTACACTATCGCACAAGTCTTACTTATGTATTTTCAGAAAAACAAAGCCAAAACAAAACAAGTCATAACTAGTTGTTATTGTTGTTTGAAAAATTTCATACAATTATAATCAGGGAAGCATTTTCGGTAAAATGCTTAAGATTTGTATTATAGTGTAAAAAAGCCCGTAGTTATGCAACTATGGTTTATTTCAAATAAAAAATACTTCCCTGTCTACAAAAAAAAAAAAAAAATTTAATTTAAAAAAAAACAAAACAAAAATGAAAGCTTGTTAAAACTTTTAAAAATAGAATCGGAGAATTATTCTTTTTCATAACTCACTTAACATTTTTTATTTTTCGAATTTATTCTATGAGCTAAATTTCAGTTATGTATTTTATAAAGCTTTTTGTAATAAAAATTTGAGGAATAGAACTATTACAAAAAGCTTTATAAAATACATAACTGAAATTTAGCTCATAGAATAAATTCGAAAAAAAAATGTTAAATATTGAAAATTTTATAAAGTCGCCAATTTCAAAAAGTACAATGTAAAATTATTTCAATATTCACGGATTTTTTTAAACTGTTCTGATTGATCTTCTATATTCTATATTAAAATTAAATGCGTTCGATATATGTACACTTATCACAGCACTAAACATAGCAGCGAAATCAGGCTACTCCGCTCATGCTAAAATAAAAATAAAATTTTGCATATTTTAACATGAGCCATCCGTAATCGACCAATCAAACTACTGAGCCGATGATTTTATCACAGTATTTTTCTGTGTACCTGTTGCTATACTGAGGGTACATTTTTTTTCAATTGGTGAACCGCGCACGCTCGTACAAAGACAGATAGATATCTAGTATTGAACGGTTACAGTAAAAATTTTCATAAAAAATATAGGTACATATAGTTTGCTTATCAATACAAAACGTCTCTTAAAAAGTGGACTGGGTGGTACCTTCTATCAAAAGAGAGGATCTATTTCAATATATCTGAAGAACGTTAACATCAAAAGTATCCGAATTTTGTACAAATAGCTTCGTTATCATTACACTACATCGGCCAAAAAGTAGAGACTGGCTTGAAGATAGACACAATAAATATAAAGACAATATAGTTTACTATAGGGTGATCCATTTCGAGGTTCCCTACTTTTTTAAAGAAAAAAAACACAGAAAATTAAAATTTAATTGGGAATGCTTATTATCATTTGAAAGAACATTCTTTGGCATATATTTTTTGAAGAATATGTCTATAAAATTTTGGCCGTTGCTACGTCGAAGATGGTCCATCCGTTGAGTCCAATTTTCGATGACTCGTTCGAGCATTTTGACTGGTAACTGCGGGTTTGTCCGCATAAGCTTTAGACTTTATATATCCCCACAGGAAAAAGTCTAACGGTGTGATATCACACGATCTTGGTGGACAATCGACCGGCCCAAAACGTGAAATTATGTGCTCACCGAAGTGTTCTCTCAATAAATCCATTGATTGATGCGATGTGTGGGAAGTGGCGCCGTCTTGCTGAAACCAAATATCGCCGAGATCACGAGCTTCAATTTCAGGCATCAAATAGTCGGTCATCATGGCACGATAACGGTCGCCATTGACGGTTACGTTCGCACCGGCATCATTTTTAAAGAAATATGGACCGATGGTTCCACTGGCCCACAAACCAGACCAAACCGTTGTTTTTTCTGGATGAAGTGGCAGCTCTTGAATCTCTTCAGGTTGCTCTTCGTCCCAAATGCGTCAATTTTGTTTGTTTAAATACCCATTGAGCCAGAAATGGGCCTCATCGCTGAACAAAATTTGCCTCTCTACTTGAATCACCCCATATATATCAGCAAAAGCGTAACAGCAGATGTATTCAAGTTTGGTAAAAAAAGCTTCATTATTAATATACGATACCTGTATTAAAAAAAATAAATTTTCTCTTAAATTCTTCTCCTCTCAAAAAATCTTCTTTAGCACATTAATAAAACCAAAGGGAGTTTAATAATTTCCGGTCTATATAACCCTTCTGCATTTCTCCCTTCCTTTTTCCATGATATTTATGGGTAAATTTGGCCCAACTATACTTTGATATAAATATCATCATATATATGTACATATGTATACTAAGAATATTTCTTCCACAAAAAAATCAAACAAACTATTACTTAGAATCTATGAAAATATCAGATTGTGTACTTATGTATATATGAAATTTTACATCACTTAATTAATTTCCCTTCTTGAGGCCATTTAAACAAACAAACAAATTTGCAAGAAGTTTCTAAAACTACTACTCTTATTTTGATAAGAAAATGTTACAGTTAAATAAAATTTAATTTTCATTACATTACAAGAGGAGATTCACATTTTTATTTTAAATTGTAGTATAATTATTTACAGAAAAAATTATTAATTTCCTCCAATCACCAAATTGATACCAAATTCATAATATCAAGCAAACAATTTGTTGTTTTGCACCTATTACCAAAATACTTACAGTGATTACTAAAAGTTGTAAAATTTTGAATATTTTTTTTCAATAAATTATATTTTTAATTTTAATTAAAAAAATGATCAAAAAACTTTGCCATTTCAAACAATTTGTTAATTTATTTAATTATATATTGACGATTTCCAACAACAATTCTACATGTTTAAATTATTTTATTTAAAAAAAAAAATCAAATAAGATTTTTGTTATTTAATTAAAATTGTAATTGAAAATTTATTTCAAAACAACATATGAATATTATAGCAAATAAGAAATTAACGATAAACTTTTTATTTTAGGCCAAGAATTAGGGCCGAGCTGGGTGACATTGATATATACAGGCCTGTAGCCCGTTTCTGTATTTCTCGCATCGTAAAATTTCCCGCATGAAACAAATCAATTATGACAAAAACAGTGGAATATGAAATAAAAAATGGTTTTTCTCACATAAGTGTTTCTGTATCTGTCATCTATCTGAATTATCTGTCATTTAAATAATTTTCCAGCAATTATTGAGGGGATGTGAGAAAAAGTGTTTCTGTATCAATATTTTGCTAAAAGTTTCTCACAAGAACTGTCAAAATAGGTCATATTTCAAAAAATTAAGTACAAATTATTTATGTATGTGCACAAGAATGTGTATTATTTTTTTTTATTTGAAGAGAAAGAATTTAAATGATGAAAATAAATAAAACACAATTGTTATATTTTGTTATTTTAATTTTTTTAAGTTCTTTATTGTGTTCGTTTTATGCAGGGCTGCCAGATAAATTTGTGAAAAAATCGTTAATTTCCTAAAAAAAAATGAAAAAAATCGTCTATTTTGTTTTAAAAAATAGAACAATTTAAAATTAGTTTTGACAAATTTTATTCGATTTTTATTAAAAAAACCAAAAAAAATTGTTAAAGTTCATGGGTAAAATACATATTTTATACATTCATACATACTTAAGCTTGAGGTATATTTAAATAAAATGATTTATTTTATTTTTTCATTAATCCGATAACAAAAATTTCCTATGAAAAATGTTTTGTTTTGATCACATACACAAATGTATTAAATAATCTAAGGAAATAAAAATTAAACAGTTTTCCTTCGAAATTTTGATTTTGCCGATAAATTTTTTAAGCTGCCTTGTTTTTAAAGATATCGTTTTTCTGTGGTGCAATCAGAAAATCGGCACTTTGCCAATTTTAAAACAAAAAATCGTCAAAATGACGATAAATCGTCAAATCTGGCAGCCCTATTTTTATTATATCTATTTCTTTCGTTGACGTTTCGCTTGCATTTGACACTTAATTACTGGAAGTATTCCAGTCAAAAGTGAATCTGTGTTGTCTGTTCTCGCATTCAAATACAAAAACACTTTTTTCTCACAAATCGAGAAACGATGGAATTTTTTGTTGCACACTTAATGTGAGAAATTTTGCGATGCGAGAAATACAGAAACGAGCTCCTGTTCTGAAAATCACTTTAATTCAAATCACGTGATTTTAAATCACATATGTCCTCTACAATCACACGTTTGATATTGTGGTGTTACGTATTTGTGTGTTTTCGGTGGGATTTTCAATTGCCGAAAGCACTCTGAGAAACACAAAAACGGTGCGATTGTCAGAGCACCACAAGATCACAGAAAGTGTGATTCTTAAAAGCACGTGATTTAAAATCACGCGATTTTCAGAACAGACCCGATAAGACCTTTTTTTTGCGTGAACCAAAAAAAACTTTTTTACTTTATTTTGCAACTAACTAATTATCTCCATTCCTGTTTGCGAGAAAATGAAATTTTAGGACGATACTGTACCATCAACATGAAAAAAAGTGAGTTGGAAAGGAAAAATGGGTCATATAGACCCAAGAAATCCAGAAGGGTTAACAAAGTCCTCAACTCTACCTTTTAAGACCGTCATTATGAGCCCAACTAATGCATGAAATGTGAATAAGTTTAGTTTTTTTTTCACTTCTACGCTTTAATTATAATTGTTTTTGTCTTGCCTACATTTAGGCAAATAGAAAAAAAAAAACAGCAATATGAGCATTTCGTTCGAATTTTTTTCAAACACTTATTTCTCCTAAAGCTTATTATGGCACAAATTAAAGCAAATGATGATGACAATAACTTCTTACTAATACAACTGCTGTTCTCTTTCTATATACATACATTTATACATATATATTTAGTGGTACTTGTACTAGAAGGAAAAAATAATATGAAATAGAAAATGTGGGGAAAAAAAAACTTAACTAAGTTGCAATCTGCTTTTTGCTATAAGTAACAAATCAGTTTATATAGACTGCCATTGTTGCTGGGCCGAATAAGACTCAGTGCTGGCTTTTCCTACTTTTTTTTTGCATTTTTTTCTGCTTTTTAATTTATATTAACCAACATTACTGGGGAACTGTGGTCTTTGTATGGGTTTGGTTTGACATTGTGTGTATGTGTGCATGAGTTTGTATTAATGGCCTCCATTAGAAGTGGTAAAACGTACAAAGAAAGTTAATTACCAGACTTGCTAAGTGAAATTTAAGGCCGTAATAAAAACCTTCTTGTTGATGGTTTTGTTTTTATTTGATTTTTTTTCCTTCGGCTGCTGTGTTTGTGTTTAAAGGATAGTTTTGTTTCCTTTTGCTATTTTATGTTTTGTTGTGACTGCTTTCTATTTTTTTTTTGTAACGATTACTTAGCGGATATTTGCCGGGTTATTTTGTATTACTTAATTCTTTGCTCTAAGAGAATTTAAGTTCTTGGATTAAGTAAGGACTGATCTAATTTAAAACTGAGCATACTTAATTGCTATAAACTCGTTATATTGGGTGCATAAATTTAAGCTGCGGGTTTTATATTACGTGTTTTGTACAAATGGTTTGTACCTTTGATAACTTATATGGGATTTTGGAGGGAAAATATCTCTGATTTATTCTCACTTTAAAAGTAAACAAAATAAAATTATTGCTAGCGAAGCTTTTATTGACTATGTCCTATTGTTTCTTATGTGCAAGATGTGGTTTGTGCGGTTCAAAATTAATGATTTAGACACAGAAGACAAAACAAAAATTTTTTTTGAAAATAATAAAATTGAGGTATAACTCCTTGAAATTGTCTTTAAACTTAAGAAAAACTTGCAAAAATATTGGGAGCCACTCAAGCAGCAATTTCAAAACGTTAACAAGCAGCATAATTCATCAAAAAGCAATAAAATTGAGTATCACACGAGTTACCGCCGATATATTGCACTTGTTCAATTAACTCCAAATTTTAATTTTTTCCCTTTTTGGAAAAAAGCGACACGTAATATTCATATCTAACCGCTTTAAAAATATCGTGCTCTTTTGTCTTAACCACACGAATCAACCCCAAAGTCGAATATCTATTGCGCCAGAGTATTGCTCTGTATTTGGTGGGACCAGAAGCGTCCCATCTATTTTAAGCCAGACGATTTCAGGGGACCAGTACCGAACACCATTGATTCGTTTAAAATGAGGATTAGTCGAAAAACGCCAGGAATCTTATCATGACATGTTGCTAAACCAGTTAAAAATAATTTGGAAAATAGTTGTTGGAAAGTTTTGCGTAACTTGTATTTTAGTCCAAGCCTAGTTTGCCCAACTACCAATTGTTATGCTCGATGCAGAAGGCTCCCAATGGCAAACACTTCACTTCAAAATACGAGTTTCGAAATTGATTTTGTTCTTTGCCTCAAATTCTTTTGGAGAGCAATTTGGAAAAAGGTCATAGCTAACGATGGCCAATACTTCAAGTAATATTTATATTGTAGAAATTTAACACTAAACACACAGAGAAAAATAAAAATTGATTTCAATTAAACAATTTTATGATATTAATTAAAAAATTAATAAAATTTGCACCAGTAAACAAATTAATAGTATCAATTAAACGTTTATTTCACTTGATTAAACGTTTAATTCACTTTATTAAACGTTTAATTCACTTTATTAAACGTTTAATTAACTTGATTACATTTTAATTAAACCTAATTTTATTTTTAATTAATGCTTTAATTGGTGAACAACTTTGAAGAACTTTTTCTGTGCACTCAAAATTTTCCTAAAATCCTGCGTTATTAAGTTAAAAAGGGTGGTCCCACCATAATGCACGATGTTAATTGTGAGTCACACCTTAACGTCAAGTTTTTTGCCCAACTTTATTTGACATTGCTTTGTTTCAGTGTTTGGCAAATTGAAACATGGAGGGGTACTAAATTGACCAGGGCGTTACAATTGCTGAAGCCTTGTAAGAAAAAAGTGACTGGTGAATGGTGATTTTACAATGAAAATCATTTTCAGCGACAAGGCACAATTTCACCTAAGTCGATTTGTCAACATGCAGAATTGCCAAATTCGGGCAAATGACAATCCAATGACAGAAAAAATAAAAATTGATTTCAATTAAAAATTGTTTGATATTAATTAAGAATTAATTAAATTTTGCACCAGTAAATAAATTAATAGTATCAATTAAACGTTTGATTCATTTGATTAAACGTTTAACTCACTGGATTAAACGTTTAATTCACTAGTTTACATTTTTAATTAAAACTGATTTTATTTTTGATTAAAGCTTTAATTGGTGAAAAATTTTGGAGATTTTTTTCTCTGTGCAAGCGATGCATTGTTTGGTGCGGTTTATAGGATGACGGCGTCATCGCACCGAACTTCTTCGAAAATGAGGTCGGCCAAGCAGTCTTCTTATAACCAGAAATTGAGGATATGGACTTGGACGATATGTGGTTCCATCAGGATGGTGCCACTTGTCCCACAGCCAACGAAACAGTGGCTCAACTTAGTTTTAGTTGTTAACAGTAATTTTATGGTTGTCACAGTTTACCATAAATATAAGAGCTAATGTCGAGAAATATGGTAAAAGAAAAAAAAAGATCTTGTTTAATTTTAAACATAGAATAGTCAACGCCAAAAATGTACATGTACATGAGTTTGTCGCAACCATAATATGATTATGGCAAACATAAGAAACACATATTTAATTGTAATCAGATTTCTGCAAAAATACTGTTGTTGGTCGTCGTTAACAATACAAAATCATATTTTTACTTTCGATGTATTGAGTACAACAACGAATTTCTTTATCTCATTCCTTTTATTCCCAAAACTTTATTTAAGTATGTGTTACGTGTTTTTAATGGCATTTTAGGAAACCAAAGAAAAGTTATTTTAATAGCTGTTAGCATTTTCGTTATTTTATAAATAGCAAAACACAACTTAAATCCTAATATAAATTAAATAAATGGCACTAAAAAAAGGTTTGAACCATTTAATTTCCAGCCAAAGTTATAGAACATAAAATCGTTTTCCTTTTAAACATCTTTATGTTATGTAGGGAACTAGTAATTTATATCCTTCTTTTCCTTTCAAAATCGAAAACATGTTTTTTTATAAATATAGAATAATGTTAGAAGTACTGCACACTTCTTACCGAAAGATTTTAAATAAATGAAATTGTCAAATTGACAGCCTCTAGAACTTAACTGCAGAGAAAAAAATAAAAATTCATTTCAATTAAAAAAATTTGTGTTATTTATTAAAAAAATTAATTAAATTTGTACCAGTAAACAAATTAATAGTATCAATTAAATGTTTGATTCACTTCATTAAACGTTTAATTCACTTGATTAAATTTTTATTTAAAACAGATTTTATTTTTGATTAATGCTTTAATTGGTGAAAAACTTTGGAGAATTTTTTCTGTGCGTGATAAAACAGAGTTGACAGAATAAAATAAAAATTGATTTGAATTAAAAAAAATTGTGATATTCATTAAAAAATTAATTAAATTTTCACCAGTAAACAAATTAATAGTATCGATTAAATATTTTTCGATATACATAAACAATATTTTCTGCAGTCATGTTGCTGATATAAGTAAGTAAGTTAACGTTTAATTAACTTGATTTAATGTTTAATTAGAACTGATTTTATTTTTGATTAAAGGTTTAATTGCAAAAAAAAAAAAAAAAAATTGGTGAGAATTTTTTCTGTGTTTCCCTGAATACAGACATCCAAAAAGTCATGTTCCTTTGCGACATTCCAGAATGTGATTTATGTAAATCGGTTACATTAAAATTTTTTTTTTGACTTTTTTGCTTAAGGGAGTAGACATAATTTAGAATTTTTGCAGGCAAAGGGTTCAGAACAGAACATGTTGAATATAAAACCTTTTTACTTCTTTCGCCAGACAAAATTCAAGTTCATGCCTTTTTACCCATGCAAAAGATTAAAGGTAGTGGTACATAGCACGCGTTAATTTGTCGGCGAGTATCGTGTGATTAAAAACTTTAGCGCGTGAAAAATGGTAAGTTACACAACACGCGTTATAAAAGCCTTTTCTTTCAGCTGTTTTTTATTTGTTTAACACATTTTTTAAAGAATTTTAAGCTTCAGCCCTTTTATATACGACACTGTATGTTTTATAAGCTTATCAATAAGTTTTTCCCCCATGATGCACAAATTTGTTAAGTTATTCTTTTTTGTTGTCAGCTGATTACTTCTCAAAAATACATTTCTGCCGCGTACGCGTCAAAAAGTTTGTTGTGTAACTTGATCTATGAAAATACACCAGCTTGCCTTTTTTTTTTTTTGGCAGAAGTCTACAGAACGCGCGCGCTGTAGTTTTGCTTGTATCAAGGAAGACAACATTGTGCAGGCCCTGAATTATTTTTACAAGTTATTTATTATACGGAAGTAGAGGAATTTCTCTCTTTAGAGCGCACAACATGCCGAATAGGATGCTTCGTACACCTCTTTTCGATCTAACCTAAACGTATAAGGAAATTTCTACACGCAAAGAAAAAACATGGTTGTGGTAAACATATTCTAAGAGCAACATATTATGATAAGATTCATGATTGTAGTCAAAACATATATGATTGTTATTAGAATCATAAGATATAATATCATGACCAAATATATTCGAAATATTATATCATAATATTTTCCCTTGAATCATAATTTATTTTTAAAACATCATATTATGATTATTATTAATTTAATATAATATTATCATATTAATCATAGTACGTTCAAAAGTAATCATATTATGATACAAACTGAGTATGTTATGGTTAAAATTAATCATAGTATATTAATAGAATTGATGACATTATCGTATTAATATAATATGATTACTTTTATTCCTTTTCCAAAGACTTTACAAAAGATAAAAATATTATGCAAATGAAAATGTAAAGCGAATGAGAATTACAAGCACTCAAGTCTTACTTGCAACGAATCTGAAAGAATAATAATATAATTCCAAAAATAATATGATTACAGTAATCATATTGAAACCGTAGGTTATCATAATATCGTTTGTCGCAGGTATATATCATTAAATGGTTGTAAATAATATAATATGTTTTCAGAGTTAACATTATTTAGTTGTTAGAAAAATAATTATTTTTTAGTGAACCATACTCAAATTTATAATTGCGATAAACAAGGAAATATTTACAGTAACTAGAATATTGCTGATTTTAAATAAAAATAACCATTTTTTTGTGTACGACAACAATATATTGTTACAATTAACATAGTGCAGTTGCCGTACTAATGCTGAACCATATTTTTTTTCTGCGTGTAGAAAAAAAAAGATTTACACATCATACAGAATTTGTACATTCTGCACTTTTTTTTGGGTATCAAGAAGAAGTTTCTACAAGGAAATAGAGCCTAGACACTTTTTAACCTTGTTAACCTATTTTCACTGTTCGTGTATATTATAAATTTTAATCATCACTTAGTTGAACTCATGATCTTTAAGTTTTAACACTCGCTTGATTAATCGGATTTAGCTGCAACCAGTTTTAAAACATTAAAAAGAAAATAAGCTGATTAAACAAAAATTTTACTAAATCTAATTAAATCAAATTTACTTTCCTTCCCCTCTTAACTACGCATTCAAACACAAATTAAATTATGCACTTGTTTTGTAGACACACACACACACACGCACACACACACACACACACACACACACACACACACACACACACACACACACACACACTGACACAAAACACCAAACAACACATTTATGCCTTTTAAAGTTCTTAGTGTTTAGAATTTCTAATGGCCAAGATTATAACCTTAATCATAGAGTATCATGGGCAAATTGTTGAGTCAAGGCAAAAGTACATTTACAAGTGTTCATGCAATTGAAATGAATTGAGTTTGAAGAAGAAATGCGAAAGATGCTCTTGTCGACGTGTAGGAATAAATAGAACAGGTTAAGGTTGAACAATAAGGATAAATAGGGAATATTCGTATAATTTCCAATTGAAAAGATCGAGAAATATAGTTTTTATTGACTTTAATGTGATTTTTAGGGGATTGTGAATTTTTTTAAGGATGCCTTAAAAAGACCCTTTCAGATCTATGTAAGACTTATTAGGTGTTTTCTGAAGGAGGAAGACGGCGTAACTACAAAGATTTGTAAATGATTGGTAGTGTCGGACGCAACGCACTTTTTCTGACCGAACCTTTACCCAAACAAGAACTTTGGAAAATTTTGCAAAGTTCGGCCGGACCCGAATCAGACCCGAGCTTTTTGCCATTAAATCTGAACAATTGAACTTTTTTTTAATTTGTTTAAAACAAAATATAATTTCAGTAATTCATATGCAAAATAAAAAGATAAATTGCGCTTTAAAGTAGTAAAACTACATATTTTATATTTAAACAATCAGGAAATATAACAAAGTAGCGGATTTCACCGTTTGTATTAAGTGAAGAACTCTGCTTTATTTAATACGATTTTTTACTACAAAGCGTGAGTGTCTTTTTCATGTATTTAAAATTGAAGAATTTTCTGTTTGAGAGAAAGAGGCAGAGTTCCGTCAACTGTTTTATTCTGGTAAATTGACGCACGTGTTTACTACAGCTTTTTGTACGATTTACAACTACGGCGTAGAAAGTTTTAGTCTTATACATTTTACTGCTGCAGTGTTGTAAATGTCAGTATTTAACAAAATAATAAGATAAACAAGGTTTACAAAGGACTTTACTAACAAGGGTGAAAACTGCTAAAGTAACACACATGAAGAAAAAACATGGCACATGTGCCGTTCTTAAGAAACTGACGTTTTTTTGAATTCTGATGCCAATAAATTCGTTTAATAATTTTCAACTTAGTTATTATAAAATACAACGTTAAAAATTTTAGTTTGCAAAATATTTTAAATTAATAACAAAATACAAAATTAAAATTTCCGTTTTCTATGATTTTCATTTTTACACTTTACTGCCTTTTCCCTAAGCTCGGCAGTATAATACAGGGGTTCACTATAGAAAACATATCGCACTTGATCAATAACAGGCCATTAACTCACAATTAAATTTAACTTTTAGTAAACCTAAAACAATTTTTAATTTAATATTAAAGGCAAATGAAAAAAAATTTTAAGCCAAGCGTTTCATTACGAAAAAGGAGGCAAAATAGCACTATATTTTTACAGCGGGTAGATATGAATATTACGGGGTTTTCTAAAAAGTGGAAACATAAAAATTTCGAGTTAATACGCTCTTGTTAATGAATTACGATATAGTGCTCAAAATTTTATATTTTAATATTATAATGCCTAAAAAGCAGTTTTTCTACATTTGTTATATCTATGTAGATTATTTCCGTGGTCTGAATAAAGTTGTCCAGCAGCACTAAATAGCTGTTCACTGGCAACGCTGTTTGTTGGTTTTAAAAAATTCTTTCTGTTCACAGCCTTAAGATTTATAAATGGACTGGAGTTCTATTATTGAAATATATCGGTATTTCGAGGACTTAAAGATACAGTCAAATACATTTTGATTTCTTTATGAAAAGCATTGTCGTCCTGTTCTACTTGAATTTCTTCATGTGGTGCTTTCGTGTTATTTGAATATACCCACATGGATAATAACCAGGTACACCATAAATATGCAATTGCCATGTTTTTCTTTGTGCGACCAATGACCAGACACAATATATTTATCCGTTTTAGAGCTTTTTATGAACTGTGGCATCGATCTGTTAGTGCATATTTTTGCATATTTTACCCTGTACGGCATTTTTTTTTGCATAATTTAGTTAAAGGAGTATTTTAGCAGCATTTTTTAAGTTTATAGCGTATATTTTGCCTTTTTGAGGCATATTTTTTTACATTTAAAATTTTTTTAGATGCTCTTGTAAGCTTTCACAGCGAATAAATTTAATTTTTTTTTTGTCAAAATTCTGGGCTTTCTGTTTTAAATATCCGTCGTACATTATACAACCCAACGTGTTGCTCCGATTTCGCCATCTACATTTAATTTTTACTCTAAAATTCTAAGCCAAAGCAGGTTGCCATTAAAGATAAATGTTATTTTTAGCTTTCAAATGTTATATTTATATAAGCAAAAGTTAAGGAAAAAGCAATTATATAAGTTTTTGGAGATGCAATACATAGAAATCTGGACTAATCTGGACTAATAATCTCACATATTAACCACTAAAACTTCTTTCCAAATTATACTTTTTGTGTCCGTAAACCATCTAATTATGTTGATATTTAGATTAAATTCGCCGAAAAAATATTTTACTGGAAACTAAATAATTTTCGAATCGGCTCACATTTGCCCAAAGCTCCAATTTATAAATAGCTTTTACTTCCTCTTAAATATTAACATTATTAAACAATTTAGCGACTGCCCCCGAAATTTAAGTCAAAAAAATCTCATATGAATGTTAATATCTAGATAATATTCGCTACAAATAATACTTATATGAATTTTAACCTCATAATATGACTTTGTTTTTGTGAACCCATGACTGCCCATCGTTTTCAAATAGGGTTAAATTTCGAAAATTCGTCTGCAAATACTACGGTGTTTGGGCTTTTGCGATTATAACTTTAAGGTTGTTTTTTTTAAATGCAAATGTTTTTAATTTGTTGAATATGTATTTTGTTTTCAAATGAGCAATTTTCGATTTTTTTGGGGCATATTTTTAACAATCTTCAACGCATATTTTTGAGTTTTTACTGCATATTTAATGCAGTTTAATTGTCTGGTACCGTAGCAGTTATAGGGCACTGCCTGGGAATCAAATATCGACAAATTTCAAAGGCGCCAAAATAAACTTCTTCGAATAATCACAGTCGCTCCCTGATATGTTAAAAACTCAAATACACACAAGGACCTCAATGTGCCATTAGTAAAAACTATTATCACGAAGTATAAAGTAAAATATTTAAAAAGGCTTGAGTCGCACCCAAATCCATTAGCTCGAAATATTTTAAATGACAGCGACAACTCTAGATTAAGAAGAAGAGATACTGCAGGACTCATCCGACGAGAAGAGCGCTAAACATCACAGATTACACACAGATATGTTACGAGACGGAAGATTTTTCGTCTCTTTCTTAGAAAGCTGCCCTTTTTAATTTCTTTTTGAACCATCTTTTATGCCGCAATACAATGAACACAAATTTATTTACTTGAGATTTATTTGCAAAACTGTTGTAAAAATTATCTTTTAAGTTTACCGCAACTCTAGTAAATTATATTTAAGTAAGTTAATAACATTATAAAACAAAACAATATTATTAAATACATTTGTTTGCACAAAATAAAACGTTTGTTGAACTAATGCTTTTGTTAAACGTGGTTTGTGTTTTTTTATTTTTGTTTTGTTCACGCAATTTGTGTCAATCGCAGTAGCTTGTTTTTACACATTTCCACTTCACTGCAAAAAAACGCTTTTTGTCTCTTTCTTCAAAAGCTGCCCTCGCAACTGATTTGGACCTTTTTCGCACATCACTTTTTGCATTTCAGTGTGTAATCTGTGCTAAACATCTACATATGTGAACAGAAACCGTGATAAGAAAAATGTTCGTCTAACATCGGCAGGACAAAAATAAAGTATTAGTGTAAGATTTGATTAATTATTGTTAGTTCATATTTAATATAAATAAATAATGAAAAAAAAATAATTAATATTTAATGCGAATAAAACGCGATTTTTAGAGCATATTTCTGGTTTCCCTCATAATAACTATTTCATTTCATTAAAAAGTTCGGTGTTCAGTGAAAATTTCGCCGAACACAGAAATTGGGTCGAACATCATCTTTTGCCAAACTCCGTAACCGATGTTTTTAACATTAATCAGCTAGAAGTAACAATTGAGACTCTAGTTCAAACCGTTAACAATTAAACGATCACTATGAGTAACATGATGCAAAAAAATGTTTTTATATAATCCATGTTACTGCATGCTATTCTTAACAAGTTATAAAATGTCTGAAAATTTGTTTTTAGAACGCTAACGCCATCCGGCAACATAAAAACTAATTAGAATACTTTCTCAATAATAAACAAATTGATGTTATTATGGGTTCTGAAACTCATTTGACCTCCATAAACTCGTTTAATATGAATGGTTTAAAATTAATCATGATACCATGGACCCTCGCGATAGAGCTGGTGGACCTAATGTGTGATCATTATGAAGATTATCTTGCGATGAAGATTTAAATCGAAACCTGGAAATTACATCTTCATAGTCCCCACCTTGATTTTAAATATTAGAAAGCCAATATTTTAAATCACTAGGATCCTGTTTTCTCGCTACTGGCGATTACAATGATAAATGGATATAATTGTGATCGCGAGTGAACAACCAACATATTGGCCTACTGATCAGCACAAAATTCCAGATGTTATCAACTTTGACGTAGGTTAAAACATCCCTTAAGATGTTTTCATTTTTTATTTTTATTTTTAGAAGATTCTTATGTACTTCGTTCTATGTCCTCTTACTGTTTTAAACAAGTTTTCCCTCAGTTGCTAGTTGTAGTTGATGGGTGGGTGGTTTACGTTGGAGTGTTAACAAGTGAAATTATAATTCACAAAAACAAAATGCAAATGAAAATTTATCTATGTTAAGGTAAAATGAATAAATTTTAAACATTTTTTGCCAACTCGACTTAAATTAAACTTATAAATTAATAAAATTTTTAGCTGAATGCACAAGATTTTTATAAAGGTAAATATAAGTATAACATAAGAGAAAATATGTCCAATCCCAGAAAACTTAAAACCACAACTACATTTTAATTTATAATATATGCATTAATTTTTAGTAGATCTTAATATGAATATAAATCCTTACTAAACTAACTACCATAACCCCTCCACCCACTCAACCTTTCAACCAAACCCTCTTATCAACAATGAACCCACTTCCATGTGCTTGAGTGTTGTTTTAAGGTGAATATTGATGACATTTGTCTACAACTCTTGAGTCTTCCTCAATGGACATTAAGCCAAATGTTAGGACCTTGTTTTATTCTTCGACAAACACATTTACTTCGTTTATAATTTCGTAATTATTCTAGAGAACCGTACAGATAAGCAAATATTGTTTTAATAGAACATGACTTTAAATTTTCTTGAAAATGTTAATTGGTAAAATAAATAGTTTACTTTATTCTTAAAATTTTTTTTTCTCTAAATTCATTTCGTCTTATTATGTCATTAAAATTATACTAAAAGCGTTCATTTGGAAATAAATTTACTTTCAGCTAATTTGTTATATAAATGAAAATTTTATAGTTAAGACTCGACCAACCAGCCATTTATTTTAAATGATAAGACAATTAGTTAATTAAGTATTTAACATTTGAAAGATAATAGAAATTACACCCATTAAGCGGGGAAGAAAAAAGTATAGCACTTTCTAATGTAACGCATAATTAGGTTTTAATTTAAATTAAATTTATTTTATACATTAACTTCAAATTCCATTGAAATAGAAGCGAAAAAGAAAATAATTGTGTTTCTAAAGCTGTGATGGGCACATACTCAATTACTCAACACGAGCGCTAAAGCAGCAAAATTCTGCTTAAGCGACTCTGTCTCACGTACACTATAAAAATGACTGTTGCCAATTTAGCTATTTTCTCATCGAATCTCGCGATTTTTCATCAAGCTTCGCGGGAAAAATTTTGATTTTACTATTAGCGATGTTTATACCCACACCACAATAGTGGAGAAGGTTTTATGCGTTTATGGGCATGTGTGTAAAATAACGATGTCCCTGTGTCCGTCCATCCGGCTGGCCGGTTGTCTGTCCATATAACCTTGTGCGCAAAGTACATGTCGCAATTTTAAAGAAAATTTAATGATATTAGACGTATACGTTTTAATTGTCATAAGTGCTAAAATGGTGAGAATCGGTCCTTTTTTTCATATAGCCGCCATATAAACTTCTTTCCGGAATAGTCTTTGTGCCATTGAACTATCTTATAATGTTGGTATTAAGATTAAATTTGGCCCAAACTTATCTTATTGAAACATAAATTATCTTACGGAATTTTTTATAAATTGGTAAATTTTTGACGGCTTTATGTGTTCTACCTTCCTTAAAAATGTTTGTATTGATATAAAATTTGGCAACGATTACTTGTATAATAGGTAGCTCTAAAAGCACAGATTACACACAGATATCTAAAAAGGGACGTGTGAAAAGGCCCAAATCAGTTGCGAGGGCAGCTTTCGAAAGAAGACACAAAAAGCGTTTTTTGGTAGTGAAGTGCCAATGTGTAAAAACAGGCTGCTGCAATTGACACAAGTTGCGTGATCAAAACAAAAATAAAAAAACACAAACCACGTTTAACAAAAGCATTAGTTCAACAAACGTTTTATTTTGTGCAAACAAATGTATTTAATAATATTGTTTTGTTTTATAATGTTATTTACTTACTTAAATATAATTTACTAGAGTTGCGGTAAACTTAAAAGTTAATTTTTACAATAGTTTTGCAAATAAATCTCAACTAAATAAATTTGTGTTCATTGTATTGCGGCATAAAAGATGGTTCAAAGAGAAATGAAAAAGGGCAGCTTTCTAAGAAAGAGACAAAAATCTTCCGTCTCGTGACATATCTGTGTCTAAAAGTGACTATAGACTCCATATATATCCTCTATCCAAAATCGATTTAAGAGAACGAAATCTTAGACAGGTGTTGATATTAAGACAATATTCGGCACAAAAAACCCGCATGTGAATCCTTACTCCATAAAACAATTTTTGTTTGCCGGGTCCATGATTAGTCATGGGTCCCAAATAGGAACACTTTTCGAAAATTTCTCTCTTTATATACTGTGGTTGTGTAGGTCGGGCATTGCCGTCTATACTTTCTTACTTGTTTATTACAGTTTTGATTGTTTTTAATAAATTTTTTGACAATATTGTTAAACAGTTGCTTTTAAATTAACCAAGAATTAAGGCGAACACACTTTACATGTGATGTTGAAAACACAGTGGATCCACTTGTTCTATACTTAGAAAATGAAGTCAAAATTTTCATATGTTTTTTGACATATCGACCAACTGAAGCCATAATAAAAATACCATGTTGCATATAATTATTGCACTTGTTGTAGTATTGCTGCCACCTGATAATGTCAAGCATTTCTCATCAAGCGCTACGGTACTATTAGTTAAAATGTGTTTGTATGTGTGACAGTGACGATGCTGGATGGAAAATCAAAATATTTAAATATGACAGTTAATATAACAACCAGCACACGGACACGAGTAAGTTCGCCAGCATGACAAGCATTTTGACCGTGTTAAGTAATTTATGCGTTAAATTCTTATTTCTGAAAAAAGCTATTAACTTTAACATATTCACAATGGAAGCAGTAATTTAATTTTTCATGTATCTCGGTCTTTTCCACGGTGTTTCATATAAATTATTTAAATTTTTTATGAAGTTCTAAATGACGTTTATGAATATTTTAATAAGTTTTGAATAAAAATTTTCACAATATGCATTGCAAACAATATATTAGGCATAACATTGTTCAGATAATATTTCTTAAAAAACTAGCGCGTTTGCAAATGGATTTTTTTTTTTAATTTGTGAACAGCCAAAGAAAATGTCGCTGTATTGTGAATCTGGCTTTATTGACAATTTTGGTGGTTTTTTTTTACTAGATTCCTACAAAAAAAAAAAATTGTTTTTGCAGAACAAAATTTACCTTTGTAGGCATATTAACATATTAACCAGACAACTATCCAGTCGGACGGACGGACATCGTTAGAGAGACTCAGAAAGTGGTGTAAGGAAAAATAGAAAACAATTTAAATAGTCTCGCATTAGTTGCAAAATATCTTTGATGTCTGGTTAAACAGAGCGTAATCACGAAAATATATTTTTGGTCTCGTTGATACAATGGCATTTTATATCTTAAAAAATACTGAGAGAAATAAAATAACACTTTATTTGCCATGTCTGATTCTTTTTTTAGCTGCTTTTATTTTGGTGTTATTATAAGCAAAAAAGGCAAATCTTCTTTTTAACCGCACAATTGTTAACATCATAGCTTATATGTTGTCCAGTAGTGTCAACTCTTTAGTCATTTTCTTTGGCCAAGGTGCTTTCATAAAGAATCATACGGCCATTTTTAAGGTCTCCAAAAAATGCTTACATTTAAGAACTAATCTCAGAACAATTTCTTATTTTTTTTTTTGATTCAATTTAAGAATTGGAGTGTAAAAACTAACACTTTCCAACTTATTAAATTTTTCATATAAAAAACACTTTTGCGAAATATTGCATTTATCAATAATGATTTATACCAGCAAATTGTTTCAATTCATTTCCTCCCCTCAATTTAAAAACAAAAATCAATATCATGTTGTCTAATTTTAAACAAAATCTACTCGGAAAAATCTAAAAATAAAATAAATGTTTTCAATCATTGCAATCATTTTTAGCATAATTTAAATAAATTCAAGGATGATTGAAAAATATGTAAATTTCGAACATTTTATAACACACACAAATAAACTTGTATTTTATGAACAATTGGACACAAAATAAAATTTGTATACCATTTAAATGAACAACAACAACATCAAATACCAGCAACAACAAAAAAGAGTGAGAAAAAAAGAGTTTTTAATTAAAAGTGACAAAATTATTGAGCCGAAACAAAAAAAAAAAGGTCTGTGTACAAGAACATGAAAATAGAATTTCTATTTATTTGAAATGTGTGTTTAGTACCAAAGTGTGGGAAAAGGACACCTTAAAACATTTTACTGCTGGTTATTGTACAATTGTATAACATTTGTTAATACCTTTGCCACCAAAACACACAACAAATAAATGTATCTGGATTAAAAAAAAAACCGAGCAAATATAAATAAATAGTTGTATAGGTATTTGTATAACAATGTGTATGTTTGTGTCCCAATACAATCACAAATTGAGGCCTCTGCAATAACTAACATACATGAACAAAGGACAATAGTTTTAAATTAAAAACTTTTTTTTTACTCAAAAACGATTGATAAATGTTAAGCTTAAAAAACCAATAACAGGCTAAAAATAAAATAAAACAAAATAATTTTTATTGTATTGTTATTGAACACTTGAATAGTTGTACAACAACATACAAATATACATTCATGTATATTTGCATACAGTGAAGTCAAAAAAAATTGCACAATTTATATCACAGAAAAAATTATTAAATTTCTCCAATCACCAAATTTGTTCTAAATTCATAATATCAAGCAAACAAGTTGTTGATTTTGCACCTATTACCAAAATGATTATATTGATTACTAAAAATTTTAAAATTTTGAAAAAATATTTTCAATAAATGATATTTTTCATTTTAATTAAAAAAGTGATCAAAAAACTTTGCCATTTCAAACAATGTGTTAATTTATTTAAATAAATATTGACAATTCCCAACAACAATTCTACATGTTTAAATTATTTTATTTTAAACGAAAAAAGTCAATTAAGATTTTTTGTTATTAAATTAAAATTTTAATTAAAAATTTATTTCAAAACAACTAAAATGTTTATTAAATCAAAATTAAATTTTTAATTTTCTCTCAACTAAAAAAATAATTGATTCAATTATCGCATTAATTAAATTTAAATACTTTTTAAACCATTTTTTTAATTGATAAAACACTTTTTTCTGTGATAAAAATTAAGCATTTTGACAAAATTTTGTGTTTCAATTAAATTTGAAAAAATGCTTTTGAAAATAGTAAAAAGTTTGAAATTTATAAAAAGTTTTAGCAACGGTTCAAAATTATATAGCAAATTGTTGGGTTTTATAGATAGTTTTGTAAAAATTTTATATTAAATATATTATTTATAAAAATACGTTAACAAAAAAAATTTTTTCAAAAATTTTATATTTTGTAAAAAAAATTGGAAAAAGCTATCAGCAAACAAGACTACAGAGGGAATGAGAATTACCTACATACACTCAAAAAGTCTTTTTTGCAACGATATCAAAGCTTAAACAAAATACCAAACAATAAATCAGTGATGAGTTTTATCTTTTCTTACATTTCCCGCTACAATTATTTGGAATTCTCCCAACATTAATTGTAGTTGTAAGTGGGTAAAGAAAAAATATATTTAAAACGAAAACAAATTGCTTTTATTGTTTCCGCAAGAAATCAAAATAAAAGAGCAATTCCATATGAAAGCGATCACCTTTTGGACGACCCCTCTCCGATTTTAAAATAAATAGTCTCAATCGATTGCCCAGCAAAAAATAATGTACCTACATATTTTTTTTTTTTTTATAGTGACTGGTTTAGTGGTGGTGTACACCACTGTCATGTGACAAAATTGAAGAATTCTTCATAAGGGGCCTCATTGAAAGTTGTGAAAAACTACTAAAGCGATCGCAACGAGTGATAGCTCGTTGGAAAGGTATTGAATCAGGCTTTAATTGAAAAATAAAATTTTTCTTAGAAATTTACCTTTAAATTTTCCCAAGAAAATTAAATTTTCCGATTTTCCACAGAAGCTCCTAAATTTTCCGGCTATTTTTTTTTTTTTTGGATTCCTCATAATTTTTGCTTTAAGAATCAGCAATAAAAAAAATGGGCCCCGACTCCTTGTTTGGACAGGAGAAGAGCATTTAAGAGACCACCTTGTTAAAAAAACATTTTAAAAATTATTTTACAGTTAAAAATACATTTATGAAGAAAAAATCAATTTTTTTTTAAGAGCCCCAAGTTGAGTGTGTAGTGAATATGGTCTGCCTGCCTTCACAAGATCGGCCATAAATCCATGGATAATAGCAGCAGTGGCATGTAATGGCACACCAAACCCGACTGAGGCTACAGGTCATAAAATGTTTTGTAAATTTTTTAAATTACCAGGTAATAAATATTTCGCCTAAAATGACACGTGCAGAAACAAGTCATAAAACACGGATTTTCCATAAATATGGCGAAATATTTATTACCTGGTAATTTAAATTTTTTAAAATATTTATTATATTTAATTTTTGTATAAATTTGCGTAAAATTATTTGTTTTTAAAATTTTTGAAATAATTTGGTATGATGTAGGCAAATTTTATAAAAATTATTTTATCAAATGAAAAATTTTCTATTTACACAAACTTTCCAAGAAATATTCTATTTTTAGTATATTTGACGGATATTTGCAAGTTTTTAAACATTTATATTAAAGCTTAAAAATTTAACAATAATTTTTTTCTTGAAATGTGTACAAAAATTGTTACGAAAATATTTTTCATTTTTGGAATTTTAGGTAAATTTTTTTAAAAACTTTATTAAAAAAAAAATTGTATAAGTCTAATTGTATAAGTTCTAAGACCCACTGTATTCTAATTTATAAATTCATATGCGTTCAGTTTTTTTGTAAATTTATTTTGTTAGACCGTTTTGTGTTAAACTTAATAAATAACCAACCATATAAAATTGTTAGACTCCAGTATTTTTATTCTAATCCATTTTATTTGTTGTTTTTGTTTTTATTTTTTTTCATGTAGTTTTAGTTCATGTTGTCGTTGTTAGAACTATTCTAGAGGAAACCTCAATAAAATGACCACAAATACAATTCATGCTCGCATATTTTGAATGTACGATTATTTCAAATAGAAACAATGTCAAATTTTGTTTAAATTTGTATAAGAGCTGCCAAATGGGCAATTTTGTATTATTAGAGTGTATTTAGTTCAACGATATAGAGTGTGTATTATGTACTTTGTTTGAACATTGTTTTTTATTCACACTTTTAAACAAAGTTAGTTTAGTTTATGATAAATTTTATTGTTGTTATATTAGTAAAAGTGTTTTAATGTTTATAACGGGCAGTGTTGCCAACTGTTCACCACTAAAAATGGCAAAATGTTTAGTATAAAATGGCTAAACAATATATCATCACAAAAAGGCATCAATATTAAAAAAAATTTAGAAAATTCATTTATTACACTGAAGCTGCACATAAAAGATTATTTTGTTTGAATTAATATATTTTTAGTAACAATAAAATAAACATGAAAAATATCTTTGAAGATATTTGTAAAATTGTAAAAGTCATTTACATAAACTATTTAAGAAAAGTCAAACGTTAAACACAACTAATGCAGAATTTATAATATTTTTTGTAGAAAGTTTCAAAAAAATTGAAGGAAATTTAGCTAATTAAAATCGATGATGATACAAAAATATTTGCATATTATTAGGAGTTAAGAAAAATCTAAAATACTTTATCGCGCTATCTAAGGGAAATTTCATAAATTTTTTAAAAAACGTTTTAAACAATTTAATTGCCCTAGCTCTTACAGTTTTCAAGGAAAACGCATTTAAAGTTTTTCACACAAAAATCATAAGGAAATCAAATTTTATTGGAAAATAGAAGTGATCACAGATAATAGTTATTTTTGCTCTAGCTCTTAAAGTTTTCAAGAAAAACCCATTTAAAAATTCGGTTTTGAGAATTTTTAGAATTTATTTTAGATTTTTGTGATTTCATTAACTAACATTAATGTCTTCTTTTATTTTGTTATTCATAAACAAAGTTCTTTTTAGGAAATACCATGAATGCGTTAGCGAACCTTTCGAAAAAAAAAAAAACTGAATATAAAAGTTTTATTCAAAAGTCTTTACTACAGCTTAAATCGCAAAACTTAATAATATTGTTGTAAAATTTACGCCATTACAGTTTGCTAAGTCTAGAAATAAAATTTCGTGAACATAGGTCTATCATTAAGCATAGGCCATAAATAAAGCCCATTCTGAAAAATCAGCTTAATAAGCCTTGAACCGCAGAAAATTTTTGTATTTTGGTGAAATTTAATTGGATAAAACCACTAAAGACACGAGTCCCACATAGATTTATTTAAGTTTTAAAAAAGCTTTTGTTTTAAAATTTCCCTGGAATCCCGCAATTTATTCCCGGGAAATTGTTTTCAATTCCCGCCCGGGAATTCCTGGGAACAAACTCTAAGTACAACCTAGTCAGCATCATATCTTGAGTCTTCGAAAAACCTATATTAACCAACACACTGATAGACAGACATCGTTATATCAAGGTTACTACTCATGAGGATGCAGAATTTATATATATATATACACAGAAAAAAGTGTTTTATCAATTAAAAAAATGGTTTAAAAAGTATCTAAATTTAATTAATGTGATAATTGAATCAATAATTTTTTTAGTTGAAAGAAAATTAAAAATTTAATTTTGATTTAATTAACATTTTAGTTGTTTTGAAATAAATTTTCAATTAAAATTTTAATTAAATAACAAAAAATCTTAATTGACTTTTTTCGTTTAAAATAAAATAATTTTAACATGTAGAATTGTTGTTGCGAATTGTCAATATTTGTTTAAATAAATCAACACATTGTTTGAAATGGCAAAGTTTTTTGATCACTTTTTTAATTAAAATTAAAAATATCATTTATTGAAAATATTTTTTCAAAATTTTAAAATTTTTAGTAATCAATATAATCATTTTGGTAATAGATGCAAAATCAAAACTTGTTTGCTTGATATTATGAATTTAGAACAAATTTGGTGATTGGAGAAATTTAATAATTTTTTCTGTGTATATATATTTATGGGGGATTTCATGTCAAGTGACCCAACTTTTGAAATCGATGTCTTCCGATTTGGATTTTGCACCAAGGTTAGTCCTATTGATTAGTAGTTAAGACACAAATTAACAAGATCGGTCAAAAAGTTTCTGAGTTAGAGGAGGTCAAAATTTTACATTTTGGCCAAACCGGTGTTCTTTCTCATCCATGTAACTTATTATCTATTGGTGTTAGCAAAATTTATCCCAAACAAATTATATAGCTATTTCTTCAAGCTTTCGAAAAATATTTTTTTGTTTTTTTTTAAATTTAAAACTTATTTTTTAATTTTTTTGAAAAGGGTATTTTTTTTTTTGGTGAAAAGAAAGCTTATGTCTTTTCTTTTAAGATAGTTCTGGTCGCTATTTGGGCCGCGAGTGGGTTATGTATAAAATAAATAATTTATAAGTCAAGACGAGGATTTTTAAATTTTTAGCATATGCACTATTTTGAATTCTTTCCTATTTGTGTGTAAGTGTTTCTAAAATCTTAAAAATAAAACTTATGCTGAGAAACTAGACAAATTAACCTTTCTGACGGTATATAACATACCTAACTAGCATTTCATTCCCTCGATACTGTAATACCCAAAATATGTTAATCCCAGGAATAAAATCACTTTTTCTATAGAGATGTTGACAAATAAAATTTTTTTTACTTATTTGTAATAATTATTAAATTAATATAAAATAATAATAATAAAAACAAAAAGAAAAATAATCTAAAAAATTTAATCTTAATTACATAAGTCCTATAATAATTTTTTTTTTGTTTTTTTTTAAATTTTTTTTTTTAAATTTAAAACTTATTTTTTATTTTTTTTGAAAAGGGTATTATTTTTTTTGCTCAAAAGAAAACTTAGGTCTTTTCCTTTAAGGTAGTTCTGGCCGCTAGTGGGTTATGTATAAAAAAAATTATTTTTAAGTCAAGACGTCATATGCTAAAAAATTTAAAAATCCTGGTCTTGACTTACAAATTATTTTTTTTATACATATATTTAAGATAATTTTGTAAAAATTATAAACAGATTGAGAAACTTATATGTATATACCCTCTCCACCTATAAAAATGCTATAAAAACACATACACACTAACATCTTTAATTTCATAGAAGCGATTTAAAAATTTAATTTAAAAAATATTTATACTTCAATAAATATCAATGACAAATATTTATTTTTAATCCATACAAATAAGGAAATAATAAATAAATCAAAAGCTACAATAAGAATATGAAAAAATTCCAAAGTCTATGTAAGAGTTATATTAACCCTTATCATGTACTAAAAAAATAAAACGTAAGTATTGTTTTTATGGGTAAATTTTGACCAATATGGCGAAGTAATAAACAGTGCGGAGGGAGCCGTTGGAATTATCGATTGTGCGGACTTTTCAGTCACGATGTCGCAGTGGTCGAGTGAGCATCACGCGTTCGCTGTGGAGACATTTTTTAAGAGTAATGATTCTTACGTAAGTGCTCGTCGACAATTTTGTTCAAAGTTCGGTATTCGGCGAATACATGATGGACCGAGTGTAAATTTAATTCGTTCGTGGGTGCAGAGAGTCCGCGCAACTGCTTCGGCTATGAATGTCCCACGGCCAGGGTACAGTCGATCTTCAAGGACTCCCGATAACATTGAAATGGTTGAAAGCAGTTTACGTGAAAATCCGCGACTTTCAATACGGAAAAGAGCAGCCTCCCGGGGACTTCCAAGAGTGATTATTCATGAAATTTTAAAAAAGGATCTGTAGTTCCATCCTTTTAAAATTCAAATCGTTCAAGAGCTGAAAAAAGTGACTTTGATTTACGCAACAATTTTTGTGAAACGATGTTGGAGCGTTTTCGCACTGTAAATCCCATTTTTTGGAGCGGCGAGGCTCATTTTCACTTAAACGGCCTCGTCAACAAGAAAAACTGCCATCACTGTACTCCAAGAACCCGCAACCCTCGATTGAAACATCAAAACCATTGCTTTGCCCCAGGGTAACTGTTTGGTGTGCCTTATCTCCGCATGAGATAATTGGACTATTTTTTCTCGAAAATTCTCGAGGGCAGGTGACGAATATAAACGGTGAAAATTATCGACTCATGATAACTGAATTCTTTTTGCCAACACTGCGAGCTCATCCATCGTACTCTTCACACAGCCAGAGCTTCGATGAATTTGCTTCGGGAAAATTTCCCCCCAAAAACTGATTAGTCGCTTTGGGGATATCCCATGGCCACCGAGGTCGCCCGATCTAACTCCCATGGGTTTTTTTTATAGGGATACCTTAAAGAGAGGGTTTATATTGACAAAAATATTCGTCGAGAAATCAGCACAATTGAACCAAGTTTACTGCAGCGTGTGGCGCATAACAAAAGGCTCCGTTTTGAACAGTGTGTTCAACTCGACGGAAGACATCTCGATGACATACTCTTTAAAAAATAAATTCCGCATTTCCATTCTATCGTTAAATGCTGTTAATAAAATGTAATGCAAGTTTCGTGATAAATTTTACATAAATTTATTACGTGCTGTACACTTGCTTAAATAGTTTGCAATGACTTAATAGTCAATGGGCTATTTTGACCCATGTGTACCAAATGCGTAACTTTTTTGGTACAGACAATTTTCGTATTGTTGAAATAAAATATTTTATATACTAAACTATTCAATAGAAAATAAGTGCACATAAAGTTCAAAAAAATTCATTGACTAGTTTTTAATAAGCAATAAAAACTGTTTGGGCAATTTTGACCCATTAATATAGGATAAGGGTTAAACTTAAAAATTTACAAAAGATTTCGAAGTCATATTAAATATAAATTCCAATACATTTTTGATTTAAACAATTGTTTTTTTATTAAAGGATATACATATGGAGGTATTTTTTTTTTTGGGAAATGTTTAAAAAAAGCAAAGAAATTTTCTGGTTATTAAAAAATATGTTACTTAGTAATTTTAAGAAACTGTCTTAAATATAGCCAAGGTAACAGATTAAATTAAAAGTTATTTGTTAAACCATACTACTCGTACAATGAATCTCTCAAGAACTTCTTTATGTAAAGAACATTTTTTTAAACCTCTAAAATCTATTAAGTCCCACTGTGCCTAAACCATTTTCTATTTTATTTTTAAAAATGTGATAAAGTCAATTTATTCATTGTGCTGTATTAAATATTTTAAACAAAAAACTTTTTTTTTCCAACTTTTCAATTTAAATTAAAAATAAATATTATTAAAAAAAAACCTTCACATATGCAACGTTTTCTCATAAAACCAGCAGAAATCGAGAAAAATAAAACGAAATAAATTTATATTTAAAAATGATTTCGTAACAGAAAAAAATAACTTTTAACTATACAATACATACTTATAAGTGTATTTGAGTGTAATTTTAAATTACTTACACATTTACAAAAACAAAAAGAATAAAAAAACAAGACCCTTCTTTAAAACCCAGTGTATGAGTGAGTGCAAGAGTTTCTCTTATATTTTTTCTGTTTATCCATCTTAAACATATGCAAACGAAAACAACTGTTAAAAAACTATTTCACATACGAATATTGTTGCATATGTTGAAGGCTTAACACATGCAAATAATATTTTTTTAATGTAACATTTCGTAAAACAACACAAAACTTTCAAACATAATAAGCCGAGTATCGTTCTTGGGTTCTATATAATGTTTATACCCACCCTACAGCAGCGGAGAGGGCAGTATTCGTTTGTACTGACGTTTGAAACAACTTGAAATATTGGTCCTAGACCAACCTTTTTGTATACGTATCGCTTCAGAATAACATTTCGAGTCGATCTAATGATGTCCGTCCGCCCGGCTGGCAGACCGTCTTTTACATGAATCTTAACCTCAGAACATATGTTTGTTCTGTCAGATCTATTATTGTCCAAAGACAGCAAATAGGGTACACTCTAAAAATTTGTCTCAAAATTTTGTTTTGTATGGAATCATATTAACCGACTATATTTTCTTACTTGGGGTTTTTCTTTTTTTTTGTAAATTATTTTTGCCATAGTAGTTTTCTGTATTTACGTTACAAGAAAAGTTATTTCAGTTTTTCTTTTTATTTTTAATGCCAAATACTTGTATATTCAAATTCAAATAGTGTTTTTTTATATTTCTCATACTTTTTTATTAAAAAAAGAACTTTATATAGCATCAGAATATACACTAAACACCAAAAACATGAAATATGCAAAATAATATGAACGTATTCTATTTAGATTAGTGTGTATGTCCTCGTGCTTAGTTCAACTTAAGTGGGTGTTTATTATACAAACAAAAAAAAAAAAAAATAAAAAAAATCTAGCATTTACTTCTACCATCATTGTCAACGAGGTCAGGGTCTCGCCTGTATGTATGCAGTTTAATGTTTGCTTTTTCCGCATGTTTGTGTGGGTTCAGGTAAATAGTGTGAACAAAATATTTCGAGTCCGTTGAAATTTTTGACATATCAAACGAAACTGCCAAGAAGAAAGTGATACAATTTGAAAAAAAAAAAAAAATTTGCCTGATCGATTAGGGAAATAAATAGAAAACAAATTTATACATACTATATACATATTGAATACTGTTAGGAGTTAAGGAAAATGAAGAAGACAGCTGGCAGTTGCTAGAGACATTGAACATTTTATTAAAATAATAAACAAACAGTCAAAAATACAAATTGAATATTTAAAATACATACATTTAAAATTGTTTAACTAAATTCGGTTTATATTGACCATTAGAAGAGGAGGGGTCAAAGATCAAACTTAGCAATGCGTTAAAATACTTTCCTATTTTAATAAATTTTTTAAACCCAATCTATTTTAATTAAACCACTTTTACACTTTTTGCTACTTTAACATATTTTTTTTTAATCTTTGTCAACATTTCTACTAAAAACCCTGAAAAAATATTTAATTTGTCTGACCTTATTTGATACAAAAAAAAAAAATGCTTCACGAGCCAACAAACGAAAAATCGTTTATTTCGCTCAGCTGCTTTGCACTTAATTAAATGCTAATTGGGTATATTTTTAATAAAATTAGTTCTTAGGAAGAGCAAAATTTTAATTAATAAAAAGAAAAAATATTTAAATGTTTAAAAGAACAAAAAAAAAAAAAAAAGTAAAAGACTGAGTAGAAAAGAAAAACCTTTAAAGAACAAAACAATTAAAACACTTGAATACACCTGAGTGACCACTGCGAAACTCAAGTCAAGATAACAAAAACTAAACTAATAAAAATGCGTGAAATTAACCCTTGCGCGCTTAAAGGGGGTATTAAAATATTGCGTCAAATGCAGTGCTTAAAAAACAAACCTTTTCTCAAACGACAAACGTTTGATAACGATTTGAAAATCATAGCATTCTCAACAAAAAGGAGAAATTATTATTTTAAAATTGAGAAATTCATTTATTCTCAACTTGCTTTCAGACGTTTTCTCAAAAGTTTTTCAAATGTGGATTTTAATACAAATGTGGAACATAAACGAAAAATATTTTTTTTTATTTGAATTCATTATTCATTTTGGGTCGTTTTTGTTTTGAGGATTGTCATGGCGTAGCACCAAGAGCGTACAACAAATTTATAATTTCTTCACTTTCCCGTTTTATTTTTATTAACATTCTTACACTTTGTAATTAATTTTTTACTCACAAATATATTTTATATTTTTTAACAACAAATTAAGGTTTTTTAAAAGCGAATTGACTTCACATAATATGTAACTCTTCTTTGATTGTGTAACACATTTAACTTTAATCGCCCTTTTTTAATGTTTACATTTATTATTCGCTTCAGTGCTGTCAAGTTTTTTTTCTTGGTTTGACAATGACATTTGATAACAATTAAATATCAAATAGATAAAACATTGTATGTCAAATGTTTACATTAAATCATTATCAATTTGAATTCAAATGTTAAAATCAAAAGGTTTGAAAATTGTGTTTGATGTCAAATGATAAAGTCATTTCATATCAAATGTTTGACTTCGTGTTTGTTGGGTACCATTCACCATGGTGCGATAAGAACAGAAAGTTATATAAATACCGTTCTTTAGACATAAATAAATCTATTTTGTTCCACGCCCAGTTCTTCAATCCATATTTTCTCGAATTATTGTTTATTTTTAACCAAGACGCTTGTACCGAATTTGGCAACTTTGGCTCTAACCGCCAAATTCTTTAGTCCCGCCCACATTTTGTGGGATGTTGTGTGTCTACAACCGAGATGTTTGTATACCCTTTTCCACAAGGGTATAAAAAAAATTAAGCTATCGATAAATTTTTTATAGAAAAGTGAAGTTATTAATCAGTGTTCGAAAATAAACAGTACATTATTTAGCGTTCGGCTCACACACCCAGAAACGAAATCTATTTTTTTAGTATTTGCGTAGACGAACACAGCCCTTATTACCGTTCGTAACTATTTTTGAGAAATTTACGAACATTATATAGTGTTCTGTTCTTCGTTGAAAAACAGAACACATGTGCACATGTTTTGTTTGTTTTAAATTGCTGGCTTTTTTGTACAGTTTTTTTTTTGTTTGCCAGCCAAAATGGCGCTAAGCAATTAAATGTCTTTTTGTTGAGTTGAATAAGTACAGTATTGATTTTGAGTTCGAAGATCACAAACAGGAAAACGTTATTTTTTTATGGTTTACTACACAAACTCCATTATCATTTTTGTTTTAAACAAATCTACCGAACCGAACACTAGGGAACCATATTTAATGCTTATTTTCCAACACTGCTATCGTTATATTTGCCAAAGAAAGGTAAGGATTGTTTTTATAGAAAAGCAATTTTCTATAGTACACAAAACGTATAGTTAACATTTCTTTAGAAAGTTAAAATAAACGACACATTTATTTTTACAGAATATTAAAGCTTTTGATAATTTTTTATAAAAAAATTAAAGAAATCTATAAATTTCAATAGAAAATTAAAAATATCAATAAATTGTTTTATAGAAAATTAAAGCAATCAAAAACTGTTCAATAGTGAATTTGAAAAACCTATAAACTTTTTAAAGAAAATTAAATAAATCGATAAATTTTCTTAAAAAAAAAACTAAATCTACCGATATAAAAGAAAATTTAAGTTTTCCATAAATTTTTATATAAAATTTGATCTATCGTTAAATTTTGTATAGAAATTTAATCTATCAATAATTTTTGAATAAAACTTAAGCTATCAATAAATTTTTTATAAAAACTATAGATAACGATAAATTCTTAATAGATACTTTAACCAATTGTTAAATTTTATATAGAAAACTAAAACTTTAATTAGTTTCTATATGCAAAATTTAAATAAATGATAAATTTGTTATTGAAAATTAAAGATATCGATACATTTTTTTATAGAAAATTCTAACATTCTGAAAACTCAAGCTATCGATTAATTTGTTATATATAATTATCACTATAGATAAATGTAAGCAATCGATACATTTTCCATAGAAAATTTATGCAATCCATAAATTGTGTATAAAAAATTTAAACTATCCATAATTTTGCTATAAAAAATTTAGGCAATTGATAAATTTGGTATTGAAAATTTAAGCAATCGCTAAATTGTCTATAGAAAATTTAAGCTATCGACAAATTTGCTATTTAAAAGTTAAGCAATCGATAAATTCTCTATATAAAATATAAGCAATCGATAAATTTGCTATAGAAAATTTAAGCCATGGATGCATTTTCTATAGAAATTGTAAGCAATAGATACATTTTCTATAGAAAATTTAAGCAGTCGATTAATTTTCTGTGGAAAATTTTAGCTATCGGAAAATTTTAAAACATCTATATATAATATATAGAATATGTAACCTATCGATAAATTTTCTTAAAAATTTTTAAGCTAACAATAATTTTTTTTTTTAGAAACATAGCGCTGTTTATACATTTTTGATATCTTTACCTTATGAAATGAAATCCTTAATTAACCCTAAAATATTTTATGTGGTCTAACACTTATTTTGATTTTTTTTTAGTTTGAAAAACTACTTTAGTAAAATTACTTTTAACTTTATCATTATTAAAACCAGCCACATATAAACATAATGCAAACAATTTACTTCTTTGCAACAAAGTGACAATTTTAATAAATATTTTCCTTTGCTGGACTTTGCCATCTAATTTTCTTGGGTTCCGTACTTCAAATACCAACAAGCAGAACCCAGGAAATGAGATTATAAAAATAATTGGAAGCACAAAAACATGTCAATGTTCATGAAGAGCAGGCAGCAACCCACAAAAATGAAGATTTATTATACAAGGATATTAATTAAAACAATATATAAATGCCAGCTATCTTAGTCATATAAAAAAAAGCAAATAATGAGAGATGTCATACATTTTATACATTTAAAATTAAAATAAAAAAATGCTCCTTAGTAAGAGCATAGAAATTAATATTAATGCCTAAAAGTAGGCATTACAATTCTATGGCTTTAAATAAAGCATACAATCTAGGTATAGCCTTGTTATTAATATCACCGAAGCACATTACATATGTAAAAAATTAATATTAAATGGTAAAATTTAAATGAAAAATCATGCACCCACCTCTATTTTACGTCCCTCAACCACGGTACCATGTAGACGTTCACGTGCTCGTTCCGCATCATTGCTGTTAGCGAATGTTACAAAACCAAATCCCTGTGAGTTTATATGTGATTTATATTTTATATAATTTTTTTTTATTTTTTAATTTATATTTTTTTTTTAATTTTTTTTTTTATTTTTTGCACATTCCATTAACAAGTAAGAAAAACGAAAAAATTAATTATTGTTTAATTCCATACGCGTAACAGTTATTATTATTATAAACATCATCATTATCATTATAATCATCATCATCATCATTATCATTTTAATATTATCATCAATCATCATCATCACCAACGAACACATCACAGTCATAGCAAAACATGCAAGTTTTTTTTGTTTAATTTTTTTGTAAAAGGAGTAGAAAAAATGGAAAAAAGACAAAAATTATAATATAATTTTAAGTTTTAATTACTTTTCTTTTAAATATATTTAATTAATAGTTAATAAATTTAAATAGGACTAGGAGGGTATGGTAAGTGTTGTTGTAGTAATAATAATACTTTTTTTGTAATTTAATTATACATATATTTTTATAAAAAAAAAAAAAATACGCAAACATGCAATTTTTATTATGTTTATATTTTTTTTTAGATAAACTATTTTTCACTAGCAACAAATGAAAATTAATGAGCTTTTTTCACGTTCTGTATTAAAAAGTAATATTTTATGGTGTATATTTTGCTTAAGTTCAATTAAAACTCATAATTAAAGCAATCAGTTTAAACCCACTTTCGTAATATGTATAAAAATAAGTAGTCATATGTTCGTCATTTTATAAATCGAGTACCACTCAACCGATTTACAAACTAATAATGCGTTGGAAAGCTCTACACACCGATGGTTAAAAAAACAATGAAAAATGTTTACACTTATGCGTTATATGCACACCTTTATGATGTTGTGTTTTTACCATGTAAAATGAATGTGAATTCATTAACACGACCGATGTACTCCAAACCGGTTTCATTAGAAAGGAAATTTTGTGACGATGGCTTTAGGCTATATATTTTTTAAAACTAGGACCAGTAGGGGAGGATGGGGCAATGTCTGCCTCTCCAAAACCATCTTACAGATTTTAATTAAAATTTAAAACAACGACGTGACCCTTTATGTTCGAGCACTGGAATTTTCTACAGAAAATTTTACAGTTACTCAAAATTTCTATATAACATTTTTCGATAACTGAAATTTTGCGATAACATAAATTTCCTACAAAATTTAAATTTTCTATGATATTTTGCAATAACTTAAATTTTCTATAGAAAAAATTTTCGATAACTTCAATTTTCTATAGAAATTTTTTGGATAATTTTAATTTTCTATCGAAAATTTTACAATAACTTATATTTTTCGTTGACAATTTTCCGATAATTTTAATTTTCTTTGAAAAATTTTTGATAGCTTAATATTTCTGTAAAACAACAATTGATAACTTATATTTTCTACGTAAAATTTATCGATAACTGAAATTTTATATGGAAAATTTATCGATTACTTAAAATTTTTAAAGAAATGTTAATACAAAGAGTGATTTTATATAGACAAAGGCTTAAGTAAGTAATAAATTTTCTATAGAAATTTTTAGTTACCGATGAATTGACTATACAAATTAACTCTTGGTATGAAAAATTGTGTAAAAATTTCAAGTTATCGATTAATTTTCTCTAAAAAATTTTTCAATAACTTAAATTGTCTATACACAGAAAAAATTATTCATTTTCTCCAATCACCAAATTTATACCAAATGTATAATATCAAACAAACAATTTGTTGCTTTTGCACCTATTACCAAAATGATTATATTGAAAATTGTAAGATTGTGAATATTTGTTTTCAATAAATTATATTTTTAATTTTAATTAACAAAATGATTAAAATACTTTGCCATTTCAAACAATGTGTTAATTTATTTAATTAAATATTGACAATTCCCAACAGCAATTCTACATGTTTAAATTATTTTATTTTAAACGAAAAAAGCCAATTAACATTTTTTGTTATTTAATTAAAATTTTAATTGAAAATTTATTTCAAAACAATTAGAATGTTAATTAAATCAAAATAAAATTTTTATTTTTTTTCAACTAAAAAAATAATTGATTCAATTATCACATTAATTAAATTTAAATACTTTTTAAACCAATTTTTGAATTGATTAAACACCATTTTCTGTGTAGGAAATTAGTATTGTGGTTATTTTATTGAACTGTTTATAGTTTTTAACCCAAAAAATTTTTTTTTTAATATTTTATTCGGGCTAAAGTTCATTAAATTTAATTTTCATTAAATTATTTTTATGAAGAAAGGAATTTTATAACATGAAATGAATTGATAATTTTTCATTCTTGACTGAGCTGGGAAGTTGTGCTGAAAAAGGGTCAACGAGAAAAAGAATGACAAAACATGAAAAACAGAAAGATGTAGTTTGGACTTTAAGAAGAATTCTTGACAAAAAGTATGAAAAACAGAAGTAAGGATGAACATTTAAATCAATTAAAATATATAATCATTCAAAAACAAATTTCGATCTACCGATTTGGTTAAAAGATTGATGTTTGACTATTGACTGCCAGCCGCCTTCGATGACGGTAAATCCCTTTGAGGAGATTGTGTGGTTACAATCGAAACATGCCAGGGCAACCTGTCCGTGCAAACCCAGCTCAGTCAAGAATGAAAAATTGTCAATAAATATTAGTTAATTTCATGTTGTAAAATTCCTTTATTCAAAAAAATAATTTAATGAAAATTAAATTTAATCAACTTTAGCCTGAATAAAATATTGAAAAAAAAAAAAATCTATAGAAAATTTTGCAATAACTTTTTCTATGGAAAATTTTTCGATAAGGTAAATTCTCTATGGAAAAACTTTCGATAAGTTATCGAGAACTCAAATTTTCTATAGAAAAATTATCGAAAACTTAAATTTTCTACAGAAATGTTATCGATAACTTAAATTTTCTCTAATAAATTTATTAATAACTTAAATTTTCTAAAAAATATTTATCGATAACTTAAATTTTCTTTAAAAAATTTATCGATAACTTAAAAATTTTACACAAAGTTTAAAAACAAGAGTTATTTTGTATAAGCAATTCATCGGTAACTTAAAATTTTTATAGAAAAAATTTTTACAGATAATTTAATAACAAGAGTAATGTTTTATAGACAACTTATCGATAACTCAAATCTTCTATAGAAAATTCATCAATAACTTTAAATTTCTTCAGAATATATATCGCTTACTTGAATATTCAGTAGAAAAATTTTCGATAACTTAAATTTTTTATGGAAAATTTATTGATAACTTTAATTTTCTACAGAATAGGTATCAATCGATAACTTTAGTTTGTGTAGAAAATTGATCAATAACTAGAATTTTCTATAAAAAATTTATCGATAACTTAAATTTCCTATAAAAAATTTATCGATAGCTTAAAAATTTTACACAAAATTCAATACTAAGAGTTATTTTTAAGTAAACAATAAGTTTTCTATACTTTTCGATAATTTAAAAATTTTATAGATGTGTTATTTAATGTCAAGAGTAATTTTTCAAAGAAAAATTATCGATCACTTAAATCTTCTATAGAAAATTCAGCAATAACTTTAAATTCCTTAAAAATATCGATAACTTGAATCTTCTGTAGGAAATATTTTGATAACTTAAATTTTCTATGGAAAATTTATTGATCATTTTAATTTTCTACAAAATAGGTATTAATCGATAACTTTAATTTGGTTAAAAAATTCATTTTATTTCTATAAAAAATTTGAGTTATCTATAAATTTTGTATATAAAATTTGTTGCAATTTGTTGCAATTTGTTTGATTACTTTAATATTTTATAAGAAATTTTTTTGTGAATTTTCAATTTCTACGGAACTATTTTACTCTAACAGTTCCTAAGTGGCTTGTTTACTACCCACTCCATTGCAGACTAAGATATTTTTTTTCGACTTTTTTTATTATTTTCAATAATATTTCCAAAGTTGTTTAATGTGTGTGTGTGTATGAGTGCGTTCGCGTAAGTGTAAGTTCCTGTTGTTATTTACGGTCGCAGTTTTTATTTCCCGTCATTGGCCATAAAAAAGAAACTGTTTATATTTTGTTATTTTATTGCAACAAGAAATTATATAAATTTTTCTGCGAATAAAACAAAGTATTAATGTTAACTATCTTTCTCTGTTTTATTTGTTTATGATTATATTTATTTTTGTTCTTGCTGTTGCACGGTTGTTGCAAAGGATTTGTTTTATATACTGCTACGGGTGGACTCTTATCTTGGGATGCATTAAAATGTAGGATAATAAACAAAGTTTCATTTTCTTTTCCAATTTTTATTGGAAGTGTTTCAGCACACGATTTTGATATGAATAAATTACTTAACAAATACATATTCTTTATTCGTATCTATACAGGAGTATCCTTTTATTTTGTTTCCCATTCAACATTAACAAGCGAAGGATGTTAAAATTTTGCAACAATATTTGCAGTATCCTTGTTAAAACCACCTCAATCTGAACAAAAACAAAACAAATTTACATTTAAAGAGTGTTTTCATTATGGAAATATAAAAACAAAAGCAAGAAAAATATTTGTTTTGCTCGGACTGGTAATATTTTACCTTGAGATATTTTCAAATTCAGATTTAAGAATTTTCTATTTCAAAATTAAATTTTCATCATTTTATTTTAATTTTCTTTCAATATAAATCTGATTAAATTAAAGCGGTTTACCTAACGCTTTTGTTTTCTATATACACACACACATATTTTTCCACTTTCAATGGAATCTTAGAAAATGAGGGTAAAACAAACCCCTTTGCGAAGGGGGAAAAGGGATTTCTTGTGTAGTTGTCATTCGTATACTTAGCAGCTAAAACAGCTTTTTCGCATTTTTAAGCCGTTAAGTGTGTTTGCTTAAACAAATTGCACTTTTCAGGTAAATATGGCAAAGGAATATACAAATACGGAAACACACACACGCACACACAAAAACTAGGCACCAACTGACACCACACCAGCCCTTTCGATTTTCTACAGGATTCCCATCGTATAATTTTTAGGACTCCTATAAAATGTAAAAGGTAAAAAACACAAAGTCAGTCGCATAGAAAAAGTTTTTTAATCATGATGGTGGGGTATTGACTAGAATTAAAATGCAGCCAGTTAAAACAGCTAAATAAATACGTTGATACCAAAATGCAATTTGTTTTGGTAAATAATTAAAATTAATTTATAAAAAAGCCCTTAAAAGAGAAAACAACTAAAACTAAAGGTCTGCGAAAAAACAAATGTTTTAATTTGTTTCGAGTACCTCAAGGGTAAAAAGAAATAATTTGCCTACTTTAAGGCTAAATATTTTTTAGGTAAATAATTGTTAAAAAAGAAAACAAAACTTAAATAATTTTTGGGAATAATTCTGCAACATTTTTGCAAAGCAAACCTAAATTTCAAATCGAAGAATTTTTTACGAGAATTTTTCTAGAGATGTTTTAAAACATCGTTAAATTTCATACAGAAAATTGGATATGTCGGTTATATTTTGTTTACTAAAGTATCTAAAATATCGATAAATGTTATGATAAAACCTGAAAATATAAAAAAAAGTGGCTAAAAAAATATTATTGATTGTATTTCTAAAGATAAATTTAAGTTATCGATGAAATTTATAGAGTTAACGACACATTTTTTTGTAGAATATTAAATTTAACGATACATTTTTTGAGTAGAAAGTAAGGTTATCGGCAAATTTTCTATAGAAAAATACAAGTTATCGGTAAATAATTTAATATAGAAAATTTAAGTTACTTAGTCGGTCGTAAATTTATTATTAAAGAAGGCGATTTTTCAAGTTCTCCTCAGCCAATTAACGCTGGATTCCCACAAGGCCGCATCCTGGGCCCTCTATTATACTTAATTTATACTTCAGACATGCCAACAAACGGCTAGGATGGTACAGCTTTTCTAAGAGTACACCAAAACTGTCAAGAAGCATATTTGTACTGGAAAGGTGTATAAAACAATGGTGGATAAAGACCAATGAGCAAAAATGCGTACATATAACACTCACATTGCGTCAGGGAACATGCCGCCCTATTAAAATCTATAATCAAATAATACCTCAACCCTCACATGTAAAATACCTCGGCGTTTAACGTGGAAATGGCCTATAGAAGCTAAATTAACTCAACTGAAACTAAAAGCCATTCAAATTAATTGGCTTATTGGAAGAAATGCCGTTCGTAGTCTCGCTTGCAAACTTCTACTTTACAACTTTATCTTTAAGCCAATTTGGTGGCACTGCCTCAGCATCTAATATCGAAAAATTCAAAGGCGCCCAAAATAAACTTCTTCTAATAATCACAGCCACTCCCTGCTAAGTCAAAAACTCAAATATCCACAAGGATCTCAATGTGCCATTAGTAAAAACTATTAAAACGAAATATGCAGTAAAATATTTTTAAAGGCTGGAACTGCACCCAATTCCATTAGCTCTAAATATTTTAAATTATGGCGGCCACACTCGCTTAAGGAGAGCGATAAACACATACATATGCCAACAGAAACCGTGATGACGATTTTTTTTTGTCTGGCACTGGCAGGACATAAAGTAAATATTAGGATAAGATTTGATTAATTATTGGTAGTTCATATTTAATATATGAAGATTCAATAAATAAAAATAAATACTGAAAAAAAAAAAAATTCAAGTTACCCATAAACTTTTTATAGAAATTTTAAGTACTTGATACATTTTCAGTAGCAATTTGAAGTTATATAAAATTTTTTTTATAGAAAATAAGAGTAATCGAATAAATTTCTAGAGAACATATAATATAATAATATTTTTGATAAACATTTATAGTGAACGTTTTTATAGAAAATAGAAGTTATCGATAACTTTTATTTGGAAATTTAAGTTGTCGATAAATTCTCGATTATTTTTAAAAAATTTAAATTATCGCTAAATTGTCTAGAAAAATCAAATTCCTTATGAAGTTTCTATAAATTATTCAAATTATCGATAAATTTTCTATAGAAAATCGAAGTTATCGTAAAAGTTTCTATAGAAAATTAAAGTTATCGTAAAATTTTCTGTACAAAAGTAAGTAAATCGTTAAGTTTTATTTAGAAAATTAATTTGTTGATAAATTATCGATTATTTTTAAATCAATAAAATTATCGATAAATTGTGTATAGAAAAATAAAATTATTAATAAATTGGCTATAAATAATAAAAATTATCGATTAATGTTCTATTGAAAAATTATTTAATCTGTAAATTTTCCGTAGAAAATTAAAGTTATCGAATAATTTTCTATATGAAATTAAGATTATCGATAAATTTTGTTATGGAAAATTAAAGTGATTGAATATTATTCTATAGAAAAGTAAGGTTATCGACAAATTTTTTATGGAAAATGAAAACAATCGAAAACTTTTTAATTAAAGTTGTCGTTAAAGTTTCTATAGAAAATAAAAGTTTTTTGGAAAATTAAGCTGTCGATAAATTAAGCATTATTTTTAAATAATAAAAATTATCGCTAAAATGTCTATATACAGAAAAATAGAATGTCTAGAAAAATAATTTGTTTTATTATCAATAAATTTTATGTAGAAAATAAAAGGAATTTATAAATTTTCTATGGGAAATTTAAATATGTAATAGATTATTTTTCTTTAGAATATTTAGTTAATCGATAAATTTTATATAGAATATTAAAAACATCGAAATTGTTCTATTGAAGTTTTAAGTTATCGATTAATTTTCCAAAGAAAATTATAGCTAGTGAAAACTTTTTATAGAAAATAAAAGTTATTGATCAATATTCTATAGAAAAGTTACATTATTGAAAGTTCACATGTATTTAAAGCCGGTTTTAGTTTAAAGTATTCCTTTTTTTTGACTATGAGTATGGACCATTTTTTATTAGAAAATGAAAATGTTTGATAACTCTAGACATACTCGTATTTTGAAAAACGAGTTCATATTAATATAATTTTTATATTAAGACTTAGTGCTGATTTGCAAGCTTCAGGTTTCTGTTGTCAAGTCTTGAGTTTTAAGGAGAGAGCTAAAATCTATTTTACCTTCTCTACTAAAAACTCAATCCTTAAAGGCTAACTCCTAAGGCCCGTGAATCATCCCTTAAAGTTAATTTCGTTAAAATCAATTTTTAAATTTATTGGTTTTTTTTCTGTTTTGAAATAAATTACTGCATAATTCATTATGTTCAGATTTTATCATTAAATGTTGCATAATTTTGAGCACACATACACACTTATTTTTAGATAATTTAATTTAATATTAATGCGTAGAAATGAGATCTAATTCAGATTGATTATAATTATACCAACAAATTTAATTACCTAGTTGTCTTTAATGTTACTGCAAATGATTTTTGTATCTACTATACGATAATTAATTTAATTCATTTCAATAAAAAGCCTGTTTAGATATTATCATTAAATGATGCATAATTTAAGGCAGCAAGTAAAATAAATATGTATAGTAAAATAACTTTGCTCTACCTTTATGCATTGAAAATTACAAAACAAATGTGATAAATTGATTACTTTGAATAAAAAAAATCTTTGTTAAACAACATCAAAGTATTTTTATCGATAATTTCTGTTTATCTAGGAATTATTTATTTCTATCTATTCTCAATTATATTGCCTGTGTCTTTTTGTTATTTTCATTCCAATCTGGCCACAAATATAGTTTAGATCTGATTGTTCTTTTCTTTTTTTTTTAGTTCTACTTTATACTTTTACTTAATGGCCTTAATAACTATATTTTCTTTTTTTCTTCTCTTCTTTAGTTGCTTTTGTATCATTTTTAAAATTTATTTTTTGCTGTTGGTGTTTTTGTTATCATCATTGATTACCGCAAGCAAACTACTTCTTACTAAACACTTCTTTTTTTAAATAAATATGCACACTAACACATTTACCTTTATTATAACGGGATTGTAAACTACAACTACAACCGTTGCCAACCAACAGCTTATACACGTTTATGGTCTGCACTTTAAATACGTCTACACAGGAAATTGATTTATTTCCTTAGTTGGTTTGTTATTTCTTCCATTTTGCTGCTCTCTTATTTTCTATATGAAGGATGCAGTTAAGGGATGTGCGATAAATATGAATAGGAAAAAAGCGAATGTACCAGAGAAATTGGTACCTTTTGGACTTTCATTGCATATATGTACATACATTTTGGATAAATAAATGCTGTTCATTGATAGTACAAAACTATTTTCTTATGTTTAAAAGTACTTTTCAAATGAAAAGAGTACCTTTTAGCCAGCTTAAATCAGTTTCCTCCCAAGGCAAATACATATTTCAATGTGCTTTCACTATTTATTCCCTTTATCGTATTATTTAGTGTGTTCATACTTTCTTTTTTTCAAACTATGAAAAGGATGTTAAAAAAAATGCAACAACTACAGTGAGGTAAAAAAAAAATAAATTTTTTAACTTCAGCAGAAATGTATAGATTATTCCTGCGATAAAGATTTTATTGTTATAAGTTATACAAATATGCAGACCTATTTTACCGACTTATTTAAGGCCGTTTAATTTAAGTCCTCTGTGATACCTGAAACCGCAAAAATCAGCTAATACAGTACTTTTCGCTTAATGGTGAAACAGAACTGGGGCTGAACGATGTTTTCCATACAGTTTGACTAATATTATGCCAGAGAATGCGGTCGAGAAATAATATCAATTTTATTTTTAAAACGTTTTTTCTAATACTCTCACATAGAGATAATTATTCTCCCAACAATGCTATTATACTTTCTTTAAATTTCATACATTTTGTAAATAAAGAAAAATAAGAACAAAAGAAAACGAAGCAAATGAGAGAGAATTTGCAGTTACTGTCGACGTTTTAATTATGGGCTTTAGAATTTTTGCCTGAAGTTGAAGACTCAATTCTGTTTCATCAGTTGCAGACAAATCGTGGACTATATCGCTAATGTGAATATAAGCCTGATTCACAAATATGCCACTTTGAGGCATATAACTGAATTAGAATATAAGCAATTTATGTGGATATAGAATAAAAAAAAATCATATTTGCTACACCGACAGCAGGCTTACGGTTTTCAACAGAGTTGCATACTGTGCAAAAAAAAGTAGTTTAAATAGTTATAAGATATTTCTTCCATGAAAAACAAATTTTTTTCGAGTGGAGAGTTGGAGACAAAAATTAAACGGGATTTTAGGTCTTTTACATGGGTTGTGGCTTCTAAAACTAAAAAGAAATGAGTACATTTTGCTAATGTGACTCTAAAGCTAATAATTTTGTTTAATTTTGCATTTGCTTGCCGCTGATAGATGGAATATATGCCAAATGTGCGTAGAACGCTTAATGGACTATAACGTCAATACTTTCTATAAAATTTACTTATATCGGCAGAAAATAAAGATAATGTGGACTATATCGCTAATGGGACTAAAAATGGTAGTGACTATAAACGAAAAGTACTGTACTCATAACGACTTAGTTTCTAGAGTTTCAAAAAGTTCAATTTTCTGTTCCCAGAAGAAAATATCCCTTTTTCTCCTTTTGAGGGAGATTTATTTATGTTAAATTCACATAGTTACTTTACAAATCCCCCGAGAGTCCAAGTACAAAAATTTAGATGCCGAAATAATTTGGATAACAGCCATGTGGCCTCAGATGGCCTTTACAATTTGAAAGGAATAAAGCTGAACAACAAACATTTTACATGAAAGCGGTCACTCAACCAACCGAATAATGACCCTGTCATCTAAAAAGATTCCAAAAGCCAGGAAATCCGGGGGATGAACAGGAATTTAGTTAACCCTGCTGCAGAAAGAAAGAGGGACAGAGATTGAGAATTTAATGCGGCTTTAGTGTCGATATATGTTACAATTTTCCCACCGAAAAATCCAATATGAGATCTTATAGCTGAAATTTAAGCATTAGGAATGCTCCTTATGCAGGCTAAACTTCGCCTTTTTCTTATAGCGAAGTAAAAAGTCTCTCCTCTTCTCTTTTTTCATGATCCCAAGGATTTACTAATTTTTATTTTACAAGTTGGATTGAAAGGACAAAAACATATAATTTCACTGTTTAAATTTTGTGCATTCTTACCCCCATATTCATAAAAAATATTTTATGTTTATATCAGGTTTATGAAAAGAATTTTCTATGAAAATTTGTTTAATAATCCTTTTACTAATCAAAAATATTTTTTATGCATATGGGGGTTAGACTTTAAAGATCGATTTAATTTATACACAATACAATTTGTTGATTTTGCACCTATTACCAAAATGATTATATTTATTAATAAAATTGTAAAAATTGAAAATTGTAAAATTTTTTCTAAAAATATTATTTTTGATTTAAATTAAAAAATATTATCAAACAACTTTGCCATTTCAAACAATGTGTTCATTCATTTAATTAAATAAAGCTCAGGTTTTGACAATTCCCAACAACAATTCCACAAGTTTAAATTATTTTATTTTAAGCGAAGAAATCAATTAAGTTTTTTTGTTATTTAATCAATGTTTAAATTTAAAATTTATTTCAAAACAACTATTAACATTTTAGTTGTTTTGAAATCAAAATTATATTTTTTTTTGCAATTAAAAAAATAATTGATTCAATCATCACTTTAATTAAATTGAAATATTTTTCAAACAATTTTTTTAATTAATAAAAAACTACTACTGAAACTACTGAAAAATTTTTCTCTGTACCATATATATGGTAAAGTTTTCGAATAGATATACATATAAATCTTGCCGTAAAAGTAAAATGCTTTTCATTTACAGTATACAAACATTAAAAACACATGAAATAAAGTTTAAAAAAATCTGCATCGCAAACTCAAAGCCTACCTTTGGAGGCAGAGGTCGAAGTATCTTTAAGTAACGGAAATTTTAAACTTGTTGCTATTTTAATCTAGTAAATCTGTACAACAAGCAGTTAAAATGAACATTTTTAAAACCCTAGAGTTAGGAAAATGTTATTTAGAAAGTTTCGTCTAAAAGCTCGACTTTATGAAATGAGAAATCGCCGGATTAAAATATGCATTCACGGCTAAGACAAAAGGCATTATTTATAAAAAATATTTCAAACTAATTTTCTAAGAAAACTTGTTTAATAAACCTGTTATAAATCAAAAATATTTTTTATGAATAAGAGGGAAATATATTTTCTAGTTTTACTTTATTATTTCTTACAAAAAAAAAAAAAAAAAAAAAAAAACAAAAAAAAATTATAATTATAATCAATTTTACTAAGTTGAGCTGCACCAATACCATTGGTTAAATATTGATGTTTGACTATGGACTGGCAGGCGCCGCAGTTGCGCAAACGCTAGAACAGCAATAATTCTGATGATTGAAATGTGGTCATTCTCGAAACATTTAAATTCGACCCGAGTTCATTCCCGTGTACAGTCAATAAAATTATCAAAAAATTTAAACTTATTTAATGTTGAAAATTCCTTCCTTCACTTAAAATAATTTAATGAAAATTAAATTTGATTTAAATATAAAAAATATTTAAATATAAAAAACTTCAATAATATTACAATTTAATACTATAAAACGGATAAAAAAAAAAAAATTTTGGCTCACCTTTTTCTTTTTTTATCAAAAATTAAAAGCCAAAAGTATTTGTTTAAAATCTTTTTTTTTTTTGCTTATCAGTTGTCCTGTTTGATTATTTATAAAAGAAAATATCCCATAAAACTTTAAGCTGATTTTAAAAACCACAAGGACGTTCTCTTAAACATATTATTAAAACTTTGTTTGTATAAGGATTCTATTGGTAAATGAAGTAAAAAAGGAAGGAAAAATGTGCCTGTTTATGTGGTAAATAATATTTTGCTTAGGAAAAGTAAAAAAAAATATTTAAATGATGATCATAAACACGGAAGATGGCATTTTTAAACTTAAAGCTTCTTAAGTATTAGTTTTGCCTTTTGGTACTAAATATTTAAACTTTTTTGTCCTTAAATATATGAAACTTTATAAAAATAGGTTTTTTCTAATCACAAATAATTTTTCTTTCAACAATATTCCCAAAATTAACAACCGCTTATCTAAGATGCTTTTTTAATTATTTGGTATTTTTTTCTTAAATTTTGCAATCAAGGGTTAAAAACAAACCAAACTTTTGTGTTTTTATAATATATATGTGTGTTCCAAAACATCATTTAAAGAATTACATATTTTTAAAAGAGTAAATATGTACATATTAGGGAGATCGATTATTCGACTTTTTTCAATAACCGGTTTTCAAATATTACGAATAGTTGCTATTTTAAAAAACCCGGTTTTCGGTTAAGCAATTTTTAAATAACCGGTTAACCGGTTTTAATTCGAATACTTAAAAACACAAAAATCAAATAAGTTTTTAAATAAAACGTTAATTTTAATAAAAACAAAACAATTTTAAAGGTAAGGAACCAACAAAATACATAGATATAACTTAGATCAGACCTAACAAATATTTTAGGATAAAATCGAAGAAAAGTGGAACCAGTAAATTGATCAAACTTTAGCTAAATTTTCAACAATTTTTTATTAATTTACTAAACTTTATTTGTAAGAAGATATTTGTATAATGCAATTTAGAAACTGTTGAATGATATTTGATCTAGAGAAACGTTTTGCAAAAGCAAATAAATTATAGGAATTTAATAAAGTTATTATTTGAAATATTCTCCCAAATTAATTTTGAATGAGTTTTAATTTGTTGGTGGTTAAGCTATCTATATAAATCAAACATATTTTTCATAAGTTACAAACAAAACCTCTTAGCCAGGATTATCTATTTCAAATTATTTTGTTTCAGCATTATAGAAACGAATAGTGAACTTAACATTATTTTTGTGTAAAATATTTGTCAATTCGTCGACTACAATTTAAAACATTCCATGACGTTGTTTGATTTCAATTTTGTTTTTTAGTTCTTGGTGTTTTAATAAATAAAACTGATTCCGCCGTAATGTTGTAGTTTTCAGCATGAAGAGATACTAGAACTACTTAAGAGTTTTTAGTGCCTTAACGGGCATTTCGTCCTCGGCAACACAACGGGCTAATATTTTACCCAATGATTATTTTTTTGCAGCGCATTTTAGTAAAGTATTATTTGTCGTCTCCTTAAAACTACTTCGAACGGAGTTAAGTTTCATTTGGATCACATTAATGTCAAGCATGTATAGTAATTAAAGGTGATTAATAAGTGACATGGAAGAACCTTTGTTACTTATCATTAAAGGGCACTTCAGGCAACTATCTTTGTCTTATTAATCGCGTTCGAAAAATATATAGAGATAACCTTTATATAAAAATATATTTAATATTTAGAACACTCTTGCACAAATTACTATTTACTTTTTAACTGCACACGTTTTTGTAGAATTTTGAATAGTTTTTGGTTTTTTTCTACAAGAACACACGCTTTTATAAACGATTTGTATTTACAGTGTTAATAATATTTTTGACCTTTGTCACGTTTTGTTTTGACATTCTTCATAAAAAGTTTAAGTTTGGCCAATATTCAATTAGAAAATACTTAAATTACGGGCACATCTACAACAAGAGTAAGGAAAATGTATATAAGTTACACATTACTAAAATAGCCGGTTTATTATACCAAAATAAACGGTTTATTCGATATTCGAAAAATGGGCATTTAAAAATAATCGACTTGGGCAAAGCTAAAATAACCGGTTAAAACCGGTCGAATAATAACCGTTAGATCTCCCTAGTACATATCTCTTAAAAATCTTAATTTTTCGAGAAAGCCAATTTCTAAAAAGTAGTAAATTTTTCAAAAGTATTTTTTTTACATTTTTTAATTATAACTAAATATTAACTATAAAAATTGTTTTAAATCTAAATTATATATGATCAAATCCTGCGTGACGAACTATACATCCGAACGGATTTTCTGATTAATATATTACAATTTTTTGGTCTTTCAAAAGATATAACCTTCTACTTATAGATAGTGCTTAGTGACATTACTGTGTACATTCGAATAGCATATATCTTACTTTCTTAACAGGTATTTGTTGCGAAATAATTGATCATAAAGTTTTGTGAGGCACGGTACAAAAAGTGGAAGTAGCTTTAAAAGTTAAAGTGTGTTTGCGTATTTTTTTAGCGAATATCGCATAATAAAGTACACTAAATCTTATCCTTAAAAGAAAAATTCACCTTAGAGAATTCAAAAATAACTTATCTACAGTCGAAAAATGTCGCCGTTTTTTATCAAATGACATGAAAATACTGTGACGCAAAAAATTTATGTTTGTTTTTATTAAAAATTTTAAATACAAATTTTTTGTTTATATATGCATTTATTAATGAATGTAAATTTGTTTATTAATATATTTGTATGTTTTGATAGCTGGATGTCTATGTAAACCTTGTGCGCAAAGTACATGTTGCATTTTGCATATAATTAAATAAAATTTGGTATGTGCGTTTACATTGTCATAAAAACCCAGCCGAACGCGTTTTCTAGCTGTCAAAAATCCTCATACCCATACAATTTGTATGAAGCATCCCTAAATAGCGCAGCGTCAACGCCTTGCAATTGTAAAATCCGATTTTGACAGCGCGTTAAAATAAACAGGGCTACTATATTTGTTGTTTTGACAGCCCTGTTTTTTTTGTTTGATAATAAATAATGGCAAATTAGCTATTTTTAGGTCAAACTAGCGGTTTTAATTCAATTTCTTATGTCTTCTATGAGGGTTTTAGTCGGCACGAAAGTTAAAACTACTGTTTATGGCACAACGCTGACGCCCTTATTTAGGTATGGCATATAAGCGTAAAAGCTACGCTGAAGAAAATGTTCCGCCTTCCGCTCTTGTTTAGGTACGGCTGTTATTAAGTTAGTATTTAAATTTAATTTGGTCCAAAAATATTTTAAATCATCCTACCAAAGTTTATTGGAATCTGTCTATATTTGACCGGAGCTCACATACAAATAACACTCCCGAAAAAATATTTTAATACCCTAATTTCCTTATAACTGTTGGCGACAATAATTTACGATAGCTACTATGCCATTCCAACATGTTGTGCTTGTGGGTCTTGAATTTGCCAAAGGTGCCAGATAAATCCCCTCTCTAAAATCTTTTAGGGCTTATAAATCAGTCCAAGTTAAGCTCTCTTCTTGGTTTAAAATGTGCTTAAGCTTGCAAGTCTATAAATCAGTAAATATATAAAACAATTATTGTTGTGCTGCCGCATTATTATTTTTTAAACTACATATTATGTATGGGGCACTGCTTACAGCTGTTGAGTTTAAACTGTGTTTAAACACACACTGATTTATAAGCAATTAAAGTCGAAAATTCATAGTGATACATTTATTTATCTATATGAACTCTTATATGAATCTTAAGCTCAAAACATAATTTTGTTGCAGCGAGTCAATGATTGTCCATTGGTAGCGTAGGGTATCATATGGTCTGCATTGACCGACTATACTTTCTTACTGGTTTTTACATATCTATATGATTACATTTTTGCCAAAAAGCTCCAAATATTTCGCTCCACAATAGCTCTAATTCTGAAGAAAAGTAGTAAGAAGCGAAGATATAAGAAAAGAAAATAACTATTGAATCGGTTTTTGATACTTTTATACAATTTTTGGAAGAACTCAAATCGTGACACACGCTACAGAAACTAATACGCAAAATTTTTTTATTTTCTCAATGTAGAATTAAAATTTTGTATTTGCTTTAAAGAAAGTAATGAAATTTACTTAAAATTATTGACGACTTGAAAAAAATTTAATTTTACTCACAATATAAAAAAAAACCTTATTTTTCGTGACGAGCGCTACAACGCCTGGACCTGATATTTCATACCTAATATCAATCTTTCCAAAATAGTTATCAAAATAATTTAATAAAAAAATTTAAGAGAATTGAGTGAATAAATATATAGCTTACAATCGGACCATCTATATTAACACTAAAGTATTTTTATGAACACCTAAAAAAAATGTTAATTTGTAGCATAACATTAAGATTTCTAAGGTAGGGTAAGATAGATTTGGTTGTAATTTTTGTATCTATTAATGATCATTGAAATACATTATTTTATATTTTTGAAATTATACATCCAGCCCAATATCATAGATGGGCACTTTGCAGTACCAGTACTTCTTCAGTTTTTTTTTTTTTTTACTGGTACTGCACTTGAATTTTCATTACCAGTATATTTTTACTGAATACTCAGAAAAAAATGACAGTAATCAGTAAATTTTACTGAATACTGAAAAAAATCAGTAATCATTAAATTTTACTGATTACTGATAAGAATGCAGTATCGGGAGGTTTTTACTACCTATACATACAAAAAAAAAAAAAAAAAAAAAAAAACAAGAATTATAAAACTGTAAGAATTTTCGTACTCAATGAACGTTAATAAAACGAAATTCCAATATGCATATAAAACAAAAGAACAGATGAACGGACCTAATGTACATTCCTTTGAAATTAAAAAAATTATGGACTATACAATATTTATCAGTTAATATAAATATGTGAATAAACCTGTGCTGTTAAATTAACAGTGTTAATTACATGATTAATTGTAAAAGTTGTTGCTAAACAAGTTGTGTATTATAGAGGTTAGAAATTCTTTCCGCAAATATTTGGAATTTTGTATTTAAATTTATTAAATATTGAAATAAATGAGTGAAATTTCTGATTTTAATAGTGATGATTCGGTAAATGATCCGGATTATGTGTGCGAAGAAAATACACCTTGTTCTTCAAATTTTTTAAAAGACGAAGAACTAATGGAAGTCAATAAAATTCTTTTAAGCGAGAAATTTTTTAATGTTGTTCAGAAGGTAAATAACATACATATAACTTAACTTCACCATGTAAATATTTTGCACAAATGTTAAGTTGAATTAACTTTAACTAACATTAAATTAACAGTTGTGCAAGATATTTACAAGGTCGTCTTAGCCTAGTGGTTTACACTCGGGACTCTCTTCCCTGAGCCGATATGTTCGAATCCCCGTTCAGTCGGTCGAAATAAAAAGTTTTAGTAATCAAGTTTTTACTCAATAGCAAAATAGAAATCGAAATTTTTTTTTTTAAATTTAAAATAATTTTATAAAAATATAAAAAGAAATAAAAAAAAAATTTTTTTTCGACAACATAAGGCAAATCTACCGGAATTGTGCTATCGTCTTTCCATCCCCACTATTCTTGCTGATGAAATTGAGTATTTGGAGGAATATATAAGCATAATGGAACCTTTAGCAGAGGCAATTGATTATCTTTAGGGGGAAAAAGCTATATTTTTCGGTCACTTTGTCCCAACTATTGTCTCTTTAAAAATAAAATTTGGCCGTTTACATAAAGCCGAATTTAAATACTTAGTCGAATTAAGTAAAAAACTGCAAGAGGCATTAGTTAAGAGATTCGAAAAATATTTTCTGATCCAGCCTGACACTTGGGATGCCATTATTGCCGCAATAACAATACCGGAAATAAAGATAAGTTTTCTAAAACCACTTTTAGAAACGGCAACGGGGAACACAGAAGAAGAGGTTAAGGAAATGTTAAATACATATGTAGTAAAATATGGAAAAATACCCACACTTGAAAGCCGTGCTTTGCCTCAAAGACCGCAAAAATCATTTTTAGATATTGGAGAGGAAAGTAATGGTAACGTTTTGCATCTTATTTTCCATTAAATTTTTGTATTTATTATTCACATGCTTATCTTATTTTCTTAAACAGATGCGGGCATAATTATTAATTCAGGTGACTTGGCAAACTATCTCCAGGAAACAATTTTGTACCTGGCCGAACAAGACACTAGCATAAATTGTCTGCATAATCACAGTGCTATTAAAAACGTGTTTTTGAAATACAATACTCCTTTGCCTTCGTCTGCTCCTGTAGAAATATTGTTTTCTTTCGCTGGGATTGTGAATCGTTCCAGAAGACAAAAACTGAGTGATACAAATTTTGAAATGCTTGTATTAAGAAAAGCCAATAATATATAAAATCTTTTATCTTTATTCAACAAAATTTCCAATTTACAAATATTTCTTGTGCTAAACCCGCAAAGTTTTGAGCTTGTCAAAAAAAAAAAAAAAAAAAAATCAGTAAACTTTACTGATTACTGATTTTTTTTCAGTAATCAGTAAAATTTACTGAATACTGAAATTTTTTTTCAGTAATCAGTAAAATTTACTGCATACTGATTTTTTCTTCCAGTAATCAGTAAACTTTACTGAATACTGATTTTTTTTCAGTAATCAGTAAGCATTTACTGATTACTGAAACGCTTGCTGCAGTAAAAAAATAATGCAGTATGCCCATGTATGCCCAATATTACATAAAAAAAAATTTTTGTTAGATTACTATGAAAAATTTGTAAAATTTTTAATCGCTTAGTAAGGATAGAAAATGACTGGTTGACAACATAGTTGTTTTATTTCATTTGATTGAAAAAAGGCTTGAAAAAATTCAAATGTAAATGTGAAAAGAGTTCCGAAGCAACTTAAAAAGAGACTAGAGAAAACATGCGGTCTAAAAGTTAAAAATCATAATTTCTTAAATAAAGAAATCTTCATTTGAGAACAAAAATCATAAAATAATATTTTGGTCAAAATATGATAAAATCATTATTCTGGCAACGCTGGTGTTGAGTATATGAAAACAACGACAGCTTTCTGACTTGAGTTAAAATAAAAGTTGCCTTAAAAATTAAATTTTTTTCAGATTTCTACAAACTTCCCTCGTATTACAGATTTTGCATTTAAGTCCCTACATTTTATTACAATTTGTGTCTACACTGCATGTGTGTACTTTATGAACCACAAGATTTTTTTTTGTTTCTCTTTTTTTGAGATTTTTGTTTTTCAACTTATTTTCTTTTGCATTTTAGTTTCGGGTTTTCTTAAGGTTTTTACTATCCCCAAAGAAAGTAGTATAAATGTGGTAAAAAGAATCCTTTGGATTTGTATAAAATGAAAACCACAAAGTTTTTTATTAAGAAATAATACACACATAAACATACATAAACAAAACTATACATATCCTTACAAAAAACCAGGATAATCATAAACACTATGACTTACATAAGAAATTCATAGAGAAAAAAACCTTAAAAAAAATGTTCAGATTTAAACTGAAATAGAGTTGGAAAAGTTTTCTTTATAACATATTTTCAGAAATTCTAATACTTTTTTCTGAAGTTATTTAAATACCAATTTTAATACAATGAATGAAAGACTAAAATTCAAATTTAATATATTTAAATTTACTTCGAAAAAAATAAATATAAATTTCGTCTTAATCGAAATGTTTTTGAACTCTTTTACTTTACTGTAATCAGATAACTTAATCTCTTAAAGTAATAAATCCAATTTATTCCCTCTTTTACTATTTTTTCTCATTTCATTTTCATTTTTGCATAAAACTTCTTTATAAAAATCTTTTTTCTTTTAATCTTCTTTTATTATTTACATGTTGAAAGATGTATTTTAACTCAATTATGTCAATATTTAAATTATTTTAATTTCCTTTTTCCTATGTTTTTTTTCTTATCATACATTTACAAACTCATAAATTTTGTAGAAAGAATATACAAGTAGGAGGAAAAAAATAACTACAACAATAATTTGCATCCTGTGTAAAGTGTAAAATACATGGAGTGAAAAGAATAATAAGAAATAAAATCTGTGGAGATTTTTGCAATTTTCTTAAACTTAAGAAATTTTTTATTACTATTTATTTTTGAAAGGAGGAAAAGGAACTTCTACAATGAGAGAGTGCGTTTGTGGACATAAACAGCAAAGGCTACAGGATATTAGAATTTGTACAAATAAACAGAAAACCCAAATAAAATGAGAGCAATAAAAAAGAAAAACTTATTAAAAATGGGTTAAAAAAAAGTGTCGGAATTTGGATATAAATCTAATGACAAGTTATTTTTAAACCCTTTACCACTGGAGGTAGGGGTATGTATAAGTTTGTCATTCCGTTTGTAATTTCTACAATTTCTACATATGTATATATTCTGGGCCCTGCAAGCTAGAAGTTGATTTAACGATGTTTGTCTGTCCGTTAAAATGGGTTTTCCGAAGACCTGAAATATGATGTGATTGTGATATATTTATATCACATATAGCCTCGAACAGATTGCTATTGCATTTCAGGTATGTAGATCGGTTCACAAATGGCTGAAATATGAACAAAAATACACGACTGCGTCTAAATTTTCCCATAAATCCTTTGTTGTTTTTTTTTCTGGAAAACCAAAGTTACTAATTTAGGTACAAGTATCTTAGGTATCAATACACAGCATCCGACAAAACGTGGGCGGGATTGGTGAAGTGGGCATGACACAAAAAAGATTTAGTTATATCTGAAGAACGGTGTTTCTTATCGCACCATGGTGAAGGGCATATAAGATTCGGCATAGCCGAATATATTTAGCACTTTCACTTTTTTATTATAATTTAATAAATAGGCATAAAGCAAAAAACTCAACTATTGAATTTAGACCAGACAGAGCTATATAAATCCATCAAAGCCTAGGTAGCGTTCGTGCAAGACGCACGTATTTACATACCCAACACGAACGAACGTCGACAAAATTCTCTAAAAACAGATGCACATGAGAGGCATAACTACCACCTACTTTGGAAAAATATGTACACTTGTGGGTCGATTACGGATAGCAACTGAACTGAAGTTGTGCTGCCAGCAGTAAAATTAAGCAACGCCACTCATGTTAAAATATACAACATTTTTATTTTATATTTCAATACCAGCGGCGTTGCCTGATTTCGCTGCTGGCAACTCAACTTCAGATTAGAATAATGTCAAAAACTTTTTTTTTACAATTCAAGATATTTCATTGATACAAAATTTCATTCTGAATGATGCAATTTTCATTGTTTAGTATGTTGATCTACATGGTTAAATGTTATATGTGTGTGTAAAATAAAAATGGGGCGACCTTTGAGGTTTGGCATAGAAGCGAACATATTAAAACCTCGACACACTAAGTTTAAGAATGGTATCCTTGCAAGGTGCAAGGGAAGGATCCGAGAAGGCAAAGTGGCGCCCAGAATTCGATGTCGGATTAAAAAGTCATCGAAGACAAAAATTAAGCCATACTGAAGCCATTAATAATGAAATTGCTGCACTATATATAAAAAATCAAAAAGTGAAATGTAATATATGTATGAAAAAATGGGCCTAATTGCGGGGCGTGGCACATAAGTGAGCACAATAAGAGCTAAGTACATAATTTAAGAAGGGGTTTCTTGCCATGTGCAAAAAAATTGCACATTAGGGGTATCCAGAATTTGATATCGAATTAAAAAGTTCCCAAGCACAAAATGAGGCCATAAACAAGCCATTAATAACGATATTCAATATGTTATGATCGGACTTTAAATGGCGTCGCAGTGTACAAAAAACAAATAGCGCGGTATCCAGAAAAATTTTTTTTTTAAATCCTTTTCAACTAATCTTTAACCATAGACTGGCTCAACTTTTTTTCGAACCACCTTACTTTACAAGGTATAAAAATTTTTTTATTTGTAAAAAAGGCGGTGCACATCTTTTAAAAATTATCTATTTCTTTCTCTGGAAAATTAAGTTCAAAGGATCTCCGTCCTTCTAAAAGAGATTTTCACAAATTTACGTTAAAATCAAAGCTGAAATTAGGCCAAGCCATGACTCAAAGTTTAACAATTTGTAATGTTGCCGTATCAAAAATTTTATTAGTACACAGAAAAAAATAAAAATTGAATTCAATTAAACAATTTCTGATATTAATTAAAAAATTAATTAAATTTGCACAAGTGAGCAAATTAATAGTATCAATTAAACGTTTAATTCATTTGACTAAACGTTAAATTAACTTGATTAAATGTTTAGTTCACTTGATTAAATTTTTAATTAAAACTGATTTTATTTTTGATTAATTCTTTAATAGGTAAAAAACTTTGGAGAATTTCTTCTGTGTATGCTATTAAAAATCGAAAAATGTTGCCTAGTGTTGCAGTTTTGCCACATTACTCAAAAGTCCCTACATTTTATTGATTTCAAAAAGTCTATCTACCCTTTTTCTCTACGTCCATTTTTTAGAAGAATAGTGATATTTCCATACGTTTAAAATCAATGGGTATGTTCTAATAAACGAGGTACTAGATCCATCCAGTAACCTCAAAAGTAGATATACTTTTACGGTTATTTTGCACTTAAATATCTTATAAAGGTAAGTGCGAATGTATTAGTTTCAAAATCTTTCTCTTTTGACAGAGGGCGCGAAAAGTTCGCCAATATTTTTATTCAAATTATCAGATAGTCCATTTACCAGAAAGCTATTTTTATAGTTGCTAAGGCTTTAAAGTTACGCGAAAAAAGTTAAATGCAAAATATTTGAACACTGAATAGAGTTAACTTTTCAATTACTATAAGTCAAACAGTTTTCTTTCAACAAATTAACATTAAATAAAGTAAAAGATTATTTCTGAACTCCAAAAAAAAAAAAAAAAATATCCATTATTCTCATTCACAATTTTACACATTGCACACACTTGTGTAGGTGTGTGTATATTAATTAAAGCTTAATTTTTGACATACATTTAGGAGCTAATTGGTTTTTCTCTTTGGCTTATTAACTCGATAATTTGAATACGAATGTGTATTTAAAAATTAAATGTTAATTAAATTAAATAAAAACTTGTAATAATATCAGTAAGATTAAAAATAAATCCGAAAATCTTTTCAGAAGTCAATGACAAACATTTTAAATGAAGTAAAGCAATAGCCTAAAGGTTGTCTTTTTAAAAATATAAAAAGAAGATGGGTACACATTTTGCTTTAAATAAATTTTTTAAGTAATTAAGTTTATTTATTATGATGTAATTTTAAACAATTTTTAAAAGTTAAGAATATTTTTTCAGATTGTAAAGAAATGTTGACTTTTTAAATAACTTGTTTAAGGATAATACTAAGTTAAAAGTATACCTTTTTGTTATATAAAATAAATCTTAACAGGCTGTTCAACAATTTCGAACGTAAACGTTCGCATTGAATTTTATATGGGAAATTTATTTAAAACAGAGTGTTTTTTATAGAAATTTTGTATGCGAACTTTAACGTTCGAAATTGTTGAACAGTTATCAGATATGTATGTCATAAAAATCGATTAATGTCAAAGGATAATTTTTAAACGATTTTTAACATAGACAAAAAATAAAAGAATGGTATATTAGATATAAATTTTTTAAGAGATTGAAGACGAAATTTTTGATTTAAATTCGGCCATGTTCTAAAAAACGAAATCGAGTGAACTTATATTTATATATTTTTTTAATTGACCGTAGTTTTTCCTTATTTTTAAAGTATTTCTGATAAGGATAAGTTCTACTCAAAGTACAAAGTATATATAAAAAAGAATATTTCTGTAAACTTTTGACACAGTACCCATGTTCTGAAGCTTTGGTGAGAACAATTCGCATCGAAAACATGTGAAACAAATATTCCATCGTTTCTCGAAAAGTGAGAAAAAAGTTCGTCTGTAACTCATGTCGAAAACTATCAAAAGTGATTACGTCGTCACGTTATAAATGTCATAATATTCCAATCGAAGCCGTATGATATTGCAGATGTTGAGAACGCCAGTCAAACATATCGTTGACGGCGACCAAAATTGACTAAAATACAGCCGTCGACTAAACCAAAAAATGTAAAGTGCGACGATACTGTTTGTTGATTACAAAATTGCTTCGAAAACAATCGAATAATTTTTCAAAAATGTTAAAAGCAAAATAGTTTAACAATGTAAAAATCTGCCAAGAACAAAAAAATTATATTTTCCGTTAATATTCATTGCATTTTGCATAATTTATTTATTTTTTAGCGTTAACATTTTTTCTCACCCTATTTTTATGCGTGAGTTATTTTGACAGTTCAAAGCGGGAACTTTCTCACTAAAATTTTCCAGTATATTGGCGAGTAATTTCCTTACGTGACAGCTATTACTCGCAAAAAATTTTACAGACGCAGTTAAGTGAGAAAAACCGCTGTTTATTTCAATTAACGGCATTTTTGTTAAATTTCTCACTTCAATCGAAAAGTTTCTCGACGCGGGAATAACAGAACATGGGCACAATATTGCTTTTAAAATTTGTTCGATTTTGATTTCAATTTAACTTCAATTCGATTTTCCAAACAGGGTTGATAATAAATTTTGATGATAAACCTGATAATAATTTTTAAATGTCAAACAAAAAATAAATTTTTTTTAAACAGCTTTGTTAATAAATTTTTTACGGAAAATTTATTTTATAAACCTCAAATATTTTGCATATGAGGGGCTTAATGCACAAGGGGTTGAAGTGCTTTTTTTTAAATTGAGATGACATATGAAATAAGTAGGTGAAGGTTAGAGAAGTTCAGAACACAAGAGGTGAATGTGGAATTCTCATTTGGTAGCGAGATATGGCGACGATTTCTAACAGTTGGTTAAATAAGTACTTAATCTCAAATTTTTAAAAAAGGCACTGGAACCCCTTGTGCTTTAAGCCCCTCATTTATAAGATCGTTAGGTACTATTAGCAAATTTTTTGCGCTATTATCAGGGAAACGGTAAATGAGCAATTGCGGACGACCTAAGAAGGCGAATGAAAAACCATTTATTAATCGGTTATAGAGCTTTTTTTGGCAAATATTTGTAAGTGCATTTTTTTGCACATAAGCCAAAAGAGCATTTTTACAGGATTTTTTTTTAAGTCTATTCGAACTTTTTAAAGCATATTTTAAAATTTGTTTTACAAGTGCTTTTGCAGAGGAATAAGAAAAATTGTTTAACATTTTGGTTAGCAAATGGTTTTGCTATTTCTGGATATATAAAACAACGAAAAAAATATTGGTTGTGTCTAGAACTTTAAGACTGACGATTGACTTATAATCATTTTCTAAATCGATCTAACGATGTTCATCCGTCTGGCTGGTTGTGCCTATATGTCAACCTTATGCGCAACGTATAGGTGACAAATTTGCAGATAATTTGATACATATGCTTTAATTGTTATAAGGAATACGCCTATATAATTTGGAGGATCGGTCTTCAATTTTACATAGTCCCAGTACAAGGTAAGATTAGGTTTCTTGGGCAGAAACAGCTCAGTTGGGTCCTTCAGTGGTCCCTTTGTTATACCCAGTGTCAATGCCCATCCTACAGAGCAGCTACCCAAAAGCGTAACTGCAGAATTTAACCAATTCGTCTTCTTAAAGTAGAGTAGAAGCAACCTTAGATGGACCATCCAAACTGGCAAACACCGGGTTTCCCAGGTATTGCTCCCTAATGTTCCCAATTCCAGGACATTGTAGAATTTAACCAATTCGTCTTCTTAATGAAGAGTAGAAGCAACCTTAGATGGACCATCCAAACTGGCAAACACCGGTTTTCCCAGGTATTGCTCCCTAATGTTCCCAATTCCAGGACATTGACATAGAAAATGAAACGCAGTAGCCTCTTTCTCCTCGACATGGCAACTTTTGCAGTAGCCATTATTTCCAGACCCATTCTCCTCGCATGAGTCGCCACAGGCCAGTTCGCAGTCAAAATTTTGACCTAATCTGGTCCCTATTGTTTTAATCTGGTCCCTATTAAACGTAAGTAGAGAGCTCGTTCTCCGCCACAATGCCCTGGATATGGAGCAGGTGGATTCACAACTCTACCCCAACTGTGCAAGTCTATAAGAATCGCAATTGATAATTGACTTACAGTGGGTCAATGGAAGGCCAACGAATTGATGAATGAATGCATTATCCAGACGTTCCAATACAAACTTCTTTCTGATATAGAACAAAAATATTTTATTTGAACATAGATAACATTATCAAAATTGATTAGACTCAGTCCATATTTTACAGTAGCTACCATACAAAAATCACTCCCAAAAATTAAATTGTTAAATGTTTTGCTTTTAAATAAACATTTTTAGTTTTTAGGGCTTTCTTTTAACAGAGTTCTTAACGCCACCTTTTTAAGTGTTGCAAAAATGCGAAGTTTTTTTTTTGAAACATAGCACAACTATGTAGAAAATAATTTCGTGAAAAATCAGTGCAAGTTCTTGCACAAAACATATGTTCAATGTCATGACATTGCACTGCATTGAACTGCAGTTGAATGACGTTGCCAATCTAATAAAATTTAGCTTTTTTTTTTATCTAAAAAAGTACAAAAAAGAGCGAATATTAAAGTTATCATAAACAGTAAATTTTTTTCGTGCAATAAGCAAAAATTAAACAGACTTTTTTTTTAATTGTCCCAAAATAAATGCTACAAAAAATAAAACAAATCGAAATTTGAGAAATAAAATAAATGAACAGATTGCGAAATTAAAAAAAATAAAAGATTATTTAGCAGACAATTGGAAATAAACTCTAATAAAAGATGGCGTCTGTTATTTTTCGTCTGCATTTGTGCACTTGTTGCCTAAATGTATGCTCACGTCCACTAGTGTAAAACTTCGCATTTTTGCAAGGCGAATAATTGTGACGTGAATTACTCAAATAATTTTTTTAGAGCATACGAGTAATTTCAAGTTTTTACTGCATGTTTAATTTTTTAATAAAACCGCAATAAGGTTTCCTGGCTTTTATTATTTGTAAAGTATATTGACGAAGACCGTAGCGGGCCAGAAAAGTCAAGTATAAAGTCATTTCTAAAAATTTAAGGAATAGAGCTATTACAAAAAGCTTTAAAAAATACATAACTGAAATTTAGCTCATAGAATAAATTCGAAAAATAAAAAATGTTGAATATAATAAAGTAACTTATGAAAAAGAAATAAAATTTGTTGAAATAGTTGAGTTAAATACATTCAATTTATAAAGTATAACTATTTAGTGTGACACAAAGAATGCTGACGAAGGCCATAGCGGGCCAGAAAATGCATTACATTCTGCTGGTGTCTAATAATTGTAAATTTTTCTATACATACAAAGGATAGATAAGGTAAAATTTAACAAAAAGATACAAGATAATAGTCTGGTTGTGTATAAAGTCATTCCTAAAAATTTAAGGAATAGAACTATTACAAAATGCTTTATAAAATACATAACTGAAATTTAGCTCATAATATTTATTCGAAAAATAAAAAAATGTTGTATATAATAAAGTAACTTATGAAAAAGAAATAATTCCCAGATTCTAAAAGTATACTTTTATAATTTACTTAAAAATCAAAGTTATAAAGGATATGCTTTACATTTTGGTCTCTTTATGTATGTATAACTAAAAATAGAGTATTTAAGTAATTTTCTTCATTTCCTTTCGTGATTATATAAGTTACAAGTCTTATTAAAGTTCATCTTTCGCTCACTTTTAATACCGGTTTATGTCCATGCTAATCTGTTAATTTAAATAAAACACTTAAAAACTTACTTAAATCTTTCTTGAACTCCTTCCTTAACATATAGAAAAAAATGCTCTTGTTGGCAAACTTTTATTGCCCATTAAAATTAATTTACTCCCACAAAAAAAAAAAAAAAAAAAAAAAAAATGCTTCATTAAAACATTTTTTCAACTTTTTCCTTTATTTTTTTTTTCAAAATGTTGCCAGCAAGTGAAAAAACTCATTAATTTTCATATGGTTTTAAATAAAACAAACGGAAAACTCAAATAATAATATTACTCTAAAAAAAAATCAAAATAATGTTTTCATAATATAGAATAAAAAAAACTTACCTTGCTGCCACGTTCATTGAATATAATTTCTACATCAAGTATGGTGCCAAATTGCTACAGGCGATCCAAACAAGGAACAAAAATTATTATCGACAACATAATAATAATAAATACACACACAGTGACAACAGCATCAGCAAATAGACACACACAGACGCAAAAAGAAAATTTAAAAAAATATTTTGTTGTTTTTTATTTTTTTTTTTTTAAAACAATTTTCCAGCCAACCAGTCAGCAGCAGCAGCCAACAAACGTTTCAACCAGACAGTCAGGCGGGCAGGTTGTTGATTAGGCAGAGCCAAGGCAGGCAGACAGCCAACCAGCCATTTGAACAATTTTCATTGAAAAAAAGTTGAATGTGTTTGTTTTTTGATAAATATGTTTTTGTTTTAGCAAGTTGATTTTAAGCATTATTTTTTTAGGAACAATAACGAGATTGGCAGGATGCATGTTAAAAAATGAAAAAAAGAAAGAAAAAAATAAACAACAATTAGTTTAGCGTTTAATTTAAATTTTTTTTTTTTAAATATGAAATAAGTCTATTTAGCAAAAAATTTAAGGTAAAAACAAAATGTTTAAAAGAGTTTTAAATTAAAGAATTGTTAAGACATAACAATTATTTTATTTTATTTAGGCTGGATTTCAATTATGACTTTTATGCTAAAAGAAACGCATGCCGAGTAGTAAGGTCATACCACAAGAAAAAAGTCTTATAATACAAATCCAGTCAGATAAGACGTTCAATGAAATTTAAGTTGTTGCTGCCCAAAGGATTTCACAAAATATCTTGTAATCAAAAAAAAAAAAAAGATTTCGGACATAACGGTATATCTCTAAAACTGGAGCTGATAGAGAAAAATGAAGGTTAGATTTGGAATCAGCGACCTCAAATTAGTAAAAAAATTACACAAAGTTCCCGGCCGCACAAAAAAAGTTCAATTTTGTTCCGCAGTGTTATTCCTCAAAAGATTTTTAAAATTTAATTAACGCAAAAGCTTAGTAATCTTTCAAAATATAAAAGGCTCATTCAATTAAAAACTTTTTGCTAAACACAAAATTTAATTAAATCCTTACGTTAAGCTTAACTTAAAGCTTTATATTAAGAAAAGCTTTACCTTTAACAAATTCAAGTAAAACTTTTATGGTAAATCTTATGTAAATTCCTAGATTTGAAACTAAAATTTTACTTCTCAGTGGATGTTAAAAAACAAATTATGACAAAAGCTGTTTAAAAGCTTTTGCGGTTTTACGTGAGTTTAAAGCTTTCAATCAAAAAAGGCTTTCAAAACTTAAAAAGAAAACAATTTTTTTGCTGCATAAGCAATTTTATGCAAATTTTATAAAATGTTTAAGCTTTCATTAAAATAAAGCTTTTAACTTAATAATAGAAGTAAAGTTAAGCTTTAATCATTTTATTTGTTTGAAACTTTTATTTAGTATTCGTTTTTAATAAAGCTGTTATTTTGAATTAAGTTCGAATAGTATTTTTTTAAGCTTTTGTTCGACTAAAGCTTTATTTGGTGAAGTAAAATATCCATTTATAGTTTAATTCAATACCGGCTTTTAAAGATAACGTTGATTGAACTAATATGCAGGATTTAATCAAAATATAATTTTATCTGTTTTATATAAATTTTTTCTTTTTAAAGTTTTTAACAGTTTAAAGATTTTAACAGTTTAAAGATTTTATTTAAACAAAATAACAAACATTTCCTTAGATAAAATGTTTATTTTATGGAATATCCACCAATTAAATAAATAATTCTGAAAGTAAAATTTTTTTCTAATTATATTTAATTATATACAGCCATGTCACAGACTACAATTCGTATTTTGGTGCTTCAGAAAATTACAAAAAAACTTTGCGGAATGAAACGATTTTTGTTTTCGTGAACGGAATGGGAGTTTTCTGTATCTTAAAGGCAAAAAAACTATCAAAATATACTTTCTATCAATAAGCAAATATGTTTTCTTCGGTTCCGAACGGAATTGTACTCTGTGGCATGGCTGATAATGAGCTCTTTTATAAAGCTTTTATTTGAAAATCGTTTAGGCTTTAATTTAAATAAAATTATTATACATTTTAAAAAGCTTTAAGCTATTTTAAAAAACCTTTAATAATACAAATATTTTCTTGGTTAAAGATTTATTTTCATTTCTAAGCTTTTTTCATGTTAAACTCTAATGGAAAAAGCTTAAGTATTTCAGTAAATTGTAAAGATAAATGTAAAGATAAAGCTTCTTTTAAATTGTGTTTTTTTCTTCTTGGTATAATTTTCTTTAAATAAAAATTTAAAAAAAAAGCTTTGTAAACTAGAAATTTTAAACTTTTATACATTATTTTGAGCTTTCGTATATACGAGTGTAATAAAAAAATGTATTGAAGCAGGTTTCTAATAGTCTAAAGATAATTTGGAAAAGTGAAAAACAAAAGTTTTGGTTCTAAAATTATTAAGTTTCTCAAAAAAAAAAAAAAGCTAAATTCGTAAAAAAATTTTCAAAAAGCTTTTTATTCTGCAAATGCAGTTTTTTAAAAAGAAAATTTTTTAAGCCTTTTGTTATCAACTAAAAAGCTAAAAGTTAAAGAAATACAAGTTCCTTAGTATAAGTGAAATTTTATTATAAAATTTAAATTTAAAATCCCTTTCCCAAAACATTTCTACCGAAAATCCTTTGAGCAGCTCACATATCAGTTGCATATAAAATTAAAATCAATCACTGAATGCAATTAGTATGTATTTTCCAAACACAAATACTTATTTTTTTCTTATCAAACCAGCCTAAAAAGTATTAAATACTCACCCCAAACATGGCTCTTAGATCGGGATCACGAAAACGAAAGGGTATATTTGATACGTGCAAACGTTTTGGTGTATTTTTGGCATCGTTTGAATTTATTGTTGCAACGGTGGTACATGTATTCTGTTGATGTTGTTGATGGTGCAGAGGGACTAGAGCGGTTGATAGACTAGTAGCTGCAGGTGTATTAGCAGTTGCCGATGTCATAATGCCAGCAGCTGCAGCGGCATTTAAGTTTGCCATCACTTGAGCTGTACTCGAGGAGGGAGCCAAAACACCACCAGCACCCACCATGGATGTCATTATCGATGAGGTATTAACAATGCCAGCTTGATTTGGTGTGGACATAACGGCCGGTAAGAGGCCAGTGGCAGCTGACGTTGCTGTAACGGAGGTGGCTGCTATGGCTGTGCCAGTTGTTGTTTGTTGTTGCTGCTGTTGTTGGTGTTGACTAATAGCGGCTATTAATTGTTGTTGCTGTTGTTGCTGAGTAGGGGTTAGTAGTTCTCCATTAGATGTGGAAGTTGAGATGCCATTCGTTGTGCTTACGTTGCTGTTAGTGCTATTATTACTATTGACATCTGTAGCTGTACCGCCTGCGGTAGCGAGTGTGTTTGTGGTGCCATTTATGGCTTGACTTTGGCTTGAGGATACATTATTATTCGCAGCCGCTGATGCTGATGCGGTGGTTGTTACAGCTAATGTGGAAGATGATGTCACTATACCACCTCCACCACCAGAACCGCCACCGGCATTACTGGCTATTGACAGTGTGGTATCAATTTCTTGTTTCACTATGACTGCAGACTAAAAGTAGATAGAAAAAAAGAGAAAATGTTGGTTAATGGGAAATTGCTTATGTGCATTTTGTGATTTTAAGGGAATATTGTGGGTTGGGGGCATGATAATAAAACAAGATTTTATGGAATATATTATAAACTTAAATGGAATTTTAAATTCTGTGTTTAAATTATAAATTGCGAGATAAAATCATTAATTCAAATTGGACATTAAAAATTGATTTGAAGGGGCCTTTTAGAAGAATACATACAAATTAAACAGGAAGAAAATGTTTTTTCAAAAATCAATATTCGAATTATGAGAAGAATTACTTACACAAATGTTTTGTTCCCCAACAAAAATAAAGAGAGAAATTCAAAGGGAAAAGTGAACAAATTACGAGGGAAAAAATTGTTCACGATGAGGGGAATTTTTTCCCGCGAACATTTTTTTCATGTTATTATTCTTCTATAAATTAATTTTTTTCCTGGAAGTTTTTCGTGATCACAAATACGTGAAAAGGGAAAAAATTATTCACGATAGGGGTGGTTATGATGCTTTTCACAGTGATATGAATAATTTTGAAATGTAAATGCAAATCAGGCCTGCCATATTTGACGATCAAAGCTCAACAAAAGCGAAATTAACAAAACTGTTTTAATTTTTATATAGAACTTGCAAATCAAATAATAAAAGGTTTTGATTTTGAACAAAACTCTTATAAATCTTTAAATATGATAACCCTAACAAAATCATGAAAAAGAAATTTATTTTATCGAAATTTAGAAAAAGTTCTTTATTTCTGAAAAAGAAAAACCAATTTTAGACCGAATGTAGAAAGTTAAAATTTTTACAGTTTTAAGATGATTATAAGGAATTGAAGTAAATTTGCAAACTTTTTGGCAAAAAATGTCAGACTTAAATAGTGGGGATTATTATGATGCATTTCCAGTGCTGTCAAAGTTTGTACAACAAATTATGGTCCTTCCATATTCTTCCGTAAATGTGGAAAGAATTTGTAGCTAAGTGAATCTTTATAACACCAAATTTCGATGTTCCCTGGAAAATGAATCCTTGCAAGGAATTCTTTTTTCTAAAGATTACATAAAATTTAATGATGCAAACTGTTTGATGTTGGTATTAAAATGGATTTAAATAAACTATTAAACTCAAATATGAGTCTATAAAATATTTTTTAAAATAAAATGTTGAAAAAAATTTTTCTACCAATAAAAACAATATTAACCTAATGTATTATTCTGTTTTGCTATTTTTTGTGTTAAAAAAATATGTTTTATTGTTCTTAAAATAGATATAATTAAGTTGCCGATTTTACCGATTTTTTTTTCGAAAAAATGCCAATTTTTTATCAAAATTATCTGGCACCCCTGCTGCAAATACGAATTTAATGCTCCAGAGAAAATTAATGTCATAGAGTTGTGTACAGATTTGGATATTAGTATTATGTCCTGAATTTAGAAAAAAATTCTTTATTATACTAATTTACTTCCATCTACTTTCCTCAGTGAGCAAATATTTTCTAAACTAAAATTCACGTTCTTCAAAGAAACACAATAAATTAAATTTATCACGTTTTATTAATTAGAAACTGTCAAAGAGTATAAATACAGACAAATTTTATTGTATTAATAAATTGTGTTTGCTGGGTAGTTCGGTCACTAATACAACTTCATTTAAAGCTTTAGCTGACTATGGCTTAATGTTATCTGAGAAACTGCTTTGTGAAAAGCTTCTAACTTAAGCCCTCTTAAAGGCTATGATGATAGCATAAAAAAAACATAAGCTTTTTGAGTATATAAATTTTAATAATTGTATAAAAAAATTAAGAATTTGAATAATTAATAACTGATCCTGTGATCAATATTGGATCTCTCCCGTAAATGAATTTCTAGATGTTGGTATCCAGATAAAAGTCGATACAAAAATCTATAAGTTAATCTATACCATATTAAAAATTTTGTGCTGGTAGATTTATAATTGCTCAAATGTCACAACTAAATGATTTTTCGGGGAATTCTGCTAAAAGCTTTCCAGCCGAATGTACATGAAATCGCATAATTAAAATTTTTGTTAAAATTTCAAACTTTAAGTCTGTTTAAATATTTTTACATTCATAAATTAAATACAAGAAGAAGAAACTGCATTGCACAATTTGTGTGTTAAGGCAGCATTCACATTTCTCTCCATATAATTTGAAAATAGAGAAACGGAAAAAAAAGAAATCGGAACAAACAAAGGGATAAAATAAAGAATATTAATGTCGACATTACGACAATCAAAAACACAAAAAGGCAAAATAATCAGACAAGTAAAAGTCAAGTTGAAATTAAGCTTATAAACATGCACAAACACATCCCCCCTCATGTACATACTTGTACTATAATACAAGCAACCCAGCAAACAAAAATTCAATTTACTTTAAACTTTCTCATCTTTTGGTTTCTACGTTTAAAATTAATGGTTATATATTATATGATACCAAGGACCCTCGAGATAGAGCTTGTGGAGGCTCTGCTATTTTGATAAAAGCCCGAATCAAACACTACTTAATGTGTGATTATCGTGAAGATTATCTGCAAGCAACGAACATTTGTGTTGAAGAGCTAAATCGAAACTTAGTACTTTCATCATTATACTCTCCACCTAGATTTTCAATATCAGAAAGCCAATATTATAAATATTTTAAATCATTAGGACCCTGTTTCCTAGCCGCTGGCGATTACAACGCTAAACATACCTTCTGGGGGTCACGGCTCATAACACCAAAGGGTCGTGTTTTGTACAATACAATGTCTAAAATGGATTTAAATGTGGTCGCGAGTGGTCAACCAACTTATTGGCCTACTGATCAGCAAAAAATTCCAGATGTCATCGATTTTGGCGTGGTTAAAAACATCCCCGCAGAAACGATTCATGTTGAAGCTTCTTTAGAATTATCTTCTGATCACACACCTACACTTCTAACTATAGCAAACCCTAATAGAATTGTATCTCCGTGTGGATACTTAGTGACGTCAGCAACACAAATAAATTGGTTAAAATATAAAAAATATCTCAGTACCCACTGCACTGAAAATATTCCGCTTAGAACACCGGAGAATGTGAATCTTTCTATTGTAAATTTTGACAATTATCTCAAACTAGCTGTTCAACATTCTAGCATAGCCCTCAAAAACATCAAAAATAGTAAAATATATTCTACAGATGTCGAGCGTCTCTTGACTGAAAAAAGGAGAGCTCGAAGGGAGTGGCAATTGCACAGATCCCCTCAACTTAAAAATTTACTAAAAGAGTGTACAAAAAGGCTAAGAATCTTACTGCAGTCTCAAAAAACGGCTTCTCTGGAAAAATATCTTAAGGAACTTGATGCAACTCCTCAATCTGACTACTCATTATGGCGTGCAGCTAGAAATCTAAAAAGACCAGTTATCACTAAACCGCCATTAAGAAACTTAAATGGAAGTTGGGCACGAAATGATATAGAAAAAGGAAATATTTTTGTTAATCATTTGAAAACCGTATTTACCCCTCATACTTCTTTCGATACTGCGGTCGAGTTACCACCTGTTGTTGAGTCAGCTGTTCCACTAAGATTTGAGATAAGAGAAATCGAAAAGGCTATTCATGATTTAAACCCCAAGAAAGCCCCTGGTTTTGATAATATCAGTAACAAAATGCTTTTGGAGCTACCCCGCATAGCAAAGAAAATTATTCTACTAATTTTTAATGCTATTTTACGCCTTGAATACTACCCACAAGAGTGGAAAGTATCTTTAGTTACCATGATACCTAAACCAGGAAAGGATCCCACAAAAGTTGAGTCATATAGACCTATAAGCCTATTGTCTAATATATCAAAGCTATTTGAGAAACTACTAGTGTCAAAATTAACGCCGATTTTAAATGAAAACAGATGTATTCCCAATCATCAATTCGGTTTTAGAAGAAAACACAGCACAATTGAACAAACTCATCGAATAGTAAATGTCATAAGAAAAGCCTTTGAAGAAAAAAAATATTGCTCTGCACTCTTCATCGATGTGTCTCAAGCTTTTGATAAAGTCTGGCATAAAGGGTTACTACTGAAGTTGCAGCAAAACTTACCAGCAAACATACACAAGCTGTTAGAAAGCTACTTAGTCGGGCGTCATTTCATTATTAAAGAAGGCGATTTTTTAAGTTCTCCTCAGCCAATTAACGCCGGAGTCCCACAAGGCAGCATCCTGGGCCCTCTATTATACTTAATTTATACTTCGGACTTGCCAACAAACAGCTACACCCATACCTCAACATTTGCGGACGATACAGCTTTTCTAAGCGTACACGCAAACTGTCAAGAAGCATCTCGTTACTTACAGGATCACATATTTGAACTGGAAAGGTGGTTAAAACAATGGAGGATAAAGATCAATGAGCAAAAATGCGCACATATAACATTCACATTGCGTCGGGAAACATGCCCCCCTATTAAAATCAATAATCAAATAATACCCCAACACTCGCATGTAAAATACCTCGGTATACATCTAGATCGGCGTTTAACGTGGAAATGGCATATAGAAGATAAATTAACTCAAATGAAACTAAAAGCAATTCAAATAAATTGGCTTATTGGAAGAAATTCTGTTCTCAGCCTCGATTGCAAACTTCTACTTTACAACTCTATATTAAAGCCAATTTGGTGCTACGGTATTCAGTTATGGGGCACTGCCTCGGCTTCTAACATCGAAAAAATTCAAAGGCGCCAAAATAAACTTCTTCGAATAATCACAGCCGCCCCCTGGTACGTCAAAAACTCAAATATCCACAAGGATCTCAATGTGCCATTAGTAAAAACTATGATAACGAAATATGCAGTAAAATATTTAAAAAGGCTGGAACTGCACCCAAACCCATTAGCACGAAATATTTTAAATTATGGCGGCCACACTCGATTAAGAAGAAGAGACACTGCAGCACTCACCCAATCAGATGAGCGGTAAACACCTACATATGTGAACAGAAACCGTGATGACGAAATCTTTTTTGTCCGGCACTGGCAGGACATAAATCAAATATTAGGTTAAGATTTGATTAATTATTGTTAGTTCATATTTAGTATATGAAGATTCAATAAATAAATACTGAGAAAAAAAAAAAAAAAAAAATCTTTTGGTTTCTCAGGAAAAGAAAGAGAATTCTGACGATGAGAATGTGGTAAAACACAAATTATCAAACAATTTTAATTTAGTTCATGTTGTAAAAATCCCTCCTTCCCTTATTTTAATAATTCAATAAACATTAAATTTGATGAACTTAAGCCTTATTAAAAATATATCAAAAATTTTTAAATAAAATTAAAATTTTTTTTTTTTAATTGTTACTGCACAGAACTTTCTCCAGTTTTTTTCAATTAAACTCAAATTAAATCAAAAATAAAATCAGTTTTAATTCAAAATTTAATAAAGTGAATTAAACGTTTATTTATATCAATAACATTACTGCAGAAAATGAAGTTAATATCAAAAAATATTTAATTGATACTATTAATTTGTTTACTGGTGCAAATTGAGTTAATTTTTTTAATAAATATCACAAAATTTTTAATCGAAATCAATTTTTCTTTTCTGTGTAGGAATCAGAGAATAGTTTGAGTTTATGTTCTCAGAGATGTTTTAAATAAGTTTTTGTAAATTTTTCCCTCCAAACTTTGTACATATGTATGCATATAATTTTATTAATTAAGTTTAATTATTAAGAAGAAAAAGCAACAGTCTTAAACTCTTTGCATATATATAACATATAAGAAATAATGGTAATAATATTTGACAAATATGTTCACAGAGAAAATGTTCACCAAAATTTTTTCAATTAAATCCTGTTTCAAACAATTTTTTTAATTGTTCCAATTAATTTGACTTAATTGCACATAAAAATTATAATGTTTGTGTATATATTTGCAAATATAGTATTAAAGTTTCAAACAATTTTTTAATTGTTTAAATTAATTGTGTTTGTTGAAAAAAATATTTTGATTTGTGTTTTTACTGGTGGTCACATTTCAATTAAACCTCTTGATTGAAACTCAAGAGAAAGAAAACCTCAATCTTTCAAAAATGTTAATTGACATGATCAATTTGTTTGAAGGTTGAAAATCAGTACAGAATTTAATAAATAGTACAAATTTCTAACTAACACAGTACAACACATGATTTGCCAACTCAATTCTGTGAACTGTATGTGAAATTAGACCCAAAAAGAAGAATTTCTGCATCATTCGTTTTGTCTTCTTACCTGCGATTTGAAGTTAGTATCGATTTGAAGTTAGTACTATCGTATAGGGGAATTTATCACGTTTTAGGCCCTGTTGTTTGACATAGCTCGACAACCACTAGCCCAATTTAGTTGAAATAAATTTTAAAAAATTAAGAATTACAATTCCCTTAATCTGTTCATATATTGTTTTCCTATACAAGTAACACTTTCGAAGTTAAAAATGAATGAATGAAGGGAAAAAATTATTTTTTGCCTAAAAATTTAAATTTTTTTTTTTTAAAATACATAAAAAATCCAAAATGGAAAAAAGTTTCAAGTCTAGTTATTTTTTCGCAAAGTCACATAACCTATGAGCAAAATGAGACAAAGATCATAAAAATCGATGCACGCGTTTCGCTTTTATTCGCAATTGAGTAAAGGTATGAATTTCAAAAATCAGTTATAGCCACCACCCTTAAAATAAAAATAAAAATATAAATTAAAAAATGATCATGCCAAAAAAAAACTTTTTTTATAAAAACTTAATGAAAATAAAATAATATGCAATTAATACGCAATTATAATATGCATAAAAACAAAATTTAGAACATTTTTTCAATTATTGGCAATATCCATCCTTGTAGAAGTTGACGCTTGTGGTTCTGATGATCTTGTTTTCTTCGTAGGTTGTTCATATTCATGGTCTGAGTCAGCTTGGCGTTGTCGGTATGATGTTGCGCTGACATTATGCTGTGTGAGTTTTCTTCTCTTCAAAAATGATGTCAGCCATTCGGAGTCGTGTTGTGATAGTCCCAGCTTGGCCACAATGTAATCCATTTCGATTTGTGGTAGCGGTTGTGGTGCACTATTTTCAATATCGGGTATCCAATCAGCATCATCCAAATCGGTCGGATTGGTGAAAACGGTTTCGGCTAGCAGGGACACAGTATCCGCACTCGGAGGTTTAGGTGCATCGGTATCAGCAGGGCGTTGCACTGGAAGTGTGGCAGTAAATGCAGCAGTGTATACTTTTGTTTTCAATTGTTGTCTGTTTAATCCAGGACGAAAATTTATGCATGCATAGCACCTGGATTCATCATGTCCAGTTGTGTCTTCCACCCAAATTACTGGCTTCATAAAAGATAACTTTCTACTTTTTCCGTGAATCCATTTTAGAAGGGTAGTATAACAACTGTTGCACACTGTGTTCGGCGTAAAATTTGCACCACTTAAATCTGCTTTATCGAAATAATTACAATACGCGGTTTTGAATTGCTCAGTAAACAAATTTTTTCGATCTTTTTTCTGTATTTTTCGGACGATATGACCACAAACGTAACAATATTCATCCAAATATGGGCACTTGTTGTTTTCCATATTGATATATTTTATGTTTTGTTGTTATTCACTTTTAAAAAACTGGAGAAAAATCACTTTTACTGTTCGCGTTCGTCGGCACTGGCTGAATGCCAAAAATCGATCAATGCACACCTATAAATACTACGTATTTTTGAATATTTTACTGTCAGGTACTTATAAATGGGCGCATATTTTAAGGGCGGCTGGCTATATACCTGATTCAGCACTTGTACGTTTCAAACTGTGCAAAACTTTCCAAATAATGACCACCCTTAAATGTGGGTGCAATTTCTGTAAAAAAATCATATAGGTAGCCACCGGAAAAACCCAAATAATAAAAAGGTCCACTTTCCGTTTAATTGTCCACGTACATTTATTACCGCAATCATAAAAATCAAATAAGCTTTTGTTTATTCCTTTTTTTTTAATTCTCAGAATCATGAAAAAGGTGTCAATGTTTTCTCCAAATAATGTTGTGCATATCTCGAGCAAATTTTTGAAATTCATACATTTACTCAATTGCGAATAAAAGCGAAACGCGTGCATCGATTTTTATGATCTTTGTCTCATTTTGCTCATAGGTTATGTGACTTTGCGAAAAAATAACTAGACTTGAAACTTTTTTCCATTTTGCATTTTTTATGTATTTTTAAAAAAAAAAATTTAAATTTTTAGGCAAAAAATAATTTTTTCCCTTCATACATTCATTTTTAACTTCGAAAGTGTTACTTGTATAGGAAAACAATATATGAACAGATTAAGGGAATTGTAATTCTTAATTTTTTAAAATTTATTTCAACTAAATTGGGCTAGTGGTTGTCGAGCTATGTCAAACAACAGGGCCTAAAACGTGATAAATTCCCCTATACGATAGTACTAACTTCAAATCGATACTAACTTCAAATCGCAGGTAAGAAGACAAAACGAATGATGCAGAAATTCTTCTTTTTGGGTCTTATTTCACATACAGTTCACAGAATTGAGTTGGCAATCAATTAACTGAAAAATGTTGTACTGTGTAATATGTTAACTGAAGTTTTTTTTTTCATTTTTCTGTGTTTGAATTCATACTATTTTAAATTTGATAACGTTTGCTGGGAAGTTTTAAAATTTAATGCAAATGCATGCATAAACATTTGTGTGAGCTGGAAAAAAAATTAAAAATACATTGTGTGACAAAGTGACATAAGAATGAAGTAAAAAAAAGGAGAAATGTCATGGAAATTCTTATATGTTACAAGGAAATCAGTAAAATGTAGACAACAAAAATTTTATTTCAATACAAACAAACTTTTATCCAACAATCAAATAGTAATACGATTATGCATTGAAAAACAGAACAACAATAAAGCATTAGACAAATCAAATACAACTTACAACAACAAATCAAAATGAAGAAAAGCAAATACGTATTTTCTTTATTTCTTCAATTTGTAGAGAGAGAAAGAGAGTGACAGGAAAGTGGGAAAAACAAACTAAAAAAAACCTCTAAATTTGCTCGTTATGGGTTGTAGAGCTTAGAACCCATAACGAGCAAAACAGGAAATATAATTTATAAACTGGCAGTAACAATAACAAAACAGAAGAAAAAAAATTATGGAAAAAGTGAGGGTAAAGTAGAAAAAAAAAACAATCACACAAAAATGCAACATTTGTCATTTGATAAATTTGTGATATATTAAAAAAAAAAAAAAACCATTACAGAGTGTGATATTAAGAAAAGAAGAATAACTAATAAAAAAAAAGTCTTTCACATAAAACCAGTATGACCAGATCTCTAAAATTGGTTAAAAAATGCTAAAATAAAATAATCACCCCTATTGTGAGTAAAATAGTCCTTGAAATTTATTCCTTTTTCTTTAAAAAAATGTATGGGGAAAAGCCGAATTTCGAGGGAAAAAATGACCAAAACCGTAATTTTTGTAATTTAGCCCTTTTCAGCCTATTTTCCCATATTTTTTTATGCGTTTGTTTTCCTAAGTGTTGGCATCACTGAAGCTAACTACTTAATTTAAGTTTCACTTAACTCAAGAGTTTGATTATCTTAAGAACGAAATGTGTACCTCATTTTGCAATCAATCCTGTTTTGAACTTATTTTAAGGATAATTCAGTAATTTTTTAATATAAGAAAAATATTCTAAAATTTACAACTTAATTAACAAGAGAGTATTAAATCACAATTTAAACATTTTCAGTAGAAGCAAAACTATTTTTTTTTTAAAATTTAAGGCATACGAAAAACAATTTTAAAACCAACCGTTTCATTACCAAAAAGTAGACAAAATAGCACGATATTTTTACAGCAGTTAGATATGAATATAATTGGCCGATTTTTTCGAAAAAGGAAATATAAAAAAATTTCGAGTTAATAGTCTTGTTGATTAGATGCGAACTCTATTTTTCTTTCTATGTAGAAATAACAAAAATAAAGCCACAAATTAAAACTGTATTTTCCTAAAATTGTTGTACTTAATTCAATATATTTTTTTTATTGCAGATTACACAGGACTGCAAACTAATGGAAAGAATCGAAGAGCCCCTCTGAAACCAAATCTGTGCTCAGAGTTTCTCCATCACATCAGGTTTTCGAGATATCTTAAGTTTAGAAAAACCCTGTTTTTTTTTGCCATATTCGCGACCTAATAACTGCGAAAATTCATTTTTATTTTGAAAAACTGATAGATATGCCGTCTAAAACTTCAATCAATTAGATTTAAAATAAATTGTAATTACTGGTTCCTTCTCTCAGATATCTTCATCTGGGGGCTACACTCTATTGCGATGAGAATTCAATTTCGATACTAAAGGTATATGCCAATTTGGTACTCTCTATCACTTTTGCAAAATTTTTTGAAAATTAAGCAACATTGACTATAAAAATTAAAGATGGCGCAGATATTGAAATGTCAAAATATGTAAAAAAAAAATTTGATATTTTCAAATTTAAATTAAATAAAGTGATAGTTTGCTATAAAAATTAAAAAGATACAGAAGATAAATGCGCAAACGCATTACAGAGCACCCATCACTAGATTTGGTACCATTTTCTTTCGCATCGCAATAGAAAGTAGTTCCGCTGAAGTTTGAAAGATCTGGGCTTTCGCTTTATTCATGGTATTTTCCATTTTTTTTTTTGGAATTTTTCATGCTTTATTTGTTATTTTTTTTTATAATTTTGACTTTATTTTTGTTTTTTTTTATGAAACACTTAAAAAAGTATTCTTTGGTATATGGGTTATATATTTGATTGGCCTGTGTTATTCGAAATAAATTCAAGCCACACATATTGAAGCTTAATTATACAATTGGGATCTTATTTATCTATTAAGACGGCCCCCCAAGATTTAGAAATAGGCCACCTCACAAGCAAAATTAAAAGATTCCGTCGGGCATGTTCTAGAAATCGATCACAATTTAAAAAGGACTCTGTAATTAAAGTTCATAAAAATATTCCATTTTATATATTTTATTCTTGAAGTACCGGTTATCTTTACAAAAACAACTATTAAAATCGGGAGAATCTTCGGTCATTTTGTAAATAATTGAACCTTAAAACTCGTTAAAACAATATAACAACCTAGTCCTAATTTCAACATACATACGGGATACTCATATGGATATGCAAAACTTATTTATGAGTATCTTTTCCACCTGCCTTGAAGGAAATAAATAAATAAATAAATAATCTTAATCATTAAAAACGGCTTAAAAAATATTTCAGAAAAATGCCAAATACTACACACAAATGTTGCAGAGAAATCAAAACTTTTAATACTTAAATTAACAGCAAAATATCGTACGTGTTCACACTGCACATTGACGTCATTTCATATAACGAGTGGCCATAAATAGGAGTTACTGCAAAAAGACAAAGTTTTGCTCATTTAATTATCTTCATAAAATATAAAAACACTACAAAATTGCAGCATGTCGGGGTAAGGATTCGAGTCCTTTCTATATAACTTAAAAATAAAATATTGTATAAAGGACAAAAAAATTGCACCAACTCTTTTACATTTTTGATATGCAACAAGGATACGCTTAGCTCAAATAGACCCTTTGAAAAACGTAAAAAACTAAAACTTGTAATGCTTCTATTTTTAATATGTTTAACTCGCTATTAGGTTAAGCTGTTATTGTGATTTGTACGTCGTGTGTAAAGAAATAGTAAGCGAACAAATCACATGCAAAAATCACCCATGTGCGGGCAGCTTAACTGGCAGGTTGCGAACTGAAAAATCCATTTTAAAAAACCAAAATGTTAAAAGTCACCAAAAAACACCCCAGCTATAGATCTTAATCACAAGTTTTGGCCTTAATTTTTAATAATTTTAAACACAACCATAACAAAACTTGAAATTAATAAGTTTTCTATTAATTTTTTGTTTTTAGAGAGATAAATACAAGTGATCACAGTTTGTCCGCTCTATAAAACCTTGTTTTTGCACAGAAATCCGTTTTTCGAAAATAAAATATCAGACGATGTTGGAAAGTTTTGTTAAGTCAGCTGTGGAAAACCATCCAACCTTGTGGTTTCAACAAGATGGAAGCTAAAGCCCATACTGCTGGTGCCTCAATGGGTTTGGTAAGGGATATATTCGGCGACCGTACTAGCAGTTCTTTGGGGCTATTAAAAAATAAATATTATGCCAAAAACAACTCTCTAACCAAAAACTAACATTTTGCGAAAATTTATGGAGAAAATGTTACAAAGAGAACGTATTTGCGAAGCAGAGAATGACCACCACATACGGTTGTAATTTTTCAAAGCTAATTAAAAAAATGCCCGCTCCATTTTTAATAATCGGAATAACATATGTGAGTTGCCAATTGCACAAAAAAAATGACACTAAATTTAAAAAGGGTACTCTTTCAGAGAATCTTCCCAGGCAGAAATTAAGAATCTCCGCCGCGGCCCTGTAAATACAAAATGTTGACTCTTCCAAAAATATTGTACTATCACAACACTGAAGATACAACATTACAGTGATGGAAAATTTAGTACTTTGGTACTATTTTCAGTACTTTTTCTTTTCGTAAATACCACAGTACCCCCACGTAAGTTTTGGTACTCTTTTCTTGTTATGCTTCTTTGTTAAGAAATCCAGCGTTGCTATTTTTTTAAACATTTCCTACCTACCAATAACATACAGGGTACACACATGGTGGAATAAGTAGGTGGCAGCGCTACGGCAACAAATACAACATTAGAACAAAAATGAAAAAATAAGTCTCCGTATACGTCAAAAATTATATTAAACTAAAATCGAATTTTGCCGCCGAACGCAATGAAATAAATAAATTTTTAGCCAATTTTTATTTCACTATGGTTACTATCTTATTTAATTTTAAATTTAATAATCAAAAACTTTAATATAATACAATAATCACTGCATAAAACGTGGACTTTTTGTAAACATAAACAAAACTTTGACATAAGACTAGACAAACAATACAAGAGCAAAAAATCGCCATCTGGCGTAGTAATGCCACCTGTTTATTTCATCATGGGTACACATACACTTTAGTGTTACTTATCGTGCAAAAATATTGATTTTCTTCAAGCATCAATGTTATTTTAAATGCGTTTTAACTACATGGTTTCGATGACGGTATAACATACTAGTATGAATTTCCTATTTTTCCTCACCAATAATTAACAAACATATTTTGAACACCACTAGAAAATATGTAATAACATTTTTGTTTGGGAGTTAACAATGAATTAATTTTTAGATTGTTTAGCAAAATTTTATAATTTTAATATTAATATTAATTATAATTAATATTTAACTCTTTTATATATGTATTTTTATATTTTTCAAAAAAAAAAAAAAAAAAAAAAAAAAAAAAAAAAATTGGTTATATAAAAAGTACCAAAATGGTTAATAAAGTACTCTTTTGCTTAGTGGTCAGTACCATCTCAAATTTTCAATTTTCCATCACTGCAACATTACAATCATAGTTTTTAATACTGTTTTTACAAAAATTTTACACCGGTACAACACATTAAATACAAATATATGACTTTAGTTTCACAATGTCGTATTTACAATAAAAATATACCGCTACAATAGTGTATATACAAGAACTAAACCTTAATTTCCTAATACCGAGTGTACAATAATTCTATGTTTTGTCAAACTTTGCGGAAAAAGTTGTGTTTTAGCTATTAGCGGGAAATCTAGCGATTTTTTATTATGGGTTTGTTCGTTTTTAATAAATTTTTTGACACTTTTGTTAAAAAGTTGCTTTGCTATAATCAACATGACCAAATAAACCACACAAACTGTTGCACAAACATATAAAATAGCATGAATCGTGCTTGTGTGAATATAACAAATTTGTTATCTTGTTATCCAATTCTTATATCCAGTTCTTGTTTCTAAAAAAATATATTGACTTTAAAGCCTGATTCACAATGGAAGCAGCCATTTCGCTTTCCATATGGCTCATATCTTTCCAAGGTGTTTCATATAAATTACTTTAATTTCAAGTACAAAAATGTAAATGAAGTTGTGTTAAAGAACTGAAAAACTTGTTAATACTACAGCGCAAATTTATATGAAGTTCTAAATTACGATTATGATAATTTTCATATGTGTTAAAAAAAATTTAGCATAAATTCTTCAACGAAATCCTAGCAAATCTTTTTTTTTATTGATTACTTTATTACAATTTGATCTCAGCAAGGCCTATAGCTAAGCTATATTATTTTAGTTTTTTATTTACCTATGTATGTATGTATGTATATATGATTGTATGTTCTACATGCTTCCTGAAATTTTTTCTTACAAATAGCATTTGATGATGCATTATTTAATTTTATTAAACTCAACATAAGTTACTGATTTCATTTGCAAAAAGGCGATTTGTCGCTAAATTTTTAAATATTTAGAAAAAGTTATTTGCAAAAACGTGTTTTTAGCGAAATATCGCTAATTTTTTTTATTAAGTTAAAAATTTAGCAATTTTCAAGCTATTTTTCATTCTGTTTTATCGATATTCTTTGGAAATCCGTTGGCAACAGTGGTCGAAAGACGCACATTTGACGTAATCATTTTAATATTGTGAGAACATTGTAAATTTGGAAAACAGAACGTTGTATTGATGTTGATAGTACCCCTATAAACGTCGGCATAGCGTCGTGCTAATTTTTCTGCCTGGGCTGTTGCTAAAGTTTTAAATAAACAAAAAACTTTTTATTAATAAGATTTCTCAATGACGTGCTTAATTCCCAAATTTTAGTTTTGATAAAAATACTGAAGTTTATTGTTGAGGGAAAGCAAGTTTCTATGCGTATTTCGCTGGCTGCTGCGGCCGGCTCGTCATGAAACTTTTTCCAAAGACTTTAGAAAAGCTAAAAATATTATACAAATAAGACCATAGAAAGAATAAGAGTTTTAAACACTCAGGTCTTAATTGTTACAATATCAAAGCTTTAACAAAGTTTATTTTTTCTTACATTCCCGTACAATTGGCTGGTTTTTTCCGACTCAAATTGTTGTTGTTAAGTGGGTATAAAGAAAACACCAATTGCTTCAAAAAGCAACTTGACAGTTCAGTTTTATTTGCGCGGGCACACACAAAACTTTTGTAGAAATTTGTCAAATAACTAATTCTCTACATCTAAAGTTGTAACTAAATTTAAGGTTGACTCAGTAAAAATTAACTTTTTAATTTTAAGTTATTTTTCACAATTATAACGCGTTGTTCCATTTTGAATAAGCTTAATAAATATATGTGGCAGCTGCCATATTTCAGAGTTGCCACTTGGTAAAAACAAAATGAGACTATTTTTTAAAAGTGCACTATAACTAAGACACACTTTATTAAAGATTTTTTTTTTCTTCGTAATAAATTTCCAAGCTCAAGGTCAATTTAATCAAAACATATTTATTATTAATTCAATATTTCGCTATCACCCAGGTCACAGAGTACAATTCCTATCGGAACTGAAAACAACACATTTGTTTATTAATAGAAAGTACCCAGCAAAAACTTGGTAATGACTTGCAATTACTGAACAACTTACTTTTCAATGACAACTTCATACCATCTGCATTACATAGAAGTAGTTTAGTAATGGCTGACATATAATCTGACACATAAGCACTTGTTTATGAGTTGATTAACGAAATTTATAATTAATTAAAATTAAAATGCATTTAAGGTTTTATTTATTCAAATCTAATACAAGTTGATTTTAAATACATATTTGTTCTTACAGTTTGCTTTTTTATTTCTTATAAATGAAGAACTATTTGTAATAGAATTGAATACGAATAATTTAAATACGTAATTGATGTCCTAAATGCAGGGTAGTCAAATTAGAAAGTAAATTAAATTAAAAACACAATTTGGTTGACAAATTCAGTTTTGTTGAACATAGTAATGACTTATTTAACTCCCTATTTGTAAGCGAATGTGTTAATGACTTATTTAACTCCCTATTTGTAAGCGAGGGTGGTAAGTACTTGCCTCCAATGTCATCACCATGTTAAAAAAATGAGTTAAAATGCCAATGTATAAGTAGTGAATAGTAGTTATATTATCTTTTTAACTCATTACTTTTCAATGTAAGTTTTTGCTTGGTATATTTAGATAGTTTTCTGTCCTTTAAGATACAGAAAACTCCCATTCCGTTCATGAAAACATAAATGGTTGCACTCCGCAAATTTTTTTCGTAATTTTCTGAAGCACCAAAATACGGAATGAGTTCCGTTTCCGAACGAAATTGTACTCTGTGACATGGCTTTATATTAATGGATAGCGACAAATATTAAAAAGGTCGAAGAAATTAAACTAAATAAAAATATTTTTTTGTTAACAGTTAAGAATATAGAAGAATATAAAAAATTTTTGAAGTTAATTTTTAAGCAATGAAGAAATTTGGGTAAAAAATATGTAAATAATTAAGGATTTAAATCTGTGAAATATTTTTCCTATTATTTGTGAAAAACTAATAGATCTGTATCCACCGGCACCCAAAGGCATTCAATTACAAAAATTAAGTTTAAATACATTCAGTTTGGAAACCCATTTTATTTATTTTCCTTAAAAAACTGGCAACATTCTTTCACAAAGCTAGCCAGTGTTTACAATCATCATCATAGCGGTAATAAAACTGACACAAATCATGTCAATAAATAAATCGAGGTACAAGAATTGTATAGAAAACAAAGAAACACTTCAACAAGAATATAAAAGAAACAATTTTATAAACATAAAAAGGCAATAAACACAGAACACGGTCATAACGAATACGAAATAACTAATTATTTGGTTCGTTATAAACGAAGTTTACTATATCCGTATTAGAACAAACCAACGAAATTTTCAGGGTCGACGACAGTTTTCCCTATTGACATATTTCATTATGACCGGTGAACGTTAAAACCGGGTTCTTCTTCTTTAATAAAAAGCAATTTAAATACAATGAATAAGGAAAATAAAACGACAACAATAACAATATTGTTACTGTTGTCGCTTGATTTATTATATAATACTAAAAAGAAGTGTCTGAAAAAAAGTTAAGACAGGGAATGCAATAAAATCAACATACAAAAAACACAAACAAGGATATTAATACGTAATATTCTTAGGCATATTAAGCACTATGGGCTTAAATAAAACTAAAAGTCTAAAACAAATTAAAGACGTATGTGTTTCAAACACTTACAGAGACCTTTGCAGTTAACTTTTTAAAGGGTCTCGATTACTTTGTGGAGTATTATTTCCATCTTTTTGTCAGATATTCGTTAAAAAATGTAACTATTTAAAATCAATACATAATATGGGTGGAGGAGTTATGAATACAAAAGATCTGCCTATTATTGTATATTAGGGGTTTGTTTTCAGAATTTTGCTATTGTATAACTTAAAAATGAGATATTCACAATTAATCGTGTATCCTTTTCACATGGTTTTTGTCTTGGATGACTTAAATACATAGTATTTTGCAGGGTTACCATATATTATTTCTACCCACTTAGCCTTTAAGTGCAAGAGAGAAAACCCGATTTTTTCGGCTTTTAAAATGTTGAGTATTAAGCAAACAATGTCACATTTGCAAAAAGTTATGCTCTACGTTTTTAATCTTGAAAAAAATGCAACTTAAGCACATTATTTGATCACCGATGCTTATGCTTAATATGTTTTATCGATTTCAACATATGAGAAATGATTTTTACGTTGCAAAAATTTGTGAACTCCTCGCATCGGAAAGATGTGAAGCAAAATTTCCATTGTTCCTCGAAAAGTCAGGAAAAATGTGTCTGTAAATCATGTCGAAGGCAATCAAAAGAGATTATGTCGTAGTGTTAGAATGTCATTAAACTCGCCGCCGTTACGAAAATTACAGACGTGGAGAACGCTAATCACAAATGCCGTTGAAGGCGACCAAAAATTATTAAAACATTTCGAAGATTATGAATTGAGCTCATTACTCTATAAAGACTGTGGTCAACCTTAAGAAAATTTTTTAACGTCTTTATAAAGTTTTTATTTTCATAAATATGTTTTGCATACCAAATCATGTGATCCAGTACTTTAATATAAGATTTATCTTTGTACTGGGTTGTGATCAATAAATAAATAAATAAATAAAATAAAAAAAATAAAATAATTGGGAGTCATTTAAGCAGCAATTTCAAAACACAAGGATTTATCCGGAAATCATAATAGTTAAAACCGACAGACGTTGAAAGATGATGTGCTCTTAAAATATGTTATTTCGCATTGAATCGGTGCTGGCGATAAAAAAGATGGATGAGGCCCGACCAACCTGCCATATTTACGTACTTAGTGAGACCAGAAGACCGCAAAGTGAACGCTAAGACCTATAACGAATTTAATTAATTAGTTTGAAGCGAGCATTAGTAAACAGTTTCTAAAATATGCGATCAGACATAAAGCCATAATAACCATATCCTAACAACGCTCGGGTACATGTTGCAAGAAATTAAAAACTACATATTTAGGAAAAAGTGGTTAGGATGTTTGCCTAACACGTCTAATATTCCAGACCTTCTCGCGTGTGACCATGATTTGTTTCTATCGATGTACCTAGAACGATTCCAATGGAATACGACTTTTCTTCATGGTATCCAAAATTGGTTTGGTTCGTTCTTGGCCTTCAAAAATGAGCAGTTTTTTAACGCTAAATCATGAATCAAAAAAAAAAGAAGATTACGCATTACGCAGGTCCGTTATTTTATTGTGTGACGTAGACATAGAATTCGTATGTCATCCACGACTCAAAAAATAAAAGCCATTGAAACTTTTTTTCAAATATGGTAGAAAGAAAAAAAAAAACACTCCAACGTTACTATGCTATAACTACCTCATTGCTTATTACAATTTTTAAACAGCAAAAAATTAAAAGTTCAAGCTGACTATCTATTTGATTCATTTGAAGTTACATCAATAAACAATTTTCATTTTTCTGCCAATTAAATACAGATAATGATAATTATACATTAAAATTAATGTTACAATAACAATGAACAAGATCCATGAGGAAAGACCAAATATATAGTTCAATTAGCCCTATATTTTTTTGGTTTGTTTGGAGTCTATTTTAATGTCACGTACGTGGTGCAGAAACCTCATTTGTCCATGTCGTAGGTGTTTCAAAAGAAAAGTTTAAAGCAAGATATTTGTTGAAAAAAAATATTGATTTTTTTTTTTTTTTTGGGAATTGGTATAATAAAATTGTTATAAGCTTTTAAAAGTCGTCCGTCACGTATGACATTGTAAGTACTATAAATGCCATAATTCAATATTTAGTTCAAATATGGTCCAAACTTTGTTTATTACAATTTAAATCATGTTACCAAATATTATTGGAATCGGTACAGGTCCATATTCAACCATAGCACCTATAGAAATATTTCTTCTGAAAATAATTTGGCATGCCATAACTTCCTTATAAATGTTAGTATTGACATAACTTAGACTTTTACGATAGGTATTATGTCATGACAAAATGTTGTGCTGGTAGGTCCAAAATTTACCATAGGTCCCATATAAGCCCCCTTCCTTAAATCGGTTAGAGGCAAACAAATCTCATATAGATCAAGATATCTAAATAATATTCTGTATATATAATTCTTAGTCTCATAGCATTATTCTGTTCTGGCGGCCCTAATTGACCATGGGTCACAAATAGGAAAAACTCTCATAAATTTGTTCTGAAAATATTTTTGTGGTCGTGCTTAAACGATTATACTTTCTTAATAGTTTGTTTTAAGTTGTTGTATACATGAAAATCTGTCACGTAAGGTATGTCACGAACGATATTACATTTTGTTCAGTATAAAACCATCCAAAAATTTTTTTTTTCCACTATATAATATAATAACCACAATTCTTATTATTGGAGATATATGTAGTTAAAGTAAAAAAATTAACAAAAGAAAAATACCTCGCAGATTTTCGCATCTTTTACATTTAAGCCTGGTACTCTGTTCAACATTTCACGTGAAATGCTATCAAAACTCATATGAAAAAAACTTGTGCGGAATTTCTATGAAATAATATTGATGGAGTTGTACTCTGTTCAATTTATGAAAAAGTAAAGAAATGTTTCTGCCAACATTTTTTAACAACTGCGAAATAAAATCAGCTGCACTTATTTCACGTGCAATTTTAAGCAAATGAATAAAAGTTTAACTTAATATTAAAATGAGAACTGAAAAACATAAATTACACAACCGATAATAGTTTTTCATCCATATTTACTTATTTTTTTATTTCAAAAAATACTTTTTAGTAAAATACATGTGGGTTTTGTTTACATATGGAAAACAATGTCGCATACTTTAAAAGATTAAAAATGTCAAATTGTGCAAACTCGCGTGATAGGTAACATCGATACATGTAAAATTTTTCGCATGAAATAATAGATGTTGCTGAAAATTTTTCACAAATTGGAACAGAGTACTAGGCTTTACCCCAAAATCACTTCTGTTTTATGTCACGTACGATATGCACCTGTTTTGCTCGATATTTTGGACAACAAGGTTTTGAATGTGATAATTTTTTTCATATATAGTACAGTATTAATGAAACATAATGTTAAAAAAATTCCAGTTATCTCTCTGAATGCGTACTAATGTCACGTACGATGACATGGAAATGTCCATATGTGTTTTCCTGTCGGGCTTACATTTTTTACAGCAAACATTCATTTGCATTCTATAATGACGTTGATGCGCAGTAGAAATTTTTTTGTATGGCTGAGCGCGCAATCTTGAAGGTTACTGAGTTTTTTCATTTCTATACTGTGGGAGAGAAGAACTTAAATATAGGTTACCAGTTTGGTTATTTAAGACTTTTGTTGGTCATAATCTTTTATTTATTTAAACACGTATCTTTAAAAACAAATATTATTTGAATTAATAAACCTTCGATATTATTTTATAGTATAAGTTTTACAAAAGAACTCCTTCATATCTCTCCAGCACCTCTCTCACTCTTTTTCTCACCAGTACACACTCACATTTCTTACACATAATTACATTTACCGTCCCCTTTATTTTCTTCCAGAACAAGTTAAATGACAATTGCAATTTAAAATTGTATAGTCTGTGACATTTTCATATATTGTGTCACATAACATAATAATAGAAAAAAGATGTGAGTGAAGCCACAAAATACCAGACCATACCAGAAGAGATCAGACCTATCCCACCATTGAATCAAGTCTCTTGCAAAATTAAACATTTCATATTCATATTGTGCGAATATGAAAATTATGCCAACTGCATTTATACAGTTTTTCATATTTTATTTTTGCTGCTATTATCAGTTTTTCTTTCTTAAATTAAATGAATTTTACAAAAATATTCACAAGCAGATTTCTTCACATGCTCCTTTGGCTTCAAAACAAGGGAATATTATTTGAATGTACACAACTCCCGGCAGAAACATTTCGAGTAAACAAAAAAAAAAAAAACAAAAAAATAAAATCTTCATACATGGTTCATAAATATCTCAATGCAACAAGAGAATTTCATTAAACAAACTGTTTGTAAGTGTGTATGAGTATTTCTTCTCTTTATATGCATACATGTGTGTGTGAATTTCCCTTTTATGTCTCTTTGGAATTCAATAATATTAAAATTGACAATTTTGCACAAAATTGTACATATATGTATGTCAATACATATATTCTTTTATTTCTATATGTACATAGTTAAATTTTTGTTTTTGTATGAATATTTTTAAAATACTCCCTCATTCGTACTCTTTTTTTATGCATGTGTATGCATTTTTTATAAATCTGTGCTAAACAATGAAACAATTTACAGAGACGATGCATATTTATAGGCAGTTTTTATAGTTTTCGTTAGCATGACACTTTTTAATAGAAAATTTATGCAAAAATTTATATTTGCAAAAAATAATTGACAGTTGAATTAAAAACTACTTTCTATTTGTTCAACAAGAATGATAACGGCGGCCAATATAAGGAGATTTAAATATTAGAAACATGTCACCCTTAAAGAGTATAAGTTGTAATTATATGAATCGATTACAGGCAAGAAATGTGTCTAAGATCAACGTGGGTACCTTCCTGCTCGGCCTGACCCTTACGCTCCTCTCCACACTGTGTGGACGATTCAGTGTGCCTACCAAAGTGCCCAGTTTTAGGTGTTGTCCTCTTCTGGATAGCAGTTTCTTAGTGTATGAATTTCGGCAAAAACAAGTACGTTCTACCAATCCTAAGGAGCTGAAGCTCTTCATCTCCACGGCAGAGAAACTTCCATGAATTAACAAAAGCAACTAAGAAGATCGACCAGCAGCGCGAACTTCGCCACAATAGCTAACAAATAAGCCCTTAATGCGGCTTTTTTAAGATCTTCTTTCCGGCTATTTAAGGTACTAGACGCAATTACTGAGGGACTTCCGAAGAAGCCTCAAACATTAACCAGTCTAGGTCCGAAGTCCTTCGGGGCTTTCTGGTTCTCGTGATTCCATAGAGCATCTTTGTTTAGCCGCATTCATCTCCAAGAATGAGGTTGATTCAGGTATTGGCAGCAACTACTTCCCCTGAGAATGAAACAACGATTGGTAAAAGGTAAGATATCGCGGGAGGGATTACAGTAAAAAAAAATAATAGCACCACATAGTTAAATTATTAACAAATTATTAAAAAAATAGATCAGGTTAGGTTCAATGGGCAACCGACACGAGGACGGCTTACTTAGGTCCTTATAGCGGTCCCTTTTTGATACCCTTAGCCAGTGACAAGAGTCAGCCAGCATTCACCAGGCTATTCCCTAGAACTCACTGCAGCCTCGAACCACCCCAACTCCCTGCAGAACAGAGAGTCGATTTCAGTCCCATGTTAAGCACATCGTCCAGACATGGCACTTCCGATCTCCCAAACGTGATATCCCCGAGACCGTTGCATTGTTAGAGAAAGTGTAACCCCGTCTCCTCCTCATCATGACAACTCCAACAGTAGTCATCACCTAGTGACCCGTAATGATCGATATAATCGTCCTTATCTGGTCCCTACCGAAACCAAGTAGCGTAACCAGGCCATAAAGACCTGGCCATCGAGCAGGAATACTCCCCCTGCCATCTCTCCAGAACACTTCTATATGACTCACGTCCGTCGACGAACATGTCGTCCAAGAGACAGCCCTGTTTGGCCAGACCGTCTGCAATTTGGTTGCCCGGTCATCCACTTTGCCTTGGTATCCATGCCAGCGTTACCCTGCAATGTTCCGCGATCTCATTTATAAACATCCGGCTTTCCACAGTTAACATAGATGTCGTAAAGACACCAGCCAGAGATGCCAAGACAGCCTTGCTGTCTGTAAGTATACATATATCCCTCGATATACGATAGTACCACAGCCAGTTTGCCGCCCAGGTATAAACAATAGATTAACTATAAGCAATTAAAACTATAGCCGATTTACTATCAGGAGTTACTTTCAAGGAAAATGAAAAAAGTATCTTGAAAATATATTCAAAGCTTCGACTTAAATTTAAATTAGGTTTAATTTATTTTATATTTTTCCCTTTAAACGTAGCACCCGTTATATACAAACCGGACTCATGTTCATGCATACATTTTCTTTTAGTTTTTTACTCCTTTTTTTATTTATTTTTTTTGTTGGATTTGAATAGATGACGAACTTTTAGCTTCAAGTGAAAATGTAAATAATATTACAAAATATTGTGATTATGGCAATAAAAAATATGCTGCTCCGTATGCACAACAAAAACCTTCGAATTAAAAAAAAACCCTTAAAGCCATCTGTAGTCATTCATATATGAAGTGACTATTATGGTGCAAATACGCATATAGACAAATTTACATATGGTATAGACATACATACATTTGTGTATATTCATATGTATACTAAAAAATATTTAGTTTCTGCTGTGGCAAATTGTAGCAAGGAGAAAAATTAAGGACTTAAAGTATTTAAAAAAATACTTTTTTTTTTAAATATTTAAGGTCTTTAGTCGAGATTGCAATCCATAGATTTTGATCTGAAATAAAAGCGATACATTGAAGTAATAATTCCATGCATGTAAATATAAATAAGCTCATGCTCATGCATGATCTGACTTAAGGGACTATGGTAATATACACAATTGAAGAGTTAAAGTACTGTCTATAGTTAAGATATTATACTTGGGGAAATAGTCGCGTAATTAAAGTTTTGTCTATGGTCAAGTAGCTCTAGTTCTGCCTTTAGTCAAGAGATTGTTCTTAACATAGTCATAATTGTTGAAAGATTATAGCTTATTCTATAGTCGAGAGACTTAAGTTTATTTTATTTTCAAAAGACTATTTTTCCGTCTATAGTCGACAGACTATTGCTCCATCTATAATCGAAAGTCTATAGTTGTACGGCTTTCAATTTTCAATTTATTTATTAAGCTTTCAGAAAAAAAACTTTATTATATACAAACTATAGTTCTGTCTACAGTCGACGTTTAATTCGGTAGTGGTGATACAGATCATTTTATAATCGAAAGGCTACAGTTTATTCCATTGTCACACTAATGTTCTGCCTATAGGCGAGATACTATTGTTTTGTCCATATAGAATTGAGACTATTGTTCTGGCTGTGGTTCTAACAATAGCACAGCCCAATGGCGAAATCATTGTTAAGTTTATAGCCGAAAGGATTCAAGAGTCATGGCTGTAGTGCAGACCATAGGTAAATCCCTTGGGGATTAGATTTGTCTGCACTAAAAACCTTTTTTGAATAAAAATTGTGATAACTTCGTAAAGATGCGAGACACATATCTGTAATAAAACTATCAGGGGTGCGTTGGAAATCGAAAACGTAAGACGCAAGAATTTTAAAAGTGGTTTTTTTAATAAGGTTTCTGTAGTAAAAGAATTTTGTGACAAATATTTCTCTATTGAACAGAATTTCATAACAAAAATTATAAAAATTCGAGCAAAAGTGTATTAAAAAGAGCTTCCAAATTCTTGCGTTTTCGATTTCCAGTACAACCCTGTATATTAGAGAACACAGTCGATTTTTTAGTAGACTGTAGTAAAATCTTTAGTCAAGACTGCAAATGAATCTAAAGTCAAAGCCATATTAAATCTATAGTCAAGACTATAATTGGGTCGAGATAAAAATATAATCGAATTAATAGGGTGGGTTATATTCGGATGCATCGCCGACGACATAGACAACTTTACATGAATAGTCAAAATATATGGAGGGCTCAGAGCTGAACCCAGCCAAGTCATAAAATATAATAAATAAATGTATTTCAAAACTAGTGCGAAATTCTATGCAAAGTTTAACTCTAGCCAGTTTTGAAACGGACTGAATTAAAAAAGAGTTTCGCTACTAAGATAACGTTCATAAAACCAATTCAATGGCTCCAGAATTTAATGGTAGTTCACATACTCAAACTCAAAATATTTTCGAATTTTCCTTTTTGACGTGGTTCGCTTCAGCTATGAGCCCTCCATATCGACAAGATTGTAGTGGAATTTAAAACCAAATCATTCACCCCTATTATAAAAGTCGACGACAACAAAACAATAATTGTATTTTCTTAGTCGCTATTTATGGCCTGTTCAGCGATTTCGAACGAAGACTTAGTTCGCTTAACTTACATGTAAAACAGTAACAATATTTTATAATTTGTTTTTTTTTGTTTTAAATGTTAGTTAAGCGAACGAAATCTTCGTTCGGAAATAAATGAACTGGCTGTTAAAACAATCGATTGACTATTTACATTCACTTGGTATTTTCTGTGGCGAGTTTAAGTAGACGTCGAGTAGAATTGAATCCGTTTTAGTCGACAGCAAATTTTGCGACAACTCTAATAAAAGTTGAAACAATTTTACTTGCAAAGTAAATAAATTTCGTAAATAAATTAAAAAAAAACTACAAATTTAAAAGAATTTATGAACGCAAATTTTATTAATAATTTTTAAAATTAAATGTTCGAATAAGCACACGAAATGTTTGCAAGACCTTTTAGACTTTGGCCAAGTGCTCATTTTTAGTTTTTTTTTACTTAAAATTTTTTTTTCAGATTTACATATTTTTTTCAAAACATTTTATTAAAAAAAAAAAAAAAAAAAAAAAAAAAAAAAAAAAAAAAAAAAAAAAAAAAAAAAAAAAAAAAAAAAAAAAAAAAAAAAAACCAAACCGAACGTCAGAAGAAATTAGTAATTATAGATGGGATTTTTTCGTCAGATTTTCGATAACTTGAGTCGACATCGAAAAAACAAATTTACGTCGAAGTGATGTATTCGTCGACTTTATGAGACAGCAATTTATAATTTACATCGAGATCTGCAACGACTTACAAAATAGAGCTAAATAATTTAGTCGACTATATAGTCGAGTTAATAGTTGAATAGTTGGGATTTGACAATTCTTAAATTTTTCCGTCTCAATGTCGAAGTTGGCCAAATTGACATAAGTTGTGCAAAACTTTGCTAAAAAAAATTAAAAATCATACATAGTACAAAGTCATAACACTTTTTTTATTCCATAAAACCTAAAACAAGTAAGAAAGTACTGTCGGCCAAGCCCGACCTTGATACCCTACACCACAGTATATAACGACAAATTTTCGAGAGTGTACCCTATTTGGGGCCCATGGGTCCCACCAAAGCAAAATTATGTTATGAGGTTAAGATTCATATAATAGTTATTTCATCTATATGTGATTTGTTTGCCCTTAAGTTATTTTAGGAAGGGGGCTTATATGGGACCTTTGGTTAATTTTAGACCTACTAGCACATTATTATGTCCTGAAATAGTTGCTATTGTACAAGTTTTTGTAGCAAATTTTTATGCCAATACCAATATTTATAGGGAACTTATAGCATTACCCCATTTTCGGGAGTAGTATTTGTTATTAGTATTTTGTTCGTCAAATATGGACCGATTCCAATAAAATTTGGTAAAATGATTTAGAGTGAAATCCAAAAAAAATTTAATCTTAATACCAACATAATAAGAAGATTTATTACGGAAAGAAGTTTGTATGGAGGCCATGTGAAATTATGGGCCGATTCTCACCATCTGTTGGCTTCGTCCATATAAATAGAAACCTTTATACCAATTTTCATTAAATAACCTTCAAAATTGCGACTTGTACTTTGCGCACAAGGGTACAAGGAAACACAATCAGCCAGCCGGACGGAGTGACATCGTCAAATCGACTCAGAAAGTGATTCTGAATCGATGTATGTATTTAATATGTAAGTATAACATCGTGAACATAAATTAACAATAATGAAATTTTTGGTAGTACTGGTCAGGGCAGGAGATATGTTATTAGAAATGTCACTATTGAAAAGAAGAGTGAGTTAATCCACCTCAAAGAAATGAAAACGTCGTGGGATTTTTTTTTAAATTGTACCAAAAAAAGGATGATTTGTAGCAGTGTACCAATAAAGTTTCGATTGTACCAAATTTGGTACAATTGTACCAACAATCCCATAAATAGTTAAAACCATTTCCCAATAAATATTTGAGACAATAGTTGAATCGAATGGAATTTTAGACAATAGTCGAGGCATTTATTTGTGAACGTTGATCGAATTGAACATTTAATTTATTTTGATTAAAAAATTTATGCGCAACATTTTTGTAGTGCTAAATGTGGACAAGTGCTAATGTAACCGGTCATTAATTCAATTGTACGCAAAACTTAAATTTATTTCTTTTATTTTATTTATTTAAGATTTTTATATTCTGAGCGGAAAGCAACATTTAGTTCAGAATTGTTTAAGGACATAAATTAAATACACAGCAATGGTGGTAATAAATGTCCTTTTGCAAGAAAATTTTCAAATGAGCACGAATCACATATAGACACGAGATAAAGAAACAGTGAAAATACGTGATTTTAATGGAAAATACATAAATTAAAGATTTGGGAGAAGAGGAAATAACACGAAGACAAAAAGAAATTTGTGCAAGAAATAAGAAGTCTAAAGATATGTTAACATTAATGTGAACGACGATTGTAGACAAAAGCTGAATAAAAAGCGCGATAAATTTTATTTGTTCGGTCGAATTTTGATTGTAGAGCAAGTGAAAACATAAGAAATTAATTTAAAAATTCAAGAAATATTACAAAATTTTTTACATCTGACTATTTAAAAATTTAACTGCTTTACATGTCTTTCGTTTTTTTTTGCGACATTACGAAAATAAAAATTATCCTGTTTAAGTTAACAACTATTTCATTTAAAATGTTCCTATCTTTGCTGCATGAAACTGCAAATAAACTTATGAAAGCTATTTACAATATATCGACAGTATAAAACGAACGAGTAAAACACGTACAATTTCCCCCAAAAAAATAAATACATTGCTACAATTTGTTGTACTCTTTTTTGGATAAATACCCTCCTTTAATATCTTTCAGCCGATACATTATTTTCATCTTGTATCAAGAAGTGTTAAAAAAAAAAAAAAAAAAAAATCGTATTTCGATTTATTAACCCGACAGCCACAAGGAAAACACGTATTAAATTACTTTGATGCAACAAAATGTGTACTTTTTTTATAAAAAAAAAAACCAATTTGTAAATGCGTGTGTTAAATAAAAAAGATAAAAAACTGAATGTGTTGAGGTGAAAATTGTAAGAGTATTTGTTATTTACATATTCATATTGTTTTTATCATTAAAATATTAAGCATACGCCAAGGCGAACGTAAACAATAAAGGGGAGTAGACTTAAAATTATATTTAAATTTAAATTTACAGAAAATTCCTTAAAGAAGACTAAAATTTTTCAACAATTTTACTTTAAGTTACTTATTAATTTAAATAAAATAAGCTGACGATTAAATTTGATTAACTCTAGAAATTAAAACCTTTTAGGATCATTATCAAAACTGATTTTTCACAGTCAAAGCAGCTCACTACCTCCGATTTTTACCAGGTATTCCCCGGGCAATGGCTTAAGAACACCCGTTCAGAGGCTATCTAGAGTGAGAAGGCGGCTAAGTAACCTGAATGGTCGAAAGACATCTCAGGTCAGTAGAAAGAACTTCTGAAACTTAGTTTCTGTAAAGTATCCTGATGGCTCGTTAAGGGCGTCTCAGGAAGTAGAAGGAACGCGGATAATCTCTGCCTTTGAAAAACTTTACAAATTGACAAATTGCCTGCCTGGAGGTTGCTGGCAGCCCCAGCACCAGGATCGGATGCGGAAGCCTAATAAGCTACCACATCTTAAATAACACTTATAAATGAAACCTCGTTTGGGGCCCTATGCTCCTTATAGGATCTTCGGGAACATATATATATATATATACATATATATCAAAACTGATTTTGGGAATACATATTTTTATTCTTGATAAAAAATACTGAAATTTATTGTTAGATAATAAGCTGTTTCTAAAAACTTTTGGGAAAACGTATCCTGAGGATCTGGCCTAAGCAACCAGTGAAGTGGGCATAGAAAAAGCTTATCTGCTAACAATAAATTTCAGTATATTTATCACGCATAAAAATAGAGAATTAAGCACAACAAACAGAACCTTTTAAGATCATCCAATTTTAGTGTGTGTTTTAGTGTGAAATAATTCAAACAACTTTAAACTAAAGAAAAGTAGCACATTTTAAATTAACTGGCAGCAATAGGCCTCGAAATTCTTTAAACATTTTAATAAGGCACGTCTATGATGACAGTTCGTTAAACTGTTTTTTCTGTAAATCATTTGTTAAAGTTTTCTAACTGTATTCCAAGATAAAATAAGAGCCGTAATTATGTGTATACAATATAACACTTTCTAGTAATTTAATCACACGCCTAACAGCCATATCTAAACAAAAGTGGCATGCGTTTTCTAGTTGTTGAAAATTGTCATTTGTATGAAGCATTCCTATTCGTAAATAGTGCGGCGTCAACGCTTTGTAATTGAAAAGTCCGGGTTTGATTGTGCGTAATAAATAATGGCAACTTAGCTAGTTTTTGGCCAATCTAGCGGGTTTTACTGCTATTATGTGGGTTTTATTAAACAAGAAAGTTAACACTACTGTTCGTTACACAACGTTGGCACTCTTGTTTAGATGTGGTATACCAGAGTAAAAGCTAAGCGAAAGAAAAGCTGCCGCCTTCCGCTCTTGTCCGCTGTAAAAAATAAATGTCAAGATAAAACATAAATTTATAGTCAAGCCCATATACGAATATATGACTATTAACACATCTATAGTCACGACTTTACACGAATCTAAAGTCAAGACTACAGACTAATTTTAAGTCTATGACTATAAACTAATCTTTAATCTAAACTATAGACCAATCTATAATCAAGAGTAAAGACGAATCTATGACCATAACTGAATCTATAGTCAAGACTCTAGATAAATATCTGTGGACTTTTGACAAAACAACCTCTTTCAAAAACTACAATTTTACAGGAGAACGAAAAAACTGTTAAAATGTCTAACAACTTTGATTTTGAAATATTTGGTGAAAAGGTGAAAGTGTAGTATTAAATTTAAATACTAAATTGAAGTGAAGATATCAATAATTCTATTCTAATGCCAACAGATTTTCAGAAAAATTGAGAATAAAAAGATAGGATGTTTTGTCGAAATTGTTTTCAACAAAAAAATTAACTTACGTTACACAAGTCGTTTAGTCAAAATTAATTTTCTCTATAAACCATTTAAAAATTTATCTTGTCTCAAGCAGGTTACATATTTTCTAAATTTTAGTTTTGATAAAACAACTTCTTTGAAGCGAAGTTGTTTTGTTAAAACAAAATGTATATATCCAAAAAAATATTAAATACAATTTAGATGTTTTGTCTAAAGGATATAACAATTTTATTTCTTGAATTTTAGAAAATTTTTAAACTCTTTCAGATAAGATATTTTATCAAATATTTTTCCCAAATATAAGGAAAGAAGTTGATTTGCCAAGAACTGTAGATTTTGAACCAAATGGCGTAGAACTGCAAGGATTACACCAAAAGAACCGTCTTAAGAATTTATATTTCATATAAAAATCTTGCAAAAATGTCTTATTTCGAGAGAAGTTGTTTTATCAAAAGTCCACAGATATATAGTCAAGACTATAGACAAATCTACAGTCAAGACTACAGACGAATCAATAGTCTAGAATATAGACCAATCTGTGGTCAAGACTACAGGCGAATCTACAATCAGTGTTGCCAATTCACCATTTAGTGGCTTGATTTTGCAATTTTTCACATTGTTTAGCTATTAAAAAATGAGTTTAGCCATTAGCCATTTTCTTAGCCATTTTCCCAACTCATTTTGCCATAAAAAATTGTTTCCGTTTTGTCTTTGAAAATAACAATTTCTTTTAAAAATTTATCAAATAGCTAAAAGTTAAATAAACAGTTTTAACAATTAATACGCATTTAATTTAAATCACAACTTTAACAAATGTTGAAAATCGCTATAACCGATCAGTTTTTACCGAAAAAAAAACAACAAAATAACATCAAAAAATGCAATAGTGCACTCAAAAAAAAAAAAAAATTAACTTAAATTAAATTAAAAAATTTCTTAAGTTCAGTACACTATGGCAATTTAGTAAAAAAATTCCTTGTTATTATGAAATTAATGTTATTCACTACTACATTAAAATGTTTACCGAAATTTTACTTTACCTTAATAACTTTTTACTAAGCACTATAAATTTTTGTCTAAAATTTAGATTTTTAATTATCTTATGATATCCCGTAAACATGTAGAAACTTCATTTAATTTAGTTCAGATAATTTTATTATGATATCGGAAATGAGCTAACTTTTCCGTGTAAATTTATGAACTATTTTCAAGTTAATGAACTATTACATTTTTACTCGATTTGAGGTAATTTTATAGAATTTTAATGAAATTTCCTACATTTTCATAAAATTTTACTTTAAATTAAGGAATTTTTTTTAAACTATTTTGAAGGAAATCGTTTTTCCCTAATATAGAATATGTCTTTTTTTGAGTGTGTTTTGTGTGCACGTGAAAATTTTTAGAAATTCCGGAATTAACTTTTAAGTTGCTCTCACGTCCATGGTCTAATGCTGAAGTAGAAAGGATATTTAGCCAAGTAAACAGCGTTAACAGTAATTTGAGAAATAGGTTACATTTAGCAACAGATAGTTCGATTTGATCAACTAGGGAAATATGTTTACCAGAACAATAAAATATTTTTTTTTTTTGAAGATTTCGACTCAAAAGTTTGGGAGATGTTATAATGATTATCCAAAGGTATACACAAATATAAAGCCGAGACTATAGACACATTTCTTGTCGAGGCTAAATATTGGGTAATGTATATTTGAGACTATCGATGAATCTAGAGCAGTGACTTTATACGATTTTTTCTCTCTCCATTACCCCCTTTGCATATCCTTTTTTTTTTTTTACCTATACTATTCCCGCGAAGATCTTTGCTTGTCTGCAGGAGACCAGAGTCTCTGGCAGGAATCGAACCCGCAACCACAGCACTGATAAACTAGCTCACTACCAGCTAGCCTACCGCGGCACCCTTTATTTGCTGCAGTTGTTTTCGCGTCTTCCCATGTAAGATTTTAATGTCCTAGTTCTTGTAGTCTTAAATCAGTTTCGTTAATCGGTTGTTGTTCCAGCTAAGTAGATGATTGGTCTGCTGTAGCAGTTCCTAATACAATGGGGCTGCCATCTGTCGTTGCTTAGAAAAAACGCCCTTCGTGTAGTTGGTGTAGTGAGACGATTTAAGAATCTGTCAAAATCCTTAAGCTTTTTTATGAGCCTAGAAACAGCGCCCTCCGTGTTTTTGATGTAGTGATAGGGAATCTAGACGATTTAAGAATCTTTCTAAATCTCTCAGCTTTTTTATAAGCCTAATTAATGCCAAGGTAGGGATGGGCAATAAATATCGATATATCAAAACATCGATATTTAAAAAAATTATAATCGATTTATATCGCCGATATTAAAAATACCGATATATCGATACATTGATATTTATCTACGACTATCGAATTCGATATTTTTAAGGTCTCTTTATAATAAAACTCAACATTTTAACCGTTGTTCAACTACTCACAATACTGTTGTTTTTTAAGAATTGCATCATATGTTTTTTTTTACTAATATTAAGAAAATAACGGCGCTTCTCCATTGTATAGTATGTGGCACAAGTTTCGTTTACCGGCAGTATATAATCCTGCATTATATATTCCCAATGATTTTTTTTTAGATTTCATATGACCCTCGATTTCAAACGAAAACTTCGTTCGCATAACTTTCCTTAAAAACTTAATTTTAAAATTGGTTTTTGTTTTAAATAAAAGTTAAGCGAATGAAAGTTTCGTTCGAAATCGAGGGACAGGCAGTAAATTTGAAATTAAAAGAAATAATAAAAAGTTAGAATCGAATTGTATGTAATATGTTTGTACATATGTTAATATGTATTGACATAGGTATATTAAGTTTTTAAATTTGGTAATAATTTCAGCTTAATAAGTTCGATACATGCTTATATATTGATATTTCTAATTAATAAATATCGATACTCTTAAAAAATATCGATACGATACATATCGATTTATTTTTTCAATTTGCCCATCCCTATGCCAAGGGAAGCCGTAAATCACCAACTGCATGTATTTTATTGCGTGACCAATGAAGTCAGAAACAATTGGGGTATTCACAAGGTGTGCTATCATGGTTTATTGTCATAATGTTCTAACATTTTACAATGGTTTAAAAATATTGTTGTTGGTTTGTAAACAAAAAGTGTCTTAAATAAATAGAACGTTGCTTGCTATGTTTATTGTGCTGTCGTAATTAATAGCACATTAAATTATGAGGGGTGCTCACAACAGTCGTATTCTTTCATGTTATTATTTTAAGACATATGACACCTTGTGAATCCCCTTAATACATTTATGCTTTTTAGAGCTTTTTATGAATTTTGGCAACGATTTGTTAGTGTATAATTGTGCATAAATTACCCTTTGCAGAATTTTTTTTTTTTTGCATAATTTCATTCAAAGATTTTTTTGTATTATAGAGCATATTTCACCTTTTTGAACAATATTTTGATGCATGTTAAATTTTCTTAAACTTTTTTTTCGCAGCGAATAAAAAAAAATTTTTTTTTTTTTTTTAAATTTCATATTTAAATAACAGATGGATTTTCTATTTTAAATGTTAACCCAACGTATTCCTTCAATTTTACCGTTCCAATTTAGTTTTGACTCTAAAATTGAAAGCCAAAGCAGGTTATCCTTAAAGTTAATTGTTATTTTAAACGTTAAAATGTTATACATAAGCAAAAATGGAGGAACAACCAATTATATACGTGTGTGCCTATGTCTGTAATACATAGAAATCTAACCCCTCTTTTAGTATACCGATCGACTAAGAATCCCTATTAAAGTGATCTAACGATGTCCATCCGTCTGTCTGGCTAGTTGTCTATCCATGTAAACCTTGTGCGCAAAGCACAAGTGTAAGTTCTGGAGATAATTTGATAAATACGATAGGACGAAGTCTATGTAAATGGTTTGTCCTCATACAAACTTCTTTCCGAAATAGATTCTTTGTATTCAAAAACCATCTATATATCGTCACCTTAAATGCAAAGTTTTTACTGCATATTTTACGCGCATAAAACACTTTTTTAAAGCATATTTCTGGTTTCCCTGCTCCTGATAATTTATAAAGGGCTTGAGGAAATTTCTTTAATCCTTGATTAACATGATAAATACTTTGATAACATTTCTTATCTCTCAGTAGGTCTTGGCAATGGTAATTCATTAATTGCTGACTGTATTAAATGTAATTTAAGTAAATTATAGTCTAAGAGCGTGCTTTAGGATTAAACACATACAATTTGGGGGCGGGAAAAAAGTTTCTCCCAAGCGACATCAGGTGACAAATTGTTTTTTTTTTTTTACATTAAAGAAAATGTTTAATGAATTTAAAGTTACAATTAAAAATACAAATTTATAAACTATGTTTCTTTGGGAAGCAACTTTTTAACTAAGAATTCACTAAGTTTTAATTTATTAAAAAAGGGTTTTTGTTTTAATCATAATGTGTTAAGTTTATGCCACATTAAACTCCTAACAACAATTTCCAAAAATAAAAAAAAAAATTTATTTTCTCTTTTAAAGAAACTTAAAAAAAAAATCCATCAACAACTTTTTTAAGAAAAAAAAAAAAGACCCACTTAATTTCAAAATTCCTTTAAAACTTTTGTTTCTGACTCTTCCTTTTAACCTATTGAACTATTGCAAATTCGTTCTCAAACCAGGGATGGAAAATGGCTTTAATGATTTTGTACCAATTGTGAAAATTAAATGTAGTTTTTAGACCACGACAGTACCATTATTTATTATTTCATTTACAACTTTATTTTGTTCGCATAGTTTCGTAATATTTCTGTTAATACAGATTTCGAAAACCTTACTTATGTTCGGCAATAAACTTATTGCACGAACATTTTTGATATAAGAGAAGTCTTTTTGAATTTATTATTTAAAGACCCCTTTTCACAACTAGCCGAAAGCTAAAGGTAGGATTTTATCGGCCGTATAAAGTGCTCCATAATAAAAATTTTACTTTAACCTTCGAGATAGGATGAACCCTTCTTTAACTTATCGCTTGCTTTTGGTTAAAGTAAAGTTGAAATAACGGAACACTTTTTGTAAGACCGATAAATCCTTCCTTTAGCTTTCGGTTAGTTGTGAAAATGGGCCTAAGTTTTTTACACCACATAAAATCATAACAGACGTGCAACACGTTACAACTAAAACACAAAAGCTGAGCATTAAAAAGAAGCAAAAAAACAGACAATAAATTAAAGAGAAAATAACTAATGTTCCCACATAGCGAAATTGTACCAAGAAAGCCGCGGTAGTACCACGGTACCAAAAAGGTCCAAAATATAACAAAAACGTACAATTGTATTACGATTTCCATCCGTGTCATCAACCCATTGCCTAAACATCTAAAGGTAGGCAACATCTTTCAAAACTCTCTCAACATCTTTATTAAAGACTAGTACATTTAACTTCCATAAACATCCCATGTCGTAAAGAAAGAATAAGCAAACAAATCAAACAAAACAATGCCACTGTCTTATAGAAGACATTTAAATTGGTAAAAGAAACGGCTTTTTTGTACAAAAATGAATTAAGTTAAGGGAGTAAAAAAAAAACACAATCCAAACGAACTAAATCCTTGTTTTATGTATGTATGGCTGGTAAATGTGTGAGTATTATTTAGTTATTCTATTCACAATATGTTTAAAGACATGTCCTTTGTGTTTAGTAAATGTCACTTCATTTCTTAGTTTTTTCCCTTTCTTTTAAACATTTATTTTTTGCTGCTCTTATGCCAAGTTGAAGTAGGAACTAGACGAACACTGTAAACAGGAAGTGGCAGAGAAAAAAAACCATTTTTTATATAACTTAATTTAGTAAAAGAATTAAAGTTTGGTAAAGAAGGAAATCTTAGTTAAATAGGAAAAAATACTCCTTAAATAAGGCAATTTTTTGAATACCTCATTTTCCTTAGTAAGCCAGGTAACGGAAAAAGAAATGCCTAATTATTAGAGTTTAATAATGACATTATTACAAACTTGCCTAAAACTAGGCAACAGTTTTTTAAATCCTGTTTACTAAAAAAATGTTTTAAAGACATTGTTGCTTACATAAATGGCGTTTAGAATAAAAATTAATAAAAGAAAAGACCATAAGCAACAAAAATGTTAAGTGTTGCCTCCAAAAATTGTAGAGGTTATCAAAAGTCTTTGAAAATAATTGATAAAAGAAATAAATAATATTTTAAAAGAAATATCATTGTAATTTTTCGCAATGCTTGAAATAAAGAAGATTTCATAAGTAGAAGACATATTATAAATTGTTGCCTAATGAAAGGCGAAGTAAAGTGGTTTAACAAAAAGAAAGTTAAGCAAAAGGGGTTTAATTTAATGTTGCCAATTTTGAGGTTTATCATTTATCCTAATTAATAAAGAACGTTTATATAAAAATGTAGAAATTAGAAAAATGTAGGCAAATGTAGTTAGAAAGTAGGGAACAATTTAAGGCAAAAGGAATGTCAGCAAGCTAATATTTCAAGCTAAATATTGCATAAGATTAGGAAGTTATGTACTTAGTTAATTTAATTGAGACTTAAGTTTTTTATAATACAAGTTTAGAGAGTTTAAAATACGGTAAGGAAAGAATGTAGGAAAAGTATGGATCTTGCAAAAGTGTTGCCTATATTTTTGGCCTGCAAATACATTAACTCTTGAGCTTTAAAAAACAGGTTGACTAATTAAAAAAAAAAAAGTTAGAAATAAGACAAAAAAAAATCTAACAAGAAACTACAACGTTTTAAAAATAAATTTTAAATAAAATTGTTAAAAAGTTCTTACCAAAAAATTTTGACTCAATTAAGAGCGGTTAAAATTGCTTGGTAAAGAATATTTTCAGGGACTTGAAAAATATTGATTTTAAAAAGATTGAAATAAGAACGATCAAGAAGTTTAGGGAAGAAGAATATTTCAATAAAAGTATTTTGTCGCTTTAGAAGGTCTAAAATACAACAAATAAAAGTTTGTGCGAAGGTGCTAAATAATTTTTGGTTGAAAATGTTTAATTTTTTTAATAAGATTTTCAGATTGTTCTACTATAAATGTTAAGAGTAAGGAAGTTAACTCACTTATGACATCTAGCCTAACTTCCCTCTCGTAACACTGTTTTAACAGTATTATTTCCTAGACAAAAAATATTCTTCATTTAAAACGCAGTAAAAACGAAAACAAAAGAATGCTGTTTTAAACTGATAATGAAATTGTTTTATGTGTCTGTCTGTTTGTTATTTAATTTCTTTTAATTTTTTTCTAACAGATTCTTTTTATGTTCATTATTAAGCTTTTATAGGAAACGGAAATAACGCAAATATTATTTTTTTCTTCTTTCTGGTAACTTTTCTCTCCTATTTCGGCTTTTTTTTGCCCGGGATTTAAAATATACAGTGAGTGGATGAATGGGTGGGAGCAAAGAGTGTAAATTAAAACTTCGTTAGTCATTGTTTTCATGCTTATTGTTTGTGTTTGTGTGTGTGTATGGGAGAGTGTGATGGTGTGTGTGCTTTTTGTGAATTTTTTTTCCCACGTTTTCCGGAAGATAAAGTCTAAGAATTTTTTTGTGTTTTTTTGCAGTTTTACTTTACCAAAGCTGGTTGAACACTGCAAATTGTTTAAAGTAATTAAAATTGTGTTTTTTCGAGGGAAAATGTAACGTATAATTTGTAAGTAGACTAAAAGAGAAAATGAAGAAGAAGAAGGAGGAAATAGAGAGCAGAGGTATAAAAAACATATGGCTAAGTAATGAAACTCAAACAATAAATAGACAAAAAACCAAGTTAAAAATGTGGGAGGAACAGTGGGTCAACAATTACAGGAGTTTGACAAATCTTTTGGGATTATCATAGAAGCTAGGGAGCATTTGTAGCTAGCTACCATGTAGTCTCCGAAGAAATAAATTAAAGTTTTTTTTTCTTATCTTGCCCCACTATTCTTAGGAAAAGATTTTTTTTAGGAATTTTTCTTTTGTTTTTTCCATTAATGTTAACTTTTATTAACTATTGACAATGGCTAATTGCTATGAATTATTGTGATACTCTACGAAATTTTAATAAAACGTTACGAAATTATTTGCAACATCTTGCAAAATAAATTCTTTTTTAATTGTCTTGTGCTGTAATTGGCCTTAAGTAATGGAAACTAAAGACAAGAAACAAATAAAAATTGTAATTAAAAGTTTTTCCTTAGATTTGCTGATTAAGCGAAATTTCGGGTAAATTAATCACAAAAACTACAAAAAAATAATTATTGCAAGAATTATGAAATTTACCAGTTCAAACTTTATTGATTCCAATTTGCCTTTTAAACATGTTTTTTGAAAGTATTTTTTTTTTTTATTTATAAAGAGTTACAAATAATTGCGTCATGAATGGTTAAATTCGCCGAATTGGACAGGCAGCCAGTTCAAAGTTTCGTAGGGCTTAATAAATTAAGTGGTAGATGTAGCCATCTAACATCTTGTTTAACCATTAAAAAAATATTTTGACCATTAGCAATGTTTATTTCCCTCTCACTGGAATATTCTTCACTTCAGAGCAGGATATTTATAATTGGCTTAATTCAATCTTGGAATCATTTAAAACAATAAGGACAAATTAATACCCATTAGGCGCATTAAACAATTCATCGTGGGCTTTTTGTTTTTGAAGTAAAAATGCGATAATTTTGTTAAGAGTAGATTTTTACTATAGTGTGTTCATTCACTTTACTAGCAGAAGCTTGCAATTTTAAATTAACAATATTTTTCTCGAAATTACTCAAACAAATAATAAAGTAAATGAACGCTTTACCAGCAAAAACTAGCAAGTTGGGTATATTGACAATATTTAGCTGTAAGATACGAGATTATTTCTTAATAAATTTAATTGGTTTCAACTATTTGCGCAAGAATATTGTTCTTAAATTTTAGAATAATAAATATCCCATTTTATTGGAAAACTTTTAATTTAAAAATTTTGAAAATTATTTTTGTTTTGTAAAAAAATTTGTAAACAAAAACATGAAACAGGTGATTAAATAATTTTTGCTATTAAAAATTTAAATTAAATTTTAAAACAATTTTTTGTTGCTCTCAAATTTGTATGCTCTTTTTACACTCTCTCCTTACAAGTTTTTCGAGTACGTGAACACATACTAGCACAGATTACACACAGATATGTAAAAAGTGACGTGTGAAAAAGGCCCAAATCAGTTGCGAGGGCAGCTTTCGAAGAAAGAGACAAAAAGCGTTTTTTGGTAGTGAAGTGGCAATATGTAAAAATAGGCTGCTACAATCAACACAAATTGCGTGATCAAAACAAAAACAGCAAAATACAAACCACGTTTAACAAAAGCATTGGTTCAACAAAAGTTTTATTTTGTGTAAAAAAATGTATTTAGTAATATGGTTTTGTTTCATAATGTTATTTACTTACTTAAATATTATTTACTAGTGTTACAGTAAGCTTAAAAGTTAATCTTTTCAACAGTTTTGCAATAAATCTTAACTAAATAAATTTGTGTTCATTGTATTTCGGCATAAAAGATGGTGCAAAGAGAAATGAAAAAAGGGCAGCTTTCTAAGAAAGAGACAAAAAATCTTCTGTCTCGTCACACATCTGTGTGTAATCTGTGCATACTAGTAACAATTATTGAAAAAAAAACGCAATAATTTTCTTTAAATGAACACACTTTATTACTTTGAATTCTATAGGCGAAAGGTATAGAACAGTGTTGCCAAGAAAAAAAATTAGGAAATTACACATGACTGCGTCCTAAATTACACACAAAACGAAAAAAATCGGTTTAATAGAATGAATTCCCCCAGCGTCAGCTTTTTGTTATTCCTTGTCTGCAATTAAAGAGTAAAGCTTACCGATTCCTGAAGTAAAAAGGAAATGGATGCTTATTTTCAACGACACGTCTCGAACATTAGCAATAACATAGGCAAAGGAACAGTATAAAAATGTTTATGTTCAAGCTTAAGCAACACAAATTCTGAAAACCTGCTGTTAGTTGTTCTATTCAATGGAAACAAATTTACTGACTTATGGGCATCCTGTAAAATCGATTTTTTTTAATGAAGCATTAGGAACTAACCTCCTAAATTCTAAGATCTGTAGAATGTACACACGTTTTTTATTAACTCGAGCAAATAACAAATGTCAAAGATGTGACAATCACATTTGACAGTTTATGTTTTAAAAAAATGTTCGAAGAAAAAACTTGGCTGCAAAAATTAATGAAAAAATAGAAGCCAAAAAACAAATTACACAAGGGCTACATATGCAAGAAGAAATTACACACAATATGTGTAATAACTCACGGACAACACTGGTACGATATATAAGCGCTTATCTAAACCGCATGACTTTCTTAGTCTCTTTTAAACAAAAATTCGAAGTCTTGACTATTTTTCAAACAAAAAAGTTATAATTAAGTGTTCAAACAGAAATGCGTCGACCCCACATTATCCGTACAATTTGTAAATTTAGAAAGAAGTCGAGAAATAAAATCTATTTTATTTGAAGAATGTTTTTTCTTATGCTCTCACAAAAAGACATTTATTCTCTCAACAATGCTACCATATATCTATCACCATATATTCATACATTTTGTAAAAAAAAAAAAAAAAAATAAAATAAGAACAAAAGAGAAGAGAATTAAGATGATTTTACTGTCAACGATTTAATTATGGGCTTAATTAAGGGTTTTTGTCTCAAGTTGAATACTTTATTCTGTTTGAACACTAACATTTCACTCTACCATTTAATCCGAAAATTAGACTCTTGTCATTGATAAATTTGCAACTCTATTCATGATAAAGTTGCAGATTGAAATAACAAAATAGTGTTGCCAAATCTAATAATATAACGGTTTGGCAGTTTAATCCCTATTGAAAAATTAGTTTAAAGCGAAATTCTTCATATTTAATTAACGGTTATTCTTAAGGATATTTTTTTTGCTCTCACAAGACCCAATGATTTTTGTACCGATTGTATATTTTTTTTTATATTTCCTTGTCCAAAAGCAGATTTTTTGAATATTTTTACTTATAAAAAAGGCAGATTATTTAAGCATATTTTTTTAAAACTATAAACTTATTTATGATATATATACTAAAATTCCTTTTTAATTAGAAGACTTTTAGCATAATTTTTTTTATAAAAATTCAGCAGATATTTAGTATAATTTTTTTTGAAAAAATTAAGCATATTTTTATTTAGCAAATTTAAATTATTAAAAAGTTTAAGTTTAATTTTGATCAGATTTTTAGCATATACTCGTCATTTTACGATTTAACAATTTTTTTTTATATGTTTTGGCATAGTCTAATCAAACAGTTATGGCAACACTGAATTTCAATTATAAAACACCCAGCATCGTGCCCGGTTTTTACTAAATGTACATATTTAACTATATATATAAACTTAATGAGAACTCTTGCTTTCAAATTTATTTTTTAAACATGAAAATAAAGTGTTTCTCCTTCTTGTTCTGTTGTTTTTTTTTTACAACAAGCAAATCGTTTTTTAACCACTTGTGTGGTAGTGTCTACAACAAATTCTGATAAGTTATATGAGATAAAAACGCTCACTTTGTAATTTTGCTCTCAGAGTGGCACTGCCAACGAAAAGTTCAAAATTTTTTTTACTTGGTTGAAGATTTTTATACTTATTTTAAGAAATTCCGGGATTGATTTTCGAAAGTTATCCCATTTAGGATTGTTTTGAGTACGTTTACGTATTATTCGTACTTTAATTTTTGAGGACGACTCGTGCTTAACGTTAGTATAAAAAACTTTATTTATCCCGATTGTTTTTCTTTCTGTGAAGTTACCCCAGAGGAGTCATGTGACTGGATTTTGTGCGGGAAGTGGCTGATTCTATCTGGTTATATTACTTTACGAGAAGGAAATCTGTCATATTAAAATGGTTCAGTCGGTACAGTATCTGCATTGTATTAACCGACATTAAATGTGTCCATTTATGTTATTTCATCGACCTGTTACAAACTGGAAAAAGGTGCATTTTAACCCCCTCCTAGGGCATCGCCTTAAAGTGATAGAACTAGAGCCGGTCCCTACCACTTTAGACCTGACACGTGAAAATTTTGATGTTAGTTCCCTTTCATCTAGGGATAGTGCAAAAGAGGGCTAGAAACAGTTCCTTTTTTTTATAAAACAAATTAAATTGCTTTTTAGTTAGTCCTAATAATTTTCTTTCACGTTTAGCCTTAGCAATTAAATTATAACAATAATAATTATTTAAAATACATAATAAGTAAATAATTAACCGAAGAATTATGTAGGATTTTTTCTCAACAATGACTGCTAATAACAAATTATAACTCTTAATAAATATTCTCATTAAGTTCCCCTTCCCTTACCACCCATTCATTCCTCTTTTTTACACCCCTCCAAAGCATTCTAATGCTGTTAAGAAATAAATTATCCTCTACAAATGAATTGTAGGCAGTAGATACACAGACAATTTATGACCAAAACTGCCAATGATCATAAATCAAAATAACAAAAACTTAAAGAATTACTGGGCGAGAATTAGAACAGAAAATAAAGTAATAGAAAAGTAGACAAAAAAAAAAAAAAAACAACAACGTCCAAACACTCTCTTATTTGTAGTTCAATTAACACAATAACGCCATGAAAAGGTAAATATGTATAAATAAAAACTTATTTCTTTTCCATTAGTATGAAAACAATATGGGAGGTTTGGATGTTTAGGATGGGGAAACAAGAAAGAACACACTGTGGAATTATTTTTAGGAAAAGAAACTTTCTCATAAACTCATAAATTTATGGTCTTGTCTTATGGTTTTGTGGTTTTAAGTTAAAACGGATGTAGTTGTATTTAATGTGCTTTTATTTTAACTCCTCTTTATTATTTTCTTCCTTTTTTGCCACTATATAAATCGAAACAGAAACAAAAACAATAATCATGTGTGTGAGTCAGTGTTGCCAGCAAACAAAAAAAAAAAAAAAAAAAAAACCCACAGATTCCCTGCAAGCCAAAAAAGTTCCCTACTATAATGTTTACACATTTTACCAAATAATGTTTTAAAAAATTTATTAAAAAATTAATTTTTAAATCAATAAATTAATTATTTTCCAAATCTTTTTGTTTTAAAATAATTTTCTTTTTTATCAGAGTCTCATATTGGAATCATGTGTTTCCCAGGTTTGATATTTTTTTTGACATTATCAGTATTAAAAGCTTTGCAATTGAAGCGCAGCCGCGAATAACGTTGGAAGTTACAACATTATTATTTTTCAGAAGAGCAAAAAAACGTTTTTAAAAGACAGGATTATTTATTTTTATTAGATTATTAAAAATAATGATAATAAAAATTTTTATGGAAAATATCAGGTAATTTTAAATTACATGCAAATTTACAGTTTATAATTTTTCTTAGTGGAAAAACGTGCCATATCTACAATCGAGATGTCTATTAAAACGTTTTACACTAGGCTTTTAAAACGTTATTCTACGTTGCAAAACCAGTTCGTTTGTATCAATTTGTTTGTAACTTAAAACGTTCTTCCACTGGCTGACTCATTGTATCGCTTTTTGACGGCGTTAAGGTAAAATTTTGGGTGATTTCATGTTCGAACAGTGTAAGAGAGTAATCTTCACGGAAATCTGCAAAAAAAAAAGTTTTTGCAAAAAGTCGCTTTAACAACGTTGTTTGCGGCTTTGCTTTAATTGTTCCAACGAATTAATTTTGGACCGAAAATCGTACTTTAATATTTATATAACGCCAAAATTTTCATTTAAATAAAATAAGATTTTTTTTAATTTGAAACTTTTATACATGGCATTTACAAACTATTTAGGGCATATGAGCAGCGCGGCTGTTTTTGAAGCATTCGATAATGCCACCAGAGGATAAACCAAGCCAAACGGTGCATTTCTACGGATGTAATGGAGTCTGTAGGGTCTTTTTTAGATGATTTGATTTTAAAGCCGTGCAAGATCCAAATGGTTTATAAACTGATATCGACGGCCGATTTAATTTGCCTGATTTCATTTAAGAACAGCCCGCTGGAATTTCTAGAAGAAAAAAAGTTTTTCCGACGAAACCCATTTTTTTGCATTTGTCTGGAAACGTCAAAAATTTGCTGCAGTTCTTCTTTAGAAATTCCAAGTCATTAATAAGATCCGTATGGGCCAAAAACTTAGCAACATGTAACGCAAATCAAAAGATAAAATTGCGCGTAAAGCGTTGGAGTAGCAGCCGAGGGCACCCAAAAACACCTAAAGGGGCCAACTAAATAACGAGCTGAAACCAGAGGGAAAAACTTTTAATGCAGTAAAGATGAAAGCTTTAAATGAAGAAAAAAAAAGACAAATAGAGAAGAAAAAAACCGACATACAGAGATTTTTACTTACTTCAGGCAACACTGGCGTAAGTAAAAGCTGAAATAACCTACCAAACATTTGTTGTATATTTTAGGTTGCAATCCGTAATAGCGGCTTTAAATTATGTTTGGATTGAACAAATATTTGCTAAAATATAAGTTGCTCAGGGTCTCATATCACTCATAACCAGGAAAAGCAGAAATATGCTCTAAAAAACGCGTTTTATGCACATTAAATATGCAGTAAAAATTCGAAAATATGCCATGAAAATTTTTACATATATGCCCCAAAAGAATAAAAAATGCTCATTATAAAACAAAATATTCCCCAATTTAAAAACATTTGCATTAAAAAAGACAATCCTTAAATTATAATCGGTAAAGCCCAGACATCATAGAAAATGCAGACGAATTTTCGCGACTTTACCCTATTTAAAAACGACGGGTCATGGGCTCACAAAAACAAAGTTATATTATGAGGCTTAAATTCATATATAAGAGTTATTTGTGCCGAATATTATATTGATATTAACATCTATATGAGATTTTTTGTATAAAATGGATTTCAGGGAAGGTCGCTAAATTGTTTATTAATATTAACATTTAAAACTTCCTTTTAAGCTATTTACAGATGGGCGCTTTGAGCAAATGTATTTTATTCGAAAATAAAAAAAAGTGAGCCACACTCAAAATTGAACGATATTTCGAAAATGGAGGCGGTGGCACAACATATATTCGCGCAACTCATAAATGATTTAGTTTATTGAATATACCAAGAAAACCGAAATTCCTGAATAAAATTACCTTTAAGAAAGGCTAAACTTTTTTCTAATCTCCGCTGTCGTTTTAGAAACATAATTTTTTTTTAGCAAAAAATTTTTTTTTTAAAAAATTTCGAAATTTTTGTTTCTTCAAAAATAATAAAAAATTGGAAAATGAAGCTATTCTTTTAATTTTTCTAGACGTATAAAAAACGAAGTTGCAAAGTTTATTCAATAAACTTAACTGTTTTTGTGTTACGCTAATATATGTTGGGCAACCTACTCGATTTTTGAAATAGCGGTATATCTCGAAATCAAAAGCTAACCTTAAAAATCGGTAAGCACCATTGGATTCAGCGTACTCGAATTAGCTTAAAGCTAACACTTTAAACAGTGATTGGTCCAGATTTCTATGTATTACATAGCCAAAAACGTATATAATTGCTTTTTCCTTGGTTTTGCTTATATAAATATAAAATTTGAAAGCCTAAAACAACATTTATCTTTAATGGCAACCAGCTTTGGCTTACAACTTTATAGTAAAAATTAAATGTAGATGGCGAAATTGAAACAACACGTTGGGTATACAGATTGATAATTAGAACAGAAAAACCAGGGGGCTAATTCTGGCAGTCGTGATCGAACACTAACTCGATTCGAAAGCAATTTTAATTCTACTTCTTTTAGTCGATAATAAACGAATCGAAATTATTTTTTCAGCGTTATGAAAACTCAAATAAATGATTTGCAACACTGAAAAAATAATTTTGATTCGTGCAGTATCGACTGAAAAATTACTAATAAAATTGCTTTCGAATCGAGAAAGTATTCGATCACGACTGCCAGAATTAGCCCCCAGAATTTTGAAAAAAAAAACTTTTTTTATTTGCTGTGAAATTTCCTGTAAGCATCTAAAAAGTTGAACATGTATCAAAATATGCCTCAAAAATGCAAAATACGCGCTATTAACTTAAAAAATTCAGTAAAAATGCTCTTTTAACTAAATTATGAAAAAAATGCTATAAAGGGTAAAATATGCAAAAATATGCACTAAAAAATCGATGCCAAAATTCATAAAAAGCTCTGAAACGGATAAGAATATTGTTTGTGCCGTCATTGGCCGCACAAGAAAAAACATGCAACTGCATATTTATAGTTTCCCTGCTCATAACAATCCCTTTTCTCTTGGTTTTAAGGTTTAAGAAAGTTTTAAGAATAACATCTAACATTGATTTGATAATGTTTATTTTCCAATTTATCAAACTTTGAATAAGAATTTAGTTAGAACTTTTTATTTCATATCACATATGGAAAACAATTCAAAGCGTTTAACTTTATGTATAATTTTAACTGTTATGTTAACTGGGCAATTTTTTTTATATTTGTATTGTATTAGCGAAAATAAACATGTTATTTTACGTGTTTTCAACACATAATTCAAAATTAAATAACAATGAAATATCTTTAATGGAAATAAAAAATAGAGATTAAGTATCAAAAGGATTATTGTTCCAAATCATAACATAAATAAAAAGAAAATGAGCCATGAAAAATAAGGAAAAGACATGCATGGACATGCTGTTGCCAAATCTGTTTTGAAAAATATTTTTTAGCAAATTTCAAAGCCCGCTGTTTTCTTCTTCTTTCATTTCCTAAATTGAAGGACGACAGTGTTGTTTTGCTTTTACAAAATTCCGGCAACATTCTTAAAAAAGAAAATATTGTTGTTGTACTAGAAATGGGTTTTTGTTTCGGGGAAAAGTTGATAGTGGCAACATTAAATATATTAATTTATTTACTAATTGCCGGAAACAAATATAAATTATTGTAATGTGCAATAAAATTAAATTAATATTTAATAAAGCACTCACTTCTCTTTGCAAATTAAAATATACAGTAAAATCGCGAAAACATGAATACCCGAAAACACCAACAACTGGGAAACGTGAACACTTTCATTTTTGACATTTACTACTCTAATGGCCGTTTTCTCATTAGCCGATTATCTTTTTTTCCCAAAAAAAAAAAAACACATTAAAGAAATTTAATATTCACCAATTTCTCATTTGCTTCTATTCTATTGCAAAGCTAACCGGCACTCATCAGCCAATTATTTATTTGCCGTACAGATAAATTCAATTTTTTACATGTATTTTGAGAGGTGTTGCCAACTGAAGACATTGTATTTTGCCGGTATATTGAGCAAACCAAAATCGTTAATGGTCAGTTTATCGGTATAATAAATTTATGTCGACATTAAGTAACAGGCAGTTTGTCGATACATTGAGAAAATGGGCATTAAACGTAAACAACATTTCCAGAGTTTTCTTGTTCTATTTGTTGCATTCTTTTCCCAATTTGGGGAGTCCCAGCATAAAACAAAGCTTTAATATAGAAAATCTTTAATACACTTTAGTATCCGAAACTAAAAGAGTTGACCAAAGTGAGATAAAAGTGTACAGAAATCTTAAAGAAAAGGCTGTATTTAAGATGATCGAACAAAACACATTCGAAAAAGAGATAAGCGATTTCTATCCGTAAAAAATCCGTCCCTTGAAGTGATTTTTTTTTTAAATTTTGCAGTACTTTTTGTTTAATTTAAAGTCACTACCACCGTTTTTAGTCACATTTGCGATATAGTCCCTTTTATCTTAATTTTCTGCCGCGATAAGTACTAGGGTATTCATTCGGTTAACCGTTAATTGGCTTTTTTCGATTAACGATTAAACCGGTTAATTTCAGTCAATTAGCCGATTAACCGATGTAACAAAATTTTTAATTTTTTTTTTAGTATTTTAACATATTTTTTATATTTTTAATTATTTGCTTCGTATCATATACAAAAGGAATGTGTTTAGAAAATATTTTTTCATACAAAGAAAGAAGGTGATCTTAATTTTAAATAAGTTTTAGCTGTCAACAGCTTTTTGTTTCACGTACTTAATTATCGGGTTCTTCTCATATCTTCTCATATCAATTTTTTAATAGAATAAACCGAAACAATTAGAAGTGTTAAAAATTTAAAAAAAATAAAACAGAACTCTGATGCCATAATGGAAGATTTTATATGTTCAGAGAAATCCAGGAAAAGGACGGATAAATAAGATATTCTGTATTAAGCCATAATACAGATTTTATTGCTCCAACATCTAAGATAAATGAAAGAATTTTCTCCAAGTCCAGTTTTATCAAAACACTAAAGAAAAGAATCGCTTAAATCCCAAACATTTAAACTAAATTATTTGTTAAAAAGATAATTAATTAATATCTCCATAACTATTAAAATAACTAATAAAATAACTAATAAATCTAACAGTTTATTTTTCAATTAATACATAAAATGTTTTTATTAAAAAATATGTATTACATATTAATGAATTATTTTTCTGTTTGCTCGTTTTAGTTCAAGAATTGTCATGTTTTTAATGTTATTGCTTTTTTTTTACTAACCAACGCCAAATAAAAAATCATTTATGAATTTTTCTTTATTGAAATTACTTAATTTATATAAAAAAAAAAACTTTATAATTCAGTTAACCGATCAATAACAAAATTAATCGATTAAACCGAAAACTCTGTTAATTAATCGAGCGATTAAGGCAAAAGCCCGATTAAATAAATACCCTAATAAGTTCCCTGCGGGAAAATTGTGTCAATTGTTCCAACAGAACTAGACCTAAGACTTGCGAAAATAGAATAAGCACAAAAAGGATTAACTAATGACATGTGAACGGAGAAATAATTAATCTTAGGTGATTAATTATTTCTCCGTTCACAGGTATATTAAGTAAGAACAAAAAGGTAGATTTTTTAAATTTTGTAGAAATTTTGTTTTAATAACTGTTCTATATAAACAATTTTTTATTTATTTACGAGAACCGTTTTCGTTTCAGGTTCAGTATTCACCGAAGGTGTGATACCTTTCTTTGGGACTAATTATTTGTTCTTAAAATTAATTCTAGGATTATTTTATGGAAAAAAAGTAGCAAGGACTAGCATTGTAGTGACTAACACTTAACAAGTTTTTTTGACTGTTAGCCCCCAAATCCTCGCTAATGACAACCCCATGTAAAAGTGATACATGGGGTTTCACAAAAAGTCAAACATCTTTTTTTTTTTTAAAAAAAAATTATTTTTTCAATAAAAAGTCACACAAAGTTCATAAAGTCAACTTTTTTTGATTTTTCTTTGCCTTCTGTTTACAAAAAGTCTCTCAAATTTTAAAAAAGTTCAAAGTATATTTATATATTTTTATTAAAGAACAAACAGTTGGCTTTACACTAATGTGTTCATTATATGAGTGGGTGAGTTTCTAAACTCGTTCCTTACAAAATTAAAAATACGAGATGACAAATGGTTGTCACGGTTCGATTGGCGCTTTATGAGAAGAAATATTCTGATTGTATCAAAACTTGGAAGAGGACATGCATTGATACAATCAGTATCATATCTCAAAAAGCGCCAAACAAACTGGGATACTCATTTGTCAGTGTGAAAGTGCCTTTAACGGTAGCGTTGTTAAGTAAGTGTTGCTTTGAACGATAAATAGCAGCGCTCGAAAATAAGCCAGACATTATTTAGCATTCGGTAAACAAAACTAGAAACGATATCTAATTTTTTAGTGTTTGTATTTTAATACACAACACTTACAGTCTGTTTTAAGAAAATAAAAACAAAATTTTTCCTTTTTAAGATTTCAGTTATTCGACCTTTTTTATTATAATTTATAAATTAAAAATTTTTTTCAAGCTCGAGGTCTTTATTTTTCAATATTATGACAGCCTTTGGATGTTGCCTGAAGATGACATGCTGCCTGAAGATGACGTGTTGCCGGAAAATGACATCCGAATGATGTCGAAATATTGAAAAATAAGGAATTTTAAGAATAAGACAGACCTCGAGCTTGAGAAAATTATTTAATATACAAAACTTTTGTGAGAAATTATATTTATTGTTGTTTTCAATATAATTTCTAACTCGAAATTTTGATTTAATTTTCTAAGAACAGGTAGTTAATACCGTTCTTAACTATTTTCACGAAAGCAACAAACATTATGTAGTGTTCTGTTTTTCATTATAAAACAGTATAATTGTAGTTGTTCTGTAGGCATACATTATATTTTAATGTTCTGTAGTTTTTTTTACATTGATGAAGAAATGAGAAACAAACAATTTTCTCACTAGTATTGTTGTTGTTCGATTCGTTAGCAGATTATATTTCGGAAAGGTGGGTTGCTGGCCCTCCTTTCTTAGATTGGTGATAGGGCTGCTATCTTCGTGTCCAATCCCACGATGCAGTCATGCTTCAGCAATTATTCATGTAATTTGCCTACTTGCCTGAGACGTTAAGATGTACTTTAACCATTCAGGCTACATGACTGGGCGCCTTCTCACTTTAGCTTTTTTGGCGCCCTATGCTCCAGTGGGAGTTAGAGGAACATATATATGCATATATATTGTTGTTGTTGCTTAACAATTTGCACGGCCGCAGCACGAATATCCTGGGTGTGTATTGTGTACATGTTTAGTTTTTTTTAAATTTGTTGTTGGCTTTTTCATTCTTTTTTTTTTTTTTTTTTTTTTTTTTTTAAAAAACACATATGTATTTTGTTTTTGTAATTTTTTTTTGTTTTTTTTTACCACCCAAACGAGCGCTGAGCGCAACTGAAACGAACGAACATTAATGTGCTGAGCCGAACACAACGAACTTTGTGGTTTGTTATATGAAAAACCGAACGCAATGAAATGTTCTCATCTTAATATTTAGTTGGATTAGTGGAGTATTTTGAATGTATACGTTTTTTCAAAAGATATTTACTACACAAACACTATTAGCTTTTGTTTTTTCCATATTTCTGCCGAACAGAACACTAAGGTACAGCATATAATGTTTATTTTCGATCTCTGATTATAAGTAATAACAGTGACCTTGATCTGAATAAAAGTTTAATCAAGTAGGACAATAAATTCTGTTAAAGTGAGTTTAGTATATCAATTTTTAAAATTTTTATATTAAACAATCAACATAAAAATATTTAATTTTTTATTTATTTCTTGGTAATGTTTCTCATTCTTATGGCCAATTTCACCAATTTATATACATATATAATAATTTATGTCTTAAATTCGTTTTCCATGTCAAATAAAACTAAAATTGTATGAAAAACTTTGGCGCTAATTATGTAAAACGCAACGCAACGCCAAAAATACATTGAAAGCAAAAACAAATGCAAAAATATTTTATAATTTTGTTGTTGCTTTCTACAGAGATTTATATTGAATTTTTAAATTTCAAACGCTGCATATCTTGTCCGGTGCGTAGGATGCAAAAAAGCATATAACGTGGCTGTGGACCTCCACCTTGAGATTTCCCTGTAAATGTTTTATTATTCTTACAGCTCAACTTTCTAACATTTTCAAATTTAATTTGTATGGAGGGAGCATTTGTTGAATCTGAAGCAGAAATTTGGTTAACTTTAAAATAAATTATTTTTACATAATTTCGAATTATTTCGTGCACAAATAATTTCTCGATTTTGTAACAAAATACCTGCATATTCAATATAATTTTCAAAATATTTCTATATTTTCATGTTCATGATAGGTGAAATGCAAACAAAAGAAAAAGCTTTATTTCTTTTGGAATTTAACTTTAATATAAGAAGGAACATAAGTACAAACTCACAGGATAAATACATAAAAAAAAAATTTATGATCAATGTAATTTTACACTTGATTGTTATGTTCGAACAAAAAAAAAAAATTTAATACAAGAGTTCGTATGTATAATAGTACATATATGAACAGTTTTGCTCATGTATAAAAGTAAATACAAGCTAAATAAATAAAAAAAAAAATCTAAAGAAAAAACCCACAGACAAATGTAAATAAAGGAATTAACAAATACACATATAAACTTTTGCTTATGCATATGTAAGAAGAAACCATGTTTGTCTACAAGCATGAATGTATATGTTACATACATATGTATGTTTATTTGTGTAACAATCAACCACCTTAAAGGTTACTCAGCCAATATTATAAGCAGGGAAACCAGAAATATACTCTTAAAAATGAGTTTTATAGGCATCAAATATGCAGTAAAAACTCGAAAATATACCCCGAAAATTTTTAAAAATATGCCCCAAAAAGTCGAAAATTGCACATTTGAAAACAAAATATTTGGACTTCAAAAAAAATTCTTAAAAACAAATATGAAAAACAGAAGGAGGAGGAACATGTAAATCAATTAAAATAGATAATCATTCATAACAAATTTCGATCTACCAATTTTGGCTTAACGACTGATTTATTAAACGGCAAGATTACTGAGAAGATAGTGTGGTTACTATTGAAACATGTCAAATCAACCTGTTCGTGAACGTGGGTTAAACTCCCCGATCAGTTAAGAATGAAAAATGATCAATAAATTTTAATTAATTTCATGTTGTAAGATTCCTTTATTCATAAAAATAATTTAATGAAAATTAAATTTAATGAACTTTAGCCTGCATAAAATATGAAAATTTGGATTAAAAACTATTAACAATTCAATCAATCAGCCACAATACTAATTAATATTCAACAATTTAAAAACATTTGCATTTCAAAAAAAAAAAAAAAAAAAAAACACAACCCTAAAATTTTTTATTATGAACGTTGTTTTTGGGAGTACAAGTATTTATTAAAAGATTTTGTTTGTTGTGCTTAATTCCCTTTTTTTTTAATAGTTGATAAAAATACTAAAATTTATTGTTGGAGGATAAGCTGTTCCTATGCGCATTTCACTGGTAGCTTAGGCCAGATCATCAGGAAACGTTCTCCTAAATAATTTTAGAAAAGCCAAAGCTTTCAGCAAACAAGAGTATAGAGGGAATGAGAATTACCTACATACACTCAAAAAGTCTTATTTGCAAAGATATCAAAGCTTAAACAAAACACCAACAATAAAACAGTGAGTTTATCTTTTCTAACATTCCCCACTACAATTAGTTGGAATTCTACAACCCTAAAATTATAATCGGTAAAGGCTGAGTTAGGCGAACGTTGATCTACCCGTAACTTACTGTAACGGACCGCTTGCACGTTGGTGCACTTATAGAACATCTAAAAACGTGCCATATGTTTTTCACATACATAAACAAAAAAGCAATAGTATACATAAAGCAACACACACAGTGATGGGAAATCAAAAGGTTTAAATGTTGACCGCTGTGCAGAAAAAGTACCAAGTGATTAAAATGGTATTAAAACAGCATTTAGTGTAAGTAAAAACATATTAATAATTTAATAATTGATATTTATATTATAGATTTACAATAAACAAATATGTATTTTAGCATATACATACACATTTACATATATTATTTTGTAAATGTGCATAGACAAAACAATATTTTGTAACCATTTAAAGCCTTTTATATATTTCTCATTTATATTGTATGTGCATTTGTTTATTTTGTACATATAAGCATATGTATATTTATATATTTATGGAAATATGTTGTATTGTAAGTCGTTTTGTCGAAAGCCCATAGATATACTGGAAAAAAGTACCAAAAAAAAGAGCGAAAATACCCGCATTCAATTTAATATATATGCAGGCCATCACTGCTTTACAACTGTCACGTAACGAAGGCATGAAATTCTAATTTATACAGATTGAAACGTTCCGTAAACGTGACATTTACATTCGGTAAGCATTTATATTGTAAGCAAATAACAAAACGGGCCAGACGTTTCGTTAGAGTACGTGGACGTTCGGCTAACTCTACCTTAAAGCCCCGACACCATAGTATTTATAGACGAATTATCAAGATTTAACCAGAGTATCTAGGTTAGGGGTTTTCCCCCTAGATTAAGGGGGTTTTATTGCGATTAGGGGTAAACTTAGGGGGTACTAGGGGGACAATTTGGGGGGAATAAATTTATATTTAGGGGTTTTTAGGGGGGTTTCACAATTTGTTTGTCTGTACATAACACTAACTAAATAATACTACTTAAGCTATGCTCACACATATCAAATATTTGACGTCCTACATGTTACCACTAGTTTTATTAAAAAAAATTTGGTTTTCACAAAACGTTTGGCTAGATCAAACATCATTCAACGGTTTCTAAATTATATTATACAATTATCTGCCTGCAAATAAAGTTTAGTAAATCAATACAAAATTTTAAAAATAAATCTAAAGTTTGATCATATTACTGATCACGCTTTTTTTTATTTTTTCGTCAATTATTTGTTAGGTCTGACTATGCCTTTAGATATATTTTACAGCTTCTTTTGGTTGCGGAAATTGTTTTTGAAAAGATAAAATATGAAATCGTTTTAAGGTTGAAGTATTCATTGAAAAATACGTGTCACCACTTTAATCTAACACCTGAAATGCTCAAATCTTTTAATTCCGATAATATGTATAAAGTTAACGAAAACTATTTGGCAACACACCAATTCCAATATTTAAACAAAGCAGATTTCCCCTAACTCTATTTTGATTTATACATGAATGTACAAAGTACATTGCACCTATCTAAAAAAAAAATAAAAAAAAAAAAATTTAAAAAAAAATTTAAGGAATAGAGCTATTACAAAAAGCTTTATAAAATACATAACTGAAATTTAACTCATAGAATAAATTCGAAAAATGAAAAATGTTGAATATAATTTATTATATGCTTATGAAAAGAAATAATTCCCAATATCTTATATTCAATAAACTTTAAAAAATATTTTTGGGAAATTTACACGATTTTTGCTTCATTTAGGTATTGATATCAGAACGTAAATTAAAACTGAGTCAAGTTTAATTAATTGAAATGAAATTATTATCTAAACTTTTACATTTAGGGGTTTTTTTTTCAAAATACGTCAAATTTGGGGCGTTTTAAATTTGTTTTTGGGGGGAAGAAAAAAAGTACCTGTGAACACTGGATTTAACCCTATTTGAAAACGATGGGCAGTCATGGGCTTACAAAAACAAAGTTGTATTATGAGATAAAAAGTCATATAAGAGTTATTTGGGGCGAATATTATCTAGATATTAACACCCATATGAGATTTTTTGTCTTAAAGGGATTTCGGGAGAATTTAATTTGCAGTAAAATATTTTTGCGGCGAGTTTAATCTTAATACCAACATAATTAGATGGTTAACGGACACAAAAAGTCTAATTTTGAAAGAAGTTTTAATGGTTTATAGACCGATTCTCAACATTTACATAGACTTCGTCCTTATTACAAATAAAATCTACTTAATTAATTTGATACAATTGTCTACAAAATTGCAACATGTACTTTGCGCACAAAGTAAACATGGACTTACAACCAGCCAGACCGATGGATGGACATCGTTAGATCACTTTAAACAATGATTCTGTGTCGGTTGGTATACTTTAAGATTGGTCCAGATTTCTATCTATTACATCGCCGAAAACGTATATAATTGCTTTTTTCAAAATTTTCAAAAAAAATATTTTGATAATATGCCTCAAAAAGGCAAAATATGCGTTATAAACTTAAAAAATGCTCTCTTAACTAAATTATAAAAAAAATGCTGTAAAGGGTAAAATATGCACTATCAAATCGATGCCAAAATGTATAAAAAACTCTAAAACGGATAAATATATTGTGGCTGTCTTCATTGGTCACACAAGGAAAAACATGCGATTGCATATTTATGGTTTCCCTGATTATGAGTGTTGGTTGGCAAGAATAATAAAAATTCAAAATAAATGAAACAAAATGAAAACAAGTAAAAAAAGAACACACGAAATAGTTAACACAACATTCATTTTGTTACACAAAACCAACTTTGCAATTGCTAATATGTGTATTGCTACTTTTTCCCTCTATTTATATGTGTGTATGTGAAAATTTACGATATTAGATAAGATAACAAATAACGATATAAAAACTCCATTTATAATACCAGCTAAAAGTTTTTTTTGTTTTTGGTACGTGTTCTTGCTGTTGTCTTTACGTATGGATGTATGTACAGTGCTGCCAACTCTTGATACACTAAACGCGTGAACAGAATGAAAAAATTACGGTTTTAGTTTATATTCACGAAAGTTGACAGTGTGATTTCTAGTCATATAATTGCAATAGCATTATTCTTTACAGTTTTATGCTTACTAAAATATTTTTCGAGAGTGGACGGGACCTACGGAAAATTGTAGACCGATCTTCTCAAAATTTATTACAATGTATTATTTGTTGCGGGTTTTAGGCGTACTAAAGGGTTTTTCAAGAATGAGCTTCATATGAGGCCTATGGTTAATTATAGACAGATCTTCACGATAGTTTGTGGTATGATTTCTACTCATATAGAACGAATTCCGCATTTTATGCTGGTTCTTGTATAAAAATTATAAATTTTTTAGGGTGGTTGTTCCACATTTTGATTCATAATTCTAATCCTTCGGAAACGATGTTGCTGGATTTCAATCCCAAACTGCTTAGGAGAACTAGGACCAAGTCGACGCCAATATTGTTCCTTTTTTTTGAGTTGTTTCAAGGCGAGCGTGATTTCAGCAGACGGGCATGGCTAAATCGACTTAGAATTACTCAAGGACACAGAATATATATACTCTTTATGGGTTCCTAGATGAATATTAAAAATTTTCACACGTGATGTCAAACTTCTTTACAACCAGATGTGGTGGAGGGTATAAAAAAATTTACAAATAGAATGTGGGAATTTTTTATTTTTCATAAATGATTTTTTATTATATTAAAGTTATTCCTTAGGATAAGTACACCCAGAGAAAAAAAACATGTTTTAAAATTTTTAAATAAAATTGTAAACATACTATGGTTATTTTAACCATATTATTGACATCGACAACCATATTATGGTTAAATTAGTCCTCCATCAAGAAGGCACAGCCATATTATGGTTGCCTACGAACATGTTTTGGTTAATAATAACTGAAATATGTTTAACATTTATAATAGCATGGTTGATTTTTAACCATAGAATGTTGCTCTTGGAAAAGAGGAAAGTACTATTGTTAATTTAAAAAAAAAATTATTGTCATATTTAACCATAACATGTTTAGAGGCAACCATAATATGGTTGTGGCTTCTTGATGGAGGACAAATTTAACAATAATATGGTTAAATTGGTGACAATTATATGGTTAAATTAAATATAATATGTTTAAAATGTTCTTTAAAAATAGTTTTGTTGGAGTTGTGGCTTCTTGATGGAGGACTAATTTAACAATAATGTGGTTAAATTGGTGACAATTATATGGTTAAATTAAACATAATATGTTTAAAATGTTCTTTAAAAATAGTTTTGTTGGAGTTGACCATATTTAAACAAGTTTTTTCTCTGCGTATACATATTTATAGCTTTAATGTTAAACAAAGGTTGGCTTAAGCAAAAAAGTATGTAAAATATTGAGGAAATAAGACTATTGTAAAAAGCTTTATAAATTTAAATACAACTCGTAGAAGCACATTCAAAAAAATGGTTAATATAATTAAAAATTTACAAATATTTCTTAACTTAAAAGATCAAAAATTAAAAAAAAGAAAAATTTTAAAAGTAAATTTATTTAAAACAACTGTATAAAGAAGAAATGACATTTTAAGCTTTTTTCGGGAGTTGAATTTGTATGGGAGATATGGTTAAATGTGGAAAGATTACAAAAAAATTTTCAGTAGGCATCCTCCTTATGACAACTTGGACGTATGTACCAAATTTTAATAAATAACCTTCAAAATTGCGAGCTTGACTTTGCGCACAGGGTTACATGAACAGACAAACTGTCATCCAGACGGACATCGTTAGATCAACTCAGAAAGTGATTCTGAGCCGATCTGTATACTTAAGGATCTGCATAAAACCAATATTTTAAGTGTTACACATATCATCACAAACAGTAGCATTTTCATTCTTTTTAAACTGGTCATTGTTAAATAAAATTTACAGTTCATGGTCATCCTCGTCTCCAATTCATTCATGTGATATTGAGACTTTTTGTTTGTTCCGTGAGAATTAATTTGTAAGCATAACTCGTCAGGTATTTCGTAGCATGAACCAAAACGATTATCTTTAAATTAAATGTCTTAAACGGGATTTTATTTTCAAAGTACATAATTCAAAATACTTAAAGTCCTGTCATCAAATGCCCTTTATGTTAAAGACTTACATTTTTTCGCGTTTCAGGTACTTAAACACTAAATCTTGCCCAATAAAGAAAGGCTAAGCTAGCATCACTGTGTATATGTATGTATGAGTGTATTTAGAGAGCGTCTATGAGTAAAGAAATTGTTGAGAGTATGAGAAGATTAAACAATAGAAAAAGGAGTTCATTTCTTAAGTTTATATGTGTGTTTATATGATCTACTCATTAGTTACACACACACACACACACATAAGGACTGTCAATAAGAAAACTTTTTGTCCGGCATTGGTAGTACATAAATTTAAGAATTAGAATTATTTTTATTTTAATACATAAAGATTCAATAAACAAGTATGACGAAGAAAAATAATTTCATAATGTCAAAATTTTATACAAAGCCTTTAAGCCTTTAAGGAACGCAATTAAAAAAATGCCTTAAGTGTAATATCAATTTATATTTAAATAAATAAATTACTAAATTTAATTATTTTACTATAATCATTAAGATTTAATTAGCCTACACAACAATTGAGTCTAAAATTAATTTTCCCTTATATACGAAAGATAAATATTTAGAAGAAAATTTAAATTTTTCATAAGGAGAATAACATTTTCTAAAGAAAGTCTTACTTTTTCATAAGAAAACAAAAATTAAAAAAAAAAATATCTCTTTCATAAAGACAGAGAAATTTTGTATAGAAAATTTTACTCTTTCATTAAGAGAAATTTTTATAAAAAATTTTACTCTTTTTTTAAGAAAATAGAAATTTTTATAGAATTTTTTTTTAAAAAAATGTTACTCTTTTTTTAAGAAAACACAAATTTTTTATAAAATTTTTTATTCTTTAATAGGTTAGGTAGAAAGGCTGGTGCGAAGTTAACTTCACACCCTCAGCCAGAGACCAGTATGGTCAATTGTGACGCCCTAGTTAGCGATAGAATTGTAATAAGAAAATAAAGAGAGTGAAAGCACAATTATAGTAAAAGTAGGGGAAGATAAAAACCGGACAAAATAAGTCGGAACAACATTACTAAACAGAAAATCGCCTTTCAAGTACCCAGTCCCCAGTCTACTGCTGGGCAGCCAGATCATTCCCGTTATGAATCCCGTCAGATTCTCGAGCCCACAGGCCGAATCATCTCCCAATTCGCGCAAGAACCTACTACCTACCCATCTCAGCCTGCTATCTTGTAGCCTGGGACAGTGACACAGAATGTGCTCAACTGTCTCCAACTCCTCACACAACATATCCCATTCTCACCGCCATCCTGCCTACAATACAGTGGCCCGTGAAAATACCTATCATGGTCCTGACGCAGACCCTACTCCTGCCCAGCAGCGAATCCGAATCGGACCTCCTGAGCACCGGCCATAGCGCACGTGATACCCTGCAGTCCGCGCGGTTTCCCCAGACTTGATTAGTTCAGTTCAGAACCCATTTGCTGATTCTTCCAAAATACAAGCCCATTGAAGGCCTGTCAGCCTCCCAACAGTCAGCATCCTCCATTTCCGAGACAAGTCTCGCCAAATCGTCAGATATCTCATTGCCGATGATGTTGCACAGACCCGGTACCCAGCACAGCCTCACCACTTATTCCCCTAAGATTTCTTCTAGTGCCCTCATACACTCATCCACTAGATTGGAGTTCACATAACAGCCCATCAAGGCCCTAAGAGCCGCCTGGATGTCCACATATATAGACAACCAGGCGAATGTTAGTAAGATTTTATAAGTAAGCAAAAAATTTTTTATGAAAATTTTACTCTCTCATAAAGACAGAGGAATTTTCTATAGAAAATTTTAATCTGTAATAATTAAATATTAGCGACCAATCTCACCAAGTTCAGGTTAAACTAACTATAACTTTAACTTTCAGTTAACAGTATGCTTTCGACAGTTGTAACTGGTTGTTAATTATAACTGAACTTGGTGAAATTGGCCATAAGTTAGATAAAAAAATGTAATCCCACATTTTCATTGACAAATTGTAGTCTTTTATAAAGAAAGAACATTTCTATAGAATATTTTTGTTTTTTTTATAAAGAAAGAAACATTTTTTTTTTATCGAAAACTTTACTTTCTTTTAAAAAGAGATAGAGAGAGATAGATACTTTCTAAACAATTTTATTCTTTAAAAAGAAAACATATTGTATAAAAAGCTTATAACTCTTATTAAAGCGGCATCAAACTGGCACATCAAACTCACATTTTTGTAATTGTGTTTTGTAATAAAAAAAACTCAAACGTATGGTTTGATGTGAGTTTGACGAAACTCAAAATTCTTTTGATTTTCATAAAAATGTGAAGCCAGTAATTTCTTCAAATTTCATTTATAGTTAAATAGTAGAAAAATTTATGAAAATAATTTTTTTTATCAAAATAATCAATAAATATTTTTATCAATTATAAAAATAGGGAATTAAGCACAACAAAAAAATCGTTCAAAAATTTTTTATATTAATTAAATAAACATTCGATTGGTGGCCGCGGCGCTTAAGAAGTGCGTTTTACAAATTACAATAAGAGATATGAATATTCCACTTTTGATTGTCGCAGTCCTTATTATTTGTTTGTTTCAATAAGTACATTATACGAACATTTATGTTTCCATTTATTTCTTGGTAAAAAAAATTCAAAACACGTTTAAAACTCTCATCTCATTTTTTATTGGATGTTACTGCTGTATTTAGTTTTCTCATTTTCTTTAGGTGCTTTTTTTTTTTTTTGTTTATTTTTGCCCAAATTTTTTTTTGTGATTTCTTTCCTCTTGACTGGATTTTTAAAATACATGTGTATAAAAATACAGAAACAAAATAAAATGTCATCTGTTTTATGGATTTTTATCTATTTTTCTTCATTCTATTTCTATAAGAACACTTATTTGGAATGTCCTTTTTCCTTTTGTTCTTGCGAAATTTTGCATTTTTTCACTCTTAACGATTATTTGTTGTATATAAAAATGTTGATTTGGTTGTTCTACAATTCGTTACTGATTACAATTTGTTTAGTGTGTTTTTTCTTATTTTAGCATTTTTTTTCTGTTGTATTTTGTCAATTTCATTTCAATGATGATTTGTTTTAAGCAAAAATCTATATTCATAAAAGTAGAAAATCTCATTATATTTTTGCATTCAATTTTATTTGATTTTTTTGGGTTTCTTGTTAATACGAAGAATCTGAATTTTTTTAGTTTTGGTATCTGGTTTGAGTGTTTATGATTGTTTGAATCTCAAAAGCAGTAATAGTTTGAAGAAAGAAATAAATGAAAAAAAAAAGAGATAATGAAAATTAAATTTTACTAAAGACAAACGGGGCGTATGATTCATAAAAAATAATTTTGTATAAAAAAATATTAATTATACGCTTAGGAGACTAAAAGTTTATCAATTATACGCTTTTAAGTTAATCTGAAATGAATATTAATAATAAAAACTAAAAAATTTACTTAAAGACTTAAATTTTAAGAAAGAAAATTCGTATATATTAATATAGAATGCGAACATTTTTAGAGAACTAACGCTTCCTTTTGTGGTGAAAGTGAAATTTCTCTTTTAAATTTAGAATTACATTTTGTAATAAAAAAAGGTTTCATTCCCATAAAGAATTTGATGTTTTCTTTGGCCCTTTTAATCTTTTTTATTTAAATAAAAATTGCATCCTTTAACAGAGAATGAACATTTTTATAGACATATTTTTATTTTACAAAGTGTAAGAATTTTATTTTTTTTTTGGGAAATTTTTTTTCTCTCATACTTAAAGTGAAAATTTCAATAGAAAACTTATCATTCTTATATAGAAACTACAACTATCTGCCGAAAATGTTTCTTAGTTACACAGTTAAATTTTCAGTATCTCTTTTATACAGGGAGTTACACGTATCAGAAACTTATTTCTCTCTAAAGTCTAGTACAATGTTCCAATTTGTGAAAAATGTTCAGCAACATCTATTATGGCATAAGAAAAATTTGACATGTATCAATTTCATCTATCTCGCGCGTTTACATAATTTGTTTTGCGTATTAAAGCAAAACCCACATGTATTTGACTAAAAGGTATTTTTTTTATAAAAAACTAAAAAAATTAAAGTAAATAGGGAAGAAAACCGGTTACTCGTTGTGTTATTCCAATTTTTCTTTTCTCATTTAATGTTAAGATTAAACTTTTTTCCATTTGCTTAGAATTCCTTATATTATTTGGCAGTTCTAAAAAATATTGCCAGAGACATTACTTTTTCCCAAATTGAACAGAGTACAACTCCATCAACATAATTTCATAGAAATTCCGCACAAGTTTTTTGCATATGAGTTTTGACAGCATTTCACGTGAAATGTTGAGCAGAGTAATACTTAGATCACGGCAAATGTTCCTTGGAAAAATGTCTAATACAAAAAGTAACATATTCTATAAATTTGATTTTTTTTATACAGAGAGAAATATTTTTTATAGAAAATATCTCTCTTTAAAACCGAAAGTAGTATTTTCTATAGACAATTTCTCTAAATTTGTTTGTTTTATAAAAAGAATAAAATTTTCTAAAGAAAATATGTATCTCTTATACCAAGAATACAAATTTAAAAATATATGGATATGAACCTGTTATACGCAGAGAATAAAATTTTCTAAAAAAAATTTTAATACAGAAAAACAATTTTGCTTAAGAAAATTAGTATATCTTCGGCAAGGTTTGCGAGTTCGATTCCTGCCAGAGACTCTAGTCTTTTTAACTACAACACGCGGAAAGGCTAAGTTACTATTACTCGGTAAATAAAGTTATTATATAAGTTGTAATTGTATTTGTAACTCTAAATAAATAAATAAATAAATATCTTTTATAGACAACTAGCTGACCGCCCTGCCCCGGCTTCGCTCGAAAGCAATTTACTAATTAGAAATGAAAAATTATTGAATTTCTCCAATCACCAAATTTATTCCAAATTCATAATATCAAGCAAACAATTTGTTGATTTTGCACCTATTACCAAAATGATTATAAAAATTTTAAAATTTTGAAAAAATATTTTCAATAAATGACATTTTTAATTTTAATTAAAAAAGTGATCAAATAACTTTGCCATTTCAAACAATGTGTTAATTTATTTAAATAAATATTGAGAATTCCGAACAACAATTCAACATGTTTTAATTATTTTATTTTAAACGAAAAAAGTCAATTAAGATTTTTTGTTATTTAATTAAAATTTTAATTGAAAACTTATTTGAAAACAATTAAAATGTTCAATTAATCAAAATTTAATTTTTAAATTTCTTTTAAATAAAAATATAATTGATTCAATTATCACATTAATTAAATTTAAATACTTTTTAAGCCATTTTTTCAATTGATAAAACACTTTTTTCTGTGTAGGCAATACATTAAAAACTTTCATTTTCCGAGTTTAACCAACAAATTTTTTTTATTAACAAGCCATCTCCTGAAAATCTTAAATCGAACCTGGTTGCTTAGTTAAGAATATATAGGAAAGGGGAGCTTTCACCCTTCTTGCCCTATTTCACGCCCTAAACAATAAACATTAAAGGTTATAGTTTCTTCCAGATTTTACACTATTTGCCTGCCAAATTTCAAGAAAATCAGTTGAAAAGTTAAGAAGATATATGAAGGGACGGCTTTTACCCGTTTTGCCCTATTTTGCGCCCTTAAGCGATATTAAAAATACCTTACAACTAATTCTCATACCTAACAAATACCCATGTAAAATTTCATTAAAATTGGTTAAGCCGTTCCGGAGGTGTTCAATTACAAACACCGTGACACGAGAATTTTATATGTATATATAGATTTTATTTCCGATATATAAGGTGCGTGTTATTGTGATTTAGTTTATTCACAGTAGTACATTTTCTATCAGCTATCACTTTAAATAAAAAATTTTTGTTAACAAATTTAAAAAATAAAATTAATATAAATCATGACTACGACGGAATTATGGTACGATGATTCATCTGATGAAGATGAACGCTTACTGGAACTGGCCTATACATGTAGCCTGAACTTATGTAAAAATTCCTTTTTCCAACAAAGGATTTTGTACCCTTTTGGAACAAAGTCCTTTTATTTTTTAAATTATTATGTACACCGTCGAAAGCAAATTTTTTTTCGTTGAAAAATTCGATGCACAACGAAATTTTCGACAGTGCTGTCAACTCATAATACCAAAATAACATACAATGGTCGATGTTCGATAGCCAACGAAAATGGTTAATCGAATGTAACTCATAATAGGTACATAAATCTTATAATAAAAATAATTCGATACATGAATTTCTGTAGAAAGGAACAACAAAATTACCAAATATTTATGACTTTGTTTTTGCTTTAAATGTAATTCTTGGCGTTGCGTTTTACATCATTAGGGCCTAAAGTTTTCTAATCCAAATTTTCATATTTCAATCAGGCTTAAGTTCATCAAATTTAATTTTCATTAAATTATTTTAATGAAAAAAGTAATTTTACAACATGAAATTAATTAAAATTTCTTGATAATTTTTCATTCTTGACTGAATGTGGGATTGAACCCATGGACAGGTTGATTTGACATTTGTCGATAGTAACCACACTATTTCTTCAGAAATCTTTGTCGTTTAACACTAACCGCGATTGACGACGGCTGGCAGTTAAAAGTCAAACATCAATGTTTAAGTTAAATGGTAGTTTACTTGGTGGATCGAAATTTGAAAAAAGAATTCTTGACAAAAAGTATGAAAAAAACACAGAAGTAAAGGGGGGACAAAATTAAATCAATTAAAAAAAAGATAGATAATCATTCACAACAACAAATTTCGATCCACCAATTAAACTACTAAAAATGATCAATAAATTTTAATTTATTTCATGTTGTACAATTCCTCTTTTCATTAAAATGATTAAATGAAAATTAAATTTGATGAACTTTAAGCTTAATGAATATACAAAAATTTGGACTAAAATCCATAAACAGTTTCATAATACTCGTATAACCACAATACAAATAAAGTTTTCTTTGAAAACATCAGTGGGGGTTTGACATGTTTTCATATTAGGAAAAATAATTTCATTCAGCTCTATTGTGGCTAATATTTTTTTCATTTTGTTACTAAAAACCATTTATATAATATTGAATGAAATTAAAAAATAATTATACGCCATGCATGTCTAACAAATTAGAAAATTTGCTATTTTTCACATGCTCCATCCAGCCTCTTCCTTTCCTTTTCAACATACCTAATTGCATGTTCACTGACTGCGTTAATAAATGCGATACAAAGACTACAACTAACTCACTAAATTTAGCAACAAATCGTTATTAACACGCCACATAGAAACCAGAACAAAACATGTAAAAATACTTTAACCAAATCCCACAACTAAACCGACAATAACGTGCCATAAGTGACCCTAACCTTGAGCTAAACTGCTAATAATAATAGAAAGTAATTGTTTGTGTTGGCAAGTTATAGCTGGTACAAGGCGCAGCGCCAGCATTGAAAGCAGTTCTTGGTTTATTTGTGTAATATATTTAAAATGAGAAGATTATTTCAATTGGCCATAGCATGTGTTAATATTGGCTCGCATCTGACACCACCACCATCACCACCTTCTCATCTAGTATATGACATCAAAACCGTTTAATTGCCTGTAAAATTGTTTTAATCCAAAGTTTTTCTTTTTTCCTGTTTTATTTTTTTTTATGTTCCGGTTGTTAGTTAAACTTCGGTAAGCAGAACAGAACAGCCAGCAAAATCATTCATATACAAACACACCCATCTATACATTAACTTTATTCTAAATAAATGCCACTTTAACGCTTTTCACTACAAAAAAAAAAAAAATTGTTGTAAAAATACCAACACATTTATAAACTATTTCTTTCAAAAAAAAAAAAAAAAAAAAAAAAAACAAGAAGAGAGAGAAAACTTAGTACAAGGCCTCCTTCAGCTGGTTTAAGAAACTAATGGTGTCCGACCGATTAATCGTCTTCGGCTTGGATATATGCCAAATATTGCTAATCGGCCAAAAATCGGTGCACGGCATTAATTTGGCCGATTTTTGCTGCGGGCAAATAACATTGTATGCAAATTTTTAATCCAAATTTTTAATATTTTATTCAGGCTTAAGTTTATTAAATTAAGTTTTTTATTAAATTATTTTTATGAAGAAAGAAATTTTGCAACATGAAATGAATTAACATTTATTGATAATTTTTCATTTTTGACTGAGCTGGGAATGGAACCCAGGTTTTCACGGACACGTTGCCCTGTTATGTTTCAATTGTAACCACACAATCTCTTCAAAAGGGTTTGCGATTTAACAATCGCGATCAATAGCCAAACATCAATCTTTAAACCAAATTGGTAGAACGAAATTTGTTTTTTGAATGATTATCTATTTTAATTGATTTCCATGTTGATCCTTACTTCTGTTTTTCCTTTCCTACTTTTTGTCAAGAATTCTTCTTGAAGTTCAAAGTAAATTTTTCTGTTTTTTCATATTTTTTGTCTTTCTTTTTTCTCGTTGGCCTTTTTTATCAGCACAACTTGAAAGACAAATGTAAACATAGAGCTTGTGTCTTACACGCAAAGAAAAAACATGTTTAAATATGGTCACCTCCAACAAAACTATTTTTAAAGAAAATTTTAAACATATTATGTTTAAATTTAACCATATTATTATCACTGACAACCATATTATGGTTATATGTGTCCTCCATCAAGAAGCCACAACCATATTATGGTTGCCTCTAAACATGTTATGGTTAAATATGACAAAAATTTGTTTTTAAATTAACAATAGTATTTTCCTCTTCTCCAAGAGCAACAAGATATGGTTGAAAACCAACCATGCTATTATAAGTGTTAAACATATTTTAGTTATTATTGACCAAAACATGTTCGGAGGCAACCATAATATGGTTGTGCCTTCTTGATGGAGGACACATTTAACCATAATATGGTTGTCGGTGATAATAATATGGTTAAATTTAACCATAATATGTTTACAATTTTCTTTAAAAATAGTTTTGTTGGAGGTAACCATATTTAAACATAGTTTTTCTCTGGGTGTAGCTGTTTAACAATTAGTATTGAGGTTATTTTGTTGAACTGTTGATGGTTTTTTTGTCCAAATTTTCAATATTTTATTCAAATTTAATTTTTCATTAAATTAATTTTATGAAGAAAGGAATTTTGCAACATGAAATAAATTAAAATTTAGCGACAATTTTTCATTCCTGACTGAGCTGGGAATTGAACCCAGGTTATATTACAAAACCATGCAAATATAATCAACTAAAACTTTTTTTTCCAAAATTCAGTTGTGGTAAATTATATTGTATTTAAAAAAGGCTTGTTCACCATGCAATATCAGAAGAAAAAAAGAGGAAAACAAATTAAAACTTTTATAAGGGAAAAGCAGGACTTAATTCCTCGTGGAGAAAATAATGAAACGATTTTCGAAAGGGATTTATGTAAACAAACCCATAAGCAGTAATATATTTAAGTATTGAAACGTGTCCCTAAAGGTATTAGTAATAAAATATCTGTCAGCACCACGAACTAGTGTTGCCAGCGAACAACTGCTAATATGCATAAACATTACTGTTCTGGCATAAAAACATTAAACTTTTAAAATTTGCAAATATCGCTCATTTATTGCAACGTAGTCATTTAAAAAAATGCGAAGGACTGATTTAATAAAACACATTTTGCTTTAACTTCGACTCAGGTTGAGTTATAATACTCATTTAAAATACTGACATATAGAGAAGGTATGAAGGTGCACTTTCCTTAAGTAATTTAAAATTTTTGATTTTTGAGATGAAGTACAAGCAGAGAAAAAATATGGTTGGGCATGGTTACGGCAACTACACTATGTTTATTGTAACAATATTTTGTTGTCGTACACAAAAAATTGTTATTTTTATTTAATATCAACAATATTATAGTTACTATAAACATGTCAATGTTTATCGCAATTATCAATTTAAATATAGTTCACTGAAAAATAATCATTTTTATAACAACTAAATAATGATAACTTTGAAAACATATTATATTCCTCACAACAATATAATGAATGATATTTTATAGCATAACATGATAACCTTTTATACGTGTACTGATAATATGTTTAAGATGCAAACATAATATCTTTACTCTAATAATATTTTGTTATCGCCATTTGTAAAATAATTTTGCATCAGTTGTGTCGTTTCCCAGCAAAAAATTTTGAAAAAGGTAATCGAGTTTAGAATTAAGCATTTTTGGAGGAATGACTTCTCAACTGGAATACCGAATTAATTATTTTTACAAGGCATGAAACTAATATAATTAGTTATTAATAATTGATTATTTTTTAACATTTTTTTAATGTAAGAGAAGTACTTTTTTTGTTACTTATGTAAACAATTCCATTTTAAAATGTGGTAACTAGTTCATAATAAAGGTTTTAGAAGTACTTATTATAATAAAAAGGAACTACTTCTTTTTTATGAAAAGGAAGTACTTCTTTTATAAAAATGGTAACTATTTCCCAAAATAAGTATAAACATTGAATATTTTATTTTTTAAAAAAGTACTTTTATTGAATACATTGTAAGTAGTACTTATATAACATTTTCTATGTAATGTTTTGATTAAACTTATTCAACAGAATAACAACAGTTCAACAAAATAACCACAATACTAATTATTGTTAAAGCTAAGGCACAAGCTCTATGTGTTCATTTGTCCTTCAAGTTGTGCTGAAAAATGTCAACAAGAAAAAAGAAAGACAAAAAACATGATAAACAAAAAATGTACTTTGGACTTCAAGAAGAATTCTTGACAAAAAGTACGGAAAAAACAGAAGTAAGGAAAACATGTGAGATCAATTAAAAATGGATAATCATTCAATAAGCAAAATTTCGATCTACCAAAGGTTAAAATACAATTTGGTTTAAGGATTGATGTTTGACTACTGACGTCAGCAGTCTTCGATGGCTGCGAGTGTAAGACGGCAAATCCCTTTGAGAAGACCTAGTGGTTGAGGTCGAAACATGTCAGGGTAACCAGCCGCCTGGGTTCGAATCACACGCCAGCCAGCCTGGCTTCGAATCCCAGGTCAGTCAAGAATGAAAATTATCAATAACAATTTTAATTAATCTTCCATGTTGTAAAAATTCCTTTCTTCATAAAAATAATTTAATGAAAATTAAATTTAATGAACTTAAGCCTAATTAAAAATAGTAAAAATTTGGATTAAAAACCATGAATAGTTCAACAAAATAACCACAATACTAATTATTCTTATTAAATATAAATAAAATATGTATGGATTTCATTGATTTATATATGTAAATCTAATACATTTGTACTTTAAGATTTTTTAAACAAATGGCTTAAATTAAGTTTTTAATCAGAAATTTTCGATTTGTTTATAGGTAGTCTCTTTTTTTCTTTTTAAACAAACTTGTTTAAAATATTTATTTTTAGCACATTTAATAGCTTTTCTCATTTCTCCCAAAAATTCTAACTCCGTTGTTATTTTTGATGATATTGATACTAAATAAAAAAGAATAAATATTTAGTTAACAAATTCAAAACAAATTGATATACATGTTTACTAAAACATACTTACAAAATATTACATTCATAGTTTCTTTGTAATCTATCAACCTTTTGTTGCCTTGAATGCATATATGAATGAATTGTATTCAAGTAATAATTCGGTTAAAAAAATATTACAAATGCCTTTCTCTAAACTTCTCTTTCCCAAAACTCGTCGTACAGAAGAAACCTATTTGAAATAATAAAAAAAATTAATAAGTACCCTAAAATTAATTTATTTGGGAAAATTACAATTTCACTTTTTTTTTATCGTTGATCAAACTTTCAAGCTCGTTAGGTTTTTTCTGATGAAATTTAAGCTTTAATTTAAGGTCTGAAGCCGGAGAAGTATCACTAAAATTTTGACTTTTATTTTCATCTAAATTACTTCCACTGGAAGATCCTATATGTTTTTCTTTTGAACCTAACTCACTTTGTATTGAAAACATATTTTTCAATTGAACGTTAATTTTATTTTTGTTTTTATAATATTGAGACTTACTTGACGTTTTTAATTAGTTTTCTAAAATTTATTAAAAAAAAAACACTTTTTCACTTTTTATTTTTAACTATCACGCGTCTGTTTCAGTAAACGTACAATTTAAAATGAGTTTTTAAAGCTAAAGTGGATTTTTAGTATGCGTATGTACATAAAATATTTCAAAAGCAATAACGGTACACTTTTTTTGTTTTTCACTTAAGTACATTTTTCCGTCTCATTTTTTACACTAAATATTTTAAAAATCCGATTACCTTGTAAGAAAGTTATAACAAAATTGTAATTTAAAATGTTAAACCCAATTACAATTTAAAAAAAAATTATAATATGTAATCGAGTTGTTATAAGTTTGTTTTTACTTAAAGTTGACTCTCCGTAGCACAATTGATTGTTTTTATAAATGTTATTTATACCATTAAAAAAAAAATTCTCTAAAATTTCTCTCTCTCTCTCTTATGCTTTGTATATGATCAATGTTTTTGAAAAAATAACAATACATAACTCGATTATTTTTCGCATGTTGTTTAGAAAATTGCAAATTAGTTTAAAGTATTTATATTTTTTTTACACATACATTTGTATAAAAAACCAAGAAAAAAATTGTCTTTTTAATATGTGATGAAGAAATTCTTAAAAGGAAATAAGTAACACTTATTGCATTTAGAGAAAATAGTAAAAATAATAATTGTTCCTTAAGCCTTGTTATTTTATGTAATAATTACTTTTTATTTCTAAATAAAAATGCGTATATCAGACCTGAAATTAATAAATAATTAATTAATATTTGTTAAAATAATTAATAAATATTTGTTAAAATAATATTTAAGTATGTAGAATATTTTTATAAATAAATACAAAAAAATAATATGTGCTAGACACCTACTATTTATACACACCTAACTTAAATTTTCGTATCTTAAATTACCCCGTTCTAAATATTTATTACAATTTCTTTTTAATTTTTCTTTTATTAAAATTAGAAGAAATATTTTTGTGATAGGGAACTAGTTATATATTGAACATTATTTTACAAAACGTAAGTAATGGATTTTTTGTACAAAATAATAAAGTAGGTAACGTCGAAACACACGTAGTTTCATTTTGATAATCACTTTTTTAGTAAAAACTTTCAGTTATTCTAATATAATTTAAACAAGTAGTTATTTTATTACTTCCTATTTTAATAATGTATTGTAATGCGTTTGGTAATCGAATAATCTAACTTGGCAACCAAAAAAGTAAGTCATTATGTGGCAAGTCGTTCTTTTGGTAATCTGTAATTTTTTGCTGGGTTGTTTTACATGAGCCTATCGAATTATTTGTTTTTCATAAAAAACCAAGTTTAAAGAAATTAAAAAATAAAGAAATTGTAGGTACATTAAAAAAAATTGTAAGGTGTCACAAAATAAAATATCAATGCTAAAAAAATTTCAATATTGTTTGAAAATGGTGCAAAAATATTGACCATTGTTTTGTGTTATTTTAGAGAAATAGAATGAAAGTTCTTTTAAATAATTGCGACCTACGATAAAAATATGATGTGAAATATCTGTAACAGTTTTACCTTAATGTTGATTTAATAATAATCGTAATATGTAAGTAAAAAAGCATAAATATTAAAAATATTTTTCGGTTTTAGATTTAATCTACATATTATTATGATTTACATGATAATAATATGATAACTTCTTAACTTATTATGCTTAACATGACAATAAAAATGATTACATTAAATTATAATATGATGTAATAAAAACAAATTAGGATTAAGGGAAAAATATTATGATGTAATATTACGAATATATTTGGTCATAATATGATTTAATAATAATAGTAATATGTTGGCTAGAATCATGAATCTTGTCATAATATGTTGCTCTTAGAATATGTTTACCACAACCATGTTTTTTCTTTGCGTGTACATTGAATACTTCTTTTTTCTGTTAAATAAGTTAATTGATCTCAAAAATTTCAAAGTTTTTACATGTTGCGAATTTGGATGAGTAAAATTTGGCTTCGGCTCCGGTTCGGCTGAATTTAGCAAATGTTGTCGAACTTCGGAATCGACTTCGGCATCGGGCTAAAAAGTAACTTCGGTTGGACACTAAAAAATAAGTTTAGGTTTAAGTTTTTGCTTTAAAACACACACAACAATTTAAAAGTGTTTTACAACATTTTGCAATTATTATTATTGTAGTTCTTGCTATTTTTATTTACTTTTTATTGCTATTTTTTTATTTGCCATTCCATGTTTACTTAACATTAAAGTTGTTGTCGTTTTAATTCAAATGAATACAAAAAATAATTACATGAGTTTCCATGGCCGTGATGTACGGAAAGGATAAGTACAGCAATATATTTGATAACAAATAGAGAATGACAGGAACAAATCGAACATAAATCTGTCTAAATGAGCCTTATATGATGGATATTTTTTCTTTCTTTAAAAGTATTATCTATTATCTATATATATAAAAATGAATTATGTATGTTTGTTTGTTTGTTTGTCGCTTTATAGACTCCGAAACTACTGAACCGATTTTCCTGAAATTTTTACAGTAACATCACGTGAGCCCTAAAAATAAAATAGGCCACTTATTTTTTCGATAGGGGCAGGGGAATTGGTACCCCCCATAGGATGCCAATATTAATTATCGAACCGATTTTCCTGAAATTTTTATAGTAACATCACGTGAGCCCTAAAAATAAAATAGGCTACTTATTTTTTCGATAGGGGCAGGGGAATTGGTACCCCCCATAGGATGCCAATATTAATTATCGAACCGATTTTCCTGAAATTTTTACAGTAACATCACGTGAGCCCTAAAAATAAAATAGGCTACTTATTTTTTCGATAGGGGCAGGGGAATTGGTACCCCCCATAGGATGCCAATATTAATTATCGCATATCTTAAGAGCCGCTGCACGCATTTTGCTGAACTTTTTGTAGTAGGATCTTCTGAGCCCCGGAATTGAAATAAAATAGCAGCGGGGGTATAGGAATACCCCATAGGACGCCAATGTTTAACATCGCATATCTTAAGAACTGTAATAGTGAGAATGTTCAAACTTTCTAAAAGTCACTCTTATGGTATACTACACTTTTGAAAATAAAAATAAAGCGGGTAGGCGCAGGGGGGAAATACCTCCCATAGGATGCATACATTAAATATCGCTCAACTGAAGAACTATTAAAGGGAGAGTCTTCAAACGTGGTTAAAGCTACTATTATAGTAAACTATAAATTTCAATATAAAAATGTGCGGGGTCAGTGTAGCGAAGCGCACCGGGTTAAGCTAGTTTTATATAAAATTAGATTGTCTTAAACAATGAGAAAATTTTCTAAAAAAAAATCCGATAAAAATTTTACTCTTCAACAAGGAGAACTTTATTTTGTCAAGAAAATTGTAAAAAGAGCTTAATTTTCTATAGGAAATTTCTGTTCTTCGTTAAAGAGAGCTTAATTTTCTTTAGAGAAATTCGCTTTTTGTAAAGAGAACCGGATTTTCTGTACAAAATTTCGCTCCCTGTAATGAAAAGTCTGATCATTTAAAAATAATTTTGCTCTTTGCAAAAGAATACTTGATTCGATCTCTGTATAACGGAGCTGAATTTTCTATAGAAAATTTCGCTTGTTCTACATGATATTACGATTTTAAATAGAAAGATTCTATAGAAAGCTGGATTTTGTATAGAAATTTGCACTCTCTGCATAACAGAGCTCGATTTTCTATAAGAAATATGTTTTGAGTTTATATAACAGCTCTTTTTTCTGTTTAAAATTTTACTGTCTGTGTGTCGATCGTTGTATAAGAGCGTATTTTCAAAAGAAATTTTTGATATTTGTAATAATGAGATCGATTTTTTTTATTTAAATTTACGCTCTGTGCAAGAGAGCCGAATATTCTTTTGACAAATTTTGCTTTCCTAATTTAAGAACTAAATATCGATGTCTGATATCAGGCCCTGACTTTCTTCGAAAATGTCGCTCTCTGTATCAGGCAGGCTTATGGGTTGATTACGGATGACAACATAACTTCAGTTATGTTGCCAGTTGCCATATTTATATTACGTATGGCTACTGCCATCTAACAGCTTGTTATTTCTGTTGCCATATTGTTAACATATTGGCACACATAAAAACAATTTTCACCAGTTAAAGCATTAATCAAAAATAAAATCAGTTTTAATTAAAAATTGAATCAAGTGAATTAAACATTAAACCAAGTGAATTATTCTTTGTCATTTTGTGTGAAACTGTTTTTATATTCATATAAGAGCCAAAAGTATATATAAATTGGGCCCTTGAGTAATTCTAATTCGATTTAGACAGGTCCATCTGTCTGTCCGTCTGTTGAAAACATATTATAAACAAACTCAAAAGCAAAGAACAATATTGGTATAAATGTCAAATTGCTTCCAGTTATCCTAAGAGGTTTGGGATTGAAATCCGGCGCAATCGGTTTAGTAGGTAAATTGTTATGAACCCAAATGTGAAAAAACAATCCAAAAAAGTTGATAATTCTGCAACAAAAACTAACAAAAATTGGTGACAGTATGCACCGATTGCTTTTTTACTTTGCACAAACTCATTTTATATGAATAGAAATCACACTGCCCAATTTCGTGAATATCAGTTCATAAATAACTTTATGACGCATAAAAACATAACAAATAACGCTATAAATAAGACTTGAAATCAATGTACTACATTTCAGGAAGATCGGACATAGGTCGCTCTGAGCGACTTATCAACTTAAGTCGGAAAGACGTGTCAAAACTTATACATGTACTTACTGGTCACTGGACGATCGGTAAGCATGCTATGAGACTCGGCCTCCCTTTTAATGAATGCTGCCGCAGTTGCGGGGAACCGAAAGCTGAGGAGAAAGTATTTCATCTGCTATGGGATTGCCCAGCGTTTAATTCAATACGACGTGGATTACTTGGGAATTACCTTATACAAGGACTCTCGGAGATATCGGGGGTGAAACTCAGCAACTTGCTGAAATATCTCAACGCAACGGGCTTGCTCTAGCCACCTCAGCATTGCCCCTGGTTCAAGTTTGATTGGGGGTTCCAATACTTGACGAGTGATGTGGTGTCAGACAGGAGTCACTGTCGACTATACTTGCAGCACGCCTAGTTCTGTGCGTGCTACCACGTTAATCAACCAACACCAACCAACCCAGATCAAGGAATGGGTCTACTCTTTCAAGTTGATGCTTATGTAATGTATATCTACAGAGTACTGGACTTCTTCTGTAGAATAACATATGTTTACATTTTTTCGAGTTCAGATCCATCAAATTTATATCACACCATAAGTTCAAACTGTTGAGATCATCTTGGAGTAAGGAAGAAATAGTTGAGTTTTTGTAGCTAAGAAAAAGTTTTACATCATCTGCAAACATTAATATTTTTGAATATCTAATACACGATGGTAAATCATTAATGAATAATAGGAATAACACTGGACCCAAGTGTCTACCATGAGAGACTCCAGATGGAACATGTATAGCTTAAGAATTACAACTGCGAAACAATATGCACTGATACCTCCCCTTAAGATAAGTGGACATCCATTTACGAAGTACAGGAGAGAGCCCGATTTTATCCAACTTGTACATAAGAAGATTATGATTTACTTTATCAAATGCTTTACTAAAATCCGTAAAAATGGTATCAGTTGGCATCCCAGATTAGTAGGAGGATATCACCGAAGTTGTAAATTCCAAAAGATTAGTAGAAGTCGAACGACCTTTCCTAAATCCATCTTGGAATGGTGATAACGATTTTTTCAAAGAGTTAAGGAATAACACTTAATTTAGCTATACCTGTATACTTTGAAACAAAGGTATAATAAAATATTTTTTCCAGTAATCAGGGAAATACGCATTTAAAAGTGAAACGTTATATAAATACGTTAAGGGCGAAATTAAGGAACATAAACATTGTAGAAGTACACAACTGGGAACTCCATCAGGGCAATAATTTTTAGAGTATTTAATTCCTTTGGCAGCATTCATAACAGTTGTTTCATGTAATATTGGACAATTTTTTATTGAAGATTCAGGTATTCGATATGGATAATCGAGATTCATTAGAATATGAGAAGGAAAAAAATTTAGCAAACATGTCACATATATTTGGATCATTTGAGGATTCTGTGTCACCGAGTTTCATCATAGAATGATAACTAGTGCCCCGGTAGGCTAGCTGGTAGTAAGCTAGTCAATCAGTGCCGGGGTTGCAAGTTCGATTCCCGGCAGAGCCTCCGGTCTCCTGTAGACAAGCGAAAAGCTTCGCGGGAATAGTATAGGTAAACAAAAAAAAAAAAAATTAACTTGTCGCTTTGTATTCAAAAAGTTATAAAAAGATTTTGGATCGCCTCTAAAGTTTTCCTTAACTTTAGAGAGATAATCATTGTAACATTATGATAACGATTCAAAATTTCTTATAGGTCTAATATAACCCCTTCTCCTAAAAATCACTTAAATACGCCAAAAACCAATTAAGTTTTATGTGTCTAAAAAAAACCATAAATGTTTGTAATGATCGACCTACAATTTAAATAAAAAGCGCACTACTGAAATATTCCTACTCATGGTAGAGGGTATCAAAGATTTGTACAATGCCGAGAACTTTAACTTGTTTTAGTCTTATTTTAGTTACATAATTATTTTCTAACTCTGTAAAACGTGTCACACTTATTTTCCCTTATTTGCTAAAAATTTCAAACCTTTTGCTAAAAGTCCATGATAAAATGTACTTTTTACTTGAAGACTGGCAAATATATAAAGAAACAAAAGCATCAATATTTTGTTAGCACTTAGAAATGTTTTTGACATTTTTGTTAAAAAAAATTTTAAAACTCACTGCATGTGTGTTTTTTTTCTCGTGTGTTTAGTTTCATTTCCTGTTAAAATAAAGTAGATGTTGTGCAAGCAAATAAAAAAATCTAATAAAAGCAAAAAACACTTCTATAGTATGTAAAAATATATAGACACGCCAAAAAGTATGCTTTGCTATACATGTGTATTGTAAAGTTCTGTATATCAGTGTGTGTGTGTGTGTGTGTGTGTGTGTTAGGTTTCATACAATTTATGCACAATGTGGAAGAGTATTTGCCAAAACAAGTGGTAAACTGTCGCATTTTATACACTCAATTAAATGGAAAATATATACAAACTCTAACTGTGTAATAGGGTTAGTTTGTATCATGATGTGCGTATGATGACTGGGTCTGTATTGGTGTATCTGCCTAAAATTATGTAAAATAAAAGTTGTAATGACATTGGTACTGGCACAATTATTGCTGTCTGACAATACATTTCGTACAAGTATATCGTCACCTAAAATGCAAAACAACGTAACATCGAAAAATTCCAAAATTGCTTTTTTTATTGATTACGATTCACTATGTCACATTAGATATGTTTGCAATATTTCAAACTTCTACTTTTAAAATTAACAAAGCCATTTACAAAATTCAAAATGACGTATCATCAAGTGCATAATTTTCTTACACGAAATAACGTAAAATCACACTTGCAGAAGATATAACTATCAGAGTATTTTTTAAGAACACGGCTGGCATTTTTTTTATAAATGTAAATTTGGGTATTCGGTTTTATATTCTGTGGAACTGTTACGGACAAACCTAAATCAGCGCCTAAGCCGTAAGATTTTCTAGCGCTTAGCTTTAACGCTCCAAACTTAAATAAGAGCGTCAACGCTGTGTCATGAATAGCAATGTTAACTTATCTTGTTTAATAAAAAACACAAAATAGAAATACAAATGGAGATTACTTTTTCAAAATCAGTTAACTTCAGTTAACTTCATAGATTTTGCATGAGAGTGAGAATTTCTGACTGATACAAAATGCTTTACGCTCTTACGATTAAGGTTGTTCTGCTAGTGATTAAACTAAAAATTATTGCAGAAGTAAAACTAAAAAAGTGCTGTAAAAATATTCCATAATCGCAAAAAATTAAATTTTTAAAAAAAATTTAATACAGTCATACTTCTCTTTAGTGAACTTCTATACAATAATGCTCCTCCCTTAAACGAATTGACTTTAAACACACTGCTTTTTTTAATATCATTATAATAAATTTCCATACAGTAAATTTTTTTTACAATGAACAAATTTTGGCAACATAAATTTGACTCTAATGCATGCATTGTCTCTACATTAGGAATTATTACAAACAGGTTTCTATTAGGGTGGTCCAAATATGAAAATGAAAACAAGAGAGAAAAACTCTCTCTGATAACAGCAATCGCCCGTGTTCTTCATTAGTATATTTAATTATAAGTATTTAATAAAGACGAAGAAGAGATAGCAAAACCAAAATATAGCCAAGCCGTTTGGGATTCTTCCAGCACTTTATTAAATATTTAAAAAACAATGCAGTTATTCTAAAAACGTAGAAGAAAAACTGTTAAGCACTGAAAGAAAGACAACTTGAACCTGGTTTTTCTATATAATGAAGTTTTTTTTTGGTCCCATCCATTATAAGGATATCTTTCTTTGCAGCTTTAATGAACGTTTAATGAAGTAACTTTTTTAATTTTAACCACTATGAACTTATTAGTAATAAATAAAAAATTATACATAATATGTTATATTTTTAATGTATGTTTAATTAAATATAAATAGATGCCCCTATTACACAGAAAAAAGTGTTTTATCAATTAAAAAAATGGTTTTAAAAGTATTTAAATTTAATTAATGTGATAATTGAATCAATTATTTTTTTAGTTGAAAGAAAATTAAAAATTTAATTTTGATTTAATTAACATTTTAGTTGTTTTAAAAAAAATTTCAATTAAAATTTTAATTAAATAACAAAAAATCTTAATTGACTTTTTCGTTTAAAATAAAATAATTTAAACATGTAGAATTGCTCTTGGGAATTGTCAATATTTATTTAAATAAATTAACACATTGTTTGAAATTGGAAAGTTTTTTGACCACTTTTTTAATTAAAATTAAAAATATCATTTACTGAAAATATTTTTTCAAAATTTTAAAATTTTTAGTAATGAATATAATCATTTTGGTAATAGGTGCAAAATCAACAACTTGTTTGCTTGATATTATGAATTTTGAATAAATTTGGTGATTGGAGAAAATTAATATTTTTTTCTTGTACGGTTTACAACTCAACTCTAGTTCAGTTGAAATTTTGCAATTTTGTATTATGGATGACAACTCAATCTGTCAAAAAATTTAAAGTTCAATTTATATCGTGTTACAACTTTTTTGCTGTATTACCGTTTACAACTGATCACCTGCAGTTGTTTTGATAATTTTTTACAAAAAAATGGAAAGCGGGTAAGTAAATTTTTGTAAATAATTAAAAAATAATATAAGATTATTGTACAACAATTATAAATAAATAAAATTAATAGCAAAAAAAAATTAAGTTACAACGAAGCAAGAGTTGGAAAAACTTGTTGAGCTAATGGCGAAACATCCCGACACAGGAAGAGGCAAGCTGCAATTTGGATGCTGAATTGTGAGCTGAATTCGAACTTAAATTAAATAGCTTGGGACCGCCAACGGGAGCCGCGCATGAATGGGGACAAGTAAGTATTTATCATGAAATTAGTCAAATACCATGAAAGTGCAATGAGAATTTATTTCTCTTTAAGGTTTGGATACTCTATAAAGCAAATTTAAAGATAAAGCTGGCCAACAACCGTAGCAATTATATTGCAATAGGTGGCGGTCCTTCGCAAGAAGTATCCTTAAATCCACTGGAGAGGAGTATAGCGCAACTAATACAAATGAGGGAGCAAGTTTCACCTAGTGGTCGTGCTTTCGGTGTAGAAAACATTTCACCGGTGATGGATGAGGATGAAAATCTTTTCGTTGCAGTCTCGCCTATTGCTTGTGAACCCCAGGTAGCAAACATTGAAGACCGCAACACTTCCTTAACATCACAGGCCATATCAAATCGCTGCAGAAGTAAAAATTTGGAAACGGAGCGTCTGGAAATTTAAAAAAATTAAGCAGAAGCCCAAAAAGACGTATTGAAAAAAATGGAGCAGTAAGAGAGGACCATTTATAAAAATTACGAATTAAACAAAAAATGCTTTTTGAGTGATCACGGAGACCTTTTCCAATGCGCAGCACATCAATGTGATAATCAACACTTTCGGCGTTATAAAATAAATCAACATTTGTATTCATTTTAATATTTATTTAAAAAATACAGTTTTCCAAACGTTAAATAAAATTTATTGTAAAATTTTCGCCTCTATAGCTTCAGATGTGTAATAATCTATCAAATCGCGACTTTTTTAGGCTGGCAACATCAACACAATTTCAACTGGAATTGGTTGTAATTCGTAATACCAAAAAAGAGTTTAGTTGTTTTAAAGTTAAGTTGTTTTAATTACAATCCAACTGAGTTGAGTTTTAAGCCGGGGCAATACTTTCATTGATGATACGTTGTTTTGTTGCAGAAAATTACAAATCAAAATAACGTAACAGCCGAAACTAGAAAAATAACAAAAAATATAAAATTTTTTCTTCAAAAATAGATCGGTTATCGTATATTAAGCTTATATATAAAACATATCTCAACTGGAAGTTACAACGTTTTTTGCTTCTACTGTAAACTTTTAAAAAGTTATGTTACGTATTTTGCATTTAAGAAGACGATATGTGGGTTTTTCGGCTGCTGTTGTTTTGTTTCGGTTTTTGTTTTGTGCTTTTGTACCCTTCACCACAGGTGGAATGGGTATATACATATAAGTTTGTCATTCCATTTGTAATTTCTACAATATTGATCTTAAGCCCTATAAAGTATTATATATATTCTGGGCTTTAAAAAAGTGATTTTACGATGTCTGTCTGGCCGTATGCCTTTTGAAATGGGTTTTACGAGGACCCCAGCAGTGATGGGGACTAGGTCAATATATATTTCTGTCACATCTGCTGCTGTAGTTTTTGCTATTGAATTTGAGCCAGATCGGCCTATAAATGACTGAGATATGAGCAAAAAACACGATTGCCTCTAATTTTTGTCATGAAAGCCCATGTTGTTGTTTTTTTTTTTGATTTTCAAGTGTAGGCTTTTTATTGCTCTTTTCTGACACCTAACAAATAAGTACATTCATGATTTGCATCTTGAATAAAGAAATATGTTTTAAATGAAAAAATGTATTCAACATATTTTCTTTTTAGTTCTGTTTGATAATGTGTGTTAGTGGGTGAGTGTTCTAAAACGCTGCATTACGTTAGGTCAAGGGTATTAATGATTCGGCATAGCCGATTATTGCACTCTTACTTGATTTTTTGTCGTCAGTTTTCCCAATTTTGTGTGCTCTCATATATTTTTTGTTTTTGTAATGTACTTGTGGTTCTGACACAATAAATTTTATGTGTATTTTGTTGGTGGCACTGATTATTTTGTGTCTATGTGCTTATATTTTTGTATAATTTCAGCACTTTATTACAAAAATTTTTGAATTTAATTCCATGTGCTTTAATTTAAAAAGTATTTATGTATATGTGTTTACATTACGGTATATGCATAAATGCTATTCAAAGAGTATATTTAACGTGAGTACTATAAAAATAATTTGCGGTAGTGTGTATATGTTTTAGAAAAAGATTTTAAATACATGTTAAAAATAATTGCAGGATTTACTAACACAAATGAAAATTGAATATTTTTTAATTAAAATTTTAGTTTTATTTATGGAAAAGAAAGTTAATAATGAAAATGATACGCCAGATTTAAATTATCTAAAAGTAGGCGAAACTTATGCCCGTTAAGGCACTTTAAAGTCTTAAAAGTAGTTCTAGCATATCTCTTCATGTTCAAAACTTAAGCATTCGGGCGGAATCAAAGATATGGAAAAAATTCCCCAGTTTTATTTGTTCAATATATTTTCGACGAAATAGTACCTCATCTGACTTATATTATTAATTCTTGTATAGCAAGATCTGTATTTCCTTCAAAGTGGAAAGTGGGAAGGGTTGTACCCATTCCCAAAGTGAAGCGCCCTGCTTCGATGGCTGACTATCGGCCGATTACTATTTTACCTTCTTGTTCGAAAATTTTTGAAATTTTTTAAGGGACCAAATGCTTGATTATCGGAATGAAGTGGATATAATCAATCAATGGATATAAACACTACTAATTTAATGCTGGATATAGTTGAGACTATTCGCGAAAATATAGACAGACGATTGATAAGTGTTTTAATATTTTTGGACTTTCGTAAGGCATTTGATTCATTGAACCATGACCTATTGGCCTGTAAGTTAATAGAGCAATTTAACTTTGGCACAATGTCCAGTAGGCTTATTTATTCATTATTAACAAATCGCAGCCAGTACCTACGGGTGAGAGGTAGATGTTCAGGTTCATTAAACATTTACAGAGGAGTTCCTCAGGGCTCGATGCTTGGGCCTTTACTTTTTTTTGTTGTATGTAAACGATGTATTCCGGGAGTTCTCTAATAATACTCGTATCTTATACAAAAGGGATGCTAATATTACTATTCGTTTATATAATGCTGAAACAAAATCTTAATTCTGGTAGTCTTGATCGAATACTTTCTTGATTCGAAAGCAATTTTATTTATAGTTCTTCAGTCGATACTGATTGAATCGAAATTATGGTTTCAGTGTTTTGAAAACTCAAATAAGTTTTGTTTTTACGCACAAACCATGTCGGGCATGATGCTGGTGTTTGATAATTGAAATTCCGTAAAGTGTAAAACGGATAAGTAACTAAATCAATCATAATAATATTCTCCTTCTGTCTCTCGGGTAAGTGTTTTTTTTTAGGAAAGAATCAATCTAATTTTACTTTCAGATTATTTCAAGTACTAATTCGGAATTAAATAAACCTTTTGATACTTGAATCAAGAGCATTTTGAGATTGATTCAATCAGTTTTACTTAAATTAATCCCATCGGATTATTTTAAGTACGAATTCGGGTTTGAATATGGAAAAGTTTAGTATTTCGCGATTAAATAATCCGTACTTGAATCAGTCTTTCTGTACTTCATTCAAGAAAATCCGTACTTACCGTACATTTGATACCGCTTCGGATTGATTTATGGATTGATTTTTCTTTTCAGTGTACATTTTGTATGAGCATGAGAAATTTTGAACACACCTCATATGCTGATTTAGGTTGGTCAGTTAATTAAACAGCGAAACGTTAAATTTTAAACCAAAAGCAATTGGTCAGTGCATGTTCTGGCACTCCCGCGGCGAGATTTCGATTTAAATGTGAGAAATGAAAGAAAAATGCCATAAATTGAAACAAACAGCTGTTTTTCTCACTTAACTGCGTCTGTAACATTGTTGGCGAGTAATAACTGTCACGTAAAGAAATTTATTGCCAATATACTGAAAAAGAGTGTCTATAAAATTTTTGTAAGAAAGTTCCCGCTTTGAACTGTCAAATAAACTCACTCGTAAAAACGGGGTGAGAAAAATTTTTAACACTAAAAAATGAATAAAAATGCAAAATGCAATGAATATTAGCACGGAAGAGATAATTATTTTGTTCTTGGCAGATTTTTGCATTGTTTAATTATTTTGCTTTTAACATTTTTAAAAAATTGTTCATCAACAAACAATAAAGTCGCACTTTACATTTTTTGGTATAGCCGACAGTTTTTTTTTCGCCGCCGTCGCCGTCAACAATATGTTTGACTGGCGTTCTCAACATCTGCAATTCCTAATCGGCTTCGAGTGGAATATTATGACATTTATAACGTAACGACGTAATCTCTTTTGACACACTTTTTTCCCACTTTTCGAGAAACGATGGAATATTTTGTTTCACATGTTTTCGATGCGAGAAGTTCTCACCAAAGTTACAGAACTTGGGTACAGGTTTAAAAAGAGAGAAAAATATTTTGTTGAATGTTTTTTCAGTCTTTTGCAGAGACTAAAATTTTCTATGGAAAATTGTTTCCTTCTTATGCAAAAATTGATGCAAACTGCACACTCTTATGCAGAAAGTGAAATATATTATAGAAATTAAATTACTTTTATGCTGAGAGAGAACTTTTCTATAAAAAACTTCTTATTCTTAGGCAAATTTTTTTTTTTTTTTTTTTTTTGGAGATTTTTAGACTTTTTATTAATATTCCATTGAGTGGCCCAAATAAGACCTTCCGATTTTAAGCACGTATAACTTTTTTATTTTGTGATATTCTTGGATATTTATAGTGAAAGCATACAGTAAACAACAACGACATAAAATGATCGAAAAATTTATAATCTTGTCAACGATCAATTGTTATGACGCAGCGAAAATATTGTCAATACTTTAGTTCTAAATCAGTAGCCGTATTCTGTAATACGCTAAAGATAAATCTCTATCGCTAAAAATCTAGAGAGCTAATTTAGCGTTATTTGGCTACCAATACTATTCTGTAAAGTGCATTGTTAAATTTGGCAATACCAAAAAAATTAATTCGCCAAAATTTTTGCTTTTAATGCCATCGCTAAAATGTTTAACTTTTGTATTCTCTAACGCTTAATAAGTAGTTGTTGCTCTTTAAAATACTAAATTTTTAGCAACGCAAATTTAAAGGTGCTAAAAAGTTAGTAAAGCACAAGTGTTTTTAATTTAATATTTCTTGTAAAAAAAATTTATTTTAATAGCATAATGGAAGAAATAACCAAAAGGGTGACAAAAGAACAAAAGTAAATACTAATGTAGTATTTTTTTTTTTTTTTTTTTTTTTTTATTATTCCTACACTAAATCCCGCGAAGCTTTTTGCTTGTCTCTGCAGGAGACCAGAGTCTCTGTCGGGAATCGAACCCGCAACCCCAATACTGATAGAATAGCTCACTACCAGCTATCCTACCGGGGCACTACAGGGCACTTTGCCAATTTTTAGACAAAAAATCGGTAAAATGCCGATAAATCGGCAAATATGGCAGGCCTGCTTGTAGCCCAACTTGCAAGAGAATTTGCTTGCAAGTAAATATTTGACACTTGCAGCAAGTAAAATGACAAATAAAGAAACAGTGTTACCGTGGATGCCTTTTACATAAATTTACTAGTACTAAATAAAATAAATATTAATTTATAGCTGATTTTTTGTGCATTTATAAAAAAGAAAAACAAAACAAAAAACACGACTATATAGCAACACATCTGCTATTTTTAAACATAAATTGCAAGCATTAAAAAAACATTTTTTAATCAATATATTTTCTCCGAAATGTTATCATATCGATACCTACGACAGTATTGGATTCACATATTTTAGAAATAAACATAATTTTTTTGTCAAAATGGACCATAAATAAAATAAAGAAGATATTATTAATTAATTTCGTGATAATGTTTTTTTAATGCAAAAGTAAAGCTTTTTTCATAAGATGTTTTCGTTTTGAGAAGATTTGAAAAATAAACTTGCAACTGACTGTGTAAGCACTCAAGCTACGTGCAAGACTTTCGGATATTTCTTTAAAATTTTTTTTGATAATACATATACACTACTTACGAGTAATTACTGGCATGTGTAAAGGTCAAATGTAGTTGTATAAACGAAAAAGTTCTTTCGCACATCGGAAATATGCAGTTATTCTCGAATAAAACCTTTATTTTCATCCAATAAATTTAATATAACAAACATAAAACTAATTTCAAATGAGAAAAAATCTATTTTAAAAGGTCCCAAGCAATGTTTACATTTTTTTTAAATAAGTTATTAATCTTATTAAAAAAATTTCTCAAAACTTTTCAATATAAAGGAACAAAATTTCACTTAAAATTTTAAAGAATCTTCAAAAAACCTGTAACCTTAATATTGTCAACCTTAAATGTAACATAAATTGCTCTCTGATTCTTTTAACAAAATTAAATATTTAATATTACAAAAAGTAAAGCCTACTTTTAATAACTGTTGATAATAAATAAAATATTTTAAAGCATACTGTACGCATGTTTTATATATATAAAACGCTTAGTCAAAACACAATTCCAAAAAAGGTCAAAAAGAGCCAAAGCACAAAAAAAAAAAATTATGGTTCGGTCGTCCATTAAAAAATGAATTTTTTTAAACAACTAAGTACAAAGGAATTTAAAACTTAAGGTGTGACATTCATTGTAAAGGTCACTTCTTAATACAGTTAAACGTATAAACACCTACACATTCACACATATTTATGTAATTTTGAGGCTAAACTTATTATAAAGATATTGTGTAATAAAATGTATAATAAATCTTACCATTTTTGCCATATTTTTTCCCAAATGACATTTCTTTAGAGATGTCAAAAAATTTTTTTCATAACATTTTATATACCATCATGATATATTACATACTTTTCGGCGTTGTAGAAAACTGGACAGGGGATTTTTATCTTGAGGGGTTTCGTTTTGTTGTAACTGTTTAAAAATCTTAACTTTATTGTTTATTTTGTGCTGGCAGCAACAAAAAAGAGATTTTAACAATAATGGTCGAAAAAATATGTATGAATCTAAGTACTTTTTTCTTGTTATAATATTTAAGGGGAAATATCCAAAGTAAAACTTTTGTTTGACTTTTTTCATTGAATTTTTTTTTGTTTGTTTTGTTAATATTTCTTTTGCAGTGGAAACAAAATGAAGCAAACAATTACTTTTAAATCAATATCGTAGTTCTTAGCAAAGTTAACGCTACATTAAATGAATGTTTGTTTTTGTAGAAAAATGTAAGAAGGGCATACATACAAAAGTAAAAGTGGGAGAAAAAATTAACATGTTTTTTAAGGGCGCAAACAGACAGTAACATACTTTGGAAGTCATGTTAATAAATAATAGTAATAGTATTTAGATAAAAAGATTTCGCAGATTAGGACAAAAATAAGAGAACAAGTCTGTATTAAGAAGAGAAACAGTATGCTATCGTAAATAAATAGTATCTACGCAGAAAAAACTTTTGTACCAATTATTTAAAAATAAAATCTGTTTTAATTAAAAATTTAATCAAGTGAATTAAACGTTTAATCAAGTGAATTAAACATTTAATTGTTATCATTTGTTTATTGGTGCAAATTAATAGTATCGATTAAACTTTTAATGCACTTGATTAAACGTTTATTTCACTTGATTAAACTTTTAATGCACTTGATTAAACTTTTAATGCACGTGATTAGACGTTTAATTCACTTGTTAAAACGTTTCATTCACTTGATGCATTTTTATTTAGAACTGATTTTATTTTTGATTAATGCTTTAATTGGGACAACATTTTTTTCAGTGTAGTTTATTCCCCCGAAATTTAGCTTTATCCCAAACAAGTTTCGAGGGAAATTTTATTTACGAGAAAATTTTAAAATTTAGAATGCATTTTTTCGAAATTGAATTATTCCTTAAACAGTAAAGAGCCAAATTAACCACACAAACGTTTACACAAACATATAAAAAAAGTGGGGAAAATGCTTATAAGAATATTAAAAATTTTTATATTCACACAAACATCTTGTTGTTGTTTTCAAACTGCATGTGTCGTTAAGTTGATCCTTAATGGAAATTTTCTATAGAAAATAGTTCTCTCTTGGAATAAGAGAAAACAAAAACTATTTGCTAGAAAAGAATATGTTTCTTTAGCATAGAAAAACAAATTTTCTATGGAAAACAAGTCAGTCTTTAGCAGAGAGAGAGAGAGAGAGAGAGAGACATTTTTAATAGAAAAAAGATCACTTACGCATAGAAGGGAATTTGTTTCATAGAAAATAATTCCGTTTTAGGCACAAAGCCGTTTTCTGATAGAATATAAGTCGCTCTTAAGCAAAGAGAACAATTTGTATAAAAGAAATAAGTCTTTCTTTTTAAACAGAGATAGAGAAAAACAGTTTATAAAAAAAATATTTCTAATTAAAAATTTATATTCTACATAAAAAAAAAATAAAAATTTTTCTATAGAAAATTACTCTCTTTTCCTTAAAGAAACTATCAGCCGTATTCATAACGAAAAGTTAGCCACAGTTTGTACACTACGTACAACGAGCTGCTAACTAGAATGCCGATTAAGCTTAGCAGCTTGTTAGCATAGAGTTTATTAATAACAAATTTTATCCGTCTGCTAACTTTTAATAAATCAACTCTGCATATTAATGATGCCACATTATAATACTCAAAAATGCAACACGTTTTGCATTAATCATCGCTGGTTTTGTCATTTCATTAAATAATTTTTTTATTTTCCCTCTTCATATAAAAAATTTTAAATGTTTTTAAATTAAAATATATTTAAAAAACGACTCTAAACTAAACAAAAACAGTGTATTAGAAAAAAACAAACAAAATTATTCAACATAAAACGGCTGTTTATAATAAATTGACAAACGTTTGGCAGCTTGTTGACAAGAGTTTAGCAAATCGTTAGCCAGAGTTTAGTAAGTGTATTATGAATAAACTTTGTGCTAACTTCATGCCAAATTTTCGTTATGAATACGGCTGTATATTTCTAAAGAAAAAGTCTTTCTTAAGCAAAGAGAAAAAATTTCGTTAAAAAACAGAAAGAAATTAATATCTCTGTCTTTTTTTTTCAAATTTTCTTAAAGCAAATATTAAGGTTCGGTCACACTTAAAAAATGTTTGACGTCCCACACGTAACCACTATTTTTTTTTTTATCAAATATTTGCTTGATTTTACATAACGCTTTTAAGACCTTATTAATAACAATTTACTAAAGCGCGTTTTTGAATTTTTGTGATAATCTGCAAACAAAAGAGTTTAGCTTCATATCTTTTTTGCTTACTTAAGCCTAGTTCTCTATTCAAATTTGTGAAAAATGTTGAGCAGCAGCTTTTATTTCATCGCGAGTTTGCAAAATTTGACGTTTTTATTATTTCCAAGAATGCAAAATTTTTTGCGTATGTAAACAAAACCCATATGTATTTTACTTAAAAATACTTTTTTTGAATAAAAAATTAAATCAAAATGAATGTAAAAATGGATGAAAAACTGTTATCGATTGTGTAATAAGAGTTTTGACAGCATTTCACGTGAAATGTTAAACAGAGCACCAGGCTTAAAGGGCGTTTCATACTATAGTCTATACTTTGTATTGAGACTGCGATGCCTTACTTTCTCAACCTCGTATCTTAAAAAAATACGGTTTGGACTTTTTCATATAAAACGATTGTTTTTTTTTGTGTTCTATTACTGCAAAAACTTTTTATTTTAAAAATTTATTAATATTTACAGAATTGAGACAAAGAATTGAAATAATAAGTAGTTGCAGTAATAAAACACAAAAAAAAAAAGCAATCGTTTTATATGAAAAAGTCCAAACCGTATTTTTTTAAGATACGAGGTTGAGAAAGTAAGGCATCGACTGGTCAAAAGCACAAGGAATAGGTAGAAGTGTGATAGTGTGAATGCCATGTCTTCTGAAAAAATTTGGCGGAGCAAGTCGTTTTAGATCTCGCTTGAAAGGTCCAAATATCACAGCTGAAATTAATTTTTTTTTGTTCTGAATTAGGAAAAAAAAAGTTTTGGATAGAAATCTGACATAAGAATGAATCGATATAAATACATATATGTGACGCGCAAAATAGAAAGGGACCTAAGGGTTTTGTTCAGGAGAGCCATTTTAAAGATTTTAATACGTGTATCTTTGGTGTACCATCACTGAGCGTGTTGGTGTTGGTCTCATTTGAAAGCGACACATCTCATGACGACAGGAACGTGTTGGTAAACATTGAAAACGCGCTTAGGTCGTCCCTACCTCTTGTTTTGTGTAGTTGGTTTTTACTGTTCCCTTTAGCTTACTGGACCCTTTCTCTATGCGCTGTCACATATATAAACAGTAGAAGCTATAAATTATAAAAAAACCCCATTAGCTGATGCTTTAAGTCCACATGTTGAAACGTGTCGAAACCAAAGCGTAACAATTATTTATCAAAACGAAACTGCAGGGTTAAGCAAAATCTTCAATAAAACTTAAACATTTCCTCCCCGCCTTCCATGACAAAGTGTTTAAAACAATAACAATCTTTATAACATAATTTTGTTTTCTTATACTTTCCGTCTGAACTTTTGCAATTTAATATTTACGTCGTTAAAAATTACAATTGTAAAATTTAAAACAATAGCAAAAATATTATAGCTCCTTTAGGGATTATGATAGATCGAAACCATATCCTCAGAGATTTAAAAGCAATAACAATAAGGATTTTATGCTGTATTTTATTTATAATTTAACAATATTTTCGTTTTAATAGAAAAAAATATATAAAAATGTACATAAAATGCAGTATAAGAAGTGGATTTATGAAAAGTAGTTATCCTGAAAAAAAAACATACAGCAAAAAAATCTTTTATAAATTGTAAGATTTTGTAATACCTTAAGAAGACAGAAGAAAATACTTAAGAAATAAAACGTTACAAGGATTTTACTTAGGGAAGTAACCGATACCGATATATCGGCGATACTTCAGGTTTCTCGATATATCGGTATGGGCGATATTTTACTATTGATGCCACGATACTTCTTTAGACTTTTCAATTTAATTTTCAATGCTTATTTTTTTTATATAACAAACTGGGTGCAATGACACATTAAAAAGCAGAGCATAAAATTCAAAACAGAAGAATAAATTGTTTCTTTTAATTCTTAAGCTTAAAGTCCAAACCACGCGTTCTATGAGTAAGATCTTTTTTCAAAAAGTATTCGTAAGACCTTTTTCTAAAAAGTATTCGATATGTATATGGGCATTTCCTCCGAATGGTCCACCAGGATGGAAAAATAAAATGTTGATAAGCATAATTATAGTTATTAAAAAAGTCTATGTTTTTATAATAGAATGGTATATCTGATATGCTATGATATCTCAGCTGTTTTACTTGAGGAAATCGGGCTGGAAGCTGGAAAATTTAATATTATCCTTTTAAGCTACTTCTTAAGACATTTTTATATATAATTATTTTACATGCAAAAAAATTTGTTATGTTTGCACTCTTTCTTTAAAATATCTCTGTTACAATCAATTAAGAAGAGAAAAGTGTAAGAAGAACAAAAAAGGTCGATTAACGGTTAAATAACGGTTAAAACATATGGAAAAATCGTACGTTCGCGACCCGTACGTTTGCGACCGGTACTTAAGCCAATTAAACAAAAACCAATAGAGATATTTTATTCTGTAAATACTGGATAGAGACCTACATTAATACACTTTTAAAATAAATTAATTACGTTTGAATATTCCGGTTCATTGCGCAGATTTTTACATTTCAATACTGTCAGTCAAAGCTGACTTCTATTTGGCGTACGTTCGTGACCACATGTTTAAAACTATCATTACGAAAACTTAAACTCCATGAAATCTATCTTTTGCACTAAACATAGAACTACCAAAATGCTATCGAATCCCAAAAAAAATGCTAGGAAAAGTTTTGTTTCTATATTATTTGTACATCAAAAGCGTACGAACGTACGTTCGTGACCCCAGGAAATGCCCATTTGCATTCTACACATTTGCTGTGTAACTTGTTAATAAAATTTTATGCTGATTATACTTTTCTGTCAGATGCGTTAACGCATTCACGCACTGAACGAGTGCAGACATTTGGCTTTGCACTGCAGTAGCAAATCGTTCGCTCATTGTTACAAAATCAATAAGCAAAGCTACTGCTACATTTTCCAACGCTATTCCTCTAGCCTGCGAATATTATTAGGAAATATAACATATGAATCAACGGAGATGGAAAATATTTCAGAGTCCCAGAAAACTGCGACTTCCCAATAAAAAAAATTTTCCAATTTCGGGAAGCACTAATGGTACATTTTAAAAAGTAAGCACATATCTATGCGCTACGCAATAAGAAATACAGAGATGCAGTAAGGTAAGTAAGAGCCTTGACATTTCCTTACTACGAAGCAGGTTTGTAAAGGAGCATAAAAAAGAATAACGGTAACAAAAAATTCAGTGTGAAAAGCTTATCGTCACATTCACCAATTTTTTATGCGCTGAATAAAGCGCTTTCTGTGTCAAAAATGTATTGCTTTAAAGTAGGAACTCGCCAAATAAATTTCATGTCTTCCGTAAGCGGTATGATAAGCGAAACTCTCCCTTACAAACCTGCGTCGTTGGAAGCGCCATTTTTTAAGCAAGAGAACGGCAAGAGCTAAAGCTTCTAAATAAGGGACAAGCATCTTTTTTATCACTTGCACAATATTTGACAAAATGTGGGAAAGATTGGAAAAGTGGGCGTGGCATATAATAAATTTATATCTGAAGAACGGTTTTTATAAACCAAACTTTCTGTTCTTTTCGCACCATTGTTAATGGTATATTAGATTCGACATTTAATTGTTACTATTGTTATAATTTGTTTAGTGGTGAAAATTAATGGAATCTATAAAACTTGTAATGCACTTGATTAAACTTTTAATTCACTTGATTAAACGTTTAATTCACTTGATAAATTTTTATTTAAAACTAATCTTATTTTTGATTAATGATTTAATTGTAGCAAAAATTTTTCAGTGTAGTTTATTCCCCCGAAATTTAGCTTTATCCCAAAGAACAAATTTCGAGGAAAATTTTATTAACGAGAAACTTTTAGAATTTAGAATGCATTTTTTCGAAATTCATTGTCCCTTAAGCCTAGTACTCTGTTCAACATTTCACGTGAAATGCTGTCAAAACCCATATGAAAAAAACTTGTGCGGAATTTCTATGAAAAAAGGTTGATAGAGTTGTGCTCTGTTTAATTTGTGAAAAAGTTGCGAAATGTTTCTTGCAACATTTTTTTACAACTACGAAATAATATAAGCTGCACTTATTTCACGTGGAATTTTAAGCAAATGAAAAAAGTTTAAGCTAAATATTAAAATGAGAACTGCAAAACATAAATAACACAACCCGTTACATGTTTTCATCAATATTTAATTTAATTTTTACTTAATTTTTTATTTAAAAAAATACTTTTTAGTAAAATACATGTGGGTTTTGTTTGCATATGCATCGCATACTTTGAAAGATTAAAAACGTCAAATTGTGCAAACTCTCGAGATAGGTAACATTGATACATGTCAAATTTTTCGCATGAAATAATAGATGTTGCTGAACATTGTTCACAAATTGGAACAGAGTACTAGGCTTTAAACAGTAAAAGGCCAAATAAACCACGCAAACGTTTACAAAAATATATGAAAAAAGTATGGAAAACATTTATGAGAATTTTAAAAATTTTTAATATTCACACAAACATCTTGTTGTTGTTTTCATATAATAAATTTATACCTGAAGAACGGTTTTTATAAACCAAACTTGCTGTTCTTTTCGCACCATTGTTAATGGTATATAAGATTCGGCATAGGCGAATTAGCACTCTTGTTTGTTTTTTTAATATTGTACCTGTGTATTTTGAATTTACTCGTATTTTCTGGTTGCCACAAAATGAAGCCAAGAAACTCCAGATTTCTGCAAAACCTTAAGTTGTTAATGTTTGTGAAAACCCCTATTTTATTTAATTCAATTTGCTTCAATTAAAATCCAGGTCTTTTTTCCACTAGACGTTTGCCAAAATTTTTAAAATATTTTTATGGTAATTTATTTATTGTGGTTTTTCTATTCAACTATTCCATATTTAATGGAAATAACATTTTATGTAAATAAACACAAAAAATATTTGCTTTTAGTTGAATTAAATGAAAATAAAACCCATAATTTTCAATATTATAGGAATTATTTATGTACACATGTATGTATGTGGATTTTAAAATATAAATCAAGGTGGAGCTTTATTAAATAATAAAATTAAATTTAATAAAATTAATAAAAAAAAATAAACCAAAATAAAGTAAAATGATGGCATAATTTTTAATTTTAATTTAACTTTTAAAAACAATTGATTTGGTTATTTAGAAAAATTAAAAGCATAACCGATGGGCTTTATTACACAATAAGACACGTAAAAACATTAGGTCATATTTGTTTTAAATTCTAAAGCGATGACTTTTGAGGCTTTACTGAGATTTTGTACAAAAATTATTAAATATTTTGGTCATTTAAGATTAAAACGATTGAAGCTCAAAAAAATAAGATTTTATTTTAAGACTTTAGTTTCTTTTTTATAATTTCGATTGCCAAAGGAAATTTATTATTTTCGGCTTAAAGGTAAATGGTCCTTCGAATCGCAAGCAATGGGATGTTGTTTAAAAAATATGCGATATTAATCCACGTATGTTCAAGTTATTTTGTACGTTTTTAGTTATAGATGGATCCTAAAAGTCAGTTTGCATCATTACACATAAAGATTGAAAGTGGAACAAAAGGCTCAAAGGACCAATTATAGCTATAAATCTTATTTCCAAAAAAAAAAAAAACACTAAAATGAAAACTAATTAATTTGTAAAACAAAGTTGTTGGCGTTCGTGTGAGCGGTAAATGATCCTTCGACTCCCAAAAGTGGCGTTTAAAAAAACGGCGACATTAATACAAAAATATTATATTATGTATTAAACTTAACTCGTTTTATTACGCAGACTTGTTTCGTAACTCCCTTCGTTTCATTACATGGCAACATAAAGAAAAATGTATATACGACAATTTTTTACTAACGGCCTAAGTTATAAAAAATAAAACAGGTTAATAAAGGGTTTATTAAACGGATTTTGTATGGAAATCCGTTTAACTGCTTTCAACCAGTTCAGCGTTTTCGGGAGTCTTTGAAGATCGACTGGGCCCTGGCCGTGGGACATTCATAAAAATGTTTCCTTTTTTGGGAAGCACTAATGGTACATTTTAAACAGTAATCACACATACAATAAGACATACAGAGATGCAGTAAGGCAAGTGAACGAAAGCTTAATAAATTAAAAAAAATATAAAAATTTTAAGAGCCACGACATTCAATTACTACGAAGGGATCATATAAAAGAATAAAGGTAAACAAAAATTCAGTGTGCAAATCTGATCGTTACATTTACCAATTTTTATATACGCTGGATAAAGCTCATTATGTTTCAAAAATGTATTGCTTCAAAGTGGGAACTCGCCATATAAAAATCATGTCTTCCGATATGATAAGCGAAACTTTTACGTTCCTCCCTTACAAACCTGCTTCGTTGGAAGCTCCATTTTGTATTGGGTTGTTTGCTTTAATCGGCTTTTCCCTAATCTTGTTTCGATTTTTTTATTGCGTTACTAAATGTATTTTTGCAGCCAAGTTTTTAATGTTGTTAGTTTTTTCATTTTATTTGAATGTTTTAGAGTTTTATACAAAGTAAAACTATATGGGTTTTTTTTATTGTTTAACTACATGTTTGTTTTTTTTTTGTTAATTAATATGATAAATTTATTAATTCAAATAGAGGTGTATGTTTTTCCACTTTGGATAGAATTATTTGAATTATTCGAATAGCTCGAACAATTTAAACACCCTATCCGATTAATCAAGCAATTCTAAAAAAGGCTTTTATTTTGTATAAAAGTTTAAATTTTAAAAATCTTCAAATTAAGGGTATAAATTGTCAAATCTTTAATGGGTAATTTTTCGATTCCAAAATCGTCAAAATAACGAAAAATCGTCAAATCTGGCAACCGTGCCAGACACCCTCACTAGTACACCATGCTTTTTTTTTTTCTCTTTTAAGCTCACACCTACTAGTACTCAAATATTAAGGCCCTAATGGTGTAAAACGCACCGCAACGCAAAAATTACATTGAAAGTAAAAACAAAGTCAAAAATATTTCATAATTTTGTTGTTGCTTTCTACAGAAATTCATACTGCGTTTTAAAATTTTCAACGCCTCAAGATATGCAGCGTTTGAAATTTAAGAATTTAACATGAATTTCTGTAGAAAGCAACAACAATATTATAAAATATTTTTGACTTTGTTTTTGCTTTCCATAAAAATTTTGGCGTTGCGTTGCGTTTTATACAATTAGGGTCTAAATAAAACCACTCATTCTCGCTCACAGAGTACTATCCAGAGCGGTCACTGCAGCGTTGTCAAATCTGCAGATTTATTTGCATTTTGCAGTTTTTCTAAGCATTGAGCAGTTTTAAAGCTTTTTGTTAAAAAAATAAGTTTTTTGTCAATTCTGCAGATTTTGTCAGTTTTTGCTTGAAAATTTTTTAATTGCAATTTTGTTATATTATATTTTATATCTTAAGCCATAATCTTGCCTAATTTGTTTAACACATACTCGTACGTAAGAGGCATGCTTTAAGAGCCAAACAAAAAACGCAAACGTCTTGGGAAACACGCACTTTCCGTTAACAAATAAAACTCCCAAATCTAATTAATCATTTTTCAATAAATTCTAATGAAATAATTTTAAATTTCTATGTTTCGTCGTTTCCTTCTTGACTCTGCAAAATTTTCACTTAAATTATTAAATTTAGCACTAGGTAGCGCAAACAGTTTGGAAAATATACAACATTTCGATTGATTGTTCTACAAACGTGAATTTGGCTTTTATTTTGAAAATTTAATTAGGTTCCTGTTAACATTTTGTGATTTTTGATGTTTCTTTTTTAATGTGCACTTGACAAATTGCAAGTCTAAGCCCGAACTAAAATAAATTTTGTAATAAATGAGGAAACAAAACAAATCGCAAGACTACATGTCATTGTGTACCCCTCTTAATTGCACATTCTTTCATCTAGCCTACAGAGTAACGATATTCGTTAATAATATAAGTATTATTGTATTTGTTTCTGTATTAAACGCAGGGCTGTGGAGTCGGAGTCTGAGTTGAAGAGTCGGAGTTGAGGTATTTGTACCGGAGTCGGAGTCGGAGTCGCAGTACCCAAAAAAACGCGCGACTCCGACTCCAAAATTTGTCGGCTTAAAAAATTAAAAAAAAAATTCCAATATTTTCCAATATAAAAATTCTTCGAAATTGGCGATGCAATATTTTGCAGATCAATATGAATAAGTAGATTTTAATTTATTTTATGAGAAATAGTTGATTCAAGTACTTTACTATTTACGTATATTTAGGTATATTTTTTATTCGTGCGGGAAAAAGTCTAAATTAAATTAGCAAAACTTATACTCAGTTATTGATCTAGTTGAAAAAGATGTGTGATTTTTTAAATAATTTACTCATGCTAAAAAATGTTATAAATGTTAATATCAGAATTTTTTAACCATCAACGCTGAAATATTTTCAACATTGTACAGAATAAGTGTTGCTATAGCGCATAAATACTAGTATGTATTAGAAAAATTGTGACGTAAAATTGTTTCTCTTTTGTGTAGAAACATCTTTATCGGCCTGCCTTTAATTCCTACCATAACACTCATGTTTTTCTTATGCACATTACGCGGGGATTCCCATAATTCGTTTAATAAAGATGTTTCTACACAAAAGAGAAATAATTTTACGTCTCATTCATTTCGCATCACGGTTAGAGTAGGAGTCGGAGTCGTGAGTCGGAGTCGGAGTCGCACTTAAAAAATTTCAGCGTTTGGAGTCGGAGTTAGTACTTTTTTCGGACGACTCCACAGCCCTGATTAAACGTATGTTAAAAAAAATTAAGTAAATTATATATTTTTATTTTGGCAATTTTTAAATGCAGTTTTTTTAGTTAAATTCAGTTTTTTTTTCTTAAGATGCAGTTATTTTAAAAAAAATTATGGCAACGCTGGCTCACTGTTGCTTCGAAAGCTGCCCTTTTTGTATTTCTCTATGTACCATCTGTTATGCCGCAATACAATGAACAATGAACATTTAGTTAAGATTTATATGTAAAACTGTTGTTAACATTAACTTTTAAGTTTACCACAACACGAGTAAATAATCACCCTTATTCCATTAAGCGTCATCAATACGAAACGATGTCGTTTCGTGTCGATGTATTTTTGGTATGCCGTACGCAAAGTTAACGTCTGCATCGATATAAATTGAATCCGATTTTGTCGTCAGTCTTATTGGTGTCGAAACAGTTTTATTTCTTTTTTATTTATCAATCATAACAATAATGTTGAATTAAAAAAATTGAAAAAAACAGCAACAAAGCTAAATTTTGCAAAAATTGCAAAAATTTGCAAAAATAGCAAAACTTCGTGAACATTTTAAATATTTCCAACAAGCCATACAATTTATTAAAAGTCGCTTAAACTATAAGGAACAGCAAAAATTCCATCAAAATAGCGGAAATTCGCGAATTTTAGCCATGTTTGCGATAGAAGCAATTTTCTCTGTAAGTTTTCAGATTCCTTACAGCTTTAACGATTTTTAATAAATATTAAACTTTTCTATTATGCCGCTATTAGCAAATTCTTGTGGATTTCCGCTAATTTAGATATGTTTATCGAATTTTTGCCATTTCTTATAGTTTAGGGACTTTTAATCAATTTTAAGGCTTGTTTGAAATATTAAAATTTTTGGCGAATCGCTTAGCTTTGTTGCTCTTTTCGGCAATCGTCGCCGTTATAAAGAAAACCTGTCCATTTATACGGGGCGAAAATTGTAAGGGTGAATTTTTCCGAATAAATCAATGAGAGCACAACATTTTTAAGAAACGAACATCAAATTTTATTTTTTTTTATTAAAAGCCGAAAACTAAATTATTAGAGATGTACCTTAAAAAACGATAAACAATCGACATCGTTACGTTGCTGTTTTAGAACACAGGTTTTGTATTGAATTGATGACGACGTAGATAAAAATTCATGTTGATAATAAATTGATGACGATGACGACGACGCTAAATGAAATAAGGGTGAATATTTAAGTAAGTAAATAACATTACAATAACCTTATTTTTTTTGCACAAAACAAAACGTTTGTTGAATTAATGCTTTTGTTAAACGTGATTTGTGTTTTGTTATTTTTGTTTTGATCATGCCACTTGTGCTAAGTGTAGCGGCCTGTATTTATACATTGCCACTTCTCTACCAAAGAAAAAAATGCTTTTTGTCTTTTTTTCGAAAGCTGCCTTCGCCACTGATTTGGGCGTTTTTCACACGTCACTTTTTTTAGCTCTGTATAGTACTCTGTGCTCTCGCTTGAGCTTTCACACAGAAAGGTGAGGTTACCGCCTCTTGATTGCATTTAATGTTGCCTTTCGTAATGTGTTTATATTTTTTTTTTATAAAAAGACGAAATCTGTCACGGCCCCAAGAGGTGTGCAGACCCCCATTTGGGAACCGTTGATTAAACGATTTTATATTCTTTTTGACGGATTGTTTAGAAGTTTTCTACTAATTAAGTATGATTTCCAATACAAATATTTTGGCAGCACTGCCTACATTGATCTCTATTCTCACTTTTAATACTGAAATAATTCTATGAATGAGTTTGCCGTTCTCTGATTTAGACTAAACATGATGATTAAAACTCTCTTTTGGAGAACTAATTACATGGGAGTTTAGAAATTTCTAGACATTTTTAGCTTTTTTTATAACGTATTTCCCCCTGCTAAAATATTCATAAGTTTAAATATTTGCTACAAATAATTAAAAATTAGTTTAGAGTAAATTTTAAGCCCCCACAAAAGTAGGCTACAAAATTATTATTTACAAAAAGCCTAGAAGTATGTTTTGTACAAACACTTAAGCAAAAATCCAGTTTTTATTGTAAAACATCTTTTGTTTTTTTATAACACGATTTCTTTTTAATTTTTTTTTTCTAAATTTTACCAAAAAACACACTTATGTCAAAAATATATATATTTATATAAAAAAAAAACAACACAATAATAATGACATTTATGCAAAAATATTTTGTGTACACTTGTGTTAGAAAGTGGCTGTTAAGTATGTGTATATCTAAAGGTAAACAAGAGTTTAAAGGTGTGTTAGGAAGAAACATATACACTAGAAAAAGGCAAGAAAACTTATGTTACCCACTTTACCAAGCAGAACTTTGTAACAAAGATGGCTTGAGGAAACTGTTACTAAGAGTACCTGCTTAATGATATCTATCCAGCCACCCACACAGATACAGTTTATTGGCAAGTTGAACAAAAATAAAAAAAACCAGAAAATACAGGCAGATACATACTTATAAACATTTGTGTATGTATGTGCATTCGAAAAGATAAACAGCAAAATGTATAAAATTATAAATAAATAATAAATTTTTCAAGAGACTTTTTGTACACATTTACACGATTTGTTTTACTGTGTATTTTTCAGGGTTCTTACATTTGGTAAAAGGAAGTCTTATGACTGGAAACCAAAGGCACTATAAGAATGTGTTCGTACAAGCGGATTGAATGGCCTTTGAAAAACATTCAATGTTTTCCTTTTAAGCACTGCCGGAACCAGGAAAAAGTGTCGTCGAAAGGCGTATCCGATAAGGAAGGTGTCCGTTAGGGGAGTTTACACTGTATATAGCTTTTTACAAACGAATGTAATATAATTTTGTTTTGTTTGTTTTAGTTCATTAGCAAATCTGAAAGCCAAATAATTTTTTTAGCCCAACTTTATAGGCCCCCAAAAAACCCTCGGAGGTAAGTCACCTAAAACAATTGGAGGTATACCCCCGAAATTCTAATTTTCAAGATCTTTGGTAACAATTTCTTTTTCCAAACCAGATTTTACTTAGAACTCCAAATAATTCAAAAAGTTTCTTATAAAGAGGATTTAGTCCTCAAGAATATTTGATCAGGTACGAGGACGTCCCAGGGTTATACCATTATTAAGCATTTTGCGGAAGTTAGAAGTTTTAAAAATTTTAGATAGAATTTTTAGTTTTAAAATTTTTTTGCTTAGATTTCTCAAATATATAATAATTAACAAATATAATGATTTAAAGAAATTCATTAAATTTGTTCTAGTAAAAGGACGTAAATATTAGGAGGGCTTTTGTTAAATTTTTTTCTTCCAAATCTTTTTTTTTTTAATTACTAAAGAAATTCCTCGTTTAGAGTTATCATTTCTTAAGTAAATGGGATTTAATAAAAGGAATAACAGGAAGGTATGTTCCTAAGCTACGGTCACACTTATTAAATATTTGACCAAATACTCATAGCCACTACTTTTGTTAATAGTAAGTGAAATGTAGCATGGTCTTAATATCACAAAATAAAACTAAATTTACTGCTAGACACAGCAAAAAACTGTTTCATGTATGATGTGAAACAGTCAAATATTTGACAAGTGTGACCGTACCTTAAGGCGTCTGGGGTTTTTCCAATATTAGAGCTTGTAAGAGGCGAAACAATTTGCAAATATTTTGGTTTTTTTTTTAAATTATTTCCTTAGATTTCACTAAAATAGAATAAAAACTAAAAAGTTCCTGACTAACTCGGGGTTTACACATGCAAGTGCAAGTTCGAAAAACTCAATACACTTACATATTTTTACTAACACCATCCCATTTTTCATACTTGCAGCTCAACTTGCAAGAGAGTTTGCTTGCAAGTAAATTTTTTACACTTCCAGGAAGTAAAATGACAAATAAAGAAACACTGTTACCGTGGATGCCTTTTACATCAATTTACTAGTAAAATAAAAATTATACTTAAGCTGATTTTCTGTGTATTTATAAAAAAAAAAAAAAAAAAAAAAAACAAAACCGGATCAAGACATCTTCATGGTATTTTTAAATATAAATTGCAAGCATTAAAAAATGTTTAATCAATATATTTTCTCCGGAATTTTATGATATCGGTAACTACGGCAATACTGGATTCACATATTTTAAAAAATAAACAAGTTTTTCATCAAAGTGGACCAAAAATAAGAGAAAGAAACAACTAAATAATTTATATTTAATATTACTAAATAAATTTCGTGACAACATTAACATGATAGTGTTTTTTAAACCCAAAAATAGAGCTTTTTTATAAGATGTTTTCGCTTCGAGAGCATTTGAAAAAATTAACCTGCAACTGACTGTGTAAACACTAAAGCTACTTGCAAGACTTTCGGCTATTTCTTCGATATTTTTGTTGATAATACATATACACTACTTGCAAGTAATTACTTGCATGTGTAAAGGCAGGGTAATAGTCTTCAGCTCTCGAGTAAATTTGATAAAATGTAAGGACGCCCTAAAAGTTATGCCCCTCCTAAAGGGGGTTTTATTAAATTGTCAATAAATCTGCCAATATAGCCAGATATTTATTAAGCATACACGATTCCAAACATAATTTGTAATATAATAAAAATTTTCCTTTAAAATGTTATGTTTAAAAATTTTCCTTTTCCCATTTTTTAGCTTTTCATCTCTTTTGCTCACTTACATTTCTTTTCCAACACAATATAAGTGCGTTTTGTATGCGTGTTCGAGGGAGAGAGGGCTGCTTAAAAATTATTGACTTTAATTCTTGTGTATTTCAGTTATTGTTGTTCATCTGACTAAGTGAGTGTGCGTTTTAGTTCTTATATTCTAATAAAAACTACAAAAAAAAAAAAAAAATATTTTACTTAAGGCTAAAAAAAGATAGAATAAGTACAATATGTTGTACTTAAAACAATAACAAAATCCATTTCGTATAAACTATACAACAAAATGCTTCCATGTAGTAGTTGTTTTGTCAATTTGCAATTTTTACAGCATACTCTTAGGGTGTTGTTGAGAAACAATATAAATACCACAATATTTTTGATATTTAGTTTTATGCTTAAATAAAAGGGGGTGTGTCCTTAGTCCAAAAGTTAGTCCTTTTTTTGTGGATTGGTTTTTTTGTTACAAAATTAAGTATAGATATTACTTCGAAAAATTTCCTTTTTAGTTTTAAATCAATAGAAATTTAGAATTAGAGTAATAAATATTGGATATGAGTGTCAATATTTAACCCGGAAGGTAAAAGAAAAATAGATGTTAGTACCTTTTTCTAAAAAAAGTTATAGTCCTTCCAACCGTGCACAGTTCGATGACATATAAATAGTGATAAGTATTAATGAAAACTTTAATTTAACCTTAAAGTTAGTTTGAATATAATTTGTGCTTGTAATCTATGTATAACAAAACTATTACAGCGCTTGCAATAGATCACAATTCCAACACAAACAGTCTAAAGAGCAAAATGTGAGAAATATTATTAGCGAGTTTTTACAATCTTACAAACCTATTTAACTCTATTTTAATAAAAAAAATGGTCTTTCGAACCCTACACAATTATGCCAAATACAGAAAAAAAATTTAACAAATGGTTTAAGTTAAGAAAATTTTGAAAATTTGTACTTAAAGTAGTCTGTGTTTTAGTACAAGGCAAACAAAAAATACTAGAAGGACCAACATGTTGGAGTTTGACCGTTTTATTCTTGTCCTAAAAGCTACTACTAAATAAAAGCGTATACTGAAGAATTTGAAGGGTGTTGGGCGACAGCATTTTCAAGCCTTAAGTCTCTTGTATTTTAGGCTAATGTATATGCAGCGAATACCACAAGGGCATAAAATTGGAATATCTTGAAAAGATCACGGCAACAAATGCCATAGGAACCAGTAACCCTTAAGACTTTATAAGCCAAGCCCCGTGGTTGATGAGGCCAATTTAAGAGTAACGTAGTAGTTGTGGTTTAAGCCCAAAATCGCTAGGAAAGAGATTTATAAAATATGTATATATTTAGGTTCTCTAGGGAAAGTGCAGCATGCTGCTGAATGTCTCTGTATAGTGTTGTCATTCACCAGAATCTGCTTTGAAGTGAATTTTTAATAGCTACAGCTCGCAAGTTTGGAGTAAAAGGAGTGCACGTTTGACATGGTTGTGTACTAGAATTGAGTATGTGAGATGCGAAACTCGTTCGTTATAAAATTAAAAAACCAGACGACAATTGATTCTCACGGTTCCGTTGATTTCCAGTAAGCGATGTATATTCTATTATAAATCTTATTGTAAAGGTATCCATAAAATCAAATTTCGACCAGAGTATTAAGCAGAAAAGGACTTCATTTGAAATACGATTTCTTTAATATATTAACATTTAAAGGAAATCTTTTCTAAAAACTTTACATAACAGATCTTTTAAATGGATTTGTTTTAAAAAGGTGAAAGAAATAAAAATTAGTAAAAAACCAGGTTCGTAGGACCTAAATATTAAAAAGCGTTTTTTAATGTTTTAATATAAGTATTTAGAAAAATGTCATATCAACAAAGATTTGAAAATATAAATAGTAAGAAATTTGTTTTTTTTTTGTGTAAGACATTATTGCCAAAAGTTTCCTAAAAAATGGTATTTCAATTAAAATTTAAAATTGTGAAATATTTTTTTTTAATAGAAATATTTATTAAATACATAAATTTGTTAAAAAAAAAACAAAATTAATAATAAAAAGCAATCATAAAAATATTTAGAACTGCCTTAATTATTACATTTGTTTTGATGTCGTGAACATTATTAATACCAAAAAAAAATAATTATTATTATTTTGTGGCTCAATTAAATAAAATTGTTATTTTTCTAAACTACAGTTCATACATGTGTTTTCATACATGTTTAAAGGATACACACAACCATATTAAAAACTTATTAAAAACTTATTAAAAACTTATTTCAATTGCAGGAAAAATATTTTAATTTAAAAATTATTTTATTGAAAAATAGATTAAATTGATTTTAAAAATGCATTCAAATTTTATCTATTCGTTTAATAGACACATATTTAGAATATGAATGTCATTTTTTGGGCTTTTAATATTTTTAAAATTTTTATTTTTGCTTTTATTGTAACACAAAAAATAAAAAAAAGTGCTGGTCTAAACTAAAAACTAGAAAATAATACATATTTATTGAAAAGTTGTAAAAGTTTATAATTGAAATTTAATAAAAGAGCAATTTGTTATAGATTTCGACATACGACAGAAAATATATGGTTTTCATTTTTCTATAAAGATTTAGGGGTGATTTGCTTTTTCTACAGATAGGGAAATTAAAATAGCAGTTATTCTTATGTCGTCCTTATCGCCCACTAAAGCAAAGGACCACAAAAAGAAAAAAAAAAAACATTTTTAAAGAGAAATAATTAAGAGTATAGGGAACATTTTCTTTATACATTTAATAAATAAGTTTTTGACTTTGAGGAAATCTAAATTTTAAAGTTGTTAGATGATCCTTCGAAGCAAATTCTGCTGTTTTGAATTATGATGTAAATATTTCTCATTCAATGTAAAACAAGATAGGAACATTAATATATATATATATATATATAACATTTATAATAGTATTAAGGTGCATTAATTTCTGAACTTATAAATTGGGCCTTCGAATCAAAAAGTATTTTTTTATATGCATATCTAGTTTTTTTGTTATGCAGTTTCTGTAACAGTTTTACAAGTTTTCACTCTTTGTCCCCGAAGACGGTAAGGAAAACTTTCCATGAAACTTGCTTTGGATTTATCAACTTTAAATCGATTAATTTAGAGTCTTAAGGTTAAAGATATAAAGCTTCTCTTTTCAATATTGAAGAACCAGAAAATTGAAAATCTCAATCTGCATATAAAGAAAATGTTTTTTCGCTGGCAATAAGTCCTTCAATTTCGAAGGAATTTTTTTGGTATGCAATTTTGCAGTGGTGGCAACCAATAAATTTAGAGTCTAAATGTTCAAGATATAAAGCTACTTTTTTCATTATTGAATAACCAGAAAATTGGAAACAATTTTGAACGGAAAATATTATTGGTAATAAGTCCTACAAGTTCGTAGGACTATTTTTGCACCACATGTCTTAAGTATTGTAGTACACTAAGATATCGCTAAAAAGTTATAAGTTATAGTTAACAAGTTAAAGATATTTCGATTTTTTCTTCTTAAATATTTAATCTTCTTAAAAGTTCCAAAAGAAAATTGTACATTTTAACAATACATGATTCGGTGGGTTCGTAGGACTATTTTTGCAACGAAGGTTTTGGATATTGCATTTTACTAAAATTTATAAAAAAAAACTTGCCTAATGAATGTCAATTAAAACGCAACTATGGCAGCCTCCTCAAACTTATATATGCAACGTCAAAGCAGTGTTGACATAAGGCAAATATACTTTACAACACTGCAAATCAAAGGCATTGTAATTTCAAACTTTGCAGAAGCATTGAAAATTTAAATAGTGCGATAGTTTAGGAATGACTCTCTTTGTCAAAGTTTGCACAGTTGCGTTTGGGAATATGTGACATTGTTGATCTGCAAAGAAGCATGGGTTTAGGAAGGCAACCTATTACTTGCCGTTTTTCGCATTATGGAAGAGTTCGAACCGTGTGCTTGTACATTTTTCTCTTGTTGACATTTTACAGACCCAACTATTCAGCATATGTTTTAAAACACATCTAAATACATGTTACCGCTACATCGCCACTGACCAAAGTCTTATCTGGTGTCACAGTAACTAAAAATTTTAGGTTCTCGGCTGGTTGTTAGTGAATCCACTGCGGGGATTACGGGGTATTACACTGATGTTACGATTAAAATTTTATTTATAAAAACGTCACAAGTTTCTGTTTAGAAATAATGCTTTTAATTGATAGGCAGTTAAAGATGCAAAATTGCGAATAAATTCTAACAGCGATTTGACAAGCAGGGCTATATCAACAAAAAATATATGTTTTGTGTGCGTTATGTGTGCGACAAAAGCTTTGGTCCGTACTTTTTTTAGATGGTAATAGAAATTAACATCTTTTATTTGCGTCTCCTATTTGCCACCATCTTTAACATTAGCATCATTTGCAATGAGAAGTTTTGCTATTTCTATATATCTTTCTCTCAAAGCGAAGCATAGATAATTGGATGGATTTTTAATAACAAAATCTTTATTTTTTACGACTTGGTAAATTACACGTTTTGCAAACTCATTCTTCTTCGCCCATCAAGATCCTGTGTAAAGTCTTTGCTTTATGTGAACAATTCCGAATCTCCGGCAACTTGTTGTGATATTATTAATGATACTAATCCTTTCAAATCTGTTTTATATTTAATTCGTAAATGGCGGTGAGTGTTAAACGGCAAAGAATTCTGAAGAGAAAGTGTGGTTACTATCGCAACATGTGAAATCAACCTCTCCGTGGGGGTTCAATCCCAGCTCCAGTCATTTCTCTCCTTTTTTTAATAAAAATTAAATTTAATTTGATGAACTTAAGCCTGATTAAAACAACAATTTGGATAAAAAATTTCAATATAAATATGTATATTGCTCACTTTAGACGACATATTGAACAGAAAATGGTTCTTCGAACCGCATATTTACATTAGTCGTCCTACATTGATTGTGTTTCCGTTAATTAATCTTAAATATAGGGACGAAAATAATAACGGTTCTTCGAAGCCAAAGTCAATTCTAACGTTCGCTGCTATTTAATTATCCATAACTGTGCTCCGAAAGATTTATTTTGCAACTACTTTAATATAAAAATTTAATAACTCATTTTCATATAAAAAAAATTCGTATTCTTTGCAACAACATTCCTTACAGTTGCAAACTAAATTAAAAACTAGATTCTCCAGGCAGGAAAAATTTGGATAGTAGTTAGAAAAGAAAAAAAAAAAAACACTGAAAACTAATTAATAACTAAATGTGAAAATGTCTATATTTCAGTTTTTATTTCTAGAAAATATGCAAAATAATTTGGAAATTTATGGTGAGAAAGAAAAACAAGAGACAACACAAAACAAAATTGTTATTTAGAATTGTTTCACAACACTCACTAGGCTGACATTTTGTTGCTGCTGCAACAACTGCTGCTGTTGTTGTGCTGATTTGCACTGTAGATGGTGGTGTTGTTGTTGTTGGTGTTGCTGTTGGTGGGAGTTGTTCGTGTGATGATGCTGTTGCTGATGACTGTGATGGTGATTGTTGTGAAGATGGAAATGATTTGGATTTTGTTGCAGGCTTTGTTGTCTTTGCTTTGCATCAATTAGTAAGCTGCCCCCACCGCCAACACCACTGGAACTAATAACAGAACCGTTTGTTAAATTATGTGTTGTTACTGTTGCCAGATTTAAGCCATTCAAGGAGGCAGCTGTTGGGGATGTGACTAACTGTTGTTGTTGCTGTTGTTGTTGTACCTGTTGTTGGGAATTTAAACCTAATACTGTTGTTACAGTTGCTGAAACTGGTGTTGCTGTTGTTGTTGCCACACCACCAACATTTCCAGCAATACCTGCTGCTGTTTGCGGATTTGTTGTTAAATTGTTATTGCAAATACTGCCACTGTTGCCACCATTCACGTATTGCAAAGCATTGTGTGATGTTGCCAGATTATTCTATGACAAAAGTTTGCGGAGTAGAGATTATTCTTTATGGGTTTAAATTTAAATGTTTGCTAATACATTTTTTTTGAAACATAAAAATGTGTGTTTGTTTTTCTATATAATTTGTATGTTTTACAAACCAACACCAACATTATTTTCATAAATAATTTTATTAATTAAATTTTTTAAATGCAGTTTGTTTTTTATATTAATATAAATATTAAAAAATTACTAAAAGAATTTTAATTTCTTTATACATTTTTTTCTTAAAACACTTGCCACATGCCACTGATTGTTTTTGTAACTAAATGTTAATATATTTGTTTTTATTAGCTATTTTAGGTTTAAAAATTCATTTATTTATAAATATTTTTAGCATTTTACCATTATTTTTTTTTTAAAGAGACTCATTCATTATTGTTACATACAAAGAAAGAATGAAAAATTATATAAACGACATTTTCAAGTTCTAAATGAAAATAATTATAATTAAATAGTTTTTCTGAAGTTGTTCTAGTATTAAGTTTTTTTTTTTAATAAATGAAAGGAGTTACACTTAGACATGCTCAACCTCAACCAGGTGTTTAATAACTTAATTTATCTGTAAAAAAAGCTCTATATTTTAAATAGAAATTATGATGATGCTAAATTGTTTTTTAATGGTTTAAAATTCATAAATGCAGCCTTAATTAAGAACACTTAAAATGCATTCAAATCATTGTTAAGAATAAAAAAAAACTAAAATATACACATTTTATTTGCTGAAGAGTCTAAAGGGGTGGGGATTCACTTAAACTTTAATTAAAGGAAAAAAAAATTGCAAAATTAACTTAATAAAAATAGTAAATTCTCTAAATTTCATTTTTTTACTGTTCAGGATTACATATACACCCAATAACAAATAACTATATATCTACTGGTAAAACAAGTAAGAAAGCTCAACCATTCGATACCCTACACTACAGGATATAAACAGGCCTGTTCTGAAATTCAATTTAATTCAATTCACGTGATTTCAAATCACATGTGCCCTCGAAAATCACATGTGTAATATTTTGGTATTCCGTTTTTGTGTTTTCGGTGTGATAATTAATTGCCGAAAACAAACCGAGAAACACAAAAACGGTATGATTTTCAGAGCACCACAAAATCACACGTGTGATTTTAAAAGCATGTGATTTGAAAGCACGTGATTTTCAGAACAGGACCGAAAGACACATTTTCGAAATTGTACTCTATTTTGGACCGATGGCCAATTATGAATCTTCGGGAACAAGCCAGATATGATTGAAACTTTGGAAGACAAAATTACTCGTGTTATTCGCGAGATACCAGTAGCTATGCTCGAACGAGTAGCCCAAAATTGGACCTTCCGAATGGACCACCTCCGACGTATTCATGGTCAACAGTTACATGCTATGATTTTCAAAGAGTAAATACCACAAATTGTTCATTTAACCGATAATCAAAATTTTAAGTTCACTTTCAAATCAATATGTTTTATTTTACATTATACATTAAACCTCACGATGAATCACCCGATACATATAAATTAATAAATTAATATAAATTAATAATAATTTTCTCTTCTCTGATCTATATCGAAAGAAAATTTATAGAAAAATGGATATGTAACAACTAGTGATTTTAATTAATGTAGTAATTGACAACACTTTTCTAAACAGGGGATGTCGATTAATTACTTGATTTAGGATTTTGAAAGTGCGATAGAAAGTTTTTGTTTTTTGAAGAATTCCTCTTAGTAGAACTAAAGAAGATTCTAAATCTAAAAATACCAACGAAAACAAGAGACCCGCACTAAAATTCTGTAACTTTTTAACGACAAAAATTTGTCGTTAAGTAGTCAAAATTCGTTAGTTAACGATAAAAGTCGTTAAGAACTATTCTGTAGTGACATTTTTAAAAATTTTTGCCGGTAAAGCTGCATTTACACGGCATGTTTTTTACATCTGACTTGTCAGCTTTTCAAGTCACGTGCAATTGTGTATGTCTGTTAAAATTGCTGTTTTACATAAGATTTATAATATTTGGTCACACACGTACATGTAATTTGCTTCTGACATTGTCTCTGTTTTTTTTTCGCATAGTTATTGCAGAAACCAAAGTAGTTCTCCGTTTCAAAATATCGTGCCGCCGCCACAAAAATTTTTATTTGTGCCGTAAAAGAGTTCAGTCATCTGAAAATTTTTCTTTAAATTCAAAGGAACCAATTTGGAATATTATGATGAAACATAATTTCTATCCAATGGTGAAATTATCATACATATATCGGTATTGTAAAATATTAACTTCAGGCGGCTAATAATTCCGTCAATAGTGCACCGCCGCTGCCGGTTTCTTCCGGCATAGATTTCTGACACAGCTCAGATGGTTTATCAGAAGAAAGTAGAGCATGCTCTAATTGAAATTTGGTCAGATGCAATGTTTTAAAGGCAACACACGACATCTATTTATTTTACAGTGGGAAATTTGACAAGTCAGATGTACAAAATATGTCGTCTACGGGCACCTTAAATAATATCGGTAGCTAATGACATAAAAAAGTTGTTGTTAAAAAATAACGATAATAAACTGTTAACTGTTTAAAAATATATAGTAAAGAAGCCAATTTTTAATACAAAAACGTAAGAAAGTATAATCAACCATACACCATAATATTTGGCACTCATGGGCGATGATGTTTCCGCCAAAACGAGTATGTTGTGAGGTTAAGATTCACTTACGAGATTTTTGTGCCAAATATTATCTAAATATCTACTTCTATTACTATGATTACTACTGTGAGATAACATTGAAGCTATTATAAAGGTTAATTATAATAAGCTATCTTCGGGAGTCTCATACAAATTAGAGCTGTGGCCAAATATGGACCGATTCTAAGAAAATTTGTTCTGCTGATTTATGTTGCCAAAAAATATTTTTGGACCTAGTTCAACCTAAATACCTATAAAACTAGATGGTTAATATGCACAAAAACTCTATTCCGGAAAGGAGTTTGCTTGTGGGCTATGTAAATTTAAGAAGTTGCGACATTGTGATCATAAACACACATGTGTAAAATTCGATCAAATTATCTCCAAAACTGTGACCTGTGCTTTGCGCACAAGGTTTACCGGATGGAAGAATGAACCTTGATTGATCGATTCTGAGTCAATCGGTAAACTAAAAGGTTACATATATTTGCACAAACACATAATTTCCTCTCCACATACAGTAGTGTGGGTATAAAATGTCATAGCAAAATGTTGTGCTAGAGTGGCGCGGACACCTTTAAATTTTTCCCTAAGTATAAAAAATTGAAACATACGAGGGTGGATCAATAAGTCATGACTTTTCGAACTTCTCTCGTAGTCATATGAAATGCAACACTGCTCCCATCAAGTACCACCTGTTAATAGACTACTGTCGAAAAAATTCACTATATGGTGTTGGCCAGTCGAAGAGTAATAGTGCGTGAGATTGTTGATGCCATAGGCATTTCATATGGCAGTGAGGATTTTAAATGATTAGCTGGGTTTAAGAAAGCAAGACCTTCGAAAGGGAAAAACAATAAACGGCGAATATTATGCCAACTTATTGCACCGATTTAACGAGTATCTAAAAAAACGACCCCATATGGCCAAGAAAAAAGTTCTTTTTTGGTCAAACAAATGCCTATTTTATGGACCTCGAAAAATCCTATTTTTTTTGGAAGGGATACACAAATTAGACAAACTTTGGACTAAGTGTATTGAGCTAAAAGGGGATTATGTTGGAAAAAAAATTTGTTAAGAAATATAATTAATGTTTACTCGATTTCATCTAAACGAAAATATTTGTTTTTTAGAATATAGAATAACAAATTCGTTAAAGTTACCGAAATTTATCGTTACTTAACGATATCGGTAGTTAAATTCAAAAAGTTACAGAATTGCGGTACCGATGTAACAAGAAATAGTCAGATTTGTAGATAAAAACCCTATTTTTTGTTAAACTAATTTAACTAATACAATTTCTAGATGATGAAAAACTTGAAGATACAAGTTTAAAAAAACTATCGAACGATGGATAAAATTAGAAGCAGGAAATAGTTTAAAAAAATCTAGATCAGGGTTTAGGAAACTGCAGTCGAAACCAAAAACTGTCGAACAACAAATGAAAAATTGTGTACAACCTTTCTCTTTTTGAGTTGGTTCGACAGCGACTGTTTACATTTAATGAATCAGAAGTAAAAGCAACAATTTTTCTTGGCCAATGACAAATGAAGAAGTGAACTAAATGGCAGTTTTTCAACTTTGACTGCAGTTTCTTAAACGTTGATCGAGGTTATTTAAAAAATACAGGTGAAAATTTTTGAAAGTTCCGAAAAGCTGATAACGATTCAAACCCTTTGGATGCAGGTTCATGTAAATCAATAAAATAAAAAATTAAAGCTCGAGATTTTTGTTTTTATATTTTTATTTTGTTCCCAATATTTCGGCTCGCATCGCCAACCAACTCCAGGGGTATGTAAACAATAAAAAAGACAATGGCTCACAATCCAAGTCAAAAATAAAGTCAACGTTTTCTAAAGTATACTTTAGAACAATGGTGTTCACATGCATTTAAAGCCGGTTTTTGTTTTAAGTATGCATTATTTTAACTATGAGTATGGGCCAATAACTTCGCAAAAAATCCTTGTGTTTCTTCCTATTGGAACTTCCTTAAATAGTCCTTAACAAAAATAACACAAATGTTAAAATTAGTTTAACGAAAACAAAAACAAGCAAATGAACTCACTATTTGTACCAAAAACTTCTGTACGCTTATCTAGTTCAAAAATGTAACAAGCAGGGTACCCGGCGGGTAAACCGAATTTTCTTCAATAATATGTTTTTGCAATCGATATAAAAATATTTATTTATTTAAAAAAAACTAAACTAAATTTTGCGTTTTAAGGTAAGTTTAAGCAGAATATTCCATCTTAATTATTTTTAAACTAAGAGCTAACCTTAATAAATGGTTTGCAACACAGGATTCATTGTAATCAAATTAGTTTCGCTCGTCGGGTACTCCACTTATTTCAAAAAAAATTTCCACTTCAAACACAATGTTATTAGTGTTGGGCATATAGGGAAAACAAGTGTTGACACGTGTTTCTGTTTCAAATCAGTATCTCAGTGTTATCAAATTGTAAGTGTTTAATAAAGGAAACGTAGTTTTGATACATTTTTAACAAATTCAAACACTAAGACAAACAGCTTTGTTTAAGGAAAATTGTTAACAAATTTAAAAATAATAACTCATTTTTTGATGGCGCCTTTAAAAATCTTTACAAAACGTATTTTTTCTTGATTCTTGACAAGCATTGGAATATTTGGGAACTCAAGAAAAATAAACACCGTCTGACAAGACTATCCGTAGGACACACAAAATATTACATTGTTTCCAGAATAATATGGTCAGATTATATTTTATGCCTTGTCATTTAAAATGAAATAAAGAGTAGCCTTCTAAAGGGTATTTCGAATTTTGATTAAAAAGCCATTCCTGGCTACCAAAAGTTAGACGAACGAGATATTCACATAACGAATAGTCGCAGAGGTCAACTCAATCGAACGTGGAATGAACAAATCTCGCCCTGGACGAACCATCTTTTTGATCACTGTTAACCTCTACGTTAGGCAAGTATATTATTCATTTATTCAGTCTGTTATGTCAAATAATCGTGGGAGGATATATCGTTTATTAGCATAGAGAAATGATAAAATTGTTTTATCAAAAGCATTTGGAAAAACCGGCTTGAGCGATGATGCCAATTTCTGCATGAATTTCTTCAACAAACAATATTTACGAATTTGGGACGAAATCAAAACACATGAGAGCCATAAGCGTTCAACGCATACCGAAAGTCACTGTTTGGTGTGAATTTTGGACTGGTGGATTCATCGGCCTATATTTCTTCGTGAACGACGTTGCAAGGCCATTGCTGCCAACGGCAAGCGCCAAAGTTAGATTTCTATCACCTCCTTTTGAACTGAATTGGATGATATTGATATGGACAGCAACGACATGTGGGCTCAACAGGGCACAGCTATGGCCACAGTGAACATTCTGCCCAAGCATTCCAGGACATACACATTGCACATGGATGTAATACGAACTGGCCACAGAGATGTGATTTACCCTGTTATACTTTTTCTTTTGGGGTGTTCCTTAGTCGCAGGTCTATGCGATAAGGCCATATAATAAGCCCCAAAGAGCATACAACCCATGCCATCGGTTGAGCCTGATTTATGCTCCAGTCATGAAAATCGGACGTTTCAAGGGCGCGAATTCCAAAAAACCCACGGTGAATATTTGCACATTGTTATATATAATAACCAGTGATGCTTACTCTGGCGACACTAAGCGCCTGAAGAAAAACGGGTTAAAAAGGGCTGACTTGAAAACAGGACATTTTTTGTACATACATTTCCATGCCATCTTTTTACATATATATAAAAGTTAGGAAGAACATCTAAATCAATTAAAACAGATAATCATTCATTCAAAAGCAAATTTTGATCTACCAAGGTGAAATACCATTTGTTTTTAAGATTGATGTGTGACTATTGACGTCATCCGGCTTCAATGGCCGTGTGAGTAAAAACGGCAAATCCCACTGAAGGGATTGTGTGGTTACAATCGAAACTAGTCTGGGCAACCTATCCGTAAAAGCCTGGGTTCAAATCTCAGCGCAGTCAAGAATGAAAAATTATCAATAAAAATTTTTTAGTTAATTTCATGTTGTAAAATTCCTGTCTTCATAAAAATAGTTTAATGAAAATTAAATTCAATGAAATATAAATATTTTATATATTAAACATCAACAATTTTAAGCAAAACTTTTTATTAAAAACATAGAATTGCGTATGGAATCGTTTTAAATTCAATTCAATTTAGACCAAATAAATTTTTAAGCATAACTCGGCAGGTACTTCGAAGCTTGAACAAAAACTATCATCTCGTTTAATACTTTCCACCAAAGTATAAAAAAAAATTTCCGAATTCAATTGTAAAAATGGAAAAAAAACGGGGGAATTTTAATGCATAATTGGGCTGAATATTTAATATGAATTTGGCTCTTTCATGTACATAAAAAAGGGCTTAATTTAACCCGAAAAGGATTAAGTTGGCATTATTGATAATATCATCGCTAGGCCTTGCAAACGTATAAGAAATTTCAATATCACTCATATACCAATACATTAGACTGTAGCTCCAAAAAAAAAAAAAAAAAAATTGCTCCTAGGCCCGCCCCTTTTATAAATTATTTTCGCAAGGCGGTTTAAAACTTTTTTGCCGAACTTTTTTGGCGTCGGCTTTTACATTTTTCGTAATAACTTTGGCATTTACAGTCGGATCTTAAAGTATGATATATCAACGGGTTTGTTTCAAGAAGACCACTGCTTCCTGTATAACTGTACAAACAGAGATCTGTGGAATAAGTATTAGAACGGCATACTTCAAAACGTTCGGCAAAAAAAAAAAAAAAACTCTCGAAGCCTTACAAAAATATTTTTTACATTAGGGTGTATACGGTGCAATTTTTTTTTGCTTGTAATGTGGTATGCTCTAATGTACACACTTTGTTTAATATATTTACTTTTTAAGATAGGAAGATCTTAATAAGAGACCCTTTATTTTAAAGACCAGTACCCATGTTCTGTAACTTTGGTGGAAACTTCTCGCATCGAAAATATGTGAAAAAAATATTCCATCGTTTCCCGAAAAGTGAGGAAAAAAGTGTGTCTGTAACTAATGTCGAAAACTATCAAAAGATATTACGTCGTTACGTTATAAATGTCATAAAACTCCACTCGAAGCCGATGTCAACTTTCAGACGTTGAGAACGCCAGTAACACATATCGGTGACGGCGGCCAAAATTATTTAAATTGAAAAATTTTAAATGACGGCGGCGAAAATACAACCGTCGGCTATAGCAAATAATGTAGAGTGCAACTTTAATTTTAATTGTTTGAAAAATAGCTTTGAAAACATTCGTATATTTTTCAAAAATGTTAAAGGCAAAATAATTAAACAATGAAAAAATCTGTCAAAAACTTATCTCTTCCGTGTTATTATTCATTGCATTTTGCATATTTAATATACTTCTTAGTGGTAATATTTTTTCTCACCCAGTTTTTATGCGTGAGTTTATTTGACAGTTCAAAGCGGGAACCTTCTAACAAAAGTTTTACAGATACAATTTTTCTGTAAATTGGCGAGTAATTTCCTTACGTGGTAGCTATTACTCGCTAAAAATGTTACAGACGCAGTTAAGTGAGAAAACCAGTTGTTTGTTTCAATTTTTGACATTTTTGTTTCATTTCTCGCATTTCAATCGAAAAGTTTCCCGCAGCGGGAGTTACAGAACATGGTCACAGATTAAATATTACCCTTCTAATCCTTTCTATTAATTCAAAATATTTTAAAATAAATATTTAATTTATATACATTCTTAATTGACAACTAACCAAATTGATTAGACAATATCTGTTTACATTCATTAAAATTTTAAAATATTAAAAAATATTAATTTTTTTTTTTACAAAGTTAATAAATATTTTATACAAACAATTATTGTTTTAAATAATACACATACACACCTAAATAAACAAAACTAAAATAATCATTAAAATGCTTAAATATAGATTATGCATAGGCATCGCTTGTATTTCAGAAATATGAGTGTTAAATTGAATTCAAATACAACAACAAAATATCTCTTATGTTTTCCGGCATTCACTCTCAACAGATAAAAATTCTAATTTTCTACAAAGTAGAGTTTTTTTCCCATTAAACTAATTTTATGTATAAAAACAACAGCTACCGTGTTATGTAAGTATGTTTAGAAAAATATTTAACATAATTATTTATAAATTATGTACGTATTTTAGTTGCAAATAATTTTTTCCAATATGTTGCCAGAGTTTCAAAACAAATTTATCCCTTTGAAAAAAAAAAAACGACATCATGCAGAGAGTTTATGAATTGATAAATAATTTAAAAAATTTCATTTAACAATTTTGTTTTTATTTAATTTCGTAATACATAAATACATACAGCAATAACAATTGTTTGTTTTCTTTTCACACCAACACATGTGTAAATGCTTAAAAGTGTTCATGGGAGTGTGTGTGAGTGAGTGAGAAAGAAAGAGGGAGAGGGGTTAATGGAGAGATCTATTATGGTTGAGATTTTATTATAATTACAGTGAAAAACAAGGATTTGTTAGAATAAAATATTTTCGGATTTTAATTGCTGGGGTTTAGAGTTTCACCTAAAATAAAAGTTATATTTAATTTAAAATAAATTGATTTTTATTTTTCAAAATAGAAAATAATTTTTAATTAAATAAAAACAAAAACTAATATTAAGGGCCTGGCCCACTATGTCGACAAGAACATTTCTTTCTTATATTTATATTGAAAACAAAAACAAATTTAAATTTGTTATTATTGTTTTCAATATAAAAATGCGAAAGAAATGTTCTTGTCGATATTGTGGGCCTGGCAGTAAAAAAAAAACTTGAATTTCTATCAATTTATCTATTTTAATTTTAAAACCTTAAAAACGTAAAAAATTCCTCCAACAAACCAAATATTTATAACGAAAAGTTTTACACCCTTTGAAACTAAAACTTTAAACAGAACCACCAAATTCCAAATTGAAGGAAGTAAATATATTTTGGAATAATTTAATAAACCCTTTTAGTCATTCAAAAATAGCACACCATACAAAATAATTTAAAACTTTTGTTTCGAAAGGGTGTTTTTTTTAGACTTATAAAACTTTCGCTAGGGAAAACTGCAAAACTGGCTGTCATACTGATGAAGTGGGTTTGGCATTTTTTTCAGATTACTTTGGAAAACCACTATCCAAAGACCCACACCAGAGCAACGTTAGCAAATCGTAAAAATGTATTTCCAAAATTCGCGCTCTGTTCGAAAAACTTATAGAGAAAATCGTCAAATGCGCATAATCGTCCATCTGAGCAGCTTATTCGCCGTACTATGGATCGATTGATGACCACATTTACTCTTTTGGATAATATTCATCCAAATCGAGCCCGTAACGTACAGAGAAGCCATCGCCACTAGACCATCAATTCCGTCGTGTGCTCAGTAAATGAAAGTTGACCAGATTTTTTATCGTCAAATCATCTTCAGAGATGAGAATTCCGAAACCGGATGGCAAACGCTACGGGCAAAAGATTCGTGATTTTGTTGGGGTACGTCAAATATCTGGTCTATGCTGATAAACCAGCAACGACTAATCATTTAGAAGCCAACATTTGACGCACTACTGACGAAATAAGACCGAATATTCTCGAAAAATGGGTGCGAAATTGGACCGACAGGATGGCGTTCATAAAGCGCAGTAGTGAAGGCCATAAATCAGATATTATTTGTACGATTTTGATCATTCCATTGAATCTGTTGTATTTTATTATTAAAAAAGCTCTATGCCTCTTAAAAAGACACCTCTTATAACTTAAAAATGGGGGATTCACAAGAGATTGCATATTTCTTACACATGGTTAGTGTCTTGGATAAATTAACTTAACATTTTGAAAGTCAACATCTGTCATTTGTTCTCAGATCAAAGTTTTTTTTATTCTTGTCTAATTTAAGCTAAATAAGCATAATTTGCGGAAAGTTTAGCTTTATTTCATCAATTAAAAACAAAAGGAACAGATAAAGCGTATCATTGCTTAATGAAACTGATCCTGAATATGTTCTATCGATTTCAATTTGCGAAAGATGGTTTAAGCGGTTCAGAGGTGGGGTTGATTTTTTAAGGGAAAATTAATACTTCCTAAGACAGCTAAAAAAAGGTTCAAAATAATGAATGACTCAGATCCATCAAGATTATTGTAAATTAAAAACGAAATTGCAAAAGAATTGGGAATCAATCAAGCAGCAATTTGAAAACGTTTGTAGGCAGCACCATTTAAGAAAGAAAATGTTACCGCACGTTCTGCATGTCGAAATGCTGATTCAACGCCGAGGTCGGTCCCAAGCCTGCATTTTAGAGGGGGTTGCAAAGTGAGAATTCATTCGGGCCAGTCTCCAGATCTTATCTATGATTTAAGAATACCAGTGCTTGACTAGAAAATGGTGGAGGGTCATGACCACCACTTTGATACGCGCTCTTTAAACGCAAAAGTGCAAGAAATTGTATGTAAAGCCTGATCAACCAGCTGGATCAACGCCAAAGAAACAAATTGGTTTAATAAGTATCACAAATATCACCATAATGGCACTAAAATAGAATCTCCAAGGTTCTAGAAAACACCAAGCAACACATGGAGACCTTCGTTTAAAAACGAACACCAGGAATATGGGTTTAAGCTGGACGAAGCTGCAGCTGAAGCTAAAACAGAGTTCGATGGAGAAATCACGTTGAAGCTTTATGCTCCTTTGAGGAGTAAAGAAGGACAAAGCGGAAGAGAAAGAGAGAGAAAAAGTATAATTGCTTAATTTAAACACTGCTCTGACAATGCATACAGACTTTGAGGAAGGTAGCCATACCTTTTGGTAATAAACAACATAAAACTAAACGAAATATTGATTAGTATTACTATTATTAGTATAAAAAAGCACTTCTAAAAATTTCCCCAACAGAGTAGCATACCATAAAAAGGAACTAAAAACTGAAGACATTTACAAAAATAAAGGAAACAATATGATTTTTAACCTTAAATTGCAATAAACCAGATTTTACTAAATTAACTTTGCTTCAAGAAAAACAGTACCACACCGTTTGGATAGACACTCAATAATGAGCAGTTAATAAATAATACTTGTGGCGGCGTTGTGTAGTGGTTAGTGTGATTGTCTACAAAACCAAGCACCCCAGATTCGATCCCTGGTACAGACCAAAAAATTTCCATTATGGTTTTCGAGGTTTAAAAAATTCAATAGTTTAAATCAAACAATCTATCCAAGAAGCCCCCTGACCCACACCGCCTAAAAAAGAGGATAACATAATGGCAATGGTCAGACAGCCGCCACCCCTTGGAAAAAGGTAGGAATCGAAGATTAGCAAAGTTCGCCACCACTGCTTCAAATACACGCAGGACGTTGTTTCTAGGTAACGACAGATGGCAACCCCATTATCCTAGCACTTGCCACAACACAATCACCTACTTAGCGATTAACGAAACTGTTACATGGCAAAAAAACAATAGATTGATGGATACTCCAAGAACTAGGACAGTGCAATATTAGGCCTGGTTCACACTCTTCAAGTTTTCGCCATCAAGTATTGAGCATTTAGAAGAGAAGGTAAAAGAGGATGCAATTTCTTTTCATCTCTCTCCTAAAACTCAAGACATAACGACAATTTTACCTGCTACAGCAGAAAAATTATCTAATAAGCTTGAACAGCAAGCGATCAATGAAACTGATACAAGGCAAAAAACAGTGCTGAATGGACCCATACTCCAAGAAAAACGACAGTGAAATCTTACATTTTCGAAATAACGGTATATCTTGAAAACCAGAGCAAACCCAAAAAAACGGTTAGCATCACTGGATTCAGCGTGCCCGAATTAGCTTAACACGCCAGGTCCCCAGCTTGTCTAAAAAAAGTACCAATTTCTAGCACAGTGTTATTGAAGGAATAAAAAAAAAGAGTACACCCTACGATAGATAATACAAAAACAAAAAAAAAATAATATTTATATGATTTCAAACTCCAGATTATTCTAAACGAACTATGTTTCAAAAAAATCTGACCCACTAAATAGCACACCCTACGACAAAAGCCAATAATGTGCAGCTAATAAAGAAATCCAATTTTTGTTTTTTCAAACCTTAAATCTAAAGCTAAATATTGGTCAAATAAGTAGCACACCTAAAATTTCAACAACTACAATATACAGGCATGTCATGAATTCCGTTCGGAATGGAAATGATTCCGTAGTTACCATTCCGTTCGGAATGGTTTTAGCTTCTATAGATTCCGTTCGGATTCATTAAAACTCAAAAAAATATGAAACCACGTTTTGTGTATTAAATATGGCAAGAAAGAATTAAAGTATAAATAGACAAATTCCGTTTATTTTTCTTTTTTTTGGAAAGCATTTAGAAAAATTAAATTTTTTTTATTTAATTCACATAAAATTATATTTATTTTAGATAAGGAAGCAAAAAGACAATGTATTTTGAACAGTTTGTACACCTGAAAAATGCTTAAAATATGAATTCCACTTTGAAAAATGAAAGTGGTATCATTCCGAAAAAAATTTTCGTTTTACATTTTCCATAGAAGCAAAATACGAAATCAATTCCACTTCCGAACGGAATTAAGCTCTGTGACATGGCTGATAATTTTCATTTCAAATAGGAGCTATACAATTCACATAATTTGAAAGAAAAAAGTTTTGAATAAAATTGTAAATGAGTGTATGAGTGATTGTTTTTAAAAGCATTTAAATTAAATATTAATAAATTTAATGGAGTTATGGCAAAAAAAAAAAACACACACACAAAAAATACACCATTTTCCATAAACAACAAAAAAAGTTAAATTAAAAAAAAAATCAACAAAAATAAAATAGTTTTCTATAGACAAATGTACATATTGATTGATTTTATATGCTAAAAATATGACGAGATATGCAGACTCTTTTTTTAATGAAAAACATGCCATCCTCAATTTTTTTTTTATTTAATATAAAACAGAAAACACAATAAATTTTTTAACCCAAAACAAAAATAGAGGAATTTATTTACAACTGAATGACATAAACCATTTCCGATACCTTTTTTTTTTTTGTTTTGTATTAATATAGTTATAAATGTTTGTATGTATGTAAAGATTTATAAATTTTTTAAATAAAGAACAAAAAACCGTATAATATTTGAGTATATAGAAGGTATAAATATTAAAATATCAAACATAAATGGTGGAAAAAATCATAAATTTTAAAACAAAAATGGAAAAATTTTCCAAAAAAAAAAAAAAAAAACAATAAATGTTAAAGAAGATGTATTCAAGCAGACATACCTTTTTCTGTTGCAAATACATTTGAGCAGCAGCAGTTGTGGCAGACACACCAGCAGCATTTGTATTATTGGCACCTGTATTAATAGCAGCAGCTGAACCATCAGATTTAATCTGTGCTAGAGTCTCAGTTTTGATAGAACCCACAGACATGGTTAAACCATCTGTAGTTGCTTGTTGTACTTGAGCCGCTGCTGGTGGATAGCCAGTAGGTGCGCCTGGATAGGGCGCAACACTAGCTTGCACCATGTGCTGTAAGTAAAAAAAGAATAAAGAGAAAAAAATCATAGGATTAATATACTACAAACAGACAACTCGTTTATATTTATGTATGTGTGTGTGTGTGTGTTTTAAAAATGGCATGTATTATAAAAGATTTATGGGTATTTTTATATTATAGAAGTTATTTAAACAAAAATTTATATATGCTTTCCAGGCGAATGTATTAAAAAAATAAGTAAATAGTTTTTCTTTTTTATTGCAATAAAGTAAGTAACAAAACAGAAAAGAGCCGGATTTAAAAAAAAGCCAATCAAATTGAATAGAAAGTTCAAGTCAAGATAACTATTTTATTACACAATTTAATCAAAATTTAATTCCAAATAAAGGCGGCAAGTGGACGAAATCAAATTTTTTTAAACAAAATGTATGTATAAAGCTAGCACACCCTTTTTATATGTTTATATTTGGCAAAACATCCCAGCAAAAACTAGGTAATGACTTGAAATTACTGAACAACTTACTTTTCAATGACTACTTCATACCATCTGCATTACATAGAAGTAGTTAAGTAATGGCTGACATATAATCTGATACATTAGCACTTGTTTATGAGTTGATTAGCGAAATTTATAATTAATTCATAATAAAATACATTTACGGTTTTATTTATTCAAATCTAATACAAATTGATATTTAAATATTTGTTCTTACAATTTGTGTTTTTTTTTTATTTGTTTTTTAAATACTTAATTGGTTTTGGTATGTATTTTAAAATTAAAATTTTGAATAAAAACTACACTAATCAATCAACCAAACGATATTATAACGATATCGTCTAGGTGATATAAATTATAATATATGATATCGATCTTGTATCAGAAACGATAGTATTTAAATTGTACCTTTCCTTCATAATATCGTTTTTTCATGAAAAAATAATATCGTTTTTGCAATCATATCGTTTTCTAGTTTATTGGGTATGAATATGTCCTTGATGCAGGGTAGTGGAATTTTGCATTAGAAAGCAAATTAAATTAAAGACACAATTTGTTTGGCAAATTATGTTTTGTTGATAACAATGTGAAGTATCAATTTGCAAGCGAATGTGGTAATGACTTATATAACTCACTATTTGTAAGCGAATGTGGTAAGTACTTGCCTCCAATGACATCACCATGTTAAAATAACGAGTTAAAATGCCAATGTTTAAGTAGTGAAGAGTAGTTATATTAGCTTTTTAACTCATTACTTTTCAATGTAAGTTTTTGCTGGGAATTTAATTGCCGCTAGTTGGTACAATAATTGCCGCAGCACAGTCACTTCTTACTTGTGTCAACTGCGAAAACAGCTGCTGTGGTAGCTTTTTTATATGTTTGGAAGATCTAGTTGGTTTGATCATTAAAAAAAAGAAAATCGTATCATATATTCAAACAACTTTTTGTTGAATAGTTTTATTTGAAATATTTTAAGTAAAATATATTAAATTCCAATAATTAAACAAAGTAACATTCTATTTTAAATATATTTTTTTATTTATTTTTAATTCATACGCTAATCCCGCGAAGCTCTTCGCTTGTCTGCAGGATACCAGAATCTCTGGTGGGAATCGAACCCGCAACCCCGGTACTGATAGACCAGATCACTACCAGCTAGCCTACCGGGGCACCCAAAGAAATAGAGAATATTTTTATTTAAAAATAAATTCGCTTTTAAGAATTTCAATACATTTTGCTCCGTTTTCCTGTATATATTCTTTTATATTGTCCTGAACAGCTATTGCACTAAATAAAAAAAATTATATATCAAAAGTTATCTTCGGGAATACAAAATTTATTATTAATTTATTTATTATTGACTTGCTAAATTCCCAATTTATATTGTTAATAAATTTAATTTTTATTTTTAATTTATTCCTACTAAAAGAAACACACAATAGTAAATTTATTAAAAAAGGCAAAATTGTGTTGTCGCACAATAACCTATTAAATATTCGTACATTTTTGTCATTTTTGCGCGGTTGCATATCAAGTAGTCACACGATTGCCGCACCAGGGTACCATTTTATTGGTAAAAGTAAGCACAATATTTCCCTCAATTGGTACATGAGATATTTGATTGTGCAGTCACACGATTGAGGTATTAAAAAGTGTGAAAATTGTTGCATTGCGGCAATCGTGTGATCCCAGCTTAATAGTCATAAGTACTCTAAGTAGTAAACAGAAAAAATTTTAAATTGTGTCTAATCATCAAATTCATAGAATCAAGCAAACAATTTGTTGATTTTGCACCTATTATATAGATTACTAAAAATTGTAAAAACTTTAACATTCTGAATATTTTTTTTATTCAATAAATGATATTTTTAATTTTAATTGAAAAAATGATCAAAAAACTTTGCCGTTCCAAACAATGTGTTAATTGATTCAATTAAATATAACTCAGGTTTTGTCAATTCCCAACAACAATTCTACAAGTAAAAATTATTTTGTTTTGAATGAAAAAAACAATTAAGATTTTTTGTTATTTAATTAATATTTGAATTAAAAATTTATTTCAAAACAACTAAAACGTTAATTAAATCAAAATTATATTTTTAATTTTCTTTTAACTAAAAAAATAATTGATTCAATTATCGCATTAATTAAATTGAAATACTTTTAAACAATTTTTTTAATTGATAAAAAACTACTAATAATTTTTTCTGTGCCCTAATATTTGTATGCTTTCAACAAAACGAATTTACAACATTAGAATTAAACAACGAAAAGTTATATTTCAAAATTCTGTACGATGTTTTTCACCCTTATGTTTTGAAATTATTAACAAAACTACTTCGTTATCTAAAAACAAAATTAGAAACTTCATATTCAAGAGTTTTTTTTTAGATAGCACACCCCTATAACAAAATTTGAAGCAATACAAAAAGAGATTTATTTTAAATTAGTTTTATTAAAAAAATATATGGAATTAAATATAAAAAAAATTATATTAAAAATAGTCCGAAATTCTAATGTTACCAAGCTTTTTTAAATAGCACACTCTAATATTTGAAAGTTTTTAGAAAACAAAAATATACAATATGGAAAATAAACAAAGAATCTACATATTCAAACATTTTTTCGACGTTTTCAAGATAGCACACCCTAATAATTTGAACTTGGCCTTGAAAAAAGGCTTGTAATTCCAAAAATAAAAAATAAATCCTTAATATAAAAGTTTTTTTTTTGTCAAGCCATAAAAAGTACAACGATTAGAGAATATTAAAAGTGCATCTTAAGGTTTTAAAATTTAGTTCTATTAAAACATATTTACATAATTGTTATGTGCGTACACATATGGGCATTTCCATGAGAAAGTCAACCATTACTAAAAAAAATAAAACACCTTGACACTTTATTTACAAATATGGTAGAAAGGAAAAAAAAACACTTCAACTTTACTACTTATAGCTTCTCTGCGGGAAATTTGTGGCAATTTTTCCAACAGAACCGATACTGGGATTTGTGAAAATAGAATAAGAGCAAAAAGAAATAAGAAATAGTGACATGTGAAAGGAGATTTTTTAAATTTGTATTAATTTTGTTTTTATAATTACGAGGGCGGATCAATAAGTCCGTGACTTTTCGAACTTCCCTCGTAGTTATATGAAATGCAACACTGCTCCCATCAAGCATCACCTGTAAATAGACTACTGTCAAGTTTTGAGCAAGTTCCGTCATTTACTTTGCGTTTAACAACTGTTCAAAACATACAACCTCGTGGATTTTTTTAAAAATGGAAAAAGTGGATTTCGAGTGCTCATTAAACATTATTTTTTGTGAAAAAAAACCGTCAATCAAACCAAGGAAAAGCTTGATAAATACTATGGGGACTATGCACCATCGATTTCAATGGTAAAAAAGTGATTTACTGACTTTCGTTGTGGTCGCACAAGTACAAATGACGCTGAACGTTCTGGACGGGCAATTCAAGTCACTACACCCGAAAATGTCGAAAAATTTACGATAAAGCTAAAGAAATTGCTCGGTGGAAAGAGATTTAGCTCCAACGATGAAATTATTGGTCAAACAAATGCCTATTTTATGGACCTCGGAAAATCCTATTTTGTGTATCCCAAATTGGAGAAACGTTGGACTAAGTGTATTGAGCTAAAAGGACATTATGTTGAAAATAATTTTTTTTTGTACAAAAAACTGTGTTTCATTCAAAAAGTCACGGACTTATTGATCCGCTCTCGTATTAAATATAAATGCTTTTTATTTATTTTTTAGGACCGTTTTTGAAACAGGTTCAGTATTCACGGGTGTTGTGATACATGTCTTTGAGACTATATAAAAATTTTTTCTTAAAATTAATTTTAGGACTTTTTTTTGAAAGAATACCATGGACTCGCATTTTAGTAACTCACACTAAACACGTATATTGGGAATAGATGTGTGACTGGTCAAATTGTGTCTGTAAGGTGTCAATTAACATGCTCCAAAGACAACCCCATGTTAAAGCGATAGGTCCCATTCATATAGTGTTAGAACTAGGACCGTTTTATGCCACCAAAGAACCTATCCAGGGACTACTTTAGTGTCCGTTCACTTCCCTCCAGGGCAATTACAATTTTTTAAAAGCAAACTATAAAAGTTTAAACTGACTATCTCTTTGATTTATTTAAGTAACTGCAATCACCAATTTCATAGCTCTCATATAAACCCCCTTTCTTAAATCTGTTAGAGGCAAAACAAACTTAAATAGATGAAGATATCTAAATAATAATCGGCACATATAACTTTTATATGATTCTTAATCACATAGCATAAATCTGTTCTGCCGGCTATGATTGGCCATGGATCCAAAAGAGGGTACACTCTTTAAAAAAAAAATTTTTTTTTTAATTACGGTGTAGGTTATTAGATCGTCGGGATTGACCGACTTTACTTTCTTAATTGTTTATTTTAAGTTTTCGTATACCTATGTTTATTTACAAACAATATATGTCATACCTTGTTAATACTATAAGAGAAAAATCCGTCACGTACGGTATGTCACGAACGATATTACATTTTGTTCTTTATAAAACATCCAAAAAAAAATTTTTTTCCAATCACGGATTATAAAGGAAAAATATGTGGTTGAATGTAAAAAATTTAAAACAAGAAAAAAATACTTCCTACATTTCGCAGATTTTGGCATATTTTTACATTCACCCAGTGTTGTCATATCGTAAAATTTATCTTATTTTGCAAGTTTTTGAAATGCAAAAAAGTTTTTAAGACTTTTTCTAAAAAAAAAGTTTTTCTGAAATTTAAGTAGCCTGCATAAATTTACTTATAATTTTTAAAAATAAAGCTTCCCTCAGCTTAATTAATTTCGAAATATAAGAATTTAATACGTTATATAAAACAAATTGATTTATTTAATTTATATTTATATATTTTATATATATTTATAAGTTTATAAGTTAAAATAGAAACAAAACACATGCAGTGTAAGTGATTCTTTTTATTGATTTGTAAAAAAAAGTATGTTTTTCAGAAATAATACGATTTTTGAAAAACAAAATATGAAAATACTGCATTCACCCAAAAATCACTTCCGTTTTATATCACGTACGATATGCATCTATTATGCTCGATATTTTGGACAACAAAGGTTCCGAATGTGATGTTTTTTTTACATATTGTACCCTCTAAATGAACATTTTTGCAAAATTTCTATCTCTCTGAAGGCGTACAAATGTCACGTACGATGACATGAATATGCCCATATGCTTTTACCCCGAGATAAAAAAAATTTATTTTATTGAAAATTTTTCTGAAATTCTTATAATTACAAGATAGCACCCCCTAATATTTAAAAACGCTTAACAAAAATGATTTCACAATATTAAAAATATTCAACGAACAATTCAAGTTAACAGTTTTTATTAAAGCTTTTCAGAAACCTTACTCTTCTAATTCGATCCTATCTACGAAATGAACTGATAATCTTAATCATTAAAAGAAAATCACAATATTCAAAGGTTTTTTAGTTAGCACACCTTGAACATTTACAATTTTAAAGAATATGTCATCGTTTAAGTGTCTTCGTTTTTGACCCCATGACACTTTTCATCATTGTTGGCCAAATTGTTATCAGGGTCAAAAATTTAAATCATGCCATTAAAAAAATGACATATTGGCATCACAGAAATGACGAATCGGAGTTGGTTTAATAAAACATGTCATCAGTGCGATGACTCAGTAACATCGGAGAAAGGACTCATTAGGAATCATTAAAATTTACTTAAGTCAAATTCTTTACTTACTCGTTACTCATGTTTGTTTCACTTTTGCTGTATTCCGCCCTTCGTTTATAGAAGAACTCTCAATTACAAGACACCAACCAGCAAAATGCCCGATATGGTTTTCTTAATCATTTTACTTTGAAAATTTGGTGTACAATTAAACCAAATAATTTAAAAAAATAAAATATGGGAATTTTTTCTTCTTATTTGACTTTTTAAACATGAAAATAATGTTAATAATACAAAAAATTCGGCATCGAATTGATGGTACTGTAGTCATAGCATAGAGGACGCATAAGATTTGAGAAAATTTTATGATAACGCTCGGCATTGGATGGATGTCACTTTTTGCCTTATTGATGCCATTTGTAATAACATTGATGACACAATTCTGATGTTAGGGCATCATCAATATGAAGATACATTTTTCTAAAGTAAAGTTTTTCCAAAAAGTTCAACTTTATGTATTTTTTTTTTAAGTAGCACTCCCTAAAAATTCAAAGACTGTTTATAAATTTTAATCAATTATTTGAATAAGCAAAAATGACTAAAAGGGAGTTTATAAAGGTATAGATTTCACTTAATTTAAGCGATTTAAAATATAGTGCAAAAGAGATTTTATAATAGCACACCATACAATTTTTTAACTGGCCCATTTGGTATTAAATTTTGCGAACAATTTTGTTCCTGACTGTAATGTACATAAAATATTTACACAAAATAATTTATTGATATTTATTGTATGTTACAGGAGAATTTCGAGCAAATAAAAAAAAAAAAAAAAATTGGTATCAGCCATGGTATTAAAATTGAAAATTAATTAAATTTTAAAAGCCATATTTAAAAGGATTTATACCAAATAAATTAAAATTAGTAGTATTGGCCAAGAGTGAAAGATTTGTTTTTCGCATAAAAGGAAAAATATTTAAAGAATTTAATAATAAAATAACGAAATGTAATAAGGGTAAGTGTAAATTCCTTTAGTAGAAAAAAAGCTAACAAAAACTTCACGTTTTCGAAAGCTGTTTAAGCTCACAGTAAAAAAAAAGCTTTTAGATTGCTTCCACTCCTAAAAATAAGTTTAGACTAAGTAAATTTTGACAGAAATGATTACAAAAGCTTTTCATTTCTGAAAGTTTTTTGAGCTTTTACTTCATTATACAAAAGCTTAAGGTTTTCTAAATCTTCTATAAATAAAATTGTTTTTATATGTTTAAGTTTCAATAGCAGTTTAAACGTAAGCTTAATGTGTCTTTAACTTTTATAAGCTCAAATATATTTGACCTTAGGTTAGGTTAGGTTCCATTGGCAGCCGTGATCAAGCACAGCTCACGTGGGTCCATTGCTTAGTTCCCGTTGTGTTACCATATCACGCCGTCTCCCATGGGTCCTATGAAATCTGGCTGCTAGTATTCCCATGCAGCCAACCGGTCGATTCAATAAAGGAGTGGATCCTATTTACGTCAACATCAGAGAGACAAGTTTTGTCCCCAAGGGTTCTTCGACCAAACATTTTGAGTCTTAAGTCTCCGAAAGCCGGGCAGTTACAGAGAAGATGTTCCGTTGACTCTTCCTCCTCCTCATCGCCGCAACTTCTGCACAAGTCGTTATAAGGGAGCCCCAGCCTCTGGGCGTGCCTCCCAATTGGCCAGTGGCCAGTTATAACCGCAGTTAGGTTTCTTAGATGATGTCTGGACAGCTGTAATGCCCGCCGTGTCCTTTTTTCATCTATGATGGGCCAGATTTTCCTGGTTTCCCCACAGGTGGTTTCATCGTGCCACCTCTGACTGGCGATAAGATGAAACTTATGCGCTATAAGTTGCTTACACCTTGGGAGTGAAGCACCCACATATGTGGAACCGTCCCGATTCAAGGTGGTACCTGCATGCGCCAACGAATCCGCCATGCAGTTCCCATGTATGTCCCCGTGTCCGGGGACCCAATTAAGGGTGACCAGTGAATGTCTCGCTATCTCCTCCAGAGACATCCGGCATTCTCGGACAATTCTCGATGTGATGAACACATTCTCCAGGGATCTTATGGCCGCCTTGCTATCGGTAATAATGTGAATATCCCTTCCAGATATTTCACCGTACCGGATGCGTTTCGCGGCTGTGTGGATGGCCATTATCTCGGCCTGGATTACACCTTAAGATAAAAAAGTTTAAGTTTAAGATACTTTCCGTTATACATTTTACTATATATGGAAGCTTATACCGTTATTTAACTTTTACCTTAAGGCATATTTAAACTAAATATTTTCTAAAAACACAACTCAACGCTATATTTTGTAGGTTAAACGATATTCATTTTAATAATTCATTTATACCTACACAAAATCTAGTACTTAAGGGATTTTGAGCGAAATCTTGTTCATTTCTACTAGATTTCCCATACAAAACAATATCTAGTTCGTCACTAGATTTTGGCAAAATTTCACGAAATCTTGCAATACTCAACGATACAACTATGAATTTAATATTAACGTACTAAAAGATACAGCTCCGAACAAGAAAAATCTGACAGATTGACAAAAAAAAAATATATATATATATGGGGGATTTCATGTCAAGTGACCCAACTTTTGAAATCGATGTCTTCCGATTTGGATGAAATTTGCACCAAGGTTATTTATTGGATAGTAGTTTAGACACAAATTTTCAACAAAATAATTTGTAAGTCAAGACGTCAAATGCTAAAAAAAATAAAAATCTTCGTCTTGAGTTAGAAATTAATTTTTTTTATACATATCCCACTCTCATCCCACTAAGCGAACAAAACTACCTAAAAGAAAAATACATAAGCAAAAAAAAAAAAAAAAAAAAAAAAAAAAAACCGTTTCAAAAAAAAATAAAAAATAAGTTTTAAATTTAAAAAAAATACCAAAAAATTTTTCGATAGCTTGAAGAAAGAGCTATCTAATTTGTTTGGGACAAATTTTGCTAACACCAATAGATAACAAGTTAGATGGACGAGAAAGAACACCGGTTTTGCCAAAATGTCAAATTTTGACCCCCTCTTACTCAGAAACTTTTTGACCGATCTTGTTGAACATTTGTGTCTAAACTACTATCCAATAAGACTAACCTTGGTGCAAATTTCATCCAAATCGTAAGACATCGATTTCAAAAGTTGGGTCACTTGACATGAAATCCCCCATATATATGTATATATAAAAAAGAGTGGGGAAAATAAATTTGCAATAAATTAATAATTAACAAAAATAAACATTTGTGAAAATGGATAAACCAATAACAAATAAAGAGTATGAAAATTATATTAATATAAACTGTAGCATTACAAATACCTTACCTACAAAGGAAAAGAAAAAGCGGTGGAATTCCAATGAAGATGCTCTTTTAATACCCTTAATATTGTTTTCTAACTTTTATTTGTTTTGCAATAAAATTGTTACATTTAAAAATTTGCAATTTTGTCTCTTATTTGTTCACCTTTTGGGTTACAGTCGCCACTTGGCTGCTCTTTTCCGTAACAGTCGTTTTTCCCCAGCTATCATTTATTACGGGTAGTACATTTGCAGCAGTTTGTGAAACTTTATATTTAACAAATGCTGGTGTTTTTTACGCAACAATCTTAATTCCGAATGCATTTGTTTTTTTTTTTTTTTATATAACAAAAATAGTTTTTGGCTTTCCATTTTTGCTAATAAAAGTTTAAAATACAATTTCTTTCCTTTTTCAATCAGCCGTTTTTATTATGAAAATGAAATCCGACAATATGTCAAAAAGCACTGGTGTAAACGCCAAAAAAATTCTTTTAAATTTTAACTAAAATCTGCTAGATTTTGTGTAGGTGTAAATGTTGTATAAGAGCTTTTTAAAAGCTTAATAGTTTATAGTTGGGGGATTCACAAGTGTGCGTCAAGTCATATCGTCATAAATAATATTTTTCAATTTACGTTCTAAATAATATTTTACAATTGTTTTAAAAAAATATTGTTGTGTTTCAAACAAAATAAAAATGTTAATGCTATGTTCATTGATTCGTCATAACTGTACAGTAGAAATCTAAATTTTAAGCGGTTGCCCATCGCAGTCAAATATATTTCTTGTAATTATTTTAAGACATTGATTTTACAACTTTATGAAGACCTTTTGAATACCCCAAATGTTAAAAATATGAAATTATGTTTCAATTTTACTATAAAATATAACTATTTTAAGTTAAAAACTAAATTTCCTAATTTAATAATCGAAAGAAAAAGCTTTTAAACGTATTTTTTTAATTAATTTTGTTAACAGCTTTTTCACTAGCAGTTAAAAAGCTTTATAAAAGTATCTTCACGTTAAGTAAAAACATAAACTATAAAACTATATAAAGCTTTGAAAGTATTTTTTTAAGAGAAAACTTTCAACAACTTTCTAAGATAAAGCCCCAGTTAGCTGACAGTAACAGTAACGTTGCAAGTCAGCTGCTTCATTTTGCAGCAGTAAGATATAACTTAATCGTAACGTCTGAATCTGTAGTAAATATATTGTTCTTACTTTTTACTGTACGGTTACATTACTGTTACTGTCAGCAAACTGGGGCTTAAGAGTGTTAAAATTATGTTGTTAAAGAATATTTCGTAATAAGGTTATCAAACTTTAAAAACTTTATTATAAATTAAAGTTTATTCGCTTGTTAATAAGATCGATTCCAAATGTCTTCTCAAAGGCCTTCCAATAGGTCTGCGTAAAAAGCCAAGGCGCTAATTCTGGCAGTCGTGATCGAATACTTTTTCGATTCTAAAGCAATTTTATTTCTTATTCTTGCAGTCGATACTGAATGAATCAGAAAAAAATTTGCTTTCGAATCAAAAAATTATCCGACCACGAATGCCAGAATTAGCCCCCAGATGTTTATTTTGCCCTTTACCTTTATGTCCGTTTTCTCCTTGGCCGTTTACCTTTTTCCCCAGCGAAAAACTGCACAGTAAAAAAATTTTATTTTTTTAATGTCTCTATTGCTTCTATTCTGTCGCAAAGCTAACCAGCACTCATCTGCATTATTTATTTGCCGTACAGATAAATTGCACGTATTTTGAGAGTTGTTGCCAACTGAAAACAATGTTTTTGTCGGTACATTGAGAAAACCAAAATCGTTAACGATCAGTTTATAAATTTATGTTGACATTAAGTAACAGGCAGTTTGTCGATACATTAAAAAAAATAGCCATTGCGCTGTAAAAAGTTGTTAACATCTATGTTAAACGCGTAAATTTTTGTTTACGCTTTTTTTCCGCACATACATGCTTACAAAACACGTTTTTCCTCCTTTTGTATCCTATGTAGTAGTAAAGTTTTGTCAACGGCGAGGAATTTTACACAAACAAACTGCCTGTTGTACCCAGTCCCTACTGGAGGAATGGGCTTTCAGTGAGCACAGGAGATACTGGGTATCGCTCCCGGGAATGCGTCAGGCGAAGGAACTGATATTTCCCGGGAGAACATTGGAGACAAGGGGTCTCAACAGACGGGAACTACGACTGTTGGTGGCTTATCTGACAGATCACCATACGGTCAAGCACCAACTGTTTCGGATGGGCCTGGCAGAGAACCAGGAATGCAGACTATGTCGTGAGGAGGACGAAACCACAGGGCATTTACTGCGCGTCCCGAGTCGGTCCAACACCGGCAAAATACCTTATTCGATTCCTCTGGGAGGCAGAGGGTCTTTTGGCCAACTAAAGGGGGGTTGGTACGATAGACCTGGCTTGGTCGCGGTACCGTCTCCGTTGGGAGAAATCTCCCCGCTCTCTCTAAAAAAAACTGCCTGTTTTTTGTATTGTTGAATTAGGTAGAGGTAGGCAGACCTATTGGATAGATCTTGGTCTACTCTAATACAAATAAACAAACTTAACATCGGATAAGATGCTTGAAGCATTTAAAGCTGTTAGTTTTTTGGAGTAAAAGGTTTTAAAGCTTAAGGGATGATGTTAAAAAAGATGTTGAAATATAGTTGTTAAGAAAAGGCTTTAAAATTCAAAAAATTATATTTCTTTATCCAATTGCCGAAAAAAACTTTCACAAGGTTTAATGCTAACTTAGTAGTTTATAAATATTAAATATGTTTTTTAAACGCTTAAAATACTTTTGAAAGCTTTATTGTTCTAAAATTTTAGAAACAAAATGTCCTTTTAGCATTATCTTTATAAAGCTCTTAAGAATTTTGCTCTTAACTTTTTAAGGTTAATACAAGAAAGCTTTTAAATATTTTTAAATCTTAAGAAAGAAATGTTGCTTTTCAATTTAAAGAACATTCAACCAAGTTTTGATAAGAATTAAGCTTTTGTGTATAATAACACTAGATTTAGCTTTTGTAATAAAATGAGCGAAAAAAAATCCTAAGCTCTTTTTTTGTTAATGAAAAGAAAATCGATTTCAAATTTTGAAATTTTATTTAAATCTATTCTATATCCTCTTCAAAACCTATCAAAAAAATATATATAAATATCGCTTTAAAAGCTTTTCAGACTTTGTTTATTAAGTTTTATTAATTCAGCAATTTTTAAAATTTTTTTTTTAAGGTTTTGCTAGTTTCATCTACAGATTTTTCTCTACAAAATATAAAAAATACTTTTTTTTATTATATTTTATAGCCTTTTATGAAAAAAAGAAGGAAATGAGTTTTTTTCTTTGTTAATAATTCATGTTTAACAAAACAAAACTTTCAGTTTTTTTTAATGCAGCTGTTGAATTTTTAACAATTAAAAATTTTTTATGTGCAAAAATTTTAATGAAAAAGTTTGTTGTTTAAAAAATTGTTACTGTTGAGACAACTATTTGTAACAAGAAAATTAAAAATTTTGTTAAATAATAGTTTAATTGCTTTAAGACTCTTTTGTATTCTTTTGGTTTTCTCCAAAGCTGAACCTGAAGCATATTTTTATTTAGCCCTTTTTCATTTGTTTCTTTGTTCATTAAAAATTTGTATTTTCATTTAATAAACAGCAGCGAAAAAAGAAAATTGTGGAAAACTGTACAAAGGGAAAATGTATAAAAATAAAATTTGCTGACAGTGTTGCACTTGGCTGTGAACCAAAAAGGAATATAATTCTATGAAAAAATATGTATAAAAAAAACTAAGGAACACAATGAATGCAATCAGTATAAGCAGGCCTTTTATAGAACACAACAACGAGATGTTAAATTAATTTTTAGCCGGTTAACATGACTTCAGAGTTCACTACTTTAAAGCGAAAACCATAAATTAAGTAGCACGCCAATACAATTTTGTAAAACACAACGAATGTAAGAATGTAAGAAAAGATAAACTCACTGTTTATTGTTGTGGCTTGTATAATATTTTTAGCTTTTCTGAAGTCTTTGGAAAAGGTTTTCTGAGGCGCATAGAAAATAAAGGGTCCGCTATCTAACGTTTTTTTTTCAACTAGTGCTTATTTCGTGAATGGTAACTGTTAGCTCATGTCTGATTTGACAGATAATTAGTTTTATCCTTCCGCTGAACGAATATGGTTGTGTATACGCTTGAACAACGCTGGGAAATATTGCGACATTACTTTGAAAATCATGGTAATGTTGCAGAATGTGTGCGAAAATTGCGTACGGATTTTGGAAGAAGAGAAGCACCGTCAGCTCCGTATGTTCGTTATCTTGTGAAAAAAGTGAAAGAAACTGGCATCCTCATCGATAAACCAAAGCGTGAAAAGCCAAAAACAGTGCGTACACCCGAGAATATTGCTGCTGTGGCAGAAAGTGTGCGTGAAGCGCCGTCAATATCAATTCACCGTCGTTCTCAACAATTGAACATTTCGGATCTTTTGAATAAAGACCTTGGTATGACGCCATACAAAGTCCAATTGGTTCAGGAGTTGAAGCCAACTGACCATCCAATGCGTTTTCGCTTCGCTAAGTGGGCCTGCGATCGACTTACAGAAGATGCCGATTTTGCCAAAAAAAATCATCTTTTCAGATGAAGCTCATTTTGAACTTGACGGGTATGTAAACAAGCAAAATTGTCGCATTTGGGCCACAGAAAACCCGCACGCATACATTGAAAAGCCGATATACCCAAAACGAGTCACTGTTTGGTTCGGATTTTGGTCCAGAGGCATAATTGGGCCATTTTTCTTCGAAAATGAGCAAGGAGTGGCCGTTACAGTCAATGGCGATCGTTATCGGGCCATGTTGAACGAATTTTTGTTCACAAAAATTGAAGAGGAGGATATTGGCAACATTTGATTTGAACAGGACGGCGCTACGTGCCACACAGCCGAAGCTACACTCGATGTTTTGCGCCCTGTTTTTGAAGATCGCATTATCAGCCGCAGAGCTGATGTCGTTTGGCCACCTCGGAGCTGCGATTTGACACCGTTGGACTGTTATTTGTGGGGTGCCGTCAAAGATAAGTGTTACGCCTACAATCCAAAGACAATTGACGCTTTAAAGGACAATATTCGTGAAGCCATCGAGCCAATCGATAATCTGCTTAAAAATTGGACCGATCGTGTAGGCTACTGCATGGCCAGCCGAGGCAGCCATTTGAATGAAATTATTTTCCATTATTAACCGGAAGGATTGTACTTTCAAATAAAAAAAGAAATTTGAGAAAATATTCAGTAGTTTTTTTTATAGCATTTTCAAAAAAAAAAAGTTATTTGGCGGACCCTTTAGCTTTCCCTCAATAAAAAATTTCAGTGTTTTTATCAAAAATAAAAATGGGGAATTTAGCACGTCATAGAGATATCTTATTAATGATAAATTTTGTATTCCCGAAAATAACTTTTGAAAACGATAAGATATTTTTTTTCTGCAAAAGGTTAACGCTACCTTGCAATTTAGTACTTTTCTATAAAAACCATAAGGAAACGTATAAAAAAACGTATAAAGGAAATTCAAAAATTTCTTTGAAATAATATAAAACTAAGTAGTAGTTCATCAATCATTTGTATTATACGAAGTTTTTGCTATTTTGATTAGGCTTAAGTTATTCAAATTTAATTTTTATTAAATTATTTTTATTCAAGGAAGGAATTTACAATATGAAATGAATTAAAACTTTTTTGAAAATTGTATCATACAATTTTTAACCAGCATGACATAAAAGTTCGTGTATTCAAGCTTTTCAAAATATTAAAAAATCATTAAAGTTAAGAGCTTAAGAAAGAAAAGTTACCAAAAAATTCACAAAAACTTCTTTTGCAAAGTTTGTAAAATATAATTTTTACAATTTTTATTTAGTTACATACAAAAAAAAAAAAAAAATAAATCAATCGAAAAATAAACTTAAATACACAAGTAGCACACCCTTAAAAATTTTTTGTAGAATATTTCTGTAAAACTTTTAACTGGACTAAATACCAATGAAAATAACTCAAAAAAAGTAGTTAAATGTATCAATTTGCTAAATAGCACACCTTTCTAAAAGTAATAAGAAAAAATTAAGCAAAAAAATTAGTTAAAACCATAAATTTTCTAAGTAGCACACATTTCTACAAGTAAAAAGAGTAAATGGTTAAAACTTCTTTTTATTAAATTTTTTCTAAATATTTAATAAAGTTTGACATAGTGTTTCACAATTTAGAATAAAGCTTTAAAAAAAAAAAAACAAGTGGCACACCCAAAAAATTTTACATTTTGTATAAAAATTCTATACAGTTTTAAATATTTTCAAAAGACAAAATTAATCACCCCTGTCGTGAAAAACAGTGGAATTTTTGTTCCCATGAAATTTGTATTCCTCTTGAAGGGAAAAATGCTATCGTGAAACTCCCGTGAACAATTTTTCACGCTATCAGTTCTCAGTGAATGTAAACAGAAGAAATATTAAAAAACATTAAGAACAAAAAAATTTTGTTCAGAAATATACACGTATATTTTAAAGAATAGTTAAACAAAATAAAATATCCCGGCAAAAACTTTACTTACCTGGTAAGTTAGCAAGTAATATTGCAGAAATATAAACACTACTTATTTTTCGGCTGAATAACTACTTATTTTTGTTCGAGTTGTCCACGGAATTCAGTAGTTACAATACACTTACAAGAAGTCACAAAATATCTAGTTATTATTTAACTACCAGTAAGTTGAATTGTAAGTACTTACAATATACTTACTAGAAGCCAAAAAATAACTAGTTTGTTTTTAATTGGCGCTAGTTAATAGACCTAATAAGGAGTTATAGAGCTAGTTACCAGTAAGTAAATATTCAGTACTGAAAACAAGACAACTAGTAAGTAGTTATTTAGCTGATTACACTGTGCAAGAAATTGACACTTTTTTCGTGACAAGCTGGGCACCTGGCGTTTTAACATAATTCGGGTAGGCTGAATCCAGTGGTGCCCGCGGTTCTGGTTGGCTCTGGTTTTCGAGATATACCGTTATTTCGAAAAATCAAAAGTTGTAGACAGACTGTTATCACTTAAAGCTTATTTTGTTTGAAACTTTGTTTTTTATGCGCGTAGAACCCTAGCCTTAAATTTTGCACCTGCAGCGCCTGAGATACCCCTAGACGGGCCAAATGTATGTCCAGCGCAACTTTATTTTCCATTCCCATCATTTGTTTCTAAGGCCTAGAATTCACTCCTAGGAGGATAAAATGCATGACCGACCTCCAATGTTTATTGTTCTTAACATTTTCTTAAAACATTGCCATATATCTCCACCCCTTAGGGGGCCTCACATACAAATATGGCCGTTTAATGAAATTCTTAAATTTGGCCCCTGCAGCGCCTAGGATGCCCCTAGATGGGTCAAATGTATGACAAACCCCACTTTATTTTTCATCGCAATCATTTATTTCTAACATACCCACCCGCTATCTCCATTCCTTAAGGGGGCTTCCATACAAAATGTTCAATGCAGACTAGAAATATATTGAAGAAAGTCCTATAAATTCCCAGAAGTCGCCCCTAGTGGTATATAATGTATGACCGACCTCAATTAATTTTTTTTCCTTAACATTTTCTCGAGACATACCTGCCCCTTATCATCACTTCTTAGGGGGGGCTCCCATACAAATATTGAGTTTTATGAAATTCTTAAACTAATTAAAATTTATCGACTTTTGTGAATAAAATCAAAAGTTGCAAACAGATTTTAATCATTTATGGCTTGTTTTGTTTGGAATTTCGTTTTTTATACGTCTGCAAAAAATTAGAAGCATAGGTACAATTTTTTATGAATTTAAAAAAAAAATTTCGAAATTTTGTTAAAAAAATTCTTTTTTTTTCCAAAAAAAAAATTATGTTTCTAAAAAGACTGCGGATATTAGAAAGAGGTTTTACTTCTCTTAAAGGAAATTTTATTGCGGAATTTAAGTTTTTTCAATAAGCTAAAGCGTTTTTGAGTTACGCGAACATATGTTGTGCAACCTCCTCCATTTTCGAAATAACGGTATATCTCGAAAACCAGAGCCAATCTTAAAAAACCGCGGGCACCACTGCATTCAGCGTACCCGAATTATGTTAAAACGCTATGTGCCCGGCTTGTCTGTTTTTTCAACTAGCATAGTGTTATTAATAAGCAAATATTCATAGCTGAAAATAATTGTAGTGAAAAGTACTTACTGAGGTCATTACTAGGAAGTACTTATTGAGGTTTTCAGAATAATGACAATTGTAATAACAATTACATACCAGGTAACGTATGAAATAACTACGACCTATTACCAAAATGCAAAACGTTTTTCCTGGGATATTGTATTGGAGTGATTGCAACATTAGCGTATTGCGCTTTTATGTAGTAAACAAATTTCTAAAATTCTGCCACCACGTCTTTGAAAACCTTCATAACTCCTCAGGTAACCGACCTGTTTATTGCATTTTGTTGAACAATATACATATAAGTTTGTGCCTCTTTTAACGGACATTGACCTTAAAATCCATTTTGTAAAGTTTAATATTCGAATTATGAAAACAATTACTTACACAGAAAAAAGTGTTTATCAATTAAAAAAAATGGTTTAAAAAGTATTAAATTTAATTAATGTGATAATTAAATCAATTATTATTTTAGTTGAATGAAAATTACAAATTTAATTTTGATTTAATTAATATTTTAGTTGTTTTGAAATTAATCTTCAATTAAAATTTTAATTTAATAACAAAAAATCTTAATTGACTTTTTCCGTTTAAAATAAAATAATTGTAGAATTGTTGCTGGGAATTGTCACTATTTAATTAAATAAATTAACACGTTGTTTGAAAAGGCAAAGTTTTTTGATCATTTTTTTAATTAAAATTAAAAATATCATTTATTGAAAAAAATATTAACAATTTTGCAATTAGTAGTAATGAATATAATAATTTTGGTAATAGGTGCAAAATCAACAAATTGTTTGCTTGATATTATGAATTTGGTATAAATTTGGTGATTGGAGAAAATCATTCATTTTTTCTGTGTACATAAATGTTTTGTTCCCCAGCAAAATTAAAGTGAAAAATTCAAAGGGAAAAGTGAACAAATTACGAGGGAAAAATTTTTCACGATAAGAGGAATTTTTCCCGCAAACATTTTTTCACGTTATTATTATTCTTTTATGAATTAATTTTATTCATGGGAGTTTTTCATGATCGCAAATACGTGAAATGGGAAAAAATTACGAGGGAAAAATTATTCACGATAGGGGTGAATATCTATATTAACAATATATATAAAAAGGTTTGCAGTTAATGGCGTAGTAAAGTATTTTCCGAGATTGTATGTTATATGAGCCATTTTGAGTCTTGTAAAATTCAAAATTGCACCACAAAAGCATTATTCGTTACGCTTTTAGCCATACCTATATAACCTCCGAGAGTGGTCTTAGCAAGTGTTCGTAGGTAAATTATGGACCGACCTTCACGAAATTTGGTAACATATGAAAGGAATTTTTAGAAACTTAATGACAATCGGTGAATTCCGCCACAAATTATGTTAGTTTTTGTCAAGTTTTTTGGGAGGTAGTTTGATATTTGGGTGCATAACTCTATTCCTACTGAAGCGATTCTGCTGGAATTCAATCCCAAACATCCTTGAAGAACTTGAAACAATTTGAAACCCAAATGGCTAAATCGACTTAGCCTTACTGAAGGACCCAAAATATATATATACTTTGTGGGATCTTAGATGAATATTACAAAAAAGATTCACATGGAAGGACAAACTTAGTATACCTTTATACACCACTGCTGATAAAATGTACAAAACTGAAAAAATATGTTATTAAATATGGTCAATTTAATTTCTCCTTAATGCTCAATTTGTTAAACGGTGAAATTATTTCGGAGTTTCTACTTCGTAATGTTGAGCTTTGTGTTCGTATTCGCCCTTTTAGAAATTACATTCCTCTAGACTTCAATATTTTTATTCTAATTATGCAAATGCGCTCTGAATTTGTCAAAGTTTATACGTATAATGATTTCTGCGATCCTTTTGCCATCAAATATAACAACTTAAATTTATATTAAAGCAGCCTAATTTTTAAGTTCTTAATTTTTTTTTTGTTTTTGTTATATAATAGATACTAGATTTAATTATTTTAAGCATACTAGACAGTAAGAATAATCAGTTTCATTGCAGAATAAGGTAAATCAATAAATAAAAAAATTTGGGCGGTAATCCCAATCCGGGAATTTGATTTTCTTTTCCCGCTTTGCCGGGAATATAAAAGTGCGGGGAAAAAACTCTACCTAGCACGCTACAACAAAATCTGAGATCGAAAATAATAAAAAAATATCAGTACTTTTAGCTATTCCGAAATCCAATTTTATTTTTGAAGTGCTTTCATTAATGACTTTTGTTGCACATTGATTTCATACCAATGTGCAACGGTGTGCCGTCAACGGTGTGCTGATAACAACCAGTACCCATGTACTGAACCTTTGGTGAGAACTTCTCGCATCGAAAACATGTGAAACAAAATAGTCCTTCGTTTCTCGAAATGTGAGAAAAAAATGTGTCTGTAACTCATGTCGAAAACTATCAAAAGAGATTACGTCGTTACGTTATAAACGTCATAATATTCAACTCGAAGCCGATTAGAAATTGCAAATGTTGAGAACGCCAGTCAAACATATTGTTGACGGTGACCAAATTTGATTAATATTTAAAAATTTTCATCGACGGCGGCGAAAAAACAACCGTCGGCTATACCAAAAAATGTAAAGTGCGACTTTAATGTTTATTGATGAGCAAAGTGCTTTAAAATCATTCGTATATTTTTAAAAAATGTTAAAAGCAAAATAATTAAACAATGAAAAATCTGCCAAGAACAAAATAATTATCTCTTCCGTGTTAATATTCATTGCATTTTGCATCTTTATTTATTTTTTAGTGTTAAAAATTTTTCTCATCTCGTTTTTACGAGTGTGTTTATTTGACAGTTCAAAGCGGGAGCTTTCTCACAGAAATTTTACAGGCACACTTTTTCAGTATATTGGCGAGAAATTTCCTTAAGTAACAGTTATTAATCGCCAACAATGTTACAGACGCAGTTAAGTGAGAAAGAAAAACATCTGTTGGTTTCAATTTATGGAAATTTTGTTTAATTTCTCACATTTTAATCGAAAAGTTTCTCGCCGCGGGAGTAACAGAACATGGGCACACGGTTAGGAATTTTTGAAAACTCGCACAAAAAAGTCGTTTGAGAAAATAAAAGTCTCACATCTATTTTTAACGATTTTTTTTTTATTAATAAAAAGCATAACAAAACAAAAAAAAAAATAAACAAAACAGTCAGTTGCATTTTTCATTTTCAGAAGCCTCTTTTACATTAAGAGTTTTCATGATATCGCTTAAAAGTCTCGCAATCTGTGCAAACAGTGTATTTTTACACCCTCGCAAACAAACTGTCAAAATTTGTATGAGTATTCATTAACACAAACTTCGTAAATTTTCCTAACAATTGCGCTTTTAAATTGTGCATTTATACAAACAGATTTTAGTTTATGATTACCGTCGTTTTCAGCGAAAAATTCCACAATTAAAACAACAATTTCTTGGAATAATCTGAGCAAATTAGTCTTTTGGTTTTCTTAAGAAATATTTGAGCACGAATTTCACTTGTTAGACACAAATTTCAAATTTTTTATATATTTTTTGTTTCTATTTTAATTTATTTTTTTATTGGCGTTTCTTAAATATTGACATTAATTGTTAAAACTTACTCAAAAGTTAAAAGGAAGCTTCATGAAACGAGTCTGGCAAGTTTGCACATTTGCACAAATAGTAATTTCAAGCGATTTCATTAAAACCCTTATTATTACTGTATTTTTTTGGTTTTTCATGTCGCTGAAGATGAATGTTTTGGTACACTAAAAGCTGTTTACAAACACTGCAAAAAGGCCGCTTTGACTCCATGTATTGCTTTATACTTCAGTTCTCAGTATCTCGAATATATACAGCGATGTTAACGTTATCCGTCTCAGGTTCCGTGGTTTCCTCTGCCTCTGAACACGCATTTCTAGCTCCATTTCATTTTTCGTTTACAGATTTTGTTTTCGTTTTAACAAGAAATCTTATTTTAAAAAATAAAATAAATTTCATTTTAAATTTTTGTTTTAATTCGAATGTGTATTCTAAGTCAAATTACAATTTACACAGAAAAAATTATTAAATTTCTCCAATTACCAAATTTATTCCAAATTCATAATATCAAGCAAACAAGTTATGGATTTTGCACCTATTACCAAAATGATTATATTGATTACGAAAAATTGTAAAATTTTAAAAAAATATTTTCAATAAATGAAATTTTTAATTTTAATTAAAAAAGTGATCAAAAAACTTTGCCATTTCAAGTAATTTGTTAATTTATTTAATTAAATATTGAAAATTCTCAACAACAATTCTACATGTTTAAATTATTTTATTTTAAACGAAACAAGTCAATTAAAATTTTTTGTTATTTAATTAAAATTTTAATTGAAAATTTATTTCAAAACAACAAAAATGTTAATTAAATCAATACTAAATTTTTAATTTTCTTTCAACTAAAAAAATAATTGATTCAATTATCACAATAATTAAATTTAAATACTTTTTAAACCATTTTTTTAATTGATAAAACACTTTTTTCTGTGTTAAAAGCTTTTATACTTTAATAGTCTTATTCCTTCAAAATTGCCAGGAATATTTTCTATGCACTATCACAATTTTGTTTGTTTGTATATTTCTATTAAGAGGCTTACTTTAGCTATCCTTTGGCTAGCAATGAAGTAAATTGTACATAAAATGTATACAACTATTATATACCAGCAGAATTTAATTCATTTTCTGGCCTGCTACCGCCTTCGTCAGCATTCTTTGTATCTTATAACTGGATGGTGCTTATTGTAAATTTTATGTATTTAACTTAATTATTTTAACAAATAGAATCTGGGAATTTTAGTTCTCATGTTTAGCTTCAATTTTTTTTATTAATTTTGTATTAATTCGAATGTGTATTCTAAGCAGTGATGCCAATAGTAGGGAATTTTCCCTTTTTGTAGGGATTTTTTTCTGGATGGTGCTTATTGTAAATTTTATGTATTTAACTTAATTATTTTAACAAATAGAATCTGGGAATTTTAGTTCTCATGTTTAGATTCAATTTTTTTTATTAATTTTGTATTAATTCGAATGTGTATTCTAAGCAGTGATGCCAATAGTAGGGAATTTTCCCTTTTTGTAGGGATTTTTTCGGAAAATTTACGGCGTAGGGAAAAAAGACAGATATTTTATTTTAAGGCAAATGTAGGGAATTTTCAAAATATTGTCTCATTTTCAATATATTGTGTTAAAACACGTACATATTCGTATTATTTTCATTTAAAAGTTAAAATTTTTCATAAACCATAGCATTTAGGTACAAATGTAGTATTTTACTAAGAGCCCTAATAACCTGGCAATCTTCAACAAGTGCCACAATCATGTACGTATATATTAGGGGAGCCGAATATTTGGGTTCACATTTGCGAACTAATCGCTTATTTTTGTTATTTGCATTTGCTCTCACATTCGCTAAAAATATATGCGAATATTAAAGGAGAATGTTTAATGAATGAAACAAAGAGAAATAAAGTCATACAATTTGGAATTTTTAAAAAATTTGAATGAAAACTTTTTTTTTAAATTTTGAAATAAAGATTTTTTTTATATTCAACAAAGCCTTCCCTTTTATTTGCTACCGAGTTTGGTAAAAAATATTAGATACTTATATTAATAAAAAAAGTATTCTTGAAAAAGGTTAAGTCCTTTAAAAAGGACAAAAGATGAGGAGATGAATATCAAACACGCAGTTTGACTTAGTTTTGACTCTAGATTAAAGGATATACAGTGGCGTTTCTGCCAAATTAAATTATTAAATTAAATTAAATTTGTCACACAGTATTTTTTTTTTATTGAATTTTTACATGTGTGAGTATGTTTATTTTGGTTTTTTCTTCATGTTAATAAATGCTTTTTTTTAATAAATGTTAATAAATCCCTTAATTATAATATTTACGAAATGTTAACAGAGTATGTATTTGTTTGCCTGAAGCTAAAACCAATACATTTTTAACGTATGGAATAGTGTAGGGATAATTTTTTTGTTTGTAGGGAAAAAGAGGGAATTTTATTTAGTCACGTAGGGATTTTTTTGAATTTTCTCCTGGCATCACTGATTCTAAGTCAAATTACAATTTAATTTAAATTTTAAATTTAATCTTAAATTGTAATTTGACTTAGAATACACATTCGAATTAATACAAAATTAATAAAAAAAAATTGAATCTTAACATGAGAACTAAAATTCCCAGATTCTATAAATTGTATTTTTTAAGTTAAAGCAAAGTATTCTCATACCTGTCAATATTTTAAGAAAACTTCATCTTTCACTTACTCGTCGGTTAAAAATATTTTGTAAAATAAGCACTGCAATTTTTTATTTTAAAAAGTTTTTTTGGCAAAAACGTTTCTTTGAAACATTTCTTAAATACATTGTTTGCATGACAAGGTTGCAAGAAATGATAAAAGTGTTGCCAAATGAACAAAAATCTGTGAATAGCTTTAACATTTTAACGATTTTTTTTTAACAAATAGAATCTGGGAATTATTTCTTTTCATAAGCAAATTTATTAAATTCAGTATTTTTTATTTTTACAATATACTTCATTGCTATCCAACGAATAGGTAAAATGTAAAAGGAAGATACAATATAACAGTCTGGTAGTGTATAAAGTCATTTACTTAAAATTTAAGGAATAGAACTATTACAAAAAAGCTATATAAAATACATAACTGAAATTTAGCTCATAGAATAAATTCAAAAAATAAAAAATGCTGGATTTTTTTTTTTTTTTTTTTTTTTTTTATAAAAAATAAGAAAGTTTATAATTTACTGCAAATAAATGTTTCTTGAGAGAAACTTTACAAAATAAAGGGTATAAAGTCGCAACAAAAATAAATAAGTCTTAAATGTCGGTAATAAAAAAAGGTCTCACAAAAAGTCGCAAGCTGCTAAAAATGGGTCAAATTTCGACTTAAGTCGAGCAAACGGTAACCCCGATAACAACGTGTTATCGGATAGACACCATTTTGATAATAATATACTAACTGGTTGATGTCAGAATGAGACCAAATGGTGACAAAGTGAGAACGAGGTGGTTAAAAAGTATTGACACCATTTGTTATCATTTGAATACAAATGTATTTGGTATTTTTACACAGGGCTGTTTCCTCTGTGTAGGAGAGAAAAAACAAGCATTTCAAAAGGTTGTTTAAAATAAACAAGGAAAATATGCAAATCGATTTATCTAAATAGCACACCATTGACTTTTCTGCAACGATATATTTAAAAGAAGTGCACCATCGAGAACATTAAACAAAATAGTGTTTATTTCAAAACAAAAGTAATAAGAATTTATATTTAACTAAAGGAATCAGTATTTATTCTCACAAAACTACCTCTTATCAGCAAAATGCATTAAAAACTTTAAAGAAATGTTACATGGAAAATATTTTCAGTTTTTTTTTTCTCTTTAATGTAACAGCTGTATTTTATTGTAATGATGTTACTATTATATAATACTAACAAGTAACTTATAATGCAAATTTTATTAAAAGAATATTAAAAAGGAGCAAAAAATCCTATAAACTATTTAACAGTACAGTCCCAAAATTTTTGAGACAATAATCTCTTATTACAAGAATCTTTGATTAAGATTTTTTTCAACAATTTAATCTGTATTGTACTTTAAGGCAAACACATTTAGTAACAAGAAACTGAATTAAACAAATTTTTTATTTTAATCCATAACTTTCAGCTGTTTTTAATAATTTCCATTTAGCTATACTTATTAATCTTGCTAATGCTGTCTCCATTCTTTTGTTCAATTATTTCCTTCTATTCCAACACATGTTGCCCTTTAACTCAAATGTTGCTAAAACAAAACGTAGAAAATTGCTGTTTTTGTCTGCTCTTTGTGGTGGTTGGTGGTGTTGTCGTTACTGTTTTTTTTTTTGGAGTTTTTGTTTATGGAAAGAAACTCAGGTCAAAGGGGTAAAAAAAGCGAATATTTTTTTTTCGATATGTACTACTCATATATGATGTGGAATACAAAATCTTGTGTATATTGTGTGTTTTTTCGCCTTTTGTAACTTGCAACATACAAGAAATTGTGGCTGTACACAAAACAAGAGGTGCTATTGGTTTTAGCCAGTGTTATTTTGTTTGCAAAGATTTAAAGTAACCTTAAGAAAAATGAATTGGAGCTAAAAAAAATTTTTGCCAATCTAAATTTTACCTTAATTTTTTAAAGAAAATTTGGTAGCCGAAAAGTCTTATTGTATAAGAACTTTGTAGTCGTCATAGTTTTCTTTAAATTTTTTTTTTTTTGTTAAAAATACGTGTTGGCTATCAAATTTTTTTAAGTGTTTTCTTTTAAGTGTTCTATAAAAAAATTATTGGCTACCAATTCTACTTTAGAAAAACTAGATGGCTACCAAATTTTTGTAAAAAATACTTGTTGGCTATCAAGTTTCTTTAGAAGAAATTCTTCGCTAGCGAGTTTTATATTAAAAAACTTATTGACTCCCAACTAGTTTAGCACAACTTTTTGCCTTCGAAGTTTTTTTGGAGAAACTTGTTGGCTACCAAGTACTTTAAAGAAAATCTTGTTGGATATCAAGTATTCTATTGATAAACTAATGGCTATTATTTTTTTTTGAGGAAAAAATTTTCGGCCTCAAAGTTTACTTTAGAAAAATTTGTTAGCTACGAAGTTTTCTATTGATTTTTTGGCTACCAAGTTTTCCTAAAAAGGGACTTGTTGGCTGTCAAATAAAAAGACTGTTGGCTATTAAAAAACGTGCCATCGGCTACTAATTTTTCTATAGAAAAACTTGTAGGCTATTAATTTTTTTTTAAAAAAACTTGCGGGATACCCATTTTCAAGTAGAGCAACTTGTTGGTTATCAATTTTATTTAAGAAGAAAAATTTTTAAGAACTTTTCTTCACAAGCTCTTGCCACATTAATGGTTTTTAAAAGAAAAATTAGGCAACTCTAGGGACAAATTATGGCATTCGATATCGATCGAAATTTCCACTTTAATTGTATTAAAATTTTAATCGATATCGAATGGCATAATTTTCCCTCTGGATTTCTTACACAAAACTGACCGAGTAAAATGTTTTTTAAAACTTTTCGACTCTATCGTTTTCTATACAATTACTTATTTGGCTACCACGTTTATCTTGCTTTCTGAAAAATTTGTTTCTCAATATATCCACATAAAAATTTGTCAACTACCAAGTTTTCTATAGAAGAAAATAACAGCTACAAGTTCTTTATACAAAAACTGTGTTGTTATTTACTGTTCCTATATTGGTTCACAAGTTTTCTATTAAAAAACATGTCTTCTAGCTACTTTTTTTTTAAAAAACTTGTATGTTTTCGTGATTTAAATAAAAAGCAATTCGGTAACAGGGTTTTCTAATGAAGTTGTGGTCCGAAAGAGGTTTTAATAGAAAACCACTTTTTTTTTGATAAAAAGTTTCTTTGCTACACTGTAAGCTACCAATACCTTGGAGGAAAACCACATTTTGACTACCAAAATTTGTGCTGAAAATTCTTCCGGCTAGCGAATCTTGAAAAGAAACACCTTGGCTACCGAGTTTTCTATAGAAATATTGATTTTTCTTTCAACGTGTTAGCTTTCAATAGCGTTATTTTTTGTCGGCTACAATCAGCATCGATATTATTCTTTTTTGCAGAATTTATGCGGTTAACACGCCAAATATTTTTTCTTTCTTGCCTTTTTGTTAAATTTTTTTTTATACACTTCAATAACATCATGCATGTAGTACTTGCCACTGCCGCTATTTTCATTTTTATTGTGTTTAGGAAAAATATCTTTTACACATCCCTTGCTGTGTTGAATACAGACTATTTGCGTTGAAATATTTTTTTTCATCTCTGCGATACCAGTCTTAATGGGATGTGCTGTCAAGATGGTTTTGTTCCATAGACATTTAATAAAAAGATACATACAATTTATATTAAAATTTATATGTAGATACATTTTGTATATTTTTGGTTCGTCTTTAAGAAAACATGCCTCATGTGATTCCTTTTTTTTAGGTGCTCAAACAGAATATGAGTCAGACAATCAAAGTTCGTGTGGTTGAAGTATAATTTAGATTTACGACTGTTCTAATATTTTTAATTTTGAAATTATTTTGTGTTAAAGTAAAACAAGTGTGTACGTAACAAGAGTCTATTAAGGCAAATAATGTAGTAAATAAATTAAAAATTTGTTCGAAAGAAAATTTGGAGAAGCATCTGTCTACTATTGGGTGTATAACTTAATAAAGCGGGATTTTTTGCAAGTAATACAACATTTACACCTTCACAAAATCTAGTAGATTTTAGTTAAAACCTTAAAGAAATTTTTTGGCGTTTTCACCACTGCTTTTGACAGCTGATTTAAAAAGGATCTTTCCTTTTGTTGTAAATTTTTATTACCAAAAATTGCAAGCCCAGAACTAATTTTATTATATTTTACATCCAGATCTAAAAAAATACTATCGGAATTAATAGTGTTGCGCAAAAAAACACCAGCAATTGTTAAATATGAGGTTTCACAAACTGCTGCAAATGTACTACCCGCAATAAATGTGAAAGGACGATTGATACGGAAAAAGAGCCGCAAAATGGTGAATTTTGACTATAACCCAAAAGGTGAACAAATAAGAGACAAAATTGCCACTTTTTTAATGTAACAATTTTATTGCAAAACAGACAAAAACAAATAAAAACTTATCCATTTTCACAAATGTTTATTTTTGCATATTATTCATTTGTTTTTATTGATTTTTTATTTTTCTCCGCTTTTTTATAAATTTTAAACTTTTTTTTTTTTGTCAAACTGTTAGATTTTTCTTGTTCAGAGCTGTATTTTTTAGTACATTAATATAAAATTCATAGTTGTATCGTTGAGTATTGCAAGATTTTGGGAGATTTTGCCAAAATCTAGTGACGAACTAGATTTTGTTTTGTATGGGAAATCTAGTAGAAATGAACAAGATGTCGCTCAAAATCGCTTAAGTACTAGATTGAGTGTAGGTGTAAATGTAGCATAAGAGTTTACTGCGAAAAATTGGTACAATCACCCTTATCGTGGTTGGCGAATTTAAAATACGCCTGCGACTGTTTGGTAATATATTTAAGGAAATAAGTTCACGTTATCTTTAATCTATTACCAAACAGTCGTAGGTGTATTTTAAATTCGCCAACCACGATAAGGGTGAATGTAAATATATCGAAATTATTAATAAAAGATAACAATTTGACCTTCTTCTCTCCTTTTAGCCACATAAGACATCCGCACCAAAAAAACAACCCATTTCTTGAGACCATTTACGAATCAAGTCATTTTCGTATACTATGCTGTAAAGTAAAGCGTTTTCCAATGAGAGCGTTCTATAGCGATCAAAACAAATGGTGCAAGATTTTGACTATTAGGCGGGTAAGGCAAAACTTCCCAAACACTATTTTCTAAATGGTTTCTGACTGGCTTTGCAACATGTAGACGTCATAAGGAAAATTATGGTTTCATGTCTGGTAGCATGTTTTTGGCGCTTTGCTCCCAATGTTCACTTTCAACAAAGCTCCTCTGATCGTCTCATACTAGATGGGACCCTTTTAGCCCCATTAAATATTCGGCTTAGCCGTTGATTTGGCCGGCTTTAAAAGCGACGTAATTCTTTTTTTCCTAAAAAAAAAAAAATCTTAGTTTTGTGTAAGTCGCTTCAATTCTCATTTAAAAACCAAATTTTTGCCAGTTGGATTGGACTGGTCTGGAATAGTATTTTTTTGTAACCAGCAGGGCTCCTGGCGACGGAACACATGTTCATCAATAAAATGTTTCAATCGATATATATCGATATAAAAATTAATAAATAATAGAAAAATTAAAAAATAATAGAGAAAATATGCGTTTTTTTTTGGCTTCACAATCTCACCCAGAGACCAATATGGTACAATTGTGACGCCTTAGTTAGTCAGGAAAGAATAGAAGAAGTTAGGAGTGAAAGCACAGGAATAAAGAAAGCAGTGGAATATAAAAAATCGGACATCCCAGCAAGAACAATCCTACTAAGCAGAAAACTGCCCTACATGTACCCAGTCCCCAGTCTCAGATCCCATTTTTACCGCCTTGCTGCCTATCATACAGTGGCCCGTGATAATGCCTATCATGGTCCTGACGCAGACCATACTCCTGCCCAGCTGCGAATCCGAATCGGACTTTCTAAGCATCGGTCACAGCGCACGCGATACCCTGCAGTCCATGTGGTTCTCCCAGACTCAATTAGTCCCGCTCAGAACCCATTCCCTGATCCGCCGAAATTATAAGCCCATTGGAGGCCTGACCGCCTCCCTAGAAAAAATAAAAACTTTATTGACTCAAATTTGTATTTTTAATTCATTTTTTTTCTATGAAATTTGTAAGATTAAATAAGGGTAACAATTTTTTTGAGCAGGTATTTGAATATTACAAAATTAAGGCAACACTTCGCGCTACCCTATTTTTCTTGCTTTTGAAATAATCCCACTGCTTGCAAGCGTATTTAAGCTGCTTCTTGAATGGTTCCTAATGGATTTTCATTTTTTTTTGCATTTGACAATAGTCTCTCGAAATTTGTTGGCTGGCATGGGCGTTTTCTTTATTAAAAACTTAAAGGCTAACGATATTAGAGTATAAAAGTCGGTCTGCCCTCGTTTTCCCATAAAAATGTTGGCTGCACTTTGGTTGTCTATCAATGTAGTTTATTTGGCGCAAATAGTAAGGTGGATTCTAAGGCACTCCACTTTGACCAGGCTAGCTGGTAGCGGGGTTTGCGCGAGGCTTGCTGGTTCGATTCCCACCAGAGTCTCTGGTCTCCTGCAGACATGCGTAGAGCTTCGCGGGATTAGCATAGGAAAATATGTATACTTATGTAGTAGTTTCAGATCCAGCTTGTAGCCGTAAGAAATCTCAGTAGGTATCTTACGAAGGTAAGATGTACTTGCCCAGGACCATATTTTCTGGACACCAAGAGTCTGGCAATCGCGGACTAGATGAAAGACCATATCTTTTTTCCCTGTCATTGCAATTGCGAAAGTCGCCGTTGGAGGCATATAAAAATACTGCTGGCAATCTCGATATATCCCTTCCATGTCCGTTTTAGTAGCATAGCATTTTTGATTAATAATATTAACAGTAAGTGGGCTACTCTACCTGTGTCTAAATTGCGGCATCTGTTTTCAGGCTTTTGCAGAAAGAGCCTTAAGATGATACGCATTGGAGGTACTTAAAACAGGCGGCAATTTTAATGGTAATTTCAATGGAATATAAGTTGTTAATATTACATAAATTTTGTTGTTGAATAATACAAAAGTTTCCCTTTCAAGCCATTAACCTCACCACTAAATACAAAAAAAATTCAATTTAATTTCCATTAAAAAAAACATCCTCTTCCACTTCAAAATTTCTATTTAGAACATACAAAAGAAGAAAAAAAAGGTTAAAAAGGGCCTCATGCTTCTGGTGAGAAAGACTTTTGTTTATTTTTTTTTTGTATACATTAATTCATTCAATTGATGTCGGATATGACTACTTATTCATTTTCCAATTACGCAGTTGTTTTTTATTTTTCGCTATTTTTACAGACATTCAATTAGTATAGAAAACTTTTCAAATCAATACAAAGACGTTTCCCTCTTTATTCTTTCATTATTATATTTATTTATTTTTTTTTTTTGTTAAAGGGAAATTTAATATTTTTTTTAACAAATTTAATCATCATTAATTCAAGGAAACATTAGAGCTGCTTTTTTTTTAAAGAATTATAAAATTGAAAACCCTCTTAGAAAATCCTGAAAATAATTACATTATAACAGTTTAGTATTACAATGTTTATTTTAATTGGAAATTTTTTAATGGCTTGTAAAAATAATACTACTACTTAATAACAAAAAAATAATATTGTTAGCTGCGGAGATTTTAGTTTATATGAAAGATACATTAAAATTAATCTTAATTCGATAAATTCAAATCATTAAATTTAAATAATATTGTAAAATGAAAATTAATTGCAAAAAGTCCATAAATTACTTTATAAACTCATTTAAAATTAATTAAAGAAGATTAAGTAATAACCCAATTATAGAAAATCTATTGCTACCAATGAAAATTTAAATTTAAGGCGTATTGGCTACAAATTTTTTTGTAGAGAAGTCTATTTGCTACCGATGTCCTACCGAAAACCTTTTAGCTACTAGTTTTTTTAGAACAATTTATTGACTTGCCACTTTGTTAATCAAAACCAATCCTTTTTTTTTATAGAAAAAGCGGTAGCAACTAAAAAAAATCGTATGGCTACCTAATTGTTTTAATACCAATTGGATAACTACCGTTATTCTATAGAAAAATAAATTGGTTTAGCAGCAAACATTATTGGCTACCAATTTTTCTGTAGTATAGACTCTTTTTTTTTATTTTAAATATAATTGCTACTAAAATTACTGTAGACAATTTTTCTTTCGAAAAATTCTATTGCTACCGATTATGTTATATAAAAAACTGTTTAAGTAATTTCTTAGAAAAAAATTTATCTACTACCCACATTTTATTGAAAAATTTGGAGGCTACCAATTTTTCTGTTCATAATTTAAGCTTTTACCCTCATATTCATAAAAAATATTTGTGGTTTATAGCAGGTTTATGAAACGAATTTTCTATGAAATTAAGTTTTTAAAGGCTTAAGAACTTAGTGTAGACAAATTGGATGGCTGACTTGGTTATAGATAAAAATATACGAGTTGTCGATTATTTTAGAAAAACAATTTGTCTACTACAAACATTTTAATTGAAAATATTTTTGTCATCCGATTTTTCTATTAAAAATTTAACGGCTACCGATATTTGTTTAGAAAAATTGGCGCCTTCGACTACTGTTTTATAAAAATTTGATTATGTTTTTCACTTATCTAAGCAATTTCTACACAAAATGTTTGGTTTGTTGGTTCTATATTCATAAAATAATTTGTTAGCTACGAAGCTCATCATTTTTTTTTAATAGCTGTTGAAAGCATTAATGTTCTTAAAAAACTTTGTTGACTATAAATTTGTTTATTAAAGAAATTTTGTGCTACCGATATTTGTTTAAAAAAATGTGCAGGCTCTTATTCTTATACGAAAATCTATCGGCTACCAACTGTTTTTTTAACTGACTGCTACCGATTTATATACCGAAATTAAGGGCTTTTGACTTAGCTGAAATAAAATGTGCTGGTTGGCAAGCTTCCTTTTGAATTGTATGAATATATATTTAACCATTAGAATTAAATGTTAACGAATAACTTTTTTTCTTAAATCTTGTGTGCAGCTAGTTTAATTTTTTAAAAGAGTATCTATAAGCTATTGATTTTTTGATTTTTGTATAGACTGGTTTCCTTTTCTGTAGTCAAATTTATTTGAGACTGATTTTTCTATCAGAATATAAGTCAGATATCTACCTTTTTAGAGAAAATCTCTTGTTTGCTTTCTTTTCTATAAAGACATTATATAGCAATTTATTTTGACGCATTTCTTTGTATACAAAAATCCGTCAGCTACTAGAAATGGCTGTCTGCTACTGTTTTTTGTATAGTAAATTTTTTGGGTACTTATTTTTTAATTGGAAAGCCTACCACCGTCTATCCACATTTATGAAGTAAAAACGGGAGGCTACTTAGTATTAAATTTACTTTTTTTAGGTAAAATTTTGTTGGCTGTTAAAAATATTGTTAGCTTCTAATTTTTGTAAAAAAAAAAATCATTGCAATTTAATTAATCCATTTCATTTTTCTAATTAGATCCCTGATTACTTTAGCTAGCTTCGCACTCTCTAGGGAATCTTCCCATATTTAACATTGTTAAAGAAAATGTTTTCCTAACTAAAATTATTATATTTTTAAAATTTCTTCACTAAACAAACTTAAGAAAACTCTCAGTTTACAAAAGTCTTTTATGTTACCAGATGAGAATTAAAAGTAAAAATGAAAACTTTTCTAGTATCATGTTTTTCTTTTTTGGTTTTATTTATTTAAGGAATAAACTTAAGGTAAATATAATTTATCTTTGTGTTGGTAGTACAATTAATAAATTTAACGTTGTGTGCGTGAGTTTGGTTAAACAGCTAGTACTTAAGTCTCTTTAGTGCGTACCATGACGAGTTTGAGGAATGAAAAAGAAAAATTCCTTAACTAAAACTAAAAAGAAATAAACTGAAAATTAAAAGTATACAGAACGTGCTGCACATAACAACATGATCAAGTTGCTTGCTAGATTTTACATTGACGTTGTTAAAAAAAAAAAAAAATTATTACAACATTTTCCAGAACTAACATGAAGAAAGCAAGAAAAAAAGTGTTAAAATGTTTATATAGAGCGACGCAGGAGTGGTTCAAATTGTTGTGTTTCCATTTTTGTTTTAGTTATTGTTGTTTTTTCACCGTTGTATTCCAGAAACTTTTAATTTTTAGCACTTTACAACAAGAAAAAAGAAGAAAATCTTACACTTACAGACCAAGAATGATGATGACAGGGAATTTCTTGTAAAGGATACAGTTTTCGCAAAGGTAGACAGGGAAGAGTTAAAAAAAGTAAAGAGTAAAGTGAATATTAAGCCACGAAGTAACAGACGCTGTTGCACCACAAACTCCATTATGTTGTTTCTTTTTTTTTTCGTTACTTAGCACGTCTTTATAATTTTTTTTTTGTTTAAGAGTTGGATGCAGCAATTGTGATGCCTTTATATTTTTCTAAGGAAACTCACAGTGGGATCAAAATGAAAGAAAACGTTAGGATAAACTTAGGCACAATAAAAGTGTGTAACAAAAACTATCGGCTACGACACTTTTTTTTCGGAAAATGTTAACCAGACATCGGGTTTTTATGGAAAAAATAGTTGTTTGCCAATTTTTGTATAGTAAAAACTATTCACTATCAATTTTTTGCAGGAAAAACTATAAGCTACCATCAGGAAAGCTAATCAGCTCCCTACCTTAAAAAAAAAAACTAGAAGGCTACCAAATTTTTTTTATAGAAAAACTAGTCGGCTACAAATTTTTCTATAGAAAATTTAACTGGCTATCAATTTTATATAAAACATCACTAAACGGCTACTAATTCGTCTATAGAATAACTAGTAGGGATAGCCATTCCTAATAAGCAGCTACCAACTTTTCTATGGTAAAACAGCACGGCTACTAATTTTTTAAAGAAAAACTAAAAAAGCAACGAGCTTTTCTATAGAAACGGTAGTGTATACTATCAAGTTTTTCTTAGGAAAACTTATTTGCAACACAGTTTTCTATAGAAAAACCATCGGCTATAAATTTTTCTACAGAAAATCATAAAATTTCTCTTAAAAAAACACAAGACGACTAGCAATTTCTTAATTGAAAAACTACTTGATAATTAACTTCCTAAAGGCAAATTATTTGCTATAAATTTCTGTAGAGAAAAAACCCGTAAGCTACCAATCTTTTCTATTTAAACAGTATAAACGATTCACTACTAATTTTTAACAGTGAAAGCTATAAGCTACCATCAGGAAAATCCAATTTTTGGCTACAAAATTTTTTATACAAAACTATTAGGCTACAAATTTTTCTATAGAAAATTTAACCGGCCAATTTGTCTATAGAAAAACTAGAAGGGATAGCAATTGTTCATAAAAAAATAAGCACCTACCGAATTTCTAGAAAAACCGTACGGCTACTAAGTTTTTAAGGAAAACTAAACGCCTAACAGTCTACACAAAGTATTCTATAAGTACAAAGTATTCTATAAAAAAAGTAGTAGGCTACGAGCTATAGGAAAACTAAAATGCTACAAATTTTTCAATAGAAAATCCATCGGCTACCAATTTTTCTACAGAAAATATTTAAGTTTCTCTAAAAAAAAACAAGACGACTAGCAATTTTTCAATTGAAAAACTACTTGACAATTTATTTCCTATAGGCAATTATTTTCTATCAATTTTTGTAGAGAAAAAACCCGTGAGCTACCAATTTTTTTTATTTAAACAGTGCAAGCGATTCACTACCAATTTTTAACAGTGAAAACTTCAAGCTACCATCAGGAAAATCCAATTTTTGGCTACAAAATTTTTTATACAAAACTATTAGGGTACAAATTGTTCTATAAAAAATTTAACCGGCCAATTTGTCTATAGAAAAACTAGAAGGGATAGCAATTGTTCATAAAAATATAAGCACCTACCGAAACGCCTAACAGTTCTCCTATACAAAAATATAGTAGAACATTGCAATAACGAGCAATAACATTGATGTCACAATTCTGATGTTAGGGCATCATCAATATGAAGCTGCATTTTTTTGTGAGTATATAGACCAACATCTACATATTTTATAAGAAATAAGGTTAAAAACTTTTTCATCGCAGTCCTGTGTAATTTTTCTGTTTTCTGGGAGTGTAAAATATATAATATTTCCATTTCCCGGCAGAAAATCTTATTTTTCTTTCTTACCGGTAGATAGACCTCCTAACGCTGTATCTTAGTCCAAAATAAAAAAAAGCACTCGTATTTTATTTGTTGTATATATGTTTATGTATACAATAACTAAACGAGCTATAGGAAAACGTATATGCTACAAATTTTTCTATAGAAAATCAAACGGCTACCAATTTTTCTACACAAAATATTAGGGTTGCTTGAAAAAAAAAAAAAAAAAAAAAAAAAAAAAAAAAACAGGACGTCTAACTATTTTTCTAGAGAAAAACTAATCTGCTACCAATTTTCTATAACAAAACTACCCAGCTATCAATAATTTTTTTTTTTTTGGGAAAAACTAATTGGCTATAAAGTTTTTAATAGAACAACTATTGGGCTACTAATTTTCTTATAAAAGAACTAATCAGCTACCAATTTTTCTTTAAAAACAAACTATGTTTGCAGTTTTTTACAGATAAATTGTGAAAAAAAATTCGGCTACTAAGTTTTGATACCTAATTTATACGCAATCTTTATTTTAAAAAAGTTTCGGTTTGGTAAACGAAAAATTTTCATAAAACTTGGAGATCTTGGAATATTTTTTTTACCCACCGTCATTTTGATTCTCTCAACACAAGTGCATTAATTTTCAACAAAATATGTTTCAAAGATTTTGGCAAAAAAACAAAAACATAATTTTACCTCGAATAACAATTTCCTTATTAAAGCATTTACAAATATAAAGATACTCATCATTTAATTTATTGTTGCAACACATGTGCGTGGAAGAAGGCTTGGAAAAGAGCTCTATCGCTATATTTATTAAAAATTTTATAAAATGAAATTTCATCGCATGTGTTGGGTTGTATTAAATAAAATGTGAACGAACACATGTACAATAGATTAAATATAATTATACAATTTAAATGTTGTTGTTTTTGTTTTTTAAATTAAAACAAAAATAAAATGTAAAGAGAAAAGGAAATGTGTGTGTTGTAATTTTAATTAATAAATATGTTTTTGGCATCTTCAGACATTTCATTAATTTTTAAGCATAAATTAATTAAAGAACATTTAAATTGAGCAATAAGTGTGCAAGAAAAGAGCAGCAGACTTAATACAACCAATTATCTAACCTTAAAGATGCATAAACAAACAGTTTGAATCAGATATGCGATACTGAGAAAAATTACAAACAAGTATTCAATCCATGGCAATATTCCTGCTAAACATGCGCGTCAAACAAAAATAGTCTTTTTTCCAAGAATTTTTCTCTCAGTGTATTTTTGTTTACAATCACAGACACAGCTCTGATAGTGTTAAATAAAAAGATTTAGTTTTTCGTCTTCTGTATCTGTATATGTTTTTTAAGGTCTTTGTGTTTGTAGTATAAACATTTCAGCAAATCAACAAGCTGAAACAATTTGAATCGTCTCAATTGGTTGCCAAGTTTCATTTATAAAAATTAATCTTCTTCCTTTCTTTTACTTTTCGCTTCAGCATTTGTCTCTGCGTTGGTCTTAATTGTCATTGTTGCCGTTGTTAATTATAATAAATAATGGCAACATGCAACACTTGTCCCATATACACACACTCACAAATATACATACAGTCCAAAAGAATACTAACATACAAACACAATTACAGTGTAACATTTTAAAACAACAATTGGAAATAGAGAAATTTGTCACAAAAATATTATTTCGTAGAAAAGTTGGTCACCAGTGTTACCATTTTAGCATATTTTCGCTACATTTAGCAGATTGAGTTGGGTAATCGCATATGTTTTTGAAAAAAATATGCAAACTGGCTTTTAGTATATTTCCTTGTCCAAAAGCAGATTCTTTTTTAGCCTATTTTTACTTATTAAAAAGGCTAATTTTTTTTAAAATGTAAAATTATTTATTTTAAAATTCCTTTTTATTTAGCAGATTTTTAGCATATTTTTTTTTATAAAAATTCAGCATATTTTTAGCATCATTTTTTTAATTAAAATTCAACAGATTTTTAGCACAATTTTTCTTGTAAAAATTAAGCATTAAGCAATTTACATTATTAAAAATTTTAAGTTTAATTTTTATCAGATTTTAAGCATAATCTTTCTCTTAATTTTACGATTTGTCAGATTTTAGCAGATTTTTTTTTGAAGTTGTGGCATATTCTCATCAAACAGTTATGGCCACACTGATGGTCACAATTTTTTTAAAAAAAATTTTTTCACAAACAATTTTTTTTACAAATATTTTTAACAGTGAAAAATTTGCCACAAAAATATTTTTTAATAAAAATTTGTACAAAAACTAATTTTTTTTAGAGAATTTTGTCACATTTTTTCCAGGAACAAGATTCTTTATAAAAAAAATTTCAGAAAGTAGTTTTTCTATTAAAACAGCTGTTATTAAAAAAAAACATTTTAACAGTTTACTATCGAAAAACTTGTCACAAGAAAAATTTGTCACAAGAAAAGTTTGTCACACACTATTTTTTGTAGAAAAATCTGCAACAAACTATTTTTTGTAGAAACATTGGTCACACACTAGTTTTTCCTTAGAAAAATTTTTCAGAAATAATTTTTTTATTAAAAAAGGTCGGATCCTAGTTTTTCCACAGAAAAAATTGTAACAAAATAGATTTCTTTTTTTCACAGACAATAATATATATAACTGTTGAAACATTGGTCAGAAACTATTTTTCTTTAAAAAAAATTGTCACAACCTGTTTTTTTTACAGCATTTGTCCCAAACTAGATTTTTTTTTTATTAAAAAAAAAGGAAACAAAGAAGTTTTCTCATAGAATTGCCAGAAACTAGTTTTTTTTTGCAGAAGCAAATGTCACAAACTTATTGTTCTGTCACAAACTTGTCACAAATTAATTTTTCAAATGAAACGATATCACGATATATTTTTTTTTGTGTTATCTAGTTTTTTTCTACTGAAATTTGTCACAAGCCAGATTTGATAAAAAATTGGTCAAATACTATTTCTTCGGTAGAAAAATTTTGACACAAACTATGTATTTTCTTTTATGAAAAAATTCTCGCAATCTTGTTTTTCCAAAGAAGAATCTGCCTTTTGTATTTGTATTGCCTGCAGATTGTCAAATATTTTTGTTCGAAGGAGAGAGTCAGTAAAAAAAAATACACCTGTTGTGTGATGGATGATGAAACTTATTTCACAACTTCAGGTTCAAGATTTTGATGTGGCTGATGGACGAGGTTTTGCTCAAGACCAATACCGAACAAACAAAACCAATAAAATTCCCCAGTAAGTTTCTTGTGTGGCAAGCCATTTGCTGTTGTGACAAAAGAAGCCAATCATTTGTGACATCGGGCACAATAAACACAGAAATATATATCACGGAGTATCTACAAAAACGGCCTGTACTTTTCTTAAAACAGCATAGAGTGCCTTCATATTTCTGGCCCGATTTAGCATCTTGCCACTATGCTAAAAAGGCCCTTGAATGGTATTCAAACAATAATGTCTACTTCGTACTACGTGAGGCAAATCCACCCAAATATCCACCAGACCTTTGGCCTTTTTAAAGGTATTGGGCTTTTATAAGCAAAGAATTAGAAAACACAGGAAAGGTTTCCCTGGACATGTTCAGATTTTAAGCGTAAGTGGGCCACTTCTTCTAAAATCTTTAATGGGAGGTTTTCCGGAAAAAGTGGATCAACTTATATATACCGAGTAATATACCAACATTTTAATATTAAATGAATTTATACAAACTTTGAAAAGATTTACATATTTTTAAACATTTTTATATTGAACGTTTTAAGTTTTATTTAACTTAGGCCAAGTATAATTTTTTTCTGGATCACTCTTTAATTTTGTACTAGGTCCTGCTGAAAGGATACAAAACGATTAACACTTGATACCTAATTTTCTTCCGCTGACTTTTAGTGTCACAAAACAATTTGTTGTTTTATAAAAAAGGCAATTATAAATGTATTTATTATGTAGTCACAAATATATTGTCGAGATAAAAGTGATTGTTTTGGCTTGCAAAAAATATATTTTTATTTTATAAACAACAAACTGGTGGTAACTTCTGTAAAGTGTCTGCCACACACTCCACAATTTTTCAACAACAAAAGTTGCAAACAATATAAAAAACACACGAAAAAAAATCCGTTATAAAAAACTGTGATAAATTATCAACTTAAGTTTTGTTAAACAGTTGATGTGATAAACTCACAAATTTTTTTTTTTTTTTTTGTGACAATGAGTTTTGGTTTTTTAGTTTTTGACGCATCTTTATGGTCTTTTAACCAAAATCGACTATGATAAATAGTCAGAGTATTTAAAGTTGGAACAAAGCAGCAAGTAAAATAAAAAGAAATTGATGACAACAAATTTAAATGGGGTGTTTATCACTAAAGAGAAATCAAATGTTCGTAAATTATCATAGAAAAATTAGAGTTTCAACAAAAGTTTTTTATTCATTTTGTAGCAAACTAATTTTTTCATGTATTAAAGTTTGGTTTTCGGGCAAATAACAAAGGCAACTTTAGTTGCCATGGAAAGATAAGACAAAACATTTTAGAATTTTATGAGACTAAACAATTTTATTAAGAACAATTTAAGAAAAATTTGCACTACAAATATAAGTAAATATAATAATTTATTTACTGCGAGCCAATAAGTACTGACTACTTTTCATGCCCGAGATGTCAAACAACTTGATGTCTTTGTATTGGCACTATTTGGCTCACCACAAATAAATATATGGTTGTATATCAACCATAACATGTTGCTCTTAAGCTATGCTTAAAACAGAAAAATTAAATATAATTGTTGATAAGCAACTCTACTATTATTTGTGGTAATCATAATAATGCGGGTGGCCCGGTAGGTTAGTTGATAGTGAGCTATTCTATTAGTGCGGGGGGTTCGATTCCCGCCAGGCTCTGGTCTCCTGAAGTCAAGCGTAGAGCTTTGCGGGATAAGCAAAAGAAAAAAAATTGTTTAACATAACATGGTCGGAGGCAAACACAATATGATTGATTGTGTCTTACTTTGGAGAACTGAATAACAATATGTGTGCAGGCGACACTAATATGGTTAGAGTAAGTGCTGGTAAAGGCCGGTATTCACTATCCTACATAATCGTACGATTCATTCACACGAAAATCTGACGGAATTCTATCCGACTTAAAAAAATGTCTGCAAAATCTGCTGTCGATGCCACACTATCCCACAAAAAAGATGCAAACTCAAATGACTCAGCTACTTTACAAGGATATGCAACTCTGATCGCATAGAATCTATCATTTTATGAAAATTTTCATAAATATTTGCAAGTCGGACAGACTGTCAAAAAAATCTGTCACTCAATTCATTTTTAAGCCACACTGTCATACATTATGAGCACACACGATTTTTTTGACATATCGTGCGACTAAATAGGATAGTGAATACCGGCCTTAACAGTGTGGCCATTTTACAATTAGCATTACAATTTTTTATTTAGCTGCAAAATTTTCATTTAGCCACTGTTTTTATGCTTTTTAGCATTATTTATTTTAATAATTTAGATGAATAATTCTATTGATTTTACTTAATTTTTTGACTTTATACACTACCAGACTATTACAAAAAGCTTTATAAAATACATAACTGAAATTTAACTCATAGAATAAATTCGAAAAATAAAAAAATAAAAAATGTTGAATATAATAAAAAGTTGCTTATGAAAAGAAATAATTCCCAATATCTATAAAAATAAATCGTTTAAATTAAGCATGTATCAGGGGTTTGCGGACTCCTAAATTTAAAATGTAATCTTAACTACCTGTGCTTCATATTTATGTGTATCAGATGCTTTACCAAAATCTATCCACTCGTTTAGATATAACCATTTATTTTAATTTCGTTAAAAAATAAGTCACTTAAATGTATTTTGCTTCGAATAAAATTTCATGCTGATAATAAACTTTTAACAAAAAAATTTTAGCAATATTTGCGAAAAATATTATGACCACATTTTCATAGATATTTAAGAAAATATTGCAAATCTCATTAAACACGACTTTAAGAAATGTGTTGGTAATACGGTATAGTGAACTATTTTACCAACTCATAGTATTAACTTTAAAAGTAGTCTTTAAAAAATAAATAAGTTAGAGTGCTATATTCGGCTATGCCGAATATTTGATACCCTCCACCGACAGGAGTGGGCTCTATATGATAAATACATATATATTTTTAACTCAGTTTCACAAAAACGAACTTCAGCATTAAAATTGATTGTGGTTTAGACCTATATTAAATTATTGACCGACAATATGAAAGTTTTTTGCGTTTCTTGATAGAACTTTGAACTGGCGTAAGTAAAATATCATGATTCGTAACAGTTTTAGCCGAACTAAAATGATTTTCTGGTATTACAAAAAATAAATTCGAATAAATTTCAATACAGCAGTGTAATTAGTTTTAGCGTTAACAGTGAATTTCACAAAATTGCATGATATTTTTTCAGGCCATATGAATCTAAGATGGGAGAAATTTTACCGCAATATCTATATCTGTTATGGCTTTAGGCGAATTTAATTATTTTCCCAAAGTGGGCTTTATTTGGTTTTAGGCGTGCTAAACTGTTTTCCGGGAGTAGGGTTTATATGGGGCCTATGGTCAATTATGGACCGATCTTCATGAAAATTTGCAGTCGTATAAAGCGAATTCGGGCGAAATTTTATATCATTCCGTGCATTATTCCACCATTTATGTTAGTTTTTGTATCAAAATTATGAAATTTTTTAGGGTGGTGGTTACACATTTTGATTCATTATTCTAATCCTACTGAACCGCTGTTGCTGGATTTCAATCCCAAACTGCTTAGGGTAACTACAAGCAATTTGAGGCCAAGTTTTTTTTTGCGTTTTCTGAAACTGAGCGTTTTCCACAGAGGGACAGACAGACGGGCATGGCTAAATCGACTTAGAATTTCTCAAGGAGCCAGAATATATATACTTTCTTAGATGTATAATAAAAAAGATTCACACGGAATGACAAACTTAGTAACCCTCATTCACCGCTAGTGGTGGTGGAGGGTATACTTTTGAAAATTTCAAATTTGACAGATAAAATTTGAAATTCAAAACGCACCGAAATGGAGAAAAAATGCGTCATTTAAGGAAAAACGCACCAAGTTTAAAATTTATTTTTTATTTAAAATTATAAATTCAAATTTTAAATATATTAATACCTTTCTACAGACATAAAGGGATTCACAATGGACCGCATCGGTCTCCGAGTGGAAGTGTGCCCTTGGGCCCCTCTTCCACCTGTCCAATATTCCACCTTTCCAATCTCGACAATATTCTTAGTGAGGTTGTGTATTAACAACCCCAAATTTGAAAAAATGTTCTCTTACCATACTTTACATAAAAAAAAACTAATTTCTGCCACGCCCACTTTGGCTCTTGCCGTTTTCCAGATACACAGAAAAAAATAAATAAAAAACGAGAACCAGGGACTTATGGGTAAAATAAGAAGCAGTCGTTTTTTTTTTGCTCATATCGCAGCCATTTATGGATCGATCTGGCTGAATTTCAATAGCAAACTTTAACGGAGTATATGTGGCATAAATATATAACAGCGTAGTCCCCATTATTTCTGTGTTCTCCGGAAAACCCATTTCAACATATACACGGACAGACGGGCATCGTTTAGTCAACTTCGTTAATCATGAGGATCCAGAATATATGTACTTTATAGGGTCTAAGATCAATATTGTAGAAATGACAAACGGAGTGACATAATTACTTTTACCTTCGGTGTGGTGTATATAAAGTAATTTAGACATCCGTCCTTTTTAGGCCGGGTTCTTGAGATGTGGATTAAGTTTAAACCTAGTGTAACGTAGTCTGAAACTCGGATTTTTCAGGCGAAATATGATTTTTTTGATGTTATTATTTCGTTAAAGACCATCATTTTAAGCAAAAATAAACTCTTCCGTTAAAATGTTGACCAGTTAAACCTCAGTTAAACCTAGTTTAACTGAGATCTCAAAAATCCTGCCTCAGTGTTTGCTCTTTTTTAAAATATGTACAACCATTCGTGACTGCTTTAATATATTTATCATTTTCTATACTCATAGTTTTATTGAATGTTGAACAGAAAAAAAACGTGAACTCAAACTAAAATATTAAACAAAATATCAATTTATTTATTAATATGCTTACTATAAAATGTTTTTTTAATAAAGCATACAAAAATATTGCTGTTCACTTAACTAATTGATGAAAAATCATAAATAAAATTGTCAATTAGTATTAAAATGATAAAAGCAGTTGAAAATGTAAAATAAATCTACAGAAACGTGGCAGAGATTGTGTTTTAAGAGGGACATCTGTTACACCTTCTCAAGTTTAAATTAAAATATAATTTTTAATTTCAGATTTAAAAAAAAATATTTAAATAAAGAGCACTTGTAAGCGCCCCTTTCTAGTTACCACGCCCATTGCACAGCTGTATGAATTTGCTTGCACACAAGGTTTAAAAGCTCATCAATGTTTTATTGCTGCGGAAAACGTCAATTACATTAAAATATGTAAATAAAGGCCAATTATAAAAACGTAAACAAAAAACAAAAAAAAATTTTAATAAATGTTTTTAAAATGGTAAAACTCGATAAATAACTGCTAAATAAATTAATAATTAAGAAAGGTTTTAATACTTCAACGAACTACTTCGCCGTTTTGTAGTTGTAAAAATGCAGAATATAAAACTGTAGCAGGCAATTGAAAATAAGCAGCCTCACTAAACATGAGTGATAGTGATACTAAAAAATTTTGCACTCAAAAAAAAAAAAATAGTTTGATTTAAGAAAAAGAAATCATCAGTTTATTGCAACTTTTTTGCTCGTCACTCATTTGAGTGCAACTCAAAATTTTGCACAAAATTTACAAATAAAAAACTTGGTTCATGATTAAAGCCATGATATATTGCGTTATTGACAAATTATTGACATGTTGTTTAATTTCCTTTCTTATGCATATCATAACAAGAATCAAAAATTATGCTCGTTCCAAATTACATTTTTCAAATTTTAGCGAGTCTGTTTATATGCAGCTTTTTTGATTGCAAGTACAAATTTTGCACTATTTGAATTGAGTGCAGATTTTTGCATTCAATCTTCGTTTAGTGATAGTGGAAAAATTGGCAATATCATTAATTTTTTTTATTGGTAGTTAAAAAAAATAGCAACCATCACTAAATATGGTAAAAAAAAGAGTGCAAACTTATTTTTTCCAGTTTTATTTAGTGATAGTGCACTGCTTATTTAAATAAATATTTAGTGCACTACCCCCAACTATGGCAAGCAGTTCCTCAAGGTACGTCAAAAGGAGGCGTCATCTAAGCTCATTAAGTGATTCCTCTTGTGGTATAAATAAACTTAAGCATCGCTGTAAAGACCAGAGCTGTGGAGTCATCAAAAAATAGTTCTAGCTCCTACTCCGACTCCAACCGCTGAAATTTTTTAAGTCCGACTACAACTCCTACTCTTACATTGATGCTAAATGTATATGAGACTGGTCCTTATTTGTCTTTAAACTCTTTTTTTCAAGCATTTTAAATGGTTAAATATAGCAAGAAAATTATTCTATAACAATTTTGAATCGATATTTTAAATATTGCATAGCCAATTTCAAACAATTTTAATTTTGGAAAATTTTAGAATTTTTTTTGGTTATGCCGAAAATTTTTTTAGTCGGAGTCGCTAGTTTTTATGGGTAATTCGACTCCGGCACAAGAGCTCAACTCCGATCGCAGAAAACATAAGTCACATCTGGGGGGCTACTCTCTATTGCGATGCGGAAGAAAAATGGCATCCTTCCGCATGTTTTTTTATTATATTCGAATATAATTTTTTTATTACAATTTTTAAACAAAACACATGAAGCTGCATAACTATCATTTTTTATTTTTTATTTTTTTTTTTGCATATTTTGACATTTCATTACTGTTATTTTATACCCTTACCCCAAAATCTAATTTTTCATTCCCAAAAATCCCCATAGATCCTTAAAAATAAAATAATATTATGCCAAAAGAATAATATAAGTTAAATTTGTATATTTTTTAAAAAAATGTTAAAAGCTAAATAATTAAACAATGAAAAAATCTGCCAAGAACATAATACTTATCTCTTCCCTGTTAATATTCATTGCATTTTGCATTATTAATTTATTTTTTAGTGTTAAAAATTTGTTCACCCCGTTTTTACGAGTGAGTTTATTTGACAGTTCAAAGCGGGAACTTTCTCACAAAAATTTTAAAGACACACTTTATCAGTTTATTGGGGAGAAATTTCCTTACGTGACAGTAAGTACTCGCCAACAATGTTACAGCCGCAGTTAAGTGAGAAAAACAGCTGTTTGTTTCAATTTATGGAATTTTTGTTTAATTTCTCACATTTAAATCGAAAAGTTTCTCGCCGCGGGAGTTAAAGAACAATGGGCACTGGTTTCTGAAAAGAACTATACCCTTATTAATATTCTAGAGAGAACTAGTCCTTTATGCTTCAAAGCAAAATATTTAACATCACAAGAAACTTCAAATATTTTTTTAATCTAAATAATTTAAAACACCACCATATCGCCGGATATATTAAAAATATTCCCCCACTACCTGTACCCTTAAATACACAATTCAAACCGCTGTTTAAATATTTCAAATTATTTCATCAATCGTATATGAAAAATTTATGAAAAAAAGCTCATAACTTAATTTTTGATTGTCGTTGTGTTGAAATATATATTTATTTTTTTCAAATGTGATGAAAACATAAAGGGCACTAAAAATGAATGAAGCAAAATTATGATATTTTTGTTTTCGTCATAAAAAATGAGTGTGTTCTTGTTGATACTAAAATTAAATTTAAACAAATTGCAAATAATTTGTTATTTTTTTAATAACTATAAACAAGTGCAAAGATTAAAAAAAACTTTTAAATATTTTATGTGCCTTGCAAATATTTAAAAATAACCCAGCAAATAATTTTACAATTTTTAATTATATTAAAAATATTTTTTGTTATCAAACGGTCCTTCGAGCCATCTTGTGGTAATGCGAACCATATGTATTCTGGAATATAAAGCGCTGAAGTTAGTAGAAATACATATATACATATATATTCATTTCGTAAGATCAACTATTAAAAGATTCTTAAAATAATACAAATTTTTATTATGTTTTGGATAATATATGGTCCTCCAATATATATTAATGTCCATCTATTAGTAAATGATGGTTTTTTAAGAGTTTAACTCTATACCGAGATACAACATACAAATTAAAATCAATTAAAGAACAACTTTATGTTAAGGGCAATTGGAAATGTTTCATAAATGTATGCGTGAATATGTTTTTCAATGCCTTTTTAATTTGTCCAAAGTTTCCAGTTTATTAGAAATTATATTTTAAAGGCTATTAATCGAAAGCGATTTAAGCGGACAATTAACCAGTGTTAATGAGTTCGCAAAATGGGATTCTTAATATGTTCATGGTGTAAGCCCTTATCTGACTATGCGCTGAATACTAGATTACATTACACATGCCAACGGTCCGGGTGGAAGCACAAGCGCACAGGTTTGAATTATAGCATACCCATTCCTTGATCATGTCTAGAAATCAAAACTATCTAGGCTCTACAGTAAAAGCAGCTCTGTTTAATAGCAGCCAGAGAGGGTCCGCCTGCTCTCTTTGCTCATTTTTAGATTCCAAAATAAAATCAGTCGCTAAGACGTATCAATCAGACGGAACTCCTTTCTATACTCCAAACAAAAATCAGTCGCTTAGACGTAGCAATCATCAAGAGCCTCTATGGGCCTCCCTGAAGGTGCCTCAGCCATTACCATTAAACACAACCCGTTCTGGTGGTAGTAGATGGGACTTTGCTCAACGATAGTAACGATCTGCCCTGTATGATATGAGGGGTCGTCCTATTAGAAAAATATGTTTCAGGTAAACTTTCCATCGAATTTAGATTCATCTAAGTTATTGGTAACGCGTTCACCGGCCTTATTTTTGAAAAAAATAGAGTCCAATGACTTGAAAATGACAAAGTATTTGTGTTTTAAGCCGTGATTGCCCTTAATCAACAATTCGTGCTACAAATTAACTACCAAACAAAATATTACATTTAGTCAGTGGGTAAACTTCCACATGGTTCTCAGAATAGTACCACAAGGTACAAACTTTCAAGATCTTGGCAAATTTTCAAAAAGTAGATAGACACATCTCCAAATGCAGCGCGTAATGGGGAGTCCATTATTTTAGGGCCTTAAAACAACTCGTTCTTCTAGTAGTTCATGGTTACTCAGCAAGATAAATTGATTTTGTTTTAAAAAGCGGATAATATTAATTACTAGGAAACCGCAAAAAATTGAAATTAAGGATTTTTGTTTCAAACTTAAGATCCTTTGGACCTAAAGATTTATTTAGAGCAAAATCTCAAAAATGCGAGTAATTTACTTCATTTTGTGGAATAGTCTAATTTGGAAAAAACAAATCATTATTAAGCAAATAAGAAAGTACAGTCGGTCAAGCTCGAACATATGATTACCCTTCATCACAGTAATTATAAACCAGGTTTTGAGGATGTACCCTATTTGAGACCCATGGGCAATCATGGACCAGCCAGTACAAAATTATGTTATGAGGTTAAGATTCATGTTAAAGTTCTTTGTGCCAAGAATATATTTGAGATTTGTTTGCCTTTAACCGATCTTAGGGAGGGGTTTATATAGGACCTATGGTTAAAGTAGGGCCTACCTGCAAAACAAAGTAGCTATTGTACAAGTCATTGTTGCCAGTTTTTATATCAATACTAAAACTTATAAGGAAGTTATAGAATTAATTGCTATTTTCGGGAGTAGTATTTGTATGGGAGCTATACCGATTCCAATGAAATCTGTAGCCCGTTTCTGTATTTCTCGCATCGTAAAATTTCCCTCATGAAACAAGTGAATTATGACAAAAACAGTGCAATATGAAACAAAAAATGGTTTTTCTCACATAAGTGTTTCTGTACTTTTACTTTGGGAGAATTATCTGTCATTTAAATAATTTTCCAGCAATTATTGGAAGGATGTGAGAAAAAGTGTTTCTGTAACAATATCATGCAAAAAGTTTCTCACAAGAACTGTCAAATAAGTCATATTTGAAATTGATGCGAGAAAAAAAAATTTAAAAAAATGGAGCCCAAATTATGTATGTATGTACACAAGAATGTGTATTATTTTATTTTATTTAAAAAAAAAGAATTTAAATGATAAAAATAAGTATATAAAACACAACTGTTATATTTTGTTATTTAAATTTTTTTGGCCTTTCATTGTGTTTGTTTTATGCAGGGCTGCCAGATAAATTTGTGAAAAAAACGTCAATATCCTAAGAAAAAATAAAAAAATCGTCTATTTTTTCGGACAATTTAAAATTAATTTTGACGAATTTTGTTCGATTTTTATCATATAATCACAAATTGTTATCATGTAAACACATAATCAAAAAAAAAAAAAAACATTAAGTTCATGGGTAAAAACATATTTTATACATACATAAGCTTGAGGTCTATTTAAATAAAATTATTTATTTTATTTTCCTTAATCCGATAAGAGTTTAAAATTTCAGATTGTTATTTTTCCCTGCAGAAATCACACAAAGGAGTGACAAAATATCATATTGAAATAAAATAAACACTTTTGGACAAAGTAAAAGGCAAAAATTTCCTAAAGTGCATTGACTGAAAAATGGGGTAATAGTTTAATCTTTTGATCACACAAACAAATGTATTAAATAATCCAAGCAAATAAAAATTAAACAGTTTCCGTTCGAAATTTTGCTTTTGCCGATACATTTTTAATCTGCCTTGTTTTTAAAGATATCGGTTTTCTGTGGTGCCTAAAGCCTAGTACTCTGTTCCAATTTGTGAAAAATGTTCAGCAACATCTATTATTTCATGCGAAAAATTTGACATGTATCAATGTTACCTATCTCGAGAGTTTGCACAATTTGACGTTTTTAATCTTTCAAAGTATGCGACATTGTTTTGCATATGTAAACAAAACCCACATGTATTTTACTAAAAAGTATTTTTTAAATAAAAAATTAAGTAAAAATAAAATTAAAAATTGATGAAAACCTGTTACCGGTTGTGTTATTTATGTTTTGCAGTTCTCATTTTAATATTAAGTTTAAACATTTTTCATTTGCATAAAATTCAACGTGAAATAAGTGCAGCTTATATTATTTCGCAGTTGTAAAAAAATGTTGCTAGAAACATTTCGCAACTTTTTCACAAATTAAACAGAGTACAACTCTATCAACATTTTTTCATAGAAATTCCGCACAAGTTATTTTCAAATGAGTTTTGACAGCATTTCACGTGAAATTTTGAACAGAGTACCAGGCTTAATACACAAACATATATAACTATTTAAAATTGTTTTATTTCAAAGACTGAATCGTCACTAGAAAAAAATCAGCAAATTGTCACTGCCAATTTTGGAACAAAAAAAAGTCGTCAAAATGTCGATAAATCTTTAAATCTGGCAGCCTTATTTTTATTATATATATTTCTTTCGTTGACCTTTCGCTTGCATTTGACACTTAATTACTGGAAGTATTCCAGTTAAAACAAAATCTGTGTTGTCTGTTCTCGCATTTAAATACAGAAACACTTTTTTCTCACAAATCGAGAAACGATGGAATTTTTTGTTTCACACTTAATATAAGAAAATTTGCGATGCGAGAAATACAGAAACGAGCTACTGGTAAGATGATTTTTTAGATTGCAATTAAATAAGTTTGGACCAAATTTAATCTTAATACCAACAAAATAAGATGGTTAATGGTCACGAAGACTCGGTTTCGGAATGAAGCTTGTATTGGGGATAAATGAAATTATGGACCTTTTTACATAAATTTGAATAGCCTTGGTGCTTTTGCCAGTTAGAACTTATGTATTAAATTATCCCCAAAACTGTGATATGTAATTTGCGCTCATAAACTTACATGGATAGCCAGCTCGCCACACGGGTTTGTTATATCGACGCAGAAAATGATTCTGAGTCGATCGGTATACTACGAGTTGTGCCTAAGACCTATATTTCAAGGTGTTAAAAACATCAGCACAAACGAATAATACACTCGCTACTATTGTGTTTTTGATATAATAAAATGTACTATTAGACAAACTATTGGTCCTACGAGCCATATCCGAGTACACATTAAATCCAAAAATTCAAAATAAAACTTGCTGGTCTTAAAATAAAAACTCTCGTCATTCCACAAATATAACTCATCTAAAATACACCGAAATATTTTTCTTTTAATTTCTTTATTAATGACGAAAATTATATGTCATTTTTAAATATTTTTTTTCCTTTTGGGACATTTTTAAGTTGTTGCTGTTTGAACATGGTTAATTAACATCATAATTTTTGCTGTATTTAAAATAAGAAATTTATTTAGAAAGAGAATCTTTTAAAAAAAATTTCGTTGTTGTTCATAATTTGTCACTATGGGATTTAATTTGTTTTTACCTAGACACCATTATTAGTCGAGAAATGAGACAAAGAAAAGAATTATTAATTTTTCGCAATTTTGCTTTTTCATACTCTTTTTAGTACTTGTTAGTACTTACGACACAAATAAATTACGAAAAACTAAATTGTGTCGAAATTTTTAAAATGAATTTTGAAATCTTTTTTATTTTCTGTACTTCAATGAACAATTTGCTGAGCGGTATTGGTGCTGGGTTGAGTGCTGTGTTGACTAACGAATGAAGGCAAGCAAATGATTATATATAATTGTTAAATATTTAAGAAAAATGTTTATGTCATTAGTGAATGTTGTTGGGCTCTTGTGCGATGGTTTAAAACAAAACAAAAGCGAAAAAATCAATGGAGATCTTTTTTACTTTTCTCTTTTTTCTGGCATTTTTACCCTAGAGGGATGAACATTTTGCTGATTGCTTGGCATCATTTTTGTTATTTGTAATTCGATAGGCTTCATTAATTAATAATACTTTTTTTTAGAAAAGTAAGGAAATGTTAATTAAACTGACATTTGATTTTATTAGTGCAGGATTTACTTTTCTAACTACCCCATTTACAATTTTTTTTTTAATGCGTCAATATTGCTTATTGACGTGTCTAAGGAGTTAAACTCAAACAGAATATAACGATTAAATAGATTTTTCACAATTATGACATTGGTACCGTTTAATGCCTTGCTATACTTTTTTAACAACCCTTTTTTAAGTTATCCTTTTATTTTTAATGCCAAAAATGGGCCTGTTGACCGCACGGAATATTACCATTAACGTGGCTTGATTTTTCTTTTATTTTCGGACTAAGAAGATAAGGTGGCTTTAGATCTCAAATCTTTATGTATAATTTCCATTAAGTAAATGGACAGAGTTCTAAGTGCGGGACGGAATGGGGAGCTCTTTGAACATTGTTAAAACTCCGTTTACCAATGCTAGTAGTTAGTGATCCTTTAAACTGAAATGGAGGTGAGTGTTAGACGGCAAGATTTCAGAAGAAAAAGTGAGATCTCTATTAAAACATGTCAAATCAAACTGTCCGTGAACGAGGGTTCAATTCCCAGTCATTCAAGAATAAAAAAAATTATCAATAAATTTTAATTAATTTCATGTTGTAAAATGCCTTTCTTCATAAAAATAATTTAATGAAAATTAAATTTAATGAACTTTAGCCTGATTAAAATATGAAAATTTGGATTATAAATCATCATCTCTATAACTGCGTCTTCTATCTTTCCATTTAATACACTTTTTTTTACTTTAAACACTAAAATTTCATTATTTTGCAACCTTCTTAAAAGATAAACTACTCTTGATAAAAATTAAAAGAGAAAAAACGAGTGGATAACCTCTATAATTTTCCTGCTTCCAATAAATATATTGTTCCATTGCTAAATACTTCTCTGAGTTTCGTGAAGAAGCAATACGACTAATGAAAGCTTAAAGATGTGGAAGGGTACACCCTTTAACGAATTCCATATCAAAATAAAGGTACCACTTTAGGGTATTCTGAATATATGTTCCCTATTTAACACTTATCCGATCTGCTAGAAACTTTTATGTCATGAGAAAAACGGGCTACACTTAATTAAAATCAAGATATAAGTGTGAGTTTCTTCTAAGAATGTCCTTAAACTTAAATATCTTAAAAAGTAGATACGTTAACGACAATATACACATTCAAAAAGGATCTTCTAGGAAAACTTTTGTTAAAGTAAACTAAAATATTTCTCTAAGTTGATTGAAAATTAAAACACATTGGGAGTACCTTCAGGTTAGGTTAAGATGGGTAATTCGCCCAAAGGCACACCTCCACTCGGAGTCATATGCGGTCCATTGTGAATCCCTTAAATTTGGAGGAAGAAGAAAGAGAAAAGTAAAGAAGTAAATAATTGACAGATAGGTTCAAGGTAGTTAGTAGAAACTACATTGTACAAAACTCCCACTGCAGTCCCCACACCAGAAACAACCATCCTATTTCTCTGACAAGCCCCAGTAGATCGACTGGATTACATTCAGCGATACACCCCAGTTTGTCGTGAAATCTATCTCCCAGCCATTTCTACCTGAGACCCTGGACCCTAGGACAGTGGCACAGTACATGCTGAATCATCTCTAGCTCCTCAGCATCTTCGCATAATCTGAAGAAGTTCGGTATGGTATTGCCACATTTACTCTTAAAAGCCCTAACAGAACAATGACCCGTCAAAAACACTATAAGGGTTCTGAGACCACTCCTCTCCTATCCTAATAGAACCCTGGTGGCCCATGCGTCCAGTTCGGGACATAATGCCCTAGACACACTGCAATCTGTTCTATCCCTTCAGGACCGGTTAACGATATCACGGAACCTCCCCATATCACCTCATAGAAGTGATATAAGGGGGGTTTTACCGCCGTCCCTCACCGCCAAGTCTAGATTCGAACCCTCTCTCGCGATTGCGTCCCCCACCTCATTACCATCCACCTTGCAGTGTCCGGGTACCCAAGACGGCCTTACTGCGAAAACCTCCATGAGCATCCTTAGAGCATTCCATCACCGCGCGACCAGACACAATAGCACCACATTTGTCAATACACTGAGCGCAGGCTGACTATCGACGTAAATTGCGCCACAGACACGTCTATGATATGACCCAGTATCAGCTCAGTCGCCCTCCAGACCGCTAGGTTCTCAGCCTTGAAGACACTGCAATCATCCGGGCGTACCTTTGAAGTGAACATCTTTCAAATGTCATTGCTACTGATATAAAAAAGAGGCTCCATGTTAAATAATAATGCGAAAAAACTTAAGTCTTGCGAGAAAAATTATGCGTTTAATGAACAAAAAAGTACAGAAAAGATATACCCCTTTTGGATACCCGTTATTGGAGCAAACTTAACTGTTTCTATGGAGCAAATTTTTTGTCGGCCGTCTTATTTATCATATTTATTATCAAAGTTCCTCCTTTTTTTATTAAAACCACTTGCTGAAGTTATTCAAGCAAAAGTTTTGTTTGCCCTCTTTTACCGTTTTAGGGTTAATGGAAAAAAATGGTTCATTGAACAAATAATATATTCATTGCGAAATTTATTTATTAAGAAAAGCAGCATTAATAGAAATTATATTTTAAAATTGTGGCCGGCCATTAAAGAAAAATTTATACAAAATAAATTTTTCATTTATTAGTCATGAGGTTGTAGAACAACAAAAATATTTTAATATTTCTTGCAAACAAGCACATTTGGAAGCGTTTTCTGCTTAATAAAGAACAAATTGGGTTTAATGAAATAATTTTTAGAAATAGAAATAAAAAATTTGAATAGTTAGACATAATTAATATAATTATTAGCAATAAAATAAAAGTTTTTTTTTTACTTACAATAATATACTTCTAGTAGTTCTCTTATCTTACAGTTTCGCAGATTAAAGCAGATTTTATGCTATTAAATTTGGAATAACCAATTTTCTAACTAATTTTATTTAACTTCTAGTTTCACTGTGCATAAGTTGTTATGGAACTTCCCTTATAAAATTCCTTAGAACTCTTTTTTAATCTCCGTTTAATAAATCATTATTTTGCATAAATTTTATAAAACAAAAAGGTGCTACAAAGTTTGTGTTCATGTGTGTCGTACTTTTTGTTCGAAAACAAAACTTTCGAAACTTTTTAATGTCATGCAACGTTTAGAACTCCAGTACCACTGCCCCACTCTTCTATTTTCAATGGTTTTAGCTTTTAAAAAGAGATTAGAAATTCAGTTTGAAAAAAAAAATTGTTACCAAAGTCATTTACAAATAAAATTGTAAAGAAACTAAAGGGAGAAAAAACTTAAAAAATATACATACATAACAAAAAAAGGAGGTCTTTGGGATTAAGGTGAAATCGATTTGAAAAATGAGCTTAACGTAGTCCTTTAGCAAATGTTTCTGGGACTTCAAAGGCCGAAAATACAACATTTGCCGCAATTAATGCTGACCAGGGGGAAAATAATGCCCCCAATTTTTTGACACCACATTAGGATCCATAATTGTTCTTCAAACATAATCTAGAATCATTCCATTCTACTAGAGACGATAGATCTATGGTACTTTTACCCGACTGTGGCTTTAAAAACTTTAACTTCTATGGATATTGAAACTATGGAGGCAGAAGACTTGCTTGTTATACCCACCCTTCGCCGGAGGTAAAAGGGTAAATATAAGTTTATCATTTCGTTTGTAATTTCTACAATATTGATCTTAGATCCTATGAAGTATATATATTCTGGATCCTTATGATTTACGAAGTGGATTAAACGATGTCCACCTGTCCGTGCGTATGTTGGAATGGGGTTTCCGGAGACCCCAGAGATGATGGGGACTATGTTGTTAAATATTTATGTCACATATACTATTTTAAAGTTTTCTATTGAAATTCAGACTGATCGTTGCACAAATGGCTGAGATTATATCTGGAGAACGGCACGAGTTAAAGTTTTCAAATTAGGTACAAGCATCTTGGTTGTCAATACACAACTTCCGATTTGGGCTGGATTGGAGAAGTGGGCGTGGCACAATATAGATTTGTTTATATCTAAAAAATGGTGTTTATATAACATTCTGTTCTTATCGCACCCTGTTGAAGAGTATATAAGATTCGGCATAGACGAATAAGCACACTTAATTGTTTTTGTTTAACGTCCTAGACGAAATTGTCCAGCTAACCTTTCTAAATATTTCTGCGAATATTCTGGCTTTTGTTAAGCAAATAAAAGCGAACATTACTTACGTTACTTCCTTGAAATTTGTTGTTTGGGTATGTGATTGTTTTCAGGGTTATCGTGAGTAACTGCTATCCCGTGCTGTTAACAGCCTACCCATGTCCCCGTCTCTGGAGAACAATATACAGGAGTAAATTTTTTGTAAATTGTTGTCTGAAGAATAGTGTCATCTCTTGCTGAGGAGCTAAATATATTTAAAATCAACTTAAAATCTTGTTTCTGTGGAATGGCAACATATTGCAGAGACGTCCGCCTTCAATAAATGCAGGCTAAAAGGTGGTAAAAGTGAGTCCAGTTATAGGTCTCGTTGTTTGACCATGTTTTACTGTCTCCCGGACGTCCTATGACTTAGCCGCTACTATAACTTCCCAGCCAACTGGTAGGTTCAATTAAGAAGTGGACCCACATCAAATCAATTTCATAGACTAGTTTCGTCTCAAAGAGTTCTGTGGCCAAACAGTTTGAGTCTTCGGTGCTCGAATGCTGGACAATAACGTAAAGATGTTCAGTTGACTCCTATTCTTCCTCGTCATCGCAATTACTACAAGCGACGACCCAGCTTCTGTGATTCATTCCCAATATGACAATGGCCAGTTTTAACCCTTTTCTGGAGGTAAGGGTGGCAGCTTTAACGCCCGCTGGGGCCTTCGAACGTTTATGATGGGCCAGATTTTCCTGGTTTCCCCACAGGTAATTCACCGAACCATCACTGATTAGCGAATATATGAAGTTTGTGTGCAATGGTTTGCCTGCTCCTCGAGTGTTTAACACCGATATGACATTTTTATGGCCTCAACGACAATGCAGTGTTCCGGCAGTCTTATAGAAATACTCCAGTCCCACTGCTCGGAGTAGATGTAGGTCATCCTGGTGAACTGAGTAGTCCAAAATGCTCACAGTGAAGCCAGGATCAAAAATCGGCTCAGTTGTGTCAGAGTCAACATCCGCCTGCCAATTAATCTCATACAGAGTTCTAGCATGTCCGATGTTAAAAAATTCTCTATATCCTTGTGGCCTTTAGTCTAACTACCTTGTTTGCAGCTAACCTATTCGCCGGGATGTCTGGTGGTTAAAAGTTCAAGATTGTAAACAGGGCCTTAGAAGGTGTGGCCCTAATTACATCGTTATATTTGAAGTTGTAATTATTATAAAAAATACAGCAAGGACCAATTAGGTAGGTGGACATCCCTAATTGGTCCTTAGTTTATCCTAGTGGGTTAAGGTAAAATCAGATCTTAACTGTAAAACAACTACAAGCCAAATGACACAGGAAATATTTGTTAAACGTATACCATTAAGTTTTTTTTTCAGTTAGTGCCAACAACTAAAAACTTTGACATAATAAGTTTCAAAAAATTCAAATGATGTAAAAAACCTCATAAACTTTTTGATAAAACCAAAAATATAGATAGAAGAAGAAAAAACAAAACAAAAAAAGTGTCATCAATTTATATAAAACTTTTTTTTTTAAGTTGAGGTTTTCACTTTTTATTTGCAAACTCCTCATGATTAATGATTTATTTACAAAATAACATTTGTCAGTTTATTTTTAAAGGTTTTCAATTTAAATCAAACTAATAAAAAATTAAAAAAAAGTGAAAAAATGTAACAAAGTATTTTAAAGTATGGCCCATTAGTAAGTCCATTGACTGAATTTTTTTCCATGCGGTTTAGTTGGCTTTATTTTTGTATATAGAAATTGTAGTCGGTAGAAAAAATTTATTTGCGTTTAATTGAAATTCCAATCATTGGTTGATTGATTTTTTTTAACTTTTGCATTTTTAATCAGACTGGGCATAAAAACAAAAGTTAATGACGCTGTTATAAAACATTATTCAATACAAAAAGACAAAAAGAAAAAAAAAAACTATTTAGGAGTATTGAGAGGCGGGGTTTGGATAAAGTACATTTTTGTTTGCGAATCCAAACGTAATGTTTTGACCAAAATCAATACAAACCCACACATACACACACACTTACAAACATGGCTACCGCACTCCATGTAAATGTGGTTTATGACGTGATGATACTGGCTAATGAGGAAGTTGACAGCATAAATTTTATTTTCTACAGTTTGTGTTTTTCTGTTTATGGTTTAGTAAAATATGCAAAAGTTTAATAACATAGATTAACAATTACAGCTACTGGATACAGTGGTGTAGAAAAGTGGAGACATCAACCATACAAGGTACCCTAACCTTTTACGGTGTCCTTTTGAAATAATAGTGTGATCTGAATTCAAATGTTTAGATGCAAGATTTCTTCTTGCTAATATAATTGAATGATTTATTTGGATCAGTGATTCCCAAATGGAAATCTTGGCGTTCGCAACAATATAACAGGGAGTTAAAGCGAATACAAAAATTTTTCTGTTGAAATTTTTAAATATTTGCTTAAATTTAAAAAAAAAATCAAACAGTTTTAAAAGATTATGTTGTTAAGTATCTTAAAATTCATATTAATTCTTAAAAATATTGGCCTAGGTCAAGTAGGTTGCGGCAAATATTTCTTCAATATATTTACACATATTATTACTTAATTACGTTAAGCGGTTAGTGGAAAAATAAATATTTCTTAAGGGGTTCGTGAAACAAAAATCGGCGAGAGCCCTCGTTTTAAGCAATGGTTCTTAAGAGTTTTTCGTATTTATTGAGGATGTGGTCCACACACCTCTTGCTTTAGAACGAGAACTCTTGCTTTGAGCATATCCTTGAGAGTTTTTATTTTTAATAACAAATATCTTAATTCTTAAGTAATTCTATAAAAATTTATGATTTAATTTTCTTTTTTCGCGACTTCATGATGCCTTATTGAAATAATGGATTACTTTATTTTTTTTTTTTTACTTTGAGCCAGCACTCAGGGGATGCCCCCTACTAATGCAATACATTGTGTTGGCATTAGGAAAATAGGGTATGAAGAGAAGGATAGAGGGAGTAGTATGTGTGGATATTTAATTTGAATTTTTCCAAATTGAAGCCGACTGGGAAGACTACTGCCAGGAGTCTATTCCACATACGGCTAGTACGACAGAGAAACGAATTTTCCCTGTAATGCGTTATGCGATACACTGGAAAGTCAACAAAGAACGGATGTGATCTGCTGGAAAGGTGGGTACTACGGGCCGCGTCTTAGGGATGAGTTCGCCCATCGCAGCTGAACACTTACCGAAGTAATATCGATAGAAGAATGTCGCACAACCCACATTCCGACGATGCTCTGATGAGTCAATAGAGCTGGATACCCTAATGTCAGTGATTAGCTTCAACGCACTCCTTTGTATTTTTTTTGTCATTCAAATCCAGAAGCTTCAAAATAGACCTTGAAGCACCTGCCCAGATATGGGAGATGTATTCCATTTTCGATCGGATATAGTAAGGAGATCAGACGGAGTGAAGTAGTTCTTGCACCGTTTTAAGAAACCAAGACACTTGAATGCTTTTATCGACACTTGAAAAACATGTTGGTTAAAACGTTGCCTAGAGCATCAAGAGTGTCTGATTCCTCAATAGCTCTACCCCACTCTGAGATTGTCGTAAGGTCATGATTGAGTGTGCCGTTCATATTCTGCCTCAACCTCAGTAAGGTTTGTTCTATGTTTAAAGCAAAATGAATGACAAATGCTGCTCTCATCTGCGAAGGTATGGATAGGATTGGAAGTAAGACCCAGGAGGTCGGTAAGAATCATAAGAAAGTGTAGGAGAAAGAACAGAGCCTTGCGGTACCCCTGAACAGAAATGAAACTCTTCCGATGAGAACCCGACTATAACAACACGTATAGAGCTTGAGAAAGCTCGAGAAAAATCACTACCGACACCAAACGCAATAAGCTTTGAAACGAGTGCACCGGGCTACAAACGATTAAACGCTTTGGAAATATCTAGAGCAACCACTTTGCTTTCTCCAAATTGGTGAAAAGAACGACTCCAACGTTCCGAAAGAAACAGGTTTCCCGTAGAACGACTTCTACGAAAGCCATACTGTCTATCACACAAAATTGAATTAGACTCTAGATAATTTACCAACTGGTGATTGATCACGCTCTCCATGACCTTCGAGAGCGTAGAGCAAATTGCTATTGGTCGGTAGTTTGCAGGCTTTGTAGCCTCAACCTTTTTTTGGGATAGGCTGGACCTTGGCCAACGTCCACCAAGAAGAACAACTTCTAACCGGTACGAGTAGCTAAATAATGCACACTTCTTCAAGACTACATCCATAACACCATCCTACCCTGGGGAGTTGTTTATGTTGGAATCTTCAATGAATCTCCAATTTTGTTAAAAAAAAAAAATTATGAATTATTTACATGAAGGTAAGTTATACCTCTGGGGTAGTCTTGAGAAGAGCGAAGGTACAGTCAAAACCTCAAGCTTATATGGGGCTTGCATTTTGCAAAGCGATAAAAATAACCATTCGCTACAGGGTAAGCTGCTACTACCGAATAGAGCATTTTCTAGAACTGAGTAAGTTTTTGATTCGATATTGGCACTAACCCTTCTGGTTTAAAACCAGTTCGAAGGGAGGTTGAACTTCATGATGATGTAAAAGGGTCGATTTTTTTCTCAAGATCTAGTGGTAAAATGAGGCTTTCTGAATTACTATTCCAATTGCTGTGGTCATTTAGCAGATCCTTATTAGCAATAAAGAAAATCCTTAGGCATCGTTACTCCTACGTAAATGTTGCAAACACGTACATGTTGCCGTCGAATTCAATGGTTGGTAGTTACTCAATATACTTATGCGTGTTGAAATGCATGAAAAAGAACACATAAATTTTGTCAGGATCTATGTAATTAACAAATTTTAGGTTTTGTTGTTTGTGCGCTATGTATAAAAATATATTAAAAACGTCTTGTGTTTCGATTGAATGTCCGCTTTGGCAATATATGTACATAAGCAACCATACAAGTCTTTTACAGCTGATCGTAAAAATGGAAAAGAATTATATAAATATTATCAGGTTTATCAGCAACGCAACGTCACGTTAACGTTAGACTACCTTTTTATACAAAGACTTGGTAAGGAAAACGGAACAGCTGATCCGCAACGTATACATTAACCTAAGAGTAACCAGGCCTTTAAGTTCCTAAGCAAGGTTTTCTAGCAATTGTTCTGGGAACCTTCTTCTTGTCTTAATCCTACGGTGCTCTTAATACTGAGAGAAATCGATACGTTTACACATTATTCCGTGTGTAGACAACAATTCCAGTTCCAGATTGTTTGAAATAGTTCTACCGCTTGCTTATTTGACCTCCACTGAAAATTGGGTTTTCCAACCAGGGACATCGCCAAGCAGGTGGAACCATAGATTACAGACAACAGCCTCGTAGATTTTAAGAACAAGAATTTGATGTTTCATAAGACGCATACGCACAATCTCCGCTGTAAACATGATGCAGACAATCCGAATATCTATAGATTTGCTCAGCACTGTTGACCAATATAAAGTTGAAAATGTGTGTGTTATCAAATTGAAAATAAATTTTGTACCATAACAAATCTAAATTAATAATGCAACTGATTTTGATTTTACATGATTGTGTTGATAAAACAACAACACAGACTTAAAATACAAACAACAAATGATTGTAAAACCTAGTTTAAAATTTTAAACATTAATTAACCACAAAACATTTGTATACAATAGTGCACAAGTGAACTGATTTGCCTTTGTAGTAGTAGCTGGAGCACATATAAAGTTGGTATTGGTTTAGGAGGTTATTCGGTTTTGGGATTGTTTATTGTATGTCCAAATTAGATTTTTGCATGTAATTATAATTATTTGTTAAAAAAGAGTACCTAAGAGTCGCTATTATATGCAGGTAGTTCAGAAAAGTGGGGGAAGAAAGAAAAATAAAGGGTATATGGCCAAAATATGAAAGTTATCCCCCGGGAGCTCCACTGTAAATATTGAATTGGTTGGAGGAAAAAGAACAACTGACCAGTTGTTCAAGATAAACAGTTTACACTTGGAAGTCAGTTGACTTTGTTTAGATTGGAAAAGCACGACCTAGTATCAGAATCGATCGATCCCCGGTAATCTGCGGCAATTTAAACATTCCTGTCATTACGCTCAATATACTTTTATGTAAAGTCGCCTAAATCAATCAGATCAATCAATTATTTCATTTGCTGTTAATTAAATATATTTAAATTTTGTGTCGTCGCAACTGACATTTTGATTACTGCTGCTTTTCGTATGTAAAGCACGTAAAATTGCATAAACAATATTTATTTGGAATACTTTAACCTTTAATACAGTACAATGCTGTTTATGGACGCGGTGTCATTTCGAGCCAAAACTTACCTGGAAAGAAACAAAGAAAAATATTTCAAAAATTAATTGAGGATTTAAAGCACACGAATGCAATTAATTATTATTAAAATCAAAAGAAACATGCAAAAGAATGGATACACATAAATTTTGAATTAAAAAGAAATTAAAAATAATGGCAAAGAAAGCAATAACTATAAGTAATTAAAACTATTTAATCTTAAAGGAGGCACTACGAGTAAGCTTTGCACAATGGGCCAAGGTACTTTGAAGAAAGCCATTTTCTATAGAAAATCTTTTGATTTTTAATTAAGGTGGTAGTAATTTCATAAGAAAATTGTTCGCTTTTATTTAGGGAAATCAATTTTTTTATTTGAAATTTTTGAGTAAAAAATTTTCCATAGAATGTTATCATTGCATGTGTAAATACAGGGTAACTAGAGCGTATTTGGCTTAAGAATTTTTTGTTTTTTTTTTTGTAGAAAGAAAAAAAACCTGCTAAGCAGAGACAAATTCAGCTAATACAAGTGTTATTTTCTTGCCTTTAGAAACAACAACTTCTTACTTTAATTTGAGCAAAAAATTGACCCACTGTGCTTAAAACCAAAAATATATTTAAAAAAAAAATTATAAAAGCAATATAAAACTGTCACCATTTAAAATCATTATATTTCTCATCAAATTAAACTAAATTATTTAGAAAAATATAAAAATTCAGATCATTTTCAAAATTTTTGGCACATGCTGACAAAAATAACAAAATCTAACACTTTTATCAACAGCACACGTACACTAACGACCTTAAAAAACTACAACAAAAAACCAAAACGAACAAGATAAATTGGCCCGTTCTCATTCTTTAGTTGGCAAATTAATTAATAATTACAATAAAAAGAGCTTAACCCTTAAAAAAATCGCCTTAACTTCACAAGAAAATCAGAATATGTAAAATTTATTTTTCTCCAGACAAGAAATCCTTGCGAAAATTTTTCATAAATGAATTACTTTATAATTAATAGGAAACAATGATAATACAGGCCAGTGCAATCACCAAAAAACATCCTTAACAAATGCGAGAAAATTTCTGTTTTCATCCATGTCATAAATATGCTCGCATGCCACATGACCTCATTCCCATGCTGCTTTTTTATGTTTTTTTGTGAATTTATGTATGCATACGAATATAAATTCAGAAAACCAAAGAAAGAAAATTTGTTAAGGGCCTTAAAATTATGTCAGTCAACCATTAATTATTGATTATGGCCGAAAAAACAAGAAATGTAAAACAGAATTAATGAATTATAGATCATCATGTCCTTAAATGTATTTAATGTACTTAAATGCCATTAAGTTTACAGAAAAATTAAAATCGTTTTTCTTAATGATAAAGTAAAATGAACAATGGGAAATAATTTACAAATTAATATAGTCAAAGCACATTCTCTGCACACTGGGTTAAAGTGAATTACTTTAGAAAAGATTAAGACATATTTAAAAATAATTTTCCATAAAGCAATAATTTTCGAAATTTTTTTTTATGTATTTCATTCTGCACACTGGGTGCAATTATTCATAATTTACGAAATATTAAAAAAAAAAAATTCATTTGCCTTTTTATTTGTTTTAATGAACTTTGTTGATTTTAAAATTCGATTACATCTGTTTTATATTAAGTTGACTTGTTTTTCTTTGGTTATTTTTCTTTTCTTTTTTTCAATACTTTTTAATAAAAATATACAATTTTAATTTTAATTCAGCAGATAAAAACAAAAAATCCAATAAATACAACAAGAATAATAAATAAAAAACATAAAAACAAAACAAAAAAAAAAAAAAAAAAAATGTCAAGTTGAAATAAATTTGCATAAATAATTTCTAGCAACGTCTCTTTGAGTAAAATGTGAGCACAAGTATAGACAAAACTGACAGTTATGTCAGGATGCATAGACGAACAGCCAAGCACATCAAAATACAAATACAAAAGTGAGCGCACATGTACACGTAACTTGGGTAATAAATAAAAGTAATAAAACATAAAGTGCGTTTATATAAATAAAGTTGGTGTAAATACCCTACACTACGCATAAACGACACTCTCTTCTTTTATCACGTGAAAAGAAACAGAGCAATTTTCGACAGAAAACAAAGACAGACATTTTCTTCAGAAAATGCCCAGCTCTTTGGTAAAGATTCAAATGATTAAAATTAAAAAATTGGTGATATTAATTAAAGAGTTTAATTAAATTTGCTCTAGTAAACAAATTAAAAGTATCAATTAAACGTTTAATTCACTTAATTCAACGTTTAATTCATTTGATTAAACATTTAATTCACTTGATTAAATTGTTAATTAAAACTGATTTTATTTTTGATTTATGCTTTAATTGGTGAAACATTTTGGAGAATTTTTTCTGTGAGGGTAATTTTCTATAAAAAGTTTTTTACTCCTTCCAAAAGCGTGCAATTTTTCATAGAACATTTCTCGTTTGTTACTAAAGAGACCGAATTTTTCTTTAGAAAATTGTTTTCTCTTTATGAAACAAAGTAATTCTCTATAGAAAATTTCTCGTCACTATAGTGAAAGAGAACAATTTTTTATAAAAATTTGCTGCATAAGAGAGAGAATAATTTTTTATAAAAAATTTCGCGCAATTAGTTAAGGAGGTTAATTGTTATAGAAAATTTCTGAGTTTTTAACATCGTATTCTATATAATTCTTTCTTTTATGTCCAACCAGTGCCTGACGAAAATTTTCCGCATCACTGACTCTGTTCACATACGTATGTGCTTAGCGTTCTTCTTAATGCTAGGAACACAACTGGGACGAACGACGAAATTCAACCCAACTTTTCTCAGCTTTTATAATTGAGAAAGTTAATTGCTGTTTGTGCAAAGAGAGAGAAATAGTGTTACCATTTTAAAAAATATAATGCTTAAAAATTAAAACATAATCAAAAACACAGCTAAAAACTATTTTTATAGCAAAATACCTTGTATATTTATTTTAAATGTTATACAATAATAAAAAAAACAATTACTAAAGTAAAAAGTAACTTTATTTACTAAAATACTTATAAACTAAGACAAAACATGGTCACCTGGTACTGATTTGTTCGTCGTTCGCCGGCGTTTGAAATAGTAATAAATCTAGTAATAAATCAAAGACGCCGGCGTATGACGAATTTCGCAGAACGCTATTATCGTGTGTATTTTCATATATGTACACCAATATGTTTTATTTTTGGCGACGAATATTCGCGGCCAAAAATTTGTCGTTCGTCCCAGTTGTGTACCTAGCATAAAGGATGAGTCCTGCAGTAGCTCTTCTCTCTATAGAAAATTTGTTACAAATTTTAAAAGAGAACAATCTTTTCAAGAAAACTACATGCTCAAAAAGAGCAACTTTTTATAAAGAAAATTTCGCGCTTTAAGTCCAAGAAATTATATTAGTTTTAGTAAATTTTTTCGGTTTTATGAAAGTAAGCAGATTTTTCAACCAAAAAAAAAATTTCGCAATTTTTAATTTAGCAGCCTTTTTTCCAAACATTTTGTCGCTATTAATAAGAGCCAACAAATTCAATTTTTTATTTTTTCGCAAGCACTTTTTCTACAAAAATTATCTCTGCATAGTTTTTTCTGAAAAATTAACAACTTCTACATTTTCTCCTCTAGCTTGCTCACTGCTATTAATGTGCCAACATGCTCGGTCTTATCACTTCTCCTTTCCAAATTTAAACTCTCACATGTACATGTGTACAAACATTCATTCTATTGCTTCTTCTGCAGATAGAGTCACAGCAATACACATGATTTGCATGCATAAACAATTTATTTTATTTGCTGAATAATTATTTTTTTCTTTATTTTATGTCACAGGAAAATATGTATATATTTTTTTTTTTTGTTATTTCTTACTAAACATTTGCGAACACAAATGGTACGCAGTACGTATCTTCATAAGTACGACCGACGTACTTTTTGCTGATGCTATAAATATTTCAAATGTGTCTCCGGGTTATATTTTTTATTTTATATCAAAACAATAAAAGAGCAAAAAAAAGTTATACATTTCATGTATTTAAAAGATGACCGACCAATCAGTCAACCATTCAATACTTTCAAAATAACGTCAATACTTGAATATTTTAGAGAAATCGGAGGGAAACATGTTTGGAGGGATAGATGGACGAATGAGTGGTTGGTTGGCCTAAAGGCGTTTAATGTTGTGGGTTGGGAAATTTATAAATTTATTTTTTTTGCAAATATTTGATAGATTTTGTCATGTAAACAATTTTTTTTTATATAATTGTGTGTGTCAATATAACAAAATTTCAAAATTTTTATTTATTTATTTTATAGATTTGTTTATTTAATAATTTATTTCTTTTTTCTTGTTAATTTTGTTACTGTTGATGCATGTTTTTGTCGTTATAAATAAATGATGTTGAACAGGTTTTTTTATGCAGGTTGGAAGAGTAAATATTATTTGTTTACCTTTTTTTTTTTTTTTTTTAATTGTAAAATTAAATAAATATAAATATAGTTTAAGAACAAAATTCAAATTATTTAATAAAAATTCGACAAAAAATAGCCCGCCTTAGGAAAGAACGAAAGATTTTATATAGACGATAATATCGCTGTAGTAAACTGCAAGAACTTTTGAAGAGCAAACCGTTTTATATAGAATATTTGCCTGCTCTAGCGAAAAGCATAAAGTTGCTCGCTGTAGCGAAGTCAAAATCTATTATTGCGAACATTTGCTTACTTTAGAGATGAGCAAAAGTCTGTCTTAAAAAATTTGGCTCGATTTGGCGAAGAATTAAAATTATTCTTTAGAAAATTGGTTTGCTTTAGCGAAGAGGAAACATTTTACATTTAAAAATTTGTTCGCTTTAGCACAGAGCGAAAAATGTTCTCGCTTCAGTGTAGAGTGAAAATAGTGCTCTTTTTAGCAAATACTGAATAACAAAAAGTTGATTGATTTGGCGAAAAGTAAAAATATTTTGTAAGCAATTTGCTCGCTTTTGCGAAAATCTATAATTTGTGCATAGACAATTTATTGGCTTAAACAAAGAGGGAAGCTTTTTCTAACAGCGACAAATTTTCTTTAAAAAATTGATTGGTTCAGCAAATAGCGAAAAGTTTACGCAAAAAATTTTCTCGCTTTAGGAAGGAGCAAAAACATTTTTATTAAAAAATGGCTCGATTAAGCGAAAAACCAAAATTTTGCTTTAGAGAGCTTGTTCGCGTTACTAAAGAGCGAACAATTTTTAAAACTTTTATAAAGAAAATTGGCTTTACAAATAGTGAACTTTTTCTATAAAATAAATTTAACCGATTTATAGAAAAGTAAAAATATTTTATAAAAAATGTTCTAGCTTTTGCGAAAATCTAAAATTTGTGTTAAGAAAATTTATTCGCTTTAGCAAATGAATGAAAATTTTATAACACGACAAATTTTCTATTTCTATTTGATTGCTTTAGCAAATAGCGTAAAACTTTACGTAGAAAATTTTCTCGCTTCTCTATCAAAAAAATGCTTGATTTTGGGAAGAGCGAACATTTATCTATAGAAAGTTGGTTCGCGTTAGCAAAGAGTGAAAAATTAGTTTGCATTCCCGAAGAACGAAGAGTTTTCTAATGGAAATTTGCTCGCTGTGCCAAAGAGCAACAGAGTATTGTTTGTACACAATGGGCTTATTTTTAACTAATAGCGAAAAACTTTCTAGACTTTGCGAAAAGCAAAACACTTTATATTGAAATGTTGATTCATTTTTCAAAGAGAGTAAAAATGCATTTTAAGACTTTCATAGTTAAAAGTTTTATAAGCGGTTCATATGGTTCATTTTGAGAGGTAATTTTGTATTTATTTAATTATTTTTTTTATTTTATTTATTTATCAAATGGGCCATAATCGGCTTACTAATTTCCATTTAGATAATTTTTAAATAATTAATCTCTCTAATAAAGAGTGACACAATTTCCTTAGGAAAATGTCTCATTTTAACAAAGAGCGAGAAATGTTCTATGGAAAAATATCTATTTCTATTAGAGAATTTTCTATAAGAAATTGTTCTTTCTAATAAAGAGCTACTAATTTTCTATAGAAATCTGCGTTTTCTTATAAAAACTGAAACATTTTTTTAAAGAAAATTTTAATTTTTGTTTAAACTTTCCATAAACATTTGCTTTCTTTAATAGGGAGTATTAAATTTCCCACAAAAGTGGCTTTCTTCAGCAAAAAATTTATGACATTATTAATTTTTCTGTAATTTTGTTTCTTTTGTCCCCATTTTATCTTTTGGAACACTTTTTCAATGACATTTAGGCCATTAAAATGTAAGCAAGTCATAAATAACATTCATAAAAAATGCACAAATATGCAATAAAATATCAAGTGCATTTTTTTATTTTTATTTACTAAATTATAATTCATACCTGTAGAATTTCATTTTTGGGTGATTTTGTTTTAAACAGACATGAGTCATTTAAAGTGCTGTAAGTACTTTTAATATTCATTTAAGTGCCCATCATCATAATGATTATGAAGATCATTATCCGCACTTACATATGAAGTCGTGTTACCCAGGGCAACTAAAGTGACCATTTAACAATTTATACTTGAATTATGACAAGTCAATAAAATTTTATTTATTGTATTTTTTTAATTTAAAATATTGGGAAGAAAAACTTGACATTTTTTTAACTTGTAATATAAATTATTAATCTTCTCTTGGGAGAAGAAAATTTTTAAGTAGTTAAGGGCAAACATCTAAAAGTACACTATATTAGAGGTGCTAAGTAATCACTTAAGGCTAGATTACACTATTATACTTTGTATTAATACATGTCAAAAACTCAAGTAATATGACAAAGTGTGATAGTGTGAATGCAATGTGTCACAAGTATTACGAAAAAAGTTTGACATCCCATACGGCTTAATCGTTTTTTGAAAAATTTCTAAACGCTAATACTTTTCATTGGATCAGGGTTGCATTTTAACAAAAGCATGTTCATGTGTGATAGTGTGACTACAAACTGTAATGTTACATTAGATTTTTCGACAGTCACAACAAAACTCATTAGATTTCCATCTCACAAAGTATTATGGAATACGTAAGGCTTGTGAGATAGTGTAATCTAGCCTTTACCGGTATCTAAAAGGGCAGTAGTGGCAAAAGTAAAGAAAAATCACTTAAGGTGTTATGATACTTGCTATTTTTTGTATTGGATTTTTTTAGGATTGACTGAAAGAAATACAATACAATATAAAATGTAAACAAGACAAACAATATTGCCCACGTTTTGTTCCCACAAAAACCGTCAAAAAAAGCTAAAAATCGCAAAAAAAAAAGTTAAAACCCGCTACTTTCGATCAAAAACTAAAAAAGTTAGCAGCAGTGCTAACATTTAATCTGGAATGTCAATTTTAAGTTACAAATTTTTATATTTTTTTTGACAGTCTAAGATTATTTATCGATAACACACGTATATTTTTTTGACGTTTCAAGATTTTTTATGGTATAATCAAACTCTTTACACTTAGTCAGTTTTTCTATGCAAATATATTTGCACTGTTCTCCAATATAGAAAAAATACAAAAAATAGCAAGTATCATAACACCTTTAAAAGTAAATTTAGAGTTTACTTAATAAAGAAAATCGTGTATTTATGAACATTTCTTTAATATTAAAGATATGTTTATGTTTTATTACCAAATAAGCTTTAAAGTAAAGTGAAGCCATTACTAAGCAAAAAATTAGGGTTTTATGAAGAAGTTTTTGATAAATATTTTTTAAGTATCAGGTATGCACAGTTTTAGATTAGTCATCGATATCTTAAAACAACAAAAAATTTCTTGTGCACACATGAATTTGTATAGTGAAGACGGCTTTTGTCGATGTTTTGTTCTTGTTAAGACATCGTTGTTAAAACAATTGTTCGCCCAACGATGTCTAACATCTCTGCAGTATTGTCACATAAATAAACGCTATCTTGATTGTTATTAATGCTTTTTATATGGGCTTTCGTGTCATACGTTTTTCCCATATCGTAGAACATAAACCAGTGTGCGTCACCAATTCTGCCAACATTTTGTTCTTGTGCAAACAAAACAATAGATAGTCTGGACGGTATGTTATTTGTTATTTATCTGTTACTACTTGTTTTTACAAGACTTTTTTACGGGAGTTTCCGCTTTAAAGAAAAAAAAAAAAAAAGCCGCAGTCAAGAATGAAAAATTATCAATAAAATTTCAATTAATTTCATGTTGTAAAAATTCCTGTCTTCATAAAAATAATTTAATGAAAATTTAATTCAATGAACTTAAGCCTAATTAAAAATATCTAAATTTGGATAAAAAACCATTAACAGTTCAATAATATAACTACAATACTAATAAAACCGAAAAATTTTATAATTTTTCAAAAATTTTAAAGATTTTGTTAGGCTGGGTTTTTGAGATCTCAGTTAAACTAGGTTTAGTTAAACTGAAAACAAATTTGTGCCGCCATTACCAAGTTTTTAAACAAAATTTTGACGGAACAACTTAGTTTTGCTAAAAAATTTTGGTTTTTAATGATATAATAAAAATTTGCCGAAAAAATCCGAGTTTCAGAGTACGTTAAACGAAGTTTTAACCTAATCCACATCTAAAAAACCCGCTCTAAGTGCTTGGAAGATCCCGCATTAAATTCCTGGAACAGTGGGAACCTAAAAATAACACTGTCCTAGAATTCGAAAGGTTGAACTTTTATCTAATATGCGCAGTCCTTTCAGAAACATATTTTTTTTGACGAAAAAAAAAAATTATTTTTACAAAAAAATTCGATTTTTTTTTTAAATTCATAATTTAATAATTCTACACGTATAGAAAACAGTTCCGAACAAAACAAGCCGTAAATGATCAAAATCTCTCTTCAAGTTTTGATTTCATTCAATAATAGCCCATTTACATTAGACCGAAATCTTGTAGAATTCATTTCAAATCTTCTTCAAACTCGAGTGCGTTTACATTGCAATTTTTTAACATTTGCAAGATATTGTTTTCATAAGCAAAACAGCTGACTGAAAGTGTTTTGTGTAAAACATTCATCCATATCAAAAATAGTCATTTAAAAATTTGCATCACCTTTTATTTATAAGTAACTTCATTTATTTTTTATAAATTTTATTAATATTTTTAATTTTATTACTTTTACGTTAACATTTTTGAAGTTTTATTAAGCCGTCATATTGTTTTTTTGTTCAAATATAATTTTTTTCTTGTACAGCGAAGTATTTTTTAGTAGAAAGCAACTAGATACTGCTCGATATCTCATAAGTACTAGAAAAAGAAAAAAAATGTTAATAAAATTTACGAATTTCATAAAACGCTTTATTTGAATGGGAGCCCCCTAAGAGATGGAGATAAAGGACAAGTATGTTTTTAGAAAATTTTAAGGACGAAGGACTAATGGACGTCGGCCATATATGTTATTCCCTTAGGGGCGACGCCTAGGCAGTTATGGGTCTTTTTCTTCAATATATTTCTTGACTGTATTGAAAATTTTGTATGGGATCCCCCTTAAGAAATGGTGATAGCGGTTAGGTATGTTAAAAGCAAATGATGGTGATAAAAAATAAAGTGGGGTTGGTTAAACATTTGACCCACTTAGGATCATTCTAGGCGCTGCAGGGGCCAGAGATTAAGTATTTCATTAAACCGCCATATTTGTATGGAAGCGCCCCTAATGGATGGTAATAAGGGGCAAGTATGTTTTGAGAAAATGTTTAGGACAAAAAAAGACTGATGGTCGGTCATATATTTTAATTCCCTAGAGGCGACTCCTAGGCAGTTTTGGGACTATTGCTTCAATATACATATGTGATAATTCATAACTTTATAGCAATATATTTTTGACGTAAAAAGCGCTTTATTCCAAGCATATAAAAACTGATGTGTATACTCGTTCTTAAATATTCTCCCTTACACACATGCTTCGTAGTAAGGAATTCCGTTGTCCTTTTAACGATTTTATACCTATACCACAATAGTGGAGAGGGTATTATGCGTTTTTGCTGATGTTTGTTACACCTTAAAATATTGGTCCTAGGCCCATGTTCAAATATACCGATCGATTTAGACTCATTTTTGAATCGATTTGATTATGTCCGTCCGTCCGGCTGGCTGTCCATGTAAACCTTGTGCGCAAAGTACAGGGGTCACCCCTCATACGATATCGAGCAAAATTGCTCGAAATTTTTTATTTTGGTATCATGACACTCTATGTCGAATGAAATCGATCGCAATTTGAGATTATTGCATTCGATATCGAGCAACCAAAGACTTTACATCGCTTGAATTTTCATTCGATACGTCAGTGTCTATCTTATGCAAAAAAATACTCGATCCGATAGCTTACTCGATATCGAATGCGGTGATTAAACTCCAGGTCGGAATTTAAGACACTATTTCATGCAATTTGGTACATAAGTTCTAATTGTCACAAGGACCAAGCCTATTAAAAATACACTGATAGAAAAGGCGTCATAACGCCGAAGTATGTTGACATCAATACTATGATAAGTGTCTTCGTTTTTGACCTCATGACACTTTACGTCACTGTGATGTCAGCCTTAACATCACTTGGCCAAATTGTCATCAGGGTCAAAAATTTAAATTATGTCATCAATTGGATGAAACATTGGCATTACAGAAATTACTCGGATTTTAGTCGGAGTCGGTTTTATAAAGCATGTCCTCAGTGCGATGACAAACTGTCATCAAATTAAATCATTGTAGTTGACTCTAAGTCCAATTGAGAGAATATCATTATTTACTTACCCGTTACACATGTTTGTTTCACTTTTGTTGTATTCCGCCCTTTGTTAACAGAAGATCTATCTATTATAAGACACCAGTAGCATGCCCGATATGGTTTTCGTAATAATTCTACTTGAAAAATTTGATGTATTTAAACACTGATGAAAGCCGCTACCAAAAGCAAACTTGATCTAAACGGCAACGTAAACAAACAAAATTGTCGCTTATGGAGTGGTTCCAACCCAGAAATACTGAACGAAAGGGAATAGCATCCAATTCGCGTCACAGTGGGTTGTGCAGTTTCTTCACGATGTATTGTCGGGCTATACTTCTTTGAATAAAATGGACAAAGCGTTACGTTTAATGAAGACCGTTACTTGAGAATTTTTTTTGATGACAGTTTGTCATCAGTGACAATCGGCCCAAAATTTCACACAGCCGCCATAGAAACTTCTTAGTCTTTGTGCCCATAAAGCATCTTTTGATGTTGGTATTTAGATTAAATTTGGTCCATTCCTCTTACCAAGTTTTATTGGAATCGGTCCCTATTTGACCAAAGGTTCCATACAAATACTACTCCCTAAAATAGCTTTTAATGTCATACCTTTTTTATAAATATTGGTATTGACATAAAAATTGTAGACAAAAAGTTTACTATAGCTTCTATGTCATGACAAAATGTTGAGCTGGTAGAGCCAAAATTAACAATTGGTGCCATTCAATACCCCTTCCAATAATTACTTAAAAGCAAAATAAATCTCATTTACTTAGAAGAAGACATTTTAATAATTTCCGGCACAAAGTCCTTTTCCATGAGTCTTAACCTCATAATATGATTTTGTTCTGGCGGGTCCATGATTGAATAGGGTACACACTGGAAAATTTGCTTTTAAATACTGTGGTGTAGGGTATCAATGTTCGGGCTTGACACACTATTCTATCTTGTTTATTATTTTTTAATTCGTTTCGTGTACTTACTTTACTGCATTTTTGTATGTCTTATTTTTAAAATGTTCACTTAGTGCTTCGCAACATAAGACATTTTTTTTATATGGGAACATTTTAAGCCCCCCTTGCTAAAATTGCCAGATCTTTCAATTTACATAATCAATAATGCTTTTAGCTCTTTTGTGGCAAATTATTGCGGAAGATACAACCAAAATTAACAAATTATTTCGAAGAAGAAAAAAAACAGTTCCATTGAAATGTCATCAGTTTGAAAATTTCCAAGTTAAGACCAAAAAAAAAATAAATACACAAAACCAATTTCATATAAATGTCAATAATGACAATTGAGTTCAAAGACATTTAAAAGGTGATGATGTTTAAGAAGAATACCTTTTACAATCTGAGAGACTACGTTAAGACACCAGCACCAGTAACAACAATAACATCAACAGCAGCAGATTTTTTTTTTTAACAATATCATGCAACATTTGCTAAAATCTTGCCACAGCTGGGTGGCTGGTAGCCTCGCTCCAAACTCTAGTCAGCCAAACAAAAGCAAAAGTAAATGGCATTTGCAAAAAAAAAAAAAAAAAAAAATTGCTAAATTGAAAAAATATACAACAAAAACTACACTCAACTTAAGCGACTTAAAGTGACATAAAGAAAAAAAAAAATAAATTAAAAAAATAAAAATCTCAGATTTTAGGTCAAAGGTACTAAACTTAGCAAAAGTATTTTTCTCCATACTGAGATTTTTCTAGTGGATGTTTCTTTTTTTGAACTCGAAAGTGTTTGAGAGTTCTTTTTTGTCGCTAGCTGCTGTCTTTGTGTCATTGGTTTGTTGCTGCTACAGCAGCGCATAATTGTATTTTAAGTGGCACAAAAGCGTGCAATTGCAAAACGAAAAAAAATTATACAAAGAATGAAGCAGATTCCCTTTCCCCTTCAATATAGAAAGTAATGGTGCTGATGATGATGATGACGATAATGTCGAAGATGTGGTAGGTACTTTAATGCTCGTTTGATTATGAGCATTAAATAAAATTGTTCAGTTGTTGGGATCATCATTATTATTAGATTTTGCAACTTCTATTTAAGGAGGTTATCTCATTTTTTCTACGCCATATTTATTCTTGAGCACAGGTGTGCCACTAAAATAATCAACTAAAAAAAAGTTAAATCAACCAACAACCTTGTTGAACTTTTTTTTTTTTTTTAAGTAAAGAAGAGTGTTAGACGAAAACATAAAAACAACAAAAATGGTGATTAAAATGGAAACAGTGGTAGCTGTTTATAATGGATAAAAAGCAGTAAACAAAATCTTATTAAATTAAAATAAATAAGAAAAATGTTGCAGCTATTTTGAACGGCATGATTTTAAACGATTTTTAGAACCATTCAAAATTTACGGCATATGATGCTAATTTACTGGTGAATTGTAAATGTATTTGGCTAATGAAACAGCCGTTCCTAAAGAAGAGTGGAAAACGGGACGTTTTCTTCCGCTTAGCTTTTACGCTGATATACCATACATAAACAAGAGCATCAACTTTATGTCACAAACAGTAGTGTTAACTATCTTTTTTAATAACAAACACAAAATGGAAATAAAAAATGGAGATAAAACCACTAAATCGACCAAAAAATAGGTAAATTGCCATTATTTTTTGGCAATAGCGGCCACCTTCACTATTAAACGCGCTGTCAAAATTGGATTTTCCAATTGCAAATGACAATTTTTTATAACCAGAAAACGCGTGCCGCTTTTTTTTTAGTACGGCTGTAAATGTATTGCAATGCTGTTGTGAATGTATTTTTTATTTTTATTTGAAATTCCTTTAATCGGATTAAGCGTTATTCACCGTACGAGGATCAACCAGGTCTATGCAGACCTTTTGTTCTGCGTGCTAGAGATAAGCCCGTCGATGACTTCCTAGAAACGGCAATGGTGAACACAATGAGTGCAAAATCAGACCGCTAAGGTGTTCCTGTTTTATTCGACATTATAAATGAAATGGTTTATACGTACCAAGATTTAAGGCTCAGTTAGGCGAACGTTGCTGTACCGTATCTGTACTGTATCAATCAGCTGTTCGCTTTTTGGTATATGAAAAGCAATACAAAAGCTTACCGAAATGTAATGTGCCGTAGTTGTAACGTTTCATTCTGTATAAAATAGAATTTCATGCCGTCGTTACGTGACAGTTGTAAAGCAGTGATGGCCTGCTTGTATATTAAATTGAATGCGGGTATTTTCGCTCTTTTTTTTGGTACTTTTGTTCAGTATATCTATGGACTTTCGACAAAACTACTTACAATACAACATATTTCCATATACATAAATATACATATGCTTAGATATACAAAATAAACAAATGCATATGCACATACAATGGAAATGAGAAATATATAAAAGGCACATTTACAAAATAGTGCATGTAAATGTGTATGTTTATGCTAAAATATATATTTGTTTATTGTAAATATATAATATAAATATCAGATATTAAATTATTAATGTTTTTTTACATACACTAAATACAATTTTAATACCATTTTAATCACTTGGTACTTTTTCTGCACAGAGGTCAACATTTAAACCTTTTGATTTCCCATCACTGCGTGTGTTGCTTTATGTATACTATTGCTTTTTTGTTTAGGTATGTGAAAAACATATGACACGTTTTTAGATGTTCTATAAGTGCACCAACGTGCAAGCAGTCCGTTACAGTAAGTTACGGGTACAGCAACGTTCGCCTAACTCAGCCTTTAGACTTGGCCACGGTTTAAATAGCGGAAATAGGAAATATTTCATTAGATAACTCATTATTAATAATCACTTATCAAATGTAAAATAAGCTTGTTTGGTTTACGAATTTAAAGTTATTTAAAACTAGAAGAGTATTTTTTTATTTTGCATAAAGTTGCCGAGTGGATTACGATTGTTATCCTTTTCTTGAGGGCAGCCAACTACTTCAATTACGCTATATCTGTTTTAAGGGTTACGTATGGTTTTTCGATTTCTATGTTTGTTTTTTTTTTTGTTCCAAGGGCCTCGGTTGGGAGTGGGCTATTCTATCGGTGTGAGAGTTGCGGGTTCGATTCTCAGCAAATAATCTGGTCTATTTCACTACAACGGACCTTAGACTATAATTTGTAATAGTATTTGTAAAACATATGGGGGATTCACCACGTCATATCGTCATAATATCCTTAATATTATTTTGCAATTGTTAAAAAAAAAATATTGTTGTATTTCGAACAAAAAATAAATTTGTCATAACTATATAGTAGAAATCTAAATTATGAGCTGTGAGCAAAGCAGTCATCTATTTTTCTTGTTATTATTTTGAGACATATGACTTTAACTTTATGAATACCTTGTGAATCCCCTAATAGTGAATGAATAAATAAAACCCTTATTGTAAAGAAAATTTCTCGTTAATTTTTTTCCTTTTCAAAAAAAAAAAAAAATATATATATTTCTAAATTTATTTATTACGGTTTTGGGCGTACTAAACTGTTTTCCAGGAGTAGAGTTTATATGGGGCCTATGGTCAGTTATGGACCGATATTCACGAAATTTATGATTATGATTTGCAGTCGTACAAACCAAATTCGAGCAAAATGTTATGTCATTCCGTGCATTAATAAACCATTTATGTTAGTTTTTGTATCAAAATTTTCAATTTTTTTAGGGTGGTGGTTCCACATTTTGATTCATAGTTCTGATCGTACTGAATGAACCGATGTTGCTGGATTTCAATCCCAAGCTGCTTAGGATAACAACAAGCAATTTGAGGCGAAGTTTGATCTTTTCTTTTGCGTTTTTCGAAAGTGAGCGTGTTTTCAACAGACGGACAGACGGACAGACAGACGGACATGGCTAAATCGACTTCGAATTTCTCACGGAGCCAGAATATATATAGTTTATTGGGTCTTAGATGTATAATAAAAAAGTTTCACACGTAATGACAAACTTAGTATACCCTCATTCACCACAAGTGTTGGTGTAGGGTATAAAAATATATTAATACCATAATGATGAAAGCCATATCGGGTCGTAATGCTGCTTTCTTTAATTGAGATTTTTCTTCCAAGCCAGGGAAAGGATACGGCGACATTGAGGGGGAAAGAAACATTGTGTACAATAAGACGAATGGTGTTCGGAAATTATTTTAAAAAAAAAATTGTCCCAAGGGCACCGCTCTTCACTGATTCAGCAAAATTTTTTGTTTTAAAATTGTTATTAATTTCAGTAAACTTTTTTGTTTGATGCAGCTAAATTATTTGTTTGAAATGTTTTTTAATATCAAACACAAATTTAACCAATAATAACAACTATTTGTTTGAAAAAATCTGAGTTTTTTTTTGCAATAAACGAAATGCAAAATAAATTGTTTGAATACGTAAACTCGTTTGTAGGGCCTGTTATAAACAAAAAAGATTTTAATTCTATAGGTTTTTTTTTGTTTGATTTGGAAAAATTGTTTTTTCTGTGTATTGGCCCCATACTCATAGTCAAAATAATTTATACTTTAAACTAAAACAGGATTTAAATGCATGGGAACACCATTGTTCTAAAGTATATTTTAGAAAAAGTCGACTTTATTTTTGACTATAATTATGGGCCATTGTGTAAATGTCTCAATGTGTTCAGAAAATTTAATAAAATCAAAACCTACAAATCCTGAAGTTTAAACTTGTTCAATTTTCTTAGTATTTCAAAGTTCTTAGGAAATTGCAAAATTATTTTTCCCAAAAAATAAAAAAAAAAATATTTATTTTGCTTTATTCATTTACTAGAGAAATAGATCATAAAAATATATCAATATTTGTTTTTTTTCGCATTTCCGATAAACAACCAATATCCGTTTAACATGATTGAAAAAATCAACAAACAAAAAAAAAATAAAAAAAAATAACATAAAAGTGGAGCATACGATAAAAAGAATCAAAATAGTTTAAATCTGCATTCAACACACAACTTCCTGAACTTTATCTTACACATATCCTTATAACTTTTATGTGTGTGTGTGTGTGTCAAATTTGCGAGTGCTTTAAAATGTGTATGTGTGCTCCATTTGACTATTGATAGTTTTCGGTACAAAAACATTTCCAATTTCAATTTATAATATGTCAAATGATACATAAACGTTTGTTATGTTACACAACATCATGTTTAAAAAGACTTGCATTTGCATGAGTGTGTGTGTGTGTGTTTGTGTGTGTGTGTGTCAGTCATGATGGCTGTGTTTGAAAAGCTACTTCCAATTCATTCAACACTTACTTGCAACGAATATACAATCAATATTGTTATTACTACGAATGAAATATGATGCAAGTGTATTCAGAAATCTTCATGGCAATTTGTAAAAGGAAAATGTAAATAGTTTTGGGAGAAACAGTGGGGATTCTTATACTGAAGGCACTTTGAATTCATTAAAATTTTTCAACTCTTAAAGTTTTCCGAGTATAGAAAATAAGAACAAAAAACTTTTTTATTCGCGGAATTTTGAATGCTTTTAAGCCCAGTAGGGTTTTGATTAATATAACATTTCACCAAGAATTCGTTTCGGGATGTTTTATTCAAAATACAAATTTAACCTTAACTTTTCTAAATGTTTTTTAAGGGTTCCTATAGGCCTTCAATTCGAGGAATCTTTAATGGACACCAACAAAAGTTTTTAGATTACTTTGTTTAATATAATATCAAGGATTCGATTTGCGACATTTAGCCCAAAATACAAATTTAACTTTCATGGATTAAACTAAAACTATTAAGTTGTTTCTCCGGAAGTTCCTATAGGCCTGTATTCAGGGACTCCTTAATATTATCCTAAAATATGATATTAAACGTATTTGAAAATTAATTGCAAGCTTTAAAACTCATTTTTAACCAAGAACTCTTGGCAATAATGTCTCTGATGTAAGGAGTTCGCGAACCCTCTCTCGAGTATCCGTTTATAAACAATTTATAGTGACTACCATTTTAATTAAGTTTGATATTCTGTCTTTAGTTTTATTTCCCGTACTGTTGCCTTTTATAGAATATTACAATTTCTGTTACATAAACTTTACAGTAAGAAAAGGAAAATTGAAATTAGAAATTTTATATCAATTCGAAATGTATTTTAAGTAAATAAATATATGAAATGAAAAATTATTCAATTACAACTTGATACGAAATTATTACAATAAAAGTCAATGTTAAGAAGTGTAATAATATAGGATTAAGGGCGCTTAGGAGCAGAATTCATACGTAATGTAATACGATATGAATTTATTTTAAAGAAATAAATCAAAAAAAATTAAATCGTTCAGGACATCGTGGTAAAGTACACGGGGGTAATACTATCTTTAAGCCTTCCGGTTGTGGTTTTTATTCTTTGTATCATTTTACAATATAAAGGATTTTTTGTCTGATTTTGTTTCACAAAGCCGAGATTTTGGCAGAAAATGTTTTGGTTATTCGTGGTATTTGCCGAAGTGAAACTAATTAGGTAAAAATAGGTACTCCATTAAGTAGAAATCTAAACTCGAAGAAAATTTTGGACAACTTAATGCCATGAAGTTTTCATTTTGTTCTTTAGCAAGAACTCTTGCCAATGATGTCTCTGATGTAAGGGGTTCGCGAACCCTCTCTCGAGTATCCGTTAATAAACAATTTATAGTGACTACCATTTTAATTATGTTTGATATTTTCAAAGTAATTGAAATCTGTCTTTAGTTTTATTTCCCGTACTGTTGCCTTTTATAGAATATTAGAATTTCTGTTACATAAACTTTACAGTAAGAAAAGGAAAATTGAAATTAGAAATTTTATATCAATTCAAAATGTATTTTAAGTAAATAAATATATGAAATGAAAAATTATTCCATTACAACTTGATACGAAATTATTACAATAAAAGTCAATGTTAAGAAGTGTAATAATAATGGATTAAGGGCGCTTAGGAGCAGAATTCATACGTAATGTAATACGATATGAATTTATTTTAAAGAAATAAATCAAATGTGGTTGTTAGTTGAAATTAAAAAAAAAAAATAAATCGTTCAGGACATCGTGGTAAAGTACACGGGGGTAATACTACCTTTAAGCCTTCCGGTTGTGGTTTTTATTCTTTGTATCATTTTACAATATAAAGGATTTTTTGTCTGATTTTGTTTCACAAAGCCGAGATTTTAGCAGAAAACGTTTTGGTTAATCGTGGTAGTTGCCGAAGTGAAACTAATTAGGTTAAAATAGGTACTCCATTAAGTAGAAATCTAAACTCGAAGAAAATTTTGGACAACTTAATGCCATGAAGTCTGAGAAGATGAACCTGATACAGTCTCCTCAGACAAATGTAGCGAGATAGCGAAATCTTTTAAGGTCCAGACTGGTTAGGTTCATTTGGCTATCATATATCGTCGCATGGAGGGAAACGTTAAAATTACGGGTTAGGGGCGGATATGCCTTGCAGTTCGTGTGAACACTCGCTAGCACGGCCTGTTGGTAAATGTGTGTGCTGTTGCTATATCCGATAGCTCCAGTTGCTAAGCAAGCAAAAGGACGAGACAATCATGCACCAAAAAAATTTCTTTAGTGTAGATTTCCACAAACGGTGGCGCTAGCAGTCGCATTGTGTTTATTCAGTGTTAACCAAACCGGTCATACAAGAACAAGTATATTCCAGGCATATAGGTCCAACCCTTGATAACTGGTAACGTTTTGTTAGATATGTGCTAGAATCGACACCTGTTCGTAAGTGTCTTTGTATCATTAATGTCCATTTCTGCAAACAATTGTTTTGACACCCCTTTGTTTTTTACGCACATTAATTTAGTTGCTCGTCAGACAGCACAGAGAACTTTGCAGAGCTGTCACGAGACGAATAATCGATATTGTTAAACGGATGGGCGGTTGTGTTTATATTTTCGAATAAAGCACATTTTCAAAATAAATTACCTTAACTAACCATCGCTAATCAGGTCTTTTTTTTACGAAAAGATAAACTCACTGTTTTATTGTTGGTATTTTGTTTAAGCTTTATATCGTTGCAAATAAGACGTCTTAAGTATTTGTAATTCTCATTCACTCTGTAGTTTTATTTACTGATATCTTTGGTGTTTCTAAAATTTTTTGGGAAAATGTTTCCTGATAATCTGGCTTAACCAACCAGTGAAATGCACATAGAAACAGCTTATCCTCCAACAATAAATTTCTGTGTATTCATTAAGAATAAAAATAGGGAATTAAGCACAACAAACAAAATCTTTTAATGAAAAATTATGTATTCCCAAGAATAACTTTGATATTAAATAAAATAAATATCAGGGCGACTTTTTATTTTTAATAGGAATCTAATATATTTCTTAGGATTTATAAAAATTTTTTTTTAAATTTAAAAAATTTAATGAACAAAATCTTTTAATGAAAAATTATGTATTCCCAAGAATAACTTTGATATTAAATAAAATAAATATCAGGGCGACTTTTTTTTTTAATGCGAATCTAATATATTTCTTAGGATTTATAAAAAATTTTTTTTAAATTTAAAAAATTTAATGAATTAAGCCTGATTAAAAATATCGAAATTTGGATTAGAAACCATTAACAGTTCAATAAAATAACCAGAATACTAATTATTGTTAACAGTTAAAGCCTCTAGTACACGGAATGTAAAAAGCCACATGCGCATGTAGTTCTGACGTAATTTTGACGTCAATGCAAAGCCACAATAAGCATTGCGTGTTGTGTGATGACGTCAAAATTACGTCAGAACCACATGGATTTCAATGGATTTCAAGAAGAATTATTGACAAAAAGTACGAAAAAACAGAAGTTAGGAAGAACATGTATATCAATTAAAATATATAATCATTCATTCAAAACAAATTTCGATCTACCAAGGAAAAATACCATTTGGTTTAAAGATTGATGTTTGTCTAATGACGTCATCCATCGGCAATGGCGGTGAGTGCTAAACGGCAAACCCCTCTGAAGAGAATGTATGGTTACAATCGAAACTAGTCAGGGGCAACCTGTCCGTGAAAACCTGGGTTCAATTCCCAGGTCAGTCAAGAATGAAAAATTATCAATAAATTTTAATTAATTTTATGTTGTAAAATTCCTTTCTTCATAAAATATACCAGTAATTTAATGAAAATTAAATTCAATGAACTTAAGCCTGATTAAAAATATCGAAATTTGGATTAAAAAAAATATAGTTTATTGTGAAAAACTAAAAAATAAAGGCTTTGGTGATTTTTGCCATTGAATTTGGAGAAAAAGATCAAAGTCAATCTGAAAACCCTGCACATAATATGATAGTACAGTGATTTCCGCTTTATTCCCCTCAGTTAAATGAGTTCTCCATGCGCATAAACCCTGTTAACATTTGATGTTTTCACTTAAATGCAGCCCGCTTAAAGTTTTAAAACTTAATAGAGGAAAAAAATGATCTGGCACACCGTTATTTAAACTAAAATGTGGCAACTATAAAAAATGGAAAAATTAAGCAATAAGATCGTGATATTTTCTCATTTATATAGACTTGTTAAAACAAGGAGTTCTCTTTTATGATTCCCATTCTATGGGATTGTATCAGGGCCACAATAAAAGAGATTTTTGAAACAGTAAGAAATGTTAGTTCTACTAGAGTAAAGTTGTTTAAGGAATTATTTCCGCATTTATCCGGGGTTGCAAATGCGTCAATTGTGCAGTTATCCAAGATTTCGCTTAAACGATGCCACGCTTAAAACGCCCTCAAACGGATTCCAAATTCCCTTATTCCACATTAAAAAATAAAAAATCATTAAAAAAGTACAAGCTGAACTGATTCTAATTCCCTAACTGTTATTTTAATTCAACAAATTTGTTTTTATTTTAATTTTTTTTACGAGTAACACATCATTTTGGTTGTATTTATTGTATATACCAAAAATAATTTCAATTCACTGATGATATTCTCTTGCTCCCCCCCCCCCCCCCCCCCCGCCCTAACAAACAAAAAGGAAAAAAAAACATTTTGACAAGGCTACTAAACAATTTGACAATTATTTGACAAATATTTGAAAAATATTATTAAAACAGAACAAGTTTTAATTCTTGTTTTTTTTACAAATAAATTTGAAAATCCCATAAATTTCAAATACAAATAAATTATTAAGTCGGCACTTAAGTATTTGAAGTGGATAAAAAAGAAAAAGTACTCAATAAATAATTTAAAATGAATGAAATTTCATTAAATAGCATTTTAATTAAAATGAAATAATTTTACATCAAGTATACAAAAAAATGTTTTTGCCAAAAATAAAAAAATTAATTACTTGTTTTTTACGTGTTGCAAAATGTTCTTATTGCAGCCATTCAATCATTCTTTCAATCAACTGATTAAAAGGAAATTGACAACAAATTCTATTAGAGCTTTTTCATTTCATTAATTTTCAGGGATTATGCATTTCGTACACCTAACGACGTAGAGAATAAAAGGGTTTTTACTTTAGAGCGACGCATGCTATTTTTTTTTCATCAAGACTTTAGGGTAAGTTATAGAATGAGCAATCAACGACCTTTTTTATAAACTACGATATCGTTCAAATGTTCGGCAGAGAAGCGCTGGCACGAGTGAATACGTTTTACCTAGCGTTTAAAAAACAGCAGTCAAAGCCATTTCTTCCGCTTCTTCATCTGTCATTGGTAAAAAAACTGTTGCTTTTAGGTTAGGTTAGGTTCCATGGGCAGCCACACGCAAAGAAAAAACATGATTAAGGAATGGTCACTACGACCATCTTTATTCATATTGACCTTATGTTTACCCTAATAAATTTATTATAGTCATAATATAACCTTAAAAATTGTTATTTGTCCCTAACATTTTTAAATGCTCTTTAACACCTAAAAAGTTACTCTGATCTAGCGAACCATTTTAAATTATTTAATATGTTTGCTACTATAATATATGTATTTTCAACTACACAATTAAAATCATAATATTGCTGCACACAAAAGGTATTTTTAATACAGGGGTGTCAGCGTCATGCACAATTGTGTCAGCAAAACTCACATGTACGCTTATGCTCTTTTATTTTGCGAGCGTAAAATATAATTTTTTACTGCAAAACACTCTCATTCAGCGGGAAATATCGAAATATCGCACGGCCTGTTTTGAGGCCTCTAAACAGAAATAATATATTTATTATTTATTATCTTTGTTTATGTTTTGTTTTATTTCTGTTTTTGACATTGTACAATGATTGACAAATAATATCTACATTGGTTTGCATTTAAGCTAACGATATGTGTTTTGTTTGTGAAAAAAATTCTTTGTTGCCTTTTAAAGGGTCCCTTTTTCTTTCGTTAAAAAGACGTACCTAAATGCAGAAATTATTAAGAAAAAAATAGCCACAAGAATTTGTTGGTATTTTGTGCTTGTAAAAATATTTTTCTTTCTGTACCAATCGCGTCAATGGGTTTTTTTTCCTTTGAAAACACTTTTCTCAAGTAAGTAAAAATATTTAAAAAAGTCTTGTTTTCCTACAATTTATGTGTAAACCTATACACATAAAAGCAAATGTGACAGCAGGTAAAATTTTTGGGTAAGAAGATGTGTATTATTAATGTATTAATGAAACTTTATTGTTTAACGTCCACAAACCTAAAAAATGTTTTGTTGTTTCGAAACTGCAATTTAAATTTAGAAGATATTATTGGTAAATAAAAGTATATTTTTATAGGCTAGTAAAATCTTCTCTTTTTATAATGGTGGTTAATAATTATAGAATATTTTTAAACTTAATGGAGTTATTATTTGCATTAGCATGTGCAAATGAATTTTCATTGTTGGCATTTGCAAAGATATGTTGAGCATCAAATTAAAAATAAGAAAGAATTTAATAAGGTAGTAAAATGACTTCAAATATTGTCAAATGCTCAATTTTTCCAAAAAATAAGCAAAGTTTCTGCGAAATGCAGGTTCCAAATTAAATTTATTTAAATAATAACTGAGTGTGCCTGTCCATAACTCAACATTTTTCGATAATTGTATTATTATTAATTGCTCTAAAGTCTTCATAGCAAAATATGTATGTTAATTAGGCCTCGTAATAGGCCTCGCAACCGCAGATTCCTCCCGCTGAGAATGAAAGAGACAAGAGTATTCGCACCAATACAATCATAATTGACACCACTGTTTTAATACCATAATTTTTGTTTGCTTTAAAGCACATTCTCTTAATGAGCACATTCAACAATAAAGCACATTCTCTTCCGCGAGCGTTAGTTAATCAGGAAACATAAATGATTATAAAATAATTAAAACATTTTTCGGGGAGAAAATGCCACGCTGCCTTGCAAAATTAACGATATAAATTATTATGCATTTATTGAAACAGGTAAGTTATTTATATATAATTATAAAAATATATAAATAAGCAATTACTTTGTCTTTCTTACAGCCAAAGAACAAAGAACAACTGAAACCAGCATAGAAATTTTGGCACAAGATGTTGTCATTAGCGCCGATTTTTTTTCAATAACTGTTTAACAGCACATTGATATAGTATATTTCATAAAAGAAATAAAAGGTAAATTTAATTTGACTTTATCTTAACAAATCTCAAGTGCGCGGATAAAAATAATGAAAAGTGTTAATGCATGCCGAAGTAAGGCTACATAGATCTCCTTTTTTTGAATAAATTTGTAACACAAAATATAATTTATAAATTGACACACACACACATGTATATAAATGTATGTATTTAATTTTATTTTTAAATATAAACTATATTTTATTTATTAATATATGCTGTATATTTGTAATAAAACATACATTTTTGAAATTGATTTTTTTATTGTTTTTATTGCGAGAACCATATTACATGTTGAAATAGACATTTTGTATGGGGTTGAAAAATAAAGAAACATGATTTGAAAGATCGTTTGCGTTGCTCTTCTGAACTTAATAATATGTTTGAGACAATAATTAGCCAAAAACATTCTGTCTGAACATATATTGTTGCTGAAGACGTGTTTGACACAATCATAACCACAAACATTAGTGATAGTTTGATAGTATCAATCATGTTTTTTCTTTGCGTGCATCGAGAGACAGCTCACTTAGTTTCTTTAGCGGTCCCTTTGTGATACCCAGCGCCAATGCCCATCCCAAAGAGCAGTTACTCAGATGGCGTCACTGCAAGGTTGAGCCAATTCGCTTTCCTAATGAAGAGAAGAAGCAATGTTAGTTCTATTTCTGATAGATCCTCCAAACAGGAAAACCCCGGTTCTCCCATGTATTTTTCCCTGATGCCCCGTAGCCTTCTAGCATGAGTCCCAACAGGCCAGTGTCCAGTTATGACCGACACCACGGTCCTGATTTGGTTCCTCGCGCCGAATGAGTGACTTACAGTGAGCCATTGGAAGGCCAATGAATTGATCAATGAATGTTTCATCCATACGACCACTTTCCTTGGCCAGCTCATCTGCTATCTCGTTTCCCGGGCAGTTTGAGTGCCCTGGTATCCATATAAGGGTTAACTCTGAATGTTCAGCAATCTCATTCAAAGACATCCGGCATTCCACAGTTAACCTAGATGTCGTATAGACATCCGCAAGAGAGGCAATGGCAGCCTTGCTATCAGTAAATATACGTATATCACCCGATACGCGATAATACTTTAGCCAGTTGGCTGCCCGCCTTTTAGCCGAGATTTCCGCCTGCAGGACACTACATCCATCCGGCAAACGAAAGGAAACTTTTACGCCCAGTTCCTCTATGTAGAAACCTCCGCCAACTCTTTCCCCCTTCCTTGAACCATCAGTGTATACCCCCAGGGCTGGTTCATGGAAGGTGCCCATGACCGACAGCGCACTTTCGTGCGCTATATGTGTCGCATACCTCGTACCAAAGAAAGGCTCCGGGGTGCAGTAGTCCACTCCTTCAGGGACAATAGAGTATCCCATTGTACTGGAGTGCCCATAGGCACGGTTCGACCAGCCGTGTGCCGCGTTCAACCGTATCGCCGAACAAAGAGCGTGATGTCCACTGGCAGCCAGTTTAGCATTGAAAAAAGGGCCCTAGAGGAACTGTTGCTTTTACTTCTGATTCATTAAATGTAAAGAGTCGCTGTCAAACCAACTCAAAAAGCGAAAAGGTGTACACAAATTTTCGTTTTTTGTTAGACAGTTTTTGGTTTCGACTAAAGTTTTTTAAACCCTGGCTGTACCCATGACTCTGTTGGACAAATCGGCTGAAATACTGGGAATATTACGTTTGATATTGTTTTAACGTTGTTGGCTTTTTGCAATAAACCAGTTACCCCAAATAAGTCGAAAGGGTTTAAATTGCACGAACAAGGCGCTTATTCAAGAGAACTGTTGAGTTAGACAATACGCTTGCTAAACTTTGTCTTCAATACTTTATTTGCATCGTACGCTGTATGGCACGTTACGCTGCGGAGTCCTGTTAAGCACATATCGCCTAAGTTAATAGGGTCTAACTGGTCCCTAAAATATTCCAATCGAATGAATGGCCCTGTAGCAATCGCCGTTAGCGGTTATGGGAGCGCCTTTATCTTAAATAAATGCGGAATTGGCCTATGGCTCTGCTCGCATGAAAACCGCAGCAAACATTTAATTGTCTTGGACAAAGCAGCGCCTCGTCCATCACTTCAGGCTACTCACTCGTCCAAATACGATATTTTACTTATGCTCAAAACCATTCAAGAAAAAGTGACCTCTATCCGAAATTTTATCCATAAGCGCATCATGCAATGTAGTCGCAATGGAACGTAAAATTTGATTAAAAAACCGAAGCCAACATTATTCCTAATCGAAAAATTTCACAAGCAAAATGCTTCGTCGAACCTACTGAAAAACCCGCTACATATAAATTGCCAGCAAAAAAAATAATAAAAAGAAAAAGAAAAAAAATTAGATCGAAATTGTGATTTTAATGGATTAGTGTCGCTGCTTGTATAAAACACCTGTATATGCATTTAATCATTCATTTAATCAATTGATCACATAACACTGAACGTAGTAGTTAAATGACGGAAAGGCAATTTATTTTTACAATATACAAAATTAGGCAAACATCTAAACAGTTGTTAAAATGAAATGGGCTAGAAAATGTGACAGTATTTGAATGTAAAATTTGTTTAGATGTGTAAAATTGTTTAATAAATAGGAGCATATTTATGGATTATACTGACTTTGTCCAATCTTTTGGCTAACGCATCACATTTATTTTATTATTTTTAATATGGGAAATATTCGAATATTTTGGCAATTTTTATACTAAGCCCAAAGTCAGCGTTACCGTTGTGACACTAAAGTATAAATTTGCAACTCTGATCGCATAAAATCTATAATTTTATGAAAATTTTCATAAACATTTGCAAGTCGGACAGACCTGTCAACAAAATCTTTCACTCAATTCATTTTTAAGCCACACTGTCATACATTGTCAGCACACACTATTTTTTTTGACAAGTCGTACGACTGAATAGGATAGTCCATCGCAGGCTGAAGCGGCTTCTTGCAGGCAGATTTTGTATGCAGCCAGCGTTGCCGTTATGTCACGAATATTGCAAATTGTACCCTTTTTTAAGGACCTTGCCAATTTTATGATCCTTTTATAAACTACTCTGTTGTATCATTTTAAATCAATTCACTTTTAGACTATTTTTTCATTTTATGCCACGAAATTCTATCAACTATAAATAAAAAAAGAGACGAGAATGTTTTTTAAGATTTTTAGAACCCGTATTTATAAACTCCAAACAAGAAATGATCTTGAAATTGTTTCGGAATTCAAGACATATTTTGTAGAGCAGAGGCTTTTGTTAACGAATTTAAGTTATAAGCAGGGACCTTAACAGTTATTCCTTTTTTCATAAAAGTCAGATGATAACAGTTATTTTTTTATTTTTATTTTTTTGGACAAAAATAGCAGTTATTTTTTGATTTAAATTTTTTTGAACAAAATTACAGTTATTTTTTGATATTGATTTTTTTAACAAAAATAACAGTTATTTTTTGATTTTAATTTTTTTGAACAAATATAACAGTAATTTTTTGATTTTTATTTCTTCGATCAAAAATAACAGTTATTTTATGATTTTAATTTTTTCAAGCAAAAATAAAAGTTATTCTTTAAAGAAATGTACGTGTTATAATTATTTACGATATTTTATCATCTTTTGTTGCGTAATGCGTCCAAAAATAGTCTGTATATGTTTATGTTCATGTTAATTTTTTTCACTTAAAATAGTGTTGCTTACGAAAAAAAAAAAAATTAAAAAAACGACCTCTTTAAAGAGCGTTAAATATTTCATACAAAATTATTAAAACTTGAAACCAATAGCGCGTATATCATATTTGTGTATAGTTGTCAACATTTTTGTTGCTAAAATAAAAATCAATCAAATATATTAATAGAAACAGTAAAGAAAATTTGTTGAAATTTCAAAAATTTTCAAACAAGCGTTTGCTTGAAAATATATTAGCAATAATTTTTTCTGTGTATGATCTAATTAAAAAAAGTAACTGCGTTTGGTGTAGAGATGAGCGATCCCGTGATTTTTAAAGAACATCGTGATTAGTGAACGTGATTTAAAAATCTCTGCTCCTTAAAACTGTGATTGTGATCACGGTTTGTCAGTTTTTAGTTCTTTTATAGCAAGTGCGTCCAAGCTATATGTACAATGCGCGAGCTTTCACAAGAGATTTTGTAAGTTCTTTGCAAAGAAACAACAACAAATTATAAGAGCTTTCAAAGCTGTTTACTTGCATATACATATTTCCTTGAACAAATATACTTTGGCTTAAAAAAAACTAATAAGATAGAAGAGAGAAAGAAAGGAACAGCAACATTATTCGTCATTGCATTCAAAAAACGCTATTACCTACACAAACAGTGAAATATCATTAATTTGTGTATGTAACAAAAAGCAAAAAGAACAACTTAGTCCCAATTTACACGTTGCAAGTCTTATTGATCAGCTTGCTACTTTATAGGCGAGAGAGACAAGGAAAGAAACGATTCGCTGCCTCTCTCTTTCGCCTGTTAATTAGCAAGCTGATCCATAAGACTTGCAACGTGTAAATTGGGACTTAGCAAGTACCTGTTACTTGACAAATTTGGTCACAACTGTGATTCGTGATTTGTCAGTAAACGTGAATTAATCACAGGTACAGAAATATCGCTCATCTCTAGTTTGGTGCGGAAACTTTTATGCGATTTCGAAAAAAAAAATATTGCCGGTCTTCATACTTTTTTATGCTCTGTTCGACTATGATATGCAATTTTTCCTATTTGCAAAAATTTTAATAAGTTATATGCCTAATGAAGTTAATAAATAAATTAAGTTAAGTTTTCTGAACACTGAACACTGCCTGGAATAAATCTATTTTTTTTTTGTTTATAAAAAACTTGGTCTTATACTTTCTTTAAAATTCACTTTTTTCAACCCCTTTATTGGTAAGTACTGTTAATAAAAAACTTGAACTTTTTTTACTTTGAAATAACCTTTTTGTGACCTCTTTTTTTGAAAATACCCTTTTTGTGACCCTCTTAGAAAATGTCCAACGGTAGCCGTGCCCACAGTTTGAACCTGAACATTTTTTTTTACTCTTTTTAAAATCTTTAATTCTCACACTTAAGCTGAGTGAATCTCTTCTTTTATATGGCAATTTAAGGCTATTCATTTTAAAGTAAAAATATTTTATGTTTTCGTCTTTTATGGTATGCAGCTATAAATACAGCCAAATATACGAACACAAACACATGTACGCAAATTTGCCCTTTCAAATTTCCTTTTATAAATCTTTAACAACACAGACTATACCACAGGTAGTCTTAATTCCATATCCCACTCTCCCTCTCTGCCCTTTAGCGGTTTAATAGAAAATATAAACAACTTTATTATTTAAAAACATTGTGGCCGTCTTTGATGCCCTGCTGTGGTCAAAATTTCCATAAGTTTCATACGCCAAGTTGCAGTTAACTGGGGCCAATAAGCGCGTACCGCAGTTACTGTGCTCTACCGCAGTTACTATCTTCAGCTGGTCATTTAATAACGATTTTGCTGTGCTTTTTGTTTTTGCTCTCTCCCATTATTCTACTTTGGTTTGGTCAACGTCCGTCGCTTATGAGTTTCTTCTTCTATAGTTTGTTAAATGGCTTAAGGTCATTAAAATAGTTAAATACTACTAAAACTTAACCTGAGCAACCAAAAAAAAAAAAAAAAAAAAAGGAAAGGACATGAGGAAATACTATTATTTGCAAGGGGTAAGATAAAGCAATCTTAACCCTTTGGGGGTATTAAGTGGTGTAAAAAATCACAAAAAAAAAAAATTTTTTTATTAAGGGATGTAATGGGAAAATATCGCACAAGTCAATAAGCCATCATTACTTTGGTGTATTTATATGGTTATAGTGATTATTCAGCCTAAAGAATCTGTAATAAGGATAGCTGGTAAATTAATTTCCGTTGTCTTATATTATTTTCACATTTAAGGTTTTAAAACAAATATTGGTTTTAACGTTTAAACCAACACAGCTAGCAATTTTTGAAATTTTTAATCATATTCGAGCCATTTTCTGATCAGAAATTAAACATACTCCCATTACGAGAAAGTTGTACCATCACCTCAAAGAATCATTTGTGATACAATTTTCTGATTCCTTTTTGAGCAATTTAATGGTAGTCTTTATAACCATTTCTTGGTATTTTTCGTCTCATTGTTTAACTGTAATTTGTATGAGGGGCTTAAAGCACAATGGGTTTAATTAAGCGCCTTAATATAAGTGCTCATATACCCCTTGTTCTTCAAGCGATACAGGTATTTTACCGACAACTGCTAGAATTGGTCGCTTTATCTCGCTACCGGATGAGAATTCCACATTCACCTCTTGTGCTCTTCTGTATTATCCACTGGAAGTCCGACGTATTGGCCAACGGACTCAAGAAAGAAATTGAACCTATTGGACTTTTTTGTGTATTTTGGAATTTCTAGCCAATTTCTTAGTATATCAAATTAACTAAGCGATGAACTTAGCTCTGACCACTCACCGTTTTTACTAACATTTAATACTTTTTTCACACTAACTCATGGAAGTACCAAATCATTAATCGGAAAACAGATTTTAATTCTTTTAAAATATGTACTGATAATAACCTGAATCTTAAGATTCCAATTAAATCACCCTCAGATTTAGATGAAGTTGTTGAAACTTTCAATAACCTAATCCATGAAGCGGGATTTCTGTCAACGCCAAATATGCAAACTTCAAATAATCGACATAGCATTGCTTTAACTACAGAAATCAGAGATATGATACGAAACAAAAGAGTTCTAAGAGGAATTCAGCAGTCTAGTAGAAATCCTCCTGATAAGCAACGTCTGAATAAAGCAGCGAAAGATTTAAAAGTAGAAGCATCGAATTTCGTTCAAAATCAACTATATCAAACTGAAAACTGGTTGTCCAAATGGAACACTAAAGTCAATACTGAAAAATCATTTCATATTGTATTCACGTTACGCAAAGGAGTTTATCCCCGTTTAACTATAAATAATAATGAAATTCCCCAAAAAGACTGTGTTAAATATCTTGGTCTTCATATTGATAAAAGATTAACGTGGAAAGCCCACATAAAATCTAAAAAGGAACATCTTAAAATTAAAACTAAACGTTTATATTGGTTGCTGGACCGTAAGTCCCAATTAAATGTTGGAACTAACCTTGTAATATATACAACTATACTTAAACCAGTGTGGACCTACGGCATTCAATTGTGGAGAACTGCAAGCAACTCAAATGTTGAAATTCTCCAACGGTACCAAAATAATACTCTGAGATTAACTGCCCGTTCGCCGATATCGAACGTTAACGTTCGCATAGAAAATTTCAAAAATTGTTTTTGTTTTAAATGTTATTTACTATGCGCACGTTAACGTTTCAACAATTCATAACGATTGATTTATTGCAAAAATTGAAGATGAAATCAAGAAGTTAAGCCCAAACTATCTTGAACGATTAAGTAATCATTGTATCCCATTGGCAATATCATTAATAGACGATGCCAATGCATTGAGAAGACTTAAGCGGTATCATATCCTTGATTTACCCTTCAGATACCATTATATTTACGCTTATATGGACTTTTTTCAAAATTTAAAATTTTATTATTCTTTAATATATTACTTATTGATTATATTTTTTGTATATATGTACATTAGACCGACTCAAGTTGTATGGAGCCGAAAAAAGTGTTTTAGTTACCCCTCTGAAAATAAAGGCTGATAAGTTTTATGATGATTCCCAAAATATTTTGGTTCTAGCGTTGAGCATCCGTGAGCTGGACCATTTTTAAAAAAGGTCTTTTTTTCAGTTTTAGAAATTTTTTTTTACTTTGCTCCGAGACGACATGAATAAAATTTGGTATCATCGACAAGAGTTTTTGAAGCAGCATCCAATGGTATATAAAACTTTACCACTTGCGGCCTACTTATTGAGATATTAAGCTAAATACATATTTTCGTTTCGGGGTTTCATACAAATTCCGACTCACGACTCCGACTCCTACTCTAACCGTGATGCGAAATGAATGAGACGTAAAATTATTTCTCTTTTGTGTAGAAACATCTTTATTAAACGAATTATGGGAATCCCCGCGTAATGTGCATAAAAAAAACATGAGTGTTATGGTAGGCATAGCTGCCAGATAAAATTGGTCGAAAATCGTCAAATGTTGAGGAAAAAATCGTCAATATCGTCAAATTGACTAAGCTAAATCGTCACAAAAATCGTCATTGTAAAAAACCACTAATTTTTTATAAGTTTTGAAAATAAATTGTTATTTTTAGTTTTCGTTGCTAATAAAATTTTAATATATTCGTTAAGAAACTTATTATTGAAGTAACACAACCAAACCTTTTTCAAAAGTATTGGCGTTCATAAGAAAACTAAGAAAATAAACTAAAACCAAGGTATATCAAACACCTATTTTTCACGTCGAAAATCCTGTTTAAGAACTTAAGTCAGGTAAACACAAATAAAATCAGACTCTCTGAAAGAAAAGTTTCCCTGCCGGAGATCGAACTAGTACCTAGCTAGTACTAAACTAGTACAAAGATCACCAGTACTAGTTCTCGACTGTATACTTTTCTATACTATCTTAATGCTCAAATTAGCATTGTATGTGCTTAGAAAATCACTAGTACTATTGGTTCTAGTCGTGTACCAGTTTACTTGGACCGAATTGGACATTTTCAATTAATTTTTGTTTTAATTGAACTCATCTTTTCCTGATTTGAAAAGAGGTAGTGGTGAAGGTTAGTGGACCTCAACATATGAGGCATATAAAAAAAATATTTTTATAAACTTTAAACACAGAATAAATTTAAAATTTTGTTCGATTTCAATTTCTCGTGATTTCAATTTCCAGAACATGGCCGTAAATAATGTATAAATAAATTATAAATTAATTATTTAAAATCATATTTAAAAATAAGTATCAAAATACGAATTTTTGTTTTTAAAAAAGTTTTTGCCCAATCAGTTTACAAGTGATGCTCTTGTACTACATCAAGTACTAGTACTAATAAGCACTAGTATTTTTATATAAAATCTTTAACACCGTTACCACTAGTGCCTCTTGTTCTAGTAATTGTACTGGTGGCTTTTTGACAGTTAACGCCTAATCTCCTGAAGGGTTCATAATGTGAACCCAGCCTAAAGAGAGTAGTTGTACAGGCTTTGATCAAATAGAACTCTTACAAATATTCATCGTGCTAAAAAACAATCTTATTTTATATGATGAACAGCTAAAACATGAAAATTACTGCCAATCAAATAATTCAAATAAAATTATATTAGAAGCCTAAATAAAATGTGAAATTATATTAAAAATATTTGTAAATTTGAACAAAATTTGTCATATAAAAAATCGTCAAATTTGGGGTATAAATCGTCCTATCGTCAATAGACCATTTTTGTTCCTAAAAATCGTCAAAATGACGATAAATCGTCAAATCTGGCAGCTATGATGGTAGGTAGGAATTAAAGGCAGGCCGATAAAGATGTTTCTACACAAAAGAGAAATAAAATAATTCCTGTCATTAACATTTTTTACCATGAGTAAATTATTTAAAAAATCACACATCTTTTTTCAACTAGATCAATAACTGAGTATAAGTTTTGCTAATGCAATTTAGACTTTTTCCCGCACGTATAAAAAATATACCTAAATATACTTAAATAGTAAAGTACTTGAATCAACTATTTGTCATAAAATAAATTAAAATCTACTTATTCATATTGATCTGCAAAATATTGCATCGCCAATTTCGAAGAATTTTTATATTGGAAAATATTAGAAATTTTTTTAAATTTTTTATGCCGAAAAATTTTGGAGTCGGAGTCGCGCGTTTTTTTGGGTACTACGACTCCGACTCCGACTCCGGTACAAAAACCTCAACTCCGACTCCGACTCCACAGCCCTGGTAAAAACACTAACTGACTGGCCCACAATGTCGACCAGAACATTTCTTTCATATATTTATATTGAAAACAAAAACAGATTTTAGTTTTTTATTATTGTTTTCAATATAAAAATGCGAAAGAAATGTTCTTATCGACATTGTGGGCCTGGTAGTAAATATTAAGAGTTCCTTGTAGCAATTAGTTGGCTATTTATATATTAATTCAAATTGTCTTTTTCAAGTGTGCACACAGAAAAAATATCAATGTTAAATTAACATGGTTTGTAATTATATAAATATAATTACTATTATCACTCCTATCAAATTTTGTGACGATTCTAACATATTTAAGCGATTTATGCTGAAATTATGAACTTATTTTCATCAATTTTAATAGGTTTCGTTAAAAAGTGAATATGTGACAAACTTCGTCAAATAAAATTTTAAATTTCTTCCTTAAATTTCTTGCTTTATGTGCCTATTCAGGGTGAACAACTTTATCCTTTGCCTTACCAATACCCACCCGGTTGACAAATTTGATTTTATTTTCTTAGACTCTTCAGTTAAAAGGAAAAGTTTGCTTCCTGAACAAGTTGTTAAATAATTTTTTTTTAAAAAACCAAGATTTGTGTGACAAACACTTGTTCTTCGCATATAATCAAATATGGGTAAATGCTGGGTGGGTATTGGTAAACAATGTACCTTAGGTAAGGCAAAGGTTAAAGGAGCTTATTAATTTCTTGAAGCAAAATAATCATACATATATGATAAATTTTATCAAATTATCTTTGAAACTGCGACATGTACCTTCATCACAAGCAACATCACAGAAATCATGAACCGATTTTTAAAACTAAGTCCCACCATTTGATTAAAAAATATTTACAAAGAGATTTAATATGAAGGTTTTACTTTGATCCATTTAAATTTTGGATCATGAATTAGTCTTTAGGGACTTCTTTGCAATTTAGACAAAATGTTTGAAAATTTTAATAAGACTTCTACAGGATGGAAGGAATTAGATTTGCTTTTACTTTTTCTATCCTAAAGCGATGGAAAAAAAAATTCAGCTTTATTTAATAAATTTGATTAAAAAGACTTACCATCGCACGATTTCAGGTACTCTTTCCTTAACTATGGTACTCCTTTCTAAATTGAAAAAGATGACTAAAGAATGTAAAGAATTTTGTAGACTACATTTTTAATTTTAGCCTTTAAAATTTTTGGGTTAAATTTCTATATTTGCACGTTTGTTATTGTATTTGTTTCGAAAGGAATTTGGGGGTTGTGGAGGTTGGTCCCTTTGTGGTAAATATGCGTTCTAATATCAACATAATCCTGTGTATATTTTACTCATACATACACATGCAAATATATGTTAAACTACAAACACACATTTTCAGCTTTGTGTGTTAATATTACAAAAGGTGTATCATATTTCCGGTTGTTTGCTAAATGGATTTAGCTCTTGTACCCCCCACCGTCCTCCCTTATTCCCTAACGATTCTAACCAAACGTTACAATTATTATTAGTATTTTTTTTTTGTTTTTTTTTTTTTTTGTTAATGCTGTTGTGTGTTCTATACATTTTAACAACGACAATTACTTTAATCGGATTTTGTTAAAGTGTATGTTTGTTTTTAGTCGTTACTATTTGAAGGCATATTAAATTACAAAACTGTGTAGAACACAGGCCAACTAACACTTACGTTAATCGTAGATGTAAAAAAAGATTATATTTTTTACATCATGATTATTTGTTCTACAGGTTCCACTGGTATAAAGTTAAATTTTAAGGTTTTAATGTGTGAAATTTTATGGTAGTTTTGTTTGTTTTAACACCTGTAGTAAATCAATTAAATTGTTTTTTTAAGATTTACTTAGGCAAGACCTACCCCTGTCACTAGGTGGTTACAGTGTTAAAGTAAGTGGACAAAGTGTTAACATAAACTTTTAATTATTGTAAACATTTGTGCGTTCGTTGTTGCTTTTTTTTTAAAATATGAGAAGGTAAGTATAAGTATGAACCAGGGATGGACAGACAAACGATTAAAATTCTGAAAACGATTAAAATTCTATTACAAAAAGGGATTATAGGTGTACATATTAGGGTTGATTCTACAATCATGTGTATACGTATACACCTATCCCTCGATTTATATAATACTTTTTTTGCACGATTTATACGATACTTTTTTTTTGCACGATTTATCTTTTACACGATTTTTTTGCTTTACGTTTAAATCGAGGGATGTGAAAATTATCTCAATTTACACGATTTTTTATTATTGTTATTTTTAGCAAAATGTATTTTTTTTTTTTCAGAAAATATATCCTGCACGAATATCAAAAATATATTAAAATATCAATCCAATATTTAACGCTTATTTGCACACCGGTTATAAGCATTTTACACTTTTATGCATCCAAACTTGTGCAATTACCGTTTGTCGAAACTGTTTCGAATATGAGCAGTTGCTTATATGCATATTCCGCAGTTATGCATCACAATATACATAATACAATTTTAATAAATTAAAAAAATTCTGATATAAGCATCGCTTTAAACTTGAGTCAAATATAATAAAAACGCACAAAGGAAGTAACATCATCAAATCTCAATTACTCGTTTAAAAGCACCAAAAATGGGTAAATTATCTAATGCTTGTAAGTGATAAATACTGTAGTACAATAAGTGTTCAGAAACAGAGAGGAAAGGAAAACAGAATTAGGAAAAGTATAGCAGCTGGAACTAAAACGAGCCAGAGAAAAACTTCATACGTTCGGCTCATTACAAATGAAAATATGGAAAAGTCAATAATGATCTGGATAGAAGATCCTAATAAAAGCAAAGCCTTGAGGGTTTATGAAAAACTTTGATCAGGTACCATCTACAAAAAACATCGTTTCGGATCATCGTTTGAGCAAGGACATTCCTAACATTATCTCAAATAAGAAGGTGAACAAACTTCAGCTGATAAAGATGTGCCAAAATAATATCCGGAAAAATGTGCTAAAATTATTGCTGCCACTTCATACACTTCTGATCAAGTCATCAATGTATACGAATCGAATTTAATTTACTTAAAAATAAATTAATTTTATAAATAAAATTAAAAATGTATTCGTATTTGGTTCTTTCTCGATTTACACGATTTCTCATACAAGAAGTCAGATAGTCGGGCAAACTTAAGCAAGCATAACTAGAGCAACTGTTTGTGTTCAGGTCTTCGGATGTCAACAGAATACACAGCAACTTCTGGAAACTCCGATATTAGTTTGGGAATTTTGAATAATGGATAGGAAGAAATAACACGGTCCATACCGATAAACATTTATGTGTGGAAAATCGTAATAGCTATATGAGTGCAATCCAACTTTGACTTTGCTTCAACGGAATAGTTTGAATATAGGGTGATTTATCGTTTGGTTTGATTTGCCGTATGCTTTTTTACAGATATTGCGTGACTCATATCGAACTGCTTTGTCATTTCTGTTCAGTACCGTTTGGCAAGTCATCGCAGCACAACAGCGTCACCAAATTATTCAGCTGTATTCTCAATGAAAATCCAGTGTTTTATCGTGAAATTTTGTTCAGTGCTGAAGCACATTTCTGGTTCATAACCAAAATTGCCGTATTTGGGCTGATGAGCAACCATTAAAACATTCATTAAAAACAACGGTATGGTGTGATTTATGGGCTGGTGGAATCATTGGTCTATATTTCTTTAAAAATTAGGAAACTCAGAATGTTACCGACAATGGTAACCGTTATTTCACCATGTCAACGGACTATGTGCTTCCTGAAATTCAAGTGTATGGTCTGGGTGAGCTCTAGTTTCAACAAGACGGCGCTACGAGCCATACAGCGCGTGAAAAAATTACCTTGCTGAGAAATCATTTTTGTGAACCCTTAATTTCACGTTTTTATTCGGTAAATTGGCCACCTAGATCGTACGATATCACACCTTTGGACTATCTTCTCTGGGGATATGTAAAGCCGGAGGTCTTCAGGAATAAGCCAGCTAGGATTAACGTTTTTGGAGGCCAACATTACTCGTGTTATTCGCGAAATACCAGTCGCTATGCTCGAAAGAGTCGCCCAAAATGTTACCTTTCGAATGGACCACCTCAGACGTAGTCATGGCCAACATTTACATGATATCATTTTCAAACAGTAAATGCCATAAACTGTTCTTTTAACCGACACTTAAAACTAAATTCACTTTCAAATTAATGTGTTTTATAATACATTATAAATCAAACATCACGATTAATCAACTGATACATGTATGTTGTTATGTATTTTCATTGGAAAAAACTGTATAAAGTGTCTTTAGCGTTGCACTTTAGGGGACATATCCTCTAAGATCGCGACTTATCTGATTCCTTTCTGGTGTCACGGCAACCAAAAACTTCAGTAGACCTGTGCGGTCCTTAACTGTTTTTTCGGTAACACACATTCGGGAATTACGTGTTAACTAGCTGTGGTTTAAAGCCGAAACTCGACGAGGGAGATATACAAATATCAGTTTAGAAATTGTTTTTCGGGCCTTACCAACAAAAAAAGTTCGGCTTGCTGGTGGACGTTCCTCTGAACATTATATTCAATCTTAATCTTCATTATGGTTGGCAAACAACTTTGATGGCGGTATGCTCGTGACCCTGGCAACCACTTTTGAAGGTTCAACGATATTTTGATCAAAAGCTGAGATCAATAACATTCTAATTCTTTGCCATACTTAGGAGAAGAAAAATTTTAATATTTAATGCTTATGGATCTTTGTAAGACAGGAACACTGTTAGCAATAGGACGCAAGTAGGAGCACGCCAAAATCAGCCCCTAATCCAAAATCTTTAAGATCTTCCTCTTAGCGATGTTAAAAAAGGCGCGTTACCAACAATTTCAAAACCCTAAGGACTCGGTTAATTCTGTGTTACAGCCGAACACATTTATTAACCCGAGTGTACATTGCCGAGATGCATTTGCAAAACCTTCAACGAAGTACTGATCCACAGTTAATGATAAGAAATCGATAATATATCCAACCTTAGAGACAAACCTGGTTGGCACCACTACGAGACACTGTTACACTGAACATGAAATTCAGATATATACTAAGGAATCCCGAATGAAACAAATGTTTGGACGAAAATTATGAGAAGCCGACTACCCATGAATGTACTCCAGGAATGCAGAATACTCAGAAAAGAAAATATAATTTGATTTCAAATAAAAAAATTTGTTAGCATATTAATAGTATCCATTAAACATTAAATTAACTCGACTTAACGTTTAATTCATAATTTTTGATTAATGCTTTAATTGGTGAACATTTCTGGAGAATGTCTTCTGTGTAAGCTGTACATAAATTAATAAATATAACAGCGCCACGAGGAAGGTACCCCCAAGGGAGTCCTGGGCCACTGTCAACAAAAAGAAACCAAAAGAGCCTTACGAGAAAATAAAGTCATTTTTATTGTGGGCATATTAATAATTGCAGGTTCTTTACATATTAATCTAAATGTTTAGGTCATCAATGTAGAAAGAATTGCACGAACTGTATTGTCTGATTTTCAAATGCCTGGAACATTTGTCTAAAGATTGAGAGTCGTATTCAACAAAATTAAGGTTCACATTAGTTAACCAATACATTAAGCGCATACACTTTTGCTGAGCTTTATGTGTTGGTTAACTAATGTGAGCTTTAACTTTTTTTGCATAATTGGGGTGAGCATTGAACTTTCTCGACATATCGTCGGCTGATAATTTAATTGTCGTATGTGGATTCCGATAGTTTCGAGTAAATTGAGTTTGAACACATTTCATTTGAAAATTGCTTCAGCAAATACCACATACGACAAACTCAACACTGCATATCTCGAAGACCGTATGAGGTGTCGAAAATCTGATTACGCCAAATGAAAGATCGGGTCGGAAAACCTAAGGAATCGATCTTAACTCAAAACCGCAAAAAATCCACATACGACATTAAAATTATCAACCGACGATATGTTGGTACATGTAATACTGGAAGCGCGTCTGGATATCTAAATACTACGGCTGACCATAATCAGTAGGCATCAAAATTGTATAACCAATGGACTTCTTTCTGATTAAGACCCTTTGAGGCTCACGTTGTTTAAGCCCGACGGAGACGCTTAGACGCACGCAGAGAAAAAACATTTTTAAAAATGGTCACCTCTAACAAAACTATTTTTAAAGAAATTTTTTAAACATATTATGTTTAATTTAACCATATTATTGTCACCGACAACCACATTATTATTAAATTGGTCCTCAATCAAGAAGCCAAAACCATATTATGGTTGTCTTTAAACATGTTTTGGTTAAATATGACAACAATTTGTTTTTTAATTAACAATAGTATTTTCCTCTTTTCCAAGAGCAACATGCTTTGGTTGAAAACCAACCATGCTATTATAAGTATTAAGCATATTTTAGTTATTATTAAACAAAACATGTTTGGAGGCAACCATAATATGGTTGTGGCTACTTGATGGAGCACAAATTTAACAATAATATGTTTGTCGGTGACAAAAGTATGATTAAATTCAACATAATATGCTTAAAATTTCTCTTTTAAAATAGTTTTGTTGGAGGTGACCATATATAAACTTATTTTTTCTCTGGGTGCGGAGACCTTTACAAAGCCGGCTAAGGGGCTGATTTAAGAAACCAAGAGCAGAGGAGTTCGGCCCTCTGATGTTTCTGTGCGCTGTTCGTATATAACAAAAGCTATTTTTGCTGTAAAGGTTATATAACACAAGATACCACTTAGGAAGGCGTTAGTAGATGTGTTATTGGCAGGCATCTACATTAAATATCTACTTCACCATGAGTATGAAATACAAATCCTAAATTAAGTAACAAATAAAGCTTAAGGAATACCTTCTAATAACAATTATTTAAAAGCAACAAAGTCGATGGTCTTGTTTGAGAGTAAAAGTAAACTTCAGTATAATTATTAATTATATAATTTCGCATACAAACATTTGGGTTATTTCCTATCCCATTGTGCAAAATGGCGCTTAAAAAAAATTAATGAAACTAGATTCATAAATTTAAAAAAACACATATTCGCATGTGCCTTCGTAAACTGTCATTTCCTTCCGTTGCCAACGAGAAGCAAATGCTTGCATGAGTGCGCTAATAAAATTTAACACACATTTTATTAAATAAAAAAAAAACTCAACGAAAAACTCAGAGGGTATATTTTTTTTAATATATTTATGCATAATTACAGTTTAAAAACAAACAAATAATAATTAATAATTATAATTATATTTTAATTAATTTCTTAGTATAAAAAATGAAATATTTTCCAAATCATTCCATTGCAAAGACTTTGCGTGTTTAAGGCATTTTCTGTAAGGATCTGAAAGGACGACTCTAAAAATGTTGCCATAAAAATGCAAATGAAAAAAGTACAGGAGAAAAATTATGCAAAATTTATGTAAATTTAGACCTTTTAAAAATAAATAATGGATTTATTAAAACAAAAAAAAAATAATGGTAGCAAAATTACAAATGTGAAAACATTCACACACGCTTTCTTAAATTGTTTCCGCAAAGGACTTTCTAATTTATATTCAAAATATTTAAATATGATAACGGATACATTTATTTTATCCGCAAGTCAATGCTAAAAACCTTTTTTAATACATTAGACTACAAAAAATATACACAATTGCGAACACAAATACATTGCCCTGAGTGTTTTTTACAAGAGCCAGAGATAACACAGATATTTAAGACACCGTAGACAAAAAACACACCTCTCTCACTCTCACGCAAACCATTTTTCATTTACTAATGGCTCTTTTTTCAAATTGATTTTTGTATGCTAATAAAAAAAAGATGCATTTAAATCTTTTTCAAAATTTATTATATATAATAAAAAATAATTTAGCTATAATATGGTTATAAATACAAAATGTTCACGCCTTCAAAGCGTTAATATTCAATTAAGCGAAATTTTGTAATTCCAAATGCTGCTTAAACTGAATTCCTGTTTTTGAGTTGTTTTGCGTAATTGATGGCGCAATTAATTCATGATTTATTAACTGGAGTCAAATGTGGACTTAGAAAAAATATAAAAATTATTAATAAATCAATTTAAAAAAACTTTAAAATTAGGCCACGAATTTTATTTATTTATTAAGAGTTACAATTACAAATTATTTCTTAGGTTAATTTACCAAGCATTAGCAACTTTAGCCAGTTGTTGCACAATAAAAAAAAAAAAAAAAAAAAAATTGTCTCTAATCACCAAATTCATAGAATCACAATTTGTTGATTTTGCACCTTTTACCAAAAAGATTATATTGATTAAAAAAAATTTAAAAATTGAAAATTGTGAATTTTTTTTTTCAATAATTTATATTTTTAATTTCAATTAAAAAAAAATTTTCGAAAAACATTGCAACCAATGTGTTAATTGATTTAATTAAATATAGCTCAGGTTTTGACAATGCCCAACAACAATTCTACAACTTCAAATTATTTTACTTTAAGCGAAAAAATCATTTAAGATTTTTTGTTACTTAATGCATATTTGAATTAAAAATTTATTTTAAAACAACTAAAATGTTGATTAAATCAAACTTATATTTTTATTTTTTTTTTTTTTTCAACTAAAAAATAGTTGATACAATTATCACGTTGATTAAATTTAAATTTTTTTTCAAACAATTTTTTTAATTGATAAAAAACTACTGAGATTTTTTCTGCGAATGAAACTGACCGGTCTCTAATGGAAATCTAATCCGCAACATCCGCAATCAGATTGGAAGATTACAGAATTGCAATTTTTAAAGCGTTGCCAATAAATGTCAAATGTCAAATTAATGTCAAATTTAATGTGGTTGCCACTCTAAAAAATTTTATAATTTTTTACAAAAAGCACTAAAATTTACATGTATTTTTAAAATAATCAAATCACTGATGGGATTTGTGGTACAATTGCACCAAATTTGCTACAGTCGAAACTTTATTGGTACACTGGTACAATTCATCCTTTTTCGTACAATTTACAAAAAATACCGAAGAAGTTTTATAATTTCTGAGAGGTGGACTAACTCACTTGGCTTTTCAATAAGAAAAATTCTAATGACATATCTCCAGCCCTGACCAAAACTACCAAAAATTGTATTATTGTTAATTAACGTTAACGTTCGCATAGAAAATTACATTTAAAATAAAAATTTCCTAAGTCGATTTAACGCTGTCCCTCCGTCCGGCTGGCTGGTTGTCTGTCCATGTAACCTTGTGCGCGAAGTTAAGGTCGCAATTTTGAAGGTAATTTGATGTAATTTTGTATATACATAACTTTCAATTCATAAGGACGATGCCCACTGAAAGTGATAAGAATCGGTCAAAAATTTTACATGGCCTTCATACAAAGTTCTTTCCGGAATAAACCATCTTATTATGTTGGTATTTAGTTTAAAGTCTGGTCCAAGACTTATTTTTTTTGCAATCTTAATCATCTTACCAAACTTCATTGGAATCGGTCCATATACTACTCCGAAAAAAGCTTAATATGACTTAGTAACTTTTACGAAAGCTATTATGCTATGACAAAATGTTGTCCAAAATTAAACATAGGCGCCATATAAAGGCAAATAAATCTCATATCGATGTTGCTATTTAAAAAATATTCAGCACAACGAACTTTTACATGAATCTTAACCTCATAACATAATTTTCTTCTGGCGGATCCATGATCGCCCGTGTGTCCCAAATCAAAAATTTGTCTTTATATGCTGTGGTGTAGGGCATCAAATGGTCAGGCTTGCGAAGTTTTGGTACAATTTATATCAATTTGGTACAACTTTGCTATTGAGAGGGTACAATTTAAGAATCGTCAGATCCCAACAGTGAATCAAATATGATTCTTTGAACTCCATGTTAATAACATTAAATTTAAATTTTGTTAAATTTTGAATATTAATATTTCTTCTTTATACTAGAAACCCACAGCATTGATCTATTATACACATTTGATTGACAGGTTGTTTTATTTTTTTTTTTGTCACGCCGAATATACAATTTAAACTTTCAAATTATAATTAAGACCGCTCACTTCAACGTCACTGCAATTTTTCATTTTTTCCTTTTTTTCAATCAATAAAATCTGAACTGAAAACTTTTTATATCTTAAGGCCAAAAATTTCGGCGAAAATAAATTTTTTTCTTACAAAAAGTTCACAAAATTTTCCAAAAAATGTTTTGTAATCAATAAATTTCCTGAAAACTTTTTTTCAAAAAAAAAAAAAAAAAAAAAAAAAAAAATTTTACTTATAAAACTTTTTCTGTATGTATTTTTTTTGAAAATTTTCAAGGAAAAAAGTTTTCAGGAATTTCCTTGAAAATTTTCTGTTAGGATAATTAAAAAACTACCTCTATAAAAGAAAAAAGTAAAGCTTTTATCAAACAGTTAATAAGAATCGAAAAATTTCTATATTTTCTTTATATCCGACTGGCAGAACACAATTATAAGCTAAAACCCGGAAAATAATTTATGTTCAGTCTGCTAAATTTAATACGAATATTTAATTTTGGCTTTCAGTTCATAATATAGTCTGTTTAACCCAGTGTTGTCACTATGGGCATAATTTTTAAGAGTCGTGAGTAGAGCGTAGGCAATTTATTTAAGTAATTTAAAATATCTTTTATTTAAAACCAATAAGAGTTATAAGTATTCGATTTCAGTGGTAAAAGTTATACTATTTCAAAAAATTCACAGTATTCCCTACCAGGCAGTGTTTCTTTAAAAAAAAGTTTCCGTTGTTAATAAAGCAAAAGCAGCAGTAATGTTTTCAGCCGATCTTGCAGTACGTTGTGGTCCATGCTTGGGCATATCACCTACAGACCCTGTTTCTTCGAAATCATTCACTACACGATGAATAGTGCGTTTTGTTGGCACGTTGTTTCTCCCAGAAATTTCACGTAACTTTCTCATCGTCACAGTAATCGATGAGTGATTTTGATAAAATGTTTTAACGATTAAAATTATCGAATATTTTTTTATAATAAATTTGCCACGTGTCTAATTCACGAGTGCCAAATATGAACTGTCAACATTAATGTTTACTAAAATGGCGGCAAAACAAAGTAGTATACATTTAGTTTGCATTTCAAAATGATTAAGAATCCGAAGTTTATTGGATGAAAGGTTAACTAAAGGTAATACTGTGTATTATATAAAAATATACTGTGTATATATATATAAAGGTAATACAGTGTTTCCAATATTACAAAAAATAATTATAAAAAAATATTAGAAATTTTTATCGAAAATAAGTTATAACTCTTCAGTCCTTTTTAAAACTGATTTTTTTTTAACTTTAGCAAGAGTTGTCTATTAAAAAATTTTAGAGGTAAAAAAACATTTTCAGCCAAAAAAAAGTTTAGGAAAATATTTTTTTTTCTAATTAATAAAGTGAAACTTTTAACAGAAAATTTTTATAACGAGAAATTTTAAGAAAAAATAACATAATTTTCTATAAAATTAAAATGATATATATCGCACTTAATCAACAAGAGGGTATTATCTAGGGAGATCGAACGGTTATTATTCGACCGGTTTTAACCGGTTATTTTAGCTTAGCCCAAGTCGGTTATTTCAAAATGCCCATTTTTCGAATATCGAATAAACCGGTTATTTTGGTATAATAAACCGGTTTTTTAGTAATGTGTAATTTATATACATTTTCCTTACTCTTGTTGTAGATGTACCCGTAATTTAAGTATTTTCTAATTGAATATTGGCCAAACTTGAACTTTTTATGAAAAATTCAAAACAACATTATGAGTACTGTAAATACAAATCGCTTATAAAAGCGTGTGTTCTTGTAGAAAAAAAAACCAAAAACTATTCAAAATACTACAAAAACGTGTGCAGTTTAAAAGTAAATAGTAATTTGTGCAAGAGTATTCTAAATACTAAATATATTTTTCTATAAAGGTTATATCTAGATATTTTTCGAACGCGATTAAAAAGACAAAGTAGGTGCTTGAAGTGCCCTAAAATGATAAGTTAAAAAGGTTCTTCCATGTCACGACGTATTAATCACCTTTAATTAGTATACACGCTTGTAATTAATGTGATCCAAATAAAACAACTGCAAAAAATTAATCATTGGCTGAAATATTAGCCCGTTGTGTTGCCGAGGACGAAATGCCCGCTAAGGCACTAAAAACTCTTAAGTTGTTCTAGCATCTCTTCATGCTGAAAACTACATTACGGCGGAATCAACGATATGGGAAAATTTAAAAAAAAACAAAATTGAAGAAATCAAAAAATGTCATGGAATGTGTTAAATTGTAGTGGACGAATTGACAAATATTTTACACAAAAAGAATGTTCTGTTCACTATTGGTTTCTATAATGCTGAACCAAAATAATTTGAAATAGATAATCCTGGCTAAGAGGTTTTGTTTGCAACTTTTGAAAAATATGGTTGATTTATATAGATAGCTTTACAACCAACAAATTAAAACTCATTCAAAATAAATTTGAGAGAATATTTCAGATAATAATTTTATAAAATTCCTATAATTTATTTGCTTTTGCAAAACGGTTCTCTAGATCAAATGTCATTCAACAGTTTCTAAGTAACATTATACAAATATCTTACAAATAAAGTTTAGTAAATCAATAAAAAATGGTTGAAAATTTAGCTAAAGTTTGAACAATTTACTGGTCCCACTTTTCTTGGATTTTATCCTAAAATATTTGTTAGGTCTGATCTAAGTTATATCTATGTATTTTGTTGGTAACTTACCTTTAAAATTGTTTTGTTTTAATTCAAATTAACGTTTTATTTTAAAAACATATTTGATTTCTGTGTTTTAAGTATTCGAATAAAAACCGATTAACCGGTTATTTAAAAATGGCTTAACCGAAAACCGGGTTTTTTAAAATAGCAACTATTCGTAATATTCGAAAACCGGTTATTGAAAAAAGTCGAATAATCGATCTCCCTAGTATTATCTCAAAATTTTTATTTTTCCACTTTTTCGAAAAAATCTACACGCTATATTCATATCTGCCCGCTGTAAAAATATCTTGCTATTTTGTCTACTTTTTGGTAATGAAACGGTTGGTTTTAAAATTAATTTCCATATGCCTTCAATGTTAAATTAAAAATTGTTTTGCTTCTACTGAAAATTTTTAAATTTTGAGTTAATACCCTCTTGTTGATTAAGTGCGATATATGTACCTATTTTAAAAATATTCTAAAATAAAAATTTTACTAAAAATTAAAACAAAACATTCCCCTTAAAAAAATTTTTTAAGTTATAAATTTCCGAACAAAATTTTTCTTAAAGGCAAATTTCTCAAAAAAAAAAAAAAAGTTCTAAAGAAAAAAATTCTCTTGCTAAACAGCCTTAAGATAAAAACTCCTACATTTGTGCGTTTAACTTTTACATAAATTTAAAGGTGCCACTGTTCTGAATGGTATTAAACTTGTTTGAGCATGCTTACATACACTTAACAAGGTTATCTAACGGAATTTCCTAATAGATGGATATCAACATGAACATCGAAAACAACAAGATGTATGCATTACTCCTTCATAATTCAACCAACCTCCTGCCATTTTACCCCTGTAAAAACTCAGGCACAGGCACCAGGGGAATTATGTTTTTCTCGTATGTTTGGCAAATTGTAAATGAGTTGAGCTGCTGATATTTTACGATTTTGGTATAAATGAACAACAAAGTGACTGTGGATTTGATGTTTCTATAACTCGGTTGGATACGAATTACGATTGTTATATGAGCAGTCAGTCAGCCATTCAGCTCGTTTGCAGTGGAGAGAGAGAGGGTGGGTGTATGTTTTGTGCGTCAACCGTAAAATTGTGGTCTAAAACCTTGTAACTTAAAAAAAAAAACTGTATTGCAAACGACAAAGATTGGCAATATACGATTTTTATTTTGTTTATTTGCAATTTTTGCGAAAAAGACAAAAATGAAACGAGCGCAAAAAATTGCTTCCTAAATTAGGAGTTGAATTATCAGTAGCAACAACACATGGTTGTTATTGTTGCTGTTGGAGTATCTAAAGTTTTCATAGATATTGTTTGGTGTTGTGTTTTTGCAATTGCTTTTGGCACATGTGCAGCGTAATCATTGTAACACAGATAAACCAAACAACCAACAAAAATTGCTACTCAGACCAACTCAGCTGTCAATGTGAATTTTGTTTTTGATATTTTATGTTGCACAAACTGTAAAAACACAAAGAGGGACACACACACACACTAGAGCAGGGTTGCTAATTCCGGAAACGTATAATAGCGATTTTATTTTCGGGGAAAATAAAAATGTAAAGTCTATAGGATTTGTAGTATGTACTTATTATAATTAAGGGACATTTTGTGAAATGAAATGTGTTTAATCGTTTTTATTCACCCTTATCGTGAATAAAATTTCCCTCGAAATTTGTTTCCTTTTCCCTAAAAAATTTTGGCGAAAAGCATCATTTCGAGGGAAAAACTGTTCACTTTTTTTTCAGGACAGGTAGTGATTTTTTGATATCTGTCTTAGATATTCGAGCCCAATAGAGGTCGATAGACTTTTCTATTTTTTTTCCAAATTCTTGTCATTATCGTCAAATCTTGAAGAATATGCGGTTGGTCTTTCATTGAAAATCATTCGAAATTTAAGAAAAATTAATTGGTCTTTTTTTAAAACAGGGATATATGTAGTTGAAATATTCTGCGAAAATATTTGTCATAAAATTCTACAATAGGTCCCCAAACACTCTTAAGTCGAAAATGCAACTTTAATGCCAGAAATAAGCAAAAACCAAAAAGGTAGCTTGAGGGTTAATTATGTCTATTTAATTTGAGCACGGCACTATTTTGACAAATACAGCAGGTGGAGTCAGCATGCTCACCTGGGTCTAGCCACCGCATGGAAATACCAAATTGCTTTGAATTTCTTCGCCCTAAAGCAGAAATTTAAAAGTACATCTAACATGTAAGAAGGTACATAAGAACAAAAATTTATTTACAAGTTTTTAATTATTTTTTAATCCAAATTTAGATATTTTGAATTAGGCTTAAGTTCATTGAATTTAATTTTCATTAAATTATTTTTATTAAGACAGGAATTTTTACAACATGAAATTAATTAAAATTTTATTGATAATTTTTCATTCTTGACTGCGCTGAGATTTGAACCCAGGCTTTCACGGACAGGTTGCCGATACTAGTTTCGATTGTAACCACACAATCTCGTCAGTGGGGTTTACTAATATTGTTAACAGCTAAGGCACGAGCTATGTTTACATTTGTCCTTCAAGTTGTGCTGAAAAAGGTCAACAAGAAAAAAGATAGACAAAAACATGAAAAACAAAAATGTACTTTGGATTTCAAGAAGAATTCTACGAAAAAAAAGAAGTTAGGAAGAACATTACGTGTTTCTTTTATGCAGTCAAGAAGACATAATCCCGATAAGATTCAAGTTGGTATCTGAATGGCAGTTTTTAGTTGACAGTATTCGTCTTCGGAACACACTACCAGCATCTGTTCAATTTACTAGTAATGCAACGCAGTTTAAGAAATGTATTTTTTTATTTTTATTCCTGTACTTGAAAATGTGTAATCTCTTGAATAAAACGCCTTTTAATTTCTTTATTTTTCATATCGAATTAAAAATTGCCTTTTTTAATTCTTTTATTTTTATGTTTATATTAAAATCTTTTATTGTGTAACGCATATGAAATTGCTACGAATTTTTTATTCTGTACTATAATTATAAGAATTTAAGTCATGTTGTATAGGAAGACCAATAAATAAAATAAATAAAATTAATAAATAAATTTGCTTCTTTTAGTTTTGGTTTTTTTGTAACATAATTTTTCAGCGATATATTATCGCCATGTTGGCATAAGTATACAATTAACCCTAAACCACTTTTTCAGTTTTTGCTTATTTCTGGTATTATAATTGAATTTTCCATTTAAGTGTGTTGGGAGGAATATAGCAGAATTTCATGGCAAATATTTTCGCAGAATATTTCAACTACACACATTCCTGTTTTAAGGGTGATTTGTGCTTTTTTACGAAAAAATTGCAATAAACACCCATTTCCAGAAAAGTTTTAATGTTCTAAATAAATCTTCTGAAGACACTTTATACCCTAATGGCTAATAAATCAGTAAGTGTTTAAACGCTGGTTTAGTTGCACTAAACTTAAATTTATATGTAGTTTAAACTCAAAAGTTGTAAATCAGTGTCCCATGTAATATATGTAGTTTAAAAAGTAACATGTGGCAGCACTACGATAAATGTTGACAAATTCATATGGTTTGTATTGGTAGTTTAAACGCCCAATTTTATGCATTTAAAGATGGTTTATATGTTTTCTGATTTACAGATTTGTTGGCTTAAACACATTTTAAACCAAAAAGACAGTTTAACTTGATCTGATTTATTAGCCCTAAGTATTACACGACTTTCTACGTTTTTTTAAGCAGGCCGTAAAATGAGTTTCAGATGTAAACTTTTAACACGCCGATACACGTATATATTTTTTTCCTCTCTTCAAGAATCAGTTGGCAGTACATTGTTATTTTTTGTGTGTTGTACAGTGTTGTGAACAAAAATTCCCCGGGAATTTTTTCCCTTTTCCCTTTTCTACAATAGAAATTAAATAGGAAAAATGAGAGGAGGGGAAAAACTCTTGGGGAATTTTTATTTATAATTGGGCTGAATGTCCTGCTTTAAAAATTGTGTTGTACATTTGTAGATATTTAGACGTATTTCTCTGATCCTAAAAATGATTATGTATAACTTTTTTTTTTTAAATATCAATGCAGTAACAATTAGTGCAATAATGACACAAAACCTTAAGTTTATGATGAGGCCCTTGCGGAGAAATTCCCAGAATTTCTAGGATAAATGTTTTAGGGATTTTCGACAATAAATTCCCGGGATTTACATGGGCATTTTTTTCAAATAGTAAACCCTACCCACAACACATACGTTCTTTTTAGCATTAAGTACAGGGGCTGGGGTGACTCAGATTGTAATTGTATTGCCCGGAAAAATTTATGTGACAGTCGTCTAAAGCAAAAAGTAACACTTTTTCTTCCTAGCAACCAACCACTTGACGAATACAAATAAAATTTAGTTTTTTTTCTCTCTAGATTTAAGGATAAAAATGTGTGTAGGAAGTTTTAACTAGAAATGTGTTTTTTCGTTTTGTTTCAATTCTTTTTTTTTTTTTTTGCTGTGTGGTGACGGTGTTCGAATCTTTAAATGCCACATGAAATCACTGTATTTTTGTTCATTGGAAATTGTATGAAAAATTGATTTCGTTTGGGGGTTTTTTTCTAGTTTTGGGCCAAGATTAAAAATGATTGTGATTTTTGTTTTTGGGCTGAGGTTTGTTTGATGTTGCTGGTTGATTGTTGCAACAACTCGACCTTTTCGATGTTGTTCCATAGTTTCAGTTAAAAATGCAGTGATGTGACAATGATGAGTAGACAAGCAAAATATTTATTGCATCAATAGTGCACATGAGGCAAGAAATAATGATGCATCATCGAAAATTATCAAATTTCGTGGGCTGCTTTTATTTTTGTTTTGTTGCTTTTGCTTAATGCAAGTAATTGTACAATTAGAGATACAATTAGAGAGTCAGGCTAGTGCAATAAACAGCAGAGAAATGACACGAATTTTTGATTAAAAAAGCTCAATTGAAAGTTAAGGAAGCCTAATTGAAATCTTTGCCGAGTTATAACTTTCGAAATTCTGCCAAAAAGTTTTGAAAAGCATTAACTTTTTAAGTACTTGAGAATTTAAATTCCTCTATGTAATATAAATCGTCTCCTTTAAATTTTCTTTGTTTTTTTTTCATTTGCTTCCAGTGTGACCACTTTGTGGGCAATTACCCGAATTTGGTGAATTTTTACAATCGTGGGTAGAACGTGGGTAATTTCTTTGAGGTGTAGATCAGGTGTAATTTGAAATTCTTTCGTTTTATAACAAATAAAATAAGGATTTTAAAAATTGTTGATCTAAAAACTTTTACAGTAAATTTTGTTATTAAAAATCACTTCATAGTGATTTAGAGCCTGAAGTTTAGTGGAAAAAGAAGGTATTTATTAGGGTCTTCATTCGGTTAATCGGTTAACCGATTAATTACTACCCGATTAACTGATCGGTTAATTTAAAATGCGGTTTTTTCGATTAACGATTAAACCGATTAATTTCAGTCGATTAACCGATTAACCGCCGTAACAAAATTTTTAATTGTTTGTAGTATTATAACATACTATTTTGATTTTTTAAGTCTTTGCTTCTATAAAAAAGTTATGTGGTAAGAAAATAATTTTTTATACAAACAAGGAAGGTGTTCAGTGATCTACATTTTTAATAAGTATTTGTTTGCAACATCTTTTTGTTTCACGTACTTTTTATATGTATGTGCTTAGTTATTTGTTTCTTCTCATATTTTATCATATCAATCTTTGAAGAGAATTAACCGAATCAATTAGAAGAGTTAAAAGTTTAAAAAAAAATTAAAACAGGACTAATGGCATAATGGAAGATTTTATAAGTTAAAAGAAATCCAGGAAGAGGACTGATAAATTAGTTATTCTGTATTATGGGTTTCTCTCGATTTCTCCAATATCAACGATAAGTGAAAGAATTTTTTCCAAGTCAAGTTTTATCAAAACTAAAGAAGAGAATCGCTTAAATCCTAAACATTTAAAGAAAATTATTTTTCTAAAAGATTATTTTTTAAGATCTCCTTAAACTATTGAAATAACAAATAAAATTATCTTACAATTTATGTTTTCAATTACTACATAATATTTATGTATTAATTAAAAAATATGTATTAAGCGTTCAGACGTAACAAATATTTGACGAAAAAATACAAAAAAAAAAAACATGACCCACAAATTAATTAAACTTTACCTTTATTTTTAAAATTTTTTATTGACTTCCGTATCTTTTATTTGTAAGAAGATAATTGTATAATTCAATTAAGAAATTATTAATTGATGTTTGATCCAGTAAACGTTTTGCAAAATAAAACAATTTTTTAATAAAATAGGTGTGAACAAAGCATTTCATATTTATGAATTATTTTCTTATTTGTTCCTTTTAGTTCAAGAATTGTTATGTTTGTTATGTTATTGTCTTTTTTTTACTAATAAACTCCAAATAATAAATAATTTATGCATTTTTATTTATTGAAATTACTTAATTTATAAAAAAAACATTATTAATCGGTTAACCGATCAATTACAAAATTAACCGATTATTAACCGATTAAACCAAAACCTTGGTTAATTAATCGAGCGATTAACCGATTAAAGCAAAAGCACGATTAAATGAATACCCTAGTATTTATACTAAAAAATCCCTGAAGAAAGATTTGTTTCCAATATTACAAAAACTAATGAATTTTGTGGTTGCTTTAACATTTAAAATGCTTTAGTTGAGAAATATGTCTTTACCGCCCTAAATATTTATTAAACTGATTTGAGTAACAGACTGTCATCTGAACCCAGTATAGGAATTTTATTTAATAAATAAAGTAAACAAAGACACGGCAATAAACATTTTGAACCTTCCCTAGATATATAGAGGTAGAACTTATTATTTTAAGTTTTTATTTAATTTATTAGATATTTTTGATGTTATTGCTTGTTAATTTTTTTTGAATTAGTATATGAATCGTAATAATAGGTGCGTTCGAGAACAAAAAAGTTTTTACTATTTTTTTTACTGAACCTTACTCATTTTATTAAATTGCGTTTACGTACACAAAATGAGAATACAAATTAAGAGCGTTAAGTGACAGTTCTTGACTGAGTACAAGGTATATTTATAGCAGGTAGTCTCGGATAGCCTGCTGATTATTTTTTTATTTGCTTGTTTTGTGATACGAACTGTCAAATGTTGTTTATGTTTTTTTCAAAACGTGTCAAATTTCTAGCTTAAAAAGTAAACAAGTTTTTTTAATCAAAGTAAAAAGTGATAAAATTAAAAAGAAAATCAAAGTGATTTATAAAAAATAACAATTTTGGGAAAAGACCTAAATATATAATTAGAAAAATACTAATTTAAAGAAAGAAAAATGAGAAAGTGTAATGTGTTAAAAAAATTAAAAAAATTGCGTTTTTCTTTGCTGTTTGACAGTTCGTATCACATAATAATGTTGTACAATTGTTGTAATCTCGCGGCTACCTGTTATAAATATACCTTGACTGAGTATTTACAAATTTTTACTGCAGAAATCTTTGCAGTAAAATTTAGTAAAACAAAAAAAAAAAAGCCTATGTTTCAAATGGTAAACAAGCAAAAGCAAACAAACAAAAAGAAAAAAAATTATGAAAAAATTGTTTAAAAAAAGAAAAATTTATATAAAAACAAAAAGTGGATATATATTAATTAATTAAAGTACCAACTTTTTACACCTTTTTGGTTATGTTAATTTGTTAGAGTTGCAAAAGTGTAATTTATTTGGGCACTTAGAACTTCACTTGTATTTTAAGTAATCAATAGCAAACAAATTTTAATGTTCTTTTAAAAAAATTAACCCCGGCACAAATTAGCAAAATCAAATACAATATAAAATAAAACAAACATGAAAGATTACATAAAATAATTTCTTTGTATTTTTCTTAAATGTTCGTGTTAAAAAAATATTTAATCGAGTACCGATTATAAAACGAGCTAAGTAGTCAAAACTGTAAACCGTTTTTTAACATTACACAGAAAAAATTCTCCAAAAATATTGCCCCAGTTAAAGCGTTAATCAAAAATAAAATCAGTTTTAATTAAAAATTTAATCAAGTGAATTAAAAGTTTTATCAAGTGAATTAAACGTTTAATTAAGTGAATTAAAAGTTAAATTGATACTATTAATTTGCACCAGTAAAAAAATTAATAGCTACAATCAAACTTTTAATTCACTTGATTAAATTTGTAATTAAAACTGATTTTATTTTTGATTAATGCTTTAATTAGGGCAACATTTTTTTTTCTGTGTACATTTATTTTCCATCAGCTGTTTCCTATATTTTACGAATTTTTATAAATTTTCCGTTGGCGTACTTTTTTGGGCAACAACTTTTTTTGACGCTAATTTTCCAGTTTACCCAGTAATTACTCATTTACTGCATTTTACTGTTAAAGTACTCGAAGGCTCCTTATATGACTTATAATGATATAATTTAGATAAATAGGGTTTTATGAGTTTGTACTGATACATGAAACATATACAAATATTTGTTGTAGTATATCGATCGAGTTAGAATCGGAATCTGAGTCGTCAGTCCTGCTGGCTGATTGTCTGTTCATGTAGGCTTTCTGCGCAAAGTACATGTCGCAATTTTTAAGAAAATTTAATGAAATTTGGTTCATAACTGTTTTGAAAATTTTGAACTTTTTTTCCTAAGAGAATATTTATGCCCATACACCATCTGATCGGTTGGTATTTGGACAAAATTGGGCCCACATATATTCTATTTTAACTTAAATTATCTTACGAAATTAATTTTGGAATCAGTCCATATATGACCATGGCTCCCATACAAATACCACTTACGAAAATATCTTGTAACACCATAACTGCCTTATAAATATTGGTATGTATTGATAAAAAAAAGCCACAGAAAAAAGTGTTTTATCAATTAAAAAAATGGTTTAATAAGTATTTAAATTTAATTAATGTGATAATTGAATTAAATATTTTTTTAGTTAAAAGAAAATTAAAAATTTAATTTTGATTAAATTATTATTTAAGTTGTTTTGAAATAAATTTTCAATTAAAATTTTAATTAAATAACAAAAAATCTTAATTGACTTTTTTCGTTTAAAATAAAACAATTTAAACATGTGGAATTGTTGCTGGGAATTGTCAATATTTAATTAAATAAATTAACATATTGTTTGAAATGGCAAAGTTTTTTGATCATTTTTTTTAATTAAAATTAAAAATATCATATATTGAAAAAAAATATTTACAATTTTTAGTAATCAATATAATAATCTTGGTAATAGGTGCAAAATCAACAAATTGTTTGATTTATATAATGAATTTGGTATAAATTTGGTGATTGGGGAAAATTAATAATTTTTTTCTGTGTATATAAGCCCCCTCCCTTAAATGACTTTTAAACGAAAAAATCTCAAATTTATATAGTTACCTAAATAGTATTCGACGTTAAGAATTCTTATCCTATTAGCATTGAACTCATAACATAGTTTGATTTTAATAGGCTCATTATTGCATATGGGACATAACAAGGGAACATTTTTAATAATTTGTCCGTAAATACAGTGATGTAGGGTTTAAAATGTTCAGAATGGACCGAATATGGCCTTTCTAATTTGGTCTTTTTGCAAAAATATTTTTTTTTTATAATTAAACGTTAATTTGATAGCAGGTTTAATTTCATTTAAATTTGGTAATTTTGCGTCATCTCAAGTGTAGTTTTGAATTTTGCTGGTGGTAACACTGTTTGCTTCTCAAATTAATTTCATAAGCAACTCTTAACTTTTCTCTTATATTGGCCATATTTAAAACATGAAATACGACTGTGTTTGTGTCTCTCATCTCGTAGATAAATAGATCTAAAGTGTACTTAAAGATAAGTATGGCTCTTATGTCTATTGCACTATTAGTCTTGGTTAAAAATAGACGATAAAAAAAACTTAAACACACAGGCAACACACCCATAAAGAAGTGGAAGCAGAAATGTACATTCACCGACATGGAAAAATTTAACAAAGAAACAGAATAATTTTCATTAAATAAATGAACACAACTATAGAGTTTGTTGATGGGTTAGAGAAAAATAAGAATAAAATTGGCTTTAATCTTCGAAATCTATCAGGGGTGTTCTGGAAATCGAAAACGCAAAACGCATGAATTTTGAAGTTCTTTTTAATACACCCTTCATCTAATTTTTCAACACTTTCTTATAGAATTCTGTTTAATGTAGAAATATTTGTACTGCATGGTATTTGTATTTCTTTTAATACAAAATCTTATTAAAAACACGACTTTTAAAATCTTGCGTTTTTCGTTTTCGATTTCCAGAACACCCCTGTATATATATAAAAATGAATTATGTATGTTTGTATGTTTGTTTGTCGCTTTATAGACTCCGAAACTACTGAACCGATTTTCCTGAAATTTTTACAGTAACATCACGTGAGCCCTAAAAATAAAATAGGCTACTTATTTTTTCGATAGGGGCAGGGGAATTGGTACCCCCCATAGGATGCCAATATTAATTATCGAACCGATTTTCCTGAAATTTTTACAGTAACATCACGTGAGCCCTAAAAATAAAATAGGCTACTTATTTTTTCGATAGGGGCAGGGGAATTGGTACCCCCCATAGGATGCCAATATTAATTATCGAACCGATTTTCCTGAAATTTTTACAGTTACATCACGTGAGCCCTAAAAATAGAATAGGCTACTTATTTTTTCGATAGGGGCAGGGGAATTGGTACCCCCCATAGGATGCCAATATTAATTATCGAACCGATTTTCCTGAAATTTTTACAGTAACATCACGTGAGCCCTAAAAATAAAATAGGCAACTTATTTTTTCGATAGGGGCAGGGGAATTGGTACCCCCCATAGGATGCCAATATTAATTATCGAACCGATTTTCCTGAAATTTTTACAATAACATCACGTGAGCCCTAAAAATAAAATAGGCTACTTATTTTTTCGATAGGGGCAGGGGAATTGGTACCCCCCATAGGATGCCAATATTAATTATCGCATATCTTAAGAGCCGCTGCACGCATTTTGCTGAACTTTTTGTAGTAGGATCTTCTGAGCCCCCAAATTGAAATATAATAGCAGCGGGGGAAGTGGTACCCACCATAGGACGCCAATGGTTAATATCGCATATCTTAAGAACCTTTATAGTGAGAATGTTCAAACTTTGCAGAAGTCTCTCTTATGGTATACTATACTTTTGAAAATAAAAATAAAGCGGGTAGGCGCAAGGGGGGAAATACCTTCCATAGGATGCATAAATTAAGTATCGCTCAACAGAAGAACTATTAAAGGAAGAGTCTTCAAACGTGGTTACAGCTACTACTATGGTAAACTATTAATTTCAATATAGAAATGGGCGGGGTAGACAGAGGAGGAGCAGTACCCCTCATATAAAGAAATATTAAATACCATATATCTGAACACAAAAGTTATCAACCTTTACAGGACAACTTTCAAAACAAAAAAAAAAAAAGGGGGTAGGTGCAGGGGGAGCAAAAATAAATAAATTACACATTAAAAAAATACTGCAATTTTTTTCTTATTTATTTTTTTTACCAGTGTAGCGAAGCGCACCGGGTTAAGCTAGTTATTTATAATTAAATCAATAACAATTTTGTATATATTCCCAGCAAAAACTTGGTAATCACTTGCAATTACTGAACAACTTACTTTTCAATGACAACTGCATACCATCTGCATTACATAGTGAAAATTTTCACTACCCTTAAGAAGAACATCCAGAATTTTCTCTAAAATTTTGTTGTAACGAGAAAATGTCTCCGAAACTTTTCCAGAACAAGAAAATGTTTCCGCAATTTTTCTATAGAAAAATTTTTACAAGAAAAATTACCGAAGTATTTTTATAAAGAAATTTATCCACGAAATTTTTCTATATAAAGAAAAGTTTTCTACAAAATTAATTTTAATAATTTTACCTAAAAAATTTTTAAAGAGAAAATTTTCCGGAAATTTTTCTAAAAAGAAAATAAAGCAAAAATATTTCTATTTAAAACTTTTATTCCAAAATTTATTAATAGAGAGAAAATTTTTCCTAAAATGTTTTTATAAAGGAAAATTTCCCCAAAGTTTTTGTGTAAAAAAAAATTTTTTCTAAATGACTTATAAAAAATAAATAAATTTTCCCAAAATTTTTTATATATTGAAGATTTTTTTCTTTAAATTTATCTAAGTCTGGTTTAGCTGAAAAGGTTTTCATTAATTCTCTTTTAAGCCTGCATATACGTTCATACGCAATCAGTTCGTGTCGTCAATTTTCTTGTTCTTTACCTTTAACTTAAACTTATCTAGCATTTTACAAATACAAAAGGAAATAAGAACATTGATGCATGCGGTCTAGTCTTTACTCCTTTTTAATCTCTTTTCCGCTCTCTTCTTAAAACTCAAGACTTGACGAGTCCAACTTGATGTGTATGAATAATCACAAAGTGGGTGCTTCGGTAAGCTAGACCAACAGTGCGAGGGTTGCGGGTGCGATTCCCGCTAAAGCATCTGGTCTGTTTTCCTACAAGGGGCTAAAGGCCTACCAAATCTGCTATCGCTCGGCAATTTAAGTAAGAATAAAGTTTATAATTGCATTTGTAACATTTAGTAAAACATTATATTTTAAAGTTTTATTCAAAAAGAGTTTAGCCACAAAGACGTCTGTGAAAATAAAAAGAATAACTTTTTTTCCCTTACACAATTTTCTAGTTAACTTTAGTTATTTAAGTTTAATTAATCTTTAACATCGAAAGTCAGCATTTAAGAACAATCGAAAGATATAAAGATAAAACAGGACACACAGACAATACATTTACTCATACGGATAGGTTTGTCTTTGCATCCATGTATGTATGTATGTGTGAGTATTTCAAGTCATTCGTTGAATTGCATACATTTTCTAGATACTTTTGCTAAATGATAAAACAAGAAAAAACTGTTTTATGTCTCTCCTGTTTGCAATATTCTATGAATATTAAGTGTAGTGGATTGGAAGTATTAAAAATAAATGTTTGTATGTGTGTGCGAATGTGTTGATAAAAATTTATATGGTCGTGTGTGTGTGTGTGTGTGTGTGTGTGTGTTTCATTCATACATAAATTACTTTCATTTAACACTTATTTCAATTGTTTATTTACTCAAATAAGAGAAAGAAAATGAATGTTAACTCTAGAGTAAAGAACGATTTTGCATTGTATGTATTAGCACTTAGAATATGTCAACTATTTAAGATATTTAACCCCGGAGATATTGGTGTTATAAAGGGAATTAAATAAGGATTTTGTTTACAGTCAGTTGCGTAATAAATGGACTTTAAGCAGTCTTCGCAAAGTAATTTAAATATTATGTGCACTGATTACACACAGATATGTAAAAAGTGACGTGTGAGAAAGGCCCATATCAGTTGCGAGGGCAGCTTTCCAAGAAAGAGACAAAAAGCATTTTTTTGATAGTGGAGTGGCAATATGTAAAAACAGGCCGGTACAATGAACACAAATTGCGGGATCAAAACAAAAATCACGAAACACAAACCATGTTTAAGAAAGACATTGGTTCAACAAACGTTTTATTTTGTGCAAAAAATGTATTTAGTAATATTATTTTCTTTTATAATGTTATTTACTTACTTAAATATTATTTACTAGTGTTGCGGTAAGCTTAAAAGTTAATTTTTACAACAGTTTTGCAAATAAATCTCAACTAAATAAATTTGTGTTCATTGTATTGCGGCATAAAAGATGGTTCAAAGAGAAACCAAAAAAGGGCAGCTTTCTAAGAAAGAGACAAAAAATCTTCGGTCTCGTGACATATCTGTGTGTAATCTGTGATTATGTGTACAAATAATTTCTCGATGTGTTTATAAAATTTGTTTTTTTTTATAAGAGTTAAGACCAGTGCTGCGCGCGTGAATGGTTTTTGACTTGGATCGCGCACGCTTTAAGTGAAAAGAAATGTAATCGCGAACGCTCACATACAACAAATTTAAAACAAAAGCATCTCTAAAACAAAAGCAGCACACTCAGAAAATATTTTTATAAGCAAAATACTTTTATCTGATACGATACGATTACTTAAATTTTTATTAAATAAAATTTTACCTCAAAATCCCTTAAGTATTTTTACATTTTATATAAATAAATAAATTCAATACTTTTTTAAGAAAGCCTTCGTGAGTAGTCTTGCGTGATTTTAAAATTTCGATCATGCACGATCACGCACTTAAATTTTTTTTATTGCAATCAAGCTCACTTTCGAATCTGCGATTAATGTTTAAAGCTATTCTGGGCAGCATTTATAGTTTAAAGATTTATCGATAAAATAAAAACTTTTGACAAAAAAAAAAGCTTTTTTGTGCGAAATTTTAATTTATTAGATACCGCCAGAATACTAAAAAGTTTACAGTTCGTGAATGTTTAAATGCTGGTTTAGTTTAGTTAAACTAATGCCCGTAATTTCTACTAACAGATATCTGGTCGGGTTCGTACCTAACATTTATCTTTACTTATCCCGTAACACTATTTTGTTAATTTCAACGTTAAATTGGCCCACGTGAATTAACTACCGAAAATTTATGGTGTAAAATACACTACACTTTAACCCGTAGGTAAGAAAGTGGTTTTTAAATTCTTTACACCATAGATATCTATACACACCTAGATATCTATTTGTAGAAATTACGGACATAAACCAGCATTTGGGTGCCCCGGTAGGCTAGCTGGTAGTGAGCTAGTCTATCAGGACCGGAGTTGCGGGTTCGATTCCCGCTAGAGATTCTGGCCTCCTGCAGACAAGCAAAAAGCTTCTCGGGATTTAGTGTAGGAATAATAAAAAAAAAAAAACAACTTGAATTTATATGTAGTTTAAGCTCTACAGCTGCAGTGCCCCATATATAATATGTAGTTTAAAAAATAATAATGTGGCAGCACTACTACAAATGTTTTCAAATTCATATGGTTTGTGTTGGTAGTTTAAACCTCCCCATTTTATGCGTTTAGAGATGGTCTATATGTTTACTGATTTATAGATTTGCTGGTTTAAACACATTTCAAACCAAAAAGGGAGCTTTACTTGCACTGAGTTATTAAATAGAGATGGCATTCGTTCGATGATTCAAAAATGCTGACTTCAAGAAGGAAAAGGATAGTTCTCTTTTTCAGACTTTGGAGTATTATTTGGATAGAACTTTGTTAAGTACAAGAATTTCTTGCTGAACTGTTAGGACTAAAACATTTAAAATCATTATGACTTATTTCAATGTAAGTAAATTGTGTGCTGCATTAACAGAATTAGAGAGAAGTCAATGGCCGATTTTGTGATTTAGGGACACAAATAGAAACGTTTTGGGGCCGCGTTTAAATAATAAATAGACATACTTTAACAATCCTAAGCACAAAGCGGTTCACGAAGGTGCACTGTTTTTGGTGAGGGGCTGCTAAAACCAAGTTCAGTTATCATATAATATATAGAGACAATTGCTCCGTTTAAAAAGTACAAGGGATCCGTTTGAAGAGAGCAATAAAAACGACAATAATATGATAACAGAGTTTTTTACCAGCACGAAGGTCGTAAGAAAATTACTCGCCAATTTACAGAAAAAGGGTGTCTGTAAAATTTTTGTGAGAAAGTTCCCGCTTCGAACTGTCAAATAAACTCACGCATAAAAACGGGGTGAGAAAAAAATATTACCATCAAAATAAAATATATTAAATATGCAAAATGCAATGAATACTAACATGGAAAAGATAAATATTTTGTTTTTGACTGATTTTTTCATTGTTTAATTATTTTGCTTTTAAAATTTTTGAAAAATATACGAATGTTTTCAAAGCTATTTTTTAAACAACAAAAACTAAAGTCGCACTCTACATTATTTGCTATAGCCGACGGATGTATTTTCGGCACCGTCATTGAAAATTTTTCAATTTTAATAATTTTGGTCTCCGTCAACGATATGTATTACTGGCGTTCTCAACGTCTTCAAGTTCCCATCGGCTTTGAGTGGAATATTATGGCATTTATAATGTAACGACGCAGTGTTGTGAGGCGGCCATAAATAATTAAATGGAGTGCTTGAAACCCGAAAATACTTGATGCTCTTTAATAGTACACACTCTGACTAAGAAAATTAGAAAATAATTAAATAAAAATATTATTTTTAGTCGAAGAACCAGTTCAATAATTTTTTTTTTAAATAAGTAAAATTGGCATGTGCTTTAAAGGTCTAAAAAAGTAAATTACTTCGATTTACATAAAATTTTTTTTACTAAATATTAAGTCTAATATGATATATGGCAACACTGTTTTTAATTTGAAATATAAATGACAATAGGAATACCGTAATAATAAAGACAATAACAAAACAGAAATAATTTTTCTGCAAAACAACAATTTTTGACAGAAGCATAAAAAACGTCTCGATATATCCCGCAGAACTTTTTATATAATTATATTACTACAAGTACGTATAATAAAAAAATATTACTTTAGTTGCAACTTTTAAGTTTATTGCATTTATTTAGTGTCAGCTCATATGAAAATACGTGATTTTTTTAATTGCTGGATTAAAGTAAAAAATTGTTCCGAGGAAGATGTTACCACAAAAATTAAAAAAATATGTAGCACTTCGACTGTGAGTAAAGTTAAAAGATAAAGGTGTACAAAAAATAAGAGGGTTAAAATCAAAAACAGCCAGCTCTTGGAGCAAAAACCATCGACCCAAGCAAAAATAAAATTTTTTTACTTTTTTTAATTTTGGAACAAGGACATTGTTTCTCCTATTTTGATAAAATTTTGCCAAAATTTTTATTGTATAAAATTCAATAAATATACAAAGTTTCATGAAGCTCGAACTTTTTTTCTATATTCTATGACATTTTTTTATTTCAGGATATATGGGAAGGATGCGAATCCTTGCATAAAAATTTTTGAAATTTTATATTTGGTTACCATTTACCAATTAAAATATGTGAGCCAAATTTTAACTTTTTGCAATAACTCTTTCTATTTTTGGCCGCTCGTTATATGAAATGACGATACTGTGCGACGTAATGTCTTTTGATAGTTTTCGACATGAGTTACAGACAAACTTTTTTCTCACTTTTCGAGAAACGATGGAATATCTTGTTTCACATCTTTTCGATGCGAGAAGTTCTCACCAAAGTTACAGAACATGGGTACTGGTTCCCCAAATTGCCTATTCTCATATACCCTATACCAAATGTAATTTTTATTTTGAATAATTTAATTGACCGCGACGACTATGTAATCTACCTGGAATACGCTATACTTCTTTTAAAGGTATCTAAAGTTGATATAATTCGGTTTTGGCTTATAAAAGTCAGTTGTTTTTTTTTAGGAGAGTTATCTTTATTATCAAATAGATAGAAAGAGCTCTCTAATGTCATTTTACTACTGTTATGAAGCAATTTTTATAATAATTTCAAAACTTTTGAAATTATTATGCTACTTTTAAAATGTGTTAACAAAAGTTAACATCCAAGTTTGTCTTTGTCCCCCATTTTTTTTTTTTTTTTTTTTTTTTGCTATTGCTCAAACGAATAAAACAAAGTCTCCCCTAATTTTATGTTTAGCACTCCATTGGGTGTAATATTACTTACAGATTTTATAATTTATTTTAAAATTCTTGACACTTCGCTTACCTGAAAGAGACAAGAAGAAAACAAAACAAAATTATTTATAAGTCATAAATTAGATTTAAACAAAATACATTTCAATAATTGACTTTTATAAAGATTTAAGAGTTAAAAACTCTATTATAAGCTTTTAAAAGTTTATTACGATTTTTTTTTTGATTATTGTGTTAAAAAAATTTATTTCTCTATTGTCAAATATAAATTTTTGTAAAAGTATTTTTTAAACTGAGATTATAGAAGAGAAAAATATGTGAAATAAAATTGTAAACTGTGTTTTATAATTTTTTTTTTAAACAAATCTCTACACTTGGGAATCATATCGCATAAATCAAGCGTAGACAAACTCATATAAACACATTCAGATACAGATACGAAATAAAATATAATACCTACATACATACATATATTTTTTTGATAAAAAAAATTTAATAGTAGAAAACGACCAAGTTAAAACAAATATAATATGAAATATGAAAAAAAACATTTTTTTTTAAATGTTACCACTTCTGTGTATTTTTTGATATGAGTAAAGCAGAGTAAAATCCTTTGCACACTTTTCAACTCCAAAGGGAAATAAAGAATGAACACAGAAAAAAGGGCTGGGAACTCACACTTCTATTTTCAACACATTTTAGCTGAAAGGCCCCTTAACCCTTAAAGGTAAATTTTTAAAGAAGGATTTAAAAATTTCAAAAACAAAAATGTATTTTCTGTAACAAAAACAGTGGCTGGAAATGATCTTTCGAAAGCCAATACTTAATTTTTTAGAATGCTAGTTGTGAGCTATTCTCTTAGTAAGTGAGTTGTGGGTTCGATTCCCGACAGAAATTCTGTTCCGTTTCACTACAAGGGGCTGAAGGTCTACGTAAATATCGCCCGGTAATTTGGAGACAAAACTTTCATGACAACATAGGTCCGCCCTTAAAAGAGTAGTATTTATTTACGATGTGTTTTCAATTTAAATCTTATATCTATCCCGCGCTTTTTTGATCTACGGGTGAAATGGTCGTGCCAACTTTTAAAGCTAAGAAATTGAAGTAGAGGGTGTTGCTTGCATTAACCGGCTCGACCCAGGGGGGCTACTCTCTATTGCGATGCGAATACAATTTCGATGCGAAAGTTAAATGCCAACTTGGTACTCTCTATCACTTTCGCAAAATTGTTTGAAAATTATGCAATACTGACAATAAAAATCAAAGATGGCGCAGATTAACAGTAATGAAATGTCAAAATATGTAAAAAAAATTGAAATTGGAAATCTTAAATAAAAAATTAATGATGATTTGCGAAAAGAAAAAAATCAAAAGATGCGAAAGACAAATGCGCAAATGCATTAAAGAGTAACAATCATTTGATTTACGACAATTTTCTTTCGCATCGCAATAGAGAGTTGCCCCCCAGAAATCATGCAGCTTTAAAAATGGATGAAGCACTTATCCAACAGAATCAAGGTAATAAAGTTTAAAGCGTTGACTTTAAAGCTTTTAAATAGGCACTTCTCTTGCAGAATTAAAAGGTCTGTAAAGCGGACTTAAATCTTAATTATGACCACGACAAATTTAATTTTAAATGACTTGTCCATTTAAAAAAACCGCAAATTTATTTATTAAATATTTTCAATTAAACAAAAACGCTTTCAAAGAAAATAATATCAAATCAAAATCTTTCTTTCAAAATGGGTTAAATATAATTTACTATATTACATATGAGTGTGCTTCCTCTACTCCTTTCAGTAACATACAATTTCGCAAAAATGAAATCAGTAAGAAAAAAGTACGAATCCAACTTGATAACAGAGCAAATGAATAAAAACTCATTTTAATCATTTCAAAAGTTAAAAACCAACTCAAGTTCCTTTCGTTTTTTTGCGCTTTACCGACCGCACTCCGGCACACACCTTTTTATGCAGTGCCGGGGAAGTGATGATGATGATGAAGTTGGTGCTACAAACGCTGCTTTTGCTGTACGAGGAGTATAATTATTATTACATATTATTTCAGGATACTCGTCCTAACTTGTATTTTAAAAATATAAAGAACTTTTTTCCATTGCCATGTGTTGGTGTGTGTGTTTGTGTGTGTGTTTGTGTGTGTGTATGCAGGAATGAGATTGAGTATTCATCAGAGAGTAAATGCATGTTTTTTGTTCTACTGTATGCCTTTAGGTTTATTATATTTTTTTTACTTTTCGCTTTTGCTAAAAAGTGTTTACACAATCATACGCCATCAAAAAATTATAATTTTCACGTTTTTTTCTTTTTGCGAGGAGAGTAAAAATAACTAAATTTGCATTCAACTTTAGCACAATAAAATGTGTGTTTATTTAACGTTATGAATATCAGTCTTCTGGGAAGCAAAACGGCGGAAAAAGAGGCAAAAAAAAACTATCATTAAGGGTGTTTTTTTTAAGACTGATAGAACTTGAAATTGTAAAAAAAACACAAAAAATATTTGTACATCACAGCGACTTTTCTTGACGAAGCGTATTCTGGACGTCTTATTTTATACCACTTTTTCGAGCATTGCTGGCCCCTGTATGTAATGCGAGCTCACCTTAATTTTTCAAGAAATAGGGGACGAAAATGTCACCGCACCAGACAGTGTAATGGATTCGTCTCACCCCATGTGAGTAAATTTTGTTTATAACAAGCCCCATTACGCCAAAACTTTTTATACGACTGATAAAATTTTACATTTAACTAAGGCCCAGTTCTAATAATGATCCATGATAATCTATTTAATCAAATGAGCGCTTTATGGATAACTTCGTGTCCTCAACAGAGAGTAACAAAAACAAAAGCGTCTACAAACACCGCCTATGTGAACACCTACACAGAAACAAATTGTTCATTAGTTAAAGCATTAAACAAAAATAAAATCAGTTTAATTAAAAATTTTTATCAAGTGTATTAAACGTTTAATTGATACCATTAATCTGTTTACTGGAATCAAAGAACCAAAGTTGTTCAGTTTTATTTTGAAAGTCGGCATTCGATTAATCGAACACAAGGATCATATCGAATAATGAGCGATGAGGCCCGTTTTCACCTCAATAAAAATATGGGCCAACCGAAATCCAAAAATATTTGGTGAACACCACAGGTACCCACTTAGCTGCACAGTATTTTATGGAGTAAGAAAGGATCACCATATTTTTTTAAAAACGACGAACAAGTTGCACTTAATTTAAATGGCGTTCAATACAAGGCGACTATTAAGTATTTTTTTGAGGCCTGAATTGTGATTCCAACAATATGGAGCCCCAGCTTACATAGCTTGTTCAACTATGGCTCCTTTTAGCGATCCTAACGTTACTAAAGCGGCACCTTATACATTCTTAACATCAGGAGCTATCTAAAACTTTACTGCGAAAGTAGTTTCTATTAAATGCCAATAACACAGAGGGATATGCTCCAGTAAACTGAACTCAATTCTATTTTACAGGAAATTATCAGCCCCTTAAATGGAATTTTTAAAAATGGGTCACCGCATGATTAAGGTACAACTCCTGACAAATGCAAAGACCCTTTGGCGATTTTGTGTGTTTTTTATGCCCTGCTCTTGTTACTGTTTCCAGTGGTAGAAAATAGGATTGTTACCAGCCCTCGGGGGCTACTCCCTATTGCGATGCGAAAGAAAATTTTAGCAACCCGAGCGATTGGTACTTTTTAATGCGTTTGCGCATTGGTCTTTCCAATCTTTTTTTTTTTTTTCTTTTCGCAAATCATCATTATTTCTTTTATTTAAACTTTCCATTTTCAAATTTTTTTACATATTTTGCCATTTCATTATTAAAAATCTGCGCTGTTTTTTATTTTTCTTACCAGTATTGCTTTATTTTCAAACAATTTTGCGAAAGTGATAGAGAGTACCAAGTTGGCATTGAGCTTTCGCCTCGCAATAGAGAGTAGCCCCCCTGATCTAAATGGTGAATGCTAAAGTGTAACCCTCATCTTTTAAGTAATGGACGAACCAGGATCCTCAAAGTTTGGAACACCATGATACACAAGCCCAGGAGGTAGTGGTGTGGAGCACAATAGAAACAGGTCAGAGAAAAAAAGCATTATGCTATAGTTAAGACATAAATCTTTCAGGCCACCTCCTCTTCGAAGGATGTATTTATGGTAAACTCCGTAAGGTGCCACCAAAGAAACTGTTATATATTTAAATATTTAAGAGATTTATTATTTCAGAAGTTATACATATTTCTATAATTTCTGTGAACTTTCATTATTATGCTGAATTTAAATGTACATATTTACAAAATTCTTAATGCTGTAATCAAACGAAAAACTTTTTATGCAATATTTATTAAAAACCATATCAGAAAATCCACAGAATATCAATTAATATTTAAGGCAAATACTTTTAAAAAATACTCGAAACATGTTAAACAAATTGATGCGTTGTTTAATCAATAAACCCCATAGGAAGTAAGTAAATGTGAAGATTATTTTTGAAATTAACTGGCTTTTAATACACTTAAAGAAAAAAGTAATAAAACAAAATTGAAATTTTAATAGTTTGATTGCCCATATTTAAACAAGAGCATCATTTGTTTCCTTCCTTTAAGATATTTTTCCCTATTTCTGAAAATTTTATATACGTATAATTTCCCTTTTATAATTTTCCAAGTGTCCTTTTACGCAGGGTTTATTTACATAATTATTCATATTGAAATTATTTTATATTCTCAAACAGACCAATCACTCACCATGTTGCCGCATTACATCCAGGTTTAAACTCAGACAATACTCTTTAATTATGAGATTAATAAACGAACAAAAAATTTCGTCCTCTTTGATACAAATTATCAATGATATCAATATCATATGGCAGAAAATAATTGACATTTAACTCAATTCATTTTTATTTTATTTTTTAATGTATATAATTTACTTTAAACTTTTTTATAGATAAATAAAGTTTAAAGAAAATTACGTAAATGCATTGAAAACTTATGAACACAATTAAGTATATAATCTGTGTAATTAAAAATAAAAATATGGCAGTTAAGGAGAAAAGGACTTAAGTGCCAATTGGGCAGAAAAAAGTGAAAAATAACCAAAATTTTTGTGGTGAAAGTAAAATATGTGTAAAAATAAATTAAATTAGGTATGATTAGTTTGATCAACTGTTCAGTGTACAACACTGAACAGATGGACGTTTCCGAATCCGGTTATCTTAATGTTTCATGTAGGTATACATATTTGATAAACATTTTTATAAAAAATAGAAGAAAACCCGTCTATTGTAAAAAGAAAATTCTTGAAATATACACAAAAAGGTCTTAGCACATGACAAAATTGATGGACGTTCCAAATTCTATTATGCGTAATGTTAACGGGAAGGACTTGAAAAAAAATATGAATGTGTTCGGTTAAACTTAAATGCCTGTTTGTAGAACTCGAGCGAAAACGTGACAAATTTTGAAATTTTGTTTTTGTTTTAAATGTAAGTTAAACAAGTCCCTTTTGGCCTCGCGTTCTACAAACATGCAGTATGTTACCTGCAGGAGATTAATGGCGATTTCTTTTCTGAGAAAAATATGTTACAGTATATACATGTAACACTTTCTAATGTTACCTATAATCGCTCGAACAAAATTAGATGCTTTTACTTACAACTGTTACACTTTTATAATTAATGTACTTTATTAGCGTTTTTAAAGCAATTTGGGCGGTTTCTGCACACTATAACGGCTTGGAAGTAAATATTCACATCATTATTGGCTTGGAAAAAATTAAAACGATAATACGTTAATACACAGAGATTTTATTCATTTTAATATGTCTGAATTTTTATATTTTGTTTTTAAACAATCTTATCATAAAATTATGAGCGGTGTTAATTAAGACAAGCAAAATAAAACATTGGTTGTTCAAATAAAGTAGTAAGTACCAAAGTTATAAAACAGGGCAGTATGAACACCTTAAGTAAAAGTGAGGGTAAAATATGCAACATGTTTTGCATGTTTTTCATCAACATATTCACAAAAGAACTTGAAAATTGTTCCCACAGTTGTATTTTTTGTACAATCAAACACAAAAATGTAGAACATGTAACATTTATGCAACATATTACTCAGAAAAGAAATCGCTATAAGAGTTAATTGTCAAAATTCAACTAGTACAATTAATAGAACAAGAAGTACTAGTGCTAGCGGGGTTAAAGTTTTTATATAAAAAATCTAGTGCTTATGCGTACCAGTACTTGATGTAGTAAAAGGGCACAAAACTAAAATTCGAGTACATATTTGTATTTTGATATTGTTTGTTAAATTTGATTTCAAATCATTTATTTATGCCATTTTTAATATAAAAAAATGTTAAAATGCATAATGCTAATGTTTTCTATAGACAAGAACTAGTAACAAACTGGTTCTTAAATAGCCAATGTGGTGCTAGTGTACTCGTACACGTCTTTAACCAATAGTACTAGTTATTTTTCATGCATACTCAATGCTAATTAGAGCATTAAGATGGTATAGAAAAGTTTACAGTTGATAACTAGTGCTGGATATGTGTGAACTAGTTTGGTACTAGTTAGGTACTAGTTCAATAACCGGCAGGGTAGATGCGGGGGCGAGTCAACAGGTTGCCGACGTTTTGAATTCCCCGCCTCTTAGCTGAAAGGGCAACAGTTGTTCTGTCAACTGACATCTGTGCGTTGATTCCTTTCAAATTTGTAATTAGCTGTGTCATTAGGTTTGTGTTTGACAGCTATTAACTAAAGTTTTCATGTGTCTTTAGTTATGTACTGATCTTCACGAAATGTACAGTGGTTTAATCCTATAAAACTCCGAAAGACCAAATTTTATTTAAAAAAAAGCCCTTTTCGTTACGGTTTTAAGCATACTGAAGTATTTTTTAGAGAGTTGGCTTTATATTTTAAGTATACATATAATAAAAAATCTATAAAGGTGAACCTCCATTTTTTTGCACTATTTTGTCTTCGTATTATTCAAGGGTATATTTTTCTCCAGTATCTAAAATCTGCACCAAAAATATATAATATTTCGCTTTCTTTCTCTTAGAAATTCCAAATATATCAAAATTTGACTTTTGACCTTCCTGATTTTAAGGCTAATGTTTTCCGATTTTAGTAAAGCCATCAGTGTATATTTTATATTAACTGGACTATAAAATTCTGAATAGGTTAAGCTTAAAATTTATAACAGTAAGGAAATTGGGCTCAATCGCCAAAATAAACCCAACAAATTAGTTTTTGCCGAAAATCGGCAAATTTAAGTCGCAGGTACGGAAAAACTATAAGAAGTATTGGCATAATTTTTTCATATTTTTATTCCCTTATATATCATCAAAAAATCCCAATGTGATGATTAAAAAATTCGGAAATTTTTTTATCATAATTTTCCAAAATTTGAAAATGATGTTTTGAAACTGTCGCTAAAAAAATATTTTTTTGGGTTAACGGTGTCCTACGAAGATAAAAAATCATATACAAGTAAATACAGATAAATTCTAAGTAAAAATAGCTCTTTTTCAAATACTTCTGAAAATACGAGTATGTCAATTTTATTCCCACGTTTCTTGTTTTTTTCTTGTTTAAGTGGCCTGAGCCACGTTAATGGCCCGGGGAAATTTCAATGACTTCAACATATTGTTAACCAAATTTTGTCTTTTGTATCTCTTTCGAACGATAATTACGTACACATTTCGATTCTTTTAATAAATTCTAAGTAAAAATAGCTCTTTTTCAAATACTTCTGAAAATACGAGTATGTCAATTTTATTCCTACGTTTCTTGTTTTTTTCTTGTTTAAGTGGCCTGAGCCACGTTAATGGCCCGGGGAAATTTCAATGACTTCAACATATTGTTAACCAAATTTTGTCTTTTGTATCTCTTTCGAACGATAATTACGTACACATTTCGATTCTTTTACATGTAATAGCAAAAGTAGTTATTTAATGGCAAAATTTTTACAAAAAATGAACAAAATAAATTTGTTTATTAATTTTCATTGTTGGTGGTTATATATAATACTTTTCAATTCAGTTTTTAAATATGAGAGGAGAAGAAACATTGTTTAAGTAATATATGTTGGAAACTTCAATTTTCTCCTACAAAATGTTGTTGTAAAATTAAGAGCCTTCAAGTTACAGTATATAAAAATCAATTTTCTGTGAAATTATGGTTTTTCGCAAATTTGAGCGGACTTGAGGCCCGTCTTAACGTTTACCCATTCTCCTGAAATTATTAATTTAAATTATGAACGGATCTTCTCGAAACTTGGTAGTATAAATTTTGGTTGCTTAAAACGAATTTGTGCAAAATCTTATATCAATCCGTGCGTTTCGCCATAAATGGTTAGTTTTTGTAACAAAGTTGCCACCTCTATTAGATCTATTGTAGAAAAAAGGCGCTCTGCCCTCGACAAAATAACTGCATTAAGAGTTGTGTTGTGTTAGGTGGACGATCTTACCCCACAAAATATTGTAATCATGGCTAAAGGGTGAATAAATTAGCACTTAACTTTAACTTGTCTTTAGTCTATTTAAAAAAACTTTTATTTTTGTTCCTTAAACAGATTATTTAAGTTTTAGTTCAAAATGCGATTTTTAATCTGCCAACTATAACAACTAGAAAAGACAGTGTACAAGCTTTGCCACAAAGCTGAAATTATAGGAAATATGAATTCGATGCGATGCAAGATAACCAGACAGTTCAAGCATACCAAACAGAACAAAGCCAAACTTTTTGAGAAAAGCCCTCTCTTTTCTCTAACCTAATAAATAATTTTGGTTTTATTTCTCCTCGAAATACTTCTCTATAGAAAACTCTCCAGATTTAACTTAACTATCATCTACATTTGTGCTTTATTTCCTTATTCACTGCAACAAAATTGTTCCTGTTTGAGTGATTTTAAACACAAGGATGTGTGTTAATAACGCTTACAAGGACTAATAACACAACCAACAAACACATAAACATTAAAAATACATATTTGTACGAATATTTGTATAAGTGTGTGTAATACACATGTTAATAAATGTTTATTAAAATTAATATTGGTTAAAGAAAAATCATTGTTCTAAAAGTGTTTAAAATCGAATGGAAAATTCAGAGAACACAATCCGGTATCAGTAGCCCCATGAATTTTAAAGTTTCGCCCAATTTATTAGGGTGCCTTGTAAGTTCCTCTCAATTGTTGCATCGCATATTTCGTCGTAGGGATTTTTTAGGGTGTGACGCAACCATGGCAGTTTATAACGTCTTATTTGGGTGCAACTTTCCGAGCTCCCATACAAAATTAAAATTTTTAGTACTGCTTTTATTCAGTTGTTTATGGCAAATGCATAATGCAATGGGACGGATTAAGTATGGGAGCCCCCTTTAGGAATAGAGAAAGGGGGTAGGTATGGTACGAAACAAATGTTTGAGATCAAGTATAAAGTGGGGTCAGAACACACATATGACCCGTCTTGGGGCATCATAGGAGCTGTGGGCCTCTTTTTACAATTTCATAAGTTTTAAACTTTGCTTGGGAGCTCCCTTAAGGAATGGAGAAAGCGGGAAGTTATGTTTAAAACTCATGTTAGAAATAAAAAATGAATTGGGTTTGGTCAACCCTATTTAGGGGCATCGTAGGAGCTAAAGGCCAATTTTTTTTTCAAATTTCATAAGCTTTGTATGGGAGTCCCCTTGAGGACCGAAGATAGGGGTTAAGTATGTTAGAGAAAAATGTCGAGGAGGAAAAATTAATGGGGATCGGTCCTACATTTTACCACGCTCGGAGAGACTTTGTGGTACTCTGCTTACAAATTGAACCTGTGGTGTCTGCATTGTTGCCATTTTTTTACTATTTGAAACGGACTATATAGACCTGTTATATATCAATGGATAGGAAAATATGTATATTCTTATATTTTATATAAATTTCCGGCTACTAAAAAAACCAGGGGTTTTATTAAGAAAACGTAAAGATCGGTTTTAATTATTATTACTTTTTTTTATATGAAAGTATATGAAAGAAATATCTGTTCAGGAAATCGTAACCAGTTTTGAAATTTTACAAGATTATTATGTTTTTTATGAATTATAGAACAAATAATTTCCAAAAAGTTATTCTAAGTATAACTGTTATGCAATTGAATAAAATTATATTGAAATATGGACATTTTCTGCTCACTATAATCTGCTCACCTGTCCACGTTGTTGAGCGGGGAGTACAGTTTAAAAGGCAATTTATTTAAAATAAATATGTTTATTATAATTTATTTACAAAAATTAAAAAATCGATGACATTTCCGTTTTTTTTATGAGTTAAGATTTTTTTTTAAATCCAACGTTGTCGACCATTGCCTGATGTAGGGTGCATGTCCATATCGATACAAAAATTACTTAAGTCATTTTCGAAATGTTTCACAATTGTTGTATTCCACCTTTTGTTTACAGAATAACGCTCAATTATAAGGCTCTAGCAGCATGTGCGATATGTTATTCGTAATAATTTTACTTTAAAAATTTGATGTATTTAAATAAATAACACTGGTTTACAGCCAAAAAATACCAAGAACGCCACACGCCTACATAAGTTAATTGGAAACTCCTGAACACGAAAAACGCTGAAATTTTTTTTTTCTAAGTACCGTCTTTTAGATAACGGTACTTTTGTGTTTTTCGGTGTATGATCCCACTCAAACCATTGTGGAGCTCAACCGAGCAGTCCGATCGAGATAAATGGCATATTGTTGCAAAGGTAATTGAATACCTTTTTTGTCGATATACTGCAAATTTCCATCTGATAAGAACTGGCTGAGTTATGGTACCTCAAAATTTGCCTATTTTTTACGTTTTTTTTTCAAAATTTTCATTTTTTCATTTATATTATATTATGAAAAAAATCGGATGAAAAATAAAGTTTTTATTAAGAATTTTGTGGAACGACAATATTTTCCTCTTCATTGCTCACACACTATATTTGACGTAAATTCAAAAAATTTAAATTAAAATGACGAGCGACTTGAACTTTTGCGTTTTTTTTCGGATGGATCTTCGCGAATGAGGAACCAACAATAGTCCGCCATCATTTGTTCATCCCACCAGAATTTGTAACGTCTCAAAAACACAAAAATTTCAGCGTTTTTCGTGTTCAGGAGGTCCCAATTAACTTATCTAGGCGTGTGGCGTTCTTGGTATTTTTCCAAATTAAAAATTTGTAAAGCAGTGTAATTAACAAAATAGAATATGGGAATTTTTGCTTCTAGTTTTACTTTTTAAACATGAAAATAATGTTAATAATATATTATGGCATGAAATACTATGACATCGCACCGATGACAGTTTGTCATCGCACTGATGACAGTTTGTCATCGCACTGACGACATGATATATTTTGTAATCGCACTAATGACAGTTTGCCATCACACTGATTACATGATATATTATGTCATCGCACTGATAACAGTTTGTCTGTACTGATTTCAAAATATATCAGCGTTATGACGCCTTTTCTATCAGTGTACACAAAATGTGGCATCGAATTAATGTCATTGGTGTCATAGCGTAGATGACGCATAAAATATGACAAACTTTTAGGGTGACGTTCGTTATTGGATTGATCTCACTTTTTACCTCATTGATGCCATTTGTAATAACATTGATGTCAAATTTCTGGTGTAAGAGCATCTTCAATATGAAGAAGACGCATTTTTCTATGAGTGTAATATTAAAAATAAATATACTCCTCGATTTGTTAAAATTAAGCAAATTTTTCAAACTAATTTCAACATTTCTATTTTCTACTTCATGACTAGGCAGAATAAAGCTCTTTTAATACAATTCACAATGTAAAGCATTTTACTTGTGAAAACTACTGATATTTCGAAACCACATACATAATAAAATTTACCCCAAATCCCAAATTACTTGTCCTCCTAACCAATATGTAAACTTAAGCCAAAATGACAAGAACACAACAATAAAAAGGAAAAATTACCCATACTAGTGAAATAACAGCAACAACTGATAGAAAACATATGTATATCGAACAAGTAGTTGTTGTAGTGGTAGTAGTAATATTTGCTGTAGCAAGTAGCTAAAGTAGTCAAAAACAATGTAATATTTGGTAAATGTTTTAATTATATCGTATCAATTTGCATAAAACACATCCTTTTTACACACGCACAAAAAGGCTTAAACACATACTCGTACATAAAGAGCTTAACGAATGTTATTAAATATATTTTAAATTTTACTCGCACTCACAAAACAACAGCAAAAAAAAAAGGATAAAGAATGACTCTCATACACACACATTTTGATATTAAACACATCAATTTACATTGTGTAAAGTTTATGTAAAAGCATGTGTATGCCTGTTGTATGTAGCTGTTGTTTAATATTTTGTTGCAATTATTTTCCCTTTTTTAAAGGGAAAAATATAGTAAATGTTGGTTAAATTTTACATTAATATAAAACAGTTAAGGATTATGTAATTAAACTTACATCAGTAAAGTTTTGATGTAAATATGTATATAGATGAATACTTGTATGTAAGTGTGTAGGAATGTGGTTTATGTCCGGTAGATATGTAAGTAAAAAAGGATAAGAATGTTTGAAAAAAGGACTTAAGTTTATTTTAATAAGTTTTTTTTTAAGTACAAATTCATCGTAAATTTTAAGCATAGCAAAGATGATGCAACAATTTATCGTTAATTTTCTTTAAAAAAAAAATTTTTCGTCAATTTTTGCTTAAACGATTTTTTTTCTCGCAAATTTCGTTATGAAAATTAAAGTTGTCCTGAAAATATATTTATGTGTGGAAAATATATTTTTACGTTTTAGTGATTTTTTTTTTTTTTTTTTTGCAAAAAGTTGGCAATTTATCGTAAACTGTATATATAGCAAACATTTATCGTAAACTTTTTTTTTAAACGGAAAAATATTGTAAATTTGGTCTTGTACAAAAGTTTATCGCAAACCTTCTTAAAAACAAAACATTCACCAGCCCTATTATGTAAGTCGACATCGACACAAGCCGACGGCAGCGAAACAATAATTGTAGTATCTTAGTTATTGACAACAATCGATTACTATTGACAGTCTCTTGGTATTTTCTATGGCGCTTTTAAGACGACGGTGAGTGGAATTGACTCTGCTTTAGTCGACAGAAAATTTTGCGACGACTCAAATTAACGGCTAAAGACATTTTCGTTAGAAAATTACTTTATTTATTAACCCTTAACAAGTCAGGAGAACCTTGTAATGAATCCAGTCAAAATGTGCCTAAAGGCACACACAAAGGATTTATATATAAATTTATATTTTTTTATATTGTATGAAATCCCATTTTGTTTAATTTTGCACTTTAAGCAAGCGAGAATTTTTGTACGATGGGCGTTACAAGTATTTTTCTTGACAAATACTGCTAGACTGCTTGAACATTCTGCATAACTTTGGTAAGCACATTTATTTGATTTGATTAGTTCGGCTCTTAACTTTATCAATGGGACCTCACAGGTGAGGTCGTAAAATTTGTAAAATGTGATGTTTCAATTTGGTTTTTACAGGTAGGCACATTATGACAGATATAAGCGCATTTCTGATTTATAAGAAATTAATAAAAAATAAAAATTCAACTTAAAATTTTAAAATCTTTAACAAAACGCATTAAAGTAGGAATTCAAAGAGCTGCAAAAAGTATAACTTATATTTAAGAAAGTCACAACCTTTTAAAATTAAAAATGTGTTTGAAAGGTAAATGACATGACTGGATTAGGGCTAAATACTTTTGGACAAATATTTTATTAACTAGCTCTGTTCCAGATGCATAACGAAACAGTCCGAACTTGCACAAAGTTACCCACCAAAAGCATTCCACATAACAATTTTTGTGCATTTAAGAGAGTATTTTTTTCATTTCCTGTACAAATTTGCACGAACTTTTTCTTTGGGTAAATTCGGACAAGAATAAACAATCAGCTGTTTTTGTTTACATATGAAACTGAAAAATGAATCAGGAAATTTACAAGCAAAAGGAAAAGTTTAGGTTTTATTTTATTAAACATATAAGAAAGCAAAATGTAAAATTTTAATGAAAAATTTAAAGTTGTAAATACATTATTGCACACATATTTCCCTTAATTGTTAACATAAAAGAAAACAAAATATAAAAAATGACAATGGTGCAAATATTTTTGGTTTTATAATGTTATGACTTTTAAGTGTCTAAAATCACTTAAATAGATCTTAATTTGAAAAGTAAGCAGCATTCGTATTTGAAGAAGTGCAAAAATGGTTTTTTGCGTTCCAGCAATTTTGGGTAGTTTTGGCAAATTCAGAGAGTAATTTTCATTTTATTCTCATTAGTCCGAACTTGCCCGAGATCTTGTGGAACACACCTACTAATTGTTAAAATTAGACTACCAAAAGTTTTCCAAACACCAGTGTTTTAAATACATAAAATACATGCCCACTAAGGAGTAATACTTGAAAAACTTAAGGTCAGGGTGAATACTTCACTATTATTTGATTTTTGTCTTTAAGTTTTCCAAAAACAAACTTTGTAAGTTAATTAACTTAACGTCAGAAGAAAATATTATTAGCAATGGGATTTCTTTTTCTCAAATTTTTGATAAATAGTCGACACAATATTCTTAAAAAATATCAAATAAACGTCGAAGTGATGTAGACGTCGACTTGATGTGACAACAACTTAACATTTTCGTTGACAGCGACAGCAATTTATACAATAGGGGCGGTTGTTATTTTTTTTCTAATCAATTTTTAAACGAAAATTTTATCTGAAACGTATTTTAATTTGAAAATTTTCCTTATTATATAAATTCATCGTCAATTGTCTTAAAAAATAATATTTTTTACAAGTTCTTCTTAAAACGAAAACGGTTTGCCTTCTTAAACAAAAATTTTTCTTAAATTTTCCTAAAAAACAGAAATTCGTCGAAAGTTCTCCTTTAAACAACACTTTCGTTAATTTTTCCTTATACTACATTTACACCTACACAAAATCTACTTAAGAGATTTTGAGCGAAATCTTGTTCATTTCTACTAGATTTCCCATACAAAACAAAATCTAGTTCGTCACTAGATTTTCGCAAAATCTCACGAAATCTTGCAATACTCAACGATACAACTATGAATTTCATAGTAATGTACTAAAAAATACAACTCTGAATAAGAAAAATCTGACAGTTTGACAAAATAAAAAAAAATATATAAAAAGAGGGCGGAAAACTTAATTTGTGGCAAATTAATAATATACAAAAATAAGAATTTATGAAAATGGATAAACCAATAATAAATGACGGATATGTAAATTATATTAATATAAACTGTGTAGCATTACAGTGCCCTTAATTTACAGAAAACGTACCTACAAAAAGTAAAAGCAGTGCAATTCCACCGAAGAGGCGCTTTTAATACTTATAATATTGTTTTTTAAGTTTTTATTTGTTTTTGTTTGTTATGCAATAAAAATTATACCTGTAAAAATTTGCAATTTTTTCTTTTATTTGTTCACCTTTTGGGTTATAGTCGTAAGTAAACTCCTCGCCACTTGGGTGCTCTTTTTCCGTATCAATCGTCTTTTCCAAGGTATCATTTGTTGCGGGTAGTACATGGAACCTTATATTTAACAAATGCGGTTTTTTTACACAACAATGTTAATTTCGATTGTATTTTTTAGATCTCGATGTAAAATATAATAAAATTTGTTTTTGGCTTTCCCTTTTTGCTATTAAATAATAGTTTACAATACATATTCTTTCCTTTTTCAATCAGCTGTTTTTATTATGAAAACCATATCAAACAATATGTCAAAAAGCATTAGTGTAAACGCCAAAAAATTTCTTTAAGATTTTAACTAAAATCTACTAGATTTTGTGTAGGTGTAAATGTAGTATTAAATGACAATTTTCCTTTAAATAAAAAATTAAACGTATCTCTCGCTTCAACCAAAAAACGTTTAAAACGAGGTTAATGGTACATTTTCCCTCAATGGAAAATACTCCGTATAGCCCGTTTACACTACAATGAAATCTAGTACTTACGAGATTTCTAGCCTAATACTACATTTACACCTAGACAAAATCTAGTACTTAAGAGATTTTGAGCGAAATCTTGTTCATTTCTACTAAATTTCCCATACAAAACAAAATCTAGTTCGTCACTAGATTTTGGCAAAATCTCACGAAATCTTGCAATACTCAAAGATACAACTATGAATTTCATACTAATGTACTAAAAAATACAGCTCTGAATAAGAAAAATCTGACAGTTTGCCAAAATAAAAAAAAAAAAAAGATATAAAAAGAGCGGGGAAAAATTAATTTGCGGCAAATTAATAATATACAAAAATAAGAATTTATGAAAATGGATAAACCAATAATAAATGACGGGTATGTAAATTGTATTAATATAAACTGTGTAGCATTACAGTGAACATTTAAAAATTTGCAATTTTATCTTTTATTTGTTCACCTTTTGGGTTATAGTCGTAAGTAAACTCCTCGCCACTTGGGTGCTCTTTTTCCGTATCAATCGTCTTTTCCAAGGTATCATTTATTGCGGGTAGTACATTTGCAGCAATTTGTGAGACCTTATATTTAACAAATGCTGTTTTTTTTACGCAACAATGTTAATTTCGATTGGATTTTTTAGGTCTGGATGTAAAATATAATAAAATTTGTTTTTGGCCTTCCATTTTTGCTTCTAAAGAATAGTTTACGATACAATTTCTTTCCTGTTTAATCAGCTGCTTTTATTATGTAAACAAAATCCGACAATATGTCAAAAAGCATTGGTGTAAACGCCAAAAAATTTCTTTAAGATTTTAACTAAAATCTACTAGATGTTGTGTAGGTGTAAATGTAGTATAATCTAGTTGTTTTTGACTAGATTTACCATAGAAAACAAAATCTACTTTCTGACTAAATTTCGACGAAATCTAATCAAAAGTAAGTGGTACTTAGTTATGCAACTATGTTTTTTTCATATAGCACTAAAAAATACTGCACAAGAAAAACATGACATTTTAACAGTGTGGCCATTTTGACATTTTTGCAGCTAAATTTAGTATTAAAAAATTATATTTAGCTGCAAAATTTTCCTTTAGCCCTTGGCATTTTATTTAGCATTTTTAGAAAATGTTTTCAGCTTTTTTTTAGCATTATTTATTTTAAAAATTTGTACAAATAGTTTTATTGATTTTACTAAAAAAAATTTATAAATTATAATAAATTTTGTCTAGAAATAGTTGTACCCAAAATGAAATTTCGTATGAAAATGGATAATTCTTATGTTTAGAACCCTGTCTTGTTTTATAAAAAAAAATATAATATTCAGGGAATATTAAAAATACCTTTATCATGTCGATTGTAAATATTATTTTCCCCTTGATATTACAGTATAAAAGTCCTAGGACATTTCACTTTGTATTTAGATAACAATTCAATGGTTTAAATGTTTGAAAAAATTGTTTGCTCTAAACTGCTGAAAAAAATAATTATTTTAAAGATTCAACTTTTCTTAGACTATAAAAAAAAAATAATCTAAAAAATTGTGTAAATCATAGAAATAAATCGTTTAAATTTTGTATATATCAGAGGTTTGCAGGTCACCTAAATTTAAAATTTAATCTCAGCTACCTGTGCTACATATTTATATGTATGCTTTACCAAAAATTTAGCAACTTTACCAAAATCTAGTCACTTGCTTAAATATAACAATTTATAGAAACTAGCATAGAAACTAGCTTTCCCACAACAATGAATTTCAGTGTTTTCATTAAAAAATTGGGATTATTAGCACATCATTAATAAATTAATAAAATATTTCATTCCCGAAAATAATTTTTGATAATAAATTTGCATGTGCCCGGCAAATAAAAAACTTAAGTGCCAAGCTGCTTTATTTAAGCAACTTGTTTTTTTTTAATTTTGTTATTTTTTTTTTTCTATCCTCTTACAACTACAATTCGTGTTGGAAAAAACCAGCCAATTGTAGGGGAATGTAAGAAAGAAAAATTGACGGTTTATTGTTGTGTCTTTGTTGAAGCTTTGATATTGTTTAATGTAAGACCTGAGTGTTTTAAAATTCTTATTCACTTTATGGTCTTACTTGTATAATATTTTTAGCTTTTCTAAAGTATTTGGAAAACGTTTCCTGACGAGCTGGCCTAAGCAACCAGCGAAATGCGCATAGAAACTAGCTTTCCCACAACAATAAATTTCAGTGTTTTCATTAAAAAATTGGGATTATTAGCACATCATTAATAAATGAATAAATTAATAAAATATTTCATTCCCGAAAATAATTTTTGATTATTTCAATTTCGTTACAAAATGAGTCATTGAAATGTATTTACTGCCTTTTTAATTTTTTGAATATTGTTTTTGTTTCAAATATAATTTTCTATGCGAAAGTTGACGTTGAAAATCGACTGGTAATAAATTTTTAACAAAAATCTTAAAAAAATTTTAGCATTACATATTTAAACATTTTTTGAAAATCAATTTTAGCATTTTCTGGCCATGTCTAATGCCAGATTTAGTTTTAAAAATTTTTTACACCTGGCCACACTGACTATATGTCAATTTTTCGCTGTAAAGGCCGGTAATCACTATCCTATTTAGTCGCACGATATGTCAAAAAAATCGTGTGTGCTCATAATGTATGACAGTGTGGCTTAAAAATGAATTGAGTGACAGATTTTTTTGACTGTCTGTCCGACTTGCAAATATTTATGAAAATTTTCATAAAATGATAGATTCTATGCGATCAGAGTTGCATATTCTTGTAAAGTAGCTGAGTCATTTGAGTTTTTGTGGGATAGTGTGGCATCGACAGCAGATTTTGCAGACATTTTTTTTAAGTCGGATAGAATTCCGTCAGATTTTCGTGTGAATGAATCGTACGATTATGTAGGATAGTGAATACCGGCCTTAAATAATATTGTGGTTCTTGTATTTTCTTAACTAAGTTGCCTATTAAGTTATTGGGAATTATTTTGGCTTAATATTGCAGTTAAGTTCTTTTACATTTCAAACACTTGCCAAGAAAGCAGGACATTTTAAAATGTATTTTAATTTAAACTAAAGTTTAATATTTAATTGTTAAATGTTTACTATGCATGGCTTATTGAACATTATATTTATATTTTAATATATGTATAGATTTAAAACATTTTTGGTAATAATAGTAAAATATGGAAGTACATTTGTAGTAGTAATTTAAGGAGTTTACTTATTATTGTTGCTGTTGTAGTTTGTGGCAGGTGTTGCTTATTACAATTATTTCTATAAAATATTTATATTTATTAGTACAACAGGATCTTTGGTAGTAATCGGAAAATGTTACACTTTTACATTGATTATAATTTTATGGAATACTTAAATCAAGAGAATATATTGCTCCAAAACAACTTATGAACTTTACAATTGTAAAAGGGCTTAGAATAAATAATCATAATACAACAAAAAAAAAAATTCTCTAAGCCGGAAACATTTTAATGATTTTGTGAATTGTACATTAGCCAATAAATATTTAGTTACTAATTTATTCGCCTACAGCAAATCGTTAGTGCCAGGGACCTTAAATAGCAGTTATCTAGATAATTTAAACTTAAAAACTCTTCATGTTAAAATCAACGGGGGCCTATACGATCATATACCAATAGATTCGTATTGACAAGCTCTTTCACAATCTACGGCGATCTGAACTCCACAGTTAAGGTATATTTTTCAACGTTAAAATAAAAAGTCGAATTAAACTCTTAAAAAGATAGTTTTATTTTTTCAGTCTAAAATAAGACCCAGTTGAGGATTTTAAATTTTTCCGCCTTTAATAAAACTCATTCAAGGAGTTTTATTTATTTCCGTCTCCAATAAAACTCATTTTGTCGTCATAAAATTAAACTATTTTGAAGAGTTTTTATTGATAAAAACAAAGCCTAATTCACAAAAAGTAACAAGAATTCCCAAATTCTATTTATTAAAATTGTTGAGTTAAATAAATCAAATTTTCAAAGTAAATAATGACGAAAAACATATCGGACCATTCTGCTGGTGGCTGATAATTGAAAGTTGTTTATCTGTTTGAATATATTTTTAAATATCAAAAACAAATTTAACTGATTTTTACAATTATTTTTTGAATAAAAAACGGATTTTTTTTTTTATAAATAGCTAAATGCAAAATAAATTGTTTGTAATGGGTGATTTTTTAAGAGCTACAGGAAAGTTTAAAAAAAAACACATAAAATTAAAAAAAAAAGGCATGAAATCTTTATTTGAATCGATAGTACGGTCCATATAATTTAATGTTTGAAGATTATTTCATGCAAATGTTGAACGTGACTGCGCCTCAAATGGTCCATCCGCTTAGTCCAATTTTGGCATACTCTTTCCAACATTTCGGCCGGTATCTCATGAATAAATGCTTCAATGTTGTCTTCCAATGCGTCAATTGCAGCGGGCATGTGTGAATAGACATGAGCTTTAACATATCCCTACAAAAAATAGTCTTAAGGCGTTAAATCGCTAGATATAGGCGGCCAATTGACCGGTCCCGAACGTGAAATAAAATGTTCACCGAACTCGCCTCTCAATAAGTCCATTCTTAAGCGTGCTGTGTGGCATGTGGCACCGTCTTGTTGAAACCACATGTCATGCAAGTCAGGCTCTTGCATTTTGGGCAAAAAAAAGTTGGATATCATCTAACGGTAGCGCTCACCATTCACAGTTACGTTACGATTCGCATCATCTTTGAAGAAGTACGGTCCAATGATGCCACCAGCCCATAAACCGCACCAAACTGTGACTTTTTCTGGATGCATTGGTAGCTCTTGCAATGCTTCTGGCTGATCTTCACTCCAAAATCGACAATTCTGCTTATTAACGTACCCATTGAGCCAAAAATGTGGGTCGATTAAACTGAACATAAAATGGAAGAAGGGCGCGATGAAATTTCTTAACAGAGCACGCATTTTAAAAATAAATAAAATTCAATAATTTGCAAGCGTTGTTCGTTTGTAAGACGATTCATGGTTAAATTATAGACCAAACTGAAGATGTTTGACAGTGAAACAAAACACGAAACGTGCGTCAGCTGTTTAAACCAGTGTTGCCAAAAAGATAATAGCTAAAAATCACACGTTATATGCAAATTGTATTCTAACGGGAAAAATTAAACTGAATCGAGTTTTATTTTCTGCCAAAAATAATAAGACTCCTCAAACAAGTTTTATTTTATGACGGCGAAATAAATAAAACTCTTTTTTTTAAAGTTGGTTTCGACCTTTTATTTTTACGTTGAAAAATAACTGTTTTAAATGGAATTTTGTGTTTTAATTCAAAAATTTTAAAAATAACTATTTTGATATCACTTATAACCGTGACGGTCCCTGGTTATTGCTAATTCTATTGTAAAATGTGTGTGTTGTTGATATTTCTTACGACTAAATAGCAGGAATAGAGCAAGAGAGTGAAGTTCAATTAATGACTGTATTTAAAGAAATTAAGGGCAATTCGATATGCTTGATGAAAGCCACAACATAAAGGGAATGCAAAAAAAAAAAATTCAACACACCAGGTATTGACAGACAGACCGATAGAATAACTAATCAAAAAGCCACAATTATATTTAACCAAGGATATTTCGAATGCTAAAGTGTAAAATTTACACAAATTGCAAGAGGTCTGTGTCAGTCTGTCTTCGTTGAGTATGAAAATTCTATTTTACAATTTCAAATTTCAAGAGAAAAAATAATAATAAACATTATATTTTTTTAATATAAAGGCCAAAACTTCAGTTTTATTTGTTTCCTTTTTTCAATTTAAACGTATAGTTTGTTAGATAAAAGTACTTTTACTTTTTTTTTTTAATTTTCTTTCTCTCGGCACTTCTTCAGTTTCAAGTGGTGTCAACTGCACTACACATGTGACATTTTCTTTATTTAGTTTTTATGTTTTTTTTATGATTCTTTTGCAATTATTTATATCAACAATTCCTTCTGTAACTTTTCTTAACTAGCACTTGTAAATTTGTGTTTCTTTTCTCTTAATTTTTTTTTTTTTTGTTGTTTAAAGCGACTATTTTAAGAACTCAAAGGACAGACAGAAAAAAACAGACAAATATTGTCGTCTGCATTTGTTTGAAATAAAAAGAAAAATCTAAAGAAAATCCAGGAAATTTTATTTGGTAAAACCAAAAATAGTTTCTTTATAAAAAAAATTAACGAAAAAAATTTTAAAACTAGAAAGATATTTTATAAAATTTCGTTACTAAAGCTATGTACGCACCTATTAAATATTTGACGTCCTACACGTAACCACTAGTTTTGTTAAAAATTTTTTTGCTTTTGCAAAAAGTTTGCTATATTAAACACCACTTTACGGTTTTTTATTTGAATTATACAATTATCTTCTTACAAATAAAGATAAGGAAGTTTATACAAATTGTTAAAACTAAAGCTAAAGTTAGATAAATTTGCTAGTTATGCTTTTTTTTTTGCATTTTTTCGTCAAATATTTGTTAGGTCTGAACATACCTTTAGTTAAATTTTTGTTTAAATTAAATTTGTCTTAAAATTTGTTTAGAAAAAATATTTGGGGTAAATTAGTGTTTAGGAGAAAATTCATGTAAAATTTTCGCGTTAAAAAAAATTTGCAATAAATTTTTGTCACTGTTGGCACTTTTACACAGACAAAGCATCAAAATTATCCAAATTTTAGAAATTACACAAAACAAATGTTTTGTTTTTTTGCTTCCAATTATTCGTGCTATTTTTAAAATATTTAGCAAAATGTCGGCCAGATTTAATTTCGAATGTTGGGTTTTAGTTGGGTGATAAAAAAAAAGCAGCCAGGATCTGTTAAATGAGGTGAACGTAAAGGCCAGTTAAAAACGCATGGTCTCAATATGCCGCTCACCAAAACCATTGAGGAACCTGCAGTATGTGCTATTTAAATCACAACCACAATTAAAAAATTTGTGATATTAATTAAAAAATTAATTAAATTAGCACCAGCAAACGAATTAATAGTATCAATTAAAAGTTTATTTCACTTGATTAAACGTTTAATTCATTTGATATAACGTTAAATCAAGTGATTAAGTTCACTTGATTAAATTTTTAATTAAAAATAAATTTTGTTTTTTTTGATTAATGCTTTAATTGGTGAACAACTTTTGGAGAAGTTTTTCTGTGTAGTGGGCTTTCCACAGCTGATCAAACAAAATTTTGCAACATCGTCCGATATGTACCATCGTCATTTAAAAAAAAAAAAAAATTCAAGACAGAAATTTACGCCTCATGTCAGTTTTTCTTAGGCCCTAATCATGTTAAATGCAACGCCAAGCCAAAGAATTACATTGAAAGCAAAAACAATGTCATAATCATTTGCTTTCTATAGAAATTCATGTACCGCTTCAAAATTTTCAATGCCACAAGCTTGCAGCGTTTGAAATTTTAAAACGAAATGTGAATTTCTGTAGAAAGCAACAAAAAAAATGACAAAATATTTGCGACTATGTTTTTCCTTTCAATACAATTCTTTGGCGTTGCGTTTTACATGATTAGAGCCTTAATTTTAATTTGCTAAAAAATGTTTTCACTAAAAACTTCAGTAAAAAGTTGCTTACAAAGACAGTTTTCTATCTAAAAAACTTTTGACCAATGACTTTTAACATCCAATTTGTCAGAATAGTATGTCAATGTTTGGGTGTTAATTGACGGAGTGAAAAAATTTTTAAATGAAATGAAAGCGTTTTATTGAAAAATTTAATTGTAAGTATTTGAAATAATATTGGGACAAAATTACACTAAAATTTTATGATCCAAAAACAGTGCAAGAAAAAAAATGTTGTCCTATGTTTGAATAGTCAATGTTACTCAACATTTTTCGCAAGTTCGAACAGAGTACTAGGCTTAAGAGAACAATAACCAATAATTTTTCTTTAAGAGAAAATTAACGAGAACTTTTCGTATAAATGATGAAACAGAACTGGGGCTGAACGATGTTTTCCATACTGTTTGACATAAAATTATGCCAGAGAATGCGGTCGAGAAATAAAATCAATTTTATTTTGAAAACGTTTTTTCTAATACACTCACATGGAGACAATAATTTTCCCAACAATGCTTCCATACTTTCTTTAAATTTCAGAGAGAATTTGCAGTAACTGTCGACGTTTTAATTATGGGCCAGGGATGTTAAAATTGGTACAATTGTTCTTTTTTTTGGTACCGTGAGTCCTTTTCATTGTATTTATTTTTTCATTATTATTTCATTCATCAGGATTTTAAAAATCCTTCTTTAAAATTGCATTTTTTATTTATGCAATATGCACTTAAAATTATTAACATGGTTAATTTAGAAAAGCAATCAGAAGATGCTCGAATTCATGTATTTTAACAAAGGCTAACTTTCTTGTTCCGCCAAATAGCATGTAATTTCATGAATAAAAATGTCACGTAATTTTATGAATAGAAATGTTTTGGATGAATGTGATATATCTATCGTAGACATTTACAAAAATCACGTGCCCTTTAAAGAAATTAATTGCGGAACAGAAGCGGTTTTATATATTTCTACAAAGAATATCAATATTGATATTGAAAAAGAAATGAAAGAAAATGCAAAACAATTTTATATAAAGTTTTGCGAAGTTTTGAGAACTCAAGTCAACTTTAATAACGAAGTTTTAATGTGGTTCCAGAAATTTACTTCCGAAAATGTCATTTCAGGTCAAACAAGTTGCATTGTACCTCTTCTAGTAAAAATGCTACCGAATGAAATTGTAAATTTTGGTTCAATCAATAATCAATTTAGAGCTTTAGCTGATCTCGAGCAACTGCAGTCGTTAAAAACTGAAAACATTTGTAGTTTTTGGTCGGCAGTAGCTAATTTACAAAATGAGCTGAATGTCCATATATTTCCTGACATTTCTAGATTCGTTGCTGGACTTTTATCCATTCCACATTCCTCTGCAAATGTGGAAACAGTTTTTTCTTGTGAAATTAAATAATTTAAATGTCGTATGTGGATTTTTTGCGGTTTTGAGTTAAGATCGATTCCTGAGGTTTTTCGACCTGATATTTTATTTTGCGTAATCAGTTTTTCGATACCTCATACGGTTTTGGAGATATGGAGTGTTGAGTTTTTCGTATGTGGTATTTGCTGAAGCAATTTTCCAATTAAATGTGTTCCAACTCAATAATCAGCCGACGATGTGTCAATATTATCAAGTCTCATACAAACAAAGGATTGGTTAAGGTCGACAAATTTATGCTGCTATGATGTAAAAATTCCAAATAGCTTATTAACTTAACAAATAAGTGCCCGATTTTGATCTCATATATTTAAAAGAATTTTATGTTCCTTATTTAATTTATACATATAATGTATGCTAATGTCAATTTTTATTTTTTTTGTGAACAATTGAAATTTTATGTACTTTTTTGTTGTTTTAGTAAATTGAAAAAAAAAATGGTACCGTGAAGGTCACAAAGTACATTTTTTTTTTGAAAGTTGGTACAAAATTTAAAACCCCATTTAACATCCCTGTTATGGGCTTTAGAATTTTTTATTCATGTTTCATCATTAAGGGAAATTTTTAAAACAGTTTGCGCGTAAGAGAGAAACTTTTGTTTAAGAGATCAGTTATGCAAAAAAGTTGCGTATAAGGGAAATTTACGATTAATTTTTGTTAAAAAAATTGTGATATATGGAAAAATTTTCAAAAAAAAAAAATTGTGTTTAAGTCTTAAACTTTAAGACAATATTAGCGATTATTTTTTGAAAGTGTTCGTATTAAAGAAAAATTTTGAACAAATTTCGCTTTAAGAAAAATTTTCTTTTTCGAAGAAAATTTTTGATAAATTCCGTTCTTCAAAAAAATGTACAGTAAAATTTTCGTTTAAACACAAAATCTACGATACATTTTCATTTTAACAGAATACATACGACAAATTTTCGTATTAAAAAATTTACAAAAGGTTTTTGTTTCAACTGAATATCTACGATTAAAATTTTTCTTAAAACTAAATTTACGGTAAAATTTATGTTGCAAAGAAAATTTGAGGAGCAAAAAAACGATTGTGCAAATGTTAACGGTTACCGTGATTAGGAGAGTTTTTGTACGGTATTGGCTGCACGTAAACTAAAGAATTATAATAAGATTTGATTCATTATTGGTAGTTCACATTGTAATATATGAATGAAGATTCAATAAATATGCACGAGGAAGAAAAACAATTTTATATATTTAAAATTATCTTGGGTACACGGTTTACAGCCTCATTCTACCGGTTGAAACCCGTTCATTAAATCACCTGTGTGTGTGCAAACCAACACACAGGTGGTGATTCAAGCCTGAGTTATGTATTTAACTTTTTGCTTAAGAATCTGACTTTTCACTGCAAAAGCAACTTCTATGGAATAGCAGCAGCTTACGTTATGCCCAGGTTATAGAAAAAAATTAGTCACTAACCCCACTGCAAAAATTTTATTTGCCGCGATTTGGGCATCAGTTGCAGGTATTCCTGAAGAGGTCTTCTAAATAATCTGTTTTAGCAATGTTTGCACACAGTGTTGCTGGTTTTCTTGGTGCCATATTGGACTGTAGTCATCCTCGATCCGTTGAAGATCTGCTAAATTCCCCAATGGAGCAACAATGACAGGCGCTTCCCGAAATACATACGCATAACGCCATGCAGAAAATATAGTTAACAAAAAAATTTTCATTTACGAGCAACGTTAAGCAAAATCTTTTTTAGGAGAAATTTACAATACATTTTCGTTAAAAAAGTTGTGTAAAATTTTCCTTCTAAAACAGATTTAGGACAAATGTTTTCCCTTATCCAATAGTTTTCTATTCTTTAATGTTCTTGCATCTTTTCTTTTATTTTTGCGAATAAAAGGAGGAGAGATCTTGCAAAAGTATCCACTTCACATCATAACTAAAAATACAGAACTGAAAAAAAAAATTATTTCATTTCTTGTTGCAAGTACAAGTAGCAACTAAATCTTTATTTTTTCTACTCAGACTCTTTGCTTTTGGTTTTAGATCTCAAACGAGTACATCCATTTTACAAGTACATAGTTAATTTTTTCCGTACTTAAATATATGCTTTATTTTGAATCTATTTTAATTTAAAATTTCATGGAACTGTTTAGAGTTGAAAGACACACAAAATAAAAAAATAAATCTTAAATAGTATTTATAGTTTATGCACTCATCACCAGCACCACCATCAGCATCGCCATCTCCATCGTCAGTAGCAGTGTTTTCTTTAAAGACAATCAGATTAACATTTCATTTTTATTATTTGGTTGAAGTTACTACAGAAACCAAAAACCCCGGGCAAGAGCCACCAACAATATCTAATGCAACTGACTGACAATGGAAGTAAAATATATTCTACATATTTTACAATTTCATGGATTATTTTCGCCTAATGAGAGATGGATGTACAGACTGACTGACAGACAGACAGATATGGATTCGTATGATTTCCATATGTTAAACAAATGTTTTATTTTAAAATTCAAATATTTTCATTTATTTACAAAACCCAAAATCACAGAAACATTTACTTTTTGACAATACGGGCCTGGGCTTAATGCGTGTGTGAGAATTAATTTCAAAATTTCTTCACAGCAGGGATGGAAATCGAGATACAATTGTAATTGTTTTCTGGTATATTGAAGACTTCGTTGGTGTTTTGGTAATACTGCGACTAAATTGATACAATTTAAAGTTTTCGTATTGAATTAAAAACAACTCGTTTTATTTAATGAACAGCTTAGGCAGTTTTGGGATTATTGTTAGAATATTTAAAGGTAATAAAAGGATTTTATTTACAAAGTAAACGTAAACTAATAGTTATTATTATATATTATAAATTCTGTTGAATATTTTCTTGGAAGGCTAATGTGCGTACGTGTCAATAATAACGGGTTTACCATTTTTCGGTTTCAAAAGTAAAGTTAAATAAAACACATCCCAGTAAAAACTTCGCTTACTTTTTCAAAATGAAGAGCTTCTTTCCCTCGTTATTTAGTACTCGTAGCTTTCTTCTATGACCACAGCTTTAACTACTTCTTGAACTACATATTTTCCAGATGTATGTAGGTAAAAAATAATGACTAACTTTTGAATGGGCTCATATTGGGACATCCCTTGTAAAATTTATTGGTTCTTTCAGTAGAATTGTGAGCAGTCTTTTTACTTTTTCCTGATTACTCAACACATTATTTTGTTGGCGAAGTTGTTTCTGGGACATAAAGCTATGATTTTGATTATTTTTTTTCGCCATTATGTATAACGCTTGGACTTTGTCATGAAGTTCGAAACACAATGTCATTTAAAGAGTGTTGCCATAACTGTTTGATCAGAAAAAGCTTATACTTCAAAAAAATCTAGATAATCATTATAAGCTAAAAACCTGCTTAGATTAAAATATTTTTAATTTAATTTTTAATATTTTAAATTTGCTTATAAAACAATTTCCAAAAAAAAAACTGCTGCATTTTTATAAAAAAAATTACCCTTAACATCAACTAAATTAAAAAGAATTTCAATATATATTTCATTAAAAAATTGTTTGTTAAAAAAATATCCTAAAAAATCTGCTTTTGGACAAGGAAATATTCTAAAAAGCAGTTAGCATATTTTTTCAAAAAATAAGCAATTCCCCAACTTCATCTAATAAATCTAGCAGAAAATATGGTAAAATGGTAACACTGCCTTTAAATGGCTGCCTTTGGTTATATCAGTCGATCCTTTTGAGGTAGTTTTCCATCATTTTTTCGAATACTCGGCGATAACTTGACGAATGTTGGTTTCCAAATGCTGCAACGTTAGGGGATTATACGCGTAGACACGATATTTGGGGTCCCAAAAAAAAGTCTAACAGCGTCAGATTGCATGATCATGGTGGCCAATTGACGTCGCCAAAACGTAAAATTTCACGTTCTGGAGACTTCCCATTCAAAAAAGCCAAAACTTTCACTAACAGAAGCCATATTTTAACCACATCTCTAACGCCTCCAGTCTCTTCAAATTTTTTTATTATCTGGCCAATTCCTTGCACTGTTGGTCGATTATGATGACCATAATCACCACGTAAGGCTTGAAAAGTGGCCACGTTTGAAACACGACTTTTTATTTAACCACTTTAATGTTTAATTTTTTTTGTTTTCATACTATATATATAGTCCGGTCCAGTGCGAGCCGACTGAATCGAAATAATATAAAATAGCATTATGGTTACAGGGAAAAGGTAATAAAATCTGAATATGGACCACTTGCCGATGTGATAAAACGTTAACCAAACACTAGGTTAAATTTTGTGTAATGCAAATTGCACTTTATCTTGATCCTCCCATATATCAGGTCTAATCAAATTTATTTTGCTTAAAAAACTTCATTAAAGTACATTTTGTTTCGAAAATTAATACAAAACCAGAAAAGCCATTTTCCATCTCTGATTCACAGTATGCAATAATGAATGGTTTTTTTTTTCAAGGGAATTAATGTAAAAAAGAATTGGGACGAGTTTTGTGCTCTCTTCACAAGAGAGCTAGAGGGTCTCTCGTTTTCTAGAAATATGGAAAGTTATTGTAAATATACTCATGTTGGTTTTAAGTTAAACCGTAAGTAGACATCCGGTTAAGTGGAAACGATCCATAATATTTTAATTTTGTAATAATTAATTTGTAATTTCCTTAAGTGTTCCATTACAAAGAAAGTTCTGTTTTAAAATATTTTTTTTTTTATATTTATTCTTCTACAAAACGTTAAAGACATTAACGAACAAAACCATTTAGTGCTCATAAGGGTTAAATTGTTTAATAAGTCGATTTGAAGACACAATTATTCAAAATAAATATACTTCATCGCTCATATGCTGTAAAGTCGTCATAGCTCAGAAAAATACATTTCGAAATAAATGTGTTTAAAGTTATTGATTTGCTTGCACCACTTAGAAAAATAAAGACACATTCTCTTCAAACGGGGAAAGAATAAAAGATAAAAAGGATCAATTTTATACAAAATATAAAGAAAAACATAGCGAATAATTCTGCATTAGTAGCTCAAAAATTGAATTTTTTGAGTTACGACGACGTTGCAGCATAGGAGCGATATGTAGATATTTATATTATTTTTTAATGAGTACATTCTGCCAATGTCCCAAAAACGGGATGGTGCTTAAAATCCTCATGTAAATAAAAGCAATAAAAATTAGCAAAATAGTTTTGGTTGATGATACGAACATAAATAAATAATACATTTGAACAATATTTGATAACACGTATTGCGGCGGCTAAGGGGTTAATAATGCAAGAAATATTTTCTAAAAATTTAATGAAAATTATTTTCTATAGCAAAAAGAAGATCTACATTAGGAAATTAAACAAAATTTGAGAAAACTCTTGGGTTTCGATACGGATGCTCCGATTTCTGGAAAAATATTACATATATTTTGGTCAAATTTGCCCTCCATAATAATGGCACAACCATATCATGGTTGTTTTAGCCTTAACTATGGTTAATTATAATATTAGGAAGATCAATATGAGAAGTCAATTATTTTGCTATGATAGAGAGAGAGCACATATTTCGCTTGGATCCATAATGGGTTCCCCAAGAAGATACTCAGATGTCTCATCATCCATCACTGCATTGTTTGGTAATGACATTGCCCAATATAAACTGATGTTATCGCAAAACACAGTGCCCAGTAAATAGGCCAGTACGTGCTAAGTGCACTTTTCAGCTAATTTTTGATCCCGTTGGTAATAAACAAAAAACAATAAAAACCTCGTGTGTATTTTGTACAGGATGTCTGGTAGCAGCTTTATATTTTCAAACTTAAATAAAAATCGTAATAATTGACACAAAGTTTTATTAAGAGCATTGAACGAAAGAATGGAAATGAATGGAATTGAACACACTGTTCAAAACGGAGCCTTGTGTTCTGCGTCACACGCTGCAGTAAACTTGGTTCAATTGACTGATTTTTCGACGAATATTTTCCTTTAAAGCCACAAGACATTGGGGATTTTCATTATAAACCCTCTCTTTGAGGTAGCCCCATAAAAAAATTCCATAGGAGTTAGATCGGGCGACCTCGGTGGCCATGGGATGTCCCCAAAGCGACTGATCAGTTTTTGGGGGAAATTTTCCCGCAGCAAATTTATCGAAGCTCTGGCTGTGTGTATGCGCAGCCTGTTGAAACCACTTATGTGAAGATTTGGCAAAAAGAATTCTGTGTCCATGCGTCGATAATTTTCACCGTTGACATTCGTCGCCTGGCCTCGGGAATTTCCGAAAAGTTTTTAATTTTCAATTAGCTCATGAGTGGTTAAGGCACACCAAACAGTTACCCTGGAGCAATGCAATGGTTTTTGTGAGCTCTGGTTGCCACAAGACGGATCTACGAGACATACAGCGCATGACGCAATGATCTTGTTGGCAATTAATTTTGGTGAGAACTAAATTTCACGTTACGGTAAATTGACCACCTAGATCGTGCGATATCATACCTTTGGACTATTTTGTCTGGACATATGTACAGTATGAGATCTTCAGTAATAAGCCAGTTACGCTTTGAAAGCCAACATTACTCGTGTTATTCGCGAGATACCAGTCGCTATGCTCGAACGAGTCGCCCAAATTGGAGCTTCCGAATATACCACCTCAGACGTAGTCATTGCCAACATTTATATGATATCATTTTCAAAGGGTAAATGCCACAAATTGTTCTTTAACCGTTACTTGAAATTTTAAATTCACTTTCAAATTTATGTGCTTTATTGTACATTATGAATCAAATATCACGATGAATCACCCATTATAACAAGCGTTAAAAATTGGACCCTACCAATATTTTTGTAAACTATTTCCAATTTTTTGTTAAAAGTGCAGAAATGTTCACAAGTTTAAAAAATTTTGATTTTGAAATACTCCCTGTTACTCTAAAAACTTGGAGCATTTCAAGTTTTATTTTTGCCGCCTGATGGAGTACAGCAAGTCAGGGCATTATTTTAACGTTTTAAACGTAGACTGAATGAAAGAGAACTGAGATCTATGCCTATCTGAGTTATGAACTTAATTTTACTAAAATATTTAAATTTGCTACAGTTTAAGGCTTATTAAGCTAATTTTTGAGAATGGGCCTTATATAGGGCCTATGATAAATTATAGACTTATCTTCCAAAATTTTATTTCTTGTCTTAGCAAATTGAAGGGTAAATTTTACAATAATATTATAAGGTTTTGCGGTTAAGGGCGTAGTAAAGTGTTATCCTAGATTGTGCTTTATATGCGGCATTTCAAGTAATTTTGAGTCTTATAGTGCATTTACATTACATCGAAATCTAGTAGATTTCATTTGAAATCTTCCTCCAAATCTAGTTCGTTTACATTATACTTGTTTGACATTAGCGAGATTTGGTTTTCACAACAAAAACCGCCGACTGAAAGTTTTTTGTGTAACACATACTTACATATAAAGAAATAGGCATTTAAAAATTTGCATTACATTTTCTGTATAATCAACTTCATTTATTTTATCAATATTATTTGTCATTTACATTTTCTTTACTATTTTACAAAATTTTTGAATTTTTTTTTTAACAATTTTAACAAGCAGCTATTATTGTTTTTGTTTTGTTTTTTGTTAAAATTTCATTTTTTTCTTGTGCAGGGAAGTAGTTTTTAGTGCTATATGGGGAAAAACATAGTTGCATCAATAAGTATTACTAGATTTCGAATAGATTTCGTCAAAATCTAGTTACGGAGTAGATTTTGTTTTGTACGGGAAATCTAGCCAAAAACAACTAGATTTGGGTCGAAATCTCGAAAGTACTAGATTTCGTTGTAGTGTAAATTGGCTATTATGGAATTAGATTATGCTATATTGCACCACAAAAGCATTATTCGTTATGCTTTTAGCCATTCTTACATGATTTACCAGATTAGCAAACATGGAGCAAAATTTGGTGCCTTATAAAACGAATTTGTTGAAATTTAATGACAATAGGTGCATTTCGCCACAAATTTATGTTAGTTTTGGTTGAGTTTTAAGGGAGGTAGTTCCACATTTGGGTGCATAACTCTTTTCCTACTGAAGTGATTCTGCTGGAATTAAGCCACAAACAGCCTAGAAGATCTAGAAACATATTGACACACATATGGCGAAATTAGCTTAGAATAAACGAAGGAATCACAAAACAAATACTTTTAGGGACTCTAGATGAATATTAAAAAAAGATTCACATGGAATGGCAAACTTAGTATACCTGCATACACCACTGCTTATTAAGGGTTATAAAATTGTCAAAAAATATGTTATTAAAGGTGTTATGATACTTGCTATTTTTTGTATTGGATTTTTTTAGGATTGACTGAATGAAACAACAAATACGAGAAAAAACAAGAAATACAATACAATATAAATTGTAAACAAAACAAACAATATTGCCCACGTTTTGTTCCCACAAAAACCGTCAAAAAAAACTATAAATCGCAAAAAAAAGTTAAAATCCGCTACTTTCGATCAAAAACTAAAAAAGTTAGCAGCAGTGCTAACATTTAATCTGGAAATCTCAATTTTAAGTTACAAATTTTTATATTTTTTTTGACAGTCTAAGATTATTTATCGATAACACACGTATATTTTTTGACATTTCAAGATTTTTTATGGTATAATCAAATTCTTTACACTTAGTCTGTTTTCCTATGCAAATATATTTGCACTGTTCTCCAATATAGAAAAAAATAGCAAGTATCATAACACCTTAAATATATGTAGCAAAAAAAATTTCTGCTTCCTGCTGAATTTGTTAAACGGTAAAATTGTTTCGGAATTCCTACTTCGTAATGTTATGCTTTCAGTTCCTAATCGCCCTTCCAGAAATTTGATTCCACAAACGGCCAATTTCACCAAGTTCAGTTATAATTAAATACCAGTTATAACTGTCGAAAACATATTGTTAGCTGGAGGTTGAGGTAACAGTTAAGTTTTAACTGAACTTGATGAAATTGGATGTAAGACTTCAATACTTTCATTCTAATTATACAAATGAGCTCTGAATTTGACAATGTATTGATTGATTTCTATGATCCTATTGACAGAAAAATAACCTCTTAAGTATCTTAAAATAATTTTAATCTTAAATTTTTTACGATTTTGTTATATAATAGCTACTAGACTTAATTATTTTAAGCGTAAGAAAAAAGTAAGAAATATTAGTTTCATTGGAGAAATAAGTAAAGAAATCAATATAAAATTTTGGACGGGAATTCCGGGATCCCGGGAATTTAATTTTTATTTTCGCTTTCCCGGGAATCCAAAAAGTGCGGGAATAAAAAAGCTCTAGTTAGTATGTACTACGTAGGGCAATTTCTCCCACAACAGTCCCTTGATGTTAGAAAAGTTGATAATCGAAATAGAATATTAACCTTCTTAGAATAGGATAAGTACTAAAAATAAGTACTAAAGTACTAAACAATTAATACCCAGCAACAAATTAGCATAATGGTCAATGAGTATTATTAAGAAATTCTATTTAAAAAGAAAGGAAACTAAAAAGCTCAGTTGGTATTTTTTTTTTTCTTAATTTTAAAATTATTTATTTTTATTTCGTTGGTATTCAAAAAGTGTCTACAAGCCTAAAGTGCTCCTAAGAATAAACTGGGCAAATAAGATTTATTTTTACTCTTTAAAGTTATTCTTCCTTAAAATTACTTTGTTCGGTCCCCAAAAGACCGCGTAAATCGAGGTTACCTTCTTTCTGTAGTAAATGCACTCAGAATATTTTCTTAATTTTTTTTTTCATTTAACGATTGTTTACTCTTCCATAATAACACACATGAATTAACATCACAATTATTTTACACTTTTTTTTTAATATTTCAAAAGGTTGCTGCAACACATTCATTTAAAACCATAAAAAATAATCGTGAAATTTCGTACAAAATTTTAATTAGAAACAAAGCACGTGCACGTTACTTTCGTAATTCAAAATTAAAAATATGTAGAATGGATCGAGGTCGATGTGAACAATTTTTAACTAATGAATAACTTTTCCCAGGCTGCTGGTATATACTAGTAACTAATTAACTTAAAATAATTTAATTTTAAAAATACTGTAACTAAATTTAAATAATTCTATAGATAAAATCGTTATTCATGTATTAACATTTTTAATTTTTGTTATAAACAGCCTGCATTTTTGAAATTTTACTGAACAATTTTGAATTTGTTTTAGTTTACGAATTGCTTTTATTGTTGTTGTTGTTTTTTTTTTAGTTTTACCTTAAATGTCAGATAATCCCAGTGAAACATAAAGGAAATTTTACTTTCTGTCAGAGGGGTGGTGTTAAAAACGTAGGTAGACAAAAAAAAAAATAAATACGTGATGTGGTTAAATTTAAAGGATGCTAAATTCTTCTTCTTCAACACTTTACAAAAGATTTTTGTATATTCTTGGTGATATAAATTAAAAAACTTCCTTTTACGATTTACACTTTTATATTTTCAGAATATTTTGTATATTAAGAATTATTTCACAATCTTTTTATTTACACTTTCTCTAATAAATTTCTTTTATAACTTTAGGATTTATTGTTTAATATTCTTAAAGATTTTATACTTTTTGGTTTTATTTTTGTATGCTGTTTTGTTGTTGTTTATTTTGTATCTATGAGAGCGTACGCAAACCTTTTTCGAAAACACAACATCCCGCAGTACGCAGTACGACCGAATGAATCAATGTCAATGTGACTGTGTGAGTAAAATGTGTAAAAAATTTAATGGTTGTTTATATAAAAATTTTTGGGTTTGTTTTTGTTTTACTCTCTACCAGGGATGGAAAATGGCTTTTCATATTATGATGGTACAAAATTAAAAAATTTTCGTATACCATTTACCACAGCTGGAAAGGGTATATGAAAGTTTGTCATTTCGCTTGTAATTTCTACAATATTTATCTTAAGTACATATATCCTGCTTCCTTATAAGTAGCGTAGTTAATTTAACGATGTGCGTCTGTCCGTGTGTATGATGAAATGGGTTGTTCGAAGACCCCAGTAAAGATGGGGACGAGGTTGTGATATATTTATGTCACCACTGCCTCTAATTTATTGTCAGAAAATCGATTGTTAAAGCTTTTTCTTTTTTCACACAAAACAAACACATACATGATTCGTCGCTTAAAAATAGAAATGTATATTAAAGGAAAGGGATTTTGCAAAAACAAAGTCGACATTTTTTTTTTTAATTTTTCGAAAGATTGAAGAAATTGCTATCTAAACTATTTGGAACAAATTTTGCTAAGAACAATAGCTAATAAGTTACATAGATGAGAAAAAAAAACACCTGTTTGGCCAAAAATTAAAATATTGACCCCTCTAAGTCAGAGAGTTTTGACCGATCTGGCTGAAAAACTGTGTCCAAACTACTGTCTAATAGCACTTACCTTGGTGCAAGATTCATTCCGATAGTAAAACATCGGTTTCAAAAGTTGGATATATATATATATATAAACATTTATTTATATAAGTAGCTTTCTGTTCGCACCATGGTAAGAGTATATTGGTTTCGGCACATGATATAGCTAGCACTCTTGTTTTATTTTTTTTTGCGTTTTTTACATATAACAAATGCATTTATGATTATCCGCTTAAATACTCAACTTTTTTTTTTTTTTGATAAGCGGTGAAGGGTATTAAAGATTCGGCACAGCCGCACATGGAAATCTTACTTGTTGAATTTTCTGAAAACACAAATCTTTGTTCTTCAGGAAAACTTGAATTTGATACCTGAAAACTATTGATTTTTAACTTCATTTTTTTACTTTCACCGCATCGACTTTTATATTCTTTTTACTGAATCTGACTTATGTAGGCCTTAAAGTAGTAACACATTAAGTCAAGTACTCCGCTCCAATTTGTGAAAAATGTTAAGCAAAATCTATTATATCATGCGAAAAATTTAACGTGTATCAATGTTATCTATCTCGCGATTTTACACAATTCGACGTTTTTAATATTTCAAAACTGTTTTTCATATGTAAACGAAACCCACATGCATTTTACTAAAAAGTATTTTTTTAAATAAAAAATTACGTAAAAATTAAAGTAAATATGGATGAAAAACGGTTAACGGTTGTGTTATTTATGTTTTCCGTCCTTATTTTAATATTTAGCTTAAACTTTTTTCATTCGCTTAAAACACCTCGTGAAATAACTGCAGCTTATTTTATTTGGTAGTTGCAAAAAAATGTTGCCAGAAACATTTCGTAACTTTTTCATAAATTGAACAGAGTACAACTCTATCAACATAATTTCATAGAAATTCCGCATAAGTTTTTTTCATATGAGTTTTGACAGCATTTCACGTGAAATGTGAACAGAGTACCAGGCTTTAAAGGTAATAACACTGTTCATGAATTTTTCAAAGTAAGCGCTCGTATTAGTAATGTACCATCAAAAGATATGTTTTATACTTTTCAGGTCATTAGTCAATTTAAATTAATTCAACTCTGTTAAATACAATTTTTTTTCACGGAAAAATTTTTCCTCTATTTTTTTTTCAAAGAATTAGTTTTTCTTAACTCAATGAATACACTGTGTTAAGGGTAGTTTACACTTTTATACTTTGTATTGACACATGTCAAAAACTTAAGTTATATGTAAAAGTGTGACAGTTTGAATGCAATGTGTTATAAAAATGAGAAGTATTGCGAACAAAAATTTGACAGCCCTTACGACTTTATCGTTTTTTGATTTTTTTTTTAACAATAATACTTTCCATTTAATCAGGGCTGCATGTTAACAAAAGCATGTTCATTATCTCACAAAGTATTCTGGAATACATAAGACTTGTTTGATAGTATAAACTAGCCTTGAAGACTGTTTTACACTACCACACATGTCTTACGTTACCCTGCCTTTACACATGCAAGTAATTACTTGCAAGTAGTGTATATGTATTATCAACGAAAACGTCGAAGAAATAGCCGAAAGTCTTGCAAGTAACTTGAGTGTTTACACAGTCAGTTGTAAGTTTATTTTTCAAATGTTCTCGAAGCGAAAACATCTTATGAAAAAAAGCTTCATTTTTGGGTTAAAAAAACATTATCATGTTAATGTTGTCACGAAATTGATTTAATAATATTAAATATAAATAATTTAATTATATCTTTATTTTATTTTTGGTCCATCTTGATGAAAAAATTATTTTTATTTTTAAAATATGTGAATCCAGTATTACCGTAGTTACCGATATCATAAAATTTTCTGAGAAAATATTTTGATTAAAAATTTTTTTTTTAAATGCTTGCAATTTATGTTTTAAAATACAATGAAGATGTGTTGCTTTGTAGTAGTCTTTTTTTTTGTTTTTTATTCTTAAAAACACACAGAAAATCAACAATAGACATAATTTTTATATTACTAAGTACTAGTAAATTGATACCAAAGGTATCCACGGTAACACTGTTTCTTTATTTGTAATTTTACTTGCTGCAAGTGACAACAATTTACTTGCAAGTTGGGCTGCAAGTGCGAAAAATAATGTGATGGTGTTAGTAAAAATGTGTGAGTGTATCGAGTTTTTCGAACTTACACATGCATGTGTAAACGCCGGGTTAGACGAAAATGCATCTCTGATCTAATTATTGTTTGAAATTAAAAAAACAATAACAACTTCTCATGACAGGGTTGTATTTTTTTCAAAATACTAAGACTTGTATGTTAGTGTAAAGCAGCTATTAGTGACAAATTGTAACGAGCTGGGCACCCTACTGCTAGAACTAATTCGCTGAATTCGAAGTAAGAGTTCGTTTTCGTGATTCAAAATGTTAAGGAAGCAGAAATTTTTATTTAATGCAAGTTTTTTTTCGCAAAATTTAGTTTCTTTTGACTTTGCAATTAATTCAATATCAAATCAAATTCGCAAAAACATTTGTTGCACAAATAACAACTACAATGTTATTTTGTATTTATTCAATAGGATTTAGATAAATATTCAATAGAGTTAAAAAAACATTTTTTTTTTAAAATCGCGAAAAAAAATTTTCCTCAAACAAAATAACGAAAAATTGTATTTAAGAGAGTATAATGATTTGAATTGAACTATGATCCCAAAAGTATAAAAAGTATCGTTTTATGGTTCATTAGTATTGAAATTTTTAATAGCGAATATCGCGAATACGAGCATAAACCTCGAAAAACGGTTAGCACCATAGAATTCAGAGTATTCAAATTAGCGTTACCAGTAGGGTGCCCAGCCTGTTAAAATTTGCGACTAGCACAGTATAATTAGTCCCATTACAGGAGAGCTTTAGTGTTCAGACTTCTTAGTGCAATATCGGCTTTTCGAAGACTGGTTCGCGTTTAAATTGAGAAAGATGCTTACTGGTTTTCCAGGGTTTTAGTCGTTTTTATTGTCTCGAATTTTTTATGAACGACTTTCAACAGAAAAGATACTAATGAAATTTTTTTAAGGCCCGATAGATCTTTTATTAAAAAAAAAATAACACAAGAAAATTAAATTTTTATTAAAAAATATTTTTTGGATTTGAAAGATCAAAACATGACATTAAGATCTGATAATGGTTTCGAGCATATGGGCAGTAACGATCTCCTTTGACAGGAGCGCAAGTTCCGGCTTCATTCTTGAAGGAATAAAGAATGCAGCTTTCAGCGTGGAAAGCACGCCAAACGGCGCATTTTCTCTAGGCGCAACAAGAGTCTGTAGGGTCTGTTGTAGATTGGTCTCATGGTTTATACAAATCCATTAAGCCCAAAATGAGATGGTAGATTATTTAGACTATAAAAATCACAAGAACGTCTATAAGTTGCGCTAATCGTTGACTGCTTTTCAAAGTTGAATTGGATAATTTGGTAGCGTGAAGCTATTCATGATGATTTACCAGAGTATACTGATCACAAAATTCAAAAAGAGAGCACAGTTTGTTGGATCGTTTGATAGAGCTAACTTAAGGGCTTAAAAAATACCCTATTTTAAATTGTTTTTATAATTACATTTTCTGGAAAAGCTTTAAACCCTATTCAAAATCTTCCATTACAAGTTTACTTTAAATAAGGTTTACTTTAAATAAAATATTTTCTGAAGAATTCATTAAGAATTATCTGTTTTAAAAGTGTTCAAAAATTAGGTTCTGATAAAAGAAATATGAACTTTTTCTCAAAAAAAAATAATAAAAAAAATTGGTATTTTAACAAATAAGTCACGTTCAAGATGTGCAAAAAATACAATTGTACCATAATTTCCATCCCTGTTCTTTACCTCTGTGCTTCATTCTCTTTTTTTAAATGCTTTTCATACTTCAACAACAACTTCCTCAGCCCTCTCTCTTTTGACTCGTTAGGCGCTCAGTATTGAGACCTAAACAACACCCTTATGTTTATAATTAAAATTGACTTGTTTTTGTTGTTGTGGCTTTATTTACATTAGGGAGATCTTCCCGATACGAGTGAGAACTTGAAATTTTAGTAAATACAATCGGAGTACTTTTTTTACACCCAAAGATGTGTGAAAATTGGTGCCTGTTAGTTAGTTAGTTAGATCTGGTATGTAACTGATTGTAAAAATTGTACTTTTACTGGTACATTTAACCCTCGCCTTACCAATACCCACCCGAATGACCACTTGGTTTTATATCTTTAATAACTTAACTAAATTTGATTTAGTTAAAAAAAAAAATTTACTCACTAAGCAAAATGTTTAGTTCTTTAAAAAAAAAAAAAAAAAAAAAAAAAAAAAAAAAAAAATTTGGTGCCAAGCACTTGTTGCAGTAGCTCCCAGCTGGGTATTGGAATATGTTGTACATAAAAGACTTTGGTAAGGAAAAGGTAAAGGTATCCTTGGTACCGTATCAATATTGCGACTTATTGATACATTTTCAAATTATTAATTTGTATCGGAAATAACTTGTTTATTAAATTAAATGCTAAAAAGTTCTGAACTTAATGTTGGAATATTTGAAGATCAAAAGTGAATTATAATTTAGTATTAATGATTAAATTTAAAAACATACTTTAATTCATATAAAAGAAAACCTCTTATAATACATAATAATTACAGTGTTAAGGCAATAAATTCTCAATATAGAGCCCTTGTTTTAAACTTAAAACATAAAACAGTTTTGTTGCCAGATATTTTGAAATATGTAAAAGTTGGGAAATCTATATATTCTACACTCGTCAGCCAAAGCGATAAGCGCGCGCGCGCCCTTTCTAGATACCATCTAAGCATAAAAAAATTCATATAACTTCAGTTGATAAATATTAGGGTATTCAAGGCAGATTTTACAATTTCCGGTAGTGATTTTGCTTCATAGTTACTTCATGTTAATTAAATATGATTTTACAATAACATGCAAACAACATTTTTTCTGTTAAAATAACTATAATTCATGTTAATTTTACATTTCAGTGAACTAACAGCATAATGACGTCGATATTGAAATAACATTACCAATCACGTTGAATGAAAGTTATTTCAAGTTGAAACAACGTGAATTTCATGTAGAATCTATTTGATTTGAGCGTGAAATAACAGTGATAAGAAGCTTCAAAGACAACAAATGTATTTATTTTACAATTATTCTAAACATTTACCCCCGGAATTAGAGAGAAAGAGGGAGAGAGAATATTATTACTTATTTTCCTGTTGTACATGTTTAACTTTTGTTGTATTCCCCTTTCTTTACAGAAGCACTCGCAATTAAAAGACACCAGTCGAATAGCTCGATATGGTTTTCGTAATCATTCTACTTTGAAAATTTGACATTGTAAACTGAATAATTTTAACAAAAATAATAGGGGATTTTTTCTTCTTTTTATTATAAATTATTTTAAAAATGAAAATAAAAAAAATGTATGGTTTTCTTTTTGTAGTGTTGCTTAGGGTATTCATGCGATTAACGGTTAAGCGATTAATTACTACCTCATTAACCAACTGCTCGGTTAACTTAAAATTAGCTATTTTCGATTAACGATTAAACCGGTTAATTTCAGACGATTATCCGATTCTGCGAAATTTTTAATTTTTTGTAGTATTATAAAACATTTTTTGTGTTTTTAATTTGTTTCGTCTCATATACAAAAGGTTTGTGTTTAGAAAATATTTTTTCATACAAACAAAGGTGTTCAGGGATCTTAATTTTAAATAAGTGTTTGCTGTAAACCGCTTTTTGTTTCACGTACTTTTTATAAGTATGTGTTTAGTTATGCTTTTCATATCTTCTCATATCAATATTTTAACAGAATTAACCGAAACAATTAGAAATTTTACAATTTTAGATACTTCATTAAAATAAAATTTCATTCTGAATGATGCAATTTTCTTTTTATGTATGTTGATCTACATGGTTTAATATAAATTATATGTGTAAAAGAAAAAGCGTACTTTTAATGTGTGGCATAAAAGTGGACTTATTAAAGCCTAGCCATACTAAGTATAAGAAGGGCTTTATTGAAACGTGCAAAAATTGAACATAGGGGGAAGGATCCGAGAAGACAGAAGGGGCACGCAGAATTCGATGTCGGATTAAAAAACTTACCAAAACAAAACTGAAGCCATCATGAGACCATGATATTCGAAGCGATGAAATTGGACATGAAACAGCTGCACTATATATAAAAACCCAGAAGTAAATGTAATATATATGTAAAAAAATTGGCCTAATTGCGTGGCATAAAATTGAGTACAATAAAAGCCAGAAGTATATAATTTAAGAAGGGCTTTATTGAAACGTGCAAAATATTGGGCCCAGAATTTGAAGTCGGATTAAAATTGAAGCCAAAGACATGCCATGTATAACGATATGTTATGATCAGAGACGACAAAAAAAAGCAAAAAACAAAGTGTTTACAGCAAAAAAAATATATAAAAAAAGCACAAAAATTTAGAAAAAAAGCAGCAAAAAAAGCAGTTTTATTTTTTTAATATATACATTTGAATATAAAAAATTACAGTTATTCTATTTCTTCAGATTCGTGAAAACAGTTACAATAACCAATCATGTGGGCTTTTATATTTGTAAACGTAATTTTTCTTCGTCTTTCTGTTAAAAGTGAATTGTATAAGTAAAAACTTCTTTCCACGTCAACGGATGTTGTTGGAGCAAATTTATATTTCAAAATTTCATTTCGTCATCAGGTTTAGCACCAGTTTGAAGAATGTTGTTTATTTGTAAAATTTGTTTGAACCCCGGATATCTTTTAAATACATACTGCATTAAATTTCCTCATATATATTTTTTCATGTAGATTCTCAAGAGCTTCTCGTACATTTGACACAATATTTACTCTTTCGTGAATAGCTAACCCAACTGTTTGTAGCTTTTTTTATAGAAGACACAATAATTGAAAAATTGTTTTTGATAAACGCAAGTTGGGAACTTAATCCGGGCAAGTTATATATTTCCTTGGCGTGCGCGATCGAATCTGAGTCTTCACTTTTCAGTTAAGAAATAACAGTCTTTACTTTATCAAGGTATTCTGCATAATGCATTGTGGCTTCTATCCAAGTACCCCAACGTGTAGGGCATGAGAACGGTGGAAGAGCCAAATTGGGATTCATTTGTAAAAATAACTGCTTTATACGAGGAGCCTATGGAAATTAAAATTTTAGTTTGTATGTGTGTAAATACGAGTTATTGAAAAATTAACTTAACAAAAACGGATTTGGTACAAGATATTAATTTATTTACATGCTGAAACTCTAAGCGCTGCATCAGTTACCATTAGCAATATTTTGTCGTATTGAATGCCTAGATTAAATTAAAAAAAAAACATAAAAAAAAAATTATGAATCAAATATTCACTTACTATCAGGCCATAAAATTTGTAATGAATCGTTGAAGAAAGAAACAATAGAAGCCCCATTTGCATTTTCGAGAACACCCATGTTCAATAAAAAAGGTTTATTTCCAACATCGTCATTTAAAATACCAAATATAAAGTTGGCCACATATATTTGTTCACTGTCTGTTGTTTCATCAACAGAAATCCATATATATTTACCATTAGCCTTTTCACGCATTTTTCCCAAAGCTTCCGTATACATTTGAGGTATGTATTTACCTCGAATAGAACTTTCGCTTGGAACTGACAAATTTGCGTACTTTTGAAAGATGTTTTTGAAACTGGGATGGCTTACTTTTTTTTACTGGTATATTGGTCTCCAAGAAAAATTTACATATATCTCCGTGAGATGTATTAGCAGTAATAGTAACAGGAAATTCCGTTATAAGTTTTTGTGGACGATTTTCTTGGCAAGCAGCTAATTTGTGTTTTTTGTACTAAAATGTTGCTCCACATTGCACTTCTTTTCGCTATTAATTTTACTCGAACACCCATTACAAAAAAGCCAATCTTTTTCAACTTTAAAAACTTCAGGATACAATTTAACCATTTTTAGCAAAAATAACATATTTGACTTTTCTTTCGGCATTTTTTTTTATTATTTTTTCGTTCACAACGGCCGGTTTACTTATTTTGTTTTAAACTCAAATTAGTAACATGGCTGTTTTTTTTGGGATGGTAAGTTTATTAATTTTAGTTGTAAAAACGTTGAGTCCACAACTAACATATTTTTGTTTTAACCCAGAAAAAAGTTGTCAATTATTTTTTTTTTTCTCAAAAAAATATTTTTTACGTAAAAATTATGTTAAAAAAGCTATTTTAGAGCAAAAACATAGGAAAAAAGCCAAATAAGCACCATAATAACAAAAACAGCAAAAAAAAAGCAAAAATGGGCAAAAACAGCAAAAAAGAAGCAAAACAGCAAAAAAAGCAAATTTGTCTTCTCTGGTTATGGTCGAACTTTAAATAGCGCCGCAGTATACAAAAAACTAAAAGAGCGGTAACCAGAGGCGTGACAAAATTAAAAAAAATTTTCTGGTATCCTTTTTAAATAATCTTAAATCCTAGGTGGGACTGGCTCAACTTTTTTTTTGTATGGGGACCGAACCACTCTACTAGTGCACTAGTCTCTCTAAAAAAAAATATTTTTTAACTTTTTAGCACCCCGGTTCCGACCTTTTAGTTTTTTTTTTTTACACTGTATCGCTAATTGTACAACTAGCGCGATTTCGAAAATGTAGTTCAACAACGGGTTTGAATCTAAGCATTAAAAACTTTTAAATTACGAAACACTTTTTATATTAAAAAAAAAATTAAAAAATGTTGCTTGTTGTGCTTCATTCATTTTTTTTAATAAAATGAAAAAAATACTAAAATTTATTGTTGGAGGATAAGATGTTCCTATGCGCATTTCACTGGTTGTTTAGGCCAGATCATCAGGAAAACGTTTTCCTAAATAATTTTAGAAAATCCAAAGGTATCAGCAAAAAAAAAACTACAGAGGGAATGAGAATTACCTACATACACCCAAAAAGTCTTATTTGCAACGATATCAAAGCTTAAACAAAATACCAACAATAAAACACTGAGTTTATTTCTTCTTACATTCCCCGCTACAATCAGTTGGAATTCTACCAACATTTGTTGTAGCTAAAAGATAAACTCATTCCCTCTGTAGTTTTGTTTGCTGATAGCTTTGGCTTTTCTTAAATTATTTAGGAGAAAGTTTTCCTGATGATCTGGCGTAAGCAACCAGTGAAATGCGCATAGGAACATCTTATCCTCCAACAACAAATTTTAGTATTTTTATCATTTTATTAAAAAAGGGAATTAAGCAAAACAACCAAAATCGTTTAATAAATAGTTGTATTCCCAAAAACAATTTTGATAATTAAAATAAAAGTAAAATTTTTTTTTCACGGAATTTTAGAAAATTAAACAACCCATTTATGAATAAAAGTTCACGGGGAGTTTTTCCCTTCTCCCATTTTTCCTATTTAAATTCAACTGTAAATATGGAAAAAGGGAAACAACTCCCGGAAAATTGGTCTAAAAAATTATTTCTCTGAATGGAAAAAGGCCGGGGAAAAAACCATACAATTTTGTAAATGGTAACACGCCACCATTATTGGTCAAAATTTAAAAGCACGTAGTCCCGAAATCAGAATTGATTAACAAATTCCGATTCTTTGGACCGGACCCGATCAGCATCCCAATTCTGAACTGTCTGTTAAATAATTCAGTTAGTATAATTTTTATTGTAATATACCCAAATTGTGAGTATGTTTTTAAAAATGTTTACCAGTAATGTATAATGTAATGTGAAACAAATATTGCTTGATATTCTGCGTTTCCAACTAAAGAAAATATTTCAGCATTTATTTAAAAATATTAATACAAGTCAAACGAAATCCCCACAATGAATATGCAAATAAACTTAAAAACAAAAAATTTCTTTTACTCTACTCATTTGTCATGATAACCTCTGCTTAATATTTAATGCAAATTAAAAAAAGAAAAAATAAAAATAATAAAATTGCTTCAGAACTTTTCCGCTTCAACATATAGATAAATTACAATTTACCCGGCAATAATTTTTTATGCATAAAATGCAACACACTCAACCAAAAAATGAAAAGAAAATTTAAATAAATTTATTTTACAATAAATTCACAAAATATGTGTAATAATGCAACAAATTATTCTGAATTATCTTCTACTTAGCAGTTGTTGCAGTTGCAGTTATTGGTTGGAGGGTCGATTGTTTGTAAAACAAAATTGAACTGAATAAAACTACAAATAAAAGTAAAAAAAAAAGTTTTGCAAAATACAAACAAATAAATACTTAAATTAATGGGCATGCAAACACACTGCGGAAGATTTAATTAGGGTCATGTACATAAATATTTATAAATTTTCATTTAAAATATTTTACAGATACACTTTTAAATTATGAGAATTGGGGAGCAGATTTAATAATAGCGATATCTAAAGGATTCTGCTTACATTTGTAGTGTTCAAGGTAGTGAACTTATAGAAGTATGTATACGAAATATTTTGATATAATGAAGTTTTAACAAAACCTCTCTTAATTTTTCCATAATAGCGACTTTGTTACATTTTTGATCAGTGATTAGGATCAAAAAACTAAACAAGTCGAATTAAGACTGTGAGCTTCGGTATAATTCTAAATTCGATATATAAAATTTGTACTATGTTTCATAGGAAAAACATCGCCCTTTCACTCGCTATATAAAAGTCGTTAATAAAACAAAACAAGAGTGTTATATCCGGCTATGTCGAATCTTATATACCCTTCACCATGGTGTGACAATAATATAAACTTAAATAAATACCGTTTCTTAGATACAAATAAATCTATTTTTGTAGCACGACCACTTCTCCAATCCCGCCCACATTTGGGATGTTGTGCATTGCTAACCAAGATGCTTGTGCCTTGTTTGGAACCTTTGGCTCTTGCCGTTCTTCAGATATACAGATATTATAATGTCTTTGAAGGGGAGGTGCCACGACCACCTCTTCAATCCTGCTTATATTTTTAGAGAGGTTGTGTATTGATAGCCCAGCTTTGTTTACCAAATCTGGACAATTTTCCTTTTAGCGTTCTTTTAATATGAATAACTCTATTTTACGCCACGCCCACTTCTACACTACCGCCCACGTATTGACGGATGTTATGTATTCATAACCAAGAAGATGGTACCTTGTTTGGAAACTTTGGATCTTGCCGTTCTTTAGGTAATTTCAGAAATAATAATGCCTTTGTATGAGAGGTGCCACGCCCACTTCTTCAATCCCGCTGATATTTCTAGAGGTAGTATATCGACAACCCTGCTATGTTTACTAAATTTCGACAATTTTTCTCTTACCGTTCTTTAAATATGAATAACTATTTTCCGCCACGCCCATTTCTCCACTCCCGCCCACATTTTGCCTATTGATAACCAAGATGTCTATACTTTATTTGGAAATCTTTTTATCTTGCCTTTCTCCAGATATACAGAAAATAAAAGAAATAAAAATAAATAACAACAAGGGATTTGTGGGTAAAACTAGAGACTGTCGTGGTTTTTCGTTCATATCTGAGCCATTGGTGGACCGATCTGACTGAATTTCTATAGCCAAATTTTTCGGGACTATATGGGCAGTTCCAGCGAAAAGTCTCTTTTGTGACTTAACGCCAGAAGTAATTTAAATTGTTTCTCAAAAATCTTTATATGTATAATTTACTTTTTTATATTTTGGTGTAAAGCGCCATTAAGTTACATTAAGTTACAAAAGGGATAATATTTAGCAACATGGTTCTAAAATACAAGCTATTTGCTTTCTGTCGTTACATTACAACAAGTAACAAGTATGTACCAAAAAAAAACAATTATAAGTCCAAAGATTACTAAAAAAGGTTTCATACAAAAAGTCTTGCTCAATTCGCAGACTTATGCAATTTTGTAATGCAAGTCAAAGTCCACTTCTGTTTTTTGTATATTAACGCCACTGCATATTTTTGCTTATATCTTTAAATCCTTTGAGTTGATTCTTGTAAATTTTTTATTTGTATATAGTGCTACTTCATTACTTTGCAAATATAAAAAACCTTTTTGAAAATTGGACTTCTTCATTTAATTTTTTTACATTTTGTCGTACAAATATCACGTCACGTCACAATGGAAATGACCATATCTGATGTAAATATCGATGGCTTAATATAAAAAAGGCGTAACTCAATTTTTCTCAAAATAAAGATTTTTACTTATTTTTGTAGAGAAATGCCAAATGCATATTTCATTTAAATTTCAGAGGGCTATATTAGAAAATTTATTGGATCTTTTTATTAAAAATCGCATTAAAACTTTTTTAATGTCTAAAATTCTACGGATTTTATTCAGTTCTTTCTTTCCTCTGTAAATTAATACAAAATCGAGTTACGCCTTTTTTATATTAAGCCATCGATATATAACAGTTCAGTCCCCTCCATATCTAGGGTCCTATGAAATTTTCAACGGACAGACGGCCATCTTTAAATCAACTTCGCTCCTCATAAGACCCAAAATATATAAACTTTATAGGGTCTAACATCAATATTGTAGAAAATACAAACGAAACGTCAAACTTAGATGTACCCTTTCCCCCTGTAGTGTAGGGTATAATAATACTTCTTTTAGACGATTTTTCATTCCATTTTTTAGCCCTCTTGCCTCTTAAAATTTGATACGTACCTGAAAGTAGAATAAAAAAAGCAACGAAACATTATTTTACGTTATATACATGTTTTAATTTCAATTAAGATAAGAATAAGGAATTATTGGCGTCAAACTATTTCATTATAAATCTATCAGCCATGTCACAGAGTACAATTCCGTTCGGAAACGGAATTCATTCCGTATTTTGGTGCTTCAGAAAATTACGAAAAAACTTTGCGGAATGAAACCATTTTTGTTTTCATGAAAGGCATGGGAGTTTTCTGTATCTCAAAGACCAAAAAACTATCCAAATATACTTTCTATCAATAAACAAATATGTTTTCTTCAATTCCGAACGGACTTGTACTCTGTGACATGGCTGTATATCTATTTCAGAAAGAAAAAAAGGACATATAAGTATTTATTATCAAAAGTTATTTTCGGGAATACAAAATTTAATATAAATAAAATTTATTTATAACGTGCTAAATTCCCTATTTTTATTTTTGAAATTTATTGTTGAGGGAAAGTTCGTTTCTATGGGCATTTCTCTGGTTGCTTAGGCCAGTTCGTCACGAAAATTTTTTCCAAAGATTTTATACAAGCTAAAAATATTATACAAATAAAACTATAAAGTGAATAAGAATTTTAAACACTCAGGTCTTACTTGTATCAATATCAATCTAATATAAGTATTTCATTTGGCTAGATCTGAAGGTGGCCAACCGCAACTTTTATCTAGAGTTTTTCTTATAAAATTAATAACTTTCAATACCTACTTTCTTGACCATTCTAAGCGAAATTCCCGGGAAGGTTTGCAGCCAATACCGTTATAGCCTTTAAAGATTTTATCCTGATTTATTGAATTAAAAATATGATTGTGTGACGGAAAGAAAATAGTCTAAAAGCGTGCGTTTTGGGTTTTTTGTTGATCAAAATTGGTTAAAAATATTTTTTTTTATTATTATTTTTCTCGAAAAATTTATTTGCAATAAGTTTATTATTTTGCTTTTTGTGCGACTTCTCGGAATGTCTTGTTAAAACTACAATATTTATACAATGAATAATAGGGGGAAAAAATAGACCACATGTGAAAATACGTCAATCAATTATAAAAAAATGCGTATCAAATTCCAAAGTGTAAATTTTCCAATGCCCAAATACGAACATTTAAATTTTTGCCTGCCTACACATTTAAATAGAAATCGGATTTGTCTAATAATATTATAACCCTTTAACTATAAGTAAACGGGTAAATTATATACATACTGGATTTTACGATGTTCGTCTGTCCGTCTGACCGCATGTTCGTGTGTCCGTTGACATGGGGTTTCCGAAGACCCCAGATACGATATGGCCTATGTTGTTATATATTTATGTCACATTAATTCCGGAGTTGTTTGCTATTGAAATTTAGCCTGATCGGTCCACAAATGGCTGAGATAACTGTGATATAAGATATGAAAACCACGAATGTCTATAATTTTATCACAAATCCCTTGTTGTTGATTTTTTATGTATGTATTTCTGGAGAACGGCAGGAGCCAAAGTTTCCACATTAGTTACAAGCATATTGGTTATCAATAGGCAACACCCGACAAAATATAGGAGGGAGTGAAAAAGTGGGCGTGGCACAAAAAAGATTTGTTTATATCTTAAGTACGGTAATAGTAAAATTATCCAAATTTGGTTTGCGTAGCTGTGTTATCAATACACAACCTACCTAAAAATGAGCGGGATTGGAGAAGTGGGCGTGGTTCCTCCCATCTAAAGACATTAAAGATTTTTGCATATCTGGAGAACAGCAAGAGCCAATATTTCCAAATTAGGTGCAGCATCTTGGTTATGGATACACAACATCCGATAAAATGTTGGCGGGATTGAAGAAGTGGGCGTGGCACAAAATAGATTTTTTTTAAATTTCTAAAAACGTTATTTAAAAAACTTTCTGTTCTTATCTCACTATGGTGAAGGGTATACAGGACCCGGCATAGCCGAATACAGCACTATTACTTGTTGTTTTATCAAATAAATAATTTGCCAAAGTTCTTAATGTTATGGCGATTTCTTTTCTGAGAAAAATGTTGTATAAATGGTACATGCTCTACACAAAAGAGATAGAGCATGTACCATTTATGCAACATATTTCTCAGAAAAGAAATCGCCATTAGTTAGACAAAAGTTATTGAAGTAAAAAACTCTCTTAGGCTTCAGAGTCAAGTCCTTATGTCAAACACACCCTGTAATGGGTGCAGATGTTCATACGTAACTGCTGTGAACACCGGCGCATTAACAATTTTTTCACTTTGAGTTGAATGAAAGATGCACAACACTGGTGATGTCGCACACCTGTCGACTTAAATTTGGGATCCTTGGGCAATCATGGTTCATGTAAGAGTTATTTGTGAGGAATATTATCTAGATATAAACTTCTACATGAGATTTTTTGTCTTAAAATGATATTAGAGGGGGTGAAATGGGACAATATTCGAAGCTACCAGCAAAGAGTGTTGCCATGTTATTGAAGTTGATACAAGAGGTATCGTCACGAAATTTTTTATCAAAATGTTTCAACATTTATAAGGAAGTAATAGCATTAAAGTTGTTTGTACAGGAGGTTTGGTGGAATTATCGGCCGATTTTAACCAGTTTCCATATTTTCGGTTCTTATGACATTTAAAAAGGACCAAATCTCATTAAACACATGTGCGACAAATTTTCCTACCATTTAGTCTTGTCAATTTTTTTTTTTTATTTATTACCTAAAGAACATTCTTTTTCTCGGTCTCTTTCTAATTTAAACTTATTTTCCATCTCTGCAAAAACGTTATACGTTTTATTTAAACTATCGCGCCTATTTCTCTCACCCCCACTGTATCCCCACAATTAAATAAAACTACAAGTGTATTTCTTTGTTGTTGTTGTAATAAATGTAGTTTTTAAGAGAAAGAACGAAACAACAAAATAAAATAAATGAAAAAAATTAATGAATTCGACCCCGAGTGTCAATTTAAACTGATTAAAATGGACTTATTTAAACAATATGGACATGAGGCTGCTTTAAGACTGACAATATTTGTTTACTCATACGAATACCAAGAATATTATAAAATAAAATATGTATGTAAATATTTATTACAATAGAATTATTTCAATATTTTTGTTCGAAATTTTAAATAATTTTTGTTACAGAAGAAAAAAGCGTTTTCAGCAAATGATGATGATTTCCATGATAAAAAAAATGATAAAGAAGATAAAAACAAATCTACAAAATAAAATGTTTATTTGAGGGGTTTATGTGAAAAACAATTCGGTTGTGTTGCTTTTGGATTTCAATGTGTGAATCTACAATAAATTTGCTACATTTTTTTAGCCTTTTTTACAACAATATGTTGCCCTTGCAAACGCATATTTAAATGCAACTGTGCAATAATTTTATTTTCTGTTATTGAAGATTTGCGGAGTTTTTTTGTGGCGTTTTATATGGATGTTAAATAAGTTTAAAAATCATGGCAATAGTTTTACAAATAACATTTAAATATAGAATTAATGCGGACTTTTTTTTACATATCTATACATGAAGGCAGTTTTAAAGAGTTTTTTTTTGTTGGTTATGGGATCTGCAACATCTGGCAGTATTGCTTTCAAGGAAAAAGTATCGGGTAAAACTTTTAAAGTACTTCTTTTAAAAGCAATTGATTGACGAGTTTGGAGTTATGTTTAATTTTTTCCGTGCTTTTTGTTGAGTATTGTTAAAAATTTCATAATAAAAAGGTTTCAATGTTAAGAATTATCTTTGGTAGGCCTTATCGCATTGTGCTTAAAAAGTACTGGGTGAACGTCTACTATGCATGTGTGTCACTCCTCCATATGGCACTTTGAGTGCATAGTTCGGCAGATTTATATATTAGACCCGTGCTAAGGAGCTATAGCTATATAAAGGCTGTTTTTTATAGAGGTATAAAACTTTAAGTTGGCAACACTTTTTTAACTGGCGGCCATTTTGTCAGTTGTCAACTGATTTATGTTAAGTTTGGTTTAGCATTTCAACATGAACAGATTGAAGCCTGAACAACGCTTCCAAGTTGTGCAAATTTATTTGGGATATCATGGTTCTGTTCGAAATAAGAATTTTGCGAGTTTTGTTCAGCGATCAAGCGCACTTTTGTTGGAATAGATTCGTCAATAAACAAAACTGCCGTATTTGGAGTGATGAAAATCCTTTGATACACCGTTACATCCAGCAAAACTGACTGTTTGGTGTGCTGGTCAGAACGTTACAGTCAATGGTGACCGCTATAGAGCCATGATAGCTGACTTCTTCGTTCATCCATTGAACAACAATGATGTGCAAGAGCTGTGGTTTCAATAAGAAGGCGCAACATGTCACACAGCTCGTGTCACAATTGATTTATTGAAGGAAACGTTTGGTAATCGCATAGTTTCACGTTTCGGCCTCCAAGTTCGTGCGATTAAATCGATGAAGTCGCTGGTCTACGCCTATAAGTGCGAAATGATTGACCACTTAAAGGATAACATTCGCCACGTAATTGTCAATATACGGCAACATATGTTGGAAAAAGTCAACGAAAATTTTTTTTTTTTTTTTTTATTCCTACTTTTTTTATTCCTACTATTGCTTGTCTGCAGGAGACCAGAGTCTCTGGCGGGAATCGAACCCGCAACCCCGGTACTGAGAGACTAGCTCACTACCAGCTAGCCAACTGGGGGCACCAATCGGACCTTCAGATTACACTACATCCGAGCCAGCCGCCACGGTCATATGCCAGAAGTCTTATTTAAATTATAATGCCAACAAATTATCTTTCGACAAAACTAAATTTCATGTCGATTTAAAAAATAATCTTTGTTTTATTCCACTTCAAAGTTCTATACCTCTATAAGAAACATCCTATATATAAACACCACTAAAATAAATCAGTTTCTGTTGTTTCGCAAAAGCATCTAGAAAAATCCGCCAACAGATCGAAATTTTCCGCCTTGGGTAAGCAATCAGGGAATATAGCCGGCTTTTTAATATCTCTTTTCTGGCGGTCTTAAGAAATCACAGTGGCTACTGGTGTCCTCGAGCTACCTAATAGGATCCCCGGTTATCCACAATCTGTGGATAGCAGGTCTCTGCCAATTCTACCTATGCTGAGTAACGGGTACTGGCTGCACCTTTTTACAATCGAAGCTATTGGCACCTTAACTTTGCTATAATTTTTATACGATCACAAAGTGAATTACTAAAATTGCGACCCGATTTTCCCGTGATCTGAGGTCAAATTTCTCTTTACATTCGACAGACGCAGTGATTGTGTTTACCTGTAGTTAAAACCAAGGGAACAAACAAGTCTTCAACTTCATCATTAAAATTTCCCATTTCTTTTTTATATTGATTACGAGTATCTTTATAATTTATAATTCCGAGACTTGAAAGAAATACTCTCCGGATTTTGAGATTACGAATATCACTAACAATGGACAAATAGTATGGACATACTTAGGTTTGACTTACATCGAAAATAAGAATTTTGAAGCGGTGGCTGCAGGAGTCTTATTCCTGTTGCAAATGACAATGAGTGAGTACTTATACACATAAAAATTGCACATTCTGCAAATTTTTCCAAAAAATTTGTTTCTACTAGGGAGTAAATAACCATACGCTACGTTATAAATAAGTTATGGATCGTATTTCTCTAAATCAGGGATTCCCACCGATTTTTGCTTCACAGACCCCGTAAGAAAAAAATATTTTTTACGAGGACACCCAAACATAATTTAATTACAAAAAGTATGAAAAATATTTTTCAAAACAAACACAACAAGTACTTTCGCGTAGTCACATAGCAAAACTCAAGTTTGTAGATAAATCTAGCGTAATATCATCGCATCGCTTAAAGCGTGTACTATGACTTTAGCTTAAAGCGAGGGTAAAGATATCCGATAATAAAAAGAAATTTTATGTCCTAATTTTTAACAAGTTAAATGTAAAAACAAGGTGTTTGTTTTACTTATAATACCACTTGTTTTTACGAGTGTCATCTGGGCTTAAAAACAAGTATCGCAGTTGTTTTTATTGTTCATTTTTTGTATCATTCCAGCACATATCGCACATACGAATATAATACAGAGTGAGTGTGTTTGTAGTATCTTTTTAACGCTTTTTTCAATTAAAATTCAACATAAAACTGAAAGCACTGGATACTTTCAGTGTTCAACAAACATTATCCCATAAAAATAACAATCAAATACATCCAAACACACATGCGGGTGAGCACGATGAATATAAAGGAAAATAAAAGTTATATTATTGAACAAATTTTGTGTATAATTGGCAATATAAAGACAACAATAATAAATGTGAAAAGTTATAAATATTAAATATATTTTGAAGAGGTGAGGGTGAAAAAATAAATATAAATTAGTCCTTCGAACCCATTTATCAACCATATTTTATTTAAAAGAATTGAAGGATGTGTTTGATACAAATTTCATAGCATACTTTGTAACTACGAATTGAGGCATGTAGACAAGACAGCTGACCCAGATGTAGCATTTTTAGAGCTCTTTTTAAGGCATTTGAAGTTCTAGGACCCAAAAGAAAATATTCCAAAGGTGTTTACTTGTTTGATTGGACTATTTCAAAATTTAGTATCATAAATGTCCCCTTTTTAGTAAATTGTATTCAATTGGGATCTAAATATGTGTTATGGCCCCATGCAGTACTTAACGACAATTAACAACATTTTCCAAACTCAATTTTATCGCATAACATAATATCGGGATATAACAGTGCGTAACCTCCTAATTTGTGTTCGGTCTTAAGTTGTTACCCCAGCTGAATATTGAAAGGTCGTGGAGCGACATTTTTAGGTATAATTTTTAATATGTTAGATGCATATAGCTCCGATAAGTGCGCGTGGTGTTGAACTGATTCATTAAGGTCCTTTTCAATCATTATAGACTTCCATTTTCAGGGGCAGGAAAACGATCCATAGTTTGCGGGAAATAAATGCAAAGAAAGAAAAATAAATGGTCGTATCTAGGGATTCCAACCCCGAAATCCCGATCCCGAAAAATGAAATCCCCATCCCGAAAAATCCCGGGATTTCCGGGATTAAACGAATCGGGATTTAAATTTTTTAATCCCGGGATTTTCGGGATTAAGTCAATCCCGAAATTGTTTACTAAATTTTTTGTTTTACCTTTGTTAATAAAAACCAATTCATCATGACTTTTTCCCAATGAGAAGATTGTCACTGTGGGAACACAATATTGATCTTTTATATATATTTGTTTCGCCCTGTTAAAACTATCATTGAAAACGAAAGCTCAAAAATTAAACTTTGTTATTCTTGAGCGCGTCTAAAAATTATACAAAAATCTAATGTGAGAAAAAAGTGCTGAAAAGATAGAACATAAATTTAAGAAACAATGTCTTTTGAAATGCGCAAAATGAAAAGCAAAAAAGTTCCGTGTGGTTTTAATTTCTAATTAATTCTTCTGGTGCACCAAATGCAAACTGCAATAAAATTTTAAAAACTAATGGCGGTTCAACTAAGGGTTTGAACCGAAAAGTAAGTCATCAAAAAATTTTACAAGCAAGATGTTAAATTTCCGTTTTGTTTCAGGTCCACAACATACAATTGGAGAAAAATAAAAACGACGAGCCAATGCCAAAAATTGCCCAAATAACAAACTTTGCAATTTTATCGGAGGACTCAATTGGTTCATGTATTGCCCGAATGACTGCCCTTGACGGCCTTCCATTTTCAGTTTTCATAACGTATACAGAACTTTTAAAATGTGTTTTTTTAAACCATAATATTTTTTTTGTTTTGCTTTTTACTATGAATAAAATAATAATTTCATTATTTTTTATGCATACCTATTATTTAAAAAAAATCCCGAATCCCGAAAAAGTTCCGATATCCCGAAAAATCCCGGGATCCCGAAAAATCCCGGATCCCGGGATTTAATTTTTTTAAATCCCGGAATTCGCGAAAACGAGTCCCGATTGGCATCCCTAGTCGTATCACACGTTGATATTGTCTAATTATGTGAATGTTTAACCGATATAAGAACTCAAGTTAGCGGCATCAGTGTTTGCTATAACATAGAGTACAAAATCCTTGCACCCGGCCGAAAGCGGGCTATGCCGAGAAGCTCTAGTTAGCGAATCCGGTGTTTAATACACAGAAAGAAAAACACTCGGGATAAATTAAGCTTTTTATACTTACTTTAATTACGAGTCGTACACAAAAATTCAAATACGAATAACACTAAAACGTACTCAAAACAATCCTAAATGGGATAACTTTCGAAAATCAATCCCGGAATTTCATAAGTACAGAAGTCTTGTTTGTATGTATGTAGAAGGAAGGCCATAAGCACCACAAACCAGAGGATCTGGACTCATCCCTCAGAGAATTCTAGGGTACATTGTGAATAAGTGGCTTTTACTCACTCTGTTAAAGATCCCAATGATAGAAAACGATGGAGAAACTTATTGTCCACAATACCTAATCATTTTTGTTCGCCCACGTTGACTCCTTTTCCAGAAATCTGGACTCATCCCCCAGAGAATTCTAAAGGGTAAATTGTCAATAAGTCGCTTCAACTCACTCTGTTAAAAATCCTAATTATAGCAAACGATGGAGAAACTTATTGTCCACAAATCCTTATCATTTTTTTTCGCCCACGTTGACTCCTTTTCCAGAAATCTGGACTCATCCCCCAGAGAATTCTAAAGGGTAAATTGTCAATAAGTCGCTTCAACTCACTCTGTTAAAAATCCTACTTATAGCAAACGATGGAGAAACTTATTGTCCACAATACCTAATCATTTTTGTTCGCCCACGCTGACTCCTTTTCCAGCAATCTGCACTCAACCCCCAGAGAATTCTAAAGGGTAAATTGTCAATAAGTCGCTTCAACTCACTCTGTTAAAAATCCTACTTATAGCAAACGATGGAGAAACTTATTGTCCACAAATCCTTATCATTTTTGTTCGCCCACGTTGACTCCTTTTCCAGAAATCTGGATTTATCCCTCATAAAAGCGTTAACATAAGTTCTGCTCACATAAAAAAATGTGTCTAGGGTTATACATTTTAAGATTTAACTTCACACATATGGAAACAAGCCAGTAGCTCGTTTCTGTATTTCTCGCATCGCAAATTTTCTCACATTAAGTGTGAAACAAAAAATTTCATCGTTTCTCGATTTGTGAGAAAAAAGTGTTTCTGTATTTAAATGCGAGAACAGACAACACAGATTCTGTTTTAACTGGAATACTTCCAGTAATTAAGTGTCAAATGCAAGCGAAACGTCAACGAAAGAAATATATATAATAAAAATAAGATTTAAAGATTTATCGACATTTTGACGATTTTTTTTGTTCCAAAATTGGCAAAGTGAAAATTTGCTGATTTTTTTCTAGTGACGATACAGTCTTTGAAATAAAACAATTTTAAATAGTTTTATATGTTTGTGTATTAGGCACCACAGAAAACCGATATCTTTAAAAACAAGGCAGATTAAAAAATGTATCGGCAAAAGCAAAATTTCGAACGGAAACTGTTTAATTTTTATTTGCTTGGACTATTTAATACATTTGTTTGTGTGATCAAAAGATTAAACTATTACCCCATTTTTCAGTCAATGCACTTTAGGAAATTTTTGCCTTTTACTTTGTCCAAAAGTGTTTATTTTATTTCAATATGATATTTTGTCACTCCTTTGTGTGATTTCTGCAGGGAAAAAAAAACAATCTGAAATTTTAAACTCTTATCGGATTAAGAAAAATAAAATAAATAATTTTATTTAAATAGACCTCAAGCTTATGTATGTATAAAATATGTATTTTACACATGAACTTAATTTTTTTTTTTTTTTTTGATTATGTGTTTACATGATAACAATTTGTGATTATATGATAAAAATCGAACAAAATTCGTCAAAATTAATTTTAAATTGTCCGAAAAAATAGACGATTTTTTTATTTTTTCTTAGGATATCGACGTTTTTTTCACAAATTTATCTGGCAGCCCTGCATAAAACAAACACAATGAAAGGCTAAAAAAAATTTAATAACAAAATATAACAATTGTGTTTTATATACTTATTTTCATCATTTAAATTCTTTCTTTTAAAATAAAATAAAATAATACACATTCTTGTGTACATACATACATAATTTGGGCTCCATTTTTTTAAATTTTTTTTTCTAGCATCAATTTCAAATATGACTTATTTTGACAGTTCTTGTGAGAAACTTTTTGCAAAATATTGTTACAGAAACACTTGTTCTCACATCCTTCCAATAATTGCTGAAAAATTATTTAAATGACAGATAATTCTCGCAAAGTAAAAGTACAGAAACACTTATGTGAGAAAAACCATTTTTTGTTTCATATTGCACTGTTTTTGTCATAATACACTCGTTTCATGCGGGAAATTTTACGATGCGAGAAATACAGAAACGGGCTACAGATTTGCAAACAAAAGTAGTGTTTATTCTTTAAAGGGTTTTATAATAACAATAAGATTTTAATGTGTATATTTAAAAAAAATATATAAACTTTCGTACAAACTTGCTTCATACGTTTTTCATATCTTTAATTAAACCGCTTGTGTGGTTTATTTGGCCCTTAACAAACAAAACAATGTTGTAAATAAAATTCATTTTTGAAACATTGAGAAAATAGATGGGGAAATTTTCTGAACGGTTTAGACGAGAAAGATCCACAAAAATGGTACGAATGGCACGATTGTACCACATTTTACAAAACTGGCATGAAGTCCCCTTCAGTGATGCCATTAGGATACGTATCTTATGATGACTCATGAATCTGTACGCAAAATGTATAGAAATAAAATATTTAACTTTCCGTACCTGACAAAGTTTTTTAAAGTTATCATTTTATTATGAATAGTAGAAAAAAGGTTACATCTAAATAAGCTTCGTGCAGATTCGTGGTCAGATCTTACAATATTGGCACCATTGCCAGAAAAATATTTCTATTGACAACGCCTGCTTACAATATTGTATGATCTGCCCACCGTCTGTACGAAGCTATACAAAAACAAAGTTATATATACCCTTTTACCTTCGGTGAAGGGTATAATAACATGTATTTTGATGTTACGTTTTCTATGTTCTTCTGTCGTCTGCTTATTCTTGTGTTTGTGTGTTAAGATGAAATTTTAGAAGAAAAATGAATGTAAACTTTTTGATAAAATCGCTTTAGTATTAAAGGCTTAACTCGTATATTAATTTTTACAAACATTAAATTATTTTGATAACATCCAAAGATAGTTACATATAATTAATTTTAAAGTTTGCTTACTGAATGTTTAAAAATTACGTACCTAATATTAATGACTTAAATTAATTTAAAAATGAATTTATATGATATCATTTTCTTTTTAATTCATTTTTAATTCATTAAATATGAAATAAAAATGTTATGTTAATAAATGTTAAACGTTAAAAATGGATTTTCAAATTTTTTTCAATATGTATCTTTTTGGGAAAAAGTGTATCTTTTTGGGAAAAAGTTTATCTTTATGGAAACTAAAATGTATCTCTCTCGAAATTTTACTGGCAACACTGGTCCCCTTGCTCTTAACCAAATTTCGTTTCTCCAATTAAAAAAAAACAATATTTTCAAGTCTCGCCAGTAATAGATTTTGTATGTATCGCTTATTTCTTTTAATAATTTCCTCATTTTTATGTATTTCTTTTATATTTGATGTAATTCTTAACACTTCAATAATAAAGCTCTAAAAAATATAACAATTTAATAACAATATTATTTATTTAACAACTGACAGCCATAATAATTTGATGACAAATTTTGAATTACTGTCAGTCAGTTGTTAGCGCTCTTGCTCTCTTTTTCTCTCCTTCATTCAATGGTATCAATCTTTAATAAACAAAATTATCAAAATAAAAAAAGACATTATTTTCTGTGTTGCATGTTGAAAGAAAATTACATTATGATTATGCTTTTTTGTTTTTGTTGTCTTTGGTGCTGCTCTTGCACGATGATGTGTATTATTTCGATAACTTTTAACATGCACATGAAACGTTAAGAAAAATATATACAAACAAACAAAAATAAACTGACATTTAGCGCGATGTTTAGTAAAAAAAAAAAAAAAAAAAAAAAAAAAAAATAAGTTGAAGTAAGAAGTTTCGTATTTTGCTGTTTTTAAATAAGAAAAAATCATTTTTCATTTATCTAATGACAGGGAGGAAGAGCAGGAAACACATTAAAAACTTTAAACAAATTGACATTATTGGCAAAGTGAAAAGTTTAGTAGTAGTAAAACCCATAAATGAGGCATAAAAAAATATTGATTCACGTCATAAGCCAATACAGAGTGAATGGAGGAGGGAGTTGTTGAAATTGTAATATTTTATAAACAATTTTTAAAAGTTTCCAGCAAAAGTTTTAAGCTATTACTTACGCCGTTAAGCAGATATTTAAAGAATAAATTATAAAATGTTTTCGATTAATCGGTTTTTTAAATTGGTTATATAAGTTCGATAAATCTTTTTAAAAAAACATTTGAATTATTGGCTAAAAAAGGTTGCGCTAAAATTTTTTCGGATATATTTTTTATTCGAATACTTGATTAATTGAAAATAATACGGTTTTTGAAAATAATAAACTTTTAATGGATTATTAAATATTGGTAATAGTAAAAGGTAATTTGGCAGTAATAATTTAACTTTTATTCGAATATTTTTTATTCGAATAATTGATTAATTGAAAATAATTCAGTTATTTAACTGTTAATAGATTTTGAAATATTGGTAGTAGTAAACGGCAATTTGGCAGTAATAATTAAACTTTTATTCGAATATTCGATTGTTCGAAAAATCGATTAAATAAAAAAATTTAGTTTTTTTTTATCGATTCCAAAAAAATTATTTAACGTTTTGATGTAATAAATATTCAAGCGCAAGGTAAATTATATAAAAAATGATTTATTTTTTATCCAATATCGAAGAAAATAAAACTAATAATTTAACGTTTTGGTTTAAAAAAATGTGAAATTTTAATAAGAATTCTCTTATTTGGCGATTAATCGGTTATTTAAGATTGTTTCCAAGTGGAGGAACGTTCTAAAAAACATTTTAGGTAAGCAAAAAAAAAACTTTTTTTTAACTTAAAGTGTATCGCTAATTTACCTATTAATTGATTAAATTTGCTTTTAAGAACAGAAAATTGTGTGCTAAAATTTCAATTTTTCATAAATACTCGTTTAATTAGATAACCGGTTAATTTATCCCTTTAGTCATGGCTTGAGAACAATTTATTTACTAGTGACATACAAAAAGCTATTCACTAGGAATAAAAATTACTTGAAAATTCGATTAATCGATTAATTAAAAGTCAGCAATTTAAATATCAAAATCGGTTTAATTTAATGTCCTTGAAATTTTTTTATCCATTGCAAGAAGAATCAGAAAAGTAAGACCAAAATCTAAATTTGATTATTCGGTGTTTGTATAATTGAATAAGTTATGTAACTAAATATTTTATATATATTTTTTTAATTGTGATACAGACATTTTTGTATTCAATCATTCATTAAAAAATATATTCGATTATTAAGCTAAATGTTATAGAAAATTTGATTTATAAGCCGGAATTATTTATTTTTGATAACATTTTTTGGTTCAAATGTATAAATTTTTCTAATCAAACATTCTTTTTCCCAAAAGGCTTCGATTAATCGGTTACTCCATTGTGACATATTCCTTCAGTATTACATTTTTTATTCAATTATCCAATTTACTGTGAAATTCGAATTTTTTTTTTTTTTGTGATAATAAGAATTAAAATATTTTCAGAAACCGATATATTTTGTATCGATACATTTGGTTATAAAATTATTCGATTAGTCGTAAGCAAGTTGCATTGACGTTTTTTTTTCAACTTAATTTAATTATTTCGATTAGTCAAATTTTCGAACAAAAGATTAATCGAGATTAGGGAAAATAGCGGTTTCATCATTTTTTAAAAGAAAATTGGCGAAAGGAAAACTATTTCAAAGGCTTTCGACAAACTATTTCCTTTTACGTTTTGCAAGAATTTTTTAACTATAAAAGTTTATTTTTAATTTCTATTTATTTAAGCTTATGGTCTATTTTTTATTTTATAAAAAAGTTAATCTTTATTTTAATTTCGAATTTTCGTAACTCCGCTGTGTTACGTCTTCAGGATTAGAAATTTTTTAAAAACAATTAATTACATGAAAAACAAATTAACAAAATTTTTTAAAATAAAAAATTTACAACATTTGAAAAAAAATTTATGCTAACAAAATATTTAAACATAATCTCTTACAGTTTAAAATTTTTTTTCTAAAAAATTAATAATTTACAATAATATATACAAAATTTTGTAATACAAAAATTTTACTTTTAATCGAATATAAATTAAAGCACCCAGCATTTATTCGATTAATTATTCGGTTCTTTTTGCATAAATTATTTTTTAACATATTAAATATTAAACTAAATAATAAATTATTATTAATTCATTTATTAATGATGTGCCAAATTCCAATTTTTATTTTTGATAAATACACTGAAATTCATTGTTGAGGAAAAGTTAGTTTCTATGGGCATTTCACTGGTTGCTTAGGCCAGCTTGTCAGGAAATCTCTTCCAAAGACTTTAGAAAAGTTAAACATATTATAAAAATAAGACCATTAAGTGAATCAGAACTTTAGACACTCAGGTCTTACTTCTAACAATTACAAAGCTTCAACAAAGCCACAACAATAAACAGTAAATTTATATTTTCTTACATTCCCCTAGAATTGGGTGGTGTTTTTTCAACTCGAATTGTATTTGTAAAAGGATAAAAAGAAATTAACAAATTAAAAAAAAAATTGCCATTTCAGTTTTTTATTTGCCGGGCACATGCAAATTTATTATCAAAAGTTATTTCCGGGAATACAAAATTTATTATTAATTAATTTATTAATGACGTGCTAAATTCCCATTTTTATTTTGGATAAAAACTCTGAAATTTGATTAAGATAAATAGCGACCGATTCACTATTACCTTTCAAGTACATGTAAGTATTCGAAAAATGATTCGATTTTTTGCATAAATTATTTTCAAACATATTAAATATTAAACTAAATAGTTAAGTAACTGATTAAGATAAAAAGTGACAGAGTACGTGTGCGATTTACTATTCGGTTACTTTTTAAGTATTGAAAAAATCATATTACATATTAAAGCTATGTTTACATTTGTCCTTTAAGTTGTGCTAAAAAAGGTCAACGAGAAAAAGAAAGACAACAACATGAAAAACAAAAAATGTACTTTGGATTTCAAGAAGAATTCTTGACAAAAAGTACGAACAACAGAAGTTAGGATGAACATGTAAATCAATTAAATAAATAATCATTCATTCAAAGCAAATTTGGATCTACCAAGGTAAAATACCATTTGGTTTAAAGATTGATGTTTGACTATTGACGTCATCCGTCTTAAATAGCGGTGTGAGTAAAAACGGTAAGACCCCCCGAAGAGATTGTGTGGTCACAATCGAAACTAGTATGGGCAACATGTCCGTGAAAGCCTGGGTTCAAATCTCAGCTCAGTCAAGAATGAAAAATTATCAATAAATTGTAATTAATTTTATGATGAAAATTAAATTCAACGAACTTAAACCTAATTAAAATATCGAAATTTGGTTTAAAACCCATTAACAGTTCAATAAAATAACCACAATAATAATTATTTTAAATTATCTATTAAACTTTTTTATTTTTTAAAAAATATTTCAAAATCTTTTCTTTTCTATATATTTATTTAGAGAAATCTTGCGTATAAATATTGAATTCAATCAGCAAAATCTATTGTAGCGTTAAATTATAGATATAATCAAAATAAACTGTCATTTATTTATACTGAGTTTAATAAACAATTCAATTTTCAAAAAATAAAAAATGTACCTGTCATTTCAAAAAAGAAATTAATGTTTCTCTTTAGTTTTTTTCGTTACGAAGACTGACAAACCCATAGATATTGTGTGTCTAAAAAAATCCAAACATTATTTTTTTCTTTTAATAATTTATTTATGAAAAATTTCCACATTCTCTTTTCATAAACAGGCACTACAACAACCACATCGTTTTTAGAATTTGGTTATAGACTGAAGTAGAAAAAAATGGTTTTCTTTTTATGATTATTACTTACAACGCCGATGATGATAATAATGATGATCAATCGACCGCTAAAGGAGAGTGTGCTTTGTCTTCGTATGAGAGCAAACAAGTGGAAAATTTTTAAGGCTTCCTATACACTTGCAATATTATTGTATATCTTATTCGCCTTATTATTTCCATTTTGCCCTATATTATGCAATAAGTGGCACAATTGTTTCAATTCAAATGTGGCGCAACTGTCATTTAATAAAAAGGTAAACATAACCTACAAGCAAAACAAATGTATACATTCAGTCCTTCTGGCCTTAAGAAATCTTTCTTTATATTTAAAGAGAAGACTGTCATATTGTTGATTCTTTTTTCCCCGATTGGAATAATCTTTTCACTTTGTATTCCACAATGCTGGCAGAGTTTCATACAGTTCAATACACTCTAAAAAAAAGTTCTTTCTTCCACTTTTTTTATTTTTTCACTATAAAAACAAAATATTGTTTTATATTAAAATCTTTCTATAATTCTAATTAAAGTATAACTTTATAGAATTATTGTAATAAATAAATTTTAACTAAAATAAATACATAGAAACTGGGAATTATTTCTTTTTCATAAGCTACTTCATTATATATAACATTTTTTATTTTTCGAATTTATTCTATGATAAGATACAAGATAATAATAGTCTGGTAGTGTTTAAAAGTCATTCCTAAAAATTTAGGGAATAGAACTACATATTACAAAAAGCTTTATAAAATACATAACTGAAATTAAGCTAATAGAATAAATTCGAAAAATAAAAAATGTTAAAATAAATACATTCACAACACAAAAAAATTTATTTAACCAAACACAGTTTATGTTATATAACATATGTTTTTACGGGAAAACAACCCCAAAACACGGAGGTTTGATTTTAAATTCAAAATGATTTGAAATTAAACCTTTTCGCAAACGATAAACGTTTGATATAGGGATGGGCAATAAATATCGGTATTTAAAAATATTATAATCGATATATAACGCCGATATTAAAAACACCGATATATCGATATTTATCTACGACTACCGAATTTGATATTTTTAAGACTCTTTATAATAAAATTCAACATTTGAACAGTTGCTAACTGCTTACAATACTGTTGTTTTTTAAGAATTGCATCCATCATATGTTTTTAACTAAAAATAAGAAAATAAAGGCGCTTTTCCATTGTACTTTTTCATAGATATCACAGTTCAGTTTTGTTTTTTAGGAGATGACAACAAAAAAGTAAGCGCGGAAAAAATATTCTGGAAAGGGTTCCCAGAATTATGCAAAGAATCGCCTTAATTATGGCGTATTAGCAGCAATAGACTCATGAAAGTTGGAATGCTAATAATAAAAAAATATTTTGTTTTTATTTTTTATTTGAGCATGTTATTATATATTAAAAATAAAATATTGCACAGTTTACTTGTATAGTATGTGTCACAAGTCTCGTTTACCGGCAGTATATTATCCGGTATTATCCCAATTAATTTTTTTTTAGATTTCATATGGCGAATAAATAAAAACTTTTTTGTATTCTTTATTTTTTTTAAATTTTTTTTTATTGTAGAATTAACTGCCGGTCCCTCGATTTCAAACGAAAACTTCGTTCGCAAAACTTACCTTAAAAATTTTAACATTGTTTTTTTTTTTTTTTTTGTTTTAAATAAAAGTTATGCGAGTGAAAGTTTCGTTCGAAATCGAGGGACAGTCAGTAAATTTTAAATTAAAAGAAATAATAAAAAGTTAGAATGGAATTACATGTAAAATGTTTGTACATATGTAAATATGTATTTACATAGGAATGTAGGTATATTAAGTTTTTAAATTTGGTAAGAATTTCGTTCGATACATCGATATTTTTCATTAATATATATCGATACTTTTAAATAATATCGATATATTTTTCAATTTGCCCATCCCTAGTTTGATAATGATTTGAAAATCTTAGCATTCTCAACAAAAAGAGGAAATTACATATTTTCAAATTGAGAAATATAATTATTTTCAACTTGCTTTCAAACGTTATTCTCAAATGTGGATTATAATACAATGTGAAACATACATATATGAAAAATATCTTTTTTTTAATTTAAATTCATTATTTATTTAAATAACCTGTGAGCTAAAGGCATCATAGCTAAAAGAAGAAATAGTGTTCGTAACGTACTCAAATTCTCGGAAAGACGAAATACTTGACTCCTTTTCGCGTTGTTGATTGTCATGGCATAGCACCGCGATCATACAACTAATATTTTCTTCACTTTCCCGTTTTATCTATATTGGCATTCTAATACGTGTGATTAATTTTTTATTCACAATTAAAAACTGTTTTTCACAAGATATTAAGGTTTTCTAAAGCTGCATTTACCTCGCATAATATGTAATTTTTTATTTGTAAAACACATTGAACTTTAATCGCCATATTTATTGTTTACATCAATTTTGCGCTTCAGTGCTGCCAAGTTAATTTTTGATTTGAGAATAACCTTTGATAACAATTTGATATCAAATTGATAAAATTTGAATTCAAACGTTAAAAACAAGCAATTGAAAAAGGTTTGAGAATTATGTTTGATGTCAAATGATAAAGCCATTTCATATCAAACGTTTGCCTTCGTGATTGTTGGGACATTGAACAATATTGCCAACACATTTCACAGTACATTGCACTTCTTTTAATTGTGCAATAAAAATCAAAAGTCTTGGCGATATAATTGTACAATACGAAAAATTTAACAATTAAATTGGGAGTAGAGCGGAGAGTTAAGCTATTTTTACATGCAGTCAGTATTTACAACGTCTACATTTCATAAATTTCAAAAAATTATTAATGAATAACCAATTATTCGAATAACCGATTAATCGGTTAACGATCCGGTTATTCAAACCAAGGTTTTTATTAGAAATTGGACTTAACCATACGACAATTGACTTAAATTATTCGAATAAAACAATCGAATAAAAAACAAGTCTAATTCTATAATTCTTATTTGTAATCAATTAATCATGATGGGAATCAGGGAACAATCTTTTTTTAAAAGCACTGAATGTAACAGAGCGCAATTTTATTAATCGAATACATAGTTATTCGATTAAAAATTTATTCAAAATTAGAGTATTAGTGATTACGTTTACCTTGAAATCAAATATTGAATGGTCGTTAACTTGAAAAGTTTTAACTAGTTAAGAGCAATCGCCTATTTAATTGTTTATATTTTTATTCGATTATTTATATGAAATAATTCCTGAAAAAAGTCGGTTATTTTAAGTACTACAAACAACTTATATTAATTTAGTTTAAAAAAATTAAGAATAAAAATATTTTTCGACTCTTGAGCAAATCTTGCGGCAAATTATAGCATTCGATATCAATAGATATTACAATACAATTTAAATATAAATTCCAATCGATATTAAATGCCGTTACTTGTCCACTTACTAGGGACTGTTTGAAAATTTTAGGAAGATTAAAAAACTTTTGATATTTTGATCAACAATTTTTTTTGTAATACCTTTTTTTTTAGTTTAAAACTTAAAACATTTGCAAAATATTATTGATTATTTTGCCAAAGGATCAAGATTTATGTTCTTAAAATAAATAAATTTGCTTTTGAACGATAACAATTATTACTAATCAGTTATTTTAAATAATTTTCGCATACATTTCTCTACAGATATTCATTCAAATATCGATTAACATATTCGAGAATTTTAACAAGCCGAATTGGCTATTATTTGAAAAAAGTTTGTGAAATAATACGATAATCGTTTTTTTTCTGTTTTGAACAAGAGTTCTCAATTCATTTATAGAACAGTAGCTCGTTTCTGTATTTCTCGCATCGCAAAATTTCTCACATTAAGTGTGAAACAAAAAATTCCATCGTTTCTCGATTTGTGAGAAAAAAGTGTTTCTGTATTTAAATGCGAGAACAGACAACACAGATTCTGTTTTAACTGGAATACTTCCAGTAATTAAGTGTCAAATGCCAGCGAAACGTCAATGAAAGAAATATATAAAATAAAAATTAGGCTGAAAGATTTAAGGATTTATCGACATTTTGACGATTTTTTTTGTTCCAAAATTGGCAAAGTGACAATTTGCTGATTTTTTTCTAGTGACGATTCAGTCTTCGAAATAAAACAATTTTAAATAGTTTCAGTTTTAATAGTTTCAATTTTAAATAGTGTATTAGGCACCACAGAAAACCGATATCTTTAAAAACAAGGCAGATTAAAAAATGTATGGGCAAAAGCAAAATTTCGAACGAAAACTGTTTAATTTTTATTTGCTTGGATTATTTAATACATTTGTTTATGTGATCAAAAGATTAAACTAATACCCCATTTTTCAGTCAATGCACTTTAAGAAATGTTTGCCTTTTATTTTGTCCAAAAGTGTTTATTTTATTTCAATATGATATTTTGTCACTCCTTTGTGTGATTTCTGCAGGGAAAAATAACAATCTGAAATTTAAAACTGTTATCGGATTAAGGAAAAATAAAATAAATAATTTTATTTAAATAGACCTCAAGCTTATGTATGTATAAAATATGTATTTTACCCATGAACTTTATGTTTTTTTTTTTTTGATTATGGGTTTACATGATAAAAATTTGTGATTATGTGATAAAAATCGAACAAAATTAATTTTAAATTGTCCCAACAAAATAGACGATTTTTTTATTTTTCTTAGGATACTAACGTTTTTTTCACAAATTTATCTGGCAGCCCTACATAAAACAAACACAATGAAAGGCTAAAAAAATTAAAATAACAAAATATAACAGTTGTGTTTTATATACTTATTTTTATATTTTAAATTCTTGCTTTTCAAATAAAAAAAAATAATACACATTCTTGTGTACATACATACATATTTTGGGCTCCATTTTTTAAAATTTTTTTTTTCTCGCATCAATTTCAAATATGACTTATTTTGACAGTTCTTGTGAGAAACTTTTTGCAAGATATTGTTACAGAAACACTTTTTCTCACATCCTTCCAATAATTGCTGGAAAATTATTTAAATGACAGATAATTCTCGCAAAGTAAAAATACAGAAACACTTATGTGAGATAAACCATTTTTTGTTTCATATTGCACAGTTTTTGTCATAATTCACTTGTTTCATGCGGGAAATTTTACGATGCGAGAAATACAGAAACGGGCTACAGATCTCTTGATCGTTTATATTATACGACACATTTATTAATATATCGATTAATCGTCCATAACTTCGATTATTTATTGCTGATATTGGTTTGTAATACGATTATAAGAATTAAGGAAAATACGGTTAAAATAAATAGCGAATGATCCTGACTAATTTAATCAGAGATAATTCGTTTATTCGAATAAACAATTAGTTATTGGCAAAAACGAGAAATAATGAGTAGTAATTGATGTAGTATAATATATAAGAAATATTATTCTTAAATATTACAACGAGTTCAAGGTCATGCATGTAATTGAATAACAAAGTTGAAGAATCGGTACGACGGAAAACCGATTAATCGTATAATCAGTTTGAAGAATAACCTATTAATTGGCTTATTTACGCTTTTTATATAATATTCTTACTTTAATAAGAAAAAAAAATTAGTTCCGAATTCTTTGTTGTCGGTTAAATGAATAAACGAGCCGAATAATCGGTTGGACGGATAACCAATTTATCGTATAGTCGGTTGGAACAATAGCCGATTAACCTCCTATATTTCACTTTTTATCAAATATTTTTACTTTAAAAAAATTAAGTTCTGATTTCTCTATTATCGGTTAATTTAATAACCGAGGCGAAAAATCGGTTCGATGGATAACCGATTATAAAATAATCCGTTTCAAGTTTAATCGATTAATCGGCGAAATTAAATTTTTTATCCAATATTCTTACTACAACTAAAATAAAGTTCCGACCGATGCGGTTTTTCATTTATTTCCACTTATAAATCGTTTGTCGTAGAGTACCTTCCCTTAGAATCTAAAACATAATAGAAAATTCTCCACAAGTATGAATACATGTTAATAAATAAATGTTAATGCCACTATGATTGAAAATGAAAAAAAGCTTTATTACATACGAGTACATTTACAAAAAGTTTATGATGAAATACGCAGAAAAATTAGCAGAAACAGACATAAAAATAAACAATATTTTCTAATATAAAATTCTAGTCACGCGTAAAATAAAACGTAATATTTTGGAAGCAGAAAAAGCTGACAGAATACAAAAAAAAAAAAAATCAACTGAAGTTGAATAAGAAGCGAATAATCAACCATTTTATTTCGAATTCAAGCGAAAGTCTTACGGACGCATAAACAGTAGAGTGTAAATTTAAAACTATTAAAGACATTTTAAATAATAGAGGAATAATACAGTGATTTTTATAGAAATCCACTATTTGTTTATTGTCTTTAGTGCCATTCTAATGCTCAGTACTGAATTTTCTTCTTTTTAAAAACTTTCAGACCCGTTTATAACCAACGAGTTTTTGTTTTAAAGAACATTAAAGCCAATATAACTAAATTATATTCGAAATTTTTAAAGCTTGTTGTTAACACTATTTCGTTTAATGTCTAAGTGAGATTAACTGCCTGTGTTTAGAAAAGGAAAATAATATTTCGTGTGAGAAATTAAATTGAAAGCTACGACATAATACAACTATTTTTTTGTTTTCAATATACTTTCTCACAGGAAATTCCGATTTCATTTTCTAATAGCAGGCAGTAAATAAAAAATTTCACCTATGAGTTATCGAGGACACAAGCCTTTTGTTAAAGTTAATCCAACTGTTTTAAATCCCGCATTTTTAACTTTTAAAATCTGTAATCTGAATGGCGTTTTAATGAAATCTTTAAGACAATCAATGTTTCTCTCAATTTAACCACTCTAAGGTTAAAGGCACTTTTTCTATTCTAACCAAAAAAAAAAAAAAAAAAAAAAAAAACGAAGAAAAACAACAGTAATAAAAATTGGTATTAGTATCGCAATCATGTGTAGCAAATAGAAGTAACTCAATAACTAATAATCTAATAAAATCAACAGCAACAACAGTACATGTACTCTTTGGATACCAACTTGGAATACAAATGTTTTCTTTTTTTATCCTGCGAGGGAAGAAGCCATTTTACACACATACAAAGGTGTAATTAGGGGCTTACAAAATACCAGCAGTAGTAAATAGAAAAAACATTAAAAATTATTGATTAAACTCAAGAGAATGAATAAATGAATAAATAGAAACTATGGGTTAAATAAAAATAAATAATGGAAAAATTAGGGTGGGGAAAAAGAACACTTAAAAGAAAATGTTTTTACAAAACATATTTCCCTTAAATTGATGAATATTTTATGGGAAATTGTCTACTTAGAGTACAGTAAAACTTTGATATTCGAAATTCGTTCGTTATAACAAAAAAACTCAATATAACGAATTTGTTCCTAAGTCGTCTGAAAAAAGCTCTTTATTGTCAAGTTGATCCATAGTTAAAAATGATCCATAGTTAAACTGAAGAAATTCTAAACTATAAAGCCTCTATATAGCGAAGTATTAATTAAAATGCCTTTATTAGAGTATTCATTCATTTACGATATTTTCTATATATAGAAAATTTACGATATTTTCTATATATAGAAAATTTACGGTATTTTCTATATATAGAAAATTTACGATATTTTCTATATCGAAAATTCTTTACGATATTTTCGATATCAAAAATTCTTTACGATATTTTTTCTATACATGATAAATTTACGATATTCTCAATTAAGAAAATTTCTTAAGTTAATTTTAACATAAAAATATTTTCTTTATAGATAATTTCTTACTATATTTTATACATTGATAATTTCTTACGATATTTTCTTAGTAGAAAATTTGTAAAGATACATATTTTATATATAGAACATTTTTTACGATATTTTTTATAGACAATTTCTAGCCATATATTTTTTTATAGAAAATTTTAACAACAATTTCATTATACAGAGATTTTTCACGATACTTTTTTTATAAAACATGTCTTACGATATTTTATAAATAGAAATTTTCTAAATTATATAGAGATAACCGTTTCCGTATAGATATGTTTATCTTTATATAGAAAATTTCTTATTATGTTTTCCTAAAGAATATCTCTTTCATTATCTTCAATAAATAAATAGAAAATTGTGTACGATATTTTGATACACAATTTTTTTGTTGATATTTGTATAGAAAACTTATTACATATTAGCATTTGTTAATTGTAATTTTCTTTTGTTTTATATAAAAAATATTAACTTAATGGATTCCAGCAAATATTTTTAACCCGGATACTCCAATTGAAGTAGATACACATAAGAGTGTATAGTTGTGTATTTGTGATGGTTGGTTGTGTAATTAACCGAATAATCTCATAAGATACAAATTTTTTTTTTTTTTTGCAAAAGTTTAATTAACATTTAATAACCACTTACCAAAATGAACACACATAAACATGTTTATGCACATGTACACAAGCAAATAAATAAATTCTGGAGGATTTGTAGACAATTGACCAGTGAAAATTGCCACTATGTTTATTACTATACTATAGACCAACTAAACCAATAAAATCTATATGTTTTCTATTTAAGAATTCGATCTGAGAGGACAAGGATAGTGTTTGGAACTCTTTGGCTAAAAGAGTTCCAAAGAGTTTTTTGAGCAAAAATATTGGTTTCATTAATTACTGTTGCTCCAATTATGAAATATTTAAAAATCTGGCGGATTTAACACGGCAAATTGTTGTTCTTTCTTTAGCTGGAAAACAACACGAAACGAAATTTTCTGTTATTTTGTTGTATAATAAATATTATGAATAAAATCCCCAAATTCCCTGAAACCAGTCATGCTGAAATCAACTGACACCACACACAATTCCAACTGGAAGTAAATGAGTGTATGTGAGATACTTTACATACTTATATAAGTGTGTGTGTGATAATAATTTGCCCCAGTTTGCTGTGGCTGTTGTTGTTATTGTGTTTTATTCAAGTCCGTGGTTTTGACCACGAACATCATCAGTGACTCTATCAAACAACAGCAACTTACTGCCACAGTTTACTATCACAATACACTGGTTTATGGTACTCTCCTCATCGTACTCCGGCGCTGCAGTCTCATCAGGCTTAAGCCTAGTTGGCATTTTTATGTCATGCTCTTGGATGTGGCATTCTTTTTGTTTTTATACCCGATTTTTTTTTTCATATTTTTACTTTATTTTGCCATAAACGAAAACATTTAACAATAACTACCAGAGGCCAACAATAAACTCCATTATGTAGAACACATGTATATGCTACATTCTTCAAGTGAAGCGTATAAATGTCATTTCATTCACGATGAAACAAACTATTTTTGGGTAGTTAACCCCAAAATGTGCCCAATAAAAAGAAATGGAAAAAGGTAAATCTCGCAAAAGAAAATATAGGAGGAAATTTTTTTGCTATATAGAAAAATTGAATACAGTAGGAAATATCGTACGAAATTTGTTTATATATAAATTATTGTAACCATTTTTTTATGAAGAAAATATCGAAAGGAATTTCGGAAATGCCGCAAGCAATTTATTTTCAAAAGCAAATATTGGAAAAATTATATATGTACATTAGGGCGGGCCAATTTGTATGGAGCCGAAAAATTCGATTAGAGCCGCCTCCTAGGATGATTCTATGGACAATTCTAAGCAACTTTGGTGAAGGAACCATAGGTCTATCTCGATTTTCGAGTCTCCCACTTTTCAAAAAATGATTTTTTCCCTATAACATCAAAAGACATTATTGAAAATAATCAACATTTTAAATTTAAGGGCTCTAGTATGACATATGAACACGTTTTATATACCAAAATATCAGACATTTTTAGCAGCATATATTTCCCGAAAACCCTGAAACTTTTCTCCCAAAAATGGAAGAGTAATGCCTAAAATTTTTTTTTTAAACATACCCATTTTCGGGAACAATAGATCTTCCCGAGTCCAAGTTTTATAATCTAAGTAAATGGAAATTTCTTCCTAAAGACGTGTGTATATAAATCTGCCAAATCGGTTAAGAAATAATTAAGTTATTAGCAAAATACTCCAAAAATATCATTAAATATACATATACAGTGCCCAAAAAAAATAAATATCATTAAATATACATATACAGTGCCCATATTCTGTAACTCCTGCGTCGATAAACTTTTCGATTGAAATGTGTGAAATGAAACGAAAATGCCATAAATTTAAACAAGCAACTGTGTTTCTCACTTAACTGCGTCTGTAAATTTTTTGGCGAGTTCTAGCTGACACGTAAGGAAATTACTCGCCAATTTACAGAAAAATTGTATCTGTAAAGCTCTTGTGAGATGGTTCCCACTTTGAACTGCCAAATTAGTTCACGCATACAAACTGGGTGAGAAAAATTTCAACAATAAAAAACATATTAGAAATGCAAATTGCAATGATTAACACTTGTAACACGGCAGAGAATTATTTGAATTTTAACATTTTTGAAAAATATGCGAATGCTTCCAAAGCTATTTTGTAACCAACAAACATTAAATTCGCACTTTACATTATTTGATAGAGCCGACAGCTGTATTTTGGCCGCCGTCGTTTCAAATTTTTAAATTTTAGTAAATTTTGGTCGCCGTTAACGATATGTCTGATTGGCTGCCCCAATGTCTGTAATTTCACCTCGGCTTCGAGTGAAATATTATGACACTAAAAGGGCTACGTCGTAATCTCTTTTGATAGTTTTTGACGTAAGTTGTAGACACACTTTTTCCTTACTTTTGGAGAAACGATGGAATATTTTGTTTCACATGTTTTTTGCTATACAAACGCCACCAAATTATGCAAATTAACTTTAAAAATCAGTCATCAATTCGCGCAACTTAAAAGCGACTATATGATATTTATAGTGCACAAAATCGTTTATCTTTTTTTTTTAAATTATTATTACTATTATTCCTACGCTAATCCCGCGAAGCTCTTCGGTTGTCTGCAGAAAACCAGAGTTTCTGGCGGGAATCAAACCCGCAACCCCGGTACACCCCGGTACTGATAGACTAGCTCACTACCAGCTAGCCTACCGGGGCACGCGAACAGGGGGGCTAATTCTGGCAGTCGTGATCGAGTACTTTTTCGATTCGAAATCAATTTTATTTCCCCAATAAGCACTGAAATTTTAAAAATTCAAGTGCTCTAAATATTGCTGGAATCTAGCTTTAATTTATGCCCTATTTTCAAGTAGAATTCCAGTTCATACAAAAATGTTTTAAACTATTTTTTACTTTTGTATTGCTTAAGCTATCAAAAAAAAAAATATTAGTGAACAAATATTTGTAAATATTTCTGTGTACCGAAAATATTTTAAACTTTCGAAAAAAATGGAACCTTTAATTTACTAAGTGTAAATTAATCTTAAAATGAAGATGATGATTAGGAATTTCATATACATACCATTTTTTTCTTTATGCCATGTTAAAAAAAATTAATATGTTTTCCATTGAAATTGTAGGCTTGATTTATATTGGTATTATAGGTTTGATTTATACTTGGCTTCAATACTTGAATTGAAGTATAATTATTACGTGTTTGAGACTGGAATTTCACTGTAATTCAAAGCTTGAATTTTACTGTATTTACATTGGTGTGTTTGACTGGATTTCCAGCACCCGTTTTGCTGGAGTATGCTATTGAATTCCACTATAATTCAAGGCTTGAAAATGGAAAACAGGACTGGAATCACACTTGATTTATACTTTTATTCCATCAAAATTGCTTATTGGGTCTGATTATTTTAATCGATACTGAACGAATCTAAATTATTTTTTCAGTGTTATCAAGCATTTATTTGAGTTTTCACAAGTTTAAAAAAATGATTTCGTTTAGTTAATCGAAATAGCATTCGATCACGTTTGCCAGAATTATCCCCCAGGTTTAAAATTGCCGCATATGGAGTGAGAAGAATCGACAACTGACTTCCATTATATCTAAAAAAAATGCACCATTTCGTGCAGTTTACACGCTGGGGGCATCATTGGACCTCATTTTTTTAAAAATCTAATCAAAAGGTTAATTTCAAGAAAACGACCTGTCAATTAACCTCCAAGGTTGTGCAATTTTAAGCCACTCGATTATTTTACATATATACTATACTGCCATAGTTTTTTTACATATATACTAGTTCCCTTAAGCATACTTTTGCAATCTAAAGTCGTCAAATTTCTAGCTATTGTGATTTACGGAACACGTTTAATGCGATTTCAAGACAGAATCGCCAATTTTAAGCGTTTTGCGATTGTCAGAACATGCCTGATAGCTAATTATAATTGAACTTCGTAAAATTGGCCGTTAGTCCTGTAAATCAAAACATTTTAGTAAGATCAACACAATCATTGTATTGGCTTAAATAATAGAGAGATATCTACTGTAAAACTTATTTTAGTCAGATGAACCCAAGGCGAATTCCCTAGAAGGTGAGGTCAACTCTACAACAACACTAATTTTGAGGTCCGATTGTCAAAAATATTGCTAGTAAAACAAAAAATGTTTCTAACATTTAAAACTGTAATATGTATAGAAACTTTGACAAGTTCACCACCGAAAAAAGCCATATGTTGACTTGACCCCACCAAAAAAATGTATCATTTTTTCGAATTTCGATAAGAAAAATAAATAAATTTCATATTTGTGTTCAGCGATCTCAAATTAGCTAAGAAAATGTTTTTTAAATTAAGATATGACCAAAACTAAGGAAATTAAAAACTTGAAATCTGACCTTTTATAAAAAAGGGGATATTTTGAGAGTAATAACTTATAACAAATTTTTAATTTATAAAGAAAATATTGCTTTTTTCTTTAAATAAAAAACCACATAAAACTTTTTTTTTATTTCAAAGCATCTTTAAAAACTTCTTTAATTTAAATAATTTTTAAAATATGTTTCCCTCTTTTTGCGTTTACGTGTGTTTATGACTTTAATGAATCTGCGGTAATAGTGGATACAGCAATTGATATATGGTACTGGTGGCATGGACATTTATTTTGGCTACTACAGATGATAGTTATAAGTTGAATACACACAGCATATATAAAAAGGCTTCCAAAGGACTGTTTTATGGACGTTTATACAATTCTCTATTTATTTTTCTGCGATTTTAAATAAGACAGTTGTTGTTGTTGTTGTTCATTAACCAGCAATATACATAAACGGCACATACACTTGCTCAGAGAAAATTGTTTACATGTACCGGATAAACAGACAGGATAATATCGGGACACAAAACCATGAAATATTGTAACACATATACTCTCTCATAAATAGCGAAGACACGAAAACATACTCACATCCTTTGCTGGTTGAAATGGCAGTGTTTGTGATTTTTTTAAGTGTTTCCGTACATACACAGTTCAATGTATTGGTTTCTGAGTGTGTGCATGTGTGAATGATATAGTTGGATGGATCTCTGTCGCAATGTGTGAATATATGTTTGTGTGTATGAAATGCTGTTAATATGTAAATGTTTTAAATTTAAAAATATATTAAAAACTTTTTAATCGGATCAACTGTTAAATCTTGAATACGAAATATAAAAAGTTTGCAGATAAAGAACAGAAAATAAATTAAGATGAGACGAATTATGTGTAGACAATGAAAAATAAATTAAGATGAGCCGAATTATGTGTAGACAAAAGGATTTGATTAACAGTTCTGAATATTAAAGAAACACAAGAAAAACAATACATACAGACAAAATAACTCGCCAATGTCTAGTTTTTTTTAAATACTTTTGTGGCATCCACAAGGGTTTAATGGACTTAGGGGCAAACTAGAGATACCCTACTTATTGATATCCAATTTATTTGGTAGTCTAACCCATGGCTGCCAGATTTGACGATTTATCGTCATTTTGACGATTTTGGGGTCCAAAAATGACCTATTGACGATTTGACGATTTATACCCTAAATTTGACGATTTTTCCAATTTGAATTTTGAACTCATTTACAAAAATTGTAAGTATTATTTCTTTTTTTTTTAACAACTTTTTTGATACTTACGTTAATTTGGTTAACAGTAATTGTCCCGTTCAAGCACTTCATTATAAAAAAATATTATAGGTACAAACATTTTTTTTTTAGCACTGAAAGAGAATTTATGATGAATAAAATCGTTGTTCGATATCTCTCAGTTCATGTGGTAACCAATTTTCGTACTCTTTATGAATAATTAAAGATCTTATTCGATTCGCGTCTCTAATTATAGATTCTAAGCTTTTGTGCCAAATTCGGAAATATGACATCCTACGCAATACAAGTCTATTGTTGCCAAGGTTCGAAAATTGCCTTATTTGTACTACCAAAATATTTTTCAAATACATAGTTTCCTATTGTGGATAATTGAAAACCTGAATTTTTCATATTTAAAAAAACGCTTCTCACTCTTATTTAAGTTGGTCTGTAAAAGGAGTTAAACCTGCATTTGTAGTCAATAAAAGTAAGAAAAGAGGTTTAATTTTTAACGATTTTTTTTTAACGATATTTTTGATTTCAATCAAAACAAATGGAAATGGAAAATAGTTGAAACCTGCATTTGTAGTCAATAAAAGTAAGAAAAGAGGTTTAATTTTTAACGATATTTTTGATTTCAATCAAAACAAATGGAAATGGAAAATAGTTGAAAATTTTCAAAAACTAACAAAAGATAGTGCTATTTTACATTGACGATTTAAGTAAGTCGATTGGACGATTTTGACGATTTGTTTTGCAAAATTTGCCGATTTTCGACACATTTTATCTGGCAGCTATGGTCTAACCCCAAAGCCACCAAATTTGGCTAACTACCATTTTCTTTATCAAACAGCAGGAATTATCTTAATGCAATGGAATTGGCTACCAAAGAAGTTTAACCCAAAAGGCTCTTAAAGATGATTTTGCATGTTCGAAATGCTGGTCACACCCCATTAAACAGAAGTAATTTTTACAAAATAATTATGTATGTATGTACGCATAAAAAATTCTTTCAAAATTCTTGCAAAATATGCAAAAGCATATTCTCTAAGCAAAAAAGCTAAAAAAAAAGACTTGCCCTGTTCATTACCATATTTGTGTTACATACCAGTTTTAGATTGATTGATTGATTCATTTTCCTGAAATCCATCACTTAAGTTTTTAATTTTTAAACTTTCTTTTTTAACTCCGCCTGGGTCTTTTCAAAATAAACAAGATTTGTTGAGCAAATTTTTTACGGACATTTGTTTATGTGTCTGGTTGTGTTATTTTTTGTGCGAAAAATGTTTTCTTACCAATTAGTTTCTCAACAAGATTTTCTATGTTTATTTTTTTTGTGCTGGGATTTTTTTTTTTTTTTTTTTTTTTTTTTTTTTTGTCAACAATTTTAGGCCAACTTGACACATTTGGCTGAGGTTTTTTTCTTTTATACTTCTAAAAGTGACTGACTCTGAATGGATGTTTTGAAATACGACTAAGTTTTTCTAAACTGATTATTTCTGGTATTTTCGATTTTTTTTATGCCATTTTGGTTGTTCAATTTTACAATGGAAATAATGAAGATGAAGAAGTCAAAAGAATATTTGCTGTGACATTTTTTAACGAAAAATTATTTACAGTTTTTATTTGCTGTTAATTACTTAAGAAAGAATGTATTTCCTGTGAGGTACGAAACACAATTAAAATTGTCCTTTTCCATAGGATTCCAATCTTTTCATTTGTTAAACATCATTTAAAAAAAAGAAATTCCATTTAAAAGTTTTGGGTTCCAATCTGGAATAAAATACAAAAGTGACAAAACAACAACAGCAAATGTTTTGCTTGCAGAAACTGTTTTCATTGATTACACAACAAAGGGAGTCTCTCTTAAAAAAAAAAGCCAATGGAAAGAAACAAAAACGAAAAACAAATTAATCCTTTAGTGTCCCAAGGAAAAAGTCAATTTTCCGCATGAATTTCTTTTTTCTTAAACATTTTGCTCGAGTTGTTACACAAAAAGGGTTTAACTATTGTGATTTTTTTTTTTTTTTTTTTTTTTTTTTTTTGGCAAACAACAAAATAGAAAAGTAGTACAGAACAACCGACAATGTTTTACCAAAAAGTATTAAACAAAAAAACTCAATAAGTTCTTATCTACCAGTTTTCATTTCTATTTTCATTACTTTTACACAAAAATACCCCCAACTACAAAATACAAGTAAAAATGTTTTGCTAGAATTTTTGTTTTTAGTTTTTTTAATATGTTTTCTATTTTTTAATAAACACAACCATAAGGTGTCCTTTAAGGGGATTTAGTTAGGATAACAGAGGAACAATGTTCTCATATGTACAACTTTAATAATCGTAAATATTAATTTTATGCATTTGATTAGTTTTCATTTGTGTTTCATTCGTTTTGCAGGTTGTAAAATAGTTGCCATTTTATATTTGTTGCATACTCTATGGAAGATGCAAAAGCTTTTTGGCTTATCTTTAAATTTAAAGAACTAAAAGGTAATGGAAAAACAAGATTGTAATACGGAAGTGATTTTATGTTATAAGAGTGAATACCTTGTTTAACTAACGAATGAATAATTTGTTTTCAAAACTAATTCTCGGCTCGAAGGACCATTTTTTTTTATTATGTATTGCAAACTGTTGGGGAGCACTATAATTCACTTAAAGAAGGGGTATTTGAATATTAAGTGGAAGAGCGCAAAATAAATCAAAGAGATTTAAATGCTGTCTTTTAATTTAAATATAAATAATTTAAATTAAAATATGTTAAGGGAATTGTTCTCTAAGCTTTTGTTGCAAGAATAAATTCTAGTTTTGAGAAATGCTATTTTTTATTTTTAACTCTTAGTCAAAATACGTTCTGACCCCACGGTTATCTTTACTTCGGGTAAAAACGAAACATTTTCAATATATACAAACATGGCTGTCTGATCTTATGCTAATAACGGTGTGGCCAGAAAAGGTTTTTTAAAAATACCAAGGCAGCCTTCAAAAAGAAAATTGTTGCCTGCGCGCAAAAAAAAATTTGAAATTAAAAAAAACATGTAAATTCGACGAATCCATGTGTATGTACCCTTCAGGAGATTAGGCGTGAATTGTAAAAAGCAACTAGTACAATTACTAGAACAAGAGGCACTAGTGGTAACGGTGTTAGAGATTTTATAAAAAAATACTAGTGCTTATTAGTACTCGAACTTGATGTAGTACAAGAGCATCACTTGTAAACTGATAGAATTTTTGAGCAAACATTTTTTTAAAAACAAAAATTCGTATTTTGATACTTATTTTTAAATTTGATTTCAAAAAAGTTATTTATAAATTATTTACGGCCATGTTCTGGAAATGGAAATCACGAGAAATTTAAATCGAACAAAATTTTAAATGTATCCTGTGCTTAAAGTTTATAAAAATATTTTTTTATATGCTTCATATGTTGAGGTCCACTAACCTTTACCACTACCTCTTTTCAAATCAGGAAAAGATGCATTCAATTTAAAAAAAATTAATTGAAAATATCCAATTGGGTCCAAGTGTACTGGTACACGACTAGAACCAATAGTACAAGTGATTTTCTAAGCACACACAATGCTAATTTGAGCATTAAGGTAGTATAGAAAAGTATACAGTCGAGAACTAGTCGAGAAAGTGGATTGATCAATGTATGAGAATGAGTTTATAGTCTTGCTCCCTACACTACGTTTGACAGACGCAACTGCTAATGAATGCAGTCGCGAACAAACATCAGATTTTAGGTATTGGCTCTCAGAAGGTGTCCGAATTACATGAAGCCCCTAACAAGTTCTAAGTAGCTACGCTACCTGGAACGTCAAGGAGAGCGATTGGGACCTTCAAGTATCTAATGAATAGCCACCAACACATAGCGTCTCTACCCCTTGTTTGGGACGACTGAAAGCGGACGTCGGGCTTTGCAGCAAGCGGCTAGTTATATTAACTTGACATACGGCTTTTAAGCCAGCCCGCCATGCTCGCAGCCCCAGTTCTATGAACGGATACAGAAGCAGTGTTACCATTTTAGCACATTTTCTGCTAGATTTAGCAGATTAAGTTGGGGTATTGCATAGTTTTTTAAATATGCTTATTGATTTTTATTATATTTCCTTGTCTAACAGCAGATTTTTTTTGCATATTTTTAACTTTTTAGAAAATCATAATTTTTTAGCATATTTTTTTTGCAATTTTTAAGAAATATTTATTCAATATCCTTTTTATTAAGCAGATTTTTATCATATTTTTTTTTTTTAAATTCAGCAGATTTTTAGCATATTTTTTTTTTGTTGTAAAAATTTAGCATGTTTTTAGCAAATTAAAAATAGCAAAAATATTAGGTTTTAATCTTAGCTGATCTTAAGCATATTTTCTTCATTTTACGATTCTGCAGATTTAAGCAGATTTTTTTTAAGTTTTGGCATATTCTAATCACTGCAGCACTGTACAGAAGCCTAAACAGCTACTGATTTTAAACAAACTGGAACCTTAAGTAATGGAAATTATTTCCAATCCCTTTGATGACGAATTTAGCTTTAAACACCGGGCACGATTTGGCACTTGGAACGTAAGGACTCTGAATCTGGCATTAAATAGCCGGACTTAACCAAGTCATACGAGTATTTTTCAATAACTCGACTTATTGTTGTTATATATTTTCAAGTATATTTACCTGATTTCAGTAAGTTAATATTTTTTATTGCACATAATGGATTTTCTCATGATCTTTTTGACTTACTCTGTCTTTTATTTAAAGATCCAATGCATTTAAAATATTACCCAAATTGAAAAAGTCTTTAAGCACATACCTGAAAGAAAACGAAAATAATATAAATGATTAGAAATAATTTTGATAATTACTACAATTTAAAAATAAAAAAAAATGTAACTGCGTTTTTTTGGAGGAAATAAAGATTTAAATTAAAAATGTTAAAAAAAATTACAAAACCGCCCAAATCTCGAAAAAGCATTAATCATTATACCAAGGCAAGTAGTTATACGCACAAAAAAACTTAAAATACCTTGATTAAACTACACAAAAAAATAATAAAATGTGTTCAAAAACTAATTTTCATTAAATTATTTTTATGAAGGAAGAAGTTTTTACAACTTAAAAATTCTTAGATTGAGGTCACAAGATAGATCATTTGATATCCATAACTATCTCAGCGAGAATTTACATAGTCCTGTCTATCCGATTTTCGAAATCTTCATCTGCACTACATTTTAAAAAAGTATTTTTCTAAAAATCTTGGAAAACAAGCAAAAACTTGTTCACACCTTCGTGAAAAAAAGGGAACAGTTTTTTTTTCTTGTAATTTTGCTTTTACTCATGCATTTTATTTGAAAAAAGGGATACGATAAAGGCGATTTTTTAAGCAAAACGCTTGAAAACTTGCCCTGGTCGGGACCAGAAAAGTTTTGAAATTAACAAGGCCAAAGTCTTCATTTTTAAATTATTTAACAAGATATCTTTAAAAACAAAAAATAAGGCGTAAAAACGAATTTTTATAAACAGAAATCAGAAGATGAAAAAGAAAAAACAAATATGGGTTAAGGTTAGAAATATAAGAAAACGAAACACAACAAAAGTAAACTGCGTAAACGCACCTCTTGCTACAAAAATACGCTTCATTTAATTCACTGGCAACAAAAGTGACCGCATCATTCAGTCAGTCGGTCGGCCGTTCATATGTAAGATTAATAAAGTCTTTTATATACTTTACACTTTATTTTTTGGCTTAACATTAAATTAAAAAATAAATCTTGCCACATCATGGCCTATTGACCAAATGAACTTTGTGAGAAAACATAATCAAACCATGAAATTATGAAGAAAGAATTAGAGAAACTTAAGCGATGTATTAGTAATTTTTGTAATTTGTTGCCTCAATAATGTGGTATAATTATTATTTTGTGCAACTGACTACAAAAGAAGTTTCAAAATAGCTGCCAGAAAATTATGATCAATTACCTTGAATTTAAAAGAAACATTTAAACAGGTTTTTCTTTAGATAAACATTTTCATGTTTCTTTTAATTTGCCATAACTAGATAAAAACAAGTAAGAAAGTATAGTCGGTCAAGCCCGACCATATAAAACCCTACACCACAGTATATAATAAAAATTTGTTTTCTAGTGTACCCAGTTGGGGACCCACGGGTAATTATGGATCCGTCTAAACAAGATTATGTTATGAGGTTAAGATACATGCAAAAGTTATTTGTGCCGAATATTATTTTAATATCCTCATCTATATGAGATTTTAGGATGAGGGTTTATATGGAACCTATGGATAATTTTGGACCTACAATGACAACATTTTGTGATGACATAGTAGCTACCATTTAAGTTATTCCAATGGTAATACCAACATTTATAAGGAAATTATGGCATTAAAAGGTATTTCCGGGAGAAATAATTGTATGGGAGCTATGGTCAAATATGGACCGATTCCAATAAAATTAGGTAAGATGATTTTGATTGCAATATAATAAGTTTGGACCAAATTTATTCTTAATACCAATATAATAGCTCCGTCCAGTGATGTTATAGATTTGTTTGAAGAGTCCCTACACAGCCAGAAACAAATCCCTTTTGCCCTACGCGCTCAAAAAATAGTCCTTACAAATACAATTTTATGACTGAAGGTATGTTTGGACCTAACAAATATTTGAGGAAAAAATTTAATCAATAGCATCCCAGTTAATTAATTAAACTTTAGCTTTATTTTTACCAAATTCTATTGAAAAACTACACTCAAAATATAAATCAATCCGTACTCAAATCAATCCGAAGCGGTAACAATAGTACGGTGAGTACGGATTTTCTTGAATCAAGTACAGAAAGATTGATTCAAGTACGGATTATTCAATCGCGAAATACTCAACTTATCCATATTCAATCCCGAATTCGTTCTTGAAATAATTCGAAAATGAGATTGATTTAAGTAAACCTGAGATTGAATCAATTCCAAAATGCGCTTGATTCAAGAATTATAAAGTTGATCTAATCCCGAATTCGTATTGAATCAATCTCAAAATGCGTTTGATTCAAGTATTATAAAGTTAATTTAGTCCCGAATATGTACTGGAAATAACCCAAAATTGAAATTAGAATATTATTATGATTGATTTACCCGTTTCACTCCTTACAGAGTTCCAATTATAAAACACCACCATCATGCCCGATATGATTTTTACTTTAAAAACTTAATTTACATATTTGACTAAAAATATAAACTAAATGAGAACTCTTGCCTTTAATTTTATTTTTTAAGCATGAAAATAATGTGTTTTCTTCTTGTTGTGTTATTTTTGTTGTTTCTACACACAACAAGCAAATCGTTTTTTAACTACTTGTGTGGTGTTGTTGTAGTGGCTACAACAAATTCTGAAAAAGTTATATGTAATTAAAACGCTCACTCTGTAATTTTACTCTTAGAGTGGCACTACCGACGAAAAGTTCAATATTTTTTTGCTTTTGGTTTAAAAATTTTGTACTTATTTTAAAAAATTCCGGTATTGATTTTCGAAAGTTATTCTATTTAGGATTTTTTTGAGTACGTTTTTGTGTTATTCGTTCTTGAATGTTTGAGTACGACTCGTACTTAAAGTAAGTAGAAAAAGCTTAATTTATCCCAAGCGTTTTTCTTTCTGTGTAACTTTATTGAATCTTATAATCTTATTCAGAAACTGTTAAATGATGTTTGATCCAACCAAACATTTTGCAAAAGCAAATAATTTTTTAATAGAACGAGTGGTAACGTGTAGAACGTCAAATATTAAATAGGTGTGAAAAGACCTTTCGCTATCTGTATTTGCATGTGACAGTGATAAATCAAAGATAGCTAATTTCGACTAAAGGTGGAAAATGAAATATTCATGCAAATTTTTCATTTTAGTGACTTTAATCCAAAAGTTTTTGATCGATTTATTGCTTTGAAAAATTAAATTCTTGTAAAAGTGAGTTTCACAAATTTACCTTAAAGCAAAGAAATTTAACAATTTGCAAATATAAAAAATTGGCAAATATATACATAAGGCGGATTTAACTACATGTGGTGTCGAAACGCCATCTGATTTTGACAGTTCGAGCCAATTTGTTTTGAGTTGTTGCTGTTTTGTAAGGAATGGTTGACATTTTGAACCGTAAACACTAATAATGCAATGCAAAAAACCCTATGTTGTTTTTGTTGTTTTTGGATTGTTGTAGTTCCGACACCACCTGTAGTTGAATTCGCCTTGAAATATAGAGTTTTGCCATATTTTTTAAAAGTCCCTACATTTTAATGATTTCAAAATATCTGTCCTTCTTTTCCCTACGGCCATTTTTTTTAGAAGAAAATCCCTACGAATAGGGATTTTTCCCTACGTATAACATCAATGGATCCGTCAGTTAGCTTCGTTTTGATGACTATTAAGTTTCCTGTACACAAGCAACTTGAGTTAACATAGTTCTCACTCAAAGACTGTTAACACAACAGATTGGATGTTTTTTTTTTTTTTGACAAAAATAAGTAATTTCAGACAAAAAAAAATTAATTCAGAATAACTAATACAACATATATTTTTTATTTAAAGAATTTAGCAGGAAAATGAATTAAAATTAAAAAAAAGTCCTACTTTAAGAATCCGAAAATGGGTCAAAATCGAAATGGTGCTCTTTTTATGATATAAAAAGTCCTTATTTCAGAAATCGAAAATGGGTGAAAATCGAAATGGTGCTCTAATATGGGCTAATAGGGTTGATAGCTTATGCATTCCAGATTTTAGAACTATATAGCTTATATTCAGAATTTGTATACAATAATAGAGCATAGCAGAAAGTGAATTTAGGAGATTTCTAATAAAAAAAAGTCCTACGTTCAGAATCGAAATGGTGAAAAAAATTAACCCACAAAATCTATTGTAAGCCCCTCAAAACTGTAAGAATTCAATAAAAACGCATGCAATTTAGTCATCTTTCCTGACTGAACGACAAATCTCAAGTAAACGACTGGAAAATTCACTATACGATGCAGAATTTTGTTGCCTGTCGAGCGTGCTTATTTTTACATTTCTTAAATTTCATTTTATGCCGAATGTCCGGCTAGATTGGTAAAAAAAACCCGATATGTGCGCTGAATCTGTATGGCATTAAGGTGCCTTTCGTGTGTGAGAGTTATATGAGGGGTATGGTCCAATATGGACCGATGGTATTAAAATTTAGTGCAATATTTGATATTCATACAAGAGTTCTTCTGCCTTAATTTGTTCGTTATACCTGTTTTTACTGGACAATCATAAGCGTTTAACTGGTTTCCGGAAGGTCATTTGAATGGGAGGTACCCGAAAAGGTGGATCGATTTTAGTCCAAGTCAACAAGGTTGGTTCTTGCTAAAAAATTACAGTATACAAAATTTCATAGAATTCCGTTGAAAATTGCGACCTGTACTTTATTTACAAGAATGCATTTAAAATATGCAAAACTTATGGTGGTATAGAGTATAGAGATCAGACTTGAGTCAGAAAAATTTTTCAAGCTCCAAAAGAGCAAAAAAAGCAAAACGAAATGGGTATGTAAATAAAGGAGAGAGTACGTTCTTTAAAATGGTACTAGTTTTTTACAAAATATTAGGAATCCCTAAGGTTCTAGTCCATCAAACCTTAAATATATGTAAAATTTAACACATTTTTAAAAATAATATGTTTACGATTTCATATGTGGTGCCAACTTATATCTCTATTGACATTAAAGCTAAAAAACCATTTTAACGAAAACATTTTATTTCATAAAAATCCCTCTTGAAAAAAAAAGTTATAAGCGATTGAATTTTCAAAATTTATTACAAAATTATACTTCTTAGTCAGATAATAAAGAGGTGCATATTGAATCACCCTGTTTATAGGGAAAATGTTTACATATAGGTCTGAATTTTTGGCTTCTGATGTTCTCAGGTGTTTACATTAATATGAGTATTTAAAATTCAAAATTGGCGGCAAAAATAGTTTTGGCAGCTATTTCAAAAACAGCAACACTGTGCGTCGGTAATGGATTTCAATTTCAAAAATCATCACAGAAAAAATTATTAAATTTCTCCAATCACCAAATGTGTTCTAAATTCATAATATCAAGCAAACAAGTTGTTGATTTTGCATTGCACCTATTACCAAAATGATTATATTGATTACTAAAAATTTTTAAATTTTGAAAAAATATTTTCAATAATGATATATTTAATTTTAATAAAAAAAGTGAATCAAAAAACTTTGCCATTTCAAATGTGTTAATTTATTAAAATAAATATTGACAATTCCCAACAACAATTCTTCATGTTTAAATTATTTTATTTTAAACGAAAAAATTCAATTTAGATTTTTTTGTTATTTAATTAAATTTTTAATTGAAAATTTATTTCAAAACAACTAAAATGTTAATTAAATCAAAATTAAATTTAAAATTTTCTTTCAACTAAAAAAATAATTGATTCAATTATCACATTAATTAAATTTAAATACTTTGCAAACCATTTGTTTAATTGATAAAACACTTTTTTCTGTGATGTTACGTGCTTTCGACAGACGGATGGATACATAGCAAAATCCACTAATGGAATTGTAGATTAATATTTCTTAGTGTACAATATGGAATTACAATTACATAAGTAGTATAACCTTATTAACCACTCGTGGATGTGGGGGGTTAAAAAAAGTTTTTTTTTTGAGTTTAAGGGAGTTTGGGAATGGCTTACTTGGCATAAATATAAAAAAAATCATAAGATTTAAAAAATTTTTTTTGGAAACTGTGATGTTCCCTAAGGAGAATAAGAAGCCTTAACAAGTGAAAGTGCTAAATTCAATTGTGCAGAGTCGTATATACCCTTCACCATAGCATTACAAATCATACCAAAACCTTAAATTCGCGAGTACAGTTGTATTTTTACTACTAGTACTTACGAAAATTTATCTTAAATGAAAGTAAAAAAAAAGTCAATGTGTTTTATGTATAAATAAGAGGCAGTGTTTGTATTTTGTTCATATCTCAGTCATTTAAGGACCGATCTGGTAAAATTTCAATCGAAGTATGTCTGATAAAAATTTTTAACAACCTTGTTTCATCATGTTTGTACAGACAGACAAACTGCCGGACGGAGAGACGGCCAACGTTAAATCAACACCGCTATTTATAATGCTAGGAACACAACTGGGACGAACGACGAGTTTTTGGCCGCTAATATTCGTCGCCAAAAATAAAACATATTGGTGTATATGAAAATACACACAACAATAGCGTGCGGCAATATTCGACATACGCGGCGTCATAGCAATAGACTTATTTCTATTTCATACGCCGGCGAACGACGAAAAATCAGTGCCAGGTGACCATATTTGGTTTTAGTTTAGAAGTATTTTAGTAAATAAAGTTGCTTTTATTTTAATAATTGTTTTTTTTTTATTGTATAACATTTAAAATAAATATACAAAATACTTTGTTATAGATATAGTTCTTAGTTGTGTTTTTGATTGTTTTAATTTTTAAACATTATATTTTTTTTAATATGGTCACATTATTTCTCTCTCTTGTTATCATCGTTATTGTGCTTCACACGACGAAATTTCTCAGCGAATTTTTACTGAAACACGAATTCGTCGTGTTTGGCGAAATTCGTCGTTCGTCCCAGTTGTGTTCCTAGCGTAATGATGCAGAATCTATGGGGGGATTCACAAGGTGTGCTATCAAGTCATATCGTCATAATGTCCTAACGTCATAATGTCCTAAATAATATTTTACAATTGTTTAAAAAAAAAATATTGTTGTGTTTCAAACAACATAAAAAAATATTTTTTTTTTAAACAATTGTAAAATATTATTTAGGACATTATGACGATATGACTTGATAGCACACCTTGTGAATCCCCCCTATATACTTTATAGGGGTATGATTCATAGTGTAGAAATTCCAAAAGAGATTACAGACTTATATAAAAACAAATTTATACTCTCTGAAGTCAAATCTCCAAACAAATAAAAAAAAGGGTTCATATGAAAAGAAAAAAAAAAAAAATTTTAAGTCAAAGGAAGTCGGTTGCGTATTTGGAAATAATTTTAAGATACCAGGTAACCAAATGATTTATATTGACAATACCCCACGAAAACAGTTTTTGTAACTTATTTTGCCTAAATTCCATAACTACATGATGTAGGCTATCAAATAACCAAACATGTGATATGAAAAAACAGCTCGGATGCTATAAAAAAAAATAGTTTGTTACTATGGCACAAATCATACATGTACGAGTAACTATGGGGAAAAATAGATGGATAAATACATACATAAATAAATTGTTCACTGGATGGATGTAAAGACAGATGAATGGATAATAAATAGACACCAGGTATCATCCAAAAATAAATAAAAAATCCACAAACAATAACACAATTTCGTAAGTACAAAATAACCAAATCAAAACTCCATGGAAATGAAACGTTAATGTTGTTGGAAAAGGAAACTTACGTGAACAATAAAAATGATGAGAATGATGGCGATGATAACGTTTCGGTGTTGTTAAGGTACGAGTAGTTGAGCCGTTGTGAAGGTCGTAAAAAATCATTCAATCGAATTAAATCTGTGTGTACGTATGTATGGTTGTGTAGCGGTGCCATGTTTCAAACGTGTGTTATTGAACGATGTTTTCGATTTTGTTTTCTCCCCCCGAAACCTAACTGCCCTCTCCGTTGCTCATTCGATTTATTTTGCCAAATTGATTACAAACAGTTTTGTAAGGGAAAAAGAAATCAGCAAATTCAATTCAAAAACAATTTGCTAAATTCATTTTTTTTTTTTGTTTTGTTTAGAGTTTGTATGTGTAAAAGAGCGTGTATGTATTTTTTGGCAACTTCCAGCGGGACAAAGAAGGAGTACGAAGGCCTTCTAGAAGGCCTCTGTACAAGGCCTTCTCGCTCCATTCTATACTTATATCTTCTTTACACACGTTGTCCTTGCGGGGTAGGCCTTCCGCTCTCTCTTCTTTGGCAGGTACATAAGAAAGGCAACTGAATAAAAAAAATATCTCTTTTGCTTTTGCTTTGGCAAAAAAAAACATAAAATTCTACTCCTTCTCTTCTCCCTTCTCATAGAAGAGAGTGTGGAAGGTGTATCGTATATTTTATACAAAAGATGCGAGGCCTTCTTTATCAGTTAGAATAGAATGGTAATTGAATCAATAAAATTAATAAGCAGGTCTGCAATAAGGCCAGAAGTAAGAAGGTCTGCTGAGTTTTCCCTCTGGATGTATGTATGTTCATCACAAAAACAATATCATCCATCGGAACTACGAACGAACAATAACCAAGTAAAAAACACTTATACTAACACCAATAACAATAATAAAGCCAAATGAAAAATCAACCCAATAAACTTGTTTTTACATCTCCTCCAATTCTCTTTTAATGGGGAAATTTATAGAGTTCGGTAAAAGTTCGCAAGTAAAAGGATGATTTTTTTAGAGTAAATTTTTGGACAACTACTTAAACTACTTAAACGGGTGCCCCGGTAGGCTAGCTGGTAGTAGGCTAGTTTATCAGTGCCGGGGTTGCGGTTTCGATTCCCGGCAGAGACTCTGGTCTCCTGCAGACAAGCGAAGAGCTTCGCGGGATTAGCCGCGAAACAAAAAAAAAACGATGAAGTATTTGGGGAATTCACAAGGTAATCATAAAGTTGTAAAGTCATATGTCTTAAAGTAATTGCTAGAAATATATACGATTGATGTTGGCAACCGCTTATAATTTAGATTTCAATTGTACAGTTATGACGAATCAATGAACACAGCATTATAATTTTTATTTTGTTTGAAACACAACAATATTTTTTTAAACAATTGTAATATATAATTTAGGACATTATGAAGATATGACTTGATAGCACACCTTGTGAATCCCCCAATTATTAAATTTAAAAGCCTCAGTTTGAGTCTATGAAGAATAGTAGTGGGTATAAGTATAGTATAAGTAAAGGATGTTAGAATACAAATTTAAATAGTATAAGACGTTTGCATTAGAAGGTAGAAAAAAGGCGGTAATATAAGACCTATTTATTAAATGATCTTTCTTACTATTTTATACAACCTTATCGGCCTGTTTATCGATTTTGAACACTTCTTTCGCGTAACTTACATTGAAAACAAAAATAAATTTTTAAATATTGATTTTGTTTTAGATACAAACAAGTTAAGCGCAGGAAATATTCGTTCCAAATCAATGAGTATTTTACCAGCGCCTTAAACTACCGTCTTATACTACCAGCTTTTACTGTTAGTCAATTCACAAGGTATCCTAACATGTCATATTGTCAAAATGTCCTAATATTTCACAATGGTTTAAAAATATTGTTGTTGGTTTGTTAACAAAAAGTGTCTTAAATAAATAGAACGTTGCTTGCTGTGTTTATTGTGCTGTCGTAATTAATCAGAAAAGTCCAGCGCTGAGCGGCTGAGCCGTACAACAATATTTTTAAACCATTGTGAAATATTAGGACATTTTGACAATATGACATGTTAGGATACCTTGTGAATTGACTAATTGTTAAACTATCATCTTATACTACATACTATCATATAAAACAATCTGCTATGTGGCATAGGCTGCTAGTATAAGGCATTTAAATAAGAAGTTTTAAAAGGAGTTTAATCGCACACATATGACGTTGAATGAAGTTTAATTGTTAGAATTCCACAGTGAATAAGAACTTTAAACTGGCAGTAGAAGACTGTAAAAAGGATTTAAGGCAGTTTATGTTGGTGAAATCCGACAGTAGAATGTCTTGTAATATAAGACTGTTGTTTAAGACCACTAAAAGGCAAATAAATTAAATGCGACATGGCTAAAAAACCGAGAAAGAGATGAAAAACAGATTTCTCATATGTAAAATATAGGTTTAACAATAAAAAAAAATCAAAAGTGGACAACGACCACCACAAACACATCTACTACGCCTATACGAAGTGCATGTTGAATTTTTTGATTTTTTGCTGGAACCCGGAGTTTGTTTTTTATTTTGAGCTGCTAAAACTCAGTTAAACTATCTCATAAAGGCTTTACACATAAATTAAATGATTAACCTTATGGCGGATACCTGTCATGACGACCTAATCTTATTATTATCTTAACTCTTTAACGGTCGAAAGCGAAATTTTTGGAAATGGTTTTTCAAACTAATTGGAATATATACAAACTAGTTTTGGCATTTACATTTTTTTCTTTTCTTAATGCAGTTAGAAAAAATAATTGCAGTCTTGGGTTAACACCAGTTTAAAAAAGCGTCTACAAATGGCCCGTATTTAAGTACATTACTGCCGAATCCATGTAAATAATTGTATAGGAACCAGAGCAATCCAAGTCGACGGTTTCTTAATAAAGGTCAGCAGAACTATTGGAGTCCCTTACAGATTTTTAGGGGCCCGCAAAAAGTAGAACAAGTTTAATTTAACAATTTATTTTAAAAGATTAAAAAAATATAGCACGTCTTTATGGCTTAACCTTAATGTTATAATGTTTGTGAAGATAAATACGTATTTAACTAGCGGAGACATCAACCACAATTTATTAACAGCAACTATTTTCAGTTAACATTGCATTTAACAGTGCTACTGTAATAGCAAAAATTGCGTTTAGGAGCATCTTCAGGGAAAAGGAACCGGTTCCACAGAATAAAAAAGTTCTAAGGAGGATTCTGGTAGTGGGATATCTGAAATAATTTTGGAATTTCAGAAATTCAGACTTGAAAAAGTTCGTTTTTTGCGAAAATTTCTGGCGAGGATTAGTGACCACTTTTTCAATTCTGAATTTCTGAAATTCCAAAATTATTTCAGATATCCCACTACCAGAATTCACTTAAGGACTCCCTTCTTCCCCATTCCTATATGGTCCTATATTAGTAACTATCACCATTTCTCCATATTGCGCAACGTTCATAAGGTCCACTTTTAACATTTTTCAAAATCACCATTTTTATAAATTCAATTTTCTTAATTTCCAAAATAATTTCAGATATACCACTAATATGGTCCCAAAGAGGACCCCTTGGAGCACCATTTCTATATAGTGGGTTGCTACTAACATTCCATATTTTTCCAAAATGGTGACTAATCCTCGCCAGAAATTTTCGCAAAAAACGAACTTTTTCAAGTCTGAATTTCTGAAATTCCAAAATTATTTCAGATATCCCACTACCAGAATCCTCCTTAGAACTTTTTTCTTCTGTGGAACCGGTTCCTTTTCCCTGAAAATGCTCCTAAACGCAATTTTTGCTATTACAGTAGCACTGTTAAATGCAATGTTAACTGAAAATAGTTGCTGTTAATAAATTGTGGTTGATGTATCCACTAGTTAAATACGTATTTATCTTCAGACACATAATGTTATAATAAATTTAAAACACATTACGTTAAATAAGTGGTTACGTTTATTGTAGCGTATATTTCTCAATACATTTTTTTGTAGGCATATTCCGTTTAGGGTCCGCGTAAAATATGATTAATGCAGCAGTCCTTGAAAGACGAATCGGTAAGAACCTCTGATCTAAATTTTACTACAAAAGCAGCTCCATTTTAGCCCTAGAGGTGCGATGTTACTTGAATTTCTTTCTGTTTTTTAACCTTTAAACTCAAAGGAGAACTAATTATATTTTTTATATTAATTAAATAAATATTAAAAGTCTTGGTAAATGCATAGTTCTTGTTTTTAAATAATAAAACCCGATTTATTTCGGAGTAAGTCTAAAGTTAGTCGTTTCGACTAACAAAGCACTCTAAAAGAGTAAAAAAAAACCGAATCACCTGTAGGGTTAATAGCACCATCATACAAATGAATCAGTCAGCAGTCCTTACTCCGCCCTATGTTAAAAGCACAAATCGACAAATCAAAGATTTCTTTTCCGACGATTTTGTTATGAACCGTTCTTTACGAACAACCAATCAAGAAATTATAAATTTCCAGGGACTGCTGCTACCACCTATATCCTCCCGAAAGTCCAGTGCCAAGTGCTGTTAGATACCCACCTGTATTTCCCTTACTAAAATGTCGGGCAGAACAGTCTGGAATGAATTCAGATTAATTCGGAAGAATATGCATACAGTATGCATTACCTATTTATTTTATTATTTTTTAATTGAAAACTCCATCTTTAAAAAGATTTCCCTATAAAACCTACAAACAATATAAATTCCTTAATTTCATTTTCATTTTCCCCTTCTTCTGTTACAGTCGTACAGGTTACTACTCTACAATAAATTCAAATTGAATTTTCTGGCGAAAATAAATCAGAACACAAGTTTTACAAAAATTGTTCCCCTAAATTTGGTTTTTCTTTAATACTTGATGGAAAATTTTCTAATTTAATTTATGGGGAAAACATTTTGAAAATATGTTTCTAGTACAGAAAAGTAGTTTGTTTTTCCCTTTTGAGTGCAGCGTTGTAATGTAAAATGGTATGGGGGATTTCTGCCGTTTATAAAATGTACATGGATTTTGAACACACTCCATTACATGCAGTTAGTTAATTGAAGATGAATGTAGTAATAACAAGAGTGATATGCCGAATTTTATATTTACCCTTTATTATGGTGCGCTAAAAACAGCGGTCTTTAGATATAAATAAATCGGTTTTGAGTAACGCCCACTTCTCCAATGCCGCCCACATTTTATCGGATGGCACAGATAATGATTTTGGACAACTTTCGCCCCTGACCGAACTGTGGTCCTGATTGAATTTGTTATACCAAGCAAAAAGCTTCATCACCAGATATTGAAAAAAGGAGAGTTCGAAGAGAGTGGCAATTACACAGATCCCCTCAATTAAAAAATTATTAAAAGTGTGCACGAAAAGTTTAAGAAAGTTACTGCAGTCTCAGAAAACGGTTTCCTTGAAAAAATATCTTAAGGAACTGGATGTAACTCCACAATCAGACTACTCATTATGGCGTGCAGCTAGAAATCTCAAAAGGCCGGTTATCTCTAAGCCACTTTCAAGAAACTTTAATGGAAGTTGGGCAAGAAGAGAAAAAGGAAATATATTTGTTAATCATTTGAAAAACGTATTTACCCCTCCTACATCACACAATATTGCTGTGTTACCACCTGTTGATGTTGATGAGAAATCGAAAAGACTATCTGTGATTTAAACCCCAAGAAAGCCCCTGGTTTTGATAAGATCAACAACAAAATGCTTTTGGAACTACCCAGCATAGCAAAGAAAATTATTCTCTTGGTGCTACGTCTAATATCGAAAAAATTCAAAGGCGCCAAAATAAACTTCTTCGAATAATCACAGCTGCTCCCTGGTATGTTAAAAACTTTAATATCCACAAGGATCTCAACGTGCCATTCGTAAAAACTATGATTACATAATACGTAATATAGTAAAGTATTCAAAAAGGCTTGAGTCGCACCCAAATCCACTAGCTCGAAATATTTTAAATGACAGCGGGCACTCTAGATTAAGGAGAAGAGATACTGCAGGACTCATCCGACGAGAAGACTGCTAAACATCAACATATGTGAACAGAAACCTTGATAAGAAAAATTTTTGTCGGGCACTGGCACGACATGAATTAAAGTATAAGGATAACATTTGATTACTTATTGTTAGTTCATATTTAATATATGAAGATTCAATAAAGAAACTCTGGAAAAAAAATTTAAAAAAACCAGATATTGAAGTAAGTTCATCGATCCACTCCTGGCTTGATAATATACCACGAAAGTCGTAAAAAAACAATCGCACGAAAATATTCATGAGTTAATGAAATTTTTTTGCTGAGATAAAAGTCTGAAGTCAGTGTAAAAAACTTTAAATATAGGCTTCCAGTGCGTCAACCTTTGCGGGCTTGACCCTATCGCCATAAGTGTCAACATAGCCCCAAAAAAATAATCTAAAGACACGATCTGGGCGGCCAACTGACCGGCCCCAAACGTGAAATTAACTGTTCACCGAGCTCGCCCCTCAAATGGGTCACTGTTACGCGTGCTGTGCAGCATGTGGCACCGTCTTGTTAAAACCACATGCCAGGCAAAGCCAGCTCTTCCATTTTGGGCAACAAAAAAATTGTAATCATCGCACGGTAAAGCTTGTCATTCACAGTAACGTTCCACCCTTCGTCGTCTTCGAAAAGTAAGGCCCAATGATGCCACCGGCCCATAATCCACACCAAGCAGTGCATTTTTCACGACGAATTGGCAGTTCTTGCAATGCTTCTGGCTACTTTTCACACCAAATAAGGCAATTTTGCTTGTTCGCGTTTTTATTCGCCCAGGAATCAGCTCAGTCGCTGAACACAATTTTCCGATAAAAAAAGTGAACGATGCACTTTCTTAGCAGAGCATGAATTTTGATAGTTAAATGCAATAATCTGAGTTGTTCGTGCGTAAGTCGATTAATGGTTATAATTATAGATCAAACTGAACATGTTTAACAGTAACATGTTACATAAAAACAGCAGAGCTGCCAAAAATGGTGGCATGTCATAACGTCAAGCGACACATTGTCAATGGACGTTATGACGATAAAAAAGTGTCATAGCGTCCATGGACACTTTGCAGAAAATCATATTGTCCACAACTTAAGAAATAATTAAAAATATTAATATATATATAAAATATATATATTTATAACATATCTCCTCTATGGTAAAACAAATACCGGCTTCGCTGACTAAAGTGTCCATGGACACAAGTTGTTGATTTTGCACCTATTACCAAAATGATTATATTGATTAGTAAAAATTTTAAAATTTTGAAAAAATATATTCAGTAAATGTTGTTTTTAATTTTAATTAAAAAAGTGATCAAAAAACTTTGCCATTTCAAACAATGTGTTAATTTATTTAAATAAATATTTACAACTCCCAACAACAATTCAACATGTTTAAATTATTTTATTTTAAACGAAAAAAGTCAATTAAGGTTTTTTGTTATTTAATTAAAATTTTAATGGAAAATTTATTTAAAGACAACTTAAATATTAAATTTAATCAAAATTATATTTTAAATTTTCTTTCAACTAAAAAAATAATTGATTCACTTATCACATTAATTAAATTTAAATACTTTTTAAACCAATTATTTAATTGATAAAAAAAACTTTTTTCTGTACAATCAAAAAATTTTAAAAGGGAATTTGTCGCTCTAAAGAAACCTATGAAAATATTTTCTTAAGAGCGGCAATTCCCGGAATCCAATGATATTCAAATTGTTTCCCGCGAAGTGAAACAGCCAGGGGAAGAAACCCTTAAATAAATCCAAATAATAACCCTTCTTAAAGTTAAAATTTTTAAATTTTGAAAATTTGTGTTTCAACTTTTGTTTTAATTCTTTTGGGAATTTTTATCTCTGGCAAAATATGTGCTTTTTATATTTTCTTATATTAAAAACAACCACAAAAGTTAATTACGAAAGTTTTTTTTTAAAAACGTAATCCACATATACTGAAAGAAATACACACTCACATCCAGTCTTATTTGTACATTTAAATGCTTCTAAAGGGTATTTCATTAAGAGCCACACATTTTAGCTTTTCTATTAAAAACTTACGGTTTAGTTAGAGAAAATGATTTATATTTAAAGTGAAAGTACAATTGATGGCATTATTTATGGAATACGATATTGCGATCTGCCATAGTTTCTTGTAAATATTTTAGTTATCTCGAGTATACTTTTGCAATTTGAAGTCGCCAAACTTCTTCCTATTGCGCTTTACAGCAGCATTTAAAAAACTGCAGTCAAAGTTGAAAAACTGCCATTTCTTCCACTTCTTCTTCACTAGTCAAAAAAAAAAAAAAAAAAAAAAAAAAAAAAAAAAAAAATAAAAAAAAACCACGGGTGCTTTTACTTCTGATTCATTAAATGTAAACAGTCGTGTACACAAGGTGTACACAAATGTTCGTTTTTTTGTTTGACAGGTTTTGGTTTCGACTGCAGTTTTTTAAACCCTGCTTTACAGAATACATTTAATGCTATTTTAATGTTAAGCGTTTTGCGACTGGCAGAACATGCCCGTAGGATATAATGCACTTGTAACGATTGCCTTTAAGGGTTGTTGGCGCGTCGCAAAAATGGGACAATAACACCGCCGCGACATCAGCAAAACAACAAACATGGGCCAAAAGATTTTTTTGTGATCACTTTATGCTGAAAAATTTGACAATGCTTGTTGGAAAAACCATCGAGTCCGTCTAGGGTGCGAGAGTCCGTCTCGATCAAAAATTAGCGCAAGCACACACAGCGTAGCAGCGAAAGAACCTACACTTTAACAAAAAATTTATTTAATTTGCAAACGTTCTTGAAGCGTGTATCTCTTCATTATTAAATGACATGACTGGCGTCTCAAGCTTAAAAAACAAAACTGCGAGACCAGGCTCCAAATTACGGCATTTGATATTGATCGAAATTCCCATTTAAATTGTTTTATTATTTCGATCCATATCGTTTTGCTCTTTAAAAGGTGTCAGAAATAAAATGCTTCGTAACTGCTGAAAGACCCGATATAAGGGCACAACTCACTATATGTGTGAAGGTTGAATGTCCCCTACAGCATTTTTGTTTACGGCAACCCCTTCCCAGTTTATAAGTTTTAAACTGGAAAAACACTTAACTCCCTGTTATAATAAATAAATGATAAACCAAACACGCAGCCCTGATTTCCTTCCTTTCATTTTACAGCCTTTTGCCTTTAACTTACGGCACTAAGCAAACACCCACCTGGAAATCTAAATCCCTAAAGTGGAAGGAAAAAAAACTTTTGTTACGAAAACTAATTTGGAAAAAAGGAGAACAGGAATGGCAACGGCAATAACAGCAAGAACAACAGTTGTAAGGAAAAACTATTGTACTTGTAACAAGTTTTAATAGATTTCACGCATTTCATGCAAAACACACTGACACAAACATCCACACTCTCTTCACACATACGCTCATACTTGTTTATTCTTACATTTTGATTTCCTTTTACGCCGTTGTTGTGTCAGGCTTGAAACTTTTTGCTGTTTTCCTCATTTCTATTTTTTTTTTAAATTTTGTTTTTACAAAAAATCCTTGTAGTTGCACAAGCACAAGAATTAAATTGGCATCAATTTGTACCTGACGGTTGTTGCCACATTCTGCTGGTTGTTCTGGTGGGTGCGCGGTTGAGTGTCTTCCATGGCTGTGAGGAGTTTATGCCACACAGTTATTCATGCGCGTCTATGTCTAGTTTTAATAGGTGGGCAATTAATTTGTCTTCTTTTCTTTCGATACGATGCGATACCATTTGACTCAAATCTAGACTAGTTTTGTGAAAAGTTTCAAGTTTTTTTTTTCTTTTCTTTGTTTTTCTTGCTTTGTTGTTTTGAGTTAACATGAATTCTTTTTTTCCGGTTAATTTTGGCGATGGGGGTATTTGCCGCCAATCAGTTTGAAAACGTTTTGATAGAGAGAAGGCAGAAGAGACAACCAAACTTGGCAATTTTGGTGAGTTGGTATGAAAGTGTCTGTATGTAAGGTATGGGTTAATTTGACAGGACTTTAAATGAATTTAGTCAAGTGCAGAGAACAATAGATGTATTATGACTAAAACTGTTTTAATTTGTTTGTTTAACAAGACGTAAAATATAAGACATCATTTGAAAGATGCGATTTTAAATGTTGTTTGGGCTCTAGTCCGCAAGATATAAAGTATATTTCATTTAATTAATCGACTAATAATTATCGAATAATTGCTTGTATGTTATAAAAGGTGCTTTTTTAATAAAAGTAAGAACAAATCAACGCCATTACGTATGACGAACGATATTTTTTAACGTCAGCCGAGGCACCAGTGAATACATACGTTGGACCCGAATTTTCAATGAATCGAGTGCGTTACGAAACAAAATCATTTGAAATATCGGGAATTTCGTGTTTGATGTTGGCCTGAAAGTCTTCTCATGTTAGTGACTGGTTCGCATAGACCAGCGAAAAAAGTCGGTTTTCAATAATCCGATAAGTGAAATACGTTTTAACGCAGGTTGCACCGTCCTATTCGATCAGCCTAAGAGTTAATATTATCGTAGAAAAAGAAGACAACTACTGTTCTATTCTTAGCACATTTTAGACTTATACAATTACTAGCTAAACCCGGTGCGCGTCTATACAATTATTTACCCCTATCGTAAATAAAAAAGTGAAAAGTATTTTCCTTTGAAAATTTGCTTTTTCCCAAACAAATTTCGATTTAAATGTATTCACGATAGAGGTGAATAATTTTTTTTAAACATGTGTACTTTATTGTATTATTAGCGAATCAATCTGTACAAAAGCTAAAAGTTCTACTTTAATCCTTCTCCAGCTATTTAAAAAAATTATGTTGTCCTTGTATATGAGGTTCCAGCTCACTTTTTTACATACGTTTTGTATTGATAGCCAATTTTATTTTTTTCAAATTTAGAAACTTTTACTGCAGTCGTTCTTTAAATAAATTGCAATTTATATTTTCTTTCTATCTATCCCACTTGGGAATTTACAAATATTTATAGGAGTTTAGGAGTCTGTAGAGAACAAACAATGAAATGCATATTAAAATTTTTATGTGTAGAAGTAACACCTTTTTTGTATATTTAAGGAAACAATTTATAAAAAACAACCCAGCTAAAGTTGTAACACCTAATTAAATAGCATAAAGGTATAAAAATAACATTAGTACAGACTAATATCTTAAAAAGAAAAAAAAAACATCGACTAAAATGTCTTGATCACCCGAAGTGCTCAAAATAAACAAAAATAATAAGTATTTAATTTAGCCAAAAAAAAACTACATTTCTAATTAATAAATTTTTTTTTTTACCTTAAAAGTTTGTTGAGTTATACATTCTCATTTGTGAAGCTGTAGTCACATCAACTTCCTTAAAACATATTCAGTAATATGTATATGAACTCTTACTACTAGGGTATTCATTTAATCGGGCTTTTGCTGTAATCGGTTAATCGCTCGATTAATTAACCGAGGTTTTGGTTTAATCGGTTAATAATCGGTTAATTTTTTAATTGATAAAGTTTTTTTTTATAAATTAAGTAATTTCAATAATTTATTTTTTGGAGTTTATTTTTTAAAAAAAACAATAACATTACAAGCATAACAATTCTTGAACTAACTCGAGCAAACAAAAAAATAATTTATTAATATGTATACATTTGGGGGATTCACAAGGTGTACTATCAAGTCATATCGTCATAATGTCCTAAATAATATTTTACAATTGTTAAAAAAAATATTGTTATGTTTCAACCAAAATAAAAATTTGAATGCTGTGTTCATTGATTCGTCATAACAGTACAGTAGAAATCCAAATTATAAACGGTTTCCCACAGCAGTCAATAATATTTCTTGTAATTAGTTTACGACATATGACTTTACAACTTTATGACTACCTTATGAATCCCCCAATTGTTTTTAATTAATATATAAATATTATGTAATAATCAAAAAATTAACTTTTTGATAATTTTATTAGTTATTTCAATAGTTTAAGGAGACTTTAAAAATAATCTTTTAGGAAAATTTTTAGGATCTAAGCGATTCTTTTCTTTAGTTTTGATAAATCTTGACTTGGAAGAAATTCTTTCACGTATCGTTGATGTTGGAGAATTCGAACGCAACCCATAATACAGAATATCTAATTTCTCAGTCCTTTTCCTGGATTTTGCTAAACGTATAAAATCTTCCATTATGTCATTAGAGTCCTGTTTTAATTTTTTTTAATTTTCAACTGTTCTAATTGTTTCGGTTAATTCTGCTAAAAGTTTCAGAAGATATTAGAAGAAGCAAATAACTAAACACATACATACATATGGGAAGTTCCAGCGAAAAGTCTCCTTTTTATAACATAACGCCAGAAGTAATTTAAATCGTTTATCAAAAATTGTATGTGTAAAATTAACTTTTTTATATGTTGTGAAAAGCGCAACTAGCTCTACACTAAATTAAAAAATAGATAACTTTTGAACAACATGGTCCTAAAATACAAGCTTATTTGCTTTCTTGCGTTACATTACAAAAAGTAGACTTTTCGCTGGAAATTCCCATATGTACCTAAAACGAGCAAAGATTTTTAAATTTGATAACTTGGAAAATAAATCGTTATTAGTCCAAAGCTTATTAAAAAGGTTTTATACAAAAAGTCTTGCACAATTCGCAGACTTATGCAGTTTTGTAATGCAAGTAAAAATTCCCTCTGTTTTTTGTAACGTCACGCCGTCACATTTTTGCTTATATCTTCAAATCCTTAGGGTTGACTGTCGTAAATTGTTTTCTGAATATAGTGCTGCTTTATAACTTTGTAATATAACAAAAAACTTTTTACAAATTTTACTTCTTCATTTAATTTTTTTACATTTTGCCGTTCAATTATCACGTCACAATGGAAATGCCCATATAAAAAGTACGTGAAACAAAAGCTGCAAAGACCTTTTTAAAATGAAGATCCCTTCTGTGTTTGTATAAAAAATATTTTCTAAACACATTCCTTTTGCATATGAGGCGAAACAAATAATTAAAAATTTTGCTACGTCGGTTAATCGGTTAATCGACTGAAATTAACCGGTTAAATCGTTAATCGAAAATAGCCAATTTTAAATTAGCCGATCAGTTAATCGGATAGTAACTAACCGGTTAACCGATTAACGGTTAACCGAATGAATACCCTACCAACTACACATGGAGTCATTGGTTACCGCTAAAAGTAAAGTGAAATTATGACTTACACGTGTTTCTCCCTCATTATTAATACGAGGAACCCACACCCACACTTTTTTTTATTTTATAAATACATTTATGTATTTAAAACCAACATATTATAAGTTTGCCTCTGCCCAACTTACTAAAAATAAAGTTTTGCGTCTTGTTATTCTATAATAGATATTTAACTTCATATGGAAGTATTTTTTAACTCATAAGCAGAAGCCGCACTCGGAGAAGAAGAAGACGCAGGCAAGCTTTTCATTGAAATTGCAGTCATATGCAGTTAATAAAGTACATTTATCATGTATATTGGTCTTAGGAGAGTCATATTATTAAACGAATTTAGTTTTTATTGTTCGTTAAAAGTTCTTAGATACTGACGTGAAAGGGAGTGAATGGCAATTCAGACAGGAAATTGTTGAATGTAATAAAAATTAATTTTAAATTGAAGACAAGTGTTAAAATGGAAGAATGTTCATGGGAAGGCTTAAGACAGCTGAGATTATAAAATAATAAAAGAAAATAAGGTTAATGAACATTAAATTTCATGATGTGTGATGAATTTCGAGCGATTTTAAAATCCATTTCTGAATTAAAGCCTTTATTATTTACAGTTCAATTAACATATACAATATAGATTGTATAGGAAAAGAGAGTGTTCCGTCATTAAGGCAAAAATTATTTTTTTTTAACCCATATATTAAAGACAATTTTGTTACAAATATGTTTGTTTATTTCCATAAACTGAACAGTTTTTGAGTTACGCGAATATATGTTGTGCAACATCCTCCATTTTCGAAATAACCGTATATCTCGAAAACCAGAGCTATTCTAAAAAACGGTTAGAACCCGAATTATGTTAAAACGCCAGGTCCCCGGCATGTCTGTTTTTTCAACTAGCACAGTGTTTTTAATCGTGAAAAGAGACTTCAACCATTTTTTTCTCTGCGTGTACAAGGGCCTCATTTTGACTTAAAATAATACAGATTTATTTAATTTATGGATTTTTACCTATGCCATGAAAGTCTTTCATCATATTTTGAATTAGTTGACTGTCGTTATGCCTTCTGCTATTTCCTAAAAACATACTTACTACACCCAGAGAAAAAATATGTTTAAATTTGGTTTGCAAACATATTATGTTTAAATTTAACCATACTATTATCACCGACAAACATATTATTGTTAAATTAGTCCTCCATCAAGAAGGCACAACCATATTATGGTTGCCTCCGAACATCTTTTGGTTAGTAATAACTAAAATATGTTTAACATTTATGGTTGATTTTCAACCAAAGCATGTTGCTCTTAGAAAAGAGAAAAATACTATTGTTAATTTAAAAACAAATTATTGTCATATTTAACCATAACATGTTTAGAGGCAACCATAATATGGTTGTAGCTTCTTGATGGAGGACTAATTTAACAATTATATGTTTGTCGGTGACAATAATATGGTTAAATTTAAACATAATATGTTTAAAATTTTGTCTAAAAATAGTTTTGTTGGAGGTGACCATATCTAAACATATTTTTTCTCTGCGTGTACATTCTGGAAAGAGTCCTATACAACTTGAAGCTATTGCGAATGTGAAAAAAACGCGTATCCCTGGGTACAAGACTTTATAGACTTTATATTACGAGGGCAGATCAATTAGTCCTTGACTTTTCGAACTTCCCTCGTAGTTATATGAAATGCAACACTGCCCCCATCAAGTGCCATCTGTTAGTAGACTACTGTCAAGTTTTGAGCAAGTTCCGTCATTTACTTTGCGTATAAAAAAAAGAATTTTTCGAGGTCCATAAAATAGGCATTTGTTTGACCAATAATTTCATCGTTGCAGCTAAATCTCTTTCCACCGAGCCATTTCTTTAGGTTCGGAAATAGGAAATATTCACTGGGGGCTAATTCCGGAGAATATGGCGGATGAGGTACCAATTCGTAGCCCAATTCATGTAATTTTGACATTGAGACTGCACACGTGTGCACCCGTGCATTATCTTAATGAAAAAGAAAGGTCGTTTTTTTTTAAATCCTCGTTAATCGGCCCAATAAGTTGGCCAATAATATTCGCCGTTTATTGTTTTTCCCTTTTGAAGGTAATCGATGTGGATTATCCCGCGTGCATTCCAAAATACTGTTGCCATCACCTTATTGGCCGACAAACTTACCTTGGCCTTCTTTGGAGCCGGTTCGCCCGGAGGAACCCATTGTTTAGTCTGCTGCTTGGTCCCCGGAGTGTTGTTATGGATCCATGTTTCATCCACAGTTACAAACGCTCCAAAAACTCATTCGAATTGCGGTTAAATAAATCCAAACAATTCTTTGAAGTTGTCATACGATTACGTTTATGGTCAATTGAGAGCAAACGCGGCACCCATCTTCCAGACAGCTTTCTTAAACCCAGCTGATCATTTAAAATCGAAACCACACTGCCATATGAAATGCCTATGGCATCAAGAATCTTACGCACTTTAACTCTTCGATCGGCCAACACCATATCGTGAATTTTTTCGACATTTTCAGGTGTAGTGACTTTAATTGGCCGTCCAGAACGTTCAGCGTCATTTGTACTTGTGCGACCACAACGAAAGTCAGTAAACCACTTTTTTACATTGAAATTGATGGTTCAGAGTCCCCATAGTATTTATTAAGCTTTTCCTTGGTTTGATTGACGGTTTTTTTTTCGCAAAAAATAATATTAATGAGTACTCGTAATTAACTTTTTCCCATTTTTAACAAAATCCACGAGGTTGTATGTTTTGAACAGCTGTTAAACGCAAAGTAAATGACGGAACTTGCTCAAAACTTGACAGTAGTCTATAAACAGGTGGTACTTGATAAGAGCAGTGTTGCATTTCATATAACTACGAGGGAAGTTCAAAAAGTCACGCACTTATTGATCCGCCCTCGTAATTATTTGTTAATTGAATCAATAACGACATTGCTGGAAATCGTACGTTGTTTTTTCCTATCATATTTTTAATTAAATGAAGCATTAATTAAGAAAAAATCCCAATTTCCCAATTTTTACAAATTTTAGAAATCAATATAATCATTAAACAACTTTGCAATATTAAATGAATTATTAAACGTTTTGTTTTTAAACCTCTTTTAAAGGCGTTTTTTTTTAATAAATATCTATAAAAAGCATTTATGTTTTGACTTTCAAAAATTCCGAATCCCGAAAAATCATGATATCCCGAAAAAATCCCGGGATGCCAAAAAATTCCGTGATCCCGGAATTTAATTTTTTTAAATCCAGAATACCGGGATTTGCGAAAACCAGTCCCGATTGGCATCCCTAGTGAAAACACCTTTCTTTTTAGTTTTTGTCCGATGGACAACAATTTTACGTCCAATTTTTATTTAAAAAAATTTTTTTTTTGCTGTTTTCGTAAAATATAATTTTATTCATTCAATATATTCAATGATTTGCGCATGTTCCTAAATGGGAACATTGGACGCTATTGGGTTTATACGTTTGGAAAAAAACATTATTTAAGATTCAGTTAAAAAAAATTTTGATTTTTTTCTTGCCTTACTAGAGCGACTTTAATTTTTAAAAAAGGTAAAAAATCGGATTTTTTTTAAATCTTAAGGTTTGTAACTCAAAGAATTTTTAACCGATCATTAAAGTCTGAACATTTTCAATAGTTAAAATTGTGTACAATTCAGCAGAACAGTTCTGGAGATTCTTTGAAACTGCTTAAGCAACTGCAGAAAATACGATTTTTGCGAATATCTCAAAATCGCTTGTTAAGAAATATAAATGAATGTGATATTTGTGTTTAGAAGCCCCAATTTAGTTTAAACAATATATCCTTTTCGAGGTTTATTTTCTTGTGGCATAGTGTTACAGATCATTCCATAGTCTCGACTTTTAATTATTCTTTAGACGCGAGTAAAGATTATTCTATGGTCCATACATAGACTAGAGTATATAGTATAGTTTCGATTATTGAGTATAGTATAGTCTCGAAAATAAATTATTCTATGGTCGAGCTATGATTATGATTTATCGAGAAAATAGATTATTTTATAGGCGATTCTATAGATTATTCTGTAGTCGACAGTATAGATTATTCTATAGTCGAGACCAGTGATGCCAGTAGAAATGTAAAAAAAAATCCTACATGTCTAAAAAAAGTCGCTTTTTTCCCTACAACCAAAAAAGGATTCCTACACTTTTCCCTACGTTAAACATTAATTGTTTTTAGCAACAGGCGAAGAAAACTCATTATGTTAACATCGTGTTAATAAATTTAAAGCATTTATCAACAACAATAAAAACAGCTAAAATAACACTGTGTGAAAAATTTAATTGTTTTCTTTTTGTCAGAAACGCCACTATATATCGTTTAATCTTGAGACAAAACACAGTCGAACGGCGTGCATGATTTTTTGTTTCCTCATATTTTGTCCTGTTTAAAGGACTTGATATTTTTCAAGAATACTTATTTTTATACATTTTTTTTTTATATAAGTATCTAATATTTTTTAGCAAACTCGGTACCAAATAAAAGAGCAGGCTTTGTAGAACTTAAAAAAACTATTTGCTTCAGTTCCCCTGTGCAAAAATGTAAAAAAAAATTTCTTTAAAAAATATACCCTTCACATCCTTAAAAGTTTTCATTCAAAATTTTTTAAAAATTTCAAATTGTATGATTTTATATCTCTTAGTTTAGAAGCTGTGATGGATTTTTTCATGGAACAAAATTAATTTCTGTATTTTTTATTATGATAAAAGGATTTATGATTTATGCGTGAAACAAAATAAAGGCCAAAGCTCGCCACGACTTCGGTCCATATTTTTAATAACTCTGAGATATAATTGTTGCCGAATTACATCATCATTTATCTATTGAATTGTTTTGGCTTACTGACGTATACTTCTTCTTTTAAATATCCCCAAAAAAAAAGAGTGAAATCACATGATCATGGCGGCCAATTAACATCGCCACGACGCACACTGGTTTAAGAGCGGCATTAATTAATTTTTTTCATGTCTGCTGATCTACCTGTTTTTTCCACAGTTTGTAATAAACACTCTAATTATCATATATCCAAAATATTAGGCTTATATCTTTATTACTTTTTTGTCCAGAGACATTCAAAGTTGACCTGAGTGAATGCGTTCGAAATGGCCGTATTTTATATGGTACCTTCAATCGCTTCATGCTGTTGAAATACTCTTGTAATGACACTATAATGATTTTTTTTTTACAAATGGATGTTATAAATTATATATATGCAAATAAAAAAAATTTTGAATATTAAAAAAAAAATTCTTTTACTACTATAAATTGTCCAAAAATATTTATATTCTCCAACTTCAATGGCTTGTATATATTGATCTCCAACGACTCCTAGCCCGAGACTTATATCAAATTAAAGCTTCAAGTCTCAGCTAACGACATGTTTTTATTCAGCTGCCCATTTTTGCCCCTAAGCAGTTCCGGTATAAAATACTAGAAGAAGTTAGGACAAATTTCCTTCACAAGCATGGTATTGCGCATAGGAATGGGCAAAAAATATCGATATAAAAAAAAATAATCGACAAATATCGCCGATATTTAAAATACCTACATTTTGATATATCAATATTGAAAAATTAGTTGGCTGTGTGGGAAGTGGTACCGTCCTGTTGGAACCACACATCGTCCAGGCTCATATTCAATTTCTGGCCACAAGAAGTCCGTTATCATCTCGCGATAGCGAACACCATTTAAGATAACTGCTTGGCCGACCTCATTTTCCAAGAAGTACGGCCCGATGACGCCGCAAGCCCATAAACCGCACCAAACAGTCACACTTTGTAGATGCATCGGCTTTTCGACAATCACTCGCGGATTCTCATTTTACACTGAACATTATAATTTTTAATAAAAATAATACAATTTTTTGCGTATTTTTACACCATATATTGATAATTAGATAATATTTTTTAAATTCCCTACATTGGCCTTAAAATTAAAAATCTGTCCTTTTTCCCTACGCTTAAAAATTTCCGAAAAAATCCCAACAAAAAGGGGAATTCCCTACTATTGGCATCACTGGTCGAGACTATAGAAAATGTTCTATAGTTGAGTTATACTATTGCCACGATTATATATTATTCTATATATTATTTTATAGCCGCGACCATCTAAATTTTAGATATACATTTTTGAAATTGGAAGCTTTACACAAAAAACAGGCCAGCCATTTAAAAGATGTGCTAGTTTAAGTTTCCTGAGTTTCTCTCACACTTCCATGCATTGAATTACCTACAGGTAGCATTTTTTAATGGAAGATTTTTGTTTAGGGATGGGCAATAAATATCGATATATCAAAATATCGAAATTTAAAACAATTATAATCGATATATATCGCCGATATTAAAAATACTCATAGATCGATGAATCGATATTTATCTACGACTATCGAATTCGATATTTTTAAGATCTCTTTATAATAAATATCAACATTTTAACCGCTGCTTAACTGCTTACAATACTGTTGTTGTTTTTTTTTTTTTTTTTTTTTTTTTTTACTAATATTAAGAAAATAACGCCGTTTTACATTGTAAATTTTCATAGATATCACCTTTTAGTTTTGTCTCGGTTTGTTAAGAGATGACAACAAAAAAAAAAAAGCGCGGCAAAAAATATTCTGGAAAGAGTTCCTAGAATTATGCAAATAATCGCCTTAATTATGGTGTATTACCAGCAATAGGCGCATGAAATTTGAAATGTTAATAATAAAAAAAATATTTATTTATTTTTTTTGGAGCATGTTCCTATATATTAAAAATTAAATATTGCACAATTTACTTGTATAGTTTGTGTCACAAGTTTCGTTTACCGGCAGTAATAATCCGCCATTATATAATCCGCCATTATATAATCCGCCATTATATAATCCCAATTTTTTTTTTTTTTTTTTTTTTAGATTTCATATGGCGAAATACAAATTTTTTTGTCCCACGATTTCGAAAACTTCGTTCGCATAACTTACCTTAAAAACTAAACATTATAATTGGTTTTTGTTTTAAATAAAAGTTAAGCGAATGAAACTTTCGTTCGAAATCGAGGGACAGGCAGTAAATTTGAAATTAAAAGAAACAGTAAAAAGTTAGAATGAAATTACATGTAATATATTTGTACATATGTAAATATGTATCGAAATAGGTATATTAAGTTTTTAAATTTGGTAATAATTTCACGTTCGATACATCGATATATCGATATTTTTAATTAATAAATATCTATACTCTTAAAAAATATTTTTTCAATTTGCCCATCCCTATTTTTGTTTAAATTATCTTAATGAAATAAAAAGGCGTATTCATGAAATATGTGACAAGTCAGTAATCTCGATTAACAGATTTTTTGCCGTAATCGCAGTTATTAAAAAAGTGATTAAATGCAACCCCTAATCCAGACTTTAGATTAGTCTTTAGTAGATATTTAAGAAATTGCCAAAAATATTGGTATTTTATTTAAATTTCTATAACTTACCGATGAATATTCTAGTAAAATATTTAGTTTTTTTTTTGTTTTTTTTTTTTATTCTTTAGCAAATTGAGGAACTTTGTTTGACTCTTTTTTACATCTGCTTACAACATATTTCAATATATTTTACAACAGTTAAACTTTTTTTTCTATCCAACATATGACTTGCTTTTGTGGCACAAAACAGGCTTTTCTTTTTGCAACATTTGGAAGTTTTTAAGGTTCTTTTTTTATGCATCAAGAGGAAAAAAAGAACTGAGTTACAAAATTGGAAATGTGTGTTGAACTTTTATATCTGTTTTTTTTTTTTTTAATTTTTAGTTTCTTTTATATTTCATTCTACTTTTTTAAACTCTTATTTGTATAAGTGTTCCTTTTTTTTTTTTTGGTTACATAAAAAAAGAAACAGAAACTTTTATTTAAAGCTTGAAAGAATGAATAAGAGAAAAGAACTTGAATTATTTTTTTTTTTTATTTTGGCATTTTCTATGCAACTTGACAGTTGCAACAATGTTTCATATTTATTGCAATTTTTCCTTACAAAATTTTCTTATTATTGACAAATTAAAGTTTTTCCAAAGTTGCAAATACAAAAGAATTTGTTTTATTTTTTTTTTTTTTGTTTTTAATTTTTCAAGTTGTTGTGAATTTTAATATATTCATTTTTTAATTTTATACGAATTTAAACATCTGATGTCAAGTTCGAAAATTACTAAGGCCGGGTTTTTGAGATGTGGATTAAGTTTAAACTTAGTTTAACGTACTCTGAATCTCGGATTTTTTCGGCGAAATTTAATTTTTTTTATTATTTCACCAAAGACCAACATTTTTGGCAAAACTAAGCTCTTCCGTCAAAATTTTGTATATAAACTTGGTAATGGCGGCACAAATCTGTTATCAGATTTACTAAACCTAGTTTATCTGAGATCTCAAAAACACAGCCTTAGAATACAAAACAGTTTCAACATGCAAGTTGTCAGAAAAAGGATTTCTGCTTAATTTTACAATTATTAATTAAATTAATTTAAGATGTCATAGGAATGATTTTTGCAACAGAAAATTTTATATTTCTAGTAAAATATCAATTTAGTAAAAAATTATTAAATTAAATATGTATTTCAAATATTGAAATAAAAAAAAAAGATTGGATAAATTTATTGAAAACTAGAGAACAGCAATGGTTGAATAAATAGTACACGAGAGTATAAAGTTATCTGTTGGGAATTGTATAGACTTGAGTATAGTGTAGAGAACATCAAGTTGTCTATAGTCGAGAATATCGACTAGTCAATAGTTGATTTAACAGGCCTCTCTCTATATATATATATATATGTTCCTCTAACTCCCACTGGAGCATATGGCGCCAATAACAGCTGTTCTCCATCTGACCCGGTTTTGAGCGATATACCTAAGTTCATTCCAAGATATACCCAGTTGGTTCATTTCGGATTCCGTTGAACGTCTCCATGTTGTGCGTGGCATGCCGCTTTCTCTGCCATCTTGTTGAAATGGGTTCCTCTCTATAGTCAATAATATCGACTAGTCAAGAGTACAGATTTGTCTTGTTGTTGCGAGTATTGAATTGGCTATTGCAAAGATTATAGCATAAACTTGCCTAAAGTCTAGATTACGGACTGGGGCCTAATTCTGGCAGTCGTTATCGAAGACTTTCTCAATTCGAAAGCAATTTAATATCTAATTATTTCAGTCAATACTGAACGAATCGGAATTATTTTTTTAAAGTTGTAAAGCATTAATTTGAGTTTCACAATACTCGACTGAAAGAATTAGAAATAAAATTGCTTTCGAATCGAGAAAGTACTGCCAGAATTAGGCCCCTGATCTTAAGTAGGGAACAACGACTGTTTTATCGGCTTGACTTGTCTTTTATCTAGTGCATATACTTGTCTACAGACGATAGTTGAGACTTGTCTATAGTCGAGGATATTAACAAGTCTATAGTCGAGAGTAAAATCTTGTTTGTAGTCGAGAGTATCGGCTTCTTTTTAGTCGAGTGTCGACTTGTCAATAGTATTGTAGTTATATTCAAGACTATAGTCCGATCTATAGAAGATAATATTGACAAGGCTATAGCCAGGAGTCCAAACTTGTCTTTAAAGGAGAGACTAGTCTATAACCGAAACTATAGCCAAAGTCCATGGACTTAAATATAAAGCATAGTGTGTAATTAAGTCGTGACAAGGTCTTGTATACTGGCGGCAAATTATGGCATTCAATATCGCTCGAAATTACAATACAATTTAAATGGAATTAAATTAAAATGGAATTAAACGACTGTTTTATCGGCTTGACTTGTCTTTTATCTAGTGCATATACTTGTCTACAGACGATAGTTTAGACTTGTCTATAGTCGAGGATATTAACAAGTCTATAGTCGAGAGTAAAAACTTGTTTGTAGTCGAGAGTATCGGCTCTTTTTAGTCGAGTGTCGACTTGTCAATAGTATTGTAGTTATATTCAAGACTATAGTCCGATCTATAGAAGATAATATTGACTAGGCTATAGTCAGGAGTCCAAACTTGTCTTTAAAGGAGAGACTAGTCTATAACCGAAACTATAGCCAAAGTCCATGGACTTAAATATAAAGCATAGTGTGTAATTAAGTCGTGTCAAGGTCTTGTATACTGGCGGCAAATTATGGCATTCAATATCGCTCGAAATTACAATACAGTTTAAATGGAATTAAATTTATTATTTTTTAAATACAACAAAAATCCTTTTCCATTCAAGTTTAACATGTTTCATGATAAAAATTACTTTCCCTGCAAAGAATAAAATATCAAATACATTAATAAAGATTATCCCTCCTAATTATTCATAGTATTTATTTTAGCAATAAATGACAATTTGAAAATGTCAAGGATTTTAAACACCCCTCACAAACACATCATCATATAGTTAAGCCAAGTGGAAAATAAATTTTTCAAAAACCTTGAATTACAATTTTTATAATTTTTTCTGTTGTTTGCAGCTCAACTTATCTGGTTTTTGTTGACTTTACAAGGAAGTTCATTTAAAATACAAGTTTGGCAAGAAGAAAAAAAAAATAAAGGAATATAAAATAAAATGCAACAAACATTTTTTTCATGTTTGTGATCAACACAAAAATATCTATTTTTAATTAAATTTTAACTACGTTTTCAACACTTCAAAGGATACTTTTTTTCGTAGCTATAGACTGAACGAATGAGTACTACATGCCACCACTACACTGCTAGTTACAAGATGATGTCTTTGATATTGCAACAAATAACAAATATTGTTTTTTTTTCTTGATGCTTTTTGTGCCACCAAAAGGCATTTGCATTTTTTCTTTTTTTTCTGCCAACTAAAGCTGATGACGAAAACGATGTGAGAAAAAAACCGGCAGCGGAAAAAAATGTACCAAAAGAGTCCCAAATGCTGTTAAGAAAATTTTCGCATAAATTTACATGTTGTATAAATATTAGATGATGATAGCAGTGATGACGATGGCAATGACGATGTTGTTGTTGCCTTAGCAGTTGTGTTGATGATTCTGATGATGGGCGATGACAAAAATGAAAAATGACAAAAACAAATTAATGCAACCGAGCGAGGAAATTTAATGCTTTTTATATGAATTTAACACCCTGCAATTTACACAAAACTCATACGTAAATTTTAGATTTAACACATGCATTCATGCACTCTTAAAGATAAGAATTCATACGAAGCGAACTAATAACAACATAAATAGCAACACGCATATTACACTTGAAAAAAAAACATTTTTTTTTGTCAATACTACCAAAAACGGTTCTAAAGTCGAGACAAAAAGACTAGAATAAAGTCGGAACTAGGAAGATGAAAAGTTGAGAGCGCATGCAGGCCACTAGTTATTGCTAGAAACTGGTTAACATTCGACACTAGTTTATAGTAAAGAGCAAAAACTGCAGAATTGTCGAGACTTATGACTACTTACTAGTTGATAGTGCACTAGCCTAAAGTCAAGTTTTTTAGGTTAGACTAAAGATAGTATTGGCTATAGATAACTCTTTTGTCTTGACTATTAAGAACTCTATTGCCCTGACTACAGATAACTCTATAATCTCGACTTAAGGTAGCTCTATATCTGCGATCGGTAAAATCAAGGCGCCGCGTTTTCTCTTTTATCTTTTATTCTCTTTTGTTACCTACGTTTGGACACACCTTGTGGAGAATTAAGCAACATTAACAACAACATATCTAAAATGCATACAATCGCAAAGTGTAATAATGGGTGATTTTTTAAGAGCTATAGGAAAGTTTAGAAAAAAAAACACATAAAATTCAGAAAAATGCATGAAATCTTTATTTGAATCGATAGTACGGTCCATATAATTTAATGTTTGAAGAATATTTCATGCAAATGTTGACCGTGACTGCGCCTCAAACGGTCCATCCGCTTAGTCCAATTTTGGCATACTCTTTCCAACATTTCGGACGGTATCTCATGAATAAATGCTTCAATGTTGTCTTCCAATGCGTCAATTGAAGCGGGCATGTGTGTATAGACATGAGCTTTAACATAGCCCCACAAAAAGTAGTCTAAAGGCGTTAAAACGCACGTTAAATCGCGGCCAATTGACCGGTCCCGAACGTGAAATAAAATGTTCACCGAACTCGCCTCTCAATAAGTCCATTCTTCAGCGCGCTGTGTGGCATGTGGCACCGTCTTGTTGAAACCACATGTCATGCAAGTCAAGCTCTTGCATTTTGGGCAAAAAAAAGTTGGATATCATCACACGGTAGCGCTCACCATTCACAGTTACGTTACGATTCGCATCGTCTTTGAAGAAGTACGGTCCAATGATGCCACCAGCCCATAAACCGCCCAAAACTGTGACTTTTTCTGGATGCATTGGTAGCTCTTGCAATGCTTCTGGCTGATCTTCACTCCAAAATTGACAATTCTGCTTATTAACGTACCTATTGAGCCAAAAATGTGGGTCGATTAAACTGACCATAAAATGGAAGAAGGGCGCGATGAACTTTCTTAACAGAGCACGCATTTTGATAATAAAATTCAATAATTTGCAAGCGTTGTTCGTTTGTAAGACGATTCATGGTTAAATTATAGACCAAACTGAAGATGTTTGACAGTGAAACAAAACACGAAACGTGCGTCAGCTGTTTAAACCAGTGTTGCCAAAAAGATAATAGCTAAAAAATCACACATTAGTATAGGTTGCCGATCGCATATAGTCTCGAACATTACATAACACTATAGTCTCGACTATAGAAAACTCTTTAATCTCGACTAAATAAAGATAATTATATAGGCTCGACTATAGAAAGCTCTATAATATCACCTATAGATAACTCTATAATCTCGCCTTTAGATAACGCTTGTGTAAAATCCGTTGCTTTGTATGGGTGCAAAACATGGCACGTTGCCACTAGGGAAGTAAATGCTCTCCAAGTATTTAAAAACCGGTGTCTACGGTAAATTTTACGGGTATTCTGGCCGAACACCATATCAAAAGCCACATTGTGTGCAAAAACAGACCAACTACAAAAAAAACGGGCATACCTTGAGGCTGGCCACAGACAACATCACTCGAACTGCGCTTGCGTGGCATCCACGGGGTAGCCGATAGGGTATATATTAATTACTACCCGATTAACTGATCGGTTAATTAAAAATTGGCTATTTTCGATTAACAATTAAACCGGTAAATTTCAGTCGATTAACCGATGTAACAAAATTTTGAATTTGTAATAGTATTATAGGTGCTATTTTACACCCTTCAAGTTCTAGCCGTCAAGTCATGAGGTTTTAGGGGAGAAGGGAAAAGAGAATGCGATTTCTGTTCCTCTTTCTCATAAAAACGGCTAAGACTTGAAAAGTGTGAAACAGCACACAACATTGTGTTTGTGTTTTAAATAATTTGTTTCGTCTCATATACAAAACGTATGTGTTTAGAAAATATTTTTTCATATAAACAAAGAAGGGGTTCAGTGATCTTCATGTTAAATAAGTGTTTGCTTTCAACAGCTTTCTGTTTCACGAACTTTTTATATGTATGTGCTTCTTATCATATCTTCTCATATAAATCGTTTAACAGAATTAACCGAAACAATTAGAAGTGGTAAACATTTAAAAAAATTAAAACAGGACTGTAATGGCCTAATAGAAGGTTTAAAATGTTTAGAAAGATCTAGGAAAAGGACTGAGAAATTAGATATTCTGCATTATGGGTTGGTTTTGATTTCTCCAAAATCAACGATAAATGAAAGAATTTTTCAAAGTCAAGTTTTATCAAAACTAAAGATAAGATCCTAAAAATTTAAACCAAATTATTAGTCTAAAAGATAATTTTATAAGATCTTCTAAGCTATTGAAATAACTAATAAAATATCATACAGTATATTTTTTTATCATATATATTATTTCTAAAGCACTTTTTTTTTGTCGGTAGCAAATATCTCCCATACCACCGCATCAAATTTAATGAATGATATCTCATTTTAAAGCTTATTTCTAACACTAATGGCGAAAAATAACTAGAAATTGAAAAATTAATATTTTCATTGATAAAAATTATATTTTATATAGAACTGCATGATAATACTGGTGTCATTATGATTATATGTTTTTGTTCAAGTGTGGTAATACAGGGTCGCTTAATAGTAATGCAGTTCTAATAGAACTTAATTTGTATTAATTAAAAAAATAGGTCTCACATATTTAAGAATTATTTTTTTTTGATTGGTCGTTTTAGTTCAAAAATTGTTATGTTTGTGAAAGTATTGTTTTCTTTTACTGATAAACTCCAAATAATAATTAATTTTTCCATTTTTATTCATTGAAATTATTTAAGGTATAAAAAAAATTTATTAATCGGTTCACCGATCAATAACAAATTTAATGCATTAGTTGAGAAATATTTAGCGCCATTAACATTCGTTAAACTGATTTCAAAAGCAGACTGTTGTCTGAAACCATTACAGGACTTTTATTTACTAAATAAAGTATACAAAGGATGAACATGAACACTTTGCCCCTTCCCTAGATAAATGGAAATATAACTTATTATTTTAACCCTTTCACCCCGGAGTTTTTTCTCGAAATCTGTTACGTTTTTTTAAATTCTTATTGCAAATTTATTTATAAGGAAATAATATAAGAAGTTGGGGATACGTGAGATGTCGGTGATCCTACCGTTACCATGGGACATATTGTCCCAATAAGTTCTTACGGTGGGATATTTTGTCCCAATAAAGTTATCTGCACACACAAAAACAACAAAACTTGTATTTTTAACCAATAAAGTTATCTGCATACACAAAAACGACAAAACTTGTATTTTAAACATATATTGGGATAATGAATCCCACTCGATAATAAATCCCCATCTTTTTAGGACAATATGTCCCATTGTAAAAAAAAACCTTTCTAACTTTATACTCTATTGGGAATCATTAACTATTACAATATAAAAGGTTAAACAAAAGTTAGGACATAAGAAATATTGCTGGGACATATAATCCCAGTAGGGGCGAAAGGGTTAAGTTTTTATTTAATTTTTATTAAGTTGTTTGAGGTTTTTAATGTTATTTTTGTTAAATTATTTTGAACCACTATATTAATCTTAATAGTATGACTAATATTGATCTTATTAAGGTGAAAAGGGTATTATGAGTTTATGCTGATGTGTGAAACGCATACAAATATTTGTTGGAGTATACCGATCGACTTATAATCCGCTCAGATCGTCCCTCCTGCTGGCCGGTTGTCAGTACATGTTAAGATAATTTAATGAAATTTGGGTTAAGTTTTTTTTTTTAAATTTTGAGAATCGGTCCATAATTTAAAATAGCTCCCATACGAACTTTTTTCCTAATAGAGGGTCTGTGCCCATAACCCATCTTATTATGTTGGTATTTGGAGAAACTTTGGTCGAAACATATTTTATTTCAACATAAATTATCTTATGAAATTAATTTTGGAATCAGTCGATATTCGACCATGGCTCCCATACAAATATCACTCACGAAAATAGATTGTAATACCATAACTGACTTACAAATATTGGAATGTATTGATAAAAATAATATTTACTGGGAATGTTTTGTGCTGTGAAGTTTAGGAAATTAGGTCATACAAATCACTTTAAAACGAAAAACATTTCAAATAGATGTAGTTACCTAGATAATATTCGGCGTCAGTGATGCAAAACGTGGCACAATTGTGCCATTTTTGGCACTTTTGAATGATTGATGGCCCTCTGGAAATCTATTTTGGCCCTTTCAAGTCAAAATTTAACTAACTACTTTTAAATTGTTCAATACATTTTTTAATGTTTTTTTTCTTATCAACATTTATTTTATTAAAGAATTTGTTTTGTTTGTTTAGGACCAAATATACTGCACAAACGGTGCTATCTATAAAAGGATGAAAAAACATACGAAGCTTGTTTCTACGAAAATCAAAAATTTTAATTATTCACAAAAACATCATGTTGTCTTTATCATACCGCTATTACAAAAATAGTTTGCCCCTATCAAAGGTATTTTGGCCCTTTTTAATCGCAAATTTGGCCCAAAACAAAAAAACTCAAAATGCATCACTGTTCGGCGTTAAGAATTCTTATTCTCTTCAGTTTTAACCTCATAACATAATTTTGTTTTAATAGGTCCAAAGTTGCGTATAGGACCTAACAAGGGAACACCATTAAAATTTTTTTTTGTAAATAAACTCTAATTTGTTCTTTTTTGTAAGTTTTTTTTATAATTAAACGTCAATTGATCTCAGGTGTAATTTCATTTAAATTGGGTAATTTTGCGTCACCTCAAGTGTAGTTTTGAATTTTGCCGGGGTAACACTGGTAAGTATCCACCGCAAGTGCACTCGTCCCTTGATAATTGACGACTGAATTGGCTACTCTCGTGGACTAAATGAAAGAGCGTAAGAATGCGTGTGAAGAATGTGTGTGAATTAATTTCCACAATTGTGGAATGGGCTGAACATCAATGCTCTATATCCTCAAGTTAAGATGGTTTTTAGTGTCGAATATATAGTTTTGACTAGAGGCTATTCTATAGTCTCGATATAGAGTATTCCATAGTCTTGACTATAAATTATTCCATAGACTCGACCAATCGTTTTAAGTTTTAAGATTGTTCTGCAGTATCTAAAGACTGTTCTATACTCTTGAATATACATTTATTATTTTGTGGACTCGACTGTAGATTGTTCTTTGACATTCAAATTGATCTGTAGCCTATAGGATCAACAGTTAGAGAGGTATGGTCTTTTATTAATGCAATTTTAGCTTTTAAAATTTTTTAAGTGTAAAAAAAGCTTTGAAATATTTTTATTTAAACTGTATACGGAAAAGCTTTTAAGCAAAACAAGAAATGAAAAAAATCCCTTCCAACTTTGTATAAATATGTTTGTGTATGAGGATACTTGTCTGTGAGGTATACAGCATTAGACTGTTTCAAATTTACTGAAATTTTTTTTTATTTTTTTTTTTTTTTTTTTTTTTTTTGTATAAGTACTCCAAAACAATATAAATTAAATAAGAGCTAAAGGACTTTATCCTCATAAACTTTTGTAGTTTCAAGTCCAACATTGTATGATTTTGGTAATACAACTTTAATAATTGAGCGACCCTAATTTACATTTAATGTTTCTCGACTTCATATGAATAAACATAAAATTAGAATTTTATGCCTGTGGCACAAACAAACGTAATATAGATGTAACATATCCACACACACACACACACACACACACACACACTCACATATTTACACAAATTTAGAGTGTTAGGAAGTCAGAGTAAAATATGAGTCCCCGCTTGTTGGTAAAATAACAGCAACAAATACAAAGTAAAATTAAGCAATGGTACTGGTAAGAGAAGCAGTTTTTCAACAACAGCAACAATTGCAACGAAGATAAATTTGTTTTTTAATACGACACAACAACATCGCCCTTATAACACGAATACACAAATGATGGCACAACGAAACGTTACATTTTTACAAACAATATATAATAATAAACACTAAACATCATCAAGAGCACCATGATGAACAACCAATATGCCGAAAGTTTTTTTTTTTTTTTTAATAAGCAGAGGTGTTGACAACATTGTACACAAGAAGGAAGACGGTTTAGGAGCAGGAGGTTAACCCAAAGGATTTATTACTATTATAAACTCTTGAACGGGAGTTGTAACGATTGTTGTAAAAACATAAAAACTAAGCCTATGGATCTATTTTAGCTTCTTCGTCCTAGTTAAAATTTGCTTTAATATTTTTTTACCTTCCACCTCCCTGGCTGACATGTTGGCAAACAACATTATTATATAGATTTTCTTTTTTGTGTCAAACCTTCTACACTTTTTGGAGTTCCCGTTTTACTTTTTATTATTCACTTAAACAAACACATTTATTTTTCCTTTTTGATATACAAATCTCATGCAGACATCCCCAACCAGCAGCCGTCTCATCAAACATGTTGCTCATCTAAATTCCCTGTTTAGTTTTTAGTGCGTGTTTGGGGTTTTTTGAGATTTTTTTTTTCAACATTTCATATGACAATTTCCTGTAAAAAAATATTCCCGGCTAAAAATAGCAGAGAAAAAATACTATAACATGAAACATGACTTCTTTTTTTTAAATTATTAAGTGCATACACAGAAGCAAATGAAATATTATACACATGGAGAGACGAAATCCAAAAAAAATGTAGAACAAAAGCGAACAAAATTACAAATTGTTTATGCCCGTAATTTCTACAAAAAAATATCTGTTCTCGTATTCGTACCAACAGTTATCTTTACCTATTTTTATTTGGCTCACGTGTTGTAACCTTAAGTTTTCTTTTAAATTTGGCCTCATTTACACCATAGATTTCTATACACATCTAAATTTCTATTCACAGAAAACAGTTTTTTATCAATTAAAAAAATGTTTTAAAAAGTATTTAAATTTAATTAATGTGATAATTGAATCAATCATTTTTTTAATTGAAGGAATATTAAAAATTAAATTTTTATTTAATTAATATTAAAGTTGTTGTAAAGTAAATTTTCAATTAAAAAATTAATTAAATAGCAAAAAATATTAATTGACTTTTTCGTTTAAAATAAAATAATTAAAACTTGTAAAATTGTTGTTGGGAATTGTCAATATTAAATTAAATAAATTAACAGATTGTTTGAAATGGCAAAGTTTTTTGATCACTTTTTTAATTAAAATTAAATATATCATATTTTCATATTTGAAAATATTTTTTCAAGGTTTTAAAATTTTTAGTAATCAATATAATCATTTTGGTAATAGGTGCAAAATCAACAACTTGTTTGCTTGATATTATGAATTTAGTATAAATTTGGTGATTAGAGACAATTTTTAATTTTTTCTGTGTTTGTAGAAATTACGGGCATTAGAAGTGACTTTTTACCCTAGATTGCTCTATTACCTTGAGTTAAGATTACTTTAAAGTCTTTGACTTGAGGTTATTAAGGAAATTGTTGGCTTTAGATTATAATCTCGACTCAACATTGGTATTAATCTCAAATGTTGATTTTGCTATAGTCTGGACTCTAGATTAATGTAAGGACTGTATGAATGTAAGAAAAGATTAACTCACTGTTTTATTGTTGGTATTTTGTTTAAGCTTTGATATTGTTGCAAAGAAGACTTTTTTGAGTGAAGGTAAGTCTCATTCCCTATGTAGTCTTGTTTGCTGATAGTTTTGGCTTTCTAAAATCATTTAGGAGAACGTTTCCTGATGATCTGTCCTAAGCAACCAGTGAAATGCGCATAGGAACAGCTTATTCTCCAACAATAAATTTCAGTATTTTTATCCATTATAAAAATAGGGAATTAAGCACAACAAACAAAATCTTTTAATCTAGATTAATCTTTTTAGAAACTTAACTCTAGATTATTCCATAAACTCAACTCTAGATTGTTCTATATTCTCGACTAGATATTATTATATAGCCTCGAATGGAAGATTTATCTATAGTATTCCAGATATTTCTGTAGTCGATATTCTTGATAACATAGTTTAAACTATAAATTGTTCTATAGGCTAGATTCGAGATTATTTTGTAGTATCGACTCGATATTATTTTCAAGTCCCGATTCTTGATCATTCTAAAGCCTTAACTCCAGACTCTAGATTCTGTTGACTGGAGATTGTTCTATAGCCTCAATAATAGATAGTTCCATAGTCTTAAATCTATGTATTTTGTTTTGCAGCAGAGATCGGCCAAACTACTTAACCTTGTTTTTTTTTCTTATTATACGAAACCAGTGAGTCTAACTTGAGCTTTTACACAAAAAGGTTGTGTTACCGCTAATCCTGTCATTTGGTGATGTCTTTATATAAAAGGACGAAATCTGTCACGGACCCCAAAAGTTCTGCAAAGCCTCAATTAGGAACCATTAGTTTAAAAGAAGTTTCTGGCAATTTAGTATTACAATAGAAGTCTTTTGGTAACACGGTTTACATTGATCCCTATTTTCACTTATGCTGCTAAAATATTTCAATGTATTTAACTGTTTGACGACCGCTTTTCTACAGTCTTAACTACAGGGTGCCTACTCTCTATTGCGATGCGAAAGAAAATGGTAGAAAATCTAGTGATTAGTACTCTTTAATGCGTTTGCCCATTTGTCTTTCGCATCTTTTTATATTTTTTTCCTTTTCGCAATTTAAAACTATTTATTTTATTTAAATTTTCCAATTTAATTTTTTTTTTAAATATTTTAACATTTCATTGCTGTCAATCTGCGCCGTCTTTAATTTTTACTACCAGTATCGCTTCATTTGCAAGCAATTTTGCTAAAGTGATAGAGAGTACCAAGTTGGCATTTAGCTTTCTCATCGAAATGTATTCACATCGCAATAGAGTGTAGCCCCCAGATTGTTTAATAGTCTCAAAAATATTTTCTTCTATATTATAGATAAAATAATCTATACTCTCAACTCTATTTTGTTCTATAGTCTCAACTAGAAATCGTTATAAAATTTTGCTTCTAGATTGTTCTTTAACTATAGTTCTTACTTTGTTCTTAGCTCTTGACTTTAAATTGCTCTATACCCTTGACTAAGAGTGTTCTCTAGCGTCGACTATTGATTGTTCTGTAGTCTCAACTATAGATTGCTTTGCACTCTCTACTACAGTTTGTCGCTTGTGTGTAGTAGTTATTCTTCTCAGTGTATTTTTTATACATTTAATGTAGACATTATTTTGTTTGTAGTCTCTCTCCGTATCATCATGAGTGCGTAACTGGGAATACAAGTGAATTTTATTACATTAACGCCATACAAACTGAATCTGGCACTGTTGTTAATGAATATGTATTTGAGTGAGGCATATACAGACAAATAAGGATACACAAATAGTCCTGAGTAGCACAGCCAGTTTAGTGTATTTTAACAGAAGCTCATTTAAACAAATTTTACTTTATTAGAGAAAATCAAGTCAGATTGAGAAAAGAATGTTAATAAAGAATTTGGAATAGCAGTTGTTTATTAAGTTCAAGGAAGAATATTTGAAATATAAAATATTTCCTTTAACATAAATCATTAAATCGAAGTAAGAGTTTTAATGCAACAAAAATGCCAAATTTTATTCTATCACCAGCAAAAAAAAAGAAGGGATAAAAATTTCTTCTACCCAAATTATTAGAGAATTATTTGAGCTGCCAAGAGCCGTCCTTTGAAGTATTTTCATCCTCATTTTACCTCATTTCATTTTGTAAAGCCATATCTAAAATGACTCTATACATAGGGTCTTCCAATAAGTGGTTAACTTTTCTGCAAAAAAAAACAAATATTTTTAAGCGAAATCGTCGGAATTTTATTCAACTGTAAAGAGGTGGGTATGCTATTAAAAATGATATCAGCTAAATGTCTGCCACGGCTAAGCTTGCGGGATCTCATACTTTTCATGAAAAAGTCACAAGATCCCGGTGGCCAATTGTGATCGCCTCTTCAAGAAATCAGAAGGTCAGAAAACTTTTTACTGAAAATAGCGTTGATATTGTTACTTGTGTAGCACGTAGCGCCGTCTTGTTAAAAATAAACGTAGTCCACATCAATATCTTCCAACTCCGGCCATACAGACGCAAATGTTCGAATTGATAATGGAAAATTTCAAGAAAAGAATAAGATCCTGCAAGCATAACCGTGGCGCCATTTGGCTAATATGCCATTTAACTTTGTCCTCGTCGTCAGCAATTTAATCAGCCTTATTCCGGTTGTCGTTGTCGTAAACGACTGTGTCGTTTTTAAAGTAAAACACAACCTATACGACAACCGGAATAAGGCTGAATATCAACATCAATTTTTATCGACGTCGTCATCAATTCTTCCAAATCTTATTGGAAGACCCTATACGTATTTAAAACCACAAGCCTTTTAGTATGTGTGTATTGCTTTAAAGAAAATCAGGCTTGTTAACAACATTATATAAATTTCTGCTTTAGTTTGTACATGAGTATATATATATAGCATACTTTAAGGATATTTTTCAAAATATATATACTTTATGGCATACTTTACAATGACCAAGATTAAGTAGTATTTTTGTTACTTTTAATTTTTTGCCTTCAAACAAAACCCTTTTTTCTTAGGCCTCTTTTTAATTTAAATACAAAAATCTTTTTAAAGCATACTTAAGGGCAACCAAACAAACATTACAAGAGAGAATGATAAATAGAAAACACTTTGTCTATAATCTAAGAGCAGAAGACTGGCAAATACATTTCCATATGAATACATACACATTTACACTTTAGTTGTGTTGAAAATTTTAATTACGATAAAAATATTTAAGTTTTCCTAAAATGAAAAAGAAAACTTGATACGAAAACAGTGTCTGGTTGTAATCGTGTATGTAAGTTTTATATGATTGTTTGTCTTGTGCTCTTTTGTGACTCTGCCCGCAGCTAAAAGATTAAATTACTCCCAAACATTTGAACAAGTGCTTACTTCCATGTATAATATTAAATACATATAAAAGGGACAACATGTCAACGAAATTTAAACAATAAAAGAGCCGGATTAAATCTTATATAAATTATATGTATATTTTATATTAATTTCCCTACTTTTTTAAAGGAAAAAACACAGAAAATTCAAATTTAATTAGTTTATTATAATATGATATGGCATTTATTTTTTGAAGATTATGTCTTTCAAATGTTGGCCGTTGCTACGTCGCAGATGGTCCATCCGTTGAGTCCAATTTTCGATGACTCGTTCGAGCATTTCGACTGGTAACTGGCGAATGACACCCGTGATGTTTTCCTACAAGGCCTGAGTCGAAGCGGGTTTGTCCGCATAAACTTAAGACTTTACATATCCCCACAGGACGGTGTGATATCACACGATCTTGGTGGCCAATCGACCGGCCCAAAACGTGAAATTATGTGCTCACCGAAGTTTTCTCTCAATAAATCCATTGATTGATGCGATGTGTGGGAAGTGGCGCCGTCTTGCTGAAACTAAATGTCGCCGAGATCACGAGCTTCAATTTCAGGCATCAAATAGTCGGTTATCATGGTACGATAACGGTCGCCATTGACGGTTACGTTCGCACCGCCATCATTTTTAAAGAAATATGGACCGTTGATTCCACTGGCCCACAAACCACAACAAGCCGTTGCTTTTTCTGGATGAAGTGGCAGTTCTTGAATCTCTTCAGGTTGCTCTTCGTCCCAAATGCGGCAATTTTGTTTGTTTACATATCCATTAAACCAGAAATGGGCCTCAGCGCTGAACAAAATTTGCCTCGAAAACGTCGGATGTTCTTGGAACTTTCCAAGAGCCCATAGAGCGAAGCGATGTCACTTGGAAAGGTCGAGCGGCTTCATTTGTTGCACAAGCTGTATTTTGTACGCTTTCAATTTAAGTTCTCGACGTAAAATGCGCCAAGTCGTTCCATACGTCAGTCCGAAGTTGCTGCGAACGGCGCCGAATCGACTCTCCACGGTCTTCGTCTACACTCTTAGCTACGGCCGCTATATTTTCTTCACAGCGTGCTGGACGTGGTCTATTCGGTCGAATATTATCCATTAATGAATGCTGGGTGTCAAAATGGTGTTGTGATGGTATTGCGAATAGTATGCTCAGTAGGCCGATTATGTTGACCATAAGTTGAGCGAAGTGCACGAAACACATTCCTTACAGAACGTGAATTTTCGTAATAAAGTTGAACGATTTGTAAACGTTGTTTAGGCGTAAGTATTTCCATTATGAAATGCCAAACAATACTAAGCAAAAAAAACATGACAGCATGACACGACTAACACGTGATCTGTCAAAAAAAGGCTATTGAAAAAAGTATCTCTCCTTGAATCACATGTGGCATAAGTTTGACGGGAAATTTTCTTGTATTTTCATTTTTGAGTTTTAAGAAAGAATATTTGTGAATTTTCTTAATTATATCGAAATTTTCAACACAAACTAAAAGAAATTACATCGGCTTAAGGGGTTTTTTTTTTGTAAAACAATTTATCTCACTTGGAAAATATTTTCATAAAAATTTTGGTAAATTCCAAATATTTTATATGAAAAATTTCTCAACCCAAGGTGAGGGATTTACAAAATAGCCCCCTTAGTTTTTCTAAAATAAATGGCTACTGGAGAATTTTGAATGTTTTGTTTGTGACAGTGATTTATTCAAAAAAGCCAAAAGAAACTAAAAACGACTTTATTGCTGGTATGGTAAGAGACAACCCTAACACTTTTGCGAGCCTTACATGAAAGTTAATCTGTCATAGACGACGTAAAAATTCAAAATATTAAGAATAAAATATTTAATAGAGTTAAATGTTAAGGCCTAACTATAATATGCATGACCTAGCTTAAGCTACTCTCAAAACAAAATCAGAAAGCATCTGATTTTGTACGGAGTCACACTTTGCTTAAGCTCATAACGGTTTCATTAAAATTAACAAAAAGTTTTCTTACGTTTAATATGGTTTGACACATTTGTATGATTTATATGTTGCTTAAGCCAGCTCATGCACATTATGGTTGGGCCTTTCTGATTTTGTACGGAGTCACACTTTGCTTAAGCTCATAACGGTTTCATTAAAATTAACAAAAAGTTTTCTTACGTTTAATATGGTTTGACACATTTGTATGATTTATATGTTGCTTAAGCCAGCTCATGCACATTATGGTTGGGCCTTTCTGATTTTGTACGGAGTCACACTTTGCTTAAGCTCACAACGGTTTCATTAAAATTAACAAAATGTTTTCTTACGTTTAATATGGTTTGACACATTTATATTATTTATATGCTGCTTAAGTCAGCTCATGCACATTATGGTTGGGCCTTTGGTCTTCTTACGTTAACCAAGTTTAAAAACACTATACACTGATAAAAAAAAAGCCGTTTTAACGCTGATGTATTTTGACATCAGTACTATGACAAATGTCTTCGTTTTTGACCCCAAGACACTTTTCATCATGTGATGTCAGCATTAACATCACTTGGCCAAATTGTCATCAGGGTCAAAAATAAATTTAAATTATGTCATCAATGGGATGACATATTGGCATCACAGAAATGACTCAGCAACATCAGAGAAAGGACTCATTACGCAGTAAAAAAAATTTATGTTTTTTGAAGCACTTAAGAGAAAAAGCGCATAATCGAGCGCTTCATTAAGAAAGCTCTTATACAGCAGATAATGATAACGAATAAACTATACAAAAAAAACTGCTATTTTACTGCTGACAACAAAGAAAGTTTTAAAGCGAAAAAAAATTAAAATATATTATGGTTTTAGAAAATGCTTAAAAAAGGCATTTAAACCAGTAAAATCAAAACATTTATGAATATGTTAATATAGTTAGCCCTTAAAAAAGCACTTTAGGAGTGATTTATTTGCATGTTTTATTATGTTCAGAGAAGCGTTTATTGTCTGCAGAAAATAGTCCTCCAAACCGGGAACACCCCATACAAAAATCAGGCATCCCATCAGCAGGTTTGAAGCAATTTCAGGTATGAATTCATACATTAAACCTGCTCCTTTTGGAGCATATTTGTTACTGGGTATAAAAAAAAAAAAAAAAAAAAAAAAAAAAAAAAAAAAAAAAAAAAAAAAAAAAAAAAAAAATAAATCCCTGAAGAAGGCACACAACGGAGTGCCGAAATATTGGATTAAATAAATTTAATATTTTTTATTAAAAAAAAGAAATAAGACCTTAAGCTTAAATAAGAGGATTAATTAAAAAAAAAAAAAAAAAAAAAAAAAAAAAAATAATCGCTATTGTTGATATTATCATTTTATGTTCGCTTATGAAAATTTTTAGCTCATGTTCAAAAATGTTAACTTTGCACAGCTGTTGTGGTGTAAAAAAGTATCAGCATTACAACTGCAAACGATGACAAAATGTTGCATCACTGAAGCAGTTTTTATGCATTTACGAACATGCCCTATATGTATTAAGTATCTATGAGGTCCCAGTAGAACCGTATTGCGTACCACATTTCAAACTCAACATTGAGAATTTGCTATGAATCGCCTATTTTGCATTCTTTTAGAAACATCCAGTATTTGACATATTGAACTTCCCAAAAAAAATTGACTGAAAAAATTTTGCTTTACCGTAACAAACTAAATAATTAGTCCACCTATTCAGTTAAAGCACAGTTTTAATGGATCATGCAATAAGAAAACTACCCCCCGTTTAGTTCATCATGCGATGTATTTTATGAATTACAATTAAAACAACTCTTTACAAATTTAAGATAATCACTGATTATGAATATTTTCTATTATTCACAATAATTGTACAATTCATAATTAATTACACATGAAACTGATTTTCGCATTAGGAGGGTTCAAATTCAAGTTGTTTTGAATCGTTTTTTATATCACTTAGGGCTAATAAATCAGAGCAAGTTAAGCTCTCATTTCGGTTTAAAATGTGTTTAAACCAACAAATCTATAAATCAGTACACATATAAACCATCTTTAAGCGCATAAAATTTGGCGTTTAAACCATCAATACAGAACATATGAATTTTACCACATTTATGGTAGTGCTGCCACATTTTATTTTTTAAACTACATATAATACAAGGGACATTGATTTACAGCTATTGAGTTTAAATTACATGTAAATTTAAGTTTAGTTCTATTAAACTAGTGCTTAAACATTCACTGCTTTATTAGCCAGTAGGCCCAAATTTAATGTCATTAGTTAGTAGGGAGATTGAACGGTTATTATTCGACCGGTTATTTTAGCTTTGCCCAAGTCGGTTATTTTAAAATGTCCATTTTTCGAATATCGAATAAACCGGTTAATTAGGTGTAATAAACCGGTTATTTTAGTAATGTGTAATTTATAAACATTTTCCTTATTCTTGTTGTAAATGTACCCGTAATTTAAGTATTTTTCTAATTGAATATGGGGCCAACTTAAACGTTTTATGAAGAATGTCAAAACAAAATGTAACAAAAGTAAAAAAAAATGTAAATAATCACTTATAAAAAACAATTCAAAATACTACACAAAAGTGTTCAGTTAAAAAATAAATTGTAATTTGTGCGAAAGGGGATTCTCAATATTAAATATATTTTTATATGGTATTATCTCGGGAGATATTTCGAACGGGATTAAAAAGATAAAGTAAGGTGCCTGAAACTGTCCTAAAATGATTATTTGTAAAGGTTCTTCCCCGTCAGGACTTATTAATCACCTCTAATTAGTCCGCATGCTTGACATTTATGTCCTTAGCTCCGTTCGAAGTAGTTCTGAAGAGACGACAAATAATTTTTTACTAAAATACGCCGCCAAAAATGATTCATTGGGTGAAGTATTAGCCTGGTTGTGTTGCCGAGGACGTAAGGCCCATTGAGGTAGTACTAGCATATCTTCATACTTAAAACTACAACAGCTATGGAAAAAATTCATCAGTTTTATTTATTAAAACACCAATGACTATGAAAGAAAACTGAAGACAACAAACAATATCATGGAAGGCTTTAAATTGTGGTAAAGGAATTGACAAATATTTCATACAAAGAGCATGTTCATGTTTCTTTTCGTTTCTGCAATGCTGAAACGAATTAATTTGAAATGTGTATATAATCATTGCAAAGAGGTTTTGTTTGCAACTTCTCAAAATAATGGTGGAAGTCTACTGATTCATATAGACACGCTTAACCACCAACAAATTAAAACTCATTAAAATAAATTTGGGAGAAAATTTTAAATAATGAATTTTTTAAATTCCTATAATTTCTTATTTGCTTTTGCAAAACGTTTACCTAGACCAAACATCATTTAACAGTTTCTAAATTAAATTATACAAATATCTTCTTAAAAATAAAGTTTGGCAAATTAATAGAAATTGTTAAAAATTAAGGAAAAGTCATCAAATATTTGTTAGGTCTGACCATACCTTAAGTCAATCCATTTATTGTGTTGCTTCTTTACCATTTTTAATTGTTTGGTTTTTATTCAATTTAACGGCTAATTACAAGAACTTCTTCAGTTTTTGTGTTTTTATGTATTCGAATTAAAACCGGTTAACCGGTTATTGTAAAAATGACTAACCGCAAACCGGGGTTTTTAAAATAGCAACTATTCGGAATATTCGAAAACCGGTTTTTGCAAAAAGTCGAATAATCGATCTCCCTATTAGTTAGCTAATGCAATGGTTTAACCAATAAAACATTATTTCAAGATTTTTGTTAACCATTAGTTAAACTATCAAATGTTATAAGTTAACTAATAGTTAGACAACAGCTCTTCCGTAGAAAATTATTCTTTAGATTTGTTTTTTTTTTTCATTTTGTACAAAATGACTATTATAAATTGTATACAGACGCTGCCACGCATATTCTTTTAATTTGGCAGTCCACTGCCACTTTTTTGTTTTCTTTAAAATTTCGGTATTTTTTCATATTTAGTAATAAGAAAAAAGAAAGAAGAAAAGAAAAACACAGCTACCAACATTGATATTTGGTATTTTGATAGAACCAATAGTTACCATTTAAGTTTACTTATTATTAACTAATGACTGTACATTTGGGCCTAAATCTAATTTTGACTCAACTTAGAGAGTCATATTGCTTATTTAGAGGCTAGAGTTCAATAAAAGTTCTTTAATGTTTTTCACTGCAATTGTTTCTAATAATATATTCGAAACGTAGCAAATATATTTTTTATGCAAAATCCAACTCCCATCAATAAGCACCTCCCTAATATTAACCAAGACACACCAGTATTCTTTATTAAATGCCACCATTTCATTTATTCATACCAAACAATGGAAATTTTCTATTTAGTATGTAAATTTGGCCAATTATAGAATAATTAATTATAATTTGTTAGAAAGCTGCCACGGAAAATGAACGTTAAATATTTATTTGTTCGAATATTTGCTCTATCATTGTCAGTAAATGTCAGGTGTATTTGTATGTCTGTGTGGGTTTATATGTATTTGTAGAAGTGGGTGTGGGTGTGTGTGTTTGCTTGTGTGTGTGTAGGAGTTTTCAGTATTGCGTTTGTGTCCAAATGCGGGATTTTGTTGAACCGTATAATTGTTTAGATAAAAATCAAATAAGCTTTTTAAAAGAAACGTGGTTAAATGGAAAATTATTTAAAAAACAATGTAAAATGAAAACAATTTGGTAAAGAAAAATTGTAAAACGTAATTAAAAAAAAGAAAAATTAATAGAAAAATAAGTGTGACGGATTATTTTATAGAAAAATGTGTTTAGCGTGATACTCTATTCAACATTTCACGTGAAATGCTGTGAAAACTCATATGAAAAAAAAACTTGTACGGAATATCTATGAAATAATATTGATACGGTAGTACTCTGTTCATTTTGTAAAATAGTTGCGAAATGTTTCTGGCAACATTTTTTTAAAACTGTGATATAGAGCAAATGCTCTTTATTTCATACGGAATTTTGACAGCTGTAAATAAAGTTTTTAATACATTTTTCACAAAATTTATTAAAAAGATTATCATCAACCAGCAATGTATTTTGAAAATTACTTTCTATTTTATTTAATTTTTTAATAAAAAAAAAAAAACACTTTATATTAAAATACATGTAGGTTTTGTTTATATACACAAAACAATGTCGCATACTTGAAAGATTAAAAACGTCAAATTGTGCAAACTCTCGAGCTAGGTAACATTGATACATGTCAAATTTTTTGTATGAAATAATCGATGATGCTCAACATTTTTTCACAGATTTGAACAGAGTACTAGGCTTTTGTGTCAAACTCTTGGAAAAAAAAATTGCCAAAAACTTTTTTGTTTAAAAAATACATCAACGCGAATTCATGTTTACGGTGGTGTCGATACTTCAACTAGTAACAACACCAAAAACACAACAATGTATTTTTTTGTTGCTTTCGTTTCGCCTTGAAATACATTAAAAAAAAGTTGTCACATATACATTTTTCAATTGATAATTCTGTTAAACACCTTTTTGTTAATAGAAAATTTTCTGACAAACACATTTGTTTATTGAAAATTTTAAACACTTTTCCATAAAAAAACTTGTCACAAATTCCTTTTTTCAATAGGAAACTTGTAAAAAAACATTTTTTCTATAGAAAAACTTGTCATAAACACACTTTTCTATCCAAAAGTTTGCCACAAACTCATTTTTCTATAGGAAAATTTATTACAAGGTTATTTTGCTATGGAAAAATTTGTCAATCATTTTTGTATAAAAACATTTTTCACGCTCAATTTTCTATAAAAAAAAACTTGTCACAAACTTATTTTTCTACAGAAAACCTTGTCACAAACTAATTTTTCTGTAGAAAAACTCTTCACAAACACATTTTCCTATAGAAACACTTGTCGAAAACCTATTTTCCTATAAAAAAAAACCTGTCACATATAAATTTTTCTATATAACAACTTGTGACAAACACATTTTTCTGAGGAAAAATTTGTCACAAGCTCATTTTCTACAATAAAAATTGTCACAAACTTATCCTTCTATAGAAAAATCTGTCACACACTCATTTTTCTATAAAAAAATTTCGTCATAAACTGATTGTGCTACAAACAAATCTTTCAGTAAGAAATCAAAAATTCTTTTTTTCATTAAAAAAGTTGTCACCAAAATAGAAAAGTTTTTTATTAAACTCATATTTCTGTAGAAAAATTTGCCAAAAACTCATTTCTCTTTGGAAATTTTTTGCTTTAAACTCATTATTCTATAGAAAATTTTGTTTTAAACTTATTCCTAATATTCTAATATTATTCTAACTTTAGCCTCGTTGATATTGAACCAATATGTATGTCGTGTCCGTGTTCGTGTTGCAGGCAAAATAAAAAAAAAATACTATAAATTTAGTTCGTTTTCCTTAAATGACATAATTAAACGAAAGGTGTTTAATGCGTTACAATTGAAAACAACAGCCGAAAATGATAAGGCAAATAAAAAATTAATGCCTTAAAAGGCTATTCAAATTTGTTGTTAAAGGAGTGTGTGTACATATATAAAATTGGTTTCAGACAAATTTACTCAAGCGAAATGCCCATAAAGTTGTTTGCAATATATCTTAACAGTATTAAAACATGTCCACCTACTTCATTGAAATTTGTCAAAAAAAAAAATGTACTTAAACACCAATATACATCCCTTAGTCTGTAAAAAAAAACAATAGATTATTTATTAGCGTGTTTAATTTTTTTTTTTTTTTTTTTTTAATAAAGAACTTTCTAAATTACTTATTATAAACACTTAAACATCTGAGGATTAAACCCAAACACACAGTAATTAATCAGTCTTAAACAAAAAAAAATTGGATTGTATTGCAAAATGAATGGGTACACAGCCAAGCGCACAACTCAATATTAAACAAAAATTCCATGTGTGAAAAAAGTAAAAAAAAATTTAGGTAAATTAAAAAGTTTTAGTTGTTTTACTGAACAAATAGGCTTCTCTTTCGAAAGATGCATAATCTTTTGCAAAATTACTCATTTGTCTTCCCTACAGCTGGGTTTATAGTACAATGTTTTTTAAGGACTAAAGGAGATCTTGGATATTTTATTTTTGCAAAAAATGATATGGGATTATCTTTATTGTTTGGTATTATTATTAGATTTTTATATTTATACCTAAAAATATGCTTCATAATTTTGTTTAAATGTAACACCTTAAAGTATGCATTGATTTTGTATTTATTTTTGGTATATTATTTTTTATTTTATTTTTTTTTTTCTTGTCAATTGATATCTGATATCGATGGAGCGAAAATTTACATGAAAACATATTTACAAAAAATGTTTTTGTTTATCATACAAAATTAACAGTTTTTAAAAGAGATAGAAACGCGTTAAAATTCTAGAGTAAATTGAATTATAGAAGTGTATAGATAACAAAACCAATTTCCGTAAATTTTATTTTTGTTTTCATGTATATGTTCACCCTTCGACGCGTTTTCAAGCCACCAATAGCCACCAATATCTTGCTTTTTTAAAAATATTATTAGATTTTTATATTTATTATTTTGTTTGCATTAAACACCTTAAAGTATGCATTTTTTTATTTATCATAGAAACAGCATTTCTTATAAAATCAATGCTGTTTTGATATAAAAAATCACATTTTTTAAAGAAGAATTTTTAAAGATTAATATTATTTCTTATTATAAATTTTCATACTCGGGCATGTTCTGTAAATAGAAATCATGTGAAATTAAAATCGAACAAATTTTTAAAACTCTCCCGTGTTCAAAGTTTATATTAATAATTCCTTTTATATACCTCATGCTTTGTTGGCCACTTTTTTCTACCTTAACTACTTTTGAAATTAGGAAAAGCTACGTACATTTTTACAAAAATTCAATTAAAAATCTTCATCGATTTTAATTTTACGTGATTTCGATTTACAGAACATGGCCGAATAATTCGAATACGTATTCTAAGTCAAATTACAATTTAAAAAGCTTTCATACTTTAATAGTCTTATTCCTTCAATATTTTCCAGAAATATTTTCTATGCACTATAAGAATTTTTGTTTGTATATTTCTGTTGCGAGGCTTACTTTAGCTACCCTTTGGCTAGCAATGAAGTATATTGTATAGTGCATAGAAAATATTCCTGGAAAATATTAAAGGAGTAAGACTGTTAAAGTATGAAAGCTTTTTTAATTGTAATAACTTAGAATACGCATTCGAATTAGTATGAAAATTTATAACAAAAATGGTAATCAACATGAGAACAAAAATTCGCAGATATTATTTCTTATTGCTAAAAAAAATTAATTTAAGTTCATTATTCATTTTACTTACATACATTTTATGTAATAAAGTAACAAAAGTTTGTACATACCTGTAACGAAAAAGGGAATATATAAATTACAAAGATTGAAAAGTTTATTAGAAATTGAATTCAATGTAATATAAATATGTAAACAGACTTTGCTACAATTGCAAATGTATTGCATTAGGTGGAACTACTTTAGGAATTTAAAATTCCCGCGATACAACCTGGAATTAGTCTGTTTATTTGTCCAATATTTAAACTTAAACTCTCACAGTCGCAGCAAGAATTACACTGTTAAATTGTTCTGCGTTCGGATCTAAAACGAGACTCTTAAAAACATCAACGATCAGAGCTAGAATTAAAGATTTCCTTGGTGAAAGACTGTGACAGTTACACATATTAAAGCGTAGCTACTCCATATGCAGCACAGCAGCTTTGAAATATTTCGATTCCTTGATAAAAAGGAAAATTAATCTTAGTCCTATGACAGATAAAACATCTGAGCAGAGCAATTCTTATTCCCAAACTGCTTGATACTATTAGCCATTGTATGCGGAAACAGAGAGAGAGAACGTTATTAATGGCTTATTATTCCGCCCTCTTATGACAATTCAGTCACTAATCATTGTACTTCTCTAGACCCACCACATTTCATGAGTCATTTTCAACCGTCATTTTCTTTCTGTCGCGGTCGTTGAAGATAGACGTGTTTTCTAAACTCGGCATACGGTTTATTTTTTTTGAACAAATAAAGTATAAAAAAAGTAAATACAAGAAAAAGAAAAAAAAAAATTACATGTATGTATATACATACATAAACACACATTTTTTTCATTATCGGTGTTGATAAACAATAACAAATAAGAAGAGCACAACTGTAAACAGTAAAAGAAAAAAAAAACTCTTATGAGTGCAAACAGTAGAAATGCATATATCACAGTGAGTGTTAGCGAAAAAAATACAGAAATAAAAAAAAGAATCGATGATAGCAAATACCTAACGGCTAAACCTATTACTCGTACGCGATCCCTCTCGCCGTCTGTATTTAATAACACGGTTGATACAATAACAAATACAAAACCTGCTAGCGTTGCCTCAACAGCAAAAACAATTTTAATAAGTGATGTAAATATTAACCCCCAATCAGGCATAATAGAAAACTCAGTATCACCTTCGGTGTCTAATAATACGGTTGATATTAATACAATAAAAAATATAAAACCTGCAAGCGGTGCCTCAGCGGCAAAAACGATTTTAATAAGTGATGAAAATATTACCCTCAAATCAGGCATGATGGAAAACTCAGCTCTACAAGTAAAAAGTGGTCAAAAGCCTCAAGTACAAGTTGGTATGGACAGGTACATAACAGTGCTTAAACGGGGTCGCAGCCCTACCTCTGCAGCAGTTGCTGCGGCCTCAAAAGTACCATCTTTTGATAAAATAAATTCTCAAAATCGATTTGCAATTCTGGAGGATGAATCCTCTGAAGCACCAAACGTCATAAAATCGTCCAAGCCTCCCCCGATATATCTTAGGGAGCAAAACTCAAATGAGCTCATAAAGAGTTTGATATCGGTGATAGGTGAAAATTCGTTTTACGTAGCTGCTATCAAGCGTGGTAGTATAAACGAGACAAAAATACAAGTCAATAATGAGAATGATTTTCGCAAAATTATAAACAAATTTGAAGTACTTAAAAAAAACTTTTATACATACCAACTGAAAAGCAGTAAAGGTCTCCAGGTAGTGATTAAGGGAATTGACTCATGTGTGGACCCAGAAGAGGTAAAAACATTCCTCGAAGAAAAAGGCTTCAAAATAAAACATGTAGTAAATATAAAAAATAGAGAAAAAAACCCCCAACCACTTTTTCGAGTGGAGTTTGAACCCGGCGACGTAAAGCTTAAAAAAAATGAAACGCACCCTATTTACAATTTGAAATATATTCTCTATAGAAGAGTAACTATAGAAGAGCCACACAAAAGAAATGGTCCCGTTCAGTGTTTAAACTGTCAAGAATATGGTCATACTAAGGCATATTGCTATTTACCCCCTGTTTGCGTAGTATGTGGTGAATTACATGGTACAGATCTTTGCGATAAGTCTAAAACCGACCCCAACGTAAAAAAATGTAGCAACTGTGGCGGTAATCACACTGCCAATTATAGAGGATGCCCTGTATATACCATCGTCAAGCAGTCAGTTGGACCGAAAACTAATCCCCCTCAAATGCAGGTAACAAATCAAGTAAGCACTGGTGACATTCAGGCCCCGCAGCCTAGTTATAACAGAACCTCTTATGCTAACGTCGTAAAATCAAACCATGCGCCAACGCAAGGTGCTGCGCCAAGTAATGATGAAACTCCAGTTTCAAATTTAAGTCGTCTGGAAAAAACCATGGAAACATTAGTGCAAACAGTAACTAATTTTACGAACACAATGGGTAATATGATGCAGGAAATTCTTAGAATGCAATCGATGTTATTGCAATCTGTACTTAACAGGCCATGAACTGTTTAAAAATCTGTTTTTGGAACGCGAACGGCATCCGCCAACATAAAAATGAATTAGAATACTTTCTTAAAAATAAACAAATTGATGTCATGATGGTTTCTGAAACTAATTTGACCTCAAGAAATACGTTTAACATCAATGGTTATATACTATATGATACCAAGGACCCTCGAGATAGAGCTTGTGGTGGTTCTGCCATTTTGATAAAAAATCGAGTCAAACACTACCTAATGTGTGATCATCGTGAGGATTATCTCCAAGCAACGAACATTTGTGTTGAAGAGCTGAATCGTAGCATTGTAATCTCATCTTTATACTCTCCACCTAGATTTTCAATATCAGAAAGCCAATATTGTGAATATTATAAATCACTAGGACCCTGTTTCCTGGCCGCTGGCGATTATAACGCTAAACATACCTTCTGGGGGTCACGACTAATAACACCAAAGGGTCGTGTTTTGTTTAATACAATCTCTAAAATGAATTTAAATGTTGTCGCGAGCGGCCAACCAACATATTGGCCTGCTGACCCGCAAAAAATTCCAGATGTCATCGATTTTGGCGTGGTTAAAAACATCCCCACAGAAACGATTCACGTTGAAGCTTCCCTAGAATTATCTTCCGACCACACACCTACAATTGTTACTATAATGAACCCCAATAGAATTGTATCTCCGACTGGTTACCAAGCGACGTCAGCCACACAAATAAATTGGTTAAAATATAAAAAATATCTCAGTGCCCATTGCACAGAAAATATTCCGCTCAGTACACCGGAGTATGTAGATCGCTCTATTGATAATTTTGACAGTTTTCTGAAACTAGCTGTTCAACATTCCAATATTGCCCCCAAAAAAACAAAAACTATTAAAATATATTCCACAGATGTCGAGCGTCTCTTGTCTGAAAAAAGGAGGGCACGAAGAGAGTGGCAATTGCACAGATCTCCTCAACTTAAGAACTTGCTAAAAGAGTGTACAAAAAGATTAAGAAAGTTACTGCAGACTCAGAAAACGGCTTCTCTGGAAAAATATCTTAAGGAACTTGATGCAACTCCACAATCGGACTACTCATTATGGCGTGCAGCTAGAAACCTCAAAAGGCCAGTTGTCTCTAAACCACCATTAAGAAACTTGAATGGAAGTTGGGCAAGAAATGATGTTGAAAAAGGAAATCTGTTTGTAAGTCACTTGAAAAACGTATTTACACCTAATATATCTCACAATATTGCGGTCGATTTACCACCTGTTGCTGCTAGAGCAGCTATTCCCCTAAGATTTGAGATGAGAGAAATCGAAAAGGTTATATGTGACTTAAACACTAAGAAGGCACCTGGCATTGATAAGATCAGCAATAAAATGCTATTAGAGCTACCTCGCGTAGCAAAGAAAATTATTCTTTTTATTTTTAATGCTATTTTACGCCTTGAATACTTTCCTCAAAAATGGAAGGTTTCCTTAGTTACCATGATACCAAAGCCAGGTAAAGATCATACGAAAGTTGAGTCTTATAGGCCTATTAGCTTATTGTCAAATATGTCAAAGCTATTTGAGAAATTATTAGTTTCAAAATTAACACCGATTTTAAGTGAAAATAGATGTATTCCAAACCATCAATTCGGATTTAGAAGAAAACACAGCACAATTGAACAAACTCATCGAATAGTAAATGTCATAAGAAAAACATTTGAAGAAAAAAAATATTGCTCAGCACTCTTCATCGATGTTTCGCAAGCTTTTGACAAAGTCTGTCATGAAGGCTTATTACACAAATTGAAGCAAAATTTACCAGCAAACACACACAAACTGTTAGAAAGCTACTTAGTCGGTCGTCAATTTATTATTAAAGAAGGAAATTTCTTAAGTTCACCTCAGCCGATTGGCGCTGGAGTCCCACAGGGCAGCATCCTGGGCCCTCTATTATACTTAATTTATACTTCGGACATGCCAACAAACAACTACACCCAAACTTCAACATTTGCAGACGACACAGCTTTTCTAAGCGTCCACGAAAACCGTTATGAAGCATCTCGTTACCTACAGCATCATATATTTCAACTAGAAATATGGCTAAGACAATGGAGGATAATGGTCAATGAGCAAAAATGCGTACATATAACATTCACCCTGCGCCGGGAATCTTGCCCCCCTATTACAATCAATAATCAAATTATTCCTCAACATTCGCATGTAAAATATCTCGGTATACATCTGGATCGGCGATTAACGTGGAAATGCCATATAGAGGCAAAATTAACTCAAATGAAACTAAAAGCCATCCAAATTCATTGGCTTATTGGAAGAAATTCTGTTCTTAGACTCGATTGCAAGCTTCTACTTTACAACTCTATCTTAAAGCCTATCTGGTGCTACGGTATTCAACTATGGGGCACTGCCTCGGCCTCTAATATCGAAAAAATTCAAAGGCGCCAAAATAAACTTCTTCGTATAATCACAGCCGCCCCCTGGTATGTTAAAAACTCAAACATTCATAAGGATCTCAACGTGCCATTAGTAAAAACTATGATTACAAAATATGCAGTAAAATATTTAAAAAGACTTGAACAACACCCAAATCCTTTAGCTCGAAATATTTTAAATCATGGCGGCCACACTCGCTTAAGGAGAAGAGACACTGCAGCACTTACCCAACTAGATGAGAGATAAACACCTATATAAGTGAACAGAACCCGTGATGAAGAAAATTTTTGTCTGGCACTGGCAGGACATAAATAAAGTATTAGGTTAAGATTTGATAAATTATTGTTAGTTCATATTAAATATATGAAGATTCAATAAAAAAAAAAAAAAAAAAAAAAAAAAAAAAAAAAAAAAAAAAAAAAAAAAAAATTTTCAACCGCAATTCCCTTTTTATTTAATTGTAAGACTCTAGTTTTGCACGTATCATGCTTAGCCCATAAAATTTTAGACGAAAAGCCGTAATTTTTGCACAGCCATCTCTATTGAGCAGTCTAGCCTTGATTTGCCGCAAATCCGTAATTTAAGTCAAAAACTTTATTAAAAAATTCTTAAATATTCTCCTCATTCTGGGAATTTTAAAAATATTTTTTCAAAGAATTAAAAAAATTTTAATAAGTTTTCGTTTTAATGTGCTAAATTCCCAATTCGAGCTCTTGATAAATGCACTGGAGTTTTTTTTTTTTTTTTTGGTGGGATAATATGCGCATTTCACTGATTGCTTAGGCCAGGTCATCGGAAAACCTTTTCCCAAAGATGTTAGAAAAGTTAAAAATATACATATTTATATAATACAAATAAAACTGTAAAGCGAATGAGAATTACAGACACTCAAGTCTTACTTGTAACGATGTACAAGCTTAAACAAAACAGCAATAATAAAAAGTGAGTTTATCTTTTCTTAAAATCCCGACTACAAGTTTTATTTTTTTAAGATCAATGACTAAACTTAATAATATTGCGCATTCTTAAAGCCGTCGATTATACTAAAAGAAAATTTAAATTTGCAAGAGCCACCAAGAAACTTATAGATCCAAAAATTAAATGCAAAGTTTAAAACACGACTTTTACTGTTTTAACACCCTAAAATGGGATAAAACATTTTTTATTTTAAGAGCCACGATTGAAAAAAAAATCGAGACAAAAAGTGAACATTTTTATCACCTCGATTTAATCAGAAATAAGATTAGATTAGATCTGCAATAGATCCTAAAGATGTTTGCATGGTATTGTAATGCAAGAATTTTTGTTAAAAGAAATAAAAACTTTTTATCAATTTTTTTTTTTTTTTTTTTTTATACATTTCTATTTATTCTTCTTTCTTTTTACTTTTAATCATTTTCCTCGTTTTTTTATTTAGAATAAGTATTTTCTGTTGACGACGCCAAATAGAATAAAGTTGAGCATTTGACCAAAAAGTATTTTCTTTCACGCGGCTGTTTGCTTTCGATTTGAAATTCCTTTTTTTTTTTTTTTTTTTTGTAGTGAAAATGATTTGTAAAACTCAAAAATTCCTCTTGGAACACACTGGAAATGAAATTTTACTTTTCATTTCACTTTAACGATTTTAAGAACACAAACTGAGTGGAATTTTCACTTTCATTTCATTTGACGAATGTAAAACACAGGCGAAAAAGTCTTATTACTTTCACGTTACGTCACATAACATATGAACAAAATGAGACAGATCATAAAAATCAATTAAGTGAAGGTATTTAATTTTTAAGTGAAGGAAAAAACGTCCATATATAGAACAGCAGCAAACACACACAATAATATTTTGTTTTTTAATGGAAATCACGATTTTTATCAATTCCGTTTTCTCAGTAAATTGTGAATAAAATCAAATAAAATCTACACTGATTACAATCAAATAGAGCTCATTTCGTTCGAAATGTGTTTAACTAAATGACTTTAAACCCCAACTGTGATTTTTGTCGCATTTTTAATTTTTTAAAAAATAAATATTTTTTTTTTAATTGTTTTTTTTTCCAAACTTTAACGATATCTCAGAAACTGCTGGGCAAATTTAAAATTAATGTAATATGGTAAAGCGTTTTTAAGTTACTCCAATATATGAAGCAGAAGTACCTTCATTTTGGACATGACGGTATATAGCGAAAAGTCGATCTAAAAGAAAAAAAAACTAAGTGCAGATTTGGATTCAGCGTCCCAAATAAACTTAAATACAACATTCAGTTCTTAATCAACAAAAACCTTCTTCCCTTGTGTAATAAAACCTAAAATTAGACAATTTAAAATCCCCTATTAAAGCCAAAATTAGGTACTTAAGATTCCAACTGTTGATTGGGTTTTTTTTTACCACTAATCCTTCTTATTTATTTGCTTTTACTTATTTATGGTTCTTAAATTACCACAAATTTTATGAAAACATAACCAAACACTTTATAATATGATCAAAACACTTTTATTTATGTAAACGAAATAAAAGTTTTAAAAACAGATACAAAAGATATAAAAAACTTTATAGATATTTTACAACTTATACTTGAGATCTCTCAATTTAACACAATAAAAAACATATAGAATAGAAAAACAATAAAATAAACTGGAAAATAAAAATTTTTGCAACCCAGCAAAATTTTCTATTACCAAGTAACATGAATTGTAATGAGAAATTTCGTATAAAATTGCTTACTTTTCAACTGCAATAACTTATTAGTTTTACAAGGGATTCTTCGTTTGAACGTATTTTTACTTCACTAACAGAACACATATTTCTATACACGAAGGAAAAACGATTGGCTAAGCTGAAATTCGAAAAACGTCTATACCTTGCGACCTTAGACCAACAACCAGTGCTGCCACGACTAATGACATTTTTACAACCAACATTTTTGAAAAAGTTACCAAATGTGAAAAAATATAACCAAATGCGAGCCCATTTAAATTTATTTTATGTTGCATTGTAAAACAAAGGTTATTTGCACTTAATGGGAAAATATTATTTACAAATTAAGAAAACAAAGCAAGAAATGCAATTCTTGTTCATATTAAATAAATAACAAGACTCTTAAATTAAAAGTTTTTATTTATTTCGAAATTTTTTTCATAAAAATATTTTTAGTTTATAAGAGTTAAACCCATCAAATTTCCATACAAATTCAGTATATTGAAAGTAAATAAATTGAATTTTTTTAAATATGTCCTTTACAATAAAGGAAAAATAAAACTTCAAAGTTATAAATAATAAAAAAGGAAAAATTAAATTGTTTTCCGCTTTTTAACTGTCTGTAGGAGGGCTGTAAAATGTGGCGATATGGCGTTTATTTTAGCGAAATTGGAAACTGTTGGTGATATACGAAATGCATTTTTTTGTGAATATTTTCTAATTTACATATATGTATACATATAAAATATTATAAAAAGGGTATAACTTGTTTTTCTTGTTGTAAATTGTATTTTAAATTTATAATTTGTGAATCATTGTATAATATTATGGCGAATATAAACAAATTCCTATTTCAGAACGTACATTTCAATGAGGTCAAAGTTTTTTTTTATATATTAAAAATATTGCCAAATCATTATCTAATAGACATTAAATAACTTTAGACACCGACAGGTTATAAAAAGTTAAATTTTAAATTTTAGAAATTCACGCCATTTTCTTACAGTAAATTCCATAAATTCTTTTTTAAAAATATTTAAAATTCCTATGAGTATTTCAATATATTAAAATATAATACTGGAAAGAATGTTAATTTAGAACATTTTACTTCAATTCAAGTTTTTATAAACACTAAAACTACTTGTGTGTACTTTATCAGTCATGTTCCGAAATCGATTACGAGTGATATTGAGCACTTTCTACTTTAAGTACCACTTATCTTAACTACTATTAAAATCAGGAAAAGAAATACGCTCATTAAAAAAAAAATAATTGAAAATCTACATCGATTAAAAATTCATTTGATTTCATTTTCAGAACATGACCGTTTCTAATATAAAAATCACATTTGGCAATTTTTTCTTAACAAAAATAACTGGTAGCTATTTTGAAAGGGATAAAGTATAAAAAAATCCATTCATTTGAAACAAATAATGAGAAAATCCTAGTGCAAAGTACATTATTCGAAGTCGTAAATAATTTCCTTCGAATCGAAATACGCGATAACCCCCCCATGTAAATAAAAACTTTCAAATTTTAAAAAACGTTAAATGCAAGTGTATCAAGAAAAACATATTCATAAGTATTTTATATTTTAGAAAAAGTAACCAAAATGAAAAAAATATTCACATCTCCACATTGAGAAAAAAAATTACCAATTTTGGTTAGAAATAACCAAAAACGTCAGCTCTGCCAACAACGTTCTATCTTACATGTTGTTTAGGTAAAAATAGAATCTTGTTGTCCTAAGGTCACGACCTATTATCAGGAAGATTTATTTAACATGTTTATCCGTAAATCGAGGATGATTAAAATATGATATAAAAAAAAGAAAAATCATAGTAATTTGGATATTAAATATAAAAATTTTTGTTGTTGGATTTTAAAAAATTTTCATACAGGAAAAAACAGAAATTTTTGAATTTTGAATCAAATAAGATATAAATACATAAATTAAATAATAAAAAAAAAAATAGGAAAAATTTCTTTTAAAAAAATAAAAAGCAACGGAAATGTTAATAAATCCAGTGCCCATGTTCTGTAATTTGGTTAGAACTTCTAGCATCGAAAAGATGTGAAACAAATTATTCCCTCGTTTCTCGAAAAGTGAGAAAAGTGTGTCTGTAACTCATGTCGAAAACTATCAAAATTGATTACGTCGTTACGTTATAGATATCATTATATTCCACTCGAAGCCGATGTGAAATTGCAGATGTTGAGAACGCCAGTCAAACATATCGTTGACGGCGACCAAATATGACTGGTCGTTGAAAATTTACGGCGGCGAAAATACAACCGTCGGCTATACCAAAAAATGTAAAGTGCGACTTTAATGTTTGTTGATATAAAAATTGCTTTGAAAACATTCGTATATTTTTAAAAAATGATAAAAGCAAAATAATTAAACAATGAAAAAATCTGCCAAGAACAAAATACTTATCTCTTCCGTGTTAATATTCATTGCATTTTGCATTTTTAATTTATTTTTTAGCGTTAAAATTTTTTCTCACCCCGTTTTTATGCGTGAGTTTATTTGACAGTTCAAAGCGGAAACTTTCTCACAAAAATTTTACAGACACACTTTTTCAGTAAATTGGCGAGTAATTTCCTTGCGTGTCAGCTATTACTGGCCAAAAATGTTACAGACGCAGTTAAGTGAGAAAAACAGTTTGTTTGTTTCAATTTATGGCATTTTTGTTTCATTTCTCGCATTTGAATCGAAAAGTTTCTTGAAGCGAGAATTAGAGAACATGGGCATAGGAAGCTAATAAATTTGGTGTTCAAGTGAATATTTAAAAATTTTTGCATACGAGGGAAATCTTTTGATGTGTGCGTGGTTTGGATTCCCAAGGTCCAAAGACTTAATTATTTCGGAAGGCGGTACCCATAATTTGTTCGCTGCTTTTATCACTTGGCGATAAGTACCTTTTTCTTTTTAAACCCAATTACATTTTTTTATTACACCGATGGTTGTAAGTTTAACTGTGCTCCTAATTTAAACTAGCTCACTGTTATATCATATTCGCACAGTGCTTTGGATTACTTCGCTCTCTGTGTTTATTACTTATTTGGATTACCATGTTCGCACGGCGCTTTCGAAATCGGTTTTGACAGTTTTTCTTTTTCTTATTTTTGTTTATTGCTAAATTTAATTGTTTGTTTGATGTTACATGCGTTAAGATGAAAAGAAAAAGTAAGTTACAAATATTATTTCAAAGAAATATATAAAATAATTATTTTTTCAGTAAATAAAAAAGCTGTAAGCAAATGGAGTCAATGCAGCGAGCGGGCATTGTTGGAGATATGGCGAGAAAAAATGGGCGAGCTACGTGGTTGCCGGAAAAATATCAATATACTCGCACTACTTGCAGCTCTTTCAAAAGCTGCAAATATGTTTTCTGTACATTCGACAGGTTGTCTATAACCATAATCGTGTCCTCTGCCAATTTTGCTAATAACCTTCTTCTTATCAAAATTTTTTTATAATTTATTTTTTTGATTTTATTAAAATTTTATAATTTACATTTACTTCCTTTACTTTTTTGCTTGTTTACTTTTCTTTGTTTATGTTATTATTTGTTTTTATTTTTTAGTGCTTTGACAGCTGGTATTGGTAAAAAAAACCGATACAAATTAGAGCTCACATTGATTTTAAAGTAATCCACAGGGTAATAGAAATAGAATTACGTACAAATGAGATAATCAGCTCTCAAAATTTTGTTTGTCGAATTATGTAATTTGGATCATAATTGGGCTGTGAATTACGAATGAGAGAGCGAACTATGAAAATACGCTGCCGTGCGAACATGGTATTACTGTGTAAATAATGAAATTTTGTAATTACTTATTATAATTTTTTTTAATGCAAATATTGTGTTTGTGTATATTGAGCAAAAATTTTGATATTCGTTAATAACAAGGATCACTAAATTTACCAACTTGAATAATTACAAGATTTTATATGTTATTGTTATTATAATTTGTTAAATGGAGTTTTTGTGTTATTTAGCACCTGATGGTTAAATAATTTTTATATCTAACAATAATACTTACAAAAAAAAAAAAATATATTATAACCTGTGTTAACTCTCATAGATACATATTGAAATCGAGTGTGTTACATTTACTCTAAGTCTTCACTAATATAAATCATCCAACTTTCCATGATCTTGCCTTCAGGCCTGCAGTAATCGATGGAACCACATTATGGTGAGTTGCAAAATTATATTTATTATAATATCTTAGAGTATAAATAATACTACAATTACGAAGATTTCACATATGAAAAAATTAATGACATGTTTTAATAAAAAAAGAGATAAAATATTAATATATGGGTCATTTCATGTCAAGTGAACCAACTCTTGAAATAGATGTCTTCCGATTTGGATGAAAATACACCAAGGTTTGTCCTATTGGATAGTAGTTTAGACACAAATTTTCAACAAGATCGGTCAAAAAGTTTCTGAGTTAGAGGGGGTCAAAATTTGACATTTTGGCCAAACCGGTGTTCTTTCTCATCCATGTAACTTATTATCTATTGGTGTTAGCAAAATTTGTCCCAAACAAATTAGATAGCTACTTCTTCAATCTTTCGAAATTTTTTTTTTTTGTTTTTTTAAATTTAATTTTTTTTTTTTTTTTTTTTTTTTTTTTTTTTTTTTTTTTTATTAAAATAAAGTTTAGGTTTTTTCCTTGAAGGAAGTTCTGGTCGTTTTTTGGGCCGCTTGTGGGTTATGTAGAAAAAAAAAAATATTTGCTACGTCAGGGCGAGGATTTTTCAATATTTAGCATTTTGAATTTTTTCCTATTTGTGTGTAAGTGTTTCTAAAATCTTAAAAATAAAACTTATGCTGAGAAACTAGACAAATTAACCTTTCCGACGGTATGTAACATACCTAACAAGCATTTCATACCCTCGATACTGTAATACCCACAATATGTTAATCCCAGGAATAAAATCACTTTTTTTTCTATAGAGATGTTGACAAATAAATTTTTTTTTATTTATTTGTAAAAATAATTAAATTAACATAAAATAATAAAAACCAAAATATAAATAACCTAAAAATTTTTATCTTAATCACATACGATCCTTTTATAAAATAGAAAGATTTGAACACACGCCTGTACGTTTTAAATGCCCTTTTATTGCTTCTTAACTCAGGAAACAATTCCTTCGAGTAATGATTCAGATGAAGAAGATTATTTTTTTGTGAATAATGAAAACAACCTTCTACCAGACCTGAACAAGACTATTAAAAGTATTGAAAGTGTTAAGAAATCAAATAGAGATTCAAGTGGTATAATGGAATAATTAAATTGTTGTTAAAAATATAATTTTTGGTCTTATTTTAAACTTCTAACCCTTATTTTAAACTTCTAAACCTCGAGTAATTATTCGCGCGATTAATTGATTAATACAAAACATCGATTAATTGAATACCCTAGTACGCAAGGAGTCTTGACGGACCATTTTGTTCGTCTATGCACCCAGGGAAAAAAATTTTAAATATGGTCACCTCCAACAAAACTATTTTTAAATAAAATTGTAAACATATTATGGTTAATTAAACCAAATGATTGCCATCGACAACCATATTATGGTTAAATTACTCCTCCATCAAGAAGGCACAACCATATTATGGTTGCCTCCGAACATATTTTGGTTAATAATAACTAAAAATATGTTTAACAATTATAATAGCATAGTTGGTTTTCAACCATAGAATGTTGATCTTGGAAAAGAGGAAAATACTATTGTTAATTTAAAAACAAATTATTATAAAATCTTACCATAACATATTTAGCGGCAACCAGAATATGGTTGTGGCTTCTTGATGGAGGGCTAATTTAACAATAATATGGTTGTTGGTGACAACATTTTCTTTAAAAATAGTTTTTTTTGGAGGTGACCATATTTAAACATATTTTTTCTCTGCGTGTGTGCCTCAATTAAAAAAGTAGAACTTAGTACAAAGACTATTGGCCAAACTTAAACAATAGCAAACCTTAATTCCGCTTTTCTACATTTCGTCAAAGTGATTAATTTTTGAGATCCAATGTTTTTTTCTTTCATTTTAAATTTTTAATTCCTTACCTCAAATTCCCAGACAAATTCGCAATTTATTTAATCCCTCAAATTATATCCATCGTGCAGTGTACCGAGTAAATTATTGTTGAATATAAAAACAATGCTCACATAATACAAATGAAACAATATTCACTCCTTCCATTCATGTCTTGTCACTGCTTAAAGTTAAAAATGTGATTTTAGTGGAGACAAGTGCTGCTCTTGTTGAAAAAACAAAAAATGTCAACAATAGATTGAGGATTAGAAGAGCAAAAAATATATACATATTTACAAAGAAAATGGTAAAATAAGAGTGAGTTTTATGTAACAAAGGTCATAGAAAAAGAGTAAAATCAGAATGGATTTGCAAAAAGTAACCAAGTAAACATTTTAATTTAAAAAAATAGTCATCGTATATCTCTCGGTAGTTTATAAATTAGCTAAAAATCGATCCACAATTGAAGCATAAGTTTGACAATGTCAAATATAAATTTTCGATGGAAGAGCAATGGAAAAGCAGAAGCCAAAAACTAAACGACATTGGCCACCTACGCGTTCTATTGCAGAGTAGAAGATGGTAAACCACATAATATAATTGATTTTGAAATCATATATATATTTACAGACATGGGCAGATTTAAAGTGTAGGACAAAAACAAAAATTGCGGTAAACAACAAAAGCCTGCAGAGAAACTGGTCGCGGTAATTACAAACGAAACTATTTAAATTTCCTAGTACAGAAAATTAATCGGACGCTGCTTTTAGATTTGTTTAATTGGTTTATTTATTTGTTTGCATGATTTATTTATTTTTTGTTTATATATTTTGTTTTTAATTAAATTTAACCTTTGTTTACACTTTTTTTAGGTTTGGTATCAATAAAAAAAGTTTTTTTTTTACTTTTTGACATTTCTATACAGCTGATAAAATTTCAAACACAGTTGTATTTGTTATCAAGCAAATAAGTATTATATTTGATACTTTTGAGCCAAAGCTCAAAAAGTTATAGAAATATCTTATATGGCAATACTATATTTTTTAATACGTAAGTAACGAATATTGAAACTCGTACGAGCAAGCGGTCGAAAGCTGTCGAAATGGTTGAACCCAATCTGATTCGCAATCGAGCGAACGGATGGCGATCGCTTCGATTTGCTATCGAGATTGTTAAAATTGCCGGAGCATCCGCATAATGTGAGCGTGTTTTCATTTAAAGGCATATCCGATGAGTGTAAAAAACTGTAGCTAAATTTGGAATCTTCGTAGGTTCTCATCAATTGGAGCTATATTTGTTAAGAGGCTCTTTATTCATTTTCTTTTAAGATCTTGTAAACTCTTAAAAGATTGATAATAATATTTGAAACGTTAATAAAACTCGAATTTTCAGTTAATTAAAGATTGTTATAGATACTCCGATTGAAAATTATTTTTAAATGGTTTGCTGTTCAAAGACTTGCGATTTAAATAGAGTTAGACTTTTTTCTGACCTCAGAACGTGCAAAAAATTATGTTGTATTAGGATCTTTCATTTAGATTGCAATTTAAGCCAAAACTATTGAGCCGATAGCCGTTAGTCGCTAGTGCTTTACAATTAAGATTTATTGTAATTTAATTATAATAAATTTGTAAATAAATAAATAAATAAATAAAACCCAAAACTATGTCGCATTTTTATGGTATTTTAGAACCTCTGATTACAGCTTAATTTAAAAAAAAATCAGCTTTTCTTTAGAACTAAGATTTAGAGGCTCCGATTCTAAATCGTCTAAAAATTATTGTTTAATTTTGATTGTTTCTGAATTTTTTTTTTTTTTTTTTTTTTTTTTTTTTTTTTTTTTTTTAGGTTATGAGCCATACTAATGAATGGTATTGTATGGAACTAGGAAAGGAGATATAGGGAGGAGGAAGGAGATATAGGGCCTGTTCGAAAATGCAGCACTGCGCTGCATTTGATTATCACCTAAATTTCAACAATAAATCGCCCAAATTGTACCATGACTTAGCAAAATATTCACTGGGCATTGACCAGTTTTTGGTTCTTCAATGTTTGACCTTTTGGTTTTTTTTTTTTTTTTGCAAGCAAATTCATATGAAAAAGTTGTTACATATTGTTCTCTCCTAATGACAGATGGATATTAATTTATACCTACGTCTAAATATATGGGTGGTTCATTATATTTGTTGCTATTTTTTTAATTTCAGAAAAGTAAAACCACACACTCATTATTAATGGAAAGTTTTAAGAAGATTTCACTTTTTTCCACTACCTGCCCACCCATTTTACCTCAATTTCAATGAGAATTTGAATAATGATGTCGCATTTATTAGAACATGCTTCAACAGGAATTAACGTGCGTCTTTCCTAATGACTTTCTTCATTTGTAAAATAAAGAGAATAGTACTTTCTACAGCTTCAACAAATTGTATAAGATACAACATGAAAATAAAAAACAATCTACTCCCACCATTAATGTTAAAAAAATAAAAAAAAAAATTAAAAAGGACTCTAAACAATGAAATAAAAAATAAACACAAGAACCAGCGAAGCATCTAACAAATGAAATGCCAACTAAAGGTATCCTTTTTTCTGTTTTTTCTCTGCATCTTGTTTTGCCCTTTCTTAGTACATATTTAAAAAGGACTAATGTTTTTCTTTTTATTATTGTATTTAAATATACATTTTATAGTCGTTGGCTTCTTATTTTTTCCCCCATTTCGTTTTTCGCTCTTTTAACATGATAAATTTGTTCATTTATTTCCGGTGTAACATTTTATTGTCGTTACAAAAAATGTTTGTCTGCATGAAAGTGTTGTGCGTCTACCCAGTAAACAATTTTTACCGACTTGTCTGATGTCAGGCTGAAGTCTAAAACTTAAAAGCTAAATAAACTGCACAAGCAGTTTGAAAACAACAACAAGACGGTTGTGTTAATATCAGTGTTTAAAAATGCTTGACTATTTTTAATGTTTTTGTAATTGCTTAACTTAACTTAAGAAAAAGAACACAGTAAAAGCAAAAAGCAAAAGCAAACGCAGAAAAAGTGAGAGTAAATAATTTATTTATTCTCACCATGTTTATGTTCTCAGCTTAAAAAGCCAGCCAAGCAACCACTTGAAAAAAAAAATTGCTGTTGCTGTAAGTTATAAGTTTTTGTTTATTTTTTTTTTTGCTTTGGCTTAACTGTAAATTGATGTGCTTAAATTCAGCGAGTATTAACTTCTTTGCTGTTTTTGACTTCATTGCTGTTGCTTGCTGTTGCAGGCGTTAGTTTTGAAAAAGTGTTTGACGGTAAGAACTAAAAATTATGGCGCCGCGTGTAAATCGAAGAATGATTGAAAAATATTTTGAATTTGATAATGACCAAGCTGTGTGTAAACTTTGTTCATATATGTTAAAAAGTGATAGAGTTTTTAATCTTAAAACTCATATAATTAAAGTGCACAAAATTAAAGAAAACGAATTTTCAAACGAAGGGAATATTGCGGCGATTCTGTTACCAAAAACAAAAACACGGAAAAAAATTTAGGAAACACGTTGTCAAAATCGATGTAAGTAAAAAACATTTATGTATGTACCTATGTACCTATTTATTAAAAAAAAAAAACGCAAAATACCAAAAAAATTCGAAACAAATTCGTTCATAATATATTAAGTTCCAGCAACAGCAAAGAAGTTAACTTGCTGACTTTAAGCGCATCAAAAGCAAAAAAAAAAACAATCAAAAACTTAATACTTACAGCAACAGAAAATTTGTTTTCTTAAGTGGCTTCTTTGCTGACAGATTTAGCAGAGTACATGCACATAGCGAGTTTAAACAAATTATTTACTCTCTTTGTTTTGCTTTTGCTTTTTTGCTTTTGCTGACTCGTTATCAAAGAGTTAAGTAAACACTTAGACACACAGTTTTTTAATTTGCTGCAAAAAATGTAAACAAAGCAAAAATGTGCGACTGTTGCTATTTTAAAGCAAGCAATTTAAACACTGGTTAATATTAGAAATATTTAATAATGACACAATAATTCTTTATACTTTTTTCATATGTTTGTTTAGCTGTTTGTGTAGTTTATTTGGCCCTTTAATTAAAATTTCAACCGAAATGTTAAACTTTTTTGTACAATTAAAATTTTCTGAAATTTTCGGAAGAAAATGTTTGCTCAACTTTTCTCATGATTTGGTTTCACTTCTCTTTATTATTCTGAAAAAAAAACAACAGTTTCAGTCAAAGCAAGATCACGATTGAGCAGCACTTTCGGCAGTCATCGGTTTTAAAATTTTAAATTTGTTGCTTCTGCAAGTAAAAGCAGAAGAAGTCTCTTTGCTTTTGAAAGTCGCAAACAGTTACAGTCAAAGAACCAAAAACATTATTGCTTTTGCAAGTTGTAAGCCATCGCAATCATACGCAAAAAAAGGGTGATTCATCGTAAGGTTTGATTTTAATATGCTTTTTTTTACAGATCAAGCGCGACTCATATCAAAATAATTTTTAATTTTTTTCAGTATATTTTGGCAAGGCATCATGGAAAGACTCACACCACAACAGCGACTTCAAATTGTTTAGCTTTATTACGAAAAAAAAAACGCAATCAGAGTCTGGTGTTTTAGCGTGAAATTTTGTTCAGTGATGAAGAACACATCTGGCTCAATGGAAACGTTAATAAACAAAATTGGCGTATTTGGGGTGATTAGCAACCCGAAGAGTACCAAGAACTACCATTACATCCATAAAATACAACGGTATGTTATGCTTTATGGGCTGGAAGAGATATGGACCAATATATCTCTTCAAAATTGAGGAAAATCAGAATGTTACCGCCAATGGTAACCGTTATCGCACCATGTTAACGAACTATGTGCTTCCAGAAATCCAGAAATTCAAGCGCAGGTCTCGGGGAGGTCTCAGGTTACAATTAGATGGTGCTACAGGCGACACAGCGCGTGAAACAATGACCTTGTTGGGCAATAATTTTGGTGGGCACTTAATTTCACGTTTTGCTACGGTAAATTGGCCACCTAGATCGTGCGATATCACACCTTTGGACTATTTTCTTAGGGGATATGTTTGAGGTCTTCAGGAAGAAGCCTGCTACGATGGACGCTTTTGAAGCCAACATTACTCGTGTTATTCGCGAGATACCAGTCGCTATGTGCGAACGAATCGCCCAAAATTAAACCTTCCGAATGGACCACCTCAGACGTAGTCATGGGCAACCTTTACATGATATCATTTTCAAAAACAGAAAAAGTGTTTTATTAATTAAAAAAATGGTTTAAAAATTTTTTTCTTCGTACACAATCCGATGCTTCCCAATTTCCTAGGAACTTTGTATAGAATTCTTACGAATAAATTTAAAAGAATGACAAATTTTCTCAGGAAAAGGGTTCTGATTGTTTGTCAACCCTCTCCCAAATTTTTGGTTCGTTTTCACTTAGATCTTAGATGCGAAATCGGCATCCAATGTCGAAAGAGTCGCCCAAAAAAAATGTTCATGGGGTATTCCAGCATTTGTATTGGTGTTCTGATTATTAAACAATGTTGCTGCCATTTTATTACGTTAAATATGATAAAATGTTATAATTTTTCATTATATAGAATATTTTAATGCATCTTTCTCTGGTTTTTTTCGACTCGTTTGTGGGAGTATTGCGTATGTGTGTTTCTACTGGTAAAAGAAAAGGATTAAAGGACTATAAAAATGTTTTAATAATACAAGTAGTAAAAGCTGTTTAAAATGTTAATGCTATAGACGAAGGGTTTATTTTGCAAATCCCTTCACCTTGTGTTTAAACATTTTTTTGCAGTTTTTTTTTAATTTTAAAAATTTTTTAAAAAAATAGTTTTAAAATGTGGTGAATTCTTTTAAGAAATAAAAGGAAATATCTTATCACTGCAGGAAATTTTATTTTTACAGTGAAATATTTCATGACGTGGATGTCCTCTCAAAAGAAATAAATGCTTTTCATATGGAACTCTACCGGGACGAGGCAAAAGTGTCAGTACACGTAATACACTTTTAGCAAGTTGTACAACCAACTGTTACGTTAGATGTGTGATTGACCAACAGTTGGTCATCGGTTGAGTAAAAAATCAAAACAATTCGATTTCCATTCAACTGACAATTTCATATTTAACTAAAAATATAAACTAAATGGGAACTTTTGCTTATATTTTACTTTTTAAGCATGATATATAATAATGTATGTTTTTCTTCTTGTTCTATTCTCTATTGTTGTTTCTACACAAAGGAAGCAAATTGTTTTTTCCCTACTTGTGTGGTGTTGTTGTAGTTTCTACAACAAACTTTGACAAACACACGCGTACGAACACAACTGGGACGAACGACGAATATTTGGCTGCGAATATTCGTCACCAAAAATAAAACATCTTTCGAGGTTCCCTACTTTTTTAAAGAAAAAAACACATAAAATTTAAATTTAATGGGGAATTATGTCTATCAAATGTTGGCCTACGTCGCAGATGGTCCATCTGTTGAGTCCAATTTTCGATGACTCGTTCGAGCATTTCGACTGGTAACTGGCGAATGACACGCGTGATGTTTTCCTCCAAGGCCTGAATCGAAGCGGGTTTGTCGGCATAAATTTTAGACTTTACATATCCCTACATGAAAAAGTCTAACGGTGTGATATCACACGATCTTGGTGGCCAATCGACCGGCCCAAAACGTGAAATTATGTGCTCACCGAAGTGTTCTCTCAATAAATCCATTGATTGATGCGATGTGTGGGAAGTGGCGCCGTCTTGCTGAAACCAAATGTCGCCGAGATCACGACCTTCAATTTCAGGCATCAAATAGTCGGTTATCATGGTACGATAACGGTCGCCATTGACGGTTACGTTCGCACCGCCATCATTTTTAAAGAAATATGGACCGATGATTCCACCGGCTTACAAACCACAACAAACCGTTGCTTTTTCTGGATGAAGTGGCAGTTCTGGAATCTCTTCAGGTTGCTCTTCGTCCCAAATGCGGCAATTTTGTTTGTTTACATATCCATTAAGCCAGAAATGGGCCTCAGCGCTGAACAAAATTTGTCCGAGTTGCTGCGAACGGCGCCGAATCGACTCTTCACGGCCTTCGTGTACACTCTCAGCTACGGCCGCTATATTTTCCTCACAGCGTGCTGGACGTGGTCTATTCGGTCGAAATTATCCAATAATGAATGCTGGGTCTCAAAATGGGTGATGGTGTTGCGAATAGTACGCTCAGTAGGCCGATTATGTTGACCATAAGAACGTGAATTTTCGTAATAAAGTTAAACGATTTGTAAACGTTGTTCAGGCGTAAGTCTTTCCATTATGAAATACCAAACAATACTAAAATAACTAGAATAACATTAAAGCATGAAACGACTCACACGTGATCGGTAAAAAAAAGGATATTGAAAAAAGTATCTCTACTTGAATCACCCATTATAATTAGTATTGTGGTTATTTTATTTAACTGTTACCGGTTTTTAATCCAAATTTCGATACAAACAGAAGTAAGGAAGACAAACAGAAGTAAGGAAGAACATATAAAACAATTAAAATAGGTAATCATTCATTCAAAGCAAATTTCGATCTACCAAGGTATAATACCATTTGGTTTAAAGATTGATGTTTGACTAATGACGTCATCCGTCGTCAATGTCGGTGAGTGCTAACCGGCAAACCACTCTGAAGATATTGTGTGGTTACAATCGAAACTAGTCATTGCAACCTGACCGTGAAAACCTGGGTTCAATTCCCAGCTCAGTCAAGAATGAAAAATTATCAATAAATTTTAATTGATTTCATGTTGTAAAATTCATTTTTTCATAATAATAAATTAATGAAAATTAAATGCAATGAACTAAAGCCTGATTAAAATATCGACATATTGATGTATACGAAAATACACAGAATAATAGCGTCCGCCGAAATTCTTCATACGCCGGTGAACGACGAACAAATCAGTACCAGGTGACCACGTTTGGTTTTAGTTTAGAAGTATCTTAGAAAATAAAGTTACTTTTACTTTAATAATTGTTTTTTATTTTTTATTGTATAACATTTAAAATAAATAAATAAAGTATTTTGCTATAAAAATTGTTTTTATTTGGTCACAGAAAAAATTATTAAATTTCTCCAATCACCAAATTTATACCAAATTCATAATATCAAGCAAACAAGTTGTTTATTTTGCATCTATTACCAAAACGGTAATATTTATTACTAAAAATTGTAAAATTTGAAATTTTTTTCAAAAAATTATATTTTTTATTTTAATTAAAAAAATGATCAAAAAATTGTTCCATTTCAAACAATGTGTTAATTTATTTAAATAAATATTGACAATTCCCAACAACAATTCTACATGTTTAAATTCTTTTATTTTAAACGAAAAAAGTCCATTAAGATTTTTTTTTATTCAATTAAAATTTTAATTGAAAATTTATTTCAAAACAAATAAAATGTTAATTAAATCGAAATTAAATTTTTAATTTTCTTTCAACTAAAAAAATAACTGATTCAATTATCACATTAATTAAATTAAAATACTTTTTAAACCATTTTTTTAATTGATAAAACACTTTTTTCTGTGTGTTTTTGATTGTTTTAATTTTTTAGCGGTTTTTTTTTTAATATGGTCACACTATTTCTGTCTCTTTGCATAAACCGCAACATTAACTTTCTCAATTATTAAAGCTGCTAGTTTTTCGTCATTATTGTGCTTCATACGACGAATTTACTCAGAGAATTTTTACTGAAAAACTCGTCGTGTTGAGCAAAATTCGTCGTTCGTCCCAGTTGTGTTCCCAGTATTAAGATTGTAATGCTGAAGGATGAGTTATATGAGATTAAACATCTAACTTTTTAATTTTACTCTCAGAGTGGCACTACCAACGAAAAACTCAATCTTTTTTACTTGGTTTAAGAAAAGAATTGTTTACTTATTTTAAGAAATTCCGGGATTGGTTTTCGAAAGTAATCCAATTTAGGATTGTCTTAAGTACGCTTAAGTGTTATTCGCACTTGAATTTTTTATGTACGACTTGTACTTAAAGTAAAAAAACCCAAATTTATCCCGAGTGTTGTTCTTTCTGTGTGGCACTTTGGTCTATTTAAATCCAAATATTTCCCTTCTAAAAGTTCTCGGGATCTTAAAAAAATTTTTTTTTTTTTTCAAATCGAAACCTTATTTAAAACACCTCTTTCGGTGATTTCATAGCGCCGGTTTCATTACGTGGTATTTCCGGCCAACAAAGGTACAGCTTATCTGGAGCCTAAAATTGAGAAATTGCGGATGACTTTAATAGGGAGTCAAATCCACGATACCATGGCTTTAACAGTGCCGAGTGGGGACGTTGTAGAAGGGCCTAAGCAAATTTTAGACATCTGTCATAATTACCAATTTAGTTGCAATTAATTAACGGTAATGGTAATAACGTCCCATTTCCATAGTAATGCCTCAGGTAATGAGTTGTAACATTAACATAATCTAATATCTTAATGCCAGCAGAATTTTCATAATATTCTGATGACTCCCGAGTCATCACACTTGTTAAATGTCTTACAGCAATCGCCTGTCTACTTATTGCAGTTGATCTCTTAAACTTGCTGTTTTATTATGAAAACTTCATTTATTTTTTCCATGTAATATTCTCTACCCTCTCTCCACTCTATTCTTTTTTTTTTTGTATTCTTAAGTTTGTTTTATTTGTTAGTTGTGTATTTAATGCACTTGTGTTTGTTTCCTCCTTTTGTTATTGCCAAAAGAAACTCAACATGCAGACAAATAAAGAAAACAACAAAAAAAAAAAGAAGAAAAAAAAACTAAAGAGAAAAAATTATTTCCGTTTGCATTTAAATTCTTGTTAAAACGTTTATTCAGCACGCATACATTAACATGCAATTCGTTCTTTGTTTTTTTTTTTTTCAATATTTATAACTTATTTTTATTTCCGTCAGCCATTGTGTTGGATGTTTAGAAGCATTTTCCTTTTAGAAGCTTTTTGTGACTTAACCTCATTCTTCTACAACTGCTCTTTATTTCAAGGAATGCACTTTTTATTTTTCCACCATCATGCTGGTGGTGCAGCTCTTCTTACTGCAGTTACTTTATTGTTGTATAATGACAGTGAGAATATGACGACTCTATTTGCGGATAAGAATTTTTATTTTACTTTAAGGAGGGTTTTACGTATCTGAGATATATGTGAAGGTGTTTTGATGGAATGTATAGTGAAATGTTTCCGCTGAAGAAGAAAAAAAGTCAGTACTTCATCATGTCTAAGAGGGAAGTTATTTCAACAAGAAATATGACTGGCGAAATAGTTTGTTTTTTCTACTAACTTTTAAAATGCAAGTTAAAGATGACGTGGTGATTTGATTGGAATGATTTAACCCATTAAGGCCCCAGACATGATCCAAAATTTGTTTGTTTATACCTATATATGAAAAAAATTTTTTTAAGTAAATCGGATCTGTGGGAGCCCAGATAAGCCCCGTTGCGAAAATGCAACGATGGGCCTTAACGATATTAAAATTAAACGAATTTGTATAAATTTTAAATTAATATATACTTTATTCACGTCTTCAGAACAAAAGTTTAAAAGATACACATACATATACATTTTATATTTAATTCAATTATGATATGCTCCAAAGCACTTCGGGTAAACTGCTACGTCAAATTTCTACATTGCCGTCATCGCAAACGTTTTTCTTGGCGAACAGTTTTATGATCGACTCAATCAGTTCGAATCACTGAATAAGTACCACTACTTGTGAAAGCTATTATTCTCTCACAATTTTTTAGTCCGCAAAATAGATTCAATTATAATCATTCTGAATTGGAGCTTGTTCTTCACGTTTTCTCAATAGGCAATGTATTTTCCAGGAATTTACTAAAGCTACATCTAGAGCATTAGTAAAAAGTCGCCCGTACCATTTATTTTCTCGAATAAATCAGCCCCTCCCATAGTTTTATTGTATTGATATATGGCATTAGGCATAGAAATCATAATCATTTTTATTTTTTGCAGTCGTATCGCTTAACTTGTTTCACTGGCTCAAAAGAAACAAAATTTAACAAAGTAGAGACTACAGAGCTGTCATTGCAATACTTATGTCATTCTTCGATTCATAACAGTAAACTTAACTTCCACGTTATTTTTTCTTTAATATCTTGGGAGAGGATAATTTCGCATTACTGGTGCGAAATAGTTTACCCATTGATGTAAATAACACACTGGGCATAAGAAAAATAAAGAAATTGACATAGACAATTTACATACTGCGAAATATCCTGCATTTTGCAAATTGGCCAATAGTTTGTAAGATGTCAAAAAATTATCAAAAATCTTCGATAATGGTTTTATTGTGCCGTTTTAGGCAGCAAGTGATTGTATAAATATATTTCCATTTGATCATTTTATGTAATTTGTATATCATTTAGGCCCAGTGTTGCGTTTAAATATAGTGGCAAATGTCTCAGAGGATTGGGTTTTTCAGTAGAAATAATAATGTTCGTATGTGAGCTACCTCCATTAAAAGTTTGAGATAGGTATATCATATATTACTTTAGTTTTTATAACAATTTCCAAAAGTACCCAAAAACAGGAAAAACTAAATATTTAAATAAAAATGTTTTATAAAAAAAACTTGTGTATGAAAGAAATCCAAAAACAGGACGGTTAGACATTAAGTTAAATTTTATTTCACTGTTCTTTATTACAATATCATGTAATCGCAAAATGCCTGAGGGGAGGTTTAAGTGAACGTTGCGAAAACGCAATGCAGGGCCTTAATGGGTTAAAAGAACTTATTTTAAAATTTTTGTGAATCGAATTCATTTTAATAAAGTTATTATTTCCAGTTTTTTTAACTTATAATTTTTTTAGTATATGCGAAATAAAATCTTTCTTTATGCATTTAATAAATTTTATTCTTTATTTCTTGCCTACATTTAAGCGAATTGGTATCCATCGGAAGCATTTATTACGCAAATTAAAACAAATTTAATTCAAAAAAGCTATTTTTATTCAAAGAAAATGTATGGCGTTGCTAACTGACCATAATTGTGTCCATGAAAAAAATCTTTAAAAATTGTTTAGTGGATTTTTTAAAAGTTTGGCCAAAAATTATGGGATTTCAAGAACTCCCCAAAAAGTCATTGGTGTTCAATTCAATTTTTTATAAGTTTTTTCGGGGATTTACCTGGATATTTTTGTGGTTTATATTCCGTAATTATATAGCAGTTTTTTTTTTTTCAAAATTGAAGAAAAATCACAAATAAATATTAATATGTTTTGAGTTTAGTTATATTTTCAAATGATTTTGGTAATTTATAATGGGGATGAAACTATGACTTTTGGGTCTATTTCGGATGGCAGCACAACTGAAGTTTAGTTGCCAGCAGCGAAATCAGTCAACGCCGCTCATGTTAAAATATACCAAACAATTTTTGATATTTTATATTTCACCATAAGCGGCGTGGTCTGGTTTCGCTGGTGGCAATCCAACTTCAGTTCAGTTGCCATCCGTAGTCGACCTATTATAAATAATAAGACATCTTTTTTCAGGAATAATGGGGAATAATAAACCAATTACTTACAGCGCAATTATGAATAAAAATTCCCTTGGAGTTTTTCCGCTTTCCCCATTTTCCTATTTAAATTCTATTGGAAAAATGGGAAAATCGAAAAAACTTCCGTGAAATTTGTATTCATAATTGGGCTGTTACTGAATTAGAAGGTATTGATGCTAGCTAAGGTATGTTTGACGAATGTTCTATGATGCTGAAAAAGTCACGAAACCAGTAAAAGTGCTATATTCGATCGAATCTTATATACCCTTCACCATGGGGCGTTAAGAACAGAAAGTTATATTAATAAATACGTATATATTATTCCTATATTTTTACTAACACCATCACATTTTTCGTACTTGCAAGAGAATTTTCTTGCAAGTAAATTTTTGACACTTGCAGCAAGTAGAATGACAATTAAAGAAACAGTGTTACCGTGGATGCCTTTTGTATAAATTTGCTAGAACTTATTAAAATAAAAATTATGTTTATAGCTGATTTTCTGTGTATTTATAAAAATTAAAAACAAAACCAAAATCATTATTATACAGCACATCTTAGCCCTAATGGTATTTTTGAGCATAAATTTAAAGTATTTTGAAAAAAAAAATTGGTAATCAAAATATTTTCTCAGAAATGATATGATATCGGTAACTACGGCAATACTGGATTCACATATTTTAAAAATAAACATAATTTGAGATAATTTAATTAATGAGATGGACCAAAAATAATATAAAGAACAAATTATTAAATTAATTTCGTGATATCGGTAACATCATAAGATGCTTTTGCTTCTAGAACATTTGAAAATAAACATACAGCTGACTGTGCAAACACTCAAGCTACTTCCAAGACTTTCGGCTATTTCTTCGACATTTTTGTTGATAAAACATATACACTACTTGCAAGTAATTACTTGCATGTGTAAAGGCAGGTTAAACTAATGATTAGAATAATGTACATACATACAAAGAACTGCTTTCCGTGAACTGAAGGATCAGAATTACTTAAAAGTTTTTGTAGCAGGTTTCTGATAAGTACTTCGAGAAATTCCACACGAGAAAGAGATTGCACTTTCCAAACTACGGCAATTTTTTGGCTCCATTTTAATGTAATATTTTGCGTGTTATTAAAAATATAAATTATAGCTTTTTTTAATTAGTTGGGTTCGCCACGATAACATAATATTAATATTAAAATGACAAGCTGTTGAAATGAAAACATCATGTTGTCAGTACAACAAATTTAAAGTAACAACATGAGAATTAACACAATCTCCCAATGAACGCATATGTAGCCAAAAAAATTACAATAAGGTCCTCCATAAATGTCGACTCCAGTCAAATTTAACATTATTGTGGTTAGCTCTCTTTTTCTACCGGATTTCTCTCTCTGTGTTAAAATGTAAGACACGTTTCGGCAACAAAATTATTTATATCTTATAGAAAAAATTGATTTACACTTTAGAAAATTAAAACTTTCGACAAAAGAAGAGCAAAATCATACAAAAAAAAAATCAAAATGAAATGTAGCATGATAAAGTGTATTTTTTTCGTTCTGCAGCTCTGCAATCTTTCTGATAGAAATACAGACTGAAACAGACAAATATAAATGATGACTTATGAATGGTCAGGGCAAAAATGAAACACCCAAAAATAAACACCTTAAACTAAACCAAAGACAGAAACGTTGAGTAAAGAAAAACGTTGGTAGATCTGTATTCAGTAATTTTTTACTTGAGTTTTCTTCTAAGACATGTTGCTGTAAGTACTTTTTAACAATAGAGAGAAAAGTTGTAAGTCGTTTTTTTTTCTTTTTTTGGCAACAAAATTGTTTAATATAAAACATGTTCTTAATACTACAAGTAGTTACGTTTCCACTTTCATTTTTTTTTTTTTTTCTAAATTTTTGCTACTCTTTGGTAGCTAAAGGTGAAAGGTATGTTTGGGTATGTTTAATAGTAAAGTACTGAATAGTTCCATCTACATGGTTCTTATGAATCAAAGTTGTAAGAAAAGATATATGGCAGTAATTTTCTCAAGCATTGAAAAGTAGTTTTCGGTTAAAAGAAAAATAACACACACATTTTATGGCCAGTAGGAAAAGAAAAACAAACATAAAAAGTGGAATAAATACGTGATGTTGCTTAAATTAGTAAAATAAGAAATTTGGCTAACGAGTAATTACGGCACTGAACAAAAAAAAAGGGATAGAACGAAAGTCTTTCATTAGTTAAGCGTGCAGAATGTTTCGCTAAGAAAATGGTCCTTTGAATCGTTTAAAATGAGAAATATGGTCCTTCGAGCAATCACTTTAAATTCATGGTGATTTTTCCAACTTCTTGTGCCTTAATCTTTAGATAACTTTAAATTTTAATTTTAAATCTGTTAGTCTCTTCTTTTACCCCACTGATGGATGACTTTTAAAATTTTTTTTCAAATCAAGTTAAATGATACGCTTATTTGCAGGGCTACGGAGTCGTCAAAACATAGTACAAACTCCGACCCCAAACGCTTGAGAGGTTTCGATTTAGCCATGTCCGTCTGTCTGTACGCCTGTTGAAAATACGCTCACCTTTGAAGAACTCAAATGATAAGAACAATGTTGGTGTCAAATTGCTTCTAGTTATCCCAAGAAGGATCAGAGTTATTAATCAAAATGTAGAACCACCACGCTAAAAAATTTACAATTTTGTTACAAAAACTAACATAAAAGGTGGCATTATGCACGGCATGATATAAGATTTTGCACAAACGACTTCTATATGACTAGAAATCACACTGCACGTCTAAAACCGTAATGAATATTGCTATTATATTAAAATGTGCTACGTCATAGTTCTATAACACTAGAAATCACACTGTCAAATTTCGTAAAGATAGGTCCATAATTTACACTAGGCCGCATATAAAACCTACTCACGGACAACAGTTTAGTATGTTTAAAATCGTAATAAGTAATGCTATTGTAATACAATTTGGTACTTCAACTATACGAATAAAATTCACACTATAAAATTTCATGAAGCTCGGTCCATAATTACCCATATAATGTCCAATATTATGCTCAGTCTGAAAAATTATTTAAATATGCCTAAAGCCGTAGCACATAAATTTATTGTGGTAAAATTTGGTCCAATTTTTGTTCATATGGCCGAAAATAATATCATGCAATTTTCTGGGTATCGGTCCATATTTACCTTAGATCCCATATTAAGTAGCCTTCTGAAAAGCACTTTAAACGCTAAAAGTTCGACACATTTATCTTCAAACACAGAAGATACATGCATATAGGATCATTTATTTTTCACGTGATTAATTTCCATTTCTTTTCTGAGAAAAATTTTGCATAAATGTTACATGTTCTACATTTTTGAGTTCGTTTGTGCAAAAAAACACAATTGTGGGAAAAATATTCAAGTTTTTTTGTGAATAAGTTGATGAAAAACACGCAAAACATGTTGCATATTTTACGCTCCCTTTTACTTAAGGTATTCGTTCCAAATATCTGCATGGCCATAGAAAAAACTGTCTCGGTAATCTCCCTCGATTTTTTATGCTTGTCTTTCTTGTTCTCAAAATATGAGTAAGTGTCAATACCAAAACAGTTGAGCAAATTTTCTCATTAAATAATAAAAGCGTGATCGATGGAAATCTTGTTTTGCTTGAGTAAATATTGGTAATTTCTTTATGTATTATTCGGTTTTAAGATAATCAGAATGCTCAAAATCCTACAAGACAAAATGAGATTTGTGGTAAAATGAGCATCATATCGATGAGTACCCGAGATTATCAGTTCTTAAAAATTAAAGATAATAAATATTTTGTTTTAGCAAGAAAAGGAAATATGATATAATTTGTGTTTTGAGTAAGCTAGTACTTGTGTTGTCTCTTGAGAACATGGGCATATTGTATGGATATCTTAATGCAGCCCTTTATTTCGTTCATACTACCCTGTTTTCCAACTTTGGTTCTTACTACTTTATTTGTACAACCAATATTTTATTATGTTTGTCATAATTCAAACCGCTCATAATCAAGGCGAATTCATACAAGGTGGTCTTATTTTGAAAACGGATACAAGACTGTAAAATATTTTAACGTTGTGTCGAAATAATACAACCATCAGTAAACAATTCAAACAAACATTTTGTTTTGTTTTTATTTTAAATTGTGTGTTTTGAAATGTAATAATTTAAAAATTTCATAATTCTAAGTGAAAATTATAGAATTTATGAAAGATTCCCCAGAACCACAAGAAAGGAATACCATTTTGACACATGGTTAGGTATCAGCTGTTGCTTACGTAGCACGCCAGGGTCACCTTGTATGAATTCGCCTAGCTCGTAATTTTGTGAAAAGATAGTTTAAAAACCATATACATATAAAAATGTTTACGTATTAAAATGAAAAACTTCTATGTATGTATATTATTATCGTTTTCATTTTTTCCAAGCCATTAGTGATGTCAATATTTGTTTGCAAACCCTAATAGCGTGCAGGAGTACATTAGTGATAAGCAGGGATAAGCTCTAAAAACGCGTTTTATACGCATTAAATATGCAGTTAAAACTCGACAATATGCCCTGAAAATTGTTAAAAAAAAAAATGCCAAAAAAAAATTTTCAGCAGTTAAAAAACATTTATATTAAAAAAAAAAACAATTCTAAGATGATGATCGGTAAAGTCCCAACGCCAGATGAACTTTCGAGATTTTACTCTATTTGGAAACGATGGGCAGCCATGGGCTCACAAAAACAAAGTTATGTTATGAGGTTGAAATTTATATGAGAGTTATTTGTGGCGAATATTATCTAGATATTAACATCCATATGAGATTTTTTGTCTTTAAGGCATTTCAGGGACGGTTGCTAAATTGTTTAATAATGTAAACATTTAAATGGAAGTTAAAGCTATTTATAGATGGGAGCTTTGAGGCAAATGTAAGCCGATTCGAAAGGAATTTAATTTGCAGTAAAATATTTTTGCGGCGAATTCATTCTAAATATCAACATAGTTAGATGGTTTATGGACACATGAAGTCTAATTATGAAAGAAGTTTTTATGGTTAATATGTGAAATTATAGACCTATACTTCTCTACATATACTTCGTCCTTAGTGCAATTAAAATAGATTTGCCAAATTAAATAAAAGTATCTACAAAATTGCAACTTCGCGCAGAAAGTTTACATGGATAGACAACCAGCCAGATGAACATGGTTAGATCACTTTAAAAAGTGATTCTGAGTAGGTCGGTATACTAAAAGATTGCTCCAAATTTATATGTATTACATCGCAAAAAACTTATATAATTGCTTTTTCCTTAATTTTTGCTTATATACACGCAGAGAAAAAATATGTTTAAATATGGTCACCTCCAACCAAAACAATTTTTAAAGAAAATGTTAAACATATTATATTTAATTTAACCATATTATAGTGACCGACAACCATATTATTGTTAAATTAGTCCTCCATCAAGAAGCCACAACCATATTATGGTTGCCTCTAAACATGTTTTGGTTATATGTGACAATAATTTGTTTTTAAATTAACAATAGTATATTCCCCTTTTCCAAGAGCAAGATTCTATGGTTAAAAATCAGCAATGCTATTATAAATGTTCAACATATTTTAGTTATTATTAACCAAAACATGTTCGGAGGTAACCATAATATGGTTGTGCCTTCTTGATGGAGGACTAATTTAACCATAATATGATTGTCGATGGCAATAAAATGGTTAAAATAACCATAGTATGTTTACAAATTTATTTAAAAATAGTTTTGTTGGAGGTGACCATATTTAAACATATTTTTTCTCTGGGTGTAAATATAAAGTTTGACAGTTTAAAATAACATTTATCTTTAATGACAACCTGCTTTGGCTTACAATTTTAGAGTAAAAATTAAATGCAGCTGGCGAAATTGAAGCAATACGTTGGGTATGCAGATATTTAAAACAGAAAAACCAGAATTTTGAAAAAAAAAAATTTTTTATTTTCTTCGAAAGCTCTTGTAAGTCTCGAAAAAATTTAACATGTATCAAAATATGCCCCCACAAACGTAAAATATATGCTTTAAACTTAAAAAATGCTGTGAAGGGTAAAATATGCAAAAGTATGCACTAACAAATCGATGCCAATATTCATAAAAAGCTCTAAAGCGGATAAATATATTGTTTCTAGGGATGTAACGAATACCGATAGCGACAAATCGGCGATACTTCACGTTTGCCGATATATCGATATCGGCGATATTTACTGTCGATACGCCGATACTTTTTTATAGTTTTTTTGAACAAACAATTAAATTTGCAGTGCTTTTTTTTGCGTAGCCACTAAAAACCAAACAGAATAATTAATAAATTGTTTCTTTTAATTCTTAAGCTGGAGGTCGGTCCACACCACGCATGCTTAAGTAGAAAGTGATCCTACTTCATGCTTTCACTACGTAAAGCCACTGCAACATTTTCCGACGATATTCCGCTAGTGGCAAGTCTTCGAACGTTATTAGAAAATACGACAAATTGTTTGCTGTACTTTGTATTTGAAATACTTTTAGCATTTTTTTGCGTGCATTTATTTCTTAATGGAGAGAATTTAATTTAATTAATTTTTTTACTTAATACTTTTCCTAACTAACATTTCAAAATTATATTTTTTCCCATATTATATGCTATTTTACGCCTTGAATACTACCCTCAAGAATGGAAAGTATCCTTAGTTACCATGATACCTAAACCAAAAAAGGATCCTGCAAAAGTTGAGTCAAATAGACCTATAAGCTTATTGTCTAATATATCAAAGCTGTTTGGGAAGCTGTTAGTGTCAAAATTAGCCCCAATTTTAAATGTAAATAGATGTATTCCTAACCATCAATTCGGCTTTAGAAGAGAAAATAGCACAATTGAACAAACCCATCGCATAGTAAACGCCATAAGAAAAGCCTTTGAAGAAAAGAAATATTGTTCCGCCCTCTTCATCGATGTTTCTCAAGCTTTTGATAAAGTCTGGCATGAAGGGTTATTACATAAATTGAAGTTAAGCTTACCAGTAAACACACACAAGCTGTTAGAAAACTACTTAGTCGGTCGAAGGTTTATTATTAAAGAAGGTGATTTTATAAGTTCTCCTCAGCCAATTGACGCTGGAGTCCCTCAGGGAAGCATCATGGGCCCACTGTTATACTTAATATATACCTCAGATATGCCAACAAATAACCACACCCTAACTTCAACATTTGCTGATGATACAGCTTTTTTAAGCGTACACGAAAACTGTCATGAAGCATCTCGCTACTTGCAGAATCATATATTTGAATTGGAAAAGTGGTTAAAACAATGGAGGATAAAGGTCAATGAGCAAAAATGCGTACATATAACATTCACCTTGCGTCGGGAGTCATGTCCCCCTCTTAAAATCAATAATCAATTACTGCCCCAACACTCGCATGTAAAATATCTTGGTATTCATCTAGATCGGCGCTTAACATGGAAATGCCATATAGAAGCAAAACTAACACAAATGAAACTAAAAGCAATTCAAATTAATTGGCTTATTGGAAGAAATTCTGTTCTTAGCCTCGATTGCAAAGTCCTACTCTACACCTCTATATTAAAGCCAATCTGGTGCTACGGTATTCAGCTATGGGGCACTGCCTCGGCCTCAAATATCGAAAAAATTCAAAGGCGCCAAAATAAACTTCTTCGAATAATCACAGTCGCTCCCTGGTATGTTAAAAACTCTAATATTCACAAGGATCTCAATGTGCCATTAGTAAAAACTATTATTACGAAGTACGCAGCAAAATATTTAAAAAGGCTTGAGTCGCACCCAAATCCACTAGCTCGAAATATTTTAAATGACAGCGGCCACTCTAGATTAAGGAGAAGAGATACTGCAGGACTCATCCGACGAGAAGACCGCTAAAAATCTACACATGTGAATAGAAACCGTGTAGAGAAAATTTTTCGTCTAGCATTGGCAGGACAAAAATAAAGTATTAGTATAAGATTTGATTAATTATTGTTAGTTCATATTTAATAAATGAAGATTCAATAAATAAATAATGAAAAAATGAAAAAAAAAAATATTTTTATAATTTCACAAAACAAAATTGGTACATAAAAAATGAGAAGTAAATTAATATTAAGCTGGAAAACGCTAGTTTTGTATTATGATTGTTTTCTTTTCAAATGAAATTTATTGAACAAACTGAGAAGCATATTATAGATTAAACAGAAAGCAAAATAGATTAATATTAACTGCCAGGCCCACAATGTCGACAAGAACATTTCTTTCGCATTTGTATATTGAAAACAATAATAAAAAACTAAAATTTGTTTTTGTTTTCAATAAAAATATACGAAAGAAATGTTCTTGTCGACATTGTGGGCCAGGCGGTTAGTTTTGTGGAAAATATTTTCAAAAAGCATGAAAAACAAATAATTTTTCCAACATTTTGCTTCATAAGCACCACAAAAATTTTCTAAATCAATTTTTTTAAAAATTTTAATTGTTGCACAGGTCTCTAGCAATAATTTGGCCTTTACAGATTTAAAAATATCAATTAGTCGACGAGTTATAGACAAAAAACCATATAAACAATATGCTGAAAATCGGCATTTGATTGCAAATGTTGAAGGTCGATATGGGTCTTCTAATTTAGCCTCTATTTTCACCCCTCACTCTCAGAATCGACCTAACTTTTGCTAACCTGAATTTGTTCCACAGTGTTATAGGTAACATTAAAAAATATTATATGGATATGCTGTAACATATTTTTCTCAGAAAACAAATCGACATTAATGTGGACGTACATATATGACCGAAATATTCTTTCGATACGCGTGTTAAAGAAATCTTCAAAATGTTAAAAATTTTCCTACAGACCTTTTAAATAACAGAAAAAATAGATAAAACAACCTTATTCGGTAAGTTTGATTTATAGGTTCTTTCTTCAAAACTAAGAAATATCAAACGAGGAAACTTAAAAAAAAATTTACACTTAAAAGCAAAACTTAACAAACGTATTACACATCATACTTCTTATTTTTTTTTTTTTTTTTTTTTTTTTTTTTTTGGAATTAGAACCATAAAGAAGACTAATATGAGCCAGAATGGCAAACATTTGCGGAAGATACGCAGTGAAAGATGAGCAAAAAAGAAAAAAAATCCTATAAATAGCCCAAAAAAAAAGAAAGAGAAAAGCATGTTCTCAAAATTAAACAATTTTCTTTTTTATGTTTCTATTTTATTTTTTCGTTACATTTCCAAGGATTTGAATGCAACATGAACTAGTTTTAACGAAAGACATGTATTTTGTAAAACATTGGGTTAGACATACGTATTTCGGTTTTTCTTTTATTCGTTTTTTTAATGTTTTTGCTTTTTTGTTTTTGTTACTTTTTTCGAAACTTATTTTTTATTGTTTTCTATTGTTGCGTACTTTCAAGTTTGATACAGTTACTTTTCATTAGATGATGTGCAATGTAGAAGTCTAAATTCTTCGTAGTATTTCTTAGTAAATAGAATGTAAACTAAACGTGACAAGTTGGATATTTGGTTTTATGTTTTTTTTTTATACTTATGGTTTTATTTTGAGTTTATATCTGTTTTCCTAAGCTGGTTTGTTTTTATATCTCTAGTTTGGTTCTATTTTCTTTTTTCCCCTCCGTTTTAGTCGTTTGCATAAAACATTGTGTAGTTATTGTTTGATATCATTATTTTTAAGTTGTGTCAACTACTTGACAACAAAACTTCTCATGGAACTTAAAATTGTTTTTAACAAACACAAATACATACATACACAGCAATTGTACAAAGCCAGGACACTTTAAAGTAGTTTCAGTGTTGCCAGTAGTAAGAAAAATTTAAAGCGAAAAAACGTCAGTATAAAACGGAATTTTATTTTGACAAAAGATTTAACTTAAAGCTCTTAATTAGGTGCTACTGTTCATTATGATAAATTTTTTCGTTTTCAAGATAATTGCAAAATACAAGTTATTCAAACGTGATAAAAACCGAAGTGTTCGGCCAACAATTCAAGCGCCGATTTCAGTGAACCTGAGGCAATATTTTAATGCGACTGGTTTTAGAATGTTATGCGCTATGTCTCTTTAAAATAGTTTCAATTTTACCTAAAAATTATTTATACTTGTTTAAGTTAGTTTTAATTGTTTTCGCATGTGACCTGTCGCACGGGACATTTTATGCCATCATTATATTAATGTTGCTTCTCTTTCTATTTTTGAGAATAAATATATAAGCGAGCAGAAGTATTCAATGTACTATGCTCGCCCAGAGGCAGTTATCTGCTATAGCATAGTTGCTTATGTATTCTTTTTTGACTCTTTGTACTCTCCGAAAGGGTATCCGACTTTAGATTCATAAATCTCGAATGGGTTATAGCCCTGCGGGAAATCTGTGTCAACTGTTCCAACAGAGTTGGTACTGAGATTTGTGAAAATAGAATAAGACCAAAAGGAAATAACTAATGACATGTGAAAGGGGAAAGGAGAATCACGTAACTGGTATATTAAGTAAGAACAAGCAGGTAGATTTTTTAATTTGATTTTAATAATTTTTTTATATAAATGTTTTTTTATTAATTTATTAGGACCGTTTTTGTAACAGGTTCAGTATTCACCGGTCGTGTGATACATTTCTTTTGGACTATTTAAACATTTCTTTAAATGAATTCTAGGACTTTTTTATTGGAAAAATATCAAGGACTAGCATTGTAGTAACTAACACTTAACACGTTTATTGAGAATAGATGTGTGACTGGCCAAATGGTGGCTGTTAGGTGACAATTAACACTCTCCAATGACAACACCATGTACACGTAATAGATCCCATTCATATAAAATGTTAGAAGTAGGACTAGTCTCACGGAACTAATTTAGTGCCAGTTCCCTTCCCTCTAAGGAAATAAATATAAAGTCGGAAATGTCCATATATACATGTAGTATATATAAGTCAGTTGATCCGTTTGTAATCTCTACAATATTGGTGAACTATCTATGTATAACAAGAAAACTGTAGATAATCACCCCTATTATGAAAGTCGACGTCGACATGAGTCGACGTCATCGGTACAGTTATTATATTTTCTGAGTCGTTATTGATAATAAGCGATTACTATTGACAGTCACTTGATATTTTCTATGGGCACAAATTTTAAAAGTTAATTAAACGCTAAAATTCGGAAAAATTGCTAAAAAATAACGAAAATTCGCGAAAATTTTTAACTTACGACGATTGCCTCAAAGATCAACAAATATACGCAAAATTGCAAAAATATTTAAAAGTTTGCAAAAATAGCGAAAATCGCGAAAATTTTCAATATTTCAAACAAGCCATCAAATTAAATAAAATTCCCAAAAACTATAAGGAATGACAAAAATTGGGTAAAAATTGCAAAACTAGCAGAAATTCGCAAAATTTGCTAACAGCGGCATGATAGCAAAGCCTTATATTTACTAATAATCGTTAAAGCTATAAAGAATCAGAAAACTTACAGAAAAAATAGCTCTTATCGCGAACCTGGCAAAAATTCGTGAAAAATTCAAAATCATACTCTAAAATAAATTTGAAATCGCTTAATCGGTTAAAAAAAACCAAAATTTCGGAAAATATCATAAATAGCGTTAAAAATTAACTTTAATGATAAAGAACAGAAATAATAGGAAAAAAATGGAGATGGGATTTTTTTTTTGTCAGATTTTCGATAACTTGTCGACGTCGACACAACTTTTTTATAAAGTACCAAATTAACGTCGAAGTGATGTAGTCGTCGACTTGATGTGACAACAAATGAAAATTAATGTCGACGTCGACAACGACTCACATAATAGGGGTGAATATCAAAAAAACTTAAATGCACAATTTTTATAAAGACTTTCCTTTATTTAAATAAAAACTTTATATTCATGTTTTTAAGTATATGCAAAAGTAATTAAAAGAAATCTTAATATCGGGTTTTCCAAGAGGTACTTCACATTTTTGAATTTAATTTGTGAAACTGTTACTTTCCTTGTTTTCATTAAACTCAAAATTTTCATCATGGTAAATGACACGAACGAACAACGTATTTAAATTATAAAAGTGTACTACCGAAATTCGGACGTGGCATTCAGAAGAACTGGGCATCGCCCAAACCACTTTATGGCGAATTTTGCGTAAAGATCTTGGTTTACAGCCATAAAATATCAAGCTGACTCAAAAATTGAAGCCGATGGACGATTTGACGCGACGTACGTGCTTCGATTGGGCTCTGGAGAAGATGCGCCAAGATGATGAATTTCATCGCAATATCATCTCCAGTGAAGAAACTCATTTTTGGCTCAATGGGTTTATCAATAAGCAAAATATGCGTTATTGGTTTGGTGAAAATCCACATGGGCTTCATGAATAACGACTTCATCCACAAAAAATAACTGTTTGGTGCGGTTTGCATGCCGACGGCGTCATTGGGTCATATATTTTCGTCGACAATAACGATCATCACGTTACTGTGAATGGCGATCGTTATCACGCCTTGATTACCGATTATTTTTGGACCGAATTGGAAAACATGGACTTGGACGAAATGTGGTTTCAACAAGACGGTGCGACAAGCCACACAGCACACGTTACAATCGATTTATTGAAGAGCAAGTTTGGTGATCGTGTTATCTCAAGAAATGGACCAGTCAATTGGGCGCCTCGTTCGTGCGATTTAACGCCTCTAGACTTTTTTCTTTGGGCCTACGTCAAATCATTGGTCTTTACCAACAAGCCGATGAAGCTGGAAGAACTCAGAGCCAATATTGAACGCGAAATAGTGGCCAAAATGTGTGACCGAGTCATCGAAAGTTAGGTCCGACGAGTCGACCGCTACCGACGTGCCCCCCGCGGTGGCCATATGAACGAAGTCGAGTTCCATTCATAAATGTTTTGATTGTATTTCAAGTCGATCATAAAGTTCTAAAAATATCTCAATTATTAAATTTTATTAAAAAAAAAAGTTGCCAAGTCCTTATTGGAAAACCCTTTATATATGAATAATTCATGTCACAGATTATTTCGTGTACTGCCAGCAGCCTTCAAAACAACTAGTTGGAATATGGTTTAGTATTTGGTATGGCCACAGCATAAAATGCGAATTTTTATGCATCCTTAAGCATTATATGACGGAAATGTACTCGTATTAACGATAAAATATGCACTAACAAATCGAGCCATTTTTCAGCATTAATTGTAATTCGGAAAAATAACTTATTCTCTTAATATTAAAAACTTTTGAGGAATAATATGCATTTTTATGAAATTTTACTCACTTAAAATAAAAGATATAAAATATTCTGGGAACACTGAGTATACACAGAAAAAGAAAAACAATACTAGAAAGTAAAAACCAAAAAGATGTGCAAAAGAAGAAATAAAAAAAAGTTGTGAAAAAAGTTTGTAAAAACGTTTTGACAAATATTGTTTTTTATTAACATTTTACCATTGTATGTGTGATAACACATACATATATTTGAAAATACGAGGGTAGATACAAATGTATATAATGATAAAGACTGCAGAGTTTGAGAACTCAGTTAAACTAGGTTAAGTTAATCTGAACAGAGATTTTAGCGCCATTACCAAGTTTGTATACAAAATTTGGATGGAACAGTTTATTTTTGCTTAAAATGTTGGTCTTTATTAAAATAGTAATAAAAAAAAAATCCCATTTTGCTGGAAAATCCGATTTTCAGACTACGTTGAAGTAGGTTTAAACTTAATCCACATTTCAAAACACCGGCTTAATGGTATATTTGAGTCCATGGTGCAGTCTATTTACATGTCTATGATACAGAAGTGCACGATATAGCGTCGTCTGCAGTGCGGACTATAGGCTAGAATTTGCTCTAGATTTAAGATAAGCTTAAAAACGCTAGAATAATTTATGAAAATAAGACTTTCGAGTGGACTACTGATTGAAGACAAGACTATATTGTAGACTTTATTGAAAAACGGCTGAAGAATATTTTACAATAAAAACCAGGGCTGTCGAGTCGGAGTCGGAGTTGAAGAGTCGGAGTTGAGGTTTTTGTAACGGAGTCGCAGTACCCAAAAAAAACGCGCGACTCCGACTCCAAAATATTTCGGCATAAAAAATTTAAAAAATTGCTAATATTTTCCAATATAAAAATTCTTCGAAATTGGCGATGCAATATTTTGCAGATCAATATGAATAAGTAGATTTTAATTTATTTTATGAGAAATAGTTGATTCAAGTACTTTACTATTTAAGTATATTTAGGTATATTTTTTATACGTGCGGGAAAAAGTCTAAATTACATTAGCAAAACTAATACTCAGTTATTGATCTAGTTGAAAAAGATGTGTGATTTTTTAAATAGTTTACTCATGCTAAAAAATGTTAATGACAGGAATTGGCAATAATTTTAATATCAGAATTTTTTAACCATCAACGCTGAAATATTTTCAACATTGTACAGAATAAGTGTTGCTATAGCGCATAAATACTAGTATGTATTAGAAAAATTGTGACGTAAAATTATTTCTCTTTTGTGTAGAAACATCTTTATCGGCCTGCCTTTAATTCCTACCATAACACTCATGTTTTTCTTATGCACATTACGCGGGGATTCCCATAATTCGTTTAATAAAGATGTTTCTACACAAAAGAGAAATAATTTTACGTCTCATTCATTTCGCATCACGGTAAAAGTAGGAGTCGGAGTCGTGAGTCGGAGTCGCACTTAAAAAATTTCAGCGTTTGGAGTCGGAGACGGAGTTAGTACTTTTTTCGGACGACTCCACAGCCCTGATAAAAACGCAATAATATTTTTCTATGTTCTTAATAAGCGTTGATTTTCCTGATAAACAATAAAATATGAATTATCAAAACTTTTCGAAACCTTAAAATTCAAATCAGTAATAGAATTGTTTGTATGTATACAATGCACCAAATGTGGAAATTGTATAAAAAGTTAATCATTCCGTTTGCAGTTACTAAAACATTGCTCTTAGACCTCATTTAACCCCATTTAATATTCACTCATAAAATTATTACAGTATCTGATTGTGGGTTATTAAATTCGTTTTCCGTACTGTTACAATTGAATAAAAATATAGTTATTTTACGAATAACTTTAACTTCTAACATTTATGTTTGTTATTCAAAAACAAACTACCAAAAAATAAAACTCATTTAATCGTTGTTCGATTAATCGAAGAAATTGTTCGCCATTATTTGATCGAATAATTAAAAAAGCCAATTTCAAATAACGAATAACACGAACAATTTATGTCAATTAATCGAGTAAAATGAATTTCTTAGGAAATTCTACTTTTAAAATAGAAAATTTTTTTGTTTTTGGAGTTCGAACTTAGAAAATACTTAACTACTGTATAACATATTGTTATATTCTGTATCTGTGGCGTTACATGCACTTCTGAACGTATTTTAGTCCATTTTTAGATGTGGGTGTGTGTGAGACAAATCATGTAATAAACCCTAAACTGCTAATTCCATACATAAGAATTTTCGTACTAAAATAGCGCTTTTTGATATTGAATTTGACGTTAATTTTTTAAAATTCATCAGCATTTAAAATTGTGTAAAGTTTTAATCTGACTTTAAGTTCTTTATTAGCTGGTACCATCCAAACGGCTGGATGAATTTTGACATTTTAGGTATTGTTAGATTCTTCTTAAAACCGAAGTGTCCCAAGTTAGTAGTTAAAAAGAAAATCACGGATTGTTGGCGCAAAATAGAAATTCGTAAAAAAAAAACATATTACCCAATCCTATAGAGTAGAGCTTTAAAATAAAGAAAAATAAAGTTATCAGCCATGTTCGGTAAATCGAATACATATGAGTGAAATTAAAATCGAACAAACTTTGAAAACGATCCCGTATAAAAGTTCTTTTTATATACATCATATTTTTAGTTCTTATCTTAACCAGAACTTCTCTTAAAATCAGGAAAAATACAGTGAGTTAAACAAATTAACTAAGATTCTCCATTGATTTCAATTTAACTTGATGTTCATTAACAATAAATTAGTTAAATTAAATTGCGTATAATAAATTTGTTTAGATAGGCTGGGCCTCTCATAAAAATGCTGCGAAAAATAAGTCTAAAATAAAATAAATAATTTAAAAATCATTTATAAAAATATGAGGTGAAAGCCTATGTTGAGTTCCCGTATTATGTTTAGCAGGCGGGACATAATTGCAAATTATACACTGAAATAAAATTAATGGACCGCGATTGCTGCTGAACCTAATGCAAGTATTAAGCTTTGGCCTTCAGACAATTTTAAAGGCTGTTCAACCGAAGTAGCGTTTACTTTATTTATACACCCAGAGAAAAACTATGTTTAAATATGGTCACCTCCAACAAAACTTTTTTTAAATAAAATTGTAAACATATTATGGATAAATTTAACCATATTATTATCACCGACAACCATATTATGGTTAAATGTGTCCTCCATCAAGAAGGCACAACCATATTATGGTTGCCTCCGAACATGTTTTGGTCAATAATAACTAAAATATGTTTAACACTTATAATAGCATGGTTGGTTTTCAACCATAGCATGTTGCTCTTGGAGAAGAGGAAAATACTATTGTTAATTTAAAAACAAATTATTGTCATATTTAACCATAACATGTTTAGAGGCAACCATAATATGGTTGTGGCTTCTTGATGGAGGACTAATTTAACAATTATATGTTTGTCAATGACAATAATATGGTTAAATTTAAACATAATATGTTTAAAATTTTGTCTAAAAATAGTTTTGTTGGAGATGACCATATCTTAACATATTTTTTCTCTACGTGTAATTTCGGCCTCTTTAGCGCCTTAAAAACTGTCAGCCGTATTCATAACGAAAATTTGGCATGAAGTTAGCACAAAGTTTATTCATAATGCACTTACCAAACTCTGGCTAACGATTTGCTAAACTATTGTCAACAAGCTGCCAAACGTTTGCCAACTTGTGATAAACAGCAGTTTAATGTTGAATAATTTTGTTTGTTTTTTTTTAATACACTGTTTTGTTTTAGTTAAGAATTCTTTTTTAAATATATTTTAATTTAAAAACATTTAAAATTTTTATATAAAGAGGGAAAATAAAAAAAAAATGAAATGAAATGACAAAACCAGCGATGATTAATGCAAAACGTGTTGCATTTTTGAGTATTATAATGTGGCATCATTAATATTCAGAGTTGATTTATTAAAAGTTAGCATACGGATAAAATTTGTTATTAATAAACTCTGTGCTAACAAGCTGCTAAGGTTAATCGGCATTCTAGTTAGCAGCTCGTTGTACGTAGTGTACAAACTGTGGCTAACTTTTTGTTATGAATACGGCTGTGTATGTTTTGCAGCAGAGTTTTTGATTTTTTATTTATTTTTTTATTTACAAGCTTTAGAACTAACTGTATATGTGGTATAAATGAATTGTTATTTTATTGTTTATTGTTAAACTATATTTTTATTTTATTGCTTTTTTCTCTTTATTAATAAAATAAAAGTATCAAATCAAATAGACATAAACGTTTTTCCCATTGGATAAAATTATTGGAATTATTCGAGTTATTCGAACATATTAAAACTCTTATTAGATTAATCGAGCAAAATAAAAATTTTGAAATCGATTAATTTATTACTCGAACAAAATTAAAAGTCAAATAATTGGATACTCTTATTGTTATGCAGTTTGATTTTTGTCGGTTAAAAAATATTTTTGTAAAGTAACAACTTTTAAATTTTACGGAATATGCTGTTAAAGAAATAAAAATTTAAAAATTAATGCTAAATATATTTATTTTAAATGAAATGTAAATACTTCGTTTCTCAAATAAAATTTTAGTGGTTTTAACTGAATTTTCTGTTGACTTTAGCTACACAATATTGTGAGTGTACGTATATAGTTCTGGATGCTTATGCAAAGGGGAATTTATTCACCGATATCTACCTGTCCATGTGTTAGATGTCATGGATTTTCCTATGTGAAGGGGAATAGGTTGTTAAGCTTTCATATGACATTTTGTCCAAAAATTTTTGCTATTGGGACTCAGCCAGATCGTTCCATAAATGGCTGAAATCCAAAAAGGAGCACAAAACACGACTGCCTCTAACTTTTAGTTTTTCCTTAAATTACAGAAATTGGTTTATAAATCCACAATTTAAAGACAAATAACTCTTTTTTTTTTCTTCCTAAAATAATGGTTTGGATACAATATGTTTCGATTAGGAGGACCAATTTTGGTTCAGATAATTCTTTTATTGCTCATTTTCTGCAACAAAATCACAAATTTTGACTCAATATAACTAATGCATAGTAAATCAGGTGCTTTATGAAGTTGGTGTTATTTCATAAAAATATATTGTAAATTCAACTCATAAGAGAATAATGATTAAGTTGTGTTTTTCCATGAAAAACAGAAGTAAAGGAAAAAACATGTAAATCAATTGAAAATAGATTATCATTCATAACAACAAATTTCTATCCACCAAATAATATACAATTTGGTTTAGAGATTGATGTTTTACCACTGTCAGGCGTCGTCAATGGCGGTGAGTGTAAAACGGTAAAGATTTCTGAAGAGATAGTGTGGTTACTATCGAAACATCTCAAATCAACCTGTCCGTGGGTTCAATCCCAGCTACAGTCGAGAATGAAATATTACCAAAAAATTTTAATTCATTTCATGTTGTAAATTCCTTTCTTTACCCAGAGAAAAAACATGTTTAAATATGGTCACCTTCAACAAAATTATTTTTAAATAAAATTTTAAACATATTATGGTTAATTTAACCATATTGTTGTCATCGACATATATATTATGGTTATATTACTCCTCCATCAAGAAGACACAACCATATTATGGTTGCCTCCAAACATGTTTTATTTAATAATAACTAAAATATGCTTAATACTTATAATAGCATGGTTGGTTTTCAACCAAAGCATGTTGCTCTTGGAAAAGAGGAAAATACTATTGTTAATTTAAAAACAAATTATTGTCAAATTTAACCATAACGTGTTTTAAGTCAACCATAATATTGTTGGGGCTTCTTGATAAAGGACTAATTTAACAGTAATATGGTTGTCGGTGACAATAATATGGTTAAATTAAACATAATATGTTAAAAATTTTCTTCAAAAATAGTTTTTTTGGACATGTTTTTTCTCTGCGTGTTCATTAAAAATAATTTAATAAAAATTTACTTTGATGAACTTTAAGGGATACTCTAGTTCAGTGTAAAAATTTCAGGGATGTAACTAACAAATACGAGTACTAGGGAGATCTAACGGCTTATTATTCCAGCGGTTTTAATCGGTTATTTTAGTTTTATCCAAGCCGGTTATTTTAAAATGTCCATTTTATGAATATCGAATAAACAAGTCATATTGGTATAATAAATCGGTTATTTTAATAATGTGTAGTTTATAAATCTTTTCCTTACATTTGTTGTAAATGTACCAGTAATTAAAGTATTTTTCTAATTTATAAAAGCGTGCGTTCTTGTAAGAAAAAACTAAAAACAAAGTAAATACGAGTAGCAATTTGTATGACAGTATTCCAAATATTAAATATGTCTTTATATATATGGCATCTCTGCAGATATTTCGAACAGGATTTAAAACACAAGGGTGCTTGAAGTGCCCTAAAATGATAAGTTGCAAATGATCTTCGACGTCACGATTTATTAATCACCTTTATGTTAGGAACACAACTGGGACGAACGACGAATTTTTGGCCGCGAATATTCGTCGCCAAATGGGTTTGCAACAGATTTGCATACTGTATACAAAAAAAAAATAGTTAAACATTTAATAAAATATTTCATCCCAGACACCAAGACAAAAACTATTTTTTTTTTCGAATGGAGAGTAGATGACAAAAATTAAAAGAATTAACTTTAAGTCGTTTTATTCATTTAGTATGTGGCTTCGGAAACTAAAAGGAACTCGGTACATTGTCCTTATGTGACCATAACGCTTATAATTTGCTATTAATTAATTCATTTATTAATGATGTGCTAATAATCCCAATAATTTGCTAATCATAATAGTTTGCTTTTGCCGATTATAGATGGACTTAACGGAAATACTTTCTATTAAATTCACCTGTAAAATAAAGATAAATGGACTATATCGCTAACGTGACTAAAAACGTTAGTGACTACAACCGAAAGTACTGTTTTATGTTTTCTTTGTTTTTTCTACCATTTTATGAAGAAGACTTCAGAAGTGAAATATAAATAATTACACAATTGAACCGCGTACCAACACGATTAAATTTTATTTTTCATACTTAAAATCCATTGTGTTAAAACAACGGGTATTTTAATGTTTTCTGTTGCCTTGTAACTGGCTACGTTAACAGGATTTTGGCTAAGGAGAATTCAAAAGCACTTCACTAGCAACAATTACACCCACTTAAGTGTGCTGTGTGATGTGCTGTTTCGTACGAAAGCATAATTGGCAAATACACCAATACCCCGGCTTGAGTCGCAAATTGGGACCAGAGAAACGCAACGCAAGCCGAAACGACGCAAACCTAAGCTCTATAGTTCATACATTTGTATTGATTTTCATTAAATTGGTCCTGAGATTCATAATTTGAGCTGAAAAAATAAATTTTGAAGTGATGGACTTGATAACGTATAATTTTCTTTTATAGGGCATTTACATTACATCGAAATCTAGTAGATTTCATTTGAAATCTTCCTCCAAATCTAGTTTGTTTACATTATACTTGTTTGACGTTAGCGAGACTTGGTTTTCACAACTAAAACCGCAGACTACTGCTGCTAGTTAAGCTTTTTGTGTAACACATACTTACATATAAAAGAATAGGCATTTAAAAATTTGCATTACATTTTCTTTATAATCAACTTCATTTATTTTATTTTCTTTGTCATTTGCATTTTTTTTTTACTATTTTACAAAATTTTTGAATTTTTTTTAACAATTTTAAGAAGCAGCTTTTATTGTTTTTGTTTTGTTTTTTGTTAAAATGTAATTTTTTCTTGTGCAGGGAAGTAGTTTTTAGTGCTATATGGGGAAAACATAGTTGCATCAATAAGTACTACTAGATTTCGAATAGATTTCGTCAAAATCTAGTTACGGAGTAGATTTTGTTTTGTACGGGAAATCTAGCCAAAAACAACTAGATTTGGCTCGAAATCTCGAAAGTACTAGATTTCGTTGTAGTGTAAATTGGCTATTAGATCTTCAAACCATGTAAAAGTTTTTTTTTTTTTCAATACAAATGCTAAGAAGATTTTTTTTCATTAAAGGACCTCTTATTTTTGTAACCTGTTTATGTTATAACGATGATGCAGTTTCAACAATTTTTGTTAAAATTATCAGCTTCTCTCGAACAATTGTAGAATGGGTTTGTCCAAGGTTTCTTAGCCTTTTTACCTGATGTCCAGTTTTTTGTTCTAAAAATATTTGCTTTATTTTTTGACTTATTGTGGCAAAATATTTAGATTTAACTTCACTTCAGCAAATGTAATTTGAAACTAATAGCGACCTTCAACTTGCAACCAGTAGACAACCTTGACATATTTAAATATGTTGATTAGACTTAAACGGGAAATTCCCTTTTTATATTTTAGCTTTTTACAGACATTTTTATATTAACGACGCAAATCGAAGCACTTACGACGCAACTTCGAAGTCATGCGACGCAAACTAAAGCAAAAACGACGCAGCTTCGAAATCACAATATCAAAAAGCGCAATATCGAAACGACACAAACCGAAGCGACGCAAACCGGGGTTATAGTGTATAGGTTTTTTTAAATGACATTAGTGGTGAATCGTTTTTAACGGTGGTGCGTATCTGACGATGATGGACAATTTTGTTAGTCCTGCTGTTGAAAACCATCCAACCTCGTGGTTTTAACAATGGCTTTGCTAAGGGACATATTCGCCCAAAGCATTATTTCTCTCACAAGCGATTTTACAAAATTTCTAAAAACATTTAACAAGTATTTCTAAAAATGGCTTAATTTGCAATACTGCTACAAATTAGACTATATAACACATTATAGATTTATTTATAGAGAATCGACAATATTGATTAAAAGTTTAATTAAACTTACACATTAACCGCTTCATCAATAATTTTATTTTTATATACATACCTAAAAAAAAAGAAAAATGTTCATAATTAAAAAAAGTGTTAAGAAAATATGTTAAATTTTATATACAAAAAATTTTGTACAACTTTATATAAATTGTATAATAAAAACTTTTTAAATAACCCTCCTTAGAGTTGTTCTAAAACATTTTGCATTTAGGATGCATAACATCTTGCACATACATCAAAGTTACGTGTTAAACTTTTCTTTTTTTATTTGAATAAGAAGAAAATAAGATAAAACTATACACTTTAAAAAAATATAGATTTTATTTTCAATTTAAGTAGAGCACAACACACACGTCTTTTTTTTAATTTATATTTGTATAAGAGTAAATTTTTAGCCTTTAAGTAGGCTGCAGATTGTTTAATATTTTAACACCTAAAAATATGCAATATTTATTTCTATTATGTTGGTTTATATAACAAAGATAATAAAGATCGCTTAGACCGATATTTCCAGTATATGCTTAATTTTTAAATAAAAAATATTTTTGTTAGTGATTAGAAATCCCCAAATTGTATAAAATTAATTGCCATTTTTGGCATTATCGTTTGCTTATGAAAAATAACATCCACGTAAAATTTTTTACACTGAAATTTGTTCTGTTTACGAGTCAAAGAGTTCCCAATTTTTCCTATACTATATTCAATTTTATCTTCAGTTCCACTGTCAAACACCAAATTCATTTTAAACAAAATTAACAAAAAAATTTGCGCGCTAAAACAATGAAAAAATATTTATTTTCCAGACAAGGGAAAAAACTTGGCACATATTGAAATTACAAACAAAATGTTTGTATACGAAAAAACTTTTTGGCATTTATCGTGTTTCCCCCCTGTTTGAAGTAATTATTTTGCAGAAGAAAAAAATAATAAACAAGATCATCTTGGCCTTTTAATTTATAAAAAAGGGAAACATAAGAACACGTAAACAGGGAGAGAGAAAGGAAAATATGCACGAAACCACCGCAATGCAATTATTCTAATTTGATGAATTTTTTTAATAATTTGGCAAAAAAAAAAACAAGAAGAAATAAAAACTAAAAGTCAGAAAAGAAACCTACACAAAAGCTGTTTATCTACTTATTTTTTTAATTTAAATTTTACTTTTGGCCTTTAATTGCAGACTGCTAGAGGTTATACCTGAAGAATGTAAAACAGTTTGCGGTTTTTACAACTAAAAGAAAATAATTTATCTTCATTGTAAAACGAGTAAGCAAGTATAGTGGGTCAAAACCGACTTTTTAATACCTTACACCACCACATATTCAGACCAGTTTTCGAAAGTGATACCTATCCGGGACCCTTGCCCAATTATGGACCCGTCCAAACTATATTATTTTATGAGGTTAGGATTCATATAAGAGATCTTTGTGCCGAAAATTATCTCCGGTCAGGGACGGAAAGTAACAGTTTGTTGAAATTATAAAACAAAAAAAAACATATGGAAGTAAATGTCGGACAACTGATTCAAGTTAACCACATTGATCCTTACACAGAAAAAAGTGTTTAATCAATAAAAAAAAAAATGGTTTAAAAAGTATTTAAATTTAATTTATTTATTTAAATTATTTTATTTACCGTATGTTTTTTAAGCAAATTTCTTTTTTATTATTGGACCGGAAGGAATATGAGCTATTTCATCAATATTACGACTTAATTGTTATAATTATATCAACTTTTATTCTTTTGTTTCTGAATAATACTTTAATTTGATCGTGAATAATTTTCTATATTTTGCATAAAAATAATTTTGATAATAAATTTGCATGTGCCCGGCAAATAAAAAACTGAAATGGCAAGCTGCTTTATTTAGCAACTTGTTTTTTTTTTAATTTTGTTTTTTTCTATCCTCTTACAACTACAATTCGTGTTGGAAAAAACCCAGCCAATTGTAGGGGAATGTAAGAAAGAAAAAATTCACTATTTATTGTTGTGTCTTTGTTGAAGCTTTGATATTGTTACAAGTAGAGCTGAGTGTTTAAAATTCTTATTCACTTTATGGTCTTACTTGTATAATATTTTTAGCTTTTCTAAAGTATTTGGAAAAAGTTTCCTGACGAGCTGGCCTAAGCAACCAGCGAAATGCGCATAGAAACTAGCTTTCCCACAACAATAAATTTCAGTGTTTTCATTAAAAAATTGGGATTATTAGCACATCATTAATAAATGAATTAATTAATAAATATTTCATTCCCGAAAATAATTTTTGAATCATTTTTATTTTGGTATTATGGTGCCTATTATGAACTTAATTCGATTTTCGACAGCAGTCGAATTAGTTGATCGAACGAATTTTTATTTGGTATTATAACACATTCGATAAAAAAGTACTATTGTGATTTAGTTTATTCACAGTAGTACATTTTCTATCAGCTGTCACTTTAAATAAAAAATTTTTGTTAACAAATTTAAAAAAAAAACTAATATAAATCGTGACTACGACCGAATTATGGTACGATGATTTATCTGATGAAGATGAACGCTTACTGGAACTGGCCTGTACCTGTAGCCTGACCTTTTATAAAAATTCCTTTTGCTAACAAAGGATTTTGTACCATAAGGGAAACAAGCTTTTCCAACTGATGCTTACTACTGTCAACTTTAGACCTGCATAAAATAACCAAAAATAATTAAGAATGTGGAATTTGCACACCAAGACTTATAAATTAACAAAAACTTACATTTTCAACCATTTTTTTTTTTAAATTTTTTACACCGTCGAAAGCAAATTTGTTTTCGTTGAAAAATTCGATGCACAACGAATATAATACCATACCATAATACCAAATTAACATTCGATAGTCGATGTTCGATAGCCAGCGAAAATCGTTTATCGAATGTAACTCATAATAGGGGCCTATGTCTTAGCCAAAGCTGAACTTGCTAAACGTAATTGTCAAAACGGCTTGAGATGTGAATCTTCAAATTTCGTTTCTACTTAAAATATTGGTTTTTATTTAGTAAAATACAAAAATCCAGAAATAGTCGTCATATATCAAGCAAAAATTAAAAATTGTAAATACTCGCTGTGTGCAAAAAACAAAAATTTAACTTAAAAATACGAATTATTTGCAATAAAAAATATAACTCAAATATAATTTTTAATATATTTTTTTGTATATAGTATAAAAACGAACATTTTTGTACATAAAAGTTGATATGTTAAAAATCCCGTGACTCATAAAAATAAATCCCGGGATTCGGGATTTATCAATCCTGAAAAATACCGGGATTTCCGGATTCGGGATTTCCCGTTTGACAACCCTACTGTGCACTAATTAAGGGAAATTTCAATCAGTACTTTGACTTTGAGAATATATCTTCTAGGAGTTCTGGAAGTTTCTCGAATAGATACTTTTATACTAAATGTTACCAACAATTCTTTTTAACTTTAGTATTTTGTTTCACTTTATTTCTGTAAACAAAAATTATTTTTTTTATTCCTGGTCATTCTTTAAAACCATTAGTTTTTGCTGCAAGTTCTTTATAATTTATTTTATTTCATATTTTGTTAAAAATTTTAAAAATATTTATATATAATTTTATTTCTTATTTCATAATCTAAAAACGCCATGGAAAATAACTTAATATTTAACTGCTTCATTTATATGCACACGAAATTGTTGTTGTTATAAGTGTTGCCATATTTTTTTTTTACTAATTCCGAAAATTTCCAAAAATTAAATCTGTTTTAATGGAAAAAAGCTGCTCCTTAAAACAATTAAGCAAATGATAAAACATGTTTGTGTATTTTTATCGGTATTGCCATATTTTTTTTTTTTTTACAAAATTTACAAAAAAAAAAATAATATGTTTTAATGGAAAAAACTGCTCTTTAAAGAAATTAAAATAAATATGATAAAACATATTTGTGTATCTTAATTTTAATTCATTTGTATTGAAAAAAAAACAAAAAGTGTTATATTATATATAGTACTCGTATAATTAAATTAGCGAGCTTAAGGTCTTTTTGTATAAAAAAAAACTTTAAATGGTTATTATATCCAATATTTCGGCACTTCGTTGAGCGCCATCTTCAAGGTTTTTTTCTTTCTTTTATAAATTACACAAATTTTTAACAAATTTGTTAAAAACGAAGTGCCGAAATATTGGATATAATAAACATTTAAAGTTTTTTATATAAAAAAACCTTAAGCTCGATAATTTCATTATACTATAAATAATAAAGGTCGAATAAATTTTCTATTATAAACAGCCAATTCACAATGCGTTCTAAAGTGCTAAGTACTTTAATACTATCTTAGGCTAAATAGCACTGTTGTGAACAGTCTGTTGTATTATAAGAAAATAGAGTAGTGTAAACGTCATAATTTAAAGACAAAAAAATTTAAAATTAATTTTATTTTTATAATATGGATAAATTAATAGTTGAAGAAAAATAATGAATTAAAATTATGAGCAAAAAAAAGATGGAAAAAATAACACACTGAAAATACAAGTTGTATTGTCATATCATATTTTAATACGAAAAATAAAACAAAAGTTTTTAAACTGTCATATAACTATAGCAAATGCAACCAATCAGGGTTGGCAAAACTCAACCCACTGGGCATTATTATGGGTTTCATCGGTTTTATTTGTCTTTAGTGGGTTTAATGGTTTTTTGTGTAATGATCTTATGATTGGTCTAATTGGTTATCAACTCAGTCGATTCCGGTACAGATTTAGGAAGAATATATTTTTTATGGCATCATTATAAAACGCATGGTTATGGTTAATAAGACAGCTATGACTTTTATACATAAGTCCTTGTATATATATATGCAAAACTGCCAATTGATGTACAGTGGAACTTTTACGCCTAAATAAGATCAGAACATTAAAATGAATTTGACAATAACATTTAAAGAATTTAAAACAACGTTCAGTTGTGTAATGAAGCTTTTAATCTCCAACAAATTACTCCAAGTTCAGATAGCTCTAAATGCTTTACAAAGTGACTCCGCTACAACGGCCGTTGAAATTTGGTGCAATTTGTTGAACAATGATTTGCAATTGTCAAAACGGGATTTTTTTTTTTTTTTGGAAAGCGAATGAAAATCGCTCATTGCAAATTTTAAAGCATTTTTCCGTTTGACATTATTTTCATATACATATATCGTTTTATTGTTAATGGAAATAGATGATTCCATTAACGAAGTATTAATAAGATTTATCAATTTACTGTTTACACTTCCGTTAGGCATCTGAAAAGACATAAATATTTTACAATTACTTAAGTTTTTTTTTACTTTTTTTAACACGTCAAATATGAACAACTTTACACTTTTAAGTATGAATTTTATAATTTTATAATTTTTTTTTTAAATAATGCTTAAAAATTATGCCAGATTTGGAAAAAGAAAAACCCCCACCACTTGGGGTTTTTTAAACAAAAAGCCCATTAAAATCCGGGTAGGTTTTCTGGGTTACCCAGTGGGCAGCCAACCCTAACTATTGACATAAAAAACAATTTTACAAAACTGAAAATTTTTTATGAATAAGGGGGCATATCTTTTGACGTTTTAGAATCAACGTACATGTGTTGTTTTTAAAAGAGAGTACAAATAAAAATATTGTTGCATTAGAATAAATGTTTATTAATCATATTGTAATTAAATACTTCTTTGTATCATTAGAATGAAGTTGAAAACTGCAAGGGTTTAAAAACTGTTTTTGATGTAAACATTTGCTTGACAGTTTTGCACTTCAAAAAACTACCAAAAAAACCAGATAAATCTTCACATTTGGCAACGCTGGTTGTTTTAAACCTTTTTTCTTCCACGTAGATTGCTGATTTGCGGGAGGATTTTGCGAAACAGCAAACAAAAGTATAAAAAAAAGGCGGAGAAGGAGAAAAAAAGAACAACTCTTTCTCTCTTTAAAATGAATAACAAAGTATATTTTATGGCGCTTATGGCAGTATGAATTTAAATTTGACAAACGTTTGTTACAATTCGTTGATTTTTAAAAACGTTAAAAATAAAATGCAAATAAAAAACCATGTTTTTAGTTACTCAACTACTTGATAGAAATTTTATATCTTTTGAAAGCAGCAATAAAAAGACCCTACCCCAACTCTAATAATGTGGTATTTTTTAATGTGACGTTTTTTTTTTTTTTTTTTTGCAGAATAGTGGCTTTGATCCTGGTGCTGCATGACTGGTATCTGCCATTTATTGTATTGCATTGCAGAGTACATTGTGTGTTTAACTTTTTATACTCATACCAGAAAAGTGGAGAGGGTATTATGCTTTTGTGCTGACGTTTGTAGCACCTTAGAATATTAGGTCTTTTAGTATATCGGTCAACTAAGAATCACTTTTTGAATCGATCTAAAGATGTCCATCCATCCGTCCGGCTGGATGAATGTCCATGTAAAACATGTGAACAAAGTACAGATCGAAATAGATTTTAATTATCCAATTCTAATATACCAAATTTTTTAGGGTTCTTACTGGTGATGTGTGATCCCGTGATTTTTAAAGAACATCGTGATTAGTGAACGTGATTTAAAAATCACTGCTCCTTAAAACTGTGATAGCGATCACGGTTTTTCAGTTTTCAGTTCTTTTATACAATAGACCAGCTTTCGCAAAAGAGCTTTTGTAAATACTTTGCAAAGAAACAGCAGCAAATTGTAAGAGCTTTCAAAGCTGTTAACTTGCATAAACGTGCATACTTGACTAAATAAACTTTGGCTTTAAAAAAAATACTAATAAGGAAAAAGAGAGAACGAAAGGAACAGAAACATAATTCGTTATTGCATTCAAAAAACGCTATTACCCACAAAAACAGTGAAATATCATATATTTGTGTATATATAAAAAAAAAAACAAAAAGAACGACTTAGCAAGTACCTGTTACTAGACAAATTTTGTCACCACTGTGATTCATGATTTTTCAATAACAGTGATTAAATTACAGGTACAGAATCTCTTACCTTTTTACTAGCCAATTTAAAGTCAAACTCGGATAAACATTTAAAGTTAATTTCATAAAGCTCGGGTCACAAAAGATTCTAATTATCACAATTATTGAAAATGGTGAGAATCGGTCCATAATTTCATACAACCCCCATACAAGCTTCTTAACGGAATAGAGTTGTTATGCCCATAAACCAACTTATGTTGGTAGTTAGATTAAATTTGGTCCAAACTTATTTTATTACATTTAAAATTGTCTTACCAATTATTATTGGAAACGGTTCGTATGTGACCATAGCTCCCATACAAATACAGCTCCCGAAAAAAGCTTTTATTTCAACACAACCTTATAATTGTTGAAATTGACGATAATAAATTTTACGACAGCTACTATGTCATGCTGATTGGTTCAAAATTTAACATATGTCCCTTATGAACCCCTTTCCTAAAATTTCTTAAAGGCAAACCAAGCTTACATAGATCATAAATAACATTCGGTACAAGGAACGTTTACATGTATCTGAACCTCATAACATTATTTTGTTCTGACGGCTCGACCAATGATTGCCCATTGGTCCCATGTAGGGTACACTTTCGAAAATTTGTTTTTAAATACTGTGGCTTATGGTACCATATGGTCAGGCATGACCGACTATACTTCCTTACTTGTTTTGTATTTACCTTACTCCCATTTCCAGCAGTAAGCTTTAATTTATGATGTTTTTATTTTTTTTTTTTTTTTATTCTCATCTTAGTTGAAGTATGAATATGCTCCTTTTACAGTCATAATTTTATTTATTTCTAAGGAGTCACTACTTGGAGAAATTATATTTTTCTTTTTTTTTTTTTTCTTAAAAACTGTGTACAGGGTGTAGCCAACTTGGGTAGATTTTACAGTTATAATTTTATTTATTTCTAAGGAGTCACTACTTGGAGAAATTATATTTTTCTTTTTTTTTCTTAAAAACTGTGTACAGGGTAGTTGAAAGGGATAAATAAAAAAGTGTTTGTTATACGTTACAGAATTTAAAGAGATATTATAAAAACTACAGCTCAATGGTTCTAAATATATGGGGCAACAAATTAAGGACCTTATACAAATTGCTCACGACGTTCCTCTGGCCTTTACGCCTGTCTGAAAGGCTTCCAATATTTCTAGGAAAACAAAAATCAGCTTATTTCACTCCAGCCTAAATTCCAAATCAAAGTACATGGAATGCAGCTCCTCGCGACATAAGATAACTTTAAGTTTTTGTCAATAGATGTCTGGGGAGGATTTTAGAAATATTTTGGCGAATTTTGATTACCAATACGACCAGTGACAGACACAAATCTGGTTCCTCTGCGCACCGAAAAAATAAAAGATAAGAGGAATTGGCTAGGTCACCCACTACGTAAGCCACCGGGCGACATAACATGGACAGCCATTAAGTGGAGTGCCCAGTAGCTGGTTGCTGCATTTCTCGAGTCGTAAAATTTCTCATATGAAGTGTGAAACTAAAAATTCCATCGGTTCTCGATTTGTGAGAAAAAATTGTTTCTGTGTTTGAATGTGAAAAAAGACAACAACACTGAATCTTTTTCTACTGGAATATTTCAAGTAATTAGGTGTCGAATGTAAGCGATAAGTCAAAGAAATAAATAAATTATAAACAGTGTTGCCATAACTGTTTAATGAGAATATACCAAAACGTCACAAAAATCTGTTAAATCGTAAAATAAAGAAAATATGCTACAAATTTGTTAAAATTAAAACACAAAATTTTTAAAATTTTAAATTTGCTAAAAATATGTATGCATAATTTTTACAAAAAATATATGCTTAAAATCTACTATATTTTTATTAAAAAAATTATGCTAAAATTCTGCTTAATAAAAGGGAATTTTAATAAACCGCACTTATTCAACAATAGGGTATTAGCTCAAAATTTTGATTTTTTCACTATTTGAAAATAATCGATAAATTGTATTCACATCTACCCGCTGTAAAAATTAAAAATTGTTTTGCTTCTACTGAACATTTTTAAGTTTTGAGATAATACAGCATTGCTGAACAAGTGCGATATACATATTTCATAAAAACTTTAATTGTTTTTGAAAAATCAGCTTTTCTTAAAAGTAGAAATATGCTAAAAAAAAATCTGTTTTTGGACAAGTAAATATTCAAAAAACAGTTTCCCAATTCGCCAGCTAAATCTGCTATAAAACCAAAACAAATTGAAAGCAAAAAAAAAAATTAAAGTATGAACATATAACAATTATTTTTATTTATTTTTATCATTTCAAATATTCATTCATCATTTAAATTCTTTTAAAATTAAAAAATAGTTGACAAGCACATTTTTAATTTAAAATATCAGTATTTTTTCAAATTTGTTTTTTCTCGCACCAATTTTAAATGTGAAATATTTTGACAGTTATTGTGAGAAACTTGTCGCAAAATATTGTTACAGCAACACTTTTTCCCACATCCTTCCAATAATCGCTGGAAAATTATTTTAATGACAGACAATTCTCGCAAAGTAAAGATACAGAAAGAACCCGATGTGTGAGAAAAACTATTTTTTGTTCAATTGTACACTATTTTTGTTCTAATTCACTCGTTTCATGGGGAAAATTTTACGATGCGAGAAATACAGAAACGAGCTACAGGGTTCCAGAAGAAGGGGAAATTCCGTCCACGCGTGGAATACTTAAGTAGCCGTAACGGGGGAGAACTAAAATGAAATTAAACTGATATTTTGTAATATATCTCGATACGAGGGCGGATCATTAAGTCCGTCACTTTTCGAACTTTCCTCGTAGTTATATGAAATGCAACACTGTTCCCATCAAGTACCACCTGTTAATAGACTACTGCCAAGTTTTGAGCAAGTTCCGTCATTTACTTTGCGCTTAACAGCTGTTCAAAACATGCAACCTCGTGGATTTTTTTAAAAACGGAAAAAAGTGAATTTCAAGTGCTCATTAAATATTATTTTTTGCGAAAAAAAAACCGTCAATCAAACCAAGGAAAAGTTTGATAAATACTATGGGGACTCTGCACCATCGAATTCAATGGCAAAAAAGTTGTTTACTGACTTTCGTTGTGGTCGCACAAGTACAAATGACGCTGAACGTTCTGGACGGCCAATTGAAGTCACTACACCCTAAAATGTCGAAAAAATTCACGATATGGTGTTGGCCGGTCGAAGAGTAAAAGTGCGTGAAATTGTTGATGCCATAGGCATTTCATATGGCAGTGTGGTTTCGATTTAAAATGATCAGATGGGTTTAAGAAAGCTGTCTGCGAGATGGGTGCCGCGTTTGCTCTCAATTGACCATAAACGTAATCGTGTGACAACTTCAAAGGATTGTTTGGAGTTGTTCAACCGCAATTCGAACGAGTTTTTGGAGCGTTTGTAACTGTGGATGAAACATGGATCCATTACAACACTCCGGAGACCATGCAGCAGTCTAAACAATGGGTTTATACGGGTAAAACTGCTTCGAAGAAGGCCAAGGTAAGTTTGTCGGCCAATAAGGTTATGGCAACAGTTTTTTGGGATGCACGCGGGATAATTCTCATCGATTACCTTCAAAAGGTAAAAACAATAAACAGCGAATATAATGCCAACTTATTGGACCGATTTAACGAAGATTTAAGAAAAACGACCCCATATGGCCAAGAAAAAAGTTCTTTTTCATCAAGATAATGCACGGGTGCACACGTGTGCAGTCTCAATGGCAAAATTACATGAATCGGGCTACGAATTGGTACCTCATCCGCCATATTCTCCGGGTTTAGCCCCCAGTGACTATTTCCTAATCTAAAGAAATGGCTCGGTAGAAAGAGATTTAGCTCCAACGATGAAATTATTAGTCAAACAAATGCCTATTTTATGGACATCGAAAAGTCCTATTTTTTGGAAGGGATAAACAAATTGGAGAAACGTTGGACTAAGTGTATTGAGGTAAAAGGAGATTATGTTAAACTTTTTTTTTTTTTTTTTAAACTGTGTTTCATTCAAAAAGTCACGGGCTTATTGATCCGCCCTCGTAATAAACATTTGTATTGGCCCCATGCTCTAATTTGGAGCGATAAAATATCTTTGACAAATGGTCCCATACTAGAGCTTTCAGTTGTGGACCCCCTCCAAATTTGGTAAACTTATTTATTTATATAACAGTTACTTGTGCAAAACCGATCTCGAAACTAAAATTTTTTTTTTATGTGTATTTAATAAAGGGCCTACGTGGCAGCTATAGTGTGCTGAGGTCCTGTTCTAATAAAATCATATCGAGATATAAATTTTTTTAAAGATCCTTGAGCCATTTTTGATTCTACTAGCATATTACCAGCATAAATATAAGGCCAATAGTACCCCTTTTCTTAGGGACAGTATGATCATAAATTTTGGCGTCGGCCACCGCCAGCAAAAAAAAATTTTCCGTAGGTCATGGGGAAAAATCAAACCCAACCCTGCCTATTAAAGATAACCCTCTCCAAAGCCATCACATGAATCCAGAAGGTTTCTAGCCAGTCCACAACCTTTAACGTTATGAGGCTATTAGTGAACGAGTCGCGATTTATTAACAAAGTCTAAGCCCTAGACAAACTTGAGTTACTAGCAACATTATTCTTACCTAAGTGGGCAACTCTTAAGCGTATTGGATTTTCTGTAGGTACAGCCCATTTTGTAATTACCATTTTACGAAGAGAGCTGCCCAATTGGTTTATAATTTGAAAAGCCAGTTTTTGCTATTCAATCTTGAAAGTTTCCAAATTATTAAAATTTTGTAAGCTAGAGTAATGGAAAATTGGAACCAGCGTTTAAATGTTGTTTTATTCAATAGAGGCATCGATCGCTGCACTTCTATTTAAAATAAAAATCATTTCCATAACTTCCCCACAAATCTTTTAGTTGAACAAAACAAAATGCATTGCTCTATATGAAATTTTCGAATATTTAAGGGTGGGGTTTTAACATGGAGATCAGAGGTTTAGTCATCTTTAATCTGTGTTTTTAGTTTTTAATATGAGGATTAATTACTTTTATTTGCCAAATTAAGCGGCCAATGTTGGTGGTTTAAACTTAATCAAGAAATGTCAACACATATACATGTATAACAAAAGCAGCTGTTAAAATACAAAGAAAGAATATATATGCATAAACGAAACATGGATTATTCTGTTGAAGATGAAGACTTTAGTGATTCTGAAACATATGGAAACCTAAAAGAAACAATTATAAGAAGTAAATTTATTTTTATAAGAATTAAGAAGGGTGAAATTTCTTCTTCTTCTGTATAAAATGCAAAGTGGCATTGATAAAATGTTGCCATTTTAAAACATTTTGTTGCCATTTTTTGTTATTCAGTATGGCAATGCTGCGAGGTTTAATTAAGCTACAACTTAAAAACGGCAAACCCAATTAGTCCTCAATTAAATTTATTCTTAGATTAATTATTTATAGTTTGCTGCTAAGATTAAGCTCGATGTTAAAAACCCACTCTTAGAAGCTCCTTTAAATGCTAACGGACAACCCAGAGGGACACTCCGATTTAGACGATTGCTAATTATCTTTAATTGTCTTGGCATATTTCTGCCCTCAAAATATGCTCAATAATTTTTTTGTGAGCAATTTATCATTTGTCAAGAAGGGAAATGATCACTGCTAGCGATCGCCATCGCTTTGTTTTGCCTTTTCATTTCCTATTTTTTGCGTTACCCTGTCTTAACGATAACACACCATTATCCTGACAACGCTTTGTTTACTTATAAAACTGTATTTTTTTATTCAGCTACATACTCTTCCCTTTCCACATTTACCCTTCTTATTTCCTTTTCCGTTAGTAGATGTGTTCCATTGTAATAGTTGTTGCTGTTGTTGCTATTTGTAGCTTTTTTCTGGAATGTTTTTTATTCATTCATTGTATTTATACTTTGCATAATATTTGTATTCTGTTCCTTCATCTGCTTAAATAATATTCATTATTTTTGCATTAAAATACACTTTTTGTATTATTTTTGCCTGGTTGGTTGGTTAAGAGGGTTACAGTTGTTAGTTAAAGAGAAGAATTGTTAAGCAGTTTTTTTTATTACATTTGGCTCATTTGTTTTACCAACTTATTATAATTTTTCCGAGTTGGGGTTTTTCTTACTTTGTTTTCTTTAAAACGGCCAAACGATGAAATATTGTAATAAAATGTAAAATTGTAATGTATTTTTTATCTTATTTAGGTTATTTCTTACCCCCTTCCTCTTTTTACTTTCAGAATTTTGTAATACGTGTCTTAATGAATAAATTAAGTTATTAGCATTTTATTTTTTTTTGGGTAAAAGTATTATTTATTTATCAACCCTTTCAACACCAAACAAAACAAACTCAAACTTTCCTTCGGTATGTTCTAAATTATAAAAGGGTTCTAGTGATAAGAAAATAATTTGTAGAACATCTCTAGAAATATGCATTAAATTAATTATTTAAAGAGAGAAATGTGCTTTTATTCCCTTTTTTGCCTTCTTCAAAGTACTTTAAGTTATTATTTCAACAGCATAAAAGTATGAAAGTGGGTGAAGATAAATACGCCGAGTTAAATATGTTTTATGACGTAATACGTTACGTTATTAAAAACGTAGCTGAGCTACGCGTAGCTGATTAAAAACGTAGCTCAGCTACGCATATTTCAGCTACGCGTAGCTCAGCTACGTTTTTATTTAATTTTTTTCTTAATTTTGAGCGGTGTGTATGGGAGAGATTTTTTAAATTGCGGTCGAACCAAAAAAGATAACGGAACGGGAGGGGAACCAACTTAGAGGTAATCAACTCTACTTTCGTAATCTTTAATCAAAATTTAAGAAATATAAATTTTTCTATTTTTAAAAAATTCTTCAAATTTTGGCTAGTGTATCTGGGAGAGATTTTTTTCACTTCTGGCCAAACCAAGAAAGATTACGGAACGGGAGGGGCTTCAAATTATAGATAATTAGCTCTTCTTTCGTAATCTTTAAACAATTTTTATGAAATATAAATTTTTCTATTTTTAAAAAATTCTTTAAAGTTTGGCTAGTGTATCTGGGAGGGATTTTTTTCACTTCTGGCCAAACCAAGAAAGATTACGGAACGGGAGGGGCTTCAAATTATAGATAATTAGCTCTTCTTTCGTAATATTTAAACAATTTTTATGAAATATAAATTTTTCTATTTTTAAAAAATTCTTTAAAGTTTGGCTAGTGTATCTGGGAGGGATTTTTTTCACTTCTGGCCAAACCAAGAAAGATTACGGAACGGGAGGGGCTTCAAATTATAGATAATTAGCTCTTCTTTCGTAATATTTAAACAATTTTTATGAAATATAAATTTTTCTATTTTTAAAAAATTCTTTAAAGTTTGGCTAGTGTATCTGGGAGGGATTTTTTTCACTTCTGGCCAAACCAAGAAAGATTACGGAACGGGAGGGGCTTCAAATTATAGATAATTAGCTCTTCTTTCGTAATCTTTAAACAATTTTTATGAAATATAAATTTTTCTATTTTTAAAAAATTCTTTAAAGTTTGGCTAGTGTATCTGGGAGGGATTTTTTTCACTTCTGGCCAAACCAAGAAAGATTACGGAACGGGAGGGGCTTCAAATTATAGATAATTAGCTCTTCTTTCGTAATATTTAAACAATTTTTATGAAATATAAATTTTTCTATTTTTAAAAAATTCTTTAAAGTTTGGCTAGTGTATCTGGGAGGGATTTTTTTCACTTCTGGCCAAACCAAGAAAGATTACGGAACGGGAGGGGCTTCAAATTATAGATAATTAGCTCTTCTTTCGTAATATTTAAACAATTTTTATGAAATATAAATTTTTCTATTTTTAAAAAATTCTTTAAAGTTTGGCTAGTGTATCTGGGAGGGATTTTTTTCACTTCTGGCCAAACCAAGAAAGATTACGGAACGGGAGGGGCTTCAAATTATAGATAATTAGCTCTTCTTTCGTAATATTTAAACAATTTTTATGAAATATAAATTTTTCTATTTTTAAAAAATTCTTTAAAGTTTGGCTAGTGTATCTGGGAGGGATTTTTTTCACTTCTGGCCAAACCAAGAAAGATTACGGAACGGGAGGGGCTTCAAATTATAGATAATTAGCTCTTCTTTCGTAATATTTAAACAATTTTTATGAAATATAAATTTTTCTATTTTTAAAAAATTCTTTAAAGTTTGGCTAGTGTATCTGGGAGGGATTTTTTTCACTTCTGGCCAAACCAAGAAAGATTACGGAACGGGAGGGGCTTCAAATTATAGATAATTAGCTCTTCTTTCGTAATCTTTAAACAATTTTTATGAAATATAAATTTTTCTATTTTTAAAAAATTCTTTAAAGTTTGGCTAGTGTATCTGGGAGGGATTTTTTTCACTTCTGGCCAAACCAAGAAAGATTACGGAACGGGAGGGGCTTCAAATTATAGATAATTAGCTCTTCTTTCGTAATATTTAAACAATTTTTATGAAATATAAATTTTTCTATTTTTAAAAAATTCTTTAAAGTTTGGCTAGTGTATCTGGGAGGGATTTTTTTCACTTCTGGCCAATCCAAGAAAGATTACGGAACGGGAGGGGCTTCAAATTATAGATAATTAGCTCTTCTTTCGTAATATTTAAACAATTTTTATGAAATATAAATTTTTCTATTTTTAAAAAATTCTTTAAAGTTTGGCTAGTGTATCTGGGAGGGATTTTTTTCACTTCTGGCCAAACCAAGAAAGATTACGGAACGGGAGGGGCTTCAAATTATAGATAATTAGCTCTTCTTTCGTAATATTTAAACAATTTTTATGAAATATAAATTTTTCTATTTTTAAAAAATTCTTTAAAGTTTGGCTAGTGTATCTGGGAGGGATTTTTTTCACTTCTGGCCAAACCAAGAAAGATTACGGAACGGGAGGGGCTTCAAATTATAGATAATTAGCTCTTCTTTCGTAATATTTAAACAATTTTTATGAAATATAAATTTTTCTATTTTTAAAAAATTCTTTAAAGTTTGGCTAGTGTATCTGGGAGGGATTTTTTTCACTTCTGGCCAAACCAAGAAAGATTACGGAACGGGAGGGGCTTCAAATTATAGATAATTAGCTCTTCTTTCGTAATATTTAAACAATTTTTATGAAATATAAATTTTTCTATTTTTAAAAAATTCTTTAAAGTTTGGCTAGTGTATCTGGGAGGGATTTTTTTCACTTCTGGCCAAACCAAGAAAGATTACGGAACGGGAGGGGCTTCAAATTATAGATAATTAGCTCTTCTTTCGTAATATTTAAACAATTTTTATGAAATATAAATTTTTCTATTTTTAAAAAATTCTTTAAAGTTTGGCTAGTGTATCTGGGAGGGATTTTTTTCACTTCTGGCCAAACCAAGAAAGATTACGGAACGGGAGGGGCTTCAAATTATAGATAATTAGCTCTTCTTTCGTAATCTTTAAACAATTTTTATGAAATATAAATTTTTCTATTTTTAAAAAATTCTTTAAAGTTTGGCTAGTGTATCTGGGAGGGATTTTTTTCACTTCTGGCCAAACCAAGAAAGATTACGGAACGGGAGGGGCTTCAAATTATAGATAATTAGCTCTTCTTTCGTAATATTTAAACAATTTTTATGAAATATAAATTTTTCTATTTTTAAAAAATTCTTTAAAGTTTGGCTAGTGTATCTGGGAGGGATTTTTTTCACTTCTGGCCAAACCAAGAAAGATTACGGAACGGGAGGGGCTTCAAATTATAGATAATTAGCTCTTCTTTCGTAATATTTAAACAATTTTTATGAAATATAAATTTTTCTATTTTTAAAAAATTCTTTAAAGTTTGGCTAGTGTATCTGGGAGGGATTTTTTTCACTTCTGGCCAAACCAAGAAAGATTACGGAACGGGAGGGGCTTCAAATTATAGATAATTAGCTCTTCTTTCGTAATCTTTAAACAATTTTTATGAAATATAAATTTTTCTATTTTTAAAAAATTCTTTAAAGTTTGGCTAGTGTATCTGGGAGGGATTTTTTTCACTTCTGGCCAAACCAAGAAAGATTACGGAACGGGAGGGGCTTCAAATTATAGATAATTAGCTCTTCTTTCGTAATATTTAAACAATTTTTATGAAATATAAATTTTTCTATTTTTAAAAAATTCTTTAAAGTTTGGCTAGTGTATCTGGGAGGGATTTTTTTCACTTCTGGCCAAACCAAGAAAGATTACGGAACGGGAGGGGCTTCAAATTATAGATAATTAGCTCTTCTTTCGTAATATTTAAACAATTTTTATGAAATATAAATTTTTCTATTTTTAAAAAATTCTTTAAAGTTTGGCTAGTGTATCTGGGAGGGATTTTTTTCACTTCTGGCCAAACCAAGAAAGATTACGGAACGGGAGGGGCTTCAAATTATAGATAATTAGCTCTTCTTTCGTAATATTTAAACAATTTTTATGAAATATAAATTTTTCTATTTTTAAAAAATTCTTTAAAGTTTGGCTAGTGTATCTGGGAGGGATTTTTTTCACTTCTGGCCAAACCAAGAAAGATTACGGAACGGGAGGGGCTTCAAATTATAGATAATTAGCTCTTCTTTCGTAATATTTAAACAATTTTTATGAAATATAAATTTTTCTATTTTTAAAAAATTCTTTAAAGTTTGGCTAGTGTATCTGGGAGGGATTTTTTTCACTTCTGGCCAAACCAAGAAAGATTACGGAACGGGAGGGGCTTCAAATTATAGATAATTAGCTCTTCTTTCGTAATCTTTAAACAATTTTTATGAAATATAAATTTTTCTATTTTTAAAAAATTCTTTAAAGTTTGGCTAGTGTATCTGGGAGGGATTTTTTTCACTTCTGGCCAAACCAAGAAAGATTACGGAACGGGAGGGGCTTCAAATTATAGATAATTAGCTCTTCTTTCGTAATATTTAAACAATTTTTATGAAATATAAATTTTTCTATTTTTAAAAAATTCTTTAAAGTTTGGCTAGTGTATCTGGGAGGGATTTTTTTCACTTCTGGCCAATCCAAGAAAGATTACGGAACGGGAGGGGCTTCAAATTATAGATAATTAGCTCTTCTTTCGTAATATTTAAACAATTTTTATGAAATATAAATTTTTCTATTTTTAAAAAATTCTTTAAAGTTTGGCTAGTGTATCTGGGAGGGATTTTTTTCACTTCTGGCCAAACCAAGAAAGATTACGGAACGGGAGGGGCTTCAAATTATAGATAATTAGCTCTTCTTTCGTAATATTTAAACAATTTTTATGAAATATAAATTTTTCTATTTTTAAAAAATTCTTTAAAGTTTGGCTAGTGTATCTGGGAGGGATTTTTTTCACTTCTGGCCAAACCAAGAAAGATTACGGAACGGGAGGGGCTTCAAATTATAGATAATTAGCTCTTCTTTCGTAATATTTAAACAATTTTTATGAAATATAAATTTTTCTATTTTTAAAAAATTCTTTAAAGTTTGGCTAGTGTATCTGGGAGGGATTTTTTTCACTTCTGGCCAAACCAAGAAAGATTACGGAACGGGAGGGGCTTCAAATTATAGATAATTAGCTCTTCTTTCGTAATATTTAAACAATTTTTATGAAATATAAATTTTTCTATTTTTAAAAAATTCTTTAAAGTTTGGCTAGTGTATCTGGGAGGGATTTTTTTCACTTCTGGCCAAACCAAGAAAGATTACGGAACGGGAGGGGCTTCAAATTATAGATAATTAGCTCTTCTTTCGTAATATTTAAACAATTTTTATGAAATATAAATTTTTCTATTTTTAAAAAATTCTTTAAAGTTTGGCTAGTGTATCTGGGAGGGATTTTTTTCACTTCTGGCCAAACCAAGAAAGATTACGGAACGGGAGGGGCTTCAAATTATAGATAATTAGCTCTTCTTTCGTAATCTTTAAACAATTTTTATGAAATATAAATTTTTCTATTTTTAAAAAATTCTTTAAAGTTTGGCTAGTGTATCTGGGAGGGATTTTTTTCACTTCTGGCCAAACCAAGAAAGATTACGGAACGGGAGGGGCTTCAAATTATAGATAATTAGCTCTTCTTTCGTAATATTTAAACAATTTTTATGAAATATAAATTTTTCTATTTTTAAAAAATTCTTTAAAGTTTGGCTAGTGTATCTGGGAGGGATTTTTTTCACTTCTGGCCAAACCAAGAAAGATTACGGAACGGGAGGGGCTTCAAATTATAGATAATTAGCTCTTCTTTCGTAATATTTAAACAATTTTTATGAAATATAAATTTTTCTATTTTTAAAAAATTCTTTAAATTTTGGCTAGTGTATCTGGGAGGGATTTTTTTCACTTCTGGCCAAACCAAGAAAGATTACGGAACGGGAGGGGCTTCAAATTATAGATAATTAGCTCTTCTTTCGTAATATTTAAACAATTTTTATGAAATATAAATTTTTCTATTTTTAAAAAATTCTTTAAAGTTTGGCTAGTGTATCTGGGAGGGATTTTTTTCACTTCTGGCCAAACCAAGAAAGATTACGGAACGGGAGGGGCTTCAAATTATAGATAATTAGCTCTTCTTTCGTAATATTTAAACAATTTTTATGAAATATAAATTTTTCTATTTTTAAAAAATTCTTTAAAGTTTGGCTAGTGTATCTGGGAGGGATTTTTTTCACTTCTGGCCAAACCAAGAAAGATTACGGAACGGGAGGGGCTTCAAATTATAGATAATTAGCTCTTCTTTCGTAATATTTAAACAATTTTTATGAAATATAAATTTTTCTATTTTTAAAAAATTCTTTAAAGTTTGGCTAGTGTATCTGGGAGGGATTTTTTTCACTTCTGGCCAAACCAAGAAAGATTACGGAACGGGAGGGGCTTCAAATTATAGATAATTAGCTCTTCTTTCGTAATATTTAAACAATTTTTATGAAATATAAATTTTTCTATTTTTAAAAAATTCTTTAAAGTTTGGCTAGTGTATCTGGGAGGGATTTTTTTCACTTCTGGCCAAACCAAGAAAGATTACGGAACGGGAGGGGCTTCAAATTATAGATAATTAGCTCTTCTTTCGTAATCTTTAAACAATTTTTATGAAATATAAATTTTTCTATTTTTAAAAAATTCTTTAAAGTTTGGCTAGTGTATCTGGGAGGGATTTTTTTCACTTCTGGCCAAACCAAGAAAGATTACGGAACGGGAGGGGCTTCAAATTATAGATAATTAGCTCTTCTTTCGTAATATTTAAACAATTTTTATGAAATATAAATTTTTCTATTTTTAAAAAATTCTTTAAAGTTTGGCTAGTGTATCTGGGAGGGATTTTTTTCACTTCTGGCCAAACCAAGAAAGATTACGGAACGGGAGGGGCTTCAAATTATAGATAATTAGCTCTTCTTTCGTAATCTTTAAACAATTTTTATGAAATATAAATTTTTCTATTTTTAAAAAATTCTTTAAAGTTTGGCTAGTGTATCTGGGAGGGATTTTTTTCACTTCTGGCCAAACCAAGAAAGATTACGGAACGGGAGGGGCTTCAAATTATAGATAATTAGCTCTTCTTTCGTAATATTTAAACAATTTTTATGAAATATAAATTTTTCTATTTTTAAAAAATTCTTTAAAGTTTGGCTAGTGTATCTGGGAGGGATTTTTTTCACTTCTGGCCAAACCAAGAAAGATTACGGAACGGGAGGGGCTTCAAATTATAGATAATTAGCTCTTCTTTCGTAATATTTAAACAATTTTTATGAAATATAAATTTTTCTATTTTTAAAAAATTCTTTAAAGTTTGGCTAGTGTATCTGGGAGGGATTTTTTTCACTTCTGGCCAAACCAAGAAAGATTACGGAACGGGAGGGGCTTCAAATTATAGATAATTAGCTCTTCTTTCGTAATATTTAAACAATTTTTATGAAATATAAATTTTTCTATTTTTAAAAAATTCTTTAAAGTTTGGCTAGTGTATCTGGGAGGGATTTTTTTCACTTCTGGCCAAACCAAGAAAGATTACGGAACGGGAGGGGCTTCAAATTATAGATAATTAGCTCTTCTTTCGTAATATTTAAACAATTTTTATGAAATATAAATTTTTCTATTTTTAAAAAATTCTTTAAAGTTTGGCTAGTGTATCTGGGAGGGATTTTTTTCACTTCTGGCCAAACCAAGAAAGATTACGGAACGGGAGGGGCTTCAAATTATAGATAATTAGCTCTTCTTTCGTAATCTTTAAACAATTTTTATGAAATATAAATTTTTCTATTTTTAAAAAATTCTTTAAAGTTTGGCTAGTGTATCTGGGAGGGATTTTTTTCACTTCTGGCCAAACCAAGAAAGATTACGGAACGGGAGGGGCTTCAAATTATAGATAATTAGCTCTTCTTTCGTAATATTTAAACAATTTTTATGAAATATAAATTTTTCTATTTTTAAAAAATTCTTTAAAGTTTGGCTAGTGTATCTGGGAGGGATTTTTTTCACTTCTGGCCAAACCAAGAAAGATTACGGAACGGGAGGGGCTTCAAATTATAGATAATTAGTTTTGTCAAAATAAGGCGCAGAAGAAAGTTGTGTTTTAGATAACAAAAGTATTAAGTAATCGTAACAAATAGTGAAATGGGTATATTGTAACTAAAAAAATGATAAAGTTTAATGTATCAAAACAATCGGAATCATTTGATGCAATAAAAATAAGAATTAGCTAAAAATGTTAACCAAATGAATCAATTGTGAAGTCCTGAAAATCCTTGAAGGATATAAAAATGGTTAAACCTAAACATTGATTATATTTTCATACGATATTGAGACCATTCCAAAAATTATAAAAACACTACATACCAGTAGTTTAGCGACAGGTCTGAAAGGGTTAACAAATTCATACTTATTGAACAATATTTAAATGTTAACTTTTTTAGATCAAGCAATCAAATTTCATTACGTTTACAATTTATTTGTAAAATATGAGAAATAACAATATAATTTTATATCGGAAAAAGAGTAGGTATTAATATTTACATATTTGTAGGTATATCTAGTACAATGCTGTTAATTAATAGAAAAAATAAAAATACCTATGTATGTATATCACTTAATTAAAAAAATGCTAATAAAAAGTGCTATATCTATGCTAGCATTTTGTTCTGTGTATTAATTCATTTGGCGCCAAAGAAATTCAGCAATGTAACAAAGAAAGCAATGCACATGGTATTTATTAAGGCAATTTCACTAGAAGGTGGGGTCAAGTCAACATATGGTTAGTGAATTCGCCTTGGTATTTGTCAAGGCGAATCCATATATACGTTGGTGGCGCTACTATATACAATAAACAAATATGTATTATATCATATACATACACATGTACATATATTATTTGCAAATGTGCATACACACAACTAGGTTTTGATACCATTAAAACCTTTTTATATTTTTCAGATTTTTTATTGTATATTTTTTTTGTTGTATATTTGTTAATTTTATACATGTATTTTAATATAAATTGGGTAATTTTCGTCATCTCAAGTGTAGTTTTGAATTTTCCGATGGTAACACTGCTATTCATGTAGTAATCAGAGTTGCATTTTTTTTGCTAATTTTCTGTTTTGTTTTTATGGATGATTAAGCCATAGCATTCAGCAATAGCTAACAGTAGTAAACAGCGTTACCGCAGTTATACTTAAGTATAAATTTGATCCTTTTTGGACACTGATACTTTTTATGACCCCTTTTTTAATTACACTTTTGTATCATTTTTAACTATTTCGTTCTACTTTTTGACCCTTTTTAGAAATTGAATTAACATTTTGTTTTGGTAACAACTTTTGTAAGCGGAATGTCGGCAGCAGATTTTATAATCTCATAGTTGCCAATGTTCCCCTGAAGTGGGAAATTAGAACCTTTTTTGAAAAATTTTTAAAAAATTTCCAACGGCAACGCTGATGGTAAACATGAAACAAAAAAAACAAGCAAATTCAAATGGCATTTTGTTTTCGCATTCCTAGCCCTTAATAAGTTTAAAGCACAGATTATTTTTTTTAATACAGATTAGATTTGGTACTCTGTGGGCAAAAGACTGCTTGTCATATACATACATATGTATATAACAGCTACATATATACATATGTATAAATAAAAACAACTAAATGTACCTATGGCAAAAAGTCATGAACAGTACCAAATATTTTTAAAGAAAGTAATGGAAGAAAAATGTGGTTTAAATAATACGGTAAGCGTCTATTGTACAATTTGTTATCAAATTGTTTTCTTTGAATAATGAGTTTATTGGTATCTACTTTTTCATGGTCAATTAGTTATTGGACTATTTTTTATAAAGAATTCCTGTGAATGATGGATATTTCCACAACAGTGGAGTGGGCATTATGCATTTGTGGTGACAATAGTAACATCTTGAAATATTGTTTCTAGACCCACCTTGATGTATACCGATCGACTCTGAATCACTTTCTGAGTCGAATTAACAATGTCCATCTGGCTGGCTGTCCATGTAAACCTTGTGCGCAGTTTTTAAGATAAATTGATGTCATTTGATACATAGGGTACGTTCGTAAATGCATCACTGCGCTGCATCAGTGATTTCAAATGCTTATATATATTTCAATGAAGTAGATATGGACCAAAAAATTGTCAAATACTCCACAAAAATAATAGTCACACTATAAAAAAAATTATAATTACTTTTGTATCTGCAATAAAAAAAGTTTGCTTTTCTGATGCAGCGCAGTGATGCATTTACGAACGCACCCATAGTTTGTTCTTATTGACAGACCAAACCTATTGAAAATGGGGCGAATTGGTCCATAATTTCATACAGCCTTCATCCAAATACAACTCCCAAACATTGCTCTAATTCCATAACTTATAACTTATAGATAATTAAAATATCTAAATTTGGATTTAAAACCATTAACATTTCAATAAAACAACCACAATACTAATAATAGGAGATAACTTTTACTATAGCTGCTATGGCATAAAAAATGTTGTCCTGGTAGGTCCGAAATTAACCATATGAGCTCCCATCCTAAAATCTCATACATACATATGTAGATAAAGATATCGAAACAATATTCGGCAGGAAGAACTTTTACATGAATCTTAACCTCTTAACAAAATTTTGTTTTTAATTTAACTAGCAAAAATAGTTTTTATATACTGTGGTGTAGTGTATCATAAAGTTTTAAATTACTATTTATTGATATATGTATATGGAAAATCGAAATTTATTACGAAATGGATTATTTTTTTTATTTATTTATACCTTAAAAACTTTTTTTCCTTTTATGTTTTGCAGAGAATGAAAGAAGTTTCCGATTAAATAGTTGTTGCTCTCTTACTGTTGAACTTGCAGGATTGCTAGAGGCAGTTTGCAAAATGACGTTAAAAATTATTATTTATTTTAAAGGTGATAAAATATGAAAATTAAATTTCTATTAGTGAAAATTTTGTACAAAATCTTATTCTGAAAAACTAATTATTTTTTAATCGTAATAAGTTCTTGGGGGCTACTCTCTATTGCGTTGCGCATTTGTATCTTTGAGTTTTTTTCTTTTCGCAAATCATTTCTTTTATTTAAACAAACCTAATTTACAATTTTTTTTTTACATATTTAGCGATTTCATTACTTTAAATCTGCACTATCTTTGATTTTTATTACCAGTATTGCTTGAATATCAATCAATTTTGCGAAAGTGATAGAGAGTACCAAGTTTGCATTTAGCTTTCGCATCAAAATTGTATTCGCATCGTAATAGAGAGAAGCCCCCCCTTGTTTTTTATGATTTAAAAAAGTTGCATTTTTACATTTTCCATATTTGCAATAACAAAAAAATGAAAACAGCCCTTGATATTCCCTTAATGAATAAAAAATATACATATATTTATTTTAAAAAATATAATTTATTGTTTTTTAAGTTTTATAATAACAATTTTTTACACAAAAACCGCCGTATTCATAAAAAAATCAAATAGATTTTTAAATCAGCTTAAAGGAAAATTTATTTTTGAAATACAGATTTTAAATCTTAATTTATTACAAATTAATACGTTACAAAATATATATTTTTAATAAATTTTTGCATTTTTAGTAGCTTTGTTTTGCTGTTAACGTATTTAAACATTTATCGAGTAAAACAAAAAGGCCCAAATCAATATAATATATTTTTGGGCTTTGTATTATAAAATTAACTCTTAAATAAATAAATATTTGTGTGTATATATAAGTTCATATCGCACTTGATCATGAAGAAATAATATTATAATATTTATACATTATTTTTAATAAAAATAAAATTTTATAACATAGGGTATTTATTTAGTTTTTCATTTTTTGAAAAAAACCACAAGTTGTAAAAAATATATCGTGCTATTTTTCTACTTTTATTTTATTTATTTATTTAATCGAGCCCACAGGGCCATATATGATTAATGTATTGGTATTTAACATTTTAATAATGAAACGTTTGGTTTAAAAATTCTTCTTCGTATGCCTTTAATATAAAATTAAAACTGTTTTGCTTCTGCTGAACATGTTTTAATTTTGAGTTATTACCCTCTTTACGATCAAGGTGTATTCATTACAGGTAATCTCGTCATAACGCCAGGGACATTACGACACTTTTACAAGCAATTTGTGTTTGTAAAATCGTTGTACAATTATGCAAACCAAAACAAAACAGAAACAGATATAATTAACAAAATTTTTACATCCAACAATTATAAAGCTAAAGAAAAAATTGATCAGCTTTTAAGATCACCTGTAATGAATTCACATTGGCATGTTCACGGGCATGTTCTGAAAATCACGTGCTTTTAAAATCACGCGTGTGATTTTGTGGTGTTTTGAAAAACATTTAGTTTTTATGTTTCTTAGTATGCTTTCGGCAGTTGAAAATCACGCCAAAACATACAAAAACGGAACACAAAAATATCAAACGTGTGATTTTAAAAGGCACATGTGATTTGAAATCACGTGATTTGAATAAAAGTGATTTTCAGAACAGGCCTGATTATTTTATTTTATTTTACTTTTGTAATTTAAACTTCTTTTTTGCTACCTGTCAGAAATGTTGTTGGTTCACTTTCATTAGAATTCTACCATCGTTTTACACAAGACCTGTATAATTTTAATAATGTATATGTCCATAAATAATATAAAGCAATATTTTTTACATTTCTTTTAAAAATAACAAATTAACTGAAAAAAGAATAAATTAAGAGTTTTAATTACTTTTTATACACGTTTAGCTTTTTTATTATGCCTTTTAAGTATCAAAACGTTGATTTTGATTTTTTGTTCTACATACTGATCCTATATTTTATGTGCTTTAATTTAAAAAGATTGCCAAAGTGGCTCATACACTGAAAAAATATATTAAAAATTACACAAATTATGATGGACAAATGTAGAAGGAAAAAAATATAAATTAGTAGTTTGATATATTTTGTTGTTGCGGTGTTGTAAATGTTACTACGTTAACTTAATTAATAAGGTGTACAAGGGTACTTCACTGAAAACCGCTAATATATATTATATATTACATAAGTGGCATAAAAATATGTCATTATCGGATATACAATAGTAACTTTTAAAACATTCATTGTCTACACCTCTTTTACATTTAAGGCATCTTAAAGTTGGAATGTCACTGCTATTGCAATGAATGCAGTTTACCTCTGAGTTTCCGTAGGCAACAAGGTCGTTTTTAATTACTGTACGATATTTGTTAGGATTAATAATTTTTTCCAAAGATTTGTTAGTGATTATTGCTTCAGCTAGTTGACAACATATGACACCACAATTGTAACCATCAATTTGCTTGTATTGTTTTACAATTTTATATTTCCATTCGTTTGGGTGATTTAAATGAACTTTATTTTTAAAGATTTCAAATTGCTTTTTAACAACATCTTCCGTTGCCACTTGTGGGTCAACAAATTGAAATTCTTTTGTACGTAAGTTTAAATAAACAAATGTATAATGGTTATACCTGTATATAGGCATTATTACATGTTCTATTTTTTTGTCGAATTTTAAAATATCGCTCTTTTCATTGGACGTATTATTAAAAACTTCCATACCAATTTCACACGTAAAACAAAATCCATTTTTAACGTCATGTTTTAAAAGTAAAATTGATATGTATATTTCAATTATGTTGTTATAAATTAATTGTCTTGGATTTAAGCATTGAAATTCGCTTAGATGTATTGAGTTTGACAGGATGGGGGTTTGTTGCAAATCTTTAAAAATTGAATTATATTCAAATAATATAAAATTTAACGTACTATAACGATCAGGTACTTTTATTTTACTATACATTAAATCGAATTGTTTTACTTCTTTTTCAATATTTTTTTTATTACTATAAGATTCTTTTAATTTTTTGGGTGATCTCCCCCATTTATCCTCAATCATTTCTATAGTGTTTTTAAAAATACGACGTTTGCAATAGTTTTGGTGAAACTTATACTTGCGCTTTAAATCGTTTAGTTTTGCCTGGATATACTTTTTCGATTTTCTTATATAAAACGTTGGTCTGACATTTCGATCTCCTTTTAATATAACATTTTTTGTTATATTAAAATAGCCTTCAACTGGACTATTCGAAATTCTGGTACTAGTCGTAGTTTCGACATATTTGCCCATTACATTAGACCACCACGGCAAGTATGGTACATATTTCTTCAAAATATGATTTAAATAATTTAAGTTTTGAAACTTGTTTTCGGTTGAACTATTGTCTATTATTGTTATACTATTGTTTATTTCTTGGCCTTTTAAATAAAATGGACTTTTTTTATATATAGGTTTGGTAGATATATTTGGTAGGGTTTCCTCTAAATCATTAATATTTTCATTTATAATTACTTTTTCCATATAATTTTTTGCTTTTATACAATCTTCACTGTACCCCTTTGATTTTAAAATTATGATGGCATTTTTTAACCATGACCAGAAATCTAATATTGTGCTGATATTAATAGCTTTTATTATAAGTTGTTTAAAAAATTTTCGTTGTAGGTCATTTTTTGCATGAGTTTCAACATCTTTCAAGCAAATTTTGAGAAAATGACAATAACATATTTGTATAACGACAAAACCTGGTGGTAATTTTGTTTGTGAGTGCAAAAATTTATAACATTTCATAAGGTATGTCACAACATCAACATCGTTAAATATTTTGATGGTAGAATTTATAATCGCCCAACTATAATCACAACATATTCTTTTACTTAAAGGCCACTTTATTTTTTTTAATGCGCAAAATACTTTTAATTCCATTAAAAAACGACTAATATCTTCTTCAAAGTGGCGTGATAAAAGCGCCTCTGCTACTGGAAATAATATTCCACCTGTTTTACCTTCAGAAACATGAAGCACAATAGAATAAAGAAATACTCTATTAGATTCTGGGTCAATTTTTTTTATTATAGAACCCGTGGCATCTATAAACAAGGTGTTTCTACTTTTTAATATTAATTTTCTGCCATCATTTATAATTTTCAATTGGGCTTCAGAAAACAAATAAATTTCTTGAGGGCTTGCTACTTTTTGGATAAATTTGTTCCATTTTTTGTCCCTCCGCATTAAAAAAAGGTCAATTTCTAGATCTTTGTGCCGATTGTGCCTTTGTAAAATTTCGCTTTTTATTTTTTTTACGACATTTTTGCTTGGAATACCCTTTGTGTTATCATATGCTGCAAGGTTTATTAGAAGATCGTCCCTGTAATTCGATGGAAGCTGGTTCTTTAATTGACATTTTGCAACGTTTCTTTTAAATCCTCTTATTTGTTGGCTCTTTGGTTCTGAAGAATGATTATATTTTTCATTATTTGCTGATACGATAACTTTTATCGGTGATGACTTCAGGTGTATTAAAAATTTGTACTTCTTGCAATGCTGATAGATGCACTTGGCATAAATTCTCATTTTTGTTAAGTCTTTGGTGTATCCGTGACTGCAAACATTAACGGGACATGTGGGGTTAAATTTATTGTAGCTTATTTTTACCATATCTTCTAGACATTTGGTAAATTCTTTTTGGTTTGCAATATAATCATCTTTTATATAATATTCGTACAGGTATGCCATTTGCTGCTTTGTTAAAAAAAATTCACCTTCCCCAAAAATATAAATGTTGCTCATATTACCTTTATTAAATTCATGAAAATTTGTTAAGTTTGGAAGTGAAATGCACATTTTTTTAGTCAATAAACTGTATTCTTCATCTTTTATATCATCATCGGTGGTGTGAACAATATCAGATAAATTGACTTGGGTTGATGAAGATATATTATTAAATTTTGGTGTGGCACTATTTAAACTATTATCTGCAGAAATGTTTTCTATTGGAAGTAAATTCTCAAAATTTTCCACAATTTCCAAAAAATCGTTGTCCAAATTTGTATTATTATTAAAATCCAATTCTGGTGGTTTTATTGTTTCTACAGAAATAACATGTACTCTTTCATGTGTTATATTGTCATTTGTACTTTTGTAACAAATATCAGAATTTTGGGAACATATTTCATTGTTGTTAAAAATTATTTGCCTGTTGACTGTAATCGAAAAAAAACTATTAATTATGAATAACAACAACTTATTTTACAAACTAGGGACTGAATTTATGACAAAAAAAAAATAAAATAAATAAATATTCAGAGCTTGAAGAACATCCCCACAGGAAATGCCACTATAAATCTGTTATTTAGAACAGACTTTTAATATGTACATGTCATTGGAAAACTGCCACAGATGTTCTTTTGGGACCATATGCAGACATTGGTACCAGAGAATCCTAAGTACATTTTAGTAAATATAGTCTACACTTTTGCATATTTTTTAACATTTTATTATTTTATTAAAAAAAAAATACGAATTCATGTCTTTTTTATTAATGCTTTTACAAGAATTATACTTCTCAATTCTTGCTTTCAATTGTTTTTGTATTAAAGGCTAACAATGTCGCCAAAAAAATCAACAAAACTGGTGACTGGGAGACATTTTACACAGGCTTCCTTCAGGGATTGAACTAAAAACAATAATGTTGGATATCTTTCAAAGACATTAAATCCTAAAAATTACTCTTTTATATATACCCTTTACCACAGGTAAAAAGTATATCGGCCTAAGTTATAAAAAATATAACTTATAACTTAGGCCATATATGTATACTCAGAGGAAAATATTGAAAGGACCGCAAGAGGCTGGTCTTTTATTTGAAAGCTTCTCGACTCCTTTGAATTAATCAGAATTTTGATTAAGTCAAATCTTTGATTATGTAGAACAGATCGCTCCTTAATTGCAAAGTAGTCATAGCACAAAAAAATCAACTTTGAAAATGCGATTAAAGATTTCAAAATGTAAGTTTATGTACTAATTTAATTAAATGAATTTTGCTATAAATTCGGTTCAGTTTGAGATATTTTTTTAAATATAGAGTAGGTATTAAGGAACACTTTTCTTAAGCAAATTAAAATTTTTGATTTTCTGAAATATGACTGCGTTTCAATTAAGGAGCGATATGTATATTGATATAACTATGTACTTGTAATAAACATTTTGTTTGTTTTTTCTGTTTAATAAATTAATTGAGCTTAAAAATTTTGTCTTGTTGTAAATTTGGATAAGTAAAGTTCGGTTTCGGTTGGCCGGATTTATCAAATTCGGCATCGTCCTAAAAAAGTGACTTCTGTCGGACCCCAAAATTTATTTAAATTTTTTCATATCATTTTGTTTTTCATGAAAAACAAATTTTAAGCATTTATTGATATTTAAATAGAATTATTAGAAGAAAAACAGGAAATTAAAGAAAAATATTAGAATTGAATTTTTTTTTTAAATTGCAAATTTCTATATTAAAGTCACGATATGTATATCGATATTTATATGTTATATGTATATATCGAACGATTTAAGATGATCGTTTGTAAAAGGATGCTAAATTTCGATCGATTTTAAAACGATCGTTTTTGAAACGTATATTAAATTTCGAGCAATTTTAAACTTAATTTCTTAATTTTTTGTTCAAAACGCAAGTTCAATTAATATATAGGTACATCTTACTAATATAAGTGTGAAAGTTTATATGTTTGGATATTTGGATGTTTATTAACTGTGACTCAATCACGCAAAAACCGCTTAGTGCATTTTGGATGAAAATAAGTAGACGGATATCATATGGGGCAGATTCAAATACACGTTACTTATTAAGACGAAAATCGGGGGAAAATTGGTTCTTTATCTCTTTTTGTACTTCTTTGGTACTTTCTAAGGGCTGAAATTAATCCTTTTTAAGGAGTTCGATAAATTTCATATAAATACAAATTATAGCCTACATTAACATACAGTGTACTTTCTGGGGGCGTAAAATGAGTAAGAGCTGGTACCTTTGCTTTATGCTTTATATTTTCAAAAATATTGATATAGAAATTAAAATAAAGGGTAATATTTAAATTGGTATAAATATAACGATTTTTAATTATATTAAATATTTTTGCGAATCTGCTTCTATGAGTACATATCTATAGCTTCAATGTTAACCAAAGGTTGGCTTAAGCAAAAATTATGTGAAATATTGAGGGGATGAGAATTTGTTAAAAGCTTTGTAAATTGAAATACAAAATGTTTAATATAATTACAAATTTATGAAAATGAAAAAAATCCTATATTCTATTTCTTACGATTTTGCGAAACTAATCGCACTTTCCCTACGGATTCAAATGTTTTCCTTTTTTTTTTTTTGACAGAAGCTTAAGCAATTATTGTTGGTTTTTTTGGTTTCTGAATTAATAATGGATAGGGCTCGTAGCTACTTAAAGTTAAAAAATATAGGTTTATAAAACAAATTTACTATGAACATTTTTTAAAACACCTTTTATATAACTGACTTTACTATATAAATTAACATACCGGATAACTTTTTGCATTTGTCACCCAAAACGTTTATAGTTTTTTGTGTGTCCTTTTTAGGAGTTGTTTGGTTGTTGGTGTCAGCAAAAGCAAATTCTTCGTTGTTGCAGTCTGCATTTTTAAGCATTTCTGGAGTACTGTATATATATACCATATTACCTACATACATATATAATAAAAAATTTAAATAATAAAAATGTGCACTAGTAAAATTTTAAAGTTCATATTTGTAAACATACCGTCTAATATTTCACAGTTTTCATTTAATATTGGTATTTCAATTACGTCCTTTTTTGGGGTAATATGAGTTTGCATTTCGCCACTAAATAGTTCTGAAATATGTAATGGTATTTTAAACTCCACAATATGAGAAAAGCCTAAAAATTCACATGCGCATGTGGTTCTTTGCTTTGTAATGACGTAAAAATTACTGCAGAACCACATGCGCATGTGTCTTTTCATATTCTAAGCTTAAGAATTAAATTACTTACCATCTTTTAACTTTTCGATTTCTTTAGCCAACTTGGCAAACTTTCTGTCCACACACCAGGAGACATAAGATTTGAATATATACTCTGATTTTGAATAATTCTAATACGTAGAATATTTATTATTTAATAGGTATAAACAGAGATTTGATTGAGATTGCTTACCATGTTTTTATGTATATTGCACAAGCGTCTTTGATTTCTTTGGTTGCAAAGAAACCCACGCATTTTTACTTTATCCAAAATTTTTTTAGAAAATATAAAAAAACTTTTAAAAAAATTTGATTTAAAGGATTTATCATCCGTGTTCATTTGATTTAGTATAAAATAAATTTTTGCGAAAAACACAAAATTTTGGTTAACTGAACGCATTTTCGATTTCAAAATTATTAGTGAAGTGACGCTTACTAGTTTAATGAGTACATACATCACAATAGCTGAATATATATAACGGTAAAAACTAGGAATAATACTTACATATGTGTAGTGCTTTATTTACATAGGTATATAATAGTGATGGTACATAAATATCCAGTAAAGAAAGAGTGTCGGTGATGGCACTAACGCTCCTGCATATTTCTTGACTGACCATTTTTAATACAAAATTGGCGTTTGTTGACATCAAGGTATTCACCCTCACATAATTTCAGATAAATTTCACGCTTCCATATGGGGAAATCTTTGAATTTGTAGCGTTCAAAAGCCATACTTATTTAACTTAAAAATTAAATTTTGGAAAATGCTCAATCGGCCTTATTGTGTAAGGCGTTGTCGCTAATGAGTCGTTTTTTTTTTTTGTAAAAGATTAAAGTAACACACAACCTGGGTTCTTTTATCTATTACCCAAAACGACTCACTCGTTAACGACAACGACTTACAAATATGGTCGAATATATGTACATATGTATGTCCATGAATTTAAATCGTGATTTGTTCAGATGCTTGAAATTTAAATTAGTAAAAGTTTTTTAGGTATAAATAAATTAAATAAATCATTTCGGAATAAATAGTAATTTAAAGCTTTATGATACCCTACACCACAGTATATACAAACTATTTTTGCTAGTGTACCCTATTTGGAACCCATGGGCAATCATGGGCCCGCCTAACTTAGTGGCCACACGATCAATTTTTGTCTTTCAATTCCTTTCAATTTGCTCTCACTCTCATTTTTTTCACTAACACACTCACACTTTTTAAATTGATCACGAGATTGCTCTCAATTTTAACTATCCATTTGTTTGGCAATTTTACGCTCAATTTAACAGCTGATTAGAAGTTTAGTGAGCAAATTTTTCGTTTGTCAGTATAAATTGTTTTCTTGATGACATCTTGAAAGTAAATTGCTTAAAAATTACGTGCAGCCTACGTCACAGCTTTCAATTAATGTAAATTTTGACAAACAGTATATGTAAACGACTATCAACAAAAAGTTGATCGTGTGGCCGCAGTGTAAACAAAATTATGTTATCAGGTGAAGATTCATGTAAAAGTTCTTTGTGCCAAATACTGTTTCGATATCTTTATCTACATATATGAGATTTGGGATGGGGATTCATATGTTTAATTTTGGACCTACCAGGACAACATTCTATTATGCCAGCAGCTATAGTAAAAGTTATCTCCTATTTTTATGTTAATACCAACATTTATAACACAGGGTCTTCACCTGAGAAAAGACATACGATTTTTATATCAGCAAACGTCAAATTCAATATCAGAGAGTATTATCTTACGTGTGAACCCTCAGTTAGTATTAATATTATAATAAATGTTATGAGACAGTTGTTATAAGAAATCTTACACACTTATAAAACAATAATAAGCCACCATTATTAAAATGTGTAATGTATTAATGCAAATAGTGCCAATCTTGTGAAAAGTGTTAAAAAAAACAATATTTTAAACAAAAAAATTAAAAAACTACAAAAAAAAAGAATAAAAACGATACAAGTTTACTGTACGAAAATCAGTCGATTATGAAATCTTATAAGATACATACCTATATCAGTTCTCAGTGAATGTAAAAAAGAAGAAATATTAAAAAACATTAAAACAAATTTTTTTTGTTTAAAAATATACACGTATATTTTAATGAAAAGTTAACAAAAAAACAATAAAATATATTGTATTGGAGTGATAGTTTGCTTGCAACATCAGCTTATTGCGCTTTTATGTAGTAAAAAATTGAAATTATAGACCAATGCGCCCCATTTTCAATAGGTTTGGTCTTTGTGTCAATAAGAACGTACTATGTATCAATTGACATCAATTTATCTTAAAAACTGCGCACAAGGTTTACATGGACAGCCAGCCAGATGGACATTGTTAATTCGACTCAGAAAGTGATTCAGAGTCGATCGGTATACATCAAGGTGGGTCTAGAAACAATATTTCAAGATGTTACTATTGTCACCACAAATGCATAATGCCCACTCCACTGTTGTGGAAATATCCATCATTCACAGGAATTCTTTATAAAAAATAGTCCAATAACTAATTGACCATGAAAAAGTAGATACCAATAAACTCATTATTCAAAGAAAACAATTTGATAACAAATTGTACAATAGACGCTTACCGTATTATTTAAACCACATTTTTCTTCCATTACTTTCTTTAAAAATATTTGGTACTGTTCATGACTTTTTGCCATAGGTACATTTAGTTGTTTTTATTTATACATATGTATATATGTAGCTGTTATATACATATGTATGTATATGACAAGCAGTCTTTTGCCCACAGAGTACCAAATCTAATCTGTATTAAAAAAAATAATCTGTGCTTTAAACTTATTAAGGGCTAGGAATGCGAAAACAAAATGCCATTTGAATTTGCTTGTTTTTTTTGTTTCATGTTTACCATCAGCGTTGCCGTTGGAAATTTTTTAAAAATTTTTCAAAAAAGGTTCTAATTTCCCACTTCAGGGGAACATTGGCAACTATGAGATTATAAAATCTGCTGCCGACATTCCGCTTACAAAAGTTGTTACCAAAACAAAATGTTAATTCAATTTCTAAAAAGGGTCAAAAAGTAGAACGAAATAGTTAAAAATGATACAAAAGTGTAATTAAAAAAGGGGTCATAAAAAGTATCAGTGTCCAAAAAGGATCAAATTTATACTTAAGTATAACTGCGGTAACGCTGTTTACTACTGTTAGCTATTGCTGAATGCTATGGCTTAATCATCCATAAAAACAAAACAGAAAATTAGCAAAAAAAATGCAACTCTGATTACTACATGAATAGCAGTGTTACCATCGGAAAATTCAAAACTACACTTGAGATGACGAAAATTACCCAATTTATATTAAAATACATGTATAAAATTAACAAATATACAACAAAAAAAATATACAATAAAAAATCTGAAAAATATAAAAAGGTTTTAATGGTATCAAAACCTAGTTGTGTGTATGCACATTTGCAAATAATATATGTACATGTGTATGTATATGATATAATACATATTTGTTTATTGTATATAGTAGCGCCACCAACGTATATATGGATTCGCCTTGACAAATACCAAGGCGAATTCACTAACCATATGTTGACTTGACCCCACCTTCTAGTGAAATTGCCTTAATAAATACCATGTGCATTGCTTTCTTTGTTACATTGCTGAATTTCTTTGGCGCCAAATGAATTAATACACAGAACAAAATGCTAGCATAGATATAGCACTTTTTATTAGCATTTTTTTAATTAAGTGATATACATACATAGGTATTTTTATTTTTTCTATTAATTAACAGCATTGTACTAGATATACCTACAAATATGTAAATATTAATACCTACTCTTTTTCCGATATAAAATTATATTGTTATTTCTCATATTTTACAAATAAATTGTAAACGTAATGAAATTTGATTGCTTGATCTAAAAAAGTTAACATTTAAATATTGTTCAATAAGTATGAATTTGTTAACCCTTTCAGACCTGTCGCTAAACTACTGGTATGTAGTGTTTTTATAATTTTTGGAATGGTCTCAATATCGTATGAAAATATAATCAATGTTTAGGTTTAACCATTTTTATATCCTTCAAGGATTTTCAGGACTTCACAATTGATTCATTTGGTTAACATTTTTAGCTAATTCTTATTTTTATTGCATCAAATGATTCCGATTGTTTTGATACATTAAACTTTATCATTTTTTTAGTTACAATATACCCATTTCACTATTTGTTACGATTACTTAATACTTTTGTTATCTAAAACACAACTTTCTTCTGCGCCTTATTTTGACAAAACTAATTATCTATAATTTGAAGCCCCTCCCGTTCCGTAATCTTTCTTGGTTTGGCCAGAAGTGAAAAAAATCCCTCCCAGATACACTAGCCAAACTTTAAAGAATTTTTTAAAAATAGAAAAATTTATATTTCATAAAAATTGTTTAAATATTACGAAAGAAGAGCTAATTATCTATAATTTGAAGCCCCTCCCGTTCCGTAATCTTTCTTGGTTTGGCCAGAAGTGAAAAAAATCCCTCCCAGATACACTAGCCAAACTTTAAAGAATTTTTTAAAAATAGAAAAATTTATATTTCATAAAAATTGTTTAAAGATTACGAAAGAAGAGCTAATTATCTATAATTTGAAGCCCCTCCCGTTCCGTAATCTTTCTTGGTTTGGCCAGAAGTGAAAAAAATCTCTCCCAGATACACTAGCCAAAATTTGAAGAATTTTTTAAAAATAGAAAAATTTATATTTCTTAAATTTTGATTAAAGATTACGAAAGTAGAGTTGATTACCTCTAAGTTGGTTCCCCTCCCGTTCCGTTATCTTTTTTGGTTCGACCGCAATTTAAAAAATCTCTCCCATACACACCGCTCAAAATTAAGAAAAAAATTAAATAAAAACGTAGCTGAGCTACGCGTAGCTGAAATATGCGTAGCTGAGCTACGTTTTTAATCAGCTACGCGTAGCTCAGCTACGTTTTTAATAACGTAACGTATTACGTCATAAAACATATTTAACTCGGCGTATTTATCTTCACCCACTTAAAGTATGATTCGTTTTTGGTATTACAGCAATGCCTTAAGGTATGCTAAGTATTGTGTTGTGTTTTGTTTATGTATTTATGTTTGAATTTTTGTTTTAAGCATTTTAGGACAATAATAACAAATTAATGTGAAAGTTTTATTACAAATTAAGTAAAACACAATAAAAATTGAGATATTGGCATTTTAAATTCTAAGTGAATTTAAAAAAGTTTATGTTTGACATTAAATAATTTTGAAAGTTTATGGCATTTATAATTTACGAAAATAAACAGCACAATTATAAATTAAGGGTATTTTTGGTAAGAGCTTATTAAGAACATTGTTAAGCAAATATTTTTGAAAAAGAATTCCTGCCTCGTTAAATTAAGTGAATTAAATTCTTAGAAAGTGTAAAATTAAATTTGTAGTTTTATGTTGTCAAGACTTATAAGTCAAGGAATATACAATTAACCACAATTTGAGTTTTAGTAAGGATCATCTTTAAGATTGAGGATTAAATGATAAAATTACAACAAATAAAGATGTATTCCTATTTTTCCTGTCGAGAAATATTTTTTTTAAATTTTAAGAAAAAAATTAAAGTTGATTTTTTTTAAATAAATTTTTTTTAGGTTTTCGATAAATTATTGGAATAGACTTCAAACTTCATGCACATGCATTCGGCTGACAAAACGTCTAGGTGCGATTTATGTCTCGTCCAGCTATATTTTTTTTAATAAGCGAGAAGCCAAACGTAAGAGCCAAATATTATTGTCATGGGAATACATAACAAAATTTAAGTTGAATTTTTAGCTTTTAAAAAATTAATATTTTTTTTTTTTTTTTTTTCGGAAAAACCAAGCTCAACTTATTCGAATAACTGAAAATTTATTCGAATATCTTATTAAATGTTCTCAGAATTTTTATTTTTTTTTTTATAAAAACTAAACTAAAAAAATTAATTTTTCATATATATTCAAATATTTGATAAATTATTCGAACATCTGAGAATCATTTGAATTGCCAAGTAAAACTAGTCATAAACCTCAAACACATTAAAGTTCTTAAAAATCAATTTTTAAATAAATAGAATTAATAAATTGTGTTTAAAACGCTATTAATTATTCGCACAGTTGCTGGAAAAATCAAATAATTATTTAAAATCTACATAACAACTTAATATTTTTTAATTAATTAAATGTTAAAAATACAAAAACAATTTATATTCCAATTTAATTTACCAAGCAAAAGTAACGTAGACCTTCAACCCGTTGTAGTGAAATAGACCATAGGTTAGGTTACGGGTTATGGGTCCAAGGACGCATCTCCAATCGGAGACCAATGCGGTCCATTGTGAATCCCTTTAGTATAGAAAAAGAGGAAAGAGAGAAGTAAAGAAGAAGATAGTCGACAGGTTTAAGACAGATACTACGTATGACAAGACCCCCTACGGTCCCCCAACAGAAACAGCCGCCCTATTTCCCAGGCAAACACTAGTAGATCGGCTGGATTACATCTAGCGATACTCCCCACTTCGTCGTGAAATCTAACCCCTAGCCATTTCTGCCTGGGACCCTGCATACAAAGACGGTGGCACAGTACATGCTCAACCATATCTATCTACTCGGCATCCCCGCACAGTCTGGAAAAATCCGGCATAGCAATGTCACATTTACTTATAAAAGCCTTAACAAAACAATGCCCCGTCGCAGACCCACTTTGTATAGAATCCTTGTATGGGACATACCATAGTATTTATCTGGCGGGAATCGAACCCGAAACCGTCGGACTGATACACTACCACCTTACCAACTAGACCCGAGGTACCCGAATTGAAAACTATTTTCTACAATTTCAAAGAACTTGCAACAAAATAATAATAGGAATATAAAAACAAATAAAAAAAGCAGAAAATATTCCTGGAAAATATTAAAGAAATAAGACTATTACTGCCGTATTCATAAAAAACTAAATTGAATATGAAATCTATTTTAAGGAAAATTTGTATGGAAATTTTGTTTTAAAATACGTTTGAAATCTATTTTATTTTTTATGAATACGGCAGTTAAAGTATAAAAGCAATTTTAAATTGAAATTTGACTGAGAATACACATTCAAATTAATATAAAAAAAAATTATTCTAATATCTGATAAATTGTTTCAGTAAAAAGAAATTATTCGAATATCTGTAAAATTTTTCGAATTGCCGAGTAAAACTACTAAAAAAAAAACCTCAAATTCGCAAAGTTAAATAAAAATTATTTTCAGATGAATTGAATAAACGAATAACTCTTGGAATTGAGTAATGAATCGAATAATGGTTCAATCAAATTCAATCAATTATTTTTTCAAGCTCTAAACAATTATAGAAAATTAGCACGATAGTTAAAAAATATGCTAAAAGTTACTCGAAAATCCAATAAATTATTTGAATATTCGATAAATTATTCGAATTATAGCCAATAAATTATTCGAATGTTTTTGCGAGAACTTATTCGAAAATAGGATAATTTATTCGTAAATAATTGAATTGCTTTTAAAATCGAAAGATTATGCGAAGAATGTTTTGAAAGCTTAAAAAAAATTACGGGCAGAATAAAAATGTTTTTTAAATATTTTAAAAATAAATTAAAGTTTTTTTTTCCTTTCTATTTATAAATAAAAATGCTTTTATTTCGAGCTCGAGACGATGCAACGAAAGCAGCAGTAATTTTAAAGTTGATGTTTAATATAAATTAGTTTATACAAGCCCCGATTATGATACTCAAAGAGCATCGAAATATCGGCAAAAAATAAAATGAAATTTATTTTCAATACGGTCGAGGTCAGTATTGAAAATAAATTTCATGCTCGAAATAAAAGCATTTCTATTTAATTTTAATAATATTTGAAATTAAACAGACATAAAAATTGCCTTATTCTAAATAATTGTAATAAACTTGTTTTATTTATCAAACAATTATTCGAATAATAGTAAAAATTTAAAAAAGAAAACTATTTGGAAACATTTTTAATAGAAATTTTTTCTTTAAAGTTAAAATACCACATTGACGTCTAATTTAATATGAAAAATATTTCAGTTTTAATTCTGAAAATGAAAATTCTGTAGAATTCCTTTCAAATATCGAACAGTTATTAAAAAAATTATATAACTTTGCAAAAGATTTTTCAATAATATGAAAGTTTCAAAAATATTTAATATTATTTGTGTTAACGAAATATTTATCCGAAGAAGACTTTGGAAAATAAAACAATTGCGGTTAGATTTAAGATGTATTATCAGTATCTCTGCAAATAACCCGAAATACTTAAACATGTTCCTTTAAAAAAATTATTGTTTTTAGGAAAAAGATGTAATTTGCTATAATTAATTTATATTCCTTACATAATTCTGTTATTTGCCAACTACTTGTTAAAAACTTTATCTAGCTAAACTGACAACTAAAAATTGTTTAAAAGCAAATAATAAAAAAGCATAAACTTCCTAAGAAACAAAAAAAGAAATATATTTTTCTAGCATATACTAGAACCAGAAAAATAAGAAAACAGCAGCAGGAAATTTCAAAAAAAAAAACTCCCGAACCCAATTGAAACGCCCAGATTATACAAACCAAATTAAGAAGAAAAAAGTACAAATAAACGAAAAAAAATTACGCTGTTTCTTTTTCTATACTTTTTAGCTAAAAGTTTTTAATATTTTTGCATATAAAAAATGCTGGAAAATACGTACTCTAAAAAAATAACTTTTATATTTAAACTTACACCATCATCCATTTTTATATTTTATTTTGGGCACATAAGTTTTCTTTTTTTTTACATCATTTTCCATGAAATAAAACAGCGAGTGCATCTAAAATGTGCATTTATTCGAAGTCATATTCGTACATATGTGTTTGTTAAAGTGGAAAATGTATGTATTTTTAAATAAAACAAAATTAAACAAACAGGAGAGAGGAAAATATTTTATTTGCAGAACTGCTCACTAAAAGTCAGAGTAACGAGGATGAAGTGAAAAGTTTTAATGAAAAAGTGGCGTTTAAAACTCATGTGAAACAAAAGAAATTCCGAAAAAAAAATTTTTTACTTTTCTAATAGTTTAGGTAAATTTTTAAAATTAAAAATTATATTGTTTGTGAATTTTTTGTTCTGGAATTATCGAATAATATTATTGGAACAATCGAACAAAAGTATTCGAGTAATCGAACAAAATTATTCTAATAATCGAATAATGGTATTTAATTAAATAAATAATCGAATTGGATTAAGCGAAGAATCGAGTTTAATTAAACGATTAATCGAATAAAATTAGTCGATTAACCTTGAACATATTTAAATGATCATAAATTACTTAGATAAGAAATATTTTTAGGTATTTAATTGCTTACAATAACAAATACTTGAATAACCGAATAATTACTTAAATATCCGATTAAACGGTTAAAAATTCGAATGATTAGTACAATCATTAAAATTTATGTTCAAGTTAAAAAAAAATTATTTTATTTTTATAATAATAATTATAGAAATTTGGTTATTTTAAGAACTATATATACTAAACAAATAATAACAATACAAATCGATTCTAATTATTTGCCAAAACAAAACTTAAGGACTTATTTTCTAAATCACTTCACCGTCCGTTGAGAAATTTTCATATAAAAATTTTTGAATTTTTAAAAATGTGTGTGAAAATATTTTTCAAGTGAGGTGAAGTGTTTTAGAAAATAACCGCCTTAATCAATGGAAATGGTTTTAATAAAAATATTTAAATTAAAATAGTCTTGTTGTTATATGCACAGAAATAAAGAGATAATTTTATTCGAATAGTCAAATCCGAAAAAAAACCCAAATCTTTATTTGTTCTGCCACTTAAGACGGCATAATCCAAAGACTACAAAATTTTAATTATTCGAAAAATCACATATAATATTTTAAGATAATTATTCGAATGATAGAATATAATTATTCAAAATAACTCAATTATATTACAGAATATCTTTCAATTAAACGTCAAATAGAATATATTTATACGAATAATCAAAATTTTCCTATTCGATTTATCGAATATATTTACTCGTCTATTGGAATAAACAATTAAATAAAACTAGTGTTTGGCCAGTGGTCGAAATTCGACCATAAGTATTTATGCAAATGTGAAGAAAACATATACATATATGAGTATACATGAATTTACATGTTTCGTGCATTTGTTTTTTTCGTCTTAGTGGATCGATTTGGTGGGGGACCAACCTCGATCCATATGTTATCTTCCACTCAAGGCCGTGAATGTTTAAATTAATTTTAAGTTCAATAATATAAAAGAAATCAGAAAGAACCAATTCAAAAACAAAAAGTACCAAAAAGTCTCATCTTATAGTTTCTCAATCACTCCGGACTCTGCATGTTAATTTTTCTGTTTCTACGTTCAGTTTCTATATTCAGTATTAAAAATACCAGTTAAAAAAGATCGCTCTTCATTTTTATTCACTCAGGATCATGGATGTTTAATTTTATCCACCAACATTTCTATACCATCAGTTTTCTTCTTATTGGTTCTGATTCACTCAGGACCTTGCAATTAAATTTTATGTTTCTATCAGTGTTTAAATTGCTTGCTTTAAAATAGCAACAGTCGCACATTTTTGCTTTGTTTACATTTTTTGCAGCAAATTAAAAAACTGTGTGTCTAAGTGTTTACTTAACTCTTTGATAACGAGTCAGCAAAAGCAAAAAAGCAAAAGCAAAACAAAGAGAGTAAATAATTTGTTTAAACTCGCTATGTGCATGTACTCTGCTTAATCTGTCAGCAAAGAAGCCACTTAAGAAAACAAATTTTCTGTTGCTGTAAGTATTAAGTTTTTGATTGTTTTTTTTTTGCTTTTGCTGCGCTTAAAGTCAGCAAGTTAACTTCTTTGCTGTTGCTGGAACTTAATATATTATGAACGAATTTGTTTCGAATTTTTTTGGTATTTTGCGTTTTTTTTTTTAATAAATAGGTACATACATACATACATAAATGAAACTACACGTTTTTTTAAACTAATTTGTTTATTTTGTGTTATGTAATTATGTATATATTGCCTGCAACAGCAAGCAACAGCAATGAAGTCAAAAACAGCAAAGAAGTTAATACTCGCTGAATTTAAGCACATCAATTTACAGTTAAGCCAAAGCAAAAAAAAAAATAAACAAAAACTTATTACTTACAGCAACAGCAATTTTTTTTTTCAAGTGGTTGCTTGGCTGGCTTTTTAAGCTGAGAACATAAACATGGTGAGAATAAATAAATTATTTACTCTCACTTTTTCTGCGTTTGCTTTTGCTTTTTGCTTTTACTGTGTTCTTTTTCTTAAGTTAAGTTAAGCAATTACAAAAACATTAAAAATAGTCAAGCATTTTTAAACACTGGTTTCTATAACATGCTGCACGGAAAAGTAAAGAAAGTCTAGCATCACATTATTTTATTGTTGAGAGGGGAGATAATAATAGCATATTCTCTTCCCCGCTCATCAATCAACGCAGACTTTCTGAAAGAAAACTTTCAGTGTGAACCCAGACAAAAAAAATTATTAAGATTACAAAATTAAGATTACAAAATTTCAATATTGTAGTGGGCGCCCATAATATATATGTCAATGAATGGAGAAAAATGTCTTGTAAAAAAGCACCAAAAATAGGTATGATTACCCATTTAAACGTTCAAATTTCGATAAGGTATCAAACTTGCATTTTTAGATAAATTACGAATTTGGTATAAACTTCATTTCAATTTTTATGGTTTAACAGATAAATGGGGTAACAAAGAAGTTCCAATATACAGGTACTTTTTTACAAGACATTTTTCTCCCTCAAATAGGCCGAAGTTCAAAAGAGTACTAGACACTTGTAGCTTTATTTTTCTAATGATCAACGATGATTAATTTTTTTCTTTTTAGTTTTTGAGATATGAGCTAACCGAATTTACCCGATTTTATTCTTTTTACTATCTCTGATTTTAACAATATATATTGTGCACTTCTGTAAGACAAACAAAGGAGAAAAGTCTTCTTAACTCTTTTGCCTTTGCCGATTTATATATAAGATTCGATCAATAAGAAAAGAATATAGTTTGATTTAAGATCGAGTTACATTACATGCTGTTACATCACATTATACTATCAAAAAAATACACAGGCCAACAATTTCATAATATCTTGTTGCTTCTATGATATATCTCGAAAACATGATGTTAGGTGAAGATTTTGAGCACAGATTCGGATTCAGGGCAACTCAACAGCTTAGAAATGTATACTCTACAGAGAAAAAATTATTGCTAAAATATTTTCAAGCAAACAATTGTTTGAAAATTTTTGTTTACTGTTTAATATTTAATATTTTTTTTTTTTTTTTTTTTTTATTTTATTTTAGCATTTTCGTTGCTGACAACTAGACAAAAATATGATATACGCGCTATTGGTTTTAATTTTAATAACGCTCTTTTAATTGGTCGTTTTTTTTTTTAAATTTTTTTTTTATCGTAAGCAACACTAATTTAAGTGAAAAAAAAAGGAAAAACAACAACAAAAAACACATACAGTATATTTTTGGACGCATTAAAAAAGTACAACAATAAGAGAGATGATAAAAAAGCGTGACGAAATTTGTTATTAAAGCAACAACAAAAGTAGGTAAAAACGATTCAATGTTTGTATCGCCACAATAACAACACTAAAAACAGAATTTTTTGGTTGTTTCAAAGTTGATAAAAAAGAATGGAAAAAATCCCGTATTCTATTTTTTTTAAAATTTTTTTAGTTAAAAACATCAAATTTTGAAAGTGAAATGATGATGAAAACCATATCTGGTCATAGTGCTGCTGTTTTTAATTGAGACTTCTTTTTCTGTAGCCAAGGAAGGGATACAGCGACAGTTAGGGAGAAAGAAACATTGTGCACAACAAGACGAATGGTGTTCTGAAAAAAAGTGTTTCCCAACGCCAGCCGCTCTTCACTGATTTAGCAACATTATTTGTTTTGAAATTTTTATTAATTTCAGTAAACTTTTTTGTTTGATTAAGCTAAATTATTTATTTATCAAACAGAAATTTAACCAATAATAACAACTATTTGTTTGAAAAAATCCGAGTTTTTTTTTTAATAAACTAAATGCAAAATAAATTGTTTGACTATGCAAATTCGTTTGTAGGTCCTGTGTTTTAAACAAAAAAGGTTTCGATTATATCTGTTCAATAAAGTGTATATAATTTTTCGATTAATCGAATATTTTTTGATTAGTCCAGCATTATTATTTGATTAATCGAATATGTATATTTAATTAATTGAATATTTAAATTAATCGAATAAATTAACTCGATTAATCGAATATTATTATTATTCGAATAATCGAATATTAGCTTTCATCAAAATTTAAGAAACCAATCCTTTGTCAAAAATTTAGTGGTTAATTTTTAAATCTAAACATCTGAAATATGTAAGTGTGTATTTGGCCTGCACCTGTGTGACATGTGTAAACGATTTATAATTTTGTTTTGCTTTTGTATGTAATTTTTAAAAAAAAATATATATTTGTATAAATACTAGCGGCTTAGACTCACATAAATGTTTGTAAAATAAACGTTAGAAAAAAAACAAAAATAAATTTGTTAGATCTAAAAGTTGAGGGTGTTTATCTACACACAACTCCTCTGGCTTTACACTTCCATGGCGCCAAAACAATGCAAATTCACACAGACAGACAGATATTTGTTTTAAAACTATTTTTTTCGCTATAAGCATACAAATTGCACATACACATATGAAATGATTCGCTTACACACACATTATTACAGCAATATTTATAGACGACGACTACGAAAACTAAGCATTTATTTGTTACGTACACAATTTTCAAGCAACACTTCCGTTTCCCGTTTCTAGTAGTTCGTCGTTAGTTTGTTTTTTATTTAGGCGCTTTTTTGCTCTAATTTTTAAAACTTTTTTCCATTTTTCGTTGCAGTTGTTTTTGTAGTTTTACACTGGTGTTAGTAGTGGCAAAAGTGTTAATACCCATTTTGTTGCAAAACAAAAAAAAACCAAATAAAAAAACAATGGCATCAGCAGGAATAAAACAAAATACAAAAACAACTCTCAAACTGGCTGACAATTACTTTCTATTTTAGTGTCTGCCAAAAGTTTCCACTCAACTTAGAAAGCACACTCTCACATACCCCTGTATACAGACACACGTTTTCAACTAAATAAAGATACAAATATTGTCGATCCATCCATGTGTGTTTCTCCGTACGTCCATCTGTCTCTTCCCTATATGGTAACAAAATCGTGAACATTTTCTGTTCTTGAGTATTTTTTTCTGGAGAGCAATAGTTTTGTTCAGCTTTAGCAACTTTTCACACCGATACGAATAATAAGTGCAAGTGCAAGTCTGTTCCAGCCGTCATTTGACAGACATACAGACAAACCAAACTATCTGGTATGTATTTAGTAAATCATTGCGTTTAAAATAGTCTTCCTTCATGTTTTTCTTTTTTTTTTTGCTTTTTGCGAAATAAACTTTTTGAGCAGCAGCAACTCAAAACATTTAAAGTTTGACAAATCATGTTTTAACAGGATAAAATATTATGATTGCGTATAATGCAATTTTTCTCAAAGAGATTAAGTTAAAATGGAGAAATTTATATTGGATAAATGGGGGGGGAAAAAGTCAGTAATGAGGAAATGGGAAAGAACGGCTTATATCGGATAAACAAATAAAATAGAGAAACTTATATAATTCATATTGATCATCCGAAAAAACGAGAAAATTAGAATTCTTAACACTCTACTTATAAAACTTACTAATATATTTGCTAAAAAAAATACTTAAACCATTTAAAGAAAATAAAATTTTAAAAGTAAAAAAGTTGTCATACAGGGGTGTCATAGAAACCAATCTTATTGGAGTTGGATTTGAAACCGACAAAAAAAAAATACATTGGTGTCATGAAATCAAGGCCCTAAGCATGTAAAACGCAACGCAACGCCAAAGAATAACATTGAAAGCACAAACAATGTCAAAAATTTTTTTGTAATTTTGTTGTTGCTTTCTACAGAAATTCATGTACCGTTTTAAAATTTTCAACGCCACAAGCAATGGAGCGTTTGAAATTTTAAAACGCAATGTGAATTTTTGTACGAAGCAACAACAAAATTACAAAATATTTATGACATTGTTTGTGCTTTCAATGTTATTCTTTGGCGTTGCGTTGTGTTTTACATGATTAGAGCCCAAATGTTATCGGTTTTTTTCTTCAAATTGAAATTAGTGTCGGTTTTAGGTGTCACAGAAACCAATATTATCGGTTTTTTATTGAAAATAAACCAAGCAGTTTACAGCTCTTGGTTTTTTTATTGGAAATAAATATAGTTTTAGCTTACTAAAATATCTAAAACTTCAATAAATATAGTTGTTTAAAGTTTAATCTTTTATTTTATTTTTTCAACAGTTAGTTTTATTTTTGTTTTTGTATTGATAAAAGTAAATAAATTTGGTAAAATAGTATTTTTGCATGTCTCTGGCAGTCTCCGGCGGGCTTCTGCTAACTCGCAAACGCATTCTCACTTTTTTCGCGAACAAAAAATTGCAACAACACTTATTTATTTTATTTATTAATAAACAACAATTTTTTTGTATTTTTAATAAATTTGCTTTATATTTTTACAAAACAATAAAATTACACAAATGTAATTTGCATTCGAAAATAACAAAACCGACATGTTTTTTGACACGAAATGAAACCAATATTGGTTTGAAAAACCGGCAATTAGGAAAACCGACTTGGATTCTATGACACCCCTGATAAACGGCAAATTTAATCAAGTAAATCAATAACAAAGTCGATAAAATAATTTACGTTTGTCAGGGTTTACACTATGAAAGTTTTCTTTCAGAAAGTCGAATTTATTGGTTAGTGGGGAGAGAAGAAAAGCATGGTGACAGCGCGATTTAAAGTCCTATAAAACTGTGTCTTATCAAATTTTATAACAATAGCATTGTTCTTGCGTTTTTAGGTACACAAAATTGTTTTCTGAGAGAAGGCTTTATATGGGGCCTGATGTAATTTGCAGACTGATCTGCACGAAATTTAGTAGTACGATTTACATAAAATATTATATCAATCCCGGCATTATGCCACCAATCATGTTGCTTTTTGTAACAAAATTATTTATTTTTTAGGGTGTTGGTTCCATATTTGGATTCATAGCTCTTATCCTACTTAACCGATTTTGCTGGATTTCAATTCCAATCTGTTTAGGATAACTAGAAGCAATTTGACACTTGCAATGTTATTTTATTTTGAGTATTTCGAATTTTTTTAAATAGGATAGGTTTTAATAAAGATTTTAATTTTAGACTTAATCAATAAAAACTCTGTATTTACATAGAAAAATATGATTCTATGCGTCGTTTCAATTCGCGTCGCAATTTCACGGCCCAATTACTGGCGCAAATTGGAGCTTTGGTGTATATTTAAAAATTCATATTTTGATTAAACCGATAATAGTTTATTAAAAAACAAACTCTGTTATCGAGCCCTTTCCGCCAAAATAGCTTAAGCGACATCATTTTCTATTTTGGTTTTTTTTTAATAAATAAAATTATTGGCAACACTTGCATCATCTCTTTAAATGTCATGATCACATAAAGACCGATACGATTATATAGCACAAACTAAATTTAGCTTAAGCGCCAACCTTCATACAAAACTTTTATGAAATATAATTTAAAAAAAAAACCTTTTCCTGTAACATTTTGTTTTAGTCACTTAAGCGTTTGCGCGCTAAGGGCTCGTTATGATAATTTACTGTTTATAAAAGCTATTCGAAACAAGTATTCGAATAGTCGGAAGTATCAGTAAACATTTAAACGAATGCACGGACAATATTTTTTAATAATACAGTATAATATTCGAATATAATTGTGTAAAACGCAACACAATGCCAAAAATTACATTGAAATCAAAATTACAAAATGTTTCATAATTTTGTTGTTGCTTTCTACAGAAATTAATATTGAATTTATAAAATTTCAAACGCTGCATATCTTGTGCCGTTAAAAAATTTAGAACGCAATAAGAATTTTTGTGGAAAGCAACAACAAAATTATAAAATATTTTTGACTTGGTTTTTGTTGCTAATGGAAATTTCGGCGTTACGTTGAGTTTTACACAATTAGCGCCTAAGAACAAAAGCTAAAATAAAATTATCAAATAGTTTTTCTCTATAATTTGTTTAAATAACAATTATTCGAATAGCTGATAAAATATTATTAAAAACATATATAAGAAAAAGTCGGACAAAATATTCGAATAATAGCGTAGAATTCTCGAATAATTTTCTTTTCTTGTATTTGAATATACATAAAAAAAAACAGTATGTATGTATACGCCAACAAAATTACTGCATAAAACCACATACTCGTATAAAATGTTCGAAAAATAAAGCAAAGAATTCAAATAATTTTTCTGTATAAATTCGAATCACAAAAAAGTAAGAGATAAAAAAATTTACTGTTACAAAAATATATTAGAAATTGTACTCGTATAAATAATACAATATCAAACCAAATTATCGAACAAGTAATCGAATAAGATACAATAAACAGTAATCGAATAATTTTTTACTAAGAAAAAATATATTGGAAAAGAGTTTTTAAGTGGGGAACAGAATAGTCGCTGCAGTACAACGTTACGAATAGCGCTGCAAGCTGTGAAAAATTAAAAATGGTAGTTTCAAAGTAGTGTCAACAGAATACGTAGTTGTAGTAGTCGTTGCAGTTGAAGTTGCAGTGCACAGTTCGAAAATTGGAGCTTTGTTGCGCTACAGAGCATTCGTCAGCTTCAGCTGCTACTACAACTACTTTATTCTGCTTTTGTCGCGCGGTTGTTTGATCCGAGAACTCTATTAATAGTAATACCCCGGTTGTTTAATTATTTTATTATACAAATAAAAATAAACTTACGCTAGAACAGCGCTAGTAAACTGCGCAAATTTATTTCAAAACTCGTGTTTTGTTCAGGAATGTTATTGAGGGAATCACCTGGCTTCACCGAGGCTTCATCATTAAACCATAAGATTTGTTGCCCACAATAATTTTTAAACAAAAGTGTGTATATTTCTCCTAAAATTTAAAAAATAACAAGAAAAACAACACATTTAAATTAATTTTTTTGTCTTTGAAAATTTTAAAAATTTTCTTTGTTTTGCCAACAAACTTTGCTTAGCAATTAATTTTTCAAAATATTTCAAATGTTCACTGGGTATGAATGTTTTTCTTGGCTAATTGCTTGTCAAAATTGCAAGTGTGTTATTAGGGTAGCACCTTTTTAATCTTAAGTCAAATTACTATTCAAATAATTGAAAATTTACCTAAATGTTATCTTTTTAAACGAAGAAGTCTACAAAATATATTGTCAATTCTTAATTTTTATGTGGCATGGGGAGCCCTAATATTTCTGCACACACACACACATACAATGCACCACATTTGATTTTGATAATAGTGTTTTTACGCCAAAAACAAAAATTTTATCATCGGCTAGACATCAAAACAATACATGCAATGAAACAGAAATTCTTGTAAACGGAAATCAATGGAAATGTGGCGCCAAAAACGGACCACTGAAGTAATTTTTTAAAGACGCTAATAAAATATACCTAAAACGTACGAATTTTGCCATAATTTAGAGTCCTTTAAACTTAAAAAAAAAAAATATTTTAAAGCAATGTTTAAATACAAACGAAAGTCTGAAAGATCCGTAGTATTTTTGTACGCCATTGAGTTGGAGTTCCGGGTCATTTAACACTATGAAATTCAGGAAATTATTTTACGATTGTCTCACTATCGAGTTTATATCAATGAAAGTTAAAAAGGATTATAAGAAAATCATTGTCAGGATTAGTTTTTAGATTTAGGACTTTAAAAGTTGATTACAATTTATAGTCCTTCGAGCCTGCAATTGAAAACAAGAATTTTTTATTATGATGTCAAGATAGGAATCTTGTCGTCATAAAAACGATTACTACAGTTTTGCTTTTAAGATAAAGGCGTTATAGTAAAATCTGTTCAAAAGTTCTAGAGTCCCGACGAACTTGACCACAATAGATGGTCCTTTGAACCACTTTAATATGAAGATTTAAAAACTATGTTTATGATTTAAATATTAAAAATTAAAAAAAAACAACTCAAAAGACTAAGAAATTGATTTTTGATTTAATTAAGATAAAGTTTTATGTTCTTTAGACTTAATCAAAATGTATGGTCCTTTGAACCAGAAATTCGTGTTTTTTAAATCCTTTAATATTGTTCTTTGATAACATATATATTCCATTAAAAACAAAAACTATTATTAGGAAATCATCTTTAGAATATTTTAAAATTTGCCTGCTTAGGGTAGTCGTTTCGATTGCAATAAATGGTCCTTCGAACCAGTAGTAAGTACATTTTTCATATTCTTGAAGACTTTAAAACAAAAGGCTTAATTTAAACATTTCTGGAGACCATTCTTTGAATATATGTTGAAATATATGAAATATGTTTGTATTCCCCTTCATCCAAAGTAGCGTGCCCTTTTTCTCATAAGTGTTATATTCAATTTATTACAGATTTTTTTCAGTAAATAACATTGGTGCATGTAGCTGACACGTTTAAAACGATAATTAGTTTTGTGTAGTTTTTCAAAAGAATTTTTCTTTAGATTGTCTAGTCGTTTTCATACGATTTCATTTTACATGAAATCTAAATATCACAGTCGGTGCAGAAAAAATAAATTATAAATATTTCAAACATCAACAATAACGACTAACGAAAAACAAGTCAAGTAAAATATTTATATCTAAAATAAAAAATCAAAAAAAAAACAAGAGAAATTTAATTTGTGTAAAATATTTTTTTTTTTTTGAAAAAAAAAATGACAGATAAAAATAGATTTTTTTTCTATTTAGCTAAAAGTGACATTACAAAACAGAAAGAAATTCAATTTAGTTGACATTAACATGAGTTTGCATAACCGGATATTACTCAATTTTGTTATCTTTTCTCTTCTATGTATTCTCTTTAAAATTTAAATTTACAAAAGGCATTTGAATGAATATGAGGCCAACACACAGGAGCTGTTAAAAGGACCAGCTCATATAGAAACATACAAACTTTACATTACTACTACACTGGCCAGAGGGAGGCATAAAATCCATTAGTTTATTTTTATTTTATTTTTAAATATTTTTTTCAAACCTTGTCATCTATTTTCACTTCTGTTGCCTTCTTCAACTTACCTGCAAATAAAAAGAAATGAAATGGTGTCATTAGAAAAAAATATATCAAATCATGTATCATTAATAACATTATAAGCAATATAAGGAGCAGAAGATACCAATAGACAGGACAATATTCTAAGCTGTACAAGAATCTTAATATTAAAAAAAAAATCGTTTGCTTATATTATGAAAAAAGTTTTTAATTATATTTTCAACAGGACGGCCAGAGGAGGATTTTTAATGTCATAATGATGTACAATAAGTTTGTATAAGAGAAAATATTATAAAAACTTTAAATTATTTAACGCAAGTCATAACAACAATATTTAATATATTTTTAAGATGTATAATAGTTTAGATGTTCATTTGAGCTACTTGTTTTAAAGCTTCGACAAAGCCGCTTTTTCATATAAAATTTTATATAAATAAATTCATAAAGGTGAAAACAACTTTCTTACGGCGTAACTTCATACGTCATTCAATATTATGAAATACCTTTTTCGTATTTGTGACATATTTGAAAATATGTTTTAATATTAACGACAAAGAGTGTGCTTGAAAAGGTAGCAAAGTTCTATGGTAAAATAAAATTTGTCTGTGGTAGTAAAATTTTATGTGTTGGCTGTGTGAAATTATAACATTTTTGACAACGTAAAATTTTGACATAAAGAAAAGAACAATTGTTTGCTGACAATTCTTAACAGAAGTCTAAGTCGGCAAATTTTTTGTCGGCGGCAGTTCAGTGGATCGATCACCAGACAAGAGAATAAGTTATTCAAAATGAAAAAATTATCTTTTACAATTTGTTATTATTTTAAGTATATGTATTTGTTATTAATATAAATATATTTTAACCCGAATTAAAAAAAGAAGGCGGGTTTCAATTCGGTTGTAAGTTGGTTTTTTGTTAATGTTTGTTACCGCATAACTCCGTCATTTGTGAACCAATTTTCTTTGCCTTTTAATAGGTCGTGTCAACAGATTGTACTTTCAGAAAATTTTGGAAATCAGACGGACAATTTGTCTGTCCATAAATTTTATTTTTTAGCTACTCCATAATCTATAAACTAATTTTCGGAATTCGCGCTCGCTTTCTAATAGCACTTGCTAGTATAGTGAAAATGCGTTGAGTACACAAATGAGTAAACGTAGAATACTTTGCGATAGACCAAGTATAAGACTTTTTTTTTTAATTATTGTAAAAGCCTGCGTTAATATGTAAAATAACTATTTAAACCATTTCATACTTCTTTTAGACTATGCAACTTTAAATATTTTGCTTTTTTAGTTCTTAGTATTAGTGTGAGAGCAAGTGAATAAGTAAAAAAAAATTATTTTAACCATGTTTATTATTTTTTAATGCCTTCTATATCCTACTGTGTACTTGTATAAGTAAACTAAATTAAAATATACAAACGAAAACATTTTTCCCGCTGTTTGCCATTTGATGGCACTTGTACTTTATAATTTGTATGCCAGTGACACACTGCTAATTAGTTTAATAAATTGTATGCATGAAGATACTTGATTGCAACTAAAATGTTGTTTGCAAAACACACCCACATACAACAATAATTTGAACTACTGAGAGTATAATACAATATTTTAGTAAAATGTATAAAATGTATTCTTCTAAATTGAATGCGAAACCCATAACGTATAAGAGTAAGATCTGGAAGGAAATGGTTAGAATTTCAAAAATACAAAAGTGAAAACATTGTTGCTTTTGTATTACATAAATATTTGCAAGATAGAGATTTGATGTTTAGCAACAAAAAGCAAAGAGGAAAACAAGTATTTTTTTAATAACGAACTCTTATACTAACTTTTATTAAAACTTTTAAGCAAAACTGTTTAATGAGATTTTTTTTTAAATAGCTAAATTGATTAAGATTTTAAAAAATTATTTTGGTTTTAAAAACTCTTATACATACTTATAAAATCTTACTTTTAAGTCAAGTTCTAAAAATAATTTTCTATAAAAAGTTTTATTTATTATTTAATCGTAAAATGTTGCGTAACTACTATTACACAAACTCTTATACTTCAAAAGAAAATTAGAAAATCTATTATTTTTGCTAAATGTTGGAGTTTTGCAAATTAATTTTGTATAAATAGTCTTTTTTAGCCAATTATTTATAAAGTAATAAATACACAAAGGTTATCGAATAGTGAATCATTTCGATACAATTCTTACATAAACTCTTATACTAAAAATACTTTACTACAAACTCTTATACATAAACCAACTCTGATTGTAAAACAGGATTTAATAATAAAGTAATTACTGTTTAGCAGTTTAATTACTGGCTAACAAACAAAATGTGGTTTTTAAGTAACTCTTATACAAACCCTAATACTTGTAATTTATTCATAAGCAACATGCAAATTATATTGATGTACAGTTAAAGAAACTAAGATATCTAGGCAATAAAATATTTGATACGAAACTTCTTAAAAAAAAACTCTTATACACATAAAAATTCTACAAAAATATAAAAATTAATTTTTAAAAAAAGTCTTAAAAAATAATTGTTTAACCATGTATTGATTTGTTGTCTTATATAAACTCTTATACTTAAAAATTTATGAATTATTTTACACAAATTATTCGTACTATCTTTTTTATAGACTCTTATACACAAACAAGCTCTTAATGCAAAAGAAAATTATGTGTTTTCCAATAACTTCTAAAGAAACTCTATTTCTTAACAAAACATAACAATTTATGGCTGAATTAGTTACAGTTTATAAATTCAATTTATTATTATTTTTCAAAAAATAACACAATAAAATGCACATATTAATCCATACATACGAGTAATATAAATAAAAAATATTTAATGAAGCAAAAGATTTTCTGCATTATTTTATAAATATAAAAAAAATTGTATTGGAATATTTTTTGTTTATATTAAATTTCATTTGCATATTGTTTTTGTTTATTATTATTGTTATTTGAATAACATTATTTGTATTCAATCGAATTTTTAAGTAGACAAATAGAAAATTAAAATATTCCTATATGCTACACAATAAAATAAAATGCTATAAAATGAAGATTTTTTTTATATTGTTTAAAAAAGATTGTATGTCTGTATATAAGTGAGTCCAAAATAATCACATTACACAAACTACATCTACAAAAAGAAAAGAAATACTCACAAATTATTTAAAAAATAATAATCCTGCACATAAAAATATCTAACAGGTTTAATAAATTGGTTTTTGCTTTCTTAAAAATTTTATTTATAAATACATACATGCTTAAAAAAACATAAATAGTAAGGTGATTCACATCACAAGTTGCACCTTTGCGGAAAATCAGAAGTACAAAAACATAACAACAACTACATAGACAATTAGTTTTACACAAATAAGTTGTGCACAAATAATTGTCTATGTGGTTGTTGCTATGTTTTTTGCATTTTTTGCTTTTTCGCAAGGATGCAACTTGTGATGTGAACACCTTATTGTTAAATGTATAATAAACAATCAATAGACTTGAAGCTAAATTGTGTTTAGGCATACACATATATTTACAAAACATTTGCAGCACACATCTATAACTAGAAAAAAAACTTAAAAAAAACTATGGTCAATTAAGTACAATTAACAGTGGGAGATAAAAATTTAATTAAATATGATTTATAAAGTCTTTATTATGAAAAATAGGTGGTATAACAGATTTTTAAATACTACAAAAACGCAAGGCATTTTGCATGAAGAAAAATTCAGGGTATTTTCATTTCGAACATATTTTAAAAGGCTTGTGCAACATCTTATACCATGTATGAATATCACAACCACTGTTGCCAGAAGTGCAGATTGCTCTGCATTTTTCTGATTTTTCGTTGCAAAAATGACAAAGTGAGATTTGCAGATTTTTGATGTCAAATTTAAGATTTTTTAAAATTTTAAAAAATGTACTTTTATACTGAACTTTGTGACCAACTTTTTAAAAGATTTGATTTTGGAAATAAATTTAAATATTTAAAACAAATAAATCCAAATATTTTAGTTAATGGTGAGTTAAACTTAATATTTGAAATTATTAAACAGTTTCCAAATTTAATAATCGAAGAAGATATGCAAAAATTTTATTTATTTATTTGTTTATTTAAAGGGTGGTTAAATCTTAAGAGCTGATGTTGAATGTGCACCACACCTAAACGTCAATTTTTTTTCTGCATTTCATTTGACATTTCTCCATTTCAGACTAACTCAATTTGAACCATGGAAAGATACACAATCGAGCAACGCGTTAAAGTTATTCAGGCGTATTATGAAAATGGGCGTTCAAATCAAAATATCGTGAAAATCATCTTCAGTGATGAGGCACATTTTTACCTCAGTGAATTCGTCAATAAGCAGAATTGCCGCATTTGGGCGAATGATAATCCAAGAGTGATTGTCGAAAAACCAATGCACCCACAAGGAGTGACTGTTTGGTGCGTTTTATGGGCTGGCGGCATCATCGTGCTGTATTTTTTCCAAAATGAGGCCGTTCAGGCAGTTACTGTGAATGGTGTTTGCTGTCGTGAGATGATAACGAACTTTTTATGGCCCGAATTGGAAGATATGGAGAGGGACGATATGTGGTTTCAACAGGACGGTACCACTTGCCACACAGCTATAGAAACAATGGCTCTTTTGCGCGACCAATTCAATGGCCGTGTTGTCTCACTTCGTGGCGATGTTAATTGGCCGCCAAGATCATGTGATTTGACACCGTTGGACTTCTTTATTTAGGGTTATTTGAAAGAAAAGGTGCACGTCGGTAAGCCAGCAACAATTCAAGAGCTAAAGGATGAGATAATTCGGCACATTAACGGCATAGAGCCTCAATTATGCCTCAGCGTCATTGACAATTTGGACCATCGGATGGAGGTGTGCCGCCAAGGTCGCGGCGGCCATTTGTCCGATATTTTGTTCCATACATAATTGAACCATACCATATTATGATAATAAAAAGATATGACAATAATTTCCTAAATAATTTGTGTTGTATTCAAAATTAACATCGGCCCTTAACCACCCTTTATAATAAAATCACAGAGTATAATTGTGGAAAAAATTTTTTTTATGTTTTGTTTTGGCAGACATACATATGTTATAAAGAAGCTATTTGTAACTTGTAGCTGTTGCCGGATTGGATAAGCTGGAGTGGCACAAAATAGAATTCGCTAAGTGTGAAATTTCCCAAATTTATTACAAATAGAATGGTTATCAATACACATCGACTGTCAAAAATGGGATAAGTGGGCGTGTCACAAACTTAAACAATATATATATATATATATATATATCTAGAGAACGGCAACAGCTACAATTTACAATTAGCTTCACAATAAATGCACAACATTTTTGCCATCAAAAGTATCAACATTTAACCCTTCTAACTTTGACCCCTTCTATGATCTTTTTCCGTCAATTTGACCCAACTTCTACTCAGATAAAGACATCAACTAAATTTAATTTTCCAACACTTAAATTACTTCTCTTCTTAAGGCCATTTCATAAAATATACAAACAAATTTGCAAGAAGCTTCCAAAACTACTGCTTTCACTTTAATAATAAAACTTAATAATTAAAACATAATACACAGAAAACACTGGGGAGCCAAAATTACTTACAATTTTTTTCATCGCAAATATTTAATTAAAAAATTGTTGGACTGAGAAATAAATTAGCCAAAAATCCTGTTTTGAAAAAAAAGCAACTAACAAAAATATTTGATAAACATTTAATTATTTTTAAATTAGTTTTGACAATAAAATTGTTGAAATAGGATTCTATTTTTGTCACACTTTAAAACTAGGAATCTTACTGGGCATTTACACATGAAAGTAGGCTGACTTCCAAAACATACTAAAACAAAGTTTGTATACAGTTTTCCTACTGTGTTTTAACCATGTACATGTACAAAGTGCCAAAACAATGCAACTATGTGTTTTGTTTATTTAAACGTTTTGAAACTTAAGTTATGCAATGGGTAATATTAAAAATAAACATGTAGTGTTTGCAAATGAAATGTTAAAAGTCACAAAGCATCAATTTTAAAACCGATGCCCTGATTGCTGTTTTCTGCGTTACTAATACTTAACAGTGATGTTTTGAAAGGGTTTGCATTTTGTACATTATACTCTGTTTTAATACAAAGCAATTGACGTTTTGGAAGTCAGCCGTAGTTTCTTGAAAGTCGCAATACACTCACACGTTTTCACCAACACATTTACATTTTTCTACTTTCAGTCCAACTTTCAGCTAGCTTTCAATGAAAATTTCAAGAAAGCGATTTTATGAAAGTAAATGCCAATTGAAATTTTTATTTCGTATATATAAAGAATTTTAATATATTTTATCAACTAAATATTAAGAACACAATGATTCTAATTAAAATTTATAAACATCATGAAAACTAATAAAAATAAATATTATTTTGAACGAATGCTTGAAGTGAATATTTGGCTCGGCAACTCCGAAACTTGAAATAAGCAAAACAATAAAAGAAGAAGAGAAATTTTTGATAGAAGTGTGCCCTTTGCCGACATTTTGCACTTTCATGTAATTTTTTACGAAATTTTATTATTTTTTTGTGAAAATTGTGGTGATAATACGTATACAAAATTTTCTGGGCAGTATTTTCATGTGTAAATGCAGCGTTAAATTGTGTACAACTTTTTTTTTAGAAACCAAAAATTATTTGACCATGAATTAATTAAGCAAAAAATTTTTTGTCAAAAATCATATCTTTGAAAAAGTAGCCAACTCATAATTTTTTTAATTCTAGATTTGTTTTCACACAAAAAATTAAAGGATTTAAGAAGTCAAAATTTTACAAAACGATGTCGTTCTAAAAACCTTAAAAATCCAGCATAAGCAAGAACTACAATCGAACGAAAGGGTTTAAAAGGACAAAGTTGCCTGAAATGCCCTAAAATGATAAGTTGCAAAGGTTTTTCCACGTCACGAATTATTATTCGCCTTTAATTAGAACACATGCTTGACATTAATGTGCTCCTAATATCGACAAATAATACGAAAACACATACGCAGCCAAAAATGACTTATTGCGTGAAATATTAGCCCGTCGTGTTACCGAGGACGGAATGGCCGTTACGGCACTAAAAACTTTTAAGCAGTTTTATCATATCTTAGTGCTTAAAACTACAATATTCCGACGAAATCAACGAGATAGAAAAAAAATCATCAGTTTTATTTATTAAAACATCAAGAACTAAAAAACAAAATTGAAGAAATCAAACAATGTCATGTAAGGTTTAAAATTGTGGTCGACGAATTGACAAATTTGTCATACAAAAACATTTTCTATAATGCTCAAATAAAATAATTTGAAATATATAATCCTGGCTAAGAGGTTTTGTTTGCAACTTTTCAAAAATATGGTTAAATCTACTGATTCATATAGACACGCTTAACCACCAACAAATTAAAACTCATTCGCAATAAAATTCGGAGAATATCTCAAATAATAAATTTATAAAATTCCTATAATTTTTTTATTTGCTTTTGCAAAACGCTTGTCTAGATCAAACATAATTTAAAAGTTTCTAAATTACATTATACAATTATCTTCTTACAAATAAAGTTAAGTAAATAAAAATATATTGTTAAAAATAAAGCTGAAGTTTGATAAGTCAAATATTCGTTAGGTCTGAACATACCTTTAGTCATATCTATGTATTTTGTTAGTTCCTTGCCTTTGTGAATTGTTTTGTTTTTTGTTCAAATTATCGTTTTATAACAAAAAATTATTTGATTTTTGTGTTTTTATGTATTCGAATTAAAACCGGTTACTTTAAAAATGCTAAGCCGAAAACCGGTTTTTATAAAATAGTAACTATATTCGAAACCCCGTTTTTGAAAAAGTCGAATAATCGATCTCTCTAGCGCCTACCCATTTAAATCTACTACTAAAGCGCCCTTGAGACTATAAAATAATAACATCAATCACATAGTTGTGTGCGTGCAGTCGTTCTTTTTCGGCTACACATACGCGTTGTCGGCAATGGTTGATGAAAATCAAAAAGTTTTGATTTTTTTGTTTGATGGCTGATTATTTGATAGTCTCCTGTTGTGATTGACAAAAAAAACTTTATTTGCTTTGTGTTTGTTGTCATGAAAAATACATGTAAATATTTTGTTTTTATCAAAATACAATTGTTGATTGCCGTGTTTATTTGTGCGTCTCCGAAAAAGCCAGAAATAAGCGACGCTAACACATATGCACTGATTGGTAGGCTTATTTGAGAGTCTCCGGGACCCTTAAAGGGTGTATTTTTTTATAGCCGATACAACTTGAAATTGGAAAAAATAAAACAAATAATTTAATTGTTATCAATAAAATTTACTTTTTCGAAAGATCAAGACATGGCATTAACATTTAAAAATTATTTCGGGCATAAGAGCACCGCGCCTGTTCATAACGAAAAGCATTATGGACGTCCACTTTTTCTAGTCGTATGTCACGAACAACTTGAACAGTATTGGCATCGAATGCTTATACTGTCGGTGGTTTATCAGCATAAGCCAGTGACTTCACGTAGCCCCGTAGGTACCAAATTGCATGACTTTAGAGGCCAATTGATACGTTCATTTCTAAAAATAAAGTTATTGCCATGGTGTTGAAACCACATCTCGCCCAAATCAATGCCATTCATATTTTCAAACAAAAAATCCTTAATAATGGTTCGGTAAAAACCCTGCGGGAAATTTGTGTCAATTGTTCCAGCAGACTGGTCCTGGGATTTGTGAAAATAGAACAAGCACAAAAAAAGAACTCATGAGCAGTGAAAGGAGAACTAATCCTTTAATTGGTTTATGAAGAATTGAAAGGTAGAAAAAGTAATGAATTACAGTACAGTATGCACCGGTAATGTAACACATTTTTTGGGACTTTCTAAAAATTTGTTCTTAAGTTTAGTTCTAGGACTTGTTTTGTTGGAATAATGCTACATTATATTAATACAATACTCCATTGTAGTAACTAACACTAAACACGTTCATTGAGAATAGATGTGAGACTTGTCAAGTGTTGGCTGTTAGGTGTCAATTGACCCATTCCAAAGACAACCCCATGTAAAAGTGATAGGTCACATTCATATAAAGTGAACCGGTCCCTACCACCAAAGACCTATCACGGGACTACTTTGGTGTCAGTTCGCTTCCCTCTAGGGAATCTCCATTGACCGTGACGCGAGCTCCGGCTTTCATTTAGAAGAATTAAGGACCAATTACGTCACCAGCGTCTACGCAGAACTCAACGCTGAATTTTTCTGGATGCATAAGAGTCTGTATGTTCGGTTGACGTGTGGTCTCACCCCATATGCGGCAATTTTGTTTACTTACAAACTCTTTGTTTAGATGGACGATTATGTGCGCCAGAAAACTCAAAAAATCGTCTATAATTTGCGCGAATTGATGACTGATTTTCAAAGTAAATTTTAATTAAAATGTCAGAAAGTAAGGGCAGTTTGTTTGCCAGATAACCTTTTCTATTGGGCTAAAACAAAAAACACATTTCATTTGATTTAAAAGTTAATTTTTAAGATTCGACTTATTTGAAGTTCTGTACAAAAATTTGGTTGTTTGCTATATATTTTAACAATTTCATTACTATTAAATCTTATGATATTCAATTTAATAATGTCACTCACATGTTCTTACCATCACCCAATAAAAACATATGAAAAATGGCTTAATGTCCTACAATGTGATTTCATGACCCCATTCAAAAACGACATGTTCAGAATAACATAAAACTGATTTTATTAAGTAACTTGAAATTAAAAAAAAAACCTATTCAAACAATATTTTGTTAAAATCTTTTATTTAGCAAGTCCCCAAAAAACAAACGAACAATCGAGCTTAATAACTACAACGATGACATTCAGTAAATAGAAAATTCATGGAACTCAGCTAAAGGCACGTAAAACTAAATATTCTCGGCAAAAGAACAATAAATAAATTTTTTACACAGAATGAAAACTGTAACATTATGAAAGTGTTTGTGTAATTGTTTTTGTAGTGACTACATTGTAGATATTACAACAAATAATAATAAACAACTATCAAAACTAAACAAAAATGAAAAAATAGAGCACTTTTCAAGTATTAAAAAATATTACGAATTTACCCTGCAAAACTTTTTTTTAAAAGTGTAACAACAACAAAGGAAATTATAACAAAAATAAACAAAAACAATATTGAACCAAATTAAATAAATGAGAAGGCGGTATTTGTTTATGCAAAGTAACCAATTACATGATAATAACTCATATACTCATATATTTAACTCATGCTGGTCAGAAAGGGGGCAATGCCCTGCAGTTCCGTTTATGTAAAAAAAAATTTCGTTATATTTCCCGCTTTCTAAAAGAATAGAAAAAAGGGGTACAATCACGGCTGCCAGATTTGACGATTTTAGGGTAAAAAAAATCCACCAATGGCGATTTGACGATTTTTCAAATGACAAATTTTGAACTAATTAAAAAAAGTTTTAAGTATTTTTTCTTTGTCAACTTCTTGGATACTTTTATTTATTTGGTTAACACTAACTGTTCCGTATACGCAGTTCATAATACAAATATAAATATAATAGTCTACACTTCTGGTAATAAATCCATTTAAAAAAAATATATATGTATATATAGTCAATGGAAGTGAAAAATAGCGATTTTCTTTTTAAAGAGTTTTGAGACAAGAAATAGGTATATGATTTTTGATGATTTTTTTCAAATTAAGCAAACGGAAAATAGCTAAAAGCTTTATAAAAAAAATATCACCATGTCAAAAGGTGCATGTATAATAAAGGGCTGCATGAATAACTTCATTCATAAACATACTGAAATGTTTATTCAATGAAGTTCGTATTCAAATAAAATTCAGACCACTGAATAAACTGTTGTTTTATTAATGTTACTAGCAAACACATTGCGTTTCATATGGCAAACACAAAGACTTTGTTCAATGAAACGACTTTTGTTTCACAGTTTTCACTCTCTCATTTTTTTTTTTTTATATAAATACTCAAAAGCAATGTTGCCACTTAGTAAATTTATGTAATTTTTTCTTTTTTTGTTACCTTTACAACAATATATGTAATTTGTAAAGCATTTTTTAAATTAAATTTAACTTTTTTTGCTAGCAACTTTTCTGAAAAATGTTTTTGAAAACAAAATGTAATATTTTTGAAGTTAAAAAATTTACATTAAAAACAATTAATTACATTGAAAACAATTAATTTACATTGAAAACAAAGTCAAATTTGTATTATTTTTATTATTTTAATATTAATGTACTTCCTTATCTTGTTGCTTTTACTCTTCATGGTTATTTTTGATTTTTGTTTTATTTTACCTAATGGTTTTCATTTCTTTCAACTGGCAATACTGACTTTAAAATAAATCTGTTTTTCCATGAACTTATACGACATTTATTCAGTGGTTGTTTTGTTTCAGAGTTGTTAGTATTCATATTCTCTTGTTTAAGTAAACAAAAAAATTGCATCTTACTCGTCTCTTAAATTTCGTGTGTTTGTTGCTTTCATTTTGTAGTTATTCATTGTACTGAATACAAACGAAGCAGATACAAAATTATGATGACAGTTTCATGAACATCATAATTAAGTTTCATGCAGATGTTTAATGTATAAAATGTTTCGCCAACCCTAAACAAAAGTTATCAAAAAGTGGAATGCCCTGTTCTTAACAGCTGACAAAGTTTGTTCTTAAAAGTGTGGACGCTTAGGTGAAAATTTATATATAACTAACATATCATCCTCATCTGATGACGAGGTTGAAACCAGAAATTGATTTATTGTCATTTATGCACATATAATGGATCCATATTTTATTTGTTTCAATTAAAATGTTTAAAAATACTCAACAATTTTCTTCAGTTTTTTTTTTTTTTTTTTTTTTTAATAAAATATGTAAATAGGAAAATACCGTTGCCATATTGCCGACTTATCGATACCAAGTTTTAAAGATTTTTTAACTTGAAGACTTTTTATTAGGACAATTTTATAACACCGAATCTACTTAGATTTTTTTAAACTGACAAGATACTATTAACAATGTAATGCTTTCTTATGTCTTTCTATAAAATAATAGAAAACAAAACTTTTAGAGGTTACCTTTCTTCGAAACTATTTTTTCCCATATATAAACAGAAGTGACCTGTTTAACAGGGCATTGTTAACACTGTCAATGTGTACAAGGCGTAAAGTGCAATGCCTTATGACATTATTAAGGGTGATTTTTTTAATGCAAAACATGCTTTAAGAGAGCAAAACATTTTTAAGAAACAAGCACCAAATTGCATTTTTAAAATAAGATGTCACCTGTTTTGGTAGAAAAGAAAACACCAATTGTGTTATTTTACGACGACGATTTTTGTGACAATTTAAGTAAGTCTATTTGACGATTTGGACGATTTATTTTGTAAAGTTTGCCAATTTTCGATACATTTTATCTGGCAGCTATGGGTACAATCCACAATAGAAATATGTTGGTAAAATTTTACAAGACTAAAAAAGTCTAAAGGTACGGTCACATATGTCAAATAATTTCCCAATTTTTGTTTGACTGTGTTTTCCTAAAATTTATTTTTAAACAATAAAAATTTTATTTTCTGGTCACACTACGCACATTTATATGCCCATTTTTGTTTGTTCAAACGTATATCAAATAGCATCAAATAAAATATGGGAAAACATGTTTGCGAACACACATATAAAAACATTTGCCTTTAAATAAATATTTGATCAAATTGTCAAAAAATAATAAATAATAAATAAATAAAAATCCATTTTATCAAGTTATTTTTGGGAATACAAAATTTATTATTTATAGGATTTATGTATAACGTGCTAAATTCCCAATTTTTATTTTTGATAAAAACACTGAAATTTATTGTTGAGGGAAAGCTGGTTTCTATGCGCATTTTGCTGGTTGGCCAGCTCGTCAGGAAACCTATCTTATAAAAATAAGACTATAAAGTGAATGAGAATTTAAAACAGGTCTTACTTGTAACAATATCTAAGCTTCAATAAAGCCACAACAATAAATAGTGAATTTATCTTTTCTTACCTACTTTTTATTAATATAATATTAACTTTACAAGTGCAAACCTTGAGTTTAAAAACACCAAAAAAAATTTTTGGTATAAAAATGTAAGGGTACTATACTCGGCCGTGCCGAGAATTAAAATATTCCAGGACGTTTTATATGGGAACTATAATAAATTATGAGCCCGAGTATTAGAATTTATCGCGGTTTTAGTCGTATTGAATTAAATTCCGTGAGTACGCTTTATATGGGACGTACAAATGTATGTTCCTACACATGTATCTTAAATAATGTGTCGATTATCACAAAGTTCAATTATTTTATTTCTAGTAATATTAAACTTTATTGTACCTAATTTTAACAAAACTAATTTTAAGGAAAAAAATTTATATTCGACATATATAACTCAATTAGGAAAAAAAAATTGCCTGGGAGAAGGGATAAAACCATACTGAAGTCTCACCAAGTAGTCTAAGGTGTATCCAGTCAACTTTTGATCTATATTTCCCGTCTCCTTAAATACATAAATAAAAAAAATTTTGAAAAATAATTATTCCGTTCACAGTTTTCAGAACTATTGGGCTTTATCGACTCGAGTACGACTCAGTGACAGAACGACAAAGTACAAACAAACGTAAAAAAGGGAAAGGAGACCAATAAAATCTACAAACATGTTCACACTTTCAGTAGCTTAAACATACAAAAGTACCGATGTCAATTGATACTGCGAGTACAAAATTATTTACAAAGAATTTTAAGCAATTAAATAAAAAACAAAAAAATAAATTAAAAGAAATATGATGACATGAGGGTTTATTAGGGTGGTAATCTATTTTAGTGAAAGGAGGACAGACTGAATATAATTTTACATTTTATGAAAGAAATATTGAAAAAAACATGTTAAAAAATTTAAAAAAAAAAATAATTTTATAATATTTAAGAAATTTTTGAATATATGCACAAGTTTGTATTTTCAAACCATGTTAAGCAAAGGCTGAGACAAGCAAGGGGACATTTGACTTGACAAAAAGACAAAAGAAAGTAAATATACCTAATGTAATTTAGAAAGAAAGAAAAGGATATTTTTAAGCTTTACAATTTATTTGGGTGATTCTGGGAGATGAATGATCTTAAGCTCGTTTCCATAAACAAGTTAAAATCAAGTTTTCGTTACATTAAAATCATACCAGCGTTTATGAAATTTTTGACACGAAATGTTTTTTAAAATTTTTCTAATTATGAAAAAAAAGATGGCAAATTAAATTTTTTTTTTTTTTTTGCCTAACAAAAGAAAAAATATCTAAATCTAACCAATACTTACTCAAATAGATGATAATATAAACCTATATGCTATTATGACTAGGGATAGAACGGATACCGATGCCGATATATCGTCAATACTTCGGATTTTCCGCTGTATTTGTATCGGCGATATTTTGCTGTCGATACTACGATACTTTTTGTATTTTTTTAAAGTTTTTTTGTACAAACAATTTAATTTTCAATGATTATTTTTGCATAGCAACTAAGAGAAGTAACACATTAAAAAGTTGAGCATAAAATCAAAACAGAATAATGAAATTATTTCGTATAGTAAATGAATGAACGGAGATGGATAATAGTTCAGTGTCCCAAAATTTAGCTGACTTAGCATTAACTTTAAATAAAAGATTTATATGTCATAGTATTAATAAAAACATTGCGTACACAGAAAAAATGATCAGTACTTTTTTTATCAATTAAAAAAAAAGTATTACAATTTAATTAATGTGATAATTGAATCAATTATTTTTTTAGTTGAAAAAAGAAATTAAACTATAATTTTGATTTAATTAAAATTTTGCTTTTTTTAAACAAATTTTTAATTAAAATATTAATTAAATAACAATAAATCTGAATTGATTTTTTCGTTCAAAATAAAATAATTTAAACTTGTAGAGTTGTTGTTGGGAATTGTCAAAACCTGAGCTATATTTAATCAAATCAATTAACACATTGTTTGAAACGGCAAAGTTTTTTGATCATTTATGTAATTAAAATTCAAAATATCATTTTTGAAAATTAAAAATCACAATTTTCAATTTTAAAACTTTTACTAATCAATATAATTATTTTGGTAAAAGGTGCAAAATCAACAAATTGTTTGCTTGATTTTATGAATTTGGTGTTTAGACAATTTTTAATATTTTCTGTGTATTTAAAATAATCGGACATAATGCATTTATTTAATTCCTTTTTACATTTCTTACTATTATAAACAATAGCCAATACATATATTCTATTAATTTGGGCTAACTTCATTTGGGCTAAGAAAGAATACACTAAAATTTTAAGGGTGTCGTTAGTTCTACAGTTATTCAATTAATAAGAAAAAATTTTTATAAAAATATAGTTAAATGACTTTCTTAATGGAAAAGTTAATTTGTAATATTTTTCTGTACGGATTTGCACCTGAAATTATTCATCAAAATATTACGAAGCCCGTATGTAACACATCTCGTATCATAAATGATACAACGAAATGTAAGAAAATTCCCGTTATGGAATTTTCATAGCATGAAAGAGCATTTCATTACTGTTATAATGAACAGTTTAGTATCAGTAATGAAAATTTTCATTGAATTAACGAATAGGGGCCACTGAAATGGATTAATTCCATCAACGAAGCTATTTTCTTTCAGAGTACATGATAAAAATGCTTGCTGACAAGCTCGTGTACGTGTGGTTGATGTTCTAAGGAACACAACTGGGACGAACGACGAATTTTTGGCCGCGAATATTCGTCGCCAAAAATAAAACCTATTGGTGTTTACGAAAATACACACAATAAAAGCGTCCGGCGAAATAGATTTATTTCTATTTCATACGCCGGAACGACGAACAAATCAGTACTAGGTGACCATATTTGGTTTTAGTTTAGAGGTATTTTAGTAAATAAAGTTACTTTTTACTTTAAAAATTGTTTTTTTTTATTCTTTAACATTTAAAATAAATACACAAAGTATTTTGCTATAAAAATAGTTTTTATTTGTGTTTTTGATTATGTTTTAATTTTTAAGCATTATTTTTTTTAATATGGTCACACTATTTCTCTCTCTTTGCATAAACAGCAATCAACTTTCTCAATTATAAAAGCTGCTTGTTATTCGTCGTTATTGTGCTTCATACGACGAATTTACTCAGCGAATTTTTACTGAAAATTGTCGTGTTGGGCGAAATTCGTCGTTCGTCCCAGTTGTGTTCCTAGCATAAATTGGTTTGGTTTTCCATCCAGCATCGTCGGTGTCACACATACTAACAAATATTTTACTCCTACTACAACAGTGAAGGAAAATTGAAAATTTGAGATGGTACTGACGACTAAGCAAAAGAGTACTTTATTAATCATTTTGGTACTTTTTATATAACCTATTTTTTTTTAAATATATATACAATAAATTTCAGTATTTTTTTATCAATTATTTAAAAAGGGAATTAAGCACAACAAACAAAATCTTTTAATATAAAAAAAAACAAATAAAGGAATAAAATATGTATTAATTTTAATATTAAGATTATAAAATTTTGCTTAACAAAGTTAAAATTAATTCATTATTAATTCCCGAACAAAAATGTTATTACATATTTTCTAGTGGTGTTCAAAACATGTTTGCTAACTATTGGTGCGACAAAATAGGAAATTCATACTAGTATGTTATACCGTCCTTGAAACCATGTAGTTAAAACGCATTTAAAATGACATTGATGCTTGAAAAATATCAATATTTTTGCAACAGAAAAAAAAACATGAACGATAAAGAACACTAAAGTGATTGTGTACCATGTATCTTATTGGTGGGAAATGTTTAAAAAAAAAAGCAACGCTGGATTTCTTAACAAAGAAGCAAAACAAGAAAGGAGTACTAAAACTGACGTGGGAGTACTGTGGTATTTATGAAAAGAAAAAGTACTGAAAATAGTACCATAGTACTGAATTTTCCATCACTGTACTACAAACATGCTTGTTTAGCAGATCTAAAAGTAACTTAAAACAGTTTTCAACTTAGATAAAACTATTTTTAAGCAAAATTGAGGGACTATATAAATTAAACTTTTTTTCAGTACCATCGTTTATCTTGATACCTTATTGTGCGTTAAAATGTCATTTTATTTTTCTAGTAACGGGAAATCAACATTTAACAAAAGCTCTTAATAAATCAAAACGACCTTAATTTGCTTAATTCAGTGAAAACATTCTAGTCTTACCCTAATAAAAGCCGCAGGGGGAATTGGGTTAAAAAAATATCAAACGCAAATTGTTGGGGAACGGTTAAACACACAGACGTGTGTTTGAAATGACCCTTATATGCCGGTATGGTTATTTAACAAATTGGCAGTTTATTAAATTTAATAGGCCAGCACCCTGGAAAAAAAATCAACAAAAATGACGATAAACACAAGAATACCAAAATTTTTTTACGACTTCATTTAATATAGTTGTTGGTATACATACTAAAAAAAAAATAAAATTTACAACAATAAAATAATAAAAAAAAAAACAAAAATTTAATTTCGTGTGAACAAATTTTTTAAGCAAATAATAATTTACTAATATTTTGGTAACATGAAAAGCAATTTGTTGCTCAGTTTTGTTTTTGTAGGATTTCAATTGGAAGAAAATAGTGAATGTGTTAGTGAATGTTTTTTAACCAATTTGTCTGTTCTTTTAAGCAGAAATTTGTTTTTAAAATAATTTTTAAATTCATCCTTTTCGATTTACGTTTTTTGTTTGTCTTATTCTGTCTAAATTGCTCTCTTGCGTGTTTGAGTAAAAAATGTTGGGATTTATTTTTGCATTTGCACGGTATCCTTTAGACTTACAAAGTCTGCGTGAATGTAATGAGAAGGTTAAAGCATTTGTGGCCTGAAATGTTCACAAAAAACAGTGATTGCCAGCGAAAATGTGAAAAAGTTTTCTTTTAAGTTAAGAAATAAGTAAGTACGGCCAAGCCCGACAATACGATACCCTAAGCCACAGTATATAAGACCAAATATTTGCAAGGGTACCATATTTGGGACCCATGGGCAATCATGGACTTAGCAGAACAAAATTATGCAATTGAGTTTAAGATTCATACAAAAGTTCTTTGTGCCGAATATTATTTAGATATCTTCGTCTTTATGAAATTTGTTTGCCTTTATGTTTATGGAGAATAATGGCATGTTCTCTTCCCCTCTCACTAATAAACTCAGACTTTCTGAAAGAAAACTTTAATAGTGTGAACCCAGACTAAGTGATTTTAGGAAGGGGGTTCTTATACGTAACCTATGGTTAATGGAAAAAATTAAAAATTGTCTCTAATCACCAAATTCACAGAATCAAGCAAACAATTTGTTGATTTAGCTCCTATTTCCAAAATGATTATATTGATTACTAAAAATTTTAAAAATTGAAAGTTATGAACTTCTTTTCAATAAGTGCTATTTTTAATTTTCATTAAAAAATTTATCAAAAAACTTTGCCATTTCAAACAATGTGTTAATTGATTTAATTAAATATTGCTCAGGTTTTGACATATCCCAACAACAACTCTAATTTAAGTTTAAATTACTTAATCAATTAAGACTTTTTGTTATGTTTAATATTTTATTTAAAAAGTTATTTCAAAATAACTAGAATGTAAATTAAGTCAAAATTTAATTTGTACATTTGTTTTCAACTAAAAAAATATTTTATTCAATTACCACATTAATTAAATTGAAATACTTTTAAAACGAATTTTTTAATTGATAAAAAAAAACTACTGAAAATGTTTTCTGTGCAAGGAAGTAATGGCATTAAAAGCTATTTTCGGGAGTAGTATTTGCATCGGAGCCATGGTCAAACATGGATTGCAATAAAATTTGGTAAGATGATTTTAATGGCAATAAAATAAGTTAGGACCAAATTTAATTGAAATACCGACATAATAAGATGGTTTATGGGCACAAAGACCGTATTCGGGAAAGAAGCTTGTATGGGGACTATGTGAAATTATGGACGGTTTCGCCCGATTTTAAATAGGCTTGGTCCATTCTTTGTACCAAATTTCATCAAATCATCCATTAAAATTGCGACCTGTACTTTGCGCACAAGTTTTCCATGGCCAGCCAGTCATCCGGACGGACATCGTTAGATCGACTCAGATAGTCGATAGATAGATAGATTCTGAGTCGATCGGTATACTAAAAGGTGGGTCTGGGTCTAATATTTCGAGGTGTTGCAATCGTCAGCACAATTGTACATAATGCCCTCTCCACTATTGTGGTGCGGGTATACAAAAAAGAGCTAAAAGACAGAGGGTTGCAACTAAAATTGGTATCAGATTAAATTCGGGCTAAACTAAATTTTTTGTTTCGCCGAGCGGTGATTATAATTACCTAATTAATAATTTTTTTTTTTTTTTTTTTTTTTTACTTAAAATCTTATTTCGTTATTAGATTGTCAGTTTACTTGGTGCGCCGAAAAATAAGATTATAACGTGATCTGATTATATTCAAGTCCAACATTTTATCTTTAGTTTCTTTAGCAAGTCCACGAAAAAGTTTGACTTATTTCGTCTCAATTGTTTTCTTTTATTGTGCCTTTGGGTAATATATTGAGGGATTTATTTTTGCACGGTATTCTCTAGGTGAAAATTTTAATGGCCTATAATGAGCTTGCAAAAAGTGTTTTCCTTCAGTGGAGGCGTAAAAGATTTAAAAGGAATACGATTGGAGTTTAAATTGGTTTCACATTACCTACAGGCCAATATAATCATTAAGATCTGTGCCCATGTTCTGTAACTCCTGCGTCGAGAAACTTTTCGATTGAATTGTATGAAATGAAACAATGTGAGAGAATAATAGCTTCCACAAGTAGTGGTACCAATTCAGTTATTCGAACTGATCGAGTCGATCATAAAACTGTACGCCAAGAAAAACGTTTGTGATGTCGGCAATGTAGAAATTTGGCGTAGCAGTTCAGCCGAAGTGCTTTGGACCATATAATAATTGAATTAAATATAAATTTTATATGTATGTATATCTTTTTAACTATTTTTCTGAAGACGTGAATAAAGTATATATTAATTTAAAATTTATACAAATGCGTTTAATTTCTATATCGTTAAGGCCCATCGTTGCGTTTTCGCAACGGGGCTTATCTGGGCTCCCAAAGATCCGATTTACCTAAAAAATTTTTTTTTTCATATTTAGGTATAAAGAAACAAATTTTAAATGTTAAATCATTATAGCTCAATTGGATCATGTCTCGGGCCTTAATGGGTTAAGAGAAAATTTGACTTATTTAAACTTATGAATTTATTATATTTACTGGTTCATGACTACAACCAAATTCAGACTACACGGAAAAAACTTGTTTATCAATTAAAAAAATTCTTTAAAAAGTATTCAAATTTAATTAATGTGATAATTGGACAATTATTTTTTTAGTTGAAAGAAAATTAAAAATATATTTTTTATTTATTTATTATTAAAGTTGTTTCGAAATAAATTTTTAATTCAAATATTAATTATATATCAAAAAATATTAAGTTATTTTTCCGTTAAAAATAAAATTATTTAAACTTGTAGAATTGTTGTTGGGAATTTTCAATATTTAATTAAATAAATTAACACATTGTTTGAAATGGCAAAGGTTTTTGAACCTTTTTTTTTGTTAAAATAAAAAATATCCTTTATTAAAAAAAAAATATTTAAAATTTTATAATTTTAAGTAATCAATATAATCATTTTGGTAATAGGTGCAAAATCAACAACTTGTTTGCTTGATATTATTAATTTGATATAAATTTGGTGATTAGAGACAATTTTTAATTTTTTCTGTGTAGATAATTGACGATTTTAGTTCGTCCCCTCCACTGTGCAGCAGCCAGACAAACAAGGAAACTTACTTAATATATTCGTAAGACCCCAACACATTTAAGGACTCTACACTTTTGAAGATTTTTTTTTAAATTTATTTTTTTTTTTTGTAGCTTCAGACACCGTCAATCAATAAATCAATCGCATAGAGAAAATACAAAATTCTATCTCGTATCCACACTTAAACACACTAGAAGGTTTTAAAATGTTGCGTGTTTATTTTAGGGGGTAATTTATTGTAGCAATTAGGTATTTGAAGAAAATCCTTTTGAGGCCATTATTTTTATAATTTCAAAATTTAAATGCTACTGTCAAAAGATAACAGACCTTAAATCATGTTTATAACCTTAAAACTTGTATTTTATATACAGCAATAAAACCATAAACAATGGAAATGGGTGGTACAATAACAAGAACCTTGAAATTTAAATCACATTGATATGGAGAGAAAAGTAATAAAGCAACAGGCCAATAAAACACGAAAATTTGAACAATTTTGTATATTTTCGTTTGAAATAATGAAAATTTTTCTTAAAATTTAGTTTAAGCTTTATTTAAGTTAAATTATTTGGGCTTAGAAAAACAAAGACATTTAACATTCAACGAATTTCACTTACAAGCCATAATTTTTAAATTTTTTTTTTTTTTTTTTTTTTTTGTTTTTTTTTTTTTTTGTTAAATTATTGTAATTATGTCAAAATATTCGTAACTTGTTTTACTATTTAACAAATACCTGGTTTAAGGAAGTCAACTTGTATCCACCCAGAAACAATAAAAAAAAAGTATTTTCTCTCATTTTAATGATTGTGGGGAATATATAAAATATTTCAGTAAATTAAAATTTTCACAGTCCACATGTTTGTAAAAGAAACCTCTCTCAAAAATCTAACAAACAACTTTGAAATTTGTCTGTTGTGGTCTTTTCAAGTTAATGGTCACTTCGTTGTTTTTTTTACAACAAAAAACTCAAAAGATGTTTGTCATCAAGTTTCCGTGAGTTTTTTTTAACAAACTTTTATTTTGTCGTCTTTGTAATTTTTTATTTATTAATATTTTTTATTTTTTTTTTTTTTTTTTTTTTTTTTTTTTGAGTAAAAAAGCAACTTTGTTTTATTATATTTCAACTTTATACAAAAAATTGTTTGTAAATTTTGTTTTTAAAGTGAATACATAAGTTTTTAGTACCGTAACTTTTATATTTGCAGTAAAAGTTAATAATTCTACTTCCCAACTTGTTGGGAGTTTAAATTAAAATCTATGAATGTGTTATTTTGTGTGCTGTTAAGACCACAACTCTATAAAACAAGTTCTTTAGATTTTCATGTGAAAATCTTCACAAGACTAAAGTTCGTCCATGTCTTACAAGAAACCGCAAAAACACAGTAGAAACAAACAGAAAAAAATTTAGTAAAATATAAGGCAACCTTTTCTGAAGAAAATATCTCTGTATAAGAGCAACATTTACTACAGAAATTTAGACCATGTAAAGCAAAATTATTAAAGATACACCTGCTTAAGTAAATTGTTATATATTAGAGCAACATTTCCTTGATAATTTCTCTGTATTAGAGCTGCATTTTTTTAAGTAAGTTTCTTTGTATAAGATCATCTAAAAAAACTTCCTATTCAAGAATTGCAGTTTCCATAGAAAAGTTATTGGTATAAGAGCAACACTTTTTATAGAAAATTCAGTATTGAGAATCACAATTTTCCATTGAAAATTTCTTTGTCTAACAGCAACATTTCCTATAGAAAATCTCTGTTTATAGAAGAAAAATTTTCTATAGAAAATTTCTATGACAAAGACAACAAATTTCTATCAGAAAATTTCTCTGTATAAGAGTCAAATTTTTACACAAAATTTCTTTGTATAAGAGCAACATTTTCAAAGTAAATTTACAAATATGATAAATTTCTAAGCAGCATTTTCTGTAGAAAATTTCTTGGTTAAGGAGCAACATTTCCTATACAAAATTTTTCTATATAAAGAAATTTGTTAGTCTTTCCCAGATAAATTTCTCTACGTAATTTTATTTTTGGCAGAGCAATATTCCGTATAAAATGTGACTCTTTCGCCGAGAAATTTTCTGTTAAAAAGGTTTCCCACCCTTTCTCAGATATAATTTATAAGATAATGATAACCATTCTCAGGGTAGTTTTCTTTAAAAAAAAAGGTTACCCTTTGGCCGGTAAATTTTTTAAAGAAAATGTTAACCTTTCGCAAAATTTTCTGTTGAAAATAAAAAAAACTGTTGAGAATAAAAAAAACTAATGGTAAGATGCCTAAAAGGGACTTTAATTCCAAATCATTCGCTAGTAACAGCAGCTCCCAAGTCATGATGAAATATACATATTAGCATCATGTCCCCAACAATGAATAATACATAAAATTAACGTTTGTCCAAGATGTTCATGAAATATGCCGCATTTTATTCATACTCGTGGCTTTTAGATTAATGATTAAAATCTCAAATTTTTGTCCTTATAACTTTTGTATGAGTTTTTGAAAAGAAAAATAGTACTAATTTTGCAAAAAATATTTTGCCACTAATTTCTGAAAAACAGTGGAAAATATAAAAAAAAAAATTATGTGGATGACTCCACAGAAAAAAGTGTTTTATTAATTAAAAAAATGGTTTAAAAAGTATTTAAATTTAATTGATGTGATAATTAAATCAATTATTTTTTTAGTTGAAAGAAAATTGAAAATTTAATTTTGATTTAATTAACATTTTAGTTGTTTTGAAATAAATTTTCAATTAAAATTTTAATTAAATAACAAAAAATCTTAATTGATTTTTTTCGTTTAAAATAAAATAATTTAAACATGTAGAATTATTGTTGGGAATTGTCAATATTTATTTAAATAAATTAACACATTGTTTAAAAAAGCATTAATATTAAAAATATCATTTATTGAAAATATTTTTTCAAGATTTTAAAATTTTTAGTAATCAATAAATTGATTTTGGTAATAAGTGCAAAATCAAAAACTTGTTTGCTTGATATTATGAATTTGAAATAAATTTGGTGATTGGAAAAATTTAGTAATTTTTTCTGTGTCAAAGGCTTTTAAAAAACTAGACCTGATAGAACCAATCCTTGAACAGATTTGGATCCAGCAAGCTAAGATCAATTAAAAGTTTTTGCTTACATCTGATATAATCTTTTATCGATTTTTTTTAACCATTTAAAAATGTTATTGGAAATTTTAAATAAATTACGCAAAACACTTGCATAAACATTATTTTGTGAACTTCTTCCTATTTTAAAACATGTGCCGCCTTTTTTTCTTAAATCTCAAATTTTTGTAAAAATCCCCTTTTCTTGGTACTTTTTTATAATATCCAACGGTAACGCTGATTGCATTAGAGTAACATTGTGTGCAGAAACTTTTCTCTGCATACGGGTATAAGAGCACTATTATCTACAGAAATATTTTCTGTGTAAGTCAACAGTTTCTATAGTAGTTTTTTCTGTAGAAAAGTAACATTTTTTCTACAGAAAATTTCAATGTACAAGAGCAACATTGTATATACAAAATGTTTCTATATAAAGAAATTTGTAAATAAAAATTTTTTTGTAAATTTTTTCAGTAAGATTTACCTTTTTTTATAAAAAATGTAACTCTTAAGCCTGGTACTCTGTTCAGTATTTCGTATGAAGTGTTGTCAACTCCAATATAAAAAAAAATGTATGTGAAATACAAACGAAAAAACGTTGACAGAGTTGTACTCTATTTATATTACGACAAATATCCAAAATATTTTTAGCAAAATTTTTATTTTCCGTGCGAAATAAGTGCTGCTCATGTTATTTCGTACGGAATTTTAAGCACAGCTTATCATTTTTTGTAATTTTTTATTTTGTATTTGTCAAGTGATTTTTATAACAAACGTTTCACAAAGAATAATGTAGAAAAGTGCTAAAACTAATAAAAAAATTAATTTTTTTTTGTTTTTTGATTTGGGAAATTATAAAAATAATATTGTTTTACTTTTTTTAAAGACAATTAAAAAAAAAAAGATTTTTGTTTACCTTCGAAAAACAATGTTGTATACTTGATACTAACAACAACGTTAAGTTTTGAAAAATCGCGAGATAGATAATATTGTTACATGTCAAAATTTTTCGTGTGAAATAATAAATGTTGCTCAACATTTTATACAGAAAATTTTTTATCTTTTAAAGTTTACAAAAAAATATATTAGCTCATTTAACATTTTCTATAGTAACTTTAACTGCGACAGGTAATTGAGCTAAGTTTTCTATAGAAACGTTAACTTTTATAGTTTACCATTTTCTAGAGAAAACTGCTTTGTTAAGGAATAAAATAAATTTTGAAAAACTTTTATAATGGAAAGAGTAGTATTTTCTAAAGAAAAATTCTCCTCGAGTATTAAAAATTGTTACAAAAGTTACTAAGTTAACAATTGTTTAGCCAGTATTGTCCCAAAAAACGATTTTGATCTGGGGGTTGGGGGTGTAATTGAATTTCTAAAAATGGCTAAATTGTCTACTTAGGTAATCCCATAACCTTTACTAGGCCTTTCAAAAGTATCTTTCATTTTTTCGCTGTTGTCACATAATGTAATTTATATGTTTTGTTAAAATGGTTTTTTTAAAGTATTTTTTTTTTATAAAAATGTACTGTTTTGCTATAATTGTTTCCTTTAATATGTTTTATATGGAACATATCATTTTAAAAGCGTAACATTTTGTATTGAGACAGAGAAAACAAAATTAGAGTAAACTTTAGTTACTCTTAGCACCTCTTAAATAAAACCTGTCACAAATGCAAACCATTTCAATAGAAATTTGCTCTTTTTCTTTTGTACCTTAATATGCCAAGGAATAAGGCTCAATATAAAACAGATTGCAGGGATTTTTCTTTTATATATTTGAAATATTATTCCTTTTTTGAACGTGTGTGTTGATTAAATAAATCATCTATAAAAGTCTTATCTCGGCTGACATCTGTGATTTATTTATTCTCTTTCCTATTTATTCTATAACATACCCAAGCAAATGTTTTTTTTACAATTTGAAAAAGGAAATAAGGAAGTTGAATTTATTTAATTCCATTCATCTTCTTCGATGACATTTAAATACACAAACACTTCCATAAAGATCTAAATTTTTTTTTTTTTTTGTGGTGGCAGAGAACGTTTTTATCAAATAGAAAAAAGAATTTGTCTATTTTTTCTATCATTGTTAGTCGAACACCTCTCCTAAGGAGAGAAATTGTCTATCAATCAATAAAAAAAATGCTTAAAGCCAAATCGGTAATGCAAACAACAAATTTAAAAAGAAAATTAAAAAAGAAAATAAAAAAATTAAAATAAAATAAAAAAAAACTAAATGAAAACTATTTATCAAAATGTCCCAAACGTGACCTTGACAATACAGATGTATTTTTTTCATTTCAGATCTTTTTTAGATTCAATGCAATATTTTCATTTTTTGCATTTTAAATGCGGTAAAGAAAAATAAACGAGCTTCTTTTTAGATAAAGATAAAAAATGCACAACTAAAACTACCGCAGACGACAAAAAATTACAACAACTCAAGCAAAAATCTAAAAGTATTTATACAAACGTACTTTTTTTTAAAGAAAATGCTTCACATGGAAAATATATATTCATTGTGTCTCCTTTTAAGAAAATGTTTCTACCGAAATTGAGTCCTTAAAAAAATTTTTATCGAAAGTTTTTTCAGGTTGTGTAGCATAGGAAAGGGTTATGATAACATTTGATCACACATGCACACGGAGCCGATGAGGTACATTGTGAATACCTCTACAGCAACGCAATTAAGGAAGAAGAGAGGAAGAATTTATCTTACCAAATGGGAAATTATAGTTAAAAAGCAGCGAAAGAGGTGAGCTCATTATCCCTCACCTCTTACAAATTGTTTGTCTTCTGCACAGGATAACACCGATGATATCTTGAAGATTGCACGCTGAGACATCTCTTAGGTCATCGTAAAAATAGCCTTGAAAACCATAAGTATTGGGCAATGGCAGAAAATATGCTCAATGGTCTCATGTTCATTCACTCCTTCGCACAATCTGCAGAATTCTGGGATGCCCCTATTAATTTTGTTCAACATATACCTGATGAATTAATTTTTATTTATAATTGACTAGCTTAACCCGGTGTGCTTCACTACCCCAATCGTTATAAAATGAAAGAAAAAGTATTTATATATAAACAAATTTTAAATTTTATATATAAACAGATTTTAAATTTTAAGTTGATTAGGCGTGCCACCGCCCCTTTGTCCAACCACAACTTTACATAGCCTAGGGCTCATTAATTCATAACAACAGCCTACTGTGAGAATTTGATGATGATCGGTTCAGTAGTTAATTGGATATAATCGACATAAAGGGGCGTTGCCCCTCCCACTTTTTCATGCAACGTATTTCTATTCATAACAATACCATATATACCAAATATCATCATCCTACGCCAAATAGTGGCTAAGATATGAGGAATTTTACGTTTTGAGTTGTATGGGCGTGGCACCGCCCCTTTTTCCAACAACATTTTTATATAGCTTAAAGTTCAGTAACTCAAGGCAGTCGCCTACTGTGGAAATTTGATGACGATCGGTTCAGTAGTTTATTAGATATGGTGGTTTTTACTTTTTCTATAAAGGGGCGCGGCTCCACCCTCTTTTTTCATGGAGCTTATTTCTAATTATACTAACACCAAATACTGAATATTATCATCCTATGCCAAAAAATGCCTAAGATATAACGATTTAAAATTTTCGGTTGTATGGGCGTGGCATCGCCCCTTTGTCCAATCTCAACTTTATATAGCCTAATGTCTCTTCCATGGTCACAGTTATATTCTGAGAAAATTCAAGATGATCGGTCAGGTGATTTGGCCTCCTATAAGGCACAAATATATATAGAAACATACATTCACTTTTATATAATATATATTATATGGCTGTGGGAAAAATCGCCCAAAGAAAAATGGCCCAAAAAAAGAAATGAAAAATCGCCCAAATGAAGAATCGCCCAACAGAACATGAAAAATGACCCAAAAAGTTATATATGAAATTTTGCCCAAAAGAAACGAAAAAGGGCCCAAAAAAAATGAAAAATGACCCAAAAAGAAAAAACGAATTTTTTCCCGGTGGCATGTTATAACGTCCAGTGTCATAGTGTCCATGGACGTTATGACACTCCAAAAAGTGTCATAGTGTCCATGGACACTGCGCTAACTAAAGCTTCTCTGCACAGCCGGCCTTCGGCCGGGCGCAAGGATTTTCTCCTCTATGGTATAACAAACACCGGCTTCGCTAACTAAAGCTTCTCTGCATAGTCGGCTTTCATTTGGAAACAAGGCAGATTTTAGAAGCTTTACTTAGCGAAGCCGGTGTTTGTTATACCATAGAGGAGAAAATCCTTGCGCCCGGCCAAAGGCCGGCTGTGCAGAGAAGCTTTAGTTAGCGAAGCCGGTATTTGTTATACCATAGAGGAGAAAATCCTTGCGTCCGGCCGAAGGCCGTCTGTGCAGAGAAGCTTTAGTAAGCGAAGCCGGTGTTTGTTATACCATAGAGGAGAAAATCAAAAAAAATGGGCCATTTTTCATACAACATTTTTAAAAAACGAAAAATCACCCAACAATAACGAAAAATAGCCCAAAAATTTTAGGTCACTTTTCATATGAATTTAGGCCCAATTTTACATGGAATTTTTTTGGGCGATTTTTCATTTCTTTTTTTGGGCCATTTTTCTTTGGGCGATTTTTCCCACAGCCATATTATATAGATATTCACAGACTACTCCAACTTTTACCCAGAAGTAAGCTGGCGTTGGCTGTGTCTACTTCAGGCCACAATGCCCAAAGTATCTGCACTCATAGAAAATGCATATTCATATTGATGATGCCCTAACATCAGAATTTTGACATCAATGTTATTACAAATGGCATCAATTAGGCAAAAAGTGACATCAATCCAATGACGAACGACATCCTAAAATTTTGTCATATTTCATACGTCATCTATGCTATGATTACAGTGAAATCAATTCGATGTTAAGTTTTGTGCACTATTAACATTATTTTCATGTTTAAAAAGTAAAATAAGAAACAAAAATTCCCATATTCTATTTTTTTAAATTATTTAGTTAAATACATCAAATTTTTAAAGTAAAAGGATTACGAAAAACATATCGGGCGTATGCTGTTGGTGTCTTATAATTGAGAGTTCTTCTGTAAATAGGGTGGAATACAACAAAAGTAAAACAAACATGTGTAGTGGGTAAGTAAGAAAATAATAATATTTTCTCACTTTGACTTAAGTCAATTCAAATAATTCAATTTAAAGGCCTGTTCTGAAAATCACTTTTATTCAAATCACGTGATTTCAAATCACATGTGCCTGTAAAAAACGCACGTGTGATATTTTTGTGTTCCGTTTTTCGTGTGTTTCGGTGTGATTTTCAATTGACGAAGGCCCACCGAGAAACAAAAACGAAATGATTTTCAGAACAATTTCAAATCACATGATTTTCGGAACAGGCCCGTTAGCGACAGTTTGTCATTAAATTGAGCCCAATGAGTCCTTTCTACGGTGTTACTGAGTCATCGTACTGATGACATGTTCTATTAAATTGACTCCGATTCTTCATTTCTGTGATGCCGATGTGTCATCCCATTGATGACATACGAGTAATTTCAATTTTTGACCCTGATGACAATTAAGTAAAATGATGTTTAGGCTGACATCACAATGATGAAAAGTGCCATGGAGCCAAAGACGAAGACACTTGTCATACAGGGGTGTTCTGTAAATTGAAAACGCACAACGCAAGAATTTTAAAGTTCTTTTTAATACACTCCTAATCCAATTTTTTATAATTTTCTTATAGAATTCTGTTTAGTAGAGAAATATTTGTATTGTATTATATTTGTATTTCTTTTACTACAAAAGTCTTATTAAAAAAAGAATTGAGCGTCTTTCGCTGTTGATTTCCAGAACACTTCTAATAGTAGTGGGGTCTAATAACCCCATACGATATCGAGCAAAATTTATCGAAATTTTTTATTTTGGTATCATGGCACTCGATATCGAATGAATTCTATCGTAATTTGAGATGATAGCATTCGATATCGAGTAACCAAAGACATTACATTTCTCGAGTTTTCATTCGATATGTCAGTGTCTATCGCATGCAGAAAAATACGATAGTTTACTCGATATCGAATGCGGTGATTAGACCCCTGATGTCAAAATACATCAGCGTTATGACACCTTTTCTATCAGTGTGACAGTCAGTACAAGTACTTTAGGCCCTATTTGTCCTTTCCAATTTAAACTATCTAATGGCCCTATTATTAAGGCTTAAATGGGATTTATTAAGAATTATCTGGCTGCCAAACCTACCGCTGAGCCTTGCCGTACAAGTTCCTCAACAATTGAATTGCTCTTTACATCGCAATTTCCCGAGTTTTATTTGACAAACTAGTGACGTCGATTTGGCAATGTGAACCTTTATAGTTTTAAGTGCTGCCTGATTATAAACCTAAAAAGTTACATCGATACCCCTCCAAAGTGTGACTTTATATTTTAGGTGTTCAAAAGTTAAAAAAAAAACAGTTCCCCGATCTTGTTAATTTTTTGTTATGTGATAGACAGGAGAACAAGTGTGCAATAATATTCTGATAAGAAAGAAAGAAATGGTAATGAATTCAAATATTCAGTGTTAAGAGAACTACAGTTTTTCTCGTTTTCTATCGGTTTTTCGCAATTTACTCCGAATTTCGCCATTTTTCTCAATGTAGTGGCCAAACAAAATTGAATTTCGATGTCTGCTCCGAAACGGGAGTTATTAATATTGGCCGCCTTAAATTGCAAAGCCACATTGTGTCTTATCAATGTTATCAAACAATAATTCTGTCGCATTAAGAACCACCAACATTTCCGCCTGAAATATTGTTCCTTTAAAGAGAATTTAAAAAAAAAACTTTTCTTTTACAGAGAAATTTTCTATAGAAAATCTTGCTCTTTTACACAAAAATTTTCGATGGAAAATCTTGCTCTTTCAAAGAAAATTTTTCTGAAGAATATTTTGCTCTTTTACAAAACAATTATCTAAAAAAAATCATGTTTTTCACAAAACATATTTTTATAGAAAGTTTTGCTCTTTCACAGAACAATTTTATAAAGTAAACATTGCTCTTTCTCAGAACAATTTTCTTTACAAAATCTTGCGCTTTGACAGATTTTCTACAGAAATTATTGCTCTTTCACAGAGAAGTTTTCTTCAAAAAAATCTTGCTCTTTCGCAGTGGCATTATCTGTATGGACTGTTTTACATCTCTGAATGAGTTAGGGAAACACAATGACTTGAAGTTGTGTTGGGTACCCGGCCATGAGGGCCATGAGGGCAACGAAAGGGCTGACTGCTTTTCAAATAGAGGCGCTCGCCATCCATTCATAGGCTCTGGGCCTTCAATTCCTTCACACATGGACGTCCACTTCTGGGTAAAGACAGTACCGGAGATTTGTGACACTGTCCCGTGGCAGGACAGGTAAGCTACTTCTGCTTGAGAAGGCGGTACTTAGACTGCTTGTTGGCCTATTTACGGGGCACTGTAGTTTTAGATACAACCAGTTTGCAATGGGTAATGCATTTACCAAGATATGCAGATTTTGTGAGGTGGATGATGAAACGTCAGATCATCTGCTCTGCTGCTGTCCCGCCTTGGGGACTTCCAGGCAGATATTTTTAGGGGGAAAAATTGTGAGCCTAACTGATGTTTATAATCTTTTACCAGGCAGAGTAATAGGCTTTATAAGTACCCTAAGCCTGACGTGGTGAGATTTATGGGCTGCACAAAAAATCCTCTGTCGTGGAGCTTATGGCCTCCTCTCATACATACATACAGCTGTAGGATACTTTGCTCTTTGCTAAAGCAAATTTTTATAGAAACGATTAAATTTTTTTTCTTTCTTAAGAATTTTGCCATAAAGAAGATCGAAGAAATTTCTGTTAGAATTGTATCTTTCCCTATTATTTCGTCCAAAACTGTTTAGACTTAATTTAGATTGCAGTTACTTTTTTTTTTTTTTTTTTGTTTTTTGTTCTCTTCTCTTTTTGCTCATTAACAAAAGTATTTCAAGAGTTTCTTTTATCATTCTTAATAAAGGGTTTTCAATGTTGATTTGTTTTACAGATAGTATATTTTTATTTCTTTTTGTTATTTAAATAAAATGTTCTGTTAAGTGTAGTCGAGTGTTGGTACTTTATTTTATTTCGTTTATGTTTTTTTATATAATTTGAAATTGCTGTGACAATTGGCAGAGATATTTATTTATTTAGCTATTTACAACTATAACGAATGAATAAAGGGGGGAAAAATAAATAACAACCTAATTAATTTGCAACATCAAACTACTAGTTAGAACAGAATTGCTGTTTCCTACCAGAGTGCAAACTACATAGTATGAGAGGAAGGAGCATTTGAAATGCAGTTATCATCGTCATCGGTATCATCAGCACCGTCACATGACTTAAACTGTACAGACACTTTTTAATTAATTTGTATTCGTAAGTTTGTCTGTGTATTCAAAAGTTTAAGAGCGAATGGTGGAGAAGGAAAGACTGACAGAAAATCGCGTTTAAATAGGCCTTGACCTTTAAAAATGAAACCTTTTGTTTGCAATGATGAAAAGAATTGTACAAATACTTCAAGCACTCTCCAAAATGTTGCAATATTTTAATAAGCAGACTGACTTGACTACCTTATGCCGCAGTGAAAATTGCAGCGAGACACATTTTTGTATAGAAAATTATTTCGTTAATGAGTAGGGGGTATAGTAAAGAGTTTTGATGCTATAAAGTGCTTAAAGAGTTAAAGATGTCATAGTAAATCATTCCAGGAGCAATATGCAAGCCTACTTTAAAAATTTTAATGCAATGTTTTATTGAAATAGAACTACAAAGAATTTTTATTTAAAAAAATTATTTTCTATTAAAAATATTTCCTAAATTGTTTATAAACAAGAGAAATGTAATCAATCTGCAATTTGCATTTCTAGTGATTTTACCATTAGCAACAACGAATCCATAATTGTTACTATAGTTTATTAAAAGTTAATATTTGTAAGAATTTTTTGTTTAGTAAAAAAAAATTCATATTACATTTTTCATCCAAACGTTTATAATTGATTTTGTAAATCGCACAATGTACTCGTATGTAGCATGAGTTTTATAACCCAAGTTAAATTGAAGTTTTGCACAAAAATTTATAGTGAAACATTAAACAATTTTAAACACCTGGGTACATATGTTGCCAAACCAAAGCTAAACTATACAGTGAGCCAGAAAATTGCTATAGAAAATATAATTCTTACAAAGAGTTATTGTACATAATAAATCTAAAGAAACAAATTTTTTTTTTTACTGAAGAATACGATTCTCAATTTTTTTGTTTTTGTTTATGCTTTGATATTGTTACAAGTAAATCCTGAATATTTACAGCTTAAACGTGTGATTTTTTAGCTATTATCTTTTTGGCAACACTGGTTTAAACAGCTGACGCACGTTTCGTGTGTTGTTTCACTGTCGAACATCTTCAGTTTGGTCTATCATTTAGCCATGAATCGTCTTACAAACGAACAACGCTTGCAAATTATTGAATTTTATTATCAAAATGCGTGCTCTGTTAAGAAAGTTCATCGCGCGATTCTTCCATTTTATGGTCAGTTTAATCGACCCACATTTTTGACTCAATGGGTACCTTATTAAGCAGAATTGTGGATTTTGGAGTGAAGATCAGCCAGAAGCATTGCAAGAGCTATCAATGCATCCAGAGAAAGTCACAGTTTGGTGCGGTTTATGGGCTGGTGGCATCATTGGACCGTACTTCTTCAAAGATGATGCGAATCGTAACGTAACTGTTAATGGTGAGCGCTACCGTGAGATGATATCCAACTTTTTTTTGCCCAAAATGCAAGAGCTTGACTTGCATGACATGTGGTTTCAACAAGACGGTGCCACATGCCATACAGCACGCTTAACAATGGACTTATAGAGAGGCGAGTTCGGTGAACATTTTATTTCACGTTCGGGACCGGTCAATTGGCCGCGATTTAACGTGCGTTTTAACGCCTTTAGACTATTTTTTGTGGGGCTATGTTAAAGCTCATGTCTATGCACACATGCCCGCTTTAATTGACGCATTGAAAGACAACATTGAAGCATTTATTCATGAGATACCGGCCGAAATGTTGGAAGGAGTATGCCAAAATTGGACTAAGCGGATGGACCATTTGAGGCGCAGTCACGGTCAACATTTGCATGAAATAATCTTCAAACATTAAATTTTATGGACCGTACTATCGATTCAAATAAAGATTTCATGCATTTTTCTGAATTTTATGTGTTTTTTTTTTTAAACTTTCCTATAGCTCTTAAAAAATCACCCATTATTTGAATAATATTTTTAGCTTTTATAAAGTCTTTGGAAAAAGGTTTCCTGACGATCTGACCTAAGCAACCAGTGAAATGTGCATAGAAACCAGCTTTCCCTCAACAATAGTATTTTTATCAAAAATAAAAATTGGGAATTTAGCACGTCATAGAAAAATCTTATTAATAATAAATTTTGTATTCCCAAAACTAACTTTTAATAAGATGATTCTCTTTTGCACAAACTTTCCATAAATAATGTTAGCTTGTTGCGGGGAATTTTGTTATTGAAAAGGTTACGCCTTCGCAAAAAATGATACTCCTTCACAGGTAAATTTATTAAAGAAAATATTTCTCATTTGCAACGAAATGTTCTATAAAATATTTCTCATTTGCAACGAAATTTTGTGTCAATTGCTCTTAGAGCACTTATCCCGTGACAAGTGAACAAAATGTTATATTTAAAAGGAACGAATTGTGATAGGTGAAACCAAGACATATCACTTAACTGGTGATAATGTGTTTAGAGTGTAGTAAGTCCAGAGGAAAGGTAATTGGCACAAAACTATTCATGTGACTGGATTTTGTCGGGGTAGTGGCTGATTCTCTCTAGTTCTTTTACTTTATATGAAGGGGACCTATCATATTCACATGGCTCATTTGGGACAATATCTGCGACTGGCATTATTTTAACCGAAATTGGAAGGTTATTTCAGTGACCTTTTACAAAGTGTCAAAAAGGTGCCAATTAACACCCTCGTAGGACATCGCCATGTTAAAGTGACTTGTCACGTGACAAGTTTAGTGTTAGTTCCCTTTCCCGTAGGGCAATGTTAGCCTGTTCTAGAAAAAATGTTGTTATTTAAAACTCTTTCGAAGAGAAAATTATTGTAGAAAATGTTACCTTTTCCCGGAATAGTTTTCTACAGAATTTTGCGCTTTAAAGAAAATTTTACAGTATCGCAGGGAGATTTTCTGCAGAAAATGTTGCCCTTTGAAAGGTAAGTTTCTGTAGAAAATATTACCCTTTCGAAAGTTTGTAAGAAAGTTTTTGTAGAATATGTTACCCTTGCGCAGGGAAAATGTTACCCCAATAATGGGAAATATTTTATAGAAAATCTTAGGCTTTCACACAAAAATTTTAACAGCAAATGTGACCCTTTCACAAGGAAATATTGTTTAGAAAATGTTATCTTTTTTCCGGAAAATTTTTTTTAAGAAAATGTAACTTTTTTCAAGGAAATTTTTTGAAGTAAATGTTACCCTTTCACAGGGAAATTTTCTGAAGAAAATGTTACCCTTTCACAGGCGAATTTTTTGAAAAAAATGTTACTCTTTCGCAGAGAAATTTATATGCAGAAGGCATTAATTACTTAAATGTTATAGGAAACTTTTTTATAGAAAATGTTACCCTTTTCGCCAACAAATTTTTAAATGAATATGATACTCTTATCACCCTAAAATTATACTATAGAAAATATAACCTTTTTCGCAGAAAATTTTTCTTTTGGATGTTACCATTTTTGTTAAAAAAAATTTTCTATAGAAAATGTTACCCTTTTCGCCGATAATATTCCTATAGATAATCTTACCCTCTTTGCCAAAAATATTCTTTAGAAAATATTACCCTTTCACAGGGAAATTTTTTGTAGAAAATGTGAAGAGTAAACTTCTTAGAAAATGTTAGTCTTTTGCTGGGCGATTTTATAAATAGAAAATGTTTTTCTTTTAAAATGTTTTTAATTTTTTGCATATTTGCTCTTTAAGTTAAGTATCAGTATTAATCAAAAGATTTCTTACAGCTTTCTTTTGAGATAGTTATTTAATTTTCTTTAAAATTATTTTTCAGAATTTAATTTTTTGAAAAAAAAAAACAAGTTCTAACTTGATTTCATATTTCTTTCGATTTAATTATAGCTTAACTTACTTGTCGATTAACTTTGTTATTCGAATTTTTAATGTTGCTAGTTGAAGAACAAACTTACCTGAAATAGAGTTAAAGAAAGATAATGAAATTATTTATCAGTTATGAAATTCTATGGATAAAGTTTCATAAAAAGTAATTTAAACAAATTAAAGTTTGAGCCCATTATGAAAAAAAAACTGTAAAAAGAGGAGATAAAACACACACATCCTTTTAATTTAGTTTTATGTAATATAACTATTATTGATTTATTAATTTATAAGGAAAACTTGTAAAAAAAAAAACAAAAATAGGAAAATCTTTAGATAAACAGCTGTGATTAGCTAAAGAGCAGAGGGTTATGTAATTACTTGCAAAGAGCAAGATTTCTTTTACAGAAGCATTTTGTACGGGAAATTTTACTATTTGACAGAGAAATTTTCTAAAGAAAAATGTAACTTTAACAGAAAATGTTATGTAAAAAATATTACTCTTTCCGAGCGCTATAATATTTTTAAAATCTTACTCCTATACAGAGAAATTTTCTAAAGACAATTTAACTCATTTCTATAGAAAATTCTAATCTTCTACAATAGGTTTTCTTACTCAGAGAAAAATTAAAAAAAAAAAAAAATGCCACCAAATTCCAAATTTACCGCAAAAGTCTACCTTGAAATACAATGTGTGCTTTTTCAGTATTCTCGACTGTTTGTCTTTGCTTTTAAGGAAAACTGGGTTAAATTTTTTTTAAGAGACAAGGCTGCAAAACACATATTTATATGGAATTGTGTATATGTGTGCGTAAGAAACAGGTAAGAAAAAGACCGAAGGCAAAAAATAAAATTAAAACCAGTTAGTTAAATGTTGTAACACAAAACTACATGTTCATATAAGTACTGACATTAAGGTCGCTCCGATTTATAAACATATAAAAAATTCCCGCAACATTTATGTTAATAAAAAATCCAAGAAGTTAAATGTCAGCTCAGTTGTTGATTTCTGTAACAATTATTTTCGATTTTTTACAAATATTGAATTGATAACCCCTAATATTTTGCCCATATTCGTTTGTTTATAAAGACAAGAAGAAAAGTTCAACACTGTTGTTGTTTTTGTGTCTTTTGTCTTGAGTACCTGGGTACTCCACATACCACTCAAACGTGTGTATTGAAACATGATTCCCAAGTTGAACTCAATATATACTCGCATATAGTTAAGGAGACATACTTAATCGGAACTGCAGCCACAACTACAACAAGATCAACATCAACAACAACAGCAGCAACTACCACTAACTTAAAACTAAAGAGTGAAAGTGGTTTGAAACAGGCTGAAATAAACCGACAAATGAAAACGAAAAACAAAAAGAAAAACATGAATGAATGTGTAGTTGCATCAGCATTATGGATGAATGAATTGGAAATGGAGCCTCTACAAATACTTGTACTCAATACTTATTTACAAATTTGCCAGTATGTGTGTTTAAATGTATTTTAAGGAAAACAATATTACAGGTATGTGATGGAGTTAGTAGGTGTGTATGGAGTTAAAAACATACACATGTAACTGAAGTTTTAGTACTTGTTAACAAATAAACCAATATTTATGTTATGACGTAAACAACGATTATGTATAACTTAATAGGATTCTATATTAACTCATTATGAAGCGGTATCAAATACTGAAATCGAACAAGGAACCTCGGGAGAAGGGCTTAGTGCAAATTGCCGAATTTATAGCACATATAGGGTTGGCTTGTTTTAATTATTTGGTGAGTCAATTCGTTTTTTGTATAACACTTCTTTAATGTATTGGGAACTTCAGCGGCCAACTAAAGAGTTTTTGCAGCTGCGGCAGCATTATTTAAAAGGGAGACGGAGTCTGATGGCGTGGTTACCGATCGTCCAGTGATTAGTAAGTGCGTATACCAGTCGCGACATGTCCCCGAAATTGAAGTTAAGAAGTTGCTCAGAGCGCCCTATGTGGACTACGTTACTTTGGCAGCACTGCAGCCATCCAGTTTCCTCCATTTATCACTAGCCATATTCAGATTGTGTTTGAAGATTTCGCTTCTGAGACTTCCCAGAGGTGTTGCGACTGACACGCCCTGAAAAATATTTAAAGCAGCTCCAGTCTTGGCCAGACCATCTGCCTGTTCATTTCCAAAATGGTCCCAATGAGCAGGGATCCAAATTAAGGCAATGTCAGACAGGCTGCCCAGTCTGTATAGTTCTTCCTTGGACTGGTTAACCAGAATGGACGTTATGAATAAGATTTCTCTATGACGTACTAAATTCCCAACTTTTATTTTTGATAACAGACGTTGTGTTATGCGAATTAAGTGCGACGCCTGCTACCGACGAAAATGCCAATGTTGCCGCTTATGTTCCTGCTATGCCCGGTTTTACATGCCTCTTTAATCGCCAGTATTTCAGCCTGAAACGCTTGCCTCATCCGAAGGACGTTTTACAATCTGGTGATTTTGAATACAATAAAACAAATGGAAATTAGACAGCGCATGTTCTTACTTGTTTGCTGGAGTAAAACTTACACTTTAAATTCGCACTATCAGGAAGACCATTGCTAAAGGCGGGTATCGACATTAACAATGTCCATTTTATATTTTGTATTGTTCTAAAAGATAATTTTTCATCCTCGATCGTAGTTGGCATAAAAGAAGCAGAACATGCCAAAACTACTTTTGACGTTTTCGAGATTCTTTGTAAAAAAAAGAAAAACAAGGAATCCAGATAGAAGGAAATAGCCCATTTTGGTTCTATTCATGTAAAAACTTCCTGTGTTTGGCATAAATGTTTATCAGCAAATGGCACATATTCTTCATATTCTTTGCTCCAGTCTTTCTTAGAATTTAGCATTAAAATCACTTTATTTGATGCCAAGAAACCAGAGTGTCCAGATTAGGGGGTTCCCCCCAGTGTTAGGGGGTTTTATTTCATTTAGGAGCAAAATTAGGGGACTATTTTGGAGGTATAAATTTATATTAAGGCAGTTTTAGGGAGTTTCACTATTTGCTTGTCTGTACATAACAATAAATAAATAATACAATATATATTTTACAGCTTGTCTTTGGTTGAGCAAAAATAGTTTTTTAAAAATTAAGCGTTTTAAGGGTGAAGTATTAATTGAAAAATACGTGTCACAACTTTAATCAAACACCTGAAATACTCAAACTTTTTAATTCCGATAAGATGTACAAAATTAACGAAAATGATTTGGCAACACTCGATATTTTTGAAGAAATTTTATTCCAAAATTTAAAAAATACCAAATTTCTTCTAACTCTATTTTGATCAAACACGATAAATATATAGTTTATATATGATTGTACAGCAATAGTATTTTTAAATTGTTTTTTAAGACATTTTATTAAATGAAAACATTCAAGAAACTTTAAAAAAATTATTTTTGGGGGGAATTTCAATAAAATGTTACACATTTTGCGATTTTTGCTTTATTTAGGTATTGCTGTTAGAACACAACTTAAAAAAAAAAAAATCAATCCTGAAGACGTAACACAACAGAGTTACGAAAATTCGAAAGAAAGATAAAGATTAACTTTTTTATAAAATAGAAAATAGACCATAAGCTTAAATAAATAGAAATTAAAAATAATATAATGGATGGTCGAATAATTTACAATAATATTTTTTAAAATACTTTAAATTTGGGGGTTTTTTAATTTTTTTGGGGGGAAGAAAAAAAATTACCTGGCAACACTGCAAGAAACCAATCTATACACAAAGACAAAAAAGAGAAGCGAAATTTCGCCTTTTCTTTACCGAAATTATAGAAATTTTCTTCTTTTTTAAATAATATATTTCATTTTCGGTCGAATTGTTGCGAAGAAAAAATTTTTAAATATTTTTGGCAGTTATCAAAACATTTTTTAGTAAAAAAAAATTCCATCTCCAATGCTCTTGTTAAACCTTTGACATTTTCGTTTCCTAGACGGTTAATCCCAATCAAACATAAACACATTAAATTGGCCTTTATTTATTATAAATGATAATTATGGATAATAAAACTTCATTGACAAAATTACCTCACCAGTATTTCACAAACACACAACATTAAAATACATTTTTAACAAAGATCTCCCAAAATGTATACACTTTTTGTACATTAAATTTAATGAGAATATACATAAATGTAAATTTTCAAAAGTTAGAATTTAACCAAAAGGAATATTTATTCATTGGGATTTGCTGTTTTAATATTCAAACACAAGTCTGTATTAAAGATGAGATATTGTCGTAATCCCTGAAGTGTCAAAAATTGGCATAATCTAAAATAATTTTTAAATAAATTATAGTTATTTAATATAAGAATATATTTGAATTTTGTTAGTAGATTTTGATTAAAAGTTTACTGTTATTTCAAAAGTTTCTAGGTGTACGAAAAAAGCATGTTAATTTAAATTTTTTACTATGGTGACCCGGTCCGCGTTGTCGATCTGAAGAATTTTATGCTCGCTCTTGAAGCAATAGGTTGAAAATCTGCTATAGTTTTTAAGGCATTGAAGAAAACATATACAGTATTATCTGCCTTAACGGACGCCTTCCTTAGCTAGTTCCGGCATCGTTTTAAAGAAAAGCACTGAGCTATTTGAGGGGGACATCACCCTCGTACGGACATCTTCGAATGTTCCCCACGGTGTCCGGTCATAAGAGATTCCACATACTCGCTGTTGCTCTTTATGGTAGAATCATTTACATTATTAAAATTGAGGAAGGTAAATTACTATCAACGATAGTTTTAACACAGGGCCAAAACAAATAATCTTCTAAAAAAAATTTTCCTGCAGACGTGCATGTTTAGTAGCCAGAGCATACAGGGAGGATGCCTAGTCTGTAGAGCAAACTCAACCATCATTATCCCTAAGACCACCTTTTGCGATAAGGATAAATATCACAGTCCAAAATGGGCCTTCACAATATACAGTCTAAAACCTAAAAAATTCAAAGGACTACTAGTTTCCCGCTACTAAATTGGATTATAATGAGCGCTAAACATTGCATCGTATCTTCAATGGTAAGTACTCCTTCGGAAAGGAGAATACAAGTTTGCGTATAGCATTACAACCAATAAAACATCGGCTTAATATTAAAAACATTTTTCGAACGCATTATCTGCAGAAATAGCCTAGTAACAAAAAAACTAAGAACGTAAGATTTAAGTCCTATAAATTTTTTTCCATCACCTTATGTGGTCCCATTGTTAAAAAAAGGCTCGAAGAACTTGAAAATTTGGCCGCAAAGTAGACACTCGATATACACAATTCTAGAGCTTTTGCTTAAAATCAAACTAGAATAGAAGACTTGCGAAGGGGTTTACATGGTTTTATGACTTCTTTAATGGAATATGATTTTATTTTTTAGATTATTGTAAAATCAACTTGGGGAATAGGAAAGGGTTACTTACTATTATACAGCGAGCTAAAATAAACTAATTTTATTTACAAAATCGACGATCAATTGTTGTAACGTAACGGGCCTACCACCGTTTTTTAAATATTGTTAGAGGTAATAATAAATCAGCTGATTGTAAAAAATTCAAGGCTAATTCGTAAATTTAATCCCCTTTTATGTGTATTGTTTAGTGTAAAATTACATCTGAAAAAAGATAATTATCCTTATTACTGTTCTCGATGTCGGTAACAACGTAAGTCGAATTTTTGAGTATATTAAAGAACACAGGTTGCGTGTTACTTTAATCCAGGGCTGTGGAGTCGGAGTTGAGGTTTTTGTACCGGAGTGGAGTTGACGTACCCTCAAAAGCTAGCGACGCCGACTACAAAATTTTTCTGCATAAAATTTTTTTACAATATTTTGCAAAATAAAAATTCTTCGAAATTGGCGATGCAATATTTTACAGAATCATTTTCTTGCTATTAACAATTTTAAAAGCATTGCATTAAAAAAATAGTTTAAAGTGAAATAAGCACCAGTCTCATATAACTATTTTTTGACGACTCCACAGCCCTGCTTTAATCTACTACAGAGTTGTTTCGACATCGAGAGCCGCAATAAGGCTTATTGGTCCGGTCATTATATGATTAAGTCGGTAATGCAGTTACCATCGGAGCTGCTTACTATCGCAGCATGTGTCAAAATTTTGTAAGGCTTGCTGTGGAAAAAAACCCTCGCTTGTGGTTTAAACAAAATGAAGCAACACCGAATACAGCAAGGCAAACTGTGGAGCAGTGTAGACACTTTCGGTAAGCGCATTTTTTAAAAAGGCAACGATTTTAATTGTGCTCCGCATTTGCGGGATTTAAACATTCCGTAGTTTTCCTTTAAGAGTATTTATTCGTTAATAAGCTGCAAAGCAAACATCAAAAATAATCCTGCTTGTGATGAAAATCGATCGATAACAAAACGTTTTTAAAAGGTGTGATGAATATCGATTGATATTAAAATCCATTTCTGAATTATAGTCTTAATATTTTATTCAGAATACAGTTCAACTAACATATGGGCATTTCCTCCGAGTTGTCCACCAGTAGCTCGTTTCTGTATTTCTCGCATCGCAAAATTTCTCACATGAAGTGTGAAACAAAAAATTCCATCGTTTCTCGATTTGTGAGAAAAGTGTTTTTGTATTTGAATGCGAGAACAGACATCCGAATCTGTTTTAACTGGAATACTTCCAGTGCATGTACGGATAAAAACAGTACGAATGGCAACCCTAGCCAAGATCCTTCGTAACATTTTCCTCGCAGTCAAAAAAAAACTGGCAAAAAAGTTGAGAACGACGACGAATCAACATTTCGGTGCCTTCTTCAATACTTCACGCTACAGCAGCAATATTTTCTTTGGTACGCACATTTCTTTTGGGCCTATTATAGATAGAAAGAAAAGTTCAGTTGCTTTAAATCAGGCAACGCCACTGATGTTAAAATATAAAATTAAACTTTTGTTATATTTTAACATCAACGGAGTTGCCTGATTTCGGCTGCTGGCAGAACAACTTCAGTTGTAAACAGGAGCGACCCATTTGTCTTGTTGATGGTTTTGAATCAAGAAGAGCAAAATTAGTGCAAAAACGATCCATAACTGCACGAATTGCTTACTCACTAGGTCGATTATGTTATCCGTAAAACAACGAAGTGCTCTATTACTTCGAGAACAGATTTATTTATTTATAATTTATTTTTTTTAGTAAATTTTCCTAGCTTAGAAGCGTTGTTCTAGCTTTAAATGATTCATGATGACTTGCCAAACCTTACTGAACCTTATCAACACAGTTTGACATTCTCAGCTGGCCAGCCAAAGTTATCGATAGTTCTCATATGTTGTGCTCATTCATTCAAGTGGAATAACAAAAATAGTGGACTTAAATAGGCTATTCAAACATTTTCGTTTTTTTATTTTGTCACCCTGTATTTAAATTTCATATGTATATTTTTTTCATGTATTCAGACTTGCATAAACTGTGGACCCACTGTAACTTAAATGTACTGTATTAGTTTGTTTTAAATGTGTGAATTATTAATTGTCCTTTCCTGTTTATTGTTATTTTATTTACTTTTTTTGATGTTGTACTTTTCTTGGTACGGATACTAAAGTCAACAAAATCAAATATACGGCTACTTTAAGGGAGGAAAATAGACCACGAAAGGGCCCTTCAAAAAGGCCCAAGTTGCAGACATATAACATAATCCGAAAATTTTTACAAACAAACTTTGGGAATCAATTTTGAAAAAATATGAAAAAAGTAAAATGGGATCGTAAGGTACATAAAGTAGTTTAAGGTTTTTGAGTGCTTTCCTAAAAGGAAAATGGATGAAGTTCACTGCCCGTTTAACGATTTCGAACGAAAACGTTCATATACAATTTTATATGAAAAATATTTTTTAGACTGAGTATTTTTCATAGAAATTTTCTATGCGAGTTTTGAAGAGATTAGTTCTGTAAAGGCCTTCCACTTATACGATACAAGTTAAGGGTACATAGTAGTTGAACTACTACACAAGTAAAGTAAATATTTCCAAAAACAAATATATGCATGCACTAACATGCATTTATTTGCATACATAAGCATTTTGATTTAATTTAAGCAAACAATGAACGGTGTTCTTATATGTCTCTGTAGTTGTGTTGATTGCAATTTACGCATTTTTTGAGATTTTCTTTAATAATAAGTAGAATTAGAATAGAGTTTTAGTTTGTTAAGCTTTAAAAAAAAAGTCAAAATGTGAACATAAAACTAAATGACTTGCATACAAATTTTATTGCAAAACTATACAGGTGAATATATAAAAAAGGTAACGCACCAGTGCTGTTGCATTTAATGGCCATATTAAGCAATTTTTTATCTTATTCAACGTAGAATATTTTTCATTTATGCAAACGTCTTGTACGACGAAAAAACTTAATTGTATGGATGATTCGAAATTTTCGGCTTTTACAAATCTGACTTAGATCTATGTATGCATATGTAGGTAGTCGTATAGTCCAGATAGGACTCTGGTCAGACATAATCTTGGGACGTCTTCTAATTTTTTGCCTCAGACAAGCTTCAGGAATTGGCTACACATACTTAACCGGAGAGTAAAGCGGCAAGAAGTTTGTAGTACTAAAGACATTTCTGCACATCCCCCAGGGGTCTTAGGGAATATTAGTGAATCTCGCGCCTCAGGCCGATATGAAGTTTAAAATTGGCAGATCGCCTTATATATCGCATATGGCCAGAGACTTATCTGGTGGCACGGGAATCAGTAGTCCCCGTGGGCTAGTAATTAATAATTCTAAAATTCGGAATAAGAGATCTTAAATGTGCCGAGTTAAAGTTTATTAGTATTCGTAACCTAGTGTGAAGTTTGGCATGCTGGCGTACGTCCCTGTGACTCTTAATATACACCAGAATCTTAAGTAAGAGTTTCCGGCTCTTGTTCAACGGTTTTTTTTTTGCGGTTAGGTCAGGTGTTGATTTAAAATTACCTTGACGTGTCGCTGGAATTCTTCGTTGAGGCCAACCAAACCAAAAAACCACGCAAAACAGCTACATTAAAGTAAAATTTAAAGATCGGATAACAATCCACAATGGCTCTAATAGTTGCCACTTTTAAAAAAATAACCAGGGCTGTGGAGTCGTCCGAAAAAAGTACTAACTCCGACTCCGACTCCAAACGCTGAAATTTTTTAAGTGCGACTCCGACTCACGACTCCGACTCCGACTCCTACTCTAACCGTGATGCGAAATGAATGAGACGTAAAATTATTTCTCTTTTGTGTAGAAACATCTTTATTAAACGAATTATGGGAATCCCCGCGTAATGTGCATAATAAATACATGAGTGTTATGGTACGAATTAAAGGCAGGCCGATAAAGATGTTTCTACACAAAAGAGAAATAATTTTACGTCACAATTTTCCTAATACATACTAGTATTTATGCGCTATAGCAACACTTAATCTGTACAATGTTGAAAATATTTCAGCGTTGATGGTTAAAAAATTCTGATATTAAAATTATTGGCAATTCCTGTCATTAACATTTTCTAGCATGAGTAAACTATTTAAAAAATCACACATCTTTTTCAACTAGATCAATAACTGAGTATAAGTTTTGCTAATGTAATTTAGACTTTTTCCCGCACGTATAAAAAATATACCTAAATATACTTAAATAGTAAAGTACTTGAATCAACTATTTCTCATAAAATTAATTAAAATCTACTTATTCATATTGATCTGCAAAATATTGCATCGCCAATTTCGAAGAATTTTTATGTTGAAAATGAAAATATTAGAAATTTTTTAAATTTGTTATGCCGAAAAATTTTGGAGTCGGAGAAACACGTTTTTTTGGGTACTGCGACTCCGACTCCGACTCCGCTACAAAAACCTCAACTCCGACTCTTTAACTCAGACTCCACAGCCCTGAAAATAACACTTGCAACTTGGCTAATTTACTGCATTAATAAGACTCAATAAAGGTTAAACTATTTTTGTTTAAGGTAGCCGGGGTCGGTCCGCAAAATACCATGGCTGCAAAATATTAGCAAAATACCATGCCTGCCTATAAGTTTTTAGCCATAAATCCCTTACCTATAACTAGGGAGATCGAACGGTTATTATTCGACCGGTTTTAACCGGTTATTTTAGCTTTGCCCAAGTCGTTTATTTTAAAATGCCCATTTTTCGAATATCGAATAAACCGGTTATTTTGGTATAATAAACCGGTTATTTTAGTAATGTGTAATTTATATACAGTTTCCTTACTCTTGTTGTAGATATGCCCGTGATTTAAGTATTTTCTAATTGAATATTGGCCAAACTTAAACTTTTTATGAAGAATGTCAAAACAAAATGTAACAAAATTCAAAAAACACTATGAACACTATAAATACAAATCGCTTATAAAAGCGTGTGTTCTTGTAGAAAAAAAAAAAACAAAAACTATTCAAAATACTACAAAAACGTGTGCAGTTAAAAAGTAAATAGTAATTTGTGCAATAGTATTCTAAATATTAAATATATTTTTATATATTAAAAAGACAAAGTTAGATGCTGTCTAAGGAGACGACAAATAATGCTTTACTAATATACGCTGCAAAAAATGAATCATTGGGTGAAATATTATCCTGTTGTGTTGCCGAGGATGAAATGCCCATTAAGGCGCTCAAAACTCTAGCATCTCTTCATGCTGAAAACTACAACATTCCGGCGGAATCAACGATATGGGAAAAAATTCTACCAGTTTTATTTATTAAAACACCAAGAACTAAAAAACAAAATTGAAGAAATCCAACAATGTCATGGAATGTTTTAAATTGTAGGCGACGAATTGACAAATATTTTACACAAAAAGAATATTCAGTTCACTATTCGTTTCTGTATTACTGAAACAAAATAATTTGAAATAGATAATCCTAAAAGGTTTTGTTTGCAATTTTTGAAAAATATGGTTGATTTATATAGATAGCTTATCCACCAACAAATTAAAACTCATTCAAAATAAATTTGAGAGAATATTTCAAATAATAACTTTATAAAATTCCTATAATTTTTTTGCTTTTGCAAAACGTATGTCTAGATCAATTATCATTCAACAGTTTCTTAATTACATTATACAAATATCTTCTTACAAATAAAGTTTAGATAATCAATAAAAAGTTGTCTAAAATTAAGCTAAAGTTTGAATGTGTGTGAAGATAAATTCAAAAGTTAAATTCATTTTTTAAAAATATCGCATGCGATAAAAAATATTTTAAAAAAATATCGCAAGCGATAAAAGAATATTATAAAGAAAATACAAGTATTTATACGAAATTTTAAGGTTTTTATGAAATATAAATCGTTTTTTATCGATTTTTTTTATAATTAATCTTTAAATTAGTCTTTTAATATTAAAATTTATGATTTTCGAAAAAATATGAGTTAGACTGAAATTCTTATCAATGAGTTCCGTGCTGGATATGGCCACTGTGTCCAAGCCCTTCCATCTCAAGGAATCAAACCTATTAGAAAATGAAGCCTATGGATAAGGCTACCATAAACTATAAACACTATATCCAAATTGTATTTGTGAAAATTTTTATACATTTTTGAAAATTTGACTTAGAGTGAAATTCTCATGAAAGTGCTCTGTGTGGGATATGGCCACTGTGTCCAAACCCTTCCATCTCAAGGAATCAAACCTATTAGAAAATGAAGCCTATGGATAAGGCTACCATAAACTATAAACACTATATCCAAATTGTATTTGTGAAAATTTTTATACATTTTTGAAAATTTGACTTAGAGTGAAATTCTCATGAAAGTGCTCTGTGAGGGATATGGCCACTGTGTCCAAACCCTTCCATCTCAAGGAATCAAACCTATTAGAAAATGAAGCCTATGGATAAGGCTACCATAAACTATAAACACTATATCCAAATTGTATTTGTGAAAATTTTTATACATTTTTGAAAATTTGACTTAGAGTGAAATTCTCATGAAAGTGCTCTGTGTGGGATATGGCCACTGTGTCCAAACCCTTCCAGCTCAAGGAATCAAACCTATTAGAAAATGAAGCCTATGGATAAGGCTACCATAAACTATAAACACTATATCCAAATTGTATTTGTGAAAATTTTTATACATTTTTGAAAATTTGACTTAGAGTGAAATTCTCATGAAAGTGCTCTGTGAGGGATATGGCCACTGTGTCCAAACCCTTCCATCTCAAGGAATCAAACCTATTAGAAAATGAAGCCTATGGATAAGGCTACCATAAACTATAAACACTATATCCAAATTGTATTTGTGAAAATTTTTATACATTTTTGAAAATTTGACTTAGAGTGAAATTCTCATGAAAGTGCTCTGTGAGGGATATGGCCACTGTGTCCAAACCCTTCCATCTCAAGGAATCAAACCTATAAGAAAATGAAGCCTATGGATAAGGCTACCATAAACTATAAACACTATATCCAAATTGTATTTGTGAAAATTTTTATACATTTTTGAAAATTTGACTTAGAGTGAAATTCTCATGAAAGTGCTCTGTGAGGGATATGGCCACTGTGTCCAAACCCTTCCATCTCAAGGAATCAAACCTATTAGAAAATGAAGCCTATGGATAAGGCTACCATAAACTATAAACACTATATCCAAATTGTATTTGTGAAAATTTTTATACATTTTTGAAAATTTGACTTAGAGTGAAATTCTCATGAAAGTGCTCTGTGAGGGATATGGCCACTGTGTCCAAACCCTTCCATCTCAAGGAATCAAACCTATAAGAAAATGAAGCCTATGGATAAGGCTACCATAAACTATAAACACTATATCCAAATTGTATTTGTGAAAATTTTTATACATTTTTGAAAATGTATAAAAATTTTCACAAATACAATTTGGATATAGTGTTTATAGTTTATGGTAGCCTTATCCATAGGCTTCATTTTCTAATAGGTTTGATTCCTTGAGATGGAAGGGTTTGGACACAGTGGCCATATCCCTCACAGAGCACTTTCATGAGAATTTCACTCTAAGTCAAATTTTCAAAAATGTATAAAAATTTTCACAAATACAATTTGGATATAGTGTTTATAGTTTATGGTAGCCTTATCCATAGCTTCATTTTCTAATATGTTTGATTCCTTGAGATGGAAGGGTTTGGACACAGTGGCCATATCCCTCACAGAGCACTTTCATGAGAATTTCACTCTAAGTCAAATTTTCAAAAATGTATAAAAATTTTCACAAATACAATTTGGATATAGTGTTTATAGTTTATGGTAGCCTTATCCATAGGCTTCATTTTCTAATAGGTTTGATTCCTTGAGATGGAAGGGTTTGGACACAGTGGCCATATCCCTCACAGAGCACTTTCATGAGAATTTCACTCTAAGTCAAATTTTCAAAAATGTATAAAAATTTTCACAAATACAATTTGGATATGGTGTTTATAGTTTATGGTAGCCTTATCCATAGGCTTCATTTTCTAATAGGTTTGATTCCTTGAGATGGAAGGGTTTGGACACAGTGGCCATATCCCTCACAGAGCACTTTCATGAGAATTTCACTCTAAGTCAAATTTTCAAAAATGTATAAAAATTTTCACAAATACAATTTGGATATAGCGTTTATAGTTTATGGTAGCCTTATCCATAGGCTTCATTTTCTAATAGGTTTGATTCCTTGAGATGGAAGGGTTTGGACACAGTGGCCATATCCCTCACAGAGCACTTTCATGAGAATTTCACTCTAAGTCAAATTTTCAAAAATGTATAAAAATTTTCACAAATACAATTTGGATATAGTGTTTATAGTTTATGGTAGCCTTATCCATAGGCTTCATTTTCTAATAGGTTTGATTCCTTGAGATGGAAGGGTTTGGACACAGTGGCCATATCCCTCACAGAGCACTTTCATGAGAATTTCACTCTAAGTCAAATTTTCAAAAATGTATAAAAATTTTCACAAATACAATTTGGATATAGTGTTTATAGTTTATGGTAGCCTTATCCATAGCTTCATTTTCTAATATGTTTGATTCCTTGAGATGGAAGGGTTTGGACACAGTGGCCATATCATTCACAGAGCACTTTCATGAGAATTTCACTCTAAGTCAAATTTTCAAAAATGTATAAAAATTTTCACAAATACAATTTGGATATAGTGTTTATAGTTTATGGTAGCCTTATCCATAGGCTTCATTTTCTAATAGGTTTGATTCCTTGAGATGGAAGGGTTTGGACACAGTGGCCATATCCCTCACAGAGCACTTTCATGAGAATTTCACTCTAAGTCAAATTTTCAAAAATGTATAAAAATTTTCACAAATACAATTTGGATATAGTGTTTATAGTTTATGGTAGCCTTATCCATAGGCTTCATTTTCTAATAGGTTTGATTCCTTGAGATGGAAGGGTTTGGACACAGTGGCCATATCCCTCACAGAGCACTTTCATGAGAATTTCACTCTAAGTCAAATTTTCAAAAATGTATAAAAATTTTCACAAATACAATTTGGATATAGTGTTTATAGTTTATGGTAGCCTTATCCATAGCTTCATTTTCTAATAGGTTTGTTCCTTGAGATGGAAGGGTTTGGACACAGTGGCCATATCCCTCACAGAGCACTTTCATGAGAATTTCACTCTAAGTCAAATTTTCAAAAATGTATAAAAATTTTCACAAATACAATTTGGATATAGTGTTTATAGTTTATGGTAGCCTTATCCATAGGCTTCATTTTCTAATAGGTTTGATTCCTTGAGATGGAAGGGTTTGGACACAGTGGCCATATCCCTCACAGAGCACTTTCATGAGAATTTCACTCTAAGTCAAATTTTCACAAATGTATAAAAATTTTCACAAATACAATTTGGATATGGTGTTTATAGTTTATGGTAGCCTTATCCATAGGCTTCATTTTCTAATAGGTTTGATTCCTTGAGATGGAAGGGTTTGGACACAGTGGCCATATCCCTCACAGAGCACTTTCATGAGAATTTCACTCTAAGTCAAATTTTCAAAAATGTATAAAAATTTTCACAAATACAATTTGGATATAGCGTTTATAGTTTATGGTAGCCTTATCCATAGGCTTCATTTTCTAATATGTTTGATTCCTTGAGATGGAAGGGTTTGGACACAGTGGCCATATCATTCACAGAGCACTTTCATGAGAATTTCACTCTAAGTCAAATTTTCAAAAATGTATAAAAATTTTCACAAATACAATTTGGATATAGTGTTTATAGTTTATGGTAGCCTTATCCATAGGCTTCATTTTCTTATAGGTTTGATTCCTTGAGATGGAAGGGTTTGGACACAGTGGCCATATCCCTCACAGAGCACTTTCATGAGAATTTCACTCTAAGTCAAATTTTCAAAAATGTATAAAAATTTTCACAAATACAATTTGGATATAATGTTTATAGTTTATGGTAGCCTTATCCATAGGCTTCATTTTCTAATAGGTTTGATTCCTTGAGATGGAAGGGTTTGGACACAGTGGCCATATCCCTCACAGAGCACTTTCATGAGAATTTCACTCTAAGTCAAATTTTCAAAAATGTATAAAAATTTTCACAAATACAATTTGGATATAGTGTTTATAGTTTATGGTAGCCTTATCCATAGGCTTCATTTTCTAATAGGTTTGATTCCTTGAGATGGAAGGGTTTGGACACAGTGGCCATATCCCTCACAGAGCACTTTCATGAGAATTTCACTCTAAGTCAAATTTTCAAAAATGTATAAAAATTTTCACAAATACAATTTGGATATAGTGTTTATAGTTTATGGTAGCCTTATCCATAGCTTCATTTTCTAATATGTTTGATTCCTTGAGATGGAAGGGTTTGGACACAGTGGCCATATCATTCACAGAGCACTTTCATGAGAATTTCACTCTAAGTCAAATTTTCAAAAATGTATAAAAATTTTCACAAATACAATTTGGATATAGTGTTTATAGTTTATGGTAGCCTTATCCATAGGCTTCATTTTCTAATAGGTTTGATTCCTTGAGATGGAAGGGTTTGGACACAGTGGCATTTACCCTCACAGAGCACTTTCATGAGAATTTCACTCTAAGTCAAATTTTCAAAAATGTATAAAAATTTTCACAAATACAATTTGGATATAGTGTTTATAGTTTATGGTAGCCTTATCCATAGCTTCATTTTCTAATATGTTTGATTCCTTGAGATGGAAGGGTTTGGACACAGTGGCCATATCATTCACAGAGCACTTTCATGAGAATTTCACTCTAAGTCAAATTTTCAAAAATGTATAAAAATTTTCACAAATACAATTTGGATATAGTGTTTATAGTTTATGGTAGCCTTATCCATAGGCTTCATTTTCTAATAGGTTTGTTCCTTGAGATGGAAGGGTTTGGACACAGTGGCCATATCCCTCACAGAGCACTTTCATGAGAATTTCACTCTAAGTCAAATTTTCAAAAATGTATAAAAATTTTCACAAATACAATTTGGATATAGTGTTTATAGTTTATGGTAGCCTTATCCATAGGCTTCATTTTCTAATAGGTTTGATTCCTTGAGATGGAAGGGTTTGGACACAGTGGCCATATCCCTCACAGAGCACTTTCATGAGAATTTCACTCTAAGTCAAATTTTCAAAAATGTATAAAAATTTTCACAAATACAATTTGGATATGGTGTTTATAGTTTATGGTAGCCTTATCCATAGGCTTAATTGTCTAATAGGTTTGATTCCTTGAGATGGAAGGGTTTGGACACAGTGGCCATATCCCTCACAGAGCACTTTCATGAGAATTTCACTCTAAGTCAAATTTTCAAAAATGTATAAAAATTTTCACAAATACAATTTGGATATAGCGTTTATAGTTTATGGTAGCCTTATCCATAGGCTTCATTTTCTAATATGTTTGATTCCTTGAGATGGAAGGGTTTGGACACAGTGGCCATATCATTCACAGAGCACTTTCATGAGAATTTCACTCTAAGTCAAATTTTCAAAAATGTATAAAAATTTTCACAAATACAATTTGGATATAGTGTTTATAGTTTATGGTAGCCTTATCCATAGGCTTCATTTTCTTATAGGTTTGATTCCTTGAGATGGAAGGGTTTGGACACAGTGGCCATATCCCTCACAGAGCACTTTCATGAGAATTTCACTCTAAGTCAAATTTTCAAAAATGTATAAAAATTTTCACAAATACAATTTGGATATAATGTTTATAGTTTATGGTAGCCTTATCCATAGGCTTTATTTTCTAATAGGTTTGATTCCTTGAGATGGAAGGGTTTGGACACAGTGGCCATATCCCTCACAGAGCACTTTCATGAGAATTTCACTCTAAGTCAAATTTTCAAAAATGTATAAAAATTTTCACAAATACAATTTGGATATAGTGTTTATAGTTTATGGTAGCCTTATCCATAGCTTCATTTTCTAATATGTTTGATTCCTTGAGATGGAAGGGTTTGGACACAGTGGCCATATCATTCACAGAGCACTTTCATGAGAATTTCACTCTAAGTCAAATTTTCAAAAATGTATAAAAATTTTCACAAATACAATTTGGATATAGTGTTTATAGTTTATGGTAGCCTTATCCATAGGCTTCATTTTCTTATAGGTTTGATTCCTTGAGATGGAAGGGTTTGGACACAGTGGCCATATCCCTCACAGAGCACTTTCATGAGAATTTCACTCTAAGTCAAATTTTCAAAAATGTATAAAAATTTTCACAAATACAATTTGGATATAGTGTTTATAGTTTATGGTAGCCTTATCCATAGGCTTCATTTTCTAATAGGTTTGATTCCTTGAGATGGAAGGGTTTGGACACAGTGGCCATATCCCTCACAGAGCACTTTCATGAGAATTTCACTCTAAGTCAAATTTTCAAAAATTTATAAAAATTTTCACAAATACAATTTGGATATAGTGTTTATAGTTTATGGTAGCCTTATCCATAGCTTCATTTTCTAATATGTTTGATTCCTTGAGATGGAAGGGTTTGGACACAGTGGCCATATCATTCACAGAGCACTTTCATGAGAATTTCACTCTAAGTCAAATTTTCAAAAATGTATAAAAATTTTCACAAATACAGTTTGGATATAGTGTTTATAGTTTATGGTAGCCTTATCCATAGGCTTCATTTTCTTATAGGTTTGATTCCTTGAGATGGAAGGGTTTGGACACAGTGGCCATATCCCTCACAGAGCACTTTCATGAGAATTTCACTCTAAGTCAAATTTTCAAAAATGTATAAAAATTTTCACAAATACAATTTGGATATAGTGTTTATAGTTTATGGTAGCCTTATCCATAGGCTTCATTTTCTAATAGGTTTGATTCCTTGAGATGGAAGGGTTTGGACACAGTGGCCATATCCCTCACAGAGCACTTTCATGAGAATTTCACTCTAAGTCAAATTTTCAAAAATGTATAAAAATTTTCACAAATACAATTTGGATATAGTGTTTATAGTTTATGGTAGCCTTATCCATAGGCTTCATTTTCTAATAGGTTTGATTCCTTGAGATGGAAGGGTTTGGACACAGTGGCCATATCCCTCACAGAGCACTTTCATGAGAATTTCACTCTAAGTCAAATTTTCAAAAATGTATAAAAATTTTCACAAATACAATTTGGATATAGTGTTTATAGTTTATGGTAGCCTTATCCATAGGCTTCATTTTCTAATAGGTTTGATTCCTTGAGATGGAAGGGTTTGGACACAGTGGCCATATCCCTCACAGAGCACTTTCATGAGAATTTCACTCTAAGTCAAATTTTCAAAAATGTATAAAAATTTTCACAAATACAATTTGGATATAGTGTTTATGGTTTATGGTAGCCTTATCCATAGGCTTCATTTTCTAATAGGTTTGATTCCTTGAGATGGAAGGGTTTGGACACAGTGGCCATATCCCTCACAGAGCACTTTCATGAGAATTTCACTCTAAGTGAAATTTTTAAAAATGTATAAAAATTTTCACAAATACAATTTGGATATAGTGTTTATAGTTTATGGTAGCCTTATCCATAGGCTTCATTTTCTAATAGGGTTGATTCCTTGAGATGGAAGGGTTTGGACACAGTGGCCATATCCAGCACGGAACTCATTGATAAGAATTTCAGTCTAACTCATATTTTTTCGAAAATCATAAATTTTAATATTAAAAGACTAATTTAAAGATTAATTATAAAAAAAATCGATAAAAAACGATTTATATTTCATAAAAACCTTAAAATTTCGTATAAATACTTGTATTTTCTTTATAATATTCTTTTATCGCTTGCGATATTTTTTTAAAATATTTTTTATCGCATGCGATATTTTTAAAAAATGAATTTAACTTTTGAATTTATCTTCACACACATAAAGTTTGATCAATTTACTGGTCCCACTTTTCTTGGATTTTATCGTAAAATATTTGTTAGGTCTGATCTAAGTCATATCTATTTATTTTGTTGGTTCCTTACCTTTGCAAATTGTTTTGTTTTTATTCAAATTAACGTTTTATATTAAAAACTTATTTGATTTTTGTGTTTTTAAGTATTCGAATTAAAACCGGTGAACCGGTTATTTAAAAATTGCTTAACCGAAAACCGGGTTTTTTAAAATAGTAACTATTCGTAATATTCGAAAACCGGTTATTGAAAAAAGTCGAATAATCGATCTCCCTACCTATAACCCTTTACCTATTGAAGTTTCCTTTTAATCTACAAACTTTATTTCTAAATTTTCACCTTAAATATACTTAGTATAATACTGTCAGTGAAAGTTTTCAAAATCGGTTTATAAATTTCTGAATTATAGACGTATAACTACTTATTTGTTCTCAAATGGTTTCGAATCAATAGCGCCAATACCATATCATCTAGAAGAAACAAATTCGGCGTAGATATTTCTTAAATATATAGTGCATTAAATGAGCCTAATCGGTCTATTATTTCACCTGGCCCCCAACAAGTATCCATCAGAGTTAAGGGTTTTTTGGTACGACAAGGTTAATACGAAAGATGATCAAGTTAATAAAACAGAGCTCAATTATTCAGAGCCTATACAAATCGCTTCCGGATTACGATACGATTGCGCTCGCACCATATTAGTAACGGAACAGTTGGCTTTTCAATACTATGGCGAAGGGTATATAAGATTCGGCTCAGCCGAATATTGTACATTTGCTTATTAATTTAGCTTTTAGCTATATTGATTTTAAAAATGTTAAGGTCCAAGTTATTGCTTTCAGCAGGTTCAAATTGTAGTCCCAATAACAAATAATGCACTTTGGCGATTGGATTTATTTAAAGCGACAACACTTTAGTTAAAATCTTTTTGTGCAAAATTTTTTTTTTTAATAATTTTAAATTTAAACTATAGTTTTAAATATAAATTTATTTTGAAAAATACCGACACACAAAGAAGAAACTCGTACTAAAATAAGTTGTTTCCCCTAACTTTAAGTACGAGTGGTATTTAAAAATTTAGCATTGCATTCTATGCGTGGGTACGGGTGTGTTTGCTGAAGCACCAATAACACCACACAAGTAGGAAAAAAGACTATAATTGTGTAGAAACAACAAAAACACTACAAGAATAAAAACATACATTATTCTTATGTTTAAAAATTAAAATTAGAAGCAAAAATTCCCAAATTCTATTTGTTAAAATTATGTAGTTAAATACATAAAATTTTCAAAGTAGAATGATTACGAAAAGCATATCGGGCTTCTTGTGATTTATAATTGAGAGGCCTACTAGAGTTGTGTCGGTCATGAACGACCTCGTTCAATTGAACGGATCAGTCAGACGAACGATGAACGGACGTTCAATTTCGTTCCATCGTTCACTTGGGTCTTTTTGTCAGACGTTCACTTGTGTAAAGGAAAACTGGTTGAAAAGAAACAACAATACGATTGTGGTTTATATATTATACTTTATTGTTTTATATTCTTGTATACATATCGTATGTATTTATTATACGAATATGCTATATCTTTATACATATGTATACTTATTTCTTTTAACGAAATAAGTATACGAAAAGAACGAGCTCGTTCACTGATTCGAATTAAACGATAATGACCGGTCACTTAAACGAACGATTAAGACCAAGACTAAGGCCTACTGTTAACAAAGGGAGCAATACAACGAAACTGAAATAATCATGTGTAACGGGTAAGTATATATATAATATTATTCTCTTCCTCTATCTCTCTCTCTCTCTCTATATATATCTCTCTCACACTCTCTCTCTTTTTCTCTCTCCCTTTCTCTCTCTCTCTCTGATTCTCAGGGGTAAGTGTTTAGGTTAGAATCCAACTCACTTTTGGATTATTCAGGATTAAGCCAACTTAGAAATTATTGAATTTGTGTCTCACTTTTACTTAGGGCAAACCCGTTTTCGGATTGTTTTAAGTACGGTGCACTTGAGTAGTCCGCATTCTGTAATGGATTTAAGGAAATCCGTATTTATCGTACTATTGAAACTCCTTCGGCTTGATTTAAGTACAGATGGATAGGTTTTTTTTTTCAGTGTATAATAATTTGCTATATTAATTTGGTCTATCCAAATAATATTCGTTAACTGTGTTCTGCATAAAATTATTTATTCTTATTTTTCGTTCGCTTGCAAATTAATTTTGAATATCTATTTGCCAATGAAATTTCATTTTAAACAGCAAAAATTAATTATTAATGGGTAGAAGATTAATTAAAATATTGTTTCTGACCATTTATGCGCCTGTTCATAAATATTGTATACATGCAATTTGATGAAGAGCACTATGGGACTAAATATTAAACCTCAATCACTTATGGAAAAATTTGTTTTTATTGATCTTAAATTAAATGTTAATAAAAAAAAGATATAAATTCTTTTAAGTTGAATCTGTCTGTCGCGGTCGTTGAAGATAGACGTGTTTTCTAAACTCGGCATACGGTTTATTTTTTTTTGAACAAATAAAGTATAAAAAAAGTAAATACAAGAAAAAGAAAAAAAAAAAAAAATTACATGTATGTACATACATACATAAACACACATTTTTTCATTATCGGTGTTGATAAACAATAACAAATAAGAAGAGCACAACTGTAAACAGTAAAAGAAAAAAAAAAAAACTCTTATGAGTGCAAACAGTAGAAATGCATATATCACAGTGAGTGTTAGCGAAAAAAATACAGAAATAAAAAAAAGAATCGAAGATAGCAAATACCTAACGGCTAAACCTATTACTCGTACGCGATCCCTCTCGCCGTCTGTATTTAATAACACGGTTGATACAATAACAAATACAAAACCTGCTAGCGTTGCCTCAACAGCAAAAACAATTTTAATAAGTGATGTAAATATTAACCCCCAATCAGGCATAATAGAAAACTCAGTATCACCTTCGGTGTCTAATAATACGGTTGATATTAATACAATAAAAAATATAAAACCTGCAAGCGGTGCCTCAGCGGCAAAAACGATTTTAATAAGTGATGAAAATATTACCCTCAAATCAGGCATGATGGAAAACTCAGCTCCACAAGTAAAAAGTGGTCAAAAGCCTCAAGTACAAGTTGGTATGGACAGGTACATAACAGTGCTTAAACGGGGTCGCAGCCCTACCTCTGCAGCAGTTGCTTCGGCCTCAAAAGTACCATCTTTTGATAAAATAAATTCTCAAAATCGATTTGCAATTCTGGAGGATGAATCCTCTGAAGCACCAAACGTCATAAAATCGTCCAAGCCTCCCCCGATATATCTTAGGGAGCAAAACTCAAATGAGCTCATAAAGAGTTTGATATCGGTGATAGGTGAAAATTCGTTTTACGTAGCTGCTATCAAGCGTGGTAGTATAAACGAGACAAAAATACAAGTCAATAATGAGAATGATTTTCGCAAAATTATAAACAAATTTGAAGTACTTAAAAAAAACTTTTATACATACCAACTGAAAAGCAGTAAAGGTCTACAGGTAGTGATTAAGGGAATTGACTCATGTGTGGACCCAGAAGAGGTAAAAACATTCCTCGAAGAAAAAGGCTTCAAAATAAAACATGTAGTAAATATAAAAAATAGAGAAAAAAACCCCCAACCACTTTTTCGAGTGGAGTTTGAACCCGGCGACGTAAAGCTTAAAAAAAATGAAACGCACCCTATTTACAATTTGAAATATATTCTCTATAGAAGAGTAACTATAGAAGAGCCACACAAAAGAAATGGTCCCGTTCAGTGTTTAAACTGTCAAGAATATGGTCATACTAAGGCTTATTGCTATTTACCCCCTGTTTGCGTAGTATGTGGTGAATTACATGGTACAGATCTTTGCGATAAGTCTAAAACCGACCCCAACGTAAAAAAATGTAGCAACTGTGGCGGTAATCATACTGCCAATTATAGAGGATGCCCTGTATATACCATCGTCAAGCAGTCAGTTGGACCGAAAACTAATCCCCCTCAAATGCAGGTAACAAATCAAGTAAGCACTGGTGACATTCAGGCCCCGCAGCCTAGTAATAACAGAACCTCTTATGCTAACGTCGTAAAATCAAACCATGCGCCAACGCAAGGTGCTGCGCCAAGTAATGATGAAACTCCAGTTTCAAATTTAAGTCGTCTAGAAAAAACCATGGAAACATTAGTGCAAACAGTAACAAATTTTACGAACACAATGGGTAATATGATGCAGGAAATTCTTAGAATGCAATCGATGTTATTGCAATCTGTACTTAACAAGCCATGAACTGTTTAAAAATCTGTTTTTGGAACGCGAACGGCATCCGCCAACATAAAAATGAATTAGAATACTTTCTTAAAAATAAACAAATTGATGTCATGATGGTTTCTGAAACTCATTTGACCTCAAGAAATACGTTTAACATCAATGGTTATATACTATATGATACCAAGGACCCTCGAGATAGAGCTTGTGGTGGTTCTGCCATTTTGATAAAAAATCGAGTCAAACACTACCTAATGTGTGATCATCGTGAGGATTATCTCCAAGCAACGAACATTTGTGTTGAAGAGCTGAATCGTAGCATTGTAATCTCATCTTTATACTCTCCACCTAGATTTTCAATATCAGAAAGCCAATATTGTGAATATTATAAATCACTAGGACACTGTTTCCTGGCCGCTGGCGATTATAACGCTAAACATACCTTCTGGGGGTCACGACTAATAACACCAAAGGGTCGTGTTTTGTTTAATACAATCTCTAAAATGAATTTAAATGTTGTCGCGAGCGGCCAACCAACATATTGGCCTGCTGACCCGCAAAAAATTCCAGATGTCATCGATTTTGGCGTGGTTAAAAACATCCCCACAGAAACGATTCACGTTGAAGCTTCCCTAGAATTATCTTCCGACCACACACCTACAATTGTTACTATAATGAACCCCAATAGAATTGTATCTCCGACTGGTTACCTAGCGACGTCAGCCACACAAATAAATTGGTTAAAATATAAAAAATATCTCAGTGCCCATTGCACAGAAAATATTCCGCTCAGTACACCGGAGTATGTAGATCGCTCTATTGATAATTTTGACAGTTTTCTGAAACTAGCTGTTCAACATTCCAATATTGCCCCCAAAAAAACAAAAACTATTAAAATATATTCCACAGATGTCGAGCGTCTCTTGTCTGAAAAAAGGAGGGCACGAAGAGAGTGGCAATTGCACAGATCTCCTCAACTTAAGAACTTGCTAAAAGAGTGTACAAAAAGATTAAGAAAGTTATTGCAGACTCAGAAAACGGCTTCTCTGGAAAAATATCTTAAGGAACTTGATGCAACTCCACAATCGGACTACTCATTATGGCGTGCAGCTAGAAACCTCAAAAGGCCAGTTGTCTCTAAACCACCATTAAGAAACTTGAATGGAAGTTGGGCAAGAAATGATGTTGAAAAAAGAAATCTGTTTGTAAGCCACTTGAAAAACGTATTTACACCTAATATATCTCACAATATTGCGGTCGATTTACCACCTGTTGCTGCTAGAGCAGCTATTCCCCTAAGATTTGAGATGAGAGAAATCGAAAAGGTTATATGTGACTTAAACACTAAGAAGGCACCTGGCATTGATAAGATCAGCAATAAAATGCTATTAGAGCTACCTCGCGTAGCAAAGAAAATTATTCTTTTTATTTTTAATGCTATTTTACGCCTTGAATACTTTCCTCAAAAATGGAAGGTTTCCTTAGTTACCATGATACCAAAGCCAGGTAAAGATCATACGAAAGTTGAGTCTTATAGGCCTATTAGCTTATTATCAAATATGTCAAAGCTATTTGAGAAATTATTAGTTTCAAAGTTAACACCGATTTTAAGTGAAAATAGATGTATTCCAAACCATCAATTCGGATTTAGAAGAAAACACAGCACAATTGAACAAACTCATCGAATAGTAAATGTCATAAGAAAAACCAGAGTACGGAGAGTGCTCGAATTAAACTCGCTCGCGAGCGAGTCCAATTCGAGCGAGTTTTATTTTCAACATTGAAAAGAATTATTCTTTACTGCTCGCGAGTTTAAAAAATAAAACTCGCGAGCGAGTTTTATTTTTGCGAGTTGAAAAATATTGCTCGCGAAAAGAATTCAAATTTTAAGAGTCAAAAATAAAACTCAACTCGCGAGTCGAGCTAAAAAGAATTGTTCGCGAGTTTTATTTTTGCGTATGAATTTTTTTTAATTAAAAATATATTTTTCCTGTTTATTTGTTTGTATGTGTGGATAAATATGTGTATGTATGAATATTTCATCGAAACACAGAACAGCATTAGCAAATGGATCAGAAGTAAGGTGGGAAAAGGTATTTATTGATACAGCAAATATTACATTGTGACAAGTATAACAAACCATGAAGAAGAAATAGCAAAGGAAAGGATTCGTTTAAAAGAATGCAATCATGTTATACGTTTCGAAAATATAAAAAAGGCAGTTCATTAATTTCCTATGAATGGTAAACACTTCTATCTAAGTCACTAATGAACGCATACATTTTATTACACATCATTCAAAATTTAACATTTATACGTATTGCACATATATTTTAAAACACACTTATCTACCTGTTTATGAGCAGCATTCACTTGTGTGCATTTTTTTTAGTATAAACATTACTTTTACAACCCTTTCCCACACGTCTTGCCAGCCATTTTAACATAAACATTAATATAATAGGTTTTTCAGACCCATTGCACTGACATTTAAACACTCACTAGGGATCAAACAAACATATCAATGATCACATTTTCTATAAATAGTCGTGATTGTTTACTACCTGCTGATGTTTTCTATAAGAATCAACTAATTTGGTTGTCACAAGACAATTATGTGATGGCTTTTGCTACCCTAAAAAACTCTTAATTCATTTATAACATTGGTCTTCAAAAACAAATGTAAGTCTTTAAATAAAAACATATAAAATATAAAGATTTTGAAGCGGTTAATTTAAATCCGTTTGCAGTTTCAAATTTTTTTATGGGCTTGACTAATATTCCGCCCGAAATAAGGGCCGATTTTTATAAAAACACCAACAAATGATTATTAATAATATTTCCTTTAAGTCAAACGAATAACATATTTTATATTTTCCACTGTTTCGGACATTTTCAGAAATTAGTGGCGATAAACTTTTTTTTTCAAGCAAAATTAGTACTATTTTTTGTTTTCAAAAATTTGTTAACAAATTTAGAACAATTTTTTTTATTATTTATCAGAAAGCCAGATATATTGCGAATAAAATGAGCCATAAACCATGAAAATCGATTGACAAATGTTTATTTTATTCATAATTATTAAAGGCAGCTTTTATGAAAATAATATGTTACCAATCTCAAACACTTTTATTTAAGTCATTTAAGAACGCATACATTTTATTACACATCATTAAACATTTTGCAGGTTTACATATTTTTAAACAAGAAAACATTTATACAAACAAACACACATACATTCTTATCAACATGGTTATGCCCAGCATTCATATGTGTGCATATGTTTTTATAACCCCTTCCTACACATTTGCCTTCCCTTCGTTTCTAAAAATTCATATGTATGTATATTTTTACTTTGCACAAGCAAACATTAATTTTTTTAAACGAGTTGCTCGATTTCAACTCGTATGCGCTCGTTTTCTGCTCGCATAAAATTTGTACTTACGAGTTGAAAAATAAAACTCGTAAGCACAAATTTTAAAACGAGTTGTTATCTGCTTACGAGTCGAGCACAAAAATCTTATGACTCGTAAAAAATTTGTGCTCGCGAGTTTAAAAATAAAACTCGCGAGCACAAATTTTAAAATGAGAGAGTTGACTCGAATTGTGCTCGCGAGTAGAATTTTTTCCTACCCTGAGAAAAACATTTGAAGAAAAAAAATATTGCTCAGCACTCTTCATCGATGTTTCGCAAGCTTTTGACAAAGTCTGGCATGAAGGCTTATTACACAAATTGAAGCAAAATTTACCAGCAAACACACACAAACTGTTAGAAAGCTACTTAGTCGGTCGTCAATTTATTATTAAAGAAGGAAATTCCTTAAGTTCACCTCAGCCGATTGGCGCTGGAGTCCCACAGGGCAGCATCCTGGGCCCTCTATTATACTTAATTTATACTTCGGACATGCCAACAAACAACTACACCCAAACTTCAACATTTGCAGACGACACAGCTTTTCTAAGCGTCCACGAAAACCGTTATGAAGCATCTCGTTACCTACAGCATCATATATTTCAACTAGAAATATGGCTAAGACAATGGAGGATAATGGTCAATGAGCAAAAATGCGTACATATAACATTCACCCTGCGCCGGGAATCTTGCCCCCCTATTACAATCAATAATCAAATTATTCCTCAACATTCGCATGTAAAATATCTCGGTATACATCTGGATCGGCGATTAACGTGGAAATGCCATATAGAGGCAAAATTAACTCAAATGAAACTAAAAGCCATCCAAATTCATTGGCTTATTGGAAGAAATTCTGTTCTTAGACTCGATTGCAAGCTTCTACTTTACAACTCTATCTTAAAGCCTATCTGGTGCTACGGTATTCAACTATGGGGCACTGCCTCGGCCTCTAATATCGAAAAAATTCAAAGGCGCCAAAATAAACTTCTTCGTATAATCACAGCCGCCCCCTGGTATGTTAAAAACTCAAACATTCATAAGGATCTCAACGTGCCATTAGTAAAAACTATGATTACAAAATATGCAGTAAAATATTTAAAAAGACTTGAACAACACCCAAATCCTTTAGCTCGAAATATTTTAAATCATGGCGGCCACACTCGCTTAAGGAGAAGAGACACTGCAGCACTTACCCAACTAGATGAGAGATAAACACCTATATAAGTGAACAGAACCCGTGATGAAGAAAATTTTTGTCTGGCACTGGCAGGACATAAATAAAGTATTAGGTTAAGATTTGATAAATTATTGTTAGTTCATATTAAATATATGAAGATTCAATAAATAAATAACGAAAAAAAAAAAAAAAAAAAAAAAAAAAAAATATTAATTTGGTCTATCCAAATAATATTCGTTAACTGTGTTCTGCATAAAATTATTTATTCTTATTTTTCGTTCGCTTGCAAATTAATTTTGAATATCTATTTGCCAATGAAATTTCATTTTAAACAGCAAAAATTAATTATTAATGGGTAGAAGATTAATTAAAATATTGTTTCTGACCATTTATGCGCCTGTTCATAAATATTGTATACATGCAATTTGATGAAGAGCACTATGGGACTAAATATTAAACCTCAATCACTTATGGAAAAATTTGTTTTTATTGATCTTAAATTAAATGTTAATAAAAAAAAGATATAAATTCTTTTAAGTTGATTCAAAATTTTTAGAAAAAAGTTCTTAATAGACCATTGTATTGATTAAAGAACTTTAAAATATTCCAGATTGCTTACAGCCGTACCTAGACAAAAGCGGCAAGGTTTTCGTCTTGTCAAAAATTATCATGCCAATACAATTGTAATAATAACAGCCGCTCCCTGGTATGTCAAAAACTCAAATATCCACAAGGATCTCAATGTGCCATTGGTAAAAACTATGATAACGAAATATGCAGTAAAATATTTAAAAAGGCTGGAACTGCACCCAAATCCCTTAGCTCGAAATATTTTAAATTACGGCGGCCACACTCGATTAAGGAGAAGAGACACTGCAGCACTCACCCAATCAGATGAGCGATAAACACCTACATATGTGAACAGAAACCGTGATGACTAAATCTTTTTGTCTGGCACTGGCAGGACATTAAGTAAATATTAGGATAAGATTTGATTAATTATTGTTAGTTCATATTTAATATATGAAGATTCAATAAATAAATACTGCAAAAAAAAAAAAAAAAAAAAAAAAATACAATTCGTTTTAAGCATTCCTAAATAGCGCGATGTCAACGCTTTGCGATTGGCAAATCCGATTCTGACAGCGCATTTAATACTGAAGTTGGCCGCTATTATTAATAAATAATGGCAGTTTACCTTCTTTTTAGTCAATCTATAGGTTTTATCTCCATTTTTATTTGTATTATGTGGGGTTTATTAAACAAGAAAGTTACCACTACTGCTTATGACACAACGTTGACGCTGTTGCTTAGGTATGGGATGTCAGCGTAAAAGCTAAGCAGAAAAAAATTTTCCGTCTCCGCTGTTGTTTAGGTACGGCTATTAGAAAGTAGTCATTGTTTTGTATACCACTTCATCGAAGGTAAAAGTTTGTAATTTCGTATGTAATTTCAACAGTATTGATCTAGGTTAGGAAAGGTCCCATTGGCAGCCGCAATGAAGCACAGCATACGTGGGTCCAGTTATTAGTTCCCGTTATGTTACCATGTTCTACTGTCTCCCAAGGGTCCTATGTTACCTGACTGTTGACATTCCCACCCAGAGCGCCTGTTGATTCAATGAAGACATAGATCCCGTTCAAATAAATGTCGGAGAGATAAGTTTTGTCACTTTGTGTTCTTCGACCAGTCTCTGATCTCCAAATGCCGGGCAATGACAGAGAATATGTTCGGTGGACTCTTCCTCCTTTTCGTCGGCAATATTTCTACAAAGATCATTGTAAGGGAGCCCTATCGTTTGGGTGTGTTTCCCAATGGACCTTTTTTAACCGCAATTAAGTTCCTGAAGTGAAGTCTGAAAAGCTTTAATGCCCGCCATGTACTTTTTTCATCTATTATGGGCCATATTTTTCTAGCTTCCCCACAGGCAGTTTAATCAAACCATATTCGACGGCAATGAGATGCAATTTTTGTGCAATAAGTTTCTTACTCCTTGGAAGCGAAATATATATACCCAGTGAAAAAAAAATCGTGTTTTTTGAAGCCCTTAAGGGAAACAGCGCATAATCGAGCGCTTTAATAAGAGAGCTCTTATACAGCAGTAACGAATAAAATATACAAAAAGAAGTCTCTTAACGAAAATGCTTGAAAAAAGGCATTTAAACCAGTTAAAGCAAAACATTAATAAATTGTTAATATAGTTAGACCTTAAAAAGCAACTTCGGAGCGCTTTATTTGCATTTTTTTATTGTGCTAAAAGAAGCGCTTATTGTCAGCAGAAAATAGTCCTCCAAACCGGGAACACCCCATACATAAATCAGGCGTCCCATCAGCAGTTTTGAAGCAATTTGAGGTATGAATTTATACATAAAACCTGCTCCTTTTGGACCACATTTTTTTACTGGGATAAAATTGATCTAAGATCCTTTAAAGAATATATATAGAATATAACGATGTCTGTCTGTCAGTTAAAATGGGGTTCCCGAAGACCCCATTTATTATAGGGACTTGGTTGATATATATTTATCTTATCAATACAATACAACAATGAGAAGTATTTTATTACAGTATTGGGTAGTTATTTGGAAAATATTCATATTATATTCAATAGTATAAAAATGCAATTAATAGAAAAAAAGAAGAAGAAAAAAGATCGAAAAATAAAGTGACTATATGCTAATTGCTGTGCACAAAGAAACATATGATAACAAATAAGTATCTGTAAATAATAAAGACTATTTTAACTGAAATACTCAAATATGGAAGATTTGAAAGGACTGGCATTGCTTATGATTTGAATTTGAGGGGGTAGTTGGCTCCAGAGACGAATTTTCATTATTTATTTATTGAATCTTCATATATTAAATATGAACTAACAATAATTAATCAAATCTTATACTAATACTTTATTTTTGTCCTGCCAATGCTAGACGAAAATTTTTCTCTTCACGGTTTCTGTTCACATATGTAGATGTTTAGCGGTCTTCTCGTCGGATGAGTCCTGCAATATCTTTTCTCCTTAATCAAGAGTGGCCGCTGTCATTTAAAATATTTCGAGCTAGTGGATTTGGGTGCGACTCAAGCCTTTTTAAATATTTTACTGCGTACTTCGTAATAATAGTTTTTACTAATGGCACATTGAGATCCTTGTGAATATTTGAGTTTTTAACATACCAGGGAGCGACTGTGATTATTCGAAGAAGTTTATTTTGACGCCTTTGAATTTTTTCGATATTTGAGGCGGAGGCAGTGCCCCATAGCACCAGATTGGCTTTAATATAGAGTTGTAGAGTAGAAGTTTGCAATCGAGGCTAAGAACAGAATTTCTTCCAATAAGCCAATTAATTTGAATTGCTTTTAGTTTCATTTGTGTTAGTTTTGCTTCTATATGGCATTTCCATGTTAAACGCCGATCTAGATGAATACCGAGATATTTTACATGCGATTGCTGGGGCACTAATTGATTATTGATTTTAATAGGGGGACATGACTCCCGACGCAAGGTGAATGTTATATGTACGCATTTTTGCACATTGACCTTTATTCTCCATTGTTTTAACCACTTTTCCAGTTCAAATATATGATCCTGCAAGTAACGAGATGCTTCATGACAGTTTTCGTGTACGCTTAAAAAAGCTGTATCATCAGCAAATGTTGATGTTAGGGTGTGGTTATTTGTTGGCATATCTGAGGTATATATTAAGTATAACAGTGGGCCCATGATGCTTCCCTGAGGGACTCCAGCGTCAATTGGCTGAGAAGAACTTAAAAAAGCACCTTCTTTAATAATCAACTTTCGACCGACTAAGTAGTTTTCTAACAGCTTGTGTGTGTTTACTGGTAAGTTTAGCTTCAATTTATGTAATAACCCTTCATGCCAGACTTTATCAAAAGCTTGAGAAACATCGATGAAGAGGGTGGAACAATATTTTTTTTCTTCAAAGGCTTTTCTTATGGCGTTGTCTATACGATGGGTTTGTTCATTTGTGCTATGTTCTCTTCTAAAGCCGAATTGATGGTTAGGAATACATCTATTTACATTTAAAATCGGGGCTAATTTTGACACTAACAGCTTCTCAAACAGCTTTGATATATTAGACAATAAGCTTATAGGTCTATATGGCTCAACTTTTGTAGGATCCTTTCCTGGTTTAGGTATCATTGTAACTAAGGATACTCTCTTGAGAGTAGTATTCAAGGCGTAAAATAGCATTGCAAATCAAGAGAATAATTTTCTTTGCTATGCTGGGTAGCTCCAAAAGCACTTTGTTACTGATCTTATCAAAATGAAGAAGTGTTGATCAGAAATTGATTTCTTATACCTGATCCTATTAATCTTGTTAACTCTGTTCGATCTAGAGAATATGATTCTATCATATTGGATGGAAGGCTGTTGAATATATATATCTTATGCAAAAACAATAGAGTTCGGCAATTCAAAAAATTATTAAATGTTACGTTATACAATTGTTTTGCATATTGTGGGATGCTCTGGTTCCTTTTTATTCCAAATACATATCTTGCAATATTATAGAGCCTTCGCCTGCTAACAGAACCGCAACTTGAAAAAAGCTCGCATCCATAGATGAGTGTAGGCAATCAATTCGTCTTAGCTAGTAGCATTCGGATGTAAATGGGTGTATAATATTGTTACATCCATAGATTCTTTAGCATAGAAAAGGTTTTTCCACAGCTTATTTTCATTTGGTCTAACCAATTAAGTTGTTTGTTAAAAACTACACCAACAGTTTTTGTCACATATGCGCGCTAAATGTTGCTATTAAAATTCAGCCCAATCGATACACAAATGGTTGTGACAGGAGTAAAAAAACTACGATTGCCTCTAATTTTACCCATATATTCCATGTTTTTTTTCTGTAAATCTGGAGAACGGCAAGAGCTGGGTTATCAATACACAACCTCTCCAAATATGGTCCATATTGGAGAAATGGGCGTGGCATCTCCAGTCCAAAGACATAGTAGATTTTTTTATATCTGGAGAACGGCAAGAGATAGTTTCCAAATTAGGTATAAAGATCTTAGGTATCCCTACACAACATCCGACTAAATGTGTGAAAAACTGGGGGTGGCATAAAATAGATTTTATTATATCCCAACTACGGTATTTATATAACTTTCTGTTCTTATCGCACCATGGTGAAGGGTATATTAGATTCGGCATAGCCGAATATAGCACTCTTATTTTAAGACACAAAAATAAAAATAAAATAAAAATATCATCATAATAGTTCTGCAACGCACCGGAAGTAGACACATGCCATTTAAACTGTTGATGGAAGTCCATAAATAAATTTATTTAAGTACTTGTCGTCGTTGTACGCACACATGTGGGCATTAACAAATAGAATAGAATTGTAATCAAAACGCTAGATTGTACAAAAGACAATATTATAATGACGAACCCTGCTGGAGACATGTTTAAGAAATTTTTATTAAAAATTATTTGAAATAAATAGGAAAAGTTTAAAAGCGAATTCTTAACAAAACAAAAAAAGTTAATTATTCACAAAAATTCCAAAAAAATAAAACAGTTTCGCTAAAAAAAATTAAGAAAAAAATTAAACAAGCTTTTTGCCATAATTGTACCGAATTTCATTAATGAAGTAAGAGCCCTATAGAGTGAAATAACTTAATTCGGGAGAACAATTGAATTGCTGTAAAATAATTGGCAACTTTTAGCTTTAGAAAATATCTTGTGGCCAGTTTTTGACTTCGTATTTAAATACGTGTGTATTTAGGTCATTTTTTTAATTTAAGTTCAATTTAAATACAGTTTCAGTACGGTAGCACTACTTAGTTTAAAAAAATATTTCAAATCAGGCTGAATTTGATCGCTGGCACGAACTATATGGTACGTAGCGCCATATTGTTAAAAATCACAACTTCTGGCCTTAATTGGACATCACCTATAGCGCTCGCCGTTGACAGACCAACGTTTTTCTAAAATAATTAAGGACCGATGACACCCCCAGCGCAAAACTAACACAAAACAGTATCTATTTCGATATGAATTGGACGTTGTTGGATCTCATGGGGATTGGTAGCATCGCTAAGTTGACAATATTGTTTGTGTACGTACCCATTCATCCAGATACGGGCCCATTCATGTCAAAGTTCGGAATTTTCTCTTGGAAGAAACTTTACATACTTTATGACAGACTCCTCAGCATAAGCGGATACAAGATTTTATAATATTTAAGAATGTGTACTCCGAAAGAAAACGATTTTTACATTATAGAAACACATGACGATTAAACGTAAACTGACTTTCTTTTTTTTTAAAAAAAAAACTTTATTGTTTTGCTCGCTTCGAAAAATATATTTTATTAATTTTTTAGAATGTTGCTGGCATTTGTTTCGTGTATGTAGAAAATGCGATCAGCTTCTTAAGCATAGGAAAACAGGATACCCAAAGATTTTTTCATTAAGTTACAAATTTACCCGTAAACGCACACACCATGTTGGGAAGTTATTTCGTTGGTCTCAACCGATTGTAACTGGAGTCCCACAAGGAAGGATCTTGAACTATCTTTTTTATATATTTATTGGAAAAATGGCAAAAAAAAAAAATGGAAAATAAAGGTCAATGAACAAAAATGCATACATTTAACATTAACTTTGCGTAGAGTATCAGGCCCCCTATTAAAATCAGTAGCCAAATAAAACTTATTGGTAAAAATTATGTCCTTAGTCGGAATTGTAAACTTTTACTTTAGAATTCACTTAAAGCTGGGGCTATTGAATACAGTTATGAGGCACTGCCTCTGCCTCCAATATTGAAAACATCTAAAGAGGCTAAAATAAACTTCTTCGAATAATCACAGCCGCCCATTGGTTGGTTAAAAGCTTCACAAAGAACTTAATGTGCCATCAGTAAAAATAAAGTGATCACAGGCGATTCGATTAAATATTTAAAAATACTTGAATTTCACCAAAATTCTCTAGCTTAAAATATTTTAAATGATGGCCGTGACACACGTTTAAGGACAAGATATACCGCAGAACTTATTCGATCAGAAAAGCACTGAATAATTATGAGAACGGGAACCGTAATTAGGAGATTTTTTGGTAGGCATTGGCTGGTGAAAAACTTTAGAATTTTAACAACATTTAATAAATAACACAGTGCTCGAAATTTACACTTTTTGCAGTCAAGTGGGGCACCCGGCGGGTAAACCTAAATCGGGTACGTTGAATCCTGTGGTGCTTACCTTATTTTTTAGGTTAGCTCTTGTTTTCGAGATATACCGTTATTTCAAAATGGAGAAGATCGCACAACACATATTCGTGAAACTCAAAAACGGTTTTGTTTATTGAATAGACTAACTACCAGGCCCACAATGCCTACAAGAACATTTCTTTCGCATTTTTGTATTGTAAACAATAATAAAAAACTAAAATTTGTTGTTGTTTTCAATATAAACATACGAAAGAAATGTTCTTTTTTTTTTTTTTTTTTTTTGTTAGGACCAGCACTCAGGGGATGACCCCTACTAATGCAATGCATTGTGTTGGAACTAGGAAAATAGGTTATGGGAAGGAGGAAGGAGGGAGTAGAGCTTGTGAACATTCGACTTGAACTTATTAATGTTGTAAGTGAGAGGGAAGACTTCAGCAGGAAGGTTATTCCACATACGAACTATCCGGCCAAAAAACGAATTTTCCCTGTAATGCGTTGTACGATTCACCGACCAATCGACCACAAAAGGATGTGCTCTTGAAGAAAGACGTGTATTACGAACAAAGCTATGGGTTTCGGGAACCAAATCCCTAATTTCATCAGAACACATCCCGTTGTAGTAACGATAAAATAGGCAAGTACAACCCACATTGCGACGGTGCTCAAGGGAGTCAATAGAATTGGATACCCTACTGTCGCCAATGAGAACCTTCGCCCTCTCCTGAACGCGGTCAAGAAGCTCCAAAATAGACTTTGAAGCACCGGCCCACACATGAGAGTTGTATTCCATTCGCGGTCGGATATAGGTGGTATAAATAGTAGGGAGATCAGATGGAGTGAAGTATATCTTACACCGTTTCAAGAAACCGAGGCACTTGAATGCTTCTTTCGACACCTTGAATATATGTTCTGTCCATCGGACATCACATTGTATCCTCATGCCCAGAACATCAAGAGATTCTGTTTCCTCAATATTTATATATATCAATATGTTTCCTCAAAATTATATAAAATGGTGAATGGAACGACACCATTTTTCTGATAACAGGGCCAGTAGGTCTCCAGTAGAACGACCTCTACGAAAGCCATACTGGCGGTCGCTTAGTAGGTAATTTTACTCTAAAAATTTTACAAGATGGTGATTTACCATACTCTCCATAACTTTGGAAAGTGCCGAACAAATTGCAATTGGGCGGTAATTTTCAGGGTTATTAGCCACTCCTTTTTTAGGAATTGGCGTTACATTAGCAACTTTCCAGCAGACGGGAAATTCACCAGCATGGTATAGAGTGCTTTAAAGATTTGCTAAGGGACGCGTCGAAGAGCACTGCTTCAATACCAGTGCATGTATACCATTCGGGTCAGGAGACTTGTTTATGTCGAGATTTGTACCAATTACCTTTCTTCTGGACCAACTACACTCTAAACACATTATCACCAGTTAAGTGATAGGTCTTGTTTTCACCAATCACAATTCGTTCCTTTTAATTATCAAATTTTGTTTGTGGAAGTGCTTTAAGAGCAATTTCCACAAACTTCCCGCAGGGATATATCAAGAATATCATTCATATATATTGCTGAAAAAAATCTAATAACTGCCAAGGAGTCACCCCTAAGGGGAAATATATGACCGACCTCCACTAGTTTTTTGTCCTTTACATGTTCTCAAAACATACTTGCCCCTTATCGGCATCTATTAGAGGGGCTTCCATACAAATATGGCGGATTAATGAAATTCTTAAATTTGGCCCCTGCAGCGCCTAGGATGCCCCTAGACGGGAAAATGTATGACCAACCCCACTTTCTTTTTGATCCCCTTCATTTGTTTTTAACAAACGTACCCGCTATCTCCATTACTAAAAGGATACAACCTTTTTAATACAGACTAGATATATATTGAAGAAAAAATCCCATAACTGCCTAGGAGTCGCCTATAGGAGGATAAAATGTATGACCAACCTCCATAAATTGTTCATCCTAAATATTTTCTTAAGCAAACCAGTTCTTTAGCTCCAGCCCCTAAGGGAGGCTCCCATACATATATGGGGCTTTATGTAATTCTTAAATTTAATTCAAAATTTTCATCTTTTGTAAATAAAGTAAAAAGTTTTAGAAAGATTTTAATCATTTAAGGCTTGTGTTGTTTGGAACTTTGTTTTCTACTTTCAAATTTTTTATGCCGTTTTAGAAAACAAAAATTTCGAAATTTCGCTACAAAATTATTTTTTTTTTTTTGCCTAAAAAATTTTTATTTCTAAAACGACTTCACAGATTAAAAACAGTTTAGCTTTACTTAAAAGCAATTTTATTGCGGAATTTCTTTTTTAGTTTATTTAATAAACTAAACGGTTTTTAAGTTATGCGATGTGCAACCTCCTCCATTTTCGAAATAACGGTATATCTCAAAAACAAGAGCTTACCTAAAAAAAACTGTGCACCACTGTATTCAGCGTACTCGAAAAAGGTTTAAGGCCGTGTCCGATACAACTTTGTCGCTTTGCGTGACGTTTCTACCTTTGGCAGAAAAACGCAAAGCAAAAGGTGTATGACACAATGAAAACTTTGACAACATTGTTTGTTTACTTAAAAAAGCGGTTGGTAATTTGTACATTTAATTATTTGTTATAAAAGTAAAAGTTAAACACTTAATTGCACGGTTTTTTGGAATTGAATTTGGCAAAAAAAAATTGAAAAAAAAAAATTATACTAGCCAACTGTCCAAGCGCGCAAAAAGATGAGAGTTGGCTAACTTTTTGCTTCGCTTCGCTTTGAAAGTACTTTATGTGACATGTTTCGTATAAGTATGTATATTTTATCTTATATGTCAAAGTGAATCGGTAACGCAACGCGAAGCAAAAGTTTTATCTGACATGGCCTTTACCCGCCGGTTGGACCGCTTGACAGTTTTTTTTAACTAGCACAGTGTAATTGGTAGTTTATATTCCATATAGATTCATTAAAAAACAAATGTTAAAAAAAAATTTTTAGTTTATAAAATTCTTAAAAAAAAATTAACAACTATTACGAGAAACAAAAAAAGATTATTTCAGATTTAAATTAAAAAGCTTTTAAGTTCGATATGATATTCGATATGATCTATTGGTTCGAATTTTAATTAATTTTTATTAACACAATAAAAGGTCTTAGAGATTAAAGATAAACTAAAAGGCTTCAAAAATTTAAATTCGTATTGGTTTTATGTAGTGTAGGGTGGGTATCTAATAGTTCCCTTTGGCAAAAGTATTAGCTATTACTTAATTTAACCTTTAATTAATAATAGCACTTTAAAAATAAATTAGTTCTTTTTCCTAATGTATTTTTCATTAACCGATTAATTTTATAATAATTATATATTTAAAATTTTTTTCGTAAATAAAAAACAAATAGAATAAATATTTAATTAAATTTACGCAAGTCATTTTTTTAGTTTATTAATCTTTGTTTTTTAATATTGATTTAACTTCCTTGTATTTGTATTTAAACATTTTTTTCAACATAAATTTAAACAAAAAAAATTTCTACTAAAGGCATTTTCAGTTTTTTTTTCCCCATTTTTTATTAAATGTTTAATTACAAATTATAATAAAAAATATTGATGAAAAAAAAGCAAAAATTATTACAACGTCATTATTATTTCACTTAAATTAAAATAGAATTTATAAAAATGAAATAGGACAACAATAATAAATTAAAACTAAATTAAGAAAAAAGGCACGAATTTTATTTTTTTAGCTCAAACTATTTAATTAATTGAAATGATCTTAAATTGGCAAAAAGGAGTCTTTTTAAAAAATATTTAAGTCGTGGCCATCCCCAGACTTGCTGTTCTGCTCTGTGTAGCCGATATTTATTGTAGTGCTGTCAAATTCTTCTACTTTTTATTACTCAATAATATCCAATACATTTGATTTGGGTACTTAAAACTACTGCATACTTTCAAGCAACGTTTAGAAACCAAACACTGCTATTGAATGCATTTTAATTTTAATTATGTGTTGCGTTTTTTTCAAAACAGAATAATTCTTTTAAATTTTTCTTTTGTAGGCTTATTTCTGCATGTTGATTACATTTTTTAAATATATTGTTTGTTAGCACATATTGTATTTGTAAACAGAGGCGTACTTTGAAAGAAACCAGTTAGATTTTCCATTGAACTCTATAAAAAAATGCAACTCTGAAAGTATTGAGTACCCATAAAAAAGAGAAAAATACTCGGTACCCACTAAAAAGAATATGTATTGCGTGTATAATTTAAAAAAGCAAAACTTTTTTTGGCAAATTTTTAGTCGTTATTGTAAAACATCGTTAGCTTTTTTCTATTTTTCTGGTAGCACCAAAAAAGCTGCTAATTGTTTGAGGCCTAGAACGAAACAAGCCCACTTCGGATACCCTCTTGCAAGCGCTCTCCATCGATGGAAAGAAATTGTAGGCGAACCCGACAGGTTCTAGACCACAAAACGGATGTCGCAAAACTTCTTAACAACCATTTTCTTAATAGTTTTTAACTGGCATTACAACATGTGGCCGAGGGTTGGCATAATGGAATGTAACGAGTGTGGCCATTTAAGCATTTTTGCAGCTGAATTTAGCATTACATTTTTTTTATTTAGCTGCAAAATTTTCATTTAGCATTTGGTATTTTATTTAGCATTTTTGGAAAATGTTTTAGCTATTTTTTTGCATTATTAAAAAGTTTTGGACGAATAGTTTTATTGATTTTACTTAATTTTTTTTAACAAGAAGTTACAAGATAATAGTCTGGTAGTGTATAAAGTCACTCCTAAAAATTTAATGAATAGAACTACATATTACAAAAAGCTTTATAAAATACATAACTGAAATTTTACTTATAGAATAAATTCGAAAAAATAAAAAAATTTTGAATATAATTTTTTTTATAAATTATAATAAATTTTTACTAAAAATAGTTGTATAAAAAATAAAATTTTGTATGAAAATGGATAATTCATATGTTAAGAAACATCTTACCTGTCTTGTCAAAAAAAAAATAAAAATATTTTTACATCATTTAGCAGTCTCTAAATTACGTAAAGAATTATCTCCTTACAAACAAAGTTTAGTAAATCAATAAAAATTGTTAAAAATAAAGTCAAAGTTTGATCAAATTACTGGTCATGCTTTTTTTTTGGATTTTTCGTCAAACATTTGTTAGGTCTGAACATACCTTTAGTGTTTGAAAAAAAACTGCTGAAAAAATAATTATTTTAAAACATGAACTTCTCTATAACTTTCAACTATAAGAAATAAAATGATCTAAAAAAAATTGTATTGCATAGAAATAAAATTGTTTAAAATTTGCATGTATCAGGGCCACCTTAATTTAATCTCAACTAACTGTGCTACCTCTTGTTTAAATATAAGCATTAATTTAAATTTCTATAAAAAAATAAGTCACTAAAATGTATTTAGTTTCGAATATACCTTCACTGGTAATACAGTTTAAGCAAAAATATAAAACAAATTTTTTTTAATTAAACCATTAATCACAAATAAATTTAGTTGTAATTAAAAATTTAATCAAGTGGATTAAATGTTTAGTTATATTCACAACATTACTGCAGAAAAAGTTGTTAATATCAAAAAATATTTAATTGATACTATTTATTTGTTTACTGGTGAAAATTTAATTAATTTTTTAATTAATATCACAATTTTTTTAATTGAAATCATTTTTAAATTTTTTTTTTTTTTTTTTTTTTATGGCAGCAATCTGGTGGCACATTCCAGGCCTTATTCGGTCAATGATCGCAAATTAACTGTATTCGGTTTGGCCCCAGACAAGCTTAAGTATTGACTGCAGCAAGTCGATGGTCGCCCACAAGTGAGGCGAGCAGTTGCATTTTAGTGGAATAGAATTTTTATCGAAAACGCGTTTTTTAAGAAGATGGCGTCTCAGGCATACAGAGCGTGAAGCAATCGACTTGATGATAAAAATATAAATTATTTAAATTTCGTTGAAAGGGTTTCCCAAATCACGTAAAATTTCATCTTTGGATTATTTTCTTTGAGGCCCAGAGGTAGAAAAGTTAATGTGCCACAGAAGCCCTATTAAAAGGGTACTCTTCGGAAAATAATTGTATGTACTAAATTTTGTATGGCTTTTTACTTGAAAAAAAAAAACAATTTCTGACACCAATATAATCCCTGCGATAATATTATATATATTCTGGTTTCTTGAGTAATTCTTAGTTGATTTAGCCATATCCGTCTGTTGAAAACACGCTAAGCAGTTTGGGATTGAAATCCAGCAATATCCGATCAGTAGGATCACAGTTATGAATCAAAATGTAGAACCATCACCCTAAACATTGACAATTTTGTTACAAAAAATAATATAAATGGTGGCATAATGCACGGCATGATATATGATTACGCATAAACTCATTCTATATGACTAAAAATCATTCCGTACGCCTAAAAGCGTAAAAGCGTATCATATTAAAATGTGCTACGTCATAGTTTTATAAGACTAGTAATCACACTGTCAAATTTTGTAAAGATAGGTCCATAACTTACACTAGGCCGCATATAAAACCTACTCCGGACAACAGTTTAGTATATTAAAAAACGTATTAAATAATGGTATTGTTATACAATTTGGTACGTCAAAGATTTATAGCACTAAATATCGCACTATAAAATTTCCTGAAGCTCGGTCCATAATTAACCATAAAATGTCAAATATTATGCTCACTCTGGAAAGTAATTTAAATACGCCTAAAACCGTAGCACATATAGATATTGTGGTAAAATTTGGTCAAATTTTGGTTCATATGGCCAAAAATAATATCATGCAGTTGTCTGACTATCGGTCCAAATTTACCTTAGATCCCATATTAAGCAGCCTTCGGAAAAGCACTTTAAACACTAAAACAAATTTCACTACTGTGTTGAAATTTGTCCTATTTAGATTTTTAAAAACCGAAATTACTCTAGAGGATTTCCTGATGATTAGTCCATAATTTACCATGGGTCTTATATAAATTCCCCTCCTGAAAATCAGTTTAGTTCGGTATAAACTGTTACGAACCATGATATTTTATTCAAGTTAGTTCAAATTGCCAGAAATAAAAGCATAACACTGTCTGGTCGTCGTCCAATTGGTTTAAAAAGGAACTAATTTTTATATTAAAAAATTGGTTTAAAAAGGAACTAATTTTTATAATAAAAGCATAACACTGTCTGGTCGTCGTCCAATTGGTTTAAAAAGGAACTAATTTTTATACTGACGTCCGTTTTTATAAAGATTAATTAATAATTTATAGCTCTCATATATTCTAACTGTATGCCGAAAAATTTTGGAATCGGAGTGGCGAGTTTTTGTGTGTACCACGATTCCGACTCCGGTACAAAAACCTGAACTCCGACTCCACAGCCCTGCTTTTTAGAGAGAATTACAAATTTAAACAAATCGAAAACAATGTGAATGTAAAAGTCTTAAATAAGTTTTTATTTTAAAACGGTTTGAAAAAAGGGGATTGTATCACCGAGATTGCCTAATTTAACGGATTTTTCGACCAAACCAGCAGCTTTGGACAACTTGGGAAACAGGATGTGCTTAGCATTGTCGAAAAAAGGTCCCAAATTTTACATAAGTGCTGGGATATTAGCATTTAATTAAATCTGACATTTAAACACACATAGACATGGTAAAAATCATTTTTAAACGCAATACAAATAACAAAGTTCAGTTTACACTGAAAAAAATTTTGCCCCAATTAAAGCATTAATCAAAAATAAAATAAGTTTTAATTAAAAATTTAATCAAGTGAATTGAACGTTTAATCAAGTAAACTAAGCCTTTGTTGTTACTATTAATTTGTTTACAGGTGCAAATTAATAGTATCAATTAAACTTTTAATTCACTTGATTAAACGTTTGATTCACTTGATGGAACGTTTAATTCACTTGATTAAATTATTAATTAAAGCTGTAATTAAATATTGGGGCAAATGTTTTTTTTTATGTAATAAATACAAATTTTAGCGTAATTTAAGGTATTCGAAAAGTTTAGCTTGCCATTTAAATAGAAGGGCGTTCGCGAATTTAGGTAATCAGACGTAAACATGGTGGCAGTACCTAAAAAAAAAGTTCTTTATGAATAATGGCAACATTATAAAATGTATGTTTTAATTTTTCAAACCTCCACGTGGGGAAGATTTTTTTTGAGCCATTAAATAAACGAATGAACTTGTAAACATGAAAAAAATATTGGTCCCCGTTATATAATTCAATTCATTAAAATGTCTCAGTACAACCAATATTTAAGCCGAACTAGATTATATTAGTCCTTTGTTCAGGACTATAAAATATCGGATGGCGCAAGGTATTGGCTGATCGTCGGTCGAAGGTGGGTGACCTATATGAAATGATTGTCCTTTTAGAAATTGCGTTACATCGAGAGGGAAAAAGCTGTGCGCAAGATAGATACCGAATTTGCGTGTTTTACTATACGGCGATAGCCAAAATCAACAGCTTAAAATTCGAATTGCTTGCACCTTATTCGGCAGATTTAGCTTCTTCGGATTATTTTCTACTTCCAAACATGAAAAAATAGATCGGAAAAGGTAAAGTGTTTCTGTATTTTAATGCGAGAACAGACAACACAGATTATGTTTTAACTGGAATACTTCCAGTAATTAAGTGTCAAATGCAAGCGAAACGTCAACGAAAGAAATATATATAATAAAAATAAGGCTGCCAGATTTAAAGACTTATCGACATTTTGACGATTTTTTTGTTCCAAAATTGGCAAAGTGACAATTTGCTAATTTTTTTCTAGTGACGATTCAGTCTTTGAAATAAAACAATTTTAAATAGTTTTATATGTTTGTGTATTAAGCACCACAGAAAACCGATATCTTTAAAAACAAGGCAGATTAAAAAATGTATCGGCAAAAGCAAAATTTCGAACGGAAACTGTTTAATTTTTATTTGCTTGGATTATTTAATACATTTGTTTGTGTGATCAAAGGATTAAACTATTACCCCATTTTTCAGTCAATGCACTTTAGGAAATGTTTGCCTTTTACTTTGTCCAAAAGTGTTTATTTTATTTCAATATAATATTTTGTCACTCCTTTGTGTGATTTCTGCAGGGAATAATAACAATCTGAAATTTTAAACTCTTATCGCATTAAGGAAAATAAAATAAATAATTTTATTTTAATAGACCTCAAGCTTATGTATGTATAAAATATGTATTTTACCCATGAACTTAATGTTTTTTTTTTTTTTGATTATGTGTTTATATGATAAAAATGTTTGAAAATTCGTTAAAATTAATTTTAAATTGTCCGAAAAAAATGGACGATTTTTTTATTTTTTCTTAGGATATTGACGTTTTTTTCACAAATTTATCTGGCAGCCCTGCATAAAACAAACACAATGAAAGGCCAAAAAATTTTAATAACAAAATATAACAATTGTGTTTTATATACTTATGTTCATCATTTAAATTCTTTCTTTTAAAATAAAATAAAATAATACACATTCTCGTGTACATACATACATAATTTTGGCTCCATTTTTTTAAATTTTGTTTTCTCGCATCAATTTCAAATATGACTTATTTTGACAGTTCTTGTGAGAAACTTTTTGCAAAATATTGTTACAGAAGCACTTGTTCTCACATCCTTCCAATAATTGCTGGAAAATTATTTAAATGACAGATAATTCTCGCAAAGTAAGAGTACAGAAACACTTAGGTGAGAAAAACCATTTTTTGTTTCATATTGCACTGTTTTTGTCATAATTCACTTGTTTCATGCGGGAAATTTTACGATGCGAGAAATACTGAAACGGGCTACAGGTCGGATAATTTTGGGTCCGCCCTCCTATTGTTTATAACTTTTCCAGTAAGCTCTTTTATAATTTTCCTAAAAGTTTTGACGACTAAAGTGTCGAACAAATAGAGCTTTAATATAAATCTGACAAAAGCCAAAGGGCCAAAAACAACATAAGAATATTATTAAACCGTATCGCTTTAATGGTGTCTATAAAAAACAGCATTAATAAATCATTTAAATTATTTTGAAAAGTTTTATTAAACCTTGAGGCAAAAACTGTGTAAATTTGTGGCTTTGTAGATGAGAAACTTCAATAAATACTTGTTGTTGCTCGCTGTCTTCTTATTTCAAGAGGAGTAACTCTATTTTTATGCATCTTCTTCATTTAACTCTTGTATTTTTTTAATGTTTCTTATTTGTTAATGTGTTTCATTTAAGTTGTATCTTTTTAATCTCACAATCTTATTTCTGGGTTTTTGAATTAAAAATACGCACAATGTTCTTATTTTTTTTTTTTTTAAGTTAAAAAAAAATCATGTTGTTGTTTTGTATAACGAATTTTTTTAATCATAAAATCTGTTGCCTTTGTGCTGTTGCTGTGTTGCCATTTATTTAAATGAGTTTTCTTCTTTAGAAAAGCTGATGAACCCCACCAATTCGCCTGAGAAACTTGAGCAAATAGACAAAATGATAGACAGACAGACAAGAGAGTTGTTGAAATTTAAAGAAGCGTTACAGAAAATTAATTATTGTTTCCGTTTTTAATTGTAAAAAGGTTGTATATGAATTAACAAAACAGTTTGAATACTTTTCAAGCAAATAGACAAATAAAAGCGAGAAGTTTTATTTAACCTTGACTTTTATTACGCCACCTCTTATTGCATAAATTTTCAAAAGAAATTGTTTTAATTAAAACATAAAAGCGAATAAATATTCATCTATTTTAAGCTTTATTGGATTTGGAAAGGGAATGTGTAAAAAATGTTTAAGCTGTATTGTATAAGAGGTTTTTTAGAGGGGAACCCCGGCGTCAGGTTCTCCCTTCTTTCTTTATTTACGTGATAAAATTTAGATAGTATTCTAAGCAAAGGTATTTGAAAACTCTAAATAAAAACAAATGTTTGTTGTACACAAAATTTATGGAATCAATAAATTAGAATTGAAAAAATTTTAACATTTTTAAAATTCAATATATCTCAGGTACTCCTTGATATTTTCAGTACCCATTTTCCTACATTAAAACTTCAACTTTAATATTGATAATAACATCACCTTGGTTATATTTTTTTCGTTCTGAAACTTCTTTTAAACATGAATTCAAATACTTACTCAAAATTTAACTTTTTTATAGGAAAATTTGTACATACCTGAAAATAAATAAATGAAAAAATTACTTTTAGTCAATGTGATTTAAATAATTTAAATGATTTAATATAAAATTGTCATAAATTTAAAGAAATTCCTAAAATATATTTATTAAGTACTTTTAAACTGTACAAAAAAACTGATCAGTTTTAAATTTCAATACTTTAGTAGTGAATATCTTTGTTAAGGGTGGTACAACCACAATGCACTATATTAATTGTGAGTCACACCTTAACGTCGTCTTTTGCCCAACTTAGTTTGACATTTCTTTGCTTCAGTGTTTGACAAATTCAACCCTGGAGAGGTACACAACTAAGCAGCGCGTTAAGATTGTTGAAGCCTTTTACGAAATTGATTTGAAATAAAAAGCATTTCGTGCACTTCGTGATTTTTTTGGTCAGCATAATCGACCTCTGTGAATTTGTTAACAAGCATAATTGCCGCATTTGGGCAAATGAGAATCCACGAGTGATCATTTAAAGCCCGACGCATCCACAAAGAGTGACTGTTTGGTGCGGTTTATGGGCTGGTGGCGTTCTTCGAAAATGAGGTCGGCCAAGCAGTTACCGGGAATGGTGTTCGCTATCGCGAGATGATAGCGGAATTCTTTTGGCCAGAAATTGAGAATACGGACCTGGACGGTATTGGTTCCAACAGGATGGTGCCACTTGCCTCACAGCCTACGAAACAATGGCTCTTTTGCGCGAGAAATTAAATGGCCGTGTTGTCTCACGTCGTGGCGATGTTAATTGGCCTCCGCGATTGTTTGATTTGAAACCGTTAGCCTTTTTTCTTTGGGGATATTTAAAAGAAAAAGTTTACATCAAAAAGCCAAGAACAATCAAAAGAGCTAAACGATGAGTTAATTTGGCACATTAACGACATTGAATCTTAATTATGTCTCCGAGTCATTAAAAATATGGACCATCGAAAAGAGATACGCCACCAAAGCCGTGGCGAGCATTTCGCCGATATTTTGTTTCACACATAATTTTTATAGATAATTATAAAAAAATATTAAGACAATTGTCTGAAAACTCTTCATTTTATTTACAATTAACATCGTGTGTTTTAGTTGGACCAACTTTTATTAAGCTGTTATATGCCTGGCAGACTTCGCAATTCTAATATCATTTTTGCTCAGTTAAGTTTATCACTGTTAACTTATCCTGTGCCCATGTTCTGTAACTCCCGCGGCGAGAAACTTTTCGATTGAAATGTGAGAAATGAAAAGCCATAACTTGAACCAAACAGCTGTTTTTCTCACTTAACTGCGTCTGTAATATTTCTGGCGAGTAACTGTCACGTAATGAAATTTCTCGCCAATATACTGAAAAAGTGTGTCTGTAAAATTTTTATGAGAAAGTTCCCGCTTTGAACTGTCAAATAAACTCACGCATAAAAACGGGGTGAGAAAAAAATTTTAACAATAAAAAATAAATTAAAAATACTAAATGCAATAAATATTAACACGGAAGAGATAAGTATTTTGTTCTTGGCAGATTTTTTCATTTTTAATTATACTGATTTTGACATTTTTAAAAAATATACGAATGTTTTCAAAGCAATTTTGTAATCCACAAACATTAAAGTAGAACTTTACATTTTTGCAATTTCATATCGGCTTCGAGTGGAATATTATGACATTTATAACGTAACGACGTAATCTCTTTTGATAGTTTTCGACATGAGTTACAGACACACTTTTTTCTCACATTTCGGGAAACGATAGAATATTTTGTTTCACATGTTTTCGATGCGAGAAGTTCTCACCAAAGTTACAGAACATGGGTACTGCTTAATAAAACTCACAAAATAGAAATTAAAATCGAAATAATACCGCTAGATCGACCTAAAAATAGCTAAATTGTCATAATTTGTTAACAATAGCAGCCAACTAGTTACTACTTAGCGCGCTACAAAAATCGAATTTCCCTATTACAACGTTGACAGCGCGCTATTTCGGTTTGCTTCATACATTTTGTATGAGCACGGAAAAAAATAAAAATTGATTTCAATTAAAAAATTTGTGAAATTAATTTTTAATTAGAAAATTAGTTACATTTGCGCCAGTGAACAAAAAATTAGTATCAATTAAGTGTTTAATTCACTTCATTAAACTTTTAATTCACTTGATTAAACGTTTAATTCACTTGATTAAATGTTTAATTCACTTGATTAAATTTTTAATTAAAACTGATTTTATTTTTGATTAATGCTTGTTTAATTGATGTGTGTAAAGATAAATACGAAAAGTGAAATTAATTTTTTTAAAATATCTTAAAAATTATTTTAAAAAAATATCGCAAGCGATCAAAAAATATAAAGAAAATACCAGAGCTGTAAATGAATCATTCTTTTTTGATTTTAATTCGTTACGAACTAGATAAATTTTGAATTAATTCTTTCCACAACAAAAAAGAATTGAATGCAATTTGAATCAATTCAAACGAATTATGCAGAAATAATTTCAATTCTTTTCCAATTAAAATGAATTTGTAAAATGAGTTGCAATTCGTTTTTAATTCAAATGAATCTGTAAAATGAATTGCAATTCGTTTCCAATTCAAATCAATTTGTTAAAGTTAATTGCAATTCATTCTACAAATCCATTTGAATTGAATTGATTTTGAATTCATTCAAATGAATTAGAACAATGAATTGCATTCAAATGAATGAAATCAAAAATGAGTTCCAATCAATCAAATTCAAGAGCAGATCTAGGGGAAATGAAAAATGGAAATTTCTGCTGCCAGAATGAATAATTAAAATATAAATTTAAGTTTCTTTTAGCAAATTAACAAAGTTTTCCCATTTTGATATGATTTTCGCCGATACCTAATAATTCAATTCCAATTCTGCCGCTACCTGATAATTCCAGTACATATCATGGTAATTTAAAATTTAAGAATTTTTTGTCTTTAGACTATACTAATAGGCCCATACACAACACCATCATGATTGTGCAATCAAGTAATTGTGCAATTAAGCTTGAAGCACGCAATACACCAGCATGCTGGTACAATTCTTAATTTTTGGCATGCCATTTGTAGCAAATTATCTTCCGCTGTTGCTTTTTGTTTTTTGCATGGTGGTTCCTTTATTGTTTCATCGCCAGACTCGATCTTTTTTTTTTACAAAATACCATTTTATTGTAGCATTGCTTTTTTATTTACGATTGCAGTATTCCGTACTTTTAACTTTCCAGAGGCAATGCATTGTTTTATAAAGTTCGAAAAATTCTCCCCAAAATATTTTTTCTTTAGCATTCATATTTAAAATACTTTGGTAAAAAAGTTCTATTTTTTATGTTTATGCCTTGACGATTTACCTTTGCAATTTAAAATTTTCTATTTTTTGGATGTTTATGCACTGACGATTTAACTTTTATGAGCTAAATTTACAACACATGACTCAATCATGCTGGTACAATCATAAAAATATCAAACTATTTTTGATTTAGCACCAGCAGCTGGTACAATCACACCACAAGCTCATACACGGTCAATCGGCTGGTACAATCACTTGATTGCACATGCATGCGTGTATGGGGCCTATAATGAAATTCAAATTTCAATCAATTCAATTCAAATGAGTTGGAAATGAATTGCTAATTCTTTTTTCTAATTCGTTTTAATTAATTCAAAATCAATTCAATTCAAACGAATTAGAAATAAAATGCAATTCACTTTGACAAATTTAAATGAATTTGCAGGATGAATTGTAATTCACTTTGACAAATTCATTTGAATTGGAAACGAATTGCAATTCATTTCACAAATTCATTTGAATTGGAAAGGAATTGCAACTCATTTTTACCAAATTCATTTAAATTGACTCAAATTTCATTCAATTCATTTTTTGTGTGAAAAGAATTAATTCAAAATTTGCTAATTCAGTGCATGAATGATTCGCGAATTAATTCATAATTCATTTACAGCTCTAGAAAATACGAGTTTCAATCATTTTTATCCAACAAATCCAACAAATTTTCATAGACAAATCGTTCAATTAACCTTAAATGTGTTTTGTGAATAAGGCGTTTAGTCTTTTAATATTAAAATTTATGATTTTTGCAAAAAAGTTAGACTGAAATTCTCATGAAAGTGCTCTGGTGAAAAACTTTGGAGAATTTTTTTCTGTGAGCATTTTGACATATAGCCATATAGAAAACGTTTGACGCACTGATTTAAGAGATGGTCTGTAAGGTTTTTTCTCCTTCTTTCTATTCCAGTCGTTTACTATGGTTTGTGGGGACCTTTCGGGTATTACTTGGTAAATGAAGTTTAAATGCTTATCACGGAGAGGGATCCAACATATGTCACTTTCATGCTTAATTTATAATTTAAGCCCAGTGCTTAAGGTCAGCGAGATGACGGGAAATTGCATGTGCTTTAACTTTATAATAGCTGCTAAGTAAGTGTTTAGTAAAAGATTCGGTCAATTTATGTGCTAGAATTGCCCCACGTGTGAAAATTTTATGAATGCGTTGTTAGACGTCTTGTTTTAATACGGAGTTAAGAGAACCTTAGACTACACCATTATAGAAGATATTAACGTTATTTTTGCCTGCCAAGTTTTAAGGAAATTATAATTTTACAATCTATACGTAATTTCATGATATGATATTGACCTTTAAATTATTTAAATAAAATTCCTGAGTAAAGCAAAATAAGATCATTGTCTGTGCATGCGGTCGAAAAAAAAAATTGGAAATCCTAAAATATACAAAAACGTTCAAATTTGTGCACAATAATTCGATTTAATTTAATAAAACCAAAAATAATTCATTAATAAAAATATTTGGTTTTTGCACTTGAAAATTTTTATGTAAACTTGAATGAAATTCAATCAAATTTTTTATTATAAAATATAAATTTTATTAAAGTGTATTTGAAAATAATTAAAATGACGCAAATTGTTAGAAAATATTTTCGAACAAATCAATAAAATCAAAAGTCATTTCCTTTCCGAAATAGAAAGTAGAAATTGCTGTGTGTGCCAATCTGATAAGGGAAATGAACAAAATTTATAAATTTTGAATAATAAAAATAAAATGGTAAAATTGTGTAAATAAATGTGTAGTAAAAAGACAAAAATATTAAAAAAAAAAAATACTAAATTACAAGTGTGTATTTGAGTTTAGTAGCAAATTGCAGTGAAATTAGAAAAAAAAAATTGATTATAATTTAAGTTTAAGTCTTAAAAGTTTCAAGAGATTTGCAAAGTTAAAAAAAAATATGTCATAAACGATATTTTATTTTTAAAGTTTTTTTTTGACAGAACATGACGACATCTTTCAAAAACAATTTAATTAAAAACATTTCTTGCTTTTAATTTAAAGTTATATAATTTAAAAAAATAGTTATGTCCGTGGAATTAGTACATTAAAATTATTAAATTTTTTTATGACTTGAATGGACAATTTGAAAAAGTGTAAGAACACGCTTATATAACTATAATTAAGGAAATTAAAATAATTGCGAATTATTTTAAACTTAAAAAAATCAACGATTTACCAATTACGAAACATTAAAAAAGAATTTTATAATAAGTGACTTTAATGATTTTTAAATCTTGCTGGGTAATTAAAAAAGCCATGAGAGGGATAAGATTGTTAGAAATAATCAGATACATATATAAAATAATTTTATTTTAATTATACAAATAGAATTAGAGACTCAAAAATAATTTACATCGGGTGATTTGTTACGGGGTACTTAAAGCAATTTTTAAGAAATAAAGTGTAAATGGTATTTATAAAACTTGAATTTTATGATTGTAGTAATCAGCTTAAGACTGTGTCTAGAAATTTCTCAGATATTTATTGTAAAGGGTGGTTAAATTTTAAGGGCCGATGTTGATTTTGAATAAAACACAAATTATTTAGGAAATTATTGGCATTTTTTTTTATTATGATAATATTGGTATCGTTGAATTATATATGGAACAAAATAGCGGCGACCTCGGCGGCACACCTCCATCCGATGGTCCAAATTTTCGATGCCGCTGAGGCATAATTGAGGTTCTTTGCCGTTAATGTGCCGAATTATCTCATCCTTTAGATCTTGAATTGTTGCTGGCTTATCGACGTACACCTTCTTTCAAATAATCCCAAAGAAAGCAGTCCAACGGTGTCAAATCACATGATAATGGCGGCCAATTGACCACGCCACCACGTGAGATAAGACGGCCATTGAATATTTTGTTTGGCTTTTACTATAAATATATCTGGAACCGAATTTCTTTGGCAATTTCGTCTATAAAAACTTTTACAGAAGCTCATTTTTTTCAAATTTAATTATTATAAATGCATTTTTTTATTATTTTTAATTAAAAAAAATATATCAATAAAATTTAATTTTAATCATTTTTCTTAGCTACGTACCACTGTGCCTTACAACTTGTCTTGAATTATAAAGGCATTTTTTTATTATTTTTAACAAAAAAAATATGTCAATAAAATTTTACTTTTTATCATTTTTCTTAGCTGTGTACCACTGTGCCTTGTTTGTTTGTTTGTTTTTCTTTCCTAAAATTTCTATTTAAAATATAATCGTAAAATCAAACTTGTGTATGAGTGATTAAATAATCAAATTAACTGAGAAAAACATTGCAAAGAAATTAAATTTTCATTTGGTTTTTGGCATAACGAAATTTAAATTAATTTTGATTTACTTTGAGTCTGTGTCTGTTTGGGATTTTTTTTATTTTTTTTTTTTTTTTTTTTTTTTTTTTTTTGATATTTTAATCTTATAAAATTATTTTTGTTTTCTAATGTCATGTCTTTAATGAATCGAAACAAGTAAAGAAAAGTTTAAAAAAAAAATTAAAATTATTTTTAAATTTAATAAGACATTTAAGAAAATATTGTTGAACAATTGCAGTAAAAACGAAAGAGTAAATTACAGTGAACTCGCGAAAACGTGAACACTCGAAAGTGTGAACGTCTCAGAAACGTGAACAAATTTATTTTTACACAGACTATTCTAAAACGTGTACAAAATCTGGAAGCTCTAAAACGTGAACACATTTTTGCTTATTTTTGTTTGCTGTTTAAAATGTTTTTTTTTTTTAATTGGGAAATCCCCCAATTGAGTTCACTTATTGGTTTAAGTTACAGCGTTCGTTTTTCTTAATTTTATGTATACGCTGACCTGTTAGTTGTTTTTTGACATCGCTACATAAAAGTTGAAAGTTATTAAAAATTTTTATTCGTGAAAGTGAAAAATGTCATTAAAAAACCGAAAGTGTTATCTTTGAAAGATAAAGTAAATATTCTTGAACTATTTCAAAAAGGTTACATCCAGTCTACAACTGACATCAAATGCTTAACATTAACACTAATATGATTTTAGTGTTAAGTATAGACTCATCATATTGGACGTTTTCTCATGTTATAACACGGTTGTTAATGCAATTGTTTTAACAACGCTTTTATAACATCATGTTATAACAGCAAATCATGTCTGTTGTAGACGTGGAGTTATAGTGTCAGTGGCTTGGCAAGAAAATATGGTGTTGCTAACTCAACAGTTTGTTCCATTAAAAAGAAAAAATAGGAAATAACAAATCTTGTAAATAATACTCTTTATGGTACCGGAAAGCGTAAAACATTACGTTTTTCTGAGCTTCCGAAAATGGAAAAAATTTGTTAAAGATGGTCGAACAAATAACTTATCAAAAAAAAAGATGACCGACTTTTTCCTATACAATTTTTTTCCTCATAAACATTCTTCAAACAAAAAAATGTCCCCATTAGTTTTTGTTAATTTTATGTGTATTTTTTGAGATATTCATAAGAAATTTATTTTTTATTTATCATATGCAAAGTGAACTGAATTATTGCATATTTGTAAATATATTTTTTGTTATTAAAAATGAATAAAATATTTGATTTAAAATACTTGTTTATCTATTTATTTTTGAATAGTAAGAGGTGTTATTTTTTAAATTTGGCATTCGATAACGTGAACAAAATCGAAAACGTGAACCGCCTTGGTAAAAATTAGTACACGTTATCGCGAGTTCACTGTATAAATAATTTAAGAAATTAAATGTTTTTGGTTTTTTTTTTATCTTAATGCACAGTAAATCATTCATGTTTTTATAGTACGAGTACATTCGAGTAGAATCGGCAAAACAAATCCTGTGGAGTAGAAACAAAATTTCACAATTATTATTTGCTCAGAATAATGGCTTTGTCTGTACTTGTCTCTAACCGAATGTATGCGACACAGTTGAGCCTTTCTTGACTCTACCAGACTCAAATCTTTATTACTTGATTCTACTACTGGACACTATATTAGGCTTAGAAGGGTTATGCGCCCCAGGGCACACCTCCATTGTGAATACCTCACTAAAGGCGAAGATGAAAGGGAGAAGAAAAGAAGAAAGGAGTTGTCAGGTGGTTTTAAGATAGTAGACAGTAGATAGAACAATACTCTCCCTACAGTCCCCTCATCAGAAAGAACCATCCTATTTCCCTGACAAACCCCAGTAGATCGACTAGATAACGTCCAGCGATACTCCCCAGTTCGTCGTGAAATCTATCTCCTAGCCAATTTAAAAAAAAAATGAGTGACATTGCAAATTTTGTCACTATCCCTAACGGTGATTGAATGCATAAAATCTGCACTCAATTCAAATAGTGCAAAACTTGTATTTGCAATCAAAAAAGCTGCATATGAACAGACTCTCACTAAAATTTAAAAAAAATTATTTTTATTGCAAAAGTTTTTGATTCTTGTGATGATATGCATAATCAAGGGAAATTAACAACATGAAGTTGTATCAATAACGGAATATCTCCTGGCTTTAATCATGAAAAAACAAGTTTTTTGTTTGTAAATTTAGTGCAAAATTTATAGTTGCACTCAAATGAGTGAAGAACAAAAATTTGCAATAAACTGATGATTGCTTTTTTTTAAATCACACTTTTTTTTAGTTTAAAATAGTTAACATCACTGTCACTTATATTTATTGAAGCTGCTAATTTTCAATTCATCAGTCAACATCAACAAAATGATTGCAATAATTTTGCACTATCACTACCCTTGAGTTGAAACTGCAAAATTAGTGCACCACCCCCATGTATGACTCCCACATGAAATATTCTCTACTTACTCTCTATTCTTTCTTTACCTCTCTTTTAGGTTTGTATTCCTTTGGGAAATCTTTTGCATTACCAATTTAAAGACAACCCCACAAATTTTTATCTCCATCTTTTATCACCTGTTATCTTTACAAATTTTCCATCTAGAGATAATGCCACTTATCATCACTTTGTTCTCTTTGTGTTAACCAATCAAGATCTCACTTCTCAACATTCATTCACCTATAAAGGTTTTTAAATTTATATCGTTTGAACTACAATTAAAACGTTACAACTACAGAAACACAACCTTATCATGACAATTTGTATTTTAACACGTTTATTAAAATGATGAGTTTGGAATTCTTATCAGTTGTTTGCTTGCACAAATATATAAAATAAATTTTTTTTATATTCTCTCTAACGAATTTATGAAAAAACACAATTGTTTTTTAATAATGTATTTAAACATACTTATTTGGAAAAAACAAGAGTGAACATTAGGGAGATCGAACGGTTATTATTTGACCGGTTTTAACCGGTGATTTTAGCTTTGCCCAAGTCGGTTATTTTAAAATGCCCACTTTTCGAATATCGAATAAACCGGTTATTTTAGTAATGTGTAATTTATATACATTTTCCTAACTCCTGTTGTAGATGTACCCGTAATTTAAGTATTTTCTAATCGAATATTGGCCAAACTTAAACTTTTTATGAAGAATGTGAAAACAAAACGTAACAAAGGTCAAAAAACATTATGAACACTGTAAATACAAATCGTTTATAAAAGCTTGTGTTCTTTTAGAAAAAAAACCAAAAACTATTCAAAATTCTACAAAAACGTGTGCTGTTAAAAAGTAAATAGTAATTTGTGCAAGAGTGTTCTAAATATTAAATATATTTTTATATAAAGGTTATCTCTACATATTTTTCGAACGCGATTAATAAGACAAAGATAGTTGCCTGAAGTGCCCTAAAACGATAAGTTATAAAGGTTCTACCATGTGACTTATTAATCACCTTTAATTAGTATACATGCTTGACATTAATGTGATCCAAATTAAACTTAACTCCGTTCGAAGTAGTTCTAAGGAGACAACAAATAATAGTTTTCTAAAATGCGCTGCAAAAAAATAATCATTGGGTAAAATATTAGCCCGTTGTGTTGCCGAGTAGTTCTAGCATCTCTTCATGCTGAAAACTACAACATTACGGCGGAATCAGTTTTATTTATTAAAACACCAAGAACTAAAAAACAAAATTGAAGAAATCAAACAATGTCATGGAATGTTTTAAATTGTAGTCGACGAATTGACAAATATTTTACACAAAAATAATATTCAGTTCACTATTCGTTTCTATAATGCTGAAAGAAAATAATTTGAAATAGATAATCCTGGCTAAGAGGTTTTGCTTGCAACTTTTGAAAAATATGGTTGATTTATATAGACGTGCTTAACCATCAACAAATTAAAACTCATTCAAAATAAATTTGGGAGAATATTTCAAATAATAACTTTATTAAATTCCTATTATTTATTTGCTTTTGCAAAACGTTTCTCTAGATCAAATATCATTCAACAGTTTCTAAATTGCATTATACAAATATCTTCTTACAAATAAAGTTTAGTAAATCAATAAAAAATTGTTGAAAATTTAGCTAAAGTTTGATCAATTTACTGGTTCCACTTTTCTTCGATTTTATCCTAAAATATTTGTTAGGTCTGATCTAAGTTATATCTATGTATTTTGTTGGTTCCTTACCTTTGAAATTGTTTTGTTTTTATTCAAATTAACGTTTTATTTAAAAACATATTTGATTTTTGTGTTTATATGTATTCGAATTAAAACCGGTTTACCGGTTATTTATAAAATGCTTAACCGAAGACCGGGTTTTTCAAAATAGCAACTATTCGTAATACTCGAAAACCGGTTATTGAAAAAAGTCGAATAATCGATCTCACTAGTGAACATTCAAGTCCATCAGTCATTTTCATTATTAACAATTTAAATAAACTATTTTCGTGAGAAATGCAATTGTACGAGTATATACTAATTCTTTTTCCAAGTTAAGCTGGACAATTTATATGTCAAAATAATTTATTGGAGAAGATAACTTTTTTTTTATTCGACACCCTGGATTAGCTTTTTATGTTTGAAAATAATAATTAATAATGAAAGAATTATTTTGAGATTAGACTGATACCTCTTTTAACAAATATTTATTAGAAGATTTACAAAACAACAACCGCCAGAGGATAGCAGAAAAAAAAGATATTTCAATGAAATCCATATTAGCTTAACGTGCTGCTCTGTCAGGTATTAACTTGTGTAACTTAATTTTCGTTAATGTTTAACCCATTTATCTTTTGTAAATTTTTATTTTACTTGTTTGATCTGTACTCACAAGAAATCACAAAGTAAAAGTAAAAAACTAAAAAAAAAAAACAAGACGACGACGTAATGTTTTTCATTTGACAACAATATGTTCTAAATTTGACAACAAGGTGATGTTGATTTGAAAACGTATTGTAATTGTTTCCTTTTTCGTTTTTAATTTGACAACGTGGAATATATCGTACTTCATTGTTTCTGATATGACTTGTTGCTTTGTCATAAATTTGGTCAAGCTGGTTCAGATTATAACAATTAGTTTTACATTTTAAATGTCAATTTAGTATTTAACAAAATAACTTAATATGTATAATGACTTCAGTATTTGCAGTATATATTTGTTTAGTTTGGAGAACAGTTTTGTAAAACTTTTATGATCCTAGAGAAAAGGACATTTAGGACAATGTTTAAAACTGCATTGTTTCTACAGTTAATGATAATCATGTGTGTAGTACACAAAAATTTTCCATGGAAATGTACTACAGTAAAATCTACATTGGGCAGGGGAAAAGTTTTTTTCTATGGTAATAATTAACAAGAAATTTCTGACGTAATATTTTCTAGACATTTCAGATCTTCGTATAGAATTTAAAATATATGCAAATGCATTGAAAACTCACTGGGGAACACCTGATTGAATTTCTCTAGTTTTGAGGAGTAAAAAAAATGTCATAAAATAAATTATTCCCTCGACTTAATAAATTTGAAACTGTAATAAAAAAAAAGTTTAGAAATTTACGCGTACACTTTTTGCAATAAAATACAATAATGACACAAAATACCAGTGGTAGTTAAGTTAAGTTTTTGTTGTTGTTAATGTTGCAAGTTTAAACTCATTTGGCTACAACAATTAAATATGTATTTGTTGTCGTTGCGAATGAAATCCATAAACTACACCATTGCAAAAAAAATTTGAATGGAAACGAAAAAATATTTGAAGAGAAAAAAACTTTTTTCAGTAGCTCCTTATTCAAAGCTGGAAAACATTTTAGTAGGAGATTCGGCCTCCTGGAAATTTTTTTCTTCTACTTGCTGCCACGGAAGTCAAACTTACGCCAGATATCTAAGCCCCTGGGTATTTAAAGGCAATAAAAAAGTTCTTCAAAAAAAGAATGATATTTTGCCAAATATTTAGTAGTTTCAGCGATTAAAGGCCTAACTATAATGTGCTTAATGAACCTTAAGCAAATGTGCGAATACACACAATCAAATGTATACAACTATAATGTACTTAAGACACTTTTCGTTAAGTTTCGTCAAGTGTCATTTGTTTAAGGAAAGTGCGGTCAATTTCGCTCTTCCTTAAGCAAATGACACATAATAGATACATATAATTGTTTACAATTAAAAGATGCAACCGCAGTTGCTTTTTTTAGTACGTTTTTATTTTAGTTTTCGTTTACTTTAAAAATTAATAAAAGATAAACATAGATTTATGTACTTGTTTTTGGTAATATATTTATAACTTTTACAAATTAAATGACATTTCGTCAAAAATATTACATTTTAAAGAAATAAAAACGAAAATAGTTTTCCAAAAGTACAAATGTTTGCAACTAAGTGTAGAAAGTCTTTAAGCTCAATAAGTACAATATAGCCACCTAAAAGTCTTCAGTAATTTTCTTAAGCATTTGACATGCTTTTCGTTGAATTTTGACACTAGCTTAAGTTTGGTTAAGCTCATTTTAGTTGGGCCTTAATAATTAAAAAAACAATTAGCGGCCCCGTATCTAAAATGTCGTCGTCGTCTGAGACTTGGAAAAAGGTTCTTTAAAGGACAATGGCGTTTTTCCGAGTATTCACGAAAAATAATTTCAAACACCTAGAAAAAAAATAACAAAGTAAAGTTAACATGGCGCAATGTTGATTGAAAATAATAGTTAATTTCTGCAAAAGTATGGACTTTTTTTTTAAAATTATCATTGTGTCTTTTAATTTGAAATGAAAAATTTTTAAATAACATTGTTCAATATTGAATCCATTAAATCCTAATTTACTTGTTTTATGTAGAAACAACAACAATACTTCAAGAAGAAAAACATGTTTTTTTTTTTATTTTAATGTTTGAAACAGTTTTTAGAGATAAGAAAAATTCCCGTATTATTTTTATTAAAATTAGTTGGTAATATACATCCAATTCTCAAAGTAGAATGATGGCGAAGCCCATATACGACATATCTTTGACATATCTATGTTTTAATTATAAGTGTTTCTGTAAACAAAGGGAAAAACAATAAAAGTGCAATACAGTGAACTCGCGATAATATGAACTCCCTAATATATGAACACCCCAAAATATGAACACTTATATTCTTGCATTGACTACTCTAAAATATTAACTTGTGCGAAAGCTTTTAAATATAAACAACTTATAATTATATTTTGAACGTATTTTATTTACGTATACAGTGCTTAAGTCTAAATTAAAAGGGTGGTGGATAAATTTTGATTCAACTGTATAATAATTGGGGAGTTTTTCCAGCTGCTTGCTTTAAAATTGTCTTCAAATGTCAAACAAAATGTCTTGCATAGAACATTTAGGAAAAGGTGTCAGTGTTACTAATTAAGCTTTTAAATTTGTGGTGAAATATTCTACAATATGTGGACAAAAAATAAAAATGCTAACAATACTTTTATTTGACCTGGAAAAAGAAAAACGTGAGGCCTTCCGAGTACCCAAAAATTGAAAATGCGTTCTCCGGATGGTTTTTGAATATGAGAGACAAAAAGATCACTTTTAGCGGACACGGAAAATATTTTTGAGGGGCAATTAGTTGCCATTCGTAAATATGAACAATCTTGCAAAAGCGAACTGGCGTGGTTTTATTAGTTCATATTATCGCGAGTGCACTGTATGTGTAACAGGAAAATAAATAATAATATTATCTGTCTCTCTCTGGTTCCGGGGTAATTTTTTAGAATGCTTGGCAACTCGACTTAAATAATATTTCGCAATGACGTGCTAAATTCCCAACATTTAATTTTGCTAAGAACACTGAAATTTATTGTTGAGGGAAATATTTATTTTAAAAAGCACAGCTCTTTAAAATCTAATTTTTTTATAAAAGCAATCCTTATATTAGGAGTACTACCCCTTTCTAAAAAGTAATTCTCCTTACAACAATGTTAAAAAGAACAGGACAGGAAAATAAATAATAATATTTATTTTATCTTGTTATATTTAAACATTTAAAAGGTACTGCATTAAAAAAAATCTTAAAGTCAAATAAGTCGGAGTTGGAGTCGGACTTAAAAAATTTCACCGATTGGAGTCGGAGTTAAAACTATTTTTTGCGACTCCACATCCCTGCTTGGTGGAGTGCCATTTAAAACTCATACGGATTACTACTAGAGTATCACTGAAAACTCAGATTGACTACAAGTGGATACCATAGTACTCAGGAGCAGAATCTGGACGTTTACGGCTTTCTAGATGAAGGTTTAGGTTGAGCGATGAATTTGGAATTGAAACGAATTTTCTTTTTAATGATTGAAGGTAACAAGCAAGTTCCCGCTGGATATTCTAAATAGCGTTTTAGTAGTTCTACGAAATAAGAGCACTTAATTGTTTATGCATGGAGGTTACGCGAAATAAAACTTACTTAGAATTGTAAAACCGCAGGATTTCATTAAGGTTTTGCATAACAAAATTTCAATTTGTATTCAAAATTTAATATTTGGAGGTCCAAGGATTTTATATTTCATCTGTTATGAAAAAAGAACCAGCATTTATTTCGCTAGAAAACGGTGTACAAATAATAACTTGTTTGCTGACATTATTGCTGTCGTATGTATTTTTAACAGTCATACAAGTATGTGTGGACTAGGATACAAAAATGGAAGCAGCAACAAAAAAGGCAAGGATTTCAAGTCAAGTATTTGTTTAGAAAATAGAAGAAAAAACTTAAATAAATTTAACACAATATTTTATAAATTCGTTATATGTATAGTAAATAGAAAATTTAGAAAAAGTTTTGTTTTTGTAACGACACGTGTAAAATCATTGTTTAAAAAAAATTATAAACTTTGGAAAATATATATTCATTTTAAAAAAACGTATCCATATACGTTCACATAATGTAATGAACTTGTTTTCTGTTTAAATGTTATCGGGTATCATAAAAAAGCCAGAGCCTATTTAATACGAGTACTATGGAGATCCTGTGTATATAAAATTTTGAGTGCGTCATATCCAAAAAAAATATATATATATATATATATGTTCCCGAAGCTCCTATAAGGAGCATAGGGCCCCAACAAAATCTCTCCACTTTGATCTGTCCATCGCAATTCTTTTCACTTCGTTTCAACTAGTGTTAAGAGTTGTTGCTTCAGCTATGTCTTGTCTTCTCCATGTATGGGCCGGACGTCCTCTTCTACGACTACCTTGTGGATTCCACTCTATGGCGGTTTTAGCAATGTCTGGGTTTGTTTTTCTTTTCGTATGACCTATCCAGTTCCATTTTCGTCTACGTACTTCAGCGGTTAGAGGAGATTGCTGCGTTTCGAACCACAGCCTGTCATTGGATATCGTTTGTGGCCAATACACCCGAAGTATTTTTATCAGACAGCGGTTTATAAATACTTGCATTGCCTGAATGTCTGAAGGGGCCGCATTCCATGTTTCGCAGCCGTATAACAAAGTAGAACGAACATAAGAATTAAACAGTTTAATTTTGAAACCACGAGAGAGTGTAGATGATTTCCATATGTAATTAAGTTGGCCGAAAGTTTGTGATGCTTTTTTAATTCTGTGAGAGATATCTGCGCTCGAAAAAAAAAATTAAAAATTCAATGAATATTAACACGGAAGAGATAAGTATTTTGTTCTTGGCAGATTTTTTTCATTGTTTAATTATATTGCTTTTACAATTTTTGAAAAATATACAAATGTTTTCAAAGCAATTTTGTAATCAACAAACATTAATGTCGCACTTTACATTTTTGGTATATCCGATGGTTGTTTTTACGCCGACGTCGGTGAAAATTTTTCAATTGTAGTCAAATTTGGTCGCCGTCAACGTATGTTTGACTGGCGTTCACAAAATCTGCAATTTCATATCGGCTTCGAGTGGAATGTTATGACATTTATAACGTAACGACGTAATCTCTTTTGATAGTTCTTGACATGAGTTACAGACACACTTTTTTCTCACATTTCGAGAAACGATGGAATATTTTGTTTCACATGTTTTCGATGCGAGAAGTTCTCACCAAAGTTACAGAACATGGGTACAGGTCCTATTTCGTACTCTGAACGGGTTATTGGACCTTTCGCGGATCCTGTGCCAGCTGTGGTTAAAACCCAAATCGCGGGGAGGCAGATCATAAAAACGACGGTTTAAGGGTTGATTTTTGCTGGCAAATTGTAAAACTCGGCCTACTGGCGTATGCTCCTGGGTGCCGTCGCTAACCAATGAAGGTTGGAAAATCCAACATTCTAAGCAGGGGAAATGTAAATAGTCCAGATAATAATCGCCCTCTGCGTGCAGGTTTATCTCACATGCAGGCGTTATGCGACACATTGTTTTCGTTAGTCGCATAATGGCAGCTACTTCTTACGTTTATCTTGAACACAGATGTCCCTCTCTAAAACTAAATTTCTCCAAAAAATTAAGTGTTCTTTGAATATTTTTTTTTTATTAAACTCAATAGTATTTTATTAATTAATAAAAATAAAATCCAATCTTCCGCCTCATTTGAGGCGTGGAAAGTATACACTTCATTTGATTATTGATGAATTAATTAAAAACACACAATTAGGTCCCGAGGCGTTTATTTTAAACAGCACATAATGTAATATCTTAAAGGTTTAAATCAAAATGTATTAGAGCCGGTTAAGAAGTTGTAAAAAAATTTTAAGAAAAAAAACCCGTTAATGTGAATTTTTATGACTGAAATTATTTTCAATCATTAATCAATTGTAACTTGTTAAACAAAATTGCCTTAAAGCCCAATAGAAATCTTGTACTACCTGTCAGCTAAAGTTTAATAAAATTTTATGAATATAAATTAAATTAGTACAGCCAGCGTTTGAAAGTTGAAGGTTCTCTTTTCTAGACAACAAATTAATGTTATTTTAAAGTTTTGTATGGCCATGGTACTTTTCGCATAGCTCCTTAACAATTCTCTTTTGTAATTTTTGTCCAAATATATTTCTGCAAATATTTCGAAATCTCTCCAAATGTCAATTGAAGCCATCACAATATTTATGCTGGCAAATCTCTTGGTAGCACAAACTCTAAAAAGTGTAGGAAAAAAATAGAACAGATTTTTATTTTATCATATTCGTCATCATCAACGCCATAATAAATGAAAAATGATTATTAGAAACCACTTGAGGATTTATTTTTGTGCTTCCGTCGAATTTTTAATATCAATACCACTGACACACACTTGCCACCCCATTAAACAGACATATAGATAACATTTAAGAGACATCCATGAGTGGGTTTAGGGGGTTTTAAGAGCATAGCACAGGCAAACAAGTACCTTCCTGAAAAAACACATTTCAGCTCATACTTTAAATATAAATTATTGATTTTTTTATATAAACATAAATTTTAACATTCGCCATGGACCCTGCCCCACCAAAAATAATAATAATATAAAAACTTTTCTGCGGAAAATGTTTGTCGTCTACACACATGTTTTCACAAACAAGAATGTTCGAACATGAAGCTGTTTTGTCATTAAGGAAAAAATTTGCCATGTGGGTCCTTTGTGTACCACCTTGTTTTCCTGTATTTTACACATGAAATGATTTTATAATGTTGCCTGTTGTTATCGTTTGTTTGTTGGTTGCTGGTTGCAAGTGGAGTGTATGTGTGACAGCAGTCGTAACAACAGTCAAATTAAAAAAGAAACTGAGCGACCAACTCAACCATCCAGAGCAAACAGATTCGACGAAGCTTCACAAATGATAATAATACCAGAGAGACTTGTCAGAGACAGCGAAAAAAAATTTATATAAAAATAAAATAACTAAAATATATTTAAAAAGAACCAAATCTCTAAGGATATATAAACAGAGAGTTTAAAACTCAAAGTCACCATGAGTATTTGAAGTTTTTAAATGGTATTTTGTTGTTGGTTTTAACGTTTTTGAAAGATTGTTGTGTTTATTATAACGATATTGTTAAAAAAAAAAATAATAAAGTTCGCCAGAATTTATGAAGGTGAGTCAAACATTATTTTACTTTTTGAAGAATTTTTTTATTTTTTTTTAAGTACGTATTTTTCAACATAATCTTTGATAATTTTCATGGTTTTTTTTTTTTTTTTGATATTTTTTTTTTGATTCTATAACGAAAACGAATCTTATTAACGCCAAGCATTTCTCGAAGGTTTTTATACGAATTTCAACCGAACTGTGCACGATAAGAGCACTGGTAAGAACGTCTTGTCACAGCTTTGTAAAAACCATATCATATTATTGGTTTGGAGCATATGCCAAAAAGTCGTAGTAAAGAAAAACGGCAATGAATGTTTACATGATGTTTTCTGAAAATATACACAATAGAATTTTTTTGTATAATTTTCACCACAATTGTTTTGAAATAAAATTAAAATTTTTGTGAACGTTCACGAACGACCTAAGAAGTTAATAGCAGGGCTGTGGAGTTGTCAGAAAGTTGTTCTAACTCGGACTGCGACTCCAACCGCTGAAATTTTTTTTAGTCCGACTCCATCTCCGACTCCTAATTTATCATTGATACTAAATGTATCCTTATTTGGCTTAAAACTCTTTCTAAATGTTAAAATATACTCGTAGCAAGAAAATGATTCTGTAAAAATTTCAAATCGATTTTTTAACACTAACATGTGCCGCACAGTGATGCCAATAGAAATTTCAAAAAATCCCTAAGTGTCTAAAAAAAATCCCTTTTTTTCCCTACAACCAACTATTCACTACAATAAAAAATTTTGGTTTTTAGCTTTAGGCAAACAAATACATATTATAACTTAAGGATTTATTAACATTTATTATAAAAGCGTTTAATAACAACAAGAAAAAAAACCAAATTAATATGTACAGTGCTATACTCACACATATAAAAATTCAATTTAACAAAAGACACTGTGAGAAAAAGTAAAATTGTTTTATTTTTGGCAGAAACGCCACTAAATATCCTTCACTATAGAGTCAAAACTAAGTCAAACTGCGAGTTTGATTTTCATTTCCTGATCTTTTTTCCTTTTTGAAGTACTTAACCTTTTTCAAGAATACTTATTTTAAATATTTTTTTAAATATAAGTATCTGATATTTTTAGCAAACTCGGTACCAAATAAAAGGGAAGGGAATATTTACTTCAGTTCCCCTAAACAAAAATATAAAAAAAAAATTCTTTTAAAAATATATCCTTCCATATCCTTAAAAGTTTTCATAAATTTTTTTTTAATTCCAAATTGTATGATTTCATTTTTCTTAGTTTAGAAGGCGCCATTGTTTTTTCTCGGATATGCAGAAATTTCATTCATAAAATATTCTCTTTTAATATTCGCATTCATTTTAGCGAATGTGAGTACGAATGCAAATAGCAAAAATAAGGGAATAGTTCGCAAATGCGAACCCGAATATTCAACGCCCCAAAATATATACGTACATGGTAAAATACTAAATTTGTACTTAAAAGCTATTGTATATGAAAAATTTAAATTTTTAAATGAAAATAATATGAATATTTACGTATTTTTATACAATATATTTAAAATGAGGTAATTTTTTTAAAATTCCCTACATCTTCCTTAAACTAAAAAATATATCCCTTTTCCCCTACGTTTTAAATTATCCGAAAAAAATCCATACGAAAAGGGATTTTTCCCTACTATTGGCATCACTGGTGCCGCATTGAGCTTTAATATAGTTATTTACATATGAAAAGTAGAACAATTTGGAGTCGGAATCGCGAGTTTGTAAGGGAACTTCGACACCGAATCCGACACCGGTACAAAAACCTCAACTGTGGAAGGACCATAATTTGTAGTACAAACTTTGACAGCACTGGAAAAGCATCCGTAGAATCCCCACGTTTTAAGTCTGAAATTTTTTGACAAAAAGTTTGAAAATTTACTTCAATTCCTTCTAAATCATCTTAAAAATTTAAAAATGTTAACTCTCTAAATTCAGAGTCTAAAATTTGTTTTTCTTTTGCAGCAATAAAGCTTGGGAACTCTTTCAGAATTTCTATAAAAGAAATATTTACCTTTTTCATAATTTTGTTAGGGTTTAGTCATATTTAACGAGTTATGAGGTTTTTGTTCAAAATCAAAACGTTATAATATTTGATTTAAAAGTTCTATATAAAAGTTAATACAGTTATTAACAATTTTGTCAAGTTCGCTTTTGTAGAGTTTTGATTTTGATAGTCATTAGCCAATAAGCCCAAATACTCCTCATCAAACTTTAAAAGATGCTTCGTGTTCATAAATTAGCTAAAACAATTTTATAAAGACTTTCCATTTGGTTGTATAGGTTATTACAAGTGCTCCTAAGTTACCCAAAATTAATAAATTACACGTTAACAAGCAAAGTGGTTTAAGTGTTTATCAAAAAATCGCCATTTTTGAGGCAAAAATCGGCATCTCGGGACTTTGCTAATTTTAAGGCAAAAAAATCGGCATAATGCCGATAAATCGGAAAATATGTCAGGCCTGAGTAGAGTGTATGTCTGGCATTGACCAAACTCTCTTCTCATTCTACCATTAACAATAAATATTATGCTCAGCCGTTGTTTTTGATTTTTGGCCTCGTTTAAAAATATACGTCGTGCTGCTGGGATTTCCCTAAAAGATTTATTTAATTTTATTCACCATCACAATCACGATGGATACTCCCCACTAGGGATGCCAAACGGGAAATCCCGAATCCTGGGATTTTTCGGGATTGATAAATCCCGAATCCCGGGATTTATTTTTATGAGTCCCGGAACTTTTAACATATCAACTTTTATTATATATAATATATAACTTTTATGTTATACTATATACAAAAAAATTATTAAAAATTATATTTGAGTTATATTTTTTATTGCAAATAATTCTTATTTTTGAGTTTAATTTTTTGTTTTTGGAACACAGTGAGTGTTTAAAATTTTCAATTTTTGCTTGATATATGACGACTATTTCTGGATTTTTGTATTTTGCTTAATAAAAACCATTATTTTAAGTACAAACGAAATTTACAGACTCACATCTCAAGCCTTTATTACAATTACGTTTAGCAAGTTCAGCTTTGGCTTAAGACATAATTCCAAATTAAGAATGATTATTTTTATGCAAAATATAGAAATCAAGAAATAGTTGTTATATATCAAGCAAAAAATAAAAATTATTTACGATCCAATTAAAGTTTTATTCAGAAACTAAAGAATAAAAGTTCATATAATTATAACAATTAAGTCGTAATATTGATGAAATAGCTCATATTCCTTCCGGACCAGTAAAAATAAAAAATTTGCTTAAAAAACATACGGTAAATAAAATAATTTTTTTTTATAAATAAACACTATTTGACGTATTCATAAATAAATTATTTAAACTTGAAATCTGTATTAAGACACATTTGTATAAACATTTTGTTTTAAAATAAATTTCAAACGTACTTAAATTATTGATAATGAATCTCGCCCTCACCCTGGAGGTGTACTGCACTGCAGTCGACGTAGTTTTACAGTTTTTAACTCAGCTATCGAGATCGATGAGGGACTACACTTTGCAGTGTATTAATGTTGTCACAACTTAATTCACATTAAAAATTGAATTGCTGTCGAAAAACCGAAATGAATTGATCTAGAAAAACTAAGAGATACGTATATTTTTTTAAGCTTTTTTCAGAATCTGATCAGTTTGATCATGGGTGAGGCCAGTGTTATAAACATATGTACAAAATAAATTGTTTTGTGGTTTTCATTTTTAAAAATTTATGTTACGTATATAAAACCTTTTGAATATTTAAAAAGTGTTTTTATTAAAAAAAGGAGCATTTTAAGGCAACACATTGATCCCGAAAAATCCCGGGATCCACAAAATCCCGGGATTTTCAAAAATCAGTCCCGATTGGCATCCCTACTCCCCACGTTTTGTAGTGTTAAAGCAACTCAGATTTGCGAGACAGTCGTTCGATGCTTCACGGTTTCAGTCTTTGTAGTATTAAGTTCTCTTGATTTTAAAAGAATTCTTTTGTTTTTAAACAAAAGAAGTCCGAAATTTCTTCTTGCGTTTACCACAGATGTTCGTGGAGTTGTGTTAAACAAATGTGGAATTTCAGTAAGCTTTTTTTTCGTCAATGTTAACGCAGCAGAAAACAATTATGTTGTTAAATGAGGCTTTCTGACCAAAGAACGAAAGCCTTAGCAAAATTAACCAGATGTATTGGGAGCTAAGAATCAGGACTGTGGTGTCGGTTATGACTGGACACTTGCCTGTTGGGACTCATGCAAGGAGAATGGGTCTGGAATTCAATGACTACTGCAGAAGTTGTCATGATGAGGAGGAAGAAGAGACTGTACTTCACTTTCTCTGTCAATGCCCTGGGCTACGGGGTATCAGGGAAAAATACCTGGGAGAGCCGGTGTTGTCCTGCTTGGAGGATCTATCGAAAATAGAACTAAGATTGCTTCTTCTCTTCATTAGGAAGACGAATTGGCTCAACTCTGCTCAACTCATCTGAGTAGCGCTCTTTGGGATGGGCATTAGCCCTGGGTACCACAAAGGGACCGCTGAAGGACTCAAGTGAGCTGCCCTCGTTGCTGCCCATGGAACCTAGCCTAACATAACCTTTTGGGAGCTAAGGCAAAACTTTATTTGTTTTAAATTATTATAAGGGACTACCGGTTCTTCTTAATCCCATAACATAATATAATAATCCCATATAATCAGGACTGTCGCACATTCCGATAGGCATGGATTTAATTCCGTAGTTACAATTTCGATCGAATTTGTTTAGCTTCTTTAATTAAATTTTGGTTTTTTTTTTTTTTTTGGAGAAGCAAAATAAGGAATTACTTCCACTTGCTATCGGAATGGATTTCTGACAGGCCTGAATGTTTATTACACTATAAATAAAAATTAAACATAATTAAAAACTTTAACATAAATAAACTGAAACTATTTGTTAAATATAAAAAAAAAAATTATTAAATTTTGTTTTATTTAAGCAACCAACTATGTATTTGTTATGTTTCGCTCTATATTTTTTGTGTTTAAACCAAACGATTGGTAATGAGGTGGTTAAACGGAAAACGAATAAAAATAAAAACTGAATAAAATTAATAAAAATAAATATAAACGAAATAAATTAATACAATATGAAAATATATGTATAAATATACATATCTCAGATAAATAAACACAGTTATTTTAATTTTTTAATAAAGAACCTCCTCGTATTATATTCACTATTAAAAACACCAAGTCACATTTTTTAAAGTCGTGAAGTATTTTAAATTCCAATTTTAAAAAATAACAACTTCATTAAATATCGAATTATTATTAAGTTTTAATTGTTATTTTTGTTATTAATGTTAATGTGGTAACTGTTTTATTATTATCAACGTTGAATTGTATTCGATATTATTTTTGTTCTAATATTGGTCGTATAAAAAGGTTTGGGCTGTGTAGCACCGTCTTTGTTTCACTTGTTCTATTAAAGTTAAGACATTTATTTATTTATTTATTGTATATGGATTAACCTTGCAGACATTTTAGACATTTTAAAATTACACTTAAATAAAATAGACTATAACTAATATTTGATTACATTACACAAATTTTATCATCAATTAAGAAAAGCAATTATTAATCTACTTATTGACTTTGGATCCAACGAATAATCAATAAATCTATATAATTGATTGAAAGTGTTACACATTCTTCTAAGAGGGTCAGCATCACCATAATTAGCTCTAAAGAATTTAATGGATAATGGTATGAAATTTCGAGATGGTCGTTGAGGGATATTAAATGAAATCTCATTAATTAAAAATCCAGCGCAGATATCACCATTAATAATGTTCAGAATAAACGATACATTCAGCATTGTTCTACGACTTTTTAAAGCTTTATCAGAGCCAGTCGAGATGTGTATGAGGGCAAGGTTAGTGGGTTAAAGTGTAATCCGCGAAGACAAGAGCAGAAATTGTTTCTGTACAGATGCAATTAAATTTGAATAAGTTTGGTAAATGGGGTCCCATATAATCGATCCATATTCAAGAATCGGCCTAACAAGTGCCATATATAAGGTTTTTGTAATATACGGATCATCGAACTCTCTTGCCCACCGTAATAATATTTCGTATCTGGTAATAATATTTCGTATTATTACTATTCGCAAGGTGTGCTATCAAGTCATATCACCATAATGTCCTAAATAATATTTAACAATTGAAGCAAAGCCGCGAATAACATTGTAAAAGCTACTTTTTGCAAAAACTGTGTTTTGCAGATTACCGTTTACATAACTCTCTTACACTGTTTAAATATCAAATCACCCAAAATTATTCAACTTAATACCTACAAAATGCGATACAAAGAGTCAGGCAGTGGTAGAACGTTGTAAGTTACAAACAAATTGATACAAACGAAATGGTTTTGTAACGTGGAATAACGTTTTTAAAGCCGCTTGAGTAGTGGAAAAACGTTTTAAATGACATCGCAAATGTGAATATGAAACGTTTTTCCACTAAAAAAAATGATAAGCTGCAATGTAGCATGTAATTAAAAATTCGATTTTCTTGATATTTTGCATAAAAGTTTTTATTGTCATTATTTTTGATAATCTAAAAAGAAAAATTCAAAAAAAATAATCCTGGCTGTTAAAAACGTTTTTTGCTCTCCTGAAAAATAATTATTTTGTAACTTACAACGTTATTCGCATTAATATAAATATTAATGCTGTGTTCATTGATTCATCATAACTGTAAAGTAGAAATCTAAAAAAATAATCGGTTGCCCACAGCAGTCATACATATTTCTTGTAATTATTTTAAGACATATATCTTTACAACTTTATGACTACCTTGTGAATCGCCCAATTGCTTTTAAAAATATGAAAGTTTTTTCTGTAATAACAATTTTTTCGACACAAATAAATGTTTTTAGTAACTACTTTTTTATAAAAGTGGTTCCGAAAGTTATCATATTTTTGTCAAAATTTAGACATAAATATATGTCATTAATACCGATTTTTTGAAAAAAAGTGATGCAGAAAGTTATCTGCAAAAGTTTCAACAAAAATTCCTCGAGGAAAGTCAACAGAAAATGGAAAGTTTTTAGGCCCAAAAAGTCGTTTGGCTGAAATGCAGTTTACGGGGCACACGAAAAAAAAAATAAAAAAGATATGCCACACGATTGAGAATTAAAAAAAAAATTTAAATTTGAGGGGGCTAAGGCCCATCATGAGGGCCCTGGACCAAAAAACCGCCCCGCACACTTAGCGGGATGTGTGGCTACTCAAATTAAAGGTAATTTTGTAAAAAAAAACGAAAATAAGAAAATGTGGGCGGGCGGGCCTTCTAGGGACCTATGGGGCAGAATATATATGTGTACGATTGCAAATATGCATTTTTTTTATTCGATCATAAATGTCACTTCTAGATTAGCTTAAGAATGTTTTAGACAAGCTTTTTTAGTAAGCGAAGTAGGTGTTTGTTATGCCATAGACGAAAAAATCCTTGCGACCGGCCGAAGGCCGCCTATCCAGGAAAGCTTTACTTTGCGATGCCAGCATTAGTTTTTTCGTGTGCCAGTCTTTCTCATTTTTATCAATGGATGAGTTTGGTTAAGTCACTAAGAAGATGAAGATAAATATAACTAACGTCCTGGAAGTAAGCAAAATTGTAAGAATGTGGACGTGGAGACACTACTCGTTGAAGAGGCATGTCAAACGCAAGAAAAACTTTCTGTATCAGTAGGAGTTACAAAAAAAAGATCGTTGTCAAATGTAAGAAGATTTTGAATAACAGCATCATCAACTTTCTTCAAAAGACATATTGGAATTCGTTGAAAGCCAAGGTAATTCAAGAGTACATGAACCTGAGCTCAAGAAACGCTGATATAGCATGCCGGAATTACTGCTTCAGCTACCAAAAAAACTAGTTTTTTTAAAGATCTGTGACCAGGGATGAAAAATAATTCTACATGTCCTCGTAGGAACAAACGAATGAAAAATTGAATGTCTGAAGAACCAAAACGGAAAAACAACAAACGTATATTTCACTTTTGGATTTGCTGCTTGAGCATTTTAAAAGTTTTACGGTTTAGATTGAGACCGGAAATAAAAAATGTGTCTTTAAATTTCAAGAGGCAACTGGCGGTTTTTAAGCAGGATCAACAAGCGAATTTAACTTCTAAGCCATAATATTCCTTAAGGCGTGTTTACATCGTAAAAAAAAGTATTACGACTTTGTATTATCAAAATATTATGAAATTCTCTCCGTGTTCAAAAAAGAGCATAAAACTATGTTGCAAGTATTTTTATGTTTACGCGGATGGTTTAAGTAAAATGAAAGCAAAGATATTAAACAGCTGAGTTAATAACAAAAAAGTTGATGGCTACAGCTCTACATATTTACAAGAACAACATTAAAATTTCTTAAGTTGAATTTGGTTGTTTTTGTAATTGTATATAAGAGTTAAGACCTTCAATATCTACTGTTAATGCTGCCGCCAATGTTTAATTTAAAATTCACCTCTGGGGTGAAGAGAATGCACAGAAAAAAATATTGTTAAATAGTTTGCAAGCTTGTCATGAAAAAGGATTACTTAATACTTTTGAGAAAAGGTCAAGAAAGTTCCAAACGCATAAAACGCGTGGTGTGAACCTCCAGCTTTTAAATGTTCTATTCCCGAAAATAGCTTTTGATAATAAATTTGCATGTGCCCGGCAAATAAAAAACTTAAATGGCAAGTTGCTTTATTAAGCAATTTGTTTTTTTAAATTTTGTTTTTTTTTTTCTTTTTATCCCTCTTACAACTACAATTCGTGTTGGGAAAACCCAGCCAATTGTAGGGGAATGTAAAAAAGATAAATTCAATGTTTATTGTTGTGGCTTTGTTGATGCTTTGATATTGTTAAAAGTAAGATCCGAGTGTTTGAAATTCTTATTCACTTTATGGTCTTATTTGTATATTTTTAGCTTTTCTAAAGTCTTTGGAAAAAGTTTCCTGACGAGCTGGCCTAAGCAACCAGCGAAATGCGCATAGAAACCAGATTTCCCACAACAATAAATTTCAGTGTTTTTGTCAAAAATAAAAATCTGGAGTTTAGCACGTCATTAATTAATGAATAAATCAATAATAAATTTTGTATTCCCGAAAATAACTTTTGGTTCTACACTTTCGTTGAGATAGAAAAAATTGTTTTAATACTTCTTTGGTCCCAATTCATAAAAAAAAAATCGTTTGGCGCCGAATACATTTTTTATTAAAAAAAAATCGCCAAAACTTATTTATACTACCAATACTATAATGCAAATATAATTTATTTTTGAATTTTTTGTTAATTAGGAAATATAAAGATGACGTTTATAACTTCCTACATATTTTTTTTTTTTTTATTCAAAATTTTTTAATTAAAAATTTTTAAAAGTGTCACTGTGTCTAAAAATTATTTATTTAATTTTATTGTTATTATTGTATGTTTTTTGCAAAAGTTTAGTGAACTTGTTTCGTTAGTTTTCCTTTGTGGTAGTGGTGTGTGTGTGTATGTGTTTTTCGCGTGCTTCTGCTCTTGCTGCTGCTGATTGTTGCCACACTATTAAATAAATAATTTGACTCATGTGTTACCTCGTGTTTTGTGGTTGCCGTTTATTAAAAGTGTGAAACAAACAATTGTTATTAACGAAAACGGCAAAAAATGTTTAATAATAACAAAAAAAAAATTATTATTAATTCAAATAAAAGGCTGAACAAAAAAAAAACAATAAAAAACACTTTTGAAACACAACTGTCTATATAATTACTTTAAATGACATCTAATTTTTTTATTTTGAAATATGACACTTGTATAACACGGTCACCATAAATAAAACGTTTAAAAAAGTGTCGAAATTGTTTGTTTTTAATTTTTTGCTGTAAAATAAAAAACTTGATTTAAAACCTTTTTTAGCGGTCAAGTTAATGAACTTTGAAAAAAGTATTATCTTTTTTGCCGTTAAAAATTTAAATAGAAACAATTTTTATTTAAATAAAGTTTATTTATGTCTAAATTGGCATTAAGAGTTTATACTTTAAATTATGATACAGTTATGGGTAAAAAAATAGCAAATTTAAAAATTTGTTGGTCTTATAACAAAAAAAACGCTTAAAAAATTTTAAGTCACTTCTAAAATTTTTTTGAAAACGATACAAAAATCGCCCTTAACGAGAAAACAAAGCAATGGTATCTTTAATTCAAGGCACTTGTTGATTTGAATTCTCCCTGCAGAAATCTTGTGCTATATGTACCAGATGCCTCCCATTTTTTTAAGCTTTTTTTATGTTTGGTACTTTAAGTTGAAAATTTCGTTATTCAGAAAGAAATGCGTAATATGACACAAATTTAAGCTAAAAGTTACTTACGAAATGCTCTCAAAAACAGTAGAATTTTGCGGACTTACCTAAAAAGAGAAAAATTTTAAAATAAATAATTAATTGCAGGTCAAAAGCAAAAAAAAAAATAGTTGTTTAAAAAATTATTTAGAGTTTAAGAAATCGAAAACCAAATGCCTCAAAACAGGTTTTGTTTAGACATAAATATTATTATTTGTTAATGCTTTTAATTAGAAATAGAAATTGTGGAAAGAGACAATTTATAAAAGGAAAAAATTTTGAACAGTTCAAAACATTTGCAGCTACTTATTTAACTTTAGTAATTTTGAATATATTGTCCTTGTGGTCAGTATGACTGCCTTCTTAAACGTCTGTATGCATTGTGAAAGCAGTGTTAGATTAGGTTAGAACGGGTAATGCGCGCAAGGGAACATCTCCACTCGGAGACCAATGCGGTCCATTGTGAATCTCTTCAGTAAGGAGGTAGAGAAAAGAAAAAATAGAAGAAAGAAAGAAATAAACAGATAGATAGAATAAAAGATATTAGGAGGTAGTACGTAGGACAGTTAATCCCTCTACAGTCCCCTCAACAGAAACAGCCGTCCTATTTTCCTGACAAACCCCAGTAAATCGACTGGATTACATCCAGCGATGCATCCCAGTTCGCCGTGAAATCTATTCCCCCGCCATTTCCGTCTGAAAGCAGTGATAAAATCAAACAATTAGAATTAACAGCAATGCAAATCAAAAGCGTTTTCGTTTTAAATAATGCACTATTTGCGTTTTTTGACTATCAGATGCTTAACAGATGACTTTAGGAATGGCATGGGTTAGGTTAGGTTAAGAATGGTTATGCGCCCAGGGGCATATCTCCACTCGGAGACCAATGCGGTCCATTGCGAATCCCTTCAATACAGAGGAAAAAGAACAGAAAAGAGGAAGACAATTATTCATAGAATGATTAATAATATTGAGTAAAAACTACCTAGCACAAAAAACTCCCCCTTTAATAGGAATACCATACTTTGTCAAAAATTGCACACGATTGCGTTTGAGAATACTTGACATTGTTACACTGCAAAGAATCATGCGTTTATGAAGGCATATTTTGTTGCATGCCCATGTTTTTTTATCACTTTTAAACTTTTTTGTCATTCAATTGTAACCGATATAACGTTTTTCATACATCCACGTGTTCTCAATCCGGTTGAGATCGGGAGATTGTGAATGTCCCACCATTGTATTTATCCCGTTCTACTGCAACAAAGCTTTTACGATACTAGCTAGCCTCATATTTGGAATCGATATCTTTTTTTCATACGGAAGCAGTACTTAACTAAAAATGTCCCTTTATATTATGGCCATAGTTTTATTAAAAAAAAAAACGATATCTTGGAACAATTTCATATCCTGAAAAACATCTCCACAGCTAAATATTTGCAGTGAGTGTTGTGGTTAGCTATAATTGAATTTTTCCTCTTGTGCCCTTCTAACACCTACTCATCCAACCGATAATCGAAGTTTGAATTTGAATTCGGAAAACTGTTAAAACAGTGCAAGAAAGTGTTGTGGGGTCCAAATTAGATATTCCTGGCTAAATCAAAGCAGTGTTTTTTATTTTTGTCACACAGGTTTTTTTTCACTTATAACTTCTGTTCTCGCAGTTTTCTTTTAATAGTTAAGTGACTTGCGCCTTTTTTATTAATTGAAGTATAACAACTTTACGATATTCTCAAGGAATTCTTTCTTTGTAAACGGTATAAGCATTTCCTCTATTTTTAATGCGACAAATGGTTGATTTTGGAACAGAAAACTTAAATTTTTTTATTTGGAATAAGTCTATTTCTAATAGCTTTGAAATTTGTTGATTTAAATCTGAAGTGAAGTTAAGATATTGAAAGACAAATCATAAAGATCAATCGTAAATGTTGTAATAGGAATGAGAGAAATTCGAGCTGCAAATGTTTTAAATACTTAAATTTTAACTGTCTCACTTAATAAGATTTATATTATTTCTATAATGAGAAAAGCAAGGCGAATTCAACTGCAGGTGGTGTCGCAACGCCACCTGATTTTGACAGTTCAAGCCAATATTTTTTGATTTGTTAGTGTTTTGTTAGGAATGGTTGTCATTTCGAACCGTAAACACTAACAAAGCAGTGCAAAAAACGCTCTGTTGTTTTTTGGATTATTGTAGTTCCGACACCACCTGTAGTTGAATTCGCCTTGGAGATAAGCAAGCGAATGTTAATTGTCTGACAATGGAGAGAAGTACAGAAATGTATATCAAAAAAGTTAATGTGCTGTTTTCACAACACAAACGATTGAACGTGTAGTAAAATTTATATGAAAATCACTCAGTTTTTTTAGTGTTTTTCATACAAATTTTACTACACGTTCAATTACTTGTGTCGCGAAAATAGCACATAAGTATCTCCAATTACTACTCAAATCAAAAAAGTTAATAAAAATCTAAAGTGGAACCTCCACATACATATTTTGACCACTAATGTATACAAGGCTTTTTAGTAGTGAAAATAGATCATACGTGTTTATTTTTTTACCAATATTTAATTAAAATACTGATCCGAAATAATGGCAAAATTAGTAGCGTTTGCGATATAGCATTATTTCCAGCTAGACTTGACACCAATGCAAAATGACTTTATTACAAAATAATGCAGATTAAATGAGCTAAATAAAATTTCACATAATTAATCCTTAAGGCCTTAAGGGGTGTTAAGATGTGTTAAAGAAAAACAGAAAATTTGCAAAACTTATAACGCTCGTTTCAAAAAAAAAAGCATAAGTTTAATATATAAAAAAAAACCTCATGTATGTACGTAGATGGAATGTTCGCTCTATCAAAAAACATAAACAAACAGAAAATTCTTCAAGAGCTGATATGTAACAACGGTTCATCCGCAATGCAACGTCTCGTTTACCAAAGAGTTCCCATTTATACATAACCCAGCGGGAAAACTCAGAAGACCTTCTTCAGGCCTTATTGTGGGCCTGCTTAGAAATTTTTTTGATTCAATTACCATTCTTAAATAACTGCTATAGAATGCCTCATATAAGGCCTTCGCTCTTTCGAATAAAAGATATGATACACTTTCCAAATTCCCTTCTAGGAGTAGGGAAAAGAAAAAAAGTATCATATTTTGATTTGTTTTTTTAGCCCAAGCAAAAGCAAAAAAAAATTTTTTTTTTATACAGTCCCATTCTTATGGAACTGCGAAAGAAGCAAGAGCGGAAGGCCTACCGCGCAATGACAACGTGTATAAAAAAGATATGAGTATGGAATGAAGCGAGCAGGCCTTCTACATCCTAAAGGAGTACAGACCCCTTCTAGAAGGCATCCGTACTCCTTTTTTCCCGCTGGGAAGCTTGGTATGGAGAGCGGAAGAGTTAATCCCTAACTTGTGCGTTAAGTAAGAGTTGAGGCCTTTGCACCTACATATAACCTTTTAAATGGAAAATTAACTAATTGTTTAAAATATATCTTATTAAAATGTCGATTAAAAAATGAGCATTGCTAAAATCAGCGATAAGTTAAAGTCAAGGTCACTCTACCTGGCAGCTCATAGTAAAGTTATAATAATGAAAAACTTTTAGTCTGTCCGATAAAATCCTACCTTTAACTAACGCCAAGTTGTAATAGTGGCCCTAAGCATTACACTGCTATAATTTCTCGCAATAATGTGCTGGATACAAAACGAAATAACAGCCAAAAAATTTTAACAAAAAACTACAACAAAAAGTTATCTAACTTGTTCTCAAGTTTTTTATTCCATAGTTTGTCACTCTTAAGAAATAAACAAAAAGAAAACAATAATAACTTTAAGCAAAACAACAACAAAATAACGTGCACGTTTTTACTGGATCATTTAATTTTTATGGATATCGTTGTTGTTGTTTATTTTTATTGCATTTCATAAACTTAAAGCTATTATTGATACAAGTTTAATCATGAATTACTCACTTCTAAGGCATCTCTTTTACTAGACTACTATACCAGTTTTTGCTCGAGCTCATTAAATTTATTGTTTTTCGTTTTTTTTCACATAGTTTGTAAATATTTGTTTGTTGTTGTATGCAGTTATTGGTATTATTATTTTGTTGTTATGAGAGAGTGGGGCATCATGTTGTGTTTTTGTTGGAAATTGACATCACAAACTGGTTCAATAAAACAAAAAACAAACATTCACGCACACATCCATACAAGTATGTACATATGAAGGGGTGTACCCAACAAACACGAAGTTTTACCTTGGATGTGAAATGCCCAGTATCATTTGATAACAAGCAAAATTCTCAAACCATTTTCAATTGTTTGCTTTTAGCATTTGAATGCAAAGTGATAATGATTTGAAAATAAACATTTGACACAAAATATTTTATTAATCTGATATCAAATTGTCATTAACAGCCTGGCCCCCAAAGTCGACCGCTATCGTTCGCTTGCATTTTCAACGACGAACAGCTGATTGGCGGCGCACTTACAATTTTGAGCACGACAAGTCGATCGACAATGCAACCGACCGATAATATAACAGTTTTCATACAAATTTGCGGCCACAAATGTCATAATCAGTCACTTGTGTTGTAGTTGTCGACAAAGGCATTTTGTTAAAATTTTTAACAAAATTTTCTTTAAACGCAAACACTAAATAGTTTTTCTTATTATCATATTTTTTTAAAAATTATAAAATATTAACTTATAAAATATTAAAATATTTTTTATAAATTCTATTCTATATTTTTTGTTTACTGCCATGGCCCAATTAGAAGTTCTGCGCGAAAAAACAACACGCATTTTGTTTGTGTAAATTATGTTAAAGATGTCAAAACCCAATGTATTTGTTTGTGTAAAAAATGGACAAGATGTCAAAAACAATTGCACGATATAAACACAACTCTAAAAAAAATCAGCAGGCGTTTTGAGCAGACCTAATAATTGGCCCATGTTTACTGCTTTGTTTGTTTTTAGTTTACTCCTCGTTTTCTATTCTGATTTGGTTTTAGCCAGAGTTCTATTTGATGGCTTAGTTTACATGATTTGCCGATTTTTATTTTCAATAAATAAATGAATTACGTTAGACACGTAAAGCCTGTCGACCGACAATCGATAGTTAGTGGGCCGCTTAAGGGAATGGTAGCGAGTAACATGTTGTTGCTCGCTTTAGTTTTCGGTCGACACCGGGGGCCTGGCTGTAAGTCAAACATAAGCTTGGCAACACTAAAGCGAAAAATAAATTTTAACAATAAAAAACTGCGATTAACGCTGCATTTATACATGAAAATACTTTCATGAAATTTCTGTATACGTATTATCACCACAAATTTCATGTTGTCAAATGGCAAACTTCTATCAAACAATTATCTTCTTATTCTTTTATGGTTCTGCTTATTTCAAGTTTCGGAGTTGCCGAGCCAATTATTCACGCCGAACTTCAGGCATTAGTTCAAAATAATATTTATTTTTATTAGTTTTTATGATATTTATAAATTTTAATTAGAATCATTGTGTTCTCAATATTTAGTTGAATATATATATATTTAAATTCTTTATGTATTTTTATAAAGCTTTTTTGTAATAGCTCTATTCCTTAAATTTTATTTTAGAAATTAAATTCGAAAAATGAAAAATGTTGAATATAATAAAGTTGCTTATGAAAAAGAAATAATTCCCAATATCTATTTGTTAAAATAGTTGATTTAAATTCTTTATATATACGAAAAAAAAACTGCAATTGGCAACACTGCTTAGTTATTGTCATTTACTTTCATGAAATCGCTTTCTTGAAATTTTCATTGAAAGCTAGCTGAAAGTTGGACTGAAAGTAGAAAAATGTAAATGTGTTAGTGAAAAAGGGTGAGTGTATTGCGACTTTAAAGAAACTATTTTCATATGTGAATGCCCAGTTAAGTTAAATGTGTTTTACAAATAAAGAAAAGTGACATATTCAGCCATCTTCTGGAAATCGTATTCGAGTGAAATTAAAATCGAACAAACTTTTAAAACAATCCAGTATTTAAAGTTCTTTAAAATATTCCGTTTTATATACTTTATACTATGAATACAGCTTATCTTAAACACAGAAAATACTATGGTGGTTTATAAAAAAAATTAAAATGGAAGTCTCCATCGGTTTTAATTTCAATCGACTTCGATTTCCATGGCTGATTATTAAGTAAAGTAAATTCGCCTTTAGAAAACATTAATTTCTTGTGTAAAAATATAAATTTTTTGTAGGTAAACAAATAATTATCTACAATGATTAAGAAATAAAACGGTGCTACGCCAGTCATGACAATCCTCAAAATAAAAAGGAGCCAAGTTAATCTTCTTTTCAAGAATTTGAGGACGGCAAGATTGCTATTTCATCTTTAAGCAGCAACTATGGTGCCAAATGTTTAGTTAGTTTGTTAAGTAAATAATGAAATTTAATTAAAAAAAAATATTTTTTTCGTATTGTATTACAATCCACATTTGAAAATCATTTGAGAATAACGTTTAAAGGCAAGCTGAGAATAAATACAATTTCTCAATTTGACAATAATTTCTACTTTTTGTTGAGAATGAGAATTTTTTTAAATGATTTAAAATCATTTTAAACTTGAAATCAAACCTCTGTGTTTGTTGGGTACTACATACCTGTATTTGAGAGTGCTTTAAAGTGCATCATGCTTGCATATAATTGTAGTGCATAGAAAATAGTAGTAGACTTTTAGCAGACTATATTTAATTTTATTAGAGTTTTTTTTTTTGCTTTTAAAGTTGTTAGCAAAACAAGTGGAGCATTTGAAATATAAAAAAAGTTATAAATCTAGTGATTTAACAATTAGAAATATAAAACATTTGTCTGTCTGTCCAATTCATACAAAATGCTCGAGGAAAATTCATTTTCATTTCCACCTTTTTTTTACTTCTCTCTATGATGTGCTCTAATGTGCAGAAACACATCAAGTGGTGCAATTTTTATGTATGTAAGTATATATATTTCTTTTGGTATTTTTATTTATTTTTTTTTTAACATAAAATTTTGTGTGTTGTTTTTTATTGTTATTTTTATTCGAGTCAAAAGAATTAAAACATAAAGTTTTTTTTTTGTTTTCGAGTACGTACGAGTGCTAAAGAGTAATAAAAATATTAAAATTTTTAATTGTTTAACGCCTCCAGTTTGTTTTGTTTTTATGGATTTTACGGCGGTACAAAATTGAGGGAATAAATGCAGATGTCCTTATGTAGCAATTCTGCTTTGTAAAGGTGCCCGTAGACGACATGTTTTTTACATCTGACTTGTCAAATTTCCCACTGTAAAATACATATGTACATGTCGTGTGTTACCTTTAAAACTGTAAAGGAATTAGTGGGTGTGTGTAAAAATGTTGAGGTTTGTTTAGTTTTATCTTAGCACTACTGCCGTCATTGGTACGAGCATCAAAATGCCCTTTGTTTTGAGAATCAAAGTCACTTTTTTGAAATTGAAATTAATTCTGATTTATTTTGACAAATGTACCAGCTTATATACAAAATTTATTCTATAGGTCAGCATTCATTTCAATTTCAAAAAGTGACTTTGATTCTCAAAACAAAGGGCATTTTGATGCTCGTACGTACCCATGACGGCAGTAGTGATAAGATAATACTAAACAAACCTCAACATTTTTACACACACACACTAATTCCTTAACATGGCGATCCTGCCTTTTGATCCTGCTATTTTTGATCCTGCCTTTTGATCCTGCTATTTTTGATCCTGCCTTTTGATCCTGCTATTTTGATCTTGCTATATTTTTTTTTCTGCTGAATGCTATTTTGATCCTGCATTTTCAAAGGGATTTAGGCAGAGACTATTGCCATTTTTTGTTTGTTTTTGGTATCACCAACCCATGAGTTCACAAGAAGAAATAAATAATAAATTCCAAAAATGGGAGAAATTGCTGGAATATGTTCCTGCTGGTTACAACATAGCAGATCCACCAATATACACACCAACACCGATAACTGTGGGGCCAATACCTCTTACTATTGAAGAATATAAAAGAAGGCAAATTAAGAAGAAAACGGAAACAACCATCCAAATAACAACCCCAAAAAAGCCAGGAGGTAGGAAACGCCGTTTCCAAAAAGAGTGCCAGGAACTCCAAAAGAAAATACTTAAATGTAAACAATTAATGCTACAGAGCTTTGCTCTAAGTATGCATACACTACAAAACATCGCATCTGCAAAAGTCAGACGCAAAGTCATCTGACAAAATTTAAATTAGAGCGTGCTCTATTTTCTTCTAACAAACCATCTGACATAAATTGTGTCAGAAATCTATGCTGGGAAAAACCGGCAGTGGCGGTGCACTATTGACGGAATCATTAGCCTGCTGAAGTAAATATTTTACAATATCGATGTATGTATGATAATTTCACCATTGAATATAAATTATGTTCATATTTATATATTTGAACATAATTGGGGGATTCACAAGGTGTCATAAAGTCATATGTCTTAAAATAATAACATGAAAAAATACGACTGTTGTGAGCAACCCCTCATAATTTAATGTGCTATTAATTACGACAGCACAATAAACATAGCAAGCAACGTTCTATTTATTTAAGACACTTTTTGTTTACAAACCAACAACAATATTTTTAAACCATTGTAAAATGTTAGAACATTATGACAATAAACCATGATAGCACACCTTGTGAATACCCCAAATGTATATTTTTAAAAAAAACTTTTATTATAATATCCTAAATTGGTTTCTTCGAATTTAAAGAAAAAAAATGTTTAGATGGCTGAACTCTCTTACGGCGCAAATAAAATTTTTTTTGGCAGCAGCACGATATTTTGAAACGGAGAATTACTTTGGTTTCTGCAATAACTATACGAAAAAAAAAAACAGAGACAATGTCAGAAGCAAATTACAGGTACCTGTGTGACCAAATATTATAAACCTTATGTAAAACAGAAATTCTGTCAGACATGCACAATTACACGTGACTTTAAAAGTTGACAAGTCAGATGTTAAAAACATGTCGGTACATGCACCTTTAGACTTCACAGATTACGATACCATTTAAAATTTGTCCCGATCACTTTGTTTTTTGGGAATTTAAAAGAGATAATAAAACAGCAATTACTTAAGAAGTCTGCAAATAAGATCTTAAAAATAGAATAGCGCAAGCCTCAAAGTAAAGCAACTAGAATATTGAAAAATACCAAAAGATAACGGTACTTTTATTCATGACAGCGTTTGAATAATGTTTGTTAACTTTTTTTCATTAAAAGGAAAACTTTACGTTATTAGTGACGTTGCAAGTGTGGGCGCCGGCAATTGTTGCATCTTTTCTAACACTTAACCCCATTTTTAGGGGTCGTATCAAAGGACAGACTTAATGCCAACTGAATGGATCATTTCGAAAAATGAAGACCCTAATTGTGTAAAGCGCAACGCCAAAAATTACATTGTTAGCAAAAACAAACTCGAAAATATTTTATAATTTTTTTGTTGCTTTTTACAGAAATTCATAATCAGCCTTATTACGGTTCTCGATGTTGAAAATGACTCGGTAGTAGATTCAAGTAACACGCAACCTGTGTTCTTTAATCTACTACAAAATTAGACCTACGTTGTTGCAGACATTTTTCAACGTAACTTAGGGCTTTTTTTGAAATTATATGACGATATAGAAATTCACTTCTTTGATTAAGTGGGAATGTCGATTAAAAATTATGTATTTCAAATTACATCTGGAGAAACTGTCAGCTAGCGATCAGGTCTATGGAGCAGGATCGTACTTCATATGGTCTATACTCTCTATGGTCTATACCATGTCTATATTATTAAAAGTTTAGATCAGTTTATCTGGCTGGCTCTAATATGATCTTCAACTATATGTTTGTACCCCTCAGGATACTTCACAAACATTGGACTGCTGTATATGATATCTGAAGTAAAATTTCATTCTCAATATTTTCGCTTCTATTTGACCAATGTTAAATAGACCGGCATACATCGATTGCGCTGATTGTTCTTTATGTTTGTTGGTCACATTATTCCGCTATTCGCTTAATCGTTACTTGAATTATTGCGAAATTCTCGTGGCACATTTCAGTTTTGTCAAAATGAGACGCAGAAGTAACTTGTGTTTTCAATTACAAAAGTACACTCAGAGAAAAAATATGTTTAAATTTGGTCACCTCCAACAAAACTATTTTTAAAGAGAATTGCAAACATATTATGTTTAAATTTAACCATATTATTGTCATCGACAAACATATTATTGTTAAATTAGTCCTCCATCAAGAAGGCACAACCATATTATGGTTGCCTCCGAACATCTTTTGGTTAGTAATAACTAAAATATGTTTAACATTTAAAATAGCATGGTTGATTTTCAACCAAAGCATGTTGCTCTTAGAAAAGAGGAAAATACTATTGATAATTTAAAAACAAATTATTGTCATATTTAACCACAACATGTTTAGACGCAACCATAATATGGTTGTGGCTTCTTGATGGAGGACTAATTTAACAATTATATGTTTGTCGGTGACAATAATATGGTTAAATTTAAACATAATATGTTTAAAATTTTGTCTAAAAATAGTTTTGTTGGAGGTGACCATATCTAAACATATTTTTTCTCTGCGTGTACTAATCGTTAACAAATAGTAAAGTGGGCATATTTTAACTGAACAAAATGGTAAATTTTAATGTTTCAAGACAATTGAAGTCATTAGATGCAATAAAAATGCGTTTTGGCAAAAAATTTACGAGATGCATCAATTGTTCGTGTCCTGAAAATCCTTGAAGAATATAAAAATGGTAAAACCTAAACATTGATTATATTTTCATACGATATAGAGACCATATATTCCAAAAATTCCCAATAGTTTAGCGTCAGGTCTGAAAGGGGTATGATAGTTGTAATGAGATTTATCATAACAAATGTCTTATAATATTATTTCTAACACTATTTGAGAGTCCACAATAAGATAATAACTCTCTGCGATTTCATTTGACGTTTGCTAATATAAAAATTTTATATCTTATCTCTGGTGCAGACCCCATGTAACAATTATAACCATTTTCACTGCTTTTTTCTTGGGATTTTTTTTTTTTTTTTTTTTGTCGCAATTATCCCGGAAGATCACTTACATATATGTAATTACGAACATTGTCTTCTGAAAAGCAAAGTTTTGCAAGTTTTAATAATAAACCATACGTTTCATTCATTTTTTAAGCCAATATTTTAACTTATAATTTAACAAATCAGCCAGCGTAGAATTTATTTCATTGTCTTACTGCGTTTGATGTGTATAATTACCAACCATTAAACCAACTTAAGTCGAATGGGTTTCTTTTTTTTCTCCTAATTTACGCAACAATGACGAAAAAAATAAATAAAAAGGAATTAACATAAACTCCAAATGAAAAAATTAATTTTAAGAAAAGTATAAAAGAGCAACAAATTTCATTTCCCAATTGAAAAGAAAACTTGAAATAAATTAAAATAGAAAAATTTATGCAACAGACACTATTAATTAACCTTAAACCACTATTAGCCAAACCCAGAGCCAACCAACCGACCCTCCGTCCATTCATTCATTCATTTAACCAAGAGACCAACTGAAAGTGTTAGTTGTTTAAGTTTAAAACTAAACAAAAAAAATAATTTCCGAAGAAATTTTTTAATAAAATTTTACAAAGATGTTGTTATTGCATAGCATTGCATTGGAGTTAAAAATTGTTACCGGTAGCCGCGTTAGCCTGATGGGTACTTTCACTATTTGAAAGTGGAAATAGAAGATCAGAAGAAATTAAATAAATGAGCAAAAGAAGATGATGGCGATAAAGAAAATGACGCAGCTAAATAAATGCGTTTTAATGGAATAGTTTGGTAGAGAAGAAAATGCAACGAAAAGACATGCTGATAATAAAAAGTATTAAAATAATTTAAAAAGTTGAAATAAGGGTTTATAATCACCTAGACTTTTTTAATTCTCGGGAACATATGTCAACCAAAATGTATTCATTCGCGAAAAAACCGGAAAGTTTTCTTTAAAGAAATATACAGTGTTGGAAAAAATAATAAGGACGATCCTTACTTTCGCAAACAGATGCAAACAGTTTCTTTATATTAAGTTTCTTTTGGGGGTCCCGCTATTTAACTGTTCCTAAAATAACGGATATTCATTATTTGTTTACTTTTTCTCTTTTGAGCTTTTCTTTTATATTTATTTGCAAAAAAAAATCAGTGAAGTTGTAATTTCAATTGGAAAAAATAATAGGGACGCATTACAAAAAATTACCATTAGTCCAAAAAAATTATTATTTTTAACATAAACATATTAAAAATCCGTAAAGCAAAGTTTATGTGATTAATTAAATCTTATTGGTTTCGTGTTTATGATTTATGTCTTCGGTAAATAAATTTCAAAATGGGTCGTGGTGTTCATTGTACTGAATCTGAAAAAAATGTTATTCTTAAATTAAATTCGGACGGGTTATCAATTAGAAAAATTGCACAGATAATGAAGTGATCCAAAACTAAAGTATTCAATGCCATTAATTCGAAAAAAAGTCATGAAACTAGAGGTAGAAAGCGTAAAACGTCAGCGCGTTTGGACCAACGTTTAGTTCGACTTTCCAAAAATAACTTTATGTCATCAAGTAGCCTTAAAAATGAATTGTGTGCTTCAGTGACAAGTCGAACAACAAGAAAGAGGCTGCAGGAAGTCGGATTAATGGGACGTAGTCCAAGAAGAGTAACACTGTTGAGCAAGAAAAACATACAAAAAAGGTTGGAATTTGCCAGGCGACACCTGTGCCGTAAAAACTGGAACAACGTACTATGGTCAGACGAAACAAAAGTCAATTTATTTGGATCTGACGGAAAATCATTTGTACGTCGTCTTGCAAATGCTGCATTTGATCCAAAATATACCAAAAAAAAACCGTCAAACACGGTGGTGGTTCTATAATGCTATGGGGATGTCTTTCGGCCTCTGGAGTTGGTCCAATAGTTTGCATTCAGGGAAAAATGAATGCTGCTGACTATACAGACGTTCTCCAGAATAAAATGCTTCCATTTGCTGAGGATGAAATGCCACTAAAATGGGAATTCATGCAGGATAATGATCCCAAGCATTCCGCTAGAAGCGTCAAAACGTGGTTTCAGCAGAATGAGGTGCTTATAATGGAGTGGCCGTCTCAATCACCGGACTTAAACCCCATTGAGCATCTCTGGGGAGTCCTCAAAAATAAAATTGGTAGCTTTATATCGAAAAACAAACAAGAGTTGTGGGAAAAATTTCAAGAAACCTGGTACTCAATTCCGCCCGAGGTATGTGCGAATCTTGTGGGATCTATGAATCGCCGTTGTCAGGAGGTTATAAAAATGAAAGGATCTTCAACCAAGTATTGAAAAAGCATTTGAAAATGTTGGTAATGTTAAAAAAAATAAATATTTTTTCCAAAACATTAAGTATCCCTATTATTTTTTCCAGGCCTTTTTAAAAAAAAACATATTTTTGGCAGAACTAGTTCCTTATTTTTGCTTTATAAGTTAAAATATTTGAAGTTATTTAATTTTATGTATATACTTTTTAATATTTATGAAATGGTAAATAAAAAAGTAAGAATATATTGAAAAATTAGAAAATGGTTTAAAAAGTATTTAAATTTAATTAATGTGATAATTGAATCAATTACATTTTAAGTTGAAAGAAAATTAAAAATATAATTTTGATTTAATTAATATATTACTTGTTTTGAAATATATTTTTAATTAAAATATTAATTAAATAGCAAAAAATCTTAAATGACTTTTTCGTTTAAAATAAAATTATGGGTACGTTCGTAAATGCATCACTGCGCTGCATCAGTGATTTCAAATGTTTATAAATATATGAATGAAGTAGATGTGGACCAAAAAATTGTCAAATACTCCACAAAAATAATATAATTGCTTCTTTATTGACATTAAAAAAAGTTTGCTTTTCTGATGCAGCGCAGTGATGCATTTACGAACGCACCCTATTTAAACTCATTCAAAAATTGGGATTATTAGCACATCATTAATAAATGAATTAATTGTAGAATTGTTGTTGGGAATTGTCAATATTTCATTAAATAAATTAACATATTGTTTGAAATGGCAAAGTTTTTTGATAATTTTTTTAATTAAAATTAAAAATATCATTTATTGAAAAAAAATATTCACAATTTTATAACTTTTAGTAATCAATATAATCATTTTGGTAATAGGTGCAACTTGTTTGCTTGATATTATGAATTTGGAATAAATTAGGTGATTAGAGATAATTTTTAATTTTTTCTGTGTAGTATATTAGTCCCAAATGACACCCAGACTTTCCTTTTAAGTCCATTATATAAAAATCGCCGCTATTCATATAAAATCTTTCACTATAGATACATAACAATTGTGACAAGGGCCGCTAGTCGAGTACTACAAACGACCTCTGCAATGTCAAGAGAAGATTACATTTTTTTTTTTAAATTTTGTATATTTTATAATTTCCTAAGGGAAATTTTATATTAATAGATAATTAAATGCTTGCCGCCCAATGCGACCGCAAAGGTCACACTAACCTAATGCCACTGCTGTTTATATGAGTTGTAATAAAAATTATCATATTGTTAAAATAATAATGTTTAAAACCGATGATAAAAATCATTATTCCAGAAAATTTATACATTCTTAAAATTAAACATACATTTGAATAAATTATAAAAAAATACTGGTTGATAAACTTGATTTATGTTTGGCGTAGAAATTTATTAAACATTTAAAAAAAAAAACTTAAAATAATATTGAAATTGATGGAAAGGCATGAGTAACAACTAAACAAAAAAATAATAATAAAAAACAAAGGTCCGTCTTATTATGCCACCACCTAGCACACACACCAAACCAGACAAGTCAAGTCTTGGGGGCTAAAACTGCTTAAACGCTTTTTAATTAATTTTATGGTTTTTAAGAAACTAAAAAAAAGGTTTTTTATATTTATTGTTAACTCAAAAAAAAAAAAACATTATCCAAGTTTATTAAGCAAATTTCAATGCAAATATGTTGTACAACAAATGAAATCATCATCTAAAATTAAATAAAGATGTAAATAGGAAAATTTTGTAGTTGAAAACTTAATAGAAAATTGCATTCAAGTTGAGGTTTAATAATAAATATTGTAAAGACATGATCCATGGGAGAGAAATCAGATAATACTTATTTACTGAAGTTTAAAAAAAAAAACAATAAATAAATAAAATATTAATAAATATTTATTTAAGTTGGTTGGTTTCAGAAAACATTACAAACGTCCTCAAAAGGTTGTTGTTTGCGGTTGAATTGTGGTAACCACAATTTACGGATTTTCTCTGTCTATTTAGCAGAATGTCTACTAAAAGTTTATTTTATTGCGACAGACAGACAAACAACAGATAATATGACGAAATATGTGTTTGGCTTGTGTGTAAACAATTTTTATGCATTTTGTTTTTTTTTTTAATACATAAATAAAAAGTTTAACAAAAAACCTTCATACACAATTGATTTTCATTGTTTAGTGTACAATAATTAAAAAATATTTATTAAAAACCCCGCTGCACAGAAGTAGATGGTATTTTAGTTTTAAATAATAAGATGATTAATCGGGGGCATGAAATAATCCCCTAAGAATTAACTCCCCAAAAACAAAATTAAATAACCCTTCAAAGCGTGGGGCCTTATTTCATATGAAATAAAACCCCAGATTTGAAAATGAAATAAACCCCCAATGAAATAAAATAACACCCCAAACAAAAATGAATTAATACCGTAATTTTTGGGGTCTTGCTTCATATGAAATAAGACCCCAATTTCTGAAATGAAATAAGACCCGAATATGTGTTGTATAGGTTTGGTTTTAGGAACCACGCGATACATAGTATTGTTGGGACTCCGGCCGGGCGCAAGGATTTTCTGCTCTATGGTATAACCAATACCGGATTCGCTAACTAAAGCTTCTCTGCGTAGCCGGTCATCGGTCGGGGATAAACCCGATTTTAGGAGCTTCAATTAGCGACGCCGATGTTTGTTATACCATAAAGGAGAAAATCCTTGCCCGCGGCCGAAAGCCGACTATGAAGAGAAGCTTTAGTTAGCGAAGCCAGAGGAGCAAATCCTTGCTTCCAAAAACGTTTTCGTTATAAATTTAAGAATTAAGTTATCCCCCGAAAAATATATTTGGGCTTTATTTCATAATGATTTGGGGGGAGGGGGTGGGTAATTTCATATGAAATAATACCCCAATTAAAAAAAAATTAAATAACAACCCAAACTTAATGAAATAACCCACCAAAAATCGTTGTTGTGGCTTTCTGTACAACTTTTTGGGGGATATTTAATTTTTTTTTTTTTTTTTTTTTTTTTTTTTTTTTTTTGGGAGTTAAGTCTAGGGGGGTTATTTCATGCCGCCGATTAATAAACAGATTAATACAAAAGGTCTTAAAAGATTGACTTCGACATTTGACAGTTGACTGAGGTCATATTGTTTATGCTACGTCCGTCGAAATGCCTGTCAGTTATTCAGTCTGTTTTGCCAAATCAACATGAGCAAATACAAATGATGAAATTTTAAGCTGACACTTAATTTTATTGAACCATCATCTTCAGCAATGGAGGAATGGATACGTCAACAAATAAAACAGCGAAAGAGTCAGTGTTTTGTGTTGATTTTGGTTTGGCGGCGTTATCGGTCCACATTTCTTTGAGAACGACGTTAACGATGAACGAAGTAGGAGGTATAGTCTCCATAGCACGGCGCTACGTGTCACACATTCTTCACGAGCATATTTGCCAGTATTCGGTTGTAGTATTTTTTCTAACGGATAATGTTTGTAATAATATTTAAGTAATGCATTTTATTAAACAATTTGAAATGTGTCTAGTTTCAAACACTTAGTCAGTCAAAAGCTCTTTGCCCCAAAAATCTCTTAAATTGTAATCAATTTTTTTTTTATTCGAGATAAATCTAAAATAAAAAAGTTTGGTTATTTGTGCACTTTTTATGCCATGATATTTTTTTAACTTAAAAAATGCTTAAAAGTACTAACATGTCGTGGACCATCTGCGTAGAGTACAGAGATCAGCCTACGTTGAAATAACAGGCGATCTACGCATTTGTCCTTTAGAGGCGCTGAATACTATATCGCACATCGAAAACGAGGTCGTACGGTCATGCAAGGATCTTACAAAAGCTGCCTGCCCCCAATTTCCGAAACGACCAACGGACAACATGATACCCAAACAGACTTTGAGAAGAAATTCAAGGTCATATTTCCGTCCAGGCGGGAATGGAGAAGGGGAATCCGGACTAATAAATACAGATCTATCGACTTTGTTGACTTCTTGGAGGAGTTGCCAATAAATATCTCTTTCTGTCTTTCAGATAAAGCTGGCTAAGAGAATAATGTATAACACTGCTCGACAAGAATATTAACGGTATATTTCTAGATAGTTGGGCGGTTCTGCTGTCACTAGGGTCGAATAAGACGATTTTCATGCTCTTTAACAAGTGTTAGGAAGAACTATCCAGACTGGCAAGCCTATCTGATATTCCCTTAATCTGGGACCCTACGCATAGGGACCGCTACGGTAATAACAGGCACATAGGCTGGCTAAGACTGGAGCCGCTTCGGATATTTCTCAGAAGCGAAATCATCAGACACTATCTCGATATGGCTTATGATATGTGGAGTAAACTGGACGGCGGCAGGACTTCTTAACTTCACCCGTAAGGACATCTCGAGACTAATATACGTACTCGCTGGTCATTGGACGATCGGTAAGCATGCTATGAGACTCGGTTTCCGTTTTATCTCTTTAAATGAATACTGCCGCAGCTGCAGAGAACCTGGAACTGAGGAGACAGTATTTCATCTTCTCTGTGATTACCCAGTGTTCAAGAAGTTTTTGATATAGCGCGGTTGAAACTCGGCAATTTGGTGACATATCTCAACACAACGGGCGGCTTCATCCGGGACTCCTATTCTTGATGAGTAGTGTTGTGCCTAAACGTAGTCACTATCGACTCTACTTGCAGCACGCCTGCTTTTTGGGCGTGCTACTACGTTACCCAACCAATTAATTATTCTCCTACAAAAAAAAATAGTTATGAGATCTATGCAAAATCCGCCTTAATCATAACCTCTTTAACGGTTAAAGGGCTTATATCTAGAAGACAATTTAAGATTCCTAATTTATTTAATTCCTAAAATTCCCCTAAATTATTACTTTTTAATCGCAAATTCTTGCATTTTCTTAGTAAACTCATTTAATAAATTTTAAAGACAATTAATAAACAAAAAAGTATTTTATTAAGCAATAAAACTTGTTTTATTTCCTTTCGTACGTGCAAATAAAATATTGACATTAAAGAGAGATTTCAATCTTAACAAAAATTTATATTTTATTTTGTTTTTTTCAATAAAATACACAACAATGAATGCATAATACAATAAAAATCGTTATTAAAACGCACTTGAAATGTCGCATAAAAAAATTTTTTCAATTTAAAATTTAATAAAAAATTATATAAAATTGAAAAATTATTGTTAACAGATAATGATGCAATTAATTGTCATTAGTAGACGTAATGAAAAATAACAAAAAAATGTAAGAAGATTTGGATTTTATTAATTTCTGGGACAAAATTTTACATTTAATTAAAATGAGGTTAAGAAACAATAAAGATTACACAGGCCTACGATGAAAATCTTTTTTAAAAAGTTTAATACAAAACAGTAGATGTTGGGGTTAATATTACAAATAAAGGGTGTTTTTTATACAGGTATAAAACTTTCAAATGCAATAAAACAAAGATGAATTTTTTAAATGGACATAAAATTTACTTTATTCGGAAGATAATCTTCTGGCATTATAATTTAATTATGACTTGTGGCATATGACCGCCACGGCTGGCTCGGACGTAGTCTTATCTGGAGGTCCAATTTTCGATGACTTTTTCCAACATTTGTGGCTGTATATTGGCAATATCGCTGCGAATGTTGTCCTTTAAGTGGCCAATCGTTTCGGGCTTATCGGCGTTGACTAGCGACTTCACATATTTCCACAGAAAATAGTCTAGCGGCGTTAAATCGCACGATCTTGGAGGCCAATTCACGGATCCGAAGCGTGAAACTATGCGGTTACCAAAGGTTTCCTTCAATAAATCAATTGTGGCACGAGCTGTGTGACATGTTGTGCCGTCTTGTTGAAACCACATCCTCTCAACATCACGGTTCTTCAATTGATGAACGAAACAGTCAGTAATCATGGCTCTATAGCGGTCAACATTGACTGTAACGTTCTGACCAACATAGTTTTAAAGAAATACGGACCAATGATTCCACCAGCCCACAAAGCTCACCAAACAGTCACTTTTTCTGGATGTAACGGTGTCTCAACATACACTTGAGGATTATCATCACTTCATATACGGCAGTTTTGTTTGTTGATGTATCCATTCAAACAAATGGAGCTACGCATTTGTCCTTTAGAGGCGCTGAATACTATATCGCACATCGAAAACGAGGTCGTACGGTCATGCAAGGATCTTACAAAAGCTGCCTGCCCCCAATTTCCGAAACGACCAACGGACAACATGATACCCAAACAGACTTTGAGAAGAAATTCAAGGTCATATTTCCGTCCAGGCGGGAATGGAGAAGGGGAATCCGGACTAATAAATACAGATCTATCGACTTTGTTGACTTCTTGGAGGAGTTGCCAATAAATATCTCTTTCTGTCTTTCAGATAAAGCTGGCTAAGAGAATAATGTATAACACTGCTCGACAAGAATATTAACGGTATATTTCTAGATAGTTGGGCGGTTCTGCTGTCACTAGGGTCGAATAAGACGATTTTCATGCTCTTTAACAAGTGTTAGGAAGAACTATCCAGACTGGCAAGCCTATCTGATATTCCCTTAATCTGGGACCCTACGCATAGGGACCGCTACGGTAATAACAGGCACATAGGCTGGCTAAGACTGGAGCCGCTTCGGATATTTCTCAGAAGCGAAATCATCAGACACTATCTCGATATGGCTTATGATATGTGGAGTAAACTGGACGGCGGCAGGACTTCTTAACTTCACCCGTAAGGACATCTCGAGACTAATATACGTACTCGCTGGTCATTGGACGATCGGTAAGCATGCTATGAGACTCGGTTTCCGTTTTATCTCTTTAAATGAATACTGCCGCAGCTGCAGAGAACCTGGAACTGAGGAGACAGTATTTCATCTTCTCTGTGATTACCCAGTGTTCAAGAAGTTTTTGATATAGCGCGGTTGAAACTCGGCAATTTGGTGACATATCTCAACACAACGGGCGGCTTCATCCGGGACTCCTATTCTTGATGAGTAGTGTTGTGCCTAAACGTAGTCACTATCGACTCTACTTGCAGCACGCCTGCTTTTTGGGCGTGCTACTACGTTACCCAACCAATTAATTATTCTCCTACAAAAAAAAATAGTTATGAGATCTATGCAAAATCCGCCTTAATCATAACCTCTTTAACGGTTAAAGGGCTTATATCTAGAAGACAATTTAAGATTCCTAATTTATTTAATTCCTAAAATTCCCCTAAATTATTACTTTTTAATCGCAAATTCTTGCATTTTCTTAGTAAACTCATTTAATAAATTTTAAAGACAATTAATAAACAAAAAAGTATTTTATTAAGCAATAAAACTTGTTTTATTTCCTTTCGTACGTGCAAATAAAATATTGACATTAAAGAGAGATTTCAATCTTAACAAAAATTTATATTTTATTTTGTTTTTTTCAATAAAATACACAACAATGAATGCATAATACAATAAAAATCGTTATTAAAACGCACTTGAAATGTCGCATAAAAAAATTTTTTCAATTTAAAATTTAATAAAAAATTATATAAAATTGAAAAATTATTGTTAACAGATAATGATGCAATTAATTGTCATTAGTAGACGTAATGAAAAATAACAAAAAAATGTAAGAAGATTTGGATTTTATTAATTTCTGGGACAAAATTTTACATTTAATTAAAATGAGGTTAAGAAACAATAAAGATTACACAGGCCTACGATGAAAATCTTTTTTAAAAAGTTTAATACAAAACAGTAGATGTTGGGGTTAATATTACAAATAAAGGGTGTTTTTTATACAGGTATAAAACTTTCAAATGCAATAAAACAAAGATGAATTTTTTAAATGGACATAAAATTTACTTTATTCGGAAGATAATCTTCTGGCATTATAATTTAATTATGACTTGTGGCATATGACCGCCACGGCTGGCTCGGACGTAGTCTTATCTGGAGGTCCAATTTTCGATGACTTTTTCCAACATTTGTGGCTGTATATTGGCAATATCGCTGCGAATGTTGTCCTTTAAGTGGCCAATCGTTTCGGGCTTATCGGCGTTGACTAGCGACTTCACATATTTCCACAGAAAATAGTCTAGCGGCGTTAAATCGCACGATCTTGGAGGCCAATTCACGGATCCGAAGCGTGAAACTATGCGGTTACCAAAGGTTTCCTTCAATAAATCAATTGTGGCACGAGCTGTGTGACATGTTGTGCCGTCTTGTTGAAACCACATCCTCTCAACATCACGGTTCTTCAATTGATGAACGAAACAGTCAGTAATCATGGCTCTATAGCGGTCAACATTGACTGTAACGTTCTGACCAACATAGTTTTAAAGAAATACGGACCAATGATTCCACCAGCCCACAAAGCTCACCAAACAGTCACTTTTTCTGGATGTAACGGTGTCTCAACATACACTTGAGGATTATCATCACTTCATATACGGCAGTTTTGTTTGTTGATGTATCCATTCAAACAAATGGAGCTACGTCGCTAAACAAAATTCTTATTTCGAACAAAATTATGATTTCCAAAATACATTTGCAGAATTTGAAAGCGTTGTTCAGGCGCCAGTCTATTAATGTTGAAATGACAACCAAATTAAACATAAATCAATTGACAGCTGACAAAATGGCCGCCAGTTAAAAAAGTGTTTTCAACGTAAACTTATTTACCGCTATTAAAAATACCCTTAATAGGATTCGTTTAAATGTACCAAGTCGCATTTGCGAGATAACGGTAAATTTGTGTTTTCGACTTATACTTCTCTTTCAGGCGCCATCTGCCAAGATTACAGCTTAAATTAGACGGGACATTCACTCATAGAAAAATGCATCTTCATATTGATGATGCCCTAATATCAGAATTGTGACATAAATGTTATTACAAATGGCATCAATGAGGCAAAAAGTGACATCAATCCAATGACGAACGTCATCCTAAAATTGTGTCATATTTTATGCGTCATCTACGCTATGACTACAGTGACATCAATTCGATGCCTCATTTTGTGTACAATGTTAGAAAAGGCGTCATAACGCTGACGTATTTTGACATCAGTATAGACAAATTGTCATCAGTGCGATGACAAACTGTCCTCAGTGCGATGACAAAATATATCATGTCATAATATATTATTAACATTATGTTCATGTTAAAAAGTAAAATTAGATGCAAAAAGTCCCATATTCTATTATCGACCGTTAAGAAAAAAATTTAAGATTTCCAGCCGGAAAATTTAAATTTTGAATTTTTTACACTTTCAGAAAATCAACAGGGTTGTCAGATTGATTTTGAACTTTTTCGCCAAATTTAATGTCAAAAATCGAAAAAATCGGCAAAGCATTTATTTTTTAGTTTTTGACAATAATATACATGTGTTTTTAGAATAATTAAAAATATTTTTTTATAAATCCCAAAAAAAAGTCGCCATGATATACTTCGCTTAATTTTTATTTACTACAAAGTAAAAAATTATTAGTGAACACAAAAAAGGTGCAATGTTTTATAGTAGTCTACTTAAAGCAACAAAAAAAGAATTTTGGATATACAATACATTTTTTTGTAGTTGCAGTTCTATTATATATCTAAAAGGCTATAGGCTATATAAGACTCCCTTTTTGTCTTCTTTTTGGAATACATTGTGAAGGTACAAAAGAAATGTAACAGGTACTATTTACATAACTTTTAACTCGTAAACACGTGTCGAAAACTTCATATCGCATTCTACTTCGAAGGCGAGTTTTAGTTGAGTTCATTATTTCAACACAGACATTACTAGTTGGAATAACCAGCATATAAAGAACAGCCAATGCAGGTTCCTTAAAATGGTACGTACCTGCCCTATCCTTACTGATTTAAATAAGATGGAATATCATCATTAAAATTCTCTTTTAACAAAGAAATTTTTTCCACTGTGTTTCATTAACATCCACAGGTACGTCAGGATTCATAAAAATCTTTAACATATCTTTAACAACAACGAATTTTAAATGTGATAATTTGTCGCATTTTATAATGGGAAAATGTTCATAAACTTGAATTATATTAATTTTTGAAAGAATTCTACTTTGTAATTCTTTCAAGAGCACATTTAAATGTAAAAAAAATTTCTCGAAGATCTTCATTATCTTCATCAGCCATTTCAACATAATTTAAGGTTAAATACTGGTCCAACATATGAATGCATCAAATTTCATACATTGAAATACTAGAATAAAAAAATATTATTTCTTCGTATTGAATTTGACAAATTTCAAAACAAATTTATAGCTCATAAAAAATAGCCAAAAATGATTTCTTGCGAAAACAATAAAAGCACTTTGTTTTTGTTTTTAATATGTTTTTTCTTTACCCACTTACAACTACAATTAATGTTGGGAGAATTCCAAATAAGTGTAGCGGGAAATGTAAGAAAAGATAAAACTCATCACTGATTTATTGTTTGGTATTTTGTTTAAGCTTTGATATCGTTGCAAACAAGACTTTTTGAGTGTTTGTAGGTAATTCTCATTCCCTCTGTAGTTTTGTTTGCTGATAGCTTTGGCTTTTCTAAAATTATTTAGGAGAACGTTTCCTGATGATCTGGCCTAAGCAACCAGTGAAATGCGCATAGGAACAGATTATCCTCCAACAATAAATTGCAGTATTTTTTATCAATTATTTAAAAAGGGAATTAAGCACAACAAACAAAATCTTTTAATAAATAGCCAACTATTTTATAAATCGCCAAAAAAAAAACGCCATGTCGCCAAATCGAAAATTAGGTCGCCAAACAAGTTTGATAATCGCCACATCTGACAGCCGTGCAGATCAATTGCACAGTACTGCGATGAAAAAGTTTTTTATATAATTTCCTTTAAAATATGTAGACGTCGGCCTATATGTTGCAATAAAAACTTCGTTTAAATATACCACGTCAAATATATCACATAACGCTACATATGTATGTGTTTTTCGATTTATACTTCTCTTCAGTCTCCATCCAGAGTCAAATACTGGTTCAATTAAAATTAATTATATCTTGATTTAAAGAATGCTAAATTACGCATCGAATAGTGGCTAATTGTATAAAAAATACCGGAGTTATAGTGGATCAAAGCTAAGATTTTATGAAAATTTTAGTGTTTATCACAAATTATTGTCACTTTGTAAGATGTTGTGTACCACAGTATATAACAAGATGCATAGTTGTATAATGGTGTCCATTTGATTACAAAAATGTTAAGCCATATGAGAGTGAAATCGGATGAAAGCTAAACATTCTATAGTACGAGGGCGGATCAATAAGTCCGTGACTTTTCGAACATCCCTCGTAGTTATATAAAATGCAACACTGCTCCCGTCAAGTTCCACCTGCTAATAGACTACTGTCAAGTTTTGAGCAAGTTCCGTCATTTACTTTCCGTTTAACAGCTGTTCAAAACAGCTTGCTCTCAATTTGAACATAAACGTAATCGTGTGACAACTTCAAAGGATTGTTGGAGTTGTTTGACCGCAGTCCGAATGAGTTTTTGCGGCGTTTTGTAACTGTGGATGAAACATGGATCCATTACAACACTCCGGAGACCAAGCAGCAGTCTAAACAATGGGTTTCTCTGGGTGAACCGGCTCCGAAGAAGGCCAAGGTAAGTTTGTCGGCCAATAAGGTGATGGCAAGAGTTTTTTTGGATGCACGCGGGGAAAGGGAAAAACAATAAACTGCGAATATTTTGTCAACTTATTGAACCGATTTAACGAGGATTTAAAAATAAACGACCCCATATGGCCAAGAAAAAAGTTCTTTTTCGTCAAGATAATGCGCGGGTGCACACGTGTGCAGTCTCAATGGCAAAATTACATGAATTGGGCTACGAATTGGTACCCCATCCGCCATATTCTCCGGATTTAGCCCCCAGTGACTATTTCCTATTTCCAAAATAGGAAAACCGAATAGGAATGGCTCGGTGGAAAGAGATTTAGCTCCAACGAAGAAATTATTGGACCTCGAAAAATCCTATTTTTTGGAAGGATACACAAATCAAAGAAACGTTGGACTAAGTGTATTAAGCTAAAAGGAGATTATGTTGAAAAATAATTTTTTTTTTTGTGTTTCATTCAAAGAGTCACGGACTTATTGATCCGCCCTAGTAAGAAAACAAAAGCAATAGCATTTAACTTAAATTTTACTTAGTACCACCATATATTTTCGCATTTTTTTGAAATGTATGCACCGAATGCAACCAAATTTACAACAGATCTATAACGCATTATTTAAATGGATAAATGCAGCCAAAACATAGTGTGTTAAAAAATGGATATATGGGAAGTTGGCATGTCCTTGCACCGAATGCAACAAATTAGCAACAATGCTACAATGTGAAATTTTACAGTCAGATACTAGGTTTTGCTACATGTTATATAAATTGTGGCTAAAAATCATATTTTTTAATTCAGGATGTATTAGAGGTAGGCATGGTTTTGGCACCGAATATAACAAAATTTGCAACAACGCTAGAATATGAAATTGTAAAGACAGATAATTCTTTTTGCTACTCTAATATAAATTGTGGTTTAAAATCAAATTGTTTAATTCAGGATATATGGGAGGTACACATATCCTTGCAGCGATTTTTCTCAAACTTCAAATTTTTCTTAGCTTAGACATTAAGTATCAGTTTAATTAATTTCGTCGTTCTGCGATAAGAACTCTAGTTTGGCCGATTCACTATATGGGGACAGAGCACTGTGCGCCATAGCCACAGAAACCAATTCAATTTTAGTTGTTTACAAGCAGCTGTTACGGCAATATGGTATGGCACTTCTAATTTGAGTTTTAACCCATAAACTTAAAAAAGGTAGAAGAAAATTGAGATTTCAGAATACGCTACTAGAATTTTCTTCATGTTGTTTATTTGAAAAATACCTACTTTGTTTAAATAAATAAATGTTTGTGTATTTTAAAATACATATTTGGTTTGTGTTTAGACTTAAAAAATACTTATGTACGTATTTTTTCTTACTGGCACGTTTCTTTTTCTACAGAAATTCTTTCGTTATTTACCTTAAGAAAATATATTTTTTATAGTTATTCCCTAAATACACATTTAAACATATTTACTTAACAATTTATGTACACGAGATATTTGTATTTTCCAATCAAGAGGCGTTAACATTAAATTTATTATTGGCTGATCTACGCAAATATTTACTTTTACTACTCTACCTACACATTATTTTTTTACATTTTTACTTCTATTTACTATTGTAAACAAACTACGGCTACTCCTTTGTCATGCTACTATGTATAACTCTTCTGTAACGATTGCTGAGTACTGCTGAAACAACAAACACTCTTTCGCTCTGTTAATTCTGTTCAACGTTGCCGTTGACAATTTTCAATAAAGGTCCAAATAGACAATATATTCAAAAAAAAAAAAGTGTCAAAGTTTAAAAAAATAAATAAATAAAATATCGATCCATAACCGCAAAAAAAAGCCAAGCGACAAAAACAAAATTTTACAGGAGAAGGTTTTTTTTATTATCTTTCATAAAAATTTTGTATGAAAATTGGCGCTTAAACTAAAATTGTTTGTGCTATAAAATCGTAACGGTACCTTCTGTGACTATAAGATTTTAGGAGTTGATGCAAGTGTTGCCAATAAATTCATTTAATAAAAAAAAAACAAAATTGAAAATGGTGTCGCTTAAGCTTTTTTGCGGTTATGGCTCGATAAGATTTATTTCCGGTTCACTAAAAGGAAAATAAAGAGTTTTAACAATTATTTGAACACGTAAGAAGTAGAAAAAATTATTCATTAAGTAGAAAAAATTATATCGGTCAAGTGGCCATTTAGGCATTTTCCGTCACTTTTGCCAGAACTTCCAGCGATAAAAACGAAGCCCTGAGAAAAATCCAAATAACTATTCCGCGTTCTTGCGGAATATAGCGCTCCATTTCTTACTGACGTGTATTTTGTATCTGTTTACTTCAAAAATGTCAAAGCAGAACTGACATTAACGGTAAATATTATAGCATCTTCCGATAGTGATGACTTTTGCACCACCTTGTGTAATACATGCTCAGATGTACCTTACCTTAGAAAAGTACTGATCTTAGAGCTTTGTTCAGTGTAAATAATTGTTTGTAAAAATCTTTATATGTTTTGTATTTAATTAAATGTTTAGTATTTGTACCAGAGTATAACTAGGTCAATTTTATAAAAAAAAATGAAAATGGGAGATGCCCCCGATTACCTAATAGAGCAAATAAGATATGTTGGGGATATTTAACATTATAATGTACACAATACACAAGACTTTTGACTACAACTTTCAGATGCTAGCGCTATGCAAATATTGTTATTCTACAAAGGATTAAAGATATACAACATGATGCCAAATAATGTTAGGAATGAAATGCACAATAATATATTAAAAAACTTGGTGCGAAATTAATTTTGATAAATTGCAACAAAAATGTAATGATAAAGTATTAGAAATACACCCAATAAACCTAAATAAAAAATAAATAACTACAATAAATACATTTCTATTATTATCTGACTTTTCTCATTACAGCAAACATTTGCAATATTATATACCCTAATTTCCTCCTTAGAGCTTGGAATATGCTCTATAAAAAAAATCGGTTTTTATTGAACATTTTGCAAAATTGTTGCTGGATATTAAATTTTGACAAATCTCTTCTTGTTGCTTTTCTAACTTCAAATTCATAAAGTTTTTAATTCGCTTAAAATCCGAAATATTTAAGACAAGAAGTAAGATTACATTTGCGAAGGATTTCAAAAATAAGTTTGTTTATAAAATTGACTTAATTTGAAGAATATACTCGGGGTATTTGCCTTTGCCTCATCACGGCAAAGGTTCGTATTATCCCATCAATACAACTTGATTATTTTCTGTCCCCAAGTGGCAAGTTGCTAAGTAGTTTAAACAAATTTACCAATATAAGAGCTTATAAATTTACGCGTATTGCATTGATTATGTATGCATTAATTTATGTATGGCTTTCAGATCTAGGTCACAAAACGTTCAGTTTCGTATACATATCATAGCTTGGGAATAATGATTAGAAATCCTAATGATTAGCAATTGGATTAGAAATTTTAATTGTGCTGAAAAATTGATTAATTATGATTAGTTAGCCATTTTATACGATTACTAATTGATTAGAATAGAAATAATCGAAAATCTAATCACAATTAGTGACGATTAGCATTTCTAATCAAATCTAATCAAAACTAATCCAAAAAATAATTGATTAGATTTCTTGATTATTTTTGATTAGATTTGATTAGATCAACTATTTTTGTGAAAAGAAAATATTTATTTATCACATTTATTGCTATATTTACATAATGTAACAGTTTTTGAATATTGCATAAAATTGGATACGGTGCACCCTGTTCTTAAAATAAACACTTGACTCAGCTGGTTCACTTTGTTGTTGTGTTATTATTAATCTTAATTTTCAATATTCAATATTCCAAAACTGTTACATTATGTAAATATAGCAATAAATGTGATAAATAAATATTTTCTTTTCACAAAAATAGTAAAAAATAGTTGATCTAATCAAATCTAATCAAAAATAATCAAGAAATCTAATCAATTATTTTTTGGATTAGTTTTGATTAGATTTGATTAGAAATGCTAATCGTCACTAATTGTGATTAGATTTTTGATTATTTCTAATCAAATCAATTAGTAATCTGAAATTTTTATCAAAATTCAATTCTAATGATTACATTATTTTATTTCTCTAATCGTAATGATTTCTAATTCTAATCGAAATTCCCCAGCTATGATACATATATACATTTATTGTTGCTACAATGTTGTGAAATATTTTCAATAGAGTAAAAAGTAGCATGAATTGATTTCAAACACTTTTGGGTTACAACGGCAACGCTGCTTTTGTCTCTGTGAAAGGGTTGGTGTTGTTGTGATTGTTATACTTGTAATGTTTTTGTTTATGTTTGGTTATTTGTTTACATATTTTAAAGTGTTTAGCTTAAATGTCTTTCTTAAATTGTTTTTTTTTTTTTTTCTTAGTATTCTTGTTTTTAGTGATGATAAATCACAGGGGGTGTAGTTATTACTGTAGTGTTTACTTAACTTTAACTTAAGATTTTTTCCTTAAGTTAAATTATTTTTTGTTTTTCTATTGTTTAGTTTACTATCATGATACAAGTTGGCATGGACTTGAATGGAAAAGGCCAACAAAAGTAATAAATATAAACAATCCGTTATAGTTTTATCTTTTGTTTGACTTTTATATATTTTGCTTATTGTGATTTTTATGGTTAACAATGTTTTCTTTTTTATTTAGCACGTGAATTTTAGTTGTCATTATTTCCCAGCAAATCTTTGTATACACTTCATCACAAGTGGAAAAGGGTATACATAAGTTTGACATTCCGTTTGTGATTTCTAAATTATTTCTCTTAGACCCTATATAGTATATTATGGGTCCTTATCAGTAGCGAAATGGGTTTTCCGAAGACCCCAGATATTATGCGGACTAGGTTGTTATATATTTATATCACATATAGTCCGGAATTGGTTGCTATTGAAATTCAGCCAGATCGGTTGTTGTTTTTTTATACCCATCACTGAAAGTAACAATGAACATATATATAGGGAGGACTCAGAGCTGTAGCGAAATAAGTCAAAAAAGAAACATTTTGAAGATGAGTAAGTAAACTACCATTATTTTCTGGAGTCATTGGCTTGGGTTTATTACTGTTACCTTAGGAACGAAACACTTATTGATTAAGGCCCCATTCATATAAAACGCAGCGCAACGCCAAAGAATAACATTCCTTTATAAATAACTCTTTAAGTTGTGATATTTTTTTAAGACTTATTGCATTTTATTTTATTTCATTTTTATTATTGTTTTCTTTTAAAAAATTACTTTATTTTAAAAGAAATTTAATAAATAAATGATTTTAACAAAAAATGTATCAATATTATTTTTGGTGATGTCCTTTAACGGATATAAACTAGCACACGTCTTTCAGACGTAATGTTATCTTTTCAGTACAAAAAAATAACGTTATCTTACTAGGGTTAAATATAAATTCATATTTAAATAAAAATTTTTTTTTTTTTTTTTGTTTTTGACATAAAAACCGAATTTTAAACATAGATGGATATTTAAATAGTTTAGTAAAATTGGCCATTATTGACATTTTAACGTTAAACTTGTCACATTCATATTGAAAAATTGGACCTGTAAATTTTTATTGGAAATTACAAAATCAGATAGAAAACATATGTAAAATTTAACAAACATGTTAATTTCGGTTTAGAAACTACAAATTCGTGAGCCCTTATTTTCAAAATCTCCCATGTCTTACCAAAAAATTTGAATTGGTTAAAAATATAAATTTTCTAGGATTAGCCATAGAATAATAAGTACCAGGTAGGTTCATGAGGGAGAGTTGTCATAATTTACCCATGTAATGTCCAACAACGAAACATTACTCAATTGCAAATATTTAAATTTTAACATATTTTGCACTTCTTAGATTTCAATTAAAATTTTTTTGATTAAAATTTGGTATTACAAAATTTTTATATTAAGAAATTTAAGGTTGCCCAGACTAGTTTCGATTATAACCACACAATCTCTTCGGTGGGGTTTGCCGTTTAGCTTTGACCGCCATTGACGACGGATGACGTCATTAGTCAAACATAAATCTTTAAACCAAATGGTATTTTACCTTGGTAGATCGAAATTTGCTTTGAATGAAAGATTACCTATTTTAATTGATCTACATGTTCTTCCTTATTTCTTATTTTTCGTACTTTTGTCAAGAATTCTTCTTGAAATCCAAAGTACATTTTTTGTTTTTCATGTTTTTGTCTTCCTTTTTTTTACTTGTTGACATCTTTCAGCACAACTTGAAGGACAAATTTAAACATATGTCCTTGAAAACCTGGGTTCAATTCCCAGCTCAGTCAAGAATGAAAAATTATCAATAAATTTTATTTCATTTCATGTTGTAAAATTCCTATCTTCATAAAAATAATTTAATGAAAATTAAATTCAATGAACTTAAGACTGATTAAAATATCAAAATTTGGATCAAAATTAATTTATTTAATTTTTGACGCTTGTTTTAATTTCTTTTGTTTGACATTACATGGGGTTTAAAATTGAGAACAAACTTTCTAATGACTATACCTTGTATTATTCTACCATGGGATTAACCATATTTTATTTATTTAACATAAAAATGTAACATTTTTTTGTTTAATTCGTACCAAAGTACTCTTTATTTTTTTTTTTAATTTTCTTAAACCAAACGTTAAACGCTTTTGGAAACTTTAAATAGTACCGTGAGTACGTGTTCTTTGCCGGTTTTTAAAAAAACTTTACACAACTACTCTCACTTTCTAAAAATATTACTTGGCAACTTTAGCTTAAATTATACTAATTTAAAAGCTTTTTTGTGTATTTTCTATGAATTTTCTATTATATCGTAGATTGATAGTTAATAATAGTGGCCGACCAATGCCGTTAGATTGATTATTTACAGAAAACACAAAATTTTTAAAGTTATAAAATAAAAAAGGTTGTGAAATTTTTTCAACTCAAAATTAAGAGGTTTCTTAAACAACATCCTAACTTTTTTCTTTTTTTTTTGAATATTTAGATATACAACATTAAGGGATTTTCAATATTTTAATTATATGTAATCGTTTTCAATCTCCAGTTTTTAAATCAAAATAACTTACCGGATAATACATTCCTTGTGGAGGAAGGAAAAAGGCCCCGGAACCCCACAGTTTGACGGCTGTTATTTAATAAACTTGGTAAAGGAAAAATAAAAATGTTTTACACTAATTTTGTGTTATTGATGTTTTAAAACACAACTTTAAGTGTGTTTTAGTCAATACAGTGATTTTTTAAGCCTCGATTTTTTTTGTAATATTTCCTTTTATATAAGAAAATTAATGAATATTTTTTTTTATTAATTAGATTTTTTTAACTTATTTTTCTTAAAAGTAACACTTTTTAGACTTAAATTTATAATAATTTATAATTTATTTTGGCACACGTTAATGAGATATTTTTTTTTTTATTTTAATTTATAATTTTCAATAATTAGTGATGAAGCTCTGAAAAGGAGAAAAATTAAATATATGTTAAAGATAAAAACTAATTTGGTATTTAGACCACAAAAAGCACGAAGAGAGATAAAAATCGTTTGATCGCAATATTTTGTGAAAATGAACAAAAAAAAAGAAAAAAAAACGCAAGGGCCACCAGCTAATTAGACATTTAAATCTTATGGAAGATCCACCCCATCGACACATCCGTTGGGAATTAAGATTTACTTAAGTAAGATCGAAGACGTCATTCCACTCGACGTCAACCGTATGTCACTGACAAACGCTCAGAATTCTTTGCATCAAATGGCAGTAACAGGAGCCATAAATTGCTTAAACGAACATCCTCCCGTAGTTTCGGACAATGAGCTGCATATACCCAGGCAACCCCAATCAACTCTGGCACAATTCATATCTGGTTAGAGCAGTATTCTTAACTGTTACCGAGAACGAATTGTTCCCAGCACCTGAAGTCGTTGCTCTGCCTGCCGTCAAAGTTCTTGCAATACGTGCATTTCCTTCAATGTCATAATAGGACCACAGATTTCGGCCCAAAAGGATTTGGTTAAGAACAACTAAGGTGACTAGGTTTCTCCATCTCCCAATACCACTCAATGACACAAGCTAAAAAAAAACTACAATTTCTTTTTAAACTTTCAGTGAAGTATGTATTTCTTCCGATGACAGCAAACCTGTGAAATCAACCACCTACTTAACAATTTATCAGTTTTGTAAAGGTTTTATGTAAAAATTTTCCTTAGAATAATGTAAATTATAAAGGCCAACAAGTAAATTCGTCGCTACAGCAATTACAACTCTAACAAAAATAAGAAGCATTTTGCTTGTCAAAATAAAAAATTATGATAAAAACGTAAACAATAAAAAACTCTTTTTGATAATTATTTAAATTAAAAACAACAAAATCTAAATGAAATTTTTTGACAAATTGGATTTTACAGCTGACGAACAGCCGTGCTAAAGAGTTGACCTTGTTAAATTCGCCTTGAGAATTATTTACATTACCGATATTTGAAAATAATAAATTTTGATTTAAAGACAAAATTTTTCGACAGAAATGAAACAATCATACAGCTCTCAGATCTGTCAAGACCTGAATCCGTTTCAACGCTTGAAAATCGTACAAAATTTAGTAGTTTTTCCACTTATTTTCGAAAACACTTGAAAAAATTTCCCAATTTTGGAATTCTAAAACGGTATGGAGAAAAGCCTAATTTCGAGAAAAATCTGTTTACCATTTATTAACGACAGGCGTGATTGTAACACATACACAAGCAATCAAAATACATATTGACCCAATTTGCTATAAGACTGATTTCCGCTTTTATTAAAAACGTTTCATTGTGCAGATCACGCTTTGAAATAAAATTCTAAGCATCAATTAATGTTTAAACTTAACGCCGCAAGTTTTTTTTTTTAATTTATAAGTTTAAAAGAAAACTTATTCTTGAAATAAAACAAAATGTACTTTAACAATTAATTTATTTACGTACATACATATGTATGAACATATTGCACTTAATCAACAAGAGTATATTAACTCGAAATTTTTATTTTTCGCTTTTTCGAAAAAATTGACACGTTATATTCATATCTACCTGCTGTAATAATATCGTGCTATTTTATCTACTTTTTAGTAATGAAACGGTTGATTTTCAAATTGTTTTTAATTTGCCTTCAATGTTAAAACAAAAATTGTTTTTTTTTTCTACTGTAAGTTTTTAAATTTTGAGTTAATAGCCCCTTGTTGATTAGTCATACATATCGCAATAGAGTCATAACTCAAAAACCTTATTTTTGAGCAATTGTATTTAATTCTTTAATTCCCAGTGGAACATAGGGCCTTATACTAGCTAATAATGTGAAGTTAATCGCGATATAGTTTCTTCATAGTGCGTAAAAATGTCATACAAATGCCTTATATAGAGAGAAGAATTAAATTTTAAGGTGCTAGAAAATTCAATTTTGAGTTATGACTCTATTGCAGCAAAGGCTCGATATGTAAAAAGAATTGTTTTCTCAGAAAATCAGAGCAGTCAATATAACAATTAATCAAATAAAATGCGTAAGTAGGAATAACATTGACTGAATAATACGTTTATGTTTTAATGTTTCTGAACCCAACAGCAGACATGTATGTACATACTTATATTCAGAAGTTGGCATAGGATATGTAAAATTAAATGTTGATAAAGAAAATTTAATAAATCTCTTTTCTTCTTTCTCTAACCGATTTGTATATACGTACATATAAATGTACATATGTATATAGAGTAATGAGGACTCTAAGTAATTTCCCCATATCGTCGGCTAAATATGCAAAAAGAACTTTAGTTATTTCAATAAGAATTGTTTATGCACATTTACAAATTACACAAAATGCAATATTTTATTGAAAAAAAAGGATTATAAAAATAGAAAACAAAATCTTTGAAAAAAAAACGCCAAAATAATAAAAGAAACATGTGCAGTTTAACTGCAACGATTTACAGCAGGGATGATAGCTGACATTTTCAAAATTGTAGTTAATTCAGTATACAAAAAGTGTACTTTTTCGAACATAATTGTACTTAAACCAAAAAAAGTAATTTGTATTAGCTTATTATTAGAATAACAAAAACTGTACGTACAAACAGTAAAATTCACTTGCACTATACTTTTATACGTATTTGAAATAGGTATGTATAAAAAATACCTTTGGCAATTATCAATATGTAAAATTTAGTAAATACCTCTGAAATAAGGAATTTAGACAATTTTGTAACAAATATCTACACAAGTTTTTTGTTAACTTAAAAGTATAGCAACAATATTGATTATAATTTAGTAAATCTTTTGTCTGAATTAAATTAATTCAATACAGTGAAAACAAATAAAATATTTAATAAGGATTGCGCACTGCACCCAAAATCTTTTAGCTCGAAATATTTTAGATTATGGCGGCCACACTCGTTTAAGGAGAAGAGACACTGCAGCACCCACCCGATCATAAGAGCGATAAAAACCTACATATTGCCGTTTAATTTGATAATTTAATTCTCGTATGTGGATTCCGATAGTTTCGAGTAAATTGAGTTTGAACACATTTCATTTGAAAATTGCTTCAGCAAATACCACATACGACAAACTCAACACTGCATATCTCGAAGACCGTATGAGGTGTCGAAAAACTGATTACGGCAAATGAAAGATCAGGTCGGAAAACCTTAGGAATCGATCTTAACTCAAAACCGTAAAAAATCCACATACGACATTTAAATTATCAACCGACAATATGTAAACAGAAACCGTGATGACGAATTTTTTTGTTTGTCACTGGCAGGGCATAAAATAAAGTATTAGGATAAGATTTGATTAATTATTATTAGTTCATCCTAGGTATCACTAGTCTACAACGAAAATGTACATTTGATGAGAGCTTATTTTCCTTATGTATTTTCTCAAGTTGAGTTCGAAAATCAAGGTAAAATTTTTTTTATGGAACAGTTTTTGAGATATTGCCATTTTTTCTACCTTTTTTCACTTGACAAATTATATCTCGAGCTAGAAATGGCCGATTGGGTCCTTGTTGTTACAAAAATGCAAGGTATTGAGGACGAACAAATATGATTAATAGCATCTTTGATTTGTTAAGCGGTTCAAAATAAATCGATGAAAATAGGGAATATTTTTAAAAAAAATCATATTTAACAGTTATTCTGTACCAACGGAAAAGTACAAATCATTGAAACGTCAATTGCTTTGTATTAGAACAGAGCATAATGTTTCATAACGCCGCAGTACAAAATATATACAATGCAAACCCTTCCAAAATATCACTGTTAAGTATTAGTAACGCAGAAAAACAGCAATCAAGGCATCGGTTTTAAAATTGATGCTTTGTGACATTTAACATTTCCTTTTCAAACACTACATGTTTAATTTTAAAATTACCCATTGCATAACTTACGTTTCAAAACATTTAAATAAACAAAACACATAGTTGCATTGCTTCGGCACTTTGTACATGTACATGGTTAAAATACAGTAGTAAAACTGTATACCTACAAACTTTGTATTGGTACGTATACGTAAATATGACACTTTTACCTAAGAACTAACACTTACCAGAAGAAAATTGACAAAAAATGACAAGTTATAAGCAACTGATTGAATAAAACGACCCAATCGGACATTTCTAGCTCGAGATATAATTTGTCAAATGAAAAAAGGTCGAAAAAATTAAAATATCTCAAAAACTGTTCCATAAAAAAATTAACCTTGATTTTCGAATTCAGCGGAAGAAAATTCATAAGGAAATCCATCTCTCATCAAATGTACATGGAAAAATGTCATTTTGTAAATTAGTGTATTTAATATACCTACGAAGATTAAATAAATACATAGATAGGTACTGAGAAAAAAATAATACAGTACCTAAATACCTACATAAAGGCGATTTCTTCGCTTTGTTTTTTATCATATTTGGTATGAAAAAAATTATTTTCACATTCGCCGGATATTTAGAAACATTAGTTCATTAATTGGATTTTTCAATTATCCAACCCTAGACCAAAAAGTTACAGTTGTAAAGCGTTTGAAATTGTTAAATTGTTCTAAATATGTTATTCAGTAGCTTTGCAATGCTCATAGTACTTAAAATAGTACTATTGTACAGACTTTATCATCACTTATTCACAGCCAAATAAAATTCTATGTAGAAAACTAAAAATAACTTGCCATAAAAAAAAACAAAAAATAAAACTCATCAAAATACACTCAAAAAAATAGTTACACTCATTTGTAAAAACAAAAGCACACACAAGGGCAATTTGTTTCGGTTTTTATTCGAAAGAAAATTATTAGAGAAATTTCATAAACCAAAAGGGATGTGTAAAAAATCAAATGTGAAATAAAAATAACAGACAAACGATGAAGTTGGGTGATAAAGAAAGATGGTAAAAAATAAAACAACACGCTTTAAGGGATGATAATTGAGTAAAGCCAAAAACAACAAAATAAGGGATGCTGAGGTACAAAGAAAAACACAGCCTCATTCAAATTTAAAAATAAAATAAAACAAAGAAAATTTAAGAAAATTAGTGCAGAAGAAAATTTGCAAAACTATTTGGGATTTTTTATTGTTTCTTTTAGATTTATTATTATTAGCACGCACGTACCTATAAAATGGTGTTGAAAAGTGTTCAATTTTATTAGACAAATACAAGAGCTTAAATTAATTTGATAATTATAAAAAAAAAGATGGGAGCAATAAAAAAATTAACACGAAGAGTTATTATTAGTTATAATACCAGAGATGTGACTTTTAGTATTTTTGGGGTTAAACAAAAAGTACTTTATTGAGTTTTTAGAATTATAGAAGAAGTCCCCTAGTAACATCAAGATACACATAGGTATGTATTTATTAAAGATCGAGTTAAGCCTTATTTACATAGCTGCCAGATAAAATTGGTCGAAAATCGTCAAGTTTTGAGGAAAAAATCGTCAAATTGACTAAGCCTAATCGTCACAAAAATCGTCATTGTAAAAAACCACTAACTTTTAATAAGTTTTGCAAATTAGTTGTTATTTGAAGTTTCCGTTGTTATATGATAAATCGTCAAACTTCGGGTATAAATCATCCTATCGTCAATAGACCATTTTTGTACCTAAAAATCGTACCTAAACAGCCGTACCTAAACAAGAGCGGAAGGCGGAACGTTTTCTTCCGCGTTGCTTTAACGCTAATATGCCATACCTAAACAAGAGCGTGAGCGTTGTATCACAAACAGTATTGTTAACTTTCGTGCTTACTAAAACCCTCATAAACGAAATAAGAAATTGAATAAAAACCACTAGTTTGATCTAAACATAGCTAATTTGCCATTATTTATTATCAAACAAAAAAACAGGGTTGTCAAAACAAAAAATATAGTAGCCCTCCTTATTTTAACGCGCTGTCAAAATCGAATTTTCCAATTGCAAAGCGTTGACGCGGCGCTATTTAGGGATGCTTTATACAAATTGTATGGGCATGAGGATTTTTGACAGCTAGAAAACGCGTTCGGCTCTTGTTTAGGTATGGCTGTAAGTAATTATATGTCAATGTAGCCATGTCCGTATGTGCATGGTGAAATAATTTATTTCGCCATGCGTATACTATGTGTCATTAGTTTGAAGATACGCTTCCAAAATCCACCGCAAAATAAAAATTATTTTGCAAATTTATTTCTTAAGTTGTTTATGATATGATAGGTTTGGGACCTAAATTTAAATTAAATTCTATATTTAGATATTTTTAGTATTCATTTAGGTATATTTCATTGTAATATCGTTTATTAGCCTAATGAGACTTTTATATTACCTGCAATAAATAAATTGAAATTGAATTATAAACGCGATTGAGACTGGGACCGAATTCTCAAGGGCTACTGACCCATGTGATACCATATGCGATATCTGGTCAGCTGCGATCCAATAAGATCTGCGAATTTCGAATTCTGTGAAATTCTAGGTACTAACTGTTGGTTAGGCCGATAAAATCTTACCTTTAGCAATCGGTAAGTTGTGAAAATGGGGCTTAAAGATAACCATACATTTGCAATATTATTGTTCAATAATCGATACTGGCAAATTAGATGGGCTGTGTGTATATCACATTAGTAGGTGGCGCAATATATAGGCGCGAAAAAAATATTTTTAAATGTATTGATTCTTTTATCCTTTATTTAAAAATATTTTCCAAACTAACTATGCTATGGCAGACCCATTTAGAAAACTGTGTTGTTGCTTTAATGAAATGTTTGAATATGTGGATTTTTCTCTAGATTTAAATATTATTAAACGTAATATTATACTCAATTTGAACATGTGTGCGTTAGTTTTGTTAACTTATACATATTTGTAATAATTTCTAATTTACTCAGATTTGTAGAACCATAGACAATAGAATTTAATCTCAAATACTTATAAAACTTTTAGCACCTAAAATAAAATAATCTTATTTTTCATTGTTTTTGTTATTCGCCCGTCGAAAAAAATAATAATTTTCTAATACTGTATACACAATGTGTGATTATTAAGTATTTATTATTTAGTATGTACTAATAATCAGTAAATTTTGGAATAGTTATAGTCTATGCCGAGTTGGAATGATTCCCAAAATGTTAATAAAATTAATAATATGTTATTAATACATGTTTGGATTGCCAACAATCTACATCAATTTGGTATAAAAAATTGCTTTAATTTGCCAACATCAATTATAAATATTTTATATAAATTTCGTATAAAACATTGATTCAATTAGTTTTGTAATAAATCTGGGTTTAATTAAAATCATTTCCAAAATTTATCTGTCATTAAGAAAACTTTTGACATGCAAACGAGTAAGTGCCTATAAAATTTTATTTTCATGAAATCAATTTAATTTCAAAATTTAGAGAATGTTTTTAATTTATATTAATAAAAAGTGATAAATGTTTCACACATTTTATTTTTTTGACATTTTAAATAATTAAAAATAACCAAAATTTTTTGCTAGAAAGAATATTTAACTAATAAAATTTTGTTTTCAATTTACAGAATTTCGCCATCAAGTCAACTGGTTTTTTGCATATCCGCCACTGGATGTTAGGGATATATTTATTGAAAGCCTTACTACATTTATTAGAGGATTTTTAAATAATGGAACAATATTCGTTATTTTTTTTTTTAAAATAATATTAAAAAATCGTTAAAATAACTACAGTAAATTATTCCATTCTAAATAGGTGTGTAGATATTTGATTAAACGATTTTAAGCCGATAATGTCGTTCTTAGTATCTTTCAAAATAGATTTCTAATACATTTTTTTCTTTTTTCCTGTCTTTATTATTTTAAATTACATATTATATATGTAAATTTAGGACCTAGTCATGTAAAACGCTAAGCAACGCGAAAGAATTACATTGAAAGCAAAAACAATGTCATAAATATTTTGTAATTTTGTTTTTGCTTTCTACAGAAATTCATGTACCGTTTTAAAATTTTCAACGCCACAAGCTATACCGCGTTTCAAATTTTAAAACGCAATCTGAATTTCTGTAGAAAACAACACCAAAATTACAAAATCTTTATGACTCTGTTTTTGCTTTCAATATAATTCTTTGGCGTTGCGTTGTGTTTTACATGATTAGGGCCTTAGCTTTATATAGGTTAAAATCGCTCGAAATTGATTACGTTATTGAAATCGATCGATCTTCATCGCATACCTGATCCATTTGAAATCTTATGTAGATTTAAAAGTCTATAAATATTTAAATTAGTTTATACCTATGACTTTTTTTGGAAATGTCTTGTAGTTCTTATAAACATTTTTATTAAATCATTATAAGGGGTAGTCCAACCATAATGCACGATGTTTAATGTGAGTCACAAGTTCAGTTTTTTGCCCAACTTAACCCATTCCCAGCCATTGTACTCGCTTGAGTACAAAAAAAAGGCGACATTTTACTAGAAGTGAAATAAGGCAATATTTATTTTGGATTTTTATTTAACAAATTTAACAAACAGTGTTAAAAAAATGTACCGTTACTGTCTATTTTGTTTAGTTTTTATACCTCTGCGTCAATTTTGCAAATATTAGCTAGGCCAGTGATCATTCAGCTGTGTATAGAAAAACTTGTTTTGTTATAACGAGTGTTTGTTACAGATTTGCATAGTAAAATAACCGTGCTTTTAATTTATAAAAAGTGCAAATATACCTATAAAACCATTGAAACAACGCTGGGTGAGTAGAAAAATCGGTGTACACAATCGACTTCCAAGAATTTTTTTGTTTTTTTCTATATTTATTAACTGTATTTAAGTATAAACAAATAAATGAATTTAATTTTTTTTTTTTTTTCGTTTTTAAAGGTCTTGGCGTTTAATGGGTTAATTTGACATTTCTTTGTTACAGTGTTTGACAAGTTCAAACAGGAAGAAGTTCACAATTGAGCAGCGCGTTAAGATTGTTGAAGCCTTTTACGAAAATTGCCTTTAAAAACAAAATGCATTTCGTACACTTCGTTAACAAGCAGAATTACCGCAATTTGATTAATGAAAATCCACGAGTGATTGTTGAAAAGCCGATGCTCGCCACCAAAGCCGTGACTTGTTTATAAATCGGGGTGGATCCGCGTACTACTTGGATTTGGTATGGACCAAATTATAACAGTAACATTGGGCATTATATGTCATTGGCTGATAGGAATCCATGCAACGATGTGGACCTGGATTATAATGACTACTGTTAAAGTTGTGTGCTATTAGGATAAGGCATTTTGGTTTAACATTAGCTTATATGTACCGCTATAAGGACCCAAGTACGATGCTCTTGTGTCGGCTGTCCATATAGGTACATACAAAAATTATGAATAGAATTTAAAAATTTCAGTTTTTTTTAGCAATTTTCCAGAAAGAAAAATGTTTTGAGCTGGGTAAAACATATTTCACTTTAATCATTAAAACATATTTCACTTTAATGGCTTTAATATTTTATATGTGTACAAATCACAAAAATAAACTGATGAGATCTCAATTGCCTGACATACGTAGGCACGTTTCAAAATTGCTGGTTTGTATTACAAATATCACTAATTAAGTTAGCGATATTGACTTCAAAATTTTACAACTAAGAAAACTTTTTGATGTGAGTTTGAAATAAAAAAATTTTGGTGCCCACCTATACTTCTCGAGATATGGGAATTTATATTTTGAATATATGTATGTATGTAGGTATTTTTCGTTACATCTTCAGTATAAATTGTTTATTTGGGGCAAAATTGGTATAAAATAATAGAATGAGAAATTAATCGTACCTTTCAAACTTGACAATTTCCTCAACCCATTAACCATAGATTACATAGATTAATCTATGCCATTAACAGCTAAATAAGAAAATAAATAATTATTTTTAAGAAAATGTATTCCAATAAAACTGAATTTATTTAATTAAATAATTTTTTTTGGCATTTTAATTTTAAGAATTTGCTCATAGTTCCCTTAAAGTTAAGGAAAACTTTATGAAGCAAAGCCGGTGTTCGACATACCATAGAGTTTAAAATCATACCGCCTGGCCGAAAGCCGGCAATGCAAAAAATCCTAGTAAGCGAAACCCGCGTTCGAATATTCGATCTCATTTTTTAGGATCTTTAATAAGCTTTTTTATGATACCCATATTATCCCATCCAAGGTAGAATTAGTGCTTATTATACTATGATCCCATGGAAACATAAGTAAATTGAAATATTAATCAAATATTTTTCGAATTTTTGAAGGTCCATGCTCGGAAAATTTGTGTCGCCGTTATTTTTTTTTTGTATATATAGGTACATATATACCTATATATGTAAATATTTTTTTTATTTTTTTGTTCAAAATTACGTGTTCCATCACCACTTTTTTATAAACGCGCAAACTAGATTTGTTCCGTACAAATCATCTTAAATCTATCAAAGATCTTTTCAAGTTTAATAAAATACCGGTTTCAAAAAGTACTTTAGCTTTTGTTGTGTTTTTGTACAAAATCATTTCACATTTGCAGCATCACTTGGCGGGGGGTAAGAATAACAACAAAAAAAAACTACACTACACTGTCTGTCTCATCGATGTTTTTATTGCGTACGAATGTTTTTCTTGTTTTTTTTATTGTACAACAAGGATGAAAAACAAACAATAAAAACTATTTTGCAAGGCACAGGAAATTATAGAAAAATATAAAATTAAATTGAAGTTAAAAAAAAACAAAGGCAAAAATTGATGACAACAAATTACCAAAGAATTAAAAATATTTAAATCTTTTTATTTAGACCACTGAAATATTTTTATAAAAATTTTGTTCAATGCTTTCAGGAACAGTGAGACGGACAAAGACAAGGCAAAAGAATAAAATGAAATTACAGAAAAACACATTGAACCAAACACACATGTAGAAGCACCACGAAGAAAAAAACTAAAAGCGGCGGCTCTTCTTCGCTTGCCATGATGAAGTACAAAAAAGATGGTGAAGAAGAATCTACTTATATGAAAAAAATTCTATTTTTAACATTTTCACAAAATGTAGCTCAATTTTTACTTGATTCATTTTATTTATTAAAAACCACATTTTCTTTTTTGATTTTTTGTCAAATGAATTTTGCAATTGTAAAAAATTTTTACAAAAGCTCAAAAAACACAGATTTATTAAAAAAAATTTACATACAGCATCATTTTTTTTTTTTAATTTTTTATCTCTCTTGTACTTTTTATAATAATTTATTGCTTACTTTTTATTTTAAGATTTATATTTAAAAATTAAACAAAAATTCCACTTGTTCTGCGAAATTATGTTTTTGCATTCACTTTAAAATTTTAAGAGATTCTTTTAGAATTTTTTGTTGTAAACAAATTTCGCATTCAATTTCTTTGTTTTAAAAAATAATTTCTTTATATCACTTTAATTCTTAACAATTGCGTTGATCAATGCTTTCTTTTTAAATCTCTTTGCTTTTTTAAGATGTTTTAATTTTGCTTAAGATTTTTTAATATTTTCCAATTTTTATTTAAATTTCTATAAATTTTTGTGCGTTCGATTTTAACTCACGGCCGTTTTATATCAATTTGACAGCACTGCGACAAAATTACAACTGATTTTCTCTGCAAATCTATTTTTTGCTTTTGTTCACTTTGTTTTTCGCAATTGAGTGAGTTTTTTCTTTAATTATATTTTATTTACTCTTTTACTTGTTTTGTTTGGTATTCTCTTTTCCCCATATATTTCGTTAGCCTGATATTGTTGTTGTTTTTTCTTTGTTTTTATTATTCATTCGTTATTTGGTTCTACGGCATATTTATGTTTCTGTTTTCACTTTCATTCGTTATTTTGAAAATCACTCAAATCCAGTAAGTATTTTACTCTCTCGCTCTTTAAAATATTTGCGCGCGCTCTTTATTTCCTTTTACACATGCACGTTTTTGTCCAATAAGAAAAATACTAAATATTACAACTGTGCATGGCATTGACGAGCAAAAAGGAATGTCAGATAATAAAAATTGCACTTAGCAGTAAACAGAGTGGCCAGATAATTAGTAAAACGTGTTTGGAAAAAAAATCAAATGTTTTAGGCTATAGAACACCTAATTTTGAACAAAAAAAAATAATATAAAAAATTTGTGGCGACGCATATTTTTCGTGGTATGGGCCTTTAACACTTCGAAAGATATTTGCTTATATCCCAACTTACTTGTGTTTTGATAGGATATTATGGCTATTAAAAGATTATTAAAAATCCTAAAAGATGCGATCGAACAATGTCTAACGCTGGTTTCGCTTAGTCCCAATTAACATTATACGATTTTTGTCGTTGCGATTCACACCTTATAGGCGAGAGGGGAGATAGGATTTAAAAGGGGTGCACAAGCGAGTGTACTCTTCGATTCGTTTTGTTCATTAATTTGTTGTGTCCAAGGCGAATTCAACTACAGGTGGTGTCGATACTACAACAATCCAAGAACAGCAAAAACAACACAGGGTTTTTTGCATTGCATTGTTAGTGTTTACGGTCCAAAATGTCAACCATTCCTAACAAAACACTAACAAATCAAAACAAAGTAGCTCGAACTGTCAAAATCAGATGGCGTTTCGACACCACCTGTAGTTGAATTCGCCTTGGTTGTGTCAAAATATATGTATACATAAGGAGTTGTAACGACAAAAATCGTCCAATGTAAACATTAGACCGACTTCAAAGAAGAAACGACAATAATCGCAACGACAAAAATCGTATGATTTAAATTGGGACTTTTTTGCCGACAGTGTGGCCATTTTTGCAGCTAAATTTAGCATTAAAAATTTGTATTTAGCTGTAAAATTTTCATTTAACACTTGGCATTTTATTTAGCATTTTTGGAAAATGTTTTTTAGCTTTTTTAACATTATTTATTTTAAAAATTTGGACAAATAGTTTTATTGATTTTACTAAAAAAAAATTATAAATGAAATTTCGTATAAAAATGGATAATTCTGATGATAAGAAACATCTTACCTTACCTTAAAAAAATAGAATATTGAGGGAATATTAAAAATGCTTTTATCATACCGATTGTAAATATTATTTTCCCTCTGATATAACGATATAAAAGTACAAGGAAATTTCCCTTTTGTATTAAGATAAAAATTCAATGGTGTAAATGTTTGAAAAAATTGTTTACTCTAAACTGCTGAAAAAATGATTATTTTAAAAATAAATTATTTTCTTAAGCTATAAAAAATAAAATAATCTAAAAAATTGCGTATATCATAGAAATAAATAAAAAAATGTATTTAGTATCGATTAAAATTTTAATACCGGTAATAAATTTTAAACAAAAGTATTTAAAAAATTTTAGCATTATTTTAGCATTTTTTAAAATCATTTTTTGCATTTTTTTTAGCCATTTCTAATGCCAGACTTAGCTGTACAATTTTTAGACCTTGCCACACTGATTGCCGGCATTCGTTCGGGCAAAAGGATTTAAGATTCTATGGTATGTCGAACACCGGCTTCGCTCAATAAATTTTTGTTTAATTTTTAAGTAAATATGAGTGAATTTTTAAATTAAAAATGCCAGAAAATATGTTTATTTAAATCAACTTAGTTTTAATGGGTCACATTTTATTATCAGGGGTGTTCTGGAAATCGAAAACGCAAAACGCAAGAATTTTGAAGTTCTTTTTAATACACTCCTAATCCAATTTTTTATAATTTTCTTATAGAATTCTGTTTAATTGAGCAATATTTGTATTGTATTGTATTTGTATTCCTTTTACTACAAAAATCTTTAAAAAACGACTTTGAAGTTCTTGCGTATTTTTATTTTAAATTTTTTTATTTTGCTTTAAATATGTAGTTTAAGAAAATTGTCAAGTTATATTCCTATTATTTCGACCTTTTTCCAATTAAATATTATATTTCAATATATTTTAAGCTTTAGGTCACTCTTTTATAAAAAACCATTTAAATATTATTTATTTTTCGATTTCCGTTGGAAATCTTCTTCAGGAAATTTTTAAAATAATATAAAATTAAAAAATTATTTTTGACAATAAATGGAAAAATAAATTTAAAATTTCAATTACAAATTTAAAATAAAAAGAGGAAACCAAACAAAATTTTTAAAAATATTCAAAACCTAAAACCTTTTTTAATTTCCTTTCCGTCAATATATTTATTTTTATCTAATATATATTTTCAGTCTGTGCTGTGCCATCTGAACTAAACTTTATAAATAATCAAAGACAAATACCTATTTATAATTTTCCCTTCCATCAACCTATTTATTTTAATTCAATAAATGTCTATAAATCTGAGCTAATCCCTCAGTATATTTTTTAAAATTAATCCTTTTCTCAAATGGAACATTATTAATCTGTAACATTTCTAGCATATAACTAAGTTTCTTAAAATTTTCTATGTTCAAAATAGATGTGTTTTCAAAATCAGGATAATGATTAAAATCTCTGCAATGTTTTGACAATGCCGTTCCATGGGCTGAATTATAATTTCTATATTTTTGGTCATGTTTATGTCCTGCTAATCTAGTTTTCAATTTTGTCCCAGTTGTTCCTTTCATTATCATTCCCACCACAATGAATTTTATAAACTAAATTAGACATATCCGACTTTTGTAATCTATCCTTAGTTTTCGTGAATAATCTCCCAACATTATTATTCACCTTATGTGCCATTCTGTATTTCCCTCTGTCATATATATTTGAGTTTTCTAATCTTTCCGAAAACCCAGGTACATAAGTAAATGTTTTATAAGTTTTTGGTTCCAAAACTTCATCCATATGACGAGATCTTCTTATATTATATTGTCTTATTAATTTGCAAATAAGTTTGTTAGGAAAACTATTATTCCTCAAAATATTTCCAATAATCAGCTTATTTTTCCTATGAAAACTATTATCACTAATTGTTAATATCCTATATATTAGATTCCTAGCAGTATTAATAATAATTCCCCTCGGGTGTTTCGAGTAATAATTTAAAATTCTACCTGATGAGGTTGGTTTTTGATACCAATCTATCAATAATCTATTTCCTTTCCTTATCACCAACGTATCCAAATATGGAATTGAATAATTCAATTCCCTTTCAATAGTGAACTTAATATTCTGATCAAATGAATTAAATGTTGATAGCAAGGTATCTATCTCATTCTCGTCAACTATAAGAAATAAATCATCCACATATTTCGTTATTATTTTCGGTTTAAAACCGTAATAAATAATGCTTTCGTATTAAATGTAGTAAGTCACGATTTTATAGGACTAGAAATCAACCTGCCAATAGGCCCCATTATGGAGCCTATTCTTCGAAAACAGTTAAGTACGCCTAAAACCGTCACAAATAACGCTATCATAATAAAATTTGGTACGTCACAGTTTTATAGGACTGGAAATCACACTGTCAAATTTAATGAAGATCGGTTCATAACTCTCATAGGCCCCATATAAAGCATATTCTCGGAAAACAGTTTTGTACGCCTAAAACCGTAATAAATAATGATATTATAATAAAATTTAGTAAGACGCGATTTTATAGGACTGGAAATCAAACTGCCAAATTTCGTGAAGATCGGTCCATAATTTACCATAGACTCCATATAAACACTACTCTCTGGAAAGAGTTTATTTCGCCTAAAATCGTAATAAACCATACAATTGTTATAAAATTTGATATATCACAGTTTCTTAGAACTAGAAATCACACCGTCAAATTTCGTGAAGATTAGTCCATAATTTACTATAGGCCCCATATATACCCTACTGTCGGTAAACAGTTCATTACGTCTAAACCCGTAATAAATAATGCTATCATAAACTTCGTGATGGTCGGTCCTAATTTACCATATGCCCCACATAAAGCCCACTCTAGGAAATGAACTAAATACGCCTAAAGCCGTAGCAGATATAAATATTGCGGTAAAACTTGTTCCAACTTTGTGATATACGGTCCATAATTTACCTTAGATCCTATATTAAGCAGCCTTCTGAAATTGGCCGTCAATGCTAAAACTAATTTTAGTGCTGTATTGAAATTAATTCTAATTTTTGTTTTTTTTTTTAATACCAGAAATCACTCTACAGAATGTTGGGATGATTGGGCCACAATTTACTATGGGTCCAATATAAATTCCCCTCCTGAAAATCATTTTAGTTCGGCTAAAACTGTTACGAATCATGATATTTTACTCAATCTAGTTCAAATTTCTAAAAAGAAAAGCATAAAACTTTCCGATTGTCGGTTAACAATTTAATATATGTAGGCCTTAACCGCAAACGTCCGATTTTATAAAGAATAATTAATAATATAAAGATATCATTAAGAGCCCAATCCTGAAATATTCGAAATGTCGGTGGAGGATATCAAAGATTCGGCACAGCCGAATATAACACTCTAACTTGATGTTAATTAGTTATCTATTACAAAAATTAGAAGGTGGTACGCTCTGTGTGAAAACCTTCATCTTTGCAGAGAGGTCATAAATATTTAATTCGACTTATAATTTTCATATAATAAAAAAAATCCACTAGACAAACTATAAAATGACCAATAGTCTCTAAGAGGATTTAAAAAGTTTTGCAATTGTTTTTTCAGCGTTTTTTCGTTTAAAATATAAGAGGATTTATCATATTTTGCTTAACGGTAATAAATATGCAGGGAAAACACTCATTTTCAAACTATTACCTTTTTAGTCGTTCGTACGAATATAAAAGAAACTAAAAAAACCAAAAAAATTTTGCAAAACAACAAATTGGAGGGAAAGTTAGGAAAACAGTTGAAAAGACACACACACCGCCTGCATGCACCCTAATCTACATATGTACATATTTGCGTATTTAAGAAAGAAAGCTTTTGTTATCCCTTCAGGAAGCTTAAAATTGACACAGACACACAAAAACCCACATGATTGCAGAGTCAAGGCAGGCAGGTTATTCGTATTCATGATTTTTAAATACATAAATTTATTTGAATCTTTTTTATCGTGGCTTCGCCATCGCCATCATTGTCACCCATTTTATGTCGTAAATGTTTGTTCAAGTATCATATTTGTGCTTTGTGCGTAAAGTTCCTTTCTATTAAGTGATATTTTTTCGTTTACATACATATTTTAAAGATTTTTTAATATTGCCTCACAAAGCTCTGGGTTTTTTTTGATCTTGTCTTTTGATTTAACCCCTTGAATGGATTTTGGCTATATGACCAAATGATAAGAATAGGGTAAGAATTTTAAAAAATTAATTAATCTTTGGAAGAAAATAAATAAGGGGTATTTTTCTGAAACAGGAAAATAAAAACTAAATTTTTATAAAAATGTTTCATTGAATTTGCATTTGCATACATATGGCAGATTTGATGGAATTTCTGGGGGGCCAAAATTCACGCCCGCGTGCAAAAATTAAATTACCTTTTTGTTTATTATTATTTTCAGAATTTATTCATCGAACTTAACGACCGAGTAAATAACCAAATTGGTAGAATCTTACTTTTCCAATGGGCATTATTTAAACACAAGAAATACACCTAATCCTGATTATTTTCTGCTCAGGAATTAGGTGTATTTCTATAGCCGCAAGCTATAGATCAGCTAAAGCCCAACATTGAAGTTGACATCAGGGCAATAGAGCCTGAAACTTTGAGTGCAAAAAGCCTGTTTAAGAGCCCAATTGTGCATCGATTAAAATGGTGGTCAAGAGTTATTTTCGGGAATACAAAATTTATTATTAATTTATTATTACGACTATTAATGACGTGCTAAATTCCCAATTTTTATTTTTGATAAATACACTGATATTTATTGTTGGGGGAAGTTTCTATGTTTCTATCCGCATTTCGCTGGTTGCTTAGGCCAGCTCGTCAGGAAACTTTTTCCAAAGACTAGAAAAGCTAAAAAAAAAATTATACAATAAGACCATAAAGTGAATAAGAATTTTAAGCACTCAGGTCTTACTTGTAACAACATCAAAGCTTCAACATTTCTTTGATATGATTTTTCCTAAATAAAATTTATATCATACAAATCTAATATTACTAGTGATTGGCAAATGGTCGAAATTCGACCATAACTTTTTATGAAAATATGAAGAAAATAATCATTTCAGTAGATATGAATTTACATATTTCGAGTATTCGTATTTTTTTCGTCTCAGCGGATCGATTTATCGAGTCACCAAATTCCGATCCTTATATGTTAAATTCCACTCAAGTTCATTAATGCTTAATTTATGGTGTTTTCTTTTCTACAAAAAATGTGACATTTTATTTAAAAAAAAAAATGCAATTTGGTGTTCGTTTCTTAAAAATGCTTCGCTCTCTAAAAGGGTGGCTTGTTTTATTCTAAAAAAATGTACCTTTACTAATAGCATAATGGCGATTTCTTTTCTGAGAAAAATGTTGCATAAATGGTACATGCTCTACACAAAAGAGATAGAGCATGTACCATTTATGCAACATATTTCTCAGAAAAGAAATCGCCATAAGACATAATAGCACTTTACGCCGCGTACTAATCGACAGTGTTGATAATGCCCTGTAAAAAGATGGCTTTTGTTTATATGTCGGTTTACCAGACGAAGTTGGGAAAAAATCGCCTCTAATCAGGACAGTAAAAATTTAAAATTTAAATAGCTATTTTTTCTATTATTTAATAGTAAAAACATAGGAAGGCATTACATTGTTAATGATAGGTTGTCAGTGATACAAAATTTAAGTGGATTCGGTGTTAAAAGATTGTTTTTGAAAAAAAAAACGTCAAATCAAGAAATCGGAAAAACTTGGTGTTAATAAATCAGCAGTCTGGCAAAGGTATTTTCTTGTTTAAATATTTTATAAAAAACAAACCAAGGCGAATTCATGTATACGGTGGTGTCGATACTACAACAAGTAACAACACCAAAAACACATCAATGTATTTTTTTGTTGCTTTCGTTGATCGATATGTCAAAAACACAAGCAACTTTTGACATTTCTCTCTCTATGTAAGAAAAAAAAGTAGCACAGCTGTGCTTTCAACGCCACCTGGTAATGAATTCGCCTTGAAACAAACTAAAGAAATTGGAATTTCGTCATTCATTTTGTTCATTTATTTATTTATTTAATATCAATATATTAAAAAATTTTGGTTAAGGTATATTTTTTTATATATTTTGAAGAACAAACTTTTTAATTAATGTACACATTTATTTTATATTTTAATGAACAAACTTTTTGTCAGCTGTTAAAAACAGCGCGGTTCAATTTTGTGTTTTGTTCTCGTCAAATAAAAAAATGCATTATTACAGGGTCGGCAAGACATTTTATAAATGTACCTTTTAACAAGGTGGTATTTTTTTTGTAGAAAAAAAAACACCATTAGTCCACATTCACACGTTTCATCTTTTGATGCTCAACTCTTGTGTTTATGGAGAGGGAAGCAAGAAGAAAAGGGGTTGGTACGGAGATGCCTGTACTTGGGCAGAACGCTTTGTGTTTTCATTCGTAGGTATATGCACAACAATGGCTGCATGTAAATTTTTTCTTTTCTTTTTCTCTTTGGTTCGCTTTGAATAAAAGTGTTGTTGTTTTGAAGCAAAAAAAGTTGAAACCGGTTGCTGCGTGTGAACAAAATTGCATCTTCAAAAGGGAATTTAAAAGAAGTTGAGCATCAAAAGATGAATCGTGTAAATTGAGACTTAGTTTTGTAAGTTCATTAATATAAAAAAATCAAAAAGAACCAATTGAAAATCAAGTAAGTACCAAAAAGTCTCCTCTTAGAGTGGATTTTTAACACCGATTTTAATCTTAACAGCAAACTATAATTAATTAATCTGAGAATAAATTTAATTGAGGACTAATTGGTTTTGCCGTTTTTAAGTTGTAGCTTAAACCTCGCAACATTGCCATACTAAATAACAAAAAATGGCAACAAGATATTTTAAAATAGCAACTTTTTATCAATGCCACTTTGCATTTTATACAGAAGAAGAAGAAATGCACCCTTCTTAATTCTCATAAAAAGAAATTTACTTCTTATATTTGTTTTATTCAGGTTTTTATATGTTTCAGAATCACTAAAGTCTTCATCTTCAACAGAATAATCCATTTTTCGTTTATGAATATATATTCTTTCTTTGTATTTTAACAGCTGCTTTTGTTATGCATGTATATGTGTTGACATTTGTTGATTAAGCTTAAGCCACCAACATTGACCGCTTAAGCTGGCAAATAAAAGTAATTATTCCTCATCCTTAAAACTAAAAACACAGATTAAAGATGACTAAATCTCTGATCTCCATGTTAAAACCCCACCCTTATAGTTTTTCAATCTCTCTGTATATTGAATTTTATTTTCTATTTTCAGTACTAATAAAATTTCCAAAAGTACCAGTTTTAAAACAAAACAATTCCAAAAAGTTCCCTTTTATAGAATCTTCCCGTATTCAAAACATTCCTAACATTTCTAACTTTATGTTTCTAGGTCCAATATTAACGAAAATAAAAAAGTGCCAGTTGTAGAACGAAACGGTACCAAAAGCTCCCCCTTACAGATTCTTATTTACTCAGAGCCATGCATGTTTAATTTTATGTTTGTAGTCCCTATATTAACGCAAATTCAAAAAGTACCAGCTGACGAGCAAAAAAGTCCTACAATCTTTCTTCCTATAGGTTCTCATACACTCAGGACCCTGCATCTATACTTTTATGTGTCTCTGTTCAATATTATAGAAAATTCTAAAACCACCACATGCAGTTGCACAGAAGTAAAAGAAAGGAATTTAAATTTCCATATTTCCTCATTCCGTTACTTTTTTTCTCCCCATTAAAGTATCAAAATTTTCAATATTGTAGTTGGAATCCATAATATAATACGTATATGTGCATGCAGAAAAATTTTTTGAAAAAAGTCCAACAATATATACGATTTTCACCCATTTAACGTTCGAATTTCAAAAAAGTAGGGGAATGTAAGAAAGAAAAAATTGACGGTTTATTGTTGTGACTTTGTTGAAGCTTTGATATTGTTACATTTAAGACCAGAGTGTTTTAAAATTCTTATTCACTTTATGGTCTTACTTGTATAATATTTTTAGCTTTTCTAAAGTATTTGGAAAAAGTTTCCTGACGAGCTGGCCTAAGCAACCAGCGAAATGCGCATAGGAACTTTCCCACAACAATAAATTTCAGTGTTTTCATTTAAAAAATTGGGATTATTAGCACATCATTAATAAATGAATTAATTAGTAGCAAATTTATATTTGTCACGAATTTGGTAAAATCTCTATTTCTATGTTTATTTGTTTAAAAGATAGATGATGAGGTGACAAAGAAGTCCCAAAAGAGCCGAATTTCAAAAAAGTATCTGACGCCGATCCACTTATTTTTCTAATGAAGAACGATAAGTTTTAATTTTTTTGTATCTCTTAGTTTTGGAGATATGGGATTATTCTCTTTTTTATCCCCTCAGATTTCAATAAGATATATATTGTGCATTTCGGTAAGTAAATGTTTTATAATATGTGTATACTTTACTTTAGACGTAATTTTCAAGTTTTTAATAAAGGTACCTTATATAGAATACATTGAGCATGTTTAAATTCGATTTACGTTGTTTCGTAATTTTTCGGAACCAATTGCGACGTAAATCGAGGGACCACTGTATAATTAGATAAAGAATTTCTCTCGAAATTAAAGGCTACAACTGTTTTTTTGTCGGATATAATTTCGTAAAAAGGATTTCGGAGAATATTTGTCGAATGTGGAGATATAACATAAAGTAAAAAACAAATTCTGTAATGTCACTTATTCTTAAAAAAATTGCTTAAATTTTCTCTTAAAAAAAATTTGAAAATGTGATTTGAGTAACAGGTTCCTTTAAAGAATTTTTTATAATTTTCACAATTATATAATTTTGAACTGGTGTGTCTGTAGTTAAGTTAAGTATGTATGTATGTAATATTTTGTTTTTTGATTGATTTTAGTTTTTAAAATGTAAAATAAAAAAGCTTTTTTCTATTAAAAGGACTTTTCGTTATTTTTTGCCTCTAAAACTTTTGTCATTTGAGTTTTCAAAAGTTTTTTTTCGCTTCAATTAATTCTTTTAGATTTCAGGGAAAGTTGCGAACAATATTAAAAAACAAATACTCGAAAACTTTAGCCCAAAATTTGAAAAACAATTACAAATAAAACTATAAAATGATGAAGAAATTAATTGAATGAAAATTTTCTGAAAACTTTAAGACAGAAAAATGGGGGAAAGTTTGACTATTTGAATAATCACGTACGGATTTTGTTTTCGAAAACTCAGGACAACAATCTGTTATCACTTTTATTTACATATTTCATAAGATCAAAAATATAAAGTTTAGCATAGGTTTTATACAATAATGAAAAATGTGGATTTTTTTTGGGAGACTTTAAATTAAACTGGAGACATTAGTTGAAAGTTTTCTGGCAACACTGATTGCGTCTATTAACGCCAGGGTTACTGTTAGAAACTTTCAAAAAGAGGCACACAAGACGTTTTATAAAGAAAGACCCCTTTCAGATAAGCAAAGTTTACTTTGCAAAGTCTTGAGTTTATAGAAGAGAAGGGAAAAGAGTATAGCGGGGGAGTACATACTTTGCTGTACTCGCAAAGTCGTTTTGTTTTTCGTTCGTAGCTTATACCTGAAGTTGGCTGCAACTTTATATTTTTATACAGCGTTACCAGAATCTTTGGAATAAAAATTGTCATATTGCGAAAGAAATCATATTTTGAAGAGGAAAATCTTAATTTTTTTTTTTTCTCAATTTAAACTTTTTAAAACAAGGGCCAAATAGTAAGAATTATTAATTTTTTATAAAAACATACTTCTTATTATTTAAATTGAAATACATAAAAACATAATTCGTCAGTATATGAAACTTTATAAAAATACATTTTTTCTTTTCACAAATATTTTTTTTATCAATATTCTAAAGGAACGTTCAGACTGATGAAATATTTGAAAGCAAACATCAAATATTTCATTAACGTAGTCTGAACACAAAATTTTTTTGGGTATCAAATAAAATAACAGCTGATTTTGAACAAATAAAAGTATTTGCCGGCAAACAAATATTTGTCCAATGTGAACATAGTGTGAACACAAAAAATCAAATATTTTAGTAATTTTTGAGCAAACATTTATTTGATATTACAAAAAAATTGTAAGAGCAAACAACGACAAATAATTTTAGCCATGTTCCGGATAGAAGCAATTTTTCCTGTAAGTTTTCGGATTCTTTAACATTTTTTATAATTATTAGACTTTGCTATTGTGCCGCTATTAGCAAATTTTTGCGAATTACCGCTAATTTAGCAATTTTTATAGAATTTTTGCTATTCCTTATAGTTTTAGGCACTTTAAATAAATTTTATGGCTTGTTTGAAATATCTAAATTTTTCGCGAATTTTCGCTATTTTTGCAAAAATTTTTTTTCTCGACATTTTGTTTTTTTAACTGATTTAGTGACTTCAAATATATTTAAGGGTTTGTTTCCAAGTTTGCAATTATTCGCAAATTTTAGCCATGTTTCAGTTACCCATTGTCTTCCAGTTTTTTTTTATTTTTAACATTCTCCTTTTCTGACACTATAAAAGATGCTGCGCCACAGAATAAAAAAAATAAATTTGCTTTTGCGCTCATTTTTACTATTTGTGAAATATATTATTATTTTTTAACACTTTCATTAAATAATTATTTGATGCAAATATTTATTTTAGTCTGAACGCATGGCAAACATGATTTAATTTATTTTATTTGAAACTATTTGCCAACTGTTTCAACAAACTAAAATTGTCAAATATTTGATCTTAGTTTGAACATTAAACAAAATATTTTTTTGTTTCACATAGTTTGAAGCAAATATCAAAACAAATATTTTCGTCAAATATTTCATTAGTCTGAACGTACCTTAACTGCCTACTTCCGATGTACGAAAGAATTATTTACTTCTTAAGGTACGTTCAGACTAATGAAATATTTAACGAAAATATTTGTTTTGATATTTGCTTCAAACTGTGTGAAACAAAAAAATATTTTGTTTAATGTTCAAACTAAGATCAAATATTTGACAATTTTAGTTTGTTGAAACAGTTGGCAAATAGTTTCAAATAAAATAAATTAAATCATGTTTGCCATGCGTTCAGACTAAAATAAATATTTGCATCAAATAAATATTTAATGAAAGTGTTAAAAAATAATAATATATTTCACAAATAGTAAAAATGAGCGCAAAAGCAAATTTATTTTTTTTATTCTGTGGCGCAGCATCTTTTATAGTGTCAGAAAAGGAGAATGTTAAAAATAAAAAAAAACTGGAAGACAATGGGTAACTGAAACATGGCTAAAATTTGCGAATAATTGCAAACTTGGAAACAAACCCTTAAATATATTTGAAGTCACTAAATCAGTTAAAAAACAAAATGTCGAGAAAAAAAATTTTTGCAAAAATAGCGAAAATTCGCGAAAAATTTAGATATTTCAAACAAGCCATAAAATTTATTTAAAGTGCCTAAAACTATAAGGAATAGCAAAAATTCTATAAAAATTGCTAAATTAGCGGTAATTCGCAAAAATTTGCTAATAGCGGCACAATAGCAAAGTCTAATAATTATAAAAAATGTTAAAGAATCCGAAAACTTACAGGAAAAATTGCTTCTATCCGGAACATGGCTAAAATTATTTGTCGTTGTTTGCTCTTACAATTTTTTTGTAATATCAAATAAATGTTTGCTCAAAAATTACGAAAATATTTGATTTTTTGTGTTCACACTATGTTCACATTGGACAAATATTTGTTTGCCGGCAAATACTTTTATTTGTTCAAAATCAGCTGTTATTTTATTTGATACTCAAAAAAATTTTGTGTTCAGACTACGTTAATGAAATATTTGATGTTTGCTTTCAAATATTTTATCAGTCTGATTTAAAACAAAAACAAAGTTTTTAGAATTTGTTTTAAATGTAGTTGTTCGAAAGAAGGAATTCTTTCGCACATTGGAAATAGGTTATAATATGCCTTTTTTAATATTTTTATGTCCAGAAATAATGATGCAATTTTGTGTATTCTAGATACTGGGTACAAAATTGTGCAGCACCAACACACATCAAGCTGATGCAAAACTTCATTGTTTTAAAAATTGACTGTTTAAATAATCGTGTATTTTCTATAAGCAAAATTAAAGTAAAAATCAGAATTTCTAAAAATAAATAATCATCATTTGAGATAAAAATCTTTAATCATATTTTTGTTAAAAAAAATAATCAAAAATATGATAAAATCCTCATTCTGGGAACGCTGTTTATATATTATATTCAAACAAGAGAAAACAAAAATTTGTCAAATTAAACTTTGTGTGTCTGAGCACCAAACAAAGTTTAAAAGAGAATTCAACAGACTTTGTCAAAGTAAACTTTGCCTGTCTGAAAGGGGACAAATCGTTTAAGAAAATAAGAGTCGCAAACCTTTTTTAAGGAATTTTGTTTATAAAACACATAATAGGTATGTTCCACAAGATCTCGGGCAAGTTCGGACTAATGAGAGTAAAATGAAAATTACTCTGTGAATTTGCCAAAACTACCCAAAATTGCTGGAACGCAAAAAACCATTTTTGAACTTTTTCAAATACCAATGATGCTTACTTTTCAAATTAAGATCTATTTTAATGACTTAAGACGCTTAAAAGTCATAACATTATAAAACCAAAACATTTGCATCATTGTCATTTTTTATATTTTGTTTTCTTTTATGTTAAAGTTTAAGGGAAATATGTATGCAATAATGCATTTACCACTTTAATTTTTTCATTAAAATTTTACTTTTTGCTTTCTAATATATTTTTTAATATAAACTAATCTTTTTCTTTTGCTTGTAAATTTCCTGATTAATTTTTCAGTTTCAAATTAAAAAAAACAGCTGATTGTTTATTCTTGTCCGAAGTTACCCAAATAAAAAGTTCGTGCAAATTTGTACAGGAAATTAAAAAAAATACTCTCTCAATTACTCTCTTAAATGCACAAAAATTGTTGTGTGGAACGCTTTTGGGTAACTTTGTGCAAGTTCGGACTGTTTCGTTATGCATCTGGAACAGAGCTAATATCAAAAGATTTTAAAAATAAAACAAAAAACATTTAGCGTTTTTAACATTTTCCGACTCAATTAAAATATTGGTTGTCTAAATTATTGATGCTTTTAAATCACTTTTTGCAAAAAATTATATGTATTTTATTTATCTTTAAATCTTTCTAATATTTTATTGTTGATCCCTTTTAATATTATGACGACGATACGAGACTAGATCGCTGTTCTTCATTTTGACGGTTTTTTGTTAATAAAAGGGAAAAAGTCGCAGTATTAGATGAGCTTTTAAAATCTCACAAAAAGTCGCGGAACGACAAAAAGTGGTTAAATTACTTCATCGTTTCGATTTGTGTAATAATTCGTCGGTGATTGTGGATACGTGAAAAAGCAGAGTTATTATTCTCCTACCTCAATTCGACGAATTGAGACTGGAAAACATGTGGGTCTTACAGAATGGAGCAAGTTCGCATACAAACAATCTAAAACCGAAATTCATATTTCTGCATTTCCTGGTCGCCTAATCTCTCATTTTGGTGATTTGTACTGACTGGAAGGTTCGCCAACTTTAAACGTTTTAGACTGCTTCTTGTGGAGTTTCTAATATTCAAGGGGGTTGGTCAATAAGCCTCATACTCTTGAAGTGCTTAGAGAGAATATTTTTTTTAGTCCTACGCTAATCCCGCAAAGCTCTTCGCTTGTCTGCAGGAGACCAGAGTCTATGGCGGGAATCGAACCCGCAACCCCGGTACTGATAGACTAGCTCACTACCAGCTAGCCTACCGGGGCACCCAATGCGGAAACCTATCACATCAGAAATGCGGGAGCCTATCGCCGAAAAGAAATTAAAATCATTTCTCTACTTAAGTGTTGTAGAGTGTATCATATTTACGTCTGAATCAGCCCTTCATATAACGCCAATGCAATTCACATCCATGCTTTAACAAAGATTTTACCATATGTATGTGTGTATACATGTAGGTATGTGTTAGGTAGGGAAAAACAGTGGGGCAAAATCAAAATATTTCGTAAAAAAAATTGTGTTCTTTTATTTAATAAACAAAAAATAGTTTAGGAGTAAAAATATTTTGGTTACTACATTTCTATATATTCTAGGTGAGCGGGCAAGGTAATAAGCAATTGTTATTGAATCTACTGCCTTGGAGAAAATGTCCTGTAGTTGGTTCTTAATGATATCAAAATAGACCAAGTGGGTTAAATAAATATCTGGCTGCCGCCTATAATTCAATTACGTACATACATATATACATCAAGAATCCTAGCGAAATTCTAAAAAAAATCTGGCGATATTTGTTAGTCTGTGTGTCGCAAAAGCAACAAATGAAACTTGGAAAAACTAATTTATAAGCGACAGAATGGTTTTATAAAAAAAAATTAGCCATACCACTTAGGCCCCTTCTCTCTCCCAAAAAAAAATATTCCTTTAGACTTAGTATCTTATTGTCAAAACCGCCCACTGGGAAGGTAAATCGTATCCTTTATATTCACAAAATTTCTTCGACTTAAAAAACGTGTTGAATCCATCTAGCCCTCAAATGAATTACTCCAAGAATAATGTTTTGACGTGATACAATGCACACGGGTCGAGCTAGTTTGGGATCATTACTTCTAATCAGAGATGAAAATCATGTTACAATTGTACTTTTTGTCTTGGTACTACCGCTGCTTATTTGAAAAATTAAAGATTAAAGTTTGCACCGTAAACAACTCGTCTCTTCACCCAGAGAAAAACTATGTTTAAATATGGTCACCTAACCATTTAATATGGTTTAATATGGTTAATTTAACCATATTATTATCACCGACAACCATATTATGGTTAAATGTGTCCCCCATCTAGAAGGCACAACCATATTATGGTTGCCTCCGAACATGTTTTGGCCAATAATAACTAAAATATGTTTAACACTTATAATAGTATGGTTGGCTTTCAACCATAGCATGTTGCTCTTGGAGAATAGGAAAATACTATTGTTAATTAAAAAACAATTTATTGTCATATTTAACCATAACATGTTTAGAGGCAACCATAATGTGGTTCTTGCTTCTTGATGGAGGACTAATTAAACAATAATATGGTTGTAGGTGACACTAATATGGTTAAATTTAAACATAATATGTTTAAAATAGTTTTGTTGGAGGTGACCATATTTAAACATGTTTTTTCTCTGCGTGTTATATGAAATGAATAATTCTGTGAAAAGTTTTAGAATATTAAATGATCGAACGAAGGTTTTATTATAAAGTACTTCAAAAATAATTTTAGGGTTTTATCAGAAATTTTTATTATCAAAAACGTTTGCGAAAAATTTTCCAAACCTTCGTATTTATTTAAAAAATTAAAATTAATTTAATCTTGATACTAAAATGTACGAACAAACATTTTACATGTAAATGAATTATAATAAATATTAAAGTATAAAACAACGTTATGATGGCAGGGTTTATCTGATGAAACTTAAACGTATAAAACGCAGTGGAAAATAGTCTCAGATGCGAAGGAACTTATTTTAAAATTTAAGTCATTGCGGCCTTAAACAAGCGGATTTGCGCCTCTAGAAATATTAGAAGATTAAAAGGTATCATTCGACTTCTTCCTTAGCAGAATCTTAGCAAAGGATGGAAAGAGGCTCATCCTACTAGGATTCTCTTATTAATTTTCCACAAACGCTTCAAAGGTCAACGATTGAAGTAGATTGTATTTGAAATATTGGAGTATTGTATCGAGTGTTAAAAATTGTAGATAATCAATAGGTTTCCATATTTTCTAAAGCCTCAAATCTTTGATTCATAGCTAAGGCTAAGTCAGCCTCTAAATTTTGGGACTATTCCCCTTCTCCGTTGATTCATTTATTATATGAAACAATTTTATTATTCTGTTTTGACTTTATGCTCTGCTTTTTAATGTGTTATTTCTCTTAGTTGCAATGCAAAAAATAAGCATAGAAAATTAAATTGTTTGTTCAAAAATACTCCAAAAAAATCAATAAAAAGTACCGTAGTATCGCCGATACGGGTATATCGGTATAGGTATTTGTTATATCCCTAGTTAAAAGTAATGTGTTCCAAACTTCATTTCGATAACAACCTTTTAAATAATTTTCGGAATGTTGTCAGCGACTTATGCTCAATTGTAGACCAATTGTCGATAGTTTTGTCCGTGCAACATCGCAATGTGCGAACTGCCGAAAATATCGCTTTTGTCAGTGAAAGATTGGCGCATAATCCAAATTTTCAAATGCCTCGTCATTCTCTGCAACTAGGCCTATCATTATGACGTACTGTGCTTTTGGGTTCGCACCTCCATCCATTTTAAGTCCAGCTTATGCATTTAATTAATCCGGTTGATCATTCACAACGCCGTAGCTATGCTGATTTGTGCTAGAGCAACAGGCTTTCAATGCTGATTTAAAAAAAAAAAATTTCTTCAGCGATGAAGCTTATTTCACATTCGGTGGTTGCTTTAACCAATTTGTTGTATATGCGGGTTTGGAGAACCCAGAAGAGATTGTGAAACAAGCATTGCACCCGGAAAAAGTGACTGCATTACTGCATTACACAGTACAACACATGATTTCGGGACTCAATTCTGATAACTGTTTATGAAAGTAGATCCAAAAAGAAGAACTTCTGCATCATTATTTTGGTCAAGGTACATCAAATAATAATTCAAAAATTAATGTGAAGTTAGTAAGTATCATATAGGGGAATTTGTCACGTTTTATGTTCTTTTCTTTGTCATAACTCGAACCACTAGTCCGAATAAGCTGAAACAAATTTAAAAAAATTTAGAATTACAATTCCTTTAATCTGTTCATAAAACGTTTCGCTACATAAGCAACAGTTTCGCAGTTATAAATAAATGTATGAAGAAAAAAAAAATATTTTTTGCCCAATAAATTTAAATTTTTTGGGTCTACTTTCATAAGCAATTATCAGAATTGAGTCCCGAATCAATCACCTCAAAAACGTTGTACTGTGTTATGATCTGGAGGTGTCATTAGACGGTGCCAGGAGCCACACAACACGACCGATCTTTGCTTAATTGGCTGGGAAGCTTCCAGAGCGCTTCACGTTTTGCCCATGTCAGTAGACCGCTAAGATAATGCGATTTGACGTCGTTAGACTTTTTTGTGGGGCTAACTCAAAGACCGTGTCTACCCGGATAATCCCCTAACGTTTGAGCATTTGGAAACCAACATTTGTCAAGTTATTGCCGTGAATGAGCCAAAAAGTGGTCGAAAACTAACATAAAAGAATCAGCTGCTCCAACCAATCTAAAGGCGATCATTTAAATGACATTGCATTTCGTACGTAATGGCAAGGTTCAAGCATTGAAATAAAAGTTTTATTTAAAATAATAGCTTTATGTTTGTTCTATTTAACTTAACTTTTGAAACCGAAAAATGGATAACCCGTTTACTAAATATTAAAAAAGTTAGTTATGTCAAATTTTGCCAAAACACAAACCAATGTGATTTTCAGGATAATTATTTCTTTGGGAGTTAAAGTCGAATGTGGACCATCTCTTTTTAAGTTTGCTAGCAATAAAGAAAGCATTTTTGGGTTGACCCCTATCGTGAACTCCCATAAAAAAATTAATTCATAGGAGAATAATAACGTGAAACAGATGTTCGCGGGAAAAAATTCCCCTTATCGTGAACAATTTTTTCCCTCGTAATTTTTTCACTTTTCCCTTTGAATTTCTCACTTTATTTTTGCTGGGGAACAAAACATTTATGTAAGTAATTCTTCTCATAAATTGATTATTGAAGTTACAAACGTAATTTTAAGGCCAATTTCCGTTAAAAAAGGCACAAACTCATATGTATATTGTTGAACAAAATGCAAAAGACAGGTCCATTGCCAGAGAAGTTATGAAGCTTTTTAAAGACGTGGTGGCAGAATTTTAGAAATTTTTTCACTACATAAAAAATCAATAAGCTAATGTTGCAATCAAACTATCACTCCAATACAATATATTTTATTGTATTTTTTTCTTAACTTTTCTTTAAAATATACATACGTGTATATTTTTGAACAAAAAAAATTATTTTAATGTTTTTTAATATTTCTTCTTTTTTCCATTCACTGAGGACTGAAAGAGCAAAAAATTGTTTACGGGAGTTTTACGATAGCATTTTTCCTTTCGAGGGGTATAAAAATTTCATAGGAACAAAAATTCCACTTGTTTTTCACGATTGGGGTGAATAAGAAGGTTTAACTGACCTCCCTTATTTATAAAAAAAAAACAGGTTTCTAAAAGGTTTATTAAACAAATTTTCAAATAATATTCGTTTCATAAACTTTTTATTAACCTCTTTTATTTTTTATAAATAAGGGCGTAGAAAGTTTGTTTGGTTTCAAAAAAATTTCATAATTTTATTAAAACTGATATTCGCCACCGTCTTTGTACTTGTGTTCCCGATCCCCAAGGGGCCTAAAAGAATTTCTTTATTTTTTTTTCTAAATTTTAACAAAGTTTCTTACAATTTAACAACCCCAAAAATAAAACTATTTTAAATTTCCGATTATTTTGCTTCTGCTCCACTGTTTTTTTATGCGTATTTGTGAATATGTTTGTGTAGTTGGTATCTGTGCTAAAAATTCTTTATGTACGTTTTATGAAGAAGAGTAAGAGTAGAATATTTAACTTATAATAGGAAAATGATACTTAACTAAGACCCGTTAAATTTTCTGTATTTTCTATTTTTTTTCTAAGAAATTGAAAAGAAATGGCGCGTAAATGTTGATGACATTTTGTTGATTTTTCGTTAATGTTGGCTGGTTTGTCTCCTTCTTGTTGTAATTGTTTTTGAAATAAGATAAGAAACATATATGAAGGCCATTGCTGAGCAAATCATTTACAGACAAATATATTTATAACAAATAATGACGTAGTTAACAAATAATAAAATTGTATGGGTTTGATTTATAATTTCCCAAATATTTTTAGCAATAAGACTTTTCTATTAACTCCAATCATTTACAGTGTCATGTTTAACAAAAAAAAAAAAATATTATTCCAAAATGAACCCTTAGGACGTCTCTGTCATATTATATACTTTCTTTTTCTAAAATACAAATATCCTTTAATGCTAAACACAAACATACACATAACCAGCATCAGGTTGTTGGTTCCTTTATTTGTCTTTTATTTCTAAGTCTTGGAAAAGTGTAACAACACACATTTACTTAAATATACATAAATCGTCCTTTTTTAAAGTTTTTTTCTTTGGCATTTGTTGTTGTTGTTGGGTATTTATGTTTTATCCTTTTTCTTCAATGTTTTCTATAAAATATATTACAACCATTTCCCTAAGTTTAGCTAAACTATTAAAAAGAAAAACATATTTGTTATAGTTCTAGAGAAAAAGAAAACATAAAATCGGAGTCGTTTATAAATCATTTCCTTTTGAGTGCTTTAATTGTAAATGGAAATAGAATTTAAGGCAAAAAAGAGGAAAAAAAATAACAAAAAGAGAGATGAAAAATATCCTTTAATGTTCTTAAATTAACATAAAGATGGGATATTTTGGAGCTGAGAGAAGGATTCCTAATTACCCGGACTTTTTACATGCCAGGGAATACATAAACCTTTTCTTTCATTCCCGTTAATTTTAAGGAGTGTGCTCCTCTGGGAATTGCGCAAATTGACTTTGATTACAATAGTTTTTTTTGCCCGTTCTGCTGCCGGATAGAAGGGCTTTCTTCTTTATGTATAACGCAAATGGTCTTCCCTTACAACCAGTGCTGCCACTTTGTAGCTAATTACCCGAATTTTGTGTAATTTTTACTTTCGAGGGTTGAGCGTGGGTAATTTCTTTGAGGTGTGGATCAGGTGTAATTTGAAATTCTTTTATTTTAAAACAAAAAATATAAGAATTTGATTTTAGTGATAAAATTTGTATCATTTAGGATATTGATGATCTAAAAAATTTACAGTTTATTAAACCAAAGTCACGTCACCACTTATTAAAAAAAAAACATGATTTCCATAGTTTATCAAGCAAAAGCTTGATAGTAAATGGCACCAGGTGGACAATTAAATTTCGATAAATATAAGCTTCAGAGTGATTTAAAACACGAAGTTTATTGGAAGTTTATACTAAAAAAAACCCCCCCAAGAGGAAGATATGTTTCCAATATGTATTACAAAAATTAATGAATTTTGTTTTTTATTGTTTTCCTTGAGTAATATTAAGCGCCCTTAACATTTGTTAAACTGATCTGAGAAACAGACTGCCATCTGAAACCATAACACGAATTTTATTTACATTTTAAGCACTTTATTCTTATTGCCGCAGAAATATTTACGCAATTTATTTCAAGCCACCGAGTGGGCAATACAGAATACCCATAACTCAATAAATTTACAGTTAATTTAAAGAAATTATGAGCTTTAACATAACCATTTTTTACTGTTCTAATGCCTACTAGGGATATCGAACGGTTATTATTCGACCGGTTTTAACCGGTTATTTTAGCTTAGCCCAAGTCGGTTATTTTAAAATGTCCATTTTTCGAATATCGAATAAACCGGTTATTTTGGAATAATAAACCGGTTATTTTAATGATGTGTTATTTATAACATTTTCCTTACTCTTGTTGTAGATATACCCGTAATTTAAGTATTTTTCTAATTGAATTTTGGAAAAACTTAAGCTTTTTATGAAGAATGTCAAAACAATATGTAACAAAAGCCAAAAAACGTTATAAACACTGTAAATACAAATCGCTTGTAAAAGCGTGTGTTCTTGTAGAAAAAAAAACCAAAAACGTGTACAGTTAAAAAGTAAATAGTAATTTGTGCAAGAGTATTCTAAATATTAAATATATTTTTATATAAATGATATCTCTAGATATTTTTCGAATGCGATTAAAAAGAAAAAAAGTTAGGTGCTTGAAGTGCCCTAAAATAATAAGTTACAAAGGTTCTTCCATGTTACGACTTATTAATCACCTCTAATTAGTATGGATCACATGCTTGACATTAAAATGAAACTTAACTCCGTTCGAAGTAGTTCTAATAAGACGACAAATAATACTTTACTAAAAAACGCTGAAAAAATGAATCATTGGCTGAAATATTAGCCCGTTGTGTTGCCGAGGACGAAATATCCGTTAATGCACTAAAAAGTCTTAAGAAGTTTAAGCATCTCTTCATGCTGAAAACCACAACATTACGGCGGAATCAATGATATGGGAAACATTTCTACCAGTTTTATTTATTAAAACACCAAGAACTAAAAAACAAAATTGAAGAAATCAAACAATGTCATGCAATGTATTAAATTGTTGTCGACGAATTGACAAATATTTTACACAAAAAAAATCTTCAGTTCACTATTCGTTTCTATAATGCTGAAACAAAATAATTTGAAATAGATAATCCTGGCTAGGAGGTTTTGTTTGCAACATTTGAAAAATATGGTTGATTTATAGAGAAAGCTTAACCACCAACAAATTAAAACTCATTCAAAATAAATTTGAGAGAATATTTCAAATAATAACTTTATAAAATTCCTATAATTTGTTTGCTTTTGCAAAACGTTTGTCTAGATCAAATATCATTCAACAGTTTCTAAATTACATTATACAAATATCTTCTTACAAATAAAGTTTAGTAAATCAATAAGAAATTGTTGAAAATTTAGCTAAAGTTGGATCTATTTACTGGTCCCACTTTTCTTGGATTGTATCGTAAAATATTTGTTAGGTCTGATCTGAGACATATCTATGTATTTTGTTGGTTCCTTACCTTTGCAAATTGTTCTATTTTTATTCAAATTAACGTTTTATTTGAAAAACTTATTTGTTTTTTGTGTTTTTAAGTATTCGATTTAAAACCGGTTAACCGGTTATTAAAAAATTGCTTAACCGAAAACCGGGTTTTTTAAAATAGCAACAATTCGTAATATTCGAAAACCGGTTATTGAAAAAAGTCGAATAATCGATCTCCCTAATGCCTACGTTATTACTAGGGCAACCAAAAAAAAGCACTAAAAAACCAGTTTTAAGCTCTTAAAAAAAGCGTTTAAACACATGAAAAAAAGCTGTTAAAATTAAAAAAAAAGCAATTTAAATGTATTGATATACACATACTTTATTCATTTAATGCGTTGTTACAGTAAATTATAAATTGATGGGATAAATTTTCGAAAAGGAAACTCTATCTATTTGGAGTCAGCACGTTCTTGTACATAGAAAATGTTCTTTCTACGTCTACAGATGTTAAGGGAGCATATTTAAAATGTAGTATTTGCTCTGAAGAATATTTTATACGATTGGACTCACAATTCCGCTTGCCTCCCAAAATATCCCCAATATCTTTTAGTACCGAAAAACCTTCATTTTTTAATAAAACTGACTAATTTTTTATTAGCATTGTCTCCTATATCCCCTGGAACATCGGACACTTTTCTTACGGTGTCCATAACTATGGAAACTTGGGAAATCAATGAAAGGTTTTTCGTTTCCAATTTTTTTCCAACTTCGTGTAAAAAACCAAAATTTGCAGAAATGAACAATATTTGGGTCCGCAAATCACTTTCATTCATTAAAGCCTGGCATATACGCACTGCTGAAGAATCTGTAGAGTTTAAATTTGAAAAAATTTGTACGAAATTATCAAAATATTTGGCATAATAATTTACAGCCATTATCCACGTTCCCCATCGAGTTATCACTGGTTGTGGAGGAAGTGGTATATCTGGTGCTGTTTCTCGTAAAATTTGAACCCTTGCAGGAGATTTAAGGAACGTTTTTTTTTTGCATTTGCAATAAATGAGTCTACATTTGAGTAGCATTCTCTTATTTGTTCACAAACTCTGTGAACTCCATGTGCAATACAGGTTACGTGAGTTATATGTGGGTAAAATACTGCAATGGCTTTTGCAGCTTTAACCATATACATAGGTTGCGGCGTCACTTACAAAAAGAAGAATTTTCTCTTTATCTATGCCAAATTCTTTCATTGAATCATCAAACAAACGTGCTATAGTGGAATGATTGACTTTTTCTAATACAACTGTATTTATTAAAAATCTTTTTTCAGAAATATGTTCTTCCACATGCATTATACCCACAACAACGTTTGCCACAAACCTGTTAGACGCATCGGTGGTCTCGTCTATAGAGACCAAAATAAAATGCTTTTGTATTTCTTCCTTTATTTTTTTTACTGTCGATTCATAAACTATTTTTGTATATTTGTTTCGAAGTGACGATTCGGATGGGATATGGAATGATGTATAGTTTTGAAGATATTGTAGTATTTTTAAATTTCGAATTTTGTATAAGGGTATATCTGCAGATACAAAGGCTTCACAAGGATCAATACAGAATTTATGGGCGGCTGATGAACTTGTAGAACTTTGTAGAAAAGTTTGTTGTAATTTTTTTTTGGATTCTCTTTCTTTAAGGTGTTGTTTTATGTTGTAATTTTTATCAACAGATAAAGGTTTTGATCAAACGTTACACACCAAAGTTGATTCATCAGTTTTTAAATCTGGATACTGTTTGACTAGCTTGCGCAAGCAAACCGATTTGCTTTCCTTGACTTTAGGCATTTTCTAAATCAAAAAAAAAAAAAAAATAAACAACATTTTAACAAAGGTTTTAATAAATTTAAAAATAATGTATACTCACATCCAAAACGCAGAGATTATGTAATATTATAAGTTTTTAAACTAAGACAACTTTAAAACACAATTCACTGAGAATTTTAAAATGTAAATGTAAACTTTGTAGGAAGACTTTAGATTTAAATCAACTTCGGTTTCATTAACCGACTGACCACTTTATTTTAAAAGGGGAACTAACAGACGTAACTTTATACAAAAACTATATTTAAAAAAAATAAAACGTTGCAAATCGTGTACGACCTAAAACCAAAGAGTATTTGTATGTGTTGTACAGAGAGTCGGAAAGAAAAGTATGTGTGCTGACTATTTCGTGGCAAGAAAACTATTCATAAAAACCATTTAGGGAGTGAAGTGGGGAACAGAATAGTCGCTGTAGTGCAACGTTACAAATAGCGCTGCAAGCTGTCAAAAGTTAAAAACAGCAGTTTCAAAGTAGTGTCAACAGAATACGTAGTTGTAGTAGTCGTTGCAGTTGAGGTTGAAGCGTTCAGTTCGAAATTTTGAACTTTGTTGCGCTATAGAGCATTCGTCAGCTTCAGCTACTGCTACAACTACTTTATTCTGTTCCAGGCCTGATCATTTGAACTATGTACTGAGAACTATAAGTGAGTATAATAAACGAAATGTGCTTTTGCAATGCTCCGTGACTGAAACGTCGTTTTAGTTCTATGAACGTTGAAAAGACGTTACATAGTGAATGCATACATATGTTGCCCATGGTAAAGAACATGACGGAAAATAGATGTTACTAGTCAGATGGGGTAAGCAATAGTGTGGGTCATGTTAACTATGATGGTAAGAAGACGTTATAGAATTTATATACATGCCAGTTGTGTGACTTAGGAAAAATACGTTACTGAGAGTATTATTGTATGAAGTGGCTGTGTGGCTGATGAATTTGATCGTTAGAATACAGCTATGAAATTTGCGAGAGAAAAGAAATCAAACAAGCAAATAATAAAATACGTTACTAAAATGACTTAATACTAAAAACTTAAACGCATAAAAAATATATAGGTACAACAATGTAAAAAGTACGTCACAGTACCGCTAAGACAAAGTAACATAAAAAATAACATACAGAGAAACACAAAATATTACCACACGTTGAACGATTTTTTTAATCAAAGTTGTTACAGCACAAAAAGGTTTGATTTTTTTAGTACTTATAAAAAAAGTTGCCACGTCAAAAAATAACGATTTTCGCAAAAAAAAATTTTTCATATGAAAAAAAGAAAAATGTTCTTAAAATTGCAAAATAAGTAAAAAAAAGCCGATATTGCAAAAATAACTAAAAAAAAGCCGATATAGGCAAAATAAGCAAAAAAAAGCACTAACAAATATAGCTTATTTTTTTTGTTTCTTTATGATCGCAATTTGTTTTCAATCAAAACCATTCTATCTTGCAAACCAAAAAATAAGCATTTGCTTTTTTTTGGTTGCCCTAGTTATTACTTATGTTTGAGACCAGTGATGCCAACTTAGTGCTTTGGCTCTATTAATGGTGCTCTTTGATGCCTCGAAACGCCAAAATTGTATCCTTAAGCCTGGTACTCTGTTCAACATTTCACGTGAAATGCTGTCAAAACTCATATAAAAAAAACTTGTGCGGAATTTCTATGAAATAATGTTGATAGAGTTGTACTCTGTTCAATTTGTGAAAAAATTGCGAAATGTTTCTGGCAACATTTTTTTTTCAACTGCGAAATGAAATAAGCTTCACTTTTTTCACGTGGAATTTTAAGTAAATGAAAAAAGCTTTAAACTTAATATTAAATGAGAACGGAAAAACATAAATAACACAACCGGTAACAGTTTTTCATCCATATTTACTTTAATTTTAATTTAAAAAATGCTATTTAGTAAAATACTTGTGGGTTTTGTTTACACACGCAAAACAATTTCGCATACATTGAAATATTAAGAACGTCAAATTGTGCAAACTCTCGAGATAGATAACATTGATACATGGCAAACTTTTTGTATGAAATAATAGATGTTGCTAAACAGTTTTCACAAATTGGAACAGAGTACTAGGCTTTAGTGCCAAACTAAGAAAAAGCACTTACTTGGTGCTTTTTCAGTTTTTCGTTAGTGCGTTTAGTGCTTTTTATTTATTTTCATTTTTTTTCTGCCATTTTTTAATTAATTATGCAGTTACAATTATGTTAAGTGTAAAAACATTATTTTAGTATGGCTTCTGTTTTTTAATAAGCTCACTACAAAGTCATCGCCCAGACTTGCAATTTTTGTTGCAGAAATTCTTGAGTTTATTGGTGAGTGATGTGAAAAGACTGGAGAGGGTATTCAGTTTCATGTACTCTGCAATTCTGTTTTGTTTTGTAAATCTCACACATTTTTTAATTTTAAGTTGGCTGTTGGTGTACTTGTGTTTATATATAAAACTTGCTTAACCCGGTGTGCTTTGCTACCCCATCGAAATAAAATTGATAAGATTTTTTTAAAAAGCAAAGCATCTTGGACAAAATTTGAATGATTTTACAGCAACCGTTCAACAGATTTACAGAAATTTCAAGTGTCTTCATATGGGAGGTGCCATGCCTACTTTTCCCATTGAACCTACCTTTTGAAATATGTTGTGGGTTATTATCTAAGCTATTTGTACAAAATTGGAATACTTTCACTATTACAGTACTCCAAAGGCGTAGAAATCTTTATTGCCATTGTATGGGAGGTGCCACGGCCGCTTGTCTAATGTAGCCGCCTTTTTGGCAGATGACGTGTATTGATAACGAAGTTATTTCTTTCGTATTGGAAAACTCTTACTGTAACCGTCATCGAGATATAGTGTTATTTATATTTTTATTGTATGGTTGGTGCCACGCCTACTTGGAAATTAAAATATATTAATAGCCTATGTTAAGCGCCGGGTAAATCTGTAGAGAAAAAACAAACATACGCTTTTTCATTTATATATTATATTTTTATTTTGAAAGGTGTAATTTACCATTACAAAACTTGAGGACTTTTGTCTTCAGATATGAAGTATTTAATATTTTCGTCCTATGGAGGGTATTGCTCCTCCTTCATCTAGCCCGCCCATTTTTATTTTGGAATTTATAGTTTACCATAATAGTGCCTTTAACCACATTTGTAGATTCTTGCTGTAATATTTCTTCAGTTACGCGATATTAAATATATGCTTCCTATGGGGGGTATTACTCCCCCTGCGCCTACCCGCTTTATTTATATTTTTTAAGGTGTAGTTTTCCATAAGAGTGACTCATACCAAGTTTGAACATTCTCAATAGAACAGTTCTTAAGATATGCGATATTAGACATTGGCGTCCTATGGGGGGTACCACTGCTATTTTATTTCAGTTTTGGGGCTCAGAAGATCCTACTACCAAAAGTTCAACAAAATGCGTGCAGCGGATCTTAAGATATGCGATATTTAATATAGGCATCCTACCAGTTCCCCTGCCCTAAGTAGCCTATTTTATTTTTAGGGCTCACGTGATATTACTGTAAAAATTTCAGGAAAATCGGTTCAGTAGTTTAGGAGTCTATAAGCCAACAAACAAACAGACAAACATATTTCATTTTTATATATATAGATATAATAAAAAGAATAAGATAAAAATACAAAAATTGCAACCCTATAATTGTGGAATTTCAAAACAAAATTTTAAAAAAATTGCAGCAACAAGTCTGGACGATGACAAAATTATATTCTTATAAACATTGTTTTTTATTGTGATACAACATTCTACGGTTGGTAATCTTTATAAAAACGATGTGATTTTTTTCGTTAAACATTTTATTAAAGATGTAGACACTGTTTCAAAAATAGAAAATTGCTTGGGAAATATTGAGAATTGTGAATGGAAAAATAAACAACGAACATACCTGTTTTGGATAGAAGTCAACGATTGTTAAGATTTAATACTGACGCGGAAGTTGAAAGAACATTTTGTTTGATGAAATACAGAAAATCCAAAATCAGAAATATTGAATGTAATTTGTTTTGTGTTCAAAAATGGCTTAACGCTTCTTTTGCGCTCTGCTCGACATAGTGCTTTTTTTAATTCTAAAGTGTTTTTTGCTTTTAAAAAGTTGGCATCACTGCTTGAGACGTGCCGTTAAATATGCGCATACCAAGGCGAATTCATTTTTCAGGTGGCGTTGAAAGCACAGCTGTGCTACTTTTTTTTTCTTACTTAGAGAGAGAAATGTCAAAAGTTGCTTGTGTTTTTGACATATCGATCAACAAAGCAACAAAAAAATATAGTGTTGTGTTTTTGGTGTTGTTACTTGTTGTAGTATCGACAACACTGTGTACATGAATTCGCATTGGCGCATACATTTCTTTTTTAATTCAAGAATATGTTATCTTTGCTTTTTTTGTAAACATAACCATTTAGTTGCAAACAAGGATTAACAAAAAGGTGATGCATGACGAAGTTTTTTAAAAACAATTTTTTTTCGTTTTGTGTGTGAAATTTTACTTCAAATGTGTAATTTGGGACACAGTAATGTGTAATTTCCGAATTCTTTAATGGCAACACTGTTATATACATACATATCAGAGAATGACAACAAGTACCCATAAGAATAATATACAGAGGTATTTACCCACCCTTTACGTTATTGTGTATATCCATACTTATAATACAAATAATAACAACAGCTATGGTTGTGCGTTGCAAAAAATATGTGTATTACTTATACTTATGCACGGCAATATTTCACGCAACCACATTCAGTAAACTTAAATACATGAATGTTATGCAGATATTATTCAATACCCATGAATGCGTTTTGGTTATCTGCCATACATATAAAATATCTACATATGTGCTAGAAAATATACATGGGTACCTTCAGTATTTTTGGCACTACTGCGTAAATATGAAAAAAAAATTTTTGTATGAAATGTTTTAGCAAAAATGTGCTTTGATCACTAGCCAGGTATGGGACTATGTACATATTTTTTTTTGATACATAAAATAAATTTTTTTGTAACATCAGCAGTGCCAATGTATGGCTACATACATAAAAATTAAATTATAAACATGCAATGTCCTGAGCGGATTAGAATCTATAAGAGAAGACTTTTTGATACTTTTTTGTTTTTCAATTGATATTTTCTGATATTTTTTATATTGAACTTACAAAATAGATTAACTCACGTGAAAGATAAAATATGAACCGGAGGTTGGTCCATCGCCAAATCGATCAACTAAGACGGAATAAATAAATGCTCAAAACATGTAAATTAATATATACTTAGATGAAACGTTTGAATTATAAATCGTTACAGAACGGCGTCTAAATGTATTGAGTGGCGGTTACACTCTTTCTTATTAGCACAACCATGGCCCAATTAGTAGGTCTGCTAGAAACGCCTGCTGATATTTTGTAGAGTTGCGTTTTTGTCGTGCAATTGTTATTGTAGCAATTGCTTTTGACATCCTGTCCATTTTTTACACAAACAAATGCGTTGGGTTTTGACATCTTTAACATAATTTACACAAACAAAATGTGTGTTGTTTTTTCTGTTGTTGCATTGTTGTAGTTTTGCGCAGAAATACTAGTTGGACCATGAGCACAACATACTTTCATACATAAAAAACAATATCTTCCGTCTCGTGTCACCCACTGGGTATTTGAAAATTTGCAAAACTTACACACTTCATTAGCTACAATTAATTATGTAAGTGTAAAAATAGATTATGATAAGGTGAATTAGATTAAATTTTATTAGATTATTTATCTTTTTGTTATTATTATTATTTTATATTAATTTAATTATTATTAAAAATAAATAAAAAAAATTTCTTTGTCAATATCTCTATAGAAAAAGAGTGATTTTATTCCTGGGATTAACATATTGTGGGCCTTACAGTATCGAGGGTATGATAATGCTAGTTAGGTATGTTATATACCGTCGGAAAGTTTAATTTGTCATAAATTTTATTTTTACGATTTTAGAAACACTAACACACAAATAGGAAAAAAAAAATGTAAAATAGTGCATATGCTAAAAATTGAAAAATTCACGTCTTGATTTAGAAATTATTTTTCTTGTATACATAACCAGCTCGTGGCCAAAAAAAGAGACCAAAACTACCTTAAAACAAAAGACCTATGCTTTCTTTTGAGCAAAAAATAAACCCGCTTAAAAAAAAATAAAAAAAAAGTTTTAAATTAAAAAAAAAATTTTAGAAAAAAACAAAAAAAATTTTTTTTCGAAAGATTGAAGAAATAGCTATCTAATTTGCTTGGGACAAATTTTGCTAACACCAATAGATAATAAGTTACATGGATGAGAAAGAACACCTGTTTGGCCAAAATGTAAAATTTTGAACCCCTCTAACTTAGAAACTTTTTGACCGATCTTGTTGAACATTTGTGTCTGAACTACTATCCAATAGGACTAACATTGGTGCAATTTTCATCCATATCCGAAGACATCGATTTGGGTCACTTGACATGATATCCCCAATATATATAAATTTAATAGCATGTTCACACGGCCAGTCATATTCATGTTTCGCTCTCCCATTCCTGTTTCGCGCCAAACATGCTTGAAACAACATGTTTTGCCATACAAAATTTTGAGAGCGAAACAGGTCGTTTCATTTTGAAACAGGCTACGAAACAAGAAAAATTTACTATCATCTCCAATTTTGATAACAATTATTCATGTTAAATAAAATAAATTGGTAATTATCAAATAATAATATTAATAATAACACAAAAAAAAAAATGGCAAAATTAAACAAAAATTAATGGTATGAACAGCATGTTTGGCAATCTAGTTTCAGAGAGCGAAACAAGTGGCTTATATCGTCGTATGAACGTAGCACAAGTTTAGTTTAACTAAACCAGCGTTTAAACTCCCACTGATTTATTAGCCATTAAGGTACTTATTGATTACAAAATTTATTGAGTACTTTATGGCTTTATTTATTGTTGCTTTGCTCCACACCATTCAATAAGTTGCGCAATAAAAAAATATTATATGGCGCAGTTTTTAGTTAAATTTTTTTTTTATTTAATAATGCCCAATTTTCAGGATAGTATTTAAATCTATATTATGTTAATTTTCATATAAACTTAAATCGTATTTAAATACAGATTGATTTTTTGAGTTTTATTTGAAAAGTCTTATTTAATTAAGATAAAAGTATGGTAGTACTACTTAATACAAAAATATATCACAAAAAAAGTGTAGCTCTTAACAAGGTGGTCTCAAAAAACGGCTGGTTGTTATTGCTTTGCCTGTTGTTGTATTGTTGTGATATTGAGCTCACCTTGCTAAGATAATCCAATGGAAACTTAAGTTGAATGTACCTCGGTGAATTAAGTTTCATTTAAGGGTTTAGTGAAAATGAGAACTTTGTATTTAAAACGATTTTAAACATAAATGGGTTTTAATGTCAATCCTGAAAATTGGACATAAGACATTAGCAATTTTTTTCTAAAATTCGAAAATCTCAAAAATGTTCACACATTTTTTATTATATAGCGCAAAAACAAATGTCAATGAAATTAAAATCAAATTTTACAGTTTATGTGACTACCAGCCTTCTCTCCCCTCTCACCAATAAACTCAGACTTTCCGAAAGAAAACTTTCATAGTGTAAGCCCTGATTTAGCAATACAATTTGACAGTAGATTTTTGCTCTTGGATATGGAATGTGGAAAAAGTCAGGGCGTAAAAAAAAATTTTGATTGGGATGGAAACTGAAAAAAATTACAAAAACTCAACGTTCGAAAAGAAAATCTTTACTGTCAAAAATGATTGAAAACATAGAACTTGAAGTAAAATTACACATTGAAAACACATGCAAGTAAAAATTACACACTGCCACATACTAAAATCGGTTTTCAAGAATACATTATGAGGGGACTAGAGGCCAATCAGGGACCAAGTCTTAAATTTGTAACAAATCTTATGTGCATGAAATATAATTATCTAATTTTTTCTATCTAAATATATTAGAAAAAATTTTCTAGTTTATTTCATTGCTCTCATAAATTTACATCATTTCTATATGTACACCACGTTTTTAGGTAATCATTTTATTAAGAAATTTGCCTTATTTTCTAAAATTTCCAAAAATTCCATTTTCAATACAGCTACAAACGCTTAAAAGAAAATGGTTAATAAAATTATATAAAAGCCATTTAGTTCATTAAATTATTGGTATTCGATAGTTTCATGACGGCAACAATGACATGGTATAGAGAATGACCATATAAAATGTTCCATTTTGAAGAAAACACATATTTTTGTGTCTATAGACTATGCGAAGCTTAGAGATGATAACAATAAAAAGCAATATTTACAAAAATATATGTATATAAAGAACAACAATTTAAAAACCCCAAAACATTACATGTTTTTAAAGAGCCAACTTACACAAGCACATGTACTTTTAAACACACACACACACACTTATACTCATAAGGAGTGAAATAACAAGAAACAATTTAGCAAAAGTTACTTTTATTTTCTTTTCCTGTCGAATGTAGTTTTTCAGAAAAGAGAAAAAAAAATCAACAAACTAAAATTGATGCACTTTAACATCATTTGCGCCTGAGTTTATAAGTTAACATCAGAATCTCGTTCAACAGTCTTAAGATCTAGGACTCCATTGCCTTAAAACTGGGGCTGTGGAGTCGGAGTTGAGGTTTTTGTACCGGGGTCAGAATTGAAGTACCCCCAAAAACTCGCGACTTCGGCATAACAAATTTAAAAAATTTTTCTAATATTTTCCAAAATAAACATTCCTTGAAATTGGTGATGCAATATTTCAAATATCGTTTCGAAATTGTTATAGAATAATTTTCTTGCTACATTTAACCATTTTAAAGGTACTGCATTAAAAAAAAAGTTTAAAGTGAAATGAGGACCAGTCTAATATAGATTTAGGATCAATGTAAGAGCAGGAGTCGGAGTTGGAGTTGACTTTTCAGCGATAGGAGTCGTCTTCAGAGTTAGAACTATTTTTGGACGACTCCACAGCCCAGCCTAAAACACAAAGAAATCTAATGAAGTACTCGAATTTTTGGGATGTTAGGATCCATGGCATTTCTCCAAATACTCTCCAAATAGGGGTCCTCCAAGAATCAGAGGACAGCAAGAGATCTGATGATATTTTAAACTTAAGAAGCTATTTTTTAAGCAAACTTAGCATAAGATTAAGATCTCGTGAAGCGTTGCAGCTCTTAATAACTTAGAGTATGTAAATAGAAACTGAGATGGTAAAATTTCATCTAAAGGCAAAACAGCGCTTGCAAATGATGAACATTTTTTGTGAAAGTTATTATATAGCTGAGAAATGTTTCCATGTGCTACGACTATTTGAAACGTCTATCTGAGCCGGTTTTTTGGGATGTTGCCTAAGTTTAAACTTAGTTGAACGTAGTCTGAAACTCGGATTTTTCCGATGAAATGTGATATTTTGTTTATTATTTATTATTGAAGACGAATATTTTAAGCAGAACGAAGCTGTACTGTCAAAATTTGGTCTAAGCCTAACACATGGCTTTTGAGATCTCAGTTAAACTATGTTTAGTTAATCTGAAAACATATTTGTGCCGCCATTTCCAAGTTTGTAAACAAAATTTTGACGGAACAGCTTCGTTATTAGGGAACTCGATTATTCGACTTTTTTCAAAAACCGGTTTTTGAATATTACGAATAGTTATTATTTTAAAAAAACCGGTTTTCGGTTAAACATTTTTTAAATAATCAGTTAACCGGTTTTAATTCGAATAAATTACAGCACAAAAATCCAATAAGTTTTTGTAATAGAACGTTAGTTTGAATAAAAACAAAACCATTCACAAAAGTAAGGAACCAACAAAATTCATAGATATGACTTCAGGTATGTTTAGACCTAAAAAATATTTGACGATAAAATCCAAGAAAATGTGACCAGTAAATTGATCAAACTTTAGCTTTATTTTTAACAATTTTTTTTTTACTAAACTTTATTTGTAAGAAGATAATTGTATAATTAGCAATATGCCAAAATCGACTTTTTGCGAAAAAGAACTTTTTTATTGTTGAAAATGGTTCTTTAGGGTATCAGAAGCAACTTTTGTTCCGCGACTTTTTTATAATTCCGCTATTTACAAAATTACCGTTATTTTTAGGTTCTTGAATATATATAGTATAATATGTGCGAATAAACTGAAAAATTTTCTCTCACAAAAAGCTGTTGTCCAGAAAAGTACGCGAACGCAAAATTTGTAAAAATTCGTAAAATAAAGGCAACAGCTGATGGAAAATAATTGAAGTGTTAAAAAATATTTACACTCGTTTTCTAATCGTTTCTCGATTAAATACTTTTTATAACACGAACATTTTAAGAAAATCCAAGCAATTTATTTCGTTTTTCTTTCACATTTTAATTTTTTTTTTATTTTATTTGATTTTACTAATTTGTATCCGGCTAAATTTGTTCAAAATACATGAATACATTTTTTGCTATTGATTACTTAAAAAATAAGTGAAGTACTAAGTACCAAAATACAAATACTTTTAACAACTCTAAAAAATAAAACAACAACAAAAAAAGTTTAAAAGTTGGAATTTAGCCATATAAATGCACCACAAAGAAGTTTAATTACACAGTACAACACATGATTTGCCAACTCAATTCTGTGAACTGTATGTGAAATTAGACCCAAAAAGAAGAATTTCTGCATCATTCGTTTTGTCTTCTTACCTGCGATTTGAAGTTAGTATCGATTTGAAGTTAGTACTATCGTATAGGGGAATTTATCACGTTTTAGGCCCTGTTGTTTGACATAGCTCGACAACCCCTAGCCCAATTTAGTTGAAATAATTATTTAATATTTATTAACTGTTTGTTATTGTTTAATTTTTATTTCTACTTTCCTTTATTAAAACAATTTCTTCACAATTTGTATCCTTTTTGTTTGTTTCTTTTGCTTGTTTACCTTTTGTAACATATGTTTTTTTGATTTACTATTTTTACTGCAGTAAAAATTTGTAAGTACTCAATCAAGAACTGTCACTTTACGCTCTCAATTTGTGTTCTCATTTACTGCATTTTGAGTACTCGTAAAATGCAGTAAAGTTCAGTAAAAAATAGTAAAAACTTTTGTGTTCTCGAACGCAGCTAATGCAATTTAGAAACTGTAAAATTATGTTTGATCTAGATAAACCTTTTGTAAAAGCAAATAAAAAATTATAGGGATTTAGTAATTTTATTATTTGAGATATTCTCCCAAATTTATTTTAAAAAGAGTTTTAATTTGTTGGTGGTTAAGCATTTCTATATGAATTAGTAGATTTCAACCATATTTTTGATATGTTGCAAACAACACCTCTTAGCCGGGCATTCCGCCTTCGGAAATACAACGGGTTAATATTTCACCCAATCATTAATTTTTGGCAGCGTGTTTTAGTAAAGCATTATTTGTCGACTCTTTAGAACTGTTTCGAACTGAGTTAAGTTTTATTTAGAGCACAATAATGTCAAACATGTGGACTTATTAAAGATGATAAATAAATCGTGATGTGGAAAACACTTTGCAACTTATCATTTTAGGGCACTTCAAGCACCTTACTTTGTCTTTTTAATCCCGTTCGAAATATCTCTAGAAATAGCATCTAAAAATACCTTTAATAATCAGTATTGTGGTTATTTTATTGAACTGTTAATAATTTTTAATCCAAATTTAGATATTTGTAATTAGGCTTAAGTTCATTGAATTTAATTTTCATTAAATTATTTTTATGAAGACTGGAAGGATTTTTACAACATGAAATTATTAAAAATTTTTTTTATTTTTTAATATCTTTATTATTTTGAATACTCTCGCACAAATTACTATTTACTTTTGAACTGCACACGTTTTTAGTATTTTGAATAGCTTTTGGTTTTTTTACAAGGACATATTGTTCATAATGTTTTTTTATTTTTGTTACATTTTGTTTTGACAATTTTCATAAAAAGTTAAAGTTTGCCCAATATTCAATTAGAAAAATACTTAAATTACGGGTACATCTACAACAGGAGTAAGGAAAGTGTATATAAATTACACATTAAAATAACCGGTTTATTATACCAAAATAACCGGTTTATTCGATATTCGAAAAATGAATGAACATTTCAAAATAACCGACTTGGGCAAGACTAAAATAACCGGTTAAAACCGGTCGAATAATAACCGATCGCTTAAAATGTGGGTAAACGTTAACGCTTAGGACCTTATCATGTGAAACGCAACGCAACGAAAATTAATTTCATTGAAAGTAATAACAATGTCATAAATAATGCATTTTGTTGTTGCTTTCTACAGAAATTCAGGTACCGTTTTAAAATTTTTCAACGCCCCAAGGTATGCAGCGCTTAGAATTTTAAAACGCAATGTGAATTTCTGTAGCAAGCAACAACAAAATTACAAAATAATTATGACTCTGTTTTTGCTTTCAATAGCGGAGTTCAGTGTTAAGTGTAAATGGTCTTGCGAAAGAGCAAATGTAACATATCATAGCTCTTTTGCAAAATCCAACAACAAAATACACAGAGTTTCCGTTAGATTTCATAAAAAAGCTACGAAATTTTACATTTGCTCTTTCGCAAGACCATTTGCACTTAACACTGAACTCCGCTATTATAATTCTTTGGCGTTGTGTTGCGTTTTACATGATTAGGGCCTTAAAGCATATTCTGCAGTTCCGCAGCTGCCAGTGATCAAACTCTAACATCGAAGTAGTGTATGACGTGAGTAGAATACTCAAATAAATAGGTTGAGGCTATATGCAAAGACAATGGCCCATATTCATAGTCAAAAATAAAGTACGAGTCTACTTTAATAGAACTAAAGTAGTTCAAAGAAAATTAAGTGATTTTTATTCAATAGGTATACCAAAACATGGATGTATACTAAAATTATATTTGGGACTAAAAGGCATCCAATGTGTAGCGGTGCAGGGTATAATAGCTAAGAGGAAATTAGGCCTAATACTTCTGACAGTTTATATGCAATAAAACCCAACTTTTGTTAGAAATATTGGATAACACGGCTAATTATGTACGGTTCTTAATAATTTCTTAAGGACAGGGGTCCTGCCGATTATTAATTTTCGAATTTATATTTTCAATAACCTCTAACGCAACTTACACTGTGTCACAAATTTTCAACAAAGTCGTGACCAAATGAATCTGACAGCTAATCCATATGTAAAATTGTACTCTGAATCCAAATATGAAGTCAGAATGGTCAAAAGTAGAACAGTTTCGAGATATTGCAAAACTACCGCTTTTTGCATTTTTAAAAAAGATGATGTCACTTTCATAAAAATATCTTCGAAAATATTCAATGGATGTTTTATTTATTTATTTTATTTATTAAAATTACCAAAACAACCACAAGTCGTTTGTAAATATTGGTCAAGAAATGACTGACTTACAGTGGACCAAATTTAAAATTTCACGAAAATTTTAATGATTTTTGGGAATTTAGCCTTCTTCAACATCTTTTTTTTTTAAACCAAGCAATGAATTTTCTTAAGTATTATCACTTATTACATTAGTTTATTTCAATACAAACATTTTATGCCCCATAGGATCTAGATCTGTTCAAAAATAGCAAAGTTACAGTAGATTAATTGAATTATCCCACTTTTCGATTTTTATCAAATAAAAAAAAAAAAAAAAAAAACAGAACAGTAAATATACAAAGCTAATGGTAATAACAATTAATATTAAAAATGGCTTAAAACTGTTGAATGGTTTTGCCTTTTGTGATTATTTTCTCTATCTCGCACAAGGAACCAATAATAGTCGCTCAACATCGCCTCATCATACGCCTCTTGATACCGACGCTCCATTTCTTGTATTTATTGGTGAAATCGCTCACCATGCTCGTCACTTTCATCGCCTAGGTTATTTGGGAAGAAATTTAAGTGGGAATACAGAAAGTGTATTTTGAAAGACATATTTGCTCCTTTTTAAGTAAGATATAAAAATGAATATTAATTTAATTCAGGCATATGAGGAGTTGGTTTTGTGAATGAGTTTACATCTGCATATTGAACAGACTAATGACGTCCATTTTGCTATACCTTGGCTAAGCAAAAATAACATTCAACGTCGTATTTCGTAGGTTTACGCCAAATTGCAGAATAATCAAATGGCATATACCGACTGCGATATAGGAAATTAACATAAGATTCTGAAGGCAAATTTTTTAAACTTAAAATTAAGAAATGCATACTAACTTTGCGCCCGACATCCCAATTAGAGATGAGCGATCCCGTGATTTTAAAGATCATCGTGATTAGTGAACGTGATTTAAAAATCACTGCTCCTTTAAACTGTTATTGTGATCACGGTTTATTAGTTTTCTGTTCTTTTATAGCAATTGCGGCCAATATATATGTACAATGCGCGAGCTTTCGCTAGAGCTTTTGTAAGTAAAAAAAAAGCTTTTGTTGCAAAGAAACATTAACAAATTGTAAGAGCTTTCAATTCTGTTTACTTGCATTAGAGATGAGTGATCCCGTGATTTTTAAAGATCATCGTGATTAGTGAATGTGATTTAAAAATCACTGCTCCTTTAAACTGTTATTGTGATCACGGTTTATCAGTTTCTGTTCTTTTAAAGCAATTGTGGCCAAGCTATATGTACAATACGCGAGCTTTTGCAAGAGCTGTTGTAAGCACTTTACAAAGAAACAACAACAAATTGTAAGAGCTTTCAAATATGTTTACTTTCATATACATACATACTTGAACAAATAAATTTTGGCATAAAAAAATTCTAATAAGATAGAAGAGAGAATGAAAGGAACAACAATATCATTCGACATTTCATTCAAAAAACGCTATTACCCACACAAACAGTGAAATATCATAAATTTGTATATGTAACAAAATACAAAAAGAACGACTTAGAAAGTACCTGTTACTTGAAAAATTTGGTCACAACTGTGATTCGTGATTTTTCAGTAACAGTGATTAAATCACAGGTACAGAAATTTCGCTCATCTCTAATTCACATAGTTAAATGAGCATTGCATGAATTGCATAAAGTATTTGGGGTCCAAGATTTCGAAATATTTTCCTGATTGTCTTTAAAATACACCCAAATTGCATTTATTACCTTAAAAAATGTGATGGCTGCGCAAAACTCCACAAGCACAACAAAACTTGTTCGATTGTTTTTGCAGATGAAGACACGTTTTGCACTATGCATTTTGTTATTGGTAGATCGTATTCTACGTTACAAGAAAATCAAAACGTTTACCAAGTAATTTGCAATTGTTAGCTGTCCATAAAAACAATGTCAGCAAAAATGGCAGTATCGTCAAAAATCTTTAATGAATGAAGCTTTTTACCCTTTTCCATTCTTAGAAATATTTTCTCGCGCATTATTTTTATTAAAATAAGCTTTTTTTAGTGATATTTTTTAAAAAATTCAATGTTTCTAAAATTTACAGCGTTCGTTTTTCAAATTCTGCGTTTTTACTTTCTTTACGTTTTTGATTCGATAAAAAGCGAAAAGTGGGTTAATTCACTAAATCTGGGTTAAATCACAGAAATTAGTCTCGTTGAGCGCAAAAAGTTCGTATCAAAATAAACAAACGTCCCATGTAATAAAACATTAAACTTTTTGTTTGTTTGGTTTAAAAAATATATGTAATTTCAAAAGAACAAAATTGCAAAAAATCCTAAAATTTTTCATAAATTTTCAAATTTTGTCCTCTGTAACTCTGTCATTTCTTGACCAATATTTACAAGCGACTCGTGGTTATTTAAGTAATTTTATTGTCTTTCATTAAAACCAAATACATTCATAATCCGTCTGATTTTTTTTGGAAAATATTTGCATTTAAGTGACATCATCTTTTTTAAAAACACAAAAAACGGTTTTTCGGAATATCTCGAAAACTGTTCTACTTTTGACAATTCTGACTTCATATTCGGATTCAGCGGACAATTTTACATAAAGATTAGGTTTCAGATTCATTTGGTCAAAAAACTGTCTCTTAGTGTTATTAAATAAAAATGTATTTAGATGAAGAAAATATTTCGTTCGATTTTAATAAGTTAAATTTTAATTAACTATTAATATAAGCGCCAGTTAACAATGTGTTTTATTTAACAGTTTGGGGGCTAATAAATCAGAGGAAATTAAACTCTCTTTTTGGCTTAAAATGTGGTTAAACCAACAAATCTATAAATCAGTAAACACAAAAACCATCTTTAAACGCATAAAGTTGGCCGTTTAAACCACCAATACAGACCATATGAATTTAATAACATTTATAAAGTGCTGCAACTTGTTACTTTTTAAACTACAAATATTACACTAATTTCGTATAACTGCACTTGGTAAAATTGGCCGTAACTATATTAAATATTTAATTTTTTGTATATTTTCAATATTTTTAAAAAAGTTAAGAAAAACTTATCGTCATTCTCTTTCGAAAACTTTGAGATGTTATAGAATGGAGCCCAAAGGCTCCATAGAACTCCATTCGGAACCAGTTGATCTAGGCCTTAGTGTATAAAAAAATCCACGGTGGAAAGCAAGAAGCTTTAAGTCAGCAAAAAAAACTAAGCATATAGGAAAAAACAGAAAAACTTGTAAAGAAAAGAAAACTTTAAGTAATTGACAGTATGGAGGACGCCAAATTGTTTTATATACATCTCTGTGTAATGCAAGTAATAACCCAGCAAACATTTATATAACAGTTTTATTTTCGTTGTGAAATAAAGATTAAAATCATTACCTAAAAGTCAAATAAAAACGTCAAACAAAGTTCAATTTCCCTAAATATTTGTTTTGTAGTAAAAAAAAGTTTTAAAAATTAGTTTAAAAAGTTTACTGGAAGAATTTATTTTAAATTTACAGTGAGACCTAGATTTGTACAACTAATTCAGTTGTAGAGAATTGCAGAAACTATAATTTTTGCAATGAAGGAAAGATAAAAAATTTGTTTACTTCATTGTTTTAGATATCTTTGGGCTTATGTATCAAGGTCGTACTGTACGTATAGACATTGTACATGTAGTTGTGGCTAGAGGATGATAAGTATTTCGAGTCAGGAAATTCAATTGCAAAAACTAACTGCAATTCTAAACAACATAGCAAAAAAAAACTTCGAAAAAATGCTTCAAAATATGAAAAAAAAAAACTAAACAAGGTATAAACACAAAAGCAGAGATAAAAAGAAGTTAAGACTTTTGTAGCCAAGTTTCTTGGCGGCAAAATAGGGAAAAAAATCCTAAAAAACATCGAAAAACAAGTCTTACCTAAAGCCATGAAGGTAAACACATGTGAAATTGAAATAAAATACAAAAGAAAAAACTATTTAAAACATATCTGTACACATTAAAGTTTTAAAGAAAGTGAGACTACACAGAATTTTAAATACACTTAAAAATGAATATTATATTATTGGGGCTAATTCTATTCCATTAAAGGGGTTATTTTTAGCTAAGGGGGTATCCTTAAGGTATTTCGGACCCCTTCAATTTGTTTTTCTTTGAACATTTTACGTATACAAGAGTTTATAATACGCAACCCCTTGTAGTGATGATAGAAACCCCTGAAGGTTTAAGAACCCCTTTTAAAAAAACTACTATGATAATTTGTTAAAATTTTATTTTATAACCTCTCGTAGGGAGCCCATTTATCTGAAACATTTACAATATTTTAATATTTATCAATGGTTCTCAAATGGGGGACCAGAATAATTTTTTAAGGGGTCCACAATAAAAAAAAAGTGTCATTAAAATTAATGAAATTTGTTAATTTTTGCAAAACCTTCAGAACATTTTTAAGCAGTTATAGCTTTCAAAGTTTATTGCTGAATTTTTGCATACAGTAACTTTAGAAAATACGGTTTTACATACACAGGGTGGCTCAGAATAAAAGATGTGGCTCAAATGGTCTACAACTTCATTAGTTTAATATGATATTCTTTTATTTATTCAGATTGTTGCAACGAAGACTTAGAATTTTGGAAAAGGAAGGAAGGGTACCGTACAATATGTTCGTGCTAGAATAATTTAATTTTATTTTAAAACCCGACCAACCATTGTTTTAACACAACGATGTAGCTTTTGTTTAATTAAATGGTTTTCGTCTATAAACAAAGATGCAGAATATGGTCAGCGGGAAATTTTAAATGATCAGCAACATCTTAGGTGTAGTTAAGTGTGGTATAGCAATCGAAATTATTATTGGTCCATTTTTTTGAGAATTATGACGGTACTGCATTTAACAACGGTTTTTTGTGAGGCCAGCTGCAAATAACACTCAAAAAATGTGGTTCCAAAAAGATAAAGCTACAGCATATTCATCAAGGCAAATTGTGCAGCTGTGGTGAATGCATTATTTTAAGAGGCGGCGCACTGTGTCGTGAGGGCGGCCAAAAATAAAAAAAATTAACTTTCAAATTAAAAAAATGATTAATATGGTTTTACTAAATACATTCCAGTTAAAAAAAATCAGAAAGAATTTTAAAAAAAAAGTTAATTTTTAAGGTAGTTCTGAGCATTCAAAGTTCAAAGTTATAAGTAAAAAATCTGAAAAATGGTATAACTTTTAAGGGTTAATTGGCAAACAAAATGTCGATAAGCAGCGTAATTTTAATTAAAATATAAATGCAGTTAAAATTTGGCAACTATCGTTTTTACTACAATGTGATTGTCACAGTCGATGTACCGTTATTCTAAATATAAACAAAGAGAAAAAGTAATAATACGAGTATTAGACATTTTTAACTTCAGTGGACAATAAAAAAAAACATAAAAAAGGTAGTTTTTATTCTTTAATAATGGGTGATTCAAGTAGAGATACTTTTTTCAATAGCCTTTTTTGACAGATCACGTGTGAGTCGTGTCATGCTTTCATGTTATTTTTGTTAAGTATTGTTTGGCATTTCATAATGGAAAGACTTACGCCTGAACAACGTTTCTAAATCATTCAACTTTGTTACGAAAATTCACGTTCTGTGAGGAATGTGTTTCGTGCACCTCGCTCAACTTATGGTCAACATAATCGGCCTACTGATACTATTCGCAACACCATCTCCCATTTTGAGACCCAGCATTCATTATTGGATAATATTCGACCGAATAGACCACGACCAGCACGCTGTGAAGAAAATAAAGCGGCCATAGCTGAGAGTGTACACGAATACCATGGAGAGTCGATTAGGCGCCGTTCCCAGCAACTCGGACTGACGTATGGAACGACTTGGCGCATTTTACGTCGAGATCTTAAATTAAAAGCGTACAAAATACAGCTTGTGCAACAACCGAAGCCGCTCGAGCTTCCCAAGCGACATCGCTTCGCTCTATGGGCTCTTGAAAAGATCCAACGTTTTCGACATTTGGTTTTAGCAAAACGGCGCCACTTCCCACACCTCGCATCAATCAATGGATTTATTGAGAGAACACTTCGGTGAGCACATAATTTCACATTTTGGGCCGGTCGATTGGCCACCAAGATCGTGTGATATCACACCGTTAGACTTTTTCCTGTGGGGATATGTAAAGTCTAAAGGCTCAGGTAGGCGAACGTTGCTGTACCGTATCTGTACTGTATCAATCAGCTGGTCGCTTTTTGGTATATGAAAAGCAATGCAAAAGCTTACCGAAATGTAATGTACCGTAGTTGTAACGTTTCATTCTGTATAAAATAGATTTTCATGCCGTCGTTACATGACAGTTGTAAAGCAGTGATGGCCTGCTTGTATATTAAATTGAATGCGGGTATTTTCGCTCTTATTTTTTGGTACTTTTTTCCAGTATATCTATGGACTATCGACAAAACTACTTACAATACAAAATATTTCCATATGTATATAAATATACATATGCTTAGATGTACAAAACAAAAAAATGCATATGCACATACAATAGAAATGAGAAATATATAAAAGCATTTAAATGGTTACAAAACATTGTTTTGTCTATGCACATTTACAGAATCATACATGTAAATGTGTATGTTTATGCTAAAATACATATGTATTTGTTTATTGTAAATCTATAATATAAATATCATATTTTAAATTATTAATGTTTTTTTACATACACTTAATACTGTTGTAATACCATTTTAATCACTTGGTACTTTTTATGCACAGCGTCACCATTTAAACCTTTTGATTTCCCATCACTGTGTGTGTTGTTTTGTGTATACTATTGCTTTTTTGTTTATGTATGTGAAAAAATATGACACGTTTTTAGATGTTCTATAAGTGCACCAACGTGCTAGCGGTACGGTACAGTAAGTTACGGGTACAGCCACGTTCGCCTAACTCAGCCTTAAAGTTTATGCGGACAAACCCGCTTCGACTCAGGGCTTGGAGGAAAACATCACGCGTGTCATTCGCCAGTTACCAGTCAAAATGCTCGAACGAGTCATCGAAAATTGGACTCAACGGATGGACCATCTGCGACGTAGCAACGGCCAACATTTGATAGACATAATCTTCAAAAAATAAATGCCAAAGAATGTTCTTTCAAATGATAATAAACATTCCCCATTAAATTGGAATTTTCGGTGTTTTTTCCTTTAAAAAAGTATGGAACCACGAAATGGATCACGCTTTATAAGATTTCTGCAAGTAAGAAGTAAAACCAAGTCAAAAAACTTGATTTTACTTCTACTTTCGTCCACCTCTAATTTTTATTTGCAATTTTCAGTGGCTAATCAGGTTCAAATTCGTCAATTTTTTAATATTTGGCTAAAGCATAATACACAAAGTGCAGCAGATTGTGAAATGGTATCTTATTTAGAAAAATTATACGAAATAAAACTTGACAAAAAGAAAAGTGATGAGGTACATTTTTTATTAATAAAAATTCGAAAGGAGTGGGAAAAGTGTCATTACGTGAAAGAAAGATTTGATTTTGTTCGTGTCTAGATACACCATTTTATGTTAGTGATAAAAACTTGAATTTTGTAAGTATATAACATAAGTTAAATTTCTTTGTATTAAAGTAATACCTTTTTAAAGGAACTAAGCACCAGTCGAAGAGGCAGATCTTTAGTAAACTTCGAAAGTTGTTCCGAACGTACCAAAAGGATTAAAGTTGAAGAGCTTGTGGCATCGACAAGTTCAACCCTTTTAGAAAAAGCTTTAAAAAGGGTTTCAAATCCAACAAATTCAACCACTATTTCTATACAAAAAGCTTTTTACGGCATGGATTTATCTTATAAACAGTTTAATATGATGAGAACAGTTATTAATGAAGTTCATAAAAACTGCTGTCTATCCTATTATGCCTTGTAAAATGCGAAACAAAAATACATTCCAGAAACGTCTGCTTAAGCTTCATTACAACCTTTACAGATAATGATGTTATGTGCAGTTCGGGCCACAGTACTTATAGGCTGTGGGAAAAATCGCCCCAAGAAAAATGGCCCAAAAAAAGAAATGAAAAATCGCCCAAAAAAATCCCATGTAAAATTGGGCCTAAATTTATATGAAAAGTTACCTAAAATTTTTGGGCTATTTTTCGTTATTGTTGGGTGATTTTTCGTTTTTTTAAATTTGGTGATTTTTCATTATGAAAAATCACCCAAAAATGTTGAATGAAAAATGGCCCATTTTTTTGATTTTCTCCTCTATGGTATAACAAACACCGGCTTCGCTTACTAAAGCTTCTCTGCACAGCCGGCCTTCGGCCGGGCGCAAGGATTTTCTCCTCTATGGTATAACAAATACCGGCTTCGCTAACTAAAGCTTCTCTGCACAGCCGGCCTTTGGCCGGGCGCAAGGATTTTCTCCTCTATGGTATAACAAACACCGGCTTCGCTAAGTAAAGCTTCTAAAATCTGCCTTGTTTCCAAATGAAAGCCGACTATGAAGAGAAGCTTTAGTTAGCGAAGCCGGTGTTTGTTATACCATAGAGGAGAAAATCCTTGCGCCCGGCCGAAGGCCGGCTGTGCAGAGAAGCTTTAGTTAGCGTAGTGTCAATGGACACTATGACACTTTTGGGGGTGTCATAGCGTCCATGGACACTATAACATAACATGCCACCGGGAAAAATTTCGTTTTTGTTTTTTGGGTCATTTTTCATTTTTTTTTTGGGCCCTTTTTCGTTTCTTTTGGGCAAAATTTCATATATAACTTTTTGGGTCATTTTTCATGTTCTGTTGGGCGATTCTTCATTTGGGCGATTTTTCATTTCTTTTTTTGGGCCATTTTTCTTGGGGCGATTTTTCCCACAGCCGTACTTATAAACAAAAATGTAACGATCCTAATTCAAATGATGAATTTCTTTTTATTGTTTCATTCGTTTCTTTAAGATTCTTGGACAGAACGACTGGAGCAGTATTATGGAATAATTCTAAACAAAACACTTTCGGCCTATTCGTTTTTCAAAAAGAAAATCCAAATTTAATAAAATCAGGATGAAAAATTTATAAATTTAGAATGATCTAAAAGTTTCATGAAAAAAATACTAATTAATTAAAGGACATTTTTGAACTGGGCTTGTCCTTACTATGAATTGGACCATATTTGGCCGAAACGTTAACGTTGTTTAAGGTAATCAGTGTACAATATTTCATAATGGTAGAACCTTTTTTTCTTCTATTGACATTTTTAATTTTCAGGATATATGGAAGGGACCCGAATCCTTGCTCAGAAATTTTCCATATTTGTAATTTGACTATTTTTCATCAAGTCAAACAAGTGTGCTAAATTGCATAACTCTACGACAACTTCTTCTATTTTTGGCCGCTCGTTATATGAAAACACGACACTGTGCGTCGTACTTAATTCGCCCCTGCGCTGCACTCGTACCGATTTTGCGGATATTTGAAGGAAAATATGTTCATGAATAAGCCATATTTAGGGCTTACTCCTAATAAAAAATAAAACTTGAGAATAAATCCCTGCAATAGTTCCGAAAATATTCAAAAAATTAATGGAACATGTGATATTTCAAATTCAAAACACACAAATAATATTCTATATTTCAAATAAACAATTGATAAAAAATATGGGTAAAAATGGGTATAAAGTTTTCTTATGGTTAATATTAAGTAGGGTTTCTTCTCCCGAAAATTTCAGGAATTTCTTACTAAATTTACGCTTTTTTGTAATATAATTGCAATGCCTGCAGTTCATCGATGCTTCAAGAAGTTAATGAAAAAGAAAAATATTTTTCGACAAAGTCAAATCAGAACGCATCTTGTCTTGCCTTGGAACATTTCTGAAGGGGTCCATAACGCAAAAAACTGTGCGATCCTCTGGTTTACATCAGGATTACCGTTGAAAATTTTCGAAAAGGGTCACAAAAAGGGGATTTTTCAGATGAAGGGGTCAAATAGAGGTTTCTCAATTAAAAAAGGGTCAAGTTTTTTATCAGCAGTATTTCTCATATTAAAGAAAATTATAAGACCAAGTTTTTTATAAGCCAACAAAAAATATTAATTACAGTTAGGAAGTGCTCCAAAAAGTTTTTTTGTAGGATAACCTTTACTGGTTTTAACATAACCTAAAAAGTTATGCGGTGGTTTTCAAAATGTAAATTCGTGGAAACTTGCAGAATTTCGGCGAATTTCGGCGGATTGAATGCAACCAAAAATGTATATATAATAAGTGTTATGAATTAATTTCGATCTACATCAAATATCCATTTCTAGCCGTTTTCGAAAAATACCATATTTTTCAGGTAATTCCGTTTTCAAAAAACGGGAGTTGTTGAAAATTTGGCTCAACGAAGACAAGAAAAACAGAATAAGCTTGTGGTGAACAAAATTGGTTTAGATGAAAAAGTGCCCATTTTCTGTAAAAACGTATCAGCAATGTGGGAGAATTATGGCAAAAGTACACCCAAAGAAAAAATATGTTTAAAAATGGTCACCTCCAACAAAACTATTTTAAAAGAAAAATTTTAAACATATTATGTTTAATTTAACCATATTATTGTCACCGACTACAATATTATGGTTAAATGGGTCCCCCATCAAGAAGGCGCAACCATATTATGGTTGCCTCCAAACATGTTTTGGTTAATAATAACTAAAACTTGTTTAACACTTATAATAGCATGGTTGGTTTTCAACCATAGCATGTTGCTCTTGGAATAGAGGAAAATACTATTGTTTATTTAAAAACAAATTATTGTCATATTTAACCAAAACATGTTTAAAGACAACCATAATATGGTTGTGGCTTCTTGATGGACAATAATATGGTTAAATTAAACATAATATGTTTAAAAATTTTCTTCAAAAATAGTTTTGTTGGAGGTGAACATTTTTAAACATATTTTTTTTCTGCGTGTACTTGGAAGAACAGAAAGGCTGAAAGATTTCTTGGCTCAACGCTGAAAAAAGCTTCAAAAAATAAAAATAAATCTGGCAGAGTTATTTCTCTGCACTTAGACGTCCTCAAACTCTATTTCACAAAAAGTTTGAATAAGGAAAGAACAGCAGATCTTTTAAGCGTAATAAATAATTTAACTGAGTTATTGGTTCGTGTGGCAGTAAAGTCATCTCACAAACAAGGAAACTCAGACTTAGCGGCTCGTCTTTAAAGATCTTTAGCAAGCCCTATAAGGACTTCAAAAATAAAATAAAAATGTTCAGTGAATTACATTAAAAACCCATTGCATTTTCTGCGGGGGAAGCAGTAGCTTTTTTGCTCGAAAATAATTTCATCAAAAAACACTACAATGCAATACGTCGAGAAAGCAAAATAAGAAACTGCGACATTTTTCCCCATTACAACGAAGTTGCCGCTGCAAAATTAATTTGCCGTCCTGATGATATAAGAGCAAGCGGCATAACAGCAAGAGTACCTTTGGAATTGCTTACAATATCCAAGTTTAAAAAAATACTACATATTAACAAAAACAATAAATATGTTCTCATAGGTGACGCATATAATTCAGTTTATTTTTATTAATTTTGTTTCCCTTTTCTTTTTGTTTACATTTCCCTTCAAATTATGCAATAATTTAGCTGTTATTAATTTTGCACAGAAAAAGTAGTGCAGTGGTAACGCTGGTTTACAAATAGTCTTCTGTTTCTTTTTTTTTTTTTTGCTTATCTCATCAAAATACAAAGTTCTTAAGCAAAAGAAAAAAAGAGAAGTGCAAAAAAAACTTTGTACACAAATTGGAGCCAAATATAAGCGGAAACGCCTGTTTGAAGGAACCAAATAATTTCAAGTTTCGACACATGTTTTCGCACATTCAGGAACTAACACATGTAATGAAACAAGTGCATGAACTTAAACTTCCAATGTATGTTTATGTGTTTACAACCCAGCAGGGATGATAAATTACATTTTTATAATTGTACTTAAATTGTAATAAAACCAAAAAACAAAAATAATTTTTTCTACACACACAATATTCTGTACGGAAAATTAACTGAAATTGTAATATAAAATAAATGAACAAGGCGAATTTAGTATAGGTGGCGGCGAGACTTCAACAAGTCAACAACACAAAAAACAACAGGGTTTTTTTTTATTGTTGCTTAAGTTGGACGGTATGTCAAAAAACGTAAGCAAGGCGAATTAAATTGTAAACAACTTGTGACATTTTTCTACATAAATATGAAAAAGTTGTCTACAGCACATGATAAAAAATTTATTTCCTAATTTTTTTATTATTAAAGTTAAAAATTATTCAGCCCAATTATGAAAAACAATTCCCCGGGAATTTATTTCCTTTTCCCTGTCCCCTATTATAAATACAATCTCCCGGGGAAAGTTCTCTCTTTTCCCTTAAGGCCATGTCAGATAAAACTTTTGCTTCGCGTTGCGTTACCAATTCGCTTTGACATCTAAGATAAAATATACGTACTTATACGAAACATGTCACATAAAGTACTTTCAAAGCGGAGCGAAGCAAAAAGTTAGCCAACTCTCATCTTTTTGCGCGTCTTGACCATTGGCTAGTATAATTTTCTATTTTAATTTTTTTTGCCAAATTCAATTCCAAAAAACCGTCCAATTATATTTTTAACTTTTTTTTTTGTAACAAATAATTAAATGTACAAATTACCAACCGCTTTTATAAGTAAACAAACAATGCGGGAGTGTTGTCAAAGTTTTCATTGTGGCATACACCTTTTGCTTTGCGTTTTTCTGCCGAAGGTAGAAACGTCACGCAAAGCGACAAAGTTGTATCTGACACGGCCTTTATTCTAAACAGACTTCGAAAATGGGAAACTTTTCCCCGGGAAAAAGTAGGTATTACGAACGACAATTAAAGGGAGAATGTGATGACAAATTTTTAAAATAATTCCGCCAAAAAATTGCAAGGGAGTGGTGCTAAAAAATTTATGTTCTTTAGCTTTTTTTTTATAAATTAATTCATATCACTGCATTCTTTATTTCAGGTTAAAAATAATAAATAAACAACAGTTTCAGATCCTTTTGAACGAAATGGAAACCCCCCAGATAAAGTGTGATAAAAAGGACTGTGAAATATAGCTATTACTAAGTTTTGTTTTTCAAATTTTAAGTGAAATGTTATTGGTGTACCTGAATATGAACACTTTTTGCTTTTAAAATTTTACACTTTTATTTTGTTTAGTTTTTCCTATTATTTTTTAAGAATATTTTAAGTTTTCTTTTTAATAAATTAATTTTTTCCTTTTTTTTTATAAAACATACAAACCGTAACTAAAATATATAACTGAAGTTCCTAAATATGAATTATTTTTGTTTTAAAGTTAAAATATTATTTTTATTTTATTTGTTTGTTAATAATACAGTATACAAAAGCGTATACGTGGCGTGTTTTTTCTACGTAAAATAAAATTGTTACAAATTATTTCCAATGGTATTTCTAATGGTTTGGGCTGCAGATAAATACTGTTGGAAGGCTAAGAACCCAACATTACTCTCTTGTGTAGTAAAAGTATCAAAACAGTCTATATCAGATACAATAGTATTGCATTTAAAATAAATGCAGATGTTGTGCAACGCACAACAAACATTCGTAATTTTTGGTGCTTTTGTTGGAGCGTAGTGCAGGTCTCTAGCGGCAACAATGCTCCTCCATCCAATTAAAAAATATTTATAATAACATCTTTATATACTAACAACGTTTGCGGCAACACAAGTGGGTTTGCATTATCACGCAACTATCTCCTAGCAACCCTTTGCTGGTTTTTTAAATGTTGTTGATTTTCTGCTCCTTCAGCTACCATCCGAAATGCTGCACTAAACATTATATTTTTTATTCAAAATTATTTTATTTTTCACTTATTCGCTTGTTTTTTTACAAAAATATTTATTTTATTACGGCCTAAAGGCTCAGTTAGGCGAACGTTGCTGTACCGTATCTGTACTGTATCAATCAGCTGTTCGCTTTTTGGTATATGAAAAGCAATGTAAAAGCTTACCGAAATGTAATGTACCGTAGTTGTAACGTTTCATTCTGTGTAAAATAGAATTTCATGCCGTCGTTACGTGACAGTTGTAAAGCAGTGATGGCCTGCTTGTATATTAAATTGTATGCGGGTATTTTCGCTCTTTTTTTTTGGTACTTTTTTCCAGTATATCTATGAACTTTCGACAAAACTACTTACAATACAAAATATTTCCATATGTATATAAATATACATATGCTTAGATGTACAAAACAAAAAAATGCATATGCACATACAATATAAATGAGAAATATATAAAAGCATTTAAATGGTTACAAAACATTGTTTTGTCTATGCACATTTACAAAATAATACATGTAAATGTGTATGTGAATGCTAAAATAAATATTTGTTTATTGCAAATCTATAATATAAATATCAGATATTAAATTAATAATTTTTTTTTTACATACACTAAATACTGTTTTAATACCATTTTAATCACTTGGTACTTTTTCTGCACAGCGGTCACCATTTAAACCTTTTGATTTCCCATCACTGTGTCTGTTGTTTTGTGTATACTATTGCTTTTTTGTTTATGTATGTGAAAACATATGACACGTTTTTAGATGTTCTATAAGTGCACCAACGTGCTAGTGGTACGGTACAGTACGTTACGGGTACAGCGACGTTCGCCTAACTCAGCCTTTAAGTTATAAAAAATAAAGCATGTCAATAAAGGGTTTATGAAACGGATTTTGTATGAAAATCCGTTGTATGAAAATCCGTTTCATAAACCCTTTATTGACATGATTTATGAATTTTCGAAATTCCCTTTCCCATAATACTATTCTCCCCGTCTGTTTAGAAGAGGGGAGTTTTATTCCCGGGAAAAACTAATTCCCAGGGAACACAGTTCCCCGGGAATATTTATAATTGGGCTGATTGCTTATTTTGTTCGAAAAAAAAAAGTTCAAGGTCTGTAAAAGAAAAGTGAAAAATGTTGAGCAGTAATAAAAACATTCATCACATTGTGTTAATTAAAAATTGCAAGCTTATTTAAAACTTATTTAATTAATACCTATGGACAAACCCTTTTGTGGTGTATTTATAATACATTTTTAAAATACAATTTTCTCCAACACCCGCTGTCAATATGGGATAAAACATGAATCCGATAGAGCAAACAATTCCTACACTAAATATGCAGCCATAAGAGAGGTTGATTTTTTTCACTTTAGGTAAGCTTCTTATTACATGAAGCCAATGGTTTTATTATAATTTGGATATATTTCAGGTGGGACCACCGTTTGAATAAGGTACTTGGTTCAACAGGGCCACATCAAGGCAATACGTATTAAAGAGGAATTTGGTCGCATGCATGAAGAGCAAAAAACCCACAGGGCTGCTATTAAGTCCCAATTTACATTATACGATTTTTGTCGTTGCGATTATTGTCGTTTCTTCTTTGAAGTCGGTCTTATATTTACATTGTACGATTTTTGTCGTTACAACTTCTTGTGTATACATATAATTTGACACTACGAATGAAAGAACAAAACGAATCGTAGAGTACACTCGCTTGTGTACCAATTTTAATTCCTCTCTCCCCTCTCGCCATTAAGGTAAGAATCGCAACGACAAAAATCGTATAATGTAAATTGGGACTAAGGCAGAAAAAGAACAACAACAGCAGAATAATATATATGTACACATAAAATTGTCGCCTTGCATTTTATAATAATAAATTTTTCACTATGACGGTTTTTTTTAAAGTGAGTTTTCAAAAACTTTCGTTTACTATGTAAACATAAACAACTTTTGACATTTCTGTACCCGATTATGCAAGAAAAAAGTAGCACGGCTGTGTTTTCAACGCCACCTGAAAATAAATTCGCCTTGTAAATGAATATTCAGTTAAAAACCGGTCTACTTATTTTTCATTTATTTTTAACGAAAAGTTCATTTAATTTTTACTGTCAAAAATTCCACTGCGAATTCCGTAAAAACAAATGAATTTTCAGTTATTTGATATAATTCAATTATCAAACCAATAACCGACGAATTCCGTAAAAACAATTGAATTTTCAGTTATTTTAAGTAATTCAGTAATTTTATATAACACAGGTTTAACTCGAATTTCTAAATAATACCAGACACCTGTCCGCTTGTTTTCCTGATGAGAGAGAGAATATTTATTTTTATTCACTTAAGCTGAAGGTTCACACCATGCGTTTATGCGTCTTTCCTTTTTATGCATCTGACAAAAAAGTAGAATCCGCTTAATTGTATGTGACAAGTAACACAGCAAAACGCATATAATAGCTATTTTTTACTGAACTTTACTGCATTTTACTAAATTGCGTTCGCGTACACAAAATACAGTAAATGAGAACACAAATTGAGAGCGTAAAGTGACAGTTCTTGACTGAGTACTTACAAATTTTTACTGCAGAAATTTTTGCAGTAAAATTTAGTAAAACAAAAAAACATATGTTACAAAAGGTAAACAAACAAAAGTAGCAAACAAAAAGCATACAAATTGTGAAAAAATTGTTTAAAAAAAGAAAAGTTGAAATAAAACTAAAATAAAAACAAAAAATGAATAAATATTAATTAATTAAACTTGCTTGTGAAGAATTTATATGGCTAAATACCAACTTTTGAAACTTTGTTTTTTTATGTTAATTTTTGGAGTTGTAAAAGTGTCAAGTACTCGGGTACTTAGAACAGCCCTTGTTTTTAAAGTTATCAATAGTAAAAAAAGTATACGTGTACTATTGATCAAATTTAGCCGGACACAAATGAGCAAATTCAAATAAAATAAAAAAAAAATAAATATGAAAGATTACATAAAATAATTTGTTTGTATTTTCCAAAATATTCGTGTTTTAAAAAGTATTTAATCGAGTACCGATAAGAAAACGAGTTAAGTAGTCAAAAGTGTATACATTTTTCAACACTACACTTATTTGCCATCAGCTGTTGCCTTTATTTTACGAATTTTTACAAATTTTGCGTTCACGTACTTTTTTGGACAACAGTTTTTTGTGAGAGCAAATTTTTAAGTTTACTCATTTACTGCATTTTACTGTAAAAGTACTCAAACGCACCTAATGTATACACGTTTCAACGCGATTGTAGATTGCGAATTTCCAAAAATATTTATGAAGACATCCCGACATGTTTTCCCAGGCAGATGTAGAAGATTTCTAATTCATACATATGTTTATCTTGATAAAATATTTTTGTTTTTAATATTTTATAAATGTATGTGTTTTTTAATTTGAAGTCTTATGTGTAGTTTATAGAACACGAGCGCCTTACTCGTCCGTTCAAATAACATTTAAAACAAAAACAAATTTCGAAATTTTGTTTTTGTTTTTAATGAAAGTTGAACGGACGAGTAAAGGTACGGTCAGATATGGCAAACATTTGCCGAAAAACGTCAAATATTTGTTTGCCGTAATGTGACCACAAAATATTTATTTGCGACAAACAGGAAAACAGCTGATTTTGGGCTAATAAATTTGTTTGGTGTCAAACAAAAATGCTTTTAATGTGACCACTCAAAAACAAATATTTGCCTGTATTTTAAGCAAACAAATATTTGTTCTTACAATTATTTTGTAAGAGCAAACAGTAGCAAATAACTGCTGTTGGGAACAACTTAAAAAAAAAAAATACCACTAAAATCAAATAAAAAAACACAAAGTATTGTAATAATATTTTTGTAAAATTTAACATTTATCTAATTTATTTATTAAAAAAAACATGATTTTGGAATTACATTAAATTCGTTTTTGATTTTCAGTATTTTTTGTTGTTGTAGCCAAATCGTCGTGCGGTTACTGCCTTGGATCAAAGATAAAAAAGTTATCTAATCTATATATATAAAATTGTAACGTTATTGATTCACTCACTGATTCATCATCGCACAGCCTAAACGACTGAAGGTAAAATGAAATTTGGACCAGGGCTAGCTCTCCCCAAATCGATCACAAAGACGGGATTTTTGGAATTCGAATGTTTAGGGTAAACGGGTAAATTCGGTAACCTTATATCTCTAAAACTAAAATTTCATACTTATCGTTGTTCTTTAGAAAAATAAGCGGACAGGTGTCTGGTACTTTTTGGAAATTCAGCCCTTTAACGGAGTAAACGGGTAAAACCTGTATTTTGGTACTTTTTTGTCACCCCACCTATCTTTTAAACCCATAATAAGAGAAATAAGGGTTATATCACATTTGAAACTTATCTAAAAAATCCAAATACAAATTTCGCACTTTTTCGAAATTCGGACGTTTAAGGGGTAAAAAGCGTAACTATTTTTGGTACTTTTTTACAAAACATTGTTTTTATTTATTGACATAGACGTATTAAATTATGGGCTCCCACTACAATATTTAAATTTTTTTATGCTTCAATGGGGAGAAAAAAGTACAAAAAAGGGGAAATAGGGAGTAAACGGGTAAAATCTGTATTTTGGACTTTTTGTCACCCCATCTATCTTTTCAACCTATAAACATAGAAATAAGGGTTATATCACATTTGAAACTTAACTAAAAAATCCAAATACGAATTTGGTACTTATTCGAAATTCGGACATTTAAGGGGTAAAAACCGTAACTATTTTTGGTACTTTTTTACAAAACATTTTTTTTTAGTCAAAAATTTAGTACTTATTGTTGTTCAATAAAAAAAAAATAAGCGGACAGGTGCTTGGTACTTTTTTGAAATTCGGCCTTTTTGGGGAGTAAACGGGTAAAACTTGAATTTTTAAACTTTTTTGCTATGCCATCTATCTTTTAAACCAATAAACATTAAAATAAAAACTATATCACATTCATAACGTATCTAAAAAATACAAATAAAAATTTGGTACATTTTCGAAATTCGAACGTTTAAGAGGTGAAAATCGTACCTATTAAAAAGTAGCTGGTTAAAACCTAGAAACATAAACTTTGGCGTAATATGTCCACGAAAGAAAAGGAGATGCTAACGAAGTAGCGGGTTAAATGCTAGATATTGAATAAAACCATTTTTTGAGTAATTACCATTTTAAGATTTCAAAAATGGATTACGAAATATAAAAAGAACACTGAAATCATATATGTATAATCGATTTTAAACTCAACCTTTCAAAAATGTTTAAGCAATTTTACACGATATTTATTTTGCGTGTGGGTTTGTCAGATGTTAAGTCCATATGTAATTTCACATGTCTGTCAAAATTGACAATTACAGAAGGTTAATCATTTTTACTTTAACACGTTCCTTTTTGGTTTCACCTGACATAACCTAAAAACATTCACATTAGCAAACTATTTACTGATTTATATTTATATTCTCTTTTTATTGTATTTTAGTTATTTAAAAATGTGTTTTTTTTAAGAATATATGTAAATAAATAGGTTTGTCAGATCAAAATAGAACACGCTCTAATTGAAAGAAATGCCTCTATATTTTCCATCACAATTTGTATAATAGTGTTTTGGCAAATAAATTTATATATTTTGACAGTTTGGTCAAATATTTTGCTTCGGCAAATATTTTTTTAAGTGTGACCACATGGAAAACATGTTTGCTAATATGTGTGTTTGCCGCTATTTGACATCTGTTCGAGCAAACAAATATGAGCAAATAAATGTGCGCAGTGTGACCACAAAATGAAACCTACATTGTTTTGAAAAAAAATTTGCCAAATAAAGGCAAACATATTTGGGGCTAATATTTGCCATATGTGACCGTACCTTAAGGCGCTCGTGTTCTATAAACACCACATTAATAAGCAAATAAAAATGTACCTTAATGTTCTTCTTGTTCTTTTATATTAAAAAGCTTTCGTTACAAATGTTGTTTACTTTCATTAAAATTTTCGAGTTCATAAATGAATCTGTAATGGGTCAATCTAATCTTAAAATGCAAAATAAAGGGTCCGCCATCTAACGTTTTTTTTTCAACTAGTGCTTATTTCGTGAATGGTAACACTTAGGTTAGGTTAGGTTAGAAAGGCTGGTGTGAAGCAAACTTCACACCCTTACCCAGAGACCAATATGGTCCATTGTGACGCCTTAATTAGTGAAAGAAAGAAGGGAAAGAAATAAAGTGTGACAGAGTAGAAGTAAATGGTGAAAGCACAGAAAAGGAAGATAGTGGAAGATAAGAAATCGGACAGAACAAGAAAAGAAACAACACTACCTAACAGGAAAACTGCCCTACATGTTTCCAGTCCCCAGCCGCGCAGCCAGGTCATTCCCATTACGAATCCCGTCAGATTCTCGAGCCCGCTTAGCTCATGTTTTATTCTTCCGCTGATCGAATATGGTTGTGTATACGCTTGAACAACGCTGGGAAATATTGCGACATTACTTGGAAAATCATGGTAATGTTGCAGAATGTGTGCGAAAATTGCGTACGGATTTTGGAAGAAGAGAAGCACCGTCAGCTCCGTATGTTCGTTATCTTCTAAAAAAAGTGAAAGAAACTGGCTTCCTCATCGATAAACCAAAGCGTGAAAAGCCAAAAGCAGTGCGTACACCCGAGAATATTGCTGCTGTGGCAGAAAGTGTGCGTGAAACTCCATAAACATCAATTCACCGTCGTTCTCAACAATTGAACATTTCGGAGACATCATTGAGAGGTCTTTTGCATAAAGACCTTGGTATGACGCCATACAAAGTCCAATTGGTTCAGGAGTTGAAGCCAACTGATCATCCAATGCGTTTTCGCTTCTCTGTGGGCCTGCGATCGACTTACAGAAGATGCCGATTTTGCCAAAAAAATCTTTTTTTCAGATGAAGCTCATTTTGATCTTGGCGGGTATATAGACAAACAAAATTGTCGCATTTGGGGCACAGAAAACCCGCACACATACATTGAAAAGCCGATACACCCAAAACAAGTCACTGTTTGATTTTGGTCCAGAGGCATAATTGGGCCATTTTTTCTTCGAAAATGAGCAAGGAGTGGCCGTTATAGTCAATGGCGATCATTATCGGGCCATGTTGAACGAATTTTTGTTCACAAAAATTGAAGAGGAGGATATTGGCAACATTTGGTTTTAACAGGACGGCGCTACGTGCCACACAGCCGAAGCTACACTCGTTTGGTCACCTGATGTCGTTTGGCCACCTCTGAGCTGCGATTTGACACCGTTGGACTATTATTTGTGGGGTGCCGTCAAAGATAAGTGTTACGCCGACAAGCCAGAGACAATTGACGCTTTAAAGGACAATATTTGTGAAGCCATTGGTGAACTACAGCTGCACACAATCGATAATATGCTTAAAAATTGGACCGATCGTGTAGGCTACTGCATGGCCAGCCATTTGAATGAAATTATTTTCCATTATTAACCGGAAGGATTGTACTTTCAAATAAAAAAAGAAATTTGAGAAAATATTCAGTAGTTTTTTTTATAGCATTTTCAAAAAAAAAATGTAATTTTGCGGACCCTTTATATATTTAAACGTTATAGATTATCTGAACATTCGTGTGTTTCTAAAATTGCATACACCAAAGATATAATTTTGCTAAGAAAACCACAAAAATTCAAAATTAATTTTCGAAAAGGGCTCATCTCCGGAAACCGTAATGACAATTTTCTCCTTCAAATATTACTTTAAACAATATTTTGCTTTTACTATTACAGCATTTACTGGGGCTTAGAATTTTTCTTCAAAAAGTCAAATGGTTTAAGAGATATTCAGTGTTTTGTGTCTCCTAAACAGTTTGTATTTTTGTACCCCAGCCCTTTTCGAAATAAATGATTCATTTATTTGGTTATTTCAAATGAAGATCACTAAACAGCTTCTTTGTTTGTATAAACAAATATTATTTATTTTCTTTTTGTACATATATGAGACGAAACAAATAATTCAAAACACAAAAAATTTTCCATAATTCTGTAAGATTGTTAAATCCATTTATAAAATTTCTCCATTTCTCCATTTTTCATTGTTTTCAATGTTCGTTATTTTTCCTATTTTGTTTTTTTGTGCACAATTTTGAAATTTTGATGTAATTTTTTGTTTTAATAAATTAAAAAAAAATGGTACAGTGAAGGTCGAAAAAGTACATTTTTTGGAAGTTGGTACACAATTTAAAACCCCATTTAACATCCCTGAGGTAGAGTATGTAGTACACGATAGGGATGCTAATCCCGAATCCCGGGATTTGAATTTTTTAATCACAGGATTTTCAGGATTTAGTCAGTCCCGAAGTCGTTAACCTAATTTTTTTATTAAACTTTTTTTATAAAAAGAAATTCATCATGAGATTATGCCTTGAGAGGACAGGGAGCACAATATTTAATAATTATTTGTTTAACTCCATTTATGTATACTGTCATTAAAAACGAAAGAAAAAAGTTAAACTTTGTTATTCGTTTTAAGCGTATCCAACAATTATAAAGAAATTTTAATAAGAGAAGTGCTGAAAATAATTAAAGAAGGAAATTAATTAAAGAAATTAAAGCTTCAAAAATGCAAATGGTTTAAGAGATATTCAGTGTTTTGTGTCTCCTAAACAGTTTGTATTTTTGTTCCTGAGCCCTTTCCGCAATAAATGATTCGTTTATATAGTTATTTCAAATGAAGATCACTAAGCGCCTTCTTTGTTTGTATGAACAAATATTATTTCTTTATGAGACGGAACAAATAATTCAAAACACAAAAAATATGTTATAGTACTACAAAAAATTAAAAATTTTCTTACATCGGTTAATCGACTGAAATTAACCGGTTTAATCTATAATCGAAAAAAGCCACTTTTATATAAGCCGATCAGTTAATCGGTTGATGAATACCCTAGTATTTACTATCAAGGGTTAAAGCCGTTATTCACATATTAGAGTATAACCTCCATATTCATAAAAAATATTTGTGATTAATAAAAGGTTTATTAAACAAATTCCTATAGAAAATTCATTTAATAAACCTGCTATAAACCTAAAATATTTTTTATGAATATGGGGGTAAGTATATAATGTATATTTTGAATATACTCTGGTTTTCACTGGCTCTTATCATATGAAAGTATTGACAGATGCAAGTAAATATCGATGATTTTTGTTCGATACCGAGTAGTTATCGACACTTTACTACCAATACAGTATCGAGTACAAGTATCGATGCCCAAGTGGTATCGTTTCATCTCTATGATCAATAAAAGAAATTGCCATGATATTTGCGATCTTTGTACAAATCTTTGAAAAATACGAAGAAAACTAGTTTAATCTTCAATGTTCTAATCTATTAACGGCCTTTGCTGAACGTATGTGGCTTGCAAATCTTAAGCTTCGTTGTAAAATCCTTTCAACGTTATTTATTTTTGAATGGTAATATTGATTGTTTTTAACGTCCTTTGTAGGAATTTTCGTTACCATATTTTTATAGCTAATATTCCATTAAGTAAAGCTCTAACTCCATTTTAAAAATTATCTTAAAATGTTATTGTGGAATTTAGTCCTTCGGAAAATAACTTTAACCGCCCGTTCGCCGATATCGAACGTAAACGTTCGCATAGAAAATAACATTTAAAACAAAAACTATTTTTGAAATTTTGTTTTTGTTTTAAATGTTATTTACTATGCGAACGTTAACGTTCGACATCGGCGAACGCGCAGTAAGTTAATACTTTTTTTATAATATGAGAAAAAGTCATTTATGTTCTTATTATGTTCAATAGTCTGTAAGCAACTACATATGGTCTAAAACTTAAAGAAATAATTGAAAATAAATAGAAATCACACTAACAAATTTCCTGAAGATTTTTTTTAATTATGAACTTACATAAATACGTTTTCCCATGCCTTTAACATAAGGTGGGCAATAAGAAATATTGCTCGGTTATTCTGCCGACATTATTGCCAAATTGCTGAGATATATATCTTTGGTGTAGACCTCGGGTTAAGTTGTGAAATTTAGTGACGGTTTTAAAAAATGTTGGCGAAATTAAGTTTAGTAGATTTAAGATATGGATATGACATTTAAGTGACCATTTTAGAAAATGAATTTGCAGATCACGAAACATCGATTTCGGTTAACATGGTTCCTTCTGAAAGCCAGGAAGGGGTAGCATTGTTAAGAATGCATTTGCTACTTTCGAAGACGCAAAAGGTGTACACGTTTTAAATACTAATGACAAAACAAACTCTGAGACAACAACGATTGAGTCAATTTATTTCCAATCATTGAGTCACCCATTGGCAGATGAAGACGAAACCAAGAAATTAATTAAACGGTTGGAAGGTTGTCCAATATTTTCCCTTAGTCTACATTCACACGTTTCATCTTTTGATGCTCAACTCTTGTGTTTTAAGGAGAGGGAAGCAAGAAGAAAAGGGGTTGGTACGGAGATGCCTGTACTCGGGCAGTACGCTTTGTGTTCTCATCCGTAGGTATATGCACAACAATGGCTGCATGTAAATTTTTTTATTTCTTTTTCTCTTTGGTTCGCTTTGAATTAAAGTGTTGTTGTTTTGAAGCAAAAAAAAGTTGAAACAGGTTGCTGCGTATGAACATAATGGCATCTTCAAAAAGGAATTGAAAAGAAGTTGATCATCAAAAGATGAAACGTGTAAATTGAGACTTACTTAAAAGTAAAATATTCACTCAATTTGATCGAATAACTAATAAAATATCTAACAACTAAATAACATGTTATGTTATGCATATATTGTATTACACGCACTTCTGGACATATTTTAGTCCCTTTTTAGATGATGGTGTATGTGAGCAAATTATTTAATATACGTAATAATCTTCGTACTAAAATAGCGCTTTTTCATATTGAGTTTAACGTGCATTGTAAAAAAAATCATCAGCATTTATAAATGTGTACTGTCAGATTATGGGTTACCTGTTTTTCGCCGAACTTCAATTTCTTTATTGCCATTGTTCTATCCGTCTTAAAAACCTTAGTGTCACGGATTGTTGGCGCAAAACAGTATTTTGTTAAAAAACAAATTACCCAAACCTATAGAGTAGAGCTTTAAAATGAAGGAAAAAAACTATCAGCCATGTTCGGTAAATCGAATCGAAAAAGTCTAAAATAAAATAAATAATTATTTAAATAATTTATAAAAATGTATGTTGAATTCCCATATCAAGTTTAGTAGGCGGGATTTAATGGAAAATTATACACTGAAAAAAAATTAATGGACCCCGACTGCTGCTAAACCTTATGCATATATTAAACTTTGGCTTTGTAGACGTGGTATAAATGAATTGTTATTTTATTGTTTATTGCTTAACTGTATTGCATCGTTTTTTTCGGTATATTAATATAATAAAAGTATCGAATCAAATAGACATGTATGTTTTTCCCATTGGATAAAATTATTTGTATTATTCGAGTTATTCGAACATATTAAAATCCTTATTCGATTAATTGAGCAAAATTAAAAAATCGATTAATTCCTTACTCGAGCAAAATCAAAAGTCAAATAATTGGATACTCTACTTAAAAGGTTAATTGGCTTTTTGACTATAGGAAAGAATCAAGTGTTAACTAGTGTAGACGCCAAAATTACATTTGATAGCCTGTAATATTTAGACAGAGAGGATTTAACGAAGGCTATTTGCAAGCTCTTTGCATGGAGAAAGAAAAATGTGGGTATTTTCCTTCAATCTACTTAATCAATTTTGAAGATAAATATGTAATTGCTTTTTTGTGTTTAATTAATTATTTTTTTAGTTTGAAATCAAAGATGATGCAGAATCACTCAAGCCTGAAATAAGAAGATGGATGAAAGACAGCAGTCTTAATAGTATCTTGAGTGTCAAGGCCTGTAGCCGAAGTCGTTTTAAAAACGATGGTTTTTCATCACATATCTGTAAGACCTTTTGAAATCGATGGTGGTCTAAAAGTTGGTTATAGCTTCGATACACTTTGACATCATCAGCCTACATTAAAATATTTTTTTGTGCATAAATTTTTGGTTTTGATTTTGCACAAATATTTGATTTCTGTTTAATTTTTTTATTTAGCAATCTATACAATTTTCATAAAAACACTCACGACTTTTCCCTCTTAAAAATCATTTAAAATTTTATAACCTTTTAGCCTTAAAACATTATCCAAATATTCTTATGGCATAAAAAAATTAATGCAATCTGTTTTAAACAACTTTTATCTTTACCCTAAAAAAATTCAAATAAATGGCTGATTTCTAAGACAAGATGTTATTATAACTTGGCCAATAAAAATTTACAATTTGTAATAAAAGATACAAAAGCGCACATACCACAAATGCCTTAATATTCGCATATAAATTTCTATCATAATTTCAATATGAGTTTTTAAATACCCCTGGGTCCTTTTTTAAATAATGAACTTACTCGCATTTACATACTTTTTTTTTTTTTTGTTAAACCACTAAATGCTGTTTTTTATAATAGACAATTCCTTTATATCGTTTTTTCCTCTCGTTTCTAAAGTCTATTGGAGAATAAATGGAAAATATCTTAACACATGCTTGGAAATTGGCCAAAATGTCAATTCAATTGAGAATAGAGTAAAGCATTATGGAGCAAAATAAAAAAAATGAAGACTAAAGAGATGAAGCAGAGACGAAGAAGTTTGAAAAATATAAAGAAACTCATCAATGTCCATTTCTATTTAGATGTTCTACACGTCCAAGTGTATATAACAAAAATAAAATGTGTTGTATATTTTAGGGAGGGTTTATTGTTGATTTTTGTTTTAAAGGGCTTTTCTATCGTGTTATATTGAGGTGGGCTGAAATTGAGAGGGTGTTACAAAATGTTCTGTTTGGAGGTGTTAATAATAATTTATAATAAGAAATATTCATGATCGAATAAAGCACCGAACCCCCGAGGGTATGTAATAGTATTCCAATGAAGACCGTGAAAGAAAATAAAACCAATATTCCGGTGAAAATTTTAAACAGTCTACGCCCACTTTTACCAAATTTAGTTAAAACACACAATAACTATAACTGTCAAAAAACATTCTTATCTGGTAGTTGTGGTAATAGTTAATACTAACTGAACTTGGTTTTTAAAGTCATATTAATCAAATAGGAGAAACAATTTGTAGAAATTTTCTGATATTGAAATATTCTTAAATTTTTAGCGGCTGTACATACACTTTTATGTATTTGGAATATTTGTTTTTTTTTTTTTTGAGTCAAGTTTGCTAGTTTTTTTTAATGGAAAATGGTTTGTTCATTCAAAAATTTTTCATTAATGTGAAAATTTTCATTAAGTGAAGTCAAGGGAAGTTCTAACGGAACTTTAATTTTAATTTACGAGCGAATTAACATTGGAAGCTTGCTTATAAGGATATCTTAAGAAACAGGGAATCATGACTGAGTTTTTTGTTTATTGTACGTAATGGAAGATAATCAGTTGGTAAGATAGATTGAGTTTTTGTTATTTTTATTTGGCTTATTTAGATTTTTATATTCGCACTAGGTTCAAGACGGGGTAATATCCTATTAGTAGTTTCCTATATGGTTTGAGAAGGGAATAATCTGTAGATGTTGTATGCCGGTTGGAATATCGTGTAAATTATAAAAGCCAACTGACCTAAAATAAACAATATAAGAGTAAGCTTTGCTGCCGAATAAGATCATCAGGAATTGGATTCGATTGATAAGAAGGATCTTGGAACAATAATTGGGGAGACCTATTTGGGGAAAAATCACACGAACTTTGGTTTTTTTTTATAAAAATGGGGTGACAAAATCGTACTTCTGGACCTTAAATTTTAATATGACTACTAATTTCAGTATTATTTTAAAATTATTAATTTTTGTTTTCTTTTGTTTTGTGTTTAAATAAAAGAAAAAAAAATTTTATTGCAAAATAAACGAGTTAAAAAAAGATAAACGATATGTGACTAGGGCTTTATAACTTCATTGGATTTTATATTTGAATTACTTTAGTTAAACTATTTCTCAACGCTGAGATATTTGTTTATTTTTTTTAAATGAATTTTAACTTTGTATAATGTTTTTAAACGTGGAATATTGAATTTTATTATTTTAGTTACGAAAAGTAAAGTGGATAGTGGGTGATATATTCTGGTTTTAAATTTGGGCTGACAATCATTTTGTTTCTGTCAGCATGGCATGATCATTGTATTTTGTCATGGTTTAGTTAGCTACTTTAATTTGATTCAGAAACTGCGTATTAATTTCATTGTGAAACATTTCACCCATACCCATCCGACGAGCACAATCGAAGTTAAAAGGTAGCATAGTTCCCAGATCCTAATTACTTTTAAAGTAAGTTTCAAAGGAATTATAATATAAATAAAAAAATAAAAAAAAATATATCAGATTTGGAAAGGGTACCAAATCCCGGCGAATGAATGTACTTAACTAGAAGTTAATAAATCATCTGTGGTGAAATTTCCAATATTTAAGTTACCGACTGAACCTCTTAATTAGTGTATTGGTTTTAAAGCCAGATCATATTCCTAATGTGCAATCCGAATCCAGACGAGAGATAAACTCTCTGATATTAAATTGTTCTTAATAGAGTTAAGAGTCTGATCCCTAGCGCCTGTCTCTACAAGAGAGTCCCTCAATAATTCTATTAGATCATCGGTATCGGTTCTTTGAACTAGTTTTTGTTTCCTTCTGCAAAAGTAAATTCCAGTGTGAACCTAATAAGTCCGAATAAAAGTCTAGTCCCATAAGTTCTAAATTGTCTGCTTAAGAGTTCTACCCTTTGACTATTAGCCGATTGACTATTCCTGTTTTATAATTCACCGTTTAGTGTCACTCTCTCCTTAATGTTATCCCGTTTTTAGTTCCAATTACAAATTAAAAAAGGTGAAACAACGTTGTAAACTGTAAAGTTTTAAACTCGTTTTAAAACATTTCTTTTAATTCCTTTAAAAAGACGTGTAATAAGAAAAAAATACGTTTTCTTTTTAAAAAGTACTAAAAAAGGTCAATAGTACTGAATTTTCCATGATTGGTACACAGAGAGGTGCTCCAGTAGGCTAGTTGGTAGTGAGCAAGTCTATCAGTGCGGGGGTTGCGGGTTCGACTCCTGCCAGAGACGCTGGTTTCCTGCAGACAAGCGTAGAGCCTTCCTGAACTAGCACAAGAAATAAAAAAGGATGGTTTTCTGTACTACTCCTAAATATTCATGTAAGAGTGTCACTGAAAGTGGATTCGTCAATGCGTTCCGAACGATATTTTTGTCCGAAGAATAATTTTTTTACTGAGAGTGTTATGCAGAACGATTTACCCATTTCGAAAAATTTGTCCGGAAAAACAAAGCTACCATGTTGTTAAAAAATGCAGAACTACTAGCAAAATACTTATATTGAACAGTTTTCTAAAAGTGTGTTAAAGAAAATGGAAAGTGATATATAAAAAAGGAAAGTGATATTGTTATTTTTTATTATAGGTACTTATTTTTTACTTAATTATTCAGCAAAAAAAAAAAAGCAATTTTTATAATATAAATGCAAAAACACTTCAACTTTTATGTACAAATGGAAAAAAGTGGCATCTCAGCTCATTTTGTTCCGAACAAGAATTAAAATTAAACTAATTCAAGAAAAAAACTTTCCGAACAAAATAATTTCCCTCTCTATCAAAAGAAAAACGTCAAACTCAATATAAAACAAATTTTTCCAGACAAAAATATTGTTCGGAACGCATGGGTGAATCGAGCTTAAGTTTTATAGGAAGTTCTGTGTTTTTTTTTTGCAATGTGCTTTGGGGAAGACTATTATCTCGCGTTTGTTTAGGGCTTAAAATAGGGAGATCGCGAATTGATTGCGGCTGGCTATGCCGAAACTAGTAGTCTCAGGATTTAAGCATTCTTAGCTTGTCGCACATAATAGATGTGGTAATAAGGCTGTTGAGATTACTTAATTTTCTGTGTACAAAAGAGGGTTTTAAAATTAAGACCGGCATCAGATCTCTTGTTGGCCTACCCTTTACAATGTATTTTGCAAAGAAAAGGGGTAATTTTTAAGAGAAAAGAAAATGGCAAAACAAAAAATAAGTACTGTAAGTAGAAGTAAAATGAAGGTGCATGCATCAATGGAAACAAATCAATGTTTCTCACAACAGTTTATGTAGCAAACACTGTACAGTAAATAGAAAAGGAGAAGGTAACCTTGGAACAAATATGAAACAAACATACTTTAGGCAAACAAATTTGATTTTATATTAAGGTTTGAAGAAAAGAAACAACCCTATTATGGGCGCAAAACGAGAAGCTATTATTCCCATGGACCGTATTAACCGTATAATGCAAAGAGGTTAACTCCCTAATTTTGGATAACTCTTATAGATACCTCATCAAATACGTCTATAAGACTCAGAGAATTAGGTGAACAGATGGACCAGTGTTGCCAGTGAAATTTCGAGAAAGATACATTTTAGTTTCCAAAAAGATACACTTTTTCCCAAAAAGATACATTTTGAAAAAAATTTTAAAATGAATTTTTAACGTTTAACATTTTTATTTCATATTTAATGAATATTGCCAAAAAAAATTATATCATATAAATTGATTTTTATATTTATTTAAGTCATTAATATTAGTTATGTAATTTTTAAAAATACAGTTAGCAAACTTTAAAATTAATTATATGTAACTATCTTTGGATGTTATGAAAACAAATTAATTTTTTTAAGAATTAATATACGAGTTACGGCGTTAATACTAAGGCGATTATATCAAGTAGTTTACATACATTTTTCTTCTAGAATTTAATCTTAACACACATACGCAAGAATAAGCAGACTCAGACAATGGTGCCATTGTCAAATGCATTAATTTTATACGTCTGCCAAATATAAATGAGTTTACAATGTTCACACAGTAGCAAGACATTTTTAGTCAATTTTAATGCAATTAAACCAACGCTGTTTACCAATATTGTAAGACCTGACCACCGTTTGTACGAAGCTTATTTAGTTGACACTGTTTTTTTTAGTATTCATAACGAAATAATAACTTTAAAAAACTTTGTCAGATACGGAAAGTTTAATATTTTATTTCTGTACTTTTTGCGTACAGATTCAAAAGATACTTATTTAACAAGTTAGAGTGCTACATTCGGCTGTGCCGAATCTTGGATTCCCTCCAGCGACAGGAGTGAGCTCTATATGATATATATATATATTATTAACTAAGCTTCACAAAAACGAACGTCAACATTAAAATTGGTTGCCGCTTAGACCTGAATTAAATTATTGACCGACAATAAGAAAGTTTTATGCGTTTCTTGTTAGAACTTTGAACTGGCTTGAGTAAAATATCATGATTCGTAACAGTTTTAGTCGAACTAAAATGATTTTTAGGAGGGTAATTTGTATTGGACCCATGGTAAATTATGGACCAATCATCCCAAAATTCTGAAGACTGATTTCTGGTATTACAAAAAATAAAGAAGAATAAATTTCAATACAGCAGTGTAGTTAGTTTTAGCGTTAATTGTGAATTTCACAAAATTGCATGATATTTTTTCTGGCCATATGAATCTAAGTTGGAAGAAATTTTACCGCAATATCTATATCTGTTATGGTTTTAGGAGAATTTAATTATTTTCTCAAAATGGGCTTCATTTGGCTTTAGGCGCAATAAACTGTTTTCCGAGAGTAGTGTTTATATGGGGCCTGGGGTAAATTATAACCCGATCTTCACAAAATTTGGTAGTGTGATTTTTCGTCTCATAAAACTGTGACATACCGAATTTCATTATGATGGCATTATATATTATGGTTTTAGGCGTATTAAACTGTTATCCGCGAGTAGGGTTTATATGGGGGCTATAGGTCAATTATGGACCGATCTTCAAGAAATTTGACAGTATGATTTGAGTCGTATAAAGTGAATTCGTGCAAAATTTTATAGCATTCCGTGCATTATTCCACCATTTATGTTAGTTTTTGTATCAAAATTATAAATTTTTTTAGGGTGGTGGTTCCACATTTTGATTCATAGTTCTGATTCTACTAAACCGATGTTGCTGGATTTCAATCCCAAATTGCTTACGATAACTACAAGCCATTTGAGTCCAAGTTTGTTTTTTTCTTTTGCGTTTTTCGAAAGTGAGCGCGTTTTCAATATACGGAGAGGCGGACAGACAGACGGGCATGGCTAAATCGACTTAGAATTACTCAAGGAGCCAGAACATATATACTTTATGGGGTCTTAGATGTATAATAACAAAGTTTCAAACGGAATGACAAACTAAGTATACCCTCATTAACCACTAGTGGTAAGCAAAACACATGTGGGCTTTGTTTACATACGCTACACAAGGTCGCATACTTTGAAAAATAAAAAACGTCCAATTGTACAAACTCGCGAGATAGTTAACCTTGATACATGTCAAATTTTTCGAATGAAAAAATAGATGTTGTTGAACATTTTTTCAGAATTGGAACAGCGTAAAGAAAAGACTTCTTAGCAGAAATTCTGTATTTATAGCTTTATCCATATAATAACTAACCTCTGCCTTTTCTCATGTAACCCCAAATAAAATCAGCTGTTAAAAACCACTAGAACTTTTTTGCATTTCCTTACTTCCCTTCCTGATGTCAAAGTATGTAAAAAGTAAAGGGTTGTTTTGCTGATGAGCAGCGAACATACATTCATGCATACCCCATACATACGTTTAAGTTTTTAGTAAATATTACATCCTTTATTTTCTTGTACTTAATGTTGCTGCTTATTTTGAAATGTTTACACGATGTGTACGAGTATTTACAATACATTCACATGCTTCACAACTAAGTACTTCATTAAAGTGATGGGCACGATGCCTGAGATGCATAAAATATACAAAGATTAAAGGGAAAAAATTCACACTATAAATAGAGGTCATGACTTGCAGTTCAATTTAAAAAAAAAATTCTTTACTGGCAAATGTTTGAACGTAGTAGCAGTATTTTGTGGTCAAAAATATTGAATTGGAATATAGACTGGCTGCTTGTGAGGCACAAGGACTATTTCATATTCAAGTGATGGATTGTGTACGGTATAAATATTGATATTGGCTTATTATTGAGTCGACTAGATAGTGGTAAGTAAAGTAAAGTCACTTACTTAATATGGCCGGAATGTATGCTTTATATTTAAAAGCCATAATGTAGTCTATTGTTTTTGTAAAGCAAATTAGGTAAAAATTTAAAAATATTTTTAAAGTAAATATTGTTTAATGAGCGGATTCTACAGTACAGGTGATTGATTGGGGATACCTCACATAAGTTTAATGTATAAACTTTAACACATTCTAATAATTAAAAAAATTATTTCTCTTTCAAAAACTCAAATCATTATTATTTGTTCTTCTTACATTCAAATGCTTAATCTATTGTGTCAGTTCGTGTGTGCTGAAATAAAAGTTTTGCGAAATAAATTTGTACATATAAGTTCGAAATAAGTATGATGTCATATGTACTACTATATATTTAAATTCCTTTTACATTAATTCACACACCATACAGGACGAACGTGTTGTGATCTGCTTCAGCAATTTCTAAATGTTCCCAAACACACTAAAATATTTGTTGAGGCTTTAAAGGGATTAATTCACTAAACAATGTGTGAATTAAAAAAAAAAAAATTATGAAATTATATTCCTTGCAGCTGGATTATCAAAAGGACCTAAGCCCTTACGAGCTTTAAGTAGTACACAGAAAAAATTAAAAATTGTCTCTTATCACCAAATTTATAATATCAAGCAAACAAGTTGTTGATTTTGTACCTATTACTAAAATGATTATATTGATTACTAAAAATTGTAAAATTGAGAGTTCTTGTGTAAAAAAGTTAAACAAACTTGTGTAACGGGTAAATAAATAATAATATTCTCTTACTTTGACTTAAGTCAAGCCCAATGACTCAATTTAATGACGAACTGACTGAGTCTAACAAGTCCTTTCTCCGATGTTATTGAGTCATCTCACTGATTTTATTAAACTGACTCCGACTCCTCATATCTGTAATGCCGTTGTGTCCTCCCATTGATGACATAATTTAAATTTTTGATGAAAATTTGGCCAAGTGATGTTAAGGCTGACATCACAATGATGAAAGGTGTCATCATGGGTTAAAACGAAGACACTTGTCATAGTACTGATGTCAAAATACATCAGCGCACTATAGGAAATTTTTGCCTTTTCTTTGCCAATAATTTAAATTTGTTTTTTATTTTGATATTTTTTGAATTTAGTACACTTAAAGCCTATAGTACACGGCATGTAAAAAGACACATGCGCATGTGGTTCTGACGTAATTTTGACGTCAATGCAAAGCCACAATAAACATTGCGTGTTGTGTGATGACGTCAAAGTTACGTCAGAACCACATGCGCATGTGTTTTTTTTACATGCCGTGTCCCTGCAAACAATTTCGATCGAAAAATAATCTAAATAGTTTCCCCATTTAGCAAAAATCTATCGCTTTTGCTATTCAATTCTTATTGATGTAGTTACATCGTTCGGGAAGAAGTGTCCCACTATGGTAATATTAACTTCAAGAATCCACTTAGTGTCTACATTTTATGACGAATTAGTGCGCATTGGTAGTTTAATATCAATTAAATTAAGTAGTATCGCTTTTGGCTCCAAAAAGCAGTCTTTTGAAGTTACATTTTTTCTTATTGTTCTTTATAATAAAAAGTGGGCCATTTTAATGTTGATCTTTGTTTGATTTTGTAAGGGTAATTTAGTAAAATATAAAATAAATGAGCTTAAAGTTAAACAAATATGAAAAAATTTACAGTACATTTAATCAAAGTAGCTGTTAATGCTTTAAAATTAAAAACCTAATGTGGACAAATTTTGTTAAAGGAATTTACAGAAAATCACAAATTTGTTCAAGCACTAACTTTGTAAACCTTCATCATATAACAACAAGCATATCTTTTTATTGCTTACAAATTTTATTTTACAAATGTTCTTCACTTAATAACGTTGATCTTCACTAGAAAAATTAAACAAAAACACTAATTTTCACACAAAAATTTTTAAACTCATTAAATAAACAAACAGTTTAAAAAATCGCTAATATACTTTAAAAAAAGATAATTATCAAATTATTTTTTTAATTTCATTTTCATTTGCTCTAAAAAAATATGTATGAGAAATTATTAAAAATTCACCCAATCTAACCGAAGAATGAGTTTGGGCTGTTTTGTGCACTCATTTATACAACTTTCGTGAACTAGAACACTTTTCGGTAACATTTGGATTCCTCGGAGTCCTAATTTTAAGTGCATACGGTACTATAACTATTTCATTTTTCAAATATTAAAAATTCCACTTTATTTTACATAATTTTAAAAATTTATATTATTTCACACGCACGTAGCACCGATCATATGTCAACTTAAATACAAACTGTGCTCTTTTACGCATTTTCCTTTTGTAGTATTCACTATTAAACAGCAAATCGTTGCAAAGAAGTCAATATAGTATGGAAATTGTTCAGTTGTGATATTGTTGTAATTATATAACTGTTACAATTATCTTAACAACTCATTAAAGTGACGAAAAAGTATAATTTGAGAACTCATAATTCGATTCTAACGTATTTTGTTGTTGTTAAATTCCGAAAAATCTACTGTTTAACTATCAAATGTGACTTAGTAGTTCAAATTTCGTAGACAATCGATAAACACTCTACTAATTGCTTGGAGGGGTAATAGGCTTTACACATACTAAAAGAAGCACATGTGTGTATTTTTTTCTGCAATGTAGATTTAACGTTACTTTATAGACACAAACATATGCGATTTGTTACCGATGACAGTTTGTACTCGCACTGATGACAGTTTGTCTGTACTGCTGTCAAAATACATCAGCGTTATGACGCATTTATTATCACTGTACACAAAATGTGGCGTCGAATTGATGTCACTGTAGTCATATCGTAGATGACGCATAAAATAAGACAAAATTTTATGATGACGTTCGTTATTGGATTGATGTGACTATTTGCCTGATTCATGCCAATTGTAATAACAATTCTGATGTTGAGGGTGTCATCAATATGAAGATGCATTTTTATATGAGTGTATTTTGTAAATTTTCGTTCATTGCACTATAGGAAATTTTTGCCTTTTTTTGGCCAAAATTGAAACAAATTTTTTTTTTAATATATGTTGTTTTAAAAAATAACAAAATAAGCATCTGTGTGAATTTTTTCTATAATATGGATTTACCGTTACATTATATAGATATAATATAATATGTGATTTGTAACCGAGTTAAAATCAATGATTGAGTGCAGTAAAATACAAGTGATTTTCAAATAAAAGTTTTGATGCAAATAACTTATTATAACAGAAAAGTAGAAATGAAAACTAATGGCAAAAGTGAGTATTTTTATATATTTTTTGAAATATTAGGGTATTCTTCTATTAGTACGATTATATCGGCAGAATTAAATTGGTTTGAAAATTAATAAATAGAACTGTGAACTGGAATTTCAATTGGCCCTAAAAAAAATTATTGCAATTGATAGTTATAAAACATGATTTTTTTCTCCAGGGCAATAAAATATCTTCCATAAATATCTAACTTGAGCTGCAAATACTTGGAAATCTTTTTAAAAAGCGTATTTTTTCTAGGTAACATAAGTGTGCCAAATTCAGAGTTATTTTCATTATGGCGAGTAAGACGTAACGAAGCTGAGAAACGGGCAGATGTTTATGAAAATTGTATATCATATATTGTCAAAAGCAGGTATTCCGAACATTTTAAACAGCATTTAAAAGAGCTGTCGCGAGTATTTTGTTAAAATCTCAGTTAAAGATGGTGTGGGAGTCGTCGCGTGAGCACGCGTGGCCAACTTATTGCCCGTGACTGTGCATGACAAAATATGTATGGGCCTTAAGAAGGAGGGAGACTTCCAAAGATCGAATCAAAAAATCATTTAATTTGGGCCACTCGTTTGGCTATCTTTTCATTCCTTTAAAACTCTGTTCTTTAAGGTAATAAATATGTTCTAATATATTGAGATTAGTTTTTTTTGTGTGACTGTATAAATAAGTATGTGTGTTATTTCGGTGCAAAATTTTGTTCGGTTAACCACATCAGAATGATGAATTCTCCACAAACTATCTTGGATATTTATGTCTGTGAGGTTAAAATGAACAAGGATTTTGTTTGTGTGTGCAAGTGGCGTTTAAGTGTAGCACTTATTTAGGAGGTAGAAAAAAAGGATGAGCAGAAGAATAGTTAAAGTTTTAGTTAATAGAAAACTGTTATATTTTAAAGTTTTGAAAATTAAAGTTTTTTGTTTAACAGTAGCGATTTTATAAGCTTTTTTTTTAATAATATTTGGAGCACTATAATGACAACATGATTTTAGAAATATTTAAGTTTTAAATAGCTATTGGTTTTAAGCTTAAGTAGTAACAAAACAGGTAGGAGTTACAAATCTGAAAATGAGACTTTCAAAAAAAACATCACAACAATCTTTTATAAGAAAAAAAAAAGTCAAATGTGAATCCGCTGGCCGTCCCTGTATATATATATATATATATATATATATATATATATATATATATTAACGTTTGTGCCGTATATGTGCTCCTAAAACTCAAGAGCATAGTATAGAACTAGTATGCCAACTTGAGAGAGTGTTCTCAATTTTTTAGTTCACCCCTCACACATATAGGATCTGTGTGAATTCAACACACATAAAAACAACAAAAACAAAACAAAATTTGAAATTTTTCAACTTAAAATTTTTCACAATATAACACTTTATGTTTAATTTTATGACACAAACACATAACTAATAATTTTTTCCAATACATTTTGATCATTTGCTTTTGCAAAATGTTTTTATTTTTCACAAACTAAAAATTTTTAAATAAATTTATTTGACATTAATTTTTTCTTTTACTAATATTATTAAATCCAGCAGAGTAGCATTTTGTGGTATGAAAATAATATTTGAAATCATAAATTATTTAAATATTTTCCGATATTGCAGAATAAAAATTTTGCAAACATTGTTTTTAAAAGTTAATAAATGCAGCCAGCATTTAATAAATTGAAAATTTATTGAACTAATAAAATTTTATTTTGGAATAAATTTTTTTTTTGGCACATTCTATACGATTTTATGCAACTATGCTTAGTGGTGGAAATAGTTTTATACACCAATACATTTAAAAAAAATCTTACTAATACATATATACCCTGCAAACAATTTCGATCGAAAAATAATCTAAATAGTTTCCCCATTTAGCAAAAACCTATCGCTTTTGCTATTCAATTCTTATTGATGTAGTTACATCGTTCGTGAAGAAGTGTCCCACTATGGTAATATTTACTTTAAGAATCCACTTAGTGTCTATATTATATGACGAATTAGAGCGCTTTGGAAGTTTAATATCAATTAAATTTAGTAGTATCGCTGTTGGCTCCAAAAAGTACTCTTTTGAAGTTACATTTTTTCTTATTGTTCTTTATAATAAAAAAGTGGGTAATTTTACTGTTTATCTTTGTTTGATTTTGTAAGGGAAATCTAAGTAAAATATAAAAAAATGAGCTTAAAGTTAAACAAATATTAAAAAATCTACGTTACATTTAATCAAAATAGCTGTTAATGTTTTAAAGTTAAAAACCTAATGTGGACAAATTTTGTTAAAGAAAACTACACAAAATCACAAATTTGTTCAAACACTAATTTTGTAAACTTTCATCATATTATAACTAGCATATCTTTTTATTGCAAATTTTTATTTACAAACTTTCTTCACTCAAAGTTATTGTTGATCTTCACTAGAAAAATTTAACAAAAACACTAATTTTCACATTAAAATTTTTAAAGTCATTAAATAAACAGACAGTTTAAAAAAATCACTAATATCCTTTAAAAAAGATAATTATCAAATAATTATTTTCAATTTCATTTTCATTTGCTCTAAAAAAAATATGCATGAGAAATTATTAAAACTTTAACCAATCTAACCGAATAATAAGTTTGGGCAGTTTTGTGCACTCATTTATACGTGAACATTTTTTTTTCGGCAACATTTGGATTCCGCGGAGTCCCAATTTTAAGTACAATATTTCTATTTTCAAATATTAAAAATTTCACTCTATTTTACATAATTTTATATGTTAATATTATTTTACACGCACGTAGCACCGATCACATGGCAACTTAAATACAAACTGTGCTCTCTTACGTATTTTGCTTTTGTAATATTCACTATTAAACAGCAAATCGTTGCGAAGAAGACAATATAATATGTGAAATATTCAATTGTGCCATTGTTGCAGTTGTATAACTGTTACAATTATCTGAACAACTCACTAAAGTGACGAAAAAGTATAATTTAAGAACTCATAATGCGATTCTACCGTATTTTGTTGTTGTTTAATTCCGAAAAATCTACTGTTTAACTACCAAATGTGACGAAGTAGTTAAAATTCGTAGACAATCGAAAAACACTCTACCAATTGCTTGGAGGGTAAATTAGGTCCCACTGACAATTGAGTTATGTACCTGTCAAAGAGTCGGCATACTAGTTGTATACTATGCTCAAGAGCCTCTGGATCCAAACTTGGACAATAAATTATCTTAGTCGGTAGCTAGGTTTCTCTTAAGTTTAATACTGATAGGTGGCGCTGTTATCGTGATATTAAAATTTTTGTTGTTTATGTTACAATTTGGCTGAAATTCTTAAAATATATTTAATAAACAAAAATAAGTTTCCTGGCAAAATTGGCCCGGTAGATAGCGCTGGGATCTACACCATTTTTCATTGAAATTGAGAAAATTCCAAATGAAAATGAGAATTTCAATTTGAAATTGAGAAAATTCCAATTTAAATTGAGAATATCAATTTGAAATTGAGAAAATTCCAATTGAAATTGAGAAAATCAATTTGAAATTGAGAAAATTCCAATTGGAATTGAGAATATCAATTTTAAATTGAGAAAATTCCAAATGAAATTGGGAAATTTTAATTTGAAATTGAGAAAATTCCAAATGAAATTGAGAAATTTTAATTTGTAATTGAGAAATGCAAATACAATTTAAATTTTAAATAATAGATAAAACTGAATTATAAAATTTTTATTATATTAATACAACAAACATAAGGATGGAAAAAATTCAAATAAATACAAATCTCAGTATTATTGACCACCATACTTTTTATTTTCGACCAAATAATTTCAATGGGGTTAAGCATCGGTGAATAGGGGCTGAATCGTAGCAGTGTAGCTGGAGAGTTGTCAAAAATAATTTGTAGCCGACTGTGACATGGAGCATTGTCACATACCAATACGAGATCTGATAATTCATTTCCCAACTCTTCCCACCTACGAAAAACGCTTCTGACCCATTCATTTGCGCTGACAGCATCAAACGAACCCCTCCGGGTGTCCATTTGAATAATGCCTGATGTACTAATTGCACCAATAAGGTGAATGTTTGGACCACGGGATGTAGGAATTGACTGCACTGCGCGCTGTCCAACTCTAGACCAACCATGTTTCCTACGACAAAATAAGTAAAAGTTGATCTCGTCTATCCAGACCACTTGTTTTCCAGCTCTAACAAAATCGTTAATTTTGCGTACATATGCTGATCGTTTTGCTTTATTAATTTGAGTGTTCATTGATATCAGTTGAATATAAACAGCTTTTATGGAATACATTTTTCCGTGCAGAGAATTTCCCACAGTTGTGGTCGAAACCTGTTTATTAAACTGCGAATTTATTTTTTCGACTATTTCACGAAGGGTTAGTTCTGGTCTTTCTCCTACCCAAGTAAGAATAGTATTAACTTCTTCATAATCAAGGGAATGGGGCTTTTTTCCACCTCTTTGCTTAGGTATTTCATTTGATTGGGTAATCCATCGATGGGCAGTTTTATAGCAAATATTCAAGGATAAAGCCAGGTCTACCCAATCCATTCCTTTATTAGCTGCATCGAAAATACGATGACGATCCGTATTGGAATAAATTTTTTACGTTTTTCGTATAATGCGTTCCGACTCTACATAAAAAGGTTAGTGTAAAGAAGTTAATCGCATTTTATTTATGTACATATGTATGTTTATACATATAAATATATGTACATATTGTTATGCATTATATTACATTTCACACTTACCTTCTACTTCACTTCTACATATGGGGCAATTCAATATAACCCGTGTTACACATTTTTCGTGAAATAAGTGACGACACGGAATGAGTCGTTTTATTTCACCACGCGCCATGCTTAATAAACATATAACACAATTGTCTTTAAACTCCATGCTGTTCATTCAAATAAAATATTAACTTTAAATTCATAGCTGCATTTCTGCGACATATGTATGTATGCATTTTCAAAAGCCTACTTGTCCCAAACCAAAAAGAAAATAATTCAAGTTTATTATTCTTCACCGATGTTTCTTATATTTAAATCATTTGGTCAAAAATAAAAAGTACGGTGAAAACAAAAATGAATGTATTAAACGTTATTCTCCCAATGTAGAAGAGCTGAGACTTGACTTTTTAGAAGAGGTGATTAAGGCTTCTAAGACATGTATAGGTACTGGTGATTGTCGTACATACTACATACACCATACAACATACCACAACGTTTTACCAATCTGCTTTGGATCTGGAATATATTCCTGTTGGTCAATAATACTGCGATTTGTATTTATTTTCATTTTTTCCATCATTATGTTTGTTATGTAAGTTCGGTGTAAGAATATTACAAAAATTCAATTTTATAAATTTAAATTTCTCAATTTCATTCGGAATTTTCTCAATTTCAAATTAAAATTTCCCAATTTCATTTGGAATTTTCTCAATTTCAAATTGATATTCTCAATTTCAATTGGAATTTTCTCAATTTCAAATTGATATTCTCAATTTCAATTGGAATTTTCTCAATTTCAAATTGATATTCTCAATTTCAATTGGAATTTTCTCAATTTCAAATTGATATTCTCAATTTCAATTGGATTTTCTCAATTTCAAATTGATATTCTCAATTTCAATTGGAATTTTCTCAATTTCAAATTGAAATTCTCATTTTCATTTGGAATTTTCTCAATTTCATCTGGAATTTTCTCATTTTCAATGAAAAATGGTGTAGTTATTAACAAAATTCTTTAGTATTCAATTTTTTATTTTATTTTGAAAATCCCGAGCAGCGCCGATACCAAACAGCTAGTAAATATATAAGAAAAGCTCTTTAATATGTGTTAAAGCTTTTCATATCGGAAAGCTTAGACATCTTTTTATCGGAGCTAATTTTCTTTCCTCAAAAAATTTTTTAAACTATGGGTCACTGTTGAGATTAAATTGTACCACCTGAATGGCAAATTTGTATATAAAAAAAAATTAAGGAAAAAAAACAAATAAATTCAAATATTTATATAAAAACCCTTATGTGGCGAAAACCATCGTAGGCCAAAAAACTCCACGTCCAAACAGGGACATCGTAAAATCGCCTCAGAAAGTGATTCTGAGTCGATCGGTTTACTATTATATATTATTATCGTTGATAGTGTTACCAAAGCCATCGATTTGGAGACACTTGATCCGGCTTCTACAGGGATATGAGTACTTATAATTATGTATGAATGGACTTAATAAAATTAAAAATAAACAAAAAAAATTGTATAAAAGGATCTTATGTAATAAAGATTAAATTTTTCTAGATTATTAATCTTTTTGTTTTTATTGCAAATAAATAAGAAAATTTTATTTGTCAACATCTCTATAGAAAAAAAGTTATTTTATTCCTGGGATTAACATATTGTGGGTATAACAGTATCGAGGGTATAAAATGCTAGTTAGGTATGTTATATACCGTCGGAAAGGTTAATTTGTCTAGTTTCTCAGCATAAGTTTTATTTTTAAGATTTGAGAAACACTTACACACAAATAGAAAAAAATTCAAAGTAGCGCATATGCTAAAAATTGAAAAATCCTCGTCTTGACTTAGAAATTATTTTTTTTTATACATAACCCATTTGCGGCCCAAAAAGCGACCAGAACTACCTTAAAGGAAAAGACCTAAGCTTTCTTTCGAGCAAAAAAAAAAAAAAAATAATACTCACTTAAAAACAAATAAAAAAAAATTTAAATTAAAAAAAAAAAATTTTAATAATTTAAAAAAAAAAAAATTTATTTTACGAAAGTTGAAGGAACAGCTATCTAATTTGCTTGGGACAAATTTTGCTAACACCAATAGATAATAAGTTACATGGATGAGAACCAACACCTGTTTGGCCAAAATGTCAAATTTTGACCCCTTCCAACTCAGAAACTTTTTTGTGTCTTAGCTACTATCCAATAGGACTAACCTTGGTGCAAATTTCATCCAAATCGGAAGACATCGATTTCAAAAGTTGGGTCACTTGACATGAAATCCCCCATATATATAAATGTATGTATTTAATTTTATTTACTTATATATGCTTAGCTGTATATGTATGTATGTTGCAAAGTATATGTATGTATTTTTAATAGAACATAAAATTTTTAAAAATTCATTTTTTTATTGGTATTATTGTGAGAACCATGTTATTCAAATAGACATTTTGCACGGTGTGCATTTGTGTTTTTCTTTTAAACATAATAATATTTTTGAGGCAATAATAAGCTATAAACATGTCTGAACATATATTGTTACTGAACCACAAACATTAATGAAAGTTTGCGAATGTGATTGTATCCACCCTGTTTTTTCTTTGCTACGCTATTAGACATGCAGAGATGCAGTAAGGGAAGTGAACGAATTCTTTACAAATTTAAAACGACATTCCCTTACTACGAAGCAGGTTTCTAAGGGAACATATTAAAGAATAAAGGTAACAACAAAAAATTCATTGTGTAAAGCTGATCGTTAAATTCAACAAATCTTATATGCGCTGAAGGAAGCGCTTTCTGTGTGAAAAAGGCATTGCTTCAAATTGAGTACTCGCATCATAAAATTCATGTCTTCCGTAAGCGTTGTGGTAAGCGAAACTTTCACTTTTCTCCCTTACAAACCTGAAAGCTCTATTTGTTATAGGAATACGATTGTGTAGGATAGTGAATCCCGGCCGTAAATGAAGGACCCGCCTAATTATAAATTAAGTAGAACAGAAATTAGTGAGAGAAATGCATTAAACACATTCGAGACAGCAGGCAACACGAACACACGACAAGTGCTGCTGGCTGCAATTGTAATTGCGTAACCAGCTACTGAATTATTTTGAAGACGACAGCTACAATTGAAAAAATATAAACAGCTGTGTTTTATGCTATGTATTTACGTATCAGTGGTGCCACTATCATTTATAATTTTTATGAATTAAAATTTTATGAATTCATAATTGCAGACTAGTACACAAAGTTAATTTAAACCTACAAAAATATAAATACTTATTTATTATACATTTTGTAACGTAAAAACAAATGAATTTAGTAAAAACAAGTTAGAGTGCTATATTGGGCTGTGCTGAATCTTTGATACCCTCCACCGACAGGAGTGAGCTCTATATGATAAATACATATATATTATTAACTAAGCTTCACAAAAACGAGCGTCAGCATTAAAATTAAAGTTTTTATGGTTAAAAAAATTTCATTCAGGACTTTATTAATAAGTTTAAGTAAACATATATATGTGGTAATAGTTTATGCACTTGTTACATATTTAATTATAGTAATATGTATATATTTGAAGAACTTGTTTTATCAAAGCCCTATAAACTTTGGTAACATGTGTATATTATTGTCAAATAATTATTGTTATATCGACATAATTTAAAGATAAAGCCAATTTTGTAAAAAAAAAAGTCAGTCAAGAAGTATGAGTATTTGAAATGGGCCCTTAATGGGTTAATAAATCGGTATGCTTTAAACACCATGTGAAACGCACTTTAAATTTTTCAATGATACCCATACTGCTAAGAATCAGTTTATACCTTAACAGATAAGTATTTTGAAACTTTTACGACCTATAGCTCTTAAACTAAGAGCGTTGGCGTGACAAACATCTTCATATATAACTTCTTTTAAGGAAACTGAAAAATAAATAATTAAAATATAAATTTGGTGGTGAACAGCGCTTTATTCTTGTTTTAATCCGATTCTTTGCTGTTTAACAAAAAAATTATTTTTTTTAAGCACTTATTCTTCTAATTTTTGATTTTATTAGCAACAATTTTTCTGTTTTGTAGCGGACAAAAATAGAAATTAGTTTAATTTGACTACAACGACATAATTAGCATAGACAACAACCTGCAGCCATGAAGCCGTGTCGTCGCTAAACTAATCATTTCCATATACACACATGTATTCTATTGTTGACATATTGAAGTCGGTAGTCTGCTGTCTCGAATGTGTTTAAAGCATAAGAAATAAAGAACATTTTGTCTAAAAATAGGGGTTTTCTACAATTTTAAAAAAAATTTGAATATTTTTTCAAACTAAAAGTTGTTGAAGATGAAAAACAACCTAAGCTATTCTATTAATCTAATTTTCTAAATAAAATTCCGTTCGGAGTGCCTTTTCTGATTTTAATTAATATTTTTATGAATTCTTACAAAATGAAAAATTTTACATTAAATAATGTAGTTTCATAACATTTAGTAATAGATTAGAAAAACCATATAAGTAAATTGTTACTTTTGCCTCAATAGTTTTCGTTCAACTAGTTTTAAAAAATAATTGTTTAATCTTTTTTTTAACCATTTGTTTGAAAACTAAAGCAACCCCTAACCTAAAGTAACATAAATTTTTTACTATGAATGCACTATGGTCATTATGCATATGACTATGAAAGAAAATATATTTACTAACCATTAAAATAGAAAATTAATCAAAAGCTGATTAGATCCTGTATCGAATGTTTCATACCCTTCACCTAAAATTATAGTTTTTTCCGGAATGGTTCTTATAAAAAATAGAACTTACGAAAGGGCTAGCTGTCCAGAAAACTACCATACTACGCCATGATGCAAAAAAACCCAGATATCGCATTAAGCTTTTAAAAATAAAATGCTTCTCCGCAACTACGTCACATCAGCTGATAAGTACAGCGAAAAACTGGAAATGCAATTAATCAAACGTCCGCCAAGATAGAAACGAAAGTTAGCATCGGAATTGAAAATGAACGTATTTTTGGATATAATGATTTTAGAAATTTAGTGGAAAAGGATTAAAAAATATCAACCTTCGGTTCCTGAGAAAAGTGGGTTCATCCAAAATGGTCAGTAAAAATCGTTGCTGATTTATGCCAGCCAAACTAGGAAGTGTCAGGGCATAAACTCAACGGAATATGGTAGAATACCACCTAAAGATTTAAAGACGTCAATATTGGAGCCGTTCCAGAGATAAATAGTATGGCCATTTATGACAACGACGCCCAAATAATGTGTCAGCGATAAAAAGTACTACAAATTAAGCGTTTTTATACTGACCATTTTTACTCATCATTTTGGATGAACCCACTTTTCTCTGGAACGGCTTGGGAGAATTTTCCAATATTGATGTCTTTTAATCTTTAGGTGGTATTCTACCATATTCCGTTGAGTTTATGCCCTGACACTTCCTAGTTTGGCTGGCATAAATCAGCAACCATTTTTACTGACCATTTTTGATGAACCCACTTTTCTCAGGAACGGAAGGTTGGTGTTTTTAATCCTTTTCCACTAAATTTCTAAAATCATTATATCCAAAAAATACCTTCATTTTCAATTCCTATGTTGCCACTAAATCCCTTGATTTTTTTATTTCCGCCGTTGCTAACTTTCGTTGCTATCTTGGCGGACATATTAATCAAACATGTCTATAATGTGCTGTTGTGATGTCATATTTAACAGTTGAATTTTGTAAATAATAAAAAAACAAAATGCGTAAACTTTGTTTATATCATTCTTTATACTGCGCTCATTTTTTGACATTTATTACACAGCGGAACAAAATTAAACTTTTTGTGTGTTTATTGGAAGCTTTATACAATTTTTTTTTACTAATTTGAGGTCGCTGATTTCAAATTTAATCTCCGTTTAATCTCAGCTCGCATTCTTAAGTTATAGATACCAATCGAACTTTCGACTTTTTTCCAAATATTAAAAGTTCAAAAAATCATAACTTTACTCTTCATGAAGCGATTTTCAGAATTCTTCTTTTTTTTAAAGGTGTAATTGTTAGCTTTGAAAAACAATTTTTGCAAATCACAAAAAAAATTAGCTGAGTAATGGTTCTTTACCTAAAAAAAAAAAATCCAAAAAATTACAATTTTTTATTTTAAAAAAATATGAAAAATCCAAACATTTGAGTTAATACCCTCTTTCTGATGGAGTGGGAATAACGCAACTTTGGCTAACAGTCTTAAGAAAATGTATATCCTTTGAAACTTATACCGGCACGTAGTTTGTTTAACGACTATCAATAGCCTTCGTGTTTGCGCTTATAAGAAGCGTGTTTACCATAAAACATCAAATTGTTTGTACCCCTTAATTCTTCTTGAGGTCCCATAGTGCATACGTGCTGCAATATGCATGTATTTATTTATTACTCATAGATATTAAGAATACATATTTTATCCCTGCATACAATAGTTATTCTCTCCATTATTGAACAGCACTGGTATACAATGAAAAATTTAATTCCTTTTCTTTGCATTCATGCAATTATTCTCCTTTTGTAGAAAACCCATAAATTAAAAAAAATCTAAAAAATCCAAAAATCTATGAATTTTATTGAATAAATTTTATTTTCTTATCCTACGAAGAAATTGTTTAATAAAAAAAAAAACAAATAAGAGAGCTATATTTGACTTTGTCGAATCTTAAATACCTTTCAATATAGTAGTAGATCCAAATTGGAGCATGGGATGGGTGCTGGGGAATTTGGACCTAACACGCGAATCTCGATAGCCATGGGAAGATCACCAAGTGTATTCTAGGCCGAGATCCACGCTATTTATGTGTGATGTATCAACATTCTTAGCAGGGTAATGATAGGAAACAGCTTTGTGATATTCACTAATAGCCAAGCGGCCATTAAGGCACTCTCTTCCTGGAAATTGTCCTTGAAGTTGGTGGTGGAATGCCGGGGACGGCTACAGGAGCTGGGCTCAAGGAACAGAGTGGGCCACTATCCAGTCCCTACTGGAGGAATGGGCTCTCAGGAGAAGGAACTGATAATTCCCGGGAGTACATTGGAGACGAGGGGTCTCAACAGACGGGTACTACGACTGTTTGTGGCTTATCTGACAGGTCACCATATGGTCAAGCACCACCTATTTCGGATGGGCCTGGCAGAGGACCAGGAATGCAGACTTTGTCGTGAGGAAGACGAGAGCACAGGGCATCTACTGTGTGACTGCCCGGCGCTGGCATGTGCCAGAAGGAGACACTTGGGGCACGGCGCGATAGGCGCGTCCCGAGTATGTACAACACCGGCAAAAGACTTTCTGGGATTCCTCTGGGAGCCAGAGGTCTTTTGGCCAACTAAAGGGGGGTGGGTACAATAGACCTGGCTTGATCGCGGTACCGTCTCCGTTGGGAGGAATCTCCCCGCTCTCTCCCTTAAAAAAAAGTAGTAGTATAAATATTTGTTCTTGGGTTTCATAAGATCTGTGTTTTGTTACATAAATATTTTTAAAAAATTGTTTCCAAAATTTGACCATAAATTTTAGGCAAGAATATTTTATAAGTCATCTTTGAGCCTCAACTATTAGATTTTTATAAAAAATTAATTTCATGTTGAAAAATTAATTTCTTCATAAAAATAATTTAATGAAAATTAAATTCAATGAACTTAAGTCAGATTCAAATATCAAAATTTGGATTAAAAACCATTAACAGTTCAATAAAATAACCACAATACTAATTATTAAATAACCACAATACTATTTATTTTTATAAAAAGTTTTACATTCGTTCACTTAAATCTTGTAAAACTTTTCGTATTTTCTTTATAACTTAGCAAGTTTTAAAAGGACAACTAATGCTTCTCTATCCATTCATATTCAAAGTCCTTACTTCAGTATGTAAAATAGAAGCTTTTGAAAGTAAATTTCTTGAAACAGTCGGTATTTCGGAAAAATTTTGTATGGGGACTAGGACCTATTGGACCCATTTTTACTACCCAATAAGCCGTATATAAAGAGAATATATAAACATTATTTAAATATAAACATTTTATTAGTGAATTTTCGGTATCAAACAGAGTTTACATATAATGAATATATAAGCGGAATTGCGTCACGAGAGTAAATTTTTAAAAGAGCCCTGTTGAATAATTTGCCAATTTGGTTTATTTCAGTATTCTAAATGTCATATGGCCCAAAAACACCTAAGTTTATTTCCGTTCTCCAATTTAGCTAACAGGATGAGAACGCTACCCAGTAAAAAATGGAGCTTGTAAGCAGCTTTGGGAGAGAAGCTCAATACCCCCTTACCAATCTGCTTTTAATAGGCATGATTTTTATATGACGAATTGCCACTTTTTTCTCTCTGCTAAAAAAACAATTTGATCACTGATTGCGTGTTAAAAAAAAGTAATTTCTGTATTCGGCACTATTTCGGGATAATCGTAAACACATCTCAAAATCTTTGCCATACAACTTGCTTCCATGTAAGGGATTAATAGAAGCACTTAGAGCTTTGTTCGTGAATGTTTTCTTTAAAACAATGATTTTAATTATTCACTTACAACCTGCTAACTTATAAAGGGGTCTGACACGGTCAAGCATTTATCATCAAGCGCTATGGTAGTATTAGTGAAAATGTGTTTGTATGTTTGACACCGACGATGCTGGATGGAAAATCCAAAAATTTAGATATGACGGCGAGTACACGAGTGAATTCGCCGGCATGACAAGCATTTTGACCGTGTATGTACTTGAATTAAAAATTCTCTTCAATGGTGTGCGCTTCTCTGCTGCATCTAAGTAGAATGTAATAATCAGCGCATATATCAGCGCTCTTGTACTTTTCTTGCTTCCGGAAACTTTTACTGGGAGGAAACAAAGAAGTTATTTGTCTATCACTAGGCAATTAGATAACCGTTATCCGTAATTTTTACTGCCAGTATTTAATGTTGGCTTATTCAATCGAAAAATGCACCAATAAAGTCAAACAAAGTTAGTATATAGATATAAAAAACTAAAGTTTTTCGGTTAAAAAATTAAGGCATTCGTAGTTTTCTGTTCATATCTTAGCCATTTATAAGCCGATCTTGTTAAATTTTAATAATTTTAATAGCAAAATTCCTGATACTATTTGCGATAGAAATATTTAACATCTTAGATCTCAGCTTATCTGGCGTCTTCGGAAAACCCATTTCCACGGCCAGATGGATTTAAGAACATCGTTAAATCAACTCGGGCATATATGATAAACTCTGATATGTATATATCTTTTCCATATGTGGTGAAAGTTATAGTAAAAGTTTTCGAATGAAACTAAAATAGATAAATAATAAAAGTCTGCTATATGTATATCTATATACATATATTAAAATAAGTTGTCCTATGTTCGTCATTTTATAACTCGAGAACCACTTAACAGATTTTCAAACGAGTACATGCGTTGAAAAGGTCTACTTTCACTGATGGTTTATAAAAATAAAATAAAACCATCGAAAAATTTCTACGAATATGCGTTATACGCGCAATTTTGTGATGGTGTGTTTTCTCTATATAAAATGTATTTTATTCCTTATGATAATTAAACAAAGCCGCGACGGACATTTGCACGAGGCTATATTCCATACATAATGGTCATCGATAAATTTTTTAAACTAATACAAAATTTCGTTATCTCACACATGTTTTACTTTATTTTAAATTTAAATAAATTCTTTTTACATAGTGAGATTTTTAATTCCGGGTCCATATTTTAACCTCTTAAAATGTTATCAATATAATGTAAAATTCAACATACCTAAATATTTTGAGTAGGATATTGTAATATTTGAAATATAAGGTGTGTTCATTTACAGAAAATTATTGCTTATTTTAATTTTTCATTGAAAATGAGAAAATTCCAGATGAAATTGAGAAAATTCCAAATGAAAATGAGAATTTCAATTTAAAATTGAGAAAATTCCAATTGAAATTGGGAAATTTTAATTTGAAATTGAGAAAATTCCAATTGAAATTGAGAATTTCAATTTGAAATTGAGAAAATTCCAAATGATATTGGGAAATTTTAATTTGAAATTGAGAAAATTCCAAATGAAATTGAGAAGTTTTAATTTATAAAATTTAATTATATAATTTTTTTAATATTCATACAACGAACGTACATAACAAACATAATGAGCGAAAAAAGGAAAATAAATACTAATCGCAGTATTATTGACCAACAGGCATATCTTCCAGATCCAGATCAGATTGGAAAAACGTTGCAGTATGTTGTATGATTTCAGAATATTTTATTGGGTCAATTTCATTATTGTGCGTCAATAAAACACAATCAAAATTGTGGCATATTGGTGAATTTGCGGCAATCATGTGATCCCAGCTTAAAACTACCAATACAGACCACATGGATTTGACAACATTTATCTAAGTGTTGCCACAATTGTAATTTTTAAACTACATATAATACGTAGGGCACTGACTTAAGCGCCCTGGAGACTATCAAATAAATACATCAATCACATAGTTGTGTGCGAGGAGTCGTTCTTTTTCGGCTTCACATACGCGTTGTCGGCAATGCCTGATAAGAATCAAAAAGTTTTGATTTTTTTATTTGATGGCTGATTATTTGATAGTCTCCCGTTGTGATTGACAAAAATTTTTTATTTGCTTTGTGTTTGTTGTCATAAAGAAGTGTACAGATGAAAACAAATATACAATTTTGTTTTTTTTATACCAATGTTGATTGACGTGTTTATTTGTACGTCTCCGAAAAAGCCTGAAATTAACGATACTACTACATATGAACTGATTGATAGTCTTATTTGATAGTCTCCAGGGCCCTTTACAGATGTTGAGCTTAAACTTCATATACATACGTTTAAGTTAAGTTCAACTAAACCAGCGTTTCAACATTCACTGATTAAATAGCCAAAAGTCGTCTGTCAGTTAAGGCCGGTATTCACTATCCTATTTAGTCGCACGATATGTCAAAAAATCGTGTGTGCTCATAATGTATGACAGTGTGGCTTAAAAATGAATTGAGTGACAGATTTTTTTGACAAGTCTGTCCGACTTCCAAATGGTTATGAAAATTTTCATAAAATAATAGATTATATGCGATCAGAGTTGCATTTTCTTGTAAAGTAGATGAGTCAATTGAGTTTGCATCTTTTTTGTGGGATAGTGCGGCATTCACAGCAGATTTTGCAGACATTTTTTTCTGTCGGATAGAATTCTGTCAGATTTTCGTGTGAATAAATCGTACGATTATGTAGGATAGTGAATACCGGCTTTAAGGCTAGTTTACACGGTAATACAATGTCTTACAACATGTGGAAAAATGATGTAGAATGAGAAAAATCTTGTCATGTAAAAGCAAAGTGCATTCAGTAAGACAGAATTCGGATACAAAATTTGACAAGCGGTGGGTTAATGTTTATCTTTTAATTAATTTTAGAAACTTATCTATTCTTATCACACCAGAGGTCTATTTTAATTAAAAGTTTATTAACTAGTGCAATTTTCTTGTTGTTTTTGTAAATATTGTGAAACTGTAGCCATCTTTTTTTTTATTAGCTCAAATGTTTAATATCTCGGCTTTTATTTTACTTATACCATCTGTGTAAAAATATAATATAGTAACAGACTTTTGTTTTTTTATTTTAAATACGGAGAGAATTTCCTTTAATAACAAATTCTTAATGGTTACTTTTTAAAAAGTTTGAGTAAAAATTATTAAAAGGATTTTTAGGTTTCGCAGAAACATAAATTATTATGGTTTAAATAAACAAGCCAAAAACCTTAATATGTACATTTTATATGATGTGTTGACTTTTTGTTGTAAGACCTCACAAACATTTTATTTATTTAGACTTAAGTACGGTTATTATGGTTCTTTTATTTTTATATATATTGGATTATATGTAGTCTTTTATATCTCTGTATTACGTATTGTAATATCACATTTGAATATACATCCATACTTATACATAAAGTACACATACGCAACAGCTTATTTCCTTCACATGAGCAACAATCATAAAAATAACATAAATAAATATAATTTTATATTGACATGGTTGTAAGCATAAGCAAATACTGAGAAAAAAAGAACAGTATATTTCCAGGAAATTAATCCAACTAAAATTAAAATATTTTTGAAGAGGGCGTACTCAAACGGTCCGAATTGTAATTTTTTTTTGCATTCTCAACTGATGAACCAGCTATTTTTAAAATGACTAGCTTTCGCACCTATCAAATATTTGACGTACTACACGTAACCACTAGTTTAATTAAAAAATTTTTTGCTTTTGCAAGCTAAATTAGTAAATAATATTATACAATTGTCTTATTAAAAATAAAGTTAAATAAGTCAATAAAAATTGTTAAAAAAAAAGCTTAAGTTTGATCAATTTACTGGTCACGATTTTTTGGGTTTTATTCGTCAAATATTTGTTGGGTCTGTGGTGCGATTCACTAACTTTTAACGATCCGACAATCGTAATTTTTGTCGACATATATGTATATTCGCTTGCAGTAACGATAGTGTGATTCTGTAATTTATTTTTAACGATTGTTAACAGCTGTAGTTTTTGTAACATCTCGGTCTACAAAATGTTAAAAATGAACGAAAAGCACAAAAGGGAATAAAGAAAAAACAAATGAAATTGTGCTTAATTTACTGCTTTTATATTTCATTTTGTGATTTTTTCATAATTTGCTTTTTTTGTACATTTTGAATTTATAATTTTGTTTTTGTTCATACATATACATACATATGTATGTATGTATGTATGTAAGAAGTCGGGCCTCAGCCACTTTCAACATAAAATACACTTTATCGATTAAATAAACACAACGTAAATTTTGTCGTTAAAATAACGAAAAAAACTGCTTAAAGTAACACCTGTCTTTAATCGACAGCGAATATCGTTAAAAATGTTACTGAATAGCAAATTCGATAAATTTTCGTTATATTTATTTTAACGATACGATTACACTGTGCATGAAATTGACACTATTTTTTCGTGACAAGCTGGGCACCTGGCGTTTTAACATAATTCGGGTACGCTGAATCCAGTGGTGGCCGCGGTTTTTTAAGATTGTTTCTGGTTTTTGAGATATACCGTTATTTCGAAAATGGAGGAGGTTGCACAACATATGTTCGCGTAACTCAAAAACGCTTTCTTTAGCTTATTGAAAAAACTTAAAAAACCGAAATTCTGCAATAAAATTTCCCTTAAGAAAACAAAAACCTCTTTCTAATATCCGCAGTCGTTTTAGAAACATAATTTAATTTAATTTTTTTTTTGAAATGAAATTTTATTGCAGAATTTCGGTTTTTTAAGTTTTTTCAATAAGCTAAAGTGTTTTTGAGTTACGCGAACATATGTTGTGCAACCTCCTCCATATTCGAAATAACGGCATATCTCAAAAACCAGAGCCAATCTTAAAAAACTAGTTTTGTCTGTTTTTATAACTAGCATAGTGTTATCGTAAAAAAAAGTTAGTGAATCGCAGTACTGAACGTACCTTAATAAAATATATTAACGGTTTTTTGCGATAAGGAAATCTGTTAAAAAAAAATTCTTTGAAGAAAATAAGGAAAAATTTAAATAAAATTAAAATTAAAAATAACAAAACAATAACTGTATTTCTAAAAGCACATCAATTTCTTAAAGTAAATATGACAGTGAAATAATTGTAACTTATATAAAACTAAATATATACTCGTACATAGACACATAAATACGTATAATATGATTATAATCGTCATTAATAATCGTTATCAACGTTCTTTTTGTTGTTCGTTTCACTTCAAGCACGAGCAACAGCAACAGTAAAAAAATACAATATTAATAACAACATGAAGACAACAATGATAACGTTAATATCATCAACTATTCACCACAATCTGCAACATACAGACAACAGATTAACACACACAGTCGTCCATATAAACACATAATAACAAATTCTTCTATGATCCTTGCACTGAGTTTAACCACAACAACCAACAAGACAAATTTGTTTAAAGTCATATCAAGTCGTTTTTATGTACACCGAAAAAAAATGCATGTTTTAAATTTATGAAAAATTTTATACACTTTACGAGCTTTTTTGTGGTTTCGCATCACGAAATTCTTGCGTGCAATGCTCTATAGAATATTTTTCTTTCTTTGACCAAAACTAATTTTTAGCCAAACGACTGGCTCAAATTGAATGATTTTTGTGATTTGATCTGTGGAAGTCTCCCACTCTCTTTAGGCCCAAACATTTTTTGTCATGCACTGATCTCCCATATATGTAGAGCAGGCTTTCTTCCGAAAAGCACTTTAAAATGTAGAAAAAGCTAAAACAAACTTCACTGCTGTATTGAAATTTGGTCTACTTTATGTTTTTAATACCATAAATCACTCTACAGAATTTTTTGATGATTTGATACTTTACCAGGAGTCCAAATAAATTTCTCTTCTCAAAACTACAGCTCACACTGCTACGAATCTTGATATTTTTTCAAATTGAGTTTTATATGACTAGAAATAAGAGCATAAATCTTTCTGATGGTCTGACGTAAAGATTAGCTAATAATTTATAGATAGCTTATATAGCCCACTCCTAAAATATTCTAACTGTCGATAGAGGGTATAAAAGATTCGGCGATTAATGAATTAATTTTTTGGTTTAATATATGGGGGATTTCATGTCAAGTGACCCAACTTTTGAAATCGATGTCTTCCGATTTGGATGAAATTTACACCAAGTTTAGACACAAATTTTCAACAAGATCGGTCAAAAAGTTTCTGAGTTAGAGAGGGTCAAAATTTGACATTTTGGCCAAACCGGTGTTCTTTCTCGTCTATGTAACTTATTACCTATTGGTGTTAGCAAAATTTGTCCCAAACAAATTAGATAGCTATTTCTTCATCCAAATCGGAAGACATCGATTTCAAAAGTTGGGTCACTTGACATGAAATCCCCCATATATTTATTATATTTTTTTAGGTTTATTTTCCAATAAGATTATGTTATATAGAAACTATCTAAATTTTTAATGAAGTCCGTTTTTGCTTGGTGGTCAATACCATCTCAAATTTTCAATCACCGCTGTGTGAACTCTGTGCTTTGAACTGTCAGGTTGAAAATACAGGGAGACCTCGATTATCGGTAACAGACAGGAACGGCAGCATTAAGGTCAATAAATTTTTCTCGGTTAAGTGAGTAACAATTTTGAGTAGGGTTTTCTGTGTTTCTTATTAAACTTTAATATTTGTAAAATAACAAAATTATTCAAGCCTTTTATGTACAGACGTATGTATTTATGTACATTAGGGTTTGACTCATTTTTTACAACAAATTGAGCTTTCACAATTGAGCTCATTGGTCTCCGAGTGGACGCATAACCCTAACCTATCACTACGTGATAGCCAATACTGAATTAGTGATACAAATCGTGTTTGCTGGTCATTTTGGAAAAATGCAAACATATTTTTTTGCTACATTAGCGGAGCTCTAAAAGTGCAAATCTAAAAAAATCTTAGATCTTCTGTTAAATCTAAAAACAATATAAAAAAAGTTTCTATTAGATTTCTTAAAAGAGCTAAGATATACTTAGCCGTTTAAAATTGTGACAAAGTTAAATTTAATAGTTTTTTTTTTTAATATAGAACAAATTTCCACTCGTTTGGTGCGGGAAATTTTTGGTGGTTGTAAATATATTTTTATGGACATCTTAGCTATGGCTTGTACAATTTAATATTTGCAAAAAAATTAAAAAAATCATAACCCCAATGTACATTAGATCGTATCTTAAAATAAAACAAAAACGTACACCCCCTAATATAAAGTATTTTTGTAAGGTGGTTATGAAAAAAAATTTTTTTTTGCTTAACGTAGGGCTCGCCTTTTTGAATATTTCGTTAAATCTTTGGCATTTATGTCCGATCTTAAGGTATGATATATAAAAGTTTTTGTCTGGGGAAGGACAATGCTACAGACCAAATTTTACAATAGCTTTATTCGTCACGGTTGAAGGCGTACTAAAATTGTTTTCTGAGAGTGTGCTTTATATATGGGCCATATGGTAAATTATGGACCAATCTTCACGAAATTTGATAGTGTATTTTCAAGTCTATTAAAACTATAGCAAAGCAATCATATTAAGACAAAAACTTTAATATGTATATCATACTTTAAGATCGGACTGAAAATGCCAAAGATATAAAGCAGAATTAAAAAAGGTGACAGACCACACGTTCGGCCAAAAAAAAAATTTTTTTGTGGAAAAATGTAATATTGGCAGTTCATCCTTCTAATACATTGCGAGGGAATTCCCCTTCTTTGTTTGTTCACATTTCTTTCTTCAAAATAAAATTAAATTTGCTAATAATTTCGGATAACAGAGGAAATGCTGGATAAAAGAGGTGGTCGTTGCAAACAAAAATTTTAACCGATGCAAAAAAGATTCTTTTAATTTCCCAGATAATTTATGTTGCCGATAAATCGAATGACGGATAATCAAGGCCCTACCGTTAATAAAAAAAACATGCAACTAAAGATCATCGTATGAACGCAGCTGTTTTTTAAAAGTTGCTTTAAAAAAGGAATTAAGAGAAAACGACATCGTAAAAGCGTTCGTATGAACTGGGTGTAATAACATCGATCGAACTTTAATTTGAATGTAAAATTATTAATATAACAGATCTACCTGTGTTTAATTTGAAATAGCAAGATGAGTCGCTTTTAATGGCACACCCTCAATTTTACAAAAGAAATACTTCCTTAACATATCGCACCTGTTCAACAGTACTATGAAAAAAGAATTTTAAGTCATCACCAAAAAACAGACAAAATATCATAATCTTCTTACAGCGGTTAGATAATATTCATACGTGTCGATTTTTTTTAAAAAAGTGAAAAAATAAAAATTTTTAGTTAATACACTATTATTGAACAAGTGCGATATGTGAAAAGTCATAGCGTTCTACAAATAATTTCATAAGCTTTATAACAAATTCCCTAAGATCTTTTCGCCTTTTATATACAAATTATTTGTAAATAAAACGAAAAATGTATTAACGAAAATTTTTTTGTCGTAAAACTTCGCATGGATTATTTTTAGTGTATAAATATCTTGATTGAAATTTTTTATATAAATGCACTTACACGTTGAAACACACAGACACATTTATTTATTAATGTTTGTAGTATAAAAATGTCACCAATGAAACAAGGAAAATATTATTTTATATGAGTAGGACTCGTGTGCTGCGAATTGCATCTGTCCGTATTTTCGAATGGAATTCATTCTTATGTGGATATAAAACAGTGATGCCAGTAGTAGAGAATTTTCCCTTTTTGTAGGGATTTTTTCGAAAAATTTAAAGCGCAGGGAAAAAGGACAGATTTTTTATTTTAAGGCAAAAGTAGGGAATTTTTAAAATATTATCTTATTTTCAATATATTCAGGCCTGTTCTGAAAATCACTTTAACTCAAATCACATGTGCCTTTTAAAATCACACGTGTGATATTTTGGTATTCCGTTTTTGTGTATTTTGGTGAGGTTTTCAATTGCCAAAAGCACACTGAGATACACAAAAACGATATGATTTTCAGATCACCACAAAATAACAAATGGGATTTTAAAAGCACGTGATTTAAAATTACGTGATTTTAAGAACAAACCCGATTGTATATAAATACGTAAATATTCGTATTATTCTCATTTAAAAATTAAATTGTTTCATACACAATAGCATTTAAGTACAAATGTGGTATTTTTCAACAGAAACCCTATACTATGAGCCCTAACAGCCTGGCAATCTTCAACAAGTGCCAAAACCATGTACGTATATATTTTGGGGCGTTGAATATTCGGGTTCGCATTTGTGAACTATTATCCTATTTTTGCGATTTTCATTCGTACTCATATTCGCTAAAATGTATGCGAATATTAAAAGATAATACTTTATGAATGAAATTTCTACATAGAAAATAATTTTGTTCGGAGGCAACCATAATATGGTTGTGGCTTCTTGATGGAGGACTAATTAAACAATAATATGGTTGTTGGTGACAATAATATGGTTAAATTTAAACATATTATGTTTAAAATTTTGTCTAAAAATAGTTTTATTGGAGAAGACCATTTTTAAACATATTTTTTCTCTGCGTGCACGTACATGTAATTTGCTTCTGACATTGTCTCTGTTTGTTCGCATAGTTATTGCAGAAACCAAAGTAGTTCTCGGTTTCAAAATATCGTGCTGCCACCACAAAAAATTTTATTTGCGCAGTAAAAGAGTTAAGCCATTTTAACATTTTTTTCTTTAAATTCTGAGAAACCAATTACGATATTATAATAAAACGTTTTTCTTTATATATATGAACATAATTTATATTCAATGGTGAAATTATCATACATACATCGGTGTTGTAAAATATTAACTTCAGCCGGCTAATGATTTCGTCAATAGTGTACCGCCGCTGCCGGTTTTTTCCTGTCATACATTTCTGACACAGCTGATGTCAGATGGGTTTTCAGAAGAAAACAGAGCACGCTCTAATTGAAATTTCGTCAGATGACTTTGCGTCTGACTTTTACAGATGCAATGTTTTAAAGGTAACACACGACATGTATGTATTTTACAGTGGCAAATTTGACAAGTCAGATGTAAAAAACATGTCGTCTACGGGCACCTTTACTGGGCATTTACATATGAAAGTAGTTTCTGGAAAGTCGCAATACACTCACACTTTTTCAATAACACGTTTTCATTTTTCTACTTTCAGTCCAACTTTCAGCTAGCTTTTAATGAAAATTTTAAGAAAGCGATTTCATGAAAGTAAATGACAATAACTAAGCAGTGTTGCCAATTGAAATTTGTTTTCACATATATATAGAATTTGAATATATTTTTTCAACTAAGTATTAAGAACACAATGATTCTAATTAAAATTTATAAATATCATGAATACTAATAAAAAAAATATTATATTGAACGAATGCCAGAAGTTTGGCGTGAATAATTGGCTCGGCAACTCTGAAACTTGCAATAGGCAAAACAATAAAAGAAGAAGAAGAAAAATGTTTGATAGAAGTTTGGCCTTTAACGACATTTTGAAAATGAAATTTCACTTTCATGTAAATTTTCATGAAATTTTATTATTTTTTTGTGAAATTTGTGGTGATAATACGTTAAGTAAACTTTTGACACTGTTGAGGTGAATACAATTTTGACATTAACGTTGAAATTTTCGACAGTTTTAATTCACCATAAAACTTTACTACCGTTTCACACACACCCTTTTATTAAAAAAAATATTTTAAATAAGGCAGAATTAGTTTGTACGTTCTGTTCTGTTACGAATCAGCTGTTTTGTTTCTGTTCAATTGAAAGTCTGTATGTGTGGTTTGTTTTTACTTTTTCGTTCTGTTCTGTTGCGGACAAATCTGTTGAAAATAGAATTCAACGTTAAGTTACGGCCAAAGTGCGTATGTATTAGTTTGTTGTGATATGAAAAATCCGTAATTTTTGGTTTAAAGCTAGAAAAATTGGTTTTAATTAATAATTTTTTAAAAATTTACTTATTTTTGACACAAAATATTGGTTTTTTATTTTCTACGAAGTTTTTTTTTACAATTTCAATGCTTTTCTTTTTTAAAGCAGATGATTCCTTTCACAGAAAAAGTAATTACAAAACGACAGAAAAAAGAAAGGAACGAAACAGAACGGCAACGGAAAGTAACAACTAATGAGGCCTTAAGTATTCTTGAAAAAGGTTAAGTCCGTTAAAAAGGACAAAAGTAAGGAAATGAAAAGCAAACATGCAGTTTGACTTAAGGCCCAACCATAATATGCATGAGGCCGCTTAAGTCAACTTAAGCAGCTGTGCGAATACATATAAAACATATGTGGGCAACTATAATGTACTTAATGAAACTTTTCGTTAAGTTTCGTCAAATGTCATTTGCTTAAGCAAAGTGCCAAACTGAACGCATATTCCGTACGGAATCAGCTGTTTGTGTGTTGTTACAAAAAATAAATTGAAATGGATAAAGAAAAACAAGAATATAGAAAAAGAGGAATTTTACTTATATTAATTTTGTATCAATTTTAATTAAAAAGTATGTAAAACAATCGCCAATTTTTTTCTTTTTAAAACGTTGCTGGCAAATTTAATAAAACAAATACAGGGCTGTAATTTTTGGTACTTCTTTATTTGAAGTACTCACAAGAAAACTAAATATTGCATAAATATGCAACAAGGATCTTAAGTTTATGTAAGTACATTATGGCCACCTTAAATTCTCCTTTAATTTTCTCATGCATTTGACAGACTTTTCGTTCATTTTTGACAGTACTTTAAGCTAACTTATACATATTATGGTTGGGCCTTTAGTTTTGACTCTAGATTGAAGGATATAAAGTGGCGTTTCTGCCAAAAAGAAAAAATTATTGTGGTTTATTTCTTGTTGTTAATAAATACTTTTATAAGAAATGTTAATAAATTATAATATTTAAAAAATGTTAACAGAGTATGTATTTGTTTGGCTGAAGCTAAAAACAATACATTTTTAACGAGAGGAATAGTGTAGGGATAATTTTTTTTGTTGTTGTAGGAAAAAAAGGGATTTTTTAAGACACGTAGGGATTTTTTTATGAAATTTCTATTGGCATCACTGATATAAATGATGTGGACATGCATATTTTCCAAAAAAAAAAAAAATTAAATAAGAAAACAGAATCAAAGAAGAAATCTGGAACAGAATTAAACAAAGTAAAATGTTATGTCATATAAATTAAACCATGATGGTCAAATAGAAATATTAATGCTGAAAGTTTTTATTGTTTTAACGAACTGTGCGACGAGAACGATAAAAATAGTAAATTTTCAAATGTAGTATTTTTCGATTTGAACTTATTGTTGGAAATGAATGGACTTTGTGTTTGAATCGGCCCATAATTGACCAATTTCAGAAATTTTAAATAAAAATTTAATTTTAAATACAACTATTATATACCTGGCTATGAAATACATAAAATGGACTGATTCAATCATACTATGGTTGTTGCTTAAACCATACTAAACAAGTTGCCTGTGACCATATCAAACTATGAACACAGGTTGTGTTTTACTTTAATCTATTACAAAAAACAATGCAGTAGTATACGGCAACGACAACTGGAATAAGGCTGATTACCTGTAAAAGAAATTTTCAGAATAGAGGTTTATTGGAGTGATATTATATGTATTTGGAATAATGATTTGTTTATCAGTCCATTTTTCTTATTTGGTAAAAAATTATTTCAAATATGAGGGTTGTTATAATATAAAAGGGTAAACAATATTCAGAATTAAAAATAATAGTAGTCGTTTTTACAAAAATAACAATTTTCCGCAAAACAGATTTATGTGCTGTTTCTAGGTGACAAGCAATTAATTGTGTAGTAAAAATATATGGAAATCACTAAGTTTTTTAGGTGCTTTTCATATAAATTTTACTACACAATCAATTGGATACCATGTTTTATATTGAAGAATTTTAAGAGAGATATTTAACTATAGCTCCTATAATCTAAATTTGTCTTTAATAAATTTCTTGTAAACAGAATTCCTGAAATGGATTGATCCAAATTTTGTTATACTTGTTATTTTTCTATACCGTTCACATCTTCTCCAATGTGGTAAATTGTTCGGAATCTGAAAGTATATTTATTTAATTTTAATGGGATTATTACACTGAACAACAAAATTAAGTTTTTTTCCAACTAATTCTTGTAGAGGGGATACAAAAATGATATACTTGTATGGGCGTTTTAAAAGTTTACATCTGAAACTCATTTTACGCCCTATTTAAAAATGCACCCTTGTGTAGTAAATCACGTAGAAAATCGTGTGATACTTAGATTTTTGATGTATATAGTGTAGTCAGATGATTTATTCACAACATTACAAGCAACATTTTGTTGGGATACATAACCTTTTGACACTTCTAAAAATGTGTCTTTTTGCAATTTTTTTCGAAAAAAGCAAAAATCACATTTAAAATAGAGTTATATGTCGATGAAATATTCTGCGAAAATATTTGTTATGAAATTCTACTATAGGTCTCCGAACACACTTCAGTCGAAAATGCAACTTGAATATCAGAAATAAGCAAAAACTTAAAAGGTAGTTAAAGGGTTAATTATGAATATCTATTTAATTTTGGTACGGCACTATTTTGACAAGCACAGCAGGTGGAGTCAGCATGCTCACCTGGGTCTAGCAACCAAAAATTGCATTGAATTTCGTTGCCCTAAAGCGTTTTGAAAACTGAAAGAAATGCTTAACAACACTGAAAAAATAATTTTGATTCGTTCAGTATCGACCGAAAGAAGTAGAAATAAAATTGCTTCTGAATCGAGAAAGTGTTCGATCATGACTGCCAGAATTAGCCCCCAGTTGTAGAGGAATACCAATTAATAAAATAAATAAATAAATAAATATGCTTCTCGTAGTTTTGTTGTTGTTGTAACATAATTTTTTTGCGATATTTTATCGCCACTTATACCAACAAGTATATAATTAACTGTAATTAACCCTCAACCACTTCTAACGTTTTTGCTTATTTCTTATAGTTGCAATTAAAAAAAATTGCAAAAAGACCCATTTTCAGAAGAGCTAGGGGGTTAATGCTTACAAACAAAATGTTGCTTGTAATGTTCTGAATAAATCTTTTAGGGATACTATACACCAAAAACCTAAGTATCACATGACTTTCTAAGTTTTTTTACTACAGAAGGGTGCAACTTTAAATAGGCCGTAAAATGAGTTTCAGATGTAAACTTTTAAAATGCCGATAAACGTATATCTTTTTTTTTGTCGCCTATTTTTCGCTTATTTTTTTGTGTGTTGTACAGTGTTATTTATTTGCGTACAATAATGTATTACATTTTCTTTTGCAGATACCCTGCAATGCTGCTAAGCACTCACAGGAGTCTTATTAGTGAATCCAATGCAGGGGGCAATTAAAAACGATTTATTAACGTAATGTTTTTAACCAGTATATTTATAAGCAGCACAAGTTTATGTTTGCACAAAGAAAGAAAATATATGCAAGCAAAAATCTTAAAAAACATTCATAAACAAAATTATAACGACGATGAAAAAAATTCGGAAAACCCGCTTTTGTATATCCCGGGCATTTTATTAAAGGAAATTTCGAAAATTCCTGAAAACGGCAAACTCTAATGCTTATGCAAGCATTACATTTCTTTAAAATTCTTGCAAAATATGCAAAATCATATTTTTCAGGTAAAAAAAATGTCATAGATAAAAAGAGAATTTTTTACAAAAGCAGAAAATAATTCTCCAAAAATTTCAAAATGTGAATCTTCCGTGGGTGAATCATTTAATTGATAATGTATATAATCGTATACTGAAGAGCATAAAAAAGATGTATTTAACCATTTTCACTAATTGTAAATTCATTACTGTGATTTATTATTAAAATTCTTTTCAATTGTAAAGGTTTTAAGGTCTACAATAGACCGTCTCAGTTTTTATACTTTTTTCGATATTCCTTCATGAACATCGATTTTGTTTATCTACTATAAAAACCAAGAAATTTGGTGTATAACACTTAAATATTGATGAATGGGAAGTGGTCTCTCAAATCGTTTTTTCATTTTTTTAGGCAAAATACCTTTTTTTCAAAAAATGGAAAAATCTTGATTTAGTAATTTGCCTCAAACTCAAGCAGTTCTGAATGGATTTGAACATCATTTCATGCATTAGAAAGCTTATTAAATTTCCTAAATGTTTCTTAAAGCAACATTGCCATTTTATTCGATGGTTTTTTATTCATAGCACTACAAATTCAGATTTTCAAATACAAACTTAACATTTTTTTTAATTTTTGCTTACCTTTTCATATATAAAAATTGAACGAGGCAAAACTTTTATATTCTGTAAATGCAGTATGGTAGGAAATTTTAAAATAAAGATTTTGGTGTAAATAACAGTCGTATTCTGTTAAGAAAAACTGCAGTTTTAGTTGAAATGTTGAAAGTTGTTTATTTCTAAATATAAAAAAAAAAATAATATTTTGGTAATAACTTTTTTGTATCTGAACCGATTTTTCCGAGTTTTTCAGCAAATATGTTTTACTAAAGATTTCCGATCTTTTGATATATTAGACGTATCCATAGGTCACATAACAGCTCTAAAATTTAAGTTTTTATAAAAATGTGGATGCTTTTTAGCCCATTTTTGGAGTATTTTGCTAATAACTTAACCATTTCTTAACCAATTTGGCAGATTTATATACCCACGTCTTAAGGAAGAAATTTACCATTTACTTAGATTTAATTTTAAAATAAAGATTTTGGTGTAAATAACAGTCGTATTCTGTTAAGAAAAACTGCAGTTTTAGTTGAATTGTGTAAAGTTGTTTATTTCTAAATTTTCTTCTATTGCATAAATATATTATAAAGTAAGAACATATTGGTTTTTTTATTTTTTAAAATTTGGTAAAATTATGCTTTTGTTGGAGTTTGGATGCGTTTTGTGAAAATGCTCGACGACTTAAATTAAATCATTTTGGGTGTGGCACTTCCCATACAAAGACGTTATACATTTCTGTATATCTGGAGAACGAAGCGAGCTAAAGTTCCCAAATTAGGTACAAACATATCGGTTATCAATACACAGCATCCCTCAAAATATGGGATTGGTAAAGTGGGCATGGTACCTCCCGTACAAAGATATTATTGAAAATACTCAAAATTTTAAATTTTAGGGCTCTAGTATGACATATGAACACGTTTTATATATCAAAATATCAGAAATCTTTATATTATATATATATTACCCGAAAACCCTGCAAGGTTTTTTGAATAAAAAACCATCGAACAAAATGGCAATGTTGCTTTAAGAAACATTTAGGAAATTTAATAAGCTTTCTAATGCATGAAATGATGTTCAAATCCATTCAGAACTGCTTGAGTTTGAGGCAAATTACTAAATCAAGATTTTTCCATTTTTTGAAAAAAAGGTATTTTGCCTAAAAAAATGAAAAAACGATTTGAGAGACCACTTCCCATTCATCAATATTTAAGTGTTATACACCAAATTTCTTGGTTTTTATAGTAGATAAAGAAAATCGATGTTCATGAAGAAATTTCGAAAAAAAATGAAAAGTGAGACGGTCTAGTCTACAAGTTGCAAGTTCTTTCATTTTGCTTAAAGAATAAAATATTTTCGCTAATTAATGGGAGTAATTGAAATAAAGCACTTTAATAAAGACAAACTTTAGAATTGCCAATAGGAAAAGCCTTTTGTTCAAAACTATTTAAATACAAAGTCTGCCCTTGTTTTACAAAATCAAAACTATTACGTTTTGCATAAGATAAAAGTCACTCTAAAAATCTTTCAACTTCAACAAAAGATGATAACAGCTACAATGTTTGAAATTTCTATAAAAACTCCACCATTTCTATTAAAAGTTCCAATCTTGGGAAACAAATTAACCCCTTTACAAATTTTACAAAAAAGAGGACTTTTCTCTCCCAACATCTTAATCAATGAATGATGTTGGGAGAGAAACAAAAATAAACAATTGGAACAAATAGAAACTCATTAGACTTTTACAACATTGTTAGAAGAACGAGTCATAAGAAGATAACTAGTGCAATGATAAAGACACACACACATAGTTGCACGTTCTTCTACTCCAGTCATACTGAAAAAAGGAGCTCAAGTACTCGTCCTCATACTCACACTTTGTTAACATCACTGATTTTTAGTGGTGTTGGTAAATGATAGTTTGCACACATGCATTTACACATTAATTCAAACAATTGCTGACAAAGACATTGAATGAAATACTAACAACATCATCTTCACTTTAAGTCAAAAACATGTGCAAAATTCAAATCTGTTAGAAATTGTCAAAACGATTATCTAATACAGTGATTTTTCTTTATTGTTCTGTCTTGTTACTGTTGTTGCAACTGCCATTTTCTAGGTCATCAACGACAGTTGTTCGAAGGAATGTGTTCTTGATAGTTTCTATATAAGTGGGAGTGATCTTTGGCAACATATTTCCCAATGTGCTATAGTTGAAAAATAAGATAGTATATTAAATTCTACTGTGCCAAATTAAATGTTCTTAAAATGAAAAAAAAAAAAAAAAAAAAAAATATAAATTTAAAGTCAATGCAATCGATGGTGTTTCATGTTTATTATTTTGATCTAGGGGCTGAAATTTCATGCATTTACTATTGGAAAATATGCGCATAAATTGTGTTTCAAAACATATTCCTTAAAATTAAATAATTATGAAGCGAAAATTAATTAATGGGGGATTTCATGTCAAGTGATCCAACTTTTGAAATCGATGTCTTCCGCTATGGATGCACCAAGGTTAGTCCTATTGGATAGTAGTTTAAATTTTTTTTTGGATTATTTATCTTTTTGTTTTTATTATTATTATTTTATATTAATTTAATTATTATTAAAAATAAATAAAAAAATTTCATTTGTCAATATCTGTATAGAAAAAAGTGATTTTATTCCTGGAATTAGCATATTACAGTATCGAGGGTATGAAATGCTAGTTAGGTATGTTATATACCTTTGGAAAGGTTAATTTGTCTAGTTTTTCAGCATAAGTTTTATTTTTAAGAGTTTAGAAACACTTACACACAAATAGGAAAAAAATTCAAAATAGTGCATATGCTAAAAATGTAAAAATCCTAGTCTTGACTTAGAAATGATTTTTTTTTATACATAACCCACTCGCGGCCCAAAAAGCGACCAACACCTTAAAGGAAAAGACCTAAGCTTTCTTTTGAGCAAAAAAAAAAAAAAAAGTGCCCGCTTAAAAATAAAATTAAAAAAAAAATTTAAATTTAAAAAAAAAATTTTTTTAAATATAATAAAAACAAAAAAAATTTTTTTTCGAAAGATTGAAGAAATAGCTATCTAATTTGCCTGGGACAAATTTCGCTAGATAATAAGTTACATGGAAGAGAAAGAACACCTGTTTGGCCAAAATGTCAAATTTTGACCCCCTCTAACTCAGAAACTTTTTGACCGATCTTGTTGAAAATTTGTTTCTAAACTACTATCCAATAGGACTAACCTTGGTGCATCCAAATCGGAAGACATCGATTTCAAAAGTTGGGTCACTTGACATGAAACCCTCTCACATATGTGTGAGAAATACCTTTACTTTGAGAGAATTATCTGCCATTTAAATAATTTTCCAGCAATTATTGGAAGGATGTGAGAAAATGTGTTTCTGTATCAATATTTTGCTAAAAATTTCTCACAAGAACTGTCAAAATAAGTCAGCGAGAAAAATAAAATTTCAAAAAATGGAGCACAAGAATGTGTATTATTTTTTTTTTTTATTTGAAGAGAAGGAATTTAAATGATGAAAATAAATAAAACACAATTGTTTTTTTTTTTGATATTTTAATTTTTTAAGCCCTTCATTTTTTTCGTTTTATGCAGGGCTGCCAGATAAATTTGTGAAAAAATCGTTAATTTCCTAAGGGCACTGGTACACGTTCAATATATATTGTGATATTTGGATCGCGATCCATATTGATGGATCACATCAAATTAGGCTATTATGCGATATGGATCGCGATCTATCAATATTGCATGCTACACGTTCAATAAATATCGTGATATTTCTAGTATCACGATATTTATTGAACGTGTAGCAGTGCCATAAGAAAAAATAAAAAAATCGGACAATTTAAAATTAATTTTGACAAATTTTCTTCGATTTTTATTAAAACTTTATTATGTTTTAATAAAAAAAAAAAAAAAAAAAATTGTTAAAGTTCATGGGTAAAATACATATGTTATACATACATACATACTTAAGCTTGAGATCTATAAAAATAAAATTATTATTTTTTTATTTAAAATTTCAGACTGTTTTTTTCCTGAAAAAATCACATAAAGGCATAACAAAATATCATATTGAACTAAATCTAACACTTTTGGTCAACAAAAAAAGGCAAAAATTTCGTATAGTGCATTGACTGCCAAATGGGGTAATAGTTTAATGTTTTGATCACATAAACAAATGTATAAAATAATCTAAGGAAATAAATTTTCTGTGGTGCCTAATATACAAACATATTAAACTATTTTAAATTATTTTATTTCGAAGACTGAATAATATCGTCACTAGAAAAAATCAGCAAATCGACAATTTGCCAATTTTGGTACAAAAATCCTCAAAATGAAGATAAATCGTCAAATCTAACAGCCCTATTTTTATTATATTTATTTCTTTCGTTGACGTTTCGCTTGCATTTGACACTTAATTACTGGAAGTATTCCAGTTAAAACAGAATCTGTGTTGTCTGTTCTCGCATTTAAATACAGAAACAAATTGTTCTCACAAATCGAAAAAAGATGGAATTTTTTGCTTCACACTTAATGTGAGAAATTTTGCGATGCGAGAAATACAGAAACGAGCTACTGGGTGAAATTAGCCAAAAAGGTAACATTTACTTAGTACTGGTTCACACTCTTAAATAAATTGCATTCTCTTTTCCCTTCTTTTCTAAAAACCTAAGACTTAACGGCTAATACTTCAGGAGTGTGAACCAGCATTTACATGTAAAATGCATTAAAGACATTTTGCAAGGAAGTGCAAAAATTTGTTTTTTGAGTTTTTGTCAATAGCATTAATATTTATTTATACAAATAAGACCTTTATTGTGTAAAACGCAATGCAACGCCAAAAAATTTATATTAAAACAAAAACAAAGTCAAATATATTTTATAATTTTGTTGTTGTTTGCTGCAGAAATTCATATTGAATTTTTAAATTTCAAACGCTGCATATCTTGTGGCGTTGAAAATTTTGAAACGCAGTAAGAATTTCTGTTGAAAGCAACAACAAAATTATAAAATATATTTGCTTTTGTTTTTGTTTTCAATGTAATTTTTGGCGTTGCGTTTTACACAATTAAGGCCTAAACCCTAATCATGTAAAACGCAACGCAACGCCCAAGAATAACATTGAAAGTACAAACAATGTCATAAATATTTTGTAATTTTGTTGTTGCTTTCTACAGAAATTCATGTACCGTTTTAAAATTTACAATGTGAATTTATGTAGGAAGCAGCAACAAAATTACAAAATATTTATGACATTGTTTGTACTTTCAATGTTATTCTTGGGCGTTGCGTTGCGTTTTACATGATTAGGGCCTAAATCGTTATTAACTATTTTTATTTAATGACATTTTACAGGTGAAAAGATTTTTAATGCTTAATGAAAACCAACAAAACACATCCTACAATTCCTAAAAAAAAACTCCGGAAAATCCTCAAAAATGGGTTTTTTTAGTTTTTTTTTTTTTTGGAAATATTATTTCTACCAGTACGAGCCTCAGGATTCCTATTAAACAGTTATTACAAACAAATTGGGTCGTAGAAACAGTCCTTAAAACTTTTGATTCTTTCTTTGTGATTGGAGAAAATTTAGAACAAAGTAGAAATTTGTAAAAACTAGTTCCGATTTCGTTTTTTGTATATCAGTATTAAACACTAAGTAGCCTTTAAATAAGTAGAAACAATATAAGGCCCTAATCATGTAAAACGCAGCGCAACGCTAAAGAATATAAATACTCTTTAGCTAAAAATGGCAAAAAACAATGACTTGCTGGTAATTCCCAAAAAGATATTTTAATAATCATGATAATTTTGAGTCTTAAAATACGTGCAGCTTGATGAAATATTTGGCAGCAAACATCAAATATTACAATTACGTAGTCTGAACATAAAATATTTTTGAGTGTCAAATAAACAGCTGATATTGAGCAAATAAAAGTATTTGCCGGCAAACAAATATTTGTCCAATGTGAACATAGACCGTCTCAGTTTTTATACTTTTTTCGAAATTCCTTCATGAACCCCGATTTTCTTTATCTACTATAAAAACCGAGAATTTTGGTGTATAACACTTAAATATTGATGAATGGGAAGTGGTATCTCAAATCCTTTTTTCATTGTTTTAGGCAAAATACCTTTTTTTCAAAAAATGAAAAAACATTGATTTAGTAATTTGCCTCAAACTCAAGCAGCTCTGAATGTATTTGAACATCATTTCATGCATTAGAAAGCTTGTTAAATTTCCTAAATGTTTCTTAAAGCAACATTGCCATTTTTTCGATGGTTTTTTATTCATAGCACTACAAATTCAGATTTTCAAATACAAACTTAACATTTTTTTTAATTTTTGCTTACCTTTTCAAATATAAAAATTGAACGAGGCAAAACTTTTATATTCTGTAAATGCAGTATGGTGGAAATTTTAAAATAAAGATTTCTGTGTAAATAACAGTCGCATTTTGTTAAGAAAAACAGCAGTTTTTGGTTGAAATGAGTAAAGTTGTTTATTTCTAAATATAAAAAAAAAAATATATTTTGGTAATAACTTTTTTGTATCTGAACCGATTTTCCGATCTTAGACGAATCCATAAGTCATATAACAACTCTAAAATTTTAGTTTTTATAAAAATGTTGATGCTTTTTAGCCCATTTTTAGAGTATTTTGCTAATAACTTAGATTATAACACTTGGACTCGGAAAGATCTATTGTTTCCGAAAATGGGTATGTTTAAAAAAAAATTATTTCTTTTATTATTTTGGGCATTACTCTTCCATTTTTGGGAAAAAAAAACTTGCAGGGTTTTCGGGAAATATATTCTGCTAAAAATTTCTGATATTTTGATATATAAAACGTGTTCATATGTCATACTAGAGCACTAAAATTTAAAATTTTGAGTATTTTCAATAATATCTTTGTACGGGAGGTACCATGCCCACTTTTCCAATCCCGCCCATATTTTGTGAGATGCTGTGTATTGATATCCGATATGTTTGTACCTAATTTGGGAAGTTTAGCTCGCTTCGTTCTCCAGATATACAGAAATGTATAACGTCTTTGTATGGGAAGTGCCACACCCAAAATGATTTAATTTAAGTCATTGAGCATTTTCACAAAACGCATCCAAACTCCAATCAAAGCACAATTTTAGCAAATTTGAAAAAATAAAAATACCAATATGTTCTTACTTTATTAATGTATTTATGCAATAGAAGCAAATTTATAAATAAACAACTTTACTCATTTCAACTAAAACTGCAGTTTTTCTTTACAAAATGCGACTGTTATTTACACAGAAATCTTTATTTTAAAATTTCCACCATACTGAATTTACAGAATATAAAAGTTTTGCCTCGTTCAATTTTTATATTTGAAAAGGTAAGCAAAAATTAAAAAAAATGTTAAGTTTGTATTTGAAAATCTGAATTTGTAGTGCTATGAATAAAAAACCATCGAAAAAAATGGCAATGTTGCTTTAAGAAACATTTATGACATTTAACAAGCTTTCTAATGCATGAAATGATGTTCAAATACATTCAGAACTGCTTGAGTTTGAGGCAAATTACTAAATCAAGATTTTTTAATTTTTTGAAAAAATGGTATTTTGCCTAAAAGAATTAAAAAAGGATTTGAGAGACCACTTCCCATTCATCAATATTTAAGTGTTATACACCAAAATTTTCGGTGTTTATAGTAGATAAAGAAAATCGATGTTCATGAAGAAATTTCGAAAAAAATGAAAAGTGAGACGGTCTAGTGAACACAAAAAATCAAATATTTCAAGGTACGTTCAGACTAATGAAATATTTGAAGAAAATATTTGTTCTCATATTTGCTTCAAACTGTGTGAAATAAAAAAATATTTTGTTTAATGTTCAAACTAATCTCAAATATTTGATCATTTTTGTTTTTTAAAACAGTTGGCAAATAGTTTCAAATAAAATAAATACTTTGGTGTCAGTTCTCTTCCCTCTAGGGCAGCGTAAACAACAGCCAGCAGGCCTGCCATATATGCCGATTTAACTGCATTTTGCCGATTTTTTGCCTTAAAATTAGCAAAGTGCCGATTTGCCTATTTTTGCTCCAAAAATTCCGATTTTTTGATAAACACTTAAACCACGGTAACTTTGCCTGTTAACGTGTAATATATTAATTTTGGGCAACTTTGGAGCACTTGTCATAACCTATACAACCAAATATAAAGTATTTTTTAAACTGTGTTAACTAATTTTATAAAAAACAATTAAAAAATTCAATTTACTTAACGGAATTTATGAACACAATTATTTTTTTGAATTTTTATGAATAGTTTTTGGGCTTATTGGCTAATAAGTTACTATCAAAATCAAAACTTAACAAAAGCGAAATTAACAAAATTGTAAATAACTGCATTCATTTTTATAAAGAACCAGCAAATCAAATATTAAAACGTTTTGATTTTGAACAAAAATCTTATAAATCTTTACCATAACAAAATTATGAAAAAGGCAAATATTTCTTTTATGGAAATTCTGAAAGATTTCCTCAGCTTTATTTCTGAAAAAGAAATGAAAATTTTTAAGAAGATTTAGAAAGAATTTTGAAGTAGATTTGCAAGCTTTTTGGCAAAAAATTTCAGACTTATAACATGGGAATTCTACGGATGCACTGCCAGTGCTGACAAAAAAATTTTTTTTTAAGTACAATTTACACAGAAAGAAGTTGTTTGTCAATTAAAAAAATGGGTTAAAAAGTATTTAAATTAAATTAATGTGATAATTGAATCAATTATTTTTTTAGTTCAAAAAAAAAAAATAAAAAATTTAATTTTGATTTAATTAACATTTTAGTTGTTTTCAAATAAATTTGTAATTAAAATATTAATTAAATAACAAAAAATGTTAATTGACTTTTTTCGTTTAAAATAAAATAATTTAAACTTTAATTTAATTGTTTGAAATGGCAATGTTTTTTGATAATTTTTTTAATTAAGAAAAAAAAAATATAATTTATTGAAAAAAATATTTCAAAATTTTACAATTTTAATTAATCAATATAAACATTTTGGTAATAAGTGCAAAATCAACAACTTGGTTGCATGATATTATGAATTTGGTATATATTTGGTGATTAGAGAATTTTTTAATTTTTTCTGTGTATTTTTTAAAATATTCTTTTTCATTAATTTTAATGTTTTTATATGGTTTATATGTAAGTTAATGCTGAATTATTCTGTTATGTTATTTTTTGGGTTAGTAAAAATATGTTTTATTGTTCTTAAAATAGATATTATTAATTTGCCGATTTTTTTAGTTGAAGCCCCGATAATGACGGGGGTTTTTTAATATATGCCAGGGATGTTAAAGTAGGTACAATTGTACTTTTTTTGGAACATTTTGACCTTCTAAAGAACCATGGTACTACCGTGACTCATTTGGTACAATTTAAAAATTTGTCATAGTTCCCCCTTTTTGAATAGCAAACAAATTATTGAGTCCTCTTCATTGCATTTCTTTTTTAAATGATCATTTCTTTCATTAGGATTTAAAAATCCTACTTTTAAATAGCAATTTTTATTTATGCAATATGCATTTAATATTATAAACATGGTTAATTAAGAAATGCAAGCAGAAGATGCTCGAATGCATGTATTTTAACAAAGGCTAACTTTCTTGTTCCGCCAAATGGCATGTAATTTCATGAATAAAAATTTCACGTAATTTCATGAATTAAAATGTATTGGATGAATGTGATATCTCTATCGTACCTTTACAAAAATCAAATGCCCTTTGAAAAAATTTATTGCGGAACAAAAGTGGATTTATATATCTCTACAAATAATATCAATATTGATATTGTGAAAGAAATGAAAGAAAATGCAAAACTATTTTATATAAAATTTTGCGAAGTTTTGAGAACCAAATTCAACTTTAATAACGAAGTTTTAATGTGGTGTCATAAATTTACTCCTGAAATTTTTTTTTCAGGTAAAACAAGTTGTATTGTACCTCTTCCCGAGTGAAATTGAAAATTTTGATTCAACCAATAATCAATTTAGACCTTTAGCTGATGTCGAGCAACTGCAGTCGTTAAAAAATTAAAAAAAATTTATAGTTTTTGAACGGCAGTATCAAGGCCTATCCAATAGGTCTGCTTACCGCTACAACAATACAACAGAACAAAAAACAACAGGCATTTTGTTTGTGTAATTTTCCTCACGGTTGTCAAAATCTTACTACTACATAGGGAAAACAAAAGGAAAAACGTGTTTTGTATGCATGTATGTGTGGCAAAAAACAAAAAACGTAAACAAAAATACACATGTATGTATAAGCAAAATGTAAAGAACTTTTGACATGGTTGAGGAAAAAACCAAATAAACATCTGGCTCCTTAAGCAGACCTAAAGGATATACCTTGGGCAGTATCTAATTTACCCTGATATTTCTAGTCGTTGATGGAATTTTATTCATTACACATTCGTCTGCAAATGTGGAAAGAGTTTTTCTTTTTAAAATATAATAAAAACTGAGGAAAGAAACAAACTACATGTGCCAACATTATCAAGTCTCATACAAACAGGGGAGTGGTTAAGATCGACAAATTCATAGTTTATTAACTAAACAAATAAGTACCTGACTTTGATTTCATATATTTATAAGACTTTTAAATACCTTATTTTATTCATACATATAATGTATGTTAATGTTCAGTTTTGTTTTTTTTTTTGTGTACAATTAAATTTTTTTTTGTTGTTTTAATAAATTAAAAAAAATGGTACCGTGATGGTCCAAACAGTAAATTTTTTGGAAGTTGGTACAAAATTTAAAACCGCGGCTAACATCACTGATATATGCCAATTATTTTTCAAAATAAGCTGGCACCCCTGACAATAAGTTATAAAAAAATATTTTGTATGCACAATAGTATCAAAAATTGTCTGGCATTCACACTATCAGATTTGGCGAATCTATCAAATACCACAACCTTTTACACTTTTCTAATGTATACACTTATCCTTTTTCTTAACCCTCATACAATTCTACTTTTCCTATTAGAGTTTCACATCTAGAGTACTAAGTGGCGCTAGTATTCCAAACACAAAGAGATTTTCTTTATCTCTTTTCATCTTTACTCCTAAAAAATATTTCCCACCAAAACTTTAGTACCATTCTAAGCAAATTAGTCTAATGTACTAAATATTAGACGAACACTAATGAAGGCAACAACAATTTTGGTGGGAAATCTTGGTAAAACGCAACAACAACTATGGGTTACAAAAGAACAAACAAAACATAAGAGAATTGCAATAAACGAAAAATAATGCAATTATTAAATAATAAAGATACAAATATTAAATTATAAAAAAAACATACCCAAATTTCATGATTTAACTCCTCCCACTCGGCATTCAATTCTTCGTTTATGGTGGAACGACGATAGAAGGAGCTCCAATAGCCACGAATGCTCATAAAGTGGCCAAACAGCTCATGGGCCATGATCATTAATTAAAGAGTTCAAATTATAAAACAAATAAAACACAAATACATATAACACAAGTTAAATAAGGAATTATAATATAATTAACACAAATTTACACAACAAATAATTTAACCAACAGAAATTAAAATTTTACAAAACTAAAATAAAAACACAAATAGAACTCAAGAAAAACTAAAAGGTTTTAACACTTCCACGTCCAGCTGACTACTGATAATTATTTGGATGCGGAAATGGGGATTGCAGTCAGAAGCTTTTACTTCTTTCTGTTAAAAGTTCGCAAAAGCTTTTGTCATTTTAAGTTTCCGTAACATTGTTAAAGCTTTCACAGTTCTTTGGGAGGAAATTTTGAAGGAAACGGTGTTGCCATAGCGAATCATATTTCTAGTGATTATTTTAAATTAATATCAGGTTATTTATTTATACTCACAACAACAATATACATATATAAATTTTTTTTTAAATATATTTTGTTGCTGTTAATATAACTACATAACCATATAACCTGAACAAACGAAATACACCTTTTAAAATATTTTCAAAAAATTAGTTTTTAGAGGGTAAGTTTTCAAATCACCTGCACCTTGCGTTAAGAAAATTTTCTTATACAATTTTTTAAGTATTAAAAAATTTTTTATGAAAATATATCTACTTTTTAAGTGATGTGTGGTGTAATTCTAAATTTTTATTTTTTTAAACATTTTTTTAAAGTTATTTATGGCTTTTTTTTTATCGTGTAAAAATAAATTTTATTTTTTAATATGTCTTTCCCAATGCAGAAATAAAATTATTTTCTGATTTGTACGTATTTTTCAAGCAATGAAGAAAATTAAATTTAAATAAAAATAAAATAGCAAAATCGTAAAAAACTTATCTATTAAACAACATATCTCCTACTATGGCCCAATTAAATATCTCCTACTATGACCCAATTAGTAAGTCTGCGCATCTCCTACTAAAAAAATGGGTCATATTTTTTTTTTTAAATATTTGTACATATCGCACTGCTTCTTTTAAAGAGCGTAAACTCTAAATTTGTAAGAGACAAAAAAATGTTTTCTTTTTATATGTACTCTTATATCACAAAGAAGGATACAATTTAATTTTTTTTTAACAAAATACTAGAGAAAATGATGCAAGATTTTTACAGTGGGTAGATATGGTCACTGTACATCTATTTCTTGCAAAAAGTCAAAATTTAAAAATGTTAAGTTTACCCTCTTTAGAGGAAACAGTGCGATATTTATAAATGTATATTAATTAAAAGAAATAACATAATGTGGCTTATTATGATACAAAATCGGTTGTTGAACCAAAAAGTGTAATAATTTCAAAATTCGATTTACATTATAAAATGCCATAAAAAATAAGCAAAGATCAAAAAAGCCACAATAAGTGGCATTTCTTCCATCTGTGATAATTGTATGCAGCTTATAATTGCTTTAATTAACTGACAATTTAATATGCATAAGAATTCCCAACATAAATTTTATTTATTTTCCGAAAAATTATGTATGTAATTATGTTGCTGATATGTATTTATATTTTATTGTCAAAAATAGCTTTTGTATTTCTTAAAATTGCCAGAAAATAACTTATTTTTGTTTAACAACAGAACACAAGTTGAAAAAAAACAGTTATTTTTGATTTAAAATAATAAATAAAATAATAAAAAACATTTAAGGAACATTTTATTTTATGAAATTTTACTTTAAACCGATCAAAATGGCATAGTGGATTTAGTTCTATAGCTACGATCATCGCGCTATGCCCCCAGGGGCCGAGCACTTTTCGGGATTTTCACACACACAACCCGAATGTTACCGAAACTCACTTCAAAGATTATAAAAAACTTCAAAGATTATAATTAAGCAGGTCGCCGTCGCTTTTTTTTTTGTTAAAAAACAAAAACAAAATACATAGTGAATATCTCAAATGACTAGTTTATTTTCAATCTTTTTCAGAATTTGAAATATTTTCAGTACACTTTGAATAATTTTCTACTATTATATGTGTTTATTTAAATGTGGAAAATATAGTGGGTAAAAAGTTTTGATTTTCATCTAATATTTTGAATAAAGCTGAATGCCTTATATACAATCATAAATAAAAAAACAAGTGCATACATGCATTTACATATGGGCATTTCCATGTCATCGTACGTGACATTTGTACGCCTTCGGAGCGATGGAGTTTTTGCGCAAATAGTAGTAACTGGAAAACTTATTAATCATTATGTTTCTTTTAGAGCGTACTATATATGAAAAAAAAAATTGTTACATTCGAAACCTTGTTGTCCAAAATACGTAGCAAAATAGGTGTATATCGTACGTGACATAAAACGGAAGTGATTTTGGGGTGAATGTAAAAAAATCCGAAAATCTGCGAATTGTGGGATGTATTTTTCCTTTTTTAAATTTTTTGCATTAAACCATATATTTTTCCGTTATAATCCGTATTTGGAAAGAAAAACATTTTTCTGGATGGTTTAATAAAGAACCAAATGTAATATCGTACGTGACATACCGTACGTGACAGATTTTTCTCTTATAGTATTTACAAGATATGAAATATATTTTTGGGAAATATATGCATACAAAAACTTAAAACAAACAAGTCAGAAAGTATAGTCGGCCAAGCCCGACCATATAATACCCTACACCATAATATTTTAAAAACAAATTTTTGAGTGTCCCTATTTTTAACCCATCGCCAATCATGGTCGCCGGGACAGAATTATGCTATGACGTTAAGAGTTATATAAAAGTTATTTGTGCCGTATATTATTCAGATATCTTCATCTATATGAGATTTTCTTGCCTTTCAGCGAAGGGGGTTTATATGGGACCTATAGTTAATTTTGGACCTACCAGCACAACATTTTATCACGACATAGTACTTGTCGTAAAAGGTATTGTCGCCAATTTTTATGTCAATACCAGCATTTATTAGAAAGTTACAGCATTAAAAGCTATTTTCTGGAGTAGTATTTGAATTATAATTGTTAAGATCATTAAGACTGCAAAAAATTAATTTTTGATTTAATTTCAACCTAATACCAACATAATACGATGATACATTTAGTTGAATTTATAGTAATACAATATCGTACGTGACGACGTTTAACAGCTTATAAAATTTTTATTATACCTATTTAAAAAAAATTCCGATCAATATTTTTTTGCAACAAATATCTTGCTTTGAGCTTTTATTTTGAAACACGTTCGACTGATCAAATACCAATGACATAGACAAATGATGTTTTCGCACCACGTACGTGACATTTGAATAGCACCCAAAGCAAACCAAAAAATATACGGCTAATCAAACTAAATATTTGGTCTCTCCTCGTGAATTTTGTTCATTATTGTTGTAACATTAATTTTAAGGTATAATTCCAATGTTACCAGTATCTGTATTTAATCGGCAGAAAAGTGAAAATTGTTGATTGCAGTTACTAAAAATGAATCAAAGAGATAGTCAGTTTTAACTTTTATTTTTTGCTCTTTAAAAATTGTAATAAGCTGTAAACCCCTTTGCATAGTAAAGTTTGAGTGTTTTTTTACTTTCTACCATATTCGAAAAATAGTTTCAAGGCTATTTTTTTTTTGAGTCGTGGTTGACATTGTCATGGAAATGCCCATATATAACAAAACATTTGTTGAATCCCAAAAATTTTTTTTTAGATATGTATCTAGAAATTTCTTTCTGGTCACCCAAAATACACTCACCACTACACACACATTTTTAACTGCCTCTATTTGTGATTACCTCTGTTCTAGAGCATTTGTTTGTATTTACTTTTTCCTTAAAATATTCAAACAAAACTTTTATCTACCAAAATCATGGTTTGGGTCACTTTATGAACCGGTGGAATCATTAATCTTTACTTATTTAAAAATAAAGACATATAAACTTATAAAAACTTTTAACAAGTTTTTTAAACAGAACAAAGTCATCTGTCAAATATCGACTTAAAGTGGTTTTAGATGACATGTATTTTGCAGTGGCTTTTTCAGATATAAAATCCATTTGTAATTACGCATGCCTGTCAAAATTTACATATACAAAAAGTTTTTAATTTTTGCTTTCACACGTTTGTTCTGGTTTCATCTGACATAACCTAAAATCATTTACAATAGAAAATTATGAATTGATTTTTCTGCTTGAATTTCAGTTATTTAAAAATGTTTTTTTTTAAGAATGTGTGTACATCGATAGTCTTTAACATATATTTGTCGCCACAGACATATTAGATGGCTTGTCAGTTGAAAATAAAACACGCTCTAGTTGAACATTTTTACACTCCAAATTTTAGTTGACATATACAGAAGCAAATTTTTTGCTTTAACACTACATGTATGCATTTTGCAGTGGGAAATTTAGCAAGCCCACTGGTAAATACATGTCGTCTTAAACCACCTTTAATAAACATTTTACGAACGTCTTATTTTTCCAGATATAATATTGATCAAATCGTAATTCGCATATTAACATTATGGTTATTCATAATTAGAAAGTTCAAAAATTATATTATTTACTTAACCCTAGAATATCATACTTATTTTTATGACGTAAACGTCATACTTCGTCGAATCAACGATGGTGATATTTACAAGAGCAAAAAGGATGAAATACATACAAAAGATTATTGAAATTTTGCTTGTTAAATAATCTGTTATTGCTATTAATGACATCAAATAAATAAATAAGAGTATTTATTTGATGAACTAACTTATTAAATAAAAAAATGATAAGGTTTTCAGAAGTTTCACTTATTAATTTGTGCAAGAGGTACAAAGTTCTATTTTGTGCTCCCCACATATGCTTTTTTGCATCATTTTAAGCACACTAAGTTTGTCTTTCGTCGTTTAAGTGGAGGAGAAAATACGCATAGCCATAATTTCTTAATCGGCCTAAACTGCTCTATTTGCTATTATATAAAAAAACACATAGACTAAAATACTCAATCAAAAAACATATTTGAAGTTTTTGATAAATAATTTTTAAATCTTAATTATGTACTGTTATTTCATTGTGGCAAAAACTCTAATTTATAAATTTTTTTGGTTAGAAAAAGTATGTATTTTTATAGGTTAATGAAATTAATGTGGTCAAGTCATTTTTAAATCAAGTTTTGCCTTTCAATTCTTTTCAATTTGCAAAACTCTCTCAATTTTTTACTAACACACTCACATTTTTTAAATTGACCACAAGATTGCTCTCAACTTTACCTTTCCATTTGTTTGGCAATTTTACGATCAATTTAACAGCTGATTACAAGTTTAGTGAGAAAGTTTTGCGCTTATTTTTATTAATTGTTTTCTTGATGATATCTTGCAAGTAAATTGCTTACAAATTGCGTGCAGCCGACGTCACAGCATTAAATTTATGTACATTTTGACAAACAGTATATGTAAAAGACTATCAAGAAAAGTTTGCGAAAAGGCTAACTAGTTTAAGTCGTACAGAGTTGAGAACGATCTTTTTTATAAAAAACTTTGTTTAGTTTTCTTTTTACAAAAATTTTTCCAGTTTAAAAAAAACGGCAACATTGTTTTTGCAAAAGGAAATTTCCATATTTAAGCCAATAAAACACAGCCTTTTAATATACATATATATGAACTTTTGTATTCTCGTAAAAGCGCTATTTTGTTTGCGGTTATTTAAAAAATATTTAATAGCTTTTGAAAGGTTTATGTGTTTGTTAAACTTGCAATATTTAGAAGTGGCATAAAAGTTTAGCAAAGCTACAAATTAACAGTGTTGTCAATTTTTTTAGCCATTTTATATCTTGTTTTTCATCATTATATTATTTGGTTAGTCATAGTAAGTCAACATTTCGATTCTCACCATCATCAATTATGGACAAACACCATGGTGAGAACAACAATAGAATTTCCGCATGTATTTAGTTGGGTGTGTGGTGTGGTGAGTATTTTTTAAACACTCCCAAAGAAGAAGGAAAACAATTTTTTTGGCTGATTTATAAGAATAAAAAAATAATTACCTAAAAGATTAAAAAACCACACAAATGGCTTGGCAAACACACACTTAGCGTTCAGTTTGGCACTTTGGTTAAGGAAATGACATTTGGCGAAACTTAACGAATTGTTTCATGAAGTACATTATAGTTGGCCACATATTGCTAGGAACACAACTGTGACGAACGACGAATTTCGCCCTACACGACGAATTTTTCAGTAAAAATTCGCTTAGTAAGTTCGTCGTATGAAGCACAATAACGACGAATAATTAGTAGCTTTTATAATTGAGAAAGTTGCTTGCAGAGAGAAATAGTGTGACCATATTAAAAAAAAAATGCTAAGAATTTTAAACATAATCAAAATCACAACTAAAATCTATTTTTATAGCAAAATACGTTGTATATTTATTTTAAATGTTATACAAAAAGAAATAAAAAACAATTATTAAGTAAGAAGTAACTTTGTTTACTAAAATACTTCTAAGCTAAAGTCAAACATGGTCACCTGGTACTGAATTGTTTGAATTTCGGTGGACGCTGTTATTGTGTGTATAAACGCCAATATGCTTTATTTTTGATGACGAAAATTCGCGTCCAAAAATAATTCATTCGTCCCAGTTGTGTTCCTAGAATAAGTTTTATATGTATTCGCACAGTTGCTTAAGTTGACTTAAGCGGCCTCATGCACAATATGGTTGGATTTTTAATTTCCGTTTTGTGGTCGCCTATAAACAAGGCAAACATATTTCGTACAAATATTAATTTAAATTTTCGTTTTGTTTTCAATGAATGCAGATGACGATAGTGCTGCATCAATTTTGCTCGTTTTTTTCTTAAAACGGAGGAGAAATATAAAATAAAGGAAAAGAATTTGGAGTAGAGTGGTTTAAAAAACAAGCTGTTTTGTGACAAACAATTCTGCTTAAAAAATAAGAAATTACGAGTGAAAATGATTTTTATGCTGAACCTTCAACGTCTTCACTCTGCAAAGTTTTCACTAAAATGATTACATTTAGCACTAGACACCACAAAAAGTTTGGCAAACATCCCAATTAACAACACAACAAATTTGTACAAACGGAACATTTTTACATTTTTGCCAAGCAATTCGTGTGGTTTATTTTGCCCTTAATGCATTTTTGTAAATACAGTGTCAGCTCGCTAATCCGAATTAATTATTGCAGACCCTGATTCTGATTAACGAGATATTCGGATTACTGGATGTGCTGTAATTATGTATAATAATTCACTTTGTTCGAAAATAAAAGACAAGCCAGGATTCCAAAACAAATTTATTTTATTTTTATTAAGTACGATTATTCAATCGCGAAATACTTATCCATATTCAATCCACGGATGCCAGATTTGACGATTTTTGTGTACAAAAATGGTAAATTTGACGATTTTTCAAACGACAAATTTTGTACAAATTTACAAACGTTTTAATATAATTTCACTTTTATTTTATCTTAGATCAATATTGTAGAAATTTCAAACGGAATTATAAAGTTATATATGCCCTTTTACCTTCGGCGAAGGGTATAAAAAGCAGAAAAATTAAAATTCGGTTTAGCGAGCTTGCAATCAATGCGGACTATAGAGTATGTAATACGTCATAAATTCAATTCGGATTACTGGATAATTCGGATTAACCCCCTTCGGATTAGCGAGCTGGCCATGTAGTATTATACCTTCAAGATGGCGCCACTTTTTCAATGCAACTTCTTTCTTGATTTTTTCTCGTCGTTTTCTCATGCCCTTAACATAAGCTGGTCAATTATATATATTGTTCTGTCATTCTTTCGACGTTATTGCCAAATAGCTGTGATATTTGTCTTTGGTCTTGACCGGAGGTTAGGACTCACTAATATGGAGACGCTTGCGCGACAAAATAATAACATGGGTTTTATGTTTGAGCAAAATTATTTAAAAAAAAGGGTTTAAAAAAGTACCAAATTATTTTCCGGTTTTGTCCTAAATTTTACTTACCACCTCTATGTTAAAAATCATAGGTTTCAAGTTTGCGCAAAATTGTATTGAAAAATTCTTGTATCAAAGGTACCAAGTTTCTCCATTTTGGCCCTTCAAGTTTAATATTTAGCCCAAATAGGAATATCCGCACGGAATTTTTCCCCTTCACACTTTCTTATTCCCGGGAAAAATTCCAACTATTCTCGCGGAATTAGTAAATTAGGGAAAGTGAAAATCAAAAATAGCTGTTTTGTTTTTGACCCCTTAATTTATTATTGTGATATATTTTCGTAGTTGTGATTTACATTTTTTAAGAAACAATTTTTATTTACGTTTTATAAAAATATTTGCACAAAAGTGAAAAATTAAAATGAACAGCATAACATTGCAAATTTTAGCGCGGGAAATTTTTTTAGAAGAAAAAAGCTGAACAATTTGCCAGAAATTCAATCATTGAACCGTCTACGTATATTGTGTCTAGATGTTCGATATTTTTATATGATTCTTAGTACCGTCTGTGCTAAGTGAGCCGTTACGGCACCCGTGCCTAGAGCTCCTGACACCATAGGGACCAACTACCTAGAAACAAAATTATTCCCAAAAAAAGATGAAAAATTTTGATTTCTCACTTTTCAATCGAAAAGTGTCTCGACGCGGGAGTTACAGAACATGGGCACTGGTCGTGTTCGTACCTAACAGTTATATTTACTATCCGGTATCACTATTTTGGAAATTTCAACGTTAAATTGGCCTACTTGAAGTAACTATTGAAAATTGATGGTGTAAAATACACTATATCCCGTAGGTAAGAATTACGGCTTAAAATTCGTGAAACCATAGATATCTAGAAATTACGGGCATTAATTGAGATATGGAAACATTTTCTGGGTTTTATGAATAAAGCAAATAAAGGTTTACAGAATAAAACTTTTTCCATGGACTTTGAAACAAAACTTAACGTATCCCTGATCGATAATATTCGAAATTCGAAAATTAATTAGATTTGTATGAGTTAACCATAATCAAAACACACGAAACCGTAACATAATGATGTTTTTTTTTTACTTCATAAGATTTTGTTAAATAATGATATTTTATATTTATTACGCACTTAAATTTTTTACTTTATCTCCATTTAAATTTGCTGGGTCATCGTCCACACTTGCAATTTTTGCTGCAGCAATTGTTGAGCTTATTGGTGAGAGCGGGTAAGAAGATTTAAAGGGGTAGTCAGTTTTAAGTACACTGCAATTCTGTTTTGTTTTGTAGTTCTCACACTTTTTAACTTGAAGTTTGCTGCAGGTGTATTTGTATTTATATATAAAATTTAAAAAGCAGAAGAGGAAAGACAAGGTAAAAATGCAAAAATTTAAAAACTATAATCTCATAATCTGGACACTAATGCAATTTTAAAGCGGACGATAAATTAATGATTTCCCTTTTTCTATAATTTCAATAATTTATACTTTTATCTGCGGGAAAATAATGCGAGGGACATTTTTATTCACAATAGCAGGAATGACAAAAAGGGAAAGTGTCTCCCGGAATTGGTTTTCATAATTGGGCTGTATATCTATGTATGTCTCTGGTAAAAGTTATGCTATGACTAGAGTGATATCAATATTATGCCATATTTTGTGTATTATTAACATTATGTTCATGTTTAAAAAGTTAGATAAGAAGCAAAAATTCCCATATTATATATTTTTTTAAATTATTTAGTTAATTAGATCAAATTTTCAAAGTAGAATGATTATGAAACCCATATCGGACATGCAGCTGGTGCTTTATAATTGAAAGTTCTTAAGGGTGGAGTATAACAAAAGTAAAACAAACATGTGTAACGGGAAATTAAATAATAATATTGTGTCGCTTTGACTTAAGCCAATTCCAATGACTGAACTTAATGACAGTTTGTCATTGTATTGATTATTGATGAGTCCTTGGCGTGTTTAATTAAACTGACTGATGGCATGTTTAATTAAACTCACACTGATTCGTCATTGCTGCGATGCCGATGTGTCATACCATTGATGACATAATTAAAAATTGTTGACCCTGATGACAATTTGGCCAAGTGATGTTAAGGCTGACATCACAATGATGAAAAGTGTCATGGGGTCAAAAACGATGACACTTGTCATAGTACTGATATCAAAATACATCAGCGTTATGACACCTTTACTATCAGTGTAGCTGTAGAAATTCGTACGAAAACAATTTTGGATTTAAGATGAAGGGTTACTTAAAAAATATCGGCTTCAGTTTTGCCAATTTTATGCGCACAGGCGATTTCCGATTTCAACCAATCTTAAAATAAATCATATAGGGGTATTAACGCCATTGATTACAAATCCATCGCGGATTACAAATACGTTTTTCGCATGGTATGTTAATATTTTTAATATCACTTATATATTGAGCACAAATAATTGAACGGTTGGTTGTTAAAAGGTTATAATTAATTTAAAACAAATGTACTTATGAAAGGACTAAATAAAAATCAACATGGTTGTTAGCAATTATAATATGATTGTAATACTTATTAAAAGCACTGATTGCTTCACAAAATTGTTGCCGCACGCAGAAAAAAATATGTTTAAAAATGGTCACCTCCAACAAAACTATTATTAAAGAAAATTTTTAAACATATTATGTTTAATTTAACCATATTATTCTCACCGACAACCATATTTTTGTTAAATTGGGCCTCCATCAAGAAGCCACAATAATATTAATATTTGGGGGCAACCATAATATGGTTGCGCCTTCTTGATGGGGGACCCATTTAACCATAATATTGTTGTCGGTGACAATAATATGGTTAAATTAAACATAATATGTTTAAAATTTTTCTTTTAAAATAGTTTTGTTGGAGGTGACCATTTTTAAACATATTTTTTCTTTGGGTGCGGAAGAAATAGTAAGATTAAAATTAGCCTATCGTTTTCCTTGGCCATATGGAGCCATATACAAAGAGATTTTAAAATAAAGGACATTTTTCAAATCATGTTTAATTTTTAACTGGTATCCATTTGTTTTAGAGCTCCCCTAATATTTAAGTTCCAATATTTATCTACAAAAACTACTAGAGACAGTTTAAGTTGAATGTATGTTTTTTTTTTTTAAAATATAATGAAAAAACTTACCTGAAGTTGATGAAAGTCCACAACGGAAACAGGAGATGCTTTTAATTCAACCACAGGCATTTAAGCAAAAAATTACACACTGCACTCACACACACCCACACTCACACAGTGGGAAAAACGCAGAAGCAAAATTAAAACGGTATAGTGAAATTAAAACAAAAGGCCGGGCTATTTTCCGTTAGAAGTCTGAAAGTGTGTGTGTAAGTTTTTGTGTGTTGGTATTTGTGGAAAAGTATTTTGTCTGCTGGACAATTAAAAGGTGTGTTTAAGCGAGAGTATACAAATGTTTATGTGGCTGCTGGCACAGTCGCTGGTGTTGGCGTTGGTAACTGCTCCAGCTGCTGCTTTGTCTAGTTTTTTTAGTTGGGGGTTTTTTTTTTGGCAAAACTGTTGGCTGAGATTTTTTTTAGCCCTTTTTCTCTGTCTTCGATGTCTATTTGCAAAATTGATAGAGTGATAATAAAAACAGCAGGTTGGAGTTGTTTTTTTGGACAGTTGAACTTGTTTTGAGAGTTTTTTTTTTTTTTTTTTTTTTTTTTTTTTGGTGATTTTGTTGCTTTTTTAAGAGGTTTATGTGTTTTTGAGGTTTTATTTTACTTTTAGGTCGATTGTAGGATTTGAAAAATTAAATTTGATGGGCTGTTTTTGTTTTCTTTTTTTTTGATGTTGACTATTTTGGTGTGTTTAGGAAGTTGTTAATTACTGATTTTGAAAAAATTTATTTTGTTGTTTTTATTTGTTTGAATTTTTTTTTAAATTTTTTGGATTTGAGGATATTTATTAATTTTACCAAACTTTTGTAGACTTATAAAAATATTTTGCAGTTAATAGAATTTAAATAGCTGCTCGTTTTTTAGCTGCTTTGAGCCAAGTTGTTAAACTTTTTGCCGCTTTTTTGGGCAAATTTGAAATTTTGCCAAAACGTCAATACAAAAGCCACAAATGCATAGAATGCCAGAAATAGAAAGGCAAACTGAGTAGTAGTATTAGTAGTATATTTTTTAGCCTGGAGTTGTAGTAAAACTTTGCTGCGTCTTTGGGGAATATTATTTGACTTCTGTTGCACGTTTTATTTTAAAAAGCTGATGAAGAAATGTTGACGTGCAACTTACAACTTTTGGCCTTCTCTTTATTTTCGCCTAGAGCTTTTAAATGATCTAAGTTATTTATTTTTTATTTTCAGGGGGCAAAAGCCTTAAACACATACAAATATCTCGTGCAATATAAATGGGGAAAAAACTAAATAAATAAAAACCAACGTGTTTGGTATACTAATTTTATTTAATTTTCGGTAGCTTTAAGTAGCAAATATTTTTAGTTTTATTCTCTGCCTTAGCTTTGTTTTTAGGAGTTCTTTAAAAAACCTTCAAACAAGTCTGTTCTTTTAAATTTTAAGCTTTTTATTATTATTTATCCTTTCTATTCTCAGTTTTCATGCCTTTTATATTTTTTTGACTTTGTGAGTTTTTCTGGCGTATGCTTGGACTCGTGTGCCAGGTTAAAACTATTAAATGTAAATTATGCAGATTTATAGTTGATTTCTTTTTCGTTTACTCTTTTTGCTCCTTACTTGTGTGTTTTTTTTTATTTTAAGCCTCCTTTTAAGGTACGATTTGCTTTCGTTTTTATTGGCCTATAACTTTTTGTGTCCATCAGGAAGTTTGTGGCTGTAAAGGGAATAATAAGGGAAAATTATGTTAAGTTATTTTCGAATTAATTTTTAGAAGTATATAGAGATTAAAAAAAGAGTATTCACAAAAGGAGTGTAAAGAAAATCTTATTAATGATATGAATTTGATTGGGTTATATCCGTTTTAATGAGATGAGAAGGTTATAATAAATAGTATCTGTGATAGCCATCAGTATTAACTTAAAACAAGTAAGAGTGCTAAATTTGTATATATACTAGGGTATTCATTCTACCCAATTAACTGACCGGTTAATTTAAAATTGGCTATTTTCGATTAACGATTAAACCGGTTAATTTCAGTCGATTAGCCGCAGTAACAAAATTTTTAATTTTTTGTAGTATTATAACATATTTTTTTGTGTTTTTAATTATTTGTTTCGTTTCATATACAAAAGGTATGTGTTTAGAAAATATTTTTTCATACAAACAAAGAAGGTATCTTCATTTTAAATAGGTATTTGCTGTCAACAGCTTTTTGTTTCACGTTCTTTTTATATGGGCATTTCCATTGTGACCAGACGTGATATTTGTACGACAAAATTTAAAAAAAATTTAATGAAGAAGTAAAATTTGTCAAAAGTTTTTTCTATATATAAAGTCATAAAGCAGCACTATATTTAGAAAAAAATTTACAACAATCAACAGTAAGGATTTGAAGATATAAGCAAAAATATGCGCCGGCGTGACGTTACAAAAAACAGAAGTGGATTTTGACTTGCGTTACAAAACTACATAGGTCTGCGAATTGAGCAAGACTTGTCGTATAAAAGCTTTTTTAATAAACTTTGGACTTATAAAGATTTATTTTCCAAGTTATCAAATTTAAAAATCTTTGCTCCTTTAAGGTACATGTCGGAATTTTCAGCGAAAAGTCTACTTTTTGTAATGTAACGCCAGAAAGCAAATAAGCTTGTATTTTAGGACCATGTTGTGCAATAGTTACCCCTTTTGTAACATAATGTAGAGCTAGTTGCGCTTTACACAACATATAAAAAACTAAATTATACATATACAATTTTTGATAAACGATTTAAATTACTTCTGGCGTTACGTTACAAAAAGGAGACTTTTCACTGGAACTTCCCATATGTATGTATGTGCTTAGTTATTGGTTTCTTCTCATATTTTCTCTTATCAATCTTTTAACGGAATTAAATGAAACATTCCGAAAATATAAAAAAAAAATAAAACAGGACTCTTATGAGATAATGAAAGATTTTATACGTTTAGAGGAATCCAGGAAAAGGACTGAGATATTAGATATTCTGTATTATGGATTACGTTCGATTTCTCCAACATCAACGATAAGTAAAAGAATTTTTTCCAAGTTAAGATTTATCAAAACAAAAGAAAAGAATCGCTTAAATCCTAAACATTTTTCTAAAAGATTATTTTTAAGGTATTTAAACTATTGAAATAACTAATAAGATTATCAAACAGTTTATTTTTTAATTACTACATAATATTTATGTATTAATTATAAAATATGTATTACATATTTATGAATTCTTATTTTGCTTGCTCGTGTAGTTCAAGAACTGTTATGTTTGTTATGTTATTGCTTTTTTTTAAACAATAAACTCCAAATAATAAATAATTTATGCATTTTTATGTATTGAAACTACTTAATTTATAAAAAAAACTTTATTAATCGGTTAACCGATCAATTACAAAATAAACCGATTATTAACCGATTAAACCAAAACCTCGGTTAATTAATCGAGCGATTAACCGATTAAAGCAAAAGCCCGATTAAATGAATACCCTAATATTTACCCTTTATCATGCACTCATAGAAAAATGCGTCTTCATATTGATGATGCCCTAACCATCAGAAATTTGAAATCAATGTTATTACAAATGGCATCAATGAGGCAAAAAGATTCATCAATCCAATGACGAACGTCATCATTAAATTTTGTCACACTTTATGCGTCATCTATGCTATCACTACAGTGACATCAATTCGATGCCACATTTTGTGTATTATTAACATTATTTTCATGTCTATAACGTTATATAAGAAACAAAAATTCCCATATACTATTTTTTAAAATTAGTTATTTAAATACCTATACATTAAATTTTCAAAGTAGAATGATAACGAAAACCATATCGGGCATGCTGCTGGTGTCTTATAATTGCGAGTTCTTATGTAAACAAAGGGCGGAGTACAACAAAAGTGAAACGTTTTGCTACGGAAAATTGATAAAGTCACTGTTTTTTGTTGTTGTTTTTTTTTAAGCATTTATATCGTTGTAAATAAGACTTTTTGATTGTTTGTAATTCTCATTCCCTCTGTAGTTTTATTTACTGATATCTTTGGCTTTTCGTAAAATTTTTTTGGGTACATGTCTCTTGATGATCTGGCCCAGTGATGCCAAGTGTAGGGATATTTCCCTTTTTGCAGGGATTTATTTTTAAAATTTGACATGCAGGGAAAAAGGGAAAGATTTCCTTCTTCTGTTAATTTGTAGGGAATTTTGTTCAATTGCAGATTTATTCTAAAAATTTTGCATTTTAATCTTGAAAATTACATAATATGTTAATTTTGTAGGTGTATCTTAATAAATTCGTAAATCTGGTAAAACCTTTATAACATGAAGAAATTGAAAAATGTGGCATCTTTAATAACAATGTAAATTAAATAAAAAGTTGATCGTGTGGCCGCAGGGTTAGTAAGATTTTTTTTTCAAATTTATTGGTGTATAAAACAATTTCCACCACTAAACATAGTTGTATAAAATCGTATAGAATGTGGCAACAACTTTTTTTCTAAAATAAAATTTTCTTAGTTCAATAAATTTTCAATTTATTTAATGCTGGCTGCATTTATAAACTTTTAAAAACAACGTTTGTAAAATTTGTATTCTGCAATATGGGAAAATATTTAAATAATTTTAAATATTATTTTCATACCACAAAATGCTACTCTGCTGGCGTTAATAATATTAACAACAGAAAAAATTTAGTGTCAAAAAAATTTATTTTAAAATTTTTAGTTTGTGAAAAATAAAAACATTTTGCAAAAGCAAATGAGCCAAATGTATTGGAAAAAATTATTAATTAGGTGTTTGTGTCATAAATTAAACAAAAAGTGTTATATTGTGAAAAATTTTAAATAGAAAAATTTCATATTTGGTTTTTGTTGTTTTTATGTGTATTAATTTCACACAGAACGTCTATGTGTGAGGGGTGAACTTAAAAATTGAGAACGCTCTCTAAAGTTGGCATACTAGTTGTATAATATGCCTTAGGGCTTCTGATTTTCCAAAATTTTAAGATTTGAGTTTTCAATAAAAAATGTAGTTTTTATTTTAAATTATGAGAAAATTGACTTTTGTTGAATGATAAAGTGCCTAAAAATCTTTATTATTTTCGCAATAAAGGTTTTTGTTTTAATAATGAATGCCATGTTTTACTAAACATTTTAGAAAATTGATTGTTTTCGGAAAGTAAAATGGATCACATTTTTTTTTAATTTCCTTTAAGGACTTTTAGTTTTTGATATGAAACCAATTTTAAGTTTCTATACGAAAAAAGCTGTTTTTGAATAGAGAACCAAAAATATGTGTGTTCACAGATTCCTGTCATTTTCTCTATAGAACTTTAATATAGGTTTTAGACATCTTTAAATCTATATATATAAAATTGTAATGTTACTGACTCACTCACTCACTGACTGATTCATCATCGCACAGCTTAAACGCCTGCCGGCTAATCCCGGCACTTACTCTGCACGCCTGGTGGCGATGTTGGCAGCCCCAACACCAGGATCGGACGCTATAGTCTAATAAGCTGTACGTCTTAAATAACTCTTATTGCCGAAACCAACACAAGAAAGAAAACTAATGAACCCGATATAAAGATGACGGAATTTGGCATGAAAACAAGGACTAGAATTGGAACATGGAACGTACGTACCCTACTGGAGCCATCACGGCTTGCACAGCTATGCAAAGAGTTTGTAACTTACAAACTTACCTTGCTAGGGCTCTGTGAAATAAGATGGTGTGAGTCAGGGGAATTCACAACATCAAATGGCCTCACCATTCTCTTCTCTGGTAAACCATCGAATGAGCTTCCTCGATCCAGTGGAGTTGGAATTGTTCTTTCTAAGCAGGCCAAACATGCGCTTATGGACTGGAAGACACACTCAGATAGAATTATCACTGCCAGAGTGCGTGGCCATGCTCGTAATATCACGCTGATACAGTGCTACGCTCCTACGGATACATCTGAAAAGTCGGGGAAAGAAGCGTTTTATAAGGGTGATATTAAAATAATGATGGGTGATTTCAATGCACAATTGGGACCCGATAACTCAACAGCAGAGAGCACCATGGGAAGACATGGATTAGGGCGTCTGACGGAAAACGTTAAGATGCTTTTAGACACATGCCGAACAAATAACCTTGGTATTGGCGGCACTCTATTTCCCCATCCGAGGATTCATAAAGTTACCTGGATATCTCCTGATAGGGTGACCGAAAACCAGATAGACCATATCATTATCAGCAAGAAATGGAGAGGTTCGCTGCTAGATGTGCGAAACAAACGTGGTGCTAATATGGGCAGTGATCACCATCTTCTAATCGCTCATATACGCGTCAAAATCGCTGCCATCAAAAATAATTCTCTCGTGACACAAAGGAAATTTAACGTGGCGCAGCTAAAAAATGAGGTAATTTCCAACGCTTTCGCCAACGAATTAAAAACTTATATAATAAATAACAACTCTGAACGTGCGTGGCCAGAAATCAAAGATATATTTATCAAAGCTGCAGAACACCACCTTGGTTTCAAAAACAACACCCGAAAGGAATGGATTAGCGATATCACATGGAAATTAATTCAGGACAGAAAGGAGGCCAAAGCTGCCCTTAACTCGAGCAAAACTCGCTCGAATAAAATTAAACATCAGGAAACGTATAACCGAATTAACCGAGATGTTAAACGTAATGCGAGATGTGATAAGCGGAAATGGGTCAACAATATAGCAAACGAACTACAAGCAGCAGCAGCAACCCATCGCACGAGAGACCTATACCTCGCTGTGAACAAGTTAACTAATAGAACATTTTCGTCTGGCAGACCCCTGAAGAATGACGCAGGGGAACTTGTAACATCAAAAACGCAGCAACTCAGCTTATGGTAAAATTTTTACTGAATACAACGTCCGCTTTACAATATTCAATCTGCACTTGCACTACCCACGTATTGCATCCATCCATATCTTCTGTGTGTCCAGGAATCACTGAAATCAGCAAAGCAATTAGTTCAGTTAAAAACAACAAATCCCCTGGCCTGGATAATATTTCCCCAGAACTCCTTACAATCGACCGAGTTACTAGCGCTCGCGTATTGGAACCCATCATAAGAGCATTCTGGAATGAAGAATCCATACCCGACGAAATCACCTCCGGTGCAATTATCAATCTTCTCAAAAAAGGTGATTTAACCGCCAGAAAGAATTGGAGAGGTATAACTTTGTTGAGCATGGTCAACAAAGTTATTGCGAATATAATAAACAAAAGGCTGTCAAAAGCAATTCCTCTCAGAGGGGAACAAGCTGGCTTCCGCTCCAACAAATCTTGCGTCGATCAGGTCAATAGTCTTAGAATTATTGTGGAGCAGTCCGTTGAGTGGAGATCGCCTCTCTATCTCGTATTTGTTGACTTCGAAAAGGCTTTTGATACTCTCAGCCACACGGCCATATGGAGCGCACTGGCATGCAAGGGTGTCCCGACTAAAATAATAAACTTAATAAAAACACTGTACAGCAATGCAACATGCCGCGTATTGCATGAGAAACAACTAAGCAAGAACATCAAAATAAAAACCGGAGTTCGCCAAGGATGTGTGTTATCACCACTCCTCTTTAACTGTGTCCTAGATGTAGTGATGCAAAAGTCAACAAGTCATAGGAGAGGTATAGCATGGGGGTTGCAAGACAGATTAGAAGACCTGGACTATGGAGATGATATATGCTTATTAAGTCATTCGTTTTCCGATATGCAATCAAAGCTAAATATAGTTAGCGAAACTGCAAAGCTAGTTGGATTGAAGATAAACATCCCTAAAACAAAAACACGTAGGATAAATGCTAACGCAACGGGGAAATTCCTAATATACGGCAAGGAAATTGATGATGTGGAGTCCTTCTGCTATCTAGGCAGTATAATCGACAAATCCGGTGGTTCATCAGCCGATGTGGCCAGTCGCATTAATAAGGCACGTAGTTCATTTTTCCCAACTCAGCCCTGTTTGGAAATCGCCGAATATCTCGAAACGTACCAAAATTAGAATTTTCCACCCCAGCGTTAAATCCACATTGCTGTACGGTTGCGAAACGTGGAATATGGCACCGCGCGATATCCAGTCCCTGCAGGTGTTTGTTAACAAATGCCTGCGTAGAGTCTTGCGTGTTTACTGGCCCTCCTTAATATCAAATGCCCAACTCTGGACAGATACCAACTAGCAACCAATTGAGATGGAAATAAGAAAACGCAAATGGGGCTGGCTTGGACACACTCTCCGCAAGCCATTAGACGATATCACTAAGAAGGCCATAGACTGGAACCCACAGGGAAGCAGGCGCATCGGACGTCCATCACACACCTGGAAACGCTAAATCATAACCGTAATGTCCGAGCTACGACTACAGTGGAACGAAGTCAAGCATCGCGCTGATGATCGAGATCATTGGAATCAACTTTTAAGCCCATAAAAATAGAAATAAGGGTTATATCACATTTGAAACTTATCTAAAAAATCCAAATGCGAATTTGGTACTTTTTCGAAATTCGGACATTTAAGGGGTAAAAACCGTAACTATTTTTGGTACTTTTTTACAAAACATTTTTTTTATTCAAAAATTTAGTACTTATTGTTGTTCAATAAAAAAAATAATTGGGGAGTAAACGAGTAAAACCTGTATTTTAAAACTTTTTTATAAAATTAAAATTTAATTTTATAACATTAAAATAAAAAATATATCACATTCATAACTTATCTAAAAAATACAAATACAAATTTGATCCGTTTCGAAATTCGAACGTTTAAGAAGGGGTGAAATCGTACCTAATTCTGTTATTTTTGTTTCAAAACATTTCTCTTCATCTACCTATATAATATAAAAAGTTAAAGACTGATTCATCATCGCACGTCCTAAACGCCTGAAGCTAAAATGTTGAAATTTGACCGGGAGGCTGGCCTCTCAATAAATCGATTTCCCAGGATGGGAGTTTTGAAAATTTTTATGGTTAGAGGTTAAAAAAGCTAAAAACGGGTAAATTCCCTAAGCTCATGTTCATAAAAAATATAAGTGGATAGGTGTCTGGTACTTTTTTGAAATTCGACCCTTTTGGGGAGTAAACGGATAAAACCTGTATTTTAAAACTTTTTCATAAAATTAGAATTTAATTTTATAACATTAAAATAAAAAATATATCACATTCATAACTTATCTAAAAAATACAAATAAAAGTTTGGTACATTTTCGAAATTCGAGCGTTTAAGGGGTGAAAATCGTACCTATTACAAAGTAGCGTGTTAAAACCTAGAAACAAGACATAAACTTTGGCGTAAAAATATGTCCACAAAAGGAAAGGAGATGCTAACGAAGTAGCGCGTTAAATGCTAGTAGAGTATAAAGATTAAAAAAAAACATTTTTTGTTTAAAAATTAAAGTTGTTTTTACAATTTTCCATTTTTACTCTCAAATGTAGCTTCTGTTTTGGTTTAGAAAAACTGGCCCAGTGAAATAATAAAATTTTTTTTTGTTTGGTTCTTTTAATCTTTTTTACTTACAAAAGTTTTAATGGTTTTTGCATTTTATCGCTTTTTTTTCTTTTCTATTTAGCCTTGTTTTACTCGGCATAGAAATAAAAAATTTAATCGATTTTTTTATTCAATGTATATTTAGGTCATTACTTTTGCAACGAATATTTTTTTTATTTAAAAATAGAAAACTAAAATAGAGATATAAAAATTGTATAAACTAAGCAAACAAAAAGACATTTTGATCGAATAAATGTTGTTACAGCCTGCGGGGTTGAAGCAGGAATTAGATGGTTATTATTAGAGATATTTCCCAGATAGAGATAATGATTGTTTTGTGAAGAATTGATCAAGAGATTTTATTAATATTTAAATATATATTATAAAATGTAGAGCTTAAGCTGCATTTAAATTTTCGACAAGAATGTTTTACACAGACTGAAAGAGTTATCTTCACAGATCCAAAGGATTTTGACATTAATCTAATGAAAATTATATTAAAATTCATCCTATGTACATAACACTTCATTGGATTAATGAAGAATGGAGAAAGACGTGCCATTAAAGAGAGTATATTAGAAATAATACATAGGGCGTGTGTGTAATTGTTGCAAAGTTCTATGGTGAATTAAAATTATCAAAAGTTTCTACGCTTATTTCAAAATTTATACTTGTACCCAGGGCCATGGATTACATAGATGAAACTCCCTTAAAACTGTTAAAATAATATATTTACCTCTTCACACATACAGGAACTGTGTGAATTCAACACAATTGTAAAAGTTCACCTTAAATTTTTGACAAATATTTTGTAAACAATAAACAATTAAAAACAAATTGCTTATAAAATTTTTTTGATGTGTTTCTTTACATTTTTTTAAAATAGATTTACTGCCAGGCCCAGAATGTCGACAAGCACATTTCTTTCGCATATTTATATATATTTATTTTGTTTTTAATATAAATATACGAAAGAAATCTTCTTGTCGACATTGCACAGTGTAAGATTTTGCTAATCTAGCTGGACAAAAGTGGTTTTTTTGAGTTTAAATTTCAGTAAATATATTTATCAAATATGAAAGAGCACTTGTTATAAAATAAGGAAATGCAAAAAATTTGTCAACAATAACAATATAACGTTACTTTAAACTTGAATATTTTTGTTTGAATTACAAACAACAAAAACACTTTCATAAAATGCTCATTTTTAAAAGCGTGTAACTTTTCATTGGAATGGAATTTTTTAACAATTCTTTTTTTAATTAATTCAATTATTAATGATGTGCTAATAATCCCAATTTTTTATTGAAAACACTGAAATTTATTGTTGTGGGAATGCTAGTTTCTATGCGCATTCTATCCTCTTACAACTACAATTCGTGTTGGAAAAAAACCAGCCAATTGTAGGGGAATGTAAGAAACAAAATTTGACGGTTTATTGTTGTGTCTTTGTTGAAGTTTTGATATTTTTACATGTAAGACCTGAGTGTTTAAAATTCTTATTCACTTTTTGGTCTTACTTGTATAATATTTTTAGCTTTTCTAAAGTATTTGGAAAAAGTTTCCTGACGAGCTGGCCTAAGCAACCAGCGAAATGCGCATAGAAACTAGCTTTCCCACAACAATAAATTTCAGTGTTTTCATTCAAAAATTGGGATTATTAGCACATCATTAATAAATGAATTAATTAATAAAATATTTCATTCCCGAAAATAATTTTTGAATTCTTTTTTTGCTTTGAAGCTCAACTTATTCGCTGTTAATATCATGAGAATTAATTTTTAGAACAGGAAAATTCTTTTAGTGCTATTTCATCTAAACAATTACTCTTTTCGTTAGTTAAGAAAAAAAAACTTAATTCTATAATCGATAAATTCTTTTCTTCATAACGCTTCAACACCAAATTAGTTTTAAACGAACGTCTGAAGTACCAACTTTAAGGCACATATAAAATTATCTGCCGAGATTTGCCGAAAAAAAAGAAACAAATAATGAGTGATAAATGTGGTATTATGGTTATTACCACGAAATTTTTGATATATGTATGGCTTAGGCCCTAAAAATATAGAACGCAGCGCAACGCCCAAGAATAACATTGAAATCACAAACAATGTCAAAAATATTTTGTAATTTTGCTTGTGTCGTTGAATATTTTAAAACGGTACATGAATTTCTGTTGAAAGCAACAACAAAATTACAAAATATTTTTGACATTGTTTGTGTTGTCAATGTTATTCTTGGCGTTGCGCTGCGTTTTACATGATAAGTGCCTTAAAACACCCGAAAATGAAAGGCTTGAACGTTCCGTAAACAATATTTGTGGAAGTACTGAAGTACTACATTTCTTGCAATCTCCAGAAATACCAGAAGAAAACCATTTATTTTAACATTTTATTCTTACTTTAATTTATATGTACATACATATGAAATATATTCTAATTTATTAAAAGATTTTGTTTGTTGTGCTTAATTCCCTTTTTAAATAATTGATAAAAAAAAATACTGAAATTTATTGTTGGAGGATAAGCTGTTCCTATGCGCATTTCACTGGTTGCTTAGGCCAGATTATCAGGAAACGTTCTCCTAAATAATTTTAGAAGGCCAAAGCCAAACAATAAATCAGTGATAAGTTTATCTTTTCTTACATATTCCGAACGTTTCCTGATGATCTGGCCTAAGCAACCAGTGAAATGCGCATAGGAACAGCTTATCCTCCAACAAAAAATTTCAGTATTTTTTTTATCAATTATTTAAAAAGGGAATTAAACACAACAAACAAAATCTTTTAATAAATAATAGTATTCCCAAAAACAACTTTGATAATAAAATATATTCTAATTTTAAAATTAATGAAGAAAAATTAAACACTTATTATTACTCCTACCTCCTTTTTATTTATTTTAAACATTCTCAGATATAAATTTTTGCAATTATATGGGAGGTTGGCGTGATAGTGATCCAATTTCGCCCATTTTTTTGACAATGGTACATTGTAGCCCAGTAACACCTTGTACCAAATTCATAATTCTAGTTAAATTTTTTTTAAAAGATATTTAATTTTGTCTCCCTGGAATGGCTAAATCTTACACTGTGCAATGTGGACCTGGCAGTTAAACTTTTTGCATTTTATTGCATTTAAAACAATGCCTAATGTTTTATTCCGTACTTTCCTTGGCGCTGGTTCTTTATCATATGAAAACGTAGGAAACCCAACAGAAAAACAACCCACATTCGCATTGTTAAGTGTTTCCGTGATTTGTTCGTATGCGTGTTGAGGAGCTTGTTCTTTTGTACGGGCTCTCTGGGTAAAGAGCAGTCTATATCTCAAGCTTACACAATAAATAAAAATTTACACCTTTAATAAACGGTTGACCAAAGTCTTATCTGGTATTATAATAACCAGTAAGTATACTTACTCCACCAAACGTGGAGAGGGTATTATGGGGCTTGTGTAACACATAAAAATATTGTTTTTCGACCCTTATTTTATCATACCAATCGATGTCCGTTCATCCGGCTAGCTGTAAAGCTTTGAACGCAAATTACAGTTCACAATTTTAGAGACAATTTGATGAAATTTGGTACATATTAATATATTAAATTTTCATAATTATTAAATTTTCATAAGGACGAATTGGAGGAATCGGCCCATACCTTCATAAAGCCCCATATAAACTTCTATCCAGAATACAGTCTTCTATCATATAAACCTTCTTATTACGCTGGTATTTTGATTGAAATTGGCCTAAAAATATTTTATTCCAACTTTAATCATGTAACCAAATATTATTTGAATTGGACTATATTTGACAACATCTTCCCTTCACAGAAAAAATTAAAAATTATCTCTTATCCCCAAATTTATACCAAATTCATATTATCAAGCAAATAAGTTGTTGATTTTGCACCTATTACCAAAATGATATGTATATTTTTGTTTTCAATAAAGAATATTTTTAATTTTTACAAAAAAAATTATCCAAAAACTATGCCATTTCAAACAATGTGTTAATTTATTTAATTAAATTTTGACAATTCCCAACAACACTTCTACAAGTTTAAATAATTTAATTCATTTTTAATGATGTGTTGGAAAAAAACCAGCCAATTGTAGGGAAATGTAAGAAAGAAAACTTGACGGTTTATTGTTGTGTCTTTGTTGAAGCTTTGATATTGTTACATGTAAGACATGTAACAATAGAGACTCTGGTCTCATGCAAACAAGCGAAGAGCTTCGCGGGATTAGCGTAGGAATAAAAAAAAAAAAATATTATTTTCCAGTAGTGCGATTCACTAACTTTTTTTACGATAATCGTATCGTTAAAATAAATATAACGACAATTTATCGAAGTTGCTATTCAGTAACATTTTTAACAATATTCGCTGTCGATTAAAGTCAGCTGTTACTTAAAGTGGCTGAGGCCCGACTTTTTACATACATAATACATACATACATACATATGTATATGTATGAACAAAAACAAAATTCTAAACTCAAAATGTACAAAAAAAAGCATATTATAAACAAATACAGAATTCTAAATGTAAAATTCACAAAATAAAATATAAAAACAGTAAATTAAGCACAATTTCATTTGTTTTTTCTTTATTCTCTTTTGTGCTTTTCGTTTATTTAAACATTTTGTTTACAGAGATGTTACAAAAACTACAGCTGTTTACAATCGTTAAAAATTAATTACAGAATCACACTATCGTTACTGCATGCAAATTTATATATAGACAATTTACGATTGTCGGATCGTTAAAAGATAGTGAATCGAACCACAGACCTTTTATTTGTGTTTGCTGGAAATGTGGGGAATATTTCCCTGCAGATATCGAGACTAGTCCATACATGCGTGTAAAGAGTAGTCCATAAAGGACTAGGAGTACTCCAAAACTAGTCCAATTATATGGTAAAAAGGTGGTCTATTTAACATTACGATGTCCTAGGAGTGGACCATATAATCCACCGAAGTAGTCCCTAAACTACTCCATGGAGTACTCAATTGGGTTAGTTTCAAAAGTGCTCCATGTTTTCCTGTTTCACTTTTAAACAAACAATTAATAATGGACAACATCAGGGCTTCCAATGTGCAATACTGTAAACTATAGTATAGTATACCTATACATCATGCAGTTGTTGGCAGCACTGCATGTTAATTTGTCTAATATGGTCCATACTACAGTACATTGGACCATGTTGTAAGTAGTCCATTTAAGCCACAATGGGCCAGGTAGTCCAATATTATCTGCAGGGTTATTTCACATTAACACAATGATAAAATTTTCACTCACACATTCTCATCACTTAAGACTTTGGTTTTTGACAAACGAGTTTCATTTCTATGTAATAGGGTATTCATTTAATCAAGATTTTGTTTTAATCGGTTAATCACTCGGTTATTTAACCGAGGTTTTGGTTTAATCGGTTAACCGATTAATATTTTTTTTTATAAATTAAGTAATTTCAATAAATAAAAATGCATAAATTATTTATTATTTGGAGTTTATTAGTAAAAAAAACAATAACATAACCAACATAACAATTCTTGAACTAAACCGAGCAAACAAAATAATGGTTCATAAATATGTAATACATATATTTTAACAAATATATATATATTATGTATTAGATAATTTAAAAATAGGTAAAGGAAATCGTAAAAAATAATCTTTTAGAAAAAGAATTTGTTTTAAATGATTAGGATCTAAGCGAATATTTTCTTTAGTTTTGATAAAACTTGACTTGAAAAAATCTTTCCCTTATCGTAGATGTTGAAGTAATCGCAAGCAACCCATCATACAGGACATCTAATTTCTCAGTCCTTTTCCTGTATTTCTCTAAGCGTATTAAACATTATGCCATTATAGTCCTGTTTTAATTTTTTAAATGTTACACACTTCTAATTGCTTCGGGTAATTCTGTTAAAAGATTGATATGAGAAGATATGAGAAGAAACAAATAACTAAAGACATATGTACATATAAAAAGTACAGTGCGACTTTGATAGTTCGGACACATATAGCTTTAGGCTCGGTCGGATTATCGAGTTGTTTGGACCATAGTAGTGAAATTTATTGAAATAATCTAAGAGAATTAAAACATGTATTTACTCTTTTAGAATCTTTGTCACCACAAATATTTAGATAGCGAATAACATGCCTTAACCTTAATCTATTTCACCATCCTGAGCTCGCTGAAAAACCGCCATTCACCGTCATTTTTACATAAACAAATTTGGCCTAAACTTTTAAAATTTTTGATGAAATCGGGATATGATTATTTCTCTGTTGCAAAACCATGTGAATTTTATAGCTTTTCTATTTCCTAAAAAAAATTTATATTATGAAAATGGTTTAATACATTATTTTGGTTCAAATGTAACCGGGTCCATATAGGTATTCGAAATAAATTGTTTCACCTTCTCCCTGTTTTTTAAATGCCGCAAATTGTTAATTGAGAAACAAAGATTTTTTCCCTCATCAAGACTTTGTAAAATATCACATTTTTTCCTTTAAAGATAGTCAGCCATGTTTTGAAAATTGAAATCACATGAAATTGAAATCGATGGAGATTTTAAATTAAATGTTTGTAAAAATGAACGTGGCTTTTCCTGATTTCAAAAGTAGTTCTGGTAAAATTAAGTGGTCCTCAAAGTATGAAGTATATAAAAAGGAATATATTTATGAACCTTAAACGCAGGATATTTTTCAAAGTTTGTTTGATTTCAACTTCAGTCGAATTCGATTTGCGCTTATTATTTAGAAACATGGCAAAGTTTTAAAAGAACTGTCTTGGCACGTGCAATAAATTGAACATTAGGAGAGAAAGATCCGATGATTTAAGTGGCGCCCAGAAATTGATGTTGGATTAAAAAGTCACCAATGGTGAAAATGATAAGATTTAAAATGATATACGTCGAGTTGAGATAGGACTTTTAATGGCAGCGCTTTGTATTACAACAAAGAGTGCTGTATCTAGAGGCGTGGCAAATAATTATTTTCCTGTTTTAAAAACTTCATTGGCATAAAATTATAGGGGTGACTGGCACAACTTTCTTTTTTCACCCACCTTATTGTACAATATTTTAACTGCCGTATTCATAAAAATATTTTTAACTTAATAAAGGCTTACAAAACAAATTTTCTATGAAAATTTTACTTAATAAACGTTTATTCAATTTAATACTCGTTTATGAATACCGGTGTAAATATTTAATAATAGTAAAATTTTTCATTAAATTAAACAAAAATATTGCCAATAAACTTTTTAAAGATTGCAAATAAAACTTTTTTATAAAATAAATTATGTATTTATGTGTATTTTTTAAAACTTTTTTTAAATAATAACTCTTCTGTAATTCATTTCATTGACCTCTTTTTATTCCCTTCATTTGGAAATGATTTCTAGTCTTTTATTTCTTTTTCAACATCACATTAAAAATCTATTTATTATTGCCTTTTTTGTTATTTTTCTAACAAACGCCTGCAGTTGACTTTCTTTTAGTTGATTATTTTATGTTTTACTTCTTTTGACTCAACTGTACAAAGAACAAAGTAAGAGGCACAATATAAAAGAGATTTTAATAAGTTTTCTTTTATGCATATATTTGTGTTTTTATCGTACATCTCAGCATTTTTCCATAATGTTCTTTTTATTCATTTTCGAACTCAGCGTTTGAATTGTTTTTCATAGACTTTTTTAATTTAATTGCATTTCATTTGTGACGTTTTTAAACTGTAACACATTAAGTTCTCGGTAATGAAGCAAATACTGATGACGATGCGTCTCCTTTTTATGAGAGATAATAAAATTTAAATTGATTTGATAGACAAAATATGGGTGATCGAGTTGCGCTGTTAAATTAAGGTGTTAAAATATTTTTGTATAAAAATTACTTAAAATCGTTCTAGCCCTTCAACCCTCATACATTCCTCACAATAACTCGCAGGAAAGTTCTTCGGGTAAAAAATCACTCATACTGTTCATTTATTGAAGGTGTATTCATTTAATTTTTTTTTTCTAAATGGGTGAAATTTCACCCGAGGGACTTTTTTGTAATTCTTCAAATAATTTTGTTACGTTTAGAAGAAAACTTACTGTTACACTAGTTTACACCGAAAATGTACATTTGATGAAAGATAGATTTCCTTATGTATTTTCTTCGACTAAACTCGAAAATCAAGGTTACATTTTTTAATGGAACAGTTTTTTTTTCGACCTTTTTTCACTTGACAAATCATATCTCGAGCTAGAAATATCCGATTGGGATACTTTGCAATTGGTACCCAATGCAAAGTATTGAGATGACGAACAAATATGTGTAATCGGATCTTTGATTGGTATAACCGAAGACAAAGCAAGAGCCACAACTATTTCTAATACACAAAAATGTCAAGAATGTATTGCAAGCGTTTAAACCTAATAAATTTTTGAAAAAAAAAAATATATTCGGAAAATATGGGATTTGGATTTATTCACTCAATTGCTTATCACTTTGTCATTTTTATTTCGATTTTCTTCTGATTGATGTTAGTTCTTACGTAAAAGTAACATCTTTACGTACATGTAGAGAACCAGACGCCTTTTCAACGATTTGTATTTTTCCGGGTATCAAGAACGACCCAATCGGACATTTCTAGCTCGAGATAGGATTTGTCAAGTGAAAAAAGGTCGAAAAAATTAAAAAATGACAATATCTCAAAAATTGTTCCTTAAAAAAAAATTTAACCTTGATTTTCGAATTCAGCGAATACATATCGTCGGTCACAGGTTGACAACTCTTAACTCACTTTTAAATTTTTTGAAATTGTCAACTCATTTAAATTTTTTTTTATCTGAAATAATCAATACCTTTGTTTTCTTTACACCATCTTACAATAAATATCTCCTACTAATTTTGGTTTTTTTTATTAACACGGTTTAGTAACGGAGTAATAACGTTTTTTTTTTGTCTCCTGAAAAGTACAAAGAAACATGTTAAGAGTTGTCAACCTGTGACCGACGATATGGAAATCTATCTCTCATCAAATGTACATGAATAAAATTGCATTTTGTAAACTAGTGTTATTAATGCAAAATTTTAATTTAAATAAAAAATTAGAAAAAAGTCTTATTTACATTCAGCAAAATGTTTAACCGTGGAACGCATAACCGGGTACCCGTGTGTCCACTAGCAATTTTAAACTTTTCCAGCTGCAAAACCAATACTAATAGAGTATAAAAACCTCGGATCTAGAAAATTCAAGTGTCTTTGAGTTGTTTTATTGACTATTTATAAAATTCGTTTCTGCGGTTTGTGAGGGCAATGTTTTGATTATAATGTTTGCTAGACTTAAAATACTTTACATAGTTTTTATATCAATTAATATTCATACATAGAAAATTTTGTATATCAAAAATTTTCATTTCAAATGAATTTATTCTAATAAAAATTTTAAATCGGAAACATTTAAAAGAACGGAGGATTTTAGAAGACAGCAGCTTTGAGGCAGTATATGCAGTTTTTCGGTTTAGCTTGTTATACACTTTTTTCTCCTAATTTATACACAGAAAAGAGTGTTTTATCAATTAAAAAAATGGTTTAAAAAGAATTTAAATTTCATTAATGTGATAATTGAATTAATTATTTTTTTTAGTTGAAAGAAAATTAAAAATTTAAGTTTGATTTAATTAACATTTTAGTTGTTTTGAAATAAATTTTCAATTAAAATTTTAATTAAATAACAAAAAATCGTAATTGACTTTTTTCGTTAAAAATAAAATAATTTAAACAAGTAGAATTGTTGTTGGGAATTGTCAATATTTATTTAAATAAATTAACACATTGTTTAAAATTTCAAAGGTTTTTGATCACTTTTTTAATTAAAATTAATAATATCATTTATTGAAAATATTTTTTCAAAATTTTAAAATTTTTAGTAATCAATATAATCATTTTGGTAATAGGTGGAAAATCAACAACTTGTTTGCTTGATATTATGAATTTAGAACAAATTTGGTGATAGGAGAAATTTAATAATTTTTTCTTAATGTCTTCTTCAATAATACAATATAAATAATTCGCATGGGAAATACATTTAGAATAATAAGCCTTAATGTCATATTAAAAATCCAACATAAAAGGTTTGTCTTGTATGAACACAAAAATACTTAGCATCACGTTCTGGTCTCATGGCTAGTAGCGAAAAAGTGCCATACAGCATCGCATCGAAAATATTCCTTATGATAGCACAAATTTGCAAAATTTTTGATTTATTAAAAAAAAAAACTGCAAAAACAATCGAAACAGAAAGTGTGCACATATATACTTCAGCTTGTACAAAACAAACAATCAATTGAATATGAACACAAAACATACTTAGGATTACGTTCTGGTCTAAAACTCTGCCACCAATCGAGTCTCCACTTGAAAATTTTCTGCGAATGTAGAAGAGGATCTAATACTTGACATATATTTTTTTTAAGAATTTTAAAAAATATACTTTTTCAGATATGGACCTTTAAACTCAAGACCCCAAAAAATGACCTTTGACCTTTTCTTAAAAAAACACAATATGTATATAATTTTAAAGGGTGCACTTTCACCTTTAAAACGATACCAAAAAAACTAAATTATCTTGCATAGTTCAGAAGTTCTATCCCCTTTTGTATGGAGACTTTTGTGATTTTTTAACATTTTTCACATCTTTTATGACGTCATATTTCGGAAGCCGAAAGAACCTGGGGTCTAAAAATTTATGTTTTGTTAAAGTCCAATAACATACAACAGTTGTGGTAAATTTCATTGAAATCAGAGGTGTTGTATCCGAACGGCATGCTGGTTTGACATGTTTTCACTCAATTGTGACTTTACCTGGTATTTCAATGAATTCTTCAGAATCACAAAGATCTTTAACATACTGATGGGAATAAAATTGTACACAAGGTGGTTTAGAAATGCGACAAATTTTATTAAAATTTATCATATCTTTTAAGGACTCGCACTTGAACAATATTTTTGGAATATTGAATTGTCGAATACCATCAATATCACTTCATATGGCTGGCTATTGCACTGCTGTCGCAAAAATAACAATTGCTGGATTATGTCACAGTTTGTCGAAAGCTGCATTTTTAGTGTTTTCGGAAATTTATTTTTAAGTCTAATATTATAAATTTGTTTGTTATTAATGAATTAATATGTTTTTATTTAAAAAATTTATATTTAAGAACTTAAATTTAGCTCACAGCATCCAGGGTTTGAAAACGGATCTTTTGCTTATCACCAGGTTATTATAATTGAAAAATCAAACAATTTGATACCCATATTGCTTTTATATGAAAAATATAAAATAGATAAAAAATATCGCGATTTTCGTGTTTAATGTAAATAATTACAAAAAAAAAATAAATTAGCATTATTTTAAAACAGATTCAATTTGAAAAGCAAAACATTTTACTTCCACATACGTAGAATTTGTATGAAACCCCGAAACGGAAATATGTATTTAGCTTAATATCTCAATTAGTGGGTCGCAAGTGGTCAAGTTTTATATACCATTGGATGCTGCTTCAAAAACTCTTTTCGATGATACCAAATTTTATTTATGTCGTCTTGGAGCAAAGTACAAAAAAATTCGAAAAACTGAAAAAATACCTTTTCTAAAAATGCTACAGCTCACGGATGGTCAACGCTAGAACCAAAATATTTTGGGAATCATCATAAAACATATCAAGCTTTATTTTCAGAGGGGTAACAAAATCACTTTTTTTTTGAGTCGCTCTAATGTACATACATGCATTAGGGTAGTTCTAAAAATTAAGTTAAACCAGTAACTCAGTAGGATTAAAAATTAAGGTTAAAAACAATTCGAGAAATATTTAATTTAAGTCTTTGCCACGCCTCCGGCTATCGCCCTGTTAGCCTTTTGTACACTGCGTCGCCATTTGTAGTCCGATCATAACTTATTAAATAGCGTTATTCATTGCCTTCAATTTTACGTTTTTTATTCTGACATCAAATTCTGGGCCCTACTTATGCAATCGGATCCTATCCAACTAATATCCATTTTTTTGCACGTGGCAAGAAACCCCTTCAAAACTTTGTACGTCTAGATTTAAATATACTTACTTTTATGACACGGTTCGAATTTCTTTTTTCGAACCGAACCGAATACAAAACCGAAAAATTTTCCCCAGTCGAGCCCAAGAATGAAAGGTTTTGTTTGCTATATGCTTTAACACAGCAAAAATTATCAGTACTTTTTTATCAATTAAAAAAATTGCTTAAAAAGAATGTAATTTTAATTAATGTGATAATTGAATCAATTATTTTTTTAGTTGAAAGAAAATTAAAAATATAATATTGATTTAATTAACATTTTAGTTGTTTTGAAATAAATTTTTAATTCAAATATCAAAAAATCTTAATTGAATTTATTTTTCGTTTAAAATAAAATAATTAAAGCTTGTAGAATTATTGTTGGGAATTTCCAAACCTGGGCTATATTTAATTATATCAACTAACTTATTGTTCATAACGGCAAAGTTTTTTTTTGTCATTTTCATACCCTTCACCGAAGGTAAAAGGGTATATATAACTTTCTCATTCCGTTTGTAATTTCTACAATATTGATCTAAGACCATATAAAGTATATATATTCTGGCTTCTTATGAGAAGGAAAGTTCAAATCCGGTTGTCCGTCTGTCCGTCCGTTGAAATGGGATTTACGAAGACGCCAGATATGATGAAGGCTATGTTACTATACATTTATGTCACATTTAGTCCGGAATTGTTTGCTATTGAAATTCAGGAAGATCGGTCCATAAATGGCTGAAATATGAGCAAAAAACCACGACTACCTCTAATTTTTTCCATAAATCCCATGTTGTTGTTGTTTTTTAAATTCTTTTTTTCTGCATATCTCGAGAGCGACAGCTTTCAAATTTAGTACAAACATGTTGCTTGCTAATACACAAACTCTCTTAAAAAAAATGGGCGGGATTGGAGAAGTGGGTGTGCCACTTCCCATACAAAGACGTTATACATTTCTGTATATCTGGAGAACAAAACGAGCTAAAGTTCCCAAATTAGGTACAAATATATCGGTTATCAATACACAGTATCCCACAAAATATGGGCGCGATTGGAAAAGTGGGCGTGGTACCTCCCGTACAAAGACATTATTGAAAATACTCAAAATTTTAAATTTTAGGGCTCTAGTATGACATATAAACACGTTTTATATACCAAAATGTCAGAAATTTTAAGCAGCATATATTTCCCGAAAACCCTGAAACCTTTCTCCCAAAAATGGAAGAGTAATGCCCAAAATTTTTAAACATATCCATTTTCGGGAACAATAGATCTTCCCGAGTCCAAGTTTTATAATCTAAGTAAATGGTTTTTTCTTCCTTAAAACGTCGGCATATAAATCTGCCAAATCGGTTAAGAAATGGTTAAGTTATTAGCAAAATACTCCAAAAATGGGCTAAAAAGCATCAAAATTTTTATAAAAACTAAATTTTTAGAGCTGTTACATGACCTATGGATACGTCTTGTATATCAAATTTTGAAAAACTCGGAAAAATCGGTTCAGATACAAAAAAGTTATTACCAAAATAAAATTTTTTTTAATAAAAATACCTATTTTCGGGAACCGTAGATCTTTCCGAGTCCAAGTTTTATTACCAAAGTAAATGGTTAATTTCTTCCTAAAGACGTAGGTGTATAAATCTATCAAAGCGATTGGAAAATGCCCTAGTTATGACCAAATTACTGAAATACCAATATTTACTTTTTATACCCTTCACCGAAGGTAAAAGGGTATATATATAACTTTGTCATTCCGTTTGTAATTTCTACAATATTGATCTAAGACCATATAAAATATATATATTCTGGCTTCTTATGAGAAGGGAAGTTCAAATCCGGTTGTTTAAAATACACTTTTTTTTATAAAATTTAGAGTTTTGTTCTAAATAAATGCGCATTTTTTTCTGTGGCTAATAATTTTATATAAAAACCAAACAATTTATTTTTGGTAAAACCCTTAATATCTCAAAACAAGAAATTCCGACTTAAGCCATTATTATTTAATGCCACATATATATTATATATGTAGATTATTCTTATCGCACCATGGTGAAGGGTATATAAGATTCGGCATAGCCGAATATAGCACTCTTACTTGTTTTTAATTAAAATTAAAAATATCATCTATTTAAAAAAAAATATTCACAATTTTAAATTTTGGACAATTTTTAGTAATCAATATAATTATTTTAGTAATAGGTGCAAAATCAACAACTTGTTTGCTTGACTCTATGAATTTGATATGAATTGGGTGATTAGAGACAATTTTCAATTTTTTTCTGTAAAGCAGCTGGAGTTCTTTCCATTAATAAAAGTTTATGGAAAGCCGCAGTAAATCCAAGGTTTTTTTTTGCATATATGCAAATATAAGTTTAAATCTCATATGAGAAGATCAATCCATAAAATTTGCCCGATCTCGCCCTGAACTTTTTGAATCTCAATTTTTGAAGTATGTACTTAGAAGAAAGATTAAAAATATTTGGCAAACATTTATAAAAACAAAAGTTATTTAATCAGATACTAAAATAACTAAAGTTGATGGTTCCATTATGATATTTATGCATTTAGAGGACTTTATTTAAAATACAAGCACTCGAAATATCTCAATTTTCAAAATTAATCACGGCACTCAAAATTTGTAAAAAATTATTTGTTTTTGACCTCCTACCGCTACAAAAGTAAGTAACTCAAAACAGTTGCTTAAGCAGTTGTTAGTGGTGTTGAATTTTATTTTATTTCTCCCAATATCAAAAATTACTTCATACAGAAAAAAATGGTTGGAGTTAACCATGTTCTAAGAGCAACATACTTTGGTTGGATTTTAACAATGTTTATGTTTATGTTTGAGGTTACCATTTTATGTTTAAATATGGCGTAAACTACCACTAGCTTGCTCGAAATCAACCATAAAATGTCAAAACTAATTATTTTGGCCAATTTTAACCATAGTAATGGTCAAAATTAACCATTTTATGTCCAAATTATGCATATTATGTTCAAAATTAACGATAATATGAAGAATTAACAATAATATGACTTATGTTGACCATATTATGGTTATTTATTTCACCCTTTTCACCAATTTGGTTATTAAGGCCACTATTATGAGTTACATTCGATAAGCGATTTTCGCTGGCTATCGAACATCGACTATCGAATGTTTATTTGGTATTATGAGTTGGCAGCACTGTCGAAAATTTCGTTGTGCATCGAATTTTTCAACGAAAACAAATTTGCTTTCGACGGTGTAAATAATTTTAAAAATTTTTTTGAAAATGTAAGTTTTTGTTAATTTATTAGTTTTGGTGTGCAAATTCCACATTCTTAATTATTTTTGATTATTTTATGCAGGTCTAAAGTCGACAGTAGTAAGCATCAGTTGGAAAAGCTTGTTTCCCTTATGGTACAAAATCCTTTGTTGGCAAAAGGAATTTTTATAAAAGGTCAGGCTACAGGTACAGGCCAGTTCCAGTAAGCGTTCATCTTCATCAGATGAATCATCGTACCATAATTCCTTCGTAGTCATGATTTATATTAGTTTTTTTTTTAAATTTGTTAACAAAATTTCTTTATTTAATGTGACAGCTGATAGAAAATGTGCTTCTGTGAATAAACTAAATCACAATAGTACTTTTTTTATCGAATGTGTGCCATAATACCAAATGAAAATTCGTTCGATCAACTTATTCGACTGCTGTCGAAAATCGAATTAAGGTGCCTATTATGAATACCTAATGGTTATATAGAAGCAAAATATTATCAATCGTGAAAAAACTACACTCAAAATATTATGTAGGTGAATCCCACAGGAAATTCATTTAAAACAACTAAAAATTTATTTAAAAAACGGATCATTTACATTTGATGGAAAATAAATGAATTTTGCAAACATTTTTTATTTTTTTTATTTAACATCATATTCCGTAAAATTTAAGCTTAAACAAAATACCAACAATAAAACAGTGAGTTTATTAATGTCGGGAGAATTTCAACTTATTGTAGTGGGAAAAGTAAGGAAAGATAAGCTCATTATATATTGTTTAAGCTTTGATATCGTTGCAAATAAGACTTTTTGGGTGTATGTAATTCTCATTCCCTCTGTAGTCTTGTTAACTGATATTTTTGGCTAAACTAAAATTATTGGGGAGAACGTTTCCTGATGATCTGGCCTAAGCAACCAGTGAAATGGCATGGGCACAGCTTATCCTCCAAAAATAAATTTCAGTACTTTTATCAATTATAAAAATAGGGAATTTAACACAACAAACAAAATCTTTTAACAATATTTTTATATGTAACACACATCAGCACAAATGCATAACACAATAGTGGAGATCGTAGAGATATTTTTTGAGTAATTTTAATTATATGAAAAAAGTGTTCTACAGACGGGTCCAAACAGGTCCAAAATTGTATATGGGGCTAGAGGAGATACATTCAGCTTTATGCTGTTGGTAAAATCTCTTTAACCATTTTTGACCCTCAATAGTTCTATTCCTCTGAACTCCCATTTAAACTAATATATAGTACCTGAGGAAAGCTATAATAACACACCAGGTGTAAACTGTACAGTAATACAGAATACCGTTAACTAAAGACTACCATCCTACCAATATAACAAAGAAAAAGCCATTACTGATAATAGTTTGCGAGAAATGATAATTTAATTCTAATCAAATTTACAAATTTAATTTTTTCTAAAATAACATAAAATATTTGTTTTCAGCAGGTCCACAATTACAAATATTTCAATCCAACTTTTTGGCTGCCTCAGTTTCAATATGTTTGCAATTGTATGACATTAAAATTTTAGAAATCTGTGATGCCAAAAAATTAGAGTTTTGGCCGATGAAATTAAATTCTGAACCACTATGCGTCGTCCATTATTTGAAACAGGTCCAATAAAAATAACACTCCCAAAAAGCACTGATATACGCATTAATTCTTAACGAATAATTTAATTGTCATAAAGTTTGTTCCAATTTAGTGTTTAATAACTAAAAAATACAATAATTTACCAGAGGTACCATATAAAATCTACTTACAAAATATATTTAAATCACTCTATGTAATTTAATTTAATCGACCCACATTTTTGGCTCAATGGGTACGTTAATAAGCAGAATTGTCGATTTTGGAGAGAAGATCAGCCAGAAGCATTGCAAGAGCTACCAATGCATCCAGAAAAAGTCAGAGTTTGGTGCGGTTTATGGGCTGGTGGCATCACTGGACCGTACTTCTTCAAAGATGATGCGAATCGTAACGTAACTGTGAATGGTGAGCGCTACCGTGAGATGATATCCAACTTTTTTTTTGCCCAAAATGCAAGAGCTTGACTTGCATGACATGTGGTTTCAACAAGACGGTGCCACATGCCACACAGCACGCTTAACAATGGACTTATTGAGAGGTGAGTTCGGTGAACATTTTATTTCACGTTCGGGACCGGTCAATTGGCCGCCTAGATCGTGCGTTTTAACGCTTTTAGACTATTTTTTGTGGGGCTATGTTAAAGCTCATGTCTATACACACATGCCCGCTTCAATTGACGCATTGGAAGACAACATTGAAGCATATATTCATGAGATACCGGCCGAAATGTTGGAAAGAGTATGCCAAAATTGGACTAAGCGGATGGACCATTTGGGGCGCAGTCACGGTCAACATTTGCATGAAATAATCTTCAAACATTAAATAATATGGACAGTACTATCGATTCAAATAAAGATTTTATTCATTTTTCTGAATTTGAGGTGGGTTTTTTTAACTTTCCTATAGCTCTTAAAAAATCACCCATCATTTATAAATCTGTCTATAATTTTACATTCTTCCTATAAAAAGAAAACTCTTGTTTATGACTTTAAATTTACCTTTCATAAAAATCTAAATCCCAAAAGTTACTTACGGGTATACAATGTTAACGTGTAATACATACAGGTTACTTTACTCGTAACTATACGAGTTAACGGTAACGTGTATTTAACCGGATATCGATAAAGTAGGAACATTTTTTATTAATACCAGCTTAAACCGGTGCTCTTCGCTTCCCGAATTAAATTAAAATTTGTAAAATTTATCAGATCTCGCTTATTGGTAACGAATCAATTTATACATAATTTATACCGTTACCCTTCTCCAGATCTTTAGACATTTATATTGTCCTTACCTTTCCAGTACAGCTCACTGTTTAACAAATATTGTGTTTGGATGACTGATTTATTTATTCAGAATTTGGAAACTTTTACTATCATCGGTCTTTAGAAATAGAGAAAATTGTGTTGTTCTTTAATGGGAGGTGCCACGTCCACTTCTCCAATGCAGCTCACTTAGTCATCGTCCAGATTTGCAATTTTGTTGCGGCTTTCATCTTGTCTTTCCTCTTTCTTTCCTCCTTTTTATATTTTATATATAAATACATATACACCTACAGCCAACTTCAAGTTACAAAACAAAAACGGAACTGCAGAGTAAATGAAACTGAGTACCCCTCCCCAATCTTCTCACCCATCTCACCAATAAACACAAGAATTGTTGCAACAAAAATTCCCAGTCTGGACGATGTGCCTACTTGTTGACAAATGGTGTGTATTTATATCCAATATATTTGTAGACAATTTATTTTCCCCAGATATATGGAAATCTATTTAACCATTGCATGGGAGGCCCCACGGCCACTTCTCTTAACTACCCCACTATCTGACAGACGTTTTGTATTGCTCCTAATTTAAAAACTTTTACTGTAACCGTTCGTCAGATATACTCTAATTTATATAGTATCTGTTTGAGTGGTGCCACGCCCACTTGAAAATATGCAAATATTTATAGCCTATCGAAAGCGCCGGGTAATCAGAAAATTTCTGTGGAAATTTACAGCCTGGCCCACGATGTCAATCGACAACTTTAGCGATTGACAACGAAACACTAATGAGTTTTCCTAAGCGGTCCACTAACTATCGACTTGGCGGTCGTCAGGCCTTACGTATCTAACGCAATCCATTTATTCATTGTTAAATCACAATATTGTCCCATCATCTATTCCACGAAGTAAACGCAGCCATAAAAACCAACTCTGTGCTACAAGCAAATCAGTTAACAAAACAAAGAATAAACAAAAAGTAAACAAAGCAGAAAACAAAAAAATATGGAATACAATTTTGTAAAAACTATTTTATAAAACTGTATTATTCTATTAGGGGTCTTATTTAAAAAAAAATATATAATTAAATAAAACTATTTAGTGTTGCTATAGAAATAAATAATTTCGTTAATTATTCCAATAGCCTCTGTCGATAGCCACAACACAAGTGACTGATTTTGACATTTGTGGTCGCATAATATTCCTAAGTGGGCCGCAAATTTGTATGAAATCTGTTACGTTATTGGTCGCCTGCGTTATCGATCGTCAATTTTTTTACCCGCTGTAAAAATATCGTGCGATTTTGTCAAGTGTTTGGAAATGAAACTGATGGCTAAACAATTCATTTTTATATGTCTTTAATGTTAAATTACAAATTTTCTACGAAAATTTTTAAACTTTGAGTTATACTCTCTTTATGATCGAGTGCGATGTCTAGGCTCAAATAAGTTCCACATGAAGAAAAGTTATGCTCTTTTCTGATTAATTACTGACTTTTCTGATTAATTACGACGACACAATAAACATAGCAAGCAACGTTCTATTTATTTAAGACACTTTTTGTTTACAAACCAACAACAATATTTTTAAACCATTGTAAAATGTTAGATCATTATGACAATAAACCATGATAGCACACCTTGTGAATACCCCACATATAATTACACAGTACAACAAAATTATTTATTTTCTTCAAATAACAATGTTCTGGCAACTGATTGTTGTAGACAGGTCTAAAAAAGATTAACGTGTATCGGCGTTTTAAAAGTTAACATTTGAAACTCAATTTACGGCCAATTTAAGGTTGCACACTTGTGTAGTTAAAACACGTAGAAAATCGTGTGATACTTAGGATTTTGGTATAAAATGTCTTCAGAAGATTTATTCACACCATTACAAGCAACATTTTCTTGGTATGCAATAAGGGTTTTTTGAAAAAGGGTTTTTTTTCGCAATTTTTTAAAAAAAGCTAAAATCACATTTAAAACAGGGATGTATGTAGTTGAACTATTCTGCGAAAATATTTGTCATAGAATTCACGAACACACTTAATTCAAATATGCAACTTTAATACCAGAAATAAGCAAAAACTTAAAAGGTGGTTTAAGGGATAATTATATCTATTTAATTTTAGTACAGCACTATTTTGACAATCACAGCAGGAAGAGTCAGCATACTCACCTGGTTCTAACCACCGCATGGGAATACCAAATTGCATTGAATTTCGTAACCCTAAAGCAGATATTCAAAAGTTTATTTACCAAAAAAATTTAGTTACCTTTAAACCAAAGCTTTAAGCCATTGTAATAATTTCGACAGCAGTGTTCATCGGAAACAACTTCCAAGTCAAAAAACATGTCTTCCACTTTGCTAATGAATAAATTAATCTGCGTACAGGTATAATATGTTTGACGCAGGCGTAAAAAACAGATCGTATTTTTCGGAACAATTAGACATTTTCTAAATTTTTACAAATTCTTTATGATTATTTTTGCAAAATTTTTAATAAATAATCACTCAAATTTTACTTTGAAAGTAGACTGCGTCAGAACTTGTGCACAGTATAACAGTAGAGTTTAGAGCAGAATATTTTTTACTTTTATTTTTAATTTGCTTTTCTAAGTTTTGGTTTAGTTGTAATATATTTGTTCTGCGATATTACCCTTTTACCAAGGCCCGGACTTTTATGCAGTTAAAATCGCGCAAAAACATGCACTAAAAATATAAAAATATGCTCTAAAAATTTAAAAATTATGCCCTTAAATTTTTTTTTAACACATTTATTAATGATAAAGAAAAACATTAATAAAACAAGATAAACAGAAATAACATAAAAAAAGGAAAAAATACAGTCTCATAAACGAAAATAAGATACAATAAACTCAAAAGTAGAAGTTAAAATAAGTGAAAAACAAAACTATAAAGAAAACCCAAAAGCAAAATAATCATTTAAATTAACCCATATTCGGCCAAGAAAATTCAAACGTGATATTTTTAAAAATGTATACTCTTTTTATAGTAATTTGGGTCTTCTGAATCCAAATCTGTTGTCGGTTTAACGCTGCCTTGTCCATGAGTCCCGGAAATGGGTGTTCGCAAGCGCTAACACTGGCTGCAATTTGACATGAATTTGCAATATCAACAAATTTTTGTTCATTTATAAAAATGTTAAAAGTAAGATAATAACAAATGAGCAATGTTTCAAAATATATTTATTAGGGTAATAAAATAATAATGTCTTATTTTATATGAAAATTTTCAAAGCATTTTGGATGAAAATGCTCGTTGCATTTATGGCACATCCATTTGATTCGTTTGTCTCATCCTTTAAGTTGGCACCTGCGAGGTTTCTCTTGTGGCTGAACCAGTGTGGCCATTTTGGCATTTTTGCCGCTAAATTTAGCACTAACATTTTTTATTTAGCTGCAAAATTTTCATTTAGCACTTGGCTAAATGAAATAAATGGCTTATTAAACAAATTTTCATAGAAAATTCGTTTCATAAACCTGCTATAAATCTAAAATATTTTTTATGAATATGGGAGTAAATGTTTAAAAAAAATTTTCTTTAAGCTGCTGAAAAAATAATAGTTTTAGAACTTCAACTTTTCTTTAACTATAAGAAATAAATTGATCTAAAAAATTTTGTAGAGCATAGAAATAAAATCGTTTGCATGTATCAGGGGTTTGCGGGTCCCCTAAATTTAAAATTTAATCTCAACTACCTGTGCTACATATTTATATACATATATCAGATGCGTTATCAAAATCTACCCACTTGTTTAGATATAAGCATTTATTTCAATTCCGTTAAAAAATAAGTCACTTAATGTATTTAATTTCGAATAAAATCTCATACTGGTAATACATTTTTCACAAAAAGCTTTAAACAATTTTAGCATTATTTTAAGCATTTTTTAAGATCATTTATAGCATTTTTTGGCCGTGTCTAATGGCAGATTTAGCTGTAAAAAATTTTAAGATCTGGTCACACTGGGCTGAACTATTGGAATATGCTCCCCTACAATATTTGGCAATTGATATCCAACGCTTTTGTCGGATCTTTCCTGAGCGGATCATCATCTGTTTAAGAACTAAGTAGCAAAGCTTTGCTTACGCTTACTCTGAATTGTTTTTCAGATAGCATATTTTTCTTGTCTTCTTGTTTCAAGAAGCAGTGCAGTTTCCAAGCATTAGTGAGTGAGGAGCTTAGATAAGAAAAAAATAAAGGCCAATACCACTTCTTTGCCAAGTGTTACTCTTTCAGTCCCTGAGAAGGTGGAAATGCCTAAACGGCAACGTTCGAAGAGGAACCTGCAGCCGTGAAACAGCAACCAGGGACGAAACGTCCCAAAATTGCATCGAAATCGATGAATAAGTCCTTCAAAGGTCACCTTGTCTCTCATACCAAGTGGGACCTGGTGAAACAAAAATTAATGGGAGTGTTCTGGACGATCCTCAAGGAGAATCCAGGGCCACTTCCTCAATGCGATAATGCTGGAGGACCCAAGTGAGCTGTCTCATAATGGCTGCCCATGGAACCTAACCTTATCTATATTTTTTCTGTAATTTGAGGCGGCATTGTCGTGACGGTCTACGCCCCCCATCCCATTATTGTAGGAGTTGAGAAGCAATGGTTGTGGTACATTCTTGTATTTTTGACATCCTTTTTCAATCGCTTTACGCTGCGCATCGGTTCAATTTGTTCGAAGTTCGTGAGAACCGTTACCTCTTTGTTATCAGCCCGACCACAAACCAATATAGAATTTGTTTTATCATATTGATAGTCACTTTCTCCCTGCTTCAGCTGCTTTCCTATGCGTAGTGGGGCTTTTGCAATTCGATTGGGACGAACGGTTCCCGTGGCGCAAAACCTTTTTTCGCTTAAAAGGCACATCAAATAATATGATATGAAAAAGTTGCCAAAATAAATTTAATAGATAATGGGATCTTTTACATATAGTCTTATAACCACCTCTACACCCAAGCCAAATTGACGATCGTAGTTGTCACTCGAACAAGCATATGGTATACAACTAAACAAATAACTAAACCCTAATCGAACCTAAACTCCAAATCTTGTATCCAAAACGAGTTGGTTTTTTCCGGATATACAATTGTTGTTAGTTGCGTGACAGGGGATTCTATTTGTGTTTATGATCAGCAAAGCTTTAAAACAGCATTGTATCAAAGAAGCGTATTCTCTAAATAGCAGCCAATGTTCGCGCTTGCGAACAGTGAAACAAACAGCTATAATTTAGTAGAAATATTATTTTTTATTAAGGTTTTTTATTTATGTTCGGTCATTTAAATTATTAAGACAAATTCTCTTTATTTAGTTTGAGCATTTTTTAACAATTTATGTTTTTTTGCAGTTATATAAAAATCTTCCTAAAAAGCGTCCCCAAAAATACCCCTGCAGGCAAAACATAAAACACATTTTTTATTTTTTTATAACGGCTAATTAAAATTAAGACTTTATATTAAATAATGGAAACATTAAATTGTAACAAATAAATGTACAAAACCTTGTAACTTGGCAATCAAATTCAGTAAATTTACTGTTCGCAAGTACGAACAGTGGCCGAAAATGGGTTGTCACTTGGTAGATTGATATTTGAACCTACTGATAAAATGAAATAAGAACAATAAGATTTTGTTTATATAAATACATAAAATTTTTTAATATCTTTAAATATAAAGTTAAGGCAGTTTGGCTTCAAAAAGCTATTAAACATGGAAAATTACCGTTCAATGCGACGGAAGTGATCGGTACATGATTTGTGGAATATTAATTTTCCACTACGCTGTTTTCGTAAAAATTCAAATTAAATATGCCAGCATTGTGTTTTATTGTTCTGATTCCTTAATTTTTCTAAAAAATTTATCAAGCTTGATACGAATTTGTTTACTAAATTAACCCTCTACTGCATACATTTCATTTAAGGCAATACCAATTAATTTCATTCGCTTTCTCAATGAACTAGATTTCTCTAATTTCACAATAGTCTCAAAGATCCACAACTTGAAGACACAAATATTATCTGAACATTTATATTTGATAAATTTGAAACTGCATCACCATCGTAGAATCCTTCCACCACATACTTGAATTGGCCACAATTTTCAGCATAATACATAACTGCTTTCAACCATGATCCCCACCTAACAACCAGGCTGTTAAGCTGTGAAGGAAGAAATAAATCGAGATGCTTCTCTTAATGTGCGGCAAATCGCGAGGTGATTTGCAAAATAGTTTTTCCCATTAGAAATCAATATCATAGCAGGGGCATATTATCTATTCTGCAACACGATGCATCGCAATATAAAACAAGTTATGCAACAAAAATATGCAATACCAGCAATATATGCAAAAATATGCATTTAAAGTTAAATATGCAAAAACATGCACTAGCAAATCGATGCCATTTTACTTCAAATGTCATGATTTGCAAAGATATTTAGTTTATGTTGATCTAAGACTAACGACAATAAATATGCATTTGCATAAAAATCCGGGTCTTGACTATTACCCTTAAACCACTATTTAAGTTTTTGTTTATTTCTGGTATTAAAGTTGAATTTTCGACTTAAGTGCGTTGGGAGACCTCCAGTAGAATTTCCTGGCAAATATTTTCGCAGAATATTTTAACTACATACATCCCTATTTTAAGGGTTATAAAAGCACAGCTTAGCTTTTTTAAAAAAAAAAACTGCAAAAAGACCAATTTCCAGAGGAGTTAGAAATCTTCTGAAGACACTTTATACCAAAAACATAAGTATTGCAATATTTTCTATGTTTTTTTTTTAATACACAAGGGTGAATTTTTAAATAGGCCGTAAAATGAGTTTCAGATGTAAACTTTTAAAACGCGTATATCTTTTTTTAGTTGCCTCTAAAAGAATCAGTTGGCAGATCATTGTAATTTTTTTTTGTGTGTTGAACAGTATTATTATTCTTATTCTTAGTGAAGGGTATCAAAGTTTCGGCACATCTGAATAAAGTAATCCAACTTGTTTTAAGTTTTTTTTTTTTCAAATAAAAATTCATAAGTTCATAAAGTAATCGATTTATTAAACTAAGTTTCGTTTTTCTTTATTTCCAAAACATCTCTCAAAAGATTTAACGAAAACTGTTGCATTAATAATGGACAGCCAGCGTTTTCCTGTCATACATTTTTCTTTTTTATAAAATTTTTACAATACCCAGTCCAGTGAGAAAAATCAAACTAAAAGTTTTTCCATCATCGTCATCATCATGGTACGTAACATTTTTGGTTGCAATTGCCTTAAACTCTGATGATAAATTGATTTTTATACGGTTCGCAAGAATTTACAAACGAAATTATAAATAAAAAATTACAAAAAAGGCACTCAATACCTTCCATGCAAAAATTATTTACATACATTGCACAGTGTAAGATTTAGCCATTCGAGGGAGACAAAATTAAATATCTTGGAAAAAAAATTAAACTAGAATTATGAATTTGGTACAAGGTGTTACTGGGCTACTATGTACCATTGTCAAATGGGCGAAATTGAATCACTGCCACGCCCACCTCCCATATAACTGCAAAAATTTATATCTGAGAATGTTTAAAATAAATAAAAAGGAGGTAGAAGTAATAATAAGTGTTTAGTTTTTCTTCATTTATTTTAAAATAAGAATATATTCATATGTACATATAAATTAAAGTAAGAATAAAATGTTAAAATAAATGGTTTTCTTCTGGTATTTCTGGAGATTGCAATAAATGTAGTACTTCAGTACTTCCACAAATATGGTTTACGGAACGTTCAAGCCTTTCATTTTCGGGTGTTTTAAGGCCCTTATCATGTAAAACGCAGCGCAACGCCAAGAATAACATTGAAAACACAAACAATGCCAAAAATATTTTGTAATTTTGTTGTTGCTTTCAACAGAAATTCATGTACCGTTTTAAAATATTCAACGACACAAGCAAAATTACAAAATATTTTTGACATTGTTTGTGCTTTCAATGTTATTCTTGGGCGTTGCGCTGCGTTCTATATTTTTGGGCCTAAGCCATATATCAAAAATTTCGTGGTAATAACTATAATACCACATTTATCACTCATTATTTGTTTCTTTTTTGTTGTCGGCAAATCTCGGCAGATAATTTTATATGTGCCTTAAAGAAGGTACTTCAGACGTTCGTTTAAAACTACTTTGGTGTTGAAGCGTTATGAAGAAAAGAATTTATCGATTTTAGATTTAATTTTTTTTTCTTAACTTAACGAAAAGAGTAATTGTTGAAATAGCACTAAAATAATTTTCCAGTTCTAAAAATAAATTCTCATGATATTAACAGCGTATAAGTTGAGCTTAAAAAATTCCATTCCAATGAAAAGTTACACTCTTTTAAAAATTAGCAATTTCATGTAAGTGTTTTTGTTGTTTTTAATTCACTCAAAAATATTCAAGTTTAATGTAACGTTATATTGTTATTGTTGACAAATTAGGCAAAGTTTTTGCATTTTCTTATTTTATAACAAGTGTTCTTTCATATTTGATAAATATATTTACTCAAATTTAAACTAAAAAAACGAGTTTTGTCCAGCTAGATTAGCAAAATCTTACACTGTGCGTTGTATTGATAAAGAATAATATAAAAATAAAAATAAAATAAAACTTGAAACAATAAAGAATAATAAATAGTATTCAATGAAAAATCATGCATTTCACTTAAACGTATTGAGGTGAGAAATGGTTGTGTCAAAAAATATTTTTTTTTACATAAAAAAAATTTTTGTTTATTTTAATACTCCCCACCACCAGTGGTGAATGATGGTATGCTTAGGCAGGGCTTTTGAGATGTGGATTATGTTTAAACTTAGTTTAACGTACTCTGAAACTCGGATTTTTCTGGTGAAATATTTTTATTATATCATTAAATACCAATATTTTAAGCAAAACTAAGCTGTTCGGTTCAAACTGTGTATAAAAACTTGGTAATGGCGGCACAAATCGGTTTTCAGATTAACTAAGCCTAGTTTAACTGAGATCTGAAAAACCCAGACTTAGTTTGTCATCTATGACTCCCTTAGGGATATACATATATATATATTCTGAGTCCTTGAGTAAATTTAAGTCTATTTAAATTAGTAATTACTGTGTAAGCAAAATATTAGTAAACATTTTTTTTAAAGGTTGGTCCATATTTGTGTCCATAACTCTTTTTCTATTGAACCGCTTGTGCTTGATTTCAATCAAAAGCTGCTTATTCTTCTCTGTTGAGTCGAAAGTGAGAGCGATTTCGACGGACGGATGGACATAGCTAAGTTTTCTTCAAATTACTTAATGACCAAGATAGTACTTTACATTTAATAGAACAATTAATTTTTTTTTATTATCATACCCTTTTAATTTTAGTAATAATTACAATATTATTAGGATATTTAATATTTATGTGGCACCCTATTGTTTTGGCACGTACCGAATACACGTACCAAATACTATAATCAAATACTCGTACCAATTAGATTTTAGATTCTTCAACACTAATATTAAGAAACATTTTTCTTCCATTCTTTTGTTCTTTTTCACGCTTTCAACACCTTTCATTTAGTAAAAGAGAAGTCGCAAATTGTAATTTTAGTTAATAAAATTGAATTAAATAACTAAGTACACCACCGCCGTTTTAACTTAAGGGACTTAATAACAAATTCCCTAAACTGGTGACCCCGACGTGATCGGTGGTGATCGTAATTGTGTGATTTTTTTTCTTCTTTTTGTGGAGTGCAATTTTTTTGTTGGATACCGGCCATTTTGATTTTTGCTGCAACAGCAAGTGGCGTGGTTTGAGCCGCCATATTTTTTTTTACAAAATATCAATCTGATTGTTACGTAACAATTTTACGAAAACTTACGATGGTCAATCCAAACGACAGTGGGACTTCCACAGCAGCATCCAATGTTGGTGGACACAATGTCGAAGAATCCCCACAACATAGTCAACCGGCTCATAATGTTTCTGTCGTCTATGCCAGATTGCCTGTTCCTCAGATGACTAACACTAATATTGAGGCATGGTTCACCACAATGGAGTTCTGGTTCACGGCATCGGGGATAACCGCCGACCGACAAAAGATGGCAACTGTGTTGGCAGCGCTTAGTCCAAATGTAATATCACAGTTGACTGACGTTATAGCTGCACTTCCGGCCACCGAAAGGTATGAGTATATCAAAACGAATGTAATCGAGCATTTTGCGGACAGCGAGCAGCGTCGACTCAACCGGCTGTTGTCCGAATTACCCCTGGGCGACAAAAAACCGTCCGAATTGTATTTCGAGATGAAGCGGGTCGCCGGAAGCACTCTGGGTGATGCGGCTCTAAAGGGTCTATGGACGCAACGGCTGCCGGCATTCGCGCAACCAGTGGTGGCTGCTTCTTCAGGCACTCCAGTCGAGTTTACGAAAATTGCCGATTCAATTTGTGACGCCATGGCATCGAGCCAAGTTAATCAAGTGGCGTCAGGGCCATCAAGCGAATTAAGCGAAATTCGGGCAGCTGTCGTTCAACTCACAAAAAAATTTGAAAATTTCTCGACTCGGTCACGATCACGCTCGCGCTCACGTAAACCAACAGTGGCGCGCAACAGATCCCAAAATCGTGCTCCGTATTCCAGCGATGCGACTGGTGACGAGTGCTGGTATCATAAAAAAATATAGCCGAAATGCTCAAAAGTGTCGCAGCCCTTGTAGACATAAACAACGTAAAGTGAATGTACTGTCTACAGGTACATCGCAGTGACTCAATCGGCCGGTGGAGGTTTCCGGCGAAAATTCCCCCACCAAGTGCCAAATATTTCGCCTTCAAGTCAAAGATTGTTACACCAACACAAATTTTCTTGTCGATAGTGGCGCCGATGTTTCCGTCCTGCCTCTAACTTCGAAGTCTTTTGATGTCCGTTCAACTGCCATCACGTTATATGCCGCTAACGGTTCTCCCATTAATGTAAGTGGAGAAAAACGTATGAAACTTGACCTTGGTCTTCGCCGTGAGTTTCATTGGTCATTTGTGGTCGCCGACGTGACCTCACCTATCATCGGGTCCGATTTTATAAAACACTTCGACCTACTTATCGATCTTCGACGTAATCGCCTTATCGATAACACCACTGGTCTTTCATCAGGTCTGACATCATCAACGTTTTGCGAAGCAGCCGTCATCAAAACTTTCGACGCAACCGATCCGTTTGCTGATATTTTAAAAAATTTTCCCGACGTTACAAAACTCTCGCCATATGGGTCTACGACAAGATCTTCGATTTTCCATAGAATCGAAACGACAGGTCAGCCTGTTTTTTGTCGACCGCGACGTTTATCTCCGGAAAAGCTCTCAGCAGCTAAAAAAGAGTTTGATTTCTTAATGAAAGCTGGCATTTGCCGACCATCAAAAAGCAACTGGTCTAGTCCGCTGCACTTAGTAAAAAAAAGTGACGGAACTTGGAGACCGTGCGGCGACTATCGAGCCCTTAATGCGCAGACGTTGCCAGATCGTTACCCTTTGCCGTATTTAACGGATTTCACAGCAAATTTGAGAGGTAAGAATTTTTTTTCTAAAATTGACCTGCAAAAAGCTTTCCACCAGGTGCCGATCCATCCCGACGACGTACCGAAGACCGCCATTAGTACCCCGTTCGGCCTGTACGAGTTTAACTTTATGACGTTTGGGCTATGCAATGCCGCCCAAACGTTCCAGCGGTTAATAAATGAGGTACTACGTGGTCTGGATTTCGTTTTTCCATACATCGATGACATTTGTGTCGCTTCGCCTTCTGCTGAACAACATCGTCGGGATCTTGCTGAAGTTTTTCGACGCCTTCAAGACAATCACCTCGCCATCAACCTAAAAAAATGTGAATTTGGTAAGAAAGAAATAAAATTTTTGGGTCATCGGGTTAACGCTGACGGAATCCGACCTTTGCCGGAAAAAGTAGCTGCTATACGCGATTTTCCAAAACCAAAAGTGGCTCAAGAGCTTAAAAGGTTCATCGCCATGCTGAACTTTTATAGAAAGTTCTTGCCACATGCAATTTCTTATCAAACGCAGCTACAGACGCTAATCGTCGGCAATAAAAAAAAACGATCGTACAGCAATAAAGTGGACTCCAGACGCGGAAGCTGCTTTTCTTCGATGTAAAGACGAATTAGCCAACGCGACACTTTTAGTACACCCCGCTGCCGAAGCCGAGTTAGCCATCTTCGTGGACGCTTCCGATACAGCAGTTGGGGCAGCTTTGCATCAAAAAATTGATGGTAGTTTACAACCCCTGGCGTTTTATTCGAAAAAATTTACACCAACCCAGCAAAAGTATTCAACATATGATCGCGAGCTTGCAGCAATATACCAATCTGTGTCCCATTTCCGTTATATGATAGAGGGAAGGAGTTGTTACATTGTCACCGACCATCGTCCGCTAATTTTTGCATTTCGACAAAAACTCGAGAAAGCTTCGCCCCGTAGAATGCGCCAACTCGATTTCATCAGCCAGTTCACCACCGATATTCGCCACACGCCTGGTTTAGAAAATGCTACAGCTGACGCACTTTCTCGCATTAGTTCAATTAATCAAATTGTCGACTATTCTCGCATTGCGTTGGCTCAGAAAGATGATGAAGAACTTCAACAAATGCTTCGAAGTTCAGGTCAATTCACTGAAATTAAAATTTTTTTCAATCCCAGGTTGCGCCGACCAGCTAACCTGTGACACATCGACGTCCCGTGTTCGCCCGTACATCCCAAAGGAATTTCGTCAACAGATATTATCAACAGTTCATAATTTGTCACATCCAGGTGTCCGGACTACCACCAAATTGGTAACATGCAGGTTTTGTTGGCCTGGGATTCGAAAAGATTCTGCTGCTTTTGTGAGAAGCTGTTTGCAGTGCCAGCGATCAAAGATTCAGCGGCATACTCGGTCATCACCTGTGAAGTATGAACCTCCAAAAGAACGTTTCACACATATCAACATAGACATCGTTGGTCCGTTTCCATTATGTGAAGGGCAACGGTACTGCCTTACGGTAGTGAATCGTTTTACACGCTGGCCGGAAGCTGTTCCAATTACAGACATGTCAGCCATCACTGTCGCAAAAGCTCTAGTGTCTCAGTGGATTTCAAGATTTGGTGTTCCAGCTCGAATAACATCCGACCGGGGTCGTCAATTCGAGTCCTCAGTCTTTGCCGAATTAATAACGGCAATCGGCGCAACACATCTTCGTACTACACCATACCACCCACAGTCGAATGGTATAATCGAGAGGTGGCACCGAACGTTTAAGGCAGCGATTTTGTGTCATAATCCGGCAAGATGGATACATCATTTACCTACAATTTTGCTTGGCCTACGAGTTGCTTTCAAGCCCGATTTAAAAGCTTCGCCAGCAGAGCTAGTATACGGCTCCACATTAACAATCCCCGGCGAATTTTTCGAGCAAGCGAAGATTGACGACACGGCCAGCGATTTCGTCTCAGATTTTCGAACAGCGATGCAAAAACTAACGCCAACCGATACTGCTCATCACTCAACGCCAAAAATTTTCATTTCAAAAAAACTTCGAGACTCAACACACGTTTTCGTCCGCAACGATTCCATTCGACCTTCACTCACTCATCCATATGATGGTCCATATTTGGTGATGAAGCGTTTTGAAAAGTTTTTCACAATTTCAATTAAGGGTCGTCGAAGTGACATTAGTATCGATCGGCTTAAACCTGCTTTTGTCTCACATGATGATCTCAACGACAGTTCAACTGTACCCGAGCTACCTTCAGCTGCTTTGCAGAGCAGCTCACCTGATTTTTCTACAAATTTACAAGTTCCTAACGAAAGTAATCTCAACTCTAATCATACGTCAACACATTCCAGCCCAGCTGTAAGATTTTCACCTGAAGTGCTACAGCCCAAGGCTACTACAAGTGGCAGGCGGGTCACGGTTCCTTTAAGGTTCAGGTGAACCTCCTCTGGCGCGGGGAATAATGTGGCACCCTATTGTTTTGGCACGTACCGAATACACGTACCAAATACTATAATCAAATACTCGTACCAATTAGATTTTAGATTCTTCAACACTAATATTAAGAAACAATTTTTTTCCATTCTTTTGTTCTTTTTCACGCTTTCAACACCTTTCATTTAGTAAAAGAGAAGTCGCAAATTGTAATTTTAGTTAATAAAATTGAATTAAATAACTAAGTACACCACCGCCGTTTTAACTTAAGGGACTTAATAACAAATTCCCTAAATTTATATTATTATTTTTTAATAAATACGTAAATCGATATTTATTACATGGACAAACTATTGAAATTATTTGAACTATTCTACATGCAGTAATTTTACTATTTATTGCATTTCCTTCACTTCGACTTTTTACTGTGTCCAGGCGAAAATTGTTTTTCTATGAAATGATTAACTAAGTATATCGCCATTTACTAATCGTGGTGGAGAGTATAAAAATGGTTTAAAAATGACACCGGTGTATTCTCAATATTTTTGACCACGTTGGTTGTTAAATTTATTACAAATTATTGTCAAATCTAAAAGGAAGAAGTTAAATAATATTCAAATCAAGAATCAAATGTTTTCAAATTGAGAACAAAAAATTAAAAATACCGTACGTTGTTAAATCAATAACACCATGTTGTCAAATCAATAATAATTTTTTAAGTCTTATATTTTAATTTCTTTGTAAGTGCAGATTTTAAAAATAATAGAAAACAAACAAAATATTTATTAATTTAAGCAAAATATACTTTTAAAGAAATTAAAAAGCTAAAAATTAAATTTTTAAAAACTCTCGTTATTAAATAGAAGACTCTTTAGAAATAAAATAGGGACTACGTGTTTAGCATAGTATACAACTAGTAGGCCGACTCTTTGACAGGTACCTAACTCTAATGCCAGTGGTACCTAACTTATGTTTGTATTAGTAAGATTTTTTTCAAATGTATTGGTGTATAAAACTATTTCCACCACTAAACATAGTTGCATAAAAGCGTACAGAATGTGGCAACAATTTTTTTTCTAAAACAAAATTTTCTTAGTCCAATAAATTTTCAATTTATTTAATGCTGGCTGCATTTATAAACTTTTAAGAACAATATTTGTTAAATTTTTATTCTGCAATATCGGGAAATATTTAAATAATTTCTGATTTCAAATATTATTTTCATACCACAAAATGCTACTCTGCTGGCTTTAATAATATTAACAATAGAAACAAATTAGTGTCATATAAATTTATTTAAAAATTTTTAGTTTGTGAAAAATAAAAACATTTTGCAGAAGCAAATAAGCAAAATGCATTGGAAAAAATTATTAATTAGGCGTTTGTGTCATAAAATTAAACAAAAAGTGTTATACTGTGAAAAATTTTAAATTGAAAATTTCAAATTTTGTGTTGTTTTTGTTGTTTTTATGTTTGTTGAATTCAGACAGAACATATATGTGGGAGGGGTGAACTAAAAAATTGAGAACACTCTCTCCAGTCGGCATACTAGTTTATACTATGGTGTTTAGATTCGAAAAATATGATTTTCGTGGAATTAAAACAATCGTAATATTGAGCTGCTAGTTCTGCTTTATAAAACCTTATCATTCATTTAAGTTGTATTTAGTACAAAAATAAACTTTTTCAAAAATGTTATGGACTAATGAAAATTCAGAGATTACGAGGTATTTTTTAAATGTTATTATTGGCAATGTCCCAAAGAGGTAAAATAATAAATTGTTAAAATTTTTATCCAGTAGAACTAATAAAATATATTATCAATAAAAGACTTTGCATTATTTTAATTAGTCAAGTATCATATTTTGCCAAAAGTATATACGATAAGCTCCCTCAAATATGGTTATATATGTTCATATATACCATTTATCGAACTGCAGAATTGATGAAAATTTATTGTAATATATTAACCGTCTAATTCATTAAAGCATCATTGCAGGTTTATTAGTCATTAATAATCAAAAGTCAAAAAAGAGTATTTATAAATGATTAGTATTGTGGGTATTTTATTGAACTGTTAATGGTTATTAATCCAAATTTTGATATTTTTAATTAGGCTTAAGTTCATTGAATTTAATTATCATTAAATTATTTTTATGAAGACAGGAATTTTACAATATGAAATTAATTAACATTTTTATTGATAATTTTTCATTCTTGACTGCGCTGAGATTTGAACCCAGGCTTTCACGGACAGGTTGCCCAGACTAGTTTCGATTGTAACTACACAATCTCTTCAGTGGGGTTTGCCGTCTTTACTCACTTGGCTATTGAAGCCGGATGACGTCAATAGTCAAACATCAATCTTTAAACCAAATGGTATTTCATTTTGGTAGATCGAAATTTGCTTTTGAATGAATGATTATCTATTTTAATTGATTTACATGTTCTTCCTAACTTCTTGTTTTTCGTACTTCTTGTCAAGAATTCTTCTTGAAATCCAAAGTACATTTTTTGTTTTTTATGTTTTTGTCCTTCTTTTCTTGTTGACCTTTTTCAGCACAACTTGAAGGACAAATGTAAACATATAGCTCGTGCCTTAGCTGTTAGCAATAATTAGTATTGTAGTTATTTAATTGAACTGTTAATGGTTTGTAGTCCAAATTTAGATATTTTTAATTAGGCTTAAGTTCATTGAATTTAATTTTCATTAAATTATTTTTATGAAGACAGGAATTTTACAACATGAAATTAATTAAAATTTTTATTGATAACTTTTCATTCTTGACTGCGCTGAGATTTGAACCCAGTATTTATAAATGTTCAATAGCCTATTAAGCGTTTAATAAACATTTGATAAATTTGAAATATTTATTGTAGCCTTTACTATACTTTAAGCGTTTGCTAAAGTGACATATTAGTGTTTGTTTACATAAGATTTTAATAATTGCGCGAAAAAGTAAATTTTCTTTTATTTATTTTAATAAAATAGTTCAATATAAATAAAAAGTACCAAAAGTAGCAATGGATACAGTAAATATGATTTCCAGAATTGGTGAGTATAAAATATTTGTGAAATTTAAATCCATCGTCGAAACATCGAGTGCAAGACGTCCCAAAACTTTTAGACAGAGAACCAATCCCGTTGCAATTCTGTAGGAGCTATTCAAAGCAAGATACCGGTTCAACAACTCCACAGTTAAAAAAAATTATTGGAATGGTTAAGCCAGAATTTGAATTGGATAGGAGAGGCTGCGGTACCTCAGCCGGCTTGCGCAGCGATATTGGGGTTGTATTGCCATTATGGGGGTAGAAGAGAAATATGTATGATTGTGGAAAAATTGCCGTTTGTTCAAAACAATAATAAATAAATTTTTTAAATTATAATTTCATAAATTTAAAATCTAAATTTTAGCAGTTACCAAAAAGAGCCTATAACAAAATAAATTGAAGTTAAAAAAAAACGATTTGTAGATCCAGGATGATGCTGCCGATCTTCAAGGATTATCTCAAGCAACAGTGTGCAGGATTTCAGCAAGAGTGGCTCGTGTCTTAGCTCGCTGGGGCAATAGTGTGCGTACCGTTGATGGAACCAAAACGTATTCATAATATTAACGAACCACGTTTATTAATATAATTTTCGTTGGCTCAATGAGTTATTCGTTAATATAATGAAAAATAAAATCATTCAGATATTTCAATTTACGTACGATTCGTTGACTCAATGAACATGCATTTATTAAATATTTCGTTAACATGAATCTATAATACATAATGTAAAAATTTTTGTAATAATGAATGTGCTTAAAAATTAATAAATCTTTCATTTGGCAAAAGAAAAGTTAACTATTTCACATGTCGCCTCAACTGAAATGCACGTAAAAGGTAATAAATTATTCGTTGAGCTAATGAAACATCTATTAAGTCATATTAACACAAAAGCACGTAAATTTTATAATACGAGAATATTAGTAAAATATAGTTTAATTACGTAGAGTAATTTCAGATGTATTGAAGATTTTTGTTTTCAAGTGTTTCAAAATTCCAAACTTTTATTTTTAATACCATAAAAAATTAAACATAAAATATAAGCATTCAATTAATGTTAGATTTTTATATTTTTTTTTTGCTGATAGTCGAGATGCGTAATGATTTAAGTGGAAGAAAACAACTTCAAAATTTACAATTAAGGATTCACAAGAATCGTTTGTTTATGTTGCAGCATCAATTGAAGTGCAAATTAAAGCCCCAAAGCGTGGCTTTAATTGGCAATAAACTTTGTATTTACTTTGATATAAATATCATCAAACATATATTTGCTATAATAAATTTGCTAAATTTTTTTAAAGATATATGCATTTTAATTATGAGTTTTTTTAATTTTATAGGTGGTTACAGGAGTGAATTGTGATTCATTGAGACAATGCACTGTGTTCGTTGAGTAGACAAATTAAAAAAACAAAATTAAACTATGAATTAACGTAAAGGTTTACTGAAATAACGAAAAAGTTCATTGGATTAAGATATTATTTCATTAATTAATTTACAGAAAATAATATTGACGATGTAATAACTTTTTTTTTATATTAACGAACAGTTCTTTAAATTATTAATATCAAATCTTTTTAAGAACAGTCATTCTTTGTCTCAACGAACAAATTCATTGGACGAAAATTAATAAATTTTTCGTTTGCTCAACGTAAATTTTTGTTGACTCCACGTACCTATTTGGTTCAGTGCATAACTCATCAAAAAAAACCGGCGGGGACTTAGCCCAATATTATATAAACAGCAAGGGTTACTATTCCCTGAATGCACAGGTAAATTATGTTTTAGAAATACATAATTAATAAATTATATATCATACATTCTTTGATTTGTTATAGCTGGCTTGCGATGCGAAACTGATAATTAGAGATGTATTTGCAGGATGGAGAGGAGGCACTCATGACTTGAAAGCGGAACAATTAAAACCCTTTTGTTGGGAGACTCAGGTTATAAGCTTCAGACTTTTTTGTTGACCCCACTATCCAAACCACAAAATGGAAAAGCAAAACAAATATAATGCGGAACAGATAGGCACTAGATACTAGAAACTTTCATAATAACACTTTTTTGTTTATGTTTGATTTTTATAGGAAAAATACATCAAAATTAAAAAAAAGAAAATTATGATGCATAATAACTACATCAAAATTGGTATTTGATTACCTGTTGCTGCCGGCGGGGAAAAACGTATTTAAATACAATATTTTACAAAATCTTAAATTTTTTAACTTTGAATGGTAATGAAAAGTGTTTTAACTATTTTTTTAAATTATTTTAAAATAATGTAACACAAAAATTAAATTTTTGTTAGAATTTAACAGACTACCTAAATAATCGGGTTTTCGTTGTATGCAGACAAAAATAACAATTAAAATAACATGTTATTGCCAACATAAAAATACAAAAGTAATAAAATCGTTTAATTGTTTATCCATTTCTATTAAGCGTTTATAAATCAGACTTTTTATTAGTGGTTTATAAAACAAAAAGTGTTTGATAACTATTGTAAACATTAAAGCGGATATAAGAAATTTTTATGAATTAGACCGTAATTGTTTTGATTGAAATAAATTAGTAAAAATATTTCACAGCTTTTTTTATGAGGGTTTTATTTATTTTGTAATAATAACATCACGTGCTTAAGAAGACAAGAACGTGGCGTCACTATAAAAACCATGTGTTTCCGAAACGCAAATAGCATGTTGTAAAAGTCAGAACAATATGCTGTCACTATAAGAACTGTACGGTGCTAAAACAAGAATATTGGAGTACCAAATTGTAAACAAAATTGTTCAGAATAAAAATCAGACGTTCCTCAAATATTGACTTTATTAATTGCCAAGTCTTAGGTGCCAACTACATGAGCATGAGGAATGAGGCCGCTGTGTGTCAATTGGATCTTTGAGGCTTTGGTTAAGCCGACTCTGTTCAATAAGTTATACTCGCAAGAAGGTCCTACGTTGTTAAACTGTTTCTCGGTGAATATCTTGGCTAGACATATGAATCTCTGCTGCGCTATAAGGGTGGGAGCGGCGCAAAGTCGATCATCTCGTGATTATGGCCACGTTCGGATCCCCAAGCACTCGATTGTCGCTGGTGCAGTGGACTACTGCAGCCCGGAACCTTTTTACGGTGCGAGGTACACAGCTCATACGGCAAACAGGAATGAGCTGTCGAGAACCGACCCTAAGTGGCTCTACTGACGGTTCGAAGAAGGGAAGTAAAGTTGGTGGGGGTTTCTTCATAGAGGAACTAGATATGAAAGTTCCCTCTCGACTGCCGCACGATATAAGAGTTCTGTGATCGGAAGTCTCTGCTAAAAGATGGGCGGCTAACTGGCATATTGATGCATACGTGTGTATTTTCTGATAGCGGGTGTCTATACGACCGATGTGCGAAAGAATTATTTTTTTCGAACAACTACATTTAAAATAAAAGCAAATTCTAAAAACTTGGGTTTTGTTTTGAATGTATTTGTACGAAAGAAAGAATTATTTTGCACATCGGAAAAAAATCTATTAGGTTTACTAAAGAATGTCGGATGTATTTAAATGAGTTTGCGAACCTTTCGAGAGTAACGATAATCAGATAGCTGAAGAGCTTGCCAAGCGAGGTGGTCGTATGGATAAAAGACTTATAGGACAAATTGATGGCTTTCCAATGGCTCCATGTGCTATTCAGCGAAAATCTTATAGACTTGCACAGTTTGGTTGGACTTGTAAATCCATCTGCTCCGTATCCATGAAATTGTGGCATGGCTATGACGATCAGAGCACATGCTCTCTACTGGGGTTCTATGGGGAACAGATTAGGACAGCGATTTGCTAGGAGAAAGGTTCTGGAAATGGTGGAGGTTGAAAGAAGAAACGGTTCATTTTATATGCACTAAGATAGAACTAAGGTTGCTTCTTCTCTTCATTAGGAAGACAGATTGATTTGAAATTGAATTCTGCAGTGACGCTTATTGAGTATGCAAATATAACCGTTGGTGTTATATTTTATTTAAAGTTGGTATACATGCATACAAACACTCAGTGTGGCCATTTCGGCATTTTTGCAGCTAAATTTAGCATTAAAAATTTCTATTAAGTGCAAAATTGTCATTTAGCACTTGGCATTTTTTTTTTAGCATTTTTGGAAAATGTTTTTAACTTTTTTTTACCATTATTTATTTTTAAAATGTGGACGAATAGTTTTATTGACTTTACTAAAAAAGGTACATTCTTATTATATATTTTTTTTAATAAAATTGGTGGCTACTACACGTACGTCAAATATTATTAAATACCTATTAAGGTGTATAAAGACCTTTCGATATCTGTATTATCATGTGGCAGTGTGGCAGTGATAAATCAAAGATAGCTAATTTTGACTAAAGAGTACTTTCTAGTGCCGTGTTTTTCAATACTCGGTGTCAATTGTCCATCTTGCGTTTTTTTTTATATCAAGAATAACTCTTCGTTTTATGATTTGTATACTGGCATAAACAATCACAGCACCTTTTAGATAAAGTCAGCCAATATACAGTTTCCAGTTCAGTTGCTAAATGGCGCCAATTGTAGATATTTTACGTGTTTTCCTTTTGAATGAGCATGTTTTGGTTTTATGCAGCAGAATGAAGAGTAAATGTGTTATATTGTTAATAATATGAGATTTTCAGTTATTTTATTTGGTGTTTTACCATTTTTATTAAATTGCATTTTATAAAAAACAAATATTTGCTTTTGTCTGTGTGAACAGTAAGTAAGAAAAGTAAAAGGTTAGTATGAGCAATGAACAGGAAAAAAAACCAATATGAAAGATGACTATAAATATTATGGGCTGTCAAGTTTTCATTCTGTACTGTCCTTTTTAAAAAAATATGTATTTCCTTATGTTCAATATACAGACTTAAATAGGAATTTTTTATTTGCCTCTGTGGTTTAATTAACAACAAACAATGAAAAAGGACAGGAAAAGAATAAGAGAAAGTTTAAAAATAATCCAAAAAGTAAATGTGTCATAGAAGATATTTCATTTATATTTTCAGTCATTATATTTATGTTTCATTGTTTGTGTTAGACATTTCCGTTTAAAAGAAAACGAGAGAACGCTGAATAAAAATTATTTTTATGTCCCAAATGGCTTAGCAATTTATGGAGATGCAGAAGTACATATTCTTCTTCTTTGATTAAAGACTTGTTTTGAAATATAAGAAATTAAAAAATTTTGGAAGACAAAACTAAAGTGATTTTAGATTTTTGAACGTGATTTTAAGAAAATTTCTAAGCGTAAATTGTACTAAATACCTTTTATTGTTGATTTCATAAATAGTATAAATAAGTTGGGATTTACCTACCCCACGGTGAAAATAATGCGCACGCTAAAGCCCATGAAGATGGCAATTTTGACGGCAGAGTAATACATTTGCGCCATCTTTAAATCTGGAGCTATTTAACCTCCAGTGCAGAAAAGCAGGCAGTATCTGTTTATAAGCAACAGCACCCAGGTTTCGATTCGCCAACATTCTGAACTTTCTTATAAGTCATGGAAAATAAGCCCTTCCATCTGATTTTTTAATATAACCCTTCCCGCGATTTTGGGTATATTCCGCAGCCACCACGTGATTGCCGAAGGAACATGACCAATAATCTGACTCCCATAGTCAGCTGCGATCTTAAGAGAACTATCAAATTTTAACTGCGCCAAATTCCAGGTATTAACAGCACCTGATTTGCCCGAAGGATGTAACACCAAAAGGTGAATAATCCTTGGGATGTCTCTCTACATACCGCCGGCGGATATAAAGGGCAAGTAGCAGAAAATACTAACATGAGTACCTAACGTGTGGGCCTAACCTTATGGCCTAAATCACTGGGAGACAAACAACGCGTTTACCAGCCGCCCATGCACCACCAACACAGAAAGAGCAATTTAATTTAATAGCTCGGCAGAATTTTACACCCTTGTTAAGAAGCTGTAGCTATCTAACCTCCGCAGCCTCAGGAAAAGTCAGCAGCATCTGTTACGTAGAAAAAGCACCTTGGGAGATCTGCCAGCAGGTTGAACTACCCTCAAAGTGGCTGGAAACTCTGCCCTCTTTAAGTTATCCCTTTGCGTGAGCTTTATTATAAGCCACGGCCACCTCGTGATCTCCGAAAGAATACCCTCCATAAAAAGGCATCTTTTTGTAAAGAGACTTTTGTTCAAGAGTGAACTCTTTATTTGCCAAAAAGTATCCTTCTTCGAGAAAAGTACGCGTCGTTTTCAACCAATATTTTCAAGGCGGAAAGCATTCTTTTACAAAAAGTATCTTTGCGGAGACTGGTGCCCTGCCACTCTCGTAGTCAGCCGCGATCTGAAAGAGATCTGCCAATTTCTGCCATATTCCAAATATTGGCTGCATCTGATTTTCCCAGAAGATGTAACACCAGATAGCATCAGATATCGTAACAATGTTTCCCTATGTACCCCTGGGCGGAATATAAGGTACAGATGTGAAAATATTGAAAAGCATACCTACCGCGTAGATCCACTCTATAGTGAATCGTATCCACTGGGTGACAAACAATGCGTTAACCAACCGCCCCTTAGTGTGACAGCAACCAGCACACCCAGATAGCAATTTGAGTGTCTAATGAAGCCACCTCCTAAACTCGCCCTTTGCTTAAAAGCTGACGCTATCTACCCTTCTGTTTTTGGAAAAATTCCAACAGCAGTTGGTGAGTAGCAACAGCACCTAGACTCAGTCCTACCTCAGGCCAAACTCTGCCACAATTGGTCAAAAAACAGCCCATAGGTGGAATTTTCAAGATACCCCATCCATCGACTTTGGGTTTGAACCACAACTATCTCTGTGATGCCCGAAATTACCCTTCATAAAAAAGCATATACCCTTTAAACAACTAACACCAGGTACGTAAGCTAAATTTTGGAAGTACAAAATATCAGAAAAGTAAAACTTCCTCAAAGACAATCATCATTAAAAATAGGAAGCATTTCCAGCAAGCAGTATACAATAGTCAATCCGGTGCTTGCTCAACGGGGGCTACTTACTCCATTGGAGGATCTCTGGTTACTGTGATTTCAACAGTGATATTAATTTTGGATATTTGTTGAATCCCAGATATTGGCTGGACCTGATTATGCCTCAGACGATGCAACTCCAATTGGTCAAATATCCTTAAGATTATCCCGGAGGAGGTAGTTTTACAAGTAACTTAAAATTAAACGTTAAATGGGAATACATTGGATGAGCATTGTTTAATTGAATAAAAAATGATTAATTATGGGTTGACTAAATAAAGGGCGATCCAACCATAATGCACGATGTTAATTGTCAGTCACACCTTAATATCAAGTTTTTGCCCAACTTAATTTGACATTTCATTGTTTCACTGTTTGACAAATTCAAACATGGAAAGTTACACAACTGAGCAGCATATTTTGATTTGAACGAAAATGGGCGTTCAAATCAAAATGTATTTCGTGCACTTGGTGATTTTTTTGGTGAGCATATTCGACCAAATGTGTCCACAATCGATGTGTTTTCTCACGTCGTGGCGATGTTAATTGGCCTCCACGATCATGTAATTTGAACCCGTTGGAGTTCTTTCTTTGGGGAAATTTAAAAAAAAGTGTATGTCAATAAGCCAAGAACAATTCAAGAGCTAAAGGATTATATATTTCGGCATATTAACGACAATGAACCATCGGATACAGGTTTTCCACCGAAGGCGTGGCGAGCATTTGGCCGATATTTTGTTTCACACATAACTGTCATAGATCCTTCTATCATAATAAAAAAATATTAAGATAATTCTCTGAAAACTTTTTGTTTTTAATCTTAATTTTTAATATTTTATTCAGGCTAAAGTTCATTAAATCTCATTTTCATTAAATTATTTTTATGAAGAAAGGAATTTTTACAACATGAAATTAATTAAAATTTATTGATAATTTTTTTTTTCTTGACTGAGCTGGGATAAAAATTACTTTCTTCATAAAAATAATTTAATGAAATTTTTAATCCAAATTTAGATATTTTTAATTAGGCTTAAGTTCATTGAATTGAATTTTCATTAAATTATTTTTATGAAGACAGGAATTTTACAACATGAAATTAATTAAATTTTTTTTTTATATTGATAATTTTTCATTCTTGACTGCGCTGAGATTTGAACCCAGGTGTTCACGGACAGGTTGCCCAGACTAGTTTCGATTGTAACCACACAATCTCTTCAGTGGGGTTTGCCGTCTTACTCACTCGGCTATTGCAGCCGGATGACGTCAATAGTCAAACATTATTCTTTAAACCAAATGGTATTTCACCTTGGTAGATCGAAATTTGCTTTTGAATGAATGATTATCTATTTTAATTGATTTACATGTTCTTCCTAACTTCTGTTTTTTCGTACTTTTTGTCAAGAATTCTTCTTGAAATCCAAAGTACATTTTTTGTTTTTTATGTTTTTTGTTTTTATTTTTCTTGTTGACCTTTTTCAGCACAACTTGAAGGACAAATGTAAACATATAGCTCGTGCCTTAATTGTTCACAATAATTAGTATTGTGGTTATTTTATTGAACTGTTAATGGTTTTAAGTCCAAATTTAGATATTTTTAATTAGGCTTAAGTTCATTGAATTTAATTTTCATTAAATTATTTTTATGAAGACAGGAATTTTACAACATGAAATTAATTAAAATTAAATTTAATGAACTTTAGCCTGAATAAAATATTAAAAATGTTGATAAAAAACCTTAAACAGTTCAATAAAATAAACACAATACTAATTACTGTTATTAAAACGTTACAAATACCATTACAAATGAATATTACCGCCAACGATGTATATAGTGTTCTCATGACTTTTTAGGGTTTTAAACGAGGAGCATTTTTTGTTCGGCTTTCCAGTGTACTAAATAATTTATTTAGTTTTATTACATTTCCGCATTAATTTTTCTAATTTATGTTTTTGGCATGTTTCCTGTTAGAGAATGTAGAATTTTTTTTGTGTACTAAAAATGTATATTTTATTTATAGTTATTTTACGGACAACTTGTACATTAATATTTTATTATGATATACCCTACTACCGCATTAACATTTTATTAGTAAATATTAATTTTTAGATATGTTTGAAGGACCTTGAGTTTAAATATAATTTTATATTGCGCGTTTTAATATTATGGATATATGTAAGTTGAAACTATTTGTTTTTATTAATGTAAATTTATCATTTTCTACATCTTGATTCCAATTTATGTTAAATTTTAAGCGTTCAAAATAACAACTTTCATTAATTTTTAAACTTTTCTACATAAAACATACAAATTATTTATGTAGCAAAATGTTTTTGCATTTATTTTTTTTTCTTTTACAAGATATACGCATTGCGAATATTAAAAACGTCAGTCAGAGACAGTAACAGATAGAAAGAGCGAGAAGGTAACTAGAGGAGACATTTTTAAAAAGCCACTTATAATTAAAATTCATACTGGAAACTCATAACAAACACAAATGCATTTAAGTGTTGTAGTCATTAGGGACAGCGTTACCGTTGGATATTTTCAGAAAGTACAAAAAAAAAAAAAAAAAGTGGCACAAAGAAGGGATTTAAGAAAATAAGGGGGCATGTCTTTTAAAATCAGAATATGTAGACCAAATTATTATATTTCCACGTATTTTGTTTAATTTATTTAATATGTAAAATAAAATTTTATAAGTGTTAAAAAAGTTCCAGAAATATTATATAAGTTTGGAGCAAGGACTTTGACTTTAGGGTACTGAACCCAAATCAGTTCCCGGATTGGTTCTCTCACGTCTAATTTTTTAGTGGCTATGATTTTGCTAATATATTTTATTATAACTTAAGATTGATTTGTCCGACTTTATCAGAAGGTTATGAATAAAATTTCCTTTGAGTCATTTAATAGATACATTTTTTATATTCTTAACTGTGGCAAAACATTATTGCAAGATTAGTATTATTTAAAAAAAAATTCATACAATAATTTTAAATAAAAAACTTTTTACATTTTTATCATTTATCTGAAAGTCAGGTAAAATACGATTAAGATACTGCATATATCATGAAAATTGACAAAAGTTAGTTTTTTCTCGAGAAATAAGTTGATTATTCTAATAAACTTCATCAAGACTTAAGAGCGATTTGCCCGATATGGATACAATTACCAGTGAATAAATTTGAATTAAATGCCCTATTCTGACAATCTACACGATTTGAAATTCCAAAACGCCAGATTTATTTTATGGTGTTCTAAAATTTGTGCAATTTACGTATGATCTGCCACAGCTTCTTAAAAATATTATAGTTCCCCTGAGCATAGTTTGGTAATTTAAAGTTGCCAAAATTCTTTCGATTGTCACTTAGAGAACACATATAATGCGATTTCAAGCCAGAATCGCAAGTGTTAAGCGTTTTAAAAATGTCAGAACATGCTCGTAAATTCGGTTTTGGTCATCTTAACAATAGTTTTTTATATTCCTAAGAGTTTCAGATATATTCAGAAAATAGTGGCGGTAAATTTTTTAAAGCAAAATGAGTGCTATTTTTGGTCTCAAAAATTCATAAAGAAAATTATAAGAGCAAAAATTTTACATATATATAATTTATCGGAAAGCCAGGTATATAACGAATAAAATAAACCATAAACCGTGAAAGTGTTGACTATATTCAGAATTCATTGATTTTTTTTACAATATATACGTATGCAGAAATTTCATGAAAGTACTTTCATGTGCAAATGCAGTTTTATATAAAAATAAATTTTTTCGATTTTTGAAGATCTTTTCTTAACAAAAATCTTAAGAATATTTAATTAAGGGATTTTCGTTGCATAATTGGCGAGGAAGGTAAAAAAATCTGACAACCCTGATTTATACAGACATAAGTATACGCATAAAAGCAAGTGGCAATTGCAAATTGCATTGCTTGCGTATAATTAATATGTAATAACTAGGGATGCGATTCCATGCAAATGAATGTTTTTTATCGAAACTCTAAGAACGATGTCGACCAATTATCTTTCCAAATCATTAAATTTTGGTTAAAATAGCATCGATTTGTTTTTGCATATTGTTGCATATATTAGTGGAAATGCATATTGTTGCATATTAAGGGTTTAAACGCATATTTTTAAAGTTTTGAAGGATTTTTTTTAATTTTCATATTATAAAAAAGTTCTTAAAAAAAATTGTAAGTACACAAAAAAAACTTTCCAAAAATTTGTTTAAATAATAAATAAATTCTTTTGGAGCTTTGTTTAAAATACAATAAGTTTTATTTTAAACCGATGCAGCAACTTACATGGTGAATGTTTCAAATGGGTTTAAAATAATTTATCCAAAACTGTTACGAACTATTTGCTTAGCACATGGTTTATACCGCGTTGCAGAAAATTTAGAAGCCAATTCGATAATATTGCAATTTTTAATGAAATGTATCCCTTGATTCCCCTTCCACCGATGCCAGAAATAGAAAAATGGGGTCCTGGCTAGATGCTTCATAATTCTATTCAAAAAACTTCAAGTAATTTAAGAATGTTAGAAGAGCTTGTTGATGTCGATGATTGTGCAATTAAAAAAGTAAAAGAAATATTAAATTTTTTAATAATGGATATATTCCTGAAACAATAACTAAGTAATTAGGAGGGACTTAGATCACTTTATGCTCAAGTCAAATTAATTGATATTGCAGAAAGTAAAGTTAACAATGTGGAAGGAAGAATAGCCCGACAAATTAAAAAAAAAAATAAAATGAATTTCAAATATTTTTGATCTGATCTGGAATCAAGGTGGGATCTGAAAATAAATTTCTTCAAAAAGCATAGGCATTCCTCAAGTACAAGACAAAGTTTTCCTTTTATGAAACAGTACTTATTTATTTAAACAAATTACAATATACCGAATTTTTTATATTTTTGTTTTTAGTAAAATTAAAAAACGATTTTTTATGGAAATTTTCTTAGTGTTTAGTGCATATTTTTTATTTTTTTAATGCATATTTTGGATTTTTTAGTGCATATTTTATGCGCATATTTTCGACTTTTTAGTGCATGAAAATCTCATCCCTAGTAATAACATAAGCTAACCACGCATGACAAGAAAAAATTACATATATAATATAACTTACATATTAAAGCTGGGAGGTTCAATAAAACGGAAAGTACAAAAAAGCATCTCTTCATTAAGCAAAAAGTATCAAAAAAGTGGCAAGAATTACAAAAAGTATCACATTTGGGTGCATTTTGTAAAAGTAGCAAAATGGTAACACAGCAGTCGAAAAAGTGGCAAATCTCTACTTGAATAGCACCAACGGTAACGCTGATTAGGGAGATGGGAATTTATAAAAAATTTGGCATAACTCAAGGTAATATTAAAAGAAATTGTTTAAAGTTAAGGTATAAGCTTTAAAAAAATTGACTTAAAATGTATTCTAAGGATGAAAATAGAAATATCCTTAAATTCTAACTGCCCTAATATTGTGTGCATAATAACATTTGGCATAATACTCATACATATACACAAAGACTGAAATGAATAAAATGCACAAAAAAATACCGGAAAAAGTGAAGTACTGGATGTTCATTTACCGACTATATGACGCCAAGTGAATTTCAACAAACTCAGATATTTATCACATATTCCCTTCTCTATCTTTCTCTGTAGCAGTGAAACATTTATCATCAACATAAACAAAAAAAATTTTGGTAACAAAATATGAAAACTCCATATACATTTTATGGGTTGTACATGCAAAATGAATGGACAGTGTTTTCTATTAATAGAGACTTTACAAGAGTTTTAAATTGTCAAAATACATTAGATAAAACTGTAATTGTTAATGTGTGGATAAAAATTTATCACTGATTTTCGAAGTAACACTTTTGACAGAATTCTGTGGTAGGTTGTTGGCTTTAAAGATATTTCTATGTACTAGATTTGACCAAATTATTCGTGCAACATGTGGATTCGGCGCCAATACAACTGCTTATTATTTTTGTAGACAAAAATAAATAAGTTAAATTTTCTCTTAAGTAAAAAGCGTTCTAGTTAGAGCGTCATGCATTGATCAATACAAAAGTCCGAACTATTAGGCGGTTAAGGCAAAACCTCTTAACTACTATTTCTCTAAATGTTTAAGTGGTCCTGTAATTTGTGGCGGAGTGCTATCATCATGAACTCATATTGAAGGAGTTTTTGAACAATGCTCCCAACAATTCCATTATATTCGGTACAGGTTCCCTGCGTTGGCCCGGTCCTGCTGGGGTTGTAGGGATTACAGCAACGATATTTCACCTTCTGGTGCAACATCCTCCGGGGAAAATCAAGAGCAGCCAGTACCTAAGATTCGGCCAAGATCATACGATTTGTTCAGAACGCGGTTGACCAGAGTTCCTACCTGGTACCATGGTAGTAAGTAGCCCCTACTGAGATATCATGAGTCTGACTATTGGTTGAAATATATTAGGAAATACTTCTTATCTTTCGAAGAGATTGTTTTCATGGAAGTCTCTAATGTATTCTGACAGAATTCTTTCGGGGATCACGTGGTGATTGTTGTTTGAACCCAAAGTTAACGGTAGAGATAGTACTGAAAACCCCAATTAAGGGAGAATTCTTCATCACAGTTCAGCCTGAGGGAGGGCTATCCCTAGGTACAGATTCTGATCAAAAGAAGCTGCTAGCATTGCCTAACACAGTGGAGTTTAGATAGCTCGATCTCCTAAACAAGGCGCGAGTGTATAATTTTGCCGGAATATTCACTTCAATCACTACGTGGGTGTGATGGTGCGTCTTAAACTCGTGGGCGGTTACAAATGTACTGTAGTCACCAATGTGGATTGGTTCCAACATGAGATTTGGCCTTGTGGCAGATGTTCATGTAAATCATTTTCGGAATTTGTAGCTGCCCAGTTCAATTTTAGAAGTTTATAATAGGTAGGACTTTTCTGGTTCACAATTACCTTGCGTCATCGATATTCGAATTGCGGTTGACTCGGCTGAGTGGCCGGGCTTAATATACGGTTTTTTGCACTGTGGACTGTCGTAATAAATCCATTTTGCATCGTTTCTGATATTGCAATACAAAAACATGCAAAATCGGATTTAAACATATTTTTTCTTTAACTCGTATGGTACCCAGATTCCTTGCTTTTGGATAAATTCTGCCACTTGCAAATTTTTTTCAATTGCTGCTTAATTGTTAGGAGCCACCAATAATTTTAAAAGTTCTTTTCGGGTTTGAGAACAATCTTCATGGAATAATGGCTCTAATTTAATAGCTCTGAACTTCTTTCGCTGACATGGTTGGTCATTCATTGTCTTTTGAGTGAACATCTTAAATTTTAAACCGCAAACATCATCTTTTGCACTTTGAAATTGTTGGAACATATTTTCAGTTAAAGCATAGGTAAGTCAGTAATATGCAAAAGTCGCACTTTTATCAAATTAAAGACGTTACGACAAAACCGTACAGTCACCAGAGCTAAAAGAGTGCTTACTAGATTACTCCCCAGACATATCTGCAGCCCACAACCATTTCGATTTGCTGCATAAAAGAAAGATCGACCTTAGTCCTACCAAAGATAAAACATTCAAGCAGGAAAATTCTGGTCTCCGAAAATGCTTTATCCTGATATCCCTGATACCAGCGCATTGGCAGAGAAAGTCAAACGCTTCTGACAACTTCTACAGTAGTCATTTTAAGCTGGGCTCATCCTCATTGCATAAGTCTCTCAGTCAGTCACCCGTACTCAAACCAAAGTACCACGCGGGCGTTTTCGGTGAAATAACCAGGCAATCGAATTAAGGCAAAACAGCTCTTCTCAACGTTTACTCTGATGTCGTGACACTGGCTAGAGCTGTTTTGTTATTCGTAAATATGCATATATATATATATATCGATTAACGATAATACCGCAGCCAATCTGCCGCCCGCCTTATGGCAGAGATTTCCGCCTACAAGATTCTACTGCCATAAAGCAGCCTAAAATTAACCTTTATGCCCAATTCCAAGACGAATCTTAAAATCATTTGTGTAGACCCTCAGGGTCGATTTCAGAGACTGCGTATCATGGGATAGCCCATCTCCATTACCAGTCTGAGCCATTAATAATGCATCAAAAAAGGGTTACGGAGTACAAAAGTCCTGTCCTGCTAGGTCACCCAACGTGTGTAGTGTGATCCTGGCATGATAATATCTACGCGTAGACCAAATACCCAAAGGGTCGAACCTAGCCCCGGAATTTTGAACCAGTTGTTTACCCATGAGTTCAACCGGCACCCAGGTCAATAAATTGAACACATGGCAAAGTGGATATAAATTGCATTTATTAAAGCCATGAAGCAATGTGTTAAAGATACGGGATTATTAAGTTATAAATAATATTACAACTTAATCAATATTTTGTTTCAATTGAATACAAATTTTGTTTGTTTATTTAAAATCATATACACACACACACACACTTGTACACTATTTACTTCGTATTTTTGGTTCGCTATGCCACTGTGCAGCATAACTCTAATATAAATAACAAATTCTATGTAAATTCTAAACAGAATCCATGAAAAATGGTTTAAATAAAAACCCAGCAGTAGTTTATAAATATTTTCATAATGTTCATTTTTCATTTGAAAATGTTCATTAGATTACTACACGCAAAGAAAAAACATGGTTGTGGTAAACATATTCTAAGAGCACCATATTAAGATAAGGGTCATAATTGTAGTCAACATATTACGATTATTATTGAATCATATTATGACTAAATATATTCGTAGTATTACATCATAATATTTTTTCCGTTAATCCTAGTTTGTTTTTATTACATCCTATTATAATTAAATGTAATCATATTATTATCATTTTAATCAACTAGTAGATGATATTTCATTAATTTACAAGTGCTTTAATTGCAAATAAATGGGATTCAAAGTACCATGATGTCACTTAGGCTATTTTATTTGTTTTATAATTGGGGGATTCACAAGGTGTCATATGTCTTAAAATAATAACATGAAAAAATACGACTGTTGTGAGCAACCCCTCATAATTTAATGTGCTATTAATAACGACAGCACAATAAACATAGCAAGCAACGTTCTATTTATTTAAGACACTTTTTGTTTACAAACCAACAACAATATTTTTAAACCATTGTAAAATGTTAGAACATTATGACAATAAATCATGATAGCACACCTTGTGAATACCCCAAATATGTATGAAAATCATAATACACTATTTTATTTTGTATGGCATACACTATTTTATTTGAATATGTTACACCAAATATATTATTAAAAAATTGTGTATATCAATATACGTCATTTTTCGATTTTATTTTGTTATGAAATTATACAAATAGTGAATAATAAAAATAGTGTATGCTTTTTTTATACCCTATTTTTCTTTGAAATGATATTCAGAGTAGCAACTAATTTAAACACCATACCTGCACTTACACAATTATTAATGAAAAATTTCAAAAACGCAATTATACAATAAAATTTCAATTAATCTTTTGAACCACTTTGTGGAAGTAGAATTTCATTTTGACCACATTTAGAATCAGTTATGTAGATTCTTATTATTCAATAGTTTAATTTTTGTCGTATGTCGCAATTATTTATAAATAATTTTATAGAATTTTCCTTCTTTTTCTCTAAAATAACACTGGTCAATATTATTGCACCATTTTCAAACAATATTAAATTTTTTTTAGCATTGATATTTTATTTTGTGACACTACAATTTTTTTTAATGAATCTACAATTTCTTTATTTTTTAGTTTCTTTAAACTTGTTTTTTTAATGGGTATTTTTTTTAAATTGTTTAACCACTGTTTAACAAATAATTTAATAGGCATATGTAAAACAAACGACACAACTGATGCAAAATTATTTTACAAATGGCGATAGCAAAATATTATTAGAGTAAAAATATTTTGTTTGCATCTTAAACATATCATGAGTACACGTATAGAAAGTTATAATGTTATGGCTATTGAATACATTAAATGGTTGTAAGGAAAATAATATGTTTTCAAGGTTATCATTATTTAGTTGCAATAAAAATTATTATATTTCATTGAACCATACTTAAATTTATAATTGCGATAAACATTGACATGTTTATAGTAACTATAATATTGTTGATATTAAATAAAAATAACAATAATTTGTATACGACAACAATATATTGTTACAATAATAAAAGTGAAGTTGCCCTAACCATGCCGAACCATATTTTTTCTCTGCGTGTAGAAATTTTCTAATATAACCAAGTTGTTGTTAAAAAGATACTTATATATTAAAAGTCATAATTAAAATAATATATTTTTTTTCTTTAAATTAAAAAAGTTTTTCGTATCTTTTCTACTAATTTACACTCTCATGCTAAAATAGCAAAAAGCAATAATTAAACAAAATGATTGTTAGATTTATTCTAACATTATTCCTTCCTTTACTTTGCTTTGCATTCACATAATCATAAATTTGCAACAAAATGACAAATTTCAAACAGTTTAAATCAAAACGACAAGTGAGGGAGTAACAACGAACACATGCACTCATTTATAATTTTTGCTAAGGTTCATGTATAATACTTGTCAATTTAAATTACTCATACGCATGTAGTTTTTAGTGACACAGACACATGTTTAGTAAGCAAATTACACACATGCACTTATGCTCATAAACTTTTGCATACATTAAGGATTCTCATAAGTGTTTGTACCGAAAAAAAAAGTTTTTTATAGTAGCAAAACCAGGCAAAAGTGTTGTAAACATTTTTATATCCTTCGTTATAATTAAACTCTTTTTTTTTTTGTCGTTTTTCATTAGAAAATAATAAAAAACAAAGGAAAACGTTTGTTATTTTGTAAAATTATGAAAACTTGAATCATTTTGCTCTGTGAGTTGTTTATTGTTTTTATATCCTGCGAAAACATACTAATTATGTACATCATATAAAGGAATTCGTTGGCGGAAAATATAATTTTCTTCTTTTGAAATTGTTTAGTTACATATACGCCTTAATTGCCTTAAAAAGCATTTTTATATTATATATATACTAGTATTGTAAATTATTCTACCATCCATTATATTATTTTTATTTCTATTTACTTAAGCTTATGCACAGAAAAAATTATTAAATTTCTCCAATCACCAAATTTGTTCTAAAATTCATAATATCAAGCAAACAATTTGTTGATTTTGCACCTATTACCAAAATGATTATTTTAAAATTTTAAAATTTTAAAAAAATATTTTCAATAATTGTTTTTTCTAATTTTAATTAAAAAAATTTATCAAGAAACTTTGCCATTTCAAACAATGTGTTAATTTATTTAAATAAATATTTACAACTCCCAACAACAATTTTACATGTTTAAGTTATTTTATTTTAAACGAAGAAAGTCAATCAAGATATTTTGTTATTTAATTAAAATTTTAATTGAAAATTTATTTCAAAACAACTAAAATGTTAATTAAATCAAAATTAAATTTTTAATTTTCTTTCAACAAAAAAATAATTGATTCAATTATCACATTAATTAAATTTAAATTCTTTTTAAACTATTTTTTTTAATTGATAAAACACTTTTTTCTGTGTGGTCTTGTGTTTATTTTATAACAAATTTAATCTTTATTTTTCTTTCGAATTTTCGTAACTCCGTTGTGTTACGTCTCAGGATTGAATTTTTTTTTATAAACAATTACATAAAAAAAAATTAACAAAATTTCTTAAAATAAAAAATTTTAAACATTTGAAAAAATTGTTATGCTAACCAAATATTTAAACATAATCTATTACTATCAAAAATTATTTTCGGGAATGAAATATTTATTATTAATTAATTTATTTAGTACTGATGTGCTAATAATCCCAATTTTTGAATGAAAACACTGAAATTTATTGTTGTGGGAAAGCTAGTTTCTATGCGCATTTCGCTGGTTGCTTAAGAATAAGAATTTTAAACACTCAGCTCTTAAATGTAACATTAGGTCTGTCTGCGTACTTTTCCAGTAGCAAATACTCAGTAAATTTTTTCGGGAGAGTAAGACAAATTTTACTCTTTCGGCTGAGAATATCTCAAAAAGTACGCAGACAGTTTCCAGTAAAATCTTGCAAGAAAACAGCTGATCGGTGTGTAAACAATTGAAATAACAAAGCAAAAGAATTTTAGCATATGTGTACGCAAAAGTGAATTCTCGCGGTAAATTAAAAAATTATTAATTAAAGTTAACCTTAAAAGTGTTGTAAATTAAAAAACTTGTTTATAACACTGTTATTAATTTGGTAAGTTAAATTTCTTCTCACTTTTAAGTTTTATTTGTCGGGTTTTTTATAAAACTTATTTTAGTTACATTGCCAAACATAGTGCCAGCTTAACAATGGAAAAAAATATTGAAATGCCCAATACAGTGCCCTCCAACAGCTTGGCAACGGAGAAAAATAATTTGGAAGTTAAGTGCTCGCCAGGAACGTTTCAAAGGGTTCAAGATGGTAAGTATAATGAAATTACAACTTAAGTATTTGAAAATATATTTTATGCTTACAGACGAAGAATATAGACAAGTTCTGGCAGCCCAAATGGCGGGCATGAATGAGTATAACGAAATAATATTTTCACCAAACAATATAACAAACAACAGTGAGATGACAACAAATAACAGTGACATGGACGATCAAAAAACAGTTTGGCTGGATGCATCCACCAAATTGTTAATTAGTTTGGTGAAGGAGATGCGTCCAAAAGTGGGTAAGTCACTGCACCTAAAGAACAAACGGCAAATGTGGGTGGCCATTGCTGAAAAGCTTTGTGCTAATGGCCACAATTTCAACGCCTCCCAGGTGGAGGGCAGATATTTTACGTTGGAGCGCCAATATAAAAAGGCGCAGCTTAACAACAAGCAAACTGGAAGAAGAAGACAATCGTGCCCTTTCCAAAGGTTAATAAAGATTAGTATATATTTGATGATTATGTTAGTTATTTTGTTTGCATTTTCGTAGCGAATTGGATGACCTGCTTCGGGAAAAAAGATCGGTGAATCCTGAATACATTTTGGATAGTGAAACGGAGGTTAACTCAAATAACTGCATCTTATCTGAACCCCCGAATTCTCCGCAAGGTGGTTATTTATTTATTTATTTTTCATTTACTTATGTATGTACATATATTTTACATTTGCATTTACAGAAAGTTTGGATATGACGGCTTCATGCTCTAAGCGAAGGAAAACTTCTTTACAAGAGTACGTGGAAAATGCAGAGAGACATGCGGAGAAGAAGGAAGCCAATGAAGAGAAACTCTACAAACTATTAGAAGCTAATATAGATGAGCAGAGGAAGGAAAGGGCAGAAAGGACAGAACGGGCAGAGAGAAAGGAAGCAAATGATTCCAAAAAAATAGCATTATTGGAATCATTAGTTCTGCTTTTAAAAAAGGGTGAGTACTTTTATTGTTTCTGTTTAATGAATTTAAGTGAATTATTTTATTTGATTTTTTTTCTTTACAGTGACTAATAAAATCGATATAAAAATATTGTCTAAATAGCACTGAAGCCGATTACAAAATGTTTAAAGTTAACAAACACATACAATAAATAAAAAATGGAAATATATATTAAATTAAAAATATTCTTTAAAAATAATGAAATTAATTTTTAATTATTATCTGTCAGAAGTTGCATTGCTTGGCAAATTTCATCTCGCACACTATTTCCACGAGAAACCTGGTCATGATTTAGAAATTCTTCATCAACATCTGGTGATATCTCGGATGTAAAGTTTAGGTCATCTTCATTTGCAATGTTGTGTAAAACACAACACGCTCTAATGAAGTGGCATAGTTTTTTAATTCCTCGTAATTTGCAGTAGTACAACTGCCTAAACCTCTGTTTTAAAATACCGAACGTATGTTCGATACGGACACGACCAGAGCTTAGTTTTATATTAAACTGTATCTGAGCTCTTGTAAGATGTCCGTTATCTTTGTATGGAGTTATCAAATATTTATTGCATGGATAAGCTGAATCCCCCCGTAAATAATAATCTGAAAGCATAAAAAAGTTAAAATAATAATACTTTAACTTTTATAATCACTATTACCTTTACAATACGATGGTATCTTTTCAAAGATAGGTGAGTTCTTCAACACCCAACTGTCGTGACACGACCCAGGGTATCCAACAAAAATGTTTATAAATTTTCTGTTTTCGTCACAGATTCCTTGCATACAAATTGTTGTATTGCCTTTCCGGTCGATATAGTCATCTTTAGAAGTAGACGGAGGATCTATGACTATGTGCGTACCATCAATGCATCCTAAATGAAGTATATTTATTATTTTTGGTTATGTGTATATCAGTCATGACACCTACCTATGGCCTTTGGAAATAAACATTTATCGGCGAAAAATTTACTTGACATTTCCTTTTTTTTGTTCGCTTGGCCACCGTATGACTTCCGGACTAAGGGAACTTAGAAACATTGACACTCTTTCTATTATTGCACCTACTGCAAATAGACTCATGTCAAAGCGATCTGACACATCTCTAAAGCTGCATGCCTTGTGCCCAGCAAACCATAAAAATACCAAAATGTGAGCACTTTCGGGTAGCCTTTTGTCGCAACGCATTTTTTTAAACATTTCCCAGTTTGAAAACCGATCGCATAGGTTTTCAAACAGTTGCCTCGATATCCGGAAATGTCTTCGAAATTCTTCTTCGCTGTAATTGGGCACTATTTCTTCCATATACAGCTTTACACAATTTCTTTCTTTTGGCTTCATAAGAAAAGGCTTTAGACTGAAATATATATCATTGCCTATGCATCCATTAAGTAGTGTACTTAAAATTGGCTCTGAATCATCTTCTCCACTCTCGGACGACGAAGAATCCAGCACCATAATTGCAGTAACTATTATGTGCTTTCTCATGTCACTGTTTCCACGACGAACGCACTGTTTCTTTGGAGGATTCTAGCATCGAAAATAAAGTACTGTTAGTAATACTTTCATTACACTAACATATAACACAATTCCAAATACTTGCCTCTTCAATTGCAAAGTTTGTCCCACAAAGTTCTGCTGGTTCTATCGGTTCTGCCAACTCCAAGCCACTTACGCCACGGTCGCACTGTATATTTGGACGTTTCGAGCATGAAGTAAAATGTTTTGTTTATTATAATTTATTATAAACGTTAAAAATCAACACAATTATAATTACTTACCTCTGCCATTGTTAAATTTCAATTTTTATTTTCATTTCACAAAAATTATTTACGTGTGCCATAGCGTCGACGAAATAGCGTCGAATTTGGGAATTTAAAAACCGGGAAACCAAAATACCCAAATAATGGGTATTTGCAGTATAAACAAAAAGTTAGCGTCGAATTTAGGAATTTAAAATAGGGAAGTACAAATATAGGAACAAATCTAGTTTACCGACACAGCTCCAAATAAAAAAAAAACTACCTAGAGTGATAGAAAATGGAAAAATAAGAAGAACAAATCAAATAAGAAAGTTGGCGCAAACGGTTAGTTTTCGAGTTATGGGCGTTAAAAGTTTTTATATAAATATGTGATTTTCCACTACAATTCTAAACGTATATGGCCAATATTGGTATCATTTTAAAGCTCTTGAACAGATTTTTCTGGATATACATAATTTATTTCAAAATATTAAACTCTTTAGATCACATTACAGTTTTTCGTATTTTACGTCGAAATGTTACGGAAGTGCACTAGGAAAGAATGTAGTTTATTTAAATAAAAGTGTAATACAAATTTTATAAAATAACAAACACTAGCATCGCAAAAAAAAATTCTTTGCATAGCCAGCTTTTGGCAGGACGCAATTTGTTTTTATGCTTACTAAAACCTCTTGTATTAAAATATTAAAATAAATTCTGTATGTCCAGAAAGATCTAGTGAAACGCTTTGCAATGATACCAATATTAGCAATATACATTTGGAAATGTACTGCAAAATCACATATTTATATAAAAACTTTAAACGCCCATAACTCGAAAACTAAGCGTTTGCGCCAACTTTCTTATTTAATGTTTTCTTCTTATTTTTCCATTTTCTATTACTCTAGGTATTTTTTTTTTTTATTTGGAGCTGCGTCGGTAAACTAGATTTAAGCCCAAATATATTTATATTTTTAATAAAAATACTAAAAATATTTACCTCAGGCTTTTGCACGGTATAAACTGTATATTTTCTGAAAGTAAATAGTTTTTAATCCAAATTTTTTACTATTTTTAATTAGGCTTAAGTTCATTAAATTTAATTTTCATTAAATTATTTTTATGAAGAAAGGAATTTTACAACATGGAGAATTAATTAAAATTGTTATTGATAATTTTCATTCTTGACTGACCTGGGATTCGAAGCCAGGCTGCCTGGCGTGTGATTCGAACCCAGGCGGCTGGTTACCCTGACATGTTTCGACCTCAACCACTAGGTCTCCTCAGAGGGATTTGCCGTTTTACACTCGCAGCCATCGATGACGCAGCCAAGACGATGAAGAAAAAAGAAAGACAAAAACATGATAAACAAAAAATGTACTTTGGACTTCAAGAAGAATTCTTGACAAAAGTACGAAAAAACAGAAGTAAGGAAAACATGTGAGATCAATTAAAAATGGATAATCATTCAAAAAGCAAATTTCGATCTACCAAAGGTTAAAATACAATTTGGTTTAAGGATTGATGTTTGACTACTGACGTCAGCAGTCATCGATGGCTGCGAGTGTAAGACGGCAAATCCCTCTGAGGAGACCTAGTGGTTGAGGTCGAAACATGTCAGGGTAACCAGCCGCCTGGGTTCGAATCACACGCCAGCCAGCCTGGCTTCGAATCCCAGGTCAGTCAAGAATGAAAATTATCAATAACAATTTTAATTAATTCTCCATGTTGTAAAATTCCTTTCTTCATAAAAATAATTTAATGAAAATTAAATTTAATGAACTTAAGCCTAATTAAAAATAGTAAAAAATTTGGATTAAAAACCATGAATAGTTCAACAAAATAACCACAATACTAATTATTGTTAAAGCTAAGGCACAAGCTCTATGTGTTCATTTGTCCTTCAAGTTGTGCTGAAAAATGTCAACAAGAAAAAAGAAAGACAAAAACATGATAAACAAAAAATGTACTTTGGACTTCAAGAAGAATTCTTGACAAAAGTACGAAAAAAACAGAAGTAAGGAAAACATGTGAGATCAATTAAAAATGGATAATCATTCAAAAAGCAAATTTCGATCTACCAAAGGTTAAAATACAATTTGGTTTAAGGATTGATGTTTGACTACTGACGTCAGCAGTCATCGATGGCTGCGAGTGTAAGACGGCAAATCCCTCTGAGGAGACCTAGTGGTTGAGGTCGAAACATGTCAGGGTAACCAGCCGCCTGGGTTCGAATCACACGCCAGCCAGCCTGGCTTCGAATCCCAGGTCAGTCAAGAATGAAAATTATCAATAACAATTTTAATTAATTCTCCATGTTGTAAAATTCCTTTCTTCATAAAAATAATTTAATGAAAATTAAATTTAATGAACTTAAGCCTAATTAAAAATAGTAAAAAATTTGGATTAAAAACCATGAATAGTTCAACAAAATAACCACAATACTAATTATTGTTAAAGCTAAGGCACAAGCTCTATGTGTTCATTTGTCCTTCAAGTTGTGCTGAAAAATGTCAACAAGAAAAAAGAAAGACAAAAACATGATAAACAAAAAATGTACTTTGGACTTCAAGAAGAATTCTTGACAAAAGTACGAAAAAACAGAAGTAAGGAAAACATGTGAGATCAATTAAAAATGGATAATCATTCAAAAAGCAAATTTCGATCTACCAAAGGTTAAAATACAATTTGGTTTAAGGATTGATGTTTGACTACTGACGTTAGCAGTCATCGATGGCTGCGAGTGTAAGACGGCAAATCCCTCTGAGGAGACCTAGTGGTTGAGGTCGAAACATGTCAGGGTAACCAGCCGCCTGGGTTCGAATCACACGCCAGCCAGCCTGGCTTCGAATCCCAGGTCAGTCAAGAATGAAAATTATCAATAACAATTTTAATTAATTCTCCATGTTGTAAAATTCCTTTCTTCATAAAAATAATTTAATGAAAATTAAATTTAATGAACTTAAGCCTAATTAAAAATAGTAAAAAATTTGGATTAAAAACCATGAATAGTTCAACAAAATAACCACAATAGTAAATAGTTTTCTGAAAAAAAGGAGCGATGCGTGCAAAAAACCGTTCGGACAGTTTCCGAGAAATCTGGGTTCATCCAAAATGGTCAGTAAAAATCTTTACTGATTTTTGCAATGAACCACAGGCTTTTGCACGGTATAAACTATATATTTTTTGCACGCATCGCTCATTTTGTCCAGAAAACTATTTAGTTTCAGAAAATATACAGTTTATACCGTGCAAAAGCCTGAGGTAAATATTTTTAGTATTTTTATTAAAAATATAAAAATAATTTTACTTCCCTATTTTAAATTCCTAAATTCGACGCTAACTTTTTGTTTATACTGCAAATACCCATTATTTGGGTATTTTGGTTTCCCGGTTTTTAAATTCCCAAATTTGACGCTATTTCGTCGACGCTATCTTGGCACACGTAAACTCTTTCATTCAAACAGTAGATAAAAACAGCTGTTCAAACTAGTTGCAAAATCTTACCAGAAGAAATTTCTCCAGTAACATTTTGCAAGTTCTCTGACTTTCAACTGTCAAAAAATTCTCTTTTTGGCTCTCTCGCCGTAAGAGATTTGGAGTATGCAGACAACATTTTGCAAGATTTTGCGACATTTTGTACAAAATTATGCAAAATATGTGTACGCAGACAGACCTAATATCACAGCTTCAACAAAGACACAACAATAAACCGTCAATTTTTCTTTCTTACATTTGAGGCTTTGATATTGTTACATGTAAGAGCTGAGTGTTTAAAATTCTTATTCTCTTTATGGTCTTACTTGTATAATATTTAAAGCTTTTCTAAAGTATTTGGAAAAAGTTTCCTGACGAGCTGGCCTAAGCAACCAGCGAAATGCGCATAGAAACTAGCTTTCCCACAACAATAAATTTCAGTGTTTTTTATCATAAATTGGGATTATTAGCACATCATTAATAAATGAATTAATTAATTGGAACCTTCATTATTTGAAGCCTTTCTAACATATAACGTCTCTTGTAATTACTCTCTGTGTTTAAAATTGTTAAACTCTCAAAATCTGGATAATGATTTAAACTAACATGTATTGAACAATTGTCTCTTAAACCGAAAATCATAGCAAAATATGTAAATCATTTGTTTTGCATTATTTCAGAATGTAAAATAGAACATATTCTTACAACACGATTTTAATTAACTGCCTGTTCGCCGATATCGAACGTTAACGTTCGCATAGAAAATTACATTTAAAACAAAAACAATTTTTGAAATTTTGTTTTTGTTTTAAATGTTATTTACTATGCGAACGTTAACGTTCGATATCGGCGAACGGGCAGTAAAATTTTTATTGATAATTTTTCATTCTTGACTGCGCTGAGATTTGAACCCAGGCTTTCACGGACAGGTTGCCCAGACTAGTTTTGATTGTAACCACACAATCTCTTTAGTGGGGTGCCGTCTTACTCACTCGGCTATTGCAGCCGGATGACGTTAATAGTCACAAATCAATCTTTAAACCAAATGGTATTTCATCTTGGTAGAACGAAATTTTCTTTTGAATGAATGATTATCTATTTTAATGGATTTACATGTTCTTCCTAACTTCTGTTTTTTCGTACTTTTTGTCAAGAGTTCTTCTTGAAATCCAAAGTACATTTTTGTTTTTTTTTCATGTTTTTGTCTTTCTGTTTCTTGTTGACCTTTTTCAGCACAACTTGAAGGGCAAATGTAAACATAGCTCGTGCCTTAGCTGTTAACAATAATTAGTATTGTGGTTATTTTATTAAACTGTTAATGATTTTTAATCATTTTGATTTCAAGAAGAATTCTTGACAAAAAGTACGAAAAAACAGAAGTTAGGAAGAAATGTAAGTTAATTAAAATAGATAATCAATCATTCAAAAGAAAATTTCGATCTACCAAGATGAAATACCATTTGGTTTAAAGATTGACGTTTGACTATTAACGTCATCCGGTTGCAATAGCCGAGTGGGTAAGACGGCACCCCACTAAAGATATTGTGTGGTTACAATCGAAACTAGTCTGGGCAACCAGTCCATGAACGCCTGGGTTCAAATCTCAGCGCAGTCAAGAATGAAAAATTATTAATAAAAATTTTAATTAATTTCATGTTGTAAAATTCCTGTCTTCATAAAAATAATTTAATGAAAATTAAATTCAATGAACTTAAGCCTAATTAAAAGTATATAAATTTGGATTAAAAACCATTAACAGTTTAATAAAATAACCACAATACTAATTAATTATTCTTACAATATTTAACTCTTTTTCATCAATATTTTAGATTCACAATTGAGAAGGAATATAATTCTAAGCTTTCTTAGTTATATACATTAATAATAAGGAAAGGGAATAAATTATTAATGGATTGGTATCAGAAACCTACATCTTCAGGAAGAATAATAAATTATTTTTCAAAACACCCTAAAAGGATGATCATAAATACAGCTAAAAATCTAATAAAAAGAGCATTAACAATAAGTGATGTAGAATTCCATAGGGAGAATAAGAGAAAGATTATAAATATCTTAACAGATAATAGTTTTCCGATGAAACTTATAACAAATTTAATAGGACTATACATAAACAAAAATGGAAATAAGAAAGGTTCTTCGAATGAACCGAAAATTTATAAATCATTGACTTATATACCGAAAATGTTGGAACGGTTGGAAAACTCTAACATCTATAATTATAATATTTATAAAGTGGCACATCTATATATCGTTACCTTAATATAAAAAGGCCCCAACTCATTATTTTTGGAAATCCGTTTTTTTATTGATTATTGTAGAATGGTTGCTAATACACATTCTATTAAAATTTCAAGCAAATAAGATTAAAAATAAAGAAGTTATAAGCAGAATACAAAAAGCCCTAACTCATACACACAATTTTTCTAAAGAAAAAAAGGCCTAACTCATACACACAATTTTTCGAAAGAAATACATATTATGTATTTCAATCTGAATTCCTCGTTTAATTTTAATAAAGATGTTTTTTGACAATGGTTGTGTAGCTATATTATTTCAGCTTTTATTAAGTTTTTTCCTTCTCCTGTAAAAAGTGTTTTTGATGAGTTGGGGCCTTTTTATATTAAGGTAACGATATATAAAAATAAGTCCGTATATGTACGTCGCCGAACTAATCATAAACGCGTCGTGCGATTTCAACCAAACTTATATACTACGTAGGCAGTGGCCCATATATGGTTTACATAAAGTTTGGTTGAAATCCGATAACGCATGTGCCGTGCGTATGTGAAGTGAGTGTGTTTTTGCCGCAGGCATTTTTTGTACCGCATACAGCACTCATTAGTATTGAATACATTTTGTTCTATTTTTTGCCGTGCGAAGCAGGCAACGGGCCCGCTAGTAGTTAATAAAAAATATTAGGCTGATTATTTACAAGAGCTAAGGATAACATACAAGAGTTAGATAGGTCAAATGTAGTTTATAGAATACCTTGTAGGGGAAATAATAATAGACAATGTGATAAGTTATATGTGGGCACAACAAAAAATAAACTAACAAGTTAGAGTGCTATATTCGGCTGTGCCGAATCTTCGATACCCTCCACCAACAGGATTGAAAAATACATAAACATTATTAACTGAGCTTCACAAAAACGAGCGTCAGCATTAAAATTGGTTGCGGTTAAGACCTGAATTAAATTATTGACCGACAATAAAAAAGTTTTATGCGTTTCTTGTTAGAACTTTGAACTGGCTTGAGTAAAATATCATGATTCGTAACAGTTTTAGCCGAACTAAACTAATTTTTAGGAGGGTTATTTGTATTGGACCTATGGTAAATTATGGACCAATCATCCCAAAATTCTGAAGACTGATTTCTGGTATTACAAAAAATAAATTAGAATAAATTTTAATACAGCAGTGTAATTAGTTTTAGCGTTAACAGTGAATTTCACAAAATGACATGATATTTTATCTGGTCATATGAATCTAAGTTGGAAGAAATTTTACCGCAATATCTATATCTGTTATCGTTTTAGGCATATTTAATAATTTTCCCAAAGTGGGCTTTATTTGGGCTTAGGCGCAATAAACTGTTTTCTGAGAGTAGGGCTTATATGGGGCCTAGGGTAAATTATGGATCGATCTTCACGAAATTTTACAGTGTAATTTGTAGTCACATAAAACTGTGACGTACCAATGATAGCATTATGTATTGCAATTTTAGGAGTACTAAACTGCTTTCCGGGAGTAGGGTTTATATGGGGCCTAGGGTAAATTATGGATCGATCTTCACAAAATTTGTCAGTGTGATAACAGATCCTATAAAGCAGTGACGTCCCAAATTTTAGTATGATATCGCTATTGATTACGGTTTTAGGCGTACTAAACTGTTTTCCGCGAGCAAAGTTTATATGGGACCTATTATAGACCGATCTTCACGAAATTTAACAGTATGATTTGCAGTGGTATAAAGCAAATTCGTGCAAAATTTTATATCATTCCGTGCATTATTCCACCATTTATGTTAGTTTTTCTATCAAAATTATTAATTTTTTTTAGGGTGGTGGTTCCACATATTGATTCATAGTTCTGATCCTACTGAACCGATATTGCTGGGTTGCAATCCCAAACTGCTTAGGATAACTAAAAGCAATTTGAGACCAAGTTTGTTCTTTTCTTTTGCGTTTATCGAAACGGAGCGTGTTTTTAACAGACGGACAGACAGCTAAATCGTCTTACAATTAATTAAGGAGCCAGAATATATATACCCTATGGGGTTTTAGACGTATAATAAAAAAAGTTTCACACGGAATGACAAACTTAGTATACCCTCATTCACCACTAGTGGTGGTGGAGTGTATAAAAAACGCATCATCTACTAAATCACTCATTAAGCAGTATCAGTGTAGTTAACTAAATTTATTGAAGAGATCAAATGAAATAACCAAAGTTCATGAGTGATAAAATAAGAAACTCATTCGTTAAAGAAAGAGTTGATAAGAAAAAAAAATTGATACCAATATCAATGATGAGACCAATGGGACAATATTAAATATAGAGAAGAAAAAAAGTATGAATGAACCGTCACACAACTTTATACTCAGACATTCCGTTAGATTTTATATAAGAGCTACGATATTTTTGCATTTGCTCTTTTGCAAGGCCATTTGCATCGAACCCTAAATTCTGCTATTGTATTTAAGGCCTGGACCAGAATAAAGGAGTTGTAGTAGTACCTTAAGCGTACGAATGCACTCTCACGCAACAAAGTTAAAAATTTACTTCAACGACTACTACAACAACGTATTCTGTTGACAATACTTTGAAACTGCCATTTTTAACTTTTAACAGCTTGCAGCGCTACTCGTAATGTTGCACTACAGCGACTTTTATGTTTCCCACTCAATTGCTTGTTTTTAATTTTATTTTATATGATTTTTTATCTTAATTTTCGCTGTTTGTTTTCAATATAAATTACCGTAATAAATTTACTTGTGTCTAAGCTGCTGTTGTTCAGATGCTTAATTTTCCTATGCTATTCTTCATAATTGCATTAGTTAAGTAAATAATGAGTTTTTCTCCCTCCACTTCTCCAACTCTAGCGAACCATTAATACAAAAAAATGTTACCAATCTTGTGTTGTTCATGACCCTGCAAATTTAATCCTGAGCTTTTTGGAAATTCCTTTTTACTTTATATAGAAGAAAAACTTTACAAAAGCACACCATTTAAATGTGTTGTTGCTTCTTTTGTACTTATGGTTGGTAAACAATTCCTTTTAGAAAAATAAAAAGGTACCAAATTTTTGTTTACAAAAATCGAAAAGAAGTAAAAATATAAACGAAAAAGTTTTAAAGGTTTTAGAATACAATTTGTAAAGACTGCAATAGGAACAGTCCGTGATTTTTTTTTTTTTTGACGGGACGTGTTTTGTATGCACAGCAATTTCTAAATAGAATTTTAGTAACTACCACGCAAATTCAATCCAGATTGTAAGAGATAATTTTCCAATTCATTTTAGAGAAAATCAACTACGACTGCAATACAAGAGATAAAAAGTAACACGAATTCATATTGTAATCATGATGGATAATGAAATTAATATGCTCGTTGTAGAAGATTGCACGCAGAGAAAAAATATGGTTGAAGGTTACCATACTCTGAAAGTCTTATACTATGGCTTGGATTTTAACAATGCCAATATTTATAGGTAGGAATATTATGGTTAACCCATCTTGTACCACTACCCGAACTCGCTAACATATTTACATGAGTTTTAGTTTGCATGCTTTTGTCAACCTCCTGATCACGAAAATGAAACTAAGAAAAAAATCGGGTGACCGTATTGGTCGTAGTGGACTGTTGCGAAAAAGCAACGTTGGCTAATTACATGCAAATCAAATTTGAGGTAAAAGTTAGAATATTGTTCTAAGATAACAAAAGAATCATTTGATTTTTGCATATTAAAATAATATATAGTTTTTATTTATTATATAAATGTTTTATACACTATTTGAGTGCGATTTTTAAAAGCACTTTATTACACTTTTTACGTTGATAATTGTCTCGAGTTTTCCAAACAACGAACTTTAGCACGGCGTATATGTTGTAAAATTTTCAATTCGTTTACCTCGAAATCATCTATATGCCTTTCCTCGATAAGTTTTTCTTATAGTAGCAGTAATTAGGTAGCAATATTAGCTATAAACGTTATTTGCGACATTTGCTTTATCAATAATTAGCTTCATACAAATATTTAGTATTGAACAAAGCCACCAGTACTGAACATATGAATATTATAAGTTATTTTTTTCCCATCTAATAAAATAAAATAATATAACAAACTGCTTAGCCTCAATTTACACGTTTCATCTTTTGCGGGTTCGATTCCCGCCAGAGACTCTGGTCTCCTTCAGACAAGCATTTTCCAATTTTTTATGAATTTTTAACAAACAAAAATTTCGAAATTTTTATAAAGAAAATAATTTTTTTTACAAAAAATATAATAACGTTTCTAAAACGACTGCACATATTAGAAAAAGTTTTACCTTTCTTAAAGGAAATTTTAATAAGCTAAAAACGGTAGGTCAAAACGCCAGGTCCCCGGCTTGTCGGTTTTTTCAATTAGCACAGTGTTATTATTGTTGAGCATCATTTTTATTTTTATTATAAATTATCATATTAATTCGAATGTGTATTATAAGTCAAGTTGCAATTTCTAAAGCTTTCATACTTTAATAGTCTTACTCGTTCAATATTTTCCAGGAATATTTTCTATGCACTATCACGATTTTTGTTTGTTTGTATATTGAAGGAATAAGACCGTTAAAGTATGAAAGCTTTAGAAGTTGTAATTTGACTTACAATACACATTCGAATTAATATGAAAATTTATAATAAAAATTAATCATAATTTGGTCAAAATTATATATAAAATGGTCAAAAATAGCCATCATACAGTCAAAACTAGCCAATAATATATTCAAAATTATCCATGATATGATTAAAATTAAAAAAAATATGGTAAATATAAAACATGTCATAGTTATGGTTATTTATATCAGACATTTTTTAATATTCTTCTATTTCTATTTCGGCTATTTCTGGATTGTGCTACTTCGTCAAATTTAAAGAATTTGAGAATTTAAGTGCAACCAATCAAGTGCTACTGTAAAACCACTACAACTACTTTAGAAACCAAAACAACCATACTTTTGTTACTTTCAAACATACAATGTTTAAATTAAACATACAATTGCCGGTATTAAGCGTTTGTCGAGTTTAAGGTTACAACTGTTTGGTAATGCAATAATTTTTTCATTGACAGTGAGCGGTATTTTAAGCCGCTTTGCAATGCTAGAGACAAATTAGGTAACAGCTAATCAGTGTTGCTTAAACTTATTGTGGAAAAAGTGCTAAAAAAATTTATTTAGAATATATTGAAAGATCTTCATTAAAGGGCCAAGGAAAGATAGAAATAATTGCAGGCTGTGTAGGGCATTATGGTCCGGACTGGACGCAGGGGTAACCAGAATTCTAAAAGGGTTGCATTAGAGTGGTCTTACGACCCTTATGGGCTCTTGATGGGTCATTGTTCTCTTAGGGCTTTCACGAGTAAATGGGACAATAACATACCGGACTTCTGCGAGGATGCTGAGAAGCTAGAGACGATTGATGCAGGGTTTGAGTAAGAAATGGCTAGAAGATTGATTTCACTACGAATATGGGTGTATCCCTGGATGTAATCAAGTCGATGTACTTGGGTTTCTCTGGGAAATTGGACGATTGTTACTCATGAGGGGACTGTAGGGGGAGTTTTGTCCTACTAACTATCTTAAATCTATATATTCTCTTATTTTCTTCTTAAGTCCTCTCTTTCTTCTTCCTTTATATTGGAGGGATTCCAAATTGACCGCATTGTTCTCCGAGTGGAGGAGTATCTTTGAGCGCATTACCTTCTTAACCTAACCTAAGGGCCAGGCAAATTATTTTCAATATGCTGCATTTTGTCCATTAGCTTCCGCGACGACTATGTCAACCATGTTTTTTTGCGTGTATATAATATAATGAAAATAAGTCTTCACAATTAAAATTAGCTGGTAAAATTTTTCTGTGTATTCAAAACACGTTAGATTTTTTATTCAGTTCCTTGTCTTTATTTTATAAATCGAAAGCATAGCAGCACTTGCGAGATATAAATGTAAATATAAATGGCCGAGAAAAGTCAATCTTAGTTCTACTTAAGACATACTTATATGTGGTGTAGGGATGTCACATGGTTTAACATGATTGACATAACTTTTCTTTATATTTATTTTGAAATTAACTACTTCGTAAAATATAACACATCTTTAAGGGAAATATTTTAAAATTTTAATTCCTGTTTAACTGATATTTGGATACATATATCTAGAAATTAAATGCTCGATCAATTTTAGACTTTATGTGTTCTTAAACCTAAAGTTAATCTAGCTTAAATTTTAGAGCAAAATGTTTCCATATGAAGTGAAATAATACAGGTGAAGGCACTAGGGCAAAAATACAGCAATACAACAAAAATGGATAGTTGTGTCCGATTACGTCAAAAATTATTTTAAACAAGAATCAAATTGTGGCACTGAGCGTTATGAATTAAATAAATTCTAGTCTTATTTTTATTTTATTATGGTAAATATCTTCATTAGTTTTTATTCAAATAATAATAACTTTAATAAAATGCACAAAACGTGAACTTTTTGTAAACGTAAACAAAACTTTGACAGACGACTCGACAAACAATACTTCAGCAAAAAAATCTTCAACTGGTGTAGTAATTCCACCTGTTTTTTTCATCATGAGTGGCCATAATAAGAAAAAGTCAAAGTTAAAATAATTTACAAAACCTTAAAAAGATAGATTGTTTACTTGAATTTAATACATTCTAATTGCATCAATACAAAATAACTTTTTTACTCTAGTATACCAGTTAACTGTTAGAAAAGAGCAACTTAAATTTGTTAAGAGTGTTATGCAAATATAAGAGTTTGTTATTGAGCGCATGCTCGAAAATCCTTCAATTGATTTATGTAAATTTATTATTAAACCATGAATTTAAATTATGTTTATTTAAAATTATCACGTGTGCAACGTGAAATGAAACGGAAATATCAAATTAAATTATCATCGTAAAACTTTATTAACTTTTAAACAAAGTTTCAAGTGAACGGGAATATTTTTTTAATAAGGCATGAGTTTCTCATTCATAATTCAAAAGGAATTTTACCAACAGTTAATAATAAAATATAAGATATTAAAGATCTATATTTATTAGGGTATTCATTTAATCGGGCTTTTGCTTGAATAGGTTAATCGCTCGATTAATTAACCGAGGTTTTGGTTTAATCGGTTAATTTTGTTATTGATCGGTTAACCGATTAATAAAGTTTTTTTTTATAAATTAGGTAATTTCAATAAATAAAAATGCATAAATTATTTATTATTTGGAGTTTATTAGTAAAAAAACAAAAACCACAATTCTGGAACTAAACCGAGCCAACAAATAAATAATTCATAAATATGTAATATTTACATAGTTTTTAATTAATACATATGTATTTATTAAAAAATAAACCGTGAGATAAGTTGATTTAAATGTTTAGGATATAAGTGATTCTTTTCTTTAGTTTTGATAAAACTTGAGTTGGAAAAAATTCTTTCACTTATCGTAGATGTTTGAGAAATCGAAAGCAACCGATAATGCAGAATATTTAATTTCTCAGTAATTTTCCTGAATTTCGCTAACATATAAAATCTTCCATTATGCCATTAGAGTCATGTTTTAATATTTTTAAATTGTAAGCACTTCTAAATGTTTCGGTTGATTCTGTTAAAAGATTGACATGAGAAATTATGAGAAGAAAGATATTACTACACACATACATACATATAAAAAGTACATGAAACAAAAAGCTGTTGACAGCAAACACTTATTTAAAATAAAGATCACTGAACACCTTCTTTGTTTGTATGAAAAAATATTTTCTCAACATACGGGCTGATTACATAAACGCAGTATTGCAAGGCATCACTAAAAACAAATGCGTTGACAAGGCTTCACAAAATAAAACAATGCACAAATTTCGCAACAATTTTGCAGTTAGAACCGGTACCATGCAATAATGACCTCAAGGCCTTGTATACAGAAACGTTTTGGAGTTTTTGAAGCAAATCCTTTTAGTGTTGCATTGCAATACTGCGTTTAAGAAGTCAGCCATACTCTTTGTATGTGAGTGTTTCCTCTCAATACATAATTAAGAACGCCAAAAAATATGTTATAATTCTACAAAAAAATCAAAATTGTCTTACATCGGTTAATCGGTTTATCGACTGAAATTAATCGGTTTAATCGTTATTCGAAAATAGCCAATTTTAAATTAACCGCTCATGGTGGAGCTCAACCACTGATTGACAAACAATTTGTTAACCAACCGACTCTGTGTGTAGGAACCACCAACACCACGAATAGTAATTTTGAGCGTACAAATCGGCAGAACTGTACACTCGCCTCTGGCTTAGGAGCCGGAGCTATCTAACCTCCACTGCTTTAGGAATAGCAGCAGGCCGAACTTCTCCACAAGTTGTTGAAATTCAGCCCTTGAAACTAACGTTTTTATACCCTCCACCACCACTGTGGTGAATGAGGGTATACTAAGTTTGTTATAATGCATCTAAGACCCCATAAATTATATATATTCTGGCTCCTTGAGTAATTCTAAGTCGATTTAGCCATGTCCGTCTGTCTGTCCGTCTGTTGAAAACACGCTCACTTTCGGAAAACGCAATAGAAAAGAACAAACTTGGTCTCAAATGACTTGTAGTTATCGTAAGCAGTTTGGGATTGAAATCCAGCAACATCGGCTTTGTAGGATCAGAACTATGAATCAAAATGTGGAACCACTACCCAACAAAAATTGGTAATTTTGATACAAAAACCAACATAAATGGTGGAATAATGCACGGAATGACATAACATTTTGCACGAATTTGCTTTATACGACTGCAAATCATACTGTTTAATTTCGTGAAGATCGGTCCATAATTTACCATAGGCCCCATATAAACCCTTCTCGCGGAAAACAGTTTAGGACGCCTACAACCGCAATAAATCCCACTTTGGGATTTATAGATATTGCGGTGAAATTGTTTACTTAAATTCATGTGTCAAGAAAAAATATCATGCAAATGTCTGAAATTTACTGTTAACGCTAAAACTAATTACACTGCTGTATTGAAATTTATTCTAATTTATTTTTTGTAATACCAGAAATCAGTCTTCAGAATTTTGGGATGATTGGTCCATAATTTACCATAGGTCCAATACAAATAACCCTCCTAAAAATTATTTTAGTTCGGCTAAAACTGTTACGAATCATGATATTTTACTCAAGCCAGTTCAAAGTTCTAACAAGAAACGCATAAAACTTTTTTATTGTCGGTCAATAATTTAATTCAGGTCTAAACCGCAACCAATTTTAATGCTGACGGTCGTTTTTGTGAAGCTCAGTTAATAATGTTTATGTATTTATCATATAGAGCCCACTCCTGTCGGTGGAGAGTATCAAAGATTCGGCACAGCCGAATATAGCACTCTAAATTGTTTTATATTAAACATGGGTAAAATAAGTTAAGGTTGTTATTTTTGTAATGCAAACGTTTTTTTCAATTTTCCAATTTACGAAATTATGATGAATTATTGTTAAGAAAAACATATTGTAGTCCCCGCAATAACAACAATCAAAATATTGTTGTTTTAAATATTACTCTATTCACGATTAATAATTCTATGTTTCTATTTAATCCTTTACTGCATGAACATGTTTTGAGTTCAGAAAAAAAATTAAAGACCGTAAATATGTATATGTTAATTTAGGACAAATATATATTTAACAAAACATAAAAAAATCACTTGTTATTTTGAAAGAAAAAAAAATGGAGGAAAATATGGCCTTATATGCATTAATAGAAATAAATTTATTCAGTGTAAAAACTTGTAAAACAGTTTCTTTTGTCGATATAACATAAGAAGACATTGCATTTTTCGCAAAAGGTGTATGAACGAAAGGAGCAATCGTTTTGACAAAGTTGTCGGTTTTTCATCCATTTAGGGAAATGTCCTATTCCGTCTGCCCGTACAGAATTTAAAGGGAAATCCTGTCGCATTGTTTTATTTACTTCTAGTTGGTGCACTTCCATTAATTGTTGATGGAGAGTTTGACGGTGTGAAGATTGTTCGACCTCGTTTTTTTAATTTATCAACCTAGTAAAGATGTTCAGCTATTGCAAGCTTGAAGTCAAACAACGGCATATATTGTTTGGATATCCTGCTCGACAGAATCCAAGCATTGGCAACGCACATATCAATCATGTGAAAAAAATCTTTTTGTACCACTTTTTTGTTCTTAGTTATATTCTATAAAAACCTATCAAAGAATCTAGTAAATCTACTCCACCCATACAACAATTATAAACGTCAATTGCCCTAGGGAAACTGATTTCAATATGCCTTTTCTTCTTTTTACCCTGCGAGAAATTTGTGTCAATTCCTCTTAAAGCACTTATCCCGTGACCAGTGAACAACATTTTATAATTAACAGGAACGAATTGTGATTGGTGAAAACAAGACCTATCACTTAACTGGTGATAATGTGTTTAGAGCGTAGTTGGTCCAGAGGAAAGGTTATTGGCACAAAACTATTCATGTGACTGGATTTTGTGCGGGTAGTGGCTGATTCTCTCTAGTTCTATTACTTTATATGAAGGGGATCTATCATATTGACATGGCTGATATTAGACAATATCTGCGACAGGCGTTATTTTAACCGAAATTGGATTAAGGTTATTTCAGTGACCTGTTACAAAGTGTCAAAAAGGTGCCAATTAACCCCCTCGTAGGACATCGCCATGTTAAAGTGACTTGTCACGTGTCTAGTTTAGTGTTAGTTCCCTTTCCCCTTGGGTACTCAAGCGCTGCTTTGTTGTTATAACAAAGTGTTTACATTCCTTAAAACTTCAAATATGGTTGAATTTAACAACATAATTTATACTGATATTATAAAGCTGAAAAGATTGTATGTTTGCAAGATATAATCTCCGGAACTGCCGGTAAGATTTAAAAAAATGTTCAACAACATGAAGAATGGAACCTCCTAACGGGCATAGGCTATATAATGTGATTAGGATAGCGTCTGGGGGCGCTAAGCCTCATATACTCAGAGAATATTAATTATCGTTTTAAAGGGGATATTTTAAAGTAATTGTTTCCGTACTCAAAAAAAAAATATTTTTAACGTGAGTACGCTGTTCACTCTCCATTACGCCTCTAGTCTTTCTGTCTGTTCGACCGTCCCCTGACCCAATGCGAAAGTGACTTTCGAGCTTGCTACGCTTTATCGGTTAAATAGCGGAACTGATTGTAAAGATTTTTTAAAAGTGGGACTAATGGCCAATTATCAGGATTGACATTAAAATCCATTTATGTTTAAAATCGTTTTAAATACAAAATTCTCTTTTTCACTAAACACTTAAATGAAACTTAATTCACCGATGTGGTACATTTAAATTCCACTTAATTTTCCATTGGATTTTCTTAGCAAGGTGAGCTCAATATCACAACATTACAACAACAACAGGCAAAGCAATAACAACCAGCTGTTTTTTGAGACCACCTTGTAAAGAGCTACACTTTGTTTGTGATATATTTTTGTATTTAGTAGTGCTACCATACTTTTATCTTAATTAAATAAGACTTATCAAATAAAACTCAAAAAATCAATCTGTATTTAAATACGATTTAAGTTTATATGAAAATTAACATTATATAGATTTAAATACTATCCTGAAAATTGAGCATAAGAGGAGGACATAGGGAGAATCCTTGCCTCTCCGAAAATATCTAACCAATTTTGATGAAATTAAAGATAGATCAGCGTAAATAAAACATGCAGAGATTGGATTTTTTTTCAAAGCTAGGAATATGAAGGGACAGATGGTTAATTTCTGCCTATCCGAAACTATTTTACCGATTTTAATGAAACTTAAAACACATGTAGATCGATCTACATACAGTAAAACATTCAGTAAAACACAGCCTTATATATTTTTCAAACATTGTACCAATAGAAGATCATTTTACTTTTATAGTTAAACAAAATTTAACTCTGGGCGGGCAACACCTCGGGTACGGCTAGTGTTTTAATAAAATAAAGCTACAGCTATACACTTAAATATATTATGGCTACTTTAATTATATTATTGTCAACGGCAACCATATTGTAGTTAAATTAATCCATCCTAAAGCCTTAACTATATTATTGTTGTCTCCAAGCATGTAATATATAGTTAATAATAACAATAATATGTTCGAAATTATAATATTTTACAACACTGTATGTAAATTTTAAATAATATGTTTAAAAGCAACAAAATTATGGTTGTTTTGCTGTTTACAATAGTTGAATGCTTTTCAACTACATACTTGCTTGGCTTGGTTAAAATTCTAAATCAGTTTATTTTAATTATTGATTTAAATACACAAATTAACGTAATAGCATAGAAAGAATGCTTATGAAGGTCGTCACAGCCTGGGGAATTAATTAACGGGAATTTAATTATAAAACTGGAACAGTTGTGTTCCTAGACTGGGACGAACGACGAATTTCGCCCAACACGACGAATTTTTCAGTAAAAATTCGCTGAGAAAATTCGTCATATGAAGCACAATAACGACGAATAACATGCAGCTTTTATAATTGAGAAAGTTGATTGCTGTTTGTTCAAAGAGAGAGAGAGAGAGAGAGAGAGAGAGAGAGAGAGAGAGAGAGAGAGTGAAATAGTGTGACCATATTAAAAAAATAATGCTTAAAAATTACAACATAATCAAAAACACAACTAAAAACTATTATTATAGCAAAATACCTGGTATATATATTTTAAATGTTATACAATAAAAAAAAAAAAACATTTATTAAAGTAAAAAGTAACTTTATTTACTAAAATACTTCTAAACTAAAACCAAATATGGTCACCTAGTACTGATTTGTTCGCCGTTCGCCGGCGTATGAAATATAAATATGTATATCTCTTGCAAAGACGCCGCGTATAACGAATTTCGCCGGAAGCTATTATTGTGTCTATTTTTATATGCACCAATATGTTTTATTTTTGGCGACGAATAGTCGCGGCAAAAAATTCGTCGTTCGTCCCAGTGGTGTTCCTAGCATAACACGTAACAGGAATAAAATAACGGAATAAAATTATAACTTGATACTTAGTAAGCAAATTGAAAAAATTGGTGAAATAAATACCCATAGTATGGTTAACATTGACCATATTATAGTTATTTCTGACCATAATATGGTTAGTTTCGTCCATATTCTGAAAAAATTTACATTATTATGACGACCTGGCCTAAGAAACCAGCGAAAAGGGCATAGAAACTTGCTTTCCCACAACAATATATTTAAGTGTTTTTATCAAAAATAAAAATTGGGTATTTATCACGTCTATAATAAATGAATTAATAATTATTATGGTTAATTTTGACCATTGTTATTGCTAATATTAAACATAATATGGTTAATTTTCACCATTTTTATGGTTAATATTAAACATGATATGGTGAATTTTGAACATTGTTATGGTTAAGATTGAACAAAATATGGGTAATTTCTAACAACTTATGGTTAGTTTTGACCATATAATGGTTTATTTATTGCAAGTTATTGTTTATTTTATCCATATTATGGCCATATTTAACCATAAAATATTGTTAAAATCCAACAAAAGTATGTAGCTCTTTGAATATGGTTACCTCCAATCTTTTTTCTGCGCGAACGCAAAATACTTTAAATAAATTAAATCAGTATATGTGACCTTCTCCGAGAAAAGGGACCTAGTGTGTCAAAAACGGCTTTGGACTTAAGAGTGGATTCTGGTACCTAAAAGGGTATATAATAAGATGAAATGAGTAAGATTTCTGATAAACATTTATTTACCCCATAAAAAAGTACAAACCAAACTTGGGAAAATCGATATAAATGAGAAAAACATTAAAATTTTAAACTTTAAATGCGTTTTTCTCAAAACTTAATTTTTACACACTAGGTCCCTTTTCTCGAAGAAGGTCAAATATAGTTTTACCTTGGACTTATTTCGATTTTTGGAGAAAAGTGGTTTCCAGTTAAAAATAATATTGAAAAAAATTGTTATTCCAATATATTCTTTAAGCGTGCATTTTTTGGTTTCTAGATTATATTGGATCTCTTAATCAGTTTACCTTACTTCTTGTTCAATGTCCTTCGGGAAGTCTTTATAAAGTTTGTGTATATTTTTGTAATAATAATAATTGTTGCTGTCCAATAAAATTTTCTTCGATATTTTTGTTAGTTGGCCAATATAAAATTGTCTATAAACGAATTACAATTTTTTTGTTTTACGGCAGTCTTAAAAAAAACTACTTTTGTGCCATTGGAAAGAAGCTCATAACTAAATTATTCTCAATAATAAACTTAATTTAATTAAAAGTTTTTCACTATAAGAAAACAATTTTATTTGAATGATTCCTATTAGGAACAAATGGCGATAGCAAAACTTATCATACATATTTTATTTAATTGCTTACTTAAATCAATTTGCAGTGTGGTAGTTTTTTAATAATATTTGTTTTTGGAACGCTTAAAAAAGTTAATATTTTTATGATGACTGTCAGTCTTACCATTAAGCGTTTTTATGTAGAAGAGAACAATTTTTAAGCAGACAACATGTATGAGCAGATTCTAATAAAAAATATTTTGCAATATTTAAAAGAAACTTTTAATAAAACAGTAATAGTCTTAAAAAAAAATAATAAATAAATTGTTATACGAATTATGGGTTAATGTGTCTGTGAAATGAAATGGTTTGTTGTAAGAAAAACATTAAAGAGGCAGCAGATTTTATGAAGTTTAAAAAATGTTTCTGATTTTGCCTGAAGAGAAGATATTCTCATGCGATGCTGAATTAATTTCGATAACTATTTTTAAATTTTAAGGTTTTTTAAAATTCAAAACATATCTGTAAGCCCCAATTCATAAAGCTGTCGTTACTAAAGCAGTATTGAAAATTTCTTAAAAACCTTAAAGATCTTTAATCCAAATTTAGATATTTTTAATTAGGCTTAAGTACATTGAATTTAATTTTCATTAAATTATTTTTTATGAAGACAGGAATTTTACAACATTAAATTTATTAAAATTTTTATTGATAATTTTTCATTCTTGACTGCGCTGAGATTTGAACCCAGGCGTTCACGGACAGGTTGCCAAGACTAGTTTCGATTGTAACCACACAATCTCTTCAGTGGGGTTTGCCGTCTTACTCACTCGGCTATTGCAGCCGGATGACGTCAATAGTCAAACATCAATCTTTAAAATAAATAACCACAATACTAACCTTAAAGATCTTTTAAATTAAAGTTTTAAGTGAAAATCTTTGATAGATTCCCTTATACGCAGCAAGTTTTCTTCCTAAACTTTTAAGTATTGAAAAAGTGAGTGAGAGAGAAAGGGAAAGAGGGAAAAATAAAATTTTTCAGTACGAAAAAACTGCAAAGTTTAGATAAAATGTAGGCGCACGAAAAAAAGATTCTTCCAAAAACTGAAATTAATTACAACCTCAAGAAAATTTGTTTTCCCTAAAAATTTTCAAGTGATTTTTCAGCTTAAACTCATATGAACGCTGTAATTTTGTTGCAAGGTTAACATTGTTTATGGTTGCATAAATATTTTTCTACTTAATGCAATTGGATGTGTGTTTTTTGCTGCATCAGCAAAACTTGTTTTTTTTTTCATTCTCATAAACTTTGTTTTTAGGTTTTCTATTATTATTTGCTGCATTAGAAAGTGAGTTTGTTGTAGGTTTGAAAAATTAATTTTTGTATTGACTAGTGATGTTACGAATATCAATTTTGTATATTCGCGTACGCGAATACGAATACGAATATCTGCGACAATATTCGTCGAATACGAATACGAATATCCAATTTGAAATTTAGTGCCACACGATATTTAAAATTTGACTGCAAAAAATCACCCATTCTCTTCCATTTTTATATGTTTATACTATCATTATATTTATTATATAAAAGGCATAAGCACCGCGGCCCAAATGGTCTAATGTGGAGCCCAAGTGTTTACTGAAGTATATTAAGGCTACAAATAAAGCTAATTTTTCTACACGGTGAGAGTTTGCATACTGCACCTGAACACAGATTAAACACAGATATGTAAAAAGTGACGTGTGAAAATGGCCCAAACCAGTTGCGAGGACAGTTTTCGAAGAAAGAGAAAAAGCGTTTTTTGGAAGTGCTAATGTGTAAAAACAGGCCACCACAATCAATACAAATTGCCTGATCAAAACAAAAATAACAAAACACAAACCACGTTTAACAAAAGCATAAGTTCAACAAACGTCTTATTTTGTGCAAAAAAATATATTTAGTAATATTGTTTTGTTTTATAATGTTATTTACTTACTTAAATATTATTTACTAGTGTTGTGGTAAACTTGAAAGTTAATTTTTAAAACGGTTTTGCAAATAAATCTCAACTAAATAAATTTGTGTTCATTGTATTGCGGCAAAAAAGATGGGTCAAAGAGAAATGAAAAAGGGCAGCTTTCTTAGCAAGAGACAAAAAATCTTCCGTCTCGTGACATATCTGTGTGTAATCTGTGACCTGAAGTCATTAAGATAACTCCAAGGAACTGTTTGCATACTTAACAGTGTGACTAGATTTTAAAATTGTTTACAGCTAAATCTTGCACTAGACAAGGCCAGAAAATGTCAAAAATGATTTTAGTAAATTCTGAAATGTTTCAAGATTTTTGCTTACAATTTATTTACTGTATCAGTGATGGAAAATTCAGTACTATGGTGCTATTTTCAGTACTTTTTCTTTTCATAAATACCACAGTACCCCCACGTCAGTTTAAGTACTCTTTTTTTGTATGCTTTCTTGTAAAGAAATCCAGAGTGACTTTTTTTTAAACATTGACAAAATATTCTACATACAGGATACACATACGATTTATTGTTCTTTTTCGTTCATATTTTTTGTTGCAAAAATATTGATATTCTTCAAGCACCAATGTCATTTTTAATCCGTTTCAACTACATGGTTTTGATTACAGTATAATATAGTATGTATTTACTATTTTTACTCACCAATAGTTAACAAACATATTTTGAACACCACTAGAAAATATGTCATAAACTTTTTGTTCAGGAATGAAGAACGAAAATAAAAAGATGCTTTGAAACTTTGCAAAACATGGTGGCTGCTTCCAATGGGTTAAGATTTATACAATTCTAGAAAGTACATGTTCATACATGCACACAGAAAAAATACCAATGTCAAATCAACAAGGCGCAACGTTGATTGAAAATCATAGTCAATTTCGGCTAAAGTACGTTTTTTTTTAAATTTATCATTGTTTCATATTAATTTTAAATGAATAATGTTAAAAAAGCATTGTTCAATATTGAATCCATAAAATCCTCTTTTACGTGTTATGTGTGAAAACAACAACAACACTTCAAGAAGAAATACATGAATTTTTTATTTTTATATTTAAAACAATTTTAAAAAAGAAGAACAATTGCCGTATTCTTTTGGAAGAAAAATTCCCGTATTCTTGAAGTAGAATGATGACGAAAACTTATCGGGCCTTTTCTGCTGGTGTCTTTTAATCGGGCAAAATAACAAAGTGCAACTGGAATATAAATAATAATATTCTTTCTCTCTCTCAAGTTCAGGGGATAAGTGTTTGCAATCATTCTAAAATAAAAACATTTGTTGTTTCTGAAGCTTCTTCTCACTGTTGTTTCACACTCAAATTAAACATTAAATTCCAGTTGATTTAACTTAAAACAACTTTAATTCAACGTGATTCGTAGTGTTATTTCAATATCAATGACATTTTGCTCTCACTTTACTGGAATGGTAAATTAATATTAATTGAAGTTATTTTAAAAGAAAAATATTGCTAGCAAGTTACGAGTATTGTAAACGAAAAATGTAAAATCAACCTCGTTTTCGACGATTTTACGTTGATTTTCTTCTGTGTGTTTGTTTACCAAAATTTTATATTTTTATATTTTTTTTTAATTTTTGAAAATTTTGTGTTTTTTGAGTATATTTTTTAATAAGATACATATATGTTTTATAAAAAGTACCAACATGTTGTATAAAGTACTCTTTTGTTTGATGGTCAGTACCATCTTAATTTTTAGATTTTCCATCACTGTACTGTATTAAATTTTATTAAAAGCTGCATAAATTTTGGGATCTCATGTTAAACAAAATTTAAAAAATTTTTAATATTTTAACAAATTTAGGCGACCTGCAATAGCCCTGATGTAAGCACAATACAAGCGATTTTATTTCTATGCTTTGCTCTGATTTAAAAGATTCTATAAAAAGAAAGTTTAGACGAGTTTATTTCTGAACGTTTAAGAAAAGCTAAAATTTCAATATTATTATTTTTTCAGCAGTTTACAGCACAAATTTGTTTGAGATTAAGGCCCTAATTATGTAAAACGCAACTCAAAGCGAAAGAATTATATTGAAAGCAAAACCAAAGTCATAAATATTTTGTAGTTTTGTTGTTGCTTTCTAAAGAAATTCATATACCGTTTTAAAATTTTCAACGCCACAAGCTGTGCAGCGTTTGAAATTATAAAACGCTATGTGAACCTTTGTAAAAAGCAACAACAAAATTACTAATTAGGGCCTAAATTTCAATCAACCGCAGTAAACGCACTTCTTAATTATGTAATGGGATCGGATTATCTTGATATTTCATTGACCCATTTCAGTTATCGATAGTTTTCGTACAGTTATTATACAATTGCTGCAAATGATTTAGGAATCATTAAAATCGACTTGAGTCATTTTTATAAATTCTTTTTGTGGGGGCACAATGTTTATTTGTTTTTTACTTTACTAAAAAAGATTTTATTTTGCGTTAAAGACAAAAGGTGGTTTTTAATAAAAATTTTTAAAAATCAATATTTTTATATTCAACAATTTTTATTTTTTTTTCGAATTTATTCTATGAGTTAAATTTCAGTTATGTATTTTATAAAGCTTTTTGTAATAGTTCTATTCCTTAAATTGTTAGGAATGACTTTATACACTACCAGACTATTATCTTGTATCTTCCTGTTACCTTAGCTTTCCGTTGGATAGCAATGAAGTATATTTATATACAGAAAAATTTACAATTATTAGACACCAGCAGAATGTAATGCATTTTCTGTCCCGCTACGGCCTTCGTCAGCATTCTTTGTGTCACACTGGATGGTGATACTTTATAAATTGAATGTATTTAACTCAACTATTTTTAACAAATAGATATTGGGAATTATTTCTTTTTATAAGCAACTTTATTATATTCAACATTTTTTTTGAATATAATAAAGTTGCTTATAAAAAGAAATAATTCCCAATATCTAATTAATATTTTTGGTTTTATTTTATGTATTTTTTACACTATTGTATTTTTTTCTTCTTTTGGAATGTATTAACAAAATAATCGTGAAATATTCGCTTGAACTTGGCGAATACGAATGTCGTAAAATAGGCGCATATTCGGCATTTCGAATACGAATACGAATATTCGTAACATCACTAGTAATGGGTGATTACATTTTAAGGGCCGCTGTTGATTTTGAATAAAATACAAATTATTTACGAAATTATTGTCATTTTTTTTATTATGATAATATTGGTATGGTTCAATTATGTATGGAACAAAATATCGGCCAAATGGCCGGTCGCGACCTCGGCGGCACATCTCCATCCCATGGTCCAAATTTACGATGACGCTGAGGCATAATTGAGGTTCTATGCCGTTAATGTGCCGAATTATCTCCTTCTTTAGCTCTTGTATTGTTGCTGGCTTATCGACGTACACCTCTTCTTTCAAATAACCCCAAAGAAAGAAGACCAACGGTGCCAAATCACATGATCTTAGCGGCCAATTGACATACCACCACGTGAGATAACACGGCCATTGAATTTGTCGCGCAAAAGAGCCATTGTTTCGTTAGCTGTGTGGCACCGTCCTGTTGAAACCAGATATCGTCCACATGCATATCTTCCAATTCAGGCCATTAAAAGTTCGTTATCATCTCACGATAGCGAACACCATTCACAGTAACTGCCTGACCGGCCTTATTTTGGAAAAAATACGGCCCGATGATGCCGCCAGCCCCTAAACCGCACCAAACAGTCACTTTTTGCATTGGTTTTTCGACAATAACACTTGGATTATCATTCGCTCAAATGCGGCAATTCTGCTTATTGACGAATCCACTGAGGTGAAAATGTGCTTCATCACTGAAGATGATTTTCTTCGAAAATTTACGATATGCATTTTGATTTAACGCCCATTTTCATAATAAGCCTGAAAAACTTTAATGCGTTGCCCGATTGTGTATCTTTCCATGGTTCAAATTGAGTTAGTCTGAAATTGAGAAATGTGAAATGAAATGCAGAAAAAAACCTGGCGTTTAGGTGTGGTTCACATTCAACATTGGCCCTTAAAATTTAACCACCCGTTATTTACCACACACATTTCGTAATGTTGTGTAGTATTATTTTTTATTATTCTACACTTGCACAAGAAAAAAACTTTTTAAAAAAATATTGTGCATTTTTTTGTGCTTGTATGTATGTAAGTGTACTTGCTAACACATGCATATTCAGTTTTTGCCATGATTTTTTATTTCCGTTCAATATACAAAATATACTTAATAACAACAATGGACGGACTGAATTACGATAGTAAACAAATGCAAGTGCGTTTAGGTTACCAGCGGCTTAGCAAGCGCTGAGCAATATTATGATTTAGTTTTTTAAAAATTTTGTTAAGCTTGGTTAATTCTCTGGCTGAATGAGCTAAAGAAATGTTTGAATGAAATATGTATTTTAAATCCTGTTATCAAGCAACATTTAAGTCAAGTCAGATATTCTCTTAAGTCTGAACAGAGTTATGAAAGGAAAATCAGCCCCCAATTAGAATCTTCATCCCACGACTGCGGTATAAGTCATTGCCACTACTTGATCACCAAAGAAGCCTTACCAAGAAATTAACGTATAAACCTAATGGCTAAAGGTTCCGGTTCTATCAGATGGATTTAATACAGTGGTGAATTAATACAGATTCGGATTTTATAAAGGTGTAGTAAAGTTTCCTAGGCCATATATACCCCCAATTGCCTTCCTTTCAAAAGTACGTACTGTTAAGGCACATATGCACAACGTAAACGAAAAAGTTAATGCAGTGTAGAAGGAAATATTTAAGATCTTCTCCAAATAATGAACAAGGAGGCATCTTTTACTTGTAGTAGTTAAAGGTATAGGAATCAATTGTCACTGTTTTTTCTTACTCTGTTACATTTATGTTGAAGCTTCGATCGCTGTTTAGTATAAAGGTGGGCTATTTAGGCCGAAAGATGTGAAAAAAAGATTTACAGGAGCACCGTTTGGCCAAAAGTCATAGTGGATCCAAACTACCATGTGATCCCCAAAAGCGTCTTACCATGGGAAAGCAGTCTTGGCAAAAGAGCTTATTTCTGCGAAAAACACTTTTTTTTGAGATTAATCAACTCTCTCTCTCTCTCTTCCAAATTCTACCCAAGGCCAAGTCTCACCTTTCATCCTCTACCCACTACTTTTCTCTATCCAAGCCCTCCACTCTTCATTCTAGCAAAACTAAATTCTCACCCCTCATCTAAAAAACTCTCTCTCCTCCAACCTTGGTTCTCGACTCTGCATTCTAACCAAATTCAAGTATATTCCTTTATCTAACTCACCTCCCTCTTCTTCAACACATCTGATCTTGATTCTACCAAATCCTAGACCTTAGGACCATCCAATACATCAACATCACCTATTTTGACTACATCAAAAATTATCTCTTCGGGCACAAAACTCCTCGTCTCAAGAAAAGTACGTGCCCTGCAAAAGTAATATTTTCGTAGAGAAAAGTCTAGGAGGCCTCAATCAAAAGTCACTCTGGTGCCGAAGCGTCAGGGGCTACTTACTCCCGTGGCAACAGATAGGATCTTTGGTCAGAATCGAACTTAAGAGGTCGTCAGATCTCAAGAGATTTATCAATTTTGAAAAGCTACCGAATTTCAGGTATTGGCTGTACCTGATTTCCCCGCAGGATTTAACACCAGAAGGTGAAATATATTTAAGACGATCCCTGCAAACCGCCGGGAGTTGAATTAAGGTCTCTCCAGCCAGTACTAAAGGGAATTTTTTAAAAGTCTTTCGAAAGAATTTACTTGGAAAATCAGTCATCGATTCGCATGAACCGCTTTAAGGCTTATGACACATTTAGAGTGAGATTTATCTACAACGGAACCTACGGACTCGATTACACCCAGAAAAATGCACCGTTCGATGCGGCTTACACGCCGGTGGCTTAATCTGATGTATGCTTCATGACGAACATCCGCAAAGCTCATATGCCTGAAATTATGTTAACGGCATGTCATAGTTGGGTGTAGTGTACTTAATATTTTAAAATATTGGAAAATTAATTTGCACTATTTTTCATCAGCTTTAATGATGATTGGTAATCTTTCACTAGCATTTAATTAACTTTTTAGTTGTTTTGAAATAAATTTTTAATTAAAATATTAATTATATATCAAAAAATATTAATTGATTTTACCGTTTAAAACAAAATAATTTAAGCTTGTAGAATTGTTGTTGGGAATTGTCACAACCCGAGCTATATTTTATTAAGTCAATTAACTCATTGTTTGAAATGGCAAAGTTTTTTGATAATTTTTTTAATTAAAATTAAAAATATGAATTTTTTGAAATGAAAGTATAATTTTGGAAATAGGTGCAAAATCAATCCCCTGTTTGCTTGATGTTATGAATTCGGTATAAATTTGGTGATTAGAGAAAATTTTTAATTTTCCGGTAGGAATATTTTTTTTGACGGTTATGGAAATATTGTTTGCATAAGCCGTTATCAATCATTAGAACAAGCTACACGTAGAGAAAAATGCCTTTCGAAGGAGTTTGCCTATTACCATACATATTTGTTTTAACCCCAAATGCCATAAACTAACTCCTTTAAGTTTATCCATCATGATCTTTATAAAAATAAATTTAAAAAAGATGTTTTATAACATCAAGTGGCTGATAAAATTATAGTAGTTCATTGACTTGCTTTCATTGAAACTAACAGAAATCCTTTTAAGCCTTCATAAAATATTGTGTTTAGAGGTCAAGAACAAAACTTAACGAACAATATAAAAGTATTCCTTATTTCTAACTGCTTCTTGAAAGCCATAAAACCAAATTAATTGATAAAAACTTTTTTTGTTACTTTTACGCAAACAAAAAATTATTTCCCAAACAACTTGAACTCTTGGAAATTGGGTGATTGCAAAAAGTTTAAATAATTTTTATTTAATTTCTAAGTTTTTAATTCAATTTCCGATTTATTCTCTCGGAGTAATAGAACCAAGCAATAACAAAATGCGTTTGCGCTCTCTCTTGCATGAAACATCAGGCCAAACAAAAATACCATTAAAATTATTATTTAATTTGAAATGTTGTTGGGGTTAAAGTATTCTTTTGTTGACACTTAAAACTGATAAAAATTGCGAAGAACAGTTTATAGAATATTTAATTCTGCTGATAAAATATAATAACAAACAAGTTTTCTGTTAAAGAAAACTTAAAAATATTCACGTTTTAAGATAAAACTAATTTTAAATATTTTTTTGTTGATGATATCAAATTTGTTGCATATGTGTGTTCATTTTTATTTAAAGAAAAAGAAAAAAAGGAGCAAATAAATATTTGTTCATTATACTTCTTTTCAAGTTTTTGTGTTTATAATCCTTCGTAGCAGAAGGACGTTGTATATTTATACTTGAAAAAGTTTGTTGCTTAAAAAGGATTTGAGCACATAAAAATATTAGGGTGGTACTGAAAAAAAATGTCAAAAATGCTACCCAAGTAGTAGAATGAGTGAACATCGTCCTTGAAATTGAAAAATGTTCATCATGTAGCAGTATATCTCGCACTTTAAAATCAATGAAATATGTTCTGGATTCGCTTAAGCTGCTCTTTTTAAATTCAAACACTAAGAAATCTTCTGGCAAGCGATGCTTTGTTGATACAAAATTCGGCATTACTGAAGCAAAGAAACATCGAAAACTCTATAGCCTGGATTCCAGGGCCTACATAAAATACAAAAATATTGAAAATAGACCAAATCGAACCCAGGACCCACAGAAAAATCCACTCAGCCGCAAGGGTCGAGGTAGAGAGATGAAATATTTCATATTTACAAGGGTTATTTGTGGTCGAATATGCGCATAGTCACTCCATACCTGCACTTGCTCGCTACTTTCCACAAAATCCTATGAAAATGTGGCTTTCTGGTATTAGGATTTCGGAGCAGTAGAGTTCACAGAGAACGTGCTAAAGAATCAAAATTTAGCTTAATAAACTTTTTATTTTGTAAAGTTTGTTTCATACACAGAAAAAAGTTTTTTATCAATTAAAAATATGGTTTAAAAAGTATTTAAATTTAATTAATGTGATAATTGAATCAATTATTTTTCTAGTTGAAAGAAAATTTAAAAAAATTATTTTGGTTTAATTAACATTTTGGTTGTTTTGAAATAAATTTTTAATTAAAATATTAATTAAATACCAAAAAATATTAATTGATTATTTTCGTTCAAAATAAATAAATAAATAATAAATAAATTAACACATTGCTTAAAATGGCAAAGTCTTTTGATAACTTTTTTGATTAAAATTAAATATATTATTTATTGAAAAAAAAAAAATTTTTTTTCAAAATTTTAAAATTTTTAGGAATCAATATAATCATTTTGGTAATAGATGCAAAGTCAACAAACTGTTTGCTTGATATTTTAAATTTGGAATAAATTTGGTGATTAGAGTAAATTTTTAATTTTTTTCTGGGTATTTAATGAATTAAATGAATTATAAAAAACAAGTGGAAATAAGTTTTTGCACAATTACACAGTAAAAATGTTCAGTAGTTTTTTTTTTTATCAATTAAAAGAATGGTTTAAAAAGTATTACAATTTAATTAATGTTATACTTGAAACAATTATTTTTTTATTTGATAGAAAATTCAAAATTTAATTTTGATTTAATTATCCTTTTCGTTGTTTGGAAATCAGTTTTTAATTAAAATAATAATTAAATAACAAAAATCTTAATTCATTATTTTCGTTTAAAATAAAATAATTTTAACTTGTAGAATTGTTATTGGGAATTGTCAAAGCCTGAGATATATTTAATGGAATTAATTAACACATTGGTTGAAATGGCAAAGTTTTTTGATAATTTTTTTTATTAAAAGTAAAAATATCATTTATTAAAATAAAAATAAATATTAAAAGTTTAATCAAAAATATCAAAAAGTATTAAAAAGTTATCAAGATAATCATTTTGGTAATAAGTGCAAAATCAACAAATTGTTTGCTTGATTCTATGAATTTGGTATATACAAGATAAAATTTTTTCTATGTAAGATTTGCTTTATAAAGATAAGAAATTTTTTTTAATGTGGTTTTTTCAAAGTTTTTTTTTAAATTTTCGTTCTCACTACGATATACTCATAGACAAAAAATTCCCTCAAAACTTTTTATCCACCCTAATTTGTATGCTTAAGTGTAGTTGCTACATAAGTTTTTATAAGAAGTTGTTAAAAAAAATGTTTCTATCTTTTGGCAAACGCTGAAAGAAATCCAATTGAAGGACACTCATACACATTTTATTAGAATTTTTTTAAAAGGAAAATTCCTAAAATGCCGAGTAAAAAAAATATATATCTTTTTAATACATTTTATTTGCATACGAACAACATAATCAAAGTATTCCTTTACTAAATTAAAAAATTTCATACATTGTGACCTAAAGCACATACGAGGAGTGCCATAACAAAACGGCAAACTTCCACTTTTAAGTTTTTTTTTTCATTGAATGAAATTTTAGATAATAAGTTGTATTCTGTTGGCTAATAAACATTAATATTGCAAAAATATTGCGGTTGGTAATAAGATTTCTATATAATGCGCTAAATTATTATACATGGCTAAAAATATTATATAAATAAGACTATAAAGTGAATAAGAATTTTAAACACTCAGGTCTTACGTGTTACAATATCAAAGCTTCAACAAAGCCACAACAATAAACAGTGAATTTATCTTTTCTTATATTTCCCTACAGTTGGCTGGTTTTTTTTCAACTCGAATTGTAATTGTCAGAGGGAAAAAAGAAGAAACAAAATAAGAAAAACAAATTGCTTATAAAAGCAACTTGCCATTTCAGTTTTTTTGCCGGGTACATGCAAATTAATTATTAGAAGTTATTTTCGGGAACACAAAATTTGTAATTAATAAGATTTATTTATAACGTGCTTAATTCCCAATTTTTTTTTTTGATAAATACACTGAAATTTATTGTTGAGGGAAAGTTAGTTTCTATGCGCATTTCGCTGGTTGCTTGGGTTACAGATTGGCAAGCGTTGAAAAAAGTAGGAAAACATTTCTACATGTTTTCTTGTGCTTTAAAGTGGAGAAAATCGGAGAGGTTTTTTTTAACTCTTTAAATTATAATATATATTTTGAAAATATTTCGTTTTAACACGCTTTTCAAAAAAAAAAAAAAATTCTGAAAAATCTGAGAATTGATAAAAATTTGACGTGATACAGACATATCCACGAGTCTGCCTGTAAAAATTCAGCTCGATTGGATCACGGAAAAGGATTAAAAATCGATCCAAAATCTCTCACACAGGCGGACAGACGGACACTACTAGCTTTATACTTTATACATAAAAAAAAAAAAATTCTGACATGTACATGAAAATCGCCGATACACGTATACTTTTATTTTTTCTCCCCTTTCCGAAAAAGTATATTTTGTTCATAGGACAGAATGTGTGTAACGCGGTGTTATTTTACATAAGGAAAAAATCTAAATGTAATATTCATTCATTATCTACCCGCTGAAAAAATATCGTTTTGGTAATGAAACGGTTGGCTTAAAAATTATTTTACATATGCCTTTAATATTAAATTATAAATTGCTTTGCATCTACTGAAAATTTTTAAATTTTGAGTTAATTGTTATAAAATATTTTTTTGTGTTTTTTATTATTTGCTTCGTCTCATCACAGAAAAAATTATTAAATTCCTCCAATCACCAAATTTATTCAAAATTCATAAAATCAAGCAAACAAGTTGTTGACTTTGCACCTATTACCAAAATGATTTTATTGATTACTAAAAATTTTAAAATTTTGAAAAAATATTTTCAATAAATGATATTTTTAATTTTAATTAAAAAAGTGATCAAAAAATTTGCCATTTCAAACAATGTGTTAATTTATTTAAATAAATCTTGACTTTTCCCAACAACAATTCTACATGTTTAAATTATTTTATTTTAAACGAAAAAAGTCATTTAAGATTTTTTGTTATCTAATTAAAATTTTAATTGAAAATTTATTTCAAAAGAACTAAAATGTTAATTAAATCAAAATTGAATTTTTAATTTTCTTTCAACAAAAAAAAAAAAAAAATTTATTCAATTATCACATTTATTAAATTTAAATACTTTTTAAACCATTGTTTTAATTGATAAAACACTTTTTTCTGTGATATATAAAGGTATGTATTTAGAAAATATTTTTTCCTAAAAACAAAGGTGTTCAGTGAACTTCATTTTAAATAAGTGTTTGTTGCCAACAGCTTTTTGTTTCACGTAGTTTTTATATGTATGTGTTTCTTACTTTTCTTAAATGAAAAAAAATTTCATCTTTTCTGAAAAAATCAAAAGTTGTAGACAGACTGTAATCACTTATAACTTATTTGTTTGAAACTTTGTTTTTTATGCGCGTAGAACCCTAGCCTTAAATTTTGCACCTGCAGGGCCTGAGATACCCCTAGACGGGCCAAATGTATGTCCAGCGCAACTTTATTTTCCATTCCCATCATTTGTTTTTAAGGCCTAGTATTCACTCCTAGGAGGATAAAATGTATGACCGACCTCCATTGTTTATTGTTCTTAACATTTTCTTAAAACATAGTTGCCATATATCTCCAGCCCTTAGGAGGGCTCCCATACAAATATGGCCTTTTAATGAAATTCTTAAATTTGGCCCCTGCAGCGCCTAGGATGCCCCTAGATGGGTCAAATGTATGACAAACCCCACTTTATTTTTCATCGCAATCATTTATTTCTAACATACCCACCCGCTATCTCCATTCCTTAAGGGGGCTTCCATACAAAATGTTCAATGCAGACTAGAAATATATTGAAGAAAAAGTGCCATAAATTCCCAGAAGTCGTCCTTAGTGGTATATAATGTATGACCGACCTCAATTAATTTTTTGTCCTTAGCATTTTCTCGAGACATACTTGCCCCTTATCTTCACTTCTTAGGGGGGCTTCCATACAAATATTGCGTTTTATGAAATTCTTAAATTAATTAAAATTTGTCGACTTTTGTGAATAAAATCAAAAGTTGCAAACAGATTTTAATCATTTATGGCTTATTTTGTTTTTTATACGTTTTTTTACGTCTGCAAAAAATTAGAAGAATAGCTGCATTTTCCAATTTTTTTTTATGAATTTTTAAAAAACAAAAATTTCGAAATTTTGTTGAAAAAATTATTTATTTTACCAAAAAAAAAAAATTATGTTTCTAAAACGACTGCGGATATTAGAAAGAAGTTTTACTTTTCTTAAAGGAAATTTTATTGCGGAATTTTTAAGTTTTTTCAATAAGCTAAAGCGTTTTTGAGTTATGCGAACATATGTTGTGCAACCTCCTCCATTTTCGAAATAACGAAAGAGCCAATCTTAAAAAACTGCGGGCACCACTGGATTCAGCGTACCCGAATTATGTTAAAACGCCAGGTGCCCAGCTTGTCACGAAAAAAAAGTGTAAATTTCTTGCACAGTGTAATCAAAGAGTGATTATCGAAAAACCAATGCACCCACAAAGAGTGCCTGTTTGGTGCGGTTTATGGGCTGGCGGCATCATCGGGCCGTATTTTTTTTTTCAAAATGTTACTGTAAATGGTGTTCGCTATCGTGAGATGATAACGAACTTTTTACGGCCCGAATTGGAAGATATGGATGTGGACGATATATGGTTTCAACAGGACGGTGCCACTTGCCACACTGCTAACGAAACAATGGCTCTTTTGCGCAACAATTTCAATGGCCGTGTTATCTGGTGGCGTTGTCAATTGGCCGCCAATATCATGTGAATTGATACCGTTGGACTTCTTTCTTTGGGGTTATTTGAAAGAAAAGGTGTACGTCGATAAGCCAGCAACAATTCAAGAGCTAAAGGATGAGATAACTCGGCACATTAACGGCATAGAACCTCAATTATGCCTCAGCGTCATCGAAAATTTGGCCGATATTTTCTTCCATATATAATTGAACCATACCAATATTCAGAGAAAAATTATCAAATTTTTCCAATCACGAAATTTATTCCAAATTCATCAAGCACACAAGTTGTTGATTTTGCACCTATTACCAAAATAATTATATTGATTACTAAAAATTGTAAAATTTTGAAAAAATATTTTCAATAAATGATATTTTTAGTTTTAATAAAAACAAGTGATAAAAATACTTTGCCATTTCAAACAATGTGTTAATTTATTTAAATAAATCTTGACTTTTTCCAACAACAATTCTAAACGTTTAAATTATTTTATTTAAAACGAAAAGAGTCAATTAAGATTTTTTGTTATTTAATTAAAATTTTAATTGAAAATTGATTTCAAAACAACTAAAATATTAATAAAATCAAAATTAAATTTTTAATTTTCTTTCAACTAAAAAAATAATTGATTCAATTATCACATTTATTAAATTTAAATACTTTTTAAACCAGTTTTTTAATTGATAAAAAACTTTTTTCTGTGTTATCATAATAAAAAGATATGACAATAATTTCCAAAATAATTTGTGTTTTATTCAAAATCAACATCGGCCCTCAAAATTTAACCACCCTTTATAAAGGTACTATAGATGCTGTCGTTATCGCCCCAAAAGCCTTATTTCGGGGGAGCATTTCTATGGAGCTAGATGAAATTAAATACAATGTCCATTGCACCGAAATGGCATTTTTTTGCTCCTGATCAGTCTTTGTACAAAAAAAGATGTATGTGAATGATTGTTTTTGCTTAAGATCATTCCTTGCGGCTGTTATTACGCCAAGAGTCTTATCGCTGGAAGAAATTTATATGAGGGCTGGCTAGATGAAATACATGACCGATTCGACCTATTTTAATACCAAACAAATCTGCTATCTAGAAATCATCATTTACCTAATTTAAGTTTCTTTGTCTTCTATTACTAACTCTATTAGAGTATCAACAGGCGAACAGACGAAGGATATGCCAAGACGGCCTTAGAATTACACAAGGATTTAGAATACATATAGTCTATACGGTTACGATTATATGTAACAAACAGAATGACAAATTCGATATTCCCCCATTTTTTGGTGGTGGCCGTAAAAATAATAGAAACTAAAAGCTTTAAAGAATTATTTTTCATACATTTTAATTTCATTAAATTCATTAAAAAATCTATTTTTAAAATTTAAACAAGTTATAAAATACACATTTAAATTCCTTATCTACATTTTTATACGCCAAATCTCCATTTCTTCCCCAAATTATTCACGCAAAATGTCTGTACATCAACAGCAATGACCTCAAACATTTAATTTACATTAATGTTAATGGCATTTTACACAATAAATACCAATTAATTTTAATACTCCTCACAAAAAAGAAGATAAACTACCATAAAATTAATAAAAAAGTAAAACTAACCTTTAACATTTTAACTTGAGGAATTCTGTGATATTTAATACCTTTTAAATTTTAATCAAATGTTTACACAAAAAAGCAGCCTTACAGAAGCAGCCTTCAACCACAACGCCAAACAAAAGCTTCACAAACTCAGTTTGTTTTTTTTGCGCTCAATTTCCTTTTTACAAAAATGCTGCTTAAGCCAGATACAGAATGGAAACTACAAGCGATAAAGATGTTTATTTTTTATGAAAAAAAAAACTCAATTTTAAATGCAGATAATTTTGTTAACCATAAAATTAAGATTTTATGGTTGATTTTGTTAAAAAATAAATTTTTTATTAACAATATTATCCGATGTTAACGGTTAGCCTAAGATTTTTTGTAATAATCATTTTTCTTTCAAACGCTTCTAGTCATATGGTTGTACATACTCGTATTTGAAAAAAACCTTGTGGTATTATATGATTCAGGATTCTTTCCTAATATTAACAAAAATTTTCCCAGAGCCTTTAAGTTTAGTGCTCTTTTGTATTCTAAACACATGTTCGGTTACATCTTAAGGCGGTGGAGAAGAAGCTGTGTGTGTGTATTTGTGTACATCGAATGTGTGCACTAAGACGTTAAAAAAAGACATTTTATACTCAGGAGACTATTGAAAAATTTGAGTTTTGAAATTTATTAAAATGGAAAAACGTTAAGGATTTATCTTGATAGAAAGAAAAGGACACTCATTCACACAATAACAACAAGTGATGGAAAGTGCTTAATAGAAGAGAGAAGTGGTAGACGTAATACCAACACAGGCGCGTGTTCTAAACAACCAAATAAATATTTAAATATGTGTACGTGGGCAAATTGAAAATGAGTTTTACATAACATTATTTTTTTATATTCCGTATATTAAATTAAAATCCATACGTATTCAAAACCGGGTAATTTATTTAAAAATAACGAATTTTGTATGGTTTATGCAACTTGTGCCATCTTAGCTGACAGATCCATAAACTGTAATTAAGTACTCAATTGATTTAATCTTCCTGGGTGTCAAAATATACTCAAATAAATATCTTTATTTATCAAATTTGAAATTTTTAAATGCAATTGTAATTTTACAATAATGAACTTTGAGCAGTCATGATAATATTCGTATATCTGCATTGAAACGGCGGGAATACGGCGGATCAATAAGTCCGTGACTTTTCGAACTTAGCTCGTAGTTATATGAAAAACAAAATTTTTTTTTCAACATAATCTCCTTTTAGCTCAATACACTTAGTCCCACGTTTCTCCAATTTGTTTATCCCTTTCAAAAATAGGATTTTTCGAGGTGCATTAAATAGGCATTTGTTTGACCAATAATTTCATCGTTTTAGCTAAATCTCTTTCCACCGAGCCATTTCTTTAGGTTCGGAAATAGGAAATAGCCACTGGGGGCTAAATCCGGAGAATATGGCGGATGAGGTACCAATTCGTAGCCCGATTCATGTAATTTTGCCATTGAGACTGCACACGTGTGCACCCGTGCATTATCTTGGCCATATGGGGTCGGTTTTTTTAAATCCTCGTTAAATCCTTCCATAAGTATATATCACTACATCAAGTATCTATACAACACGATGGAAACAAGCAAAGGTATACCCTATCCCAAAATCAACATCAGAATATCGGCCTATCTCTATATTACCATACCTGTCGAAAGTCTTTGAAAAAATTCTTCATCAGCAGATAACCACACACCTCGAAGACAATAACTTATTAACGTCAAAACAATCTGGTTTTCGCGCTAATCATAGTTGCGTCACCGCTCTTGCCGACATAGCCGAAGATCTAATGGGAGAATTAGATGACGGGCACAGGGCAATATTAGTTTTACTAGATCATTCCAACGAATTCGATACTGTCGACTACACTATTCTAATTCAGAAACTGAAAAGTATGATGTATTTTTTACCAACATCCTGCAAATTGATACAGTCCTATCTCACTGGTAGAGAACAGTACGTAGAGGTTAACTCCTCAACAGTTTCAACTTTCCTCCCCGTTAACAAAGGTGTACCAAAAGGGAAGATTTTTCAGTTTTATTCTCGAACGTAACTTTTATTTATTCTGAATATTTCCGATATAAACAAATCTGGATTCAACACCCAATTTAACATATTATTATTATTTAAATTATTATTATTTTTTCTTTTTTTTAGTAATTATTTTTTAACTAATTGTATACTTCTGCCATTTTTCAATTATTTTTCTTTTCAGTAATTATATTTATTTAATTTTATACTTTTGCTATTTTCAATCTTTCAATTGTCATGCTTTTAAGTAATTATTTTTTAACTAATTTTATACTTCTGCTATTTTTAAAACTTAAGTTTTGTTGTAGAAGCTCACACAAATAAATAATAAATAAATAAAATAATTAAATAAGTTGGCATAATATTTGCCGTTTATTATTTTTCCCTTTTGAAGGCAATCGATGTGGATTATCCCGCGTGCATTCCAAAAAACTGTTGCCATCACCTTATTGGCCGACAAACTTACCTTGGCCTTCTTCGGAGCTGCTTCGTCTCCGGAGTGTTGTAATGGATCCATGTTTCATCTACAGTTACAAAACGCCGCAAAAACTCATTCAAATTGCGGTTAAACAACTCCAAGCAATCCTTTGAAGTTATCACACGATTACGTTTATGGTCATTTGAGAGCAAACGCGGCACCCATCTTGCAGACAGCTTTCTTTAACCCAGTTGATCATTTAAAATCGAAACAACACTGCCATATGAATACTATGGCATCAACAATATCACGCACTTTTACTCTTCGATCGACCAACACCATATCGTGAATTTTTCGACATTTTCGGGTGTATGGACTTTAATTGGCCGTCCAGAACGTTCAGCGTCATTTGTACTTGTGCGACCACAACGAAAGTCAGTAAACCATTTTTTTTTGCATTTGAAAACGATGGGGCAGAGTCCCCATAGTATTAATCAAGCTTTTCCCTGGTTTGATTGACGGTTTTTAATGAGCACTTGAAATTCACTTTTTTCCATTTTTAAAAAATCCGCGAGATTATATGTTTTGAACAGCTGTTAAACCCAAGTAAATGACAGAACTTGCTCAAAACTTGGCAGTAGTCTTTTAAACAGGTGGTACTGGATGGGAGCAACGTCGCATTTCATACAACTACGAGGGAAGTTCGAAAAGTAACGGACTTATTGATCCGTCCTAAATTAAATCTCTTAGGTTTGTCGGGTTTGGTTCTAGTACTTACAAAATAAAATAATAAAGAGGCGATGAAAAGAACTATAAATTGCATCTTAATATAATGTATTACTAAACCTTATAAGAGGCGAAACTACTGAACCAAAACCATGTACTGAAGTCGCTGTGTTAAAACAGATGTGCTCTAAAATAACGTGAGCCCAAATCAGCCCTAGCCCAAATCGGCCGCAATCTTTTGATAGTCTGCAAAATTTAAGCCGTAGAAAAAATTGAGCTAAAAAGGCCGCTGTCGATATTTTGCTGTTTTGAGTTAATTGTTGCATTAGGTGCCTTTTCTTATTATCTTTAATTTTGCTGAATCAGCCAATGTCTAATTTAACTAATTGGAGCTTCATAAGGGTTCTGGTAGCTAATTTCACTTATAACTCTTCTAAAAAATAAAACTTTAATTTAAATTTGTGCTAAAGAGAATAATTTAAAATGGGCCATTTTAGCACCAAGTCACAGATTTATCCATCCTCTAGGGCTTGTAATTCGATTATAATTGTAATTTCAATATAAATCGCATAAAAAATCCTGCGATTACGATTATAAATCGAAACATTTATATATTATATTTTTGTTTCAAGAATTTTTTAAAATAAAATCAGGTTAAAAGGTGACTTTACATTTTTTATATTTAGATTTAGTCCAAAAAAATGCTCTTGTGATTTCGTATTAATATGCGAAATCATTTGAAACAGCCGATTAGTCGGTTATCGCGATTAACGCAAAATGTTTTAATTGTAATCCGATTATAAAAGTTTGCTTTAATATGCAGCACTTAATATGCTACAGGGTGCAATGGCAAAATTTAGCAAGTCCTTCAGACGCTTACTCATATCTCCTAAACGGTTAATGGCTAAACATGTGACTGAAGTCGAACTGCCGAAATATGGGCATTTCCATGAGAATGTCAACCACGACTCGAAAAATAAATAGCCTTGAAACTATTTTTGAATACGGTAGAAAGTAAAAAAATACTCAAGCTTTACTATGCACAAAGGTTTATAGCTTATTACAATTTTTAAAGAGCGAAAAATAAAAGTTAAATAAACTTGAAACAACAATTTTCACTTTTCTGCCGATTAAATACAGATACTGGTAACATTGGAATTATACCTTAAAATTAATGTTACTACAACAATGGACAAAATTCACGAGGAGAAACCAAATATATACTTCGATTAGCGGTATATTTTTTGGTTTGTTTTGGATGCTATTCCAGTGTCACGTACGTGGTGCAAAAACATCATTTGCCTTTATCATTGGTATTTGTTCAGTCGTACGTGTTTTAAAATAAAAGTTCAAAGCAAGATATTTGTTGCAAAAAAATATTGATCGGAATTTTTTTTTAAATAGGTGTAATAAAAATTGTATAAGCTATTAAACGCCGTCACGTACGATATTGTATTACTATAAATTCAACTAAATGTATCATCTTATTATGTTGGTATTAGGTTGCAATTTAATCAAAAATTATTTTTTTGCAGTTTTAATGATCTAAACAAATATAACTGGTATCGGTCCATATTTGACCATAGCGCTCATTCAAATACTACTCCAGAAAATAGCTTTTAATGTTATAACTTCCTTATAAATGTTGGTATTGTCATACAAATTGGCGGCAATAGCTTTTACGATAGGTACTATGCCGTGATAAAATGTTGTGCTGATAGGTCCAAAATTAGCAATAGGTCCTATATAAACCCCCTTCCTAAAATCGCTTAACGGCAAGCAAATCTCATATAGATGAAGATATCTGAATAATATTCGGCACAAATAACTTTTATATAACTCTTAACGTCATAGCATAATTCTGTTCCGGCGACCATCATTGTCGATGGGTCAAAAATGGGGTACACTCTCAAAAATTTGTTTTCAAATTATTATGGTGTAGGGTTTGGCCGACTATACTTTATGACTTGTTTGTATCAATGGCCTGTTCAACAATCTCGATAGCTAATCGAAGCGATCGCCATCCATTCGCTCGATTTCGAATCAGATTGGGTTCAACCACTTCGACAGCTTTCGATCGCTTGCTCTTACGAGTGTCAATATTTGATACTTACGTATTAAAAAATATAGCATTGCCATATAAGATATTTCTATTATTTTTTGCGTTTTTGTGCAAAAGTATCAAAAATAATACAAATTTGCTTGACAACAAATACAACTGTGTTAGAAATTTTATCAGCTGTATAGAAATGTCAAAAAATAAAAAAACATTTTTTATTGATACCAAAATTTAAAAAAAGTGTAAACAAAAGTTAAATTCAATCAAAACAAATACATAAACCGATTAAACAATTACAAGCGTCCGATTAATTTTCTGCGTTAAGAAATTTAAATAGTTTCGGTTTTTTCTGCCTTAAAATATGATGTGGTTTACCATCTTCTACTCTGCAATAGAACGCGTAGGTGGTCCAATGGCATTTAGTTTTTGGCTTCTACTTTTCCATTGCTCGTTTATCGAAAATTTATTTGCTCCAAACACTGGTGCACATATCGCCAACTCAAGATTTTCGTCCATGTATTCGACTAATGTTAGCAGTTGCTACATTGCCGACTTTTTATACCCACACCACAATAGTGGAGAGTGTATTATGCGTTTGTGTATACCGATCGACTCAGGATCATTCATAATCATTGTAAGTCGATCCAACGATGTCCGTCCTGCTGGCAGGCTGGCTGGCTGTCCACGGAAACTTGTGCGCAAAGTACAGGTCGCAATTTTGCAGATAACTTAGCACAAAGGTTTAAATTGGATCAAGGAACGAACTTATTGGAAATGGGCCGAATCGGCCCATAATTTTAAGCAACCATACAAGATTATTTCCGGATAGGGTTTTTGTTCCAATAAATGATCTTATTATTAAATTAAGATTAAATTTTGTCCAAACTAATTTATTGCAATCAAAATCATCTTACTATATTTTATTGGAATCGGTCTATATTTGACCATAGCTCCCATACAAATAATACTCCCGAAAATAGCTTTTAATGCCATAACTACTTTACAAATGTTAGTATTCACATACAAATTGGCTTTTGCGATAGCTTATATGTCATAACAAAATGTTGTCCTGGTAGGTCCAAAATAAACCATAGGTCCCATATAAACTCCCATCTTAAAATCTCATATATGTAGATGAAGATATCTTAATAATATTCGGCACAAACAACTTTTAAATGAATCTTAATCTCATAACATAATTTTGTTCAGGATTGTCCATGATTGACCATGGGTCCCAAATAGGGTACACTCTCAAAAATGGTCGGGATGGTCCGACTAAACTTTCTTACTTATTTAAACTATAATTTTACGTTTAAACAATCAATAAAATATTGTTATTTTACATATCTCCTTACTATTTGTTCTCCATTTTTATTTTTTATTTATTTAAATTACTCTTAAATTTTTCTTGTTTTTTTAAAATTCAACGATTCGACAACAAAACAACAAGTGAGTGGTTTTGATATTTGTGTTCGTAATCTTGACGATACCTTCGAAATTGATAAACCGCTTTTTGTATGAAAGTACTTACGTTTTCTTTCGAGTTGTCGTTCGTATAGAATATAGTTAGTTGAACCCAAATCAGTTTTCGATCGCTTAGAATGCGATCGAAGTCGTTCTTTCGAAATCGTTGAACAGGCCATAAGTTTTTGTATGCATATATTTACCAAAAATATATTTCATATCTTGTAAATACTGTAAGAGAAAAATCTGTCATGTACGGTATGTCACGAACGATATTACATTTGGTTTATTATAAATAAAACCATCCAGGAAATGTTTTTCTTTCCAATTACGGATTATAGCGGAAAAATATATGGCTTAATGTTAAAAATTTTAAAAAAGGAAAAATACCTCCAAAAATTCGCAGACTTTCGGATTTTGTTACATTCACCCCAAAATCACTTCCGTTTTATGTCACGTACGATATAAACCTATTTTGCTAGGTATTTTGGACAATAAGCTTTCGAATGTAATAGTTTTTTTTCATATATAGTACCCTCTAAAAGAAACATAATGATAAATAAGTTTTCCAGTTACTACTTTTTGCGCAAAAACTCTATCGCTCCGAAGGCGTACAAATGTCACGTACGATGACATGGATATGGCCATATGTCAACGAATTCGTAATTTTGATACCGAAATTTTCTCAGATTAGCGATTTTACCGCTCGGCGATCTCACCATCGTAAATACAATTAGTATATTAACACCAAAACAGGTTACTAAGATTGTAGTGCCACAATATACGTGACCACAGTGGAGAGAGAGACCGAATTTATAGTGCCGAAAAAGGCCACCCAAATTGCATTGCAGAAAGGAAAAGAAGGATTTTAAATAGTTTAACTATAAACTTTTTAAATCATGTTCGGTAGAACGTAAAATTTCTGTGACTATGCCGATAATTTTAAGAGATTTTCTGTCAGTGATATTTATTTTTACAAGGGTTATCATAACAAAACTTGGACTTTTTAGAGGCACTCGAATGAAAAACAGTATGACCTGTAAATGCGGTCATATTTAGCCTTAGTGTGAGCTTAAATAAGTAAATGTTATATCCCATTTGTAGAATGTTCAAGACTCAATGTGAAAAACCCAAAATGTACTTTGAAACTCTTATTTTAGACCCATGAATAAAAGTTGACCTTCATGCTGTCTGTAAACTAGTTTTAATAAAAGTTAAAACACAACCTAACATATTACTCTTACTTGCCTCAATATAGCATGCCAGTGTTACTCTTAGCTGCTCTTTTTACAATTACTCCTCCCTAAGGAGTGACTCTCTATTTATTGACTTTTAAATTCGTTTACCTTTGTGCCTTTTGCTACACGTACAATATTAAAACTATTTCATTTATTTGCCAAATACATACGGACTAGGGTTCCTATTTGGAAACATTTTTCGGAAATTCCCGTTAAAAATATTTGTTAAATTCTTGGAAATTTTTAAACTGAAAATCGTAGCAGTTTTTTTTAAACTTTCAATTTTAATTTAAGAATTTTAACATTAAAAGGAACTAAATGCGAATTTTTTACCTTACACTAGGGATGGACAATAAATATCGATATATCAAAATATCGATATTAAAAAAAATTATAATCGATATATATCTCCGATACTAAAAATACCCATATATCGATACATCGATATTTATCTACGACTATCGAATTCGATATTTTAAAGATCTCTTTATAATAAAATTCAACAATTTAATCGTTGCTCAACGGCTTACAATGCTGTTGTTTTTTAAGAATTGCATCATATGTTTTTTTAACTAATATTATGAAAATAACGACGCCTTTCCATTGTACATTTTCATAGATTACACAGTTCAGTTTTGTCTCGGTTTTTTAAGAGATGGCAGCAAAAAAATAATCGAGGAAAAAATATTCTGGAAAGGGTTCCTGGAATTATGCAAAGAATCGCCTTAATTATGGCGTATTCGCAGCAATAGACTCATGAAAGTTGGAATGTTAATAATAAAAAAAATATGTATATAATTTTTTTTTTATTTTAGCATGTTCTTATATATTAAAAATAAAATATTGAACAGCTTTCTTGTATAGTATGTGTCACAAGTATCGTTTACCGGCAGTATTTAATCCGGCATTATATAATCCCAATTATTTTTTTTTTTTTTTAGATAACATATGGCGAATAAATAAAAATTTTTTTGTATTCATTACTTTTTTTTTGATTTTTTATTGCAGTATTAACTGCCGGTCCCTCGATTTTAAACGAAAACTTCGTTCGCATAACTTGCCTTAAAAACTCAATTTTAAAATTGGTTTTTGCTTTAAATAAAAGGTAATCGAATAAAAGTTTCGTTCGAAATCGAGGGACAGGCATTAAATTTGAAATTAAAAGAAACAATAAAAAGTTAGAATGGAATTACATGTAATATGTTTGTACATATGTAAATATGCATTGACATAAGTATATTAAGTTTTTAAATATGGTAATAATTTCAGCTTAATACGTTCGATACATCGCTATATTGATATTTTTAATTAATAAATATCGATACTCTTAAAAAATATCGATATATTTGTTTAATTTGCCCATCCCTACCTTACACCGCATATGAAAACGAGTAAGAGTGCTTTAATCGGCCGTGCCGCATCCCCAAGAATTGAATATTTCAAGAGTGGGCTTTATAAGGGATCTATAAATTATAAGCCAACCTTCGTAAAACCTGACCTTGCGGTATTATAATTCTTTGCCTGATTTAAATGAAATATTATGACTTGTTTTAGAAATATTATACGGCGTATTAAAGTGATTTCCAGGAGGGAATTTTATATTAGACTTATCTTAAATTATGGACAGTTAATCACAAAATTCCGTAAAGTGATTTCTAGTATTAAAAAACCTAAATTGACAAACTTTTAATACAGAAAAACAAATTTTATAGAATTAATGATCATTAACTTGCTTTTCCGGCGGCTGCTTTATACAGACCTATGATATATTATCGGCCGATTATCACAAAATTATATGGTGTTATTTCTATCCATATAATGCTAAATTGGACCAAATTTTAACACAATATCTATATTTGTTACGGTTTCATGTGCTGTTTCTATGTGGCAAGCAATTGATTGTGTAGTGAAATTTGTATGAAAATCACTACACAGTCAATTGCCTGTCACCTGGTAACAACACATAAGTATTATTTAAATGATTTTCCATAGAGGCCTTGATATGGGGCCTATGGACAATTATGGACCGATCATCACGAAATTTGGCAGAGTGCTTTATCTATATATTTATATAAAAACGTTTGTGCCGTGTGTGTGCTCCTAAAACTCAAGATCCACTGGTGCGATTGACAACAAGCTTGGACAATAAATTACCTTATTCGGTAGCTAGGTTTCTCTTAAGTTTAATCCCGATAGGTAGAGCTGTTGTCGTTTTATTATTTTTTTTTATTTATGCTACGATTTGGCTGAAATTCACAAAATATATTTATTAACCAAAAATAGGTTTCCTGAAATTTTGACCCGGTAGATAGCGCTAGGGTCATATTATTAACAAAATTATACAGTATTTAAATTTTTTTATATATACAAAAATAGTGTTTTATCAATTAAAAAAATGGTTTAAAAAGTATTTAAATTAAATTAATATGATAATTGAACCAGTTATTTTTTTAGTTCAAAGCCAATTACAAATTTAATTTTGATTTAATTAACATTTTAGTTGTTTTGAAATAAATATTCAATTAAAATTTTAATTAAATAACAAAAAATCTTAATTGACTTTTTTCGTTTAAAATAAAATAATTTAAACATGTAGAATTGTAGTTGGAAATTGTCAATATTTATTAAAATAAATTAACACATTGTTTGAAATGGCAAAGTTTTTTAATCACTTTTTTTAATTAAAATTAAAAATATCATTTATTGAAAATATTTTTTCAAAATTTAAAATTTTTGGTAATCAATATAATCATTTTGGTAATAGGTGCAAAATCAACAAATTGTTTGCTTGATATTATGAATTTAGTATAAATTTCGTGATTGGAGAAAATTAATAATTTTCTCCAATCACCAAATGCCATTACAAAATATGGGTTAATTTATTTAAATAAATACAGACAATTCCCAACAACAATTCTACATGTTTAAGTTATTTTATTTTAAACGAAAAGTTATTTAATTAAAATTTTAATTGAAAATTTATTTTAAAACAACTAAAATGTTAATTAAATCAAAACTAAATTTTTAATTTTCTTCCAACAAAAAAAAAAAAAAAAAAAAAAAAATAATTGATTCAACTATCACATTAATTAAATTTAAATAATTTGTAAACCATTTTTTAATTGATAAAATACTTTTTTCTGTGTAGCGTCTTTACAAGTATGCTCTCGGAATAGGGATTTTTCACGATAGCGCCTTTGTCATATAAGCTGGAGAACAATTATCTTTTAAGTACAATTGTGAAGGATGCATTTGATTCGTCTTAGCCGAATATGAACTTTTTACTTATTTATTAAATGGAAATTAAAATTTCGTTGCAGTCCAATTTTTACTAATTTTATATCAAACTTTTGTTACTAAAAGATCTCTCGTTAAGTAAAAGCAAATTTATATGTATTTATTTACAAAATTTTATTAAGTTTTTATTTTAGTTAAACCAATTTTTGTTCTTCTGGTAAATTCTAAAAGCACTTGACTCGTTTTTTTCTTTCTTTCTAAGAAATAATTCAAGAACACTTAAGTTTCGACAAAGTTGAAGTGGAATGACAAATTTTCAAGTTAGATTTTCTTTTTAATACGAAATTTTTAAATAACTTGACCCGGAGTAAAGAGAACTGCACACATTTCTAGGAGAATGGGTGTCCCTTACACATACAATCAATCTAAAGTTTTTTTTTGTGTAAGTATTTGCGTTTGTATTAGTTTTGTTTCTGGTTCCACTTAAGAAGTTAAATAAGTTAAAACGAAAATCTTTATTTTAGTTTAAGAGCGTTAAAATAAAATGTAATTTGGCTGTTAGGAATTATATTAAAGAGGGTTTTCAAATTTAATTCAATATTTACTTTAGTTCAAGCCATTTATTTAATTTAAGAAAAGTCATGTCCTTTTTATTAAAAAGCATTTTTATGTGCATTTGTCATCTTCTTTTTCTGTAATTATTCTGCTTCGCAAAACTATTTAAATATTCTTTTACAAACCAGCCACACACACATTTGGACTTAATAAATAATTCACTACATCGACTTAACGCTTCAATTGAGATCTTGAGATGTGCTTGTAATTTATATGATGGAAAAAAATGATTTATAGACTGAAATAATCGATTGGCGTTTTCCGTATAACTGTATATGACTACCAAATGATTATTTTAGTTGAAAAATTCATACGAATAACAACTTACCATTAATTTCCGGTATTAGAAAAATGTCCAAATAATCTGTAATTTAAATTTGTGAATATTTTGTTAAATTTATTGTAGTATTGGTGGAATTAAAGTAACATATATTATGTACAAATAAAAAAGTACAGTCGCTCAAGGCCGATTTTATTATACCCTAGACCACACTAATGTTTAAAGATAATAGTTGCTAATTATGTGATATTTTTCTGTTTGTTTTAGAGATTTGTGTGTGTTTAAAGTGGACGTAGTTGTAGCAGCTAGTTGACAATCCAATGAGTAGAACTAAAGGCTACTTTACACGGTAATACAATGTATTACGACATGCCAAAAAAATATGTAGAATAAGAAAAATCTTACCATGTACAAACAATATGTATTGAGTAAGAGAGAATACGGATACAAAAGTTGACAAACGGTCGGTAAATGCTTATTTTCTAAACTATTTTAGAAACTTATGTATTCTCATCACACCAGAGGTGCATTTTAAATGTATATATTGAAGGTGGTAACATTTTTATACAATTACAAAAACAACGAAAATCAACTCAGGAAATTTTCATGTTGTTTTTGTAAATATTGTAAAATTGTGACCATCTGCTTTTTTGTTATTAATTCAGATGTTTACCCTGCGGCCACACGATCAACTTTTTGTTGATAGCCTTTTACATATACTGTTTGTCAAAATTTACATAAATTGAAAGCTGTGACGTAGGCTGCACGCAATTTTTAAGCAATTTACTTTCAAGATGTCATCAAGAAAACAACTTATACTGACAAACGAAAAACTTTCTCACTAAACTTCTAATCAGCTGTTAAATTGAACGTAAAATTTCCAAACAAATGGATAGTTAAAATTGAGAGCAATCTCTTCATCAATTTAAAAAGTGTGAGTGTGTTAAGCCTTTAGTACACGGCATGTAAAAAGCCACATGCGCATGTGGTTCTGACGTAATTTTGACGTCAATGCAAAGCCATAATAAGCATTGCGTGTTGTGTGATGACGTCAAAATTACGTCAGAACCACATGCGCATGTGGCTTTTTACATGCCGTGTACTAGAGGGTTTAGTAAAAAAAATGAGAGTGAGAGTAAATTGAAAGGAATTGAAAGACGAAAATTGATCGTGTGGCCTCCATGTTAATATCTTTACTTTGATTTTACTTATACCATCCGTGTAAACATGAAAAATACTTACAACAGATTTTTATTTTTTTTATTTTAAACAGGGTGAGAATTTAATAATATTTTGATTTTTCAAATTCGTAATACATTGTATTACCGTGTAAACTAGCCTTAATTGGCACCGGAACTTGTATTAACGTAATTTTCATTACTGGGCCTTAAACTTGTACCAATAAAACAACTTTTTACTGTGGATTAAATCTATTTCGTCATTGCGCCTTTTGTGCGAGTAATGAACATCTATCGCAGACATTTAAACGATTTTTTACTTTTATTCGAAGGTTTCTTTTCATATTCAGTTTGGGTAATGTATTTTTTCAAAATATTTGCCTTAGCTCTGGCTTAACCGAGCGCCGAATATGGCTCCTCAGGATGGTTAATAGGTTGCCATAATAAAAAATGTTATACCCAATTTAATACCACTATGAGATTGATAACAGGGACCCCCACCCTAGGAAAAATACACGCTCTAGTCCAAGGGAGCAACAGGATCACTACAAATACCAACATCCCTCTACATTTAGACCAATCCGTCCAATACGAATCGAAACTAAAATCTAGAAAACCACCTATAATGCAAGCTAAACAACTACATAACAACAACTTCAATATCCAGAAGTGTTGGTTGACACAGTGAAATGACTCGTAACGTAGTTGCCCCGTATTCAACCTAGACAATGCTACTTAATTTGATCTCCCTCGCAAGTCACGGCGTAATTTAAATAGCCTTGGCAGTTCTACAGACAGAACATTGGAAACCCTAACCAGGGGGAACTGGTTAGATTTTTGTATAGTGACCAATCATAATCAATCGACCATATCATGTACAACTACCCTGCATTAACTTTTCTAGGAAATATCGTGGACAAATAAATTCTGAAACATATATAATAACGGGTGGGTAAATTTGAAGGGCCGATATTGAAACGTCGTGTTTTTTTCTGCATTTCATTTGACATTTCTCAATTTCAGACTAACTCAATTTGAACCATGGAAAGATACACAATCGAGCGTTAAAGTTATTCAGGCTTATTATGAAAATGGGCGTTCAAATCAAAATGCATATCGTGAAAATCATCTTCAGTGATGAGGCACATTTTCACCTCAGTGCATTCGTCAATAAGCAGAATTACCGCATTTGGGCGAATGATAATCCAAGAGGGATTGTCGAAAAACCAATGCACCCACAAAGAGTGACTGTTTGGGTGCGATTTGTGGGCTGGCGGCATCAGCGGGCCTTATTTTTTCCAAAATGAGGCCGGTCAGGAAGTTACTGTGAATGGTGAGATGATAAAGAGCTTTTTATGGCCCGAATTGGAAGATATGGATGTGGACGATATGTGGTTCAACAGGGCGGTGCCACTTGCCACACAGCTAACAAAACAATGGCTCTTTTGTGCAACAAATTCAATGGCCGTGTTATCTCACGTGGTGGCGATGTCAATTGGCCGCCAATATCATGTGATTTGACACCGTTGGACTTTTTTCATAGGGGTTATTTGAAAGAAAAGGTGTACGTCGATAAGCCAGCAACAATTCAAGAGCTAAAGGATGAGATAACTCGGCACATTAACGGCATAGAACCTCAATTATGCATCAGCGTCATCGACAATTTGGACCATCTGATGGAGGTGTGCCATTTGGCCGATATTTTGTTCCATACATAATTTTGAACCATACCAATATTATCATAATAAAAAGATATGACAATTTTTTCTAAATAATTTGTGTTTTATTCAAAATCAACATCGGCCCTTAAAATTTATCCAACCTTTAGAAAAAAAAATATGATGATATTCAAAGAATATCGAAATATTGGAGGCAAATAAAGAACATTTTACATACAACAGAGATCGAGCTTGAGTATTTTTATTTAATATTGAATTTTAAAGTTCGAATAAAAATATAACTTAAAGAAAAAAACAGTTTTTAATATAATTGTCGAATTTAGTTTTTGTAAACTTTTTTGTGAATTATTAAAACTTGATTTTTTTTTTTATTTTTTTTTTTTTTTTTTTTTTTTTTTGGAAAAAACGATGGTATGCATAAAAAAAATGCCCAATTGAACAGCGCAAGTTTACGAGTCAAAATTGTTAGGCAAATTTACACAGTTTATGTAAATGAGTCCTCATAAAATTTTTGACAGTTCATTTGCGAGGGCGTAAAAATGCACTCAGATTTTCAACCAGTATTATGAAAACCCTTTATATTCTTTTTGTTTGTGTTTGTATTTACATTTGAACATTTCTCAAATAAAATATCAATGCCGAGAAATGTAAAGTAATTGATAATGATATATTAAGTCATCTTTATTTCTTATCAATTTCACTGTCATCTGTCACTATAGAGTAATAACACTTAAGTTCTTACTACACAATATAAAACACTTTTGTTCACTGGATCTTGCACAACTTCGGCATTTGGTCTTGTATATGCAGGTGTATTTACATGAATTTCTTTCCACATATTTATCTCTGTCAAGTAATGTCAAACATACTACTACTAGTCGTAGCTTCCGGTGTTTTGTATTCTCAACCAAATACATGTAAACATGAGTATCTGAAAGTATTTATGGGTTCTCGAATGTAGGTGTACACCAGCGATGTTAAATGGGGTTTTAAATTTTGTACCAACTTCAAAAAAAAAATTTACTTTTTGGACCTTCGCGGTACCATTTTTTTTAGATTTATTAAAACAACAAAAAAAAAGTACATAAAAAATTCAAGTGTACACAAAAAAAAAAAAAAAAAAAACAAGACATTAACATACATTGAATGTATGAACATGTATGAAGGCACATAAAAGTCTCATGAATATGTGAGATCAAAATCAGGCACTTATTTGTTAAGTTAATAAACTATTTGGAACTTTTACATCACATCATAGCAGCATGAATTTATCAATCTTTACCAATCCTTTGTTTGTATGAGATAATGTTGGCACATGTAGTTTGTTTATTTCCCTAGGCTTCGTATAAGGCGGTGCACAGTGGGGTGAAATCGCAAAAATGGATATTAATTGAAAAATGAAAATTAGTTTTTTTTAAAAATATTTAGTAACCGATTACAGCAAATAAAATTCTACATCACTACTGAGAATTTCAATGTCATATGTTATTTACTTGTCAAGCTGCATTATATTAAAGTTAAGTAATTTTTGATCTATTCGCGCACAACAGCGTTAATTGAAATTCGGTATATTTTGACGCTTAATATATAGTTTTTCGCAAGTCAAAAGTAATACTTTTACTATGGAAACTTCAACCTCAGGTATTTTACTGTTGTTCTAAAGATAATTGTGTTAACAAACGTTTTGTAGAAGTATTTTTACAAATTTTTTTTAAATGTGTCTCAATTTTGGCTATTTTCAAAATATTCGTGGATATTTAAATATGAATGGTGTTAGTTGGCGTTAGAATATTAATTTTTTAAGAAACTACAGTTCCTAGACTTTCATATTCAGTAATAACATGTTGCGCGTTTTTGCGCAAAATTTTTTTATTAAATTAATGGTGAAAATAGTCACTCAAGCAAAGAACACCAGTTCTTGTCTTTTGTTTGCTTTGTCTTCGTTTTCGTTGTTAGGACATGCACACAATATTAATTGCCGTATCTTGTGGTCATGATATCAATGTAGAAAAATTTAGAGTATTTGCTCAGAATACAGCTCGACTCTTTGTTATAGCCAATTTACACTACAAAGAAATCTAGTACTTTCGAGATTTCGAGCCAAATCTAGTTGTTTTTGGCTAGATTTCCCTTACAAAACAAAATCTACTCCGTAACTAGATTTTGACGAAATCTATTCGAAATCTAGTAGTACTTATTGATGAAACTATGTTTTACCCCATATAGCACTAAAAACTACTTCCCTGCACAAGAAAAAAATGACATTTTAACAAAAAACAAAACAAAAACAATAATAGCTGCTTGTTAAAATTATTAAGAAAATTCAAAAATTTTGTAAAATAGTAAAAAAATGCAAATGACAAATAATATAAATGAAGTTGATTATAAAGAAAATGTAATGCAAATTTTTAAATGCCTATTTCTTTATATGTAAGTATGTGTTACACAAAAAACTTTCAGTCGCCGGTTTTTGTTGTGAAAACCAAATCTCGCTAATGTCAAACAAGTATAATGTAAACGAACTAGATGTGGAGGAAGATTTCAAATGAAATCTACTAGATTTCGATGTAATGTAAATGCCCTATTAAGAAGTATCAGTGGTTTAACATGCCTCCAACCTTGCATACGTTTTTAATACATGGCCCAGAAATCATTTCGCACGCGCTATTACCGATCATTGAACTGTCTGAGGCAGCCCAGGAAGCCCGAAACAAAGATTTTAAAAACTACAGAGAACATTTGACAAATGTAGTCGGGAGGATTGCAATCGAGACATATTAAATAGGTTCCTACTAAGTTCAGATCCAATCCTATCTGGTAAAACAATATTGCCCAAAAAAAAAAAATTCCACCAACTTCCCAAATCAGTAGTAGATCTACTAGTTTCGCCCTCAGTTTTGACGAACGTGGCACCAGAAGGCACAAATCATGATACAGATGACGACGGGCATATTTTTTAAAATAGCAGGTCAGAAACACATGTCTTATAATAAATATATACAAGCTATTTATATTTTTGAACAAAACGCTCACCAGACACATCCGTACACGATCGAACAATTTTAATATCTGCTTTGAGTCCCGAATTTAGTTTAATATATGATACAATAATCCCCCTTTGCGTCTACGTAATTATATTAAAAATAAATTGATTCCTATGTAAAAATTTTATTACTTTTTTTTCAAAAAAAAAAAAAAAAAAAAAAAAAAAAAATCCGACTGAGCCAAAGCTATTTTTTAAAAGGGGACGTTCCACCTTGGATGTAATTCATACTGTACAATCAACATATATAAAAAATCTCATCTACATAACTCTGATAGTTCATGAGATATATCCATTCTAAGTTTCAGGTTATATGGGCGGTGCCACGCCCCTTTATCCAATCATAACCAAGCATATCCAAGGACTATTAGCAGGTCAACAGTACATCATTGGGAAAGTTTCATGACAATCGATTTTTAAAAAACTCTTTCCACATTGCAGACGAATGTTCAAGCAACGATTTTAAAAATATCAGAAAACATTTGGATATTCAGCTACTGCCGACCAAAAATTCAAATGTTTTCAGTTTTTAACGACTGCAGTTGCTCGACATCAACTAAAGCTCTAAATTGATTATTGATTGAATCAAAATTTGCAATTTCATTCGGGAAAATTTTTACTGGAAGAGGTACAATACTACTTTTTTTACCTGAAATAACATTTTCAGGAGTAAATTTTTGAATCCACATTAACACTTCGTTATTCAATTTTATAAAAATCTGTTTTGCATTTTCTTTAATTTCTTTAGCAATAAAAATATTGATATTATTTGTAGAAATAAATAAATCCACTTTTGTTCCGCAATAGATTTCTTCAAAGGGCATGTGAGTTTTGTAAAGTTCTACAAAAGATATATATCACATTCTTCCAAGACATTTTTATTCATGAAATTGCGTGCTATTTGGCGGCACAAAAAGTTAGCTTTTATAAAAATTCATGCTTTCGAGCATCTTCTGATTACATTTCTAAATTAACCATGTTTACAATTTTAAGTTAACATATTGCATAAATAGAAAATGCAATTTAGAAGAAGGATTTTTAAATCCTGATGAAAGAAATAATAATTAAAAAAAAAAATGTAGTGAAAAGGACTCAATAATTGTTTGCAATACAAAAAATTCAAAAAGGGGGAACTATGACACATTTTTAAATTGTACCAAATGAGTCACGCTAGTACCACGGTACTTTAGAAGATCAATATGTACCAAAAAAAGTACAATTGTACCAACTTTAACATCCCTGGGGTACACTATATGTAATGTGTGTGTGTGGTTGTGGAAGTGTATGTGCTTACTTGTGTTTTATATAAACTGCCGGCTTGATATTTTTTGTATTCTCTGTGCTCTCTGTTTTGTTAAATTTCTTACTTGATAATAGCAAACATGAATTAAGTATCAAAAACTACAACTACAAAAATCTGAAGAGAAAAAAGGAAATTATCTGACTGAAATAGTCAGTTGTGTGTATTTGGTAGATATTTTTGTATACTTGTGTGTCTGTGTGTGTGTGATTGAATGTATTGTATACTGTATAATTGCAGTTTTAAAAGGACTTAAAACAGATTAAGACTAATTAGATATATAAAACTATTAAATATGCTGTAAAATTCAGAAGTGTAGTATAAAAACAGCTTAATTTTTCGTAAATTAAGACTCTTAAGCTGAGTGAAAAAACAAGTGAAAATAATTTTCTTTGACGAATCTTTAGAACCATTCTTCAAAAACAATCGAACTAATTGAAGTAAAGCCGAAACTAACGCTTTTAGTTATAAAATAATTATTTTTTAGGAGTGCAAAGAAACGTTTTTAAAAGGCAAGATTGATAATTTTTAGTTTTTTATGAGCTAATCAAAAATAATTATAAAAAAAACTTTTATGCAAAAAATCAAGAAATTAATATTTTAAATTACATGTAAATTTACGGTTTGGAATTTGTTTAGGGGAAACCCGTTTTATAACCAAAATTGTGATCTCTTTTACAAAGTTTTTACATAACGCAAAGCATAATGACTAGTAGCTTTTAAAACATTCCCAGCAAAAACTTGGTAATGACTTGCAATTACTGAACAACATCCTTTTCAATGACAACTGCATTACATAGAAGTAGTTTAGTAATAACTGATATATAATCTGATACATAAGCACTTGCCTTTTAGCTGATAAACGAAATTTATAATTAATTCATAATAAAATGCATTTGAGGTTTTATTTATTCAAATCTAATACAAATTGATTTTAAATATATATTTGTTCTTACAGTTTTTTTATTTCGTATACATATATTAAAAACTATTTTTGATAGATTTGAATACACAGAAAAAATTAAAAATATTCTCTAATCACCAAATATATACCAAATTCATAATATTAAGCAAAAAAGTTGTTGATTTGGCTCCTATTACCAAAATGATTATATTGATTACTAAAAATTGTAGAATTGTGAATATTTTTTTTTCAATAAATGATATTTTTAATTTTAATTAAAAAAAATGATCAAAAAACTTTGCCATTTAAAACAAAGCGTTCATTTATTTAATTAAATATTGACAATTCCCAACAACAATTCAACAAGTTTAAATTATTTAATTTTAAACGAAAAAGTCAATTAATATTTGTTGATATTTAATTAATATTTTAATTAAAAATTTATTTTAAAATAACTTAAATATTAATTAAATCAAAATTATATTTTTAATTTTCTTTCAACTAAAAAAATAATTGATTCAATCATCATATTAATTAAAATTAAATACTTTTTAAACCATTTTTTTAATTGATAAAAACTTTTTTCTGTGTATGAAAAATTTAAATACTTAACTGATGTCCTTAATGAAGGGTAGTCAAATTTTGCATTATATAGTAAATTAAATTAAAAACACAATTTGTGTGACAAATTCAGTTTTGTTGATACCAATATGAAGTTCCTATTTTTAAGCGTACGTAGTAATGACTTATTTAACTCCCTATGTGTAAGCTAATGTGGTAATTACTAGTAGTTTATAGGGAGTTACTATGTGTAAGCGAATGTAGTAATGACTTATTTAACTCCCTATTTGTAAGCGTGGGTGGTAAGTACTTGCCTCCAATGACATCACCGTGTTAAAATAATGACTTAAATGTACAAGTAGTGAAGAGTAGTTATAATAGCTTTTCAATGTACACATCGGCTTTATACACATCGGCACTAATCTCACTACACTCTCTACACTATTGTTGTGTGGGTATAAAAACAAGTATTATATTTAAGAATAAAATCAAATTCCGCTTGATGGTATAAATACTTGGGGTTGTTTCGATAGTTTTGTAACAGACCATTAAAATTTACACACATTCGACGAAAAGAGTCAGCGTTAGAATTATTTCGATGAAAATATTGAATTGTCATAGACTGGTAAAAACGTGTGCGGCGTTGAGTAACATTAAACTATAAACTGTTTAATAGGAACTTCGAGCAAATATTGTCATTAATCATGTTTTTAATGCCAGTCACTGAATTAAATTTTTGTTAATATTTAAGTGTCGAAACGTTTACCCAGTATGCAAAATAATTCGAAATAGTATTTAAAGTAAGTCAGTCTTTTGATAGGCTTTATCGATACTGAGCTTTATATTATGTCAATTTAAAATAAGTTTCCCATGTGATGTTCAGCTAAAAATGCCTTTAAATTATTGAATTTGTCATTTATTTTTATTTAAACGATGTAGAATGATAAATTTACTTAGTAATATATAGTATAATTCCAAAATTTTTACTGAAATTTGTAGTTAAAGGATAAGATTTTTATTCTAATTGGCTATTAAATACACTTTTTACAAACCAAATATTCAAAATTTTTTAACACTGCAGTTAGTTATTGACTAGTTATTGAGTTAGTTATTGATAGTCGTAGTTACTGATTGAGTGGCTGACTGATTGGTCATCGCACTAAAAAAGCCTTGGCTAGAGACCAGAGGTTGGCCTCTTCAAATGTTTAAAGGGTAAAAACGTTCAAATTCGCCAACCTTATGTCTCCAAAACCTAAAGAGACACAGAAATATTTGACACTTATCGTTGTTAATTACAAAACAAGCGAATAGGAGTGTGATACTTTTTTGAAATTCGGCCCTACTGGGGAGTTAAAAGGTAAAACCTGTTTGTTAACTATCTTGTCAGCCATATCTTTTAAACCATGAATTATCTAAAAAAATACAACTATAATGTGGTACACTTTCGAAATTCGAACGTTGAAAAGGTGAAAATCGTACCTATTTTGGTCCTTTTTTTTAAAGACATTTTTCTCCATTCATTGACATATACGTATTTAATTATGGGCTCCCAGTACATTATTTAATTTTTGGATACTTCAATGGGAAGAAAAAAAAGGTATCAAAAAGGCGAAATACGGGAAATTCAATTTCTTTTACTTTTCCGCTCTACACTTTTTGAACTTTCTATAATATTGAACTCAGAAACATAAAGTTATAGGTGCAGGTCCTCAGGAAATTCTTTGGTAAATCCTAGAAATAAATATGTTGGCATATAAATATGTCCAAGGGCGAAAGGGAGACGCTAAGGAAGTAGCGGGTTAAATGCTAGTTTATTGTAAAATCGAAACACGTGTAAGTTTTAATATAAAATTTAGGAAATAAATTACAATATTTTGTATAACAATTACTTACTTAATATTGTGATGTAGTCGATATATTTTTTCGATAAGAGTTTGAAAATTTTGCATACTGGCTTCTTCTTTTCTGTTGCTCTTTCTTTACAACTTTTAATTCAGTTAAAAAAATTTTAAAACATTACCTTTTTGTTATATGTGACCCTCTCCGAGAAAAGGGACCGAGTGTGTGAAAATGAAGTTTTGCGAAAAACGTATTTAAAGTATTTAAAGGTATTCCTATACCCCCGCTGCTATTTTATTTCAATTCCGGGGCTCAGAAGATCCTACTACAAAAAGTTCAGCAAAATGCGTGCAGCGGCTCTTAAGATATGCGATAATTAATATTGGCATCCTATGGGGGGTACCAATTCCCCTGCCCCTATCGAAAAAATAAGTAGCCTATTTTATTTTTAGGGCTCACGTGATGTTACTGTAAAAATTTCAGGAAAATCGGTTCAGTATAATATTGGCATCCTATGGGGGGTACCAATTCCCCTGCCCCTATCGAAAAAATAAGTAGCCTATTTTATTTTTAGGGCTCACGTGATGTTACTGTAAAAATTTCAGGAAAATCGGTTCAGTATAATATTGGCATCCTATGGGGGGTACCAATTTCCCTGCCCCTATCGAAAAAATAAGTAGCCTATTTTATTTTTAGGGCTCACGTGATGTTACTGTAAAAATTTCAGGAAAATCGGTTCAGTAGTTTCGGAGTCTATAAAGCGACAAACATACAAACATACAAACATACAAACACACATAATTTCATTTTTATATATATAGAATAGATAGATCTAACTCATATCATCTTATTCTACACTCTTAAGTCCAAACCCGTTTTTTGACACACTAGGTCCCTTTTTTTGGAGAAGGTTACATATAGTGTGAAACGAAATATTTGTGGCAATTTAAAAAAAATTAATATTTTTTTTATCTGGGAAAGTTGCAGATGGGAAATTTTAGGAATTTCTTCCTTAAGTTTTCAATTAAAATTTAAGTTTTTGTAACATTTTATATGACACCAACTGCCAGTATATCAATAATTAACTGCCTGGCCCACAATGTCGACAAGAACATTTCTTTCTTATATTTATATTGAAAACAAAAACAAATTTAAATTTTATATTATTGTTTTCAATATAAAAATGCGAAAGAAATGTTCTTGTCGACATTGTGGGCCTAGCAGTTAATCTCATGCTTCTCCATAGTTTCTTTACAAAAATGTTCCCAGAAATTTCATGAAATTAGAGAAAACTTTTACGCTCTCTGGGAAATGAAAAATTTAAAACCCTAATTGGTTTTTTGTTTCTTAACTTGTCATAAATCCCGGAATAATTGGTGCCAGTTAAATACACTCAATATCCATTTAAACTACAATTAAAATGGAACAACTTAAATTTTTATTCTGCTTACACCAGAATATGTCGATTGTTCTTTTATAGGAGATACAAATTATTTCCATAACAATGTCAGAAGTCTTTTAATTCAAAAAGACAGAACGCTTCGCTCCTTATTAAAGAACGTAAATAAATAATTTTCAAACTATAATCAAACTCATAAAATTTAATAAATTATAAAAATTGATAAAATCCATAACTGACGATAACTTCCAAAAGCTCTTTTTATCATCTATCTATTTAGTTGTATCTTTTACTCCTTGTCCCCATGTAAAACTCTTTTTTAAAACACGTTTAATGTAACAAAAATTAAAAACTGCTTTAAAAGTAAAATAAGTCGCAAAAACCATTTCTAACTTTTCCCCTTACCTATAAACTTGTATCGTCTTTTAGTGTCACTGTATAGATGAATCGTTTTTCTGTTACCTGTGTAGTAATAATGAAGGTAAATAATTAAGGTAACAAAATTAATAATTTTGCTTGTCCAATTTATTTTAAGTTTTTCATCTTTGGAAACTTTTCCTGCAGCAGATGTATCAATTATTTAGTTGTGTTATACAATGTGCTGTCGATGTCATGTTATATTCCATAAGTCACAAAATCCTCTCAAATTTAAATCTTCATCCAATTTGATTTCAATTTCTATTTCGATTATTTTTTATTTTTGACCTTTGCCGCTTCTGGTAGCTGATTGCTTTCTAATTCGGCAGTAGAACTATTTTCTTGTATTTCCTTTTTTTCACTATTTATATCCCCAGAACAATTGTGTAGAGAATATAATGAGTTTGAGGTGAAGTGTGTAACATATAAAAATATTAGTATACCGATCGACTCACAATCAGTTTCTGAGCCGATCTAACGATTTGCGTCCGTTCGGCTGGTTGTCTGTCCATGTAAACTTTTTGCGAAAAGTGCAGGTCGCAAATTTTAATATAATATTATAAAATTTTGTGCACATGCCTTTGTTGCCATAAGGATGAATCCTATTGAAATAAGTGATAGTCGGTGCATAATTCTACACGACGCACACAGGGGCCAAAGCCAGTGATTTCACGGGATTAATTAAAAAAAAAGTTCAAGTACCGTGAAAACTAAAAGTACTCGGCTAAAGTGCACAAAATTCTGCATCAGTAGGCAAAAAAATAAATGTCAAATATGTTAGGGTGCTTTTGTACTGACGCGTTGAATTTAAACGTTGTAACAAAATATTATAAAAAATTGGTATAAAAGCTAAATTTTGTTTTCGTAAATAAATCCGATTTACCGAAAGTGAATTCAAAAAGTAATTAATATAACCATGCAACGATCAAGCTCAGGTATTTATTCAAATGTGTAGCTTAAGTTTGTAAAAAAATTATTTGTGGAAGTGCTTTTATTTTTTTAAGTTTATATGGGAAATGCAAAAAAAAAAAATTAATTTTCTCAATTTAAGTGGACATAAAGTTATTAATTAGGTTTAATTAAGTAGAGACCTTAACTTTATTTTAAAGGTTGAATAAATCAGCGTTGTTTTAGAAAAAATTAGGGTATGCATTGGTGCGCCTTAGAAATTATGTGCGAATTAGTAGCAACACGCGTTGTGTTACCAACAAAAAGCGCTTCACGACTTCTGCTATAATTTTTATTAGAGATGTGCAAATGTCGTGATTTCTTACGCGTGAGTCACACATGAGTCACGCGTGACCGTGTTTAAATTTATTTATTATATAATATAATTTCTATATTTTAAATGTTGTTTTGTATATTTCAACGCAATATGTTTACATTTTGCAGGAACAAGCTCGAGCGTTGTTTTTTTAGCCGCCAAAGCTTTTATGATATTTTGAAAAATTTTAATTGTAAAACAATAGATGAAAAAATTACACATTTAAAAGAACAACTAAAGAAATGACGCACTGTTTATTCGGAGGGCAACTCTCAACTTTTCAATAATACGGTTAACAGTTTCGTTATTGAGTATAAGACTAAATGGAATAAAGCTTACAGAAACGAAGACCGATTTTTCAGTGAAACGTGTGGTAACACCCCAAAGTGTGGTCGAAAAGAAATTTATTTAAGTGATTCTAGCGACTCATTTATTGCAGGTAATTTAGCAGGAGGTGCTAGAAAAAATCATGTCTATTTTTTATTAAAAATTTTTTTGCATGGAAGGTACCAGTCTCCTCCCTCTTATACCTCCAAAGTTTTGTTGGAACATGAAGTTTGTTTTAAGAGTTACGCACATCAAAAATTTAGTATGCTTCCCTATTGTAATTCTTAAGATATAAGAGAAAAACTAATTTTTTTTGTATTGGGGGTACCCGTATCCCCCCTCTTATACCTAGAAAATTTTGTTGAAAAATTAAGTTTGTTTTAAGAGTTACGCACATCAAATTTAGTATTCGTCACTATTGTAGTTCTTCAGATATAAGAAAAAAATATAATTTTTTTGTATAGGGGGTACCCGTATCCCTCCTCTTATACCCCCAAGAATTTGTTAGAACATGAAGTTTGATCTAAGAGTTACCCCCATAAAATTTAGTGTGCCTCAATATTGTAGCTGAGGAGCTATTAATTAATCCTCGAAAAAGGGCTTTTTGCCCCAGTGTGCGACGCATACAATACAAACTAGTTTTCGGAATAGAGTCTTTGTGCCCATAGACTATTATGTCTGTATTTTGACTAAATTTGAGCCAAAAATATCTTATTGTACTAAAATTGGTCCATATTTGATCGAAGCTCCCATACCCGCTTCCAAAAGAAGCTTTAAATGCCATACCACCCTTATAAATGTACAATGTATATGTATATAAAAGTTGGCGACGATAATAGCAACTTGTTCATGTCGAAATTTTGTGCTGCTAGGTTCATAATTGAATAAATCTCATATAGGATTGGATATCTTAATAGTCAGAAAAATAACTCTTATAAAAATCTTTATCTTACAACACAATTTATTTCGCCAGGTGAAGATTTAAATTTACTTCCTTTACTTTTTTGCTTGTTTACTTTTCTTTGTTTATGTTATTATTTGTTTTTATTTTTTAGTGCTTTAACAGCTGGTGATGGTAAAAAACCGATTAAATTTAGAACTCACATTGATTTTGAAGTAATTCACAGGGTAATAGAAATAGAATTACGTACAAATGAGATAATCCGCTCTCAAAATTTTGTATGATGAATTATGTAATTTGGATCATAATTGGGCTGTAAATTATGAATGAGAGAGCGAATTACGAAAATACGCTGCCGTGCGAACATGCTATTAGCCTTATTTCGTTAAAAATATTGAATTGTCATCGACTGGTAAAAACGTATGCGGAGTTGAGAAACATTAACATATGAACTGTTTAATAGGAACTCCAAGCAAATATTGTCATTAATCATGTCGATTAGAATTTTGGAGAATCCTCCTGACTGTCGTTTAATAAAACCAATTACACCACGATTTTTATTAGTATACATATTTGCATGTTCAATAACAGATAATTTATGTGTTGTTAATGAACACTTTAAATGTATTTTATGGATGTTTTAAAATTATAAAGGACCATTTTTAATGCCAGTCACTGAATTAAATTTTTGTTAATATAAAAGTGTCGAAACGTTTACCCAGTATGCAAAATAATTCGAAATAGTATTTAAATTAAGTCAGTCTTTTGATAGGCTTAATCGATACTGAGCTTTATATAATGTCAATTTCAAATACGTTTCCTATGTGATGTTCAGCTAAAAATGCCTTTAAATTATTGAATTTGTCATTTATTTTTATTTAAACGATGTAGAATGATAAATTTACTTAGTAATATATAGTATAATTCCAAAATTTTTACTGAAATTTGTAGTTAAAGGATAAGATTTTTATTCTAATTGGCTATTAAATACACTTTTTACAAACCAAATATTCAAAATTTTTTAACACTGCAGTTAGTTATTGACTAGTTATTGAGTTAGTTATTGATAGTTACTGACTGAGTGGCTGACTGATTTGTCATCGCACTAAAAAAGCCTTGGCTAGAGACCAACCTCAGACTATATTTTCGGAAGTTCAAATGTTTTAAGGGTTCAAACGTGCGTCTTCTAACTAAATGTCTCCTAAACTAAAAGAGACACAAAAATATTTGACACTTATCGTTTTTAATTAAAAAAATAAGCGAACAGGAGTGTGCTACTTTTTTGAAATTCGGCCCTATTGGGGAGTTAAAAGGTAAAACCTATTTTTTTTAAACTATTTTGTCAGCCATGTCTTTTAAACCATGCCTTATCTAAAAACAGTTATAACGTGGTACACTTTCGAAATTCGAACGTTGAAAGGGTGAAAATCCCACCTATTTTGGTACTTTTTTTTTAAAAGGCATTTTTCTCCATTCATTGACATATACGTATTTACTTTTATGCTCACCAGGTAAAGATTGCTTATTTCTATGTACACTGTGGTGAAGGATATCAAATGGTCGGGCTTCCGGATATACTTTTTTACTTGTTTTCTCTACATTTGCCGTTAGAAAAGCTTTAATTAGTTTAAATCTATTTTTGTTAAATTGCATTGATTTATATCGTTTTTGTTTGCAAATACTCGTATTTTACATTTTCTATGATTTTTTGTTGCAAAATCTGTTGATGTGTAGATTCATTTTTAATTAACTCAATTGATTTGATTGATTTTGTAAAATTTGCTTCAGTTATTTGTCGTGTTATTTGCAGCTGTTTCTGTTTCTATCTTTGATTCCTCTTAAATCATGGATGCCCAAGTTTGTCATCATCTAGTTCTAACATAGAAATTTTTTATTTCAGCTTTTGTTGTATTCAATGTTTTAATTGATTCTAGTAAATTGTTTATAACTTTTATTTTATTTTCTTCTTTTCTATTTAATGGGATGCCATTTCTGTTGTTAATTTTGAATGTTTTTAGGAAATTTGTTGTGATTGTACGAGCAAAAACAAAAATTGTTTTTAATGGATGTCCTTGAAAGCGGAAATTGGTTAATTGTAAGCAAAATGTTGTCTTTTGAACTTTAGTTTTTGAGAAAGGCATGAACAATTTTTTTTGGGGTAATTAAATTTGTTATTTATTTAACCGATATTGATAACTGGAAATTTTTTTTTGGAATAGATACATATCATTATGTATTTCCAGATCATTACAAAAGCAGAGCTAAATGCGTATATACATTTTTGTGATTTATTTCATCAACTCAAAGTGAAAAAAATCGTATGTGAGCCCGGCCAATTAGTTGAAGCCAGAATATTCTATATTAAACAGGTAAAATCTTGGAAGACGATTAAGGGAACATGTAAGAAATACTGTTGATTCATTTAAAACATATATTTTATTTATGTTGAGCTTAGGTCTTGCTTATATCCCAAATATTCACAACTGCGACAAAAATGCTTTGGCGTCCAGTTCAAAATACCTTTAATATTTACCTTCTAATTTGCTATTTGAAAATGTGAGTCTTTGTTCAGAATGGTCGAATGTCGAAAATATAAGAAAACAAAAAATTTTTTGTAAGCAATCGACTTGAAAAGGGTTCATATTAGAGATGTGCGATATTTCTGTACCTGCGATTTAATCACTGTTACTGAAAAAACGAGTCAGAGTTGTGACCAAATTTGTTAAGTACCAGGTACTTCCCAAGTCGTTCTCTTCTTTTTTTGTTACATACAACAATTTTTGATATTTCACTGTTTGTGTGGGTAATAGCGTTTTTTGCGTGCAGTAACGAATAATGTTGATATTTTTTTATTAAATTTTTGACAGTAAGAAAACCACAATGTTTTTGTACATGATAAAAATACCTTGTTAAAAGAACTTACTTTGTAAAAATACATGTGTTAGTGCATATCTTGTTGTTTTTTTAGGTTCTGAATCTATTCACTTGATTTGTGCAATAAAAAATTATACATATGCTAGAATATATAGTATACTTGTTTTATTTTATGATAACTAGAAAAGAACTGAAAACTAACAAACCGTGATCACAGTTTTAAAGAACAGTGATTTTTAAGTCGCATGCACGAATCACGATGTTCCTTAAAAATCACGGGATCGCTCATCTCTAATTCATATTCTTTAACCTAGAGGTTATGCTACTGATTTTCGTAAGAACCTGGACATTGTTAAATAACAGCATAGAATGGCCTACAGCTTAAAGAGAAAAATACTTTCTGAGATATAAAAGCTAATTTTTTTATTTTTGTCTAGAGCTTTATTTTGTTTTAAAGCTATTGGCGTTTTACTGCAACTATTTTCTGAGGTTTTATGGCACACTCATTTAAGCCATTGGTCCTTAAGTTCCCTGAAACTTACATGTAATATTTTTGTGTAAAAACGCCTTTAAAATTAGCAACCCCCCTCAGTAAATCATTTCGTTACGCCATTGGTTGAAATAAAAAAATTTAAAATTAATATTAAAATAAAACGTAGTACATTTTTATGTACAACTTTACCACCAACAATTAATTTTTTGTTTTTTTTTTTGTCTTATTATTTAGTTTAGTGTTGTGCAGTGTAATTTTCATTCCTACTCTGCTTAATTAAAATACGTAACGTATAAGCAATATTTAATTAAAATATTCCAAATATCATACGTAAGCAAAACTTCTTTATGTAAAAAGATCTTTTATTTAAACCTACAATGACTTTTTTATATCTACAGTTTTTATTCACATTCAAGGCGAATTCATTACAGATAATCTCGGTAGTACAACAAGTACAACTCGTACAAAAGCCACAAGTAGTTTATTTTTGTAAAATCATTGTACAATGTCAAAAACCGAAACAAATCAAAACAGAAACAAAGATAATAAACAAAATTTTGACATCCAACAATTATAAAGCTAAAGAAAAAAAGTTACCAGCAGGGCTTTTAGGATCACCTGTAATGAATTCGCCTTGTTCACATTGATAAAATTTTTAAATAAATTTTATTCAACATTTCTTATTTTTCGAATTTATTCTATGAATTTTATAAAAGTCATTCCTAAAAAATTAAAGGAATAGAACTATTACAAAAAAGCTTTATAGAATATATAACTCATAGAATAAATTCGAAAAATAAAAAAAATAAAAAATGTCGAATATAATAGAGTTTCTTATGAAAATAAATAATTCCCAATATCTAAATAAATTTTAGTAAATTTTGTAACTAGTTAATTAAATTTTTGTTTAATTAACGATAAATAATTTTAAGGTAGTTATATATCAAAAAATTTGACAATTATACAGTGTGGCGCAGAATCAGCTATGGAGTCTGAATTCTTAATAACTTTTGTAATGCACCAAAGAGGTGAAAATTCCATTTGGTTTAAAGATTGATGTTTAACTATTGACTGCCAGCCGTTGTCAATGGCGGTAAGTGTTACACGGTGAAGATTTCTGACGAGATAATGTGTTTACTATCGAAACATGTCAAAACGACCTGTCCGAGAACGTGAGTTCAATCCCCCAGTTACTCAAGAATAAAAACTTATCAACAAATTCATTTCATGCTGTAAAATTCCTTCCTTCATAAAAATAATTTAATGAGATTAAAATTTAATGAACTTAAGTCGGATTAGAAAAATAAAAACTTTGATTAAAGACCATAAACAATTTAATAAAATAACCACATTTCTAATTATTATTATTTTTACTTTATATTTTTTTTTCTATTTTTTTTTCCGAATTTTGTAAAGAATACTTGGGAATTAATTACACTATGCTAGTTGAAAAAACAGACAAGCTGGGCGCATAGCGTTTTAACATAATTCGGGTACGCTGGATCCAGTGGTGCTTTAAGATTGGTTCTGGTTTTCGAGATATACCGTTATTTCGAAAATGGAGGAGGTTGCACAACATATGTTCGCGTAACTCAAAAACGCTTAAGCTTATTGAAATAACTTAAAAAACCGAAATTTCGCAATAAAATTTTAGAAAAGTAAAACCTCTTTCTAATATCCGCAGTCGTTTTAGAAACATAATTTTTTTTTTGGAAAAAAAAAAATAATTTTTTTAACAAAATTTCGAAATTTTTGTTTTTTAAAAATTCATTAAAAATTGGAAAATGCAGCTATGCTTCTAATTTTTTGCAGACGTATAAAAAACTTTCCAAACAAAACAAGCCATAAATGATTAAAATCTGTTTGCAACTTTTGATTTTATTCACAAAAGTCGACAAATTTTAATTAATTTAAGAATTTCATAAAACGCAATATTTGTATGGGAGCCCCCTAAGAAGTGAAGATAAGGGGCAAGTATGTCTCGAGAAAATGTTAAGGACAAAAAATTAATTGAGGTCAGTCATACATTTTATCACCCTAGGGGCGACTCCTGGGCATTTATGGGACTTTTTCTTCAATATATTTCTAGTCTGCATTGAACATTTTGTATGGAAGCCACCTTAAGGAATGGAGAAAGCGGGTTTGTCATACATTTGACCCATCTATGGGCATTATAGGCGCTGCAGGGGCCTAATTTAAGAATTTCATTAAACGGCCATATTTGTATGGCCAAATAACGGTATATCTCGAAAACCAGAGCCAATCTTAAAAAACGGCGGGCACCACTGGATTCAGCGTATCCGAATTATGTTAAAACGCCAGGTGCCCAGCTTGTCACGAAAAAAAAGTGTCAATTCTTGCACAGTGTTATGAATATCATTATAATCGAACAACGAACAAAAATAATTGAACACGATTAAGATTTGAAAGATGACTTGCGGTGTGAGAAATACAGGGTGGCGCAGATTGAGCTATACGGTTTGAATTTTTTATAACTTTTTTTTACAATGCACATTGGGACAAAAGCATGCATTTTGTGACATCAATTAAACCGCTGGGTTTTGACAAGTGTTTAATACATTATTTTAAAGGGCAAATTATTAGATTGGGTTTAACTAAAAATATGCAAACGTTTCATTGCAAAATTAAGAAAATTGCACAAAACAAATAAAAATATATATATAAAATTTATTAAAAGTTTAACCTTGAGATGGACTATTTATTACAGGTTTTCATTACGGGTGTCACCAATATAAGTATAGTATTGTTAATAAATAAAAAAGTTATGGATGAAAACTCAAATATTTTTAGCAAAAAAATTTAAAAGTGTTTTTAGTTAAAAAATAAAATTTTTTTTTTTAAATCATTTTTAAATGTTATACATGAGTAAGTAAGTAAACAATTAATAATAAGTTGTAACGATTTAAGTGATTTAATAGTGAACAAATCCCAAATTAACATTTCAAGTTTATGAAAACCTAAGAAGGGAAATAATTAAATTTTTTTTATTTACTTTCAGCTGAATATGTTTCTTCATTATCAAAAAATATTATCATAAGTTTTAATAGAATTACTTATTAAAAAATCACCTGCAGAAGACATATTTTCTTAACAGAAGTGATTGTCTATTCCAAATATATTTTTTTTGTTGATTAAAAAACCGCACTACTAGATCAAAAAACTTAATTTTATCAAAAAGTCCATTCTTCGTTCTTAATATTTTTATTAAGTACATACCAACGTATTATTAAAAAAAAAAATTAAATTTAATTAACTATCTCAGGTGCTATTTTATATGTCCTAGTTCTTTTTAATAACACTAAGCTTTAAAAAGTTTAAAATTAAAAATATAACCTAGCATACATTAAAATCAATGAAAAATATTTAAAGCGCAATTGCACAAAAAGGTACATTTCGAGCAAGATTTTAAGGCCCTAAACATGTAAAACGCAACGCAACGCCAAAGAATTATGTTGAAGTTCAAAATATTTCAGCCTTACTATTTGCTAAGTTGTAATATGTGAACAATTAGTGAACCTTTTGACCATCGAATTTTCACTTTTCTTAATTTGCCAAAATTAACTGCTTAAAATGTGAGTTTATCTAATAGTTGTTGTTAAAATTACCTTCAAAGGTTTGTACATGGTTATAATAGTTTGAAATTTTTTACATTTTATTATAAGCTTTTAACTTAACACATTATATATATATATATATAGGGGATTTCATGTCAAGTGACCCCACTTTTGAAATCGATGTCTTCCGATTTGGCAACAAGGTTAGTCCTATTAGATAGTAGTTCAACAAAATCGGTCAAAATGTTTCTGAGTTAGAGGGGGTCAAAATATGATATTTTGGCTAAACAGGTGTTTTTTCTCATTCATGTAACTTATTATCTGTTGGTGATAGCAAAATTTGATTTGTCCCAAACAAATTAGATAGCTATTTCTTCAATCTTTCGAAAAAAATTTTTTTGTTTTTTTTATTAAATTTTTTAATTTTTTTGTTAATTTTTTTTAAGCGGGAATTTTTTTTTTTTTGCTCAAAACAAGGCTTAGGTCTTTTCCTTTATAGTAGTTCTGGTCGCTTTTTGGGGCCGCGTGTGGGTTATGTATAAAAAAAAAAAAAAATTATTTCTAAGTCAAGACGAGGGTTTTTCAATTTTACAACTATTTTGAATTTTTTCCTATTTGTGTGGAAGTGTTTCTAAAATCTTAAAAATAAAACTTATGCTGTGAGACTAGACAAATTAACCTTTCCGACGGTACATAACATACCTAACTAGCACTTCATACCCTCGATACTGTAATACCCACAATATGTTAATCCCAGGAATAAAATAACTTTTTTCTATAGAGATGTTGATAAATTATTTTTTTTTATTTATTTGTAATAATAATTAAATTAATATTATAGTTATTGTCGGCCTTGGTGGCCAGGCAGTTATTAATAATTATTTGTTCTGGGTTTTTCAGCGTATTGTGAAGAAGACTTAATTGTGAAGAGGAATTAAATAAATAACTATCCCATCAAACAAAAATAATTTCACCCGAAATTGTGCGAAAATATGTTTAAAAAAGCACGTTTGTACGAAGCAGAAAATAGACATCACTTACAGGAAATCATTTTTCAAAGCTATGTTAAAAAAAAAAAATTATAATAATCGCATAAATAAAAAAGTTGTAAACCATTTAAACCATATATCTCATTCTCCGCATCCTTTACTGCATTTTTAAATATCCCGACATTTCCTGTAAAACGATTGTTGAAATCAAGCAGTGGGATAAGCTTTTTCGGTAAAGATTTACAATTTTTTTTAATTATTTCACTCGAAATAATTGCAACTTATTGGACTGCAGAAAGTGGAATGGCATATATGTACCCATATTGAAAAAATATCGCATACTGCGTCCAAGCGTATTGCCAAAAAATTGGAAGAACTTCTAAAAAATGCCAACCTATTTTCCGACGACTCTGATCACGCATTGGTAATGTGAACAATTTGTGTTTGATCGTTTAACAGTCGGTTGAATCGAGGACACCACTTAATTAAGGATATTAAGTGGTGTCCTTCCACCTTCCACTTAATTAAGGATATTAAGTGGTGTCCTTCGAAGGAGCATTGGAAGCCACATACCACGACGCAATCTGGTGTGTAATAGAGTACACTGTAGTGGAAAAGTCTTCCGGAAAAGTTTATCATTCTTGTTAAAGTCTTGTACTACAATGTCTCATGCAGAATCCTGCATTCTTGCAGGAGTAAGGCAAACCTATGTTCTGTTCTCGCGGAATACATGGATGGTTCCAAGGAAGCCTGTTCGATGATCCTGATGACATTAACCTTCTCATTCACAAACATTAATTGAATTGGTATATCACGGTATGCAGGAATGACGCGGTACTTTTGGAGTATTAGATACTGTGTGGGGCTTCTAGTTTTTCCGAAGGTAAGCGATATTGCGGGTTTTTAGCTCTATTTTAAGTCCGTAATTGTGCATGGCTGTGAGACCTGTTACGTAGCGTTTACTGGGCTAAAGGCACTGCAGGCACAGAATAAAAGTTTTTATCAATTAAAAAAATGGTTTAAAAATTATTTAAATTTAATAAATGTGATAATTGAATCAAATTTTTTTTAGTTGAAAGAAAATTAAAAATTTAATTTTGATTTAATTAACATTTTAGTTGTTTTGAAATAAATTTTCAATTAAAATTTTAATTAAATAACAAAAAATCTTAATTGACTTTTTTCGTTTAAAATAAAATAATTTAAACATGTAGAAGTGTAAACATGTAGAATTGTCAATATTTATTTAAATAAATTAACACATTGTTTGAAATGGCAAAGTTTTTTGATCACTTTTTTAATTAAAATTAAAAATATCAATTATTGAAAATATTTTTTCAAAATTTTAAAACTTTTATTAATCAATATAATCATTTTGGTAATAGGAGCAAAATCAACAATTTGTTTGCTTGATATTATGGATATGGAATAAATTTGGTGATTCGAGAAATTTAATAATTTTTTCTGTGGGTATTTACAAACAGGTGTCTGCGTAGAATCCTTATTATATTATGGCCTAATGTTAAATAAAGTGCAGCGTTGTAAAGCGCAACTAAACAGAAACCCGTAAGCCATAATATAAAAGAGCTTGTGAATACGGAAATGCATAGGCCATACCTTTAAAAAGCATAAAGATGATATTGAAGGTCAGGCACTGGAGTAGAAGCGGAAGAATAAGACCTGCAAAAAACTGGAGAACGTGAATAGAGGCGAAAACGGCCAATATAGGTCGAAGCTAGATTAAAATAAAGCTTAAAGCATTAAATAGATCTGATCGGAATAACAATGTTGTTGCCCTATGTTCATTTCAGGAGAGAAAAGAAATAAAGAATAATAATAAAATTTACTCGAAAAATACCATATGATAAAAAACTAAAACTTGATTATCATTATCCTTTTAGTGTTTAAACAATAAACATCTGCATGCAACTAAATAATGATGTTCATTAAACGTTTGTTATAATTTTGTATTCGCTTCGTTAGTATTCAGTAAGATGAACAACTTTGACATGAGTGCAATCAACGTTCGATATTTAAGAGACGAGTAAGATGAGGTTAGTTTGTTCATTTATACAAGAGAACGTGAACATTAACAACTCTGAAAAAAACAACCACTGAATAAATCTCAAAATCTCCATGATTTAAAAGTCATCGTTGCTAGTTGAAGGAAAATAAAAACATTTAAGAAAGATAAAAAAACCAACAACAACCATGAAAAGTAAATGCAACAAGAAGAACATTTATATTAAAATAACAAAAAAAAAAAATCATATTTAATATTGTTTTATTAATCGCTTTCAATGAAAATTTTAAAATTTCAAAGAAATGTGAATTTATTATCAGAAACATTTACTTACTTTAAAAACATTTCTCAGAAATATGTTTTTTTTGGAAAATAGTTAGCAAAAAAATTCAAAATGCTTTACAATTTACATATGTTATTGTAAAGGGAGCAAAAAAGATAAAAATTACATGAATTTATTAAAGTGGCAACATTTCTTTTGAGTATTAATAAAAAAATGAGAGAGTTTAAAATCTGAGAACAGGGGTGCCAGATGATTTTGATAGAAAATCGGCATATTTACAAAAAAAAAAAAAAAATCGGCATTATCGGCACTTTAGTTTAAAAAAATCAGCAAAAAATACAATTAATCATATGTTTAATAACAAAATAGAACAATTCAGTATTCACTTATATTTAAACATATAAAATAACATAACAATCAATTTTTACTTTAGGGAAAATAATTTTTAAAGCTAAAAAAAATGTTTAAAGTTTATTTGTTATAGAAACATATTTGAGTTTGAAAGTTTTATTAAATCCTTTTTAATATCAGCATCAAATCAATTCGAATTATCCAATTTGAAGCAGTCTTTAGAAAAAAAAAACATTTGCGAAAGAATGATTGTTTTTTCCAAAATTTGCAAATTTATAAGACTTTCTTGTATTAGATTGACTATCGGATATATATCCATCTCCAATTGCGTATGATTTTATAAAACATAATAATATTTTCAGTAAAATTATTTGCATTAATAGTAAATATAACTTTATATAACACTTATTCTTTTGGTAATATATAAAAAGCATTATATATTTTCATTATAAAAAAAGAAATTTTAAATGAATTATTTTAGGTTTATAAATTACACTGCGGAACAGCCATTTTGCGGCCTGGAACTTTGTGTAATTTTTTTACTAATTTGAGGTCGCTGACGGTATATCTCTAAAACTGGAGCTGATAGAGAAAAATGAAGGTTATATTTGGAATCAGCGACCTCAAATTAGTAAAAAAAATTACACAAAGTTCCCGGCCGCACAAAAAAAGTTCAATTTTGTTCCGCAGTGTTATTTCATGTTTTAGCCGTTGGCTTTTTTCTTTTATTTGGAATTGAATACTTTTCATTTGAACACTTTTCAAATTAGGATGTGTGTATTGGGGAATACACACATTTCCAATTCTGCCTATAATATTGAATAAATCTAATCATTTTTCCTTTAAGTAGAAGCGCTGAATTAATAACAGTTGTCTCTTTTTAATATAACAAGTATGCCAGTGTTGCTCTAAATTAATAAGTTTTACAAAACAAAGCAAAAGTTACCTTGCTAAAGTGTTTATTGAAAAATCGGCATTTTTCGAGCAAAAATCCTCAAATCGGCACTTGGCTCATTTAGAGGCAAAAAATCTACAAAATGCCAAAATCTGGCAGGCCTGTGTGGGAAATAAAAGCAACTTCATTGAACAACCTCTTTGTGCTAACGATATAACACAAAATGTATTCACTTGTACCAAGAATAAAACAAAAGATTCTTCAGTAATCTCAATTTTGTTCGAACATGAGCTTCAGTGAATAAACATTTCATTATGCTTATGAATGAAGATTTTAAAGCAGCCTTTTCGTGTTTAACGTACACGTAATATTTAATTGACATATTAAAACACGCATACGCTATGATACTTTTAAAAGTAAATATTTTTTATTGTCAATAATTATAAAAAATTTATAACAAATTTCTGCCTTAATTGTAGTTTTTAAAAAGGAGATTATTTTTTTAACTTTACATTAAAGTTTTCTATTTCATGTAATTTTCAAGATATAACATAAACTTATTTAATATGCATGAATTTAAATATAAATCCAGCTAATAAATTTTTAAAACAAGTGCAGTGATTTCTCAAGTTTTGTATTTTTTATTTTGTTGGTTGAATAAAACTGCTGCTCTTCATCAAGCTAAAGGGGTGTTCAAAAGCAATTTCAGAGACACATGTTTCTGTTGTAAGTGCTCTGTATCTAGATAATGTATTATTTTCGAGAAAAGTAGAAATTCGATTTGGCATTCGAAATGACATTAAAACAGATGTTTGTTTAGACTGAATTGAATTCTTTCTGCAATTTGTTTGAGTTTCTATTGATTGGCTGTATAAATGATTTATTTGCGGAAATGTTTTAAATGTATTCAATATGAAAATTAAAAAATACACATGTAAATTTTAAATGAAATATTGGGTGAGTATGAAACGTTTTATAAAATTGGAAATAAAGATTACAATACGAGTATTTTATTTATTTATTTATTAACTGTCTATGGATTTTTCCTTACAGACATTTTACAAATTTAAGTTTACACTTTAATAAAATAGACTATGAACTAACATTTGATTAGATGACATTTATTTTACTGCATATCAATTTAGAAAATCAATTATTAATCTACTTATTGACTTTGGTTCCAATGAAAAATTTATAATTCTATATAATTGATTGTAGGTGTTACACATTCTTCTAAGAGCGTCAGCATCGCCATAATTCGTTCTAAAAAAATTTCACAGATAACGGTACGCAATTTCGCGATGAACGTTGAGGAATATTAAATTAAATCTCATTAATTAAAAAACCAGCGCAGGTATCACCATTAATAATGTTTAAAATAAAAGTCACATTCAGTATTGTTCTACGACTGTTTATAGTAGGGAGTTTTATCAGAGCCAACCGAGCTGAGTATGAAGGCAATGGAATTTTACGGCACAAGGTCACTAAGTGTTGAAGGGTAAAGGGATTTTAAGTAGTGCCATGCGGGGTTCCACCAACCGCTACATTTTAATTCTTATAAAATTAATATAATTCGTCAGTAATTGATTTGCCGACAAGTTAAGCCTTTTCTTCAATCATTCCGAGTTCGGTCAAGCAAAACAATTAAACAATGATTATATAATTGCAAAAACTGGCAGTGGCAGAATTGGCTAGTGGGTTAAAATGTAATCCACGAAGACAGAAGAGCAGGAATTTTTTCTGTACCGATTAGGGAGATCGATTATTCGACTTTTTTCAATAACCGGTTTTCGAATATTACGAATAGTTTCTATTTTAGAAAATCCGGTTTTTGGCTAAGCAGTTTTAAAATAACCGGTTAACCGGTTTTAATTCGAATACATAAAATCACAAAAATCAAATAAATTTTTGTAATAAAACGTTAATTTGAATAAAAACCAAACCATTTGCAAAAGTACACGCAGAGAAAAACCATTTTTCAATATGATCACCTCCAACATGACTATGATTACCGAAATTTTTAAACATATTATGGTTAAATAACCCATATTATATTCACCGGAAACCATATTATGGTTAAATTAGTCATCCATTACGAATCCACAACCATATTATGGTTGCCTCCAGACATGTTATGGTTAATTATAATTAAAACACTTATAATAGCATGGTTGTTTTTCAACCATAGTATGTTGCTCTTAGAAAAGAGGAAAATACAATTGTTCGCTGACTCTGCCGGAATGTTGTAGTTTTCAGCATGAAGAGATGCTAGCACTACTTACGAGTTTTTAGCGCCTTAAAGGGCATTTTGTCCTCGGCAACACAATGGGCGGCTAATATTTCATCCAATGATTCACTTTTGCCAGCGTATTTTAGTAAAGTTTTATTTGTCGTCTCTTTAGAACTACTTTGAACGGAGTTAAGTTTTGTTTGGAGCACATTATTGTCAAGCATGTATTCTAATCAAAGGTGATTAATAAGTCGTGACATGGAAGAACCTTTGCAACATATCATTTTAGGGCACTTCAAGCACCTAACTTTGTCTTTTTAATCGCGTTCGAAAAATCTCTAGAGATAACTTCTATATAAAAATATATTTAATTTTTAGAATGCTCTCGCATAAATTACTATTTACTTTTTAACTGCACACGTTTTTTGTAGTATTTTGAAGAGATTTTGTCTTTTTTACAAGAACACACGCTTTTAGAAGCGATTTGTATTTACAGTGTTCATAATGTTTTTTGACCTTTGTTACATTTTGTTTTGACATTCTTCATAAAAAGTTTAAGTTTTCCCAATATAAAATTAGAAAAATACTTAAATTGCGGGTACATCTACAATTAGAGTAAGGAAAATTTATATTAATTACACATTATTAAAATTACCGGTTTATTATACCAAAATACCCGGTTTATTTGATATTCGAAAAATGGGCATTTTAAAATAACCGACTTGTGCAAAGCTAAAATAACCGGTTAAAACCGGTCGAATAATAACCGTTCGATCTCCCTAGTACCGATTCGATTGAATTAGAATACGTTTGGTAAATGTTGTCCCATATAATTGATCCATACTCAAGAATTGGCCTAACAAGTGACATATAGAAGGTTTTTGTAACATACAGGTCATCGAACGCTTTTGCCCAGCGTTTTATATAGCCAAGTGCTTTATTTATCATAAACGTTATATGCAAATTAAAGCTCAGTTTAGGGTCAAGTAGTATTCCAAGATCAAGGAAGTTATCCACTGTATCAATTTGAATACTTCCTAGGAAGTAATTTACTGCACTTCTTTAAATTTAGCTCCATTAGATTTGCTTCACACCATCCATAAAAACAATCTAGATCATTTTGAAGACGTTGATGATATATCACATGGTTGTATGTTAAAAAAAATTAAACATCATCAGCATAGATAAGAACATTTGAAAATTTTATAACTCCTGATAAATCATTTGGAAAAAGCAGGAATAGAGGTCCAAGGTGGCTGCCTTGGGGTACTCCTGATGGCACATTTACGTTTCTAGAAAATGTTTAGTAAAAAGGACGGTTTGGACCCTATTCGATAAATAAGAGTAAATCCACTTTAAGGTCAGATCTGTAAATCCTGTTAATTGAAGTTTCTTTACCAAAAGAAAATGATTGACTTTATCAAAAGCTTTGCTGAAATCAGTATAGATAACATCTGTTTGATTCCTTATGAAAAATTCCCGATTGATTGCAATAGTAAGTTGAAGAAGGTTTTTTGTGGTAGAGCAGCCTTTTTTAAATCCTTGTTGATATGGAGATATAATGCTTGAGACTTGATAATATAAATTTCATGTTATTAATTTTTAAAAAAGTTTAGGTATAGAACTGAGTTTCGGAATACCACGATAATTTTCAATATCAGATCTAGTGGTTGACTTAAACAATGGAACAATAAACGATTCCTTCCAAATTTTCGAAAAATACCCAAATTTAATTGATTAATACATCAACACTGTTAAAGGAATATATATTTGTGTGCATATGCATTTGATATTTGAGAAAGTTTTAGAATTTAAAATTTGAGCTATAAATGACATAAAAGGGATAGAATATATTATTAAGTTCAGTTCGACTTATTAAAATAGAGCCATATTTAATAATATGATCCGAAATGGGTCATATTCGTGTAAGTATCGATAATGGCTTAACTAAGGGTTCAAATATAATTTAAACAACAGTTAAACTCTCTGATTGAAGTACTTATTTCTTGGACTAAAAAAACAGTCCCTAAGATACCCATATGGAAGCAAAGTAGAATCAAATTAAAGAAGGAACAAGTAGAGCTAGCGTAAAGTCAGTAAAGAGTAAAATATAAATAATGGTACAGACCAGTGTGGCCATTTTGGCAGCTAAATTTAGTATTTAAAATTTATATTTAGCTGCAAAATTTTCATTTAGCACTTGGCTTTTTTTTTTTTAGCATTTTTATAAAATGCTTTTAGCGTTTTTAGCAATATTTTAAAAATTTTGACGAATAGTTTTATTGATCTTACATAAAAATTTTTTATAATTTATAATAACTTTTGACTAAAAATTGTTGTAACCAAAATGAAATATCGTATGAAAATGGATAATTCTTATGTTAAGAAACATCTTACCTGTCTTTTTAAAAAATAAAATATTCAGGGGATATTATAAATGCCCTTATCGTGTCGAATATAATTTGCCCTACAGGGAAATTTCAAACTGTATTAAAATAAAAATTCAATTGTGAAAATGTTTAAAAAAATGGTTTTCTCTAAACTGCTGAAAAATAATTATTTGAAATCTTCCACTTTTATCTTTAAAAATAAAATGATTTAAAAAAATTTTGTACATCATAAATATGTATCAGGTGCTTTACGAAAATCTAGCCACTTGCTTTAATATAACCATTTATTTCCATTTCATTGCAAAATTATTCACTGAAATGTATTTAGGGTCTTATTATAGCGTTAAAAAAATTTTCATATAAAATTTTTTAAATTTTCAAAAATTTGTATGAAATAATTTTTGAAGTGAGATAAAGTGTTTTAAAAAATTATCCCCTTAGTTTCGAATAAAATTTCATACTGGCAATAAATTTTTAACAAAATTTTTAAAAAAATGTTTAGCATAAATTTACCATTTTTCAAAATCATTTTTGGCATTATTTGGCCATCTCTAAAGCCAGATTTAGCTGTAAAATTTTTGGAGACCTGGCCACACTGGTACAGACAAATAATAAGGATCCAATGTATAATCAAAGTAAAATCAGAACAGAGTTTTTGGCGTACAAGATTGACTTCACAAAAAAAAGTGTTAAAAATTAAATTTTGATTTAATTAACATTTAAGTTGTTTTGAAATAAATTTTCAATTAAAATTTTAATTAAATAACAAAAAATCTTAATTGACTTTTTTCGTTTAAAACTAAAAAAATTATACATGTAGAATTGTTGTTGGAAACTGTCAATATTTATTTAAATAAATTAACACATTGTTTGAAATGACAAAGTTTTTTGATCACTTTTTTAATTAAAACTAAAAATATCATCGATTGAAAATATTTGTTCAAAATTTTAAAATTTTTAGTAATTAATATAATCAGTTTGGTAATAGGTGCAAAATCAACAACTTTTTTGCTTGATGTTATGAATTTAGAATAAATTTGGTGATTGGAGAAATTTAATAATTTTTTCTGTGTATAATCGAAACTCTCTCAAAACAAAACAAAAAAAAAAAATTATCAAAAATAAAACAATGTTTTTGAGCCCAAGGCTAGTATTGTTATATTTATCTATATAGCGTTACCTTAAAAACGAAAGGCCTGAACTAACCAAAAATTATAAATCTACTTTTTCATTGGTTCTGAATTATTGGATCAATACAAATGTGTACCACAACTTTTGGAATCTTTCGATCAGCGATTTTATTAAAAAAGATTCCTATCTACAAAATATTATATGATAAAAGTTAAAATACCTAAATAAAAAACTTGCAGAAGATGCAACATTATCAATTGTGAAAACAACTGGTAGGTTTTATAAGACAAATAAAGAACAGTAAATTATAAGCAGTTGAAGGCAATTTATCATTTTGAATAATTTTTTGCTTCTCCAGTAAAATTTTCAAAATTATAGATATTGCATTTTTAAACACTCCACTCAGTATACTCTACATGAGGGTATACTGAGTTTGTCATTCCGTGTGAAACTTTTTTATTATACATCTAAGACCCCATACAGTGTATATATCTTGGCTCTTTAAGTAATTCTAAGTCGATTTAGCCATGCCCATCTGTCTGTCCGTCTGTTTGTCTGTCCATCTGTCCGTCTGTTGAAAACACGCTCGCTTTCGAAAGACTCAAAAGAAAAGAAAAAACTTGGTGTCAAATTGCATGTAGTTACCCTAAGCAGTTTGGGATTGAAGTCCAGCAAAATCGGTTCATGAGCAAAATTGGTTTATTAGCATCAGAGCTATAATTCAAAATGTGGAACCACCACCGTAAAAAATAGATAATTTTGTTACAAAAACATAAATGGTGGAATAATGAACTAATATTTTGCACAAATTCGTTTTATATGACTGGAACTTATAGTGTTAAATTGCATGAAGATCGGTGCATAGTTTACCCTGGCCCCGATACAAATCCTGCACCCGGAAAAGAATTTAGTACGCCTAAAACCGTAATAAATATTGCCATCATAATAAATTTTTGTATGTTACAGTTTAATAAGACTATAATTCACACTGGTAACTTTCGTGAAGATCAGTCAATAAATAACCATACTCCATATAAAGACGCCCCTCGGAAAACAGTTCATTACGCCTAAAACCGAATAAATAATGCTTTCATAGGCCCTATATAAACCAAACTCTCGGAAAAAAACTTAGTACGCCTAAAACCGTAAATAATAAGCAATGGTAATAAAAATTGGTTAGTCACAATTTCATAGAACTAGAAATCACACTGTCGAAATTCGTAAAAATAAGTCCATACAGGCGCGGATTCAGGGGTGGTGAAAAAAGGAAATTACCCCCCCCCCCCCCTAAATTATAACAATATGTTTTGCTTATTTCGATAATACACAAACTTCCAAATGTACAAAATTTTTGGAAATCCCATCAAGTTTTTTTTTTGTTTTTTTATAGAATCACTAATCAAATTTTCAATAAGTATCCAAGTATATGACCTAATAGTTATTTATTATATATTTACAATAAAACATCTAGTTTACTGTATTTAAATACATATTATTCTACATTCAATCCCAGCAAGTGCCATCTATATCCGAAAAATAAACGTTTGGGCTGAAAATGCGAGCGGATGAATTATTAATAAGCCTTATAGGGCATTTACATTACATCGGAATCTAGTTGATTTCATTTTAAATCTTCCTCCAAATCTAGTTTGTTTACATTATACTTGTTTGACATTAGCGAGATTTGGTTTTCAAAACAAAAACCGCCGACTGCAATTTTTTTGTGTAACACAACATACTTACATATAAAGAAATAGGCATTTAAAAATTTGCATTACATTTTCTTTATAATCAACTTAATTTATTTTATCAATATTATTTGTCATTTGCATTTTTTTTACTATTTTACGAAATTTTTTAACAATTCTAACAAGCAGCTGTTATTGTTTTTGTTTTGTTTTTTGTAAAAATGTCATTTTTTTCTTGTGCAGCGAAGTAGTTTTTAGTGCTATATGGGGAAAAACATTGCATCAATAAGTACTACTAGATTTCGAATAGATTTCGTCAAAATCTAGATACGTTGTAGATTTTGTTTTGTACGGGAAATCTAGCCAAAAACAACTAGATTTGGCTCGAAATCTCGAAATTACTAGATTTCGTTGTAGTGTAAATTGCCTATTAGTATATGCAATATTTTTATTTGTGTTATGATAATTAATTATTATATACATTTGAATATAACCGTTTTTCATATCATATATTCATCATAGTGGGCTTTGAACTTTAATTTTATAAGCATTGCCATTCTACCTTCCCATATATACATATGAATATATGTATTGGTCTAGCAAAAGTTCTTAATTAATTCATTTATTAATGATGTGCTAATAGTCCCAATTTATGATAAAAAACACTGAAATTTATTGTTGTGGGAAAGCTAGTTTCTATGCGCATTTCGCTGGTTGCTTAGGCCAGCTCGTCAGGAAACTTTTTCCAAATACTTTAGAAAAGCTAAAAATATTATACAAGTAAGACCATAAAGTGAATAAAAATTTTAAGCACTCAGCTCTTACTTGTAACAATATCAAAGCTTCAACAAAGACGCAACAATATATAGTGAATTTTTTCTTTCTTACATTCCCCTACAATTGGCTGGGTTTTTTCCAACACGAATTGTAGTTGTAAGAGGATAGAAAAAAAAAACAAAATTAAAAAAAAACAAGTTGCTTATTTTATAGGAGAGAGAAAAAACTTTCTAAGGTCTTTAGTTCAGAATATATTTTAAGCCTGTAAATCCATATTTGCTTCATTGCCGACTATTTATTGGCTTGCAACCCAACTAAAAATAATACATTTATGTTTTACGTAGCTTTTTGTGACTTATCACCTTTTCTATTATATATTTTATACTTTTAATGTTCATTTTAGTATGTCAATTTGCAAAAAATAAAATATACTATAAAATTATTTTATGTATTTCAATGTTGACTATTAACAATTTTTTTTTTAAAAATTTCAAATTTTAATGGGCCCTAGCGCTTTTTCTTTAGCATTTTTGGACTTAGAACTTTTACATATCGTTGCAAAACAAGAACTAGAAAAAAATATTTGTATTTTTTCCGCAAACGATGTATTTTTGTTTACTCTATTGAACTGCATCAAAAACTTAATTTTCTAAAATTGTGGCATTAGCGCATTTACGAGTGAAGGTACAAATGTATGTATGTTTGTGCAGCCAAAATTATTTTTGTCTTTCCATTGTTATAAGGTTTAAAATTCCTTTCTTAATAAAAATAATTTAAATAAAAAAATTAGCTGTAATCAAGTTAAACCAGAATAATTATATATGTATCTTTAGATTAAACCCCAAAGAGTTCGACACAAATTTATAACTTAATTTTAAAATTAGTGAAGCATATTCCTTCTTCCAAAATTTTGTTAACAATTGCATATGTTTTTTTTTGGTCGAAAAATTGGTCAAACAATTTAGTATGATGTAGTCAAATAAATTGTTTCAAATAAAAAAAAAACATTAAAAATAAATAAAATTATTTTTATAGCCAAAACGTTATTTTAAAAGATTAATTTATTTTAATTTATATTGAACTGATCTTATATTTTATTTTACCTTTTTGTTGAGTTTTTTTTTAAATATAATATAAACATATCGTTTTTAATAAACTTTTAAAAACAAATTTTTTACTTGTTTTGTATCATAAAATATGCCTCCCCCTATGGCTCAAGCTGGATCCGCCTCTGGCCCCATATAAACCCTACTCTAGGGAAAGAGTTTATTACGTCTTAAACCGTAATAAATATTGTTATCATTATAAAGGTAAGTATATCACAGTTTTATAGGACTGGAAATCATACTAATAAACTGAGTCATGATCGGTCCATAATTTACAATAGGCCCCATATAAAGCCCGCTCTAGGAAATTAACTAACGGTTTGAGGCGTAACCGTATCATGTATTGCGCTAAAATTTTTTCCAACTTAGTTTCATATGACCATTAAAAATTTAATGCAATTTTGTGATAGGCGGCCCATAATAAACCTTAGATCCCATATTAAGAAGCCTTCTGAAATTCACTCACTATTAACGCTAAAACTAATTAAATTGCTGTATAGAAATTTATTCTAATTTATTTTCTGTAATAGCAGAAATCAGTCTTCAGAATTTTGAGATGATTGAGCCATAATTTACCAATGGTCCAATATAAATTCCCCTCCTAAAAATTATTTTAGTTCGGCTAAAACGAATTTCGATATTTTGCTTAAGCTAGTTCTAATTTTTAAAAAAGAAAAGCCTAAAATTTTTTGATTGCCGGTCAATAATTTAATATATGTATGTCTAAACCGTAACCAATTTTAATGCTGACGTACGTTTTTATAAAGATTTATTCATAATATATAGATATCATATGGAGTCCACTCCTGAAATATTCGAGATGTCGGTGGAGGGTATCAGCGATTCGCCACAGCCGAATATATCAATCTAACTTGTTTTTAATCAAGTTACAACGTTACAAACTGATTCCTCGGTCAGACCAAACGTCTAAAGCTAAAAAGTTGAAATTTGAATTGGAGGTTGGTGTCTCGCCAAATCGATCCACTAAGACGGGATTATTGGAAATTCGAATATTTAGGGGGTAAAAAAGAGAAAAAGTTGTAAATTTGCTAATCTCATATATCCTAAACTAAAAGAGATAAAAAAATAAGCGTACACGTGTCTGGTACTTTTTTAAAATTCGGTCATCTTGGATAGTAAACAAATTAAGCCGTTTACACATTCGTAACTTATCTTAGTAACAAAAATTCGAAAGTTTTAGGGGTGAAAATCCCGCACGTATAATATGCAACTATGCAAGGGTAGCACATTTCTGGTGCCATTATGACACTAAATTTTTTATTCATTGAATTGATATAGAATTTATGAAAGGAAACAGGAAATGTTAGAAAGGGCAAACTATAAAAAATGTTAATAAAGTTTTTTATTTTTTTTTCTTTTGTTAGTGTTTTGTTTATTTTATTAAATGTTCTCAACTTTTTGTTTATGAGAAACATAAAAACAATATAAGGAAAAAGCGGTTAGTCGCTGTATTTCTCTATAAACTGCTGATTCAGCAACACTATTAATATTTCAAGCTTGAAATGTTAAGTACAATCTTTGCACTTGGTAAATATTTCTATTATATTTTATTTGCACTGCTCTCCAAAACTTGAGCAATGAATTAAAAATGTAGTGTCATAAGGGCTTTACTAACACGGCAAGAGTTAAGTTTTTATGACAGCCCTTTCTCTTTCCATTCTAGTCCATATTCTATCGTTAAAGACATCGTAGTGAACTTAGAATATAGTCGGAATAAAATATATATACAGGGTTGTGTCGGTAGAATGGAAATGGAGTGACTAAATAATATACAACAGTAAGACTACAATCATAGTCAAAGTAAATATTAGATTAAATTTATAGTAGAATTAGAATTGTATCAGTGTAAATCAAGGACCGGAAAACTTTTTTTTTTTATGTTTTTTAAAAAATATTTATCATTGGTGTTCGAAAAATATTTTAAATTGTACAATAACCAAAAATAGATAAAAATATTTTGTTTGATATTGTTTCTTTTAGTTTAAAATAATTAAGTTCTCAAAAAAAAAAGGTTTTTAAGAAAAATATTTTTTTTTGTAGTTTTGTACAAAAATTACGAACCGAAAATTAAATTTTTGTTTTTAAAAATTTAAAAGTCATGCGTACAAAAAAATTTTTTTTTCATCAGCTTAAAAAAATAAAAGCAAACGCAAAAAAAAGATATTTATTTTTTTAGTACAATATTATTTTGTACATGAAAAGAAAAAAATGAACCGAAAACTTAATATTTAATTTTTTTTATTGACAAAATTTAAACTCATACGTACAAAATTATAGTAAAAAATATAAAGCTAATTAATAATAAGTAGTTATTATATGATAGAGATTATCCTAGAACTAAATAGTAATCTTATGAATTAGCTTGATGTTGAGTTTGAGCAACAATAAATTTTTATACATGCTCAGAACTTAAATTCCTTCTATTTTTGGTCATAATAATTGGCAAAGCACTGAAGGCTTTCTCCACAGATACCTGTGTTGCTGGTAATGCAACAGCAGCTAGTTTTGATAATTAAAAATCTCTTAAGATTTTTTGTAATTGCAATTTTAAACACATTTTTATATTATAATTTTAATTAAAATTTACAATTTTAACTTCAAATTGAGTTATTATTGTTAGTTTTTAAAAACAAAACAAAAATATTTTTCTCAAAAACGTTTTTAAGAACTTTATTATTTTGAACTTTGAAGAACAAATAAAACAATATAATATTTTTTTTTTTTTTTTTTTTTTTTGGTACAATTGAAAACATGTTTTGAACACCAATGATAAATATTTAAAAAAAAAAAAAAAAAAAAAATAATAAAAAAAAAACGTTTTTGTGTATTTTTAAAATTTTTGTTTCTTTTCATGTACAAAAAACATATTTTACTTTAAAAATAAATATCTTTTTTTGTGTTTGCTATTTTTTTTTTAACTGACAGAAAAAAAATTTATTTTGTACGCATGGGTTTTGAATTTTTCAAATGAAAAACTTAAATTTTAAGTTTTCGGTTCTTAATTTCTGATGCCTGGTGTAAATACATGAATTTAATCAAAGTACTGTTGCTAGATTCGAAACATTATTGGAATCAGAATTGAGTTACATATAATCTGGAGTCGGTTGATTCAGGAGAGAGTGTTGCAATAGAAGAGTGAAGTAAGGATTAAATTATATTATAATCAGATGAGAATTAAAGAAAAGTAAAAATAAAATCTTAGTAGCATTTGAATAGTGTTAAATGGAAACTTGTAAATAAAATATTTTCTTATAAAAAAAGGCTACAGTCGGTAGATTCGATATAGAAACTGCCCTCAATCGAATTTGAGGCAGTGCGAAGTCATATTTATTATTAGTTTTACGAGTCAGACTAGAATCATGGAAGAGTCAGAGTGGAATTATAGAAGAATAATATTGTAGCAAGGGGAATCCTGGCACGAGGGTTAACACAGATTGGTCAAAGATGACTTGTGGTGTTGGCTCTGGAGTTTTCTCGGAGGAACTGCACGCGAATCTCTCTTTCCGCGTGCCAGATGGGGCCAGCGTATTTCAGGCTGAAATATTGGCGATAAGAGAGGCATGTAGAATACTGTACAGCAGGAATATCAGCGGCAAAATTGGCATTTTCGTTGATAGCCAGGCGGCTCTGCTGTCACTAAGGTCACATAAAACAACGTCCATTCTCGTCAACCAGTGTAAGGAGGAACTATCCAGACTTAGCAGCCTATCTGGCATTACCTTAACTTGGGTCCCTGCGCATAGGGACCATTACGGTAATGAACAACCGGATGGGCTGGCTAAGACTGGAGCTGCTCTCGATATTTCACAAGGTGTGCCAGTCGCAACACCCCTGGGAACTATCAGGAGCGAAAGCTTCAGACACTATCTGGATATGGCTGACGATAAGTGGAGGAAACTGGATGGCTGCAAGGCTACCAAGGCAACGTTGCCCACATATGACATAGGTCCCTCTGAGCGCCTTCTTAACTTCAGTCGGAAAGACGTGTCTTATTTATACATGTACTTACTGGTCAATGTTCAATCGGTAAACATGTTATGAGACTCGGCCTCCCTTTTAATTAATGCTGCTGCAGATACGGGAAACCGGAAACTGAGGAGACAGTATTTCATCTTCTTTGTGATTGCCCAGCGTTTAATTCAACGACATGGATTATTTGGGAATAACCTTAAACAAGGACCCTCGCGGGTGAAACTCAGCAACTTGCTGAAATATCTCAAAGCAACAGGCTGGCTCTAGCAACCTCAGTATTGCCCCTGGGTCAAACTTGATTGGGGTTCCAATTCTTGACGTGTGGTGTGGTGTCAAAACAGAGTTACTGTCGACTCTACTTGCAGCACGCCCAGTTCTGTGCGTGCTGCTACGTTAACCAACCAACCAACCAACCAATATTGTAGCAAGAGTTAAAGTCGGCATAAAGGCATAATGAAGTGCAATGCAGAATTAGTTCGAAGTCGAGGTAGAGTAATAGAAAAATCTGACCTTAGTCAGAATATAACTAGAGCAGATTCAGGGTAAGCTAAGAGTAAAATCAGAGTCAAAGTAGAAAAAAGGTATTAGATTATACTCGAAGTCGAGAAAAAATATAAAAAAGATTGTCTGTGTGGTATCAGAATTGGGACAAAGTTTGTAAAGCTAACAGTGTCCGGATAGTACCAAGGCAGGGAGAGCTTCTGCCTATTCTAAATAGGAATTATATACAGTCGGAGTATATACAAGGCTAGATTTAAGGCCTATTCATCCATTTCGAAGGACGCACACAGGGACAGATAACCGAATTACGACTACAAAAATGGTTTTTTTTTTTTTTTTGTTAAATGTAACCAATATTGCACTTAATATGTTCTATATACCAGTACGCAATTAACCTATAAATATTAATTTTGTAACGCATCACATACGTCTGTACGTGCGTGAAAAGTATTGTTGTCTGTTACACGCACTTATACCTAGCAATATGCCAAAATCGACTTTTTGCGAAAAAGAACTTTTTTATTGTTGAAAATGGTTCTTTAGGGTATCAGAAGCAACTTTTGTTCCGCGACTTTTTTATAATTCCGTTATTTACAAAATTACCGTTATTTTTAGGTTCTTGAAGAAAATCAAAATTTTGACCGTTAAATTTCCAGAATTCGACCAAATGTTCTTTGGCAACTTTGTACAAAATCATTTGGCGAGTACTTTTGCGGAACATATGAACTCAAAATATTTGCAAATACAGGGTGTTTTGATGCATTAAAAAAAATGAATTTTACGCCATCTAGCGGCAATAATTTGTACTAACAATATTATATAAAACTTGAAAATCGGATGAAAAATAACCGAATGAGAAAGAAAAGATATATAAGATAATGAAATAGTATCAAATTTATATTAAAATATGTACATATGTAACTTTTATTAAATTGATCATTAAAGTTTACATTTTTAGTTTTGCGAAAAAAATTTTAGTTATTTTACTAGAATTGTATTTAACAGAAATCTTTATTATTTATACTTTTAAAAACATCAAGTTATTTTTTTATTTAAATTTTTAGAGATCTACATAAGAGTGCAAATTCTTTAGCTTTTGTTTGGGACTCTAAATCCAAATTTGTTGTTTTCCAAACTTTTTCACCGTGATATTTATAATTTAAACCTCTCAACATGTTTATTTGCTTTTTAAGAATTGTTATCCGATTACTCTGTACATCGACATAAGATAGTTCATTTAATAAATTAAATACTTCCATGGGCTCGTTCACATCAAGCAAATTTAGAAATAGGACGTTACGTCGTTTTTTTACTTGTTGTTTGCTCTCCATCTCTTCCAATCTTTTTATACGTTCCTCAGCATTCCATTTTTTATTTTCCTGAAAAACCTTTTTCAATTTTAACACCATTTTATCAATATCAATATTATCAATTTTATTGAATTATTGAAAGTGAAGTAAACGACTGTTGACGTTTATTTTTTCGTCTGTTTTTTATTTAGAAAATCATTTGAGAACAGATAATAAGAGATTGATAACACAGCCCCACAAAAAATAAAAAAAATTATGACCCAGAAACTAATCCTTATGTATTTTGACCTTCTGAATTCGATTCCGTCATTAGATATGAATTCAATTGTTGGGTTTTTCTGTAATTTACAAGGACAGTCCACAAAGTGAACCTACCCGGTTTCTTTGTAAATTTGACTTATTATTAGTTAAAATTTTTTAAAATTTTATTTTTTAATGTAAGATTAAGTCTGGCTTATTACGAAGAAAATAAGAGGTGTTTAAATAAAATCTGTCAAAAATTTTAAAAGTAACATGCATTTAAACAAACACTTTTTAACATGGTGAAATTTACAAATTAGCTAAGTTCACTCTGCGGACTTTCCTTGTAAATTACATGAAAACCCAACGATAGAATTCAATTCTTATGGCGGCATCGCATTCAGGAGGTCATAATACATAAGGATTGGTGGGTCTGGTTTCCGGGTCAGAACCTTTTTATATTTTTGTGAGGCTGTGTAATTAATAAGCACGCAAAGGTGACGGCTAAAATATCTACTGCCGCTTTATCACAATAGTAAATGAAATATAAGTATATTTACTTATCACATGGAAAGGAATTTTGTTTCCCAAAGTGAAAACAGTGTCTATGTTCTTAATAACTAATGTATAACTAATTTCAGTAGCATAAATTTACGTTTTTTTTTAAAAATTCACCCTGTTTTTTTTATCAATTAATAAAATTTGTCGAAAATAGGCTGTACTGTTTGTAATTCGGCTGAATATTATGCCTTGGGAGGCAACATAGTTGTTGATGCCTAAAATATCTAAAATTCTGCGGTGGTGCTTGAAGATAACACTCCTACTTCAAAAGTTATAAGTGAATGAAGGTCAAAAAACCCCATTTTTTCGCCTTTTTTTTTACATTTTCCTAATTTTCTTGTAAACGATAAATGCGATCGTCACGCACCACCACAGAATTTTAGATTTTGATGTCATTAACAACTGTGTTGCATGGCAAGCCATAATATTCAGTCCAATTTGTGCCGCGCTAAATGTTAGAAGTAGAATTTTCTTACTTCCAAGTCTTGTTGTTGCCACTTTGTTTTTTTCAGTGTATTATTCCAACAAAAACCAAAAATGGAAGATTACTACCCAAACTAACTATTCAACACATAAAAACATTGATTTTGTAGCTATTAACATAAATAATGCGTTTAATTCATAAAAAGTCAAAAAATCCAAGTTTTAAGGGCCACCCTAAATATCCGTTTTAGGACAAGTGAGGGGCACTCTAATAAGCAAGTAGGGTACTTGATTCTACCCCCGAAGTATTAAAAATCATTCGGCATTCATAGCTTGAAAATGAAAAAGTTAATTTTTTTGGCATATTGCTACTTATACCTGTCAGCAACATCTATATCGTTTATGGTTGCTACACTCGACAATTTTTTGGAAATTTACAGTTTAAAGTTTTTTAAAAATATTTTTAAGCATTAGATATTGAATTTAATTTGCAGTTATTATTAAAAAACTGTTATTATGAAATATATCGAAAAATTTACTTTAACTAGAGCTTCAAAAAAAGTTGCAAACAGTTCCACGACTTTTCCTTATAAGTTAAAAAAAACAACTACTATTTAGTGTAAAAAAGTTAAGTAGAGGTCCCCCCATTTCCCCTTTCAATAAATAGAGCCTATTTTTCTTAGGTAGTTCACCTAATTCTGAAAATCCCACATGCAAATTACATTTTTTTTTAATTCGCTACATTTTACATTCTGTGCAGTCTCCTCACTAAATACTTGTGTGCACCACTGATGTTTACTTAAACTGCTACGAAAAAATATAATAAGGGGAATTCCGTAACTAAATTGTAACTAACAGAACCTCAATAGCAAAATTTTTCATTCAGTGCCGTCTTCTTACAAGATATTTTTGTAAACGAAAATATATTAGAAAGGGTAATTCCGTAACTACATTGGGTGTATTGAGATCTGTGCTCTAAATGAAGAGAAGGATTTATTTGATGTACTGAAAAGCAAAAATTTTACAATACATATTTCATCATCAAAGTGAAATGAACAACTATTACAGTATAGTTTGGTTAAGTAGTATCATCACCAGTGGATCAAATTTAAATAAAAACTTTTAAAAAATATAATTATTAATTCCGCTTTTTATAAGTATTTTCGTTTTAAGTTTTTAAATAGGCCTAATTTTTGAAATTTGAATTTTTAAATACTGACATCAAAAATCCCGTGTAATAAGTTTTAATTCGATAGATTTTTTAAAAATTGTACGCCATATTGGATCCGCCATTTTAAATTTTTTAAAACTAACATCAGATTCGTAATCAGCGACCCCAAGAAATCTCGTGTAATAAGTTTTAAGCGAATTAGATCAATTTTTTAAAAATCGTCTGCCATATTGGATCCGCCATTTTAAATTTTTAAAAACTAATATCAGATTCGTAATCAGCGTTTCTAAAAACTTTGAGGTACCTATTTTTATTCAAATATATTGAATCCATATGAAGTAAATAATTTTGTCGCACTAAATTTTTAATTTGTCCCTGTGTGCGACGACTTTGTTCGCTTAACTTACATGTAAAACAGAATTAATGTTATAGTACAATTTTAAGGAAATCCGAGAAAACTCGGTTTTCAAATACATTTGCGAATTGACTGATTATAATGTTTAATTTAATAAAATTCCAAAAAGTAATAGCCTAGCTAGTATAAAGCTACGACTTAAGACATTAAATATTTGACATCCACACGTAACCACTAGATTTATTAAAAAATTGTTTGATTTGTAAAACGTTTGCTGGATCAAACACCTTTTAACAGTTTCCTAATTACATTATACAATTATCTGGTTACACTGATAGAAAATACGTCATTACGCTGACGTATTTTGACATCAGTACTATGACAAGTGTCTTCGTTTTTGACCCCATGACACTTTACATCACTGTGATTTCAGCCTTAACATCACTTTGCATCAGGGTCAGAAATTTAAATTATGTCATCAATGGGATAACACATTGGCATCACAGAAATGACAAATAGGAGTCAGCTTTATATAGCATGTCATCAGTGGGATGACAAACTGTCATTAAATTGAGTCATTATAATTAACCTTAAGTCAAATTGAGAGAATATCATTATTTATTTACCCGTGGCACATGTTTGTTTCACTTTTGTTGTATTCCGCCCTTTGTTAGTAGAAGAACTTTTAGTTATAAGACACCAGCAACATGTCCGATATGGTTTTCGTAATAGTTCTACTTTAAAAATTTTATGTATTTAAATAAATAATTTAAAAATAATTTAATGTTAATAATATATTATGACATGATATTATTTGACATCGCACTGATGACAGTTTGTCATCGCACTGATGACATGATATATGATGTCATCACACTAATGACAGTTTGTCTGTACGGATGTCAAAATACATATAACGGCTTTTCTATCAGTGTTCACAAAATGTGGCATCGAATTGATGTCACTGTAGTCAAAGCATAGATGACACATAAAATATGACAAAATTTTATGGATTGATGTCACTTTTTGCCTTATTGATGTCATTTGTAATAACATTGATGTCACAATTCTGATGTTAGGGCATCATCAATATGTAGACGCAATTTTCTTTGAGTATAAAAATAAAGATAAGGAAGTCAATTTAAATTGTTAAAAATAAAGCTAAATTTTTTTCGACTCGTACCTTAACAATGGGTAAGGAAAGCTTTAATTGAGCACATGCCGTGTTTGCCTTATCTCAAGTTTGCCTTAACCACTAAACGACAAACAACAGCTCTGTGTGCGACATAAGGTAGTGTTGCCAATTTAGCCATTTAGTGGCTAGAATTAGACATTTTCATTTCGTTTTGCCATTAAAAAAACAACAAGATATTATCCATTTTTATTTATCCAAATTCCTAAAACAAATTGTAGACCAAAAATTTAATAAGTGACCCATAAGTAATGTTGTAACGTTGAACTTTTCTTAATGCAAATTTCTTTACATCTCTACCATCAATTTGCGAAGATGTTGAAAGTAATTCATAAGAAATGTACAGAGCTGAAAATCCACATATTTCTACATCTTCACAAGATGATCCTGTCTCATTTTGTTTCCTTTCACATCTTTCGATATTTTTAGTGTAGCAAATAAAACAACTTAATTATATAAAAAAAAGAAGTAAATATTGGTATTTCAGTAATTTGGTCATAACTAGGGCATTTTCCAATCGATTTGATAGGTTTATACACCTACGACTTTAGGAAGAAATTTACCATTTACTTTGGTAATAAAACTTGGACTCGGAAAGATCTACGGTTCCCGAAAATAGGTATTTTTACTAAAAAAAATTATATTTTGGTAATAACTTTTTTGTATCTGAACCGATTTTTCCGAGTTTTTCGATCTTTTGATGTATAAAACGTATCCATAGGTCATGTAACAGCTCTAAAAATTTAGTTTTTATAAAAATGTTGATGCTTTTTAACCATTTTTAAACGATTCGGCAGATTTATATACCCACGTCTTTAGGAAGAAAAAAACCATTTACTTAGATTATAAAACTTGGACTCGGGAAGATCTATTGTTGCCGAAAATGGGTATGTTTAAAAAAAAAAAATTTTATTTTGGGCATTACTTTTCCATTTTTGGGAGAAAAGTTTCAGGGTTTTCAGGAAATATATGCTGCTAAAAATTTCTGATATTTTGGTATATAAAACGTGTTCATATGTCATACTAGAGCCCTAAAATTTAAAATTTTGAGTATTTTCAATAATGTCTTTGTACGGGAGGTACCACGCCCACTTTTCCAATCGCGCCCATATTTTGTGGGATACTGTGTATTGATAACCGATATGTTTGTACCTAATTTGGGAACTTTAGCTCGTTTCGTTCTCCAGATATACAGAAATGTATAACGTCTTTGTATGGGAAGTGCCACACCCACTTCTCCAATCCCGCCCATTTTCTTAGAGAGTTTGTGTATTAGCAAGCAACATGTTTGTACTAAATTTGAAAGCCGTAGCTCTTGCCGCTCTCGAGATATGCAGAACAAAAGAATTTAAAAAACAACAACAACATGGGATTTTTGGAAAAAATTAGAGGTAGTCGTGGTTTTTTGCTCATATCTCAGCAATTTATGGACCGATCTTCCTGAATTTCAATAGCAAACAATTCCGGACTATATGTGACATAAATGTATAAAAACCTAGCCTCCATCATATCTGGGGTCTTCGGAAAACCCATTTCAACGGACGGACAGACGTACAGACGGATGGACGGACAGACGGACAACCTTCTCATAAGAAGCCAGAATATATATACTTTATATGGTCTTAGATCAATATTGTAGAAATTACATACGGAATGACAAAGTTATATATACCCTTTTACCTTCGGTGAAGGGTATAAAAATAAATGGCTTTTTTATAATTTTATATACTATTGCCGTATTCACAAAACTCCTTGTTACGTTGTATCGATTGTATGTTGTATTTTAATAATCAATATAACGAAAAAGGGGTTTTGTGAATACGTCTTATGTATTATTTTCTGTTTTTTTTTTATGTATAATTCCTTTATTCAAAGATAATTTAACAGATTTATAATATGATGCCCCAGCGCCTTAAAGGCTTTGTAGGGGCTGAAGGCGTCTTGTTTGATACTTTAAGAAATAACATAAATTTAAAAAAAGTGAAATAAACAAACAAAAAAATATAAAATACAGATAGAAAAAAAAAATAATAATAATGATATTTATGTATTTACTAGCTTAACCCGGTGCGCTTCGCTACACTGGCATCCTATGGGAGGTATTTCCCCCCTGCGCCTACCCGCTTTATTTTTATTTTCAAAAGTGTAGTATACCTTAAGAGTGTCTTTTAGAAAGTTTGAACATTCTCACTATTACAGTTCTTAAGATATGCGATGTTAAACATTGGCGTCCTATGGGGTATTCCTATACCCCCGCTGCTATTTTATTTCAATTCCGGGGCTACGAAGATTCTACTACAAAAAGTTAAGCAAAATGCGTGCAGCGGCTCTTAAGATATGCGAAAATTAATATTGGCATCCTATGGGGGGTACCAATTCCCCTGCCCCTATCGAAAAAATAAGTAGCCTATTTTATTTTTAAGGCTCACGTGATATTACTGTAAAAATTTCAGGAAAATCCGTTCAGTATAATATTGGCATCCTATGGGGGGTACCAATTCCCCTGCCCCTATCGAAAAAGTAAGTAGCCTATTTTATTTTTAGGGCTCACGTGATGTAACTGTAAAAATTTCAGGAAAATCGGTTCAGTATAATATTGGCATCCTATGGGGGGTACCAATTCCCCTGCCCCTATCGAAAAAATAAGTAGCCTATTTTATTTTTAGGGCTCACGTGATGTTACTGTAAAAATTTCAGGAAAATCGGTTCAGTATAATATTGGCATCCTATGGGGGGTACCAATTCCCCTGCCCATATCGAAAAAATAAGTAGCCTATTTTATTTTTAGGGCTCACGTGATGTTACTGTAAAAATTTCAGGAAAATCGGTTCAGTAGTTTCGGAGTCTATAAAGCGACAAACATACAAACATACAAACATACAAACATACAAACACACATAATTTCATTTTTATATATATAGATGATGTACATATATATATACAAGAGAAATTCAAATATTTACATATGCATAAAGAATTAAAAAAAACAATTAAAAAATTATTTAAGTAGAATTCAAAATTTACATTAAAAGTGTTTCTATGTTTTATAGTAGGTGTTCTTTAATATGATTTTTAAATGTTGAAATTGCATTTATATTTCTTAAACTTGCAGGCAATTGATTATATTCAATAGGGTACAGATTTTTTAATCTGTTATGAAACCAGGTTTCCTGAACAGCAATAATATCCGGAAGTTTTGAAAGCTGACTAATTTTGTATTTAAATGAATTAAATTTACCAATAGAAGAAACACTTCTAATATTTACAGACACTATATTCAATTTCATCGAACAATGCTTATTAATATATGAATTGAATAAATTTTTAAAATATTTGCATTCCATTATGAAAAACTAGGGAAGAAGAAAATAATAAATAAAATAAAAGTAAATAAGTATATAATAAAAGTATGTACAAAAAGATAACATAAATATTATATATATGTATATCCCTTTGACACGGGAATTAATTTTGGCCATTCCAAAATTTTAAAAATAGTTTTCATAGCATTAAAATGTTTCAAAAAACATGTGTAAAAAATTGTGGGTACAAATTTTAATTCTAAAGTGGGGTTTGAAGATGTACATTTTAATGTACAATCCGCTTCAATGCATGACCTTTTTTACTTTATTTTACTTTTTTTAATTGGTTTTAATTTTTTGTAGTATACATACATTTTTATATAAAAGGAACACATTTCAAAATTCATTAAAAAAAAGAGAACAAATTAATTTTAAGCAAGGTGAAATATACATAAAAATAGAATACATACACATACATATGTTGGTATATGTATGTTAATGCGAACATAAATATTTGAAAAAACATTATTATTTGATATGCATTTGTAGGAAGCAATTTCGTTCTTTAGTAAAACATAAATGAATTTTAAACTTTTGGCAAAAGAAATGAGTTCTTCCAGCGACTCTTTGGCTGGTTTTGCAATTATTTTTGCATCTTGTTTCTTCTTTTTCTCCGTCATGGCATGGCATGTGATCAATGCCATCCAATTGTACGTCTCGAATTGGTCTTACCTCAATTTTTCTTTTAGATGAAACAGGTGATGACGTTGAAGGGACGGAATTTGTATTTGAGGGGCGCCCCCGCTTTTGTGCTGACTGCTGACCTTTGTATATAAGAGTATTCCCAATTTCTAATCGGAAATGCATAAGATTCAAAATCTCTCGTTATGACCTTCCCTGTTTTACTGCATAACTTGCAACTAAGGCGAAATCAAGGAAATGTGTTATTATCCGAAGAGTCCATTTCCTAGATTTTAAGAAAACCCTATAGTAGGAGATATATTGATCGAGGAGATCAACTCCACCCATTCCTGAATTATATAGCTTTTCAATGGTAGGGCGATTGAATTCTTCAAAATCCTCATCCTCTTCTGATCCCATGAAATTTGATGCCAAATGTATCGGTTTATTGTCATACCATTTCACCAAAAATATATTTCCATCTCCTACTTACCACCAGATCCGAACTTCCTCGCCCTTTTTTCTTTAATTCTTTGTCATATATCAGAGGAGGTGCGGCAAACCGATTAACTCTTACAGTTCCTACTGTATTTATATATTTTTGACGAAGTATTTCCAAGAGCTGGTACATTGTAAAAAAATTATCACAATATAATGTGTGACTTTTATTTGAAATTCTTTCAGATAATTTCAGAACAACTGAAGTTCCAAACCCAAATTGGGATAAATTGTTGGCACTTATATTAGTAGAACTTCCTTGGTAAAGAAAGAAGTCGTATGGCATTCCAGATTTACCAGCTAATACGTATACTTTTACACCCCAAGGATTAGGTTTTCCTTTTATATACTGTTTCGTTGAAAATTTTCCGAAATAAGGAATGATTTGCTCGTCTACGGATAGTACTTCTTCTACTTCTAACTCTAAACATCTCGTTCTGACGGTTTCAATAACAAGTCTCACTTTCCAAAATTTGTCAATAGTATCTCTAATTTTATCCAAATTATCAACAGTATGTAAATTATTGCACAACTGGCAAAACCTGTCACAAGTTAATGTGTTTCGGAAGCTTTCAATGCCAAGCAATGAATCCCAGTAAAGTCTGAGCCTAGAGAACTTCATACTACCAAGCAAAATGTGCAATCCAAACAATTTTTTTATTTCGTTGCAATCAGTATTTTTGAAGTTTCTTACATTATTTTGAGTTGCATATAAATTTGTGTAGAATAACAATATCCTCGTTTTGATTTTCAATTTTATTATCATTTTCACATGTCTTCTTCGATGTCCGATTCATTCAATATATTAAAAATTTCTTTAATTCTTTAATTCGACATAATTTCTCTTTAAAAAAATCAAAACTTTTGGCTTATTAGTATATTTAAATGTAATGTACATTTAAATGGACATTGAAGATTTCACTAAATGTACATTTTAATGTACATTCTTTTTTTTAGCTATCATTAATGCCTCAAACACCGTATTTATGTAAACCGTATGTTTACATTAGAAAACTATCGAAAAAATAAGCAAAAAAAAAACTTACCTTTATTATGAAAAACACTAAATTAAATATATATTTTTATATTTAAACTTTAACACATTATAAGCTGCAAAACATGCAAAACTGATCTCACGTTGTTTTGCAATTTTACAGCCTTTTAAGAATTTAAATAACAACAAAGCAACGAACCGATAACTGTAAATTAATTGCATGTATGCTAAAATTTAAATCAGTGACGGGTTGATCAAATCGACCTACATTTTAACTTAGCAACCTTCATCTTCCTCATCCTCGCCATAATTTTCATCACTAGTGTTTATAAGAGCAATATTACCTCGGCTTTTTTTGTCGCGAACGCTAGAAACGGCAATTAAAAATTTGTCTACTTCATTCAATGAATTTATTCTAACTTGCTTAGATTTTTCACTCTTTCTAGCAAATATATTGCCACCTCTACAATACACAAACTTGTAACCAACTGTTTTTAGGGTTTTAGCGTGACTATAAAGTGCTAACGTTTCATTACTAAGAAAGTCATTAATAAACACAGATTTCATCTCATCAATTATTTTCAATTTAGCTTTATTATCCATAAAAGCAGTTTTTCTTTTCTTATTGGCAAATTTTATAACAAGCAAGTTCTTTTTATTTTTATTACTTTTTGTTTTATACTTATTGTTGTTAAGAAAATAGCAAGTTTCGATTTCATTTTCACAAATTTTAGCTCCAGTTTGCTTTACGAAATCCAACACCACATCCAGTGTTTTAATTGTTTAATTTTTTAATTCTATTCCGTTTAGAATACAATTTTTTAGCATTCTAATATCATTTAGAAATTTAACTGATGATTTTAGGTCATTAATCTCATTGCGGAGCAATTTGTTTTCTATTTGTAATGAATATATTTGTTTCTTATTTTGCGCAACTCCTTTTAGAATTGTTTCATACTGTGAAGACCTTAATTGGACTGTCTCCCTAATTTCACTCAGTTGATTCAATTGAGTCTTTATTTGTATAAGGTCACTGGGTACAAAGTTATTATCAGGTGGTAAACAAAAATGACATTTCTATTCATCATTTAACAAATTATCGATTTGCTTTTTGTCCATCTTTGTGCATACAGAATGTAAAGTTTAATTGCAAGCATCACACTGGAATTCATCTTCACTTTCCAATATTTCTGATTTGCATTGCAAACATAATATTTCATCAAAAATTATTTTTGGGAATGAAATATTTTATTACTTAATTCATTTATTAATGATGTGCTAATAATCCCAATTTTTTTAAATGAAAACACTGAAATCTATTGTTGTGGGAAAGCTAGTTCCTATGCGCATTTCGCTGGTTGCTTAGGCCAGCTCGTCAGGAAACTTTTTCCAAATACTTTAGAAAAGCTAAAAATATTACACAAGTAAGACCATAAAGTGAATAAGAATTTTAAAACACTCTGGTCTTAAATGTAACAATATCAAAGCTTCAACAAAGTCACAACAATAAACCGTCAATTTTTTCTTTCTTACATTCCCCTACAATTGGCTGGGTTTTTTCCAACACAAATTGTAGTTGTAAGAGGATAGAAAGAAAAAAACAAAATTAAAAAAACAAGATGCTTAAATAAAGCAGCTTGCCATTTCAGTTTTTTATTTCATATTTAATATTTAGGCTTTTGCGAGTTTTTCCCGCCATTATTTTAGTATTTCCACAGAGAGATTAAAACTTTTACTTTAGTGTAAAGCAGATTTTTTAAATGTTTATAATAATTTAATAGCAAAATTTATTTAATATATATTTATTGTAATGTTCCGCAAAAATTTGGACGTTTAATCAATACCGTGCTGCCACACTTTTGTTTGTTAAATTTTATTTCTGTATTATTTTTATTTGTTTTGTTGTTATTGTTACAATTCAAATGATGATAGATGTGAGATGTTGCAACACAGAAAAAAATACATATATAAATTTGTGATATTAATTAAAAAATAAATTCAATTTTTACCAGTAATCAACCTAATAGTGTCAAATATACGTTTAATTGCAGTGATTAAACGTTTAACTCACTTGATAATATTTTTAATTAGCACTTTTTTCATTTTTGATTAATGCTTTAATTGGTGAAAAACTTTGGAGAATTTTTTCTGTGAAGTGTGAATGCATGTTTCACATTTTCCACATCTACCATGCACTCCTTCGCAATGTATGTAAGTATGAAAAGGCGTGTACAACTTCAGTGTAATAAATACATTTTGTAAGGTTTTTTTATTTCATTAATATTGTTTCGTTTTTTGTTATACAATCATTTATATCTGTTTTTTTAGCCAGTTTGAAGCCATTTTTTATTACAAATTTAGCAAAGAATTGGCAACACTGCTAATAGGTAGAAAGTTTGAGAAAGTTTGAGTGTTCTCGAGAGAACAATTTCGAATTCTGTTGAATTCCAGCACAGAAAAAAGTGTTTTAGCAATTAAAAAATGGTTTAAAAAGTATTAAAATTTGATTAATGTGATAATTGAATCAATTATTTTTCTAGTTGAAAGAAAATTAAAAATTTAATTTTGATTTAATTAACATTTTAGTTGTTTTGAAATAAATTTTCAATTAAAATTTTAATTTAATTTAAAAAAATATTAATTGACTTTTTGCGTTTAAAATAAAATAATTTAAACGTGTAGAATTGTTGTTGGGAATTGTCAATATTTATTAAAATACATTAACACATTGTTTGAAATGGCAAAGTTTTTTGATCACTTTTTTAATTAAAATTAAAAATATCATTAATTGAAAATATTTTTTCAAAATTTTAAAATTTTTAGTAATCAATATAATCATTTTGGTAATAGGTGCAAAATCAACAACATGTTTGCTTGATATTATGAATTTGGAATAAATTTGATGATTGGAGAAATTGAATAATTTTTTCTGTGAGGCATTGCACCTGATTTCCCCAGAGGATGTAACACCATAAGGTGGAATATTCTTTAAATGTTGACTTAAATAACCATGGAGGCCGATTAGTATGATGTGTGGAAGTGGAATCGGAGAAAGCTTCAGATCTGAATTAAAGAGAAATTAAAGCAAAGTGTGACCAGTGAAGGAGCAGAGTTAGAATAACTTTCGAAAAAAGTAAAAGCAGATAATTTAGATGAACTTAACAAAACATAATATTATATTTACTTGCAACCCGGATTTCAATAGTCTACTATTTCATTTATTAGTTACCAACGAACTTTTGAAATAATATGTTAAACCCAGATAAAGCTACGACTTTTTACAACTACATTCTATGTTATGTCCTTTTTGTAAAAATATGTTATGTTCAGTTGAAATCTGAAAATTAAATTTAATATTATTGCCAGAAATTGTTATAACTACTACACGGAGAAAAAAAGGTGTAAGAAAAAAAAAATAATTGTAGCAATGGAATAATTTAAGTTTTTTAATCGATTTCGTCAAAAATTACTCATTATGGTTTAGCAATTTGTTTCTCTCAACAAATTTTTTTGTTATTCCCGTTGTGAAAGTTTTCCACAAAATATATTCTCTATGTGTATAACTGTAAAATGGATTATGACCGTTTTTGTGTTTATGTGGAAATGTCTATTGTATGCAAAATTTATATATTTTTTTCTTGTTTTAATCCTTGTTAACAGTTTCTCTTGAAAGCTCTAAACTTGGCAATATAAATTGTTTTCAACGATAAAACTTTTTTCTGGTTTAAGTTTGTTGAAAACGAATTTATATTTCAATGTGTGTGTGTGTGTGTTTGTATAAAAAGTGATATAATTGTTGTACTCTTCAGACATTTAATTCTGTTTTGTTAAGTGATGGTCGAAATATTTAATTGTTTTTATAAAATATAGTGATTCTTGGAGAACAACTGGTATGTTTGAAAAGCAGTTTCTATGATGGGAATTTAAATTTTGGAAGGAAAAATTTCTTTTATTTATTTAAAACATTGAAATATAAAAAACCTTTTTTAAGAATTTGTAATTTGAATTATCCAAAATTTTTAATTTCTTAATTAATTATTTGCATTTAAGAACCATTTATTCTCGCTGAGTTTCAAGAAACGAATGAGTTTAAATAATCGAGAATTTTTTTTAATGTAAAATTCAATTTGAAGAATACCTTCTCGGCTTTTGCGGTGTGGATATAAAAACCACATTTTGCGTAAGAAACGATCGTTCTTAAATTCGAATGCACCTGCTCTCTTTTTCCCCAAGGTTTCTGCAGCAATCGCTATACTTTATTTTCGCATATAAGTTTTTGGTTGGGGTACGCTCTGTAACTTAATAACAAGCAAACTTTTGATTTTTATGCCACCAAAGGAAAAAATCATTATCTAGCAGATCCTGCATTGAAAGACGATTCCTTACTGCTATTTGCCTTGAGGAAATCGAAAGACTAACTTGCTTTTGCACTCAATTTTATTGTTGTTTTAAATGTAGTTGTTTAAAAGAAATTATGTTTCGCCTTCGTGAAATATGCAGCAATAAAAAAGAGCGCCGCTTAATAAAATTTTTTTCTATCAGAGTCCTTGAAGTTCGGTCCATAGTTAACCATAGGTCCTATATAAAGTACACTCAAGGCTCTCGCTGCCGAGGACGTCCATAAACTTTATACGAGAACTTACTGCTGCTGTGTTTACGTGGAACAGCTCGATAGTAGCGAAACATCATCATCAATTGTATTTAGAGAAAAGATAAGTTTTCGCCCTTAATAAACTTAACACTAAAACCTTAAATTATATCATCTGACTCTCGCAATCTCAATTCATTCTTCGCAAACAATTTTAGTCTTTCTGTTTTTACTACGTTCAAAATAGTGGTGACTTTATTTAAATTGACTCTGGCAGGTTAAAAGGACGTGACTTGAGTTTAATGGATATTATTTTGTTATACATTTCCTTAACTGACACTGTTTAAGTCATAAAATCTGATGTTAAAACACATGGTGCAGTTGAAGGTCGCCAAGAAATATCATTCTTATTCAAAACAAAAAAATAAAAAAACAACGTAGGAAAAATCTTACACTTACTCTTAAGCCTTTCAAAAAAATACTCACAACAACAATACCAAAAATTGTTTCTACAAAATTTTTTAACCAACAGTCATGCGCAATTCTATTTTTTTTTTATTAACAAATCTTTTTTAACTGAAATTTATCTTTACGGATGTTATAGAATAAAATTAATATTTGTTATAATTTATAACTTAATTTGTATTTGTGTGAGAGTGTCTGTGTACATGTGGGTAGCTCTGTGTATGTTGATGCAGCATCAACTTATAACTTAATCTTTTTTCTGATGCCTTTATATCCTTTTAGCCGTTAAATATAAAAAGAAATATAAGAGAAAAAGTTGCAGTTATTAAAATTTTTATTGATAAAATGCAGGGAAATCTTTAACAAAAATACTTTTGCTACTTGTTTTGAAATTGCTGTGGAAAATCATTAATTTGAAATGATAGTTATAAAGTCAAAAACTATAATTGAATTTAAAAGTGAATTTACGAAAAAAGAAAACTGATAATGAGGTCAAAATGTTAAAGAAAGTTTTTAAAAAATTATAGTTTTAAATAGTTGCTAAATTTTGCTTTTATTTACTTAATGACTAAAAAACATTTTATTAAGAACTTGAAAATAAAGATGATTATACTTTTTACTAAGCATTTGTTCAAAAAACAAATAACCTATACTAGCTAGGATATATGTATAACAAATACAAGTTCAAAGTAACCGAAAATACTTAGCTACCCAGCTAGCATAGGCTGTTTGTAAGGCGATTATGTTTTATATACAAATCCTAAAAGAATCTTCTGATGATTATCTGACGAGTCACAAATCCAAAAACATCTACATTTTTTTTATTTATTGCTTTTTTAAGCTTTTTTGGACACTCTCGTCTTTTAATATTTGAATGATTTTTTTGCGATTCTTGTATGAGTCATATAACAATTACTGAGCTACCGAAATAAGAGCGTTTTTTAAACATGAAAATTCTATTATCAACTCAATTTCAATTAAACAAAAGGAGCTAAGGATCTGACAAATAAGATTTTCGAACCGGATGGAGTTGATTTCTAAGGATTTGATTCGTAAAAATTGTATGAAAAATCAGAAGTTTTGACACAGGGATGTTAAATGGGATTTTAAGTTTTATACCAGCTTCCGAAAGAAAAATGTACTTTTAGACCTTCACGGTAAAATTTGTTTCTTTTTTTTTAAACAACAAAAAAAGTACATAAAAATTCAATTGTACGCAGAAAAGGAAAAATGCAGACAGAACATTGAAAACAATGAAAAATTAAGAAATTTTATAAATCGATTTAAAAATTTTACAGAATTATGGGATGTCAAACGTGAAAGTTATAAAAATAAAACATAAAATTTAGATATTTTTAATTAGGCTTAAGTTCATTCAATTAAATTTTCATTAAATTATTTTTATTAAGACAGGAATTTTACAACATGAAATTAATTAAAATTTTTATTGATAAATTTTCATTCTTGACTGCGCTGAGATTTGTACCCAGGCTTTCACGGACAGGTTGCCCAGACTAGTTTCGATTGTAACTACACAATCTCTTCAGTGGGGTTTGCCGTCTTTACTCACTCGGCTATTGAAGCCGGATGACGTCAATAGTCAAACATCAATCTTTAAACCAAATGGTAATTCACCTTAGTAGATCGAAATTTGCTTTTGAATGAATGATTATCTATTTTAATTGATTTACATGTTCTTCCTAACTTCTGTTTTTTCGTACTTTTTGGTCAAGAATTCTTCTTGAAGTCCAAAGTACATTTTTGTTTTTTTGATGTTTTTTGTCTTTCTTTTTTCTTGTTGACCTTTTTCAGCACAAAAGAAAGAAATTGGATATGAAAAATTTCCTTCGCATATATTTGTTAAGTTAAATACATGGCCCAATTAGTAGGTCTGCTCATAACGCCTGCTGATTTTTTGTAGAGTTGTGTTTTTAATCATAATACATAGGCATACATGGGCAAAAGGTCAAAAATTGTTTACATTTTTTATTATATTTTTTTTTGATTTCAAGAAATCGTTCTTCTTATTGATAAAATAAAATATAATAATTGTGAAAAAAATTGTGAATAAAAATTTTAGCTCACCTAATAATACAAAAAGTGTAATAACATTAAAATGCGTTATTGTGCAGTGTGTAATAAACATTTTAAAAGTGGATGCGGTGTGTTATTTTCAGTGCCAAAAGACCCAGTGGAAAGTGAAAAATGGGGTGAAATTTTTGGTAGGAATTTGGCCCCATCACATGAAATTTGCGCAGACCATTTTTCGAAAGCAAGCATTGTACGCCAAAATTCCGGCTGAAAATTTTCATTAAACAAAATAAATACATGATAAAAACAAAACACATTTTTCTTAATAGGTGACAAGTTTTTGACATTTTTACCATTTGTATACACAAACAAAACGCGTGTTTTTTTTCTATTGTTGCATTGTTGTAGTTGTGCGTAGACCTACTAATTGGGCCATTGTTAAATAGTACTTATATATTTCAAAAAAAAAAAAAAAAATGATATTTTGCTTTAAGTGCCATTGTCTGTGGTAAAAAGGAAACAAAAGTAGTAAAACAGGTTTTGACTAATGTTGCTCCGTCTGTGAGGTACCATAAGTCCCCTTTTACAATGTGGCAGGTGAAAGGCAGACAGACAAAGTTTGTGGGCGAGAGAGGAAAAAATCAAAGTGTGTCACGCAAACAGCGTCGCCCCCTTACCAACAAACTTCGTTTGTCTGCCCTTCACTTGCCACATTGGAAAAGAGTACTAAGCGCTCTATACACCACAATTCTAGTCTCATATTTGAGCGCCCATTACATTATCGATTTGTTGTACAACATAAATGCAATGAAAAAGACTTAATAATTTGTTTGCTATACCAAAAATTCAAAAAGGAGGAACTATGACAAATTTTTAAATTGTACCAAATGAGTCACGGTTGTACCACGGTACTTAAGAAGGTCAAAATTTACCAAAAAAAGTACAATTGTACCAACTTTAACAGCCCTGTTTTGACATGGTAAAGGCGCTTGACGTTTTTATTTAGGTAGCTCATTTATACCGCTGAACATTTCACAAGTTGTAAGGTAATCCCAATACGAGTCGCATACGATTCTTGACATGCTGTGTGAATTACTCGTTAGATAATCTTTAATAATCTAAGATTACTATAAGAGTCGTTCGCTGAGTTGTAGAAGTATCTCACAGAGGAATCAGCATGTGTAACAGTTTCTCCCGTGCGAGGAATCTTCGACGATTAAAAAATAGGCTTTTCGACGATTAGCAACGATCGTCAGGAGTATCCCAGTAGACTCTTGCACGATTGAAAATGCTAGCAGGGTAGCAACGCTTACGGCTTTGCGCTTTGTTGTTGAACAGACCACAGTTTCTGGCAGAAATTGAACCTGTAACCATCACACTGTTAGAGTAGCTCACCACCAACTACTCCCCACCGGACCACTAAAAATGAAAATTTATAATCCTATTGAAACAAAATAAATTTTTTTGTCTTATTTCATTTCTTGTCGAATTTTCTCTAATTTTTTAATGACACAATCCTGATACTGTAGTTTTAAGTGAAGATATTTTTTTTTCTTTTTTTTTTGTAAGTTTATTTATTTACAATATAATTCAAGTAACAATTGTCTCGCGCCAAAGATGGCTTAGTGAGACGAGTTGACAAAATTAGTATATCTTATAATTATGTAGCAATAAGTTTTATAAATATTATAAATAATGTTTTACATTTTTACATCTTTTATAAAAAGGACAAAAAAAAATTATTCGAGAAGCATTTATATTCGCTCTAGAAGATATTCCTTTACATTTTTCTTAAAGATTGATAACCGATTACACGTTTTTAAACTTTCTGGTAAATTATTGTACATCAGGCTACCCGAATATTCTATTCTTTGCTTGGTTGTCTTCAGTCTCCAACGTGTCGTTTTTAGATTTCCAGCATTTCTTGTGTTAAAACGATTTTGATTAATAGTAAATTTTGTCTAGATTTATAAACGTAAAATAAAAGTTGTTTTTCGTATTAACCATGTATTGGTAAAATATTTTTACAAACAATCATTAAACAATGATATAGTACTGTGTGTAAAGGTAGGATTACATGATTGCCGTAATGCACCAATTATTGGTCTACTTTATGCACCAATCGTGTAATTTCACAATTTATTGGCACATACGGCAACCTTCGACAATACTATTCTTATTTGTCCCAATCAAATGCAGCCCTAGTTCGGCAATCATGTAACTGCTCGATAGACAATAATGCGACAATAAAATGTGTTAATTGCGCCAATATTTATTGGTTTCCTGAGCGGCAATCAAAGTGGGCAATAAGCGCCAATATTAACTTTTTCTTTAGTCGTGGAATATTATATCTGTAAGCAAAATTTATTTTTACTGTTGTAAATGAATTAATTATAATTTATGGATATATGTGTCTTGTTTTTTAATAAATGGAGACACAAGTTGCAACAATTCCTTAAAGCTAGGGTTACACGATTTCCGCAATGCACCAATTTGTAACAATTTTTATTGTGCTAATTTGGAGGACAATAAATCGATTGTCCCAGTCAAATTTTCTGCAGTTACACGATTGCCTCAAATTTCATAAATTTGGTTGCCGTAAATTGGCGCACAACGATTAAGGGCCAATAATTGCCGACTTCCAGTTACACGATTGCTATGGTATGCGGCAACACTGAGAAACAGCTATTGTGTTTAATTAAATTTTTTGTTTTGCTAACATAAATACCACAGAATACAATAAATACTTTTAAATCTGTAAAAAATTTATTTAATTAAGTGAAAATTATTTCTACTCAAAAAAAAATTGCAGCTGCTATAATTATTTTCTGTGAATTGGATACAAAAAAAAAAATTGAATAGGAGTGTCTTAAAAGAAGTATTTGGGTCAGAGAGTGGTTCACAAAAAGAAAAAACATTAATGAAGTTTAGAGAAATTGAAAATCAAAAGTTTTTATTTAAAAATGTCATACGTATGGCCGAACAAACTTTTAAGGAATTGTTGCAACTAGTGTCTCCACTTATTAAAAAACAAGACACATATATACATAAATAAAAATTAATTTATTTACAACAGTAAAAATTAATTTTACTTACAGATATAATATTCCACGACTAAAGAAAAAGTTAATATTGGCGCTTATTGCCCACTTTGATTGCCGCTCAGGAAACCAATAAATATTGGCGCAATTAACACATTTCATTGCCGCATTATTGTCTATCGAGCAGTTACACGATTGCCGTACCAGGGCTGCATTTGATTGGGCCAAATAAGATAAGTATTGTCGAAGGTTGCCGTATGAGCCAATAAATTGTGAAATCGTGTAATCCTACCTTAAAGGTTTGTTCGGCCATACGTATGACATTTTTAAATAAAAATTTTTGATTTTCGATTTCTCTAAACTTCATTAATGTTTTTTCTTTTTGTGAGCCACTCTCTGACCCAAATACTTCTTTTAGGACACTCCTTTTCAATTTTTTTTGTATCCAATTCACACAAAATAATTATAGCAGCTGCAATTTTCTTTTGAGAAGAAATAATTTTCACTTAATTAAATAAATTTTTTACAGATTTAAAAGTATTTATCGTATTCTGTGGTATTTATGTTACCAAAACAAAAAATTTAATTAAACACAATAGCTGTTTCTCAGTGTTGCCGCATACCATAGCAATCGTGTAACTGGAAGTCGGCAATTATTGGCCCATAATCGTTGTGCGCCAATTTACGGCAACCAAATTTATGAAATTTGAGGCAATCGTGTAACTGCAGAAAATTTTATTGGGACAATCGATTTATTGTCCTCCGAATTAGCACAATAAAAATTGTTACAAATTGGTGCATTGCGGCAATCGTGTAACCCTGGCTTAAGAGGAAAATTAAAAACACTTTTAAGAGCTTTATTTTGAACTGACTGCAATGATTTTAGTTCATTACTATTTTTATATGCATTAATAATTGCAAGGTACTAGAGACGGCTGTGTATAATAGATTGATAAATTTTGTTCTTGTACTTAATTTGTTTTTAATTTAAAAAGCATCGCGGACGCTGAAGCTATTTTAGTCTTTAAATATCCCATATGAACATCCCATGGCAAACTGCTTTTCAAAATAACACCCAAGTATTTTATTTCATGTTCTTCATTTAATATTTTCCCGTTGACGAAGATAGAAAAATTATTATTCAAAACTTGAGAATGAGGTCTAAAACGTAGCAATTTTGTCTAATCAGCATTTAGTACAAGTCGATTTAGTTTTGCAAATTCAAATAATAAAGTAGAATCTCGTTCCATTTGTGTTGTAAATGCCAAGTCAAATTTATAAGGATACAAAATCGATACATCATCAGCAAACATAATAATTTTACCATCAAGACCAATATTATTGATATCATTAAGATACAACATAAAAAGAAGAGGTCCTAAAACATTGCCCTGCGGCACACCGCACTTCACAGAAGTAATAGAACTTTCTGTCCAAAAACATCAACATATTGTTTTCTGCTCGTTAAAAATCTTTCAATCAGTTTAAGTTCCGCTCCAAAAACGCCGTAATATTGAAGTTATTCGATTAAAATTTTGTGATCTACCAGGTCAAACAACTGTTATTTGTTTTTTTAAGCTTTGTTATAGTGTTTTCCATTTCACTTTATATAACAGATTTTAATGAAAAACGTTTATTATGCTGGGTTAATAATCTCAATGAGTAACAACTATCATTGGAATATTTTTCAATAGTTTCTCTTAACGAGTCTACAGTATTAGTAAAATAATCATTTAAAAGTGTAGATTTGAGTCCATTGTCTACATATTTTCTTTGCGTGTATGCATTAATCGCATTATATTAAAATTTTATTTAGCTAATTTTTATAAAAAATGTTCTTATGGGTTGTATAAGAGAGAGAAACAAGGATATAAAGAAAAAAAATTGTGAACTTCTAAAACCAAAACTATTTAAATTTATAAGAAAATTTTCAAATGCAGCTGCATGAACGAATGACTTTGTTCACTTTTCATGCTGTGTTTGTAACAAGCGGAAGAAAAGAATGATTTGTGGTTGCAACTAAACAAATAACAAAAACAACAACAACAATTATTTATTACATTGCACAAAAATAAGAGGAAGAGATGAAAAAATTTAAATAAAATATTCGATAATTTAGAATTTTAATGCGTTTTACTCGTATACAAAATTCTGCATTCATTTAGACGTTCCCATCGTTCACTGACTCTCTGCTAAAAATGTTGTTATTCAAATAAATGAACATGAAATAATTGTTGACTTGTTAAACATTTACATACAATTTTATTCTACAATTGTTTTTGGGTTTTGTTGTTTGCAGTTTTTTTTTGTGTTATTGTTTTTGGTTTTGTTTTAGTTGTTGTTAGTTGTTAGGTGCTTCTGCAAATGGATATCAATGAAATGACTTACAATGTTATTGTGATGAAGCCTGGTATTGTAGTTTTTGCTATTTAGGTTGCTCTTGTAATGTGTTTAAGTTAAATGAATTGCAATTAATTTCCTAAATTTGTATGATTCACAATTTTCTGTTATAAAAACCCTAAAATAGTTGCTGAAAATGCTGTAATTTTTTCAAAGGTGTGAAAGAGTGGAATAGCGTTAACCTTTAACTGTGGAGGTGAAATTTTTGGACCTACTTAATGACGTGGTGGCAAATTTTACCCCTCTAAATTTTACTAAAAAAAATTTAGTAAACAATATTTTTTTATAATTATTATTTGTCTTTGAAAAATAAGGTTCTACATTTTTAATCACAAAAAATAAAGAAACCAAAAATTATTTTTATTTGTTTAAACAAAACAGGTACTTAACTTCACAAACCTTTTTTTTATAAAAAAAAAAACGATATATCAAAAGCTTATCAAAAAAATATGAACTAAAAAAACATAAAGTTAAAAGGCATTTTTCAGGGCCAAACGTATACACTTAAAGATACATATAAAAGAGATCATGAAAAAAATATTTAACTGAAGAGACTACAGGTCAACCTTTGGATGTTTTTGTTGCTCATAAAAATCTACATCCTATTCACGTTGGCTTACTACATTACAGATAAATCCGCAAGAGCTAAAGCTTCCAACTTTGGTCGAAATATCTTAGTTTTCAATACACAACATCTGACAAAATCTGGGCGGGAGAAGTAAGGGTGTCACCTCTCATACAAGGACCTTATAGATTTCTGTATATCTGAACAATGGCAAGAGTCAAAGTTTCGCAATTAGGTACAAGCATACATAATATCTCGCAAAATGTCAGTGGGATAAGAGAATTGGGCGTGGCACAAAATAAATTTGTTTGTATCTAATGGACGGTAAGAGAAAAATTTCCATATTTGGAACATACAGCTGGGTAATCAATTAACAACTCCTCTACAAAAATGGGCGGGATTGTAGAAGTGGGTGTTTCACCTACCATACAAAGAAATTGTAGATTTCTTTATAACTGGAGAATGGTAACAGTAAGAGTATTCAAACTTGGTACAAACAGCTTCCTAAGCAATGCAAGAGACCTCTTTTTAAATAAATGTACTTATGTTAATTGAATTTAATTTTCATTAAATTATTTTTATGAAGACAGGAATTTTTACAGCATGAAATTATGTTTACATTTGTCCTTCAAGTTGTGCTGAAAAAGGTTAACAAGAAAAAAGAAACACAAAAATGTACTTTGGATTTGAAGAAGAATTCTTGACAAAAAGTACGAAAAAACAGAAGTTAGGAAGAACATGTAAATCAATTAAAATAGATAATCATTCATTCAAAAGCAAATTTCGATCCACCAAAGTGAAATACCATTTGGTTTAAGGATTGATGTTTGACTATTGACGTCATCCGGCTTCAATAGCCGAGTGAGTAAAACGGCATTGTGTGGTTACAATCGAAACTAGTCTGGGCCACCTGTCCGTGAAAGCCTGGGTTCAAATCCCAGCGCAGTCAAGAATAAAAAATTATCAATAAAAATTTTAATTAATTTCATGTTGTAAAATTCCTGTCTTCATAAAAATAATTTAATGAAAATTAAATTCAATGAACTTAAGCCTAATTAAAAATATCTAAATTTGGATTAAAAACCATTAACGATTCAATAAAATAACCACAATACTAAAATGTACTTATTTTAGTTTAATGAGGGTAGCAAAGCGTACTGAGCAAAGCTTGAATCATATAAAATATTTTTTACCAACAAGAAAACGGGCGAATGGTATAAATAATTTCATGAAAATATTATGTTAACTTTGATGTGGGGTAAATTTTCTTCTACTAAATACTTACGCTAACGCTGTCGTGGTGGTAAAATATTTTCAAAGAAAAAATTACGTAAATGATGACGAGTGGTAATTTTCACACCAGCATGTCCGTAGCTCCGCTTAAGCTAAGTCCAGCTCAGCCAAAACACTGGTTAATAACAACGATGACGATATAAGAAGATACTAAGATAATTAAATTGATAAAGCACCATGGAAAAGAGTGTTTTAAAAAAATTTAAGGAGAGGGAAAAATTTACCACCACTTCCACAGTTAAAGGTTAACAAATCAAAGTGGTTTTGAAAAATGTTTGAATTAATACTTTTGAACTTTTTGCTCATTTACAAACATTTAAAAAAAAAATATTATGTTTTAAATATTGGGTTTTGTGTAAGAGTTTCTGAGCCCATTTCTTAAACACTTAACCTCTTTTAAAAATTGCATTCATAAACATTATTTGTAAATTTAAAATACAAAAAAATATATGAATAATTTTTTAACGAAAATAATTTTTTACGAAATATGTGCATGTATACGGAAATGTAAGCTGGGTTATTGTTGTTGTTGAATTTAAGCATAATGTATTTCATTTCTAATTGTTTTCTACTAGCAAAGAATGTCGTGTCAAATTTTTGCCAAACAACTGAATTACTCTACATAAACTTTTATCAATTTATACTTTTTTTTGTATTTGTTACAGTGAATTTAAAAGGAAATACAAAATTTATTTACACAGGAAGTTTGAAATCAAATAAATTTATTTGCTTACTCCGTAACTTAAATATACTATTTTGAATAATTAATTTAATAACAATTTAAATAGTTTGATTTATGTAATTAATTCAGCTATATAATATTTAAACATTAATCTTTGGATATCGATTTCATTAAATTATGAAAAAATTATGCATTAAAGTTGAGGTATAAAACGTTATTTCGAGTAAATTTGTATAGTTATTTTTTCATGTAACGCAAAAAGATTACAAATGCTGTGTTAATTTTTAATTTGTATTATGAAAAATGTTGTAAGTTACACAAAGCAAATTTTGAGTTTAATAATAAGTAACGCTTTTTATTTACGAATATATACAGGGTGGCGCCTAATAAGCTATATGATTTCAATTGTTTATTACATTTTTATTTATGCGATAATTATATATTTTTTTAATTGCGCAATTTTCTTTTAGTAGATTTCAAAACTGATATTCTTTTGCTTTGCACATATGTTCCTTTTTTCATATTTTCAATAACTTTTTGTAAAACTTCGGGTGCAATGGCCATTATTTCATTTCGAATGTTGAAGAATAAAGGTTTTGCTTGTAAACTAACGCTTTTTTTTTCAAATATCTGCAAAGAAAAATGTAGGAAGTTGTTAAATTAAGTGAACGTGGAGCCAAGTTAAAATGGCTTATGCTTGATATGATGCGTTTGCCGATTATGTCTGTCACCAAAGCCATAGAGGAAACTGCAGTATAGATTAAAACAAAATTAAAACTGTGGCGGTTTTGCTGCATATACACGCTAGTCAAGAGAGCTAGCTTACCCAGCAAACACAAAGTCAACCGTTTGAAATATGATACTGCAATTAATTTTCTTACACCCAAAAGAAAAATCAATCCATCCGTACTCAAATCAGTCCGAAGCGGTATCAATAGTACGGTGAGTACGAATTTTCTTGAATCAAGTACAGAAAGATTGATTCAAGTAGGGATTATTCAATCGCGAAATACTCAACTTATCCATATTCAATCCCGAATTCGTACTTAAAGTAATCCGAAAATGAGATTGATTTAGGTAAAACTGAGATTAAATCAATCCTAAAATGCGCTTGATTCAAGAATTATAAAGTTGATTTAATCCCGAATTCGTACTTAAAATAATCCAAAAATGAGATTAATTTAAGTAAAGCAATGATTGAATCAATCTCAAAATGTGCTTGATTCAAGTGTTATCAAGTTGATTTAATCCCGAATTCGTACTTGAAATAAACCAAAAGAGAAATTAGAAGAAGAATTATTATGATTGATTTACTAACCCGTTTCGCACCTTAAAGAGTTCCAATTATAAAACACCAGCATCTTGCCCGATATGATTTTTACTTTAAAACAGTGGTGTCAAATATGATTGTGTTGGTGCGATTACTCTTGTCTCTTACATTCCCAGCGGGAGAAATCTGCGGTTGCGAGGCCTATTACGAGGCCTTATTAACATACATATTTTGTAATGAAGACTTTAGAGCAATTAATAATAACACAATTATCGAAAAATGTTGAGTTATTGACATACACAATCAGTTATTATTTAAATAAATTTAATTTGGAACCTGCATTTCGCAGAAACTTTGTTTATTTTTTGGAAAAATTGAGCACTTGACAATATATGAAGTCTTTTTACAACCTTATACAATTCTTTCCAATATTTTTAATTTTGTGCTCAACATACCTTTGCGAATGCCAAAAATGAAAATAATATTTGCACGTACCAATGCAAATAATAACCCCATTAAGTTTAAAAATATTCTATAATTATTAACCGCCATTATAAAAAGAGAAGATTTTACTAGCCTATAAAAATATACTTTTATTTACCAATAATATCTTCTAATTTAAATTGCAGTTTCGAAACATAAAAACATTTTTTAGGTTTGTGGACGTTAAACAATAAAGTATCATTAATACATCAATAATACACATCTTCTTACCCAAAAATTTTACCTGCTGTCACATTTGCTTTTATGTGTATAGGTTTACACATAAATTGTAGGAAAACAAGACTTTTTAACAAGTTTTTTAAATATTTTTACTTACTTAAGAAAAGTGTTTTCAAAGAAAAAAAACCCACCAACGCGATTGGTACAGAAAGAAAAATATTTTTACAAGCACAAAATATTAAAAAATTCTTGTGGCTATTTTTTTCTTAATAATTTCTGCATTTAGGTACGTCTTTTTAACGAAAGAAAAAGGGACCCTTTAACAGGCATCAAAGAATTTTTTTTCACAAACAAAACACATATCGTTAGCTTAAATGCAAAACAATGTAGATATTATTTGTCAATCATTGTACAATGTCAAAAACAGAAATAAAACAAAACATAAACAAAGATAATAAATAATAAATATATTATTTCTGTTTAGGGGCCTCAAAACAAGCCGTGTAATAGCCCTGTGAGTGAGAGTGTTTTGCAGTAAAAAATTATATTTTACGCTCGCAAAATAAAAGAGCGTAAGCGTACATGTGAGTTTTGCTTACACAATTGTGTATGACGCTGACATCCCTGCTTTAAAAACTTAATGTACAAATTTAACTAAAAATATAAACTAAGTGAGAACTCTTGCTTTAAATTTTACTTTTTAAAGTTTATACAGTAAAATTGATTTAGATTTAAACTTGAAAATAATGTGTTTTCTTCTTGTACTGTTGTTTTTGTTGTTTCTACACACAACAAGAAAATCGTTTGTTAGCTACTTGTGTGGTGTTGTTGTAGTGGCTACAACAAATTTTGATAAGTTATATGAGACTAAAACGCTCATTTTGTAATTTTACTCTTAGAGTGACACTACCAACGAAAAGTTCAATCTTTTTTGTACTTGGTTTAAGAATGTTTTACTTACTTTAATAAATTACTGGATTAATAATCGAAAGTTATCCCATTTAGGATTGTTTTGAGTACGTTTTACGGCCCTTTTCACAATATAAAATTAAATTAATTTAACAAGAAAATTAACAAACTGTCGGTTAGGTTAACAAGCACTTTTTAACCAACGGTTACCATTATCTGTTTCACCATCTTCCGGTTACTATACGCAAACATTAGATAGAAAGTGTGGCAATACCACCTCTGTTTACGAAAAAGTGTGTAATGAGAAACATAAAACTAATGTTTAATAGGTATAAAATATTTTTTTAAATTTAAAAATTATAAATTAAAAAGTATTTGCTTTTAGTTTAAATAACCTATAAGCAATATTAGGGAACAAATTTGATCAAGTGATAGTGAAAAACGATTAAACGTCTACGTCTGTGCAAAAATAACTCCTGCGAGCACAACATTTTGTTAAAAAAAAAAATAAAATGGGATGTTGGACTTATGTACATGCTATATTTTTATATGGCCCTTTAACTCTTAATTATTTGTACCAGCTCATGTTTATCATTGTGAAAGTGTGTTTTTGTCCAAAATATCATGTAACATTGGGTTATGGGCGACATTGGGTTATTGTAATAGTCTATCAACTTTTTTTTAACTTTTAATGGTGGTAAATTTATATTGGGAAACAAAATTTAATGTGTAAGAAGTCTTTAACTTCTTATTTTACACATTTCAAAAAAAAAATTATTCAAAATACATTTTATTATTGCGATTTGTTCCATTTTTTTTCGATATTTTTTATTTATTATAAACTTAAGCGGGATTTTTCATTCGGTTATATTTAACAACAACTTTTCCGTTAAGTAGTTTCGGTTATGTGTTAATCATTAATTGTGAAAAGCAAATTTTACTAACTTACGGTTAATGTTTTGATTAAAATTTAATCACATATTGTGAAAAGGGCCGTTAGTGCTAGTCGTACTCGAACTTTTGAGTACAATTCGTACTTAAAGTAAGTATAAAAAGCTTAATTTATCCCGAGTGTTTTTCTTTCTTTGTAGGTAAAGTATTACCTTCAAACTAACAAAAATCTAAATAAGAAGTTTTCAAAAATTTAAAAAATGCTATTTCAATATCAATTATATAATAATTATGATATCAAAAATGATATTATAATTTGATGAAAAAAAAAAAAAATGATATTATTAAGTAAAGGTACAATTTACTCTGTAAACACTTTACGCCCATGATCTGATAATCGCAGGATTTGAAAACATAAGACGTCATGCGTTTTGCTTCCGACCTGTCAAAGCTTCTTCAAAATATTCTAGTTCCCTTGGGCATACTCTTACAATTTGAAGACGCCAAACATCTTTAGATTCTGCGACTTCAAGTCAGAATCGCAAATGTTAAGCGTTTTGCGATTGTCGCAACTTGCCGATAGTGTTCGATTCGTGAACAATTATCACTTGTTATATTTTCCATCACGCGTTCGACATCGTTATAACATCGCTTGGTTAATATGGATATTACATTAATATGTAGTAAATATTAAAAATTTACCGGAATTTTCTTGCTCCATAACGATTTCTGGCTTTAGCCAGCCAGCGGCTTATTTTTAATAAAATTGTGGACTCAGTTTCCGTTGTAAGCTGTTTAAGTAATAAATGAATAAAAAAAATACTTCCAGTCGTATATGGTCGTCTTCTAACTTTGCCATATTAAAATCAAAATACGTTAAATATTTGTAAAAGTCCTTTGTAGAATTTATGCCTCATTATTATGGCTCTAATTCGCTAACTATGTACATACTCCAATCTATATATCAGATGATGTAATTTACGAAGGAGCTCCTTTATCACAATTTTCAGATTTTGACTCTGAAAATAGTTTGGGGGTATTTAAAGTCTATTGGCCAATCTACTACAAAGCCAATAGCACAAATTCAAAGAAAATTCCACATTTTTCATACTAACGGCTCTTCAAATAATATCACAATAGTATATCCTCTTGTTAAAAATAGAAAACATTTGTTGGCAAAAATTATAGGGAAAAATTATAGATTTTTGACAGATCATGTGTGAGTCGTGTTATGCTGTCATGTTATTTTTGTTTAGTATTGTTTGGTATTTCATAATGGAAAGACTAACGCCTGAACAACTTTTACAAATCGTTCAACTTTATTACGAAAATTCAAGTTCTGTGAGGAATGTGTTTCGTACACTTCGCTCAACTTATGGTCAACATAATCGGCCTACTGAGCGTACTATTCGCAACACCATCACCCATTTTGACACCCAGCATTTATTATTGGATAATATTCGACCGAATAGACCACGTCCAGCACGCTGTGAAGAAAATATAGCGGCCGTAGCTAAAAGTGTACACGATGACCGTGGAGAGTCGATCCGGCGCCGTTTGCAGCAACTCGGACCGTTATCGTGCCATGATAACCGACTATTTGATGCCTGAAATTTAAGCTCGTAATATCGGTGAAATTTGGTTTCAGCAAGACGGCGCCACTTCCCACACATCGCATCAATCAATGGATTTATTGCATATAATTTCACGTTTTGGGCCGGTAGATTGGCCAACAAGATCTTGTTATATCACACCGTTAGACTATTTCCTGTGGGGATATGTAAAGTCTAAAGTTTATGCGGACAAACCCGCTTCGATTCAGGCCTTGGAGGAAAACATCACGCGTGTCATTCGCCAGTTACCAGTCGAAATGCTCGAACGAGTCATCGAAAATTGGACTCAGCGGATGGACCATCTGCGACGTAGCAACGGCCAACATTTGATAGACATAATATTCAAAAAATAAACGGCAAAAAATGTTCTTTCAAATGATAATAAACATTTCCCATTTAATTTAAATTTTCTGTGTTTTTTCTTTAAAAAATTAGGGAACCTCGAAATGGATCACGCTGTATATGTTATTAATTAATGGAAATTTTATGATTATAAAAAGTATTTGCAGTAGCAAACTTTATTTATGCAAATGTTATAATATTTACTTAACTTGCAACGAGGGAGTAAATTTTAAATTTACAAAATTTTTCTCAAAGTTACTCAAAAAAATAAAAAAGCAAATGAACGCTTTACCAGCCAAAATTAGCAAGTTGGGTATATTGACATTATTCAGCTGGAAGATACGAGATTATTATTCTATATTAATTTAATTGATTTAAACTATTTGCGCAAAAAAACTGTTCTTAAATTTTAGAAAAATAAATATCCCATTTTATTGAAAAACTTTTAATTTAAAAATTATGAAAATAATTTTTGCCTTGTAAACAAAAACATGAAACAGGTGGTTGAATAATTCTTGCTAGTAAAAATTTTACTATCAGAAATTTTCAAAAAATTTTTTGTCTCTCAAATTTTTATGCTTCTTTTCGTTCTCTCGTTGCAAGTTTTTCGAGTACGTGAACACTTTCTAGTACCAGTTATTGAAAATAAGCAATTTATTTCTGTAAATGAACACACCTATTATTTATATTTAAATATATATATATATATATATATATATATATACATTTATGCAAGTTTTTCGAGTACGTGAACACTTCTAGTAACAATTATTGAAAATAAGCAATAATTTTCTGTAAATGAACACACCTATTATTTATACTTAAATATAAACATATATGTACATTTATGTATATTGAAATAAATCAATATGAAAACATATAAAAAATAAAACTGTTTTGTTATTAAAAAGCATTGGCAAATAATTTTCAGATTGAAATGCGAAGCGTCGGCAAAACGTTTTGTTTTCGTCTATAAAAGTATTTTGCCATTGCTTGGAAATTTCTGCCATTGCTTGACAATTTCTGCCTGGGTTGGCAATTTATGCCTGGGTTCTTAGAACCATTTCTTTTAAAAAATGATTTGGAATTACATTATGAATACAAGACTCACGAATCATTTTCCTGTAGCGTGCGCCATTTACGGTAATGTTGGTTTCGGATTTAAGGACAAATGGGCCGAAGACGCCTTCGCAATGTTAGCCGCCCAAACAGTAATGGGGTCTCAAGATTCTCATGAGAATTGTGCTCCTTCCAAAAACGCCAATATTGCTTGTCTACATAACATTAAACCCAGAAATTAGACTCAACGCTAAACATGATTTGGCGATAAACATATGGTTCAACTTCCAGTTGATACGCAGCTCAAACACCAAACACACGACGGAATTGATGGTTCTATGGCTTTAATTCTTGCATCAGGTGGATGTCGTCCAAGATTGTTTATCAAAAATTTTCAACTAGAGGAACGGCAGAGACTGAATTAGTGAGAACGGCGTCGGATCGATAAATTCGAGTCCTCTGACATACTCACATCTACTGTGGCGATTGCCTTTTATGTTCGCACAATGCGGCATTGATTTGGATAGATATTATCCAAAAGAGTAAATATGGTCATGAATCGATCCATAGCGTATTAGCTGGTCAGATGGACGATTATGCGCACTCTAAACTGGACGAAGTGCAAATAGTGCGTGAATCTTGGAAATAAATTTCCATGATTTGTAATACAAAATTTATTATTAATTGATTCATTTATTAATGACGTGCTAAATTCCAAATTTTTATTTTTAGATAAAACCAATGAAATTTATTGTAGAGGGAAAACTAGTTTATATGCGCATTTCGCTGGTTGCTTAGTCCGGATGAGCATGGAAAAGGCAATTGATATATATGTATGCAGAGGGGCAATCGGCAGGAACTGGGGTATGGGCTCGAGGTGTGTCAATTGGATCTCTGAGGCTGTGAGCCGACTCTGTATTACGTTGTTATTGTATGGTGGACTGCTTGAGAAGGTATATAGACTGGTCGCATTGATGATCACAGAATCACTGCGCTCCACTCTCACCAGCGTGCGGCTTACAATGCTAAACTGGCTCCCGGTGGACATCACGGCCAGACAGATAGCTCTATGCTCGGCTGGTCGACCCATGATTATGGCCACTCCAGGATAATTGGATGCTCGATTATCCCTGAGGGAGTGGACTACTGCACCCAGGAACTTTTCTTTGGTGCGAGGTACGCGTCACATATAGCGCACGGCTCTAAAGTTCTAAGGGTGAGTGCGATGTTTATCTTTTAAAGGTTCTGCCGGCGCTTATTAACGCCACGGGAATACGTGCTTTAAAGGGCAGATTTATATGCCCCAAGGGCTTTTACTGGCAGATTTATATGCCAAGAATTAAAAGAAGAAAAGATTCTTATTTATTTTATTTAATTGATTTTACATAGGAATTGTTCCGAGTTTTATACATAATTAATGCTGATCAAGCATTTTAATTTACAGTGGAAGGTATAACGGGTTGCTTAAGAATTACACACATTGTCATAGCTAATCATTTAATAGAAAGAGTGTTGATGGTATTGCTATTGAACGAATGTGTGTTGATCGTACTGTTAGCAATAATATTGTATTGTATTGATATACATACAACACACGACATAAAGCACACAACACTCAAATGCTTTATTCATATTACATTAAAACATGCGCCGGGTTCATTATAGGAAATGTTACTGGAATAATGTGTGCAAGAATGGTTCGCACACAAAGACACGCTACACTGCGATGCGCTGTCGGTCATTGGTACCTTCCAGACTATTATCTTGTATCTTCTTGTTACATTTTATCTTAGCTTTCCGATGGATAGCAATGAAGTATATTGTATGTAAAGAAAAATTTACAATTATTAGACACCAGCAGAATGTAATGCATTTTCTGGCCCGCTACGGCCTTCGTCAGCATTCTTTGTGTCACACTGGATGGTGATACTTTATAAATTGAATGTATTTTTTTTTTTTTTTTTTTTTTTTTTTTCATTATTTATTTATTGAATCTTCATATATTAAATATGAACTAACAATAATTAATCAAATCTTATCCTAATATTTGCTTTATGTCCTGCCAGTGCCAAACACAAAAGATTTAGTCATCACGGTTTCTGTTTACATATATAGGTGTTTATCGCTCATCTGATTGGGTGAGTGCTGCAGTGTCTCTTCTTCTTAAGCGAGTGTGGCCGCCATAATTTAAAATATTTCTAGCTAATGGATTTGGGTGCAGTTCCAGCCTTTTTAAATATTTTACTGCATATTTCGTTATCATAGTTTTTACTAATGGCACATTGAGATCCTTGTGGATATTTGAGTTTTTGACGTACCAGGGGGCGGCTGTGATTATTCGAAGAAGTTTATTTTGGCGCCTGTTTTGTCATTTTATTTTTTTATTTTTTATACATAATGAATTTTTAATGAATTAATTCCTTCAATTAACTTGTTTAGTTTTAATATTTGATTTTTATTGAATTTGGCACTACACTATGCCTTAAGCTTGGGAATTTTGTAACTGTTATACTGTAAGCTAGTTTTAAGTCCATTTTGAAATAAAAGATACTCTTGTTTGTGAAATTGAAGTGACCGGTTGTGTGCTTTTTTAAGAAGAAATTGACAGCCCTACATTAATTAAAAAAAAAACAAATACAAACTAAAACAATTAAAAACTTAAAAATAAATAAACCGAATTAGTGTTTGCCAGACCTAAAAAATAATAAGGCAAAAAGTCCTTAAAAAATATTAAGGCTAAACATTTTGGCGCCCGAGCAGGGACTGTTTTAATTAAATTTAAAAAAAAAAATAAAAAGTGAACCATAATCGTACTTCGGTTAAAACGTAGCAAGTGTCGGTCGTGCGTTGTTAGTGAAACAACCCAACTAAAAAATAATTAACCCAACTTCAACCTCAGAAGATTATCATCCCCGTTTATCCAAGAAGGAAGACTTTACTACCATCTAGATGCCCAATTGCAACTGCATTTTGTGCAAGAAGGAAAGTGCCGAACGTCAGGTATTTAAGAACAAATAATTGTGTGAGAATTTGGCTTAATATTTTACAAATTTTAAAATTTAATCAAGAAAATTTTTTACCACACAAAAATTATTTGTTCTTGCAATCAAATTAAATTATATTCCCTAAGTAGTGAAACACACAAAAATAACAAAGTGCTTTATTGTTCGCAATTATCATTTGAAACAAAAACTTCATTATCACGTTCAAGTGGTAATTAAGAAGTACTTATATTACGCCTCCTCGCAGCAAACATTGCCATCACTGTGCCGTTCGTTCGTTCTTATATTTTTGTCTCTCACGGTATATTTTCACTTTAACAGAATTAAATAATTAAATTTAATAAATTAGTAAATCTTTACATTTTCCAATATTTACTTTTATTTGTGGTTTACTTCTTGCAATTCGTTTGTTTGGTTATTGTGACGTTTGTTTTGTTATTTCTCGATACTCGTTACTTGTGTAATAAACACGTTAATCAACACTGTTGTGAAATAACAAACGAGCAGAAGAACATAAACAATTATTGGAATAATTAAAAGTGATTTTTTTAAAGTAACTAAACAAATAATAATTAAACAAAACTGAAGAACCAAACAAATAAATACAAAGAAGTGAATATTGTGAAGTTTAATTAATTAAAGTGAAAAAATTACTTATAAAAAAGTGAAGAAAAATAAGAGGTAAAATATTATTATTGTTAATATCGGACGAACATTATTTGAAGTGATCGCGAGTTATTACATTTATAAGAGGCTGTAATTTAACCAATTGAAACAATTTAGTGGACAATAAAAATATTAAATAAATAAAATTGCAATACCACTTGTTAAACATACAGATCTCTAAAAAGAAATTTGCCAATATTTACATACAGTCATATATACGTGTATGTTGTGTTGTTGTCTCTTTGCCTTATTGGTGGTTGTTCGTAGTGCAACCCAGCAAACATTTTTGTGATAAATTGATCGCATCCAAATAATATACGGTTTCTGGTATTTCGTTTATGAAATTACTCTATTACTGAATTTAAAATTTAGTACGTCTTACCCAGCGAACAATTTTGCTAACTTTAAAAATTATACACGGTTTACTATATAAAAGCAAAAAGTTTTCTAACAAAAAGTGGTATAAGTAAAATTTAGTTGAGACCCACAATTAAAAATTTTTTCTGTGCTTTAAAGCGGTGTACTCATTAAAGTAAGCTGAAGTTGATCTCGGAAATTAAATAATTTCTTGTCATTAGCTTGACAAACGCAATATTTCCTAGAGATCCTTCCAGAAAATTTTGGGAAATTGGTTATTCACATTCAATTTGGTCTCCTATATTTAAAAAGTAAATAAACCTCGACTACAATGGCTGGCGGTAAAAAGCAAAAAGGCAACATTGTTAGTCTTGAGAGTTTATATCAGCAGAAAAATACAATTCTGTCGAATGTTGCAAGAATACGGCGTTCTATAAAAGAAAAAACAATTTCATTTAATCAGAACGAATTGCAATGTCGTTTAGAAATTTTAAATTCATATATTGAAGATGCTATGGACATTCAGACAGAGATCGATATATTAGATCCGTCGAATGAGGAAAGAGCTGACATGGAAAACTTATGTGTTACCACAAAAAGCATGCTTATGGGCTATTTAGTCCCTAGACATCATAGCATTGCTGATAATACTCTAAGCGTTCCTTCTCACCATAATCGGCTTCCAAGTATGAAGTTGCCGAAATTCAGCGGGAATTATTCCGAATTTAAAAACTTTATTAGTTTATTTGAAAGTTTAGTAGACAGCGATCCGACTCTGTCTGAAATAGAAAAATTCAATCATTTGATTTCATGCTTGTCAGACGAAGCTCTAGGTACTGTGAAGGCCTATCAAATAAGTGAGCAAAATTATTCCAAGGCGTTACAAAGTTTGAAAAAGGTCTACGATAATCCGTGTTTAATATTTTTCGATAATATTACCAAACTCTTTGATTTACCGGACATATCCAAACCATCTGCATCAGCCTTGAGAAGCATGATTGATACGGTTTCGGCTATTTATGGCTCGCTTTTGTCGATAGGTGATGACAAGGCAATTACTAACGCGCTAATTATTCACCTTGTGATGACAAAAGTAGATCCAATCACTAGATCTAAATGGGAAGAGCAGCTTGATTATGATAAGCTACCCCTATGGAGTGATTGCGAGGCAGCTTTAAACAAAAGGTACCAGCATATTTCCGCTGAAGAAGCGTCAAGTTCAAGACCAAAGCCTTATGCCAATTCTATAAAGAAAAATGACAATTTTGCTAAAAAGAAATCAAAATCTTCATTGTCATGCCAAACCGAATCACAACAACAAACAGCGAAATGTTTATTTTGTAAATCGACACAACATTTTTTGTCGAATTGTCCTTCATTTCTTGCAATTCCAGTGCAACAGAGATTTGATTTTGTAAAGGGCGTTCCTGCCTGTATAAATTGCTTGAAAAAAGGGCATACAGTCACAAAATGTAAGTCTTCAAAATGCCGAGTTTGTAGTCGCTCCCATCATACATTATTACACATATATGATGCAAATAATGCATATTCAGTTAATGTAACAAATTCTGATTCTAATGAACCGTCAACATCAAGAGCCTGTGTAAATCATTCGTCATCCGAAAGAGACAATGTTATTTTGGCCACGGCTTTAGTAGAGATTAAAAATAAATTCGGTCAGTATGTTTTGGCGAGAGCTTTATTGGATTCCGGTTCGCAAATTAATTTTGTGACTGAGGAATTATCTCAGCGGCTACAACTACAGAAAGATGAAAGAAATCTCAGTCTTATTGGTATCGGCAAGACAAATTCTACTGCCAAACACAGACTTCAGGCCACAGTGAAATCTCGATTGAACTGCCATGAATTTTCGGCGAAATTCTGGATTCTTCGATCGATTTCTAATTATCAACCAGATCATACAATTTCAACAGCTGGTTGGAACTTGCCGAAAAATATAGAGTTAGCTGATCCATATTTTAACAAATCGCGGAAAATTGATATGTTGATCGGCGCTGAGATTTTCTTTGAGTTATTGTGCGTTGGTCAAATAAAGTTGAATCCCAACATTCCTACACTGCAGAAAACGCTGCTGGGGTGGATTGTGTCGGGAAAATATAAAGAGTCGAATCATTTTAATACAAATTCGTGCCATGTAAGTTCAATTAGGGAAAACGAAGATGCGTTAGATTTAATAGTTCGTAAATTTTGGGAATTAGAGGAAACTCCTAGAGAGGCAAATGTTCAATCGATAGAGCATCAGGAATGTGAGAAAAGTTTTTTGAAGTCTGTTCAGAGATTACCTTCGGGCAGATTTAAAGTGGCGCTACCATTTAAAGCGGATCCAAAAACATTGGGTCTTTCTTTTGAAACAGCCAAAAGAAGATTTTTATCTTTAGAACGTCGGCTTACAAAAGATCCACATACAAAAGAAATGTATAACTCCTTCATGAAGGAGTATATCAATTTGGGACATATGTCTATTGCAGACAATAAAATCCCGGACATTCCTCATTATTTTATACCACATCAATGTGTACTTCGGCCACAAAGTTCTACCACAAAACTTCGGGTGGTTTTCGATGCCTCTTGTAAAACTTCTACTAATAGATCTCTGAACGATCTACTCATGATCGGACCTACGATTCAAGAGGAATTATACTCCACGCTAATTCGTTTCCGAATGCATAAATACGCAATAACGGCTGACATTGAGAAAATGTACCGTCAAGTTATAGTTGATGAGGCCGACAGAAATTTTCAATTAATATTATGGCGTGAGGATCAGTCTCAAAATATTGACATATATAAGTTAAATACTGTGACTTATGGCACATCATCGGCTCCATTTTTGGCAATACGATGCCTCACGTATTTAAGTGATATATTCGCAGAATCATTACCCATTGGGTCTAAAGTTGTTAGGAAAGATTTTTATGTCGACGATCTTTTAACTGGCGCCGATTCAATTGGAGATCTCAATATAATTAGGTCTCAAGTTACGGAAATACTCCAATCGGCCGGTTTTAATCTTGCAAAGTGGTTTTCTAACTGTTGGGATCAAGGTAATACTGATAAAATGAAAAAGTCAGTGCAAATAGATCAAGATCTCACAAAAACATTAGGTACTTATTGGCTTCCGAAGAGTGATGTATTTAAATATCACTTAGATGACTCGTTTCAAAGCTTGAAGGCAACAAAACGAAATATCTTGTCAGTTTCGGCAAGATTATTCGATCCACTCGGTCTATTGTGCCCATTAGTTGTCAAGGCAAAAGTTCTACTTCAAGAACTGTGGCTAATAAAGCTGGATTGGGATGAATCAATCCCCACTCGTCTTGACACATCATGGGAAGATTTCAAAGCTAATTTGATGAAAATTGATCAAATAGAAATTCCTAGATACGTTTTTACCACTTTAAAGGACAAATGTCAAATTCACGGGTTTTCTGACGCCTCAATGCGAGCGTATGGCTGCTGCATTTTTATTCGGAGTAGAGCTTCAGGTACTATTTCATGTCGATTACTGACGGCGAAGTCGAAAGTAGCTCCTCTGAAGACCAAGTCTTTACCGAGACTTGAGTTATGTGCAGCACATTTATTGGCTAAACTATGGTCTAAATTGAAACCGATGATTTCGTTTGAGATTGAAAGCGTCACTTTTTGGACAGACTCCGAAATTATATTACACTGGATCCAATCTCATCCATCAACTCTAGCGACATTTGTTTCGAATCGAGTGTCAGAGATCCAAGAACTATCAGATCAAGTCGCATGGCGACATGTTCCAACTAAGGAAAATCCTGCTGATATAGTTTCAAGAGGATGTAATGTAGATGAACTAGTAGACTCAATTTGGTTTACTGGCCCGAAGTTTTTGCTCAAAGAGAGTAATAATTGGCCAGTTAACAGTCACTTTACGCTCACTGCTGAAGAAGAGTCACTAGAAAAAAGAAAGACCAGTGTTTTTCTCGCTGTAGAAGAAACCGGGACAGACTATTTTTTGAAATTTATCGACAAGTATTCGTCGTATACTAAATTGATCCGAGTATTTACATATGTCTTCCGTTTTATTGATATAGCTCGAGGTAGGAATTGTCGCAACTTAGGTGTTCCTACAGCGAAGGAAATGAACTGGACTTTTCTCCATCTAATTGAAGTCATTCAGAAAACTGAATACGCCAGCGACTTAAAAAAGTTGAGTAAGTCACAGATTTTATCTGCTAATCTGCAAAGACTGACTCCTTTCGTTCATCAATTTAAAGATGAACATCGCGCATTTTCACTACTTAGAGTCGGCGGGCGGTTGCTAAACGCACCAATTGCGTATGATGCTAAATTCCCCCTTTTGATGCCCAAAAAGTCGCATTTTATGGCACTGTACTTACGACATTTGCACTTCAATAACTGTCATGCAGGGGCGAAGGCGCTCGTAGCTTTACTGCGTGACAAAATTTGGCTTATAAATGCTAGAGAGGAGTGTAGAAAGGTAGTCCGAAAATGTCTGCATTGTTTCAGGTACAAGCCGAAACTAATGGGCCAAATTATGGGAAACTTGCCCGCTGATAGGGTGAGAGCTCTACGGCCATTTAAAGTATGCGGCGTAGATTTTTGCGGCCCAATCAATGTTACTCAAAAGATTAGAGGCCGCCCACCCATAAAAATGTATATTGCTATATTTGTGTGTTTTTCATCAAAGGCTGTACATATTGAGTTAGTCACTGATCTTTCTTCAAATTCTTTTATTCTTTGTCTTCAAAGGTTTGTCGGCAGGAGAGGCCTCCCCGAGACGATACATTGCGACAATGCCACCAATTTTGTCGGGGCCAGCAGAGAGCTGCAACAGCTGAGAGAAGCAATGTTCAGTCATGCCAGCGAAATCAAATCGTTTGCTGCCACCAAAGGGGTCAACTTTGCCTTCATACCGCCACGAGCGCCGCACTTTGGCGGCCTATGGGAAGCAGCCGTGAAGTCAGCCAAGGGGCTTCTTGTCCGAACCGTAGGCATAGTGCTGCTAACCGCCGAAGAGCTGCAAACGGTTCTGGTTCAGGTAGAGGCCGTGCTCAACTCCAGGCCAATTGCTCCCATCAGCAACGACCCCAACGACGGCGAAGCGTTGACTCCGGCGCACCTACTAATCGGCGAGAGCCTACTAGCGCTGCCGCAAGAATCGCCTCAAGGAGAAGTGGACAGGCTGGCGTACTCGAAGAGATGGCGGCTTATCTGCGCACTCAAGCGGATGTTTTGGCAGTCTTGGGAGAAAGATTACGTCCGCAGCCTCCAAGCCAAAACCAAATGGGCAGAAGAAGAGCCAGATCTCGTCGTCGGCAAGCTCGTCGTCGTGCACGAAGACAACATGCCTCCCCTTCGGTGGCTGACAGGCCGAGTTCTGGCGGTAACCCACGGCGCAGACGGCAGAGTGAGGATAGCCGAAGTGAAGACTAGGCACGGTGTTGTTAAAAGGCCTATCCACAAATTAGCAGTGTTGCCAGTGGATTGAAGACCGTTGGTCCTTCAATGGGGCCGGTGTTTTGTCATTTTATTTTTTTATTTTTTATACATAATGAATTTTTAATGAATTAATTCCTTCAATTAACTTGTTTAGTTTTAATATTTGATTTTTATTGAATTTGGCACTACACTATGCCTTAAGCTTGGGAATTTTGTAACTGTTATACTGTAAGCTAGTTTTAAGTCCATTTTGAAATAAAAGATACTCTTGTTTGTGAAATTGAAGTGACCGGTTGTGTGCTTTTTTAAGAAGAAATTGACAGCCCTACATTAATTAAAAAAAAAACAAATACAAACTAAAACAATTAAAAACTTAAAAATAAATAAACCGAATTAGTGTTTGCCAGACCTAAAAAATAATAAGGCAAAAAGTCCTTAAAAAATATTAAGGCTAAACAGCGCCTTTGAATTTTTTCGATGTTAGAAGCCGAGGCAGTGCCCCATAACTGAATACCGTAGCACCAAATTGGCTTTAAGATAGAGTTGTAGAGTAGAAGTTTGCAATCGAGACTAAGAACAGAATTTCTTCCAATAAGCCAATTAATTTGGATTGCTTTTAGTTTCATTTGAGTTAATTTCGCTTCTATATGCCATTTCCACGTTAAACGCCGATCTAGATGTATACCGAGGTATTTTACATGCGAGTGTTGGGGTATTATTTGATTATTTATTTTAATAGGGGGGCATGTTTCCCGACGCAATGTGAATGTTATATGTGCGCATTTTTGCTCATTGATCTTTATCCTCCATTTTTTTAACCACCTTTCTAGTTCAAATATATGATCCTGTAGATAACGAGATGCTTCTTGACAGTTTGCGTGTACGCTTAGAAAAGCTGTGTCGTCCGCAAATGTTGAGGTATGGGTGTAGCTGTTTGTTGGCAAGTCCGAAGTATAAATTAAGTATAATAGAGGGCCCAGGATGCTGCCTTGTGGGACTCCAGCGCTAATTGGCTGTGGAGAACTTAAAAATTCGCCTTCTTTTATAATAAATTGACGACCGACTAAGTAGCTTTGTAACAGCTTGTGTATATTTGCTGGTAAGTTTTGCTGCAATTTCAGTAGTAAACCTTCATGCCAGACTTTATCAAAAGCTTGAGACACATCGATGAAGAGTGCTGAGCAATATTTTTTTTCTTCAAAGGCTTTTCTTATGACATTTACTATTCGATGAGCTTGTTCAATTGTGCTGTGTTTTCTTCTAAAACCGAATTGATGATTGGGAATACATCTGTTACCATTTAAAATCGGCGTTAATTTAGACACTAGAAGTTTCTCAAAAAGCTTTGATATATTAGACAATAAGCTTATAGGTCTATATGACTCAACTTTTGTGGGATCCTTTCCTGGTTTAGGTATCATGGTAACTAAGGATACTTTCCACTCTTGTGGGTAGTATTCAAGGCGTAAAATAGCATTAAAAATTAGTAGAATAATTTTCTTTGCTATGCTGGGTAGCTCCAAAAGCATTTTGTTACTGATCTTATCAAAACCAGGGGCTTTCTTGGGGTTTAAATCATGAATAGCCTTCTCGATTTCTCTTACTTCAAACCTTAGTGGAACAGCTGATCTAACAGCAACAGGTGGTAACTCGACCGCAGTATCGAAAGATGTATGAGGGGTAAATACGGTTTTCAAATGATTAACGAAAATATTTCCTTTTTCTATGTCATTTCGTGCCCAACGTCCATTTAAGTTTCTTAATGGTGGTTTAGTGATAACTGGTCTTTTAAGATTTCTAGCTGCACGCCATAATGAGTAATCAGATTGAGGAGTTGCATCAAGTTCCTTAAGATATTTTTCCAGAGAAGCCGTTTTTTGTGACTGCAGTAAGTTTCTTAGCCTTTTTGTGCACTCTTTTAGTAAATTTTTAAGTTGAGGGGATCTGTGCAATTGCCACTCTCTTCGAACTCTCCTTTTTTCAGTCAAGAGACGCTCGACATCAGTAGAATATATTTTACTATTTTTGATATTTTTGCGGGCTATGCTAGAATGTTGAACAGCTAGTTTGAGATAATTGTCAAAATTTACAATAGAAAGATTCACATTCTCCGGTGTTCTAAGCGGAATATTTTCAGTGCAGTGGGTACTGAGATATTTTTTATATTTTAACCAATTTATTTGTGTGGCTGACGTCACTAAGTAACCAGACGGTGATACAATTCTATAAGGGTTTGATATGGTAAGAATTGTAGGTGTGTGATCAGAAGATAATTCTAAAGAAGCTTCAACGTGAATCGTTTCTGCGGGGATGTTTTTAACCACGCCAAAATCGATGACATCTGGAATTTTTTGCTGATCAGTAGGCCAATAAGTTGGTTGTCCACTCGCGACCACATTTAAATCCATTTTAGACATTGTATTATACAAAACACGACCCTTTGGTGTAATGAGCCGTGAACCCCAGAAGGTATGTTTAGCGTTGTAATCGCCAGCGGCTAGGAAACAGGGTCCTAATGATTTAAAATATTTATAATATTGGCTTTCTGATATTGAAAATCTAGGTGGAGAGTACAAAGATGAAAGTACAAAGTTTCGATTTAGCTCTTCAACACAAATGTTCGTTGCTTGCAGATAATCTTCACGATGATCACACATTAAGTAGTGTTTGATTCGGGTTTTTATCAAAATAGCAGAACCTCCACAAGCTCTATCTCGAGGGTCCTTGGTATCATATAATATATAACCATTAATTTTAAACGTATTTCTTGAGGTCAAATGAGTTTCAGAAACCATCATTACATCAATTTGTTTACTTTTAAGAAAATATTCTAGTTCATTTTTATGTTGGCGAATGCCGTTTGCGTTCCAAAAACAAATTTTTAAGCAATTCATGGCTTGTTAAGTACAGCTTGCAATAACATCGATTGCATTCTTAACATTTCCTGCATCATATTACCCATTGTATTCGTAAAGTTTGTTACTGTTTGTACTAGTGTTTCCATGGTTTTTTCTAGACGACTTAAATTAGAAACTGGGGTCTCATCATTATTTGGCAAATCACCTTGCATTGGCATATGGTTTGATTTTAGGACGTTAGCGTATGATGTTCTGTTATTACTAGGCTGCGGTACCTGAATGTCATTAGTATTATTTTGATGTGTTTCCTGAATTTGAGGTGGGTTAGGTTTCGGTCCAACCGAGCGCTTGACGATAGAGTATACAGGGCATCCTCTATAGTTGGCAGTGTGATTACCACCACAGTTGCTGCATTTTTTTACATTGGGGTCGTTTTTAGATTTATCGCAGAGAGCTGTACCATGCAATTCTCCACATACAACGCAAACAGGTGTTAAATGGCAGTATGCCTTAGTGTGACCAAATTCTTGGCAGTTTAAACATTGCACGGGACCGTTCCTTTTATGCGGCTCCTCTATCGTTATTTTCCTATACAGGATATATTTCAGACTGTAAATGGGATGCGTTTCGTTTTTTTAAGCTTAACGTCGCCGGGTTCTAACTCCACTCGAAATAGTGGCTGGGGATTTTTTTCTCTATTTTTAATATTAACTACATTTTTAATTTTAAAGCCCTTCTCTTCTAAAAACGTTTTTATTTCACCTGGGTCTACGCATGAATCAATGCCCTTTATCACTACCTGAAGACCTTTACTGCTCTTCAGTTGGTATGTATAAAAGTTTTTTTTTAGTGCTTCTAATTTAGTTATTACTTTACGAAAATCATCTTCACGATTAACTTGTATTTTAGTTTCATTTATACTACCACGTTTTATTGCAGCTACATAAAAAGAATTTTCACCTATTACCGAGATCAAATTCTTTATTAAATCACTTGAGTTTTGCTCTCTAAGATATATCGGGGGTGGCTTAGAAGATTTTGTAACGTTTTGTGCTTCCGAGGATTCCTCTTCCAAAATTGCAAACCGATTTTGAGAACTTATTCTATCAGCTGTACCCTCTTTTAAAACTTTTGGGACAGAAGCAACTGCAGAAGAAGTTGGGCTGCGACCCCGTTTTAGCACTGTTATGTACCTATCCATTCCAACTTGTACTTGAGGCTTTTGACCGCTTTTCACCTGTGATACTGAGTTTTCCATCATGCCTGATTTGGGGGTAATCTTTTCATCACTTGTTAAAATCGTTTCTGCCACTGAGGCACCGCTTGCAGGTTTTATATTTTTTATTGTATTCGAATCAACCGTATTATTAGACACCGAAGGTGATACAGAGTTTTCTATTGTGCCTGATTGAGGGTTAATATTTTTATCACTTATTAAAATTGTTTTTGCCGTTGAGGCAATGCTTGAAGGTTTTATATTTGTTAGTGTTTCACCCGTATTATTAAAAACAGAAGGTGAGAGGGATCGCGTACGAGTAATTGGTTTAGCCGTTAGGTATTTGCTATCATCGACTCTTTTTTTTATTTCTGCATTTGTTTCGTTAACACTCACTGTGATGTATGCATTTCTATCATTATGCTTAATTGATTTTGCACTGTTTGCACTCATAAGAGTTTTTTTTTTTTTTTTTACTGTTTACAGTTGTGCTCTTCTTATTTGTTATTGTTTATCAACACCGAGAATAAAAAATGTGTATGTTTATGTATGTATGTACATACATGTATTTTTTTCTTTTCTTTTATTTACTTTTTTTTTTTTTTTATACTTTATTTGTTCACGTTTTTATAAAAAAAATAAACCGTTTGCCGAGCTTAGAAAACACGTCTATCTTCAACGAGCGCGACAGACTGATGTAATGTATTTAACTCATTTTTTTTAAGAAATAGGTATTGGAAATTATTTATTTTCATAAGCAACTTTATTATATTCAACATTTTTATTTTTCGAATTTATTCTATGAGTTAAAAAAGTTTTATAAAATACATAACTGAAATTAAACTCATAGAATAAATTCGAAAAATAAAAATGTTGAAAAAAAAAGAAAAATAATAAAACCGATTTAATTTATTTTAAAACAACTTAAATGTTAATTACATCAAACTATAATTTTTTTATTTTTTTTCGACTAAACAAATAATTGATTCAATTATCACATTAATTAAATTGAAATACATTTTAAACCCTTTTTTAATGATAAAAAATGATAATTTGTTCGGTGTAGTTTTATTTGAACAAATCGGGTATAGTTATCATGATAAACTTTTTATGTAAACAAGTTGTTGCTGCTGGTTGTAGATATGAAGTTTATAGCCAATCCCACGATGTCACACGTTAACGTTCGCATAGAAAATAACATTTAAAACAAAAACAAATTCTAAAAATTGTTTTTGTTTTACATGTAATGAAGATTGAGATACTGAACCTAAAAGCCTTGACGACGAAAGGTTATCCACCCCTAAACCGAGGTGTCATGCGACCAGTGCCTATCGGTTTGGTTTGCAGTCAGGGGTTACCGACTGTATTATCACGGAGCTTTGCTAATACCTGGGCACCTCAGCAAATAGACCACGCCCTTACCACGTTATTGGGGGCTATGACGTGGCGGACCCTTCAACTCCCCTACACTCGTGGGACCAAAAATTTATAATGATCAATCTTAAAGACAAAAAACAACAACAAGAACAAGCAACGGTAACTGATGACAGACAGGCGAGAACAAGGACAAGCATAGACAGCAGAGTACGGAGAGTGCTCGAATTAAACTCGCTCGCGAGCGAGTCCAATTCGAGCGAGTTTTATTTTCAACATTGAAAAGAATTATTCTTTACTGCTCGCGAGTTTAAAAAATAAAACTCGCGAGCGAGTTTTATTTTTGCGAGTTGAAAAATATTGCTCGCGAAAAGAATTCAAATTTTAAGAGTCAAAAATAAAACTCAACTCGCGAGTCGAGCTAAAAAGAATTGTTCGCGAGTTTTATTTTTGCGTATGAATTTTTTTTAACTAAAAATATATTTTTCCTGTTTATTTGTTTGTATGTGTGGATAAATGTGTGTATGTATGAATATTTCATCGAAACACAACACAGCATTAGCAAATGGATCAGAAGTAAGGTGGGAAAAGGTATTTATTGATACAGCAAATATTACGTTGTGACAAGTATAACTAACCATGAAGAAGAAATAGCAAAGAAAAGGATTCGTTTAAAAGAATGCAATCATGTTATACGTTTCGAAAATATAAAAAAGGCAGTTCATTAATTTCCTATGAATCGTAAACACTTCTATGTAAGTCACTAATGAACGCATACATTTTATTACACATCATTCAAAATTTAACATTTATACGTATTGCACATATATTTTAAATCACACTTATCTACCTGTTTATGAGCAGCATTCGCTTGTGTGCATTTTTTTAGTACAAACATCACTTTTACAACCCTTTCCCACACGTCTTGCCAGCCATTTTAACATAAACATTAATATAATAAGTTTTTCAGACCCATTGCACTGACATTTAAACACTCACTAGGGATCAAACAAACATATCAATGATCACATTTTCTATAAATAGTCGTGATTGTTTACTACCTGCTGATGTTTTCTATAAGAATCAACTAATTTGGTTGTCACAAGACAATTATGTGATGGCTTTTGCTACCCTAAAAAACTCTTAATTCATTTATAACACTGGTCTTCAAAAACAAATGTAAGTCTTTAAATAAAAACATATAAAATATAAAGATTTTGAAGCGGTTAATTTAAATCCGTTTGCAGTTTCAAATTTTTTTATGGGCTTGACTTATATTCCGCCCGAAATAAGGGCCGATTTTTATAAAAACACCAACAAATGATTATTAATAATATTTCCTTTAAGTCAAACGAATAACATTTTTTATATTTTCCACTGTTTCGGACATTTTCAGAAATTAGTGGCGATAAACTTTTTTTTTCAAGCAAAATTAGTACTATTTTTTGTTTTCAAAAATTTGTTAACAAATTTAGAACAATTTTTTTTATTATTTATCAGAAAGCCAGATATATTACGAATAAAATGAGCCATAAACCATGAAAATCGATTGACAAATGTTTATTTTATTTATAATTATTAAAGGCAGCTTTTATGAAAATAATATGTTACCAATCTCAAACACTTTTATTTAAGTCATTTAAGAACGCATACATTTTATTACACATCATTAAACATTTTGCAGGTTTACATATTTTTAAACAAGAAAACATTTATACATACAAACACACATACATTCTTATCAACATGGTTATGCCCAGCATTCATATGTGTGCATATGTTTTTATAACCCCTTCCTACACATTTGCCTGCCCTTCGTTTCTAAAAATTCATATGTATGTATATTTTTACTTCGCACAAGCAAACATTAATTTTTTTAAACGAGTTGCTCGATTTCAACTCGTATGCGCTCGTTTTCTGCTCGCATAAAATTTGTACTTACGAGTTGAAAAATAAAACTCGTAAGCACAAATTTTAAAACGAGTTGTTATCTGCTTACGAGTCGAGCACAAAAATCTTATGACTCGTAAAAAATTTGTGCTCGCGAGTTTAAAAATAAAACTCGCGAGCACAAATTTTAAAATGAGAGAGTTGACTCGAATTGTGCTCGCGAGTAGAATTTTTTCCTACCCTGATAGACAGTAACACGACAAAGCCAGGGACTGTAAATATCGCATTAATTAAATTTAAATACTTTTTAAACCATTTTTTTAATTTATAAAACACTTTTTTCTGTGTAGCCATATTTTTGTTAAGAAATTTATTGTAAAACTTTAAATTAAATTATTTAATTTAAACACAAAATTTAAACAATTAAAATTGTTTCTCAAAGAATCATTTATATATTATTCACTTCTCGTATTTTTGTGTAGAGCGCAAATAAATATATATTTAGTGAAAGAGGAGAAAAATCGAAACAACAGGGATCTAAATTCAAATCTAATTGATTGCTGCCAAAACTTGAGAAAAGTAGACTTTTCTTTGGAAATTTCCATATATGCAAACAAGTTTTTCTTTTCGAAAATTCTTCCGAAATATGCAAAGAGATATATTTTTTTAAATAAAGCTTGAAAAATTTGCCTTGCTTATTACAGGACCTTTTTTTCTATTAGATTTCCAGATATCTTGTTGCTTTTGAAATTTTTTAGGTAACTTACTTTTGTTGTAGACAAAAGTTTATAAAACTTTGTTGTAAACATCATCATATACGAGGGCGGAGCAATAAGTCCGTGACTTTTCGAACTTCGCTCGTAGTTGTATGAAATGCAACACTAATCCCAACAAGTTCCACCTGTTAATAGACTACTGTCAAGTTTTGAGCAAGTTCCGCCATTAACTTTGCAGTTAACAGCTGTTCAAAACATAAAACCTCGTGAATTTTTTTAAAAATGGAAAAAACCGTCAATCAAACCAAGGAAAAGCTTGATAAATACTATAGGGACTCTGCACCATCGATTTCAATGGTAAAAAAGTGGTTTACTGACTTTCAAAAGGGAAAAACAATAAACTGCGAATATTATGCCAACTTTTTGGACCGATCTAACGAGGATTTAAAAAAAAACGAACCCACATGGCAAAGAAAAAAAGTTCTTTTTATTGATCCGTCCTCGCATATATGCTAAAACATAAGATAAGAGGCTTTTAATAGTTTTAATTAATGACATAATTAAAATTGCTATACAATTGGAAGGTTTTTAAGTTCGTAAACTATAGGCTTGCTTATATAATACATTACCATTAACGGCATTTAAACAAAAGCCTCATTCAACTTTCACAGACAAGTGTAGAAATTTATAATTCTTAATGATTTTCCTTCCTCACACATTTGTATGCACGAAAATGTAAGCTCATTTATTTCTTTTTCCAATTTCCACACAAAATTTTATTTAGTTCAACTCATTATTTTGATTGAAATTATTTTCTAAAGATTTAATTAGATTTAAAAACTTTTACATTTGAAAAGGGAATTTTCAAGGAAAATAAAATTTTCCTGGCTTTTCAGTTTCAGTATGTGCAGAAATGTTTTCTTCTCCCTCTTTCTCTGAAGAGTTGTGTATTTAATTTTATACGACACGTGTTTTAAAAAAAAAACCTTTTTTTTTGTAGGAAATGTATTTCTTACAAACAAATTAAAAAAAATTACTTGCACTTCAGTGGAAAGATGAAGAATTAATAAAAGTCTTCTTCTGCAAAGTACGTCAGTAAAGAAATTGGAACAAAACAAAAGTTTTAATGTAAAAGTTTTTTTAGCTTCACACATTTTGAAATATGAAAATGAGCGGTTTTGTCTTTTGTTTTGGAAATATATTAGTTGATGTAATTGTGAAGTTAAGTAGTTTTACATCATTCAGTTCAAAATTTGTAAACCTGTGTATGTGCATGACGGTATCGTAAGGATTAAGCGTAAGAAGTTGAGATTTATCATGCAAATAAAACTACTTTTAAGGAATATCTGCAAATGTATAATTATATTATGGTTACTGCAATCATATTATGATAGTATTGGTTTTTTATATTGCCATATTATTAGCTGACGATGGTTGTTTCGTTGTTGTTACAACCCTTTATACGTTTTGTTGCTTTTTAAATAAAACTAGTTAGTATGGGCCAGCAGTTGACACAATCGTCTGAAATCTGGAAATAACTTATTTATACCGTTATTACGAATATTTATTTAATCGTATGGGTCAAAACTTTATTAAATATGTATAAATATGTATGTAGATATGTATTTATTTAACTCTTTCAGTGTTTTTGTCGAATATATTCGACATTGTATTGTACTCTCTTCTGCGCACTTTTACTGTATAAAAATGTACAGTTAATTATATTTTTTTTGTTTTATCTGAAAGAGGCACACTTTTGATATTTTAAATTGTTATTATAGTAGATATTGGCTTTCTTTTCTTATTATTGAGTGCATTGTCGTAACCAAGTCAGGAAATTTGTAAAAAGCTTAGATTTAGGAAGAAATAAAAAAATAATAATTTCGGGGATCAGGCGATATTAAAAAAAATTGTAATTATTGATATATGCATAAATAAGTATTTTCTTGAAAAAAATATTGCAAAAATAAATTGTAGGTTCTTTATATATTCGGCATTCCCTAAAAACCATGGGAGCTGCATGAGGCAAAAACTCTTATTTTTCCCGGCTTCAACGCAATCACATTACCTTTAATACAAATTTTGAAAATTTTATCTCGCCAAAAATTATTTTTTACCCTGAAAAGGTTAATGTTAAAAACATATCGCACTTGATCATAAAGAGTGTATTAACTCAAAATTTAATAATTCTCAGTAGAGCAGAACAATTTTTAATTTTATGAGGTATATTTCTTTTAGGCATATGAAATTTAGTGACGATTTTTCTAAAAATGTATATATATCATAATTTCCCTAGTCTGAATGTTTATAACAAAGCCTTTTATATATTTTCCATTTATATTTATTTCGTTGATGAATTATGTTGTTATAACCTCTGTATATTTATATTTTTTGTAAATACATGATTATCATATAACAACTGATCCTGATCGGTAGTGTCTGTTATATAAAATCGCAGCCCATCAAAAGATCGCACTTTATTTGTAAAAAAATGCAATAACACATTCTTTACAATGTTACCATATTAATAATGTAACAATAACACTACAATTCTTCATAAGCGCAAAAATTTAAAAAATCAACGGTAACATTTAAAAACAACAACTCTCCCAAAAAGAAAACAAAATATTTAAAATTGTCTTTCTCTTTTTTATTTCTTATTCTCTACTGTTCTCCAATTTAATGCATAGCAGAGAACTCTGCATGTTTGTTGTTCTTTTTACTATGTTAACACAAAAACAAAACAAACTGCTTATGTTGTATTTACATTGTTTTTGCTCACACGTATGTGAATTGTTTCACTGTATTAGTACCACTTTCTAACGCGTATAACTCGTAAAATACATTAAGAGAGTCTCCCAAAAAATATCTTTCCAATGCTATATATGTTAAAATACAATATATAGTTTCGGCGTAAATGGATCCAAAAAAATCCACTTGCCTATTAATATACTATATGATGATATGTTGCTCTAAAAAATATGATAAAACAGTTAAAAAATTTTTTTAGTTTAATAATATGAATGCTTTGGGCAAAAATCTGGCCGGTTTAAGGCAACCATATAATGATTGACGTAGACATACGGACATATTCAATCTTAATTTCTTTGCATTAACAATAATTATATTTAAACTAATCACAATATTTTTGAATTGTTAGCAAACATACTGAAATAGTTATCTGCGATCATAGTTGAATTGATTGCAATTAAATTATTTGCATTCACTGATTTCTAAAAATAATTTTAAAATGATTGCAATCACAAAATATTGCGGTTTTGACAAGATTTCATTATGAAGTCTGAAATCATTTTGAAATCCAAAAATAAAGTCGATTTGAATATATTGATTTTGATTTTAATGCCAATTAATTGCAGCTTTTTTTCAGCTCTGGTAATTTTAAAACAAATCACGTTTTCTATCTTAAAAGTACGGACAAAGGTAAAATAATATAATACGTTATGTAAAGTACGTGACTATCCAAATCATTCTTAGCAGCTGGATCTACTTAAACTTCACCCCATAGTAGCTGGTGCTGAAAAGAAACAACACACCCCCCACTAGTACAATATTCGCCTTCTGTTTCAATCTCTAACATGGCAGTGTCAAGATCAACATAGGGATCTTAATAAAGCCGCGATTTATATTTAGCCCACCGCCACTATCTGCGCACCCGGCAAAAACCAGTCCAGGACGTAATAAGTCTAAGTTAGATACAAATAATTCCCTATTTCAAAACAATAATCTTTCATGACCAACATGAAGTATGGTAGCGTATGGACGGGCGTATCCGGAAATATTTATACCTGTGCCACCATAGATTGAGAGAGTATTAAAGGTTAATTCTGATGTGTGCACCACTTAAAAAACTTTCTTTTACACCGAAATTTTAGTATACGTTTTAAGTCTGTCGTATGATGTATTGTAATCTCATTTAGGCCGAAATAATAGCCATCTGCAAACCCGCGATGCGCATTCGGTATGGTGAGATATATGGCAGGGATATTGAGATTATAGCCGATAGTAAATCAGTCAAAAGATCCCTGGACAGTACGCTTATTATACCAAGAATTGTTCAAGAATCTCGGATGTCCCCGCAGGAGATGCAGGGACATTCAATGGTTACCCTTTAATGGATCCCCGAGGACAGGGGCATACATGAAAACTGTATGGCTGTCTCGTTTAAGCATACAGGTTTAACATATGATATAGGTGTTTCGCTCTCGAAGAGTAAGCAGCCTACTGCCCTCAAATACATCTTATTGCTTGTAAGCGAACGTTGGATGAAACTACCTGTGGGGATACCAGAAAAATTCGGTCCTCTATAGATGGATAAAGGAATCAGCATGCCTTAAAGCTGACCAGACTTCATCTCAGGAACCTATATGTAATTATAGCTGGCGCTCTCTTACAATGACATTTGTAGAAGTTCTGGGGACAAGAAAGAAGAGGATTCAACGAAAGATCTTCTCAGTCATTATCCTGCATTCGGTGACCAAAGACTCAAACTGTGTGGTCGAAGAATTCTTACGGACAAAACTTGTCTCTCTGGCATTGATTAAAAGAAAATTGACCGGCAGGCTGAGCAAAACTGTCGGCAGCCAGGTTAGTAGAACTTATTTCTGGATCTAAGTGAGCAGTGCTTGATTGCGGTTGCTAATCCAGCCAAATCTAATTCATCTCATCCAATTGTATTGGAATCTGTTCATATTTCACTATAGCTCCCATAAAAAATACCACTCCTGAAAATAGCTTTTAATGACATAACTTACTTATACATAATGGTATTTTTTATACATTTAGTGACGTCAGCATTTATAAAAGCTTAAATGTATGTATATCATGCTAAAATGGGTTGTTCAGTTTGGATCTTAAATCCCTTATAAAACCCCATCCCAAAAATCACTATCAGGCACAAAGAACTCTTATGTATGTAGATTCACCTAATAACATAATTTTGTTTTGGTGACTCCATGATTACTAAAGTGGGTTAAATTGTAGACACTTTCGGCAATTTGTATATAAATACTGTGAAGTTGGGTATCATGCTTTTTGCCTTGTTTCGATTTTTACATGTTAGTAGAATTTCTTTTGTCATTTGTTTAATAATTGAACTGTACTTATCGACGATATTAGCAGGAATATAGGGATATAGGAATTAGGGATTTTGTAAAAATTTCAAATAAATTTTTTAATTTTCAAACTTGACACATTCATATTCAAATATTAGGGTATTTATTTAATCGGGCTTTTGCTTCAATCGCTTAATGGCACCATTAATTAACCGAGGTTTTGGTTTAATCGGTTAGTAATCGTTAATTTTGTAATAGATCGGTTAACCGATTAATGAATCTTTTTTAATAAATTAAGTAATTTCAATTCATAAATAATTTATTATTTGGGGTTTATTAGTAAAAAAAAGCAATAACATAACGCACTTAACAATTCTTGAACTAAAACGAACAAACAAAAAAATAGTTCATAAATATGTAACAGATATTTTTTAATTAATACATAAATATTATGAATTAATTAAAAAATTAACTGTTAGATAATTTTATTAGTTATTTCCATAGTTTGAGGAGATCTTGTTAATTAGTCTGTTAGAAAATAATTTAGTTTAAATGTTTAGGATTTAAGCGATTTCTTCTTTAGTTTTGATAAAACTTGACTTGAAAAAAATTCTTTCACTTGTCGTAGATGTTGGATAAATTGAAAGCAACCCATAACACAGAATATCTAATTTCTCATTCCTCTTCCTGGATTTTTCTAAACATATAAAATCTTCCATTATGTCATAAGAGTCCTGTTTTAATTTTCTAAAAATTTTAACACTTCTAATTGGTTCGGTTAATTTTGTTAAAAGATTGATATGAGATGAAACAAATAACTAAGCACATGCATATAAAAAGTATGTGAAACAAAAAGCTGTTGACAGCAAACACTTTGTTTGTATGAAACATACCTTTTGTTTATGAGACGAAACAAATAATTAAAAACACAAAAAATATTTTATAATACTACGAAAAATTCAAAATTTTTTTACGTCGGTTAATCGGTTAATCGACTGAATTTAACCGGTTTAATCGTTAATCGAAATAATCGAAAATATTTTATTGTTGGCATCACTTCGTTATTAAACTAATAAGTTTTGCTAATGCAATTTATAATCCTGCCTGCACGTATAAACACCTAAATAATTTAATTTTTAAACACGTTTATACTATTTAAGTAAAGTTATTGAATTGAACTCATATAAAATAAATTAAAATTTACTTATTCATAGTCATCTGCAAAATATTACATCGCCAATTTCGAAGAATTTTTATTGTGAAAAATATTATATTATGAGTCTTTTATAAGATGAGTCGCGAGTTTTGGTGGGTACTTCGACTTCGGCTCCGACTCCGGTAAAAAGAACCTCTACTCCGACTCCACAGCTCTGGATATTAGATTATTTATTTTTTAGTTACTTTGGATCTTAAATATTTTTACATAATGTACTATTTAAACAAAGCAAGTCTTTAAACTCATATAATGTATTCATTTAAATGCCTATTAAGACACTAGAATACAAGAGAAATAAAAAGTAAAATGTTCAGAAGATATTTTTTACAAATGAAAATAAAAGTCTACGTACATATGAACACACATAAGTAGGTGCAGTAGAGATGGTAAAACTTTTCTAGCAATTAAGATAAAAACAAGAGATTTTTAAATAGAATGTACAAGATAAAGCAACAACTAACAAAATGCAAAAAAGTATGAAACGAAAAAAAAGAAACAAAAAAAAAAAAAAAAAAATAAGCACAAACAAACAAAAAAATTATGGATGTACCACTCAACAACATCATTTGTAGTTGTTACACGTAGTTGTTACACATTAACTACAAGTACAAAATGTGTTTTTGGTGTTTTTGTTTCAGTATAAGTACCCATTTTTGTGGTAAGTGGTGTTCTAGGAATTTTAAAAAATTAATGTTTACTTTAACAATTTTTGTGTTCAATGAATCATATTTCAAATTAAAAAGCATTCTTGCAATAGTCGTATTCCTTAAAAAAAATAACTTATAGAGAAATTAAACTGAATGTCCACACCATGCGTCTATGCGTAGATGCGTATAATACTTTTTGTGCATTTCATGCGTTCCTAAATTCAAGTTACATGCAATGCGTTTTATGCGCCAAATTGTTTTTTTTTTATCATCTGTTGTGCTAATATGTTTATCAAATGTTTATCAAATAAAAATAAATTTGGGAAAAATGGAAGGTGTAACTGATATTTTAATACAATTTGTTTATAAGAATTCATAGAGGAGTAAGTTTTATTATCAAAAGAATTTGTAATTTTTCATTGTGTTAATAAGTTTCCCTTTCAAGGCATTTGTTAAAAAAATAATAAGCACAAAAAAGATGGCACTCAGAACATAAAAGTAATCGATAACTAGAATAGCAAATTTTGTTTATGAAAAAATTGTTCTAAAAATTATTTATTATGTATTTTGTTCTTGAAAGTTATTTCAATATTTATTACGAAAGCTGTTTATTTTATTAAAAACCTTTTTTAATACAAAAAATTGGAAAAAGGAATCCACCAAGCAAACATATTTATCGATAACATTGAAAATAAAATATGATTTGTCATCCATGGCCATCAAAAACAGATGACATTTTTTCACCACACATGCGACGCATACAAAAGTAGAAAGTAAGCCTACTTTCATGCGTTGATACGTATATGCATTCTATGCGTTTTGCTGTGTAACTTGTTGCATGCCATTACACTGATTCTACTTTTTGAAATATGCATAAAAATGAACAACGCATAGAATGCATGGCATGGACCTTGAGCTTTAACGTTATAGAGAACTTAAAAGTACCGGTTGTTTTTTTTTTTAAAGGAAATGCTTGCTATTTTTAAACTTATTACTTTGAACATTTGGCAACTTATTTACTAATTAAATAGCAAAATTTCTTATACAAACATTTGCGAATTGAAATAAAGGTCACTTGATGGTTAATCACAAAACTTAAGAAAATATGACGCATATTTCACCACATTTTCTTTATAATCCTCTTAAATACGAGTATAAATAAGTTTTGTTGGAATTGTTGGGAAAACCTCAACACTCAGCAATTTCCATTAGTTGGTTTTATATTTTACTTTTTTTTAAATACCACTATTTTCTCCGCTTTTTTAAATGTTTTTCTTTTTTGCTTGCTCAAGTCTTTTTTAAGAAAAGTGTTTTTTTACAATTGTTTTTTTTTTGCATTTATATTTTTTTTTTTTTTTGGATTGGTAGTACAGTAGTGGATGATGAATGAAATATGACTGACACAGTTTTACCACAAAAACCAGAATGTTAAGTAAAATGCCTCTGGCAAATAGTCTGAAGTCTATTTTTGTTAGAAAAATGATGATGATTGCGATATTGGTTGAAATAATCTTTTTTGTAAGCAAATGCAAAATTTGATAAAGAGAAGTGGGGTGTTATTGAAAATTGTAACGCATAATTCCTTGAATTAAAGAGGTTTGAAATCGGTGTTGCTAGAAGTAGCGAAAACGTTCTACATGAAGGTATTTCCTTCTTCAAACGGGCAAGTCTTTTAAATTTCTAAAATTGGGCGTACTTTTTGTAAGTCGGGGTTTTTATACTAGAAAAATGCAATATAAAAGGTTTTATTGCCATTTCCCGAGAATATAAAATCAAAGCTTCATGTAAGTGTCCAAAATACTGATGTAAACCTACTTTTTGTAAATTTGGTATTTAGTGTTTGAATTTCTCATAACATTTTTGGAAAATTAAATTTGTAAAACTTTTGGGCTGTTCACGAAAGGGATTTTATCAGGTTATATGGTTATGCAGTTATATTAACATCAAAAAATATATAAAAAAATTTTTTTAAGAAATGTTTTTTGTTGTTTTGAATATAACTAAAAACCCATATAACCTGATAACAACCCATTTATTAAAATTGGAATATTATATATAAAGCTTTTTTTTTGTAATAGTCTATTCCATAAATTTTAAGGAATGACTTTAAACACTACCATACTTGTATCTTCCTGTTACATTTTACCTTAGCTATCCTTTGGATAGCAATGTACAGATAGCAATGTACAGAAAAATTTACAATTGTTAGACACCAGCAGAATGTATTGCATTTTTTATTATATTCAACATTTTTATTTTTTCGAATTTATGAAAAGAAATAATTCCCAGATTCTATTTGTTAAAATAGTTGAGTTAAATACATTTGATGTATAACTATCCAGTGTATCACAAAGAATGCTGACGAAGGCCTTAGCGGGCCAGAAAATGCATTACATTCTGCTGGTGTCTAATAACTAAGGTAAAATTAAACAGGAAGATACAAGATAATAGTATAATTGTATATAAAGTGATTCCTAAAAATTTAAGAAATAGAACTATTACAAAAAAAAAAAAAAAAAAAAAAAAAAAAAAATAAAAGCTTTATTAAATACTTAACTGAAAGTTAGATCATATAATAAATTCAAAAAAATAAAAAATGTTGAATTTAACTTTTTTACAAAATTTTTTATACCCTCCACCGCTTGTGGTGAATGAGGGAGGGTATAATAAGTTGGTCATTTTATGTAAACCTAAATAATAATAATAATTTAAGACCACATAAAGTTATTATAATGAGTATTTCTGTCTGTTCGTCTGTTGAAAACAAGTCTTTTTGAAAATTTCAAAAGAAATGAAAAATTTTAGAGCCAAATTTCTTATTTTCGTGAAGATCTGCCCATAATTACCCAAACGTATAATACCAACGCTCTTTAGAAAATAGTGGATGGGATGATTGCTTTAGATCACAATTTTAAAGACAAATTTATTATTTTAGTAAAGATCTGCCCATAATACCTTTACTTATAATGCCCAAACTCTTCAGAAAAAATGTTTGGCTTAGCCCTTACCTTGTTTAAGAACAATTTCACTTTCAACCAGGGTATCTGGGTGGGCAGGTATTTTGTATCGCAATCCATATTTTTTCCTTTATTCACTCCACATGGGAACACAGGGCTTTTACAAGAGAAACTCCAAATTATTATATTATTACGGCCAATCAATTTCTACTTTCGTCTTGCTATTTCTCGAATTATGGACTCTTCGTTTATTGAACGCCAGACTTCTTTATTGGTAAAGGCTATTTTACACTATTATACTTTGTATTAATACATGTAAATAGCTCATGCAATATTTAAAAGTATGGTAGAGTGAATGGAATGTTTTATGAAAATGACAAGTGTAACGAAAAAAAAAAAAATTTTACATCCCATACGACTTCATCGTTCTTTGAAATTTTTCTAAACAATAAAATATTTTATTTGATCAGGGTTGCATTTTAGCAAAAGCATGTTCATGTGTGATAGCGTAAATACAGGCTGTTGTGTTAAATAAGATTTTTTGACGCTCGCAACAAAACTCATTAGAATATTATTTTTCCAAAAGAAAAGATTATTTTTCCAATTCAAACAAAAATATTTAGAATCAAAACCCTTTTTGTTTAAAACAGGACCTATAAACGAATTTGCATATTCAAAAAATTTAATTTGCATTTCGTTTATTGAAAAAAAACCTCGGATTTTTTTAAGCAAATAGTTGTTATTATTGGTTAAATTTGTGTTTGATATAAAAAAAATTTTCCAAACAAATAATTTAATGAATCAATCCAAAAAGTTTACTGAAATTAATAAAAATTTCAAAACAAATAATTTTGCTGAATCGGTGAAGAGCGGCTGGCCGTGAGACATATTTCGTCTTGTTTAATGCAATGATTCTTTCCCCTCACTGCCGCTGTATCCCTTCCTTGGCTTCGGAAGAAGAAATCTCAATTAAAAACAGCAGCACTACGAAATTTGATGTATTTAACTAAAAAATTTAAAAAAATAGAATACGGAATTTTTCATTCTTTTTTTTTATCAACTTTGAAACCAACCAAAAAATTCTTTTTTTTAATGTTGTTATTGTGGTGACACAAACAAAATCATTTTTACCTACTTTTGTTATTGCTTTAATAATAAACGTCGCCACGCTATTTTATCATCTTTCTTATTGTTGTACTTTTTTAATGCGTCCAAAAATAGACAGTATGTGTTTTTTGTTGTTGTTGATTTTTTTTCACTTAAAGTGGCTTACGATCAAAAAAAAAAAAAAAAAATATTAAAAAACGACCTCTTTAAAGAGCGTTAAACATTTCAATAAAATTATTAAAAATTAAAATATATCTCACTTTTGTTTAGTTTTCAACATTTTTGTTGCTAAAATAAAAAACAAACAAAAATATTAATAGAAACAGTAAACAAAATTTGTTGAAATTAAAAATATGCGCATAGAAACTAGCTTTCCCACAACAATAAGTTTCAGTGTTTTTAATCATAAATAAAGATTGGGATATTAGCACATCATTAATAAATGAATTAATTAATAAAAAAATTTTAAAAGAAGGGTTGGCTTAAAAATATGTTAGCAATAATTTGTTTCTGTGAAGACTTGTGGGATGGTGTAAACTAGCCTTAATTAGGTCCGGCCAAAAGAGGCGGAATGCTTTCCGTACCTTTTTTTTTATAAATAAATATAGTCTTGTTGATAAACTGTTTGTCATAGTCCATAAATCGCTTCCTAATAGCAATGTGGATCTCACACAAGCATTAAAATAAGTATTTTTCGGAATTTGGGGTGATCATCATGTTTTATCTTAAAAGTCAAAAGCTGACCTTGCGATTCTTAACCTGACCGAAAAGTCTTCTTCCACACATCCATCTCTCGACATCATATATCCGAATCCCTATGATCATACATTAGCTGTCGTAACAAAATCGTGAAAATCGTGAAGCAAATATATATTTTAGCAAAGTTTCACAATAAACTCCTAATCAAATCCGCTCTAAAGTAGTTCTGGATCTGGATTTTCCAAAAAACGAAAATACAATTAAAAAAAGAAAACAAACTCAATCACAATTGCAACTACGGAATAACAATTATTTAGATCGGAATTTGTTTAGGACTGTATGATTCCCACATTATGAGAAGGAAAATTATAAAATCCTGTCTTTTACTTTAGTAATGCAACAAAAGTTGCCGTTTTCATTTGGCTTAATACTGTGTTAACCCATACATATTCATATGCAGAGAAATGTTTGTGTAATAGTTTCATTGTTATGTGCATTTGTGCAGGCATGCACATGTTTATGTGGTTATTACTTTTTCTGTTCAAAAGTACGAGATGTTTTTGCATATTCTACATATTCTGTCAGACGTACAGACATTGTAATTCTAATTGTTTATTCACAAGTTTACCACCCAAAAAAAAGCAGACTTTTGTAACGCTAATAAAAAATTAAAAAACTAGCACCAATATTTTTTTGCCCAACAAAATTACATACTCGTGAGATACTTGTACTAAAAAGTTAAAATGCCAGTAAGTGCTATAGACGCAAGGAAACACACAAATACGCAAATTTTAAATTCGGATTTTAATGCAAAAACATGACCAAAGGTGTAACTCAACAATGGAACAAAAAAAAACCTAAATTTCATCCATTTAATAAACAAATTCCATAGGAACAAGTCTACATTTCCTACCACCTCAAGAACATATACACGAAATAGGAAGACAAATGGCAGACAAAATAAAAAATTAAATAAATTTCTAGTAAAAATTTATTTTTTTTTCGTCAGCCCAATAAATCTTAAGTCTTAAGACTACAGCAAAATTAGCTGAATAGCAGAAGTTTAAACATTTTCTATATTAATTTCGTAATATCAATATCAAAGTGCCTGAAAAAAAATTAATTTACGGGTATAACAGTCAATTGTATCAGTGTAAAATTGCTGGCGGCAACAGCGACATATTGTTACAACAACCTCAAAGTTATACTTTGTTATATTTTCATGCTCATATAAAAACGGAGGATATTTTTTGTAATTTTTGTCCAGAGGAAAAAGAGAAAGCAGTTTTTGCTATTATCAATAAATTTTTTTGGAAAAAGTCCGCAATAAATTGTATGTAAAATAAAACTTTCTGACATTTTATGATGATAATGATGTTGACTAAAATATTTAGTATTAATTTTTCTGATTTCTACTGAAATCGTCTTTTCGTGTGTAACACCAGGAAATATTCACCTAAGACCTCATAAAGTATATACATCTGTTGCAGGCCCTTAATTGAATTTTTTATTTTCAATTTGAATTTTTTATGTAAACAGAAAATTTAAAATTTTCTCCTTATAAAATAGAGAAAATTTAAGGCACACGTGCATATTTTGTGGTACATACACACGAAATAACAATATCTATTGTCAATTTGGAATTATGACAACGCCTCGCTCTCACTTTCTAATGAGTATACCTTGTTAATGTACCTTGAGCAGGTTGGTATAATTGGATTAGCAGAAAAAGAGTTATGGATCTAGATTTCGAAAACGGGATCTACGTAGAGAGAAGAAAATGCCTTCGATGTTTGCTAAGAATGCCTTTTGTATTACGCCAATACATGCGTTATATATTCTTCTAAAGCTGCTACGCTTCCACTTGGTAGTTAAAAAGATACTTAAACTCGACTTTTTGCCTTAAATTACTATACTGTGGGAACACTTGCAGGCACTAAAAGGTTATTTACGACAAGAGCTCGGATCTAACTTTTCCAGTTGTCATGCATAATTTACATTACAATATCCCGATGCAAAGTGGAGATTCGCAAAGAAGCAACACCTAGTGCAGGAGAAAAGGCTTCAATTTTTACATAGTTTTAAAACTCACAAAGTTTGAATTTGCTAACAAACTTCATACAGTAATGCCATGGATTTATCTCCTTTGAACTTCTTTAATTTCGATTAATTTTCATAGAAACAGAAAATAAATTTATGTTAGTTTATTTAATGCATTAATGGCGTATGATTAATATTAATATATTTGAAGAAGTATACGCTTAGTATTCTTTTGCTATATATCTATTACAAACAACTATAGAATGGAAAATGCGTTTGTTTGTGATAAATTCATAAACTACTGAACCGATTTCTCTCAAATTTTCACAGTAATTTCATGATTACATGGCACTTAATATAAATACATATTTGTAGATTTTCAAGTGGGCGAGGCACTTTCATACAAACATGGTAGAATAAATCCCACCAATAAATGATTACCGTCTTGGTCTGGCCTGACCGAATTCATGTATTGCTTTTAGTATTTTTCGCATATAACAAAAAAATCAAATAGAAACAGAGACGTGAATTTTATAAATGATATGTTCTGAATCGAATGAAACTAATTTGGATTCGATTGGAGCAAATAAGTGGGGAAAATTCCAAACCAAATTTTTTTTTTCTTGAAATATATTTCAAATAGGACAAAATATTAAAAAAACAGATACTTGAATTCTAGAAACGATATGTTCTAAATCGAATGAATCAAGTTTGAATCAAATCAGAAAACTACGGCCCATGTCATGTCAAGTGACCCAACTTTTGAAATCGATGTCTTCCGATTTGGATGAAATTTGCACCAAGGTTAGTCTTATTGGATAGTAGTTTCGACACAAATTTTCAATAAGATCGGTCAAAAAGTTTCTGAGTTAGGGGGGTCAAAATTTGAAATTTTGGCCAAACCGGTGTTCTTTATCATCCATATAACTTATTAGCTATTGGTGTTAGAAAAATTTGTCCCAAACAAATTAGATAGCTATTTCTTCAAGCTATCGAAAAATCGAAAACCCTCAAGACGAGGGTTTTTAAATTTTTAGCATATGTACTATTTTGAATTTTTTCCTTTTTATGTGTAAGTGTTTCTAAAATCTTAAAAATAAAACTTATGCTGAGAAACTAGACAAATTAACCTTTCCGACGGTATATAACATACCGAACTAGCATTTCATTCCCTCGCTACTGTAATACCAAGGTTATTGGCACAAAACTATTCATGTGACTCGATTTTGTGCGTGTATATGAAGGGGATCTATTAAATTGACGTGGCTCATATGTGACGATATCTGCGCCAGGCATTATTTTAACCGAAATTGGATGTGCCCATTAAGGTTATTTACGTGACCTGCTACAAAGTGTAAAAAGGTGCCAATTAACCCCTCGTAGGACATCGCCATGTTAAGATGACTTGTCACGTGACAAGTTTAGTGTTAGTTCCCTTTCCCCTAGGGAACTTAACGTTCTTTAAAAGTAGCCTAACTTTAGTTTATTGCGTTAACGGTGACGCTCGATATGGGATAAAGTTAATAAGCAACTCTGTATATCAACTAATTTGTCAGATAAAAAAGGGACGTATAAAGTACAAAGAATTATATGTGACTAGGCCTCTATAAACAAATAGGAAATTTGATGAAAAGCTATTGTTCGTAATAGAGAGTTGCTGCTCTGAAATGGGTTTATTTTTAAAAACGTATAAAAAAATTCCTAGCATTCGAAACAAATAGTACGAAAAACATAATACACAGTAGAAATTATTCGAACTTGTAAATTATTTCCTTTGAATCGAAATAGGCGTATCAATCTGCTTTAAAAGAATTTGTAAATTTAGTTTTAATGGAGATAGCGAAGTTGCTGCTCTGAATTGGGTTTTTTTTAAAACGTATAAAAAACTTCCGTTAATTCGAAACAAATAGTACAAATTATTCGAACTTGTAAATTATTTCCTTTGCATCGAAAAAGGCGTATCACTTTTCTTTAAAAAAATTTGTACATTTAATTTTAATGGAGATAGCGAAGCGCACCGTGTAATAACTAGCTTTACATAAAAGTAAATTAATTGGAAAATATCTAAAAAAAGTGTTTTTTTTATAATTTTCTTTTCATCGTTGGAATGATAATTTATAAACTTTCGACAAAGATGTACAAACAACATTATTCTGCATGAAAACTTGATAACGAATTATTACAGATTTTAGAGATTTTAGTGATTATTGAAGTTAAATAAGACTGATGTCAGGCAAACACTAAATTTAATACTTCAAGAAGAATAATTTTGAACAGAAATAAAATGGTTTTAATAGTTCAAAGATTTTAAGCAAGAATGATAAAATGATTTAAAAACTAAATCAAAATTTAACTTAAATTTAATAGCGTCTATAATAAAAATTAAAAAAAAAAAAAAAAAAAAAGGTTTTTATGAAGTATTTTAAATAACTAATTTTCGAATTTGTTTAACAAAATAAGTTCACCACAGTTACAAATTAAATAACGTATTTTCTTCCAAATTTAAGAGAAACCAAATTCAAATTTAAATGTATTCTTGAATTGTAACACTTGCATCTCAATATTAACAAAATAAACCAAGGCATTTACATAATGAGCGTGTATGTGATTAGAATTGTTAAGTTTCCACTGGAAATATACCTTAACCACACAAACGGATATGAGTTCACATACGCTTAATATGTGTATGCCAACTTAAATGTCGATGGTATTTGCAACATCTGAACCCATCTTAAATCGTTAAGAAGTTATTTGAAATTCAAAGAAGAAATTGAATTTTATGCAATTGTAACATTGCCAGTGCAATTTCAGCTGTACATCTGTTTGCAAAAAACAGTTTTTGAATATCTTAGAGAGAACTGAAGGAAACGGAAGCAAATTTCATTAGACCATATACGAAGACGAAAAGTAGTTTATAAAAGGATGTTTGATTCTTACACACATGTTATAGTTTATTTCTGTCTTGAGAGTAAAATTTTTCAATATGTAACTTCTGAAAATTTTATAATTCTAAGCTTAAATGATGGAATTGTATCAAATTGGTCACGTGGTGCGACAAGATATATAAAAATCTATTTTTTTGCCACGCCTCTTTCTCCAATCCCGCCCACATTTTTTCGTATGTTGTGTAGGGGTATCCATGTTGCTTGCACTTTATTTGGAAACTTTTGCTCATGTCTTTCTCAAGATAAACAGAAATCTATAATGTATTTATTATAAAGGAGTAGTAGGCGTTTTCCCAATCCCCCCATTTTGTAGATAGATTTTTTTCTTACTTTTAGTACAAGTCGTACTTAAAAAGAATAATACTAAAAAGTACTTAAAACAATCCGAAATCGAATAACTTTGAAAAATCTATGCATTCTTTTAGCGTAAGTACGCGTGTGTTTGTAAAAGTTTGTTGTAGACACAACAACAACACAATAAAAGAAGGCGGCTAAAGATTTGCTTGTCTTGTGTAGAAATAACAACAACACTGAAAGAAAAAAACATTCATTATTTTCATGTTTAAAAAGTTTAATAAGAAGCAAAAATTCCCAAATCCTATTTGTTAAAATTTATTAAAATTTTTAAAGGCCGCAATACAACAAAAGTGAAACAATCATGTGCAGCAGGTTAGTAAATAGATAACACTGCGGAACAGTAATTTTGCGGCCTGAAACTTTATTGCAAATTTTTACTAATTTGAGGTCGCTGATTTCAAATCTATTTCTACATTTTTCTCTATCATCTCGACTTTTTGGTATATCTCAAATTAACGCACTTTCACTACATACATTGGAAATAAACGGTTCCCCATATTCAGTTAAAAAAATCCGAAACTCGGCTACAATATTATCTTTATGCCGTGCTTACACTGTTTTTAAATTCGCGCAGTAGTTTCAAAGATATTATTGAAGTTTTTATTAACAAATAACAATTTTTTTTTTGTTCTTTAAAAATTCATAACGAAAAATGCGGAGAAAAATTACAGTTTTCGTCTAAAAACATCAAGCTTAATATATTTCGAGGCAAATGAGCTTTATTTCATTGCAATCGGGGCACAACTTTTGATTTTGTTCATAATTTACTGAGAAAACTGAATTGACAAAAATCGCGATTTCCATAAAAAGAAAACATATTTTAATGTGTGTGGTGGAACAAGATTTAATTTTTGTGTTGACTGGAATTTTATATTGTAAATAAAATCAAAGTTGTTTAGCGATTGCACTGAAATAAAGCTCATTTGACTCGAAGTATATTTAGCTTAATGTTTTTAGACGAAAACTGTGATTTTTCTCGCATTTTTTTTATGAAAATAAAGCTCATTTCATTCAAAATCTGTGTAAATAAATGTTTCTAGACAAAAACTGTGATTTGTCTCTCATTTTTATTTTCTATGAATTTTAAAAGGCCAAAAAATGTTTTTTTAAAAAAAATTATTATCAGGTGTGTTCGGAAATCGAAAACGCAAAACACAAAAATTTAAAAGTCGTTTTTTTTTTAAATTTTGTAGACAAAACAATAGATATTTCTTTATTGAACAGAATTTTATAAAAAAATTATAAAAAATTGGATTAAGAGTGTTTAAAAAATACTTAAAAATTCTGGCGTTTTGCGTTTTTGATTTTCAGAGCACTCCTGTATATGTTTTCAAAACTTTAACGATATCTCTGAATCTACTGGGCAACTTTAAAAAAAATGTAAGCAATGTAGGAAGAAACAAATGTGAGAAAACCCTGCACAAAAACAGTGTTTTTAATTATAATTCATTCTGGAGTAAAATTCTTTATAGTGAAGCTCATTATGGGTAAACCACACGAATAACAAACTGGACACTCGTACTGGGTTTTTTCTTTTTGCAATTCATTTACATACATTTTTAAGAACCCTTATTTTCAAGGCTTCTAAAATTTGGAAACTTGGAAACAAACCCTTAAATATATTTGAAGTCGCTAAATCGGTTAAAAACAAAATGTCGGAAAAAAAATTTTGCAAAAATAGCGAAAATTCGCGAAAAATTTAGATATTTTAAACAAGCCATAAAATTCATTAAAAGTTCCTAAAAGTATAAGGAATGGCAAAAATTCGGTAAAAATTGCTAAATTAGCGGAAATTGCCAAAAATTTGATAATAGCGGCATGATACCAAAGTTTAGTACTCATAATTATTAAAAATAGTTAAAGGTGCAAAGAATCAGAGAAAGAAATCGCTTCTTTTGCGAACATGGCTAAAATTCGCGACAAATTGCAAATTTGGAAACAAACCCTAAAATATATTTGAAATTGCTAAATTGGTTAAAAACAAAATGTAGGGGAAAAACAAAAATTAAAAAAATGTTGCAAAAATAGCGAAAATTCGCGAAAAATTTAGATATTTCAAACAAGCCATAAAATTTTGTAAAAGTGCCTAAATCTATAAGGAATGGCAAAAATTCTATAAAAATTGCGGTAATTCGCAAAAATTTGCTAATAGCGGCACGAAAGCGAAGTCTAATAATTATAAAAAATATTTAAAATTGTAAAGAATCCGAAAACTTACAGGAAAAATTGCTTCTATCCGGAACATGGCTAAAATTATTTGTCGTTGTTTGCTCTTACAATTGTTTTGTAAAATCAAATAAATGTTTGCTCAAAAATTACTAAAATATTTAATTTTTTGTGTTCACTCTATGTTCACATTGGAGAAATATTTGTTTGCCGGCAAATACTTTTATTTGCTCAAAATCAGCTGATATTTTATTTGATACTAAAAAATATTTTGTGTTCCGACTACGTTAATGAAATATTTGATGTTTGCTTTCAAATATTTCATCAGTCTGAACGTACAGAATGAGTCAAATATTTTTGAGGTTTTTAAATGAAAATTCCAGAATTGTACTTAAACACTTACCCCCGTATTCATAAACAGTTTATTAAGGAAAATTTTCATAGAAAATTTGTTCTGTAAACCTTTAGTAAATTAAAAAAAAAATTATGAATATAGGCGTTAATATTACTAAAAGAAACTACTTAGTTGAAGGACTTTTTCAATTATGCAGAAGCCATGATATCGCTTTAAATAGCGAACTCAATTTGCTGATCTGTTTTGTCTTTTAAATTACACAAGGATACAATAGTTTTGTTGATTAAGAACTGAATGTTGTTTTTAAGGTTATTTGGGAGGCTGAATCTACAGCCGTACTTAGTTTTTCAATCAGCTCGACCTTTCGCGATATACCATTATGTCTAAAATTAAGGCACTTCCGCTACATATATTGGAATAACTTTAAAACAGTTCACCATATTTTGTTAAAAAAAATCCAAATTTGTCACCAATGTTATTCCTAAGCCGTGCTTACATTGGTTTTAAATTTGCCCAGTAGCTTTACAGATACCCAGTAAAAAATATGCTCCAAAATGAGCAGGTTTTATGTATGAATTCATACAGCAAATCGCTTTAAACCTGTTGATGGGTTTCCTGATTTTTGAATGGGGTGTTCCCGGTTGGGAGGACTATTTTCTACTAACAATAAGCGCTTTTTTAAACATTATAAAACATACAAACAAAGCACTCCTTAAGTGCTTTTTTAAGGGCTTACTATAAAAACATATTCATTAATGTTTTTTCAATAATGATTTTTACTTGTTTAAATGCAGTTTTTCAATTATTTTCGTAAACCATTATATGTTTTTATTTTTTATTTCGTTTTAAAACCTTCTTCGTTGTCAACATTAAAATAGCAGCTTTTTTGTATATTTTGTTCGTTATCATTTACTGCTGTATTCGAGCTCTCTTATTGAAGCGCTCGATTATGCGCTTTTTCTCTTAAGTGCTTAAAAAAATACAATTTTTTTTACTGTGTATCGTTGAAGTTTAAGAAAAAATTTTTTTTATTAAATTTCATAAAAAATGCAACAGAAATCACAGTTTTGGTCTAAAACAATTAGCTTAATATATATATCAAATAAAAGGAGCTTTATTTCATTATAATCGGTGCACAACTTTTGAGTTTTTTCAAAATTTACTGAGAAAACTGAATTGAAAAAATCGCAATTTCCATACAAAAATAAAAACGTTTAATGTGTTTGCTCCTGTTCTATATATGAACGTTTTTGCCTTTACTTTAAAATAAGGTATCTTCAATTTATTTTAAATAAAAGCGAAACGCGTTCATAGTTTTTTACTCAATGTCTCATTTTGTTAACAGGTTATGTGACTTTACGTGAAAGTAATAAGGCTTTAACTTTTTCCCGTTTTGCATTTTTAATGAATTTTTTTTACGTAAACAACTTTACTCAGCCATTGTTTAACCGTTTTTCAAAGCTAGCTATGACATATTTAAAAAAAAAAAGTAATATTTGGAAATCGCTTAATGAGGAGTGTATGATATTTTTTAACTTTTAATTTTTGGAAAAAGTCAAAAGTACGATTAGGACATGTAACTTAAAAATTCGAGCTGATGGAGAAAAACGGAGATTAGATTTGAAACCACGGACCTTAAATTAGTTAAAAATTGTATCAAACTTCCAATTAACACAAAAAAGTTCCATTTTGTTTCCTTGTGTAATTACACTATGCTAGTTAAAAAAACAGACAAGCCGGGCACATGGCGATTTAACATAATTCGGGTACGCCGAATCCAGTGGTGCCCGCGGTTTTTTAAGATTGGCTCTGGTTTTCGAGATATACCGTTATTTTGAAAATGGAGGAGGTTGTACAACATATGTTCGCGTAACTCAAAAACGCCTTAGCTAATTGAAATAACTTAAAAACCGAAATTCCGCAATAAAATTTCCTTTAAGAAAAGAAAAACCTATTTCTAATATCCGCGGTCGTTTTAGAAACATAATTTTTTTTTTTTGAACAAAAAATAATTTTTTTAACCAAATTTCGAAATTTTTGTTTTTTAAAAATTCATAAAAAATGTTTTTGAGTTACGCGAACATATGTTGTGCAACCTTCTCCATTTTCGAAATAACGGTATATCTCGAAAACCAGAGCCAATCTTAAAAAACCGCGGGCACCACTGGATTCAGCGTACCCGAATTATGATTAAACGCCAGGTGCCCAGCTTGTCTCGAAAAAAAGTGTCAATTCTTGCACAGTGTTATCGAAATTGTTATTATGTAAACAGGCACCTGTGCGTATGAGTTATATTCGTGTTTAGTTATATTACTCATGCGCATCTTGCAAATTGTAGTTACAATGATCCGTAATGAAATTGTCTTTTAAAAAAAGTATACAAATTATTTAAAGTTCAACCATATGCCTTAAAATTATTAAAATAATACATGAATAACATTTTATCTTTGCCACAGGATTTCCCAAAAATTCAAAACTTATCAAGCAGATTGGATGCATTTATACTGTTTATTAAACAATATCGAGGGTTATTATTCAAATAGTGCTATCAGCAAAATCACAATTTTACAGGAGAGCGAAAAAACTGTAATGAATACTATTTAAGACTTTAATTTAAGTAACACGAACTTTTATTAAAATAATTATTTTTTTTTTTAACAAAACAATATTTAATGAAAATGTAAAATATTACGAAACGCGATATCATTATAATATAACTCGAAATTATGTTTATTAATTTACCTTTATTCGAAAGAAATAAAAAATTAATATTTTCGCATGTTTTAAATCATCATAAAAAGAATGATATTATTGCAGAATAACAGGATTCAATGCTTGTAAGTGGTTCCATTGCTAAGTTGAATAGCACGTGAACCAGATTGTAAGGGATTCGCTTCTATATGACCGCTGTATGTTTTAATTGTAGTCGGAAGGTTATTGTATTCGTCATCAAATCTAACTTTATACATAATGTCACCACTTAGTAGATATATGAGAGATTTTATTTGTGATACGGTGGGATCACTTTTTTTATCGACCAGGTCTTATGGATGTGAAACGAATAAGTTTTATGTTGGTATAGTCTTTAAAGAAACCATAATTCAGATATAGACTATCAAAAGGCATTTCAACAATTTTATTATTAATTTTGATTGTCTTTCTGGCATCTTTTGTTATTTTAACATAATCCTTGGGCAAATAAATTGTCTGATTTTTCAGCTTTATCTCAATCTTACCGTGTGCACTGTCGCACTCCATTTGAATGTCCCCCTTCTTGTAGTACTTCTACGCAATTTTCCATAGAAAAAACGGAAAGTGCGTTCGATAAATAGTGGTTACGATTTTAATAGCCACGACCATCGGAATATATTATAGTTGGTTACGTATCTGACAAACAGCGGATCTTTAGATAATGTATAATACATGAAATAAACGTCGATGTGAACAGATTCCCATTACTTTAATTCCACCAGTAATTTGAACGTTGATGGTTTGCGAGGTTATAAATTGTAAAGTTGTGTAGTTGAAGCCGCTGTTTATAGTAAATAGCTGATGCGTTTATATCGGGAGATAGTTTTACTGCTTGTGCATCCATGGTAAGAACATGACATAAATAAATATAATAAATATAAACAAATATATAAATTAAAATTCATAATATTGACAAAAACTCATCCAGAAATTTTTTGCAGTTTTTTTTACAAAATATCTTCAACGAATTTTAAAATAATATTAGTTTTTGATATGAAGACACAATTCCCAACTTTTTGATGTATAATATGTCTACTTTGTAAAAACAATTTTCATCATTTTATATTCAGTAATATTTTTTATGTAGAAATATTTTTTATGTAGATACCACTTTTTTTTACCAAAAAAAAAAAAAAAAACATGTGTGTTAGATAGCTCAATACAATATTTATGAAGAAACCTTTCAGGAAATTTTTTTTTCAAATTTAAATGACAGATGCCCCTCAGGAATTCGTTTCTATAAAAAACACATTTTCGAAAAATTGCAGATAGCACTATTTGAATAATAACCCTCGATATAAAGAAACAAATTTAAAGTGGTTTTAAAAAAATTAAAATCTTTATTAATTTTAAGTAAAATTTGTGAAAATCCCTTTTTTATTATACGGCATAAAACTAGATATGTCATTTAGCATACTACTCTTAGGGGAAAACTGATCCCAGTTATTTGTTCAACGCTCTTAACTCTACAAACTTATTATATTTCTTATTGAAAATAGATTTTATTACAGACTAGTGTTTGTTTTGTAAGCTGGCGTATGAATAATATTTAAAATTATATCACTTTTTCAAATTTATTATCATATTTAATCATATTCGCACTTTAATAGAAATGTATACACGGAATACATGCTAGCAAATTGAAATATTAGTGTTTAAATTTTTCTTTTTATAAACTTATATCCGATTATGGTCTATGATGGATTAAAATATTAGCAATTAAATATACAGTAAAATTAAAAATTATGAAACGAAACACCTTCACAAACGACAATAATGAGTGAACAACTTGAAATTTAAGAAATAAAATCTTTGCTAAGAACAATTAAACACTATTACGCGCGTTATTTCGAAGCCTTTTAAATGAGGTATATCTCAATTTAATTGAAGCAAACTTTGACTCAGAAGGGCTGCTAAAAAAGAAATATATAGCGAAAAGCACAAAAGGACCGGTATTTAATAAGTTTGATGTTTGACAAAACTGGGCACATATTCGGATTTAGCATGCAAAACAGCATAAGCATCAGTTCGAATGGTTAAAAAAAACTTTTTCAATGTCTTCCTGTATTATCTATATTTCTTTTTTTTTTAACAGATTTTATTTACCCAAGGTATGAAAATTAAACTAAAAAATTGCAAAAAATCAAGGACAAAATCTTTTAAATCTGAATTAAGGCTGGGTTTTTTAGATCGCAGTTCAACTAGATTAAGTTAATCTGAAAACAGATTTGTGCCGCCGTTACCAAGTTGGTATACAACATTTTGACGGAACAGTTTAGTTTTGCTTAAAATGTTGGTCTTTAATGATATAATAACAAAAATCACATTTCTTCGGAAAAAATCAAAGCTTAAGCCTACGCTTAACTAAGTTTAAACTTAATCCATGACTTAAAAACCATTCCTAAGAGACAATTTAGTAAAATCAAATATATTTGTATTAAGGCATTCTTTTACCAGATGTTAAAACAATATTTTCTCAAACTTAACTTTCTTGGCACAAAAATAAAGACAAATTTTATACCCCTAAAATTTTTCTTGTGAAGAGGAATAAAACATTTTTTATTTAAAAGTTTAAGGATCCTCCTATTGTTCAGGAAATTATGTCTGAGTACCCTTATTTACATAAGCAAACTGTAACACATTTGCTTAACACTGAGTTTTGTTTTATCTGTTTTCTTTCTCTATATATCTCTCTTAAACACACAAATGTAGGATTTGCACAGTGTGAACACAACACCAAACACAATTTCCTTAGAATATGTATACCCCTTTAACATGTTAACCATTTAAATATTTGCTAATATTAAGTACTATTTTTAATAAAAAATTAGCAGCAGCCTAATTTTTATTAGAGCAATTACTTTAAGGTCGAAAGAAAATGTTGTGCACCTGGCAACAGGTTTAGGAAATATGCTTAATTAAATCGTTTTAAAAAAAATGTTTATGTGAAAAGAAAGTGAAAGTTATTAAAAATGCATTAAATTCCAAACAGTTAACGCCCTGTTCTTAAACAAATTTTCTTTAAAAAGTCATTTCATAAACCTTTTATTTACTTTTTAATTTTTATAAATAATTCCAAAATTAATAAAGTAAAAGTAATAAAACTAAAATTTTGTATACTTTAATTAAACTTGAAGCAAAATGCTTAAAAATGAATTTTTATTCTTTGAAGTAAAATCTTTTTTGAACAAGGAAATGTACTTGAAGAAAATTGATTTAATTAATGTGGCAGTACGTACAAACGAATTTTAAAGTTTTCCTTAAACTTTCTTTAAGATTTCTGAGCTTTATCATTGTATATTTAAAACAAGTAAAAATGCTTTATTTGGCAGTGCCAAGCCGTTCATAGCCTCCACCACGTATTTCTTTTTTCTTGTTGATCTTTTTCAGCACAACTTGAAGGACAAGTGTAAACATAGCTCGTGCCTTAGCTGTTAACAATAATTAGTATTGTGGTTATTTTATTCAACTGTTAATGGTTTTAAATCCAAATTTAGATATTTTTAATTAGGCTCAAGTTCATTGAATTTAATTTTCATTAAATTATTTTTTATGAAGACAGGAATTTTACAACATGAAATTAATTAAAATTTTTATTGATAATTTTTCATTCTTGACTGCGCTGAGATTTGAACGCATGCGTTCACGGACAGGTTGCCCAGACTAATTTCGATTGTAACCACACAATCTCTTCAGTGGGGTTTGCCGTCTTACTCACTCGGCTATTGCTGCCGGATGAGCTTAAGCCTAATCAAAAATATCTAAATTTGGATTAAAACACATTAACAGATCAATAAAATAACCACAATACTAATTATTGTTAACAGCTAAGGCACGAGCTATGTTTACATTTGTCCTTCAAGTTGTGCTGAAAAAGATCAACAAGAAAAAATAATGACAAAAAATGAAAAACAAAAATGTACTTTGGATTTCAAGAAGAATTCTTGACAAAAAGTACGAAAACACCGAAGTTAGGAAGAACATGTAAATCAATTAAAATAGCTAATCATTCATTCAAAAGCAAATTTTGATCTACCAAGGTGAAATACCATTCGGTTTAAAGATTGATGTTTGACTATTGACGTCATCCGTCATCACTGAAGAGATTGTGTATTTACAATCGAAACTAGTCTGGGCAACCTGTCCGTGAACGCCTGGGTTCAAATCTCAGCGCATTCAAGAATGAAAAATTATCAATACAAATTTTAATTAATTTTATGTTGTAAAATTCCTCTCTTCATAAAAAATAGTATAATGAAAATTAAATTCAATGAACTTAATCCTAATTAAAAATATATATTATAGTTACTTTAACCATATTATTGTCACCGGTACCTTTATATATTGGTAAAATTTGTCCTCCATCAAGAAGCTACAACCATTTTCTGGATGCATCTAAACATGTTATGGCTAATCATGAGAACAATATGTTCACCACTACCAATAATATAGTTATTTTGCAACCATAACATGTTGCTCCTGGAACAGAGGAAAATGTTGTTATTAATAAAGGGAGTCCAAAATTTAAGAATAATTTAAATTTTGCTGCCATTTTTTTCTGCCTGAAATTTTTATTCTAAATTTTTATTTTTAGATTCTAAATACATATCGTAAGGGGAAAATGATTAAAGCTGAGACTTGATTTATATTGGTATCATAAAGAGAACATTGTAAACAAGAATAACAGAACATAAAATGTACATAAACAAATTGAAGGAAAGTACTGCTAAAAATACAAATCATACGGCAGATTTTGGCAAAGTACGAATATTGGATAGGGAAAAAAATCGAAAAGAAAAGATTTACAATAGAGTCGTTAAGGATACACCAGATAATAAAAAAGACAATTAACTTAAAAGAAGACACACAAAACATTAATGTCAGTTACTGTGTTGCAATATCTAACCTGTGATATAATTTTTAAAGTTTGTGTTTAATATTAGTATTGTGGTTATTTTATTGAACTGTTAATGGTTTTTAATCCAAATAGATATTTTAATTAGGCTTAAGTTCATTGAATTTAATTTTCATTAAATTATTTTTATGTAGACAGGAATTTTACAACATGAAATTAATTAAAATTTTATTGATAATTTTTCATTCTTGACTGCGCTGAGATTTGAACCCAGTTTTACGGGCAGGTTGACCAGACTAGTTTCGATTGTAACCACACAATCTCATCGGTGGGGTTTGCCGATGAGATTGCGTGGTTACAATTTAATTTGTCATGTTTAATGTTTTTTATGTTTGTCTACAACAAATTATTGTTCAATGTAATAAAAAAATAATCTCCCTTATTGTTAGGCATAATTAATTGTTTGAAAATGTTTGTTGTAATAATATTGTTAAATATATTTTCTTTAATTTAAATAGACGAATCCCTTGATAAAGTGAACATAACATTCACTAAACGTTGGAAAAATATGGATTAAATGTATTTTTAATTACATATAGAACTTAAGGCCGTATTAGCTAACATAAAATCTAATTTAATGAACAATAACATTGGCCAAAAAACAAAAATAATATAGGTTTCAACAGGATGCTGCAACTTGCTACACAGCTAGAGAAACAATAGATCTTTTGAAAGAAAAGTTCGAAAATCGCATTATTTATCATCTCACATTATTTTTTGAAATCTAAAGTGTACGGCAGTAATTCCACAACAGTTCAATAGTCGGGTGGCCACTTGACTGACATAATTTTTAATTTTTACCCGGAACCTATTTATAATAAACTGAAATAAAAATATTTTTAATATCTCAAAAAAGCTGTTTTTTTTATTAAAATTAAAATGATTCTTTAATTTCGGACACTTTTTATTAGTGGCAAACCAATTATTGTTATTATTAGCCATAACAGGCAACTATAAAATAGTAGTTGTTTCTTGATTAATGAATAATTTAATCATAATATGATTCCGGTGCGAATAATATGGCTAAAATAGCCATAATTTATTTAAAAATTTTTCGTTAAGAAAGAAAATTGTGGTGGGTAAAAAGTCATTAAGCTCTGTTATTTGTAGCCTGTGTATAAAGTGCTAAAAATAATTTTTTAATTGAAAAACTGTAAATACTGTGTACTCACAAACGAGAATTTTGGCATTTTTTTTAAGTTTACCGACAAAACTGACGAACGAGAGTACATTAAATTTGTCTTTTCTCGCGAGGGACCAAAAGATTTTAGTTTATGGCCTCCTATTTTTAAGAAACTCCAACTCGATTAAGGCATGAAGGTCTTTCTGTCCGTCTATTGAAAACACGCTCATTTCGAAAAGACGCCACAAAAAAGTTTATTTTAATTTCAAATTGGTTCTTGTAGAAAAAAGTTATAAACGGAAATGAGGATCACTGTTTACATTATAAAAAGCTTATTTTATATATATATTTAGGCCCTAATCATGTACAACGCAGCGCAACACCAAACAATAACATTGAAAGCACAAACAATGTCATAAATATTTTGTAATTTTGTTGTTGCTTTCAACAGAAATTCATGTACCGTTTTAAAATTTTCAACGACACCAGCAATGGAGCGTTTGAAATTTTAAAACGCAATGTGAATTTCTGTAGAAAGCAACAACAAAATTACAAAATATTTATGACATTGTTTGTGCTTTCAATGTTATTCATTGGCGTTGCGTTAGTTCTGTGGCGTTGCGCTGCGTTGTATATGATTAGGTTCTTATTTATAGAGATTGTTTAAAAAAATCGATCTAATTAAATACTTATTCTACTGTAAATTTCATTTTGTTTACAATCGTTGTGTCCTCTTTTTATTTTAAGCATTTACACCAAATTACATTGTGGCCTTAATTTATTCACACAAGTTTTGCAACAAATTCAAACGAAGTTTTGTTAAAAAAAAAAATAATATGGCATAATACTTACAATAACATACCTAACCATGTAGGAGTTGAAAATTTTAGAATAAATTTAAATTATTTGAAGTAAAAAAATGTACTTGAAAAAAATTTGCCGCTTAATTTTAATAAGAATTCGGTTGTGCCGAGTTTTTGATGCCCTCCACCGAAAGCTTAAACATTTAAGACGTGGAAATTGCATGGGGCCTATGGTCAATTACAGACCAATCTTCACAAAATTCAATTGTGTAATTTACTTTTTTTTTAAATACAGTATATTATTGGGGATGTTTTTTTTATGAGCTTAAAGAAATTGTATCATGTAAGTGATGTCCATTTTTTGCTTCGCGCATACGTGCTCTATCAAACATTTTGCCCACAACTTTTCGCAAAATCGCGAGGTATAATTATTTTTGTTCGATTGCATAGTTATCCGCATATAATTCCCCATGTCTTCTTTACAAAATGATGAAAAAAGAAATTAAAAATAATAATTAAATAAGTTAAAAACTATTCAAATTTTATTACAACCGAGAATTTCGTTACGGTTTTAAGCGTACTTAAGTGAAGCCTTATATGGTGCCTATGGTAAATTATGGAACAATCTTTACGAAATTTGGCAGTCATTTATATAAAATTAAAAAACTAAATTTTACAACAAAAGCATTATTCGTTACAGTTTTAGGCAGCCTGAAACTTTGTAGTATCATTTCTAGTCATATAAACGAAATTTGTGCAATATCTCAAGTTAATCTGCTTATTCTGCCACCATTTATGTTATATTTTGTAACAAATTTATCAATTTGTTCTATATTTGGACTCATAGTGCTTTTTATACTAAGCCGATAGTGCTGGATTTCAATCCCAAACTGCCTTGAAGTACAAAAGATTTTGGCACCAATACTGTTCTCTTCTTTTGAGCCGTTGGAAAGTAGGCGTGATTTTACAACACGGATGGACAGACGGACATGGCTAAATCAACTTAGATTTACTCAAGGAGCCAGAATATATATGTATATATATTCTTAATGGGGTCTCAGATGAATGTTACAAATTAGTGTATCTTCATTCACCACTGGTGGCTTTTAATAACTTTAATTGATAGTGTCCTTGAAAATTTAATATTGTAATTATAATGAAAAGTTTTATTTAAGTGTCATAAGCAATCTTTCCACAAAGAATTAGTTATTTATTTTGGAAGGAAAAAATATTAACGGATTTTAGCTTTTAATTGTGAGCCGAGCATATAAAAGCTATTTTAAACATTTAATGAACAATAATAATTACTTTTACGCAGTTGGCATAGTTTTAATTTGAAAATAAATCAAAAACAATTAAAAAATTCAATTGAAAAGTTTTTCTAGGAAAACCTTTTTACTCTGAATTGTTGATTCTGTGAATAATTAAGTAGAGAGTTTTTTATCATGTTTACGTCAACTAAAAATTATAGAGGGCAAAAGTATTTTCCTGTACTTTTTGCTAAATATATTTACTTGTTATACCCTTCACCACAGGAGGTTTTAATATAAGTTTGTCATCCCCTTTGTAATTTCGGCAATATATATATATATCTATATATACATTATCCATATGAGAAGCAAAGTTGAGTAAACTATGTATGTCTGTCCGTCCGTCCGTTTGTCAGTCCTAGTGTATGTTGTAATCGATTTTGCGAAGACCCCTGATATGATGTGAACTGGCTTGTTCTATGATTTTATTTCATTTAGTCCGGAATAATTTGCTATTGAAATTCAACTAGATTGGACAATAATTGGATTTATTATTTAATTTTTTTACCGCAAACCTTTACTTTTTTAAGTCTTACACCCTTATGCAAAAAAAGTTAAAGTTCATTAAAGTTAATCAACACATAAAACTTTTGCTGGGCTTAATGTGTTGGTTAGCTATTGTGAACTTTAAACTTTTTTTGCATAAGGGGGTTAGTTTCTATTAACTGTATTTCTTTTCTTTTACCTAAAATAATCTTTGTGGAATATAAGTAAAGAAAACTAAGAAAATAAAGTTGCCTAGTTATAGAAAAATAACTACCGTTTTCTTCCCGAAATTATGGTTTGGGCATAATTTAACTCAACTATTTTTAATGTGAGTAATATTTATTAAAAATTAGTCAAATTGGTCCATAATGTCACCTGGCAGAATTTAAGGTTTGGTACGATTTTTAATTATTACTAAGCTATCAATTAGTATTTTTGTTATTTCATTGAACTGTTTAAGGTTTTAACCCAAATTTTTAATGTTTTATTCAGGCTGAAGTTCATTAAATTTAATTTTTATTAAATTATTTTCATAAAGAAAGGAATTTTTACAACATTAAATGAGTTGAAATTTATTGATAATTTTTTCATTCTTGACTTATTTGGGAATTGAACCCAGGTTTTCACGGACAGGTGGCTCTGACATGTTTAAATTGTTTCCACACAATCTTCTCAAACGGGTTTGCCGTCCAAACACTCACCACTATCGAAGGCAGTTATATAAAAATAATTTAATAATAATAATAATAAAAATAATAATTTAAATTTAATGAACTTTAGCCTGTATAAAATATTAAAATTTTCGAATTAAACCTTAAAGAGTTCAATTAAATAACCACATTACTAATTGTTAAATAGCTAAAGTACAAGCTCTATGTTTACTTTTGTCCTTCAAGTTGTGCTGATAAAAGTGTCAACGAGAAAAGGAAAGACAAAACATGAAAAACAGAAAAATGTACTTTGGACTTCAAGAAGAATTCTTGACAAAAAGTATGAAAAACGGAAGTCGGTATGAACATGTAAATTAATTAAAATAGATAATCATTCAAAAAAAAATTTCGATCTACCAATTTGGTTTAAAGATTGATGTTTGGCTATTGACTGGCAACTGCCTTCGGTGGTGGTGAGTGTTAAGACGGCAAACCCTTTAAGAATATTGTGTGGTTACAATTTAAACATGTCAGGGCGACCTGTCCGTGAAAACCTGGATTCAATTCCCAGCTCAGTCAAGAATGAAAAATGATCAATAAATTTTAAGTCATTTCATGTTGTAAAAATTCCTTTCTTCATAAAAATAATATAATGAAAATAAAATTTAATGAACTTTAGCCTGAATAAAATATAAAAAATTTGGATTAATTACTAAAGTATATAAAATAAGGCAAAGTCGAATATAGCTCACTTACTTATTTAATTCTTAGTTTAAAATTCAATATTTTACAAAAGTGGGGAGTTCCATTGCAAACGGGTCCCGCGATCATTAAAACGGTAGGAGTATCAGACATGCTCTCCCCTTACCGAAATGGAAAACGTGTCTTAAAGTATTAATGCATTTTTTACGGGATTATGACGGAAAAGTAAGGAAGCGCTGGAAGACTCATGTTGTTGACCTGGTGTGAAAAGCTACGCGAGCTTAGGCCGCAAGTTAGGTATTAACGTCAATCATGAACACATCTGTACACAAAGTAAAACCAAAAATATTGCTTAGTTATTTAAGAACTTTAAAGCATATTTCCCATAATAATTAAACTCATCATAACTTTTTTAACCCGTTCATACTCTCTTCCAAATAACTTGTATATGTATGTTTATTTCTGCTAGCACTTTGTCCATGTTTTAGGATCAAATGTTAAAAAAGGAAACAAATTGTAATTGATAAATATTTTTTAGTTGAACGAGTAAATAGGTCACAAAATATATACAAGAAACAAATTTGAAACATAACCCAAAAGAAAGATACAAAAACTTCTATTGCATGAATACGAATAGTTTTTACTCTGGCAACAAAAGAAATTAGATGAAATATGTATGTGAATATGTGTTTTTACTCCTTTAAGTCTTAGCAAATAAACAGAAACCCAATTGGTCTGCAGTACGTCGAATAAAGTTGCCAACAACAGAAAAAGCGTGAGACAGAGCGGAAGAGCTTATAGTACGAGTCGAGTTCAAGTGGTAAAACTGTAGTTACCAGCAATTAAATGTGTTGCTATATCGATCAATTTGTTTAACATAGTACATTGCAGATGTCTGTATGTGTATGTCTTTTTGTGTGTATTAGTTACAGTTCATTGCAAAAACTATTGCAATATGTTGTTATATAATTAATGACCAAATTATTGACCAAGCGATGTCTGTGGGGAGAAAATTTAGAGGTTTGTGTGTATGTTGAAAGGAGAGCTTGTACATGTGTAAAGTGAGTATTTAAATTAATGTTTTTAGCTCTATGTACTTTTAATTAATATATGATTGTTGCAATGCATTATTTATATATCGGATGTGCTAATGACCGTTTTGATCAACTTATAAAAAGTTGTACTTTTTGTAATATATTGCACTACTGAGCTACTTAAATAAGAGAGACAAGATTTTTTATATGTCAAACCTCTCATATTCATACAGTTTATACGAAACAATTCTTTAGAACATGAACTCAACGCCATCCGGCAGGAAAATCTTATTTAACTAATGGCTATTTTGGCTTGATTTATTTAAAATATATTGAAAATTGAGTTCTCATGTTTAACAAAACGCTTGTCGCTCTTGTGTGGATAGTTCAGTTATGCATGCATATCAGTGTTGCAAGAAATTATTTCAAATATATAAAAACCAATCAAGTTTTTTTCTACATATCAAAAAAGTTATTCTTTACGTAAATCTTTACAAATTTAGTACAAAAATTATAATAAAATATTTTTTTTTTTTAAATTTATATTTTTTTTAAATATTTTTTGAAAATGCCAAAATCAAGATTTTCGAACATTATTTCCAAATATTTTTTGGAAACATTTTAATTATCGAGTAACTCACGTACAAAAGTTCCGTTTTTACAACCAAAATTTAGGTACAAACATAAAATAAACATTGAGTAGTTATCGCGTTAGAAAAATTGAGTGCATTTAATATACTTAACTTATACTTACAAATCGGTCGCCTGTATTTTGGAAACCGCAAATAAATTTTTGATATATGTCAATAACGTATATGTTCAAGCACTTTTCTAGTATTAAAGTGCTCATTTTAAATAGGAAATATAATTGAAGCACAGCCGCTGATAACGTTGTACGTTGCAAAAGAAAAAAAAACGTTTCATATCCACAGTCGCTTTCAGTTAAAATATCCACAGTCGGTTGTCAGTTAAAACGTTTTTCCACTACGCAAGCGGTTTTTAAAACGTTATTCCACGTTGCAATACCGTTTCGTTTTTTTAATTTTGCTTGAAACTTACAACGTTCTTCCGCTGGCTGACGGCGTTATGGTATACACCTTGGGGGTTTTGATGATTAAACAATGTAAGAGAGTAATGTTAACGGTAATCTTCAAAAACCCGTTTTGGCATAAAGTGGATTTTAAAACGTTATTTCCGGCTTTGCTTCAATTAAAGAAATTAAAAATTCTGTCCAATATATCCAAAAACTCTCTCTCCAAAAATTGTAAAGGAAATTTTTAAAAAATTTGCTATTTCGCGATTTTAGGACAACAAGGCCTAAATTACTTATCAGATTGAACATTGTTAGTCTCAGGTCGCGAAAGGATATTTTTAAAAAATTAATTAATAGAGAACAAAATTCCTTTTGCCAAAATAGGGTATTTTTAGGAAATTTTCAAAAAATTTACTATCTATTTATAAAAATATTTAAAAAAAAATTTGCTTAAGTATTTATCGTTTTATTGTACACCGGTTATAAGCATTGTACGGTTTTGTGTGTCAAAACTTGTGCAATTACTTTTTGCAGTTTTGAATATAATTTTCTGTTAATATAATTTATTATATAAGCATAGTTTCATACTTGAGTCTTGTATTTGACTCAAGTATGAATGCACAAAAATGATTTCATCAAATCAAACTTTTCTTAAAAAGTAAAATAGTTTTTTCATGATGCTGATAAAAATTAGTGAGTTTTTTAATAAGCGCAGTATATGCACTTAAGTGAGATTTTATAAATGCATTTCTCGTTTAACAGCACCAAAACACCTTCGAATTATGAAATGCTAATAAGCGATAAATAATGTAGTTATGGAAAACTTTCCAAAAATTTTAACAAATTACTTGAATAAGTTTTTGTTTTCATGGGGAAAAATTGCCCACAATTTCACTATTTGAAATTTGTATAAAATGCTGCTATTTTTAAGAAATTTTTCATAAAATTTATTTAGCTTGCTATAGTTTAGCAATCGGCAGAAGAAATCCTTTGCTTAGTAAATTTTAAGAAGAAGTTTAATAAGGACGCTAGTAATAGCAAATTTAAGAAAATTAAACTAAATTATAATGGCCGCTTTAGCCGACCGTAAATGTAATGAAATGCAATGAAACGTACCGCGACGTACTGTAAGCTCACTTGTGCACTAATAGAACATGTAAAAACGTGTCCGCTTTGGAGATAAAGTACTGAGTGATTTATTTGTATTAATAATGTATTTCTTATGTGTATAAATACATAATTATTTAATATTTGATATTTACACAGAAAAAGTTATTAAATTTCTCCAATCACCAAATTTATTCCAAATTCATAAAATCAAGCAAAGAAGTTGTTGATTTTGCACCTATTACCAAAATGATTATATTGATTCCTAAAAATTTTAAAATTTTGAAAAAATATTTTCAATAAATGATATTTTTAATTTTAATTAAAAAAAAAAATCATAAAACTTTGCCATTTCAAACAATGTGTTAATTTATTTAAATAAATATTGACAATTCCCAACAGCAATTCTACATGTTTAAATTATTTTATTTTAAACGAAAGAAGTCAATTAAGATTTTTTGTTATTTAATTAAAATTTAAATTGAAAAATTTATTTAATAACAACTAAAATGTTAATTAAATCAAAATTAAATTTTTAATTTTCTTTCAACTAAAAAAATAATTGATTCAATTATCAAATTAATTAAATTTAAATACTTTTTAAACCATTTTTTTAATTGATAAAACACTTTTTTCTGTGTATATTATAGATTTACAATAAACAAATATATATTATAGCATATACATTAGGGTATTCATTCGGTTAACCGTTAATCAGTTAAACGATTAATTACTACCCGATTAATTGATCGGCAAATTTAAAATTGCGTATTTTCGATTAAACCGATTAATTTCAGTTCATTATCCGATTAACCGATGTAACAAAATTTTTAACTTTTTGGAGTATTATACATTTTTTTGTGTTTTTTGTTAATTGTTTTGTCTCATATACAAGAGGTACGTGTTCAGAAAATATTTTTTTATACAAACAAAGAAGGTGTTCAGTGATCTTTATTTTAAATAAGTGTTTGCTATTAACATCCTTTTGTTTCACGTACGTTTTATATGTATGCGTTTAGTTATTTGTTTCTTGTCATATCTTCTCACATGAATCTTTTAACAGCATTAACAGAAATAATGCAAAGTGTCAAAAATTTACAAACACTAAAACATGAAAATCCTGGAAGGGGACTGGGAAATAAGATATTATGTATTATAGGTTGCTTTTGATTTCTCGAACATCTACGATAAATGAAAGAATGTTTTTAAAGTCAAGTTTAATCAAAACTTAAGAAAATAAACGCGGAAATCCTAAACATTTAAGTCAAATTATTTGTATTATTTAATAAGATTTTCTTAAACTATTGAAATAACTAATAAAATGATCTTACAGTTTATTGTTTAATTAATACAAAATATGTATTAATTAAAAAATATGTATTACATATTTATTAATTATTCTTTTGTTTGCTCGGTTTAGTTCAAGAATTGTTATGTTTGTTATGTTTTTGGTTTTTTTCTCTTATAAGCTCCAAATAACAAATAATTTATGCATTTTTATATATACAGAAAAAATTTTCTCCAATCACCAAATTTATAGCAAATTCATAAAATCAAGCAAACAAGTTGTTGATTTTGCACCAATTACCAAAATGATTATATTAATTACTAAAAATTTTAAATTTTTGAAAAAATATTTTCAATAAATGATATTTTAAATTTTAATTAAAAAAGTGATCAAAAAAAAAACTTTGCCTTTTCAAACAATGTGTTAATTTATTTAATTAAATATTGACAATTCCCAACAACAATTCTACATGTTTAAATAATTTTATTTTAAACGAAAAAAGTCAATTAAGATTTTTTGTTATTTAATTAAAATTTTTATTGAACATTTATTTGAAAACAACTTAAATGCTAATTAAATCAAAATTAAATTTTAAATTTTCTTTCATCTAAAAAAATAATTGATTCAATAATCACATTAATTAAGCTTAAATGTTTTTTAAACCATTTTTTTAATTGATAAAAAACTTTTTTCTGTGTACTGAAATTACTTAAGTTATAAAAAAAAACTTTATTAATCGGTTAACCGATCAATACCAAAATTAGCCGATTATAAACCGATTACACCAAAACCCTGGTTAGCCCGATTAATTGAATACCCTAATATACATACACATGTATGTACATATTGTTACATTTTTACTTAATAAAACGCGTTAAGGTTTTTTCAATTTCTAATAAACCTTTGAGTTCTTTACATTGCAAATCAAAATAAATACACGCACGAATTCAACTTAACAAACTTTATTGAAATTCACTACTATTGTAAGTAACGATTTGAACCATTTAATATCTCCAATCAAACTAAACTAAACTTTTATGAGTTAGCCTGTATTTAAAGTTCAAAACTATTCCTAGTTGATTCAAGAACCGTCTAGTATTTTCTAGAATGTTGTATTCGAATTATTTTAAAATAGCTTATACATCTAAATCTAAAGTCTACAATTACAATTGCTAGAAAATTTAGTACAGTGGCGTTCATAAAAATAGTAACTAGTATGACATAAAACTATAATTTACAAGATAACTAATAACTAAAACCATAATTAATTATTAGACAAATCTTATTTCGTGACAATATATTATTTTGAAAATGTGCATGCGCAAAACAAGGGTTTGCTACCATTAAAAACCAGACTTTTTATAGTGTGTTTATGTATGCATATGTTTATTTTATACGTCTAAACATATTATTGTATATATATGAAAATATGTTGTATTGTTAGTTATTTTGTCAAAAGTCCACAGATATTAATACTGAAATAAATACCAAAGAAAAAGAGTGAATTTATGCGCACTCCATTTAAAACACAAGCTGCCCATCACTATATACAACTGTCACGTAATCTCGTAATGAAATTCTATTTTCTACAGATTGTCACGTTATGGTTAAGTGGCATTACAGCCCCTTTAGAATTTGCATTGCATTCAATATAACAGAAACGATCAGCTGTGAGCATTACATTAACCTTTCTACATTTAAGGTCGGCTAACACGGCCTTAAACGTTTTAAATTTAGCTTACCTTTCGAGTCCAGAAGATCTTTAATTAACACTTAACAGTATATGACAAATATATGCTGCTACATACACACACGCATTTCCATACATAAATTTAACACATCCGTTATTTAACATGAATATTTATGTAGATTTAATTAAAACGTTAAGATATTGATAGGTGACACTATAATACAGTTTGGCAACAAAATACACTAGGAATTTAGTGGACAATGGGACATAAGCAAAACCCATGAATTTTTAGTTAAATGTACATTTATGAGTAAATGTAAACTCTAAAGAGTCCTTTGGCCACCTGTACCGTGTACATACATATAACACGAAATTCCTTTTCCTTTATGCTTAATTTCATTTTTGTTACAAATTTTTCCCCATTTCTAATCAAAAATGTAATAAGAGTATAAAGTCCTGCTATGCATTTGTGCTGTTTGTTTTCGGAAAATACCCACAGGATTATTTGCTTTTTTCTAATTCTTCGGCATATATTTCGGTATTCGTATGTGGTTACAAAATTGTTGATTTCTTATCAAAACATTCATAGATTTGCAGATTTTGTGGAAACGTAACCAACATAAGATAAAGCTACCAAATATGTTTTTAAAGCCGGCAGAGGGAACACAATTTTCGATATGGTCACATCTAAGAAAACTATTTTTAATGAAATGTTTTTTAACATATTATTGATACCTTAACAAAATTATTATCAACGGCAACCATATTTTTGTTTAGGTAATAAAAAAAAATAATATGTTTACCAATAATCGAATGCAGTAATTGCAATCAAAGTAAAAACAGAATAATAGTATGAAAGTATCAAATGAAACCGGAAATAAAACCGACTCTGATGATAAGAAATTGCCAAGAATGTAAATTTTTGTTTACAAAGTTTTTTAAAATTGGTACACATTGTAGAAACCGCTGGATTGCAAGTGCTTATTATAGTTGTGATTCCAAGGGAGTTGATGGAAATCCAAATCATCGCATTATTTCAACAAAACTTTATTGCAATTAAGTTGAATGCAATAATATTAATTGCATTCAATGATTTATAAAGAAATTGATTTCGAAATGATTGTAATCACAAAATATTGTAATTTTGACAAGACTTCATTTTATATATTTTCATCAAATTAAGTTTTTTTAAATATATAAATTACGAAATTCTTTATGAATATTGGCATTTTAAAGATATTTTTTATCAAATTTGCGATTTATAAGATGTCTCAACAAGTTTTTGCTATTTTTAGGAAATGATTATAAAATTTGCTACATATAAAACATTGTTAATATGAAAATAATTTCTTTTAAAATTAAATATAGTTTTTCCTCCTTTCTAAGAGCAACATGCCATGGTTGAGAAACAATCATCCTATTATAAGTGTTAAAGATTTTGTTGAATAACATGTTCGGAGGCAACCAAAATATGGTTGTGGCTTATTGATGCATGACTTATTTGCCCATAATATGGGTCCCGGTAACAGTAATATGGTCACGGTCAAACTAACCATAATATGTTTAAAAAATGTTCGTTAAAAATAGTTTTGTTGGAGTGACGACATTGAAAAATATTTTTCTTTAGTGTAGAATTAATGAAATGTTTTGAATACAGATCTCGTTTAACAACGCAGTTATTTGTACCAAATTTGGTAACTCTTAATGTAACCGTTCCTAAAACAAAATAAATGTTTATATTGTCTTTGTTTAGGAGGTGCCTCACACTCTTCTGAAATTCAGCCCACTCTTTGACAGATAATGATTACGTTCATAATGGAGCTGACCAAAGCCCAATATAAATGTCGCAAAAACATTTAAATGCGTTGATACAGAATCTGAGTATTCCAAAAAGCAAAGCAGAAATATAAGCTGCAGATCTAAGAAGTCTTTATCTGCTTGAACATGGCGTCAACGTTACTGCTTTTCGAAAGCGTCAAAAAATTTGTATGCCATACTTTTCCGTAAATTAAGTTAATAAGTTGGTTTTTTTCAACGCTATTGAAGGCTTAATGACTGTAATGGAAATTTAATATCATTCCGATGATTGGCGTATTTTTATAAAAAAGTCTAAAAGCGGTACTTCTTTATAACGACAATTCAAAAAGTTTTATCCCAATTGCGTGTGGAATCAAGAAGAAGGAAATCTATGGTTCGATCAAATTTATATTAGATGCGGTGACTTACAAAGAGCACAAGTGATGAATTTGCTGTGATTTGAAAATAGTAAGCATATTCTCTGCCTGCATAGGATACGTTAAATATTCATGCTTTTTATGTAATGGGATAGCAGATGGAAGAGTAATTAATAAGCGAAAAAAAACAGTGGGTGTGAAAAAATGAGGAAACATTAGGCAGGAGCAATATAATTCATCCATCATTTGTATCAAGTAAACAAGTTCGTTTGCCACCAATGCATATAAAATTGGGCGTTGTCAAATTCAAGTATTAGACATACATACATTGAAAAGGTCTATCAAAGGTATGGCGATGAATTTTGAATTTGAAGAAAACATTTTTTTTTTAAATTTCGTAAAACGATTCATGTATTATAAAGTTTTTTTTTCAAATTTTAATTCAACATGAACGTTTTTTCCAACAAATCTTATATTTTTTTTTTTTGCTATCTTTTATCTAAGAATTTTCTTACTTAAATAAAACTTTTATATAAATGCACACTGGGCAAGAAAAAAAGATTTTTGAAATAAATCTGTAATATGTTCCCGGCCGTATATTGAGATCAAAAGAGTTTTTATTTAAATATGTGATGCTGGAACATACACGCCCTCTAAAGCCGCACTATAAAATCACAAAAAAGAAACCTTGAGTATGTAACGACTTTGGGAATTATATTGTAGGCAAATTTGGTTCCTTTTTCCCAGTTTGGCCAGCACTGTGTGTCAATAGTAATTCTATTACAATTACGATAATTATGTACCAGCTACTCGAGTAGTCGAGTATTTTATATGTACAAATACGACCTTTGTACTAAATCGATTTTACTTCCTTTCTATTTCAAAAAACATCGTGTTCTGAGTTCTGAGTCTTTGCTCCAATAAATTACCTAACTATTTTGTAAAAATTTTGACTTCTAGTCCCATAGTATATAAATACTACAATCATTCTAAATAATTGGATTGTGGAATACTTAAGTACGATTGTTAGTAAAATAATTCAGGTAAGAAGTCAAAAAAAAAAAAAAAATTTTATTTAATAAAAAAATAATGAGGAAATATATTACTTAGTTTCTACCAAAGACCAGAGTTCACAATAAAAGTATGGTCCAAAACCATTATATTTATTATATTCGGGCTTAAATTGGATCTTCTTTTATACCTCACAACCTGGGATAGGAATATATTTACGGTAATCCCATATCACCCGGGAAGTGACGTCAGTATTCTAACGAGGTGAAGTTTTATACGCAAACGTTTAATAATATTTCAATCCCATTAACCATTTTTCCTTGGATCTACTTTCAATTCATATACATATACAATAACATTATCTACGAAAACTAAATTAATTAAAAAAAAAAAAAAAAAAACAAAAATGGAACAAATTATAATTTACTTTAGAAATTAATCATTCCCCTAACCTAATATTATACGTACATTATCATATAGATCTTAATATATATATATTTACAAAATACCTCATTTCTTATAACCACTAGTTGTATATCACTATTAAATTACTCATCTTTTTTTTATTCCTAAAAACATATTCATTCATTATTAATTTTCATTCATTCTTTAAATTTCACAATAACATTAATTGGTACATTTTGAATTTATCTCTTACTTTATCACTATATCTCTTTATGACAAATTCTTAATATTGGCACATTACATTGGTCTCTCTTTTTCCTATGTTAATCATATAGCTACCAATTTTTTTTTAATAAGCAAAAAGAAAAAAAAATTGATCAGTGTTAGTAATCGTCTGTCCGTGATGATACTCTTACCTTACCAATTGTAAAAATTTATTTAATTGTGAAATTTTGGAAGAATTCAAACTATTTAAGAATATAATAATTAATAATTATCTGAATTTACAGTGATGATAAGAAGACAGGTTAAAATATAAAAAGAAACTAGTGAAAGACAAAGTGGAAACAAGTGAAAAAAAAACACAAGCTAATGCTAATGCAAAATACAAAAAAATAAAATTATAATTAACAGCCCACAGCTCTAACGAACGTGTCATCATCAAAGGCCTTTCATGATCAACATCGTCTGGAACTGCAGCCAAGAAAAATTAAATTGTAAGTTTTGAAAAAAAAAAAACCAAAAAAAAAAACAAATTTAAATTATTAGCTTGCCTTTTTCTTTTCCCTTTATATTTCTCGTTACACACATCATTATAATTTTATGTTCTCTTTTCGATTCTTTTTCTCCGGCGAATTCAGCCAAGATCAAAACCTTTTGAATTTTAATTCTTTTTGTTTTGATTACTTGTTCTTCTTATTTAACTAAAGTTCAATGACTACATAATGATTTTAAAATTGTTATATACTTAGTTTCATTAATAACATCTAACCCTCAACTACCCTCTAAGAAAAACAAAGAAATCGAATTAACGTTAATAACTTGGATGAAAGAGCAAATTATATGGTTTTATTTCATTATAAGCATAAATTTAGTAATTAATTTAATTAAATATTTTTAAATCATGAATTTCTAAAATAAATAAAATATATAGAGAAATGTTATACGAAATGCTATGCGGTTGATTAATTGAAGATTTTTTTTTTTGAAGGGACAATTTATTTAACTGTCGAGCACGAAATTGTCGTAGGCGTTTTTTTTTTCTAGACAATGGGAGGGAACAATGTGCTTCGAGTCAAAACACCTGACTGAATATGTTCAACAAGTGATTGGTTTTATAATAACTACTGGCATTTATTTATATAGGCATGATGAACATTTTCTATTTGTTATGCATAATAGTGACTCTAAATTCTTAAAACCCCGCCAGACTGAAGATAGCCGGAAGACAAAACTAGCATGCCTACTGAATTTAGTTTCACAGTATCATCTGATATTATATGCGTAACATAGAATGGCGCCCAACGTAACGTATACTGAAATAATTGAAAAGTCCATCTTAGTAGTTTTGAGGATATCGAAGTCTCAGTTTTAGTAAATTATTTTTTTTTAATCTGCAAGTTCGATATTTTCCGTATTACTTAATAATGAGTGTACATTTAATATTAATAATTCCGTTTAGTTCATAACTAAAACTTTGAAAATTTTAGTCCATATTTAATATATGCAATAGTTGTTAAATACTGCTGCACAATTTTCGTGTTTTAAGTGTTTACAGAACTAATCGAGTCTTTATATATATACATATGTATTATTTACATACATACATATATGTATCCTTTACGATCTTGATCTGTACATATTATCTTAATTTTGTAAAATATGCGATCAAGATCATACGTTTGCCAGACTTATGATATGCATAGATCGTAAACTTTGCACGTAAGATTGTTTACTGATCTTTAATTGATTATACCGCATTGGTTATTTCGTATCAACATTTCTCTATAATTGCTGATAACATTTCATATCTCCTTTATCCCTTACACAAAATACATATACATATGCCAACCCTATTTTTCTCATACATTATTAATTTTAAAAGTATGTTAACTAGATTTTCCAAACAAAATACAAAATCACCAAACCAAACAACGTCTAGATCTACTTCAGTTCGCGGTCGCGGTAGAACCCCTGTTAAAAAGCCTTCTTCAAATATTAGTACTACCCCTTTTCAGCCTAGATCAAGCTTGACCAGAACACCCGAAAAGGCTTCCAAACATACAACACCATTAAACGTAGAATCACAAAATCAATCGGTTTTAGATTCTTCTAATCGTAATTTGTTGGAACTTTCATACACCGATTTGCGCTTTGACAGCGAGTCTATACCTGATTCAATTGATTGTAATTTTAATACCGAAATGAGTTCCAAGGATACTTTAGGTCCATCACATTTACCGCCATCTGATGGTAAAAACGTTTCGGGTCAAAGACCACCAGTTAATATATCCCAGACCATACGACCACAGTCCGCAGCAGCGGAAAATTTTGATCGGTCTCAACACCCTATGGGTTATCAACCCCAATCTACTTCGTTTTATACAAGCGGACAAACGGATATTAATCAAATTGTAGACATGCTGCAAAGGACAATTACTGAAACTCAAGAAGAATTTAGGCGAGAACTGACGTCAATAAAGGGCACTATAGATAACATATGCGTTAGTCCAAATTCTCCGACACATAATTCTGAACGTGTGAATGTCATGTCATCAGAAGGCAATCAGAATAATACCACACAGAATGGTAATAACACTACTCAAAACCCACCTGTCCATTTTAAGGAGTGGAAAGTTATATTTGATGGTGTAGGTAGTGTTTCCGATTTTCTTTTTAAGATTGACACCCTTTGCTTACGGAACAAATGCTCTCATCAGCAGTTATTAGATAATTTCCATATTTTTCTCTCTGGTAGAGCTGAGACTTGGTATTGGTTTTTTATCAAACAAAACCCTACAGCAAACTATCCTTTCTTAAAATTCTCGATTACCAAGGAATTTGGAACGCTTGAAAAAGATCATGACGTTGTAATTAGAATGTCTTTGAAAAAGCAAGGTCCTCGGGAATCGTACGATGAATTCCATTCTTCAATTGTTGCCATGAATTCTCGTTTAGGTAACCCTATGACTGACACCCAACTAATTGATATTTTGAAAAAGAATTTAAATCCGGGATTAAGATATATCTTATTTAACTCCAATCACACAAATTTAGAGGATTTTCGTGAGGCAGCCCGTAAGGCTGAAAAGCTTTTATGGGAAAATAAAAATCAATATCCCTTATTGCCTAGTCAACGGCACGTAAATGAAATCAAGTTAGATGAGGGGATAAATAAAAGCGATAACGACCCTCAAATCGAAGCCCTTCAATTAAAACGTAAAACTGATTACTCCAGAATACTTTGCTGGAATTGTACTTCTTATGGACATTCATATATATATTGTCCAGAAGAAAAGCGTAATTTATTCTGCTTCAAGTGCGGTGAGAAGGGCGTTACAACCCCTAAATGTCCAAATAAGCATATGGAAAACAGCAAACCGAGCGAGTTTACAATCGGGGATACTCGTTCGGGTTATTAAGTCCCGAAATTATACCATCTAATAGTAATAATTTTAAAACAAAACCGATCTCCAACAGAATCTTAAAGTGTAGGCGTCGATTTAAACTTCGTAAACATTTTCGAAAAATAATTGCGTCGGTTCACTTATGCGATAGCGACGACGGTAGGCCTTATGCCAAAATTAAAATATTTGATGACACCATAATTGGGTTATTGGACTCTGGGGCTAGTGTGTCCGTTTTGGGTAGAAATAGCGTGGAATTTCTTGATAAACATGCAGTCCATATTAAACCTCTCAATTATACAATTTCGACAGCCGACGGATCCCGCCAGAGTATCATAGGGTATGTTTGTATACCGGTAACATACAAAAATGTGTGCAAACAAATAAATTTTTATATCGTGCCCTCACTTAAACAAACCGCTTACCTGGGTGTGAATTTTTGGAAGGAGTTTGCCTTAGCACCAGAAGTAATACCATGCGTTAACGAGATACAATTAGATGACACGAATTTTCACAAGCTAAATTATGAACAGAAATTAGAGCTCGAAAAGGTTATTTTAGAGTTTCCTTCCTTTTCGAAACTTGGGCTTGGAAGTACTCCGCTACTGGAGCATATTATAGATACCGGCGATGCTACGCCCATAAAGTCCAAGCACTTCCCAATGTCACCACCACGTCAGGCAGAGGCTTATGCCGAAATTGATAGGCTCTTAAGTTTAAACGTAATAGAAGAATCTAACTCCCCATGGTGTAGTCCAGTTGTTTTGGTGAGAAAACCGGGCAACAAGATTCGACTTTGCCTGGATTCACGTAAAGTAAATGCGGTAACTAGGAAGGACTCATATCCATTGCCCCATATAGGAGGTTTACTTTCTCGTTTAAAAGATACCCATTTTATAAGTGGAATTGATCTAAAGGATGCATTCCTTCAGATCAAGCTTTCGCAAGATTCAAGGGAAAAAACCGCTTTTGCAGTTCCTGGTAAACCCTTATATCAGTACCGCGTAATGCCCTTCGGCCTTTGCAACGGACCACAAACAATGAGCCGACTGATGGATAAGGTCATTCCATCCAGGTTAAGGGAAAACGTATTTATCTACTTGGATGACCTGTTGGTGTGCAATGCTAATTTCGAAACCCATATTGACACGTTAAGGCAAGTTGCTAGGTGTTTAAAGCAAGCTAATCTTACGATAAATATAGAGAAAAGCAAATTTTGCCAACGAGAAATTAACTACCTTGGTTATAAAATAGGTCACGGTTGTCTTAAAGTGAATGACGAAAAAGTTGACGCTATTAGGAATTTTCCCCTCCCTAAAACACCTAGGCAAGTAAGGCGATTTATAGGAATGTGTAATTGGTACCGATGTTTTATTAGAAATTTTGCCGAAATGTCTGGTCCTCTTACGGATTGTTTAAAAAAATCGCTTAAGCCATTTAAATTATCTGATGAAGCAATAGATTCCTTTAGCAAATTGAAAGACGCACTTTCTACAGCTCCTGTTCTGGCACAACCAGACTTTTCACGGGAATTTATAATTCAGTGTGATGCGTCCAAAATTGGGATAGGAGGTGTACTTTTTCAAAGGGATGACCATGGTCAAGAACATCCAATCGCTTTTGTGTCACAGAAATTAAATCGCTGTCAGAAAAACTATACTGTGACAGAGCTGGAATGCATGGCAGCAGTTATATGTGTGAAAAAATTTAGGCCATATATCGAAGGACTTCCATTTAGGATAATAACTGACCATGCAAGCCTTCGCTGGCTTATGAACCAGAAGGACCTAAATGGAAGACTGGCGAGGTGGAGTTTGAAATTACAAGGGTTCGATTTTAAAATCGAGCACCGAAAAGGTTCATTGAATATCGTACCAGATGCCCTTTCTAGGTTTGATATTGACTCTCTGAATATTTCTGAAAATATAGCTGATATAGACCTAAATTGCCCGGATTTTAAATGTGATGAGTATCGATCTATAATCGAGACTGTTTCTAAAAACAGCAGCTCCTTGCCAGACATTGTTGTAAGAGACAATATAATTTACAAACGAGTCAAATTTAGAAATGGCGCAGAAGATGAAGAGGATTCGCTTTGGCGAATTTGGCTACCTAAAAGTCTTATACAAGTTGCTATAGAGAAATCGCATAATATTGACTCGTGTCATGGTGGATATGCAAAAACTCTTAAACGTGTGCGAGAAAAGTTCTATTGGCCTTCCATGGCAAAAGATGTAAGAATGTTTGTAGATAGTTGCGATATTTGTAAGACAATAAAGCCACCAAATATATCATTAAAACCAATGATGGGTAATGCTTTTAGCACAGCTAGACCATTTCAAAGGATCTACTGTGATTTTCTTGGTCCCTATCCACGCTCCAAATATCAAAACACAGTGCTATTTATTTCTCTAGACCATTTAACAAAATTCCTGTTTTTAAAACCTCTTCGTTCTGCTACTACCGAAAATGTAATAAGATACCTTCAAAACGACTTGTTTCCAACTTATGGGGTTCCTCAATTTATCCACAGCGATAATGGAAAACAATTTGTGGCAAAAGATTTTCAAGAGTTTTTGCGTAAATATGGCGTTAAGCATATAAAAACAGGACTTTATTCACCTCAAGCAAACGCAGCGGAGCGTTCTAATAGAGAAATCATATCAAAAATTCGATATTTTTTGAAAAACGATAAAGACCACCGCAACTGGGATCGCCAAATACCATCAATTTTGTCAGCTCTTCGCAGCGACTATCATACCTCGATTCAATGTTCCCCATATTACGCTTTATTTGGACAAAATATGGTTCAACACGGCTCGTCTTACGCACTGTTAGAAAAACTAGGATGTCTTCAAGACGACATAGGTTTTCAGGAAAACACTGACAAACTAAACAGGATAAGGGCAAGAATATTAAAAAATATGGAACAGGCTCATGAGAAATCATCTCGAACGTACAACTTGCGATCAAGGATTATTAATTACAATCCTGGGGATATCGTGTTTCGAAGAAATCACGCTCAGAGCGACGCGTCCAAGGCTATAAATGCAAAATTTTTAGAAAAGTTTATAAAGTGCAGGATTAAAAGAAAATTAGGGAATGCTTTATATGAAGTTGAGGACGAGAACGGTAAAAAAGTAGGGAAATATCATGCGTCGGATTTACGCCCATGATTGCCCGGCTTGTGGGTCGTGCCACACTTAGTTTTGTATCAATGTAAAGTCTCCCTATTCGCTTCTGCGTTATCGTCTTAAAGCGAAGCAGGTTTGTAACGACTTTGGGAATTATATTGTAGGCAAATTTGGTTCCTTTTTCCCAGTTTGGCCAGCACTGTGTGTCAATAGTAATTCTATTACAATTACGATAATTATGTACCAGCTACTCGAGTAGTCGAGTATTTTATATGTACAAATACGACCTTTGTACTAAATCGATTTTACTTCCTTTCTATTTCAAAAAACATCGTGTTCTGAGTTCTGAGTCTTTGCTCCAATAAATTACCTAACTATTTTGTAAAAATTTTGACTTCTAGTCCCATAGTATATAAATACTACAATCATTCTAAATAATTGGATTGTGGAATACTTAAGTACGATTGTTAGTAAAATAATTCAGGTAAGAAGTCAAAAAAAAAAAAAAAATTTTATTTAATAAAAAAATAATGAGGAAATATATTACTTAGTTTCTACCAAAGACCAGAGTTCACAATAAAAGTATGGTCCAAAACCATTATATTTATTATATTCGGGCTTAAATTGGATCTTCTTTTATACCTCACAACCTGGGATAGGAATATATTTACGGTAATCCCATATCACCCGGGAAGTGACGTCAGTATTCTAACGAGGTGAAGTTTTATACGCAAACGTTTAATAATATTTCAATCCCATTAACCATTTTTCCTTGGATCTACTTTCAATTCATATACATATACAATAACATTATCTACGAAAACTAAATTAATTAAAAAAAAAAAAAAAAAAACAAAAATGGAACAAATTATAATTTACTTTAGAAATTAATCATTCCCCTAACCTAATATTATACGTACATTATCATATAGATCTTAATATATATATATTTACAAAATACCTCATTTCTTATAACCACTAGTTGTATATCACTATTAAATTACTCATCTTTTTTTTATTCCTAAAAACATATTCATTCATTATTAATTTTCATTCATTCTTTAAATTTCACAATAACATTAATTGGTACATTTTGAATTTATCTCTTACTTTATCACTATATCTCTTTATGACAAATTCTTAATATTGGCACATTACATTGGTCTCTCTTTTTCCTATGTTAATCATATAGCTACCAATTTTTTTTTAATAAGCAAAAAGAAAAAAAAATTGATCAGTGTTAGTAATCGTCTGTCCGTGATGATACTCTTACCTTACCAATTGTAAAAATTTATTTAATTGTGAAATTTTGGAAGAATTCAAACTATTTAAGAATATAATAATTAATAATTATCTGAATTTACGGTGATGATAAGAAGACAGGTTAAAATATAAAAAGAAACTAGTGAAAGACAAAGTGGAAACAAGTGAAAAAAAAACACAAGCTAATGCTAATGCAAAATACAAAAAAATAAAATTATAATTAACAGCCCACAGCTCTAACGAACGTGTCATCATCAAAGGCCTTTCATGATCAACATCGTCTGGAACTGCAGCCAAGAAAAATTAAATTGTAAGTTTTGAAAAAAAAAAAACCAAAAAAAAAACAAATTTAAATTATTAGCTTGCCTTTTTCTTTTCCCTTTATATTTCTCGTTACACACATCATTATAATTTTATGTTCTCTTTTCGATTCTTTTTCTCCGGCGAATTCAGCCAAGATCAAAACCTTTTGAATTTTAATTCTTTTTGTTTTGATTACTTGTTCTTCTTATTTAACTAAAGTTCAATGACTACATAATGATTTTAAAATTGTTATATACTTAGTTTCATTAATAACATCTAACCCTCAACTACCCTCTAAGAAAAACAAAGAAATCGAATTAACGTTAATAACTTGGATGAAAGAGCAAATTATATGGTTTTATTTCATTATAAGCATAAATTTAGTAATTAATTTAATTAAATATTTTTAAATCATGAATTTCTAAAATAAATAAAATATATAGAGAAATGTTATACGAAATGCTATGCGGTTGATTAATTGAAGATTTTTTTTTTTGAAGGGACAATTTATTTAACTGTCGAGCACGAAATTGTCGTAGGCGTTTTTTTTTTCTAGACAATGGGAGGGAACAATGTGCTTCGAGTCAAAACACCTGACTGAATATGTTCAACAAGTGATTGGTTTTATAATAACTACTGGCATTTATTTATATAGGCATGATGAACATTTTCTATTTGTTATGCATAATAGTGACTCTAAATTCTTAAAACCCCGCCAGACTGAAGATAGCCGGAAGACAAAACTAGCATGCCTACTGAATTTAGTTTCACAGTATCATCTGATATTATATGCGTAACAAGTATGTAAAATCTATTGTTTCTCTCGCACCCATATAATAAATTTCATGCCGATTTTTGAGACGTTTATAGAAAGCAGATTTCTGTTGAAAATATTTGGATTTTTCCCCATTGTGAAATGTATGACAGCGTGATTATATAATTTGCATTTAACTTATTTCACATTCGAAATGTATTTATCTTAGGAAAAACGAAAAAGTTTTAAGATACCAGTATTAAATGAAATAATGTGCAGACCTCAATTCCTTAAAGAAATTATGTCTACATTGAAATACAAACAACTATATAATAACGTGTGTTAATACTTAAACATTTATATATCGTACCTTTAAAGAATTTTTTTAGTTGTATTGAATCCTTCTTGTATCCTTTTTTAAGCAAATAAAAGTTTTGTTAAAATCTGTTAAAATGGTGATGCTGACACTGTGCGAAATTGCTGCTGCTGCTGTTGTTGATGATAAAGCCGATTCCAATTAGTTGGTTTGGATTTAAATACCACAATTTAATTTGGATAAAAACTTTAATTATTTAGTTACAAGTGTGTAAGAATTTTTGTATTAAATGTATAAATACGAAATTGAAGCGGCTTTAAGTACACAAAAACAGATACATTTATCAATGGATTTTATTGCAGTATAATTAATTTGGCTGGGAATAAGTTTTCAACAGAAGCATTATGTTATAGATTATATTTTATTATTTTCTTTGTGATATAAATTTTATTTTTATTTTAATTTATCATAAATAGATAATATCACTTTTTGTATTTATTTATATTATTTTGCGGTTATAATTTTTTGGTTTTGCAATTAAATTGATTTTTTAATTGTATATCTTTACACTCGAAAGTTATTTATTTTATTTACTGATTACATATATATGGGTCTTTTTATTATACATTTACACTAGAGTACAAAAAAAAAAAAAAAAATGGAAATCATGATATTTTACAAAATTTTACAGCGAACACAAAAAAGTTGAAATATTCATGAAATAAAAGTTATTCTGGGTTACTTAAGGGCAAATTAATAACAATCTTTTCGAAATTTGAAGATATTCACTGTGGACAGCTCTCCAAACCCGATCTATGATTTAAGAATACTGTTGCTCGACTAGCCAATTACTTCTATCGATGACCACAAAGTGACACATTCCACTTTGGGTATCTTTAATCTTAGAGTTAGGCATGCAAAGCGTCTGGGAGCCAGAGATGAAAATTACGAAGTAAACGTAAAACCTTTCTTCTGTCACTGTCCTACACCTACGAGAAGGCGAATTGTCGAAAAACAATCCGGTTCTTTTTTATATATTGCACGATTTCTTTGGCATGTTACTGGCATTTTAAGCTTCGTTAGAAGTTCAGGTTGATACTACGGTGTAAGTTCTGCTCAGTGGTACTCCATGGTATTACAATGGATCATTAAGTCTAAATGCATCAGTCGAGTACTGACTATCATCCCTATCTTACCTCATAAAAGATCCACTAAGAAAATCTAAGGATAGACACTTCAGAGCATACATATAAATATTTCTTTAATAGTTAGCTAGATTAAAAAAAATTAAGGCCTTTTAGAAAATCTCCCTCTTTCATATTCTAAAATTCTGGGACGTTTGTTGTTAAGCTCAAGGACATTTCCATGCGTTAAATTCAATCCCCCTTATGCAAAAAGATAAATTTAACATAAGTTAACCAACACGTTAAGTCAAGCAAATGTCTATGGCCTTAATTTGTTAATTAAAATCATTTAAAGTGTTTTTTTTAATTAGATAATTTTGATTACCGAAAAAATTAAAAAATTGCGAATAAATACACACGCTCTGTAAATTTAGAAAAGAAGCAAACATTTTATTTAGTTGCTGTAGACCTAAGCCATTGAGAGTTTTAAGGGGCCAGTGCTGGATGGCGTCTAGTTAACTCTATCTGACTGTGCTAAGTACTTGGGTAACTTCCTCGACTGTAAACTGTCTTGGAGAAGAAACACCCAGGAGGATGAAAAGAGGACTCAATGCCTACTACATATGCAGAAACTCTATCGGTAAGAATTGGGGAATAAGACCAGATATGGTAAGCTGGATTTACACATCGGTGGTTAGGCCTATTCTTACTTATGGATGCACGGTTTGGTGGGATGCGTTGAGAGTGGACAGATATAGGAAGATGCTCAACAAGGCCCAGATGAGTGCATCTTTTGGCATTACTGGTGTAAGGAGAAGCACGCCACAGGCTGCGTTGGACATTCTACTACATCTGTCCCCCATTGAACATTATGTGAGGAGTGTGGCCGCCAGGAACTTATCTAGACCTAGGCGGGATGACCACACAAGGATTATATACGAAGTGGGTCTGCTTGATCAGGAAAGTATTCCGGCGGGAATCTCGGATCGTAGGAGTATGACCTTGGACTTCGGTGTAACACCACCTGTGGAGTTCCCGGATAGCGAAGTTTGGCGGGTCCAAGATGGACACTGGCACTGGGGCTGGTATTTTTTATTACTGAAACTGACGTGAAAAGGTCATTCAGACTCCCGGATGATTGCATTGTCTTCCAGGCTGAGATCCTAGCGATCTGAAGGGCGACGGAAGTGATACTGGGTCACATCGTAGGGGGATCTGTGGTGACAATCTACGTCGATAGTCAGGCTGCGCTAAGAGCATTGTCAAATAATACGGTGCGATCGTGCCGTGTCATGGTGTAGGAATGCTCTGAGGGAGCTCAAGTTGGCATTCACAATAAGGCTGTGTTGGGTACCAGGAAACTGCAAGGTGGATGGCAACGAGGTGGCGGACGAACTCGCAAGATAAATTTGGCGTTGAAAGTAAACTGATATTTATTTCGCCTTTCTTTTCTTTTGACAGGTTTCAATTAGAAAATAAACAATTAACTTCGATAACCTCAGTTTTACTCAAGAATTGTGCACATATACATAACTTATACATAACACATATACATAACTGTTTGCACTATTTATTACCAGCTTTAGTGATGATTGGTTCTAAAAAAATTTTGTGGCATTGCAAATATTTTCACAATCACTAACGGTGATTGAATGCATAGAATCTGGACTCAATTCAAAGAGTGCAAAATTTGAACCTGCAATCAATAAAGCTGCAATAAAAAAAAATTTAATTTTGTATGTTCATGGTTTTTGATTTTTGTGATGATATGCATAAGCAAAGGAAATTAAAAAAAAGAAACGTTGTCAACAACGAAATAACTCTTAGCTTTTATAATGAAAAAACAAGTTTTGATTTTAAAATTTTTAGTTTCACTCAAATGAGAGCAAAAAAAAAAATGACAGTAAAATGATGATTGCTCTTTTAAATCAATCAATTTTTTTTTTTGGGGTGCAAAATTTTTAAACATCACTATCGCTCATGTTTAGTGAGATTGCTTATTTCCAACTCATCATCCACATCAACAACCTTATTGCAATAATTTTGCACTATTACTAAGTGTGAGTTGAAACTGCAATATAAGTGCACTAACCCCATCTATGGCTAAAATGAACGATCTCGTTTGCCAGTTCATATCACCTCCAAGTGATGTAACCATTCCCTCAAATCGCTCGTGAAAAATGTTAAGTGTGACTGTGTGATTCACAGCGCCGCTCTATAAAAATTTTAAATCGTTGATTAACATGGTCACGTTTTTAAGTGTCAACCCAAATTCGACATTCGCATTCAGTCGGACATATGCCACATCACTTAATATGATTTTTTATTCAAAAATTTTATTATTTGAACGCGTTGTTGAAGGCTATATCCTTCAATGGTAATTTGGCCAAAACAAAAAACTTCCAAACCGACAGGTCTGGAAAGGATTTAACATGAGCACCTTCCACATGGTCTTATCTCATGGTGGATCTCAACCACATGGAGAGGATTTCTAGCAAGAAGCTCACTAAGTGAGGCCACAACTAAGAGTCTCTGCGATGCCATGTCACCAGGGGTAACGGACTCCTACGGTACCAGATAGCATCTCTGGTCAGCTGCGGCCGAAGAAAATAGTAAATGTCTCTTGAGTTCTGTCAATATTGGATTTTTTCAGGATCCCATATTTGGATGAGGATGTAATACCAAAAGGTTAAATATCCTTAAGATGATCCCTATACCCCCGGGGTTGTACAACCAATACAACAACTGTAGCTTCAACTGATGATCGCTATGAACTGGAAAACCTTGTAAGTTCCTATTAGAACTCTGCTTTACCCTTTTTTTCAACAATTTCGTTGACTTTAATAGTTTTTCAAGTAATGGCACAAAAATACTAACTAACTTATAATTTTAATTTCAATTCAGCTCGTTTTATAGCTCATGCCAATTTTAAAATATTCTTTAATAGAGGCCTTAGATGAACATTTTAGGATGAAAATTACAACTTATTCCTTAATTAAATGACTTTTTAATTTAAATAAATTTCATTGACTAAACGGAAAAAGGAACAAAAATATTTAATTGTCTTTATGAACAGAAGAGAATAAATGCATTAGAAACTTTGATAATGCTCCATGTTTTTAAATAAATTGAGTATTTCCCCGGAATTCAGTAACATTGAACCAATGAAAATTTTTCGTAAAAGCAGCTTTTGAAATCTTTGTTGATGAATATTTCGAAATGTTATGAATGTTAAACATATTAGATTTTTTTAAAAATTAAATTTACGAAATAAAAATAACAAAAAAAAAATTACGTTTATTTTTAACTACTTTATTTCAACTTTCTTACATTATATAGTAAATAATTCACTTAAGCTCGCTTTTTAATAATTCATTAAAAATATTTTGTTTTGTTGGAGATATTTACATATCTTTAAAACTTATTTGTATATTTTTAAAATTATTTTTGTGATAATTTTTTTTAAATTTTATTTTGCAATTTTATTTCACACAAAAACTTTAAAGCGAATTTAATTAACATTAAAACGTATTTATATTCATTCACAAAATTTAAGAAAAACACATCCCGTTTCTCTTATATTAAGCGTTTTCCCTTATTTATTTTTTTGTAGAACCGTAAATTGACGTACGTTTAAGCCGATTGAATGGAATTTTACTACTGACCTTACTACGGAACACGTACATAATCGTCTATTCAAAAAATAAAGGAAACAATCTAGAATTAAGCATCAAAACCAACAACATAAAATATATGTATGTACCAGTTGTCACAAAATAAGAGATGAAGTGGTAAAGGACTAAATTCTTTTTTGGGGTGTAGCGCCAAAAAATATGCAAAGAAAAACAGAAAAAAATATATAAGAGCTAAAAGATGCTGAGAACTAATGCATCCTTACAGCAGCCGCAAAAACAAATACGCTTAATATTACAGTTATATATAGAGATAGAGTAAAACAAAAAGAGAGTGTAAAATATTAGAGAGAGAGAGAAATTTCTTTAAGGTAAAACAGCAAGCAACATGAACATTAACGTATAAGAGTTAAGTAAATGTTATCACTGAAGTTACGAGTATTTAACGCTAAAGTTTAAGACCGCATGTCAGTTTTAATATTTTGTTGATATAAATTTTTTTAGTTATTTTGTTGTTACTTCAATAATGTGTTCTTTTTTCTCTTCAATGTGTTTGAAGAGAATGGTAAAAAATATATTTGTCATAGTATTTTGTTGTGTGTTTTTCCAGCTTCTGAAACACACACTTACAAAGAGTATTTTGCCGTTGTTTTTTTTTTATAGAAAAATTTTAAAATTATGTTTGACACCATCCGTGCTATTACTGAATTCTTATCTTCTTCCTGTAAACATTAGAAAAAACTAAAAATACATGATACTGTTAATATGCAAACTAATCATTTAGAAATAAATTTTTTTTTGTCGCGAAGAATGCAGAACAACTTATTCTTTATTTTTTATATGTATTTGATTATTAAATTCAAGACAGGATATTTTGGGGGCTACTTCGTTAACTGATTGACTGTGAATTGGACTTACCAGTTAATCGTAGAGGGCAAATTTAAAGAAAAACTCTTTACGACAAATTTTTTGACCGGAGTAAATCATTATTCAAACTAAGAATTATTTATTTATAGGGATTGTATTTTGTTTATCAGTGTCAATAAAAAAACAATTGCACTTATATTCGAAACATAAAATAAGCTGCTAAAGGGTCGTGAAATAGGGAGTTCCAATCCTTGGCAGTTAATATCGGTTATTTTTTAAAAGCAACATCAGCCAAATGGGCTGTTATTTATTCAGTCTGTTTTGCTAAAGCACCATGAACGGATAAAGCTTTGAACAACATGTGCGAATGATAAAGATGTTTTATCAAAGTGGGTGTTCTGTTCAGTCCGTTAGGTGGTTTAAGGCCACTGATTCAGTAAACAATCAACCAATACCCATGCGTGAGCGAAGCTCTCGATTTGCCAAGAACAACGCCAATGTCCGTCATAGTGTCCGTCAAGAAAATCCGAGGTAGTCGATTTTGCACCGCTTACAAGAAGTCGCAGATCACAACTTGACGAATTTTACGTTGCTTTAGGGCAATCATTGCCAACTTTTCTGGCCTGAATTGAATGTTATGGACAACAAGGATATGTAGTTTGAACAGGACGCAGAAACGTGGCACAAAGCTCATGCCATATTGGACATTCTGAACGAGCGATTTAAACCCATGCTTGTCTTACGTGGAGGTGGGTTAAACTGTTTACCAAGATCGTGCGATTGCACTCCTATGGACTTTCTCTATGTCTATGCTTTGCTATGGTTTGTGGCCCTCAAAGCCAAGATAACTTATGCCAACGGTCACATTCAGCCTGATGTCACGGTCATAGAAATTTATTTTGCGCACCCAGCCGCAGTGAACATTCGCACAATGTTATATTCCATATATAATCCCATCCATAACACAGCACAACAAAATTGAGTTTTCAAAATTTTGTGAAATTAAAATAGCTAACCGTTATTTATTTTCATCTGCTGATTGCGATGGTGGCATTAGTTTTTCACTACCGGCTCTAGTTTTCAATATTCTGTGACATTTATAACCCATGTTTTGTTTTATTCGGTCAGTTTTTTGCGTACGGTCCACCAAACCTTAAAATACTTTCTGGATTATTAAACTACATAAACATTTATCTCTGTTGAGTAGAGTGCCATTATTGAATATATCAGAAAATCTTACTGTTATTGCAAGGATATTTAGATTCTTGTGTTTTTTGGCTTAGTCCTTAAAAATTATTTTATGTAGATTTTCTGAAATCAAAATAACCGATCCTTATGTATTTTTGTCCGCTGTTTACGACTATAATATTAGTTTTTTTCTACCATCTATTGTTTTATTAATTTTTTGCATTAACTTTAAAAATATTTAAAACTTTCTTTTTTAACTCCATTCAAATTAATTTGAATTTTATGTAAAATTGATCATTAATAATATAATGGCTACGAAGAAAAAGACGTTATATTCCAGACAGTTTCTATGTTGTTTGTGGTGATTAAATTCCTGAACATGTCCTACGTATTTACATTGACGTTGTAAAATAAATTCTGTACAAATATTCAGGGTTCTCATGATATCGTATAAAATTGCCATTTGTGCAAACTTTCGAGACTCGTTCCATGAAGTCTATGTTTAACTTTAATGTATTTGCTTAAAATTTTTTTAAACAATTAATGTCAGCTTGTTAGAAACATCAATACAAAAATAAATTAAAAATAAATAAAAAATTAACGTTAAAATTTGTGTCCAAATTTTTTTTAAATAAGGTCTAAAGAAGGCTAAATGACCAATTTGCTCAGATTATTGCAGCAATTTATTGTTTCTAATTTGTTGGCAGTTGAATTTTTCATTGAAAGCGACGGTAAGCAAAAAAAAAGTTTGTTTTATTGCACAATTGAACAGCGTAAACTTGCAAAATTTTTAGCAAATTTTCGAAGTTTGTGTACACACGGTTCATTATCGAGGGCGTAAAAATTAACCGTTTGCACACACAGAAAAAAGTGTTTTATCAATTAAAAAATCGTTTAAAAAGTATTTAAATTTAATAAATGTGATAATTGAATCAATTATTTTTTTTTTTAGTTGAAAGAAAATTTAAATTTTAATTTTGATTTAATTAACATTTTTGTTGTTTTCAAATAAATTTTAATTAAATAACAAAAAATCTTTATTGACTTTTTTCGTTTAAAATCAAATAATTTAAACATGTAGAATTGTAGTTGGGAATTGTCAATATTTATTTAAATAAATTAACACATTGTTTGAAATGACAAAGTTTTTTGATCACTTTTTTAATTAAAATTAAAAATATCATTTATTGAAAATATTTTTTCAAAATTTTACAATTTTTAGTAATCGATATAATCATTTTGGTAATAGGTGCAAAATCAACAAATTGCTTGCTTAATTTTATGAATTTGGAATGAATTCAAATCTATCACAAATAGTTTTTTATTTATAAGAAATAAAAAAAAAACTGTATGAATAAATATGTATTTAAATCAATTTGTATATGATTTGAATAAATAAAACTTCAAATGCATTTTATTATGAATTAATTATAATATTTCGTTAATTGAAAAGTAAGTTGTTCAGTAATTGCAAGTGATTACCAAGTTTTTGCCTGGGTATATAAAAAATTCAATCCATTTCGAGTTTCAATAAACTTCCCATATAACGTTTGCGGAATTAAATATGAACTGATTTTCAACCATCAAAAAGTAACGATACTATCCCGATAGTTATTTGGCTTGAGATCAGTTCAATAAATTTATAATAGAAGAAAAAATATCTTTAAGCGACTTAGAACGTCGCAAGTTGATTTGTAGCTTTGGAAAATAATCCTCATAAAAGAAAATATAAATAGATAATATTCTTTTCAGGCTAATAGGCCCTGCATTTCTTCAATGTTAAAAAAATTAATTTTTAATGACTATTTTTCTAGTTAAAAATTATAAAACAATAAAATAAATACAATAATGTACACATAAACAATTCGGACTTACAATATGGAATTTAATTACATTAAAAAGTTTTACATGTACCAATGAGCATACAAATATAAAACATAATTTTAATATTTAAACACATATAAATTTTAATTATATCACAGCTTACCTTATGGCAACAATATAACTTGCATTTATGTTGTTCGTGCCTTCTTTCAAATTCATTGGTTTCTTAAGTTGTTACGTACGTAGATAAGCCAGCAACAATTCAAGAGCTAAAGGATGAGATAATGCGGCACATTAACGGCATATAACCTCAATTATGCCTCAGCGTCATCGAAAATTTGGACCATCGGATGGTCCAAATATTTTATATTTTATTCCATACACAATTGAACCATACCAATGTTATCATAATAAAAAGAAATGACAATAATTTCCTAAATGATTTGTGTTTTATTCAAAATCAACATCGGCACTTAAAATTTGACCACCCTTTTCAACAGAAAATATGAAATTTTCCGTCACTTTTCTGAAATCCAAATAAACAAGTCTTCGAGCTATGTATGTTAAAACCAAGAAGTGCCAAATGTAATGCAAAATCATATCGTGTGTTGGCAAATAAATGTATCATTTATGATAGGAGTTACCTTACATAAATGGACACCAATTGAATTTGAAAAGGAATATCAATAAAAAGATATAGGAACCAAGAAACCGAAACTGTTTTATCATTAAAATTAAATGGATGCTAAAGAAAATGCACAAAAAGTGGATCCGAAAGGCTATGCGTAGGGAACCTCGAAAAAGGAAAAAGAACCATTGATGTCGCTATTTATCTATTTGTAAAATAAGTTTAAGTTGTGTATCTTAGCATATGTATATAAACTTATATTATCATTGATTTTTTAATACCTGATTATATTTTTTTATTACTGCTTATGTGTCAGTCCATATTGTATTCCGCATACGTTGTAACGAATTAAGCCCAAATTTTTTTCCTCAGTACATTTAATGCATCAAGTTTGAGTCAGAAATTTTTAATGGGCCGATTTGAACTATTTCTATTCCAGGTAAGTTTGTATCAAAGCCTGCATATCCCCTACATTTCCAAAACTTTTATTTTGGAGGACATTTAAAATACCGTGAAGCATAATAATGGTACAAATTGACCCGCTTTAAAACATGTTAACAAACTTTTAATACAGGCGTAGTTTTCGCCATAATTCAACTCGTTTGGCTACAAATGTTATGTCATACATAGCTGTTATTTTCATCTGATATTCAAATCGCGCATTTGCTGCAACAATGTCATAAGTAAAAATTCACAAATTTTGACATAATATCATATTTTTTGAAGTGGTAGTTAAAAACTCAACTCTCGAGAGATGAATAAAATATTCTTTTTCCATTGTGTATAAATTTAAAACCTTAATGTCGTTTTCTGTAAATCTAACATTTTTAAGTTAGTAGCAACTGAGCGATACTCGGTTAAGGTAAAAAAATTAATCGTGGTTAAATCATCATTAATAATTATCAAACTCAACATAAAAAATAGTTATCTCCGGGAGGAAAATCTTTATGTGGGCTTAGTCAAATAATGAGCCGTTGGATCGACTTAAAATACCATAATGCTTGTTAAGCGCCCTGGAGACTATCAAGTAAGGCCGTTAATCAGTGCATATGTATTAGTATCTTTGATTTGACGCTTTTTCGAAAACCTACAAATAAATTTGTCAATCAGCAGCATAATTCAGATTTCCGATGATTTATTGGTATTGGCAGTATTGCCACTTTCCAAAAACAACAGTATTGTAAACAGTTGAGCAACGGTTAAAATGTTGAATTTTATTAGAACGAGATCTTAAAAATATCGAATTCGATAGTCGTAGATGAATATCGATTATAATTTTTTTATATATCGATATTTTGATATAGCGGGACCTACTGGTCCCGCTTTGTTCTGGATTTTATCGTTAAATATTTGTCATATCTATGTATTTTTTTAAGTCATATCTATGTATTTTGTTGGTTCCTTACCTTTGTGAATTGTTTTGTTTTTATTCAGATTAATGTTTTATTACAAAAACTTATTTGATTTTTGTGTTTTTATGTATTCGAATTAAAACCGGATAAGCGGTTATTTTAAAAATGCTTAACCGAAACCCGGTTTTTTTAAATAGCAACTATTCGGAATATTTGAAAACTGGTTTTTGAAAAAAGTCGAATAATCGATCTCCCTAGTGGTAATTGAATCAATTATATTTTTAGTTGAAGAATTTTGCTTTAATTAACATTTTATTTGTTTTGAAATAAATTTTTAATTAAAATATTTATTAAATAACAAAAAATCCTAATTGATTTTTTCGTTTAAAATAAAATAATTTAAGCTTGTAGGATTGTTGTTGGCAAATGTCAAATCCTGAGCTTTATTAAATTAAATCAATTAACACACTTTTTGAAACCGCAAAGTTGTTTGATAATTATTTCAATTAGAATTAAAAAATCATTTATTGAAAAAAAAATATTCAAAATTTTAAATTTTTAGCAATCAATATAATCATTTTGGTAATAGGTGCAACACCAAAAAATTGTTTGCTTGATTCTATGAATTTGATATGAATTTGGTGATTAGAGACAATTTTTAATTTTTTCTGTGTATGAAAAAGCTGCTTATGTCGAATATTGTTATTTCGAGATTCACTCAGTTTTGTTAAAGTCTTACAGCCTGTTCAGCGATTTCGAACGTTAACGTTCGCATAGAAAATTACATTTGAAACAAAAACAAAATTCGACAATTTGTTTTTGTTTTAAATGTTATTTTCTATGCGAACGTTAACGTTCGAAATCGTTGAACAGGCTGTTATTCAATAATTTTTTTGCTTTCAGTCTGTTTACTATTGTATTAGTAATAACTTTAATCGAGGCTAAAAGTAAATGGTTAAACAAGTAGTAAATATAAAAGATTTTAAAACTTTTTGACTTGTGATAACTAAATTTTGCCTTATTTCGACTTAAGCTATTCTTCAGTATAACCACAGATTTTATTGACTCAAATTTATATAAATTTTTTTTTAAATGAAGAGATTAAGGTGGATTTATGGCAACACTGCTTCAGATTCAGATGCACATGTATACAATTTTGCTTATCAAAACGTACTGATAATATAAATGCTGATATTTTTATTCTCAGGGAAAATCTAGAGATTATTGCTCAACAAATTTCAGATGAATGATTAATGAATCATTATGAATGAAATCTAAAGAAATTTAAATAAAATTAGTTTACGTTAAACAAAATTTTCCCAATCAGTGGCGCTTATTGCTTTTGGGATTTTTTTATATATTTTTTTTAATTTAATATAAAATCAATAGTAATATTGTTGTGTAAAGCAATAGATTAAATAGAACAGTATATAAATTACTTGGGTTATCAGCTTTTACTTAGACAAAATATAAATATTGAATACAGTTTCTTTTATGAAATCAGTTCATCTTAAGTATTTCACCAGATTATAGAAAAAGTAAACAGTCACCAAAGTGAGAAAAGAAAAAGAAATTACATTGAAAAATAGAAGCTGCTTAAAGAGCAATAATTAAACAAAATAAAGGAAACCCCAAAACAAAAAATCCAAAATACACTGAATACATAATTTATTGCATTTCTGTCCTTTTTCCTGCATTAAAATTAAACAGAATAAGTAAAAGAATAAAATGAAAATATTAAAAGGCAAATATTTAATTTTTGTGGTAAGCGAGTATAAAAGTGTGTTAAATATGTAAAAATAATAAAACAAGTTAAAGTGCCATGTACGGTTGTGCCGAATCTTTGATACCCTCCACCGAGAGCTAGAATATTTCAGGAGTGGGCTTTATATGGAACCTATATTTAATTATGTTCCGATCTTCACGAAATTTGACAATATGAATTTTAGTCTTAGGCCGCATTTTATTACAATAATATTATTCAATACGGTTTTAGGCGTACTAAAGTATTTTTCGAGAGTGGGCTTTATATGGGACCTATGGTAAATTATACGTAGAGTTTGTTCCCGGGATTTCTCGCCCCGGGAATTCTCGGGATTTTCAGTTGTTTTCAATTCCCGCTTTCCCGGGAATTTATTGCGGGATTCCCGGGAAATTTCGAAGAAAATCTTTTTTTAAAACTTTAGTAAATTTATGTCAGACTTTTGTCTTTAGATGTTTTATCCAACTTAATTTCACCACAATATTTAAATTTTCTACAGTTTAAGGCTTTTAAACTAATTTTTGAGAATGGGCTTTATATTGGGCCTATGATTAATTATAGAACTATCATCACGAAATTTTATTTCTTGTCCTAGCAAACTGAAGTGTAAATTTTACAATATTATCATAAAGTTTTGCGGTTAAGGGCGTAGGAAATTGTTTTCCTAGATTTAGTTTAATATGCGGCATTTCAAGTGATTTTGAGTCTTATAAAAGTAGAAAGTAGAAAATTGTGTGCATTTCGCCACAAATTTATGTTGGTTTTAGTTGAGTTTTTAGGGAGGTAGTTCCACATTTGAGTGCATAACTATTTTCCTACTGAAGCGATTCAATCCCAAACAGCCAAGAAGATCTAGAAACAATTTGACACCCAAATGGCAGAATCGGCGTAGAATTAATAAAGGACTTATAGAGCAATTCCATATGAAAGCGATCACCTTTTGGACGACCCCTCTCCGATTTTAAAATAAATAGTCTCAATCGATTGCCCAGCAAAAAATAATGTACCTACATATTTTTTTTTTTTATAGTGACTGGTTTAGTGGTGGTGTACACCACTGTCATGTGACAAAATTGAAGAATTCTTCATAAGGGACCTCATTGAAAGTTGTTTTAAAAAAAAACTACTAAAGCGATCGCAACGAGTGATAGCTCGTTGGAAAGGTATTGAATCAGGCTTTAATTGAAAAATAAAATTTTCCTAATTTTTCTTAGAAATTTACCTTTAAATTTTCCCAAGAAAATTAAATTTTCCGATTTTCCACAGAAGCTCCTTTTTTTGGATTCCTCATAATTTTTGCTTTAAGAATCAACAATAAAAAAATGGGCCCCGACTCCTTGTTTGGACAGGAGAAGAGCACTTAAGAGACCACCTTGTTAAAAATACATTTTAAAAATTATTTTACAGTTAAAAATACATTTATGAAGAAAAAATCTTTCTTATTTTGCTGCTTATACTTAATTAAAATATTTATTAAAAATTTCAATTGTCTTGGCATCATTATAAAATTAAAGTAACTTTAAATTTAGCACGTCGGCAGACGAAAAGTACCGCTTTACATTAATTGACATATCAGAAATATTTGGTATGAAGCAATGAAACTTTTGCGTTCCAGTTATAGTTTTGACATTATTATATCTGTTTTGAATTCGTCGCTCCATGGCATCGTGTTCTTTTTGAGTGCATAAAACTGTGTTAATGGCAATTTCCTTGCTTTGAATCCACGAAAACAAATGTTGTACATTTAAGATCTGGTCAGTATATGGCCTTTGCAAACTTGCCTTAGTCGCCATGCGTTTTAGGGTTCCCCCTAACGCATCGCATGGGCCCTTACCGTGGGACGTCGCGAAAAAGTGCCACTCGACCTTGCAGTTTTGTTCTTCTTCAATTATGCAAAGATTGTAAAAATTTTTTTTATTCTTGTACTGAGAAGCCGCGCTGCCGTCTGAGAAAAACGTTACTTTGTCGATTGCATCGAATTTTGATCTTAAGAATTCAAACAGTTTCATTTGAAATAAATAAACGGACACATAATTATGAGCTAAACTCTCCGCGACAACAACAAGGCTTACGGTCTGTAGTTCGTTATCTTCGTTTTTGAAATAAATGCAAAAAGGATGCACCGTGCACTGGTCGTTTGCCCAGTGATAAGCCTGAATTTCATCCAGAACGAGAAAAGTGTAATTCTCGGCAAAGTCGCTTATCACAATGAATTGATTTTGGGCTAATTTCTCCTTACTTTCCTTTAGAAATTTCGATTGCATCTCGGATATGAAATGGTGCGCCTTCAGTTCATTCAACTTGAATCCGAATTCCTCGATGAATTCCGGAATCTGCTTTACCACGGTCTCAAGGGAACATCTGCCGCTGCTAATTATCCACTGTTTGAAATGCACCTCCTGAATTAACAGCTGTTCAAACTTTTCCGCCAAATATTGCTCTAGCTCGTCAATCTTCGGACAATTGTCGCATTTGGACAGATGACAATTTTCCGTGGGGTATGCGCACAACGACTTCGACAGGAGGTCCCTATATGTTTCAATTTCACCGTGAAATACTTTCAATTTCTTGCATGGAAAGAAAATTAATTTGATGTTTTGATGAAACATGCAAACGCAGACTGAATGCGTTCCGTGCCTGTCTAATGCCAGCACGCATTCTTTTGGTCGTAGGATGGCAAACTTAGAAAATCCCACTTTTTCTGCTGGGTATTTCTCATTGAACTGATGGTATGCTTCGGATAGATTACATAATAATAATCTGCGCTGCTTGTGTACTTTTTCTCCATCTTCACGTGTGATAACATAGTCACGTGTACCTGGGCAGGCGCGGCTGTTGTCATCATTGCAGTAAAAATCTTGAATCAATTTCACCGTTGCTTCGCTGAGGGTCCTTCAGCCAAATTTCTTGGTGGGAGTCGCCAATATGCCCTTCTGTCGAACTAATTCTTTGCTTCTTCTCGCGATGTAAAAAGATGTTTGAAACTGTTCAGAAATCTTGCGTATAGACCATGATTGAGGCAGCACAGATAAAATGAGATATTTCTCCGGAAAAGTGGTCGCTAAATTGAATTTTCTTTTCAACTGCTCAATCATTTGTTTGCCGTCGTCAACGTCATCTGCTTGACTGCATTCGTTATCAGAGCCTTCATCAAATATTGTCGCGATTGCACTCATAACCTTGCCTTTTTTCTCTTTCCTGTATGTTTCACTTCGCAACTTTCTTTTTCTAATAGGCGTTTCACCTAAAGTGGTAATAGCCTCATTCAAAGGACTCAAAGACATATTGACCATCGGAATGTCTGCCTCACTATCAGATGAAACATTTTGTTCACTTGTCATTTCACTCTCGGATTGTGGCTGCATTTGTTTCAATGCATTTGCTTGTTGAGACAAATCGATTTTACACTTGGGGCAAATGAATTCTGCTTCTACACCGTATTGTATATTTAATTCATTCATGTATCGCTTCGAAACACCAGTTAATTTTAATACTTTTATCTTTTTCGAACGATGTCCACTCTTGTTAAACGGATTGCAGCAAAATTTATTCATTTTACTTTAAATTGTCTTTACAGCTTCACTCTTTACTTTACAAAAAAAAAAACACTTTAACACTTTCACGTTTAGTATTCAACTGAAATTTGACTCAGAGTGTGTGAAGTATTTATATTTATTTTTTGGTAAAAAAATAGGTAAAAAAAAATAAGCGATATTTGCTTTTCTTTATAGGAAAATTTGCGTGAACTACTGGTCATAAAATGTTTTTTAAAAGGGACTTAATTGGTTACTGCCAATAAGTCGACCACAGGTCATAAAATGTTTTGCAAATTTTTTAAATTACCAGGTAATAAATATTTCGCCATATTTATGGAAAATCCGTGTTTTATGACTTGTTTCTGCACGTGTCATTTTAGGCGAAATATTTATTACCTGGTAATTTAAAAACTTTACAAAACATTTTATGACCTGTAGCCTCAGTCGGGTTTGGTGTGCCATTACATGCCACTGCTGCTATTATCCATGGATTTATGGCCGATCTTGTGAAGGCAGGCAGACCATATTCACTACACACTCAACTTGGGGCTCTTAAAAAAAAAATTGATTTTTTCTTCATAAATGTATTTTTAACTGTAAAATAATTTTTAAAATGTATTTTTAACAAGGTGGTCGCTTAAATGCTCTTCTCCTGTCCAAACAAGGAGTCGGGGCCCATTTTTTTATTGCTGATTCTTAAAGCAAAAATTATGAGGAATCCAAAAAAAAAAAAAAATTAGCCGGAAAATTTGGGAGCTTCTGTGGAAAATCGGAAAATTTAATTTTCTTGGGAAAATTTAAAGGTAAATTTCTAAGAAAAATTAGGAAAATGTTATTTTTCAATTAAAGCCCGATTCAATACCTTTCCAACGAGCTATCACTCGTTGCGATCGCTTTAGTAGTTTTTTTTTAAAACAACTTTCAATGAGGTCCCTTATGAAGAATTCTTCAATTTTGTCACATGACAGTGGTGTACACCACCACTAAACCAGTCACTATATAAAAAAAAAAAAAATATGTAGGTACATTATTTTTGGCTGGGCAATCGATTGAGACTATTTATTTTAAAATCGGAGAGGGGTCGCCCAAAAATTTGCCAATTTTTATCGTTTTCATATGGAATTGCTCTATAATAAAAATACTTTATGGGACCTTAAATGAATATTAAAAAATATCACAGGTATGACAAACTTAGTATACCTTACACCACTGCTGAATAGGCTTATAAAATTGTAAAAAATATGATATTAAATAAATGTAGTAAATAAAATTAATCCTTTCTACTGAATTTGTTAAACGGTAAATATGTTTCAGAATTCTGACTTCCTACTATTGAGCTTTTAGTTCCTTATCACCATTCCATAATTTTTATTCCCGTAAGACTAATACTTTCATTCTGATTTTTAAGCATTATACAATATGGGTCAAAAATGATAAATTAATTAATTATAAAATGTCGAGTTTAGAAGTATTTTCGGATTATAACGAAACCCGTATTTAAACTTTGATCATTTCATTTTATAAACTTGTTTTATACCATGTTCAGACGGACAGCAATATTCGTGTTTCATTCTCCCATTCCTATTTCGCGCCCCGAACATGAGTGAAAAAACATGTTTTGCCATACATAATTTTGAGAGCGAAACAGGTCGTTTCATTTTGAAACATGCTGCGAAACAGGAAAAATGTACTATCATCTCCAATTTTGATAACAATTATCGTTAGTGTATCTGAAATAGCTCTCAAAAAACAAGCTCTGAATTTGACAATGTATATACGTATTTTGGTTTCTTTTATCCTATTGGCATCAATATAACCTCTTAAGTGTCTAAAAATAATTTGAATCTTAAATTTTTTACGTTTTTGTTATATAATAGATACTAGATTTAATTCTTTTAAGCGTAATAGCCAATAAGAAATATTAGTTTCATTGGAGAAATAAGTAAATAAATAAATACAAAATTTTGGGCGAGAATCCCGGGATCCCGGGAATTTGATTTTTATTTCCCGCTTTCCCGGGAATCCAAAAAGTGCGGGAATAAAAAAACTCTAATTATACGTCATACAGAACGAATTTGTGCAAAATCGTCTATCAATATGTGCATTCCGCCACTATTTATGTTAGCTTTTGTAACAAAATTATTAATTTTTTAGGATGTTTTTTTCCACATTTTGATTCGTAACTCTTATCATACCGACTCTATTTTGCTGCATAATTCTTTTCTTTTGAGTTTTTTTTGAAAGTTAGCGTATTTTTAACAGACAGAGAGACATGGATAAATAGATTTAAAGTTCTCAAGGACCCATAATATATACTAATTGGAGTCTAAGATGAATGTTAAAAAAGTTTCACACGGAATGAAAATCTTAAGGTTCGTTCAGACCTATTAAATATCTGATGAAAAAAAATCCAAAAAAGTGTATTTCATTGGTCAAACACTAATATTATTTTTAACAATTTTAATTGACTTACTTAACTTTATTCTTAGGAAGATAATTGTAAAATGTAATTTAAAAACTGTTAAATGATGTTTTATCTAGCAAACCTTTTGAAAAAGCAAATAAATTTTTTTTAAAATAACTAGAGGTTACGTGTAGGATGTCAAATATTTGGCAGGTGTGAACACCACTAGTGGTGGAGGCTATAAACCAAAAGCGAAAGAGATGGTATGAGCTGAAGTATGTGAATGGCAATTAATATTAATTTTTTTTTAATCCAAATTTTCATATTTTAATCAGGCGAAAGTTCATTAAAATTAATTTTCATTTCAACATGTCATATCTAAACATCAAATCAGCCTGTCGGTGAACGTGGGTTGAATTCCCCGGTCAGTCAAGAATGAAAAAATTATTAATAAATTTTAATCCATTTCATGTTGTAAAGTTCATTTCTTCACAAAAATAATTTAATGAAAATTAAATTGATTGAACTTTAGCCTAATTAAAATACGAAAATTTTGAGTAATTACCATAACCAGTTCAAAAAATTAACCACAATAGTAACTATTAATTTTTTTGTTCTCCGTTTTTTTCCACAGTTATGTGCATTAATTTCCATTGCCGTGGGCTCTGAAAATATGAGAGAAGCAAATATGGATGAAGAGCCAGTACTCCTGGGTGGCAGAATTTTCTGTGTTATGCCAGAAAAAACTTATTGTTTAAAAGTACTAAATTATCCAAGGTAACGAAAACTTTATTGCAAACTATTAACAACTTTACACAAAGCACAAAACACAAAAAAGCAACAAAAACTTGTTGTAGTTGCAATATTAGGAAAAAAAAAAAATACTTTTTTGCAATTATGATTTTGAGGAAAGTTTCAATAGGTAACATAAAAAGTGCAACAAAAATAAAAATTAAGAAAAAAATTGATATAGTTTTTGTTAGCATTTGACATGGTTTAACTGAACGGGAGCATCTGCGCTGGTAAATGTTTCAAAGTGTAGACGTGCATTCTAAGAATAAAAGTTAAGTGGATATCCATATTAGACCGTCTCAGTTTTTATACTTTTTTCGAAATTCCTTCATGAACATCGATTTTCTTAATCTACTATAAAAACCAAGAATTTTGGTGTATAACACTTAAATATTGATGAACGGGAAGTGGTCTCTCAAATCGTTTTTTAATTTTTTTAGGCAAAATGCCTTTTTTCCAAAAAATAAAAAAAATCTTGATTTAGTAATTCGCCTCGAACTCAAGCAGTTCTAAATGCATTTTAATATCATTACATACGTTAGAAAGCTTATTAAATTTCCTAAATGTTTCTTAAAGCAACATTGCCATTTTATTCGATGGTTTTTTAGTCATAGCACTACAAATTCAGATTTTCAAATACAAACTTAACATTTTTTTTTTAATTTTTGCTTACCTTTTCATATATAAAAATTAAACGAGGCAAAACTTTTATATTCTGTAAACGCAGTTTGGTAAGAAATTTTAAAATAAAGATTTTGGTATAAATAACAGTTGCATTCTGTTAAAAAAAACTGCATTTTTAGTTGAAATGCGTAAAGTTGTTTATTTCTAAATATAAAAAAAAAAAAATATTTTTGGTAATAACTTTTTTGTTCATGAAGGAATTTCAAAAAAAAAAATTAAAAGTGAGACGGTCTAATGCATATATTAACTCTTTGGTTCGGGAATTTGTTTAAGTAATTCGCATATTAAATATAAAATGTGTTGAAGCAAATTTTGAAACTTATTTAAAATCCATTTTTATACCCCCTGCCTCAACAAGTGATATGAATACGGGTATGTTATCAGCCATGTACTGAAATTCGAACGGAGTGAAATCAAAATGGATCAAATTTTTAAAATATGTATAATATATATAAATATTAATTTTTTAATTAAAAATTGATCTATTAATAACAGACAAATTTATAATATTAGACTTAAAAATTAATTTCCAAAAACACTAAAAATGGATTTTTCTACTGTTCACCTGAACAAAACTAAGCTTCCGACAAACTGTGACATAGTCCAGCAATTGTTATTTTTGCGACAGCAGTGCAATAACCAGTCATACAGAGGAATATTAATAGATTAATATGTTTTTATTAAAAAAATTAATATTTAAGAACTTAAATTTAGCTCACAGCCTCCAGGGTTTGAAAACGGATCTTTTGCTTATCACCAGGTTATTATAATTGTAAAATCAAACAATTTGATACCCATATTGTCTATATATGATAAATATAAAATAGATAAAAATATATCGCGATTTTCGCGTTTTATGTGAATAATTACAAAAAAAAAGTAAATAAACATTATTTCAAAACAGATTCAATTTGAAAAGCAGAACATTATTTCCACATACGTAAAATTTGTATGAAAACCCGAAACGAAAATCTGTATTTATCTTAATATCGTAATTAGTAGGTCGCAAGTGGTCAAGTTTTATATAGCATTGGATGCTGCTTCAAAACCCCTTTTCGATGATAACAAATTTAATTTATGTCGTCTTGGAGCAAAGTACAAAAAAATTCGAAAAACTGAAACAATACCTTTTTTAAAAATGGTCCAGCTCACGGATGGTCAAAGCTAAAATAAAAATATTTTGGGAAACATTATAAAACATATCAACCTTAATTTTCAGAGGGGTAACAAAATCACTTTTGTTTGAGTCGCTCTAATGTATATACTTTGTGCTTTACTGATCTTTACCAAAACTACGATTAACCGTGATTCAATTAACCGGTAGTATCCATTATCGGGGATCGCTAAGGAAAGAAATTTTTTAAATTTGTATCAAATAACTTTGATTACCCTTAACATCCGGGATTGCTCAGCTGTATCTTTTTTGGCGATGTATGCTTTAACATTTTTGGAAAATTCTGCATCTTTGAACATTACAGAACAATATAAAATTAAATTTTTCGGGTCAAAGAGAAGCTTTAAGAAGAAGAAACAGGCTACATAAAAAAACGTTTTTTTGATTCAAGTACCATTCTCGTCGTGTCGGCTCTTTCGCCTAAAAGATAAGATACTCATTCCACATTCGCTTTTATGAGAAGGGAGAAGAGAAGGAGTAAACTATTTCGTTTTTGTTTCCAAAACAAAAGAGAAAGAATTCCGATCTCGTTATAAAATCAACATTATCTGGAAAGCCTAAAGCCATTAATTTGAATGCCTTTCATAATCTCTGGCGAAAGAAGCAAGAGCGGAAGGCCCACCCCACAATGACAACACGTATAAAAAAGATATGAGTATGGAATGGAGCGAGCAGGACTTGTACATTCTTGTACAAAGGAACGAGTACAGAGGCCCTGTAGAAGGCATCCGTACTCCTACTTGTTCCCCATGGGTACTTAAGTAATTAATAAAAATATATTAGTATAATTTCTTTTAAGTGTGTGAATTAATATACTGCTAGCACCACTGAATTCAGCGTACCCGAATAAGGTTAAAACGCCAGGTGGCCCGCTTGTCAGTTTTTCCACAGTGTAATTAATTCCCGCACACATTTTGCAAAATTTGTATCCCGAGAAATGTGCGGAATTCTGGATTAGTTTTCGTATGCAAAACACTAATCAAGAACCAATATTTCTATCTATAACACACACTATTACAAACACAAACCACCCTGGGTGTAGGATAAATTAAAAATGACTAATAAAGAGCTGGTAATGTAAAAAGTGATTTATTGCGATTTATTTTTTTAAAAAAATCGTATCATATGTGTAACTTGTGATTTGGCAACATTTCTAAGTGCTAACCTGGTTTTTAGGAAGTGTTGCGTATTTTACAATTACAAAAAACATAAGTTTCGCCATAAAACAATAAAGTACAATTAGCATTTAAAGCTTGAAGCACTTTTATAACTACAATTTTTAAAGAAAAAAAAAGAGGCGAACTAAAAAAATTATTTATTTATTCAGAAATAGTAACAAAACCGGCTGTTAACCTAGTGCTGCACCCATGCCCCTTCAATTAAAATGAGTGTTAAAATGTCTCCTTTTTATTAAGAGGAACATTTTGAGAAAAGAAGCGTGACACTCATATAATAAAACATATTTTTCTGAAAAGAACATAAAGAAATGTAAAAGGCAGAATAAATGCAGAATATTGCTTGGAAAAGAAAACGCCATTATAATTGTCTAGGATAATAATTTGAATAATAATAATTGGATTTTGAGATCAGCGTGTTTTCTTATGTACAACGCGAAAATAACTCGCAAGGAAATTTAATAAAATGTAAGTTAATTGTTTCTCTCACTTTTTTCGGTGAAACTTCTGTTACAATCGATATTAAAAACATTTTTCCAAAAAAAAAAACACCCTTTTTGAAGGCCCTGGGACAAAATAAAGACATTTGATATCGATCCATTCAAATCGTAATGCATTCGGTATTAAATACAGAATGTTTCCCCCTGATGCAGTACCCAGCCAGCAAAATAGTCCGACGTAATAGAGAGATACGTCGATGAGAGATACGTCGACCAAAATTTAATACTAATTCTATCAGATTTCTCACCCAAAAATGTTTTAAATGGTTGACACGCCGTGGGAAATTCTGCAATTTGCCGGCATTTCTCACAGAAATCTAATGAAAAAGGCATGAGAAATTCTGGTGTGTTAGCCCACATTCTTATTGTTTTCTTAAGAATTAATATTAATAAATATAATTGCAAATTAAAAGTACATACATATACGAGTTCTTATATATAATTAAAAATTTAACATGTACGTACCTTTTTTAATCTTTTTTTCTTTTAACAATCAAACAGAACTAAAATTATTTTCAACTTAATGACAAATGTCAATGTTATCACTAAAAATGAGACTCGTTAGAAACATATGTATGAACTCTGTCAGAAATCTGTTAAAAAAATCGGTACATAAATTTCGCCCAATATTCCCATGCGAATCGATCAGAAAGCGGCCAGACAGTACCTACATATAACCAATGTTTGAAGGAAATCTGAACGAAGTCTCGAAGAATGAAGTCAGACTTGAACAATAACAAGAAATGTCTAAAACAAAATTTTTCCAATCTTTCCAATCATTTCTCCTTAATGCTAACAATTTTATTTCACTCCACGTTCCGCGTCTTCCTAAGTTCGCCTTGAACTTGTCGTCTCCATGTTTGAACGGGCCTGCCTCTGCGTCGGCTAATCTATGGGTTCCATTGAAGGGCTTATTTGGAAATATTTCCTTTAGGCTTCCTCAATGACTGACCTGTCCAACGCCACTTTCTGTTTTTAATTCCATTATACATTCGCTTTTGATTGCACCTTACGTAGAAAGAAAATTTAAAACTAACCTTAATTGACTTGAGAATGCGAAAAATGCAAGTTAAAAAATTTTCAGGAAATAGTAATGAATAAAAAATTGGGATACTGAAAGGCGTGTACTTACGGGTATAGGAATGCCTACCGCTTAGCTATTTTAGATTAAACAGATCTGATGACAGTTTAATTCCAATCGGAAATGCTGTGGTGTGGGAGACATTTTTTTTTTTTTTTTTTTTTTAAAGAAGTTTCTCAAGTTGCATAACTTGATCAACTCCTTTAATTAGGTACTTAAAGCAATCACTGTGCGACCTGTCCATTTTGTATCGCTTAAAACCTTCTTAATTGCACTTTCGCTTTGATTGCGAAAATTTGTTTCAACTTTTTTACAGATGTTGTACCGACAACGTTATTTGTGTGTATGTGTGTTTGTATGTGTGTTATTTGTGTCTGGAAATAGTTGTTATAGTTGGTTTTTTGTTACAAAAATTGCACTACAATTTTTTGTTGGTTTTTTTTTATCATCTTCGGCCAATCCTCTTTATATCCTGTTTGATTCATGATGATGAAGATGATAATAGTAACAAATGTTGCTGTTGTTTGTCTGGGTGTGGTTCTATCAAATAGTTCTGTTGCCAATTTTATCTTTTGTTGCATCTAAGATGATTGTTTTTATTGAGGTTTTCTGTTTCCTTTATTCGAAGAATTTTAAGTATTGTCACTTAGATGAATGTTTTTTTTTGGCTGCTAATTTTTTTTTTGTCCATTTAAAGTGGATGATTTTATAAATTAAATTCTAAGTTATTAAGCTTTGCGTTGGATAACTTGTGCATAAACATTTAATTGCTGTTATTATTACATTTCTTGTATTTTCAGAAAGGAGATAGAACAGGAATTAGAAGCTCATTCTGAAATAGAAGATCTTTTTTTTTAAATTTTAAATTTTTATTTTTTTTTAACAAATTGTATTATTCTTAATTTAAATTTAAGCTGAACAATAGTATAATAAGTAACAGGTTGGTTCATTAGGAAGAGTTGTCATTATTAACCCAATGTAATGTCAAACAACAAAATATTACTCAATTGCAAATATTTAAATTTCAACATATTGTGCACTTTTTAGATATTGCTTACTTACTTTTTTATATAAAATTATATTTTATTCAATATAATGTCTATTTGAAAATGATTTATCTTTAAAATATGGTTTAACAAAAATTTTACATGAAGAATTTTATTTTTAGAATAAATTTTAAGAATAAAATAAAACTATTTGATTTTTGACGCTTTCTTTGATTTTATTCATTATTTTCTTTTGTCTGACATTACATGAATTTTAAAATTGGGAACAATCTTTCTAACATAGTATACAACAAAGTATATAACTAGTACGCCGACTCTTTGTTAGGTACCTAACTCAAATGACAAGTACCTAGTATATATTTGTATTAGTAAGACTTTTTTTTAAATGTATTGGTGCTTAAAACTATTTTCACCCCTAAGCATAGTTGCATAAAATCGTATAGAATGTGGCAATAAAAATTTCTAAAATAAAATTTTTTTAATTCTAAAAATTTTCAATTTATTAAATGCTGTCTGCATTTATAAACATAAAAAACCCATGTTTGCTTAATTTTTATTCTGCAATATCGAAAAATATTTATATAAGTTAAGATTTTAAATATTTTTTTCATACCACAAAATACTACTCTGCTGGCTTTAATAATATTAGCAACAGAAAAAAATTAGTGTCAAAAATGTTTATTTAAAAATTTTTAGTTTGTGAAAAATAAAAACATTTTACAAAAGCAAATGAGCAAAATGTATTGGAAAAAATTATTAATTATGTGTTTGTGTCATAAAATTAAACAATAAGTCGTCGGTCGCAGGTTGACAACTCTTAACTCGCAAAAAAATCGAATCGGGGTTTTTGAAGCGAAAACATGTCCTTCTGCATGTTAGCATGTTGTTTTCTTTACACCATCTTACAATAAATATCTCCTACTAATTTTGGTTTTTTTTTATTTACTTCCAACACGGTTTAGTAACGGAGAAATAACGTTTTTTTTTTGTCTCCTGAAAAGTACAAAAAAACATGTTAAGAATTGTCAACCTGTGACCGACGAAGTGTTATATTGTGAAAAATTTTAAACAGCAAAATTTCAAATTTGGTTTGTTTTTATTGTTTTTATGTGTGTTGAATTCACACAGAACGTATATGTGTGAGGGGTGAAATAAAAAATTGAGAACGCTCTCTCCAGTTGGAATACAAGTTGTATACTATGGACTATACCTTGTACTTATTCTACCATGAGCATAACAGTATTTATAAGAAACTTATTGAACAATAAAATATATTTATTATTAAGAAATAAAAAAAAAATCAGCGTTGCCTTTAATTATTTAACAATTGGATATTGTTACACTTATAATAGACAAAAATTAAATCTATCTTAAAATGTTATTTATTTTATAAAAATTATTTACCTTAATTTCCTAAAATATTGCAACTTTTGCTACACAGAAAAAAATTTCATTAGTTTTTTTTTAATTAAATCATGTGTTATTTGAACCATTTATTTTTTAATTGATCAAAAACTAAATATATATATATATATATATTTGATTCAATTTACATTTCAATTGTTATGTATTTAAAATATTAATTAAATAAATCAAATCAATTTAAAATAATTTTTAATGCAATAATTGTTAATTGTTTTTTTAATGCTCGTAAAAATATACGGCTAATGTCCCAAAATCTTTGAAGCTTCCAGATTAAAAAAGGTTTAACTTGAACGGCAATAATTGAATAATAATTCAAGTTTATTTATTACGCAAAGTATGGTTAAGGAAAATCTCTGAAATAAAATATCATCATGTATTAAGGTGCTTTCGGAATGATGTTTTGTGTGTAACCTGTGACAAATCCTGAATCGACTTTCACAAAAGCCATAAAATGCGATTTCTATTCACAAGAGACTAAATTGGAACAAATTTCACCACAACATTATTTTTGTTTTAGTTTTAGACGTATTCAAGGGTTTTATATGGGTCCTAAGGGGAAATGTGGACGAATCAATACAAAATTACCAAACTAGTTCATTTTGGATTCCAATTTAAATTATATATTTTAATTCATTCATTAAAAATTTTAATTATATCTAACAAATTATTTGATTATTAGTTTGCTCAATTCAATTACGTTATTAATTTTTTTTATTCATTTTTAAATACCTGAAGTAATTGAATTAAATATAGATATTTTGTTAATTATTATTTTGGTTGAATCAATTACCACTTTGTTTGAAATCGGAGACTTATCTTAGTCAAAATTAAAGGTTATATTTATTAAATTTTAAATTTTTAGTGATAGCTGCAAAATCAACAAATTGTTTGCTTGATTCTATGAATTTGGCGATTAAAACAATTTTTAATATCTTCTGTATCTGTATTAAGAAACCAGAAAACGAAATATTCCTTTCCAAGCCATCAATAGAAATAATTAATATGAAATAAGAATATTTTCCTATTTTTTCATAATTGGTATCTTTATCTTAATTATAACTAATTATCTGTAGACATAAGTCTTATTCACATTTTCTACTGTATTTTAAGCCTTAGTCAGCAGAAAACAAATATCTTACTTATGGGAAATATAAATTGTAACTTTTGCTATTCATTCAAATAATCGTTCTTTATTTTTTACTATCATCAACATCATTAGCAATAGTTTCATCATTATCTTCATTACCATCATCACAGACAACACCAAAGTAACAATTGTTTATAGATGAAAAAACGAAGTATATGATTTTATTTTAATGCCCGAATAAACTTTTTTTTTTATTGTTTACTTGTAGTACCAAAAATATATAAGGGTAATCCTTACATTACAAAAAGTGTATGAGGACACTCCTTACAGTTGCTTCAAAAAATAAGGCAGTTAAACTATCGCGTAGTTTATCATTCCCACATATCGGTTAAGAACGGATTTCATTGCGATTTTTTTCAAAAGGCAATCTGGCATGACTTTGTTGGCGAAGTGTATATAAAAGTCTATTAACTCCTTAGGCCTTTTTAAATCCAAAAATGTCTTTCTCTACCTAGATCAGCTACAATAAAACTATATAGATTATATAAAAACAGGAATATAATAAAAGAAGCGAAGATCCTCTTAGAAGGTGCCTTAATATTTGCAATTACCTTATACCCGGCCGAAACGTGGATAATGAAACAAACAACCTAACAGAATAACGATTAAAAGTTTTTAACTGTGGGTGTATAGAAGAATTTTGGGGATTTTCTAACTAAGATAGCGAACAAATATTTTCGTATTAGAATAATTAAGGTATCGGTACTCTTACGTCAATTTATACGTTGCGGATCAGATGTTTCGGTTTCCTTACAAAGCTTATGTATAAATAGGTACTATTGTGTAAACGTGACTTTGCGTTCCAGATAAGCCTTAAACAAATTAAAATTTTTCTTAGTTTAAGCGTATCAGCTGTTAAAAATTGTATATCGATGCCTAACTTTCTCAACCTCGTATCTTAAAAAAATACGGTTTTGAATTTTTCATGTCAAACGATTGCTATTTTTGTGTTCTATTACTGCGAAAATTTATTATTTCAATAATTTATAAATATTTACAGAATTGAGACAAAATATTGAAATAATAAGTTGTTGCAGTAATAGAACACAAAAAAAAAAAAACAATCGTTTTATATGAAAAAGTCCAAACAGTAATTTTTTAAGATACGAGGTTGAGAAACTTAGGCATCGATATGTGTTTATGTTTAATGATAAAGCGAAGATTCCACCGAAGTACACGGCGGCTTATGTTTATATTTTTATACAAAACGTAAACTCAATATAAAATTTGACACATTTCAACCCCACCTGACACAGTTACGTATTTTTCGTAGCTTCCAACCATTGAAGTAGGCCGCAAAATTTAGGTATCAGCTACGAGACCTTTAAATATAAAAGACGGATTGACAATTCGTATTCGCAAGTCAATAAAACACTTCGGACAGAAAAGGAACAACCCAGAAGCTGATGATAAAAAAGAAGGAACAAGGAGAAGAGAAGGATCGCAAACAAGGTGATCGGATCAAGTGAAACCGCTCATTGGGACAACTTTTAACATTGGCTGATGGCCAAGAAATATTGTCACAATCAACAAAATATCCATATTTGATTATAAATACATCACAGAAAAAATTAAAAATTGTCTCTAATCACCAAATTTATACCAAATTCATTATATAAAGCAAACAAGTTGTTGATTTTTCACCTTTACCAAAATGATTATATTGATTACTAAAAATTTTAAAATTTCGAATATTTTTTTTTTCAATAAATGATATTTTTAATTTTAATTAAAAAAATGATCAAAAAACTTTTCCATTTCAAACAATGCGTTAATTTATTTTGCAACCTAGAAATAACTTATTTGTACCGTTATTTCTAATATTTATTTAATCTAAAACTTTATTAAATATGTACATATATTGTGAGGTCGCTAAAATCGAATTTAACCCAAAAATCGGGTTTTCTCGACTTTTTTGAAGTTTGCTGATTACTCGGCCCATTACCACGATTTTCTTTGTTACTAAGTCAATTTTTTTAAAGAAAACTTCTCAAACTTTACATTTCTGTGCAGATATTAAAAGTTTCGGTTATTTTTTTGCTCATTTGGGTCCCCTTTATCACATTTTTTTTTGGAAAATTTACCATAAATTTAAAAAAATAATGCTCTGTAACTTTTAAAATTTATATTGAAGTTAAAAAACCAATGATTCAGTTTAAAAGGTAAATTCTGAGTCATTGCAAAAAAAATAATTGAATTTGCTCTTACTGTTCTAAAGTTATACCCTTTTTAATTTTTGTACCCATTTTGTGAAATTAAAAATATTGTAATATGTTTGCCAGTTATGATTCGGATTTGTTTTAATGTTAGATATTTAGATATTAGGTATTCTTTTAAAATAATAAATATGGGTGGTTTTCTGTTCTGTTGCACAGACTTCAGCAATGCGAGTCCAAAAAATTCTAGGCAGCTTACTTCTCATACCCAAAAAAAAAATATTAAAAAACTATTTTTTTTTAGCTTTCAATTATTTATTAGAGCTTTTACGATGAAGCTCTATGCCCTGCAATAAATCTGAAAGTCTGTTACCGTACCGCAGAGGTTGTTAGATAAATGTAAGTATGAGCTAAGGCCACGCCGCGTTCTGTGACATCATTTACCACGTGCAATTGCTGAAATTTGTTCTTTGCTTCATTAAATGATTTGTTTGTATGCCTTTTAAACTGAATCATTAGTTTTTTTAACTTCAATATAAATTTAGTAACATAGAAAATCGTGCTAATTGGCCGAGTAATCAGCAAAATTCAAAAAAGTCGAGAAAACCCAATTTTCGGGTTAAATTCGATTTTAGCGACCTCTAAACTTCGTTCGAAAAATCTGAAAAAAATCACAAAAATACTTTACCCTATAAGCTCTCAAAAAATGCTGGGGTAGCTATAAAAATAAGAAAAAAAAATTTTTTTTTGGGACACACTAATATACATATGTAGAAATATATATATTTAATGTTAAAAAACAAATCGCACTTGATTATAAACAGAGAAGTAACTCAAAATGTAATAATTCTGAGTAGAGCAGAACAATTTTTTTAATTTTATGAGGCATATTTCTTTTAGTCATATGAAATTTAGTGACAATTTTTCTAAAAATGAATATATAACATAAGTTCCCTAATCTCAATGTTTATTACAAAGCCTTTTATATATTTTCCATTTATATTTATTTCGTTGATGAATTATGTTCTTATAACCTCTCTATATATATATATATATATATACATATGTATATGTTTTGTAAATACATGATTATCATATAACAAATGACCATGATCGGTAGTGTCTGTTATATGAAATCGCAGCCCATCAAAACATCGCACTTTATTTAAAAAAAATGCAATAAAAACATTCTTTACGATGTAACCATATTAATAATGTAACAATAACATTAAAATTATTCCTAAGCGCAAAAATTTAAGAAATCAACGGTAACATTTAAAACAACAACTCTCCCAAAAAGAAAACAAAATATTTAAAATTGTCTTTCTCTTTTTTATTTCTTAATCTCTACTGTTCTCCAATTTAATGCATAGCAGAAAACTCTGCATGTTGTTGTTCTTTGTACTATGTAAACACAAAAACAAAGAATACTGCTTCTGTTATGTGTTTACATTGTTTTTGCTCACACGTATGTGAATTGTTTCAATGTATTAGTACCACTTTCTAACGCGTATAACTCGTGAAATACAGAACCGATTTTAATAAAATTTAAATTAACATAATCTCCCAAAAAATATCTTTCGAATAATATATCATTTGTTAATACAATATATAGTTAAGGCGTAAAAGGGATCCTAAGAAATCCACTTGCCTATTAATATATATGATGATGATGATGATGATGATTTTTTAATATAATTGAATCGCTAAGTGCAGAAAGTGAACTTCTTCAAAACTTTCATTTTGAGATAATCAATTACAACAATACCAAGTAAAAAAATTTGTGTTTTTTGAAGCACTTAAGAGAAAAATTATATAATCGAGCGCTTCAATAAGACAGCTCTTATACAGCAGTAAATGCTAACGAATAAAGTATACAAAAAAGCTGAAATTTTAGTGCTGACATCGAAGAAAGCGGAAAAATTATTGAAAAAGGCATTTAAACAAGTAAAAGCAAAACATTAAGGGATATGTGAATATAGTTAGCCCTTAAAAAAGCACTTTAGAAGTGTTAATTATTCTAATACGAAAATATTTGTTCGCTATCTTTGTTAGAAATTCCCCAAAATTCTTCTATACACCCACAGTTAAAAACTTTTAATCGTTATTCTGTTAGGTTGTTTGTTTCATTATCCACGTTTCGGCCGGGTTTAAGGTAATTGCAAATATTAAGGCACCTTCTAAGAGGAGCTTCGCTTCTTTTATTATATTCCTGTTTTTATATAATCTATATAGTTTTATTGTAGCTGATCTAGGTAGAGAAAGACATTTTTGGATGTAAAAAGGCCTAAGGAGTTAATAAACTTTTATTTACACTTCGCCAACAAAGTCATGCCAGATTGCCTTTTGAAAAAAATCGCAATGAAATCCGTTCTTAACCGATATGTGGGAATGATAAACTACGCGATAGTTTAACTGCCTTATTTTTTGAAGCAACTGTAAGGAGTGTCCTCATACACTTTTTGTAATGTAAGGATTACCCTTATATATTTTTGGTACTACAAGTAAACAATAAAAAAAAAAGTTTATTCGGGCATTGAAATAAAATCATAAACTTTGTTTTTCATCTATAAACAAGGTTTTATAAGGCTAAAAGAAGCGCTTATTGTCAGCAGAAAAACGTCTTCCAATACGAAAACACCCCATACAAAAATCAGGCATCCCATCAGCACGTTTGAATTCATAAATAAAACCTGGTCTTTTTGAAGCACATTTTTTACTGGGTATAGTTAATAACAATATATGCAAGTTTTATGTTCTTAGCACGTAGGGCCAGAACTGAATTTAGTTTAAAGTTGTCTAAAATGCCAATTTTTACACTGGTTTCTTAGCCATACTCGTATTAGGTACATGAAGTAAATGTCAGTAGTTTCCATTCTGAATTTAGTGATACAATTATACTCAACGCAAGAACGTATTAAAATTATTTATTTTTATTATGTTTCCGTAAAATCAATTGTTACAACACTAAAAAAATACTATCAAAACCCGCTCGAAGTGTTAAGGTAATAAGAAGCGTTATTATCCATTCTGTGAACCAGAGCTCAGTATATTAAGAAGCAAGAAGAAATATTACTCGACCTATCCGCAGTGGAGAAGCTGTGGATAAGTGTCTATACGGATCGATCTGAGTCTACTCCTCGATGTGAAAGTTGATCTGGGGATGATCCATATATAATTCGATTGGCTCCAGAGTTATTTCCAAGGGATGCAGCATAACGGCTAGAGTATGTCAGTCAGGCAATCATTCAGTCAAAGTTGACCCACCTTCTAGTTTAAATTTTTGATGTCATAAAAATAACAATATATGATTTTCGTATCTTGAATTAATCAGGCAGCATCCAAAGTTTCGCTGTATCTAAACTGTTACTACTTGTCGTATATACACAAACTCAAACAAACACTATTAATATCTTGATGAAGATGATGGGTGCATAATAGTGATGATATTCTTGTTGATAAAATCAAGTCAATTATTTGTGAAAACTACATAGAAAAACTCACATACAATTGCTTACATTTACTTAATTCAGTTTGCAAAAAGTATATTTATATCGCACACTAACTCATAAACGGGCACAACTCAAAATCCAAAATGCTTAGGAGATCAAATTGGGTTTTACAAATTGTAAAGACAATAATGCAAAAAGTTTTTGATAAATATTAAGTTGTGCCTGTTTATTGTTTAGTGTGCGATACATATATCTACATAAATATCTATACAAACAAACATTTATGTATATAGTAATATATGTATGTATTTATTTAATTTATTATAGTTCAACAAATTGTCTCAAAATGTTCTTATTTTGAAATAGATTTGTCAAAATAATTACAAGAAAATTGTACTGAATGCAACTTTTATTGTGTTTTTAGACTGTGTCTGATGTGTTATAACTACAAAAGTTTAACTGTTTTCTTATATATTTGCTTAAAAGATTTAAGATTCACACCAGATGGTGTGAGATATTAATTGAATGATGAATAATAATTTTGAGCTTTCACTGGGTAAAATAATATTAAAATTGTTATCAAAATTGAAGATTCATTATAGAATAAACGGGTTTTCCATTAAGTGGTTTCAAAACCGCCAGTATTGCAAGGCTATCAGCTGTTTAATATCTGTGATCTATAGTATCAATAATTTAGTGAAGGCGTTGCCATTTACGAGTATGAATCGCTAAGCGACCAAAAAACGCTTAAGAATAGCTCAGACTTACTAAAAAAAAGCGGTGGTTCAAACGTGGCTACTTTTCGAGCATGATGGGGTGATTATGGTCATCGTAAACGACATATTGTGCAAAGAATTGGTAAGATTATTTCTTTGTGTCCGTATCATGTACCACCAGTAGTAAGAAGGACTTTATGCTGTTGCAAAAATAACAGTCACAGATCGCATTTAAAATACTACTCGAATTAATATCACCGTCTTCATCCATTAAAGCCTATGTATCCATATTGACCTTGTGATTTAGGCATAGGTCGCAAATTTTAATCAAATTAATTAAATTAACCATTTAAGGCGCAAGGACTAATGTATGAATGTGGTTTAACAGATACTGATTTATATATATTAATCCCGGCTGGCAATCAAAATTAATTTCGGATATATGTTATATCGATATAACGGTACAGAAAAGTTTATAACGGTATATAAATGCATATCGGCTCAACAGTTTAATTACCCAAATCAAACAAGAATGTTAAAAAAGTAGCAGGGGTCTAAGCAACTTAGTTGGCACGTATTTTACATGGTGGAAATTATCGAAGGGATTGCATTTTAAACTCCATTCAAGCGGTATCGTTATTAATAACGGTATCGAGTGCCAACCTTAAGCGCCAATCAAGTGATTGTGCACGCCGGTGGGCCGTGTACATGCTTGTGGTGTGATTGTGCGCTTTGCTGTAGCGATTTCAAACAGAGTTTGATATTTTTTGCTAACGGTACCAGCTTGTGGTGTTGTGTATGTTGCGATTTGCTCAGTTGAGAAAATTTGCCAAAGAGTAAAGTTCAGGGTACTATTCAGTTAAAAACATTATTTGATAAATAACCATTTAAAAAATTATTATATATAAACTTTTAATAACAAACTGTGTCACTATTCATGAAGAATATTTGAGAAAAAGCACGACTATTTTTTTTTTCAAAATAAATATTATTGTATATATTTGGTAGGCCCTTATATTTTATAAATAAATAAATATTTCGGCAGGATGATTGCATGTTATGCGTTTCGAGCACGATATAACATATCTTAATTATGCCAATAGGCATGCCGTGCATTAGTTAAAATTTTTTCGCCACTGTGTTTCATCGCATGAGCAATATCTATTAGCTCAGTGAAATAAATATCAATCATACGTAATTCGTACAGTCCCACCTTTATTAGTTTCTCATGATTTTGTGTCAAGATTTATAAACAATTCATCTTTTCCAGTTCCTTACAAAACATCATATTTAATTATTCTTATTTTTGTCACTATTCTTTCGAATTCATTTTAAAATAACTTTCCGAAACTATTCCTCTACACTTATTCGGAATTGTCATATTTGTCGTGATTGGTAAAAACACAACATTTTCAAATGAAAAACTCATAAAAGTAAAATTACTTTAATTAAACTTTTTCCTAATTATAGGCATTTAATTAAATATTATAGCAATTTTTTTTATTTTCCAAGTACATGCATACAAATATATTAATTAGCCACAAAGAATTTAATTCTAATGTTATATTCTTTTGTGGCAAAATAATCTTTATATTTTTTTTCAACAGGCCAGATTTGTGGTCTATATTAGAATCAGTGCTAGCAGACTAATGGAATTTTTACAACCAAAATTTTTGAAAAAGTTACCAAATGTGAAAAAATATAACCAAATTGAAAATGCTTTTTGTTAATTGAGAAAAACATAAGTTGCAATGGAAGACAAATGTTATTTGCACTTTTTTTTGTCTCATTAGTTATTTATTGAATCTTCATATATTAAATATGAACTAACAATAATTATTGAAATCTTATACTTATACTTTATTTTTGTCCTGCCAATGCTAGACGAAAATTTTTCTGTTCACGGTTTCTGTTCACATATGTAGATGTTTAGCACTCTTCTCGTCGGATGCTCCAGTATCTCTTCTCCTTAACCTAGAGTGGCCGCTGTCATTTAAAATATTTCGAGCTAGTGGATTTGGGTGCGACTTAAGCCTTTTTAAATATTTTGCTGCATACTTTTTAATAATAATTTTTACTAATGGCACATTGAGATCCTTGTGAATATTTGAGTTCTTATAATACCAGGGAGTGACTGCGATGATTCGAAGAAGTTTATTTTAGCGCTATTGAATTTTTGATATTTGAGACTGACGCAGAACCAGATTGGCTTTAACATAAAGTGGTAAAGTAGAAGCTTGTAAGCGAGGAAAAGAACAGAAATTCTTCCGCAAAGTGAATGTTATATGTACGCATTTTTGCTCATTGACCTTTATCCTCCAAAGTTTTAACCACTTTTCCAGTTCAAATGTATGATCCTGCAAGCAACGAGATGCTTCATGACTGTTTTCGTGAATGCTTAAAAAAGCTGTATCATCAGAAAATGCTGAAGTTAGGGTGTGGTTGTTTGTTGGCGTGTCTGAGGTATGTATATATTAAGTATAAAAGTGGGCCAATGATGCTTCCCTGTGGGACTCCAACGTCAATTGGCTGACGAGAACTTAAAAAAGCACCTTCTTTAATAAAAAACTTTCGACCGACTTTCTAACAGCTTGTGTGTGTTTACTGGTAAGTTAAGCTTCAATTTATGTAATAAGCCTTCATGCCAGACTTTATCAAAAGCTTGAGAAACATCGATGAAGAGCGGAACAATATTTTCTTTCTTCAAAGGCTTTTCTTATGGCGTTTACTATACGATGGGTTTGTTCAATTGTGCTATGTTCTCTTCTAAAGCCGAATTAATGGTTAGGAATACATCTATTTACATTGAAAATTGGGGCTAATTTTGACACTAACAGCTTCTCAAACCGCTTTGATATATTAGACAATAAGCTTATAGGTATATATGACTCAACTTTTGTAGGATCCTTTCCTGGTATAGGTATCATTGTAACTAAGGATACTCTCCATACTTGAGAGCAGTATTCAAGGCGTAAAATAGCATTAAAAATCAAGAGAATAGTTTTATTTTCTATGCTGGGAAGCTCCAAAAGCATTTTGTTACTGATCTTATCAAAACCAGGGGCTTTCTTGGGGCTTAAATCATGAATAGCCTTTTCGATGGAACAGCAGCTCTAACAGCAACAGGTGGCAACTCGACCGCAATATCGTGAGATGCATGAGGGGTAAATACAGTTTTCAAATGATTAACAAAAATATTTCCTTTCTCTACATCATTTCGTGCCCAACTTCTATTTAAGTTTCTTAATGGTGGCTAAGTGATAACTGGTCTTTTAAGATTTCTAACTGCACGCCATAATGAGTAATCTGATTGAGGAGTTGCATCAAGTTCCCTAAGGTATTTTTCCAGGGAAGCCGTTTTTTGAGACTGCAGTCACTTTCGTAGCCTTTTTGTGCACTCTTTAAGTAAATTCTTAAGTTGAGGGGATCTGTTATTTGTACTTAATAGAAAAATATTAATTATAAATTAAGAAAACAAAAAAAGGAATGTAATTTTTGTTCACATTAAAAAAATATAACAAGAAACTTAAATTAAAAGTTGTTGAATACCTACAAATCACAATCGTTGCGTTTTTATTATACCGGATAAACATCATTTTAAACCTCCCAAACTTTTTATTAATTTTTCTAAAATTCATAAGTTTCTTGAATTTTATTTCGTTTTGTCCTTAAAAAATATAAGGGATTTTCATTAAATTAAAAGTTTTCTTTTATTCGAGACCTTTTTCATAAAAAATATTTTTATATCAAATATTAATAAAAAGTTCAGTATATTGAATGTTAAATAACTAAAAAGGAAAAATTTAATTGTTTTCCGCTTTTTAACTGCCAGTGGCAGGACTGTAAACTGTGGCGATTTTTTGATCCTTTTGGCGATGGAAATTTACGTTTGGCGATATGGTGATTATTTTGGTGATATTTGAAACTGTTGGCGATATGCGAAATCCATTTTTTTTTTAATTTTTTCTAATTTACATATATCTAAAATATTACAAAAACGGGTATAACTCTTCTCTTATTTGTAAAGAATATTTTTAATTTATAATTGTTATTAGTACTGTTTCAAAATTGTTCTTTTTGAAATATTTTGTGAATCATTGTATGGCGAATATAAACAAATTCGTACTTCAGAACGAACATTCCATAAATTCTAAAATTTTAAATACACTACTGGAAATAATGTAAACTTAGAAGATTTAACTTATATATAAGATTTAAGAAACACTAAAAATACTTTTTTTGTACTTTTTTTGCAAGTTTATCAAGAAAAATATATTCATACGTATTATTCTTTTAGAAAAAAAGTAACCAAAATGAAAAAATCTTCACATCTCCACATTGAAAAAATAAGCAATTTTGGTTAGAAATAACCAAAAACGGCAGCTCTGATTAGAATACACGGAAAAGGCATTTTCTTTAAATCAATGTTTTTAACTTATGGCATGGGCAGGTTTAATATCAATGAACTATATTGTGTTTTACCTAAAAAAAGTTTTTAGGTAAAACACTTTTTTTAAACACAATGTGTTAATTCAATAACAAAACAATAAGATTTCAAATAGAGATAAATTTTTTACATATGTAAGAATAAACGTAGTTTAAGTGAATCATCGATAAATTCGATTTTGTTATTGTTTATCTCAAAGGAATCACTTGTTCCTATTGGTTTTACATATTTTTAAAGTAAATCATAATCATGTGTTGCACGCTTAATTCTGCTGCACCTATCCAAAGAAAAGTACGTTTGACATCTAATGAAAAGGTAGAACGACCAGCTCAGGCGGTCCAAGGCGTTGTTCTGTACCCCAGTGGATACGTGTAATCATAGCAATTACATGCCTTAAATACCAGAGCCATAAAAGAGCAAAATTATTTTACAAAACAATCGCGAGAGTGGTGATGTCTCTCAAGGAGTGAATTTTTCCCTACCCTAACATTACAAATTGTAATAAGCCTATGGCAATTTACACCCCATAATATTTTTAAAATTGCCCCTTTTTAATAAGGTAATAAAATTTAAATCATTTTTAATAATTCAATATGCTTTCCCATTTATTATTAGTTTTAGAAATTCATAATTTTAAGTTTGTTTAGAAAAAACAGGTAACTATAATAATAATAGTTACATTAAGTTTATAAATTAGCAATAAAATTGCACTTCTGTGATGTAATTTTAAGGAAATGGCTCATAATTATATGCGATAATTTAAAAATTTAATTTTAGCCTAAATGCTTTGATTTTGCTTAAATTTGAAATTCATTGGGTAAAGCGAAATATATTTAAAAAAAATGAAATTGGTAACATTTACTCACATTAGATTTTGATCACATTTTATTGATGGTGAAATAATAGATTTATGTATATGAGGATGAAAGATTGATTTACATGATGATCATTGTAATGGCCATTCAGCGAGTCATGTCGAACTGTGTTTTTTAACAAAACAAAATTTATCTGAAAATATTATTAACTTAAATAACAATAACATTTACATATATTAAATTGAACAAAATTTTAGTTTTTTTTTTTTAGATAAATACCTTCATTGTTTGTTATAAACTATACCACTTTCTATAGTTTGCTTTACCTTACATACATAATGCGTGTCACAAAGGTGGGACAAGAGCTTTTCAATAATTTCTGTTCTTTCTTAACACCTAATTTGCTTAAATAAACAAAATAATCTGATTCACTGTTTGCAATAGACAATGAGGCGTTGCTGTTGTTTTCTTCTTTTTCCCCTCTTTCTCATTTACAATTCCTCTGCAATATGATCGACACTCTTTGAAAAATATATCAATAACTATTTTTTTCTTTTATTAATTATTATTGCTCCAATAAGTTTTAATGAGTTATTGAACAAAATATGAATGAAAAAGAAAATATCAATGAGATTGTAATAAAGTATAGCTCTCGTTTTATTTATATTTTTTTAGCGTAAATCCAGTGAGCAAACGTGTTGCTACCCAGTAGGAAAAATTTCCTTTTTGAATTAAAATAAAGAAATTAAGACAAGAAATTAAATTTAAGTATAACAATATTATATACAAAGTAAGTTTTATAAAACCGCGTGGAGCACTAAATGACACAATTAAAGATGAATCTTAATTTATATTTATTTCATAAAATTCCTGTTTAAATACTCAGCGTGTATTAATTACGAGTGGTTATAAAATTTTCTAAAATATTTCTGTTTTAATTTCACAAACATAATATAAATAATATAATAGTTTTACCTCTTTCGAAGTATATATGTGTATGTATATACAGAATTATATACACTCAGGTCTTTTTTTATGCGGTATTTTTTTATGCGAATTTGAATTTATGCGGTTTTTAAATATTCAAATTTTTTTTATATAAAAATAATATTTAGATAATTGGTAATACTATAATGTATTTTTGACATATAATGTGTGCTTTCTGTAAAGCTTTGAGATTTCTGTTAAGGCTTGTGCTTTCTGTTAAATAATGCGTTTAATGCGAATACCAGCAAAGATTATTTGAAATTTGGGATTTCCCTTATAGATTTTGTAAGCAGGCTGCAAAGGCAACAGTTGCATTTTGCATTTAACTTAAAATATTTATTGTGGTGGAATTTTACTAAGATTTTTATATTTAAATTATCGAAGGTGTTGAAGTTTTGCTCCAAAAAGGAGGTGTAATTTTTTTATGATTTCAATGCTAACATAAAATTTTCGGATTCGCTTTTAAGATCTTGATATGGAGAAAAATAATAAAAACGACAAGCGATTTATTTAGAAACCAAACTTTCAGGCACACAACTGGAAACAAATATTCATATTATTCAAGAGACCCTATTATCGAAAAAATGGAGAAATCGTTAATCCTTAGGATTCATGCCAATCACGCATAATCCTAATTTATCTTATTTTTTATGAGAACTAAAAACTGTTTTAATGCTATTTTTATCCTTTTTTAATATTTTATTTTGATTTACTTTATATACCTTAATATGAATTATTTTTTTTGTTTAGCTTTACTTAAATAAAATATTTGTTCACATAAAATTGCATTTATGAATATAATGTTTTGTTTTAATTAAATTAAAAGAAAAACTTTTTTTATGCGAATTAGGTTTATTTTTAATACTTTGATTTCAATTTATGAGATTTTTTTAAATTCCGGAACGTATCCCTAGTTTTTGTATGGAGCTAGAGTCTTTTTTTATGTGATTTTTTTTATGCGGTTTTCTGCGGACCGCATAAAAAAAGACCTGAGTGTACATAGATTTTGTTTTATGAAAAACTCCAAGCAATTAAATATTGCAATGCGCTGATTTTAAACATTTTTATAAACATTACACTGTTTAAGAAAACATGTACAAATATTGCAAGATTCTGTTAATATTTAGAGATTTATTTTATCACACGTGGCGTATTTTGTCTTCACAGTTTGAATGCAATTTATCAAGTGGATAGGAAGTTTTATAAGTCGAATTAAATTGCTCTCAGTTACAATATTGAAGTTATTCAGAAGCTTGTAGGTAACAGTGCTACCAAATAAATGTTGTAAATAAAACAAATGTTAATTAGTGATATTGTTTAAATTAAGGTGACCAGATATAATGAATTATAATAAAATACTTAAGTTTGATTATATGTGACATATAAAATGTAGAGCATTTTAAAATCATTTTAATTAAAAAAAAAAAGTTTTGTAATTGAATTAGCAAAAAAATTCCCAACAAGTTCCAAATAGGCATATCAACGTTTTAGAACTTTATTTCGGAATATCATTTAAGGATAAATCCGCATAAACGACATTCCTTAAGTTTTAATGTGTTTAGAATATATAAAATCTTACAAGAAACAGGTTTGTGGAACTTCTTAACCCTCATACACTGCACCGTATTGGTCTTTTTTATCAAAAACTCAATCAAAAACAGACAACAAAGGCGCACAAAAGTTATATTTGTATTACCATTATTACTACTATTGACGTAGCGTTCCAGCGGGAAAAAGAAGGAGTGCCGATGCCTTCTAGAAGAATTCTGTACTCCTTCTTTCAGATGTATAAGGCCTATTCGCTCCATTCTATACTCATATCTTTTTTATACACGTTGTCATTGCATTATGTAACTATAGATATAACTAGATAGGTAACTATAGATATAACTAGATAAAAAAATATGATAATTTTGCTTTTATTTGGCAAAACAAAAAATATTATTCCTTCTCTTCTCCCTTCTCATAGAAGGGAATGAGTATATTATCCTTTATTCGAAAGAACGGAGGCCTTCTATGAGGCATACTGAGGCAGGAAGATGAAAATGGTAATTGAATCAAAAAAAAAAAAAAAAAAATTAAGCAGCTCTTTAATAAGGCCAGAAGTAACAAAGTCTTCTGACTTTTCCCGCTGGGGTTTTTAGAATTGAGGGATTCAAAATTTGTTGTTCTAAAAACATGTTAATTAAAAAAAAAATATCCAGAAACAACTTCTGATCTTGGGGGCGACATGAATGACATGCATTTCGCCTGGCTGATGAAATGAAATGCTTATTTTATTTTTAGTTTTAGCTTATACGTCTATTTATTATTATTTTATAATATAAGCTGGGCTCACACGATTGTGGCAATGCACCAATTTTCACACTTTTTAATACCCCTATCGTGTGGCTATACAATCAAATGGCTCATGTACAATATCATATACATCGAGAGAGTATCGTGCTTACTTTTACCAGCAAAATGCAACCCTGGTGCGGCAATCGTGTGACTACTTGTAATGCAACCGCGCATCAATAAAAATAATAAAAATGAAACAATTTTTATTGGGTTTTTGTATGGCAATAAAGCAACACAATACGCTCCAATATTTGCTTTTTTTAATAAATTTACTTTTGTGTGTTTCTTTTAGGATAAATAAATATATACATATTTATGTATTTTTCACTATAATTATATATATATTTTTTTTAAATTAGTGCTATAGATATTCAGGATGAATATCTTAATTGAAGATATTGAATAATAATAAAATAAAAATAAAACGTATTATTATTCCTTTTTAAGGCATATTTAGTTATGTATTAAGGCATCACTTTCAAGCGATTTTAAAATCTATTTCTGAATTATATTCAGAAATAATTTAAATAATATATAATATAAACAATTTAAAAAATATATACAGGAAAACGGAGGGAAATGTATTGAAATTCTTTAAAGCGAAATTATTTTATATTTTTTAACTTATTTAATGTGATAATTATTTCTTTATTATATTAACTATTTTTTAAAATACGAGGCCGAACTTCCCGCGTAGTCATTTGAAATGCAACACTGCTCCCATCCAGTACCACCTGTTAGTAGACTACTGTCAAGTTTTAAGCAAGTTTCGTCATTTACTTTGCGTTTAACAGCTGTTCAAAACATACAACCTCGTGGATTTTTTTAAAAATGAAAAAAAGTGAATTTTGAGTGCTCATTAAACATTATTTTTTGCGAAAAAAAAACCGTCAATCTAACAAAGGAAAAGCTTGATAAATACTATGGGACTCTGCACCATCGATTTCAATGGTAAAAAAAATAATTTACTGACTTTCGTTGTGGTAGCACAAGTACAAATGAAGCTGAACGTTCTGGACGGCCAATTGAAGTCACTGCACCCGAAAATGTCGAAAAAATTCACGATATGGTGTTGGCCGATGGCCATTTAATAGGGCAGTGTGGTCAAAAAACTGTGTTTCATTCAAAAAGTCACGGACTTATTGATCCGCCCTCGTATTTAAACTTTGACGTTTTTACATTTTTACCGACATTTGTCGTTAATATTTCTTATATCAGATATTTGTTAACTTAAAAACGATAATAACAAATTCGTGTAAGTAACCGAGATTTCTCGCTACTTAACGATATCGGTACTAAGATTTCAAAAGTTGCAGATTTCTGGTACTGGTATTTAAATAATATTATTTAAAACTGATATTTCAATCAACTTAGACAATACAAGCATTTTTAATTTGCATTCTCAAAATTTGAATAGAAATATTCTCTATTTCTTTATATATTTAAAAATAGAATTTTACTTTGGTTAATTTTTGGAATTTCATATATTTTCCTTAAAAAATTTTAAATAAAACTATTCAACAAAAATTTGTTTGAATATATGATACAATGACCAAACCAACTTTTTGTCAATGACCAAACCAACTTGAACTTCCAAACAAATAAAAAAGCTACCACAACAGCTGTTTTCACAGTTGACACAAGAAAGAACCATCGTGTGACTCTGCTGAGGCAATTATTGTACCCATTTCGCTTTGTACCAACTAGCGGCAATTAAATTTGTATAAAACAGGGCAATCGTGTGATTTCAAAAAATTTTATTGGGGGCAATTTCATTATTGAGCATCAATAAAGCACAATCAAAATTGTGTCATATTGGTGCATTTGCGGCAATCGTGTGATCCCAGCTTAAGGAAATACTGGCAAAAAGCGCTGAAAGTGTGAAGGTAATAAGATGCGTAATTGCCCATTTTGAAAACCAGAGTTTAGCATTTTACCAACTACGAAGAACTTACTCGACCCATGCGCACTAGAGAAGCTATGGATAAGTATCCAAACGAATTTATCTGAGTCTACTCGTCGCACAGTGGCGCCCGTAGAGCAAGCGAGGTTGCAAAAATCAAAATTTTCATGAGTGCCGACGAAGTTTTGAATAAACCCATGTTATAGGAAACTTTTTAACGATTTCAAATATGCCACTCTTAATAATATCACATTTTTAGTTTAGAAGATATAACCGTTCAAAGTTGACCGACTTTCGGTTTTCAAAAAAACACACAATTTTTAGTCAATTTGTTGCGATTTCAGGTGTAATATCACGAAAAATAGGTAACGAATCGCCTTATTTTTTGTTTGTATTGTTTGATGTATTTATTAAATGTATAATGATAAAAAAAATTAACTGTTTGCTTTGTGTTTCTCCTGGTAAATCACTATTTAAAAACTATCCGTTTTTTCACTATTTTTCAACTTTGACGGAAAATAAAAAAAAACTATATTTGCCATATTTGCAAAACCTGTTCTTTGATTATTTCTTTACATAATTCAAAAGGTTTTATCTGCCCGTACGTGCCCGTTTGGCTTCTAGAGGTAAAAAAGTTTAAAAAGACATGGTTGCAGAAATTGTATGGCGTCCATCCCTTATATGTTTTGACTGACAGTAGTTTGATCTAATAGTTTGAAAAAAACTACTTTTTGAAATTAGAAGGTACGTACCTCACATAAACAATACTTTGGCGTACAAATGGTCAGGAACAATATTGACTTATGGTCCCTACAGGTAGGCACAAATTTTATTTGGACACGTGCATAATATCAAAATTGCATTATTCAGCCTAAATCCATATGTATGCAGGGAACAGGTAAATTTTTAGGCATGGTAGCATAAGCCTATATATTGCAAAATAAGCATAATGCCTGGATTAGTCTACGCCTAAAAGTTGGCGCAATAATTACTGAAACCATTAAACAAATTAAGTACTGAAAACATGGCGTTGAACAATTTAAAATTATTTGAACTGTTTAGAAAGTCAACCACACCAAAGTTTTTCACGGAAGTGAAAATTCTTCCTGAGAAGTTGACATTGATCAGCAAATGGGGCTGCGGTGGATCATCCGGACAAAGCGTTTATAAGCAAAGGATATCTTTCGATGACGCTACAATATCGGACGGAAATATGGTTTATGGCATCTGTTGTTCCTTTGCGGAAAAAAAACGGATGATTCCCTACACTGGAAAAATCTACGTCCGTCATCAGTGCATTATTGCCGACCAATAATGTTTCGGTTTGCAAGGGAATCGGCAGAACTCATAAGGACTACGGTGAAGGACATTGAAGAACAAATAAGCAAGATTAAGCCTACAAAGCTGCAAATTGGAGAAGGAAAATATATTGAATGCAATTACGAGTTCCACCTGACCATGGTTGACGGAAAAGTCGTAAACGAACTGACAGGAACAACCTCAACAATGTCATGCCCGATTTGCAAAAAGAGTCAGAAGAACTTTTTTCAATTCAATTCAATTTATTTCATATATAATATGTTACATCTCAATTTTATATAATTAGTTGTAAAGAGTTTAAGATTAGTATCTTTTTCTGCTTAATTATAATATATTTCAATTAGTTATCATATACATATATATAGACAGAATTATATTGGAGGTAAAAATTTAGCAAAAACCTATTTAAACCCCTTTTTTCGTTTTATTTTTATATTTTTTTTTATCGATTTTATATTATTATTTGTCAGAAGAACTTTGGTAATTTAAACGATTCTACAAATGAGGAGAATTACGAATATGGAATGTCACCATTGCACGCAAGGATAAGGTGTATGGAATTCTTGCTAAAACTGGCATATACCCTACCACAAGAGGAGGAAAACTTCGATGAAAATACATCAATAAAGGATAAGGAAAAGATCAGAAAGAAGCAAATACAGGATGCTTTTTTTAAACAAGTTGGACTAAAAGTAGACTGTCCCAAGCACGGATACGGTAATTCAAACGATGGAAACACTTCTAAGAGATTTTTTGAAAATGATGAGGCAGTAACTAGAATCATTGGAATTGACAATCAAATCGTGAAAAGATTGGGAACGATCTTGGATGTTTTAAACTGCAAAGGAAATGTCAATTCTACAAAATATGGAGAATATGCGTCGAAAACTGCATCTCTTTTAGCAGAAATATATCCACAGAAGAAGTTAACCCCGACCGTCCATAAAATATTGGCGCATGGTAAAGATATAATTGAGTACCAGTCTTTGCCAATTGGAGAGCTTTCTGAAGAAGCACAGGAGTCTCTTAACAAATTTTATAAAAAATATAGATTGCAGAACACATTCAAAGCATCAAGGGTAAGGCAAAATAAGGACCTCTTCAACATGTTGGCAGCATCTTCCGATCCACTTATTTCTTCCCTGCGGCATGTGAAGTCACGAATAGAGTTACAAAATAATTATAGTTTAGAAATGGTTAGTCTTTTAGATATACCTTCTCTTACGAATTGTAATGAATATTTTACAGAAAATTGAAAAAATAAATTTAAAAAAAAAAATAATTTTTTTTTTAATTTGTTGGGTAATAATTTAAAACATAAACCCCTTAAGAAACAAAATAAAAACAATCTAAAAATGTAAAAATAATTTTTTTTAGTTACCATAAAATTGATTTTTCTACTAATTTTAACTTTGATAACCCATAAGTAGGCCCCTACAAAGCGTAGCACCCTTTCCAAACGCTCATTTCATAGGCTGAACAGTTATCTATCGTATGCTGTAATAATTTAAAACATAAACCCCTTAAGAAACAAAATAAAAACAATCTAAAAATGTAAAAATAATTTTTTTTAGTTACCATAAAATTGATTTTTCTACTAATTTTAACTTTGATAACCCATAAGTAGGCCCCTACAAAGCGTAGCACCCTTTCCAAACGCTCATTTCATAGGCTGAACAGTTATCTATCATATGCTGTTTAAACTGTTCAATTATCTTATTCGGTTCAAAAGATATGATTTTTGCAACGAAAAAACTCAAATGGCGCCACTGTGCGTCGACGTAAAATTTGATCTGGGGATGCTCCATAAACAATTAAATTGGCTTAAGAGTTTTTTTCTAGGGTTGCATTATAACGGCTACAATCAGGCAACATCCAAAGTTTCCCTGTATCAAAAGTGTTATAACTTGTCGTTATTACACAAACTCAAACAAACATTAATATTATCTTAATAAAGTTGATGGTTACATAATAGTGATGACAATATTGTCAAGTCAATTATTTATGAAAACTACATAGAAAAACCTTTTTACATTTACTTAATACAGTATGCATAAAGTGTATACATATCGCACACTAAATCATAAACGGGCAAAACTCAAAATTCAAACATTTTTCGCAGAGGCAGAAAACTGGCTTTAAAACAAGGGTTGCAATTTTTATTCAAATTTGGTTTCACAAATGCTAATGAAAACAATAACACAAAATGTTCTTGATAAATTTTGATTTGTGTCTGTTTACTGTTTAGTGTGATACATATATCTACATTTCTATCTATACAAACAAAAATGTATTTATTATGTACTTATGTATGTACGAGTATGTATTTATTCAATTTATTATAGCTCAATAAATTGTCTAAAATTTTCGCACTTTGGAATGTAACTGGATGTAACTTGTATTATGTTATAGACTGTTTCTGATGTGTTATAACTACAAACGTTGAAGTTTTATTTTACACATTATTTAAAAGATTTTTGACTCACAGGAATTAAAAGTGTAATAATTTTATTTATACAGAGTGGCAGATGGTGTGAGATATTAATTGAATGATTAATAATAATAATACGTTTTGATTTTTTTCAAAATTTAAGATTAATTATAGATTTATCATCCACTTAGTGGTTTCGAAACCGACGGTCTGGTTATGGTGTCAGCTGTTTACTATCTGTGATCTTAAGTGCAATTTATTTAGTGAAAGGATTGCTATTTAGAAGGCTTAACAACCAAATAATGCCTTAAACTAGCTTAAACTTACTTAAAAGCGGTGGTTAAAACGTGTCTACTTTTCGAGCATTATGGAGTGATTATGGTCGTCGTAAACGACCTACTGTGCAAGGAATTAGCAAGATTTTTAAGACCTTTGAAGAGACTGGAAGCGTTAAAGTTGTGGCCTGTGCATCATAGCAATGTACGCAATGTCGACACAAGAAATCACAGTCTTTTAGAACTCGTTTGTTTTCTTCCGGTCTGTATGCTGTACCATCAGTAGTAAGAAAGACTTTATGCAGCTGCAAAAATAGCAGTCACAGATATCTTTAGGTCCATTGAAGCCTATGTATCCATCTTAAGCAGCTGATTCAGTTACAGATCGAAACTTTTAATCGAATTAAATTTATGCAAAATTAATGCACAAAATGTGACAATAGTCTTCATGCGCGAAAGTGGTTAAACCGACTATACCTTACTTTCTTTTGGTACTTTACATTCTTTGGTACAATATGTTCACTTAAGAAAAGTTGTCAAAGAGTAAACATCAGGGTTCTATGCATTAAAAGCTATTTTTTGATAAGTAACAAATTAAAAAATTATTATTAAAAATATGGGAATTGTTTATTTTTCATAAGTTACTTTATTATATTCATTATTTTTTATTTTTCGAATTTATTCTATGAGCTGAAATGTTATGTATTTTATAAAGCTTTTTGTAATAGTTCTATTTCTTCAATTTTTAGGAATGACTTTATATACTACCAGACTATTATCTTGTATCTTCTTGTTACATTTTGCCTTAGCTATAAAGTCATTCCTAAGAATTTAAGAAATTGAAGAGAGAAGACTCGATGGTTTAGACATGAAGAGTGTGGACCTAGTAATGCTGGTTTATTACGAATGTTTAATAAAAAAACACGAACATTCTTAATTTTTGTTTTTAAAAATAAATATAATAAATGCGGTGCTTAATAGTTGCAATAACTTATCCGTACAAAATTTTTGAAGCAATAAATATTGCACAAATATGATTATATGGTATTAGTTTCGAGCACGATTTAGGATCACTTGATTGTGCCAGTATGTTTGCCATGCTTTAGTTATAATTTTTCGCCACTGTGTTTCATGAGCAATATCTATTAGCTTAGTGAAATAAATATCACTCATACGTAATTCGTTCAGTCCCACCTTTATTAGTTGCTAATGATTTTGTGTCAATATATGTCAGCAATTCTTCTTTTCAAATTCCTTACAAAACACCATATTTAATTATTCTAATGTTGTCACTATCGCTAAAAATGAATTTTAAAACTACTTTCCCAAACTATTCCTCTACACTCAATTGGAATTGGCATATTTGTGGTGATTAGTAGATCACAACATTTTTAAATGTAAAACTCATAAAAGTAAAAGTACTTTAATTAAACTTTTTCCTAATTATAGTCATTTAATTAAATTTTATAGCAAGATTTCTATCTGGTTTTATTGTCCAAGTACATGCATACATATATATTAATTATACACAAAGTATTTAATTCTAATGCAATGTTTTCTTCCTCTGTGTGGCAAAATAATCTTTATGTTTAAAAAAAAACTTTTTTCTAATGTAAAACACACATTTTAATTCAAAATTAAAACAGTAAAAAATCATTAAACATTTTTTACAATGAAATTATAAATTGAGATCAATTTGTTATATAAGAATAAACGTAATTTAATTATTTTAGCATTTAAAAAATTAAATCATCGACAAATTCGATTTCGCTATTTTTCATCACTTGTGCCTATAAGTTTTACATATTTTGAAGGTTAGTCGGAATCATGATAATATTTACACAACCTTTTGAGGGTATATCTACAATAAAAAATAAAAGAAGATAAAAAATATTTTATTGTTATGGTGAAAATATTTACCTCATTGATAAAATCGAATTAACGGTTGTTATATATCACCCATTTCTCAAGTTCAGTTAATTTTTGAGCCCGCACGATTGCGACTGAATAGGATAATGTATCGCTGGCTTTAGCGATGTTTATTTGGCTAAGTACCCTCTCTATTTCAGCATTGAACCATGGAAGTGAGAGCATCTTTATAGTAAATTCTGGAGTTTCTAAAAGTTTTTTGTTCTTTTTATTGAAATACTTTCGACCAGAAAGAAATTGTGTTATTTGTGTTGATAACTTTTTTAAATTAAATATTGGAATGGAAACTGTTCTTTTATTTTTAAAGATGTTTCATCATCATCGTTTATAGCGCGTTTCATCATTTAAAAATGTTGTGATTTAAATTAAATGCGTTTTAGTTGTTAAACATGTTTACTTTATTTTTAGCAATTGTATAAATTTTTATAAGAAAATTGAAATTATTATTCGAAAGAAAAATTGCAAAAAAAAAATGTTATGGCTAAACAAGTTGGAAAATGGTTAAAACTTTTAATGGCTAAACAAGGTAAAAAATGGCTACAACTAGCTACCAAATAGCTTAATAGGCATCGCTGATGAGTATATAAACAAAAAAAAAAAAAAACGCTTGTTTATGTTTTTGTTTCCTATAGACTCCAAAGCTGCTTAACCTTTTTTCCTGACGTCTTCACAGTAATTTCCTGATTACCCAGCGCTTTCAATTGGCTTTAATATATGTAAGTGATCGTGGCACTTCTTCTGCAATGACAATATAAATTACTGTATATTTGGGGAACGGTCACAGTTAAAGTTTCCTAATTTGGAAAAAATTGTTCGGTTATTAATACAAGCTCAAAAGGTGTACTAGAAAAGTGAAGGTGGAACTTCCCATACAAGCAGAGTACGGAGAGTGCTCGAATTTAACTCGCTCGCGAGCGAGTCCAATTCGAGCGAGTTTTATTTTCAACATTGAAAAGAATTATTCTTTACTGCTCGCGAGTTTAAAAAATAAAACTCGCGAGCGAGTTTTATTTTTGCGAGTTGAAAAATATTGCTCGCGAAAAGAATTCAAATTTTAAGAGTCAAAAATAAAACTCAACTCGCGAGTCGAGCTAAAAAGAATTGTTCGCGAGTTTTATTTTTGCGTATGAATTTTTTTTAACTAAAAATATATTTTTCCTGTTTATTTATTTGTATGTGTGGATAAATGTGTGTATGTATGAATATTTCATCGAAACACAACACAGCATTAGCAAATGGATCAGAAGTAAGGTGGGAAAAGGTATTTATTGATACAGCAAATATTACGTTGTGACAAGTATAACTAACCATGAAGAAGAAATAGCAAAGAAAAGGATTCGTTTAAAAGAATGCAATCATGTTATACGTTTCGAAAATATAAAAAAGGCAGTTCATTTATTTCCTATGAATCGTAAACACTTCTATGTAAGTCACTAATGAACGCATACATTTTATTACACATCATTCAAAATTTAACATTTATACGTATTGCACATATATTTTAAACCACACTTATCTACCTGTTTATGAGCAGCATTCGCTTGTGTGCATTTTTGTAGTATAAACATTACTTTTACAACCCTTTCCCACACGTCTTGCCAGCCATTTTAACATAAACATTAATATAATAAGTTTTTCAGACCCATTGCACTGACATTTAAACACTCACTAGGGATCAAACAAACATATCAATGATCACATTTTCTATAAATAGTCGTGATTGTTTACTACCTGCTGATGTTTTCTATAAGAATCAACTAATTTGGTTGTCACAAGACAATTATGTGATGGCTTTTGCTACCCTAAAAAACTCTTAATTCATTTATAACACTGGTCTTCAAAAACAAATGTAAGTCTTTAAATAAAAACATATAAAATATAAAGATTTTGAAGCGGTTAATTTAAATCCGTTTGCAGTTTCAAATTTTTTTATGGGCTTGACTTATATTCCGCCCGAAATAAGGGCCGATTTTTATAAAAACACCAACAAATGATTATTAATAATATTTCCTTTAAGTCAAACGAATAACATTTTTTATATTTTCCACTGTTTCGGACATTTTCAGAAATTAGTGGCGATAAACTTTTTTTTTCAAGCAAAATTAGTACTATTTTTTGTTTTCAAAAATTTGTTAACAAATTTAGAACAATTTTTTTTATTATTTATCAGAAAGCCAGATATATTACGAATAAAATGAGCCATAAACCATGAAAATCGATTGACAAATGTTTATTTTATTTATAATTATTAAAGGCAGCTTTTATGAAAATAATATGTTACCAATCTCAAACACTTTTATTTAAGTCATTTAAGAACGCATACATTTTATTACACATCATTAAACATTTTGCAGGTTTACATATTTTTAAACAAGAAAACATTTATACATACAAACACACATACATTCTTATCAACATGGTTATGCCCAGCATTCATATGTGTGCATATGTTTTTATAACCCCTTCCTACACATTTGCCTGCCCTTGGTTTCTAAAAATTCATATGTATGTATATTTTTACTTCGCACAAGCAAACATTAATTTTTTTAAACGAGTTGCTCGATTTCAACTCGTATGCGCTCGTTTTCTGCTCGCATAAAATTTGTACTTACGAGTTGAAAAATAAAACTCGTAAGCACAAATTTTAAAAAGAGTTGTTATCTGCTTACGAGTCGAGCACAAAAATCTTATGACTCGTAAAAAATTTGTGCTCGCGAGTTTAAAAATAAAACTCGCGAGCACAAATTTTAAAATGAGAGAGTTGACTCGAATTGTGCTCGCGAGTAGAATTTTTTCCTACCCTGCATACAAGGACAATATTGTCTAAACACATATCTGGCATTAATGCATTAAAAGTATCCAAATTTTGTCAAAATTGCTTCGTAATCAATACAGGAGATCTGTTTTGAAAAAAAATTCTTCTAATTTTATTTCAATGGGGGTAGCGAAGCGCACCGGGTAAAGCTAGTACGCATATACAAATGTTGCTTCTTTTTATTACACATACATATGAAAAAAGTTTTAAAAGAAAAATTTATATTTTCTTACACACACACACATAAAAATAATGGTGTTTAAGTTTTTTTATTGCGTTTGTGAATTTAAGTAACAAAAAAAAAATTGGAAATAAAAATTACTTTTTGTGCAATTAATTTATTGGAAAATGTTTCCTTGGAAAATCAAGTACAAGGTTACAGTACGTGAATCCTTGAGTTGTATAAAAGCTTTAATTTTTTTTGTTTATAACTTTATTTTATAGAATTAAATAGAATTTAAAATCTTTATATTGAGGTAAAAAATATCTTAATGACACAATTTTCGGAAACCAATATTAAGGAATGTGTCTTAAGATTTTATTTTAAAAGTTTGGAGTACAGGCAGATTCGAAGGAATTTTTTTTAGAATCCCCATTGTGATATAAAAATTTATAACAAAATAAAATTTTTTTCCAACTTTAATCCTACGACTACACAGATTCCATTTTGAATTGTGTTGAAATCGTAAGTTAAATTTTTTCTAAACCGTCCAAGTCCATAAATAAATGCTTATCCTTCCACATACCATGAACAGAAAGTTATTGTATTGATTATAACGTTTACATTCTAATATTTGGCTAATTCTACATATATTTTTAAAATAAATTGCCCAATTTATAAGTTCGCAGTATCTTCTTATTCTTTGTCTAATCATCTCATTATAAAATGTTGCATTTTAGTTGTTAATAATTTTCATACAAAAGTGTTGTTTTATTATACAATTGATTTTTATATGTTTGGAAAGATTTTGTATTAATGCCAGGCCTGGAAATGCTGGATTTGTTTGGTGATATTGTAAAAATCTTTTTAGAATGTGATACCTTACACCACGAAATTAAATTCTTCTTAATTATTAATATATGCTTAATTTATTTTGATTAACTTTTTAAACTACTTTAATAAAAATTGCTTATCAATTAATATTTGCAACCTCTTCACCTCAAATTTAAACTTCCATACCTGGGTTAATTTCATGGTATGGAGTAATGTGAATTTCAACTTTTATTAAAAAAAAGAAGAAATAAATAAAAACTAAGAGAGAAGAAGAAAATTATTACTAAAATTATTTTATCTGCCTTTCTATGTTTCACTTTTCGTATTTTTTTTTTTGGTTTTTATTAATCAGTTAAAATAAATATGTTGATCTTTTAAATAGTTTAATCATAGTGAATTGACTAGGTGAATTAACAATACAATAAAGTAACGATACAACAAATTTGTCTGTTCACAAGTGCATAAACAAAAATCGTATTATTTTTCAATCGATCACACAGAAAAAATAGAAAATACACTTTAATTAAACAATTCGTTCAGACAATTAAATTGTTTACTAATTTTTCTCCTGCAAAAGAACAGATCGTATTAATTAACGAATTTGTATTTTTGAGTCATGCCACATAAATTTAGTCAATTAAAAAATTCATAGCATAAACTAAAAAATACACAACATATACACAATCATTTAAATTTATGTTCTTTGATTAAAAATATTTAAATGCTGCAAGCAAAAAATTAATTGAACAACATAATGTACACCAATTAATTATTTAATTGAAAAATTTTTGGAAACATTTTTTCTGTGCAGCCAAACGGCAGAGCTTGTAAATTGCACAATATGACATAACCACCCATACCACGGCTAGTGGAAACAATACATCTATTAACGCCCTTGTGTGTGGATAGAGACTGGTGGGATTTTTTATGCATGCGGACCATGTACTAACTGCTATTGAACCCTTTAAGCTGAAACAGGTTCTATGTCTCTAAATTTCTCTTATCAACTATCACAGCTAAAAAACCTCTGTTAAGCTGTAAACCATACTCCAACACGTGGTAAAAAATATAGATTATTTAGGAATGTAATGAAGTCTCAAGGCTCTCATGAGAATTGTGCTATTTCCAAAAAACGACAATTAATCTCTATAAATTTGGCGAACAGAGCACGAATTTTTAAAATAAATGTCTACGACTTGTAAACGCCTGGTGTAAGTCTTTGGTGATTTGCCAAAGTATACTGAGAAAACAAGTCAAATGCAATTCATTAGTATGTCAGCTAGTAAAACAGTTATCACTCTCGGAAGTTCTATACGTATAAACTTCCATCTTTTAACGTAAAAATATAAATGCTCTTCCAGACGCATACGTAACAACCGCTGAATCAAACAGGTCACATTTAAAGAATACAAGATTTAATTTTCATCCAAAGTTAAAAGTCCAGATTTTCGATCTGACCATTATTCTGCTTGTCGGAAGTGAGGCCAGGAGAAGTTCATTGATATCATATTGAAGACTAATTTTGTTAGAACCTATGAATTATTCACAAGCCCTTTAAATGTTACTTTAAGCTAACGTAGCTCCTTCAATATTTGTCTTAAATAATCTGCAAAGTAGTAACTTTTATCTCAATTGTACATTCCTATAAACATGTCTATCTTTGGTAGAGTTTGAGGACGTGTTTTATATGTGAAGCACATAGAAAAGTAGATTCTTTTTATTCTCCTTCCTCTGTAAAACTCAGTTAGAATTACACAAAACAGCAGTCGCAATGCAAGTAGTCGGAGTGTTTATGTAACATATACGATAACAATAACTTTTTGCAATCTGTTTCTTTTTGTAAATGTTGCTCGTTTGTCTAATTTTGTCAGTTTTATATATGCCGGTGCATTTGTATTTATATTAATTTCCCTATATTTCTATTTCTCAATATAAAAGACAAAATTAAGGATAATCAGTTTATTTTAAATACGTGACTGTAAATTACTTTTATATCGATTTCTTTCTTATTTTCCTTATACAACGTTGGTATTCAAAATTATTTAATGCAAAATGAGGTCAATTGTTTAAAATTTTTCATACAAAATCGTAAAAAATAAATAATTTTTTATTGGTAAATAGAAGTTATCATAGATTTTCCTTATTTTAGCTCTAGCCCTTCTAATTTTCAAGAAAACCGCATTTAAGTTTTTCATACAAAAATCATAAGAAATTAATTTTTACTAAATAAAAGAAGTTATCACAGATAATCGTTATTTTTGCCCTAGCTCTTATAGTTTTCAAGAAAAACGCATTTAAAGTTTTGCATACAAAAATCATAAGGAAAGCAATTTTTATTGGAAAATAGAAGTGATCGCAGATATTCATTATTTTTCCTGTAGCTCTTATAGTTTTCAAGAAAAACATAGAGTTTCATTATTTTTTTCTCTCGCTCTTTTAGTTTTCCAAAAAAACGCATTTAAAGTTTTGCAAACAAAATTCAAAAGGAAATTAATTTTTATTAAAATTGAAGTGGTCACAGTTAATTGTTATTTTTGCTCTAGCTCTTATAGTTTTCAAGAAAATTTTAAATTATTCATACAAAAATCATGAGGAAAACAATTTTTATTGAATAGAAGAAGGGATCACAGATAATCGTTATTTTTGCTCTAGCTCTTATAGTTTAAAAAAAGCATTTAAAGTTTTTCATACAAAAATCATAATAATTGTTATTTTTGCTCTAGCTCTTATAGTTTTCAAGAAAGACATATTTAACATCCGATCCCCTTATATCGTAAAAATATTGAAGCAGACACATACGGAAAGAGAAGTAATTACACTTTCCACCTGAAGCTATCGAGTTGTTAAGCATTGAGAGCACGGAAGACATCAACGAAGATGGAGACCATTATGAAAATAAAATTTTATCCCCAACATCTGTGGATGTATTAAATAATTTATGTTTACTGAGTGAAATCGAAGATTTAAAATACGATTAAAAATTAATGTCTTTTGTAGAGTGTTTTTTATTCGGCTTGAGGATTAAAACACATATGTATTATTTATTTTTATTTAATTTTTATAATTTTAACTGACCTGAAGCCGAATAAAAAACACTCTACAACATAAAGGTCAACTCAAAATCTTATGTTATTTTTTTTTCTTTGAGAGCTCAAGGGACATAATGAACTTATTGTTTTTGCGCACTTTGTAGGAAGTTGTATTGTAAATTTCCATAAGACTCGATCAAAATAATAAAAATAAACAAAAACAATAAATATGTTTTATAGGTTCGTACAAGTTAATATGACGCATGTAATTCAATTTTCTTTTATAAATTTTGTTTCCGTTATTTTTATCGCTGATGAGTATATAAACAAAAAAAAAAAAAAACGCTTGTTTATGTTTTTGTTTCCTATAGACTCCAAAGCTGCTTAACCTTTTTTCCTGACGTCTTCACAGTAATTTCCTGATTACCCAGCGCTTTCAATTGGCTTTAATATATGTAAGTGATCGTGGCACTTCTTCTGCAATGACAATATAAATTACTGTATATTTGGGGAACGGTCACAGTTAAAGTTTCCTAATTTGGAAAAAATTGTTCGGTTATTAATACAAGCTCAAAAGGTGTACTAGAAAAGTGAAGGTGGAACTTCCCATACAAGCAGAGTACGGAGAGTGCTCGAATTTAACTCGCTCGCGAGCGAGTCCAATTCGAGCGAGTTTTATTTTCAACATTGAAAAGAATTATTCTTTACTGCTCGCGAGTTTAAAAAATAAAACTCGCGAGCGAGTTTTATTTTTGCGAGTTGAAAAATATTGCTCGCGAAAAGAATTCAAATTTTAAGAGTCAAAAATAAAACTCAACTCGCGAGTCGAGCTAAAAAGAATTGTTCGCGAGTTTTATTTTTGCGTATGAATTTTTTTTAACTAAAAATATATTTTTCCTGTTTATTTATTTGTATGTGTGGATAAATGTGTGTATGTATGAATATTTCATCGAAACACAACACAGCATTAGCAAATGGATCAGAAGTAAGGTGGGAAAAGGTATTTATTGATACAGCAAATATTACGTTGTGACAAGTATAACTAACCATGAAGAAGAAATAGCAAAGAAAAGGATTCGTTTAAAAGAATGCAATCATGTTATACGTTTCGAAAATATAAAAAAGGCAGTTCATTTATTTCCTATGAATCGTAAACACTTCTATGTAAGTCACTAATGAACGCATACATTTTATTACACATCATTCAAAATTTAACATTTATACGTATTGCACATATATTTTAAACCACACTTATCTACCTGTTTATGAGCAGCATTCGCTTGTGTGCATTTTTGTAGTATAAACATTACTTTTACAACCCTTTCCCACACGTCTTGCCAGCCATTTTAACATAAACATTAATATAATAAGTTTTTCAGACCCATTGCACTGACATTTAAACACTCACTAGGGATCAAACAAACATATCAATGATCACATTTTCTATAAATAGTCGTGATTGTTTACTACCTGCTGATGTTTTCTATAAGAATCAACTAATTTGGTTGTCACAAGACAATTATGTGATGGCTTTTGCTACCCTAAAAAACTCTTAATTCATTTATAACACTGGTCTTCAAAAACAAATGTAAGTCTTTAAATAAAAACATATAAAATATAAAGATTTTGAAGCGGTTAATTTAAATCCGTTTGCAGTTTCAAATTTTTTTATGGGCTTGACTTATATTCCGCCCGAAATAAGGGCCGATTTTTATAAAAACACCAACAAATGATTATTAATAATATTTCCTTTAAGTCAAACGAATAACATTTTTTATATTTTCCACTGTTTCGGACATTTTCAGAAATTAGTGGCGATAAACTTTTTTTTTCAAGCAAAATTAGTACTATTTTTTGTTTTCAAAAATTTGTTAACAAATTTAGAACAATTTTTTTTATTATTTATCAGAAAGCCAGATATATTACGAATAAAATGAGCCATAAACCATGAAAATCGATTGACAAATGTTTATTTTATTTATAATTATTAAAGGCAGCTTTTATGAAAATAATATGTTACCAATCTCAAACACTTTTATTTAAGTCATTTAAGAACGCATACATTTTATTACACATCATTAAACATTTTGCAGGTTTACATATTTTTAAACAAGAAAACATTTATACATACAAACACACATACATTCTTATCAACATGGTTATGCCCAGCATTCATATGTGTGCATATGTTTTTATAACCCCTTCCTACACATTTGCCTGCCCTTGGTTTCTAAAAATTCATATGTATGTATATTTTTACTTCGCACAAGCAAACATTAATTTTTTTAAACGAGTTGCTCGATTTCAACTCGTATGCGCTCGTTTTCTGCTCGCATAAAATTTGTACTTACGAGTTGAAAAATAAAACTCGTAAGCACAAATTTTAAAAAGAGTTGTTATCTGCTTACGAGTCGAGCACAAAAATCTTATGACTCGTAAAAAATTTGTGCTCGCGAGTTTAAAAATAAAACTCGCGAGCACAAATTTTAAAATGAGAGAGTTGACTCGAATTGTGCTCGCGAGTAGAATTTTTTCCTACCCTGCATACAAGGACAATATTGTCTAAACACATATCTGGCATTAATGCATTAAAAGTATCCAAATTTTGTCAAAATTGCTTCGTAATCAATACAGGAGATCTGTTTTGAAAAAAAATTCTTCTAATTTTATTTCAATGGGGGTAGCGAAGCGCACCGGGTAAAGCTAGTACGCATATACAAATGTTGCTTCTTTTTATTACACATACATATGAAAAAAGTTTTAAAAGAAAAATTTATATTTTCTTACACACACACACATAAAAATAATGGTGTTTAAGTTTTTTTATTGCGTTTGTGAATTTAAGTAACAAAAAAAAAATTGGAAATAAAAATTACTTTTTGTGCAATTAATTTATTGGAAAATGTTTCCTTGGAAAATCAAGTACAAGGTTACAGTACGTGAATCCTTGAGTTGTATAAAAGCTTTAATTTTTTTTGTTTATAACTTTATTTTATAGAATTAAATAGAATTTAAAATCTTTATATTGAGGTAAAAAATATCTTAATGACACAATTTTCGGAAACCAATATTAAGGAATGTGTCTTAAGATTTTATTTTAAAAGTTTGGAGTACAGGCAGATTCGAAGGAATTTTTTTTAGAATCCCCATTGTGATATAAAAATTTATAACAAAATAAAATTTTTTTCCAACTTTAATCCTACGACTACACAGATTCCATTTTGAATTGTGTTGAAATCGTAAGTTAAATTTTTTCTAAACCGTCCAAGTCCATAAATAAATGCTTATCCTTCCACATACCATGAACAGAAAGTTATTGTATTGATTATAACGTTTACATTCTAATATTTGGCTAATTCTACATATATTTTTAAAATAAATTGCCCAATTTATAAGTTCGCAGTATCTTCTTATTCTTTGTCTAATCATCTCATTATAAAATGTTGCATTTTAGTTGTTAATAATTTTCATACAAAAGTGTTGTTTTATTATACAATTGATTTTTATATGTTTGGAAAGATTTTGTATTAATGCCAGGCCTGGAAATGCTGGATTTGTTTGGTGATATTGTAAAAATCTTTTTAGAATGTGATACCTTACACCACGAAATTAAATTCTTCTTAATTATTAATATATGCTTAATTTATTTTGATTAACTTTTTAAACTACTTTAATAAAAATTGCTTATCAATTAATATTTGCAACCTCTTCACCTCAAATTTAAACTTCCATACCTGGGTTAATTTCATGGTATGGAGTAATGTGAATTTCAACTTTTATTAAAAAAAAGAAGAAATAAATAAAAACTAAGAGAGAAGAAGAAAATTATTACTAAAATTATTTTATCTGCCTTTCTATGTTTCACTTTTCGTATTTTTTTTTTTGGTTTTTATTAATCAGTTAAAATAAATATGTTGATCTTTTAAATAGTTTAATCATAGTGAATTGACTAGGTGAATTAACAATACAATAAAGTAACGATACAACAAATTTGTCTGTTCACAAGTGCATAAACAAAAATCGTATTATTTTTCAATCGATCACACAGAAAAAATAGAAAATACACTTTAATTAAACAATTCGTTCAGACAATTAAATTGTTTACTAATTTTTCTCCTGCAAAAGAACAGATCGTATTAATTAACGAATTTGTATTTTTGAGTCATGCCACATAAATTTAGTCAATTAAAAAATTCATAGCATAAACTAAAAAATACACAACATATACACAATCATTTAAATTTATGTTCTTTGATTAAAAATATTTAAATGCTGCAAGCAAAAAATTAATTGAACAACATAATGTACACCAATTAATTATTTAATTGAAAAATTTTTGGAAACATTTTTTCTGTGCAGCCAAACGGCAGAGCTTGTAAATTGCACAATATGACATAACCACCCATACCACGGCTAGTGGAAACAATACATCTATTAACGCCCTTGTGTGTGGATAGAGACTGGTGGGATTTTTTATGCATGCGGACCATGTACTAACTGCTATTGAACCCTTTAAGCTGAAACAGGTTCTATGTCTCTAAATTTCTCTTATCAACTATCACAGCTAAAAAACCTCTGTTAAGCTGTAAACCATACTCCAACACGTGGTAAAAAATATAGATTATTTAGGAATGTAATGAAGTCTCAAGGCTCTCATGAGAATTGTGCTATTTCCAAAAAACGACAATTAATCTCTATAAATTTGGCGAACAGAGCACGAATTTTTAAAATAAATGTCTACGACTTGTAAACGCCTGGTGTAAGTCTTTGGTGATTTGCCAAAGTATACTGAGAAAACAAGTCAAATGCAATTCATTAGTATGTCAGCTAGTAAAACAGTTATCACTCTCGGAAGTTCTATACGTATAAACTTCCATCTTTTAACGTAAAAATATAAATGCTCTTCCAGACGCATACGTAACAACCGCTGAATCAAACAGGTCACATTTAAAGAATACAAGATTTAATTTTCATCCAAAGTTAAAAGTCCAGATTTTCGATCTGACCATTATTCTGCTTGTCGGAAGTGAGGCCAGGAGAAGTTCATTGATATCATATTGAAGACTAATTTTGTTAGAACCTATGAATTATTCACAAGCCCTTTAAATGTTACTTTAAGCTAACGTAGCTCCTTCAATATTTGTCTTAAATAATCTGCAAAGTAGTAACTTTTATCTCAATTGTACATTCCTATAAACATGTCTATCTTTGGTAGAGTTTGAGGACGTGTTTTATATGTGAAGCACATAGAAAAGTAGATTCTTTTTATTCTCCTTCCTCTGTAAAACTCAGTTAGAATTACACAAAACAGCAGTCGCAATGCAAGTAGTCGGAGTGTTTATGTAACATATACGATAACAATAACTTTTTGCAATCTGTTTCTTTTTGTAAATGTTGCTCGTTTGTCTAATTTTGTCAGTTTTATATATGCCGGTGCATTTGTATTTATATTAATTTCCCTATATTTCTATTTCTCAATATAAAAGACAAAATTAAGGATAATCAGTTTATTTTAAATACGTGACTGTAAATTACTTTTATATCGATTTCTTTCTTATTTTCCTTATACAACGTTGGTATTCAAAATTATTTAATGCAAAATGAGGTCAATTGTTTAAAATTTTTCATACAAAATCGTAAAAAATAAATAATTTTTTATTGGTAAATAGAAGTTATCATAGATTTTCCTTATTTTAGCTCTAGCCCTTCTAATTTTCAAGAAAACCGCATTTAAGTTTTTCATACAAAAATCATAAGAAATTAATTTTTACTAAATAAAAGAAGTTATCACAGATAATCGTTATTTTTGCCCTAGCTCTTATAGTTTTCAAGAAAAACGCATTTAAAGTTTTGCATACAAAAATCATAAGGAAAGCAATTTTTATTGGAAAATAGAAGTGATCGCAGATATTCATTATTTTTCCTGTAGCTCTTATAGTTTTCAAGAAAAACATAGAGTTTCATTATTTTTTTCTCTCGCTCTTTTAGTTTTCCAAAAAAACGCATTTAAAGTTTTGCAAACAAAATTCAAAAGGAAATTAATTTTTATTAAAATTGAAGTGGTCACAGTTAATTGTTATTTTTGCTCTAGCTCTTATAGTTTTCAAGAAAATTTTAAATTATTCATACAAAAATCATGAGGAAAACAATTTTTATTGAATAGAAGAAGGGATCACAGATAATCGTTATTTTTGCTCTAGCTCTTATAGTTTAAAAAAAGCATTTAAAGTTTTTCATACAAAAATCATAATAATTGTTATTTTTGCTCTAGCTCTTATAGTTTTCAAGAAAGACATATTTAACATCCGATCCCCTTATATCGTAAAAATATTGAAGCAGACACATACGGAAAGAGAAGTAATTACACTTTCCACCTGAAGCTATCGAGTTGTTAAGCATTGAGAGCACGGAAGACATCAACGAAGATGGAGACCATTATGAAAATAAAATTTTATCCCCAACATCTGTGGATGTATTAAATAATTTATGTTTACTGAGTGAAATCGAAGATTTAAAATACGATTAAAAATTAATGTCTTTTGTAGAGTGTTTTTTATTCGGCTTGAGGATTAAAACACATATGTATTATTTATTTTTATTTAATTTTTATAATTTTAACTGACCTGAAGCCGAATAAAAAACACTCTACAACATAAAGGTCAACTCAAAATCTTATGTTATTTTTTTTTCTTTGAGAGCTCAAGGGACATAATGAACTTATTGTTTTTGCGCACTTTGTAGGAAGTTGTATTGTAAATTTCCATAAGACTCGATCAAAATAATAAAAATAAACAAAAACAATAAATATGTTTTATAGGTTCGTACAAGTTAATATGACGCATGTAATTCAATTTTCTTTTATAAATTTTGTTTCCGTTATTTTTATTTCCCTTAGAATTATGAATTAATATAGCAGTTATTAATTTTTCACAGAAAAAGTAGTAATTTTACTGTAGTGCAGCGCACAGAGGGAGATTGCGGCCAAAACCCTATCTATACCTTTGTTTTTTTGTTAGGCACTCTACAGGGGTGACGTACCTGAAATACGATGTGCTTTTTTCTTCAAATTTTTGCCACGTCCATTTACTACGCTCTTTAGAATGTAGTGCCATTGCGCAGCCGTTTGTTGTTCAATATTAAAGGTTAAACATATGTATATATCATTGTGAATGATCTTAAGACAGTTATATTTCTGAGATTAGTGATTCTAAACGAACCCCAATATCAATTTCATATAATTTTCATAAAATAAACCAATTTTTTATGGCCAACCATATTAAAGGATTATAATCATTTCAATTTTATTATTTCGTACAAAAAATAGGTGTATTCATTTACTTTACTAGCAGAAACTTGCAACGAGAGAGTAAGTTTAAAATTTACAAATTTTTTCTTCCAGCTACTTAAAAAAATTAAAAAGTAAATGAACGATTTACCAGCAAAAACGAGCACGTAAGGCATATCGACACTATTCAGCTTTTAGACACGCGATTGTTTGATAATAAATTCAATTGTTCTGAACTATTTTGCAAGTATATTGTACTTAAATTTAAGAAAAATAAATATTTTATGTTATTGGAAAACTTTTAATTTAAAAATTATGAAAATAATTTTTGTTTTGTTAACGATATTATTAAACAGTACTGAAATTCTGTAACTTTTCAACGACAAAAATTTGTCGTTAAGTAGTCAAAATTCGTTTGTATACATTAATTGTCGTTAAGAGCTATTCTTTTGCGACATTTTAACAACTTTTGTCGGTGAATAATAACGGCAGCTAACGACAAAGAAAAAGTAGTTGTTAAAAAATAACAATAATAATAAAATTGTTAACTTCTTCGAAATATGTTGTAAAAAAGCCAATTTTTAATACAAGAAAGTAAGAAAGTATAGTCGACTATACACCACAGTACTTGGGAACCATGGGTTATCATGTTTCCGTATGTTGTGAGGTTAAGATTCACATAACAGATTTTTGTGCCAAATATTATCTAACTATCTACTTATATTACTATGATTACTACTTTGAGATAACATAGGAGCTATAAGGTAATAAGTAACCTAAGCTATTTTCGGGAGTGTATTTGTGTGAGAGCTGTTTTAGGTTGCCACAAAATATTTAACATAAATACCTAGTAAACAAGATGGTCAATTGGCACAAAAACTCTATTCCGGAAAGGAGTTTGCATGTGGGCTATGTAAAATTAAGAACCACTTTGATTAGGCTTCGACCTTGTGACAATAAACACATATGTATGTATCAAATTTGATCAAACTATTTCGAAAATTGCGACCTGTACTTTGGTTAGCTTGGACAGACAACCAGCCAGCCGGATAGAAAGACGAATCTTGGTAGATCGATTATGAAGTTGATTCTGAAACAATCGGTATACTAAAAGGTGGGCCTAAAAGCTATATTTAAATGTGTTACATATAATTGCACAAACACATAATATCCTTTCCACATACAGTAGTGTGGGTATAAAATGTAAGAGCTAAATGTTGTGCTAGAGTGGCGCGGGTACCTCGAACTTTTTCCCTATGTATAAAAAGATTTAAAGCTTACATATTTGTTAAGAAATATAATCAATATTTATTCGATTTAATTCATGTTTTATTAAAAATAAATTTTACAAGCAAATTTATTTAATATTTTTTTAATTTAATATTAGCTTTAGGTCATTTTTTTTTTTATAAAAAATATTAAATTTATTGAATCCACTATTTCGGCACTCCGTTGTGTGACTTCTTCAGGGATTTTTTTCTTGAATATTGGATTCAATAAATTTTTATAAAAAACAAAGCAAACGACCTAAAGCTTAAATAAGAGGATTAATTAAAATTTTTAATGGTCGAATAAGAGTCAATTTTTTTTTCAATATATTAAAAAATTTTAACTTTGACGTTCTTACATTTTTACGAATGTTTATCGTTATTATTTCTAAACAAAATTATTGTTTTATTTAAAACAAAGAATCACAAGTTAGTTAAAGTTACCGAGATTTATCGTTAATTAACGATATCAGTAGTTAAATTCAAAATGTTATATAATTGTGGTACAAGGTGGTTGAATAATTCTTGCTGTAAACATTTTACTATCAGAAATTATCTATACATTTTTTGTCTCTCTAATTTTTATGCTCTATTTTCAATATATTACTAGGCACTTACGAGAACACACTTATTAAAAAAAAGCAATAATATTCTGTAACTGAAGAAACCTTATATTAACACAAAAACAAACCAAAATTTGTTCAATATTTTTAAAGCTTTCGCGATGGTCGCAATAGTACCTTTAACTGTTTTATAATTTTTTTTTATTTTTATATTCTTTCCTCACATTAAAAAGTTTGAAATTTGTAATAATAGGATCACTAAAAGGTAATAATATTTAAAAAAGTCGGCCGAAGATGGCTGTGAAACTTATTTGCGAACTTTTGTATTACCCTATGGTAAGGGCCTTCATGCTCTAAAAAGCCCTGACAATTTTTTATTGGTGTTATCTTTTTGTAGATAATTTTATAAACCAGAAATTTTATATGAGCGATGCGGTCAAAATGATCAAAAATAATGTGGTTGACTTAAAAGTGTGTCAGTTTTCAAGGGGTGAAGAAATAATTTAATTTATATGACAAATATTAAAGATTAGTATGCCGTGATATTGGCGTTCAAAAAGATAGATAATTTTATTAAAAACTTACAATGAATCATGCTAACTTTCAGGCCCCCCTGCAGTCAAAGAAGGCTGTACATTGTGAACGAAGTTTTATGTGTTAGCTCTAGTATTGCATCCACTTTTTTTTAAAAATACAAAAAAAAATTTTTTAGGTTTGACCTCTGTGCAGGTTGGGCATATTTTCAATTCTTCGGTACACGAGCCCTACCAATAAAATTGTAGTCTTGCGATGCTGACACACAAATACAATATGTAATTCTTTTTCTCTCTGTTCTCCGATGATTTGCTTTTTTCTACAAAGAAAACCATCTTCTGCTTTGAACAAAGAACAAGTAGAGGTTCTTTCTGGAGAAATCCGTAAATAATTTGATTTGAGAGTATTAGCCCTATTATTATTAATCCCGGTTATCCCCGGAATTTGTTTCCCTTTGCCTAATTTTACTACTGACTTTAAATAGGAAAAATTTAAGAAAAGTTAAAGCAGCATAGCTTTCTTTGTTGTTGTGAAAGTCTAAGCTTTTTAATACATATCAGTCTGACTATCTGCAAAAAAGAATTTCAATAACTTCTTCTCCAGACGCCAGTATCCATATTAAATCTTTAAAACTTTTGATGTCTCCACTACATACGTTTTAAAAGTCATAATTTTCCTTGGAAATACAGTGAATATATTTTAAAGAACATTGTCTTATATACCATTACTTTAATTGGTTACAAACTCAATAACAGATTAATTGTGTCCTTACAACTTACAGTTAAGTTCTTAGTCAGGAACAAGTATATTTTTTCTTCTTCCTGTTTTCTCTTTCTTTCTTTAACGTTGTGGCTAATATTTATACACAAGATCCTTGAGCAATCAATCCATTAAAGCGATTTAATTTTTTTTATAGCAGTATTCAGTTAAGTAAACCTAACAAGTTTTTGAAGTGAATAAGTGCCTCAGATACTTGTCAGTAAGCACTCTAATGTTACCAACAATTTTTGTTGTGATTGAACCATTTTGGTGATACTGAACAAGGATTCTTTGCCACTTGAATTGTGGTTTTTGTAGTAGTTGTTGTGGGTGTTGTTCTGAAGTTACCTCTTATAGCTCGTTTCTGTATTTCTCACATTAAGTGTGAAACAAAAAATTCCATCGTTTCTCGATTTGTGAGAAAAAAATGTTACTGTATATGAATGCGAGAACAGACAACACAGATTCTGTTTTAACTAGAATACTTCTAGTAATTAAGTTTCAAATGCAAACGAAAGAAATAGATATAATAAAAATAGGGCTGCCAGATTTGGCGATTTTTTGTTCCAAAATTGGCAAAGTGCCGATTTGCTTTTTTTTCTAGTGACTATATTATTCAGTAGGAAATCTTTGCTTTTTTTTTTGGCCAAAAGTGTTAGTTTTAGTTCTATATTATTATTTTGTCACGCCTTTGTGTGATTTTTTCAAGAAAAAAAAAAAAACAATCTGAAATTTTCGGATTAAAGAAAAAATAAAATAAATAATTTTATTTAAATATACCTTAAGCTTAAGTATGTATGTATGTATAAAATATGTATTTTACCCATGAACTTTAAAAAATTTTTTTTTTTGATTATGTTTTAATAAAAATAGAACAAAATTTGCCAACATTAATTTTTTAAATTGTCCGATTTTTTTTAAAACAAAATAGACGATTTTTTTATTTTTTCTTCGGAAATCAACGATTTTTCCAGAAATTTATCTGGCAGCCCTGCATAAAACGAAAACAATGAAGGGCTTAAAAAATTAAAATAACAAAATATAACAATTGTGTTTTATTTATTTTCATCATTTAAATTCTTTCTCTTCAAATAAAAAAAAATAATACACATTATTGTGTACATACATACATAATTTGTGCTCCATTTTTTGACTTATTTTGACAGTTCTTATGAGAAACTTTTAGCAAAATATTGATACAGAAACATTTTTTCTCACATCCCTCCAATAATTGCTAAACAATTATTTAAATGACAGATAATTCTCTCAAAGTAAAGATACAGAAACACTTATGTGAGAAAAACCATTTTTTGTTTTATATTGCACTGTGTTTGTCATAATTCACTTGTTTATGCGGGAAATTATACGATGCGAGAAATACAGAAACGGGCTACTGGTATGGAGAAATTAATGATGGCGGAAATGCTTAGAGATTATAGGATTTTGTTTCTGGTTGAATGAAATCAACATTTTCACTAGAAAATTATGACAGTAGACAGAAATTTCCTCTCTGTACTTATACGAGTATAATAACATGCCCATTAGGCATATGGTTGATATAACAATATTTTTTAAAAAATGTTCAATGTACTTCTAAGGAAAATCATGACTTTCAAATAGTTTGTAGTGGATACATCTAGCGTCTGGAGAAAAGTTATTACAACAGTATTTTAAAATATTCTGATGGAAATTTATTAAAAAACATAGAGTTTCATAGCAACAAAGAAAGTTATACAGCCTAATTTTGATTAAAAATTCTCCTGTAGTTTTATCCTTCTCAAAGAAAATAATTTTACGAAAAATTTGGCATACCACTACATGGTGACAAATATTGTTCAAGTAATGCATATCACTTTTAGATGATTTGGGCTCAAAAATGTTCCGCACCAAACGAGATTTCTAAAAAAGAGTTTTTTTTTTAAATATTTTTATTTTAAAAGAGAAATGTTTTCCATTGTTATATGAAATAAGTTTTAAACTGAAAATATGTGATGATTTTCACAGATCTTGCCTCGTAGAACTTCCTGAATAGCTGATGGTTTTTCGCCCAATGTCTGAGAAAATATTCATTTGCTTTTGTAAAGTCGGACAATGATTTTTGGAGTGTGGCGGAATTATGTTTTTTGAAAGTATTATCAGAAAACCAGACTTCGCTCCAAGCATCACACATAAATCTACTAATAGGAAATAAATGCTATCGATATTCTGGAATAAATATAAACGACAAATAAGCCAGACTAGATCTAGAATTCCAACGAGCATTACAGGGTGCTGCAATTGCTCTAAATGTGTTATATGAAAAATATTTACTTTTTTTAAAGTATTTAAAAACTTATATCACTTTTTTAAAATTGTTTGCACAAATAATATTTATTCACATTTCTAAATTTTATGATAATTCAAATGGCTAAATGCTCTTATAAAAGAGTAATTGCATTTGGTGCGGAACCTTTTATGCGATACCGAAAAAAAATATAACGGGTCCACATAATTTTTTATGCTCTATTCCGAACATGCTTAAAAGTTATATGCCTAAAGCAATGGTGCGCAAACCATAGAACAATTATTCAAAATCAAATCACACACATTCTTATGCTCTTGTGCTTAGTAGCGATTGTCGACTCAACGAGACAACGTCGTATGTACATGAGCACGGGTGTATGACTGCTTCTTTATTTTTTCGGATTTTATTTACGTATTTTTTGTAGGTGCACTGAACAAAATAAATTGTTTAATTATGCCATGTAAAAAATATTTTATGATTAAAAATACTTTTGGTAAAATGCAATGCCTGTTTTGTCATAAGTCATTTAAAACAATGAAAGAAAGTGTTTTAAAAAGACATTTTGATAGCTTTCATAGCATTACTATGAAAAAGTTAAATGAAGAAGGAAAAGAAAATCTTTTTCAAGAAAAAAAAAATAAAATTGTTTAAAGATGATTAAAGAATGGTTGGAAGAAAAAGAATTAAATCAGTCGTCAAATAAAAAACTTAAGTCTTATAAGTTTAGATGTTATTAGACATGGTAGACCGTTCACTGATGGGGTATTTATTAAAAACATATTACTCCACGTTACGCAAAAATTAAATTATAATGTTGACATTATAGAAAATCTTCTGTTGTCCCGTGATACTGTTGCACGTCGTAGTCTTCATTTGGGAGCATACGTAGAATCTAAAATTAAAGAAAATTTAAAAAATTGCCAACTTTTTTTCTTTTTCATTAGATGAGAGCACTGACATCAACGATCTCTGCCAGCTCGTTATTTGTATTCGATGTGTAGATATGGAATATAATGTCTTTGAAATTATGTTTTCACTAGAAACCTTTTGCTCAAACGTAACAGGCAAACTATTGTTCGATGTTATTAATGAAAAACTTTTTTCTACAGTAGACTCCAAAAAATTAGCTGGCGTTTGTACTGATGGCGCAAACGTCAGCTTTCACGGCAGGGTGAGATGTTAAAACTTTTGATGCCAGCACTACCAGGTGCACAATGCGATTAAAATTATTGAATATATACTCATGTCGTTTTAGTTGACACATTTAATTTCCATATTTTTTCACACGATATTTCTGTCATCTACACAGAGGTCAATAAATTTTCTGGAGTCCGCAATTGATAAAAATTTTTCATTAATAACATTGAACAAAAACCTTGGCTGTTACTTTTGTGTAAACAGTTTTGAGAGAAATCATTGTTTCAAAGATTTAATACTCTTTATCTGCGTAACAAGCTAGCAAGTCAGTGCTTTCATCAAAAGCAAAAGAAAAGAAATAAAAATTTTTTATATTTTCTTTAATGGCAAACTCTGCGTATACTCCTAACTAAAAAGTACAGCGAGCAAAAGTATCACGGGACAGAGGATTCTATAAAATTAAAACTACAATTAAGATGTTGTTTTATTTGGAAGAATATATTCTTAATAAATATTTCGTCAGAAAAAGGTCTACCTTGCTTAATAATAGCTAAATTTTAAGGACTAGATACCATCTGTCTTAGTTTCTTATATCCTATTTTATGATTAAAAATGCTTTTGGTAACATGTAATGCCTCTTTTGTCATTAAACATTTAAAACAATGAACAAAACTCATTTTTAAAAGGCATTTTTATATCTTTTATAGCACTTCTATGAAAAGTTTAGTGAAAAAAAAATCTTTTTCATTTTTATAAGGTATTTATCAAAAATAATTTATTTAAAAGTTTACGTTTTCTTTTATATTTAATTTATTTTCAAAACAAAAAAAAATTACAAAATTTTCACACCGTAAAAAAATAACAACAGTTCTTTTAAATTTCACAACTTTTCTCCCAGTGCACCTGTGGTTTTGTCAGTGTATTGGTGAGAGAATTTAGTTTTGCGCATCACTGGCCTAAAGCACAATTAGACGGGCTTACCTTACATGGGCAAAAAAAAAAGTTAAATAAGTACCCTCTGAAAATTAATTTTGATATGTTTTATGAAGATTCCCAAAATATGTTGGCTCTCGCGATGATCTCCCGTGAGCTTAACCACGTCAAAAAAGAGTCCAGAAATGGTATGTTTCATGAATAAAAAATTCGTTAAATTTTGTTTTGTCTTATGAATGTCCAAATGTAATAGATATTTAGAAATTGTTTGATATCCAAATTGTTGAGCTGTATTACGAAAATCAGCGTTCTGTGAGAAATGTGTTTCGTGCGCACTATCGACCTACTGAAACCACGGCTGACAACACCATTAGCAAATTTGAGTCCCAGTTTACATAAGTGGAAGACACTGGACCCATTATAACATATGCAGAACGTTGTGAAGTCAAAATAGCAGCTCTAACTGAGAGTGTACGATAGACAGAGACGAATGGATTCGTCATCGTTCTCAGCAGTTTGCTTGTCGTTTTCGACAACTTGGCATATTTTACGTAAGGATCTTGGCCTCGGTGTGCTACGAGCCCATACAGCTCGTGAAACAATGACATTGTTGCGAAATCGTTTTCGTGAGCACTTAGTTTCACGTTTTGCTTCTTTTAATTGGCCACCTAGATCGTGCTATATCACACCTTCCAACTATTTTCTCTTGGGACATGTTAAGTCTGATGTCTGCAGTAATAAGCGAGCTACGATTGAAGCCAACATTTCTCGTGTTCTTCGACAGATACTAGTAGTTATGCTTGAACGAGTCGCCTAAAATTGGACCCTCCGAATAGAACCCTTCAGAGGTAGTCATGGCTAAACTTTACATGATATCATTTCCAAAGAGTAAATGCAATAAATTGTTCTTTTAACCGATAGTAAAAATTTCAAGTTCAGTTTCAAATTAATGTGGTTTGTTTTACATTATATTTAACATTATTAGGTGTGCAAAAAAATATTAATAATGGATGCAGCAACATAATTAAGAAAGTATAGCTGGGACTGTATACAGAAAGAAAAAACTCGTACTAAATTAAAGTGTTTTTCCGCTGACCTTTTTACTTAAATCAACATGAAAATATTGTATGTTTTTCTTCTTGCTCTGTTGTTTTTGTTGTTTCTACATGAAACAAGCAAATCGCGTTTGCTCACTTGCGTGTGGTTGATGTAGTTTCTACCAGTGTTGTTAACTTTTATTTTTTCATTGCCGTACGGACCTCAAAATTGCCCTTCTTAAGAAGAAATTACCGTACGCAAAATTTTTTTTATTCAAATATTAACAGCAGTGTTCATTAACCATTTATTTAAATTTGTTTTAATGACAATAATTTTTCATCGAAATATTTTGAGACATTCGACAAGACAAGTTTTATTTTGAATATTTTCAATATTTATTCTCAAAATTACAAAAAATAAATAACTAGTCAAAGATGTTTTTGGGAATACTATTATTTATTAAACAAGGGAATTAAGCACAACAAACAAAATCTCTTAAAAAATAAATAACTTTAAGTCACCAATTTTTAGAAAATATACATTTAAATTTAAAATAATTTCCCATTTTATATATCGCACTCGATCAACAAGATGGTATTAACTAAAAATGTCAAAATTTTCAGTTAAATAAAAAAAATTTTTAATTTAACATTAAGGACATGTGAAAAAAATGTTTAAGCCAACAGTTTCATTACCAAAATATAGAAAAAATAACATGATATTTTACAGCGGATAGATATGAATATCAAGTTTAAATTTGTTCCAAAAAGTGAACGAATTACAATTTTTAGGTGATCCATGATCGGCGATAAAAAAATGTAATAGCCATTTATTTTTGTTCGTTCCTTATTCAAAAGTTAAACATAAAAAAGAGATGTATTTTTTTATCCTGAATTAGGAAAATCAAACAAAGATAATCAATATTCAATATACGAAGAGCAATTGCGTGTACGATATTTTCTGTCAGTCCGTTCTTAGCCAACACAAATAAGCTCGATGGCTTGCCGTCACGAGAACATGCAACGTTTAATTGTCCATGTGAAAAACATGGTGTGCCTAAATCTAAGCCCCAAACAGACATCGTTTGGCCTTGCGACTTATTGATTGTCATTGTAAATGCCAATCTAAAATGAAATTGAACGCGTTTGAATTCAATTGGGACGTCTATGGGAATCATCGGAGTTCGTGGCACAAAACATTTTCGTCGCGGAATTTGTCATATATTTTTTAATGATTAATCGTGTACCATTGCACAGCCGTTGTGGGCTCAAATTCCGAAGAAGAATAACTGGAGATCCAACTTTCAGTCGTAGAAGGTGTGGTGAAATGGCTTGTAAATCCAGAGAGTTCAAAAACTCTGTTGGATAATTTACAGCTTCGTTAATATCTCTTACTGTACCGATCGATTTGTATGATACTAAGTCGCCTGGCAACGACTGCTGTGTCTTAAAGTTTAAATCGTCAACGTCCACATTTTTCGCTGCCAAAATAGTTCTTTAAGAAGGGGGTGATCTTACCCTTTTTGCTTTATTAAATGTTAACATTTATAGCCTTAAGATCCTTTAAGACTTGAAACTATCATCGGACAATTAATAAAACGAGGAGGGGGAACTTTTACCCGTTTTCGACTATTTTACGCCCTTTTAGGTGTTACATGTCTGCATGTCAAGTGTTAATAAAACCGGTTGATTAGTTATAAAGATAAAGGGAGGGGGAGATATTACCCTCTTACCCTATTTAACGCCCTATATATGAAAAATTATGGGATATAGTTCCTTCCAGATGTTACACTATTTTCCTGCCAAATTTCAAGAAAGTCAGTTGATAAGTTAAGAAGATATAGGGCGGGGGAGCTTTTACACTTTTTGTCCTAAAGTACGCTCTCTAGCGATATTTAATATACTTTACGACCTATTCTCATATTCAACAAATAAACATACAAAATTTCATACAAATCTGTTAAGCCTTTTCGGAGGAGTTCAATTACAAACACCGTGACACGAGAATTTTATATATCGCACTTATTCCTCGAAACAGAGTCAACTCAAAATTTATAAATTTTCAGTAGAGAAAAAAAACTTTTTTTTTATATGAATTATTATATTACAAATCGGGATAAAACGGCATTTTTTTAGGCAAAATACTAGAGAAATAGATCTAAGATTTTTACAGTGGGGTAGATGTGGCCACTGCTTCGTTTTCTTGCAAAAAGTGAAAATTGAAAAATGTTGAGTTGACGCTGTTAAGAGGAACAATATGTATGTATATAAAAATTTAAACAAAACATTAACAATTAAGTCTTGAAAATGTTAAAAAGGTAAATTTACTCTTTGTTAAAAGTTTGAAATTGTATTGAGTCAAAACGTTGCACACTGGATATAAACATTATGGAATTGCTACAGCGCATGCTTTAATTTCAATGAAAGCAATTATTTGTATTTGTTTTTTTTTATCATATTAAGTATAACAGTTTTAACAAACAAAGCAAAAAACTCGCGAAACACTTCGTAAGTGAATGGCTGTGTAAGTGTGTGCATGTAAGTGCATTTTATTTATGTTTCTAATGCATTTCTTTAATGACCTTCAACACTAAACAATCACTGATTACCTTCATACACAGACGCACACCCCCAGTAACCCAAGCACAGTGTACTTTTATTTTCACTATTATTTCGCTATGAACCTCTTCATGTTTTTACTGAGAATCATTTAAAAATTACACTTTATTAAAAAAAGTAGGATTATATTTTTCTCATTCTTGTTTTCGGTTTGTGGTTGAGGCTTATTATATAAATTGTATAAAGAGATGGCTCCTAAAGTTAGAATTAATAAATGATTTAATTGGAAGGTGCATTCAGTTAATGCCTGTAATTAAAGACAATTAAGTTGAGGTCATAAATAAGCTAAACAAGTTTTTGAATTATTTAAAGAGCAGTACATTATGTGGAGAAGTAAATTCACAAAACCCACTTAAAAAGGTTAATTAACTAGTTAGTTTATTAGCTTAAAAGATAAATTCAGTTCTGCTACTTGAGGATAATGGATGCTGTACAAATACTAACTACATTTTGTAAGTGTTTGTTTGCCACGCAAAATAATATAAATTTTTATCATAACAAGATTAAAAGATATTTTCTTGAACTTGTACTAATAAATAAACTTAATAAATTTTATAGTATGTTTAAAGGTTTTTTATACCTTACACCAATATGCATAGGCCTTTAAGGGTTTGTTTTTTAAATGCAAATTAAACACATACATATACATACATACATATATTTTAAAAGAAAATTATGATTTCTGCGCGGGGAAAAATTTTCCCGAAATACCCAAGAAGAAACATTTGTTATATCCGTTTTTTACAATTTATATTTTGATAATGAAGCAAGTCATATAAAAAAAAAAAAAATTTTTAATAAATTTGTTAAAGCATTAATTCAAAATGTTGCTCATAACTTCCCCTAAAATTTTAAACGATCAATTAAAATCTTCTTGCTCCTTGCTGTAAACTAATTAGGATAGCAGATACTAAAGAATACAAACAGTAAAGTTAAAATACTATAATTTTCTGACTAGCTCCTGCCCGCGGCTACGTGTGCGCGGAAACCCCTCCTAAGGAAATACCTAACAGTTCAAACTATTTTGATATTTCATAAGTTTTAAAGTTAATTTTTTTTCCTTGTTTCTAAAAAGTATTAAGACTCATTCGATTTCATTTGAATTTTTATTTGTAGTACTTTAGAAGTCAAATTTTGAATTAATTTTTTTTAGTAAAATATGTAATAACCCAGACAGAAATTACGATTTTCTAAATATTATGTACCGCCACGGCCCTGTAAATACAAAATTTTGACTTTTTCAAAAATATTGTACCATCGCAACACTGTAGAAACAAAATTACAACCTTAGTTGTTTAGTTTTTACAAAAATTCTACACCAGTACAACACCCTAAATACAAATATACGACTTTAGTTTCGTAAAGTCGTATTAACAATAAAACTGTACCGATACAATACTATATATACAAGAAATAAACCTTAACTTCCTAATACCGTGTTTACAATAATTCTATACCGCTACAACACTGTTTATACAAAAAATATAGTCTTAATTTACTAGTGCCGTATTAAAATTGAAACAAAAAAAATATTTTAGTTAAGAAATAATATTCAAATTTACTGCAAAATTTTGTTTGTTTATTTAACGAATTTATGAAGTTTCATATGCATATTACATTTAGTTATTTATGTATGTAAAAGAGTAATAACTATTATTTCATCATTTAATTTAGTAAGAATACATTTTTGCTCAACAGTATGTATGTTAAACTCTACGATATTATTGTCTAGTCTTTTGACGTTATACAATCCAATTTCTTTTGATGAAAGTGGATATTCGAAAAACACAATAATTTCAAGAAAAATTTTACCTCTTAAAAAAACGTTTTCTTATTTAAGAGGTATTGCTAGGGTGCAAAAATTGCAAATACACAACTTTGTATGGGAACTATATTTTCAGATTTTCAACATCACATCAAGATTAATATTACACTTTTATGCTTATTACTTCAATGTTGTAAATTTAAATTTACGGTGTTGTGACAATATTGAAAACAAGAGTAGGAAGACGCACATTTGGCGTTATCATTTTAATATTGTGACTACATTGTAAATTTGGTAAACGGTACGTTGTATTGATGTTGATAGTACCCCCATCAACATCGGCACAGCGTCGTCCTGATTGTCTTTTTCTGCCTGGGAAGTTACATTTTATTCCTTTATTAGTACAAATTTCAAAAAAGTACGAAATCATTTTGAAGTTGTATTTAAGAAGAATCCAATTCGATTTTAAGAAAAATTTTATTGAAAGGATTACTTCGGTTTTGCAGCGCGACAACAATGGACAGATGTTTACGCGTATGTTAAACTAATGTCTATCCCACTTCAAAACGTTTACAGTATTGTGAGTATACTCTAGGCTAGTTTAGGATTAAAAAAAATAACTAAAGATTAGAGTTAAGTTAGAAAAATTTTAATTCAAAGTGATCTCTTCCGGTTTTGAAGTACGTTGGAGATCACATTGTCAAACTTTTACAGTATAATGAGGACATCCCAGACTAATTTTAGTAAAAAAAAAAAAAAAATAAAAACCAAATGAATCGAAGTTAGAAACATTTTAATTTAAATTGCAGATGAATTTTTTTCTATTTTTTTTTTTGAAAAGATCAAACGATTTCATATTAGAAATGAGTTATATTCATTTTTTTTTTAATTTGTTTTTGGTTCGAAAAAATAATTTAAAAAAAAAAAAATTCCAACAACGGCAACATTTTAGCACCCCATAACTCAACAGCAGAGTACAACTCCCAAGTTCAAAGTCTATTTTGAAGCTTCTCGACCGCGTGCAGGAGAGGGTAAAGGTTCTGATTGGTGACAGATGGATAACCAATTCCATTGACTTCCTGGACCACCGTTGCAACGTGGGTTGCATTTCCCTGTTTTATCGTTACAACAATGGGATGTTTTGTGATAATATTAGGGATCTTGTTCTCGAAACTCGTTCGTTTGTGCGTCATACGCCTTTTTCCTCAAGAGCCAATCATTTTGTGGTGGATTGGCCGGTTCATCGTACAACTTATTATACGGAAAATTCGTTTTTTGGGCAAACTGTTCGTATGTGAAGTAGCCTTCCTGCTGAAGCCTTCCCTCTCACTTTTAACATTAACAATTTCAAGTTGAATGCCCACAAGCTTTACTAACTCTATCCTCCTTCCAATCACCTATTTTTCTAATTCCAACACAATGCAATGCATAAATAAGGGTCATCCCCTGGGTGCTGATCCTTACAATAAAAAAATAAACATCATACAAAAAAATATTTGGTACACACATTTATATCTACTAGAGGTAGATTCATTTATTAATATTAATAAGAGGGCTTATCATGAGTATGACATAATTTGCAATGGCTTTCTCACGATTTCGAATCTAAGTAATCACTCTTCAGTGGTTTTAGAAATTGTGCAACATTCTTTATACGTGTAGTCACACGTTCAAGTTTTATACCCATACTGCTTGACAAAATTCACAGCAAATGACAAAAAGTTTGTTCTTCGTCATTATAATAAATTTTTAAGGCCTTTTCTTTAATTTTAAGACATATAATTTGTTTTATTCGATTATGCGATTTCAAATAAATTTTAGTGTTTGTGTCAGATATTGCAATTTTTCGCGAATTTTAGCCATGTTCGCGTTCGAAGCAATTTTTTTCTGCAAGTTTTCTCATTCTTTACAGCTTTAATGATTTGTAATAAATAAAACCCTTTGCTTTCATGCGGGTGTTAGCGAGTTTCCGGTAATTTAACAATTATTGCCGCATTTTTGCCATTCCTTTTTGTTTTACTGACTTTTGGTCAATTGTATTGCTTGTTAAAAATATTAAACATTTCGCGAATTTTCGGTATTTTTACAAACTTTTCCGAATATCTGCAATTTTCGCGTAGCTTTATTGCTTTTCGTCGCCGTTATGTATAAAAAAGCCCCATATGTAAGCCGAAGTCACCTAGTTTTAAAGGCACTATCAACACAGTCGATTTAGACGGGGTGACAGGTCTTATGCCATTAGAAAGCGGAATAAAATTTACTACCCTTCTAGAGTGTAAAAGATATTTAAGAAACGAACACCAAATTGCATAACATGTCACGTTTTTTTTTTGTGGAATAGAAAACACAAAAAAGAAAATTGTAAAATATATCTAAGAAAAGTTTTAGCTAATGTTGTTTAATATCAATAATTAGTATTGTGGTTATTTTATTGAACTGTTAATGGTTTTTAATCCAAATTTAGATATTTTTAATTAGGCTTAAGTTCATTGAATTTAATTTTTATTAAATTATTTTTATGAAGACAGGAATTTTACAACATGAAATTAATTAAAATTTTTTTTTTTTTTATTGATAATTTTTCATTCTTGACTGCGCTGAGATTTGAACCCAGGCGTTCACGGACAGGTTGCCCAGACTAGTTTCGATTGTAACCACACAATCTCGTCGGTGGGGTTTGCCGTTTTACTCACTCGGCTATTGAGGCCGGGCGACGTCAATAGTCAAACATCAATCCTTAAACCAAATGGTATTTCACTTTGGTAGATCGAAATTTGCTTTTTGAATGAATGATTATCTATTTTAATTGATTTACATGTTCTTCCTAACTTCTGTTTTTTCGTACTTTTTGTCAAGAATTCTTCTTGAAGTACATTTTTTTTTTTTTTTAATTTTGATGTTTTTGTCTTTCTTTTTTCTTGTTGACCTTTTTCAGCACAACTTGAAGGACAAATGTAAACATAGCTCGTGCCTTAGCTGTTAACAATAATTAGTATTGTGGTTATTTTATTGAACTGTTAATGGTTTTTAATCCAAATTTAGATATTTTTAATTAGGCTTAAGTTCATTGAATTTAATTTTTATTAAATTATTTTAATGAAGAGAGGAATTTTACAACATGAAATTAATTAAAATTTTTTTTATTGATAATTTTTCATTCTTGACTGCGCTGAGATTTGAACCCAGGCGTTCACGGACAGGTTGCCCATAAAAAAAAATTTAATTAATTTCATGTTGTAAAATTCCTGTCTTCATAAAAATAATTTAATAAAAAATAAATTCAATGAACTTAAGCCTAATTAAAAATATCTAAATTTGGATTAAAAACCATTAACAGTTCAATAAAATAACCACAATACTAATTATTGTTAACAGCTAAGGCACGAGCTATGTTTACATTTGTTCTTCAAGTTGTGCTGAAAAAGGTCAACAAGAAAAAAGAAAGACAAAAACATCAAAATTAAAAAAAAAAAAAAAAAAAAAATGTACTTTGGACTTCAAGAAGAATTCTTGACAAAAAGTACGGAAAAACAGAAGTTATGAAGAACATGTAAAACAATTAAAATAGATAATCATTCATTCAAAAAGCAAATTTCGATCTACCAAAGTGAAATACCATTTGGTTTAAGGATTGATGTTTGACTATTGACGTCGCCCGGCCTCAATAGCCGAGTGAGTAAAACGGCAAACCCCACCGACGAGATTGTATGGTTACAATCGAAACTAGTTTGGGCAACCTGTCCGTGAACGCCTGGGTTCAAATCTCAGCGCAGTCAAGAATGAAAAATTATCAATAAAAAAAATTTTAATTAATTTCATGTTGTAAAATTCCTGTCTTCATAAAAATAATTTAATGAAAATTAAATTCAATGAACTTAAGCCTAATTAAAAATATCTAAATTTGTTTAATATCTTTATATCTATGTTTTTATTTATGTGGTAGAATAGCTGCTCTTTAGGATGGGTATTTGCTATGAGTATCACAAGGGCGCTTCCAGATGTCTGCCCATGGAACCTTATCTAACATAGCTGATGGTTTTTTATTTTCTTTAAAAAATTAACATTTAATTTAACCAAAATAATAATCCACTTTGTGGTAAAGTATTGAAAAATCAAATGAAAATAAATTTCTAATAAAGAAATAATCATATTTTAATACAATGTCATACATTAAAAGTAGAGAAAAATTACATAATTTTACTAGACCTCCATTTTTTTCCATTGTACTCGATTTACTTTAATTCAATACTCCATTGTCTTTCTTTAATGAGTTTACTTAAAATTATTTATCTTAATCCTCTAATTTAGTATTTTAACAGAAATACCCTTGTTATTTTAACAAACGTTTTTCAAGTTAAATTTTCATACAAACTTTGTTCTGTAAACCTTTTTTAAATTTAAAATATTTTAATGATATTCTTTAAAATTTAACAAAAACAACCATAAATTCCATTTTTGTTATTTCTTATTTGTTAAGTTTTATAACACACATGCATACGTATAAGTCATTTTTAATTAAATATCGCTCATACGTTTATGTTACATAATTTATTCAAATTAATACAACTCATACGTCGTATGCACAAAAGAATTTAAAATTACCAAACAGACCATTATTTTAAGTAAAAATTAATATAAATATTAAAGAGTTTTTATTTTGTTTTCTCACTGTACTTTAAGTCAAAGCCATTATAACGACTAACACAGCATTTCTCTTGTTTATACCCACACCACAATAGTGGAGAGGGTATTATGTGTTTGTGCCGGTGTGTGTAACACATACAAGTAGTGCTCCTTGATTCACATTTAAGTATACCGATCATCTAAGATTAACTTTCTAAGTCGATTTAAGAATGTATGTCCGACCTTTAAGTTGGCTAACTAGCAGAAATAAGTCACTCATGCATTTTTAAATATAATTATCAAAAATCATCCAAATTTAGAAACTTTGGTCTAGTCGTACTCACAATAACGTTGATTTATACCTATAAGTTGCAATGAATATGAAGCCTACAACGATATTATATTTATACCATCTGAAATTTGATTAATTTATATATAACCTGCGCTTGATTCATAATTGAAGGAGAATACTCACTCACTCAGTTTTTTAAGTGCTTTTCATAAAATTTCACTATACAATCTATCGCTTGTCATGTGAAAACATCACATTACAATTGAATCCACTCAATCAGTTAATTCATCTACTGTTTAAAGAAGCGGAGCAAAGATACAACCTCTTTATCAGGGCTGCCAGATAAATTTGCAGAAAAATCTTTAACTTCATACATATAACATAATAAAAATGTAACCGTTAAAACGTCACTTTACTATTTCGGGGACAAATCTGGCTGTCGTGCCTATAAGGGGTTCATATGCAAGTCAAACTTAAAGGCCGCTTTAGCCGACCACATATGTAATGAAATTCAATGCTACGTACCGTAACGTACTGTTAGCTCGTTTGAGCACTTATAGAAAATGTGAGAACGTGTCATCTGTTTTTCAAAAACATAAATGAAAAAAGCATTAGTATACATAAAACAACACACACAGTGATGTGAATTAAAAATGTTCATATGGTGCCCGCTTTGCAGGAAAAGTACTAGTGATTTGAATGGTACAACTGTATTTCTTGTATTTATAAATACATAAATAACTTAATATTTGATATTTATCTTATAGATTTACAATAAACAAATATAATAGCATATACATACACATAATATTTAAAATGGTCATACACAAAACAAGGTTTTGATACCATTAAAACCCAGACTTTTTATTGTTTGTGTAATGTATGCATATTTTTATTGTATACATCTAAACATATATTTGTATAAATGAGAATATGTATGTATTGTAAGTTATTTTCTCAAAATTCCACAGATATAATTACTAAAAAAAAGTACCAAACAAAAATTGGAACTTCCATTTAAAAAAAAAGCGGCCCATCGTTATCTAAGACTTTCACGTAAGCTCATAACGAAATTCTATTTTCTACATGTTGGCACGTAACAGGTAAGCGACATTATATTCAGTTTAACATTTGTATTGCTTTCCATATAACAGAATCAATCAGCTTTTTACATTACATTAACCTTTCTACATTTACGGTCGGCTAACGCGGCCCTAAGAATAATTTAGAAACTTAAGAGTGAATATGAGGTTCGATATTATTGCAACACTTATGAATGCGTCAAAGAAGATATGAATCTTCATTTAACTCTAATCACTTTTTCTCTACTCATTGCTGATCTGTACAAACTACTGGGCTGGCTGGTTGTTGGACTATGTAAACCTTATGCGTAAATAAAATGCCACAATTTTGCAGATAAATGGATGAAATTTGGAATGTATGTCCTGATTGTCACAATGACGAATCTGAAAACTACCGTTTTCAGCCTATAATATAACCCAGCACTAACCCAAATTTCATCACTTGAAGATAAAAAAAATTCTTATACAACTGACATAAACAAATAACGTAAACCCGAAACTTAACTTTTAAACATAATTTTGTTTTGTCGGGCCCAGAATCTCCTCTGGATTCCAAATGGGGTAACATTTTGATAATTTTTCTGTTAATACTGTGGTGAAGAGTATCAAATGGTCGGTGTTGACCGCCAGTTACTTACTTTCTTGTGTTAATTTTTACTTTATGCTTTCCAAACTTTATTTTCTGTAAAATCTTGTTGTTGCAATAAAGTGGATGTGATTGTTTGAGTTGTGCTTTCATCATGCTGGTGTTTTCCTAGCCAAATGTTTTCTATAACGCATTATTTTTTTTATGATATTCTTTCAAATTTAACAAAACAACAACAAAACTTTATTAACTTTGTCGTTTAGAATTTAAAGAAAAACGAACACAAATAAAATAAACGTACCACAACAAAAACAACCAGAATCATATCGTATAAATATAAAAAAAACTTTATTTTCATGAGGACTCGTACAATGACTATTGTTTGATTTTCGTCTTCCTGTTGGAAATAAAATCCCAGGATTTTTAAAAATGAAAAATATAATCATGTTTTTTACCACTGTAGACATTCATGAAAAGTGCAGTGCTAAAACGGCTATTTGCTTTAAGGTGTATTTGCACAATGTGTGTTACAGTTTCAGGATTTTTTATAGTTTTGCTTGTTTTAAATATTTAAAGTTGATTAAACGGAATTAAAAAAAAGAAATTATAACAAAGAGTTAAATCACAAAAGCAAATAACACAGGGTGGACCAAACCAGACCATTTTTATTTTAAAACACAGCTGTTTTCTTTTTGCAAGTTATAGCTGAATTCTTGGAAATTTATTCGGAAAACAACATTATTGTTTACTCTGCAGTACAAGTTTTTAGTGCGTGGGTCAAAACATCTAATTTCTTGAAATATTATTTGTAGAAATACTATTATTTGTACTAATATTGCTCCTAAAATTTCAAAAAATGTTAACGCAAAATGTTTAATTGCATTGTTTGGCATGATATTAAATTATTAATGATATTAAATAAAAACAGTTTTTGGCCAGTGGTCGAAATTCGGCCATAAGTATTAATGCAAATATTAAGTAAACATACACATAAGTATAAATATATCGTTTCGAGCATTTGTTTTTTTTCTAAGGGGATCGATTTGGTCCATATGTTCTATATCACTCGCAGTCCTCGAATATTTAGTTTAGTTTTTAAGCTCAATAGTATAAAAAAAAATCAGAAAGTCTTCTATTAGATATAGCTACTTAATCTTTCTAGACTGTGCGTGTTTAATTGTCAGTATTAACAAAATTTTAAAAAGTACCAGTTGAAGAACAAGAAAGTGCTAAAATATTTCATCGTATGGGCTTACATTCACTCAGGACCCTGCACCTATCATTTTATGTTTTTCAGTTCAATATTATAGAAAGTTCAAGAATTACCACATGCAGCTCGAAAAAGTAAAAGAGATAATGATTTTGTTTTTTGTGCTTAATTCCCTTTTTAAATAATTGATAAAAAAATACTGAAATTTATTGTTGGAGGATAAGCTGTTCCTATGCGCATTTCACTGGTTGCTTAGGCCAGATCATCAGGAAACGTTCTCCTAAATAATTTTAGAGAAGCCAAAGCTATCAGCAAACAAAACTACAGAGGGAATGAGAATTACCTACAAACACTCAAAAAGTCTTGTTTGCAACGATATCAAAGCTTAAAAAAAATACAAAACAATAAATCAGTGATGAGCTTTTATCTTTTCTTACATTTCCCGCTACAATTAGTTGGAATTCTCCCAACATTAATTGTAGTTGTAAGTGGGTAAAGAAAAAACATATTTAAAACAAAAACAAAGTGCTTTTATTGTTTTCGCAAGAAATAAAAATAAAAACAATTTGCCGGTTCAGTTTTTTATGAACGTGCACTAGAAAAGCCAAAGCTATCAGCAAATAAATTTGATAATAAAAGAGATAATTTTAATTTCCCCTATTTCCCCTTTTTGACAGCTTGTTCTCTTCATCGAAGTACCAAATATTACAATATTGTAGTGGGAGCCCATAATTGAATAAGTATAGTATATGTCAATATATAGAGTAAAAAAAAACACCAACAATAGGTACTATTTTCACCCCTTCAACGTTCGAATTCCCAAAAAGTACCAAATTTATTTAAACTAAATTTTTTTAGATAAGTAACGTATTTGGTATAATCTTAATTTATATGTTTAGTGGTTTAAAAGATAAATGGGATGAGAAATTAGTTTCGAAATTCGGGTTATACAAAAGGGCCAATTTTCACATAAGTACCAAACAACTGTTCGCTTTCAAATAAAGTATTTTTTGTTCTAATCGGTTGGCAAACAGAGGAGGCAATTGTTCTTAACTATTTTTTCTTTGCCAATTTATATATACATAAATAAATTTAGGCTTGCATAAACATTAAAATATAAAACCCCTATTTTCGATGATAAAAATTATATCAAAAGTTTGTTTTTTAAATTTTTGGTTGTTTTTTTAAAAACTAATTAAGTAAAAATTAAATAAAATAGTTGTCATCTCTTTTAAAATGTATGCTATAAAATCTGTGTATAATGCGATGTTGCATTACTACTTGTAGATTTTACGTACCTTCTTGCTATAAAGTATTGAAAACTCTTTTATAAGTGATGATAAAAAGGGCAAGTTATTTTAAAACCATTTTGCTAAGAAATTTTGTTTTAAATAATTTAAATGCTAATTAGTAAAATTTTGCAATTTAATTTCTTATCTTCTTGTTTTCAACAATAATATTGTCAAAAATGGCAAACATTTTGGCTACGTTATCTTTTAGTAGAAATTATATTGTTAGAAGTTTTTTATACACTTAAGTTATTTAAGACAAAAAAGTTTAAGCTGATTATTTCGTGCAACCCGATCAGCTGTAGTTAAATATACCAAAAAATAATTTTGCTTCCCCTGAAATGAAAAAGTCCAGAAAAACTCTCATCATCAGGGTTCAACACATTTATTTCAAGGGCAAAAGTATTAATATAATTTTACTAATAATTAGTATTGTGGTTATTTTGTTGAACTGTTTTATGGTTTTAATCCAAATTTTCATATTTTTAATTAGAAATTATCAATCAATTTTAATTAATTTCATGTTGTGAAATTCCTTCCTTTATAAAGATAATTTAATGAAAATTAAATTGAATGAACTTTATCCTAATTAAAAATATGAAAATTTGGATTAAAAATATTCCCAGAAAAAATTATCAGTAGTGTTTTATCAATTAAAAAAAAAAAAAATTTAAAAGTCCTTCAATTTAATTAACATTTTATTTGTTTTCAAATAAATGTTAAATTAAAATATTAATTAAATAACAAAACATCTTAATTGACTTTTTTTGTTTAAAATAAAATAACTTGAACTTATTCATGTTGAAAGTGTGAGGTAAGACTTCAGTAGGAAGGTTGTTCCACATACAAACAGTCCTGCCAAAAACCGAATTTTCTTTTTAATGCGTTGTGCGATTTACCGTCCAATAGACCACAAAAGGATGGGCTCTTGAGGAAAAACGTGTATTACGAACAAATATGCGGGTTTCGGGAACCAGATCCCTAATTTCATCAGAACACATCCCATTGTAGTAACGATGAAACAGGTAAATACAACCCACAATGCGACTGTGCTCAAGCGAGTCAATAGAAGTGGATACCCTACTGTCACCAATGAGACCCTTCGCCCTCTCCTGCACACGGTTGAGAAGCTCCAAAATAGACTCTGAGATTTGTATTCCATTCGCGGTCGGATAAAGGTGGTATAAATAGTAAGGAGATCAGATGAAGTGAAGTATGTCTTACACCGTTTTAAAAAGCTGTGGCGAATGCTTCTTTCGACATCTTAAATATATGTTCTGTTCATCGGACATCACATTGTATCCTCATGTCCAGAACATCAAGAGATTCTGATTCCTCAATGATTATGCCACCCATACATACAGATAAGGCTCCTTGATCCGTCGCGCGTTTATGCGCCAGCATGCAACATTGGGTATTTCGGGCATTAAAATCGACCCTATTCGCGCGACTCCATTCCGAGACTATATCAAGGTCTCGGCAAAGTGTATCATTCATGTTCTGTCTCATAGCACCAACATCGCACAGTGTGAGATTTAGTCAATCTAGCATCTCAAAATTAATTTTTATATGAAGGTTTAGAGATATCAACTTGAAATTTGGCACGATCGTTAAGGAGTTTATAAGCTTCAATATGGTGAAAGATAACTAGTTCCAACTAGTGTCAAAGGGGACTAGTTCCGAACTATCCTCAAAAACACTAGTTGGGGACAATTTTTTTTACACATTTATATTCAAAATTTCTTCTTTTTTTTCTCTTCTAACTAAAACTTGTCGATATATTGATATAAGTACCCTCATACAACCATTTCTATAAAATGCTTCAAGTTTCGAACTTTAGTTTTCGATGATTCTTTGCAAATGAGAAAAATAAAAAGTTAATGTTGTTTCAATGTTAAATTTATTGATATCTAAAACATAATAAAGAGGAAAAACTAAAAAATTCAACGAAAGTTCTTAAAAGAATGGAAAATATTCAAAATAAGATTTTTATAGCTGTACCTCTCGAAGGGGATGCAGCCGACAACTCTTTGACAATGTTTGCTGAGTTTCTTTTTCCACAGGATCTCAGATGCATTGCGGTAGCCATAGTTAATTGTTCCGAAACTACATTTGATATTAACTTTTTGCATTTCCGTTTTTGTGTACTCGAAGCACTTTCAGCAAACTCTTTTTCTCGCCTTCCGCGTTGCGGTATTTGTTTTGAAGTTGATGGTGCGTGATCAAGAGCAAAATCAACAGCAGAAATTTTTGAACTTAGCCAAAAAGCATTGTCATGCATAAATCTTGCTTTATCACGGTGAGATTTGCTCCATCGTGATCTTTATCGATCTTTAATTTTGGTATCGTCAACATCTTTTCCAAAAATTGATATAACGTGCTTTTCGACCGCTTCTGTTTTTTCGCTTTTCACCTTGCTCAACCAAATCCAAAATAGCTCCTCTCGCGATATTTCACTCATACTAAAAAAAAGGCGAAAAATGGGCAGGATTTTATTTTTGAAATTTGTTTTGGGCACATTAACAAAGATTCTGCTGGCATTCCCATCACGGAACTCCGTGGGACTTGGAAGTTCTAGTCTATCAAAGATTTGAAAGCTTTAAAATTTGTCTTACCTTTTAGCTGGTTATAAAACAATTTTTTCAAAATACTTGAGTGCAAAAATAAATATTGTATAAAGCAAAAATTTTAAGTTTAAGTAATAACCTTCAATACAAAAAATATTTTAGGCCAAAAAAAACCACTCACAACTTCGACCTGATCACTCAAACTTTTATGATCAATGCAAGCTTGCAAATCAATTTTTGCATGCTATGCAATTGCACGTGTTTGATAGCTGTTATCACGCCAATAACATTTTTTTATTCTCTTTTGTGTTTGTTTTCGTAACAATTGGGGTCTCTTCTCACGTAAAAAAAAAATATGAGCGAGTTACGAAAACATTTTTTTTTTGAATTTCGAGATGCCAGATTGATTAAATCTCACACTGTGCATCGGATACGCTTGTTCTATAATCAAATGAATACGAATGGCAAAGGTTGCTGTCATCTGCAAAAGAGTAGATAGGGTTGGCAGTTTGACTTAGAAGGTCATTTAGAAAAATAAGAAATAGAGAAATACAGAAAGAACGGCACCCCTGAATGAATCTTGAACTCGTTTGACGAAACCCCATCTATAACAACTCGTATAGTGCGATCTCTGATTCTATGAATATGGTATGAATTTGGGGATTAGAGATAATTTTAAGTTACTAAATTTTTTCTTCACATATAAATCCTTATTAACAGTAATCTGTATACTTGCATATTCAAATATTACTCAATAAGTTTATTAAAAATTTCCTTATGTTTCAAATCGAAACTTTGAGAAGATATCGTAATAGACTACTTATTTCAGGAAATAGCTTAAGAAGGAACTAAAAGGCCAATTTAAATAGGTTTCGATGTCAGACAGACCGTTTAAAGCTTAATCCCTTTATCCAAGAAGATAATTGAACACAGACTGTGGGAGAAATATATGCACTCATAAAATTTTTACAGTAACTGATTGTAGGTTATTAAATTCGTTTTCTCTTACTGTTAAAATTTAATGAAAATATAGTTTTTTTTTACAAATCAATTTATTTTTTGTCATATATGTTTGTTATTCAAAAAACAAACTACCAAAAAATACTGTTTTTCTGTACTAATATTGTTATGTAGTTTGGTTTTTTGTCTGTTTAATTATATTTTATTTAAGCAATAACTGTTAAATGTTACGGAATAAAATGTCAAGTAACAACAAATTCAAAAATTTATGTAAAATTCATTTATTTAAATGAAATGTAAATGATCCGTTTTTTAAATAAATTTTAAGTTGTTTAAAATAATTTTTCTGTAGGATTTGCTTACATAATATTTTGAGTGTGGAATTTGCTAATTTTTTTTAAATTATTTGTGGCTCCTACACGCAGAAAAAAACATAGTTGAAGTATGGGCTGAAAAAGAAGTATGCAGCGAAGAGCACAAATGGACCATTATTTGATAATGTGCTTCACATGCACGGAAAGAAGTTTATATCCTATGTGATCAATTTCCTTCTTTAAAACAAGAAAATCTAAAATCCAAATAAAATTTCTTGAGTTTGACTTATTTTGTACGTATTAAGCAAAGTTTTTTTTTAAATAAAGAAACATTTTCTCATGATCAAACAATTTACGTTTTTGGTATATCATCAGCAATTTCGTAAAACAAGAAATTCAAAAGTAGCTAGAAACAAAGAAAATTATTTCTAAATTCAAACTCAATTAAAGTCAATTAACATCAAAGAAGATAAAAATAACATCAATGCTAATTACACCATAGCTTTAACTTAGTTTTACTCCAACTGTGATCCTAGCTATAAGAATAATTCAACTGTGATATTTTAATTTTTCGTTATTTATTTTTGCATTTATTTTTTATTAATTAAATCTGTTTTTGTGTCGTTCATTAAATGTCGTATAAAACCTGTGATGTTAATTATTTAAAAGTGATGTAAATTTGACGAGAAGACTTATTGTAAGTGTAATTATTCTAATGCAGTGGTGTCAATTATGATTGTATTGGTGCGAATACTCTTGTCTCTTTCATTCTCAGCGGGAGGAATCTGCGGTGGCGAGGCCTATTACGAGGCCTAATTAACATACATATTTTGCTATGAAGACTTTAGAGCAATTAATAATAATACAATTATCGAAAAATGTTGAGTTATGGACAGACACACTCAGTTATTATTTAAATAAATTTAATTTGGAACCTGCATTTCGCAGAAACTTTGCTTATTTTTTTAAAAAATTGAGCACTTGACAATATATGAAGTCTTTTTACAACCTTTTTCAATTCTTTCCAATATTTTTAATTTTGTGCTCAACATACCTTTGCGAATGCCAACAATGAATATAATATTTGCACATACTAATGCAAATAATAACCCCATTAAGTTTAAAAATATTCTATAATTATTAACCGCCATTATAAAAAGAGAAGATTTTACTAGCCTATAAAAATATACTTTTATTTACCAATAATATCTTCTAATTTAAATTGCAGTTTCGAAACAACAAAACATTTTTTAGGTTTGTGGACGTTAAACAATAAAGTTTCATTAATACATTAATAATACACATCTTCTTACCCAAAAATTTTACCTGCTGTCACATTTGTTTTTATGTGTATAGGTTTGCACATAAATTGTAGGAAAACAAGACTTTTTTAAATATTTTTACTTACTTGAGAAAAGTGTTTTCAAAGGAAAAAAAACCCATTGACGCGATTGGTACAGAAAGAAAAATATTTTTACAAGCACAAAATACCAACAAATTCTTGTGGCTATTTTTTTCTTAATAATTTCTGCATTTAGGTACGTCTTTTTAACGAAAGAAAAAGGGACCCTTTAAAAGGCAACAAACAAAACACATATCGTTAGCTTAAATGCAAAACAATGTAGATATTATTTTTCAATCATTGTACAATGTTAAAAACAGAAATAAAACAAAACATAAACAAAGATAATAAATAATAAATATATTATTTCTGTTTAGAGGCCTCAAAACAGGCCGTGCGATATTTCGATATTTCCCGCTGAATGAGAGTGTTTTGCAGTAAAAAATTATATTTTACGCTCGCAAAATAAAAGAGCGTAAGCGTACATGTGAGTTTTGCTGACACAATTGTGCATGACGCTGACACCCCTGTTCTAATGCTAAGGTTATTGTTGTTGATATTTCTTAGTGGTTATTTTTTTTTCTTTATATTTACATGGTTGCCAGATTTAATAAAAACGAGTCCCTGATGAGGTCGGAAAATACCGACGAAACGTAGGAATACGAAAAAATTAAATAAAAAGTCTTTTATTTACGTTTAGAAAATTAATGACCTTGAAAGCCTGATTAGAACAATTCTAAAAATAACACAAACTGCTTTTGTTTAATATTTAGCTGGTTTGCTTGATTATTAATAGGAATCGAATTTATTGTATCAAGAAACAAATGCTAGGGATTTTTTTAAATTTTTTCAGAGAATACTCAAGAAAACTTGGTTCGATTCAAAAAATTGTTATTTGAATCGGCATATCAAGAAAATCAATCAAAAGTTTCTTAATTCATATTAAGTTTTCTATAAGTGACTAATGCTATACGTTTTTTTGTTTTCATGTTTAAAAAGCAAAAGAAAAAGCAAAAGTTCCCATTTTGTTTCTATTTAGTTAAATGTAAACGTAAGTTAAGTATTTCGCACTTGAATAATCCGTACTTGAATCAATCTTTCTGTACTTGTTTCAAGAACGGATAGATTGAATTTTCTTTTCAATGCAGTTACTACATTTCAATGATCAACTTGTATTTGCATTGAGTAAGTATTTCTTACTTTTTAGAAAACTTAAAATTTATTAACTTGCATCTAGTTATTATTTCTTAAGTTTTTCAAGAAATATTTTCCTTAAGAAATTTATTTTGGCATACTATTAGAAACTTTTGATTGAAAATTTAAAGCATTAACATTAAAACTTTAATCAATTCAAGTAAAGATTTCTGCATGTACATATAAAATTTTTTCGAGATGCGGACGGTTTGAATTAAGCAGGCATTTTTTTTTTGCTATTTTTTAAAGTATAGCAACAAAAACTTGATTTAAGTAGCCATAGAATTAAATAAAAAATTTTTTTTGCTGTCTTCGACTAAATTTTTGTTCGGTATTAGTAATAACTTTTTGCTTTGCCCAAGCCACTCATATATTTAGAATAAGAAATTGTTTTCTTGGACTTGAAATCATGCAAAATTTTCTTGGTTCGAGCCATATTTTCTGGTGATTTAGTAAAATATTCTTTCCGTGTGCCAAAAAACAAAAGAATCAGTTGGAATGGTTAAGAAAACTTAAAAAAAAAATTTTAATTTCTACCTGTGTTAGAAGTGGTAAGCAAATTATTGTTATTTTCAGCCATGACATTTTCAGAGCCAACAATTATTTGGCTATTACTTCTTGATGGTGGACACATTTAATAATAGTATGGCTGCCGTTGACAATAAAATGGTTAAAATAGCTTTAATACGTTTTAAAAGTTTTTGGTAAAAAGTGGTATAGAAAAATGTCTTTCCTCTACGTGCGCTTGTGAGACGATTTCATCGTTGGCGTCAAATGTCTTTCCGCCGAGCCATTGCTTTAGGTTTGAAAACAAGAAATAGTCATCTGAAGGGCGGATGATGCATCAGTTCGTAGTCATGGTTTTTTGCCATGAAAACTGCACATTTTGGCACCCATGGTTTGTCTTGGTGCAAAATAACTTTTTCCTTGGTAACTGTTGTTATTTTTTTTTAAAACCTCATTACATTTATCCAAAAACTACTTTTCGTACCTTTAAACTCCGATAAGCGACATCATATGGCGTCCAGAATGTTCGGCATATTCCATGATTGAACGGCCACAGTGAAATTCAGCATATCAGATGTGTATGTTTACCATTGAAAAATATTGAGCATAATTCCCATAGAATATGGCAAGCTCAGGCGCATTAAGCACTTTTTTGAATGAGAACCTTGATTTGAAGAATTTTGGCCCGGTATTGACAAAATTAGAATAAGATTTAATTATTATATTTTATAATATATTAATAACTGTTACATTTGTGTGCCCCGTTAGGCTAGTTGGTAGTCTATTAGCGCCAGGGTTGCGGGTTATATTCCCGCCAGAGACTGTAGACTCCTGAAGAGCTTCGCGGGATTAGCATAGGATAAGCATACATATATATGAAGATTCAAAAAAGAAAAATATTAAAAAAAGTCTTGGTTTAAGTGGCAGTGTCTTTTCGCAAAAGATAATGCTTAATGAGCACACGGAATTCGCTTTTTCCATCAGTGGCTGGAAAATACAAGTTAAATTGCGGAGGTTGTTAAGATTTCGACAAAAGTCAGCTGACAGATGCCTGTGGATATTAGTAGTGTTACACTTATAGTAAAGAGGGGGGAAACTAAAAAAATTTTTGACCCGCATTTGCATTTCTCAATATATTTTTACCAACAAATGAACCGTTTAAAAATTGGGCTAAAATCCTGTTGGAGCTCCATTCTAAACATATGAAAATAGTGCTTATCAACAGACTGCTTTCCTTTTTATAAACATATTGTTAATAAAACTTTTAGATTTATTCACTAAAGTCACATTATATGGAATTAGTCTCACTTTAAACGGCATAATACGAAACTTATAAAATAATAAAGGCAACTTTCTTTAATCTTCAAAATCGCTTAAATATATTATTTCATTATTTTATTTATAACAGTTAAATACAGATTTTTTAATAAAAACTGCATTATCAAAGTATAACATCCTCATCTTACAAAAATGACTCAAAATAAAATGGAAATGGATATTTTGTACTAACTAAATGCCTGAACAATCACTAGATATGTTTGTCATTTCAATTATGTCAACTATGATTAAGAAGTAAAGGAAATAAATGAATCCTAAACTGAAAAATTATACCAAACGCTTTTTCCTGTACAACACACACAAACACCTCTTTAAACAACCAACCATTTAAACGCGCACATTCACAAGCACACACACTTTTTCAGTTGATTGTTTCAAAGACAGTTTTAGACATTAAAATAAAACATCATGGCATCAAGACAAATATGGACGTATGAATAAGGGTAGGAAACTTTCAAGAAAACAACAAAAAAGTACTATTCGTATTGAACCATAGGCTTTCATAAAAAATAACGATTAGAGATCAGGAATGTTTAATTTAATGGTTGAACATGTGCTAGGAAAAGCAAACATTTACACATTCATCTGGTTGTAAGATAGAAAATAATGAGACAAAAGCGGATATATTAAGACATTAATATAATGCTATGCAACAAATTTATATAAGATTAATAAAAAAGAAATATTCTATTAACTTTTTATATTACAAACGTTTATTTTTATCATAAAACCATGATTGTATATGAGACAATAGAATTAGAAATTTGTACAGATGCTTGATATTAAAAATTGTGGTAACCTAAATCTTAGCTTATCTTAGAAAATGTAAAATGTTACATTTTCTATCACTTTCGTATTTAACTGAAAAATTCTCTTGAGCAATACAATCTGTAACACCATATTTATTCTTCCTCATATATCGATTACTCTCAATAACTTACATATTTTCCTTTAATACGCAACACCATTAAGGTAAGGATAGATTAAGAAGGGTTATGCGCCCTAGAGAACACCTCCACTCGGAGACCAATGCGGTCCTTTGTGAATCCCTTTAAGAAAGAAGAAAGAGAGAAGGAAAGAAGAAAGGAAATGATAGATAAATTTAAGATAGTGAGTAGATACCACATAGAACAAGACCTCGTTGTATAGCCCCCCCCCCCCCCCAACCCCTTCAAAAACAACTATCATATTTCCCTGCCAAGCCTCAGTAGATCGACTGAATTTCATCCAGTGATAGACCCCATATCATCGTGATATCTATATCTTAGCCATTTCTGCCTGAGACCCTGCATCCTAGGACAGTGGCACAGTTCATGTGTGGCGCAGAATCAATTCAATGGTTTAAATGGTTAATATAATTTTTATTTATTATTGGGGATATTTTTTTTTTATTATTGATTTTTATTATTGATGTTATTGAATTGAATTATTCTTAATATATACCTCAGACATGCCAACAAATAACCACACCCTAACTTCAATATTTGCTGATGATACAGCTTTTTTAAGCGTACACGAAAACTGTCCTGAAGCATCTCGTTACTTGCAGGATCATATTTTTTGAACTGGAAAAGTGGTTAAAACTTTGGAGGATAAAGGTCAATGAGCAAAAATGCGTACATATAACATTCACCTTGCGTCGGGAGTCATGTCCCCCTATTAAAATCAATAATCATTTAGTGCCCCAACAATCGCATGTAAAATACCTCGGTATTCATCTTGATCGGCGTTTAGCATGGAAATGCCATATAGAGGCCAAACTTACCCAAAGAGACTAAAAGCAATTCAAATATATTGGCTTATTGGAAGAAATTCTGTTCTTAGCCTCGATTTCAAACTTCTACTTTACAACTCTATCTTAAAACCAATCTGGTGCTACGGTATTAAATTATGGGGCACTGCCTTAGCGTCTAATATCGAAATAATTCGAATGCGCCAAAATAAACTTTTTCGCATGTTAATTCGTAATATCAAGCAAACAAGTTGTTGATTTGGCATCCATTACCAAAATGATTATATTGATTACTAAAAATTTTCAAATTTTGAAAAAATATTTTCAATAAATGATATTTTTAATTAAAACAGTGATCAAAAAACTTTGCCATTTCAAACAATGTATTAATTTATTTAAATAAATATTGACAATTCCCAACAACATGTTTAAATTATTTTATTTTAAACGAAAAAAGTTAATTAAGATTTTTTGTTATTTAATTAAAATTTTAATTGAAAATTAATTTCAAAACAACTAAAATGTTAATTAAATCAAAACTAAAAAAATAATTGATTCAATTATCACATTAATTAAAAGTTAATAATTTTTAAACCATTTTTTTTAATTGATAAAACAATATTTCTGTGTTAGTAAAAACTATTATTACGAAGTATGCAGTAACATATTTAAAAAGGCTTGAGTCGCACCCAAATCCACTATCTCGAAATATTTTAAATGACAGCGGCCACTCTAGATTAAGGAGAAGAGATACTGCAGGACTCATCCGACGAGAAGACCGCTAAACATCTACATATGTGAACAGATGCCATGAGGAGCAAAATTTTCGTCTGGCATTGGCAGGACAAAAATAAAGTATTAGTATAAGATTGAATAATTATTGTTAGTTCATATTAAATATATGAACATTCAATAAATAAATAATGAGCCAAAAAAAAAAAAAATTGTAATCCTGTAAGTGATGTCTACTCTCTGATTCGCACAAACGTGACCTGCTTAACATATTTTCCATAACTTTTCGTAAAATTCCGCGTATAATTATTATTGTTCAACTGCAAGTTATTAATAATTAATTCCCCAAGTCTTCTTCGCAAAATGCTCTAAACAAATAAAAAACAATTAGAAATAAAATAGTTATAAAGAATGCAAACCAAATTGCTCATTCTGCACCACCATATATTACTGATACAGGCATTAAATATAAGCGTGAAGATCGATAGAAGACTTAACATACAAAATCAACATCTTGAGAACGTAGAATCTTTTTGCTATTTGGGAAAGAATCTCGATATTAGTGGTGGATGTTAGGCAATAAACCATACAAATAAGATCGGCAATCATTCGGTCAGTATAACACCGTCTGGAAGTCGTCTTGCCTATTACGACTGACGAAGGGAAACCATTTTCATTTTAACGTAGGATCTACCTTGTTGTATGATTGTGAGATGTGGAATGCTGCAATAAAAGATATGCGTTCCATTCAAGTATTAATCAACAAATGCTTAAGAAAGACACTACGTAAGTATTGGCCCTCAATAATATCTAGCACTCGTTTATGGCCGGATACAAATCACCAACCTGTCGTACTTGAAATACGTCTACGTAAAGAGCTCTGCATCGGGCATACTCTATAAATATCATTAGACTATATTGCAAAACATTCCATAGACTGGAATCCTAAAGGCAGTCCATCGCACACCTAGAACCGCCATAACAATTGAAATGTTCAAAATAAACCTCAACTGGAATGAGATAAAACACCAAACAAATGATCGAGACTATTGGAAACAAGTTGTTAAGCCCTATGATCTTTGCATGCGTAAATGGAACCAGTATATAACTGAAAAATTAATTTAGTTGGTCGAAAATAATATAGAGATATAGATATGCCATTATTTCGAAAATGGAGGAAGTTGCACAACATATAGTATTCGCGTATCTTAAAAACGGTTAAGTTTATTGAATAAATAAAATTCCCTTTAGTAATGCCAAACTGTTTTCTTATCTGCGCAGTGGTTTAAAAATTTTTTTTGACAAAAAAAAAAGTATTTAATTAGCAATATTTCGAAATTTTTGGTTTTTAAACTGAAATTGGAAAATGCAGCTATAGTTCTAATTTTTCTTCACATTTAGAAATCAAGCCATAAATGACTAAAATCTGTCTACAACTTTTGATTTTATTCACATAAGACGAATAATTTTAATTAAATTTAAGAATTTTACAAAACAGCTATTAGTTTTTTGTCCTTAACATTTTCTCAAAACATACTTGCCCCTTATAGAAAGCTTTTGAAAAACTTCCTCACTAGCAAGTAACTTCGTTCTTAAATAATATAAACATTATCACAGACCGATAATCGGGGTTCTGGTTTTATCATAGTTGCCTAACAGTTTAAACTGATATCTCAGAGGACATAAGAACAGAACTCAATCAAAATAAAATCATATTTTTAGTACTTTTGGATTACTTCAAAGCTTTTGATAGAGTTGATCATGCAATACTTGGATATAAGTTACAACATTTCTTTAATTTTTCGTAGACATCCACAGGTTTATTGCATTCCGTTTTGCGAAACAGAATAAAATGTGTTCATACTTTTACATTCCCCGCCAGAAGAAAAGATTTCCATAAAGGTCAATAACTTCTCTTCACATTCTGTGCATATGAGATACCTGATAAGTAAAATTTTTCTAAAGTTACAATTTATGCACATTACGTCCAGATCTATGTCAGCTGTAATTCTATATAAGCAAATGAGTGTATCGTAAAACTTAATGACGGCTTACTATTATTTTTATATGAAAATCCGCTAATGGATTAAGTGTCCACACAAATAAATCTAAATATATTGCTATCAGGAAAAGATCAGTTTCACTTGGACATGTAATCCTATTACTTTAAATAACAACTAATCCAAGTTGTCGTTTTTACTTTAAATTTAGGTATTAACTTCAATAGCAATTTGAATTGGAAATTTTCTTTTTGCATACTCACTCTTTGAAAATCTAACGTTGCACTCCCTTAAAAATGAGAGTTCTTTTTGCCAAAGTTTATCTTATGCCTAAACAGAAAGAAAAACACTCGGGATAAGTTACTCAAAAATAACACTAAAACGTACTCACAACAATCCTATGTAAATGAGATAACTTTCGAAAATCATTCCCGGAATTTCTTTAAGTAGGTATAAAATTTTTAAACCAAGTACAAAAAAGATTGAACTTTTCGTTGGTACTTCCACTCTGAGAGTAAATTACAAATTGAGCGTTTTAATCTTATATAACTTTTTCAAATTTTTTGTAGCCACTACAACAACACCACACAAGTAGCTAAAAAACGATTGGCTTCTTTGTAAGGTGTGAAACAGGTAAGTTAAATAATTATAATAATAATCTTCTTCTAATTTCAGTTTTGATTTATTTAAAGTATGAATTCGGGATTAAATCAACTTTATAACACTCGACTTAAGTACATTTTGAGATTGATTAAATCTCAGTTTTACCTTAATCAATCTCATTTTCGGATTATTTTAAGTACGAATCCGGGATTGAATATGGATAACTTGAGTATTGCGCGATTGAATAATCCGTACTTGAATCAATCTTTCTGTACTTGATTCAAGAAAATCCGTACTCACCGTACTATTGATACTGCTTCGGATTGATTTGAGTACGCATGGATTGATTTTTCTCTTGAGTGTACATAATTATACCAATGTGAACTTTTTGCTTGTACTGACATATATAGCGGATCTAAACTTAAAGTTATATTCAATGCAATAACCGATATGTTTTTAATCTAATAGGAAGCCGCAATTTATTTTCATAACATTCTTGTAACATTTCATAAGATAACCTACGAGCAACCTGGTTATCTTTATAAAAGGCTACACTTTGCTTGAGCAACCAGATCAAGGAGAATTGTAGTACTTCAACATAGAACTCTGAAATTGCAATTCTTTATTTACGCTATCCATCTTAGGAACTCTTGGCATTTTTAAGGAACTAATTATAAATCACTTTAAGTGCCATTATTGAAACTAACAAGTAGTTCTTTTTAGTAAGCTATCGGACAGATAAATGGTTTTTGGCTATCACAGAAGAAAGTATTTTATCAATTAAAAAAATGGTTTAAAAAGTATTTTAATTTAATTAATGTGATAATTGAATCAATTATTTTTTTAGTTGAAAGAAAATTAAAAATTAAATATTGATTTAATTAACATTTTAGTTGTTTTGAAATAAATTTTCAATTAAAATTTTAATTAAATAACAAAAAATCTTAATTGACATTTTTCGTTTAAAATAAAATAATTTAAACATGTAGAATTGTTGTTGGGAATTGTCAATATTTATTTTAATAAATTAACAATAATAATGGTAAAGTTTTTAAAAATTTTAAAATTTTTAGTAATCAATATAATCATTTTGGTAATAGGTGCAAAATCAACAACTCGTTTGCTTGATATTATGAATTTGGAATAAATTTGGTGATTGGAGAAATTTAATAATTTTTTCTGTGATTACAAATTAAAATTAACCTAAATAAGAGACTGATAAGCTAACAGCAGGTTTATGTTAATGTTAGCTTCACAGGTAAGCTTTAAGAATTTAAAGCTGCCATATTTTCTGCTGATATATGGTAACTTCAACGACACTTTTATGTAAATAAAATTATTCAAACTTTTTCAAAAAGAACACAGTTTAACACAAAAAAGCAAACAATTTGCCGTTAAAAATAAAATTTAAGCACAAAAATTAGCTTCTGTTTTTAATTAAAAATTTAATAAAAGTAAGTCGTTGCCACTACGTATGGTAAACAACCAAAAGTAGTCGGCATCTATCGCAATGTTGTCAAAGAATATATATTAAATTTTTCATCTTATCGACAGTAGTTATAATGGAGAAAACTGTATCATTAGGTTGTAATAATGGCCCTAATGGTACTTACGGCCATATTTACCACGTTCACGCTCAGCTATTATTAACTATCAGTTATAACTGATAAACATATTATTAAATGGAAGTTAATAAAACAATTAGCTTAAATGGAACTTTTTTTTTGAGCACTAATTTCACTATGCTAGTTGAAAAAACAGACAAGCCGGGCACATAGCGTTTTTACATAATTCGGGTACGCTGAATACAGTGGTGCCCGCGGTTTTTTAAGATCGGCTCTGGTTTTCGAGATATACCGTTATTTCGGAAATGGAGGAGGTTGCACAACACATGTTCGCGTAACTCAAAAACGCTTTAGTTTATTGAAAAAACTTAAAAATCAAAAGTTGCAAACAGATTTTAATCATTTATGGCTTGTTTTATTTGCAGCTTCGTTTTTTATATGTCTGCATTAGAAGCATAGCTGCATTTTCCAATTTTTTATGAATTTTTAAAAAACAAAAATTCCAAAATTTTGTTAAAAAAATTATTTTTTTTTTACCAAAAAAAAAAATTATGTTTCTAAAACGACTGCGGATATTAGAATGGGGTTTTACTTTTCTTAAAGGAAATTTTATTGCGGAATTTTTTATGTTTTTTCAATAAGCTAAAGCGTTTTTGAGTTATGCGAACATATGTTGTGCAACCTCCTCCATTTTCGAAATAACGGTATATCTCGAAAACCAGATTCAATCTTAAAAAAGCGAGGGCACCACTGGATTCAGCGTACCCGAATTATGTTAAAAAGCCAGGCGCCCAGGTTGTCACGAAAAAAAAGTGTCAATTTCTTGCACAGTGTTTTTAATATTTGTAATTTTTATTATTTACTCATATTATATTATTCATTATCCCATTTTATTTGTATTTATATTTGCTGCAATATCGCCCCCTTAGAGTGTGAACCTGCTAACAAACTTCTGGCAAATTTTACAGGGCAGACAAAAAACTTGTAATATTTTCTATTTCTAGCTGAAGCAGCAAACCTGTATGTATATGATTTATTTTATAATATTCTATAGAGTCCCAAATTGAAGTAAATGTATTTCTTAGTTGAAGCGGCGTCACTTTCTCTTTCAAACGGCACCAAAATGTTATATATTCAAAAAAATTAATTTAGCAGGTTTACACTCTAAGCCGACTATATAAGACTTTAAGGCTTGTGCATAAAATTACCAAGAAATAAATTTATAAATAAGTAAATACACTCACTTTCTAAAACCTTCCGATCCCTAAATAAACAAGCATAATTGGACATTTTTATCATCATCTCAGAGGGGGAATGAAGAGTGAGTGACTATTGGGTATGAGTTTTCATCGTCATCGTCAGTTTCGGTTTGCTTTTAATATTTTAAAGATATTGAAGTGAAATAAAACATTTTCCTGTGATGAGAAAAAAAAATAAATATCTCTGCATGTTGAATAAAAATAACAAAGAAACATTTTAATAAATCCTACTGCAGAAATAACAATGAAGGTTTCTTACATTTTAACACATTCATATTTTTGTTTTATAAAAATAACAAACAAAAAAAAAAATACTCTGCAATCTTTTTACTAAATATTTTTTTGGCTACAAATTTTGTTATGTGTGTAAGAGAGTGAGTTTGTGTGTGACAGTACCCCCCAGATAAAGTAAAAGTGTTAAGCTACAAAAATACTGGTTGGTTTTTACATTAAGCCAGTTGCTCTTTTGATTTTTTTTCATATATCATACTATCGCATTTAACGTTGGGTTGTCAAAGGAGCCCAGCTAGTTACATTTTATGCATTTTTATAATAGTTTAAAACTAGTTGCTTTATTTACAGTATAAGTGCTAATAAATTTTAAATAACAATTCACCTCAATATTTTTTTCATACTTTAGTATCGCTTTATTTGTATATATGTAATACATATATACATATTATGTATGCATTTTATAATAATTCTAAGTAATTGCCACTGCGACCAGAGAAGAGAATATTATTATTTATTTTTCTGTTGTTTCACTTTTGTTGAGTTGACTTCCCCTTTGTTTACATAAACAAAGAAAACAGCAGAACGCCCCGATTTGCATCGTCCTATATTGAAAATGTCGTCATCATCTTATATTGTAAATTTAGCCAACTTATTTTAAAAAAAGAATTCGGGAATTTTCCTTTCTTAATTTTTTTTAAACATAAAGAGAATTTGTTAACTCTTAAACCAACCAAAAAACGAACGTTTTTCTTTTTCTAGCATTGTTGTTTTTTCTACAAAAAACAAATTAATTGGTTTTTATCTACAAATCGTGACCTTAAATGCAAATGGGCATAACAGCAAAAAAATTCTATAAAAAGATTTTCATTGGTTTGTTTTCGCTTTACTACATGTTCACAAAAAAATTTAAATCCCTGCGATCACAAATGACCAAGCGCTAAGTACACGTTTTTGTTATTGATTTTGTAATGTTTTTTGCTTCTGCTGTAAAAAAATAAAAAGTGTTGTTACGTCCTTTTGCATTTAAGGTGACGATATATAATTTGTAACATTTTTTCCCCACGATGAGTAAGTAGCAAATCGTTTTTCATAAAATTTTGTAGTGTTGTTGTTGTTTCAACAACAAAATGTGTCACGTATAAAGTTGTGCAGTCAAAATGTTATCATCTTTCTCATTCTTCTCACATGACAACTAGAAATAAACTAGTCCAATATCTTACTAGTTATGGTTTTAGCTGCAGGGCATCTGTATAAAGTTGTAAGTGTGTATGTGAATGTTCGCTTTCGTGTGGTGAAAAGAAGAAAACAATTCTAATAAAGAGGACTTTTGTAAATTATATGCGTATTTCCTTTCAATATTTTTCATTTATTCTTTCTATTTCTTTTGTCTTTTTTGTAGATAAACATATTTCGTTTTATTTTGCATTTTTTGGCATGACTGGTTAAATTATATGAAAGCAGCTTAGTCGTTGGTGCAGGAATGAAATGAGATGGAATTAATGTATTTTTAAGAGTATACGGGTTTTATTAAACAGCTTCAATATTAAAATGTTTTTTAATTTTTTGGGTGGGTTGCAGGATGTTAATATTTATAAGTGCCTCTTAAGATAAACAAAAGTTTAAAGAAAATAATTGCATAATTTTAAAACAACTGCACACATACATACATATGTATGTATGTATATAGTAAGAATTTTAAATAAAGTATTACCAAATATTAAATTTATGCTAGGAACACTATTGTATCAACGTCATAGGAACGTAGGACGTATCGCCATAATTTTCCAAAAAACACGCTTCAATTAGCAACAATTCCATCGTAAACGTTTTTTGTTTTCTATTGAAATTAATCTTAGAAAATTCAAAATGTATTCCAATTTTTGTTTTTTTTTTCCTTTTAATCGCTGTTCAAACATTCAATTTGAAAATACAAAAATATATTCAATTATAAGGCGATTTTATTACAGGTGGCCTTAAAAGCCTGCGGAAAACTTTTTTTGTTTGCTGTATAATTATTGGATGTCAAAATTTTGACTTATTATATTTGTTTATGTTTTGTATTGTTTCTGTTTTTGACATTGTGCAATGATTTTGTAAAAACAAATTGCTTGTGGTCTTTGTTCGAGGTTTACTTGTTGTAGTACCTAGATAACCTGTGATGAATTCGCCTTGTTCAATTATTTTTATTTTTTTTTTCTATGACAATACGGTTGCAACTGGCGTATGAAATAGCATTAGATTACATATATATAAAACTCGATTGTCACAAACTTAAGACTGTAGCTCCTAGTCTATCGGTCTGCACAAGGGCGGACATTAAGACCACGGAACTGAGCTTTAACAGAAGGTTTAGCACGATCCTCCCAAATGGGGGAGCTTGGGACAGTGGAAATCCCTGTGATGGTAACCAGGGACTACGCTGGTATACTGATGGATCCAAATCGGAGCACGGGGTGGGTGCTGGGGTATTTGGACCAAACACGCGAATCTCGATAGCCATGGGAAGAACACCAAGTGTATTCCAGGCCGAGATCCACGCCATCGATGTGTGCTGTAGCAACATTCTTAACAAGGGAATGATGGGAAACAGCATTGCGATATTCACTGATAGCCAAGCGGCCATTAAGGCACTCTCTTCCTGGAAATTGTCCTCGAAGTTGGTGGCGGAATGCCGGGGAAGGCTACAGGAGCTGGGCTCAAGAAACAGAGTGACACTCTGTTGGGTGCCGGGACACTCAGGGGTTCCGGGTAACGATAGGGCTGATGAACTGGCTAGGGCTGGAGCAAATGCCCAAATGGTGGGCCCCGAGCCCTTTTGTGGGTTAAGCTGGGCCACTACCCAATCCCTATTGGGGGAATGGGCTCTCAGCGAGCACAGAAATAACTGGGTATCGCTACCGGGAATGCGTCAGGCGAAGGAATTTATATTTCCCGGGAGTACACTGGAGACAAAGGGTCTCAACAGACGAGAATTACGGCTGTTGGTGGCTTATTTGACGGGCCACCATACGGTCAAGCACCACCTCTTTCGGATGGGTCTGGCAGAGGACCAGGAATGTAGACTATGCCGTGAAGAGGACGAAACTACAAAGCACCTACTGTGTGACTGCCCCGCGCTGGCATGGGCCAGAAGGAGACACTTGGGGCACGGTACGATGGGCGCGTCCCGAGTCGGTGTAATACCGGCAAAAGACCTTCTTGGGTTTCTCTGGGAAGCAGAGGGTCTTTTGGCCAACTAAAGGGGGGTGGGTACAATAGACCTGGTTTGGTCGCGGTACCGTCTCCGTTGGGAGAAATCTCCCCGCTCTCTAATAAAAAAAAAAAAATAAGACTGTTGTAAAAAAAACTTAAGTGAACTTAAGTGATGAGCATTTGTTATTAGAAATTTGTAATAATATTAGTATGAGATAAATATTCCCCACATTCCTAGCAAATATAAATAAAACGTCTGAAAAATAGGATCGATTTTATTTGAATTTTATTAAGAAACTCCGATAAAGTTCTTTTTTTTAAGGGTAGTTTACACGATTACACAAGTCGTACGTATTTTGACGAAAAGGCAAATTTAATTGTTGTTTGAAAATTTTCGAAAAACAATAACAAATTATCGTGTCAGGGTTGTATTTTCCTCAAAATACGTACGACTTGTGTGATCGTGTAAACTACCCCTTAATGATATTTAATCATTTTATAACAATAAAAATTGAAAAATGACCTTATTTTAATATCATTATGTAAATTTACATTGAGCTTTATTATTTATTTATTTTATTTATTTATTTATTTATTTATTTATTTATTTATTTATTTATTTATTTATTTATTTATTTATTTATTTATTTATTTATTTATTTATTTATTTATTTATTTATTTATTTATTTATTTATTTATTTATTTATTTATTTATTTATTTATTTATTTATTTATTTATTTATAAGTTGGTACCTTCTATAACAAAACAAAAGTTTTTTATAATAATAGAAGAACAAACATAGTTATTTGTTTAACAGTTAAGCATAATAAAAAAAAAAGAAAAAAATATTTTAAGATTTAACAAAAATTATTTTAATAAAGTTATAACTATTGAGCAGGTAAAAGGAGGAGATTAAATAATGACATACATAGTAAGTTATAAAGAGTTTAAAAAGATCAGGAAGTAAATATGTATGTATATAAAAAGGACATGCAGTTTTAGTTACAATAAAAATTTATAATTCTTTTTTTAAAAAGTGGTGCGTTGCTGGTTTCCCTAATATAGTATTCCAAAGACGTATTGCATTTACGAAGAACTGCCAATTTGATATAAGCATATGATGTCTCAGTTGTATTAAAGTTCTGTTTCTGCCAAATCGACTAAAACTAAGCCGGCTATAAAGGTAATCAGGTTCGTGAGTTGATATGATTTTGTGCAAGAATACCAATGTTCGTGTTTTCATATGATCATGTAACTGTACGCCGAGAATCTTCGCTGCGTAGAAGGTGATATGTTCACTTGTTCCGTAAAGCTTAAGTCCATATACGTATCTAGTGATGTTGTTGAACGTTACATTAAGTCTCGCTTTTCTTGTTGCATCACAACTTGAAAAAGCCTGATTTTGAGTGGTGTACAGTATTGTGTGGGCCATAGGGTACGTAGCATAGGGAATGTTTTTCAACAGGCATTTGTGAGATGATCTGCCCAGGTTAACGTGCTATTGAAGATAACTCCTAAGTTCCTAGCTCTGGTTACTGCTTCTATTCGGTGGTTATTGACATATACTTGGGGTATTTCAATGGCGTGCTGTATTATTTTATGTAATAGGATGCACTTTGATTTGTTTGGGTTAAGGCTTAAGCCATTGGTAGAGGCCCACAGTGAAATACTTTTTAAGTCCTCGTGTAACTTATCTACAAAGTTTCTTTTTTTATTGCTAATATACAGTTGAACATCATCCGCATACATTCTGATATTGCAGTGTTGCAACTGATCTGGCAAGTCGTTCGCATAAATTGAAAAATTAAAGGTCCAAGAATTGAGCCCTGCGGTACTCCTCTATTGACTGGGAGAAAGGAGGATGTTAACGACGGATTGGTTTCTACACACTGTTGTCGCCCAGTAAGGTATGATCGCAATAGTTTCGAAGACGTAGGATAAAAATGTATCATTTTTTCAAGTTTTTGTATTAAAACAACATGGTCAACATTATCAAAGGCCTTTGAGTGGTCTAGTAACACCAGCAATACTCTATGACCACCATCTAGCTCTTTTCTAAGATCTTCAGCTACGACAATAAGAGCGGTGGTACAACTGTGCTTGGCACGAAATATTATTTGCTGGGAAAGTTAACCACTTTCATGATATAAACATAATAACAAAAAAAAAAGTTAAAGACTACTGTGATGTTGGGTTTCATGTGCAAAATATACAATATTTGGGACTAATGAGCAATCACGGATGCGCCAAACAAAATTATGTTATGAGGTAAAGATTCGTATACATAATTATGAAAGTATAAGTTGTTTGAAAGGCGTTTGTGTGAAATCTTTGGTCAAATCTTGACCTACATGTCATGATATAGAAGCTATCGTTAGTAAATTTCATATTAATGCTATTCTTAATAGGGGTTTTATGGCATTTTCGGTGATGGTATTTTCATGGAAGCTACAGACCGATTCAAGTAAAATTTGGTTAGGTGATTAAAGATGGAATAACATATTTTTGGGTCATATTTAATCAAAATACCAGTATAATAAGATGGTTATTAGGCACAACCACTCTACTCCGGACACAGAAAAAAGTGTTTTATCAATTAATAAAATGGTTTAAAAAGTATTTAAATTTAATTAATGTGATAATTGAATTAATAATTTTATTTTGTTGAAAGAAAATTAAGAATTTAATTTGGATAAAAATTTAATTAACATTTTAGTTGTTTTGAAATAAATTTTCAATTAAAATTTTATTAAATAAGAAAAAATCTTAATTGACTTTTTTCGTTTAAAATTAAATAATTTAAACATGTAGAATTGTTGTTGGGAACTGTCAATATTTATTTAAACCCAGGATAACCATCTTGGTCTGGCCAGACCAAATTTGTGTTTTACTTGTGGTATTTTTCGCATATAGCAAAAAATATCTTCTGATTCAAATGAAACTAATTTGGATTCGATTGGAGCAAATAAGTGGGGTAAAATTCCCTTTTTATGTAAAAGTCTATGAAATGACCCTCTTGGTTTAGCCAGGCCAAATTTTTTTTCCTAGAAAGATATTTCATATAGGATAAAAAAAAACGGATACGTGAATTCTAGAAATGATATGTTCTAAATCGAATAAATCAAGCTTGAATCAAATCAGAACGCTACGGCCCATTATGCACTTAGTTCAATCTAACTACAAAAACCAAACGCAAAACTCGTTTCAGCTGTGGTAGATGCGAAATAGCAATGTGCGAAATAAAAGACTACATTTTCGATGACTTGCATAGTGAATAAAATAATAAAATTATACCAGACAAAGCCCAAACTCAGTTGTAGTATTAGTAGAAGTAGTAATTTTTGCCTGTAGTTGTAGTAAAACTTTGCTGCGACTTTGGGGAATATTATTTGGCTTCTGTTGTACTTTCTATTTTAAAAAGCTGTTGAAGAAATGTTGATGTTCAACTTACAACATGTTTTGCCTAGAACTTTTTGATGATCTGAATTATATTGCCTTCTTATTTCTAGGGAAAACTAAAGAAATAAGAGCAAACGTGTTTGGTATACAAATTTAATTTAGTTCTCAGTAGCTTTAAATAGCAAACATTTTTAGTTTTATTCTCTGCTTAAGGTTTCTTGTTAGGATTCCTTTTAAGCTTTAAAAAGTGGTTTGTTTCAAAATTTTTATTTTATTTTTTCTTTCATTTCGTAACTTTCGAGCCTTTAAGTATATTCTTTTGACTTTGTGGGTTTTGCTGGGCTCGTGTGCAAGTCAAAACTACTAAATGAAAATTAAGCAGATTTATAGTTGATTTTCTTTTTTTTATTTTTCTGGTTTTGCTCTTTATATGTGTTTTTTTTTTTTTTTTTTGTTATGCCTTCTTAGCATCTTTTTATGGTCGTTTTGCTTTCGTTTTTGTTGGTTTGGAACTTTTTGTGTCCATCAGAAAGTTTGTAGCTGTAAAGGGAGTAATAAGGAAAATTTATGTTAAATTATTTTCGTAATAATTTTTAGGAGTATACAGAGACTAAACAAAAAAAAAGATTATTCACAAAGGAAGTAAAATGAAAATCGTAACTTTTTTTTAACAAATTCAGCACAAGATTATGTTTTTGGTATTATATGACTTTGATTAGGTTCAATCTATTTTAATGATATAAGAAGGTTATATTATACCGTTTTTGTGACAGCCATCATTATTAACTTTAAAACAAATAAGGGTGTTATATTCGGCTATACCGAATCTTATAAACATTTTACCATGGTGCGTTAAGAACAGAAAGTTATATAAATAAATATATAAATCTATTTATTATATGTCTATTGTGGTTATGTTATTGAAATGTTCATGGCTTTTAATCCAAATTTTTAATAGCCTATCAACGCTAAAGTTCACTAAATTCAATCCTCATTAAATTATTTCTAAGAAAGGAATTTTACAATATAAAATAGCATTCGAGCAATGAAGTCCAAAATTTTAGTTTTATTTCTTTTAAAATGGATATAAATGATAAATTAAAAGATAATTTTCAGTCCGGCGTAGTCAACTTTAACCTGGGTAGCAATAGCATGTTTCAAAAATATAATGATACAAAGCATTTGGCGCACAATACCACTCAAAACTCCACCCCAGTCTCAGACTTAAATCCCATAGAAGATTTATGGGATTTCTTCGATCCATGTTTTCGACAGCACAAAATTTCTTCCAAACAAACAAAAAAAAAAAATTTTTAACAAAAGAATGGAGCAAATATTTCATGCCAAAACGGTTAGCGGAGGTTTCTAGCGAAAGGATATTCAACTTAATATAAATGTTTTTACTTAAAAATTTGAAACAAGAAACCTTTAATTTTTTTATTAGTTTATTCGAAATGTTTTTACTTTTTGAGTTCTGAAAAAATATCAATGGCTTGTACGCAGGCTTTTGCTGCTGAGTGTACATGTTTCTTGAAGATTTTACACTCCTACAATAAAAAATAACGCTCTTATCAACAGAAATAATAAAGGCCTTAGTAAAAACGCCTTTCGATAAATAAAAAATAACAAACACAAAAAAAATGTTTGTATTGTTTCAGTTTTCTTTTGTTGTATTTTAATACGTGATTATCTTGTTTGTTTTTCTTATTTATGCTATTTTTCAATGAAGAGGATTTTTGTTTCTCCTGTAAAATTTGTTCCATGTGACTTGGGGCTTTTTTGAAATCATATGAACTTTGTGAAATGATAAACCAATTATCAACATTTTTAGTGTGAAAAATATTTGTAGCAAATATTTTTAATCAAGTTTAGCAAAAATAACCGCTGTCGGTTAAAATCTTTTGCATGCAAGGAATCCATGTTAACCAAAAATTGTTGTTTTTGCATAGAAAGTCGATTTCTAGTAGAAAGTAAGTGTGATTTACTGCCCGTTCGCCGATATCGAACGTTAACGTTCGCATAGTAAATAACATTTAAAACAAAAACAAAATTTCAAAACTTGTTTTTGTTTTAAATGTAATTTTCTATGCGAACATTAACGTTCGATATCGGCGAACGGGCAGTAAATTTGTTTATCCATTTCCTTAAAGTACTTTTTGTTCTTGAAGCAAATGCAATTTTAAGTTTTTATACGAAAAATATTGTTTGTGAATATAGAACTTAAAATATATGTGATAACAGATTTCCGGTATTGAGATTTTATTTTAGTAAAAAAACAGCTTTTGTTTAAAAACTAAAGTTTTTTCTAAAATTTTTCCTTTCAACTCTTAAGTGTAACTTCCATTTTTGTTTATAAGAACTGCCCACTGAAATTATTAAGTCTCTTTGGCTCTGCTGTTTAATTCGGTTTTACTTACAAAAGGTTCAATGGATTCTTGCATTTTATCGCTTTGTTATTTTTTCTATTCTATTTAGCCTTGTTTTATTCAGCACAGAAATAAAATTTTAAATCGATTTTATTATTAAATATTTATTTAGGTCATTACTTCTGCAAAGAATATTTTTTTATATAAAAATATAAAACTAGAATAGAAATATAAAAATTTTTAAAAAAAAATTAATAACACATAAGGAAATAATGTTTAAATAAATGTTGTAACAGCCTGCAGGGATTAAAACAGGAGTTAGATAGTAGTTTTTAGAGATAGTTCCCTGAAAGCGATAAGGAATATTTTATGAACAAAATTAATATATTTAAAATAAAAAATTGGTCAAAAGATTTTATTGACATATAAATATATTTCACAAAATGTAGAACTTAAGCTGCATTTAAATTTTCGAAAAAATATTTTACATAAGAATATGATATATATAAATACATGTGTTTTTGTTCCAAAAGTTATATATTAACGTTTTTAGTCATTGCTTGTGTTAAATAAGTAAAACATTAATCAAAACTAAAAAAAAACATTTACATTAAAGTTGCAGTATGTCAACGTAATACGTTAATACTCGTACAACGAACAATACAGTAAACGTCGCACAGTGGTAGATATGGCCAATCTGGTGTTACCCAATGAATAATGGAGCTTCCGATGAAGCAGTTTTGTAAGGGAGAAACGTAAAAGTTTCGCTTACCATATTGCTTACGGAAGACATGAATTTTATATGGCGAGATCCTACTTTGAAGAAATAAATTTTTGACACAAAAAGCGCTTTATTCAAAGTATATAAAAATTGGTGAATGTAACGATCAGCCTTACACACTGAATAGTAAGAGAATGTCGTGGGTCTTCAAATGTTATATATATTTTTTTAAATTTTTTCGTTCACTTGCCTTCCTGCATCTCTGTGTGCAGAAATGTGTGCTTACTTTTTAAATGTACCATTTGTGCTTCGCAATATAGGATAATTTTTTATTCGGTAATATCTTCAATTAAATTAAAAATTTTAGATATAATAATTTGTGAATAATTAAGTCGTGGTTCACAATCTTCAAGTTTTAGCCGTCAAGTCTTGAGCTTTTAGGAGCGAAGGGAAAAGAGAATGCCATTTATTTTCCTCCTAATCCTAAAAACTCAAGATTTGACGGCGTAAACTTGAAGAGTGTGAACCAGCAATTAACTATTATTAAAAGATATATTGTTAACCAAATTCTTAACTTTTTTAAGTTGTTTATTTTTATTTTAAGCGTTACATAAAAATACAAAATACTTAAATATTTTTTGCTTTCTTTTTTATCAAATAGGTAAATTTTTTAGTTATAGTCGCTACTTCATATTTTTTTAGTCTATACGAGGAAATGCTTAGCAAATTATTCAGAGTCAGAGCTTTCAGAAGTAATGCTATCAGGTAACTTTTTCACATCTTAAAGAAGCTGCTTGACCCCACCGCCTATTTTCGTGCTAGATTTCGATGTTATAGGGGGATCCGTTGAAAATAATAATGCGTACTTTAAGTCTTCAATGGTGTGCAGCCTTGAGGTTTTTCGCGTGTGGTTCTGCCTATTACTCCGGACATCTTTAGTTATTGCCTCTAGCGTCTTTTATGACATAATTCCTGTTGGTAATGAAACATTTTTAATTTGATGAGATTGATCTTCTTTAGATTTAACATATAGAGATTTTTTGTTCGCCAGTTCCCCCTCTAAGTGAATATGGCTTCCACAGCATCTCCATCTAACACGAATGGTCTACCCATGTAATATTTCACTGTCCTAGTTCTTGGAGTATCGATCCATTCAGTATTGGTATTTTGCATAGTATCAGATTCAATAATCGGATGTTTTTCCACCTAAGTAGATGATTGATCTGCTGGAGCTGGTCCTAGGATTATAGTTCTGCCATCTGTCGTTGTATAACATTAGTTGGTACTCGCTGTGGCAAATTAATAAAACATATGTACATAAAAAATTGGCCAATTTGAGGCAAGCCATTAAAGTCAGTATATTAAAAATGATCCATACTAAGTTATAGAAAGACCTTCTTGGCACGTTAAATAAATTGAACATTAAAAGGGAAGGATCCGAGATGATGCAGGTGGCGCCCAGAATGTTGATGTTGAATGAAAAAGTCAACAATGGCCAAAATTATAAGATTAAGAATGATATACGATAAGTTGCCATCGGACTTTTAATGGTACCGCTATATTCAAAATTGTTGTTCCTCTTTTAAAAACTTCGGTGACATACCATTATAGGGCTGACTATTGTCAATTGTTAACTAATTTATTAAGATTTTAATTAAGGTACAACTTAATTACAACTTTTTCATAAAACAAATTATGTATTCGTATGTGTATTTATTAAAATTTTGTTTAATCATCTCTTCTGTAATTTATTACATTGTCGTATTTTCATTTCCTTAATTTTTAAATGTTTTATAGTACTTCAGTTCTTTTTTTCAACATCACATTAAAAATATATTTATCATCCGATTTTTGTTATTTTTCTAACAAACGCCTGCAGCTTTTTTTACTTCTTTTGACTCTTCTGTTAATACAACAAAGTCAGAAGTACAATAAAAAAAATGTTTACTAAGTAAAGTTTAATGCATATATTTGTCTTTTGTCATACAGTTAAGTAATTTTTAATAATTTTCTTTTTATTCATTTTCGAACTCTGCGTTTGATGTCTTTTCCATAGACTTTTAATTAAATTTTATTTCATTTGTGACGTTTTTAAATTTTAACACATTTAGTTCTCGATGATTATGTAAATGCTGATGACGATGCGTTTATATAGAGATAATCAATTTTAAATGGATTTTATAAACAAAGTACGGGTGATCAAGTTGAGTTGGTGAATTGAGTTCATTAAAAAAGAGACATTTACGAAATTTAAAAAAAAAAATTTTTAACCTTAGCCTTACCAATACGAACCCAGGTGACCATTTCGGTTTTATTTCTTTAATAACTTTCATCAATTTGCTTCAAATAAAAAGAAATTTTACTCACTAAACAAATTTGTTGTTTAAAAAACTGGAAAACTGTTGCATTAAAAATAGACAACCAGCGTTTTCCTGTCATATATTTTTCTTTTCATAAAATCTTTACAACACCCAGTCCAGTGAGATAAATCAAAATAAAAGTCTTTCCATCATCGTGGTACGTACCAATTTTGGATACAATTGCCTTAAACTCTGATGATAAATTGATTTTTATATGGTTCGTAAAAATTGACGGAGGGAATTGTAAAAAAGAAACACAAAAAAAGGCATTCAATACTTTTCATGAAAAACTCATTTACATACATTTTATTGATGAAGAAAAATACTGAAATAAAAATTACTTAAAACTATGAATATTATATTGAAATATAATATTTAACTGAAGAAAGGTCGAAATAATAGGAATATAATTTATTAAAACTATGAAGAATAAAAGTATCCAATAAATAACATGCATTTCACTTGAAACATATTGTGTCAACAGTGTTTTTTCATAAAATAACTTTTTGTTTATTTTTATACTATCCACCACGAGTGGTTTATCATCTAAGACCCCCTAAGTACTCGTATATATATATATATATATATTGGGTGATTCAAGTAGAGATACAGATCACGTGTGAGTCGTGTCATGCAGTCATGTTATTTTTGCTTAGTATTGCTTGGCATTTCATAGTGGAAAGACTCACGCCTAAACAACGTTTACAAATCGTTCAAATTTATTACAAAAATTATTACAAAAGCTCGTAATATCGGTGACATTTGGTTTCAGCAAGACGGCGCCACTTCCCACACATCGCATCAATCAATGGATTTATTGAGAGAACACTTCGGTAAGCACATAATTTCACGTTTTGGGCCGGTCGATTGGCTACCAAGATCGTGTGATATCACACTGTTAGACTTTTTTCTGTCGGGATATGTAAAGTCTAAAGTTTATGCGGACAAACCCGCTTCGATTCAGGCCTTGGAGGAAATTGCACAATCTTCAAAAAATAAATGCCAAAGAATGGTCTTTCAAATGATAATAAACATTTCCCATTAAATTTGAATTTTCTGTGTATATTTCTTTAAAAAAGGAGGCAAACTCGAAATGGATCACGTTATATATTCTGGGTACTTGAGTAATTTTAATCTTCTTAAATTATAAATTACTGTGTTAGCAATTTTTTTATAAAGGTTGGTCCATATTTGAGTCCATAACTCTTTTCCTACTAACCCTCTTGTGCTTGATTTATTTCGCAAACTGTTTGTGCTTTTCTGTTGAATTTAAACTGATATCGACAGACGGACGGACATAGCTAAGTTGTCTTCGAATTACTTAAGGATCCAGATTCAAAAAGTTTCCCTTAAAATGATAAACTAAGTATATTGCCATTCGCTACTCGTGGTAGAGAGTATAAAAATGTTTAAAAAAAAGACAACGATGTGTTGTCAATTCTTTTGATAACGTCCGTTGTGAAATTTATTACAAATTGTTGTAAAATCAAAAACGATGAAGTAAAATATTATTCGAATCAAAAACCAAATGTTTTCAAATTGAGAACAAAAAATAAAAAATACCATACGTTGTTAAATCAATAACACCATGTTGTTAAAACAATAAAAAAATTTAAGTTTTATCATTTAATTTCTTTGTAAGTGCAAATTTAGAAAATAATAAAAAACAAACAAAATATTTACTATTATAAATATTACTCGTATATACTTTTAAAGAAATTCAAAAGCTATAAATTTAATTTTTAAAAGCTTTAATTATTAAAAATAATAATAAGGACTACATGTTAAGTTTCGAAAAATTTTATTTTAGTCGAATTAGCCCAAACGTAATATTGTGCTGCCAGTTTTGCAAAATAAGGCCTTATAATTCTTTTAAATTGTATTTAGTACAAAAATAAACTATATGAAAAATATTATGGAATATCGAAAATTCAGATTTTACAATATGTTTTAAAAAATTTATTGTTGTCAATGCCTTATAAAGGTAAAATAATAATGTGTAACAATTTTTACTCAATAGATCTAATAAAATATATTATCAATACAAGACTTTGCATTATTCTTACTAGTTAAGTATCATTTATTGCCAAAAATAAGAAACAAGTTCCCTTAAATTTATAGAACTACAGAATTTATGAGAGCTTATTATATATTAACTGCCTGGCCCACATTGTCGATAAAACAACAGTAATTTTTTGCTTATAGCTAGAAAAATTGATGATTAATGATTTTTTAGACATTTGCGTATTTTTGACACAAAATATAATTTTTTTTTACAACTGCAATGCTTTTCTTTTTAAAAACAGCTGATTCCTCTCACAGAAAAAGTAATTACAAAATATTTCTTACAGAAAGCAACGAAACACAACGGCAACAGAAAGTAAAGACAAATGAGGCCTTTACTTGCAATTTTTGTTCCTGCAATTCTTGAGTATATTGGTGAGAGAGATGAGCAGATTGGGGAGTAGTACTCAGTGTCAAGAACTCTGCAATTGTGGCTTGTTTTATAATTCCCACACTCTGTATCTTGAAGTTGGCCTTAGGTGTATTTGTATTTTTATATAAAATATAAAAAGGCGAAGATGAAAGAAAAGATTACAATATAAGAATCGCAAGACTAGAACTCCTTAATCTAGACACTAATGCAATTTTATAGCAAATTTTTAAAAAATTGATCACATAGAGGTCTACTCTAAATCTATTTTAAATCTCATACCTATGCATAAGTCCTCTAATTATTTTTGGTCATAATTAATTGTGATCTATTTACTTATAAGACTGTTCCATTTAAAAAAAATATATGCCATATTATATTGTCAGTTTATTTGGTGCCGCGTAAAAGGGGTTAAATATGTTGCAAAAATAAATGGTAAATATATTCCATATCTTACCCCCAGTTATAATTCAGGGTGAGATAAGACCCTTTTGCTGCTGCATTAATTGCTTTTTAAGGCAAGCAAGATTTTCTTATTTGCTTTATTCTGATGTTATCCTACAATTGGTTTTATATTGTGAAAGTGTAATTAAAAGAATTTAATATAAAAGTTGTTGTTTCAGTTTTATTGAAAAATGTTTCCTTTTTTTAAAATGAGTATTGTTAGCGCTTTGGCAACCCCACAAATTGAATATCGTCATATAATTTCAAAAAAGCCCTAAGTTACATTGGAAAAATTTTAAAGGAGAAGCAAAAAAACTCTTTAAATTAAAAACTTACAAAAATTAAAAGATATGTTTTTTTTTAGAAAAAAAAAGAAACATATCTTTTAATTTTAGAAAAAAAAGAAACATATCTTTTAATTTTTGTAAGTTTTTAATTTAAAGAGTTTTTTTTGCTTCTCCGTTAAAATTTTTCCAATGTAACTTAGGGCTTTTTTGAAATTATATGACGATATTGAAAATCGCCCTAACCGTAGGGAATATCGCTTACTATTATAAACTTGCATTTATTTTTGACACGATAGATATACATTAGCGTTAAGAGCAAATTCAATATATTATTTTTTCCATTAAATTACAAAAAAAAATTTGCAAACATTATAAAAGTGTTTCACATTTATAAGGTAAATTTTTTGGAAAATAATAAGTGACTTTCATATGCCGTGTTTTTAAATACCGTGTGTAAATTAAAAAGTCCATTTTGCGTCTTTTTTTTATCTAAAATAAACCTTATTTTATGATTTTTATGCTGCATAAACAATCCCAGCACCTTTTAGATCAAGTCAGTCAAAATACAGTTTCCAGTTCAGTTGCTAAATGGCTCCAATTGTAGAGATTTTACGTGTTTTCCTTTTGAATGAGCATGTTTTAGTTTTATGCAGCAGAAAAGAACAGAAAATAAAAGGAATTACATAATGAAAAGTAAATGTGTTATATTGTCAATAATATGGGATTTTCAAATATTTTATTTGGTGCTTTAAATTGCATTTTACAAAAAACAAATATTTGCTTTTGTTTCTGTGTACAGTAACTAAGAAAAGTAAATAGTAAATATGAGCAATGAAAAGGGAAAACCAACATTAAAGCTGACTATAAAATTATTTGTTCAAATATTATGTGCAGTCATGTTTTCATCCTGTACTGTCCTTTCCATATATAAGTTTTTCCTTATGTTCAAAATACAGACTGAAATAGAAATTTTTTATTTGCCTCTGTGGTTTAACTTTCGTCGATATTAGCAACAAACAATGAAAAAGGACAGGAAAAGAATAAGAGATAGTTAAAAAATAATCCAAAAAGCAAATGTGTCATACAGCATATTTCATTTATATTTTCAGTCATTATATTGATGTTAGACTGTTTGTGTTAGATATTTCCGTTTAAAAGAAAACGAGAGAATTCTGAATGAAAATTATTTTATGTCATAAATGGCAAAGAATTTTAGGAAGATGCAGAAGTAAATATTTTTCTTCTTTGATTAAAATTTTTGCAAAAAAAAAAAAATTGATTTATGAACGTGAAACTAAGAATATTTTTAAGCATAAATTGCGCTTGTAATAGGTTTTATTGTAGATTTATTCTATAGTTTAAATAAGTTGGGATTTACCCACACGCCCCACGGTGCTTTCAATACTGGTTGAAAATAATCGTCACGCTAAAGCCCTTGAATTTTGACTGCATGGTCCGGCAGAATAATATACTCGCGCAATCTTTAAAGCTGGAGCTTTTTAATATGCCCTGCTGAAAGGCAAGCAGTATCTGTTCGTAAGCAACAGCATCTAGGGAGATTCGCCAACAGGCCGAACTTCCTTACAAGTCGTGGAAAATTAACCCGTTAAGCTGATTTTTTCAGATTTCACTTCCCGCGATTTTGGGTATACTCCGCAGCCACCACGTGATTGCCGAAGGAGCCTCACCATCTGACTACCATTGCTAGCCATCATCTTAAGAGATCTGTGAAATATTAACTACGCCAAATATCAAGTATTGCCAGCACTTGATTTGCCCGAAGGATGCAATAATAAAATGTGAAATATCCTTAGGAAAACAATGTGTTTTCCAGCCGCCCATGTGTATGCCCGCACCAACACACAGGCATCAATTTAAGTGAATAGCTCGGCAGAATTATACACCCGTCCCTTGTTAAGCAGCTGTAGCTATCTAACCTCCGTAGCTTCAGGAAAATCCATTAACATCTGTTTCGCAGAAAAAGCCCTTTGGGAGATCTGCCAGCAGGTTGAACTTCCCTCAAAGTGGGCGAAACCCACCCTCCCTAAAAAGGCATATTTTTGTAAAGAGACCTTTGGTGCAAGAGTACCCTTCTCCGAAAAAAGTTCGCTCCGTGCAAAAGCAATATTTTCGTTGCGGAAAGCATTCTTTTACAAAAATGATCATTGCGGAGACTGGTGCCTTGCCACTAGGAGCTACTGAACCCGTAGTCAGCCGTGATCTGAAAGATATCTTCTAATTTCTGCCAAATTCCAGATATTAGCTGCATCTGATTTTTCCAGAAGATGTTACACCATAAGGTGAGATATCGTTGCAATGCTATGCTAAATACCTCTGGGGGGAATATAAAAATTTACAAGAATACCTACCGCGCAAGTCCACTCCAAGACGGATCTTATCCACTGGGTAACAAAAAATGCGCTTACCGACCGCCCCTAAATTAGAGAGCCAGCAAGCACACTTAGGTAGCAATTTGAGTGTATACTTTAACCAGCAACAATAATTTTTTTTTAAATTAACAGTAGTATTTTCCTCTTTTCCAAAAGCAATATGCTATGGTTGAAAATGGTTGCGGCTTCTTGATTGAGGACTAATTTAACCATTATTCAGATTTCGTAGACAATAATATGGTTAAATTAAACATGATATGTGTAAAATGTTCTTTAAAAACAGTTTTGTTGGAGATTACCATATTTAAATATGTTTTTTCTATAGGTGCAGCAACATCCCCTAGGCTTAGTCCTACCTCAGGCCAAACTCTTCCATAAGGATATCCCTACACGAACCTCAACCTACTACCTTCCGTTGTACCAGATCTGATCTCTGAACGGCCGCGAACGAAAACGAAGTAAAAAACTTCTGTTATCTTTCAATTTTGGATTTTTATGAAATCACTGGTATTAGCTGCCACCAAAAGCTAAAATATTCTTAAGATCCTCCCTACAACCACGGGGGTGTAAGAAACTTTGTTTTTCCAATAACTCGACCATAAGCTTTACATGGGAATACAGTTATAAGCACATTGTTGTATTGAATTAGAAATGATTAGTTATGGCTTGGCTAAATAGAAGAGATATCATGGACCTTTATTATTAAAACTTTACAAATTCAATTACTAATGTATCTTACCGCCATATGTATAGCGTGTTATTATGAAGTTTTAGGCTTTTAAATGAAGAGGAATTTTTTGTCAGCTTTCCACTGTACTATATAATTTATTTCGTTTTATTCCATTTCCGCATTCATTTTTCTAATTTATGTTTTTGGCATGTTTCCTGTACCAAAAATGTGTATTTTATTTAAAGTTATTTAACGGACAACTTGTACATTAATATTTAATTATGATATACCCTACTACCGCATAAACATTTTATTAGTTTTGCATTATTTTATGACTTCAGCATATATTTATTTTTAAAATATGTTTAAAGGTGTTTGAGATTGAATATAATCTAAATTGCACCTTTTAAAATTATGGCTATAAGTTGAAAATGCTTCTATTTATTTATGTAAATTTATCATTTTCTACATCTTGACTCCCATTTATTTTATATTTAAAGCGCTCAAATTGAAAACTTTCATTAATTTGAAAAAAAATTTCTAAAAAAAACATAAAAATTTTTTATTTAGCAAAATGTGGGTTGCATTTATTACTTTTTTTTTAATTTACAAAATATACGCATTGCGAATATTAAAAACTTCAGTCAGAGACAGCAGTAGATAGAAAGAACGAGAGGGCAACTAGAGAAGACATTTTTAAAAAGCCACTTATAGTTAAAATTCATACTTGAAACTCATAACAAACGCAAATGCATTTAAGTGTTGTATTCATTAGGGATAGCGTTACCGTTGGATATTTTCAGAAAGTAGCAAAAAAGGGATTTAAGAAAATAAGGGGGCATGTCTTTTAAAATCAGAATATGTACACCTAATTATGTTACTTCTACGCAATTTGCTTAATATGTTCAAAATTTCAAATAAAATTTTATAAGTGTTAAAAAAAAAAGTCCCAGAAATATTATATAAGTTTGGAGCAAGAACTTTGACTTTAGTTTATTGAACACAAATCAATTCCGGATTGATTCTATCACGTCTAATTTTTTATGAGCTATGCTTTTGCTAATATATTTTTTCATAACTTAAGATTGATTTATTCGACTTTGTCAGATGATTAGGAAAAAAATTTCCTCTGATTCATTTAATAGATACATTTCTTTATATTTTCAACTGTTTCGGAGTTATTAAGAAATTAGTGGCGATATATTTTTTGCAAGATTAGTATTATTTAAAAGAAAAAAATTCATACAATAAATTTAAAGTAAAAACTTCTATATTGTTATCATTTATCTGAAAGCCAGTAAAATTTCGCTTAAGATACTGTATATATCATGAAAATCGACAAAAGTTAATTTTTTTACCAGAAATAAGCCGATTATTCTAATATACATTATCATGACTTGAGAACGATTTGTCCGATTAATGCCCGTAATTTCTACAAAGAGATATCTGGTCGTGTTCGTACCTAACAGTTATCTTTACCTATCCGGTAACACTATTTTGGTAGTTTCTACGTTGATTTGGCCTACGTGAATTACCTATCGAAAATCGATGGTTTAAAATACACTACACTTTAACCCGTAGGTAAGAAATACGTTTTATAATTCGTTACACCATAGATATCTATACACAGCTAGACATCTATTTGTAGAAATTACGGGCATAAGATACAATCACCAGTGAATAAATTTGAATTCAAGGCCCTGTTCTGACAATCTACACGATTTGAAATCGAAAAACGCCAGATTTATTTTATTGTGTTCTGAAAATAGTGCGATTTACGTGCGATCTGCCATAGTTTCTTTAAAATATTTTAGTTCCCCTGAGCATAATTTGGTAATTTAAAGTCGCCAAAATTCTTGCGATTGCGACTTGGAGAACGCATATAGTGCGATTTCAAGCCGGAATCGCCAATGTTAAGCATTTTAAGAAAGTCCGAACATGCCCGTAAATTTGCTTTTGGCCATCTTAACAATAGTTTTTTATATTTTCAAAAGTTTCGGAGACATTTATAAAATATTGGCGTTTAATTTCTTAAAGCAATATTAATGAAATTTTTTGTTCTCAAAAATTCATAAAGAACATTATAAGAGCAAATATTTTACATATATATAATTTATCAGAAAGCTAGGTATATAACGAATAAAATAAACAATAAGACGTGAAAGTGTTGATTATATTCAGAATTCATTTAAATTTTTATTTACAATATAAACGTATGCAGAAATTTCATGAAAGTTCTTTTATGCGTAAATAGTTACATAAGCCAACCAAGTATGACAAGAAAATAATTACACATATAATATAACTTACATTAAAGCTGGAAGTTGAAATAAAACGGAAAGTACAAAAAATCATCTCTTCATTAAGTAAAAAGTATCATAAACGTGACAAGAATTACAAAAAGTATCACATTTGGGTGCACTTTGTAAAAGTAGAAAAATGGTACCCAAGCAGTCGAAAAAGTAGCAAATTGCTACTTTAGTGGCACCAACGGTAGCGCTGATTAGGGAGATGGGAATTTATAAAAAATAAGGCATAACTCAAGGTAATATTAAAAGAAATTATTTAAAATTAAAGTTGAAGCCTCAAAAAAATTGGCTTGAAATTGATTCTTAGGATGCAAAGAGAAAAATCTTTAAATTCTAACTGCCCTAATATTGTGTGCATAGTAAAATTTGTCATAATACTTATACACTAAACCTCTGCACAAATGCATTTAAAAGCCGTTTCAAAACATTCGTTTGTTTTTTAAATACTGATTGTCGCTCACTCTTTGCTAACGAATCAAATACTATGTTGTGCAAAACACATATAACAAAAAATAAATAAAAACACACAATTGCAAATTAATTGTTATTAGTGTGTTTTAAATGACGAAATACGAAGTGTAAAGAGTACGGAATTTACTCCAAACAGCAACAAAGCAAAACAAATCACACTAACTAAACCAAATCACACGAAAGAACTGTAGCAAAATAGGTGATAAGTATGAATTATCTTGTTTTTTTTTCAATTATTAGGTATGACTAGCTAGATTTGTATGAAGCAAAAAACAATTAAAGATGAAAAATATTTTTATAGAATATTTAAGTTTTTATTTTAAATTATTTTTAATTACAAAAACATATTATCAAATATTTAATTAAAAGTAAAAAAAAAAATTAAAAGGTAATTCTATTTTTTTTTTATTTAATTTTTTGCAAAATTAGTATAAAAATAATAAATACAACGATCAAAATCTGAGAAACAATCGGCAATAAACATCAAGATCACACACTGTGAATTGTAAAGTTTACCGTACATAACTGTGTTATAGACACACAATTGTTGTGTGTTGTTTTTTCGTTCAAATCAAATTATGGATTGAGTTGGTTTATTTAAATCCAACTACTGCTTTACACTGATTTGTATGAAACGAACTACTGTTTGAACATTGATTTGGTTTTTCATAATGGATCATTCGAGCTGATTTAAAAAAAAAAATTACAGTAGTTGACACAACAATAATTTGGTGTGGACAACTGTGTACAAGAAACAAATGCATTCGTGCAGGGTTTATTATACATACAGAAAAAATAAATATAAAATTGTCGAAAACAAGGATGATTTTACTTTTTTCGGTAGTGATTTTGCTTAATAGTTACTTCATGTTAATTCAACATGATTTAACCATAAAATAACTATATTTCATGTCTATTCAACACTGCATTTAAGTTAGAGCAAAATGACATTTGTATTGAAATAACACTACGATTCGAGTTGAATGAAAGTAATTTCAAATTGAAACGACATGAATTTGAATTTGATTCTACATGAAATCAAATTGGTTTAAGTGTAGAATAACATTGATAAGAAGCTACAGAGACAACATACGTATTTATTAAAGAATAATTCTAAACACTTACGCTCGGAGCAGAGTGAGAGAGAAAATATTATTATTTATTTTCCTGTTTAACATGTTTCACTTTTTTTGCGTTCTCCATTGTTTACAGAAGCACTCATAATTAAAAGACACCAGCAGAATGGCTCAATATGGCTTTCGTCATCATTCTGCTTTGATTATTACGTATTTAATTAATTAATTTTAACAAAAATAATACGGGAATTTTTCTTCTTTTTATAAATTATTTTAAAGAAGAAAATAACAAAATTTATGTTTTTCTTCTTGAACTGTTGTTGAAAACAGGCTTTTATGGTTTCAATATTGAACAATTTTATTTTAACATCTTTTATTAAAAATTAATATGAAACAATAATAATTCTAAATAAAGACCATGCTTTTGCAGAAACTAACTATGATTTTCAATTAACATTGCGCCATGTTAATTTAACATTGATATTTTTTTATGTGTGTACATATACACAAGGATATGAATAATATGCACAGTGAAGAACGAAAAGTGAAGTACTGAATTTTCATTTACCGACTATATGATGTCAAATGAATTTCAACAAAGTCAGTTATTTACCACATATCCCCTTCTCTATCTTTCTCTGTAGCAGTGTAACATTTATCATCAACATAAACAAAAAAATTTTAGTAAAAATATATGAAAATTCAAATATACATTTTATGGGTTGTACGTGCGACAGTTTTTTCTTTGAATATAGACTTTACAAGAGTTTTAAATTGTCAAAATACATTAGAAAATTAAAATATTAATTGTAAATTTATCACTGATTTTGGAAGTAACAGCTTTGACAGGACTTAGTGGCAGGTCGTTTGCTTTAAATATATTTGTATTTACTAGATTTAACCATATCTTTCGTGCAATAAGTGGATTCGGCGCCAATATAACTGCTTACATATTATTGTTTGCAGACAGTAAGAAATTTGGTTAATTTGGAAATCCTTAAGTAAAGAGTGTTCTTGTCAGAGCGTTATGCATTGATCAAAACAAATAATTGACAGAGGGAGTAAAGTCCAAACTATTAGGCGGATAATGCAAAACTTATCACCTACTATTTTCTAAATAAATTTTTAATGATCTTGCAATATGTGGCGAAGCGTTGTTTTACACTTTGGACTACTTAATGTATCAATTTTTCAATGCCAGCAATAGAAAAATTATTATAACTAGGATTTTGGGCATGCAAAACCATCTTTAAGCGTCTCTTAGTTTAGCTCGTATAGTACCCAGTTTCCGTGCTTTTAGGTAAATTTTGCTACTTGCAAATGTCTTAAAACAACTGCTTATTTGTTGGGCGCCAATTATAATTGCGCAAGTTTTTCTTGAGTTTAACTACAATTTTTAAGGTGTAATAGCTCTAACAGTTGTCGAAATTAACTCACAAGCATTCTTAGGCTTTTTTATTAGCCCACGAGAGTACACAATTCAGTTGCAATCAATATATTTTTTATATAGAATACTTTTCTCTCTATTCACTAATACTAATATGGAGCAATACAACCACAGCTTACATTTTGGACATTACTGATCTAATTCAATATCTTAGAATCTATTTTGCTGACATGGTCGGACTTTTTATTTTGTTTGCAAATAACATATTAAACCGCTCAAACCATCTTTCGCACTGTAAAATTGTTGAAACATATTCTCAGTAAAAGCTTCGGTAAGCAAATAAATGAAAAGTTGCACTTTTTACAAATTAAAAACTCAACGTAAAACTGCACACAAATGAATGAGCATCCGGCAGTAGGTCGGCTCACTTGGGTCCTTAAAGCGGTTCCTTGTGATACTCTGATTACCCTTCCGATATCACTGCAGCTATCAACCATTTCGACTTCCACTGTCAAGAAAGATCGACATGGTCTTCAAAAATGCCTCGTTCTAAGACCATGGCACTGGTAGGGAAAGTTAAATACTGTCTCCTCCTCCTCATTCTGACAACTTCTTTATCAGTCATTTAACTCAAGGCTTTTCCTCACTGCATGGATCTCTTTCAGACAGTGACTAGTAATGACCTATATCACTGTTCTAATCTGATCCTTACTTAGCCAAAGCAGCACGCGAGTCTTTCCCGCGTGATAATTAGGCTATAGAATTATGGCCAAAGAGCCGGTGCTCTTACCGTTAACTTTAATGCCAGTAGGATACCAGCTAGAGCTGCCTTGTTGTCCGTAAATATGCATATAATTCTCAATATACGATTATACCATCCTCCTTATGGCGGAGAATGTCGCTTTAAAGACACTGCCGTCGTCCAGTTACCCTAGATGGGCCTTAATACCCAATTCTTTGAAAAAACAACCAACGCCTACTGCACTGCCCACCTAACAACCATTCGTGTTGATGCTCAGGGTCGATTCCAGAGACTGGGCTCGTTGGACGGCAAATCACCATTGACACGATGAAACATCAATAATTCACAAAAAAAGGATTGCAGATTACAACTGTCCAATATTGCAAGGTCAACTGGCGTGTGCAGTCTGATCTTGACATGACAATAGCTCCTTAAGACCCACAGCATCCAATCTAACCGCGGAGCTCAGACCCAGCTGTTCAGCCATGAGGTCAGCCGGCAATCAGTTCAATATAGTGAACAAATGACTTAGTGAGAATAAATTACTGTTATTAAAGCCATGAAACATGTGTAATAGATACGGCATTTTTAAGTTATAAACAATATTACAACAACAATATTTTGTTTCAATTAAATACATATTGTGTATGTTGATTTCGAGCCATATTCACACACACCATATTACATTATAAACTTTGTTTTTAGGTACGTTATGCCACTGTGTAGCATAACTCTAATAAAAATAACAAATTCTAATTAATTTCCCATGTTGTAAAATTCCTTTCTTCATAAAAATAATTTAATGAAAATTAAATTTAATGAACTTAAGCCTAATTAAAATAGTAAAAATTTGGATTAAAAACCATGAATAGTTCAACAAAATAACCACAATACTAATTATTCTGTGTAAATTCTAAACAGAATCCATTAAAAAGAGTTTAAATAAAAACTCTGCAGTAGTTTATAAATATTTTCATAATGTTCATTTTTCAGTTGAAAATTTTCATTCGATAACTGAAAGTTTTCAAATTCAACCAAGTTGTTGTTAAAAGATATAATTAAAATAATACATAATTTTTTTTTTCTTTAAATTAAAAAAGTTTTTCGTATCTTTTCTACTAATTCACACTCTCATGTTTTTTAGCACTCTCATGTATTTATTGCCATATTACCATAGTCAAACGAAGTGATTGTGTGATTTATTCTAACATTATTCCTTCCTTTACTTTGCTTTACATTCACATAATCATAAATTTGCAACAAAATGACAAATTTCAAACAATTTAAATCAAAATGGCAAGTGGGAGAGTAATAACGAACACATGCATTCATTTATAATGTTTGCTTAAGTTCAAGTTGCACACTTGTCAATTTTAATTACTCATACACATGTAATTTTTAGTAGCACAGACACATGTTTGGTAAGAAAATTACGCATACACACACACACCCAGAGACTCACAAGCTTTTGCATTCATAAAGGATTCTCATAAATGCTTGTACCGAAGCAAAACCAGGAAAAAGTGTTGAAAACATTTTCATTTCTTTCGTTATAATTTAGTTCAGTTTTTTTTAGGAAAACGTTTGTTATTTTGTAAAATTATGAAATCTTTAAGCCTTTTGCTTTGTGAGTTGTTTATTGTTTTTATATTCTGCGAAAATATACTAATTATGTATACCATATAAAGGCATTCGTTAGCACAAAATTTTTTTTCCTTTGGATTTTTTTTAGTTACATAGTCGCCTTTATTGCCTTAAAAGGCATTTTTGTATTTAGCACTTAACGGAAAAAACTCATTTTTTCAAATTCTAAAACGATCTCACGAGGCCTGTTTATTAAGAGATCAAATATTTGTATAAATAACTTCTGGATGGCAGATCCTCTTGGTATTGCAAATAAGCCGTATTTGGTTACTGTTTCGAAGAGCCTTCACCAAATAGGCTCTAGAATTAAGGTTAAGTCAATAGAAATCTCTTAGGATTTTGCAGAGGCATCTTTTGTTAAACTTTCCTCGCATAAAGTTTGCAATTTCAGAAATCGCTCTTACGATGAAAAAATTGTTCAAAGCTGTCAATTTCGCCAGAGTTGAAAAGTTTTTTAATTTATTATTTATTGTACTTTTGGACGGACATCTTTACCCATTAAGGGAATTTTGCGTTTCATCTAAAGCTGTTTTTGCAGCTTCCAAATGTTATTTTGTGATGGAAATATGTAGATCAGGATGAAGATTTCCAAGACCTAAATATTGAGGCTTTGTTATGCATGTGACCACTGGCCACTTTACTTGTATTATGTTTTTATTATTGTGAGTTGCACTAAAATTGGTTGACAGCAGTTATTCGCCTTAAGTTGTGTAAATTTTACTAGGAGCCATTACAGTTTTGGCCCAACTTCTTCAAGTGCAATAGCGCCCGAATTAAATTTTGTGCTTGCACAGAAAAAATTCTCCCAATTTTTTTTTAATTAACCCATTAATTAAAAATAAAATAATTTTGATTTAACAATGTAATCAAGTGAATTAAACGTTCACTTATATCAACAACATTACTCTAGAAAATGTTGTTAATATCAACAAATTTTTAAATGATACTATTAATTTGCTTACTGGTGCAAATTTAATTAATTTTTTAATTAATATCACAGATTTTATTTTATTGAAATCAATTATTACATTTTGTGGTGTATGTTTTTCAATAAATATTTTTTATAACGAAATTAAACCGTGCGTCCTTTATTTTATTACAGAATTTATAAGTTTCTTCTATATTTTGGCTTTGCCTATTCACCTCGTTGAAAAGACGACAGCAACACATTTTTAATCTTTGGTTATAATAGCCAAAAGTTTTTGTGCCAAAAAAAGTAAGTGAATTGGTGTAGCGAATTTTAAAACTAAAGACCAAAGTTAATCAATTAACACATTTTATGAAACGTCAAAGTTTTTTGATAATTTTTTTTAGTTAAAATTAAATATATCATTAACTGAAAACAACTATTCACAATTTTAAATTTTGGTAATAGGTGCAAATTCAACAAATTGTTTGCTTGACTCTATGAATTTGGTATAAATTTGGTGATTAGAGACAATTTTTAATTTTTTCTGTGTAGGCTTTGTTATGAAATTTAATATAAGTTCATTCTGCAAGATTAAAATTTATACCACCAAATACCATGATGCACACACTACAATTTTATATGAACAGAATTTTTTATGATAGATAAAGCTTGTCTCAGAATTTATAAAAAAGGGCGGTCCAACCACGATGTACGATCTTAATTCTCAGTCTCACCTTAACGTCAAATTTTTACATTACTTTGCTTAAGTGTTTGACAAATTCAATTATGGAGAGGTATACAATTGAGCAGCGCGTTAAGAATGTTGAAGACTTTTACGAAAATGGGCGTTCAAATCAAAGTGCATTTTTTCGAATAAATCTAAGTTCAGGAGTTCCTATGAAATCCATTTTGTATTTGATTGAATAGAAAGTCTAAGTGTTGTTATTTATAGAAAATGTGTGCTAACAGTTTTACAATCCGATTTCAGATAGATTTAATAGATTCGGCTCGGCAAAACTTCAAAGCAAAAGGATTAAATTAGACAAAAACATTTTTTATACAAATGTAGGAGTGACTCCAGCTTTCTCGCTTTAATTTTTTTTTATTGAAAGTTATTTAATTATTTTGCCTGGGAATAATGAAATAATACCAAAATGATATAAGTCCCAAGAATATTTAACATGGGATCTATTTCATTCTATTAAGCTTTGGTACCGTGAAATAATTCCCAAATGAAATAACTCCCGAATCAGAAATGAAATAACTCCCAACAAAAAATTTAGAAAATCCCATACAAATCGGAAATTATTTCATTATGAAATAACTCCTTGTATTTTGGAACTTATTTTACAATTTTCCATTGGGAGCTATTTCATTATAAAATAACTGCCGAATGAAGTAACTTCCAACCAAATACTGTTGGGAGTTATTTCATTTATTTTGCTAATTGGGAATTATTTCATTCCTGTTAAAACTTTTTTCATTTCATAAAGAAAAAACTATCGTTGGAAGTTATTTCATTTCCATTAGGATTTATATCATTTTACTTAAAATTACATTTCAATTAATTTTGATATTGTTGTAACGGTTCCTAAAACTGTCCCAAATACCTCGCTCCCAATTTTTGTGTATAATTTGCTACGAGGTTGAACCCAATATGCTAATGATTCCTTGCAAGCATTTAAAAGCGTGCAATGCCTGTGGCCTTAAAATGCAAGCTGAAGCCATTACCAATGGACTCGATAGATTCCGTTGCGCTAATTGTCGTGAACAAGTAGATGACACTATGCAGGTTTTCTTGTAAATATACATATGTACATAGTATGTGTGTTATCAATTTTCTTATGTTATTAATGATCATTATTAATTTTTTTTAATTATTACTTTTAGTTGGCAGTTAAATGTATATTTTACATGTAAATAATAACTTGTATATAAATTAGGGCGGGTCAAATTGTATGGAACGATTATCAAAATTCTGAGAAATTTTGCTCAAGAGACCATGGCTCTAAGTTGGATTTGGAGCCCCCCAAAATTTCAAAATAGAAATTTTTTCATATATACATAGAACAATTTAATTAAATTTTTTTATTTTTAGTAGAGATATTTGGAATTTTTTTGTCGAAAATATCCTAAAATGAACTTTTAACTAATAAATTCTGAATTTTCTTCGATTTTTTCGAGATTTTTTTCTTTTGCAGATTATGAAAGTTCGGATAATTTCCAACAACTTTTATTATGATAAATTTTTTTGTTTTCACTTGGTTACGTATGAGTATTTTTTAACTCCAATTTATTAACATGCATACGCCACGTGGTACAACTAATAATAAAAATAGAAACATTTCATTAGCCCTGGTTAGTTTAAGAAGATCGGATATAAATTGCTCTTTTTTAACGTTGTTATTACCTGCAGAACCGCCGGGAAAATAACAGGAATATATGCTTATAAAATTGCCATTGGACATACGAATTTTGACTCCAATATTTTCAATGAGAGAAGTTTGTAATGGTGGTATCAAAATATTGTCTATGTTTTTTCTAACTAGTACCGCAACACCACCCCCTCTGCAAGTTTCACGGTCGCATCTATAGCAATAAAATTCACTGTTTTTAATAGAAATAGTTTTGTTTAACCACGTTTCAGAGATAAGACAAATATCGATTTTATTCTGTGATAAGAAATTAAAAAGTTCTAGTTTTTGGTTACGAATGTCTCTGGCGTTCCATGATGCTATACTAATGTTTGAAATCATTGGTAAAGAAATTTGCAAGCAAGTGAAGTAATAACTTCGAACTGATCCTCCTTGCTCTTATAATTTTTAAGTTTTGAAATCAACTCCATAGTAAGATTTTTAATTTCATCAAGAGAAAATAGATTGTTATTATTAATATTATTGTTGTTGCGTTGTTGATTCCAATCATTATTATTAGGGGTGCTACTTTGATTCAGCACGTTCGGAAAGTTTGTGTTGTAGTTACTGTTGTTATTGTGAATATTACTAACATTGTTGTGTTGTTGACGATGCGCACGATATTCCCTAAGTTGTGCTCTCTGTCTGAGTTGTTGGAATTTTAACCTACTGGGGCACTCGGGTTAAAGAGATTTGTGATTGCCTTTACAATTGGCAAATAATATTTCATCCGACTTGCATTCTAAAGTTTGGTGAGAACCTGCACAATTTGCACAAAATGTTTTAACCTTGCAGGGACTGGATCCATGTCCGAGCATTTGACAGTTGTGACACTGGGTTATTTTACAGGTTATACGTTTTTGATAGTCCCATTTGACTTTTATGTAATCAATTACGGAGTGGTTTTGCCTTAACTCCTTGACAGTTAAAGATTTTTTTTGAAACTATACAATGTAAATACACTGCTCAGTGTTTGCACCTGTTACTCTCGTAACTAGTTTAACATTTTGACATACTACTTCCCTACTAATTAATTTATTTTTTATTGTTAAAGGGTCGAATTTCTCTATGCCAAGTAAAATAGCTTTGTACGGTTTTTCATCTTTTGCGCCGTAAGTCAAAAATTCAAATTTGGATTCCAAATTTTGACATACTTTATTAAAGTCTTCTTTACTATTACAAAATAGTTTTAATCCAATAGACATTTTTCGTATTGAATAATTTTTAATTTTTAACTCATTACAAAAGTCTTGAATTTGAACAATTTTACACTTCAAAATAGTTATTGGTGGAATGTGAACTTTATTTGTTTTATGAATTATAACTTCATCATTATCGTCCTCATCAACTGTTTAAAGAGGTTGAAAGTAGTTAGAGTTGTTAACACCGTTGTTGTTGCTCTGTTTTATTTTTTTATTATTCATTCCGTTATGCCTATTTGATGCATTAACATCTTCATTATCACGTAAACGCTTTATTTTGTTATTGTCAGATTAAATAATGGAATTTACTAATCCCTTTGTTTTTAAAAAAAACACTGAAATGTTTTGTTTTTGTAATTTTAAAATATAAAAAATGCTTGCACACAATACGTCTGTTTATGATCACGGTCAATCAACGACTTCATTAAAGTTGACTTCGGTTCTCAAAACTTCGCAAAATTGTATATAAAATTGTTTTCGATTTTCTTTAACAATATCAATATTGATATTATTTGTAGAAATATATAAATCCGCTTCTGTTCCGCAATAAATATTAAGTTTTCACTAATGTTGCCTCGTCTGTGGGTACCATAAGTCCCCTTTTACAATGTGGCAAGTGAAAGGCAGACAGACGGCCGTGGTACTACCAGTCACGGTATTACCACGGTACTTTAGAAGATCAAAATGTACCAAGAATGTACAATTGTACCAACTTCAACATCCCTGATTTACATACAACTATCATTGAAGTTACCATATCTTCAGCAGAAAAAATGGCAGCCTTAAATTCTAAAAGTTTACTTGTAAACCTATCATGAGGATAAAACTGCTGTTAGCTTATCAGTCACTTCTTTAGGTTAATGTTAACTTGTAATATTGTCCCTTAAAGTGATTTACAATGAGTTTTTTTAAAGCGAGAAGAGTTCCAAGCATGGATAGTGTAAATAAAGAATTACCATTCAAATATCAGAGTATTATCTTCAAGTACAGTAATTCCTCTTGCTCTATACGATCGTTAAAAGTGTAGCCTTTTATAAAGATAATCAGGTGGCTGATAGATTATCTTATGAAATGATATAAGAACTTTTGCTTTAAGAAGAACATGAGAATAAATTTAGGCGTCCTCTTAAGTTAACAACATATCGTGTTATTGCATTGAATATAACTTTAAGTTTGAATCCGCTATATATTTCACAACAATCAAACATTTTCCATCCATATAATAATGTAGGCATAAGATAAGCTTTCGCAAGGAGAATTTTTTTTTTAAGGGAGTGCACATTTGATTTCCAAAGAGTCATGAGCATGCGAAAAGTACGACCACAAGCATATAATATGGTCTTTTTAATTCAAATTGCTGTTGAAGATTGTACCTAAATATTGAGTATAGTCGACAACTTGGATTTGTTGGCTAATTAAAATAATCGAATGTACAAGTCCAATTGCAGATGTCCATAGAAAAATACGCTGTCAATCGTCATTAAGATTTCCGATACACTCATTTGTTGATGCAGAATTATAGATGATATAGATCTGGACGTCATCGCGTACATTCTAGCTTTAGAAAATTTGAGCTGATTAAGTAGATCATTTTCTTAGAGTATGAAGAGAAGTGGTCTAATTATTGACATTTGCGAAAAACCTTTTTTTTGCAGACAAGGAATTAGAAACTGATGTGAAAATATGATTTTATAATTATTCTGCAGTGGAAATAGTCAAGTAATAAACGTGTAGATGTCATCGAAAAATGAAGGACATTTTGTAACTTAGATCCAAAATTTGCATGATCAACTGCAAAGCTTTGGAATGATCCAAAAATACTAAAAAAAAAGTGATTGTATTTTGTTCAAGTTCTATCCTTGTGTGCTCTGAGACATCATTTAAAACAGTTAGACAACTATGATCAGACCTGAACCCTGATTGTCGGTCTGTGATTATGTTAATATTATTTAAGAACCAAGTGATTTTCTAGTCAGGAAGCTTTTCAAAAGCTTATGATAAATATGGCAAAATGGCTACAAAGGTGTATTTGGAATTTGTTATAGGTAGTGGTATAATTTAAGCTAATTTCCATCTGTATGATTTTGCTATACATATATATGTATGTTTATTAAAGGGCTGCAAAAATAACTTCAATCATAAACATACTGAAATGTTTATCGAATGAAGTTCGTATTCAAACAAAATTCAGATTACTGAACAAACTGTTGTTTTATTCATGCTACTAGCAAACACATTTCGTTTCATATGGCAAACACAAAGACTTTGTTCAATGAAACGACTTTGTTTACAGTTTTCACTCTCTCTCATTTTTCTTATATAAATACTCAATAGCAGTATTGCCACTTGGTAAATTTATGTAATTTTTTCTTTTTTGTTACCTTTACAATAATATATGTAATTTTTAAAGCGTTTTTTCCTAACTACTTTTTTATGTACTTCCAAGTAAAACACATTGCTGACAAATGTTTATGAAAATAAAATAAAATTTTTTTGAAGTTTCAAAATTTACATTAAAAACAATTAATTTACATTGAAAACAAAGTCAAATTATATTATTATAGTATTATTTTTGTTATTTTAATTTTATTGTACTTCCTAATCTTATTGCTCTTCATTATTATTTTTGTTTTTTTTTTTGTCTTTCCTAATGTTTTTCATTTCCTTTAACTGGCAATACTGACTTTTAAATAAATGTGTTTTTCGATGAACTTATTCGACATTTATTCAGTAGTTGTTTTGTTTCAGAGTTGTTAGCATTCATATTCTCTTGTTTTAGTAAACAAGAAAACTGCATCTTTCTCGTCTCTTAAATTTCAAGTGCCTTTTGCTTTCATTTCATAGTTATTCATCTTACTGAATACAAACGAAGCGAATACAAAATTATAATGAAGGTTTCATGAACATCATTATTAAGTTTTATGCAGATGTTTAATGTATATGTTATTATTGGTAGTAATTGCGGTAATTTTTGAAAACTTTGTATTTTACTACTCATATCCAACAGCATTAGATTTAATAGACATGCAACATTCCCAGACAACAATTTAAGCCACACCAATAAAATTAAAAGGGATTTTTCTATAGGTAATAATAGTATGTATTGATAACACGATATTATTGGAACCCAAGAAATTACAACCAACTTTATTGAAGGTTCAAAAATAGAATAATAGAATTTATTTTATTGACATAAAATTTTCTTTATAAAATTATTTTCTGATAGACAACTTAATTAAATAAAAATTAACAAGTGTTTTTGTTGATAAGTAATAATTTAATCTAACATCCCCTCTCAACAAAATATACAATTAATTAATTTTTGAAGTTTTGGCAGTGGTAAGGCTTTTGTAAGAAAATCTGCTAGCTGCTCATCAGTAGAACAGTACTGTACTTGAATAATACCATTTTGATGAAGATTCTTTATATGACAATATTTCACATCAATGTGTTTTGTTCTAGCACTGAACTTTGTGGATTCTATGATTTTGATACAGCTCTGGTTATCTTCTAACATAGGAATCGGAATACAAATAGGAATCATCATGTCTTCGAGTAATTGTTTTATCCAAAGTAGCTCTTGAGTTGCAAACGAAGCTGCTATAAATTCCGCTTCAGTAGATGAAAGCGCTACTGTTGACTGTTTTTTCGACGACCAAGAAATAGCATTTTATCCCAATAAAAATATAAAACCACTAGTTGATTTTCTGTCGCCATGATCTCCAGCCCAATTGGCATCAGTGTAACATTTTAACTTTAAATCTGAAGAAGCTCTTATTATAAATCGTTTATGAATTGAGGCCTTGAGATACCTTACGACTTTCTTTGCTGCTTCCCAATCACATTTTCGTGGGGTTTCAACTTTTCTACATAATATTGACACAGCTGAAGCTATATCAGGTCTTGATGTTATGGAAAGATGAAGTAACATACCAACAACAGACCTATAATTTTCATTGCTTGGCAGTATATTTTCCTTGTGACAAACTTTGATAAAATCTGGATCCATAGGAATTGAACTGAGCTTTCCGTCTTCTAATTTAGTTTCTTTTATTAGTTTGATAATCTTGTCCTCTTGATGAAGTAGAAAATCACCATTGGAATTTTGATTAATATAAATTCCCAAATAAGACGATACTTTGCCAAGATCCTTGCATTCAAAATATTCACTCAAATGATTATTAAACTCCAATATACTTTGTTCATTCTTAGTACATACTAATATATCATCAACATAAATAAGTAGATATATTATTTCGTTATCAATTTGTTTCTTATACAAGCAAGTATCTGCTGTTCCAGCTGTAAAGCCTAGTTTCAATAGAACTTCATTCAATTTATCATACCAGGATTTTGCTGCCTGCTTTAATCCGTAAATAGATTTTTGTAGTTTACAAACAAGATGTCCTGTACCCTTTTCTTTGAAACCTTCCGGTTGCTCCATATATATTTCTTCCCGAATATCACCATTCAAAAACGCTGACTTCACATCTAAATGCTTAACTATATATTTTTTAACTGCACTTACTGACAAAAGAGTTCTTAAGGTTACAAATTTTCCTACTGGGGCAAAAGTTTCATCGAAGTCTTCACCAAAAGATTGAGTGTAACCTTTTGCTACTAGCCTTGCTTTGTATTTTGGTTTGCTTAGAGTTTCGCCTTTTATCTGAAACACCCATTTACACCCAACAAGCTTCTTTCCTTTGGGAAGATTCACCAACTTCCATGTTCCTTTATGTTTTAATGATGAAATTTCTTCATTTGCCGCTGCTACCCATCTTTCTCTATCTACAGCATGTAAATCCATCATTTCTTTCCACGAACTAGGAACAATTTCACAACTTGTTACTACACATTTCGCTATTTGGTTGTATTTCTTACTTGGGTTATTTTGAAGACGCTCAGAACGCCGCAAGTTAGTTGAGGGTGCTGGTACTTCTTCACCATTTTCTGAAGAATTTTCTTCATGACTACTTTCACACAAGTCAACTTCCTCATTAGCAGATTCATAAGATTCACAATCAATTTCGTCATTTCCAATTTCTTCTTTTATTATTTTATTAGTCATATTCACTAAAATTGTTCCATCTTTTGCTTTGTCGATTTTAGCTGGTTCATTAAAATTTTCTACAAATCTGACATTCTTACTTATAGTTATTTTATTTGTTCCTTTCATGAGTATTCTATATCCCTTACAAGTTTCGGAATACCCAACCAAAATTCCTTCTTCCGATACATCACTGAGTTTTTGTCTTTTACACTTGGGCACATGTACAAACGCTTTACTACCATAAATCTTTATATTACTAACATCTGGTTTCCTGTTGAACCATAATTCATATGGAGTGTTTTTAATAGACTTTGAAGGTAATCGGTTTTGTATATAATTAGCTGCAATAACACATTCCGCCCACAAAAAATGCGATAGTTTTGAATCATTAAGCATAGCTCTAACCATTTCTACTAATGTCCGATTCTTACGTTCCGCTACTCCATTTTGTTCCGGACAATATGGTACAGTAGTTTGCAATATTATTCCGTGCAATTTTAAGAGTTCCTTCATTTCAGAGTTTACAAACTCTCCTCCATTATCACAACGAAGTATTTTTAACTTCTTGTTTGTAAAGTTCTGAACTTCCGCTAAAAATTCTTTAAATTTGCAAATAACCTCACTTTTCTGTGCCATAACATATACTTTTGTGTATCGTGAAAAATCGTCAATAAATGTCAGAAAGTATCTTTTTCCCGTAGAAGATTTTACTTGGAAAGGTCCACACACATCGGAATGTACAAGGTAAAGAATCTCATTAGATTTTGTATTACTTTCCTTAGGAAACGGGTATCTCGTTAACTTTGTTTTCGCACAAATATCACAAAGTATGTCTTCCTGACAATTTTGAATTACGATACCATTTGCCAACTTTTCTAATTTATTAACATCTACTAAATTGCGATGACCTAATCTTCTATGCCATAAATGAACACATTCCAATGAATACTGAGCGCTGTACGTTGTATTTTTATTTACTTCATTCAAAATATATAAATTATCTTTAAAATTACCCTCAGCGATTAACCTCTCTCCTTTCATTATTTTACAAATATTTGCTTCAAATAATATTTTGCAGCCCTTAGCAGTCATGGCTTTGACTGACATTAAGCTACCATTAAGACCCGGAACATATAAAACATTTTGAAGTTTAATTTCTCTATAATTACCATGTATTACTCCTTCACCAATTCCAATAGAATCGAGTGCTCTACCATCAGCGATATGTACTTTGCTATTCTTTTTCTCCATTTTGTTAAAGAAGTTGGAATCATTCGTCATGTGTATAGAAGCTCCCGAATCAATTACCCAGCCTTTCTTTATTTCACAAACATTCAAACAAATTTGTGTTGATGCTACATTACTCACATCTTTCTCTTTTTTCAGTTTGTAACAATCTTTTTTAATGTGGCCAAATTTATTGCAATGATAACATTTAATTTGCTTTTTGTTCTTGAATTTACCTTGATGGCTCTTTAAAGCTTCATTTTCAGCAGCATTCAAATGACTTCCAGACTCACCTCGTCTGTCTGCTTCATCTAGTAATTTTTCTTGAACATATTCTAATTTAATAGAATCCTCCGGCTGACCTTCAATTGATGTAACTAATGCTCCAAAGGATTTCGGTAGACTATTTAGCATAATAGCTACCATTGAATTTTCCTTAATGTCCTCGCCTCTATCAAGCAGTTGAGCTCTTAAAAGATTTAAACTGTTAATGTGTTCTTGCATACTTTCACCTTCTATCATTCTTTTGTCATACAACTTTCGCAAAAGATGTAACTTTGATGTCATAGTTTTCCTCTCGTATGTTGTTTCTATCTTCATCCACATAGATTTCGCTGAAGTTGCCATTCTTATAAGATGAACTTGAGAATTATCCACACACATCGCAATTGCAGCTCTTGCTTTTTGATCTAATTTTATAAAATCCGGAGTCAATGGGTTTGGACATGGCTTTTCTACAATATCCCATAAATCCATCTGAACCAAATGCATCTGCATTTTGAATTTCCACGTAAAATAGTTAGTAGAGCTTAACAAAGGAAATACACACTTCTGTTCCATTATTCAAAAATTTATATATTTTTTTTTAACCGATTCTACGCCTTAAATTATTTACGATCTGGGCCCATAACCTATTGGAACCCAAGAAATTACAACCAAATTTATTGAAGGTTCAAAAATAGAATAATAGAATTTATTTTATTGACATAAAATTTTCTTTATAAAATTATTTTCTCATAGACAACTTAACTAAATAAAAATTAACAAGTGTTTTTGTTGATAAGTAATAATTTAATCTAACAGATATGAATAAAAAATTTGATCAGCTTCGATCATTGATAGTTTAACGAATTTTTCATTTAAAGTACTTGCGTTCTATCTTGTAAGCCTTTCTACACCAATTGTTAGGTAATCTCTTGTTTTCGCGATATACCGTTATTTTGAGAATTAAGGAGGCTGCACAACATATATTCGCGTAACTCAAAAACGGTTTCGTTTATTGAGTAAACTAAAAAAATTCCGCATCATTTTGGTCCCAACAAAAAAAAAGTAGGGCTAAACTCTTTTCTAATCTGCACAGTCATTTTATAAATATTAAAAAAATTATTTATTACGAGTAGCAAAATTTCGACCATATTGTTTTTTAAAACGGCATAAAAAATTGGAAAATGCAGCTACGTTTCTGATTTTGCTACACGCATTTAAAACAAAGTTCCAAACAAAACAAGCCATATATGGGTCTTATAAGTTATGAGACTTTCTCTTCAATATTTTTCTAGCCTGTATTGAAAATTTTTTATAGGAGCCCCCTTAAGAAATGAAGATAGCGGGTAGGTTTGTTAGAAAAAAATGATAAGGATGAAAAATAAAGTGGGTTTGGTCATACATTCAAGCCATCTGGGGGCATCTTAGGCACTGCAGGGGCCAAATTTAAGAATTAATTAAGCCGCCGTAGTTGTATGGAAGCCATGTTAATGGATAGTGATAAGGGGCAATTATGTTTTAAGAAAATTCTAGGGAGAAAAAACTAATTGAGTTCGGTCATACGTTTTATACCCCTAGAGGCGACTCCTAGGCAGTAATGGGACTTTTTCTTCAATACATATCAAGAGTGTAATATAATTCATTACATCCGTTAGCTTTTCGTCCTAAAATTTTTTTCGAAACATACTTGCCTCTTATCTCCTCTTAAAATCAGCAGTTGTAGACAGAATTTAGTCATTTATGGCTTGTTTTCTAAATGTGTAGAAAAATTAGAACTATAGATGCATTTTCCAATTTCCGTTTAAAAAACAAAAATTTCCATATTTTGCTAATAAATTATTTTATTTTTGCAAACAAATATGTTTCTAAAATGACTGCGCACAAAAGACAAGAGCTTAGTTTTACTAAAAGGAATTTTATTTGTTTGGCCTTAGTAAAGGGAATTTTATTGCGGTGGGTAAACCCCCCTTATGACGTTATTATGAAGTGATACGGGAAAGATTCCGTGATACCGTTGACCGGCTTTGGAGGTATAGAACGGTTTGTATGGTAACTACGGCATTATGCAAATATAACAATAACATACTGTACTTCTGCAGGTTATGCGAAGGACGATTGAGCATGCACTGTGCCACTGTCCTAGGATGCAAGGTCTCAGAAGAAATAGCTAGGAGATCGATTTCACGACGAACTAGGGCCTATCGCTGGATGTAATCCAGTCGATCTATTGAGGCTTGTCAGGGAAAGAGGACGGTTGTTTTTTATAAGGGGACTGTAGTGGGAGATGTTGTTCAATGTGGTATCTACTAACTATCTTAAATCTATCTGTCATCTCCTTTCTTCTTCACTTTTCTCTTTCTTCTTCCTTGAAGGAATTCACAATGTGCCACATTGGTCTTCGAGTGGAGGTGTTCACTTGGGCGCATAACCCTTCTTTACCTAACCTTACCTTATTGGTGTTGTGTATTAAAGGAAAATACGTTAGCTATTAAGCGTATCCGAAATGTGTGAAACAATCCATATTGTGTTATAGATTGTTATGCTCAAGGGAATCAACATAGAAATTAAACCTTACTTTATACAAATTATGGCTCTGACCTAAAAAAAATTTTTAAATAATTAAATTTTTCAGTTATATACGAAAGTGAAAGAAAATTTAACATTTTACTTTTTCTAAGATAAGATAAGATTTAGGCTACCAAAATTTTTAATATCAAGCATCTGTACAAATTTCTTATTCTATTGTCTCATATAAAATCATGGTTTTATGATAAGAATAAACGTTTGAAATATAAAAAGTTAATAGAATATTTATTTTTTATTTATCTTATGGGGGATTTCATGTCAAGTGACCCAACTTTTGAAATCGATGTCTTCCGATTTGGATGAAATTTGCACCAAGGTTAGTCTTATTGGATAGTAGCTTAGACACAAATTTTTAAGAAGATCGGTCAAAAAGTTTCTGAGGTAGAGGGGGTCAAAATTTGACATTTTGGCCAAACCGGTGTTCTTTCTCATCCATGTAACTTATTATCTATTGGTGTTAGCAAATTTGTTGCATAGTATTAAATTAATGTTCAAATATATCCGCTTTTGTCTCATTATTTTCTATCTTACAACCAGATGAATGTGGAAATGTTTGCTTTTCCTAGCACATGTTCAACCATAAATTTAAACATTCCTGATCTTTAATCGTTATTTTTATGATAATTCCTTATCATTCTATACGAATAGTACTTTTTTGTTGGTTTCTTGAAAATTTCCTCCACTTATTCATACGTCCATATTTGTCTTGAAGCCATGATGTTTTATTTGAATGTCTAAAACTGTCTTTGGAACAATCAGCGGAAAAAATGTTCTGCATGGGTGCGTTTAAATGAGTTGATGGTTGTTGAAAAACATGTTTGTGTGTATTGTATAGCAAAAAGCGTTTGGTATAACTTTTCAGTTTAGGAATCATTTTTCCTTTACTTCTTAATCATAGTTGACATAATTGAAATGACAAATATATCTAGTGATTGTTCAGGCATTTAGTTAAGGTACGGTCAGATATGGCAAACATTTGCCGAAAAACGTCAAATATTTGTTTGCCGTAATGTGACCACAAAATATTTATTTGCGACAAACAGGAAAACAGCTGATTTTGGGCTAATAAATTTGTTTGGTGTCAAACAAAAATGCTTTTAATGTGACCACTCAAAAACAAATATTTGCCTGTATTTTAAGCAAACAAATATTTGTTCTTACAATTATTTTGTAAGAGCAAACAGTAGCAAATAACTGCTGTTGGGAACAACTTAAAAAAAAAATACCACTAAAATCAAATAAAAAAACACAAAGTATTGTAATAATATTTTTGTAAAATTTAACATTTATCTAATTTATTTATTAAAAAAAACACATGATTTTGGAATTACATTAAATTCGATTTTGATTTTCAGTATTTTTTATTGTTGTAGCCAAATCGTCGTGCGGTTACTGCCTTGGATCAAAGATAAAAAAGTTATCTAATCTATATATATAAAATTGTAACGTTACTGATTCACTCACTGATTCATCATCGCACAGCCTAAACGACTGAAGGTAAAAACTTGAAATTTGGACCAGGGCTAGCTCTCCCCAAATCGATCACAAAGACGGGATTTTTGGAATTCGAATGTTTAGGGGGTAAAAACGGGTAAATTCGGTAACCTTATATCTCTAAAACTAAAATTTCATACTTATCGTTGTTCTTTAGAAAAATAAGCGGACAGGTGTCTGGTACTTTTTGGAAATTCAGCCCTTTAACGGAGTAAACGGGTAAAACCTGTATTTTGGTACTTTTTTGTCACCCCACCTATCTTTTAAACCCATAATAAGAGAAATAAGGGTTATATCACATTTGAAACTTATCTAAAAAATCCAAATACAAATTTGGTACTTTTTCGAAATTCGGACGTTTAAGGGGTAAAAAGTGTAACTATTTTTGGTACTTTTTTACAAAACATTGTTTTTATTTATTGACATAGACGTATTAAATTATGGGCTCCCACTACAATATTTAAATTTTTTTATGCTTCAATGGGGAGAAAAAAGTACAAAAAAGGGGAAATAGGGAGTAAACGGGTAAAATCTGTATTTTGGACTTTTTTGTCACCCCATCTATCTTTTAAACCTATAAACATAGAAATAAGGGTTATATCACATTTGAAACTTATCTAAAAAATCCAAATACGAATTTGGTACTTATTCGAAATTCGGACATTTAAGGGGTAAAAACCGTAACTATTTTTGGTACTTTTTTACAAAACATTTATTTTAGTCAAAAATTTAGTACTTATTGTTGTTCAATAAAAAAAAAATAAGCGGACAGGTGCTTGGTACTTTTTTGAAATTCGGCCTTTTTGGGGAGTAAACGGGTAAAACTTGTATTTTTAAACTTTTTTGCTATGCCATCTATCTTTTAAACCAATAAACATTAAAATAAAAACTATATCACATTCATAACGTATCTAAAAAATACAAATAAAAATTTGGTACATTTTCGAAATTCGAACGTTTAAGAGGTGAAAATCGTACCTATTACAAAGTAGCTGGTTAAAACCTAGAAACATAAACTTTGGCGTAATATGTCCACGAAAGAAAAGGAGATGCTAACGAAGTAGCGGGTTAAATGCTAGTTATTGTATAAAACCATTTTTTAAGTAATTACCATTTTAAGATTTCAAAAATGGATTACGAAATATAAAAAGAAAACTCAGATATCATATATGTATAATCGATTTTAAACTCAACCTTTCAAAAATGTTTAAGCAATTTTACACGATATTTATTTTGCGGTGGGTTTGTCAGATGTAAAGTCCATATGTAATTTCACATGTCTGTCAAAATTGACAATTACAGAAGGTTAATCATTTTTGCTTTAACACGTTTCTTTTTGGTTTCACCTGACATAACATAAAAACATTCATATTAGCAAACTATTTACTGATTTATATTTATATTCACTTTTTATTGTATTTTAGTTAATTAAAAATTTTGTTTTTTTTAAGAATATGTGTAAGTAAATAGATTTTAATATATATTTGCCTCCACAAACAGACGACTTGCAAAACAGCTGATGTCAGATGGTTTGCCAGATCAAAATAGAACACGCTCTAATTGAAAGAAATTCCTCTCTATTTTCCATCACAATTTGTATAATAGTGTTTTGGCAAATAAATTTATATATTTTGACAGTTTGGTCAAATATTTTGCTTCGGCAAATATTTTTTTAAGTGTGACCATATGGAAAACATGTTTGCTAATATGTGTGTTTGCCGCTATTTGACATCTGTTCGAGCAAACAAATATGAGCAAATAAATGTGCGCAGTGTGACCACAAAATGAAACCTACATTGTTTTGAAAAAAAATTTGCCAAATAAAGGCAAACATATTTGGGGCTAATATTTGCCATATGTGACCGTACCTTTAGTACAAAATATCCATTTCCATTTTATTTTGAGTCATTTTTGTAAGATGAGGATGTTCTGAATGGTATCAGTGGTTTGGTTTTTTTGGAAAACATTAGCAGAGGCATTTTTTTTTTTTAGAAATTTCATGTGAAATTAATTTAACAAGGACGGTATTTTTTCATATAAGGTTATACTTTGTTTAAGAATTTTTAATTAAAAAATCTGTATTTAATTGTTTGACTTTTTCTCAACTTTTACTTTTGATGTTTTTTTAGTAGGTAATAAAAAAAATCGGCTAGTTTATTTTTTTAAATATTATCTTTCCAAAGTGAAATTATGCGCTATAAATGATGGAGAAAGTAGTTTTTCGAAATTATTTTACGGGTTAATTTTTAAGGTGTTTTTACTAGGTTTCTTAAACAAAAATTTGCTGACTTAAATGTTTTTAAATATATCCTATCCAAGGCATCTGAAAACGATGGCGCTATAATTTTTATTTTTTTTTTATATGTTTATTTTTATCGAAAGAAATAAATTTTTCGACCAAAGCTCGTTCAAAACTATTTTTTTTTTTTTGAAAAACTGATATTACCATCGTTTATAGCGTATAATTTCACCTTGGAAAGGCGTGCGAATTTCTTTAGAAATGAGCTATTTGATACGGGAGAAAATACGTAAAAATGGCTTTGGAGCCTTTAAAATAACATAAAATAGTAAAAAATCGAAAAAAACGAATTTTTTTTAAACACCTACCTAAAAAAACCTTAAAAATTACGCGTATAAAATTTTTTTCGACAAAAACTCGTGGAAGAGCAGAATAAAAGCTTTTATTGGATAAACTGCTATCGCCATCGTTTTTAACGTATATTTTCACTTTGGAAAGGTTATATTTAAAAAAAATTAAATAAGCCGATTTTTTTACTACCAATTAAAGAAAACCTTCAAAATAAAAGTTGAGAATAAGTAAAAAAAATATATACGATTTGGGCGCCTCAAAAATCATTTTTTGATATGTCGTGGTAGAACTTTTTTTTCTCCGGCCAAAAGCTATCGAAAAATCGATGATACAATATTGCCAAATGTATGTCCTTACAAATCAGCACAAGCAAATGTATGAATATGTCTTAAAATAATGCAATAATTTTCTTTATATTTTTGTTTATCTTAGGAGGCACTTAAAAATATTACAATGCTCCACCGAACACAAAACAAAAAAAAAACCCTTTTAATATAAGCCATTTAATAATACTCGTATACTCTTAAAAATACATTAATTTCCTCTCATTTCATTCATTGTTACACCAACGATTAAGCTTCTTTAAAATAATGTAACCAATATTTTTTTATAGCTTTTTTCCTCTTTTTGTGTGGTTTTTAGTCATGCCACGAATATGCAAAATCAAACGAAATATGGTTTTCTACAAAAAAAAAATAGACATAAAAAATAGAAAGAATAGATAAAAAATGTTGAAGGAAAATACTGAAACAATTTATAAAAGTTCTATTTATGGGAATTGTTTTCTTCTCACCCCTTTAAACACGCACACATACACACACTTACAAATATAAACCGATACTGTGTTTCACACAAAACAAAAATATAAATGTGTTAAAATGTGAGAAACCTTTACTGTTATACCTGCAGAAGAATTTATTACAACTTTTAATTTTTTTATTTATTTTACAGGAAAATGTTTTATTTCACTTCAATATCTTTAATATATTAAAAACAAAAAAAAAAATCCAGACGATAATAATTCATACCACACAGCCACCCACTCTATATTCACCCACTGAGATGATGATAGAAATTGCCATTTATGTTTATTGTCTTAGAAAGTGTGTTTATTTATTTATTTCTTGGTACTTTTGTGCACACGACTTAAGGTTTTATATCGTCGGCTTATAGTGTAAATCTGATAAATCCATTTTGAAAATTATATGACATTTTGATACCGTTCGAAAGATAAAGAGACAGCTACCGTATCGACTAAGAAAGACATTAACTTCAATTTGGGACTCAAAAGAATATTAAAAATTAAGCCAAATATATACAGGTGTGGCTTCTTAAGCTAGAAATAGAAAACATAAGAAGTTTTTTGACTGCCATGTAAAACTTGCTAGCAGTTAGTTAGCAGGTTTGCACTCTAAGGCGACGATTTTGCAGCATACAATTTATAAATAAATTTTTCTGTACATATATACTTCATTGCTATCCAACGGAAAGCTAAGGTAAAATGTAACAAGAAGATACAAGATAATAGTCTGGTAGTGTATAAAGTCATTCCTAAAAAATTTAAGGATTGGAACTATTACAAAAAGCTTTATAAAATACATAACTGAAATTAAACTCGTAGAATAAATTCGAAAAAAAAAATGTTGAATATAATAAAGTTACTTATTAAAAAGATATAATTCACAATATCTCAAAATTACACATATTACAAATTAGTGCACAACAAAACAATTAAGAAATTAAATTAAGGGCCAATTTAACCATATTCCTTTTGAACTAGGTTAGGTAAGGTTAGGTTAGAAAGGCTGGTGCGAAGCAAACTTCACACCCTCACCCTCATGGTTTTATGATAAGGATAAACGTGTGTATTATAAAAAGTTAATAGAACGTTTCTTTTTTAATTATCTTATATAAATTTGTTGTATTGCATTATATTAATGTCTTAATATTTCCGCTTTCGTCACATTATTTTCTATTTTACATACAGATGAATGTGGAAATCTTTACTTTTCGTAGTATGTGTAACCATAAAATTGAACATACTTTATCTTTAATCATTATTTTTTATGAAAACTCCCTATGGTACTATACCAGTCGTAGTTTTATACATTAAGGACATTTTTGTTGTTGTTTTTTTTTTTTTTTTTTTTTTTTTTTGAAAATTTACTATACACACTTATACGAGAACATATTTGTCTTGATGCCATGTCATTTTATTTGAATGTCTTAACCTGTCTTTGGAACTATCATTTGCAAAAGTGTGTGTGTTTATGAATGTGTGCGTATAAATGAGTAGATGGCTGTTTAAAAACTGTATGTATGTCTGTAATTTGTACAGCAAAAAGCTTTTGGTATAATTTTCCAGTTTAGGATTAATTTCTTTCCTCTACTTTTTAATCATAGTTACCATAATTGAAATGACAAACATATCTAATGATTGTTCAGGCATTTAGTTAGTACAAAATATCCATTTCCATTTTATTTTGTGTAATTTTTGTCAAATGAGGATGTTCTGAATGAATGAGTGTATGTTTGGGTATCAGTGGATTGGTTTTTTGGAAAACATTAGCAGAGGCATTTCGTTTTAGAAATTTTAAGTGAAATTAGTTTTGCAAGGCCAGTATTTTTTCATACAAGGTGGTACTTTGTTTAAGAATTTTTAATTAAAAATCTGTATTTAACTGTTATAAATTAAATAATGAAATAATAGATTTAAGCGATTTTTAAGATTTAAGAAAGTTGCCTTTATTATTTTATAGGTTACGTATTATGCCGTTTAAAGCGAAACTAATTCCATATAATGTGACTTGAGAGATTAAATCTAAAAGTTCTTATTAACAATATGTTTATAACAGGGAAAGCAATCTGTTAATAAGCACCAGCTCCATATGTGTTGTCAAGAATGGAACTCCAATAGGATTTAAGCCCAATTTTTAAACGGTTCATCTGTCTACTAAAATGTATTGAGAAATAAAAAGGCGGGCTAATAATTTTTTGAATTTCCCGAGTCTTTACTACAAGCGCAATACTGCTCCTATCAATAGGCATCTTTCAGCTGACTCCTTTCGAAATCTTAACAAGCTGCGCAATTTAACTTGTGCTTGCCAGCCACTGATGGAAAAAAGCGAATTCCGTTTGCTCATTAAGCATTATCCTTTGCGAAAAAAAACGGTCACTTAAACCAAGACTTTTTTAATATTTATTTTTTGAATAAATATGTATGCTTTTGTTGTAAAATATAAAAAATATATTTTTTTCAAAGTTTTTTTCCTAAGCTTATCCTGCGAAGCTCTACGCTTGCATACAGGAGACGAGAGTCCATGGCGGGAATCGAACCCGCAACCCCGGCGCTGACAGACTAGCTCACTACCAACTATATTAACGGAGCAGCCAAAATTAACAGTTATTAATATATTATAAAAAATAATAATTAAATCTTATTCTAATTTTTAAGATAATGTATATTCTGTCAATAGCGGGCCAAAATTCTTCAAATCATGGTTCTCATTCACAAAAGTGCTTAGCGCTCCTGAGCTATGGAAATTCTGCTCAATAATTTTTAATGCTAAACATATACATATGTTTTGCTGAAATTCACTGTGGCCGTACAAGCACGTAATATGCCGAACGATCTGGACGCCAAGTTTATTGAAAAAATTCGAGATATAGTGTTGGCTTATCGGAGCATAAAGGTGCGAACAGCAGTAGTAACATGCCACGCAATCATGTGACGACTTCGCAGGAATGTCTGGCGTTGTTAAACCATAATATGGAAAAGTTTTTCCGCCGTTTTGTTACCGTGGACGGAACGTGGATCTACAATTACACATCATAGACTAAACATCAGTCAAAACATGTGGGGTTTTCAGCAAATAAAATCATGGTGACCGTTTTTTGGAATCCACGTGCATCCCAATAACAACTTTAAAAAGGGTAAACCAATCAATGGGGAATATAATTCTTATTTTTGGATCTAAGTAATGAGTTTTTGAAAAAAAAACTACAACATTTACCAAGGAAAAAGTTATTTTGCACAAAGACAATGCATGGGTGCCAAAATGTGCAGTTTTCATCGCAAAAACCTATGGCTACGAACTGATGCCTCATCTGCTCCTCAAGTTACTATATCTGGTTTCCAAACCTAAAACAATAGCGTGGAGGAAAGACATTTGACTACAACGATGAAATCATCTCACAAGCGCACGGAAAAACGAACACTTTTCTACATGGCAACCTACAACAAAATGATTTTTAGCAAAAATTTTTTCAACATATTATATCTATTTAAACTATTTTATTGTCAACGGCAACCATACTATGATTGAATGTGCCCACCATCATGAAGTCGGAGCGAAATTATGGTTGACTCTGAACATGTCATGGCAAAAATAACAATAATTTGTTTACCAGTTATAACACAGGTAGACATTTTAAATTTTTTTTGAAGTTTTCTTAACCATTCCAACTTATTCTTATGTTTTTTTTTTGGCACACGGAAAGAATTATTTACTAAATCACCAGAAAATATCGCTTGAACCAAGAAAATTTTGCAAGATTGCAAGTACAAGAAAACAATTTTTTATTCTAAATATATATGCGGCTTAGTTTAATCAAAAAGTTATTACTAAAAGCGAACAAATATTTGGTGGAAACCATAAAAAAAAATAATTTAATTCTATGGCTACTTAAATCAAGTTTTTGTTGCTAGATACTTTGAAAAATACCAAAAAAAAAAAAAAAAAAAAAATGCCTGCTTTATTCAAACCATCCGTATCTCGAAAACATTTTATATGTACATGCAGAAATCTTTACTTGAATTGATTAAAGTTTTAATGTTAATGCCTTAAATTTTCAATCAAAAGTTTCTTATAGTAAGCCAAAGTAAAAATCTTAAGGAATATATTTCTAATAATTAGTATTGTGGTTATTTTATTGGTTTTTAATCCAAATTTAGATATTTTTAATTAGGCTTAAGTTCATTGAATTAAATTTTCATTAAATTATTTTTATGAAGACAGGAATTTTACAATATGAAATTAATAAAAATTTTATCAATTAAAATTTTATTGATAATTTTTCATTCTTGACTGCTCTGAGATTTAAACCCAGGCTTTCAGCGACAGGTTGCCCATTAGGGGTATAACCAAAATAAGAACCTATCATTACGGTATGGGTAATGCTATACTGATATTAAAATTCGATATCAGGGGTCATTTCAGTCCAAATACCTTCGGCACCGAATGCAATTTCTAAAACACCAAACATTTTTTTTTTTTTTTTTTAATTTTAATTACAAAGTAAAAAAATTAAAACAAGCTTAATTAAATAACTTATACATTTTTGTTGTACATTATAAACTTCAAATTGAGAGTTCGTGTTGATTTACAGAACGGAAAAATGTCTTGAACAACTTTCACCGCCCGCTCAGCGCATATATTGCTGCGCTGCTGTTTAAAAATTCTTGATGGCTCCTTAACCCAGTGTCGAAGAAAACAGTTGTGAGCGTTATTAAATGTTTCCAACGACTGACTTAAAATTTCAAAGTTTTTTTCATCATAAAAATGGTCCGAAAACCAAACGTCATACCATGCTCCACAAATAAATTCACAAATTGGTTTTAATTCAGTTCGGTAATTTGGAATAAGTATATATGCTAAAATTGCTAGTATAGCACGAGAGTTCCAACGAGCATTGCTTATTGGGGGTATAGATTTAAAATGTATATATGGAAATATGTTATTTTTTTTGTAATATCTGTATGCTGTGCCGAGCTCATACAAATATTGCATGTCATCACGCCATTTTATATTTTTAGATTCGATGCGTGCTTCATTTTGCTTGTAATTTATTTTAAAATAAAACACGAAATGCAAAGACCAGCATGGCTTTCGACGTTAGAATTATGGATTTCCTGTAAAACTGAAAAAAATTATAAGCTAAAAATTCATCGCGATCGGTGCCGAACCTTTTGGAACGCTCGCGAAAAAAGGAAGGCACATTTCTTCATATTTTTTTATGCACTATCTCACTATGATGGGTCCTTTTTGATATATGCAAAAAAATGCAAATGGTTATATCCCTATTGCCCATACTAGTTTCGATTGTAACCACACAATCTCGTCAGTGGGGTTTGCCGTTTTACTCACACGGCTATTGAAGCCGGATGACGTCAATAGTCAAACATCAATCCTTAAACCAAATGGTATTTCACCTTGGTAGATCGAAATTTGCTTTTGAATGAATGATTATCTATTTTAATTGATTTACATGTTATTCCTATCTTCTATTGTTTTCGTACTTTTTGTCAAGGGACTTCACATTTTACTAAATATAAACAAAATGGGAACTTTTGCTTTTTATTTTACTGTTTAAATATGAAAACATAAAAACGTGTAGCAATAGTTACGACTACTTATACAGGGTGTCCGCCGGGAAGGTATACTACTTTGTTTTGCCGCCATTTTTGTAAACTAGTCTTGACAGTTCAAATTTGGCAGTCGTAAAGTATACACGTGACAAATTTATTATGGAAAAATATTCGATAAATCAACGTGTTTTAATCATTAAAACATTTTATCAAAATCAATCATCGATAATGAGAAAGTTACGTGCAATTTTTGGAAGAAACAACGTGCCAACAAAACGCACTATTTATCGCGTAGTGTATGATTTCAAAGAAAAGGGGTATGTAGGTGATATATATATATATATATATATATATATAAATATTTAGTTAATTAATAAATATATATTAATTTAAATTTTTATTAGTTATTATTTATATAATTATTATGTAGAAATGTAGATATATTAAATTTAAAATTAAATATTTATGATATATATATGAATATAAAATATAAATTATTTAATAATTAATAAATTAATAATGAATTTGACATATACATATATATATTTATATACATAAATATGCAAAAATTAATTATCTAGACTAAATCTTCAAATATTCAGTCATGGACCACAACGTACTACAAGATCGGCTGAAAACATTACTGCTGCTCAAGAAAGTGTTCAATATAATCCATCAACCCCAATTCGACGCCGTGCTCAGGAGCCGTGAATGGGGAGCGATATCGTGATATGATTGAAAACTTTTTAACGCCACAACTGCATGCTTTGGGCATGATTAACATGTGGTATCAACAAGGCGGTGCCACATCGCATACATCCAGGATAACAATGGAATTACTGCGAGACCTCTTTCCACAACAAGTTATTTCAAGAAATGGTCGTCTGATTTGACAGCTTAGGACTTCTATTTGTAGGGATATCTGAAAAGCAAGGTTTATGCAAACAAACCAGAAACGCTTGAGCAACTCAAACAAAATATTCGTGATGAAATTAATGAAATACCGCGTGAAATGTGCGAGAAAAATGTGCTCAGAATTGCTCGCATTTGTGAGGCTAACAGAGTCGGACATTTATCTGATATTGTATGCCATACATAATTGCCAACATTAGAAATTTTACTAATACGAACAAAATAAGTCAAAATCAAGAAATTATTTTTGGATTTTCATGTTTTAAGAAGTGAACTTGATTTATCTAGGAAATAAACTTCTTTCAGTGCAGTTGAAGCATAATCTGAAATCAGTTTTCTCCCATTACATCACATTTATCAAGTAACAGGTCTATTTGTGCTTTTTGCTGCATACTTCTCTTTCATCCCATACTTTAGCTATGTTTTTTTTGCATGTAGAAGCCACAAATATTTTAAAAACTTAGCAAGTTTAATATATTTCTCCCCTTATCTGTGTACTATTATATTCTTGGAAAAAGGGGCTAAGCTCGAAAACTATTTCGACTGTTCAAATTGGCCTTATATTTCTTTTAGTTCCTTCTAAAGCTATTTCCTAAAATTAGTAGTCTTTTACGATATCTGCTCAAAGTTTCGTTTTGAAACACTGGGTAATTTTTAATAAACTGTTTGAGTAATATTTAAATATGCAAGTATACAGATTACTGTTAATAAGGGTTTATTTGTGAAGAAAAAATTAAGTAACTAAACACAGAAACAATTAAAAATGTTCTCTAATCATCAAATTCATAGAATCAAGCAAAGAGTTTGTGAATTTTCACTTAAATTGCTTACTAAAAATTGTAAAAACAGAAAATTTTGAATATTTTTTTTTTTTAATAAATGATATTTTTAATTTTAATTAAAATAATTATCAAAAAACTTTGCCGTTTCAAACAATTTGCTAATTGATTTCATTAAACGTAGCTCAGGTTTTCAAAATTACCAACAACAATTCTACAAGTTTAAATTATTTTATTTTAAACGAAAAAAGTCAATTAAGATGATTTGTTTTTTAATTAAAAATTTATTTCAAAACAAATAAAATGTTAATTAAATCAAAATTAAATTTTTGATTTTATTTCAACTAAAAAAATAATTTATGCAATTATCGCATTAATTAAATTGAAATACGTTTTAAACAATTTTTTTCAATTGATAAAAAACTACTGATAATTTTTTCTGTGAATATTTTTAATCCAAATTTTCATATTTTTAATTAGGATAAATTTCATTTAATTAAATTTTCATTAAATAATTTTTACGAAGGAAGGAATTTCACAACATGAAATTAATTAAAATTTATTGATAATTTTTCAACCTTGAAAACCATAAAACAGTTCAACAAAATAACCACAATACTAATTATTAGTAATCTTATATTAATACTTTTGCTCTTGAAATAAATGTGTTGAACCACAGGAATGAGAATTTTTCTGGACTTTTTCATTTCAGGGGAAGCAGAATTATTTTTTGGTATATTTAACTACAGCTGAACGGGTTGCACGAAATAATCAGCTCAAACTTTTTTTTGTCTTAAATAACTTAAGTGTATAAAAAACTTCTAACAATATAATTTCTACTAAAAGAGAACGTAGCCAAAATGTTTGCCATTATTGACAATATTATTGTTGAAAACAAGAAGATAAGAAATTAAATTGCAAAATTTTACTTATTAGCATTTTGATTATTTAAAACAAAATTTCTTAGCAAAATTATTTTAAAAAAACTTGCCCTTTTTTTATCATCACTCATAAAAGAGTTTTCAATACTTTATAGCAAGAAGGTACGTAAAATCTACAAGTAGTAATGCAACATCGCATTATACACAGATTTTATAGCATAAATTTAAAAAGAGCTGACAACTATTTTATTTAATTTTTACTTAATTTTTCCAGTTTAAAAAAAAAATAAGCAATAATTTAAAAAACAAAGTTTTTATATAATTTTTATAATCGAAAATAGGGTTTTTATATTTTAATATTTATGTAAGCCTAAATTTATTTATGTATATATTAATCGGCAAAGGCAAAATAGTTAAGAATACTTGCATCCTCTTTTTGTCAACCGATTAAAATACAAAATACACCATTTGAGAGGTACTTATTTTATATATTTAATAAAAATATGAGAGACTTGTAAATACGGTAAACTGATATATCCAAAGCGGACAGTTGTCTGGTACTTTTTTCTAATTCGGCCCTTTGATTTAACATGTATTTTAAAACTTATTTCTCACCCCATTTATCTTATAACCCACTTAACATATAAATTAAGATTATACCAAATACGTAACTTATTTAAAAATTTAGTTTAAATAAATTTGGTACTTTTTGGGAATTCGACCGTTTAAGGAGTGAAAATGGTACCTATTGTTGGTGTTTTTTCTCTATATATTGACATATACTATACTTATTCAATTATGGGCTCCCACTACAATATTAAAATTTTTGGTACTTCAATGAAGAGAACAAGCTGTCAAAAAGGGGAAATAAGGGAAATTAAAGTTATCTCTTTTACTTTTCCGAGCTGCATGTGGTAATTTTTGAACTTTCTATAATATTGAACTGAGAAACATAAAATGATAGGTGCAGGGTCCTGAGTGAATGTGAGCCCATAAGATGAAATATTTTAACACTTTATTGTTCTTCAACTGGTACTTTTTGAATTTTTGTTAACACTGAACCTAGAAACATAAAATTAAACACGCACAGTCTAGAAAGATTAAGTAACTATATCTAAGAGAAGACTTTCTGATTTTTGTTATACTATTGAGCTTAAAAACTAAACTAAATATTCGAGGACTGCGAGTGATAGAGAACATATGGACCAAATCGATCCCCTTAGAAAAAAAAAAACAAATGCTCGAAACGATATATTTATACTTATGTGTATGTTTTCTTCATATTTGCATAAATAATTATGGCCGAATTTCGACCACTGGCCAAACACTGTTTTTATTTAATATCATTAATAATTTAATATCATGCCAAACAATGCAATTAAACATTTTGCGTTAACATTTTTTGAAATTTTAGGAGCAATATTAGTACAAATAATAGTATTTCTACAAATAATATTACAAGAAATTAGATGTTTTGACCCACGTGTTAAAAGCTTGTACTGCTAGGGTAAACAATAATAGGAATAAATTTCCAATAATTCAGTTATAACCTGCAAAAAGAAAACACCTGTGTTATAAAATAAAAAAGTTATGGTCTGGTTTGGTCCGTCCTGTGTTATTTGCTTTTGTGATATAACTCTTTGTTATAATTTCTTTTTTTATAATTCCGTTTAATCAACTTTAAAAATTTAAAACAAGCAAAACTGTAAAAAATCCTGAAGCTGTAACACACATTGTGCAAATACACCTTAAAGCAAATAGCCGTTTTAGCATTGCACTTTTCATGAATATCTACAGTGGTAAAAAACATGATTCTATTTTTCATTTTTAAAAATCCTGGGATTTTATTTCCAACAGGAAGTCGAAAATCAAACAATTGTCATTGTACGAGTCCTCATGAAAATAAAGTTTTTTTTTATATTTATACGGCATGATTCTGGTTGTTTTTGTTGTGGTACGTTTCTTTTATTTGTGTTCGTTTTTTTTAAATTCTAAACGACAAAGTTAATAAAGTTTTGTTGTTGTTTTGTTAAATTTGAAAGAATATTATAAAAAAAATAATGCGTTATAGAAAACATTTGGCTAGGAAAACACCAGCATGATGAAAGCACAACTCAAACAATCACATCCACTTTATTGCAACAACAAGATTTTACAGAAAATAAAGTTTGGAAAACATAAAGTAAAAATGAACACAAGAAAGTAAGTACTGGCGGTCAACACCGACCATTTGATACTCTTCACCACATTATGAACAGAAAAATTAACAAAATTTTACCCCATTTGGAAACCAGGGGAAATCCTGGGCCAGACAAAACAAAATTATGTTTAACAGTTAAATTAAGGGTTTAGGTCATTTGTTTATATAATTTGTATGAGAGTTTTTTTTTATCTTCAAGTGATTCAATTTGAATGAGTGCTGTGCTGAATTATTGTCCGACTATCATTTTCAATTGGATTCGTCATTGTGGCAATCAGGACATACATGCCAAATTTCATCCATTTATCTGTAAAATTGAAGCATTTTATTAACGCATAAGGTTTACATAGTACAACAACCAGCCTACTCGGCTGGCTGGCTTGTAAATATCAGCATTGAGTAGTAAAAAAGTGAGTAAAGTTAAATGAAGATTCATATCTTCGTTGAGGCATTCATATTTGTTGCAATATTATCGAAGCTCATATTCACTCTTAAGTTTCTAAATCATACCTAAGGCCGCGTTAGCCGGCCGTAAATGTAGAAATGTAAATGTTATGTTAACAGCTGATCGATTCTGTTAACGTGTCAACCTGTAGAAAATAGAATTTCGTTATAAGCCCACGTGAAAGGGTTAGATAAGGATGGGCCGCTTTTATTTTAAATGGAATGCGGGTAAAGTCACTTTTTTTTTGGACTTTTTTCAGTAATTATATCTGTGGACTTTTGACAAAATAACTTACAATACATAACTATTTTCATTTATACAAATATACGTTTAGATGTATACAATAAAAAAATGCAAACATTACACAAACAATAAATAGTCTGCTTTTTAATGGAATCAAACCCAAGTTTTGTGTATGCCACATTTTTAAAATTATATAAGTACATGTGTATGTATACGCTATTACATAATTGTTTATAGTAAATCTTTAATACAAATATCAACTATTAAATTATTTATGTATTTATAAATACAAGAAATACAGTTACACTGGTACTATTCCTGCAAAGCGGTCACCATTTGAACATTTTTAATTCCCATTATTGTGTGTGTTGTTTTTTGTATATTAATACTTTTTTCGTATATGCCTTCGAAAAATAGATGACACGTTCTAACATTTCCTAGCACCAACGAGCTTACGGTACGTTACATTGAATTTCATTACATAGACGGTCGGCTAAAGCGGCCTCTAAGTTTGACTTGCATATGAACCCCTTATAGGCACGACAGCCAGATTTGTCCCCGAAATAGTAAAGTGACGTTTTAACGGTTACATTTTTATTATATTATATGTATGAAGTTAAAGATTTTTCTGCAAATTTATCTGGCAGCCCTGATTATGAGGTTGTATCTTTGCTCCGCTTCTTAAAACAGTAGATGAATTAACTGATTGAGTGGATTCAATTGTAATGTGCTGTTTTCACGTGACAAGCGATAGATTGTATAGTGAAATTTTATGAAAAGCACTTAAAAAACTGAGCTAGTGAGTATTCTCCTTCAATTATGAATCAAGCGCAGGTTATATATAAATTAATCAAATTTCAGATGGTATGAGTATAAAATCGATGTAGGATTCATATTCATTGAAACCTATATAGTACGAATCAACGTTATTGTAAGAATGAGTAGACCAAAGTTTCTAAATTTTGATGATTTTTGATAATTATATTTAAAAATGCATGAGTTACTAATTTCTGCTAGTTAGCCAGCTTGAAGGCCGGACGGACATACATTCTTAAATCGACTCAGAAAGTTAATCTTAGGCGATCGTTATACTTAAATGTGAATCAAGAGCCACTACTTGTATGTGTTACACACACCGGCACAAACACATAATACTCTCTCCACTATTGTGGAGTTGGTATAAACAAGAGAAATGCTGTGTTAGTCGTTGTAATGGTTTTGACTTAAAGTACAGTGAGAAAACAAAATAAAAACTCTTTAATATTTATATTAATTTTTACTTAAATAATGGTCTGTTTGGTAATTTAAAATTGTGCATATGACGTATGAGTTGTTTTAATTTGAATAACTGATGTAATATAAGCGTATGAGCGATATTTAATTAAAAATGACTTAGACGTATGAATGTGTGTTATAAAACTTAACAAATAAGAAATAACAAAAATGGAATTTATGGTTTTTTTTTGTTAAATTTTAAAGAATATCATTAAAATATTTTAAATTTAAAAAAGGTTTACAAAACAAAGTTTGTATGAATATTTAACTTGATAAACGTTTGTTAAAATAACAAGGGTATTTCTGTTAAAATACTAAATTAGAGGATTAAGATAAATCATTTTAAGTAAACTCATTAAAGAAAGACAATGGAGTATTGAATTAAAGTAGATCGAGTACTTACTAAGTAATCACAAATTCAAATAAAACTTGTGTTACAAATTGGATTTCTAAAAAATTATGTTAATTTTCCTCTAACCTAAATGTATAACATTTTATTAAAATCTGATTATTTCTTTATTGGAAATTTCTTTTCATTTAATTTTTCAATATTTTATCACATAGTCTTCGAATATGCGGCTGATGAGAAGGGTTGAAACCCCCTGAGAAAAGTTAAAAAATAGCTAAATGGAAACTTCTTCGGTCCAAACCCTGCAGAAAATTCGTGTCAATTGTTCTAAAAGTACTTATCCCGTGACCATTATTTAAATAAAAATTAAATATGTCCATTAAGGTTATTTCAGTCACCTGTTACAATTTGTAAAAAAGGTGCCAATTAACCTCCTTCTAGGGCATCAGCATGTTAAAGTGACAAGTCCCCTTACAAGTAAGATTTATTTTATATGTTTATCCGTAAATCGAGGATGATTAAAAAATGATATATAAAAAAAAAAAAAAATCATAGTAATATGGAACTTAAATATAAAAATTTTTGTTCTTGGATTTTAAAAAATTTCCATACAGAAAAAGAAGACATTTTTGAATTTTGAATCAATTAACATAAAAATACATAAATTAAGCAAAAGAAAAAAAATAAAGGAAAAACTCCTTTTATATAATAAAAAGCAACGGAAATTTTTAAAAAACTCCAGAAAACTAATAAATTTGGTGGTCAAGTGAATGTTTGGAAATACGTCATTTGGCATCAAGTGAATTTTTGCATACGACGGAAATCTTTTGATGTTTGCTTGGCTTTCATTCCCAAGTAACAAAGACTTAATTATTTCGGAAGGCGGTATCCATAATTTGTTCGCTGCTTTCAAACACTGGCTCTGAAGCATAGACGTTATCATTTGGCGATAAGTAACATTTTTCTTTTTAAACCAAATTAAATTTTTTTTACTACACCGATGGTTGTAAATTCAACTTTGCTCATAACTTAAACTAGCTCACTGTTACTCAGCATGGTTTTCTGTGCATTATATGCATATACATTTAAGGTAACTTCCAGATGTTTAATATCTAAATGCTGAGGTCTCTATTCAATTTATTTTTTTTTTGTTAAAAAATGTCATTAATCTTTTTATAAGTGGAATCTTCGTAGTATTATTTATACTCTAAGGCTACTTCACATACGAACAGTTTGCCCAAAAAACGAATTTTCCGTATAATAAGTTGTACAATGCACCGGCCAATCGACCACAAAATGATTGGCTCTTGAGGAAAAAGGCGTATGACGAACAAACGTACGAGTTTCGAAAACCAGATCCCTAATTTGATCACAACACATCTCATTGTAGTAACGATAAAACAGGGAAATTCAACCCACGTTGCAACGGTTGTCCAGGAAGTCAATGGAATTGGCTATCCATCTGTCACCAATCAGAACCTTTACCCTTTCCTGCACGCGGTCGAGAAGCTTCAAAATAGACTTTGAACTTGGGAGTTGTACTCTTCTGTTGAATTATGGGGTGATAAAATGTTGCCGTTGTTGGAAATTTTTTTTTTTTTAATTATTTTTTCGAACCAAAAACAAATTAAAGATTAAAATTAAGATAACTCATTTCTAACATGAAATCGTTTGATCTTTTCAAAAAGAAAAAAAAATTAAAAAAAAAATTCATCTGCAATTTAAATTAAAATGTTTCTAACTTCGATGCATTTTTTTTTTTATTTTTTTTACTAAAATAAGTCTGGGATGTCCTCATTACACTGTAAAAGTTTGACAATGTGATCTCCAACGTACTTCAAAACCGGAAGAGATCACTTTAATTTTCAATTTTTCTAACTTAACCCCAATCTTTAGTTATTTTTTTTTTTTAATCCTAAACTAGCCTAGAGTATACTCACAATACTGTAAACGTTTTGAAGTGGGATAGACTTTAGTTTAAAATACGCGTAAATATCTGTCCATTGTTGTCGCACTGCAAAACCGAAGTGATCCTTTCAATAAAATTTTTCTTACTTTACTGCATTTTTTTTTATCAGAAATTAGCGTACGGTGTCCTATTTATATAGGTTATTCCATGTCAAATCGACCAAGACCGGCATCCGACCCCTTTCGATAGAAAAGAAATTTGGTGAGAAGGTTCCTTTCATCCTATAAGAAATATATATCAACGAAAAAAAATTAAAAAAAATTGTCACAATTTCGCCGAATTAGCCGAATGTTTTGAGTTTATTTTCAATATCTCGAAAACTACTTTACATAAGAAGATGAATTTTATGTCATTTTAAAGAGAATACTAGGAGCTACAAGCAGTATATGGAAAGAAAATATTTTTTTTTTTTAATGTTATATCTGCAATATATTAAATATTTAAAATGGACTAAGTCAAAAACCTAATTGTTTGGCTAAAATAGATAGGCTAATTTGGTAAAAAAAAATGGACCGAAGTTAGAAAAATTTTAGTTAAAATCGGTCTTACATATGAAAAAAAATTAAAAATTAAAAATTTTTTTAGTTTTTTGATAATTGTACTTTTAAAGGGTAAAACGGGTAAAAATATTTTTGTCCAAAATTAAAATCGAATTGGATTCTTCTTAAATATAACTTCAAAATGATTTCGAACTTTTTTGAAATTTGTACTAATAAAGGCATAAAATGTAACTTATTATGTATTTTACAAAAAAAAAAAAATTAATTCACATTTTGACTTCTAAGGTACTACAAATAAAAATTCAAATGAAGTCGAATGAGTCCTTATACTTTTTAGAGACAAGGAAAAAAATTAACTTTAAAACTTATGAAATATCAAAATAGTTTGAACAGGTAGGTATTTCCTTAGGAGGGGTTTCCGCGCACACGTAGCCGCGGGCAGGAGCTAGCCAGAAATAAAAGTATTTTAGCTTTACCGTTTGTATTCTTTAGTATCTGCTATCCTAATAAGTTTCCAGCAAGGAGCAATATCGTTTAAAATTTTAGGGGAAGTTATGAGCAACATTTTGAATTAATGCTTTAACTAATTTATTAAAAAAAATTTTTTTTTAATATGACTTGCTTCATTATCAAAATATAAATTGTAAAAAACGGATATAACAAATGTTTTTTCTTGGGTATTTCGCGAAAATTTTTCCCCGCGCAGAAATCATAATTTTCTTTTAAAATATATGTATGTATGTATATGTATGTGTTTAGTTTGCATTTAAAAAACAAACCCTTAAAGGCCTATGTATATTGGTGTAAGGTATAAAAAACCTTTATACATACTAAAAAATGTATTAAGTTTATTTATTAGTACAAGTTCAAGAAAATATCTTTTATTTTGTTATGATAAGACTTTATATTATTTTGCGTGGTAAGCAAACACTTACAAAATGTAGTTAGTATTTGTACAGCATCCATTATCCTCAAGTAGAAGAACTGAATTTATCTTTTAAGCTAATAAACTAACTAGTTAATTAACCTTTTTAAATGTGTTTTGTGAATTTAGTTCGCCACACAATGTACGGCTTTTTAAATAATTCAAAAACTTGTTTAGCTTGTGTTGCTTATTTATGACCTCAACTTAATTGTCTTTAATTACAGGCATTAACTAAATGCACCTTCCAATTAAATCATTTATTATTTCTAACTTTAAGAGCCATCCCTTTATACAATTTATATAATAAGCCTCAACCACAAACCGAAAACAAGAATGAGAAAAATATAATCCTACTTTTTTTTAATAAAGTGTAATTTTTAAATGATTCTCAGTAAAATCATGAAGAGGTTCGTAGCGAACTAATAGTGAAAATAAAAGTACACTGTGCTTGGGTTACTGGGGGAGTGCGTCTGTGTATGCGGGTAATAAGTGACTGTTTAGTGTTGAAGGTCATTAAAGAAATGCATTAGAAACATAAATAAAATGCACTCACATGCACACACTTACACAGCCATTCACTTACGAAGTGTTTAGCGAGTTTTTTGTTTTGTTTGTTAAAACTGTTATACTTAATATGATAAAAAAAAACAAATAAAAGTTATTGCTTTCATTGAAATTAAAGCATGCGCTGTAGCAATTCCATAATGTTTATACCCAGTGTGCAACGTTTTGACTCAATACAATTTCAAACTTTTAACAAAGAGTAAATTTACCTTTTTTACATTTTCAAGACTTAATTTTTAATGCTTTGTTTCAATTTTTTTATACATATTGTTCCTCTAAACAGCGTTAACTCAAAATTTTTCAATTTTCACTTTTTGCAAGAAAACGATAAGCAGTGGCCACATCTACCCTACTGTAAAAATCTTAGATCTATTTCTCTAGTATTTTGCCTAAAAAAATGCCGTTTTATCCCGATTTGTAATATAATAATTCATATAAAAAAAAAAGTTTTTTATCTCTACTGAAAATTTATAAATTTTGAGTTGACTCTGTTTCGAGGAATAAGTGCGATATATAAAATTCTCGTGTCACGGTGTTTGTGAATGAGCTCCTCCGAAACGGCTTAACAGATTTGTATGAAATTTTGTATGTTTATTTGTTAAATATGAGAAAAGGTCGTAAAGTATATTTAATATCGCTAGAGAACGTACTTTAGGACAAAAAGTGTAAAAGCTCCCCCTCCTTAAATCTTCTTAACTTATCAACTGACTTTCTTGAAATTTGGCAGGGAAATAGTGTAACATCTGGAAGGAACTATATCCCATAATTTTTTATATATAGGGCGTTAAATAGGGTAAGAGGATAATATCTCCCCCTCCCTATATCTTTATAACTAATCAACCGGTTTTATTAAAACTTGACATGCAGACATGTAACATCTGAAAGAAAATAAAAGATATAAATTTTTTTGGAAATTCCAACATTAAAGGCGTAAAAAAGTCGAAAACGGTTGAAAGTTCCCCCTCCTCGTTTTATTAATTGTCCGATGATAGTTTCAAGACTTAAAGGATCTTAAGGCTATAAATGTTAACATTTAATAAAGCAAAAAGGGTAAGATCACCCCCTTCTTAAAGAGCTATTTTGGCAGCGAAAAATGTGGACGTTGACGATTTAAACTTTAAGACACAGCAGTCGTTGCCAGGCGACTTAGTATCATACAATTCGATCGGTACAGTAAGAGATATTAACGAAGCTGTAAATTATCCAGCAGAGTTTTGAACTCTCTATTAGATTTGCATTTTCAATGACAATCAATAAGTCGCAAGGCCAAACGATGTCTGTTTGGGGCTTAGATTTGGGCACACCATGTTTTTCTTACGGACAATTTAACGTGGCATGTTCTCGTGACGGCAAGCCATCGAGCTTATTTGTGTTGGCTAAGAACGGACTGACAGAAAATATCGTACACGCAATTGCTCTTCGTATATTGAATATTGATTATCTTTGTTTGATTTTCCTAATTCAGGATAAAAAATACATCACTTTTTTATGTTTAACTTTTGCATAAGGAACGAACAAAAATAAATGGCTATTACATTTTTTTATCGCCGATCATGGTATAAAGCGCTTAATTCCTCTTTCTGAAGTAGAAATAGGTTGTGTATGGAATAACAACGTTTGCCTGTTAATTATAATAAATAAACCCTCGAAACTAAATCGTTTTTATTTACACACAAATCTATTTACGAGAATACCTTGTTTATAAATACATATCGCACTTAACCAACAAAAGGGTATAACCTAAAAATTGTAATTTGTTCACTTTTTGGAACAAATTGAAACGTGATATTCATATCTATCCGCTGTAAAATATCATGTTATTTTTTCTATATTTTGGTAATGAGACTGTTGGCTTAAACATTTTTTTCACATGTCCTTAATGTTAAATTAAAAATTTTTTTTTATTTAACTGAAAATTTTGACATTTTTAGTTAATGCCATCTTGTTGTTCGAGTGCGATATATAAAATGGGAAATTATTTTAAATTTAAATGTATATTTTCTAAAAATTGGTGACTTAAAGTTATTTATTTTTTAAGAGATTTTGTTTGTTGTGCTTAATTCCCTTGTTTAATAAATAATAGTATTCCCCAAAACATGTTTGATTAGTTATTTATTTTTTGTAATTTTGAGAATAAATATTGAAAATATTCAAAATTAAACTTGTCTTGTCGAATGTCTCAAAATATTTCGATGAAAAATTATTGTCATTAAAACAAATTTAAATAAATGGTTAATGAACACTGCTGTTAATATTTTAATAAAAAAAATTTTGCGTACGGTAATTTCTTCTTAAGAAGGGCAATTTTGAGGTCCGTACGGCAATGAAAAAATAAAAGTTAACAACACTGGTAGAAACTACATTAACCCCACGCAAGTGAGCAAACGCGATTTGCTTGTTTCGTGTAGAAGCAACAAAAACAACAGAGCAAGAAGAAAAACATACAATATTTTCATGTTGATTTAAGAAAAAAAGTGAGCGGAAAAACATTTAAATTTAGAACGATTTTTTTCTTTCTGTATACAGTCCTCGACCAGCTATACTTTCTTAATTATGTTGCTGCATAAATTATTTAATTTTTTTTTACACCTAATAATGTTAAATATAATGTAAAATAAAACACATAAATTTGACACTGAACTTAAAATGTTTACTATCGATTAAAAGAACAATTTATGGCATTTATTGTTTTGAAATGATATCATGTAAATATTGGCCATGACTACCTCTGAAGGGTTCTATTCGGAGGGTCCAATTTTGGACGACTCGTTCGAGCAAAGCTACTGGTATCTGGCGTAGAACACGAGTAATGTTGGCTTCCAAAGCGTCAATCGTAGCTGGCTTATTCCTGCAGAGAGAAAAAATATGTTTAAATATGGTCACCTCCAACAAAACTATTTATAAATAAAATTGTAAACATACTTTGGTTATTTTAACCATATTATTGTTATCGACAAGTATATTATGGTTAAATTAGTCATCCATCAAGATGGAACAACCATATTATGGTTGCCTCCGAATATGTTTTGGTTAATAATAACTAAAATATATTTAACATTTAAAATAGCATGTTTGATTTTCAACCAAAGAATGTTGCTCTTGGAAAAAAGGAATATACTATTGTTAATTTAAAAACAATAGTATATTCCTTCTTGATGGAGGACCAATTTAACAATAATATGGTTGTCGGTGGCAATAATATGGTTAATTTAAATATAATATGTTTAAAATTTTCTTTAAAAATAGTTTTCTTGGAGGTGACCATATTTAAACATATATTTTCTCTGCGTGCAGAGAAAATAGTCCAGAGGTGTAATAAAGCCCGATCTAGGTGGCCAATTAAAATTAGCAAAACGTGAAACTGAGTGCTCACGAAAACGATTTCGCAACAAGGTCATTGTTTCACGAGCTGTATGGGCCCGTAGCGCCGTGTTGTTGAAGCCAGAGCAGACTTGAAGCCGAGATCCTTACGTAAAAGTTATCGAATACGACAAGCCAAACTGCTGAGAACGACGACGAATCGATTCGTCTCTGTCTTTCGTACACTCTCAGCTAGAGCTGCTATTTTGACTTCACAACGTTCCGGATATGGTATAATGGGTCCAGTGTCTTCCACTTTTGTGAACTGGGATTGAAATTTTTGAATGGTGTTGTCAGCCGTGGTTTCAGTAGGTCGATAGTGCGCACGAAACACATTTCTCACAGAACGCTGATTTTCGTAATACAGCTCAACAATTTGGATAAGCTGTTGTGGTGTTAGTCTTTCCATGATGACTTGCCAAACGAAGCTGGAGAAAAATCACAAAGCAGTTTGATGTGTGTCTCACGTGATCTAAAAAAAAAAACATATTGAAAATCAAACCTCACGATGAATAACCCTTTATATGTATAACAACAATAAAAAAAAATTTCACGTAGTATTCAACCCAATCTAAATTCGAATAATTAAATACAGTCTTAAAGTATGCACACGTGTTGATAAAAATTATTTGCCAAAAAGCCAAGACATTGTTCTTAAATTGAATAAATATTTGCAAATGTTGGGTCTACTGCGAATAATTATATTCACATTAAGTCTTCCATGAAAAACTCGCTTATCCACTCTAGAATACGCATATAAAGCACATGCTCATATCAGTTCTCAACAGCTGTTCAAGAGGTTGTATGTGCATGTACGGGAGCGAAGGTATAATGATAATTGTCTAGTTACCAAAGACGAGGCTCGGATGGCAAGTTATTAAATAGGATAATTTTCTTAACTTTAAAATAACGGGCTTGAACAATCTAAGCCATAATTGGATTTTTTTATATAAAAACTTTTAACATTTCAAACTGTTTTTAAATACTTATTAATTTCAAAAAAAATATTTTTAATTATTGTTCTTTTCTTACACCCGTCATTTGCAGATTAATCTACGCTGTCAAGGAATATGTGTATAAACAATAATACCGTTCTTAACAACATACATAAGTAGATCTGAATGATGAATGAATGTGCATTAGACAGACTCAAAACAAAAAGTTGTTGATGTACACCCCTCAAAACTAACTGACATGTTTTATGAGGACCCCCAAAATATTTTTATTATATATTTTTTCCACATTTTTTTTAATGTCCTCTTAAATTTGTTGGTCATGAACAGGTTAATTTAATAGTAGCTTAATTTATTATATTATAGGAAATGAAAATCGGAAAAAAATGGTTAAGTAATTAAAATTTTCATAGAAATCGAATTGAAAAGCATTAAAAAAACTGACATAAACATCTCGCTATCTCGAGTCTGTGGTTAGATTTTTTAAATGATTTAATGCAGAATCAAACAATTTCTAAATATCTATTTTATTTGGTCATTCATTAGACCAAAAAAATTTACCGAATTTTTTATTCATGAAACATACCATTTTTGGACTCTTTTTTGACGGGGTTAAGCTCACGGGAGATCATTGCGAGAGCCAAAATATTTTGGAAATCTTCATAAAACATGTCAAAGTTAATTTTCAGGGGGTACTTCTTTAAGTTTTTTTTGCCCATGTAAGGTGAGCCCGTCTAATTGTGCATTAGGCATATAACTTTTAAGCATATTCGGAATAGAGCATAAAAAATTATGTGGACCCGTTATATTTTTTTTAGGTATCGCATAAAAGGTTCCACACCAAATGCAATTACTCTTTTATAAGAGCATATGGCCATTTGATTAATCATAAAATGTAGAAATTTGAATAAATATTATTTGTGCAAACATTTTTAAAAAAGTGATATAAGTTTTTAAATACTTAAAAAAAAATAAATATTTTCCATATAATACATTTAGAGCAATGGCAGCACCCTGTAATGCTCGTTGAAATTCTGGAGATATTCTGGCACTTTTGTCGTTTATACTTATTCCGGAATACCGATGGCCATTATTTTCTTTTAGTAGATTTGTATGTGATGCTTGGAGCGAAGTCTGGTTTTCTGATAATACTTTCAAAAAACATAATTCCGCTACACTCCAAAAATCATTGTCCGACTTTACAAAAGCAAATGAATATTTTCTCAGACATGGGGTGAAAAACCATCAGCTATTCACGAAGTTCTGCGAGGCAAGCTTTGCGGAGAACGTGCAAGACATTTTGCTATTGTGTAAATTATCACATACTTTAAATTTCAAACCTTTTTCATATAACAATGGAAAACATTTGTGTTTTAAAATAAAAATTTTTGAAAAAAAAACTCTGTTTTTTTAGAAATCTCGTTTCGTGCGAAAAATTTTTGAGCCCAAATCATCTTAAAGTGATATTCATTACTTGTACAATATTTGTCACCATGTAGTGGTGGCCAAATTTTTCGCAAACGTACTTTCTTCGAGAAGGATAAAACTACAGAAGAATTTTAAATCAAAATTAGGCTGTATAGCTTTCTTCGTTGCTATGAAACTCAAAGTTTTTTAATAAATTTCAATCAGAGTATCTTAAAATACTGTTTCAATAACTTTTCTCCAGACGCTAAAAATGTTGATGCCTCCACTACAAACTTTTTGAAAGTCATGATTTTCCTTAGAAGTACATTGAACATTTTTTAAAGAACATTGTAATATCAACCATATGCCTAATGTGCTTGTTATTATACTCGTATAAGTACAGAGAGGAAATTTCTTTCTACTGTCAGAATTTTCTAGTGAAAATGTTGATTTCTTTCAACCAGAAACAAAATCCTAAAATCTCTAAGCATTTCCGCCATCATTAATTTATCCATACCTCCTACTTCAGAACAACACCCACAACAACTACTAAAAAAAACAAAAGAATCCTTGTTCAGTATCACCAAAATGGTTCAATCACAACAAAAATTGTTGGTAACATTACAGTGCTTACTGCCAAGTATCTGAGGCACTTATTCACTTCAAAAACTTGTCAGGTTTATTTAACTGAAAACTGCTAAAAAAAAAATCGCTTTAATGGATTGATTGCTCAAGGATCTTGTGTATAAATATTAGCCACAACGTTAAAGAAAGAAAGAGAAAACAGGAAGAAGAAAAAATATACTTGTTCCTGACTAAGAACTTAACTGTAAGTTGTAAGAACACAATTAATCTGTTATAAAGTTTGTAACCAATTAAAGTAATGGTATATAGGACAATATTCTTTAAAAAAATATTCACTGCATTTCCAAGGAAAATTATGACTTTTAAAACGTATGTAGTGGAGAAATCAAAAGTTTTAAAGATTTAGTATGGATACTGGCGTCTGGAGAAGAAGTTATTGAAACTCTTTTTTATAGATAGTCAGACTGAAATGTATTAAAAAGCTTAGACTTTCACAACAACAAAGAAAGCTATGCTGCTTTAACTTTTCTTAAATTTTTCCTATTTAAAGTCAGTTGTAAAATTAGGCAAAGGGAAAAAAATTCCGGGGATAACCGGGATAAATAATAATAGGGCTCATACTCTCAAATCAAATTATTTGCGGATTTCTCTAGTACTACTTGTTCTTTGTTCAAAGCAGAAGATGGTTTTCTTTGTAGAAAAAGCAAATCATCGGAGAACAGAGAGAAAAAGAATTAAATATTGTATTTGTGTGTCAGCATCGCACGACTACAATTTTATTGGTAGGGCTCGTGTACCGAAGAATTGAAAATATGCCCATCCCTGCACAGAGGTCAAACTAAAAAGTTTTTTTTTGGATTTTTAAAAAAAGTGGATGCAATACTAGAGCTAACACATAAAACTTCGATAACAATGTGTAGCCTACTTTGACTGCAGGAGTGCCAGAAAGTCAGCATGTTTCATTGTTAGTTTTTAATAATATTATCTATCTTTTTCGAGGTGGAATAATTTTTAATATTTGTCGTATAAATTAAATTTTTTCTTCAGCCCTTGAAAACTGACATCATTTTAAGTCAACCACATTATATTTTATAATTTTGACCGCATCATTCATATAAAATTCTCTGGTTTGTTAAATTATCTACAAAAATATATCATAAAAATATTTTATTATCAAAGTTGTTTTTGGGAATACGATTATTTATTAAAAGATTTTGTTTGTTGTGCTTAATTCCTTTTTTTTTTCAATATTTGATAAAAAAAAAATACGGAAATTTATTGTTGGAGGATAAGCTGTTCCTATGCGCATTTCACTGGTTGCTTAGGCCAGATCATCAGGAAATGTTCTCCTAAATAAATTTAGAAAAGCCAAAGCTATCAGCAAGCAAGACTACAGAGGGAATGAGAATTACTTACATACACTCATAACTCTTATCAAAGCTTAAACAAAATACCAACAATAAAACAGTGAGTATATCTTTTCTTTCATTCCCCACTAAAATTAGTTGGAATTCTCCCAACATTAATTGTATTAATATTAGGTTTGTTCAGTTACAGAATATAATTGCTTATTTTCAATAATTGTGTTCTAGTAAGTGTCTAGTAAGAGATTAAAAAATTACTATAAAAATTTGAGAGACAAAAATTTCTGATAGCAAAATGTTTACTAGCAAGAATTATTTAACCACCTTGTACCACAATTCTATAACTTTTTGAATTTAACTACTGATATCGTAACGATAAATCTCGGTAACTTTAACTAATCTATTATGCTCTGTTTTAAATAAACAAATATTTTTGTTTAGAAATTTTAACGACAAATATTGGTAAAAAATGTAAGAACGTCAAAGTTGAAATTTTTTAAAATTATTAAAAAATTCAATATTTTTTATATTTCGAATTTATTTTATGAGCTAAATTTCAGTTATGTATTTTATAAAGCTTTTTTTGTAATAGTTCTATTCCTTAAATTTTTAGGAATGACTTTATACACTACCAGACTTTTACCTTGTACTCGTATCTTCCTGTTACAAAAAAAAAAAAAAAACAAAAAAAAAACTTTATAAACTATATATAACTGAAATTTAGCTCATAAAATAATTTCGAAAAATAAAAAATGTTGAATATAATAAAGTTGCTTATGAAAACAAATAATTCCCAGATTCTATTATTAAAAAATATAAAATAAATATGCTTGTAAAATTTCTTTTTAATAAAACATGAATTAAATCGAGTAAATATTGATTATATATCTTAACAAATATGTAGGCGTTAAATCTTTTTATAGATAAGGAAAAAGTTCGAGGTGCGCGCGCCACTCTAGCACAACGTTTAGCTCTTACATACACTACTGTATGTGGAAAGGATATTATGTGTTTGTGCAAATATATGTAACACATTTAAATATAGCTTTTAGGCCCACCTTTTAGTATACCGATTGTTTCAGAATCAACTTCATAATCGATCTAACAAGGTCCGTCCTTCCATCCGGCTGACTGGTTATCTGTCTAAGCTAACCAAAGTACAGGTCGCAATTTTCGAAAAAGTTTGATCCAATTTGATACATACATATGTGTTTATTGTCACAAAGTTGAAGCCTAATCAAAGTGGTTCTTAATTTTACATAGCCCACATGCAAACTCCTTTCCGAAATAGAGTTTTTGTGCCCATTAACCATTTTGTTTACTAGGTATTTATGTTTAATTAGGTCCAAAAATATGGCAACCTAAATCAGCAGTACAGATTTTAATATAATCGGTCCATGTTTGACCACAGTTCGCATACAAATACACTCCCGAAAATAGCTTTAGTTACTTATTACCTTTATAATAGCTCCTATGTTATCTCATAGTAGTAATCATAGTAATATAAGTAGATAGTAAGATAATATTTGGCACAAAAATCTCTTATGTGAATCTTAACCTCACAACATACGGAAACATGATAACCCATGGGCCCTAAGTACTGTGGTGTAGGGTCGACTATACTTTCTTACTTTCTTATATTAAAAATTGGCTTCTTTACAACATATTTCGAAGAATATTATCTTTATTTTTTAACAACAACTTTTTCCTTGTCGTTAGCTGCCGATATTATTCACCGACAAAAGTTGTTAAAATGTCACAACATAATAGCTCTTAACGACAATTAATGTTTACAAACGAATTTTGACTACTTAACGACAAATTTTTGTCGTTGAAAAGTTACATAATTTCTGTTTAATGTTCTCGTTAACAAAACAAAAATAATTTTCATAATTTTTAAATTAAAAGTTTTTCAATTACATAAAATATTTATTTTTCTAAAGTTTAAGTACAATATACTTGCAAAATAGTTCAGAACAATTGAATTTATTATCAAACAATCGCGTGTCTAAAAGCTGAATAGTGTCGATATGCCATACGTGCTCGTTTTTTCTGGTAAATCGTTCATTTACTTTTTTATTTTTTTAAGTAGCTGGAAGAAAAATTTTGTAAATTCTAAACTTACTCTCTCGTTGCAAGTTTCTGCTAGTAAAGTAAATGAATACACCTATTTTTTGTACGAAATAATAAAATGAAATAATTATAAACTTATAATTGGTTGCCTATAAAAAATTGGTTTATTATGCGAAAACCAAAATTGATATTGCGGTAAGTTTAGAATCACTAATCTCAGAAATAAAGCTGTCTAAAGACCATTTACAATGATATATCCCATTAAAAAATGTGCTCAATAATGAGCAGGTTACATGTATGAATTCATACCTCAAGTCTCTTCAAACCTGCTGATGGGGTGATTTCTGTATGGAGTGTAACCAGTTTGGAGGAGCATTTTATGCTGACAATAAGCGCTTCTTTTAACATGGAAAACATGCAAACAAAGCACTCCTTAAGTGCTTTTAAGGGGCTAACTACATAAACATATACATTAATGTTTTGCTTTTACTTGTTTAAATGCCTTTTTTCAACCATTTTCGTAGACCATAATATATTTCACAATTTTTTTTTTTAAACCTTTTGTGTTGTCAGCACTAATGCTAGGAACACAACTGGGACGAACGACGAATTTCGCCCATCACAACGAATTTTTCAGATATACTCGTAAAGTAAATTCGTCGTATGAAGCACAATAACGACGAATAACAAGCAGCTTTTATAATTGAGAAAGTTGATTTTTGTTTGTGCATAGAGAGAGAAAAAGTGTGACCATATAAAAAAAAAATAATGTTTAAAAATTATAACATAACCAAAAACACAACTAAAACAATTTTTATACCAAAACATTTTGTATCTTTGTTTTAAATGTTATACAATAAAAAAACAATTATTAAAGTAAAAAGTACCTTTATTTACTAAAAGTAATGTCCACCTGGTACTGAGATGTTCGTCGTTCGCAGGCGTATGAAATAAAAATAAATCTATTGCAAAGTCCGCGTATGACGAATTTCGGCGGACGCTAATATTGTGGGTATTTTCATATGCACCAATATGTTTAATTTTTGGCAACGAATATTCGCAGCCAAAAAAAAAAAATTCGTCGTTCGCCCCAGTTGTGTTCCTAGCATAAAAAGCAGCTTTTTTTGTATATTTAATTCGTTATCATATACTGCTGTATAAGAGCTCTCCTATTGAAGCGCTCGATTATGCGCTTTTTCTCTTAAGTGTTTCATAAAACTCAATTTTTTGTACTGGGATATATTTTCAATATTGAACAACAAACGGCGGCGCAATGGCACTTCATTCAAAGGAGCGTAGTATATGGACGTGGCAAATATTTTAAAACGTAAGTACAACGTATTTCAGCTACTTCACCCATGTATCGTGTTTAACTGTTTTACGAAAAAATTATCAAATGTATAGATAGCGTTTTGGCCGTAATCTCCCACTGTGCACTGCACTTAGTCAAATGACTACTATTTCTGTAAAGTATTAATAACAGCTATACTAATGCATAATTGTTAGGGAAATTAAAGTAACGGAAACAAAATTTATAAAAACAAATTGAATTACATGCGTCATATCAACTTTTAGGCACCTATAATAACATATTTATTGTTTTTGTTTGTTTTTATTATTTTGATCAAGTCTTATGGAAATTTACAATACAACTTGCTAAAAAGTACACAAAAACAATAAGTTCATTATGTCCCTTGACCTCTCAAAGGAAAAAGAAACATACAAAAAACATAAGATTTTTTTTTCGGCTTGAGGTCAGTTAAAATAATAAAAATAAAATAATCATACATTTGTGTTTTAATATTTATTATTTTAACTGACCTCAAGCCGAATAAAAGACACTCTACAAAAAAACTTTAATTTTAAATCGTTTTTTAAATCTTCGATTCCACTCAGCAAACATAAATTATTTAATACATCCACAGATGTTGGGGATAAAATTTTATTTTCATTATGCTCTCCATCTTCGTTGATGTCTTCCGTGCTCTCAATGCTTAACAACTCGATAGCTTTAGGTGGAAAGTGTAAAAGCTTCTCTTTCCGTTTGTGTCTGCTTCAATATTTTTACGAGATAAGAGGATCTGATTTTAGTAGCTCTGTTAAATATGTCTTTCTTGAAAACTATAAGAGCTAGAGCAAAAATAACAATTATTATGATTTTTGTATGAAAAACTTTAAATTCTTTTTCTTAAACTATAAGAGCTAGGGCAAAAATAACGATTATCTGTGATCCCTTCTTTTATTCAATAAAAATTGTTTTCCTCATGAATAATTTTAAATTTTCTTGAAAACTATAAGAGCTAGAGCAAAAATAACAATTAACTGTGACCACTTCAATTTTAATAAAAATTAATTTCCTTCTGAATTTTGTTTGCAAAACTTTAAATGCGTTTTTCTGGAAAACTAAAAGAGCTAGAGAAAAAATAATGAAACTCTATGTTTTTCTTGAAAACTATAAGAGCTAGAGGAAAAATAATGAATATCTGCGATCACTTCTATTTTCCAATAAAACTTGCTTTCCTTATGATTTTTGTATGCAAAACTGTAAATGCGTTTTTCTTGAAGACTATAAGAGCTAGGGCAAAAACAACGATTATCTGTGATAACTTCTTTTATTTAGTAAAAATTAATTTCCTTATGATTTTTTTATGTAAAACTTAAATGCGGTTTTCTTGAAAACTAGAAGGGCTAGTGCTAAAATAAGAAAAATCTATGATCACTTGTATTTACCAATAAAAAATTATTTATTTTTTACGATTTTATATGAAAAACTTTTAACAATTGACCTCATTTTGCATTAAATAATTTTGAATACCAACGTTGTTACATAAGTACTCCGACTACTTGCATTGCGACTGCTGTTTTGTGTAATTTGAACTGAGTTTTACAGAGGAAGGAGAATAAAATGAATCTACTTTTCTATGTGCTTGACATATAAAACACGTCCTCAAACTCTACCAAAGATAGACATGTTTATAGGAATGTACAATTGAGGTAAAATTTACTACTTTGAAGATTATTTAAGACAAATATTGAAGGAGCTACGTTAGCTTAAAGTAATATTTAAAGGGCTTGTGAATAATTCATGAGTTCTAACAACATTTATCTTCAATATGATATCAATGAACTTCTCCTGGCCTCACTTCCGACAAGCAGAATAATGGTCAGATCGAAAATCTGGATTTATAACTTTGGATGAAATTTATATCTTGTATTCTTTAAATGTGTAGAGATAAATTGTCGTTTTTGGAAATAGCACAATTCTCATGAGAGCCTTGAGACATCATTACATTCCTAAATAATCTATATTTGTTACCACGTGTTGGAGAATGGTTTACAGCTTAACAGAGGTTTTTTAGCTGTGATAGTTGATAAGAGAAATTTAGAGACATAGAACCTGTTTCAGCTTAAAGGGTTCAATAGCAGTTAGTACATGGTCCGCATGCATTAAAAATCCCACCAGTCTCTATCCACACACAAGGGCGTTAATAGATGTATTGTTTCCATTAGCCGTGGTATGGGTGGTTATGTCATGTTGTGCAATTTACAAGCTCTGCCGTTTGGCTGCACAGAAAAAATGTTTCCAAAAATTTTTCAATTAAATAATTATTTGGTGTTCATTAATTTGTTCAATTAATTTTTTGCTTGCAGCATTTAAATATTTTTAATCAAAGAACATAAATTTTAATGATTGTGTATATGTTGTGTATTTTTTAGTTTATGCTATGAATTTTTTAATTGACTAAATTTATGTGGCATGACTCAAAAATACAAATCCGTTAATTAATACGATCTGTTCTTTTGCAGGAGAAAAATTAGTAAACAATTTAATTGTCTGAACGAATTGTTTAATTAAAGTGTATATTCTATTTTTTCTGTGTGATCGATTGAAAAATAATACGATTTTTGTTTATGCACTTGTGAACAGACAAATTTGTTGTATCGTTACTTTATTGTATTGTTAATTCACCTAGTCAATTCACTATGATTAAACTATTTAAAAGATCAACATATTTCTTTTAACTGATTAATAAAAACCAAAAAAAAAATACGAAAAGTGAAACATAAAAAGGCAGATAAAATAATTTTAGTAATAATTTTCTTCTTCTCTCTTAGTTTTTATTTATTTCTTCTTTTTTTTAATAAAAGTTGAAATTCACATTACTCCATACCATGAAATTAACCCAGGTATGGAAGTTTAAATTTGAGGTGAAGAGGTTGCAAATATTAATTGATAAGCAATTTTTATTAAAGTAGTTTAAAAAGTTAATCAAAATAAATTAAACATATATTAATAATTAAGAAGAATTTCATTTCGTGGTGTAAGGTATCACATTCTAAAAAGATTTTTACAATATCACCAAACAAATCGAGCATTTCCAGGCCTGGCATTAATACAAAATCTTTCCAAACATATACAAATCAATTGTATAATAAAACAACACTTTTGTATGAAAATTATTAACAACTAAAATGCAACATTTTATAATGAGATGATTAGACAAAGAATAAGAAGATACTGCGAATTTATAAATTGGGCAATTTTTCTTAAAAATATATGTAGAATTAGCCAAATATTAGAATGTAAACGTTATAATCAATACAATAACTTTCTGTTCATGGTATGTGGAAGGATAAGCATTTATTTATGGACTTGGACGGTTTAGAAAAAATTTAACTTACGATTTTAACACAATTCAAAATGGAATCTGTGTAGTCGTAGGAATAAAGTTGGAAAAAATTTTATTTTGTAATAAATTTTTATACCACAATAGGCTAATTGGATTCTAAAGAAAATTCTTTCAAATCTGCCTGTACTCCAAACTTTTAAAATAAAATCTTATGACACATTCCTTAATATTGGTTTCCGAAAATTGTGTCATTAAGATATTTTTTACCTCAATATAAAGATTTTAAATTCTATTTAATTCTATAAAATAAAGTTATAAACATAAAAACTTTTATACAACTAAAGGATTCACGTACTGTAACCTTGTACTTGATTTTCCAAGGAAACATTTTCCATCAATGAATTGCACACAAAGTATTTTTTATTTCCAATTTTTTTTTGTTTCTTAAATTAACAAACGCAATAAAAAAAACTTAAACACCATTATTTTTATGTGTGTGTGTGTGTAAGAAAATATAAATTTTTCTTTTAAAACTTTTTTCATATGTATGTGTTATAAAAATAAGCAACATTTGTATATGCATACTAGCTTTACCCGGTGCGCTTCGCTACCCCCATTGAAATAAAATTAGAAGAATTTTTTTTTCAAACAGATCTCCTGTATTGATTACGAAGCAATTTCGACAAAATCTGGATACTTTTAATGCATTAATTCTAGATATGTGTTTAGACAATTATATTGTCCTTGTATGGGAATTTCCACCTTCACTTTTCTAGTACACTTTTTGAGCTTGTATTAATAACCGAACAATTTTTTCCAAATTAGGAAACTTTAACTGTGACCGTTCCCCAAATATACAGTAATTTATATTGTCATTGCAGAAGAAGTGCTACGATCTCTTACATATATGAAAGCCAATTTAAAGTGCTGGGTAATCAGGAAATGATTGTGAAGACGTCAGGAAAAAAGGTTAAGCAGTTTTGGAGTCTGTAGGGAACAAACACATAAACAAGCGTTTTTTTTTTTTTTTTTTGTTTATATACTCATCAGCGATGCCTATTTCGCTATTTAGTGGCTAGATTTAGCCATTTTTCACCTTGTTAAGACATTAAAAGTTTTAACCATTTTCCAACTTGTTTAGCCATTACATTTTTTCTTTTGCCATTTTTCTTTCGAATAATAATTTCAACTTTCTTATAAAAATTTATACAATTGCTAAAAATAAAATAAACATGTTCAACAATTAAAACGCATTTAATTTAAATCACAACTTTTTTAAATGATGAAACGCGCTATAAACGATGATGATGAAACATCTTTAAAAATAAAAGAACAGTTTCCATTCCAATATTTAATTTAAAAAAGTTATCAACACAAATAACACAGTTTCTTTCTGGTCGAAAGTATTTCAATAAAAAGAACAAAAAACTTTTAGAAACTCCAGAATTTACTATAAAGTTGTTCTCACTTCCATGGTTCAATGCTGAAATAGAGAGGGTACTTAGCCAAATAAACATCGCTAAAGCCAGCGATACATTATCCTATTCAGTCGCAATCGTGTGGGCTTAAAAATTAACTGAATTTGAGAAATGGGTGATATATAACAACCGTTAGTTCGATTTTATCAATGGGGTTAATATTTTCACCATAACAATAAAATATTTTTATCTTTTTTTATTTTTTATTGTAGATATACCCTCAAAAAGTTGGGTAAATATTATCATGATTATGACTAGCCTTCAAAATATGTAAAACTTATAGGCACAAGTGATGAAAAATAGCGAAATCGAATTTGTCGATTATTTAATTTTTTAAATGCTAAAATAATTAAATTACGCTTATTCTTATGTAACAAATTGATCTCAATTTATAATTTCATTGTAAAAAATGTTTAATGATTTCTTACTCTTTTAATTTTGAATTAAAATGTGTGTTTTACATAAAAAAAAAAGTTTTTTTTTAAACATAAAGATTATTTTGCCACACAGAGGAAGAAAACATTACATTGGAATTAAATACTTTGTGTATAATTAATATATATGTATTAGGGAGATCGATTATTCGACTTTTTTCAATAACCGGTTTTCGAATATTACGAATAGTTGCTATTTTAAAAAAACCGGTTTTCGGTTAAAGATTTTTAAAATAACCGGTTAACCGGTTTTAATTCGAATACATAAAAACACCTACAAAATACATAGATATGACTTAAAGTATGTTCAGACCTAACAAATATTTGACGATAAAATCCAAAAAAACCGAGACCAGTAAATTGACCAAACTTTAACCTCATTTTTAACAATTTCCATTTATTTATTGATCTGTTTTTGTAAGAAGATAATTGTCTAATGTAATTTAAAAACTATTAAATGATATTTGATCTAGCCAAACGTTTTGCAAAAGCAAATTAAATATTATAGGAATTTAATAAATTTATTATTTGAGATATTCTACTAAATTTATTTTAAATGAGTTTCAATTTGTTGGTGGTTATGCCATTTCAGTAGATTTTCACAATTTTTTGGAAAAGTTGCAAACAAAACCTCTTAGCCTTGATTATATATATCAAACGATTTTCTTTCAGCATTATATAAACTATATATAATAAATAAATCTGATAAATTATTTCCATATCGTTGATTCCGCCGGAATGTTGTAGTTTGAAGCATAAAGAAAAGCTGGAACTATTTAAAAGTTGTTAGTACCTTAAATGGCATTCCGTCCTCGGCAACACAACTGGTTAATATTTCACCCAATGATTTATATTTGGCAGCGTATTTTGGTAAAGTATTATTTGTCGACTCTTTAGAAATACTTCGAACGGGGTTTAGTTTTATTTGGAGCACATTAATGTCATGCATGTGGACTAATCAAAGGTGATTAATTAACAACACTTATCACTTTAGGACACTTCAATCACCTAACTTTGTCTTCTTAATCCCGTTCGAAATATCTCTAGAGATAACATCTATATAAAAATATTTTTAATATATAGAAAACTCTCCCACAAGTTACTATTTACTTTTTAACTGCACACTTTTTTTGTATTTTAAATAGTTTTTTTTTTAAAGAACACTCGCATTTTTAAGCAATTTTTATTTACAGTGTTCATAATGTTTTTTGGCTTAGTTACATTTTGTTTTGATATTCTTCATAAAAAATTTATGTTTGCCCAATATTGAATTAGAAAAATATTTAAATTACGGGTACATCTACAACAAGATTAAAAAAATGTATATGAATTACAGATTATTAAAATAACCGGTTTATTATACCAAAATAACCGGTTTATTCGATATTCGAAAAATGGACATTTTGAAATAACCGACTTGGTCAAAGCTAGAATAACCGGTTAAAACCGGTCAAATAATAACCGATCGATCTCCCTAATATGTATGCATGTACTTGGACAATAAAACCAGATAGAAATCTTGCTATAAAATTTAATTAAAAATGTTGTTATCTACTAATCACCACAAATATGCCAATTCCAATTGAGTGTAGATGAATAGTTTGGGAACGTAGTTTTAAAATGCATTTTTAGCGATAGTGACAACATTAGAATAATTAAATATGGTGTTTTGTAAGGAATTTGAAAAGATGAATTGCTGACATATATTGACACAAAATCATTAGCAACTAATAGAGGTGGGGCTGTACGAATTACGTATGAGTGATATTTATTTCACTGAGCTAATAGATATTGCTCATGCGATGAAACACAGTGGCGAAAAATTATAACTAAAGCAGGGCATACATACTGGCACAATCAAGTGATCCTAAATCGTGCTCGAAACTACTACCATATAATCATATTTGTGCAATATTTATTGCTTTAAAAATTTTGTACGGATAAGTTATTACTACTAGTGCGCACCGCACCGCATTTATTATATTTATTTTGAAAAACAAAAATTAGGAATGTTCGTGTTTTTTATTAAAGATTTGTAATAAATAGTTTATGCTGGTTCACACTTTTCATGTCTAAGCCATCGAGTCTTCTCTCTTCTATTTCTTAAATTTTTAGGAATGACTTTATAGCTAAGGCAAAATGTAACAAGAAGATACAAGATAATAGTCTGGTAGTATATAAAGTCATTCCTAAAAATTGAAGGAATAGAACTATTACAAAAATCTTTATAAAATATATAACATTTCAGCTCATAGAATAAATTCGAAAAATAAAAAATTTTGAATATAATAAAGTAACTTATGAAAAATAAACAATTCCCATATTTTTAATAATAATTTTTTAATTGGTTACTTATCAAAAAATAGCTTTTAATGCATAGTACCCTGATGGGTACTCTTTGACAACTTTTCTTAACTGAACATATTGTACCAAAGAATGTAAAGTACCAAAAGAGAGTAAAGTATAGTCGGTTTAACCACTTTCGTGCATGAACACTATTGTCACATTTTGTGCATTAATTTTGCATAAATTTTATTCGATTAAAAGTTTCGATCTGTAACTGAATCAGAATCTTTAGATAGATACATTAGCTTCAATGGACCAAAAAAGTAATCCTAAAGATATCTGTGACTGTTATTTTTGCAGCTGCATAAAGTCTTTTTTACTACTGATGGTACAGGATATAGACCGGAAGAAAACAAGAAAGTTCTAAAAGACTGTGATTTCTTTTGTCGACAGTGCGAACATTGCAATGATGCACAAGCCACATCTATAACGCTTCCAGTCTCTTCAAAGGTCTTAATAATCTTGCCAATTCCTTGCCCAGTAGGTCGTTTACGACGACCATAATCACTCCATAATGCTCGAAAAGTAGCAACGTTTTAACTACCGCTTTTTAGTAAGTTTAAGCTAGTTTTAAGCATTATTTGGTTGTTAAGCCTTCTAAATAGCAATCCTTTCACTAAATAAATTGCACTTAAGATCACAGATAGTAAACAGCTGGAAGCATAACCAGACCCTCGGTTTGGAAACCACTAAGTGGATAACCCGTATATTCTATAATAAATCTTAAATTTTGATAAAAATCAAAACGTATTATTATTATTAATCATTCAAATAATATATCACACCATCTGTCACTCTGTATAAATAAAATTATTACATTTTTAATTCCTGTGAGTCAAAAATCTTTTAAATAATGTGTAAAATAAAACTTCAACATTTGTAGTTATAACACATCAGAAACAGTCTATAACATAATACAAGTTACATCCAGTTACATTCCAAAGTAAAAAAATTTTAGACAATTTATTGAACTATAATAAATTAAATAAATACATACTCGTACATACATAAGTACATAATAAATACATTTTTGTTTGTATAGATAGAAATGTAGATATATGTATCACACTAAATAGTAAACAGGCACAACTTAAAAGTTATCAAGAACATTTTGTGTTATTGTTTTCATGAGCATTTGTATAACCAACTTTGAATAAAAATTGCAACCCTTGTTTTAAAGCCAGTTTTCTGCCTCTGCGAAAAATTTTTGAATTTTGAGTTTTGCCCGTTTATGATTTAGTGTGCGATATGTATACACTTTATGCATACTGTATTAAGTAAATGTAAAAAGGTTTTTCTATGTAGTTTTCATAAATAATTGACTTGACAATATTGTCATCACTATTATGTAACCATCAACTTCATTAAGATAATATTAATGTTTGTTTGAGTTTGTGTAATAACGACAAGTAATAACACTTTTGATACAGGGAAACTTTGGATGTTGCCTGATTGTAGCCGTTATGATGCAACCCTAGAAAAAAACTCTTAAGCCAATTTAATTGTTTATGGAGCATCCCCAGATCAAATTTTACGTCGACGAGTAGACTCAGATAAATTCGTTTGGATACTTATCCATAGCTTCTCTAGTGCGCATGGGTCGAGTAATATTTCTTCGTAGTTGGTAAAATATTAAACTCTGGTTTTCAAAATGGGCAATTACGCATCTTATTACCTTCACACTTTCAGCGGTTTTTGCCAGTATTTTCTTAAGCTGGGACCACACGATTGCCACAAATGCACCAATATGACACAATGTTGATTGTGCTTTATTGATGCTTAATAATGAAATTGCCCCCAATAAAATTTTTTGAAATCACACGATTGCCCTGTTTTATACAAATTTAATTGCCGCTAGTTGGTACAAAGCGAAATGGGTACAATAGTTGCCTCAGCAGAGTCACACGATGGTTTTTTCTTGTGTCAACTGTGAAAACAGCTGTTGTGGTAGCTTTTTTTTATTTGTTTGGAAGTTCAAGTTGGTTTGGTCATTGACAAAAAGTTGGTTTGGTCATTGTATCATATATTCAAACAAATTTTTGTTGAATAGTTTTATTTGCAATTTTTTAAGGAAAATATATTATGATATTCCAAAAATTATATATATATATATGTGTTCTTCTAACTCCCATTGGAGCATAGGGTGCCAATAACAGCTGATCGCCAGCGGACCCGATTTTGTGCCGTTGATCTTAACTCGTTCCAAGATAGGCCAAGACTGCTCATCTCAGTTTCGGTGGAACGTCGCCACGTTGTACGTGGTCTGCCAGGTTGTCGGCCAGATTGTTGAAATGGGTTCCATCGAAGTGCCTGTTTGGCCACGTTGTCGTCGTTTCGTCGTAGTGTATGACCAATCCATTGCCACTTGCGTTTCCGTATTTCAATTTCTATCGGAATCTGTCTTGACTGCACTAACAGGTCGGCATTAGAGACTGTCCGAGGCCAGAAAATGCGAAGAATTCTTCTGAGACAGCGGTTGACAAATGTTTGTAGGCGGTGGGTAATAATATTTGTAACTTTCCAGGTTGTGCATCCGTAGAGAAGTACCGATTTGACATTTGCTTCGAAAATTCTAAGCTTAGCGCGGAGACTTATTTTGTTGTTTTGCCATATTGGGGCTAATATGCCAAAGGATGATCTTGCCTTGTTTATTCTACTCTCTACATCTAAGTCAATCTCACAACCCAGGTAGCAAAAGTTGGGCGTGTAGTCGTAAATTTGGTCGCCTATATTTAGTGTTGATGGAGAGTCAAATCCTACACTCAGTGCCTTTGTTTTTCCCGTATTTATTTTAAGACCTGTACAGCGCAGTTTGTCTTGCAAATTCCAAAAATTAACCAAAGTAAAATTCTATTTTAAAATATATAAAGAAATAGAGAATATTTCTATTAAAATTTTGAGAATGCAAATTAAAAATGCTTGTATTGTCTAAGTTGATTGAAATATCGGTTTTAAATAATATTATTTAAATACCAGTATCGTTAAGTAGCAAGAAATCTCGGTTACTTACACGAATTTGTTATTATCGTTTTTAAGTTAACAAATATTTGCTATAAGAAATATTAACGACAAATATCGGTAACAATTTAAAAACACAGTTTTTTTTACCACACGGCCCTATGAAATGGCATCAACAATCTCACGCACTTTTACTCTTCGATCGGCCAACACCATATCGTGAATTTTTTCGACATTTTCGGGTGTAGTGACTTCAATTGGCCGTCCAGAAAGTTCAGCTTCATTTGTACTTGTGCGACCACAACGAAAGTCAGTAAATTATTTTTTTACCATTGAAATCGATGGTGCAGAGTCCCATAGTATTTATCAGGCTTTTCCTTTGTTAAATTGACGGTTTTTTTTCGCAAAAAATAATGTTTAATGAGCACTCAAAATTCACTTTTTTCCATTTTTAAAAAAATCCACGAGGTTGTATGTTTTGAACACCTGTTAAACGCAAAGTAAATGACGAAACTTGCTCAAAACTTGACAGTAGTCTATTAACAGGTGGTACTGGATGGGAGCAGTGTTGCATTTCATATGACTACGAGGGAAGATCGCCCTCTGATTTTAAAAAATGGTTTATATAATAAAGAAAATACAATATAATACTCTGGTAGTGTATAAAGTCTAAAAAAAAAAAATTTAAGGAATAGAGCTATTACAAAGCTTTATAAAATACATAACTGAAATTTAACTCATAGAATAAATTCGAAAAATAAAAAATGTTGAATATAATAAATATTTATCACATTATATTAGTTAAAAAATATAAAATAATGTCATTTTAAAGAATTTCAATACATTTTCGTCCGTTTTCCTTTATATATTTTTTTAAATTGTTTATTATATATATTTGGGGGATTCACAAGGTGTCATAAAGTCATATGTCTTAAAATATTAACATGAAAAAATACGACTGTTGTGAGCAACCCCTCAAATTTAATGTGCTATTAATTACGACAGCACAATAAACATAGCAAGCAACGTTCTATTTATTTAAGACACATCTTGTTTACAAACCAACAACATTTAGTCAATTCACAAGGTATCCTAACATGTCATATTGTCAAAATGTCCTAATATTTCACAATGGTTTAAAAATATTGTTGTTGGTTTGTTAACAAAAAGTGTCTTAAATAAATAGAACGTTGCTTGCTGTGTTTATTGTGCTGTCGTAATTAATCAGAAAAGTCCAGCGCTGAGCGGCTGAGCCGTACAACAATATTTTTAAACCATTGTGAAATATTAGGACATTTTGACAATATGACATGTTAGGATACCTTGTGAATTGACTAAATATTTTTAAACCATTGTAAAATGTTAGAACATTATGACAATAAACCATGATAGCACACCTTGTGAATACCCCAATTATTAAAATTATTTCTGAATATAATTCAGAAATAGATTTTAAAATCGGTCGAAAGAGGTGCCTAAATACATACCTAAATATTCCTTAAAAAGGAATAATAATACGTTTTATTTTTATTTTAATATTTTTCAATATCTTAAATTAAAATATCGAGGTCCTATATTCAAAACCGTCTATCTTTGATTTTCACGAAAATTACTTTTTAATGGTTAAATGTTCAGTAAAACAACCCTCATCTATGGTGTGATTTTCATAACCAAAAATATTTTTTTTGCTGTTTTATTTGCATTTTTGTATTTTCTCTATCTTACACAATTAATTTTTCTGATTGCAAAACCCTCTCTCTATCTTTTCTAATAATTAATTTTCAAATAGTTTTTGGAATAACTTGTTCTTGCAATACATGTTTTTTTTTATTATTTTTTGCAAGCTGAACATGAATTTGACATTTTTAATGGTTTATCAAAATAGCGAAAGGCGATTCTGAACTGAATTACCATAAAAATATTTAACATGCTTTGGATATTATTTTCAAAAAAAATAAGTAATTTATAGGATATTTAAAATCGAATGTAATTAAAATATTATTATCGTGTAATAAACATACATAATAGTAAGTTTAAAATTTAGTTTAATAATAAGATTTTATTAATAAACTTTTGTAACAGGTTAAAATGTCTTATCTTGATATTGATTATATTAAGTGTGAACAGAAAAATAATGTTGCTTTTTATTCCTTGCAACGTATAGAAGTCGATTATGTATCATCAAATGAAGATATAGAGGCCGGTCGGAAAAAAACAACAATAATCTGGTCGTTTGCAAGAGAACTAAGCAGAAACATAGTCCTATATCAAATTTTCGAAAGGAAAACTCAGTAAAGAGAATGAAAGGCCAAAAATATTTAGGATTTTCTACTACTGATGAAGTTTTCATACAAAATTCAAAAAAACCACCAAGAAAAAATTTCTTGCTATACATTTTTGTTTAATATTGTTAATTGTTAATTTTTTTTTATCTTATGTTGTATTATTAGCCTTTATCTTAAATAAACCACGTTAGACACCGACAGATGGCATAAATAAAATCAAAATAATTTATTTTTATTAAAATGCAAAACCCTCTATCTTTTCATTTTCATACATACATATTGAATATTTTTGAGAAGCAAAACCCTCTATCTCGCATAAAGTCCCCAATAATGCAAAATTTAATGAGCCAATTGTCTGTGAGATTCAGTAGTTGATTTAAAAATTATTGTAGAATACCGAATTTTAATAACTCAAGTAATATGCGAAAAAAAACAGTTTTTTGGCTCTCCTGAAAAGTTGTGTTTTTTAAGATAGAGGATTTTGAATATAGGCCCTCGTTTTATTGTTTTCGCAAGAAATCAAAATAAAAACAATTTGCCAGTTCAGTTTTTTATGCACGTGCACTTGCTAAAATTTTATTATCAACGTTGTTTTTGGGAATACTATTATTTATTAAAAGATTTTGTGAACGTGCATAAAAAACTGAACTGGCAAATTGTTTTTATTTTGATTTCTTGCGAAAACAATAAAACCACTTTGTTTTTGTTTTAAATATGTTTTTTCTTTACCCACTTACACCTACAATTAATGTTGGGAGAATTCCAACTAATTGTAGCGGGAAATGTAAGAAAAGATAAAAACTCATCACTGATTTATTGTTTGGTATTTTGTTTAAGCTTTGATATCGTTGCAAAAAAGACTTTTTGAGTGTTTGTAGGTAATTATCATTCCCTCTGTAGTCTTGTTTGCTGATAGCTTTGGCTTTTCTAAAATTATTTAGGAGAACGTTTCCTGATGATCTGGCCTAAGCAACCAGTGAAATGCGCATAGGAACAGCTTATCCTCCAACAATTAATTTCAGTATTTTTTTATCAATTATTTAAAAAGGGAATTAAGCACAACAAACAAAATCTTTTAGCATTAAAAAATTTATTTAATTAATATTTATTTTTAAACAATTGAAATATAAATTGAATCAAATATATATTTTTAGTTTTTGTTCAATTAAAAAATAAATGATTCAAATAACAAATTAATTAAATTATAATGACTTAATTGAAAAAAAACTAATGAACATTTTTTCTGTGTAGGAAAATTTTTAATATTTTACGTAATTAAGGTAAATTATTTTTTATAAAAAATAACATTTTAAGAAAGCTTTAATATTTGTCTATTATAAGTATTACAATATGCAATTGTTAAATTATTAAAGCCAACGCTGAATTTTTTTTATTTCTTAATAATAAATTAATTTTATTGTTCAATAAATTTCTTATAAATACTGTTCAGCTCATGGTAGAATAAGTACAAGGTATAGTGATTAGAAAGTTTGTTCTCAATTTTAAAATTCAATGTCAAACAAAAGAAAATAATGAATAAAAATCAAAACAAGCGTCAAAAATCAAATAGTTTTATTTAATTCTTAAAATTTATTCTAAAAATAAAATTCTTAATATAAAATTTTTGTAAAACCATATTTTAAAGAAAAATCATTTTCGAATAGACAATATATTGAATAAAATATAATTTTATATAAAAAAGTAAGTAAGCAATATCTAAGGAGTGCAAAATATGTTGAAATTTAAATATTTGCAATTGAGTAATGTTTTGTTAATTGACATTACATGGGTAAATAATGACAACTCTTCCTAATGAACCTACCTGTTACATATTATACTATTGTTCAGCTTAAATTTAAATTAAGAATAATACAATTTGTTAAAATAACATCAGTGGCATCATTTTAAAATTTAAAAAAAATATCTTCTATTTCAGAATGAGCTTCTAAATCTCCTTTCTGAAAATACAAGAAATGATATTATAACATCAATTAAATGTTTATGCACAAGTTTGACAACGCAAAGCTTAATAACTTAGAATTTCATTTATAAAATCATCCACTTAAAATGGACAAAAAAAAAATTACCAGCAAAAAATCATTCATCTAAGTGACAATACTTAAAATTCTTCGAATAAAGGAAACAAAAAACCTCAATAAAAACAATCATCTTAGATGCAACAAAAGATAAAATTGGCAACAGAACTGTTTGATAGAACCACACCCAGACAACCAACAGCAACATTTTTACTAATATCATCTTCATCATCAAACAGGATATAAAGAGGATTAGCCGAAGATGATAAAAAAAAAAAGAAAACAAAATGATAAAAAAAAAAACCAACAAAAAATTGTAGTGCAATTGTTGGAATAAAAAACCAACTATTACAACTATTTCCAGACACAAATAACACACATACAAACACACATACACACAAATAACGTTGTCGGTACAACATCTGTAAAAAAGTTAAAACAAATTTTCATCAAAGCGAATGTGCAATTAAGAAGGATTTTAGCGACACAAAATCGACAGGTCGCACAGTAATTGCTTTAAGTACCTAATTAAAGGAGTTGATAAGACTTATGCAACTTGAGAAACTTCTATTAAAAAAAAAAAAAAATTCGCTCCCACACCACCACATTGGAATTCAACTGTCATCAGATCTGGTTAATCTAAAATAGCAAGGCGGTAGATATTCCATATACCCATAAGTGCACCCGTCTCAGTATTCCAATTTTTAGTTCAATACTAATTCCAGAATATCTTCGAACTTGCATTTTACACATTCTCATGTGAATTACGATTAGTTTTAGATTTCCTTTATTTTGGGAATGTAACTGTTAATACGAAAGGTGCAATCAAAAGCCAATGTATAATGAAATTAAAAGCAGAAGTAGGCGTTGAATCGGGCATACATTAAGAAAGCCAGAAGAAAATATTGCCAAATAAGCACTTCAATGGAGCCCACAGGGTAGTCAACGCAGAGGCAGGCCCGCTCAAATATGGAGACGGCAACTTCAAGACGAACTTAGGATTTCTTGCACATGTATAACTTAATTCTTAAATACTTCATTCAGATTTCTCTTAAACTTTGTATATAGGCATGGAAATATTAGGTGGCATTTATGTTCCGATATGTCTAATAGATTTCTGACTGAATTCTTACAGATGTCTCTACCGAGACTAATTTTTTTTTTTGGTGATTATAATGATAATTGTCATTAAGTTGAAAATGAATTTAGTTCTATTTTAAAGTTAAAAAAAAATTAATCTAAATGGTGTGTACATGTTAAATTTGTAATTATGTATGAGCTATTATTTTGCAGTAATATTAATCAAAATTAATTCCTTCAGAAAACAATAAAAATGTCAGCTAACACACCAGAATTTCGGATGACGTTTTCATTAGATTTCTGCCATATTTATATCAGATGTGCCGGCAAAAGCCCAGAATTTCCTACGACAGGTCTACCAGAATTCGTATCAATCACCCAATGCATTCAATACGATCGAAAACGCAGTACGGTTTTAACGGTTCGATATCAAATGTCGTGATTTGGCGCCAGGGTCTTCAAAATAGGGGTTTCTTTGGAAAAATGTTTTTAATAGTGGATTGTAACAAAAGTTTCACAGAAAAAAAGGACAGTAAGAATATGAAATTTTCACGTTGTAATAACATAAGAAAACACGCTTGATCTAAAAATCCAATTATTATTATTCAATATATTATCGCAGACATTTCTAATGGCGTTTACTTTTCTGAGCCATATTCTGCATTTATTCTGCCTTTTACATTTCTTTGTGTTCTTTTCTGAAAAATGTGTGTTATTTTAAAATTGTTACGCCCTTTTCCCCATGATGTTCCCCTTAGTAAGAAAAAAAGCTACATGTTCAACACTCATTTTAATTGAAGGGGTATGAGTGCAGAGCTAGATTAACATTTGGTTTTGTTATTATTTCTGAAAGAATTAATAATTTTTTTTGGTTCTTCTCTCTTATTTTTTGCTATTTAGAAATTAGCGTTACAAAAGAGCATTAGATTTTAAATGCTAATTGTACTTTATTGGCTCATGCTTCTTCTTTAGTAATCGTAAAATATGCAACACTTCGTAAAAATCACAAAAATCAATAGAAATGATGCCAAATTAAATGTTACACACATGAATCATTTTTTTTTTATGTGGTAAATTTCTAACAACTTTTTTTTTGCATAATAACAAATCTGGCTTTTTTCAATTAAGACTCTATTAAGGTAAATTAGCGATTTGTATGTCCAAATATTAAACAGAGATCTTAAAATTAACTTTATAATATTTTAATATAATATAACTCGCTTTCGGGATCGAGTCTTATAAACAAAATGTTATCATTATAAAAATATTTCCTCTTTCGCCTTAAGTGGAATAATGGAATCGCGAATAGAGAGTTTATTTGCTCTGCATACTATCGATTTAAAGCTTGCTTTTTTTAATACCCAACATTTATATGAGCTTGATAAAATAGTCAACTATATTTCAATACTGAACTTATAAAAATGTATTGATGATGCAGGCAATTAACACTAAAATTGTTTATGCTAAATAAATGGCCAGTTTTTTATCAAGACTTGGAATGACAAATATAAGGCCATGTCTTATAAATCAAAAGTGAGTGAAATTAAAATCGATGGAGTTTTCAATTTTGTTTTGCGCACAGTCTTTCCTATTTTAAATACTGTTGAGCAGCGATTATATGGGGTAGTCGGGACAGGAAGCGTTCCAGATATTCGATTTTTTTCGGTTAATTAAGATCAATGGTTAGGTTTTTTTACATTTTGTTTCAAAATTTATGATATTTGAAGAGGCTGCTCCATACATCGTGTCGTAACTTTAAAACGACGTTCTCGATTATTTTATGCAATCCATTAAACAATTTTGAATTACGCCAGAATTAAGTCTTTCTGATATTATTTTTTGATTTAGCCATTAATTTAAAGTTATTAAGGCATTCTTCTTCTGTTATGCTCGAAGATGCGCACCCCCACTCGGATACCAATGGGGTCCATTGTGAATCCCTTCAGTAAACAGATAGATAGAGCAAAAGATATTAGAAAGCACTACGTAGGAAAGTTACTCCCTCTACAGTCCCCTCAACAGAAACAGCCGTCCTATTTTCCTGACAAGCCCCAGTAATTGGACTGGATTACATCCAGCGATGCACCCCAGTTCATCGTGAAATCTATCCCCCAACTATTTTTGTCTGAGACCCTGCATTCTAGGACAGTGGCACAGTACATGCTGAACCGTCTCTAGCTCCTCAGAATCATCGCATAATCTGCAAAAGTCCGGTATTGTCCCATTTACTCCTAAAAGCCCTAACAGAATAATGACCGTTCAAGAACCCTATAAGATTCCTGAGACCTATCCAATCCCAGCAGGTCGTCCCTGCGTCCAATCCGGGCCATAGTGCCCTAGACAAAGTGCAATCCGTTCTGTCTTTCCAGGATCGGTTAACGTCATCACGGAATCTTTCCCTAATCACCTCATAGTAGTGACATAGGGGGGGGCTTTAACTTTAATAGAACCCCTCCTTGTGTAAAGCATATTACGCCAAAATATTTACATGCTGAGCAATCCCGGGTAATACAGTTCATTGAAGGAAATTAAAAAAGTCTTTCGTTATCGCGACCGGATAATTGATATTCCTGATTAATTGAATCACGGATAATCGATGCTCAACTATAGTTTTGGTAAATATCAGTGAAGCTCAAAGCATAAAGTATATAAAATGCAGTATTCTCATAAACGTTTAAAACAGGATAATTTTTAAAAATGTGTAAATTTTAATTTCACTCGAGTTCGAATTCCAGAACACGGCTGATGAGATACCCTTATTCATCACTCGTTGAGGCAGTGGGTATAACAATGGATTTAAAAAAAGTTTCAAAATTTGCTTCCACTCATTTTATATTTGATATGCGAATTACTTAAAAAAATTCCCGAACCAAAGAGTTAATATATGCATATCCACTTAACTTTTATTCTTAGAATGGAAGTCTTGAAATATTTACCAACGCAGGTGCTTTCGTTCAGTTAAACCATGTCAAATGTTAACAAGAACTGTATACCATTTTTATTTTTTTTTTTTAATTATTAATTTCTAATATTGTTGCTGGCACTTTTTATGTTACCTATTGAAACTTTCCTCAAAAAAATATAATTACAAAAAGTATTTTTTTTCGGCGGCATGAAATAACCCCCCAAAATATAACGCCCCAAAAAAAATATGAAATAACCCCCCAAAAATTTGTACAGAGAACAACAAAAACGATTTTTGGGGGGTTTTTTCCTTTTTTTGGGGTGTTATTTCATTTTTTCAATTGGGGGTTTATTTCATATGAAATAACTCCCCAAAAATCTGAAATAAAATAAGTCCCTAAAAATATTTTGGGGACTTATTTAATTTTTAAATTACATATTTTAAAAGTCATAATGATGACAAATTGTGTTTTGTTATATTCACTGCATACGTTTACCAAACATAAAAAAGGGACTAAGTATCAAAAACTATAATTTCAGAATCCTAAAAAAATTGGGATTATTTTTAAGTCCTGAATTTCAGAAATCGGAATCTCTAAGTCCCGAACTTTATAATTTCGAATTCGAAAATCCCGAATCGCTAATTTAAGCTTTTCTGCATAGCCGGCCTTCGGCCGGGCGCAATGATTTTATCCTCTATGGTATTTCAAACACCGGCTTCGCTAACTAAAGCTTTTCTGCATAGCCGGCCTTCGGCCGGGCGCAAGGATTTTCTCCTCTATAGTATTCCAAACACCGGCTTCGCTAACTAATGCCTTGTGCCCGACCGAAGACCGGGTTAGCAGAAAAGCTTTAGTTAGCGAAGCCGGTGTTTGGAATACAATATAGGGGAAAAATCCTTGCGCCCGGCCGAAGGCCGGCTATGCAGAAAAGCTTTATTTAGCGAAGCCGGTGTTTGGAATACTATAGAGGAGAAAATCCTTGCGACCGGCCGAAGGCCGGCTATGCAGAAAAGCTTTAGTAAGCGAAGCCGGTGTTTGGAATACTATAGAGGAGAAAATCCTTGCGCCCGGCCGAAGGCCGGCTATGCATTAAAGCTTTAGTTAGCGAAGCCGGTGTTTGGAATACTATAGAGGAGAAAATCCTTGCGCCCGGCCGAAGGCCGGCTATGCAGAAAAGCTTTAGTTAGCGAAGCCGGTGTTTGTTATACCATAGAGGAAAAAGTCTTTGCGCCCAACCAAAACTGAACAATATGTATTATATTGGGGTCTTATTTCATTTCTGGAATTGGGGAACTATTTCATATGAAATAAGTCCCTAAATATTGGGGACTTATTTCATTTTGATTTTGGGAGTTATTTCATTTCATTGGGGGTTTATTTCATTTTTGAAATTGGGGTTTTATTGCATATGAAATAACGCCCCACACTTTGGGGGGTTATTTCATATTTTTTTTGGGGCGTTATATTTTGGGGGGTTATTTCATGCCGCCTTTTTTTTCCTAATATTACAAATAGAACAAGTTTTTGTTGCTTTTTTGTGTTTTCTGCTTTGTGTAAAGTTGTAAATAGTTCACAATAAAGTTTTCGTTACCTTGGATAATTTAGTACTTTTAAACAATAAGTTTTTTCTGGCATAACACAGAAAATTCTGCCACCCAGGAGTACTGGTTCTTCGTCCATATTTTCTTCTCTCGTATTTTCAGAGCCCACGGCAATGGAAATTAATGCACACAACTGTAGAAAAAAAACGGTGAACAAAAAAATTAATAATTAGTATTGTGGTTAATTTATTAAACTGGTTATGGTTATTAATCCAAATTTTCAGATATTAATCAGGCAAAAGTTCAATCAATTTCATTTTCATTAAATTATTTTTAAGAAGAAATGGATTTTACGACATGAAATTAATTAAAATTTATTGATAATATTTTCATTCTTGAGTGACCGGTGAATTGAACCCACGTTCACGGACAGGCTGGTTTGACATGTTTAGATATGACATGTTGAAATTAAAATTAATTTTAATAAACTTTAGTCTGATTAAAATATGAAAGTTTGGATTAAAAAAAAAATTAATATTAATTGCCATTCACATACTTCAGATCGTTCCAATTCTTTCGCTTTTGGTTTTTTATAGCCTCCACCACTAGTGGTGTTCACACATACCAAAAATTTGACGTCCTACACGTAACCTCTAGTTTTTTTTAAAAAATTGTTTGCTTTTGCAAAAGGTTTGCAGCATCATTTAACAGTTTTTAAATTACATTATACAATTATCTTCCTAAGAATAAAGTTTGCTAAAGAATAAAAATTGCTAAAAATAATATTAATGTTTGACCAATTAAATAGTGTTCACCCTCTTTTGGATTTTTTCGTCAAATATTTGATAGGTCTGAACGTAACTTAAGACTTTCATTCCGTGTAAAACTCTTTTAACATTCATCTAAACCCCAATAATTATATATGTTCTGGGTCCTTGAGCAACTTTAAGTCTATTTATATATGTCCGTCTGTCTGTTAAAAATACGCTTACTTTAAAAAAAACTCAAAAGAAAAGAATAATACAGCAAAATAGTTTCGGAATGATAAGAGTTACGAATCAAAATGTTGAAAAATTCCCTGAAAAATTTATAATTTTGTTACAAAAGCTAACATAAATAGTGGCGGAATGCACATATTGATTGACGATTTTGCACAAATTTGTTCTGTATGACGTATAATTTATTATAGGTCCCATATAAAGCCCACTCTCGAATAATACTTTAGTACGCCTAAAACCGTATTGAATAATATTATTGTAATAAAATGCGGCCTAAGACTAAAATTCATATTGTCAAATTTCGTGAAGATCGGAACATAATTAAATATAGGTTCCATATAAAGCCCACTCCTGAAATATTCTAGCTCTCGGTGGAGGGTATCAAAGATTCGGCACAACCGTACATGGCACTTTAACTTGTTTTATTATTTATACAAATTTAACACACTTTTATACTCGCTTACCATAAAAATGAAATATTTGCATTTTAATATTTTCATTTTATTCTTTTAGTTATTCTGTTAAATTTTAGTGCAGGAAAAAGTACAGAAATGCAATGAATTTTGTATTCAGTGTATTTTGGATTTTTTGTTTTGGGGTTTCCTTTATTTTGTTAATTATTGCTCTTTTAGCAGCTTCTATATTTCAATGTAATTTTTTTTTCTTTTCTCACTTTGGTGACTGTTTACTTTTTCTATAATCTGGTGAAATACTTAAGATTAACTGATTTCATAAAAGAAACTGTATTCAATATTTATATTTTTTAAGTAAAAGCTGATAACCCAAGTAATTTATATACTGTTCTATTTAATCTACTGCTTTACACAACAATATTACTATTGATTTTATATTAAATTAAAAAAAAAATATATAAAAAAAATCCCAAAAGCAATAAGCGCCACTGATTAGGAAAATTTTGTTTAACGTAAACTTATTTTATTTAAATTGCTTTAGACTTCATTCATAATGATTCATTAATCTATCATCTGAAATTTGTTGAGCTATAATCTCTAGATTTTCCATGAGAACAAAAATATCAGCATTTATATGTATTATCAGTAATTTCTGATAAGCAAAATTGTATATATGTGCATCTGAATCTGAAGCAGTGTTGCCATAAATCTACCTTAATCTCTTCAGTTGAAAAAAATTAATACAAATTTGAGTCAATAAAATCTGTGGTTATACTGAAGAAACGCTTAATTCGAAATAAGGCAAAATTGATAAATTAACCATTTTCTGTTAGCCTCGATTAAAGTTATTACTAAAACAATAGTAAACAGACTGAAAGCAAAAAACTTCTCGAATAAGACTTCAACAAAACTGAGTGAATCTCGAAATAACAATATTCGACATAAGCAACTTTTTCATACACAGAAAAAATTAAAAATTGTATCTAATCACCAAATTCATATCAAATTCATAGAATCAAGCAAACAATTTTTTGGTGTTGCACCTATTACCAAAATGATTATATTGATTGCTAAAAATTTAAAATTTTTAATATTTTTTTCAATAAATGATTTTTTAATTCTAATTAAAAAATTATCAAGCAACTTTGCCATTTCAAAAAGTGTGTTAATTGATTTAATTTAATAAAGCTCAGGATTTGACATTTCCCAACAACCATTCTACAAGTTAAAATTATTTTATTTTAAACGAAAAAATCAATTAGGATTTTTTGTTATTTAATAAATATTTTAATTAAAAATTTATTTCAAAACAAATAAAATGTTAATTAAATCAAAATTATATTTTTAATTTTCCTTCAACTAAAAAAATAATTGATTCAATTACCACTAGGGAGATCGATTATTCGACTTTTTTCAAAAACCAGTTTTCAATTATTCCGAATAGTTGCTATTTAAAAAAACCGGTTTTTGGTTAAGCATTTTTAAAATAACCGCTTAGCCGGTTTTAATTCGAATACATAAAGGCAGAAAAATCAAATAAGTTTTATCTGAATAACATTAATCTAAATAAAAACAAAACAATTCACAAAGGTAAGGAACCAACAAAATACATAGATATGACTTAAGGTTTGTTCAGATCTAACAAATATTTAACGATAAAATCCAGTAGGTCGCGCTATATCAAAGTATCGATATTAAAAAAAAATTATAATCTATATATAACGCCGATATTAAAAATACCGATATACCGATACATCGATATTCATCTACGACTATCGAATTCGATATTTTTAAGATCTCGTTCTAATAAAATTCAACATTTTAACCGTTGCTCAACTGTTTACCATATTGTTGGTTTTGGAAAGTGGCAATACTGCCAATAACAATAAATCATCGGAAATCTAAATTATGCTGCTGATTGACAAAATTTATTTGTAGGTTTTCGAAAAAGCGTCAAATCAAAGATACTAACACATATGCACTGATAAACGGCCTTACTTGATAGTCTCCAGGGCGCTTAACAAGCATTATGGTATTTTAAGTCGATCCAACGGCTCGTTATTTGACTAAGCCCACATAAAGATTTTCCACCCCGAGATAACTATTTCTTATGTTGAGTTTGATAATTATTAATGATGATTTAACCACGATTAATTTTTTTACCTTAACCGAGTATCGCTCAGTTGCTACTAACTTAAAAATGTTAGATTTACAGAAAACGACATTAAGGTTTTAAATTTATACACAATGGAAAAAGAATATTTTATTCATCTCTCGAGAGTTGAGTTTTTAACTACCACTTCATAAAATATGATATTATGTCAAAATTTGTGAATTTTTACTTATGACATTGTTGCAGCAAATGCGCGATTTGAATATCAGATGAAAATAACAGCTATGTATGACATAACATTTGTAGCCAAACGAGTTGAATTATGGCGAAAACTACGCCTGTATTAAAAGTTTGTTAACATGTTTTAAAGCGGGTCAATTTGTACCATTATTATGCTTCACGGTATTTTAAATGTCCTCCAAAATAAAAGTTTTGGAAATGTAGGGGATATGCAGGCTTTGATACAAACTTACCTGGAATAGAAATAGTTCAAATCGGCCCATTAAAAATTTCTGACTCAAACTTGATGCATTAAATGTACTGAGGAAAAAAATTTGGGCTTAATTCGTTACAACGTATGCGGAATACAATATGGACTGACACATAAGCAGTAATAAAAAAATATTATCAGGTATTAAAAAATCAAAGTTTATATACATATGCTAAGATACATAACTTAAACTTATTTTACAAATAGATAAATAGCGACATCAATGGTTCTTTTTCATTTTTCGAGGTTCCCTACGCATAGCCTTTCGGAACCACTTTTTGTGCATTTTCTTTAGCATCCATTTAATTTTAATGATAAAACAGTTTCGGTTTCTTGGTTCCTATCTCTTTTTATTGATATTCCTTTTCAAATTCAATTGGTGTCCATTTATGTAAAGTAACTCCTATCATAAATGATACATTTATTTGCCAACACACGGTAAGATTTTGCATTACATTTGGCACTTCTTGCTTTTAACATAGCTCGAGTTTGTTTGCATTGTACTTTTGAAAGCCTGTATTGTCTTATAAATTTAAGACTTTTTTATTTAGATTTCAGAAAAGTGACGGAAAATTTCATATTTTCTGTTGTAAAGGGTGGTTAAATTTTATGGGCCGATGTTGATTTAAAATATAAAATATTTGGACCATCCGAGAGTCCAAATTTTCGATGACGCTGAGGCATAATTGAGGTTTAATGCCGTTAATGTGCGGAATTATCTCATCCTTTAGCTCTTGAATTGTTGCTGGCTTATCGACGTACACATTTTTCTTACAAATAACCCCAAAGAAAGAAGTCCAACGGTGCCAAATCACATGATCTTGGCGGCCAATTGACATCTCCACTACGTGCGCTAACACGGCCATTGGATTTGTCGTGCTTAATAGCCATTGTTTCGTTAGCTGTGTGGCAAGTAGCACAGTCCTGTTGAAACCACATATCGTCCACATCCATATCTTCCAATTCGGGCCATAAAAAGTTCGCTATCATCTCACGATAGCGAATATCAGTCACAGTAACTGCCTGACTGGCCTCATTTTGGAAAAAATACGGCCCGATGATGCCGCCAGCCCATAAACCACACCAAACAGTCACTCTTTCGACAATAACTCCTGGATTATCATTCGCGAAAATGCTGCAATTCTGCTTATTGACGAATCCCCTGAGGTGAAAATGTGCCTCATCACTGAAGATGATTTTCTTCGAAAGTTGGCCATCCACTGTTGCCATTTCTTGCCACCATTCTGGCCATTGACGAAGTTTTGAATGGTCAAGAGGCTTAAATTCTTGAGTCAATTGCACCTTGTAAGCGTGTAAATGCAAGTCTTTTGGCATACTGTTCATCAACGAAGAGCGTGAGAAGTGCAATTGCTGGGCACCACGACGAGTTTAGGTGGACGGCTCTTCAGCTACACTATCGCGAACATCAGTAATATTTTTTGCAGTACGAGCTGTACGAGCATGCACTGTTGTTTTCACATCTCCCACAGACCTGGTTTGCTCAAATTTTTGCACGATTTTTCCGATTGCACGCACATTTGGACGATTAAATTGACCGAAAAAATCACGAAATGCACGATTTCTATTTTGATTTGAACGCCCATTTTCATAATAAGCCCGAATAACTTTAACGCGTTGCTCGAATGTTTGTTTATCTTTCCATGGTAGTCTGAAATTGAGAAATGTCAAATGAAATGCAGAAATAAACTTGACGTTTACCCTTTACTGTTTTCTTTGGCCATAGTGAGGAATTTATAGATGATATTTTTGTCAAGCTAATAAAGCCTTAGTTAGAGATACACAATGGAAAGCCTTAAAATGCAACAACAAATTAAGAAAACAATGAATTTGAAAGAAGGCACGAACAACATAAATGCAAGTTATAATGTTGCCATAAGGTAAGATGTGATATAATTAAAATTTATATGTGTTTAAATATTAAAATTATGTTTTATATTTGTATGCTCATTGGTACATGTAAAACTTTTTAATGTAATTAAATTCCATATTGTAAGTCCGAATTGTTTATGTGTACATTATTGTACGTATTTTATTGTTTTGTAATTTTTAAATAGATAAACAATCGATGAAACGTCGAGTACAAAAATAGTTATTAATAATTTAATTTTATTTACATTGAAGAAATGCAGGACCTATTAGACTGTAAAGAATATAATCTATTCATATTTTCTTTTATGAGGATAATTTTCCAAAGCTACAAACCAACTTGCGACGTTCTAAGTCGCTTAAAGATATTTTTTCTTCAATTATAAATTTATTGAACTGTTCTCGAGCCAAATAACGGTCGAGATAGTATCGTTACTTTTTCCACATTTTGTTTTAGATTTGCACTGATGGTTGAAAATCAGTTCATATTTAATTCCGCATACGTTATATGGGAAGTTTATTGAAACTCGAAATGGCTTGAATTTTTTATATAGTTCGTATATAAATGGACCCCAAAAAGGTGATTTTGGGAAATATTGGTCATATAGAATAAGAAACAGGGAAAAAATTTGCCTCCTTATAGAAACACAAATTAACATTGACTTTTTTTCAAAAAAAAAAAATAACAAATAGTTGATAAGTCTTACGCAATAATTGCGAATTTATTGTCGTTTAAGGCCATTAAATGTGCCTTATCACATTTTGGTTTGTATTGTTTTGGATTTGTTTAGACAAAAAAGACAAAGCAAAATTGTCTTTTTTTTATATTAAAACTGTCACTAAATTTTTAAAGATTCGCACGTGTTGCTGGCATTGTTCAAAATTTCATTCGAGCCCCGGTTTTTAGTGCAAATAGAAAACATTTTTTAAAACTTTTTAGATAACTTCAATTCATGAAGCTTGAAACGATATTTCAAATTTATTACCACTGCTGCCTTATAATTTAAAACATTTTGTAATGTTTCTTTTGGCTATTATTACAAAAATGTATACGTACTTGAAGAAAAATAATCAGGATTGCCAAACTATTGACAATTTTATGGGGCAATTTAAAGTGGTTTCTATTTTGAAATTTAAATAAAACAAAGTTCGTATGAAATGTTATCGTAAAAGGCCAACACACCAAAAACTTTAAGACTTATGTAAATTGCTCATGGTAAATTGAGAGTGCTGATTACGCTTGCATCATTAGTTTTCAATAATAACATAACTTGCTCCATTTTTATTATTCAATTAGTATTTCACTTAAAATTTTTTTTCGATTATTAATCTACACCAAAATCTTTATCATGCGATTGGAGTCACATGAATGAGTATCTTGTACTGCAAGAATGTTGAAAATCATGTCTCTTTAGGTAAGTTGCTAAAACTTAGAAAACTAGAATGTTTTCCTCATTTATGCACAAACTAGATATTCCAACGAACAAATTTAAGTAATTAATTTAAAATCAATTAAAAGGGTCCTGAAATATTCAGAAAACAGCTTCACATTTTTACAAAAATTTTTTAATACATAGTACCAAAAAATGTCTCCTCCCATAAAAAAAACCAATAAGGAGTTTTCATGATATCGCTGAAAAGTCTCTTAATCTGCTCAGAAAAAATTATTAAATTTCTCCAATCACCAAATTTATAACAAATTCATAATATCAAGCAAACAAGTTGTGGATTTTGCACCAATTACCTGATGTGTTTTTAACATAAAGTTCTCTTAATAAATAAGTTCTCACTTAGTGTTCTCTTAGTTATATTATTTATAAGTTCATGTTTATAATTATGTCAATAAGAATAAATAAATCAGTCTTCAACTAGCATTAAACCAAATTGTTTGTCAATACGTATCATTACCAAAATGATTATATTGATTACTAAAAATTGTAAAATTGTGAATATTTTTTTTCAATAAATGATATTTTTAATTTTAGTTAAAAAAATGATCAAAAAACTTGGCCATTTCAAACAATGTGTTAATTTATTTAAATAAATATTAACAATTCTCAACAACAATTCTACATGTTTAAATTATTTTATTTTAAACGAAAAAAGTCAATAAAGATTTTTTTTTATTTAATTAAAATTTTAATTGAAAATTTATTTGAAAACAACTAAAATGTTAATTAAATCAAAATTAAATTTTTAATTCTTTCAACTAAAAAAAATAATTGATTCAATTATCACATTTATTAAATTTAAATACTTTTTAAACCATTTTTTAATTGATAAAACACTTTTTTCTGTGTGTGCAAACGGTTAATTTTTACGCCCTCGATAATGAACCGTGTGTACACAAACTTCGAAAATTTGCTAAAAATTTTGCAATTTTACGCTGTTCAATTGTGCATTAAAACAAACTTTTTTTTTGCTTACCGTCGCTTTCAATGAAAAATTCAAGTACCAACGAATTAGAAACAACAAATTGCTGCAATAATCTGAGCAAATTGGTCATTTAGACTTCTTTAGACCTTTTTTAAAAAAAAATTGGACACAAATTTTAACGTTAATTTTTTATTTATTTTTAATTTATTTTTATATTGATGTTTCTTACAAGCTGACATTAATTGTTTAAAAAAAATTTAAGCAAATACATAAAAGTTAAACATAGACTTCATGGAACGAGTCTCGCAAGTTTGCACAAATGGCAATTTTAAGCGATATCATGAGAACCCTTAATATTTGTACAGAATTTATTTTACAACGTCAATGTAAATACGTACGACATGTTCAGGAATATAATCACCACAAACAACATAGAAACTGTCTGGAATATAACGTCTTTTTCTTCATAGCCATTATATATGATAAATTTTACATAAAATTCAAATTATTTTGGATGGAGTTAAGAAAGAAAATTTGAAATATTTTTTAAATTAATGCACAAATTAATTAAACAACATATGGTAGAAAAAAACTAATGTTATAGTCGTAAACAGAGGACAAAAATACATAAGGATCAGTTATTTTGATTACAGAAAATCTAATAAAAAGTCTTAAGGACTAAACCAAAAACACAAGAATCTTCAATTCCTTGCAATAACAGTAAGATTTCCTGATATATTCAATAATGTCACTCTACTCAACAGAGAGAAAGTTTTGTGTAGTTTAATAACCCAGAAAGTATTTTAAGGTTTGGTGGACCGTTCGCAAAATACTGATCGAATAGAACGATGAACATAAACAACGCTTAGCTATTTTTATTTTACAAAATTTTAAAATCTCCATTTTTTGTGCTGTGTTACTGATGCGATTATATATGGAATATAACATTGTGCAAATGTTCACTGCGACTGGGTGCGCAAAATAAATTTCTAAGACCGTGACATGAGGCTGAATGTGACCGTTGGCATAAGTTATCTTGGCTTTGAGGGCCACAAACCATATCAAAGCATAGACCTGCGACTTAAGAGAAAGCCTAAAGAAGTGCAATCGCACGATCTTGATAAACAGTTTAACCCACCTCCACGTAAGACAAGCATGGGTTTAAATCGGTCGTTCAGAATGTCCAATATGGCATGAGCTTTCTGACTCGTTTCTGCTTCCTGTACAAACTACATATCCTTATTGTCCATAGCATTCAATTCAGGTCAAAAAAGTTGGGCAATAATTGCCCTAAAGCAACGTAAAATTCGTCAACTTGTGATCTGCGACTTCTTGTAAGCGGTGCAAAATCGACTACCTCGGATTTTCTTGACGGACACTATGACGGACATTGGCGTTGTTTTTGGCAAATCGAGAGCTTCGCTCACGTACGGGTATTGGTTGATTGTTTACTGAATCAGTAGTCTTAAACCACCTAACGGACTGAACAGAACACCCATTTTGATTAAACATCTTTATCATTCCCACATGTTGTTGAAAGCTTTATCCGTTCATGGTGATTTAGCAAAACAGACTGAATAAATAACAGCCCATTTGGCAGATGTTGCTTTTAAAAGATAACCGCTATTAACTGCCAAAGATTGGAATTCCCTATTTCACGACCCTTTAGCAGCTTATTTTATGTTTCGATTGTAAGTTCAATTGTTTTTTTATTGACACTTATAAACAAAATACAATCCCTATAAGTAAATAATTCTTAGTTTGAATTGTGATTTACTCCGGTCAAAAAATTTGTCGTAAAAAGTTTTTCTTTCAATTGGCCCTCTACGATTAACTGGTAAGTCCAATTCACAGTCAATCAGGTAACGAAGTAGCCCCCAAAATATCCTGTCTTGAATTTAATAATCAAATACATATAAAAAATAAAGAATAAGTTGTTTTGCATTCTTCGCGACAAAAAATTTTTTTCTAATTGATTAGTTTGCTTATTAACACAATCATATATTTTTAGTTTTTTCTTAGGTTTTCAGGAAGAAGATAAGAATACATTAACAACACGGATGGTGTCAAACGTCCTTGCTCCGATAAACATAATTTTAAAATTTTTCTATAAAAAAAACAATGGCAAAATACTCTTTGTAAGTGTGTGTTTCAGAAGATTGAAAAACACACAACAAAATATTATTTTTACCATTCTTTTCAAACACAATGAAGAGACAAAAGAACACATTATTGAAGTAACAACAAAATAACTGAAAAAAAACTTTATATCAACAAAATATTAAAACTGACATGCGGTCTTAAACTTTAGCGTTAAATACTCGCAACTTCAGTGATAAAATTTACTTAACTCTTATACGTTTATGCTCATGTTGCTTGCTGTTTTACGTTAAAGAAATTTCTCTCTCTAATATTTTACACTCTCTTTTTGTTTTTCTCTATCTCTAAAAATAACGTTTTTGTTTTTGCGGCTGCTGTAAGGATCCATTAGTACTCAGCATCTTTTAGCTCTTGTTTATTATTTTTCGTTTTTCTTTGCATATTTTTTTGGCGCTACACCCCAAAACAGAATTTAGTCCTTTACCACTTCATCTCTTATTTTGTGACAACTGGTACATACATATATTTTATGTTGTTGGTTTTGATGCTTAATTCTAGATTGTTTCCTTTATTTTTTGAATAGACGATTATGTACGTGTTCCGTAGTAAGGTCAGTAGTAAAATTCCATTCAATCGGCTTAAACGTACGTCAATTTACGGTTCTACAAAAAATAAATAAGGGAAAACGCTTAATATAAGAGAAACGGGTTTTCTTAAATTTTGTGAATGAATATAAATACGTTTTAATGTTAATTAAATTCGCTTTAAAGTTTTTGTGTGAAATAAAATTGCAAAATAAAATTTTAAAAAAAGTATCACAAAAATAATCTAAAAAATATACAAAAAAGTTTTAAAGATATGTAAATATCTCCAACAAAACAAAATATTTTTAATGAATTATTAAAAAGCGAGCTTAAGTTAATTATTTACTTTCTTATTTAATGTAAGAAAGTTGAAATAAAATAGTTAATAATAAGCGTAATTTTTTTTTTTTTTGTTATTTTTATTTCGTAAATTTAATTTTTTAAAAAATCTAATATTTTTAACATTCATAACATTTCGAAATATTCATCAACAAAGATTTGAAAAGCTGCTTTTACGAAAAATTTTCATTGGTTCAATGTTACTGAATTCCGGGGAAATACTCAATTCATTTAAAAACATGGAGCATTATCAAAGTTTCTAATCACAGAAAAAATTATTAAATTTCTCCAATCACCAAATTTGTTCTAAATTCATAATATTAAGCAAACAAATTGTTGATTTTGCACCTATTACGAAAATGATTATATTGTTTACTAAAAATTTCAAAATTTTGAAAAAATATTTTTAACAAATGATATTTTTAATATTAATTAAAAAAGTGATAAAAAAACTTTGCCATTTCAAACAATGTGTTAATTTATTTAAATAAATATTGACAATTCCCAACAACAATTCTACATGTTTAAATTATTTTATTTTAAACGAAAAAAGTCAATTAAGATTTTTTGTTATTTAATTAAAATTTTAATTGAAAATTTATTTAAAAACAACTAAAATGTTATTTAAATCAAAATTAAATTTTTCATTTTCTTTCAACTAAAACAATAATTGATTCAATTATCACATTAATTAAATTAAAATACTTTTTAAACAATTTTTTTAATTGATAAAACAGTTTTTTCTGTGAATGCATTTATTCTCTTCTGTTCATAAAGACAATTAAATATTTTTGTTCCTTTTTTTCGTTTAGTCAATGAAATTAATTTAAATTAAAAAGTCATTTAATTAAGGAATAAGTTGTAATTTTCATCCTAAATTGTTCATCTAAGGCTTCTATTAAAGAATATTCTAAAATTTGCATGAGCTATAAAACGAGCTGAATTGAAATTAAAATTATAAGTTAGTTAGGATTTTTGTGCCATTACTTGAAAAACTATTAAAGTCAAGGAAATTGTCGAAAAAAGGGTAAAGCAGGGTTCTAATAGGAACTTCTTAGGTTTTCCAGTTCATAGCGATCATCAGTTGAAGCTACAGTTGTTGTATTGGTTGTACAACCCCGGGGGTATAGGGATCATCTTAAGGATATTACACCTTTTGGTATTACATCCTCATCCAAACATGGGATCCTGAAAAAATCCAATATTGACAGAACTCAAGAGACATTTACTATTTTCTTCGGCCGCAGCTGACCAGAGATGCTATCTGGTACCGTAGGAGTCCGTTACCCCTGGTGACATGGCATCGCAGAGACTCTTAGTTGTGGCCTCACTTAGTGAGCTTCTCGCTAGAAATCCTCTCCATGTGGTTGAGATCCACCATGAGATAAGACCATGTGGAAGGTGCTCATGTTAAATCCTTTCCAGACCTGTCGGTTTGGAAGTTTTTTGTTTTGGCCAAATTACCATTGAAGGATATAGCCTTCAAAAACGCGTTGAAATAATAAAATTTTTGAATAAAAAAATCATATTAAGTGATGAGGCATATGTCCGGCTGAATGCGTATGTCGAATTTGGGTTGACACTTAATCACGTGACCATATTAATCAACGATTTATAATTTTTATAGAGAGGCGCAGTGAATCACGCAGTCACACTTAACATTTTTCACGAGCGATTTGAGGGAATGGTTACATCACTTGGAGGTGATATGAACTGGCAAACGAGATCGTGCATTTTAACCATAGATGGGGTTAGTGCACTAATTTTGCAGTTTCAACTCACACTTAAGCCTCTAGAACACGGCATTAAAAAGCCACATGCGCATGTGGTTCTGACGTAATTTTGACGTCATCACACAACACGCAATGCTTATTGTGGCTTTGCATTGACGTCAAAATTACGTCAGAACCACATGCGCATGTGGCTTTTTACATTCCGTGTACTAGAGGCTTTAGTAATAGTGCAAAATTATTGCAGTAAGTTTGTTGATGTTGAGTGATGAGTTGGAAAAATTGATTGATTTAAAAGAGCAATCATCATTTTACTGCCATTTTTTGCTCTCATTTGAGTGAAACTAAAAATTTTAAAATGAAAAACTTGTTTTTTCATGATAAAAGTCAAGAATTATTTCGTTATTGACAACGTTTCATTTTGTTTAATTTCCGTTGCTTATGCATATCATCACAAAAATTAAATACCATGAACATACAAAATTAAATTTTTTTAATGCAGCTTTATTAATTGCAGGTTCAAATTTTGCACTCTTTGAATTGAGTGGAGATTCTATGCATTCAATCACCGTTAGTGATTGTGAAAATATTTGCAACGCCACTTAATTTTTTTAGAACCAATCATCACTAAAGCTGGTAAAAAATAGTGCAAACAAACTTTTTGCAGTTTTTTTTAGTGAGAGTGCAATGTTGATTTGAATCAATATTTAGTGCACTACCCCGAACGCTTATTTGACCAGTCAGAATCCTAAAATCTATGAAATGGGCTACGACTATTCAGCAAAACCGTTCATTTGTTCTTAAATGAAATGAAAGACCGATGTGGCTTTGGATTTAAGTTATATGTGCACAATTCTTGAGTAAAACTGAGGTTATCGAAGTAAATTGTTTATTTTCTAATTGAAACCAGTCAAAAGAAAAGAAAGACGAAATATATATAATATCAGTTTACTTTCAACGCCAAATTTCTCTTGCGAGTTCGTCCGCCACCTTGTTGCCATCCACCTTGCAGTTTCCTGGTACCCAACACAGCCTTATTGTGAATGCCAACTTGAGCCCCCGCAGAGCATTCCTACACCGTGCAACCAGGCGCGATCGCACCGTATAATTTGACAATGCTCTTAGTGCAGCCTGACTATCGACGTAGATTGTCACCACAGATCCCCCTACGATGTGACCCAGTATCACTTCCGTCGCCCTTCAGATCGCTAGGATTTCAGCCTGGAAGACAATGCACTCATCCGGGAGTCTGAATGACCTTTTCACGTCAGTGTCAGTAATAAAAATACCAGCCCCAGTGCCAGTGTCCATCTTGGACCCGTCCGTATATACTGCCTACCCCTCAAACAGTGCGTTAATCCACGCCAAACTTCGCTATTCGAGAACTCCACCGGTGGTGTTACACCGAAGTCCAAGGTCATACTCCTACGATCCGAGATTCCCGCCGGAATACTTTCCTGATCAAGTAGACCCACTTCGTATATAATCCTTGTGTGGTCATCCCGCCTAGGTCTAGATAAGTGCCTGGTGGCCACACTCCTCACATAATGTTCAATGGGGGACAGATGTAGTAGAATGTCCAACGCAGCCTGTGGCGTGCTTCTCCTTACACCAGTGATGCCAAGAGATGCACTCCTCTGGGCCTTGTTGAGCATCTTCCTATATCTGTCCACTCTCAACGCATCCCACCAAACAGTGCTTCCATAGGTAAGAATAGGCCTAACCACCGATGTGTAAATCCAGTTTACCATATCTGGTCTTAGTCCCCAATTCTTACCGATAGAGTTTCTGCATGTGTAGTAGGCATTGAGTCCTCTTTTCATCCTCTCCTGGGTGTTTCTTCTCCAAGACAGTTTACAGTCAAGGAAGTTAGCACAGTCAGATAGAATTAACTCGACGCCATCCAGCACTGGCCCCTTAAAACTCCCAATGGCTTAAGTCTAAAGCAATTAAGTAAAATTTTTGCTTCTTTTCTGAATTTACATAGCGTGTGTATTTAATCGCAATTTTTTAATTTTTTCGGTAATCAAAATTATCTAATTAAAAAAACACTTTAAATGATTTTAATTAACAAATTAAGGCCATAGACATTTGCTTGACTTAACGTGTTGGTTAACTTATGTTAAATTTATCTTTTTTGCATAAGGGGGATTGAATTTAACGCATGGAAATGTCCTTGAGCTTAACAACAAACGTCCAAGAATTTTAGAATATGAAAGAGGGATATTTTCTAAAAGGCCTTAATTTTTTTTAAATCTAGCTAACTATTAAAGAAATATTTATATGTATGCTCTGAAGTGTTTATCCTTAGATTTTCTTAGTGGATCTTTTGTGAGATAAGATAGGGATGATAGTCAGTACTCGACTGATGCATTTAGACTTAATGATCCATTGTAATACCATGGAGTACTACTGAGCAGAACTTGCACCGTAGTATCAACCTGAACTTCTTAATAAGTTTAAAATGCCAGTAAGATGCCAAAGATAACGTGCAATATATAAAAAAGAACCGGATTGTTTTTCGACAATTCGCCTTCTCGTCAGTGTAGGACAGTGACAGAAGAAAGGTTTTACGCTTACTTCGTAATTTTCATCTCGGCGGCTGCGGCAGTAGTTATAGTGTCTGGCTCCCAGACGCTTTGCATGCCTAACTCTAAGATGTGTCACTTTGTGGTCATCGATAGAAGTAATTGGCTAGTCGAGCAACAGTATTCATAAATCATAGATCGGGTTTGTAGAGCTGTCCACAGTGAACATCCTCAAGTTTTGAAATGATTGTGATTAATTTGCACTTTAGTAATCCAGAATAACTATAATTTCATGAATATTTCGACTTTTTTGTGTTCGCAATAAAATTTTGCATTACAATATCATGATTTCCGTTTTTTTTTTGTACTCTAGTGTAAATGTATAATAAAAACCCCCATATATATGTAATCAGTAAATAAAATAAATAACTTTCGAGTGTAAAGATATACAATTAAAAAATCTATTTAATTGCAAAACCAAAAAATTATAACCGCAAAATAATATAAATAAATACAAAAAGTGATATTATCTATTTATGATAAATTAAAATAAAAATAAAATTTATATCACAAAGAAAATAATAATATATAATCTATAACATAATGCTCCTGTTGAAAACTTATTACCAGCCAAATTAATTATACTGCAATAAAATTCATTGATAAATGTGTCTGTTTTTGTGTACTTAAAGCCGCTTCAATTTCGTATTTATACATTTAATACAAAAATTCTTACACACTTGTAACTAAATAATTAAATTTTTTATCGAAATTTAATTGTGGTATTTAAGTCCAAACCAACTAATTGGAATCGCCTTTATCATCAACAACAGCAGCAGCAGCAATTTCGCACAGTGTCAGCATCACCATTTTAACAGATTTTAACAAAACTTTTATTTGCTTGAAAAAGGATGAAGAAGGATTCAATACAACTAAAAAAATGTCTATAAAGGTACGATATATAAATGTTTAAGTATTAACACACGTTATTATATAGTTGTTTGTATTTCAATGTAGACATAATTTCTTTAAGGAATTGAGGTCTGCACATTATTTCATTTAATAGTGGTATCTTAAAACTTTTTCGTTTTTCCTAAGATAAATACATTTCGAATGTGAAATAAGTAAAATGCAAATTATATAATCACGCTGTCATACATTCCACAATGGGGAAAAATCCAAATATTTTCAACAGAAATCTGCTTTCTATAAACGGCTCAAAAATCGCCATGAAATTTATTATATGGGCGCGAGAGAAACAAATGAAGATGACCATCGATGTATGGTCGAAATATCGGATGAAAAATAAAATACAAAATTAAAAATATAAAAATTGGAAAAAAATTTTTTATTTTATAACTTTTTATGACCTTAAGCCAAACAAATAAACAATAAAAACTAATATTATTTTAAAATTCGTTGAAGATATTTTGTAAAAAAAACTGCAAAAAATTTCTGGATGAGTTTTTGTCAATAGTATAAATTTTAATTTATATATTTATTTATATTTATTTATGTCATGTTCTTACCATGGATGCAAAAGCAGTAAGACTATGTCCAGATATAAACGCATCAGTTATTTACTGTCAACAGCGCCTTCAAGTACACAACTTTACTATTTATAACCTCGCAAGCCATTAATGTTTAAATTACTGGTGGAATTAAAGTAATGGAAATCTGTTCGCATCGACGTTTATTTCATGTATTATACATTATTTAAAGATCCGTTGTTTGTCAGATACGTTACCAATTATAATATATTCAAATGGTTGTGGCTGTCAAAATCGTAAACACTATTTATCGAATGCACTCTCCGTTTTTTCTATAGAAAATAAAAAGAAAATTGAGTAGAAGTACTTCGAGAAGGGGGACACTTAAATGGAGTGCGACCGTGCACACGCTAAGATTGAAATAAAGCTGAAAACTCAGACAATTTATTTGCCCAAGGATTATGTTAAACAACAAAAGATGCCAACAAGACAATCAAAATTGATAATAAAATTGTTAAAATGCCTTTTGATAGTCTATAACTGAATTATGATTTCTTTTAAGACTATACCAACAAAAAACTTATTCGTTTCACATCCATTAGACCTGGTCGATAAAAAAGTGATCCTATTTCAGAGCAGCAACTCTCTATTACGAACAATAGTTTTTCATCAAATTTCCTATTTGCTTATAGAGGCCCAGTCACATATAATTCCTTGTACTTTATACGTCTCTTTTTTAACTGAGAAATAATTTGATATTCCGAGTTGCTTATTAACTTTATCCCATATCGAGCGTCACCGTTAACGCAATAAACTAAAGTTAAGCTACTTTTAAAGAACGTTGAGTTCCCTAGGGGAAAGGGAACTAACACTAAACTTCTCACGTGACAAGTCATCTTAACATGGCGATGTCCTACGAGGGGTTAATTGGCACCTTTTTACACTTTGTCAATATGATAGATCCCCTTCATATAAAGTAATAGAACTAAAGCGAATCAGCCACTACCCGCACAAAATCCAGTCACATGAATAGTTTTGGGCCAATTACCTTTCCTCTGGACCAACAACACTATAAACACATTATCACCAGTTAAGTGATAGGTCTTGTTTTCACCTATTAAAATTCGTTTCTTTTAATTATAACATTTTGTTCACTGGTCTTTAAGAGCAATTGACACAAAATTCCCTCAGGGTTATTGAAACGTTTCAGTTTATTTTTGATTTGTTTAAATTAAATTGTTTGTGTTGTGTGTCTAAAGGTACGTTCAGACTAATGAAATATTTGACGAAAATATTTGTTCTGATATTTGCTTCAAACTGTGTGAAACAAAATATTTTATTTAATGTTCAAACTAAGCTCAAATATTTGACAATTTTTGTTTGATGAAACAGTTGGCAAACAGTGTTAAATAAAATAAATTAATTCATGTTTGCCATGCGTTCAGACTAAAAGAAATATTTGCATCAAATAATTATTTAATGAAAGTGTTCAAAAATAAAAATATATTTCTCAAATAGTAAAAATGAGCGCAAAAGCTAATTTATTTATTTTATTCTGTGGATCAGCATCTCTTATAGTGTTAGAACAGGAGAATGTAAAAGAAAATAAAACGGAAGCCACTGGGTCGCGGGAACATGGCTAAAATTTGCGAAAAATTCCAAAGTTGGAAACAAACCCTAAAATATATTTGAAGTCGCTAAATCGGTTAAAAAACAAAATGCCAAGAAAAAAAAACAAAAAAAAAAAATGTTGCAAAAATAGCGAAAAATCGCGAAAAATATAGATATTTCAAACAAGCCATAAAATTTATTAAAAGTGCCTAAAACTAAAAGGAATGGGAAAAATTCGATAAAAATTGCTATATTAGCGGAAATTCGCAAACATTTGCTAATAGCGGTGATAGCAAAGCCTAATTATTATTAAAAATCGTTAAAGCTGTAAAGATTCACAGTGAAAAATCGCTTCTTCGCGAGTATGGCTAAAAATCGCGAAAAACTGCAAACTTGGAAACAAACCCTGAAATTTATTTGATATCGGTTAAAAAAAGTAATTGTCGGAAAATAACAAAAAAAAATTTTTCCAAAAATAGCGAAAATTCGCGAAAATTTTTGATATTTCAAAAAGCCATAAAATTGATTAAAAGTCTCTTAAAATTATAAGGAATGACAAAAATTCGGTAAAAATTGCTAAATTAGCGGAAATTCCCAAAAATTTGCTGATAGCGGCATGCTACCAAAGTTTAATAATCATAATTATTAAAAATACTTAAAGCTGCAAAGAATCACAGAAAGAAATCGCTTATTTTGCGAACATGGCTAAAATTCGCGAAAAATTGCTAACTTGGAAAAACGCTAAAATATATTTGAAATTGTTAAATCGGTTAAAAAACAAAATGTAGGGGAAAAACAAAAAAAAAAATGTTGCAAAAATAGCGAAAATTCGCGAACCATTTTAATATTTCAAACCAGCCATAAAATTTAGTAAATGGCCCTAAAACTATAAGGAATGGCAAAAATTTTATTAAAATTTCTAAATTAGCAAAAATTTGCTAATAGCGGCACGAAAGCGAAGTCTAATAATTATAAAAAATATTTAAAATTGTAAAGAATCCGAAAACTTACAGGAAAAATTGATTCTATCCGGAACATGGCTAAAATTATTTGACGTTGTTTGCTCTTACAATTGTTTTGTAAAATCAAATAAATGTTTGCTCAAAAATTACTAAAATATTTGATTTTTTGTGTTCACTCTATGTTCACATTGGACAAATATTTGTTTGTCGGCAAATACTTTTATTTGCTCAAAATCAGCTGTTATTTTATTTGATACTCAAAAATATTTGGTGTTCAGACTACGTTAATGAAATATTTGATGTTTGCTTTCAAATATTTCATCAGTCTGAACGTATCTTAACTAAAATAAATTAAAAAAAAAAATATTAAAAAAAATAACTAAATAAAATTGTCTCGGTCTTGATAAAAAATCCCTCAATTGTTTGCCACTCCTCCATTGTAACGTCTTTAACAGTTGAAAAAAGCGACATAAAAAGTATAAAGAATTCTATATGGCTATGACCTAAATATAATTCTACCATCGTATCGAATGAGTTCGAAAATCGTTATACACAATAACATTGGTTCGATCTTGGAATTTTATTCCTTCAAACAAAAATCTTCAACAATTAACTTTTTCCAGATATTTAGACAATTGTTCTTGTATCGGAAGTTCCATGCTCACTTTTCTGGCTCAGTTCGCTTTTTGACAGATGCTTTGTATTGTTAACCAAGCTTATTGTTCCAAATTTGTAAGCTTTTACTGTAACCGTTCTGTAAATGGCTGATCGTATAGTGTAGTGTATTAGTGATATTGCCATTGCTATAATGGCGTATTGATGCGTTTTTAATCAGTTGTTGGTGTGATTTATTTTACTGTGTTTGTATCACCCAATTTTCACGATGGCTTTTTTTCTATTTTTAAATCATGTATTTTTTCGTTTGAAAGCGAGCGGGGTAGAGTAGTAAGTAGGGTAGAAAAAAAGACATGAATCGTATTTTATGTGTTTCTTTTTTGACATTCCTCTTTGAATTTATTTGTGTTTTTTAATTGATCTTTTATTCTTATTGCAAAGTGACAAGTGCTTATTAAAATATAGAGAAATAAAAAAATTTTATTAAGAAAAATTCAAAACATATCAAAATTATGTTGAATAATAAAATTTTAAATATTTTTATACAAATAAGGAACTAAGAAAATCCAAAAAAAAAAAAAAACAATTCTGACTGAAAAAAAGAAACATGGTGAAAATTGATCAAGTTTTTGGAAGTTTCTTTAAAAAAGAAATACAAAAAAAGACATGTCTTTTTAATCATCGTGAAAATTGGGTGTATGAAAGTGGCACGCCTACTTGAAAATTTACAAATATGTATTTATAGCCTATGATAAGAGCACGGTAATCAGGCAATCAATGTGAACATTTTAAAGAAATCGGTTCAGTAGTTTAGGAATCCATCACAAACAAATCACAAACAAACGCATTTTCAATTCTATAGTTGTCTGTAATAGATAAATAGCAAAAGAATACTAAGCGCTTACTTCTTCAAATATATTAATATTAATCATACACCATAAATGCTTTGATATAAACAAACATAAATAAATATAAAACACTCAGTGAAAATTAATCGAAAGTATTTAACTCTTGGGGCTTAAACAAAATTTTGGGGACAACTCCTTTTTTGGAACATAAGCATTTGTTATTGAGCGAAATAGTGTAAAAATAATTTAAAAGAATTTGCGAGAAGGTAAGAAGAAAGTAGATTTTTAGTACACCAATGGCTCACAAAAGCATATCTTGAATATGTTCCATCGATTTTATCATATGGGAGATGGTTTGTATGAATTAAAAGTGGCGATTTTGTCACAAACTACAAAGACGGCCTAGACCAGACAAAGAAGTTCAAAAGAGAAAAATCCATGGCTTTACGGTATCAAGCTTGTTAGCAAATTCAAACTTTGTGAGTTTTAAAACAATGTAAAAATTGAAGACTTTCTCTTGCATTAGGTATTGCTTAAATTATGCATGACAACGGGAAAAGTTAGATCCGAGCTCTTGTTGTAAATTACCTTTTATTGCCTGCATGTGTTCCCATAGTGTGCTATCGGGTAATTTTAGAAAAACAGTCGAGTTCTAGTATCTTTTTAACTACCAAGTGGTTCAGAAGAATATCTTACGCATGTATTGGTGTAATACAAAAGGCATTCGTAGCAAACATCGAAGGCATTTTCTTCTTTCTACGTAGCTCCCGTTTTCTAAATCTGGATCCATTACTCTTTTTCTGATAAGCCAATTATACCAAACTGCTCAAGGCACATTAATAAGGTTATGCATTAGAGAGAGCGACGCGCATACATAATTCCGAATTGTCAAAAGCTGTTGTTATTTCGTTATTTATATTAAAGATCAATTTAAGGACCTGCAACATATGTATATACTTTATGAGGTGTTTGGTGAATATTCACTGGTCACATACGAAAAGACAATTTCAGTAGACTGGAAAGTATAAAATATATAATTTTAATAAAAAAATTTTTGTTAGTAAAAAATAAAGAAATCAGTAAATTGAATACCAAATATTTAAGTCAACATCATTATCGTCATAAAAATTAAAAAAAAAATTATTTTACATACAATTTATTGTGGATTTTTCCAAAGAATTTACTGATAATTGCAAAAACAGCTTCCTCTTTTTCCACTTGACAAAAATTACAATATATATAATTTTACCTCGGTTTTTATTCGGGCATGAAAATATAACAACAACAAAATATTACTTTGAGGTTGTTGCAACAATATGTTGCTATTACCGCCAGCAATTACCAAACAAATTTTACACTGATATAACTGACTATCGTTCCCGTAAATTTATTTTTATTTCAGGCAATTTTACACTGATATTACGAATTAAATGTAGAAACTTTTAAACTCCTACTAGCCAGCTAATTTGGCTGTAGTCCTAGGACTTAAGGTTTATTGAGCTGACAAAAAAAAAATTTAATTTTTACTAGAAATTTATTAAATTTGCTATCTCGTCTGCTATTTGTCTTCCTATTTCGTGTCTATGTAGTTGTAATTGTAGTTGAGATTGTAGGAATTGTAGATTTGTTCCTATGGAAATTATTTACTTCAAAATGGTTGCCATTTAGGTGTTTGTTGAGTTACACCTTCGCTCGTTTTTGTATTGAAATCAGAATTTTAAAACTTGCGTATTTGTGTGTTTTCTTCAGTCTATGGCACTTACTAGCATTTTTACTTTTTGGTACAAGTATCTTGCGATTATGTCATTTTCTTGGGTAAAAAATAATACTGGTGTTGAATTTTTTATTATTGTTACAAAACAGTGTGCGGCTTTTTTTTTTAAAAACTTGTGAATAAACAATTAGAATTACAATGTCTGTACATCTGACGGAATGTGTAAAATATGGAAAAACATCTCGTACTTTTAAACAGAAAGAGGAATAAGCCACACAAATATGTACATTCCTGCGCATACATATGCACATAACAATGAAACTATTACACAAACATTTATCTGCATATGAACATGTATGCGTTAACACAGTATTAAGCCAAATGAAAATGGCATTTTTTGTTGCATTACCTAAGTAATGCAACAATCCGGATCGAAATAATTTTTATTCCGTAGTTGCAATTTTGACTAGACTTGTTTTATTTTTTTTTTTTAAATTGAATTTTCGTTTTTTAGAGAAGAAAAATACGGAATCGCTTTAGATCGTAATTGGTTACGATTTAATTGCAAAATTTTGGTAAAATATATATTATATTTAACCATTGACAGAGCTATGATATTCCCCATTCTTGTATGATCCGATGTATAATGTCTGTAGATGGACGTGTGGAAGAAGACGTGTCACTCCGGTTAAGCATGGCAAGGTCAGCTTTTGGAAGGCTAAATAAAACGTGGCAATCATCCTAAATTGCGAAAAATCCTTATTTTTAATGCTTGTGTGAGATCCACATTGCGGTAAGGAAGCGAGATATAGCCTATGGCAAATACTTAAACAACAAGTCTACAATTATTTATAAACAAAAGGCTACGAAAAACATGCCGCATCTTTTGCCTGAACATAATTGAGGTTCGTGTACACCATCACACAAGTCCTACGTATTCCGTTATACTTTCTGAGATAAAAATCAAGTGAGTTTTTAGAAAGTATCAAAAAATCTTATTTAACATAACACACATGAACATGCTTTTGTTAAAATTTCGCCCTGATCAAATGAAAAGTAAAATTGTTTAGAAAATTTTGAAAAAACTTTGAAGTGTCAAATTTTTTTTTTTTTTTATAACACTGCTTTACAAATTTTTAATTTGGAAAAATACCAAGAACGCCACATGCCTAGATAAGTTAATTGGGACCTCCTGAACACGAAAAACGCTGTATTTTTTTTTCTAAGTACTTTTGTGTTTTTCGGTGTATGGTCCCACTCAATTGTGGAGCCCAATGAATTTACGCCGAATATAGTGTGTGAGCAATGAAGATGAAAATATTGTCGTTCCACAAAATCCTTGATAAAAACTTCATTTTTCATCAACTTACACTTAAAATGTTGGTAATTAAATAAACTATTAGGTAAAAAAATAAAACATTCCAGATCTTTACTATAACGTAGAAAAAAAACAAAATAAAAATGAAAATTTTTGGAACAAACGTAAAAAATAGGCAAATTTTGAATTTTAACTCAGCCATTTCTTATCAAACAGAAATTTGCAGCATATCGGCGGAAAAGGCATTCAATTACCTTTCCAACGATATGGCATTCATCTCGATTGGTTGGGCTCCACAAGGGTTTGAGTGGGACCATACACCGAAAACGCAAAAGTACCGTTATCTAAAAAACGGTACTTAGAAAAAAAATTACAGCGTTTTTCGTGTTCAGGACCCAATTAACTTATCTAGGCATGTGGCGTTCTTGGTATTTTTTGGCTGTAAACCAGTGTAATACATGTTATTTTCATAACACGTTGCATTCACACTATCATAGTTTTACATATTCATGAGTTATTGACATGTATTACAACAAAGTATAATAGTGTTAAATAGCCTTTACCAATATAGAACCCTGGCGTTCATGAAACGAAGAGTCCATAATACGCCAAATAACAAGACGAAAGTAGAAATGGATTGGCTGCACATTGCGAAAAGAAATTCGCAGCATTACAAGGGCTGCATTGGAACGATCTCGAGAACACCTGGCTCAGGACAGACTTGCAAAAATAAGTCGTTTTATAAAATTAAAATTTTATGTGATCCCCTATTACGGTTTACAACTTAAAACACACTGATATTGATGCGTTGTAAATTTTTGATGGTTTGGTTAACCATACCGCATTATAACATAATACAAAAACAGCAAAATTTCAACTGAACTAGAGTTGAGTTGTAAACCGCAATAGGGTCCGTAATAATATAATAATTTGGAATTTTCTTGTAAAAGCCCTATGTTCCCAAGTGGAGTGAATAAAGGAAAAAATATGGGTTGCGATACAAAATAACTGCCCACCCAGATGCCCTAGTTTAAAGTGAAGCGTATTCCATTAAGAGCATTCTGAACGGATCTAAGCAAATTGTACTTAAGCAAGGTAAGGGCTGAGCCAAACATCCTACCCACTATTTTCTGAAGAGCTTGGGCATCATATGTACAGATATTTTGGTCAGATCTTTACTAAAATAATAAACTTGGCACTCAAATTTTTAAATTCTTTTGAGATGTTCGAAAATACTTATTTTCAACAGACGGACAGACAGAAATACTCAACGACCCAGACTTTATTAACTTTGTGTGGTCTAAAGTTAATATTAAAAAGTTTTACACAAAATGACAAGCTAAGTATACCCTTCCTAATTCACCACAAGTGGTGGAGGGTATAAAATCTGACAAGGCCCTACAAGGCAAAATTTTTGTACGAAAAATTTAAGTAAAATACAGATTTTAATAACTGGGTTGTTCACGGAAAGCTGGTTATCAGGTTATATGGTTATTAAGTAATATTCACAACAACATAATACATTTATTAAATTTTTTTTTAATATATTTTTGGCTGTTAATATAACTACAATATAACCTGATATTTTGCTTTTCGTGAATAACCCAAAAGTTTTACAAATTCAATTTTTCAAAAATGTTATGAAAAATTCAAAATACTAAATATCACATTTACAAAAGGTAGCTTAAGAACAATATTTTGGATACTTACATAAAATGATCATTTTACATTCTCGGGAAAAAGCCATTCACCCTGATACCTTTTATATTGCATTTATCTAGTATAAAAACACCGACATACAAAAAGTACCTCCAATTTAAAGAATTTAAAAGACTTGCCTATTTTAAGAAGAAAATATCTTCATGTAGAACGTTTTTGCTACTTCTAGCAATACCGAGTTCAATCATCTTTTTCTATTAATCAAATTTTGCATTTGCTTACAAAAGAGATTATTTCAACCAATATCGCAATCATTATCATTTTTCTAACAAAAATATACTTCAGACTAGTTGCCAGAGGCATTTTACTTAACATTTTGGTTATTGTGGTAAAATTGTTACAGTCATATATCATTCATCATCCACTACTGTAGTACCAATACAAAAAAACAATTGTAAAATAAACATTTTTCTTAAAAAAAGACTTGAGCAAACAAAAAAGAAAAACATTTAAAAAAGCGGAGAAAATAGTGGTATATAAAAAAAAGTTAAATATAAAACCAACTAATGGAAAATGCTGAGTGTTGAGGTTTTCCCAACAATTCCAACTAAACAAATTCATATTTAAGAAGATTATATAGAAAATGTGGTAAAATATGCGTCATATTTTGTTAAGTTTTGAACAAAACTAACAAAATAAAATAGTGAGTCGACTTGTGATTAACCAACAAGTGATTTCGTTTGAACAAAACTAACAAAATAAAATAGTGAGTCGACTTGTGATTAACCAACAAGTGATTTCGTTCAATCCGCAAATGTTTGTATAAAAAATTTTGCTATTTAATTAATAAATTAGTTGCCAAATAATCAAGGTAATATGTCAAAAAATAGCCAGCATTCCCTTAAATAAAATAACTGGTAAAAAATAACTTTTTAACATTCCTAGAACACCCTTTACCACAAAAATGGGTACTTATACTGAAACATAGACAAAAACACCAAAAACACATTTTGTACTTGTTGTTAAAGTGTAACATCTACAAATGATGTTGTTGAGTGGTACATCCATATTTTTTTTGCTTTGTTTTTTACTTTTACTTGCAGTTTGTAAGTTGTTGCTTTATCTTGTACATTCTATTTACAAATCTCATGTTTTTATCTTAATTGCCAGGAAAGTTTTTGGGGTTCTTTTTACCCTCTCTACTGCACCTACTTATGTATGTATTTACGTACGTAGAGTTTTATTTTCATTTGTAAAAAATGTCTTAAAACTATTTTACATTTTATTTCTATTGTATTCTCGTGTTTTAATACGCATTTAAATGAATACTTTATATGAGTTTAAAGACTTGCTTTGTTTTAATAGTTTCAATAAAAGTAATTGAGTTTTTCGAAAGCAAAGGGAAGTTCAAAAATTAATATTATAACACTTTAATATTAGAACAAAAGCACTTTCAAAATAGTTAAACTCATTTGGTGGATGAGTACAGTTCAATTATCAAAAAAATGCCAAAATAAATTCTACTGATATGTTAAAATCGAAACAAGTCAGAAAGTATGATGCCCAACACCACAGTATTTACAAATAAATTTCCGAAAGAGTCTTCAATTTAGGACCCCTTAGCGATCATGGACTCACTAAAACAAAAATCTTTTATTATATTGAGATTCATATAAGAGTTCATTGTGTTTTAAAGTGATTTTGGGGAGGGGTTTTGTAGGGGACTTAAGGTCAAATCTGTACAACCCATTTTACCACGATATACATACATTTTTTTTTTTTTTTTTTTTTTTCTCTCATTATTTATTTATTGAATCTTCATATATTAAATATGAACTAACAATAATTAATCAAATCTTATACTAATACTTTATTTTTGTCCTGCCAATGCTAGACGAAAATTTTTCTCCTCACGGTTTCTGTTCACATATGTAGATGTTCAGCGGTCTTCCCTTCGGATGAGTCCTGCGGTATCTCTTCTCATTAATCTAGAGTGTCCACTGTCATTTAAAATATTTCGAGCAAGTGGATTTGGGTGCGACTCAAGCCTTTTTAAATATTTTGCTGCGTACTTCGTAATAATAGTTTTTACTAATGGTACATTGAGATCCTTGTGAATATTAGAGTTTTTAACATACCAGGGAGCGGCTGTGATTATTCGAAGAAGTTTATTTTGGCGCCTTTGAATTTTTTCGATATTTGAGGCCGAGGCAGTGCCCCATAGCTGAATACCGTAGCACCAGATTGGCTTCAATATAGAGTTATAAAGTAGAAGTTTGCAGTCGAGGCTAAGAACAGAATTTCTTCCAATAAGCCAATATATTTGAATTGCTTTTAGTTTCATTTGTGTTAGTTTTGCTTCTATATGGCATTTCCATGTCAAACGCCGATCTAGATGAATACCGAGATATTTTACATGCGATTGCTGGGGCACTAATTGATTATTGATTTTAATAGGGGGACATGACTCCCGACGCAAGGTGAATGTTATATGTACGCATTTTTGCTCATTGACCTTTATCCTCCATTGTTTTAACCACTTTTCCAGTTCAAATATATGATCCTGCAAGTAACGGGATGCTTCATGACAGTTTTCGTGTACGCTTAGAAAAGCTGTATCATCAGCAAATGTTGAAGTAAGGGTGTGGTTGTTTGTTGGCATGTCTGAGGTATATATAAGGTATAAGAGTGGGCCCATGATGCTTCCCTGAGGGACTCCAGCGTCAATTGGCTGAGGAGAACTTATAAAATCACATTCTTTAATAATAAACTTTCGGCCGACTAAGTAGCTTTCTAACAGCTTGTGTGTGTTTACTGGTAAGTTTAGCTTCAATTTATGTAATAACCCTTCATGCCAGACTTTATCAAAAGCTTGGGAAACATCAATGAAGAGGGCGGAACAATATTTTTTTTCTTCAAAGGCTTTTCTTATAGCGTTTACTATACGATGGGTTTGTTCGATTGTGCTATGTTCTCTTCTAAAGCCGAATTGATGGTTAGGAATACATCTATTTACATTTATAATTGGGGCTAATTTTGACACTAACAGCTTCTCAAACAGCTTTGATATATTAGACAATAAGCTTATAGGTCTATATGACTCAACTTTTGTAGGATCCTTTCCTGGCTTAGGTATCATTGTAACTAAGGATACTTTCCATTCTTGTGGGTAGTATTCAACATACATACATTTAAGCTATTATAAATGCTGACGTCACCAACTGTGTGAAAATACCATTAGTAATAAGTAAGTTATGGCATTTAAAGCTATTTTCAGGTGTGGTATTTGTATGGGAGCTATAGTGAAATATGGACAGATTCCAATACAATTGGACAAGATGCAATAAAGCACTGCTCACGTGGATCCAGAAATTAGTTCTCCTAACCTGGCTGCCGGCAAATTTTTTTACTAAAACATTTTTTAACCGTTTTATCATATTTTTTAGAGCAAAATATTTTAAACAATCATCGACAACCAATAATATGGCAATATACAAACAAATACTATCAAAATATAACTGCAGTAACCATAATAAATTTATACATATGAACATATTCCTTAAAAGTAGTTTATACGACCGTGAAAATATAAAAACATATTTTTTCTCTGCATGAAAAATCTTAACTTTTTACGATAAACTCTTACGATACGTCATGCACATACTCAGGATTACAAATTTTGAACTGAATGATGTGAAAACTACTTAACGTCACAATTACATCAACAACCTTAATTCCAAAACAAAAGACAAAACGCTCTGAAATTACTTCATTTTCATACTTCAAAATGTGTGAAGCTACAAAAACTTTTACATTAAAAGTTTTGTTTTGTTCCAATTTCTTTACTGACGTACTTTAAAGAAGAAGACTTTTATTAATTCTTCATGTTTCCACTGAAGTGCAAGTAATTTTTTTTAATTTGTATGTAAGAATTACATTTCCAACAAAAAAAAAGTTTTTTTTTTTAAATTAAATACACAACACTTCACAGAGAAAGAGGGAGAAAACATTTCCACACATACTGAAACTGAAAAGCCAGGAAAATTAAATTTTTCTTGAAAATTCCTTTAACAGTTGTTAAAGTTTTTAAATCTAATTAAAGCTTTAGAAAATAATTTCAATCAAAATAATGAGTTGAGCTTAATTAGATTTTGTGTTGAAATTGGAAAGGGGAATAAATGAGTATATATTTAGGTACATACATGGTATATGTATGAGTAAGAAAAAATATTAAGAATTATAAATTTCTACACTTGTATGTGAAAGTTGAATGAGGCTTTTGTTTAAACGCAGTTAATAGAAAACTATTATGTAAAGAATTTTATAGTTTAAGAACTTAAAAAACCGTCCACTTGTAAAGCAATTTGTATTATGTCTTTAATTAAAGCTATTAAAAGCTTCTTACCTTAGGTTTAAGTGAGTTTTATAAACTTTTGTCCAAAACAAAAGTAAGTAACCTAAAAAAAAATTTAAAAGCAATAAGATATCTCGAAATCTAATAGAATGAAGTTCAGTTATAAGCAAGGCAAGTTTTTAAGCTTTATGTTTGAATAATTCTCTTTTTAGAAAATGTTTTTATGCATATACAGGCAGTTTTAAAGAAAAGACTTCTTTCTGTCTCGTTATGCCAGCAAGCAATTTCGATTATATTGAAGATCCATGTTGTTTTGATTTTTCTCCTCTTTCACTAAATGTAGATCTAGTTTTGCTCTAAACCAAAATACAATAAGTCCCAATTTACACTAGGGACATTTCTTGCCGGACAGACGAAGTTTGATGGCGAGGGGTCGAAAAGGTAGAGTGTGTAGTACATGACTATCTGTACTGGACATTTTTTCATTTCTCTTTCTTACTTTTCGTAGTTTACATCTTGTTGCTTTATATTATTTTTCTCAATTTGTCGTCAGTTTGGCTTGTATTGTGTTATGTTTGTGGTGTTGTTAACTTGCCTTGTGCTTTCTAAATAAATAAACTAATAAATTAAAGTAAAAACAAAAAATTAATTAATAAAAAAAAATTTGTGTGGTAAATGAATATAATACTCGGGTTTTAATTTTACAAAAATGTTTGGCAATTTAAATTTGCAAAATAATACCACAGACTATTATAATAAACACTACAAGAAAATGCCGCCAAGCTTTACGAATGAAGAAAAGAAAGAAACAAGTATAAAATTTCTGTCTGACTTCTAATGTTTCATATGTAAACGCTACAGGTAAGATTAAAAGAGAATTCAAAAAATGTCCGGCAAGAAATGTCCCTAGTGTAAATTGGGACTAATTAAATAATATATGAATTTTTGTTTGAAAAACAATTTTAATTAGTTGTTAGCGTAAAGTGACAAAATTTAGACTTTCTGTGGAAATGGGCATATAGTTTTGCATAATTTTAATTTTGTTTATAAATAAATTAACTCTTTTTTAAGTTTTTTAGGTATTCGAACTTCTTCGGACAAAAATACACAACAATTATCTTGTAGGTACATTAGTGCAATATTAGAGCTACAACACAATTGTTGTGTATTTTTTGACTCATTATTCCTGCAGATGACATCCAAAGGGTGTCGAAATATGAAAGAATAAAGAATTTAAATAATAAAACAGACTTCGAGCTTGAACAAATTATTTAATTTATAAATTATAAATAAATTAATTTAAACATGAAATGCAATGAAATTTGTATTCTTTTAATAATCTATTAATTTTTTTTTTGACTAATGTGTGTATGTATGTATGTACATTCAGGATATAACTTTTTACAATTTTTGTAAATATTAAAAACGGCATAGCATAACTGAATAGAGCATAACAAAAGTCTGTAGGACTTTGAAATGGCATAAAACAAAGATGAATTTTTTAATTTGACATGAAATTTAGTTTATTCGAAAGATAATCTTCTGGCATTATAATTTAAATATGACTTCAGGCATATGACCGCCACGGCTCGGATGTAACCTATTCTGGAGGTCCAATTTTTGACGACTTTCATTTGTGGCCGTATATCGGCAATAACGCGGCGAATGCTGTCCACCAAGTGGTCAATCGTTTCGGGCTTATTGGCGTATACTAGCAACTTCACATATCTCCACAGAAAATAGTCTAGCGGCTCTGGATCTCACGATGTAAGATTCACGAATCCGAAAAGTAAAACTATGCGGTTACCAATAGTTTTCTTCAATGAATCAATTGTGGCACGAGGTGTGATATGATGCGCCGTCTTGTTGAAACTATAGCTCTTGCACGTCATGGTTGTTTAATTGATGAACGAAAAAGTCAGTAATCATGGCTCTATGGCGGTTCTGACCTTCATCGTTTTTAAAGAAGTACGGATCAATGATTCCACCAGCCCGTAAACCATACAAAACAGTCAGTTTTTCTGGATGTGTCTCAACATACACTTGAAGATTATCATCACTCCAAAGGACGTAAAACGCCAGTTAAAAATGTATTGCCAACTTAAAGTTTTATACCTCTATAAAAAACACCCTTTATTACCTAAGGAAATTAATTTCAGCATCATATTTCAAACGCTCAACTTTGTGTTTGCTGGGTAAACTTGCTCTCTTCATTTATACTAATATGCAGCAATACAATCACAGTTATAATTGTGGACATTAGTGTTTTACAGCACATACTGCAGGCCTCGATGGCTTTGGTAAGCGGTATATTCGACGAACGCATTATTTTGCGCATAAGCAATTTTAACTTAAACTCAACGTTCTTAACTCTTCTTAACAACTCCTGACCATTTTTTTTTGGATATATATCAAAGTAAAAGATTATGTTAGCAAGCAAAAAAAATCTCCAATATTGGAAATCCAATAATGGCCATTGCACCCGAAATTTTATAAAAAGTTATGTAATTTATGATAAAAAGAGCACATTTGTAGGAAGCAGAAAATGGCGATCTCTTATGGGTTATCAGTTTTGAAAGCTAATAAAAGAAAATTTTCCTATTAAAAATTTATAATTATTGTAAAATATATAATAAGCAATGTAAATCATATAGCTTATTAGGCGCCAAAATGTATATATTCGTAAATTTATAAAATATTACATAATTCTGTGTAAAATTGAATATGGATGCCGGCAACGCGGATATGTTCTCTATTTGCAATACATAAAGAAATAACTATTAAAATTTACTGAAAATAAAATTGTACACCTCTACTTTGATGCATAATTTTTTTATATATATTTTGTTAATTTTTTTTCTCATAATTCAATGAAATCTATATGCAAAGATTTGTGCTTAAATTTCATTCACATTAATTTATAACATAAATAAAATCATTTAAATTCTTAATAAAAAAAATTATTTAAAATTATATCTTTAAAATATACGGAAAAAGCAAATAAATAAATTTCTTTTCAAACTTCCTGTGTAAACAAATTTTGCATTTCCTTTTCAATTCACTGTTCCCAGATATCAAAAAATTATAAATTCATAAAACCTTATGTATATTAATTCAGATGTTTTGGAAAAAGTTTGCTCGACACTCTTTGCTGGTGGAAAACAATTAGTAATTAAATAAAATATGGTTATATTCGATATAACAATAACCCAGCTAACAATTCCGTACATATGAACTTTTTTCTGGAAAAGGTTAATAAAGTCAAAAAGTAGTTATTCTCGTTAAAAGACTATTCATTCAATTTGCTTTGTTTAAATTTAAGAAAAATATTTATGAATACAATTTTTAAAAGAGGAAAAGCAACTTAAGGGCTAAATTTTTTTTTAGAAACTCTTAAGCTAAAACAATATTTTAATTAAAATATTTTGTTATAAATGCTTGTAAAATAGCAAAAAAGTTCAATAGTACTAAATTCAAACATTTCTCACAACTTTGATTTGTTAACTCTATTTTACTATTTTACCCTTTCGAAAAACAAACAGCATTCTCAGCAATCATTTTGGGGTTTTTATAACTCAAACCTGTGAATTATAGATATTCAGAAAATTAATTGCAATTCATTTAACTAACAACACATTCCAATTGCAACCAAAATAGAAAAACTACAATATCACCCTTCATCACATTAGAACTTTAAGTCATTACATTGATGTCCATTGCCAGAAGCACCTAAAAACTAACAACAACTATAACAACACACCAAAGCAATATCAATTTAAATATTTTCACCCAAAATTGTGTCATGATACAACAAAAAAAAAATTATGGGAAAAACAGAAACTGAAACGGAAAACAACAGCAATAAAACCCAAAAACAATTGTAGGAAAAAATTGTGTGTAAATTTTTAACAAGTCAACAATTATTTAAAGTCCATTTATTTGAAGAAAAAAAAACTTTTTAAGCAGAGAATCAGTGAACGATGGGAACGACTAAATGAATGCAGGAATATTTTATACGAGTAAAACGCATTAAAATTGTAAATTTTCGAATGTTTTGTTTAAATTTTTTCATTTCTTACTCTTATATTTGTGGCATGGAATAAAGAATTGTTGTTGTTGGTTTTTTTATTTCGTTTTTTTTAGTTGCAACTACAATTCATTCTTTTCTTTCGCATGTTACAAACACGGCATGAAAAATGAACAAAGTCATTCGTTCATGCAGTTGCATTTGAAAATTCTCTTATAAATTGAAATAGTTTCAGTTAAACGCGTTCACAATTTTTTCTATCATTCCTTCTTTCTCTCTGATACAACTTAGAAGAAAGTATTTTATAAAAATTAGCTAAATATTTTAAATTTTAAGATTTATGTATTATGCGATTATGCGACTAATATATTAAGAAAATAATATTGTATTTGCATACACGCAAAGAAAAATATGTTTTTAATATCTTCACGTTAAACTACAATATCAGGATTATGTCATTAAAACACTATAAATAATTCGATAAGAAATGAAATAAAAGAAAAATAATTTAATTTCATTTCAATAGGATCATTAAATTTATAGTTTGGGTAGTCCGGTGGGCATGTTGGTAGTGAGCTACTCTATCAGTGTGAGGGCTATAGGGTTCAGCAACATTGTAACCAATGTATATAAACAGGGCAAGTTTAAATATGTAGACAAATTTTTTAAATATGCATGAAAATAAACTAAAACAAAACTTTATAATATGCACTCTTAAAAACACAAACTAATAGTTTTTAATTAATTTAATTTGAACAAATGTTTTCAAGCTTTTGTCAAATTGAAAGAATCTCCGGTTGTTACACAAAACCATAGAATTCATTAACAAAATACGTACGTCACCAGTCGATGTTACTGGCGTGCACTTAAATAATATAAGTTCTCATAGAGATAGTGTGGCAGTATCTATATTCAGTAGCTCGTTTCGGTATTTCTCGCATTGCAAAATTTCTCACATTAAGTGTGAAACAAAAAATTCCATCGTTTCTCGATTTGTGAGAAAAAAAGTGTTTCTGTATTTGATTGTGAGAACAGACAACACAGATTCTATTTTAACTGGAATACTTCCAGTAATTAAGTGTCAAATGCAAGCGAAACGTCAACGAAAGAAATAGATATAATAAAAATATGGCTGCCAGATTTGTCGATCTATCGTCATTTTGACGATTTTTTGTTCCAAAATTGGCAAAGTGCCGATTTGCTGATTTTTTCTGGTGAAGATATTATTCAGTCTGCGAAATAAAATAATTTTAATTAGTTTAGTATGATTATATATTCAGCACCACAGAAAAACGATATCTTTAAAAATATGGCAGCTTAAAAATTTTTGCGCAAAATCAAAATTTCGAAGGAAAACTGTTAATTTTTTATTTCCTTAGATTATTTAATACATTTGTTTATGTGATCAATACATTAAACTATTACACCATTTTTAATCAATGCACTATTGGAAATTTTGGCCTTTTTTTTTGGCAAGTTCAATATGATATTTTGTTACGCCTTTAAGCGATATTTTCAGAAAAAAAAAAACAGTCTGAAATTTTAAATTGTTATCGGATTAAAGAGAAAAATAAAATAAATAATTTTATTTAAATAGACCTCAAGTTTAAGTATGTATGTATATATGTATAAAATATGTATTTTACCCATGAACTTTACCAATTGTTTTGATATTGTTTATCTGGCAGCCCTGCATAAAACGAAAGCAATGAAGGGCTTAAAAAAATTAAAATAACAAAATTTAACAATTGTGTTTTATTTATTTTCATCATTAAAATTCTTTTCCTTCAAATAAAAAAAAAATAATACACATACTTGCGTACATAGATACATAATTTGTGCTTCATTTTTTTAAATTTTATTTTTCTCGCATCAATTTTAAATGTAACTTATTTTGACAGTTCTTGTGAGAAACTTTTAGCAAAAAATTAATACAGAAACACTTTTTCTCACATCCTTCCAATAAATGCTGGAAAATTATTTAAATGACAGATAATTCTCCCAAAGTAAATCTACAGAAACACTTATGTGAGAAAAACCATTTTTTGTTTCATATTGCACTGTTTTTGTTTTAATTCACTTGTTTCATGCGGGAAATTTTACGATGCGAGAAATACAGAAACGGGCTACAGTTTCGCTTTTAATAAAATATATATTGTTTTTAGCTTTGTTACCTTTTGAAGACAAACGGCCTAATCATAATGTTGATCGCACACTTCGTACTGCTGCAGGTGTTTTTGTATTTTGTTTTTTACCCTCCACCCCAACTATTGGTGAATGAGGGTATACTTAGTTTGGCATTCCATGTAAAACTTTTTATTATACATCTAAGACCCCAAAAACTTACTGCCAGGCCTACAATATCGACAAGAACATTTCTTTCGCATTTTTTTATTGAAAACAATAATAACAAATTTAAATTTGTTTTTGTTTTCAATATAAATATAAGAAAGAAATGTTCTTGTCGACATAGTGGGCCAGGCCCTTAATTTAACCATGTCCGTCTGTCTGTCTGTTGAAAACACGCTCGCTTTCGAAAACCTCAAAAGACAAGGACAATCTTCGCGTCAAATCTCTTCTAGTTATCCTAAGCAGTATGAGATTGAAATCCAGAAAAATTGGTTCAGAACACGCAAAGAAAAAACATGGTTGATACTATTACAATCGCAAACTATCATTAATTTTGGTGGCTATGATTGTGTCAAACACGTCTTCAGTAACCATATATGTGCAGACATGTTTATAGCTTATTATTGTCTCAAAAATATAATTATGTTAAGAAGAAAAACACAAATGATCTTCCTAACCATGTTTCTATTTTTCCCAATAACATACAAAATTTCTATTTGAACAATAAAACCAATAAAAAAATCGATTTCAAAAATTTCATGTTTTATTAAAAATACATACATATACTTTGCAACATACATACATATACAGCTTATCAGTACTGTGAACAATGGTGTCTTAGGGTAAATCTTGATAAATCAAAAATTTTAGTTTTTAGATCTGGTACTAGAATATCTGAAAACCTTAAATGGAATTACGGAACTGATAACATACAGATTGTTAATAGCTATAGATACCTAGGAATGGATCTCAACTACGATTTATCCTTTAAAAAGCACACTAAAAATAAATTGATTTCTTTCAAAATGGCAATAGTATCGACATGGTCTAGGTATATAAACCATCCTAAAATATCAAACAACAACAAGCTTTACATTTTTAATGCGGCGTCAAGAGCGATCATGCTATATGGAGCACAAATTTGGGGTTTTGTTAAATTCGATGATGTTGTAAAACTTTTTAGATTTTTTATTAAAAAAATGCTGCTCTTACCAAAAAACACTCCTAATTATATGCTCTACTTAGAAACTGGTTTAAGCTCCTTACACTTAGAAACTTTAAAGCTTCACTTTGACTACGTTAATAGAGCTCTGCACCTAACGAATAATAGATTACCACGTATCGTAGCTGAAAAGATTATTGCTGTAAAAACTTATTGGGCTGAAGAATGGTCAAAGCTGTGTGAAAGCATTAACTCATACTCAACATCAATTTTAGAATGTCTTAAAACAAAAGAATTAAATTGCTTAGTTACCGATGCAAAAAGCTCACAATTCCACGACCTATACTCCCAGCTAAATTATTGTATGAAACCCATTTCGGAATCAAATTTTTCTTCTCGAACAACAAGTTTGTTAATAAAAGCTAGAGGTGGTTTATTAGATCTCAATGCTAGGTGCTTTAAAAACTCATCAGTAGGTCTATGTGCACTGTGTAATTTAGATGCAACTGAAAATACTTTTCATGTCATTGGCATCTGTCCAATCTATAATGAATTCAGAATGAAATACTTTGGTAAAATCACACTTAATTTTAATGAAGTTGTTAATATATTAAATAAAACCGATTATTATAATATGTTATATAAATATTTAGAAATTTGATTAAAGTATAGAAAATTAATAATTGATGAATTTGCTTAATAAATTTGAAAAATAAATCAATATCTAGGTGGTATATGTACATATTTTAATAATAATAATATAAATAATAATAATAAAAAAAAAAAAAAAAAAATTATCAAAAACCTTGTTAATAAAATAGTTAAATGAATTTTACACATAATTTTTAAATTATAAAGTAATCATATAAAGTAAGCTTTAAATGCCAATCTGGCTCTCAACTATTATGTTATGACAAAAATAGATAAGAACAATATTAACTCATTCGAATTGTAAATAATTTAGATCGTAATATATTTGTAAAATATCTATTAAATAAATAATAAAAATAAAAATAAAAAACATATACAGCTAAGCATATATTAATAAATAAAATGAAATACATACATTTATAAATATATATATTCATAGAGTTACCTGTTTCAATAAACATATAATAATTAATTTTGCAATCATGCATCCCCTTTGCTCCCGAAAAACTTTTAATTATTTTGTAGTCATTCATGTTTCCCGATTAACTGACTCTTGCAGACTGAAAATTATGTGGAAGAAAATTTTATTTGCTTTGTAAACACACACTATTTGTTTTGACAATAAATGTTTGCTCATTTAGAGAATGTGTTTTAAACCGAACAAAAATGATGGTATGAAACATATCTTTTGTGTACAGCAAATATTATGATTTTAATTGTACAGTTGAAAATATATACAGTATAGTAGCAAATATTTCACATAATTTAATATGTTTAGCTAGATCATGATAACTTTTTAGGTGTAAAGCACCATATAATATTATTATAGTGAATCAAAAAATTTTGAGGAGAAAAAAAATTTTTTTCAAGTTAAATTAGGAATATAATAAGTTTATTACGGCAAACATATTAGGCAAAAATGAATAAAAATGGTCCCAGTGATCATTCATTAATCATGGTTTTTGTTTGCGTGTAGTTTCAGAGATATGAATCAAAATGTGGAACTGCCACCCTTAAATATTGATAATTTTGTTACAAAAACTAACGTAAAAGGTGGCATAATGCACGGGAATGATAAAAGATTGACAAGAAATCATACTGTAACATTTCATGAAGATCGGCCCATCATTTACCATAAGCCCCATATAAATCCTTCTCTCGAAAAACAGTTTAGTTCGCATAAAATGATCATATAAAATTTTTTTACGTCGCAGTGTTATAGGACTAGAAATTACAGTGTCAAATGTGAATAAAAGTTGTGAATGTGACTAAGTCTAATAATAAAAGATTTTGGCCGAAAAAAGTGTTTTCATTGTGTTTACATAATTTTATAAAAGTTGCAAGAAATGTACTTTAGAGGTTTATTCTGAAGAAAAAAAACCAAAAACGTTATTTAAAAGGTAATAACGAAACAATATACAGATAACCCTCGACCGAAGAATGCCCATGTAACTCAAAATCGCGTAAAACAAGGTTCAGGACTAGTACAAATTCAGTTTATGGATGGAGAATTTTAAATTATCGCGTAAATCATAACGTGAGATACATAAAAATTTCATTTTTAATTCTATTTTTTAATAATTTTATTTTAGTTGAAGTTTTTGACATCGTTATTAGGCTTAAGTTCATCCAATTTAATTTTTATTAAAGAATGGAATTTATAACATGAAATAGATTACATTTTTTTTATAATTCTTGGCTAAACACTGACTATAGACCGGCAGGCTCCTCAGTGGCGCAAACGATAGAACGCCGAGAATTCTGATGATGGGAATGTGGTTATTCTCGAAACATGTAAATTCGACCCGAGTTCAATCCCGTGTTCAGTCAAGAATTATCAAAAAAAAATTTTATTCATTTCATTTTGTAAATTCCTTCCTTCAATAAAAATAATTTAATTTAATTTTACTTTTTAAATTTTAATGGATATATTTTTATAATGATATTATTTGTATCAAAAGAGAACAAACAAAAATTAAAACATATTTGAATATTTATAAACAAAAATTTAAGAAAATTATGTCAGTTGTAAAATATTCAAAAACTAACTAAGCCAAAGCGAATAGAACTGAAAAGTTTGAAAAAATTACTTTATTCAGTAAACTCTACTGATTACTCAATTTTAATAAAAAAAAAGGTTTTTTTGTATATGGGGGATTTCATGTCAAGTGACCCAACTTTTGAAATCGATGTCTTCCGATTTGGATGAAATTTGCACCAAGGTTAGTCTTATTGAATAGTAGCTTAGACACTATAAAAAACTTAAAAAGTTTAGACATGTATAAAAAAAAATAATTTGTAAGTCAAGACGTCAAATGCTAACAAAAATAAAAATCCTCGTCTTGAGTTAGAAATTATTTTTTTTATACATATCCCACTCGCATCCCACTAAGCGACCAAAACTACCTTAAAGGAAAAGACCTAATCTTTCTTTTGAGCAAAAAAAAAAATAAAAAAAATACCCTTTTCAAAAAAAATACAAAAATAGTTTTAAATTTAAGAAAAAAAAAAATTTTAAAAATTTAAAAAAAAACAAAAAAAAATATTAAAGGACTTATGTGATTGAGATTAAGTTTTTTAGTTTATTTATCTTTTTGTTATTATTATTATTATTTTATATTAATTTAATTATTATTACAAATAAATAAAAAAAAATTTAATTTGTCAACATCTCTATAAAAAAGTGATTTTATTCCTGGGATTAACATATTGTGGGTATTACAGTATCGAGGGAATGAAATGCTAGTTCGGTATGTTATATACCGTCGGAAAGGTTAATTTGTCTAGTTTCTCAGCACAAGTTTTATTTTTAAGATTTTAGAAACACTTACACATAAAAAGGAAAAAATTCAAAATAGTGCATATGCTAAAAATTGAAAAACCCTCGTCTTGAGTTAGAAATTATTTTTTTTTTATACATATCCCACTCTCATCCCACTAAGCGACCAAAACTACCTAAAAGAAAAATACATAAGCTTTTTTTTGAGCAAAAAAAAAAAAAAAAAAAAAAAACCGTTTCCAAAAATAATAAAAAATAAGTTTTAAATTTAAAAAAAAAAAAAATTTTAAAAAATTTAAAAAAATACAAAAAAATTTTTTTTTCGATAGCTTGAAGAAATAGCTATCTAATTTGTTTGGGACAAATTTTGCTAACACCCATAGATAATAAGTTACATTGACAAGAAAGAACACCGGTTTGGCCATAATGTAAAATTTTGACCCCCTCTAACTCAGAAACTTTTTGACCGATCTTGTTGAACATTTGTGTCTAAACTACTACCCAATAAGACTTACCTTGGTGCAAATTTCATCCAAATCGGAAGACATCGATTTCAAAAGTTGGGTCACTTGACATGAAATCCCCCATATATTATCAGTTAATTTTTAGACTTTTTTCAGGTAAAATACTTTTTTTTGCATTTTTTTTTTCAGTAATATAAATGCTGTAATTTCTTTAAGTAAACAGTAAAAATTTACTGGTTCAGTAAGCAGTAAATATATAATTTTTAGTGCTGGAAACATTGTAAAAAAATCATTAATATTTTTAAAATATATATGCACTTGTGCAGTTCTATTTTATCACACATCTGATGAAATTTCTTGAATCACAGCAATTAAAAAAAGATAACTATTATCCGTGGTACATCTTACTCGTACCGTATAAATTAAGGGACACCTGCACATATGTATATATGTAGGTGCTGTGTGAACTCAACATGCACAAGAGACAGAATAAAACAACAAACCAATTCGATCATTTTAAAAATTTTGATTTAAAAGATACTAGCATTTATTTTATGTTTTAATTGTATCCAGTCAGCTTATTAGGCCTATATTATTTAATGTAAATAAAAAATTTTTCTTTACATGTTTTCCAACGTTTCGTCAATTATTTGTTGACTTCATCAGGGTTATGTAAATGACTCTTGTTTAAAAAATTTTGTAGAAACAATTTTTGGTATTTTTGCTGTGAGTATATTTTTTAAAAAGCTTAATAGTAAGTGTAAGAGTTTTCCTTCGTTTTTTTTTTTGTTAATTTTTTTGTTTTGAATGGAAATGATATTTCTTGGCGACCTTCAACTGCACCATGTGTTTCAACAGTAGATTTTATGACTTTTATGACAGTGTCAGTTAAGGAAAAATATAACAAACCAATAGCCATTAAACTCTTGTCACATCCTTTTAAACTTCCAGAGTCAACTTTAATTTAGTAACACTATTTTTAACGTAGTAATTAAAGGCTTTTCAGATTGCAAAGAATGAGTTGATATTGTGAGTGTCAGATGATATAATGTAAGGTTTTATTCCCAGCAAAAACTTGACTTACTATGCTACTTTTAATGACTTCCAGAATTCATTACTTTGCAGCTTTTTTCGCCACTTTTTGCATTATTAGTTATTTATAAAATAATAACTTTATTATTACATCTTAAAAAAGTCATAATTATACATTACAAAAAATACTTTGGTATTATGACATAAATAATTATTATATGATTTCAAATAATTTTTTAAATCAATTTTCAATATACATATTATATTAATTTTTGTTAGATATCCGGTAATATTATAAAATTTTAAGAACAATTTCGATGTGAAATACATGGAAAAGCCATCAATCAATTGTATGTAAATATATACATAAATATGTTCCAAAATTTTCAACACAATTGGGGTATTCACAAGGTGTGCTATCATGGTTTATTGTCATAATGTAACATTTTACAATGGCTTAAAAATATTGTTGTTGGTTTGTAAACAAAAAGTATCTTAAATAAATAGAACGTTTCTTGCTATGTTTATTGTGCTGTCGTAATTAATAGCACATTAAATTATGAGGGGTTGCTCACAACAGTCGTATTTTTTCATGTTATTATTTTAAGACATATGCCTTTATGCCACCTTGTGAATCCCCCAAATATATTTTTGTTATTAGAATACTATTAGTGATATCATTCTAATGTTAACGATGTTTTTTTGAAGAATATAACCAGGGCTGTCACAGAAATTGTTCGGAATGGCTTTGAATCCGTATTTCCATTTCGATCGATTTTCGTAATTCCGACAAATTTTAATTTTGCTATTTTAAGATACATGTGGCAATATTGTGCAAAGCAAAACAAACTCTTTTTTCGATCAAAAAATTAAAAGTGATTTCATTCCGAGAAAATTTATCGGTTTTCGTTTTCTGAAGAAGCTTTCTCGGAATTAAAAAAACTTTCGATCGCAATTGATTTCTGTAACAGGCCCGTATAATTTACATATTTTAATCCACACATTGTTATTACAGTGTTAGAGCTATAAATGATTTTGTGCTGCCAAAACACTCTTTATTAAATATTTTCTTACATTTCGAAAAATTTATTATTATGTACACTTTTTCAACAACAATTACATAAGATTTCAGAGCAATTTTAATTTGTTAACCTTTTTAAAAGTTAATTTGAAAGTACTTATTTCTTTTCTCTTTTGGTAACTACATATTTTTATACAACTTTTAAGTATAAAATAAAGGTATTATTTTTTAGGTTGTAATTGTCCAAATTATAAAGGATTACTTTTTGGACATCGCGAACAAAAATAAGTACTTTTTCTAGTAAAAAAGTAAGTATTCCCTTCCTCAAGTTCTCATTATTTTTCTGCTTATTTGGTAAGCACAGTTTTTGCTGGGTTGTTCAGCATATTTAGTGGGAAAAATATCTTTTCTCTAAGTACAATTGATGATAATAGAGTAGTTAATAGCATAATAGTCTTCCACTATTAAGTTTTTGGACGCCATTAGCGGCGAGAGCCTTGATGGTTATATTGCAATGCTGCCTTTCTTATCTCGTTGTTGGATCTCCTCAGTGTATGTCCAATTCATCCAAAAATTCTTTTGAGAATGTCGTATTATATTGGATGTTTGTTGGATGCAGTGTTGCCAATGAAGAATTTGGAAATAACACATTTAAAACAATATTACACACACAACACGAAAAAAATTGCTTATATAAAAATCTCGTCCTGCATCACCTTTTTGCTAGTCTGTGTTTGCAACTAAATGGTTATTTTCACCAAAACAGGCAAAGGTAATCTGTTCCTGAAGTAAATATGAAACGTATGCACATTTTTAACGACACATCTCAAACATAGGCAATAATGTAGGCAGAAGAATAGTAAAAAAATGTTTAAAGCGGTCTGCACGTGGTCAAAATTCTTCTCATGCAGGCGAATTCACTCGTGTACGTGTGCTAGACGTAGTATTCGCCGTCATATCTAAATTTTTGATTTTCCATCCAGCATCGTCGGTGTCTCACATACAAACACATTTTCACTAATACTACCATGGCACTTGTACCACTTTGCCTTTCAGCCTCTCAATTATTAATTATTATTGGACCTATGCTTAATTAAGAATCGAATATTACCTAATTTGGTAGTGTAAATTCAAGTCTTCCAAACTTAATTTGACCAAATTTTATAACTAAATCATTATTTATTTCGGCTAAATGTACATATATTCTTAATATAAAAGTTAATTTCGCGAGTAGCCCTTGTATGGGATCAGTAATTAGTTATCATATAGCAAAATTTCTAGTTCCGCAAAGAGCTTATGTTAATTACAGGTATTTTGTCACGAATTATTGTTTTAATTTTTTTTTTATCTCTTAATTAGTATAAAATTATTATGCCTAATTGGCTTACGTTCTTAGATATATATATGGCATTAGTTTATAAATATGTTTTAGAGCAAGTGGTAGCCACGGCTAGCGCTTACATGTCATGAACTTTTGGACCAATTTCGCACACTATTTGCAGTTAATCAGGCTGTAATTAATCGTGGCAATAACGTGTTGAGTATTCGCTTACAAGTGCTCGTTCGTTGGTGGCATCAAATCTCTTAGATGAGCTGGTCAGTCAACTGTTTCGTTTTATGAAGTTATTTCTTAGCCAAATTTTTCTCTCAGCAAACTGATTGTATTACGCCTTGTAATATATTTGGCATTATTCTACTGAAACCTCATGTCTGAAATACTAAAACCTTTCGGTAGAGGCACGTTCAATTTAGAAACCATGTCTCTATACCGGCCACCGTGGCTCATTCTGACCAACGGTATCTCTCCACTCATAAAATTATTTCAGTAACTGATTGGTTCGTTTTTTGTACAATTAAAATTTAATATAAATATAGTTATTTTACGAATAACTTTAGTTTTTAACATTTATGTTAGTTATTCCAAAAACAAACTTCCAAATAATAAAATACTTATGCTGTTTTATAGTTTAATTTTTTGTCAGTAAAAATATATTATTCAAAAGTAACAACTATTAAATTTTACGGAATATGCTGTTCAATAAATAAAAATTAATGTAAAATTCAATTGCTTTTTTACCAGCTAGCGACAAGAAGTGCCAGCCACATAAAAAGCAAAAGCTCAAAATGATTCTTTCGCCTTTTCCTTTTTTTTACTTTGTCCTAAAAGCAGAGCTAGTTAAAAAAGACAAAACTAAAAAATTTAAAATTCAAAGAAAAAAATTCTTCTCTGGCTGATAATAACAAAAAGCCGATTCAATAAAGTGAAAGGCAGCTGAAGTGTGTGCTAAAAGCAGCCGAAGTGTGTCCTAAAAGCAGCTTAAGCAGAGCTATTAGCTCTGTAAAAAAGGCAAATTACAACGATAAAACACTGATCAATGTACAAGCAGCATGTTTTTTTTACTTATGTATGTATGACAATAAGGTTGAAATGTCAAAATTACTTACATTGCAAATAAGAACAAAATTCCAATATTTAAAATTTTTTTTGCTTTTCATACGAATACCGTTACCGCTTGCAAAAGGCAAAGCACACAAATTGTGACGTTGATTTGATTTTTTTATTGTATAGAAAACAAAAATAAATTTTTGTTGTGTTTGTTTTGCATGAAAAATATCACTTGTCGTTGTCGAGTATTTCTTCGCCTTTTAGGAACCTTTTGTGCTGCTTTTATCTCCTATTTTGCGGCTATTAGCACACATTGGTTTTTGATTTATCGCCTGACAGACAGAAGCTGTTTGTTTCATTATTTTTCCTACTTGTTTTTCCCTACAACATAAAAGTGATTGCCGTTGCTTTTTGAGTTCCATCAAATAGGAAAATTTTGCATTTGCTAAAAAAGCAAAAGCTGTTACTTTTCAAAAAGAGTGTGTTTATTTTGCTGCTGCTTTTGAAAAGTGTGGGCTTTTTTAGTAGTGGAACTTGTCGGCTTTTTTATTTTGATTTTTTTTTTAATTACGAAAAAGGCAAAATTTGGCTGCTTTTGCTAATATGACGATAGCATTTTAAAAACTGCTTTTAGTTGTATGAAATGAATTTTCTTTTGAATTTAGCTGCATAATATTGTGAGTGTAAAAATATATGGCCGAATAAAACCGCCGCCGCGGCCCCCCAAAGCATACCAGACAGAGAGTTTTTCTGCATTTAATGGTATTTTCACAATAGCGGGGATTGAGGATTTTCAGAGGCAAAGCTAGTTATTGAAAAATATGCTTCATCACAAAACTAAAAATTGAAATAAAACAGACCTATGAGTTTGCCGGATTGTACCATTTCATAATTAATTTGAAGAATAAATTCTCAAGCCAAACTATCCTCAAAACTCCCACAAAAAGCAAAATCAGGGGGCAAATTCTGGAAGTCGTGATCGAATACTTTTCGATTCGAAGGCAAATTTACGACTGATTTTACTTTTCTCGGGAGTTTTGAGGATAATTTGGCTTAAGAATTTATTTTTCAAATTAATTTTTAAATGCTACAATTCGGCAAACTTGTAGGTTTACAGAAGTTTGATCTTCTTTTGAGTTTATAACTCTTTTCCCATAAATCTAATTTGGTTGGATTTTAACTTAAAAATTCCTAATTGAAAAGTAAATAATTTAACATTAAAATCATTATTTTCTATTGTTATGATTGCCGTGTATCTGTGAAATCCGAAGACGTAAATTTGGCTGGATAGGGCACACACTTAGAAGAGAAGATGACAACATATGCCAAAGAGCGCTAACATATAACCCCCAGGGTGCAAGAAGACGAGGAAGGTCGAACAGCTCATGGCGACGTTCAACATTAAACGAAATTAACAAGCTGCCTGAATTTAATGATAGAAAGATAGTTAATTTGACGGAACTGAAAAGTACAATGAGGTAGCTCTAAAATAATTTTAGAGGAAGGCTTATTATTATTATTATTATTGCACATATCTATAATGACTAACCTGTATGCACCGCTGTTGATAGCACAAGTATACACGGTTTTGGATCTAAGCAACCAAAAGCTGTTTCTAAGGTTATTTGGGTCTCTGAATCCGAATCTGCACTCCGATTTTTTAAATTGGTTCTAGTTTTCGAGATATTAAATAAACACATTTTTCAAAAATTTTTGACAATTAATCTCCATTTTATTCATTAAAAAGTGTTAAATTAGAAATGAAGAGCAGTCGAACTGAGTCGCTTGTACTGTTTGGGATCTGTTTCACGCATTAAAGTCAAACAGTAGTCGCTCATCATGCCCTCGTCCCAAAATCCTTGGTATCGTTTTTCGATTTTCGCCAAATCTTGGTGTAGTCGCTCTCCTTGCTCGTCGCTTGTATCACCCAAGTTTTCAAGAAAAAAATTCGAGATGGGAATGCAGAAAATGTATTTTAAGAGACATTCGAGCTCCAATCTTGCAATAATTTTGCAACAAAGTGTCGATTATCTGCTCGAAATCCGGGGATTTGCGGTTACCGAGAAAGTTGTGAACAACATCTTGAAATGATACCCATGCTGCTGCTTCATTGGGGGTTAGACATTTTGTAAAGTTCCTGTCGGCTATTAATTTTCGAATATCAGGTTCGACAAATATTCCCTCTTTGATTTTGGCGTACGACAATTTTGGAAATAACTTTATCAATAACTCAAAAGCCGGTCCTTTACGGTCTAGCGCTTTGACAAAGTTTTTTATAAGACCAAGCTTTATGTGGAGAGGTGGCAAGAAAATGTTCTGTGGTATAGAAGAGACGTTTTGTTTTCGTGGTTCATAGTTAGTACGTCTTGGCCAATCTTTTCTTACATAATGTAGGTCAGTTGCACGGCTATCCTACAGACACAAAAAACAGCAAAATTTGGTAAAACCAGATTACATCCCCACCAAGAGACCAATAACCTGTTGGAATAGTATATAAATCATTAATTATTTAAAATTTAATTAAAATTTATTTTCAAACCTTCAAATCGCCACATATTTTCCATTGATGCTCTTTATATTTTATCTTGGTCAAAATTTTACACATTGCATCGTAGCATTCCTTCGTTTGTACTGCATGAGCAATCGGAATTGATGGTTTTATATTTCCATTGTGTATCAGAGCAGCTTTCAGGCTGTATTTTGAGCCATCTATGAACAAACGCCATTCATAAATATCGTATGGTGTATTCATCGCATCAAACAAACCGTTGATGTCATGGCAGAAGCATATATTCTCCTCTTTTATGAAAAGCGGTAAAAGCGCCTCATTTATGGTTCTATATGCAGTGACTTTTGTTTGAGTGTCAAGATATTTCCATTCCTGCATCCGTGATGCGAGCAATTCTGATTTTTGTTAATTCAAATCACGAACCAAATCATTGAGTTCACTTTGCGAAACTAAATGTTTTTCCTCCATGTTAAAATCGCTTCCACTGTTCGTCGGTGTTGAACTACAACTTTCCATGGAATTTACACTCGTACCTGGACAAATTGGCAAAGGATCATTGCTCGCACGGGGAGCTGGCTTAGACACTGATGAAACTTCAGGATATTAAATTTTGCTAGTTTTTTTTTGCATTTATACCGACGACATTCATCAAGCAAAAGTAACAATCATCTACATGATTTTTTGGCACTCTCCATAACATTGGCAATAAAAATGAAAAACATACCTTCTTACCGCGTGACCACTTGTATAATATTGTGCTACACGCGTTACAAAATAATTTCGATACCCACGGCTTGTGAGTGTTTGATGCAGAGAACCCAAAATAATGAAAATATGCATTTCTGATCACATTAGAAATAACTTTGCCACTTTTTCTGATCATATAACATCCGCAAACATAACAAAAACACTTTGAATACAACTTTACAATTCTGTCTTTGCATTTTCACACGCTTTGGATTCAAAAAAAAACTTAAAAAAAAAATTAAATGACTGTCATTATGATAGCGCAGAGCTGCCAAAATGCGCGAACTCACAAACTAGAACCAATTTTGAAAAACGGAACCCGGATTTGAATTCAGCACCTCAACTAACGTCAAGATTTGTTCTCATCTGCTCTGATCCAAAAGTTGACCGGAATTTGTAAACTTTTGTAGTTAAAGATATTTAAATAATTTTTGTAAAGTTTTTACAAATTTTGGAAAACGTTATTATATCATACTTTTTAAATAAAAGAATTCCATTAAAAGATTTGGTTTGTTGTGCTTAATTCCCTATATTTATAACTGAAAAAAAATACTAAAATTTATTGTTGGAGGATAAGCTGTTCCATAGCATAGGTACATCAGCATAGGTACATCATAGGAACAGCTTATCCTGCAACAATAAATTTCAGTATTTTTTATCAATTATAAAAATAAAATCTTTTAATAGAAACAAAATCCTTTAATGAAAAATTATGTATTCCCAAAAACAACTTATTTGATAAAGTATTTCCATATTACTTTATTCAATACATTCCCAGTAATTTGACCTAAGTCAATTAAACTCTATTTAATAGATTTATATCTTTTATTGTTTATATATTTTGTGATCCATTCATTAACATAGTACTCATTCAACTTTCCTTATTACAAATAAACACACACATAAGCTGTTAAATATACAATGTATTTAATTTTTGATATTTATAATCTGGTTTACATTTCCAATAATAGACACTAGCCAAATTACAACAAGGGAATCTATCAATGTTACTAATAGGAAACAATTATTTGTAACGGTACTCCTCATTGCTTAATAATATTTTCCATGGCTATCTGTCTGTTCATCTGCCACTCTATGTACATACATACATACATACTGACTGGCTAAAGATGAGCTCGGTCAGTTGAATTGTTCCAGTACTTACGCTTTATTGGTAATTTATTTAAGAGTATATTTAGAGGAGTTTATTGTCTGTAAGAGATTATGGACTTGAGTGTATGTTGGGCAAATATAATTTGTAACAGTGAAATATTGTTGATGCTAAAATAGATACTGTGATAAAATTTTGTAAATAAATTTTTATTATTAGTTATCAAATATGGTCATCTCAACAAAAAAAAAATAAAAAATAAATAACTAGTAAGAAAAGAAATATTGACAAAAAAGTATTATGCAACAACAATATAGGTACAATGTACATATATATAATGAAAAAAGTGGTAATTGTAAATAGTCTAAATACATATAAAATAAAAACAGTTTTTTAATTTCCTTAAGCAGTTCAGAAAAGTTTAAAAAAAACGGTCACCCGGTCCCAATTTATTCGTCTTTTGTCTGCGTTATAAATAAATAAAAAACCTATGGCAGAATTCATTACGGACAATGAATTTCGGTGTACGATATGATTCTGTGTATTTTCATATACACCAGTGTGTTCTATTTCTGGCAACGAATACACTATGCTAGTTGAAGAAACAGGCAAGCCGGGCACGTAGCGTTTTAACATAATTCGGGTACGCTGAATCCAGTGGTGCCCGCGGTTTTTTAAGATTGGCTCTGGTTTTCGAGATATACCGTTATTTCAAAAATGGAGGAGGTTGCACAACATATGTTCGTGTAACTCAAAACCGCTTTAGCTTATTGAAAAAACTTAAAAAACCGAAATTCCGCAATAAAATTTCCTTTAAGAAAGATAAAACTTCTTTCTAACATCCGCAGTCGTTTTAGAAACATAATTTTTTTTTTGGAAAAAAAATAATTTCTTTTAACAAAATTTCGAAATTTTTGTTTTTTAAAAATTCATAAAAAATTAGAAAATGCAGCTATGCTTTTGCAGACGTATAAAAAACGAAATTCCAAACAAAACAAGCCATAAATGATTTAAATCTGTTTGCAACTTTTGATTTTATTCACAAAAGTCGACAAATTTTAATTCATTTTAATTAATTTTAGGGGGGCTCCCATACAAATATTGCGTTTTATGAAATTCCCCAGCTTGTCACGAAAAAAAAGTGTCAATTTCGTGCACAGTGATATTAATTGCGAATAATTCGTCGTTCGTCCCAGTTGTATTTCTAGCATAAACGCTAGTTTAATATTATGATTATAGCGCCCAGAGAAAAGAATATGTTTAAATATGTTCAGATCCAACAAAACTATTTTTAAATAACATATTAAACATATTATGATTATTTTAACCATATTATTGTCATCGACAAAAATATTATGGTAAACTTACTCCTCCATCAAGAAGGCACAACCGTATTATGGTTGCCTCCGAACATGTTTTGGTTAATAATAACTAAAATATGTTTAACACTTATTGTTGGCGTCTGGCTGGTGTGAACCGGTCATTTATGTTTCCCATTATTTTGATTGTGTGAAACCGGACTACATGTGGTGGCATCTGGCAACACCTCGTATAATGTGTAGCTCAGCTGTGCTTTAACGCCACCTAAAAAATGGGTTTTGTTTTCTTCTTCACTCTTTGCATAAAACTAGAAACAGCCAGACGCCGCACAGTGGCTGAAAATCGTTTTTCATTGGCCAAAATTCAAAATAATATATTATTTTTGCTGTAAAATTTGTTAATATTAGCAAAATAAATTCGCTGAATTCTAATTATTTTTACATTATATACGAAAATAAAGGTATTTATTTTTTGAATATTTCTTATTTATTAAAACCTTTCATACATATGTGGATAAAAAACCTTTTAAAAATAAAAGCAGCAATAGATATTAATAGCTTTTGTAACAATGAGAGGTTCTGTTTGTTATTATTTTTTTACTAATACAATGTCTGTCTTAAATCTAATGAATTATAATTAATGTTCATATCATTGAAAGATTTGATTGCAAATATTCCATATTCTGTTCTGTGTTATTTCTGTTCTTTAGTAGTTTTTTGACTTCTTCATCTAAATTCCGATGTTCCACTTTCCATTGATTTCGAATACTGGAGATGAACGGATCTGAAGTTGCCAATAATATATTAAATAGATCCATATTTGTGGAATTTCGTGAAATTTTTCTAGTATTGTGCTCTCTATAAAATCTGTAATCCTTATTCCTTTTTTTCTGAGCTTCCTCTGATAAACCTTCAAGTGGTCTAACTGATATATAATGACATCATCTCCATGGTAAAGGATTTTGTGAACTGTAGCAGACATATTTCTGCATGGGTGCTTGGTTATATTTATTTTTGCAGTTTCCTTAGCAAAATCTCCAAATTTTCTAGAGTCAATTTCTTCATTACACGCAAGTACTTCTAGGATTATTTTAAATCTTAAAATGAGGTTAAAATCAACACCTGTTATTTCCGATGCTGTTTCTGGGTCTGAAAAGAATCTTCTTGCGGTATTGCCATCATTTGTATTGCCTGACTTTTGTTTTGGCTGATCTATAATCAACCCAAATTTGCGATATTCGTCTTGCCATGTTTCCTTTTTGAACTTTTTAACTCCTTGTTGGTTTCGTTGTTTCTTATTGATCCTGAAGATCCGACATCCAGCTATTATGTGATGCTGGATACAGATTTAAGCCCTTTTCAGTCGCACGCAATCTGAGCTGAATATATTGCTGTTTTTAATTTCAAATCCAGAAATAATGCTAATGCCTCCTCATTTGTGAATTGTTTTGCATCACTCGGAGTTGGTATACTTTTAAGAATCCGTTTTGTTCTCAATGGACTAGCTTTAACAACTTTTTCAATGATATCCACTTTTGTCAATTGTTTCTGTGATCGTAATTGATGTAGGAAAGTATATTGAATATATCCGATTTCTTTATGATATCCTTAAGCTTCGGCCTCTTAGTTGTCCAGCAAAAATTTCAAAAAAAAAAAAAATTTTTTTGGAGTAATTTCATTAAAATTAAAAAAGTGTTAAACAGACGGGTCCAAACGGGTACAACAGTATATATAGGGTTAAGGAAAACACTTTCACCTTTCCCGTAGTGGTTTTACCTTCTTAATCCCTTTTAATCCGCAAAAGTTCTATTCTACTAAAGTTGAAATTTGTCAAAAATATAGTAGCTTAGAAAATAACACAATAGTCACATATATTACTTTTTTTAAGATAACAAGGCTACCAACCTAGCAAAAAAGCTAGCAGGTCATTAGCGATGATAGTTTTTGAGCAATGATAATTTCTTTCGGATTAAATATAAAAAAATCACCTTTTTCTGAATTTAAAAAAAAGTTGTGTTTAACAACATGGCACGACCACAATTACCAATATTTTGACCTAATTTTTGGGCTACCTTAGTTTTAATATTAAATAAAATTAAAATTTTGGAAATCGGTGACAAACAAAAATTGGACTTTTGGCCAATGAAATAAAATTTTCAGCCACTGTGCGCCGGCCATTAACTTAAAATTCAATAAAAATAAAATAAAAATAAATTTAAAAAGGAACCTGTACAAAAGTGAAGAAAGTGTTTTGTTATTTCAAAAGAGCCACAAACAAGAAAGTGCCAGTGAGCCACAGAAAATAAGGGTGGGTTCTTCATGGCAGCCTGCGCGTGTGTGTCTGCTACATACACTTGACCTATCTCAACCAGCCTAGCAGTAAGGTCCCCGAACAACGCTAGATTGTGCCACAGTCTACCCAGTGCATTTATCCCCACCCAAAGACTTATAATAACATAGTTGGCGTTCAACCATAGCATGTTGCTCTTTGAAAAGAGGAAAATACTATTGTTAATTTAAAAACAAATTATTGTCATATTAAACCATAACATGTTTAGATATGGTTAAATTAAGCATAATATGCTTAAAATTTTTTTTAAAAAATGGTTTTGTTGGAGGTGACCATATTTAAACATGTTTTTTCTCTGCGTGAGTAAACGACATAAATACGGCAAACTTTCCATACGAACTCGACCACAACAACGACTCTTGTAATAAGGCCGATTGTGTATGTAGAATAGAAAATATTTTTTTTTTTCTAGAAAATATTTTTTTTTTTACTTAACTGATTGAACTTAACTTCAATCCTAAACTGATTAAAACCCAGGCGCAGGATAAATATCTATGAAGGTTACCATGATAGTTAAACATAGTTATAATTTTGTCGAAACAACCAATAATCCATTATTTTAATTATGTCAAAATGAATTGTAAGATTTTATAAAAACAAAAATGTTGTTTGTTGCCATTACGGAGACAAAACTAGGGGTTTTTCTGTATGTAGAAACAATTTGCCACTGATGACATTTTTTCTGTTAAGTAGTCCGAAAATGAGTCCATTTTAAACATACAAAGAGACGGACATAGAAAAATCGGCATAGAATTACTTTAACAAACAAAACATACTTATTGTTGAAATTAAATTAATCGAAGAATTATTTTTAGTTTTAGTTGTAAGTAATCTTGTAAGTTATACATTTATGTCGTATTACGGTGTTTTCTTTTCTTCAAAAAAAAAAAAAAAAAAAAAAAAAAAAAAAAAAAAAATAACACCTCGTTAAAATGTACATGTACAAAATGTCTTGCAAACCCCGTAATAATGCTATTTGTTATTTGACGATAACTAACAACAGCTAACAAAAAGTTTGTTCTTCAAAATGCAAAAAAGAAAAAAATAATTTAAAATTTTCTGATTGTATCAACTACAAAATTAATGACGAAATTCTAGTTTGCTCGAAAACAGTTTAAAACAAATAAAAACTAGATTTAAAATAACGTTGGCAAAACTAGTGGACGCTAAGGTGAACATTTAAATATAATTTATATATCATTCTCCTCAGAGGAAGAGGATGAATCCAATAATGTATTTATTGTCATGTCTGCACATATAATGGATGCGGTAATATCCATCTTTTAACCTTTTCCTTTAAAATTACTCAAAAATTTTCTTTAGTTTTTTTTCATAAAATATGTAAGCATGAAAAAAACGTTGCCAGGTTGCCGATTTATCGAAACCGAGTTTTAAAGATTTTTCGATTTGAAGACTTTTTATCAGAACAATTTTATAACACTGAATCCACTTAGATTTTGTTTAACTAACAACCTACCTTTCTAGTAGAAAAACTAACGTTGAAATCTAAGCTTTTTACTGCCCTGATTCAAAGCAATTTTTTTTCAACTTCGCCTGGTAGCCAATATATCAACAGAAGTGACCTGTTTTACAGGACATTATCAACACTCTCGATTTATACGGGGCGTAAAGTGCAATGCCTTGTGCCATTGTTAAGGGTAATTTTTTTAGAATAAAGCATGCCACCCTTTATGAGAACAAAACATTTTTAAGAAACCAACACAAAATTGCATTTTTTTAAATAAAGTGTCACCTTTTTTTGAAGGAAAGAATACACCATTAATTTACAATTGTTATGCATAATTGTGTTTCAACTCCACTGTATGAAACTTTCTAGTAAATCCTAGTTCTCTGTTGGAATTTGTGAAAATGTTCAGCAACATCTATTATTTCATACGAAACATTTTACATGCATCAATGTTACCTATCTCGCGAGTTTGCACAATTTAACGTTTTTAATCTTTCAAAGTAAGCAACATTGTTTTGCGTATGTAAACTAAACCCACATGTATTTTACTGAAAAGTAATTTTTTTAATAAAAAACTAAAGTAAATATGGATGAAAAACTGTTACCGGTTGTGTAATCTATGTTTCTCCTTTCTCAGTTAATATTAAATTATGGCCTAATCATGTAAAACGCAACGAAATGCCAAAGAATTACATTGAAAGCAAAAACAATGTCATAAATATTTTGTAATTTTGTTGTTGCTTTCTAAACAAATTCACATTGCGTTTAAAATTTCAAACGCTCCATTGCTTGTGGCGTTGAAAATTTTAAAACGGTACATGAATTTCTGTAGAAAGCAACAACGAACTTACAAAATATTTATGACATTGTTTTTGCTTTCAATGTAATTTTCTTGCGTTGCGTTACGTTTTGCATGATTAGGGCCTAAAACTTTTTTCCATTTGCTTAAAATTCAACGTGAAATAAGTGCAGCTTATATTATTTGACAGTTGCAAAAAAATTTTCGTAACTTTTTAACATGTGGAACAGGGTACAACTCTATGAATATAATTTCATCGAAATTCCGCAAATTTTTTTATATGCGTTTTTACAACATTTCACGAAAATAGTTGTCAGAGTACCAGGCTTAAGGGAAAAATTATCTATCACGCCTAAATGTAGACTTTAGATTTAGATGTGTAAAAGTTTTTTTTATTATAATAAGAGCAGGAAGGTTCAGGAAAACTCTTAAAGAATTCACGTATCTGTTTTTTTAATATTTTGTCCTATTTGAAATATCTTTCAAGGAAAAAAAAATTTGGTCTGGTTAGACCAAGAGGGTAATTTCATAGACTTTTACATAAAAATGGAATTTAACCCCACTTATTTGCTCCAATCGAATAATTATGTACAGGGAAGACTATAAATCAGGAATGACGAAACTTTTAGAGGATAAAACAACTTATAAAACCAAACGATCAGATCCGACACCAAAATTACAACGTACAAACAACAAAATAGTCATGGATTTGTACAAAGAGGAACACATAACAAGATACGAAAAATTGAAACTAACATCCCATTCAGCCATAGCACCCAGACTATACGGACTCCCGAAGATCCACAAGCCTGATATGCCACTCCGCCCAATTTCATCCTCGATAGAGGTTCCATGCTACAGCCTGTCAAAATACATTGGACACATTTAAAAAAATATTATATTAGAAAAATATAATCTAAAAAACTCATTAGAACTTAAGGAAAAATTCAAAAATATTTCTTTAGAAGACGACGAAATCCTTATTTCCCTGGACGTCGTATCCCTATTTACGAACATAACAATCCACTTGGCATTAAATAACATAATGTCACAATGGAATATTTTGAAAAATCACACAACAATACCAAGGGCTCAATTTCTTAAACTACTACAGTTCTATCTTAACGACAACAATTATTTTATATATGACGACACCTACTATAACCAAACTTACGGAATGCCAATCTCCAACAATAGCTGACATCGTTCTAGATACACTATTAGAACAAGTTACCACGGATCTTGAAAAGGAAGATGTAAATACAAAACTAATTTCAAAATATGTGGACGATTTATTTGCGATTATTAAAAGAAAGGACGAAAAACTAATTTTAAAAACATTTAATAACAACCACAATAAAATAAAATTCACGATAGAAAAAGAAGAAGACAATTGCATCCCATATCTAGATATGAAAATATTTCGGGAAAACAAAATTATAATAACGGATTGGTCGTCTTATAAATTATCACTCTACACATCCAAAAAGTCAAAAAATAAATACTGCACTTAATTTAATAACAACGACTTTAAAATTGAGCGATAACAAATTTAAATCCAAAAATATTGACAAATATTTATTAAATAATCTAATAAAAAAGGCACAAACAGAAAAGGAATTGGGGGAAAACATAAACAACACATCTGGCAACACTAAGTATTACAGCCTCCCATACATGCCAAAGCTCACAGAAAACAAAAAAATTCAAGAAGTAATAAATGACAACGAAGTAAAATTGGAGCACAGAGCGAGCAAAACAATCAATACTCTATTTACACAAACAAAAACAAAAATAGAAAAAAGTGAGCAAAGTAGTTTTGTGTATGAAATCACATGTTAAGGTAAAACAGATGAGGAGTGTGGTAAAGTTTACGTGGGTACTACAAAGAGAAGCCTTGGTACAAGAATATCAGAACACGAAACAGACATAAGGAAAAATAAAATAACTACAGCTCTGGCTATACACTGTGTTAAAGAAAAACATTTACCCGATCTCACAAACGTTAAAATATTAGACAAAGAAAAGAGAACAAATAAACGATATACACTGGAAAGTTTGAGAATTCAGGAAAAGCTACGAATGCCTTAAATACAAAAGACGACAAAAACAACACGAATGCAATTTATACAATCGCAATATTTGAGTTTAGTTCTGCTTCTGTGATACTTAGTTTAATACAATTTAATTATACTCTGATATTTTTTAATTTTATTTATATTTTTGCATTTGTTTTGTTTAATTAATTTTATATTTTATGTTGTTTTTATGTAAAACAGAATGTGTGTTAAATATTCAATATACAAAACTATTGACGAAAGATTATATGTGAGTAATATTATTCCTGTAGAACTAAGTTATCGTTGTTGTTATTAAACTATTATTTTTCAATTGTGTATTTATTTTGATGTTTCCAGATCTAATAAAATATCCCTGATGATGTTGGGAATCTCCAACGAAACGTCGGAAAAAATTATGAAATAATCTCTTATTTGCATGAAATATGTAATAATCTCTTAATAAGCCCGATTTAGAATTTTCTAAACAAATCAATAATAAAATAAGGAAAAGGTCGATAAAAACTTAAATATATAGAATCCAAATTAGTTTCATTCGATTCAGAACATATCATTTATAGAATTCACGTCACTGTTTTTTTGATTTTTTGTTATATGCGAAAAGTATTACAAGCAAAACACAAATTTGGTCTGGCCAGACCAAGATGGTAATCCTGTGGTTAATTGCTAATAAATCACTGAATGTTTAAACGCTGGTTTAGTTGAACTAAGCTTAAATTTCTATGTAGTTTAAGCTCCACAGATGTAAATCAGTGCCCCGTATATTATATATAGATCAAATAATAATAAGTGGCAGCACTACGATAAATGTTGTCAAATTCATATGGGTTGTGTTGGTAGTTTAGACCCTCAATTTTATGCCTTTAGAAATGGTTTATATGGTTACTGATTTATAGATTTGCCTGCTTAAATACATCTTAAACCAAAAACAGAGTTCAACTTCCACTACCCTAAGCGGTGCAGTTCGTTACTAACTGGAGTGGATACATTTTGTGAATATTAGAAAAATTGTTAAGCTAAACAAGTGCATTTAATTGTTTTGAGATTTGCAATTAAAAAAACTCAAAGAATAAAGTACAACCTAACAATATTTTCTTTATAAAAGATATTGGAGGACATTTCTTGGAATGAAACATTATTTCACCTATGAATTTTCTTAATATAAATTTCATATAATGTTTATAAATTTCGTTTGGATAAATTTAAAATTTATTGGTTCCGAAAATCCATTTAATCCAACTCAAATCCTTAACGCCCTTATTGAACACAACAAACTGAATTAGCTCGTATAATTTTAATCTAAATAAAAATGACTCCGCAAAATACCGTTTGGAAAAATCCATATTCCCAGCAGGTAAAGTCAAAAATTCAAAGAAATGAATTAAACGATTGTTTAAAAATTTACATGTCCAAGGATCCCCCAGCCCGGCTAAAAGAGGTCTGAGAAGTCCGTTGTTAAAACTTAAACTCGAATGCATCTCTTCTTTGGAAAAATAATATTTTCATCAAATAAAAAGTACAGACAAGGTGGATTTATTTTCTAGATAATATAATTGTCATACACTGTGCAGCCATGTGTTGCAATATCAGAAATTTAGCTGCAAATTTTAAGATTTTTATTTCACCTAATAGCACTGACGGTTAATTCTTATATAACCGCAATCGTGTTGATATTTGCAATTTACAATTACTTTACAGCTAATTAACTCGATGATATTAAAAAGAAGTTATAACCAGGGATAAAAAAATATTCTAGGAAATAGAGGACATTGAAAGTCCCATAGTTTAGAGGTGTTATTAAATAACTGGGTGATTTAAAAGGACGCTGATGTTCAAAATGTTCACAACTTTGTTATTTTAATATGTGATTTTTTATTCCTTCTTTTTATTCTTGCAAAGAAGAATGTACATTAGAGCGTACCTCAAAAAAATCCCCCTGCTCCGTTGTTAAAGTACGATGTATCAAAGCAGTATCTATTACGGTTTTAGGCGTACTTAAGTGTTTTCTACGAGTGTAATTTATATAGGATCTATGGTAAATTATGGACCGATATTCACGGACTAATTTTTAGTTTTTAATCCAAATTTAGATATTTTTAATTAGGCTTAAGTTCATTGAATTTAATTTTTATTAAATTATTACGAAAAAACAGAAGTTAGGAAGAACATGTAAATAGATAATCATTCATTCAAAAAGCAAATTTCGATCTACCAAAGTGAAATAACATTTGGTTTAAGGATTGATGTTTGACTATTGACGTCGCCCGGCCTCAATAGCCGAGTGAGTAAAACGGCAAACCCCACTGACGATATTGTGTGGTTACAATCGAAACTAGTCTGGGCAACCTGTCCGTGAACGCCTGGGTTCAAATCTCAGCGCAGTCAAGAATGAAAAATTATCAATAAAACAAATAAAAAAAAAAAAAAAAATTTTAATTAATTTCATGTTGTAAAATTCCTGTCTTCATAAAAATAATTTAATAAAAATTAAATTCAATGAACTTAAGCCTAATTAAAAATATCTAATTTTGGATTAAAAACCATTAACAGTTCAATAAAAAAACCACAATACTAATTACTAATTTTTAGTTTTATTAAGCTGTGACAAACCAATGATCTCGAGACGTAAACTTTGATATATCATACTTTAAGATCCAAATGTAAATGCCAAAAATATAGGGAACAATTTAAAAAGGTGACGTTCGGCAAAAAAAAAAAAACAAAAAAAAAATTTTTTTCGAAACAGCCTTGCAAAAAAACTTATTTTACGGTGCGCTTTTTATGCTTGTTAGGTGGTACGCTCTAATGTAAAGGTGTATTAAGGCGAAAACATTATTTCTTTCCAACAACTACATGAAACAACAAAATTGAGTGCAAAAGCCAGTTAGTCTGTCGATTTCCTCAAGTTACAGAGTGTACCCCGACTAAAAACTAGTATTCGAAAATAAAGTAAACCGATTGCTCCAGTAATCTTGGGAAAAAAGAGAGCAGGTGCATTCGAATTTAAGAATGCTCGTTTCTTACGCAAAATGTTGCTTTTATACCCATATAAAAAAGTCCTCGATTATTTAAACTTATTTCTTTCTTAAAACTCAGCGAGTTGAATGGTTCTTAATTGCAAGTAATAAATTAAGAAATGTAAAATTTTGGATAACTAAAATTACAAATTCTTAAAAAAGATTTCTTATATTTCAATGTTTTAAATAAATTAAACAAATTATTCTTTCCACAATTTAAATTCCAATAATTCTAATCAAGTGGTATGCTTTTCAAACATACCACTTGTTCTCCAAGAATCACTTTATTTAATAAAAACAATTAAATATTTCGACCATCACTTAACAAAACAGTATTAAATGTCTGAAGAGCAAAACAGTTATATCAAATTTCGTACGAACACACACACACACACACACACACACACACTCACGCACACATGGAAACATAATTTTGTATCCAACGAACTAAAACCAGAAAAAAGTTTTATCGTTAAAAACAATTTATATTGCCAAGTTGAAAGCTTTCAAGAAAAACTGTTAACAAGGATTAAAACTATAAAAAAAATATGTATAACTTTTGCATACAATAGACATTTACATGTACACAGAAAAACGTTCATAATCTATGTTGCAGTTATACACATAGAGAATATATTTGATGGAAAACTTTCACACTGGAAATAACAAAAAAGATTTTGAGAAAAACAAATTGCTAAACCATAAAGAGTTATTTTTTACGAAATCGATTAAAAAACTCAAAATTATTCCATTGCTATAATTATTTTTTTTACACCTTTTTTTTCTCCGTGTAGTAGTTAAACCATTTCTGACAATAATATTTAATTTAATTCTTAGATTTCAACTGATCATAACATATTTTTACGAAAAGGACATAACATGGAATGTAATTGTAAAATATGATAGTCTATATCTGTGCTTAACATTTTATTTCAAAAGTACGTTGGTAACTAATAAATGAAATAGTAGACAACGGAAATCGGGCTTAAAAGTAAATACAATATTATATTTTGTAAACTTCATTAAAATTATCGGCCTACTCTATTCGAAAAAAATTCCAGCTCTGGTCATATTTTGCATTAACTCCTGTTTTTTTTTATCTGATATTTTAAAATTTCTCTGATTGCGCTTCCTCTTAAAAAAAATGTAACTGTCATACAAGTCGGCCCCAAGGGTAATGTAGGGAAATATTTAAAGGATATTCCAGCTTCTGGTGTTACATCCTCTGAGGAAATCAGGTTCAATATCAGGAAATGGTACTCCTGAATACTCGTCTGACCAGAGTTCTTAACTGGTACCAAGGGAGTCAGTAGTCCCTAGTGGCACGACACCAGGCTTAAAGCCGTTATGGTGCTATACACGCAAACTCGCAGTATTGCCAATTTTTCGCCACTAAATATGGATAAATTTGTATTCCAAAATAGCAAAGTGGCTAAACAATAGATACATATGATTGTATAACAAATATCGCATCAATATATAAAACAAAAATTTATTTATTAGACTGAAGTTGTACATACTTAATACCCTTTTCATACTGGCATACTTTTTGGATGAATGCATGGAAGATGTTGAAAATGTGAAACACAGAAGAAATTCTCCAAAGTTTTTCACCAACTAAAGCATTAATCAAAAATAAAATCAGTTTTAATTAAAAATTTAATCAAGTGAATTAAACGTTTAATCAAGTGAATTAAACGTTTAATCAAGTGAATTAAACGTTTAATCAAGTTAATGGAACGTTTATTCAATGCAAGTAAACGTTTAGTTGATACAATTAATTTGTTTAGTGGTAAACATTTAGTTAATTTTTTAATTAAGATTACAAGTTTTTTCATTGAAATCAATTTGTATTTTCTTCTGTGTTGCAACATCTCACATCTATCATCATTTAAATTGTCAAAATAACAAAACACAAGCAAAGAATTAATACAGAAATAAAATTTAACAAACAAAAACAAAAAATAATACATATGCCGTATTCACAAAGCCCCTTGTATCGATTGTATGTTGTATTAAAATACATAGTTCACTATTTTTTTTTTATACAACATACAATCGATACAACGTTACAAGGGTTTTGTAAATACGGCAATAGTAAATAAAATTATACAAAAAAAAAAACATCTTTTTCATTTTGTGAGTGATGGCAAAATAATATTAGAATTTATTTCCACTAGAAAGACGACACCGAAAATAACGAAAGATGTAAAAGGAATCAAAATGTGGTAGGAACATCAGATGTAGAAATATGTTGATTTTCAGTGCTGTATATTTTTTATGAGTAAACTTTAACATATTTGCAAAATGATGGTAGATGTTAGACGTTGACAAGTGTGAACAGGCTATAAGAGATTATTTAGTTTGTATTAATACATTTTTTTGAACAATTAAATAAACAAAAGCAACATTTTAAAATAAAGACAATATCAAAATATTGATTAAATTAATTTCTATTATTTTAAAAGTAATTTGCTTTAAAAAAAGTTCAACGTGACAATATAACTTATGGATGGATCACTTTTAATATTTTTTGGTCTAAAATTTGTTTTAGAAATTTGGCTTAGTAAAAAAAGGGATAATGGCCAGCTGGTTTTTTTTATTGGCAAGGCGAGGTGAGAAATAGGTTAATCTAGCCGCTAAATGGCTAAATTGGCAGCACTGCCTTTTTCCACACACATAATGGTTGGTATTGTTTGTCGCTCAGTGGTAAAGGCCACCAAGAAATTAGGCCGACGTAACAGGTAATCAAGAAAATCTTTCCTACCCAATATTATATTAATCAGTGCCCATGTTCTGTAACTCCCACGGCGAGAAACTTTTCGATTGAAATATGAGAAATAAAACAAAAATGCCCTAAATTAAAACAAACAGCTGTTTTTCTCACTTAACTGCGTCTGTAACATTGTTGGCGAGTAATAACTGTTACGTAAGGAAATTTTTCGCCAATGTACTGAAAAAGTGTGTCTATAAAATTTTTGTGAGAAAGTTCCCGCTTTGAACTGTCAAATAAACTCACTCGTAAAAACGGGACGAGAAAAATTTGTAACACTAAAAAATAAATAAAAATGCAATGAATATTAACACTGAAGAGATAAGTATTATGTTCTTAGCTGATTTTTTCATTGTTTAATTATTTCGCTTTTAACATTTTTTAAAAATATATGAATGTTTTCAAAGCAATTTGTTTATCAATAAATATTAAAGTCACATTTTACATTTTTTGGTATTGAATATTTTAAAATTTTAGTCAAATTTGGTCTCCTTCAACAATATGTTTGACTGGCGTTCTCAACATCTGCAATTTCTAATATGCTTCGAGTGGAATATCATGACATTTAAAACGTAAAGACGTAATCTCTTTTGATAGTTTTCGACATGAGTTACAGACACACTTTTTTCTCACTTTTCGAGAAACGATAGAATATTTTGTTGCACATGTTTTCGAAGCGAGAAGTTCTCACCAAAGTTACAGAACATGGGTACAGGCTACTCCGTCAATTCGCAATTGGGTTTGAAGCCCGAGTTTTCTCTGATTCCCCTTCCACTTTGTACAAATATTACTATAATTCTAGCTGGGCTATACTCTGACCCAAATCTAAATCTACTCTAACAGCCTGTTCATCTATTTTTAAACGAAGACTTTGTTCGCTTTACTTACATTTTAACATAAAAACAATTAATAAAATATTGTTTTTGGCTAACATGTTATTCTTCGTTAGAAATCGATGAACATGATTATAATCTTGCTTTTTTGGTGTATACTCCGACTGTATATAATGCCTCTACAGGAGAAGCTCTCTCCGCCCTGGTACTATCCTGGCTCTGTTAACTGTAAAATATTTGTCCCAATTCTGACCCCACAAGGACAATTTTAATTCTATTTCTACTCGAGTTCGATTATAATCTTATACCTTTTTTCGACTTTGACTCTGATTCAACCTTATTATAATCTTACCCTGAATCTGCTATAATTCTATACTGCCTAATGTCGGGCTTTACTATTACTCTGGCTTAACTTCAAACTGATTCAAACTGGCATTGTACTCCATGACGCCTTTATGCTGACTATGGCAATTTAATTCTTCTATAATTCCGCTCTGACTCTTCTTTGCTTATACTCAGACTCGTAAAACTAATAATAAATATTACTTCGCTCTGACTCAAATTTGATTGAGGTTTGTTTGTATTTAGAATCTACCGACTGTAGCTTTTTTTAATAGAAAATATTTTATTTACAAGTTTTCATGTTTCTCTATTTTAATTCTAATATGATTTTATTTTTACTTTTTTTTAATTCCCATCCGACTATAATTTAAATTTTATACTTACTTCACTCTACTTTTTCGATACTCTCTTTCAAATCTACTGGCTGCAGAATGTATAAAACTACTTTGACTCAATTCTGATTAAACTTGAATTTACCCCTAACTTTTTACTTACGCTGGTCTTAATGTAATATAATTGATTCTATTCTATTCTATTCTACTATATGTATTTGGCACTATGTTCCGAATTTAGCAACAGAACTTTGAATATATTTATGTATTGACACAGATACAATTCTAATACTAATATGAATTTAACCTGATATTTTCTTTGCATATGACCCAATTGTAGCCTGACTGTTGTATTTTATTTTGGCATTCCATTTCAGTTCTCCCGACAGTACCCTGTATATATTTTGTTTCGACTTTATTCTGAGTACACTATGATTCCACTCTGACTCTCCTACATGTGCATACTAGTTTGACACAAACTACGAAGATAAAGTAGTGGCTAAAATGGAAAAAGAAAAAAAAACCTTAACTCAGCTGTCATAAAAACCTAACTCCATTATTGCGTTAGTAAGAACTGCACGCAGAAAAAAAATATGTTTAAAAATGTTCACCTCCAACAAAACTATTTTTAAACATACTATGTTTAATTTAACCATATTATTGTCACCGACAACCATATTTTTGTTAAATTGGTCCTCCATCAAGAAGCCACAACCTTATTATGGTTGTCTTTAAACATGTTTTGGTTAAATATGACAATATTTTGTTTTTAAATAAACAATAGTAGTTTTCTCTTATCCAAGAGCAACATGCTATGGTTGAAAACCAACAATGCTGTTATAAGTGTTAAACAAGTTTTAGTTATTATTAACCAAAACGTGTTTGGAGGCAACCATAATATGGTTGCGCCTTCTTGATGGGGGACCCATTTAACCATAACATTGTTGTCGGTGACAATAATATGGTTAAATTAAACATAATATGTTTAAAATTTTTCTTTTAAAATAGTTTTGTTTGAGGTGACCATTTTTGAACATATTTTTTCTTTGGGTGTGTGCTTAGTTTGTAACTTGCATGTCACACGTGCGGAATTTTGACGTAGCTTTTTTTTTTGTTTTTGTTTTGAGAATGTTTCGATTCTAGTCTATATTCTATGCCGTAACTCTGTTCTGATTTTATTTTAATTATATTCTATTTTATATTGGACATTTCTTCCTTGTCTATATAATTGTATTTATTTTCCTAGCTCTAAACTGGCCCTTCGCTGACAGTAGTTCAAATTTATTCTTACTCTCATTTAGATGTACTTTGCTTTGATATGAGACTTCTTTTGAATGTTTTGTCAGTCCAAGAAATTAATACTTCAATCAGAGGATTTAAGTGTTGCTTGGATTATAATTGAACCCTAATGTAAACCTTAATGTAAACATGCTCGAATATGGCCCATTTTTGTTAATTTTATTCCATTTGACTCTATTATTTAGAGTATTTTTATTTTACCATAACTGAACTGAATTCTATCGATTTTAAGTCATTTATAACTCAAATTTGAATGTCAAAAAATTCCTCAGATTTTTTATTTATATGCATACAAAAATTCGTATTGTAATCTATATTTCTAATTTTATAAAACGTTACATGCTCACCCAACATTTCCTTTAAAATTTACACAAGTATCTTTACAATTTCATAATGAATACATTTAAAACATTTCTGCATATAAATCATTTATAAAGACAATCGATAGAAACGCATACAAAGATAATACATAATCAAGATACAAGCACTCACACCTGAATCATGTGTCTCTGAAATTGCTTTTGAACATGTGTCTGGGAAATTGCTTTGATATAGAGCAGCAGTTTTATTCAACCAAAAAAATAAAAAACTTGAGAAATCACTGTACTTGTATTAAACAATTTATTATGTTGATTTATCTTTAAATGCATACATATTAAATAAGTTTTTTGTTTTGTTTTATCTTGAAATTTACATGTAATAGAACACTTCAATGTAAAGTTAAAAGAATAATCGCCAAAACGGCAATTAAGGGAGAAAATTTTTTTAAATTTATCATAATTATTGATATTAAAAATATATTTAATATTAAAAGCATCATTTCGTATGAGTGTTTTAATATGTCAATTAAATATAACGTATACGTTTCGTACTTGTTTCAACACTAAAGGGCTGCATTAAAAACTTCATTCATAAACATATTGAAATGGTTATTCACTGAAGCTAATGTTCGAATAAAGTTGAGCTTACTGAATAAACTGATTTTTTAATCATGCTAATAGTGAACCCATTTTGTTTCACATCGTTAACACAAGGAGGTTGTTCAATTGTTTCACATTTCTCACTCCCTCTAATTTCTTTTAGTACTCAATAGCAATGTTGCCACTTATGCATGCATGTGATTTTTTTCTTTTTTGTTCCCTTTACAAAAATATTTGTAATTTGTAAAGCATTTTGATTTTTTTGCACACTACTTTTTTATGAACTTTCAAGCAAAACATATTGCTGACAAATGTTTGTGAAGTTAGTGAATGTTTTTCAAAATAAAATTTTTTTTAAATTTAAATTCGAGTGATTTGTGGTTATTTATGTATATTTTTAGAACAACAAAATACATGTGGTAACATTTTTTTAAATATATTTTGTTGCTGTTCATATAACTACATAGCCATATAACCTGATAATCCGCCTTTCGTGAACAACCCAAATAAAACCAATTAATTTACATTGAAAACAAAATAATATATGTGTTTTCTTTTTTTGTTATTTTAATATGAACATACTTCCTAATCATGTTTCATTTTCTCTTCATGGTTATTTTTGTTTTTTGTCTTTCTTGAATGTTTTTGGCAAAACTGACTTTTATTATGATACTATTTTCTTTATATCTGATATTATATTATTTTGCTTTGTCTGAAATATCAGAAAAAGCTTTGTGAAAATGGTAACGTTTTAATAACACTGGTCGGGAAAACCCAAAAAAGTCAGGACAAGAGCCTTGTTATGTAATTTTAATTAAATCCTGAATCCAAATCTGTTCACAGATTGATTCTATCGTATTGTAATTAACCTGTATTTCTGTTAAAGGATAAATACATATGTAAAATGTTTGTCCTTATAATTTTTTTTATTTATTTTTTTTTGAAAATAAAAAACAGAATTTATTTTGCATTAAAAAATAGAAACTATTTTTTAATAACTCCGTAACAATTAAATATATACGAAAATTTTATTTAGATGACTCAAAGAAAATTTTGTTCCTAATCATTGGTAAATGATCTAAATCGAATACATAATTCTCAAGTTATGATAAAATGTATTACTTCGGGCGAATGTAATAGTAATAGAAAAAACTAAAAACGGATTTGAATTTTGCGCTTCAAAAATTTATATATCATAAATTTGTATTTTAAGCGATTTTTTTTGGCGACCAATGTAATAAATGGAACTTGGTTCTTTAAAATTTATTAAGTTTTTTATTTAAATTTTAATTATCGCTTTTTTATTGAAATAGTTCACATTGCTATCATGTGATGGTTATTTGTCTTACTGAATACGAACGAAGCGAATTCCAAATTGTAAGGTATGGTTCATGAACATCATTATAAAGTTTCATGCAGGCGTTTTTTGTTTTAACACAAAGAGGATAATTATATTCAAGTTATCGTTTGTTATTGTATGCTATTTTTCCAGTCATTTATATTATTATAATTTCTTTCTTTTCCCTCCTGAGATGAGCATGCTATAAGTTTTATTTTAATCCAGCATCGATCCATACTTGCTGCTTTTGACTGTACTAACGTTTCCCAGGTGTTTGCAGGTCTACCTCTTCTGCGGCTGCCTTATGGGTTATACTTCAGTGCCCTCAACGCCATTTCCGTATTCATACTCTCTTTTATTTACTAGCTTACTGGTTTCTGCTTAGGTGTGCTCTATAATTCTGCTTTTTATTTAACATTGGGCCAAAATATCCTAATGATTCCACACATATACCTGTTTATAAGCACCCGCAGTGCCTGAACCTCAGTCATAGCTACGTTACATGTCTCACAGCCGTACAGAATGATGGACTTGACAATTAAGCTAATAACTCGCAATTTCGTCTACCTTTAGCAAAATTTAAGCGCCACACTGATACTACAACAGAACCACGTGCTTTCTTGGCACGGTATAGTATATCATCCTTAATTCCACCCTTGTATTTTTTTTTTTTTTTTTTGATATGTTAATTTATTTAATAATTTGTGAATGAGGAGGCAAATGTATTCAGGATCGTCAGGGTCGAGCAGGCTTCCTTGCAACCCTCAATGTATTCCATCAGAACTCTGCATTGTTTTGTTCATTATTACGTCTCAAATTATACACAGGCTTGCCTATCTCCTGCAAGAATGCAGGTTTCTGCATGATACATTGTCATACAAGACTTTAACAAGATTGATCAACTTTTCCGGAACACTTTTGCACTACAGTGGGCTCTATTAGACACTTCCGCTTATGTCCTTTCAATGTCAGCAAATCAAAATAAATAAAGTGGTGTCCTTGATTCAACCGACTGTTAAACGTAATAAACTTATTTACCGTAATAAACTTATTATAATCCTTATTTAACTTTAAAAAAAATATTTTTTAATTCGCTATAATAATATTATATGGTGTTTTACAACTAAAAAGTTATCATGATCTAGCTAAACATATTAAATTATGTGAAATATTTCCTACTATACTGTATATATTTTCAACTATACAATTAAAATCATAATATTAGCTGTACACAAAAGACATGTTTGATACCATCATTTTTGTTCGCTTTAAAACACATTCTCTAAATGAGCAAATATTTATTGTCAAAACAAACAGTGTGTGTTTATAAAGCAAATAAAATCTTCTTCCACATCATTTTCAGTCAGGGAGAGTGAGTTAATCGGGAAACATGAATGACTACAAAATAATTAAAAGTTTTTCGGGATAAAAAGGGGATGCATGATTGCAAAATTAATTATTATACGTTTATTGAAACAGGTAAAGCTATTAGTCCTGGTTTTTCTTCTCAGGTGCAATAGCATTTGTGAAAGGCGTACTGAAAGTAGTATAACTGCTTTTTCCTTTGTTGGCACGTTGGACACCAACGACGACTTCGATTTGAGAAAACCAAAAACTATAACCTCTTTTGCTCGTTTTCGGACTGCTTTCATATCATTGGCACAAAAGTTTTGTTTTGACGAACAGTACAAAGAAAAGCGATATTTTTGGACATAAAATGCCTGTCCAGATTCAACGATATGAAATTTTTTTCATAGATTATGGTTCTTCCGGTGTTTTTCCAAGGGTAGACCAGTCTTTTCACAACTTTCTCTCCTGCATTGGTTCCATGACTTGCATTTGAGTACTTCCCTGTATAAATCTCGCCCTTGAGAGGACAGAATGACTTTCCATCGCTTGCGAATCAGACTTTTGTGAGAGGATAGAATGACTTTGCATCGCTTGCGAACCAGACTTTTATACCATGGAATGGGATCTACTGCGCAAAAAAAATTAAGTTCTTCCGCGATATGCCAATAGTTGCTCGTCAACGTATGTCAACAATATGAATATTGAATATGAATCACTACAATAACAATTATTTCGAAATAGGCAGTAAAGTCAAATATGCAAGAACAAGCATGCATACACAAACGTGCACAAGAAAGCAAAGAGTTTAAAAATACTAAATGACATGTTTGGCATGACGCATTCAAAAAAATTTGAGTTGAGAAAAAATAAACAGAATTTCCAAACATTTTACATGGTGTCTACATTTGTAGACTACCGGCCAGGAGATGGTGAATTTTGCAAAGTAGGGTCTAGGGGGTGCTGTAAATTAGTTTTTTAACGTGTTAGTGGCCAAAACTGCTTAGAATTGATTTTTAGGAAGCTACTGAAAACTTCGGACCCTGTTGTTATGAAATTTTTTTTTTATTCAACTTTTTCTGCAAAAAGACTACATATGTAGACTACCGAGCACATAAAGGTTAATAAGACATGAAATTTTTGAAATCGATTTTTTTATTGGTTTTATTGTTCAAATAGACATTTTGTATGTTATTGGGAAAAATAGAAACATGGTTGGGAAGATCATCTGTGTTTTTCTTCTAAACATAATTATATTTTTGAGACAATAATAAGCTATAAACATGTCTGCACATATATGATTACTGAAGACGTGTTTGACACAATCATAGCCACAAACATTAATGATAGTTTGCGATTGTGATTGTATCAATCATGTTTTTTCTTTACGTGCTGCTTTAAAAAATGATATCCTTGAAGTGATGTCCATTTTCTGCTTCATATAAACGTGCTGTTTTAAACATATTTTCCATAAATTTGGGGTGAAATTATTTTTGTTTGATGGGTTAGGAATTTATTTAATTCCTCTTCATAACTGAGTCTTCTTCACAATACGCTGAAAAAAAACCAAAAAAAAAAAATGGTTATTAATAACTGACTGGCTCACAATATCGACAATAACATTTCTTTCATATATTTATATTGAAAACAGAAACAAACTTTAGTTTTTTATTATTATTTTCAATAAAAATTATGAGAAAGAAATGTTTTTGACGACATTGCACGTTGGGAAAGGTATATGGAGGTTTTTTTTTGGCAACAATTAAATTTTCAAATTGGCGATTTTTAAAATTTTTCTTTCTCTCTGCACTTGACTGCGTTTTCTTTTTTTGGATTTGATATTGGAAAATTGAAGAAAAATATATATATATATTGTATTAAGTAAATAGCTTATAATAAATACGCGCATTATAAGAAGTTAATTTTGGCAATTTAAGGAAAGTGAAAATTCAATGGTCAAAAAGTTAAAGAGGAGCCCCTGTTCACATACTACAATTTCACATATTGGTGGGCTGAGATGTTTTAAACTTGAACCAGTTTTAAAATCTTAAGTGTTCATTTGGGCACTTATATTGAAAACAAAAACAAATTTTGGTTTTTTATTGTCGTTTCAATGTAAATTCCCAAACGAAAATGTTTATTTTACTTTCAAAAAACATCTTCTTTATGATGCTGTTTTGCGGGTTTTGTTACCTGTATGAGACAGTAAAATTTAAATAAAAAAAATTTGATAAAAAAAAAAGTTCAGAATAATTTTCGTTTTTATTGCCCACAACAAAAGGCACACACAGAAAAATAAAACCAAAACGGTAACGCTGATAAAAATTTTCAGCCACCATTTTAAGTTAATGAGTAAAACAAAACACAAAATAGTCAAACCAATTGACTGATAAAAAACAGCATATTTGTGGATTCGTAATCCAGATATTGAGCAAAAAAGGTGAAAAATGGGGGAAAAATGGTCATTTTTGCGATTTTTAAGGCACTGGTCAACAAGAAAAAAGAAAGACAAAAACATGAAAACAAAAATGTACTTTGGATTTCAAGAAGAATTCTTGACAAAAAGTACGGAAAAACAGAAGTTAGGAAGAACATGTTAATCAATTAAAATAGGTAATCATTCATTCAAAGCAAATTTCGATCTACCAACGTAAAATACCATTTGGTTTAAAGATTGATGTTTGACTAATGACGCTATAAGTCGTCAATGGCGATGAGTCATAAACGGCAAACCGAAGGGCGGGTTACAAAATGAGGATAATGCTTAAAGGGATGAACATGTGATGGATAGCTAAAATTTTATATGAGTAAAGTAAATTTTGGGTAAATTTAATATCAAAGGAATGTGGTAATTATAACTGGATCGAAGAAGCTGGGATATTAGTTCATTTTAAAAATACTAAAGATTTTTAGTGAGAGTTTGATTGCGAAGGTTAGTACAAACATAAAACATAATTTTTTGCAAAAGATTAATGACCATTATTGAGATTTTTTCTTTCTTTGCAAACATTATTTAGTAGATTTCCTTGTCCAATTTATTTTAACTTTTGAAACTTCTCCTGCAGCAGCTGCATCATTTATTTAGTTTTGTTATACATTATGTTGTCGCTGTCATATAATATTCCACCATAAGTCACAAAATCCTCTCAAATTTAAATCTTTTTCCAATTTGATTTCAATTTCGTTTATTTTCTATATTTGACCTTAATCGCTTCTGGTAACTAATTGCTTTCTAATTCGGCAGTAGATTTCTTTTCTTGAATTTCCATTTGTTCACTATTTTTACCCATACAACAATTGTGTAGCAGGTATTATGAATTTGTGGTGATGTGTGTAACATATAAAAATATTAATATACCGATCGACTCGTAATAACTTTTTGAGCCGACCTATCAATTTGCGTCCGTCTGTCTGGTTGTCTGTACATTTAAACCTTTTCCGCAAAGTGCAGTCCACATTTTTTAAGATAATTTGATGAAATTTTTAACATTCGTCTTAATTAACATAAGAAGGAACCCTAATAAAATTGGTGAGTAGGTCCATAACATAACACTTTTCATATCTTAGTGCGCCCTAATAATTTTATCAATTTTTATTAAAATCGGTCCATATTTGATGGAATCTTGCATACGCACGCTTCCGAAATTAGCTTAAAATGCTATAACTTCCTTATAAATGTTGGTATTTATAAAATTTGGTGGCGATATTTTTAATAATTAATAGATACTTTTTCAGGAAAAATTGTGTGCTATCCAGAATTGACCACAGGCCTCATTTAAACACCCTCTCTTAAGTCGCTTTAACCCATTAACTCCTGCCCATAGATATGCTCGTACAATTTGAAATTATAAAAAAATTTAATGAAAATGAAATTCATTGAACTTTAGCCTGATTAAATATATTCGAAATTTGGGTTAAAAACCATTAACAGTTCAATTAAATAACCACAATACTTATAATTGTTAACAGCTAAGACACGAGCTATATGTTTACATTTGTCCTTAAGTTGTGCTGAAAAATTTCAACAAGAAAAAGTAAGACAAAAACATGAAAAACAAAAAAATGTACTTTGGATTTCAAGAAGAATTCTTGACAAAAAACAGAAGTCAATGAAGAACATGTAAATCAATTAAAATAGGTTATCATTCATTCAAAGCAAATTTCGATCTACCGACGTAAAATACCATTTGGTTTAAAGATTGATGTTTGCATTTTGACGTCATCCGTCCACACAAGAGATTGTGTGCTTACAATCGAAACTAGTCAGTGCAAGCTGTCCGCGAAAGCCTGGGTTCAATTCCCAGCTCAGTCAAGAATGAAAAATTATCAATAAATTTTTATTCATTTCATGTTGTAAAATTCCTTTCTTCATAAAAATAATTTAATGAAAATTAAATTCAATAAACTCAAGCCGGATTAAACAATATCGAAATTTATTATTTTTCCTTAATTTTTTTTTTTTTTTTTTTTTTTTTTTTTTTTTTTTTTTTTTTTTTTTTTTTTTTTTTTTTTTTTTGTTCAGAACTTTGGATTTGGGAATTAATTATGAAAATCTATATAATCGAACAAACTTTGGACTTGGGAATTAGTTATGAAAATCTATATAATCGAACAAGGAACAAAAATAATTGAACACGAATTATATTTTAAAAATGTGGTGCGGCAAATACAGGGCAGCGCAGAATGAGCTATATGGTTTGAATTTTTTATAACTTTTTTACTGCCAGGCCCACAATGCACATTTGGGTCAAAAGGATGTTGCATCAATTAAACCGCTGGGTTACGACGAGCGTTATATACATAATTTTGAAGGGAATAATTATAAGAGTAAGTTTACCTTAAAATATGCCAACATTTCTTTGCCAAATTAAGAAAAATTGAACAAAAACAAAAAAAAATTTATGTATAAAATTCATTAAAAGTTTCATCTTGAGATGGACTATTTATTACAGGTATTTATTACGGGTGCCACCAATATAAGTATAGTATTGTTAATAAGTAAAGGAATTATGGATTAAAACTCAAATATTTTTAGCTAAAAGTTAAAAAGCGTCTTTAAAAAAAAATTTTGGCAAATCAATCTTAAATCATTTCGACGAGAGTTTGTAAATTAAAAATAAATAATTACTGTTTTAAATGTTATTTTCTATATGAACGTTAACGTTCGAAATCCTTGAACAGGTAGTTAGTTTTAACGACTTAAGTGACTAATAGTGAACAAAAACCAAATTATTATTTCAAGTTTATGAAAATCTTAGAAGGGAAACAATAACATATTTTTATTAACTTTCAGCTGAATATCTTTCTTCATTATCGAAAACATTATCTTAAGTTTAAATAAAAGTACTTATTAAAATATCAACCTGAAAAATAATTATTTTCTTTAAAGGAGTGATTGGCTATTCCAAATACTTTATTGTCGTTGATTAAAAAAAACCTCAATACTTAATTTTATTATAAAGTTCATTCATAATTCTTAATATTTTTATTAAGTACACACGAAAGTATTACACATTACAACACATGATACTGGAACTCAATCTTAACAATTGCACGTGAAAGAAGCCCCAAAAATAATTAGATTTATCAAGTTGGCTGTCATTAATAATTTAATGGCCATACGAACTTTGTTTGCTCAAGGTGGATTTTTATCACTTTTTCTATGTTTTAACGCGGTTATATCTATACCGTATGGGATATCTCTCCTGTGTCTGAAGCAAAGTTTTAGATATTGTATTGTTAATAAATAAAGCAATTATGGATGAAAACTCAAATATTTGTTGGCACAGCTAAGGCACGAGCTATATGTTTACATTTGTCCTTCAAGTTGTGCTGACAAATATTTGAGTTTACATCGATAATTGCTTTATTTATTAACAATACTATACTTATTTCGGGTAACAATAATTAGTATTGTGGTTATTTTATTGAACTGTTTATTAAAATAACTTAATGAAAATTAAATTCAATGAACATAAGCCTGATTAAATAATATCGAAATTTGGATTAAAAACCATAAGCAGTTCAATAAAATAACTACAATACTAATTATTGAAAATATAATAATTTAAAAAGTTATTAAGAATTCAAGCCACCCCAGTAAAAAATGTGCTCTAAAAGGTGCAGGTTTTATATATGAATTCATACCTCAAATCGCTTCAAAGCTGCTGATGGGATGATTGATTTTTGTATGTGGTGTTCCCGGTTTGGAGGACTATTTTCTGCTGACAAAAAGCGCTTCTTTTAATTTAATAAAACATGAAAAATTAAGCACTCCTAAAGTGATTTTTAAGGGCTAACTATGCTTTTTCTGGTTCAAATGCCTTTTATTCAAGCATTTTCGTAAACCATAATATATTTTTTTATTTTTTTTCGCTTTCTTCGTTGTCTGCACTAAAACAGCAGCTTTTTTTGTATATTTTATTCTTTATCATTTACTGCTATATTAGAGCTCTCTCATTTAAGCGCTCGATTATGCGCTTTTTCTCTTAAGTGCTTCATAAAACACAAATTTTTTTTACTGGGACATATGATTTAAATTTTTTTTTTGTATATAACTACCTTAAAATTATTTATCGTTAATTTAACAAAAATTTGATTTACTATGTAGAGAATTTCTTTAGCCTTTACAAAATAACCTAAAATTTATTTAAAAATGTTATCAATGTGGATAAAAACTGTAGAAATAAAATAAGTCATTGTAGGTTTAAATAAAATATGTTTTGACATAAAAAAAAATTTTCGTTGCTATTTCGCTTAGCTTACGTATGTAATATGCAAGGCCCGGATTTTTATGCAAATGAATATTTGTTGTCGATGGTCTGAGATCCACATAAACTAGATATCTTGGCGAATCATGAAATTCGAAGTAAAGTAGCATCGATTTGTTGGTGCATATTTTTGTATATTTGGCTTTAAATGCATATTTTTGCATATATTGCTGACATTGAATATTTTTGTTGCATATTTTGATAACAAAGCTTGTTTTATTTTGCAATGCACCGTGTTGCAGAAGAGGTAAGAGGCAACTGCGATGATATTGATTTATCGACAATATTTTTTAATGCTTCTCGAGATTTGCCGCATATTACTAAAAGTATACCGATTTATTTCTTCCTCCTCAGCTTATAACAAATAGGTTTGGAACGTGGTTGGAAGCATTATGTACTATGCTGAAAATGTTGACCAATTCAAGGATGTGGTGGAAGGATTCAACGATGGTGATGCAGTTTCATTACAAAAAGCAAATTTATCAAGAAGCTCAGATATCGTTTGTGTCTTTAAATTATGGATTTATCTCTGAGACTATTGTGAAATTAGAGAAATCTAATCCATTGATAAAGCAAATTAAATAAATTGATAATGCCATAAATGTAATGTAGTGGAGGGCAACTTTAGTAAACAATTTCGTATCAAGCTTGATAAAGTTTTTAGAAAAATGAAGGATTCAAAACAATAAAACAAAATGATGGCATATTTAATTTAACGTAGTGGAAAATTAATATACCACAAAGGAACTATCAGCATTTAATCACGTACCGATCCCTTCCGTCGCGTTGAACGTCATTTTCCATGTTCAAATGCTTTTTGAGGCCAAGCTGCCTTAACTTTACATTTGAAAATATTAAAAAAAGTTTTATGTATTTGTATAAACAAATTTTTTTTCGTATTGTAATTCATTTTACATGTTGGTTCAAATATGTATCTAACATGATTATTTTGCTTTTGGGTTTTATTTATATTTTTCTGCTTTACTTGAATTTAACTTCTACTTTTCTGTACATAAACCTGATTTTCGTTTATTAGACTGAATTTTCACGTTTTAATGTTATTTTTATTTTATTTCTTGAAATATTAATGTTTTTTTTTATCATTAATAAATGTGTTAGAAAAAATTTTAAGTGCATATTTTTCCAACTTGTAGTGCATATTTTTCTATTTTTAGTGCATATTTTTCTATTTTTAGTGCATATTTAATGTGCATAAAACGCGATTTTAACTGCATAAAAATCCGGGCCTTGGTAATATGCAATATTTCAATTAAATATTGCGTATACGTTACGTATTTCACATGTCACATATTTCGCAGATTAGGAATGAAAACAACACTATAAAACGATGAAATAAATAATAAAAGATTCTGACGCGTGATTCTGGTAGCGTTGACAAAATAAAATCAACATTTTACGACCATTGGCATTTTGAAAGGTTATGTCGGGATCATTTTAGGGGGAGTTAAATGTCGCAAAAAATAAATTTTTGGTGGTAAAGTTATATGTATATAAAATGTACTACGTCTTATTTTAATATGTTTTTTTTATCTTAACTTTAAATTTATTTATTACAACCAATGGTGTAACGAAATGATTTACTGAGGGGGGTGGCTTATTTTAAATTCCGTTTTACACAAAAATATTACATGTAAGTTTAAGGGAACTTAAGGAGAAATGTCTTAATTAAATGTGTCATAAAACTTCTAAAAGAGTTGCAGTAATACGCCAATAGCTTTAAAACAAAATTAAGCTGTTATTATACAATGTCCAGGTTCTTACGAAAATCAGTAGCATAACCTCTAGGCTGAAGCATATGAAAACTTTTCAAGTCGAATTGCTTAAAAAAATGTATTTGTTTTCTTATACATTTGACGATTCTTAACAAATACTTACGTTTCTAAACAGCAAATAAGAAGATAAATATTAAAGGAATTTTGAACTGAACGCCAAAGCTTTTTTTGTCGCAATTGTAAATATTTGGGTAATAATGTAATAATGTTCCCCTAAGCCCAATATAAAAGTAACAAATGTCTAAAAACAGAGTTGAAAATTTGGCTGTAGACATAAGAAATCGTCATCTACTTGATGATCTACTTCATCATCTTTATTTAAGATATCAAATCTCTATTTTCTAAATAGCTTCTAACTGGTCTTGATACATTTGGTAGGGCATTATAAGCATGAAATAATGCGGTTTCAGCTTTTTTTTTTTTTTGCCTAATGCATCTTTTAAATTAATCAGCAGTATTTCTTGAATGTTTCCCTTGATCGTCTGAGCAGATTTTACCTGTTTGAAATAGAATATTCTGGCTCTCGGTTGATTGTTTGGGCTTCACATACGATTTCGTTTACCTTGAGTTGATGAAATAGATTACAAAAAAGTATATACATATTTAGTTCGTCTTTAGTTACGATCTGGAAATATAAAATAATATGTTTATATTCCAAAAAATTTCCAGTTATCAATATCGGTTAAATAAATAAAAAATTTAAATACACTAAGAAAAATGTTCATGTCTTGCCCAAAAACTAAAGTTCAAAAGACAATAATAAACCAATTTCCGCTTCAAACGACATTCATCCATAATTGTTTCTGTTTTTTTGCAATTGCAACAAGTTTCCTAAAAACATACAAAATAAACAACAAAAATGGCATCCCATGAAATAGAAAAGAAGAGAACAAAATAAAAGTTATAAACAATTTACTAGAATCAATTAAAACACTGAATACAAGAAATTTCCATGTTGGAATTAGATGAACAAGACAGCCAACATGTGCATCAATGATGTAGGTAGAATCAAAGATAGAAACAGAAACAATTGCAACAAAAACACGACAAATAACAGCAGAAAATTAAAAAAGTCAATCAAATCAATTAAGTTAATTAAAAATTTATTTACACATCAACAGAATTTGCAACAAAAAATCATAGAAATTTGAAAATATTTAAAAACAAATACGTTACATCGTTTTCAATACAATTTAATTAGAATAGATTTAAACGAATTAAAGCTTTTCTAATGGCAAATGTAGGGAAAACAAGTAAAAAATTATAGCCGGCAAGCACTACCATTTGATACCATTCACGTCAGTGTTAAGAGACATGGGAAATCATGGACCAGCCGAAACCAAATTATATTGTGGCGTTAAGATTAATATAAGTATTATTTATGCTGACTATTGAGATATCCACATCTATATGAACTTTTTTCGACTTAAAGCGACTTATGAGAGATTGTTTAAATGAGGCCTGTGTTCAATCTTGAAACTAACAGCGCATTTTGACCTGAAAAAGTAGCAATTGTTAAAGTTATCGCCGGCAAAATTTATAAATACCAAAATTTTTAAGGAAGTTATAGCATCTAAAACTACTTTCGGAAGCGCGTATGTTATCTTCGGTAAAATATGGATTGATTTTAATAAAAACTTGTAACACGATTAGGGTTGGATCAAATTTAATCTAACTACTGCCATAATAAAGTAGTTTATGCACACAAAGACTCTATTTCGGAAAGCAGTTTGTTTGGGGTCTGTGTGAAATTATTGACCTAATCACCAATTTCAATAGGCTTCATTCTTATGTGAGCTGCACTTTGCGCAAAAGGCTTATATAGACAAAAAACCATCCGGACGGACGCAAATCGTTAGATCGACTCAGAAAGTGGTTTTGAGTCGATCGGTATACTAATATGTATATATGTTACACACATCACCACAAACTCATAATACCCTCTTCACAATTTTTTTGTGGGTATAAAAGGAAAAAAAGGAAAGGTCAAATATAAAAAATAAAAGAAATATAAATTGAAATCAAATTTGAAAAAGACTTAGTTTTGAGGGGCTTTTGTGACTTATAGTGGAATATTATATGACAGCGACAGCATAATGTATAACAAAACTAAATAAATGATGCAGCTGCTGCAGGAGAAGTTTCAAAAGTTAAAATAAATAGGACAAGGAAATCTAATGTTCATTAATCTTTTGCAAAAAATTATGTCTTATGTTTGTACAAACCTTCGCAATCAAACTCTCACTAAGAATCTTTAGCATTTTTAAAATGAACTAATATCCCAACTTCTTTGGTCCAGTAATAATAAGGAGTACCACATTCCTTAAATATTAAATTTTCTCAAAATTTACTTTACTCATATACATTTTTTAACTATCCATCATATTTTCATAACTTTAAGCATTGTCCTCATTTTGTAACCAGCCCTTCCATACCTCCTTTTAAGTCTTCCATATATACCGACACTCAACGTTTAGGTGATGGTCCAGTGACTGAAGGTCAAATGAAATATGTTCATTTTATCTTTAAGCTTTATGACATTGTTCATAAAGGTCTGTCGGAAGAATAAATGATGATAACTTCCGTTTTTTTTTTTCATTTTTATCTTCATTATTACTGCACAGGTAACAGGAAAACGATTCATCTATACAATGACACCAAAATACGATACAAGTTTATAGGTTACGGGAAGGACAGCAATGGTTTCAACGACTTCTTTTGCTTTTACAGCAGTTTTTCATTTTGGTTAAATTAAATGTTTTTTAAAAAAGAGTTTTACACGCGGACAAGGAATAAAAGAAACAACTAGAAAGATAAATGATAAAAAGAACATTTTTAAGAAATTATAAACAAGTTTTGGGAATGGAACTTTTGGAAGTTATCGTCAATTATGGATTTTATCAAGATAATTAAATAATTGAAAAATTTGTAATTTATTAAATCTTACGAGTTTGATTATAGTTTGACAGCTATTTATTCACGTGCTTTAATAAGGAACGATTCGTTTTGTCTTCGTTATGGAAATGATTTTTATTTCCTATTAAAGCACAATCGATATATTCTGCCATAGTAATAACTGTGTAAGCAGATTAAAAATTTAAGTTTTTAAAGCAGGTTGATCCTTATTTGAGTACATAAGCCTTTTCCAACTGAACGGATTTTCGTAGAAATTTATAACAACCTGATTTTGAGAACTAGAAATAGTTTTGTAACAAAATTGTTCTTTTTTATGCATCTAAAAAGTATACTGGGCCGAAATTAATGCACTTGATATCATCGAAATTTCCATTTTAATTGTAGTTTCAATCGATACACAGAAAAAATTTAAAATAGTCTCTAATCTAAATTAGTAATTTATTAAATCTTATGAGTATGATTATAATTTGACAGTTATTTCTTCACGTTCTTTAATAAGGAACGATTCGTTTTGTCTTTTTGGATTAATAGACTTCTGAAATTGTTATGGAAATGATTCTTATTTCCTATGAAAGCACAATCGATATATTCTGCGATAGAAATAACATGTAAGCAGATAAAAAAATTTAAGTTTTTAAAGCATGTTGATCTTGCAGCTATTAGCAAAATGATTATATTGATTACTAAAAATTTTAAAATTGTGAATAGTTTCTTTTCAATAAATGATATTTTTAATTTAAAGTAAAAAAATTATCAAAAAACTTTGCCATTTCAAACAATATGTTAATTTGTTTTATTAAATATTGACAATTCCCAACAACAATTCTACAAGTTTAAATTATTTTAATATATTTTTCTATTATTTTAATATATTTTTAACGAAAAAGTCAATTAATATTTTGTGATATTTAAATTAAAAAACAACTCAAATATTAATTAAATCAAAATTATATTTTTAATTTTCTTTCAACTAAAAAAATAATTGATTCAATTATCACATTAATTAAATTTCAATACTTTTTAAACCATTTTTTTAACTGATCAAAAACTTTTTACTGTGTATCGAGTGCCGTTATCTGGTCCCTCATTATTCCGGAATTAATTACAGTTAAAAAAAAACAAATTTAAAAAATATTCAAAAATTCCTTTATTAATGCTTTAAATTTCCCGGACGTTTTTCGTTTCCGGGAGGGCGTAAAAGTTTTATTTTATTTCATGGAACTGCCGGCGCTATTTTTGTAAATAAAATATGAAGAAGCATAAAAGATATAAGTAAAGGTTTTAATAATGGAACATTTTTTATACGGCCGTTATAATCTTAACTTTAGTTATTCGTAAATTGTAAGTTATTCCCGAAACCATATTCGACCCCAGTTCAGTCAGGAATAAAAATTATATAAATAGCTAGGAAATAATTCATTAAACATGTGTTTAAAAACACTTTTGTGTATTGATTTTACAATTGATTTTTAATAATATGTTTGAATATTTTCACCTTATATGCAAACTGACGTAACAAAATTTTTATTTTTTTATTTTTTTTTTTTTTTTTTGAGAAGCAAAAACCTTACAAAATATAATAGTAACAAGGTATTCTTGGCATTTTAATTTCTTAAATAAAGTCACCATTATTGATCGCAAAAGTCTAAAAATTAACTTGTTGTTGAATACCACGAACGAAAATCAAACCAAAACTAATTTTTTGTGTAGTTACATCCGTTTGCATTTAAGATGGCGATATACTTTAATTGTATATAAATTTTGCGTTTTATTTTTTTGTAACTTCGTGTATGTATTTTCGCACAAGTTCACTACTTGACTTCCAACCTTATATGGCATGGACTCACAAGTGTTTACTTTTAACTTGTTGGTTTGTTTATTTTTGTCATTGATTTTGAAAAATAATTTCTGCACACGTTTTTCTGTGCGGTAGAGTTAATAAATGCGCTGCCAATTTATACTTCCAATTTGAGCTTCCTACTGTATGCCAAAAATGATCATCATTTGCAATTTGAAAAATGTATTTTTATGATTTATTATTGGATTTACTTTCTTACAACTAAAATTCGTAATAAAAGCATCAGGGTCATTTAGAACATTTTTAAATTCAGATATAATTTCTATATATTAAGTGTGTTCGTTAGAGGTAAAAAAGTTGGTTTTAAAAAGCTTAAAATATAAATGCCATTCATCCGAGATTGGCATGGAAATTAAATAAACACGATACAAAACAAGACAATTTCAATACAGTTCAGTAGTTAAATTCGCCTTGATACAAAATAATCACCTGATAAATCGGGAAAGTTTTAAACAAAATTTATATTTTTAAGGGGAAACATGTGTAATTATGCCGTAAAAAAAGAGGAAAAAAGTTGCACAAAGTAAGAAAAAGTTGCAAAATTAGACGACTTTAAAAAAGTCGCACAAAAAGTCACTCAGCGTCAAAAAGGTTACTTCAATAATTGCAGGGTGAAAAAGGTTGCTTCAATAAACAGAAAATAACAACAAAAAATAACAACAAAAAAAAAAAAAAAAAAAAAAGTATGTAAATTTTTTTTTTTTTTTTTTTTGTTTATTTTCCCACTTTCTTCTTGTTAAGTTCGTAACCTTTATAAAATATAAAAATTTGTTATCTAAACGGATTTTGTCTATTTTTCAAGACACAAGTTAAGAATCAACAGAATTCTCTATTATTTCATATATTATTTGAACGTTTCTTTTATGTAAGTGTTGTCAAATTAGAAATTACACGAATTTAAAACGAAAAATTTTACGTTTTACGTTTTCTAGAGAATGTAAAAACGTTTCCATTTCCACTTTCGTACGATTTTAGTTTCTGTGACAAACTTGATTATTATAATTTCCCAAAGTAAAAAAAAAAAAACAATAAAAATTTTATTTTATTATTAATTTCTGCACTTTTCTGCATTTTTTTTTAAATTTTTCTTGTTAAAAAACAAACAATACAGAAATACAAAATAAAAACTGGCCAAAAAATTATAAGCAGTTGCTTAGAATTCCGTGCTAAAATATAAATGTTGCTAGAAACATTTTGCATGTTTTTCGCAAAAGCAACCGAGTATAACTCAATCAACATTTTCCTTATGTATTTCACAGACATTTTTTCGTATTGAGTTTGACAACATTTCGCACGAAATACTGAACAGAGTACCAGGCTTTACACAAGATTTTAACGAACGATCTATTTTTCGTATAAAGTTATTGCAAGACGGTTCTGCGCCAGGGGTTTTCTCTTGTCGACCTGAGCGTCGGCTACTATTTCAATGCAGTCCTTGTTATGCTTTAAATTGGTTTCCACTGTAGATCCTCTTTCAATTACTTTTTTGTAATTGTCACGGAAAAAATATAGACGAGGTTTCATTTATGACTTTTTTGTAGGCGGAACATACATAATAAAAAAAAGCTTTATAAAAATCAAGACATCGATTTTTCGATTTTTTTGTGTTTTTTTTTTAAAGGTATGGATGAATCCCATTATCTATTATTGGCTATAGCGCCAATGTTAGAGCATGTACCTACTTTTTCAATAACTGAAGCAAATCCGCGAATGACGCTATAAAAGGAAAATTTTGCAAAACCTGATTTTTTGCTTAAAATATTTAATAAGTCTTAATCTGTATTAAGCCCTTCAAAAACTGCAATAATACAGTAACAATACATTTAATCACACACAAATTATCTACCAAATACACACAACTGACTCAAATGCCATGATAATTTCCTCCTTTTTTTCTCCAGAATTGTAAATGTAGTTTTTTAATAGGGTTAAATACCAAAAATACGTTAATCGCTTAAACGATTAATTACTACCCGATTAACTGATCGGTTAATTTAAAATTGGTTATTTTCGATTAACGATTAAACCGGTTAATTTAACTCGATTAACCGATGTTATTAAATTTCTAATATTGAAGTATTATAACATATTTTTTGTGTTTTTAATTATTTATTTCGTCTCATATACAAAAGATATGTGTTTAGAAAATATTTTTTCATACAAGCAAAGAAGCTGTTCAGTGATCTTTATTTTAAATAACCCAGCTGGCATTTGGGTGATAATTTTATGTAAAAATAACCTAAATGAGCCTTTTCAGATTACTTTTGAGATTAAAAACTGATTTATCACTTAAGCGATTAAAAATGGATTCATTCATATATTCAAATAATGATTTTTAAATGTTTTGAACTTAAACCGGATTTATTACTAGAGCGATTGAAAACGGATTCACATATGATTCATACATAAGATCAAGAAGGAATCAGCAAATTGTATCACAAATGATTTTTTCAATTGGTTCATCGGTGGGGTACCATTTTCTCACAACGAAAGTAGCATATATGATCGAAAAATTAGCTCATATGCGGTTATTTTGCTTTTAAAGCTGATTCCTAAAAGATTAGATTATGATACAAATTGCTAGCTGGGAAGAGTTTGCTGTCAACAGTTTTTTTTTAACGTTATTTTTGTATGTATTTGTTTAGATAGTTGTTTCTTCTCATATCTTCTAGAATCAATCTTTTAACAAAACAAACCAAAAAAATTAGAAGTGTTTAACATTCAAAAAGATAAAACAGGATTCTAATGACATGATGGAAGATTTCATATATTTAGAGAAATCCAGGAAAAACAATTTGAAATTCTGTATTATGGGTTGCTTTCGATTTCTCCAACATCAGCGAAATATTACAGAATTTCTTCTAAGTCAAAATTTATCAAAACTAAAAGAAGAATAATCGCTTAAATCCTAAACATTTAAACCAAATTATTTGTCTAGAAGATTATTTTAAAAGATCTCCTTAAACTATTGAAATAACTCACAGATTATTTGTCAATTAATACATAATATTAATGTATTAATTAGAAAATATGTATTACATAATTATGAATTTTTTTTATTTGTTTATTATTTGCTCATTTCTTTTTATGTTTCTTATGTTATTGTTTTATTTTACTAAAAACTCCAAATAACAAGTAATTTATTCATTTTTATTTATTGAAATAAACTAATTTATAAAAAAAAACTTAATTTATCGTTTAACCGATCAATAACGAAACTTACCGATTATTAACCGATTAAACAAAAACCTCGGTTAATTAATTGAGCGATTAACCGATTAAAGCAAGAGCCCGATTTAATAAATACCCTAGTATTTAATACATGTTTCCTAATGTCTAGTAAGAAATTTAACAAAAACGAGAGCACAGAGAATACAAAAATATTAATCCGGCATTTTATATAAAACACAAGTAGCACATACACTTACCCATCTATAAACATACATACACATATTGCATAGTATACAACTACATTCGAGAACCCATAAATACTTTCAGATACTTATGTTTACATGTATTTGGTTGAGAATACAAAACACCGGAAGCTACGGCTAGAGTAGTATGTTTGACTTTACTTGACAGAGATAAATATGTGGAAAGAAATACATGTAAACACACCTGCATAAACAAGTACCAAATGCCGAAGTTGTGCAAATCCCAGGGAACAAAAGTGTGTTGTATTGTTCAGTAAGAGCTAAAATGTAATAATGCTGTAGTGACAGATGACAGCGGAATTGATAGGGAATGAAAATGAATTTATATAGAAAACTATTGTATCATTAAGACACGACATTGTCGGCATAAAAATTGTATTTGATGTTCAAATGTAAACACAAGCAAAAGTAATATAAAGGGTTTTTATAATATTGTTTAAAAGTCTTAGTTTGCACTGTGCATTTTTACGTTAATGAACTGTCAAAAATTTTATGAAGATTCATTTACATAAACTTCGTAAATTTGCCTCTCAATTTTAACTCGAAAGCTTGCGCTGTTTTGCAATTGTGCATTATTAAAACAGAAAAAATCCAAGTGTTAACAAATCACAAACAACAAATTGTTGAAATAATCTAGCAAATTCATTCTGTTGGCTTGATGTAGATATTTTTCAAAACAAATTTCACTTTATAGCCACATATTTTATCTTTTCTTTTTTTTATTAACATTTCTTTCAAACTGAAATTAATTGGTAAAAGATTCCACAAAGTTAAAAAGATGCCTCTTATTTATTTATTTGTTATATATGTACATATGTATATAAAGTTAACGTTAAAATTTAATATTTTTAGGGGATTTTTCTATTTATTATACCCACAGAAGAACAGTGGAGACGGTACTATACGTTTGTACTGATGTGTGTAACTCCCTTAAGTATTGGTCCTTTTAGTATACTGATCGACAAAAAACACTAAATGATTATCTTGCCAAATTTGATTGGAATAGACCCATATATCACCAATAGAAAAACTACAACCGAAAATAGCTTTTAATACCATAACTTTCTTAAAAAATTGGTATTGACATAATATTTGACAACAGTAACAGTAACGATATCTACTATAGCAAAATGTTGTGTTGGTAGGTCCAGAATTTAAATAGGTCCCACTTCCCCAAAGGAAGGTTCATGTAAAAGATCTTAACCTTATAACATAATTTTATAACAGAAGGTAACTTTAAGTTATCGGTGTCACTAGCCATCGCGAGTACACTCAGAGGCCCTTAGGCTCATTCTGGCGCCCCAAAAATATGTATTAACAGCAAAAGTAAATAAGACACATAAATTAAAACAAAAATATTCTCAAAATTTTTTATTTTTCGAATTTATTCTATGAATAAATAAAAAAAAAGTGTTGAATATAATAAAGTTGCTTATGAAAAAGAAATAATTCCCAATATCAAAAATATTCTCCGTAATCTAGACAAATTTACAAAATCTGTCAGAAAGATTTAAGCCAATCCGTACTCCTGGCAAACCTAGATAGATCTGGCAAAGTTATATCGCTAAGACAGTCTTAATTATAAAATAGGTGCATAACTAGGTTTCTCAGTCTACCCTTCCATAGAGCAACACATCAGTAAAGAAGATGTTGCACAGATTTCTCTATTCCTTCGCCTTAACATTTCAAACAGTAACTGTTATGAGAATAACCCATAAGTTTTGACATATGTACGTCCAACACACAATGTTCTGTGGCAATACCAATAAAATTTCTTAAACAATTTCAAGCTTTTCTCTCCCAGGATCGGCGATCTCCTCTATACCCTCTCATTATTTGCCCATTTATGAATCTGTTTCGATAACACACTTATAGGGGGGAAAATATTGCAGAAACAATTGCGCAAATTTCACTATTTTAAAGAAAACTTAATGCAAATTAATACAAAATTGCACAAGTTTTTTTATTTAAAAAAAAAAATTTATAAACATTTTTGAAAATTTGACTATTTTGTAAGAAACTTTGCACAAAATTTGGGGTTTTATAAAAAAATATTGTACGAAATTGGCTATTTTTCGGAAACTTTGTTCGAAATTTGACATTTATCGAACATTTCACTATTGATAGGAAATTTTCTAAAATTTCACTAGTTATAAGGCATTTTGTTTAATCTTAATACCAACCGGGGAGGTTGACAAAGTTTGTTTATTTAAAAAGAAATTTTCCTACTTCATAAGAAATGTTGCGTAATTTCTTCATTTTATAGGAAATTTAACAAAATTTTTTTTTGAATTTTACGACATTTTTACATTTTGAAAGAAAGTTTTTGGGAAGTTTAATTACTTTTGAAAACTTTTGGGAAATTTTTCCACTTTATATTGTAAAAAAATTTCATAAAATTTCTTCAGTGAGCCAAAAAGTGTTCATAATATTAACGAACAATGTTTATGAAAATTATTTTCGTTGGCTCAATGAGTTATTCGTTAATATAATGAAAAATAAAATCATTCAGATATTTCAATTTACGTACCATTCGTTGGCTTAATGAACATGCATTTATAAAATTTTTAGTTGACATGGATTTATACTAAATAAGGTACAATTTTTTGTAATAATGAATGTTCTTAAAAATAAATAAATCTTTCATTTGGTAAAAAAATAGTTCATTAAAATTAACTATTTCATATGTCGCCTCAATTGAACTGTACGTAAAAGTTAATTAAATGTTAGTTGAGCTAATGAAACACTTACTAAGTCATATTAACACAAAAGCGCGTGAATTTTATAATCTATTGGTTGTCCCGTGGAACTAGTACGTTAACATTAAGAAAGAGTTCGTTGAGCTAAAATTTACAATTGATTCGTTGGCTTAACGAATTAGTACGAGGGCGGAACAATATGCCTGTGACTTTTTTAATGAAAAACAATTTTATTTTTACAAAAAAAAAAAAATTATTTTTCAACATATCTCATTTTAGCTCAATACACTTAGTCCAACGTTTCTCCAATTTGTGTATCCCTTCCAAAAAAATAGGATTTTTCGAGGTCCATAAAATTGGCAATAATTTCATCGTTTGAGCTTAGTCTCTTTCCCCCGAGCCATTTCTTTAGGTTCGGAAATAGGAAATAGTCACTGGGGGCTAAATCCGGAGAATACGGCGGATGGGGTACCAATTCGTAGCCCAATTCATGTAATTTTGCCATTGAGACTGCACACGTGTGCACCCGTACATTATCTTGATGAAAAAGAACTTTTTTCTTGGCCATATGGGGTCATTTTGTTTTTTAAATCCTCGTTAAATCGATCTAATAAATTGCCATAATATTCGCCATTTATTGTTTTTCTATTTTGAATGTAATCGATGTGGACTATCCCGCGTGTATCCCAAAAAACTGTTGCCATCACCTTATTGGCCGACAAACTTACCTTGACCTTCTTCGGAGCCGGTTCACCCGGGGAAACCCATTCTTTAGACTGCTGTTTGGTCTCCGGAGTGTTGTATTGGATCCATTTGTCATCCACAGTTACAAAACGCCGCAAAAACTCATTCGAATTGCGGTTAAACAACTCCAAACAATCCTTTGAACTTGTCCACACGATTACGTTTATGGTCAATTGAGAGCAAACGCAGCACCCATCTTTCAGACAGCTTTCTTAAACCCAGCTGATTATTTAAAATCGAAACAGCAGTGCCATATGAAATGCCTATGGCACCAACAATCTCACGCACTTTTATTCTTCGATCGGCCAACACCATATCCTGAATTTTTTCGAAATTTTCGGGTGTATTGACTTCAATTGTCCGTCCAGAACGTTCAGCGTCATTTGTACTTGTGCGACCACAACGAAAGTCAGTAAACCACTTTCTAACCATTGAAATCGATGGTGCAGAGTCCCCATAGTATTTATCAAGTTTTTCCTTGGTTTGATTGACGGTTTGTTTTCGCAAAAAATAATGTTTAATGAACACTTGAAATTCACTTTTTTCCGTTATTAAAAAAATCCACGAGGTTGTTTGTTTTGAATAGCTGTTAAACGCAAAGTAAATGACGGAACTTGCTCAAGACTTGACAATAATCTATAAATAGGTGGTACTTGATGGGAGCAGTGTTGCATTTCATATAACTACGAGGGAAGTTCAAAAAGTCACGGACTTATTGATCCGCCCTCGTACCTTGAAGCTAAAAAAGAGGGCAACGTAACGTTTGTTAAGTTGATTCCTAAAACACTCTTAGTTTACAATTTTTTGCCATTTCGTATTATACTTCCAGACGAACTGATTGTTTTTAAGATACTCGTATTATTTAAACAAAAAAGAAGTACAGTGTAAAATGAAATTTTACAATTAATTAATTGCAATTAACAATTACTTAAATTAAATAAAAGTGCATAAGTAAGTTGAATTAAATTAAGTAAAATGATTTGCTATCTTTATAAAATAAAATTAAGTTCGGTGGATTTGTTGATAGTTCATTAAAAAAAATATAGTTTATTTAAGTACAGTACTTTTAGATGTATTGAAGATTCTTGTGGTCAAGTGTTTCAAAATTTCAAACTTTAATTTTTTGATACTATAAAAAATTATTCATTAATGTCGGATTTTTATATTCTTTTTGCAGATAGACGAGATGCGGCAATGCTTTGGGCTTTGCATGGTAGCCTGATTCCGACAATGAAATTTGTGCGCAAAGCTTTAAGTGGAAAAGACCAACTTAAAAATTAACAATTAAGGATTCACAGTAATCGTTTGTTTATGTTGCAGCATCAGTTGGAGTGCAAATTAAAGTCCCAAAGCGTGGCTTTAATTGGCAATAAACGTTAAAAAATTACAAATAAACTATGTTTATACTTTGATATAAATATCATCATACATATAAATAAATACTTTAATAAATTTGCAAAATTGTTGTCAAAAATATATACATTTCAATTATGAGTTTTTAATTTTATATAGGGTTACAGAAATTAATTGTGTGGAGGCGGGTAGGTGGTATAATGTTGCGGGAGGAAATTTAAAAACACATAATTTATTGAGATAATGTATTGTGTTCATTGAGTGAACGAATTTTAAAAACAAAATTATTCGATGAATTAACGTAAAGGTTTACTGAATTAACGAAAAAGTTCATTGGATTCAAATATTCTTTCGTTAAATTATTAATTTACAGAAAAAAGTATTGACGATCTTTGTTCGTTAAATTAATAAAAATTGTTCTATTATTAACGAACAGTTAATATCAAACGGTCGTTCATTGTCATAACGAACAAATTCATTGGACGAATATTAATAAATTGTTCGTTTGCTCAACGTAAATTTTCGTTGTCTACAGTGCTGTAAACATTTTACGAAATTTGCTTGTAATTTTTTAAAAATTTTAAATTGTACGAAAGCTTAAAAAAGCAAAAAAGCAAAATTCTAAAAACTTCCTTTTAATATATAAATTTATTCTTTTAGCGCATGGATTTTTAAAATACAGAGCTAAGCTATAAATTTTTAAGCTGCTATTTCCACAAGTTTAAAGAGCTAAACAAGACTAAAGGTTTCAGGGTTTGTTTTTCCGCGATATTTCCTTAAAAATATAATGCAGGGCTGTTGTATTTGATGTAGTCGATTGATTGTAATGGGGTACTATACCAACAGCTAGCGCTATTGGTAATGCTCCAGCTGGTTAGAGTTTCAAACGTTCTGCCTGTGCAATTGAGAAGGCTGTTCATGGTACACCATAGCCTGCGAGGAAGATGAAATTCAGTCTGGCTATGCAGTATAAATAAGTGGCAACTGCTAACGAGTCATTTCAATGGGTCAGCTAACCCTTCTGTTTAGCATCAGAGGTGGTTTTTTAGATTTGAATTTCGACTCGAAACGGACGGATTGGACTAAATTCAATGGGATGTTGGTATATGTGCCGATCCTGTTGCACCCTTGGACTAGAGCATGTCTTCTTCCTAAGGTGGGGGGTTAAAGATTCGCAGGCAGTGGTAACCAGTCCGTCGGTGTTTCCTTTAGCGTCCCTGTTATTAAAATCATAGTGGTATTCAATTGGATATCAAAACTTTTTACATGGTGACCTTTTAACCAAACTTGGGTTAACCAGAGCTAAAAATTACATTACCCATTCTAAACATTAAAAGTAACTATCGAGTAATCTTAAAAAATCCTTTAAATGTATTTTCGATATATGTTTCATACTCCCATTAAAGACGCAATGACGAAATCGATTTTATCCACAGTAAAACGTTTTATCATTGGCACAAGTTATGAGGCCAAATAATGAAAATTAATTCAATACAAGTTCCCACGCCAATCAGTTCTACTCATTAAATCGTCAACTTTCTGCTACAAGAACAAAAACTTTAACATACACCAATATATAAAACAAACAGACAAATGAAGCACAGCCGCGAATAACGTTGTAGGTTACAAAATAATTATTTTTCAGGAATGCAAAAAAACGTTTTTAACAGGCAGGATTATTTTTTTTTTAATTTTTCTTTTTATTTTATCAAAAATAATGACAATAAAAACTTTTATGCAAAATATAAACATAATCGAATTTTAAATTACATGCTAAATTATAGTTTATCTTTATTTTTTTAGTGGAAAAACGTTTCACATCCACAGTCGCGATGTCATTTAAAACGTTTTTCCACTAAGCAAGCGGCTTTTAAAAGATTATTCCACGTTGCAAAACGATCTCGTTTGTATCAATTTGTTAGTAACTTACAAGTTTCTTCCACTCCCTGACTCTTTGTATCGCATTTTGACGGCCTTAAGGTGCATAATATTGTGCGATTTTATGTTTAAACAGTGTAAGAGAGTAATGTTTACGGTAATCTGCAAACAACAGTTTTTGCAAAAAGTGACTTTTGTAACGTTATTCGCGGCTTTGCTTCAAATATCGCATACGTAGCATCTGGCATCTTCAAACATCATAGTGGTGTAGAGTATAATATGATGGGACTTGAGCGACTGTACTTTCTTACTTGTACATAAAAAATTTTACTTAAATATAATCGTTACTACAGTTAATTTAATACTATATTCACAAATTTAAATTACAGATGATTTTGCATTTTTCTTATACCAGAAAATAGTGGTTCTTGTTATTTTTATTAATTTAAAATAATCATTTGGTTGTCGTGTACGGTTTTACAAAAAACACCAATCGATTATTTTAGTCTATAAATCATTTCTTTTTTCTATCATATGAATTACAAGCAAACATCAAGATCTCAATTGAAGCGTTAAGTCGATGTATTGAATTATTTATTAAGTCTAAATGTTTGTTCCTATTTGTAAAAGAATATTTAAATAGTTTTTTGAAGCAGAATAATTACAGAAAGAGTAGATGACAAATGCAAAAAAAAGCTATTTAATGAAAAGGACATGACTTTCCTTAAATTTATAAATATTAAATAAAATTTGTTAAATAGCTTAAATATAATTCCTAATATCCATATAACATTTCGGTTGTTTATGGATGGCTGGTTATCAAGTTATATTGTTATTTAGTTAGATTCACAACAAAAAAAAAAAAACATTTATTTTAATTTTTTTATATATATTTTGTTGCTGTTAATATAATTACATAGCCATATAAACATTTCGTTAAGAACCCAATTTTGTTTTAGCGCTTATTTTAAAATAAAATAAACATTTACGTTCTCACTTATTTAACTTCTTAAGTGGTAACAAAATAAACAATACTAATACAAACGCAAATACTTACACATACAAAGGATTAGTTTGATTGCAGCTCTTCTCCTAGAAATGTATGCAATTCCCTTTACTTCGGGTCAATTTATTTAAAAATTTCGTAAAAAATTAAAACTTGAAAATTTGTCAATGCACTTCAACTTTGTCGTAACTTAAATGTTCCTGAATAATTTCTTAGAAAAAAAAAATGTGTCAAGTGCTTTCAGAATTTACCACAAGAACAAAAATTGGTTTAACAAAAAAAACCTTAATAAAATTTTATAAATATTTACACATAAATTTGTTTTACTTAACGATAGTAACATAAGTATAATATAAAATTCGTAAAAATTGGATTCCAACGAAATTTTAATACACATTAAATAAAAAGGTAAAAGTTTTATATTCGTCTATGTGGAATCTTATATACACTTCACCATAACCGAAAAGCCAATTGTTATCCAGCTTATATGGCTAGGGCATATATAAAGAATATTTGAGCTCAATTTAATCAACTTAGCCCTATGGATCCTATCGTATCAAAGCCCTTAACTCAGGAGGAATTGTGTGGAGACCAGGTCAATTAATAATGCCCCACTTGGCTCATTTCCATTATTTAATATTCTCTATACTTAAAAAATTATTTAATAAATGTTTATTGGTTACAATTAGGGATTCGTGGATAAAAATCAGAGGCAGTCGTTGTTTTCTGCCCGTATTTCCGGCTTTTTTGTACAGATCTGGCTGAATTTTTATTAGCAATCTATCGCGGACTATATGAGGAGTCGCCGAACAAAACTAGCCTTTTTGTATTTTTTTCGAAAATGATTTTTTAATGTCTTTTTATTAATTTGGTTCGGTTCTTTTGAAAAAAAAATCGAATTTGCATAATTTTTGCCCTCTTCTCGTTGAAAAAATTGATCTTAAAAATTGGGGTAGAACAAAATGTGCTTTTTGGGTGCTACAAACATCAGCACCAATGCAAAATAACCTCTGCAGTATTGTGGGGAGGGTAAAATGTAAAAAAGAGTGCATAGAACGTTTTCGTATGTATACTAAAATGTTCTTTGTTGGTACACATACCATTTTTTACATTTTTTTTACTTTTATTTTAACAAGACATGCTATTTTCAAATTAAAGGTCCTTTTATTTTATACATCCTTAATATTTATTCTTGCGACTTTTTCTGGTCTGATGCCAATTTATGTTATGGAAGGAGCTTGTTATATTTTCTAGGATCATGCTATAAGACAATCGGGTGAAAAAAATAATCTTGGATTTCCCAATTAATCAAATAATCATGTTTTGTTCTTCGACTCCTCATACATCGAAAAAGATTTTTTATTTATAAAAATAATTGTTTAAAAAGTATTTATTTTTAATTAATGTTAAAATTGAATCAATTATTTTTTTAGTTGAAAGAAAATTAAAAATATAATTTTGATTTATTTAATTTGGTTTTAAGTTGTTTTGAAATAAATTTTTAATTACAATATTAATTAAATATCAAAAAATATTAATTGACTTTTTCGTTTAAAAAAAAAATTTTAAACTTGGAGAATTACTGTTGGGAATTGCCAATATATAATTAAAAAAATAAGCACATTGTTTGAAATGACAAAGTTGTTTAATAATTTTTAATTAAAATTAAGAATAAAATTTATTGAAAAAAATATTCACAATTTTACAATTTTTAGAAATCAATATAATCATTTTGGTAATAGGTGCAAAATCAACAACTTGTTTGATTGATACTATTAATTTGCTATAAATTTGGTGATTAGAGAACATTTTTAATTTTTTCTGTGTGTGTGATGAAAATATTTAAAGCGAATTTCCGATAGGGATAACTTTAAAATCATTCTAATGAACAGTGTTTGACTTTTTTTAGCGTACATTGACAAATTACCACGAAAAAAGTAATGCCAGAAAAACGTTTGCCAAACGTGGAAATTTATTTCAAAAATTCGCGCTCTGTTCGCCAAACTTATAGAGCAGTTTGTGAAGTTTACGAGGCACATAATCGTTCATCTGAAGAGCTTATACTGAAAACTATGTATCGACTCATGATCATATTTACTCTCTTGTATAATATTCATCCAAATAGAGCCCGTATTGCACATACAGCAGAAACCATCGCCTCTGTAGATAGAGGACTCGAATTAATCGACGCCGTTCTCAGCCACTCGGTTTCTGCCCGTTCACTTCTTGGAAAATTTTGAGGAAAGATTTTAGCCTATATTTATATAAGATCCAACGGCTGCAAGAATTAAAGTCAGCAGACCATCAAATTAATCACGCACGGTCGGTGAATGGGCTGAGATTTAAGTGGAAGTTGAGCTAGATTTTTATCGTTAACTCACCTTCAGCAATGATGCTCATTTCTGGCTTAACGGGTATGTAAGGAAGCGGAATTGTCATTTTTGGAGAGAGCAAAATCCTCATTAGACTCATAAAACGCCACAACATCCGGAAATGATAATTTTTTGGTGCGGTTTACATTACGAAGGCGTGACCTGCCCATTAGTCTTTAAATCTGAAACCGGTGCACAGTGGCGCCCGTAGAGCAAGCGAGGTTGCAAAAATCAAAATTTTCATGAGTGCCGACGAAGTTTTGAATAAACCCATGTTACAGGAAACTTTTCAACGATTTCAAATATGCCACTCTTAATAATATCACATTTTTAGTTTAGAAGATATAACCGTTCAAAGTTGACCGACTTTCGGTTTTCAAAAAACACACAATTTTTAGTCAATTTGTTGCGATTTCAGGTGTAATATCACGAAATATAGGTAACGAATCGCCTTATTTTTTGTTTGTATTGATTGATGTATTTATTAAATGTATAATGATAAAAAAAAATTAACTGTTTGCTTTGTGTTTCTCCTGGTAAATCACTATTTAAAAACTATCCGTTTTTTCACTATTTTTCAACTTTGACGGAAAATAAAAAAAAACTATATTTTTCTATATTTGCCATATTTGCAAAACCTGTTCTTTGATTATTTCTTTACATAATGCAAAAGGTTTTATCTGCCCGTACGTGCCCGTTTGGCTTCTAGAGGTAAAAAAGTTTAAAAAGACATGGTTGCAGAAATTGTATGGCGTCCATTCCTTATATGTTTTGACTGACAGTAGTTTGATCTAATAGTTTGAAAAAAACTACTCATTGAAATTAGCAGGTACGTACCTCACATAAACAATACTTTGGCGTACAACTGGTCAGGAACAATATTGACTTATGGTCCCTACAGGTAGGCACAAATCTTATTTGGACACGTGCATAATATCAAAATTGCATTATTCAGCCTAAATCCATATGTATGCAGGGAAGAGGTAAGTTTTTAGGCATGGTAGCAAAAGCCTATATATTGCAAAATAAGCATAATGCCTGGATTAGTCTACGCCTGAAAGTTGGCGCAACAATTACTGAAACCATTAAACAATTTAAGTACTGAAAACATGGCGTTGAACAATTTAAAATTATTTGAACTGCTTAGAAAGTCAACCACACCAAAGTTTTTCACGGAAGTGAAAATTCTTCCTGAGAAGTTGACATTAATCAGCAAATGGGGCTGCGATGGATCATCCGGACAAAGCGTTTATAAGCAAAGCATATCTTCCGATGACGCTACAATATCGGACGGAAATATGGTTATGGCATCTGTTGTTCCTTTACGTCTAAAATCGGATGATTCCCTACACTGGAAAAATCCACGTCCGTCATCAGTGCATTATTGCCGACCAATAATGTATCAGTTTGCAAGGGAATCGGCAGAACTCATAACGACTACGGTAAAGGACATTGAAGAACAAATAAGCAAGATTAAGCCTACAAAGCTGCAAATTGGAGAAGGAAAATATATTGAATGCAATTACGAGTTCCACCTGACCATGGTTGACGGAAAAGTCGTAAACGAACTGACAGGAACAACCTCAACAATGTCATGCCCGATTTGCAAAAAGAGTCAGAAGAACTTTTTTCAATTAAATTCAATTTATTTCATATATAATATGTTACATCTCAATTTTATATAATTAGTTGTAAAGAGTTTAAGATTAGTATCATTTTCTGCTTAATTATAACATATTTCAATTAGTTATCAAATACATATATATAGACAGAATTATATTGGAGGTAAAAATTTAGCAAAACCCTATTTAAACCCCTTTTTTCGTTTCATTTTTATATATTTTTTATCGATTTTTTATTATTATTTGTCAGAAGAACTTTGGTAATTTAAACGATTCTACAAATGAGGAGAATTACGAATATGGAATGTCACCATTCCACGCAAGGATAAGGTGTATGGAATTCTTGCTAAAACTGGCATATACCCTACCACAAGAGGAGGAAAACTTCGATGAAAATACATCAATAAAGGATAAGGAAAAGATCAGAAAGAAGCAAATACAGGATGCTTTTTTTAAACAAGTTGGATTAAAAGTAGACTGTCCCAAGCACGGATACGGTAACTCAAACGATGGAAACACTTCTAGGAGATTTTTTGAAAATGATGAGGCAATAACTAGAATCATTGGAATTGGCAATCAAATCGTGAAAAGATTGGGAACGATCTTGGGTGTTTTAAACTGCAAAGAAAATGTCAATTCTACAAAATATGGAGAATATGCGTCGAAAACTGCATCTCTTTTAGCAGAAATGTATCCACAGAAGAAGTTGACCCCGACCGTCCATAAAATATTGGCGCATGTCAAAGATATAATTGAGTACCAGTCTTTGCCAATTGGAGAGCTTTCTGAAGAAGCACAGGAGTCTCTTAACAAATTTTATAAAAAAATATAGATTGCAGAACACATTCAAAGCATCAAGGGTAAGGCAAAATGAGGACCTCTTCAACATGTTGGCAGCATCTTCCGATCCACTTATTTCTTCCCTGCGGCATGTGAAGTCACGAATAGAGTTACAAAATAATTATAGTTTAGAAATGGTTAGTCTTTTAGATATACCTTCTCTTACGAATTGTGATGAATATTTTACAGAAAATTGAAAAAATAAATTTAAAAAAAAAATAATTTTTTTTTAATTTATTGGGTAATAATTTAAAACATAAAACCTTTAAGAAAAAAAATAAAAACAATCTAAAAATGTAAAAATAATTTTTTTTAGTTACCATAAAATTGATTTTTCTACTAATTTTAACTTTGATAACCCATAAGTAGGCCCCTACAAAGCGTAGCAACGAAAAAACTCAAATGGCGCCACTGTGCAGTGTCCACATTACCGTGAATTGCGAATGCTACAGGCAAACGGTTCTTGATTTGTTCATTCCTAATATAATTTCAAATTATTTGTAGGAGACATGGTTCCAACAAGACGACGCAACATGCCATACAGTACCTGAAACAATTACGTTGTAGAGCCAAACGTTTGGTGACCAGATTTTCTCAAGAAATTAATTGGCCACCTCTTGCATGTGATTTGACAACTTGGGATTGCTTTTTGTGCTGATAAGCCAGCGACAATTGATCATTTAGACGCCAAAATTCAGCGCAATTTTGACGAAATACAACCAGGTATCCTCGAAAAAGTAGTGCAAAATTGGAACGACAGGATGACGTTCATAAGGCGCAGCTCATATTCCAGAAATTATTTTTAAACATTAAATGCCATGAATTTTTGGGTTTATTAATCTAAAACTGCATTTATTGAGTTTTATTAAAAAAATATATATATTCAGCCATGTCACAGAGTACAATTCCGTTCGGAAACGGAATTCATTCCGTATTTTGATGCTTCAGAAAATTACATAAAAACTTTGCGGAATGAAATCATTTTTGTTTTAATGAACGGAATGGGAGTTTTCTGTATCTTAAAGGCAAAAAAACTATCAAAATATACTTTCTATAAATAAACAAATATGTTTTCTTCGGTTCCGAACGGAATTGTACTCTGTGACATGGCTGATTATCTAAGCCACTAAAAAGAAAACCCCTTTATAACAATCTATACCCCCATCATATCTGGAAGACTCATTTCAACCAACACATAGACAGATGGGCATCGTTACATCAAATTCGCTACATTTAAAGTCCCAGAAACTTCAAACGAAATTAAAAACTCATTTGTAACCTTTCCACGTGTGGCAAAGTCGTATAAATTACAACAAAAATAGTTTAAAAAGAAACTTATAGCAAATAATCTATAATATACTCTGACTTCCAATATGGGTCACACTAAATAATAGCCTTAGACTTCTGGTAGTATTTTTGACTCAGTAACGAGTTTTTTAAGAAGGCACTTTAAAACGGACATATGGTAAATCCACCGATCTTTATAAATTTTAACATTATCATTTTCAGTCTTTTGGTAAAAATTTTAAAAGTAGTAAACAACTGTAGAGAACATACCCACCACAATTGTGTTACTTTCTTAAAAATATTATATATTTTTTTTTGTATTATAATAATTATTGATACCTTGGGTTGTAGCTTAATTTAATTTAAGCATTATATTGTCAAATACAACCATATTTGAAGTTTAAAGGGAGGTAAACATTTTATGGTTACAAGCAAAATTTTTTTCAATCGTAACAATAATAATGGTGAAATCTTCAATACTTCGACAATATTTTTTTTCTGCATGTTTAAACCTGGCAAAATTAAATCAAAATCAAATTCATCAAAGCGAACTTGTACATAATGGATCATAACTCACTAATAATAACTATTCCTGTCAACCACTTGTGTTGGCAAAAAACTTATCATTTTAACATGGTAATAAAACTCGGAAAGCTAAAATCTTGCTCTTAAAATTAGTCCTTGTAATGCTCGTAATTAGCTATTAGTTCTCCTTAAAGTTATTTCTTAAAAATATTGCCAAATCAATCAATCGGTATGTGCTTCGCATATTGGGAGTGCATATTTATCTTGGTTATTCTCTCAGAGGTTGTAGGTGCAACCAAGAATGAAAGAAATAAATATTACGCCAATCCAAAAATAAAGTAGAACTCTTTTGCGCATGTCGAACAAATGACGCATATGAACTGCATTCTTTTCGGTCAATAATGTCAAGCTAGCAAATTCAAGATAACTGGTGCTTAACTGCAGTATTGCCAGTTAAACAACAACTAGTGCATACATTTCTTAAACAAAATTCGAGAATCTAAGGGACTTCTAGACTTAGAAATTTTAGCCACGTACAATCTAACGGATAACTATGCGCATAGCGTAATCTTGTATGCTATCATTCTTCGATGCAAATAAGAACTCAGATCGGAGTTATAAATCATGTTATAATTTAGTTTTTTTTTAACTACATTATAGACTTTGAAATATTTTATTCGGAAATTTACTTGGAATATTTGAAGAAACAATAGAACTTTAGTTACAATTGGGGTATTCACAAGGTGTGCTATCATGGTTTATTGTCATAATGTTCTAATATTTTACAATGGTTTAAAAATATTGTTGTTGGTTTGTAAACAAAAAGTGTCTTAAATAAATAGAACGTTGCTTGCTATGTTTATTGTGCTGTCGTAATTAATAGCACATTAAATTATGAAGGGTTGCTCACAACAGTCGTATTTTTTCATGTTATTATTTTAAGACATATGACTTTATGACACCTTGTGAATCCCCCAAATGTATTTAAAAAAATTTAATACCTCACCTGGTAAAAAACTTTGCTAAGCCCTAACGAATATATAAGTCTTGTTACACTTTGGGTATGTAAAATCTGAAAGTGCTTATAGGATTGAGGAAATATATTGTCAATATATAGCACTAGCAGATGTTATGAAAGCTTAAACATACAATAAGTGATATATTTCCAGGTAGAAGTTAAAAGTTTTTTTGATGTATAGTTTTTTTTAATTCCAGTTATTGGAGGACATTCCACATTTGTCAAAAAACGTGACAACTGCATCAATTCTAAAATTTATAATGTTAAACCTAAATATGGTTACATTAAAAAAAAATCTTTAAATATTACCTAAAAAGGTTTTAAAGTACATCTTGTTTTAAAAGTTTTCTCAAAATAAGGACAGCCATTTATCTAATTTGATTTAAACTAAGTTATGCTCGCTAAAGCTCGCAAGTAAGCTGAATTAGTGAGAACAGTATTTCAAGAGACTTTGGGATACTTAAGTGACTAAATGTCAAAACGGAGTCCTTTCGACTATACTTAACGGATGGTGCAAAGTAGACTATTACGATAACCAAACGGCTGTTAAGGTCTTGGAGATCAAACGCTTAGTGTAGCTTAGAACCAAATCCCGAAAAGCGTTATTTTTAGTTAAGTAGCATTGCAGGTATTCTAAGACTGTAACAAACTTTTCAAACAACTCAACATACTTCTACATGCTTGCAATACTTTTGACTACTATAATTCTTAAATATTGTGGTATTTCGTTTTTTTCGTTTCTCTCAAAGTTGGTCCCTCTGTTGCGTTTGTTGATGGCTGCTTGATTGGATGGTTGGCTGGATGTTTGCTTTGCATTAGCACAACAAAAAACTCTTGTTAAATTTCAAACATTTTTTTCTTTTCTTTTAAAGCATCAGACATCTAGAGCAGTGAGTTTTGCAGCTAAATTTTTACGACAGCCCAAGGGTTCTTAAGCCACAAACAGCTCTGAATGAGTATAATGAGTGTTAGTAGAGAAAAATTAAGAGGATTGAATGAATGACATAGAGAAAGTACAAAAGTATGCATTTATAATTTAATCTACAATATTTAAAGATATATAAATATTTTTTTTTATAAGACTTAGGAGAAATGGACACAGGATGATAATTCTAATCAAGTACAATGCAAGTAAAAAGTTAACATATTAAAGGAAATCTCAAGGACATCTAGAAAAACGACAAAAAGGACTTTGCCCACAAATATAAAATAAACAAACTTAATTAAAAGCAGAAATTATTTAGAAATATTTTACTTAATTTTTAACAAAAGCAGCAGCTTTAAGATTTTGTTAACAAAGGATATTAGTTTGAAAATGGTTATAAATCTGTAAAAAATAAACTATAAAGTAAAAATGTGGCAATGCGAGTTATTTTGTTTTGGAAGCCTACAAACAATATTTCTCGCAAGAGTTTATCACTGACGTAAACTATGCAGTGATGTTGATCCACAGGCGCCTGCTAAACGGCAACTGACCAAATCATTAATTTAATTTTTTTACTTAAAACTTTTTCTAACTAATATTTCAAAATTAATTTTTTTTCCATATTTTTATAATTTTTTTTTCAATGTTGAAGAAACTAAGAAGCATATAATAGATTACACAGAAAGCAAAAAAACTTAGTTTTGTGGAAAATATTTTCAAAAAGCATGAAAAATAAATAATTTTTCCAAAATTTTTCCTCATAAGCAGCACAAAAATTGTAATTGTTCCACTGGTCTCTAGCAATAATTTGGCCTTTACAGATTTAAAAAATATCAATTAGTCGACGAGTTATAGGCAAAAAACCAAATAAACAATATGCTGAAAATTGGCTATTGACTGCAAAGGTTGAAGGTCGATTAAAAAAAAAATTCGAACTAACATAAACAAACGCCGCGATACGGGTCTTCTAATTTAGGCTCTATTTTCACCTCTCACTCTCAGAATCGACCTAACTTTTGCTAACATGAATTTGTTCCACAGTGTAATTTAGAAGCCAATATTTATAAAATCTGACATCATAAATTGTAGTTATATAAAATTTCATGACAGGTTTAACACTGTAAGCTCAGGCATTCTATTGGTATTCCATTTGTTAGTTTATTTGTGTTATGATATTAAAATTATCAGTATTTTTTTTATTATGATTCCCACACCACAATAGTGGACTTGTGCATAATTGCGTGGATGTGTGCAACACCTTTCAATATTGGTCTGAGATCTAACTTTTAGTGTTCAGATCAACTCTGAATCGCTTTTTGATTGGATGTATGTCTATATAAACTGATGAAAATTTTATGAAATTTGGTACATCGGTTCTAATTTTCACAAGAACGAATTCTATGTAGAGAATCAGTCCATAGTTTCACATACCTCCTATACAAGTTTCTTTCCGGAAAAGAGTCTTTGTGTTCATAATCCATCTTATTATGTTGGAGTTTTTACAAATTTTGATTCAAACTTGTTTTATTGCTCTTAATCATCCTACTAAGTTTAATTGGCATCAGTCCAATATTTGACCATAGCTCCCGTACAAAAACTTCTCCCATAAAGATCTTCTAAAGCCGTAACTTTCTAATAAAGGTTTTTATTGTCATAACCCCTGGCGGCAATAACTTCGACGCCACAACGTAGTGTTCATGCTGCTAGGTCCAGAATTATGCATTGGTCCTATACAAACCCCCTCCCCAAAATCACTAAAGGCAAACAAATCTCAGATCACGATGAATATATCTAAATAATATTCGGCAGAAAGAACTTTAACATGAAACTTTACTTCATAACATAATTTTGTTTTTGTGGGATATCATGAAATCCAATTGCTACCAAATAGAGAACACTCTCGAGAATTTTTCTGTGGTATAGGGTATCATACGGTCGGGCTTGAACGATTATACTGGACCTACTTGCTTGGAATATTTTTTTTTAAGGATATCAAATTAATTTTAATGAAAAATAAGCGTGCTCCAGTTCTCTAACTGTGTATTTAAAAGGGGTATTTGAACGAAGGTCGTAACATTCGGCGTTTTTAGTATTAATACGTAATAAAGTGTATTCCGACATTGAGCTTCGTATGGAAAAGTTGGCAGTGTTATTTCTAGTCATTAAAGAACTAAACTAAAAAAAAACTTTATAGCAATGTCATTATATATAAGAGTATAAGGCGTGTTAAAGTGGCTTTTATAAGGGGGGGCTTTATTGGAACTATATTAAATTAAGAACCAATCGTCCGATAGGTGTGTAGGGTATTTTCTAGGTATATTTAACGAATTTATGCCAAATTTCATAATATCACCAACATACAACCAGCGATTTTATGTTAATTTTTTTGTATTTTATCACGTCAATACATTAAGAAATGAGCTCTTTAAAATTTTTTAATTAAATAATTACACAGATTGAAAACCTGCATATTTCTATCCTAGAGTTCTTAAGAGTACTAGACAAAATTTGGCACCAAAATCATTATTTTATGCTGAGTCGTTCGAAAGTTAGCGGACAAACAGACGGATAGACAGACGTGCATGGCTAAATCGACCCAGACTATTTATGGGATCTTTAATTATTATTTCTTGTTGTTTAATACGAAATAACAAACTTACTGTAACCCGTTTTAAAACTCGTAATGCTGCAGGGTATGAAAACAGTGGTTATCGTGACAATAGAATTTATAGCAAATTTGTCCTTGATCTCAAAAGAAGCCAATTTATCTGTGAGTGTGTGTGTTCAATTTTGTACTTAGTAAAGTGTTAACAATAAACTTTAATATCTGCTTCACTGCTGCATGTGCAATTGCTTAACCAGCCACAGGCGTTTAGTCAATAGCTTTTTCACAATTTATACATTTGTGTTGTCTTTTGTTGTCTCTTCTTGTTGCATCACTTAGCGCGAATATTCTCATTTCACCGACCCTTTTCGTTCCTCGGAGTAGATATTTTTTTCATATCCTTGAATTCCCCAAAACTTTCTGTGAAAATAAGGTTTAGTAGTTATTAACAATCCATATTTTTTTTATGCAATAAAATGTGCTTAATCTAAAAATAAAACTGAACTGTTTTTAATTATTATAAAAGATATGAGAAAGCAACAATCGCGATAAAAATTAGAGTAGCTTATTTCGCAATATGCTTAAGTTGATATCAGCCAGTAGATGCTTTAAATCAGAACAAATGACATTTGTGTTATATTATGTTAAAACTTTTATAAAGATTCTGTCACGTTCTCGACCGATAACATTGATATTGTTTTAAAATTTTTGACAAAATATGACTTTAGTCTTTCGTGCTTGAGACATTTTTCAATAATTAAATTTAAATTTAAATGCTGGCTTGGCAAACGAATACAAAGATCAGCACCCTTAATTATAATCTGCTCCTTTTGAAAAACTTTCTCATCTTTCTACATTAAGCAACTACTAAGTATAGTCAGTCAAGCCCGTCCATATAAAACTCGCCAAAAGAAAATAATTTTTTAAGAGTAGGACGTTTAATTTCATTCATTTTTGATTAGAAAATATGCGCATTAAACATGCTTAAAAAATTAAAAATATCCTTTAATATGCTTTAAAATTATTAATAAAATATTAATTTATCATTTAAAGAAAAACTGGCAGTATATTTATTGTAGTGGTTTTTTTTCATTCTGACATACATTTTAATAGCAGTTGTTTTTACTTAAAAGCATAAAATTTTTGAAAAGTAAACATAAGTTTTATTAGCTGTACTAAAAATTAACAACAGCAAAATTTAATCGAAAAAAAATTTTCTTTATAATTTGTCTTATTAAAAAAATTCTACAGAATTGCAATATTCTAAAATAATATCAGGCCATTTATTTTCTAATTCTGAAAATAACTGTAGGATGTTTGTTTTACACTTCATAGATTAAGAACACAGTTTGAAGAAACACAAAAACGTCTTGCAAAATCATTAAAAATAACACAGTAGATAAACCTCGAACGGTGATTTTGAACATCGGAAATGCTTCCTCAACTATTAAGAGTAATATAAAATTTTAATTAAGTCATTCATTGTCACCATTTATTTAAATTAACTTATTAAATTTTGTTTTGTGGTTTGATTTTAATAACACCAAAAATCCACCGTTTGTTTAAAAAAAATAAAATAATATGCAAATATATATTAATTTGTAAGCATTATATGACAAAAATGCATTAACGATAAAATATGCAACACCAATAAATCGATATCATTTTTCAGCAAAAATTGTAATTCGGCTTAATAACTAATTCACTTACGGCCTTATGTAAATAAATATATGTGAACTTGATATTTCGCCAAAAAAAATTCTTCTACTTCTCCACCCACTGGTGGTGAATTAATATTCATCTTAGACCCCATAAAGTATTCATACATATATATTCTGAGTCCTTGAGTTATTCTTAGTGCGTTTATTAAAAACATGTTTACTTTCGAATACGCAACAGAATATGATTTACGGCTGATTATGGTGTGCCACATGGGAGTGTTTTGGCGCCGTTGGTATTTTCCTTATACATAAATGATATTCGTTACATGAAACATTTTGGAAAACTCTTTATATATGCAGATGACACTTGTCTATTATATAAATACAAACATGAAATAGTTGCATAAGTGTATGTGGAACGAGATGCAGGATTGGTTTCTGAATTTATGAGGATAAATAAATTATTTTTAAATGCAAGTAGATTTAAGCCATATTGACAAAGTAAAATCCATTTTCGTGTTTTCAGCAAGGACCGTAAATAGCAGTTATCCGGAAAATTTAAACATAAAAACTCTTCATGTTAGAGCCAACGGAGACTTACAGTGGCATATATCAATAGATTCGTACTGACGAGTTCTTTTAGAATCTGTGGTGATCTTTAAAAAAAGAGTTTTGTTTTTTCCGTCTTAAATAAAACTCATTTTAGGAGTTTTGTTTTTTTCGTCTAAAATAAAACTCATCTTAGGAGTTTTATTTTTTCTGTCTAAAGTAAAACTAATTTTAGGAGTTTCAGTATAAATTAAACTCATTTTACATTTTTTTTTGTCTAAAATTAAACTCATTTCGCCTTCATATAATAAAACTCTTTTGAAGAGATTAATTTTTTGTCTGAATTAAAATTTTATTGTTTATTTTCTTTTTTTTTTAACAGACTCTTTTTTTTATTTTTTTAATTTAACAAACATGATGCTGAATAAACTAACCATTAATGGAAATTAATGTATTTACCTGTATGACGCTCTGTCAGCTCAATGCAGCCAAGCGTTTTTATAACAATCTTCAATAAAGTGACCTCAGTACTACAACAATGCAACAATACAAAAAACCAGGCATTTCAGAGTATCAGAACAAGTAATATCAGAATCCAATCTGCTAGTGTTTGATAATTGAAAATTTATTTGCTTGAACATATTTTTAAATGTCAAAAACAAATTAACTAATTATCAAAGTTATTTGTTGAAAAAATCAGATTTTTGCAATGAACTTAGTGCAAAATAAATTGTTTTAATATGCAAATTTGTTTCTGACGGAAAAAAAACAAAACTCAAACGAGTTTTTCTTTAGACGGAAAAAATAACACTCCTTAAATGAGTTTTACTTTAGAGCGAAAAAATTAAACTCCTAAAATGAGTTTTATTTTAGACGGAAAAAATAAAACTCGTAATATTATTAACGATTTTGTGATTAACGATCCATAATACTGTGCTACACCAAAATTATTCAGGAGTTATTACGTACCAATTAAGATTTGTTGGAGTCCATAGAGACCGAAAATAGTTTAATTTTTTTTAGGTTACTTCGTAAAGTGATTTTATAACGATAAACGCAGTGAAAAAAGTGTTTTTTTAGAGATAAGGGCTTAAATTTGTTCTACCCAAAATATTAAAGAATTATTTCAGCTGCCAAGATCCGTCCTATGAAGTATTTCCATCCTGTTTGAAGAGCATTTTTCATCTTTCAAACAAGGCATGCGTTTTGAAACTCGGTTAATAAATATTCTCCAGGAAATATTTAGAATTGAACAGCGTTATATCGGAAAAAAAATCAGTATGCTATCTAACTATTGTTGGTCTTTAAAGCGGGATACTGACAGCGAAGTTCATAAAAAGCAGGAAAACATGTAATTTCTAAACAAAAAATAAAAGAAGTCAAAGCACAAAACATAGCATAATTAATTATTTTTAAACCGATTAATTTGTAGTTAACCATTTTGCAAAGCTTTCTTAATATTCTTTTCTCACAATAATAAATATATGTATACATATATTGTTTGGTATCTCATAAGCAAGTTAGATTTTTAACAAAAATGTGTTTTTTTCACACTTTAAAGACTACAAATTAGCCAATTATTAACCGATTTTTTAAAAGCATACCTTGTTTGAAAGCTAAATCAGGTTCTTCAAGCAAAATAATGGAAATCCGTTGGGAAACAAAGAAGTTATGACTGTTTCAATTTGAAACTCTAAAAAACACGTTTATCACTGCATTTATAAAATCACTTTACGAAGTGACCTGAAAAAACTAAAACTATTTTCGGTCTCTATGGATTCCAAAAAAAAAAAACAAATTGGTACATGAGAACCCCTGAATAATTTTTTTCTCAACTTTTTTATCATACTTTAATCAACGATAAATCGAACATAAAATCTACTCCAGAAAATGACAATAATTCGCCTAAAAATGTTTCTAAAATAAATCATGATAAATGTTTATTTTTATTTTAGCTCTAGGTCTTTTTAATATTTAGTTATTTATTTTCAATATTTCGCTAACCTTTGGTTAGCATCTTCAGGAAATTAAATTTAATTAAAAAAATAACCATTTATTAAATTAAATAAGGTCAAATAAAAACTAAATATAAATAAATCATGATATTTTCTTTAAATCTGGCAACGAATTATAATACCGCAAGGTCAGGTTTTATAAAGGTTGGCTTAAAATTTATAGATTACTAATTTTTTTTAAGATTTAGATTTTAATTATTAAGATTTATAGAAAGAAAAAATTGACGGTTTCTTGTTGTGACTTTGTTGAAGCTTTGATATTGTTACATTTAAGACCTGAGTGTTTTAAAAATTCTTATTCACTTTATGGTCTTACTTGTATAATATTTTTAGCTTTTCTAAAGTATTTGGAAAAAGTTTCCTGACGAGCTGGCCTAAGCAACCAGCGAAATGCGCATAGAAACTAGCTTTCCCACAACAATAATTTTCAGTATTTTCATTCAAAAATTGGGATTATTAGCACACCATTAATAAATGAATTAATAAATAAAATATTTCATTCCCGAAAATAATTTTTGATGATCCCTTATAAAGCCCAATCTTAAAATATTCCATTCTTTGAGAAGCAGCACGGCCGAATATAGCACTCTAACTTCTTTTCATAGGCGGTCTAGGGTAAAAAATTTGCATTTAGTTCCATTTAATACTTACAATTCTTAAATTAAGATTGAAAGTTAAAAATATACTAAAATTTTCAGTATTTCCAAGAATTTAACAAATATTCTTACCGGAAATTTCCGAAAAATGTTTCAGAAATAGGAACCCTAGTCGTCCATTTGTATTTTGCAAAGATATGACATAGTTTTAATATTGTAGGTGTAGCAAAAGCCACAAAGGTAAATAAACTTAGAAGTCAATAAATGGAGAGTCAAATATTTGACAATTATGAAGGAGTAAGTGTACAAAGAGCATTAAAGAGTAACACTGACATGCTATTTTGAAACAAGTAAGAGAAATATTTTAGGCTGTGTTTCAACTTTTATTTCAATTTGTATTCATGGGCATAACATAACAGTTAAAAATATTGTGTTTTTCACATCGAAACTCAATCATTCTACAAATGTGATATAACATTAAGACTGTTTAATAATTGCTTTCATACTGTTTTCCATTCGATTGCCTTTGAAAAGATTTCCACATTTCACTTTGATAAACCTTGTGATAATCACTATCGCTGACAGAAAATCTCTTAAAATTATCGGCATGGTCACAGAAATTGTTCGTTCTACTGAGCATGACTTAAAAAGTTTACAATAAAACTATTTCAAAGCCTTCTTTCCATTGCTGCAATGCAATTTATGTGTCCTTTTTCGGCACTGTAAATTTGGGGTCCTTCACGACTTTGGGCAAGCATTTTGGCACTGCAATTTAAGTCAATTGTTTTGGTGTTAATAAACTAATTGTGTTTACGATGCTAAAGTACCGTTAATATCAAAGCTTTTCTGTATCGATATTTCGACTTCGTTGACATATTTCGATTTCGGCACCTCGACTTCCGTCACATGTAAGACATGAACCCTTCATAACTTATGCGGAAGCGTCTGAAGAAGAACCTAAAATTTGGCATTGTACACTAAAGCATATGAGGGCTTTAATTTGATAGCAAATTTTTATAATCGTATTACCATTAAAAAATATTGCTGTTATCGCGGTTACCGATTAATCGGCCATTGCATATGATTTCGCATATTAATACGAAATCACAATAGTATATTCTGGACTTAATATAAATATATTATCGGGCCTGTTCTGAAAATCACGTGTTTTCAAATCACGTGCTTTTAAAATCACACGTGTGATTTTGTGGTGTTCTTAAAATTATTCCGTTTTTGTGTTTCTCGGTGTGCTTTTGGCATTTGAAAATCACACCGAAACCCTCAAAACGTGAACAAAAAATATCATACGTTTGATTTTAAAAGGCGCATGTGATTTGAAATCACGTGATTTTAATAAAAGTGATTTTCAGAACAGGCCTGTGTGGCCGTGTAAAACAGCATTTTTAATCTGAATTTATTTAAAACAAATTCTGAAAACAGAAATATTAAATATAAATGTTGCGATTTAGAATCATATTCGCAGGATTTTTCTGCGATTTATATTGAAATTACAATTATAATCGACCAACGAACCCTAGAGGATATTTCTGTGGCTTGGTGCTAAAATATCCCATTTAAAAATCTTTTCTTTTGAGAAAATTGCAATTAAGGTTTTATTTTTTAGAAGAATTCTTAGTAAAATTGGCTAGCAGAATCCTCATTAAGCTTATTAGACATTGGCTATTTCAGCAAAATTAAAGATAGTAAGAAATGCAAAAATTAACCTAAAACAGCCAATTACCGACATTGTCCCTTTTAGCACCATGCCACAGATTTATAAAATCATTACCTCAATCGTTTCTACGGCTAAATTTGGCACACTATGAAAAGATTGCGGTCGAGCAGCGTCCTGGATTAGCTGTTTTTCTAGATTAATCTGGGATCACGTGGCGGTGTGAGAGATTTCTAAACTTTTTGGTAAAGGGCTGATTTTGGCTCACAATAATCTAGAGTACATCTGTTTCGACACAGTGACATCAGTGCACTGTTTTGTTTCAATAGTTTCGTCTCTTATTAAGTTTAGTAATACATTATATACTAAATACAACTTATAGCTGTTTTCATCGCCACTTTTATTTTATGGGTACTAAAACCAAGCCTGGGAATGCGAAAAGATTTAATTTAGCATTGCTGCCGCTTCAAAGCAGATCTACTAATATTATCATGACTGCTCAAAAACTCATTATTGTATAATTACAATTGCATTAACAAATTTAACATTTGATAAATAAAGATATTTTTTTAGTTTATTTTGACACCCAGAAAGATAAAATCAAATGAGTTCTTAATTATAGTTTGTGGATCCTAGCTGACGATATACCCAAGTTACAAAACCCCTATAACGAATTTTTCTAACAAATTACCTGGTTTCGAATACGAATAGATTTAAAATGAATATCATGAATATAAAAAAAATAAAGTAATGTAAAACTCATTTTCAATTTGCCCACGTACACATACTTAAATATATATTTGGTTGTTTATAACACGCGCCTGTGTTGGTATTACATTTACCACTTCTCACTTCTATTAAACACTTGCCATCACTTGTTGTTTTTGTGTGAATGAGTGTCCTTTTCTTTCCATCAAGATAAATCCTAAACGTTTTTCCATTTTAATAAATTTCAAAACTCAAATTTAACAAAAGTCACCTGAGTATAAAATGTCTTTTTTTATACATTGAATGTACACAAATACCACCACATCTTCATCACTTCATTCTTCTCCACCGCATTAAGATGTAACTGAAAATATGTTTAGAATACAAAAGAGCACTAAACCTAGAGGCTCTGGGAAATATTTTGTTACACAAATTTTTTTTTTAAATAAGCAGCGTTTTTGTACAAAGGCAATTGAGCGAAAAAGAAAAAAAAAACTTACTGAGTTTGTGAATATTTTGCTCCACGTTGTGGTTGAAGGCTGCTTCTGCAAGGCTGCTTTTTTGCGTAAACATTTAATTAAAAATTAAAAGGTAGTAAATATCCAAGAATTCCTCAAGTTAAAATGTTAAAGGTTAGTTTTACTTTTTTTTTAGTAATTTTATGGTACCTTATCTTCTTTTTGTTTTGTGAGGAGTATTAAAAACAATTGGTATTTATTGTGTAAGATTCCGTTAACATTAATATGAATTAAATGTTTGAGGTTATTGCTGTGGATGTACAAAAATTTTGTGTGAATAATTTAGGCAAGAAACGGAGATTTACTTGGAGGCCACACGATCAATTTTTGTCTTTCAATTCCTTTCAATTTGCTCTCACTCTCATTTTTTTCACTAACACACTCACACTTTTTAAATTGATCACGAGATTGCTCTCAATTTTAACTATCCATTTGTTTGGCAATTTTACGCTCAATTTAACAGCTGATTAGAAGTTTAGTTAGCTAATTTTTCGTTTGTCAGTATAAATTGTTTTCTTGATGACATCTTGAAAGTAAATTGCTTAAAAATTGCGTGCACCCTACGTCACAGCTTTCAATTAATGTAAATTTTGACAAACAATATATGTAAAAGACTATCAACAAAAAGTTGATCGTGGCCGCAATGTTAGCGAATACAAATGTGGATAAGGAATTAAAATGTGTATTTTAATACATGTTTAAATTTAAAAAAAAAGATTTTTTTTAATGAATTTAAAGAAATTAAAATGTTAGAAAGAGAATTCTTTTAAGCTTTAAGATTCTATAATTTTTATGTCCACCACCAAACAATGGGGGTACATTGATTTTGTCAGTCTGTTTGTTACATATAATCGTAACTGTATGGACTATATGTATTCTGAATCCTTGTGTAATTATAAGACCATCTTAGTATATCCGCCCGTCTGTTCGCCTGTTGATAGTCTAATAGAGCTATTAATTGAAGACAAAGGAGCTTAAATTAGGTAAGAGATGATTTTTAGATAGCAGATTTGTTTGGTATTAAGATAAGCCGAATCGGTCCTTTATTTCATCTAGCCCTCATACAAATTTCTTCCAGCGATAACACTATTGGCGTAATAAAAGCCGTAAGGAATAAGTTTAACCAAATAAAAAATTGTTCACATACACCTGTTTTGTACAAAGACTAATTAGGAGCAAAGAATGCCATTTTGGTGCACTTTTTGATCTAGTTCACTTACCAATATCCCCCAACTATTGAGTTTTGGTAAAATAACTCCCATATGAAATGAGCTAAAGTAAATGTACTTTAGTTCAAATATATTGAACTGGACATAGGCCTAATCGGTGTTAAATTTCATCTTCCTCCCGTACAAATTTTCCTCCGAAATACGGCTTTTGGCGTGATAACGGCAGTACGAAATGTGCAAACACTTTTGCATTTATTGTTCCTATACAAAGAGCATTTCCTATCGAAAATAGATTATAGTGGCCCATTATTTAAGCTCCAATGCAAATGTAACAATCAAGCCCAAATGTTTTAAATAATTTTTTAATTAAACATTTTTATTTTTCAAATAACTTCGCATGAATTAATTTTTTTTACGCGTTTTTGTAATAGTTATATTCCTCCAATATTGTACTTAAGCCATCCAAAGGTTCATTCAACAAATAAATATTTTTAATATAAAAAGTAACTATAAAAAGAAATAATTCTCAGATAAAATTTTTAAAATTTTTCAAATGATTTAATAAATATTAACATATTTTATTATTTAGAACAGACTAAGAACAACTTTAAGTTCACAAGAATTTTTAATTTGTATATTAACATATGAGGAGTTCTAGCCCGGTTTCAGAGGCTTATAACCAGGGCTGTGGAGTCGTCCGAAAAAAGTACTAACTCCGACTCCGGCTCCAAACGCTGAAATTTTTTAAGTGCGACTCCGACTCACGACTCACGACTCCGACTCCTACTCTAACCGTGATGCGAAATGAATAAGACGTAAAATTATTTCTCTTTTGTGTAGAAACATCTTTATTAAACGAATTATGGGAATCCCCGCGTAATGTGCATAAGAAAAACATGAGTGTTATGGTTGGAATTAAAGGCAGAAATAATTTTACGTCACAATTTTTCTAATACAGTATTTATGCGCTATAGCAACACTTATTCTTTACAATGTTGAAAATATTTCAGCGTTGATGGTTAAAAAATTCTGATATTAAAATTATTGGCAATTCCTGTCATTAACATTTTATAGCATGAGTAAATTATTTAAAAAATCACACATCTTTTTTAACTAGATCAATAACTGAGTATAAGTTTTGCTAATGTAATTTAGACTTTTTCCCGCACGTATAAAAAATATACCTAAATATACTTAAATAGTAAAGTACTTGAATCAACTATTTCTCATAAAATAAATTAAAATCTACTTATTCATATTGATCTGCAAAATATTGCATCGCCAATTTCGAAGAATTTTTATATTGGAAAATATTAGAATTTTTTTTTAATTTTTTATGCCGAAAAATTTTGGAGTCGGAGTCGCGCGTTTTTTTTTTTTTTTGGGTACTGAGACTTCGACTCCGACTCCGGTACAAAAACCTCAACTCCGATTCTTCAACTCCGACTCCGACTCCGACTCCACAGCCCTGCTTATAACAGATGGGACACCTCAGTTCTCACCAAAAAAACAGCATTGCCTTGAATCCACTTATATTCAACTTTCGTCTTGATTCTATTAGTTTTGAATCCAAATGTAATGAATCCAAATTCATCGCAATGATTCGAAGCAAAAATTACTTTTTTCTGCCATCAAGCAGTATTTCGGACATTCAAAATCGTCAATCAACATCGATCGGTTTCAAATCATAATTTTCTTACTATCAAATGAATCCTGCTGCTTAACTACCGGAATGGGACGATCGTCTAGAAATCGATCAACTTTCATCACATACCAATATGTCGCACGCTTTGAAATCTATGAAAGATTTTCTGGATTTGCTTCAGCTGCACTTCTTTCTATTTAAAACAGTTTAACCAATCTTCTCGCAAATTATGCTTTGTTGGCACAAAATTCAAAATTATCGAAGCAAAAAAAATCATTGTATTTAAAACAATTTCGTTCAATTAGTTAAGTTAGAATAAATGAAACCAAACATTTAATTTAACTGCTTTTGGATATGGATATGACAAATCGCGCTTGATCACAAAGAGGCTATTAACTTAAAATTTCAAAATGTTTAGTAGATGCAAAACAATTTTTAATTTAATTTTAAATGCATATGAAAAATAATTTTCAAGACAAAAGTTACATAACCAAAACGGTTTTTTCAGAGGGTAGACATGAATGAATATTACGTTTCTTTTTTTTCAAACAGTAAAAAAATAAAAATTTACATATTTATATAAACATTTTTTTAACCACTTCCTTTAAAGCTTATGAAGCAACTACACTTAAGTATGTAAATTAGGGCGGCATAAAGATTCTTGGGTGAATTTTTAGTCTATATCGTAATGAGATCGAAAAATTTCAAAAAAAACCTCGAAGAAACCACATAAAAAACATTTTTTTTAACTATTATAAAGAAAATCTTTTAGGTGACCATAATTGTGCAAAAAAACTTTTTCCAGCCTTTTTTATAGTGCGGATTAAATAAAATAAAAGATCGATTTAAATAAATTTCTTTATAGAATCAGTCTTGCAAAAAGAAAGTTTCAACCACAATTCTTCATTTCATTTAATTCATTTCAACATAAAACACACTATACAAAATAAAAATTTTATTAACCTTAATTTCGATTCTTTAGTACGTTCTCTGTGAACTGCTCCGATATCCTAATACCAGAAGGAAACTTTTCATAGGACTTTGTGGAAAGTAGCAGGTGCAGTTTGGAGTGACTATGCCAATATTCGACTACAACTAACCCTTTTAAATATGAAATATTTCACCTATCTACCTCGACCCTTACGGCTGCGTGGATCTTTGTGTAGGCCCCTGTTTCGATTTGGTTCATTTTCTATATTTTTGTATTTAATGTAGGCCCTGGAACCAGACTGTAGAGATTTCCATGGCTTTTTTTGCTCTAATAATCCCGAATTTTGAAGATTTCGTTGAATTAAAAAAAGACCAGCTAAAGCAAATCCAGAAAATATTGCATTAATTTTAAAGTGCGAGATATCCAGGTACATTTGCCAATTTTAAGGAAAATATTCACTAATTCTACTATACTTACACTTTTTGTACTTAAACAATTTCCAAGAATTCAACATTCCTGGAAAACAATTTTGTTTTGCGTAAAAGTAACAAAAAAAGTGGTGCTTGTTAGATGAAAGCTGAGACTTCGACTTGGGTAAAATAGAGAGCCGAAAGCCTAAAATGAAGAAAGAGGTGACTTTTCTCAAAAAAGTGTTTTTTTTTGGCAGAAAGAGTGCTTTCCCACGGTAAGATGCTTTTGGCGATCACATGGTGGGTGCGATCCCTCATAAGGTATGGCGGTGTATATAAAAATTTGTTTCCACATCTTTCTACCTTAATATCTTTATTGTAAGCAGCGATCGAAGTTTCGACTTATATGGGCATTTCCATGAGAATGTCAACCACGACTCAAAAAATAAATAGCATTGAAACTATTTTTCGAATATGGTAGAAAGTAAAAAAACACTCAAACTTTACTATGCAAAGGGGTTTACAGCTTATTACAACTTTTAAAGAGCAAAAAATAAAAGTTAAAACTGACTATCTCTTTGATTCATTTTTAGTAACTGCAATCAACAATTTTTACTTTTCTGCCGATTAAATACAGATACTGGTAACATTGGAATTATACCTTAAAATTAATGTTACAACAACAATGAACAAAATTCACGAGGAGAGACCAAATATATAGTTTGATTAGCGGTATATTTTTTGGTTTGCTTTGGATGCTATTTAAATGTCACGTACGTGGTGCGAAAACATCATTTGTCTATGTCATTGGTATTTGATCAGTTGCAAAAAAATATTGACCGGAATTTTTTTTTAAATAGGTATAATAAAAATTTTATAAGCTGTTAAACGTCGTCACGTACGATATTGTATTACTATAAATTCAACTAAATGTATCATCTTATTATGTTGGTATTAGGTTGAAATTTGATCAAAAAATATTTTTTTGCAGTCTTAATGATCTAAACAAATATAATTGGCATCGGTTCATATTTGACCATAGCACTCATTCAAATACTACTCCAGAAAATAGCTTTTAATGTTGTAACATTCTAATAAATGCTGGTATTGCCATAAAAATTGGCGACAATAACTTTTACGACAAGTACTATGTCGTGATCAAATGTTGTGCTGGTAGGTCCAAAATTAACTATAGGTCCCATATAAACCCCCTTCCTAAAATCGCTGAAAGGCAAGAAAATCTCATATAGATGAAGATATCTGAATAATATTCTGCACAAATAACTTTTATATAACTCTTAAAGTCATAGCATAATTCTGTTCCGGCGACCATGATTGGCGATGGGTCAAAAATAGGGACACTCAAAAATTTGTTTTTAAAATATTATGGTGTAGGGTATTATATGGCCGGGCTTGGCCGACTATACTTTCTGAATTGTTTGTTTTAAGTTTTTGTATGCATATATTTCCCAAAAATATATTTCATATCTTGTAAATACTATAAGAGAAAACTCTGTCACGTACGGTATGTCACGTACGATATTACATTTGGTTCATTATAAAACCATCCAGAAAAATGTTTTTCTTTCCAATTACGGATTATAACGGAAAAATATATGGCTTAATGCAAAAAATTTAAAAAAAGAAAAATACATCCCACAATTCGCAGATTTTCGGATTTTTTTACATTCACCCCAAAATCACTTCCGTTTTATGTCACGTACGATATACACCTATTTTGCTAGGTATTTTGGACAACAAGGTTTCGAATGTAATAATTTTTTTTTTTCATATATAGTACCCCCTAAAATAAACATAATGATTAATAAGTTTTCCAGTTACTACTATTTGCGCAAAAATTCCATCGCTCCGAAGGCGTACAAATGTCACGTACGATGACATGGAAATGCCCATATGTAACAGAGTAAAAGAAAACAGCGACAATAGCTTTCTATGACTTTCGCTGCTACAAGTAAATGATGGCTCCTTGTTCATAATTTGGAGAAAATCGTAAATATTTCTTTCTACACAGCATACAATTTTTTTTTAAGGTTGTGCGTACCCGCCTTAACAGTAAATACTTTTGAAAGGAAGGCAATCAGAGATATAGTTGGCCAAGGGGACTTTACCACACTTTAAAAAATATCCAGATATATACTTAATCACCGCTGGCTAGAGTTTCATCTGATAGAACTGGAATCATAAGCCATTGGGCTTCTAAGTATAATTCTTGCTAAGGTTTCTTTGGAGATCAGGAAGGAGTTATGGGTTATACTGATGTCCTGATATGATGATTTGAATTGTGGGATGATTTTCTTTTCATAACTCTGTCCAGACTTAAAGTTGACTAAAATGCTGCTTAGTACCAGGATTTTTCTACTTCAAATCCAATTTTTGTACAAACATTACTCAATATATTTCATCCAGAGAATTAACACAGCCTAACCAAATCTCTAAAAAAAAAAAAAACTAAATCTTAATATTGCTCAACACTTGGTAAGCCGCTGGTAATCTAAACGAATTTGCATTTGTTAACTGTCGTAATTCAGTCCGTCCATTGTTGTTAAGTATATATTGTATATTGAACGGAAATAAAAGCTCATGGTGAAAACTGAATGTGTATGTGTTAAGTACACATACATACAGTCACAAATAAGTACACAATATTTTTCAAAAAGGTTTTTCTTGTGCAAGTGCAGAATAAAAAAAAAAATAATATTCAATATCACTTAATATGTGTGGTACAATAATAAATTCAGTTTTTCAAACATACAACGAACTCACTTTCTAATGCAAAAAAAAAAAAAAATAATAGAAAACCTAAAAACAAAGTTGATGGGAATAGAAAATAAATAAGTTTTGCTGATGTAGCAAAAAAAACACACACCCAGTTGCATTAAATAGAGAAATATTAATGCAACTATAACCAACGATAAACTTGCAACAAAATTACAGCGTTCATATGAGTTTAAGCTCATATGAAAAATTATTAAGAAAAACAAATTTTATTGAGGTAGTACCTAATTTCAGTTTATGGAAGAATCTTTTTTTCCTGTGTATACATTTTATTAAAAGTTTATAGTTTTTTCGTACTTCAAAATTTTATTTTTCCCTCTTTTCCTTTTTCTCTCACTTACATTTTCAATACTTAAAAGTTTTGTTAGGTTCTCCTCAGAAGTAGTTAGTATCAGGAGAACCTAACAAAGATTTTCTATTACAATTTTAATTCAAAAGATCTTTAAGGTTTTTAAGAAAATTTTAATACTGCTTTAGTAACGACAATTTTATGTATTAGGGCTTACAGAAATGTTATGAATTTAAAAAAAAAAACTTAAAATTTAAAAAATATTTAACAAAATAAATTCAGCATTCTTTGAAAATAACTTCTCTTAATGCAAAATCGTAATAATTTGTTCAAACTTCATAAAATCTGTTACGCCCCTAATGTTATTCTAACAATAAGCCATTACATACAGACACATTAACCCATAATTCATATTACACTTTTTTCAAAACTATTACTGTTTTATTAAAAGTTTCTATTAAATATTGTATAATGTTTTTTATTAAAATCTGCTCATACATGTTGTTTGCTTGAAAAGTTTTCTCTTCTACGTTAAAGCGCATCACGGACAGACTGACAGACATTACAAAAATAATTTTTTTTTTAACGTTCCAAAAACAGATATTATTAAAAAACTGCCACACGGCAAATTAGTTTAATTCAGCAATTAAATATAATATGCATGATAAGATCATGTAGAAACAACATAAAAGCAATTAAAATAACATTTTTTTGTTATATTAAAAAACTTTTAATTGAATAAAGTATGTTATTGAGGATAATTTAAATAAAAGCTTGATTCAAATGGCACAGAGGTAGTTTGGTTTTTTATAAGATTTCAGTAAAAGATAAAATTATAATTCGTTTATAGACAATTTTCTATTGGTCAACATAAACAATGACAATGACTGAAAATATTAAATTTTTAAACCAATTAGGAATATTTCATTGGGCTGTAATAAATATTTACAAAGATATGAACAAGCTTAAAAACCCTCCGAAAGAAAATTCAAATAGGGGAATGTTAAATTAATTAAGAGATCCAATTGAATCTCAAAACATGTTTGAAAAGAATATTGGAATAACATTTTAGTCCTTTTTTTTTTAATGGAAAACAAACACATTTTTCAAAATCAAAAGGTAGAATTATATTCTGATCGAAAGGTTATATTATATTCTGATGGGCTTAATTGATTTTAAGTTTTCAACAATTCCTCAATTCATATTTTCCTTATTCCCAGGGATCAATAATATAAGTGGTCGAATAGCTGAAATTTTATGGATTCATAACTCTGACATCACACACTTGATATACGAAATTTAAAGGGAGTTTAAAGTTAAATTTTTTGTAAGTCAGAAACACTTATTTGGAATGGAAATTTATTGAAATTTTTTGTAAAAAGCCCATAATTTATGAATGATAAACAAAACCATCTAAATATATCCCATGCACAATTTGACTTTTTGCAAGTTTTGCATATATAAGCAAAGCCTTGTAAAAAAAAACGGCATGGTCTGTCCAATTTTATTGGTAGGTCATATACATTGTGAAAGAAATGGTCTTTAAATTTGACCAGACACACCTATCTAAATGTATTTAGATGCGCTAAATCCGCATCTGAGGTCAACAAGATCGATGAACTTATTTTTCTCCTTTGGCCACTTAAAAGAACAAAAAGTCACACTGTGCCATGTGTTGAAATTATTAATTGACATTTTGACCTGACCCCTAAATAGATCTCGAAAATTTTAGTCTTAATATTCTTTGTAAGCTTTATTTGGTGAAACTTAATCTTTGTTTGACAATAGCCCACTGTCTCATAGTACACAGTGGACGAGATATACCAAGGGATTATGCCATAAGGCAGGTGTGCTCATGGAAATATACCCACATCTGTAACATATTATTCAGATAAATTGTGAATATGTAGATCTACAACATCTTAACCTTCTCTTAAAAAAACTTCCATCGCTCCTTTAGAAGCAGCATTTGATTAACTCTTAATTAAATTCCTTTTAGGTTATGAATAAGAAACTCATGCCTTATTAAAAAATATTCTTGAAACTTTGTTTAAAAGTTAATAAAGTTTTATGATGATAATTTAAGTTGAATTTAATTTTTCCATTACATTTCACGTTGCACACGTGATAATTTTAAATAAACATAATTTAAATTTATAGTTTGACAAATTGAATTCCAAATCAATGGAAGAAATTTGGAGCATGCGCTCAATAACAAACTCTTATGTTTTCATAACACTCCTAACAAATTTAATTTGCTCTTTTAGAACAGTTATCTGTTATACAAGAATAAATAGGCTATTTTGTATTAATGCAGTAAATTGCATTCAATTTCCGTTAACAATTTTTCTTTTCAAGGTTTTGTAAATAATTTTAACTTTGACTTTTTCTTACTATGGCCACTCATGATGAAATAAACAGGTGGCATTACAACGCCAGATGAAGATTTTTTGCTGAAGTATCGTTTGTCTTGTCTCCCGTCAAAATTTTGTTTATTTTCACAAAAATTCACGTTTTGCGTATTTTATGAAACTTTTTTTATTTTAATGAAAACCAAAGAAGATATTAACCATAATTAAATAAAAATTAGATAGGAATTTGTTTAATTCAGCACTCTCAGCGCCATAGTTTTATTCTTGTTTAAAATAATTTTTAACGTATTCGAACACAAATTCCATTATAGTTGTAGTGTTGTATTTCTTACCCTAGCTCCGCCACATGTACTATTTAAAGTTGTGCCGTTCCGGAAAAACCTATATCCAATCAACGATTCTCTTATAGGAACGGCGCGGATTTTTTCCATTATTTTTTTTTTATCATTCCTCGTTCCACAATTGCAATCCGTTGCATCATCACATGTATATTGCTCACTTATTTCTGTACACTTAGAACAAGGTTTGTTTTTGTTTATGGTTTAGTGTTTTCGACTTTCGTGTATTTATATTTTACCATATAAAAATTTCGTAATTGAATCAATAAAAAACTAATCCGAAGCATATTTTTTCAATAATATCACCCGATTACCTCCTGTAACGGTACGAGCAGATTAAAACAGCTACAAATTTACGAAATTCTTAAATTTAATTTGTAATTTTTTGCACAAGTTATTTTATTTTACAAACATTTTTAAAAAGGTATTATTATTCTTCTTTAATTGTTAGGCCACAAAATGAAAACAAACAGAAACATTTGTCTGTTGATTCTTACTGTTTTTACGAACTACAGAGTAGTTTTCTCGTTCCTCGTTCATTCATTGCTCAAAGTGAAAAACAGGAACGATGAACGAAAGGAATGAACTAGTTCGTTTAGGCCCTAATCATGTACAACGCAGTGCAACGCCAAACAATAACATTGGAAACACAAACAATGTCATAAATATTTTGTAATTTTGTTGTTGCTTTCAACAGAAATTCATGTACCGTTTTAAAATTTTCAACGACACAAGCAATGGAGCGTTTGAAATTTTAAAACGCAATGCGAATTTCTGTAGAAAGCAACAACAAAATTACAAAATATTTATGACATTGTTTGTGCTTTCAATGTTATTCTTTGGCGTTGCGTTAGTTCTGTGGCGTTGCGCTGCGTTGTACATGATTAGGGCCTTAATCTTTTGGATCAGTGGGAACGATTCCACAAAGGAAATATATTGCCCAACTCTAATACTATTTCACCATTTGGCCACTTCTTATAGGAATATTTTGCTTTAAAATTGCATTAGATTAACTTAAAGTCTTAGTGCACATAAATGCTAAGATTTATCGAGCGTATAGTTCCTAGTTATATGTATCGAAATATCAGTGAAACAAGAATTTAAATTTTAAAATATTTTCATTAAATATATATATTTAAATCCGTTGGTTCTTGAATGGCTCTTTAATAATAAGATTTAATAATAAAATATTTTGAAAGTTTTTACGAAGTAGTTTATTACAAAATAAATATTAACGTTCTTATATGAAGAAAAGTTTAGTCGAGTATGTAAAACCATATGGCATCCCTACACCACATACAAGTATTCCTTAAGTAGAACATAGATTGACTTTTCACGGCCATTTATATTTACATGTATATCTCGATATCAACACGTGTTACCGATTTATTACCGAGACAAGGAACTTAAAAAAATCGAACGTGTTGTGAGTACTCAGAAAAGTTTTGCTAGCAAATTTTAACGGTGAAGAATTATTTTCATTATAATATATATACACACAAAAAAACATGTTTAAAGTATGGATAGAAAACCATATTTTGTTCCTATTGTTGTTCTTACCATTTCAATTGTCACGATTGATTAAATTTGGATGGTATTTAACCATAAAATGTTTACTTGCATTCTAACTTGAAATATAGTTGGATTTAAAAATACCACTTCAGCTACAAATTAACAACAATAAACAGCAATTGCATAATATTTTAAAACGTAATCGGAGTTTATTGTTTGATACAAATGGTCTTGCGAAAGTGCAAATGCAAAACATTGTAGCTTTTGTGTGCAATCCAACAACAAAATACACAGAATTGCATTTGCCGCATAATTGCTTTTGCGCAATACTAAAACTGTTTAACTTTTCTGCTACGTGTATTGCGTTTGCATCCCTGATACTCGAACAGCTGACATTTGTAAACAATAATGAAGAATAGTCTCACAAATCTAATAAGAAAATATTATCGAAGCATATATCCTGGTTTTTTAAAAACAATTTTACAAAACAATCAGAAACCATTTTGTAAATTATCAAGACCAATCCCAATAAGCAATTTTGATGGAATAAAAGTATAAATCAAGTGTAATTCCAGTCCTGTTTTCCATTTTCAAGCCTTGAATTATACTTGAACTACAGTGGAATTCAATAGCATACTCCAGCAAAACGGGTACTGCAAATCCAGTCAAATACAACAATGTAAATACAGTAAAATTCAAGCATTAAATTACAGCGAAATTCCAGTCTCAAACACGTTATAATTATACTTGAATTCAAGTATTGAAGCCAAGTATAAATCAAACCTATAATACCAATATAAATCAAGCCTACAATTTCAATGGAAATCATATTAATTTTTTTTAACATGGCATAAAGAAAAAAATGGTATGTATATTAAATTCCTAATCATCATCTTCATTTTAAGATTAATTTACACTTAGTAAATTAATGGTTCCATTTTTTTCGAAAGTTTAAAATCCTTTCGGGATACAGAAATATTTACAAATATTTGTTCACTAATATTTTTTTTTTTTTTGATAGCTTAAGCAATACAAAAGTAAAAAAAATAGTTTCAAACATTTTTGTATGAACTGGAATTCTACTTGAAAATAGGGCATAAATTAAAGCTAGATTCCAGCAATATTTAGAGCACTTGAATTTTTAAAATTTCAGTGCTTATTGGGATGCTTCTGTATATCAGTTGCAGTGTTGCCAATTTTGCATTGTTCATGCTAGATCTGAAGACATTTGGCATGAAAAAACTGATTTAGCATGTAGCATATTTTCTAGCATCAATTTAAAATTTTTGGCATGCTAAGTTCTTGTGGTATTTTTAATATTTTGCATTAACCCTGGATATTTTTTTTTAAACGTCAGCTGATGACGAAAGCTTTAAAAATATTATTAATTTGAAAATAAAAAAAATTGCTAAAATTCTTATCGAAGTTTGAGAAGGAACTTTTATTTTATTTTTTTAATAAAATGATTAAAATTTTTATTTATATTAATAAGAATGTTTTTTCTAAGTCAAATTTATAAAGCCTTCATACTTTAATATTCCTGGAAAATATTGAAGGAATAAGACTATTAAAGTATGAAAGCTTTATAAATTGTAATTTGGCTTAAAATACATATTCAAGTTAATATAAAAAATTTATAATTAAAATAATACTCAACATGAGAACTAAAGTTCCCAGATTCTATTTGTTAAAATGATTAACCTAAAAAAGTTTTGTTGATTTTTACTTTAAAATCGTTCCACTAGATTTATTTAGACAGCTCGTCAATTGGACGAAGAGTAACCTTAATGTACTTAAATGAAGGGTAACCTTAAGGATATGGTAACCCTTTCACCGAAATTAAAATCAAAGAAGAAAACATTTTTAAAAATTAGTAAAACCTCTGCACAAAAGTTTCGCAAAAATTGGCGTAATCACCTAAAGTTAAAAGAATGGATTGAAAAAAACAGATGACTTAGAAAAAACCCTTTGCAATTACTGCAAATGCGATAAAGTTTCTAAATTTTGTGGCCTGGAGCAACATGCAGAAACAAGAAAGCACAAAAATGCTACGGGCTTAACTAAAAACAATCCTTCCCTTTAAAAAGAATTTGTTACAAAGGTTAACAGGGCGGTATTAAGTGCTGCGATAGTTCGGCTGCACCTGTCGATCATTTAACAAACCTTTGTAAAAGGCAATTTGCCCTTCGTCGCGGTAGGGACAAAATGCAGCATATTATAGAAATGTGCTTGGCCCTTAGGTTAGGCATTCTTCCACTTGGAGACCAATGCGGTTCAATGTGAATCCCTTCAATACAGAGTACGAAGAAAGAGAGAAGTAAAGAATAGAATAGATAGATTTAAGATAGTTAGAAGGACCATATTATGTTATATTTTCACCAAATTATTATTAATTTTTACCAAATTATGGTTAATTTCGGTCATATTTAGCCATATTATGCCTACATATGTATAAATATTGGCATTGTAAAAATCCAAACCAAAGTATAATGCTTTTAGAGAATGGTAACCTTCAAAAATTTTTTTCTGCAGGTAGTCTCCTACAACCAGCAATTTAAATTTCATTACCCAGCATGATTACAATGCGAATTCGTGTTACTTTTTATCTCATGTATTGCAGTCGTAGTAGATTTTCCCTAAAACAAATTGGAAAAATATCTCTTACAATCAGGATTGAATTTGCGTGGTAGTTACTAAAATTCTATTTACAAATTGTTGTGCAAACATAACACGTCCCGTCAAAATGGAACGAACGATATATCCGCTTAAAAAACAAAACAAAATCATGCACTGTTTCTATTGTTATTATTGCTATCATTAAGGTCAGCCTTTACAAATTTTATTTTAAAACCTTTAAAACGTATCATTTTTTTCGTTTATATTTTTACTTCTTTTCGTTTTATTTTTCTTAAATAAATTGTTTAACAACAATAAGTACAAAAGAAGCAACAACACATCTAAATTGTGTGCTCTTTTAAAGTTCTTCTTCTATATAAAGTAAAAAGGACTTTCCAAAAAGCTGAGGATTAAATGTGCATGGTTGTGAACAACACCAAATTAATTACATTTATTTTTATTGTTATTGTTGTTCATGATGATAGTGTTCCTATTATTAATGGTTCGTTAGAGTTGGAGAAGAGAAGGAAGAAAACCTCATTATTTACTCAACTAATGCAATTATGAGGAATAGCATGGGAATTTTAAGCGTCTAAAACACAGCAGCACAAGTACTGGAATTAATGTAAACAATGTAAATTTATTACGGCAATTTACATTAAAAACAAACAGCGGAAAGATTGGATTTTGTAATTTTTTAGACTAAAATAAAAAACAAACAATTATATGCAAAAGTATTTAATTGTTTGAGTATTAACTTATTGGATAAAAGAAAACTATAATAAATGCAAAAGCATTTGCTCTTTCGCAGGGATATTTACACCCAATACTGAATTCCGCTATTGTTTTCTTTTTGGAAATTAAAATTTGAATTCTGTGGCTGCACAATATGACCCCAGGAAATATGGCATCAGAATAAAAAGAAAAATTTACCCCTTCGAGGAGAAGATCCTTGATCTCAGCGATAAACCGGCTTTGCAGAGAAGTTTTAGTAAGCGATTCTGGATTTAAAAATTTGGGACTAGAAGTTCAAGATGTTCCAAATCGGGATTGAAAAATTCGGTTATGTGACCCCAACCCAAATTAGTACGTTTGCTTAAAACTTCTTTGTACTTGAATATTGACATATCAGGAAATTTACTAAAAAACTAACAAATACAAATGGAAAATGTTGTAAAAATTTAAGAAATTGCAAATGCTTAAAAATTAAATAACTCATACAGCAAATGAAATAACACCGAAAAGCTTAAGGTACCGCGAAATAACTCCCAAGTGAAATAAGTCCCAATGCAATAATTCCCAATGAAGTAAGTCCCTATAAAAATGAAAAACCTCCCAACTTAACGAAATGAAATAACTCCCAAAGAAGAAATGAAATAAGTCCCCAAACTTGAAAATTAAACCAAAACGAAAATTTTTTTTCTCAAGAGAAAGAAATAACTCCAAATGAAGTAAGTTCCAACAAAAATGAAATAACCCTTAACAGAAAACTGCCAACTAAATCTCAATGAAATAAATCCCAACCCAAATGAAAAAATTCCCAATTAAAAAAATGGCAAATGATTGTTATTTACAATATTTCAAAATTATATGCATATAATGTATATATATACAATAATATATGTATATTAGGGCGGGTTATTTCTGAGAAATTTTGCTCAAGAGACCATAGCTCTAAGTCGGATTTGGAGGCCCCCAAAAATTTCAAAATATAAATTTTTCCATATATACATAGAAGAATTTAATTAAATTCGTCATAAAATCGGATATAATTATAGTAGATTTCTCAATCTGGGCTTGTTTGAAAGGTATTTATATTTTTAGTAGAGATATTAGGAATTTTTTAGTGCTTTTTTCACCCGGCGTCGGGCACGTGATAAAAGAAACAGCGACAGTCAGGTGGGTAAATATGACCCTAGTTTTTTGACATTGTATTTTGCATAATTTTCAAAATTTGATAAACGTATCTGTAAGCAATATATACATGACTCGTTTAGCTATTTGTTATATGCAAAAAAAAACATATTTAAACTGTTTTCAATTTTTTAATTTATTAATTTAAAAAAAAACAATAAACGAACTTAAAAATATAAGGAATTTCAATCAGTCTAATGCCATAAACTTAAAATCTAAAAAAACCAAAATTAATTGCTTAATTCATCACATGGGTGTTAATTATATATTAAAAAATGAAATTTTCTTTATCTTTCTGCAAGGAGTTTGAGCATTCGTTGCAATAAGGAGCTATATGTTCAGAGCAGGCTGGGTCAAATTTACCTTTTCTTAGTTGACGGTCAACTATCTCTGCTCACGTTCAATCATCAACTGAAACGAAATAATAAACAACATGCAAAAACGATACACTCCAGCTACTGAGAAATTTTGCAGCGTCGCAAAACGTTGAAAAAAGTTACACTGAAATTTAAAAGCATATGGGTCATAATGACCCAACCTGCATGACGCCGACACAACTTTAGGGGCTGCCAAAGATTAAATTTTTGGGGAAATTTGCTCTATGAAAAAATTTACCCTGAAAATTTCCAAATTCTTTTTCCAAGTGATCATACTTATATCCCTTCTGGACCCCGGAGACAAGCCTCGACACTTGATTTCTTTATAACAAATATCGCCGATAGCCTTTCATCTGTCACAGCATTGAATGATCTGTGCTCTGATCATCTTCCTATAAAATTAACTATAACAAACGAATTCCAAACTGTGCAAAGGTCATATCTTGACTTTAATAGGGCAAATTGGACTAGATATTATGCATAATTAAAAGAAACTTGGTAGTTTCAAATGCTGATACCAATAACAACTGTGGAAAAATTGATACAATGATCTCATCATGTAACGATACTGTTCAAGCAGCAATAAACCATAGTGTTCCCCGCAGAATAATAAAATCCAAATCTTCAACTCTACCACAACACATAAAGCATATGATCCAAATAAGAAATATATTCAGAAGAAATTGGAAACGTTTTCGGGACACATCTGATCCTGTATGTACAAATCAATATAACCATCGTATATCGGAAGAAATAAAGAAATGGAAAAATAATGCATAGAACAACAAACTTTCATTACTAGACAAGGGATCTTCTCCATTCTGGAATATTTCAGAAATTTTATAGAAAAATTCCAATAACATTCCGGTTTTAAAACACAACAACATTATTTATCACACTCAACGAGATAAATGTGAGATTCTGGAACAAATTTTTAGCGAAAACCACTCAATATCATCTAACCTTAGTGATCCAACAACTACTTCGCTAGTAAATAGTGCAGTTGGCACTTATTGAAAGTTTCCCTCATAATAATGTTTCCGTGTCTATGGACAAAGTCAAATTCATAATAAAGCAGTTAAAAAACAAAAAATCTCCTGGATTAGACGGAATTAATAATAAATGTCTGAAGGCATTGCCTAATAATGGTCTTAAACATATTACTGATATTGTGAATTTATGTCTTCGCATAAGATATTTCCCCAAAGTATGGAAACACTCCAAAGTTATACCTGTAAGGAAATCTAACGAACCTGCCGATTGTCCCCGATCATAGAGGCCAATTAGCCTTTTATCATCCTTAAGTAAAATTCTAGAGAAAATAATTAAAGAACCACTTACGATTTTTATAGACTCACACAAGATTTTACCTACTCATCAATTTGGTTTTCGTAAACAACACAATAAAGTTCAGCCACTTGTTCGAATTAGGAAATTTGTAAACTCAAATTTTAATCATGGGATGTCTACCGGTATTGTATTGATGGACATAAAAGCTGCGTTCGACTCAGTCTGGCACAACGGTCTGATTTGTAAATCATTTTAAACGGTTGTTCCATATCCATATTTGCTGATGATACGGCGTATCTCAGTTCAGGTATATTAGCGGCTGATATTCTTACCAACCTTCAACGTGCGTTAGCAGAAGTTTATAATTACTTTACAAAATGGAATATTTTAGTCAATACGCAGAAAACCCAAGCAATATAATTTTCCAGACGTCGTTAACCATGCTATCTGCCCCAACAACCTATTTTGTAATTGGTCCAGTAAAGTTTAATACTTAGGTGTGATATTAGATCCCAAATTAAAATTTAAAGATCATGTCCTACGTCATAGATAAAATCAATAAAATAATAAGACTACTGTATTCTTTATTAAACAGAAATTCTAAACTCAGCATAGCAAATAAAACTCTCGTATTTAAATCAGTATTCCACGCCATCATGTTCTATGCTGCCCCATTGTGGTCTACAGCTGCACAGTGTCTTATTAAAAAATTACAGATAGCCCAAAATAAACTTTTAAAAATGATACATAACTTGCCCTGGCATTATTCTACTCAACGGCTGCACAACCTCGCTAACGTTGAACTCGTCAACACTCGTATCAACAGGCTTGCTACGAATTTTAATAACAGATGTCGTGACTCTGACTTTAACCACCCAGCAAAAACTTACATTGCAAAGTAATGACTAATGACTACAAAGTATATAACTACTCTTCACCACTTCTACATTGGCATTTTAACTCATTATTTTAAAACGGTGATGTCATTGGAGGCAAGTACTTACCACCCTCACTTACAAATAGATATATAAAAATGAACTAGAATACTTCCTTAAAAATAAACAAATTGATGTTATGATGGTTTCTGAAACTCATCTGACCTCAAGAAATACGTTTAAAATCAATGGTTATATATTATATGATACCAAGGACCCTCGAGACAGAGCTTGTGGCGGTTCTGCCATTTTGATAAAGAACCGAGTAAAACACTACTTAATGAGGGATCATCGTGAAGACTATCTCCAAGCAACGAACATTTGCGTTGAGGAATTAAATCGAAACATAGTAATTTCATCATTATACTCCCCACCTAGATTTTCTATATCAGAAAGCCAATATAATAAATATTTCAAACCATTAGGACCTTGCTTCCTGGCTGCTGGCGATTATAACGCTAAACACACTTTCTGGGGTTCACGACTTATTACGCCTAAGGGTCGTGTTTTGTTTAACACAATTCGTAAAATGGATCTAAATGTGGTCGCGAGCGGACAACCAACATATTGGCCTTCTGATCAGCAAAAAGTTCCAGATGTTATCGATTTTGGAGTGGTTAAAAACATCCCCGTAGAAACGATTTATGTTGAAGCTTCCTTAGAACTATCTTCTGATCACACACCTACAATTCTTACAATAACAAATCCTAATAGAATTGTATCTCCGTCTGATAACTTAGTGACGTCAGCCACTCAAATAAATTGGTTAAAATATAAAAAATATCTCAGTACCCACTGCATTGAAAATATTCCGCTTAGTACACCGGAGAATGTGGATATTTATATTGTAAATTTTGACAGTTATCTGAAACTAGCTGTTCAACATTCTAGTATAACCCTCAAAAAAACCAAAAATAGTAAAATATATTCTGCAGATGTTGAGCGTCTGACTGAAAAAAGGAGAACTCGAAGAGAATGGCAATTGCATAGATCCCCTCAACTTAAGAATTTACTAAAAGAGTGCACAAAAAGGCTAAGAAAGTTACTGCAGTCTCAGAAAACGGCTTCCCTGGAAAAATATCTTAAGGAACTTGATGCAACTTCTCAATCAGACTACTCATTATGGCGTGCAGCTAGAAATCTTAATAGACCAGTTATCACTAAACCACCATTAAGAAACTTAAATGGAAGTTGGGCACGAAATGATGAAGAAAAAGGAAATCTTTTTGTTAATCATTTGAAAAACGTATTTACATCGCATACATCTCCCGATATTGTAGTCGAGTTGCCACCAGTTGCTGTTAGAGCTGCTGTTCCCCTTAGATTTGAGATAAAAGAAATCGAAAAGGCTATTCATAATTTAAACCCCAAGAAAGCCCCTGGTTTTGATAAGATCAGCAACAAAATGCTTTTAGAGCTACCCAGCATAGCAAAGAAAATTATTCTTTTAATTTTTAATGCTATTATACGCCTTGAATACTACCCACAAGAATGGAAAGTATCCTTAGTTACAATGATACCTAAGCCCGGAAAGGATCCTACAAAAGTTGAGTCATATAGACCTATAAGCTTATTGTCTAATATATCAAAGCTATTTGAGAAGCTGTTAGTGTCAAAATTAGCCCCAATTATAAATGTAAATAGATGTATTCCTAACCATCAATTCGGCTTTAGAAGAGAACATAGCACAATCGAACAAACCCATCGTATAGTAAACGCCATAAGAAAAGCCTTTGAAGAAAAAAAATATTGTTCCGCCCTCTTCATCGATGTTTCCCAAGCTTTTGATAAAGTCTGGCATGAAGGGTTATTACATAAATTGAAGCTAAACTTACCAGTAAACACACACAAGCTGTTAGAAAGCTACTTAGTCGGCCGAAAGTTTATTATTAAAGAATGTGGTTTTATAAGTTCTCCTCAGCCAATTGACGCTGGAGTCCCTCAGGGAAGCATCATGGGCCCACTCTTATACCTTATATATACCTCAGACATGCCAACAAACAACCACACCCTTACTTCAACATTTGCTGATGATACAGCTTTTCTAAGCGTACACGAAAACTGTCATGAAGCATCCCGTTACTTGCAGGATCATATATTTGAACTGGAAAAGTGGTTAAAACAATGGAGGATAAAGGTCAATGAGCAAAAATGCGTACATATAACATTCACCTTGCGTCGGGAGTCATGTCCCCCTATTAAAATCAATAATCAATTAGTGCCCCAGCAATCGCATGTAAAATATCTCGGTATTCATCTAGATCGGCGTTTGACATGGAAATGCCATATAGAAGCAAAACTAACACAAATGAAACTAAAAGCAATTCAAATATATTGGCTTATTGGAAGAAATTCTGTTCTTAGCCTCGACTGCAAACTTCTACTTTATAACTCTATATTGAAGCCAATCTGGTGCTACGGTATTCAGCTATGGGGCACTGCCTCGGCCTCAAATATCGAAAAAATTCAAAGGCGCCAAAATAAACTTCTTCGAATAATCACAGCCGCTCCCTGGTATGTTAAAAACTCAAATATTCACAAGGATCTCAATGTGCCGTTAGTAAAAACTATTATTACGAAGTACGCAGCAAAATATTTAAAAAGGCTTGAGTCGCACCCAAATCCACTTGCTCGAAATATTTTAAATGACAGTGGACACTCTAGATTAAGGAGAAGAGATACCGCAGGACTCATCCGAAGGGAAAACCGCTGAACATCTACATATGTGAACAGAAACCGTGAGGAGAAAAATTTTCGTCTAGCATTGGCAGGACAAAAATGAAGTATTAGTATAAGATTTGATTAATTATTGTTAGTTCATATTTAATATATGAAGATTCAATAAATAAATAATGAGAGAAAAAAAAAAAAAAAAAAACTTACAAATAGGGAGTTAAATAAGTCATTACCACATTCGGTTACAAATAGGGAGTTAAATAAGTCATTACCACGTTTGCTTACCAATAGACACTTGACATTGCTATCAACAAAACTGTGGCTGTCAAACAAATCATGTCTTTAATTTAATTTGCTTTCTAATGCAAAATTTTACTACCCTGCATCTAGGACATTTTCATACCCAATAAACCAGAGAACGATATGATTGCAAAAACGATATGATATTTTCATGGGAAAACGATATTATAAGGAAATAAACAATTTAAATACTATCGTTAATGATACACGATCGATATCATATATTATAATTTATATCACCTATACGATATCGTTATAATATCGTTTGGTTGATTGATTAGTGTAGTTTTTATTCAAAATTTTAATTTTAAAATACATATCAAAATCAATTAAGTATTTAAATTTTTCATATTCATATTCTTATGCATTTATAACAATGAAAAAAAAAAACATATTGTAAGAACAAATATGTATTTAAAATCAATTTTTATTAGATTTAATGTTTATTAAATTCAATGTATTTTATTATGAATTAATTATAAATTTCGTTAATCAACTCATAAACAAGTTCTTATGTATCAGATTATATGACAACCATTACTTAACTACTTCTATGTAATGCATATGGTATAAAGTAGTCATTGAAAAGTAAGTTGTTCAGTAATCTCAAGTCATTACCTAGTTTTTGCTGGGCATATCAATGAGCTGGGATCAACGTAATTTTATTTTCTAACATTAAGTTTTTTTTTATAAAAATCAAAAAAAAAAATCAGAAAGGTTTTTTTTGTAAATTTTTCCATCTCTAAACAATGTTAAACTTAAATGCAAATAAATTACACAATATTGATATTAAATAATTAAGTAGAAAAGGAAAATAATCCTAAACTCTTAAAACATTGTTAAATTAGTTTATACTTAAATGCTAAATAAAGATTACCATTGAATTGAATTGAAGTCAACTTTAATAACAAAGTTTTAATGTGGTTCCATAAATGTACTCCTGAAAATTTTATTTCACGTAAAACAAGTTGTATTGTACCTCTTCTAGTGAAAATGTTTCCGAATAAAATTGCAAATTTTAATTCAATCAATAATCAATTTAGATCTTTAGCTAATGCCGAGCAACTGCAGTCGTTAAAAATTGAAAAGATTTGTAGTTTTTGGTCGCCAGGAGCTAATTTACAAAATGACCTGAATGTCCATATGTTTCCTGACATTTCTAGAGTCGTTGCTGGAATTTTATCCATTCCACATTCGTCTGCAAATGTGGAAAGAGTTTTTTCTTTTCAAAACATAATTAAAACTAGGGAAAGAAGCAGACTACATGTGCCAACGTTATCAAGTCTCATACAAACAAAGGATTGGTTAAGATCGACAAATTCATGCTTCTATGATGTAAAAATCCCAAAATGTTTATTAACCATATAAATAAGTGCCTGATTTTGATCTCATATATTTAAAAGACTTTTATGTTCCTTATTTTATTCATACATATCGCACTGCTTCCTCTAAAGAGGGTCAACTCAAAATTTTTCAATTTTTAATTTTAGCAAGAAATCGATGTACTATATCTACCCACTGTAAAAATCTTACCTCATTTTCTCTAGTATTTAGTAAAAATAATGCAATTGTATCCCCCCTTTGTGATATAAGAGTACATATAAAAAGAAAACAGTGTTTTGGCTCTACTGAAAATGTGTCAATTTTGAGTTGATGCTCTTTAGGGGAAGCAGTGCGATATAATGTATGTTAATTAAACTGAATCATTAGTTTTTTTAACTTCAACATAAATTTTAAAAGTTACAAAGCTTTATTTTTTAAATTTATGCTAAATTTACAAAAAAAATGTGATTAAGGGGACCCAAATGAGCAAAAAATAACCGAAACTTTTAATATCTGCACAGAGAAGTAAAGTTTGAGAAGTTTTCTTTAAAAAAATTGACTTAGTAACAAAGAAAATCGTGCTAATGGGCTGAGTAATCAGCAAAATTCAAAAAAGGCGAGAAAACCCGATTTTTAGGTTAAATTCGATTTTAGTGACCTCTAAACCTCTTCCGAAAAATCTGAAAAAAATCACATAAATACTTCACACTATAAGCTTTCAAAAAAAGGTGGAGCATTAAATAATATTTTTTTTTGGTACGCACTAATGTTAATGGTTAGTTTTGTTTTTTTTTTTTTTGTGTACAATTGAATTTTTATGTACTTTTTTTGTTGTGTTAATAAATTAAAAAAAAAGAAAAATGGTACCGTGAAGGTCCAAAAAGTACATTTTTTTTGGAAGTTGGTACAAAGTTTAAAACCCCATTCAACATCCCTGATGTACATTAAATTATTCAAACTTGTTCTAAAGGGACACAATTTAATACAAAAAACAAAACAATTTACCGTTAAAAACTAAAACTAGGTACAATTGACTTCTTTTTTTAATGAAAGAAATCAACAAAAGTAAAGGCTGAGTTAGGCGGACGTTGCTGTCCCCGTGACTTACTGTAACGGACTGCTTGCACGTTGGTGCACTTATAGAACATCTAAAAACGTGTCATATGTTTTTCACATACATAATCTAAAAATCAATAGTTTACATAAAACAACACACACAGTGATGGGAAATCAAAAGGTTTAAAGTTGACCGTTGTGCAGAAAAAGTACCAAGTGATTAAAATGGTATTAAAACAGTATTTAGTGTAAGTAAAAAAACATTAATAATTTAGTATCTGATATTTATATTATAGATTTACAATAAACAAATATGTATTTTAGCATATCCATACACATTTACATATATTATTTTGTAAATGTGCATAGACAAAACAATATTTTTTAACCATTTAAAGCCTTTTATCGTCGGTCACAGGTTGACATCTCTTAACTCACTTTTAAATTTTTTGAAATTGTCAACTCGTATTATTTATTTTAATTTTTTTTAATCTGAAATTATTTCAATACCTTTGTTTTCTTTACACCATCTTACAATAAATATCTCCTACTAATTTTGGTTTTTTTTTATTTACTTCCAACACGGTTTAGTAACGGAGTAATAACGTTTTTTTTTTTGTCTCCTGAATAGTACAAAAAAACATGTTAAGAGTTGTCAACCTGTGACCGACGTTATATATATCTCATTTCTATTGTATGTGCATATGCATTTGTTTATTTTGTACATCTAAGCATTAGTATATTTATATATATAGAAATTTGTTGTATTATAAGTGGTTTTGTCGAAAGTCCATAGATATACTAGAAAAAAGTACAAAAAAAAGAGCGAAAATACCCGCATTCAATTTAATATACAAACAGGCCATCACAGCTTTACAACTGTCACGTAACGACGGCAAGAAATTCTGATTTATACAGATTGAGACGTTCCGTTACGTGACATTTAAATTCGGTAAGCATTTACATTGTAAGCAAATAACAAAACGGACCAGACGTTTCGTTAGGGGACGTGGACGTTCGGCTAACTCTACCTTAAAGGCAGAATTAGTTTGCACGTTCTTTTCTGTTGTGAAACAGCTGTTTTGTTTCTGTTCTATTGAAAATCTGTGTGCGTGACTTGTGTTTTCTTTTTCGTTTTGTTCTGTTGCGGACAAATCTATGGAATGGAATCCAACGTTAACGGTTCAAAGTGTTTATGTATTAGTTTTTTGTGATATAATAAAATTTAAGTTATTTGTTAAATGCTAGAAAAATTTGTCTTAATTAATGATGTTTTCAAAAGTGACGTATTTTTGACACAAAATGTTCATTATATATTTTTTACGAAAAGATTTTTTTACAGTTTCAATGTTTTTTTTTTAAAGTAGCTGATTCCTGTCACAGAAAAAGTAATTACAAAATATTTGTTACAGAAAGGAACGAAACAGAACGGCAACAGAAAGTAAAAACTTATGAGGACTTAAGTTGTTGCCACTATGTATGGTAAACAACAAAAAGTAGAAGGTATCTCTACAATGTTGTCACAGTATATAAATTACATTTTATCAGACAGTTCTAATAATGGAGAAAACCTAATGGTCAATTTATCGTTCACGATAGCTTTTGTTCACGTTTATTATCAGGAAGTTTATTAATAGTTTGTCTTAATGGCCACTATGATACTTACGGCCAATTTCACCACGCTTAGTTAGAATTAATTATCAGTTATAACTTTCAAAAATATATTGCTAACTGGAAGTTAAAGTAACTTGGTAAAATTTTTTTTTTTTTTTTTTTTTTGTTGTATTTGTAATTTTTATTATTTACTGATATTATATTATTTATTATTCCAATTTATTTATATTTATATTTGCTGCAATATCGGCGCCTTAGGGTGTGAACCTGCTAACTAACTTCTGGCACATTTTACATGTAATGTTTTCTATTTCTAGCTGAAGCAGCAAACCTGTATATATATGATTTGTTTTCTAATATTCTATAGAGTCTCAAATGGAAGTAAATGTCTTTTTTAGTCGATGCGGCACCAATTTCTCTTTCAAACGGCACCAAAATGCCATATATTGAAAAAAATGGATTTAGCAGGTTTACACTCTAAGCCGACGATATAAGACTTTAAGTCTTGTGCATAAAATTAACAAGAAATAAAGTAAAAAATAAGTAAATACACACACTTTCTAAAGCCTTCCGATCCCTGATGAAATAAGCATTATTGGCCATTTTAATCATCATCTCAGTGGAAGAATGAAGAGTGAGTGACTGTTTGGTATGAGTTTTTATCGTCAGGTTCTGTTTGCTTTTAATATTTTACAGATACTGAAGCGAATTAAAACATTTTCCTGTGATGAGTAAAAACAAAAAATATATCTGCATGTTGAATAAACATAAAAAAGAAATATTGTAATAAATCCTACTGCAGAAATAGCAATGCAGTTTCTTACATTTTAACACATTAATATTTTTGTTTTATAAATATAAAAAAAAAAAAAATCTCTACAATCTTTTTACTAAATATTTTTTTGGCTACAAATTTTGTTATGTATGTAAGAGAGTGAGTTTGTGTATGACAGTACCCCCCAGATAAAGTAAAAGTGTTAAGCTACAAAAATACTGGTTGGTTTTTACATTAAGCCAGTTGCACTTTTGATTTTTTTCATATATTATACTATCGTATTTAACGTTGGGTTGTCAAAGGAGCCCAGCTAGTTACATTTTATGCATTTTTATAATAGTTTAAACCTAGTAGCTTTATTTACAGTATAAGTGCTAATAAATTTTAAATAACAATTCACCTCAATATTTTTATCATACTTAAGTATTGCTTTATTTGTAATTGTGTTTGCAATTATTTTAGAATAATTCTAAGTACTTACCACTGCGGCCAGAGAAGAGAATATTATTATTTATTTTCCTGTTACACCATGTTTCACTTTTGTTAAGTTGACTTCCCCTTTGTTAACAGAAGGCTCTCTCAGTTATAAGAAAACAGCAGAATGCCCCGATATGGTTTTCGTCATCATCCTATATTGTAAATTTAGCTAAGTTATTTTAAAAAAATAATTCGGGAATTTTTCTTTCTTAAATATATTTAAACATTAAGAAAATTTGTTAACTCTAAAACCAACCAAAAAATGGACGTTTTTCTTCTTGTGGTGCTGTTGTTGTTTCTACAAAAAAACGAATAAATTGATTTTTATATACATATCAACACCTTAAGTCCAAATGGGCGTAACAACAAAAAATTCTCTATAGAGATTTTCATTAGTTTTTGTTCGTTTTATTAAAAAAAAAATTTAGATCCCTGCGATCAAAAATGGTCAAGCGCCAAGTACACGTTGTTGTTATTGATTATGTAATGTTTTTTGCTTCTCCTTTAAAAAAATAAAGTGTTGTTACGTCCTTTTGGATTTTAGGTGACGATATATACTTTTGTAGCATTTCTGTTTTCCTACAACGAATAAGAAGCAAATCGTTTTTCATCAACTTTTTCAGTGTTGTTGTTGTTTCAACAACAAACGGTGTCACGTATGAAGCTGTGCAGTGTTTTCATCTTACTCATTCTTCTCACATGACAACTAGAAATAAACTAGTCCAATATCTTACTAGTTATGATTTAACTGCAGGGTATCTGTATAAAGTTGTAAGTGTGTTTGTGTATTTTCGCTTTAATGTGGTGAAAAGAAGAAAACAATTCCCATAAAGAGGACTTTTATAAATTATATGCGTATTTCCTTTCAACATTTTTCATTTATTATTTGTATTTCTTTTTCATTTTTGTAGAGAAACATATTTCGTTTTATTTTGCATTTTTTGGCATGACTGCTTACATTATTTGAAAGCAGCTTAGTCGTTGGTGCAGGAATGAAATGAGATGGAATTAATGTATTTTTAAGAGTATACGAGTTTTATTAAACGGTATCAATATTTAAATGTTTTCTTATTTTTTGGGTGGGTTGCAGGATGTTAATATTTATAAGTGGCTCTTAAGATAAACAAAAGTTTAAAGAAAATAATTGCATAATTTTAAAACAAATGCAATCATACATACATATGTACACAGTAAGAATTTTTAATAAAGTATTACATAATATTTAATTTATGCTAGGAACACTATTGTATCTACGTCAAAGGAACGTAGGACGTATCGCCATAATTTTCCAAAAACACGCTTCAATTAGCAACAATTGCATCCTAAACATATTTTGTTTTTTATTGAAACTAGTCTTAGAAAATACAAACTGCATTCCAATTTTTGTTTATTTTTTTTTTCTTTTAATTTCTATTCAAACATTCGATTTGAAAATACAAAAATATATTCAATGATAAGGCGAATTCATTACAGGTTGCGGCCCTATGCTCCTTGTAGGAGTAAAAGGAACAAATATATATATATATATATATATATATTACAGGTGGCCTTAAAACCCTGCGGAAAACTTTTTTTTTTGTTAGCTGTATAATTATTGGATGAAAAATTTTTGGCTTATTATCTTTGTTTATATTTTGTATTGTTTCTGTGTTTGACTTTTTACAATGATTTTGCAAAAACAATTTGCTTGTGGTCTTTGTTCAAGGTGTACTTGTTGTAACGGGTGGTTAAATTTTAAGGGCCGATTTTGAATGCAAACCACACCTAAACGTCAAGTTTTTTCTGCATTTCATTGGACATTTCTCAAATTCAGACTCACTCAATTTGAACGATGGAAAGATGCACAATCGAGCAATGCGTTAAAGTTATTCAGGCTTATTATGAAAATGGACGTTCAAATCAAAATGCATATCGTGAAAATCATCTTCAGTTATGAGGCACATTTTCACGTCAGTGGATTTGTCAATAAGTAGAATTGCTGCATTTGGGCAAATAATAACACTGTGGAACAAATTCAGGTTAGCAAAAGTTAGGTCGATTCTGAGAGTGAGGGGTGAAAATAGAGGCTAAATTAGAAGGCCCGTATCGCGGCGTTTTTTTTATGTTAGTTCGAATTTTTTTTTTAATCGATCTTCAACCTTTGAAGTCAAATGCCGATTTTCAGCATATTGTTTATATGGTCTTTTGCCTATAACTCGTCGACTAATTGATATTTTTTGAAATCTGTAATGGTCAAATTATTGCTAGAGACCTGTGCAACAATTAAAATTTTTTAAAAATTGATTTAGAAAATTTTTGTGGTACTTATGAAGCAAAATGTTGGAAAAATTATTTGTTTTTCACGCTTTTTGAAAATATTTTCCACAAACCTATAATATGCTTCTCAGTTTCTTCAATATATTTCATTTGAAAAGAAAGAAAAAACATAATACAATACTTGCGTTTTGTGGCTTAATATTAATTTACTTCTCATTTTTTATATACCAATTTTGTTCAGTGTTGGTTTTGAAGAAACATGGAAAAATAAATTATAAAAATATGGGAAAAAATATAATTTTGAAATGTTAGTTAGGAAAAGTTTTAAGTAAAAAAATTAAATTAATGATTTGGCCAGTTGCCGTTTAGCAGGCGGCCGCCAAGATCATGTGATTTAACACCGTTGGACTTCTTTCTTTGGGTTAATTTGAAAGAAAAGGTGTACGTCGAAAGTCAGCAACAATTCAAGAGCTAAAGGATGAGATAAGTCGGCACATTAACAGCATAGAACCTCAATTATGCCTCAGCGTCATCGAAAATTTGGACCTTCGGATGAAGGTGTGCCGCGGAGCTCGTGGCGGCCATTTGGCCTATATTTTATTCCATACATAATTGAACCATACCAATGTTATCATAATAAAAAGAAATGACAATAATTTCCTAAATAATTTGTGTTTTATTCAAAATCAATATTAGCCCTTAAAACTTAGCCACCCTTTAGTACCGAGATTACCTGTAATGAATTCGCCTTGTTCAATTATTTTTATTTTACGGTTGCAACTGGCGTAGGAAATAGCATAAGATTACATAGATATGAAACTCGGTTGTCAAAAATATAAGTCTGTTGTAAAAAAAACTTAAGTGATGAGAATGTGTAAGTAAAAATTTGTAACATGTGTGTATGAATTAAATATTTTCCACATTCCTAGCAAACATAAATCAAACGTCTGAAAAATAGGAACGATTTTATTTGAATTTAATTAAGAAATCCGATAAAGTTCTTTTTTTTAAAGTATGCTACTATTTTTTAATGATATTTAAACATTTTCTAGCAATAGATATTTGATAATGGATTTATTTTAATATCGTTATTAAGCTTTATTATTTGCTGGGAAAGCTCACCACTTTCATGTAATAAACCTAATTAAAAAAAGTGAAAGAGCCCCACATTATGATACCGTACGCCAACTACTGTGATGTTGGGTTTCGTGTACAAAAAGTATCGAGGGCATACAATATTTGGGACTAATGAGCAATCGCGGACTCCTCAAACAAAATTATGTTATGAGGTTAAGATTCGTATACATAATAACTGAAGTATAAGGATTTTTGAAAGGCATTTGTGTGAAATCTTTGATCAAATCTTGACCTGCATGTCATTATGTAGAGGCTATCGTCACTAAATTTCATATTTATACTAATCTTTATAAGGTTTTTATGGCATTTTCGGTGATGGTATTTTCATGGAAGCTTTTGCCAAATACAGACCGACTCAAATAAAATTTGGTTAGGGGATTAAGGTTGGAATAAATAATTTTTGGATCATATTTCATCAAAATACCAGTATAATAAGATGGTTATTAGGCACAAACACTCTATTCCGGAAAGAAGCTTGTATGAGAGCTATGTGATGTTATTGGCCAATTCTTACTATTCGTCCTTATGGCAATCTAAACATTTGTGCCAATTTCATCAAATTGTCTCTAAAGTTGTGAACTATTGTGAAGTTTATACAGCCAGCCGGATGGACGTACAATGTTTGAGCGCTTGCTTATCGATCGGTATGCTTAAAGGAAGTTCGAAAGCCCATATTTTTAAGTGCTTCAGACATCAACACAAATATAATTGAGGGAAACTTTTACAAGTGTGCTAAATTCACACAGTTACTATATGAGTGAAGAGGTAAATATATATATTTTTTTTTTTTTCAATAAAATGGGAGTTTCATATCTATATGATCTATGATGAGATCTAACTCAGCGAACGACGTAGATATGCTTTAACGTTTATGTCAGCTATTGTGCACCTTTGTTTAAAATATTAAAAGTTTTAACATCGGTCTAGGCCGCAACCAATTATAATATTTACGTTAGTTTTTATAGAGGATTGGCTAATAATTCATATAAAAAGCACACTCCTAAAATATTCTAACTGGCGGTGAAGGGAATCAAAGAATCGCCATAGCCGAATACTCTAACTTGTTATAAGTAAAGTTTCCAGTGATAACGATTTGTAGCCTCTTTGAAAATTTACATTTATTATAAAATATTATAAAATAAGTTGTGTTGTGGAAATATGTTTTTTAAAAATAACTCAATGTTTTATGTTGTTACGTTATATATGTTAAATGTAAATTTTGTCATTTTGATGTAATAATATAAAAAATACGTATCCCCAGAAGAAGTCGACAAAAAATCGACGAAACGTCGGGAAAAAATGTATTAAAATTGTGGTTTTAATTACATTAAAGATTTTAGGCCGTATTAGCTTGATAAGGAAATACAAATGAACTTAAAAATTGGCCAAATGGAAAAACAACAAAATGGTAAATTTTGTCGAAAATTTCTAAAATGTTGTATTGTACAGCCCGTTGGCAATAATATGTTCAAATACGTTTTTTTGTCATCGGTAAAAGTGCAATATTAGGATAAGAACATAATGTATTAGTAAATTTTTTTATTATAATGTTTATTACGCAGATATTTGGTTTGTGTTCTCAACTCAAAATAGTGTGTAATACATGTTACAATGCCTGATATGTCACATGTATCTTTTTATACCTTAAAATCTTTCTCTGATATGTCACCTTACTGGCATACATTTGTGCCATATTTTATTTTTATAATTTCTATTGAAAGGACGGATGATATGTACATCTTGGGACATTTTTTTAACCATACCACAATAGTAGAGAGGGTATTTGGCAATTGTGCTGATGTTAATTACACCTTAAAATATTGGTTAAATGTTCTAAATCGAATTATAGATGTCCATCCTTCCAGTCAGCCGGTTGGCTGGCTTGCCATGTAAACTTTATGCGTAAAGTACAGGTCGCTTTTGAAGATAATTTTAAAATAATTTTACATAGCCCCTATTAAAGCTTCTTTACGGAACAGAGTCTTTGTGCACATAAACCATCTTATTATATTGGTGTTAAGATTAAAATTGGTCCAAAGTTATTCTATTGTAGTCCAAATCATCATACCAAATTTTATTGAAATTGGTCCTTATAAATGTCGGTTTTAAGATACAAATTGGCGATAATAACTTATGGCTACTATGTCATAACAAAATTTAGTCCTGTCTGGTCAAAAATTAACCATAGATCCCATATAAACCCCCACCCTAAAATCTCATATAGATGGAGTTACCTATCTATCTAACATTTTAACATGAATCTTAATATCATAACATAATTTTGTTCAGGCGGATCCATGATTGTCCATGGGTCCCAAATAGGGTACACTAGCAAAAATAATATTTAAAAACTGTGGTGTAGGGTATCACATGGCTTTAGCGATTATAGTCTCTTACTTGTTTTTTAATGATTATTGGGGGATGAAGAGTCTGAAATATACTTACGGTTAATTAATTTCTGTATTGATTTCACTGCTTTAGGCGGCTGTTGAAGTATTGTAACTGAACATCTCCGTGAAGGTCACTCTATCATATTGTCATCTATAGTCTTCTTGATGAACAATATTTTCTATAAAATATAGAAAGCACAAAGTAAAAATTTTTATAAACTGAAGATATAGTAATACTTCCCGTGTTTCTTGCAAGTGAGGACTATTATCCGGCGAAATAGGCCCATGAAAGCTGGAAATTCTCTGGTTAGCAAGAATTAAGTGTTATATACTTATAGTATGATTGCCCGGCTACTGTCTGAGACTTGTTTCCCTGTGTTGAATATTTAAGTCGGAAACCCGCACAGCCTTCCCGCAGCTTTGGTCTCGAAGATCGGAGTTTTGTTGTGAATGGGATAACGAACAGGCCTTAAAAACACACATATGGCAATGAAAAAAAAATCATTGAGGAGCCTTAGTGAAGCTCGAGAGGAAAGCTGGGGCGCATTTTGGAAACGAGTCCTTCATTTGTTTATGTTTTTATTTATTTAAGGCTTTTGTGCTTAAAAGAAATTGGCTAAATATTAAGGAAAGGAATCCCTCCAGCCTTTTTCGTAATGGATTTTTGTTTCATGTAATCACCTGAAAGTAGGAATGGAAAATTAAATAAGCAAATGTTGGTAAGTAAAAGGCAACGATAGTTTATCTTAGATATCCTAACATAAAACTAAAATATATTGAAAATTAAATATATTGAAAAAAAAAATATAAAAGAAAATTAAAAATAAAATGACGGAAATACCATGAATTAAGTGAACAACAGATTTTTCAAACCTGGGGTGAATATATTTCACAAAAGGACAATGATTACCCATTTGTTTCAAAGGAAATTGTTAGGTATTTCAGACGATGTATCAGATTTTTTAAATAAAGATCAATTCGCACAGCTATAACGTCTCAAATACATATGCCGGTTTTTTTAAAATATTAAATAAAGATAGCGCGACATAATGGAGACATTCTGAGTACATATTTGGAATAACGCAAAACAAGCCTTTAGAAAAGTATGTCTATACGTTAAGTTATGTTCACATCTATTAAATATTTGACGTCCTATACGTTACCATTAGTTTTATTAAAAAATTGTTTGCATTTGCAACACGTTTGCTGGATCAAACAGCATTTAACAGTTTCTTAATTTAATTATACAATTTTCATCTTACAAATAAAAATAGTGAAGTCAATAAAAATCGTTAAAAATAAATCTAAAATTTGATAAATTTGCTGGTCATGCTTTTTTGGAATTTTTTGTCAAATATTTGTTAGGTCTGAACATTAATTTATTCCTTAAATTTCGACTTTTTTCAAATTTTGCAGGACTGTGTTTTGTTCAAATATTTTCCTAAAAAAAGAAGATAATTACAGAGTAGAAATTGTTATACTTACAGTCGTAACTACCCAGCAAAAACTTTGCTTACAAAATAAGCAGAAAAATAATGAGAACTTTAGGAAAAGACTACTTATCTTTCTACTAGAAAAAGTACTTATTTTTGTTCGCGATGTCCCAAAAGTAATCCTTTATAATTTGGCCAATTACAACCTAAAAAGAATACCTTTATTTTATACTTAAAAGTTTTATAAAAATATGTAGTTACCAAAAGAGACAAGAAATAAGTACTTTCAAAATGGTTAAAACACACTTATTAAAATTGCCCTGAAATCTTATGGAATATTTGATGAAAAAGTGTACACAAAAATATATTTATCGAAATGTAAGAACACATTTAATAAAGAGTGTCTTGGCTGCACAAAATCATTTATAGCTCTAACACTGTAATAACAATGTGTGTATTAATATATATAAATATACGGGCCAGGCCAGTAACAGAAATCAATTTCGATTGAAAGTTTTTTTAATTCCGAGAAAGCTTCTTCAGAAAACGAAAATCGATAAATTTTCTCGGAATGAAATCACTTCTAATTTTTCGATCAAAAAAAGTTTTTGTTTTGGTTTGAACAATATTGCCACATTTAACTTAAAAATAAAATTAAAATTTGTCGGGATTACGAAAATCGGTCAAAGTCTGAAGAACGTAAAACAAAATCGATCAAAATGAAAATACGGATTCAAAACTATTCCGAACAATTTCTATGACAGGCCGATTAGGTTCTTCAAGAAAACATCGTTAACATTAGATCGATATCACTACTAGTATTCTAATAACAAAAATATATTGTGGGGGTAATTTTGGAACATATATATTTACATATGTACATATTATTGATTTTTGGATTTCCCATGTATTTGACATCGAAATTATGGTTAAAATTTTATAATATTACCCTATATCTAACAAATATTAACCGAATTTATTGCAAATTGATTCAAATAATTCTTTAAAATAATGTAATAATAACTTATTAAAATAATTATATTGAAGTATTCTTTTGTTATGTATAATTATGACTTATTTAAGATATAATAAGAAAGATATTATTTAATATATAACTAATAATGCAAAAAGTGGCGAATACAGCTACAAAGTAATGAGTTCAAGAAGTCATTAAAAGAGCATTGTAAGTTGAGTTTTTGCTGGGTAAGATAATGAGGAATTCCGAGGCCACGCAATGAGCGGCTGAGCGGCGACCGTGTGAGCGGTGAGCAGCAGAGCGGTGAGTTCGATCGGCAAATGGCTTATTACTAAGTGTCATTTCTGAGCGGTTAGTTATTAAAATGCCATTGTCAAGAGAGGTTTGTTTAATGTTAATACGCGAAAATCGTATTCACACAAGAATTTAAAGCGGTTAAGAAAAAAAAAAGATTTTGTGTTCATTATATAAATCAAGCAAGGCATTACGGCGAATTAAACCATTTATATACAAATCTCCGCAAATTTCCAGACGGATTTTTGGCAATACTGCCCTATGTCTGTGAAATCCTTTGATCTGCTGTTGCAAAAAGTAAACAACAGATTGACAAAACAAAGAAAAGAAATTTATGCAGAGAAAAGGCTTGTTTTAACTTTGAGGTACATAAGTTTATTTGCCATGTTTATTCTTTGCCGCTCAGAAAACAACTAAAAATTAGAACATGTTTTATACCTGAGCGGCGACGCTAAGCCGCCCAGAAATGTCGATTTCATTGCGTGGCCTCGGCCGAAGTCGGAACGTTTTCTTCCGCTTGGCTTTTACGCTGATATGCCATACCTTAACCAGAGCGTTGTGTCAAGACCAGTAGTGTTAACATTCTTTTTTGCGAAGACTAAATGCTAGATTGATCGAAAAATATCCAAATTGCATTATTTATTAATAACAGCGGCAAACTTTACAACGCGCTGTCAAAATCGGATTTTCCAATTGCAAAGCATGGACGCCGCGCTATTTCGGGATGCTTCGTACAAATTATATGGGCATGACAATTTTTGACCGTTAGAAAGTGTGTGCCGCTTTGGTTTAGGTTCGGCTGGTGCAACGAAAATAATTTAATAATGTGCACTGGCAGCTGATTTGTCTGGAAAAAGTTGGGAAGCTGTGCTCAACGAGTATAATCAAATAGTACGTGGAAATGTCAGTGTTGGTAAAGTTTGTGCAAAATTATATTTAAAAAAACTTGTTTAAAAATATACGAATTTTTCCCTGCTTTGCGCCTTCAAGGTAATATTTTTTATAAATATGTGATAGCTTAAACTTTTACCCCCTGAAATGGCGATTTACAAAATATACTTTTCATTCATACAATAAAAAATTGTTAATTCAGTATTGCAAGAACATGAACATAAACGTGTTTAAAAAGTACCAAAATTCCGAACTTTTACCTTGTTTTGCCCCTTAGTTAACATATTTCAAGCCTATATCCATGGTGGTAGTTAAACCCAAAAAAATAAATAAACTTTTAAAATTTTGAAGTTTAAATGGAGTTGATGAAAATGTGACTAAAATTCCCCTTTTTACCCACTGATAGGCCGATTTTCAAAACTTAATACTTTGTGACATGCCGATGGAACTATGAAAATTCACACGAAAAGAATTTTGGATCTAAGATGAAGGGTTTCTTAAAAAAGCCGTCTTCAATGTTGCCCATTTTTTTACGATTTTATGCATACAAGCTATGTATATCTGATATTAACCAAACCATATAAACGTCATGGATTACAAATCCATCACAGAACCTATCGTTTGCACGTGAAAATAAGTTCTTGATATTCGCAACACTTAAATTTTTTTACTTTCCAATTAGATTTCAAAGATTTGGCTGAAATGCAGTTTACGGGGCACACGAAAAAAAAAATATAAAAGATATGCCACCCGATTCAGAATTAAAAACAAAAAAAACCAATATTAAAATTTAAGGGGGTTGAGGCCCATGGGCCCCCTGGACCCAAAAAACTACCCCGCCCACTTAGTGGTATGTTTGGGTACACAAATTAAAGGTAATTGTGTAAGAAAAACGAAAATAATAAAATTTAGGGCGGGTGGGACTTCTGGGGCCCTATGGGGCAGAAAAATTGCCTCCACCCTCTGTATGTGTGGGTACTCAAATTAGAGGTAATTTGCTCACGATTTCAAATATTCATTTTGTATTCGATCATTATTTTCCCCTCTAGATAAGTTTAAGAATCTTTCAGGTTCAGACAGGAGCCAGACCTCAGCACCCTTAAATTTGAATTTGTCTTTTTTTTCTTTTTTAATTCCAGAGGGGATTCAATTTTATTTTTATTTTTTTTTTGTGCCCCGTAAACTGCATTTGTGCCAAAGATTTTTTTCAAGAAAGTAGTTTCTTGACACTTTCTGCAAATAAACTGACTAGCTCTCTGATACTGTTGCCCACTAAACATACTTATACAAAGTTACAGGATTGTGGTAACATAATGATTGCAAATTTTATTTATTTTGTTTCTATATACATACATATATGAAAATAATTATAATATTTTTCTTCAAATATAAATAAAAATGAAAATTTATTTATTTTATAACATTAATTTCATTAAAAAGCTAACAATAATAACACTGTGCTAGTTGAAATACCAGGCCTGGCGTTTTAACCTAATTCGAGCACGCTGAATCCAGTTGTGCTAGCCGTTTTTTAGGTACGCTCTGGTTTTCGAGATATACCGTTATTTCGAAAATAGAGGAGGTTGAACAACATATGTTCGGGTAACTCAAAAACGGTTTAGTTTATTGAACAACCTTAAAAAATTCCAAGATAAAATTTCCTTTAATAAGGGTTAAGCTTTTTTTAAATGCGCAGTCGTGATTGAAAAAATATTTTTCGCACAAAAAATAATGGGTACGTTCATAAGACGTAGCTGTTGAGCTCAACTGCTAGAAAACTGTTGACAACTGTTGAGCCGAACATTTTCGTCTTAGAAACGGCATTATGAGTATAATACAAAATTAACAGCTGATAAACATAAACAATTGAAAAAAAATAAAGGCTGAGGTTGAGCACAAGATGTTGACTTTAGGTAGCTAAAAAATTTTATGATGGAATAAATGGCCTCAAATACCCAACTGTTGTGTTGAGCGAAAGTGCTCAACTATGCGTTTCTAAGACAAACACTAAACGGTTACACAACAGTTACGCCTTATGAACCTGCCCAATTTTTTTGTATTTTATAAAAAAGATATGAGTATGGAATGGAGCGACCAGGCCTTGTACATCCAAAAAAGAAGTACAGAGGCCGTTTAGAAGGCATCCGTACTCCTTCTTTTCCCGCTGGGTATTTTGTCTGCATGAAAATAAAAAGCTGTTTATAAGTGAGAGTATTCAAATGTTTTTGTGTCTGCTGGCACAGTCCTGGATTGCGGTTTTTTTATTACTTTTTAGACCAGTTATTTGCCGCTGTTCTTGCCGTTGGCTACTGCTCCAGTTGCTGCTTTGTCTAGTTTATGTAGTTGGGTTTTTTGGGAAAACTAGTGGCTGAGATTGAATTTGAGCCCTTTTTCTCTGTGTCTATGTCCATTTGCAAAATTGATAGAGTGATAATAAAAACAGAAGGTTGAAGATTTTTTTTATGGCCAGTTGAACGTGTTTTGAGAGTATTAATTTTTGTTGATTTCTTTGTTTTTTTTCTTTTTAGAGGCTTTTATGTGTTTTTTGAGATTCTATTGTACTTTTGGGTCGATTGTAGGATTTAATAAATATAATTTGATGGGCTGTTATTGCTTATTTTTTTTATCTTGACTATTTTGAGATGTTAAGGAAGTTGTTAATTATTTATTTTTAAATAATTTATTTTATTGTTTTGATTTGTATAAGTTTTTTTTTAATTCTATGTATGTGGTTTTTTTGGATTAAAGGTGAGTTATTAAGCTTAGCTATCTTTTATAGAGTTATCAAAATATTTTGCAGTTAATAGAATTAAAATAGCTGCTATTTTTTGAGCCAAGTTGTTAAATTTATTGATGATTTTTTGGGCAGATTTGAAATTTTGCCAAAGTGTCAATACAAAAGCCAGAGTTTTCATAGAATGCCAGACAAAGGCAAACTCAGTAGTAGTAGTATAAGTAGTAGTTTTATAGCGTGGAGTTGTATTCAAACTTTGCTGCGTTTTTAGGGAATATTATTTGGCTTCTGTTGCACGTTTTACTTTAAAAAGCTGATGAAGAAATGTTGTTGTTCAACTTACAACTTTTGGGTTCCTTTTTTTGCCTAGAACTGTTTGATGATCTTAATTATTTTTCTTTCTTGTTTCCAGGGCGAAAAAGCCACATACATTTTTTCCTGCCTAAGTTTTCTTTTTAGGATTAATTTAAGCCTCCTTTTAAAAGGTCTTTCGTTTCAAAATCTTTAGCTTTTTTCTTTCTTTTCTCAGTATTTAAGCCTTTTTGTATATTCTTTTGACTTTGTTTGCTGGCGTATGCTTGGACTCGTGTGCCAGGTCAAAAAATTATTCGGATTTATAGTTGATTATCCTTTTTATTTTTCTGCAAAAGCTCTTTATATGTGATTTCTTTTTATGCCTTGATAATTTTATTCTTAGCATCTTTTTATGTTCGTTTTGATTTTTTTTTTGTGTTGGTTTTGAAATTGTTGTGTCCATCAGAAAGTCTGTAGCTGTAAAGGGAGTAATAAGGAAAATGTATGTTAAATTATTTTCGTATTCATTTTTAGGAGTATACAAAGATTAAACACAAAAAAAAAAAAAAAAAAAAGAGTATTCACAACAAAGGAAGTAAAATGAATTTCTTATCCACAGAGAGGTAATTTTTTTTTAACAAATTCTGCACAAGGCAAATTTTTTGGTATTATATGACTTTGATTATGTAAAACCTATTTTCATGATATAAGAAGGTTATATTAGATCGTTTTTGTGATAGCCATCATTATTAACTTAAAAACAAATAGAAGTGCTATCTTCAGCTATACCGAATTTCATATACCCTTTGCCATGGTGCGATACGAATAGAAAGTTATATAAACTAGAGTATGCCAAGGGGCCGAAATTCGACTATAATTGTTTATGCAAATATGAAGAAAACATACATAAAGGTATATATGAATTTAAATGTCTAATCTGTAAGGAAGATTCTTATTCACTCAGAGCCATGCAGGTTTAATTTTATGTTTATAGGTCCAATATTAGCTAAAATAGAGGTTAAACCAGTTATTTTCTGAAAGGGCCGAATTGCAAAGAGAACCAGACACCTGTCCGCTTATTTTTTTAATGAACAACGATAAGTATAAATTTTTTTTTGGGTTTCTATTAGTTTTAGAGAAATGAAGTCACCGAATTTTTACCCTTTTTACACTCTTAATAAAATATACATTGTGCACTTCTGTAGCTAAATGCCTCTTAAATTTTTTTTTGTTGTTTAAATCGGTTGACAAACAGAGACGGAAAGTGTTCTTAAACGTTTTGCCATTTATATATACATATATATGTACAAATGATTGTATATATGTTTATTTGTTTGTACCTTATAGCCGTCTAAACCCCTGAACCGATCTACATGAAACTTTAACAGTATATTACTGAAAGTCTCTAAGCATTTTGGCTATCAATACACAACATTCTAACAAATATGCACGCAATTGGAGAAGCTGGCGTGACACAAAATAGATATATTTATATCTAAAGAGCGGCAAGAGTAAACTTGTCCAAATTTGGCATACATAGGCTGTACTTTACAAGTGGGCGTGGCACCTCCCATACAAAGACATTATAGATTTTTGTATATCTGAAAATCGTTAAGAGCCAAGCGGTCAAAATTAGGAAAACACATTTAACTATTAATCCACAACATCCGACAAAGTGTGGGTGGGATCTCCTATATGAGGAGATTGTAGATATCTAACGTTTCCATATTAGGTACAAGCATCTTGGTAGGCAATGCACAACATCGGACAATATTTGGGCAGGGTTGCATATGTGGACGTGGCAAAACATAGATTTATTTATATCTTAAGAACGGTAAGAGAAAAATTGTCCAAATTTTGTACACATATCGGATAAGAAGGATGGCTGGGCGTGGTACCTTACATACAAAGGCAAAAGAGATTTTTGGTTATCTAGAGAACGGTAATAGCTAATGATTCCAAAGTTAGAACAAATAGTCCAAAGTAAGAATCAAAGAGCGGGCTTGATTAAATGAGAGGGTGTGGCACAAAATAGTATCCCGTATATTTGAAGAATAGTAAGTGTAAAATTGTCCAAAATTACTACAATTAGAATGGTTTTCAATATACATACAGCATCTGTAAACATGTGCGGGATTGGAGAAGTGGGCTCATAAAAGGAAGCGTTGGTTACTATACAATGTTCAACAACAACTTAAAACTCTACCGCAGTCATCAGACTTAAGTCCCATAACTAATGTGTGGCATTTATTGGATCCGCTTATTCGGCAGCTCAAAATATCTTCAAAACAAACGTTAAAAAAAATTTAATAATTGAAGAATTGAACAAAATTTCCGTTCAAGACACATCGAAGCTGGTCGATTCTATGCAAAAATTTAATACAATGTTTTATCTTTTTTAGTTCTGAAAAAATATCAATGACTTGTGCGCAGATTTTTGCTGCTGAGTGTACATGTTTCTTGAAGATTTTATACTTAATTCTTAAAGGCCTTAGTACAAATGCCTTTCGATAAGTAATAAATAACAAACACAAAATGGACTCTTTGTATTTTTTGTTAGTTTTCCTTTGTTTTATTTTAATACGTGATAATCGATTTGTTTTTTTTTTTTTAATTTTTAAAAATTTAGGTGTAGAGAGTTTTTTGCTTCTCCTGTAAAATCTGTTGAATGGAACTTGAAGTTTTTTTTAAATCATATGAGCTTTGCAAAAAGATAACCAAGAATCACCATTTTAAATATGAAAATTATTTGTAGTAAATTTTTTCGATCATGCTTAGCCAAAATTATCGCTATCGGTAAAAACTTTTGCATGCAATGATTGCCATGTTTACTAAAAAACTTTTTGTTTTTGGAAAGTAAATGTGATTAAATTTTTTTTATACATTTCCCTGAATGTCTGTTTGTTCTTGATACAAAGGAAATTTTAAGTTTCTATAAGGAAAAAGTTGTTTTTGTTTAGAAAACTTAAAATATATGTGATCACAGATTTCCGCTAGTTTCTCTATAGAACTTTAGTATAGGTCTCAGACTTCATTCAATAGAGTATTGAGATTTTATTTTAGTAAAAAAAAAACAGTATTTCTTAAAGAACTAAAGTTATTTTTAATATTTTCCCTTTTTACTCTTAAGTGTAACTTCCGTTCTTGTTTAGAAAAACTGACCCACTGAAATTATAAAGTGTTTTTAGTTCGGTTGCTTTATTCTGTTTTACTTACAAAAGATTCAATGGATTCTTGCATTTTATCGTTTTTTTTTTATTTTTTCTATTCTGTTTAGCCTTGTTGTACTCAGCATTGAAATAAAATTTTAGATCGATTTTATTATTAAATGTTTATTTAGGTCATTACTTTTGCAAAGAATATTTATTTTTATACAAAAATATAAAATTAGAATAGAAATATAAAAATTGCTAAAAATACATTAACATAACATAAGGAAATAATGTTTGAATAAATGTTGTAACAGCCTGCAGGGATTAAAACAAGAATTAGATAGTAGTTTTTAGAGATAGTTCCCAGAAAGAGAGAATGAATATTTTATGAACGAATTGAATATATTTACAATACAAAATTGGTCAAGAGATTTTATTGATATTTAAATATATTTCACAAAACTTAAGCTGCATTTAAAATTTCGAAAAAATGTTTTACATAAGAATATGATTTATATAAATACATTTGTTTTTGTTCCAAAGATATAAATGAACGTTTTTAGTCATTGCTTGTGTTTAATAAGTCAAACATTAATCAAAACTAAAAAAAAACAGTTACATTGAAGTTGCAGTAAGTCAACGTAATATGTTAATACACGTACAATGAACAATACAGTAAACGTCGCACCGAATAAATAAAGGAGAAACGTAAAAGTTTCGCTTACCATCTCGCTTACGGAAGACGTGAATTTTATATCGCGAGATCCGACTATGAAGCAATAAATATTTGACACAAAAAGCGCTTTATTCAGCGTATATAAAAATTAATGAATGTAACGTTCAGCTTTACACACTGAATTTTTTGTTGCCGTTATGCTTTAATATGCACCCCAGCTTCGAAGTAAGAGAATGTCGCGGGTCTTCAAATATTATATATATTTTTTTTAATTTATTAAGAATTCATTCACTTGCCTTACTGCATCTCTGTATGTCTTATTGCGTAGCGCAGAAATAAGTGCTTCCTTTTTAAAATGTTGCATTAGTGCTTCGCAATATAAGATAATTTTTTATTCGGTAATAACTTCGAGAAAATCACAAATTTTAGATGTACTATTGTGTGAATAATTAATTCCAGGTTCACAGTCTTCAAGTTTTAGCCGTCAAGTCTTAAGCTTTTGGAAGAGAAGGGAAAAGAGAATGCCATTTTTTTTCTCCCAATCCTAAAAACTCAAGACTTGACGGCGCACAGTGGCTGAAAATCGTTTTTCATTGGCAAAAATTCTGTAACTTTTGAACCGAAGCAGAAATTTTAGTTTAATCGACAGATAGATGCTTAAACTTTTCTCCACTTTCAATTTCATTAAAATCGGTTGAGTAGTCATTGGGGAATTAAAGGGCAATGCTAAACTTTAGATTTTTTTAACTTTAGCGTGAAATATGTTTTTTTTTTATTTTTTTTTTTCTTTAATTATTTAAAAATGTCATATTTGGATTTAAATAATAATCATCAACATTTTTTGTAATAATGGGACACTCCAAAAAATTTAATGTTTACACCTTAACAAAATTTTAACTTTAAAGCAAAATAGTAAAATCAACTGGAAATTTTGCTATTATTACTGAAAAATGAGTAATTTTTTGCTGTCAAATTTGTTTACACTTAAAAAACTTTAGAAATATTACCTAAAATGTTGCCAATATTATAAAAGAATCTATTATTTTTTGCTGTAAAATTTGTTAATATTAGCAAAATAAATCCGCTGAATTCTGATTTTTTTTTTTAAATTTTGATACGAAAATATAGGTATTTATTTTTTGTATATTTCTTATTTATTAAAACATTTCATACATATGTGGATAAAAAAAACCTTTTAAAATTAAAAGCAGCAATAGATTTTAATAGCTTTTGTAATAATGTGAGGTTCTCTTTATTTTTATTTTTTAATAATACAATGTCTGTTTTAGATCTAATGAATTATAATAATTGTTCATTTAATTGAAAGATTGATTGCAAATATTCTATATTCTGTTCTGTGTTATTTCTGTTCTTTAGTAGTTTTTTGACTTCTTCATCTAAATCCCGATGTTCCACTTTCCATTGATTTCGAATACTGGAGATGAACGGATCTGCCAGTAATATATTAAATAGATCTTCGTTTGTGGAATTTCGTGAAATTTTTCTAGTATTGTGCTCTCTATAAAAGCTGTAATCCTTATTCCTTTCTTCCTGAGCTTCCTCTGATAAATCTCCAAGTGGCACCAACTGATATTTAATGACATCTTCTCCATTTTCTTTAGCAAAATCTCCAAATTTTCTAGAGTAAATTTCTTCATTTTCTCATAAAAATGAGGTCCGAAAACCAAATCATAACTGATTTTTAGTATGTGTTCCATAAGTCGTATTCTTGCATGTAGTGGTGATAATCCAAATTCATATGCATCAGTATTATCTAATGATTTTGTCGGGACTTGGTTTAATTGGCTTGATGTTGTATGGCATAAGATGCAGCTGGATGCAGCCTTCGTGTTAGTCAAAGCCTGGCCTACTTTTCCATCTATCATGGGTAGCTAACTTATATTTGCTGCCCATCTTAATCTAATTGTAATGGCTGTAGTATTGCAATTTGGGCCTTGATATCTCTAACTTCTTTGTCAATGGCATCATGAGTTTCTTTTTTGAATTCAAATTTGATAGGCGTGAAGTATTTCGTAGAAGATGGTGTCTCATTTTTCCAAATATCCTTTGTTTGCGTTGTACTATTCGAAGGCTCTGAATCTTCCAAAATCTTTTTTAATCGCAATGGTACAAATGATACCATGAACATATCTGAGTCCGAAATATTTACACATACTACTTGTTTGTATTGTTTTTGTCCGGAAGAACCATCACATTCCCATTTACAAAAAAGAATTAAATTTGTGTTTCCATATTTCTTTAATCATTTCCTTTTATTGATTGTAGCAAGCGTTCGGCTGTGTCAAGTAGAGAGTGTAGTTGTACCTCTGCCGAAATTGGTGTGATTGCAATAGTACCCTTTAATGGCAAACAGTCCATTTTAGCAGCTGTTATGTGATGATATGCTGCATACAGATTTGAGACTTTTTCAATCGCACATTAGGAATCCGTTTTGTTCTCAATGGACTAGCTTTAACGACTTGTTCAATGATATCCACTTTTGTCAATTGTTTCTGTAATCGTAATTGATGTAGGAAAGTATCTTGAATATTTTCATATCCGATTTCTTCATTGGTATCCTCAACCTTCCGCCTCTTAAATCTATCGCTACAGTTGTTCAGCGATTTTTGTGGTCTCCCACGATTGTTTTGATTTGTAGTTTCTGAAGCGATCTGGACAGAAAGTTCGTTCTCAAACCAGTTTGCAAAGCTCTTATAAAATCTATATTTGCTGTAATCAACTTTCCTGTATAGCTGTTTTAAATTTTTGATGAAAACAGATCATTTATTTTCTAAGTCCAATTGTATTTCAGTGCCATAGGAATTTAAGTTTCCTTTTTTCGAATGTAATTTTTAATACCTTCCCCGTTTTTGTTTCTAAAATACTCTCCGGCAAATTCTTTATATCTCCATGCTTTTATAAAAAACGTTGTTATTGTTCAGATATATTATATCCACTGAGTTTGCCTCCGAATGTCACTTGCTTTTAAACCTTTTCATACTTTTTTTCATACCAAATACAGGTAGAATAAAAAGGATTGATAAACTGACGCAAATTTAACAACTCATTGCATAGTTATGGGGTCATAGAATATTATTAGAGTCATAAAAACATATAAAATAAAAAGACCAAAATAAAATTTAAAAATACCTTCTAAAGTGGGATTCACAATATATCTGTTTAACGTAAACGCGTGTTTAAGCTCTTTATTCTACTACAAAATACGCTAGTGTGAACGTAGTGTAACGGATAAGGATGAATCAGGGCAGCTATACGTTTTTCTGATTGTGTAACAATAAAAAAATGTTTATATGTACTACCTGTATTCTGTTCGATCGCGATCAATATTGCCTATATCATAAAATTTTTTTGCTACCTTAGTTTTAATATGTTTACTATTAAATAAAATTAAAATTTTGGAAATCGGTGACAAACAAAAATTGGACTTTTGGCCAATGAAATAAAACTTTCAGCCACTGTGTGGCGTTTTAACCATTTTTTAGGTTAGCTCTTGCTTTCGAAATGCACCATTATTTCGAAAATGGAGGAGGTTGCACAACATACAATAAAAAAAATTATTTTTTAGCAAAATTTCGAAATATTAGTTTTTTAAAAAATCGTAAAAAAAATTATGGAATTTTTTTCAGCCATATAAAAACGAAGTTACAAACAACACAAGCCAAAATGATAAAAATCTGTTGACAGTTCTTGATTTTATTTACAGAAAACGAAACATTTTAATTAAATTTAAGAATATCATTACCCGCAATATTTGTATGTGAGCCCCATAAGAAGTGCAGATAAACGACAAATATGTCTTGGGAAAATGTTAAGAACAAGAGCTCGGTCATACATTTTATTCTCTTAGGGGCGACTTCTGGGCAGTTTTCGGGCTTTATCTTCAATATATTTCTAGTTTATTGAAAATTTTGTATGGAAGCCCCCTTAAGGAATGGAGAAAGCAGGTAGGTATGTTAGAAATAAATGATGGAGATGGAAAGATAAAGTGGGGTTGGTCTTACATTTAACCCGTCTAGGAGCATCCGTGGCATTTAATAAACTAAACCGTTTTTCACTTACGCGAATACATGTTGTGCAACCTCCTCCATTTACGAAATAGCGTTATGTCTCGAAAATAAATACTTACCTAAAAAAAACGGTTAGCACCACTGGATTCATCGTATCCCATTCAGGTTAAAACGCTTGTTTAAAAAAAAGTGTGAAATTCTAGCACAGTGTTATTATTATACAAAAATTCAGTTATGTTTTCCATATTATTACAACTTGCCATTAGTTAAATGTAGGTTTTTGTCGGACATATAAGAAGTTATTTATAATTTCAACTAAACCTTTACCTACTCGGTAGGATAAACTTGTAATAGTGAAAAACTTTTACCTTTAACTATCGGCAAGTTATATCCACATTTAAAAATATCGTGCTTTTTTGTCAGCTTTTTGATAATGGAACGGTTGGCTTAAAAAGTCTTTTCGTATATCTAATAATATTAAATTAAAAATTGTTTTGCTTCTACTGAACGTTTTTAAATTGTGAGTCTTTATGGTCAAGTGCAATATGTGGGCTGAAATAATTTCCATATGATAAAAAAGTATGCTCTTAAATTTTATTAGATTCGCCCATATCTTTAATACAAAGGCAAGTTCCTTTATTTCAAATATTTATTATTCAAATTCTTAGTGAAGAATATCCAACTTGCGGCATAGCCGAATATAGTAATCAAGCTTGTTTCAACCTTCAAGTTTTATCAAGTAAAAAGTCATAAATTCACAGAGTAATAAATTTGTTGAATTAAGTTTCATTTTCCTTTATTGCCAAAACATCTTTCAAAATATTTACGAAAACTGTTGCATTAAAAAAAAACAACCAGCGTTTTCCTGTCATATATTTTTCTTTTCATAAAATCTTTACATCACCCAGTCCAGTGAGATAAATCAAAATAAAATTCTATCCAACATCGTCATCATCGTGGTACGTACCAATTTTGGATACAATTGCCTTATACTCTATTTATAAATTGATTTTTATATGGTTCGCAAAAATTGACGGATGGAATTGTAAAAGAGAAACACAAAAAAAGTCATTCAATACTTTCCATGAAAAAATCATTTACATACATTTTATTGATGAAGAAAAACACTGAAATAAAAATTACTTGATACAATGAAGAATAAAAGTGTCCAATAAATAAATAACATGTCATATCAAAAATCTGCTTTTACCGACGCATTGACAAGCAATAGAACTATGCAAAGCTATTTAATGGAATTTTTTAGCATTTTAATTTATCAGAAAAATTAATGGGTAAAAACTTAGAAAATTTGGAAAGCCAAAATTTTTAAATAGGCTCGGCTATGTAAAGGGGGGAAAAGGAAAATCCCATAAGCAATATTGGGGCTGCATAGACCTATATATGCTCTGTTATGAAAATAATATTTACTTCAACTGCTTCACTAATTTGGAATATATTAAAAAAATAACGAAATGGGTATTTAACTACCCACTTCGACACTAAATGGTTCACAAATAATACTTTAAAAAAAACCATTTTTTTAGCGATCCAATACCGCTTTATATTAAATTTCTGCAAGTTTTTGCTTATCATTTTTGTTGAATTGTAAAGATTTTTAATTTGTTTAGCAGTTGTTGGAATATCATCATAAAATTGTGCCAAACAGTTCTTTTCATGCAAATTTACATGACATTTTATGCAGCCAAATTCTGGCTTGCCTGCACATTATCTAAAATCGGCTACGTTTTTTAATCTTATTCATTGTGGTCTTAAATTTATCTGTACGCTTTGCAATTTGTTGTGCATTTGTGACAACTTTACTAGACCACGTCAGTTTTCTGGAATTGTTACAAATGTCTCAAAAATATTCACGCGCAAGTCTAACTGGCTCATGATTGTCGCACCTCCACCATGTTTGCCATGACTGTATCCATGGCATTTGTGAGCAGCGGCAAATACCATGTTTTCCTCGATGTAGTTACTTTTCAGGGCATTGTCAAACAATTTAACCAAGCCATTCACTGATTGTATACGTGTAAAATAAATGATTGGTCAATATTGCCCATGTTTCGGGTTTTTGCGGTCAAATCTCTTTGCATTGGCTTTACGCCACAAAACTTGGGCATTACAGTGGCCACCTATAACAATAGCAATAAATATTGAAGTATGTAATCTACATAGTATTTATATGATTATTTAAATATTATTGCTTTTATCGAAACAAATGTCAGACAAACAGCACATATCGCAAAGTTACTTTTTTGAGACACTGTGCACAGCAGCTTATGGCTAGAAAAAAGTTATCAAATACAACATTATGTTGGGTTGGATCCGATATATTTTCCAATAATCGTAGAACAACGTTTTCTGCAATAGCATAATAACCATTATTGTTAGCAGAAGCAACAGCATATGGAATTAAAAAGGAACAGTATCCTGTCGATGAAGCTAAAAGCCAATATTTGTAGCAAAATCGTAACGGGTTACCTTTAACAAAATTTTTAGATATCTGTTCATCTCTGAAAAAGTTGTGATCAAATACAAATTGCATATATCTTTTGTTCAAAACATTGCTCAAATTATCAAAATTTTCAAACTTTGCAAACTTATCACTGGCATCGAGACAGTTATAATCTCTACGCGAATAGTATTCACTACACATAAAAAATGCGTTTACTGATAATTTTTCCAGGTTGTGCTACTGAAAAATAAGAGTATGTTTTGAAATTATTAACGCCGAAGTGGGTAGAAAAATACCCAGATGCCACAGGTGCATTTAGCACAGGTAAAAGAAATAATTATAAGTATATGTCAATACAAATAGCCTATATGCCATCTATGTAAATTTTGATCAAAATCGGACAACAAATTCGTGGGTCAGGCGTTAATGGGATAAATTAGAAATTACTGTGTAAGCAGAATATAAATATAATTTTTTTATAAAGGTTGCTCCTTATTTGAGTCCATAACTCTTTTCCTTCTGAACCTCTTGTGCATGACTTAATTCGCAAGCTGTTTGTGCTTTTCTGTTGAATTGAAAGTGAGCGCGATATCGACAGACGGAAGGACATAGCTAAGTTGTCTTCAAATTACTTAAGGATCCGGATATACGCATATTCTTTACGGGGTCCTAGACAAATATTTAAAAAGTTTCCCTTAAAATGATAAACTGTATATCGCCGTTCACTAATCGTGGTGGAGAGTATAAAAATGGTTAAAAAAAAGACAACGATATGTTGTTAATACTTTTGACAACGTTCGTTGTGAAATTTATTACAAATTGTTGTAAAATCAAAAGCGATGAAAGTAAAATATTATTCAAATTAAAAACCAAATGTATTCAAATTGAGAACAAAAAATAAAAAATACCATACGTTGTTAAATCAATAACACCATGTTTTCAAAACAACAAAAAAAATTTTAAGTTTTATCTTTTAATTTCTTTGTAAGTGCAGATTTAGAAAATAATAAAAAACAAGCAAGATATTTATTATTATAAATATTATATACTTTTAAAGAAACTCAAAAGCTAAAAATTTAATTTTTAAAACCTTTAATTATTAAAAATAATAATAAGGACTACATGTTAAGTTTCGAAAAATTTTATTTTAGTAGAATTAGACCAAACGTAATATTGTGCTGCCAGTTTTGCTAAATGAAGCCTTATAATTCTTTTAAATTGTATTTAGTACAAAAATAAACTTTATGAAAAATATTATGGAATATTGATAATTTAGATTTTACAATATGTTTTAAAAAATTTATTATTGTCAATGCCTTATAAAGGTAAAATAATAATGTGTAACAATTTTTACTCAATAGATCTAATAAAATATATTATCAATACAAGACTTTGCATTATTCTAACTAGTTAAGTATCATTTATGGACAAAAGATAAAAGACAAGATCCCTTAAATTTATAGAACTAAACAATTGATGAGAGCTTATTATATATTAACTGCCTGGCCCACATTGTCGATAAGAACATTTCTTTCGTATATTGATATTGAAAACAAAAACAAATTTTAGTTTTTTATTATATTTTTCAATTAAAATATGCGAAGGAAATGTTCTTGTCGATATTATAGGCATTGCAGTAAGTGTTTTGATTTAAATAAATTAATAAAAATATTTCACATATTTTTTTATCAGGGTTTAACTTATTTTGAAATGATAACAGCACGTGTTTGAGATGACAACAACGAGATCTCAAAATAAGAACGTGTGTTTTCGAAACTCAATTAGCATGTTGTGGAAATCAGAGTGAGATGCTGTCAATACGAGAACTGTATGTTGTTAAAATGAAAATATTGCGTTGTCAGAATGAGAACAAAATTTTACAGTATGCAAACCAGATGTTCTCCAAATATTGAGATTATAGGCGCTTAACTTCATCACACAAATATTACGTATTTTTAGGAAAATACAACCCTGTCATGGTAATTTGTTATTGTTTTTTGAAAAATTTCAATCAATAATTAGATCCGGGAAGTATTCTCGTCAAAATATTTAAGACTTGTGTGATAGTGTTTGATTAGATAGATTCAGACTTACTAGCAATTTTTTTTTGCCACAATTCTTGAGTATATTGATGAGAGATTAGCAGATTGGGAAGAAGTTCTCAATTTTAAGTACCCTGCAATTCTGTTGTGTTTTATAATTCCCGCACTTTTCATCTTGAAGTTGGCTGAAGGTGTATTTGTATTTATATATAAAATATAAAAAGGCGAAGACGAAAGAAACGATTAAAATACAAAATCTCAAGACTAGAGTTTCTAAGTCTAGACACTAATGCAATTTTAAAGCAGATTTTTGAAAAATTGCAACAACAAAGATTGATCATATAGATTTCTATTATTTTTTAAAGCACATATCTATGCAAAAGTCCTCTAAATATTTTTGGTCATAATTAAGGGTGATTTATTTTCTGATAAAAGTGTTCCATAGAAGCTACTAATCTTGGGGACTTATGTTCTATTTTTAAAAAATATATGCAAAAATGCCGAAAGTTGTTGCTTTCATTTTTAACCCATTTCTCTCCGATTGGTGATTGAAATCACCAGCACTCAAATAATTATTTTTTTTTTTTTTGTTGCCATGTTTTTTTGTCAGTTACTTAAATCGTATTTCTTATTTATATTATGTTTTACTTGGTGAGGAAAAAATGAGTTATATAAATGGTAAATATGTTCCATATCTTACCTCCTGTTATAATTCAAGGTGAGATAAGACCCTTAATAGTGCTGCGTTAAGTACTTAATTCTGATGTTTTCCTACAATTGATTTTATATCTTGAAAGTGTAATTAACAGAAATGGATATAAAGGTTGTTGTTTCAGTTTTATTGAAAATGTTTTCTTTTTTGAACATGAGTGTTGTTAATGCTTATTAGCAACCAAACAAATTGAATATTGAAAATTGCCCTAGCCGTAGGGAATATCGTTTACTATTATAAACTTGCATTTATTTTTGACACGATAGATATACATTAGCATTAAGAGCAAAATCAATATATTATTTTTTTATTAAATTAAAAAAAAAAAATTTGTAAACATATTGGTAACATTATAAAAATGTTTTACTTTTAGAAGGTTTTTTTTTATGGAAAATAATAAGTTACTTTCTTATGTCGTGTTTTTATATACCATGTGTAAATTTAATAGTCCATTTTGCGTCTTTTTCTTATCTAAAATAAACCGTCTTTAATGATTTTTATGCTGCATAAACAATCCCAGCACCATTTATATGAAGTCGCCCAATATACAGTTTCCAGTTCAGTTGCTAAATGCCAATTGTAGAGATTTTACTTGTTTTCCTTTTGAATGAGCATGTTTTAGTTTTATGCAGCAGCAAAGAACAGAAAATAAAAGGAATTACATAATGAAAAGGAAATGTGTTATATTGTCAATAATATGGGATTTTCAAATATTTTATTTGGTGCTTTAAATTGCATTTTATAAAAAACAAATATTTGATTTTGTTTGTGTGTACACTAACTAAGAAAAGTAAATGGTAAATATGAGAAATGAAAAGTGAAAAACCAATATTAAAGCTGACTATAAAATTATTTGTTCAAATATTATGTGCACTCATATTTTCATCCTGTACTGTCCTTTCCATATATAAGTTTTTCCTTATGTTCAAAATACAGACTGAAATAGAAATTTTTTTATTTGCCTCTGTGGTTTAACTTTCGTCGATATTAACAACAAACATTGAAAAAGTACAGGAAAAGAATAAGAGAAAGTTTAAAAATAATCCAAAAAGCAAATGTGTCATACGACATATTTCATTTATATTTTCAGTCATTATATTGATGTTAGACTGTTTGTGTTAGATATTTCCGTTTAAAAGAAAACGAGAGAATTCTGAATGAAAATTATTTTTATGTCACAAATGGCAAAGAAAATAAGGAAGATGCAAAAGTAAATATTTTTCTTCTTTGATTAAAATTTTTGGTCTGAAATATAAACAAATAAAAAAATTTTGGGAAAAAAAACATATTTAGATTTTTGAACGTGAATATAAGAATATTTTTAGGCGTTAATTGTGCTTGTAATAGTTATTATTGTAGATTTATTTTATAGTATAAATAAGTTGGGATTTACCTACACGCCCCACGGTTCTTTCAATACTGGTTGGAAATAATCCTCACGCTAAGGCCCTTGTACGTGGCAATTTTGAGTGCATGGTCCAGCAGAATAATATATTCGCGCAATCTTTAAAGCTGGAGCTTTTTAATATCCCCTGCTGAAAGGCAAGCAATAGCACCTAAGGAGATTCGCTAACAGGCCGAACTTTCTTACAAGTCGTGGAAAATTACCACCACGTGATTGCCGAAGGAGCCTCACCATCTGACTGTGAAATATTAACTACGCTAAATTTCAGGTATTCACAGCACCTGATTTGCCTGAAGGATGCAATGATAAAATGTTAAATATCCTTACGATGTATCCCTACATACCGCCAGGAGGATATGTGAAAAAGAAGGAAAATACTAACATGAGTATCTGCCGTATTGGCCTAGTCTTATGGCCGAAATAACTGGGAGCCAAACAATGCGTTTACCAGCCGCTACCAAAATACAGGCAGCAATATAAGGAAATAGCTTGGCAGAATTATACACCCGTCTCTAGTTAATAAGCTGTAGCTATCTTACCTCCGTAGCTTCAGGAAAAGGCAGCAACATCTGTTACGCAGATAAAGCACCTTGGGAGATCTGCCAGCAGGTTGAACTTCCCTCAAAGTGGGTGGAAAATCCGCCCTCTTTGCTGGCCTCTTTAAGATATACCTTTGCGTGATCTTTAGTATAAGCCTCAGCCACCGTGTGATCTCCGAAAGAATACTCTCCCTAAAATGGCATGTTTTTGTGAAGAGGTTATCCTTCTCCGAATAAAGTACGCTCCGTGCAAAAGCAATATTTTTGTTGCGGAAAGCATTCTTTAAAAAAAGTATCATTGCGGAGACTGTTGCCTTTTCAATAGGGGCTACTGACTCCCGTTGTCAGCCTTGATATGAAAGAGATCTGCTAATTTCTGCCAAATTCCAGATATTACCTCTACCTCATTTTCCTAGAAGATGTTACACCATAAGGTGAGATATCGTTACAATGCTTCGTTGATTACCTATGAGGGGAATAGAACAAATTACAAGAATACCTACCGTGCAACTCCACTCGAAAAAATATCATATCCACTCGGTGTCAAAAAAAGGCGTTTACCAACCGCCCCTAAGTTTGAGAGCAGCCAGCGCATTCAGGTAGCAATTTGAGTATATAGTTTAGCCAGCTCCGTAATACGCCCATTGTTAAGCAGCTTTGGTAATCTATCCTTCTGCTTTTGGTAAAATGCCAGCAGCAAGTGTTTTGAAAACGCAGAGAAAAAACATGTTTCAATATGGTCGCCCCCAACAAAACTATTTGTAAAGAAAATTGTAAATTTTTTAAATTGCTAATTTAACCATAATTTGGTTGTCGTTGACAATAATATGGTTAAATTAAGCATAATATGTTTAAAATTTTCTTTAAAAACAGTTTTGTTGGAGATTACCATATTTCAACAGGTTTTTTTTTAGGTGCAGGACTATTCTTAGTCCTACCTCAAGCCAAACTGTCCCACAAGGGTATCCCTGCCGTCGACTTTGGGTTTAAGCCACAACCAACACGTAGTCCCCGAAATTATTCCTTCTTCAAACAAGCATATATCCGTTGAACACCGAACACCGAACACCAAGTACGTAAACTGAAAAACAAAAAAAAAATTTGTTTACGAACGGAGGCCTCAACCTATCAGTGCCTGATCATCGGCGGCAACTAGCTCCCGTTGTACCAGATATGATCTCTAAACAGGCGCGAACGAAAGCAACCGTAAAGATCTTCTGTTATCTCTTAATTTTGAATTTGCGTCAAATCACTGGTATTAGCTGCACCTGATTATACCACTAAAGATGTAACACCAAAAGCTTAAATATTCTTAAGATCATCTCTACAACCACAGGGGTGTAAGAGACTTTCTTTTGCCAATAACTTGACCACAAGCGTAACATGGTAATACAGTTATAGGGGCATTGTTTAATTGAATAAGGAAATGATTGGCTCAATAGAAGAGATATCTTGGACCTTTATTATTAAAACGTTACAAATTCAATTACTAATGTATTTTACCGCCAATTAGGTATAGCGTGTTATTATGAAGTTTAAGTGTTTTAAATAAAGCGTTCAAATTGAAAACTTTCATTAATTTGAAAAAATGTTTCTATAAAAACATAAAAATTATTTATGTAGCAAAATGTGTTTTGCATTTATAATTTTTTTTTTTTTTTTTTGCTAATTTACAAAAAAAACAGGAACATATTCAAAGAGCGAGAGAGCAACTAGAGGAGACATTTTTAAAAAGCCACTTATAGTTAAAATTCATACTTGAAACTCATAACAAACGCAAATGCATTTAAGTGTTCTATTCATTAGGGATAGCGTTACCGTTAGGGGAAGTTTACAAAAAAAAAAAAAAAAATGGCACCAAAGAAGGTTAAATACCTGCCATAGTTTCTTTAAAATATTCTAGTTCCCTTGAGCATAGTTTGGTAATTTGAAGTCGCCAACATAATGCGATTTCAAGCCGGAATCGCCAATGTTAAGCATTTTAAGAAAGTCAGAACATGCCCGTAAATTTGCTTTTGGCCATCTTAACAATAGTTTTTTATATTTTCAACAGTTTCGGAGACATTTAGAAAATATTGGCATTTAATTTTTTAAAGCTAAATTAATGCTATTTTTTGTTCTCAAAAATTCATAAAGAAAATTAGAAGAGCAAATATTTCACATATATATAATTTATCAGAAAGATAGGTATATAACGAATAAAATAAACAATAAGCCGTGAAAGTGTTGACATAAAAGCAAGAGGCAATTGCAAAGTGCACTTGCTTGCGTATAATTAATATGTACACAAGTCTAACCACGCATGACAAGAAAAAAATTACATATAAAATATACTAACATTAAAGCTGGGAGTTTCAATAAAACGGTAAAAGTACAAAACAGCATTTCTTCATTTAGTAAAAAGTATTAAAAAAGTATCACATTTGGGAGCATTTTGTAGAAGTAGCAAAATGGCATCCATGCGGTCGGAAAAGTGGCAAATTGCTACTTTAGTAGCACCAACGGTAACGCTGATTAGGGAGATGGGAATTTATAAAAATTAGGTATAACGCAAGGTAATATTAAAAAAAATTATTTAAAATTAAGGTAGATGCCTAAAAAAATTGGCTTAAACTTGATTCTAAGGATGTAAAAAGAAATATCTGTAAATTCTAACTACCCTAATATTGTGTGCATGATAACATTTGTCATAAAACTTATGCATATACACAAGGATATGAATAAAATGCACAAAGAAGACCGGAAAAAGTGAAGTACTGGATTTTCATTTACCGACTATACGACGCTAAGTGAATTTCAACAAACTCAGATATTTACCACATATTCCCTTTTCTTTCTTTCTCTGTAAAAGCGAAACATTTATCATCAAGATAAGCAAAAAAATTTTAGTAACAAAATATGAAAACTCTAATATACACTTTATGGGTTGTACATGCAAAATAATTATATAGTTTTCTCTTTTAATGTAGACTTTACAACAGTTTCAAATTGTCAAAATACATTAGACTAAATTGTAATTGTAAATGTGTGTATAAAAATTCATCACTGAATTGAGAAGTTACAGCTTTGACAGCTTTCACGAAATATGTGGATTCGACGCCAATACGACTGCAAAATTATTTTTTCAGACACAAACAAATTTGTAAAATTTTGCAAACCCTAAATTAAAGAGCGTTTTAGTCAGAGTGTTATGTATTGATCAAAACAAGTGGTCATTAGAGGGAGTAAAGTCCGAACTATTAGGCATATAAGGCAAAACTTCTCAACTACTATTTTCTTAATAATTCTTACTGATCTTGCAAATTTGTGGCGGAGCGCTGTCTTGCACTTTGGACTGCTTCATATATAAATTTTTCATCGCCAGAGATATTGCAAAAGAAAAATTATTATAACTAGGATTTTGGGCATGCAAAGCCATCTTTTAGCGTCTCTTAGTTTAACTCGTATAGTACCCAGTTTCCGTGCTTTTGGGTAAATTTTGCTACTTGCAAATGTCTTAAAGCTGCTGCTTATTTGTTGGGAGCCAATTATAATTTCGCAAGTTTTTCTTGAGTTTAACTACAAGCTTCAGGGTGTAATGGATCTAATTTGTTGATATCCAGCGCATACCACAATTGTCGAAATTAATTCACACACATTCTAATATGAAGAAATGCAACCACCGCTTACATTTTGGACATTACTGCTCTAATTCTATGTCTTAGAACGTATTTTGCTGACATAGTCGGTCTTTATCTTTTATGTGAAAATAACTATATTAAACCTCACAAATCATCTATCGAACTTTAAAATTGTTGAATCATATTCTCAGTAAACGGTTCGGTAAGCAAAATGAATGAAAAGTTGCACTTTTTATAAATTAGAAACTCAACACAAAATTGCACACAAATGACTACGTAAGGTTGAATGACCAGTAATGACCTATATCACTGTCCTGATTTGATCCTTACTTAGCCAAAGCAGCACGCGTGTCTTTTCCGCGTGATAACCAGGCTATAGAATTATGGCCAAAGAGCCGGTGCTTTAACCGTTAACTTTAATGCCCTAATGATACCAGCTAGAGCTGCCTTGTTGTCCATAAATATGCACATAATTCTCGATTTTCGATAAAACCACCCGCCTTATGGCGGAGAATTCCGCTTTAAAGACACTGCCGTCATCCAGTAACCAAAGATGGGCCTTGATCCCCAATTCTTTGGTGAACAAATCTCCGTCTACTGCACTGCCTATCTTAGAACCATTCGTGTTGATGCTTAGGGTCGATTCCAGAGACTGCAATAATGCACAAAAAAGGGTTGCAGATTATTACTGTCCAGTAATGTAAGGTCAGCTGACGGGTGGTGATTGACCCGCCCATGACAATAGCTCCTTAAGGCCCACAGCATCCAATCTAACCGCAGAGCCAGCTGTTCAGCCATGAGGGCAGCCGGCAACCAGTTCAATATAGTGAATAAATGACTTAGTGAGAATAAATTACTGTTATTAAAGCCATAAAACATATGTAATAGATACATTATTTTTAAGTTAAAACAATATTACAACAACAATATTTTGTTTCAATTAAATACATATTTTGTATGTTGATTTCGAGCCATATTCACACATTATAAACTTCGTTTTTAGGTACGTTATGCCACTGTGTAGCATAACTCGAATAAAAATAACAAATTCTGCGTAAATTCTAAACAGAATCCATTAAAAAGAGTTTAAATAAAAACTCTGCAGTAGTTTATAATTATTTTCATAATGTTCATTTTTCATTTGAAAATTTTCATTCGATAACTGAAAGTTTTCAAATGCAACCAAGTTGTTGTTGAAAAGATATTTATTTTAAAAGATAGAATTAAAATAATACATAATTTTTTTTTCTTTAAATTAAAAAAGTTTTTCGTATCTTTTCTACTTATTCACACTCCCATGTTTTTTAGCACTCTCATGTATTTATTGCAAAACTCCATTGTCAAATGAAATGATTGTTAGATTTATTCTAACATTATTCCTTCCTTTACTTTGCTTTACATTCACATAATCAAAAATATGCAACAAAATGACAAATTTCAAACAATTTTAATCAAAATGGTAAGTGGGAGGGTAATAACAAACTCATGCATTCATTTATAAGGTTTGCTTAAGTTCAAGTAGCACACTTGTCAATTTTAATTACTCATACACATGTAGTTTTAAGTAACATACACACATGTTTGGTAAGCCATTTACACACACACACACACACACACAGACTTATGCTCACAAGCTTTTGGATTCATTAAGGATTCTCATAAATGCTTGTACCGAAGTAAAACCAGGAAAAAGTGTTGAAAACATTTTCATTTCTTTCGTTATAATTTAGTTCTGTTTTTTGAGGAAAACGTTTGTTATATTGTAATATTATGAAATCTTAAAGCATTTTGCTTTGTGAGTTGTTTATTGTTTTTATATACTGCGAAAATATACTAATTATTTACACCATATAAAGGCATTCGTTAGCAGAAAATTTCTTTTTCTTTTGAATTTTTTTAGTTACATATTTGCCTTACAAATTGCCTTAAAAGGCATTTTTGTATTTAGCACTTAAAGGAAAAAAATCCTTTTTTCAAATTCTAAAACGATCGCACGAGGTCTGTTTATTTAGAGATGAAATGTTTGTATAAATAACTTCTGGATGGCAGATCCTTTTCGTATTGCAAATAAGCCGTTTTTGTTTACTGTTTCGATAAGCCTCTAAGAATAAGGTTAAGTCAATAGTAATCTCTTAGTATTTTGCAGAGGCATCTTTTGTTAAACTTTCCTCGCATGAAGTTTGCAATTTCAGAAATCGCTCTAACTATGAATTGTTCAAAGCTGTCAATTTCGCCAGAGTTGAAAAGACTTTAAATCTATTATCTATTGGACTGATATCTTTATGCATTAAGGGAATTTTGTTTTCATCGAAATCTGTTTTTGCAGTTTCTAAACGTTATTTTGAGATGGAAATATGTAGATTAGGATGAATATTTCATAGACCTGAATAATGCGGCTCTGTTATGAATCTGACTACTGGCCACTTTACTTGTAATATATTTTTATTATTGGGAATTTCACTAAAATAGGTTGACAGCAGTCATTCGCATTAAGTTGTGTAAATTTTACTAGGAGCCATTACAGTTTTGACCTAACTTCTTCAAGTGCATTAGCGCTCAAATTAAATTTTTTGCTTGCCCAGAAAAAAATCTCCCAATTTTTTTTAATTAACCCATTAATTAAAAATTAAATAATTCTTATTTAAAAATTTAATCAAATGAATTGAGTTTTCACTTATATCAACAACATTACTCTAGAAAAAGTTGTTAATATCAACAAATTTTTAAATGATAATATTAATTTGTTTACTGGTGCAAATTTAATTAATATTTTAATTAACATCACAGATTTTATTTTATTGAAATCAATTATTACATTTTTCTTAATTTTTTAAATAACCATTCTTTATAACTAAATTAAACCGTGCGTCCTTAATTTTATTATAAAATTTATAAGTTTCTTCTATATTTTGGCTTTGTCTATTCACCTCGTTGAAAAAACGACAGTAACAAATTTGCCTAAAGTTCTAAAGATCAATGTTAATCAATTAACACAATGTTTGAAACGCCAAGTTTTTTGATAATTTTTTTTAATTAAAATTAAAAATTTCCAGGCACCGAAAATAACAGTTATTTTGAAATTTTAAAACAAAAAAAGCACATGGAAATAAATGCTGGCAAATTGATTCAAGTATACCATATTGATCCTTAGGAACTTTTCTATGATAAAATATTATGATTTTTAAGGTTGTGATTTTTATTTTTTTGATCAAAAATTACAGTTATTTTTTGATTTATAAAAAATCATAAAATATCTGTTATTTTTGATCGAATAAATTTAAATAAAAAAAAACTGTTATTTGTGTTCAAAAAAATAAAAATCAAAAGTCAATTGTTATTTTTGTTCAAAAAAATAAAAAAAAAAATAATTGTTATCATCTGACTTTTATGAAAAAAGGAATAACTGTTACGGTCCCTGAAACTATCATTTATTAAAAAAAATATTCACAATTTTACATTTTTACAATTTTTCGTAATCTATATAATAATTTATATAACATGTGCAATAGACCGTCTCAGTTTTTATACTTTTTTCGAAATTCCTTCATGAACATCGATTTTCTTTATCTACTATAAAAACCAAGAAATTTGGTGTATAACACTTAAATATTGATGAATGGGAAGTGGTCTCTCAAATCGTTTTTTCATTTTTTTAGGCAAAATGCCTTTTTTCCAAAAAATTAAAAAATCTTGATTTAGTAATTTGCCTCCAACTCAAGCAGTTCTAAATGGATTTGAACATCATTTCATGCATTAGAAAGCTTATTAAATTTCCTAAATGTTTCTTAAAACATATTTGCTGAAAAACTCGAAAAAATCGGTTCAGATACAAAAAAGTTATTACCAAAATATTATTTTTTTTTTTTTTATATTTAGAAATAAACAACTTTACACATTTCAACTAAAACTGCAGTTTTTCTTAACAGAATACGACTGTTATTTACACCAAAATCTTTATTTTAAAATTTCCTACCATACTGCATTTACAGAATATAAAAGTTTTGCCTCGTTCAATTTTTATTTATGAAAAGGTAAGCAAAAATTAAAAAAAATGTTAAGTTTGTATTTGAAAATCTGAATTTGTAGTGCTGTGAATAAAAAACCATCGAACAAAATGGCAATGTTGCTATAACAAATATTTAGGAAATTTAATAAGCTTTCTAATGCATGTAATAACGTTGAAATTAATTCAGAACTGCTTGAGTTTGAGGCAAATTACTAAATCAAGATTTTTCCATTTTTTGAAAAAAAGGTATTTTGCTTAAAAAAATTAAAAAACGATTTGAGAGACCACTTCCCATTCATCAATATTTAAGTGTTATACACCAAATTTCTTGGTTTTTATAGTAGATAAAGAAAATCGATGTTCATGAAGAAATTTCGAAAAAAAATTAAAAATGAGACGGTCTAATGTGCAAGTTCAACAAATAGTTTGCTTGATTCTATGAATTTGGAATTAATTTGGTGATTAGAGACAATTATCAATTTTTTCTGTGTAGGTTTTGTTATGAAATTTAATATAAATTCATTCTGTAAGATTTAAATTTATACCACCAAATACCATGATGATCGGACTACAATTTTATATGAACAGAATTTTTTTATGATAGATAAAGCTTGGCTCACAATTTATAAAAAAGGGCGGTCCAACGACGATGTACGATCTTAATTCTCAGTCACATCTTAAAGTCAAGTTTTTACCTAACTTAATTTGACATTTCTTTGATTAAGTGTTTGACAAATTCAATTATGGAGAGGTATACAATTGAGCAGCGCGTTAAGATTGTTGAAGACTTTTACGAAAATGGACGTTCAAGTCAAAGTGCATTTTTTCGAATAAATCTAATGGTGTTTTCTTTTCTACAAAAAATGTGACATTTTATTTAAAAAAAATGCAATCTGGTGTTCGTTTCTTAAAAATGTTTTGCTCTATTAAAGGGTAGCATGTTTTGTTATAAAAAAAATCACCCTTACTAATGGCATAAAGCATTGATTGCACTTTACGCCCAGTATAAATCGACAGTGTTGATAATTCCCTGTAAAAAGATGGCTTCTGTTTATAAATAGGGTTACCAGATGAAGTTGCGAAAACGTCGCCTCTAATTAGGACTGTACAAATTAAAAATTTTAATAGTTATTTTTTCTATTATTTAACAGTAAAAACATAAGAAAGCATTACATCATTAACAATGGTTGTCAGTGATAAACAATTTAAGTGGATTCGGTGTTATAAAATTGTTTTTGAAATAAACGTCAAATCAAGAAATCTTAAAAACTTGGTGTTAAGGAATCAGCAATCTGGCAAAGGTACTTATTTTTTTGTTAACATATTTTATAAAAAACAAACTAAAGAAATTGAAATTGCGTCATTCAGTTTGTTCATTTATTTATTTATTTAATATCAATCTATTAACAAATTTTGATTTATGTATATCTTGAAGAACAAACTTTTGAATTTATGCATATATTTATTTTTTAAATTTTGAAGAACAATCTTTTTGTAAGCTGTTAAAAACAGGGCGGTCCAATTTTGTGTTTTGTTCTCGTCAAATAAAAAATTGCATTATTACAGGGTCGAGAAGGCATTTTATACATGTATATTTTAAGGTGTTTTTTTTTTTGTAGAAAGGAAAACACCATAAGTTCAGGAGTTCCTATGAAATCCATTTTGTATTTGATTGTATAGAAAGTCTAAATGTTGTTATTTATAGAAAATGTTTGCTAACAATTTTACAATCCGATTTCAGATAGATTTAAAAGATTCAGTGTGTCCGCAAAATAAGGCCCCGGTGCAATAACGTCAAAGCAAAAAAATGAAATTTGACCCAAACATTTTTCATACAAATACAAGTAATTTGATTATGAAAGAGCTCCAGCTTTCTCGCTTTTATTTTTTTTTATTGAAAATTATTTAATTCTTTTTCCTGGGAATAATGAAATAATACCGAAATGATATAAGTCCCAAGAAGATTTGACATGGGATCTATTTCATTTTATTACGATTTTCGGTGTTATTTCATTTCCTGTAGTAGTTATTTCGTTTTTAAATATTTGCAATTTCTTAATTTTTTTTAACATTTTCCATTTATATTTGTTAGTTTTTTTGGTAAATTTCCTCAAATGTCAATATTTAAGTACAAAGAAGTTTTAAGCAATTGTACTAATTAAGGTTGGCGTCACATACCCGAATTTTTCAAATCCCGATTTGGAATATCTTGAACATCTAGTCCCAATTTTTTAAATCCAGAATCGCTAACTTAAACTTCTCTGCAAATCCGGTTTATCGCTGAGACCAAGGATCTTCGCCTCGATGGGGTCAATTCTCCTTTTTATTCTGCTGGGGTCATATTGTGCAGCCCCAGATTATACATAAGCTCCAAATTTAAATTTCAAAAAAAAACAACAATAGCGGAATTCAGTATAAGGTGTAAATAGCCCTGCGAAAGAGCATATGCAAAATATAGTATTTTTTTTTAATCCAAAAAGATAATACTCAGAGATTCCGTTTGCTTTCATAAATGAACTTGCAAGACCATTTGCAGGAAACATTAAATGCTACTTTTGTATTTAATTGTTTGTTTTTTAGTTTATTCTAATAAAATAAAAAAATCTTATCTTTCCACTGTTTGTTTTTAATGTAAATTGCCGTAATAAATTTTCATATTTTTACATTAATTCCAGTACTTGTGCTGCTGTTGCTCAGACGCATAAAATTCCCATGCTTTTCCTCATAATTGCATTAGCTGAGTAAATAATGAGTTTTTCTCCCTTCACTTCTCCAACTCTAACGAGTTATTAACAATAGGAACACAATCATCATGAACAACAATAACAATACAAATAAATGTAATCAATTTTGTGTTGTTCACGACCGTGCACATTTAAGTCTGAGCTTTTTGGAAGGTCCTTTTTACTTTATATAGAAGAAGAACTTTAAAAAAGCACAAAATTTTAATGTGCTGCTGCTTCTTTTGTACGGATGGTTGGTAAACAATTTCTTTAAGAAAAATAAAATAAGTAACAAATTTTTTTAATTTTTTTAATTAAAAATATAAACGAAAAAGTGATACGTTTTAAAGGTTTTAAAATAAAATTTGTATAGGCCGACCTTAATGATAGCAATAATAACAATAGAAACAGTGCATGATTTTGTTTTGTTTTTTAAGCGGATATATCGTTCGTTCCATTTTGACGGGACGTGTTATGTTTGCACAACAATTTGTAAATAGAATTTTAGTAACTACCACGCAAATTCAATCCTGATTGTAAGAGATATTTTTCCAATTTGTTTTAGGGAAAATCTACTACGACTGCATGAGATAAAAAGTAACACGAATTCGTATTGTAATCATGATGGGTAATTAAATTTAAATTGATGCTTGTAGAAGACTAGCTGTAGAACAAAATATGGTTGAAGGTTACCATTCTCTAAAAGCATTATACTGTGGTTTGGATTTTTACAATGCATATTATGGCTAAATATGACCGAAATAAACCATAATTTGGTAAAAATTAATCATAATTTGGTGAAAATATAACATAATATGGTCCTATTCTATTCTTTACTTCTCTCTTTCTTCGTACTCTATATTAAACGGATTCACAATGAACCGTATTGGTCTCCAAGTGGAAGAATGCCCTTAGGCGCATAACCCTTCTTAACCTTAGGGCCAAGCACATTTTTTATAATATGCTGCATTTTGTCCTTTAGCTTCTGCGACAAGGTGTCAAGTCGCCTTTTACAAAGTTTTGTCAGATGATCGACAGGTGCAACTGAACTGCACAGCTCAAAAACTTAATACCGCCCTGCTGAACTTTGTAACAAATTCTTTTAAAATGGATATGATGGTTTTTAGTTATGCCCGTAGCAGTTTTGAGCTTTCTTGTTTCTGCATGTTGCTCCAGGCCACAAAATTTAGAAACTTTATCGCATTTGCAGTAATTACAAAGGTTTTTTTTTAAGTCATCTGTTTTTTTCAATCCATTCTTTTATTTTAAGGTGATTGAGCCAATTTTTGCGAAACTTTTGTGAAGAGGTTTTACTAATTTTTAAAATTGTTTTCTTCTTTGATTTTAATTTCGGTGAAAGGGTTACCATATCCTCAAGATTACCCTTCATCTAAGTACATTAAGGTTACTCTTCGTCCAATTAACGAGCTGTCTGAAAAAATCTAGTGGAACGATTTTAAAGTAAAAATCAACATAACTTTTTTGAGTTAATCATTTTAACAAATGGAATCTGGGAATTTTAGTTCTCAGTAGTTAATTTGAGCTTAAGTGGTATTTTTAAATCCAACTATATTTCAAGTTAGAATGCAAGTAAACATTTTATGGTTAAAACCCGTTCATATTTAATCAATCGTGAAAATTGAAATGGTAAGAACAACAATACGAACATAATATGGTTTTCTAACCATACTTCAAAAATATTTTTTTGCGTGTATATAGTATAATGAAAATAATTCTTTACTGTTAAAAATTGTTAGCACAACTGTTTACGTCTAAACTGAAGGCAATGGTGTTTCCAGCCCTGGGGTCTAATTAGACCACCGTCAACTAGAAGTTTACTTTAAGTTTTTAATTAAATTTTTATGTATTTTCGTTAAGTTTTTTTTTTTGATTGTAAGAGATATTTTTCCAATTTGTTTTAGGGAAAATCTACTACGACTGCATGAGATAAAAAGTAACACGAATTCGTATTGTAATCATGATGGGTAATTAAATTTAAATTGATGCTTGTAGAAGACTAGCTGTAGAACAAAATATGGTTGAAGGTTACCATTCTCTAAAAGCATTATACTGTGGTTTGGATTTTTACAATGCATATTATGGCTAAATATGACCGAAATAAACCATAATTTGGTAAAAATTAATCATAATTTGGTGAAAATATAACATAATATGGTCCTATTCTATTCTTTACTTCTCTCTTTCTTCGTACTCTATATTAAACGGATTCACAATGAACCGTATTGGTCTCCAAGTGGAAGAATGCCCTTAGGCGCATAACCCTTCTTAACCTTAGGGCCAAGCACATTTTTTATAATATGCTGCATTTTGTCCTTTAGCTTCTGCGACAAGGTGTCAAGTCGCCTTTTACAAAGTTTTGTCAGATGATCGACAGGTGCAACTGAACTGCACAGCTCAAAAACTTAATACCGCCCTGCTGAACTTTGTAACAAATTCTTTTAAAATGGATATGATGGTTTTTAGTTATGCCCGTAGCAGTTTTGAGCTTTCTTGTTTCTGCATGTTGCTCCAGGCCACAAAATTTAGAAACTTTATCGCATTTGCAGTAATTACAAAGGTTTTTTTTTAAGTCATCTGTTTTTTTCAATCCATTCTTTTATTTTTAGGTGATTGAGCCAATTTTTGCGAAACTTTTGTGAAGAGGTTTTACTAATTTTTAAAATTGTTTTCTTCTTTGATTTTAATTTCGGTGAAAGGGTTACCATATCCTCAAGATTACCCTTCATCTAAGTACATTAATGTTACTCTTCGTCCAATTAACGAGCTGTCTGAAAAAATCTAGTGGAACGATTTTAAAGTAAAAATCAACATAACTTTTTTAAGTTAATCATTTTAACAAATGGAATCTGGGAATTTTAGTTCTCAGTAGTTAATTTGAGCTTAAGTGGTATTTTTAAATCCAACTATATTTCAAGTTAGAATGCAAGTAAACATTTTATGGTTAAAACCCGTTCATATTTAATCAATCGTGACAATTGAAATGGTAAGAACAACAATACGAACATAATATGGTTTTCTAACCATACTTCAAAAATATTTTTTTGCGTGTATATAGTATAATGAAAATAATTCTTTACTGTTAAAAATTGTTAGCACAACTGTTTACGTCTAAACTGAAGGCAATGGTGTTTCCAGCCCTGGGGTCTAATTAGACCACCGTCAACTAGAAGTTTACTTTAAGTTTTTAATTAAATTTTCATGTATTTTCGTTAAGTTTTTTTTTTTTGGTATTTTAAAAATGAAGTTGCTCTAAAATTTTTTATTTTTCGTGGCTTAACCGCCATAACGTAAAGTAATCTTCCCATTTGAGCGTGTGATTTAACCTATCGACCTGAATAATTTATCTATCGTGGAACCTTACTAACGAAAACTTTAATAAAATTCAAATTTTATAACGTATTAAAAAGTAAACTGTGTTTTTATTTCAAGAGAAAAAAAAACATTTTTTTCTTATTGGGAAACAGTCAACGTTCTTTCCCCTTGATATCGAGAAAATGTATCGCAAAATTTTAGTGGATCCTGGTGAAACGAAATTGCAGAGGATTGTGTTCCGAAAAAACTCGGACGAGGATTTGAAATAGTACGAGTTAAAAACGGTTACTTTCGGTGTTAACTGTGCACCTTTTTTTGGCGATTAGGACTTTGTTGCAACTAGCGGAAGTTGTCGAACATAAATGGCCGTTAGCGTCTAAAATTTTGCGACACATGATATATGTGGATGATACTTTGATAGGGGCGCACGAAATTTATTTGGCCATAAAAGCTCGAGATCAACTTATCTCAGCCTTGTCATCCGCTGGTTTTTCTATGAGCAAATGGACGTCAAATGAGAAACAAATTCTACAGGGAATTTCAAAAGATGATCTTTTGAATGAACATTTTTTGGAAATTAGAGATGAAAGTGTAGCTAAAACATTGGGTATACTGTGGAAGGCGAAAACGGATAGGTTTTATTTTTCCACCTCTCCAATCCCTTCAAAGGAACGGTTTACTAGAAGGAAGGTATTGTCCACTATTGCTCATCTGTTTGATTCAGCTGGGTGGCTAGGGCCAATAGTAGTAACAGCAAAGATACTGATGCAACAGATTTGGAGCGAGGGAACACCATGGGATGAATATATTTTAGAATCCGCGTTAAGAAGATATACTCAATTTCTTGGGGATTACGCAGCTATAAACGACATTCAGATTCACCGCTGGATTTGCTTCAACCCTTCTTCAATGCTTGAAGTGCAAGGGTTCAGTGATGCTTTGGAGAGGGCCTGTGTTTGTGTTCGGGTCGATGATAGGGAAAACGGTATAAAATCGAATTTACTGGTAGCCAATTCTAGGGTTGTGCCACTTAAATGGTATTTTAACCCTGATAGCGCTCCTTATATGGGAGGTTTATGGGAGTTAAAAGTTTTAAGCATCATTTTCCATTTCCATTTCCACAATCCATTTTTTAAGTGATAGCAGATGTTTTTTTTTAAGCACTAACTCTTATAGTTTTCGAGAAAAACGCATTTAAAGTTTTCCATACGAAAACATGAAAAAATCCATTTTTAAAAGTGAAAACAGATTTTATGTTTTTAAGCTCTAACTCTTATAGTTTTCGAGAACAATGCATTTAAAATCAATTTTTAAAAGTGATAATTTTCCAATTCCATTTCCACAATCCATTTTTAAGTGATAACAGATTTATTCTTTTTAAGCTCTAACTCTTATAGTTTTCGAGAAAAACGCATTTAAAGTTTTCAATACGAACGCATGAAAAAATCCACTTTTTAAACTGATAACAGATTTTTTGTTTTTAATCTCTAACTCTTATAGTTTTCGAGAAAAACGCATTTAAAGTTTTCCATACGTAAACTTGAAAAAATCCATTTTTAAAAGTGTTAACAGATTTTTGTTATTTAAGCTCTAACTCTTAAAGTTTTCGAGAAAAACGCATGTAAAGTTTTTCATACGAAAACATGAGAAAATCCATTTTTATAAGTGATAACAGATTTTTTGTTTTTAAGCCCTAACTCTTATAGTTTTCGAGAAAAACGCATTAAAAATTTTCCATACGAAAACATGAAAAAATCCATTTTTATAAGTGATAACAGATTTATGTTATTTAAGCTCTAACTCTTATAGTTTTCGAGAAAAACGCATTTAAAGTTTTCAATACGGGAATAATTGGTTAAAATTTTTTGTATATTATTACAATACAACTCCTTCTACAGCTCACGGATATTGTCCTTTTCAATTAATCTACGGAAAAATTCCAATAGAGCTAGATTTTACCAATACCAACAGCATAGAACCTCTTTACAATGTTGATGCTTACGAAAAGGAAGTTAAATTTAGACTCCAAGTAGCCCAACGTAGAGTCGCTAGTCTTATTGAAAATGCTTAACTTCTTAGACAGAAGATATCCGATGATAATGCCAATCCTATCACACTCGATTTTAATGATTCTGTTCTAATCCGCAACGAAGCAGGACACAAACTAGATTCGGTATACAAAGGACCCTTCATAGTAAAAGAAATTGATATTTTTAACAATGTCACATTAATGGACGCTCAGGGTAAACAGTTCACTGTCCATAAGAACAGAGTTAAAAGACTCCCCAATTAAAAACCGAAAAAAGATGTATCGCTGTTAACATCATCACTTTAAAATAAAGGTAACCTGTTAAATCATATTATTAAACTATTAAAATAAAGGAGCTAAATAAGTCCTTTGTATATTTATTTCTTCGTTTTTCATGTAATTATACTTTTACAATTTCATATACAAATCTATATGAATCACTAAAATAAATTTATTATGTTATACTCTTTAAAAAGTACTTATGAATGAAATGAAAATACTGTTAACATTACTTAATAATTGTTTTTTTTTTCTTTCTTATTAAAACGCTACATTACACTATGCAACAAGCAAAAATTCCTTGAACAACCACTATATTTTTTTGAACCGCTATAGTCATCTAACTACAAAAATCATCATTATTTCAAATTCTATGGCAAGGTTTTTTTTTAAAAATTTTTTTCTAAAAATTTAGATTTTTGAAAAGGCTGCTCCTTACATCTTATCGTAACTTTAAAACGACGTACCCGATTTTGTTACGCAATCCGTCAAAACATTTTAAATTACGCCAGATTTAAGTTTCTCTAATATCATTTTTTAATTTAGCCATTATTTTTGGGGTTATTGAGGCCGAAGTGGCAAAAAAAATATTTTTTTTTTGTTTTTTTTTTTTGTAAAATTTTTGAATTCAAAAAATTGAAATCAACAAATACTTACCAGTTTTAGTACTTACTCAAAGCTGCATGTATTAGAAGTAAAATAAATTTTATTTCATGAAAATCCATGGATAAATTCCCGTTTATTCCCGATAAAGTGAAAGTACAAACAAAGTTATCAAGTAGTAATTTTTTGAGCAACAAGATTTACAAAGCATAATCTAAAAATAATTTCGACTTTTGTTTTAAGAAACCAAATAAAATCTCTTATCATATTTTCATTTCCTAGGCCCTGATAACGTTGCTCCATGGTCTTAAGTTGTTGATGAAATCACCAAGGTTTTCCGGAAAACAGTCCAGATGCGAGTGCAAGAACTGTATTGTTAGTGACATATTAACACCTTAAATAAGAAATTAGAAAAAAATAAACAAATATGGTTATTCAAGGAAAAAAAACTTCCCATTTGTTGCATAGTGTTATTTTCTTTATTTTAAATCTACTTTATTACTTTATGAAATCATTTTGTTTCACAAATATCTGAAAGTTTTCATTCTTGGAATGTACATAAATATTTTAATTCCCTTAAAGAATATTTAGGTCCTAAAATTTTTTTTCTTCTTTCTTCATTTTAAAAAACAGGGAAGGGAATAGGTTAAAAATTAGATCTAGACCATATTGTCCCCTACCTTAAGAAAAAAAAATTTTCTTGTATATATTTCATTGTTGAATTATATAAAATAATAATGAACCTAGTATTGATTACTCTTTTCCGAAAAAGGGAGGTGTAGTATGTTTGACTAGTCGTTGTTCACACTTTGTTGAAGCTAAAAAGTCCATATTAGCCAATCCCATCGCTGAGAATATGTGAGTCAGCATATTCTCAGAGATTACTTCAAATTTATTGTTTAGGTTTCATTTTTATATGCATTAGTGTTAGTGTAATTTTAAGTTCATAATTTTAAGAATTATGTATAAAGAATTAATCAAGAAAAGTTGATAAAGGGGGACAGTCGCACAAGCGACTGCTTCTCGAGTATTTAATAAAAAAATTTAATAAAGACAAGAAATTAATTTAAATTGTGAAAACAATTGTATTATTAAAAACAAATATATTTCAGTATTTTGCTGCAGATTTCTTCAGCGCATTTTACATTTTTCTTAAGGAGTTTGCTCCAGGAGTTTTATGGACGTCCTTTATTTCTCTTGTCCTGATGATTCCAACCCACAGCTTGTTGACCAATTCCTTCTCTATCTTTCCTAATTATTTGTTAAACCTCTATTTTCTTCTGCACTTACGGTATAAATTATAAATGCTTATTACATTTGGCCACAAAATCTCCCAAATAGTTTGCAAATCCCTGGGCTTCCGAGTTTAGTGCCACTTTAGTCAGCATTATTTAGCAACTGTAGAGCAAGATTGACAAGCAGCGTTATCGTTAGTGCTACTAAAGTAGTAAATTGCCACTTTTTCGACTGCTGGGATACTATTGTGCGACTTTTACAAAATGCACCCAAAAGTGACACTTTTTGCAATTCTTGCAACTTTTTTGATACTTTTTACTTAATGAAGAGATGCTTTTTGTAATTTCTTCTTTACTAAAACTCCCAGCTTTAATGTAAGTTATACTGTTTTTGTAAACATATATGTAAGCGTGGTAAGCTTATGTATATCCTGCGAATAATTAATATTTACACACTTGGTTTAAAGGAGAATTCACTAGGAGGTGGTGTTTTTTTCGGGGATCGGGTTGTCAAAGTTTGTATACAAACTAAAGTTTTTTCATGTTAACACACATCTTTATTTACTAGCAATATTTTTGACAATCGGACCACAAAAGCAGTGTTGTTTTAGAGCTGATCTCACTTAGTGAACTCGCTTTGCTTACTTTAATGCGTATACCATGATGAAATAAATACTTATACCATGGTGTATACAATACGTTAGCCGTTGTGTATGGAATACACTTTAAACTTATGTTTATTTGAATCAGGGTGGTTAGATTTTTCAACCTTAGTCGCCAATTTATACACCAAAAACAACCGAATTTAATTTCCTTTCGATTTTTGTTAGTCGTTGTCCAGATTGGCTATTTTTGTTGCAGCAATTCTTGAGTTTATTGGTGTGAAAGGTGAACAAATTGGGGAGAGGTACTCAGTTTAATGTACTCTGCAGTTCCGTTTTTTTTTTTTTTTTTTGTTATACTCACACTTTTTTACTTGAAATTAGCTGTAGGTGTATTCGCATTTATATATTTATGAAATATAAAAGGGAGAAGAGCAAAGACAAGATAATACAAAAATTGCAAAACTATAATATCATAATCTGAACACCAATGCAATTTCAAAGCAGAAATTTTAAAAGTTGCAGCAACAAAAATTGCAAGTCTGGACGATAACTTAAGAAAAACTAGACCAAATCGTAAAGTTTTATTTTTTTATAACACTGCATTAACACATCAAAGTACTTACATGGAATTTCAGTATAATAGTATTATAAATACAAATTTCAATAAGTTGTAAATCAAAATCAAAATTTGTCAACCGATTGTGGCTTATTTTATTCGATAAATTATAAAAATTTAAAATTTTTGTTCTCATAATTTTTTTGAATTAATTTTTGAAAACAAAAATAACATTAATTTTTCTTTCAAAAATCTACCGCCACTATTTTCTGAATATATCCGAAACTGTTAAAAACAATATAAAAAACTAACATAAAGATGGCTTAAAGGGAATATATGTATATCTTTCGCTGTTAATTGTATCCAAATTGGGCAAATCGTTCGCAAGTCAAGGTGAAATGTATTAGCAGAACCGCCTTATGTGTCTCACGACTTCCATGATATATGTCGTTTTTATTCGTAATATACCTGTCTTTCAGATTAATGATAGAAATGTAAAATATTTGCCCGTATAATTTTTGCATGAAAAATTGTACAAATTCTGCAAAAAATTTATCTGAAATGGTTGAAAATATAAAAAATTTGGATGCCTCAAAGGAAACTTTATTCCTTATCATCTGTGAGTATTTTGATCAAAATTGGAATAATCGTTCTCAAGCTAAAATGTATTAGCATAACCGCCTTATTGGTTTAGGCCATAAAAAAGCTAGACGTGATTGAACCAATCTGTAAAGAGATTTGGATTCGGCACGCTAAAATTAATTAAAATCCCGTAACAAAGTTCTTACCTCCAATTTAATTAATATATATGTTAATATAAAATGTTTTCTTATTTCTTTGTTATCTGAAATTTTAAATAAATTAATAAAAACACGTGGGAAAACGTAATTTGGTGTAGTTATTTTGATTTTAAAAGATTATTTTGATATACCTTTTTTGGTGCCACTTTTTTGTAGATATCCCCTTTTTTGGAACTTTTTGAAAATATACAACGGTAACGCTGCTGACAAGATATTCACCCCTATCGTGTAAAACAAGTGGAATTTTTGTTGCCATGAAATTTTAATTCCCCTCGAAGGGAAAACTGCTACCGTGAAACTCCCGTGAACAGTTTTTCGCGCTATCAGTTCTCAGTGAATGTAAAAAAGAGGAAATATTAAAAAACATTAAAAAAAATTTTTTAAAAAAAAAAGTTTGATTGCAATATTAGCTTATTGCGGTTTTATGTAATAAAAAAATTTCTAAAATTCTGCCACCACGTCCTTGAAAAGCTTCACAACTCCTCAGGCAATCGACCAGTTTTTTACCTTTTGTTTTTATTTTGTAAACTTTAATATTCGAATTATGAGAAGAGTTACTTACATAAGTGTTTTGTTCCCCAGCCAAAATAAAGTGAGAAATTCAAAGGGAAAAGTGAACAAATTACGAGGGAAAAAATTGTTCACGATAAGAGGAAATTTTTTTTCCGCGAACATTTTTTCGCGTTATTATTTTCCTATGAATTAATGAATTTTTTCATGGGAGTTTTTCATGATCGCAAATACGTGAAAAGGGAACAAATTACGAGGGAAAAATTATTCACGAGAGGGGTGATTAGTTTTAAAGATATTTGTTTTTTGTGGGTTGATTTTATTGTGGACCTCCAAATACAAACAGATTTTCTTAATGCTTATCGTCGTTTACACTTAAACATTCAAGTGCTTATTTATTTATTTATTTATTTATTGTCTATGGATTAATCCTTACAGACATTTTAAAATTACACTTAAATAAAATAGACTATAACTAATATTTGATTACATTACACAAATTTTATCATCAATTAAGAAAAGCAATTATTAATCTACTTATTGACTTTGGATCCAACGAATAATCAATAAATCTAAATAATTGATTGAAAGTGTTACACATTCTTCTTAGAGGGTCAGCATCACCATAATTAGCTCTAAAGAATTTAATGGATAATGGTATGAAATTTCGAGATGGTCGTTGAGGAATATTAAATGAAATCTCATTAATTAAATATCCAGCGCAGATATCACCATTTATAATGTTCAGAATAAACGATACATTCAGCATTGTTCTACGACTTTTTAAAGTAGGGAGCTTTATCAGAGCCAGTCGAGATGTGTATGAGGGCAAGGTTAGTGGGTTAAAGTGTAATCCGCGAAGACAGAAGAGCAGAAATTGTTTCTGTACAGATTCAATTAAATTTGAATAAGTTTGGTAAATGGGGTCCCATATAATCGATCCATATTCAAGAATCGGCCTTACAAGTGCCATATATAAGGTTTTTGTAATATACGGATCATCGAACTCTCTTGCCCACCGTTTTATGTATCCAAGTGTTCCTCTAGCTTTATTTATCATAAACGTAATATGCGAATTAAAGCTAAGTTTAGGGTCAAGTAGTATTCCAAGATCAAGAAAATTTTCAACTGCATCAACTTGAATACCACCTAGGAAGTAATATACTATAGCTGGATTATTTCTTGAAAAACGCATTAGTTTACACTTCTTTAAATTAAGCTCCATTAAGTTTGCTTTACACCATTCATCAAAACAACTTAGATCATCTTGTAGGCGTTGGTGATCTAACACCTGGTTGTAAGTTAAAAATATCTTAACATCGTCAGCATACATCAGAACATTTGAAAACTTAATAACTCCAGGTAAATCGTTTATAAAAAGCAAGAATAATATAGGTCCAAGGTGGCTGCCTTGGGGTACTCCTGATTATATAAATCATAAACAATAAACTTTTGCAATAATTTGAGCATATTAATCTTTTGGCGTTAATCTTTTTTGCGCTTTTAAAAATAAATTTCACATTTTAATTTAAACTTTTATTTTTATTTTTATTTAAAAAAAAAATTTTTTTTTGGAATTGACGTTTCTTACAAATTGACATAATTTTTTTTAAATTACACAAAAAATAAAAAAGGGTCTTCATGAAACGAGTCCCAAAAGTTTGCTCATTTGTAAAAAGGGCAATTTGAAGCGATATCATGAAAACCATTATTCTGTTAAAAAAAAATGTCAAAAGTAAATAATGAGAATAATTTAATTTGACATAAAACTGTCATTGAAGTTACCATAGTGTCAGCAGAAAATATGGCAGCTTCAAATCCTTAACGTTCACTTGTATAACAACCATGAAGATAATCCTACTGTTAGCTTATCACTCACTTGCATGGTTAATGTTAACTTATAATAATCGAAAACCATTTATTTCTAAGGTTTTACGATGGGCCTTACAATAACTTAAGCCTGTAGAAAGTTATACTTATGCCTACACATTTTAAATGACAACTTTTTCCCGTAAAGTTCTATTTAATAAATTCTCTTCAGAACCCAAATATCTTCTTAAAAGTTTAAAATATTTTTGTGTTTTTATTGACGTATTGTATTATCATTATATAGCAATTTATAACTTTAAATATCAGATTACCAAAAAAATATTTCCAGAAGAAAAATCCTGTAAAATTATAACAGTTGGTGAAAAGAGTAGTGTCACCTGTTTTAGACAACAGTCGGTAGTGCAGTCGTTGAGTTTGGATTGTATTTTATTGCTTCTTAAAACAAAAGACAGCAAAAAAAAATAAAAAAGCTGACAGCAACACACAAGTGCATAGATACCGTATTTAACGTATGCCAATACATATTTCTTAACTTTTAATGATCAAACAAATTTAGAACAAAGATATCAACTTACAGTGCATGTAAAAAGCAAATTATAAAACATCTAAAGTCATGTTTGTGTATTTTTTGGTTAAATATCAATTGAAATTCTAATTGGCATTGTTTTGTTTTATATCAAATATTTTAAAAATGTAACGTCAAAGGGGCTGTTAAAAGAAAGTGGTGAAATTTGGAAACAAATTTTAAAAATTTTAATAAAATTGCGATTTTTTTTTTTTTTTGAACTGTTGATTTTTAATTGAGGTTTTTGATATTTAAATTAGGCATAATAAGTTCATCGAAGAACGGCTAAGAATTCTGATGACGAGAACGTGGCTATTCTCGAAACATGTAAATTCGATTAGAGCTCAATTCAGTTGGTTTTGTACCAACTTTAAAAAAAAATTATGTTTTTGGACCCTTACGGTACTATTCTATTTTATTTATTAAAACAACAAAAAAGTACATAAAAATTCAATTGTATGAATTAAATAAGGTACATAAAAGTCTTGTAAATATATGAGATCAAAATCGGGCACTTATTTGTTTAGTTAATAAGCTATATGGAATCCTGAAAGAAAAACTTATTGAAGAGTTTATAAAACATATAGAATTGTATACAATAAAGAGCTGAAGCTTGAAATTCTATAAAAATAAATGGTTAACAAATAAAAAACAGCTGAAAGTGTAACTTGCCGTTTATCATACGCTAAAGTTTTTTAACACACGATACTCGCCGACGTCAAGCCTTTAAAATAACCCTGAAACTGTTTAGCAAATAAATATAATTTTGTTATCGAATTTTTAATTTATTTTTTTTTTACAGAATAGGGAAAAAAACTTCTCAATTTATGCTACTATTATGTTGAAATTGCCTTTATTTTTTTCACATAAAACTATATCGCAAAAACTAGAGTTGATGAAAAGAAAAACACGGAGTTGATGATTCGCGTTCAGCGGTCCAAACAACTAAATAATGAAACAACTTTCATTTCTAGCAAAGGGAAATGTTGATCGAAATTTTATAACAAATGTAGGAGAACACTATTGTTTAAATTTTTAGCTATAAATTAAGTAGATCATCACTTTCTGAAATACAAATAATAAAATATTTGCTTAATTTGTTTTTTGTGCCAAGTAAACACGATCAACGAAAATAATGTCAATTGACACATTTTCACATAGTGCCGAGAAATAATATTAACTGACGTTATTATCTTTTTTAACCCTAGAATAGCATATATATTTTTATAAATTCTTCGAATCGACGACGGTGATATTCACAAGTGCAAAGTGGATGAAATTTACGTAAAATTTATATAATTGAAATTTCGTTTGTTAAATAATTTGTTATTAAATTAATGAAGTAATAAAAATAAATAGTCTGATTTTAATATTATTTAATTAAAACAGACGTTTTCAGAGCACTACTTTGTTTGACTTCTTTTTCAAAACTTAACAAAAAAAATTTATGAAAATAATTAACTTAAAAATATAAAAAGCATTAAATTTGTTTAAATCGTAGAATTAACTTATTAAAGGCGCAATGTTCTATTTTGTGCTACGCACATATGCTTTTTTTTTGCATTTTAAGCACACTAAATTGTGTCCCCCGTCTTTTAAACGGAGGAGAAAATACCTGTAATTTCTATATCGGTCCAAGCCAGGGGTGCCAGATAATTTTGATAAAAAAATTGGCATATTTAAAAAAAAGAGGGATTATCGGCACTTCAATTAAAAAAATCGGCAAATTAAAAATATCCCTTTTAAGAACAATAAAACATATTTTTATTAACACAAAAAATAACAAAATACAATAATTCAGCATTAACTTTCATATAATCCATATAAAAACATAAAAATTATTAAAAAAGAATATTCGATATTGGGAATTATTTCTTTTCATAATCAACTTTATTATATTCAACCTTATTTATTTTTTTAATTTATTCTATGAGTTAAATTTCACTTATGTATTTTATAATGACTTTATGAATGACTATATACACTACCAGACTATTATATTGTATTTTCTTGTTACATTTTACATTAGCTTTCCGTTGGATATCAATGAAGTATATTTATGTACAGAAAAATTTACAATTATTAGACACCAGCAGAATGTAATGCATTTTCTGGCCCGCTACGGCCTTCGTCAGCATTCTTTGTGTCACACTGGATAGTGATACTTTATAAATTGAATGTTTTAAACTCAACTATTTTAACAAATAGATATTGGGAATTATTTCTTTTTCATAAGCAATTTTATTATATTCAACATTTGTCATTTTTCGAATTTATTCTATGTGTTAAATTTCAGTTATGTATTTTATAAAAATAATTTAAGGAATAGAGCTATTACAAAAAGCTTTATTAAATACATAACTGAAATTTAACTCATAGAATAAATTCGAAAAATAAAAAATGTTGAATAAAAAAGAATATTGTTAAAAAAATTTTAATTAATTTAAAAAATTTGTGTACATTAGGTTAAAATTGTTTTTAACATTTTATTTAAACAAATATTTTATAGAAACAGAGTTTAATAGTTATTTTAAACCCACTTTAATATCAACATCAAAACAGTTTACATTATTAAGTTTCAAGTCGTCAAAAGAAATTTGATAATAAATTTTAGCAAGTGCACGTGCATAAAAAACTGAACTGGCAAATTGTTTTTATTTTGATTTCTTGCGAAAACAATAAAAGCACTTTGTTTTTGTTTTTAATATGTTTTTTCTTTACCCACTTACAACTACAAATAATGTTGGGAGAATTCCAAATAATTGTAGTGGGAAATGTAAGAAAAGATAAAAAATTCATCACTGTTTCATTGTTTGGTATTTTGTTTAAGCTTTGATATCGTTGCAAAGAAGACTTTTTGAGTGTTTGTAGGTAATTCTCATTCCCTCTGTAGTTTTGTTTGCTGATAGCTTTGGCTTTTCTTAAATTATTTAGGAGAACGTTTCCTGATGATCTGGCCTAAGCAACCAGTGAAATGCGCATAGGAACAGCTTATCCTCCAACAATAAATTTCAGTATTTTTTATCAATTATTTAAAAAGGGAATTAAGCACAACAAACAAAATCTTTTAATAAATAATAGTATTCCCACAAACAAATTTGATAATAAGTTTCAAGTAATCTTTAGAAAAAAGAATTCCTTGAAAGGATTCATTTTACAGGGAACATCGAAATTTGATTTTATTAAGGTTGATTTGGCTAAAAATTGCTTCCACATTTGCGGTAGAATATGGAAGGACCATAATTTGTTGTACAAACCTTGACAGCACTGGAAATGCATCCGTAGAATCCCAACCCTTAAGTCTGAAATTTATTGCCAAAAAGTTTTCAAATTTACTTCAATTAATTCTAAATCATCTTAAAAGTTTAAAAATGTTAGCTCTCTTAATTCAGACTCCAAAATTTGTTTATTTTTTTCAGAAATAAAGCTGGGCAACTCTTTCAGAATTTCCATAAAAGAAATATTTTCTTTTTTCATAATTGTGTTTGGGTTAATCTTATCTAAAGATTTATAAGATTTTTGTTAAAATCAAAACGTTTTAATATTTGATTGCAAGTTCTATATAAAAATTAATACAGTTTTTAACAATTTTGTTAATTTCGCTTTTGTTGAGTTTTGATTTTAATAGTAACTCATTAGCCAATAAGACTAAATACTCCTCATCAAAGTTCAAACAATTCTTAGTGTTCATAAATTCCGTTAATTAAATTTAGTTTTTGAATAATTTTTTTATAAAATTAGTTAATACAGTTTTAGAAAGACTTTCCATTTGATTGTATATGTTATGCCAAGTGCCCCAAAATTACACGGTAACAAGCAGAGTTACCGTGGTTATGGTATTTATCAAAAAATCGTCATATTTAGAGCAAAAATCGGCAAATCTGCACTTTACTAATTTTAAGGCAAGAAATCGGCAAAATGCCGATAAATCGATAAATGTGGCAGGCCTGGTCAAAACTGCTCTATTTGTTATTGTATAAAAAACACAATGACTTAAACACAAACTGAAAAAAATATACACTGAAAATTTACAGTAAAGGAAAGATAAAGTTTATACTTCGTCCTTTCGACGACGCATATGTAAAGAAAGCCCTATTAATCCAATGCGTAGACAGCCAGAAATACGCATACATCAAGAGTATATCAATCGCTGCCACTTTTACTACAAGAACGTATAGCCAAATACAGGTGTGGCCAGTATAAACTTTTTCCGTTTTTCTTTATATTTTCGAAGAAAAATGATTTTTTTTAATGCAATTTTGTAGCTGAATATATTTTCAAATATTTTAAGTGGTTAAAAGAATACTATATGATCGGGATAACGTCAAAACCCTATTTTCTCAAAAATCCTAAAAACCGGCCCATATGTTTGTAGCATGTGTGCGAAACTTGTAATAAGGGGGACAGATTTTAGATAAGTTATAATAAATAATTATTATAATATTAATGTTATTTTTATAATAATATAAATATAAACATAAATTAACATTATTAATATAAAAATATTCTTTAATAATGTAGTCAATTCATACATCTGCATTACAATTTCACCAAGTAAAATTTCACCTGTACTTGGGTATGCGTTCTTGGGGGGTCTCGACTTTGGAGGCTCATAGCTCATCAATGCCTTGACCTAGGACAGTTGTTTAGGTGTCAATCGTCGCAGATTTGTACCATCTTCCTAGATCTGGACTTTCAGCAAAAAACCTTTCAGCGGCTTAGAAGGTACATTACTATGAGATACATACTGGCCACACCTGTATCCAGGTATAAAGACTGGGGTTAAGAACACAAATACAAAAAAAGAAATCCGAAATAGAAACACGTGTCGTCAATTCGACCAAGTATTAAGTTTTAGAGATAACAAGAAACAAAATTTTTGCCTTACTGCTCTTTTGAAAGTAGATTTTTAAAGATTCGTGTTTACGCACGAGCGCAAATTGGCGCGTGAAAGCGACTTGGCCTTTAATAGTTATTTTTGGCATTTAGAGCACAGCGGCAGCGCTAACAATAAGTGTTGTTTTTTTCTTACATAGCTCGCTTTCGAGACTTAGTGGGAATGATTTTTGGCAGTGGGGACTGATTATGGACCTGCCAGTGATAGGCTACCAATATTAATATTGAGATAAAAATTGGCATTAAAAACTATTCAAGCTGATTTTTATCTCCATTCGAACATTTTTATGGAAACTTTTTTTTCAGTAGAAGTGATTTCTGGGAATAATGATTCAATAGATGTAATGGTCCATAATGGACGTACAACGACAAAAATTTGCGGAACAGTTTATGCTTATTGATATTTATACGATCTGTAAGCATAAGAGTCCTACTACCGTGGTCGTTTATAGGAATGATAAGTGAAAAATAATCAAAATAGGATAAATCCCAAATTTCATTAAATTACGAGTAAAATAGCGAGTTGTGATCTTGTAAACATGTTTTACACGGACGGACGAACAGGCTTCAAAAGACTACGAAAGTTATGCTGTTTCATTTAGTTTACTCAATGCAATTTTTATTTGCCTTTTAAACATAAGCTCAAATGGGATCTACTTTTCCGATCTATGGTGGTGTAGGGTATAAAAAAATCAACTCGACTTCAAAGTTCGGCTAGGTCAATACAAATTTTTTGAAAGTAGAAGTTGCTCTAACTTTCTGACTATATCATACAACATTTTCGAGCTTTTGCGACTAACGTTATTTACTTGGTTTTATACCCACACCACAGTAGTGGATAGGGTATTATGCATTTGTGCTGAGGTTTGTTACACCTTAAAATATTGGTCATAGACCCACCTTTAAGTATACCGACCGACTCAAAATCACTTTCTGAGTTAATTTAACAATGTCCGTCCGGCTGGCTGTCCAAACCTTGTGCGCAAGGTACCGGTCGTAATTTTAGAGAAAATTTGATGAAATTTGTTATATAGATTAAAATTTGCACAAGGACCAAGCCTATGAGGCGAATCTGTCCATAATTTCACGTAGCCCCCATACAAGTTTCTTTCCGGAATAGGGTCTCTGTACCCATAAACCTCCTATGTTGGTATTTAGGTAAATTTCAGTCTTAACTTATTTTATTGCAATTAAAATCATCTTACCGAATTTTATTGAAATCGGTCCATATCTGACCATAGCATCCAAACAAATACTACTCCCGAAAATAGATTTTAATGCCATAAATTTTTTATAAATGTAAGTATTTACATAAAAATTGGCGATAATGACTTTTACGATACTATATCATGATAAAATGTTGTGCTGATGGGTCCAAAATAAGCCGCAACTCCCATATAAACCTCCTTCCTAGAATCGCTTAAGGGCAAACACTTTTCATATAGATGAAAATATCTAAATAATAATTGGTAGATGGAACTCTTATGTAAATCCTAAAGGGCTCTGGAGACTTTCAAATAAACCCGTCAATCAGTGCATATGTGTTAGTGTCGTTTATTTGAGGCTTTTTCGGAGACGTACAAATAAACACGGCAATCAACAGTTGTATTTTGTAAAAAACCAAAATATTTATATTTTTCATGACAACAAACACAAAGAAAATAATTTTTTTTTGTCAATCACAACAGGAGACTATCAAATAATCAGCCATCAAATAAAAAAATCAAAACTTTTTGATTTTCATCAAGCATTGCCGACAACGCGTATGTGTACCCGAAAAAGAACGACTGCACGCACACAACTATGTGATTGATGTATTTATTTGATAGTCTCCCGGGCGTTTAAACTCAGTTACAAATTTTTGCTTTGGAGGGTTCATAACTACTAGGGAAGCCAATCCCGATCCCGAAAATTCCCTGGATTTTCTGGATTCAGCGGGATTTGAATTTTTTAATCCCGAGATTTTCGGGACTTAGTCCATCCCGAAATAGTTAATTTAATTTTTTTGTTTTGCCTTTTTTTATAAAAAGAAATTAATAATGACTTTCTACCTTGAGAGGATAGGGAACACAATATTGATCTTTTATATTTATTTGATTAACTCCGTTAATACTGACATTGACAATAAAAGAAATAACTTAAACTTTTTTTATTATTTTTAAGCGTATCCAAGAATTATCAAGAAATTTTAATGTGAGAAGTGCTGAAAATAATTAAAGAAGAATTAATTAACAAATTAAATGACTTTTGAAATTCACAAAACAAAAAGAAAAACCAAAAGTTCAGTGTGGTCTTATTTTCTAATTGATTCCACTGGTGCACCAAATGAAAAATGTAAGCTTTACTCTAAACAGGTTTAGGCTTATTGAAGTGTTTTCCGAGAGTGGGCACGGGAATGTGGTAATTTATGGAGCGATTTTACGAAATTAAGCAGTGTAATTTATACACCACATAATTCCTATTTTATTCGTCTTAATTTATTTAATAATAATATTAATGGAATTAAACAAATAAATCCATTATTAGTTTGCTCTATTCAATTACTATATTAATTATTTGTTTATTAAGTTTGATTCAACTGAGGTAATTAAGTAAAATATAGATTTTATGTTTATTATTCTTTAATTGAATCAATTGACACATTTTTATAATCAATATAATCAATAAACAACTTTGTAATATTAAATAAATTATAAAACTTTTGTTTGTAAACCTCTTCAGAAGACATTTTTTTTAATAAATATCTATAAAAAGCGTTTATCTTTTAACTTTCAAAACCACGAATCCCGAAAAATTCCGGGATTTGATTTTTTGAAATCCCTAAACCCGGGATTTGCTAAAACCAGTCTCTATTTGAATCCCTAATAATAACCCATTGGTCCCAAATAGGACACCCTTGCAAACATTTCTTTTTATATACTGTGGTGTAGGGAATCATATAGTCGGGGCTGACCAACCATCCTTTCTTACTTGCTATTTATAAATGAGGTTAATATTGTTTAGTTTCAAATTTAAGATATCTATGCGGATAAATTTATATCTACAACTGTTTAAATATTTCAATATACATACATACATATGCTTGTTTGTATGTATGCTATGAACATAAAAAAATATCTCCATTTCTATTTACATTTAGCCTTTAAATTGTTGCTGGCTTATCGACGTACACCTTTTCTTTCAAATAACCCCAAAGAAAGAAGTCCATCGATGTCAAATCACATGATCTTGGCAGCCAATTGACATCGCCACCACGGCCATTGAATTTGTCGCTCAAAGAAGCCATTGTTTCGTTAGCTGTGTGGCAAGTGGCACCGTCCTGTTGAAACCACATATCGTCCACATCCATATCTTCTAAATCGAGCCAAAAAAAAGTTCGTTATCATCTCACGATGTGAACACCATTTACAGTAACTGCCTGACCGGCCTCATTTTGGAAAAATACGGGCCGATCATGCCGCCAGCCCATAAACCGCACCAAACAATCACTCTTTGTGGGTGCATTAGTTTTTCGACAATCACTCTTGGATTATCATTCGCCCAAATACGGCAATTCTGCTTATTGACGAATCCACTGAGGTGAATATGTGACTCATAACTGAAGATTTGAATTTTGATTTGAGTGCCCATCTTCATAATAAACCTGAATAGCTTTAACGAGTTCCTCGATTGTGTATCTTTCCGTTGTTCAAATTGAGTTAGTCTGAAAGTGAGAAATATCAAATGAAATGTAGAAAAAAGCTTGACGTTTAGGTTGGTTCACATTCATTATCGGCCCTTAAAATTTAACCACCCTTTACTACTGAAATACACGTGCTACTGATAGCTGAAGGTGCATCATTTATAAAATCAACATTAATTAGAGATTTTCAAATTTTTAAAAGTCTACTTCAAACGGAACTTTTAAGAAAGGTCTAACGAGAAGGGAATTCAACGAACTGATTAAAATGCTTTCACTTAAAGAAAATGAAACACTAGTTTGCTCAAGTTGTTTATATTGACATTTTTAGTAACCGACCGATAAAGCTCACAAACTAACTAAAAACAAGTAAAAGTGCTAAATTCGGCTATGCCGATTCTTATATACCTTACACTATGGCGCGATGAGACCAGAAAGTTATATAAATATCTTGCTTGAGATATAAATAAATCTTTTTGTATCACGCCTACTTATCCAATTCCGCCCCTATTTCATCGGATTTCATGCATTGGTAGCAAAGATGCTTGCACCTAGTTTGGACACTTTGGCCCTTACCGTTCTCCAGATATACAGAAATATAAAATGTCTTTGTATGAGTAGTGCCACGCCAACTTCTTCGATCCCCAATTTTGATAACATACATTTTGATAACCGAGTGTACCTAATTTGAAAAATTTAGCTTTTTCGTTCTCCAGATATACAGAAATATATAAAATAATGTCTCCATTCCCATGTATTGATAACCCAGCTATGTGTACAAATTTGTTCTCTTACAATTATTTACATATGTATAAATAAATCTATTTTGGGCTTCTCCACTCCCTCTCATATTTTGTCTGATGTTGTCTATTGATAACCAAGATGCTTGAAACTTTGTCTCTTGCCGTTCTTCAGATATACGAAAAAAAAATTAATGGGCTTAATTAGGGGCAGTGGTTTCAGCTATTAGGGGACCGATTAGGGCGAATTTCAATAGTAAAATTAAGCGGAGTATATGTGATATAAATATATACGAACCAAAGATGTTAAGTAATGATTAGATAATGCTAATGATTGCTAATTAACCTTCTTTTGTGGAATTCTCTAATTCATCAAACAATTAGAATTAGTTCAACTAATTCACATTAGATAATTGAAATTTTTATTCCAATGGTAAAACTAATTGCAATTAGTTGCCATTAGCAAAAAAAATTGGTTTACCTTTACAATTAGAAATCTAATTGACTTCTGCTAATGCAATTAGATATTCAATTAGCTCTAATTAGAATCAATTATTTTGATAAAAATTAATGTTTTCCAAAGAATTATTGAAGTGGACGAATAATGATGTAAGTCACTGTATGTGCAAACATGATTTCAGTGATGGTGGTAAGTTCTGCATAAGTGACACATATACATATATGGTATTTTTAGTAAATCAGATTACATTTTTGCAGAAGAAAGTACTGCTTCATTGTCAAAATTGACAGAGGGGGCTGAAAGCCTGCATTTTATTTCGAATATGATGCATCAATATTTGAATGATCCTGATAAAACTTTCAATATATGGTCCAAATATCCTACATTAAAGGAAATAGCACTATTTTGCAACACACCGCTTACGTCTTCAGGCCCTGTGGAGCGACTATTTTCCTTTGCGGGCATTATTAAGAGTCCAAGGCGGGGTCGCTTGACGGACTTTTCTTTTGAAAAGCTCGTATTGCTGAAAGCGAATATACCCGGTCATTGTAGTTATTAAACAGTTAGTGCTTACGTTAAATATGTGTGCATGTATGTAATATATGTACATAAGTAATATATATATGTGTGAAATTCATATTATGAATATTTAATTTTTTTTTTGTTTTTTTGAAAATATCAAACTAATTGATTCTAATTCGAGCTAATTGAATATCTAATTGCATTATCAGAAGTCAATTAGATTTATAATTGTAAAGGTAAACCAATTTGTTTTGCTAATGGCCACTAATTCCAATTAGTTTTAACATTGGAATAAAAATTTCAATTATCTAATGGGAATTAGTTGAACTAATTCTAATTGTTTGATGAATTAGAGAATATAAACCAATTGCATCAATTGCTAATTCTAATTGGAATTTAACATGTATGATACGAACCAAGTCCCCATTATAGCTGAGTTCTAAGAAAAACCAATTTTAAAAAACAGGCGGATAGATGGACATCGGTATATGTATATACTTAATAAGGTCTAAAGGGCTCTGGAGACTTTCAAATAAACCCGTCAATCAGTGCATATGTGTTAGTGTCGTTTATTTGAGGCTTTTTCGGAGACGTACAAATAAACACGGCAATCAACAATTGTATTTTGTAAAAAACCAAAATATTTATATTTTTCATGACAAAAACACAAAGAAAATAATTTTTTTTTGTCAATCACAACAGGAGACTATCAAATAATCAGCCATCAAATAAAAAAATCAAAACTTTTTGATTTTCATCAGGCATTGCCAACAACATCAATCACACAACTATGTGATTGATGTATTTATTTGATAGTCTCCCGGGCGTTTAAGATTTATATTACAGAAACCTTTTGGCTTCGGTGAAGGATATAATGAGAGCTGAGAATTGCTCTAGCTGTTTATATACATACATATATGTATGTATTTTTTTTTTTGTTTGTTTAATTTGTATTAATTATAATTGTTATAAATGACACATTTCAGCTTTGTTATAAATGACACATTATATTCTCACTTAATTCACAGAACAATTGTAACGTTGATCTTCAGCCCGTTTTAGTGAAACAGGTCAGAGTTTCTGGAGGGAATCGAGTCTGAAAACCTTGTAGTGATAGACTAGATACCGGGCACCAATTTACGTTGTCTTAATGTAAAAAAAGTAAGATTACTCTAATAGGCTGAGCTGCTTCTGTGGTATTATTTGCTAAGATATTAGGCGCAATAAACTGTCTTTCGAGAGAAGGATTTAAATGGGGCCTATAGTAAATTATGGACCTAGCTTCACGAATTTGACAGTGTGATTTCTAGTACTAGGAAACTATGACGTTCCAAATTTTTTTACAATTGTATTATTTATTACGGTTTAAGGCATACTAAACTGTTTCCCGTCGTTTATAAGGGGCCTAGGGTAAATTGGACCGATCTTCACAAAATTTGACAGTGTGATTTCTAATCGTATGAAACGAGGTGGTGCAAAATCGTATATCATGCAGTGCACTATTCCACCATTTATATTAGTTTTTGTAACAAAATTATCTATTTTTTGCGAGGTAGTTCCACATTTTGATTCATAGCTCTGATTCTTCTAAGCTGATTGTTCTGGATTTTAATCCCAAACTGATTAGGATAACTACTAGCAATTTGACACCAATATTTATCTTTACTTTTGAGTTTTTTGAAAGTGACCGTGTTTTCAACAGACGGACAGACAGACGGACATGACTAAATCGACTTAGAATTACTCAAGATGCCAGGATATATATACTTGATGGGGTCTGGTCTTAGATGTATAATAAAAAAGTTTAAAACGGAAAGACAAACGTAGTATACCCTCATTCACCACTAGTGGTGATAAAACATGCGCAAGTGTTAAACATGCACTAGTGGTAAGACATGCAATTTTTCCTTGTGGCCACATATTTGATAATGTTGCAAGGTGTCAGTATGACAAGGGGGAAAAGCAAAATGCTTTGTTTTCAGTTATTTACTAACATACATACTTACTTATTATTTTATTTTAAAAGAGAATTTTTGTTCACATTGGGGCAGAGTTACCGACAATTCGTTAAAATTGCACCATCAATTGTAACTTTTAGATAAAAAAAAAAAGACAACGCTGCTGCTTCTGGGGCAAAATAACACAAATAATAAGGTATTTTGATTACAGAAGCATGACTTATCTTCTCATCAATAATATTTTAAGCATGTACATCTTTTGACAATCTGAAATGCTGCATAGGGTCTAATAGAACTGGTGATTTTATCCATTTTTTTAATGCACCTTTACAACAAAGATGCATATGTCTCGAAGACTATTTACCCTCCAATTGTGTTATTTTAAAATAGCTTCGAAATAAGTACAATTAAAGGCCTTTTTGTAATAACATCATATGCCACAAAACAGTTATTTTGGGATTAGCGATTTTAAAGTAAAAAAAATATTAAAAGCAATAAAATGTCAAAAGTCAATTATTGTAAAAATCGGAAAATTATTGAAAAATAGCTTAATTCTTTTAAGGGGATATTGGAATAATTATACAAACATAAGCCCAGTTTTTCTATTCGGTTAGCCCATGGTAGATATTATTACAATAAGCCCTGCAATTTAGGGCAATAAATAACCTTCGACAACCAACGGGTATGATGAAATGCTTAAGGCTTTTTTAAGATTTCTTCCGGAACTGCAAAAACCAGAATAATAAATTGCTCCATTCCTTCAATAGGTCATTCATTGCCTTCGCTTGTTGTTTTCCCGTTCCAGATGATTTTAATGGCATTCCAAAAAATGGTTTATTGCCGTTTTATGATATGACTACTAAACTCCGAGGTATTAGATTATTTTCCTACAAACGATGGCAAAATTTAACATCCCAGTGAACTACGTTCTTCATTAAACTGGTCTTTAAATCTTTGTCCAGTTTCAACACGGTCACCAACTTTGCCCAAAACTGTTACAAGGTTTGCCGTTTTATAAAACTTATTTTGCCTTTTTTTTAGGGTTTACTTGGTCCTGATTCAACTTCCGACTTCTTCGAAAACTTAAGCTGCCAAGTTATTTCGGCTGACTTCATTAACACAGTGTTGCAATATAACACTGAAAGGAACAGCTTCATAAGCTCAACAACTTTTCAGTAGACAAAGCCATGCTCTTATTATAGCATGGTAACCATAATAACTGTACAACGGCTGCAAAAATTCTCCATTGTATTTATGTATGATGCTTTGTCAAAGCATTTGTTTTTTGTGCTGCTTTGAAACACTGCGTTCATAAGGAGCGACAAACTTAAGTAACCATCATTCAGCTCTCATATTGGTGAAGGGTATAACAAATATGTATGTATGTATGTACATATGTATGTATATACAACCTGTATATGATCTCAAAAAAAAAGAACCAGAATTAAGCAAACAACAACGTTTTCCGTCATTCGAAAAATAAGAAAAACAAATTTCAAAAAAAATTGTATTGTTTTCCTAAAGTTAAATTTATTTATTTATGAAGTTGGCATTTTTTGCTTGGCAAATACGTTTGCTATATCAATAATTAGAAATAATGAAAAGAAAAACAAATATGAAATACATTATCAAGTTCTATCTTTAACATTTTGCTATAAAAGGGCTACTATCATGGCAATCAGCAATAGAAAGTTTTTATTGTTTCACTTCTTCCATCATGAATATTTTGCGGAGTTTGGTATTCGTATTTTATATTTGGTTGTGCTTTGTGACAACACAGGCCAGGCCAGAAAAACAAGGTGATATCAGTAATAATGACAATTATCGTGCTATTAAAAAAGATGGTGACAATGTGCCAACTCTCGACGCATCCAGCAAAGATAAAATGGAACAGTTCAAACTTAAGATTACACCCTTTAGAGATTCTGGTGTGAAAAATGGTGTCAATGGGCCAGCTCTCGACGCATCCAACAAAGATAAAATGGAACAGTTCAAACTTAAGATTTCACCCTTTATAGATTCTGGTAAGAAAAATGGTGACAATGTGCTGAGTCACGACGATTCCAACAAAGATAAAATCGGACAGTTCAAACTTAAGATTACACCCTTTAGAGATTCTGGTGTGAAAAATGGTGTCAATGGGCCAGCTCTCGACGCATCCAACAAAGATAAAATGGAACAGTTCAAACTTAAGATTTCACCCTTTATAGATTCTGGTAAGAAAAATGGTGACAATGTGCTGAGTCACGACGATTCCAACAAAGATAAAATCGGACAGTTCAAACTTAAGATTACACCCTTTAGAGATTCTGGTGTGAAAAATGGTGTCAATGGGACAGCTCTCGACGCATCCAACAAAGATAAAATGGAACAGTTCAAACTTAAGATTCACCCTTTATAGATTCTGGTGTGAAAAATGGTGACAATGGGCCAACTCTCGACGCATCCAACAAAGATAAAATTCGACAATATCAATAAGCCTTACAAAATATTTTCTTACATATTTCAAAAATTCCAACAAAAATGCTTAAAAATTTCTAACGCATTGTGAAGGAATATACAAAATAACCCACTGAATAAAAACCTAAAGCTTAAAACAGTTTTGTTTTATAAATTTCTAAAGCTCAAAAAAAAAATAAAAATTTAAAAAAAGAATCTTGGAATTTTAGTTGTCATGTTGAGTTTCATTTTTATTATAAATTTTTATATTAATTCAAATGTGTATTCTAAGACAAATGACAATTAATAAAGCTTACATACTTTAATAGTCTTGTTCCTTCAATATTTTCCAGGGGGTCGATTCTGGTTCTAGCGAACGGCGAAATGAAAAGTTTGTTAATTTTTTCATAGAGTTTCTGATTCTCGTTTAATGAAAAAATGATTAATTAATTCAATTGCTTTCATTTAAAAAACAAGTGCAATGGAACAGATTGTTTTCACAATTTCACAGTTATGTGATTCTTGTTCTGTGTAACAATGCAAAGAAGTGTCTAAAACTTCATTTATGACATATTTTTACGGTTTCATTTTAACGGTGAAAAATAATTTTTAATAAATTATTAAGAAGAAAATATGGAAATTGCCAGCAATAAGTAATAATTTTAAAAATTAATAACAATAATCGTCCAAAAATATGCATATTTACAGACTTGTAACAGAATAAAATGCCAATTTTTGATAATCTACACAACGTTACTGACTTAAAACGTTAATAGGTTTTCTTACGTGCGATAATTCAATAAAACCAATAATCCTAAAATTTTTTTTAATTTATTATTTTTTTGTGTATTTGCATAATTTGACATTTGATCAGATGACAAAGTAGATATGTTATTAAAATCGGCGGTGTTGAATATAATTTAGCGACGTCTAAAAGGAAAGTTACGAGTCGCTTACAATATTTTTATGTGTTATAATATAGCAACATTTTAATAAATTCATCTTTATTTGGCCTTCTTTTTGATAATGATTTCACTATTTTTTTGATTTTATGGTCGTTTTTAAAAGCTTTTATTTAACTTGCAAATATGTATGTTTCTTCGGGTGAGATCTTGCAACTCAATATTGAAGCAGATCTGCAATTGATTGAGCTGAAATTAAGTACACACGTTCAGTTTGGATGACAATGCATGGTTAACTATGTGAAGTCATTCTAAATCCAACATGACAGTACACCTAAGATGGCGGTCTAGCTAGTTTTAATGCACTCCTATAATATGGATTTCTGAAAAGACTTGCTAAGAACAATTTGAAAAATAAATTGACGTCACTGTGTCCAATATGTCGGACTAAGTTTTTAATGCCTACAATATGAGTATCAAATGAAAAGACTGACTGAGAACGGGCATGCGAGTTTTAAATAAATTAGAAGAAAAAAACTGTTTAGAAAACAAGCTTTAATTTAAATACGCTAAAAGAAACTTTTACTTTAAAATAATAACAAAATAAAAATATAAAAAAATATAAAAAATGGAAAAAAAATTTTTTATTTATAATTTTTATGACCTTAAGCCAAACAAATAAACAACAACATAGATAATCGACACAGGTCAACAATAAATATTGAACATAATAACAAAATTTTTGTCGTAGATGTCATTTTTATGTGTTACTCATAGTTTACTGCCACAAAAATTTTTGGGGATTTTGCACGGGCAAGATGTCGGCCCACAAATCTCATTTGTCAACTCATTTGTTGATCGATTTAAACAATTTTGATTCAATTTACAAAGAGATCGGTACAGCTTGCTGCCGATCAATATGCACAACCCAATCTTGCACTCTTGCTTGTTTTTATTTACATGTTTCCATTGTTTACATAGGAATGTGATTATTCTCGAAACATGTAAATTCGACCCGAGTTCAATCAAGTGTTCAGTCAAGAACTATCAAAAAAAAAAAATTTAATTTTTTTCATGCTTTTTTTTTTTTTTTTTTTTTTTTTTTTTTTTTCTTTCATTATTTATTTATTGAATCTTCATATATTAAATATGAACTAACAATAATTAATCAAATCTTATCCTAATATTTGCTTTATGTCCTGCCAGTGCCAAACACAAAAGATTTAGTCATCACGGTTTCTGTTTACATATATAGGTGTTTATCGCTCATCTGATTGGGTGAGTGCTGCAGTGTCTCTTCTTCTTAAGCGAGTGTGGCCGCCATAATTTAAAATATTTCTAGCTAATGGATTTGGGTGCAGTTCCAGCCTTTTTAAATATTTTACTGCATATTTCGTTATCATAGTTTTTACTAATGGCACATTGAGATCCTTGTGGATATTTGAGTTTTTGACGTACCAGGGAGCGGCTGTGATTATTCGAAGAAGTTTATTTTGGCGCCTTTGAATTTTTTCGATGTTAGAAGCCGAGGCAGTGCCCCATAACTGAATACCGTAGCACCAAATTGGCTTTAAGATAGAGTTGTAGAGTAGAAGTTTGCAATCGAGACTAAGAACAGAATTTCTTCCAATGAGCCAATTAATTTGAATTGCTTTTAGTTTCATTTGAGTTAATTTCGCTTCTATATGCCATTTCCACGTTAAACGCCGATCTAGATGTATACCGAGGTATTTTACATGCGAGTGTTGGGGTATTATTTGATTATTTATTTTAATAGGGGGGCATGTTTCCCGACGCAATGTGAATGTTATATGTGCGCATTTTTGCTCATTGATCTTTATCCTCCATTTTTTTAACCACCTTTCTAGTTCAAATATATGATCCTGTAGATAACGAGATGCTTCTTGACAGTTTGCGTGTACGCTTAGAAAAGCTGTGTCGTCCGCAAATGTTGAGGTATGGGTGTAGCTGTTTGTTGGCAAGTCCGAAGTATAAATTAAGTATAATAGAGGGCCCAGGATGCTGCCTTGTGGGACTCCAGCACTAATTGGCTGTGGAGGACTTAAAAATTCGCCTTCTTTTATAATAAATTGACGACCGACTAAGTAGCTTTGTAACAGCTTGTGTATATTTGCTGGTAAGTTTTGCTGCAATTTCAGTAGTAAACCTTCATGCCAGACTTTATCAAAAGCTTGAGACACATCGATGAAGAGTGCTGAGCAATATTTTTTTTCTTCAAAGGCTTTTCTTATGACATTTACTATTCGATGAGTTTGTTCAATTGTGCTGTGTTTTCTTCTAAAACCGAATTGATGATTGGGAATACATCTGTTACCATTTAAAATCGGCGTTAATTTAGACACTAGAAGTTTCTCAAAAAGCTTTGATATATTAGACAATAAGCTTATAGGTCTATATGACTCAACTTTTGTGGGATCCTTTCCTGGTTTAGGTATCATGGTAACTAAGGATACTTTCCACTCTTGTGGGTAGTATTCAAGGCGTAAAATAGCATTAAAAATTAGTAGAATAATTTTCTTTGCTATGCTGGGTAGCTCCAAAAGCATTTTGTTACTGATCTTATCAAAACCAGGGGCTTTCTTGGGGTTTAAATCATGAATAGCCTTCTCGATTTCTCTTACTTTAAACCTTAGTGGAACAGCTGATCTAACAGCAACAGGTGGTAACTCGACCGCAGTATCGAAAGATGTATGAGGGGTAAATACGGTTTTCAAATGATTAACGAAAATATTACCTTTTTCTATGTCATTTCGTGCCCAACGTCCATTTAAGTTTCTTAATGGTGGTTTAGTGATAACTGGTCTTTTAAGATTTCTAGCTGCACGCCATAATGAGTAATCAGATTGAGGAGTTGCATCAAGTTCCTTAAGATATTTTTCCAGAGAAGCCGTTTTTTGAGACTGCAGTAAGTTTCTTAGCCTTTTTGTGCACTCTTTTAGTAAATTTTTAAGTTGAGGGGATCTGTGCAATTGCCACTCTCTTCGAACTCTCCTTTTTTCAGTCAAGAGACGCTCGACATCAGTAGAATATATTTTACTATTTTTGATATTTTTGCGGGCTATGCTAGAATGTTGAACAGCTAGTTTGAGATAATTGTCAAAATTTACAATAGAAAGATTCACATTCTCCGGTGTTCTAAGCGGAATATTTTCAGTGCAGTGGGTACTGAGATATTTTTTATATTTTAACCAATTTATTTGTGTGGCTGACGTCACTAAGTAACCAGACGGAGATACAATTCTATAAGGGTTTGATATGGTAAGAATTGTAGGTGTGTGATCAGAAGATAATTCTAAAGAAGCTTCAACGTGAATCGTTTCTGCGGGGATGTTTTTAACCACGCCAAAATCGATGACATCTGGAATTTTTTGCTGATCAGTAGGCCAATAAGTTGGTTGTCCACTCGCGACCACATTTAAATCCATTTTAGACATTGTATTATACAAAACACGACCCTTTGGTGTAATGAGCCGTGAACCCCAGAAGGTATGTTTAGCGTTGTAATCGCCAGCGGCTAGGAAACAGGGTCCTAATGATTTAAAATATTTATAATATTGGCTTTCTGATATTGAAAATCTAGGTGGAGAGTATAAAGATGAAAGTACAACGTTTCGATTTAGCTCTTCAACACAAATATTCGTTGCTTGCAGATAATCTTCACGATGATCACACATTAAGTAGTGTTTGATTCGGGTTTTTATCAAAATAGCAGAACCTCCACAAGCTCTATCTCGAGGGTCCTTGGTATCATATAATAAATAACCATTAATTTTAAACGTATTTCTTGAGGTCAAATGAGTTTCAGAAACCATCATTACATCAATTTGTTTACTTTTAAGAAAATATTCTAGTTCATTTTTATGTTGGCGAATGCCGTTTGCGTTCCAAAAACAAATTTTTAAACAATTCATGGCTTGTTAAGTACAGCTTGCAATAACATCGATTGCATTCTTAACATTTCCTGCATCATATTACCCATTGTATTCGTAAAGTTTGTTACTGTTTGTACTAGTGTTTCCATGGTTTTTTCTAGACGACTTAAATTAGAAACTGGGGTCTCATCATTATTTGGCAAATCACCTTGCATTGGCATATGGTTTGATTTTAGGACGTTAGCGTAGGATGTTCTGTTATTACTAGGCTGCGGTACATGAATGTCATTAGTATTATTTTGATGTGTTTCCTGAATTTGAGGTGGATTAGGTTTCGGTCCAACCGAGCGCTTGACGATAGAGTATACAGGGCATCCTCTATAGTTGGCAGTGTGATTACCACCACAGTTGCTGCATTTTTTTACATTGGGGTCGTTTTTAGACTTATCGCAGAGAGCTGTGCCATGCAATTCTCCACATACAACGCAAACAGGTGTTAAATGGCAGTATGCCTTAGTGTGACCAAATTCTTGGCAGTTTAAACATTGCACGGGACCGTTCCTTTTATGCGGCTCCTCTATCGTTATTTTCCTATACAGGATATATCTCAGACTGTAAATGGGATGAGTTTCATTTTTTTTAAGCTTAACGTCGCCGGGTTCTAACTCCACACGAAATAGTGGCTGGGGATTTTTTTCTCTATTTTTAATATTAACTACATTTTTAATTTTAAAGCCCTTCTCTTCTAAAAACGTTTTTATTTCACCTGGGTCTACGCATGAGTCAATGCCCTTTATCACTACCTGAAGACCTTTACTGCTCTTCAGTTGGTATGTATAAAAGTTTTTTTTTAGTGCTTCTAATTTAGTTATTACTTTACGAAAATCATCTTCACGATTAACTTGTATTTTAGTTTCATTTATACTACCACGTTTTATTGCAGCTACATAAAAAGAATTTTCACCTATTACCGAGATCAAATTCTTTATTAAATCACTTGAGTTTTGCTCTCTAAGATATATCGGGGGTGGCTTAGAAGATTTTGTAACGTTTTGTGCTTCCGAGGATTCCTCTTCCAAAATTGCAAACCGATTTTGAGAACTTATTCTATCAGCTGTACCCTCTTTTAAAACTTTTGGGACAGAAGCAACTGCAGAAGAAGTTGGGCTGCGACCCCGTTTTAGCACTGTTATGTACCTATCCATTCCAACTTGTACTTGAGGCTTTTGACCGCTTTTCACCTGTGATACTGAGTTTTCCATCATGCCTGATTTGGGGGTAATCTTTTCATCACTTGTTAAAATCGTTTCTGCCGCTGAGGCACCGCTTGCAGGTTTTATATTTTTTATTGTATTCGAATCTACCGTATTATTAGACACCGAAGGTGATACAGAGTTTTCTATTGTGCCTGATTGAGGGTTAATATTTTTATCACTTATTAAAATTGTTTTTGCCGTTGAGGCAATGATTGAAGGTTTTATATTTGTTAGTGTATCAACCGTATTATTAAAAACAGATGGTGAGAGGGATCGCGTACGAGTAATAGGTTTAGCCGTTAGGTATTTGCTATCATCGACTCTTTTTTTTATTTCTGCATTTGTTTCGTTAACACTCACTGTGATATATGCATTTCTATCATTATGCTTAATTGTTTTTGCACTGTTTGCACTCATAAGAGTTTTTTTTTTTTTTTACTGTTTACAGTTGTGCTCTTCTTATTTGTTATTGTTTATCAACACCGAGAATAAAAAATGTGTATGTTTATGTATGTATGTACATACATGTATTTTTTTTCTTTTCTTTTATTTACTTTTTTTTTTTATACTTTATTTGTTCACGTAAAAAAATAAACCGTATGCCGAGCTTATAAAACACGTCTATCTTCAACGAGCGCGACAGACAGAATTTTCATGCTGTAAATTTTTTCCTTCAATAAAAATAATTTAATATAAATAAAATTTGATGAACTTTAGCATAATTAAAATATCAAAAACTTCAATTAAAAATCACAATTGTTATAATTTTTTTTTTAGCTAAAGAACTGTTGTGGTCTTTATATTCATTCATTTTAGGTAAAATTTTTTTTGTTTACAATTTTTAGTGCGCACTTGGCATGGGCATTGCTGCATTAAGCAATGCCAACCTCTTGCAGATGCAATATCCTTCATGAGAAACCCCAAATTCAAAAAATTCGCAGAAAATTAGGGAATTTTTGGTTCACTCATTATGAATTTTATGTTAAAAAATACGTCCTATATTTATATATAAACTAGCTTAACCCGGTGCGCTTCGCTACACTGACCCCGCACATTTTTATATTGAAATTTATAGTTTACTATAATAGTAGCTTTAACCACGTTTGAAGACTCTCCCTTTAATAGTTCTTCAGTTGAGCGATATTTAATGTATGCATCCTATGGGAGGTATTTCCCCCCCTGCGCCTACCCGCTTTATTTTTATTTTCAAAAGTGAAGTATACCATAAGAGTGACTTTTAGAAAGTTTGAACATTCTCACTATTACAGTTCTTAAGATATGCGATGTTAAACATTGGCGTCCTATGGGGTATTCCTATACCCCCGCTGCTATTTTATTTCAATTCCGGGGCTCAGAAGATCCTACTACAAAAAGTTCAGCAAAATGCGTGCAGCGGCTCTTAAGATATGCGATAATTAATATTGGCATCCTATGGGGGGTACCAATTCCAATGCCCCTATCGAAAAATTAAGTAGCCTATTTTATTTTTAGGGCTCACGTGATGTTACTGTAAAAATTTCAGGAAAATCGTGCGATAATTAATATTGGCATCCTATGGGGGGTACCAATTCCCCTGCCCCTATCGAAAAAATAAGAAGCCTATTTTATTTTTAGGGCTCACGTGATGTTACTGTAAAAATTTCAGGAAAATCGTGCGATAATTAATATTGGCATCCTATGGGGGGTACCAATTCCCCTGCCCCTATCGAAAAAATAAGTAGCCTATTTTATTTTTAGGGCTCACGTGATGTTACTGTAAAAATTTCAGGAAAATCGTGCGATAATTAATATTGGCATCCTATGGGGGGTACCAATTCCCCTGCCCCTATCAAAAAAATAAGTAGCCTATTTTATTTTTAGGGCTCACGTGATGTTACTGTAAAAATTTCAGGAAAATCGTGCGATAATTAACATTGGCATCCTATGGGGGGTACCAATTCCCCTGCCCCTATCGAAAAAATAAGTAGCCTATTTTATTTTTAGGGCTCACGTGATGTTACTGTAAAAATTTCAGGAAAATCGGTTCAGTAGTTTCGGAGTCTATAAAGCGACAAACAAACAAACAAACAAACATACATAATCCATTTTTATATATATAGATAGAAGATAGATAGATAGATATAAAAACAACTACAATTCTTTAACTGAAAAAAGTTTAAATTATAAAAATCAGGAGGAGTCAGAAAAATGTTTTTTTTTTTCTTTCTTCAAATAAACTCAAATAAGTGAATAACCAGAGAACCAGATTTCATCCTACAGACCAATAAGTCTACTAACTGCATTTTCGAAGATATTCGAGAAGCTGTTTGTAACAAGGCTATTACCTATTTTAGAAAAAGAGAGCACCAGTTTGGATTTCGTCCACAACATGGAACACCAGAACAGTGTCACAGAATAGTTAAAGTTATATCGGACTCATTAGAGAAAAAAATGTATTGCTCTGCAGTATTTCTTGACATAAAGCAGGCATTTGATCGAGTGTGGCACGAAGGACTGCTATTTAAACTTAAAAAATTTTTACCTGCCCCGCATTTTTCATTGCTAAATTCATTCATACGCTACCGAACTTTTTTTGTGAAAGTTGACGACGAAGCATCAAGTATATATCAAATATTTAGTTGACTCCCACAAGGAAGCGTTTTAGGTCCAATACTATACACTATATATACTTTCGATATGCCTACATCCGATAACGTGGAAGTTACGACTTATGCGGACGACACCGCAATAAATGCCGCATAGAAGCTTCACCTGTAATGCAAAGAGAGTTGAACATGATGCAGCAATGGTTAAACAAATGGAAAATCACTATAAATGTAGAAAAATTTAAACATGTTACATAAACTTTACGGAAAGAAGGGTGTCCTCCAATATATATAAGTAATTTGCATTTAATATGAAAACCTGAAAACCAAAAAAAATTACTTGGAAGCAAGTCCCAACTTAGTTTAGAGAACAAAATAAAATTATATAAATTAATTTTAAAACCCATATGGACATATGGCATTGAATTGTGGGGAACGGCCAGTAATTCAAATATTGAGATATTCCAACGATATCAGTCTAAGACATTAAGGAATATTTCCGGTGCTACATGGTTTATGACCAACATTCAGATTCATAGGGATCTAAAAATAGCCTTTATTCTAAGTGAAATAAACAGATATAGTTGTAGGTATATAAATAGACTAAGCAGCAACCAAAACCCATTGGCGATTTTTTAATTAGATGAAATAGATGAAAATAGAACACTGAATAGGTTTCATATATTAGATCTCCAATATAGAAAATAAAGCAAAAAATTAAGCCTTGAACACACTTAACTTTTATAAATATTTAACACACGTATGTAAATATAGTTTATTAAGCTTATTGTAGTTTAATAACACATGTGATATTTCTTTATTGAAATTATGGAATTTGCTAAATATTGTAAAATAGATTGTAAATAAAATTGGAATTAAAAAAAAAAAAAAAAAAAAAAACACTTACAAAAGGGCACAAACAATCATACAAAATAACAAAAATAAATACAAGCGGCTCAAGCAGTTAAAAAAAAATTCACCTGCGGCTTAGCGCCGGTTCAAAAAAGCTAAATTTGCATTTAACTTTTACAAAAGTTTCACGGCTACAATGGAATGAAATACTTTTTCATTAAATGAACGGGAATCGCAATTTGTGAAATTGTGAAATGATAATATGAAAAGTTCTTATAAAAACGAAATTGAAAAGTTTCTTTTCATTTCACAGAACCAGAATCGACCACCAGGTATATTTTCTATGCATTATCAGATTTTTTTGGTTTGTTTATTTCTCATGCAGACCGAGTAAACGCTGCAAAATAATCCGGGTAAAATGCAGCAGTTTTAACAGTAATATGTATAGGTGGAGGCCGATATGGCAGGTACAGTTGAGAATATATTACTCTTGCGTGAACCAGATTATGGTGAAACCGTATAGGTACTGCGATGAGAATATAACATGAGTCAAAGTCCAGTATATAGTATTGAGCCTGCAAGTGGTCGCCTCAACACCGCGGTTAATCCACCTGTCTTATATTCCTTTCAGGCAGCATGCATATTTAATTTGGAGGTGCAAAGCTTATATTAAGAATATGGCGGTTATACAAATGAAACCTTAATAACACGCAGAAATTTACAACACCAAAACGCAAATGATCATGGTCATGTACACGCGGGTACAAACAATCAACACAATATACGACTGACGAAAATTGGAATGAAGGAAAGGGTACGACTTAGAAATTGCAACGACCGAACTATGATGGAACCATCGAAACTCGCACAGGTAGACAGTGAATTCATTAGGTACAACCTGATTATTATGGGCCTTAGTGAGATGAGCTGGCCGAACAGTGGTGAGCATACAACCGCCAACGGCTCTACATTGGTTTATTCTGGTAAATCAACCGATCAATTGAAGTAACATAAACATACCAATATAAGCACAATGAGTTCTCTCATTAAGTCATAAACACATTCTACCAATAGAAAGGAAACATTTTCCAGTTTTGAAAATTATAACTGAAGGAAAGGATTAAGTACAGACAGGGAAAAAGAGGAAAAGGAAATAGACTACAAATATAGATAATTACATTAATAAAATAAAACTTACTAATTGGGATAGGTTTATATTGGGCAAAGTGAAGGAAACAAATAGATTTTTGAGATCTAATAGGGTCATTATTATTTTAAATATAACGGTGGCAATGAATAGAGTTGATTATGAGTTTAGAATTAATGATATAATATAGCATAATTAAAATTATAAAAGATAAGATAAGGACCCAACTAATAAACTGGAGAAGAAAATAATAATATGGTTCAAGAACTATTTAATAAAGATATAATTACAATCAGAGAAAGGAATAAACTTAAAACTAATACAGTATTGGCACCGAAATTATACGGTGTTCTAAAAATTCATAAAATGGATTTTCCATTGGGACCAATATGTTCAATGACAAATTCTTCATCATAAGAACTTTGTAAATATATAACAGGAATTCTTAAGAAAATTACCGGAAATTCCAAATACAATGTTAAAGACTCTCATCAATTTAACGATATAATTAAGAATATTACATTGGATAATAATGAGAAGCTAATTTCTCTTGACGTAGTTTCATTGTTTCTAAGCATACCAGTAGACTTAGCTATAAATATAGAAGAAGAAAAATGGAATACAGGGAACAAACGAATATAGAAAATGATTTATTCTTACGTATTCTTAGATTTTGTATAATGGATAGTAGATATTTTTAATTAAATAATCATATATATATTCAAATAAAGGGACTTCCTATGACTTTGCCAGCTTCTCCAATTATAGCTGATATAGTTATGGAAAAAAAATTAGATATATTTGTTGAAAAATTAATTATAAAACCAAAGATCTTGACAAAATATGTTGATGAGTTATTTTGTATAATTCCTGAATCTGGAATGGAACAAATGTTCGATAACTTTAACTCTTTTCATTCGGACATTAAATTTACAATTGAAAATGAGTCTAATTCAAGACTGTCATATTTAGACACCTTGGTAATTAGAAGAGGTAATAGAGTAACAATTGATTGGTATCAAAAATAAACATCTTCTGGTAGGATTATTAATTATTTCTAGAGAATAATTATTACTAGTGTTTGGCCACTGGTCGAAATTCGACCATAATTATTTATGCGAATATGAAGAAATCATACATATGTATAAGTGAAAATGAATTTACATATTTCGAGCATTTGTTTTTTATTCATCTTAGTGGGTCGGTTTGGCGAGGGACCAGCCTCCAGTCTATATGTTTTCTTCTACTTACAATAATATAAAAAAAAATCAGAAATTACCAGTTAAAAAACCAAAAAGGAAAAAAGTCTTCTCTAAGATAAAGTGTCTCAATCACTCTTCATGTTTGATTTTATGTTTTTAGGTCCAATTTTAATGAAAATTCAAAAAGTATCTGTTGAAGAATAAAAAAGTGCCAACATTTTTCTTCTTGTAGGTTCTCGTTCACTCCTATAATTTTATGTTTCTACGTTCAATATTATAGAAAATTCAAAAATTACCACATGCAGCACGGAAAAGTAAAAGAAATTTATATCCCGTATTTTCTGTTTTTGATGATTTTTTCTCCGCATAAAAGTACCAAAAAGTTCAATATTGCAGTGGAACTCCATAATTTAATACGAATGTGTCAATACATAAAGAAAAATATGTTGTAAAAAAGTGCCAAAAATAGGTACGATTTTCACACCTAAAACATTCGAATTTCGGAAAAGTACCAAATTCATATTTATATTTTTAGGTAAGTTAAGAAATTGGTATAATCTAAAAATTTTGAAATTTTGAAAAAATATTTTCAATAAATGATATTTTTAATTTTAATTAAAAAAGTGATTAAAAAACTTTGCCATTTCAAACAATGTTTTAATATATTTAAATAACTAATGCCAATTCCCAACAACAATTCTACATGTTTAAATTATTTTATTTTAAACGAAAAAAGTCAATTAAAATTTTTTGTTATTCAATTAAAATTTTAATTGAAAATTTATTTCAAAACCACTAAAATGTTAATTAAATCAATATTAAATTTTTAATTTTCTTTCAACTAAAAAATTGATTGATTCAATTATCACATTAATTAAATTGAAATACTTTTTAAACCATTTTTTTAATTGATAAAAAACTTTTTTTTGTGTTTAGCAAAACAGGTAAAAGTCGGTTTTTTATTCAACAGTTAACTCAAAAATTTTTTGACTTTGTTGCCCTCCACTGTAAACAAAAATGGAAAATGATGAATTCTAGCTTAACAAAATATCATAAATATACCAAGCACTTTATTAATCTTAAGTTTTGCGTATGGGACAGAACACTGTGACATCACCTTACACACTTTTGAAAATTAATATAAAATTAACTATTTGTTCAATAGCCCAAATTTATGGGTTTATAATTAGTTCACTAAGTTAATAATCTCTAACGTGTTTCCATTTATAAATAAGGTAAATATGGCAAACGTTCATAAGACGCTGCTGTTTAGCTGATGTTGTAGCAGTTAATACCAAGCCCAACGTTTACGTTTTAGAAACGGCATGATGAATAGTTTAAACAATGTAAACAATTGAAAAATAAATAACCGCGTGACATTAACAAATAAATAAAAATAATTGGGTTAGCAAAACAAGTAAAAAAAAAACTCTGTTTGATCAGCTGTTGAGGTTGAGCACAACATGACAACTTTAGGTAGCTAAACAAATTGTATGATATAAAAATTTCCACTGTTGAGCGGGATTGCTTAGCTAAGCAATTCTAACACAAACACTCAACAGTTGCGCAAAAGCTGCGCTTTTTGCTTAGTTTAAAATTCAAAATACAGCCATAGTCAAATGTTATTACACAGAAAGAAAAACACTCGGGATAAATTAAGCTTTTTATACTTACTTTGAGTTCGAGTCGTACCCAAAAATTCAAGTACGAATAACACTAGAACGTACTCACAACAATCCTAAATGGGATAACTTTCGAAAGTCATTCCCGGAATTTCTTAAAGTAAATATAAAATTCTTTAACCAAGTACAAAAAAGATTGAACTTTTCGTTGGCACTGCCACTCTGAGAGTAAATTTACAAATTGAGCGTTTTAATCACATATAACTTATTCAAATTTGTTGTAGCCACTACAACAACACCACACAAGTAGCTAAAAAACGATTGGCTTGTTGTGTGTAGAAACAACAAAACCAACAGAACAGAAAGAAAACACATTGGCGCATATTCATAAATGATCACCAAGTGTTAACTTTTTTAAGTACCTATTTAAGTTATTCACAGTTGGTTACTTTCAGCATAAAAAGTTTAGACTTAGTTATGGGTAAGGCTGTAACTAAATGCTAACTAACTTATACATTCAAAGAACAGCTGATTGATTTAGTTTTATAATTTATTTGAAAAGAACAACATTTTGAAGTTATTATAAAAAAAAAAAGTAATGGAAAAAATTATAAGAGATATTCAAATATTATCAGATGAAAACATTACGGACCCTTTATAAGCTGAGAGCAGTTGCTACGTTAGTTATGAATTGTGAATAAGATCTATAACTACCTATGAACTATTTTTAAGTTTCTGTTTTGTTAGTTCCGACTTTAGTTATGATTTCTGAATATGCGCCATTATTTTCATGTTTAAATCTTAATCAATTTTATTTTTTAAATTTTTAAAAGTAAAATTGTCTTGCCTTCAATTTCTCACTTCTCATTTAGTTTATGTTCTTAGCTAAATATGTACATTAAGTTTTTAAAGTAAAAATCATATCAGGCATGGTCAGCGTTACAGTTCAAAATTTTCAAAAAGGGGCACAAAAAGGGGATTTTCAAAAAAAAAGTGGCACATAAAGGGGAATTCTGAGAAAAAAAAGGGGCAACTTTAAAAACAAAAACATTTTTAAAAATCAAACATATTTATTAAGTTATTTTCATCGAAAACATTAACATTAAAAAAATAAACTTCTTGCACAGAGAAAATATATCAATGGTTAATTAACATGGCGAAATGTTAATTGAAAATCATAGTAAATTTCTACAAAAGCATGGTCTTTATAATAAACTGTCAATGTTTTATATTAAGTTTAAATGAAAGATGTCAAAATATCATTGTTCAATATTAAGTCCATAAAAGACTGTTTTATTTATTTTGTATAGAAACAACAACAACACTTCAAGAAAAAAAACATATTTTTTGGGTTTTCGTGTTTAATATACATAATTTGTAAAAATAAGGTAAATTCCCGCATTCTTTTTGTTAAACCTATTTACTTAAATACATAACATTTTCAAAGTAGAATGAGTCTTTTAATAGTGAGTGCTTCTGTATACAAAGGGGAATACAAAAAAGATGAAACATGTGTTACAGGAAAATAAATAATAGTATTCTCCCTATCTCTGGTGTCACGGGTAAGTGTTTAGAATTATTCTTAAATAAAAACATATGTATGTTGTCTATGTATCTTCTTTTCACTTCCCCATAATGAATCTGCATGGAACCAGAAAATCACTTCATTGTACTGAACTTTATTTTTTTCACTTTTGTTTATCAAAACCGGTATTTTAGTTTCGATTACACTTCCACGATCAGCGGTTATCGATTTGGCCTTTGCTTCATTAAATCCTTAAAAGGTCAAATTTGAAATCTATTACGTTTAGTGCTTAATTGCTTGTTTCTACCTTTTTAGAATTCCCTTTTAAATTTTTTTTCTAGGCACATACTGATTTTCATAAAAAAACAGTTTTTTCGTTTATCTTGAACCAGTGACTAATTATTCGGTTGTTAGATCACCAGAATTTCCAAAATCTTACAAGTCATTTCTATATAATTCCCTACATAAAGTATTAAAAAACGTAATTTTATTATTTTAAATACAAACACGAACCTCACAACCCTTCACAAATGTCAAATTTATATGCAAATAAATATTATAATAAAAAATTTTTATTAAAAATATTTATTAAATTATTTTTATGAAGACAGAAATTTTACAACATGAAATTAATTAAAATTTTTCTTGATAATTTTTCATTCTTGACTGCGCTAAGATTGTAACCATGTTTTTGTCTTTCTTTTATCTTTTTGACCTTTTCCAACTCAACTTGAAGGACAAATGTAAACATAGCTCGTGCCATAGCTGTTAACAATATTAGTATTGTAGTTATTTTATTGAACTGTTAATAGTTTTTAATCCAAATTTAGATATTTTAATTAGGCTTAAGTTCATTGAATTTAATTTTCATTAAATTATTTTTATGAAGACAGGAATTTTACAACATGAAATTAATTAAAAAGAAAAGGTCAACAAGAAAAAAGAAAGACAAAAACATGAAAAACAAAAAATGTACTTTGAATTTCAAGAAGAATTCTTGACAAAAAGTACGAAAAAACAGAAGTTAAGAAGAACATGTAAATTAATTAAAATTGATAATCATTCATTCAAAAGCAAATTTCGATCTACCAAAGTGAAGTACCATTTGGTTTAAGGATTGATGTTTGACTATTGACGTCATCCGGCTGCAATAGCCGAGTGAGTAAAACGGCAAACCCCACCGACAAGATTGTGTGGTTACAATCGAAACTAGTCTGGGCAACCTGTCCGTGAAAGCCTGGGTTCAAATCTCAGCGCAGTCAAGAATGAAAAATTATCAATAAAATTATAATTAATTTCATGTTGTAAAATTCCTGTCTTCATAAAAATAATTTAATGAAAATTAAATTCAATGAACTTAAGCCTAATTAAAATATCTACATTTTATATATTAATAACATCTTACACTGTAGTGAAGTTGGCTGCTATTGTTTATAAAAGAAATGGAAATTTAGCTATTTTTAGGTCAACCTTGCGATTTTATCTACAGTTAATTATTAATTATATTTTGTGGGTTTAGATCAGAGTCCGCCAAAACTACGCACATGTGCGAATGCTCTCACGCTAATGAAAAGAGCATAAGAAGATCATTTGTATTTTTATTTCTCTTTTTACTAGACAACACTTAACAAAATGTTCTATATAGAACGGGAGAATGCTCTTTTACTGACTGATGTAATAAAAATAAAAATTTTCGTTCGGGAGTTTACATTAAAACAACAAAAAAAATTTAATTTTTTTTTTTTTTTGTTTTCCGTATTAATTCCCTAACGAAAATTTTTATTTTTATTACAAAGGCTTAAAATTAAGTATTTTTTGTATCATCTTTAACGTAACTTGTATTAATTTTCATTAGCAGAAAACCAGAAATAATGACCATTATATATGTAGTTATATTATCTTCAAATGTATGTATATTAAAAACGGCTTATGTAGTGTACTTCGAAACTTTGTTATTGAAAGTTTTTGAAGTTCGTCAATTAATAATTCTTTAATTGCGATTTTAATAAGTCAATTTTTATTTTGAATTAGTAAACTGCGACAACTCTTTCAAATACACTTGTAAGACTAATGGTAAAAAACGTTACATAAATTTTTTTCAGTGGAATAAGTGAAACACAATTACGCTCAAAAATAAACAACTGAGAGAAGCATGAAATGTAAATGTATGTGTTTGGCGGACTCTGATTTAGAATTTAATTTGTCAAACTATAAATTTTAATTATGTTTATTTAAAATTATCACGTGTGCACCGTGAAATGAAATGGAAAAATTAAATTCAACTTAAATTATCATCATATAACTTAATTTACTTTTAAAAAAAGTTTCAACGGGAAAGTTTGAACGGGAATATTTTTTAATAAGGCATAAGTTTCTTATTCATAATCCAAAAGGAATTTTAATAATTGTTAATAAAATGCTGCTTCAAAAGAAGCGATGGAAGTTTTTTTAAGAGAAGGTTTAAATGTAAAAGATCTACATATAAAAGATTTTAATGAATAATATGGTACAGATGTGGGTATACTTCCATGAGCACAACTGCCTTAGGGCATAATCCCTTGGTAGATCTCGACCACTATGTACTATGACACAGTGGGCTTTTGTCAAACAAAGATTAAGTTTCACCAAATAAAGCTTACAAACAATATTAAGACTAAAACTTTCGAGATCTTTTTAGCGATTAGGAAAAAATGTCATTAATAAATTCAACACATGGCACAGTGTGACTTTTTGTTCTTTTAAGGTAGCCAAAAGGAGAAAAAAAAGTTCCCCGATCTTGTTTACCTTAGATTCGGATTTAGCGCATCTAAATACATTTTGATATGTGGGTCTGGTCAAATTTAAAGACCACTTCTTTCACAATGTATATGGCCTACCAATAAAATTGGACAGACCACGTTCATTTTTTACAAGGCTTTGCTTTTGTATGGAAATTATCCAATTTTAATTTCGATATCGGCTCCGGAATGGCAGTTATTAATTTTAACCACCTAAACTTGCAACAAGTCAAACTGTGCATGCGAGAAATTTAGAAGGTTTTGTTTATCATCCATAAATTGTAGGTTTTTTACAAAAAAATTTCAGTAAATTTCAATTCCAAATGTGTGTTTGATTTGCATTTAAATAAAATTAAACTTTAAATTCCTTTTATATTTCGTATATCAAGTGTGTGATGTCATAGTTATGAATCCGTAAAATTTCAGTTATTCGACCACTCATATTAATGATCCCTGGGAATAAGGAAAATATGAATTGAGGAATTGTTGAATACTTAAAATCAATTAACCCATCAGAATATAATTCTACCTTGGCTTGTGTTTGTTTTCCATTAAAAAAAAAATTTTGGACTAAAATCTTATTCCAATATTCTTTTTAAACATGTTTTGAGATTCAATTGGATCTCTTAATTAATTTAATTTGCCCCTATTTGAATGTCCTTCCGGAGGTTTTTTAGGCTTATTAAGTATATTTTTGTAAATATTTATTACAGCCATGTGAAATATTCCTAATTGGTTTAAAAATTTAATATTTTGAGTCATAGTCATTGTTTATGTTGACCAAAAGAAAATTGTCTATAAACGAATTATAATTTTATCTTTTACTGAAATCTTATAAAAAACAAAACTAATTTTGGGCCATTGGAATCAATCTCTTATTTAAATTATCCTCAATAATATACTTAATTCAATTAAAAGTTTTTTAATATAACAAAAAAATGTTATTTTAATTGCTCTTATGATGTTCCTACATGAGGCAATGGCAGAGCTTATCATGCATAATTTATTTAATTGCTGCCTTAAACTAATTTGCAGTGTGGCAGTTTTTTAATAATATCTGTTTTTGGAATGTTAAAAAAAATTTTTTTTTTGTGATGTCTGTCAGTCTGTCCATGATGCGCTTAACGTAGAAGGGAAAACTTTTCAAGCAAACAAAATGTATGAGCAGATATGTCTAAAAAACTTTGTATAATAGAATTGCATAATATTTAATAGAAACTTTTAATAAAACAGTAATAGTTTACAAAAAAAATTATTATTAGAATTATGGGTTAATATGTCTGTGAAATGAAATGAATATGAGAGATGTAACAGATTTTATGAAGTTTGAAAAATTTTTTTATGATTTTGTCTTAAGAGAAGATATTCTCATGTGATGCTGAATAAATATCGATAGCTATTTTTTAAATGATATGATATTTGAAAAATATCATAATATTTCTGTAAACCCTAATATATATAATTGTCGTTACTTAAGCAGTAATGGAAATTTTCTTAAAAACCTTAAAAATCTTTTAAATTAAAGTTTTGATAGAAAATCATTGTAAGATTCCCTCATAAGCAGCTAGTTTTTTTCCTTAAACTTTTAAGTTTTGAAAAAGTGAGTAAGGGAGAAAGGGAAGGAGGGAAAAATAAAATTTTGAAGCACGGAAAAACTATAAACTTTAAATGAAATATAGACACACGTAATAAAGATTTTTTCAGAAACTGAAATTAAATACTACTTCAAGAAAATTTGTTTTTTGTTGTTATTTTTAAGTGATTTTTCAGCTTTAACTCATATGAACGCTGTAAATTTGTTGCAAGGTTAACGTTGGTTATGGCTGCATAAATATTTCTCTACTTAATGCAACTGCATGTATTTTTTTTTTTTTGCTGCATCAGCAAAACTTATTTTTCCATTTCCAGATACTTTATTTTTAGGTTTTCTATTATTTTTTTGCATTAGAAAGTGAGTTTGTTGTATGTTTGAAAAACTGAATTTATTATTGTACCACACACATCAAGTGATGTTGAATATTATTATTTTTTTTTTATTATTCTGCACTTGTACAAGAAAAAACTTTTTGAAAAAATATTGTGTACTTATTTGTGACTGTATGTATGTGTACTTACTAACACATACATATTCAGTTTTTGCCATGAGATTTTATTTCCGTTTAATATACAAAATATACTTAACAACAATGGACGGACTGAATTACGACAGTTAAGAAATGCAAATTCGTTTAGATTACCAGCGGCTTAACAAGCGCTGAACAATATTAGGACTTTTTTTTTAGAGATTTGGTCAAGCTTTTTTAATTCTCTGGATGAAATAGTTTTAGTAATGTTTGAACGAAACGTGGATTTGAAGTAGAAAAATTCTGGTACCAAGCAACATTTTAGTCAAGTAAGATATCCTTTTAAGTCTGAACAGAAGCATAGCCCCCACCTAATCTCCGAAGAAACCTTAGCAAGAATTATACGTATAAGCCCCATGGCTTATGATTCCGGTTCTATCAGATGAAACTCTAGCCAGCAGTGATTAAATATATATCTGGATATTTTTAAAAGTGTGGTAAAGTCCCCTTGACCAACTATATCTCTGATTGCCTTCCTTTCAAAAGTATGTACTGTTAAGGCAGGTACGCACAATTTTAAGAATAATTTAATGCAGTATAGAAAGAAATATTTAAGATTTTCTCCAAATTATGAACAAGGAGCCATCATTTACTTGTAGCAGCGAAAGACATAGAAAGCTATTGTCACTGTTTTCTTTTACTCTGTTACATATAAGTCGAAACTTCGATCGCTGCTTACAATAAAGATATTAAGGTAGAAAGATGTGGAAACAAATTTTTATATACACCGCCTTATGAGGGATCGCACCCACCATGTGATCGCCAAACGCATCTTACCGTGGAAAAGCACTCTTTCTGCCAAAAAAAAACACTTTTTTGAGAAAAGTCACCTCTTTCTTCATTCTAGGCTTTCGGCTCTCCATTTTACCCAAGTCGAAGTCTCAGCTTTCATCTAACAAGCACCACTCTTCTCCATTCAAGGCTCTACTCTTCATTCTAACCAAATTCAATTCTCATTGCCCATCGAAAAAACTTTACGCTTCTCCATTCTTGGCTATCGACTCTGCATTCTTACCAAATCCAAGTCTCTTCCTTCATCTAACTCGCTTCACTATTCTTTAACACGTCTGTTCTTTTTTCTACCAAATATGAGACTTGAAAATCCACACGTATTTCGAATACCTCAGTAAATGTATTCCTCACAGAAATTATCTCTTCGAGCACAAAACTCCTCGTCTCAAGAAAAGTACGTGCCCTGCAAAAGTCACATTTCCGTAGAGAAAAGCCTTGTATGCTTCAACAAAAAGTCACTATGGTGCCGAAGCGACAGGTGTTACTAACTCCCGTGCTAAAAGATAGGAGCTTTGGTCAGAATCGAACGTAAGTGATCGTGAGATCTCAAGAGATTTGTCAGTTTTGAATAACTGCTGAACTTCAGGTACAGGCTGCACCTGATTTCTCCGCAGGATTTAACACCAGTTGGTTAAATATCCTTAAGACGATCCTACAAACTGCCGGGGGGATTTAGGCCTTTCCAGAAGGTACTAAAGTTTTTTTTAAAGTCATATAGATCTTTCGAAAGAATTTACTTTGAAAATCAGTAATCGATTCGCACATCTTATGAACCACTTAGTGATTTATGGCACATATAAAGTTAAATCAATCTACAAACGGACCCTACAGACATCCAGAAAAATGAACCGTTTTGTGCGGTTTACACGTTGGTGGCTTAATTGTAAAGGACAACCGCAGAGCTCATATGACTGAAATGGGGTAGTGCAATAAATGTTGAAAAATATTGAAACATTTGTTTATACTATTTTTTAGCAGCTTAAGTGGTTATTTGTATTTTTCTCACTATCAATAAAGGCGATTAAATGCATTAGAACAAGCTAAAAATAGAGAAACCCGCACTTCGAAGAAGTTTGCCAGTTAAAACTTGTCACAATAAATGGAAGAAAAATATATTGTATCTACCATTGACTGTTAATCCACTTTAATAATACAATACCTTGACATATTATAATAGGACTAGTCTTACAACAAACATAAGCCTCCAGTGACTTTAATATTGGATTTAACGCCAAATGCCATAAACTAGTGGCTTTTAATTCATCTATTACAAAAGAAAAGAAGAATGTCAATAACTAATCGAAACAGTTTATGTCCTGAAAATTATTCACTATTTGCACGATCCTTATTCATAAAAATAAATTAAAATTGGCTGAAAAAATTAAAATAGTTCACTGACGCACTTTTATTGACACTAACAGAAATTCTTTTAAGCTTTCACAACATATTGGAATAAGAGTTCACGAAGAAACCTTAACAAACAATATAAAAAATCTCTTATTTCTTACTTCGTCTTGAAACTCATAAAACCAAATTAATTGATAAAAAACTTTTTTTGTTACTTTTAAGCAAACAAAAAATTGTTTTCCAGGAATATTGAATTCTTGGAAATTGTTTAAGTACAAAAAGTTTAAATAAAATTTATTTAACTTGTAAGTTTTTAATTTAATTTCCGATTTATGCTCTCAGAGTAATAGAACCGAGCAATAAAAAATGCAGTTGCTCTCTCTCCTCTCTTGCATGCAACATCAGGCCAAACAAAGCTGCAATTAAACTTGTCACTCGTTTTGAATTGTTGCTGGGATAAAAGTATTCTGTTGTTGTCACTTTAAAGTGATAAAAATTGCGAAAAAAAATATTTTATAGAATATTTAATTCTGCAGATAAAACAAATTGACAAAGAAGTTTTTTGTTTAAGCAAACTAAAAAATATTCACGTTTTAAGAAAAAACTAAATGTAAATAATTTTTTTTTTTGTTGATATCAAATGTTGTTTGCATGTATGTGTTCATACATTGAAAAAGAAAAACGGGACCAAATAAATATTTGTTTATTATACCTCTTTTCACGTTTTTGTCTTTATAATCCTTCGTTGCAGAAGGATGTAGTATATTTCTACTTTAAAAAGTTTGTTGCTTAAAAAGAATTTGAGCAAATAAAAATATTAGGGTTTTACTAAAAGAAATGTCAAAAAAACTTTTAAATTAATGCTTTCCAAATAGTAGAATTGGTGAATATTGTCCTTAAAATTGGCAAATGTACCTGTATATCTCGCACTTTAAAATTAATGCAATATTTTCTGGATTTGCTTTAGCTGGTCTTTTTTTAATTAAAAGAAGTCTTCTCGCAAACGATGCATTGTTGATACAAAATTCAAGATTATTAGAGCGAAAAAACATCGAAATCTATATGGTCTGTTTTCCAGGGCCTACATAAAATACAAAAATATAGAAAATGAACCAAATCGAAACAGGGACCTACACAAAGATCCACGCAGCCGTAAGGGTCGAGGTAGAGAGGTGAAATATTTCATATTTAAAAGGGTTAGTTGTAGTCGAATATTGTCATAGTCACTCCAAACTGCACCTGCTACTTTCCACAAAGTCCTATGAAAAGTTTCCTTCTGGTATTACGATATCGGAGCACTAGAGTTCACAGAGAACGTACTAAATAATCGAAATTTAGGTTAATAAACTTTTTATTTTGTATAGTGTGTTTTATGTTGAAATGAATTAAATGAAATGAAGAATTGTGGTTGAAACTTTCTTTATGCAAGACTGATTCTATAAAGAAATTTATTTAAATCGATCTTTTATTTTATTTAATCCGCATTATAAAAAAAAGGCTGGAAAAAGTTTTTTGCACAATTATGGTCATCTAAAAGATTTTCTTTATAAAGGTTAAAAAAAATTTTTTATATGGTTTCTTCGAGGTTTTTTTAAAGTTTTCGTTCTCATTACGATATAGACTAAAGATTCACCCAAGATATTTTATGCCGCCCTAATATACATACTTAAGTGTAGTTGCTACATAAGTTTTTAAAGAAGTTGTTAAAAAAAATTCTATCTTTTGGCAAACGCCAAAAGTATGTTCCGTATTTCGGAGGAAAATTTGTACGGGAGCTAGATGAAATCAAACACCGATTTGGCCCATGTCCAGTTCAATATATTTGAACTAAAGTACTTTTTCTTAAGCTCATTTCATATGGGAGTTATTTTACCAAAAATTAATAGTGCATCAAACTGGCATTATTAGCTCCTAATTAGTCTTTGTACAAAACAGGTGCATGTGAATAATTTTTTATTTGCTTAAACTTATTCCTTACGGCTTTTATTACGCCAATAGTCTTATCGCTGGAAGAAATTTGTATGAGGGCTAGATGAAATAAAGGACCGATTCGGCTTATCTTAATACCAAACAAATCTGCTATCTAAAAATCATCTCTTACCTAATTTAAGCTCCTTTGTCTTCAATTAATAGCTCTATTAGACTATCAACAGGCGAATAGACGCTCGGATATGTTAAGATGGCCTTATAATTACACAAGGATTCAGATTACATATAGTCCATACGCTTACGATTATATGTAACCAACAGACTGACAAAATCAATGTACCCCCATTGTTTGGTGGCGGACATAAAAATAAAAGAATCTAAAAGCTTTAAAGAATTATCTTTCTAACATTTTAATTTCTTTAAATTCATTAAAAAAAATCTTTTTTTAAAATTTAAACATGTATTAAAATACACATTTTAATTCCTTATCTACATTTGTATTCGCCAAATCTCCGTTTCTTACCTAAATTATCCACACAAATTGTGTGTATATCCACTGCAAAGACCTCAAACGTTTAATTCATATTAATGTTAATGGAATCTTACACAATAAATACCAATTGTTTTTAATACTCCTCAAAAAAACAGAAGATAAACTACCATAAAATTAATAAAAAAGTAAAACTAGCCTTTAACATTTTAACTTGAGGAATTCTGTGATATTTAATACCTTTTAAATATTAATTAAATGTTTACGCAAAAAGCAGCCTTAAAGAAGCAGCCTGCAACCACAACGCCGAGCAAAATATTCACAAACTCAATTTGTGTTTTTTTTTTTGCTCAATTTCCTTTTCACAAAAATTTTGCTTAAGCCACTTACAGAATGTAAACTACAAGCGATAAAGAAGTTTATTTTTTTAAAAAAAAAAAACCCAATTTTAAATGCAGATAATTTTGTAAACCATTAAATTAAGATTGCATGGTTGATTTTGTTAAAAATAAATTTTTTTAATAACAATATTATCCGATATTAATGGTTAGCCTTTAATTTTTTGTTTTTTGTAATAATCACTTTTCTTTTTAACGCCTGTAGTCATATGATTGTACATATTAAAAAAACCCCTCAGTAATTCAGGATTCTTTCCTAATAATAACAAAAATTTTCCCAGACCCTTTAATTTTAGTGCTCTTTTGTATTCTAAACATATTTTCGGTTACATCTTAAGGCGGTGGAGAACAAGGGAGTGATGAAGGTGTTTGTGTATTTGTGTTCATTGAATGTGTACACTAAGACGTTAAAAAAAGACATTTTATACTCAGGAGACTATTGTTAAATTTGAGTTTTGAGATTTATTAAAATGGAAAAACGTTAAGGATTTATCTTGATAAAAAGAAAAGGACACTCATTCACACAGAAACAACAAGTGATGGCAAGTGTTTAATAGAAGTGGTAGTTGAAATACCAACACAGGCGCGTGTACATATTTACACATATTTAAGTATATCTACGTGGGCAAATTGAAAATGAGTTTTACATAACTTTATTTTTTTTATATTAATTTAAAATCCATACGTATTCTTAACCGGGTAATTTGTTATAAAAATTCGTTATAGGGTTTTTGTAACTTGGTCATATCGTTAGCTTAGATCCACAAACTACCCTGCAGGAAATTTGTGTCAATTGCTCTTAAAGCACTTATCCCGTGACCCGTGAAAAAAATTTTATAATTAAAAGGAACGAATTGTGATAGGTGAGACAAAACCTATCACTTAACGGGTGATAAGGTATTTAGAGTGTCGTTGGTCCAGAGTAAATGTAATTGGCCCAAAACTATTCATGTGACTGATTCTCTCTAGTTCTATTACTTTATATGAAGGGGATCTATCATTTTAACTGTTATGCTATGCCCATGAATATAAATTGAAATAAAATTTGAAACACAGCCTAATATAATTCTCTTACTTGTTTCAAAATAGCATGTCAGTGTAACTTTTTGATGCTCTTTGTACACTTGCTCCTTCATAAGTGTCAAATATTTGACTCTCCATTTATTGACTTTTAAGTTTATTTACCTTTGTGCCTTTTGCTACACCTGCAATATTAAAACTATGTCATATCTTTGCAAAATACATACGGACGACTAGGGTTCCTATTTGTGAAACATTTTTCAGAAATTCCCGGTAAGAATATTTGTTAAATTCTTGGAAATTTTAAACTGAAAATTGAAGTATATTTTTAAACTTTCAATCTTTAATTATAATTAGTATTGTGGTTATTTTATTGAACTGGTAATGGTTTTTACAACAAATTTAGATATTTTTAATTAGGCTTAAGTTCATTGAATTTAATTTTCACTAAATTATTTTTATGAAGACAAGAATTTTACAACATGAAATTAATTAAAATTTTTGTTAATAATTATTCATTCTTGACTGCGCTGAGATTTGAACACAGTCGTTCACGGACAGGTTTCCCAGACTAGTTTCGATTGTAATTACACAATCTCTTCAGTGGGGTTTGCCGTCTTACTCACTCGACTATTGCAGCTGGATGACGTCAATAGTCAATCATCGATCTTTAAACCAAATGGCATTTCAACATGTTCTTTCTAACTTCTGTTTTTTCGTACTTTTTGTCAAGAATTCTTCTTGAAATCAAAAGTACAATTTTGTTTTTCATGTTTTTGTCTTTCTTTTTTCTTGTTGACCTTTTTCAGCACAACTAGAAGAACAAATGTAAACATATTTTCTAAGTTTAAGTATTTTAACATTAAATGGAACTAAATGCAAATTTTTTACCCTACACCGCCTATGAAAAGAAGGAAGAGTGCTATATTCGGCCCTGCCGCTTCTCATAGAATGGAATATTTCAAGATTGTGCTTTATAAGGGATCTATAAATTATAAGCCAACCTTCATAAAACCTGACTTTGCGGAATTATATTTCATTGCCAGATTTAAATAATATATCATAATTTATTTTAGAAAAATGTTTGGGCGTATTAAAGTGGTTTTCAGTAGATTTTATGTTCGATTTATCGTTGACTATGATACAAAAGTTGAGAAAACAATTATTCAGGGGTTCTCATGTACCAAATTGGTTTTTTGGAGTCCATAGAGACCGAAAATAGGTTTAGTTTTTTTAGGTCACTTCGTAAAGTGATTTTATAAATGCAGTGAAAAACGTGTTTTTTGAGTTTCAAATTGAAAGAGTCATAACTTCTTTGTTTCCTAACGGACTTCCATCGTTTTGTTTGAAGGACCTGACTTAGCTTTCAAACAAGGCATGCTTTTAAAAAATCGGTTGTTAAATGGCTTATAGTGTGGTTGAAGTGTGAAAAAACATATTTTTATAAAAAAAAATTATTTTTCTCAGGCTCTAACTTGCTTATGAGATACCAAACAATATATGTATACATATATTTATTATTGTGAAAAAAGAATGCTAAAAAAGCTTTGCAAAATGGGTACCTAAAAATTAATCGGTTTAAAAATAAATTAATTATGCTATGTTTTGTGTTTTGACTTGTTTGTTTAGAAATTACATGTTTTTCCTGATTCTTATAGCCAATTTCAATCAATGGAAATATGATACAGCCGATATGAAGATATTCAATTAACGCTGTTTAAGGGTATTCAGTATGTATTGCAGTAACTTCTAAGTATTTAATATGTGAAAGATAAAGAAATAATACATGGATATAGAGACTATGAACACTTGAGTTGGAAAAAATTCTTTCACTTATCGTTGATGTTCTAGAAATCGAAAGCAGCTCAAAAAACAGAACATCTAATTTCTCAGTTCTTTTCCTGTATTTCACTAAACGTATAAAAGATTTAATTATGCTATTAGAGTGTTGTTTTAAATTTTTTTAAATTTTTAACTCTCCTAATTTCGGTTAATTCTGTTAAAAGATTAATGTGAGAAAAAATGAGAGGTAACTAATAACTAAACACATATGAACATATAAAAAGTACAAAAAATTAAAAAATTTTTTTCGTCGGTTAATCGACTGAAATTAACCGGTTTAATCGTTAATCGAAAATAGCCAATTTTAAGTCAGTTAATCGGGTAGTAATTAATGAATACCCTTGTAAATATACTGCCAGTTTTCTTTAAATGATAAATTCATATTTTATTAATAACTAGCGGGCCCGTTGCCTGCTTCGCACGGCAAAACAAAATAAGAAAAGAAACACACTTGTTTTTAATAAAGTTGGTTTTGTTCCCTATTATTCAACTTTTAATTCTAGTTTCTTACAATCTTAGACTATGTATCACTTAAACTATCTTAGAGCTCTTTCGTAGACAAAATTTTTGGTTTTGCCATGAGTTGTTGTGTAGATAAAGAGAACTGAAGGCTTGCCAACACATGAGCACGAAACATATATCTGGCCGTGTGAAAAGCAAGGATATTCTAAATCAATTCCGCACAATTCCAACGATTGCCCTTGCGCTTTATTTATTGTAATAGCAAATGCAAGACGTATTGGAAACTGTAGTCTTTTGAATTCAAAAGGTAAATCTGATGGAATCATTGGAATTCGTGGAATCAATACATCTTCACCTTTAAACTTCCCCTTTAAAATTGTTGCTTCGATCAAATTGTTCATGACCTTTTAAGCCAGTAATAGTCAATGATTGGCCTTGTGCTTTGTTGATGGTAATAGCAAAGGCAAGACGCAAAGGGAATTGGAGCCGCTTGAATTCAAATGGTAAATCGTTGGAATCGGTCATGCCGTTCTCCTGTTATGCGCTTAATAGAAAAAGTGGGCGTAAAAGTAGGCGTGGTAAATTTTTCTTTCGATGAAAACTTAAAGTTGATTAATACGAACATTTGAAAGAATAATTAGTCAACTCGATGGAGCCGTTTTCTGATTTTAGGTAAATCGAAAAAAGTGGGCGGGGCAAAATTTTCTTTCCGTAAAAACCTAAGTTGGACCATGGCGATCATTTTAAAGAAAAAATCGTTCAAATCGGTCAAGCCGTTCTCAAGTAATGGATTTTGCCACGCCCCTCCGCCCCCAGACCGAAAATTTCAACCAAACTTCATATAAACCATATATGGGCCACTGCCTACGTAGTGTATATAATATTTTGAATTTTTTAAGCATGTTGAATGCGCATATTTTCTAATCAAAAATGAATGAAATATAACGTCCTAGTCTTAAAAAATGATTTTCTTTTGGCGAGTTTTACAAGGACGGGCTTGATTGATTATACTTTCCTAGTTGCTTAATGTAGAAAGATGAGAAAGTTTTTCAAAAGGAGCAGATTATACTTAAGTATGCAGATCTTTGCACTCGTTTGCCAAGACAGTATTTAGTTTAAATTTAATTACTGAAAAATGTCTCAAGCACGAAAGACTAAAGTCATATTTTGTCAAAAATTTTAAAACAATATTAATGTTATCGGTCGAGAACGTGACAGAATCTTTATAAAAGTTTTAACATAATACAACACAAATGTCATTTGTTCTGATTTAAAGCATCTACTGGCTGATATCAACTTAAACATATTGCAAAATAAGCTACTCTAATTTTTATCGCGATTTTTGCTTTCTCAAATATTTAATAATAATTACAAACAGTTCAGTTTTGTTTTAAAATAAAACAAATATGGATTGTTAATAACGGCTACATTTTATTTTTTATAGAAACTTTTGGGGAATTCACTCCCAGGAACGAAAAGGGTTGGTGAAATGAGGAGCCCTACATTTAATATTCGCGCTAAGTGATGCAACAAGAAGAGGCAACAAAAGACGACAAAAACTTAAAAATTGTGAAAAAAGGGGTTGACTAAACGCCTGTGGCTGGTTAAGCAATTTCACATGCAACAGTGAAGCAAATATTAAAGTTTATTGTTAACAATTTACTAAATACAAAATTAAACACACACACTCTCACAATTAAATTCGTTTCTTTTGGGACCAAGAAAATTTGCTATAAATTCTGTTTTCAAGAAAACCACTGTTTTCATACCCTCCAGCATTACGGGTGTTAAAACGGGTTAAAGTAAGTTTGTCATTTCGTATTTAACAACAAGAAATAATAATTAAAGTTCCCATAAATATTCTGGGTCGATTTAGCAATGTACGCCTGTCTATCCGTCTGTTTGTTCGCTAACTTTCGAACGTCTCAATATAAGATAATGAATTAGGTGCCAAATTTTGTCTAGCTCTCTTAAGCAATTTAGGATTGAAAACCAGCATAATCGATGTTATTATTTAATTTAAAAAAATTTTAAGCGAACATATTTTATGTACTGACGTGATAAAATACAAAAAACTTAACATAAAATCGCTTTTTGACTGTTCACGATATTATAAAATTTGACACAAATTCATTAAATATACCTTGAAAGTAAACTACACACTCTTCGGACGATGGGTATGTTATATATCATAGTTCCAATAAAAACTTCCTTCACTATAACACGCCGTATACTCTTATATATTATAACATTGCTATAAAGTTTTTTTTGTTTTATTCTTAAATGAATAGAAATAATACGGCCAACTTTATGATAAACGGTTCATAATTTACTACTCCGTACGAAGTTCAATGTCGGAATACACTTTAATACGTATTTACACTAAAAACGCCGAATGTTACGACCTACGTTCAAATGCCTCTTTTAAGAACACAGTTAGAGAGCTGAATCACACTTATTTTTCATTTAAATTAAATATGATATCCTTAAAAAACAAAACTTTTCAAACAAGTAGGTCCTGACCTTATGATACCCTACACCACAGAAAAATTCTCCAGAGTGTTCTCTACACGCAGAGAAAAAATATGGTTGGGCATGATTACGGCAACTACACTATGTTTATTGTAACAATATATTGTTGCCGTACACATAATATTGTTATTTTCATTCAATATCAACAATTATTATAGTTACTGTAAACATGTCAATGTTAATAGCAATTATAAATTTAATTATGGTTCACTGAAAAATACTCATTTTTATAACAACTAAATAATGATAACCTTGAAAATATATTATATTCCTCACAACCATTAATGATATGTAATAGCCATAACATGATTACTTTCTATACGTGTGCTCATAATATGTTTAAGATGCAAACAAAATATATTTGCTCTTGATAATATTTTGTTATCGCCATTTGTAAAATAATTTTGCATCAGTTGTGTCGTTTTTGTAACATATACTTACCTACCGATTTTTTTGTTAGTATAAATAAAGTGGTAAAACAATTAAAAAAAACATTACCCATTAAAAATAAAGACAAAATTACAATTTTAAAGAATTTAAAAACTATAATCAAATTGAGCATACAAAGAATTGTTAAGTGTCACAAAATAAAATAGCAACGCTAAAAAAAAATTAATTTTTTTTATTATAAATGTGAAAGTGCGAAAATATTGGTGCAAGAATATTGACCATTGCTCGTAAGTATTGTGTCATTTTAAGAGAAAAAAATTAAAATTATTTATGTATAAACTAGCTGTTAAGCCTGACCCTGCCATGCAGGAACAGGCCCGCGTGCTGCCCATAGACCGAAAATAAAAAATCTGGTTTCGTAACGATCTTCCGCAGAGAAAGTACTTTAAGCATGCCAGCTTCCTATGACATCAGATGGCTCCAGAAAGTTGCGGAAAGAGTATAAGACATACTAAGATATTATATATTATATAAATAGACCTACGACAACCAGCTTAATGTAACCATATTATGTTTTTATTTTACCATTAGTATGTTTTTCCATTAAAAATATTATGTTTGAAGTTGCATCATATTATGATGTGAAATATCTGTAACAGTTTAACGTTTAGGTTGCCAGATTAAAAAAAATTCAAAAAAGTGAAAACCTTCTCATCTTTAATAAAAATTATTAGCACTTAGTAAAAACTTCTAACTTAATATTGGTACCAAGCTGTTATGCATGTTACAAATCCAAAATATTGTTATTTAACACTTAGTATTAATGATAGAAGATTTAATTCAATTTTGGTTTTAGCGTAGTCATGTTGGGGCAAAAAAAGTGGACCCACCCCTACTTATATCTATGTGTGGGTAATCAAATTAAATGTGGTATAACAAGTTCCGGCTTCGCTAAGTAAAGCTTGTATGCATCTAAAAGATTCTTAAACTAATCTAGAGGCGAAAATAATGATCGAATACAAAAACAAGATGCAGATTTGCAATCGTGAGCAAATGAACTATAATTTGAGTACACATACATATTAATGGGGGTGGGGACACTTGTTCTGCCCCACAGGACCCCAGAAGTCCCGCCCGCCCTACATTTTATTATTTTCGTTTTTCTTACATAATTACCTTTAATTTGAGTAGCCACACATACCACTAAGTGTGCGGGGCGGTTTTTTTGGGTCCAGCAGTCCCATGGGCCTTAGCCCCCTTAAACTTTAATTATGTTTTTTTTTTAATTCTGAATCAAGTGGCATATCTTTTTTATTTTTTTTTCATATAAACTGCATTTCAGCCTAGAAAGTAATTACAAAATTTTAAAATATTTTTGACTTCGTTTTTGCTGTCGATATTTTTGAATTTGCTTTGCGTTTTACACAATTAGGGCGATAATCTTAATAAAAAAATAAGTTGAAATGTATTAAAAAAAAATTAATCCCTTTTTAAATTAAAAAAAAACGCTGAGACAAAATTTTTCATGGTGGCGTCTCAATATATTGTAAATACTAAAAACTTCAAGTCTGGCAGCACTATTTACTTTGTTTAGCGGCATCGTGATTAAAGTTTTATTTGCAAGCGAAAGTTCACCGAAATTAAGAAGAATGGAAGGTTATATATTAATAAAAACAAAATTTGAAACCAAAAAACAAATTATTGGTGTAATGTTGAACGAAAAAGATAACTACAATTTATTTATAAAACAAGGTACATTCCCACACACAACTGCATACATAAATAAATGGTGTTTTACGTAAATATTTTTTTCTTATTGTTTTTCATTTTTTTTAGTTAAAAAAGTGTATAAAATAGAGGATGATGTGGATGTAAATGTTTTTTCAAATGATTTTATCATAAACTAGGACATATTTTCATGTTTTGTAGCTCAACATATTTCAAGCAACGATTTTGTATTGGATATACAATTAGGTAAGTCGTACTTTAAACATCAGCAATTAAATGTTGTGAAAAACTTTTCTTGATTTACACAATTGTTTTCCAGATGTTCTAAGCAGTTCTATAACTGCCGAAACAACGAATTATAGTGGCTGTACAGTGGAACAACCACCACCAGGTGATCCAATACCATTATCCGGTGACACAGAGTATTTTACGGCGCTAAATGTTGTACCTGGCCAAAGTTTTTCTTTCAAACATATTCCATCAACTGATGTAAGTATGTATTATTATAAAGAATGAATATTTATTTATTAAAATTTAATTTCTTTTAGGAAATCCGAAGAATTATAAGCATTCAATCCCTATTGAATATTGAACGACTAGAAAATAAACACCGAACAGAAATTGCTAAATCAATTGTGTTCTACATTTTAAATAATAATCCGAACGAAAAGTAAGTACACACGTTTAATAACTCAAAGTTTTAATTAATTATATTTCAAAAAAAAAAACCAATATAATTTTAGGCTACTTAGAGAAGATTTCGTTGAACTATCGCAATCAATTGTTAAAATATTTCCCTCGGAAGTCAAGGCAACATACATATTACGTACCATTTGCAAAAGGCCATTTAGCAAAAGGCAAGCTGTATGACGCCTACAACAATGCTAGGGCAAAACTGAGTGCCGCCGGCGTAATACAAAGACGTATTAGATCTAAACCCGAGAACACCAGTAAGTATATGAATCACTAGTTATTCATAATGAAAGCATAAACAACAAGTACATTTATTGTTAACAAATTTGTAAAGCAGGTAAATAATTGTCTTTTCAGAAAAAAACTAAATCATAAATTTTATTAGTTTTTTTTTTTTTATTTTTGACCTGCTACAAGAAATGTGTATTACAATACTACATACATATATTACATGTCCACACGTGCGAAGTAAAAACAAAATATTTGTGTAAAAAAAATTGTTGTTTTACGATACCAATAACTGTTGTTGGGGATTACCCATTTTTACAACTTTCGCATGCAAAAATAGGATGAAAAAGTGTTGCAAGGGCACAAACAACTGGTGCCATTTGAATTTTTGAAAATTTAATTTTTTAATAGGAAAAAAAGTAAGGAAATTTGAGTAGGCATTTATTGTAGGGGATTACCCATTTTTACAACTTTCGCCTGCAAAAAAAAGGAAGAAAAAATGTTGCAAGTGCACAACAACTGGTGCCATTTGAATTTTTGAAAATTTTATTTTTTAATAGGAAAAATAAGTAAGGAAATTTGAGTAGGCATTTATTGAATATACACTCTCGATATATTTCTAAAAAATATAATGTAGTAACATTTACATACTTATTGATTTATTTTAGATGATGAAGAAATAAATATTTTAAAAGACAGCGTGAATATTGAAATAGTTATAGAAATTTTAAAATCAGGATGTGCTGAATGGGACTTAGTACGAGAAAATTGGAAAAAAACACATGCATACAGACAGAACGAATTAAAAAATAAAGAACTTTCAACTTATGATTACATAGATAAATATCAAGTCCTTCAAAATGAAAAGAATTACGATTTGGTAAGCAAAATATATTTTTGTCTGTCAAATTAATATACATATAACTAATATGTAGTATTTTATATTAAGTTTTATATAGATTTCGACATTTTATACCCTGGATCTAAAACTATCCTTGAATGGAAAGCTTATCACCAAAAAGTAATTGATTTGTCTAAAAAGCTAAAGGATAATTCTGTCAAAGAAATATTGATGTATATTAAAAAGGCCAAGGACGAAGGTACAAATATCTGATATTTGGTATACTATAGTTTTTTATAAAAATGGATTTTCAGATTCAAAACTTGCTTTGTCATTAATGCTAGTAGCATACATATTACCAGCCTCTAGAAGAAAAAGTAAACTGGAAGTTCAGGAATCATTTATTTATTCACGTGGGAATGTATGAGGACGATATTTCATTATTTGGACTTATAAACTATATTTATTGTATTGACGATTCTTATAAACTTTGTGTTCAAAGACTTATAACCCATGGATTTGATTCCCATTATCACGCTTTTCGAATTGACTATGAACAAAATTATTTTGCTATTGACGTTCAATCTATAGAGTCCAATTTTATTGGTTATATTTGTCTTACTAAAGAAAATATTCTGTTTTTAAACTGAGTTTATAATGTATTTTTTTAAGGATATTTTTAATAATTTAATGAATAATAAAATAAACCATAATAAAATATTAAACAATGCAGTTGTCTCCCTTTATTTCAGATTACATGGCACTTCGGACCTGTTTAAAAAAAAATAACTAAAGTTTTTTCAAAAGGAATTTAATACAAATTATTGTTTAACCAGTACCACTGTGTAATGCATTCATATATAACTTTAAAATCATATTATGGTAAATCGTAACAGCATACGATATAATATAATATGATTACTATAAAATTATTTTGAATCATAACATGATTCTTTCAGACTATAATATGATTACGTTTAACCATAACATAATCACGTGCCATCATAATATGATTACTTCTAAACTTATTATGATTAATATGATAATAATATGATTACTTCTAAACTTATTATGTTTAACATGATAATAATATGATTACTTCTTAACTTATTATGATTAACATGATAATAATATGATTACTTCTTAACTTATTATGATTAACATGATAATAATATGATTACATTAAATTATAATATGGTTATAATTATAATATGTAATAAAAACAAATTAGGATTAAGAGAAAAATATTATGATGAAATATAACGAATATATTTGGTCATAATATGATTTAATAATAATCGTAATATGTTGACTACAATCATGAATCTTATCATAATATGTTGCTCTTAGAATATGATTACCACAACCATGTTTTTTCTTTGCGTGTATTTGGTAGCCTCTCTATTATGTTATGAAGTAAAGTTTCATGTTAAAGTTCTTTCTGCCGAATATTATTAAATATATTCATCGTGATCTGAGATTTTTTTTACCTTTAAGTGATTTTGCCAAATATTATGACAAAAAAAAAACATTTATTAGAAAGTTACGACTTTAGAAGCAATTTATGAGAGAAGTTTTTGTATGGGAGCTATGGTCAAATATGGGACTGATGCCAATTAAATTAAGTAGGATGCTTAAGAGCAATAAAACAAGTTTGAGCCAAATTTTGTCCAAACAACAACATAATAAGGTGGATTATGGGCACAAAGACTCTTTTCCGGAAAGAAACTTGTATAGGAGTTATGTGAAGTTATGGACTGATTCTCTACATAGAATTGGTTCTTATGAAAATTAGAACCGACTTACCAAATTTCATAACATTTTCTTCAGTTTATATAGACGTACATTCAATCAAAAAGCGATTCAGAATTGATCTAAGCACTTAAAGTTAGATCTCAGACCAATATTGAAAGGTGTTGCACACATCGGCATACATCAGCGCCACTATTAAAAAAAATTCTGATAGTTTTATTATCATAACACAAATAAACTAGCAGATGTCATGAAATTTTGCATACCTTTATTTTATATAACTTCAATTTACGATGTCAGATTTTATAAATATTGGCTTATAAATTATCATAGATCTCTTATTTAGTTCGCCATTAAAGATTTCGAAGCCGTTTTGTAGAGTCTAAAATACACTCCATAGACTAATATGGATGGTTTTTACTTTATAGTTTATGTTTTACAGATTTATAACGATTTTCAAACTAATATCGTTTGTATACTAAAGAGTTAAGCTTTTGAACTGAGGCAGGTAATTGTGGTTATAAAAATTGATTTAAAACAATAAAATAGCTGCTGGGTTTGTTAACAAATAGTTAAATATTTCTTACTTATTTCTGCTTTTAATTAAGTTTGTTTATTTTGTATTTTTGGGCAAAATCCTTTTTGTCTTTTTTCTTGATGTCCTTAAGATTTCCTAAAAAATATTAACTTTTTACTTGCATTGTACTTGATTAGAATTATCATATTGTGCCCATTTCTCCTAAGTCTTATAAAAAATAATATTTATATTTCTTTAAATATTGTAGATTTAATTTTAAATGCATACTTTTGTACTTTCTCTATGTCATTCATTCAATCCTATTAATTTTTCTCTACTAACACTCATTATACTCATTCAGAGCTGTTTGTGGCTTAAGAACCCTTGGGCTGTCGTAAAAATTTAGCTGCGAAACTCAATGCTCTAGATATTTGATGCTTTAAAAGAAAAGAAAAAAAAGCTTGAAATTTAACAAGAGATTTTTGTTGTGCTAATGCAAAGCAAACATCCAGCCAACCATCCAATCAAGCAGCCATCAACAAACTCAACAGAGGGACCAACTTTGAGAGAAACGACACACCACAATATTTTAGAATTATACTACTCAAAAGTATTGCAAGCATGAAGAAGTATGTTCAGTTGTTTAAGAGGTTTGTTACAGTCTTAATATACCTGTAATGCTACTTAACTAAAAATATCGCTCTTCGTGATTTGGTTCTAAGCTACACTAAGCATTTGATGTCTAAAAGGTTAACAGCCAGTTTGATTACCGTAATAGTTTACTTTGCGCCATCCGTTAAGTAGAGTCGAAAGGACTACGTTTTGACATTTAGTCACTTAAGTATCTCTAAGTCTCTTGAAATACTGTTCTCACTAATTCGGCTTACGTGCGAGCTTTAGCGAACATAATTTAGTTTAAATCAGATTAGAAAAAAGGCTGTCCTTATTTTGAGAAAACTTGTAAACCAAGATATACTTTTAAACCTATTAAGGTAACATTTAAAGATTTTTTTTAAAGTAATCATATTTAAGTTTAACGTTATAAATTTTAAAATTGTTGCAGTTGTCACGCTTTTTGACAAATGTGGAATGTCCTGCAATATCGGGAAGTAACAATCACTATACAACAAAGAAACTTTTAACTTCTATCTGGAAATATTTCACTTATTGTATGTTTAAGCTTTCATAACATCCGCTAGGGCTTTATATTGACAATATAATCCCATAAGCACTTTCAGATTTTACATACGCAAAGTGTAACAAGATTTATATATTCGTGCTAACTTGGCAAAGTTTTTTACCAGAAGAGGTATTATTAAATTATTTAAAATACATTGTAACTTAAGTTCTCTTGTTTCTTAAAATATACCAAGTAAATTTCCAAATAAGAGGAATTGGAATAGCCTTGGAATAAGTCTATGATGTACTTACAAATGATTAATATCCCTGATCTGATTTATTTTCTTCTTAGAATCATAGAATACAAGATTACGCCATGGGCGTAATTTCCCGTTAGATTACGTAGCTTATCCGTGGCAAAAATTTCCAAGTCTTAAAGTCCTTAAGATTCACGAATTTTGTTGAAGAAATGTATGCACTAGTTGTTATTTAACCGGCAACACCGCGGTTAAACAACATTTATTTTGAATTTGCTAGCTTGACATTATTGGCCAAAAAGAATGCAGTTCATATAACGTCATTTGTCTGACATGCAAAAAAAATTTCTAATTTATTATTAATTAATTCATTTATTAATGACGTGCTCAACTCCAAATTTTTATTTTTGATAAAAACACTGAAATTAATTGTTGTGGGAAAGCTAGTTTCTATGTGCATTTCGCTGGTTGCTTAGGCCAGCTCGTCAGTTAACTTTTTTCAAAGACTTTAGAAAAGCTAAACAAATTATACAAACAAGACCATAAAGTGAATAAGAATTTTAAACACTCATTTCTTACTTGTAACCATATTAAAGCTTCAACAAAGCCACAACAACAAACAGTGAATTTATCTTTCTTGCATTCCCCTACAATTGGCTGGTTTTTTTCCAACACGAATTGTAGTTGTAAGAAGGTAAAGAGAAAAAAAAACAAAATTTAAAACAAACAAAATGCTTTCAACTTTATTTTTTTGATAAGCGCAATCTCCATTTCTTTCATTCTGGATTGCACCTACAACCTCTGAGAGTATAAACCAAGTAAAATATTTCCTCTCCAGATGCGTTAGCACAGACCGATTGATTAATTTGGCATTATGTTTGAACCAAGAATGATATAAAAAGAGATAACGCCATGCGCATGTTTTCCCGTTAGATGACGTAGCTTAACCCAAGCTAGAGTTACCTATTCGTGTATGTTTCGTGACGTCATTTAACCCACCTGCGCAGAAAATTCAATTTTTGATTCGTGTTGTCGTAATCTTTCTTCTATCATTCTTGGTTTGAACTACCTTAAGAAAGACTTTTCCGAGTTTTATGATTATGTAAATTTTTTTTTCTGCCAGCAAAAGTGATTTTCAGGAATTGGCAATAGTAGTTAGTTATGGTCCATAGTTCGCTATGACGAATTTGATTTTGATTTAATTTTGTCATTAGAGGTTTGTACATGCAGAAAAAAATATTATTGAAGTATAGTCAAAATGCATTTTATGGTCTCCGCAATAGCCACAAATGGGCAAATGTCGTTTTCAACAATATTTTTCTTACGATTGAAAAAATTTTGCTTGTAACCATAAAATGTTAACCTCCCTTTAAACTTCAAATATGGTTGTATTTGACAATATAATGCTTAAATTAAATTAAGCTACATCCCAAGGTATTAAGAATACAAAAAAAATATATAATATTTTTCAGAAAGTAAACCAATTGTGGTGGGTTTGTTCTCTGCAGTTGTTTACTACTTTTAAAATTTTTATAAAAAGACTGGAACTGATAATGTTTAATTTTATAAAGATCGGTATCTGATTAACCATTTATCCGTTTTAAAGTGCCCTCTTAAAAACTCGATCTTAAGTCAAAAATAATAGCAGATGTTCAAGGCTATTATGTAGTGTGACCCATATTGGAAGTCAAGGAAGTATATTTTTCGGCGTTGACCAGATCAGGGCTTTTATGGTCCTTTTATGGCATTGTCCATTGTGTACCCCCTATAACCGTCCATCATATTCGTGTTAGTACGGATGTATTTGTGTTAATCGTTGTTGAACTGTTTTGGTGATGAAGGTATAACACTGATCACCAAACAGTTTCTAAACGGCAATTAGCATAGAGATATCCGTACTTTGCGTTTTATTTGAATTTTTTTGTGTTGTGATGAGAGGTCGGTTTCGAATCGACTTCTGTAACAAACGTGGGCTGAGAACGAATTTTTTTTCTGTATACGCTCACGTTTGTCTCCATCGGCCGGATGTTTTCGCCTTATGTGAAACACAGGTGTCTGAAAATTCCGATCCACTGGATTTTCAGATTCCTGGGTATCACCTTCTATCCCTATTTTATCTTCATCGGGGTCTTGCTATATATATACGCAATGAAGTTGTGTATCAATGCCAGCAACCAGTGGGCATGTTTGATGCGGAATTTAACTGCCTTTGGGTTAAATTCAAAATCAATACGCACTTTTTGCATTTCGGGTTTCTTTACAGAAGTCCAAACGCGGGAAGGGATATCACTTTATCGCGCTTCGACTCCCTTTCCGACTCAATATCGAAGATTCTTGAGAATTGTCCGGACAGTGAAATCGTTGTTGCTGGTGATTTCAATGTCCACAATTCTTCTTGGCTTCACCACTCGGGCCGTACAACCTATGAAGGCCAATATGTTGAGCTATTTGCTGCACATAATCACCTCGTGCAACTGGTGAATGAACCAACACATATTCCATGTGTTGAAGGGCACCAACACAATACCCTTGACCTTTTCCTCTCTTCGCACCCTCAAAAGTACGAAGTAGAAGTTCTAGCACCTCTCGGTAACTCGGATCATTGCACCATTTCTGCCTCTTTTCCGTTCTCCGAACTTCGGAACGTTTCACGACAGGCTATGAAACGATCAAAATTTGTTTACGGAAAAGCACGTTGGGTTGAACTCAACGACTTTTTTCGGCATTTTAATTGGAAACTTTGTTTCGTTGACAATGACGTCAATGCCATGGCGAAAATGGTTGAAAATGTTATTATGCTCGGAATGAAAATGTTCATTCCAGTTAAAAATGCTTCGAATAAACCTAGATCTAAATCTTGGTTTAATCAGACGTGCAAATCAGCAGTCAGATCCAGAGAGGAAGCATTCAGAAATTGGCGTGACAATAAAACCGCTGATACTGAATTGCTACGCAAAATGGCAAGGTCGTCGTGTGCCAAAGTGCTAAGACGGGAAAAAGCTCTTCACGAGCAACGTCTTCGTGCTGAAGTTCTTACTGCTCCCCGGGGCAGTAAAAGCTTCTGGTCATTCGTTAAAAGAGTAAGGGTTAATGCTAGTTCTTCAATACCAACTCTTTTAAAGGATGGCCAAACATTCACGAACCTGGTTGATAAGGCTAATTGTTTTGCCGAATTATTTGCAAATAATTCTAACTTACCAGATAGCAATCAACCACTACCCGAACTCGAAAAAGTATCCGTAACTATGCCAAAAATATTTTTTCGGGCTCGAGCTGTTAAAAAGGTTCTTGCGGATCTCAACATAAACAAGTCTCCTGGCCCGGATGGTATACATGCACTGGTCTTGAAGCAGTGCTCTTCGACGCTAGCTCGTCCCTTAGCAAATCTTTTCAGCACTTTATACCATGCTGGTGAATTTCCCGTCTGCTGGAAAGTTGCTAATGTAACGCCAATTCCTAAAAAAGGAGTGGCTAATAACCCTGAAAATTACCGCCCAATTGCAATTTGTTCGGCACTTTCCAAAGTTATGGAGAGTATGGTAAATCACCATCTAGTAAAATTTTTAGAGTCAAATTACCTACTAAGCGACCGTCAGTATGGCTTTCGTAGAGGTCGTTCTACTGGAGACCTACTGGCCCTGTTATCAGAAAAATGGTGTCGTTCCCTTCACCATTTTGGCGAAAGTAAGGTAATTGCTTTAGATATTTCCAAGGCGTTTGACAGAGTCTGGCATGGTGCACTCTTGTCTAAACTTGTTGCATTTGGTGTCGGTGATAATTTCTCTCGATTTATATCGAGCTTTCTCAGAGATCGCACTATACGGGTTGTTATAGATGGGGTTTCATCAAACGAGTTCTAGATTCATTCAGGGGTACCGCAAGGCTCCGTTCTTTCTCCTACTCTATTTCTTATTTTTCTGAATGACCTCTTATGTCAAACTTCCAACCCTATCTATTCTTTTGCAGATGACAGCAACCTTTGCCATTCGTATTCATTTGGTTACAGACTAGGCGTGTCCGATGGTTGTGCTATGAGACAGAACATGAATGATACGCTTGGCCTTGACCTAGACATATTCTCAGAATGGGGTCGTGCGAATAGGGTCGAATTTAATGCCCGAAAGACCCAATGTTGCGTACTGACGCATAAACGCGCGACGGATCAAGGTGCCTCATCTGTATGTATGGGTGGTATAAATATTGAGGAAACAGAATCTCTTGATGTTCTGGGCATGAGGATACAATGTGATGTCCGATGGACTGAACATATATTTAAGGTGTCGAAAGAAGCATTCAAGTGCCTCGGTTTTTTGAAACGGTGTAAGATATACTTCACTCCATCTGATCTCCTTACTATTTATACCACCTTTATCCGACCGCGAATGGAATACAACTCTCATGTGTGGGCCGGTGCTTCAAAGTCTATTTTGGAGCTTCTCGACCGCGTGCAGGAGAGGGCGAAGGTTCTCATCGGCGATAGTAGGGTATCCAATTCTATTGACTCCCTTGAGCACCGTCGCAATGTGGGTTGTACTTGCCTATTTTATCGTTACTACAACGGGATGTGTTCTGATGAAATAAGGGATTTGGTTCCCGAAACCCATAGCTTTGTTCGTAATACACGTTTTTCCTCAAGAGCCCATCCTTTTGTGGTCGATTGGCCGGTGAATCGTACAACGCATTACAGGGAAAATTCGTTTTTTGGCCGGACTGTTCGTATGTGGAATAACCTTCCTGCTGAAGTCTTCCCTCTCACTTACAACATGAATAAGTTCAAGTCGAATATTCACAAGCACTACTCCCTCTTTCCTCCTTCCCATAACCTATTTTCCTAGTTCCAACACAATGCAATGCATGAGTAGGGGTCATCCCCTGAGTGCTGGTCCTAACAAAAAAAAAAAAAAAAAAAAAGTTCATGGCATTCAATGTTTTAAAATAATTTCTGGCATATGGACTCCGAGCTGCTCCTTATGAACGTCATCCTGTCGGTCGAATTTTGCACTACTTTTTCGAGGATACCTGGTTTTATTTCGTCAAAAGTGCGTTGAATTTTGGCGTCTAAATGATCAATTGTCGCTGGGTTATCAGCAGAAAAAGCAATCCAAAGTTATCAAATCACATGCACAAAGTGGCCAATTAATTTCTTGAGAAAATTTGGTCACCAAACGTTTAACTCTACAAAGTAATTGTTTTAAGTACTGTATGGCATGTTGCGTCGTCTTGTAAGAACGAACAAATCAAGAACCGTTTGCCTGTAGCGTTCGCAATTCACGTTTATGTCACGGCTCTACAAAGTACTTGTTTCAGATACTGTATGGCATGTTGCGTCGTCTTGTTGGAACCACTTCTCCTCCAAATAATTTGCAATGACATCAGGAATGAACAAATCAAGAACCGTTTGCCTGTAGCGTTCGCAATTCACGGTAATGTCGACATCGGTTTCGGATTTTAAGACTAATGGGCAGGTGACGCCTTCTTAATGTAAGCCACAATAAACAATGATCTTTTCTGGTTGCTGTAGCATTTTATGAGTCTTATGAGGATTTCGCTATCTCCAAAAATGACAATTCCGCTTCTTTACATACCCGTTAAGCCAGAAATTAGCATCATTGCTGAAGATGATTCAACGACAAAAATCTAGTTAAATTTTTAGTTAAATCTCAGCCCATTCTCCGACCATACGTGACTAAATTGATGGTCTGCTGACTTGAATTCTTGCTCCCATTGGATCTTATATGGATGTAGGCTAAGATCTTTCCTCAAAATTTTCCAAGCAGTGGACGGGCAGAAACCGAGTGGCTGAGAATGGCGTCGATTAATTCGGGTCATCTATCTACAGAGGCGATGGCTTCTGCTGTAGGTGCAATACGGGCTCTATTTGGATGAATATTATACAAGAGAGTAAATATGATCATCAGTCGAAACATAGTTTTCTGTATAAGCTCTTCAGATGAACGATTATGTGCCTCGTAAACTTCACAAACTGCTCTATAAGTTTGGCGAACAGAGCGCGAATTTTTGAAATAAATTTCCACGTTTGGCAAACGTTTTTCTGGCATTAGTTTTTTCATGGTAATTTGTCAATGTACGCTGAAAAAAAGTCAAACACTGCTCATTAGAATGATAGCTAGTTTTAAAGTTATCCCTATCGGAAATTCGCTTTAAATATTTTCATCACACACACAGAAGAAATTAAAAATGTTCTCTAATCACCAAATTTATAGCAAATTCATAGTATCAGTCAAATAAGTTGTTGATTTTGCACCTATTACCAAAATGATTATATTGATTACTAAAAATTTTAAAATTGTGAATATTTTTTTACAATAAATGATATTTTTAATTTTATTTAAAAAACTATCAAAAAACTTTGCCATTTCAAACAATGTGTTAATTTATTTAATTAAATATTGACAATTTCCAACAACAATTCTACAAGTTAAAATTATTTTATTTTAAACGTAAAAGTTAATTAATATTTTTTTGATATTTAATTAATACTTTAATTAAGACTTTATCTCAAAACAATTTAAATATTAATTAAATCAAAATTATGTTTTTAATTTTGTATTAACTAAAAAAATAATTGATTCAATTATCATATTAATTAAATTTAATTACTTTTTAACCACTATTTTAATTAATAAAAAAAAACTTTTTTCTCTGTATGAGGAGTCGCAGAACAAAACATGACTTTTTGATTAATTTTTAAAAATTTTGGTAAATCCAATATTATTTTTTTTACGCGATTGTTTTAAAGCATTAAATCAGAAAATATAACAAGCTCCTTCCATCATAAATTGCATCAGACCACAAAAAGTCGCAACAATAAATATTAAGGATGTATAAAGTTAAAGGATTTTAATTTGAAAATAACATGTCTTGTTAAAAAAAGTAAAACAAAATGTAAAAATATGGTATGTGTACCAACATAGAACATTTTAGTATGCATACGAAAACGTTCTATGCGTTTTTTTTACATTATACACACCCTACAATAGTGGAGAAGGTATTTTGCGTTGGTGCTGATGTTTGTAGCACTTTAAAATATCGGTCCTAGATCCAAAAAGCACATTTGGTTCTACTCGTACATAAATTTTTTTAAGAAGAGGACACAGATTATGCAAATACGAGTTTTTTTCAAAAGAACCGAACCAAATTAATAAAAAGACTTTAAAAAATCATTTTCGAAAAAAATACAAAAAGGCTAGTTTTGTTCGGTGACTCCTCATATAGTCCGCGATAGATTGCTAATAACAATTCAGACAGATCTGTACAAAAAAGCCTGAGATATGGGCAAAAAACAACGACCGTCTCTGATTTTTATCCACGAATCCCTAATTGTAACCAATACACATTAATTAAATAATTTTTTAAATATAGAGAATATTAAATAATGGAAATGAGCCAAGTGGGTGCATTATTAATTGCCCTGGTCTCTACACAAACCCTCCTGAGTTGAGGGCGTTGATACGATAGGATCCATAGGGCAAAGTTGATTAAATTGAGCTCAAATATTCTCTATATATGCCCTTGCCATATAAGCTGGATAACAATTGGCTTTTCGGTTATGATGAAGTGTATATAAGTTTCGACATAGACGAATATAAAACTTTTACTTATTTATTTAATGGGTATTAACATTTCGTTGGAATCCAATTTTTACGAATTTTATATTAGACTTATGTTACTATCGTTAAGTAAAACAAATTTATATGTAAATATTTATAAAATTGTATTAAGTTTTTTTTTTAGTTAAACCAATTTTTGTTCTTGTGGTAAATTCTAAAAGCACTTGACACATTTTTTTTTCTAAGAAATTATTCAAGAACATTTAAGTTACGACAAAGTTGAAGGGGAATGACAAATTTTCAAGTTTTATTTTATTTTAAGATATTTTTAAATAAGTTGACCCGAAGTATAGGGAATTGCATACATTTCTAGGAGAAGAGCTGCAATCAAACTAATCCTTTGTATGTGTATGTATTTGTGTTTGTATTTGTATTGTTTCTTTTGTTACCACTTAAGAAGTTAAATAAGTGAGAACGTAAATGTTTATTTTATTTTAAAATAACCGTTAAAACAAAATTGGGTTCTTAAAGAAATGTTTATATGGTTATGTTATTATATTAACAGCAACAAAATATATATAAAAAAAAGAATATAAATGTTTTTTTTGTTGTGAATATAACTAAATAACAATATAACCAGATAACCAGCCATCCATAAACAACCGAAATGTAATATGGATATTAGGAATTACATTTAAGCTATTTAACAAATTTTATTTAATATTTTCTTTAATTCAAACAATTTATTTAATTTAAGGAAAGTCATGTCCTTTTCATTAAATAGCTTTTTTTTGCATTTGTCATTTACTCTTTCTGTAATTATTCTGCTTCAAAAAACTGTTTAAATATTCTTTTACAAATAGGAACAAACATTTAGACTTAATAAATAATTCAATACATCGACGAAACGCTTCAATTGAGATCTTGATGTGTGCCTGTAATTCATATGATAGAAAAAAGAAATGATTTATAGACTGAAATAATCGATTGGTGTTTTTTGTAAAACTGTACACGACAACCAAAAGATTATTTAAGTAAAAATTATTAAACATAACAAGAACCTCTATTTTCCGGTATTAGAAAAATATTCAAATCATCTGTAATTTAAATTTGTGAATATATTGTTAAATTAACTGAAGTAACGATGATATTTAAGTAAAATATCTTATGTACAAGTAAGAAAGTGAAGTCGCTCAAGTCCGACCACATTATACCCTACACCACTTTGATGTTTGAAGATGCCAGTTGCTACGTACGAGATATTTGTCTGTTTGTTTTATAGATTTGTGTATATTAAAGTTTTTGTTCTTGTTTCAGCGAGTTGACAATTTAATCAGTAGAACTGATTGGCGTGAGAACTTGTATTGAATTAATTTTCATTATTTGGACTTATAACATGTGCCAATAATAAAACGTTTTACTGTGGATTAAATCGATTTCGTCATTGCGTCTTTAATGGGAGTATTGAGCATATATCGAAAATACATTTAAAGGAGTTTTTACGTTTACTCGATAGTTACGTTTAATATTTAGTTTGGGTAATGTAATTTTTAGCTCTGGTTTACCCGACCGCCGAATTTGCTGCCACAGTTTGGTGAAAAAGTCACCATGTAAAAAGTTTTAATACCCAATTGATTACCACTATGATATTAATAACAGGGACGCTAAAGGAAATACCGACGGATTGGGTACCAATGCTAGCGAATCTTTAACCCCCTACCGACGGATTGGTTACCAATGCTAGCAAATCTATAACCCTCCAACTAAGGAAGAAGTCCTGATCTAGTACAAGGGTGCAACAGGATCGGCAAAAATACCAACATCTCATTGAATTTTGTCCAATCCGTCCACTACGAGTAGAAATTTAAATCTAGAAAACCACCCTTGACTCGTGAACAGTTGCCCCTTATTCATCCTGCATAGCAATACTGAATTTCATCTTCCTCGCAAGCTATGGTGTACCTTGAACAGCCTTGTTAATTGCACAGGCAGAATAGTGGAAACTCTAACCAGCTGGAGCATTACCAATAGCGCTAGCTGTTGGTATAGTAACCCATTGCAATCAATGGACTACATCATATACAACTGCCCTGCATTATCTTTTTAAGGAAATATCTCGGAAAAACAAACCCTGAAACCTTTAGCTCATTAACTTGTGGAAATATTAGCCTAAAAAGTTATAGCTTAGCTCTGTGTTTTCAAAATCCATGCGCTAAAAGAATAAATTGATATATTAAAAGGTAGTTTTCAGAATTTAGATTTTTTTGGTTTTTTTAACTTTCGTACAATTTAAAATTTTTAAAAAAATGCAAGCAAATTCCGTAAATCTTTTACAGAAATAACACTGAACCAAAAAGGTACGTGGAGACAATGAAAATTTACGTTGAGCAAACGAAAAATTTATTAATTTTCGTCCAATGAATTTAAAAAAAAAACGACCGTTCTTAAAAAGATTTTATATTAACTATTCCTCAATAATAGAGCAATTTTTATTAATTCGTCAATACTTTTTTCTGTAAATTAATAATTTAATGAAAGAATATTTGAATCCAATGAACTTTTTCGTTAATTCAGTAAACCTTGACGTTAATTCATCGAATAATTTTGTTATTCAAATTTGATCACTCAACGAACACAGTGCATTGTCTTAATGTATCATGTTTTTTAAATATCCTCCCGCAACATTATACCACCTGTCCGCCCCCTTACAATAAATTTCTGTAACCCTATATTAAACTAAAAACTCATAGTTGAAATGTTTATATTTTTAACAACAATTTTGCAAATTTATTAAGGTTTTTATTTATATGTATGATGATATTTATATCAAAGTATAAACATAGTTTATTTGTAAATTTTTAACGTTTATTGCCAATTAAAGCCACGCTTTGGGACTTTAATTTCCACTCCAACTGATGCTGCAACATAAACAAACGATTACTGTGAATCCTTATTTGTTATTTTTTAAGTTGGTCTTTTCCACTTAAAGCTTTGCGCACAAATTTTATTGTCGGAATCAGGCTACCATGCAAAGCCCAAAGCATTGCCGCATCTCGTCTATCTGCAAAAAGAATATAAAAATCTGACATTAATTGAATGCTTATATTTAATGAATTATTTTTTATAGTATCAAAAAATTAAAGTTTGAAATTTTGAAACACTTGACCACAATAATCTTCAACACATCTAATTGTACTGAACGTAAATAAACTATATTTTTTAATGAACTATCAACAAATCCACCGAACTTAATTTTATTTTATAAAGATAGCAAATCATTTTACTTAATTTAAATCAACTTACTTATGCACTTTTATTTAATTTGAGAAATTGTTAATTGTAAAATTTAATTTTACACTGTACTTCTTTTTTGTTTAAATAATACGAGTATCTTAAAAGAACCAGTTCGTCTGGAAGTATAATACGAAATGCCAAAAAATTTTAATTTAAGAGTGTTTTAAGAATCAACTTAACAAACGTTACGTTGCCCTCATGTAACTTTTTTTAACTTCAAGGTACTAATTCGTTAAGACAACGAATCAATTGCAATTTTTAGCTCAACAAACTCTTTCTTAATGTTAACGTACTAATTTCACGGGACAACGAATAAATTATAAAATTCACGCGCTTTTGTGTTAATATGACTTAGTAAGTGTTTCATTAGCTCAACTAACATTTAATTCACTTTTACGTCCAGTTCAATTGAGGCGACATATGAAATAGTTAATTTTAATGAACTATTATTTTACTAAATGAAAGATTTATTAATTTTTAAATTGTACATTATTTATTATAAATCCATGTCAACGAAAAATTTAATAAATGCATGTTCATTAAGTCAACGAACGGTACGAATAACGAATAACTCATTGAGCCAACGAAAATAATTTTCATAAACGTTGTTCGTTAATATTATGAACACTTTTTGGCTCAGTGAAGAAATTTTATGATATTTTTTTACAATATAAAGTAGAAAAATTTCCCAAAAGCTTTCAAAAGTAATTAAACTTTCTTTGAAAATGTTAAAACGTCGTAAAATTTAAAACAGTAATTTTGTTAAATTTCCTATAAAATGAAGAAATTACGCAACATTTCTTATGAAGAAGGAAAATTTCTTTTTAAATAAACAAACTTTGTCAACCTCCCCGACTGATATTAGGATTAAACAAAATGCCTTATAACTCGTGAAATCTTAGAAAATTTTCTATCAATAGTAAAATTTTACAAAATTTTCGATAAATGGCAAATTTCGAACAAAGTTTCCGAAAAATAGCCCATTTTGTAAAATATTTTTTTATAAAACCCGAAATTTTATGCAATGTTTCTTACAAAATAGCCAAATTTTCAAAAATTTCTATCAATTTTTTTTTTTTTAATAAAACAACTTGCTCAATATTTCTTATAATATACAAAAATTGGTGAAAAAATGGTGAAATTTGCGCAATTATTTCTGCAATATTTTTTTCCCAATGAGTGCGTTAACGAACCAGATTCATAAATGGGCAAAAGATGAAAGGGTATAGAGGAGATCGCCGATCCTGGAAGAGAAAAGGTCGAAACTGTTTAATAGTTCTTTGGCAGAAATTTGATAAGAAATGTTTAAGGTATTGCCAAAGAACATTGTATTGGCCGTACATATGCCAAAACGTATGGGTTACCCTAATAACAGCTACTTTATGCAATGTTAAGGCGAAGGAATAGATAAATCTGTGCAACAACTCCTTTATTGATGTCCTGCTGTATGAAAGCGTAGACTGTCGTAGCGGTATGACTTTGCCAGCTCTATCTAGGTTTGCCAGGCGTACGGATTGGCTTAAATCTTACCAACAGAATTTGTAATTTCGTCTCGTTTATGGAGAATATTTTGGTTTTTATTTATTTGTCTTATTTACTCTTGCTGTTAATACATATTATTGGGGGCACCACAATGAGCCTGAGGGTCTCCGAGTGTACCCGCGCTGGCTAGTGACTCCGATAACTTAACCTAACCTTATGTTAAAAATTTTTGTTATAAGGTTAAGGTCCTTTACATGAACCTTTATTTTCGGAAGTGGGACCTAGTTCAATTTTGGACATACCAACACAACATTTTGCTATAGTAGATATCGTTACTGATACTGTTGTCAAATATTATGTCAATACCAAAATTTTTAAGAAAGTTATGGTATTAAAAGCTATTTTCGGTTGTAGTTTTTCTATTGGTGATATATGGGTCTATTCCAATCAAATTTGGCAAGATAATTAAGATTGCAATAAAACTATTTTTGGATCAAATTTAATCTTAATACGAACGAGTCATTAAGTGTTTTTTGTCGATCAGTATACTAAAAGGATCAATACTTTAGGGAGTTACACACATCAGTACAAACGTATAGTACCGTCTCCACTATTCTTCTGTGGGTATAATAAATAGAAAAATCCCCTATAAAATATTAAATTGTAACCTTAACTTAATATACATTAGAGCGACTCACCAAAAAAAGTGATCGATGTTCCCTCCTAAAAATGAACGTCGGACTCTTTTAAGATGACATCTAAAATATTTCGGCTCCAGCTTTGACCTCTCGTGAGCTGGACCATTTTGAAAATGGGTCTATTTTTGTATGTTTTGTTAATTTGAGAATCTGTTTCCTTAGCAACATATGCAATATGGGAATCATAAGAAAGGGTTTTTAAGGCGCGTCCAACTGGATATATAATTTGTCCAAGGACGATCATCCATGTCCGTTTTTTAAGGACGGTTTTTGAATTTTTTGTTCGGGGTTGTTTGTAATAAAAATGACAAATTGACATATTTTAATCTTTTAATTAAATACGGGTCTCACCTTTAATTGAAATTCGTGCTAGTTCGCGTTTTGACAAAAATGCAATGGGGTGGTAACCATCTTTGTATGTAAATAATTTAGATTTTTGCAAAAATATAAAATCATAGTATGCTGTATGAGAATGTTATGCATAAAAACAAAATTAGAAATTTAAGTTTATCAGTTCCCATTATCGTTGGGTTTAAGCTACAAAAAATTTTAATAATTGTTCACTGTGTCTTATGATACCCATATTGCATATGTTGGTAAGGAAACAGATTCTCAAATTAACAAACATGCAAAATAGACCCTTTTTCAAAATGGTCCAGCTAACGAGAGGTCAAAGCTTTAACCGAAATATTTGAAATGTCATCTTAAAATAGTCCAAGGTTCATTCTGAGGAGGATACACCACGCACGAATATCGCTTCCATACAACTTGAGTCGCTCTAATATACATATGTACATATATAACAAATAAATAAATACGGGCTTTCATGACATCGCCATTTTTGCCAACTTGCGAGACTAGTTTCATGAGGCACCTTTTTAACTTTGTCTGTTTGTAAGAAACGTCAATAAGAAAACGAAAAGCTAAAATTTGTGGCTATAAAGTGAAATTTGTTTTGAAAAATATCTACCTAAAGCCAACAGATTGAATTTGCTAGATTATTTTAACAATTTGTTGTTTGTGATTTGTTAACACTTCAATTTCTCTGTTTTAAAAATGCACAATTGAACGGCTCAAGCTTACGATTTAAAATTGAAAGGCAAATTTACGCAGTTTATGTAAATGAATCTTCATAAAATTTTTGACAGTTCATTTACGTAAAAATGCACAGTGCAAACTGAGACTTTTAAACAATATTATAAAAACCCTTAACATTCCTTTTGCTTGTGTTTACATTTGAACATCAAATAAAATTTTAATACCGACAAGTTTAAAGTAGATTGCATCATTATGCAATAGTTTTCTATATAAATTCATTTTCATTTCTTATCAATTTCTCTGTCATCTGTCATTACAGCGTAATTACACTTTAGCTCTTACTGAACAATACAAAACACTTTTGTTCCCTGGGATTTGCACAACTTCGGCATTTGGTACTTGTTTATGCAGGTGTGTTTACATGTATTTCTTTCCACATATTTATCTCTGTCAAGTAATGTCAAACATACTACTCTAGCCGTAGCTTCCGGTGTTTTGTATTCTCAACCAAATACATGTAAACATGAGTATCTGAAAGTATTTTTGGGTTCTCGAATGTAGTTGTATACTATGCAATATGTGTATGTATGTTTATAGATGGGTAAGTGTATGTGCTACTTGTGTTTTATAAAAAATGCCGGCTTAATATTTTTGTATTCTCTGTGCTCTCGTTTTTGTTAAATTTCTTACTAGACATTAAGAAACATGTATTAAATACTAGGGTATTTATTAAATCGGGCTCTTGCTTTAATCGGTTATTCGCTTGATTAATTAACCGAGGTTTTGGTTTAATCGGTTAATAATCGGTTTATTTTGTTATTGATCAGTTAACCGATTAATTAAGTTTTTTTTAAATTTTATTTTATCAATAAAATAAAAATGCAGAAAATAATTTATAATATGGAGTTTATTAGTAAAATAAAATAATAACATAAGAAACATAAAAAGAAAGGAGCACACAAAAAAAAAATAAAAAAAATTCATAAATATGTAATACATATTTTTTAATTAATATATATGTATTAATTAAGTATGTATTAATTGAAAAATAAACTGTGAGATGTTTCAAGAGTTTAAGGAGATCTTATAAAATAATCTTTTAAACAAATAATTTGGTTTAAATGTTTAGGATTTTAGCGATTCTTCTTTTAGTTTTGATAAATTTTGACATGGAAGAAATACGGTTAGTTATCGTTGATGTTTGAGAAATCGAAAGCAACCCATAATACAGAATATCAAATTGTTTTTCCTGGATTTCTCTAAATATATGAAATCGTCCGTCATGCCATTAGAAACCTGTTTTATTTTTTTAAATTGTTAGCACTTGTTTAGCAATTGTTTTGGTTTATTTTGTTAAAAGATTAATATTAGAAGAAATTACTATCTTAACACATACACACAAAAAGTACGTGAAACAAAAAACTGTTGACAGCAAACTCTTCCCAGCTAGCATTTTGTATCATAATCTAATTTTTTAGGAATCAGCTTCAAGAGCAAAAAACCCGCATATGAGCTTATTTTTCGATCATATATAGTACTCTCGTTGTGAGAAAATGGTAGCCCACCGATGACCCAATTAAAAAAATCATTTGTGATACAATTTGCTGATTCCTTCTTGATCATATGTAGAATTCATATGTGAATAATTTTTCAATCGCTCTAGTGATAAATCAGGTTTTATTTGAATATATGAATGAATCCATTTTAAATCGCTCAAGTGATATATCAGTTTTTAATCTCAAAAGTAATCTGAAAAGGTTCATTTAGGTTATTTTTACAAAAAATTATCACCCAAATGCCAGCTGGGTTATTTAAAATAAAGATCACTGAAAACCTTCTTTGTTTGTATGAAAAAATATTTTCTAAACACATATATTTTGTATATGAGACGAAATAAATAATTAAAAACATGTTCTAATACTTCAAGATATTAGAAATTTTATTACATCGGTTAATCGACTTAAGTTAACCGGTTTAATCGTTAATCGAAAATAGCCACTTTCAAATTAACCGATCGGTTAACCGATTAACGATTAACCGAATGAATTCCCTAATAAATACCAGAAACTACATTAACAATTCTGAAGAGAAAAAAAGGAAATGATCATGTCATTTGAGTCAGTTGTGTGTATTTGGTAGATAATTTGTGTGTGATTAAATGTTTTGTTACTGTATTATTGCAGTTCTTAAAGGACTTACCACAGATTAAGACTAATTAAATATTTTAAGCGATTTAATATTCTTTGAATTTCGGAAGTGTATTATAAAAACTGTTTAATACTTCGTAAATTAAGACTCTTAAGTTTAATAATAAAAAAAAAACAAATAAGAATAGTTCATCTCAAACGAATCTTTAAACACCTTCTTCGAATATTAACAAAATTAATTAAAGCAAAGCCGCGAATAACGTTGTTAATGACAAAATAATTATTTTTCAGGAGAGGAAAACAACCTTTTTAAAAGGCAGGAGTGATTATTTTTCTTATAAGATTTTATAAATTACAAATTTCTCAAAAATTTTATTATCTTGATAAAATCCATAATTGACGATAACTTCCAAAAGCTCCATTCCCAAAACTTGTTTATAATTTCTTAAAAAAGTTCTTTTTATCATTTATCTTCTTAGTTGTTTCTTTTATTTCTTGTCCCCGAGTAAAACTCTTTTTTAAAAAACATTTAATTTAATTAAAATGAAAAACTGCTGTAAAAGCAAATTAAGTCGTTGAAACCATTTCTGTCCTTCCCTAACCTATAAACTTGTATCGTATTTTGGTGTCATTGTAAAGATGAATTATTTTTCTTTTACCTGTGCAAGAATATTGAAGATGAAAATGAAAAAAACGGAAGTTATCATCATTTATTCTTCCGACAGACCTTTATGAACAATGTCATAAAGCTTAAAGATAAAATGACCATATTTCATTTGACCTTCTGTCACTGGACCATCACCTAAACGTTGAGTGTCGGTATATATGGAAGACTTAAAAGGAGGTATGGAAGGGCTGGTTACAAAATGAGGATAATGCTTAGGGTTATGAAAATTGTATGGATAGTTAAAAAATTTATATGAGTAAAGTAAATTTTGGGCAAATTTAATATTAAGGGAATGTGGTACTCATAATTATTACTGGACCAAAGAAGCTGGGATATTAGTTCATTTTAAAAATGCTCAAGATTTTTAGTGAGAGTTTGATTGCGAAGTTTAGTAAAAACATAAGACATAATTTTTTGCACAAGATTAATGACCATTATTGAGATTTATTTTAACTTTTGAAACTTTTCCTGCAGCAGCTGTATCATTTATTTAGTTTTGTTTTACATTATGCTGTCGCTGTCATATAATATTCCTCTATAAGTCACAAAACCCCCATAAAACTAAGTGTTTTTTAAATTTGATTTCAATTTCTGTTTCGCTTATTTTTTATATTTGACCTTAATCGCCACCAGAAGACTGATTTCTAATTCGGCTGTAGATTTAATTATGAGTTTGTGGTGATGTGTGTAACATATAAACATATTAGTATACTGATCGACTTAAAACCACGTTCTGAGTCGATCTAACGATTTGCGTCCATCCGGCTGGTTTTTTGTCTATATAAACTTTTTGCGCAAAGTGCAGCTCACATAAAAATGAAGCCTATTGAAATTGGTGAATAAGTCCATAATTTCACACAGACCCCAAACAAACTGCTTTCAGGAATAGAGTCTTTGTGTGCATAAACTACCTTATCATGGATGGAGTTAGGTTAAATTTGAGTCAAAAATATATTTTTGCAACCCTTATCATGTTACAAGTTTTTATTAAAATCGATCCATATTTTACCGAAGCTTTCATACGCGCTTCCGAAAGTAGCTTTGGATGCTAAAATTTCCTTAAAAATATTGGTATTTTTGAATTTTGGCGGCGATAATTTTATTAATTGCTACCTTTTTAGGTCAAAATGTTGTGCTGTCAGGTTCAGGATTGACCACAGGCCTCATTTAAACACTCTCTATTAATTCGCTTAAGGTCGAAAAAAGTTCATTTAAATGTGGATATCTCAATAGTCAGAATAAATAACACTTATATTAATCTTAACACCACAACATAATTTTGTTTGATGGAATCAAATGGTATGGCTTACCCGGCTATACTTTTTTACTTGTTTTCTCTACATTTGCCATTAGAAAAGATTTAATTAGTTTAAATCTATATCAATAAAATTGTATTGATTTACATCGTTTTGTTGGCAAATATTTTACATTTTCTATGATTTTTTGTTGCAAAATCTGTTGATGTGTAAATTCATTTTTAATTAACTCAATTGATTTGATTTATTTTGTAAAATTTGCTTCTGTTATTTGTCGTCTATTTTGCAGCTGTTTCTGTTTCTATCTTTGATTTTTTCATCATGGATGCCCAACGTCGTCATCATCTTATTCTAACATGAAACTTTTTTTATTTCAGCTTTTGTTGTATTCAATGTTTTAATTGATTCTAATAAATTTTTTATTAACTTTTATTTTGTTCTCTTCTTTTCTGTTTCATGGGATGCCGTTTTTGTTGTTTATTTTGGATGTTTTTAGGAAATTTGTTACAATTGAAAAAAAAAATAAAATTTTTAATGGATGTCCTTGTATGTGGAAATATGTATGTTAATTGCTAGCAAAATTTTGTTTTTTTGAACTTAAGCTGTTGGGAAAGACATAAACAATTTTTTTTTTTTTGGGTAACTTAATTTGTTATTTTTTAACCGATATTGATAACTTGAAAATTATTTCAATACATACTATTAAATAAGTTTGTATTTCAAGATCATAACAAAAGCAAGCCTTAATATGTATATACATTACTGTGATCTATTTCGTCAACTTGAAGTTCAAGAAATCGTATGTAAACCCCGGCCATTCAGACAGCCAGAATATTTTATTTTAAACAGGTTAAATCTGCTCAGACGATCACAGGGAACATGAAAGAAATACTGCTGATTCATTTAAAAAATGCATTAGCCGAAAAAAAAACTGAAACCGTAGTATTTCAAGCTGATAATGCTCAAAGAAGAAATCGTATGTGAAGCCCGACCAATTACCCGAAGCCAAATATTCGATTCTAAATATGCATTAGCCGAAAAAAACTTGAATTTCTATACCAGACATGAAGCCGTAATATTCCATGCTGACAACGCTCTGCCAAATGTTTCAAGACTAGTTTAAAACTATTTGGAAAATAGGGAGTTAAATTCTTAGAGAAATATGGGGGACAAATCAGTTGCATAACCTCTTGGTTCAAGTAGATGAAGACTTCTTATGTATACAGCCACATTTTCAGCTCTGTTTTTAGACACACTCAGCTTCCGTGCCAGTGCACTTAAATGTTCTGGTATATTAGACTTTAGGCTAGTTTATTTCCCAAATTTTCATAATTCAGACAAAAATGCTTTGGCGTCCAATTCAAAATACCTTTAATATTTATCTTCTAATTTGTTGAAAATTATCGAATATGTAAGAAAACAAAAAAATTTTTTTAATCAATTCGACTCGAAAATTCTTCATATGCTTGAACCTTACGAAAATCAGTAGCATAGATTTTCGTAAGAACCTGGACATTGTTTAATAACAGCTTAGTTTTGTTTTAAAGCTATCGGCGTATTCATGCAATTTTTGTAAAAGTTTTATGGCACATTCAAATAAGACATTGCTCCTTAAGTTTCCTTAAACTTACATATAATATTTTTGTGTAAAAAGGAATAAATTTAAAATTAACCACCCCCTCCGTAAATCATTTCGATACACCATTGGTTGTAATAAATAAATTTAAAATTAAGATAAAAAAACATATTAAAATAAGACAAGAAGAAATAAGAAGATAATAACTGTACCAACAAAAATCTATTTTTTGCGACATTAAATAATCTTGACAGCAACTTTCTAAATACAAATGGTCGTAAAATTTTGATTTTATTTTATCCGATCTACCAGAATCACTCGTCAGAATCTTTTATTATTTTTTTCCGTATTTTCATCCGTATTCTGCGAAATCTGTAAAATGTGAAATACGTAACGTATACGCAATATTTAATTGAAATATTACATACGTAAGCTAAGCGAAATAGCAACGAAAATTTTTTTCATGTCAAAACATATTTTATTTAAACCTACAATGACTTATTTTATTTCTACAGTTTTTATCCACATTGATAACAATTTTAAATAAATTTTAGGTTATTTTGTAAAGGCTAAAGAAATTCTCTACATAGTAAATCAAATTATTGTTAAACTAACGATAAATTTTTTTAAGGTAGTTATATATAAAAACAAAATTTAAAACATATGTGGCTCGAATTCTTAATAACTTTTTAAATTATTATTTTTTCAATAATTAGTATTGTAGTTATTTTATTGAACTGCTAATGGTTTTTAATCCAAATTTCGATATTATTTATTCAGGCTTATGTTCATTGAATTTAATTTTCATTAAATTATTTTTATGAACAGTTCAATAAGGAACGAACTATATGTTTACATTTGTCCTTCAAGTTGTCCTGAAAAATATTTGAGTTTTCATCCGTAATTGCTTTATTTATTAACACTAATATACTTATTTCGGGTAGGTATGTTTTCTCCTATTCAATATCTAAAACTTTGCTTCAGACACAGGAGAGATATCCCATACGGTATAGATATAACCGCGTTAAAATATAGAAAAAGTGATAAAAAAGAATGAGCAAACAAAGTTCGTATGGCCATTTAATTATAAATGGCAGCCAACTTGATAAATCTAATTATTTTTGGGGCTTCTTTCACGTGCAATTGTTAAGATTGAGTTCCAGTATCATGTGTTGTACTGTGTAATACGTTCGTGTGTACTTAATAAAAATATTAAGAATGATGAATGAACTTTTTGATAAAAATTAAGTATTGAGGTTTTCTTTAATCAACGACAATAAAGTATTTGGAATAGCCAATCACTCCTGTAAAGAAAATATGTATTTTTCAGGTTAATATTTTAATAAGTACTTTTATTAAAACTTAAGTAATGTTTTTAGATAATGAAGAAACATATTAAGCTGAAAGTTAATAAAAAGATGTTATTGTTGCCCTTCTAAGATTTTCATAAACTTGAAATATTAATTTGGTTTTTGTTCACTATTAGTCACTTAAGGCGTTAAAACTAACTACCTGTTCAAGGATTTCGAACGTTAACGTTCGTATAGAAAATAACATTTAAAACAGTAATTATTTTAATTTAATTTACAAACTCTCGTCGAAATGATTTAAGATTGATTTGCCAAAAAATTTTTTTTTAAACACTTTTTAACTTTTAGCTAAAAATATTTGAGATTTCATCCCTAATTGCTTTACTTGTTAACAATACTATACTTATATTGGTGGCACCCGTAATAAATAGTCCATCTCAAGATTAAACTTTTAATGAATTTTATATATAAATTTGTTTTTGTGCAATTTTTCTTAATTTTGCAAAGAAATGTTGGCATATTTTAAGATAAACTCAATCTTATAATTATTCCCTTCAAAATGATGTATATAACACTCGTCATAACCCAGCGGTTTAATTGATACCACAAAATGCCTGAAAGTAAAAAAGTTATAAAAAATTCAAACCATTCTGCGCTGCCCTGTATTTTCCACACCACAAGTCATTTTTAAAATATAATTAGTGTTCAATTATTTTTGTTCCTTGTTCGATTATATAGATATTCATAATTAATTCCCAAGTCTTATTCACAAAGTTCTGAACAAAAAAAAAAAAAAAAAAAAAATGTTGGCATATTTTAAGATAAACTCAATCTTATAATTATTCCCTTCAAAATGATGTATATAACGCTCGCCATAACCCAGCGGTTTTATTGATACCACAAAATGCCTGAAAGTAAAAAAGTTATAAAAAATTCAAACCATTCTGCGCTGCCCTGTATTTTCCACACCACAAGTCATTTTTAAAATATAATTAGTGTTCAATTATTTTTGTTCCTTGTTCGATTATATAGATATTCATAATTAATTCCCAAGTCTTATTCACAAAGTTCTGAACAAAAAAAAAAAAAAAAAAAAAAAAAATATAGAAGAAATAATAAATTTCGATATTGTTTAACCAGGCTTAAGTTTATTGAATTTAATTTTCATTAAATTATTTTTATGAAGAAAGGAATTTTACAACATGAAATGATTAAAATTTATTGATACTTTTCATTCTTGACTGAGCTGGGAATTGAACCCAGGCTTTCGCGGACAGGTGGCCCTGACTAGTTTCGATTGTAAGCACACATTCGTCAAAAGTCAAATATCAATCTTTAAACCAAATGGTATTTAACGTCATGTTCTTTCTTTACTTCTGTTTTTTTGTCAAGAACTCTTCTTGAAATCCAAAGAACATTTTTTGTTTTTCATATTTTTGTCTTATTTTTTCTTGTTGACATTTTTCAGCACAACTTAAGGACAAATGTAAACATATAGCTCGTGTCTTAGCTGTTAACAATAATTAGTATTGTGGTTATTTTATTGAACTGTTAATGGCTTAAGTTCAATGAATTTCATTTAATTATTTTTATAGTTTAAAATTTTAGTTAAAATTGTACGAGCATTAATTGGTTAAAGCGACTTAAGAGAGGGTGTTTAAATGAGGCCTGTGGTCAATTCTGGATAGCACACAATTTTCCCTGAAAAATATCTATTATTAAAGATATCGCCACCAAATTTATAAGGAAGTTATAGCATTTTAAGCTACTTTCGGAAGCGTGCGTATGCAAGATTGCATCAAATATGGACCGATTTTAATAAAAATTGGTTAAATTATTAGGGGGCACTAAGATATGAAAAGTGTTATATTATGGACCTACTCACCAATTTTATTGGGGTTCCTTCTTATGTTAATTAAAACGAATGTTAAAATTTCATCAAATTATCTTAAAAAATGTGGACTGCACTTTGCGCAAAAGGTTTAAATATACAGACAGACGGACGCAAATTGATAGGTCGGCTCAGAAAGTTATTACGAGTCGATCGGTATATTAATATTTTTATATGTTACACACATCACCACAAATTCATAATACCTGCTACACAATTGTTGTATGGGTAAAAATAGTGAACAAATGGAAATACAAGAAAAGAAATCTACTGTCGAATTAGAAAGGAATAAGTTACCAGAAGCGATTAAGGTCAAATATAAAAAATAAACGAAATAGAAATTGAAATCAAATTGGAAAAATATTTAAATTTGAGAGGATTTTGTGACTTATGGTGGAATATTATATGACAGCGACAGCATAATGTATAACAAAACTAAATAAATGTTACAGCTGCTGCAGGAAAAGCTTCAAAAATTAAAATAAATTGGACAAGGAAATCTACTAAATAATGTTTGCAAGATAAAAGAAAACATCTCAATAATGGTCATTAATCCTTTGCAAAAAATTATGTTTTATGTTTGTAACCTTCGCAATCAAAATATCACTAAAAATCTTTAGTATTTTTAAAATGAACTAATATCCCAGCTTCTTTGGTCCAGTAATAATTAGTAGTACTACATTCCTTTAATATTAAATTTACCAAAAATTTACTTTACTCACATAAAATTTTAACTATCCATCACATTTTCATCACTTTAAGCATTATCCTCATTTTGTAACCCGCCCTTCCGTTTGCCGTTTATGACTCACCGTCATGGATGACTGACAGCATCATTAGTCAAACATCAATCTTTAAACCAAATGGTATTTTATCTTGGTAGATCGAAATTGGCTTTGAATGAGAGATTACCTATTTTAATTGATTTAAACGTTCTTCCTTACTTCTGTTTTCTTACTTTTTGTAAAGAATTCTTTTTGAAATCCAAAGTACATTTTTGTTTTTCATGTTTCTTGTCTTTCTTTTTTCTTGTTGACCAGTGCCTTAAAAATCGCAAAACTTTTTTTTTTATCAAATTTTTTTTATTTAAATTTTACTGTCTCATACAGGTAACAAAGCCCGTAAAACAGCATCATAAAGAAGATGTTTTTGAAAGTAAAATAAAAATTTTCGTTTGGGAATTTACATTGAAACGACAATAAAAAACTAAAATTTGTTTTTGTTTTCAATATAAGTTCCCAAATGAATATATAAGATTTTAAAACTTGTTCAAGTTATAACATCTTAGCCCACCAATCTGTCAAGTTGTGCTCCTCTATAACTTTTTGACCATTGAATTTTCACTTTCCTTAATTTAATTTTCGTATAATGCGCGGAGCTCTTAAGATAGAATTTGATGAGAGTTAATCTAATAGTAACTGGTAAAATTACCTTCAAATGTATGTACATGGTTATAAGAGCTTAAAATTGTTTACCTTTTATTTTTTATATTTTTTTTTTTAATTTTCCAAAATCAAATCCAAAAAAATAAACACAGAATAGTGCAGAGAGAAAAAAATTTTAAAAATAGCAAATTTTAAAATTGAGTTTTTGCCAAAAAAAAAAAAAAAAAACTCCATATATCTTTCCCATCGTGCAATGTCGTCAAAAACATTTCTCTTGCATAATTTTTATTGAAAACAATAATAAAAAACTAAAATTGGTTTCTGTTTTCAATATAAATATATGAAAGAAATGTTATTGTCGACATTGTGGGCCAGGCAGTTATTAATAACTATTTTTTTTTTTTTTTTAGCGTATTGTGCATAAGACTAAATTGTGAAGAGGAATTAAATAAATAACTAGCCCATCAAACAACCCATCATTTCGAAAATATGTTAAAAACAGCTTGTTTGTACAAAGCAGAAAATGGACATCACTTAAATGGACATCGCATAAATAAAAAAGTTGAAAACCATTTAAAGTTAATAGCTCATGCTGCGCATCCTGTACTGCTTTTTTAAATATACCGATATTTCCTGTATTCCTGCTTGTTAACATTAAGCAGTGGAGATAAGCTTTTTCGGTAAAGATTAAAAACTTGTTCAATAAATTGACTCGAAATAATTGCAACTTATTGGACTGCAGAAGCTGGAGTAGCATATATGTAACCATTGAATATTATATTGAAAAATAATCGTTAAACAGTCGGTTAAATCGAGGACACCACTTTATTGATTTTGATTTTCTAACGGAAATGGCATTGGAAACCATATGCCACGACGCAATCTGTTATCTAATAGAGCCCACTGTAGTGCAAAAGTGTTCCGGAAAAGTTGATCAATCTTGTTAAAGTCTTGTATGACAATGTATCATGCAGAAACCTGCATTCTTGCAGGATATAGGTAAGTCTGTGTATAATTTGAGACGAAATAATGAACAAAACAATGCAGAGTTCTGATGGAATACATTGGGGGTTGCAGGGAAGCCTGCTCGACCCTGACGATCCTAAATATATTTGCCTGCTCATTCACAAATTAATTAATAAATAAACATATGAAGAAATTACAACTGTGGAATTAAGGATGATATACTACATCATATCAAGAAAGGACGTGGTACTGATGGAGTATTAGATAATGTGTGGCGCTTCAAGTTTTCTAAAGGTAGACAAAATTGCGGGTTATTAGCTTAAATTTCAAATCCATCATTACGGCTGTGAGACATGCAACGTAGCTATGACTGAGGTTAAGGCACTGCGGGTGCTTATAAACAGGTATATGTGTGGAATCATTAGGATATTTTGGCCCAATGTTAAATAAAAAGCAGAATTATAGAGCACACCTAAGCAGAAACCAGTAAGCTAGTAAATAAAAGAGAGTATGAATACGGAAATGGCATTGAGGGCACTGAAGTATAACCCATAAGGGAGCCGCAGAAGAGGAAGACCTGCAAACACCTGGGAAACGTTAGTACAGTCAAAAGCAGCAAGTATGGATCGATGCTGGATTAAAATAAAACTTATAGCATGCTCATTTCAGGAGGGAAAAGAAATAAATAATAATAATATAAATGACTGGAAAAATAGCATACAATATTTGTGTTAAAATAAAATAAACCTGCATGAAACTTTATAATGATGTTCATGAACCATTCCTTATAATTTGGAATTCGCTTCGTTCGTATTCAGTAAGATAAATAACCATCAAATGATAGCAATGTGAACTATTTCTAATCAAAAAGCGCCGTGCCGTCAATCAAAAAGCGCTAAATAAAATTTAAGTAAAACACTTAATAAATTTTAAAGAACCAAGTTCCATTTATGACACTAGTCGCCAAAAAAATCGCTTTAAATACAAATTTATGATATATAAAGATTTTAAAGCGCTAAATTCAAATCCGTTTTTAGTTTTTACTATTACATTTAAGTTTTTTAAGTTTTTTTTAACATTTCGCCCGAAATAGTACATTTTATCATAACTTGAGAACGATGTGTTCGATTTTGATCATTTACGAATGATTAGGAATATAATTTTCTTTGAGTCACCTCAATAAAATTTTCGTATATATTTAACTGTATCGGTGTTATTAAAAAATTAGTTTCGATTTTTTTTCATGCAAAATAAATACTGTTTTTTATTTCCAAAAAAAAAATAAAAAAAATTATAAGGGCAAACATTTTACATATGTATTTATCAGAAATCCAGGTTATTTACAATACGATAGAATCAATCTGTGAACAGATTTGGATTCAGGATTTAATTAAAATTACATAACAAGGCTCTTGTCCTGACTTTTTTGGTTTTCCCCGACCAGTGTTATTAAAACGTTACCATTTTTACAAAACTTTTTCTGATATTTCAGACAAAGTAAAATAATATAATATCAAATATAAAGAAAATAGTATCATAATACAAAGAAGCTTCTTATAAATATTTTGAAAATTCTTGACTTCTTCAAAATGTAGGTATACAAATTAGTTTTCTATATAAAAAACAGAATATAATGTTTTAATCTACATTCCTTAAATAAAGAATTTAGCATAATAATTAAAAACAGTTATATTTTTCTTTTACCTTCATAACGCAAAAAGTGCCTTATTCTTAAATTATGGATATGAGACAATGTTGTGCCTCGATACCACTTAGAACATTTGATTAAAATGGATTAAGGGTTTAAAAAGGGGCACATTTTTTATATAGAATTGATTTTTAGCTTATTTTCTGTAAAAAACCACCAGCCGATATGTATATGTATATATCAAAAGTATTTGAAAAACGGTAACAAATTTTGGTTTAATATGCCTTGATTTGAGTATGTACAAATAAAAGTAAATTAATGTTTGGGATCTATAATTTCAAAAAAATTTAAGAACCAATTTAGCGATCTTTAAAAAAACGCTAAAGGAAAAATATGCAACTTTTTCAGAGTTAAAAAGCGCTGACTTTCGGCAACTCTGGAAGAAATATATTAAAAAGTCAGTTTTGCCAAAAACATTCAAGAAAGACAAAAAACAAAAATAACCATGAAGAGTAAATGAAACAAGATTAGGAATTATGTTAATATTAAAATAACTAAAAAAACCAAATTTGATTTTGTTTTCAATGTAAATTAATTGTTTTTATTTGCGTGGTTCACGAAAGGCGGATTAGCAGGTTATATGGTTATGTAGTTATATGAACAGCAACAAAATATATTTAAAAAAAGTATGTATTTTGTTGTTGTAAAAATATAAATAAATAACCATAAAACCTGATAACCAGCGTTCCGCAAACCACCCTAATTTAAATTTTAAAATTTTATTTTCAAAAACATTCACTAACTTCAAAAACATTTGTCAGCAATATGTTTTGCTTGAAAGTTCATAAAAAAGTAGTGTGCACAAAATTAAAAATGCTTTACAAATTATCAATATTATTGTAATGGGAACAAAAATGAAAAAAAATCACATGCATGCACTTAAGTGGCAACATTGCTATTGAGTACTAAAAGAAATTAGAGAGAGTGAGATATGTGAAACAAAAGCCGTTTAATTGAACAACCTCCTTGTGTTAACGATATGAAACAAAATGTGTTCACTAGTAGCATGATTTAAAAATCAGTTTGTTCAGTAAGCTCAACTTTATTCGAACATAAGCTTCAGTGAATAAACATTTCAATATGTTTATGAATGAAGTTTTTAATGCAGCCCTTTAGTGTTGAAACAAGTACGAAGCGTATACGTAATATTTAATTGACATATTAAAACACACATACGTAATGATGCTTTTAATATTAAATATTTTTTTATTGTCAATAATTATGAAAAATTTATAACAAATTTCTGCCTTAATTGCCGTTTTTAAAAAGGCAATTATTCTTTTGACTTTACATTGAAATGTTTTATTTCATGTCAATTTCAAGAAAAAACAAAACAAAAAACTTATTTAATATGTATGCATTTAAATATAAATCAACATAATAATTTGTTTAATACAAGTACAGTGATTTCTCAAGTTTTTTATTTTTTATTTTTTTTGTTTAATAAAACTGCTGCTCTTCGCTGAAAGGGAGTTCAAAAGCAATTTCAGAGACGCATGTTTCTGTTGTGAATGCTTGCATCTAGACTATGTACTATTTTTGACAAAAGTGCGATTTCATGTTGGTAGAAATTCGATTTTTATACATACATATGTAAATGGCATTGAAACAGATGTAAGTTTAGACTTAATAAATTGAACTCTTTATTTAAATGTTTATGAGTTTCTTTCGATTGCCTTTATAAATGATTTATGTGCAGAAATATTTTAATTTTATTCAACATGAACTTTTGAATATATATGTGGAAATTTGAAAAAAATATTTTTTTCAAATTGTTTAATTTGTCGTTACAAAATCTCTTGTAACGTTTTATCGATTGTATGTTGTATAAAATAACAAATTGATTTCAACTAAAAAATGTTTAACATTAAATAAAAAATTAAATAAATTGTCCCCATTAAACATATTAATAGTATCAATTAAACGTATAATTGCATTGTTTAAACGATTAGTTCGTTTGATAAAACGTTTAGTTTATTTTGGATTATTGCTTATATTGGTGAAAAACTTTGGAGAATTTTTTCTGTGAAATATGAACTTATTTTTCACATTTTCAACATCTACCATGCATTCCTTCGCAATGTATGTAAGTATGGAAAGGCAACTTCAGTGTAATAAATACATTTTGTAAATTTTTTTAAATTAATATTGATAAATTTTTTGTAATACAATCATGTTTATCTTATATTTTAACCACCTTGAAGCCATTTTTACTACAAATTTAGCCACTCCACCAGAAAGTGAAATTACCTTTGAATGTTTCCCTACATTACCCTATGGGCCGACTAGTATGATAGTCATATTTTTTTTTAGTGGGCGAAGCTTACAAAATATAGCAATATATTTTCTTTTAAAACTGATTTCTACTATTTATTTATTACCAACGTACTTTTGAAATAATGTGTTTAACCCGGATAAAGCAATCACTTTTTACAACTAAATTCCATGTTATGTCCTTTTTGTAAAAATATGTTACTATCAGTTGAAATCTGCGAAAATTCAATTTAATATTGTTGTCAGAAATGGTTATAACTACTACACAGAGAAAAGAAGGTGTAAGAAAAAAAAAATAATTATAGCAATGGAATAATTTAAGTTTCTTAATCGATTTCGTAAAAAAATACTCTTTATGGTTTAGCAATTGGTTTTTCTCAACAAATTTTTTTTTTATTTCCATTGTGATAGTATTCCATCAAATATATTCTCTATGTGCGTAACTGCAACATGGATTATAAATGTTTTTGTGCGTAAAGTTTTCCATCAAATATATTCTCTATGATTTAAAACTTCTCCCAAAGCTCTTCAATTCTAATAATACAAATTTACCTAAATTACTTAAAAATGCTGTTAAACAAACAAAAACTCTAAAAAGAAATCCTCAATCCATAGATCCATTAATCTCGCAAAAAGTTTATTTCCGACATTGCTTCCTTCTCAAACAATCCATAAACATGAGCCATGGTGGCTTCTAACATCAACATCCATTATTCTAGATCTTCTAAAATTCACAAAGCAGACTAATTTACCGGAAATATATGGACAACTCTTTACAAATATTAAATATAAACTGGCCGACTGGACTTTTCTGTTCACAGACGACTCTAAAACAGATAAATATACATAATTTGCTGTGATTGACAAAAAGCTATCCATAATTAACAATGGATTACTAGAAATCATTGCAGCATTTTTACAGCTGAGGCGTTTGCAATTAAATTAGCCATAGAAGACTCATTAAGACATAAAAGAAAACACTATCTGCTATTTCACATACTAACAGCACACATAAAATAGTTTCTGATATTCGAAATAGTTTAATCAGATTTCCAAATAAAATTCGTCTAAAGTGGCACCTGGCCACGTAGGTATAAAAGGCAATGAAGAAGCAGATAGAGTTGCATGTAGTGCGTTGCGAACTCCTCTACTACTCTTTCACACACAAGAAGATAATGACATCAAATCAGAAATATGAAGAAATATAAGTACCATAAAGTTTTACGATTGGAGCACATACAATCATCGTTACAAAACAATAAACCCGGGGGAAACTGTATTATTTATCCAACAACAGTTTCTCGCTGGTCAGCAAAATTATATTCAGGATTACGACTCGGCCATACCCTTACAACACACCAATACCTTTTATTAAAAGAAGATAGGCCCACATGCAGCTCTTGTAATAACCCGCAATCTGTAGAACATATCTTAGACAGCTGCTTGTTATTTTCGCAAGAAAGATTTCTAACTTTTGGATCTGTCAGACCTAGTTCCTTGTTAACTGAACCATCTCATGAAAATGTTTATAAAATTTTTACCTTTTTAAAAAAATGCAAACTTATAAATATCATATAGAACAATATTGATTACTATAATCTCTTACCAAAACACAATAATTTAACACCTGAGTTGAAGGCCCAGCTGCTTATACTCCAGTTTTTTTATGTTATATAATCGCATTTATTGTATTATATAATCTTTTAATAAATAAATAAATATTCTCTATGTGTATAACTGCAACATGGATTATGAATGTTTTTGTGTGTATGTAAATGTCTATTGTATGCAAAATTTATATATTATTTTCTTATTTTAATCCTTGTTAACAGTTTCTTTTGAAAGCTATCAACTTGGATATATAAATTGTTTTTAACGATAAAACTTTTTTTCTGGTTCTAGTTCGTTGAAACCAAATTTATGTTTCCATGTTTGGGTGTGTGTGTGTCTGTGTTTGTACGAAATTTGGCATAATTGTTTTGCTTTTCAGACACTTAATTCTGTTTTGTTAAGTGGTGGTCGAAATATTTAATTGTTTTTATAAAATAGAGTGATTCTTGGAAAACAAGTGGTATTTTTGAAAAGCAATTTCTATGATTAGAGTTTAAATTGTGGAAAGAATTTATTTAGAACATTGAAATATAAAAAATCTGTTTTAAGAATTTGTAATTTGAATTATCCAAACGTTTAAATTTCTTAATTAATTATTTGCAATTAAGAACCATTCACCTTGGCCGCTATTGTGGTGTGGGTATAAAAACAAAATTTTGCGTAAGAAACGAGCATTCTTAAATTCGAATGCACCTGCTCTCTTTTTCCCCAAGATTACTGGAGCAATCGCTTGACTTTATTTTCGAATATTAGTTTTTGGTTTGGGGTACACTCTGTAACTTAATTACAAGCATCACGATTATCTTCGGCTATCTGCCTTTAGGAAATCGACAGACTAACTGGCTTTTGCACTCAATTTTGTTATTGTTTCAAATGTAGTTGTTTGAAAGAAATATTTTTTTCGCCTTCGTGAAATATGCAGCAAGACGGTGCTAATATACCTTTACATTAGAGTAGTACCACCTAAGAAGCAATAAAAAGTACGCTGTAAAATAAGTTTTTTTACAAGGCTGTTTCGAAAAAAAATATATCTTTTTTTTCTTAACGTCACCTTTTTAAATTGTTCGTTATATCTTTGGCATTTAAAGTATGATATATCAAAGTTTATGTCTTTAGATAATTGGTTTGCCACAGTTTAATAAAACTAAAAATTATACTATCAGAGTCCGTGAAGATCGGTCCATAATTTACCATATGTTCTGTATAAAGTAAAGTAAACAATTGGGGTATTCACAAGGTGTGCTATCATGGTTTATTGTCATAATGTTCTAACATTTTACAATGGTTTAAAAATATTGTTGTTGGTTTGTAAACAAAAAGTGTCTTAAATAAATAGAACGTTGCTTGCTATGTTTATTGTGCTGTCGTAATTAATAGCACATTAAATTATGAGGGGTTGCTCACAACAGTGGTATTTTTTCATGTTATTATTTTAAGACATATGACTTTATGACACCTTGTGAATCCCCCAAATATCTGTTGTATTTTGAAATATTGTTGGAGAGTTGATGCAAATAACAGAGCTTTATAAAAATTTATATACGATCTCAACCAGGGGTGCCAGATGGTTTTGGTAAGAAATCCGCATATCATCAAAAACAAATCGGCAATTTAATTTAAAAAAATAGGCATATTAAAAATACCTTTTTTAAACACAGTAAAACATATTTTAATGACAAAAAATAGCAAAGTAACAATTTACCATTACCTAATGCTTTTAACATAAAAATCAATACAACCAAACGTTTCATAAATAAATAATAGTTAATTAAAAATGTATATGAATTTTCCATATAAGAGCCAACGGAGACATATTGTCCTATAACAATAGATTCGTATTAAAGTGATATTTCAGGATCTATGGTGATCTAGAAAAAACGATCTCAGCTCCACAGTTATGACTAATTTTTAACGAAAATATAAAAGTAGAGTTTTCTCTCTAAAAAATAAAATAAAACTTGAGGAGTTTTCAGCCTAAAATAAAACTCACTTGGCTGTCAACAAATAAAACTCTTTTAAGGATTTATATTTTTACGTCTTTAATAACCAGTGATGCCATTTGGATACGAAAGATAAATTTTTCGTATCTTTTTACAAAAATTAATTTGTTTTGATAACATCCAAAGATAGTTACATATTATAAATTTTAAAGTTTGCTTACTGTATTTTTAAATTTACATACCTAATATTTATGACTTAAAAAAATATAAAAATTAATTTATTTGATATCATTTTCTTTATAATATTCATTAACTATGTAATAAAAATGTTATGTTAATAAATGTTAAACGTTAAAAATGGATTTTCAATTTAATTGCAGTACAAGCTGATAAGATAATACTGCTATACAAATTGTAGTGATCGGACCAGCGGCAAGCTTTGAGTGTCGATCTTTTATTCCTCAACTGAGTTTTAATTTATGACGGCTAAATCGAACTCCGTTTTTAAGAGTTTAATTTGACCTTTTATATTTACGTTAAAGAGATAACTGTTTAATATGGACTTTTTTGTTATTAATTCACAAAATAACTCCGGGACTGAAAATAATAATAATTATTATTTTTTTTTTTTTTTTGTTATTGATAACCATTATTTCAACCAAAGAATTTTTCGGTTAAAAATATGCATTGTAAAAAAGCATTTATTTTTCCATTATAAACAAATAATTTATTTTTTTGGTTGCAATTATCCATTACAAACAAATAAGAAAGTATAGTCTGCATGCCCGACCCTACGATACTCCACACCACAATATTTAGAGATAACTTTTCAAGAGTGTAGCTGAGGGACCCATGGGCAATCATCCACAACGCCATTATTTTATGAAGTTAAGATTAATGTCAAAGTTCTCAACATTGACAATATGCTTGTTCCCTAGGATAATTAGAACCTTTGTACCAAATTTCAGCAATTTATCTTCAAAACTGCAACCTGAACTTTACGTACAACGTTTACATAGACAGAAATTTTTTCGATGATTTTTTTTTCGCTTATTTTATAACTGTTACGATCCCTGAAATAACTGTTATTAAAGAACTTTTTTGATATCAGTTATAACTGCCACCGTTCCTGGTTAATTGTTTTTATGGATATAAAAAGTTTTTGTTTTAATTTTTTTATTATTATACATATATGAGTTTGACACTTATTAAATAAATTATTAAATAACTTTAAATATAAGCATAAAAATCGGATTATTAAATTTGCAATAATCTTTAGAAAAAATAATTCCTTGCAAAGATTAATTTTTCAGTGGATATCGAAATTTGGTTTTTTTAGGTTGAAAAATTCTCGAATTTTAAATCTGATTTTCTTTTTGAAAAAAAACTTGAATATTTACTTTACTTTCTTAAATTAAATTGGCTACCGGAGGTATAAGCGTTATCCTCAATAGCAATTAATCCTATAAAATTAAATGTTTACATTGACAGTGAATATCAATTAAGCTTAACTTTACTCTTTTGTAAGTAATAATCCCTTTTTCCTTTAGAAAAATAAATTATTTCTTCTTTTAGCTTTGGTCAAAAAACCGTTAAGTTTTTTTCTTTCATTTGGAGTTAATTCTTTTATTCTTTATACCTAGTTGAATATTTTTCAAAATGTGTGTGTGTGAAGGGTTAGACAAACACTACATATGTACATATATGGAATAAATCTAACCCATTTTTCCTTAAGTATAAGCGCTGAATTAATAACAGTTGTCTATTTGTAACATTGCAAGTTACCCAAAATTAAAAATTTATATATCGCAAACCAAACGCTACCGTGTTTAAAGTTTTTATCAAAAAATCGGTAAATAGGCACATTGATAATTTAGAGAAAACAATCGGCGAAATACCGATTAATCGGTAAATATGGCAGGCCTGATCGCAACGCTTCTCGCTAGTGTTGTTGTTGTTGCTCGGCAATTTTCACTACCACAGCATGAAAAAAACCCATCCTTTTAAGGGCATCAATGAATTTGTTACAAAAACAAAATACAAAATATTTTCGTTTAAAGACAATTGAAAAAAATGGCATCCTACAATAAGTAACTCATTGTATTTGATCAGTAGCAACTAGTATCTGCTTTTGTGACACAGATATAAGCAGATATGTTACTCTCATTCTCTTTTTATCAACTCATATCCACTATGTTACAAAAAATATCCATATCAACTTATATCAGAAACACTCGACCACTCATCCATACACACTCACTTTAGTTAACACACAGAAACTTGTACAAACAGATATATCTGTGCACGTCTTTAATCTAAGCATGTTATGGTTTAATATGACAATAATTTGTTTTTAAATTAACAATAGTATTTTTCTCTTTTCCAAGAGCAACATGCTATGGTTGAAAGCCAACCATGTTATTATAAGTCTTTGGGTGGGAATAAATAAACTGGGTAGACTGTGGCACAATCTAGCGTTGTCCGGTGACCTTAATGCTTGGCTGGTTGTGATAGGTAAAGTGTATGTATTAGACACACACGCGCAGGCTGCTATGAAAAACCACCCTTATTTTCTGTGGCTCTCTGGCGCTTTTTGTTTGTGGCTCTTTTGAAATAACAAAACACTTTCTTCACTTTTGTTCAGGCTCCTTTTTAATGTGCTGTTTCCAGGTGACAGGCAATTGCTTGAGTAGTAAAATTTATATGAAAAGCACTCAAAAAACAGAGTGATTTTCATATAAATTTTACTACACAATCAATTGCTTGTCACCTGGAAACAGCACATAAATTTATTCTTTATTTTATTTAAATTTATTTTAATTTTAACCTTTTATTGAATTTTAAGTTAATGGCCGGCGTCTGGCTGTTTCTAGTTTTATGCAAAGAGTGAAGAAGAAAACAAAACTTATGTTTTAGGTCACGTTAAAGCACAGCTGAGCTACACATTATACGAGGTGTTGCCAGATGCCACCACATGTAGTCCGGTTTCACACAATCAAAATAATGGGAAACATAAATGACCGGTTCACACCAGCCAGACGCCAACAATAAGTGTTAAACATATTTTAGTTATTATTAACCAAAACATGTTCGGAAACAACCATAATATGGTTGTGCCTTCTTGATGGAGGAGTAAGCTAACCATAATATTTTTGTCGATGACAATAATATGGTTAAAATAACCATAATATGTTTAAAATGTTATTTATAAATAGTTTTGTTGGGGGTGACCATATTTAAACATGTTCTTTTCTCTGGGTGCTATAATCATAATACTAAACTAGCGTTTATGCTAGAAATACAACTGGGACGAACGACGAATTATTCGCAATTAATATTCGTTGCCAGAAACAGAACACATTGGTGTATATTAAAATACACACAATCATATCGTAGACCGAAATTCATTGTGCGTAACGAACTCTGCGATAGGTTTATTTCTATTTATTACGCAGACAAAAGACGAATAAATTGGGACCGGGTGACCGTCTTTTTTTTAAAACTTTTCTGAACTGCTTAAGGAAATTAAAAAACTCTTTTTATTTTATATGTATTTAGACCATATAAATTTAATTATCACTTTTTTCGTTATATATATATATGTATATATATATATATATATATTATTGTTGCATACTATTTTTTTGTCAATATTTCTTTTTTTACTAGTAATTTTTTTTTTTTTTTGTTGAGATGACCATATTTGATAACTAATATTAAAAATAGATTTACAAAATTTTATCACAGTATCTATTTTAGCATCAACAATATTTCACTGTTACAAATTATATTTGCCCAACATACACTCAAGTCCATAATCTCTTACAGACAATAAACTCCTCTAAATATACTCTTAAATAAATTACCAATAAAGCGTAAGTACTGGAACAATTCAACTGACCGAGCTCATCTTTAGCCAGTCAGTATGTATGTACATATATTGGCAGATGAACAGACAGATAGCCATGGAAAATATTATTAAGCAATGAGGAGTACCGTTACAAATAATTGTTTCCTATTAGTAACGTTGAAAGATTCCCTTGTTGTAATTTGGCTAGTGTCTATTATTGGAAATGTAAACCAGATTATAAATATCAAAAATTAAATACATTATATATTGAACAGCTTAAAGTCCTTTTAGTTTTTGTCTTATGTCAATTTTGGTCTGGTCTATCTGTCGTATAAATATCATCTCTATTGAGTTGACAAATAATGTGCGTATGTGTGTGTTTATTTGTTATAAGGAAAGTTGAATGAGTACTATGTAAATGAATGGATCAAAATATATAAACAATAAAATATACTAATCTATTAAATAGAGTTTAATTGACTTAGGTCAAATTACTGGGAATGTATTGAATAAATTAATATGGAAACACTATCAAAAAAGTTGTTTTTGGGAATACTTAATTTTTCATTAAAAGGTTTTGTTTGTTGTGCTTAATTCCCTTTTTTTATAACTGACCTAAGCAACCAGTGAAATGCGCATAGGAACAACTTATCCTCCAACAATAAATTTAAGTATTTTTATCAGTTATAAAAATAGGGACTTAAGCACAACAAACAAAATCTTTTAATGAAATACTTTTATTTAAAAAGTATGAAATAATAACTTTTTCATAATTTTAAAAAGTTTTACAAAAATTATTTTAATATCTTTAACTATCAACAGTGGTGCATATAGGTTAGTCATTATAGATATGTGTAATACAGAGAAATATTCACTGAAGTCTTACTTGTTATATCTAGTTATATGTATATTGTGGGTCCTTGAGTAGTTCTAAGTCGATTTAGCCATATTAATCTGTTGAAAACATGCGGCAATCCGAACGACGGAAAATAATGATTTTAATGTCAAATTATTTATTTTTCAACTAGGAATTTTTTAGTTAAAATCCAACCAAATTAGGTTTGTGGGAAAAGAGTTATAAACTCAAACGTAGATTAAACTTCTTTAAACCTATGAGTTTGACGAATTGTAGCATTTAAAAATTAATTTGAAAAATAAATTCTCAAGCCAAACTATCCTCAAAACTCCCGAAAATAGTGAAATCAGGGGTCTATTTCTGGCAGTCGTAAATATGCTTTCGAATCGAAAAAGTATTCGATCACGACTGCCAGAATAACCCCCCTAATTTTACTTTTCGCGGGAGTTTTGAGAATAGTTTGGCTTGAGAATTTATTCTTCAAATTTATTATGAAATGCTACAATCCGGCAAACTCATAGGGCTGTTTTATTTCAATTTTTAGTTTTGTGATGAAGCATATTTTTCAATAACTGGCTTTTTCTCTCTGTCTGGTACGCTTTGGGGGGCCGCGGCGGCGGTTTTATTCGGCCATTTATTTTTACACTCACAATATTATGCAGCTAAATTCAAAAGAAAATTTATTTCAAACAACTAAAAGTTAAAAAAAAAATTTGATAATATGGATCATTTACAGTTCATTTAAAATAAATGAATTTTACATTAATTTTTATTTATTGAACAGCATATTCCGTAAAATTTAATAGTTGTTACTTTTAAATAATATATTTTAACTGACAAAAAATCAAACTATAAAACAGCATAAGTATTTTATTTGTTGGTAGTTTATTTTTTGAATAACTAACATAAATGTTAAAAACTAAAGTTATTCGTAAAATAACTATATTTTTATTAAATTTTAATAGTACAAAAAACGAACCAATCAGTTACTGCAATAATTCTATGAGTGTACAGATAACGTTGGTCAGAATAAGCCACGGTGGCCCGTATAGAGGCATGGTTTCTAAAATAAAAGTGCCTCTATCGAAAGGTCTTAGTACTTCAGACATGAGGTTTCAGTAGAATAATGCCAAATATATTACAAGGCGTAATACAATCAGTTTGCTGAGAGAAAAATTTGGCTAAGAAATAACTTCATAAAACGAAACAGTTGACTGACCAGCTCATCTAAGAGATTTGATGTCACCAACGATTGAGCACTTGTAAGCGAATACTCAACGCGTTATTGCCACGAAAAGTTACAGCCTGATTAACTGCAAAGAGTGTGCGAAATTAGTCCAAAATTTATGACATGTAAGCGCTACCACTTGCTCTAAAACATATTTTTAAACTAATGCCATATATATATCTAAGAACGAAAGCCAATTAGGCATAATAGTTTTATACTAATTAAAAGCTCAAAAAAAAATTAAAATAATAATTCGTGACAAAATACCTTTAATTAACATAAGCTCTTTGCGAAACTAGAAATTTTGCTATATGATAACTAATTACTGGTCCCATACAAGGGCTACTTGCGAAATTAACTTTTATATTAAGTATATATGTACATTAAACCGAAACAAATAATGATTTAGTTATGAAATTTGGTCAAATTGGGTTTGGAAAACTTGAATTTACAATACCAAATTTGGTAATATTCGATTCTTAATTTAGCATAGGTCCAATAATAATTAATAATTGAGAGGCTGAAAGGCAAAGCGATAAAAGTGCCATCACAGAAAAAATTTACATTCGTTTTTTATTGATTAAAAAAAATTGTTAAAATAATAAAAAATTTAATAAATATAGTAATTAAATGAATTAATTTTTTTGTTGAACAAAAATTAAAAATTTGATTTTAAATAAATATATAATTAAAATAATAATTAGATTAATCAAAAACTTTATTGTTTACTTCGTTTAAACTAAAATAATGCCAACATGTAAAACTGAAAAAAACGCTTAGTAAAGAGGAAAATGATTATGTTTAATTTTGCGTATTGTCTTGGATAATTGGATAAACATGAGTTATGTATATTTACAAAAATATTTCAATTTATTTTGTATTTTGTTGAAACTTATTATTGTGAAAGCTTTTTAAACCTTTTGTTGGTTTTAATTTTGAAAATTGGAAAAAAAAAAGTTCCGAATTTTGTTTTCTAGCCTATTTCCGATGTGCGAAAGAATTCTTTCTTTCGTATAATTACATTGAAAACAAAAACAAATTTTTAGACTTTGTTTTTGTTTTCAATGTAGTTATGCGAACGAAAGAATTCGTTCGCACATTAGAAATAGGCTATTCATCTTTTCAGTTTAAAAAAATAAAACGATTTTTTTTGTTAATAGTATACGATTAAATTTTCAACGATATCGAATTTATGTGTCAATTTAGATTTGCTTTGTGTATTTATAAATTCATTCTTGGTTTTTTCTATTGCAATTTTTCATGTTTATTCTTAAATGTAATTGAACTACAATAATATATTAAGCCAACAAAATAGAAACAAAATTTGCTTGTATTTTAGGGCTGCCAGCAAATCGCCCAAAGAAAAATTGACCAAACGAAAAAATGATTCAACGTAAACGAAATATGGTCCAAAAAAATATAAATGGAAATTATATCCAAAAATGGAGAAAAGAGGCCCAATAATTAATTAAAAATCACCCAATTTTTATTTTCGAATTTTTATTTAATAATTTTTACAAAGTTGTCTTAAATTTTCATACTTATTTGGGCTTGGGTCATATGCCCGAAACTTAAAACCAAAAATCCCGCTTACCTAACTTAAGCTTTTCTTCATAGACGGCCTTAGACCGGTCACAAGGATTTTCTCCTCTATGGTATAAAAAACACCGCTTTCGCTAACTAAAGCTTCTCTACATAGCCTACTTTCGGCCGGGTGCAAGGCTGAATTCACAAGCTTTAGTTAAGAGGCCGATGCTTGTCATTCCATAGCGATGGCTGTGGGAAAAATCGCCCAAAGAAAAATGGCCCAAAAAAAGAAATGAAAAATCGCCCAAAAAAATTCCATGTAAAATTGGGCCTAAATTCATATGAAAAGTGACCTAAAATTTTTGGGCTTTTTTTCGTTATTGTTGGGTGATTTTTCGTTTTTTAAATTTGGTGATTTTTCATTATGTAAAATCACCCAAAAATGTTGTATGAAAAATGGCCCATTTTTTTGATTTTCTCCTCTATGGTATAACAAACACCGGCTTCGCTTACTAAAGCTTCTCTGCACAGCCGGCCTTCGGCCGGGCGCAAGGATTTTCTCCTCTATGGTATAACAAATACCGGCTTCGCTAACTAAAGCTTCTCTGCACAGCCGGCCTTTGGCCGGGCGCAAGGATTTTCTCCTCTATGGTATAACAAACACCGGCTTCGCTAAGTAAAGCTTCTAAAATCTGCCTTGTTTCCAAACGAAAGCCGACTATGCAGAGAAGCTTTAGTTAGCGAAGCCGGTGTTTGTTATACCATAGAGGAGAAAATCCTTGCGCCCGGCCGAAGGCCGGCTGTGTAGAGAAGCTTTAGTTAGCGCAGTGTCCATGGACACTATGACACTTTTTGGAGTGTCATAACGTCCATGGACACTATGACACTGGACGTTATAACATGCCACCGGGAAAAAATTCGTTTTTGCTTTTTGGGTCATTTTTCATTTTTTTTTTGGGCCCTTTTTCGTTTCTTTTGGGCAAAATTTCATATATAACTTTTTGGGTCATTTTTCATGTTCTGTTGGGCGATTCTTCATTTGGGCGATTTTTCATTTCTTTTTTTGGGCCATTTTTCTTTGGGCGATTTTTCCCACAGCCCATAGCGATTCGGGATTTTGAATTTGGTCAAAATAAGAAAGCCAAAAATAGCCCAAAAATTTTTCTCAGTTATGTTAAAAATGAATTATTATCCAATAATAAGGAAAAATCAGAACAAATTTGGTGAATTTTCCTATGCAAAAATCGTATGGAAAATTGTTGGGTGATTTTTCATATATAACATTGGGCTATTTAGCTGACAGCCGTATTTTAAGGGGGGAAAAACTTTACATTCATTTACAAATATCGTTTATTGAAAGAAAAATCAGAATTTTCAATTTTTACAGTTTTTGGTAATCAATATAATTATTTCAGTAATAGGTGCAAAATCAACAAATTGTTTACTTGATTCTACGAATTTGGTGATTAAAATCAATTTTTAATTTTTTCTGTGATGGATGGAGACACCGACGATGCTGGATGGAAAATCAAAAATTAAGATATGACGGCGAAAACTGCGTCCAGCACACGTACACGAGTGAATTCGCCTGCATGAGAAGCATTTTGACCATGTACAGACCGCTTTTCACATTTTTTTACTATTCTTCTGCCTACGTTATTGCCTATGTTTGAGACGTGCCGTTAAAAATGTGCATACATTTCATATTTACTTCAAGAACAGATTACCTTTGCCTGTTTTGGTAAACATAACCATTTAGTTTCAAACACAGATTAACAAAAAGGTGATGCAGGACGAAATTTTTTATAAGCAATTTTTTTCGTTTTGTGTGTATTATATTGTTTTAAATGTGTTATTTCCAAATTGCTCATTGGCAACACTGCATCCAACCAACATCCAATATAAAACGACATTCTTAGAAGATGATTTGGATGAATTGGACATACACTGAGGAGATCCAACAACGAGATAAGAAAGGCAGCATTGCAATATAACCATCAAGGCTCTCGCCGCTTATGACGTCCAAAAACTTAATAGCACTCTTCAACTATTAACTACTCTATTATCATCAATTTTAATTAGAGAAAACATAACTTTTCCCACTAAATAAGCTAAACAGTAAAACCTTACATTATATCATCTGACACTCACAATCTCAATTCATTCTTTGCAAAAAATTTTAATCTTTCTGAAAAGCCTTTAATTCTTCGTTAAAAATAGTGTTACTAAATTAAAATTGACTCTGGCAGCTTAAAGAGATGTGACAAGAGTTTAATGGCTATTGGTTTGTTATATTTTTCCTTAACTGACACTGTCATAAAAGTTATAAAATCTACTGTTGAAACACATGGTGCAGTTGAAGGTCGCCAAGAAATATCATTTCTATTCAAAAAAAAAAAAATAAACAAAAAAACGAAGGAAAACTTTTACACTTACTATTAAGCTTTTTAAAAAATATACTCACAGCAACAATACCAAAAATTGTTTTTACAAAATTTTTTAAACAGGAGTCATGCTTAATTCTGTTTTTTATTTGTTTGCGGATGATATAGAAATTTTGAATAAAAATACTTGTGGCACTTGTGTTGAAATTACTGTCGAAAATCATTAATTAGAAGTGGAAAATATAAAGTCAAAAACTAATTTGAATTTATAAGTGAATTTACGAAAAAATTAAACCGATAATGAGGTTAAAATGTTAAAGGAAGTTTTTAAGAAATTACAGTTTTAATTATTTGTTAAATTTTGCTTTTATTAATTTAATGAATAAATAAAGAGATTTTATTAAGAAATCGATAAGAGAATTCTTTTAAAATATTTTTTTCTATTTCATAGAGAAAAAATTAGGTAATTAAGTTTAAACTTTTTCAAAAGGACCTGTGCTATATCCGGATGTCTCCAATTAAAATAATCGAAAAAACTAAAACCTAAGATACAATTTGTATCATTCAAACAAGTTATACATTCTAAGGAGATCTACAGGGTCATTCAAGTTCAATTTTTTTTCACTAAAAGTGTTTCTAAAAGTTATTATAAACTTTGCGTTTGGGAAAAAATAAATGCTAGTATACTAATGTGTTATTTGGCCAAATTTTAATAAATATTTTATGTTTGAATTGTATCCAGTCAGCTAATAAGGCCTATATTATTTAATGTAAATAAAAACCTCTTCTTTACATGTTTTCCAACGTTTCGTCAATTATTTGGTGACTTCATCAGGGTTATGTAAATTTAACAGTAATTTTTAAGCTGTGGTTTTGATTTATTTTTTGTGTTAAATGTTCTTTGTTTTTTGTAAAATTTATTTATATTTAATTTAATGTGAAAATTACTGTTAAATTTACATTACCCTGATGAAGTCAACAAATAATTGACGAAACGTTGGAAAACATGTAAAGAAAAGTTTTTTATTTACATTAAATAATATAGGCCTAATTAGCTGACAGGATACAATTCAAATATAATATAATGCTAGTATCTTTTAAATTAAAATTTTTAAAATTATAGAATTGGGTTGTTGTTTTATTCTGTCTCTTGTGCATGTTGAGTTCACACATCACCTACATATATACATATGTGCAGGTGTCCCTAAATTTATACGGTACGAGTAAGATGTACCACGGATAATAGTTACCTTTTTTTAATTGCTGTGATTCCAAAAATTTCATCAGATGTGTGCTAAAATAGAACTGCACAAGTGCATATATATTTTATAAAAATTAATGATTTTTTTACAATGTTTCAAACATACATGGGCATACTGCATTAAATAAAACCTGCATTAAAAATTATATATTTACTGCTTACTGAACCAGTAAATTTGTACTGTTTAATTAAAGAAATTACAGCATTTATATTACTGAAAAAAATGCAAAAAAAAAAAGTATTTTACCTGAAAAAAGTCTAAAAATTATCTGATAATGTATTCAAAAAAACTAAATACTGATTGTTAAAAGTAAATACTGATTGTTTTCATAATCAGTAGAGTTTACTGAATACTGTAATTTTTTCAAACTTTTCAGTAACCAGTAAAATTTTACTGGGTTTAAAGTCAATTCGCCTTGGCTTAGTCTGTTTTTGACTATTCTGTAACTGACATAATTTTCTTAGATTTTTGTTTTGAAATATTCAAATATGTTTCAATTTTTGTTTGTTCTCTTTTGATACAAATTATATCATTATGAAGATATATCCATTAAAATTTAAAAAGTAAAATTAAATTAAATTATTTTTATTGAAGGAAGGAATTTACAACACGAAATGAATTAAATTTTTTTTGATAATTCTTGACTGAACACGGGATTGAACTCGGGTCGAATTTACATGTTTCGAGAATAGCCACATTCCCATCATCAGAATTATCGGCGTTCTATCGATTGCACCACTGAGGCGCCTGCTGGTCTATAGTCAGTGTTTAGCCAAGAATTATAAAAAAAAATGTAATCCATTTCATGTTGTAAATTCCTTTCTTTAATAAAAATTAAATTGGATGAACTTAAGCCTAATTACAATGTCAAAAACTTCAACTAAAATAAAATTATTAAAAAATAGAATTAAAAATGAAATTTTTATGTATCTCACGTTATGATTTACGCGATAATTTAAATTTCTCCATCCATAAACTGAATTTGTACTAGTCCTGAACCTTGTTTTACGCGAATTTGATTTACATGTGCATTCTTCGGTCCCAACAGACCGCGTAAATCGAGGGTTATCTGTATATTGTTTCGTTACTACCTTTTAAATAACTTTTTTGGTTTATTTTCTTCAGAATAAACCTCTAAAGTACATTTCTTGCAACTTTTATAAAATTATGTAAACACAATGAAAACACTTTTTCCGGCCAAAATCTTTTATAATTAGACTTAGTCACATTCACAACTTGTATTCACATTTGACACTGTAATTTCTAGTCCTATAAAACTGCGACGTAAAAAAATTGTATATGATACGGTTTTATGCGAACTAAACTGTTTTTCGAGAGAAGGATTTATATGGGGCTGGTAAATGATGGGCCGATCTTCACGAAATGTCACAGTATGATTTCTTGTCAATCTTTTATCATTCTAGTGCATTATGCCACCTTTTACTTTAGTTTTTGTAACAAAATTATCAATATTTAATGGCGGCAATTCCACATTTTGATTCATATCTCTGAAACTACACGCAAACAAAACCCATGATTAATGAATGGTCACTGCGACTATTTTTATTCATATTTGCCTAATATGTTTGCCGTAATAAACTTATTATATTCCTTATTTAATTTGAAAATATATTTTTTTCTCCTTAACATTTTTTAATTCACTATAATAATATTATATGGTTCTTTACACCTCAAAAGTAATCATGATCTAGCTAAACATATTAAATTATGTGAAATATTTGCTACTATAATGTATATATTTTCAACTATACAATTAAAATCATAATATTAGCTGTACACAAAAGATATGTTTGATACCATAATTTTTGTTCGCTTTAAAATACATTCTCTAAATGAGCAAACATTTATTGTCAAAACAAACAGTGTGTGTTTATAAAGCAAATAAAATCTCCTTCCACGCCATTTTCCGTCTCCGAGAGTCAGTTAATCGAGAAACATGAATGACTATAAAATAATTAAAAGTTATTCGGGAGAAAAATGGCATGAATGATTGCAAAATTAAGGAAATAAATTATTATACGTTTATTGAAACAGGTAAGTTATATATATATACGAGTATATAATTAATGTATTTAATTTTATTTATTAATATATACTAAGATGTATATGTATGTATGTTGCAAAGTATATGTATGTACTTTTAATAAAACATAAAATTTTTTAAATAAATTTTTGTCTTGGTTTTATTGTTCAAATAGACATTTTGCATGGTATTAGGAAAAAAAGAAACATGGTTAGGAAGATCATCTGTGTTTTTCTTTTAAACATAATAATATTTTTGAGACAATAATAAGCTATAAACATGTCTGCACATATATGATTACTGAAGACGTGTTTGACACAATCATAGCTACAAACATTAATGATAGTTTGCGATTGTGATAGTATCAACCATGTTTTTTCTTTGCATGTACTGAACCAATTTTTCTGGATTTCAATCTCATACTGCTTAGGATAACTAGAAGAGATTTGACGCGAAGATTGTCCTTGTCTTTTGAGGTTTTCGAAAGCGAGCGTGTTTTTAACAGACAGACTGACGGACATGGTTAAATTAACTTTTTGCGGTCTTAGATGTATAATAAAAAAGTTTTACATGGAATGCCAAACTTAGTATATCCTCATTCACCAATAGTTGTGGTGAAGGGTAAAAAACAAAATACAAAAACACCTGCAGCAGTACGAAGTGTGCGATCCACATTATGGTTAGGCCGTTTGTCTTCAAAAGTTAACCAAGCTAAAAACAATATATATTTTATTAAAAGCGAAAGTGAATATAGATACTGCCACACTATCTCTATGAGAACTTATATTATTTAAGTGCACGCCAGTAACATCGACTGGTGGTGAACGTATTTTGGTAATGAATTCTATGGTTTTGTGTAACAACCGGAGATTCTTTCAATTTGACAAAAGCTTGAAAACATTTGTTCAAATTAAATTAATTAAAAATTATTAGCTTGTGTTTGTAAGAGTGCATATTATAAAGTTTTGTTTTAGTTTATTTTCATGCATATTTAAAAAATTTGTCTACATATTTAAACTTGCCCTGTTTATATACATTGGTTACAATGTTGCTGAACAGACCACAGTTTTTGGCAGAAATCGACCCAATAGCCCTCACACTGATAGAGTAGCTCACTACCAACTAGCCCACCGGACTACCCAAAATATAAATTTAATGATCCTATTGAAATGCAATTAAATTTTTTTCTTTTATTTTCTTATCGAATTATCTATAATGTTTTAATGACATAATCCTGATATTGTAGTTTAACGTGAAGATAATAAAAACATATTTTTCTTTGCGTGTATGCAAATAAAAAAATATTTTCTTAATACAATAATCGCATAATCGCATAATACATAAATCTTAAAATTTAAAATATTTAGCTAATTTTTATAAAATACTTCCTTCCAAGTTGTATCAGAGAGAAAGAAGGAATGATAGAAAAAATTGTGAACGTGTTTAACTGAAACTATTTCAATTTATAAGAGAATTTTCAAATGCAACTGCATGAACGAATGACTTTGTTCATTTCTCATGCCGTGTTTGTAACAAGCGGAAGAAAAGAATGAATTGTAGTTGCAACTAAAAAAACGAAATAAAAAATTAAAAAACCAACAACAACAATTCTTTATTCCATGCCACAAATATAAGAGTAAGAAATGAAAAAATTTAAACAAAACAATCGAAAATTTACACTTTTAATGTGTTTTACTCGTATAAAATATTCCTGCATTCATTTAGTCGTTCCCATCGTTCACTGATTCTCTGCTTAAAAAGTTTTTTTTTTTTCAAATAAATGAACTTTAAATAATTGTTGACTTGTTAAAAATTTACACACAATTTTTTTCTACAATAGTTTTTGGGTTTTATTGCTGTTGTTTTCCGTTTCAGTTTCTGTTTTTCCCATAATTTTTTTTTTTTTGTGTCATGACACAATTTTGGGTGATAATATTTAAATTGATATTGCTTTGGTGTGTTGTTGCTTTCGGGTTTTTTGTAGTTGTTGTTAGTTTTTAGGTGCTTCTGGGAATGGACATCAATGTAATGACTTAAAGTTCTAATGTGATGAAGGGTGATATTGTAGTTTTTCTATTTTGGTTGCAATTGGAATGTGTTGTTAGTTAAATGAATTGCAATTAATTTTCTGAATATCTATAATTCACAGGTTTGAGTGATAAAAACCCCAAAATGATTGCTGAGAATGCTGTTTGTTTTTCGAAAGGATAAAATAGTAAAATAGAGTTAACAAATCAAAGTTGTGAGAAATGTTTGAATTTAGTACTATTGAACTTTTTTGCTATTTTACAAGCATTTATAACAAAATATTATGATTAAAATATTGTTTTTAACTTAAGAGTTTCTGAAAAAAGTTAACCCTTAAGTTGCTTTTCCCCTTTTAAAAATTGTATTCATAAATATTTTTCTTAAATTTAAACAACGCAGATTGAATGAATAGTCTTTTAACAAGAATAACTACTTTTTGACTTTATTGACCTTTTCCAAAAAAAAGTTCATATGTACGGAATTGTTAGCTGGGTTATTGTTATATCGAATATAACCATATTTTATTTAATTTCTAATTGTTTTCCAGCAGCAAAGAGTGTCGAGCAAAATTTTTCCAAAACATCTGAATTAATATACATAAGGTTTTATGAATTTATAATTTTTTGATATCTGGGAACAGTGAATTGAAAAGGAAATGCAAAATTTGTTTACACAGGAAGTTTGAAAAGAAATTTATTTATTTGCTTTTTCCGTATATTTTAAAGTATAGTTTTAAACAAGGCGAATTCATTCCAGGTAATCTGAGTAGTACAACAAGTACAAAAACCACGAGCAATTTGTTTTTGTAAAATCATTGTACAATGTCAAAAACCGAAACAAATCAAAACAGAAACAGAGATAATAAACAAAATTTTGACATCCAACAATTATAAAGCTAAAGAAAAAAACTTACCAGCAGGGCTTTTAGGAACACCTGTAATGAATTCTCCTTGGTTTTAAATAATTTTTTTTATTAAGAATTTAAATGATTTGATATATGTTATAAATTAATGTGAATGAAATTTAAGCACAAATCTTTGGATGTATATTTCATTGAATTATGAGAAAAAAAATTAACAAAATATATTTAAAAAAAATTATGCATCAAAGCAGAGGTGTACAATTTTATTGCCAGTAAATTTTTATAGTTATTGCTTTATGTATTGAAAATAGAGTACAAATCCGCGTTGCCGGAATCCAAATTAAATTTTACACGGAATTATGTAAAATTTTATAAATTACACAAAGCAAATTTTGAATTTAGTAATAAGTCACGCTTTACGAATATAAACAGGTTGGCGCCTAATAATCTATATGATTTTCATTGCTTATTATATTTTTTTCATACGATAATTATAAATTTTTAATTGGACAATTTTCTTTTATAAGCTTTCAAAACTGATATCCTGTAACCGTTCGCCATTTTCAGCTTCCTACATATGTGCTCTTTTTATCATAAATTACATAACTTTTTGTAAAATTTCGGGTGGAATGGCCATTATTGAATTTCCAATATTGGAAATTTTTTTTTGCTAGCTAACATAATATTTTTCTTTGATATATATCCCAAGAAAAAAAAAATGGTCAGGAGTTGTTAAATCCGGTGAACGCGGAGTCTAGTTAAAATTGCTTATGCGCAAAATAATGCGTTCGCAGAATATATCGCTTACCAAAGCCATCGAGGCACCTGTACTATGTGCTGTAAAACACTAATGTCCACAATCATAACTGTCGTTGTATTGCTGCATATTAGTATAAGTGAAGAGAGCAAGTTTACCTAGCAAGCACATAGTTGAGTGTTTGAAATATGATGCTGAAATAAATTTCCTTAGGTAATAAAGGGTGTATATTATAGAGGTATACAACTTCAAGTTGGCAACACATTTTTGACTGGCGTTTCACGTCATTTGTAGTGATGATAATCTTTAAGTGTATGTTGAGACAACTCCAGAAAAACTGACTGTTTTGTATGCTTTACGGGCTGGTGGAATCATTGATCCGTACTTCTTTTAAAACGATGAAGGTCTGAACGTTACAGTCAATGGTGACCGCTATAGAGCCATGATTACTGACTTTTTCGTTCATCAATTAAACAACCATGATGTGCAAGAGCTATAGTTTCAACAAGACGGCGCATCATATCACGCACCTCGTGCCACAATTGATTCATTGAAGAAAACGATTAGTAACCGCATAGTTTTACTTTTCGGATTCGTGAATCTTACATCGTGATATTTAGAGGCGCTACTCTATTTTCTGTGGAGATATGTGAAGTTGCTAGTATACGCCAATAAGCCCGAAACGATTGACCACTTGGTGGACAGCATTCGCCGCGTTATTGCCGATATACGGCCACAAATGAAAGTCGTCAAAAATTGGACCTCCAGAATAGGGTACATCCGAGCCGTGGCGGTCATATGCCTGAAGTCATATTTGAATTATAATGCCAGAAGATCATCTTTTAAATAAAGTAAATTGCATGTCAATTTAAAAAATTCATCTTTGTTTTATGCCATTTCAAAGTCCTACAGACTTTTGTTATGCTCTATTCAGTTATGCTATGACGTTTTTCATATTTGCAAAAATTGTAAAAAGTTATATTCTGAATGTTCATACATACATACACACATTAGTCAAAAAAAAAAAAGATTATTAAAAGAATACAAATTTCATAGCATTTCATGTTTAAATTAATTAATTTATAAATTAAATAATTTGTTCAAGCTCGAAGTCTGTTTTATTATTTAAATTCTTTATTCTTTCATATTTCGACATCCTTTGGATGTCATCTTCAGGAATAATGAGTCAAAAAATACACAACAATTGTGTTGTAGCTCTAATATTGCACTAATGTACCTACAAGATAATTGTTGTGTATTTTTGTCCGAAGAAGTTCGAATACCTAAAAAACTTAAAAAAGAATTAATTTATTTTAAAACAAAATTAATATTATGCATACACATTAGCCCATTTCCACAGAAAGTATACAGTTTGTAACTTTACACCAACAACCAATTCAAATTGTTTTTGAAACAAAAATGCATATATTATTTAATTAATGTATTTTGGTGTAGAGCGAAACTACGAAACTCTTCAATACAATCTAAATTGCTTGCTGGCATAACGAGATAGAAAGTAGGCTTTTCTTTGGAAATGCTTGTAAAGGGTGTCCCAACTAGAACGCAATTTTTAAATTTTAAATAAAACACAGATATTTAAAAAAAAAATCGTGAAACTTTATTATATCGTAAAGTAGACAGAATGAGGTTATGCATGGAACAATATATCGTGCAGATGGCCGCCGCGGCTTTGCTGGCACACACTCGATTTTTTAATGAAATTTTCAATGACCTTTTTTCATAAATGCTGCGGTATTTCATTAATGCAGCGTCCAATTTCCTCTTTTAAGGCTTGAGCCGTCGTCGGCTTATTCGCGTAAACCATCGACTTGTTGCCACTGCCAGTTTCTGCAATTATATAATCATTGTCTATTTGTTTTGCTTGGCCGAACTCGGAATGATTGAATAAAAAAAAAGGCTTAACTCGTCGGCAATGGGAGGGTCCTTGGCCAACCAAAACTTTTTGCCTTAAGCAACAGAATAAGATATTTTCATTCCAAGATTTTGCTAAATTAATAACTTCCTTTCTAAATACATATCAATTAAAATCAGTTACTGACGAAATATATTAATGTTATAAGAATTAAAATGCAGCGGTTGGTGGAACACCGCATGGCACACTTAAGATCCCTTTACCCTTCAACCTTTAGTGACCTTGCGCCGTAAAATTTCATTAGTCACTCCCTAAGAAGGAACCCTGTCAATTTACATCAGCTACTCGTCTCCACATTGATTTGTTGCAATCTAATATTTCCATTAAAAACTACTTAATTTTCCATATTTCTTAAACACTTTTATTATATAATTCATAACTTTAAAATTAATTCGAATGTACTAGACGTACTTATTATTCTTATGTCCAATTCAGTCAATTGAAAATATATATTTCTCCTTTTTTTTTTTAAAAGTAACTACTGTTAAACTGCGAATACATGTTTGAATTTTTATATTTTATCACTTACATTGCATGATCCTTGACAAGGATATCGTTGATCTAAAAGGAACCAATAACCTTATGTGATGGCTTTTGCATTGAAAACTCCTACGATGTATTGGGCCCAATTCATGCGTCTTGAAGTTTCTGCAATTTAAAAAAATTCATTAATAAACAGAATCAATTAAAATACATTTGTTTTAGATCAAAAGAAACTGGGGCAGTGTAGGTATTTTACATAATAAAATTCAAACATGCAAGTAATGTAGAAACTAAATTAAGAAATTTATTCCATTTTTAACTTAACCTTAACAATGTTATTTAAAAACTAGCAAAAAATTATTTTCTTGTATGTATTCTGATAATATAAAATTTCCAAAAGGGTTTATGAAACTTGTTAATGAAGTTAATAAAATATGAAAGTTAATGATAATTGGTATATTTATTTTTTTTTTAATATTATACTTAATAAACTATTTTTTTTTTGTTCTTTTTTTATTTTTATAATTTGTATTCTTCTTCGTCTCTTTTCTTGTTGACGACGAACAAATCGGGCAGCATGAACCTCTGTTAATTATTACAATAACTTGTCTGTGACGTCATATGTAACTTGTAAAATCCATAAATTTGGTTCTTTCGATTTGAAACAAAAATCTGCACTATGGGCTAAGTGTAAAAAAATTTCATTTATACTCTTAAATTTTTTTTTAAGTTGATAAAGCGAACAGTAATTTTTAAACTAATATCTTTTAGGAACACATTTAATAATGACGATCTTCTGATGATACTTATCAGAGTTAAGATGATGATGATGATTCCTTTACTATAATTAAGATGTCGTTACTTGATGAATATTATAAAATTTCGTCTTCTGAGGATGATATTGGTTTTATTTAGGCAATATAAATTATATGTGTTAGCATCGGATGTCTTGTGTTCTTAAAAAGGTGATAATGGTGGTTCCAAATAAGATGTACCAATTATATTTAACCGAATTGGATGCATGATATTCCTGGTTTGATTGCACCATGTGGGTAGTTAGATCATGGCAATTTTTAACGAAACATTAAGTCCAACAAAATATTAACATTTGATTGTGTATATTTTCAATAACTACAAAGTTTCGCTGGTTATTAATTAATTTTATATTTTTTTGAAACTTTGTAATTTAGGCCCGTGATGATGTTCACGATCAAGAACAGAAAAGAAAAAGGAAAAAAACCCAACGGAAATCGTTCAAAAGTTGTGACGTCAGAAACGGCTCTCCTAAAAAAATCTGTCAATCTCTCACCGTTGATATAATTTCACGTTCTACTGCGTATTTTAAAGAACTGTATAAAAGAAATTGCCAAAACAGTGTGCTCTACACATGATTACATATTGTTCCTGAACGTTAAATTTAAATTGAAAAAAAATCTGCCACAGACTTCAAAAAACCACAAAGAAAAAAATCTAAAGGTGTTAAATCGCACGATCTCGTCACTGAAGATGATTTTATCGGCAAAATCAGCATTTTCATATTGTCTCTCCAATACCCAATTAACGAAGTCCCTTCGCTGTCCATGGTCAGCTGGCTTCAGTTCCTGAGTCAATTGAACTTTGTATGCATGAAGATGAACATCGTTCGTCAAAATTCGCTGCATAGTGGATTTGGAGACACCAATTTGCTGAGCTCGGTGTCGAATTGAGGTGGATGGAGTTTGAGCGACATCATCACGTACAGCTGCGACATTTTCGGTCGATCGACCTGGTCGAAGGCGCGTTGTTGTTTCTACATCACTAACAGACCCAGTTTCGGCAAATTTATCCATTAATCTCTTTACAGTTGACTCTTTTGGAGCATTATTGTGACCCCAAATTGATCGCAGTTTGCGAACTGTAGCCGCAAAACTTTCACCATTTTGGTAAAACAATTTCACAATGAGAATGTGTTGTTCATTCGTGTAGCGCTCCATTTTTACTAACCTCGTACCTTCTACTAGCAAACAATAACAATTGTTCAAATGTCAAACAATGACACTTCGAATGGTGCCAAATTTAAAAATTGCGTTCTAGTTGGGACACCCTTTATATACATAAAAAGCATTTTCTAAAACTGTTCCGAAATATGGAAAGAGAGACTTTTTTAAAAATTAAGCTTAAAAACTTGCCTTGCTTATAACTGAACTTCATTCTATTAGATTTCGAGATATCTTATTGCTTTTAAATTTTTTTTAGATTACTTACTTTTGTTTTGGACAAAAGTTTATAACACTCACTTAAACATGAGATAAGGAGCTTTTAATAGTTTTAATTAAAGACGTAATAAATTGCTTTACAAGTGGAAGGTTTTTTAAGTTCTTAAGCTATACAATTCTTTACATAATAGTTTTCTATTAACTGCGTTTAAACAAAAGCCTCATTCAACTTTCACATACAAGTGTAGAAATTTATAATTCTTAATATTTTTTCTTACTCATACATATGTATGCACCTAAATATATACTCATTTATTCCCCTTTCCAATTTCAACACCAAATCTAATTAAGCTCAACTCATTATTTTGATTGAAATTATTTTCTAAAGCTTTAATTAGATTTAAAAACTTTAACAATTGTTAAAGGAATTTTCAAGAAAAATAAAATTTTCCTGGTTTTTCAGTTTCAGTATGTGTGGAAATGTTTCTCCCTCTTTCTCTTAAGTGCAGTGTATTTAATTTTATGCGACACGTGATTTTTTTAAAAACTATTTTTTTTGTAGGAAATGTATTTCTTACATACAAATTAAAAAAAATTACTTGCACTTCAGTGGAAACATGAAGAATTAATAAAAGTCTTCCTCTGCAAAGTACGTCAGTAAAGAAATTGGAACAAAACAAAACTTTAAATGTAAAAGTTTTTGTAGCTTCACACATTTTAAATTATGAAAATGAAGTAACTTCAGAGCGTTTTTGTATTTTGTTTTGGAAATATGTTAGTTGATATAATTGTGACGTTAAGTAGTTTTCACATCATTCAGTTCAAAGTTTGTAATCGTGGGTATGTGCATGACGTATCGCAAGGATTTATCGTAAAAAGTTGAGATTTATAATGCAGAGAAAAAATATGTTTTTATATTGTCACGGACGTATAAACAACTTTTAAGGAATATCTTTATATGTATAATTATATTATGGTTACTGCAATCATATTTTGATAGCATGTGTTTTTCATATTTCCATATTATTGGTTGACGATGGTTGTTTCGTGGTTCTTACAATCATTTATACGTTTTGTTGCTTTTTAAATAAAATATGTTGCTCTAAAAAATATAATAACACGGTTAAAACATTTTTTAGTTTAATAATTTTAATGTTTTGGGCAAAAATCTGGTCGGTTTAAGGCAACCATATAATGATTGATGTAGGCATATGCACATATTCAATCAAAATTCCTTTGCATTAAAAAAAAGCATGTATATTTAAATTCATCACAAAATGTTTGAATTGTAAGCAAACATACTGAAATAGTTATCTGTGATCATAATTGCAATCGAATTGATTGCAGTTAAATTATTTGCATTCAATGATTTCTAAAAATGATTTTTAAATGATTGCAATCACAAAATATTGCGGTTTTAACAAGATTTCATTATGAAGTCTGAAATCACTTGGAAATCCAAAAATTAAATCAGTTTGGTTAAATTCATTTTGATTTTAATGGCAATCGATTGCAGTTTTTTTCAGCTCTGGTAATTATAATACAAATGACTTTTTCTATCTTAAAAGTACTGACAAACGTTAAATAGTACAGTACGTCGTGTAAAGTACATGACTATCCCAATCATTCTTAGCAGCTGGAGCTGTTTAAACTTCATCCCATAGTAGCTGGCGCTGAATAGAAATATCATATGGAAAAATCCACCACCACCAGTGCAATCTTCGTCTAAGGATTCAATCGAAAATGAATCTCTAACCCGGCAGTGTTAAGATCATCCTAGGGATCCTTATAAAGCTGCGATTTAGATTTAGATCACCGCCATCTGTCTTGCGCCCCAGCAAAAACCAGTCCAGGACATAATAAGTCTGAGTAAGATGCAAAACTAGTTGGTACACAGAAATTGTGGTTGCATAATTGGGACAAATGCTTCCACATTTCAAAACAAACATCGTTATGCACCAAAATGAAGTGTAGACGGAGTTATCCGGCAATATTAATACCTGCACCATCTAAGGTAGAGATAGTATTTAGCGTTTATGCTGAGGTATGCAACACGTAAAAAAATTTCTTCTAGACCGACATTTGAGAATACTTTATAGATTGATCGTATGATGTCGCTGCGCCCAGCTACCAGTAAAGCATCGTGGTGTATTGGTATTAGAGTTTGTTCCCGGGATTTCCCGTCCCGGGAATTACCGGGGTTTTCAATTGTTTTCAATTCCCGCCTTCCCGGGAATTAGTTTCGGGATTCCCAGGAAATTTCGAAGAACATCTTTTTTAATACTTTAGTAAATCTATGTCGGACTAGTGCCTTTAGTAGTTTAATCCAACTTAATTTCACCACAATATTTAAATCTACTACAGTTTAAGGCGTATTAAGCTCATTTTTAAGAATGGGCTTTGTTTAGGGCCTATGATAATTAAAGGCCTATCTTCACGATTTTATTTCTTGTCTTAGCACACTGAAGTCTTAATTTTACAATAATATTATAAGGTCTTGCGGCTTAGGGCGTAGTTAAGTGTTTTCCTAGATTGTGCTTTATATGCAGCGTTTCAAGTAATTTTGATTCTTATGAAAGTAGAATATGCTAAATTGCACAACAAAAGCAGTATTCGTTAGCCTTTTAGCCATACTTACATGATTTAAAAGATTGGTCTAAACATGGAGCCGTAGGTAAATTATGGACATTCACGAAATTTGGTGGCTTATAAAACGAATTTATGGAAATTTAATGTCAAATTTATGTTAATTTTTGTGGAGTTTTTAGGGAGGTAGTTCCACATTTCGTCGGTTGATAATTTAAATGTCGTATGTGGATTTTTTGCGGTTTTGAGTTATGATCGATTCCTTAGGTTTTCCGACCTGATCTTTCATTTGACGTAATCAGTTTTTCGATACCTCATACGCTTTTCGAGATATGGAGTGTTGAGTTTGTCGTATGTGGTATAGGCTGAAGCAATTTTCAAATTAGATGTGTTCAAACTCAATTTACTCGAAACTATCGGAATCCACATACGACAATTAAATTATCAGCCGACGATTTGGGTGCATAACTCTTTCCCTACTGAAGCGATTCTGCTGGAATTCACTCCCAAACAGGCTAGAAGATTTAGAAACAATTTGACACCCATAAGACTAAATCGGCTCAGAATTAATAAAGGATTCACAATAATATTAAAAAAAAGATTCACATGGAATGACAAACACCTTGATACACCACTGCTAAACAAAATTTCTCCTTCCTGCTGAATTTGTTAAACTGTAAAATTGTTTTAGAATTCCTATTTCGTAATGTTGTGCTATCAGTTCCTAATCGCCCTTTCAGAAATTTTATTGCACTAAGACTTTAATACTTTCATTCCAATTGTGCAAATGAGCCCTGAATTTGACAATTTATATACGTATATTGATTTCTATGATCCTATTGGCATCAAAATAACCTCTTAAGTATCTTAAAATTACTTTAATCTTAAACTTTTTACGTTTTTGTTATATAATAGATACTAGATTTAATTATTTTAAGCGTAATAGTCAGTAAGAAATATTAGTTTCATTGGAGAAATAAGTAAATAAATAAATAAAAAATTTAGGCGGGAATCCCGGGAATTTGATATTTATTTCCCGCTTTCCCGGGAATCCAAAAAGTGCGGGAATAAAAAAAACTCTAATTGGTATTCATAATAAATTTGGTCCACAAATATTTTATTACAATAATAAGCATTTTGAATAACACAGTTAACTATGATGGTCTTCGAACTCCAGCGAATGTAATACAGATATACACTGAGGGGTCTAAAACACAGTATGGTGCCGGTTCTGGTGTTTACTCCGAGCACTTCGATAGGAGCTTGCCTCTAAGGCTGCCGGATTATTGCAATGACATTCATGCCGAAAACATAGCCATTTACAAAGCTTCAATGCACATTCGTAATGGTGAGATACCTGGCAGGGATATTCACAATTTGACCGATAGCAAAGCGGCTATAATATCCCCGGAGAATGTGTTCATCAAACATAGAATTGTTCAAGAATGTCGAATGTGTTCGCAGGAGATGGCGGGACATTCAATTGTTACCCTTAAATGGGTCCCTGGACACAAGAGCATACATGTAAACTGTATGGCTGACTCAATGGCGCATACAGGTATCTATTTTATAAGAAAATTACTTGTTAGGTATACAAGCCTACTATCCAATATATGTCGTTAATCGATTAGAATAGCGAATACACAAGCCAATTAGAGTTGTAATTACAAGTATATTAAACAAATAAGATCAGCTGACAATTGATGTAGAATAGTGTCTACAGAAAAGAAAAATATGATTAACTACAAGAATAGGTCACAAGTAATACAATACATACAAATTTATCCTTCGATTATAACAAAACAAAGCTCTGCAAATTCACACACTCCAATGATACCAACATCACAAAGTGATATGTTATGAAATAAATCCTTATCAGGCTTACAGCGATTCACAAAACAATAGAATATATAACTTTTAACAGAGCGACTTACGTATTGCTCACCAGTTCATGTAATTGCTAGTAAGAGATGGTTTAATGAAACAACATATGGGGGTACCAGAAAACTCTGGCCCATTATAGATGGATGAAGGTATCAGCATGCTAATTGTGATTATTACCGGTGCTCCTTTACAATGACATTTGTAGAAGTTCTGACGACAAGGAAGAAGATGAGTCAAGGGAACATATTTTCTGTCATTATCCGGCTCAAACTGTTTGGTCGAATAATTCTTAGGGACACAACTTGTCTCTCTTCCATTGATTAAAAAAATTAACGGCAGGCTGAGTGAAAATGCCGGCAGCCAGGTTACGGGAACTAGTTACTGGACCCACTTGAGCTTAGCCCCATTGCGGTGGCCAATCCAGCCCAATATACATAAATAATCTTGTCCGATTGTATTGGAATCTGCCCATATTTCACTATAGCTCTCTTACAAATACCAATCCTGAAAATAGCTTTTGATCCCATAACTTACTTTTAAAAAATTAAATTTTAAAAAAATTGATGACGTCTAAGTTTAAAATAGCTACAATGTATTTATATTATGGAAAAATGATGTGTTGTTAGATTCAGCTTTGACCATAGGTTCTTCACAAAACCCCTCCATAAAAACACTTTAACTCTTAAGTAGACACATAATTTGTGTGGCACAAACTGCCGCCTGGACCTGCCCGAGACCGCTTGTATTTTGTATGGAGTTTTTTGTGGCTATCGAAAAAACTCACAACCCCTGGGCCTGGCTGGGCCTACTTTTACTTGAATGGAGTTTAATGGCTTTAGCAACAACATTTTGTTGTAGATTATTCGAAATTAAAGTAAAGAAAGAATTCTTATGTGTTGTGTGTGCTTTTTGATACCTTTTGTTTTGATTTTATTTACTACAGCACATATATAATTGGTATGGGCTTGGCTGAAAGACTAACCGACAAAGAGTTCGCAGATAATATCTGCTTAATATCTTACAAGCATCGTGATATACGGAAAATGTTAAACGACATCGTTACCAAAGCTTACTCTGCATGATTGATAATAAACGGCAGTAAAACAAAATCCGTGCGTTTAATACCACGAGCGAGTATCGCTTTTCTTTTTTAGGACAACAACTTAAAGACGTTTCCTCTTTTAGCTACCTGGGCAGTATTATTGTAGTCTCCGGTGCATGCTCGGAGGATATCCAAACAGGCCGACTAAGGCCAAACATACATTTGGAATTTTAAATAAACTCTGAAGATCATCGAACATTGTAATACGTACCATTATTAAAGTATTTAGTAGCAATATAAAGTCAGTGTCCTTTTACGCTCGGAGACTTGGATTTTGACAAATATTGACAGGCAAAAACTGCAAGTGCTTGTAAACAAGTGTTTTCCCCGAATCCAAAAAATATTCTGGACACAACCAATCTAAAATTCTGAACTATGGTTTAGAACACAACAACCTCCAATTGGGCACGAGATTAAAACATGTAAATATAGATGGTTAGGACAGACCTTGCGGCAATCACAATATGGTGTCACAGAAAATACCTGGACTTTAATCGTCATGGAGAAAGAAGTGTGGGTCGTCCTAAGAACACAACGAGAAGACCAGAACAGGCCGAAATATAAATCGTTAATCTAACGAAAACTGAAATCAAGAGAGAAGCATTGGATAGAACTAGATGGAGATCAATTAGTGATGCCTTATATGAGCAGTTCCAGTGAAAAGTCTACTTTTTGTAACTCAACGCCAGAAATAATTTAAATTGTTTTTTACAAATTTGTTTATGTATAATCTAGTTTTTTATAATTTGGTGTTAAGCGCAACTAGCTCTACATTAAGTTACAAAAGGGATAACATTTGAACAATATGGTCCTTTACAATATACTATACAAAAAGTAGACTTTTCGCTGGATATTCCCATATGTACCTTAAACGAGCAAATATTTTTTTAATTTGATAATTTGAAAAAAAATCTTTATAAGTCCGAAGCTTACTTAAAAAGGTTTTGTACAAAAAGTCTTGCTCAATTCGCAGACTAACGCAATTTTGTAATGCAAGCCAAACGAATTTTTGCTTATATATCTTTAAACTTTCGGGTTGATTGTTGTAAATTTTTTTCTGAATATAGTGATACTTCATTACACAGAAATAAATACAGGGTGGGCCAAAAGAAACCAAGGGGTGTAAAAGTTTAATAACTTTTTCGTTTATTAATTTTTTTTTATTTTTTCTTTCAGATTATATAGACAACACTTGGAGAATTTATAATGGAGAGGTTCACAATTGAACAACAAAGTCTAAACTTTGCAGTTAAATTTCAAGAGTTGGCCAGAAATGAAATCAACTTTATTAAAAATTTGATTATGAGTGATGAAGCTCATTTTCATTTGAATGGCTTTGTTAATAAGCAGAACTGTAGGTTCTGGGGTTCTCAAAATCCAAGAGCCGTTCATCAACGCCAATTGCACCCCATCAGGTGTACAGTATGGTGTGGGATCACATCTGAAAATGTCATTGGGCCTTACTTCTCCGAGAATGAAGATGGAAGTGCTGTAACCGTAAATGGAGACCGGTATCGGTTTATGATAGAAAATTTTTTACGCTCTGCTCTTGAAAACAGACCTGCTATGTGGTTTCAGCAGGACGGAGCCACTGCCCATACTGCCCGAGACACAATTGCACTTTTAAGACAAATTTTTGGAGGGCGAATAATTTCCAGAAATTCGGAAATTATTTGGCCAGCGCGATCGCCAGATTTGACAGCACCCGACTATTTTCTTTGGGGTTATTTGAAGGAGCGAGTGTATGTGAACAAGCCAGAGACAATCCTTGAACTCAAGGCAAACATTGTTGCAGAAATTCGAACGCTACAGCCACAAGTTTTGAAAAATGTTATGGAAAATGCTCTAAAAAGAGCCCATCAGTGCGAAGCTGAAAACGGTGGTCATTTAAGAGACATCATTTTTCATACTTAGTGTAAAAAAATTTCCCTTTTGTATATTATATAATCTGAAAGAAAAAATAAAAAAAAAATTAATAAACGAAAAAGTTATTAAACTTTTACACCCCTTGGTTTCTTTTGGCCCACCCTGTATCAGTAGTTTTTTATCAATTAAAAAAATTGTTTAAAAAGTATTTTAATTTCATTAATGTGAAAATTGAACCAATCCTTTTTTTAGTTGAAAGAAAATCCAAAATTTAGTTTTGATTTAATAAATATTTAAGTTGTTTTGACATAAATTTTTAATTAAAATATTAATTAAATAACAACAAATCTTAATTTACTTTTTTTGCTTCAAATAAAATAATTTGAACTTGTAGAATAATTTTTGGGAATTGTGAAAACCTGTACTTTATTTAATAATATCAATTGACAAATTGTTTATAACGGCAAAGTTTGTTGATCATTTTTTTAATCCAAATTAAAAGTATAATTTTTTGAAAAAAAAAATATTCAAAATTTAAAATGTTTACAATTTTCAGTAATCAATATAAACATTTTGGTAATAAGGGCAACATCAAATAATTTTTGTATGATTTTAGAATTTGGTTATTAGGGCCCATTTTTAATTTTTTCTGTGTACTTCATTTAGTTTTTTACATTTCGTACAAATATCACGTCACGTCACAATGGAAATGCCCATATCTCTTATAAAAATTTTGTGGATTAATAATAATATATAATAAGGCAAGGCCTGGCCAGGCCTAGATTGATACAAAATGCATAAATTGTTCATTACGGCCATTGCCATGCCCACGGTTTTTAAATTTACACTTTTTTCTCGTTTTCTTAAAAAACACTTTGATTGAGGAATACATAAATTTTTGTTCTAATATATTTAATAATTATGCAATGACCTAATGTTGTTTTGGCGAGTCCATGATTGCTAATGGCTCTTAAATGGAAGACACTTTCGGAAATTTGTCAGTAAAAATTGTGTTGTTGCGTATCATATGTTCCCACTTGTTTCTAGTTTTACATATCAGTAGAATTAATTTTGGCATTTGTTTAATAATTGAACTGAACTCATCTACGACATAAGTTTAACTATTTTCAAAGTACATTTGTTCTTAATGATTTCCACATAATGAATTTTAATATTAATTTACCAAATTTTTTTCGCTTTTGACAAACTCAACTGCTTTTATTGAAGCTATTAAAACAAAGAAAGTCTTTAAACTCATATAAATTATTCATTTAAATGCGTACTAAGACACGAAAATACAAGAGAAATAAAAAGTAAAATGTTTTTAAAAAATATTTTTTACAAAGGAGAATAAAACTCTATGTACACACATAAGTAGTTGCAGTAGAGAGGGTAAACAAGACCCCCTAAAACTTTCCTGGCCATTAAAGCGACCCACTGTTATACCTTATATATAGCTCAGACATGCCAACAAACAACCACACCCTAACTTCAACATTTGCTGATGATACAGCTTTTTTAAGCGTACACGAAAACTGTCATGAAGCATCCCGTTACTTGCAGGATCATGTATTTGAACTGGAAAAGTGGTTAAATCAATGGAGGATAAATCAATGAGCAAAAATGCGTACATATAACATTCACCTTGCGTCGGGAGTCATGTCCCCCTATTAAAATCAATAATCAATTAGTGCCCCAGCAATCGCATGTAAAATATCTCGGTATTCATCTAGATCGGCGTTTGACATGGAAATGCCATATAGAAGCAAAACTAACACAAATGAAACTAAAAGCAATTCAAATTTATTGGCTTATTGGAAGAAACTCTGTTCTTAGCCTCGACTGCAACCATCTACTTTACAACTCTATATTAAAGCCAATTTGGTGCTACGGTATTCAGCTATGAGGCACTGCCTCGGCCTTAAATATCGAAAAAATTCAAAGGCGCGAAAATAAACTTCTTCGAATAATCATAGTCGCTACCTGGTATGTTAAAAACTCTAATATTCACAAGGATCTCAATGTGCCATAAGTAAAAACTATTATTAAAAAGGCTTGAGTCGCACTAGCATTGGCAGGACAAAAATAAAGTATTAGAATAAGATTTGATTAATTATTGTTAGTTCATATTTAATATATGAAGATTCAATAAATAAATAATGGAAAAAAAAAACATAAGTAGTTGCAGTAGAGCGGGTAAACAAGACCCCCTAAAACTTTCCTGGCCATTAAAGCGAAACCAAGAGATTTTTAAATAGAATGCACAAGATAAAGCAATAACTAACAAAATACAAGTAAAAGTAAAAAAACAAAAAATATATATGAATGTACCACTCAACAACATCATTTGTAGTTGTAACTATTACAACAAGTACAAAATGTGTTTTTGTCTATGTTTCAGAAAAGTACCCATTTTTGTGGCAAAGGGTGTTCTAGGAATGTTAAAAAGTTATTTTTTACATTAAATATTTTTTTCGAATGTGTTCAGTGAATCAAATTTAAATTTATAAAACCTTCTCGCAATAGTCCTATTCCTTAGAAAAAAACCTTATAAAAAAAATAATTCTCTTATTCTAGCTATTTTTTACATAATAGAGAACTAAAAAGTACCGGTTGTTTTTTTTAAAGGAAATGCTTGCTTCTTTAACTTATTACTTTGAACATTTGGCAAATAGTTTATTAATTAAATAACGAATTATAAAAAATGTCACAGGATGGTTAATCACAAGTCGGCCTACTATTTCAATTTGTAAGTTTTGTTAAAAACTTGAGAAACTATAACGCATATTTGACCACATTTTCTTTATTATATTCTTAAATAAGAAAAAGTTTTGTTGGGAAAACCTGAACACTCAGCGTTTTCCATTAGCTGGTTTTATATTTTACTTTTTTTAAATACCACTTTTTTTTTTTTTTTTTTTTTTTTTTTTTTTTTGGTGGTACAGAAGTGGATGATGAATGAAATATGACTGACAGAATTTTACCACAAAGAACAGAATGTTGAGTAAAATGCCTCTGGTAAATAGTCTGAAGTATATTTTTGTTAGAAAAATGATTATGATTGCGATATATGATTGAAATAAACTTTTTTGTAAGCAAATGCAAAATTTGATAAATAGAAGCGGTGTTTCGTTGAAAATAGTAACGCTTAAACACTCGTACTAAAGACAATTTAAATCGGTATTGATGGCAGTAGGAAAAACTTTCTACATGAAGGTATTTTCATCATGAAATAGACACGCCTTTTAAATTCTTTCAATTGCACACGCAAAGAATAAAAACACATTTTAATATGTTTTAATACCTCCAAAAAAACTATTTTTAAAGGAAATTTTAAACATATTATGTTTAGTTTAAACATATTATTGTCACTTACACCCATATTATAGTTGAATTAGTACTCCATTAAGAAGATACAACCATATTATGATTGCCGTCAAGCATGTTATGGTTTAATATGACAATAATCTGTTTTCAAATTAACAATAGTATTTTTCTCTTTTTCAAGAGCAACATGCTTTGGTTGAAAAGTGTTAACCATAGTTTAGTTATTATAAACTACAAAATGTTCGGAGGCAACCATAATATGGTTGTGGCTACCTGGTGGAGGACTAATTGAACCCGTATATGGTTGTGGGCGACGATAATATGTTTAAACTAAACATAAACGGAATACGTAAGACTTGTGTGATGGTGTAAACGAGCCTTAATTAGCTTCAAGCAAAAGATGCGGCATTTTTTTCGTAGCCTTTTATTATAAATAATTGTAGTCTTGTTGTTTAAGTGTTTGTCAGAAGCCATATCTCCATATGGCATTGTTTATTTCACGCAAGCATTGAAGATACGTATATTCAGAAATTTGGTATGATCGCTACGTTTTATTAAGCATTCCAAAAGTTGACCTTCCCTTGCTTAACCCGCGTGATACGTCTTCTTCCAAAGCTCTATCTAACGACATCATACATCGGAAACCATATGAACATACAAAACTGGGAGAAGATCAAAGCTAACGATAGTCAATACTTGAAATAAATATATATTTTACCAAAGTTTTGCAATAATCTCTTAATCAACTTCCTTCTAAAGTATTCCCATAACTCTCTTCTCCAAAAGACGAAAATTCAATAAAAAAAAAATTCGATCAAAATTGAAACTACGGAATAAAAATCATTTACAGTGAGCCACACTCAAAATTGAACGTTATTTCAAAAATGGAGGAGGTGGCACAACATATTTTCGCGTAACTCAAAAATGATTTAGTTTATTTAATATACTAAGAAAACCGAAATTCCTGAATAAAATTACCTTTAAGAAAGCCTAAACTTTTTTCTAATCTCCGCTTTCGTTTTAGAAACATAATTTTAAATTTTTTTTTTTGCAAAAAATTTTTTTTACCAAAATTTCGAAGTTATTGTTTCTTCAAAAATAATAAAAAATTGGAAAATGAAGCTATTCTTTTAATTTTTCTAGACGATAAAAAAACGAAGTTGCAAAGTTTATTCAATAAACTTAACCGTGTTACGCTAATATATGTTTTGCAACCTACTCCATCTATTAAATAGCGGTATATCTCGCAAACAAAAGCTAACCTTAAAAATCGGTAAGCACCATTGGATTCAGCGTACCCGAATTAGGGTAAAGCGGCAGGTGCCCGCTTGTCAGCTATCAAAGTGTTATTATTAACACAAAGTTTATGATAATGATTAAAGTGTTCAATTTTGGATGTAGCTCACTGTAGCTCAGAATTTTATATAAGACTGCAGATTATAATAGGACTAATTTTTAATAAAATCCTGTCACTTACTTTTGTAATGGAACAAAAGATGCCATTTTCATTTGGCTTAATACTGTGTTTACCCATACATACATTGTTATGTGCATATGCATGCGCTGCCTTGTACATGCATGTTTATGTGGTTATTCCTTTTTCTGTTCAAAAGTACGAGATGTTTGTCCATATTCTACACATTATGTCAGGCGTACAGACATTGATATTCTAATTGTTTATTCACAAGTTTACCACCAAAAAAAAAACGCACAGACATACTCCTTAGATACTTGTACTAAAAATTAAAGCTGCCAGTTAGTGCCATAGACTTAAGAAAGTACACAAATACGCAACTTTTGGAATTTGGATTTTAATGCAGAAACGAACAGAGGTGTAACTCAACAATGGCACAAAAAAAAAGCCTAAATGGCATCCATTTTGATGTAAATAATTTCCATAGAAACAAATCTCCATTTCCTACAACCTCAACTACAACTACATAGACACGAAATAGGAAGACAAATGACAGACAAGATAACAAATTAAGTAAAATTCTAGTATAAATGTATTTTTTTTTCGTCAGCTCAATAAATCTTAAGTCCTAAGACTACAGCATTAGCTGGATAGCATTTAAAAATTTTCTATATTTAATTCGAAATATCAATGTTAAAGTGCCCGAAAAAAAAATTACGAGTATAACACTTAATTGTATCAGTGTTAAATTTGTTTGGTAATTGCTGGCGGCAACAGCAAAATATTTGTGCAACAACTTTAAAGTAATATTTTGTGGTTTTTTATCGTTATATTTTCATTCTCATATAAAAGCCGAGGTAAAATTATATTTATTGTAATTTTTGTCAAGTGCACCCAGAGAAAAAATATTTTTAAATTTGGTCACCTCCAACAAAACTATTTTTAAAGAGAATAGCAAACATATTAGGCTTAAATTTAACCATATTATTGTCACCGACAAACATATTATTGTTAAATTAGTCCTCCATCAAGAAGGCACAACCATATTATGGTTGCCTCCGAACATGTTTTGGTTAGTAATAACTAAAATATGTTTAACATTTATAATAGCATGGTTGATTTTCAACCAAAGCATGTTGCTCTTAGAAAAGAGGAAAATACTATTGTTAATTAAAAAAAAAATTATTGTCATATTTAACCATAACATGTTTAGAGCCAACCATAATATGGTTGTGGCTTCTTGATGGAGGACTAATTTAACAATTATATGTTAGTCGGTGACAATAATATGGTTAAATTTAAACATAATATGTTTAAAATTTTGTCTAAAAGTAGTTTTGTTGAAGGTGACCATATTTAAACATATTTTTTCTCTGCGTGTGGAAAGAGAGAAAGATGTTTTTGCAATTATCAATAAATTATTTGGAAAAAGTGCACAACAAATTGCATGTAAAATCATTTTTTTCTCATTTTTATGATGATAATGATCAAATATTTCGAAATGAAATTGTCATTTCTTCTGTTACACCAGGAAATATGCACCTAAGACGTCATAAAGTATATACATATGTTGCAGGTCCTTAATTTAATTTTTTATTTTCAATTTGAATTTTTTACGTTAACAGAAAATTCCAAATTGTCTCCATAAAAAATAAAGAACGTTTTAGGAACACATGCACATTTTTTTTGTTCATACACAGGAAAAAACAACAACAATTGACAATTTGGAATTATCCATACGCGTCGCTCTCTCTAATGCATATACCTTATTAATGTGCCTGGTGAAATTTGGTATAATTGGTTTAACAGAAAAAAGTAATGGATCCAGATTTGGAAACGGGGATCTACGTAGGAAGAAGAAAATGCCTTTAATGTTTGCTACATGTTTTAGATATGCTTCTGAACCTACTACGCTTCAACTTAATAGTTAAAGAGATACTAAAACTAGACTGTGTGACTTTAATTACCTTACAGTACACTGTGTGAACACATGAAGACATAAACGGTTATTTACAACAAGAGATCGGATCTATTTTTACCGGTTGTCATGCAAAATTTAGATTGCAATATATACGCAAAGAAGCGACACCTAGTACAGGAGAAGCCGTCTTTTCAGTTTGTGTCAAATCACCAATTTTAATTCGTACAAACCATCTGGCATTACGAAATCGATGGAACATATTTAAGATATGCTTTAGTGAGCAATTGATGTGCTTAAAATACAGTTTCTTCTTTTAAATTATTTGTACATTATTTCTTTAAAAAACAAATGCTTAAGTTCCAAAAAATGGTATTGTCCCATTGTGAGTTTATACTCCAGCATTTATGGCGTCTGATTAATATGAATATACTTTAACAAGTATACGATTAGTATTCTTTTGCTTATTATGTATTAAAGGGCTGCATGCATAACTTCATTCACAAACATACTGAAATGTTTATCCAATGAAGTTCGTATTTAAATCAAATTCAGAAACTGAACAAACTGTTGTTTTATTCATGCTACTAGCAAACACATTTCGTTTCATATGGCAAAAACAAAGACTTTGTTCAATGAAACGACTTTTGTTTTACAGTTTTCACTCTCTCTCATTTCTTTATATAAATACTCAATAGCAATATTGCCACTTATTAAATTAGTGTAATTTTTTCTTTTTTGTTACCTTTACAATAATATATATGTAATTTGTAAGGCATACTGTCGAAAAATGTTTTTGAAAATAAAATAAAATATTCTTGAAGTTTAAAAATTTACATTAAAAACAATTAATTTACATTGAAAATAAAGTCAAATTTGTATTACTTATTTTTGTTATATTAATTTTAATCTACTTCCTAATCATGTTGCTTTTACATGGTTATTTATGTTTTTTTTTCATCTTTCCTAATGTTTTTCATTTCCTTTAACTGGCAATATTGTCTTTTAAATACATGTGTTTTTCCATGAACTTATTCGACATCTATTCAGTGGTTATTTTGTTTTAGAGTTGTTAGTATTCATATTCTCTTGCTCACTGCATCTTCATCGTGTCTTAAATTTCAAGTGGTTGTTGCTTTCATTTCATAGTTATTCATCTTATTGAATACAAACGAAGCGAATACAAAATTATAATGAAGGTTTCATAAACATCATTATTAAGTTTCATGCAGATGTTTATTATCTATTATAGATAACTATAGAATTGAAAATGCGATTGTTTGTGCGTCTGTTTGTTTGTTCCATTTAGACTCCTTAACTTCTAAGCCGATTTTTCTAATATTTTCACAGTAGTTTCCTGATTACCCGGCTCTTTGCTTATACTATAAATACAAATGTTTTGTAAATGTTTAAGGGAGCGTGGCACCTCTCATACAAATAATAAATCACACCAGCAAATGATTAAAACCCCACTAAAATATGGCTGCACCAGAAGGCAGCACAAAAAAAATCAGTACACCTACATAGCAACGTCAATACCAATAAAAGTTGAAAAAAGGGAAAACGCATTAAATTAAGGTGTTATTACCTCACCAAAATATGATTATCGTTAAACTACCACTATAGAATTTTTTAATTTTTCACTTTCTTATCTTTTAAAGTGGTCTAAGGCTTGTTATCATAAATTTTTTTTTTAGTTTTAGTTCCAGACTAATAGTAAAATATTTCCAAGTGCTTCTACATCTATTATATAATCATTTACAGTCAAAGTTTTCTATACCGAAGAAAAAAATATGATAAAATACTTGAGTTCGTTCACAAGTAAAAGTTACTATAAATTAACTTGAAAATTACAAAACTAGCCAGATATTTTTGAAGTTTCGAAAAAAAATCCCAGAATTTTACAAAAAAACTTAAATACCTAAAATAAACCATTTAGTTGTAGGACCTTTTCAACCATACAAAATCAATTATATCTGTTGCCAGTTAATATAAATAACTCTAAATAGCGAAATCAATTTGGCTAGTGTAATATGTGTTCTAAAAAATTTTCATTATTAATTTTATTATGTTAACAGGTAGCTGTGCGAATGAGTAATATTCTTGTACAGTAATATTAATCATACGCATCTTGCAAATTGTAGCTACAATGGTCTGTAATGAAATTGTCCTTAAAGACAGTAAGAAAATTATTTAATGTTAAATATGATAAAGACTAACCTTAAAATTTTACATGAATAAAATTTTATCTTCGCTATTGGATTTTCCAAAAACTTAAAACTTATCAAGCAGGTTGAATGCACTTATAACGTTTATTAAAGAAAATATAAATATATATCTAAATTTGTTTTTATAGAAGAAATCGGAATTCGTTATTTATTTTAAGAAAAATTTGTGAAACCCCTTTTTTATTTAAAGGCATAAAACTAGAAATGTCATTTAGTAAAATACTCTTAGGGGAAAACTGATCTATTTTAAGAAAAATTTGTGAAACCCCTTTTTTATTTAAAGGCATAAAACTAGAAATGTCATTTAGTAAAATACTCTTAGCGGAAAACATTCTTAACTCCACAAATTTATTTTTTTTTAAGATTTTATTACAGTGTGATACGAAATTCTGCTCATATGATCCTTCTGATTTTTATTAAAAGCTTTTATCCGATTATGGCCCATTATCGCTTAAAATCTTTGCATTGTGGATTTTTTTTATTTTAAATAGAACAAAGCATCTTCCGAAACGACAATAATTAGTGAACAATTTGATATTTAAAAAAATTTCTGCTTTGAACAAATTTTAGGCGTAACTCATTTTAATTTAATCAGACTTTGACTCTGAAAGGCTGCTGAAAAGAAATATACAGCGAAAAACACAAAATGAACTTATCTGGTTAATTTGACGTTATAGGACAAGACTGAGTACATATCTGACTTATCATACCAAGAACCATAAGAATCAGTTGAAATGGTTAAAAAACATCTCAAAAACCCAATTATTTGTATTGAGGTATTCTTTTACCAAATGTTAAAACAATATTTTCTCAAACTTTACTTTCTATGCAAAAAAAAAATAAAGACAAATTGTATGTCTCTAAAATGTCTTTTGTGAAGAGGAATAAAAAATTTTTTATTTAAAAGTTTAAGGATCTTCTTATTGTTTAGAAAATTATGCTTAAGTACATTTATTTACATAAGCAAACTGTAATACATTTGTTTAACACTAAGTTTTGTTTTGTCTTTATTCTTTTTTTATCTATCTCTTTTATAAACACAAGTGTAGATACACAAGACCACAAAGGATTTGCACAGTGTGACCACACCACAAAACACAATTTTCTTAGAATATGCATTCCCTTTAAACATGCAAGCTTTTTAAAGATTTGCTAATATTAAGTAATTTTAAGTTTATTAGAGCAATTTATTTAAGGTTGAAATGAAATTACGAAAAAAATATTCCGAGTTTGATTGTTTTGAAAAATATTTATGGGAAGAGAAAGTGAAAACATAAAAAATGTATTAATTCACATTTATTCCAAAATTCTCCTTATTTATAAAACATAAGACAGGTATATAATATGTTTACTTAACAAATTTTCATAAACCATTAATTTACCTTCTCTTTGTGTTATAAATAATGCCAAAAGTTCATAAAATGAAAGTAATAATAATAAAATTTTATACCTCCTAATTTGTGTATCATAGAAAATTCGTTTTCTAACCCCTTTATGAACTTAAAATACAAATAAAGCCATTTATTTTTAAGCAAAGTTACTCAAAGACGTAATTTTTCTTCTTTAAAAGGTACATGGAGAAAATTGTTTTAAGCGGCATGATCACACAACAAACTGGTCTATCAAACTCTTTGTGAGTTTTTTGTGTTACCCAATAAGCAATTTTGATGGAATAAAAGTATAAATCAAGTGTAATTCCAGTCCTGTTTTCCATTTTCAAGCCTTTAATAATACTTGAATTGCAGTGGAATTCAATAGCATACTCCAGCAAAACGGGTACTGGAAATCCAGTCAAACACAACAATGTTAATACAGTAAAATTCAAGCATTGAACTACAGTGAAATTCCAGTCTCAAACACGTAATAATTATACTTGAATTCAAGTATTGAAGCCAAGTATAAATCAAACCTATAATACCAATATAAATCAAGCCTACAATTTCAATGGAAATCATATTAATTTTTTTTAACATGGCATAAAGATAAAAATGGTATGTATATGAAATTCCTAATCATCATCTTCATTTTAAGATTAATTTACACTTAGTAAATTAATGGTTCCATTTTTTTCGAAAGTTTAAATTCCTTTCGGGATACAGAAATATTTACAAATATTTGTTCACTAATATTTTTTTTTTGATAGCTTAAGCAATACAAAAGTAAAAAAATAGTTTCAAACATTTTTGTATGAACTGGAATTTAACTTGAAAATAGAGCATAAATTAAAGCTAGATTCCAGCAATATTTAGAGCACTTGAATTTTTAAAATTTCAGTGCTTATTGGGTAGTAATAAAAAAAACTCACACGTAGCGTTTGATGTGAGTTTGACGATGATCAAAATACTTTTGATTTTCATAACAATTTGAAGCCTGTTGATATGTATGTACGAAATATCTTTATATTTCATTTGAAAGATAAAACTAATTGTCAACAAAAAAAAAAAATTAATTATAATTTGACTTATAAAACAACATTTTGTTTGATGCTGATGATATACATCAGGGATGTTAAAGTTGGTACAGTTGTACTTTTTTTGGTACATTTTAACCCTCTAAAGTACCGTGGTACTACCGTGACTTATTCGGTACAATTTAAAAGTTTGTCATAGTTCCCCCTTTTTGAATTTTTAGTATAGTAAACCAATTATTGAGTCCTTTTCATTGCAATGATGTTGTAGAACAAATCGTTAATGTAAAAAGGGTTTAAATGTGCGACTAGTGTTATGGTGTATAGAGCGCTTAGTCCCCTTTTACAATGTGGTAAGTGAAATACAGACAGACGAAGATTATTGATAAGGGGCGACGCTGTATGTGTAAAACACTTTACTTTTCTCCTCTTTCGCCTACAAACTTCGTCTGTCTGCCTTTCACTTGCCACATTGTGAAAGGGGACTTATGGTGCCCACAGACGAGGCAAAATTAGTGAAAACCTGAAAGTTGTTGCGGGACAGAAGTGGCTTTATACATTTCTACAAATAATATCAATATTGATATTGTTGAAGAAATTAAAAAAATGCAAAACAATTTTATATAAAATTTTGCGAAGTTTTGAGAACCAAAGTCAATTTAAATAACGAAGTTTTAATGTGGTTCCATAAGTTTCCTCCTTTAAATGTTATTTCAGGTAAAACAAGTTGTATTGTACCTCTTCTAGTGAAAATGATTCCGAATGAAATTGCAAATTTTGATTCAATCAATAATCAATTTAGAGCTTCAGCTGATGTCGAGCAACTGCAGTCGTTAAAAACTGAAAACATTTGTAGTTATTGGTCGGCAGTAGCTAATTTACAAAATGAGCTGAATGTTCATATGTTTCCTGACATTTCTAGAGTCGTTGCTGGAATTTTATCCATTCCACATTCGTCTGCAAATGTGGAAAGACTTTTTTCTTTCCAAAACATAATTAAAACTAGGGAAAGAAACAGACTACAAGTGCCAACATTATCAAGTCTCATACAAACAACGGATTGGTTAAGATCGACAAATTTATGCTGCTATGATGTAAAAATTTCAAATAGTTTATTAACTAAACAAATATGTGCCTGATTTTGATCTCATATATTTATAAGACTTTTTTCATGTACCTTTTTTTATTCATACATATAAAGTATGTTAATGTTAAGTTTTGTTTTTTTTTTTTTTTTTTTTTTTGTGTACAATTGAATTTGTATGTACTTTTTTTGTTGTTTTAATAAATTTAAAAAAAAAAATGGTACCACGAAGTTTCAAAACTACATTTTTTTTTTTAAAATACAAAATTTTAAACCCCATTTAACATCCCTGATATACATACATAAATGTGATGTGTGGCTGTGCTAAGTAAATCAAAAATGGCCGATGAAACGTTAATTTGATAACGTAGTTCGATGTAAAAATGCAAGTAAGAATGCTATATTCTATTCCGAGAGTAGGCTTATATACGACCTGTGTTAAAACATGTACCGATCATCACAAAATTTTATACGGTAAATTTTCGTCTTTTAAATCTATAAGGAAGGCATCCGGATGTGCGCGTTATTTGAACAGACGTATGGACGACATAACATCACTTAAGCGCCTAGAATATACGCAAGGAGGTCCATAATAAAATTCAATATAGTAGTTCCTCAAAAGTAAAAAATAAAATTTTAAAGATTTAAATTATAAAATTCGCGGTTATATATATTTAATTTATATAAACTAGAAAATAAGCGTGGCTTTATAATGATAGTCAGCAAAAAGAAGGGAAAAAAACAGATCTAAATATTTTTATTTTATTTTAATTAAAGCAAAATATTAAAATGACATTTGGATTAATTTAGATAATATCAAAGTTTAAAACGTTACCATATTTTTATTCATTAAGAAAGCGTTAAATTCAACACATTTTTGGGTTCTTATTGAATACTATTCTATATACATATTAAAATCTATGGAGCTATTATTAAAAAAAAATAGCAGATGTCAAATATTATATTCTTATTCAATAAAAAATATAATGGCTAAGAACAAAATGAAACAATGCACATCTATACAATGAACACCATCGGACCACTAGTGAAAAGTGAGTGATATCAAAACAATTAGTGTTTATTATTTTCTTTAAATCTTATTAAATTAAAAACAAAAATCGAAAACTATAATATTATTGAAATGAAAAGTTTTGAGCATAGTTCATTTTAGCAACATATCCATTGGGTTTATATTAAAATGAATTTATTATAAGTATCGAATCAAAACGGAAACATTTCAGATTTGTATTCTAAATAATTTCAAATGTCACTGGTAGAGAATTTTGATATTTATTAATATTAGAATACTATTTTACCACAACAAGTATTTAAAAATTTATTTAAGGTTTTCATGATATCGCTTAAAATTTTCATTCGTGCAAATGGGCAAACTTGCGAGACTCATTTCATGAAGACCCTTTTTAATTTTTGTGTAATTTAAAACAATTCATTCGTTTTGTCAGAAACATTAATACAAAAAAAGAATATTAAAAAAAAATATTTAAATAAAAGTTGAAATATGTGATTAAAATATTCATTGCGAATAATTCGTCGTTCGGCTCAGTTGTGTTTCTAGCATAAATATGGAATTTTATTTTGTTATGCACTTTTCTTATATCTGCAATAGAGTCATAACTCAAAAACTCTTTAATTCCCAGTGAAACATAGAGTCTCCTACTTCTTCATATTTTCTAAAAATTTCATACAAATATCTTATAAATAAAATAAATTCTAGAGAGAATAATTAAATTTTAGGCTGCTTTAAAATTCCAATTTGAGTTATTACTCTATTGCAGCAAAGGCTCGATATATACCTTATGGTGGTTTAGATGAGTATTTGAAAAAATTCACACGGAGTGATAAACTTAGTATATTCTTGTTGTTCATAGAAAGAAAAATAAATTTCTAGATATGGTAACGTCCAACAAAACTTTTTAACGAAAAATGTTCAAATATATTTATTATTGTTGCTTTAACCATTTTATTGTCACCGGCACATATTTATTTTGGCCAAATTTGTTCTCGATCAAAAACCTACAGCCATTTTCTGATTGCCTCCAAAAATGTTATGGTTAATTATGAGAGCAATATGTTCACCACTAGTATTAATATAGTTGTTTTTCAACCATAATATTTTATTATTATTGTTATTATTAGCTACAAGATAGTTAAACTACAAAACAGTAATTTGGTTAAAATAACTTGTTTAAAAATTGTTCGTTAAAAACAGTTTTGTTGAAAGTAACCAAAAAGAAAATGTGTTTCTCGGCGGGTGGAGGGTTAAAAAATTACAAAGCTCTGTAACTTGCAGCTTGTTTAAAGTGCCACAAATTTATTTATTTATAGAGATTGGTTAAAGAAATTCTTTCTTATTAAATTCTTATTCACCCACTGTTAATTTCACATTATTTGCAATCATTGTGTCTGTTTTTATATAAGCATTTTTTTTTTTAATTTTTAATCATAAAAATTGCTGTATCTACATCAAACTAAATTGTGGCCCTAATATATTCACTCACATGTTTTTGCAACCAATTCAAACGAATTTTTGTTGTTAAAAAAAAATGAAACGGAACAACAACAGAACTAACTCTGTAGGAGCTAAAAGTTTTAGAATAAATTTAAATTTTTGCAGTGAAATAAATATAATTGAAAAACATGTGTAGCTCAATTTTAATAAACACTCGACTGTGCCGAATCTTTGACACCCTCCACCGAAAGTTAGAATATTTAAGAGGTGGACATTTATGAGGCCTATTGTCAATTATCGACCAATTTTCACAAAACTAAATTGAGTGATTTCTAGCCTTATGAAACTGCAGAGTAAGCGCAGAATGAGCTATAATTTTCAAATGGTTTATATCTTTTGTATTTATGCAATTATCATAACTTGTTTTTTTTTAAATAAAGTATATTATTGCGGATTTTTTTCTGTTAGTTTTGAGAAATGGTATCCTGTAATTGAAGTCCATTTTCTACTTTGCACATACGTACTCTATGAAACAATATACAAATTTTGAGATAACAACATTTAGACCACTTTAAAAGTTAAAAAAAAGTAAAAAAGCAAAAAAAAAATCTTAAAAAAGAAAAAACACGTCCTTCAAAGTTTCAGGATCTTTAAAAAACAGTTTGAGGAATTAAAAAAAAAATCAGCCAAAAGAAATAGGTTTTTGACTCAGTCCATTCATAAAATTTAATATTTTGCAGATACTACATTTTTCAAAAAGATATTCTTTTCAATATATTGCTTGTGGCCGCAAGTATTCTCTTTAAAATGACATAAAAATTATCTTCGCATGTGAAAAAAAATTAATTCAACACATTCGGCTAATTCGACAAAATTATGAAATTTTTTATATGACATAACTTTAAAAACATGATTTTAAAATATTTTTTCGTTAATATATGTTCCTGATAGAATGTAGCGAACCCCAAATTTCATACAAATCGAAAGGTGTCGGGTCCCACTGTTGGTTGATTATACATGGAAATTACCATATACCTAATTATGTGCCGCCCTGTATGAGAAACCAAATTTTATTGCAATAGAATTATTCGTTAAGGTTTAAGGCGAACTTAAGTGTAGCTTATATGGGGTCTATGGTAAATTATGGACCAATCTTTATGAAATTTGGAACAGTCATTTATAGCCCTATAAAACTTTGACGGACAAACTGCATCTGCATTATTCCTCACAGTTTAAGGTGCACCATAGTGTATTCGGGGGAGGACTTTTAATGGCGTCGATGGTAAATTATAGACCGATCATCACGAAACTTAGTAGTAGTTGTTCTTGCCATATAAAACGAATTTGTGCAAAATCTTAGGTGTGTTTATTTACTTTACTAGCAGAATGTTTCAACGAGGGAGTAAACTAAAAATTCCCAAAATGTTTCTCCAAATATCCAGCTGTAAGATACGAAATTATGTCTTCGTTTACTGAATTGTTTTGAAATATTTGGTCAACTTAAGAAAAATAAATATACATATATGTATTTTATGTTATTAAATGATTTTTAATTAAAAAATTATGAATATTGTCTTGTTCCACATTTTCAAAAGACTGTCTTGTAAACAAAAACACTAGACAGCTGTTTAAAAAATTCTTGCAGGTCAAAATTTCCCCAATAAAAATTTGCAAGAATTTTTGTCTCTCAATTTTTTACTCTCTTTTGACTTTCTCTACTTGCAAGTTTTTTGGGATAATGAACACTATCAAGCAGCAATTGTTACAATTTCGTAACATTTTTTTGTAAATGAACATACGTCTTATGTCACTCCGTACATCATGACACCATTTATGTTAGATCTTGTAACAAAATTAACAATTTGTTCTATATTTGGACTCATAACTCGTTTTCTTCTAAACCAATTTCAATCCCAAACTGCTTAGGAGAACTAGAAAGAATTTGGCAACAATACTTCAGCAGATGGACAGACAGACGAACACGATTAAATCGACTTAGAATTACTCAAGGACCCAGAATATATATGTATATTCAACAATAAGCCAATTGCTTAAATTTGTTCTTATTGACAGTGTCTTTGAAATGTAAATATTGTTTAAAACATTATAATTTAAAAATAAATTTATTTAGTCATAAGTAATCTTTTCACAAAAAAAATAAATAAATAAAAAAAAAATACTTATTAATTTTAGAAAAAACCTTTTTACGTACTTTTACTTTTAATTATAAACCGCACAAATAAACGCTGTTCAAAAACATTTAATGAACTATTATAATTCTTTTAAAAGTTGGCATAGTTTTAATGGGAAAATGTATTATTGCAGAAAAAAATTCCCCGAAGAAATAATCAAAAACAAATATAAAATTAAATTAAAAAGTTTTTCTAGGAAAACCTTTTTACTCTCAATGGTTGATTCTGCGAATAATTTAGTAGAGAGATTTATAATTTTTACGTCAGCTAAAAATTAATGAGGGTAAACGTAATTTCCTATAGTTTTTGCCACAAAAATTTACTTGTTATACCCCTCACCACAGGAAAAAAATATACATACATAAATTCGTTTTTTGTCATTCCCTTTGTAATTTCTACAATATTGATTTTGGACTCTGCACAGTATATGTCGTTACCTTAAATGCAAAAGGCTCTGAAATCAAATGAAATATATATTTTACGGAGAAAACAAAAACTATTTAAAATGATCAATTGCCATAGACTGGTTATAAATTATTATACTCTCCACCACAACTAGCTATGAAGAGGGTATACTAAGTTTGTCATTCCGTGTAACTCTTTTTTAATATACATCTAAGACCACATAAAGTTCTATAATAAGTCCTAAAGTAATTCTAGGTCTATTTAGCCCTGTCTGTCTGTCCATCTGTTGAAATAACACGCACTTTCGAACTACTCAAAATAAAAGAACAATATTGGTGTTAAATTGTTTCTGGTTCTCCTAAGCAGCTCAATTACGTCTCAACAGACGGGAAGTACGGCTGTTGGTGGCTTATTTGACGGGCCACCATACGGTCAAGCACCACCTCTTTCGGATGGGCCTGGCAGAGGACCAGGAATGTAGACTATGCCATGAAGAGGACGAAACTACAAAGCACCTACTGTGTGACTGCCCCGTGCTGGAATGGGCCAGAAGGAGACACTTGGGGCACGGTACGATGGGCGCGTCCCGAGTCGGTGTTATACCGGCAAAAGACCTTCTTGGGTTTCTCTGGGAGGCAGAGGGTCTTTTGGCCAACTAAAGGGGGGTGGGTACAATAGACCTGGTGGTCGCGGTACCGTCTCCGTTGGAGAAATCTCCCCGCTCTCTCTCTGGGAAAAAAAAAAAAAAAGCAGCTTGGGATTAAAATCAAGCAACATCAGTGCAGTAGAATAAAGCTATGAATCAAAATGTTGGAACAACCACCTTAAAAAATTTATAATTTTCTTACAAAAACTAGCATATTGATATAAAATCTTGCAGAAACTCGTTCTATATGACTAGAAATCATACCACAAAATTTCGTGAGGATGTGTCAAGAATGTACCATACGCACCATATAAAGCCCACTCTCGAAAACACTTTAGTACGCCTTGAACTGTAAACAGTTATGATATTGCAATAAACTTTTGTCTGTAACAGTTTTATATGAATAGAAATCGCTCTGCCATATTTCGTAAAGATTGGACCATAATTTACCATAGACCCCATATAAAGCCCACTCTCGAAAGAAAAACCATAGGGTAAAATGCTATTGTCCTAAATCAGTCAGTGACAGCCATAGGCCCATATAAAGCTAAATCTTGAAAACCCCTTTAGTACACCTAAAACGGTAACGATTGGATCTATAGCAGTTTCATATGAGTGGGAATTACACTGAAAAATTTCGTGAAGATCCGTCCATAACTAAGTATAGACCCCATATAAACATTTACTCTCGGAAAACCCTTAAGTACGCATGAAACCAAAACGAATAATGCTTTGGTAACAAATTTTGGTCAGGTGCAGTTGTAAATGGCTAGAAATCATACTGTCAACTTTTTTAAAGATCGGTTCATTATTAACGACAGGTCTGATATAATGCTTACTCCTGAAAGATCCTGGCTGTCGGTGGTATCAAAGATTCGGCACAGACAAATATTTCTCTCTAACTGTTTTTTCTTGTATAACCTACAAGTTGTTTTGACAATTATGCATAGTATGCAAACTGTTAGTTAGGCCTTTTAGCTTTTATCATATAATCTTTTGTTTTTTGCTAATAAAATCGCTATTTTTGATCGAACGATTTTGTGGACATTTGTGTTGATGCAATACATATGAATCAATAAAAAAAAGTCTATTTTTACTTGTCTGCTAGTAAGGGTCTTTGGCATTTTAGGTAACAATATATACTATCATATGAGTTGCGAAGTTGAGAAAACTATGCACGTCTGTCCGTTCTTCAGTTTATCTGTCATTGTGTATGTAAAAATGTGTTTCCAAAGAACCCAAATACGCTGGGAGCTTGTTCATTAAATATTTATATCGCATATAGTCTGGAATAGTTTGCTATTGTAATTTAACTAGATGGGGCCACAACTAGATGATATTTTTATTTATCTATTTTCGATGTTCCAAACATAAGACTTAAGTCTTATATTGCAGTATGGAACTGAGCATATGCAAATTAAAAATTAAATAAAAAATAATAAAATTATGTTAAATTTAATTAATAGTAGTCTTAAAATATCCAATAAAATTTAAAATTTAATAACATTTAATTATATGAAGCTAGCAAGATTTAATAAAATTAAGCTAGAAAAAAATTTGAAAAAAGAAAAGAAAAATGGAAAATGTTAAACCAGAATAGTTTGAAACATACATTTTTATACTTTTATATAATCAGAAATTATTTAAACGAATATATCTCTATTCAGAGCGAAAAATTACAAAAAAAAAAATTTCCTGAATTTACGTGCGTTACTAATGGTTTGTGATGTATAGGGGATTCCGTTCCGTAGACTGATTGCATGAATAAAGAAATGGTATTTAGAAATCAGCGTTCGATGACCAAATGCTAGAAGTCTTTTACATCTATTAAGTGTTGAAAAATTTACACGTGTATAGAGATGCCTAGGCTATTGTGTGTAAATAATTTTGTGCATCAACAGTAAAATACGCACTCTTAAGTAATCATCAAAAGTAATTTCGTAAAGCAATAGGGGGAAATATGGTCATATCTCCTTAAACCAAATACGTACCGAACAATGTTATTGAACGCCACATTAAGTTTCCTTTTGCTTTCACTATCGCAGCTGGCAAATAGTTCACAGCCATATAATAATATCAGTATTAAATATGACTTAGCAATGAGTTTTCTGATTTTAATAGGAGAACAATACTGAGTTTGCCACAGATTCCTTAACATTGAAAACGTTCGACCGCATGCAAAATTTACGTGGTTAGACCAAGTGAGGGTGTTATTAAAGAATAAGCCAAGATTTTTGGCAGAGTTTACTATTTCAATGGACTGTTTGTTTAAAGTTAAATTGGGATTGCCCCCAAGTTTTAATATCCGCTTTTTAATTATCAAACACTTGGACTTGGTAGGATTAATTGCCAGACCATTAGCGTGATATGAGCAAGAAACCTCGAACGCCTCTAATTTTTTTTACGAAACAATCACTTTTTTAAGATTTATTATAATTAATGAACTACAGTTTTGAGGTTTACCTCAAATAAACTTAGTAAAATGCAAGTAATGGCAACTAAGAAAATCCGTTTATAAGTATGACATAGTCAGGAAAAAAAACTACCTTTTTCTTCCCGAAATAGTGGTTTTCGTTTCTTTATGAGTATTCAACGTTGAAAATAAACCAAATTTGTCTATTATTTTACCTGGCCGACATACAAATGTACTCCCAAACTAAAGGTTTTGGTACAATTTTTAATTATTTATCTTCTTTTTTTTAGTTTCAAATAATATATCAAATTTGTTTTTGGGACTACTATTATTTATTAAAAGATTTTGTTTTTTGTGCTTAATTCCCTTTTTTTAATAATTGATAAAAAAAAATACTGAAATTTATTGTTGGAGGATAAGTTGTTCCTATGCGCATTTCACTGGTTGCTTAGGCCAGATCATCAGGAAACGTTCTCCTAAATAATTTTAGAAAAGCCAAAGCTATCAGCAAACAAAACTACAGAGGGAATGAGAATTACCTACAAAGACTCAAAAAGACTTGTTTGCATAGATATCAAAGCTTAAACAAAATACCAAACAATAAATCAGTGATGAGTATATCATTTCTTACAGTCCCCCTACAATTATTTGGAATTCTCCCAACATTAATTGTAGTTGTAAGTGGGTAAAGAAAAAACATATTAAAAACAAAAACAAAGTGCTTTTATTGTTTTCGCAAGAAATCAAAATAAACACAATTTGCCAGTTCGGTTTTTTATGCACGTGCACTTGCAAAAATTATTAAAATAATATATTTTAAAAACAATGGGGAGTTGCATTGCAATCGGGTATAAAGCGGTAAGATTGTCAGATAGGATCTGCCGCTTACAGATGTGGAAAACATGTCCCAACGTATGAATACATTATTTCATGGCAATTAGGCGGAAGATTAAGCTGGTGTTAAAAGCACTGTGAGTTGTGGTCGCAAGGCAGTCAATCATGAACACATCTGAACACAAAGTAAAACTAAAAACATTACTTAATTATCTAAAAAACCGTAAAGCATATTTGCCATACTAATTAAACTCATCATAACTTTTTTAATCCCGTTCATCCTCTTTTCCAAATAACTTGTATATGTATGTGTATTTCTGCTGGCACTTTGTCCATTTTTTCCAGATCAAATGTTAAAAAAGGAAACAAATTGTTATTGAAAAATATTGTTTAGTTGAAAAAGTAAATGGGTTAAAAAAGAAATAAAAGAAACAAATTAAAAACATTACCCAAAAGAAAGATACAACTAACTTCTAATGCATACGAATACTTTTTACTCTGGCAAAAACAAAAACAAATAAATAAAAAGTGTATGTAAATATGTGTTTTTACTCTTAGCAAATAAACAGAAATCCAACTGCTGTTGCAGTATGTCCAATAAAGTTGCCAACTACAGATATAGAGAGAGAGAGAGCCAGAGCGGAAGAGCTTATGGTACGAGTCCAGATCAAGTGGTAAAACTGTAGTTACCAGCAATTAAATATGTTGCTATACCAATCAATTCGTTTGACATAGTACATTGCATATATCTGTATGTGTATCTATTTTTGTGTGTATTAGTTACAGTTCACAGCAAAAACTGTTGCAATATGTTGTAATATAATTAATAACCAAACTATTGACCAAGCGATGTATGTAAGGAGAAAAGTAAGAGATTTGTATGTATGTTGCAAGGAGGGTTTGAACATGTGTAAAGTGAGTATTTAAATTGAGGTTCTTTTAAACTCAATGCACTTTTAATTAATATATGATTGTTGCAATGCACTATTTATATATCGTATTTGTTAATTACTGCTTTGATCATCTTATCAAAATTTGTATTTTATTTAAGAAACTGCCATACTGAGCTTCCTAAATAAGAGAGGAAATCGTTTTTATATGTCAAAGCATTTCATATTCATACACGAATTCAACACCACCCGACTGGAAAATCTTATTTAACTGATCGCTTTATCGGTTTGTTTTATTGAAAATGTATTGTAAATAGTGTTTTCATGTTTAGCAAAGCGCTTGCCTCTCTTGTTCGGATAGTTTAGTTATGCATGCATATCAGTGTTGCAAAAAATTATTTAAAAAAAAAAACTTACGCAATTAAAAATCATGTTTTTATATACACATCAAAAAATTCATTCCTTACATAAATCTTTACAAATTTAGTACAAAAATTATATTAAAATACATATTTTTTTATATATAATTTTTAAATATTTTTTGAAAAACTCAAAATCAAAATTTTCTAACTTTATTTTGCAAAAATTTTTGGGAAACATATTAATAATCGAGTAACTAACGTAAAAAAATTAAGTTTTTTTCAACAACAATTTAGGCACAGACATAAAATAAACAGTTTTATACGCGGTTTTCAAAATACAGGCGATTGATTGAGTAGTTAAAGCATTAAAAAACAATCAATCGCCTGTAAAGTAGAAACCGCACATAAATTTTTAATAAATGATAACAACGTACACTATGTTAAAGCACTTTTGTTGTATGAAAATGCTCATTTGAAAAAGGAAATACAATTGAAGCACAGCCGCGAATAACGTTGTACGTTACAAAATATATATTTTCCAGGAGAGCAAAAAAACGGCAGGATTATTTATTTTTTTTTTTTTTAATTTTTTTTTTTAGATTATCAAAAATAATGATAATTTAAACGTTTATGAAAAATCTTAAGCAGTTTGAATTTTTAATTACATCCATCCAAGTTTACACATTATTTTTTTTTTTTAGTGTGAAACAATTTCATATCCACATTCGCGATGTCAGTTAAAACGTTTTTCCACTACGCAAGCGGCTTTTAAAACGTTATCCATGTTGCAAAACCATTTCGTTTGTATCATTTTGTTAGTAACTTACAACTTTCTTCCACTGGCTGATTTGTTGTATCATATTTTAACGGCGTTAAGGTGCATAATTTTGGGTGGTTTGATATTTAAACCGTTTAAGAGAGTAATGTTAACGGTAATCTGCACAAAAACAGTTTTTGCATAAAGTTGCTTTTAAAACGTTATTCGCAGCTTTGCCTCAATTAAAAAAATTAAAAACTCTGTCCAATATAACCACGTTTATGTTTTAGAGAAGAAAAAAATCTACACTTATGTATTTTTTCCTACTTCTGGCAACACTGATACAAATACATTTAATTGGCGCATTAGCAAGTTGTCATACTCTCATATAGTCCTATATCTTTTCATATTTACAATTTATAAATAATTGTGCTATTAAGAAGAAATTTAAAGAAAATTTTCACAAAATTTGCTTTTTAAAAAAAGTTTTCACAAATTTACGAATTATAAGGACTTTTTACAATATATGCAATTTATATGAAATTTTTACAAAACTGGCTATTTATAAGAAATTTTCACAAAATTTACTATTTATATTTTGGCAAAGTTAGCTTTTTTAGGAAACTTTCACAAAAATTAGCCATTTATAGGAAAATTTCTATTTTGAAGAAATTTTCGAAAAATTGGCTATTTTTAGAAAATTTTCACAAAATTGGGTACTTTTAGGAAATTTTCAAAAAATTGTTACAGTACTCATGGCTTAATTGCACATCGGTTAAAAGAATTTTACGCTTTGGTGTATCCAAACTTGTACAGTTTGATATTTAAAATATCCGAAATTGTTTCGTGATTAAGTGAAATTTTCAAGAAATTTGCTCTTAATAAAAAATGGTCATCGATTCGCATGTTTAAAGGATATCGTTTTTAAAATTTGCATATATATAAAGGAAAATTTCTATTTAAAGGAAATTTTTAATAAAAAAATTTCTATTATAAAAAACTTGAATAAAATTTTGTTTTTATGGGAAAAATTGCGCAAAATTTCAGTATTAGAAATTTGCATAAAATGCTGCTATTTTTAAGAAATTTTCTTTAAATTTAATAAGCTTGCAATATTTTAGCAATAGCCAAAAAAAACCTTTGTTTAGACAATTTTTAGACGAAGCCTTTGAAGGGCGATATTAATAGCAAATTTAAGAAAATTTAATTTAATTATAAGCGTCTTAAGTTTACGTTACCTTTGGAGTCCAGCAGATATTTAATGAGCACTTGGCAGAGGAATTTAACGCCATACATACTCATTTATCAATTATATGCTGCTACATACACACACGCATTTCCATACACAAATTTCAAGATGCCTGTCATATAAAACGAATATTTACATAGAGTTAAGTGAAACCTTACAAAATATGGTAGTTGTTAGACACTGTAATACAGTTTGTCAGCTAAGGACACTAGGAATTTAGACGACAACGGGAAAGAAGCAAAACACACGAGTTTTTACTTTAATATTCATGTAGGTGTAAATGTACACTTTTAAGAGTCCTTTGGCCACTTGTGCCGTGTACATAATACAATACGAAATTTCCTTTTCCTTTTTGTTTTTTTTTTTTTTTTATTTTATTTTTGTTACAAGTGTTTTCCCCATTTCTAATAAAAATATAATAAATGTGTAAAGTCCTTGTATGATGTTGTGTGTTTTTTGGAAATAACCATAGGATTATTTGCTTTTTACTAATTCTGATAGAGATATTTCGGTGTTCGTATAGCTAAGTATTGAACAAATATTGGTTTAATAGAGATGTGTTTACACAATTGTTGGTTTCTAATCGAAAAGGTCATAGATTTGTAGATATTGTGAAAACTTAACCAACAGAAAATAAAGCTACCAAATATGTTTTTAAAACCCGCAGAGGGAACATACTTTTCGAAATAGTCACATCTAAGAAAACAATATTTAATATATTATGGTTTGTAATAAACGATTTTGTTGTTTAATAGCTTAACAATTTTTTTTTTTATTTACCCTGCATTTTCAATTTGCTAAATATAATTATTAAGTAAACAAAATTTTCTATTCATATACTTAATGTTGCTATGACTAAATAAATCACAGATTGTCATCAACATGCATACGTTTAATAAATTAACAGTATGATTGTAAACATGTTGCTATTCCATCGGACAAGAGTTATAAGTGAATGTTGATAGAATAGATGGTACTAAATATGTTCGTTGATAAAATTGTGATTTACAATTGTTTCTATAAGTTAAGTAATGAATAATATGGGTCACTTATTAATAAGTAAAACCAGTAAACATTAATGGAAAAGATAAAAATTAAATTCGGTGCGACTTACAAAAATTCGGGTGTTCACGTGCAAGTACCTGGTATTGATCGAATACCAATAACATCAAATACCACATAACTGCATTTGAAGAGTAACCTGCTAAGTTTCTACATGCGACATGAAATTTACAATTTCCTTTTTGTTCAAATCATCGACGAGCTAACATTACAATTCGGAAAACTAAAATCGTATTATATCCAAACGTGGACAAAATATATAAAGTAATATTTCAGCTTTTAAACTAAGTATTTCAAATAACGTTTTCAATAACTTTTGGTAATTATTTAAAAAAAAATAGTCTCAGACTTCGACATATACTTGTAGTCATTGCTAAATTTCTAGCTCAGGAATCTCAACCATAACACACCAAACTTTTGGGGAAACTAATTCCAAAGTCAGTCCTTTGAGATCTGACAGGAAATTAATTTCTAATCCTAGAATTAAAGAAAGCTATCTTCTCATAAAGCCTAAAAACTTAAAATCTGCTTGTCTTTAAGAGCAAAGTTTTCTATGGTAAGTGTACTGTGAGAACGTCCTGTCCTTTTAGTCGGCAAAGACTCAAAACAATTTCCCATTATAGATTGCACAGGTAAAATACACGCGACCTTTGGTAACCATATAAAAACCAGTGGAACTTTATTTTGGATCTGGCGACAATTTGGTGGAACTGGAGAGAAAAGTTTTAAGAAAATTCTCCAGAAGCACGCGGCACAAAAATACTTTTGCTTCACCACGCGAATTGTATAATTTACACTTCCAAAACACCAGAAAAACTCTCCAAGGGAAATCTTTCCCTAGAAGAACTCGTAAATAATACCAATCGGGTCAAGTGTGTCCAAATTGTGAAATAACTGCAAAGACTGCCCGCATAGCGGAAAAAGCGACTTAAAATTGTGTATTAACTCCTGAAGATAATTGTATGACGATTAAATTCAAGAGCCATAACCCTACTTTTCATCAAACCTTTCAGCAACGACTTCATACCTCGGCAACTTTAAGCAGAAATTTAAGTTCCACAGCAAAACACTTTACAACTTCTAAGGGATACCTAAATATCAACGTGAATTATCAATATATGATAGTGATCTAAGCTTTTTAGTTTAGCCAGCGTAATGTGTCACTAAATATATATATATAAGAAATTTCTTTTAATAATTTTATTTTAAAATAAAACAGCAAAATATAACACCGAAAACGTGATCGGCCTCATCGTTCAGCTTAAATATGGTGAGTGAAAATTAACTTTTTTTTCATAACCTTTCTTGCATATATACTTTATACCCATATGTTTTCTTATTATTATTAAATATTTAAAAAAAAGCAAGAAAAACTATCAATGAATAGCATTCCGTAACATCAATGAACAATGGTCTAAGTAAATAGTTTTTTATATTCATTATTTTCTCTTGATTAATTTTTCCTTGGTTTATCATTCTTTGTTTTGTCAACTTTTTGTTGTTGATAATTTTCTTTCATGTTATTCATTGATCAATAATTTTTAGAACAGAAATAAGTATTAGCGCACGATTGCCAATTATTTCAGCATTTAGTTTACCGAAAAACATAAATTCTACATAATTGTAGTATATCAGCTAAATTTTGTCACAATTTAATTGGTTTTCTTTTACACAAGCTAAATAATGAAATAATTGGTCACAGATTAATTGTTTTTTTTTTTTTTTATTTTTATTTTAACCTTTATTCTCAACTCTGTTTCTTCATACTTTAAATTTGTTTGTGGTTTATTTATGAATTGCTTATGAAGTTATTTATGAATGGAACAGTAGCAAATATCGGCAGTATATTTTTGAGTCTTAAGTGCCAAACGTAGTAAAACGTAACTTAACGTAATCGTAAGATAATTTTGGGTAAATTATGCATAGTTATAAATTTGTATTAAATACTATTAAATAAATTATTAAAAACTATAATATTCAATATGAATTGCTGAAAACCCTTTTTTTTGTTTTTCTTATGGACTGAATAGTTAGAGCTCACTGCATTTATATGTGGGATCTTAGAGTAATCATAAAATAGCGCTTCTGAGATCAAGGATGGGTGGGTTAAGAGCGTCATTCCCAATAACACCAGGGAAAGCTTTAGGACAATGCAGTCATTACCAAGTTTTGTGTTCTTCTTTTTATAATATCGTTATAGGGGCTTAGTTTTTTCTTAACGCTGCTATTCCGGTCCATTTAAATTTAGTAGAATATTAAATAGGGAGTCTTTATAAAATTGTATGTAAAAAAATTGTGTTAAGTGAAGAGGGTCACGAACCCCCTCCGACTGATCGCTAGCGATACTAGGCTCCCGCAGACCTTTCTTTTTACTTAGCTACCAATAATCCTCGACATTTGTAGAGTTGATTATTATAACTCTGATGATTATCGTCAGCAGTAAATATACTTTGGTATGTTAACATTACAGGTTATCTTAACCAAATTATTGTCAACGACCACCATATTTTTGTTTGGGTAATAATAACAATAATTTTTTACCACTAATCGAATCCATATGGGCATCAAAACAAAAGCAGAATCAAAATATTCGTTCTTGTCAAATTAAGCTCGTCCTTCTCGAAATAAGGCTGACTTTGATGAATTAATTGCATCTAATGATTTCCAAAGAAATTTAATTCAAAATGGCTGTAATCACAAAATATTGCAATTTTGACAAGATTGCATTTTGAAATCGGAAACACATAATTTTGAATTCATTTATGTATATTAGAACGACTCACCAAAAAAAGTGCTCGATGTACCCTCCTAAAAATTAGACCTTGGACTTTTTTAAGATGACATTTAAAATATTTCGGCTCCAGCTGTGACCTCTCGTAAGCTGGACCATTTTGAATATGGGTGTATTTTTGCATATTTTGTTAATTTGAGAATCTGTTTCCCTACCAACATGTGCAATATGGGTATCATAAGAAAGGTTTTTTAAGGCACGTTTAACTGTATATACAATTTGTTCTAGGACGATCATCCTTTTTTATGGATATTCTGTAGAAAAGAAGGGTTTTTGAATTTTTTGTTCCGGGTTGTTTGTAATAAAAATGCCAAATTAACATAATTTAATATTTACTCGATTTAATTAAATACGGGTCTCAGCTTTTTTTGAAATTCGTGCTAGTTCGCCTTTTGACAAAAATGCAATGGGGTGGTAACCCTTCGTTTTAAATAGGGCAATATGGGTATCAAATTTTTTCTTTTGCCAAGTACATCATCTTTGTATGTAAATAATTTAGATTTTTGCAACTGGGTTTAATTTCCAGCTCAGTAAAGAATGAAAAAATTATCAATTTTTTACAACATGAAGATAATTTAATGAAAATTAAATTTAATGAACTTTAGCCTGAATAAAATATAAAAAATTTGGATTAATTAGTAAAGTATATAAGATTCGGCAAAGCCGAATAAAGCGCACATACTTATTTTATTCTTGGTTTAAAATTCAATATTTTACAAAAGTGAGGAGCTCCATCGTAAACGGGTGCCGCGATCAATGAAACGGTAGGAGTATCAGATAGGCTCTTACCCTTACCAAAATGGAAAACATTTCCAAAAGTATTAATGCATTTTTTACGGGATTATGGCGGAAGAATAAGGAAGCGCTAGCAGACGCATGTTATTGACCTGGTGTTGAAAGCACCTCGAGTTTAGGCCGCAAGACAGGTATTAACGTTAATCATGAACACATCTGTACACAAAGTAAAACCAAAAACATTTCTTAGTTATTTAAAAACTTTAAAGCATATTTCCCATAATAATTAAACTCATCATAACTTTTTTAACCCATTCATACTTTCTTCCAAATAACTTGTATATGTATGTGTATTTCTGCTGGCACTTTGTCCATGTTTTAGGATCAAATGTTAAAAAAGGAAACAAATTGTAATTGATAATTATTTTTTAGTTGAAAGAGTAAATAGGTCACAAAAGATATAAACGAAACAAATTTGAAACATAACCCAAAAGAAAGATACAAAAACTTCTAATGCATAAATACGAATAATAAATAAATGTGTATGTGAATATGTGTTTTTGCTCCTTTTAGTCTTAGCAAATAAACAGAAACCCAATTGCTCTGCAGTACGTCGCATAAAGTTGCCAACAACAGAAAAAGCGTGAGACTGAGCGGAAGAGCTTAAAGTACGAGTCCAGTTCAAGTGGTAAAATTGTAGTTACCAGCAATTTAATGTGTGGCTATATCGATCAATTTGTTGTACATGGTACATTGCAGATGTCTGTATGTGTATCTCTTTTTGTGTGTATTAGTTACAGTTCATTGCAAAAACTATTGCAATATGTTGTTATATAATTAATGACCAAATTATTGACCAAGCGATGTCTGTGGGAGAAAATTTAGAGGTCTGTGTGTTTGTTGCAAGTAGAGTTTTTACATGTGTAAAGTGAGTATTTAAATTAATGTTTTTTTTAGCTCTATGTACTTTAAATTAATATATGATTGTTGCAATGCATTATTTATATATCGGATGTGCTAATGACCGTTTTGATAAACTTATAAAAAGTTGTACTTTTTGTAATATACTGCACTACTGAGCTACTTAAATAAGAGAGACACGATTTTTGATATGTCAAAACCTCTCATATTCATACAGTTTATATGAAACAATTCTTGAGAACATAAATTCAACACCATCCGCCAGGAAAATCTTATATAACTAATCGCTATTTCGGTTTGTTTTATTGAAAATATATTGAAAATAGAGTTCTCATGTTTAACAAAACGCTTGTCTCTCTTGTTCGGATAGTTTAGTTATGCATGCATATCAGTGTTGCAAGAAATTATTTCGAAAATACTTGCGCAATTAAAAACCAATGAATTTTTTTTCTACACATCATTTATGTTATTCTTTACATAAATCTTTACAAATTTAGTACAAAAATTATATTAAAACACATTTTTTTTTAAATTTATAATTTTTAAAGACTTTTTGAAAAACTTAAAATCAAAAATTTCGAACTTTATTTTAAAAGATTTTTGGAAAACATTTTAATTATCGAGTAACTCACGTACAAAAATTAAATTTTTACAACCAAAATTTAGGAACAGACATACAATAAACAGTTTTATGTGCGGTTCCACAATACAAGATATTGATTGAGTAGTTATCGCGTTGGAAGAACTGAGTGCATTTAATATAACTTTTACTTAAAAATCAATCGCCTGTATTGTGGAAACCGCACATAAATTTTTGATAAATGGCAATAACGTATATTTTCAAGCAGTATGAAAATGCTCATTTGAAATAGAAAATATAATTGAAGCACAGACGGGGATAACGTTGTACGTTATCCCCCTCAGGAGAGAAAATAAAGGCAGGATTATTTATTTTAAATTGTTTTCTGAATTATCAAGACTAAATAATAATAAAGAAATTTATACAAAATATTAAAAAGTTTGAATTTTAAATTACCTGCAAATTTAGATATTATTTTTTTTTTTTGTAGTGGATCTAGAGTCGCGATGGTTGTCAGTTAAAACGTTGTTCCACTACGCAAGCGGATTTTAAAACGTTATTCCACGTTGCAAAACCATTTCTTTTGTATCATTTTATTTGTAACTTACAACGTTCTTCCGCTGGCTGACTCTTTGTATTGCATTTTTACGGCGTTAAGGTGTATAATTTTGGGTGTTTTGATGATTAAACAGTGTAAGAGAGTATTGTTAACGGTAATCTTTAAAAAAAAGTTTTTACATAAAGTGGCTTTTTAGAACGTTATTCGCGGCTTTGCCTCAATTAAAGAAATTAAAAACTCTGTGCAAAATATCCACGCTTCTATTTTAGATAAGAAAAAAAATTACACTTAGGGATTTTTTCCTACTTTTGGCGACACTAATACAAATAGATTTTATTGGTGAAATCCCAAGTTGTCATACTCTTATATAATTCTATATATTTACTTATTTACAATTTAGAAAAAATTGTGATATTTAGAAAAAACATTATACAATTTAGTTATAAGATATTTTCACAAAGTTTGCTATTTATACGAAATTTTTGCAAAATTTACTATTAAGACGAAAGGGGAAAACTTTTTTACACTATTTGTATAAATCTATTTGCTTCAATTCGTATCCCGCATTAATTCTATTTATTATTTTATAAGCATCATTTCAAACTTGAATTAAATGCAATACAGAACGCACAAAAATTATTTCATCAAAACTAAATTTTCTAAATTTTTATCAATCTTTGAATGTATTAATGCATTTTCGATGCAAGTATAATAGTTTTTCTTCAAAAGCTCCAAAGAACGTGCAAATTATGAAATGCCAATAAGCGACAAATATTATATTTATAGAAAATTTTAAATAAATTTTATATTATGCTTTAACCCTTTCAGGTTCAAAAATAATTTTTGGCGAGATAAAAATCTGAAAATTTGTATTTAAGGTAATGTGATGGCGCTGAAGCCGGGAAAAATAATAGTTTTGCCTAATGCAGCTCCCCTGGTTTTTAGTGAATGCCGAATATATTCAAAATTTACCTTCAAATGTCCTCAAAAGAACCTACAATTTATTTTTGCAATATTTGTTTTCAAGAAAATACTTAAATACTTTAAATCCCCGATATTATTATTTATTTTTTTCTTCCTAAATCTTACCTTTTTACAAGTTTTCTGATTTGGGTACGACAGTGCAATCAATAATAAGAAAAGAAATTCAATGTCTACTATAATAACAATTTAAAATATCAAAAGTGTCCCTCTTCAGATAAAACAAAAAATATATAATTAACTGTACATTTTTATACATTAAAAGTACGTAGAAAGAGAGTACAATGCAATGTCGAAGGAAATGTTAAATGCTAAGGAAATTTTCAAAAAATTTGCTCTAGAAAGGAAATTGTCATAATATTCGCTTGTCTATGAGAAATCTTTCAACTTGCATATTTATAGGAAATTTTCTATTTAAAGGATATTTTTGACGAAAATTTTCTTATAATAAAATAAGTTGAATAACATTTTCTGTTTATATATCCACAATTTCGCTTTTTGAAATTTGTATTAAATCTTGCTATTTTTAAGAAATTTTCGCAAAATTTATTAAGCTGGCTATTTTTTAGCAAAAAATTTGGTTTGCTTAGTCAATTTTTTTAAGAAGTTTGTAGAGGCCGGTATTAATAGCAAATTTAAGAAAATTAAATTTGATTATAATCGTATAAGTTTACGTTACCTGTTGAGTATAGCAAATATTTAATAAACACTTGGCAGAGGAATTTAAATGCAGACATACTCATTCATTCATAATCGAACACTTCAGGCATGTATACACATAGGTCAAGTATATGCTGCTTCATATAAAGCAGCATATACCATATATAAATTTCAACATGCCTGTTATTTCACATGAATATTTATGTAGAGTAAGGTGAAATCTTAAGACATATGATAGTTGGCACTGTAATACAGTTTGACAGCAAAGGACACTAGGAATTTAGAGGACAACGGGACAGAATCAAGACACATGAATTTTTACTTTAATACGCATGTATGTGTTAATGTAAATTGTTTAGAGTCCTTTGGTCACTTGTGCCGTGTACATAATTCAAAACAAAATTTCTTTTTACTTTATGTTTTTTTATATTTTTGTTACAAGTGTTTTCTCCATTTATAATCAAAAATGTAACAAGTGTATTAAGTCCTGCTATAAATTTGTACTGTTTGCTTGTTTTTGGCGTTCGTATGCCTTAGTATTGAACAAATGTTGGATTAATAGAGATGTGTTTACATAATTGTTGATTTTTTATAAAAGAGATCAGAGATTTATAGATTTTGTGGAAACGTTCCCAACATAAAATAAGCCTACCAAATCGTCGGCTGATAATTTAAATGTCGTAATTGGATTTTTTGCGGTTTTGAGTTAAGATCGATTCCTTAGGTTTTCGACCTGATCTTTCATTTGACGTTATCAGTTTTCTGATACCTCATACGGGTTTCGAGCTATGGAGTGTTGAGTTTGTCGTATGTGGTATTTGCTGAAGCAATTTTCAAATTAGATGTGACCAAACTCAATTTACTCGAAACTATCGGAATCCACATACGACATTTAAATTATCAGCCGACGAAATATGTTAACACAGAAAAAATTATTCAATTTCTCCAATCACCAAATTTATACCAAATTCATAATATCAAGCAAACAATTTGTTGATTTTGCACCTATTACCAAAATGATTACATTGATTACTAAAAATTTTTTTTCAATAAATGATATTTTTAATTTTAATTAAAAAAATGATCAAAAAACTTTGCCATTTCAAACAATGTGTTAATTTATTTAAATAAATATTGACAGTTCCCAACAACAATTCTACATGTTCCAATTGTTTTATTTTAAACGAAAAAAGTCAATTAAGATTTTTTGTTATTTAATTAAAATTTTAATTGAATTTTTTTTCCAAAACAACTAAAATGTAATTAAATCAAAATTATATTTTTATTTTCTTTCAACTAAAAAAATAATTGATTCAATTATCACATTAAATAAATTGAAATACTTTTTAAACAATTTTTTTAATTTATAAGACATTTTTTCTGTGAACATATTCTAAGAGCAACATATTATGATAAGATTCATGATTGTAATCGAAACATATTAGGATTATTATTAGAATCATAAAATACTATAATATGACCAAATATATTTTTAATATTACATCATAATATTTTTCCCTTAATCATAATTTGCTTTCATTACATCATATTATATTTATTATTATTAGAATATACTCTTATCATATTAATAATAATACGGTTAAAAGTTATCAAATATCTTGATTTTCCCCCATTGTGGAATGCATGACAGCGTGATTATATATTTGCATTTAACTTATTTCACATTCTAAATGCAAACGAAAAAGTTTTAAGATGCCAGTATTAAATGAAATAATGTGCAGATCTCATTTCCTTAAAGAAATTATGTCTTAATTTAAATATGCACATCTATATGATATTGTATTTGTATGTGTTAACTGTGAAATATTAATATATCGTACCTTTATTGAAATTTTATTTAGATGTGTCGATCTGACTCTGTGCAAAATTGCTGCTGCTGCTGCTGTTGTTGATGATAAATCCGATTCCAATTAGTTGGTTTGGATTTAAATACCACAATTTAATTTTGATAAAATATTTAATTATTTAGTTACAAGTGTGTAAGAATTTTTGTATTAAATGTATAAATATGAAATTGAAGCGGCTTTAAGTACACAAAAACAGATACATTTATCAATGGATTTTATTGCAGTATAATTAATTTGGCTGGGAATAAGTTTTCAACAGAAGCATTATGTTATAGATTATATTTTATTATTTCCTTTGTGATATAAATTTTATTTTTATTTTAATTTATCATAAATATATATCACTTTTTGTAATTATTTATATTATTTTGCGGTTATAATTTTTTGGTTTTGCAATTAATTTGATTTTTTAATTGTATATCTTTACACTCGAAAGTTATTTATTTTATTTACTGATTACATATAAATGTGTCTTTTTATTATACATTTACACTAGAGTACAAAAAACAAAACGGAAATCATGATATTGTAATGCAAAATTTTATAGCGAACACAAAAAAGTCGAAATATTCATGATATGATAGTTATTCTGGGTTACTTAAGCGCAAATTAATAACAATCATTTCGAAATTTGAATACGTTCACTGTGGACAGCTCTCCAAACCCGATCTATGATTTAAGAATACTGTTGCTCGACTAGCCAATTACTTCTATCGATGACCACAAAGTGACATATCTTACTTTGGGTATCTGTAATCTTAGAGTTAGGCATGCAAAGCGTCTGGGAGCCAGACACTATAACTACTGCCGCAGCCGCCGAGATGAAAAGTGAAACCTTTCTTCTGTCACTGTCCTACACTGGCGAGAAGGCGAATTGTCGAAAAACAATCCGGTTCTTTTTTTATATATCGCACGATATCTTTGGCATCTTATTGGCATTTTAAGCTTCGTTAGAAGTTCAGGTTGATACTACGGTGGAAGTTTTGCTCAGTGGAACTCCATGGTATTACAATGGATCATTAAGTCTAAATGCATCAGTCGAGTACTGACTGTCATCCCTATCTTACCTCACAAAAGATCCACTAAGAAAATGTAAAGATTGATATTTTAGAGCACACATATATAAATTTTTTAAATAGTCAGATTAAAAATATTAAGGCCTTTTAGAAAATCTCCCACTTTCAGATTCCAAAATTCTAGGACGTTTGTTGTTAAGCTGAAATGCATTTCCATGCGTTAAATTCAATTCCCCTTTATGCAAAAAAGATAAATTTAACAATAGTTAACCAACACATTACGCCAGGCAAATTCATTTAAAGTGTTTTAAGTAGATAATTTTGATTACCGAAAAGTTTAAAAAATTGCAATAAAAAACACAAGCTAAGTAAAATCAGAAAAGAAGTAAAAATTGTATTTAATTTCTTTAGACCTAAGCCATAAAGATGTCTTTAATATCAAAAAAATTTAAGTTAAGCTTCTTGTAGTATTACACCTACCAAATTTGGCGTTGAGAGTAAACTGATATTTATTTTGTCTTTCTTTTCTTTTGACAGGTTTCAATTAGAAAATAAACAATTAACTTTGATAACCTCAGTTTTACTCAAAAGCTGTGCAAATATAACTAAAATCCTAAGCCACATCGGTCTTACATTTCATTTAAAAACAAATTAAAGGTTTTGCTGAATAAAATAAATTATTTAGTCGTAACCCATTTCTTAGATTTTAGGGTTCTGACTAGTCAAATAGTCGTTCGGGGTAGTGCACTAAATATTGATTCAAATCAATATTGCACTCTCACTAAATAAAACTGCAAAAAGTTTGTTTGCACTATTTTTTACCAGCTTTAGTGATGATTGGTTAAAAAAAAATTTTGTGGTATTGAAAATTTTTTCACAATCACTAACGGTGATTGAATGCATAGAATATGCACTCAATTCAAAGAGTGCAAAATTTGAACCTGCAATCAAAAAAGCTGCATATAAACATACTCTAACTAAAATTAAAAAACTGTAGTTTTTTATGTTCATGGTTTCTGATTTATGTTATGATATGCATAAGCAAAGAAAAATGAAGTTTTGTCAATTACGAAATAATTATTGGCTTTAATCATGAAAAAACAATTTTTTGATTTTAAATTTAGTGCAAAATTTTTAGTTGCACTCAATTGAGTGCAGAAAAGAAAGTTGCAATAAACTGCTAATTGTTTTTTTTAAATGAAACAAACTATCACTCATGCCTAGTAAAATTGCTTTATTTCAATTCATCACTCAACATTAACATTTTTGCAATAATTTTTCACTATCACAAAGTGTGAGTTGCAACTGCAAAATTACTGCACCACCCCCATCAATGGATAAAATGCTCGATCTTGTTTGCCAGGTCAGATCACCTCCAAGTGATGTGACCATTCCCTCAAATCGCTCGTGAAAAATATTTAATGTGGCTGTGTGATTCGCAGCACCGCTCTATAAAAAATTATATATCGTTGATATCCATAGTCACGTGATTAAGTGTCAACTCAAATTCGAAAATATGATTTTTAGATGGAAATAAGAGTTAATTTAAATTTTTTTTATATATTCGAAAATAACGTCATTTGATCGCGTTGTTGAACGCTATATCCTTCAATGGTGATTTGGCACAACAAATGACTTCCAAGCCGACAGGTCTGGAAAGGATTTACATGAGCACCTGCCATATGGCCTTATCTCATGGTGGAACCACATTGACAGGCACCATCAGGTAGAAATTGAAGTGCAAGGAAGTGTAAGGAGCTAAAACTATTTACACTCAGTTGCTATTTAAAAATTCAAGCAGTTTCTGTCCAGTAACAACAGCACGTCAGGTCTAACTTCTCCGCAAGTGGTCAAAAAACACAACTTTAGGATCCCCCTTCCCGCGACTTTGGGAAGCTAACCACAACCATCACGTGATAAAAAGCGAAACTTCCGTAAAGGCAATCATCCTGAAAGACAAAAAAGATTTCTTACAAAAAACGTACTAACTGAAGTCACAACCAATTTTATTGTTGAAAGCAACAACAAAATTACAATATATTTATGACATTGTTTGTGCTTTCAATGTTATTCTTTGGCGTTGCGCTGAGTTTTACTTGATTAGGGCCTTAGTTTTCCTTGCTTAACCTTTTTCGATAATTTCGTTAAATTGAATAGTGTTTTAAGTGATAGCACAAACATCGTAACTAACTTTTAATTTAAATGAATTCAGCTCGTTTTAAAGCTCAGGCAAATTTTAGAATATTCTAAGAAGGACATTTTTGGAAGAAAAATATAATTTATTTCTTTATTAAATGGCTTTTTAATTTAAATTAATTTCATTGGCTTTTCCACACTCGACGGAAAAAGAAACAGAAGAAAAATTCATTAGCAACTTAGATAAAGCTGCATGTTTTTAAATGAATTTAGTGTTTTTCCGGAATTCAGAAACATTGAACCAACGAAATTTTTTTCGTAAAAGCAGCTTTGAAATTTTTGTTGCAGGTCAAGGATTCACAAAACGATGAATATTTCGAAATGTTTTGAATTTAAAATAAATTAGATTTTTTTAAAAAATTAAATTTATGAAATAAAAATAACAAAAAAAAAAATGCTTTTATTATTTAGTTTTTTATCTCAACTTTCTTACTTATTTATATTGTAAATAATTCACTTAAGCTCGCTTTTTAATAATTTATTAAAAATATTTTGTTTTGTTAGAGAAATTTTAATATTTTTTAAATCTTATTTGTACATTTTTTAGATTATTTTTGTGATACTTTTTTAAATTTTATTTTGTAGTTTTATTTCACACGTAAACTTGAAAGCGATTTTAATTAACATTAAAATGTATTTATATTCATTCACAAAATTTAAGAAAAACACATCCCGTTTCTCCTACATTAAGCGTTTTTCCTTATTTTTTTTTTTTTTTATAACCGTTAATTGACGTACGTTTAAGCCGATTGAATGGAATTTTACTACTGACCTTACTACGGAACAAGTACATAATAATCGTCTATTCAGAAAATAAAGGAAAACAATCTAGAAATGAGAATCAAAACCAACAACACAAAATATATACATATATGTACCAGTTGTCACAAAATAAGAGATGAAGTAGCAAAGGACTAAATTCTTATTTGGGGGTAGCGCCAAAAACTATGCAAAGAAAAACGAAAAATAATAAACAAGAGCTAAAAGATGCTGAGTACTAATGAATTCTTACAGCAGCCGCAAAAACAAACATGCTTAATATAACAGTTATTTCTAGAGATAGAGAGAAATTTCTTTAAGGTAAAACAGCAAGCAACATGAGAATTAACGTATAAGAGTTAAGTAAATTTTATCACTGAAGTTACAAGTATTTAACGCTGAAGTTTAAGAGCGCAGGTCAGTTTTAATATTGTGTTGATATAAATTTTTTCAGTTATTTTGTTGTTACTACAGTAAAGTGTTCTTTTTTTTCTCTTCTATGTGTTTGAAAAGAATGGTAAGAATAAATTTTTCATAATAATTTGTTGTGTGGTTTTCAAGCTTGTAAAACACACACTTACAAAAGCCTTTTGGCGTTGTTTTTTTTTAGAAAAATTTTAAAATTATGTTTATCGGAGCAAGGGCGTTTGACACCATCCTTGTTGTAACTGAATTCTTATCTTCTTCCTGAAAACCTTAGAAAAAACTAAAAATACATGATAGTGGTAATAAGCAAACTAATCAATTAGAAATAAATTTTTTTGTCGCGAAGTATGCAAAACAAACTATTCTTTTTTTATAGATGTATTTGATTCTAAAATTTAAGACAGGATATTTTGGGGGTTACTTCCATCAACCAGTTAACCGTAGAGGGCCAATTGAAGGAAAATCTTTTTACGACAAATTTTTTGACCGTAGTAAATCATAATTCAAACTAAGAATTATTTATTTATAGGGATTTTATTTTGTTTTTCAGTTTCAATAAAAAAATCATCAAATTTACAATCGAAATATAAAATAAGCTGCTAAAGGATCGTTCAATAGGGAATTCCAATTTTTGGCAGTTAATATCGGTCATCTATGTAAAGCAAAATCTGTCAAATGGGCTGTTATTTATTCAGTCTGTTTTGCTTAATCACCATGAACGGATGGAGCGTTCATCAACACGTGCGAATGATAAAGTTACTTTATCATATGGGTGCTCCGTTCAGCCAGGTTGGTGGTTTGAGTCCACTGGTTCTGTAAAAACCCAGCCAATACCCGTACGTAAGCGAAGCTCTAGATTTGCCAAAAAAAATCACCAATGTCCGTCATAGTGTGCAAGAAAATCCGAGGTAGTAGATTTTGTATCGCCTGCAAGAAGCCGCAGACCACAACTTCACGAATTTTGCAAAGAATGGTCTTTTGGCCTGAGTTGAATGTTATGGACAACAATGATATGTAGTTTGAACAGGACGGCGATACATGGCACACAGCTTATGCCATATTGGAGATTCTGCATGACCGATTTAAAGCCACGGTTGTCTTACAAGGAGGTGGGTGAAACTGTTTACCAAGATCGTGCGATATTACTACGCTTAGGTTTGTGGCGCTCAAAGCCAAGATAATCGGTCACATTCAGCCTGATGTCATAGTCATAGAAAATTGGTCTTGCGCACTAAGGCTCAGCGGTAATCGCAATCGATAACACAGAACAACAAAATAGAGTTTTTTAAATTTTTTTAAATAAAAATAGCTAATCGTTATTTATTTTTATCTGCTGATGACTATAGTCTCATTAGGTTTTCCCTACCAGCTTTTGTTTAAAGATCTAGTGACATTTATTATTTGCATAATTTACCAATTTTTTTTTTTTATTATTCGATCAGTATTTCGCGTACGTTTCACCAAACCTAAAAATAATTTTCGGATTATTAGTCTACATAACAATTTTTTCAGTTAAGTAGAGTCACATTATTGAATATATTGGAAAATCTTACTGTTATTGCAAGGATGTTAAGATTCTCGTGTTTTTGGTTTAGTCGTTAAAAGTTTTTTTTTGTAAATTATCTAAAATCAAACTAATTGATCCTTATGTATTTTTGTCCGCTAATGCCGAACATAAGTTTATTTTTTATGCTACCGCTTGTTTTAGAGAAAATGTGAATTAATTTAAAATATATATTAAAAGATTTTGTTTGTTGTGCTTAATTCCCTTTTTTTTAATAATTGATAAAAAAAAATACTGAAATTTATTGTTGGAGGATGCGCATTTCACTGGTTGCTTAGGCCAGATCATCAGGAAACGTTCTCCTAAATAATTTTAGAAAAGCCAAAGCTATCAGCAAACAAGACTACAGAGGGAATGAGAATTACCTACAAACACTCAAAAAGTCTTCTTTGCAACGATATCAAAGCTTAAACAAAATACCAAAGAATAAATCAGTGATGAGTTTATCTTTTCTTACATTTCCCGCTACAATTATTTGGAATTCTCCCAACATTAATTGTAGTTGTAAGTGGGTAAAGAAAAAACATATGAAAAACAAAAACAAAGTGCTTTTATTATTTTCGCAAGAAATCAAAATAAAAACCATTTGCCAGTTCAGTTTTTTATGCACGTGCACTTGCAAAAATTTATTATCAAAGTTGTTTTTGGGAATACAATTATTTATTAAAACTTAATTATTAATTAATTCATTTATTAATCCAAATTTTTGAATGAAAACACTGAAATTTATTGTTGTGGGAAAGCTAGTTTCTATGCGCATTTCGCTGGTTGCTTAGGCCAGCTCGTCAGGAAACTTTTTCCAAATACTTTAGAAACCAAACCAAACAATTGTGTTACTTTTTTATTCACTTGCGGTAGCACTGGCAAACCCAAAGCAAATTTAATTTTTTGTTAATCAAAACAGGAGACTATCAAACAATCAGACATTAGATAAAAAAATAAAAACTGTTTGATTTTGATCTGTAATTGCCGAAATAAGACTACTGCACGCACACAACTATGTGATTGATGTGTTTATTTGATAGTCTCCAGGGCGCTGTACGTACCATAATGTTTTCTCTCGCGGCCGTAAGTAAATTGCCATCTCTAATGTGGTAGTGAAAAAAAGATAGAGATTAAAAATGTTTATTTATTTAATAAGAACTGACTTCGAAAATGACTTTTAAGGAATTTTTGTATCAATTTAGACATGCACCCTACTTCAGGCAATGGTCGAAAATGGTGAATTTAAAAATCTTACTTTAGTTAAAAAACAAAAAGAATTCCACCCATTTTTATGAATTTTGTTTACAAATTATAATAAAAATATTAACCATTTTGACTTTTTGAATTTATTCAATGAATCAAATTTCAATTTATAAAGCTTATTTGCAAAAGTTCTTTTCGTTCAATATTTTACATACTTTTTGCTTAAGCCAACATTTTGTTAAGCAAATAGATACATATGAAGCTATAGATAGGAATTTTATAGTTATTAATGTGTCTATACACTACCAGACGATCGTGTTTTTTCATGTTAATATAATAAAAAATAACTTACGAAGGTGGATCAATAAGTCCGTTTTACAAAAAAAAAAATTATTTTTCAACATAATCTCCTTTTAGCTCAATACACTTAGTCCAACGTTTCTCCAATTTGTTTATCCATTCCAAAAAATTGGTTTTTTCGAGGTCCATTAAATAGGCATTTGGTTTGATTGTTTAAGGGTTTTTTTTTATTGCAAAAAATTATGTTTAATGAGCACTCGAAATTCACTTTTTTCCAAATTTAGATATTTTGTATTATTATTTATATTTTTTATTTTTTTCATTTTTAAAAAACTCCACGAGGTTGTATGTTTTGAACAGCTGTTAAACGCCGGAACTTGCTCAAAACTTGACAGAAGTTTACGGACTTATTGATCCGCCCTGGTATAAAAAGGAATAATTCTCACATTCCATTTCATAATAAACATACATATTTATTAAAATAACCTTCTCAAGACGTTATACAGGTTAGAAGATTTTATAAAAATAGTCCAATTTTGAATACTTTTTTATTCAAAAAGTGCACAATTTATTATACATAAAAATAATACTCAATGGGACTTTTTCGAAATTATTTGTTCTATAGTTCATTAAAAACATAAAATTTCAAAAATTCTTACGATTTGTTGAACTGATATTTTTAATGGACTTTCAAATCCAAAAAAAAGTAAGAAAATATAGTCGGTAAAGCCAGACCAAATGATACCCTACATCACAGAATATTAGAATAAACGTTTGCAAGTGTACCTATTTTGTACTAAGTTTTGAAAAATGCATAGCTACTTTGACTATATGAATATGGATCTATCTATGTTATAAATTTTATTAAAATTGTTTTGATAATTTCTGAGAGGCAGAAATTACCTCCTACCTCCCCTCGTGGTCCTATTTTTTTAAAAAAGCCTTAGCTTATGTGTCCATATAAATATTGATATGTCTATGTTTTAAATTTCATAAAAATTGGAATGATGGTGGGCACAAAGACCCTACTCCGGAAGGCAGCTTGTATGGGATATATAAAATTATGGGCCGATTCCGCACCTTTTTAAAAGGCTTGTTCCTTGTGCGAATTAGAACTTATGTACTAAATTCCATCAAATTATCTTCAAAATTGCGACCTGTACTTTGCTCACAAAGTCACATGGACAGCCAGCATGCCAGCCAACCTGCCAGCCAGCCGGACGGACATCGTTTGATCGACTCGGAAAGTGATTTTCGACTCAGAAAGTGATTCTGAGTCGATCGGTATACTTTAAGGTGGGTACAGGACTAATATTTTAAGGTGTAACACACAGCGGCACAAATGCGTAATAACCTCTCCACTATTGTGGTGTGGGTAAAAAGATTTTCTCAATAAAGACCCTTATTTTTTTGTAGCCGGACTTAAACTAAGATAAAATATCAAAACATAAATGTTTACCTATTCATTGATATATAAGCATGTCTTTATAGGCCGTTAAAAAGTAAATAAACTGACCACAACGCAGACACTTCAGGTAAAATTTGTGAACAGAGGGCCACTGAGTCACTCCTAAAGGGGTAAAATATATATCCGACCGCCTGACATTTGTCCTGAACATACTTACCTCTTTTCTTAATTTTTTAAGGGGTCTTCTATAAAATTTCTATAAAATTAGGAAGAAAAAAATTGGCCCAACTTATGATGCCCCTAGATAGGTCATATGTATAACCGATCCACTTTATGTTTCATCCCTAACATACCTACCCGCTGTCTCTATTTCTTAAGGGGGCTTCCTTAGAAAATGTTAATTTTTAATACAGCTTTACGTCCAGCGTTCTTACGACTTACGACCCAATTCTGTTTCAGGCATAAGATTAAAAACAATAAACTACAGATCTTCTCAATTTACTGCATGCTCTTTATGACGAAATTCGTTCATTTAACTTACGTTTAAAACAAAAATCAATTTTGAATTTTTTAAATCTAAGTAAAACGAATTTTAAAAAAATACAAATCTTATTTCTTAGCTCGTGTTTGAATTTTTCAATTATCACAAATATTTTTTATTTGTCTGTTATTTATAAAAAAAAAAAAATAAGAACAAAGAGCAACCCGTTGATGCATTACGGTATGACGTCAACTCAAAAACGGATTAAAAGCTCTTATTTATTTTCTTATAGATCACTGAAATTAAAGTCATATAAAAAATGTTACCCCAATGCACATTCTGGTATCAGATCTTTTTTCGTAGAATCTTATTTCGGGCGAACAGCTGTGTTTAAGATGACCAACGGTAAAATTAGCATTAGGTTTATTTACATCCTCTCAGGTAGCAATTTATTCATATGTCTCTCCGGAGCCTGTACTTACCCTTTAATTTTTGAATCAGTTACAGTTAGATTTTTTCGTTTAGCAAAATAAGATCGTGTAATAAATTGGCAATCCGAGTTTTGTCATACATCTTTTTCAGCGGTTTTAACGAGTAGAGAGCAACACTCACGTCATGAAATTTTCGTTTGTATTTGTAAAGAAAAAACTTTGCTTAATTCAGCCATCTTTATTCCAAAATTGCCAATACTAAACAAGTTCACGGATGTTGAATTAAAATTACTTTTATTCGTATAAAATTCACTAATTCCTAAAGTTAAGCAATAGTAAAAAATGGCAACATCCATATTAATTTCCAAAAAGTTGAAAACAATTCAAATTTTAAATATTTATTTAAAATTTGGCAACACTTCATTCATATCGCTGAGCAGAATGTACGTATACTATTGAATCTCATTGGTAAAACTGCTTTGGAAGGGGAAGCAGCTCGCGCGTGAATTTCATTATCTTCTTATGATTATCAGGCCGTCCTTGTTTATCTGGCTTACTTTCTGCCTGGTTTGACGTCGATTAACTGTTTAATGATATTCCACCTTATGCTGCTACATCTTCTGAGAAAATCAGGTGTAGATAATACCTGGAATTTGACGGAACTCAAAATTGTCTGATATTTTTGAGATCACGGGCGACCAGAGATCCTTTCTGTGGCACCTCACAAATAGGGGTAACTGATAAACGCACCCAGTGTTAAGACCGCCATGAAATTAGACAATAAACAGGGTCTCCACCTGAGATAAGATATAAGATTTTTATATCAGCAAACGTCAAATCCAATCGCAGAGATTAATATCTTACGCGTGGATTCCCAAATAGTGTTAGTATTAATATTATAATAAATGTTATGAGACAGTTGTTATAATAAATCCTATAACAACTATCTTATAAGATGAGCTGTCAAAAATACACATACATACACACATATAAAACAATAATAAGCCACCATTATTAAAATGTGTAATTTATTAATGCAAATAGTGCCAATCTTGTGAAAAGTATTTAAAAAAAAAACAATATTTTAAGCTAAAAAATAAATAAATTAAAAAAAAGAATAACAAATAATAAAAACGACACAAGTTTACTGTACGAGAATCTGTCGATTATGAAATCTTATTAATTAATATTAAGATCTACATGAAGAAATGTGTTTTCCCATTCTGTCGACGTTCTCTTATATATTATATCAGATACTATCTCAGGTGGAGACCCTGTGATAAGGCTGATGCTCATGTAAACCTACCCACATCTGTAGCGAGTTACAGTTTTTTGATTTTTAACATTAACAATATGAAATCGTCCTCAACCAAAGTTTTTAGCCTTTTGTCTTGTAGAGAACCACATAGAACTTAAATTTGTCTTGCTGGAGTACGTTTTATATAGTATGGATGAATTACAGGTGGAGTGCCGTTTAAAATTCAGCGTGATTTCTAGTGAAGACCATAATCCTCAAGATCGCAACCTGGGAGTTTTCGACTTCTAAGACAAACGTTTTGGAGAAAACTCGCATATCTTGTAATACTGTGGCAATGTAACTATAAAATCTAGCCATTCATTTTATTTTAAGAATATAAAACTTAATTTGCATAATGTCAGAACTACCTTCTTCTAGTAAAAGAGCAATATATTATAAAACTTTGTATGCTCTTCAGAAAAAGAACAAGATAATGTTTTTTTTATTTAGTCAATAAACAAAGCAAACGAAAAAAAAATTTTAAATTTAATTTTATCACCATCACTAAAGGCAAAATTTTAATATAAAAAATTTCCATATCTTATTTAAACTCATTAAATCCCTAAAGGATCCACAAGACCTCAAGGCAAGATAATACAATAACAAAAAAATAACCAATTTCCTTCTTCCTTATATTAACAACTGTCAAAATGCTGTGTACATCGTCTTGACATTTCAAAAGATCACAGACAATTTTTTGTAAATTTCCAAATAGAAATTCGTGGAATTTATGAGATCAGTAAAAACATTCTTGTGATGAGAATAAAATACCCTTAAAAATTTATTTTCAAAAATAAATATTTTAATTCAAGAATTAATAATGAGTCATTTTCTCTATAGAGATAAATGAAATGACTTTATTAGTGTATGTCGAATCTTTGATACCCCCAGCAACTTTGGGAACTTAATTAAATAAAGTACTGAGCTATTTTTTTTTTAACCCAATTCACTCTGTTCATGGGAAATATTAAGCCCAAATTTTAACCCCTAGCTCAGCTCGTGTAGTCACTCTCGTTTAAGGACAAGCATCGAGGGCTTTATTTATAAAGTGATAAGTGTCAAAAATAAACCGATTGAAAAAGCGACCAATTTTACCTCTACTACTTGCTCTAGCACTTCAGTGAGATATAAGAGCAACTAGTATCTGAAACTGGGAAAGTTTTGGAGTTGACAAATTTCCCTGAGATCACAGCTGACTGATACCACGGGAATCTTTTGTCTCTGAGACTAAGCTCATGGGGCAATGAGGCTTATTTAGGAATTACGTGTTTTCTGTATCTTAAATCGTGGGGAAAATAATTTAATTTCACGGGGTTTAAGGATTATTTTTGTTCATAACCTACGGTGAAGTTTGGCCTGTTGCGGATCTTACTCTGTGCTATATCTATACAAAAGAAGCTGCTTCGCAGTGGAGGTAAGATGGCTTGGAAATCTAAGCAAGTGGAGAGTGTGGTAGTCCAGCCGTATCAAATACGTGTTTTGGAGCATTACAATTGAAAGGGCGTGGGTAGGGCAATTGTGTCCACCCGGTGTTGGGACCATTATGAGATTAGACTATGGAAATCGAGCGGTTATTATTCGACCGGTTTTAACCGGTTATTTTAGTTTTGGCCAAGTCGGTTATTTTAACTTGAGACTTACACGATCAACTTTGTCTATCAAGTTTTAATACACTCACACTTTTTTACCAATACACTCATACTTTTAAAAATTGAAGCGAACTTGCCCTTAAAATTCTCTTTCAAGTGAGTGTATCAATTTTCGTTTAAGAAAACAGCTGTTTACAAGTTTGGTGAGAAAATTTTTTGTTTGCCTTTATAAATTGTTCTCTTGATGACATCTTAAAAGTAAATTGCTTAAAAATTGCGTGCAGCCTACGTCACAGCTTCCAATTTTTGGAAATTTTGACAAACTGTTTATGTAAAAGACTATCAAGAAAAACTTGATCGTGTGGCTGCAGTGTAGTGTAAAAAGATGTTATCTCTGAAGATATTTTGAAAGCGATTTAAAAGACCATGTTGGGTGCCTGAAGCGCCCTAAAATGTTAAGTTTCAAAGGTTCTTTCACTTCAGGACGTATTAATTAATAAGTCCACATACTTAACATATATGTGCTCCAAATAGAACTTAACTTCTTCCGAAGTAGTTCGAAAGAGACGATAAATAATACTGTACTAAAATACGATCCCAAAAATGTGGTGAAATATTCATATATATTTCATTGGGTGAAACATAAGACCGTTGTGTTGGCGATGTTGGTATGCCCGTTAAGGCACTAAAAGCTCTTAGGAAGTTCTAGTATATAATCATGCTTATAACTACAACCTTCCAGCAGAATCAACGATATGGAAAACATTTATCAGTCTCATTTATTTTAACACCAAGAACTAAAAGACAAAATTTAAGAAATCAAACAATGTCATTGCGTGTTCGATTGTGTTCCACGAATTGACAAATATTTCATACAAAAAGCATGTTATTATTACTTCGTTTCTATAATGCCGAAATAACATCATTTTAAATATATAATCGTGGCTAAGAGGTTTTGTATGCAACTTTTCAAAAATATGAATGCAGTCGACAGATTCATATAGACATGCTTTACCACCAACAAATTAAAACTCATTTGAAATAAATATGGGAGAATATCTCATATAAAAAAATTATTAGATTCCTATAATTTTTAATTTGCTTTTTTAAAACGTTAGGCTAGATCAAACATCATTTAACAGTATCTAAATAACATTTAACAATTATCTTCTTACAAATAAAGTTTAGTAAATTAAAAAAAATTGTCTTAAATAAAGTTATAGTTTGAGCAATTTACTGGTCCCACTTTTTTGTGGATTTTATCGTTAAATATTTGTTAGATCTGAACAAACCTTAAGTCATATCTATGTATTTTGTTTGTTCCTTAGCTTTGTGAATTGTTTTGTTTTTATTCAGATTAACGTTTTATTACAAAAACCTATTTGATACTCGTGTGTTTATGTATTTGAATTAAAACCGGTTAAACGGGATTTTTAAAAATACTTAACCGAAAACCCATTTTTTTTAAATAGCAACTATTCGGAATATTCGAAAACTGGTTTTTGTAAAAAGCCGAATAATCGATCTCCCTAATGGTAATTGAATCAATTATTTTTTTAGTTGAAGGAAAATTAAAAAAAATTAATTTTCACTTAATTAACATTTTAGTTGTTTTAAAATAAATTTTTAATTAAAATATTAATTTAATAACAAAAAATCTTAATGATTTTTTCGTTTAAAATAAAATAATTTAAACTTGTAGAATTGTTGTTGGGAAATGTTAAATCCTGAGTGGGGAGATTTCCTCCTCACGACATAGTCTGAATTTCTGGTCCTCTGCCAGGCCCATCCGTAACAGGTGGTGCTTGACCGTATGGTGACCCTTCAGATAAGCCATCAACAATCGTCTCCAATGTACTCCCGGGAAATATCAGTTCCTTTGCCTGACGCATTCCCGGGAGCGATACCCAGTATCTCCTGTGCTAACTGAGAGCACATTCCTCCAGTAGGGACTGGGAAGTGGCCCAACTTAACCCACAAAAGGGCTCGGGGCCCACCATTTGGGCGTTTGCTCCAGCCCTAGCCAGCTTATCAGCCCTATATTTTCCCGGGGCCCCTGAGCATCCAACAGAGTATCACTCTGTTCCTTGAGCCTAGCTCCTGTAGCCGTCCCCGCCATTCCGCCACCAACTTCGAGGACAATTTCCAGGAAGAGAGTATCTTAATGGCCGCTCGGCTATCAGTGAATATCACAATGCTGTTTCATATCATTCCCCTGCTAAGAATGTTGATACAGCACACATCCATAGCGTGGATTTCGGCCTGGAATACACTTGGTGATCTTTCCATGGCTATCGAGATTCGCGTGGTCCTCTGAATTTGGTGATTTGAGAAAATTTTTAATATTTTCTGTGTATGGAAAAGTTGCTTACGTCGAATATTATTATTTCGAGATTCACTCAGTTTTCTTGAAGTCTTATTCAAGAATTTTTTTGCTTTCAGTCTGTTTACTATTGTATTAGTAATAACTTTAATCGAGGCTAAAAGTAAATGGTTATAAAATGAGTAAATATAAAAGATTTTACAACTTTTCGACTTGTGATAACTCAATTTTGCCTTATTTCGACTTAAGATATTCTTCAAGATAACCACAGATTTTATTGACTCAAATTTGTATTAATTTTTTTCAACTGAAGAGATTTAGGTAGATTTATGGCAACCCTGCTTCCGATTCAGATGCACATATATACAATTTTGCTTATCAGAAATTACTGATAATATAAATGCTGATATTTTTGTTCTCAGGGAAAATCTAGAGATAATTGCTCAACAAATTTCAGATGAATGATTAATGAATCATAATGAATGAAATCTAATGAAATTTAAATAAAATAAGTTTACGTTAAACAAAATTTTCCCAATCAGTGGCGCTTATTGCATTTGGGATTTTTTTATATATTTTTTTTTTTTCATTATATTAAATTTAATATAAAATTAATAGTAATATTGTTATTTAAGGCAACAGATTAAATAGAACAGTACATAAATTACTTGGGTTATCAGCTTTTATTTAAAAAATATAAATATTGAATACAGTTTCTTTAACGAAATCAGTTCATCTTAGGTATTTCACTAGATTATAGAAAAAGTAAACAGTCAAAAAATTTAGAAAAGAAAAATAAATTACATTGAAATATTGAAGCTGCTTAACGAGCAATAATTAAAATAAATAGAGGAAACCCCAAAACAACAAATCCAAAATACACTGAATATAAGCTTTATTGCATTTCTGTGCTTTATCCTGCATTAAAATTTAACAGAATAGCTAAAAGAATAAAATGAAAATATTAAAATGCAAATATTTCATTTTTATGGTAAGTGTGGATAAAAGTGTGTAAAATATGTAAAAATAAGAAACCAAGTTAAAGTGCTATGTACGGTTGTGCCGAATCTTTGATACCCTCCACCGAGAGCTAGAATATTTCAGGAGTCGACTTAATATGGAACCTTTATTTAATTATGTTCCGATCTTCACGAAATTTAAAAAAAATATATAATTTATAATCTTATGTCATAACATTAGGCGTACTAAAGTGTTATTCGAGAGTGGGCTTTATATGGGATCTATGGTAAATTATACTTCATACAGAACGAATTTGTGCAAAATCGTCTATCAATATGTGCATTCCGCCACTATTTATGTTAGCTTTTGTAACAAGATTAATAATTTTTTTAGGGTGTTTTTTCCACATTTTGATTCGTAACTCTTTTCATACCGAAACTATTTTGCTGTATTATTCAGACAGACAGACGGACATAGATAAATAGACTTAAAGTTGTTCAAGGACCCAGAATATTTATACTTATTGGAGTTTAGATGAATCTTAAAAGAGTTTTACACGAAATGAAAATCTTAAACTTCGTTCAGACCTATCAAATATTTGACGAAAAAATCCAAAAAAGGGTGACCAGTATGTAACTGGTCAAACATTAATATTATTTTTAACCACAATACTAATTATTTTTAAAAATTTTTATTGACTTACTTAAATTTATTCTTAGGCAGATAATATACTGTAATTTAAAAACTGTTAAAAGATTTTTTATCTAGCAATTGAATAGCAAACAATTTTTTTAAAAAACAAGAGGTTACGTGTAGGATGTCAAATATTTGGTAGGTGTGAACAACACTAGTGGTAATTCACCATTAGTGATGGAGGCTATAAAAAACCAAAAGCTAAAGAGATGGTACGAGCTGAAGTATGTGAATGGCAATTAATATTATTTTTTTTTAATCCAAATTTTCATATTTTAATTATGCTAAAGAACCCCGTGAACGTGGGTTCAATTCCCCGGTCAGTCGAGAATGAAAAAAATATCAATAAATTTTAATTCATTTCATGTTGTAAAGTTCTTTTCTTCACAAAAATAATTTAATGAAAATTAAATTGAATGAACTTTAGCCTGATTAAAATATGAAAATTTGGATTAATAATTATAACCAGTTCAATAAATTAACCACAATACTAATTATTAATTTTTATGGTCTGCGTTTTTACCCCACAGTTTTGTGCATTCATTTCCATTGCCGTATGCTCAGAAAATATGAAAGAAGAAAATATGGACGAAGAACCAGTACTCCTGGGTGGCAGAATTTTCTGTGTTATGCCAGAAAAAACTTATTGTTTAAAAGTACTAAATTATCCAAGGTAACGAAAACTTTATTGCAAACTATTAACAACTTTACACAAAGCACAAAACACAAAAAAGCAACAAAAACTTGTTGTAGTTGCAATATTAGGGAAAAAAAAATACTTTTTTGCAATTATGATTTTGAGGAAAGTTTCACTAGGTAACATAAAAAGTGCAACAAAAATAGAAATTAAGAAAAAAATTTATATAGTTTTTGTTAGCATTTGACATGGTTTAACTGAACGGGAGCACCTGCGCTGGTAAATGTTTCAAAGTGTAGACTTGCATTCTAAGAATAAAAGTTAAGTGGATATGCATATATTAACTCTTTGGAAGCAAATTTTGAAACTTATTTAAAATCCATTTTTATACCCCCTGCCTCAACAAGTGATATGAATACGGGTATGTTATCAGCCATGTTCTGGAATTCGAACTCCAGTGAAATTAAAATGGAACAAATTTTTAAAATATGTATAAAATATATAAATATTAATTTTTTAATTAAAAACATATTAATCTATTAATAACAGACAAATTTATAATATTAGACTTAAAAATAAATTTCCAAAAACACTAAAAATGGATTTTTCTACTGTTCACCTGAACAAAACTTAGCTTCCGACAAACTGTGACATAGTCCAGCAATTGTTATTTTTGCGACAGCAGTGCAATAACCAGTCATATGGAGTAATATTAATAGATTAATATGTTTTTATTAAAAAAATTAATATTTAAGAACTTCAATTTAGCTCACAGCCTCCAGGGTTTGAAAACGGATCTTTTGCTTATCACCAGGTTATTATAATTGTAAAATCAAACAATTTGATACCCATATCGCACTTAATCAACAAGAGGGTATTAACTCAAAATTTAAAAATTTTCAGTAGAAGCAAAACCATTTTTAATTTAACATTGAAGGCATATGGAAATGAATTTTAAAACCAACCGTTTCATTACCAAAAAGTAGACAAAATAGCAAGATATTTTTACAGCGGGCAGATATGAATGTAGCTTGTAGATTTTTTCGAAAAAGTGGAAAAATAAAAATTTTGAGATAATACCCTCTTGTTGATGAAGTGCGATATTATCTATATATGAAAAATATAAAATAGATAAAAATATATCGCGATTTTCGCGCTTTATGTGAATAATTACAAAAAAAAAGTATATTAACATTATTTTAAAACCGATTCAGTTTGAAAAGCAGAACATAACTTCCACATACGCAGAATTTGTATGAAAATCCGAAACGAAAATATGTATTTACCTTAATATCTCAATTAGTAGGTCGTAAGTGGTCCAGTTTTATATACCATTGGATGCTGCTTCAAAAACTCTTTTCGATGATACCAAATTTTATTTATGTAGTCTTGGAGCAAAGTACAAATAAAAGTACGAAAAACTGAAAAGACCTTTTTTAAAAATGGTCCAGCTCACGGATGGTCAACGCGAGAACAAAAATATTTTGGGAAACATAATAAAACATATCAACCTTAATTTTCAGAGGGGTAACAATATCACTTTTTTTTTTGAGTCGCTCTATATACTTTATTTTATATACTTTGTGCTTTACTGATCTTTACCAAAACTACGATTAACCGTGATTCAATTTACCGGTAGTATCCATTATCGGGAATCGATAAGGAAAAAAATTTTTTAAATTTCAATCAAATAACTTTGATTGCCCTTAACATCCGGGATTGCTCAGCATGTATCTTTTTTGGCGATGTATGCTTTAACATTTTTGGAAAATTCTGCATCTTTGAGCATTACAGAACAATATAAAATTAAATTTTTCGGGTCAAAGAGAAGCTTTAAGAAGAAGAAACAGGCTACATAAAATAAATTTTTTGATAATTACCTAGCGGCAAAATTCAGAAGATCTTCTTAATTCAGGCCTTATTGAAGGCCTTCTTAAACGTTTTTTTGATTTAAGTACCATTCTCGTCGTGTCGGCTCTTTCGCCTAAAAGATAAGATACTCATTCCACATTCGCTTTTATGAGAAGGGAGAAGAGAAGGAGTACACTTTTTTGTTTTTGTTTCCAAAACAAAAGGGAAAGATTTCCGATCCCGTTATAAAATCAGCATTCTCTGGAAAGCCTAGAGTTATTAATTTGAATCAGTGTTTAAAAATGCTTGACTATTTTTAATGTTTTTGTAATTGCTTAACTTAACTTAAGAAAAAGAACACAGTAAAAGCAAAAAGCAAAAGCAAACGCAGAAAAAGTGAGAGTAAATAATTTATTTATTCTCACCATGTTTATGTTCTCAGCTTAAAAAGCCAGCCAAGCAACCACTTGAAAAAAAAAATTGCTGTTGCTGTAAGTAATAAGTTTTTGTTTATTTTTTTTTTGCTTTGGCTTAACTGTAAATTGATGTGCTTAAATTCAGCGAGTATTAACTTCTTTGCTGTTTTTGACTTCATTGCTGTTGCTTGCTGTTGCAGGCGTTAGTTTCGTAGAATATATACATAATTACATAACACAAAATAAACAAATTAGTTTAAAAAAAACGTGTAGTTTCATTTATGTATGTATGTACCTATTTATTAAAAAAAAAACGCAAAATACCAAAAAAATTCGAAACAAATTCGTTCATAATATAGGTATTAAGTTCCAGCAACAGCAAAGAAGTTAACTTGCTGACTTTAAGCGCATCAAAAGCAAAAAAAAAACAATCAAAAACTTACTACTTACAGCAACAGAAAATTTGTTTTCTTAAGTGGCTTCTTTGCTGACAGATTTAGCAGAGTACATGCACATAGCGAGTTTAAACAAATTATTTACTCTCTTTGTTTTGCTTTTGCTTTTTTGCTTTTGCTGACTCGTTATCAAAGAGTTAAGTAAACACTTAGACACACAGTTTTTTAATTTGCTGCAAAAAATGTAAACAAAGCAAAAATGTGCGACTGTTGCTATTTTAAAGCAAGCAATTTAAACACTGATTTGAATGGCTTTCATAATCTCTGGCGAAAGAAGCAAGAGCGGAAGGCCCACCCCACAATGACAACACGTATAAAAAAGATATGAGTATGGAATGGAGCGAGCAGGACTTGTACATCCTTGTACAAAGGAACGAGTACAGAGGCCCTGTAGAAGACATCCGTACTCCTACTTGTTCCCCCTGGGTACTAAAGTAATTAATAAAAATATATTAGTATAATTTCTTGTTAGTGTGTGAATTGAATAAATAAAGCAAACATTTATGTAACAACGAGTACAAATTTTACCTCAATTAACCGCAAAATCGAATATCCGGAACGCTTCCAGTCCCGACCATCCCGGCTGGTCGATGGTCGACAGTATTTGAATCAGCAACGACTGTGGTCACTTAAAAAATAAACTGAAATCTCCATCTATTTGAATTTTACGCAATTTTGATTTACAAAATATGACCGTATATTTGTCATTCCAAGCCTTAATGCTTAAATTTTTCCAATCATTTCTCCTTAATGATAACAATTTTATTTCATTCCACGTTCCGCGTCTTCCTAAGTTCGCCTTGAACTTGTCGTCTCCATGTTTGAACGGGCCTGCCTCTGCGTCGGCTAATCTGTGGAATCCATTGAAGGGCTTATTTGGCAATATTTCCTTTAGGCTTCCTCAATGTATGACCTATCCAAAGCCACTTTCTGTTTTTAATTCCATTATACATTCGCTTTTGATTGCACCTTTCGTATTAACAGTGGCCTTTCCAAAATAAAGAAAACTTAAAACTAACCTTAATTGACTTGAAAATGCGAAAAATGCAAGTTAAAAATTTTTCAGGAAATAGTAATGAATAAAAAATTGGGATACTGAAAGGCGTGTTATTTTAGATTAAACAGATCTGATAACAGTTTAATTCCAATCGGAAATGTGGTGGTGTGGGAGCCAATTTTTTTTTTTTTTAAGAAGTTTCTCAAGTTGCATAAGTCTTATCAACTCCTTTAATTAGGTACTTAAAGCAATCACTGTGCGACCTGTCCATTTTGTATCGCTTAAAACCTTCTTAATTGCACTTTCGCTTTGATTGCGAAAATTTGTTTCAACTTTTTTACAGATGTTGTACCGACAACGTTATTTGTGTGTATGTGTGTTATTTGTGTCTGGAAATAGTTGTTATAGTTGGTTTTTAATTCCAAAATTTGCACTACAATTTTTAGTTGGTTTTTTTTATCATCTTCGGCCAATCCTCTTTATATCCTGTTTGATTCATGATGATGAAGATGATAATAGTAACAAATGTTGCTGTTGTTTGTCTGGGTGTGGTTCTATCAAACAGTTCTGTTGTTAATTTTATCTTTTGTTGCATCTAAGATGATTGTTTTTATTGAGGTTTTTTGTTTCCTTTATTCGAAGAACTTTAGGTATTGTCACTTAGATGAATGATTTTTTTTGCTGCTACTTTTTTTTGTCCATTTAAAGTGGATGATTTTTTAAAAGAAATTCTTAGTTATTAAGCTTTGCGTTGGATAACTTGTGCATAAACATTTAATTGATGTTATTATTTCATTTCTTGTATTTTCAGGAAGGAGATAGAACAGGAATTAGAAGCTCATTCTGAAATAGAAGATCTTTTTTTTTAAAGTTTAAATTGATGCCACTGATGTTATTTTAACAAATTGTATTATTCTTAATTTAAATTTAAGTAAAATAAGTAACAGGTAGGTTCATTAGGAGGAGTTGTCATTATTAACACATGTAATGTCAAACAACAAAACATTACTCAATTGCAAATATTTAAATTTCAACATATTTTGTACTTTTTCGATATTGCAAACTTACTTTTTTATATAAAATTATATTGAATTCAATATAATATCTAGTTGAAAATGATTTATCTTTAAAATATGGTTTTACAAAAATTTGATATTAAGAATTTTATTTTTAGAATAAATTTTAAGAATAAAATAAAACTATTTGATTTTATTCATTATTTTTTTTTTTTTTGTTTAACATTGAATTTTAAAATTGAGAACAATGAGAACAAACTTTCTAATGACTATAACTTGTAATTATTCTACCATGAGCTGAACAGTATTTATAAGAAATTTATTGAACAATAAAATTTATTTATTATTAAGAAATAAAAAAAATCAGCGTTGCCTTTAATGATTTAACAATTGCATATTGTAATACTTATAATAGACAACAAATAAATCTTTCTTAAAATGTTATCTTTTTTATAAAAAATTATTTACCTTAATTTCCTAAAATATTGAAACTTTTGCTACACAGAAAAAATTTTCATTAGTTTTTTTTTCCATTAAATCATTATAATTTAATTAATGTGTTATTTGAACCATTTATTTTTTAATTGAACAAAAATTAAAAATAAATATTGGATTCAATTAACATTTTAATTGTTTAAAAACAAATATGTATTTAAAATATTAATTAAATAAATCAAATCAATCAAAAATAGTTTTTAATACAATAATTGTTAATATTTTTTTTAATGCTCATAAAAATATACGGCTAACGTCCCAAAATCTTTGAAGTGGCTAATAAAGCTTCCAGATTAAAAAAGGTATAACTAGAACGGCAATAATTGAATAATAATTGAAGTTTATTATACAAAGTATGTTTAAGGAAAATCTCTGAAATAAAATATCATCATTCGTTTGTTTTTTAGATATATTAAGGTGCTTTCGGAATGATGTTTTGTGTGTAACCTGTGACAAATCCTGAATCGACTTTCACAAAAGCCATAAAATGCGATTTCTATTCACAAGAGACTAAATTGGACCAAATTTCACTACAACATTATTTTTGTTTTAGTTTTAGACGTATTCAAGTGTTTTATATGGGTCCTATGGAGAAATGTGGACCAATCATTACAAAATTACCAAATTAGTTAATTTTTTATTCCAATTTAAATTATATATTTTAATTCATTCATTAAAAATTTTAATTAAATCTATCAAATTATTTTATTATTTGTTTGCTGAATTCAATTACTTTACTAATTTTTATTATTAATTTTTAATAACCTGAACTAATTTAATTAAATATAGATATTTTGTTAATTATTATTTTAGTTGAATCAATTAACACTTTGTTTGAAATCGGACACTTATCTTAGTCAAAATTAAAGGTTATATTTATTAAATCAATCTTAAATCAATCAATTTTTAGTGATAGCTGCGAAATCATTTTTTTTTTTTTTTTTTTGCTTGATTCTACGAATTTGGCGATTAAAACAATTTTTAATTTTTTTCTGTATCTGTATTAAGAAACCAGAAAACGAAATATTCCTTTCCAAGCCATCAATAGAAATAATTAATATTTTTTTTTTTTTTTATTCCTACGCTAATCCCGCGAAGCTCTTCGCTTGTCTGTAGGAGACCAGAGTCTTTGGCGGGAATCGAACCCGCAACCCCGGTACTGATCCTCTTTTCCTCTTTTTTCATAATTGGTATCTTTATCTTAATTATAACTAATTAAATGTAGACATAAATCTTATTCACTTTTTCTACTGTATTTTAAGACTTAGTCAGCAGAAAAAAAATATTTAACTTGTGGGAAATATAAATTGTAACTTTTGCTATTCATTCAAATTATCGTTCTTTATTTTTTACTATCAGCAACATCATCAGCAACAGTTTCATCATTATCTTCATTACCATCATCACAGACAACACCAAAGTAACAATTGTTTATAGATGAAAAAGGGAAGTTTATGATTTTATTTCAATGCCCGAATAAACTTTTTTTTATCGTTTACTTGTAGTACCAAAAATATAAAAGGGCAATCCTTACATAACCAAAAATGTATGAGGACACTCCTTACAGTTGCTTCAAAAAATAAGGCAGTTAAACTGACGCGTAGTTTTACATCCCCATATATCGGTTAAGAACGGATTTCATTGCGACTTTTTTGAAAAGGCAATCTGGCATGACTTTGTTGGCGAAGTGTACATAAAAGTTTATTAACTCCTTAGGCCTTTTTACATCCGAAAGAGTCTTTCTCTACCTAGATCAGCTACAATAAAACTAAATAGATTATATAAATACAGGAATATAATAAAAGAAGCGAAGCTCCTCCTAGAAGGTGCCTTAATATTAGCAATTACCTTATACCCGTCCGAAACGTGGATAATGAAACAAGCAACCTAACAGAATAACGATTAAAAGTTTTTAACTGTGAGTGGGTGTATGGAAGAATTTTGGAGATTTTCTAACTAAAATAGCGAACAAATATTTTCGTATTAGAATAATTAAGGTATCGGTACTTTTACGTCAATTTAAACGTTGCGGATCAGATGTTCCGGTTTCCTTACCAAGCTGATGTTATGTATAAATATCTTGTGTAAACGTGACGTTGCGTTCAAGATAAGCCGGAAAAAATTAAAATTTTTTTAGTTGTTAAATATTGTTTATATGTTTATGTTTAATGACAGAGCGAAGATTCCACCCAAGTACACACCGGCTTATGTTTATATTTTTACCACAAAACGTAAACTCAATATAAGATTTGACAAATGTTTTGTTTTCCTTTTACACATTTCAACCTCATTTGACATGGTTACGTATTGTTATGAGCTACGAGACCTTTAAATATAAAAGACGGATTGACAATTCATATTAAGAAGTCAATAAAACACTTCGGACAGAAAAGAAACAACCCAGTAGCTGATGACAAGAAAGAAGGAACAAGGAGAAGAGGAAGATCGCCAACAAGGTGATCGGATCAAGTGAAACCGCTCATCGGGGCAACTTTTAACATTGAAAGATGGCCAAGAAATATTGTCACAATCAACAAAACATCCATATTTGGTTATAAATACATCACAGAAAAAATTAAAAATTGTCTCTAATCACCAAATGTATACCAATTCGTTATATAAAGCAAACAAGTTGTTGATTTTGCACCTATTACCAAAATGATTACATTGATTACTAAAAATTTAAATATTTCGAATATATTTTTTTTTTCAATAAATGATATTTTTAATTAAAAAAATGATCAACAAATTTGCCATTTCAAACAATGTATTAATTTATTTAATTAAATATTAATAATTCCCAACAACAATTCTACAAGTTTAAATTATTTTATTTTAAACGAAAAAGTCAATTAATTTTTTTTTAATTATATAATTAATATTTTAATTAAAAATTTATTTCGAAACGACAAAAATATTGATTAAATCAAAATTATATTTTTAATTTTCTTTCAACTAAAAAAATAATTGATTCAATTATTACATTAATTAAATTTAAATACTTTTTAAACCAATTTTTTAATCGATAAAAAACTTTTTTTGTGAATACTTCAAAAGTCTTTCCTAAACATTTAACATGAAATATTTAAAAATCGACTCAAAACGGAATTTGAATCTAAGAATATTTTGGAAAAACAGTTCAAACTTACATTTTTCAAGTTTTTCTTAAAATATGGGACATCCTTTTTCTTAACTCTTACATTCTTTCTCTAACGGGTGAATAAATGTGTTCGGATATAGTTTTTTATGCTGTTGATACCAATTCATGTCAACAACAAAACAAAGCAACATGTGGCTTAAAAGACCACTAGTAGGCAGAAAAATCATAATTGTAGTTGCCAGACAAAATTATTGCAAATTTTTAGCATATTTTGAAAAGTCACCAAACTTGTCATATTAATATTTTAAGATTCTGTATATTTTATGAGTCATATTTTGGTAGATTATAAGTCAATTTTAATTCTTTGTTCGAGCAGAAATACAACAATCGAAATTATATTTAAAATATTGTGTAGAAATATGTTGGTTTATTCGATTTAATTTCGTACACTTTAAGTTAATTTTTAATATGTTCTATAATGGCTAAGTGGATTTTTTGGGTACTTATTAACCGATTTATAATAACCAAACGATTTATTATATACCATTACCACTACTATTATCGTAGGGTTTTTATAATTGAGAGATTAAAAGATTTTATGTCTACAAAAATATCTAAAAACTTGTAAATTAAAAAAACACTCCAGCAACAATTTTTGATCGTGGGTGTGACACGAATGACATACACTTCGCCTGACTGATGAAATGAAATGCTTATTTTATTTTTACACGCATAAGGTATTTATTATTATTTTTTAATATATACTACTTTAAAACTTTCATTTTGAGATAATCAATTAAAACAATACCCAGTAAAAAAAGTTGTGTTTTTTGAAGCACTTAAGAGAAAAAGTGTATAATCGAGCGCTTCAATAAGAGAGCTCTTATACAGCAGTAAATGATAACGAATAAAATATACAAGAAAGCTGATATTTTAGTGCTGACAACGAAGAAAGCGGAAAAATTATTGAAAAAAGGCATTTAAACAAGTAAAAGCAAAACATTAAGGGATGTGGGAATATAGTTAGCCCTTAAAAAAGCACTTTAGGAGTGCCTTGTTCGCATGTTTTATAAGGTTAAAAAAAAGCGCTTATTTTCAGCAGAAAAACGTCTTCCAATACGAAAACACCACCATACAAAAATCAGGCATCCCATCAGCACGTTTGAAGCGATTTGAGGTATGAATTCATACATAAAACCTGCTCCTTTTGGAGCACATTTTTTACTGGGTATAGTTAATACAAATAAATGCAAATTTTATGTTCTTAACGTGTAGGCGAAGAACTGAATTTAATTTAAAGTTGTCTAGGATGACACTTTTTACACTGGTTTCTTCGCAATACTCTAATTAGGTACATGAAGTAAATGTCAGTAGTTTCCATTCTGCATTTAGTGATTCAATTTTACTCAATGCAAGAACGTGTTAACATTTTTTATTTTGATTATGTTTCCGTACAAACAATTGTTACAACACTAAGAAAATATTGTCAAAACACGCTCGAAGTGTTAAGGTAATAAGAAGCGTTATAATCCATTCTGTGACCAGAGCTCAGTATTTTAAGAAGCACGAAGAAATATTACTCGACCTATTCGCAGTGGAGAAGCTGTGGATAAGTGTCTATACGGATCGATCTGAGTCTACTCGTCGATGTGAATGTTGATCTGGGGATGATCCATATATAATTCAATTAGCTCCAGAGTTATTTCCTAGGGATGCAGCATAACGGCTAGAGTATGTCAGTCAGTCAATCATTCAGTCAAAGTTGACCCACCTTCTAGTTAAATTTTTTGATGTCATAAAAATAACAATATATGATTTTCGAATCTTGAATCAATCAGGCAGCATCCAAAGTTTCGCTGTATCTAAACTGTTACTACTTGTTGTATATACACAAACTCAAACAATCACTATTAACATCTTGATGAAGATGATGGGTGCATAATAGTGATGTTGATAAAATCAAGTCAATTATTTATAACATAGAAAAACTCACATACAATTGTTTACATTTACTTAATTCAGTTTGCAAAAAGTATATTTATATCGCACACTAACTCATAAACGGGCACAACTCAAAATTCAAAATGTTTAGGAGAGCAAATTAGGTTTTACAAATTGTAAAGACAATAACGCAAAACGTATTTGATAAATTTTGAGTTGTGCCAGTTTATTGCTTAATGTACGATACATATATCTACATGAATATATAAACAACAAAAAATTATTTATATGGTTACGAATGTATGTATTTATTTAATTTATTATAGTTCAACAAATTGTCTCAAAATTGTCTCACTTTGAAATGGATTTGTCAAAATAATTACAGAAAATTGTACTGAATGTAACTTTAATTGTGTTTTTAGACTGTTTCTGATGTGTTATAACTACAAATATTTAACTTTTTTTTATACATTTGCTTAAAAGATTTAAGATTAACACCAGTTAAAAGTGTTATAATTCTATTTATACAGAGTGACAGATGGTGTGAGATATTAATTGAATGGTGAATAATAATTTTAAGCTTTCACCGGGTAAAATAATAATATAATTGTTATCAAAATTGAAGATTCATTATAGAATATAAGGTTATCCATTTAGTGGTTTCAAAACCGCTGGTATGGCTAGGCTGTGAGCTGTTTAATATCTGTGGTCTGTAGTGTCATTTATTTAGTGAAGGCTTTGCCATTTACGAGTATGAATCGCTTAGCGATCACAGAACGCCTTAGAATAGCTCAGGCTTACTAAAAAAAGCGGTGGTTTCAACGTGGCTACTTTTCGAGCATTATGGGATGATTATGGTCATATTGTGCAAGGAATTGGTAGGATTATAAAGACCTTTGAAGAAACTGGAAACGTTATAAATGTGGTCAGGCCTGTGCATCATTGCAATGTGCGCACTGTCTACAAAATAAATCATAGTCTTTTAAAACTCTCTTAATTTCTTTGGGTCCGTATCCTGTACCACCAGTAGTAAGAAGGACTTTATGCAGTTGCAATCTCTTTTAAAATACTACTCGACTCAGAATGGCTTTTGAAGTCCATCGAAGCCTTTGTATCCATCTTAAGATTGTAATTCAGGTACAGATCGCAACTTTTAATCGATTAAACGAAGTGAAACTTTTAAGCGCAAGACTTAATGTATGCAAAATGAATGCACAACATGTGACAATAGTCTGGAAACGAAAGTGGTTAAGCCGACTATACTATACTTTATTATTTGTTGTAATAAAGGTTGGAAGCCAAAATTAATTTCGGTATCGGCACAGGTCGCAAATTTTAATCAAATTAATGAAATTAACCATTTAAGGCACAAGACTTACTGTATGCAAAATTAATGCGAAAAGTGTGACATAGTCTTGATGCACGAATGTGGTTTAAAAGATACAGCCTTATATTTTTTAATCACGGTTGGTAACCAAAATTAATTTTGGATATATTATATCGATATACCGGTACAGAAGCGCTTATAACGGTATAGCTATGTATATCGGCTTAACAATTTAATTACCCAAATCAAACAAGCAACTTAGATGGCACGTATTTTACAGGGTGGAAATTATCAAAGGGATTAAATTTAAAACTCCATTCAAGCGGTAACGGTTTTAATACCATTATCTAGTGCCAACCTTAAGGCCCCATCCACGACAACAGTATGCATGCACAATCAAGTAATTGTGCAAGCCGGTGGGCCGTGTACATGCTTGTGGAGCAATTGTGCGCTTTGCTGTAGCGATTTTAAACAGAGTTTTATATTTTGCTAACGGTGCCAGCTTGTGGTGTTGTGTATGGGCAATATGCTCAGTTGAGAAAATTTGCCAAAGAGTAAAGATCATGGTTCTTTGCATTAAAAAACATTATTTGATAAATAGCCAATTAAAAAATTATTAAATATTAACTTTTAATAACAAACTGTGTCACTATTCAAGAAGCATCTTTAATAAAAAGACGAATATTTTTATTTATTTTTTTAAATAAATATAATAAATATGGTAAGCACTAGTGGCAACAACTTATCTGTACAAAATTTTTAAATAAATAAATATTGCTCCAGGATGATTGTATTGTATGCGTTTCGAGCACAATTCAACATGTCTTGATTGTGCCAGTATGCATGCCCTGCTTTAGTTGTAATTTTTCACCACCGCGTTTCATCGCATGAGCAATATCTATTATCTCAGTAAAATAAATATCACTCATACGTAATTCGTACAGTCCCACTTTTATTAGTTGCAAATGATTTTGTGTCAAGATTTGTCAACAATTCATCTTTTCAAGTTCCCAACAAAATAACATTTTTAATTATTCAACATTTTTCATTTTTCGAATTTATTCTATGAGTTAAATTTCAGTTATGTATTTTATAAAGCTTTTTGTAATAGCTCTATTCCTTTAATTATTTTTATAAAATACATAACTGAAATTTAACTCATAGAATAAATTCAAAAAATGACAAATGTTGAATATAATAAAAATGCTTATGAAAAAGAAATAATTCCCAATATCTATTTGTTAAAATAGTTGAGTTTAAAACATTCAATTTATAAAGTATCACTATCCAGTGTGACACAAAGAATGCTGACGAAGGCCGTAGCGGGCCAGAAAATGCATTACATTCTGCTGGTGTCTAATAATTGTAAATTTTTCTGTACATACAATATACTTCATTGCTATCCAACGGAAAGCTAAGGTAAAATGTAACAAGAAAATACAATATAATAGTCTGTTAGTGTATAAAGTCATTTCTAAAAAAAAGTTTAAGGAATAGAGCTATTACAAAAAGCTTTATAAAATACATAACTGAAATTTAACTCATAGAATAAATTCGAAAAAATAAAAAATGTTGAATATAATAAAATTGCTTATGAAAAATTAATAAGTCCCAATATCTATTTTTAATTATTCTTATGTTGTTAAAATTCAAAAATGCTCACATATAACATTCACATTGCGTCGGAAAACATGCCCCCCTTTAAAATCAATAATCAAATAATACCCCAACACTCGCATGTAAAATACCTCGGCATACATCTAGATCGGCGTTTAACGTGGAAATTGCATATAGAAGCTAAATTAAATCAAATTAAACTAAAAGCAATCCAAATTAATTGGCTTATTGGAAGAAATTTTGTTCTTAGCCTCGATTGCAAACTTCTTCTTTACAACTCTTTATTAAAGCCAATTTGGTGCTACGGTATTCAGTTATGGGGCACTGCCTCGGCTTCTAACATCGAAAAAATTCAAAGGCGCCAAAATAAACTTCTTCGAATAATCACAGCCACTCCCTGGTACGTCAAAAACTCAAATATCCACAAGGATCTCAATGTGCCATTAGTAAAAATTATGATAACGAAATATGCAGTAAAATATTTAAAAAGGCTGGAACTGCAACCAAATCCATTAGCTAGAAATATTTTAAATTATGGCGGCCACACTCGCTTAAGAAGAAGAGACACTGCAGCACTTACCCAATCAGATGAGCGATAAACACCTACACATGTCAACAGAAACCGTGATGACTAAATCTTTTTTGTCTAGCACTGGCAGGACATAAAGTAAATATTAGGATAAGATTTGATTAATTATTGTTAGTTCATATTTGATATATGAAGATTCAATACATAAATACTGATAAAAAAAAAATGTTATCACTACTGTTGCGAATTCATTTTAAAATAACTTTCCGAGACTATTCATCTACACTTATTTGGAATTGTTATATTTGTCATGATTGGTAAAAAACAGAATTTTTAAATGAAAAACTCATTAAAGTAAAAGTACTTTAAAAAAAGTACTTTTGGGTCTATATTAGAAATCAATGTTTTTAACTTATGGCACGGGAAGATTAAATATCAAATATATATACATTTTGGCTAAAAACGGCTAAAAACAATAATTAGTAGTGTGGTTATTTTATTGAACTGTGAATGGTTTTTAATCCAAATTTAGATATTTTTAATTAGGCTTAAGTTCATTGAACTTAATTTTTATACAGGAAATCTGTTTTGAAAAAAAAAAAAAATCATCTAAGTTTATTTCAATGATTTAAGCCGGTATGTATGTTTATACAAATGTTGCTTTTTATTATTACACATAAATATGCAAAAAGTTTTAAAAGAAATATTTATATTTTCAAACACACTCACACACACCCACGCACACACACACACACACACACACACACACACACACACACACACACACACACACACACACACACACACACACACAAATAATGGTTTTTTTCAATTGCGTTTGTGAATTTAAGAAACAAAACAAAATAGGAAATAAAAGACATTTCATTTGTTGGAAAACGTTTCCTTGGAAATTCAAGTACAATATTACAGTACGTGAATCCTTCAGTTGTATAAAAGTCTTTATTTTTTGGTTTATAACTTTATTTTATAGAATTAAATAGAATTTAAATCTTGATATTGAGGCAAAAAATACCTTAATGAAAAACTTTAGGGAAACCAATATTAAGGAAGATTTTTTTTTAAGAGTTTGGAGTATTTTATTTACGCTGGGTGAATGTACTGGCAGATTGGAAAGAATTTTTTTTTTTTTTTTAATCCAATTTGTCCATTGTGATATCAAAATTTATTACAAAATAAACATTGTTTTCAACTTTATTCCTAAGAAAACACAGTTTCCATTTTGAATTAAAATCGTTAGTTAAATTTTTTCTAAGCCATCCAAGTCTATAACTAAATGCTTATCCTTCCAGATACCATGGACAAAAATTAATTGTATTGATTATAACGTTTACATTCTAATATTTGGCAAATTCTACAGATATTTTCAATATAAATTGCCCAATTTATAAGTTCGCAGTATCTTCTTATTCTTTGTTTAATCGTCTAATTATAAAATGTTGAATTTTTGTTGTTGATAATTTTCTTACAAAAGTGTTGTCTTATTATACGATTGATTTTTATATGTTTGTAAAAATTTTGTATTTATGCCAGCCCTGGAAATGTTCGATTTATTGTAAAAAAAATTTTAGAATGTGATAACTTACACGACAAAATTAAATTCTTCTCAATCATTAAAATGTGTTTAATTTATTTCAATTTATTTTTTAAACTATTTCAATGAAAATTGCTTATCAAATAATATTTATGACTACTTCACTTCAAATTTTAACTTCCATACCTGGTTTAATTTCATGGTATGGAATAATGTGAATTTCAACTTATTTAAAGAAAAAGCAAAACCAAGAGTGAAGAAGGAAATTATTCCCATAATTATTTTATTTGCCTTTTTAAGTTTCACTTTTCATATTTTTTTTTTATTATTTGATGAAAAGAAATTTGTTGCCCCGGTAGGCTAGCTGGAAGTCAGCTAGTCTATCAGTACCGGGGTTGCGGGTTCGATTCCCGCCAGAGACTATGGTCTCCTGCAGACACGCGAAGAGCTTCGCGGGATTAGCGTAGGAATAATAAAAAAAAAAAAATTATATTTTTAAATTTTTCACATTTAACAATACGATAAGGGGGAACGCTACAACAAATTTGTCTGTTCACAAGCGCATAAACAAAAATCGTATTATTTTTTTAAATGATAACACACTTGAATTAAACAATTAAATTTTTTACTAATTTTTCCCCTGCAAAAGAATTGTTCGTAATTATTAACGGATTTGTGCTTTCGAGTCGTGACGCATAAATTGTACCACATACATAACCTATACATACACAAATATTTAATTGTGCTTTGATTAAAAAAATTCAATTGCTGCAAACAAAATATTTATTAAAAAAATTTATGTACACCAATTAATTATTTAATTGAAAAATTTGTGGCAAAAATTTTTTCTTTGCTGCCAAACGTCAGAGCTTGTTAATTGCACAATTATGATATTACGACCCATACCACGGTTTAGTGGAATTAATACATCTATTAACGCCCTTGTATGTGGACACAGATAGGTGGAATTTTTAATACATGCGGACCATGTACCAGCTGAGCGAAACAGCAAAAACTGGTTCTATAGCCCTTATCAGTTATCACAGCTAAAAAAACTCTGTTAAGTTGTAAACTCTACTACTACATGTGGTATCATATAAGACTTAGCTTGATTTTTTCGGAATGTAATGACTTGTCAAGAGTCTCATGGGAATTGGACTCTTTTCATAAACGACTGCTCTATAAATTTGCGAACAGAGCACGAATTTTAGAAATAGATGTCTACGATTTATAAAATTCTGGTGTAAGTCTTTGCATGGTGATTTGTTAAAGTAGAGTGAGCAAACAAGTCATATGCAATTCCTTAGTATGTCAGTTAGCTTAACATTTATCCAGCTCGGAATATTCACAACTTTCGAAGCCAATATATAAATGCTTTTCCAGGCGCAGTCACACAAACTGCCAAAGTATCAGACAGGTCACCTTTAAAGAATCCAACTTATTTTACATTCAAAGTTAAAAGTCCAGATTTTTGATCTGACCATTATTCTGCTTGTCGGGAGTGAGGCCAAAAGAAGTTGGTTATTTTTTCATTGACGTTGTATTCAAACTGTTCATTGATATGACCCATATAATAAATATTGAAGCTAAACAAAATTTTAATTTATTAAAGGGAATAAAAGAAATTGCCTGACATATTTAAACCACATTAGAAGTAATTTTAAGTCAATGTAGCTCCTTTAATATTCGTCTTAAATAATCTGCAACGTCCTTACTTTTATCTCTTTTGTGCGTTCCAACAAACATGTTTACTTTTGATACAGTCTGAGGACGTGTTTTATATGTCAAGCGCATAGAAAAGTAGATTCTTTTTATTCTCCTTCCTCTGTAAAACTCAGTTAGAATTACACAAAACAGCAGTCGCAATGCAAGTAGTCGGAGTATTAATGTAACATATATGATAACAATTACTTTTTGCAATCTGTTTCTTTTTGTAAATGTTGCTCGTTTGTCTCATTTTGTCAGTTTTATATATGCCGGTGCATTTGTATTTATATTAATTTTCCAATATTTCTATTTCTCTATATAAAAGACAAAATAAAGGATAATCGGTTTATCCGAATATTCGTCGCCAAAAATAAAACATATTGGTGCATATGCAAATACCCACAATACATATTAGCGGCCGCCGAAATTCGTCATACGCGACGACTTTGCAACAGATTTATTTTTATTAAAAGATTTTGTTTGTTGTGCTTAATTCCCTTTTTAAATAATTAATAAAAAATACTGAAATTTATTGTTGGAGGATAAGTTGTTCCTATGCGCATTTCACTGGTTGCTTAGGCCAGATCATCAGGAAACGTTGTCCTAAATAATTTTAGAAAAGCCAAAGCTATCAGCAAACAAGACTACAGAGGGAATGAGAATTACCTACAAACACTAAAAACAATTAAGCACAACAAACAAAATCTTTTAATAAATAATAGTACAACTTTGATAATAAGATTTATTTTTATTTCATACGCCTGCGAACGACAAACATCTCAGTACCAGGTGGGCATTACTTTTAGTAAATAAAGTTACTTTTTACTTTAATAATTGTTTTTTTATTGTATAACATTTAACCCTTAAATGCCTGAAGTTTCAAATTTGTTACCTGAGTTTAAATCAAATTGTGCACTTGCAACTATCAAATTTTTTAATATTATCAAAATAAAAATATTAATAGTATCAAAATTTATTGAAATTAAATTTATAAAAAATTTATTGAATTTTTTTTATTATTTTTCCCTTTATCTGATGAATAAAATAAACATATTGATATTTTAAATTTGGAAAATCAGGCATTTAAGGGTTAAAACATAGATACAAAGTGTTTTGGTATAAAAATTGTTTTAGTTTTGTTTTTGATTATGTTATAATTTTTAAACATTATTTTTTTATATGGTCACACTTTTTCTCTCTCTTTGCACAAACAGAAATCAACTTTCTCAATTAAAAAAGCTGCTTGTTATTCGTCGTTATTGTGCTTCATACGAATAATTTACTTGGCGAATATATCTGAAAAATTCGTTGTGTTGGGCGAAATTCGTCGTTCGTCCCAGTTGTGTTCCTAGCATTAGTGCTGACAACGAAGAAGGTTTTGAAGTGAAAAAAAAAAATAAAAATATATTATGGTCTACGAATATGGTTGAAAAAAGGCATTTGAACAAGTAAAAGTAAAATATTAATGAATATGTTAATGTAGTTAGCCCTTAAAAGTACTTAAGGAGTGCTTTGTTTGCATATTTTCTATGTTAAAAGAAGCGCTTATTGTCACCACAAAATAGTCCTCCAAACTGAGAACACTCCATACAAAAATCATGCATCCCATCAGCAGGTTTGAAAAGAGTTGAGGTATGAATTCATACATGAAACCTGCTCATTTTTGAGCACGCAATATCAATTTTGGTTTTCGTATAATAAACCAATTTTTTATAGGCAACCAAATTATAAGTCTATAATTATTTCATTTTTATTATTTCATACACAAAATAGGTGTATTCATTTACTTTACTAGCAGAAACTTGCAACGAGAGAGTAAGCTTAAAATTTACTAAATTTTTCTTCCAAATACTTAATAGAAATAAAAAAGTAAATGAACGATTTATTAGCAAAAACGAGCACGTAAGGCATATCCCCAGGAAAAACTTTTTGAATTTTGGTAATAGGTCGTAGTTATTTCATACGTTACCTGGTAAGTAGTTGTCATTACAATTGTCATTATTCCGAAAACCTCAATAAGTACTTGCTAGTAATGACCTAAGTAAGTACTTTTCACTACTATTATTTTCAGTTATGAATATTTGCTTACTAATAATCAGCTAAATAACTACTTATTAGCTGTCCTGTTTTCAGTACTGAATATTTACTTACTGGTAACTAGCACCATAACTATTTATTAGGTCTATTAACTAGCGCCAATTAAATAAAAACTAGTTATTTTTTGGCTTTTAGTAAGTATATTGTAAGTACTAACAATTCAACTTACTGGTAGTTAAATAATAACTAGATATTTTGTGACTTCTAGTGAGTGCATTGTAAGTACTGAATTCTGTGGACACCTCGAACAAAAATAAGTAGTTATTCAGCCGAAAAATAAGTAGTGTTTATTTTTCTCCAACGTTACTTGCTTACTTACCAGGTAAGTAAAGTTTTTGCTGGGTCGATACTATTCAGCTTTTAGACACACGATTGTTTGATAATAAATTCAATTGTTCTGCACTATTTTGCAAGTATATTGTACTTAAATTTTAGAAAAAATAAATATTTTATGTTATTGAAAAACTTTTAATTTAAAAATTATGAAAATGATTTTTGTTTTTTTTTACGAGAACATTAAACAGTACTGAAATTCGTTAAGTAGTAAAAATTCGTTTGTATACGATAATTGTCGTTAAGAGCTATTCTGTTGTGACATTTTAACAACTTTTGTCGGTAAATAATATCGGCAGCTAACGACAAGGAAAAATTTGTTGTTAAAAAATAACGATAATAATAAAATTATAAACTGCTTCGAAATATGTTATAAAGAATCCAATTTTTAATACAAGAAAGTAAGAAAGTATAGTCGACACTACATCCCATTACTTGGGACCTATGGGCTACATGTTTTTGTATGTTGTGAGGTTAGGATTCACATGTCATTTTTGTGCCAAATATTTTCTTAATATCTACTTATATTCTTATGATTACTACTATGAGATAACATTGGAGCTATTATAAAGGTTACTTATTATAACCTATTTTCGGGAGTGTATTTGAGAGCTGTGATCAAGCATGGACCGATTCTAATAAAATCTGTTCTGATGATTTAAGTTGCCACAAAATTTTTTTTGGCCTAATCAAACTTAAATACCTAGCAAACAAGATGGTTAATGGGCACAAAAACTATATTCCGGAAAGGAGTTTATATGTGGGCTATGTAAAATTAGAAACCACTTTTAACCACTTTGATTAGAATAAACACATATGTATGTATCAAATTATTTCGAAATTGCGAAATAATTTGCTTGGACATACAACCAGCCAGCCGGATGGAAGGACGGACCTTGTTTATTCTGAAGTTGATTCTGAAACAATCGGTATACTAAAAGGTGGGCCTAAAAGCTATATTTAAATGTGTTACATATATTTGCACAGACACATCATATCCCTTCTATGTACATACAGTAGTGTGGGTCTTAAGAGTAAGAGCTTAAGATTTAAATATAATAGTATTTACTCGACTTCATTCATGTTTTATTAAGAAGAAATTTTACAAGAAAATTTATTTAATAATTTTAAAATATTTCCACGTTGACGTTCTTACATTTTTACCAATATTTGTCGTTAATATTTCTAAACAAAAATAATTGTTCATTTAAAACAGAGAATAACAAATTCGTTAAAGTTACCGAGATTTATCGTTACTTAATGATATCGGTAGTTAAATTCAAAAAGTTATAGAATTGTGGCACAAGATGGTTGAATAATTCTTGCTAGTAAACATTTTGATATCAGAAATTTTCTATAAATTTTTTGTCTCTCAAATTTGTATGCTCTATTTTCAATCTCTTGTTGCAAGTTGGTCGAGTACGTCAACACTTACTTGTACATAATTATTGAAAATAAGCAATATTATTCTGTAACTAAACAAACCTAATATTAACACAAAAAAAATCAAAATTTGTTCAATAGTTTTTGAGCTTCGCGATGGTCTCAATAGTAACTTTTGCTGTTTTATAATTTTTTTTTTTTTTAATTTTATATACTTTCCACACATTAAAAAGTTTGAAATTTGTAATAATACAATCACTAAAAGGTAATTTTCAAAAAGTCGGCCGAAGATGGCTGTGAAACTTATTTGCGAACTTTTGTATTACCCTATGTTAAGGCGCTTCATCCTCTAAAAAGCCTTAAAAAATTTTATTGATGATATATTTTTGTAGATAATTTTATAAACAAGAAATTTTATATGAATGATTCGGTCAAAATTATTAAAAATAATGTGGTTGACTAACAAGAGTGTCAATTTTCAAGAGCTGAAGAAAAAATTTAATTTATATGACAAATATAAAAAATTAGCCCACCTCTATATTGGTGTGCAAAAAGATAGATAATTTTATTAAAAACTAACAATGACTTTCTGGCACTCCTGCAGCCAAAGAAGGCTGAACATTGTGATCGAAGTTTTAAGAAGAAGCTCTAGTATTGCATCAAATTTTTTTTAAAAATCCAAAAAAAAAAGTTTTTAGGTTTTGGCCGAAGTGGACCTCTGTGCAGTGATGGACATATTTTCAGTTCCTCGGTACGCGAGCTCTACCAACAAAATTTTTATCGTGCGATGCTGACACATAAATACAATATTTAATTCTTTTTCTCTCTGTTCTACAATGATTTGCTTTTACTACAAGGAAAACCATCTAATGCTTTGAACAAAGAACAAGTAGAGGTTCTTACTGGAGAAATAATTCGATTTGAGAGTATTAGCCCTGTTATTATTAATAAAAGTTCCCTGGAATTTTTTACCCTTTGCCTAATTTTAAATCACTCTTTAAATAGGAAAAATTGAAGAAGGGAAACTCTGTCGGTGAATTTTTAATCATAATGAAGCAGTATAGCTTTCTTTGTTGTTGTGGAAGTCTAAGCCTTTTTAATAAAATTCAGTCTGACTATCTGTAAAATAGAGTTTCAATAACTTTTTCTCCAGACGCTAGTATCCATATTAATAGCCTATTTCCGATGTGCGAAAGAATTCTTTCTTTCGTATAAATATATTGAAAACAAAAACAAATTTTTAAAATTTTTAAATCAATATATTTATACGAAAGAAAGAATTCTTTCGCACATCGGAAATAGGCTATAAATCTTTAAAAATTCCTTTTAAAAGTCATAATTTTCCTTGGAAATACAGTGAATATTTTGGCGCTAGGGCAGAACGCCCCCAAGGTCGTAACGCCCACAACCAAAAATGCCAAAACGCCCAAAAATGTTATTGCTTTGCCATTTGGGCTGTATGACATTGAATTTGAGCGAAATATTTTTTCAAGTTATAGTCTAGGCCATAACACCGAAAAGAAAAACTGTCATAAGGCCCAAAAAAGTAAAAAAAAATATGAAATATCGGACAACAATGTTATTTTACTTCTTTATGTACATACATACAAAAAAAAATATACCAAAAAAAAAACCTGTCTGCAGTATGGACATTTAGTGTTTGACTCTGACTGTGCTTGCAATTGTATAAAACATTCATTGCACATTTTCAAATGTTTGCATGGCAGCACCACTATATTTGGCTGCGCGTTTTGACATATAATACAAACGCTATTATTATTTGAAGTTGATTCGCCTTCGTCGCTAGATGGATCTGCAGGATCATCTACGCAAGGTTGCTATCAGTTCTTTCCAGTATGTTGAAATATTACGTCTAACAGCCTGGCAGTAATGAAACCAACAGCCTTTTAACGCGGTTTGTGGGAAACATATTTTTAAACTCTTTCTGAGCCCTGTCTCATAATCAAGAAGGAAGGATTTCGCTTCAAATTTAAAAATTGATTCGTTTATGTATGTAAATAAATGTGTGTAACATTTAGCTAATTTATTCGTTATCAAAATAAAGAAAAGTGGAAAAATCTAAAAAAAAAAAAATACATACATATATTTATAATAGAATCTGGGAATTTATATCTCATGGTGAGTAACATTTATAAAAATTTTCATATTATTCGAATGTGTATTCAAAGTCAAATTACAACTCTTAAAAAGCTTTTATACTTTAATAGTCTTATTCCTTTAATATTTTTAATATTTTCTTTATTAAAGTATAAAAGCTTTGTAAGAGTTGTAATTTGACTTTGAATACACATTCGAATAATATGAAAATTTATATATTTATAATATATAAATAGGAAATTGTTGCGTTGTATCGGAATGAAGCACCACAGGCGAAAAATTTGGACAAAAAATCGTGCGATGTGTCTTTCCAATAAGAAACTTTTAACAAACTCACTTGATCATCTAAATATTGAATATAAATCACCAGCAATTGAGTGAAACAGCCTGCTGGAACCACTTTAAATGTTCCATCAATCAAATACCGTCTCTGTCCTGCTGGTATATTTTCGGTGACACCCTGCATTATTGCCTCCGACATAAAGATGCAATACGAAAATGCCGGCTCAGAAATGCACGCTTTATAAAATGGACGAGGATTAATTTGGTGCCTTGATAATCCATAGGTTTTTCAAATAAATTCGTGTTGGAATGATTCAACGACATCTAATGGAGTTCGGGGTGATTTCAAAAATATATTTGACGAGAGTCTTCCAAGGCTTCGTCTCATGCTAGTGAAAACTAGATTTTGGGTAGCACTCTGATTACTGCAGTTACAAAAAATATTTATAAATTTAAGAAATAAGTTAAAATATAGCAAAAAACTATATTGTATAGTGTTGGATAGGAAGCAGTGTGGTGGATAGCGCGCCGCGTCGCGCCGCTCTGTTCGCGTCGGACGCAACCCGCCCCCCTCCTCGCGCCGAGTAATATTCTAAATCGACTTACCTCTCGCAAACTCTTTTAAAAACTTTTCTTATACCACTCGCGGCATTGGTGTCGCTCAAAAGAACAGAAGGATTGCTACATTGTTTTTTAATGTCCTCAACTGCTTTCAATTCTTTGTAAATTTCTTCCTGCTGGAGGTGATTTGTATGCGCGATTTTTTGCGATTTGTCACACGTTCCATCCTCTAAAATTTCAGCACGTGCCTTGCAATTGGATGCATAACATGTATAAAATGTTTTGCCTTTATAATACGATTTTTTTTGTATAATTGTTTTTCATTTGTTAAATATGTTAATTTGGAATTACACCGCTTCCCACTCACGAACTCAAAACTTTCCGATTGCATTGTTTTATTTTTTACTAACGACCGCACTCTGTGAAGGCTAAATAATTGTGATTGTTTTGTTAAAGAAGTTTCAAAATCTTCAAGTAAACTAACTGTTTTTATTATACAGTTTCACCAAAATTGATAGAATTATTAAAAAAATTAATATTTAAGAAAATGTCACAACACCCAAATAAATCTGCTTACTTTTCAACAAAATGTCACAACGCCCAAACTTTGTTATTTCGGCGATATAACATAGCATTTGCGCACTTTGTAATTATTTTTTTTGGGTTTTGGGCAATATAACAAGATTTGGGCGTTATGACATTTTTGGTTTTGGGCGTTCTGCCCTAGCGCGGATATTTTTTAAAGAACATTGTCCTATATACCATTACTTTAATTTGTTACAAACTCAATAACAGATTAATTGTATCCTTACAACTTACAGTTAAGTTCTTAGTCAGGAACAAATATATTTATTTTCTATCTGTTTTTTCTTTCTTTCTTTAACATTGTGGCTAATATTTATACACAAGATCCTTCAGCAATCAATCCATTAGAGCGATTTTTTTTTTTTAGCAGTTTTCAGTTAAATAAACCTAACAAGTTTTTGAAGTGAATAAGTGCCTCAGATACTTGTCAGTAAGCACTGTAATGTAACCAACAATTTTTGTTGTGATTTAACCATTTTGGTGATACTGAACAAGTATTCTGAATTGTTGTTTTTGTAGTAGTTCTTGTGGATGTTGTTCTCAAGTTATCTCCTGGTATCGATAAATGAGTGATGGCGGAAACGTTTAAAGATTATAGGATTTAATTTCTGGTTGAATGAATTAATAATTTTCACTAGAAAATGATGACAGTAGAAAGAAATTTCCTCTCTGTAGTTTTATAATAACATGCACATTAGGCATATGGTTGATAGGACAATGTTCTTTAAAAAATGCTCACTGTACTTCTAAGTAAATCATGACTTTCAAAAAGTATGTAGGGGAGCCATCAAAATATTTAAAGATATTTTGATGCCTCCCAGCGTCTGGAGAAAAAGTTATTGAAACAGTATTTTAAGATAATCAGACTGAAATTTATTAAAAAACTTAGAGTTTCATAGTAATATAACCTTTTGATTAAAACTTCTCCTGTAGTTTTATCCTTCTTCAAGAAAATAATTTTACGAAAAATTTAGCATACAAATATTGTACAAGTAATGAATATCACTTTTAGGTGATTTGGGCTCAAAAATGTTCCCCACCAAACGAGATTTCTAAAAAAAACAAAGTTTTTTTTAAATATTTTTATTTTGAAACACAAATGTTTTCCATTGTTATATAAAAAAGGTTTGAAATTTAAAGTATTTGCTGATTTACACAATAGCAAAATGTCTTGTACGTTCTGCGCAGAGCTCGCCTCGCAGAACTTCCTGATGGTTTTTCACCCAATGTCTGAGAAAACATTCATTTGCTTATGTTAAGTCGGACAATGATTTTTGGAGTGTGGAGGAATTATGTTTGTTGAAAGTATGATCAGGAAACCAGACTTCGCTTAAAGCATTACACACAAATCTACTAATAGGAAAAATTTGCCATCGATATTCTGGAATAAATATAAACGACAAATAAGCCAGACTAGTTCTAGAATTCCAACGAGCATTACAGCGTGCTGCCATTGCTCTAAATGTATTATATGGAAAATATTTATTTTTATAAAATTATTTAAATACTTATATCACTTTTTTAAAAATTTTTACACAAATAATATTTATTCAAATTTCTAAATTAAATGATATATCAAATGGTTATATGCTCTTATAAAAAAGTAATTGCATTTGGTGCGGAACCTTTTATGCGATTCCGAAAACAAATATAAAGGATCCACATACTTTGTTATGCTCTATTCCGAATATGCTAAAAAGTTATATGCCTAATGCACAATTAAACGGGCTCACCTTACATGGGCAAAAAAAAGTTTAAGTAGTAACACAACCCCCCACCCCCCTGAAAATTAACTTTGACATGTTTAATGAAGATTCATAAAATATTTTGGCTCTTGCGATTTTCTCCCGTGAGCTTAACGCCATCAAAAAAGAGTCCAAAAATTATATTTTTCATGAATAAAAAATTCGGTAAATTTTTTTTTGTCTAATGAATGACGAAATATAATAGTTATTTAGAGATTCTTTCATTCTTGTGTGCATACATTAAAATATTTTAAAAATCTAGCCACAGACTCGAGAAAGCGAGATGTTTATGTCAGTTTTTTGATGCTTTTCAAATCGACTTCTATGAAAATTTTAATAACTTAATCATTTTTTCCGATTTTCATTTCCTATATAATAAATTAAGCTACTATTAAATTAACCCGTTCATGGTCATTAAATTTAAGAGGACATTAAAAAAAATTGTAGAAAATATATAAAAATATTTCGGGAATCTTCATAAAACATATCAAAGTTATTTTTGAGAAGTGTACATCAACAACTTTTTGTTTTGAGTCTGTCTAATGCACATACATTCATCATTCAGATCTACTTATGTATTTTGTTAAGAACGGTATTATTGTTTATACACATATTCCTTGACAGCGAAGATTTATCTGAAAATGATGGGTGTACGAAAAGAAAAAAATTTTAAAAATATTTTTTTTAAATTAATAAGTACTTAAAACAGTTTGAAATGGTAAAAGTTTTTATATAAAAAAAATCCAATTATGGCTTAGATTATTCAAGCCCGTAATTTTAAACTTAAGAAAATTATCCTGTTTAAAAACTTGCCAATCGCGCCTCGTCTTTGGTAACTAGACAGTTAAAATCATAACTTCGCTCTCTTACAAGGACATACAACCTCTTGAACAGTTGTTGAGAATTGATGTGAGCATTAGTTTTATATGCGCATTCACGAGTAAATAAGCGAGTTTTTGTTTTTGTTTTCATGGAAGACTTAATGTGAACATCATTATTCGCAGTAGACCCAACATTTGCAAATATTTATTCAATTTAAGAATAAATGTCTTGGCTTTTTGGCAAATAATTTTTATCGCCAAGTGTGCATACTTTAAGGTGCTGGGGTTTAAGGTTAAAGTGGAATCAAACTGCAGTATGAAAATAATGCGAATTAAGGTTGGGTTGAATATTACTTGCATATTTTTTTATTGTTGCTATGCATATAAAGGGTGATTCATCGTAAGGTTTGAATTTCAATATGCTTTTTGTAGATAACGCGAGACTCACATCAAACTGCTTTATGATTTTTCTCCAGTTTCGTTTGGCATGTCATCATGAAAAGACTAACACCACAACAGCGTATCCAAATTGTTGAGCTGTGTTACGAAAATCAGCGTTCTGCGAGAAATGTGTTTCGTGCGTATAATTGACCTACTGAAACTACGGTTGCCAACACTATTCACAAATTTGAGTCCCAGTTTACATAAGTGCAAGACACTCGACCGAATATACCACATCCATCACGTAGTGAAGTGAATATAGCAGATGTAGCTGAGAGTGCCCGAATGACGGAGACGAATCGATTCGTCGTCGTTCTCAGCAGTTTGGCTTGTTGTATTCGACAACTTGGCATGTTTTACGTAAGGATCTCGGCCTCGTCGTTCTATGATTTCAGCAAGACGGCGCTACGAGCCTATACAGCGCGTGAAACAATAAACTTGTCGAGAAATCGTTTTCACGAGCACTTAAATTCAGGTTTTGCTACTTTTAATTGGCCACCTAGATCGTGCTTCATCACACCTTTGGACTATTTTCTCTTGGGATATGTAAAGTCTGAGGTCTGCAGGAATAAGACAGCTACGATTGATGCTTTAGAAGCCAACATTACTCGTGTTCTTCGCTAGATACCAGTAGCTATGCTCGAAAGAGTCGCCCAAAATTGAACCTTCCGAATGGAACACTTCAGAAGTAGTCATGGCCAACATTTACATGATAGCATCTCCAAACAGTAAATGCAATAAATTGTTCTTTTAACCGATAGTAAAAATTTTAAATTCAATCTTAAATTTATGTGTTTTATTTTACATTATATTTAACAGTATTAGGTTTAAAAAACCATTTTATAATTGATGCAGCAACATAATTAAGAATGTAAAGCTGGTCGATGACTGTATACAGAAAGATAAAACTCGTACTAAATTTAAGTTTTTTCCACTCACTTTTTTACTTAAATCAACATGAAAAAAAATGTTTGTTTTTCTTCTTTCTCTGTTGTTTTGGTTGTTTCTACACGAAACAATAAAATTGTTTTTACCTTCTTGTGTGGTGTCGTTGTGGTTTCTACCAGTGATGTTAACTTTTATTTTTTCATTACCGTACGAACCGCTTAAAATTACCGTTTTAAAGAAGAAATTACCGTACGTAAAGGTTTTTAATTAACACATTAACAGCAGTGTTCATGCACAATTAATTTAAATTTTATATGTGTTTTAAGAAAAATTTTAATGACAATAATTTTTCATCGAAATATTTTGAGACATTGGACAAGACAAGTTTTATATTGAACATTGTCAATATTAATTCACGAAATTCCAAAAAATTAATATCTTTGCATTAAAATATTTTCAGTTAAATAAAAAAACAATTTTTAATTTAATATTAAGGACATGTGAAAAAGAATTTGTAAACCAACAGTTTCATTACCAATATAATGTAGAAAAAATAACACGCTATTTTTTCCGCGGGTAGATACAAATATCACGTTTAAATTTTTTCCAAATAGTGAAGAATTTACATCTTTAATTAATACCCTCTTGTTGATTGAGTGCGATATGCATTTATTAATACACTTGTGCATAAACAAAAACGATTCAAATTTTAAGGTTTATTTTTTATAAATTATTGAAACAAAAAATTAAAAGTTTGAAAATTGTATTGAGTCAAAACGTTGCACACTGGATATAAACATTATTAAATTGCTACAGCGCATGCTTTAATATCAATGAAATCAATTCTTTTTTTTTGTGTTTTTTTTTATATCAAATTAAGTATAACAGTTTCAACAAACAAAACAAGTACTCGCTTAACACTTTTAAAGTGAATGGCTGTGTAAATGTTTGCATGTGAGTGCATTTTATTTACGTTTCTAATGCATTTCTTCAATGACCTTCACCACTAAACAATCACTTATTACTTGCCTACACAGACACAAGCCCCCACTAAGCCAAGCACAGTGAACTTTTATTTTCACTATTATTTCGCTACTTTTTCCTTAAACCTCTTCATTTTTTACTGAGCATCATTTAAAAATTATATTTTATTAAAAAAATGACAAATATGTGGCCATAAATAAGCAACAGTAGTTAAAAAAAGTTCCAGAATTTTTTTAAAATGCAGTACAAGGTTTGGCAAGCTAAATTCACACAACTCGCTTTGATAAGTTAATTAACTAGTTAGTTTATTAGCTTAAAAGATTAATTCAGTTCTGCTACTTGAGAAAAATGGATGTTGTACAAATACTAACTACATTTTGTAAGTGTTTGCTTGCCACTCGAAATAATATAAATTTTTATCATAATAAGATTAACAGCCTTTTTTTTTGTAAAACACAAGTGTTCCCACTTGAAGTTTTTGTATTGAAGTGAAAACGTTTAAAATTTGGTTTTTTAAACCATTTAAAAGCTTTCGTCTATTCATGATTGACATAAATAGAGCTTTTTTCTATCGTTAAATAACATTATTGCCAATGCGTGTTTTTCGTACGTTTTCATGTGCTTTGCATATAAACTGGATTTTGTGTGCAGGGTTAACACTGGCATTTGTTTACAAAAATAAATTATAAATTTCAAAAACAAAAACTACAATAAAAAATGGTAGTAAATTGGTAAAAATTAAATATTTTGAATTAAAATGTTTACAAAAATTGCAATAAATAAAAGCAATAAATGAAGAAGAAATTTTGCTGCACATCAATATATAGAATGTTGTAGGTATTTGCGTGTTAGCACTAATTTTTTTAAACATACGGAGGAGCATACATACATACATACATACATAATTGCGTCTAGAATTTTTTGAACCTGTATATAAATATATATGTATTCAGTAGCATTTAATCCTCTACTTCGTTAGCGTCTCCTTTTCTTTCGTAAACATATTTTTATGCCAAATTTTAGTTTTCTAGGTTTTAACTTGTTTTAATGCTAACATTTAACCCACTGCTTTGTAAGCAGGTCCTTTTCTTTCATGGACACATTTGTATGCCAAAGGTGCTGGTTCTAGTTCTAACATTTTTCATCTTATGGGTTGATATTCACTCAGGACCTTGCAGCTCAATTTTGTGTCTCTAACTTCAATATAATAAAAAATTCAAAAAGTTCCACACGTACATCTATCTATCTTCTATCTTCTTCTTCTATATATATAAAAATGAAATTATGTGTGTTTGTATGTTTGTATGTTTGTATGTTTGTATGTGTGTATGTTTGTCGCTTTATAGACTCCGAAACTACTGAACCGATTTTCCTGAAATTTTTACAGTAACATCACGTGAGCCCTAAAAATAAAATAGGCTACTTATTTTTTCGATAGGGGCAGGGGAATTGGTACCCCCCATAGGATGCCAATATTATACTGAACCGATTTTCCTGAAATTTTTACAATAACATCACGTGAGCCCTAAAAATAAAATAGGCTACTTATTTTTTCGATAGGGGCAGGGGAATTGGTACCTCCCATAGGATGCCAATATTATACTGAACCGATTTTCCTGAAATTTTTACAGTAACATCACGTGAGCCCTAAAAATAAAATAGGCTACTTATTTTTTCGATAGGGGCAGGGGAATTGGTACCCCCATAGGATGCCAATATTATACTGAACCGATTTTCCTGAAATTTTTACAGTAACATCACGTGAGCCCTAAAAATAAAATAGGCTACTTATTTTTTCGATAGGGGCAGGGGAATTGGTACCCCCATAGGATGCCAATATTAATTATCGCATATCTTAAGAGCCGCTGCACGCATTTTGCTGAACTTTTTGTAGTAGGATCTTCTGAGCCCCGGAATTGAAATAAAATAGCAGCGGGGGTATTGGAATACCCCATAGGACGCCAATGTTTAACATCGCATATCTTAAGAACTGTAATAGTGAGAATGTTCAAACTTTCTAAAAGTCACTCTTATGGTATACTACACTTTTGAAAATAAAAATAAAGCGGGTAGGCGCAGGGGGGGAAATACCTCCCATAGGATGCCAGTGTAGCGAAGCGCACCGGGTTAAGCTAGTAGAACACAAAAGTAAAAGAAAGAAATTTAATATCCCGTATTTATCCTTTTTAATACCTTTTTTCTCCCCATTGAAGTATCAAAAATATCAATGTTGTAGTAGGAGCCCATAATTTAGTACTTATATGTCAATGAATGCAGGAAAATGTGTTACGCGCAGTCAAATAACTTTAAAAAAAAATAAAATAACATTTCAAAACCGGTAAAAGGGGGGGGGGGGTGTTATATTAGCTGACCCGCTAGCTCTGAGAGAAAATGTGGTTCCCGACCCGAACACGAACACATTGACGCGTGAATACATATACATACTTCACACCCCGGAAGTATGTAGAAAAATCAATAAAAAGACAAAACTGCAGAAGTGCCTTGTCCTCAAGGTTATATTTTTTTCCCCGTTGTCGAAAACAGGTTTTTCGCTAACGGTAGTAACACGCCACTGGTGCACCTGTCCGCTTATTTTTCTAAAAAACAACAATAAGTATTACGTTTCTTTTGCATCTCTTTAAGTTTTGGAGACATAAGTGTATCGAATTTACCCTTTTTACCGCCTAAGCATTCGAATTTCAAAAAATCCCGTCTTAGTGGATCTATTTGGGAAGAGTCCAACCTCCGGTCCAAATTTCAAGTTTTTATCTTCAGACTTTTAGGCGAATGCTTTTTACCTATCGTCTTCTTTTGACATTTATTTTCATTTATTTATTACGAAAATTAAAATTTTTTTGTCACTCACTGAAAATGTTTTTTAATTTTATGAAAACCTAAATCAGTTTTCGTTCGTTTTTTTTTACGAAAAAACAAATATTTTCATTTTCTTAAAACAGGCTGTTAAAAATATTTTCTTGAACTTGTACTTATAAATAAACTTAATAAATTGTATAGTATGTGTAAAGGATTTTTATACCCTACACCAATATACATAGGCCTTGCCATGTAGGATTTGGTTTTTTAATGAAAATTAAACACGTACATATACATACCTACATACATATACTTTTAGTGAAAATTATGAAATCAACGAAAAAATATTTGTTATATTAGTTTTTTACAATTTCTACTGAAGCAAATGTATTTAGAAGTCTTATTAAAAAAAATTTTGTTAAAGCATTAATTCAAAATGTTGCTCACAACTTCCCCCTAAATTTTAAACCACCAATTAAAATATTCTTGCTCTTTGTTGTATTCTAACAAGGAGAATAGATACTAAATAATTTAAACGGTAAAGCTTAAATACCATATATATCCGCGGCTTCGTTCGCACGGAAACCCTTCCTGAGGAAATACCTAACGGTTGAATCTATTTTGATATTTCATAAGTTTTAAGGAGTTCAATTTCACCTATATAATTAAAAAAATATTGTTTTAGAAAAAGTACAAAAAATCGGTTTAATTTGTTTCCCATATTTCAAAAAAATTAAGACTTATTAGATTTCATTTGTATTTCTATTTGAAATACTTAAGAAATCAAATTGTGAATAATTTTTTTTTTTTTTTTTTTGGTAAAGTACAAAAAACAGACAAGTAAGTTAGTTTCACGATGCCACCAAGAAAACATTTAAATTTCAATCAGCTGATTTCTTGACTATAAATTAAAACGCACAATCGGAAACAGAATTTGAAAGCAAATTCGCATTAATTTTTAAAAGTATTAGTATTATTGAATAAGTGTGAGCTTATTGCAACTTGATATAAAATTTTAGGCAAAGATTGGCTCCGATCTTAGGCACCGCTACATAAACAGAAAGAAATTTAAATAACGAAATTATCAGATTTTAATAAAATGTCACACATCTAGGGCAGAGGAAAATTAACATAATTTTACTAGAAATCCCATTTTTACCACAAGTTTTATTTAAATTCGTGATTACTTAGTAAGTAATCAATTTACTTTAATAAGAACCTGTCTTTCTATAATGAGTTAACTTAAAATTATTTTTTTAATATTCTAATTTAGTATTTTAATAGAAATACCGTTGTATTCACGATTATTAGTTGTAACAAAGGTTTATCAAGTTAAATTTTCATACAAACTTTGTTTTGGTAAATTTAAAATAATTCTATGATAATTTTAAAAATTTAACAAAACAAAAACCGTAAATTCCCTTTTTTAATTTCTTATTCGTTGAGTTTTATAACACACATGCATACGTATCAGTTATTTTTAATTAAATATCGCTCATACGCTAATGTTACATCGTTTATTCAAATTAATACAACTCATACGCATATGCACAAAAGAATTTTAAAAACATCTATTTTAACAAACAGCTCATTATTTGAAGTAAAAATTTTTCATTTTATTTTATCACCCCACTTTAAATCAAAGTCATTATAACGACCTGCATAGCATTTATTTTGTTTATGCTCACAACAGCGTCCTGCACAGAATTTCTCTTATTTACATCACAATAGTGGAGAGGGTATTATGTGTTTGTTCCAGTGTGTGTAACACATTCAAGATTGGTTTTTAATCCACATTTAAGTATAACGATCGACTTAGATTAACTTCCTGAGTCGAGTTAACAATGTAGGTCCGTCAAGCTGGCCAACTAGCAGAAATCAGTCCCTCATGCATTTTTAAATATAATTATGAAAAATCATCAAAATTTAGAAACTTTGGTCTACTCATACTCACAATAACGTTTATTTATCGGTATAGGTTGCAATAAATATTAATGCTATATTGATATCATACTCATACTCATACCACATAAAATTTGTTTGCTTCATACATAAGCTAATCTAGATTAATAATTTAAGGAGAATACTCACTCACTCATTCTTTTGAGTGCTTTTGTTATAAATTTTAATACACAATCGATCGCTTGTCATGTGAAAACAGCACACTACAATTGTTTCAACTCAATAAGTTTATTCATCTACCGCTTTAAGAAATGGAGCAAACAAACGACCTCATAAGCACAGCTACCAGATAAATGTAAGAAGTTCGTATGCAAATCATACTTAAGGATGATTTCCATTTTGCATTGCCTATACAAATCTACCACGTCATCAATATGGTTAAGTTTGAGTATGATAAGTAACTTCAAAATTTAGACTGAATATAAGGTTATGATTCTTAATTAAACTCTACTCACTTTTTTTTAAGTTTAAAGCAAAATTAACTTGACGAAAATACACAAACAATCGAAAGTCAAACTTTAAATGTAATACATAATGATGGAGGCGCCTCTAGTTGGCGATTCTCCTTAAACAAATGGACCTCAGGGATGGGGATATCGCTGCCTTCAGCTTGGACGTAAACAGTGTATGTTCTTATTATCGCAACGACGAAAATTAGAATCGGACTATAATTCAGCATAGCACGCACACAAACTTTATCACTTTTAGAGGAAAAACTCACATACAAATGACCCTTACCTTGACAAAAGGGACCCTTATCTTAATATCACAACATAGTACGGTTTTGCTTAACCCAGGATCGCCATGGAGTACAAACTTGTAAATTTTTCTGTAAATACTGTGGGCTAGAGTATCAAATAGTCAGGGTTGACCGCCTAAACTTACTTACTTGTTTTAGTTTTCACTTTATGCTTTTCCAACTTTATTTTCCGTAAAGTCTTGCAATAAAGTGGATGTGATTGTTTGAGTTGTGTTTTTAATATGCTGGTTTTTTCCTACCCAAATATTTTCTATAACGCATCACTTTTTTAAATATTCTTTCAACTTTAACAAAATAACAACAAAACTTTATTTACTTTATCGTACAAAGTTAAGAAAAAAACAAACATAAATAAAAAAAACTTCACCACATGTCGTAAAAATATCAAAAAAAAAAACTTTATTTTCATAAGGACTCGTACAATGATTATTGTTTGATTTTCAACTTCCTGTTGGAAAGAAAATTTTAGTCAACATGTTAAAAAAACAAAAATAAAATTATGTTTGTTAGTTTTTATCACTGTAGATATTCATGAAAAGTACAATGCTAAAACAACTCTAAGTATCTATTATATTTGGTCATTCATTGGACAAAAAAAAATTTTCCGAATTCATCAGTGTCTGTTAAACACAAACCAACTTACGCAGCTTGTTAAGTTATGATTTTAACAGGAGTCAGCTGACAGATGAACCGTTTACTAATTAGGTTAAAATGCTATTGGGGTTCCAAACTTGACAATTCACATGGATCTGGTGTTTATAAGCAGATTGCTAGTTATATGCATACAAATTGCTAATAGGGACTTTGGTTTTCTCGAAAGTCATATTATGAATGTGGAATTGATCTCGCTTTAAAGAATATACTACGAAGCCTTTAAAATAATAAGGGCAACTTCCTTAAATCTCCAAAATCACTTTAATTTATTATTTTATTATTTAATTTACAACTCAAACATTTATATCAGGCATCAGAAATTAAGAACCGAAAACTTAACTGCCAATTTCACGATGTCGAAAGAACGCTTTCTTTCGCATAAATACATATGAAACAAAAACAAATTTTTGAGAATTTGTTTTTGTTTTACATGTTTTTGTGCGAAAGAAAGCGTTCGTTCGCATTTAGTGAAATAGGCAGTTAAAATTTAAGTTTTTCATTTGAAAAATTCAAAACTCATGCGTACAAAATAATTTTTTTTTTCTACCAGTTAAAAAAAAAATAGGAAACACAAAAAAGATATTTATTTTTAAAGTACAATGTGTGTTTTGTACATGAAAAGAAACAAAAAAAAACAAAAATTTGAAAAATACACAAAAACGTTTTTTTTTTTTTTTTTTTTTTTTTTTTTTTTTTTTTGAAAAATATTTATCATTGGTGTTCAAAATATGTTTTCAACTGTACAAAAAAAAATAAAAATTATTTTGTTTTATTTGTTCTACAAAGTTCAAAATAATAAAGTTCTTAAAAAAACGTTTTTGAGAAAAATATTTTTTTTTTTGTTTTTAGAAACTAATAAAAATAAAACTCAATTTGACGTTAAAATTGAGAATTTTAATTAAAATTATAATATAAAATTGTGTTTAAAATTGCAAATGCAAAAAATCCTTAGAGATTCTTAATTATCAAAACTAGCTGCTGTTGCATTAGCTGCAATACCCGCAACACAGGTATCTGTGGAGACAGCCTTCAGTGCTTTGCCAATTATTATGATCTAAAATAGAAGGAATTTAAGTTCTGAGCATGTAGAAAATTTATTGTTGCTCAACATCAAGGTAATTGATAAGATTACTATTTAGTTCTAGGATAATCTTTATCATGTTATAACTACTTATTATTAATTAGCTTTAAATTTTTAACTATAATTTTGTACGTATGAGTTTAAATTTTGTCAATTAAAAAAATTCAATTTTAAGTTTTGGGTTCTTCTTTTCATGTACAAAATAATATTGTACTGAAAAAATAAATATCTTTTTTTTGTGTTTGCTTTTATTTTTTGAAACTGATGAAAAAAAAAATTATTTTGTACGCATGATTTTTAAATTTTTAAAAAGAAAAAATTAAGTTTTCGGTTCGTAATTTTTTGCACAAAAGAACAAAAAAAAAATATTTTTCTAAAAACCTTTTTTTTTGAGAACTTTATTATTTTGAACTTAAAGAAACAATATCAAACAAAATATTTTTATCTATTTTTGGTTATTGTACAATTTAAAATATTTTTCGAACACCAATGATAAATATTTTTTTAAAAACATAAAAAAAAAAAACGTTTTCCGGTCCTTGATTTATATATAGATTTTTTTCAATTTTAAATTCTTAAACAAAGCACCTACTTATATTTAAAATATACTGTACTTCCAAAACCATTTTCACTAAAAAGTTCTAAAAATAAATGCCTCTGCTTATGTTTTCCACAAAACCAAACCACTGGTACTCGTAAATACACTCACTCATTCCGTACATCCTCTTCTGACAAAAATGACACAAAATGAAATGGAAATGTAAATTTTCTACTAACTAAATGCCTGAGCAATGACCAGATATATTTGTCATTTCAATTATGTCAACTATGATTAAAAAGTAGAGGAAAGAAATGAATCCTAAACTGAAAATAATACTAAAAGCTTTTTGTTGTACAGCTCACACATACACTTTTTTAAACAATCATCCATTCATATATACGCACATATTAATAAACACACACACACTTTTTCAGTTGATTGTTCCAAAGACAGTTTTAGACATTCAAATAAAGTATCATGACAAATATGTATGTATGAATGTTTGTAGGAAATTTTCAAGAGAATTACAATAAAAATGTCAGGGATATAAAAGTACTACTCGTATAGTTCCATAGGGAGTTTTCATAAAAATAACGATTAAAGATCAAGTATTTTAAATTTTTATGGTTAAACATGTATTAGGATAAGCAAACATTTTCACATTCATGTCGATGTAAAATAGAAAATAATGTGACAAAAGCGGAAATATTAAGACATTAATAAAATGTCTTTACAAAACATTTATATAAGACTAGCTGACCCGGTCCGCGTTGCTGGCCCTAAGCAAACATTAGTGTTGTATTACCAGACGATTTAAATTGATCTTTAAACGAAATTTACGGCCTTTAAATAAAAATCCATGAAATACCTATCATAAAGTTTTTCTTACGAAAAAAGTGGGCGTAAAATTGGGCGGAGCAAAATTTTCTTTCCGTAAAAACCTAAGTTGGACCATGGCGATCATTTTAAAGAAATCGGTCAAACCGTTCTCAAGTTATAGATTTTGCCACGCCCCTCCGCCCCCAGACCAAAAATCAGAAATCAGACTTCACAGTGTCACCCGCCTGAATATTCTGAAGATTCCCTGAAAATTTCATCAAAATCGGCCCAGCCGTTTTGGAGTCCAAACGTTACATACATACATACATACACACATCCTATTTTATATATATAGAAGATAGAAGATAAGTAAAGGAGAAAAATTCTATGAATTTTTTATACTACAAACGTTTATCCTTAGCATAAAACCATGATTGCATATGCAACAATCGAATTGGAAACATGTAAATTGTTGTTTTAGTTCAGAGTTATAATTTTTATAAGGTTTAGTTGAATTTCTGTGATTCTTTTCCTTGAGCATAACGATCTTTAACTCAGAAGTATTATTTCTCATATATCGGTTACGCTCAATAGTTTACATAATTTTCCTGTAATGCTTAACACCAATAATAAATCATATACTGTGTGGCGCATAATCAGCTATATGGTTTAAATTGGGCTTATCTTTTTATATATTATTGGGGAATTTGTTTCAAACTAGTTTTGAAAATTTATATCCTGTAAAATTTATATTTATATTCTGCTCCGCACATACATGCGCTTTTTAGCATAATTTCTATAACCTTTCGCAAAATTGCGGGTGAATTTATTTCTGCTCGATTTTAGTTTATTCAAACTAAATTTCCCAAGTCATCTTTATCACCAAATTCTTATATCAAGCAAACAATTTGTTGATTTTGCACCTATTACCAAAATGATTATATTGATTACTAAAAATTGTTAAAAGGTGAATATTTTTTTTTCAATAAATTATATTTTTATTTGTAATTAAAAAAGTTATCAAAAAACTTTGCCCTTTCAAACAATGTGCTAATTTCAAGGCCCAATTAGTAGGTCTGCTCGAAACGCCTGCTGATTTTTTGTAGAGTTGTGTTTTTAATCATAATACATAGGCATAAATGGGCCAAATGTCAAAAGTTGTTTACATTTTTTATTATATTTTTTTTAATATTCTTTTTGATTTCAAGAAATCGGTTTTCTTATTGTGAAAATTAAAATAAAATATAATAATTGTAAAAAAAATTGTGAATAAAAATTTTAAATAACCATAATAATAAAAAAAAGTGTAATAACATTAAAAAACGTTATTGTGCAGTGTGTAAAAAACATTTTAAAAGTGGATGCGTCGTTTATATATCACGACGGACGAAGGTTTTTAATTCTAACGTAAAATATACCTTGTTATTTGGTTATGAGACGCGGAATGCTCCAACAAAAGATATGCATTCCATTCAAGTATTTGGTGTATTTATTAATATTTTACTCATAAAAGATTAAAAGTAATAAATACATACATTTTATTTTATATATGCGGGATTTTGTGTCAAGTGACCCAACTTTTGAAATCGATGTCTTCCGATTTGGATAAAATTTGCACCAAGGTTAGTCCTATAGGATAGAAGCTTAGACACAAATTTTCAACAAGATGTTGTCAAAATGTTTCTGAGTTAGAGGGGGTCAAAATTTGACATTTTGGCCAAACAGGTGTTCTTTTTCATCTATGTAACCTATTATATATTGGTGTTAGCAAAATTTGTCCCAAACAAATTAGATAGCTATTTCTTCAATCTTTCGGAAAAAATTTTTTTGTTGCTTTTTAAATTTTTTAAAATTTTTTTTTAAATTTAAAACTTTTTTTTTTACGGGTACTTTTTTTTTTTTGCTTAAAAGAAAGCTTAGGTCTTTTCTTTTAAGGTAGTTCTGGTCGCTTTTTGAGCCGCGAGTGGGTTATATATAAAAAATAATAATTTCTAAGTCAAGACGGGTATTTTTTAATTTTTTGTATATGCACTATTTTGAAGTTTTTCCTATTTATGTGTAAGTGTTTCTAAAATCTTAAAAATAAAACTAATGCTGAGAAACAAGACAAATTAACCTTTCCGACGATATATAACACCGATCTTGTTAAAAATTTGACATGGATTGGGTCACTTGACATGAAATCCCCCATATGTATACATACAAAGTTGGGCTTGTATTGCGTTTTCAGTTCATTAAGAAATTCAAATACTTTTTAATTGGAAGTCTCAATACAATTTCTACAACATTCCGATCCCAGATCAAATAAGCATAAATGGCCATCTTAATCATCATCTCAGTGGGTGAATTATTATCGTCAGTTTTTTTTTTTTTTTTTGTCTTAGTTAATATATTAAAAATATTGAAGTGAAATAATACATTTTCCTGTGATAAGTAAAAAAAAATTTCTCTGCTTGTTGAATAAATATTACAAAAAGAAAAGTTGGAATAAATCCTACTGCAGAAATAACAATGGAGGTTCTTACATTTAACACATTCATATTTTACTTTTTATAAAAAAAAAAAAATTAAAAAAATGTTAATGTTTGTAAGAGAGTGCTTGTTTGTGTGCGAAAGACAGTATCTGCTCAACAAGCACGGAGGTTTGATTTCAAACTGAAAATTTTTTGAAATTCAATCGTTTCTCAAACGACAAACGTTTGATTATGATGTGGAACATAAATGAAAAATATTTTTATTTTTATTAATTTTATTTCATTATTTACTTAAATAAACCGTGAGATGTAAAGACGAAATAGTGTTATTTCCGTTTTCAAACTCTTTAGGTACGTTCAGACTGATGAAATGTCAGGCAGCAAACATCAAATATTTCATTAACGTAGTCTGAAATATTTTTGAGTGTCAAATAAAAAACCAGCTGATTTGGAGCAAATAAAAGTATTTGCCGGCAAACAAATATTTGTCCAATGTGAACATAGTGTGAACACAAAAAATCAAATATTTTAGTAATTTTTGAGCAAACATTTATTTCATATTACAAAAAATTGTAAGATCAAGCAACGACAAATAATTTTAGCCATGTGCCCGATAGAAGCAATTTTTTCTAATTCTAGACAGCTTAAAAATTTTTAATAAATTTTAGACTTTGTGTTATTAGCAACTTTTGCGAATTTCCTCTAATAAAGCAATTATTATCGAAAGTTTGCCATTCCCTATAGTTTTAGGCACTTTTAATAAATTTTATGGCTTGTTTGAAATATTAAAATTTTTCGCGAATTTTCGCTATTTTTGCAATTTTTTTTTTTTTTTGCCTTTTCCCGACATTTTGTCTTTTAATCGATTTAGCGATTTCAAAAAAATTTTAGGGCTTGTTTCCAAGTTTGCAATTTTGCGAATTTTAGCCATTTTCGTGATAGAAACAATTTTTTCTGATTCTTTACAGCTTTAAAGATTTTTAATAAATTTTAGACTTTGCTATCATGGTGTTATAAGCTAATTTTTGCAAATTTCCGCTAATTTAGCAATTTTAACCGAATTTGTACCATTCTTTATACTTTTAAGGACTTTTAATCAATTTTATGGCTTGTTTGAAATATAAAAAATTTTGGCAATTTTTGCAAATGTTTTTAATTTGTTTTTTTTTTAATTTTCCCGACATTTTGTTTTTTTAACCGTTTTTAAATAAATTTAAGGGTTTGTTTCCAAGTTTGCAATTTTTCGCAAATTTTAGCCATCCCGATAGAATTTTTTTCTGTGATTCTTTACAGCAAACTTCAGGAACAATTACTGAAATATTATAAAAATGAATACGAAAAGTATATTGAAGTGATCTGTATCGAATACATTCCGTACCCATTGTCTTCCAGTTTTTTTTTTTTTTTTCTTTACATTCTCCTCTTCTAACACCATAAAGAGATGATGCTCCACAGCATAAATTAAGGCCCTTATCATGTAAAACGTAACAAATATTTGCATCAAATAATTATTTAATTAAAGTTTAGAAAAATAAAAATATATTTCACAAATAGTAAAAACTAGCGCAGGAAATAATTTATTTAGGCCCTTATCCTGTAAAACGAAACGCAACGCTTTCTACAGAAATTCTTTTGTGGCGTTGAAAATTTTAAAACGGTACACAAGGCGAATTCATTACAGGTGATCCTAAAAGCCCTGCTGATAACTTCTTTTCTTTAGCTTTATAATTGTTGGATGTCAAATTTTTGTTTATTATCTCTGTTTCTGTTTTGATTTGTTTCGGTTTTTCACATTGTACAATGATTTTACAAAAACAAATTGCTTGTGGTTTTTGTACGAGTTAAACTGGTTGTACTACCGAGATTACCTGGAATGAATTTGCCTTGACGGTACATGAATTTCTGTAGAAAGCAACAACAAAATTACATGGCGTACAACCGCGGTGGTACTACAAACTTATACGAGTATATTCTTCAATTTCCCGTTTTATTTTTATTCGCATGCGTACACTTTGTAATTGATTTTTTACTCACAAATAATTTCTATTTTCTCAAAAGAAATTAAAGTGCGAATCTAAAGGCGAATTTACTTCACTTAGCATGTAATTTTTCTTAAATTGAACTTTAATCGCCATTTTTTATTGTTAACATTTATTTTTCGCGTCAGAGCTGTCTAGTATATTTTTGACTCGAGAATAAAGTTTGAAAACAATTTGATATCAAATTGATAAAACATTGTATGTCAAAGGTTTAAATTCAAATCATTATCAATTTGAAAATGTTAAAATAAAATAATTGTAAAGGTTTGAGAATTGTGTTTGATGTCAAATGATAAAGTCATTTCATATCAAAGGTTCGAATTCGTATTTGTTGGGAACCAAAAAAAATACATATTACGTAAAGTGAATTCGCCTTTAAAAACCTTAACTTCTTGTTAAAAAATATAAATTATTTATTATATATTAATTACAAAGTGTAAGAATGTGAATAAGAATAAAACGGGAAAGTAAAGAAAATATAAATTTGTTGTACGATCGCGGTGCTACGCCATGACAATCATCAAAACAAAAAGGAGCCAAGTATTTCGCCTTTGCAAGAATAAGAGCACGGAAAGAATAATATTTCATCTTTTAGGTATGGTGCCGAATGTAAAGCTCGCAGTTTATTTTCATAAGTAATGAATTTAAATTAAAAAAAAAACATTTTTTATTTATGTTTCACATTGGGGGGATTAACAAGGTGTGCTATCAAGTCATATAGTCATAATGTCCTAAATAATATTTTACAATTGTTTAAAAAAAAAATATTGTTGTGTTTCAAACAACATAAAAAAATATTTTTTTTTAAACAATTGTAAAATATTATTTAGGACATTTTGACGATATGACTTGATAGCACACCTTGTGAATCCCCCCATTGTATTAAAATCCACATTTGAAAAATATTTGAGAATAACGCTTGAAGGCAAGTTGAAAATAAATGCATTGCTCAATTTAAAAATAATTTCCCCTTTTTGATGAGAATGCTATGATTTCGCAATGATTTTCAAATCATTATCAAACGTTTGTCGTTTGAGAATACGTTTGATTTCAAATCGTTTTCAATTTGAGATAAGACCTCCGTGTTTGTTGGGGTGTGTAAATGGATGTAAAAGTTGGTACAATTGTACTTTTTTTTTGTACATTTTGACCTTCTAAAGTACTCATTTGGTACAATTTAAAAATTTGTCATAGTTCCTCTTTTTTGAATTTTTAGTACCTATAGCAAATAAATTATTGAGTTTTTTTCATTGCATGTATTTTTTTAATTATTATTTCTTTCATCCATAAATTTACTCCTGAAAATGTTATTTCAGGTAAAACAAGTTGTATTGTACCTCTTCTAGGAAAAATGTTTCGAAATGAAATTGAAAATTTTGATTTAATCAATAATTAATTTAGAGCGTTAGCTGATGTCAAGCAACTGCAGTAGTTAAAAACGGAAAACATTTGTAGTTTTTGTCCGAAGTAGCTAATTTACAAAAAGAGCTGAATGTCCATATGTTTTCTGACATTTCTAGAGTCTTTGCTGGAATTTTATCCATTCCACATTCGTCTGCAAATGTGGAAAGAGTTTTTTCTTTTAAAATATAATAAAAACTAAGGACAGACTACATGTGCCAACATTATCAAGTCTCATACAAACATAGGATTGATTGGGATCGACAAATTCATGCTGCTATGATGTAAAAATTCCAAATAGCTTATTAACTAAGTAAGTAAGTGCCTGATTTTGATTTCATATATTTATAAGACTTTTATGTACCTTATTTTATTCATATATATAATGTATGTTAATGTAAAGTTTTGTTTTTTTGTTTACAAATGAATTTTTATGCAGTTTTTTTGTTGTTTTAATATATTTCAAAAAAAAATGGTACCGTGAAGATCCACAAAGTACATTTTTTTGTTGGAAGTTGGTACAAAATGTAAAGCCCCATTTACCATCCCTGGATGTGTATCACTGTAAGTGTGTTTGTGTGCGTGTTTTAATGTGTTGAAAAGAAGAAATCAATTCCCATAAATTGGACTTTTTTAAAATTGTATGCGTATTTCCTTTAAACATTTTTCCTCTTTTCTTTTTATTTCGTATGTTTTTTTATAAAGAAATAAATTTTTTTTTATATTTTTTGGCATGACTTAAAGCAACATAAAAAAAAATTATAAAAACAAATACTGTTTAAATTATATTAGTCGTTGGTGCATCGAGAGGGAATTAATGTATTTTTTAGAGTATACGAGTATTATTAAATGGTTTAAATATTAAACTTTGATTTAAATATTTAAAATTTTTATTTTGTTTTTGGGGTGGGGGAGAATTTTTATATGTATAAATGCTTTAAAAAAGAATTTTCATAATAATATATACAAAATAAATTGTGGTCTCTTAAATAGGGCACAAATAAAGATAAGAACGTTAATCTGCGCAGGATGGCTTAAAAAGAAAAAAAGTTTAGATGTTACAAATAATGTCGCGTTAGTGCCGCCCATTCTAACCTAACCTAACCTAGCCGCCCATTCTTTTACTGAAAGAAAAAAGCTTTGTTGCTGGAATAAAACTATTTTGTTGGCCCATATACATTAATGCAATGAAAATGTTAATTACTGGTACTAAACTGTTTGTTGCTGTAATGAAATTTTCAGTTATACTATGAAACTTCCAAAACGGGAATTTTCTTACATTTCGTTGTATAATTAATAAAACAAATTCTCACATTCTTTTTTCTTTAATTGTTTATAAAAAATTAACGTAGTAACTTTTAAGACGGAAATTTTCTAACATTTCTTACATTGTATAATTAATAAACAAATTTTTTTTTCCTTTAATTATTTATAAAAAATTAAAGTAGTAACGGGAAAAATGCTGGTGGAGGTCGTCGCAAGCAGAAAAATGAATCACATCCAATATACTTCAATGTCCATTATAAAGGTGAGCTTATGAAAGTGGAACATAAGATGTTGTAAAAGGAATATTAAAACGAAATAAAATTATAACTTGATTTACAACAGGAATGAAAAATAAACTAAATTAAATAACAAGAACTTAAAACGCACATTGGTTAAATAAATCACCATAGTATGGTTAATATTGCATACAATTGTAACATAACGTAGTATATATGAACTTTTTCATTGTATGAACGTAAAACAATGAAAAATATCATTGTATTATTAAAACGATGCTTATAAATAAATGAAAATAGTAAATTTTTTGGCTGTGGGAAAAATCGCCCAAAGAAAAATGGCCCAAAAAAAGAAATGAAAAATCGCCCAAAAAAATTCCATGTAAAATTGTGAATATGAAAAGTGACCTAAAATTTTTGGGCTATTTTTCGTTATTGTTGGGTGATTTTTCGTTTTTTAAATTTCATAATGAAAAATCACCCAAAAATGTTGTATGAAAAATGGCCCATTTTTTTGATTTTCTCCTCTATGGTATAACAAACACCGGCTTCGCTTACTAAAGCTTCTCTGCACAGCCGGCCTTCGGCCGGGCGCAAAGATTTTCTCCTCTATGGTATAACAAATACCGGCTTCGCTAACTAAAGCTTCTCTGCACAGCCGGCCTTTGGCCGGGCGCAAGGATTTTCTCCTCTATGGTATAACAAACACCGGCTTCGCTAAGTAAAGCTTCTAAAAGCTGCCTTGTTTCCAAATGAAAGCCGACTATGCAGAGAAGCTTTAGTTAGCGAAGCCGGTGTTCGTTATACCATAGAGGAGAAAATCCTTGCGCGCGGCCGAAGGCCGGCTGTGCAGAGAAGCTTTAGTTAGCGCAGTGTCCATGGACACTATGACACTTTTTGGAGTGTCATAACGTCCATGGACACTATGACACTGGACGTTATAACATGCCACCGGGAACAAATTCGTTTTTGCTTTTGGGTCATTTTTTATTTTTTTTTTTGGGCCCTTTTTCGTTTCTTTTGGGCAAAATTTCATATATAACTTTATGGGTCATTTTTCATGTTCTGTTGGGCGATTCTTCATTTGGGCGATTTTTCATTTCTTTTTTTGGGCCATTTTTCTTTGGGCGATTTTTCCCACAGCCAAATTTTTTAATGACAAAAAACATCATATGAACTACTCGTAAATAACTTCATACACAAAAAAAAAATATCAGTAGTTTTTTATCAAAAAAAAAAAAATTATTTTAAATGTTTTTCAATTTACTAACTATGATACTTGAATCAATTGTTTATTAGTTGAAAGAAAATTAAAATATAATTTGGATTTAATTAAAATATAAATTAAAAAAACAAAAAATCTTAATTGATTTTTGTGTTTAAAATAAAATAATTTAAACTTGTAGAATTGTTGTTGGGAATTGTCAAAACCTGAGCTATATTTCATTTAATCAATTAACACATTGTTGGAAATGGCAAAGTTTTTTTAATCCTTTTTTTACCCTCCACCACTGGGGGTGAATAACGGTATAGTAAGATTGTCATTCCATGTGAAACTTTTTTATTATACATCTAAGACCACATAAAGTATATATATTCCGGCTCCTTGAGTAATTCTAAGTCGATTTAGCCGTGTCCGTCTGTCTGTCCGTCTGTTGAAAACACGCTCACTTTCGAAAAACGCAAAAGAAAAGAAAAAACTTGGTCTCAAATTGCTTGTAGTTATCCTAAGCAGTTTAGGATTGAAATCCAGCAACATCGGTTCAGTAAGATCAGAACTATTAATCAGAATGTAAAAGCCCCCACCCTAAAGAAATTGATAATTTTGATACAAAAACTAAACTAAAAAGCCCGTGGAATAATGCACGGAATGAAAAAAATTTTAAACTAAATTTCGTGAAGATCGGTCCATAATTGGCCATAGGCCCAATATAAACCCAGCTCCCGGAAATCATTTTAGTACGCCTAAAACCGTAATAAATAACGTTATCACACTAAAATTTGGTACGTTACAGTTTTATACGACCAGAAATCACAATGTAAAATTTTTTGAAGATCGGTCCTTAATTTACACTATGATCCCATATAAACCCTACTCCCGGAAAAGAGTTGAGTACGCCTAAAACCGTAATAAATTATGCTATCATAATTAAATTCGGTACGTCACAGTTTTATATGACCAGAAATCACACTGTAAAATTTCGTGAAGATCGGACCATAATTAACCCTAGACCCCATATAAACCCTACTCCCGGATAACAGTTTAGTACGCCTAAAACCAAATAAAGCCCACTTTGGGAAAATAATAAAATTCGCCTAAAACCATAACAGATATAGATATTGCGGTAAAATGTCTTCCAACTTATATTCATATGGTCAGAAAAAATATAATGCAATTTTTTGAAATACGGTACATAATTTACTATAGATCCCATATTAAGCAGCCTTCTGAAATTCACTGTTAACGCTATAACTAATTACACTGCTGTATTGAAATTCATTCTAATTTATTTTTTGTTATACCAGAAATCAGTCCTCAAAATTTTGGGATGATTGCCCCATAATGTACCGTAGGTCCAATACAAATTACCCTCCTAAAAATCATTTTAGTTCCTTATTATGATATTTTACTATGCCATTTCAAAGTTCTAACATGAAACGCATAAAACTGTCTTATTGTCGGTCAATAATTTAATATAGGTCTAAACCGCAACCAATTTTAATCTTGACCTTCGTTTTTGTGAAGCTTTGTTAATAATATATATGTATTTGTAATATAGAGCCCACTTCTGTCGGTGGAGGGTATCAAAGATTCGGCTTAGCCGAATATAGCACTCTAACTTTTTTCAATTAAAATTAAAAATATCATTTATTGAAAAAAAATGTTCACAATTTTCAATTTTTACAATTTTGATAAAACAATATATTCATATTTTTGTAATAAAATTAGGGAACATTTTAAACTTTTTGTTTCTTTGGTTAGTGTCTCTCTCTCATTTTTATACTTTACAATATCCCAGATGAAATGGGAAGTTTGAGCTGATGTATGTATATAATATAAATATTAGTTCGAAACCCACTTTAAGTATACCGATTGGCTCAGTATCCCTTTCAGCATGAATGTTATGTCCGTCCGGCTTGCTGATCGACTGGCTGTTTTTCAGTCCTATATAAGCTCGTCCTTTAAATCACTTTTAGGTACATTCGGCACAAATTGCTCTTAGAGGAATTTTAGCCTCATAATATAATTTTTTTCTGACGAGTCCACAATAGCTCGTTGGTACCAAGCAGCACGCATTCTCAAAAATGTGTTTGTTAATCGACTTTAGTTTTTTACGTGTTTGTGATGAAAAAGTTTAAGTCAACGTCATAAAATTTTTGTAATCTTAGTAAAAATATAACTTAATAATTCTGCAATTTTTTAATTCATATTAAGTGAAATTATTTGTGTAAAACCTGCTTTTTATATTACTCGTGCATACTAAACTCAAATACCATTTAAATTGACACTTCAAAATTACTTCATTGCTGATTGTCGAATTGTTCTCTGTAATTTCTCTTCTATTCATCGATTCAACAACTTAAATAGTTTGCAAATTTTTCAGAAAACTATTTAATCATTAAAAGCACGAATCTGCAAATGTTGGTACAGCCACGCATCATTAGTTTCACAATTTAAGCTGAAACAACTTTAAAAAAAAAGTATTAAACATGATTTATGGTGTTCACGTATCCTGGCACCATTACTTGTTATTTAAACGTACTACCAATACGTAGAAAAAATATTACATTGAATTATTGCAAGTCATCGTAAAATTGGCTGAAATAAAAAAGTGTAAAAATAAATAATAATTAATGTGTGCAATAGGAAAATATGTTCATCAATAAAATTGTTTAATTGTTTACAGCAACAAATCGCTTCTATCGCAAACATGGCTAAAATTCTCGAAAAATTACATATATTGAAATAAGCCCTAAAACCAACTTGAGATCGCCAAATCGGTTTAAAAAAAATGAGCTACGCCTTTGTAGAACAAGCAGGTGTTAAGAACTTGGGTTTTCTTGTGCTTTCGACAATTGAAAATCACACCAAAAAACACAAAATCGGTGTGATTTACAGAACACCACAAAATCACACGTATGATTTTAAAAGCACATGTGATTTGAAATCACGTGATTTTCAGAACAGGCCTGATACAGGATACCTAATAAAAAAAAAATTCGTTTTTGTCTTATTTTGGTAGTAGACATTGTTAGGGAACTTCGATACACTGGGGATTTACTGCCGTATTCATAAAGATATTTTTAATTAAAAATTTTGAACATTTTACTTAACTCTTTTCGGGCACTATGCAAAATCGGTGGAAATAAAACAATATGTTTATTTTTTTTAATTTAGAGAATTTAGAAAAGAATCATGAAAAATATGTATTGAAAAATTTTTTATCTTTTCAGGATTCTGACCAGGGACATGGCATTACATATATACCAGCGCACATAAAAGGAATGTTTCATTTAAAAAAACCACTGAACCAAGATTTTGTTTTACTTAAACAAATATGCACATTTCACGTGGAACACATCCATTGAGTACGTTTTTGTTGTCCCGCAACGCTGCATTAAGCAGATCTACCAATTGTGGTTCTGACAGGTTGGTGTGTTGACGAAGCTTGTGTGTTTGGGTCAACGTATGGCTTGTGTTTGTTAACTCAAACTTTTCCTTGTTTTTTATTTGCTTTTGAAGAGTAGGGCTTTGATCCTGCGTGACAAAGAGATTAAATAATATCAAGTTTGAAATCTTTTAGTGGTAATTTGTTCCCCAAACATTTACAAATAATAAATGCATTTAAAACTATCACATCAAGAAAATGAAAAAATATTCGGTGCCACCATTCCCGGCTTCTCTATCCAGCTCGTAATATTTTTTAGCTGATCTAGCTTATCGACATTAATTATATGCATTTTATAATCATATATTATATCAGGTTAATGATTTGCTTTAGAGGTCCATCAATTTGGCGTTGTTTTATCTTAGCAAATTTTTTTGGGTCATGAAAGTTTGATAAGGCTGTGATTGCTCTTGTGTATGTATATAATGCGCAGTGGTATGAATTTTGTACCATCAACGCTCACAGATGCTCTATTTTTTATTTTTTTGCACAATTGTTGCCCTACGCACTAACTGATTGGTACTGAGTAGATTTAAAACCAGCAAAAGCTATAGAAAAAAATTTTAATGCAAATACACTAAATAATGGTAAACGCTTCTGGCACTTCTCCGACGTATACCTTTTGTGCTTAGATAAATACTACATCAATTTCTTTTTCTTATATGCACTATTTTTTATATTAAATAAAAGCTTTAAATTACACATAGAAGTGGAATTTATATCAAATCATTGCGCATAGAATTTAAAAAAAAATATTTAGATTAGTGGTATATTTTAATACCAGCGGTCCAGAAAGAGTAAATAAATCTTTGTTACATTTATTTATTTTATTTTATTTCTCACAATACTATAACCTAGCCTTTAAAGGCCATAATCGGTTACTAATTTCTACTAATAATTATTAATAAATTAATATATGAATCTATGTATGTGTATATAAAAATTAAAGTGTGTATAATTACAAAAGGGTAAGATAGCTTAATAATAATGTAAGAATACTAGCTATAAAAAATCCCAAAACGAACAATTCCAAAAATTATATGTAGATCTCATATTTACCTACACATATGAATACATTTCCAATAGTTAAATATATGCAGAAAAAAAATATAAAGCGGATATTTGTTAACTTTCAAAGTATAAATAAGCATTAATTTTATATCCATAAAGAAAATACTACACAACAAACTTCACGAATTGAATATTTTAATATCATGAATATAATAACTTACGCATATATGAACATATAAATATATGACAGTTATATAGAAGAATGATTTCTTGAAAGTTCTAGAAAGAGTCTTTTTTTATATGTGTTAGCAGAAAGATCAAAAGTTCTCAAAAAATTAGGCAACTTATTATAAGATCGTGCAACTCTTACATAATAACAACGCTCCAATATGGCAGATAATTTCCTGTCTATTTCTCGTTGATCTACAAAAATCAAATAACTGAATCAAATATCCAGGAGTATGCAATCTATACGACTTGATTTCTAAAATTTATGAACTCTACAAAAAAATTTGAAAATTTTAAAACAAAGGGTGAGACATGCTGTCTTATCCTCAACGAGTAAAGATATCTCATAAATCTATTGAAAATCAATCTTAATTTCTTTAGAATATAGCCAACTGTTCCAGTATACACCTCCAATCCATATAAAAAAACTGGCATTATAAGCCCATGAACAATTTGTTTTTTAACATAAGTTGGTAACATTAAATCTGTGTTGTACAATTTACGTAAAGTAAAGTTCACTTTAGATATTATAAAATTAACATGACTTGCAAAAGATAATTTAGTATCAAGAATTACACCTAGACAATTAAGACGATCAACAAACTCAATATCATTACCACTAAGAGTAATAGAAAACTCGGAACTACTATATTTGCCAAACAACATTGCCTTAGTTTTACCAGTATTAACTAGAAACGCATTATCTAATACCCAACAATCCAACACTTGAACTGTATAATTTATCACATTTTGCAATACATCAGAAAATTAAGGTGTACCCTTAAACAATAGCTGCACATCATCAGGAAAAGAAAATGGAAGACACAATTTGCTAGAAATTTTATCAAAAAGATCATTAATCTTGAATGAATACTGAGGTTAATCTTTAACTCTCAAATTAAAAGGAACGTAGCCGATAAGTCGAGGTCCACAGAACTGTCACTAATATTTTTATTTTTGTGAATTTAACAAAAACATTCGTCAAACTTATTTTGTTAAACCAACAAAGTAAATTTTTGACGACAAATAATTGTTAAATTATTGTTTAAGTTATTCATGTCAATTTAACTTAGGGATGGGCAAATTGAAAATATATATCGATATTAATCGTATCGATATTTTTTAAGAGTATCGATATTTATTTATTAAAAACATAGGTACAAACATATTACATGTAATTCCATTCTAACTTTTTATTGTTTCTTTTAATTTCAAATTTACTGCCTGTCCCTCGATTTCGAACGAAACTTTAGTTCGCTTAACTTTTATTTAAACGAAGTTTTCGTTTGAAATCGAGGGAGCGGCATTAATTTTCCAATAAAAAAAAAGTTCAAAAAAATACAAGTAAACTGTGTAATATTTTATTTTTAATATATACGAACATACTCAAATAAAAAAAATATTAAACAAAATATTTTTTTTTATTGTGAACATTCCAACTTTCATGAGTCCATTGCTGCTAATACGCCATAATTAAGGCGATTCTTTGCATAATTCTAGAAACCCTTTCCAGAAAATTTTTTCCGAGCTTATTTTTTTGGTGTCATCTCTTAAAAACAGCGACAAAACTAAACTGTGTAATCTATGAAAATGTACTATGGAAAAGCGCCGTTATTTTCTTAATATTAGTTAAAAACATATGATGCAATTCTTAAAAAAACAACAGTATTTTATGCAGTTGAGCAGCGGTTAAAATGTTGAATTTTATTATAAAGAGACCTTAAAAATATCGAATTCGATAGTCGTAGATAAATATCGATGTATCGATATATGGGTATTTTTAATATCGGCGATATATATCGATTATAATTTTTTTTAATTACGATATTTTGATATATCGATATTTATTGCCCATCCCTAATTTAACTAAAGTATATGGCGCAGGGAAATTTAGCTAGTCACTCCATTTATAATTTCTACAATATTTATATTAGATACTGCATTAAGTTTATATATATATATTGGGTTCTTTGGGACTGTGGTTGTTGAAATGGCTTTTGCTTTCAGCTGGGGATTAGCATACTTTAAACAAGTGATGCCAATAGTAGGGAATTTTCCCTTTTTGTAGGGATTTTTTTGGAAAATTTACGGCGTAGGGAAAAAAAGACAGATATTTTATTTTAAGGCAAATGTAGGGAATTTTCAAAATATTGTCTCATTTTCAATATACATATTGTGTTAAAAAACATAAATATTCGTATTATTTTCATTTAAAAATTAAAATTTTTCATATACCATAGCATTTAGGTACAAATGTAGTATTTTACTAAGAGCCCTAATAGCCTGGCAATCTTCAACAAGTGCCACAATCATGTACGTATATATTAGGGAACGCCGCACAGTGGCTGAAAATCGTTTTTCATCGGCCAAAAATCTGTAACTTTTGAACCGATAGAGATAATTTTGCAGGAGAGAAGACTTCTTGAACTTTTTTGCAGTGTTAATTTTGTTAAAATCGGTTCAGTAGTTGTTGAGAAATTTAAGTTGAACTTTTGATGTTTTTTAGCATTTAGTATGAAAATGCTAATGATTGAGATTGAGAATTATGGTATTTTTTATTCAAAAAGTGGGATGTTTTTCTGCCCACTGTTTTAAGAACTTTTTAATCTACATAACTGCCAAATTTCATTAATATATCTTTGTTCATGTCAGATTTATAGAATGTCAAACCTTAAAATTATTATTTTTTTACTCATGTTGAAAGCCCTTTTATTCATTTACACTATATAAATAATAATTTTAATGTTTGACATTCTATAAATCTAACATGAATAAAGGTATCATAATGAATTTTGGCAGTTATGTAGATTAAAAAGTTCTTAAAACAGTGGACGGAAAAACATCCCCATTTTTGATTAAGAAATACCCAAATTCCCAATCCCGGAAATCGGCTTTAAATTTTTTTTTGTTCAAAAAAGGCAATACAATTTACCACTCGATATTGATCAGAATTTTCTAGAAAATAATGGACATATTAGAGAACATTACTGTTCTAATTGTATAAAAATCGGTGTGTTGAATTATTAGAATTTTTTACTCAAATTATTTTTTTTTTGTTTGAAAAATTTGATTTGGAATAGGGCATATGGGAGTAAAGATGTTAAACTGACTAAAAATTGCTTCTACAAGCATACTCATAATGTTTTCTTTCGAAAAATATAAATATTTTTATTTATTTCTGGATTTTAATAGTGTCCCTTGGTGGCAAACATTCCTTCTTAGCAGCAGTTATGTGATGATAAGCAGGATACAGATTTGAACCTTTTTCAATTGCACGTACTCTGAGCTGAATATATTGCTCTTTTGTTAACTTCAAATCTAAAAAAAATGCTAATGCCTCTTCATTTGAAAACTGTTTTTCATCGCTTGGCGTTGGAACACTCTTAAGAATCCGTTTTGTTCTCTTGGGACTAGCGATAAACACTTTTTCAATAATATCGACTTTTGTGAGTTGTTTTTGTGATCGCAGTTGATATAGCAAAGCTTCTTGAATATTTCTATCCCCGATTTCTTCGTTGATATCCTTAAGCTTCCGCCTTTTAGATCTATCGCTACAGTTCTCAAGTGATTTCTTTGGTCTCCCAAGGTTCTTTTCATTTGTACCTTCTGAAGATATCTGGACACTGAGTTCGCCATCTAACCAGTTTGCAAAACTGTTGTAAAATCTAGGTTGACTCCATCCAACTTGTTTGAAGCGCTTTTTTAAGTTTTTGACAAAATCGGTTATTTTATTTTGCAGTTCCGATCGTATTTCAGTGCTGCAGGAATATATATTGAGTTTTCCTTCAATGTAACTTAAAACATCTTCCTCCTTTTTATTTTTAAAATACTCTTCGGATAATTCTTTATAGCTGAAGCTCTCCATTTTTATAGATATTAAAAAAATTAGATTGTTATTGCTTATATATATTTTAACAACTGAGATTTTATTCGAATACCACTGGCTTTTATACATAGCTTGCGTTAAACTGTGTTCCTAGGTAGCAAAATAAGGTAGAATAAAGAACTAAAATGGGCTTAAGTTGGATACGCTTAAAATCCTACAGGTATTGGTAATTATATAATATAAAATACTTGGCTTGGTACACTTATATTTCAGTCATATGAATAGGTAAAATTAAAAGAGCAAAAGAAATGTTGCGAATAATTTTACACAAACTAAAAAAGTGTTCTATAGGCTGGTCCAAACAGGTACAAAAGTGCATTTGGGTTTAAAGTGGATACTTTCACCTACCTACAGCTAGTAAAGTTTCTTTAACCCCTTTTGACCTCATAAATTCTATTCTTCTGAACTTCAATTTGACTAAAAAATAGAACCTGAAAAAATATTTAATAACACAGCAGGTATAATCGGTACAGTAATACAACATAACATTGTTGAAAGACTGCTTTACTACCAATATAAAAAATGTTGAACCCACTATTGATAACAGTTTGACTTAAAACATAATCCAGCCGATTAAAAAAAAAAACTAGAAAAATCGTTAAAAATCAAGCCAAAAAATCCGTTTCATCCGAATATCTCCAAAGGCAAAGGAGATAACCTAAACATTTAAGCATATTTTTTGTAACTCAGCATAAGTTAATTTTTTTTTTTGCAATCCATAAATATATTTTTGGTGAATTTTTTAAAAGTTTGAATTTCCGAGGTTACCAATTTTAGAGGTCCGCAAGTCACTCTCCCGACCCTCCATGGACCCGTGTTCTTCCAATTCAACACAAAAGCTACCCGGCCATGACAGTTTAAAATTTCATTCAAATATGTTCAGCCGTTCATAAGAAGCAAAATTATTTTTCAAAACAAAACGCTTGTAAACCATTGTGTTATATTTCAGTCATATGAGCAGCTTAAATAAAAAGAGCAAAAAAAAATGTTGCGAGTAATTTCATTAAAATGAAAAAAGTGTTCAACAGACAGTTCCAAACAGTTGCACAAGTATATATGGGGTTAAAGAGGACACCTTCAGCTTTCTGATGGTACTAAAATCTCTTTGACCCCTTTTGACCCTAACAAGTTCTACTCCTCTAAAATTCGGATTTAACTAAAATATAGAACCTGGGGAAACATTTAATAACACATCAGGTATAAATGATACATTGATGTAATTATCCATTTCTTAAAGACTTCTATCCCATTAATATAACAAAAAAAATTTCGACCAATTATTGATAGCGGTTTGCGAGAAATCATAATTTAGTTCTGATCAAATTTACAAAAATTAATTTTTTTCTAAAACAAAATAAAATATTTGTTTCCAGCAGCATGCCACAGCCACAATTACGAATATTTTAATCTAGTTTTTTTAATACATTAGTTCTAATATGTTTGCTATCGAATGGCATTAAAATTTTTGAAGTCGGCGATGACAAAAAATTGGACTTTTGGCCGATGAAATTCAATTTTCAGCCGCAGTGCGCCGAATATTTGGGTTCACATTTGCGAACTATTCGCTTATTTTTGTTATTTGCATTCGCACGCACATTCGCTAAAGATGTATGCGAATATTAAAGGAGAATGTTTAATGAATGAAACAAAGAGAAATAAAGTCATACAATTTGGAATTTTTAAAAAATTTTAATGAAATCTTTTAAGCATGTGGAAGGATATATATTTAAAAGGAATTTTTTTTTAAATTTTGTTTCGGGGAACAGAAATAAAGATTTTTTTTAAATTCAACAAAGCCTTCCCTTTTATTTGGTACCGAGTTTGGTAAAAAATAAAGGTTAAGTCCTTTAAAAAGACAAAAGATGAGGAGATGAAAATCAAACACGCAGTTTGACTTAGTTTTGACTCTAGATTGAAGGATATACAGTGGCGTTTCTGCCAAAAAAAAAAAATTTAATTTGTCACGCAGTATTTTTTTTTTAATTGAATTTTTACTTGTGTGAGAATGTTTATTTTGGTTTTTTCTTGATGTTAATAAATGCTTTTTTTAATAAATGGTTATAAATCCCTTAATTATAATATTTACAATATTTTAACAACGTATGTGTCTGTTTGCCTGAAGCTAAAACCAATACATTTTTAACGTAGGGAATAGTGTAGGGATAATTTTTTTGTTTGTAGGGAAAAAATGGAATTTTATTTAGACACGTAGGGATTTTTTTGAAATTTCTCTTGGCATCACTGCTTTAAACATATTTGTATCACAAATAGTGAAAAAGGTTTATATTAGGCATATACAAACGTTTTACAATTTTTTCATATAGGAAAAATGGCATAGCATAGCCGAATAGAGCATGAAAAAGTATGAACTCATTATATTTTTTTTCGAAATCGCTCAAAGTTTCCGCACTAAACACAATTACATTTTGATAAGATCATATCGTTACCTTAATATAAAAAGGCCCCAACTCATCAAAAACACTTTTTACAGGAGAAGGAAAAAACTTAATAAAAGCTGAAATAATATAGCTACACAACCATTGTCAAAAAACATCTTTATTAAAATTAAACGAGGAATTCAGATTGAAATACATAATATGTATTTCTTTCGAAAAATTGTGTGTATGAGTTAGGCCTTTTTTTCTTTAGAAAAATTGTGTGTATGAGTTAGGGCTTTTTGTATTCTGCTTATAACTTCTTTATTTTTAATCTAATTTGCTTGAAATTTTAATAGAATGTGTATTAGCAACCATTCTACAATAATCAATAAAAAAACGGATTTCCAAAAATAATGAGTTGGGGCCTTTTTATATTAAGGTAACGATATAGCCATTTGCTTTTTCATTAAATTTATAAATTTGAATAAATATTATTTGTGTAAAAATGTTAAAAAAAAATTTAACTCATAGAATAAATTCGAAAAAATGAAAAATGTTGTAAAAAAAAAAAGTGTAAAAAAATTCTTCAAAATGTTTTACCAATTAAAGCACTCAAAAATAAAATCAGATTTAATTAAAAATAAACTCAAGTGAACTAAATGTTTAATCTAGTGAATCCAATGTTTAATCAAGTGAATTTAACGTTTAATTGATGCTATTAATTTGTTTACTGGTGCAAATTTAAATAATTTTTTTAATTATATCACAAATTTTTTAATTGAAATCAATTTGTATTTTTTTCTGTGTAAGTGCGACATGCAATACTTATATGAACTGGTCCAAGCTTCTAAAAACTTTTAGAAAATAAATATTTTCCCTATAATAAATTTTGAGCAATGCCTGAGTAATGCTCGTTGAAATTCTAGAGGTATTCCGGCACTTTTGTCTTTTATACTTATTCCGGAATATCGATCGCAATTATTTTCTATTTGTAAATTTGTGTGTGTTGCTTGGAGCGAGGTCTGGTTTTCTGATTTTCCTTTCAACAAAAATAATTTCGCCACACTAAAAGATCCTTATCCGACTATTCAAAATCAAATTAATGTTTTCTCAGTTATTGGGTAGAAAAACCATCATCTATTCAGGAAGTTCTGCGCAAAAAGGGCAATTAAAATTTTGCAAGACAATTTGCTATTGTGTAAATGATCACATACTTTAAATTAAAAACAGTGCTATGGAGTCTTCACAAAGAATTACTAACTCCGTCTCCGACTCCAAACGCTGAAATTTTTTGAGTGCGACTCCGACTCCGGCTCCGACTCCGACTCCAACTCCTACTCTAACCTTGATGCTAAATGTATATGAGACTGTCCTTATTTGACATTACACTCTTTTTATACCCTCCACCACTAGTGATGAATGATGATTATGCATCAAAGACTCCATAAAGTAAATATATTTGTGTTGTTCACGGAAGGCTGATTATCAGGTTAAATTCACAACAAAAAAATACATTTATTAAAATTTTTTTTAAGTATATTTTGTTGCTGTTAATATAACTGCATAACCATATAACCTGATAATCTGCCTTTAGTAAACAACCCAATGATGGATTCTTAAGTAATTCTAAGCCGATTTATCCATCTGTCCGTCTGTTGAAAACAAGCTCACTTACGAAAAACTCAAAAGAAAAGAACAATGTTGGTGTCAAATTGCTTTTAGTTATCCAAATCAATGTGGGATTGAAATCGCACAAAATCCGATCGAAATGTAGAACCACCACCCTAAAAAATTTACAATTTTGTTACAAAAACTAACATAAAATGTGGCAAAATGCACGGCATGATATAAGATTTTGCACAAACTCGTTCCATATGACTAGAAATCATACTGTACGTCTACAACCGTAATAAATATTGCTTTCATATTAAACTTGCTAAACTGAATCTCTTTTTTATACTACTTTAAGTGCTGTCACTTTGTGGATAATTACCCGTATTTGGTGTAATTTTTACTCTCGTGGGTAGAGCGTGAGTAATTAATTTAAGGTGTAGATCATGTGTAATTTGAAAGTCTTTCATTTGATAAAATGTATATTATTTAAAATATTGTTGATCTAAAACAATTACAGTATATTCAACCAAAGTTACTGTTTATTAAAAAAAAAAAGATTTCCAAAGTTTAGGAAGTAAACAATTGATACTGATTGCACAGTTAGATTTCGATAAATATGAGCTTTATAGTGATTTAGAACCCAAAGTTTATGGCGGCATGAAATAACTCCCCACGAAATAAGTCCCCAAAAAAATTATGAAATAAATCCCCAATTTTTGGGGACTTATTTCATAGGAAATAAATCACCAATTCTTAAAATGAAATAATTCCCTAATGAAATGAAATAAATCCAATAAATTACATATTGTTCAGTTTTGGTTTTAAAATTTTAAATTTTAATTAAATGTACGTATTATCATTATTAAGTTGACTTTAAATATTTATTTAAATGTGTGACCATCATTGGGATTCCTTATGCGTAAAAATAAATATTTAAAGTCAACTAAAGCTCGAAGAAATAAAAATCAAAAATTAATTGTTATTTTTGTTCAAAATAATAAAAATCATAAAATAACTGTTATATTTAATCGAAAAAATAAAAATCAAAAAATAACTGTTATTTTTGTTCAAAAAAATAAGAAAATAACTGTTATCATCTGAATTTATGAAAAAAGGAATAACTGTTATGGTCCCTGAAAAAAAGCTTAGGTCTTTTCCTTTAAGGTAGTTCTGGGTGCTTTTTGGGCCGCGAGTGGGTTATGTATAAAAAAAATAATTTCTAAGTCAAGACGAGGATTTTTTTTTCAATTTTCAGCATATGCACTATTTTAAATTTTTTCCTATTTGTGTGTAATTGTTTCTAAAATCTTAAAAATAAAACTTATGCTGAGAAACTAGACAAATTAACCTTTCCGACGGTATATAACATACCTAACTAGCATTTCATACCCTTGATACTGTAATACCCACAAAATCACTTTTTTCTATAGAGATGTTGACAAATTAAATATTTTTATTTATTTGTGATAATAATTAAATTAATATAAAATTAATAATAATAAAAACAAAAAGATAAATAATCTTTCCAAATCGGAAGACATCGATTTCAAAAGTTTGGTCACTTGACATGAAATCCCCCATATATATATATATATGTATTTATATAATTTGATTTTATATAAGCTATATTGTATAGATTAGGTCAAGTACTATACTCAGGATTGTATTGCTATGTAAAACGTTTTGTGGCCTAAATGGCTTTGTCTTACAATATGAATTAATAAATAAAATCAAATAAAAAATAAATGTGCTACGTCACTGTTTTATAAAACTAGAAATCAAACTGAAAAATTTGATAAATATTGGTAAATAATTTACCCTAGGCTTCATATAAAGCCTTTCCCGGAAAATAGTCTAGTACGTCTAAAACCGTAACAAATAACACTATCATAATAAAATTTGTTGCGTCACAGTTTTAAAAATTGTTTACTTTAAAAGGTCGCATATAAAACCTACTCTCGGAAACAGTTTAGTATATTAAAAAACACAATAAATAAACAGAAAAAATTATTAAATTTCTCCAATCACCAAATTTGTTCTAAATTCATAATATCAAGCAAACAATTTGTTGATTTTGCACCTATTACCAAAATGATTGTATTGATTACTAAAAATTTTACAATTTTGAACAAAAATTTTCAATAAATGATATTTTTAATTTTAATTAAAAAAGTGATCAAAAAACTTTGCCATTTCAAACAATGTGTTAATTTATTTAAATAAATATTGACAACTCCCAACAACAATTCTACATTAGGGTTATAACTTTTTTTTGAGTGCAAAATACCACTCCATTACCATGTAGTGAATGTTGTTCTGATAATAAAAAACTGTTTTTTAGGTTGATTCGGTGGAAAAAGTTTCCGCACCGAAAGCGATTTCTAAAGTGCTTTAAATTTTTATTTTTTAAAAATTAAGATTTTTCATTATTGTACAAAAATACTAGGAATTATAAGATATAAACTTTAAGTTTAATGTGCGTATGGTTTTACACTGTGGATATATATCCTGCATCACTTTAATCGCACGCTCGGCGCATATGTTGCTTCGCTGATGATCTTTAATTTTAGACGGTTCTATTACCCAATGCCTTAAGAAGCATTCCTTAGCTTTCGTGAAGTTTTTTAAAGATTTACTTAATGCTTCAAAATCATTCTCGTTGAAGCAATGACCACCAAACCAAATTTCAAACCAGGAAGCACAAACAAATTCACAAATAGGTTTTAAATCATCTTGATACTTTGGAAGCAGGATAAAAGCCAAAATAGCTAATATAGCTCTGGAATTCCATCTGGCATTGCTAATTGATGGAAGACATTTAAAATTTATATATGGAAATATGTTATTTTTCTGGAAATATTTATAGGATTGGCAAAGTGAATATAAAAACTCCATATCATCTCTCCATTTTATTTTTGAGAATTTAAGAACTACTTGATTTTGCTTATAGCAAGATTTTAGATTTTCATAATTCTCCGTTAGATCCGCAACAAAGTGATATCCAATATTGGGAGATGATGTTTTACCATCCAAAACCTCGTCCATTACATGTCTCAATATCAGATCGAGAACATGGTGCTGACACCCAATATATTGTGGAGGAGGCAATGACATAAATTGAAAATGTTTTTTGAGTAAATTCACAACGCCATTTTTGTTGCCCGTATTGACACTTGTTGTATCACAAACTATCATTTTGATGGACGACCATAAGTTGAACTTAGTTAACGTGTCTTTTATGCCATTAAAAATTGTTAGCGATTTTCCGTTTTCAAGTACTAACACTGCTAATTTAATCTCTGTAAGTGAATTTTTAATGACTACTACCTGAATTTCCTTTTTACCAATTTTTTTTCCATCAAAGTGTAAGCACCAATCCTGATTTTTTAATGTTTTCTTGTAAAGCTCTTCTCGTTGTTCCGATAATTTCTTTACAGCTTTATAAATTCCGGCTTGAGATGGAGTCGAAATTGTTATGCCAGACTTAGCCAAATGTTGACAAATTGCAGCAGCTTTATTTGTGCTAACTTTTGCTTCTGTTACTAATGTAACCGCTGGTTGTAAAGACATTTTAGATGGATTATTCCGTCCGGTTAGTATGAAGTTTTCGTCATCATCGTGTTCATCATGATCGCTATCAAACATTAACGAAGAATCTGAATCAAAGGTTACTTGTTGATTATATTCTGGTTCAGACTGTAAATCGGCTGCTTCGCAACTTATATTAAAGTTGTCTTGAAAATGACTACCATTAGGGCGTTTTAAGGTTTTTTCATAATATAGAACCAACCGTCTAATTTTTCTTTTTATAAGATCCTCGCGCATGATTCTTATATTAAGCTTGGTCCACAAATTATGTAACTCCTTAGACATTATAACATACCTTTCCTCTTTATATTTATTTGTCTTGCATAAAGCGATAAATCTTCCGATAATAATTTCTTCCTTTGGGATCTTGTTCAACTCACTTAAAGGTATTTCGACTTTTTGTATTTTTTTACATTTTTCAATACCATCCTTATTTTTTGTAAAATTCTTTGACTAGATTTTTGAGTTTCTTATAACAGATATGTTACTTTTTTTATACTTCATTTTATAAACCAACAGAAATAATATGCAAAATTTCAGATTTGTAATTACAAAGACTTCACCACCTACTTAGATATTTAAGCCAAGAGTAACTGTTTTAATGGAAAAAATAAATATGTAAATAAGAACAAAACTTTAACCCGTTCGGTGCGGAAACTTTTTTCACGATAGAGGAAAAGTGACAGCATATTTTTTAATATTTTTTTATGCCCCACACGGCTATGCGGTGGTATTTTTGATATTTGCAAAAATTGCAAAAAGTTATAACCCTATTCTACATGTTTAAATTATTTTATTTTAAACGAAAAAAGTCAATTAAGATTTTTTGTTATTTAATTAAAATTTTAATTGAAAATGTATTTCAAAACAACTAAAATGTTAATAAAATCAAAATTAAATTTTTAATTTTCTTTCAACAAAAAAAATAATTGATTCAATTATCACATTAATTTTAAATACTTTTTAAACTATTTTTTTAATTTCCAATTCCTATTTAAAAACTGGACCATAAGCTTGAATAAATAGGAATTGGAAATAATATAATGGATGGTCGAATAATTTATAATAATATATACAGAAGGATGAGCTCACCTAGAAGAAATTATAGCAGCTTTAAGAAGAATGAAGTTGTAAGAAGACACATCAATAGGTATAAAACAATTAGAGATAAAACAAGTAAGAGTGCTATATTCGGCTATGCCGAATCTTATATACCCTTCACTATGGTGCGATAAGAACAAAAGGATATTTATATAAATATACATACATATGTAATATATCTGTGGCATTAAATAATAATGGCTTAAGTCGAAATTTCTTGCTTTGAGATATTAAGGGTTTTGTCTAAAATAAATTGTTTGGTTTTTATATAAAATTATTAGCCACAGAAAAGAAATGCGCATTTATATCACATTCGCGGACAGTTCATTTTCGCCTTGCCCCATTGTGGGGCACAGGCTGTATCTTCGGATTTACTGAAGATAATTAATCCGGGATTAGAGTAAAATAATTAGAATTAAGAATAAAATTATATTACTTGCAGTTTTTGAATAATTTAATCTGACGGTAATTGCCGTCATGTCCTTGCCACAACTACAAATTGATATCACAGGACATGACGGGAAGACCCGTCTTGATGGCCTCAACCGTCATGTCCTACGTGGTTATTCAAAGCTTATACGATGTGACAAAGCGGGAAGTGCCGTCAGGATTTAAATATATCGTATCTGAAGAAAAACACTATTTTTTGATTAAAATTAAGGTAATTAAGTTGTTTTTAGGCAATAAAATTAAACAAATGAAATGAAAACTTCATCAAATAAAAGATATAACAAAAAATTCATTTATTTATGATTAAAAATAAGGACATTGGTAAGAAAAATAAAAAGTAAACTTAAAAATAAATAATTTAATTAATTCTCGCATGAATGGTAATCTTCAAAACATTTTCCAGGACAAAGAGCAGGTTTATTGGGGCAATTTTTGCACCTGTATGATGTTTCCTTACGGACCTTAGATTTTTGACACTGGCTACATCTTAAATAAATTGTCTTTCTCTTTCTATTATCAGTTGCCAGAGGTATTTTCTCGATGTAATGTGGGCTTTGCATGTGATTAGTATGTGTTATAGAACCCCTCTTATTTCCTCCATGGACTGGGCCCATTGAGACTAATTCTTTTCCAGATTGTATGAACTCCGGCAATTGTATCAAAGATTTGATTAGTATGTTTCTAAAGTCTATGAACGATATTTTTGATCCACTTTTTATTTGGAAAATATAGAAGGAGTTCCAGACTGCAACATCCAATAAGTGAAATATAAGTTTTTTATACCAGCGAATAGTTTTTCGCGGTGACGAATAGTAGGATGTCATTTGATCCATTTTGTCGATTCCTGACATATAGTTATTATAAGTGATGATCTCCTTTGGTTTTGAAACATCTCGTCCCCATTTTGTAGAAGTTGCAACGAGTTCAGGGTGATTTGCAGTTGTTATACACAGTACCTCTCGCTTATCACGCCATTTAGATACATAAACCTGGCCTTGACGACGCCATATATACTCCCCTTTAGAAAGTTTAACACCCGTAACAGCTTTCGGATTTCCTTTCCGATTTGCTCGCAGTGTACCTGTGATGTGTGTTTTGTACGATAACATAGTCTTAGAGAGATCGACGCTGTTGTAAAAATTGTCCATTATTAGATGGTGACCTTTATTTATGTATGGATACATTAAACGATGAACAATATCTCCAACTTTAGACGGTTGATTTTTTTCCACTGCTCCTTGGTATATTTCAATATTCAAAACATACCCATCGCTTGATGTAAGCTCGTACAATTTTATTCCATATTTGGCTTTTTTTCCTTTTATATATTGCCGGAAATGGAGGCGTCCACGATGAAGTAGAAGGGATTCATCCAAAGAAAGGTACTCTTCAGGGTAGTAAGCTTTTTGAAAACTTTTTATAAAAAGATCCAGTAATGGCTTGATTTTTTTTAGTTTTGTTTCATCGTGTTTTTCAGAAGAGCAACTTAAACAGCGTAGTAGCTGTTCAAATCTACGACCAGTCATAGTGTTACGAAATACTGGATGATAATATAGGGGATCACTCGAAAACATATCACGAATCTTAGGCGCCTTGATTTGGCCTTGGAGTAAACAAAGTCCCAGAAACTGAAACATTTCTTCATTACAGGTGGGCTTAAAGATAGCGAAGCGTGCGTTTCGTGTATGTGGACGACTATTAGAGCATAAGTTGGAGCCATAAATATTCGTTGAGCTTACCAATTTTGTAACTATATCCGACGAAAAAATCTGATCGAAAATATTTCTCGGATTACAATCCTTACCAATGCCGATTTTTACTCCACAGATTGTTAAATCGAAATTAAATTGAGGTGTATCTATCGTGTTTTCGAGCCACTCATCTTCAAATTCCATTTGCGGGTGGGTCTTCTCCTGTTCTTCTGAGTCTGAAGTATCATCAGAGTCACCATCCTCATAATCGAGAATATTTTCTGCTTTATCCTCAGGCAGTAATTTGTTGTCACGAAGTGTAAAAGTCGCAGGTACGTCTGACGGCTGTGATTTACTGATAGTAGGGTTTCCTTCTTTACCTGAGATTTCGTCGGAATTTTCTCCATCTGGTTCATAATTTGGATCGCTACCGTACTCTCCATCATCGCTGAAAGGATCACATGCAGATTCATCGCCAGAATCAATTTCATCGAACAGTTTCAAAACTCTATCTCTCTCTCTGTTGTACTGGTCCATTTTATCACAAAAAATCACTATATCAATACAATATTTCTTTATTTATTGATAAAAACTTTTTTTTTTAATTTAGAAGTTACATGATTTCCTTTTTTTTAATAAAATTTACTCACCTTTACCAGCAAATTTATTTGCTTTTATTTTTTAAAAAACAACAAGTCCCACTGGACACAAGTAAGAAAATGAACTGAAAACTAACGGGATATGCCGTCTTGCCTCTGTGAATGTGTACTTAATCGCAACAAGTGTTTGCAAAAGTTAGTGGCCGTTATTTTTTGTTCTATGGCACATAGAAGAACATTTATTGGGACGTTTACAAAAACGAACCATAACTTAACATTATGTTTACTGCGGTAGATACCGGCTTGTCCCAACAGTATAAACAACTGGTGACGGTATATGCCGTCGTGTCCCAACATTTTTCTATCATTTTGACGGGATATGCCGTCTTGTCCGCGAATGAGATATAGCACAAAACTCTAAATTTTATAAAAAAAAAGAGCGTTTTTTAAAGCATATAAAAGTAAAAAAAAATAGCAAAAAATGATATATTTTTTATTTAATTAAAAATAATTTATAAATACCAAGAGAAAAAAGAAATTAATCGAATGGGATTTGAACCCGCCAACACCCAGAAGTTTACTTGTGACATAACTGCTAGACCACTCGACCACTGGTACGTATGAGAAATTAACGTTTATATAAGTAAATAGGCCGTGTGTAAGTTTTTTTTTATAAACAAATATGTTTGTGTGAGTTTGTTGTTTGAGTATGAAAGGTGAATATGCGAAAAAGGGAAACACACCACCACCACTGTCGTGTTGCCATACAGTAGATCTATCGGTTTTTGGAAGTTTTTAAGATGCAAAAATTCCCAATCTCTATTTGTTGAAATTATTTCATTAAATAGATCAAAGTTTAAAAGCAGAGTGATAACGGAAGTCATGCTGGACATGATGCTGGTGCCTGTAATAAAGAAAAAGGAAGGGGGGCACGCAAATGAAGCAACTTAATTATATATAAAAAAAAGTAAATATTTGGATTTCAGTAATTTGGTCATAACTTGGGCATTTTTCAACCGATTTGATAGATTTATATACCGACGTCTTTGGGAAGAAATTTACCATTTACATTGGTAATAAAACTTGGACTCGAAAAGGTCTACGGTTCCCGAAAATAGGTATTTTTCTTAAAAAAAATTATATTTTGGTAATAACTTTTTTGTATCTGAACCGATTTTTCCGAGTTCTTGAGCAAATATGTTCTTTTGATATATTAGACGTGTCCATAGGTCATTTAACAGCTCTAAAATTTTAGTTTTTATAAAAATTTTGATGCTTTTTAGCCCATTTTTTGTGTATTTTGCTAATAACTCAACCATTTCTTAACCGATTTGGTAGATTTATATACCCACGTCTTTAAGAAGAAATTTACTTAGATTATAAAAGTTGGACTCGGGAAGATCTATTGTTCCCGAAAATGGGTATGTTTCAAAGAAAAAATTTTATTTTGAGGATTACTTTTCCATTTTTGGGAAAAAACTTTCGGGGTTGTCGGGAAATATATTCTGCTAAAAATTTCTGAAATTCTGGTATCTAAAACGTGTTCATATGTCATACTAGAGCCCTAAAATTTTACATTTTGAGTATTTTCAATAATGTCTTTGTACGGGAGGTACCACGCCCACTTTTCCAATCCCGCCCATATTTTGTGGGATCCTGTGTATTGATAACAGATATGTTTGTACCTAATTTGGGAACTTCAGCTCGTTTCGTTCTCCAGATATACAGAAATACATAACGTCTTTGTATGGGAAGTGCCACACCCACTTATCCAATCCCGCCCATTTTTTTAGAGAGTTTGTGTTTTGGCAAGCAAGATGTTTGTACCAAATTTCAAAGCCGTAGCTCTTGCCGTTCTCGAGATATGCAGAAAAAAGAATTTAAAAAACAACAACAACATGGGATTTATGGGAAAAATTAGAGGTAGTCGTGGTTTTTTGCTCATATCTCAGCCATTTATGGACCGATCTTCCTGAATTTCAATAGCAAACAAATCCGGACTATATGTGACATAAATGTATAACAACCTAGCCTTCATCATATCTGGGGTCTTCGGAAAACCCATTTCAACGGACGGACAGACGGACAACCGGATTTGAACTTCCCTTCTCATAAGAAGCCAGAATATATAAACTTTGTATGGTCTTAAACAGAGTTCCGAAACGCTCGCTCATTCTTCATTCATGAGCGAGCGTGAAAATTTAAAAAATTTTCTGGAAATTCATCCTCATGAGGGTGAGGAAAAAAACTATTTTGATTTTCCTCGCTCATGAGGAGTGAGCAAAAACAAAAAATTCATATGTGATTTTACAGATATGAAAAATTTGAAAAAATTCACGTTAAAATTCTTCACAAGGAAAAAAAAGCGATTTTCCCAACGATTTCCAGCGGGAAAATCAAGTAGTAAAGAGGCCTTATAGAAGGCCTTTTTGCAGACATAAGATCTCCCAGCCGCATTCCAACTTTATTACCAATTAGCAAGGTGTGTCATTGGAGACCAACACCTTGCACTTTTGCATATATGTTAAACTCTTCTGGAAGGGGTTCTAAAAAGATTTAAGAATAAAGCTTTATCCAAGTTTAATTGTTGTGGCTAATAATACGAAGTGAGTAAATTAATAACTAAACTTGCAACACGTTCTAACATAACTACTAATAAAACGATTGCGACAGGCCTTATCTTAGAATAGAAAATTTGAATTTGTAAAATATTAAATAAAAACCTTTTTAAAAGACCTTTTCAAAAAAGGCAGAGTGGAATAAGTAAAAGATTACTAAAAATTCAATTGTAAACATTCTTAAAGGCCTAAAAAGTGATTCGCTTGCAGTTTTCCCCGCTGGGCAGCACGTTTAGTCTGTGTGTATTTTTTTTGTAAAATTATTTCTTGACTGGTGAACCAAAATGTGTGTGTTGTTTTTTATTTTTGTAGGCAAATATTATTGAAAAAAAAATAAGAGAACTGCACATATCGTCATCTTAAATGCAGAATATTGTAACATCAAATTTCATAAGTTTACATGAGAAGCAAAAAACGTTGTAAAATGAAAATTATATGAGATATTAGAGTAATATTAAATATTTAGAATAAAAATGCGATAACCAGTTTTTTTTTTTTGATACAAAAATGTTATTTTAACTGTAATTTATTTAGTTATGTGTGTTACGTTATTTTAATTTGTAATTCTATGAAGCAAAACGACGAATCATCAACGAAAGTATGATAATATTAAGTTAAACAATCATTTAAAACATTAAATAATTAAATATTTCTGTTAAGTTACAGGTATAATAGAATATAAATATAATGTACATGGTTATAAATGCAATACTGCGTTTAAACAATAAATTTAAATATGGTTAAATGCACATATAAAAATTAACTTATTAGGAATGCGTTGACATGGTGAAATAAGTTTGTTTTTCTGATGCAGTGCAGGCAGTACTGCATTTGAGAACGTAGAGATGTTATATTATTAGAGATATTATTATGACATATTATTTATAGTTTTTCATTTCTAATTAGAAGTGGATTAAACTAAAAAAAAGTACTTCATTAAATTTAAATTAATTTTAAAAATCCAACTTTTCCATTATAACTAACGTGTATTTTGAGGTGGGGTGCTTTAAAACCATGGGAGATAAGGCCATGATGACTTTATCTCTCATTCAAAAGGGAGATAAAGTCTTTTATTTATTTTTGTTCATTTGAATGGGAGATAAAGCCATAATGGCATCAGCTCACATTAGCGATATTAGAAAATGGCTTTATCTCTCATTTCAGTTTTGAAGAACTTTTGCAATTTACATTTACAAACTATTAATCGTTTTCACTTCCGGAAACACTAAAGTCAAGTATTGAAATCTGGCTTCACATACCAAAGTTTTTCTGCGTGGCGGCCTGCGGCCGCGCTTAGGGGTTTTTCCCTCCAGTAGGACACGGCACGTGGCTTCGCTGAATAAAGTTTTCCTGCGTGCGTCACAAGAATAAAAAAATGTCTTTTCTCGGAAACACTAAAGTAAAGTATTGGAATCTGGCTTCGCATACTAAAGTTTTTCTGCGTGGCTGTATGATTGATAAATAGTAACTGATAACACACATGTGATTAGGAACGCATTTTTTAAATTGACATATAAGAAATGAATTTAAAATATTAATTCTTAGTTGTTATTTTTTCAATGATAACTCAGGATTTTCCCTTTTACAGAATGTTTACACCATGCATAACAATATTCTGAGAAAATATGGTTTTATCTCTCATTTGCGAAAAAAAATATGGCTATATCTCTCATTTCGCAAAATTTTAAATATGACATTATCTCTCAATGGTTGGGCAATAAGGCCATTATGGCTTTATCTCCCATTCAATTGAGCAATAAAGTCATCATGGCCTTATCTCCCATGGTTTTAAAGCACCCCACCGTATTTTGATGTCCTTATAATGAATTTTCTCAATTGAATTTTTCTTTACAATAAACAAGTTTTGTAAAAAATTTGTATCATATACATATATGCATACATATTTGTCTCCATATAAGGAATTATTTCGAAAAAACTTCTGCAAGAAGTAAATTTTAATTAGTTAATTTCTGAAAAATTTAAATAAGAAGAAGTATTTAGTGAAAGAAAATGTTGTATAAAGAAGCACTTATCCTAAAAAAAATACTATTAGTATTTAATAAAGCCGTAAAAGGATTAACACAAAATTTAGCTAAACAATTTATATTCCAGCACTTTATAAGATTCTTATGTTTATGTTGTTTCGATCCTACATCTTTAGAAATGCTATTATTCTAAAGATGTAGAAGACAAGTAATTTATTATTTAACACAAAAGGCCTTATAACAGTCTTTTTAAGGATATTGATGAAGGACGACTTGGAAGAATGCAATCCTAACAAAAATACCAGATTATTTTAAATAAACGTGGAAAAAATATTTCTATTGTATTATAAACATTCTATATTAATAATGAAGAAATATTCTGGTCCAATAGTAACAGATTTATTATAGGGGAATTCGACTGTATAAAAATTTATTAAAAAGTATATACATATGTGATGGAAAAATCATATCATAAAAATAATGACAGTCTGCTGGAAGCAAAAAACTAAGGACCTGCAGATGGTACTATTTATTCTTGGAAATTCTTAGCATATGGAAGTGCAATGGGTTAAGCTGTGAAATTTCGAACAGTCCAATGTAGAAGAAGCTGATAGTCATACTTAATATAGGTTTTGCAATAAGCCATTTTTGATTTTGTTAATAGCTAGGATATTTTTTAAGGTGGAAGCTTAAAAATTTTTTTAAATATTTAACGTGAATCGTAATCAATAAAAAAGTCTATTTCAAAATGTTCAATGATACATTGCTTTGCATTTTAGCAAACGATATTTATACTGTTGTAAAAAATTCTTTGATGCTTTAAAAAGGGTCGGTCCTTTTCTTAAGCAGACATAAAGGCAAAACTTATTGAAAAAAAACTCCATGAGCAAGTATAGAAACGTGGGCGCTGTTTCTCAAAACTACAAATTACAAATCTACAAGTAAAATATATTTGAACAAAAACCAAAGTTGTAAAATTGTTGCTTTTTTAACGTAAATGAAGTGATTTTATGTTCCCATGCAGTTTTATTATAGGGAAGTTCGATTGTACCTGCTGTCACATTTGCTTTTACACATAATTTTTAGCAAAACAAGCCTTTTTTACTTTAATTTCAAATACATATTTGTTACCTACTTAAGAAAAATGTTATCAACGAACAACCGTTTTGGTTGGTAAAACCAAAACTGTATTACAACAACAACACGTATTGAGTACTTGGAATTTTTTTTCAATGAGTTTTGCCTTTATGTCTGCTTAAGAAAAAAACGTTCCCTTTTAAAAGCATCAAAGAATTTTTTACAACAGTATAAATATCGTTTGCGAAAATGCAAAGCAATCTATCATTTAAAATTTTGAAATAGACTGTTTATTGATTACGATTCACGTTAAATATTTAAAAAAAATTTTAAACTTCCACCTTAAAAAATATCCAAGCTATTAACAAAATCAAAAATGGCTTATCATTAAGTATATAATTTCCTTAAAAAACATAATGAATAATCTTAATTAAAAAAAAATAAGCAGAGTATTTGATATATTTTTACGAACACATTCATTTTTTTTACGTCAAAAATGGGTATTCTGTTTCATACTCTGAACGTGTTAGTGGAATAAGTGATCAAACTGCACATTATTGCATAAGCAAAAAGAAAAACAGTGCTGTAAAATTAATATAAACCGAATCCATATATATATATATGTATTGAAAAACCTATATTAAGTATGACTATTAGCTTCTTCTACATTGGACTGTTAGAAATTTCACAGCTTAACCCATTGCACTCCCATACGCTATGAATTTCCAAGAATAAATAGTACCATCTGCAGGTCCTTAGTTTTTGCTTCTAGCAGACTGCCATTATTTTTATGATATGATTTTTCCATCATTTATTTCGTTTTCCAACCTTATGAGTTTATATATGTACATATGTATATAGTTTTTAATAAATGTTAATACAGTCGAATTTCCCTATAATGAATCTGTTGCTATTGGATCAGAATATATCTTCATTATTAATATAGAAAGTTTATAATATGTACAATAGAAATATTTTTTCGACGTTTATTTAAAATAATATGGTATTTTTTGTTAGGATTGCATTCTTCCAAGTCGTCCTTCATCAATATCCTCAAAAAGACTGTTATAAGGCCTTTTGTGTTAAATAATAAATTACTTGTCTTCTACATCTTTAGAATAATAGCATTTCTTATAAAGTGCTGGAATATAAATTGTTTAGCTAAATTTTGTGTTAATCCTTTTACAGCTTTATTAAATACTAATAGTATTTTTTTAGGATAAGTGCTTCTTTATACAACATTTTCTTTCACTGAATACGCGGGCTGCTATCAATACTACTTTTAATTGAAAAACTCTTTCATTCTTCTTATTTAAATTTTTCAGAAATTAACTAATTAAAATTTACTTCTTGCAGAAGTTTTTTCGAAATAATTCCTTATATGGAGACAAATAGGCATATATGTATATGAGTCAAATTTTTTACAAAACTTGTTTATTGTAAAGAAAAATTCCATTGAGAAAATTCATTATAAAGAGATCAAAATACACGTAAGTTATAATGGAAAAGTTGGATTTCTAAAATCAATTTATATTTAAATTTAATGAAGTACATTTAGTTTAATCCACTTCTAATTAGAAATAAAAAACTATAAATAATATGTCATAATTATATCTCTAATAATATAACATCTCTACGTTCTCAAGTGCAGTTAGGGTTGCCAGTTTTTAAATCAGAGAAATCAGTACATAAGAGAAAAAAATCAGTTCAATTGAATAAAAAACAGCACATTTACTTTTTTAATATAAAATTGCATATTAATAACATAAAAAGTTATAATCTTTTTTAAAACAAAACTTGAATTCATTCTATAATTTGAACAGTGACAAAATTTAATTAATAAAACCGAATTTTTTCAAACAATAACTCAATTCCGTATATATTTTTAAGCGGGAATACAAAGTGAATAATAAAAAAATCTAAAACACAAGTTACGGTCACACCTAGCAAATATTTGAGGAAAAAAAACTTGACTAACATGTGAACTAAAATTGTATTTCCTTTATTCTATTATATTTTTTGAATATAGGTCACATAAAATTAAAGAAAAATTACATAAAAGTATTTCTTTGCTATATCTACCAGCATAAATAATTTCATTTTGCAATTAAAAGGTCATGCTGAATGTCTTTTATTTTGCGGAAACAGCCAATGTCTAATTTAATCGAGAACAGCTTCAAAAGAGTTTTGAGCCAATTTCACTTAGAACTCTTCTATAAAAAACTAAAATTTAAATTTTCTCTAAAATTAATTATTTGACATTGGCCTTTTTAGCACAAAGCTTTAGATATAAGGACAACAATGTTAAAAGACAAAATCAACACTTGAAATAACGAAGCTTGTTATGTATTTATCTTTAAAATAATTTTAAAGTGATTTACAACTAATAACCTTTAATTATTGCAAAGGGCACAATCGTTTTTTAGACGATCTTATACTATAGATTTTTATAAATAATATATTTTCATATTTATGGCCTTTCCACAATTTATTTCCTGTCATCAAGAAATTGTAAAACTCATTACAACAACAACCAAAGTTTGTCTTTATCTGCAACTCACTTTCTAGGTTTTATATTAGGAGCCCGTTTCTTTCTTTTCTCCACTTTTAAAACTAAAGATTCGTTCTGTAAAATCGTTTGAATGTGGAATGAAAGAAATAAAATTACACATTTCCTCAAATTCGTAAACGCACCACCGTTTAGAAACACTTTCCATTTTTATTCTACTGTCATCTTTTTTCGTACTGACGCGGCAAAAATCTTTATTGTTATGAACTCATCGATAAGAACATCTATATTAATATTTGTATCGCAATTTGACAACATGACAAACTATATACTGAGCCCAGTTAATATATAATAACAGTACAGAAACAGTAGATTAATGACAGAATCAGTACATTTGCGTACTGATTTGCTTGTAATGCATAAATCAGTACTTTAAACAAAAAACAGTATATGTACTGATAAAAACAGTACGAATGCAGTACTGCCTGCACTGCATCAGAAAAGCAAACTTATTTCACCATGTCAACGCAATCCTAATGATGCTGCATATTTATATTTAAATTTATTGTTTAAACGCAGTATTGCATTTATAACCATGTACATTATATTTATATTCTATTATACCTGTAACTTAACAGAAATATTTAATTATTTAATGTTTTAAATGATTGTTTAACTTAATATTATCATACTTTCGTTGATGATTCGTCGTTTTGCTTCATAGAATTACAAATTAAAATAACGTAACACACATAACTAAATAAATAACAGTAAAAATAATATTTTTTTATCAATAAAAAACTGGTAATCGCATTTTTATTCTAAATATTTAATATTACTCTAATATCTCATATAATTTCCATTTTACAACGTTTTTTGCTTCTTCTGAAAACTGTGATGTTATATTATTCTGCATTTAAGATGACGATATGTGCAGTTCTTTTAGTTTTTTTTTTTTTAAATAATATTTGCCTACAAAAAATTCAACACACACTTTGGCTCGTTGCCTTTAACAAAAACAAAATACACACAAAGACATTTCGTGCTGTGGTCATGCAAACTGTCGAACAACAACAACATTACTGGTGAGGAGCGTTAAGAAAATTTTTTGTTTCCTCATTTTTCATGACTGAGGAAAGGCAAAAATTTATTTTTCCTCACGCTCATGAATGAATTGGCAAAAAAATTCACAATTCATTCATGGTTGTGAAAAAAATTACACGTTTTAAATTCCTCATTCATGAAAAAATTCATGAATGGTTAAATATGAGCGATCATATATGAATTTTTCGGAACTCTGGTCTTAAATCAATATTGTAGAAATTACAAACGGAATGACAAAATTATATATACCCTTTTACCTTCGGTGAAGGGTATAATAATAAGGATAAAGGCAAATAAGTTTTTAAAAAATTTTCAATCCTGAAGACGTAACACAACGGAGTTACGAAAGTTCGATAGAAAAATAAAGATTAATTTTTTATAAAATAAAAACTGGACCATAAGCTTGAATAAATAGGAATTGGAAATAATATAATGGATGGTCGAATAATTTATAATAATATATTTTTTTAATTAATAAAACACTTTTTTCTGTGATGCTAGTGTAATACAATTTAGTACGCCAAAGATTTATATGACTAAAAATCACACTACAGAATTTCGTGAATGTCGGGCCATAATTTATCATATGATGTCCAATATGAGGCTCACTCTGGGAAATTATTTAAGTACGCCTGATTCCGTAGCAGATATACATAGATATTGCGGTAAAATTTGGTCCAATTTTGGTTCATATGGCAGAAATAATAACATGCAATTTTCTGATTATCGGTCCATATTTACCTTAGATCCCATATTAAGCAGCTATCTGAAACGCACTTAAGTCGCTAAAGCAAATTTCACTACTGCATTGAAATTTGTTCCATTTAGATTTTTAATAACAGAAATCACTCTACAGGATTTCGTGATGATTAGTCCATGGCTTACCATGGGTCTAATATAAATTCTACTCCTGAAAATTATTTTAGTTCGGCATAAACTGTTACGAATCATAATTTTTTTATTCAAGTTAGTTCAAATTGATAGAAATAAAAGCACAATACTGTCTAATTGTCGTCCAATTGGTTTAAACCGGAACCAATTTTTATACTGACATCCATTTTTATAAAGATTAATTAATAATTTATAGCTCTCATATATTCTAACTGTCGGTGGAGGGTATCAAAGATTCGACAAAAAAGCATTTTTGTTTCAAAATTTGGGGAGGGGGTTTATACATATGTGTACCATGGGTTAATCTGGACATACCAGTACAGTAGAATTTAGAATTTAAAATTTGGACCATATTTGTACTACCGGAACCACAAAACATTAAAGTTTTATTTATAGTGGTTTTTTAAGCCTTTAAAATTTGCTCTGGTGTAATTTTACTATGAGTATTTTTTATTAGTTTATTGCATTTAGATTTGATAATGTATCGTAATAATTAATATTAAAAGAGGTGGTAGCATTTTCGTATAAGTTTTTTAGAATTTCCTTGCCGGACTGTTTTCCAACTTACCAGCTCTTTCTGTCTTTTCCAAAATAATCTCTTCTGTTCAATAAGCATCTTCCCACTGATTACCTTTATCCGATATTTGCTGCTTATACCTATGAATTTTATCTTTAGCTCTAGTATATCCCGCTTATCGTGGTGTTTGTCTGTTGTTAGATAACGATTCACATTGAAATTCCTTTATGATTGGAGCTTTACCATTCTTTCATATAGTTTTGTGGTTGAATTTATATATATTTCCTTTGTAAGTGTGAGATTTTTATACTACTAGTTTCTCAATCATTAGATTCGCCATAAAAGTATTACATCTTCAACTGCCATTTGTCCCACTGCTTTAGTTGCGCTGCCATCTGGTGAGAAATTACATAACTTTCGCTTTGGTGGATTTTATTTTCTGCCATTTATAGCAAATATAGTGTACTGTTGGGCTGATACTTAAAGGTTATATTTAAGACTGGTAATGTTGTTGTTTAAATGACGTTCAATAAACTTTTTGGAAACTACTGCATACTTTTATGCTGTCTATGTAATATAGTTACAAAAAATATATTCTAGTAATCCTGTAATACTGTTGACAGGTCTCCACTTTCAGCTGATATGTCTCTCACCATCAGTAATGCCAATAGTAGGGAATTTTCCCATTTTATAGGGGAAAAAGGACAGATTTTGGATTTTAAGGCAAATGTAGGGAATTTTCAAAATATGATCTCATTTTCAATATATTGTGTAAAAATATGTAAATAATCGTACTATTTTCATTTCAAATTAAATTTTTTTATATACAATACCATTTAAGTACAAATGTAGTATTTTTTTAACAGAAACTCTATACTATGAGTCTAGCATGGTAATCTTCAACAAGCGCCAAAACCAATATTTTAAGGTGTACACACACCAGCACAAATTCAAAATACCCTCTCCACTGTTGTGGTGTGGGTATAAAAAGTTTCAGGCGGAATGACAAACTGAGTATACCCACATTACAACTAGTTTTGGTGAAAGGTATAAAACTGACATATAAGCTCACAATATTCTAAGTACTATTTTCATTTAATAGCTGTCGCAATCTCTTAACGCTTAAATTGTAGCCAACGCATCAACGACATGTACACTATTGTGAATATTTGCACAGTGTTGATAATTTGTCTCAAAACAGCTGGGAGTTTAATTGTGTATATTTTGGTTTAGCAGACGAAAGTTAAGAAAACATCGCAAATTGTGAAATATTTAAAAAAAAAATTAATAAAACCCTCATAAAATAAAAAGAAACGCAAAATAATCAGGAAATTTAAAAAATCAATATGGGAGCAGTTTTAGGACTGTGTTCAGCAGCACAGGTAAGGAAAATTTTTAAAACATCTGGAAAGAAAAAATTAAAGATAGCAGAAAAAGGAACAAATCAATAATATCGCGTCAAATATGTTAAAGAAAGTACTTTCTGCTGTGTTTCTTTGTGTGATTTAATATAATTTAATTAAACATTTTTAGTATGCAATGAGTCACAGGTCGTAAAGTGATTTTAATTTTGAAATAATTTTTCTTTCAGTGTGCCCTATGTTGTACTGGCACAGCGGCCAGTATGTGTTGCAGTGCTTGTCCTTCATGCAAAAATTCCACCTCATCACGTTTTATGTATGCTTTTATGTTGTTGGTGGGCACCGTATTGGGAGCCATAGCTTTGTCTCCCGGCCTGCAGGGCACTTTAAAGAAACTACCATTTTGCATAAACTCCACATCTACGGTTAGTTCAAAGGCTTTAGACACTTTTTCGGGTGGTTCACTGGAAGTCGATTGTGATTATGCTCTGGGTTATATGGCTGTTTATCGTATATGCTTTGGACTGGCTTGTTTCTTTACTCTAATGGCTTTAATTATGATGGGAGTCAAGTCGTCTCGAGATCCACGCTCTCACATACAAAATGAGTTCTGGCCATTGAAATTTTTAATTTGTTTTGGTGCAGCTATTGGAGCCATATTCATACCAGATGGCTCATTTGGCCCGGCCATGATGTGGGTAGGATTGATTGGTGGCCTGGCTTTTATATTGGTTCAACTGATTATAATTGTGGATTTTGCACATTCTATAGCAGAAAATTGGATTGGTAAGAAATGTTAACAAAATAAATAAGGAAAGAATTTGCTTAATACGAATGTTTTTGCCACCGTTTAAATATACCCGAATATATCGGAAAAATATCTCCAAAATTATACCGTATTAGGACAAAACCTTTGTTAAATTCGACTGATAAATTATTTCGGGTAACTTTTGATCTTCAGGATATTTAATATGGATACGGTATAAGGGGCTGCAATAATTACCAGGGATGTAGGTTGCCGAATAAGTATCTCACTCGGTTATGGCAAAACAGATATCGAAATTAAGCAAAGTCTTAATGCCTTCAGATCCCGCATGGATCTTGTCGTTGCTAATTTATACCTACCTTGTTATGGTTGTAATTAGCAAAATAGACTTATTAAGTGCAAGTAACATTGCCCCAGAGTTAGTTGTGAAACCTAAAAATATTATAATTTTAACTGTAAGCATCACAAAAATAGCAATATCACTAATTTCAAAAAAAAAATCTAAAAATTCGGCAATCATAAAAACAATTTCGTTTCGTGATTACTGAGTCTAAAATTATTTTTATACCCTTCATCATGGAAAGGATATTTCGTTACGTTTCTTTAAGTTTGAGACATAAAACTTGAAAAAAAAGAATACATAGAAAACCTTATGGATATTTTTAGAACTATAAGAAATGTAGGACCTTTTCTTTATACCTTGAAGTTTTTAAACTATAAAGCTTTTTCATATATTCTTCTGGATCATAGATACGTCTTATCTAAATAAAAGTTACGATATGTATATTAGTGAGTCCCAAAAAAAAATTTTGTTTGGGGTCAAGCATAATTAAAAAGCCTATGGGTAAAAGTATTTTTGAGATTTTTTCAGGTTTTTCGGAAGAAGTTTAAAGGTCGCTCAAGTCGAATTTTTGCCAAAAATCGGGTTTGCCGGTCTTTTTTTGAGTTAACTTTCTATTTCGGCATAACCGAATATAGCACTTGTTCTATTTTATATTTATTTGCAGAGCATTTCTCATAGCTGAATGAAACACTCAATTTTCTTAAATTACACTGTGCTAGTTTCAAATTTTAACAAGCTGGGCACTCTACTGGTAAAGCTAATTAGAGTGCGGTTAGTTAGTGTAGTGTGCATAGTAAGTGCTCGTATTTGCGTTTAACAATTTTAATACAAATATACCATACAACGATAATTTTTATACTTTTGGGATCATTGTTCACTTAAAATGCATTAAACTCTTTTAAGTACAATTTTTAATTATTATATTTTTTTTTTTTTTTTTTTTTGAGGAAAAATTTTTTCGCGATTTTTTGAACATTTTTCTAAACGCTATAAAATTAACAAAGTTAATTATTTTGTTATTTCAAATAACATCATTTATAAATAGTTTTAATTTGTAGAAAAAATTTGTTTGCGAAATTTTTAAAATAAAGTGTCAAATTCGTGCACAGTGTTATTATTAGGCGGTAACGAATTCCGATACCGATATATCAGCGATTTTCCGATCGTATCAGTGTATACTTTGCTGTCGATACAACGATACTTTTTATATTAATTTTTTAATATTTTTGAACAAACAATTTAATTTTCTATGCTTATTTTTTGCATAACATCAAAACAGAATAATGGAATTGTTTCATACAACATATAAATCAACGGAGATGGAGAATAGTCCCATCATTTAGCGGCTGACTTAGCATTAGATATAAATAAAGATTTGAGGCTTTAGAAAATAATGAAACCCTATTGTTTATCTACAATTCTTAACCCTCGATACAATGCTCGAATATTTCAAATATTTCAGTCATAACGAAAAAGGTCTTATTGAGATACTTAACATGTCTCTGCATTCCGAAAGTGGAAGTGGTCACGATTACCCCTATATGTGGTAAAAATTCTGTACCACCTGTGTTTGAGAAAAATTTATATGAGAATCCGAGGAGGATCAGCCTCTTTGCATCCTTTGCTGTGATTCTGCTAAAGAAAAAGTCAAAAGATATCCTTAGATCGTCTAATATTTCTAAAGACGCAGATCCACTTGTTTATGGCAGCAATGACATGAGAATACTACAATTTTTAAAGAAAAATCTTATTAAAGTTTAAATATTAATAATTAAATTTTTCCGCTGTTATTTTTGTAAAGAATTTTTAAATTTTTTTGTGAATTCAACATTTTTCATTTTTCGAATTTATTCTATGAGTTAAATTAAAGTTATGTATTTTATAAAGCTTTTTGTAATAGCTCTATTCCTTAAAATTTTTTTAGAAATGACTTTATACACTACCAGACTATTACATTGTATTTTCTTGTTACATTTTACCTTAGCTTTCCGTTGGATAGCATTGAAGTATATTTATGTACAGAAAAATTTACAATTATTAGACACCAGCAGAATGTAATGCATTTTCTGGCCCGCTACGGCCTTCGTAAGCATTCTTTGTGTCACACTGGATAGTGATACTTTATAAATTGAATGTATTTAACTCAACTATTTTAACAAATAGATATAGGGAATTATTTCTTTTCATAAGCAACTTTATTATATTCAACATTTTTCATTTTTCGAATTTTTCTGGTAGTGTATAAAGTCATTTCTAAAAAAATTTTAAGGAATAGAGCTATTACAAAAAGCTTTATAAAATACATAACTGAAATTTAACTCATAGAATAAATTCGAAAAATGATAAATGTTGAATATAATAAAGTTGCTTATGAAAAGAAATAATTCGTAATATCTATTTTTTTGTGAATTTTATCATGAATTCAAATGTCATTCTTTGTTTTTTAAATCTTACTACATTTTAAATAAATTATAACTTCCTACACTGTAATTTTGTATAATAAAAAATTACTGTATTCTTTTGTCTTTTTTACTTAATATTTAGACAATGCTGAAAACAGTCGAGGATATTACTATGCTTTGGTTCTGGCAACACTAATTTGTTATGGCTTTTCTATTGCTGGAATTTCTCTACTTTATATATACTTTACACAGGTACATACTTTTATAATTTTAATTAAAATTTCAGGAATATTATAGTACAATTTTTAATTATAGAGCTCTGAATGTGGGCTCAACAAATTTTTTATCTCCATTAATTTGATCTTATGCGTATTGGTAAGTGTTTTATCCATTTTGCCAGCTGTTCAAGAACGTTTACCACAATCAGGCTTATTGCAAAGTTCATTGGTAACATTATACACAGTTTATTTGACTTGGTCGGCAGTGGCTAATAATCCAGGTAAGAATAAATTATTTAAATATTAAAAATTTTATTATTATAAAATTGTTTTTAGAAAAACTATGCAATCCTGGCATGTTTGGCATTATAGAAGGTAACACTAGTGTGAACACCGTTGCCCCTCCAACGCCCAATTCAAAAGTTACATTTGACACCACCAATATTATTGGTTTAGTAGTATGGATGCTATGTATTTTATACAATTGTATTAGCTCGGCTGTTGAGGTGTCTAAAATTAACAATACTGACGAAAAACGAGGTGAGTTTTAAAATGTTTCATTATTTAAATCACCTCAAAGCATTTAACCTAAACTCTTATTGATTTTAACACATTAATGCATTTTTATTTGACATATATTTGAATAAACTCTCAACATTTTATTGTTTAAAAATCTCATTCAAAGTAATCAGCCCAATTATAAATAAAAATTTAAATAGGAAAAATGGGAGAAGGTAAAATTCCCGGCGAATTTTTATTCATAATTGGGCTGAAATATGTATGTATATTCATTTTTTTTATTTTTTATTTTTTTTTTTTTTTTTATTCACCACAGTTAAAAAAATACTCACCTTTTTTTAAATAATTGTTTGCAATTTTATTTTTTTAACAATCCTATTTTCTTTTTTAAAAATTTATGTAAATAACAATTTTTGGCTTTAATGTGGTAAATAACTCCAACACCCAACAAACTAACAAAATAAATATGTACATCAATAATGTGTAAAACGATAAATATCTAATGAAAAATAGTTTTAACAGAAGTTTTATCAGATGCAGAAGCAGGTTCTGGCGATACAAAAACCAATGGCGACAATGAAACCGAGGGTGTCTCCTATTCCTGGTCCATGTTTCACATTGTATTTGTTTGTGCTTCGCTATACGTCATGATGACCCTGACAAATTGGTACAAGTAAGTCAAATAATCAAACTATTTAACAAAATATCATTAAATGCTTATATTTTTTAGACCTAATTCTGATATTGAACTATTTAATGCTAACGCTGCTTCCATGTGGATAAAAATTATATCCAGCTGGTTGGGTGTTTTGATTTATGGTTGGAGTTTGATAGCTCCTGCTGTTTTATCTAATCGTGATTTTAGTTAAACTATATAGTTTAGCCAAACGTTTTTTTATAAAAAAAAAATATTTGAAAACTCTGAAGAGTATTAAAAATGGAGTGGCCCTTAGGGTTTCTACGTAGTAGTTTAGCAACAAAAATGAAAATTATACAACAAAATACTTTTTATCAAAAATCTCTAAAAAAAAATATTGATGGTTTAAAATATGGATCACAACTTAATTAAACGCAAGTCAAAAAATAAAATTTTACTTATAATATCTATGTATATGTATTGGTTCAAATTAAGTCTTTAAAAAAATATTGCATTCAAAAATAAATACATAATTATCGTATCCAAAAGTTTAATTGTATTTAAATATAAAAATATTCAATAAAAATAACAATATACATAACAAACAGAGGAATTTTATTTATTTAGTTAAACAAAATTCAGTTGTGGTGGAAATCGATTATAAAAACGAAACGAATTAAAGCCGACAATTTTGTTTTAAGTATCGAAAAATTAATTTTAATATTTGTTTCTCTTACCTATATGTTTTCTTATTTATGTTCAACATAGATATTAATATTTTTTATCATAAATTGGGATTATTAGCACATCATTAATAAATGAATTAATTAATAAATATTTCATTCCCGAAAATAATTTTTGATAATAAATTTGCATGTGCCCGGCAAATAAAAAACTGAAATGGCAAGCTGCTTTATTTAGCAACTTATTTGTTTTTAATTTTGTTTTTTTCTATCCTCTTACAACTACAATTCGTGTTGGAAAAAACCCAGCCAATTGTAGGGGAATGTAAGAAAGAAAAAATTCACTATTTATTGTTGTGTCTTTGTTGAAGCTTTGATATTGTTACAAGTAGAGCTGAGTGTTTAAAATTCTTATTCACTTTATGGTCTTACTTGTATAATATTTTCAGCTTTTCTTAAGTATTTGGAAAAAGTTTCCTGACGAGCTGGCCTAAGCAACCAGCGAAATGCGCATAGAAACTAGCTTTCCCACAACAATAAATTTCAGTGTTTTTTATCATAAATTGGGATTATTAGCACATCATTAATAAATGAATTAATTAATTAATCGAAATATATTTTGCAAAATAAAAGCTAGGTTTATAAAAAAAAATGAAATGTTTTTTTAAATTAAGTCCAGAAATGGATTCCCAAATCGTTCTATATTCAGCACACCTTATACAATAAGGCCGAATAGTTTTTTTATCGATGGAGTTTCATACACATAGGCATACACTAGAGGCCTAATTTGCGTCGTTAATGGGGACCGGAAAAATGCGACGCAAGCCAAACCGACGCAAATCGGATCAATTTTTTTTATATAAATGCACTGAATTTTTTATTGATTGGATTTAAAATTTAAAAATACATACATATATCAAAAAATTCTATTTATAATGAAAAATTCATCTTTACGTTATATATGCGTATTACGTATTATAAAAAAAAAACAAAAATAGATTTATGTATATGAAATGAAATATAATAATGTATAAAGAAATACATAAGAACAAATATATTTTCATTAAAACAACAAAAACACACTTCAACTTACACGGCGTGTGCTACTACGTTCCCCCTTCTCGTAGTCCCATTTTTTGTAAAAAATTATAGCTTACGTGTCTATGTATATAAATATCAATCTATCTATGCTTACAGTTTCAAATGGTTAGATTGTTTTTGAGAGGCAAAAATTGTCCCCATAGCTAATGTGTCCAGATAAATATGTAGGTATCTAGCACATTAAAAAGAAGATCTATCTATGTTTCTAATTTAATAAAAATGGTTAGATTGCTTCCGAGAGGCATAAATTACCCCCAACCTCCACTCGTGGTCCTCTTTTTAAAAAATTCATAGTTAATGTGTCCGTATAAATAGGGATCTATCTAATGTTTTAAAATTCATTCGAATCTGAGAGACAGTATCGGAGAGGAAGAAATTTCCCCCTACCCTAAATGTATAACTAATGTGTCCATTTAATTAGGGGTCTATCTATTTTTTTAATTTCATAAAAATCTGTTAGATACTTTCGAAGAGCCAGAAATTGCCCCCAAACTCCCCTCGTTGTCCTAGTTTTGAAAAAATTTGAGGCGTAAAACCATCTCCACTAAACTGCATTTCTAATGGAACATGTTTGGAGCAATACGATTTGTGCTGTATATGTATAAAAATCGGCACGGGTTCCCGAGGTCCTAGGGGAATCAACAATTTATTACATTCGTTTTGACATCATTCGAAAAAAATTAGAGGGTATGCATAAAATTTTTTTTAATAAGCCTTAATGTACATACATACATATACATATACGTACCGGAATAATTTAAAACTAAAATTGGTTTTTGCAAAATTTTTAATTACATTTTAGATATGAATGTTTTAAAAATTATAGATATCCATTGAGGTAGCGAACTATTGGATAATTAATAAATATTTTTTATAAAATTGACCTTAAGCTTGGAGAATTTATTAAGAGGAATTAATATTAAAAAGTCTATGTTAAAAAGGTCGAAGAAGTTAAACTCAATTAAACTTCATAATTTTTCGATAGCACAATAAAAATTTTTGATACAACCGCAAATTATTTTTATCGCTATGTTGCTTTCTTGTCATCTCTAATATTTGAACTAAGCAATCTATTGTGAATAGTCACATGCATATGTATATAAAAGTGCTACCAGTTACAAATCTTTATTGAGAGTGAAATATTGGTGACTACATACCGTCATAATAAATGAGAACGGACGTAATACACTTATAAATTGTACAGGAGAAGCAAAAAGTTAAAAAATCAATTTTAAAAAGTTTTCTTCAAATTTTGCTTTTGAACTTTATGTATATTATGTTTCGTGAGATTGTAGTTCGATAAACCAAACGATAATCAATTAAAAACATGTTTCTATCCTTATCTTTTCTAATGCTTTTGCTGTTTCTCTTCAGCTTCTTTTTCAGCTATTTATCTCTAAACAAGGCATCACAATGGACCATATTGGTCTCTGGGCGAGGGTGTGAAGGAGACTTCCTATATATAAAAGCAAATTCATACAAAATATTTTTTACAAAATGGCAGTTATTTTAAAATTGTGTCGATATAGCGGTTTTATTCGTATAAACTATTAGAAAGATAACACTTCAAGCATATGAATAAAAAAAAATTATATGAGTTATAAAACGATACTAACACGAGACCAGAAATGCTAAAAAAAAACTTAGTAAGGGAAGCCTGTGCGCCATACCATAGAGTTTAAACCTCTTTGTAACTTTAAAATTATTTTTTTTTTCTTGGGTATTAATGAGTTAATCAATTAAGTAATTCTTTTTGTAATTAAAAATATTGGCCCATAATCATAATCAGAAATAAAGTCAACTTTTTCTAAAGTATACTTTAGAACAATGGCATTCACATGTATTTAAAGCCGGGTTTAGTTTAAAGTATACAATATATTGACTGTGTATATGGGCCATTATGTATTACCATATGATTACAATTAATATCATATGAGTATTTGAAAGGTTCTATATTTAACAGCATACTTCTTTAGATACCATTATATATGTATATGTGACGCGCAAAATAGAAAGGGACCTAAGGGTAAAAACCATTTTAAAGATTTAAATACGTGTATCTTTGGTGTACCATCACTGAGCGTGTTGGTATTGGTCTCATTTGAAAGCGACAGATCTCATGACGTCAGGAACGTGTTGGTTAACCTTGAAAACGCGCTCAGATGTTGTCCACATCAAAAAAAAAAGTGAAAATTAATTTTTTTTATGCCCTTAGGTCCCTTTCTCTATGCGCTGTCACATATGTATAAAATTTCAAAGGAATTGTACATCTTTTTAATAACTAATTAATTAAATATGGTCTTTTCTAAATAAGTTTTAATGTGTTTATGTTTAAAATATTTCTGTACGCCCTTTGTAAAATATTTTGAAGTACTATTAAATTGTATACATACATCATCACTTTAAAAGTTAACGGTCGTAACTACACTTTTATTTTTACAGGAGAGGAAAAAACGTAATAATGTTTTTTTTTGGTATATCAACTTCTTTAATACAATCGCCGGTTTTGATCGAAGGATTCTAAAACATTGCGTGACCATGTACTTAGTTTGATAAAACGAACCATTAGAAATTAGAAACTCGAGTTAGAATTTTTGTTTAGTTATCTCCGTTTGCATCCAAGGTGGCGATCATAAATAGAGAAGTTACTAATGATTAAATTTTCAAACTTATAGCTTGTGAACTAAATGTTTCTAAGCAAATCTACATAGTTTACCCAAGTTAGCAAAAAAAGTGTTTTATGGGGAAGAACACGTTATATTAAAAAGAATTAATAAACGCATAGTTTCCGAGCTATGGGCCTCCGAAATTTTGGAAAATATTTCCTGTAACCTCAATTTACGTGGCACGGAACAACCCCCAACAAAATATTTGAAATAACCCCCCAATGAAAATGAAAGTGATCCCGAAAAATATGCAATAGCCAAACAAATGAGCTAAAACTTCATAAATGGAAACTTTTTTCACAATGATGTAAGTCCCCAATCCCCATATCAAATCCCCAATTTAGAAGCTCTGGTAAGCGAAACCGGTAGTTATAACACCATAGAGGCGAGAATTCTTGAGCTCGGCCAAAGGCCGGCTATTTGTAAAAGCTTCGGTTAGCTAAGGCGGTGTTTGTTATATCATATGAAATAAGTCCCCAAAGAATTCGGGTATTATTTCATTTCTATTTGGGGTGTTATTTCATTTTTGGAGGGATAATATGGGTTTATTAACAATCCTAGAATTTAGCACCAAAATACCTACAAAAAAATATCATTTTCTGAAGCGGTTCACGTTTTATTTTACGTTTGCTTCGTTAATTATAAATGTTCATATAGTTAATTATAGAAAAGTCATTTGTTTTAACCGTTTACGCGCAGTTAAAATATTCATTAAAATATACGAGTAGTTTGTTTACAAATAAGAGTATGTATTAAAAACACATATTTTTTGAGAAAATGGACTATTAAAGTGAAGATATAACGAAAAAAATATTCAAAATAGGCCCATAGCTCGGGAAATATTGGTTGCCGCCAAAAATTCTTATTTTAACAACACAGCCAAAAGCTTTTTTAGTGGTAAATTTTTGTATATATCTGAAACTTGGATAAACTAGATTAAAGCTGAAGCTTTTTTATGATTGCCATATTATCACATCAAAACATAAGTAAATTGAGATATGAGCAAATATTATTCGAAATAGTTCGAAAAATATGAGTCGGCATCAATTTTTTTTTTTAATCTTTTTTGTTTAAAATGACGTGTTCTACCTGCTAAAACGAAAAAAAAAAAAAAATATAAAAAATATGCCACCCGATCCAGAATTAAAAAAAAATACCAAAATTAATATTTAAGGGGGCTGAGGACCGTGGGGACCCCTGGGTCCAAAAAATCGCCCCGCCCACTGAATGGTATGTGCGGGTACTCAAATTAAAGGTAATTGTGCAACAAAAAACGAAAATAATAAAATTTTGGGTGGGCGGCACTTCTAGGGCCCTCTGGGGCAGAAAAGTGTCCCCCCATAACACTTATGTATATCTGTGTGGGTACTCAAATTAAAGGTAATTTGCTCACGATTGCAAATATGTATTTTGTTTTCGTATTCAATTAATATTTTCCTCTCTAGGTTAATTTATGTATCTTTTATAGGTATGCAGAGAAGTTTTAGTTAGCGAAGCCGGTCTTTGTTATACCATAGAGGAGAAAATCCTTGCGCCCGGCCGAAGGCCGGCTATACAGAAAAGCTTTAGTTAGCGAAGCCGGTCTTTGTTATACCATAGAGGAAAAACTCCTTGCGCCCGACCGAAGGCCGGCTATACAGAAAAGCTTTAGTTAGCGAAGCCGGTCTTTGTTATACCATAGAGGAGAAAATCCTTGCGCCCGGCCGAAGGCCGGCTATACAAAAAAGCTTTAGTAAGCAAAATACATTTCATTCGAGTACCCACACATAGTTATAAGGGTGGGAGGGGCAATTTTTTACTCCCAGAGGGACCCAGAAGTCCCGCTCGACCTAAATTTTATTAATTTCGTATTTTTTACACAATTACCTTTAATTTGAGTACCCACACATACCACTAAGTGGGCGGGCCGCTTTTTTTGATCCATGGGGTCCCAGGGCCCTCAGCCCCCTTAAATTTTAATTTTGGTTTTTTTCTTTTTTTATTCCAGAGGGGGTCCATATTTTTTTTTTCGTGCACTTTTGCCACAATTTTTTGCCTGGATTAACTTGTGTAAATTGGATTTGTTCCAAAAATTGTGTTGCTTCTACTCAACATTTTTAAAAATTCCAGTTAATACCCTCTTTATGATCAAGTGCGATATGTATCTATCTTACTATTAGATACATTTTATAAGCTTGTCAATAAAATTGCAAAATTATTGTGAATGATTATTTAATAATTATTCGCAAATGAGAGAATCAAATAAAAACAAAAGATAACCCTTAAAAATAAAAACAAAAAACGAAAGCATGTTTTTTAACAAAAAGAGGCTGAAAAAGTGGCAAATAAACAGATGGGAAAGTGCAGTAAATGAAAAGAAAACTGTAATTATTAAAACAAAAATATATAGAACGTGTAAAAGTAATTACATACCCATTAATGCATGGCGCGAGAAAACAATAAACAGAACACAAGAGTGGTTCAAACAAAAAATTTGACTTTTTACGTAAACATACGCGCGGGTGAGATTTTTTAATGAATGGTGTATATGAATATTTCCCTGCTTGACGCTTGTATCAACAACCACATCTGTGAACCCATCGAATCAAACAATTCATAAAGTAATGGTCGACGTCATCAATTGTTTTGTATTTTTTCTGGTTAAAATTTAACTGTTCTCATGAGCAGATAGAAAAATATTGTACATGAGTATTTTGTGCTCTCTGCTTCTGACGATTAGATTGGGTTTTGTGTTCATAAAATTTTTCTTCAAGTTCCGGCAAAGATTCTTACTAACCCAGTCAGTCGGTCACATAGTACGTTTTCAAGCGCAACGTTAACAACCACCATCACCATCACGGTCTATCATTTCGCTTTAACATTTTATTAAGTTTGTGTTATTTCGCCGGTTGTTACAACAATAAAATCGAACAAAAGTCTGCAGTGCTAAACTTTGTGTTTCATTCTTTTGTCACAGTTAAATAAATTTATAATTGTCTACCTATCTCATTTAATTATTTGGATTCTATAAAGCAGCTCTTTAAACAGAAATTCAATTATTCATTGTTTGAACAATTGTTTGTATAGTTTCATATTCTAATCAATTTGGTCACTCATTGGTGCGTAATTTAATTTTGCTTACAACAAAATGTCGTGTTCCATTTATGATTGTGTGGAAAAGGGCCCAGCAATTGAAGTGTTTGCCTTGAATCGTGCTTTTCAAGAGGATACTCATGCCAAAAAAGCCAACTTGGGTGTGGGAGGTAAGTTTCACATACATAGGACTTTCTTTTACAAATTTCTCTATACCCATATTTAAGTATTTTTACCTAATAACTATTTTGATTTAGTATGTACCTATATGGTTTGCAAATTAAAATTGTTTTGTTTAATAGCCAAAAAAAAACTATGTAAATACTTCTAAAGATTTATTCTGACGGACTTCTATACGGGGTCTTTCCCAGTCAGTGAAATAAAAAAAGTGTTTTAAGCAAAAAATTGCATTTTGTATGAGTACTCTAAATTGTATTTTTATCTTTGTAAATACAATTCTCTCATCATTTTAATAATAATTTGTGCTGTTTTTTTCATTTTACTTTTAGTCTGAAAATTTTTATATTGTTTTCATTCCTCACTTGAAACAACAAAATGAAAAAACTGACTTGTTTGATAATTTGTAAGGTTTTCTTAAGTACTCCACCTCTCTTTTACTTGTTGTCTTATTAAATGTAACCTACAAAGTAAAAGGTTATTTGGAGGTTAAGTTTCATCGTTAAAAACGTTTGTTTAAAATAAACTAAACGCCTATGTATGAAAACATAGCTGTGACATGGATTTTGTTTTATTTTATTTTTGTTAAAAAAAGTAGGTACCTATCTTATAGATTTATATTTTGAGATATCTCTTAAATAAAACCAAGACTAATTTGAAATGAATTAATTTTTTAATAATCTATATTTGAAATAGTAACAGTAATATTTGACTTTTAAAAATACTCGGAGAATATAATAAACAAAAGGGGTGGGTGTTGCAAACAATTAATGAATAAGACGAAACTTAATACATACACATAAACAGGTAAGAAAGTATAGGCGGTCAAGCCTGACAATATGATACCTTACACTTCAGTATTTACAGACACATTACCGAGAGAGTATCCAATTTGACCGTCATATGCAATCATGGATCCAGCAAAATAAAATTATGTTATGATGTTAAAATTCTTATCAGAGTCCTTTCTGCCAAATATCTTAATAAATAAATGCATCTTTGATTTTTCCGTCTTTAAGTGATTTTAGGGATGCGGTTTACATTAGACCTATGGTAAATTTTGAGCCTATCAGCATTTTGGCATGACATATCACAGCATTTTGGAATGACATTTCGCTTATTTACTTCAATAGTGACATAACTCGAAAAAATCCATTCTGGGATAAACGCATTAAAAGATTTGGATTTGCTCTAACCACTTAAAATTTTGTACACAATGAGGTAATTCACGTCCTAAGTTGCACATTTGCGAAAAAGCAAAAAAATGCAAAAACATGACAACAACCACATAGAGGACTATTTGCGTACAACTAATTGTATATGTGGTTGTTGTTATGTTTTTGGACTTTTGCTTTTCCGCAAGGGTGTAACTTGTGACGTGAATTACCTTAATATAAAGAAGAACATAGCGAACAATTCGGCGTCACTAACTTCAAAATTTTATCTCTTAAGTTATGTCGCTGAAAGTTATCGTCGCTAAATTTTATATCAATACCAACATTTAGAAGGAAATTATTACATTAAAAGCTATTCTCGGAATTTGTATTTGTATGGGAGACGATGATTTATCTTAAGAATTTATTTGCAAGATACATACTTATTAGGGATGCCAAACGGGAAATCCCGAAATCCCGGGATTTTTAACATATCAACTTTTATGTACAAAACTGTTCGTTTTTATTGAATTTTTATACTATATACAAAAAAATTATATTTGAGTTATATTTTTTGTTGCAAATACAGTGTAACCTCGGTGAACGCAACCAATAGAAATTTTGGGCTGTTGCGATAACTGAGTTGTTGCGCAAACCAAGTCACAAATTTCTAGTTATATTTTCCTATTTAAAAGCTTATTTTAAACCAATCAAGAATTTAAAAAAAAACAAAGGTTAGCTTTTAATAATCGTATTTATTTGATTGGAATAAAGAATAAAATCAAAAAAACAAAATATACATCTAATAAAAAATTAATAAAATACACATTCAAATGTATGTTAATTTGTACTGATGGTTGTTATCGAGTTAAAGATTCATGTTTTTAAGGGACAAAGTCTGAAATTTTCGACTGAGTTTTTGTGCTTGTCATATTTTTTGAACTGCAATTTCACGAATATTTTGCAATACCATTATATCCTCCAAAGAACAGCTATTCTGCTCTGCTCATTTAAACTACAGAATTTAAAAAAACGAAAGCAATAATTTTACCTCTGGTACAAAAGTTTCGTGAAACCATTGCTCGAAAAATGCTAAAGTCATCCAAGAGTTTTTGTTGGCTTTGTAAACAATTGGCATATTGACAAATCCTTTAAATGCTCTAGGGTTTTGGGCCTTACCAATTACAAAAGGCTTAACTTTATGTGTTCTTATGGCATTGGTGCAAGCGAGAAATGTAATTCGTTCTTTGCTTATTTTTCGACCCGGAGGCAGATGTTTCTTTGAATGTTACTAAAGCTCCCGTACTTTCTCTTGAAATCTTTCTATAAATTGATTTGCTGCCGCTTCTTTGTTTGACAGCTTTTCACCACAAATTTTAAGCATCCGTATACCGTAGCGACTCTTAAAATTTGCAAACCAGCCATTGCTTGCATTAAACTATCCAGGTTTATTTGAGATTTTTCTATGCAGCTCGCGTGCTTTTTGTTTCAAAATTTCCGAGGAGATTGCCAAGTTACGCTTCCTTTGTTAAATGAACCATTTATACAAAGCTTTTTCCATTTCGGGATATTCGGATGCTCTTATTAAATAACGCTTACCAGGTCCAGATTCAGCATTTGCCACAAACGTCTTTAATGCTTGTTCATTGTTTTTATTCTACATACTGTTGATTTGTGAACCTTGTATGCATTACATATCATTTCGAAAGGTATGCCACTTTCAAGATTCTTAAGAATTTCACTCTTTTCTTTTATTGTTAGTTTAACACATTTTGTCACGAAAGGCATTTTTGTTATTTTGATGAAAGAACCATTTATAAACAAAGAAGTTTCTAAACTAAATTGATTCCAAAAACAGAAGTTAAACGCACAAAATATTTGTCATTCTTAGAATAACGGTAAATCATAAAGACTATTGCACTTAAGCATAAGATTTTACATACACACGTTTTAGTTTTGAATTTATTTATCAAAACCCAAACTAAAAAAAAAAACAAAAAAAGCTTTACTTGTTTTGCAAAGTTGCGTTAATTGAGGCTTTTTTTTGAAAAGTTGCGTTTACAGAGTCACCAATGTTAAGAAATTGGGTGTTGCGTTAATCGAGGGGTTGCGCATATCGAGGGTTGCGTTCAACGAGGCTACACTGTAATTCTTATTTTTGAGTTTAATTTTTGTTTTTGGAACACAGCGAGCATTTAAAATTTTCAATTTTTGCTTGATATATGACGACTTTTTCTGGATTTTTGTATTTTGCTTAATAAAAACCATTATTTTAAGTAGAAACGAAACTTGCAGACTCACATCTCAAGCCTTTATTACAATTACGTTTAGCAAGTTCAGCTTTGGCTTAAGACATAATTCCAAAATAAAAATGATTATTTTTATGCAAAATATAGAAATCAAGAAATAATTGTTAATAAACACTATTTGACGTATTTATAAATAAATTATTTAAACTTGAAATCTGTTTTAAGAAACATTTGTATAAACATTTTGTTTTAAAATAAATTTCAAACGTACTTAAATTATTGATAATGAATCTCGCCTTCACCCTGGAGGTGTACTGCACTGCAGTCGACATAGTTTTACAGTTTTTAACTCAGCTATCGAGATCGATGAGGGACTACACTTTGCAGTGTATTAATGTCGTCACAACTTAATTCACATTAAAAATTGAATTGCTGTCAAAAAACCGAAATTAATTGATCTAGAAAAGCTAAGAGATACGTATATTTTCTTAAGCTTTTTTCAGAATCTGATCAGTTTGATCATGGGTGGGGCCAGTGTTATAAACATATGTATAAAATAAATTGTTTTGTTGTATTAATTTTTAAAAATTTATGTTACGTATATAAAACCTTTTGAATATTTAAAAAGTGTTGTTTATTAAAAAAAGTAGCATTTTAAGGCAACACATTGATCCCGAAAAATTCCGAATCCCGGTATTTTCAAAAATCAGTCCCGATTGGCATCCCTAATACTTATATAAGTTACAGGGATTTTCGATAGTGATACTCACGTCAAGGCTATATTAAAAAAGTTGCGGTATTTGAATTAGCGGTTAAAATACTCAAATTTGACATTGTTATTAATATGTAGTAAACTTTTTTCTGATTTGCTAAATTATGCATTTCTTTAATAATATCTTGTTGTTTATGGATTTTTCAAAAAATGTTTAGTATTTTATTTGCTAATTTTTGTCAAAACATCACAGATTTTTGGTCATAATCAGTTGGCAACACTGATGTAATTTGAACATTTATTGTTAAATATTATTAAGTATTTTTCTAATTATACTTGAAATAAAAATAAAACAAATTTATTTATTATATTTTGTTTACTGTATGTATTTATAAGTACATTTGTGTGTATGTATATTTGTTTCTAAATAGTATACAAATTTGCCTTGACTTTGTTTAACATTTAAATATTCGTCCGAATATATTAGAACATACATATGTACATATTAATATATTTTTTGTATTATACATATGCATACTCTTTTATTTACGGACAATTTGTTTTACTCTTTTTTTTTTTTAAATTACATACAGGCGCATATTTGTTTGACGTACCTCTTATGAAATTAATTTAAATTCATGGATCTCCAAACGATTTTAGATGCAACAAGTATAGAGAATAAATCGCCTTAGTAAAGCTAATCACTGCTACCGATCAATGCTGATTAGTTTAAGTTTAATATAATTTTTAAAAGACTACAAATCAATGACCGTAACTGGCTTAAGTTTTATTTTAGAAATTGTTTTTTAATCAATATTTCTTTAATTTATTTTTCGCTTAAAAAGTTTTCTGAGTCTTATATTTTCCTCAGAAATAAAAGTTATTTTCTTGATTTTCATTTATGCCGCAGAAAATAAAAATTAGTTTTGAGTTTTATTTATTCCTCTGGAAAAAAAAATTAATTTTTAAGTTTTATTTTTTGAATAGAAAACAACAGTAACTTTTATTTTGTATTTAGCTTACAGAAACAAAGTAATTTACTGCGCTAAAGTTAATATTAACCGACTTAGGTGCGAATTTATCCTCAGAGTTCGTGCAAAAACTCTTATTTGTTAAATTAAATTAATTTGTCATTAAAAGATTTTGTTTGTTGTGCTTAATTCCCTATTTTTATGCTTGATAACAATACTGAAATTTATTGTTGGAGGATAAGCTGTTCCTATGCGCATTCCACTGGTTGCTTAGGCCAGATAATCAGAAAATGTTCTCCTAAATAATTTTAGAAAAGTCAAAGCTATCTGCAAACAAGACTACAGAGGGAATGAGAATTACATACACTCGAAAATCTTATTTGCAACGATAAATAATTTTTATTTTCTTAGCGAAACAAAACTCAAAAAATTATTTTTATTTCTGAGCAATAAATAGAATTCAAGAAATAACTTTTATTTTCTAAGCAGAAAAAGAAATTCAAAAATTATTTTTATTTACTAGGGAACAAGGACTACATTGGTGTATCCTTATTAGGGAAGTAACGATACGGCTTTTTGCTGATACAATACCGATGCCAATACGCATATTGAATTTTAATTCAAGTTAAAATTAACAAAACTCAAGTAGAGTTAATTGTTTATTGTACAAAATTACGGTGTAAGAGATTATTCATTTTTAAAATTGACATTAACAAGATTTAAACAACATAGAACTAAATTTAAATTCATGATGAAATTAACAAAAAAATAAAACATTTTTTAACAAAAATATTAATACGATTTTTTTTGATAAATAATATATTCTCAACTTTTGCGGAGATAAAAAAAAAATTGAACAGTGGAAAATAGTCTATCAGATGCGACAGAACTTATCTGAAAACTTAAGGATTCCTGCACCATTTTTTTCAAGTTTGGGTATAACATGTCATTACGCCCGTCATCTTATACTTTTCACAAACGCTGCAAAGGCCAAATCTTATAAACTTACCATGGAAAAGTAGGCGCGGTACCTCTCGTACAAAGGCATTATTGATTTCGGTATATCTAGAGAACGGAAAGAGTCAAAGTTTTCAAATTAATTACAAGCATCTTGGATATCAATTTTTAATATCATGATATCAAGCTTTAATTAACTGCATAAGGCCCTATAGGCTCGGTTATGTAAATGAAGAATTAATAAAAAAAAAAAAAAAAATATATGGGCTGGATTTACGAAGTGCAAATTAATAAGTTACTTTATATTTTCATTTAAAAAAAATATTTTTTATTTATCAACCAAACAACTTAATTCTACTGTGTTTACTCAAAGACTGCCCTTTTGAAAACAAGAATCATATTATTTATCATTATGTTGCATTTCACTAAACAAATGAAATTCCGTTCCCATAAATGAAAAAGGGTTTTGAATTACTAAATTTGCCAGACGCCGACGTCAGCACAAAATGTCAGCGCGTGTAATAAGGAATTTACTATTTATTATTAAGATATGTTTTGCCATATCTTAACTTGCACCTCGATATATAAATCTGTCAAAATCGGTTATCAAGTAGCCTAGTTATGGCCAAAATACTCCAAAAATGGTCACGAAAACCTTAAAATTTTAAATTTTAGTTCGCAAGGATTACCCATTGACACGTTTTATATATCAAAATATAATTTTTAGCAGAATATATTTCCCAAAAAGCCGGAATTTTTGTTCCAGAAATGGGAGAGTTTTGCCCAAAATAAAAATTTCTTTTCAAACATAACCATTTTGTCGAACCATAAATCTTCCCGAGTACAAGATTTTTAACACTAGTAAATTGTAAATTTCTTCTTAAACACATCGGCTAATAAAGCTATAAAATTGGTTAAAAAATGGCAACGTTATGAGCCAAATACTCAAAAAATTGGCTGAAACATCAACATTTTTAGAAAAACATAAATTTTAGGATTGTAGTGTGACCAAAAGAAACTTCCTATATGTCGAAAGATCGGAAATAATAGAACATATTTTCTGAAATCTATTCAGACACAACATTATGGCCAAAATATAATTATTTTTAATATACCCATTTTCGGGAACCATAGATCTTCATGAGTCCAAGTTTAATAGTCCGACTAAATGGTAAAATTCTTCTTAATCATGTCGGTATATAACTCTGCCAAAACGGTTAAAAAATGTTTAAGTTATGAGCAAAATACTCAAAAAATAATAAACATTTTTATAATAACTTAAATTTTAGAGCTATTATATAACCTATGGATACGTCTTATATGTACATATATCAAAAGATCGGCAATCTTCAGTAGAACATATTTGCTGAAAAACTCTGGTTCAGATACAAAAAAGGTATTACCAAAATATAATTTTTTTTGAAAAATACCTATTTCAGGAACCATAGATCTTCCCGAGTCCCAGTTTTATCACCAAAGTTAATGGGAAAAATTTAAAAAAGACCCTGAAGAAGGCACACAAAGGAGCGCCCAAATATTGGTTAAAATAAAATATAAAATATAAAGTTTTATTAAGAATAAAACCTCAAGCTCGAAAATTTAATTTAATTCAATGCCACAAACTAACAAACATCCAAATATGCAAACATTCAAATTTTCACATTTATAATATTAGTAGGATAAAAAAATGTTTAATTTAAATATATGTAAATAAATCAAATCTACACAAAATTATGTACATCAAACTGATTTTTGTGTGTGCAATATTTAATTGTATCTATTTATAAAAAAGTATTACCCCAAGCAATAAAATTATAATCATTTAGCTTTTTATGCCATTTAAAACCATAAACTAATTTAAATTGTAAAAAGAAATTGCCGCTCAATCAATAGATGGTAATATACAACATAATAGATAGAAGGAATTCCCATAATAATATTTTTAGTAAACACTTATCAAGTAAAAAAAAATAATACTATATATTAAGTATATTAAATTTGACATTCCGTGTGTAACACCAAAAAAAGTTAATGTAAAACTAAATTAGCTCTAACCACAATTAATTCATACACCAAACATTTTTTTGACAAATCCACATTAAAACTCAATATTTTAGAAAATTATATAAAGGGATGTGATGAAAATAGATCGATTTTAAAACGAACGTTTCTAAAAGGTGTGATGAATTTCTAGCGATTTTAAAATCCATTTCTGACTTATAGTCTAAAATTTTTGTTCAGAATACACTTCAGTTAACATATATAAAATAAAATTTAAAAGAATAAAGACAGAAAATAAAAGGAATATTATTAAAAATCCATTTTAAAAGATACTGAATGCTATATTTTCTGTTTAAATTTGGCTCGTTTTTAAAATCGAATTCCATCACATATGTACCTGATAGACTATGCCTAAGCAGTTAACTTCTCTGAAATGTTATTTTCTTGCCTCTAAATTTATAAAAAAGACTAGTTGTTAAAACCGGGCGTTGCCCATGGTCAAACTCTAATGGAATTGAATATAAAATCATATATGATTTGACAACTTATTTAGGAAATTATTGTCATTTCTTTTTATTATGATTATATTGGTATGGTTCAATTATGTATGGAACAAAATATCGGCGAAATGGCCGCAGCGACTTCGGCGGCACACCTCCATCCGATGGGCCAAATTTTCGTTGACGCTGAGGCATAATATGCCGTTAATGTACCGAATTAAACTAATGTGCTGTTTCCAGGTTACAGGCCATGGATTGTGTAGTAAAATTTATATGAAAACCACTCAGTTTTTGGAGTGCTTTTCATATAAATTTTCTTACACAATTAGTTGTCTGTCACCTGGAAACAACACATAAGATAAAAATTTTCATTTAGAAATTTATATTGAAACAATAACTATTTTGAGTTTTTTTTTATCGTTGATTCAACATAAATTTTCAAGCGAAAATTTGGTATTTTATATTGAAAAACTGGTAGAACCTCTTTTGAGGAAAAGTGTATTAAGTGTTGCGCATGATAATATCTGCAACACATTTTTTTAATTCAATACTTTGGCAATGCGCTCAAAATTGTGCCAATTTCAAAAGGTTTGCTTAATTATTTTAATTTTTCTATATATGTATCCATTCCATATTTACTAAACTCGACTAGGGAAAATTTAACGAATGTTGTTATATCCTTCACCACGGGAGGAAAGGGTTTTTTAGTTTGTCATTCCATTTGTTATTTCTTAAGTATTGATCTAAGACCCTATAAAGTATATACCTACATTTATTTTGGGACCTTGTGATTAACGATGTTTGTCTGACTGTTGGAACGGGGTTTCCGAAGCCCCAGATAAATGGAGACCGGGTTGGCATATATTTATTTCACGTATGCTTCTTTAAATTTTGCTATTGATATTCAGCCTGATTAGTCTACAAATGGCTGAGAAATGAGCAAAAAAACACCACTGCCTCTAATTTTTCGCATAAATGCCTTGTTGTGGTTTTTTTCTTCTAGAGCTGTGATCGGCAAAATAAGGGCGCCGCGTTTTCTCTTCTCTATTTTATTCTCTTTTGTTACGTACGTGTGCACACACATTTTAGAGAATTAAAAAACATAACCAACAACATATATAAAATGCATACAACGCATACAACCGCAAAATGTAATAGTATAGGTTGCCGATCGCAGATCTAGAGAACGGCAAGAGCCAAATTGGTTCCAAGCATCTTGGTTATCAATACACAACATCTGGCAAAATATGGGCGGGATTGGTGATTGGTGGCACCTCCAGTAAAAAGACGTATATTTCTGTGTATCTGGAAAACATCAAGAGATAAAGTTTCCAAATTAGGTACAAAAATCTTGGTTGTCAATACACAGCATCAGTTAAAATGTGGGCGGTATTGGAGAAGTGGTCGTGGCAAAAAAAAAAAAAGGTTTATTTATATCTAAAGAACTGTATTTATATTACTTTCTGTTCTTGTTTAAAAACATTTTCAAACTAAATTAGGTTAGCTGAACAATTTAATAATGCAAAAAATATATTTGAAATTAAAGAAATTTTTACAAAACAATTTTTTTTAAAAAATTGGTTTCCTAATAAACGCTTGTTGAATTAATTAATAGTTTCTGAAGTCGTTTTGATTAAATTTTGTAAACAAATAATTAGGCCATTCATTTATATTCGTGAATAAAACGGTTATTACTGCAATTGTTTTCAATCTATTTTTCTGTCATTTAAAATTACATTTAATAACGTCCATAAAATATTAATAAAAATGCTCTTAAAGCCATTTTCTTTATGTATATTAAAAAAAAATACAACCGATATACAAAGTACGAGTACATTTCAGATATTGCAAGCAGAGGTTAATTGCACTTGAAAAATGTCTTAATTGAGTTGATTGGTTTTATTTTTATCGTAAATGAACTTTCATTGAAAAGTGAATGTATTTTTTTTATAACATTGAAGTTGAATAAACTGTTACACATAAATGTACGAGTACAATTGTATTGTTTTCTTAATAAATTTTTTATGATTATGAGAAATATCACACATTTTGGTTTAACAAATTATAAATTTTTTATATAAAAAAGCATATTGATATTTATCGAATTACATACAACAATTAATTCGATAAAGAGTTAATAAATTATAGTGACATTAAACAAATAATAAAAATAACACCTTCTTGTGCATAAAATTATCATCTGTTTTGAATGTAAATTCAATTTATCTATTTTTTTTTTTTTAAATTTAATTTATGGTAACTTTTTAATCTCGTTATAAAGAATTAATTATGATGTTTTTATAAACTGGCTGTGAATATGCGAGGAATGAATGGACCAAGAGGAAATGATTATTGATTTGAATTAAATTTATGTAAAGAAATTTTTCGTTATTAATTTGTTTTAGTTCTTTTTATTTGCTTAATATTTACAGTTTTTGTGTCAGTGGATTTAAACTGAAAGTTTGTGAACAATAAAGAAGATGTTTTTGTTGAAAGTTGTGTTATTTATTTAGATGGGTCAACAACACGACATGAATGGATTTATCAAATAAGTTGGAAGTTTTTAAGTGATCTATGATTTTTTTAATGTGTGTAACAATATACAATAGAACATACATACCTATAACCACATTGACGACATCTTCTTTAGAAAACCTCTAGTGGAAATCTCCTGAGTCGTATAAAAAACATTCTTAACTTTCAGATTGTAGGTATATTAGTTCAGTAGATATATAAAAAGATATGAACTACAAAAACCATAAAAGTTAAATCTTAAAGTTCTACACTCTGAGAAAAATATTTTTCAGTATGGTTACCTCTAACAAAACTGTTTTTAATGAAAATTTTTAAACATATTATTGTTACTTTTTTTTTTTTTTTTTAATTGAATGAATTATGCTAGGAACACAACTGGGACGGACGAACGACGAATTTCGCCCAACACTACGAATTTTTCAATAAAAATTCGCTGAGCAAATTCGCCGTATGAAGCACAATAACGACGAATAACAAGCAGCTTTTATAACTAACAAAGCATACCTAGTATACAACTAGTATGCCGACTCTTTGACAGGTACATAACTCAACTGTCAGTGGTACATTTTTATGTTTGTATTAGTAAGATTTTTTTCAAATGTATTGGTGTATAAAACTATTTCCACCACTAAACATAGTTGCATAAAATCGTATAGAATGTGTCAACAATTTTTTTTCCAAAATAAAATTTTCTTAGTTCAATAAATTTTCAATTTATTGAATGCTGGCTGCATTTATAAACTTTTAAAAGCCATGTTTGCTAAATTTTTATTCTGCAATATCGGATAATATATAAATAATTAATGATTTCAAATATTATTTTTATACCACAAAATGCTACTCTGCTGGCTTTAATAATATTAACAACAGAAAAAATTTAGTGTCAAAAAAATTTATTTAAAAATTTTTAGTTTGTGAAAAATAAAAACATTTTGTAAAAGCAAATTAGCAAAATGTATTGAAAAAAATTATTAATTATGTGTTTAAGTCATAAAATTAAACATGAAGTGTTATATTAGGTCTGTCTGGGTACTTTTCCAGTAGCAAATACTCAGTAAATTTTTTTGGGAGAGTAAGACAAATTTTACTCTTTCGGCTGAGAATATCTCAAAAAGTACGCAGACAGTATCCAGTGAAATCTTGCAAGAAAACAGCTGATCGGTGTGTAAACAATTGAAATAACAAACGTGACCCAAGATAGCGTTGAAGAAATAGCGTCCAATTTGGGAATTTAAAAACCGGGAAACCAAAATACCCAAATAATGGGTATTTGCAGTATAAACAAAAATTTAGCGTCGAATTTAGGAATTTAAAATTGGGAAGTAAAAATATAGGAACAAATCTAGCTTACCGTCGCAGCTCCAAATAAAAAAAAAGTACCCATGGTGATGGAAAATGGAAAAATAAGAAGAAAAAATTAAATAAAAAAGTTGGCGCAAACGCTTAGTTTTCGAGTTATGGACGTTTAAAGTTTTCATATAAATATGTGATTTTCTACTACAATTCTAAACGTATATGGCCAATATTGGTATAATTTTAAAGCTCTTGAACAGATTTTTCTGGATAAACTTAATTTATTTCAAAATATTAAACTCTTTAAATCACATTACAGATTTTTTCATTTTACGTCGAAATGTTACGGAAGTGCACTAGGAAAGAATGTAGTTTATTTAAATAAAAGTGTAATACAAATTTTATAAAATAACAAACACTAGCATCGCAAAAAAAATTCTTTGCATAGCCAGCCTTTGGCCTGACGCAAGGATGTTCTTCTCTATGGTATAATAAACACCGGTTTCGCTTACTAAAGCTTCCTTGCATAGCCGGCCTTCGGCCGGGCGCAAATATTTTCTCCCCTATGGTATAACTAATACCGGCTTCGCTAACTAAAGATTCTCTGCATAGACAGCCTTTGCCCATGGGCAAGGATTCTCTCCTCATTAGTATAACATAAACATAAAGAAGGTTTTACTTGTATTTTAATTAAAATTCTTAAATAAATTAGTATGTAGTATATACATACATTAAAGAATTAGAAAAATTAATAAATTTATTTTTATGCTTACTAAAAAACTTTTGTATTTTGCAAACTCGTCCCACTTCTTAATAAACTAAAAATATTAAAATAAATTCTGTATGTCCAGAAAAATCTAGTGAAACGCTTTGCAATGATACCAATATTAGCCATATACAATACATTTGGAAATGTACTGCAAAATCACATATTTATATAAAAACTTAAAACGCCCATAACTCGAAAACTAAGCGTTTGCGCCAACTTTCTTAATTAATTTTTTATTCTTATTTTTCCATTTTCTATCACCCTAGGTACTTTTTTATATTTGGAGCTGCGTCGGTAAGCTAGATTTAAGCCCAAATATATTTATATTTTTAATAAAAATACAAAAATATTTACCACAGGCTTTTGCAGGGTATAAACTATATGTTTTCTGAAAGTAAATAGTTTTCTGGACAAAATGAGCGATGCGTGCAAAAAATCGTTCGGACAGTTTCCGAGAAATCTGGGTTCATCCAAAATGGTCAGTAAAAATCTTTACTGATTTATGCAATGAACCACAGGCTTTTGCACGGTATAAACTATATATTTTTTGCACGCATCGCTCATTTTGTCCAGAAAACTATTTACTTTCAGAAAATATACAGTTTATACCGTGCAAAAGCCTGTGGTAAATATTTTTAGTATTTTTATTAAAAATATAAATATATTTTTATTAAAAATATAAATATATTTTTACTTCTCCTTTTAAAATTCCTAAATTCGACGCTAACTTTTTGTTCATATACTGTAAATCCCCATTATTTGGGTATTTTGGTTTCCCGGTTTTTAAATTCCCAAATTCGACGCTATTTCGTCGACGCTATCTTGGCACACGTAAACTCTTTTATTCAAACAGTATATAAAAACAGCTGTTCAAACTAGTTGCAAAATCTTACACGTGCGCCAAGATAGCGTCGATAGTTATCCACGAAAACGCGAAATTGAATTGGTGCTTTTGGGGGGTTCAATTGAAAATGGGAATTTAATGCTTTTAGGCATCAAAATGATAATGGGAGTTTTGAATTTGGGAATTTAAAATATGGGAATTTAAAAAATTAGGGTGTTCAAATAAAAATGAGAATTTGTAATTTTAAGCAAATAATTACGCAAAAATTAAATAATATAAGTAATCAACAAGAAAAAAATCTAATATATATACAGAAAAGTATTAAAATAATCAAAAGAAATGTATTTATAAAGAAAAGAAATGTTTTTATAATTAAAATAAATGTATTAGTAATTGAAAGAAATGTATTTATAATTACAAAAACATTTTTTAATTATTATAAAAAAAGACTCTTGTTATCATAAAAAAAACAATCGTAAACATTTTACAAAAAAAAAACAAAGATTAATAAAATGATGAAGTATCTACACATTAAAACTATTTAAACCGAGTTTGGTCTATTATTTTTTCGGGTCTTAGAGGTAACGTCAAGGAAAAAACTAAGTAGATTATGAAAGTAGACGTTCCATAGAATATAAAAAGCTTTCCGTGCAAAAAATTCATCGTGCAGTTTTCCAGAAATCTGGTTTCATCCAAATTGGTCAGTAAAATCTGGGATTAATTTTTTTGGGGTCTTAGAGGTAACGTCAAGGAAAAAACTAAATAGATTATGAAAGTAGACGTTCCATAGAATATAAAAAGCTTTCCGTGCAAAAAATTCATCGTGCAGTTTTCCAGAAATCTGGTTTCATCCAAATTGGTCAGTAAAATCTGGGATTAATTTTTTCGGGGTCTTAGAGGTAACGTCAAGGAAAAAACTAAATAGATTATGAAAGTAGACGTTCCATAGAATATAAAAAGCTTTCCGTGCAAAAAATTCATCGTGCAGTTTTCCAGAAATCTGGTCTCATCCAAATTGGTCAGTAAAATCTGGGATTAATTTTTTTGGGGTCTTAGAGGTAACGTCAAGGAAAAAACTAAATAGATTATGAAAGTAGACGTTCCATAGAATATAAAAAGCTTTCCGTGCAAAAAATTCATCGTGCAGTTTTCCAGAAATCTGGTTTCATCCAAATTGGTCAGTAAAATCTGGGATTAATTTTTTCGGGGTCTTAGAGGTAACGTCAAGGAAAAAACTAAATAGATTATGAAAGTAGACGTTCCATAGAATATAAAAAGCTTTCCGTGCAAAAAATTCATCGTGCAGTTTTCCAGAAATCTGGTTTCATCCAAATTGGTCAGTAAAATCTGGGATTAATTTTTTCGGGGTCTTAGAGGTAACGTCAAGGAAAAAACTAAATAGATTATGAAAGTAGACGTTCCATAGAATATAAAAAGCTTTCCGTGCAAAAAATTCATCTTGCAGTTTTCCAGAAATCTGGTTTCATCCAAATTGGTCAGTAAAATCTGGGATTAATTTTTTCGGGGTCTTAGAGGTAACGTCAAGGGAAAAACTAAATAGATTATGAAAGTAGACGTTCCATAGAATATAAAAAGCTATCCGTGCAAAAAATTCATCGTGCAGTTTTCCAGAAATCTGGTTTCATCCAAATTGGTCAGTAAAATCTGGGATTAATTTTTTCGGGGTCTTAGAGGTAACGTCAAGGAAAAAACTAAATAGATTATGAAAGTAGACGTTCCATAGAATATAAAAAGCTTTCCGTGCAAAACATTCATCGTGCAGTTTTCCAGAAATCTGGTTTCATCCAAATTGGTCAGTAAAATCTGGGATTAATTTTTTCGGGGTCTTAGAGGTAACGTCAAGGAAAAAACTAAATAGATTATGAAAGTAGACGTTCCATAGAATATAAAAAGCTTTCCGTGCAAAAAATTCATCGTGCAGTTTTCCAGAAATCTGGTTTCATCCAAATTGGTCAGTAAAATCTGGGATTCATTTTTTCGGGGTCTTAGAGGTAACGTCAAGGAAAAAACTAAATAGATTATGAAAGTAGACGTTCCATAGAATATAAAAAGCTTTCCGTGCAAAAAATTCATTGTGCAGTTTTCCAGAAATCTGGTTTCATCCAAATTGGTCAGTAAAATCTGGGATTAATTTTTTCGGGGTCTTAGAGGTAACGTCAAGGAAAAAACTAAATAGATTATGAAAGTAGACGTTCCATTGAATATAAAAAGCTTTCCGTGCAAAAAATTCATCGTGCAGTTTTCCAGAAATCTGGTTTCATCCAAATTGGTCAGTAAAATCTGGGATTAATTTTTTCGGGGTCTTAGAGGTAACGTCAAGGAAAAAACTAAATAGATTATGAAAGTAGACGTTCCATAGAATATAAAAAGCTTTCCGTGCAAAAAATGCATCGCGCAGTTTTCCAGAAATCAGGTTTCATCCAAATTGGTCAGTAAAATCTGGGATTAATTTTTTCGGGGTCTTAGAGGTAACGTCAAGGAAAAAACTAAATAGATTATGAAAGTAGACGTTCCATAGAATATAAAAAGCTTTCCGTGCAAAAAATTCATCGTGCAGTTTTCCAGAAATCTGGTTTCATCCAAATTGGTCAGTAAAATCTGGGATTAATTTTTTCGGGGTCTTAGAGGTAACGTCAAGGAAAAAACTTAATAGATTATGAAAGTAGACGTTCCATAGAATATAAAAAGCTTTCCGTGCAAAAAATTCATCGTGCAGTTTTCCAGAAATCTGGTTTCATCCAAATTGGTCAGTAAAATCTGGGATTAATTTTTTCGGGGTCTTAGAGGTAACGTCAAGGAAAAAACTAAATAGATTATGAAAGTAGACGTGCCATAGAATATAAAAAGCTTTCCGTGCAAAAAATTCATCGTGCAGTTTTCCAGAAATCTGGTTTCATCCAAATTGGTCAGTAAAATCTGGGATTCATTTTTTCGGGGTCTTAGAGGTAACGTCAAGGAAAAAACTTAATAGATTATGAAAGTAGACGTTCCATAGAATATAAAAAGCTTTCCGTGCAAAAAATTCAGTGTGCAGTTTTCCAGAAATCTGGTTTCATCCAAATTGGTCAGTAAAATCTGGGATTAATTTTTTCGGGGTCTTAGAGGTAACGTCAAGGAAAAAACTAAATAGATTATGAAAGTAGACGTTCCATAGAATATAAAAAGCTTTCCGTGCAAAAAATTCATCGTGCAGTTTTCCAGAAATCTGGTTTCATCCAAATTGGTCAGTAAAATCTGGGATTAATTTTTTCGGGGTCTTAGAGGTAACGTCAAGGAAAAAACTAAATAGATTATGAAAGTAGACGTTCCATAGAATATAAAAAGCTTTCCGTGCAAAAAATTCATCGTGCAGTTTTCCCGAAATCTGGTTTCATCCAAATTGGTCAGTAAAATCTGGGATTAATTTTTTCGGGGTCTTAGAGGTAACGTCAAGGAAAAAACTAAATAGATTATAAAAGTAGACGTTCCATAGAATATAAAAAGCTTTCCGTGCAAAAAATTCATCGTGCAGTTTTCCAGAAATCTGGTTTCATCCAAATTGGTCAGTAAAATCTGGGATTAATTTTTTCGGGGTCTTAGAGGTAACGTCAAGGAAAAAACTTAATAGATTATGAAAGTAGACGTTCCATAGAATATAAAAAGCTTTCCGTGCAAAAAATTCATCGTGCAGTTTTCCAGAAATCTGGTTTCATCCAAATTGGTCAGTAAAATCTGGGATTAATTTTTTCGGGGTCTTAGAGGTAACGTCAAGGAAAAAACTAAATAGATTATGAAAGTAGACGTTCCATAGAATATAAAAAGCTTTCCGTGCAAAAAATTCATTGTGCAGTTTTCCAGAAATCTGGTTTCATCCAAATTGGTCAGTAAAATCTGGGATTAATTTTTTCGGGGTCTTAGAGGTAACGTCAAGGAAAAAACTAAATAGATTATGAAAGTAGACGTTCCATAGAATATAAAAAGCTTTCCGTGCAAAAAATTCATCGTGCAGTTTTCCAGAAATCTGGTCTCATCCAAATTGGTCAGTAAAATCTGGGATTACTTTTTTATATATTGTAAATATAAAAAAGCACTAAATTTGTATTACTGTTCTATCACAGGCATGGCCTGAGGCGTCTCTTTTATTATTGGCGGCAAAAAATTTTTTGCAACTCTAAAAATGGCGCTAAATATTTGTTCATATAAAGTTGCCATACCAAATTGGTTTTTTACCCATCGTATTCACGAGCTATAAATTTCCATCATTTTCACTTAATTGGAAAGATGCCTTAAAGTTTTACATACCTAAGTTTCAGTAAGTTTTTGCACAGAGTTAAAAGCTATTCTTAATACCTTACTGGTATGATTCTGAAAAGAAATGTTAATGGAAAATTTGACATCTACAGGAATTTTATTCCTCTTCTACTGCATTACGTAAAGCTTTAATAGCAGTTACAAAATTTTTTAGGTAATATGACTACAAATTTAGATAATTTCGTTGTTCAAAAAATTATCTAAAAATTTTCCATAGAGAAAAGTAAAGTAAAATTTATATAAACATTTAAATAAAATTTCAATTTTTATTCGCAAAAATATATATTTCTTATTCACTCTTATGCCAGTAGTATCTATAAAAAGATATCTGGTCTCGTCTTCGAATCTAACAGTTATCTTTGCCTCTCTCCACGCTTATTTGGCCTACATGCTATAACCTTAAGTTTCGTTTTAAAAACGGCAGCATTTACACCATAGATTTCTATGCGTAGAATTAACCTACATCTTTAGTAATGCTTACAAAAGTTTTAGCCAATATTTAATTTTTATACATATGTATTGCCAATTATCTTAGGTAATTAGACTTAGTTTTTTGTTTGAAGTTCCTAAATGACTTTTTTGTTTGAAATTTTAAACTTAATACCTATATTATGGCCCACAAGAAGATAACCGGTCATTTTACAAGCTAGATGACCGGTAGTGCGAGCCGATGTATTGGTTATAGTTTCTATTAGTTTATTAAGAGCAAAATGTAAAAGCAGCAAAAACATGACTACTGTCAAGCTAATCCGTCATTTCATGTTAAAAAAGAGTTGCTAATGTTTAACATTTCATGTCTGTTGTAGACTGTGTGTTATGAAATTTTATACACCCTACAAGAAATGAATAACCAAAACTGTAAAAAACATTTTTTGCTAACACACTTGCTACAATTTTACATTGAATTAATGAGTTAAGCTTAGTTTAGACGATATGTTGAATCAGCGTATTAATGATGAAAAATATGTTACAACTGCCAGCATATCGTGTAAACGCAAAAATTTTTCAACATACGTATGTTTAATAACATTTGCTAGCTCTTTGTTAACAATGCAAACAAACGTATGTTGGAAATTTTAGCATATCGTGTGAACAGCGTATTATTAGTGCTTGACAAATTTCCTGCGTATGATGGCAGATATGTTATTTGTTGAAAATCGTATTTAAGCTTTTCAGCATATGACAAATTTGTATGCATATGTACCGAACTTAACTTAAAAATTAATTGAATTGTTTTACTTTTATTTAATTAAAAATGTAAATATGGCATTTATACATATGTGGAAAATAAAATATATTGATATATGTTTTTGTATAAATCTACAAAATTGTATTGTATTACTCTACAATCTTTGTGTAGAGTAATACAAAATTAGATAATATCTGAAAACGGTCAACTAGATTATTTCTAAAAAGAAAAAAATAAACTTTTAATATCAACTTAAAACGTCATTACACAATTTATATGATAAAAAAGCTTGTCGCGAGATTGACTTGTGTAGAGGAAATAAAAGAACTTGATGATATTGGTTTTAACTATTAACATTTTCAAACTAAGTAAATACAAGCACATAAATTTAGCGACAAGCTTCTACATCATATTAATTGTGTAATGACGTTATAAGTTGATAGTAAAAGTTTATTTTTTTCTTTTTGGTGCATTCAAATTAAAGCTCGTTTTTAAAAAAGGTTTTTACTTTGTATCTATTTAGAATTATATTTGCTGATACTGCCAACCTAATTTACCTTCTTCTACAAAATACATTGTCAATTCTTTTTGTATTTCTTTAGCACCGGTGATTAATTGAACGTCAACGTTTGTTGGAGTTTCTAGCGGTAAAAATGTTGAAGTTGAACTGTAAAACCTCCATTTTGATCATATTGATCGATGAATCCAAATGGTGTGTACAATTTTTTATTTGTGTCGATCATATAATTGTGAAGTACACAGCTTGCTAGAACCACTTTTTTAGTTTTTTTCTGTGTTTAAATGGATAGGTGACCGCAAAACTCGAAAACGTGCTGACATTATACCAAACGCATTTTCAATAATGCGACGTGCACGACTCAATCGGTAATTATACACTCGTTGCACCATTGTTAAGCCACGTTGACCATACGGTTTCATTAGATTTGGTCGCATAGCAAAAGCATCATCTGCAACAAGTAAATACGGAACACGTAAGTCTCGTCCTGGCAATGCAGTTGGTTCTGGTAAATTTAATTTGTTGCTGTTCATCGCCTTTGCAAAGGTACAGCGATTGAAAACACCACTATCAGAAAAACGTCCGTTACGACCGACATCAATGTAAATGAACTTGTATTCAGCATCTGCAACTCCCGTTAGTACGATGCTGTGTGTACCTTTATAGTTGTAATAAATACTACCAGAATTCGGCGGCGATATCATTACCACATGCTTGCCATCAATAGCGCCAATACAATTTGGAAATTGCCACCGTTCTTTAAATGCTTTCGCTATAGCTTTCCACTCTTCTGCAGTTGTTGGCATCTACATTATCGAGAAAAAGATGTAGCGTATAAACACAAAAATAATACTTGGGAGGTCTTACCTTCATATATGTACATATTTCCCTACAATCACTGTATAAATCGCATCCAACACATGTGGAATAATTGTACTAATAGTCGATTTTGGGATACGAAAAAGATACTGCAATGAAGAAAATGAATCACCACTGCTTAGGAAACGTAGGGTCAAAATAAGTCGATCCTTTGCTGTAATGCTTTTGCGCATCACTGTGTCTTGTTTAGTTATTATTGGTAATACCAAAGAAAGCAAATGATTGAACTGATGGATATCCATACGTAGAAAATTTTTGTATAGAGATTCTTCTTCCTCTTCCAATGCACAAATAATAGCTAGTGATATTTCCTCTGATGACATAATTTTTTTCTTTTTACTGATTTAAATAAATTTTATTGCAAAAATGGTAGTTGCATTAAAAAATAGAACAAGAGCATTGTCAAATTTATTTGTTATTTTTAACCAAATGACTACAATACTCAACATACATATCAACATACAAAATTCAACATATCGTGTAGACACAAAAATTGTATGCTAACTTATATGTTGAAATATCATTTGCTGGCATATGATGAATTTGAAAAATTTGGTATTTTCAGCATATCGTCTAGACACCTAACATATTGAATATGCTAATAGAGGCATTTGTTATTATTTTTAAGCATATGAGTGTAAGCATACATTTGCTGATTCAACATATAGGCTAGACTAAGCTTTAGAGAGAGAGAGACAAAATCACATCTACACCGTATAACTAATATAACCATGTATAACCAATATATCGGCTAGCACTACAGGTCATCTAGCTAGTAAAATGACCGGTAATCTTCTTGTGGGCCATAATATAGGTATTAAGTTTAAAATTTCAAACAAAAAAGTCATTTAGGAACTTCAAACAAAAAACTAAGTCTAATTACCTAAGATAATTGGCAATACATATGTATAAAAATTAAATATTGGCTAAAACTTTTGTAAGCATTACTAAAGATGTAGGTTAATTCTACGCATAGAAATCTATGGTGTAAATGCTGCCGTTTTTAAAACGAAACTTAAGGTTATAGCATGTAGGCCAAATAAGCGTGGAGAGAGGCAAAGATAACTGTTAGATTCGAAGACGAGACCAGATATCTTTTTATAGATACTACTGGCATAAGAGTGAATAAGAAATATATATTTTTGCGAATAAAAATTGAAATTTTATTTAAATGTTTATATAAATTTTACTTTACTTTTCTCTATGGAAAATTTTTAGATAATTTTTTGAACAACGAAATTATCTAAATTTGTAGTCATATTACCTAAAAAATTTTGTAACTGCTATTAAAGCTTTACGTAATGCAGTAGAAGAGGAATAAAATTCCTGTAGATGTCAAATTTTCCATTAACATTTCTTTTCAGAATCATACCAGTAAGGTATTAAGAATAGCTTTTAACTCTGTGCAAAAACTTACTGAAACTTAGGTATGTAAAACTTTAAGGCATCTTTCCAATTAAGTGAAAATGATGGAAATTTATAGCTCGTGAATACGATGGGTAAAAAACCAATTTGGTATGGCAACTTTATATGAACAAATATTTAGCGCCATTTTTAGAGTTGCAAAAAATTTTTTGCCGCCAATAATAAAAGAGACGCCTCAGGCCATGCCTGTGATAGAACAGTAATACAAATTTAGTGCTTTTTTATATTTACAATATATAAAAAAGTAATCCCAGATTTTACTGACCAATTTGGATGAAACCAGATTTCTGGAAAACTGCACGATGAATTTTTTGCACGGAAAGCTTTTTATATTCTATGGAACGTCTACTTTCATAATCTATTTAGTTTTTTCCTTGACGTTACCTCTAAGACCCCGAAAAAATTAATCCCAGATTTTACTGACCAATTTGGATGAAACCAGATTTCTGGAAAACTGCACGATGAATTTTTTGCACGGAAAGCTTTTTATATTCTATGGAACGTCTACTTTCATAATCTATTTAGTTTTTTCCTTGACGTTACCTCAAAGACCCCGAAAAAATTAATCCCAGATTTTACTGACCAATTTGGATGAAACCAGATTTCTGGAAAACTGCACAATGAATTTTTTGCACGGAAAGCTTTTTATATTCTATGGAACGTCTACTTTCATAATCTATTAAGTTTTTTCCTTGACGTTACCTCTAAGACCCCGAAAAAATGAATCCCAGATTTTACTGACCAATTTGGATGAAACCAGATTTCTGGAAAACTGCACGATGAATTTTTTGCACGGAAAGCTTTTTATATTCTATGGAACGTCTACTTTCATAATCTATTTAGTTTTTTCCTTGACGTTACCTCTAAGACCCCGAAAAAATTAATCCCAAATTTTACTGACCAATTTGGATGAAACCAGATTTCTGGAAAACTGCACGATGAATTTTTTGCACGGAAAGCTTTTTATATTCTATGGAACGTCTACTTTCATAATCTATTTAGTTTTTTCCTTGACGTTACCTCTAAGACCCCGAAAAAATTAATCCCAGATTTTACTGACCAATTTGGATGAAACCAGATTTCTGGAAAACTGCACGATGAATTTTTTGCACGGAAAGCTTTTTATATTCTATGGAACGTCTACTTTCATAATCTATTTAGTTTTTTCCTTGACGTTACCTCTAAGACCCCGAAAAAATTAATCCCAGATTTTACTGACCAATTTGGATGAAACCAGATTTCTGGAAAACTGCACGATGAATTTTTTGCACGGAAAGCTTTTTATATTCTATGGAACGTCTACTTTCATAATCTATTTAGTTTTTTCCTTGACGTTACCTCTAAGACCCCGAAAAAATTAATCCCAGATTTTACTGACCAATTTGGATGAAACCAGATTTCTGGAAAACTGCACGATGAATTTTTTGCACGGAAAGCTTTTTATATTCTATGGAACGTCTACTTTCATAATCTATTAAGTTTTTTCCTTGACGTTACCTCTAAGACCCCGAAAAAATGAATCCCAGATTTTACTGACCAATTTGGATGAAACCAGATTTCTGGAAAACTGCACGATGAATTTTTTGCACGGAAAGCTTTTTATATTCTATGGAACGTCTACTTTCATAATCTATTTAGTTTTTTCCTTGACGTTACCTCTAAGACCCCGAAAAAATTAATCCCAAATTTTACTGACCAATTTGGATGAAACCAGATTTCTGGAAAACTGCACGATGAATTTTTTGCACGGAAAGCTTTTTATATTCTATGGAACGTCTACTTTCATAATCTATTTAGTTTTTTCCTTGACGTTACCTCTAAGACCCCGAAAAAATTAATCCCAGATTTTACTGACCAATTTGGATGAAACCAGATTTCTGGAAAACTGCACGATGAATTTTTTGCACGGAAAGCTTTTTATATTCTATGGAACGTCTACTTTCATAATCTATTTAGTTTTTTCCTTGACGTTACCTCTAAGACCCCGAAAAAATTAATCCCAGATTTTACTGACCAATTTGGATGAAACCAGATTTCTGGAAAACTGCACGATGAATTTTTTGCACGGAAAGCTTTTTATATTCTATGGAACGTCTACTTTCATAATCTATTTAGTTTTTTCCTTGACGTTACCTCTAAGACCCCGAAAAAATTAATCCCAAATTTTACTGACCAATTTGGATGAAACCAGATTTCTGGAAAACTGCACGATGAATTTTTTGCACGGAAAGCTTTTTATATTCTATGGAACGTCTACTTTCATAATCTACTTAGTTTTTTCCTTGACGTTACCTCTAAGACCCGAAAAAATAATAGACCAAACTCGGTTTAAATAGTTTTAATGTGTAGATACTTCATCATTTTATTAATCTTTGTTTTTTTTTGTAAAATGTTGACGATTGTTTTTTTTATGATAACAAGAGTCTTTTTTTATAATAATTAAAAAATGTTTTTGTAATTATAAATACATTTCTTTCAATTACTAATACATTTATTTTAATTAAAAAACATTTCTTTTCTTTATAAATACATTTCTTTTGATTATTTTAATACTTTTCTGTATATATATTAGATTTTTTTCTTGTTGATTACTTATATTATTTAATTTTTGCGTAATTATTTGCTTAAAATTACAAATTCTCATTTTTATTTGAACACCCTAATTTTTTAAATTCCCATATTTTAAATTCCCAAATTCAAAACTCCCATTATCATTTTGATGCCTAAAAGCATTAAATTCCCATTTTCAATTGAACCCCCCAAAAGCACCAATTCAATTTCGCGTTTTCGTGGATAACTATCGACGCTATCTTGGCGCACGTAAATCTTACCAGAGGAAATTTCTCCAGTAACATTTTGCAAGTTCTCTATTTTCCAACTGTCAAAAAATTCTCTTTTTGGCTCTCACGCTGTAAGAGATTTGGAGTACGCAGACAACATTTTGCAAGATTTTGCGACATTTTGTACAAAATTATGCAAAATATGTGTACGCAGACAGACCTATTGTGAAAAATTTTAAATTAAAAAATTTCAAATTTTGTTTTGTTTTTGTTGTTCTTAAGTGTGTTGAATTCACACAGAACCTATATGTGTGATGAGAGTTATAAAAAAAAGAGAACGTTCTCACCAGTCGGCATACTAGTTATATACTATGTAACAAAGTTGATTGCTGTTTGTGCAAAGAGAGAGACCATATTAAAAAAATTAATATTAAAAAATTAAAACATAATCAAAAACACAAATAAAAACTATATTTATAGCAAAATACTTTGTATATTTATTTTTTATGTTATACAATAAAAAAAAAATTATTAAAGTAAAAAAGTAACTATTTACTAAAAAACTTCTAAACTAAAACCAAACATGGGCACCTGGCACTGATTTGTTCGTCGTTCGCCGGCGTATGAAATAGAAATAATTCTATTGTAAAGACGCCGCTTATGACGAATTTCGCCCGACGCTATTATTGTGTGTATTTTCATATACACCAATATGTTTTATTTTTGGCGACGAATATTCGCGGCCAAAAATTCGTCGTTCGTCCCAGTTGTGTTCCTAGCGTTAAGCACAATAAATAAAATCTTTTATTGAAAAAAATATTATGGTTACTTTACCCATATTATCGTCATCGGCAATCATATTTTCTTTGAATAATTCCTCTATCAGGCAGCCACAATCATACTATGTGTTTTTGTCAAACGTAAATAATCGTTAACGTGACTCAATCTAAACACATAAATAATGCCTCCAACCATGTAATGATTAATTATAACAAAATTAAGCTTATATAATAGCATGGTTAGGACCATAGTATAGAACTAGTATGCCGACTGGTGAAAACGTTCTCTTTTTTTTATAACTCTCATCACACATATAGGTTCTGTGTGAATTCAACACACATAAGAACAACAAAAACAAAACAAAATTTGAAATTTTTCAATTTAAAATTTTTCACAATATAACACTTCATGTTTAATTTTATAACTTAAACACATAATTAATAATTTTTTTCAATACATTTTGCTAATTTGCGTTTGCAAAATGTTTTTATTTTTCACAAACTAAAAATTTTTAAATAATTTTTTTTGACACTAAATTTTTTCTGTTGTTAGTATTATTAAAGCCAGCAGAGTAGCATTTTGTGGTATAAAAATAATATTTTAAATCATTAATTATTTATATATTATCCGATATTGCAGAATAAAAAAATGGAAATAGTTTTATACTCCAATACAGTTGAAAAAAATCTTACGAATACAAAGATAAAATATGTACCACTGACAGTTGAGTTATGTACCTGTCAAAGAGTCGGCATACTAGTTGTATACTATGGTTAGGACGTTGCTCTAGGAAAAGAGAAAATACTATTTTAAATTGAAAATCAAACAATTACACTGTGCTAGTCAGTGATGTTGACTTTTATTTCTTCATTACCTTACGGCCCTCTAGGAATCACCCTTTTTAAGAAGAAATTACCTTACGCAAATATTTATAATCAAAACAGTATTAATAAAAATCTTCTTAAATTTTAAATATGTTTTAAAAAAACTTAAATGAAAATTTTTGTTTTAAGATACATTTTAAACCAAAATAATTGTATTTTTTATTAATATGGCAATAAAATCATCAAATATATATATCATAGCTTGGGAATAATGATTAGAAATCCTAATGATTAGCAATTGGATTAGAAATTTTAATTGTGCTGAAAAATTGATTAATTATGATTAGTTAGCCATTTTAGACGATTACTAATTGATTAGATTAGAAATAATCAAAAATCTAATCACAATTAGTGACGATTAGCATTTATAATCAAATCTAATCAAAACTAATCAAAAAAATAATTGATTAGATTTCTTGATTATTTTTGATTAGATTTGATAAGATCAACTATTTTTAAATATTTTTGTGAAAAAAAAATATTTATTTATCACATTTGTTGCTATATTTACATAATGTAACAGTTTTTGAATATTGAATATTGAAAATTAACATTAATAGTAACACAACAACAAAGTGAACCAGCTGTGTCAAGTGTTTAGTTTAAGAACAGGGTGCACCGTATGCAATTTTATGCAATATTCAAAAACTGTTACATTATGTAAATATAGCAACAAATGTGAAAAATAAATATTTTCTTTTCACAAAAATAGTTAAAAATAGTTGATCTAATCAAATCTAATCAAAAATAATCAAGAAATCCATTCAATTATTTTTTGGATTAGTTTTGATTAGATTTGATTAGAAATGCTAATCGTCACTAATTGTGATTAGATTTTTGATTATTTCTAATCAAATCAATTAGTAATCTGAAATTTTTATCAAAATTCAATTCTAATGATTAGATTATTTTATTTCTCTAATCGTAATGATTTCTAATTCTAATCGAAATTCCCCAGCTATGATATATAAAGTTGAAACGTTACTGACCGACTGATTCATCATCGAACAGCCTAATTGACTGTTATATCTGATATTTTTGTGTAACTGAACTTTGTAAAATTGACCGTTTATTATATATGTGACGCGCAAAATAGAAAGGGACCTAAGGGCTTTCTTCAGGAGAGCCATTTTAATGATTTAAATACGTGTATTTTGGTGTACCATCACTGAGCGTGTTGGTATTGGTCTCATTTGAAAGCGACACATCTCATGACGTCAGGAACGTGTTGGTTAACCTTGAAAACGCGCGTAGGTCGTCCCTACCTCTTTTGTGTAGTTAGTTGGTTTTTACTGTTCTCTTTACCTTACTGGTCCCTTTCTCTATGCGCTGTCACATATGTACATTAAAAATAAGTAGAAATATATACATGTAGATATTTATTTTTTTTATTTTGCTTAAAACCAAAAAGTTTTTTGAATACTATTTAAGTTATAATGCCAGGGTATCAAACAATTTCTGGAGCCTCAACCACAAGTTCTCGTTCGACCTAAACCTTCGTAAAGGAAGGCTTCTAAAATCCGCCCAGAGCATTTTGGTCTCCACCAGTAAACGTCTGAATTTTAAATGGTTCTCCACCATTCACTTAGAGTTATTATTTGTTCTCCACCAAACAAACACGTCAAAACATTGAGGTTACAAACGAATGTACAAAATTACTCGGCACAGTTATACGACGCCAAGCCATTAACCAATGCGAGATGGCAACGCAAAATACACGAAAAGTAGATAAATAAGAACGACCTGATTACAACGAGATGCAAATGAGTGCATGTACATATGAAGCGACAACATGAAAAGTGTATAATCATTTTTGTATTGTTGCACTCAAAAGAAATATCAAAATCAATCCGTACATTAATCAAGCCAAATCTGTGTCAATAGTACGGTAAATACGAATTTTCTTAAATTATGTACAGAATGATTTATTCAAGTACAGATTATTAAAATGCCAAAATCCTTAATTTTAGGTATATTTTATCCCTGATCCGTACTTTAAATAATACGAAGTACTATTTTATATGCTTAAAAAGCATATGTTTGCATACCAAAAACCCTATTATCTTTAAATTACCGTATTCTAAATGAAATTACCTTGCTACCTTTTGGGGCTCAAAATTACCGTAGGAAAGGGTAATTACCGTACGGTTAACATCACTGGTGCTAGTTGAGAAACCAGACAATTGGGCCACATGGCGTTTTAACCTAATTCGGGTATGCTGAATCCATTTGTGCTAACCGAATTTTTATGTTAGCTCTTGTTTTAGAGATATACCGTTATTTCGAAAATGGAGGAGGTTGCACAACATATATTCGCGTAATTCAAAAACGGTTGTTACGGATCTTATTATTTTACCTATCCGCTATCTATATATTTTATATGTCTAGAAAAAATTAGAAGCATAGCTGCATTTTCCAATTTTATATGAATTTTTAACAAACAAAAACTTCGAATTTGGCTAAAAAATTATTTTTTTGATAAAAAAAATATGTTTCTAAAACGCCTGCGTATTTTAGAAAAAAGTTTATCCTTGCTTAAAGGGAATGTTATGGCAGAATTTTTTTAGTTTGTTCAATAAACTAAGCCGTTTTTGAGTTACGCGAATATATGTTGTGCAACTTCCTCCATATTCGATGTAACGGTATATCTCGAAAACAAGAGCCACTGTCTTCAGCGTACCTGAATTAGATTAAAACGCTAGCTCCCCCGCTTGTCTCAAAAATAAAGTGTCAAATTCTAGCACAGTGTTATTAGTGGTAAACAAATTATTGTCATATTTAACTTGTTTAGCGGCAACCATAATATGGTCTTGGCTTCTTGATGGATGAATAATTTAACCATAATATGGTTACCGGTGACCGCAACATGGTTAACTTTAACCGTAATACAATGTTAAAATTGTTCGTTAAAAATAGTTTAGCTGCGTGGAGTTCTAAAAAAATGTACAAGAAATTAATTTAGCTAACTTCGGTTGTATTGCATTTATAGTTCAGTTTTAGTTAATTTTTCGTTAAATTCTAGTTAAGTTCTAATTCAGTTTAGTTCTAGTTCAGTTTCTGTTTTGTTCAGTTCAGTTTTAGTTCATTTCTAGTTCAGTTCTTGTTCAGTTCTAGTTAAGTTCTAGTACAGTTCTGGTTAAGTTCTAGTTAAGTTCTTGGTGAATTCTAGTTCAGTTTTAGTTCAGCTCTAGTTAAGTTCATTTCTTTTTCCGTGATATTTTAATTCAACATCATTTTGGAATTGATTGTTCATTAAACCTTAAACAATTTAAGCATTCACAGTTTTTTCATAACCATACAAAACATTGTTTTCAAATAAAATCTATTATTATTAAAATACATCAATTAGATTAAGGGTAATCACGATGGGTAGTGCAAAGTGTGCAAACGATGCAAATGAGTGCATAAATACACAAATTTGCACAACACAACAACAAAATGTACGTATTTGCAATTTGATTCATTTTACTTCATTTGCACTTAAAAAAACCTTAAGCAAAAATAGTAGTGCATATTGGACCGCCATATTTTTTTAATTTTAAAAAATAAAATTTTAATTAAAATTGTTTGTAATCGCTTTAGCGCAAAAATTAAATTAAAAGCTAAAATGCAGCTAGTGCTGCCAGAAATTTCTTGTGTTGCCAGAATAAATTTTTCGAACAATAGCACATTTGCATAAAAAATAAAAGTGGTATGCTCACGATCAATCATAATATTCACTGCAAATTTATAAATTACAAATTTACGCAATGGCCATCGTGATTACCCTTATTGTTTAACTCTAATGGCGATTTCTTTTCTGAGAAAAATGTTGCACAAAAGAGATAGAGCATGTACCATTTATGCAACATATTTCTCAGAAAAGAAATCGCCATAAATGTAAAAATAAAAAAATACACTGAATATAAAAATAAAAACAATACTGATAATTAAAGGAACTCGTGATATTCATTTTTACGTCACGTGATTTCATAATACACCGATAGAAATCCATCACATAGAAACAATTTTAAAATGTACAAAAATTATATTTAAAAATATCTTTGAACAATAATTTATGTATAAAACGTGTATATACTCCAAAAGCTATTTCTATAAATTAAAATTTAAGCCAAACAATAAAAAAAAATTTAAACAAAGAACTATAAAGGGTTATCTGTTAAAATTATTATCAGTTAACTCAATTGTTAATATTAATATTATTTTAAAACGTCAATATTCTGCTTGCAATTACTCCTAATAAAAAATCAGTTTATATAACAACTAAAAACAATTACTAAAATAAAATGAATAAATGAAATAAAAAAATTAAAAACAAATAAACAGTTTTGTATTCTATAAAAAAAATTATTTTGTATGCAAATCTAATGAAAAACAAAAATTAATTAATACGAAAAAAATTATTTACATTAAGTTCAATTTTAAATATAGAAATATAGATTTATTTACAACAATCACATAAAGTAAGTTTTTAATACAGTCAAACTTCTCTAAAATGAATTTCTAAACAATAATGGAGTATCTATTATGAATAGATTTTAAAACACAGCTTTTCCGTTCCAATTTTAGTGGATTTGATTCTGTTTATAAAAAATTTTTCTTTACAATGAACAAATTTTTTAAGATAAGCTGTTTATCAGCCAACACAAAAGAGAACCAGTCTTTCTGGGCAAAATTATTTAACAATCAATGCTCAATTGAACAACTACCGCACGTGGAAGATTGTAATCCAGGCTTAAATATGTGCATGCATACTTGATTACATATCTATACATATACAAAATGAATGTATGTATGCTTATTTGTACATAACTGATGGTCTGGAAGGTTCTATAGGCTATTTTTTTTTTGAAATTTTGAGTGGGCGTGGCGCCTCCCATACAACAAAAATATAAATTTCTGTATATCTTGAGAACGGAAAGGCCTAAAGTTTGCATATTTTTGGGGGATTGGATAAGTGGGCGTGGCACAAAATTGCTTTATTAATATCTAAAGAACGGTAAGAGAAAAATTGTCCAAATTTGGTACACATAGCTGGGTTATCAACAAAAAATATCTCTGACAAAAAGAGCGGGATTGGAATGGTGGGCGTGGCATCCCCCATACAGAGACATTATAGGTTTATGTATATCTGGAGAACGACAGGAGCCAAAGTTTCCAAATTAGGTACAGGCATTTTGTTTATCAATACAGAACATCCGACAAAATATTGGTGTGATTGGTGAAGTGGGCTTGGCACAAAATAGATATATTTATATCTAAAGAACGGTAAGAGAAAAATGGTCCAAATTTGGTACACATATATAAAAAATTTACAGTATTGGAGAAGTGAGCGTGGTACCTCCCATAGAAAGACATTATAGATTTCTGTATATCTAGAGAATTGTTAGAGCGAATGTTTCCAAATTAGGATAAAATATCTTAGTAATCAATACACAAAAACCGACAAAGTGTGAGCGGGATTGGAAAAGTGGGAGTGGCGCCTCCCATACAAAGTGATTATGTAGATCTGTATGTCTGGAGAACGGCAAAATCCTAAGTCTCCAAATTAGGTAAAAGCATCTTGGTTAGTAATACACAACGTCTGACAAAATCTTTGCGGGATTGGACAGTGGGCGTGGCATAAAATAGATTTATTTATATCTAGAAAACGGCCAGATAAAAATTATCAAAATTTGGTACACATATCTGGGTTATCGACACGGAACATCGGTCAAAAAAAGGAGGGTGTGGCATTCAAGAAGTGGGCGAAGATCAAACTAGATTCCTGTTTACCTAGAGAACAGCCACAGCTACAATTTACAAATTTGGAAAAATGTGGTACATATATCTGTAAAAGGCCCACTGCCTTATTGTATCCATAGGTGGGATAACTTCAATATACATAAATACCATATGGATTTCTGTGCAACTGGTGAATGGTAACCGAAAGAGCATTCAAACTTGGTACAAATAACTTCATAAGCAATGCACGAGAACTGTATGTGAAAAATTACATATTTTATTTTAATGAGCGTAGCGAAGCGCACTGGGTTAAGCTAGTTTAGAATAAAAGTGGAAAAAATAAATATTCTTTATTATTAGAGATTTTATTTGGCTCTATGCAGATTAATTATAGGGAAGTAATACTGTAATACCTTTTATTTAACAAATGTAAAGTAAGTTTATTATATAGCCGAATGAAGAGAAATTAAAAACTTTAATTTTGACTTTCACAAAAAGCAGGTTTATGTTTAATCTATTAACATTATACCCTATTTTTTTAATGAGTCACTTTTATCTTTTTCTAAAATACCATTTCATTTAAAAAAAAACCATTTCGAATATACCGATTACCGATTGCTCACTCTAATCAAGATAATTCGCTTGACACCAGGGATGGCGAAATTGGTACAATTGTACTTTTTTTTGGTTGAAAGTTGAAAAGTACAATTTTATACCAATAGCTAATTTAGTAAAATTAAGAAATTTCATACAAAAAATCATAATTTCAGCCATATTTGCGAAGTTTTAAGAACAAAATTCTACAGTTAATCTTTTAAATGGTTTAGTAATTTCTGTCCAGAAAATGTAATCAATGGAAATACTATAGCATAGTACCCGCTATAAGTAAAAATGTTTCCAAAAGAATACCAACATTTTGATACCATACATAAATTCGCAATTTAGAGATCTTGCTGACATTGAAATACAAAAAAATAACAAAGATTTAAGATCAATGATTTCTGGACAACAGTTTCGGAAATAAAAAATGAGACAAATGAGTGTTAATGTGTCCAGATATCTCGAAAAAAGTGAGATAAATATTATCAATTCCACATTCGTCTAAAAATATTATCAAAACCAAAGAGAGAAACAAAGGACTTATTAAACTTACAAAATTGAAATTGTTATAATGTTAATATTACAAAAAAGTTATTATCGAAATCTAATTGAAACCAGTACGTGTGTACATTCTTTTTCTTAATAACTCTTATTGTAAATGTGAAAGTTTGTATGTTTGGATATTTGGATGTTTAGATGTCTGTTAAGCTATGTTCACACCTATTAAATATTTGACGTCCTACACGTAACCACTAGTTTAATTAAAAATTTATTTGCTTTTGCAAAACGTTTGGCTCGATCAAACAGCATTAAAGAGTTTATATATTACATTATACAATTATCTTCTTACAAATAAAGTTAGTAAATCAATAAAAATTGTTAAAAATAAAGCTAAAATTTGAATAATTTACTAGTCACTTTTTTTGGATTTTTTGATCAAATATTTTTTAGATCTGAACATACCTTTAGTTTGTAGCTCAACCACGCGAAACCCGCTTAATGTATTTGGATAAATTTGGTTGACGGATAGCATATGGCCCTGATTCAAATATAAAATACTTTTTTTGCTGGTACTTTGGTACATTTTTTCTTTTTGATAGATTTGGTATGCAGATTGCACATGGTCTAGATAAATATATTGGGTACTTTTTAAGGGATAAAATTAGTACTTTTTAAGGGGTAAAACCGGGAAAAAAGGTACTTTTAATATATCAATGAATTTGATGTACATACAGATTGTATCCCTACATTAACATACAGAAAACGCTGATACTCTTCTACCTTTGGTACTTTTTCTCCTTTCGAAAAATTTGGTATAAAGATAGCATATGGCCCAGATTAAAATATAGTGTACTTTTTATGATGTAAACGACAAAAAATATATAATTTTGGTACTTGTTCTCATTTTGATGAATTTTTTTATGTATGGTCCAATGGCCAGATAATATATATTATATTTATATACTTAGAACACACTTCTTTCTCACTTTTCGAGAAACGATGGAATATTTTGTTTCACATCTTTTCGATAGCTCGAAATATTTTAAATCATGGCGGCCACACTCGCTTAAGGAGAAGAGACACTGCAGCACTTACCCAACTAGATGAGAGATAAACACCTATATAAGTGAACAGAACCCGTGATGAAAAAAATTTTTGTCTGGCACTGGCAGGACATAAATAAAGTATTAGGTTAAGATTTGATATATATATGAAGATTCAATAAATAAATAACGAAAAAAGAAAAAAAAAAAAAAAAAAAAAAAAAACATCTTTTCGATGTGAGAAGTTCTCACCAATGTTACTGAACATGGGTACTGGTAAAGTTTTATACTTTACTAAAGGAATCAGCTATTTTAAATGAATCGGTTCTAGTTTTCGATTATTCTAAATTATTTTTTCTAGTTTCACGTTATTTAAAAGGAATCAGTTAAATTTCTGAATAAATCGGTCAAAGTTTAATACTATTAAATTACACTATTTAAAATAAATTTTACACAATTCGAAATCAACAACTTTATATTTTACACAATTCGAAATAATCTGGTTCATGTTTTTTTATCAATTCAAAATGTTTCAGATGAGTATAAAATATTTAAATGTACATACTTTGTATTGATATTTTTTTAAAAATCCCTTTTTTTTTAAACAATTATGGTTAAGGTCACCAAATTGATAAACTTTAGAATAATTTAAAAAATTCAAAACAACAAAACAAGAAAAATTAAATAAGGAAGCTATAATAATTTATTATACAAAACATTTTATCGTCAAGCAACAGTATCATTTAACATCAGTAGTTTGATACGTTACACTGTGCCAATACATGCAAAAATGTCACAAAAATTAAAAATGCACTTATTTGTATAAAGCTAAAAAATATGAAAAAGAAATAATAAAACTGCCATACACGAATTATTAGTTTTAAAGGGTAATTTTACACTTGAAATCTTATCAAAAACATTGTTATACATATTTACGGATTAAGTGAAAAAAATGACTACAATAGAAAAAAAACCATCACAAATAAAAGAACCAACATGTTAGGAAATTACTTGTACATTAGTTGAGTGTACAAATTAATACAAAACAAAATTATTTTTTTTACTATTTTCCCCCTACCCGTTTTTCATAAACTTTTTATTTGTAAACCATTCCCATATGTATTTTAATACGACAGTTTTTGCACGTTGTCAAACAAATATTTCAAATTCACAGAATGAATTTAATACATTTCTTTTGAAAAATATTCATGTTATCGTAACAAGTGTCTTTATCTTAGAGTTATTGTTGCTTCTGAAGATTTATGTAGGTATATCTGTAGGTGGGAGGTAAACTGCACTATGTCGCATTTTGAAAATTTTACAGGAGACAGAAAAACATGTTAAAATCACAAATGCTTTTATCTCTGTATTAAAAATTTGCCTTAGCCAGAATATCTTATGATGCATAATCAAATTTTTTCAAGCTTATTATTTCTTATTAAGAAGAACCTTGAAGAAGGCACACAAAGGAGTGCCGAAATATCGTTTGCAATAAATTAAAAATTTTGTATAAAAATAAGACCTCAAGCTTGAAAAATTAATTATACATCAAAACAATAAAGGTCGAATAAAATACATTATTACAGAATATCTTATATTAACTACTCTAATATTATTTGTTTATATCCGTTTATTATTACCGCTACTTATTAGGCAGCCAGGTTATTCCCATTACGAATCCCGTCAGATCTCTAACTCCTCTAGGTCCTCACACGACCTACACATATCCGACAAGTCAGGTCTCATTCTCACCGGCATCCTTCCTATCATACTCCTGCCCAGCAGCGAATCCTAATCGGACTTCCTAATCACCATCACCACCACATGCACGCGATACCCTGCAGTCCATGCTGTTCCCCCAGACTCGATTAGTCTCGCTCAGAAATCATTCCCTGATTCTTCCAAAATAGAAGCCCATTGGAGGCCTGACCGCATCCTCCTTTTCCGAGCCCAGTCACGCCAACTCATTAGCTATCTCATTGACAGTGGTTTTGCGGTGAACCGGTACCCAGCACAGCCTTACCACATATTCCCCTAAGATTTCCCCTAGAGCCCTCATGCACTCATCCACTAGCTTGGAGTTCACATAACAGCCCATCAAGGCCCTAAGAGCCGCCTGGCTGTCCACATATATAGTGACCTCCGAGCCGTCAAGATCCCCAGAACCGCGCCTGAAATACACAGCAGACGACGGGAAGTCTATATGACATTCTGATATCCAGATCCTTAATGTAGACCCCCGTAGCCCTTCCCTTCTTCTTTGAGCCATCAGTGAAAATACCAAATCCCCGGTAAACTTGCCCGATGCCAATATTAGACCAGGACCTTCTGTCCTCTCTTGTCAAAATGACCTGAAGAGACATTCAAAGCCAAAAACAACAATAAGGGAGAGAGAACTCCTCCCTATGGGGTCCCCCTAGTCACCAATTCTCTTAAGCGTTCGTTTCTTCGGTCCGAGTGAATAACTGCTGCTTAGCATCAGAATTATCCATTCGACCAAGAATAACGGAACCCCTAAATCACCCAGTGCCTGCCTGATAGCCTCTTTATAGCCCTTTATATTCAGGAACGAAGCCAAGGTGTTTTCGTTATTTTTCAATCCACGATCTATAGAAACCACCACATCATGAAGCGCATTCTTAACAGACTTACCTTTTAGACAAGCGCGTTGAGCGACGCTAATGATGCCGGGGCGTCAATCTTCGTCCTCAGATGTAGATCAATCAGTCTTTCTAATGTCTTCAAAAGAAAAAGGGGTTTCAAAACCGCTGGTCTGGCAAAGCTGGCAAAGCTGTTGAATATATGTCATCTATCTGAAGTGTCATTTGTTTAGTGAAAGGTTTGCTATTTACGAATAATGATCATTTAACAACCGAAGAACGCGTAACAATAGCTAAAACTTACCACAAAAAAGTGGTAGTTCAAACGTGGCCATTTTTCGAGCATTACGGGGTGATTATGGTCATTATAATCAAACTACCGTGCAAGGCATTGGCAAGATTATAAAGAAATTTAAATAGAGACTGGAAGCGTTACAGATGTGGTGAGGCCTGTCCATTATCGCAATGGCGGACACTGCCGAATATATCGTTTCTGTTAGTAGGAGTGGCGGATAATCCGAATTTGTCCACGTCGTTTTCAGCGATTAAGCTGGGGTGCTAGATCAACAGGCTTTCAATGCTGACTTTTAGAACAAAATTTTCTTCAGCGATGAAGCTTAATTCTTACTCGGTGGTTACGTCAACAGCGTCAACAATTGTCGTATATGGGCATTTCCATGTCATAGTACGTGACATTTGTACGCCGTAACTGGAAAAAAAAATTTTTTTTGGGGGGTTCTATAATAAACAAAATGTTATATCGTTCGTGACATACCGTACGTGACAGATTTTTCTCTTATAGTATTTACAAGGTATGAAAACCTAAAACAAACAAGTAAGAAAGTATAGTCGGTCAAGCCAGACCATATGATACCCTACACCATAATATTTTAAAAACAAATTTTTGAGAGTGTATCCTATTTTGAACAGAATTATGCTATGCGGGTAATAATTATCTAAAAGTTGCTTGTGCCGAATATTATTCAGATATCTTCATCTATATGAGGTTTGTTTGCCTCTAACCGATTTAAGGATGAGGGTTTATATAGGATCCATGGTTAATTTTGGACCTACCTGCACAACATTTTGTCATAACATAGTACCTATCGTAAAAATTATTGTCGGCAATTTGTATGTCAATACCAACGATTATAAGGCAGTTATGGCATTAAAATCTATTTTCGGGTGTAGTATTGGTGCTATGGTCAAAAATGGACCGATTCCAATACCATTTGGTCAGATGATTTAGATTGCAATAAAAGAAGTTTGGACCAAATTTTAACTAAATATCAACATAATAAGATGCTACATTAAGTAGTATATAAAGTACTTACAATATCGTACGTGACGACCTTTAACAGCTTGTAACATTTTTACTAAACCAATTTAAAAAAAATAATTCCGATCAATACTTTTTTGCAACACAGATATTTGAACTTTTATTTTGAAACACCTACACGACTGATCAAATGACATAGACGTACCTCGTACGTGGCATAAGAATAACATCCAAAACAAACCCAAAAATATACCGCTAATCGAGCTACATATATGTATTTGATATTTCCTCATGAATCTTGTTCATTGTTGTTGTAACATTAATTTTATAGTATAATTCCAATGTTATTAGTATCTGTATTTAATCGAAAGAAAAGTGAAAAAGTGAAGATTACAGTTACTAAAAATTAATCAAATAGGTAGTCAGTTTAAACTTTCATGTCTTGCTTTTTAGAAATTGTTACAGCTGTAAGTACCTCTGCATTGTAAAGTCTGAGTGTATTTTCCCTTCTACCATATTTGAAAAAAAGTTCAAGTTCTAGTTTAGTTCTTGTTTACTACCCGACCACACGCGCAATATGTTTGCCAATGATTGCGACAGACTTCATTTATAAAAAAGGCTGGCAAAAATATTGAGTTTTTTTTACATAGAGTTTTACAGTTGCCACGGATTTAATTGCCAAACATATTGCGCGTGTGGTCGGGTAGTTATTGCTAGTTAAGATGTAGCTCAGTTGCAGTTCTTCTCTAGTTCTATTTTAATTCAGTTTTAGTTAAGCTAAATAATTGACACCCGCAATTCGGAAAAAATCCCCTTATATTTTTTGTATTCACCTTACAATTTCACAAGATGAAAATCTTGCCAAAAAAAAACCTGTATAATCCCCAGTATTTCTTTGATTTTTTTTTGGTATTTTTTATTTTTCCAAAATGTAACCATAACAAAAAAAGCCTTGTTGTCCTTCCCTACAATGAGATGCTCATTAATTTGCTTTATTATTTTCCAAGTACTCTTAGTATCTAATAGCTTATTTTAAATAACTCAATTAATAATTCCCTTATCTAATTATTTAATGTTATTTCTGGTTTCTATTTACAGCATACCGCACAAGTGAAGGCAAACCCTGGGTATTGCCTGTGGTCCGTAAAACAGAAATTCAAATTGCCAGCGATGAAACGATAAACCATGAATATTTACCAGTTTTAGGTGAGTGTGTACTCATGTATTTGTGCAACTTCCTTTAAGCAGACATCCTTGCGATTGGTTATTGTAGTTTATGGTTAATTAGCGAATGTATACAAACAAATCGGTTTACAAATATATTTGAATTTGACTATAATGTTTTTTTCTTGTTGATGATTGCATCAAGTACTCAACAAATTGTTCAAAGTCTTATCAATTAACGAGCAATTTAATTGTGTTATTTAACAGGTAATGAAGCGTTTACAAAAGCAGCAACCACATTATTATTGGGTGAAGATTCTCCAGCATTAAAAGATAATAGGGTAAGTAATCATTTCGTTGTTATATACATATGAACATATTTGTTGGAGAAAAACTAAATTTCTGTGTGATTGTTTTAAACATTTAGGGCTTTGGCGTTCAAACCCTGTCAGGTACAGGTGCATTGCGTATAGGCGCTGAATTTTTGCGACGCCAAATGAATCGCAAAGTATTTTACTATTCCGATCCTACTTGGGAGAATCATCATAAAGTTTTTATGGATGCTGGTTTTGAAAAGCCCAATACATACCACTACTGGGACCAAAGTAAACGTGTTCTTGATATTGAGGGTTTATTGGCTGATTTAGAAAAGGCTCCCGAAGGAGCTGTTATTATTTTACATGCCTGCGCCCACAATCCAACTGGTTGTGATCCAACACACGAACAATGGGTCCAAATTGCTGACTTAATGGAACGTAAAAAATTATTCCCCTTCTTCGATTCCGCTTATCAGGGTTTTGCCAGTGGTGATCCTGATCATGATGCTTGGGCTGTTAGATATTTTGTTAAACGTGGTTTTGAATTGTTCTGTGCCCAATCGTTTGCCAAGAATTTCGGTCTCTATTGCGAACGTGTAGGTAATTTGAGTGTAGTTTCAAACAACGCAGCTGTTAAGGAGGCCGTGCAATCACAATTTACTTTGTTGGTTCGAGGCATGTATTCAAATCCACCTGCTTATGGAAGTCGTATCGTTTCGACCGTTTTGAACAACAGCAGTTTGAGAAAGGAGTGGTAAGTTTTAAATAAAACATAGGTTAAAATATTGGCTTATGATTCCAAAAAATTTTGTTTTTTCGGCTTTAATTGTTGAGATATTGAAATGATTAAAAATCTTCCTCAAAATCGATTTAAATTAGGGTTTACTTGTTGGCTAGGGAAGAAAATTTGGCAACAATTGAAACACAACTTTATACGAACTGTCCGGCTTTACAAAAGCAAATTAATATTTTCTCAGACATTGGGTCAAAAACCATCAGCTAGTCAGAAAGTTCAGCAAAACAACCTCTGCGCAGAACGTGCAGTTAAAATTGTGCAAGACATTTTGATATTGTGTAAATCATCACATACTTTAAATTTAAAACGTATTTCACATAACTATTAAAAACATTGTGATTCCAAATAAAAATATTTAAAAAAAACTGTCTTTTTTTTAAAAAAATCATGTTTGGTGCGGAACGTTTTTGAACCCTAATCGCCAAACAAAAAGAGATATGCATTACTTGTACAATATTTGCCATCACGTAGTGGTATGCCAAATTTTTCGTAAAATTAAGTTATATGCCTAATGTATATTCCATTTACACGTATTTCATCAGCTCATTGGTTTGACCTACCGACCATTTTTAAAAAAATTTAATGTCTTGAAAAAAAATATATAAAATTATATATTTTGATTACCCCCGTTCAGAATCAAAAATCTGTTTTACGAAATTTTTTTATGGTTTCTGAGATATTTAGTAAGCATTTTGCTCTATATCAATATTTTAAAGTTTTTTATGTATTGCTTTGCTTTACACGCCAATGCCACTGTTTGGCGATTGCAGGAAATTCCTCATACGAAAACGTACAAAATAAATTTTCATCTTGAAAAAAATTAGTTAAAGCGAAAGCAAAACAACATGACAAGAAAATATATTTCGCTCTTGCTTTGCTTCATTGCCTTAAGAAAAAAGTAGTTAAAATAAAAGCAAAGTAAAATGACAACAACTAAATACTTAGCATTATGTTCATTAAATTTAATATTTCGAGCAATTCCATATGAAAGCGATCACCTTTTGGACGACCCCTCTCCGATTTTAAAATAAATAGTCTCAATCGATTGCCCAGCAAAAAATAATGTACCTACATATTTTTTTTTTTTTATAGTGACTGGTTTAGTGGTGGTGTACACCACTGTCATGTGACAAAATTGAAGAATTCTTCATAAGGGACCTCATTGAAAGTTGTTTTAAAAAAAACTACTAAAGCGATCGCAACGAGTGATAGCTCGTTGGAAAGGTATTGAATCAGGCTTTAATTGAAAAATAAAATTTTCCTAATTTTTCTTAGAAATTTACCTTTAAATTTTCCCAAGAAAATTAAATTTTCCGATTTTCCACAGAAGCTCCTAAATTTTCCGGCTAATTTTTTTTTTTTGGATTCCTCATAATTTTTGCTTTAAGAATCAGCAATAAAAAAAATGGGCCCCGACTCCTTGTTTGGACAGGAGAAGAGCATTTAAGAGACCACCTTGTTAATAATACATTTTAAAAATTATTTTACAATTAAAAATACATTTATGAAGAAAAAATCTTTCTTATTTTGCTGCTTATACTTAATTACAATATTTATTAAAAATTTCAATTGTCTTGGCATCATTATAAAATTAAAGTAACTTTAAATTTAGCACGTCGGCAGACGAAGAGTACCGCTTTACATTAATTGACCTATCAGAAATATTTGGTATGAAGCAATGAAACTTTTGCGTTCCAGTTATAGTTTTGACATTATTATATCTGTTTTGAATTCGTCGCTCCATGGCATCGTGTTCTTTTTGAGTGCATAAAACTGTGTTAATGGCAATTTCCTTGCTTTGAATCCACGAAAACAAATGTTGTACATTTAAGATCTGGTCAGTATATGGCCTTTGCAAACTTGCCTTAGTCGCCATGCGTTTTAGGGTTCCCCCTAACGCATCGCATGGGCCCTTACCGTGGGACGTCGCGAAAAAGTGCCACTCGACCTTGCAGTTTTGTTCTTCTTCAATTATGCAAAGATTGTAAAATTTTTTTTTATTCTTGTACTGAGAAGCCGCGCCGTCTGAGAAAAACGTTACTTTGTCGATTGCATCGAATTTTGATCTTAAGAATTCAAACAGTTTCATTTGAAATAAATAAACGGACACATAATTATGAGCTAAACTCTCCGCGACAACAACAAGGCTTACGGTCTGTAGTTCGTTATCTTTCTTTTTGAAATAAATGCAAAAAGGATGCACCGTGCACTGGTCGTTTGCCCAGTGATAAGCCTGAATTTCATCCTGAACGAGAAAAGTGTAATTCTCGGCAAAGTCGCTTATCACAATGAATTCATTTTGGGCTAATTTCTCCTTACTTTCCTTTAGAAATTTCGATTGGATCTCGGATATGAAATGGTGCGCCTTCAGTTCATTCAACTTGAATCCGAATTCCTCGATGAATTCCGGAATCTGCTTTACCACGGTCTCAAGGGAACATCTGCCGCTGCTAATTATCCACTGTTTGAAATGCACCTCCTGAATTAACAGCTGTTCAAACTTTTCCGCCAAATATTGCTCTAGCTCGTCAATCTTCGGACAATTGTCGCATTTGGACAGATGACAATTTTCCGTGGGGTATGCGCACAACGACTTCGACAGGAGGTTCCTATATGTTTCAATTTCACCGTGAAATACTTTCAATTTCTTGCATGGAAAGAAAATTAATTTGATGTTTTGATGAAACATGCAAACGCAGACTGAATGCGTTCCGTGCCTGTCTAATGCCAGCACGCATTCTTTTGGTCGTAGGATGGCAAACTTAGAAAATCCCACTTTTTCTGCTGGGTATTTCTCATTGAACTGATGGTATGCTTCGGATAGATTACATAATAATAATCTGCGCTGCTTGTGTACTTTTTCTCCATCTTCACGTGTGATAACATAGGTGAATCAATTTCACCGTTGCTTCGCTGAGGGTCCTTGAGCCAAATTTCTTGGTGGGAGTCGCCAATATGCCCTTCTGTCGAACTAATTCTTTGCTTCTTCTCGCGATGTAAAAAGATGTTTGAAACTGTTCAGAAATCTTGCGTATAGACCATGATTGAGACAGCACAGATAAAATGAGATATTTCTCCGGAAAAGTGGTCGCTAAATTGAATTTTCTTTTCAACTGCTCAATCATTTGTTTGCCGTCATCAACGTCATCTGCTTGACTGCATTCGTTATCAGAGCCTTCATCAAATATTGTCGCGATTGCACTCATAACCTTGCCTTTTTTCTCTTTCCTGTATGTTTCACTTCGCAACTTTCTTTTTCTAATAAGCGTTTCACCTAAAGTGGTAATAGCCTCATTCAAAGGACTCAAAGACATATTGACCATCGGAATGTCTGCCTCACTATCAGATGAAACATTTTGTTCACTTGTCATTTCACTCTCGGATTGTGGCTGCATTTGTTTCAATGCATTTGCTTGTTGAGACAAATCGATTTTACACTTGGGGCAAATGAATTCTGCTTCTTCACCGTATTGTATATTTAATTCATTCATGTATCGCTTCGAAACACCAGTTAATTTTAATACTTTTATCTTTTTCGAACGATGTCCACTCTTGTTAAACGGATTGCAGCAAAATTTATTCATTTTACTTTAAATTGTCTTTACAGCTTCACTCTTTACTTTACAAAAAAAAAAAAACACTTTAACACTTTCACGTTTAGTATTCAACTGAAATTTGACTCAGAGTGTGTGAAGTATTTATATTTATTTTTTGGTAAAAAAAATAGGTAAAAAAAAATAAGCGATATTTGCTTTTCTTTAATAGGAAAATTTGCGTGAACTACTGGTCATAAAATGTTTTTTAAAAGGGACTTAATTGGTTACTGCCAATAAGCCGACCACAGGTCATAAAATGTTTTGCAAATTTTTTAAATTACCAGGTAATAAATATTTCGCCGTATTTATGGAAAATCCGTGTTTTATGACTTGTCATTTACGTGTCATTTTAGGCGAAATATTTATTACCTGGTAATTTAAAAAATTTACAAAACATTTTATGACCTGTAGCCTCAGTCGGGTTTGGTGTGCCATTACATGCCACTGCTGCTATTATCCATGGATTTATGGCCGATCTTGTGAAGGCAGGTAGACCATATTCACTACACACTCAACTTGGGGCTCTTAAAAAAAAAATTGATTTTTTCTTCATAAATGTATTTTTAACTGTAAAATAATTTTTAAAATGTATTTTTAACAAGGTGGTCTCTTAAATGCTCTTCTCCTGTCCAAACAAGGGGTCGCGGCCCATTTTTTTATTGCTGATTCTTAAAGCAAAAATTATGAGGAATCCAAAAAAAAAAAAAAATTAGCCGGAAAATTTAGGAGCTTCTGTGGAAAATCGGAAAATTTAATTTTCTTGGGAAAATTTAAAGGTAAATTTCTAAGAAAAATTAGGAAAATTTTATTTTTCAATTAAAGCCTGATTCAATACCTTTCCAACGAGCTATCACTCGTTGCGATCGCTTTAGTAGTTTCAATGAGGTCCCTTATGAAGAATTCTTCAATTTTGTCACATGACAGTGGTGTACACCACCACTAAACCAGTCACTATAAAAAAAAAAATATGTAGGTACATTATTTTTTGCTGGGCAATCGATTGAGACTATTTATTTTAAAATCGGAGAGGGGTCGTCCAAAAATTTGCCAATTTTGATCGTTTTCATATGGAATTGCTCTTTCATAAAACTATTTTTATGAAGAAAGGCATTTTGCAACATGAAATGAATTAAAATTGATTGATAATTTGTCATTCTTGACTGAGCTGGGAATTGAACCCGGGTTTCCCTCTTCATAAAAATAATTTAATGAAAAATTAAATTTGATGAACTTAAGCCGGAATTAAACATTAAAAATTTGGATTTAAAACCATAAACAGTTCAACAAAATAACCACAATACTAATTGCTTAGCATTATGTTTACATATGCAGCACAAAAAGTAATTTTTTAAAAATAAATTTAGAAAATAATTTCCAATAATTTGCAATAATTTTCACTATCAATAAAATACTATTAATTAATTACTTCATTCATTAAAGTACACAAAAATTTATATTTTTCTTCACAACATATGCCGGAAGCAGTGGTGAAAATGCAAAAAAAATCTACCGAGTATATCGCACTTGCACTTGTTCAACAATAGTGTATTAACTCGAAATTTGTATATTTTCCTTTTTTGGAAAAAATCGACACGTAATATTCATAACCGCTTTTAAACAAATTGTGCTAATTTGTCTAATTTTTGGTAATGGAACATTTTGTTTAAAAATTGTTTTTCATTTGCCTTTAATATTAAATAAAAAAAAATGTTTTGCTTCTACTGAACATTTTTAAATTTTTAGTTGATACGGTATTGTTGAACAATTGCGGTATTTTGAGAAAACTGCAGGTAAACCTTCATTGTCGTTTTTCTCCGGTACGACTTTTTTTGCATATGCGCCAAACCAATAATGAGCTGACGATTTGATTTAATGTTTAGTTAAAAATTAGATTTCAAAAATTCTATAAAATATTTCGCGAGTGTAAGTGTTTGTAATACATTGGCAATGATTCGTGAGTAGGCATGCGTGATAATAAAACGTGTTTTAGTAAGCTTCCGTTTTTGTAGGAACTAGAAATTGTTGGGTGGTATTATTGATTCCGCTTTGCGATTGCGGAGGGCAATTTTTATGCGGAAGCAAAATTTGCAATTATTCATTCCGCTTGTGCGGTATCCTTCCGCTGTTACGGTATAGTCTACGCAATGAATGAAAATGTAAGAAAAATAATATTTAAAAAGAAGAAAATATAGTTTAGTTATTTTATAAAAATATTTTATTGAAAGAATAAAAGAGATTAATATATCGGCACTTGTTCCTCTTAACAGCGTCAATTCAAAATTTTTCAATTTTCACTTTTTCAAGAAAACGATAAACAGTGGCCATATCTACCCACTGTTAAAATCTTAGATCTATTTCTCTAGTATTTTGCCTAAAAAAATGCAGTTTTATCCCCATTTGTAATATAAGAATACATATAAAGAAAAAAAGTTTTTTGTCTACTGAAAATTTTTAAATTTTGAGTTGACTCTGTTTCGAGGAACAAGTGCGATATGTACAAGCAAATTGCAATTAGAAGCAGTGGTTGATTTAATGAAATTAAATTAAAACCTTGCTTAAGTCAACGTGCCGCAACAAAAATAAAAAAACTTTAAGAAGATTTAGCATTGATTCTAAATGGTTTCGGGCCACGCTTAAATGATGACAGTGGTAAATGTAAAGTAACGCTGTTTTTAGTAAAATTTTGCTAGCGCGAGCATTAATTTTTTCTGTATTGTATTTTAGTAACACCCGTCAGGAAAAAACATCAAACAAGTAGAACTGTTAGCTCCTTGTTGACTGCTTCCTTAACTCGCGTTCTTTAGATCAAAAAAAAAAAAAATATATTTAAATGCTGCTTTATTTAAGCGCATATTCTTTTAAAAGATGTGAAAAATTAAATAAATTATTTAATGCATTAAACAAGTATTGCATTTCTTCCAACTTACTCCTTATCTTTCATCTGTAGTACATCTTTAGATTTATATTGTTAAACTGTTCTTCTTATCCGAAGGTCTTAGCAATCCTCGTCACTGCTGTGTTCAAAAAATGCAATTGTATCCATATTGCAATTATACATTTTCTGCGTTTGTATATTTTACAGAATTACTATCAAAAACTTCAACAATTTGTTTTGTTTTAAATATTTTTTTTACCAACAGTTGACACATATCAACTTAGAAATTATTAAAACAGAGATGTTAAAAATTTTTTGCGGAAAGCTTATACCGCAGGAAGGAATAATTGCAATTAACATATCGATCGATATTGATTTCCGCTGAAATTTCTTTTCCGTGCGGCATCAACAATACCACCCGTTATCTGTACAATTCTTTGCTCCAAAATTGTGATCTATATGATCTAACCTTAAAAGATATGACAAATTAATAAAACTCTTAATTTTTTCTTTTTCAATCACAGGATGGACTGTATTAAAATAATGTCTAGTCGTATCATAAAAATGCGTCAGGCTTTAAGACAACGTTTAGAAGAACTGAAAACGCCCGGAACCTGGGAACATATTACACAACAAATTGGCATGTTCTCATATACTGGATTAAATGGTTGGTTTTTTTTAAGTTTCTTTTTAACATTTAAAATGTTTTCGCATTTTTTAAACTAATAAATTGTGATGTTTTTCTTTATTTTCAGAAAAACAAGTACGTTTATTGATTGAAGAGTATCATATTTATCTGTTAAAGACAGGCCGTATTAATATGTGCGGTTTAAATGAAAATAATGTTAATTATGTTGCCGAAGCCATAAATGCTGCCGTAACACGTATTGGAAGTCAGCATTAAGTTAAAAAAAAAACAAAATTTGAAGTAATATTTTGATAAATTTAGTTCTCAAGCACAAAATTTGAACGAAGCGCAACACATACTAGACGTTAGAAAATGGTTTCATTTCGTTGTAAAATTAAGGACAAACTATTTACAAAATTAACTATAGTTTCAAGCTAAAATCAAACAATACTAATAATTTAAAATGAAACAAATTCAAACCAAAACCCACTGAAACGCAACAAAAGAACTTTTGAAAATAACTAAAAAATCTTAAGAAACTACAGAATTTATTAACAAGCCAAAACAATTTAATACAACTTTAAATAGCCAAATAAATAAATTATATACATACATAATCTATATTGTATTATTCAAAGCATTTCTATTCAAACCGAAACCACAACAGCAAATTAATTATTAAGATAAACAAATTAATCAATATAGGTATTTGAAAACATTTATGATTTATATAAAAAATTTATATAAAAATAAACAAGGTGAAAAAAATCAATATATGTTAAAGTTTGTATGTATTAAATTATACAAATGATATTAAAAACAAACAAACAAAGAGAAAACGCAATAAAAATATTAACAAATTATTGTTATTCGTTTTTATGTAATTAATTTAAACATAAACTCGCTTGCTGTTGGTTTATTGTTACATATTATTATTGTTATAGCATTTAATTTATTTACTAATGTGCATTGGTTTAGTTATATTATAAAATAAAAAAACAAAATTAATACAATCAGAAAAAAACGTAATAAAATTTGTAAAAAAAATTTTAATTGAATATTTGTTATTAGTATTTTTCAATAAAAGACAATAATTATATAAATAATATTTTATATTTTGATTTAATTTGAATTATTTTATACATACCTGCTGGCAAGAAAAATATTAATTTATATATGAAATAAAATTTCTATTTAAAATAGATCAGATTTAAATATCACAAAGCAGTGGGATTAGGTAAATAACTGGACGAAATTTAGTGGAAGGGTTAATTGAATCTTGCAATTAGTTTGTTTTTTTTTTTAAATATACATATTTGAAATGAATTAAATATGAATGAAATATAAGTGTAGGTATATTTGCCTCAAATCGCCATGGTTTTAATTTCAAAAATTAAAAACCTTTTATAATACTTGATGCTCTTGTGCTGATTTTTTTTTATTGCCCACAATAAATCTTAAAATATTGATTTTAAATAGAGAAAGATATTGGTGGTAGCAAAAGAAAAACAATTCTAAATATTTATGTGGACACAAAGAAAAACTATTTTCAGTACTGTTCAATCTTTAAAAGTACAACAACACACCAATAATGTATATTAATTAAGTTTTTAGTTTTGGTCTACTGTCCCATGTGCCTTATCACCTATCTAACAACATAAATATATTGAATCAATCCTACATATATCCATGCAATCTTTGAGTCAATAAGCTACGCTTTTCCTTTAATACTACAGGGTGGCCCAAATAAGAGCTGCCAATGTTGCACACTAGCTGTTGGTGGTCTTGCGGTAGTAGTGCTTGCACAATTGTTATTTGGAATGGATGCATCTTAAGATTAAATTTTAAGATTTCAGTTATATGGCCATGTTTTGCCAATCGCACGATTTGAAATCGCAAAACCCAAGATTTATTTTATGGTGTTCTGAAACTTGTACGTTTTACTTGCGATCTGCCATAGCTTCTTACAAATATACTTGTTCCCTTAAGCATACTTTTGCAATTCGAAGTCGCCAAACTTCTTGCTATTGCGAATTACAGAACATCTTTTATGCGATTTTAAGTCAGAATCGCCAATGTTAGGCGTTTTGCGATTGTCAGGACATGCCAGATAACCAGCAAAACAAAAAAAAAAAAAAAAATCAGGCGTTTGATGAAAAGCAATCGATTTCAAAACATGTTTAACATTTGAAGGACTTGAGTCCTTCTTGCAAAAGCTGGACCCAAAAATCGTTTTCTATTTTTAATCTCGTTTATGGTATTATTAGAAGGCGAAAAGTTTGGCGGTAATAACATTTCTAGGAATGCTATAAAAGCAAAAATTTTGAATAAAAATTTCCCGGAAGTTTTTTCCTTTCTCTTATTTTTTCTATTGAAATTCTATGAATAAAATGGGGAAAACACCAGGAAAATTTTTATTTATAATTGGGTTGTTAGTCTGCTTTTTAACAATGTAACAAATCAGGGGTCTAACACCGCATACGATATCGAACAACATCGATCGAAATTTTTTTTGGTATCATGACACTCGATATCAAATGAAATGTATCGTAATTTAAGATGATAGCATTCGATATCGAGTAACCAAAGACATTAAGGCCCTAATCATGTAAAACGCAACGCCAAAGAATTACATTGAGAGCAAAAACAATGTCATTAATATTTTGTAATTTTGTTGTTGCTTTCTACAGAAATTCCTGTACCGTTTTAAATTTTTCAAGGCCACAAACTATGCAGCGTTTGAAATTTTAAAACGCAATGTGAATTTCTGTAGAAAGCAACAACAAAATTACAAAATTTTTATGACATTGCTTGTGCTGTCAATGTAATTCTTTGGCGTTGCGTTGCGTTTTATATGATAAGGGCCTAAATCTCTCGACCTTTCATTAGATACTTCAGTGTATATCGTATGCCGATCGTTTACTCGGTACTATAGCTTAATCGATATCGCATGCGGTGATTTGACCCCAGCTTGTTACAAAAATATTTAGAATATAAGACAATTTTAAAACTCCCTTTTCCATCCCTGACAGGAATAATTGAACTACTAAGGCGCCCGAATGTATGCAACATTTTACAAATGTTTTCTCCACCAAACCCAACAAACAATTGAAAAATCCAAGCATTTATTTTCAACTATCTTTCAAACGTTATTCTCAAATGTTTTTAAAATGTGGAACATTAATAAAATTAATTTTTTTTTTAATTTTAATTAATTTTTTATTTAAATAAACTGTGAGCTAAACATAGCTAAAAGATGAAGAAGTTATATTTTCGTCCTCAAATTCTTGGAAAGACGAAATACTTGGGAGCTTTTTGTTTTGAAAATTGTCATGGCGTAGCACTACGATCGAACAACAAACTGATATTTTTTCACTTTCTTGTTTAATTTTTATTCTCATTCCTACACTTTGTAATTTATTTTTTACTCACTACTTTCTAAAGTCGAATTCACTTCACTTAATGTGTAATTTTTCTTTAATTGTAAAATACATTTAACTTTAATCGCCATTTTAATTGTTTACATTTATTTTTCGCTTCAGTTTATTTTTGACTTGAGAAAAACCTTTGATAACAATTTGATATCAAATTAATAAAACATTCTATGTGAAATATTTATATTCAAATCATTATTAATTTGGAATCAAATATTAAAATCAAACAATTGAAAAAGTTTAGAATTGTGTTTGATTTCAAATGTCAAAGTAATTGCATATTAAAGGTTTGAGTTCGTGTTTGTTGGGAATCCATATCAGAAATAAATAAATGCATATGTGTATTTGTGGCTGTTGTATCAGCAAGTTAATTAATCTGTTGACAATTAAAAAATACTGTAATTAAGAACATTCATATTTGATTAATAAAAAATAATCACGATAAAATTGCGATTTTTACATAAATTAAATGCCAACTATTTTATTCAACAACAAGTGCATTAAATGATGAAAATCGAAGTTAATTATGCAATTTATCACCTCGATTTATTTATGTACATATACATATGTAATAAAATTATGTGATTAAAATTTGTTGAAAGAAAAAAATATTAGGGACCAAATTACTTTTTTAATCCAATCAAGAGCTCAACAAAAATGTGTGAAAAAACTTCACCATTTTATTTAGAATAAGATATGAGCTAAACACCACGCTTTCCTTTAATGTTTACTCATAAAACTTTCTTTTTTGCATTTAACCTAGCCGAGAGTGAAAAGACACATGCGCATGTGGTTCTTAAGATAGAAGTACATACCACGCGTTAATTCGTTGGCGAGTATCGTGCGCTTAAAAACTTAAGCGCGTGAAAAATGGTAAGTTACACAACACGCGTAATAAACGCATTTTCTTTCAGTTTTTTTTTATTTGTTTAACACATTTTTTAAAGAATTCCAAGCTTCAGCACCTTTTTATGCGATACTGTATGCTGTATGTTTTGCCCTGTGGTGCGATTCACTAACTTTTACCGATCCGACAATCGTAATTTTTGTCGACATATATATTTGCTTCCAGTAACGATAGTGTGATTCTGCAATTTATTTTTAACTATTGTAAAGAGCTGTAGTTTTTGTAGCATCTCTGTCTACAAAATGTTGAAATAAATGAAAAGCACAAAAGAGAATAAAGAAAAAATAAATGAAATTGTGCTTAATTTGCTGTTTTTATATTTTATTTAGTGAATTTTACATTTAGAATTTTAGGCTCTAATCATGTAAAACGCAACGCTAAAGAATTACATTGAAAGCACAAACAATGTCATAAATATCTTGTAATGTTGTTGTTGCTTTTTACAGAAATTCATGTACCGTTTTAAAATTTTCAACGCCAAAAGATATGCAACTTTTGAAATTTTAAAACGCAATTTGATTTTCTGTAGAAAGCAACAACAAAATTACAAAATATTAAGACATTCACCCCTATTACGTACGTCGTTGTCGACGTCGACATTAATTTTTATTTGTTGTCGCATCAAGTCGACGTCTACATCACTTCGACGTTAATTTGGTATTTTATAAGTAAGTTGTGTCGACGTCGACAAGTTATCGAAAATCTGACAAAAAAAAAAATCCCATCTCCAATTTTTTTTCTGTTATTTTTGTTCTTCATCATTAAAGTTAATTTTTTAAAGCTATTTATGCTATTTCCCGACATTTTGTTTTTTTTTAACCGATTGAGCAATTTTAATTTATTTTTAAAGTTTTTTTCCGATTCGCGATAAGAGCTATTTGTTACTGTAAGTTTTCTAATTCATTATAGCTTTGACGATTATTAATAAATATAAGACTTTACTATCATGCTGCTGTTAGCAAATTTTTGCGAATTTCCGCTTATTTTACAATGTTTACCGAATTTTTGAAATTCCTTATAGTTTTAGGGACTTATAATTAATTTTATGGCTTGTTTGAAATATTAAAAATTTTCGCTATTTTTGCAAACTTTTCCAAATTTTTTGCAATTTTGCGTTGTTTTGTTGCTCTTTGAGGCAATTGTCTTAAGTTAAAAATGTTCGCGAAGTTTCGCTATTTTAGCAACTTTTCCTAATTTTGGCGTTTAATTTTCATTAAAATTTTTGCCCATAACTTCTTTTAAAGTTGCATTTTGTTATTTAAAAAGTTCTTTAACTTTCATTTGAAAGACAATTCTACTCGACGTCGCACAGTGGCGCCCGTAGAGCAAGCGAGGTTGCAAAAATCAAAATTTTCATGAGTGCCGACGAAGTTTTGAATAAACCCATGTTATAGGAAACTTTTCAACGATTTCAAATATGCCACTCTTAATAATATCACATTTTTAGTTTAGAAGATATAACCGTTCAAAGTTGACCGACTTTCGGTTTTCAAAAAAACACACAATTTTTAGTCAATTTGTTGCGATTTCAGGTGTAATATCACGAAAAATAGGTAACGAATCGCCTTATTTTTTGTTTGTATTGATTGATGTATTTATTAAATGTATAATGATAAAAAAAAAATTAACTGTTTGCTCTGTGTTTCTCCTGGTAAATCACTATTTAAAAACTATCCGTTTTTTCACTATTTTTCAACTTTGACGGAAAATAAAAAAAAACTATATTTTTCTATATTTGCCATATTTGAAAAACCTGTTCTTTGATTAGTTCTTTACATAATTCAAAATTTTTATCTGCCCGTACGTGCCCGTTTGGCTTCTAGAGGTAAAAAAGTTTAAAAAGACATGGTTGCAGAAATTGTATGGCGTCCATCCCTTATATGTTTTGACTGACAGTAGTTTGATCTAATAGTTTGAAAAAAACTACTCATTAAAATTAGCAGGTACGTACCTCACATAAACAATACTTTGGCGTAAAAATGGTCAGGAACAATATTGACTTATGGTCCCTACAGGTAGGCACAAATCTTATTTGGACACGTGCATAATATCAAAATTGCATTATTCAGCCTAAATCCATATGTATGCAGGGAACAGGTAATTTTTTCGGCATGATAGCATAAGCCTATATATTGCAAATGGTCAAGAACAATATTGACTTATGGTCGCTACAGGTAGGCACAAATCTTATTTGGACACGTGCATAATATCAAAATTTCATTATTCAGCCAAAATCCATATGTATGCAGGGAACAGGTAAATTTTTAGGCATGGTAGCATAAGCCTATATATTGCAAAATAAGCATAATGCCTGGATTAGTCTACGCCTGAAAGTTGGCGCAACAATTACTGAAACCATTAAACAATTTAAGTACTGAAAACATGGCGTTGAACAATTTAAAATTATTTCAACTGTTTAGAAAGTCAACCACACCAAAGTTTTTCACGGAAGTGAAAATTCTTCCTGAGAAGTTGACATTGATCAGCAAATGGGGCTGCGATGGATCATCCGGACAAAGCGTTTATAAGCAAAGGATATCTTCCGATGACGCTACAATATCGGATGGAAATATGTTTATGGCATCTGTTGTTCCTTTGCGGCTAAAATCGGATGATTCCCTACACTGGAAAAATCCACGACCGTCATCAGTGCATTATTGCCGACCAATAATGTTTCAGTTTGCAAGGGAATCGACAGAACTCATAAGGACTACGGTGAAGGACATTGAAGAACAAATAAGCAAGATTAAGCCTACAAAGCTGCAAATTGGAGAAGGAAAATATATTGAATGCAATTACGAGTTCCACCTGACCATGGTTGACGAAAAAGTCGTAAACGAACTGACAGGAACAACCTCAACAATGTCATGCCCGATTTGCAAAAAGAGTCAGAAGAACTTTTTTCAATTCAATTCAATTTATTTCATATATAATATGTTACATCTCAATTTTATATAATTAGTTGTAAAGAATTTAAGATAAGTATCTTTTTCTGCTTAATTATAACATATTTCAATTAGTTATCATATACATATATATAGACAGAATTATTTTGGAGGTAAAAATTTAGCAAAAACCTATTTAAACCCCTTTTTTCGTTTTATTTTTATATTTTTTTTTATCGATTTTTTACAATTATTTGTCAGAAGAACTTTGGTAATTTAAACGATTCTACAAATGAGGAGAATTACGAATATGGAATGTCACCAATGCACGCAAGGATAAGGTGTATGGAATTCTTGCTAAAACTGGCATATACCCTACCACAAGAGGAGGAAAACTTCGATGAAAATACATCAATAAAGGATAAGGAGAAGATCAGAAAGAAGCAAATACAGGAGGCTTTTTTTAAACAAGTTGGACTAAAAGTAGACTGTCCCAAGCACGGATACGGTAACTCAAACGATGGAAACACTTCTAGGAGATTTTTTGAAAATGATGAGGCAGTAACTAGAATCATTGGAATTGACAATCAAATCGTGAAAAGATTGGGAACGATCTTGGATGTTTTAAACTGCAAAGAAAATGTCAATTCTACAAAATATGGAGAATATGCGTCGAAAACTGCATCTCTTTTAGCAGAAATGTATCCACAGAAGAAGTTGACCCCGACCGTCCATAAGATATTGGCGCATGGCAAAGATATAATTGAGTACCAGTCTTTGCCAATTGGAGAGCTTTCTGAAGAAGCACAGGAGTCTCTTAACAAATTTTATAAAATATATATATTGCACAACACATTCAAAGCATCAAGGGTAAGGCAAAATAAGGACCTCTTCAACATGTTGGCAGCATCTTCCGATCCACTTATTTCTTCCCTGCGGCATGTGAAGTCACAAATAGAGTTACAAAATAATTATAGTTTAGAAATGGTTAGTCTTTTAGATACAGTATGTCAAGAATGAGTTTACACACAAGAAAAATTCACGTTTTTTCATACTTCTTAGGAAAAAAACGCTTTTTATTTTATGAAATATAAATTTTTTTTTTATTTATTATAACTATTTACATTATTTGAAAATGAAAAAAACAAAAAAAAAAACGCAATTTCTACAAAAACAACAAAAATTTAAAACAAAAACAAACACTACTCCATTTTTCTGATGTCTCTTTACACAATTGTTGACATCTTTGTTAAAACTAAAAACATAAATTCAAAAAAATACATTAGAAAATTTCAGTATTTGGTATGACCACCGTTTGCATCTATCACGCATTGCAATCTCTTTTTCATAGAAATTATTAACTTCTGTAGGTCGTAGTTGGAAGGTATATTCTGCCACTCTTCTAAAATTGCTCTTTTTAAAGCAGTCATATTAGATGGCTGGCGTTTAGCAACCCTTTTTTTTAAATAAACCCACAAATTTTCTATTGGATTTAAATCCGGACTTTGGGCAGGTGTATCAATGACTTTGCGGCAATTGTAAAGTAACCACATCCGTACCATATGTGACTTATGTTTGGGATCGTTATCTTGATAAAATTTGAATACCGGTTTATTATCTTTTATAAATCCAAATTTCTTAGCACTATTTACTAAATGGGTCTGCAAAATGCTTAAATATTTTGGCGCATCCATTGTTGTTTCTATGAAAGCCAATTCACCTACTCCTTTGCTGGAAATGCACCCCCAAATCATCACAGACATTTTTCCAAATTTGACTGTAGGAATGATGTTGCGGTTTTGTAGCGATGTTAAGGGCTTTCGCCATACTCTATTAGGCCCATCGTTGTAATACAACATCATTTTGGTCTCGGCGCAAAATATTACATCGTCCCAATAGTCTGCCGGATGCGAGATATTCGTAATGGCGAAGGAAAGACGCTTCTCTATATTTTTTGAAGAAAGTAATGGTTTTTTACGTGCAACTCTTGAGGAGTATTTGTTCTTAATTATAGCCTGTCGAACTGTTTCATGGCAAACAACTATTTCGCACTCTTCCTCAAGCTCCTTTGCAAGTGCTCTTGTAGAAATTTGAGGGTTTTGGACAAGTTTTCTTATAATTAAGCGCTCTGCTCGTTTATTTATTTTAGGCTTAGGGCCACCTCCACACTTTAACTGCAATCTACCTTCGTTTTTAGCTCGATTAAGCACATTGTAAATGGTCTTTCGTGCTACCGAAAACCTCTCTGACAGTTCCTGAGCACTTGCGCCCAATTGGTGGTTGTAGTAAATCAGTTGAATCACGTCGTACGATAATCTTTTGCCAGGCATTATTTACTCACAATAATTTTAAAAATGACACGAGCACTGAAAGTTTTAATCTTCAACTGACATCAAATATTACAGAAATATGTATAACAACGTACGTGCTAGATAACGGTTAATTACAGTTGATCGTAAAGTAAGTGCAAAAAAGAAAGAAATGTGTTTTGTGTAAAGAGTTGTTTGACATCAAAAAAATGGAGTAGTGTATGTTTTTGTTTTAAATTTTTGTTGTTTTTGTAAAAATTGCATTTTTTTTTGTTTTATTCATTTTCAAATAATGTAAATAATTATAATAAATAAAAAAAAAATTTTATATTTCATAAAATAAAAAGCGTTTTTTTCCTAAGAAGTATGAAAAAACGTGAATTTTTCTTGTGTGTAAACTCATTCTTGACATACTGTATACCTTCTCTTACGAATTGTGATGAATATTTTACAGAAAATTTAAAAAATAAATTTAAAAAAAAAATAATTTTTTTTTTAATTTGTTGGGTAATAATTTAAAACATAAAACCCTTAAGAAAAAAAATAAAAACAATCTAAAAATGTAAAAATAATTTTTTTTAGTTACCATAAAATTGATTTTTCTACTAATTTTAACTTTGATAACCCATAAGTAGACCCCTACAAAGCGTAGCACCCTTTCCAAACGCTCATTTCATAGGCTGAACAGTTATCTATCATATGCTGTTTAAACTGTTCAATTATCTTATTCTGTTCAAAAGATATGATTTTTGCAACGAAAAAACTCAAATGGCGCCACTGTGCGTCGACTTAAAAGCGCCCTAGAAAATATCAAGTGACAGTCAATAGTAATCGATTATTTTCAATAACGACTCAGAATATATAATTACTGTTCTGATGCCGTCTACTCATGACGACGTCGACTTTCAAAATATGTAGGGGGATTATTGTTTGTGCTTTCAATTTTACATGATTAGCGCCTTATTTTTGTTCATAATTTGTTTTGTTTTATACATTTTGAATTTAGAATATTGTTTTTATTCATACATATACATTAGAGCGACTCACCAAAAAAAGTGCTCGATGTACCCTCCTAAAAATGAACCTTGGACTTTTTTAAGATGACATTTAAAATATTTCTGCTCCAGTTTTGACCTCTCGTGAGCTGGACCATTTTGAAAAAGGGTCTATTTATATATGTTTTGTTAATTTGAGAATCTGTTTCCTTACCAACGTATACAATATGGGTATCATAAGAAAGGTTTTTAAGGCGCGTCCAACAATATAAAATTTGTCCAAAGACGATCATCCATGTCATTTTTTTTAAGGTTATTCTGTAAAAAAGAACGGATTTTGAATTTATTGTTCGGGGTTGTTTGTAATAAAAATGCCAAATTAACATATTTTAATCTTTAGTCGATTTAATTCAATACGGGTCTCACCTTTTTTTGAAATTCGTGCTAGTTCGCGTTTTGACAAAAATGCAATGGGGTGGTAACCCTTTGTTTTAAATAGGGCAAGACTGTTACAGTGTTACAGCAAATCCTTTCATGATTCTATTATAGCATATTGCTTGCGCGACACGTCGGGCGATTTGTCGGTAATCTATTTCGGTTTAATTCAACTAACGCGACAGGCATTTAAATCACGACACAATGAACAATAATTTAAATTTTTGTTTTAGCTTAAACCCAACGTAATTAGGACCTGATAAACTTAAATTTCTAATTTTGTTTTTATGCATGAAATTTTTCATACAGCATACTTTGATTTTATATTTTTGCAAAAATCTAAATTATTTACATACAAAGATGATATATGTACTTGGCAAAAGAAAAAATTTGATACCCATATTGCCATATTGCAAGTTTATCTGAACTAGCTAAACCAATCGTTTGTTTCAGCGTTGTCAACTCGGTGCAACTCGGTGCGTTTTGTACCACTTTTGGTGATTTTTTTTATTATTAATAATGATGAAAATATTAGCTTTATTAATACAAATAACTTTTTCTTTTTTTTGAAAATGCTATAAAAAAAACTACTGAATATTTTCTCTCTTTTTTTATTTGAAAGTACAATCCTTCCGGTTAATAATGGAAATTAATATCATTCAAATGGCTGCCTCGGCTGGTCATGCAGTAGCCGACACCATCGGTCCAATTTTTAAGCTCATTATCGATTGTGTGCAGCTGTATTTCACCAATGGCTTCACGAATATTGTCCTTTAAAGCGTCAATTGTCTCTGGCTTGTCGGCGTAACACTTATCTTTGACGGCACCCCACAAATAATAGTCCAACGGTGTCAAATCGCAGCTCCGAGGTGGCCCAACGACATCAGCTCTGCGGCTGATAATGTGATCTTCAAAAAGAGGGCGCAAAACATCGAGTGTAGCTTCGGCTGTGTGGCACGTAGCGCCGTCCTGTTGAAACCAAATGTTGCCAATATCCTCCACTTCAATTTTTGTGAACAAAAATTCGTTCAACATGGCCCGATAACGATCGCCATTGACTGTAACGGCCACTCCTTGACCAAAATCCGCACCAAACAGTGACTCGTTTTGGGTGTATCGGCTTTTCAATGTATGCGTGCGGGTTTTCTGTGCCCCAAATGCGACAATTTTGCTTGTTTACATACCCGCCAAGATCAAAATGAGCTTCATCATTCACACATCGCACACATTCTGCACTAGTTAAAAAAAAAACGTTAGATGGCGGACCCTTTATTTTAAATTCTTGATCTCTTTTTAAAAAGTTTTAAACATAATTTATTAAATTAATGTATTTATGTACAATTTGTTTAGTTTTTGCATTAAGTTTTTTGTTTTTTAAAACTATTATCGTAGGCTGTTTTACTGTTATATTTTTAATATAAAAATATATATCTTCTGAAAATAATAAATTTTTAAAAATATTTTAATGAACGGATAAATACTGAACTGTTAATTTTGAAACCTAACTATTAATCGCTGATCTCTTTTTAAATACATTTTGTATAGAATTTATGTAATTAAAAAAAATTGTTATCTAATGCAGATGAATAATTCAATATCAAAAAACTTCGGTACATTTAATGTTTTCCTGTGTGCTCTTTCGTATGTGTTTTCCACAACGGCGAGAATTTTGTGGCGTTTCATTACTTCAAAAATATCCCTTTCTGCTTAAAATCTAATCCGATTTTTGATGTTTTATACTGATTTGTTGACATTTTTTTATTAATACGCACAGAAAAGTAAACTTACTGGCTGTTTTTAGAACTTAAAACAAAATTTCAAAGCTTGTTTTTATTTTAAATGTAAGTTAAACGAATGAGTTTTGTGCTCGTGTTCAGGCAGTTAGAGTTAAGACCCAACTTTAGAGCGGCACATGGGCGCTAAAATTTGGTTAACATAACGCAATATTAACTTTTACGCTTGTTAATTTTTTCGCGATTCCACTATATTTTTAATAAAAAAATATATTACTTTTTATGCAAAATTAATTCAATAAACATTTTAAATTAAAAAGAGAGTTTAAACTTGGTGCTTTTTAAAGCGCGTTTTTTCTCCATTTTGGTGCATTTTAAAAATTCAAAGTTGACAACGCTGGTTTGCTAATTTAAGTCCCAATTTACATTATACGATTTTTGTCGTTGCGATTCTTACCTTATTGGCGAGAGGGGAGAGAGGAATTAAAAGAGGTACACAAGCGAGTGTACTCTACGATTCGTTTTGTTCATTCATTCGTAGTGTCAAATTATACATATGTATACACAAGAAGTTGTAACGACAAAAATCGTACAATGTAAACATAAGACCGACTTCAAAGAAGAAACGACAATAATCGCAACGACAAAAATCGTATAATGTAAATTGGGACTAAGTCACTTTGATTCATAAACATGATTGATAAAGCAAAGCAGGCGATTTAAATCGTAGTGGAAACACAGCGTTAGATACATATCTTGCAACTGAAAACTCTGTTGCAGATTTCACACTTTGAATAATCATAAATTTTTTCATAAAACTAAAAAATAATATAATAAATAATATCATAAAAAATAATTAAAAAAATGAATAAAAACATTTTTATTCAGCGTGTTTACTAATTATAACTTGGTAGTAATTTTGAGGCGAAGGTGAATTGATAAAAATGGGAGTTGATTGCCCATTGCTTACGTCGTGGACAGATAGTATCTGCGGTAACGAGCTGGATGATGAAGACCCGACAGAAAGCGAGGGTGTCTCAGTTTTAACAGTATTTAGACTCAATTTCCCAAGCTGACCCAAAATAAATATTTCATCACAAGCCTTTTTTGCATAAAGTTTTTGCGAATTATCTAACTTGCGGTATGAGAAGGCCCAACCCTCTGCAAATATGTCAGCTTCATCCCGTTCCTTATTCTTATTTAAATTTTCCATATGCATTGTAGGTTGTTTCAATAATTCGTTTCTCTCATAACTTCCGGAAATTATTTCTGTTTTTACGACTTTTGCAGGTGTCTAAATAAAAACAAAAATATTTATGTACATAAGTAAACATATATAATTGGATTTCGCACAATTGAATTAAATAGCTTACTGGTGAATTACTTTCGTCGTCTGAGCTAAGCATAGTACTTATACCCTCGTCTGGCAGTTCGATTTCCTTTAAAAAATTAAATTCATTAAAATACCATAAATTTGGTTGGTACAGGTCATCCATTCCAGCTCCACTTTTTTCACTTGCAATCTTTTTGTTTAATTCTCTTTTGTATGTGATTCGCATGTTTCTTATTCTGTTTTTTACTTTTTCCATGCTTGCATTTTTATCAATATTTTTATATTCATTGGTCAATTTCTCATAGGCTGCCGCTCTTATAATTTTATTTTTATATTTGTCACATTTCATATTCCATAATTCAGGTAAACTTTTGTATAAATTAATAAAATTTACCCAATGCTCATTTTTTTCAATCGCCATTTTTTTTTTTACGTACTTAACTTTTTTATGCGGTTGAGAAAATTTTTAATTCAGATGCTTACAGCTTGCTTGTTTTCAACAAACTAAACAGATAAAAACATGAAATAACGATACAGACAGTGAGTGCAATCTAAGTACATCAATGCAATCTAAAAATATCTTGCTGGGTACACACTATGCAATGCATTTACGCAACGCATTTCTCATTCAGATTGCATGTTTTGACACACACACACTGCCATCAACAATAAAATCATGAACGCAATCATGGTACAACTACACTCGTTGCTACAACAAGTACAACAAGACAAAAACAACAAGCATTTTGTTTTTGTATTTTCTACCGAGACGCCAAAAAAAAGACGAACACTGTGCCTTCAGCAAAACTAAATAAAACACAAATTGAAAAAAAAAACAAAATGTGAAGGAAAAAAACTGGCGCGCACTAACTATATGTAAACAAACATGACAAAAAGTAAACAAAAATGAAAATTTTTGGACATTTGGGGTTTAACTGGGGTAAGCAGCTGACAAACATCTGCGCCAACGAGTCTACCTTGTGTAGTTATACCATGAACGCAATCGTCATTTTCTTTTTTTCACGTACTTGGCTTTTGTTATGCGGTTCAGAACATTTTTAATGCAGATGCTTACAGTTTGCTTGTTTTCAGTGAAATAAACAGATAAAATAATGAAATCAAGATACAGGCAGTGCAATCTACATCAATGCAATCTCAAAATATTTTGAGAGGCGAATTAATTTTTCAGGTGACGTTGAAAGCACAGCTGCGCTACTTTTTTTCTTACTTAAGGCTAGATTACACAATCTCACAAGCCTTACGTATTCCATAATACTTTGTGAGATGGAAATCTAATGAGTTTTGTTGTGACTGTCAAAAAATCTAATGTAACATTACAGTTTGTAGACACACTATCACACATGAACATGCTTTTGTTAAAATGCTACCCTGATCCAATGAAAAGTATTAGCGTTTAGAAATTTTTCAAAAAACGATTAAGTCGTATGGGATGTCAAACTTTTTTCGTAATACTTGTGACACATTTAGTCAATTCACAAGGTATCCTAACATGTCATATTGTCAAAATGTCCTAATATTTCACAATGGTTTAAAAATATTGTTGTTGGTTTGTTAACAAAAAGTGTCTTAAATAAATAGAACGTTGGTTGCTGTGTTTATTGTGCTGTCGTAATTAATCAGAAAAGTCCAGCGCTGAGCGGCTGAGCCGTACAACAATATTTTTAAACCATTGTGAAATATTAGGACATTTTGACAATATGACATGTTAGGATACCTTGTGAATTGACTAATTGCATTCACACTATCACACTTTGTAATATTACTTGAGTTTTTGACATGTATTAATACAAAGTATAATAGTGTAATCTAGCCTTTAGAGAGAGGAATGTCAACAGTTGCTTGTGTTTTTGACATATCGAACCAAGGTGAATTCACTAGGTGAGGCCAACTCTACAACAACACTGCTTTTGTGGTCCGATTGTCAAAAATATTGCTAGTAAAATAAATGATTTTTTTACACAAAAAACTAGTTTGTTTACAAACTTTGACAAATCGACCACCGAAAAAATAACCACATGTTGACTTGACTCCACCTTCTAGTGAATTCGCCTTGTATCGAACCAAAGCAACAAATAAAACACAATGTGTTTTTGGTGTTTCAATTGCTGTAGTATCACCACCACCGTTTACGTGAATTTGCCTTCTGCAATCCGAAATGAGATCATCCACATGAATACAAACCTTGCCATCTACAATGAAGTTTGCCAGGTTGCATAAATGCATTTCATAGTGTGTACTAGGGATGCCAATCGGGACTGGTTTTCGCAAATGCCGGGATTCGAGATTTCAATAAATCAAATCCCGGGACCTCGTAAAATCCCGGGACTTTTCGGGATATCGGGATTCGTGATTTTTGAAAGTTATAAGATAAATGCTTCTTACAGATATATATTAAACAAAACATCTTTAAAAGAGGCTTACAAACAAAAGTTTTATTATTCATAAAATATTACAATGTTAAATATAATGATTATATTGATTATTACAATTTGTAAAAATTTAAAATTGTGATTGTTTTCATAATTAATATTTATATAATTTAATTAAATATATATATACTAGATAACCCGTGCGAATATTTCGCACCGTTAGTTGTCATTTTTGTAACATAAAATGAAAATAATTAATAGAAATTTTAGTAACTTCAATACATTTTATTAAAAGTATAAAAATATTAGAAATCATAATATATATCATACATATTTACATACATACATACATATGTTTAAATGCTTTTATAATACTTCTTTGAATACAATGTTAGAGGTTATGACATGATCATCGTTAACTTTTTGCCCGTACGAATCCTTAATACAAACAAAAATATCTTTAAACGTACGCAATTATATAAAACTGACTTACTGAGCTACCTAAATAACTGAGCTACCTAAATAAGAGCTTCAAGCGTTTTTTGTATGTCAAAACTTTTCATATGCATAAGAGATCAGTATGCATCGAGATCAGTATGAATTGTAGTGTTTCTAACGAACCAAGGAGCGCCTATTATAAGCCGTAGAGTTTTGGACTGATATTTTTGAATGATATCAATGTTGGAGTAAGAAGCGGTTCCCCATAATTGAATGCCATAAGTGCAAATAGGTTTTAATACTGTTTTAGACAATAATAATTTATTAATAATACTTAATTCAGATCTTGGCCCAAGAAGCCAGTACATCCTACTGGTTTTAGTTTATAGTTGTTTTCTCTTTATTTTTATATGTGTTTTCCAAGTTAAACGCCTATCAATCATAAGACCTAAATATTTTACTTCATTTGACTTGGGTATTACGACTTCGTTTAAGTTGACAGATGGACAATCACCATTTCTGAGTGTGAATGTTACATGGGTTGATTTGTCTGCATTGACTTTAATGTTCCATCTTTTTAACCAACTGTTAACTGAGTCAAGCTGCGTTTGAATAATGTTAGATGCTATTGTTGCAGATTCGTTGACTGCTAGCATAGCAGTATCATCAGCGTAAGTTGCAATAACTACGTGATTATTTGTAGGCATATCTGAAGTAAATAAAGTGTAAAGAGTTGGACCCAATACGCTTCCCTGTGGTACACCAGCCTTTATATCACCGATTCCCGAATTTTCATCATTGATGTTGACATAGAAGCTGCGGTCACTGAGATATGACTTAAGCAGGAGGTAAAATGGAGCTTTCAGCAAACGCTTTAACTTAAATAGAAGGCCATTATGCCACACTCTGTTGAACGCTTGTTTTATATCGAGAAATACCGATGAACAGTGTTTTGTATATTTTGTATTTATTAAGAATATGAGTTTATAATACAACAAGACATAATATCTTATAATTTAAAGTATTAGAATCAGACAAGTTACATAATGTGATAAATGAGGAGCCGCAGAACAAAACGTACTTTTTCGCATTTTTTTACAAATTGGTTTTTTGATATTTTTGTAATATTTGGGTCGAAATCTAAGAAAAAATCTAGTTAGCATATTTTATTTTTTCTTTTTACCAAGAAAATGGGTTCTAAAAAAATTGATGCATAACAAAACGTACATTTTTCATTTTTATTTTTCAAAACGTGCTTTTTTCATTGTTTTTGCCCTTTTTCGAGTAGTTGTTTTAATAACATAACATTTCTTAATATTCTTAATTTGTTTGACGTTTATTTATGTCATTTAATTTTCGTTAAAATTAACTGTTGAATAATAAATTCTTGAAAACGCGTCGAAAAAGTGAAAATTTTCATTAAAACAAAAGCAAAGTTTAAGAAATTTTTTTGTGTTTATCATACAATTTACCTTTTTTAAAGAGAGAGAAACGGGTCAAAATGCTCATGTATGTATATTTAATTTAGAAATGTTTGACAAACAAAAACTATTTTTTAAACTTTGCTTTTGTTTTAATGTAAATTTTTATTTCTTCGACGCGTTTTCAAGAATATCCACCAATAATTGCAATATTTAACTATTGTTTGGTGAATGAGTGTTATGAAAAAAATAATTAATACAATAGTATAATTAAAACATGGAAGAATTACAAGAATCTGTAGAAAATTTAAATATGGGAATACGTAAAAAGTAAAAACTTAAAAATGCTAAAAAAAAGTAAATATTGCGAGTTTCATTTCAACATTTTGAAAACGACGTTGGGAAAAAAGTTGAACTATTTAAAAAGTATTATACTTATTAACTTTAAAATCTGTATTGAATTATAAAAAAGAATTGTTTAGTTTCCTATTTAATTTGAAATAAAATAATAAAGTTTTCATTTTACTTATTTTTTATTTATTTTTTACTTTAATGGTTCAGGTTTAAAAACATTCAGTCAAAATATTATCGTCTAAAAAAACGCACACCAAAACGTTCCTTTTTCTATATTTTTTAACAAAACGTACTTTTTGATTTTTTTTTTAACAAAACGTACTTTTTCGATATAAGATTGGTTTGATATTAAACATCCTTGACATTTAATGTGTTGACTTACGGCAGTTTGATTCATCTTTTGGTAAGCAAAAAACTTGTTTCCATTTCCAGGTTCATGCAGTTTTTTAAGGGGTCGAAATAAATAATCCTCAATTTCCCAAAAATTTTAAATGTGTGAAAATGTACGTTTTGTTCTGCGGCTCCTCAAATAGTAAATGATTATAAAAAAAAATTAAACAATTTATAAATATAATAAATATAATAATAACAAAAAATTAAATGAAAATAATATAAAAAATATATATAAAAATAAAACAAAAAAGAATATATATAACATCATTAAAAATATTTGTTTATGATTGTGTTAAGAGTTTAAAAGATTGAAAAAATTATAGTTTGTTACCATACAACTGCAAAAGTAAGTTTTTAAATTTGGTTGCGTTGCTTGTATTTTGCAAATTAGCAGGGAGTTTGTTCCAGAGGCGAATTGTTAATATTAAAAACTGCTTTTCAGATGCCGTATCATTATGCCGAAATTGATCTAGTGAACTGTAAGCGGTCAAAAAATTATTTCGGCATTTTTGTCATAATTATTTTGTGTAGCAGAACAAGGTTTTTTAGCATTAAATAGTTATTAAATGTTATATTGAAAATACGAGTCGAATACTGAGATATGTGAACAAATTTGTTAAGGCCGTAAATGTAGCGTACAACGTTATTAAAAATCGTATTAAGTTTCAACGTGTCCTTTGAATTACAACTATAAAAAATCTCCGATTAATATAATAGAGTAGGTAATATACACGTTTTTGCAAAAAGTAACCTTATTTTTAGAGGTGTAAAATACTGTGTTGTCCATAAGGTCCTTAGCATACTATATACTCTACTGCATGAGCGATTAATATGGCCAGACCAAGTTTTGCTTGTTTTCTAGGGAATCTCTTATTGTTTTAACAACTCTGTGACATTGCTCAGGAGTCCCATGTTTGTTTCGAAATCCAAATTGATGATCGGGTATAACCTGTAGAGAATCTAATATCGGCATTAACCTTTTTTGAAAAAGTCTTTCGAATAATTTCGATAGGACTGGTAGCAGGCTAATCGGTCTGTATGTTTCAATGGAATTTTCAGGCTTCTTAGGCTTTTGAATCATTATTATCTTTGCATGTTTCCATTGTGTTGGGAAGTGTGATAGACGCAAAACAGTATTAAACACAACCATGAGAAAAATCACAGCTTTTTTTGGTAAATTTTTAAGAACTTTTGTATTTATGTTGTCAGAACCAGGAGACTTTTTACGGTTAAGCTTACTAATTTCAGCCTCAATTTCGCGATTTCTGAAAGGTTTGATTGGTTTACTCATTTGGCACGCAACATCTAAAAAATTATTTACTTCTGCGTCTTCTTGTGATGTGCAAAAATAAAAAGGAGTAAAGATGTTTTCAATGTGTGACTTAAAAGCAGCAGCTTAACATACGTCAGATCTACACCAATCTCCATTTGAGTCTTTGATTGGAACATTTCGCTTTTGAGCATGTTTCAGATAGTTTGTAGCTTTCCAAAGATTATGCTTATTTTTATTATACGGACGTTATTAACCCAAATATCTACTAATAGACTCATTCTTTAGATCTTTTAATCTCCTCTTCAAATTATTAGCAGCACGATTGAAGTTCATTTTATCTAGGGTTAACCGGGTTCTTTTCAAAATTTTTCGAAGCCTCCTTTTCCAAGCGATTAGTTGCCTAATTTCAAAAGACATCTGAAAACTAGAGGTACGATTAATTACTTGTGGAGTTGATACAAATGCGGCTTCATGTATTAGTTTTAAAAAAATTTTCAATATCCAAGTCAATCTCGTATCCAGTTTTCAACGACAAATTTAAATCAAGTTCTGCTTCAATGAATTGTTGGAAATAATTGAGGTCAGTGTTTGTTGCAATTAGATGTGGAGTTTTGTATCGTTCTTTACATACAGTGGTATAGTTAACAATAATAGGACTGTGGTCAGAACTTAAGTCATCACTAGATACAATATCAAGAGAGGTAGCATTCCTTCAAAAACAAAAAAATCTAAAAGATCTGGTATTTTGGAAATATCAGCTGGCCAGTAAGTGGGCGCTCCTGTTGATAGCGAACTGTAATTGTTTTTAGATATACATTTAAAAAGTTCTCTGCCTTTTGGGTTTATTAAACGTGATCCCCACCAGGAATGTTAAGCATTGTATTCGCCACCAACTAAGAATCTATTACCAAGTTTCTTGAAAAAGTTTTCATATTGATCACATTTGATACTATATCTAGGAGGGGAATACACAAAGTAAATCGATACACTACAATTATTGCACATTATTTTAACTCCTGCAGCTTGCATGTATAATTCAGTTATTGGTTCTAATATTTGATACTTAATAGTAGATTTGATGACGATAGCCGCACCGGCATGCGCTCTATCATAAGGTTGATTAGCTGTTATTAAATCAAATCGTCTTATTCGCAAAAAGGATTTACTGGTAAGATGCGTTTCGGAAATTAGTAAAATATCAATAAAATTATTTTTCAGGAAAATTTCTACTTCATTTATATGATTCAAAATGCCATTAGCATTCCATTATGCAATTATTAGGTTTATTTGCATAGTTTTGTCATTAACATTGACATCATATTCATCAGTGTATTAGTTAACTCAATTTTTTTTTCAAGCATCGCCCCAATTTTTTGAAGAACATTATTTACTCCATCATTTGTGCCTCTTACAGCCTGGGCATAGGTTGTCTGGCCACTATTCTGAGTAGGAGCTGAGTAGTTAGCGTTTATATTGAAATTGCCATTTTCATTTACATTCCTTGAACCTATATGGATGCTCTAGGCCACATTTAACGCATGAATATGGTCTTTTGCAGTAAGACTTATTGCGACCAAATTGTTGACATCTATGACATTGAACCATATCATTAAACGTTTTGGGAGCTTCTACAACAACAATAGCATGACAAAATGTCCTTATGTTATAAATTTCACAGTTGCTAGCATTTGGTTCTAAGTCCACAAAAAACATTGGCAGTGGGTTCTTTGTCTCACGACTAATTATATTTCTTACACTTCTAACTTGGTGTCCTAATAATAGCAAATTGGCTTTTATATCAACAATTGGCGTGGTATGATGAAGACCCTTTATAACAACAGTGAACGCCCGTTCTTGCTTTAGTTGGTAAGTGTTATATACAAACTATTTTGTTATCGTCAAAATGCTTAACTATTTTTCGGTACGAATCAACTGACTTAATGTTTAAACGACCCTGTCCATCACTGTATGACTTATAATAAAATGCATTACTTGTAACTGCTTTGTTTAACTTGCTAACCATTTTGGCAATATCACCGACATTTGGAATTAGAATTGGTGGAGGTTTTGGATGTTGAGGTTGTTCAGATGATGTATCGTCGATATCATTTTCATTGCTGTTAGACGCAAGAGCTGCAAATCGGGTTGAAGAAGATGGACCTGTTTCAAGTTGCTGACCCTTTGGCTTAAATATTTGTGGCGATTGCGAATCCGTCCTCTTGCGATTTTTTGCGGGCACATATTGCCAGTTCAACTCATCATCAGAACTGCTGTCACTTAAATTAACATTATTATTATCATTATTATTATTAATTTCATTTACAGCGCTGGACTGATTATCTTTGTTGGCTTTTTGTTGTTTATATTTTGCTTCACTAGTTGGCATGTTTGTGCATGCACAGTATGCTCTTGTTGTTGTCAACAAGAATGTTCAGTTTTTTTCTTTTTTTTTACGCTCGCAGTACATTGAATGTACCTGGTAGTTGTTATTTTTTATTATATTCTATTTTTTTTTTGTTTTTTTGTCCAAGAAATTTTAATCTTTTTCACTTCTATTTTTTGTTATATTTGAGGTCAATACAATTTGTTATTGTTAAAGGATAAATATTTTAAGAAATAATTATTTTACGCAAAATCGCTTTAATACACGTCTTTAAATGATCGCATTTCGATTAAGACTAATTAATTAAAAATATGATAAAATAAAACAAGTACGATTTCCAACAATTTGTTAATTGATTTTATTAAAAAAATAATTAACATAAATCTATATTTTATTCAATAACCTAAGTTGATTCAAACTAAAAAAAAATAATAATTAATATGTTAATAGAATAGAGCAAACTAGTAATTGGTTTTATAGGTTCTATAAAATTTTGTATTTAATGAATTAAGATGAATAATTGAAATTTGAATACGAAATAAGTTAACAAAATCAATTCAGTTAACTATACAAATCATATTTTAACAAGAAACATTTTTATTCCCACCACCATTAGTGGCAGGAACCATGTAGTGTTTAAATTAAATTTGCATGTGCCCGGCAAATAAAAAACTTAAATGGCAAGCTGCTTTATTTAAGCAACTTGTTTTTTTTAATTTTGTTTTTTTTTCTTTCTATCCTCTTACAACTACAATTCGTGTTGGAAAAAACCCAGCCAATTGTAGGGGAATGTAAGGAAGAAAAATTGACGGTTTATTGTTGTGTCTTTGTTGAAGCTTTGATATTGTTACATGCAAGACCTGAGTGTTTTAAAATTCTTATTCACTTTATGGTCTTACTTGTATAATATTTTTAGCTTTTCTAAAGTATTTGGAAAAAGTTTCCTGACGAGCTGGCCTAAGCAACCAGCGAAATGCGCATAGAAACTAGCTTTCCCACAACAACAAAATTTCAGTGTTTTCATTAAAAAATTGGGATTATTAGCACATCATTAATATATGAACTAATTAATAACTACCTATTTTCGATTAATTGCTCCAAAAATTACCGCACCAAAAATAATGCTCCCATGCCCACTCTCGGAAAAAACTTTAATACGCCTTAAGCTGTAATAAATATAAATAAACGACACGTAACTTTTGGCTTGGCTTTATGTTTTTTGATTTTCAAGACATTTCTTTCTCTTCTTATTTAAAAATTTTCAGCACTTTGTCGTGTGTACCCTCTAGAGGGTTAATGAATGAAGAAGTTGGTAACGCTGTAAATAGATAGAAAGAGACAGAGGTAGGGCAGAGAAAAGAGATGAAGTAGAAATTGTAGCAAGAAGAGGAAAAGTAAACAAATAAATACACAAGCAAACAAACAGAATAACAACTAAATTGCTGAAAGTTTTTACTTGGGAAATTGTATTGGACGACATTTTGCTCGACCGAGGTTTCTTGGTTGCCAAAGAGCAAAATGTCGGCCCTTTTTTGCTTTTTCGGAGGTCCAGAAATGATGTGGTAAGTGGCGGCTAAATAAAATACTAATTGTTGGCAAAAGACTAATTTAAAGAAAAGAAAAGTTTTAAGTGAAAAGGTGGTTAATGGCCAGTAAATCTGGCAAAATTTCATTTCATTAAAATAAAAAGAAAAAAAAAAAGGAAAAAAAAAAAACAACAAGTCAAGAAAAAAAAGTTTATTTAACGTTTAAAGAACAAAAAATAGATAAATAGCATCAAATGATGCCAATTAAAATATAAAAAAATCCAATGACTAAAGAATTAAAACTTGCATCAAGAATTTAAAATCTAAAGTTAAACAAACATTTGGTAAAATCAAAAAGCTTAAAACTATAATTGATAAAGTTTGTAAAACAGAAAGAAAAGATTTAATGCGAAACTTAAAAGTGAACTTAAAACTAAAAATATAAACAACAGCCACCACCTCATCGCCGCCACATCCATCGTGGGACAGGAATCTCTCAGCTACACACCATCTCTACCAGGGTTCAGGTATTCTGCCATTTGTTTTGACCCGGACTGATACGACGGACAACTAAACGGACGAAATATATAAAATATATATATATTAGTTTGATAAGTAGGGGAAACAGACTTTTTTTTTACCTTCCCAGTCAGTCCCTAGTGGCGTATTTGCCCAGGTGCGCGTAAAAATAGGGTTGAGCTCAGGCCTGTAAGTCGTAGGGTAGTTGCCCAGGAGGTAATAGTTGTTTTCCATATTCTAGAAGAAAGAAATAAACTTATATATGTATTGATTTTTTTATTGAAATGAGACCATACTCACCTCGTACCGCAATAATTAATTAGGACACTTTACGGACTGACGGCAGCTCCTGTCATCCAGCTTATTCTGGGGGGGAAAGAAAGGAGGAAAAAAAAAATAATAAATATTAAATAAAGTTTTCTATTTGGAAATTATTGTGTTCCTTTTGAAAAATTTAAGAGAAATTTTTATGGTTCCATTGTTATCAGTTTGTGTTAAATAATTCCTTTTTTTTTTATTATTAAAAATTGTTTTTATTGCTTCTTTTTCATATGGATTGAAGTCAAATAATTTTTCAATAAAGCTTTACATTTTTTTTGTATAATGAATTTGAAAATAAAATTTTAATGCGTTTTCTTTAAAAATAATGAGCAGTTAAACTCATTAGGGTGAACACAATAGGAGGGTGATGGTAACGTAGACGGTAGATTTTGGGATGATCACATTTTTTTCCAGGTCATCACGGTGAAGTCCGAATGGGTTTCAAGTGGGAGGGCAGAAGTTGGCATAACACCCGCCAGCTCCACTCTCAGGTAAAAGGTTCCAGTAACAGGTGGATACATGGTGCAAAATGCGTTGATAGTGGCGATAGATCCGTTTTTTTTCTTTGCCTTAACTGCGTTCACTTTCGGGCTCCTTTTATTTAACCTTTGCTTTTATATCCCAAATTGGCTGGCATGATTTTTTTTGTAGCAGCCAAGTGCCTGATTGGTTGGCAAGAACCACCCCAATACGGCGAGCCCTAGCCGGACTTACGCCAGCATGCCAGCGCCGCCAACAATCTGGCCACACCTGACCGTATGGTTTTCTTTTGTGTTTCCTTCTAAACACCAGCTGCTACTGCTACAAAAATGGCGCCCAACGTGGGGCCCGAAAGTGAACAAAGCTGTTAGTTTTCGTCTAGGCAGATCCTTTGCCTAAGGCTGATGTAGGTCCCGTTTGAGTCATCTGAGAGTCCTCAACGCGTTGTGACATTGGTTTATGGGCGATGTAACCTGTTTAGAATAGGGAGATTTTAAATTAGAGTTCATAGCAATAGTTTTTATATAAAAGTAACTTACGTTTGACTGTAGATCCCGAAAAATGGAGCTACAGAGCTTCTTTCGCGTAGCAACGGCCAAAAGTCGTTATTTTTATGTAAGTTTAAATCCTCGGTTTCTGTTTTAGGGTAGGCTGTTTTGTTAGTAGCTAGATAGGCTTCCAAATTTCATTGCTACGGTTAAAGCATAAATCAGGGTTCTCATCCAAGTTTTCTCCTTTCAATAGCCAAAATTTAGTTTCGTTTTTTTGATATACCGCCAACGAATCATGGCATTCGTTTTCAATGGACCGTTTCGAGCGGGATTGTAGTGATTAGTCCTAGGTAGTGATTGTCTTTAGGGCAAGGACCTAGTTGCTCGCAACAAACTTCGTTCGTGGTTCTCATGAGGCTAAATATGTTTTATTTTTTTTTATGTTTTTTTGCACCAGTGTACAAAAAAATTATATATGTAAATACATTTATTCACCTGAAATAAAAGGAAAAATTACAATTAAAATTTTTTTTTTTTTTTTTTTTGGCACCAAATGTTTTAATCGATTTAAAACTTACCTTGAGAGTACAGTTTACTCCGTTTATCCTTACCATCACCTGAAAAACCTATTGTGACCCGATACGTTTTGTTGTTTTATTTTATCAATTACTATTGGTTTTATTACTTTGCGTGAATTTTTCTTTTTTTTTTTTTTACAGCAAGCATAAAATTTAATTTTTTTTTCCACACCTTACGGTAGCAGACATAATTTTTTTTTAATATTTTTACTTTTTTTGAATCGGACCCGAGATAAAAGGGTTAAACTTTTAGGAAGTGTTTTTTTTGTTAAAGCTTTGGAAGCTTGGTTTTTTCCATTAGATTTTGGAGTAGATATGGTTTTAACGCGTTCTGTCAGAGGTCGTTTAGAATCTGAAAATATAAACACCGAATCTGGTTTGAACATGGATAACATACCTCGTTCTACAGTGGAGACAATTGTGTCTACAGCTGCTCCAGTTTTCTCTGCACCAGCTGCAGCAACCATTAGTACGACCATGGCAACAATAACACCGGCTGTACAGCAATTTTTGTCATTGGCGCATGATCGTACGGGGTTTTCTCATGAGTCGCATGTATCGAACGCAACCATTACCTCACCCGAGTATAGTAGTATTACCGCCAGGAATGTACGGCAGGAGTTAAGGCAAGGCCCAACTGCTGCTCCAGCTCCCCAACCGGCCAGTAACGTAGGCTCAGCGGAGGAGGTCGTACGCTCAATACAGGGCGAGTTTTCAAGAAAGATGCAGGAATTGCAGCAACAGATGCAACAACAAATTTCGCGCGCACTGGAGCTTGTATCTGCAAGTCAGGTGAATCCCACAGGGGTTACACAGGCTTTGCCGACACAGCACATGGAAGGCGTAAATGCTCCACCACAGTTTTCAGGGGTTCCACAGGCACCTAGGAGGCAAGTAAATATATTAAACAACAATTATTTACAGCAACCAGAACAAAATTACATACCTCAGCAAAATTTACAGCAACCGTTTAATTACCAGCAAACACCGTTTAATGCAGCTAGTGCACAGCAGCAGGCAATGGGTCACCAGCCAGCACCTGTATTTGCAACTCATTCGCACGCACCAGTTTTTGGCGTTCATTCGTCACCAGTGCCAAGTATGCCGCCAGAGTTTAGCTTTTCGTCTCGTAAAATCGACTTGTCGAAATGGGGAATTAAATTCGACGGCACCACCAAGTCGATGAGTGCTGAAGATTTTATCTTCAGAGTGGATGTCCTTAGGCAGGACTATAACTGCTCGTTCAACGATATACGCCGCAGTTTCCATTTGCTTTTGGAAGGCGCAGCCCTAGATTGGTACTGGAATGTGCGCAAGCTGACACCAATCCAGTCCTGGGAGGATTTGGAAAGGGCGTTTCTGACACAATACAGGCGGTATGGAAATGAATTTCAGCTGCAAAAGAAAATTATGGATCGGCGTCAACTGCCGCAAGAGTCATTTGAAGATTTTTATAATGCCGTGATGAGGCTAAGAAACCAGCAGAGGTCGCCATATACAGAGATTGATCTCATTGAAATTATGAAGGCAAATCTAAAGCCATCGCTTTCGCACCTTTTGTTTGCCGTAAAAATTAATAATTTGAATGATTTTTGTCAACAGGCCAAAAGAGCAGAAAATTTAGTTTCTAGCCAAAGGCAGCAGTTCCAACCCCGTCCATTCGCTACTCAGCGCGTTCACGAGCTTGAGTTTGAGGGAGAGGAGCTACCTGTGGCAAACGTGGAGATCGATGCCATTACCCCAAATAGCCGTTACACTTGCTGGAACTGCAAGCAAGCTGGCCATAGCTTTATGGACTGTCCGTCGCCAACACGCAGAATTTTCTGTTTTAGGTGTGGTCGTGAAAATGTGGTTACACCTAAATGCCCGAAGTGCCAGGGAAACCTGCAGCTGAACAAGCCTCACACTGGGGAGACTCGTTCAACGCAAACTTAAGCCCAGCCACAAAGTTATGTAACAGCGTCGAATGTGGGAGCCCTGTAAAAATTTTAGTCAACGCCACAAGGGAAAAAGTCGCTGATAAGGAGCCCACTGGGCGCACTTTAAAACCTTTTCATCAACGAGTTAGGGAGTATAATGAGGCAAAAGTCAGGATTTTTGGGCAGGTATCGAATAGGATTAAAAAGGCTAGGGAGAGATATAAAGTAAGAAGAAGAATTAGAAAAGAAATTATGGCCGCGACACTGTACGAGGGTGATGATTTTAGGTTATATGCACGATTGAGATTGGTGATAGTAAAATCACAGGTTTGCTCGATAGCGGAGCCACGGTAACGTGCCTAGGGAAAGGGTGTATTGAATTTGTCCAGGGGACGGGATTACCAGTTTCCAATTTTACGTCTTTTATAAAAACTGCTGATGGCAGCCCTCATAAAATAGTAGGTCGTATTAGGGCAAAAATCAGTCTTAATAAAACCAGTGAGTATGTTACTTTCTATTTAGTCCCAACGTTAAATAGACCACTTTTTTTAGGGGTGGATTTTATGAAAAAATTTAATCTTTTTGCTAATGTCAGTAGCCTAACTACAAATGGCGTCAATTTGTGCGCAGAGTCTGAAGGTATAGAGGAGGGGGTTAAAACCCATATTTTGACACCGGAACAGCAAGAGTCTTTAGGAAAAGTGGTAGCAAGTTTTCCTTGTTATACTAAGCGCGGTCTTGGTCGGACTCCTCTAGAAGTCCATATAATAGATACCCGCGACGCAACTCCGGTGAAGGATAGGCACTACCCGGTCTCGCCAGCTGTGCAAAAGTTAATGTACGCAGAGCTTGATAGGATGCTTGACCTTGGAGTCATTGAGCAAAGCGAGAGTCCATGGAGCCATCCGGTTACTCTCGTCCGTAAGGGCGAGAAGAATCGGCTGTGTCTGGACGCTCGTAAGCTAAATGCCCTCACGGTCAAGGACGCCTATCCTCTGCCGCACATTGAAGGTTTGCTCAGCCGGTTAGGAGACACGTATTTTATATCAAGCGTGGATTTAAAGGACGCATTCTGGCAGATACCATTAGAAGTCACCAGTAGGGAAAAGACTGCCTTCACGGTGCCTGGAAGACCACTTTACCATTTTACGGTAATGCCTTTTGGGTTGTGTAATGCGGCCCAAAGACTTTGCCGTTTAATGGATAAAGTGATCCCTGGTGCACTTCGCGATAGAGTCTTTGTCTACCTGGATGACCTTCTAATAGTATCGCCAGATTTTCAAACTCACCTGGAGTTGCTTAGACGAGTATCTGATTGTTTGGAATCAGCGGGGTTGACCATTAACGTCGCGAAGTCGAAGTTCTGCTTCAGGGAGCTAAGGTACCTAGGGTACATAGTAGGAGGGGGAAAGTTAAAGCCTGACCCAGAAAAGATAGAGACGATTTTAAAATATACGTACCCGAAAACAGCTAGGCAGGTTCGTAGTTTTATGGGAGCCACCGGCTGGTACCGGCGCTTCATCCCCGATTATGCTACCATATCAACGCCAATATTTAACACCCTTAAAAAAGGTAAATCGTTTGACTTCCCCGATGACGCAAAAGAGGCCTTTGATAGGCTTAAAGTAGCCCTTACCACCAGTCCAGTGCTAGTACATCCTGATTTTCAAAAGCACTTTTATGTACAATGTGATGCCTCGGATATAGGCGTGGGAGCCGTTTTATTTCAGAAGGATGAGTCCGATGGGGAACACCCTATAGCGTTTTTCTCCCACAAATTGACACCAGCACAGAAAAATTATTCAGTGACGGAGAGAGAGTGTTTGGCCGTGGTTTTGGCTGTGAAGAAATTTAGGCCTTACATAGAGCTTATGCCATTTACAGTCATTACGGACCACAGCCGCCTAAAATGGCTAATGGCACACAAAGACCTCAGTGGTCGTCTAGCTCGGTGGAGTCTTCACCTCCAAGCGTTTTCTTTTAGCATAGAACACAGACCTGGTTCTAAAAACATAGTTCCAGATACGCTGTCTAGGTATGACATGGATGAAATATCTGCCAATATAAACAGTTTTATTGATATGGACTCAGAGCATTTTAAAAACCAAGATTACCTGGACTTAATTGCTCAGGTCAACGAAAATGCCGATCAGCTGCCCGACATTAAAGTTGTGGACAATCTCGTATATAAGCGTACTGTACCTTATGATGGTAATACCCTTAATGAGGATTTTTCGTGGAAACTGTGGATTCCTGCCAACCTAACAACAAAAATAATAGAAAATTGTCACAATCCGCCGCATTCGTCACACGGAGGACTAGGTAAGACGCTAAGTAGAGTCAAAGAATATTTTTATTGGCCAAATCAAAATTCACAAATTCGTTCGTTTATAGCCAACTGTCAAGTGTGCAAAGAAACAAAACCAGCAAATCAGACGCTAAGACCACCGATGGGCGCAGAGTCGCAAACTGAACGCCCATTTCAGCGAATATTTGTGGACTTTTTGGGACCATACCCGCGTTCAAAAAATGGAAACAGTTTTATTTTTATAGTGCTAGATCACCTTACGAAATTTGTACTGCTTAAGGCCATGGTAAAGGCAAATTCTAGAAACGTTATAAAGTTTTTAATTTCTGAGGTTTTTCACAAGTTTGGCACGCCCGAGACTATTGTATCAGATAATGGCAAGCAATTTATTTGCAAAGAATTCCAAGATATGGTGAAAAACTTTGGAATCGTTCACATGAAAACTGCCATATATTCACCGCAAGCCAACGCTTCGGAGCGTGTAAACCAAACTATTTTGGCCGCTATCAGATCGTACCTACAAAATGACCATACCGAATGGGACAAATACTTGTCTGAAATTGAGTTTTCCATACGTTCGTCTGTACAATCGTCAATTGGTGTAACACCATATTTTGCCCTATTCGGCATGAATATGATTTCACATGGCAGTGTGTATAAATTAGCCAGGAAGTTACAAAGCCTAAGCGATCCCGAAATGAACGTTATACCTCAGCAAAGTAAACTTGACTTAATTAGAAAACAAATAAGAGAAAATCTACACAAGGCTTATCTACGAAATGAGAAAAGCTACAATATGCGCTGTCGTCAAGTAAAGTTTGTACCGGGGCAAGAGGTTTATCGTCGCAATTTCCAGCAAAGTGATTTCAAAAACAATTTTAACGCGAAACTTGCCAGCAAATTTTTAAAATGCCGAATTATCCGTCCTATAGGCAATAGCCTCTATGAGGTAGAAGACCTCCAGGGGAAGTTGTTAGGGGTATTTCACGCCAAAGATTTAAAGCAATAGCTTTAAATTCTTTGGTGGTCTTAGTCCTAACAATTTCACCCAAAACCTAACTTCCAAAAAGTTTAAGAAAAAAGACATTTTTCTAAAAAAAAAAATTTTTTTTTAATGAATATTAGTTTATTTATTTAAATAACTTTACATAATATTTCTAATATTAGTAGCTAAAGACTAAACTAGTTGCTAAAGGGTCTGAATTGTCTTACAGAAATTTATAATAATTTGAATTTTTTTTATTCTGAATTTAATCTTTACTTATTTTTATTTTTGATTTTCATATGGAAATCCTATGACCATAGATGAACATTCTTTAGGATGATAAAACACTTAAACCATTTTATTTTAATTGCCTTTGTGTTACAAGTTTCATTATTTTATTTTTAATTTTTTTTCTTTTTTTTGCTCAACCATAGCGCTAACGTTTATAAGCTGGTTACATTGGTAACCGATACCAGACTTATGGTGCCTTTCCTTTAAACACTCTGGGGAACTTTGCCATTAAGAGCTAGGAATGGTTAGCCACCAAGACTGGTAACATTTTTCTGATTCCGATCTTACAGCAAGTTGAAGCAAAATAAAATGAGGGTTGAACAGCTTTCGCTCAGAAAGGCTGCTTTTTTTTTTTTGTTTTCTTGTTTAAGGCAATTGAAATGAAGTTTTTAGTGGTTTGGCAAAATAAAGAATTGAATCGCCAATGGAAAATTAAAAACCCGTGAAAATTAATTGAAAAGTTTTTTTGCAGTACGCAATTGTTTTCTCGTTTTTTTTATAATAAGTGATTTGATATTGCTTTTGAATTAAGTTTTGAATAAATTACTTAATGATGATCGTTAGTCTAATTTAATGATAATTATTAGTAGGATATTAAATATAGATTGAGCTGGACTCACCAATACTGATTTTGAGTTATGCTGGAGACCTGTTTTTCTTCTCGGCCCATAGTCCTGAATTTTATAAATCTGTGGGAGGGAAATGAAAAGTATAAGTTTTCAGATATTTTATTTCGAAGTAAAATGTCCTAAAAGGTTATTATGAAGTATACGCTATTTATTGCCAAAGCCTTTTAGAGTATTTTAACTTCTACTTTTATTTCATATTTTTAAAATAATGTTTCTAAAGTAATACAAGGGGTACTTCACGCCAAAGCCTAAAGCTTCGGTGGTTTTAGTCCTTGTTTTTCCATTTGAATTCAAATTTGCGAAAATAAATTTTTTTTGAAGTCATTAATTTGACGTTTAATTTTTATACATATTTTGTTTTTTTACTTTTATGAATAAGTTTTCTTACCTGCGACTGGTCTGCAGTTGTCAGGAAGTTTTCCCCTAGGGGCCTTGAATTCCGTAACCAAACCTAGGAAGAAAAGGAAAATATGAATTAGAATTTTTATTTATTTATTTATTTAAAGGAAAAAAAAAGGAAAAAGCTAAATTGTTCGTATCCAGTATAATATGGGTACATAAATGAATTTGTTTTTAAATTTTCATTTGTATTTTATCACTTATCACGTTTTTTTTATTTTCGCATACATATTTTATACCGACTTTATTACATGCAAAAATTTTTTTTTTATCTTCACTTTATTTTTTTTGATAATAAATTTCACTACCATAATTTGGTCACAACACTTTTGTTCACCACTGTAATTTATTTTCTTTAGTTCGCCTTTCATGCAAAGGAGTCAATATTTTTTTTTTTTATTTATTAAAATTTTTCAATTTTGATTTTTTTTAATTTACTCACTTTTTATAAATTACACACTTTTTATCACTATTCTGCGTAACTCCGTTTTTGTTACCCGTCGCAGAAAGCACTTTTTCAATAAAAATTAATTTTTAGCACACTAAATTTCATTATTTTTTACTCTTACCTTACTTATTCCGGGTTCCACACATCAGAAGAAAAATTCTGGTCCTGGTCCTAGGGCCGGTCCGCAACAAATTTTCCTATAATTAGAAAGCACGAGAACAATTAATAAGTTGTTCTTTAATTAAAAGGATGTAATAACTTACCATTAACATGGCCAGTGGGAGAAAATTAGCCATGTTTCGGTCGCCGCGTCGCTGTCGCCGGCATTGTAACCTATAGTTAAATGAAATTTTATTGAGATTTTTGTTAATTTATTATATTATTTTGTACTTACTTACCTTTTTTGTATGCACCTCGTCGGTATTCCGCTGCAGAAACCATAATTTCCTGTAATTAAAGAAAAATTTTAATAATCAAATACAAATAAATAATTATAACATATGAGTATGTCATAGTAACTTACCTTGTGGTTTTTGCCTCCATTAAAATTTTTGTAAAACAGCACGAGTACTATTTCTCGTATTTTGCTGTCTCCTTTTCGTCAATGAAACAGTGTTGCCATAGTGGCCAAATATTTACAATCCACACAGGGTGGTGTTAATGAATGAAAATTGATAAGTGTTGCCAGACCATAATTTTTTTTTGAGAAATCCCCAAAATCCCAGAGAACAAAAACGTCATCTGGAGTTACTTAAAATTAAAGAAAAACATTTCCCTCCCATTCTGCATCCACTGATGGACTGTAGAATGGTTGGGTTTGTCGTGTGTACCCTCTAGAGGGTTAATGAATGAAGAAGTTGGTAACGCTGTAAATAGATAGAAAGAGACAGAGGTAGGGCAGAGAAAAGAGATGAAGTAGAAATTGTAGCAAGAAGAGGAAAAGTAAACAAATAAATACACAAGCAAACAAACAGAATAACAACTAAATTGCTGAAAGTTTTTACTTGGGAAATTGTATTGGACGACATTTTGCTCGACCGAGGTTTCTTGGTTGCCAAAGAGCAAAATGTCGGCCCTTTTTTGCTTTTTCGGAGGTCCAGAAATGATGTGGTAAGTGGCGGCTAAATAAAATACTAATTGTTGGCAAAAGACTAATTTAAAGAAAAGAAAAGTTTTAAGTGAAAAGGTGGTTAATGGCCAGTAAATCTGGCAAAATTTCATTTCATTAAAATAAAAAGAAAAAAAAAAGGAAAAAAAAAAAACAACAAGTCAAGAAAAAGAAGTTTATTTAACGTTTAAAGAACAAAAAATAGATAAATAGCATCAAATGATTAGATATATAACAAGATAGCGCATTTAAATTTCTAAAACATTATTTTTGCATGTACGTCACAGTAGTAAATGAACACAAACACCATCATTCAAACACTTGTATGTGGAAGGCTAAATGTTTGTTTAAGGCTAGTTTACACGGTAATACAATGTATAACGACATGTGGAAAAATAATGTAGAATGAGAAAAATCTTATCATGTAAAAGCAAAATGCATTGAGTAAGAGAGCATACGGATAGAAAATTTGACAAGCGGTCGGTAAGTGTTCATTTTCTAAGCCATTTTAGAAACTTGTGTATTCTCATCACACCAGAGGTGTAGTTTTACTGTAAATATTGAAGGTGGTAAAATTTTTATATAATTACAAAAACAACTCAAATCAACTCAGGCAATTGTCATGTTGTTTTTGTATATATTGTATAACTGTAACCATCTGCTTATTTGTTATTAACTCGGCTGTTTAGTATCTTTGCTTTTATTTTACTTATACTGTCTGTGTAAACATGAAAAATACTTGCAACAGATTTTTATTTTAAACACAGAGAGAAATTCATAATATTTTGATTCTACGAAGTCGTATTACATTGTATTACCGTGTAAACTAGCCTTTACACTTAAATCTTTACTACAATGACGTTTAAGTGACGTCAACATGAGATCACAAAGTTAACGGACCTGCGCAATGCACCATCTTGTCTTCTTTGTTTCATAGGGTTAAGATATGAAATTTTGCGGTAATTTACTATTTTGGGCGTGTGTGAAACGGTAGCAAAGTCCTATTGATAGAACAATTTTAACACTTCTGAGGGGAATATAATTTATAATATCCAAGTAAGAAAAAAAGTAGCACAGCTGTGCTTTCAACGCCACCTTGTAACGAACCTTCTCGGCTGGGGTATAACTCGCCGGTTAACCACGGTCCAGTCACAATAAATTTCTTATTTGTGACCTCTTAAAGAATCACTCACACGTTTACTTTCAAATAGCGCTTTATTTACAAAAGAAAAAAGGGGAAAATATCTACGAATACTTCTACACTTGACACGACCAGCCTGGCTTCACGGACACGGGGTTGGCCCTATGATCGGCACGCTCGCTTTACGAACACGGTGTTGGTCGTACGGTCGGCACGCTCGTTTTACGAACACGGAGTTGGCCGTACGATCGGCACGCTCGTCTATTTGGACAGTGGTAGGTAGGTATTGCACGCGCTCAACTAATGCCCAGTAAAGCCCCAAAACGACAGTGAATCTGCGGGATAACCACGGAAACGCTGCGTTGAGTTGCTCGTAGTCGTACACCTGCGGGATAACCACGGGCGAACTACTACGCTCGGCTTTCGGCGCTGACGTAGGGATAGATTGAGAAACCTGCGGGATAACCACGGGAGTTCCAATCCCTTCTACACCAACCCCTAACACGGACGGAGGCCCAGTGAAGCCACCAAACGACAGTGAATCTGCGGGATAACCACGGAAACGCTGTGTTAAGTGACTCGTAGTCGTAAACCTGCGGGATAACCACGGGAACACCACTACGCTCGGCCTTTGGCTCTGGGGTAGCACTAGATTGAAAACCTGCGGGATAACCACGGGAAGTTCAATTAGTTCTACCCAAGTACCAACCACAAAAAGAAAACAAAATACACTACCAATGACTACAGCGGGATAACCACCGTAGTTTCTGACTTACCTACCACTGCGCTCGACACTGACTGATCCTGATTTCTATTTGTGCTCGCCTTTTATACTTTTCGCGTCATCGTATGTTTCAGGTGGTTGCATCAATACAGCTGTTCTATTTAGTTTGCTGCTGCTACTGGCCGCTAGTGGCGCGTGTGGTTGTACCTGATATCTGCCGGTAGAGGTCGCCCTAAATGGCCGTTAATTCAAACGCTCATACTTAAGTTAAATGCAAAAATTCACAGTGTTAATCATACAACAAAGTTATACCAATTTAAGAAAAAAAAATACAAAAGACTTAATGCTTATGCTAGTAATAACTATTAATACTACAAAAGTAACACAAATACACCTGTTTCATGTAATATCAATTTACAAGAAAATTAAGGTAAGAACTTCGTACAAAATAATCCAAATTCTTAAAAAGAAATATAAAAAATATATAAAAAATATAAGTATATTATGTAGATGGTGTGGGTGGAAACAAGGGTCTCCGACTTCCATCGTCACACATCCCCTCTTCGTCACGGGCGGGGAACCTCCCTCTCACGGCAGAGCCGCTACTTGCACGTTCCCTCCCTTCGAGATCTTGACCCGGTACGTCTTCTGGCCGCTATGGGGGATGAACTTTAGCCGGTGACCGGGCTGGCGTGCCTGCACTGAAGTCTCCACGATGTATGTTAGGTCGTCCGGCCATGTTTCGGCCTTGATTCCTTTCCCGTCACCCGGCGACCCGTTGACTTCTGGAATTGGCACCGCTGGCGTGCGATCTGGGCTATCGAGTGCCTGGGTCGCGGTTACAGACGGCGGCATAGGGGCAATAGCTGGGCGGTGGTCGTCAGGGGGTGATGGTGTCGTTTTGATACTTGTGAGGCTTGATGGGTTTACTGCGTCTAGCGATAAGGAGGTATAGATGGACAGGGACGGGGAAGCAGGCGCCAACTGATCCGAGGAACTGCATGATAAGCGCCGGACGGGCCATCCCCACATCTCGGTTTCGTCTTCCTCTGGGATTTTGGTCAACATTTCACCTGCCGGCTTCTGTTGATTCACCTTAAATTGTTGACAGGACTGGCAATGTCTTACGTGCTTTCTTACATCACGGGACATTCCTGGCCAGTAATAACGACTTGCAACACGGAGGATCGTCTTTCGCACCCCCAGATGCCTGGCTATGGGATTATTGTGGTTTTCCTCTAGGACGCGCATCCTGTCTTGAGAGGCCACACATAGCTTCCATGGCGTGCTGTCCTCGTCGTTCATTTGTCGTGGGAAATTTCGGTATAGCTGGTTGTTGATTAGCGCGTAATCAGCATATTTGTCAGGGTTTTCGTGGACCTCACGAATCCGCCTGTCGAGCCATTTGCATTTGCGCGTGGGAACGTTGCAGACAGCGTGCAGCTCCATTAATTCCGGGTGTTCTGCTGTCACTGGCTCTGCATGCTGCTCATCGCACGCAATTGCCACCCCACAGGTGACGGGATAATGTGCGAGCACGTGCGCTGGTGGTTGTGTTCCCGCTTTCCAACGAGAGCAGCTCAGCGTCAGTCCGGCAATTCGTATGCTCGTATCAAAATTCCTCAGAAACTCGAGCCCCAAAATGACATCTTCACAGGCGTTGGGCATCACGAGATATCGACACTTTCTGGTTCGCTTTCCCAGTGTTGTTGTAAGCTCTATAGCCCTTGAGACCCGGCACAGGGCTCCATTGGCTAGCATGATGTCCAGTTCCTCCTGGTGATATTTCGGGGATGGTGTGAGTCGTCGGATGACGTTTTGGTGGATGAAATTCCGGCTAGCGCCGGTGTCCAAAACAGCTTTAATGGGGATGTTGTTGATTAAAATCGTGGCCGTTAACTGCGTTTCTTCGCGTTGCAGGCAGGTCACGTTGGTGGGGGATGTAATTTTTGTTGCGGGTAAGCCGACCATCCTCAATCGCGTCGGCTCCCGTTGGCATCGTTTGGCGTCGTGCCCCTGTTCTCCACAACTGTGACAGCGGGTAGCGTGGCCGTTCCCGGCTCTTCTTGTGGGCGTGACTATACTCTCCTGGGCAGGTGAGGTTACAACCGGTATACTCTCCATATCTTCCGCCATACGTATCAATTCGGCGAGTGACCCAAAATCGTTTAGCCTGATGTACCATTTGTATTTAGGCTGGGAATTCTGAAAGATGCGTTGGAGCTTCTGGTCCGCCGTTAAACTTGAGTGCCGCATCAGGGTTTGGATTTTTAGCACATAGTCCTTAAACCGCTCTTCCGGTTGTTGCAACCGGGCTCGGATTTCGTCCTCCAACCGCTCGAAATACCTGGTAGGGAGAAAGAAGGACAAGAAATCGGTTCTAAACGCAGACCATACCTGCCAGTGGGCGTTATTGTTCCGGTACCATGCCAGAGCTCGTTCACATAAAATTCCGGGCATGATCCGGGGTAGGTGATCCAACATCACCTCATAAATCACCGCCAGTTCTTCTACTCGTTCAATAAAGGGTAGAGGCTCGTTATTACCATTGTAAGAGAGGCCCCACTTCTGCACCTGGTCCATGAGATGACCCCTGCCGCTCACATTAGGGATTTGAGTACCTTCCGCCGGTTCATGGATCCCCGACGGGTTATCTTCCCTTTTATTTTTCGGCTGTGGTGACTTCAGGGTACTCCCTCCGGGTACCGGCAGCAAACTTCCAGCTTCAAATTGTTCCTGCAAGGCCTGCAACCGCGGGGTGACCTCCGAGCTGTGTCCGCCACCAATGAATTGGGCCAGACGTTTACGTAATTCGTCTACCGAACCGGTGGTGTCCAATGAAAACTCTCGCATGATCTCCACCAACTCCTCTCGCTTAAGTGGATATATCCACCCAGTCTTCACCATGTCACTTGTTTTCTAATTCTTTTTTTTTTTTTGTACAAAGTTTTTGTTTTACTTGCTACCAGTCTTGCGGGTTTTTTCCCACGTTCTTTTTTTTTTTTTTTTTTTTATTATTATTATTTTTTTTTCTACACTTTGTTTTTACTTATTGTTGAATTTTTCCGTTTCGCGACTCACGCGCTTACCGAATTCAACCGCTAGTGTGTGTGTGTGTGTTTTTTTTTTAAGAGGTCCCTGCTCGGGCGCCAACTGTAACGAACCTTCTCGGCTGGGGTATAACTCGCCGGTTAACCACGGTCCAGTCACAATAAATTTCTTATTTGTGACCTCTTAAAGAATCACTCACACGTTTACTTTCAAATAGCGCTTTATTTACAAAAGAAAAAAGGGGAAAATATCTACGAATACTTCTACACTTGACACGACCAGCCTGGCTTCACGGACACGGGGTTGGCCCTATGATCGGCACGCTCGCTTTACGAACACGGTGTTGGTCGTACGGTCGGCACGCTCGTTTTACGAACACGGAGTTGGCCGTACGATCGGCACGCTCGTCTATTTGGACAGTGGTAGGTAGGTATTGCACGCGCTCAACTAATGCCCAGTAAAGCCCCAAAACGACAGTGAATCTGCGGGATAACCACGGAAACGCTGCGTTGAGTTGCTCGTAGTCGTACACCTGCGGGATAACCACGGGCGAACTACTACGCTCGGCTTTCGGCGCTGACGTAGGGATAGATTTAGAAACCTGCGGGATAACCACGGGAGTTCCAATCCCTTCTACACCAACCCCTAACACGGACGGAGGCCCAGTGAAGCCACCAAACGACAGTGAATCTGCGGGATAACCACGGAAACGCTGTGTTAAGTGACTCGTAGTCGTAAACCTGCGGGATAACCACGGGAACACCACTACGCTCGGCCTTTGGCTCTGGGGTAGCACTAGATTGAAAACCTGCGGGATAACCACGGGAAGTTCAATTAGTTCTACCCAAGTACCAACCACAAAAAGAAAACAAAATACACTACCAATGACTACAGCGGGATAACCACCGTAGTTTCTGACTTACCTACCACTGCGCTCGACACCGACTGATCCTGATTTCTATTTGTGCTCGCCTTTTATACTTTTCGCGTCATCGTATGTTTCAGGTGGTTGCATCAATACAGCTGTTCTATTTAGTTTGCTGCTGCTACTGGCCGCTAGTGGCGCGTGTGGTTGTACCTGATATCTGCCGGTAGAGGTCGCCCTAAATGGCCGTTAATTCAAACGCTCATACTTAAGTTAAATGCAAAAATTCACAGTGTTAATCATACAACAAAGTTATACCAATTTAAGAAAAAAAAAATACAAAAGACTTAATGCTTATGCTAGTAGTAACTATTAATACTACAAAAGTAACACAAATACACCTGTTTCATGTAATATCAATTTACAAGAAAATTAAGGTAAGAACTTCGTACAAAATAATCCAAATTCTTAAAAAGAAATATAAAAAATATATAAAAAATATAAGTATATTATGTAGATGGTGTGGGTGGAAACAAGGGTCTCCGACTTCCATCGTCACAACCTGAAAAATGGATTCGCCTTGATTTTGTGAAAAAATTAGTTAACAATTTAAAATTCAGTAAAATATAAATACTTGAAAAAAAAACTTAATTAAATTTTATAAAACAAGAAAAGTAAATATAAAATATAAGATCAAGGAATTTAAAGTGCGTAAGGAGTAAGTGGAGCCACAATAAATTTGCAATACAGGAAAAAGATTTGTCTTCTAAAGCAATTGTGTATATTTTAGAAACCAAAAATTCCCTTGTTTATATTTTCAACAAATAATTTTGACATTCACTCTTACTTTTTACAAAAACAAAATACACAGTATTTTTTAAAAGAAAGGGATAGCTAGCATAACTCTATCTCATGATGCGGTCACCTGTATGAATTCGCCTTGGATACAACCAACAAAATTTCTGACAAGCAGCAAATTAGAAGTTTAAATTGAAAAAGTTAAATAAAATAATGATAATAAATTCTGTATTCCAAAAAAAAAAAAAAAAAAAAAAAAAATTTGGATAGTAAAATAAGAACATTTAGAAAATTTTATTAATTAAAAATAAAATGCAGATAGTGCTATCTGCCAAAAAATTAAAAAATATATTGTTTTGGTATTTGTATGTATATTGTTGTTCTTTTATAAATATTTTTGTATTTTTTCCCCAAACGTCAAAATTGTATATCGTCAAAACCATAGTATACAACTAGTATGCAGACTATAGAGCGCGTTCTCAATTTTTTAGTTCACCCCTCACAAATATTGTATATGTTCTGTGCATAGCTGCCAGATTTGACGATTTATCCATTGACGATAGGACGATTTATATCCAAAATTTAACGATTTTTCAAATGAAAAATGTTGTTCAAATTAACAAATGTTCGTAATATAATTTCACATTTTATTTTAGCTTCATAGATAATTTCATTTATTTGCATTATTTGATTGGCAGTAATTTTCATGCTTTAGCTGTTTATATAATATACGATTTTTCTTTATTTGATCAGTTAGTTAGCTTTATTACATGCATTTCACAACCACTCTCTTTAGTCTGCGTTCACATTATGAAACTTTTCTATCAATCTGATTTTATTGTTGTTTACCAACCTTAAGTTGTTAATCAGGATTTTCGACGTGAAAAATAGGTGTTTGATAATTCTTAGTTTTAGTTTATTTTCTTACTTTTCTTATGAACGCCAATTCTTTTGAAAATTTTTTGGTTGTGTTACTTCAATAATAAGTTTCTAATGGAAAATTTTTATTTAATTTTAAAAAGAGGCAGAACATGAAAAAATTTTATTAACAACAGAAACTTAAAATTCAAAACTTATTAAAAGTTAGTGGTTTTTCACAAAGACGATTTTTGTGACGATTTAACTCAGTCAATTTGACGATTTGCTTATCAAAACTTTACGACTTTCGACCTATTTTATTGGCAGCTATGGTCCTGTGTGAATTCAACAAATAAAAACAACAAAAACAAAATAAAATTTTAAATTTTTCTATTTAAAATTTTTCGCAATATAACAATTTTTGTTTAATTTTATGACACAAACACATACTTAATTAATAATTTTTTCCAACACATTTTTCTTATTTGCTTTTGCAAAATGTTTTTATTTTTCACAAACTAAAACTGTTAAATAAATTATTTTACACTAATTTTTTCTCTGTTGTTAATATTATTAAAGCCAGCTGAGTAGTATTTTGTGGTATGAAAAAAATATTTGACATCTTATATTATTAAATTATTTTCCGATATTGCAGAATATAAATGCAAACAGCATTACATAAATTAAAAATTTTTCGAATTTAAAAACTTTTATTTTATAAAAACATTTTTTGCCCCATTCTATATGATTTGATGCAACTATGTTTGGGGGTGAAAAAACTTTTAAACACCAAACATTTAAAAAAATCTTACTAACCCGGCGTTTACACATGCAAGTGCATGCACTTGCAAGTTCGAAAAACTCAATACACTCACACATTTTTACTAACACCATCACATTTTTCGCACTTGCAGCCCAACTTGCAAGAGAATTTGCTTGCAAGTAAATTTTTGACACTTGCTGCAAGTAAAATGACAAATAAAGAAACAGTGTTACCGTGGATGCCTTTGGTATTAATTTACTAGTTCTTAGTTATATAAAAATTATGTTTATTGTTGATTTTCTGTGTGTTTTTAAGAAAAAAAAAAAACAAAATAAAAACACTACTACAAAGCAACACATCTTCATTGTATTTTAAAATATAAATTGCAAGCATTTAAAAAAAATTTTTATCAAAATATTTTCTCAGAAATTTTATGATATCGGTAACTACGGCAATACTGGATTCACATATTTTAAAAATAAACATAATTTTTTCATCAAGATAGACCAAAAATAAAATAAAGAAATAATTAAATTATTTATATTAAATATTAGCGGTTTTCACCCTTTGTATTAATTGTACCACTCTTTTATATTTAATACGATTTTATACTTCAAAGCGTGAGTTTCTTTTTCGTATGCATTGTAAATTAATGAACTGGCTGAGTGAGAGAAAGAGACAGATAAAGTTTCTTCAACTGTTTTATTCTGGTAAATTCACACACTTTGTTTACTACTGCTTTTTGTGGGATTTTTCAACCACAGCGTAGTATATCTTAGTCTAATACATTTTGTTGTTGCAGTGTTGTAAATGTTAGTATTTTTACTAAAATTATAAGATTAACAAGGTCTACAAGGGACTTTACTATCAGGGGTGAATTCCGCTATTATTAAATAAATTTCGTGATAACATTAACATGATAATGTTTTTTTAACCCAAAAATTAAGCTTTTTTCATAAGATGTTTTCGCTTTGAGAAAATTTCAAAAATGAACTTACAACTGACTGTGTAAACAACACTCAAGTTACTTCGACATTTTCGTTGATAATACATATACACTACTTGAAAGTAATTACTTGCATGTGTAAAGGCAGGGTAATACAAACATCTACTGGGTACTTGACATTTGAGTTAAGTACCTGTCAAAGAGTTGGCATACTACATAGTATAGAGCTAGTATGCCAACTCGAGAGAGCGTTCTCAATTTTTTAGTTAACCCCTCACACATATACGTTCTGTGTGAATTCAACACACAAAAAAACAAAATTTGAAATTTTTCAATTTAAATTTTTTCACAATATAACTCTTTTTGTTTAATTTTATGACACAAACACATAATTAATAATTTTTTCCAATACATTTTGCTCATTTGCTATTGCAAAATGTTTTTATTTTCCACAAACTAAAAATTTTTAAATAAATTTATTTGACACTAATTTTTTATTGTTGTATTAAAGCCAGCAGAGTAGCGTTTTGTGGTATGAAAATAATATTTAAAATCATAAATTATTTAAATATTTTCCAAATTTTCAGAATAAAAATTTTTCAAATATTGTTTTTAAAAGTTTATAAATGCAGCCAGAATTAAATAAATTGAAAATTTATTGAACTAAGAAAATTTTATTTTGGAAAAAAAATTGTTGCCACATTCTATACGTTTCACTATGTTTAGTGGTGGTAATAGTTTTATACACCAATACATTTGAAAAAAATCTTACTAATACAAACATAAGTTATGTACCACTGACAATTGAGTTATGTACCTGTCAAAGAGTCGGCATACTAGTTGTATACTATGGCATACAAGTTGTATACTATGGTCAAAACAGATCTAATTTCTCACAGCACAGACATGAAATTTTTCCCCACAGAGAAATATTTTTTTCCACAATCCTTTGCTACTGTTTCACATATGGTGAAATTACTAGAAGGTGGCAGCAAAACGGTATTTATTATTTTTGCTCAATTAATGGTAAACTTCCTTAATGTCACAATTTTTTGTTTATTCTTAGGTAATGTACAAATTTTGTTTTATGTTAATTTTCTTTAAAAAAATACTTTATGGGATCAAAAAATACAATTTGTTCGGTATTATATTAATTGTTAAATAAAATTAAAATATAACCTGAAAAAAGTTACGTATTGTATTAAATAAGTGCGTTTTTAGTTGTCGCAAAGAAAAACCAGGTTTTTGACAAATTGGCGTTTTTACACAAACAATTTTGCCTGTTTTTTGTTGTATTGCTTTGTAAAACAACTCCTAGTGCTCCCACCTTCTAGTAATTCCACCATGGCTTCACACATGCCGTTTATAAAACTTTTTTTTTTTTTTTTTTTTGAAAATTTACAAGGTACAATTTCATACTTACAGTAAATTTTGCGAAAAGTTGCTATTTATATAAAATTTTAAGAAATTTTTTCTATTTATGAAGAACAAAGTGACACACGTTATAACATTATCGACATATAAAAATATGCATGTTTTATTGTATTTTAAAATTTTTCTATTTGTTTATAACTCATTTAACAATAATTATTTGTTTATTATAAGTTAAGCCTCTAATTAGCATATTTGTCCGGCATTCACAAAAGAAAGTTTTAACTCAAGTAAATTAACGATTTAAAATCATATGTATATGACTTTCTGCATGATTTTGCTGATCATTCAATTCCCCCATTTTTGTTGTTGCTGATTTTGCTAGTTCCACCACCTTTTGGAAGAAAATGATGCGTTGAGCATACATATTTCTATTGCTGCCAACTGACCTTCTAGGCCCATTAATCATCATAAGTACAGCACATAAAAATAAAATTATGTTTACCTTTTCTTATTTTACATGTTAAAGTTTTGAAATTTTTTTTCCGTTTTATTTTCCCAATTGTTTAAAGAAACTGACTTAAAAAAAAAATGTTTGATCAAAAGGCTTTACCAGAAAAAAGAAGAACACAATCATTAAGATTAAATGATGAGGCCGTTAAAAGTTGTAGGTCATCATACTGTTTGTCAGATTTATAAATAATCTAAAATAAATGTGGTTTTCTTAGTTTGTTTTTCTCCGTTTATTGTTGTCTGTTTACTGTTGTAAACAAATTACTAACGATTTAGTACAATGCTTAACAATTGAGAATGTTATAGTCGGTATTTACGAATCTTAAGTGCCCATCACCATTGAAACATAAATCAAATTTAAAATAGAGTCGCAGTACCCGTTCTGCGTTGCTGAACCTATTTTATATGGTGGTCAGATATAAATTTTTTTATTGAGTTACATGTGTTTAGAATGAATTCGGGCTGTTTAACTACAATATATCACTTGCTTAAACGACTTCTTTAAAAATATCAAAATACGATTTTGTACTAACTAAATGTTTGATTTTAATAAAAGAACTAAATACGTAGACACTTATTTTCATTAAAATGTTATTAATACTACAGAAATCATTATTATTCGACCGGTTTTAACCGGTTATTTTAGTTTTGCCCAAGCCGATTATTTTAAAATGTCCATTTTTCGAATATCGAATAAGCCGGTTATTTTGGTATAATAATAAGCCGGTTTTTTTTTAATAATATGTTATTGATATACGTTTTCTTACGCTTGTTGTAAATGTACCCGTAATTTAAAAATATTTCTAATTGAGTATTGGGCAAACTTAAACTTTTTATGAAGAATGTTAAAATAAAATGTTACAAAAGTCAAAAAACATTATGAGTAATGAAAATAAAAGTCACTTATAAAAGCGTGTGTTCTTGTAAAAAAATCAAAAACAACTCAAAATACCACAAAAAGTGTTCAGTTAATACACAGAATAAATTAAAAAATTTCTATAATCACCAAATTTATACCAAATTCATAATATCAAGCAAAAAATTTGTTGATTTTGCAGTTATTACCAAAATGATTATATTGATTACTAAAAATTTTAAAATTTTGAATATTTTTTTTTCAATAAAAGATATTTCTTATTTTAATTAAAAAAATTATCAAAAAACTTTGCCATTTCAAACAATGTGATAATTTATATAATTAAATATTGACATATCCCAACAACAATTTTACAAGTTTAAATTATTTTATGTTAAACGACAAAAGTCAATTAAGATTTTTTGTTATTTAATTAATATTTTAATTAAAAATTTATTTGAAAACAACAAAAATGTTAATTAAATCAAAATTAAATTTTTAATTTTCTTTCAATTAAAAAAATAATAGATTCAATTTGATCACATTAATTAAATTTAAATACTTTTTAATCCGGTTTCTTGATTGATAAAAAACTTTTTTCTTTGTAGAAATTTGTTCGAAAGTTTTCTAAATATTAAATACATTTTGATATAGATGTTATCCTCGGAGATATTTCTAACGGGATTGAAAACACAAATTTAGGTCCCTGAAGTGCCCTAAAATAATAAGTTGCAAAGGTTCTTCCACGTCCCGAATTATTAATCACCTTTAATTAGTCATCATGCTTGACATTAATGAGCTCCAAATTAAACTTAACTCCGCCGACAAATAATACCTTAGTAAAATACGCTGCCAAAAATAAATCAATGGATAAAATATCAGCACTTAAAACTCTTAAGTAGTTCTAGCTGATCTTCATGCTTAAAACAACAACATTCCGGCGGAATCAACGATATGGAAAAAATTAATCAGTTTTATTTATTAAAACACCAAGAACTTAAAAACAAAATTGAAGAAATCAAACAATGTCATAAAAGGTTTTAAATTGTGGTCGACGAATTGATAAATATTTTATACAAAAAGCATGTTCATATTACTATTCGTTTCTATAATTCTAAATCAAAATCATTTGAAATATATAATCCTGCTTATGAGGTTTTACTTGTTCCAAAATATGGTTGATGTCTACTCATTCATATAGACATGCTTAACCACCAAAAAAATTAAATAAATTTGGGAGAATATCTAAAATAATAAATTTATTAAATTCCTTTAATTTTTTGTTTGCCTTTGCAAAACGTTTGTCTAGATCAAAAATCATTAAACAGTTTCTAAATTACATAATGCAATTATCTTCTTACAAAACAAGCTTAGTAAATAAATAGAAATTGTTAAAAATTATACTAAAGTTTTATCAATTTACTGATCACGCTTTTTTTGGATTTTATCGTCAAATATTTGTTAGGTCTGAACATACCTTGGGCCATATCTATGTTTTGTTTGTTCCTTTGTGAATTGATTTTTTCATATTAACGTTTTATTACAAAAAATTTTTTGATTTTTGTGTTTTTATGTATTCGAATTAAAACCGGTTAGCCGGTTATTTGAAAAAAGCATAACCGAAAACCGGTTTTTTAGAATAGCAACTACCGGTTTTTGAACAAGTCGAATAATCGATCTTCCTAATTGATACGTGTTAATTTTATATTTAGCCGGTAACCCTGATTGCATGATTACCGGGCAATTGTGGCCCCGTATGGGTGACAAACATCCCATGGCCCCACTATCGATAAAGATATGGGATGTGTCACTTTCGATAGCTGGTGTAAGTAGCCATGCAATGAGTCTAGTAACCAGACATCATCATAACTGCCGCGGCTGTGATGATGAAATAAGTGGTAAAACGTGGAAAACCTCTTTTGGCACTGTCTTGTATTGACGAGAAGGCGACTAGGCGAAATGGGATCTCCTAATTTGAAGTTAATTTTTACACCTAGAATATTACGGGAGACCTTATTTTACCGGTTGTTCCTCTTTGTTTCCCTTTAAAGTTTGAATTTCCAAAAAGCCCTAATGGGTCGATCTATTTGAATAAAAATAGATACATACTGTTAAAATTTAATGTACCAGCCTGCAGTAGTTTGGCCTGACCGATGATAAAACGTCCTCTCAATACTTCTTTATGTATGTATATAGAATATTGTTATTTTCAAGCTGTACTTGGATAAAAGCAAATTATTAGATTTAAGCCAGAAACCCAAAAAAAAAAAAAATGATTATTATTAGTCAGTCAAGAATTATTATTATTAATCAGTCAAGAAAGCGAAGGTTTATAAGTTGATATGTCCAATTTCAGACAGGTGGCGCCACTGAAAATTACTCGAAATGAGTTAAATCATAAACTGTGCATTTGATCATGCTATGATCTTTAGCACAGCTGTTGAGCATTAGCATACAAAGGTTTCTAGGTTGGTCTGACCAATTTCCGATAGGCGGGACCATTGAAAATTACTCAAAATAAATTATATCAATTGATCATGCTAAGGTCGTTAGTAAAGTTGTTGCGCATGAGCCGGCAAAGGTTTCTATGTTGGTATGAACAATTTCCGACAAGAAGTGCCATTGAAAATGAATTAACAAAGGGTATTAATATATTTTAATTTTCAAGTAGGCGTGGCACCAACCCAATAAAAATATGAATAACCTTATATCTGAAGGACGGTTACAGTAAGAGTCTTCCAATATGAAACAAATAACTTCGTTATCAATACACGACATCTTCCAATAAATATATCATATAATGGCAATAAATATTTCTACTTATTTGGACTACTGTAATAGTGAAAGTATTCCAATTTTGTACAAGTAGCTTAGATAATAGCCTACAACATATTTTAAAAGGTAGGTTCAATGGGACAAGTAGGCACGACACCTCCCATACGAAGACACTTATAATTTCTGTATATCTGTTGAACGGTTACTGCATTTTATTTCGATGGGGGTAGCAAAGCGCACCGGGTTAAGCTAGTTTTTAATAATTTTATTTCATTCTTTCAAATGTGTCATATCTTTTAGTTGTTATGCAAAAAATAAGCATTGAAAATTCAATTGTTTTTCAGAATATAATAATGTATTATGTATTTTTTTATTTTTATAATACAGTGAACTCTCGGTAATGTAAACTTCCAATCCAGTAATGTGAACTTCTTTTTTATATTAACCCTCTAAATAGTGAACAAAGTTTAATGGCTCTAAATAGAGAACAAAATTTTTGGTAAGATTTCTATATGACGTGCTAAATTCACAATTTTTATTTTTGAAAAAAACACTGACATTTATTGTGTGGGACAGCTAGTTTCTATGCGCATTTTGCTGGTTGCTTAGGTCAGCTTGTCAGGAAACTTTTTCCAAAGACTTTAAAAAAGCTTAATTTATTATACAAATAAGACTATAACACTTAGGTCGTACTTGTTACAATATCAAAGCTTCAACAAAGAAACAACCATAAATTGTGAGCTTATCTTGGCTATTTTTGTTTATTTTCTAATTTTGGGAATCCCTCGATCGAATAAAAAATGAAAATAATGCAAGCATACATACTTTGAGTTTTATTAATGAAGGTTAGTTGTCTTTCGTTACACATAGAAATCACTTGAACTTAATATTTTTTGTACATACCTGTATATTAACAAAGATGCCTAAGAATAACCGAAAGTTTTTAACCATCAATGACAAATAGGAAATTCTGCAACTTTTGGAAAAAGGAGCAAGTGTTACAGCAGTTATGTTACAAATGCCAAGAGTTTCAATACTTTCTAGCAGTGTAACCATTTTGTCATTTTTGAAACTAATGGCGATTTCTTTTCTGAGAAAAATGTTGCATAAATGGTAAATGCTCTACACAAAAGAGATAGAGCATGTACCATTTATGCAACATATTTCTCAGAAAAGAAATCGCCATAAATTGAGCACTACAAATTTTTATTTAGCTGTAAAATTTTCATATAGTACCTGGCATTTCTTTTAGCACTTTTATAAAAGGTTTTTCTCATTAGCATGATTTTAAAAATATTGATTTATCGGTTTTACTTAAATTTCTTTTATAAATTAGGTATAATAAATGCTGACAAAAATAGTTGTACTCAAAATGAAATTTCGTATGAAAATGGATAATTCTTATCTTAAGAAACACCTTACCTATCTTTTTAAAAAAATAGAATATTCACGGAATATTAGAAATGCCCTCATCATTTTGATTGTAAAAATAATTTGCCATTTGATTTTACGATATAAAAGTTTAAAGAAATTTCACTTGGTATTGAGATAAAATAGTATAAAAGTTTAAAAAAATAGTTTAAATAGTTGCTAAAAATATAATTATTTAAAAACTTCAACTTTTCTGAAACTATAACCCATAAAATGATCTAAAAAATTGCTTATAGCAAAGAAATAAAATTCTTTCAATTTTGAATGTATCTGAGATTTGCGGACCCCTAAATGTAATCTCAATTACCTGTGCTTAATATTTGTATGTATCTGTTGTTTTGCCAAAATCTACCCAATTGTTTAAATAAAACCATTTATTTAAATTTCTCTATATTAGTGACTTTTTTTATTAGTTTCGAATAAAATTTTATACTGGTAATACATTTTTAACAAAAATGCTAGCATTATTTTTATATATATGTATATGTTCCCATCGATCCTATAAGGAGCATAGGGCCTCAATAAATAGGTTGAACATATTCCTGTCTTGTGCCAACGCTCTCACTTTGCCCCAGGTTTTACCCATTCCGGCCATTTCTATATCAATTTGCTTTCTCCGGGTATGAGCCTTGCGGGTTCCAGTCTATGGCATTTCTTGTAATGTCGTTCCGTGATCTTCTTAACGTGTGGCCAATCCACCGCCATTTACGTCTTTTTATTTCTTTGGCCATGTGTTGTTGGTTGGATTGTTCCCAAAGCCTGTTGTTGGATACCACTCTAGGCCAGAATATTCGCAATATCCTGCGAAGACACTGATTAATAAACACTTGGATCTTCTGCATGTCTCGAGAGGCAGCGTTCAATGATTCGCAACCGTAAAAGAGAGTGGACTGGACATTTGTGTTGAAAATTGTTTGCTTTGTGCGCTGAGATAGTGAAGACGAATTTCTTCTTAAACGACGGAAAGTTTGTCGCGCTTTCTTTAAACTAAACTGGCTAACATCCTACACTTGATTGCTTCCTATTGGAAATAATTCCTGAGACGTCGCATTAACTCGCAGTCTTTTGGTTTTAGCAGTGTTAATCTTAAGTCCAGCCGCTTCTGTTGTTGTTGTTATGTTTCGCAGATTTGATGCCAGATCTGAGAAGCTGTGAGCTAATAGGCAAATATCATCTGCGTAATCCAAATCGTTTAAGTAATTCTCTTTCCGTTTTGTAGGGCACTTTTAAGAATGGTGTCTAATACTATATTAAATAGAAGTGGTGATAATTATTTTTAGTATTTTTTTAAATAATTTTTAGCTTTTTGGCCATGTCCAATGCCAGATGAAGGTGTAAAAATGTTTAAGCTCTGGTCACACTGCTGTCTAGATACAATATGGCGCTACAATAATATAGAATAAATATGTTTACCGAATACGAGAGCTAATAATCAAATTAAATTTTCGCGAATGCAAATACTTACAATTTGTTAAAAATTCATATCGCACTTGATCAACAAGAGGGTATTAACTCAAAATTTTTATTTTTTCACTTTTTAGAAAAAATCGACACATAATATTCATATCGAACCGCTGTAAAAACATCGTGCTATTTTGTCTACTTTTTGGTAATGAAACGGTTGTATTTAAAATTATTTTTCAAATGCCATTAATATTAAAACAAAAATTGTTTTGCTTCTAATGAAAATTTTTAAATTTTGAGTTAATACCCTCTTGTTGATCAAGTGCGATATGTAAATAAATTTTTATTTATGTGTGTTTAATTATAATAGAAATACATATGTATTGTATGCTTGCTTATCATTTATTTTCTTAAAAAGCTTTAAGATATTATTGATATTGCCATCATTAGATATTCGTTGGAAATATTCGCATACACTTTAGCGAATGCGCAGACAGGTAGAAAAATAAGCGAATAGCACGATTATTTTTTCTACCTGCCTGCGAAACTGAATATACGGATCACCCCTAATATAGAAATAACGCTTGTATATAAGTTCGTTTTACATAAAGTTTAATTTGTATATATTATGGACCCCTTAAACCAGCGCAGTTGATTAAACTATGTCTGTCAGTTTGTATAGCAATGAGTACCCCGGGTACGATGGTGAATAAATATACATATTTAAATCGCATTTAGTTCGGAACAGCTTGGCATTGAAATTATTCTTGATCGATTCACAAATGGCTGAGATATGAGCCAAACACTAGGACCGGCTCTTATTTTCACTAAAAAGCCTTTAGTTGAAAAGTCGAATATAGCACTCTTAGGCCGGGTTTTTGAGATGCGGGTTAAGTTTTAGCTTAACGTATTCTGAAACTCGGATTTTTACGGCGAATTGTTACGTTTTTTATTATTTCATTAAAAACAAACATTTTAGGCAAAACTAAATTGTAATGTTGAAAATTTGCATAAAAACTTCGTAATGGCGTCACAAATCTGATTTCAGTAGCCCGTTTCTGTATTTCTCGCATCGTAAAATTTCCCGCATGAAACAAGTGAATTATGACAAAAAGGATGTGAGAAAAAATGTTTCTGTATCAATATTTTGCTAAAAGTTTCTCACAAGAACTGTCAAAATAAGTCATATTTAAAATTGATGCGAGAAAAATAAAATTTCAAAAATGTATGTATGTACACAAGAATGTGTATTATTTTTTTTTTTTATTTGAAGAGAAAGAATTTAAATGATGATAATAAATAAAACACAATTGTTATATTTTGTTATTTCAATTGTTTTAAGCCCGTCATTGTCTTCGTTTTATGCAGGGCTGCCAGATAAATTTGTGAAAAAATCGTCAATTTCCTAAGAAAAAATAAAAAATATCGCCTATTTTGTTTTAAAAAATCGGACAATTTAAAATTAATTTTGACAAATTTTGTTCGATTTTTATTAAAACATAACCAAAAAAAAAATTTAAAGATCATGGGTAAAATACATATTTTATACGTACTTAAGCTTGAGGTCTATTTTAATAATATTATTTATTTTATTTTTTCTTTAATCCGATAACAATTTAAAATTTAAGATTGTTTTTTTCCTAAAAAAAATCGCTTAAAAGCGTGACAAAATATCATATTGAACTAAAACTAACACTTTTGGCAAGAAAAAGGCAAAAATTTCCTATGAAAATTGTTTTGTTTTGATAACACAAACAAATGTATTAAATAATTTAAGGAAATAAAAATTAAACAGTTTTTCTTCGAAATTTTGATTTTGCCGATAAATTCTTTAAGCTGCCTTGTTTTTAAAGATATCGTTTTTCTGTGGTGCAATCAGCAAATCGGCACTTTGCGAATTTTGGAACAAAAAATCGTCAATATGACCATAAATCGTCGAATCTGGCAGCCCTATTTTTATTATATCTAATTCTTTCGTTGACGTTTCGCTTGCATTTGACACTTAATTACTGGAAGTATTCCAGTTAAAACAGAATCTGTGTTGTCTGTTCTCGCTTTCAAATACAGAAACACTTTTTTCTCACAAATCGAGAAACGATGGAATTTTTTGTTTCACACTTAATGTGAGAAATTTTGCGATGCGAGAAATACAGAAACGAGCTACAGATTAACTAAACATAGTTTAAATGAGATCACAAGAACCTAACCTTAGTCGTAATTAATAATTAGGTTATAAAGACCGACTATATTTGACCTAAATGATATGATCGCTAGTCGTTGTCTTTGCAACAGCAGCATATTATAATCAAAGGGCACCACAAATATCGTTATTGCCAGCATTTTTTTCTTTTCTTTCATTCTTTCCTTCTTCAAGCACATTAATATCTTCTATTGGTGTGGCCATCACTCTATCTATCATTGTGTGAAATTTGTAATACTTAATTGTAGGTTGTTGGGTTATTAACGCCTTTTCTTATCTAGGCTGTTGGTCATTTCGATCTTTATCTCATGAAGTTACAATTTTTTCGTAGCTGTTGGGTTTTCTTAATGGCGAGTTTTAATTGTGTTTTTAGTACAAGTTGTCAGTGTTCATTTAGAAACTTTTATACAAAAATTAAAAATGTGTTTTCTTACTCTACAATGTTTTATCATTTGTAATCAGTGGTCATTTAATAAGATAATTGTTTTGGAAAATTAATAGTGCGTGGTTGACTATTTGTGGGAAATATGTTTGGGTGATATGAATATTTCTTCTTTAAAAGTTATTACAATTTTTTTTATAGGGCATTTACATTACATCGAAATCTAGTAGATTTCATTTGAAATCTTCCTCCAAATCTAGTTCGTTTACATTATACTTGTTTGACATTAGCGAGATTTGGTTTTCACAACAAAAAACGCCGACTGAAAGTTTTTTGTGTAACACATACTTACATATAAAGAAATAGGCATTTAAAAATTTGCACTACATTCTTTATAATCAACTTCATTTATTTTATCAATATTATTTGACATTTACATTTTTTTTTTACTATTTTACAAAATTATTGAATTTTTTTTAACAATTTTAACAAGCAGCTTTTATTGTTTTTGTTTTGTTTTTTTGTTAAAATGTCATTTTTTTCTTGTGCAGGGAAGTAGTTTTTAGTGCTATATGGGGAAAAACATAGTTGCATCAATAAGTACTACTAGATTTCGAATAGATTTCTTCAAAATCTAGTTACGGAGTAGATTTTGTTTTGTACGGGAAATCTAGCCAAAAACAACTAGATTTGGATCGAAATCTCGAAAGTACTAGATTTCGTTGTAGTGTAAATTGGCTATTAAAGTTTATACAAATTTATTTACGGATAAAACTTAAGAATCTTTAGTAAAAAGAAACGAAATTACAGTTTCGAGCAAAAATCAATTTATGATTTAAATATAAAATTTTTTTATATTTATGAAAACTTAAGTTTGGACAGTATTTACTAAGAATATATAAACTTCGCTATACATTGCAGCTAGGGTTTTTATTTAAAAAAACTTTCCGGCAATTCTCGGGAAAAATATTTTTGAAATTTCCGAAGTTTTATTAACTGATTAATTTGGCTTTTTAAAATTTTTGGTAGAAAATGTTTCCTGATGATCTGGCAACCAGTATAATGCGCATATAAACTGGCTTATCTCCCAACAATACATTTTAGTGCATTTATCAAGAAAAAAAATTGGGAAGTACAACAAACAAAATCTTATTAATGAAAAATTATGTATTCCCAAAAATAACCTTGATAATATCCGAAAATTCTTAAATAGGAATGGTGGGAATTTTTTCCAAAAGTTTTTGGGATATTAAATAGCACTAACTGTCAGTTTGACCACTCAAAAAGCTATAGAAACAATAAACACGATATTATAAAATATCCTTGGATTGAATGACATTTTTAAGCTCCTGAAAATAGATTATATAAGCATTTTTTTGTTAAATATACAGTGGCGAGCAAAAACGGTGGAATGATTCTAATGTTTCTACCTTTGTATACCCTCCATAACTATTGGTGAGTGAGGGTATACTTAGTTTGTTATTCCATGTGAACATTTTTCATTATTCACATATCCAACCCCATATATACATTTATAATCTGGGTCCTTGAGATATTATAAGTCGATTAGCCATGTTAAACCGTCTGTCTGTCCGTCTTTTGAAAACAGGCCCACTTAAAACAAAATAACAATATTGGTGTCAAAAAGCCAGTTTTGGATTGAAACCAAGCAAAATCGGTTAAGTAGGATAAGAGTTATGAATCCAAATGTGGAATAACCTCCCTTGATATTTTTGCTACAAAAACTTAAATAAATTGGTGAAAGAATGCACCGATTCCCTTTAAACGTTGGACAAATTCGTTTTATCTGATTACAAATCATACAACTAAATTCTATAATTTACTATAGGCCCTATATAAAGCGTACTTTTGAAATAGGCTTTAATACGCCTAAAACCGCAACGAGATATAAAACTGTGAAGCCAGTATTTATTAATATTGGTTTATTCTTTTTATATAAGTACATATAAATTCTAATCCTGAAATATTCTTACGCGTGGTGGAGGGTACCAAAGATTCGGCCCAACCATATATAGCATTTTACTTGTTTTAATGAAACCTAACCACCAGTTGTAGCACTCATTGTGAAAAAGTATAAAAAATTAACTCTTAAAAACATTTTGTATTTTGTAATTTCTGGTTTCAAGTGATTTTAGACATTTCAAGACATTTTAACTAGGAACGTAACGAAACGCTTTTTTGCCGATACTAACCGATACTCAAAATAAAATATCGCCGATATCGATACCGATACGCATATTGAATTTAATAAAAAACAAGGAATTAAATTTGAATTCTTGATCAAATTAACAAAAAATTAAAAAAAATTTACACAAAAATAACAGCGCAAAAAATAATTTATTAATTTTTGGGCATATTCTCAAAATACCCCCAAACGACATGACCAGATATGCCGTCGACTGGAACGAACAGGGTAACTGTAGAGTTGGCAGACCTGCTCATACGTTGAGGCGATAAATCGACATCGATGTTGCTGACATGAACAGAAGTTGGGGAGAAATAAAATTCATTGCCCAAGTTAAATCACATTGGAGATAGACGATTTCGATTTGAACCAGACATGCAGTGGAAAAGAGTCTCTCAAATGCGTCAGAACTCATTTGAGAACTTAAGAATTTCTGCGCCATTTTCTTCAAGTTTGGAAATAATATGTCATTGTGCCAGTAAATCTACAGATCCTTAGATCGTTTTGTTTTGTTGAAATTGTATTGACAATAGAATTTTCATATTTCAAAAACGCTCTTATTTTGGTAGCTTAGAGAGTCGCTAAAGGTTCATTCTAAGATTAATAGACGAGCGTGCCAAAAATTACAAAAACAAGTTAATAAAAAATTTGTAATGCTTTTGTTTTTGTTACTCGTCAGCAGTGTGGCCATTTTGGCATTTTTGCAGCTAAATTTAAAATTTTTATTATCACTTGGCATTTTATTTAGCATTTTTAGAAAATGTTTTCAGCTGTTTTTAGGATTATTTATTTTAAAAATTTAGACGAATAGTTTTATTGATTTTTCCTAAATTTTTTTTATAAATTTTAATAAATTTTGACTAAAAATAGTTGTACGCAAAATGGAATTTCGTATGAAAATGGATAATTCTTATCTTAAGAATGGGAATATGTATTAGAAATGCTCTCATCATGTTGATTGTAAATATAATTTGTGATCTGATATTACGATATAAAGTACAAGTAAATTTCACTTTGTATTTAGATAAAAATTCTATAGTGTAAATGTTTGAAAACAATCTCTAAACTGCGAAAAAAATAATAATTTTAAAACTTAAACTTTTCTTAAACTATAAGAAATAAAATGATCTAAAGATATTGTATAGCATAGAAATAAAATCGTTTTAATTTTGCACGTATTAGAGGATTGCGGTTCCCCTAAATTTAAAATTAAATCTCAACTACCTGAGCTTTATATTTATATGTATCTGATGTCTTACAAAAATCTACCCATTTGGTTAATTATAACCATTTATTTCAATTTCGTTAAATAATAAGTCAATAAAATGTATTTAGTTTCGAATAAAATTTCATACTGGTAATAATATTTAACAAAAGTCTTTAAAAATTTTAGCATTATTTTTAGCTTTTTTAAAAATCTTTTTTAGCATTTTTTTGCCAGGGCTAATGCCAGATATAGCTGTAAATTTTTTTAAGATCTGGTCACACTGCTCGTCAGATAATCATCAGAAGATTCTTTTAGTAGTTGTATATTAAACATAATCGTGTAACAAACAGCCTATGCTAGCTGGGTCAATATGATGTTTTTTCGATATGCTTGAAGTCGATTGTCTTTGAAATATTCAAGCATTGTATCGAGGGTCGAGAATTGTTGATTAACAAATCTTTTCAATATCAAATCTTTTATTTATAGCACATGCTAAGTCAGCCGCAACATTTTGGAACTTGAATTATTCTCCATCTTCATTGATGCTTTTAATTTATGATACAATTTCATTATTCTGTTTACATTTTATGCTGTGCTTTAGTTATTACTCTGTTACTTCTCTTAGTTGCTACGCAAAAAATAAGCATTAAAAATTAAATTGTTTGTTCAAAAATACTCAAAAAAAAAAAAATTAAAAAAGTATCGTCGTATCGACAGCAAAATATTGCGGATACCAATTTATCGAAAAATCTGATATATCGCCGATGTATCGGTATTCGTTCCATCTATAATTTTAATCTTTTTTATCCGTATTTAAAGCATTTTTGGTCTTTTTTAAGAAAGGATTAAAAAGACTGCATTGTTGTGGTAAAGGGTTAAACTGAGCCTTGTAGAATTTTACATAAATCTTCTGAAGGCATTACAAACCTAAAATGTAAAGCCCGATTCATTATGTGTGCCAAAACGGGGTAACTTAAACACCTCCTTAAATGACCTACTGACGCAAAAATTCCTTGCTAATTTTTTAGTGATGTACACTGTTACATGAGTAAGGGAACCAATTCTGATCATCGAAACGAGAAAGTACATGAGCGGAAAACAAAGCCCATCCGCGAATAACGTCGTTTAAGCCTCTTTTTCCAAAAATGGCTTGAGTAAAATATCATTATTCGTAACAGTTTTAGCCTAACTACAATAATTTTTGGAGGATAATTTGTATTGGACCTATGGTAAATTATGGAACAATCATCTTAAAATTCTGAAGACGGATTTCTGGTATTGCAAAAAATAAATTAGAATAAATTTCAATACAGCAGCGTAATTAGTTTTAGCGTTAACAGTGAATTTCACAAAATTACATGATATTTTTGCTGGCCATATGAATCTAAGTTGGAAGAAATTTTACCGAAATATCTATATCTGTTAAGGTTCTAGATGAATTTAATTATTTTCCCGAGGTGGGCTTTATTTCGTTTTAGGCGCAATAAACTATTTTCCGATAGTAGGGTTTATATGGGGCCTAGGATAAATTATGGTCCGATCTTCACGAAATTTGGCAGTGTGATTTTTCGTCCTATAAAACTGTGACGTGCCGAATTTCATTATGATGGCATTATTTATTACGGTTTTGGGCGTACTAAGCTGTTTTCCAGGAGAAGGGTGTATACGGGGCCTTGAGTAAATTATGGACCGATCATCACGAAATTTTACAGAATAAAACTGTGACGTACTAATTTTCATTACGATAGCATTATTAATTACGGTGTTAGGCGTACTAAACGGTTTTCCGGGAGTGGGGTTTATATGGGGCCTAGTGTAAATTATGGACCGATCTTCAAAAAATTTTACAGTGTGATATCTGGTCCTATAAAACTGTGACGTACCATATTTTAGTATGATAGCGTTATTAATTACGGTTTTAGGCGTACTAAAATATTTTCCGGGAGTAGGGTTTATATGGAGTCTAGGGTTAATTATGGATCAATCATCAAAAAAATTTGGCAGTGTTATTTTAAGTCCTGTAAAACTGTGACGTACCAAATTTTAGTATGATAGCATTATTTATTACGGTTTTAGGCGTACTAAAATATTTTCCGGGAGTAGGCTTTATATGGAGTCTAGGGTTAATTATGGACCGATCTTCACGAAATTTAACAGTGTGATTTCTAGTCCTATAAAACTGTACCGTACCGAATTTAATTATGATAGCCTTATTAATTACGGTTTTAGGCGTACTAAGCTGTTTTCCGGGAGCAGGGTTTATATGGGGCCAAGTGTAAATTATGGACCGATCTTCAAAAAATTTTACAGTGTGATTTCTCGTCCCATAAAACTGTGACTTACCAAATTTTAGTATTTGAGCGTTATTGATTACGGTTTTAGGCGTTCTAAAATATTTTCCGCACGTAGGGCTTATTGGGGCCTTTGGTCAATTATGGACCGATCTTCACGAAATAACAGTAAGATTTGCAGTTGTATAAAGCAAATTTGTGCAAAATTTTATATTATTCCGTGTATTATTTCACCATTTATGTTAGTTTTTGTATCAAAATTATCATTTTTTTAGGGTGATGGTTCCACATTTTGATTCATAGTTCTGATCTACTGAACCGATGTTGCTTAGGATAACTACAAGCAATTTAAGACCAAGTTTGTTCTTTTCTTTTGCGTTTTTCGAAAGTGAGCGTGTTTTCAACAGACGGACAGACGGACAAACAGACGGACATGGCTAAATCGACTCAGAATTACTCAAGAAACCAGAATATATATATTTTATGGGGTCTTAGATGTAAAAAGTTTCACACGGAATGACAAACTTAGTATACGCTCATTCACCACTAGTGGTGGTGGAGTGTAAACATAGCTTTAGTTATATTTAAAAGAAATTTTTTATTTTATTTCGTAAAAAATTAGTCAAAATGTATACAAATCTGCGACTATTTTCGTACTGCTCACCACATTAAAAAAAAACGCTTGATACATATAACCTGATATAAATGGATTTAAAAAACAAAGAGATTTACTTTCGGTATTACTTGAACTATTTTTGCATACTACCCAGTATACATTAATATTGTTAATATTATTTTTAAAATTCAATTTAATATGCGAACGATTTAGTTTTTAGAATTTATTTTTCAAAATAAATTGAAAATTTTCTAGTTTTTCGGTGAAGATCAGATCATTGATGAGAAAATTATATCAGCTCGAAATATTGCATTATAACTTTTGATAAAAATTTTTTTTGAAAATCTTAGAAAACTTACCCCCATATTCATGAAAAATATTTTTGATTTATAAAAGGTTTCCTATTAAAATTTGTTCTATAAATCTTTTATAAATCACACTATTTTGTATGAATATGGGGGTTAAACTTTATTCCAAATTTCTATAGCAACAATTTTTTAATGTTTTCATTGTAATTATTCGCATTCGTATTGCGATTTTAAAGTGTGTTTAAAATGCAAAAAAAAAAACTGTACCCGTCCGTACTTATAATTTGTTCACATAAATAAGAATAAAAGAAGGTAAAATGCGTTTTAGAAATCGCCAACTTTTTAAATATCGCAAAAAAATTCGACATGTCGCCAAACACAAAATTTCATCGCAAAATAGGTTTATAATTGCCACATCTGACATCCCTGGTTAAGGATGGTTTGTCTAGAATAATTTGTCTGCATTCACACGTTTCATCTTTTGATTACGGAGATGCCTGTACTCGGTCAGTACGCTGTGTGTTTTCGTAGGTATATGCACAACAATGGCTGAATGTAAATTGTTTTCCATTCTTATTCTCTTTGGTTCGCTTTGAATAAAATTGTTGTTGTTTTGAAGCAAACAAAGTTGAAACCGATTGCTGCGTGTGATCTTATTGGCATCTTCAAAAGGGAATTGAAAAGATGAAACGGGTAAATTCAGACTTAGTACATAATGAAAACACAATGTTTTATTGCGTACCGTTTTATTTTTATTAACCTTAAACTGCCAGCTGCCAAATTGAATTTTTGAAACCTGCGTTCATTATGAGACACTCTTTTGAAAGATTTTGTGCGAAGTTTGTAAAGTTTTTCGTTTTTTCCTATTAAAACTAAAATAAACCTGCTTATTAAAACGGTTTCATTTAATAAATTCCATAAATGTAACAATTTTTTTTTTGGAATCTATGTCAATAATCTAAATGCAATTTGCTAGTGCCAGAGCAAAATGTCGTTTATTTTAAAATTCGCACATACAGATAGTTGAATCTATTAAAAAAGAGTCTAGTTGCTGCCTAAATTTTATTTCATTTTTCATTTATCTTAAAAAATCTAATAAATAAATCTTTAAATTAATTCATGACAAGTTTTTTTTTGTTGTAAGTTTATGTCAGTGTAGTATTAAAATACCAAAAAAACATTAATTAAATGTAAAATCAATTTATGTTGTATAACGTCTTTATAAATAAAAATTAAAATCTTGTAGTGTATTTGAAACATAATTGAAGTTTTTAAACAAAACTTTTTAATCACAACCACACAAATGCAGCAGCAGCAGTAGCAACAATTGACAAAAAAAAAAAAAAACCCGACTGCATACCGACAGATAACTGGATAGTTGGAAAGACGAACTGACAGAACATGAAAAAATCACCATGAAAAGTGAATGTTTTCAATGTTTTTAATTCAGACAACAACTTTATTTCTTTTTTCTTGCATTTTGCTGCAGAGACAATTAAATTATATGGATCTGAATATTTATAAATTTTTTTACAAATTTAAGTTTTTATTTAAATTCAATTCTATCCAACAAGTGCTTTCCAGTGAATGCTGCAACTTTAAACATCTATGCACATTGAAAAAACCGATTTTTTTTTGCCTACTTTAGGGTGTTTTATTCTCGTAATAGTTTTTTACTTGACGGTAAAAACTGGAATTTTTGTAACTCCCGGGCTTTCCAGCATGATGCTAAATGTATATGAAACTGGTCCTTATTTGACTTTAAACTCTTTTTATACCCTAGTGGTGAATAAGTATATACTAAGTGTGTCATTCCGTGTAAAACTAAGACCCCGCATCTAAGACCCCAAAGAGTATATATATTCTGGTTTCTTGAGTAATTCTGAGTCGATTTAACCATGTCCGTCTGTTGAAAACACGCTCACTTTCGAAAAACTCAAAAGAGAAGAACAACGTTGGTGTCAAATTGCTTGTAGTTATCCTAACCAGTTTGAGATTGAAATCCAGCAAAACCCGAACAGTGGGATCAGAGTTATGAATTACAATTTAGAAATATCACCCTAAAAAATTGACAATTTTGTTACAACAACTATCATAAAATGTGCCATAATGCACGGCATGATATAAGATTTTGCACAAATTCGTTCTATATGACTAGAAATCATACTGTACGTCTAAAGCCGTAATAAATACTGCTCCCCTCAGTAAAAGCTTCTGGTCATTTGTTAAAAGAGTAAGGGTTAATGCTAGTTCTTCAATACCAACTCTTGTAAAGGATGGCCAAACATTCACGAACCCGGTTGATAAGGCTAATTGTTTTGCCGAATTATTTGCAAAAAATTCTAACTTACCATTTATCAACCAACCACCTGAACTCGAAAAAGTATCCGTAACTATGCCTAAAATATTTTTCCGAGCTCGAGCTGTCAAAAAGGTTCTTGTGGATCTCGACATGAACAAGTCTCCTGGGCCGGATGGTATACATGCACTGGTCTTGAAGCAGTGCTCTTCGACGCTAGCTCGTCCCTAAGCAAATCTTTTCAGCACTTTATACGAGTACCATATCGGAGAATTTCCCGTCTACTGGAAAGTTGCTAAGGTAACGCCAATTCCTAAAACAGGAGTGGCTAATAACCCTGAAAATTACCGCCCAATTGCAAATTGTTTGGCACTTTCCAAAGTTATGGAGAGTATGGTAAATCACCATCTTGTAAAATTTTTAGAGTCAAATTACCTACTAAGCGACCGCCAGTATGGCTTTCGTAGAGGTCATTCTTATAGAGACCTACAGGCCCTGTTATCGGAAAAATGGTGTCGTTCCATTCACCATTTTGGCGAAAGTAAGGTAATCTGAGAGATCGCACTGTACGAGTTGTTATATATGTGGTTTCACCAAACGAGTTCAAGATTCATTCAGGGGTGCCGCAAGGGTCCGTTCTTTCTCCTACTCTATTTCCTATTTTTGTAAATGAATTTTTGTGTCAAACTTCTAACCCTATATATTCTTTTGCAGATGACAGCAACCTTTAACATTCGTATTCATTTGATTACAGACCAAGCTAGGCTTGGCCGAGACCTAGACATAATCTCAGAATGGGGTCGTGCGAGTAGGATCGAGTTTAATGCACGAAAGATCCAACGCGCGACGGATTAAGGAGCATCATCAGTTTATATGGGTGGTAGAATCATTGAGGAATCAGAATATCTTGATGTTCTGGGCACGAGCATACAATGTGATGTCTGATGAACAGAACATATATTTAAGGTGTCGAAAGAAGCATTCAAGTGCCTCGGTTTTTTGAAACGGTGTAAGTTATACTTCACTTCATCTGATCTCCTTACTATTTATACCACCTATATCCGACCGCGAATGGAATACAACTCTCATGTGTAGGCCGGTGCTTCAAAGTCTATTTGGAGCTTCTCGACAGCGTGCAGGAGAGGGCGAAGGTTCTTATGGGCGACAGTAGGGCATCGAATTCTATTCACTGCATTGAGCACATTCGCAATGTGGGTTGTGTTTGCCTGTTTTATCGTTACTACAACGGGATTGTTCTGATGAAATTATGGATTTGGTTCCCGAAACCCATAGCTTTGTTCGTAATACACGTTTTTCCTCAAGAGCCCATCCTTTTGTGGTCGATTGGCCGGTGAATCGTACAACGCATTACAGGGAAAATTCGTGTTTTGGCCGGACTGTTCGTATGTGGAATAACCTTCCTGCTGAAGTCTTCCCTCTCACTTGCAACATGAATAAATTCAAGTCAAATGTTCACAAGCACTACTCCCTCTTTCCTCCTTCTCATAACGTATTGTTCCAGTTCCAACACAATGCAACGCATTAGTAGGGGTCATCCCCTTAGTGCTGGTCCTAACCAAAAAAAAAAAAAAAATAAATAAAAAATATTGCTATCATATTAAAATGTGCTACGTCATAGTTTTATAGGACTACAAATCACACTGTTAAATTTAATAAAGATCGGTCTATAATTTGCCGGAAAACAGTTAAGTATGTTGAAAAACGTAATAAATACTGCTATTGTAATACAATTTGGTACTTCAAAGATTTGTAGGACTAAAAATCACACTTCAAAATTTCGTGAAACTCGGTCCATAATAATGTCCAATATTATGCGTCAATGCGTGACAAGAACCAAGAAAAAATTGCATTTGCCCAGCTAAACCGGATTTGTAAACATTTTTTCATAAAATTGTCAAGAAAAATCGCGAAAAACAACCATTATTGATCGTGTTATTTATATTTGGCCTGCAGTTAAAATTATTCTTTTCAAAAAGGGGAAACAGAATTGTCGGAAAGAGCTATGAGTATTTGGATAAGGAATTTTCGATTTAAATTATTAAAAGAAGAATGAATTACAGAAGAACCATAAAATGTAATTTGATTACTTGTTTTTGTTAAAAAAAATTTACGTAATTGAATTTTATTTTTTTTTACTTGAAATTTCCTTTAAATGTGCATATGTACTTATATACTGTAAAATATACCAAAATGTACCAAATTATAATTATTATTAAAGAAAAATCCCAGAAATTAGAAGCTATTAAATTTCCCGGGAAAATCCGCGACGCTTATCCCGCTTAAAAATGCTTGTCTGCACTGGAAATACTGACTGACTGCAGCTGCTGTTGTGTATGAGAGCACATAATTTGTATGAATTTGAAATATGAACTTTAAATAAAAACGTGAATGTTTTATATTTTTATTAAATTCGTTTTTGTTTTTTTATTATTTTATTTTTCATTTACTTTACTCGTACTTGTTGATAGTCAGTCATATCAAACAAAAATCTTTTTTCTACTCTGTTTTTTTCCTTTTAGTTTTTATTTTAGTAAAACAAGGTTTTAATTATAGACCATAAAATAAATTTGTTTTGACACTAGCCGACTATAAAAAACATAGATATTATATACTACATATAACGTACATTTGTACCAGCATATAAAACACGAGATTTTGTGTGCAACAACATGTTGTTGTACTATGCCACCTTTATGCAGCCTCTTACTAATGGTTGCATGAATTTGCAAAGTGACGACGTGTTTTTAATTAAACATTTTTTCCTCTAGTTTTTCTCTGTGGCCAAACCACAATTAAAACCACAACCTTATGCAATAAAATAAAAAAAAAGATAAATTAAAAAATTTGCCAAAATATTAGACTGAGTGTTTTTTTTTTGTTTTGTTTTGGGTGACATAAATTTTTAGCTAGGACTGCAATGGTCTTTGGCTTGGAAGAATATTGTGTTGAGTTAACAAAAAAAAAAAAAAAAAAAAAAAAAAAAAAAAATAACCTACAGTACTGGTCAGTATTGTTTCTTTAGCAGATGCAGTTACCTAAACTGATAGTCAGATTTTGAAAATATTTTTTAATATCAATACCAAATATATCGTCGACCTTAGATGCCTCGTTACTCATATGTTAATGTTGCGGATACGTAAACGTTGCAGCGACTTTAATAGTTGGCAGTTACTAAAAATTGGTAAAAGTGTTGTTAGAATGTGTTAAAAAGAAAACCAAAAATATGTCAAAATTTCTAAAGATGAATTCAAAAAACAAAGACTCAATTTTTGTTGTTGCTATTTGTGCGTTAATAATATATGAAAAGGTCTTGTATAAAATCCTTTAACAGCTGATATGTAAAAACATAGAAATATTTTAATTATACAGAGGTATACGTAAGGCGAATTCATTACAGGTGATCCTAAAAGACCTGCTGATAACTTTTTTTCTTTAGCTTTATAATTGTTGGATGTCAAAATTTAGTTTTTTTATTATTTTTGTTTCTGTTTTGATTTGTTTCGGTTTTTTACATTGTACAATGATTTTACAAAAACAAATTGCTTGTGGTTTTTGCACGAGTTGTACTTGTTGTACTACCGAGATTACCTGGAATGAATTCGCCTTGGGTATACGCAACTATGACGACACAAAAAAAAAAAAAAAAACAAACAACAGCTTAAAAAAATAAGACAAAAATTATTACTTTTAAAAGTTTTTGTTAAGAAAAATTTGTCTCTAATGAAAATTTAAATCTTCTTATTTTAATTTAAATGCCTAGTCGCATAGAATCCTGTGTATTTTATACGTCGCTTTTCAACTAACACAAACGTAACATCGGAGCAGTGGCACATAATGAACACTTTAATGACGGATAATTTATCAAGCCCAAGAAAATTTTATTTATTTAATTTTAGTTTTTATATTTTATTTTGCATTTTATATAATTTTTGATGGTGATAGGTTTCAACAATTCAAGGTACGTTAGAAGTTGCCAAACTTTAGTACTTTACGTTAACGAAAACGTAGATGCGGACAAAGTTCATAGGAAAACCTGTATATCAACTTAGTTGTTAGCTAAAAAAAGCGACCTATAAAGTATTCTATATGACACTGCCTTTACAAACAAGCAAAGAAAATTATCGATAACTGGAATGGGTCAATTACACAAATTCGAAATATGGATTGAACAAATTATGACATCTATCGACAATAAATTGGAAAATATAACTAAAATGTATGAGACATTCATAGATACTCGGAGAAATCTGTTCGTTCTGCTTATACAGTATAACACATAAAATACATGCTGCTTCTCGTGTGGAATTTCTCGAAGTACTTATTGAAACCATTTGGGTTTTGCTACTTTAGCTCTTGTTCGTATTTGATGTTTCATGTATATTTTGGCTTTTTCCGAAGAACATGAAATTTTTCTCACGATCACGGAAAACAATTGAAATTTGGTTTTCGTGTCTTCTGCGCGGCGCAATTATAGCTGAAGACGCTGTGCCTCAAAATTGCTAAAAGGTCGAAACATTTTAATTTATTTTTCATATCTTTTTCATAATTTTAAACTTATATCAGCCAAACTGTGGAACATTCAGTAAAGTAATCTTCAGAAAAACTATTCCTTATGACAAAGTTCATAATACTTTAGAACATTATAAAACTGGAAAATGCTTTTTTCACATTTTCTAACTGTATTTTACATCGAAAGTTCGAGAGATGTATGAAAAATGCATTAAGAGGCAAAAAAATTAATCACTATCATGCAGTGTTGCCAATTTAGCCATTTAGTGGCTACACTGATGGAAAAAGCGTCATAACGCTGATATATTTTAATATAAGTACAATGACAAGTGTCTTCGTTTTTGACCCCATCACAGTCAGTGGAGGCGAGTATTAGTGAGGGGTAAGCGACGGCGCCTATCTGCCGATTGCAAGGCGATCAATTGGGTTCACTGAGTGTTAGCTGTCGGTTTGCAATGCAGTGTTGCCGATCTCGAGTAAATAAAACTAAAGGTTTTAAATATTGCATATTAGCAAAAGAGTAGCACGTGCATTGCTGTATATTTTGTTGATGTAGAGTAAAACTATGCTATACCATTTTGCAAAAGCTTCGATAATTTGCACAAGATTTTAAATTGGGCTATTGTATAAATATATTGCATTGCAGCAATCAACACTTACAACTTATATCTATAATTATTCAAAATTACGGAACTGTATAAGGATCGAAAATTGCGCTATTAAAACCTAAACTTTATATCTAGTATAAATTTAAATGCTCAGAAATGTTATTTTGCTTTTCAGCCCCTCAATTATTAGTATTGAGTAATACATACAAATGTTGCTACGGGCTTCTGTTTAAAATCAGTATTACTGAATGTTGAATATAGGAAACGTAGTTTTGATAGATTTAAAAAAAAAAATAACTAAAACAAAACAATGAAATATTTATTTTCGTATTACACTACTTTGTTTAAGAAAATCTACAAAATAATAATATGCTTGAATATAATTGATATTATATTTTAAAATTGCTTATGGATTTCTCTTTTCTTTGGGGTTTCAAGAAATTGATAAATCCCTTAAACAATATTATTATAATTACTTACAGAGTAGTTACAATTATGGGGCTTGAAAAGAAACGAAAGAAAGAACAACTGGTTAGTATTTCTTTCTATGGTAAGGAATTAGAGCTAAACTGGCTTACCTTTATTTGAGGATACTTGGTGAGCAAAAACGTTGGTCGTTCAGTTCATTCCAGCATAAGGTTTATTTCTTCAATATTTGCTTATATGTAGGTAAGTATAATTAGTGTATAAGATATTTTAATGGTATAGTTGAGCGCAAACAAGTGAATGATCAATAAAATTTACTTTAACAAACTGCAGCCTCGGATTTAACAATCCGATAGCTGACACTTTAACCGGTTAGTTTTAGCGAGTACTAAGATTGTATTCCAGGGATGGCATTTCATACATAATTCATCATTCATAAGTACTGTACAATAATTAAATTAATTCATTTTTCCCATCTAAATAACTCGAATGTATAGGTTCAATGTAGATTGAACAATGCTGTTAGACTGGGATTTAAAACAACTGGAGAAAACATATTTTGTTTTTGATTCTTGACGAAAACTGAAAATTCTTATAAATCAAGAAAAATTAAGACACTCTGGCAAGCCTAACACCTTCACGAAGGTGGCAATTTTAGTATATGGCTGCATGGCAGTGTGGCCATTTTGGCATTTTTGCAGCTTAGTTTAGCATTAAAATTTTGCAGCTAAATATTTTCATTTATTTTTATAAAATCTTTTTAACTTTTTTTTTATCATTATTTTAAAAATTTTGAAGAATAGTTTTATTGATTTTACTTAAATTTTTTATAAATTAATATAAATTTGGAATAAAAATAGTTGCACCCAAAATGAAATTTCGTTTGAAAATGGATACCTGTTTTCCTAAAAAAAAAAATTTAATATTCAGGGAATAATTGGAATGCCCTCATCATGTTGATTGTAAATTTTATATGCCCTTTGATATAAAAGTACAAAGAAATTTTACTTTGTATTTAGAAAACAATTCTATAGTGTATATGATTGAAAATTTGTTTGCTCTAAACTGCTGAAAACATAACTTTAAAACTTAAATTTTTCTATAACTTTTAACTATAAGAAAGAGAATGATCTAAAAAAAATTTATATAGCCATAAAAATAAAATTGTTCAAATTTCGCATGTATTAAGGGGATCCCCTTAATTAAAAATTTTATCTCAACTACCTGTGATAAATATTTATATGGATCAGATGCGTTACCAAAATCTACCCTCTTGTTTAAAAATGACCATTCAATTAAATTTCTTTCAAAAATAAGTCACTAAAATATATTTAGTTTTGAATAAAGTTTAATACTGGTAATTAATTTTTAACAAACATTTTTAAAAAATTTTAGCATTATTTTTTGTATTTTTTAAAATCATTTTTAGCATTTTTTGGCCTTGTCTAATACCAGATTTAGCTGTAAAAATTTTTAAGATCTGGTCACACTGCTGCACGGCCCAAGGAATTAACTCTAGCTTAGGAGCTGGAGCTATTTCAGCTCAACTGCAGAGCAGCTTCTGTTAAATTGCAAGAGCATATTGGGAATTCAGCTTAAAGCCGAAAATCAACCCTTGACCCTTAATTTTTAAGATCTTTCTCTATGCGATTTGGGTAAAAAAGTACATAACGCAGACATTAAAGTAAAAAGTTTATAATAAATGTTCGTAAAGAACATTCAAAATTATAAATGCTGACTTTTTAAATTCGAAAATTCCAAATACGTCATGTTCTCATATCTGCTACAAATATCGGTACCATTAAAAGATACTCTATGTATCAACCACAGTGTTTAAAGTCTGCCACAAAACTTAAACCGTTTTATGCTAAATAGATATTGATGCAAGTGTCTATAAAATAAAAAATTTCAAAAACACATGAGTGAACGAACAACAAAACGATTTTATGAATTAATGAATATTTATTTTGTATACATTACATTGTCTGCTTTAAATCAAAACATTTTATTTTAAGTAAAAGTCTTAAAAAGCTCCCACTCAAAACAGCAAAACATCAGCTGAAACTTAACTGTTTGTAGATACTTTTATGTATTTAACTGAACGCTTTGTGTATGGGCAGATTTTTATTTTGACTGACTTCTAATACTCAAATGCATGAATGTGGGGTATTCATTAAATGTTTTTCTATGCCAGCGTACAGAGTGTTTACATTTCGATAAACCACTACCACTTATATCGCAACGTAACCATCCATCTGTACACTTTAAATACTCTTTAAACTTTGCGATGCATTTGGTGAATTAGTATTTGTAGAGTGTGTTTGTTGCATTATGTGGCTTAGAGGTAGTGCAGTGTTTTCATAATATTTGGCTGCGAGGCGTAAGTCATTTGTATTATGCCTCTCAATGTCTACAACAATATTAAATGATTATGTTGCAAGTTGCTTATGTGCAACCAATAAACCTCTTTGTCGAATTATTGTAGAAAAAATATATATATATATATTTATATATATATACATAATTGTGTTGTTTGTGTATTTAAGTGAGATAAAAGAAAAACCTTACAACAGAAATAAATACTGGTACACAGTGGCGTAAAATAAAGATTTTTTTCAAGTTTTCATAGCCACTACTAAAGAGGTCGTGAGAATTTTGTTATTATATTAAGATGGCTTTAGGATATGGCTATATTTCCCTAAAAAAATATGCATACATATTCTGTGTCTTTAAAAAATACTAGGATCATCTATTTAATCAGGTTTATCTGTTTGAATAGGAATTTACTTATACCTGTTTTGCTAAAATTTTAATAAATCGCACTTGAATAGGGTATTTATTAACTCAAAATTTAAAAAATTTCAAGTAGAAGTTAAACTAATTTTAATTTAATATTAAAGGCATAGGAAAAATAATTTTTAAACCAACCGTTTCATTACCAAAATTAGACAAAACAGCACGATATTTTTACAGCGGGTAGATATGAATATTACGTGTCGATTTTGAAAAAAGTGATAAAAAGAAAAATTTCAAGTTAAAACTAGGGTACTCATTCGGTTAACCGATTAATTACTACCCGATTAACTGATCGGTTTATTTAAAATTGGCAATTTTCTGTTAACGATTAAATCGGTTAATTGCAGTCAATTAACCGATTAACCGATGTAGCGAAGTTTTTAATTTTTTGTAGTATTTTAACATATTTTTTTGAGTTTTTAATTATTTGTTTCGTCTTATATACAAAAGGTATGTGTTTAGAAAATATTTTTTGATACAAATAAAAAAGGTGTTCAGTGATCTTCATTTTAAATAAAAGTTTGCTCTCCACAGCTATTAGTTTCACATAATTTTTATATGTATGCGCTTAGTTATTTGTTTCTTATCATATTTTCTTATATCAATCTTACAGAATTAACCGAAACAATTAGAAGTGTTAAACATTTTAAAAATTAAAACAGGACTCTAATGACATAATGGAAGATTTTATATGTTTAGAGATATCCAGGAAAAGGACGGAGAAATAAGGTATTCTGCATTATGGATTGCTTTCGATTTCTTTAGCATCTACGATAAATGAAACAATTTTTTCCAAGTCAAGTTTAATCAAAACTAAAGAAAAAATCGCTTAAATCCTAAACATTTTTCTAAAAGATTTTTTTTAAGTTGTCCTTAAACTTTTGAAATAACTTATAAAATTTTCTTACAATTTATTTTTAATTACTACACAGAAAAAATTGTTTTATCAATTAAAAAAATGGTTTAAAAAGTATTTAAAATTAATTAATGTGATAATTGAATCAATTATTTTTTTAGTTGAAAGAATATTAAAAATTTAATTTTGATTTAATTAACATTTTAGCTGTTTTCAAATAAATTTTCAATTAAAATTTTAATTAAATAACAAAAAATCTTAATTGACTTTTTTCGTTTAAAATAAAATAATTTAAACATGTAGAATTGTTATTGGGAATTGTCAATATTTATTTAAATGAATTAACACATTGTTTGAAATGGCAAAGTTTTTTGATCACTTTTTTAATTAAAATTAAAAATATCATTTATTGAAAATATTTTTTCAAAATTTTAAAAATTTTAGTAATCAATATAATCATGCTTGATATTATGAATTTAGAACAAATTTGGTGATTGGAGAAATTTTATAATTTTTTCTGTGTACATAATATTTATGTTTTAATTAAAAAAATATGTTTAAATATATATGAATTATTTTTTTGTTTGCTCGTTATAATTAAATTTTTTTTTGTTGTAAAAACTCCAAATAATAAACCAACTATGCATTTTAATGTATTGAAATTACTTAATTTATAAAAAAAAAACTTTATTAATCGGTAAACCGATCAATTACAATATTAACCGATTGTTAACCGATCAAATCAAAACCTCGGTTAATTAATAGGGCGATTAACCGATTAAACCGGGTTATCCATTTCGTGGTTTCAAAAGTATAGGGCTGGAATTCGACATCTGTCAAACTAAGTTGTTAAACCAATTTTTTTTCTTTTCAGCTGGAAGTCTGAGATTGACGGAAATGGATCGCTTAACTATCACACAACGCGTAAAAATTTGGGGTTCTGAGAATCCTCAAGTAATTGAAGAGAGGCCATTACATCCACAAAAAGTCACTGTTTGGTGTGCTCTTTGGTCCGAAGGTGTGATTGGACCTTATTTCTTCGAAAACGACGATGTAACGACTGTCACCGTCAATTCGGAGCGTTATGGTCGTATGATAACCGACTTTTTTTTTCCTGCTATTGAAGAATACGACTTGGAGAATAAGTGGTTTCAACAAGGCGGTGCCACATGCCACACAACTCGAGCGAATATGGCTTTATTGCAAAAGACATTTCCTGGCCGTGTTATTTCACGTCGTGGCGACATCAACTGGCCACCAAGATCATGCGATGTGACACCATTAGACTTTTTTTTGTGGGGCTATGCGAAAGACCGTGTTTATGCAGATAAACCTTCAACTCTTGAGCACTTAAGAACCAACATTCGTACAGTTATGGCTGAGATACCGCCCAATATATGTCAAAAAATGGTCCAAAATTACCTCGAAGGAATCAATGCTTGCCACACTTCGCGAGGTGGTCATTTAAATGATATAGTGTTTCACACATAATGTCAACGTTCAAACTTTATAATAAAAAAGAAATATCATGAAAAAAAAAAAAATTTTATATGTGTTTTATTTACGTTTACTTTTGAAACCGCAAAATGGATAACCCTTTAGAAAAGGCCCGATTAAATGAATACCCTAGTAAATACCCTCTTTATGATTAAGTGCGGTATAAAAATTCAAAAACTCTTGACTGCTCTCACAAGCGGAAGGTAATAAGAATAGTTCAGTCTAAATTATAGTAGGCCCTATTATGCTTTTTCGGAAAAAATTGGAAGAGTTGTTTTTTTTATGAGAGAATTGTTAGTATAAAAAATAGTACAAGTCGGTCGCGCTGCGAAATGTGGACCCACATTCATAGAAAAATGCGTCTTAATATTGATGATGCCCTAACATCAGAATTGTGACATCAATATTAGTACAAATTTCATCAATGAGGCAAAAAGAGTCATCAATCCAATCATAGATTTTGATAAAGGACAACTCACAAGACACTGTCGCTCATACTGTCGTGTATAGTTGCTGATAGAGGATACCTTAAAAGACAATGTATGTCATGTTGTCGTGTATAGATTTTGATAAAGGACAACTTACAAGACACTGTTGCTACCTTACAAGACAATGTCAGTCATGTTGTCGTGGATAGGCTTTGATAAAAGACTACTTGAAAGACAGTCTATAAACTTCTTTAGAAGACAGTAGTGCACTAGACAATGTCGAGTATTTTGTCGTCCATGACAAAATTGTCTTCCAGATATCCTAAGTGATAGAGGACATGTCTTGCATAAATCGTTGACGACAATGACAACAGTTTTGCCAACTGGGATGCGATGTACCCACATTAGGGCGGGCCAAATTTTTTGTCGATTAGAGCCGCCCCCTATGATGATTCTATGGACAATTCTAAGCAACTTTGGTGAAGGAACCATAGGTCTATATTGATTTTCGAGTCTCCCACTTTTCAAAAAATGGTTTTTTCAAGTCAATTAAAAACATTTTTTTTTTCGTTTTTCGTTTCAAATCAAAATTTGATATTTGAATATAAATAAAATTCTGAATTTGTAGGTGGAAGAAATATATTCGAACCAAATGTTTTAAAATATACTAATTTCAGTTATTTTTTAATTCTTTTAGTAAAAGTATACAATGGATCCAAATGCATTGCCGTCTACATCGCAAACAGCAACAACATCTACGAGTACCGAAAGTCATTTAAAGCATTTGTCTTCGCACGATGTTGCTGTTTTTGGTGCATCTTGTGAGTTGAGTGGACGTGCTAAACTCCAAAACAAAATGTTTTCGTATAAAACATTCGTACCGCACGTAACAGACAAATTGATTGAAATTTGGAGTCAACTTAATGTTGAAATTCAAACAAAAAGAAGGGTTGTTAGAAAATTGATTGACAAGTCCGTCTGTCCGTCCGTTGCAATGGATTTTCCGAAGACCTTTTTTCTGCATATCTCGAGAGCGGCAAGAGCAACGGCTTTCAGATTTAGTACAAACATGTTGCTTGCCAATACACAAACTCTCTAAAAAAAAAATAGGCGGGATTGGAAAAGTGGGCGTGGTACCTCCCGTACAAAGACATTATTGAAAATACTCAAAATTTTTCATTTTAGGGCTCAAGTATGACATATGAACACGTTTTATATACCAAAATATCAGATATTATCATTTTTAGCAGCATATATTTCCCGAAAACCCTGAAACTTTTCTCCCAAAAATGGAAGAGTAATGCCCAAAATAAACCCATTTTCGGGAACAATAGATCTTCCCGAGTCCAAGTTTTATAATCTAAGTAAATGGTAAATTTCTTCCTAAAGACGTGGGTATATAAATCTGCCAAATCGGTTAAAAAATGGTTAAGTTATTAGCAAAATACTCCAAAAAATGGGCTAAAAAGCATCAACATTATTATAAAAACTAAATTTTTAGAGCTGTTACATGACCTATGGATACGTCTTATATATCAAAAGATCGGAAATTTTTAATGAAAAACTCGGAAAAATCGGTTCAGATACAAAAAAGTTATTACCAAAATATAATTTTTTTTAAGAAAAATTACCTATTTTCGGGAATTTTTCTCGGAAAATAGACGAAAAATAGTTAAAATATGCATGAAACGCCCTCTGGTGGTGGTCATAGGTAAAAATAAAGATCAAAAATGAATTTCTCGACTCCAAAACCCCTCATATACACATAAAAAAGATAATATAACGATGAATAAAAAATCGAATTTTGAATCAAAATGCTGTTATAGGGAAAAATCATTTTTTGAAAAGTGGGAGACTCGAAAATCGAGATAGACCTATGGTTCGTTTACCAAAGTTGCTTAGAATTGTCCATAGAATTATCCTAGGGCGGCTCTAATCGAATTTTTCGGCTACATACAAATTGGCCCACCCTAACCCACACATACATAAACTAGTACCTTACACAGTGCAACACATAAAATGTACACTCAAATTCAGTTTATTAATGTAGTAAACGAAACGAGTAAAACCTCGTCTGGGTTTTTCTGGTTTACTCGTATATAATATTAGGCCAAAGGTTATTCACATGTTTTGCAAGTCAAAGACCTTCTGTTATTGTTTATTAAAATATGTTTAATACCTCCAAAAGATTTATCGATGAATCATTCACTATTTTCATTAAGTTACTTCTCAACAATCAATTTTATGCCGCCGTCACACTGTGCTTTAGAAAGTACTTTATATACAAATGTTTAAGTAAATCTTTTATTGATGGAGTACCTTGTTATACACGCCGTATTCCAATGAAGATTAACAGGTATTTTGTTACGTTAATAAAACGGTATTATACTACATACATACATACAAACAAACATGCAAACATAAGTTATACTAAATATAGTAAACTAAACTATAGTTAGTATATTTATTCTCAGTTGTTTTTTATTTATTTGTATTTATTAGTTTCTTTTTCTAGCCTCTATATTGTGTAGACTTGTTAAATTCACTTTTAATTTTGAAGAGGAAAAACTAAAAAAAAAAACAAGCAGAGATCTTAACTATAAAATGAATCTATTATATAATATTTTATAGTTTTTTTTTTGCAATTTAAGACTGTCTTAAATTGTAGACTCTACAAAGTTTAATATAAACGGTAGTGCCAGCTGTTGCATTAAAACATTGCAACAAATTTATGTAATTAGTTAAAAGAAATATATTAAAGATATAAAATGCTTAAGAATTTTAATATGGCCACAGTTTTAAAAATATTTTGTAATTGAAATAATTTAACACTTGCTTTAATGAACTTAAGTATTTAAATGGGGAAATATTAAAAAAAAAAAAAACGCTGAAGAGGCAAAAAAAAGGGGAAGAAACAATAGAATTACAACTGAGCAAAAATAGTAATGTTTTCATATTCATCATTATATCGATCGGGACAATGCAAAAGAAATTTCAATGTAAATTTTCCTATAAAGGGGGAGCTGATTTGTAGATCTATTAACTTAATGCGATTTTCAAAAGCTTTTAATCAAAATACCGCAATTTTATGCTTAAATTATCCTGAATACAGTGATGCCAATAGACAATTCAAAAAATCCCTCCGTGTCTAAAAAACTCCCTTTTTCCCTACAACAAAAAAATTATCCCCACACTATTCTCTACGTCAAAAATTTCTTGTTTTTAACTTCAGGCAAACAAATACATACTACGTTAACATTTTGTAAATATTATAATCAAAGGATTTATTAAAATTTATTATAAAAGCCCCACACAACAAGAAAAAACCAAATTAATATGTACAATGCTATACTCACACAAATAAAAATTTAATTAAAAAAATAGCACAGTGTGAAACATTAAAATTTTGGCAGAATTGCCACTATATATACTTCAATCTCGTGTCAAAACTAAGTCAAATTGCGTGTTTGATTTTGATTTTCTCATCTTTTGTCCTTTTTAAAGGACTTAACATTTTTCAAGAATATTTATTTTAAATAATTTTTTTAATATAAGTATCTAATAGTTTTTAGCAAACTCGGTACCAAATAAAAGGGAAGGAAGTCTCTGCAGAATTTTAAAAATATTTACTTCAGTTCCCCTAAACAAAAAAATTGAAAAAATCCCTAAATGTTTGCATTTTATTTTTAATTTATGTATGCTTTTATTTCTCTTAGTTTAGAAGGTGTGATCGTTTTGTTCTCGGCTACGTAGAAATTTCATTCATTAAATATTGTCTTTTAATATTCGCATACATTTTAGCGAAAGTGAGTGCGAATGCAAATAGCAAAAACCAGCGAATAGTTCGCAAATGCGAACCCGAATATGCGGCGACCCTAATATATACGTACATGGTTTTGGCCAAGAATAATAGAAATAAAGATGACGACATTAGGCAGGCATAAAATTATTTTACTGCACACGTAGTAACTCTGACGTCACACAACCTGTGTTCTTATTGGCTAAAATTTTTAAGCTCTCAAACTGATATATTTATGTGTAAACATAACAGTGGGACAATTTATAATTTTTCTATTTAAATTATTTAAAATAAAAGATTTTTTAATGTTATTTTTTCATAGTTTTATTTATTACATAAATATATACATACATAATGTACATTAACTTTATCTTTACTACATAAATTAAAGCAGACGAAATAGGGAAAATTCTTTTATATCAAGAATTTTAGTTTCTAATTGTACTTAGTTTCCTGTTTGGCTTGTTGAAATTTTAAGCAATCTCGGCATTTAGTAACCTCATTCGAAAATACTTCCTACATCTAAAAAAAAGTTTTTTAATGTCTTAACTTACTTCAAATTCCTTTCCTTCTAACAAATGATTTTGCAAATATTTTGCTTTTAAGCAACAATTTTCCCCATTAAATTGCAAGAAGATAGCATCACATGATCTCAACGTTTCCATTAATGCACTTGATGGCTTACTTAACCCACCTTCACTTAAGTGGTTAACCCTTGAATAATTTAGGTTATCTATTCTTTTGGTCCATGACGATTGCTAAATCTTATTCAATATAATTAAGTAATAAACTGCAAAAATTTAATTTTAGTTAACCTACCCATTTTATATTTTAAGTTTCTTTCAAAATCTTCTTGTGTGATATGTATAGCACAAATTTTTTCTTTATTCAAAATGACTGATTTTACTCGCTTGCAAAATATTACCCATAGCTTAGTTTGGGCTGAATCTTTTGGAAAATTGTAAAATGATACAGATATAGCATATTATTAAAAACACGCTAAACTTTATTATTTACACAATTTCTCAGTTGTTTTTTTTTTGCTGTTACTTTATTTGCATTTGCCCACTGCACACTTCATACTTCCACTCTTTTTTTACTCTATTCAATTTTTAAAATAAAAAATATTTATTAAAATTATTGGTTTGCTTGACAATTAATATAAAATTTTTTTTAAAACTCTCTGAATAAATTAATTATAGGGTAGCCAACTATCACGCAATACATACATTTTTTCCAAGAAATTAAAAATTTCACATATAAAAAAGCCTTGGTAACCTTTATAAGGGAAATACTACGTCATCACATGCGCCAGGCGTAATATTTATTTCTATCATTCTTGGTTTTGGCACTCGTTGAAGATTGCCAGGCTGTTAGGGCTCATAGTAAAATACTACATTTACACTTAAATGCTATTGTATATGAAAAATAAAACTAAAATTTACGTATTTTTACTATTGAATATGATAAAATATTTTGAAAATTCCCTACATTTGCCTTAAAATAAAAAAATATGTTCCTTTTTCCTACGCTTTAAAGTTTCCGAAAAAATCCCTGCAAAAAGGGAAAATTCCCTACTATTGGCATCACTGCCTGAATATTTCTTTAATTAGTCTTAACGATTTTCATTAAAACTGACTTATTGATTCTCTTAAATATAAAGGGTAATTTTTAAGCCCAGTAAAACTTAAAATTGTAAAAAATAACACAAAAAATTATAATATGATCAAAAAAAATTTTGCTTGTTGTGCTTAATTCCCTATTTTTAGTCTTGATAAAAATACTGAAATTTGTTGTTGGAGGATATGCTGTTTCTATGCGGATTTCACTGGTTGCTTAGGCCAGATCGTCAGGAAACGTTTTCCCAAAAAATTTTAGAAAAGCCAAAAGTATCAATAAATAAGACTACAGAGGGAATGATCATAAACTCACTGTTTTATTGTTGGAATTTTGTTTAAGCTTTGATATCGTTGCAAATAAGACTTTTTGAGTGTTTGTAATTCTCATTCCCTCTGTGGTCTTATTTATTGACACTTTTGGCTTTTCTAAATTTTTTTGGGAAAATATTGTCTGACATTCTGGCCTAAGCAACCAACAATAAATTTCAGTATTTTTATTAAGACTAATAATAGGGAATTAAGCACAACAAACAAAATCTTTTAATGAAAAATTATGTGTTCCCAAAAACAACTTTGATAATAATCAAAAAACTTTTTTATTCGATATATAAATACCTGGGGACTAATTCTGGCAGTCTTGATCGAATACTTTTACTATTCGAAAGCAATTTTATTACTAATTTCTTCAGTCGATACTGAACAAATCGAAATTATTTTTTTAATAAGCCCCCAGGCATAAATATTTGAAAATGATTGTGGGCATATGGTCACCATGGCGTTCTTGACAAGCAAATTCTTTTCGTCAAATTTTTGACTATTTTTTCGAACTTTGCTGCGCGCAGTGTTTAGAAACTGAAAGTCAGAAGATTCTTTTATTTTTTCGCCTTTTTAATTTGCATTGGCAAAATACAAACTATTGATTTTATTTCTGATTCTTAAAATGCAAGCAGACGCAGTCAAAGCAAAAGCAAAAAAAGAAAAAAAACACTACATCGTGGGATCGTTTTTAATTATTGGCATATTGGCGGCATTCCCAATATGTCTATGGACCCCAAATTCAAAATTTAAGCTCTAATAGAAGTCGTTAAAAAAGCTACAAAATCATAAGGGAAAAAAACACACAACATCTTTTGCTGCTTTAACTTCGGAATTCATTAAAAGCTTCAGACAGTTAAAACAAAAACTGTTGACTGCCAAAGTGCTTTGTAGTGTAACTTTTGTTTTTTTTTTTGCTTTGACTGCGGCTGTTTGTATTTAAAGATTCGTTAAGGCAACAGCTTGTGTTTGGCCAATGAAAATTAAAAAGTTGTAGAAATAGCACTTTTGCTACTTTGACTGCAGTTTTTTAAATACTGGCTGGGCGCATGTTACGAAGTATGTAAGCTGTACGAAAACATTAATTTTTCTGGATGTAAGGAAGTCTGTAGGGCGTGTTGCGGGTCTGTCTCATTCCATATGCGGCAATTTTGTTTAGTTTTGGTGGCAGCTGAAAAAGCAGTAAACAGCGAAAAACACCGTTATCTGATAAATGTGACGTCATGGGAATTTATCCCATGGACAGGTTGATTTAACATGTTTCGATAGTAAGTACACTATCTCTTCAGAAAACCTTGCCGCTTAAACTTACAGCCATTGATGACGGCTGGCACTCAACAGTCAAACATCAATCTTTAACCCAAATAGACGGAAGAAAGATAAATCTCTCTAACATCTTCTTTGCAACTGTCAGGTACTGGAGAAGCAAAGAGTCTAGTGCCACCGACTTCTCTCTTTGGCTTCGCGAATAATTCGGGTGGGTTTGTATCAGCCAGGACCCAATAAAGTGTATGTACAGTAGGCATGGAAAATTAGTACTATTGGAATTTGTTCATTCCCTTATCAGATTTCTTTATTATACTCTTTTAACATTATTGTCGATATAAAGGGGAGTTAAGAACACTATTTTAAAACAAGCTAACCCCTTATTTATAAAAAATAAAAAAGGTTTATGAAAGGGTTATTAAACAAATTTGCATTCAAAATCCGTTTCATAAACATTTTATTACCCTGTTTCATTTTTTATCAAATGATAAAAAAAAAATAAAACAGATTAATAAAGGGTTTATGAAACGGATTTTGTATAAAAATTTGTTCATTAAATCTTTTATTTTGTTTTTATAATTAAGCCGTTAGTGATGCTTTGACTCTATAGGAGCCAAGGCACAAAATAAGAAAAAAGGTTTTGTAGTGTTACGAAAAATCATAAGATCATTGAATCAATGAAAACTGGAAATTTCATAGAAAATTTTTGATTATATAATTCATTTAATTTATGCCACCATTTTGTATTTTTAAAAGAAACAGAAAATATATAAAGTTTAAAACTTTTTTCTAATATGACTAATTGATATTTTTAGTAGAAATTCGGCACCATTTTGAAATTATAAATTCCCATCCCTGATATAGAGTTTAAGCCCTCAAGACATCGTATTACATCTGTAGGCCTTTGTGTGTACTTTCCGAAAATCTCTCATTAATTTCTTTTATACCTCCAGGTGGTGTAGAATATTATGGTCACACTTAACAAATATTTGATGCCCCACGCTTAACCTTTATTATATTTAAACATTTGATTGATTTTTGATAACGTTTGGTAGATTTCACAACATTTAACACTTTAAGAGTTAACAGTTTACATAATCACACAAGTCTTACTTATTTTCACGAAAAAAGCATTGTAAGTTGTTATGGTTTTTTGAAAATGTGCAAGCAATAATCAGATCAGGGAATCATTTTCGTTATAATACTTAAAACTTGTATGATAGTGTCAAATGCCCTTTAGTAGTTACATTCTCGTACATTTTTTTTTGTTTTAGAAAATCAACAAAAATTGCAAAGATGAAAGTTCAAAGTAAATCACTTTTTTCAGTTCTTTTTTTCACCAAATATTTGTGAAGTTTGAATACTATACTTATCGTTTTGCATAACTTGATCTCAATCTTACAACTAGACTTATAATCTTCTTAAAATTTTGAACATAAGATGTAAAATAATTTAAATGTCAATCTTACAAAAATTTATTTAATAAACCTTGCATAAGATTTGCTTATTAAATTATTTCCAAAATTTACTACCTAAAGCAATTTTATTAATTTGTTTATTATAAATAAAAACACTTTTACACACAAACACTATAATTAGGTCAAATTATAAAAAAAAAAAACAAATAAAGATAATTTTTTCGTTCTTAAAGATTTTCTTTAACCAATAACAAACGCTTCATTTAAAATCGCCCACAGTATTCTATACGATTGTAAATTTTTTTTATGAAATCCTAACAAAATATTATTTATAATAAAATAAAGAACTTAAAACATTGCTTTTTAAGAAACTTAATAAGTGAAAACCATAAATGGCTTTTATACCATTCAAACAATTCATTCATACAAAAGCCATAAAATGGGCCAACACAAAAACACACAGCCGAAGAAATATGGCTAAAAGAAACTGAATAAATTGTCTGTCGGATAGCAAAATGAATCTGAACTGAATATAAAAGTTTTTTTTTTTTGGTTGACTGAATTGAATATTTACACTTTAACATTTAACGCTTGTCTGATTTGAACAGTTGTTGCCTCTGCTTCATTCAATTGTTTCCTATTTTTTTTAGCGAAGTTTTGCACAGGTTGTATTTATTATTGCCACAAGAAGTTGTTCGTTTAACAGCCAACACCAGTTACGTCTTGTGTGGACTTCAAATCAAGTTTTAGTTAATTTTTTTTTTTTTTTTACAAATCGAAATGATTTGTAACAACAATAGATATGAGAGGATTCAAACTTTGAAGAGAATTACATTTCAAAGAGATCATAAATGAACACAGAAGATGCCAATGTAAAGAAAGGAATCGAAGGACCATTTAATTTTCAAAGTTTGATTGAAGTCACTTCATCATCTATCGGCCGCTTGCTTCACTTGGCATATGTCCAACCTTCCACTGTTGGACATAGGCCTCCTTTAATTGTTTCTAATTTGTTCTATCGTTCGCTACATTGCTACAGTACCATGTCATGTGTCTTCGTTTTTGATCCCATGACACTTTACATCACGGCGATATCAGGCTTAGCATCACTGGGCCAATTTGTCATCAGGGTGAAAAATTTTAATTATGTCATCAATGGGATGACATATTGGCATCACGGAAATTACGAAACGGAGTCGGTTTTATAAAACATGTCATCAGTGCGATGACAAACTGTCATCCAATTGAGTCATCGTAATTGAACTTAAGTTAAATTGAGAGAATATCATTATTTACTTACCCGTTACACATGTTTGTTTTACTTTTGTTGTATTCCGCCTTTTGTTAACAGAAGAGCTCTGCATTATAAGACACCAGCAGCGTGCCTGATATGGCTTTCGTAATAATCTACTTGAAAAATTGTATGTCTTTTAATAAATAATAAAAAAAATAGACTATGGGAATTTTTGCTTCTAATTTTACTTTTTAAACATGAAAATAATGTTAGTAATATATTATGACATAATATATCATTTATGTCATTGCACTGATGACAGTTTGCCATTGTACTGATGACAGTTTGTCATTGCACTGATGACAGTTTGTCATCACACTGATGGCATGGCATATAATGTGATCGTACTGAAGAGAGTTTGTCATCGCACTGATGACAGTTTGTCAAAATAAATCATTATTATGACGCGTTTTCTATCAGTGTACACAAAATGTGACGTCGAATTGATGTCACTCTAGTCATAGCATAGATGACGCAGAATATAGGACAAAGCTTTAGGATGACGTTTGTCATTGTATTGATGTCACTTTTTTCCGCATTGTTGCTATTTGTAATCACATTGATGTCACAATTCTGATGTTAGAGCATCGTCAATATGAAGACACATTTTTCTATGTGTGCAGATATTCAGGCTATGTGTCTAGGTCTTCGAAATTTCGCTTCTATGACACGTTGTGCGATGTCAGCAACTTTTGTGTTTTCTCTTAAATCTATGTTTGTAAGGCGGTATCTTCTGGTTACACCCACCATTGTTCTTCCATTGCTCTTTTTGCAACTTGAAGTTTCACTTTTGTGAATATCGTTAACTTTAATGCTTCACAGCCATATGTTATAACTGGTAGTACACATTGGTCATACACGTTTCTTTTGGGCCATATTGCCATATTTCCCTTAAAAATATGATTTAATATGCCACACGCAGGCCATTCTAGTCCGATTCTCTTTGAGATTTGGCATGTTTGATAATATCTACCGATTCTTATTTCATAACCCAGATATTTATATTCATGAACCTGCTCGACTTTTTCAATTTCATTTATTTGTATGTTTCCACTTGTCACAAAGTAAGTCATGAATTTGGTTTAATGACAATAAATAATCAGTCCAACGTTACTTGTCGTTTAACGCTAAAACTAATTACACTGCTGTATTGAAATTTATTCTAGTTTATTTTTTGTTATACCAGAAACCAGTCTGCAGAATTTTGGGTTGATTGGTTCATAATTTACCACAGGTTCAATAGAAATAACCCTTCTAAAAATTATTTTACTTCGGCTAAAACTGTTACAAATCATGATATTTTACTCAGGCCAGTTCAAAGTTCTAACAAGAAACGCATAAAACTTTGTTATTGTCGGTCAATAACTTAATACTAGTATGGGCCAGCAGTCGACACAATCGACTGCAATCTAGAAATAACTTATTTGTACCGTTATTTCTATTATTTATTTAATTATATGGGTTAAAACTTTATTAAATATGTATATACATATGTAGAAATATATTTATTTAATGTTAAAAAACTTATCGCACTTGATTATAAAGAGGGTATTAACTCAAAATGTAATAATTCTCAGAAGAGCAGAAAAATTTTTAATTTTATGAGGCTAACTTATTTGTACCGTTATTTCTAATATTTATTTAATCTAAAACTTAATTAAATATGTATATACATTAGTGTGTCCCAAAAAGCTTATAGTGTGAAGTATTTTTGTGATTTTTTTCAGATTTTTCGGAAGAGGTTTAGAGGTCGCTAAAATCGAATTTAACCCAAAAATCGGGTTTTCTCGACTTTTTTGAATTTTGCTGATTACTCGGCCCATTAGCACGATTTTTTTTGTTACTAAGTCAATGTTTTTAAAGAAACCTTCTCAAACTTTACTTCCCTGTGCAGATATTAAAAGTTTCGGTTTTTTTTTTTGCTCATTTGGGTCCCCTTAATCACATTTTTTTGTAAATTTAGCAAAAATTTGAAAAATAATGCTCTGTAACTTTTAAAATTTATATATTTTCCATTTATATTTATTTCGTTTATGAATTATGTTCTTATAACCACTCTATATAGATATATATGTTTTGTAAATATATGATTATCATATAACAAATGACCATGATCGGTAGATTCTGTTATATAACATCGCACTTTATTTAAAAAAAAATGCAATAAACACATTCTTTACAATGTAACCATATTAATTAAGTAACAAGTAATAATATTAAAATTATTCATAAGCGCAAAAATTTAAGAAATCAACGGTAACATTTAAAACAACAACTCTCCCAAAAAGAAAACAAAATATTTAAAATTGTCTTTCTCTTTTTTATTTCTTAACCTCTACTGTTCTCCAATTTAATGCATAGCAGAAAACTCTGCATGTTGTTGTTCGTTTTACTATGTAAACACAAAAACAAAGCATACTGCATGATGAAAGAAACAGGTGGCATTACTACGCCAGATGACCATTTTTTTCTCTTGTATTGTTTGTCTAGTCTTATGTCAAAGTTTTGTTTATGTTTACAAAAAGTCCACGTTTTGTGCTGTGATTATTGTATTGTATTACAGTTTTTGATTGTTTAAATTAAAATTAAATAAGATAGTAACCATAGTGAAATAAAAATTGTCTAAAAATTAATTTATTTCATTGCGTTCGGCGGCAAAATTTGATTTTAGTTTAATATAATTTTTGACGTATACGGAGACTTATTTTTCATTTTTGTTGTAATGTTGTATTTGTTGCCGTAGCGCTGCCACCTACTTATTCCACCATGGCATACTGCTTCTGTTATGTGCAAGGCGAATTCATTTACCAGGTGGCGTTGAAAGCACAGCTGTGCTACTTTTTTTCCTTACTTAGAGAGAGAAATGTCAAAAAATGCATGTGTTTTTGACATATCGATCAACGAAAGCAACAAAAAAATACATTATTGTGTTTTTGGTGTTGTTACTTGTTGTAGTATCGACACCACCGTATACATGAATTCGCCTTGGTTATGTGTTTACATTGTTTTTGCTCACACGTATGTGAATTGTTTCAATGTATTAGTACCACTTTCTAACGCGTATAACTCGTGAAATACTGAACCGATTTTAACAAAATTTAAATTAGCAGAATCTCCCAAAAAATTATATATCATTTATTAAAATACAATATATAGTTAAGGCGTAAAAGGGATCCTAAGAAAACCACTTGCCTATTAATATATATGATAGGTCTAAACCGCATTTTAATGCTGACGTTCGTTTTTGTGAAGCTTAGTTAATAATATATATGTATATATAATATAGAGCCCACTTCTGTCGGTGGAGGGTATCAAATATTCGGCCCAGCCGAATATAGCACTCTAACTTGTTTTGGATTAAAACTGTGATGCATTGTGCTATTTTGATGCAATTTTTAATTTTCTAGCCAAAGATTGAAAAGTTTTAAAATTTCTTAAATGAGCTGTCCATCTATCTTCAACTATGAAGTAAGCATATTTCTTACCAGAGCAATTATATAGTAAAGCTGGAATGGACTTCTAGCTTGAGATTTTTTTTTCAACGGTGGCATGTCACAATGTCCAATGTCATAATGTCACAGTTTAACGTGTCATGTACTGAATGTCATATGGTTCAGAGACATTATGAACTTTTTTTTTGGTGTTTTATAATCAATTAATTGTTGGTTTCATTATTGTCAAGCTCTGAGATGAAAGACCTATCAAATTAATAATTTGGGATTGTATAAAAAACCCAAATACAGCATTATGGATTTTAAAACCCCGAACTTTATAATCCCAAATTGTGAAATCCTAAATTTAAAAATCCCGCTATCAAATTCCGAATTAAAAAGCTTAATGCCATGTTAACACTTGTGTTTTTAAACGCGTTTAAGCAAAATGTTGATTAAGTTAATCAAAGCCGTTCACATTACATTTGAGATGATTAAGATGCCAGTTGATTAAAAAGTAAAAAACAACAAACACATTTATGTTTCTTTAAAGTATAAGACATTTATAAAAAATGCTTTAATAAAGTTTTTAGAAGAATATTTTAAACACATTAATGCTGAAATTATGAAAATGTATGGATTATTTAAAAAGCATTAAGAAATCGTGGTCGGTTGTACACGTGCGGGGTACATATATTGTGGCCAATGCTACATCATACTCAGTTTGAGGTACGTTTAGAGGATTCTATGTGAATAATGAAATGATTTAGTTTCAAACATGTCAATTTGAAGTGATTAACAAATCATTTCAATGTATGGGTAATCATCTCGATTTTGAAGTGATAAGAGCTTAATCACGTTCGAGATGCTTAAACACGTTTTAAAACCCAAGTGTAAACATAGTATAAATGTTAACGAAGCTGGTGTTTCTTATGCAAGGAATTTTTCCTCTATGGTTCGGCAGGCCCTTGGCGGGCGCAATCATTTTCTGCTCTATGGTATAATAAACATCGGGTTCACTAACTAGTTAAAGATATTGAATTCGGTAAAACATTTACAAAAGTAGACAGAGGATTTTAAAGAAAATAATTTATTTAGGACAGACTGTCCTAAGTAAATTGTTGCCTTGTGGAACCGAGAAATCTATTGTTGATGCCATGCAAACATTTTAAAATTTGCCCTTACGTGTTTTTAAAAAATTTTACGCAGACATTTATTTTTCACAACCGAATAGGGTTGCCAGTTTTGTTATCAGAGAAATCAGTACATAAGAGAATTAAAATAAGAACAATTGATAGAAAACAGTACATATAATTTTTTTAATATAAAATTGCATATAAATAACATAAAAAGCTTTAAGCTTTGAATTCATTCTATAATGTGAACAGTGACAAAATTTCATTAATAAAACTGAATTTTTTTAAAACAATAATTCATTTCCGTATATATTTTTAGAGGGAATACAAACTGAATAACAAAAAAATCTAAAGCACAACAAGTTGTTAAAAATTCGATTCTTAATTTCTTGTTAGCTACTTGGTTTAATATTTTTCAAAGAAACATTAATTTTATTAAAAGCAAAATTTGAATTCATTATGTCTGAAGCTTTGTACTAAAGCCTCTAGTACACGGAATGTAAAAAGCCACATGCGCATGTGGTTCTGACGTAATTTTGACGTCAATGCAAAGCCACAATAAGCATTGCGTGTTGTGTGATGACGTCAAAATTACGTCAGAACCACATGCGCATGTGGCTTTTTACATGCCGTGTACTAGAGGCTTAAGAGGGCCAATTTAAATATTTTGCTATTTTAAGTTATTAGGTCTTTTCTTAGCCTAGCAAATATTTGACGAAAAAAGCGTGACCAACATGTGAACTAAAATTTTATTTCTCTTATTCTATTATTTTTTTGGAATATAGGTCAGGCGCGGATTCAGGGGAGGTGAAAAAAGGAAATTGCCCCCCCCCCCTAAATTTTAAAAATTTTAAACGAATTTCCGAATGTACAAAATTTTTGGAAATCCCATCAAGTTTTTTTTGTTTTTTATAGAATCTCTTATCAATAAGTCCAACTATTTATCCTAATAGTTATTTATTATATATTTCCAATGAAACATCTAGTTGACTGTATTGCAATACATATTATTCTACATTCAATCCCAGCAAGTGCCATCTTTATCCGAAAAATAAACGTTTGGGTTGAAAATGCGAGCGGTTGAATTATTAATAAGCCTTGGTATATGCAATATTTTTATTTGTGTTATGATAATTATTTATTATATACATTTGAATATAACCGTTTTTCGTATCATATTTTCATCATAGCCATTCTACCTTCCCATATATACATATGAAGATATGTATTGGTCTAGTAAAAGTTCACCAAAGAAGAATTATATAACTGTCAAATTTCAAGTGCATTAATAAGAAAAGTTCTTTGATATACAAAAATGTATAAAAATGAGTGAAACAATGGTGAGTCCGTAATTTTTTTTTATATAATGTACCTTTATAAGTATATATCACCTTCAGTCGTAAAGGATGTAGTCCAATGTATAAATTTTATAGGAGAGAGAAAAGACTTTCTAAGGTCTTTAGTTCTGAATATATTTTAAGTCTGTAAATCCAGTTTTGCTTTATTGCCGACTCTTTATTGGCTTGCAAACCACCTAAAAATAATACATTTATGTTTTACATAGCTTTTTGTGACTTATCACCTTTTCTATTATATATTTTATACTTTTAATGTACATTTTAGTATGTCAATTTGCAAAAAATAAAATATACTATAAAATTATTTTATTTATTTCAATGTTGACTATTAACAAATATTAACAAATTTTTTTTGAAAATTTTCACATTTTAATGGGCCCTAGCGCTTTTTCTTTAGCATTTTTGGACTTGGAACTTTAAATATGGTTGCAAAACAAGAACTAGAAAAAAATATTTGTATTTTTGTTATTTTTGTCTTTGCATTGTTTTAAGCTTTAAAATTCCTTTCAAAATAAAAATATTTTACTTAAAAAAATTAGCTGTAATCAATTAAACCAGAATAATTATATATGTATCTTTAGAATAAAACCCAAACAGTTTAACTAAAATAACTTCATTTTAAAATTAGTGAAGCATATCCTTCTTCCAAAATTTTTTGGTCTAAAAATTGGTCAAAAATTTAATATGATGTAGACAAATAAATTGTTTCAAATAAAAAAAACATTAAAAATAAATAAAATTATTTTTATAGCCTAAACGTTATTAAAAATGTAAATTTATTTTAATTTATATGGAACTGATCTTATAATTTATTTTTTTAATATAATATAAATCTATCGTTTTTAATAAAGTTTTAAAAAAAAATTTTTTACTTGTTTTGTATCATAAAAAATTTACCCCCCCTAAGGCTCAAGCTGGATCCGCGTCTGATATAGGTCAATATAAAATTAAATAAAAGTAGTTTTTGCTGTATCTACCAGCAGAACTAATTTCATTTTGCAATTACAAGGTCATGCTTAATCTCTTTTATTTTTCGGAAACATCCAATGTCTAATTTAACCGAGAACTGATTCAAAAGGGTTCTGCTAGCCAATTTCACTTAGAACTCTTCTATAAAAAGCTAACATTTAAACTTTCTCAAAAATGAATTATTTGACATTCATTGGCCTTTTTAGCACCACTACAGATATAAGGACAACAATGTTAAAAAAAAACAAATTAAACACTTGAAATAACGAAGCTTGTTATGTATTTATTTTCAAAATAATTTTAAAAAATTATTTAAAAGTGGTTTACAACTAATTTTTATTAATAATTACAATTATTACAAAAGGCACAATCGTTTTTCAGACGATCTTATACTATAAATTTTTATAAATAATAAATTTACATATGTATGGACATAAATATTTACAATGTTACAAGTTAAAAATATTTATGCCCTTTTTGTACATTGTCCACAATTTCTTTCCTGTCTTCAGTCTTCAAGAAATTGTAAAACTCATCACAACTATAACTAAAGTTTGTCTCACTTTCTAGGTTTTATATTAAGAGCCTGTTTCTCTCTTTTCTCCACTTTGAAAACTAAAGACTTAAGCGTTTGAATGTGGAATGGAAGAAATAAAATAACACATTTTCTGAAATTCGTAAACGCACCACCATTAAGAAACACTTTCCATTTTTCTTCTACTGTCTTCTTTTTTCGTACTGACTCGGCAAAAATGTTTAATGTTAATAACTCATCGATAAGAACATCAATATTAATACTTGTGTGGCAAGCAATTTGACAATATGACATATACTGAACAAAATTAATATATAATAACAGTACAAAAACAGTACATTAATGAAAAAATCAGTACATTTGCGTACTGATTTGCTTGTAATGCATAAATCAGTACTTTAACCCATTTGGGCCCACTGTACTCCCATGAGTACAAAAAAATACTCAACTTTATGACTCCAAAACTCTAATAAATCTTTTTACTTTTTAATAGTTTTTGCTTCTAAATATTACTTAAGAGTGTAAACAATAAATATGTATCAAAAGTGACCAAAAAATGTCTAACGGTAAACTATCATTCTCCTTTTCATAAACATTGTTTATCGTTTTTTCAATATTCTGTACCTATCATTACATTTTGGCTTATATATTTTTTGTAATAAGCTTAGCGCTGACGAGTTTTTGTGAAAAAAAATAAAAAAAATTTTGGTAAGAATAAAAATTAGTGTACTCGTTCGAGTACAATGGGATAATGTATGTAAAATATTTAAATAAATTGTAGTTATTTTCGATGGATGCTAAAATGTTTTATGGTAAAAAATTTGAAAACATTGCTGCCGCATTTGATTATGCTAGTAGTAATGATTGTGAAAATTTTGATTTTACAATAATTCCTCCTTATGCCGACCAAGAAACAGATGAGGATGAAATTTACGAAGTTAATTTATTACGGAATGATTTGCCAAACGACCTTCCAAGGGAATTGGAATTGTTTGGAGAAAGCGACATTGGAAAAGATATTCCACTCGCTGATTTAAGAAAATCAATATTAGTGCCATCGGCAATAAAGTGGAGGAAAAGAGACATGAACATGGATATGCCTAGTACTAGATTTTTTGAATCTTTTAAAAATAACATGAAAACTTTTCTAGCAGGCAAATCTCCAATTGAAGTTTTTAAAACACTTTTTGATAATGTAGTTGATCAAATGGTGAAATACGCCTCACAACACAACATGCACATATTAAACTTTACTGCTGAAGAGCTAAAGGTGTTTATTGGAATTATCCTCTTCAGCAGTTATCATTCATTACCGAGGAAACGTATGCATTGACAGTTGGACGAGGACACGCATATTCCACCTAATTCTAACAATATGTCACGTAACCGTTTTCAAGAAATAAAACGTTATATATATCTTGCCGACAACTCGGAACTCGAGTTGTCGAAAATCAGAGCATTATCAAAAATGTTATGTGAAAAGTTTTGTGAGTTTGCATACATACACCAAATGGTCAAATACTTCGGAAGCCATTCAGCCAAACAATTTATTAGAGGAAAACCTGTTAGGTTTGGTTTTAAAAACTGGATGCTAACCAGTAGCTGCGGCTATCTGTATCAGCTTGACACTTATTGTGGCGCCAAAGTGGTTGACAAACAATGTCAACACTCACCATTATGTTCGAGAGTTGAAATAGAACCAAGGCGTACAACTACAACGTCAATTGCAATATCGGCAGGCAATCACTACCCAAAACGCATTTCCAATCAAATAAGATGCAAAGTTTGTCACAGTAGAATTCAGTGGATTTGCGAGCTTTACAACGTTGCACTTTGCGTAGAAAAAGACTGCTTTAAAAAATTCCATACCCAATCACATACAAATATTAATACAGAATAATAAATTAATCTTTTAATCTTATATATAACTAAAGAATTCTTTAAATCTGAGTAAAAATAGTTTTTTAAATAAAATTTTTTTTTTTTTATTTTACATTTATTTAAATTACAATCTATCCTTAGATAATAAGCAATTTTGAAGAAATATATAAATTGACATTAATAGATGTACTCTAATAAGTACAAATATAAGTTCAGAATCATCTTTTGTTTCACAGTAAATAAATAACAATATAATAACAGAATACAAATAACTTAATAACAAATTTATAATATTACAATTATATATATACAGATTTACATTAATATTTAGCATTAATTGAAATATTTATTAGAAATATTATGAAAATATTATTAGTAATATATAGTAAATAAATTAATATATACATATATTTAATACACAGAAAATGATAGGATAAAGTACAAAATACACATATATAAATAATTCAAATGTCAGTCGTTACCTTCGAAATGGTAGGTATAAGACGTGGTGTCTCTTAAGTCTTTTTATTTCGTCTGTGTCATCTAATAAGCAAATAGCTAACGTATTGACGTGGCTATCTAATCTAGATAAATAACTGTCACACACTGTCTTTTTATTGCGCACCCCATTGTCCCATTGTACTCGCACGAGTACAGCCCAAAAAACACCTTTTCAAAATTAAATTTTTTAGTGTTGATAATTTAATGCTTTAATTAATATCTAATAAGACAGTTTTTAATGAAAATCATAAGTATTTCTGATTTTAAAGATGTTTGGGATATAATGGGTTAAACAAAAAACAGTGCATGTACTGATAAAAATAGTAGCAACATTTTCGGGGTCTAGGTAGGTGCAAGATTATCCTTAGCCTTACCAATACCCACCCGGGGGACCATTTCGGTTTTATTTCTTTAATAACTTTCTTAAATTTGCTTCAGTTAAAAGGAAATTTTTACTCACTGAACAAATTGTTTTCTTTAAAAACAATTGAAAAAAATTGTATGCAGAAAATTTCTTTAAAAAACTGAAAAAAATTTGTATTATATACCAGGTGGTATTGGTAAACGATGTACAAAAACGTCTTTGGTAAGGCGAAGGTTATCAGAGATAGATTATTAAAGTTGTGCAGCTTTTTTTGACATTGCTAAGCTAAAAAAAAGAGTTTAAGAACCAAATAAACAAAATACGTTGCTCACGTCGAATAAATGCAACTTTGCTTTTTTGCATACTTGCGAGTGTGAAAAAATTAAGGTGATAACCTTTAATAATTTATCCTTGCTTAATATACATATTTCAATGAAAAGTATTAAAAAATGTATAAGCATATAATATAACGTTATTTATTTTTGCTTATTAAAAAGTAAACATTGCGAAACAGTTAAAAACACAAAGTGAAATAACACCTAAAAATGTCACAATACTTATGAGACGTTTAAAAGTGTTTACTGGGCATTGTGACACTTTTTGGTGTGCCATAATGTTCATGCCCATTATGTGATAGGCCACCTTTGACAGTTTTTTTAATTCTTATTGTTCTAGTAGTTTGTTTTACAAATTGAAATTGAAATGGGATGTGTTCAAAAACTTTTGAAAGCGATTTTGGTTAAAATTTTCAAACTCCTTAAAAAAAGGAAAGCTCATTAAAGAAATAAGTAAAACGGTTAAAGATATAAAAATAAACTGTATAGCCAAATTTAATTTCTTTTTTCTTAAGACATACATAAGTATATATCGCACACTGGCTGCTAAAACGTAATAACTCAGGAATATTAGTTTTACATAAAACGACTTTAAAATCTACAAAATAATCGATTTTATTCTTCTCCTGAGAGTTGAGTTTACAATATCTTCATAAGAAATATTTACAATAGTGGGATAATTGTAATTGTATTTTTCAGATTTTGATGAATTAAAAATTGAAAAACTTTGATACCCATATTTCCTATATATGAAAAAAGATAAAATATATCGCGATTTTCGCGTTTTATATGAATAATTCCAAAAAAAAATTAACATTATTTTAAAACAGATTTAATTTGAAAGGGAGAACATTATTTCCACATACGTAAAATTTGTATGAAAACCCGAAACGAAAATATTTAAATAATCTCAATTAGTAGGTCGCAAGTGGATGCTGCTTCAAAAACTCTTTTCGGTGATACCAAATTTTATTTATGTCGTCTTGAAGTATAAAAAAATTCGAAAAACTGAAAAAAGACCTTTTTTAAAAATGGCCCAGCTGGCCAACGCTAGAACCAAAATATTTTGGGAATCATCAAAAAACATATCAAGCTCTATTTTCAGAGGGGTAACAAAAACACTTTTTTCAGCTCCATACAAGGTGAGTCGGTTTACTGTAGATACATATATTTTCTTTATTCTTCTACAAGTTTAATGTAAAAAGAAATTAAATAAATTTTAAAAGTCTCATGGTCCGTCTGTTTTCATCAAACTTTTATTTAATAAATCTCTTCATATTCGATTTTCTTTTAAACCAATCTGCTTGCAACTGTTTGTATTTACTCCACTCTTGTTCGGTTGTTGCATGTTTTAAAGTCTGTATGAAATTGTATACAGAGTTCAAAAAGTTCTTTTGTGGTTATTGGTTAAAATTTTTATTCTTAAGGATAACAAACAATATTTTTTTTTAAAGATTTTGTGGTTTTGTTTATATTAAAAATTATAGCTTTCGTTTTCATGTCTACACACATCAGTTGCATACGAAATTTTGAAAAAATACGACTAAGAAAATACAAAAAAAAAATTTTTTTTTAACAATACAACGGCCTTGCTTTGCCTTAGTTACGCTATAGCAAGTATAAACAAGAAATTATATATGTGATCTTGTGCACAGAAAGAAAAACTTTAAGTATTAAATTTTGCAAAAAATTTTTATTTTGTAGGGAATTTTGCAAATGTTTTTTATTTAATACAACATTTTGCAAAAGTTTGTTAGTTTATAGCAAATTTTACAAAAATTTGTTATTTTAAAGGAAATTTTGCAAAAATTTGTTTTTTATGGGAACTTTGGAAAAAAATTTTATTTTATAGGAAATGTTGCAACAAATTTAATTTTATAGGAAATGTTGTAGAAGTTTTTTATTTAATAGGAAATGTTTCAAAAGTTTGTTATTTTATAGGAAATGCAAAAGCTTGTTATTTTATAGGAAATTTTGCAATAATTTGTTATTTTGTGGACAATTTTGCAATAATTTGTTATTTTATAGGAAATTATGCAGAACGCTGTTATTTTATAGGAAATTTTGCAACAATTTGTCATTTTATAGGAACTTTTGCAAAAAAATTTTATTTTATAGGAAATGTTGCAAAAGTTTGCTATTTTATAGAAAATGTTGCAAATGTTTGTTATTTTATAGGAAATGTTGCAAAAGTTTTTTATTTTATAGGAAATTTTGCAAAAATATGTTATTAAAATTTATTATTTTTTGTAATATTGAAAATATGTCTTCCACCAGAGGTTTTTTTTTGTGTAAATAACTCCTTTTTTCCATAAACTTCGGATTTTAAATCACCATGAAACTCATATTTATCTAAATCTAATTGTCCATCAGGCATCATTCACTATCAAACTTTTGCTTGATAAGCCATGGATTTATTTAAATAAACAATTACTTCGGTTTAATTAACTGTAAATTTTTAAGATCAACAATATCTTAAATGGTAAAAATTTTATCACTTAAATCAAATAGTTATTTGCGTAGATAAATGTTTAGATTTATCTGTTTTTTGCAGTGCAAAACGGCCTTGCAGATTTATTTTAACAGAAAAACGAATATTGTTTGAGGGATATGTCGCATAGTCTGAATCAGGTAGATACTACTCTATGGAATCTTACCGACCAAAGACTTTCTAAACCAAAAAACTTACTTCAATTTTACAAATTTCGTGTATGTATTTAAAAATGTCATTTCTTGGTAAATAATATTTTAGCTAGTGGCACAGAAGAGAAATTATTCAATGCTTACCAAAAAATATTGCTAAAAAATATCCTCAAAAAAATGTTGGCCATAAAAGGGTTACATTTTGTCATTTTTTGGTATCAAATGAAAGTAAAGCGTGATCCATTTCGAGTTTCCCTACTTTTTTAATGAAAAAAATACAGAAAATTCAAATTTAATGGGGAATGTTTATTATCATTTGAAAGAACATTCTTTAACATTTATTTTTTGAAGATTATTTTTATCAAATGTTGGCCGTTGCTACGTCGCAGATGGTCCATCCGTTGAGTCCAATTTTCGATGACTCGTTCGAGCAGTTCGACTGGTAACTGGCGAATGACACGCGTGATATTTTCCTCCAAGGCCTGAATCGAAGCGGGTTTGTCCGCATAAACTTTAGACTTTACATATCCCCACAGGAAAAAGTCTAACGGTGTGATATCGCACGACCTTGGTGGCCAAACGACCGGCCCAAAACGTGAAATTATGTGCTCACCGAAGTGTTCTCTCAATAAATCTATTGGTTGATGCGATGTGTGGGAAGTGGCGCCGTCTTGCTGAAACCAAATGTAGCCGAGATCACGAGCTTCAATTTCAGGCATGAAATAGTCGGTTATCATGGCACGATACCGGTCGCCATTGACGGTTACGTTCGCACCGGCATCATTTTTAAAGAAATATGGACCGAGGATTCCACCGGCCCACAAACCACACCAAAGCGTTGTTTTTTCTGGATGAAGTGGCAGTTCATGAATCTCGTCAGGTTGCTCTTCGTCCCGAATGCGGCAATTTTGTTTAATTGTTTAAGTTTGCCTCGAAAACGTCGGATCTTCTTGAAACTTTTCAAGAGCCCATAGAGCGAAGCGATGTCACTTGGGAAGGTCGAGCATATTCAGTTGTTGCACAAGATGTATTTTGAACGCTTTCAATTAAAGATCTCGACGTAAAATGCGCCAAGTCGTTCCATACGTCAGTCCAAATTGCTGCGAACGGCGCCGAATCGACTCTCCGTCTTCGTGTACACTCTCAGCTACGGCCGCTATATTTTCTTCACAGCCTGCTGGACGTGGTCTATTCGGTCGAATATTATCCAATAATGAATGCTGGGTTTTAAAATGGGTGATGGTGTTGCGAATAGTACGTTCAGTAGGCCGATTATGTTGACCATAAGTTGAGCAAAGTGCACGAAACACATTCCTCACAGAACGTGAATTTTCTTAATAAAGTTGAACGATTTGTTCAGGCGTAAGTCTTTCCATTAGGAAATGCCAAACAATACTAAACAATAATAACATGACACGACTCACACGTGATCTGTCAAAAAAAGTCTATTCAAAAAAGTATCTCTACTTTAATCACCCATTATTTCCCAAACGAGATACACTTTTTGGAGATAAACAACTGGTTTTTAGTGATGCCTTGTTAAATGTGCCTTGGTAGCAATTATATATATATTTTTTTTAAGTATAGAACTGCACTTAAATTTTTCCCACAATTTTTTTTTAATGCCCTATTAAAAATATTGGTCATTAATGGGTTCATTAAGTTATATTTATTAATAAAATGTGTATCCTATGGTTTTAATGATGTCTAAATGAATCTTATAAAAAAGTAATATAGTGCAGTAAAGGGTTAATTTTTAAAATCTGAAGCGATGGTCAACACCTTCCTAACGACGTATAGGAAATGGAAATCGGACAAAAAATGGTTCAGTAATTTAACTTTCATAAAAATCGAATTAAAAAGCATCAACAAACTGGTTAGATTTTTAAAATGTTTTAATGCAGAATCAAAGAATCCCTAAATATCTATTATATTTGGTGAGTCATTGTACAAAAAACATTTACCGAATTTTGTATTCATGAAAAATACCATTTTTGGACCCTTTTTTGACGGGGTTTAGCTCACGGGAGATAACCGCTAGAGCTGTAAAAAAATGTAAAAAATCTAAGTTCGCAGATCGACAGGCAACAACATTCTGCATCGTATAGTGAACTTTCTAGTCTTTTGCTTGAGATTTGTCGTTTTGGGACACTGTTAAAGGAAGGAAAGTTAAGTGAAATGCATGCGTGTTCACTGACTTTTTACGGGTTTAAGAGGCTTACAATATATTTTTTGTGGCTAAACGAAAAAAGATTTTACATTGATTTTTTTCTGTGAAAGACTATAATAACAGCTTCTTAAAGTAGTTTTTAGGAAATTTTTCTTTTAAGTTTTTATGATAAAAAAATTCGTTCGAAATTAAAAATAACGATTTGTTTGTTCACTGTTTTGTAAAAAAAAAATTTAAAGTTTTTTGAAAGTAAAGGTAATAGCTAGCCTAAAAATGTTATACATCACGAAAAAATTTTAAATCTTTTAAAAAAAAAGTTGTCCGTTTTTGCAAAATTTTTTTGTAATTTTTTGAAAATTTCACCTTGTTTCATCTTGCGCAGGTACATATGAGTAAAAAACCTTTTTGTCAATCATAAAATGTTTTGGTTTTTAAAAATTGTACTAAGATGTATTTTATTAAAATTGTTAATGTATGTAAAAAAAAAAAGAAATGTGCGAAACTGTAACTTTCACCCACACACACAACGGTTTTTAACCACCTGTGCAGCTGCGCTCAAAATGGCGTGATCAAAATAAATGTACCTAGTTAAAAGAACTTTTAAAATTATTAAAGACCAAAATAGTATTAAAAAACAACAAATCTGGGTTACAGGAACTTAGTTTTTTTTTTTAATATTTATTATGTTTTATTGCACAAAATTATTAGCAAGCCCCTTTTGAAGCTTTTGAAGTAAAATGGAAATAATTCAAATAGTGCAGGAATGTAATGCTAAGCCCGTAGAAAAGAAATTGCAATTTTTAGTTAGAAAATCATGCGAAATTTCAATTGGGAAGGAGATAGTGATATATTAACATGATTTTTATTAATAATTTAACTATCCCTGAGGATGATATTCTAGGAATATCGAAATATTGGATGTATTTAAATAAATAATAATTATTTTAAAAACTCATGACATCGAGCTTGAGTATTTATTTCTTTGAGACATCTATATAACAACTAAATATTTATACCACCTATATCCGACCGCGAATGGAATACAACTCTCATGTGTGGGTCGGTGCTTCAAAGTCTATTTTGGAGCTTCTCGACCGCGTGCAGGAGAGGGCGAAGGTTCTCATTGGCAACAGTAGGGTATCCAATTCTATTGACTCCCTTGAGCACCGTCGCAATGTGGGTTGTACTTGCCTATTTTATCGTTACTACAACGGGATGTGTTCTGATGAAATTAGGGACTTGGTTCCCGAAACCCATAGCTTTGTTCGTAATACACGTTTTTCCTCAAGAATCGTACAACGCATTACAGGGAAAATTCGTTTTTTTGCCGGACTGTTCGTATGTGGAATAACTTTCCTGCTGAAGTCTTCCCTCTCACTTACAACATGAAAAAGTTCAAGTAGAATGTTTACAAACACTACTCCCTCTTTCCTCCTTCCCATAACCTATTTTCCTAGTTCCAACACAATGCATTGCATTAGTAGGGGTCATCCCCTGAGTGCTGGTCCCAACAAAAAAAAAAAAAAAATAAATAAGATGTTATTACTTCAAATAAAATTTATTGTTACTATTATAAAAACATGTTATTATTATGAGTAAATAATTAAAATATTTTCAGATTAAATTAAATACTATAAACACATAAAAGCGATATTAAAGCTTAAAAATGAATATTTTCTGGTAATTGGCAAAAAAAAAAAAAAAAAAAAACGATAGTTTAATAGATTAATTTTTCCCTGATGATAATACACATTGCAGTATTGAGATATTTATAAAGTAAATGTTTCACTTTTTTTTATATAAAAAAGGAAAACTTCAAGCTCAATAAATTATACAACAATTTAAAAAAAAATTTTGACAGGGTCGTTCCGGGGGATGGGATTGCAGAGATATCTCCTCCTACCCATAAAAGCTCAAAAATTTAATTTTTTTGGTATTAAGGCGTTACAATTTCCTTTCTTTTAATATTTACATTATTTTTGCATATATAATTTTGAATAACCGCACACAAAAGGTGGGGCTGGGCGAAAAATCTTAGGTTTTTTAACTTTCGCCGACGTTGAAAGTTGTATTTGCCAAACACAAGTATGGGAAAACTTTAAAAAAATAATTGAATTTTTCAGAGGTAGGGTTATTTCTTCTAGGGGTAACTTTTCCCCGCTTTGATCCGATTTGATTTATTTTTCCACTTTACCTGCATTTGTCGATAGCACATTGTTCTGCCAAGTTTCATTCCTCTACTGGCACTCAATAACTTTTAAGAAGCAATATAAACTAAACAAGTAAGAGTGCTATATTCGGAATCTTTGATACCATCCACCGACAGGAGTGGGCTCTATATGATAAATACATATATATTATTAACTAAGCTTCACAAAAACGAACGTCAGCATTGAAATTGGTTGTGGTTTAGACCTACATATATTAAATTATTGACCGACAATAACAAAGTTTTATGCGCTTCTTGTTAGAACTTTGAAATGACTTGCTTCAACAATGCCTTTTAGGCGCTGAAGCTCAAAATTGTAAAATTGTTTTGAGTTGTGAGTAAATAAAATAAAAAAAAAAAAAAAAAAAAAAAAATAAAAAAAATAATTTTTTTAGAACTAAAATTATTTTTAGCAGGGTAATTTGTATTAAACCTATGGTAAATTATGGAACAATCATCTTAAAATTCTGAAGACTGATTTCTGGTATTGCAAAAAATTAATTAGAATAAATTTCAATACAGCAGCGTAATTAGTTTTAGCGTTAACAGTGAATTTCACAAATTGCATGATATTTTTTCTGCCCACATGAATCTAAGTTGGAAGAATTTTACCGCAATATCTTTATCGGTTATGGTTTTAGGCGAATTAAATAATTTTCCCAAAGTGGGCTATATTTTCTTATTGTTGTTTAGGGTAAATTATGGACCGACCGATCTTCAAAAAATTTTACAGTGTGATTTCTGGTCCTATAAAACTGTGACGTACCGAATTTCATGAGTAGGTTTTATATGGGGCCTAGTGTAAATTATGGACCGATCTTTAAAAAATTTTACAGTGTGATTTCTAGTCGTATAGAACTGTGACGTACCAAATTTAAGTATGATAGCGTTATTAATTACGGTTTTAGGCGAATTAAAATATTTTCCGGGAGAAGGGTTTATATGGGGTCTAGGGTTAATTATGGACCGATCTTCACGGAATTTGGCAGTGTGATTTTTAGTCCTATAAAACTGTGATGTACCAAATTTTAGTGTGATAGCGTTATTTATTACGGTTTTAGGCGTACTAAGCTTTTTTCCGGGAGTAGGGTTTATATGGGGCCTTTGGCCAATTATGGACCGATCTTCACGAAATTCAACAATATGATTTTGTGTAAAATTTTATATCTTTCCGTGCATTAGTCCACCATTTATGCTAGTTTTTGTATTAAAATTATCAATTTGTTTAGGTTGGTGGTTCCACATTTGGTTCATAGTTCTGATCCTACTGAACCGATGTTGCTGGATTTCAATCCCAAATTGTTTAGGATAATTACATGCAATTTAAGACCAAGTTTATTCTTCTCTTTTGCGTTTTTCGAAAGTGAGAGTGTTTTTAACAGATGGACAGACAGTCGGACATGGCTAAATCGACTTAGAATTACTCAAGAAGCCAGAATATACATATATACTTTATGGGTTCTTATATGTATATTAAAAAAAATTTTCACACGGAATGGCAAACTTATTATTCACCACTAGTGGTGGTGGAGGTTATTAAAAGTAATGTCCGGCTAGATTGGCAAAAAACCCTTTGTGCGTCGTATAACTGAACCGAGTGACAGTTTTTGCGGTTGTTCACCATTAACTTTATGCAATTATTTTTAACCTTAATTTTTTTTTAACAATAATAACTCAAAGTGACTGGTGGCGAACCATGCAAAAGTCAGATGTTTACTGGTGGAGACCAAAATATTCTGGAGCGACGGTTTAGGTCGAACGAGGACTTGGCTAAAAAAAAAAAAAAAAAAACTCAAAACACCGCACTAGTGAATCCAACAGGTGAAAAACTCTAATTATGCTTAGGAAATCTCTAAAATTCTACTTGGATTGCTATTTAGGAATTGCAAATGTTAGACAATCGACTTTAAAACTTTTGTTTGGTAGGATTTAGTATTTTTCCCTCATTTATGCAATTTTTCATTAAAGTTATATCCCAGGAATTCCGCATTAAAAAATTTATTTCCCTAGGAAATCCCTGGAAAGAAAAACTCTAATAATTTGCACTTAGCCAAGAGTTTCATTATCACATGCTATTCAATTATTCCTTCTAATTTCTAAATTCTTTAATCTTCTTTATTACTCCTAATTTTTTCGTTATTTTTACCCTTAAAATAACTAAAGATGAAATCAAAGAATTACCATTCCAAATTAGATCGTATTAAAAGGATTTATACAAAAATTACTTACTTAAAACAGACATACTAGTTAATTTAAATTATAATCAATGAACGAGCATTTTTGTTTATTTCCGAAAAAAGAGGGAAAAAAATAGTTGCCTTGAAACTTCACAAAGACAATGTTAATCGTAATGAAACTGAGTTTTCAAATTTAGCTTTGATTTTTTTTCTATGTTACCTTAAGACTTTAATATCTCATGAAATATTTTGGTTGTGTTTTTTTATGAAAATTAACGAACAGGCATAAGGTGAAAGAAAGAAACGTAACAAAACAGAGAAGTGAAATACTTAAATTTGTTAAAACACAACTAAATACAAATTGTGAATTCAAAGAGTTTGTGTTCGGCTAAATATTACGTTTTTTCACGTACAAAATATTTTTTTTCATTTTATTTTCCAACATTTCATTTACGTTTGGTATTGGCTGGCAAGAGAGAGTGAGAGAGAGGCAGCCCAGTTAAAGACTTTCAGTTTAGTTGCTTAGTAAAGTTGATTATTTTGCATGAATGTACAATTTAAATAATATTCGCTTACGGTTTGATATTAGTGTTACTGTAAACGTTGACAGAGTTGTAAAGAAATGGTTTTTTTAAGAGTTGATTTAACAGATAAAGTAAATTCTTATTTTTTTTACCACATATGAAGAAAATCGATCAAAAACTTATTCCCTTCTTTATGCAAGTTGAAATTCAGTCCGATTTTCTTCTTATTTTAATTTATTGTATATTTTGACGATGTTTCCACTCATTTTCATTCTGCTAGTTTTCAAAAAAAAACTACCATTGAAACATAGGAAGTATAATGTTTCTTTTTCCTTTATTATTTTCTTCATCTGGTTGCTTCTTATACGAGCTTTTTTTGTAGTTTCAACAAGTAACACGATAGAAATTAAAGGGCTTAATAAAAAAGAAGGAAGATTAACTATATATGTATGTATATAGACACATTTACATATTGTACATTAGGTATGTTGCAAAACTAAGCTTGGAAGTTTTTTTAAACAAAAAAATTTTATCGTCAATAATGGAGTTTTTTTTATTGTACCTACTTCTTAAGTTATTACATTTCTATATTATTTTGATATAAATTTTTTTACAAATCTATAAACGAAACTTGTTATCTTTGCTGGGCCGATCTAAAGGTCATAATAAAATTGGATTTCGTATAGCCATTATCGTGTCTTAATCCTATTTCTGAAAGGACATTTGCTTTGGGCAGGTTGGACTTTGCTACCAACTTTAAGTCCATTTTGGCTCATTTTCAATACAGAAAACGTTCTCTGTTCATATAAATTATTTATAAAAAAATTTTAATTGGGTCAAATAACAAACTCATCTGGCCTTTTTTAAGTGGTTATTCTTAGCCCTTATATCGTTTTACAAGAAGTAAGTTTCTTAAAATTTTTAATTAAAAAATATATTTTATAACCTCCATCTCGAGTGGTGAATGAGGCTCTACTTAGTTTGTCTTTCCACGTGAACCTTTTTTACTCTTCTATTTGCGACTATAAAATCAGAGCGTTTTGCTCTACTTGCAACAAAGCAGTTTGTGCGGGGCATTCAAATTTACTGCACTGTTGCAATATCTGCACGATCGAACTGGAAAATCAGCAAGAAGCATTGATTTATTTAATTTTTTCATACATATATTTTAATATCGAATAAAACCCACTTACTACTACAATTAATGTTGAGAGAATTGCAACTAACGCTTCCTGATGATCTGGCAACCAGTGAAATGCGCATAGGAACAGCTTATCCTCCAACAATATATTTCAGTATTTTTATCAATTATTAAAAAATGAATTAAGCACAATAAATAAAATCTTTTAATAAAAAAAAAAAAAATTAATTTTTCCCAACTAACAACTTTTTTGATAATAAAATTTTGCAAGTGCACGTGCATTAAAAACTGTACTGGCAAATTGTTTTTATTTTGATTTCTTGCGAAAACCATAAAAGCAATTTGTTTTTGTTTTAATTTGTTTTTTTTTACCCACTTACTACTACAATTAATGTTGGGAGAATTCCAACTAATTGTAGTGGTGAATGTAAGAAAAGATAAACTCACTGTTTTATTGTTGGTATTTTGTTTAAACTTTGATATCGTTGCAAACAAGATGTTTTGAGGTAATTCTCATTCCCTCTGTAGTTTTGTTTGCTGATAGCTTTGGCTTTTCTAAAATTATTTAGGAGAACGTTTTCTGATGATCTGCCCTAAGCAACCAGTGAAATGCGCATAGGAACAGCTTATCCTCCAACAATAAATTGCAGTATTTGTATCAATTATAAAAAAAGGGAGTTAAGCACAATAAATAAAATCTTTTAATGGAAAAAAAAATTATGTATTCCCAAAAACAACTTTTTTGATAGAACGAAATTGTCAAAAAAAAAAATATATTACTTGTGCCGCTTTATTAATTTTTTTTTTATCTAAAATAACAATCAAAACCATCTAAAAACAGCCAATCAAGCAAAATACAATACAATTTGTTATAAGTCCCTGCGGGTCTATTCACTGGAGAACCCGTAAAGACATTTTATTTGTAAGCTGATTTAGGCATGTCTATCTCCTAAAATCACGGATCAGTTTCGAACGACTCAACAAAACCCCATAATTTTGTTGTTAAGTTCTTTGTAGTTTAGTAAAAAAAGACTAATGGACTCAAATGTGGACCACCCTGCTTAATAGTTGAATATATTGTATATTCTGTTTAGTTACACAGTTATTACTAATTATAATGAACTTTAATTACTTTCCCCCATATTCATAAAAAATATTTTTGATTAATAAAATGTTTATTAAACAAATTTTCATAGAAAATTCATTTCATAAAACTGCTATAAACCTAAAATATTTTTTATGAATATGGGAGTTTTTATTTATACCGCAGGGCGGAAATTTCAAAATTTATACCGAAGGGCTGAAATTTCATGCATTTAATATTGAAAAATATGCGCATTAAACTGAAAAAAGATTAATAAAATGGGTTCAATCCCAAGAAGAAAGTCAAGAATGAAACATTACGAATAAATTTGAGTTTATGTTGTAATATTCATTTCTTCATTAAAATAATTGGATGAACTTATGCCTGATTAAAATTAAAAAATTGGAATGACTTTTCGAACTTCCCTCGCAGTTATATGAAATGCAACACTGCTCCCATTAAGTACCACCTGTAAGTAGACTACTGTCAACTTTTGAGCAAGTTTCGTCATTTACTTTACATTTAACAGCTGTTCAAAACATACAACCTCGTGGATTTTTTTAAAAATAGAAAAAAGTGAATTTCGAGTGCTCATTAAACATTATTTTACGCGAAAAAAAAACCGCCAACCAAACCAAGGAAAAGCTAGATAAATACTATGGGGACTCTGCACCATCGATTTCAATGGTAAAAATGTGGTTTACTGTGTTTCGTTGTGGTCGCACAAGTACAAATGGCGCTGAACGTTCTGGACGACCAATTTAAGTCAATACACCCGAAAATGTCGAAAAAATTCACGATATGGTGTTGGCCGATCGAAGAGTGAAAGTGCGTGAGATTGTTGAAGCCATAGGCATTTCATATGGCAGTGTGTTTTCGATTTTAAATGAACAGCTGGGTTTAATAAAGCTGTCTGCAAGATGGGTGCCGCGTTTGCACTCAATTGGCAATAACGTTATCGTGTGACAACTTCCAAGGATTGTTTGGTGTTGTTTAACCGGAATTCGAATGAGTTTTTGCGGCGTTTTGTAGCTGTGGATGAAACATGGATCCATTACAACACTCCGGTGACCAAGCAGCAGTCTTAACAATGGGTTTCTCCGGGTCAACCGGCTACGAAGAAGGCCATGGTAAATTTTTCAGCCAAAATGGTGATGGCAACATTTTTTTGGGATGCACGCGGGATAATCCACATCGATTACCTTCAAAAGGGAAAAACAATAAACGGCGAATATTATGCCAACTTATTAGACCGATTTAACGAGCATTTAAAAAAAACAACCCCATATGGCCAAGAAAAAAGTTCTTTTTCATCAAGATAATGCACGGGTGCACACGTGTGCAGTCTCAATGGCAAAATTACATGAATTGGGCTACAAACTGGTACCTTATCCGCCATATTCTCCGGATTTAGCCCTCAGTGACTATTTCCTATTTCCGAACCCAAAGTAATGGATCGGTGGAAAGAGATTTAGCTCCAACGATATAATTTTTGGTCAAACAAATGCCTATTTTATGGATCTCGAAAAATCCAATTTTTTGGAAGGGATACACAACTTGAAAAAACGTTGGACTAAGTGTATTGAGCTAAAAGGATTATGTGGAAAAATTAAACTGTGCTTGATTCAAAAAGTCACGTATTTAATGGCGAGCATTCTCTCTTTGTCAAACCGTTTGTAGATTGTGTATTTTTAGCTTAAAAAATTGAGACACAAAATTGAGACACAAATTATTTGATTTTCGACGTCTATCTGCGGTGTTAGATACTTGCAAGTATTTCAACGATATATTGCTATTTTAAGGCAATAAAATAGCAAAACTAACATTGCAAGGATTGTCATTAAATTTTATATATGTAAATTTATTTTATATGACTTAGTTCCTACACTAAATTTGTTGATGGTCCATAATTTTCCTATGGATCCCATATAATACTCCATCATGAACATCACTTTAATAGACCTTAAGCCCGAAACGATTCACAATTTTGGTGAAATAAGGTTTAGTTAAGTTCAAGATGACTTGAAATAAAATCACAAAACTTGGGTTGTCCAGCAGAGATTTTTTTGGAGTAGGCGAACTAATGATCCTGTTTTATAATTAAAGAACAATTAACAAAATTTTTTTAAGGGGTAATTATTTAGATGCATAGATTTTTTTTAAAATAAAACACAACAAATTCAATGGAATGCCCTCCACGATTGCACCTTATGAACGCCATCCGGTCGGCCTAATTTTGCACATATTTTACAAGCATACCCGGTCTCATTTTGTAAATAGTGCATCGAATGTTGGCATCTAAATGATCAACCGTTGCATAGACAAGATATTTGATGTACCCGCACAAAAATAGACTAAGGGCTAATAAATCAGAGCAAGTTAAACTCTGTTTTTGGTTTAAAATGTGCTTAAACCGACAAACCTATAAATCAGTAAACATATAAACCATCTTTAAACGCATAAAATTGGGCGTTTAAACTACCAATACAGACCATATGAATTTGACAACTTTTATCGTAGTGCTGCCACATGTTACTTTTTAAACTACATATAATACATGGGACACTGATTTACAACTGTTGAGTTTAAACTACATATAAATTTAAGTTTAGTTTAACTAAACCAGCGTTTAAGCACTCACTGATTTATTAGCCATAAGGCCGGATTTTTGAGATGTGGATGAAGTTTAAACTTGGTCTGAAACTCAGAATTTTCCGGCGAAATGTGATTCATTTTATTATTTTTTTAAAGACCAACTGCCGTATTCATAAAAAATAAAATAGATTTCAAACGTATTTTAAAACTAAATTTCCATACAAATTTTTCTTAAAACAGATTTCATATCCATTTTAGTTTTTTATGAATACGGCAGCAAAATTTTAAGCAAAACTAGGCTGTTCCGTCAAAATTTTGTATACAAACTTGGTAATGGCGGAACAATTCTGTTTTCAGATTAACTAAGCCTAGTTTAACTGAAAATCTCAATAATCCAGCCTAAATAGTCAAAGCATACTAGCGAGATAGCCAATTCACAAGTCGATTTTTCGAGATAATTCGGTCTTCAAACGTTTGGGTCAAGAAAGTGATGGTTTCACGCGCTGTTGTGCCGTCTCATTGGAAGCATTTCCCCTTTAAATAATTTACAGTCCCATTAGAAATAAAAATTACTAATTATTGGCCTGTGGCAAATCTTACAGTCTTTAGACTAAATCTTAAAACATTTAATAATATTCTAATCGACCATTTTGCTCTTTCTACAATAGGAACCATCCTAATGTAAGTATATTAGACACACACATTATCCACATACTAAAGTATTATCTTTGCAAAAGCACTATTCATATACTATTCATCTCAAAGTGAATCTTCTTTTATGTTTTTTGCTGTTACTGAATAGTGGCTGGTAAAATAACAGTTAAATATATAGTTTAACTCCGTATACAAAAGACGTTGCTGTTTTTGTTGTTTTTGCATGCTAAATAATTACAATACAAATAATAAGTGAAGAAGAAGAATAAGCGAAAAGAGGAACAATTCAGAAAGACGAAACAAGATTAAAGTACTGGTACTTGTACGAAACACTTACTCTGATATGGATAAATATACCAAAATGGCTGTAATGTAGATTAAAGTTAAATAATTTCTGGTATTAAAATATTTGCCAGAAATATTTTTAATAAACAACGTACACATATAAATATATAGCAGTGCTACCAGCAATTTTTTTCAAAAATGCCCACCATTTTTTCCTAAACCAAAACAAGTTTTAAGCTTGATTCATCATCCATTTGTTCCAAACAATATTTTTGGCCGGGAAAATATTATATTGATTTCGACATCTTACTTTTACATACGCCTTTTTGCCGATACGATACCGATACTCAAGAAAAAATACTGCCGATACCGATACGAATATTAAATTTAAATTCAAGGTAAATTTAAAACAAATTTAAGTAGAGTATTTTCTTTATTATACAACAATTTTGGGCTCTGAAGAGATTGTGTGGTTATAATCGAAACTAGTCAGGGCAACCTGTTCGTGAATACCTGGGTTCAATTCCCAGCTCAGTCAAGAATGAGAAATTATCAATAAATTTTAATTCATTTCATGTTGTAAAATTCCTTTATTCATAGAAATAATTTAATGAAAATTAAATACAATGAACTTAAGCCTGATTAAAACATCAACATTTGGATTAAAAACCATTAACAGTTCAATAAAATAACCACAATACTAATAATTAAATAAATAAAATAATAAAATGGATAAACAATTACAGCACATTTCGTTCGACCAATACCATTTAAGATTGATGTTTGACTATAGACTGGCAGTTGCCGCAGTGGTGCAAACGGTAGAACGCAGAGAATTCTGATAATGGGAATGTGGTTATTCTCGAAACATGTAAATTCGACCCGAGTTCAATAAAGAATAAAATTATCGAAAAATTTAATTCGTTTCATGTTGTAAATTCTTCTCCTTCACAAAAAATAATTCAACGAAAATTAAATTTGATGAACTTAAGCCTAATTTAAATATTAAAAACTTCAAGTTAATTTAAAAGTTTGACTTAAGAATTGAAATAATCAGTCTGATTTTTCATACGCTTTTTTTTTAGGCAAGAATAAACCTACACGTAGGGATTTTTTCCTACTTCTGGTAACACTGATATAATAAATATGCAAGACTTATACGCCACTTTGATGGTTTAATTAACTTCGAACTTTTGACTCTTTTTTTATTTTTTTGGTTTTCATGGAAGCGAAAGCTGCAATAATAAACAAGAATTTAAAAAGTCACACACATTTGTACTAAGTGGTAATAAGTAGAATTAATTTTACTGAAGGTAAATGTTTTATAAAGAGCTTTGCATTAGATGGATTAAGATTTATATTCTCATCTAACTGGAAACAAATTAGCTCTTTTCTAAAATTTAAAGTTACTTAGGAATATATTAATACTAATGACATATACTAGTAGTTATTTGATGCGTAAATGGAATAATACGGTGGCTTTATATAATTCTAATGTGAGATGTATTATTTGTGATTATTAGTATTTCTTCCAAGAATTATTTTTAAATTTTAACTAATTATTTGAAGTTTTGGCTCCTTGTAATTGGACTAAAAATAGTTTCGTACAGCAGGAAATAGTGCGCACATTTGTAATCCTATCAACTCGAATTTTTTTTTTTAGATATTTCTTGCAATCTTCTTCTTTTTTAATTTAACAGTTTAAGGATACTGAGTAGCCCAACATCAACGAAAATCGTGGCTCGATTAGGGGTTTTTCCCGATATTTTCTAAAGTACCAAAACGGTCACTAATTATTCAGTCATGAGCGAGTGTGAATGTTTTAAAATTTTGCTGCTTCTTCATCCTCATAAGGGTGAGAAAAATACATTTGGAATTTCCCCGCTCATGAGGATTGAGCAAATAAAAACATTTATATGCGAACTTGTCAGATAGGAGAAATTTTAATTTTTCATATTAAAATTCCTCACGAAATAAAAAACGCGATTTGCACGATCATTTCCAGCGGGAAAATGAAGGTGGTAAAGAGGCCTTTAGAAAAAAGCTCTTTTGCAGACATAAGGCCTAACAGCCGCACCTAATCTTTATTTCTCATTTACACGGTGTGTCATTGGAGATCAAGGACTGTGGAGCGATTCATGAACTTTTAACCATTCGACAACCGTAATTTTTGTCGACATATATATTCGCTTGCAGTAACGATAGTGTGATTCTGTAATTTATTTTTAACGATTGTTTTTGTAACAAATCTGTCTACAAAATGTTAAAATAAATGAAAAGCACAAAAGATAATAAAGAAAAAACTAATTAAATTGTGCTTAATTTACTGTTTTTATATTTTATTTTATAAATTTTACATTAAGAATTTTGTTTTTGTTCATAATTTGCCTTTTTTACATTTTGTACATTTTTAATCTAGAATTTTGTTTTTGTTCATACATATACATATGTTTGTATGTACGTTGTATGTAAGAAGTCGGGCCTCAGCCACATTAAACATAAAATACACTTTATTACACAACGTAAATTATTGTCGTTAAAATAACAAAAAAACAAACTGCTTAAAGTAACAGCTGACTTTAATCGACAGAGAATATCGTTAAAAATGTTACTGAATAGCAAATTCGATAAATTTTCGTTATACATATTTATTTTAGCGATACGATTATCGTAAAAAAAGTCAGCGAATCGCACTACTGGCGTTCTCGCATTTACTTTAAAGGCTTCCAGAAGGCCTTCTAAAAATAATTAGGAATAAAGATTAATCTTAGTTTAATTGCTGTAGCTTAAAATGCGAAGTGAGTTAATTAATATGTATCTATAGCTCCCACACATTTCCTTATAACTTCAAAAAAAAATGATTTGTAAAATGTTTTATAAAATATATTCTTAAAGACCTTCTCAAAGAGGCAGAGTGGAATGAGTAAAAGTTTATTAAGAATACAATCTTAAAAGCCTGAAAAGTCGAAGCGCTGCAATTTTCCCGCTGGGCAGCACGATTAGCCTGTGTGTGTATTGTGTACTAAGTGCGTGCAAGAGTGTATCATACATTTAAATATCTTTTACTATTGATATAAATGAGAGAATGAGCGTTACTGATATTGCTTATGGTTTTATATTGAGTACGTCATAACCTTTTTTTTTGCTCAAAAATGTCTGCTGTCACCATAAATAAGTGTTCAAACATAATTGAGTCTTCAACTTTAGACAAAAATCCTAAAGCCCATAATTAAAACGTCGGCAGTAACTTCAAATTCTCTCTTATTTTATTGTTTTACATTTTTATTTTCTTTTGTTTTTCATTTTTTGCTTACAAAATGTATGAAATATAATGAAAGTATGGTAGCATTGTTTGGAGAATAAGTTAAAGCATTAATCAAAAATTAAATCAGTTTTCATTAAAAATTTAATTAAATGAATTAAAGGTTTAATTAAGTGAAAAGTTTTTGCCTCAATTAAACCATTAATCAATAATTAAATCAGTTTTCATTAAAAATTTAATCAAGTGAATTAAAGGTTTAATTAAGTGAAAAATTGTTGCCTCAATTAAAGCATTAATCAAAAATTAAATCAGTTTTCATTAAAAATTTAATCAAGTGAATTAAAGGTTTAATTAGGTGAAAACGTATAATCAATTGAATTAAACCTTTAATCAAGTGAATTAAACGTTTAATTGTTACTATAAATTTGTTTACTATTGCAAATTAATAGTATCAACTAAACTTTTAATTCACTTGATTAACCGTTTAATTCACTTGATTAAATGCTTAATTTACTTGATTAAATACTTAATTCACTTGATAAAATTTTTAATTTAAACTGATTTTATTTTTGATTAATGCTTTACTTGGGGAAAATTTTTTTTTTGTTAGAGAATTTGGAAAAGTGTTCTCAAAATTAATTAGATATTATTTCACGACGGCTTTTTACGACAAATTTTTAGATTAAATTATATGGAAAATGTGGCCTCGACGCAGTTCTGTTGGAACACTATGTATTTTAGAAATATCCGTTTTTATCTGTTATATTGGTGTATTATTATTGTTGTTGCTGTTTGATTGTGATTTTTTTTGGTAGATTTTTGCAAAAAAAAGTTAAAGTTTACATTAGTTAAGAAACACATAAAGCCCGAAAGAAGCGAATGGGATTATTGTGTTGGTTAACTAATGTGAATTTAAACTTTTTTTGCATAAGGCGGTTGGTCTTGAATGAAATAATAAAAAACACATTCACATTTCGCCGAAAAATCCGAGTCTCAGAGTACATTAAACTAAGTTTAAACTTAATCCACTTCACAAAAAGCCGCCCTCACTTTAATATTTCATTAATTACATTTTTCTTTGATTAGGTTTTACAAACATTTTCTATATCAATTTTTATTGTTAAAAAATAATTAATGGTTTATAAATTTTATGGTTTTTTTTCTTGACAAATATTTGTTAAGTGTCAACATAACTTTAAAATAAAAACATTCGTATGGCCAACAATTCCAAACAGATAAGCGTACCAAGTTAAAACACAGTTCAAATAACACACAAAACAATATCAAAAATAATGTCTGAGCCCAACTTAAAAATTTCACGTAAGGAGTATATGTATATCGCTGGCTAAATATAACAATGTTCTAATTGAAAGAGCAAAAATATAAAGAAAATCAAATTTATAATCTCTTATTATACCCTCCACACCACTAGAGGTGAATGGGGGTATACTTAGTTTGTCAATTCGCGTGAAACTTTTTTGTTATACATCTAAGACCCCATAAAGTATATATATTCTGGCTCCTTGAGTAATTCTAAGTCAATTTAGCCATGTCCATCTGTCCGCCCGTCTGTCCGTCTGTTGAAAACACGCGTACTTTCGAAAAACGCAAAAGAAAGGAACAAACTTGGTCTTAAATTGCTTGTAGTTATCCTAAGCAATCCAGCAACATCTGTTCAGTCGGATCAGAACTATGAATCAAAATGTGGAACCACCAACCTAAAAAACTTGATAATTTTGATACAAAAAGTAACGTAAATGGTGGAATAATGCTCAGGATGATATAAAATTTACGACTGCAAATCGTACTGTCAAATTTCGAGAAGATGGGCCCATAATTTACCTTATGCCCCATATAAACCCTACTCCCGGAAACCCGTTTAGCACGCGTAATTAATATTGATATCATAATGAAATACGGTACGTCACAGTTTTATAGGACGAGAAACCACACTGCCAAATTTCGTGAAGATCGGTCCAAAATTTACCCTAAACCATACTCTCGGAAAACAGTTTATTGCGCCTAAAACCAAATAAAGCCCACCTCGGGAAAATAATTTAATTCGCCTAAAACCATAACAGATATAGATATGGCGGTGAAATTTCTTTCAACTTAGATTCATATGGCCAGAAAAAATACCATGCAATTTTGTGAAATTCACTGTTAACGTTAAAACTAATAGCACTGCTGTATTGCAATTTCTAATTTTTTTTTTGTAATATCAGAAATCAGTCTTCAGAATTTTGGGATGATTGGTCCATAATTTACCAAAGGTCCAATACAAATTACCCTCCAAAAATCATTTTAGTTCGGCTAAAACTGTTACGAATCATGATATTTTACTCAAGCCAGTTCAAAGTTCTAACAAGAAACGCATAAAACTTTGTTATGGTCGCTCAATAATTTAATATAGGTCTAAGCCGCAACCCATTTTGATGCTGACGTTCGTTTTCGTGAAGATTAGTTAATAATATATATCTATTTATCATATAGAGCCCACTCCTGTCGGTGGAGGGTATCAAAGATTCGGCACAGCCGAGTATAGCACTCTAACTTATTTTTATTCTACTATTTTCAAATAAAGTTACGCAACAAAACTTATTTAAACAAGGTAGCTAGGAACTTGTTGCCTTCTCTGGATCCACAATAAAAGATGTAAATTGTCAGATACAACCCTAAAAATTTCCTAACTTAAAATCCAAAAACATGTCGCATACAACCTTGTAATATATAGCCAGCGATATGCTAACCGAAACTACACTTAATGATATAAACCACAAATACTAAAGATTATCATTTTGAAGTAATATTAATTACAAATGTCTCTTCAAATAGATAAATCTTAATCCTTAATTAAAAAAAAACGCAAAAAAGTACAGCTGTCACAAAAATGCTTAGTTTTTTTTTAGAGGTAAAAATGGAATTTGGAAAATTTTTTTGGTAGATTTTAAATAAACTCCATTAAGAGAGCAACATTTTTTAATTTAATTTTTTTTATGCTTCAGCAATCAGATTTGAAAAATTAACTTAAAGGGTCAAAACAGGGTGGAAATTAGTACCTTTTGCAAGCAATTTTTTTTTGTTTCAATAATTTTGCGCAACTTTAAAACCTTTGTTTTTTAACATGACGGTAGCAAACAAATAAAGCACATTATAAACATAATAAACATGTAACGTCTTATTTATAGAAAATAAAACAGGTTTATAAAGAGTTTACTAAACAAATTTTCATAGAAAATCCGTTTCATAAGTCTTTTATACACCAGTTTTTTTTTTTTATAAAATTAAATTAAAATTTTAAAAACTGATTTATTTATTATAATAAAAAAATTAACAACAATGGGTTTATGGGTTCAATTAGGGACAGTCATGGTTTTTGATCATATCTCAGCCATTTGTGGACAAATAAGGCTGAATTTCAATAGCAAAATTGAAAGGGGCATATGTGATATAAATATATACCAACCAAGTTCTCATCGTAGCTAGGGTCTTCCAAAAACCCATTTCAACACACAGACGGACATTGTTAAATAAACTTCGCTACTCATAACGAAACCCCGTACATAAACTTTATAGGATCTAAGATCAATATTGTATAAATTACAAACAGGATGACAAACTTATATATGTATACCTTTTTACCTTCGACGAAGGCCATAAAAAGCGCTAAGAACGGCCAAATGGAAGATTTTATTAATTTAAGTAATAAATAACTAAGGGACTTAAAATAAAAATTTTTATATATTTTTATTAAGAAATACCTTGAAGAATATTAAATTTTAATAATATCTAATTTTAAAGAAAAAATTATAAATTGAAAAATCATCAACTTCATTAAAAATGCATTTCAAGTTATAATAGCCCTAGGGGAAAGGGGAATAACACCAAACTTTTCACGTGACAGTTCTAAAGTGGTAGGGACCGGTTCTAGTTCTTGTCACTTTAACATGTCGATGTCACAGGAGAGCGTTAGTTGGCACCTTTTTGACACTTTGTAACAGGTCATTGAAGTAACCTAAATGGACATATTAAATTTCGGGTAATACAATGCCTGTCGCAGATATTGTCCCGAGTGAACTAAACAAAATCCAGTTATATGACTAGTCTTATGCCAATTGCCATTCTTGTGGACTACGCATTATCACCAGTAAAGTCATATGTCTTGTTTTCACCTACCACAATTCGTTCCTTTTTAATATTACATTGTATTCACTGGTCACGGGATAAATGCTTTAAGAATAATTGACACAAATTTCCCGCAGAAAATATACATATACCCTGCGCGAAATTTGTGCCAACTATTCTTAAAGCACTTATCCCGTGACCAGTGAACATAATATTATGATAAAAAGGAACGAATTGTGATAGGTAAGAACAAGACATATCTTTTAACTGGTGATAAAGTGTTTAACTTGTAGGTACTCCAGGGTAAAGATAATTTACACAAAACTAGTCATGTGACTGGATTTTGTGCGGGCTGGTACTTTTAGTTTATATGAAAGAGATCTATAATATTAACATTCATAGTTCACTCGGGACAATATCTGCGACAGGCATTACATTAACCTTTTATTAACTATTAAGGTTATTTTAGTGACTTGTTACAAAGTGTCAAGTATGTGCCAATTAACCCTCTCCTAGGACATCGCCATGTTAAAGTGAGAAGTTCCCTTCATATAAAGTATTAGAACTAGAACCGGTCTCCACCACTTTAGAACTATCCAAGGGTAATCACACTTTAAGTGAGACACCACATTAAGTTACTTTTTTTACATACATTATGTTAATTATCTTATGTAGTGAACTCAATTGGCGTAATTTAATTCATAAACAATTAATTATATTAATCAATCGTAGGCAATTTATATTGAGTTCCAAGCATAGCAACGTAAGACTTTGTGTTCCACTTATAGTGTGCGTAGCGATATACTAAAGTCTTTATCTACAAGCTTAAGTATTTTTATAAAGCGTTAAAAATAAGAAGACTACTTGTTGATTATATAAGGGGTATATATGCAAAGGCTGCAATCTCCACTTTTAATGAATGCTTCCGATTAGTGAAAATGGCATTACCAGATGCACCTTTATCCCATAAAAAAGTATGTTCAAAAGTTAAGAATTGGTGCAAAATCGGCAATGTCCATTGGAGATTATCGTTTTTGATCTCAGTTTGTTAAGCCATGATCACAGTTTGTTAAGCTTTTTTCTCTTAACTATTTTCGAAAATGCATATGCAATTTTTTTATTCTGTTTCTTTTTTACAAAACAAAACTAAAAAGAAATGAAAAAATAACAATTTCTTTTTAATATGAAACAGTTTGTTTTAGTGTTAATTTTGTTAACTTTGTTATTAGTCGTAATTATGGAGCTGAGTTGTTGTAAAGTTCTTCCAAATCAATGAAGAAAAGGGCAACAGACACCAACAAATAGAAAAGGAATTTAGAAAAAATAATAAGGTATGTATCAAGGCCAATTAATAGCCAATTTTAGCGGTATCTGTAAAAAAAAATTTTAATTGGGAAATATGCAACCAGTGCCCATGTTCTGTAACTCCCGCGTCGAGAAACTTTTCGATTGAAATGTGAGAAATTAAACAAAATTACCATAAATTGAAACAAACAGCTGCTTTTCTCACTTAGCTGCGTCTGTAACATTTTTGGCGAGTAATTGCTGTCACGGAAGGAAATTACTCGCCAATTTACTGAAAAAGTGTGTCTGTAAAATTTTTGTGAGAAAGTTCCCGCATTGCACTGTCAAATAAACTCACGCACAAAAAGGGGGTGAGAAAAAATTTTAAAACTAAAAAAAAATATTAAAAATGCAAAATGCAATGAATAATAACACGGAAGAGATAATTATTTTCTTCTTGGCAGATTTTTTCATTGTTTAATTATTTTCCTTTTAAAAGTTTTGAAACATACACGAATGTTTTCAAAGCAATTTTGTAATTAACAAACGTTAAAGTCTCGCTTTACATTTTTTGGTATAGCCGACGGCTGTATTTTCGCCGCCGTCGTTTTAAATTTTTAAATTTTGGTCGCCGTAAACGATATGTTTCCCTGGCGTTCTCAGCATCTGCAATTTAATATGGGCTTCGAGTGGAATATTATGACATTTATTACGTAACGACGTAATATCTTTTGATAGTTTTCGTCATGAGTTACAGACACACTTTTTTCTCACTTTTCGAGAAACGATGGAATATTTTGTTTCACATATTTTCGATGCGAGCAGTTCTCACCAAATTTACAGAACTTGGGTACAGGATAGATAAAACCATACTCTGTAAAAATTAATTCGCTCAAGATTAAGGACGTTAGAGCTATGGTAGAATGATGGAAGCCTTAAATTTAATGCAGACATTGTTAACAACTCACAAGATCAAATCGTTGCGTTAAATGACACTCAAAAAAAAGAATACTGCTCTTCATAGAAGAAGCACCATTATTAAAAATGTTATTTCAAATTTTTGAATTAAGCCTTTGTTAGGTTTTATTTAAGAATTTTATAACTACTGATTTTTTTAAGTAAATTGTCCATGCTATAATAAAAAATCTTTGATTAGAAACAAAACTGTATTATTTATCTCAGATTAAATCAAACAATACAAAATCCATATTCGATTTTGTATTGTTCGATTTCGATTCGATTTCCCAGGCCGCTTCATCGATTTGGTTGAAACTTTCATCATATGTTCATCATATTCGTATTTACTGAATAGCATAACATTCAATAAATAAATATAAATATACTTTGAGCTAAAGGTTTTTACTATTTATTACGAAAACTATAAATGTGGAGATTGCGGCCATTGCATCTATACCCCTCATATATAAGAGTCCAAGGCAGTTTGACCCATGGCAAGGCCGAGCTTAAAGGTATCAAGAAAAAATTCGTTAAAGAATAATTTTCTATAAACTAAATCATAAAGATGTTTTGTTGTTTGCTGAATCACTTCAGAAGTCAACTTTTTACAAATTACCCGCACTGTATTTGTATCAGTAACAATTGTTGTTTTTCTTAAGTCATATTGCGACTGTTGTTGTTGTTGTTGTTATAGTGTGTGGTAATTTGCCAGAGCGTATAAACGCGCTTGTAAAGAGTAGTTAACTTTATTTTTCTTGCCGTTTTTTCTGTTCTTGTCCAAACAAACTGTTGCCGTTGCTGGCACTGTTAACACTCAGGCAGAGAGTATGTGTATTGTCGTGCTTCTGTTACTACCAACTTTAACTACCACTTTTAAGCTGCTGCTACAGCTGTTGGGCTTGCAGCTTGTAGTGCTGCTGTTGCCCATGCGGCATTATAGGTCTTCAGTAACAAACAAGACTTGAAACGTTACGGTACTGATAAAGCGGATTTTTTTTTCTCCAAGAAAATTGTTGTTTAAAAATAAAGAAGGAATAAAGAAAAGCTTAAAATAATCATAAATAACGTTCAACAGGTGTTTTGTGTAGTTGTTTTTTTTTGTTTTCAAACAAGCTTGAGAAATTATTTGTTGGTAATACTAAAATAGGGAATTTGGATAAAAAGAATATTCACAACAACAACAACAAAAAACTAACTTATTGTATTAAAATAAATTGTATTTTTTGGCTTAAAAAAAAGAGTTTATATTAAATTATTTATAATGAGTTAAAAAAGAGAGTAAAAAGAGTGAATAAGAAATAAATAAAACAGAAAAATTGTTTATTGCGCAGGCGCACATGATCGTTATACCACAACAAAACGTAAAGTACGTACAAAAAGTCGTTCCGTCGGTCGGTTACATTTATTGATATTAATACTTCAGTAAAAAAATAAAAAAAAAAATTTTTGTTTTTATAGTTCATGTGTATGGAACTGAACCAGGCTGGAAACCTCGTGACCAAAGCATTGTTATGTAGATTTTTGTTTAAGACTTTTTTTTGTTAAGTATTTTGACTGTTTTTTTTTAAAGTTTTGGGTTTTTGTTGTGTGGTTTGGGGTGTAAGTGTGTGTGTTGCTTATTGTTAATTTTTGGCCGAATATAATAAAACCGTAATAATTCAATAATACTAAGAAAAAAATAAAAATTACCAAAAAAAGAAACATAAATTTTTTGTTGTTCATTATTTATGTACTAAAAAATATATAAATATATATATATTTAAAATAAAAGATAAAATAAACAAAAAAAAAAAAGAATAATTTCAATAATAATACAATCAAGCAAAAGGCTAATGATGTTGCGTTTTTGTTAATAACAAAAAACAAATAAAATTCAAAATAGTTAAATAGAAAAAGAAACAAATTATTAAGTTAAGCTTTGAAGTGTTAACAAATTCATAAATTGTAACCGTTTCTTTTTAAACAAGATTTTATAAGAAAACTACACAAAAATATAATAAAAAAACAAAACCTTTAAGACCGTCAACATTTTGGATTTTATTGTCTAACAACTGTAAGTATTTTATATTTTAATCTCGTTATAAAACATATATTTATTTATGATTATAAATATTTTTTAGTAAAAACTACACAGTGGGTCGATTAACAAAATTTTTTGTTAACCTTTTAATAAAACAAGTAGGTTAGGTTAGGTTCAATGGGCAGCCGACACGAGGACGGCTCACTTGGGTCCTTATACCGGTCCCTTTGTGATACCCTTAACTAGTGACAAGAAACAGTCAGTCTTCACTAGTCAGTTCTCCAGAAGTCACCGCAGCCTCGAACCACCCCGACTCCCTGCAGAACAGAGAGATCGATTTTAGTCCCACATTGGTCATATCGTCCAATGTGGGACTCAAAGTACTTAACGACTCACTCCTGATGAGAGTCTTAGAGCGAGCCATTGGAATGCCGATCATACCGTCGAGGAACATGTCGTCCAAGAGACAGATTTGGCCAGACCGTCTGCAGTTTGGTTGCCCGTGCATCTACTGTGCCCTGGTACCCATACCAACGTTACCCTGGAATGTTCCACAATCTTATTTAAAGAGCTCTGACATTCCACTGTTACACACCAGCCAGAGCTGCAATGGCAGCCTTGCTGTTCGTAAATATACATATACGATAGTACCTCAGCCAGTTTGCCGCCCGCCTTATGGCAGAGATTTCCGCCTGCAGTACACTACCGCCATGCGGCAACCTAAAAGATACCGTTATGCTCAATTCCTCGATAAAAAAACCACCACCTACTCTACTGCCCATCTTGTAACCATCAGTATAAACCCTTTGGGCCGGTTCCAGAGGTTGCGTGGGACCGATTAAAAAAAATTTGATAAGAAAATTTATGTTGCAAAAATATATCTTTGGCCCAAATTTTATTTAAATGCCAACATAATAAGATAGTTTATGGGCACAAAGACTCCAGTCTAGAAATAAGGGGCCATGCAGAATTATGAACCGACGCTTCATCCTTGTAAACAGGGCTGTGGAGTCGGCCGAAAAAAGTACTAACTCCGACTCCGACTCCAAACGCTGAAATTTTTTAAGTGCGACTCTGACTCCGACTCACGACTGACTCCGACTCACGACTCCGACTCCTACTCTAACCGTGATGCGAAATAAATGAGACGTAAAATTATTTCTCTTTTGTGTAGAAACATCTTTATTCAACGAATTATGGGAATCCCCGCGTAATGTGCATAAGAAAAACATGAGTGTTATGGTAGGAATTAAAGGCAGGCCGATAAAGTTGTTTCTACACAAAAGAGAAATAATTTTACATCACAATTTTTCTAATACATACTAGTATTTGTGCGCTATAGCAACACTTATTCTGTACAATGTTGAAAATATTTCAGCGTTGATGGTTAAAAAACTCTGATATTAAAATTATTGGCAATTCCTGCCATTAACATTTTTTAGCATGAGTAAATTATTTAAAAAATCACACATCTTTTTCCACTAGATCAATAACTGAGTATAAGTTTTGCTAATGTAATTTAGACCTTTTCCCGCACGTATAAAAAATATACCTAAATATACTTAAATAGTAAAGTACTTGAATCTACTATTTCTCATAAAATAAATTAAAATCTACTTATTCATATTGATCTGCATTGCCAATTTCGAAGAATTTTTATATTGGAAGATATTAGAAATTTTTTAAAATTTTTTACGCCGAAATATTTTGGAGTCGGAGTCGCGCGTTTTTTCGGGTACTGCGACTCTGACTCCGACTCCGGTACAAAAACCTCAACTCCGACTCCAACTCCACAGCCCTGCTTGTAACAATTAAGATGTATATACCAAATTTCATAAAATGGTGTTTTTAAACCGGCCAGCCAGCCTGCCGTATGGACGGACATCGTCAGGTCGACTTAGAAAATGATTCTGAGTGATATCTCTGTTTAGTAATTGAATTGACTAAACTTTAATAAAACTTTTTAAAACAGGCATATTTGTTTATACCCTACACAACAGTAGGTCGGGAGTTGTGTACTACACAAAAATATATTAGTTCAATTTTTAGTTCCACACTCACCTTTTAGTATACCGAACTGAACAACTTTCTAAATCGATCTAACGACGTCCAGCCGTTCGGCTGTCGGATTGATTGCCTGTCCACGTAAACCTTGTGCGCAAATTATATGTCGCAACTTTGGAGAATATTTTATAAAATTTGGTAAAAACATACTTTTCAAAATAAATAAAGTAAATCGCATATAATCTTGTAACTATGAAAGTCATAATATAATTCCTCTAACTTCCACTGGAGCATAGGACATCGAGCGATTCGTTAGCCTTGTTGATTTCAGAAGCGTGGTTGGTGGCCCTCTCTCATTAGATTGATTATAGGGCCGCTATCTGTTTGACGTGTAACATTAATGATTCAGCAAATATTTTTAAATGATTTGCATACTTGTTTGCGACACCTTTGACCATTCAGGCTCCTTATCTCTCTAGCTAGATTTCAGTGGAAGCTGGAAAACTATTGCCCGAGAACTACTTGGGGTACGACTGGAATAAGCGAGCTGCTTGGGCTTTCAGAGAAATAGAGTCTTATTATACATTAATCTTTTAATAATATTGGTATTTAAATCTAATTAAGTCAAAGAATGTATTATTGTAACGTCAATCATGCCACTTAGTATTATGCAAATAGATCCACATTTGACTAAAGCTATCATAAAAATAAAGTTTATGAAAATCCTTCCTTGTTGTAACAAATTTTTTGTAAATATTGGTATTGTAATAACATTTGGAAAAATAATAATCTTATAGCTTTAGAATTAACTGTACGTGTTAATTAAGCCCCTGTCCGAAAACCTTTTTTGAGCGAAAAATCATACATACTGATCGACGTTGGTATTCAGGCTAAATTCCACACAAACAACTCTTTTATCTTCATCGTCTACACTTGCAATTTTTGTTGCTGCAATTTTTTTTTAATCCTGCTTGGAAAATGCAATAGTGTCCATACTATAAAATTATAGTTTTGCAATTTTTTTTATGCTGTCTTTCCTCTACTCTTTTTTATATTTTTTATATAAATACAAATACACCTACAACCAACCTTAAGTTGAAAAACGAGAATTATAAAACGAAACAGAATTGAAGAGAACATGAAACTGTGCACTAGAGTGTACCACCTTACAAGGAAAAAAATTGCGACGTACCACCTCTAATATAAAGTATTTTTGCAAGGAGGTTTCGAAAAATATTTTTTTTTGCCGAACGTATGGGTCACCCTTTTACATTTTTCGTTATATCTTAGGCATTTACAGTTTGATCTTAAAGTATGATAAATCAATGTTTTTGTCTCGAAAAGACCAATGTTTTGCATTGACTTCAAGTATCTCGTTCTAGTATTTATCCACCAGATCTCTGTTCGCACCACTCTCATGTAACACCATAATGTCAGAAAATTGAAGCTCGCAAGAAATTATTAAGCTTTTGCTAAGGAAGTAATTCGATAATACCAGTAAAAACAATTTTAAATTATATTATATAAAAATAATTAAAAAAATTAAGATAAAATAAAATGTTGGAAATTTTAATCAGTCATATTTCGACGTGATTCAAGTTGGCTGTATTTTTGGCGGCTCTCTAGCTTTGAATATCATACTGTAAGATCGGAGTGTAAATGCCTAAGATATAACGAAAAATGTAAAAAGTCAACCTCTACGTTCGGCAAAAAAAAAACATAACATTTTCTTTTGCTTGGAAGCAAAAATTCCTTAGGTACAAATAAATTTCTTTGGTGCCACGCCCACTTCTCCAATCTCACACACATATTGTCGAATGTTGTGCATTGTTAATTTAGATGCTTATACCTAATTTGGAAGCTTTGGCTCTTGCCATTCTCTTGATATACAGAAGCCTTAAAGTTTTTGTATGGAAATTACGGCTGTGGGAAAAATCGCCCAAAGAAAAATGGCCCAAAAAAAGAAATGAAAAATCGCCCAAATGAAGAATCGCCCAACAGAACATGAAAAATGACCCAAAAAGTTATATATGAAATTTTACCCAAAAGAAACGAAAAAGGGCCCAAAAAAAAAATGAAAAATGACCCTAAAAGCAAAAACGAATTTTTTCCCGGTGGCATGTTATAACGTCCAGTGTCATAGTGTCCATGGACGTTATGACACTCCAAAAAGTGTCATAGTGTCCATGGACCTCGGCCGGGCGCAAGGATTTTCTCCTCTATGGTATAACAAACACCGGCTTCGCTAACTAAAGCTTCTCTGCATAGTCGGCTTTCATTTGGAAACAAGGCAGATTTTAGAAGCTTTACTTAGCGAAGCCGGTGTTTGTTATACCATAGAGGAGAAAATCCTTGCGCCCGGCCAAAGGCCGGCTGTGCAGAGAAGCCTTAGTTAGCGAAGCCGGTATTTGTTATACCATAGAGGAGAAAATCCTTGCGCCCGGCCGATGCCGGCTGTGCAGAGAAGCTTTAGTAAGCGAAGCCGGTGTTTGTTATACCATAGAGGAGAAAATCAAAAAAATGGGCCATTTTTCATTAAAAAACGAAAAATCACCCAACAATAACGAAAAATAGCCCAAAAATTTTAGGTCACTTTTCATATGAATTAAGGCCCAATTTTACATGGAATTTTTTTGGGCGATTTTTCATTTCTTTTTTTGGGCCATTTTTCTTTGGGCGATTTTTCCCACAGCCGGAAATTACCACGCCGACTTTTCCAATCCCGCCTATGTTTTACCGGATATTGTATGTTGGTAACCAAGATGCTTGTTTCTAGTTCGAAAACTTTTTCTATTGCCGTTCTCCAGCTTTACTGAAAAACAGAAGGCAAAAACGCGAAAAAGTAAAAAAATAACTAATACCAGGCTTATTACTTTGATATTTTCGGTTATAAGTTAAAAAAAAAAAAAAACAATAACATGTGAGTTTACGGAAAAAGTTAGAGGGAGTATAGGTTTTTCGCTCATATCTTACCCATTTATGAACCGATCTAGCTGAATTTCAATAGCATATAACAAATTGGGGGTATATGTGACATAAATATGTAACAAACTAGGCCCCATTATTTCTGGGGTCTTCGGAAATTCTATTTCAATACACTGACCTACTCACACCGACATACTTACAGCCGGACAGACGGACTACTGATAAGCATCCATAATATATATACTTTAAAGGGGTCATAGATTAATATTACAGAAATTACAAACGGAATGACAACCCCTTTCCCTGTGGTCAAGGGTATAAAAACCCTTTTAAAGTACTGTAAAACAATTTGGAATTTTAATTTTATTAGTGTCTATTTTAACAAAGTTAAGCAACCAAATAAACGAATGAAAAAATTAAAAAAAATAAATTAGCCAGGTTAATGGTAAATTACCCCCTATTAAGATCTGACAATGTGAAAGAAATGATGTTGATGAAGACGTTGATAATTTTTATTGTTATCGCTGCTAACGATGATAATCATCATGCTGATGAAAAACAATGTATTTATATCATTTTTTTTTAATGTGGTTTGTAAGTGACAAACAGAATTGTTTTATTGTTAAACCAAAAATAAATAAATTTATAAAATAAAATGAAAAAAAGAGAAAGAAAGAAAAAAAAAATGTCAACCAACAGTGAAACAATTACAAACCACATAAAACTCAACCAAAATGCAACCAACCATTAAACAACTTTACAACATTTGTAAAAGTCATCATCATGATGATGACTTTAATAATGATTATTTTAGTTTATCATAATTATAATTTAACAAATCTTGTTGCATAGAGAATTGTCATGTAGTTGTTGTTGTCTTTCTTGAATCATTTTTCTTGAAAAGTATTTTATAACTATTGTTGTTTTTGTTTTTATTACGTTTTATTATGTATTTTTTTTTTTTTTTTACATATTTTGAATTATTTCTGCATTTTTTTGTTTCCATTTGAACAAATAAAGTTAAAAAATGCTGACAACTGCTTATAAAGTTTATTCATGTTTATTGAATAAGTGTTTGTCTGTCCGTCCATTTCATATAGACATTTGACAGTCTGTCCATTTGACAACTGCTTGTTGGCGGTTTGGTTTAGTTGGTTAGAAAATCATAAAAAATAGAAAATAAAAATTATTGTTATACCAAAGAAAATGAATATAAAAATACACTTCACATAAATAAAATCAAGTACATTCCAGAGAAAATACGGTTTAAATGAAAAACTTCGAAAATTTAAACGTGAGAGCTAAATAATAAAATAAGTACTTTTTTATCTTTTATAATACCTTTAATTGTTACACGATTTAAATTTAAATGACAGTTTTAATTCAGTGTTATGTCTTTTAAAAACTGTAATAAAAAATTTCTATATGCGTATGAAAGAAATAGAAAGTTTAAACAAAGTGATAGGCTGTTTTCCTAACCGCATGCTGATTTGCAGTAAAACAATGCCACTAATTCCCAAACGCAAACGTATAAACTTTGACAAGCTATTGCAATTCTGGATTCATCTCCTTAACAGCTGATATGCACACAAACGCAAATAGCGCATTATTTAAATTGACGGTGCTGTTGCCAATGACAATGATATGCAGTGTTGTTAAGTTTGTAAAATTGCTTGATTTAAGCACTGCTTTGACAATGCATACCGACGTTAAGGAAAGCGGCGATTTTTGTGTTTTTTGTTTTGTGTTTTTAAAATCTAAGCAATCAAAGGTTGTGTTCATGTTTAATTATTGGTACTGCTGGTTCTTTCTTTCTTGTTTGGCTGTCTTATGTAGTGGCAAACTCATCCCCATAAACTGACCTTGGGAGGGTGTTGTTTTTAATCTTTTATAATTTCTTATTCTTCAGTTTTCGTTAAGATTTTTTGTTGATATGTACATATGCATGTATACCGTCTTTGGTATACAAACATATAATTTTATTACTATTGGAAGAAAAAAAGGAAGCAGTTGGAATTCAGTATAAGTATGAACTGCTTCCAAATCTTAAAAAATGTTTGCTGGGTTAGCTTTTATTGCAAAATGCTGGTTATCATAGTAAAATCCTCTTATCTTATCACAAAATATTTCAAAATAAGTGACAAAAATAAAAGGAATTTATTTACTTTAAGAAACAATCGGGATGAAAACTTCCACAATTTTTTTGAAATTGTTCGAATAATAAATCGAACATTAAGTCCTCGCCCATGGTGTTCTTAGATTTTGTAAGGTCAGGTGTTTTTCTTATTTCGCCATAATCTTAATTATCCTGGGTGGCGCTTAATGACTTTTATGATTTAATAAGTGAATAAATATTTTGTTAACGTTTTTTTTTTAGAATTAAATTTGATAAACTTCAGAAATTTATGTTGGGAAGACTGAGCACAAACAAAGAACCAAAGTTGTTCAATTATATTTTGAAAGTCAGCATTCAATTGAAGCACAGCCGCAAATAACGTTGTAAAAGCAGATTACCAATAACATTACTCTCTTACACAGTTTAAATATCAAATGACCCAAAATTATGAACCTTAATGCCTTCAAAATGGCATACAAACAATGCTGATTCTTGGAATGTTGATCAGTGGAAATTACTTACAACATGATACAAACGAAATGGTTTTACAACGTGAAATAACATTTTAAAAGCCATTTGCATAAAAGTTTTTGTTATCATTATTTTTAAAATTTCAAAAAAATAATTTTTTTAAATAATTAATCCTTTTTGTTAAAGACGTTTTTGCTCTCTTGAAAAATAATTATTTTTTAACTTAAAACGTTATTCGCGGCTCTGCTTCATTTGTTGCACCTACCTATATCCACAGTATGCTGTGCAAAACCTTTAAAAAAGATCATTGGACCATATTTTTTGAAATCGTAGAAAAAGTTGCGGTTAATAATAAAATTCAATACCTGGCAGTGATGGAACATTTTTTAATACCCGCGGTAAAGAAAAATCTTAAATTGTGGTTCTAACAAGATAAAGCCACAGCTTAAAAAGCTCGACCAGCTATGGCCCTTTATTTTTTGCGGCCATAACGCTACTTATGCGCTAATATTGTCTAATATTGATAAAGAAATATAAATTGTAACCTCTCAAAAAATTGGGAATTTTGCATGTCATAGAGAAATCTTATTAATAATAAATTTTTTATTCCCGAAAATAACTTTTGATAATAAATAAGCATGTGCCCGGCAAAGAAACTGAACTGGCAAGTTGCTTTATTAAGCAATTTGTTTTTTTTAATTTTGTTTTTTCTTTTTACCCTTTTACAACTACAATTCGAGTTGGAAAAAAACTTGCCAATTGTAGGGGAATGTAAGAAGAGATAAACTTACTGTTCGTTGTTGGTGCTTTGTTGAAGCTTTGATATTATTACTGAGGTCTTAGAGTGTTTAAAGTTCTTATTCACTTTGCAGTCTTATATGTATAATATTTTAAGCTTTTCTTCTGCAAACGCTTCTTGACGAGCTGGCCTTAGCAACCAGCTAAATGCGCATAGAAACTAGCTTTCCCTAAATAATAAATTTCAGTGTTTTTATCAAATATAAAAAGGGAATTGGGCACGTCATAGAGAAATCTTATTAATAATAAATTTTGTATTTCCGAAAATAATTTTTGATAAAAAATTTCCTTTTTTTAAATTACGACGAACTTGAAAACTTTTCATTAAAAAAATATCAAAAAATTTTTAAAATTAAGGCAAATTTTAATAGACTCCAAAACAAAAGACTTAGACAACGAACTTGATCCTCAATCATCATACGCTACATATCCCATATAGTCACGGCTAACAAAACTGTAATTACGGAAAATTGTTAGGCATATATTGTTTATGACAACCAAATTATCTTCACCTGCAACAATATTATAGTTATATCACAAACAACCATACAATTTTTTGTCTTCAACATGTCTTAAAAATTCTTATCTTCAAATCTCTTAATCAATTGCTAGAATGGTTTTCTGAATGGCAGTTAGTAAAAATCCAGTATGACAAATAATCCATTTTGTTTTAAATAAAAGAACATAAAATCTAGATATATTAAAATCTCGCGTCGCGATGTGTGTTAAAACTCTTCGAAACGGCTCAACCGATTTCTTATGAAATTCTGTACGTATGTATATTTGGTAAGTATTAGAATTTGTTCTAAAGTATATTTCAGAGTATCCCTATCTCAAAATTTGTTTTCTATTTTTAGCCAAAACTTTTTTTCGCATTTCATTTTTATTTGGCATCAAAATTACATATAACCCCAAATTTTCACCCTCGTGCCATCTCACCCACCCATTTTTAATCGCGATTTAAGTATTGAAATATGAACAATATCAAATAATTTTAAACAGCACGAAATGGCTTTACCAATTTTTGTGAAATTTTTTCCGTATATTTGGTAAATATGAAAGTAGGTCGCAAAGTTATTTCGTACCGCTATGTCATTTGGGTGTCCCTATCCGAATTTTTTTTCCCAATTCTCTGTAAAAAACTTTTTGCGCCCACTAATTTCTGCACAGTTGTTGGTTCTCTAAATGGTCTCATTGACCGGATATATTCTGATGTAAGCACACAATACAAAAATCATGAGTGTTTCTATTGAGGGAAAATAATATCGAAGCCACAATTTTGAATGGTAAATTTTCGATAATGTTCTGCTGCCAATCAAATGACGTCAGTTTGCGCCTTAGATTTATGCACATCACGTTTTTCATGATGTGGTCTCGCAAACCATTAAAGCTTATTTGTGTTGAATTAAGACGGCCTAACAAAAAATATCGTACAAGCAACTGCTTCTCGAAATAATCATTGATTCCTTTTATTTAATTTTCCTATTTAAGGATTAAAACAAGTAAGAAAGTATAGTCAGTCAAGCCCGACCTTATGATGCCCAACTCCACATTTTATAAAAACAAATTTTCGAGAGTTTATAGCCCTCTTTAGTATACATTAACTGATTGCAGCAGTTTTTAATGGATTGCATATGTAATAAGTATGTATTTGATTAATCAATGTTTGCAGTTTCATTAAAATCTGTTTGATAGTTTCTGAGAGGCAGAAATTGCCCCTATCTGCCCTCGTGGTCCTATTAAAAAAATGCATAACTTATGTGTCCATAAAAATATGTATCTACCTAAGTTTCAAATTTCATTAAAATTGGTTTGATTGTGGCCATAAAGACCGTTTACTGGAAAGCAGCTTGTATGGGGGCTATTTGAAATTATGGACCATTCCGCCCATTTTCAATAGGATTGCTCCTTGTGCCAATTATAACCTATGTACAAAATTATCTTCAAAATTGCGACCTGTACTTTGCGCACAAGGTTACATGAGCATCCCGTTAGCCAGCCTGACGGATATCGTTAGATCGGCTCAGAAAATGATTCTGTGTCGATCGGTGCACTTTAAGGTGGGTATGGGACCAATATTCGTTGGTGTTACACACATCAGCACAAATGCATAATACCCTCTACAATAATGCATATGACTGTTACGTTAATGAACTGAAAAAATAAATTATTAGCTTTTTTGTTTTTGTCTTTTTAACGGCTCTCATAGATCTTATTCCCACACTTAAAATAAATTCGTTATTTTTTATTGAGCAACCAAGATATTCGCTAGAATTGTTTTGTATGACAGAGCAACGTTTGACGGGTTAGCTTGTAAATATACAAAAAATAAAAAAAGCTTTTTTTTTTAAAACTAATTTTTTTACTCTAAGGAATTAAAATTTCGATCGACATCGCATGTCATAAATTGTGGTGCAATTTTGTGTTCGTAGGCAAAAGAGCAGTAAATATTACTGTTTTGATTCTTAGAAATTTAATCCTCTGCGACTGCCGTGGTTGTCTAACAGACACCAATGAAAGAAAAAAGGGATTTTTTCCGTTCTTTTTCAAACATCGGCTCTCACGCATTCAGTACCTTCTTAATACGTTTTCATGTGAACGTTTGCGTGACAAACGCGATCAAATAGAGCTTACGCGTCGCGCTGAGCAGAAAAGTTTCTTCAAGACAACCACGTCAGTATTAAGGTAGGTGTTTGAGAAACAACCACATCCATATTTTTGTTATATTTTTCTAGTGTCTCCTAAACAACTTATATTGACGTTTTTTTTAGTTTAAATTGGTTCAATAATTTATATCTCTTAATATTTTTATTTTGATGGGTCGCTCTAATTCTAGGGTATTCATTCGGTTAACCGATTAATTTCTACCCGATTAACAGTTCGGTTAATTTAATATTGGCTATTTTCGATTAACGATTAAATCGGTTAATTTAAGTCGATTAACCGATGAAACAAAATTTTTAAATTTTTGTAGTATTAAAACATATTTTTTATGTTTTAAATTATTTGTTCAGTCTCATATACAAAAGGTATGTGATTCGAAATAATTTTCAGAGAAAAAAGGTGTTCAGTGATCTTCGTTTTAAATAATTGTTTGATGTCAACAGCTTTTTGTTGCACTTACTCTTTATATGTATGCGTTTAGTTATTGGTTTCTTTTCATATCTTCTCATATCAATCTTTTAACAGAATTAACCGAGACAATTAGAAGTGTTAAAATTTAAAAAAATTAAAACAGGACTCTAATGGCATAATAGGAAATTTTATACGTTTAGAGAAATCCAGGAAAATTACTGTTTCACAAACGACAAGTAAAAAAGAATTTTTTCCAAGTCAAGTTTAATCAAATCTAAAGAAAAGAATCGCTTAAATCCTAAACCTTTAAACCAAAATATTTTTCTAAAAGATTATATTTTTAAGGTCTCCTTAAACTATTGAAATAACTAACACTTATCTTACAGTTTATTTTTTAATTACTGCATAATATTTATGTATTAATTAAAAAATATGTACTACATATTTATGAATTCCTTTTTTTTTGTTTGCTCGTTTTGGTTCAAGAATTGTTGTGTGAATTGTTATGTTTGCTATGTTATTGCCATTTATTTTTAATAAACTCCAGATAATAAATAATTTATGCATTTTTAACTATGGAAATTACTTAAATTATAAAAAAAACTTTATTAATCGGATAACCGATCAATTACAAGCTTAACCGATTAAACCAAAACCTCGGTTAATTAATCGAGCGATAAACCGATTAAAGCAAAAGCCTGATGAAATGAATATCCTATCTAAAACAAAACAAATTCTTCATTGTTCTAAGAGAACATCATCTGGAACTTTTAAAAGCCGCGAAGAGCAGATTCTGAGCTTTGGATCAAACAATTTGACATATCCATGTTAGAATGTCTGGTTCAATGCACTAGATAAAATCAGTTGTATCTTTTTATTTAAACATTAAAATTTTCGCATTTTTTTTATATTGGTTAGTTCAGATGTGAACTAAATGTCATAATGAGGACATTTAGTTCACATAATGAGGACATTTTAACCACACCGATCTCGGTGCGATTAGGATAAGGCATTTTGGGCGACCGGGATTGCCATGCCTGGATGCTCTGGTCACTGGCCCTGATCACACAGGCACCGCTATAAGGACCCAAGTAATCCGACCACGTGTCGGCTATAATAAACCTAGGCTTATTCCGTGCATATTCTTACTCATATTAATCGTACATATTCTCATTCAATCAGCATCATGCATGACTATTTTATCTTCGTAGGTCCAATATTAACAAAAATTCAAAAGGTACCAGAGGAAAAACATAAAAAAGTGTTCTCATTTACTTAGGAAAATGCACCTTAAATATTATGTTTCTAAGTTCAATATTATAGAAAATTCAAAATTTGCCAATACTCTTGATACTTTTTTGCCGCCATTGAGGTTCGGTGGACAAATGAAGAAGAAAGGTGTTCTTAACTGGTTTGTTTGCCTTTGCCGACTTATTTCGTCGAAATATTCGAAAACCGGCTTCTGAACATTTTCGAACAATCGATCAACCTATTTTTTTATTATTAGATGGACAAAACTTTGTGTGATAGAAAAAACAAATTTTTTATTTATGTGTTTTTTTCATATGTGTTAGCAGCAATTTGAACGCTTATAACTCCGAAAATATACTAAAACGGTGTATTTTTTGTTCTAGTCGTTGGGCAGACAGAGGAGGAAGTGTTCTTAACTGTTTTGCCTTTGCCCATTTATACGATATATAAGAGAATTGCTGTTTTAATAATAAAATTTAAAATATTAGGTTCTATAAAAGTTTTTTTTAGAAGAAATCTCTATAGAAATTCGGTTCCAAATATACATTATGAAATGGGTTTCTAATAATAAAAGTTCAGTTGGGCCAAGTTTTTTTTAATAAACATATCGCGCTTGTTTTTCTTAACAGCGTCCACTCAAAATTTTCACTTTTTACAAGAAAACGATAAACGGTGCCCATATCTACCCACTGTAAAAATCTTAGATCTGTTTATCTAGTTTTTTGCCTAAAAAAATGCAGTTTTATCCCCATTTGTAATATGAGAATACATATAAAAAAAAAGTTTTTTGTTTAATTTATAAATTTTGAGTTGACTCTGTTTCGAGGAACAAGTGCGATATGTAAGTCTTGATGCAGAGAAAGAACAATTTTCAATATGGTAACCTCCAAAAAAACTATTTTTAAGGACGATTTTTAAATAAATTATGGTTAATTAAACCATATTATTGTCACCGGAAATCATCAATAGCCATATTATGGTTTCCTCTAAACATGTTTTGGTTAAATATGGCATAAAATATTATGCAACTGAATTTATTTTAAGTTAACAATAGCATTTTCCTCATTAACAAGAGAACATGCTATGGTTGATAAATAGCCATGCTATTCACAGAAAAAATTATTAAATTTCTCCTATCACCAAATTTGTTCTAAATTCATAATATCAAACAAACAAGTTATTGATTTTGCACCTATTACCAAAATGATTATATTGATTACCAAAAATATTATTTAAATTTATTTTTATTTGACCTTTTTATTCTAACATAAAAGAAGTAATTAATAAAGCTCGAGGTCCAGGTTTTTGTTTTTATAAAATCATATTTTTATATTATAAACACACCAACAAAGGAGAGAATTAACTTTAAGGCTGATCTCACAGAGAACTGTGCAGATTTCTATCGTCATTTAGTTAATAAGAATAAAATTAATAACTTCTTTTGATTACCAAAAATTTTAAAACTTTTAAGAAATATTTTCAATAAATGATATTTTTAATTTTAATTAAAAAAGTGATCAAAAAACTTTGAAATTTTAAACAATGTGTTAATTTATTTAAATAAATATTGACAATTCCCAACAACAATTCTACATGTTAAAATTATTTTATTTTAAACGAAAAAAGTCAATTAAGATTTTTTGTTATTTAATTAAAATTTTAATTGAAAATTTATTTCAAAACAACTAAAATGTTAATTAAATCAAAATTAAATTTTTAATTTTTTTCAGCTAAAAAAATTATTGATTCAATTATTACATTAATTAAATTAAAATACTTTTTAAACCATTTTTTTAATTGATAAAACACTTTTTTCTGTGTTATAAGTTTTAAGCATATATATTTTTGTTATTATTAAACATAACATGTTTGGTGGCAACCATAAAATGGCTGTGGCTTCTTGACGGAGGACTAAGTTAACCATAATATGGTTGTCGGTGACAATAATATGGTAAAATTAATCGTAAAATTTCGGTTCAAAATAGTTTTGTTGGATGGTGAAAAATTACAAATTTGTTGGATGGTGAAAAATGTTTTGCTCTAGGCGTATCTCGTTAAGAAGCGCAAATTAAATTAATTTTAATTAGCTTTTATTTGATTTGCGAAACATTTGAGTTTGGTATTGAAAGGGAAAGACGTATATAAAACTGTTCTTTACTTCTCGTACATTGTTGCCAACGGATTTTCAAAGAATATCGCTAAAACAGAAAAATAGCTAGAAAATAACTAAATTATAAAAAATTTTGCGAAAAAAAAACTTTCTTGCAAATTAATGTTAGAAATATTAAAAAAATTATCGATAAATTGCAAAAAGAACATTTTTTGCAAATAGTATCAGTAATTAACGTTAAATTTTATAAAATTATGAATGAAAACATTACCAAGCATTGTCAAATACTATTTTTAAAAACAGAATTCAGAATGCATGGAAAACATACGTATATACTAGGGATGCCAATTCCGAAATTTCGATCCCAAATCCCGGGATATGAATTTTTCAATCGCGGAATTTTTGGGATTTAGTCAATGCCGAAATCGTTAACTTGATTTTGTTAATATATTTCGAATTCAAATTTCAATTGTTCATCTTAATTAATTCAATAAAATTTTTTATAAAATCTTACTAATAAATCAATTACTAGTTTGCTCTATTCAATTACTACACGCAGAGAAAAAAATGTTTAGGCATGGTTACGGCAACTACACTATGTTTATTGTAACAATATATTGTTGTCGTACTCAAAATATTTTTATTTTTATTATGTTTATCGCAGTTATAAATTTAAGTATGGTTCACTGAAAAATAATCATTTTTATAACAACTAAATAATGATAACTTTGAAAACATATTATATTCCTCACAATCATTTAATGATATTAAATAGCCATTATATGATTACTTTCTAAACTTGTACACATAATATGTTTAAGATGCAAGCAATATATCTTTATAATATTAATAATATTATATCGCCATTTGTAAAAAAATTTTGCATCAGTTGTATCGTTTGTTTTTCATGTGCCTATCGAATTATTTGCTATTCATAAAAAACCAAGTTTAAAGAAATTAAAAAATAAAGAAATTGTAGGTACGAGAACATTAAAAAAAATTGTAAAGTGTCACAAAATAAAATATCAATGCTTAAAAATTTTAATATTGTTTGAAAATGGTGCAACAAATATTGACCATTGTTTTGTGTTATTTAAGAGAAAAATAAGGAAAATTCTATAAAATAATTTATAAATAATTGCGACCTACGACAAAAATAGGCTAAAAATATTATGTTTAAAGTTGCATCATATTATGATGTGAAATACCTGTAACAGTTTTACCTTAAGGTTGCCAGTAAGTAAATAAGCATAAATATATTGTAAGAATATGCCGCTGATTTATATTCATCCATTTAAGTTCTCCAAGCATTACGTTAGTGTGTGCATATCGATTGCTTTGTTTTGCAGTTTTTGTATTCTTTCTACCTGTCTATCATTTCAGCATGTACATATTATTGTCGATCCATATTCAAAATGTGGTTTAATTATAGTATTATAGATATTTACTGCAGTTTTTTTTAGATATTTTATTTCTTATTCTTTTAAAAAAACAAACTTTTTTGCCGATTTTTTTAAAATGTATAGTCTATATGTTTTTTAAATTTTAACTCTTCATCTATTTTAAATCCGAGATATTTTATATGTCAACTTTTTCTATTATTTTTACCAAATTCGTTCTTCTTAAGTCATCAGTCTATTAGAGGGACGGACGTAGCTAGTCCGTCTTACAATATCACAAAGATCTCTGTGCTTTTCATGGGTAACAGCGTATGTCTTAAAGTCAAATTTTTCAGGAGAGCTGAAAAACAATTCTATACCAAATTATAGTATAACACCGTTTGAACTTTGCTATTACGTTAGAAAATCGGAATTGGTCATTTAGCATTTGTTTTCTCCAACTACGGATATATTGGTAAAACAAATACTAAATTGAAGGGACTTAGTTCATTTAATACTTAATTATTTGCTATTGCAGATAGTAAAATTAACAGAGTAGTATGAAGGATAACCCGACAATTTAAAAAAAAATTTAAAACATTTTGCTAAAAAATTAAGGATTCCAAAAAATAATCTAAATGTTAAACAATTTTGTTTTCTGATCTGGAATTAAAGTGGGGTCTGAAAATTAATACTCTGCAAATTCATTGGCATCCTTCAAGTATTCCCATACAACTTCGGTTGACGTTGAGAGATCAGACAAAGTTTTACTTATGATCAGGGAAACCAGAAATATACTCTAAAAAACGATTTTATGCGCATTAAATATGCAGTGAAATCTCGAAAATATGCCCTGAAAATTGTTAAAAATATGACCCAAAAAATCAAAAATAGCTCATTTGAAAATAAAATTTTTAACAGTTTAAAAACATTTGCATTAAAAAAACAATCTTAAAATTATAATCGGTAAAGCCCAAACTCCAGACGAAATTTTGGAGATTTTACCCTATTTGGAAACGTTGGGCAGTCATGGGCTTACAAAAACAAAGTTATGTTATCCGTTTTACAATATCACAAAGATCTCTATGATTTTCATGGGTTATATACGCGGTTAGTATGTCTTAAAGTCAAATTTTTCAGCTAAGCTGAAAAACAATTCTAGATCAAATTATGGTATTGCACTTTTTGAACTTTGCGGAATTGGTCCATTAAATTAATTTTCAGAAACTTTAAAAACCATGTAAAGAGCGTTAATAAACCTTATTAATTCTCCAATAATTATCTTCATGTGTTGCAAAGTATAAAAACCTTTGCCCAAAGTCATGTTGTGACACTAGAAAGACATACAATTTTCATTTTTGCTGTTGTTATTATTTGAAGGTGTGAAATTGTATTTCCTTATTATATAATATCCAATATTTTTTTGTTGCTGCTAATTTATAAACTACAGCAGACTACAATATAAGTAAAATTGGCGACTGTTTTTTTTTTTCAAAACTCTGTTAAAACCTTAAGCCAACAATCACATTTTTAAAACTTTACAATAGACATCATTAAAACATAAAACCATCAATCATTGAACTATTGAATGAATGTTGCCAATGAAATGACAAATTTATTTATAGCTGTTTATTTATAGCTTAACAACAACGACATTAACATATAATTATTGTTTATTTTTTCTTAAAAAAATATGTTAAAAAAACTTTTTATTTAAGCTGCATTTGAGGCATTTCAAGAAGGGAAAGGCACTTTTGGCTATAGGGCATTTTCAAAATGGTTTTAGTTGTCATTAGAAACACTAGTGACATAAATGGCTTAATAGTTTTTTAAGTTTTTGGTTAGCTTAATTATAAACATAATTATTAATTTTATTAATTTGAAGAGAGGTCATAATATTCAAAACAATACAATTTTTTTTGTCATGTTAAATGGCTTAAGTATCATATAAACTCATTGAATGGTTACAAAACAATATCTGAGTGTTATTTAGCAATGTCTTGTACATAAAGTTTTATTTATTTTTTAATAATTTTATTTGCTGTTTTACACAAGAAAGGATATATTCACACTTAACAAATATTTGACGAAAAGAATTCAAACTCTTTTCCATAATTTATATAGACTAAAAAAATTTTCTAAAAAAAAAAAAAAACAATGTAGAAGGCAACTTAAAACTGTATGCAAAATCAAACTGTTAAAAAAAATATTTGTTACGTGTAGTGGGTTAAATATTTGTCAAGTATGACAATGCTTCATCTACTCTTGTATTCAAGTCTTCTTGTATTTGTTTATTCCATTGAATATTTCAACCTGTTTACCCAAAAGAAATATAAATTTAATACTTACATACAAATTTAAGTTTTTTTATTTTTTATTTATTTATATTGTCAATAAAAAACTTTAATATTCAAAAACAAAAAAAAAAAAAAAAGTTATAGAAATAGTAAAAACTATTTTTGTCTCTTTCTCTTTTTAACCGCATTTTTCCCCTATTAACAGTTTTGTTGTATGATGCAGTTATTGCTTTAGGTTAAATCCGCACAATAGCAACTATAACAATGGACTGACTATAAAATCGTTTAGTTTTGATAGTAGAGCAATAAAAAAAAAGTTATATAAACGACCATTTTTAAAGCAGTCAAATTATAAATTGTAGAAAAAAAATGTAATAAAAATATTGCTTTTTTGGGGACGATAATCGAAAGGTTAGCACTCTACGGAACACGAAAAATATTAAGAAAATTCTGAGCATCGCACAGTGGAGAGTTTTGGCCATTATCGCATCAAATTTCAATAACTTTTTTGATGTTAGGGATATAACTCTGTAATTTTGCACGGATAATATTAAATATATTCGCTATTATTTACTTGAATATAAGCAAATTTAAGCAAGAGGTTGTTTCAGAAAATATGTATAAAATTTTCTGTTATCATATAGTGATCAGCTGATGAGAGTTACAATCTAGTTTAATAAGGATTTGTTTTTGCATATTGTTGCTTATTTTAGTGAAAATTCATATTTTGGTTTTAAATGCATATTTTTGGATATTTTGGATATATTGACATTTTTGAGTGATTTCGTAAATTTCCGAATTATAATTAGTATTGTAGTTATTTTATTGAACTGTTAATCGTTTTTAATTTTTTTTAGATATTCATTAGATTATTTTTATGAAGACAGGAATTTGACGACATGAAATTAATTAAAATTGTATTGATAATTTTTCATTCTTGACTGCGCTGAGATTTGAACCCAGGCTTTCACGGACAATTTGCCCAGACTAGTTTCAATAAATCAATAAATAAATTATTTTGGAGCTCTGCTTAAAATACCAGATTTTCCAGATTTCGACAACGTGTGAATTGGGACTTACCTTAATGACAAATAAATATTAATTATTTGAATGAGAACAAATTAATAAAAAATATATAAAAAATAGGTTCTTAATTTCATTGCACATGAACATGGTATTAAAATTTAATTTTATTATTTATTTGTTAATATACATAAAATATAACGTTGTGTTTTCGGATTATAGCTGGATAAGAAATTAGAAAATCATTAATGTATTGTTCATAATAACGAACTATTTAAAAATAATAAGCATAAAAAAAAGTAATTTAAATCCTAAATTCATTTGAAGTTAGCAACTTAATTTTTTTCGAAAATAGGATTTTAAATAGTGATAAGCTTAGAAGCGAATAGCTTAATAACTAAAATTTTCAATAACATTCTATTTAACATTTGTTGATGTCGGTGTATCCTCAGCTTATTGGTTTGGCGCATATGCCAAAAAGTCGTAGTGGAGAAAAACGTCTATAAAGGTTTACAGGAAGTTTTTTGAAAATACACCCAATAGGGTTTTTTTGTATTTCCCCCACTGCTTCTGGCATATGTTTTAAAGAAAAATTTAAATTTTTGTGAGCGTTTATTAACGAACTTAAAAGTTATTTGTATTTTATTGAAAGTGCAAATAATTGTTTGGTGCTGGATAAGCAACTTTTCTAAAAAATTTCTAAAAACTAGCTTCTTACGCTGCATACGTATATTTGCAACTGTGTTTTGAGTTGTTGACATTTTATTTTCCTTTTTTTTACGGCAATGAAGCGAAGCAAGAGCAAAATTTATTTTGTTTATTGTTGTATAACGAAGTTGCAGCATTCATCAGACAGTGGATTGTGGAGCAAAACAGTACTAAATAAACTTTAAAATAATTTATATAAAGCATAATGATAGCTCAATATCTCAGAAACCATAAACAAATTCGTGTAACAGGCTTTGGATTCAAAAAGGGGTTATTCAAAACATATTGTTACGTTACTGGCTTTTTAATAACGCGTTTGGCTTATATGCTTTATAATAAACCTCTAGAGTTATTTTGTTGCAACTTAAATAAAAACAAATAAACCACAGCACTTTATTTATAGATGATACTATAAACTATTCACACAACTTTATTTAGAACTTAATCACTTTAACAATTTATAATTGCGATCTACATACTTAAACGTTTGTACTAATACTCATTAACAATGGCCACCTTTGATAGTATATGTACTCTGTTCGAGCGCTGACATCTAGATGGCGCTAGAACATTCGACGTTTTCGAAATATCTGTAACATTTTCGAACTTTCTGGACCATTCGAGCTTTTATTATCTTAACAGCTAATATCATCATGCATTGACGCTATGGATGAATTATAATTGAGCTATTATACATCATAAACTAAAGCTTACTTTAATGCTTAACAATAAATTCAACATTATTATCGAATATTCGAGAAATGCAGTGGGGTTGAAGTACAATTATGTATAAAAATTTTAACATTACATTTGTACTAGCAAATTCTGTACAGTGATTTTTACATTAGAAATATGCATAACTAATACAATAACAATTTAAACTAATAAAATTACTAACAAATACAAAATAACTAATAAATTAAACTAATTCTTAACGAAAGTTACTTTCGTAACAATATATACCCCATAACTAACTGAATCTTTTTAAAATGGTTGGTAGGTCAAAGCAATAATGAGCTGATGATGTGTTGTTTAGGATAATGAAACAAATGCAATAAAGAGTATGGTATGTAACTTCTGTATAGTCACGAATATGCAGCCAATTTTTATATCGTATTTTACTTATATATTAGGATATATAAAATGGTATATATATGAGCGCATAGCTAGGCTTAGCTAATATTAAAAATCCTTACCAAAGTTTTACATGCAACCAGAAAAACATTACAGTATTAAGATGAACAAACGTCAAATGCTTCTACAAATAATACAAGATAATTCCCAAATCGGAATCTGCCTGAAATTACTTTTAATAAGGTAAACTATACCTCAATAGCAATTATATATAAAATATACCCGGAAATATTATAAATTTGTTTTGGTTATAAATCGTTTTCGTATAGAGATGTGAATGCGGTCGATATTTTCGACTATTGCTATTGACCAAATATCTACTTTTTTTTGCATCTTAGCTTTTCGATAAAAATAATTTTATTTAAAATTTGAACCTTTGTAAAAACCAATTATAAGGTGGTCTTAAACTACGATTTTCCACTGTGCACCGTTTGACCTTGAAAGAAATCATATAAAATAAAATGCTACTAATAACCTTCTAAAAGTCGGTCTTAAACTAAATACGCCTAAATTAACATCAATTTTGGAAATAGTTTTATGAAATTTAGTTCATACATTTTAATTGTCATAAGGACGAACCCTGAAAAATTTGTCTGTACATACTGTGGTGTAGGGTATATGGTTTGGCTAGACCGACTATACCTTATTACTAACAGTTTTGCAATATCATCTGCCAATTTGTTTTCAACATAGAACAATTTTCAATAGATTTCTTTTTATATTACAAAAAAATTGGTAACTGCAAAGAATTGAGGATAAAAACTAAAAGTGTTTTAGAAACTTTTTAGTGTCATAAACTAATGTTAAGAGAATTTTCTTTGCATCTATCCAAAATATGGACTTTATAGGCAAAAATTAAAAATAAAAATATAAATTGGGTTAATTTTTTGTCCAATATTTTTTCAGCTGTTTCAATTATTATCAAAGCGTTTAAAATAAGATCTATAACACACTGGACTACAAATTTAAAATTATTGGTCGTATGAATATATAAATTGAGTTATCAAAAGCAGAAAAGCTGTAAAATCTTTGCTGTTTACTAAAAAAATTTTTTTGTACACATTATTTACTTTTAGCTTCTAATGAAGTTGTAACTAATGGGATAATTTAAAGGCTTTATGCAAAAACTCCTCGAATAAAACTTCAACAAAACTGAGAATATCTTAAAACTTCAATATTCGACATAGGTTACTTTTTCATATTGGCACATATATAAATACGAATGTATGTTGTATTTAAATACATAGTTCACTCTTGTTTTTTTTACCAACCATTAATACAACATACAATCGATACAACGATACAAGGGGTTTTGTGAATACGTAAATATGTTTTCTTTGCGTGTAGGGGACATCCGATTTTCCTTTTAAATTTTAACAATTTTTATGAGGGCTTGTTGATAACTTGGGCCTGTTTTAATGCCAAACAAAATATTTTTTTAATCATTTAAACCCTCTTGATCAGTCGTAAGAATTTTATAAATTTATAGGCAATTTAAAATTATCTGTCTGTTTTAATTTTGTTTTGTTTTTCTCGAAAGTTAGAAACACATAAACTGGCTTTTATTCTGTTTGCAAAGCCAGTTAGTTTTCTTTGCTGTTTAGCACCAACCTAGTGGAAGAGTATTTGCGATGCCCTCCCCACAGTTCTATAGATAAATAACACAAAAATATGAAAAAATTTTGAAATAATGTTTTATGCTAAAAATTGTCATAAAGATTAAATTTAAATTCTAGACGCAAAAAAATCATATAACAAAATTTTAAAATCCGTCATTTAGCATGACTTACTGTAGAGTGTGGGTGCAATAAAAACGCTTTACAATGACTGTTAAACCCACTATAGTGCACTTGTGTGTATTTTTTTTCTATTCTTGAATCTACAAAAATAACAACAAAATACTTTAGTTCTTTTACATACTCGTACATAAATAATAAATTGTTGGCGCTAATGTTGTTTGCTTTTGTTAACTGGCTGCTGTTTTTGTTGCTTTTGATCTAAACCATGGCCAACAAGTACGCAAATAAAAAAAATCACAAAACGTTGTTAATACAGATTGGTTTTTCTCATTTTCCACTAGACTTTGCGACAAATGCGCTTGTATTTTATTTTTTTTTTTATTTACTACGATTTCTTTCTATTCCTAATATTTTCTTTAGAGATGAGGTTTTTAGCAACATTGTTTAACATACTTAAAGAAATTTTATGTAGATTTTTTTTCTTCTTTTGTAGTCAAACGCAACAATACCTCTCTATTGGCACTTCTTGGTATTTTTATGAACACAAGTTTATAATAATATGTAAACATGGTGATTAACAATACATTTTCTACGCTTGCTTTTTCCATTGAGTTGTTAAGTGAAGGAAATTTTAAAAAACATTAGATTTCTTAGTGTTAAAGAAAAATATGAGAGCATGTGGAAAATTTAGTAAAAGAAAATATTTTTTTTTTGGCAGTGTAAATAAGTTTTTGCTGTTTGACAGCGAAGTGTTTGATTTGTGAAATGTGTGATCTCTGGAACAAATATTAAAGCTGCTGCAGATATGCAACTTTTTTTTAATGAAGGTTAATGGCGATCATGGTCTGCAAAATTACCAATTCGAGGCAAAAGCAACACCAAAACGAAATTTTTACTCCACTTACATCCATACCTAAATAAGAGCCGAATGCGTTTTCTAGCTGTCAAAAGTTCTCATGCCCATACAATTTGTATGTAGCATACCGAAATTACGCGTCGGCAATGTTCTGAAATTGGAAAATCGAATTTTGACAGCGCGTTTAATAGTAAAGTTAGCCGCTATTGTTAATAAGTAATGGCAATTTAGCTGTTTTTAGGTTAATATAGTGGTCTTATATCAATTTTTTTATTTTTATTATGTGGGTTTTATTAAACAGGAAAGTTAACACTACTGTTCTTGACTCAATGTTGACGCTTTTATATAGGTATGGTATTTCAGCGTAAGAGCTAAGCGGAAGAAAACGTTTCGCCTTCCGCTCTTATTTGGGGCTGTTAGATTCAGTAATGCCAATAGAAATTTCAAAAAAATACCTACATGTCTAAAAAAATTCCCTATTTTCCCTACAACCAAAAAAATTATCCCTACTCTATTCCCTACATTTTGCAAATAAATACATACTCTGTTAACATTTTGTAAAAATTATAGCATATATTAACAACCCAAAAAAACCCAAAATAAATATGTACAATGCTATACTCACACAGATAAAAATTAAATTAAAAAAAAAATGTGTGTGACAAATTAAAATATTTTCGTTTTGGCAGAAACGCCATTATATATCCTTTAATCTGGAGTCAAAACTTAGTCAAATTGCGTGTTTGATTTTCTTTTCCTCACCTTTTGTCCTTTTTAAAGTACTTGACCTTTTCAAGAATACTTATTTTAAATAATTTTTTTTAATATAAATATTTAATATTTTTTAGCAAACTCGGTACCAAATAAAAGGACCGGCCTTTGAGGCTTCCATTTCGACCTTTTTCAAATTTTCTAACATATCCGAGTGATTTCGTGTGAGTGGGCATATATCGTATGCGTAGTCAATAACGGAAAGACGTTCCTCATAACGATATCCAGAACTACGTTGAAGAGCAAAGGTGATAATATGCAACTCTGCCCAACACCTGCTGCAACTTTCCCCTAAACAAAAATATAAAAAAATCCTTTAAAAACTATATCTCTCCACATCCTTGAAAGCTTTCATTACATTTATTTAGAAATTCCAAAATGTATGATTTTATTTCTCTTAGTTTAGAAGGTGTGATTGTTTTTTCTCGGCTATGTAGAAATTTCATTCTTTAAATATTCATGCCTAATATTCGCATAAATTTTACCAAATGTAAGTGCGAATGCAAATAGCAAAATTAAGGCCCTAATCATGTATAACGCAGCGCAACGCCGAATAATTACATTGAAAGCACAAACAATGTCATAAATATTTTCTAATTTTTTTGTTGCTTTCAACAGAAATTCATGTACCGTTTTAAAATTTTCAACGACACCAGCAATGGAGCGTTTGAAATTTTAAAACGCAATGTGCATTTCTGTAGGAAGCAACTACAAAATTACAAAATATTTATGACATTGTTTGTTCTTTCAATGTTATCTTTGGCGTTGCGCTGCGTTTTATATGATTAGGGCCTAAGTGAATAATTCGCAAATGCGAACCCGAATATTCGGCGCCCCAAATATAAACGTACATGGTTTTGCCACTTGTTGAAGATTACCAGGCTGTTAGGGCTCATAGTATAGGGTTGCTGTTGAAAAATACTACATTTGTAATTAAATGCTATTGTATAAGAAAAATTAAAATTTTTTAATGAAAATAATACGAATTTTTACACAATATATTGAAAATGAGACAATATTTTGAAAATTCCTTACAATTGCTTTAAAATAAAATATCTGTCCCTTTTTCCCTACGCCTTAAATTTTCCAAAAAAAAAAAAAAATCCCTACAAAAAGGGAAAATTCCCTGCGCTTGGCATTACTGTTAAGATTATGATATGCATTTGATGACATTAGAGAAGTGTTTTGTATGCTGAGCTTGCACATTTTGTCAAACTATAATAAACAAGATTTAACCCTTATGTGATCGGCAAGGTGCTCGGGTACCTTTGGCATTTTCAACTTATTTTTCTTTTAAATTTACGGATGGTCCACATACTAAAAACTTCTTGAGAAATCCTAATTATTAATTAATTTTAAAATATTATTACCTTTTTGCTTATAAATTATTTTGAAAATGCGTGGTGAATCAATTTTCATCTTACACCCTTAACGGTATGGCAAGGTACCCGGTACCTTCATGCATTAAATGTTACCTTCACTCGGTCAAAATCTTAGATAGACTGAAGCAATACACATGTAAAAGTTCAACTTTTGCATCTTTGCAATAAGGGAAACCACCGGAGTAATATTTACAAGTTTCTTGTTACATATTTACCAACTTTGATATGCATAAAGAAAAATTTTCGTTAAATTTCAAACTTGCATATCTTAGCATTAATACGTTGCATAGCCCAGTGCGTTTACAAAAAAAATTAAATTTTACTGAAAATTAACATTTCTTTTAAGTCTCAGAGCTATTTTTCGTGATAATGCACATATTTTCGACAACAAATTTTAGTTTCCAATACTATATTCATATAGGTACCCGGGTACCTTGCAATGCTGTTAAAGGCCATTCACATTAGGGTTAAAACACTATTTATCCGTTTGAAAAGAGCGATTAATAAAAAGCATTTATAACACGCCATTAAATGCGAAACTGTAATTTTTTCCAATGACATGTTGCTTTTGTGAATAAAAGACTATTTTTGAAAGTTTTGCCTCTTTCAATCATGCTTGGACCCAAGGAAGCCTGGGTTGAAGGGGGGTAATAAGGGTCACGAACCCCCATGGGCTTTTCGAGCACTGGAATTCTAAAATCATAAATTGGGCTTGGAGACTGTCCCGACTGACTTTTCACTATTTGACTTTCCCTGAACTAAAGGCTGGATCCGCCCTTGCTCACAATATATAAGATATTAAATTTTTTTCCATTTATTTATTTGAGTCTATAGCCTCTTAAGACCCGAACGTGAACCGATTGACTAAAAGGTGTAATTAAAATTTCGGTTTTTATTATTTTTTAAATATTTTTATTTAAAGTGGTAGAAAAAGGAGGTGCACGCACACAGAGAAAACACATGTTTAAATATGGTCACCTGCAACAAAACTATTTTTAAAGAAAATTGTAAACATATTATTGTTAATTTAACCATATTATTGCCACTGAAAACCATACTATGGTTTAATTTGTCCTCTATTAAGAAGACACAACCATTTTATGGTTGCTTTCGAACATGTTTTGGTAAATAATATCTAAAATATGTTTAACACTTAATTTAAAAACAAATTATTGTCATATTTAACCATAACATGTTTCGAGGCAACCAGAATATGGTTGTGGCTTCTTGAAGGAGGACTAATTTAACGATTATATAGTTGTTGGTGGCAAAAATATAATATGTTTAAATGAAACATAAAATGTTAAAAATTTTATTTAAAAATAGTTTTGTTGGAGGTGACCATATTTAAACATGTTTTTTCTCTGCGTGCAAATGTGTACTTCAGGTCTTAACGACTAGTTAGTGAGTAACAATATCCTTAATTTCTTAAGATCTGAACTGAACCGACTGAGTAAAAGGTTTTTAAATATTTATTTTTATCTTATGAGGTAAAATTAAAATTTCGGTTTTTATTATTTTTTAATTTTTTTTTATTTAATGTAGTAGAAAAGGAGCTGCACATATGCGTAGTTCAGGTCTTAACGATTAGTTTGTGAGGAACAATATACAAACAGTATGATTTTTTCAAACTGTAAAATTCATATGAAAAAATAGAGGCTAAAACTTCTAAGCACCACCATCTATTGATATTTTTTTTGAAGCCCAGTTGCTAAAAGCAAATAATAAAACTATTACTAGTGATCACACGATGACGCTAGTCCTTAAAACTTGTAAAAAGTTAAGGTACACATATATGTGCCCAGGGTCTGAAGAAGATAGATTACAAATCCTTACTGACATATATTTAAAATCAGATAACAATTAATAAAGCATAATGATATTAAAGCTACGGTCACACTTATTAAATATTTGACCACTAATTAATAATAACCACTAGTTTTGTTAATAGTTAGTGAGATTTAACATGGTCTTAATATCAAAAAATAAAACTGATTATACTGTTAGACATAGCAAAAACTGTTTCTTGTAAGATGTGGTATTATAATCAAAATAAATATTGGAATTTAAGAAAATGATATTCTAGTTTTCCTGTTTTCCCCGCTTTTTCGTCAAATATTTGCCAAATGTGAGCGTAGCTTAAGCAATTTAAATAAACAAAAATTGTTCTTTATTACTATCAGAAAAGTTAAGTAGGTGATATTAATTAAAGTTCAAGCAACGAAAGGACGAAAGGAGTCATTGTTAGCGTAAAGAGAATAGTAATACCTTAAATTTAAAAGCTGAAAGTTTCGGGTGAGTCTATTGAACGTGGGAACATCGAAGTTAATTTTGCTCAACAAGTAGCCGGAATCTACATCACGACGTATTATATCCATTTAAAACGGGAAACTAAATATTGATCTGTGGATTTTTAACATCGATAACTTAATAAGACCAAGTGCCACGCCCACCTCTCCAATACCACCCACAATTTGTCGGATGTTGCGTATTTATAATCAAGATACTTGGACCTTATTTAAAAGCTTTGGATCTTGCTGTTCTCTAGATGTACCGCAAAAAAACCACAGCAAGGGATATATGGGTAAAATTAAAGGTAGCCGTGGTTTTTTTCTTATATCTCAGCCTTGTGTGGACCTATAGGCTCTATTTTAATAGCGAACTTTAACGAAGTATATATGATATAAATGTATAACAACCTACCCCGTCATATCTGAGGTCAACGAAAAACCTATTTCAAGATACACATGGACTTCGTTAAATCAACTTCGCTACTCATAAGGATCTAGAATTTATATACTATATAGTGTCTTAGATTAATATTGCAGAGCTTACAAACTGAATGACAATTCCCTTACCACCTGTGGTGAAGGGTATTATGACTGAAATACGCTTTACTTCAGCCGAGTTATCATTTGCATGAGGGCCTGGTGTTATCATAAATCGATTTAAACGATATTCAGAAAAGTTTCGCTATAAATTAAATTTCATTAATATATTCTTAATATTATGACCTGTGTCTTAATCACAGGCTCTACAAAAAGTGGATCTACGTGTTATAATTTCTGGAAGTTACAGACTTCAAAATACCCATTTTCTACACGTAGTTTTTGTCGTAAGTTTTCCGACAAGCTCATAGTAGAGAATTTTAGAAAAAGGAGAATTTACAATTTTACGACTTCTCAGCCAACCCTCGTATAAAACTATTTATATTTTCCATTCGGTTAAGCCCCCTTCATCATATATCTAGCAAAGCAACTAATGTTGGGTGTCAGTTTTCAAGTTTATTTGTCTGTCTGTCTATCAGACTAACCGCACATCTGTCCGTCTTTCTGTTTTCGTGTTTAGCTGTTTCTCTGTCTTAATGTTTGTCCTACGTAGCAAATTGTATTACTGTTAAGCATGCGCTTTGACAGTTACACACAATTTTAACGTCATGTTATTATTTACATAAAAAAAAAATTATCTAAAAAAAAACTCAACCTCAAATTGCAATAATCTGTAGAGAATTAAAAATTACATGAGAAAAAAACTAAAACACAATTGTTTTTAGTTGGAGTAAAAAATTTTTTTTTTTATAAATAAAACTGTGAAAAAAAGATAAAGATTTACAACATGTGCATGAAATTGTTTATTTAAATTGCATTCAGTACCAATTTTAACTGAAGCATACAATTGCGAGTCAAAACTATCTGAAACAATTTATTAAGTCATTTTTTTATTTTTATTATATTTGTAATCTAAATTGCACTATTTGAGAAAAAAATATATGCGACCTTATATAAATTTTGTTTTTTATAAAAAGTTAAATGGCTAACTGAAAGTATTTTATTTACGAGTTATTTTAATATTAAGTGTATAAGAGGTTATTAAATGTTATCTGGGAAATATTTAATTGTTGATTATAACCACTACGAATCAAGTGGGGTGTATATTAATTTAATTTGTTTTTAATTAATTGCAGTGTCTAAGCTTTAAGTCAGATTTTTAAGCGCTGTTTTAATTAGTTTGTTTTTTACAGCAACACCAGGACGATCGTTGTCATTATAAAGCATTAATTACGCGAATGTTATCTTATTTATTTAAAGTTAGCCACACAGGAGGCAACATTTGTCGAAACGTGGTAATGTTTCTGTTGAGTGAGGTGCTTTTGCATCTCTCGGACAAAAAAATATGAAGAAAGAAATCGGAAAATGGCAAAAAATGCAAATTGTGAGAGTTGGAAAACAATTATAATTGAATATAAAATTTTTCCAAATTTATGGGACATAAAATATGATAGTTATACAAAGAAAATAAATATACTGATGTTTCGTTTTTAGTGTAATCGTCTGTGGTAAAAACTGAAACATAAATAGTAACACGTGTTTTGACAAATGTTGCATCGTCTGTGGGTACCATAAGAATACAATTTTTGGTTCATTAATATTTTTCAACGAAATTTGACGACTGAACTTATTTGACGGTATGAAATAAATTTTGCGTTTATTGAAAAAAATTATTATTAAACTTATTTTAAAAGTTGCAAAAATAAGATTTTTTACTTCTTCTGTTCTATTAATTTTTTGATTTCGTGTATAACAGTATGGTTTTTCTAAGACGAATAATAAGGCGTATAAGGCAAGGGAGGATAAACATAACATATGCCTTTTTTTATGGGTTAATTATGAGACATTATAACTTCTTGTCTATTGGTATGTTTTAGACGTCTATTTAAATCGAATCAATTTCATCTAAGGAGTTCTATTATGATTCCATCAAACACGATAACTTATCTTTTTGTACAAACCAACTTACAATTTGCTCTGATGTTGATGTACACCCGATGTCACAACAGAGTCATTTTGTGCCGCTAAACAACATTAAGGACCTAATTGTGTAAAACCCAACGCAACGCCAAAAATTTCGTTGAAAGCAAAAACAAATTCAAAAATATTTTATAATTTTGTTGTTGCTTTCATATTGATATTGAATTCATATTGAATTTTTAAATTTCATATACTTCATATTTTGTGGCGTTGAATCAAAATTTAAAAAAACGATATGAATTTCTGTAGAAACCCTGAGGGAAATATTTGTGTTAGGTGAAAACAAAAACTATCACTTAGCTGGTGATAATGTGTTTAGAGTGTAGTTGGTCCAGAGGAAAGGTAATTGGCACAAAACTGGACTGGTGACTGGATTTTGTGCGGGTAGTGGCTTATTCTCTCTAGTTCTATTACTTTATATGAAGGGGTTCTATCATAATGACATGGCTCATTTGGGACAATATCAGCGACAGGCATTATTTTAACCGAAATTGGATGTGTCCATTAAGGTTATTTCAGTGACCTGTTACAAAGTGTCAAAAAGGTGCCAATTAACCCCTCGTAGGACATCGCCATGTTAAAGTGACATGTCACGTGACAAGCTTAGTGTTAGTTCCCTTTCCCCTAGGGATGAAACAACAAAATACAAAATATTTTTGAATTTGTTTTCGCTTTCAATAACATTTTCGGCATTGCGTTGCGTTTTACACAAAAAGCGTTCAAACAGAATTAAGTCTTCAACTTCAGGCAAAAATCCAAAATTAAATAAATTCTCTCTGATTTAATTGTTTTAATTTTTTAGTTTTTTTTTTGTATTTAATTTTCTGTTTACAAAATGTATGAAATAGAATGAAAGTATGGTAGCATTATTAAGAGAATAAATGTCTTTATGTGAGAGAATATAAAAAAAAGTTCTCAAAATAAAATATATTTTATGATGAAACAGAATTGAGTCTTCAACTTCAGACAAAAATTCTTAAGCCAATAATTAAAACGTCGACCGTAACTGCAAATTTTCTATCTTTTCTTTCGTTTTCTTTTGTTCTATTTTTCTTTGTTTACAAAATGTATGAAATTGAACGAAAGTATGGCAGCGTTATTGGGAGAATAATTGTCTCTATGTGAGAGCATGAGAAAAAACGTTTTCAAAATAAAACTGATTTTATTTCTCGACGGCATTCTCTGGCATAATTTTATGTCAAACTGTATGGAAAACATCGTTCAGCCCCAGTTCTGTTTCATCATTTTATTTTACGACGGCTTTCTACGACGAATTTGTTTGTCAAGTTGTATGGAAAATGTGGTCTCGACGCAGTTCTGTTTCAACACTAATGCCCTTAGTGTTCGATCTTTCTCGGGTTCTATTCGTGTGATTTCCAATCATTTCACTTATTAAATGAACTTAAATGATTTAAAATGACTAAAAACCATAACCAGGGCCCATTTTCTGTAACTCTCGCTTCGAGAAACTTTTCGACTGAAATGCGAGAAATTAAACAAAAATGCCATAAATTGAAACAAACAACTGTTTTTCTCACTTAACTGCGTCTGTAAAATTTTTATCGAGTAATAGCTGTTCCGTAAGGAAATTAGTCGCCAATTTACAGAAAAAGTGTGTCTGTAAAATTTTTGTGAGAAAGTTCCCGCTTTGAACTGTCAAATAAACTCACGCATAAAAACGGGGTGAGAAAAAATATTACCACTAAAAAATATATTAAATATGCAAGATGCAATGAATAATAACATGGAAGAGATAAGTAGTTTGTTTTTGACTGATTTTTTCATTGTTTAATTATTTTTCTTTTAACATTTTTGAAAAATATGCGAATGTTTTCAAAGCTATTATTTAAACAACAAAAATTAAAGTCGCACTCTACATTATATGCTATAGCCGACGGTTGTATTTTCGCCACCATCATTGAACATTTTTAAATTTTAATAATGTTGGCCACCGTCAAAGATATGTGTTACTGGCGTTCTCAACGTCTGCAAGTTCACATCGGCTTCGAATGGAATATTATGACATTTATAACGTAACGACGTAATCTCTTTTGATAGTTTTCGACATGAGTTACAGACACACTTTTTTCTCACTTTGCGAAAAACGATGCGCGAAGTTCTCACCAAAGTTACAGAATATGGGTACAGAGCACAGAAAAAATTCTCGCCAATTTTTTTTTACAAATAAACCATTTATCAAAAATAAAATCAGTTTAAGTTAAAGATTTAATCAAGTGAATTGAACGTTTACTTATATCAACAACATTAATGCAGAAAATATTGTTAATATCAAAAATATTTAATTGTTACTATTAAATTGTTTATTGGAAATTTAATTAATTTTTTTTATTAAGATCACAAATTTTTTAATTGAAATAAATTTTTATTTTTTTTTTCTGTATTTCTACAATACTTATAAGTGCCTTCCTACAATACTATTTTCTATATCAGTAAAACTAATAACAAATTAGAAATCGTTAAAGAGCAATATTTTGCTATAGTAGGCCAGGGTTGGAAAAAGGTTTTTTGATTTTGTATTAACCTTTAAAATGAAATGTAATTTTTTAGATCATGAGGGTACCATTTTTCAATTTTTTCAAGTAACATGAATTTATTTGTTTGGGCTTGATATTTTATTTAAAAAATGGACGATTTTAATGTGTTCTAATAAATATTTTTTAAATGGAATTAACCTCATCATACATCATCCAAACTTTGGCAACTAACAGCAAATATTTGACTTAATGTATTAGCTACGAAGTGGTGCAGTGAATGGTTGGTTGTGAATCCGCAGTTGCGAAATATTTGCTTATATTTGCTATTTGCATTCGCAGTCGGTAAAATGCATGCGAATATTTAAGCTAAATATAGCGATAGGAATCTTTTCGAAGAAAATAAAATAAGAAAATTAATTTATTTACGATTCTCATCGCACTACTCTTAAGAGTGATAAATTATTGAAACTCATGTTTATAAATTGGCTCAATTAAACCTTGAGTATTAGACATCTTATAATAAAGAATTGTTTTTGGCTGATAATATTTGTACATATATCTGGAACCAAATTTCTATTTTTCAAGCTTTCTCTACTCAATTTTAAAACATACGAGGGCAGATCAATAAGTTCGTGACCTTTCGAACTTCCCTCGTAGCTATATGAAAAAAAAATATTTATTTTTCAACATAATCTTCTTTTAGCTCAATACACTTAGTACAACGTTTCTCCAATTTGTGTATCCCTTCCCAAAAATAGGATTTGCGAGGTCCATAAAATAGGCATTTGTTTGACCAATAATTTCATCGTTGGAGTTTAATCTCTTTCCACCGAGCCATTTCTTTAGTTTCGGAAATAGGAAATAGTCGCTGGCCGATAAACCCGGAGAATATGGCGGATGAGGTAGCAATTTGTAGCCAAATTCATGTAATTTTGCCATTGAGACTGAACACGTGTGCACCCGTTCATTATCGTGATGAAAAAGAACTTTTTTCTTGGCCATATGGGGTCGTTTTTTTAAATCCTCATTAAATCGGTCCAATAAGTTGACATAATATTCGCCGTTTATTGTTTTTCCCTTTTGAAAGTAATCTATGTGGATTATCCCGCGTGCATACCAAAAAAACTGTTGCCATCACCTTATTGGCCGACAAACTTACCTTGGCCCTCTTCGGAGCCGGTTCACCCGAAAAAACCCATTGTTTAGACTGCTGCTTGGTCTCCGGAGTGTTGCAATCGATCCATGTTTCATCCACAGTTGCAAAACGCCGAAAATACTCATTCGAATTAAGGTTAAACAACTACAAACAATCCTTGGAAGTTGTCACACGATTACGTTTATGGTCAATTGAGAGCAAACGCGGCACCCATCTTGCAGACAGCTTTATTAAACCCAGCTGATCATTTAAAATCGAAACCACACTGCCATATGAAATGCCTATGGCATAAACAATCTCACACACTTTTCTTGAATTTTTTCGACATTTTCGGGTGTAGTGACGTCAATTGGCCGTCCAGAACGTTCAGCGTCATTTGTACTTGTGCAACCACAACGAAAGTCAGTTACCCACTTTTTTACCATGAAATCGATTGTGCAAAGTCCCTATAGTATTTATCAAGCTTTTCTTTGGTTTGATTGATGGTTTTTTTTTCGCAAAAAATAATGTTTAATGAGCACTCGAAAGTCACTTTTTTTCATTTTTAAAAAAATCCACGAGGATGTATGTTTTGAACAGCTGTTAAACTCAAAGTAAATGACGGAACTTGCTCAAAACTTGACAGTAGTCTTTTAACAGATGGTACTTGATGGGATCAGTGTTGCATTTCATATAACTACGCATCAATAAGTCACGGACTTATTGATGCGCCCTCGTACTAACATATATTTTAAAACATATGCATGTATGTATTTAAAATATAAATATAGTTTATGTAACACTTCAATACATATATTGTATACGCATTCGCATTTGCAAAAATTTAATTTGATTATTCGTTTTAGCACACACATTCGCAACACCCCTAGTTTTGAGTTTCATCCCATTTGCTAATTACCTATATTGAATTTATAATCTAAACCCTGTAACCATAATAACTTTCATTGTGTAAACCCAGACTATGTATTTTTTTTGGAACATATCGCCCAATAAATCATAAACAGGCACAGCTTGAAATTCAAAAATGCTTAGGAGAGGCTAAAAACTGGTTTCAAAAATAGGGATGCAATTTTTTAATCAAATTGAGTTTCACAAATGTTTAAGAAGGAAAGTTAAAGAAGACATTGGTGCAAACGAAATTTTCGTGGTCGCTATAGATTTGATTTGTGGACTGATTAATGAATAAGAAAACGATTTTGGTTAATTTTGAGTTGTGCCTGTTTTCAATTTAGTGTGCGACATATACAAATATTTGGATTTTGAAAATTGTTAACCAAACTTCTTGATATTGGATAATTAAAATTTCGAAGAAAAATCTTAAAAAATGTTAAAGTACTTTTCCAAATAAGAGCATAACATTAGTAGATTAGCTCACTACCAACTAGCCTATCGGGCACCCCATTTAATTTAAAGGTTGAGTTATTCAAAAATAGACTTTAAGCTTAAATTGTTTGACAAAAATCGCGGAAGTATCATGGCACTCAAAAAATATAAATTGTTTCTAAAGCAGAATTAAACCATAGTTGTAATTCCTGGTGGATACAGAATGAGGGAGTTTCATATGGGATGTTTTGGATGTAGTGGTTTAAAATATTATAGCGAGTTCAAGGCTCAAATTTAAGTTTATATTAAAATGTTCTTAAATTTATCCTCATCCTTATTGATAAGCTTCGTCCTTTATCGACTAGTGTTCCAAATTGCTTATATATATATACACGAGCTTATCATAGAGCCTAACAGTCAGCTAATAAATGGAAAGTTGGTTATCAATATATCTACTTAGAAACTGGTTCCTTGAGAATTGTAGCAACTTATCTTATCTTTCCGTGAAAAATAAGTTGTTGCATATCTTAAACTTTTTAAAGACTTAATAACGGCACGGATGCATTATGTCATCTTACCATTTTACGTTATTGATGTAGTGATAAAGAAAGCAATAGAAAATTTTACCGGAATTCAATGGGGCCTATACAAGTGGGTAAGTACCTAAGACTGCGCCGAAATCAGGATCAAAAATAAGCCTTGGCAGGAATAGGTCCATGCGCATGAACACCGATCTCAGACGAATCATCAACAACAATATATTATCTAATGTGGTTATCGTCAACAGTATCAATTGTACACGACATTCCTTTAATCTTTTACGTCCTGTCTGGGAGGCGAAAAGTCATCTCTATCCTCGTGACATAAATGCACTTTATATTTTTGCCAACACATATCTGAGGAGTATTTTAAAAATATTTTAAACAAGTTTGATTTTCAACAACTATCTGCACGCAGAGAAAAAATATGTTTAAATATGGTCACCTCCAACAAAACTATTTTTGAAAAACATTTTAAACATATTATGTTTCATTTAACCATATTATTGTCACCGACAGCCATATTATTGTTAAAACAGTCCTCCATCAAGAATCCACAACCATATTTTGGTTGCCTCTAAACATCTTATGGTTATATGTGACAATAATTTGTTTTTAAATTAAAAATAGTATTTTCATCTTTTCCAAGAGCAACATGTTATTGTTGAAAATCAACCATCCTATTATAAATGTTAAACATATTTTAGTTATCATTAAACAAAACATGTTCGGAGGCAACAAGAATATGGTTGTGCCTTCTTGATGGATGACTAATTTAACCATAATATGGTTTTCAATGACAATAATATGGTTAAAATAACCATAGTATGTTTACAATTTTATTTAAAATAGTTTTGTTTGAGGTTACCATATTTAAACATATTTTTTCTCTGGGTGTGTTGACAACTACAAATCGGGTTCATCTGCTCACCGAAATATTAAAACGATAGTGAAACTGGCTACGTCACACACTACGTAAGCCACCAGATGACATAATAGTTAGTAAGTGGAATCCCCAGGGTAACAGAAAAAGTGAAAGTGTGGCCCACATTTGGATGAGTCAGTTGGAATGGGAAAGTCCTGGAATAAAAATATAGAATAGCTTTTTATAGATCTCGATGGAATAGATTTGTAAAAGTCATGTGCTATAATTTGGAAGTAGGAAATAAATAAAATATTGGAATTTCTATATGAGTATTTAGGCACTTATTCACTATATTCGGCTATGCCGAACCTTTTGTACCCTTCACTAAGGTACGGTAAGAACCGAAATTTTTATAAATACCGGTCTTTAGAAATAAATAATTCTATTAAGTGCCACCGCCCCCTATTCCAATTCCGCCGACATTTTATCGGATGTTTTGTATTGATAACCAAGTTGTTTTTACCAAATTTACAGAAATCTATAATGGGTTTGTACGGGAGGTGCCAATCCCAATTATCCAAATCCACCCATTATTTTGGAGAGGTTGCGTATTGATAACCAAGCTGTTTGTACCTAATTTTGCAATTTTGGCTCTTGCCATTCTCCAGATATTAATAAAAACAATAACAAGGGATTAATGGGTATAATTAGAGGCAGTCGTAGTTTTTTGTTCATATCCCAGTCATTTATGAACCGCTCTGGCTGAATTCCAAAAGCAAACTTTAAAGAAGTATATGTGACATAAATATTTTTGTGGTCTTCGGAAGCCCCATTTCAATATATACACGTGCAGATGAACATCCTTAAATCAACTTCGTTCGCTACTCATAAGGACCCAGAAGTATATAATACTTTATAGGGTCTTAATTCAATATTGTTGCAATAACGAACGGAATGCCAAACTTATACGTATATACCCATTCCGCCTGTGGTTAAGTGTATAAGTATATCAATAAAAACTTCGCTTTGGAGGTTATATTATGCATATTTATTCATGCTTTTTTTTTTTTGGCATATGCTTAAGCATTTTCAATAGCTTATTTGAACTTGTTTTTTATGCTAATCCCGCCAAGCTCTTCGCTTGTCTACAGTAGTAGAATCTGTGGCGGGAATCGCACCCGCAACCCCCACACTGATAGACTAGCTCACTACCAACTAGCCTGCCGGGCACTTGCATATTTTCAAGTTGTTTGTGTATGTAAAAACTTGTTACGGGTATAACTTTTTACGTTTTTGTGAATTTATTTATAATTCAAAATTTAATTTAAACTTTAATTAATTGTAATGAGAAATGACTAAGTTACTTAATGTATATAACTGAGAGCTTTATTTATTTATTTTTTTTATTTATTTTATTTTATTTGTCTATGGAATTATAATCCTTACAGACTTCTTAATTAAATAAAAATAAATTTTAAAAAGTAACAAAAATTATGGATTTAAATAGATTAATATACTAGTTTTAATATCAGTGGAGCTATAAGAATAGTCAATAAATTTATAAAACTTGTTGAACTAGTTACACATCCTTCTTAAGGGGTCACCATTAGCATAATTAGCTCTAAAAAATTGAATTGATAACGGAACCAAGTGACGTGATGGGCGTTGAGGAACATTAAATGTTATATTGTTGATTAAGTATCCAGAGCAAACGTCGCCAATAATTATGTTGAAAATAAACGAGATGTTAAGCACAGTTCTACGGCTCTTTAGAGTTGGCAGCTTGATGAGGGCTAGTCTAGCAGGATAAGGCGGCAGATTCCATTGGTTAAAGTTCAACCCACGTAGACAAAAAGTCAGAAACTGTTTTTGGACTGATTCAATTTGGTCGGAATGTTTTTTATAAATAGGGTCCCATATTACGGATCCATACTCCAATACAGGTCTTACCAGGGAAGTATACAGACTTTTCGTAACATATGGATCCTTGAACTCTTTAGCCCATCGTTTTACAAAACCGATCATACCTCTGCCTTTATTAGCTGTCATTGTTATATGTGCAATGAAATTTAGTTTCGAGTCAAGCAGAATTCCAAGATCTACGAAGCTATCCACCGACTCCAACTGATGACTTTCAAAAAAGTAGAATGCAGGTATTGGACTCTTTCTAACAAAACGCATGTATTTACATTTTTTTAGATTAAGTTGCATAAGATTTACATTGCACCACGTGTAAAAAGAATTTAAGTCGTTTTGAAGAAGTTGTTGCTCAGATATTTGACGATAGCTCAGAAAAACTTTGACGTCGTCCGCATACATCAGAATATTGGATGAATAAATCACCTCAGGTAGGTCATTAATAAATAATGTAAAAAGAAGTGGCCCAAGGTGGCTTCCCTGAGGCACACCAGACAGAACATCTATGCTTCTAGAAATCGTGTTATTAAAGTTAATGGATTGTGTTCTGTTGCTTAGGTATGAGTATATCCATTTTATACTAATATCAGTAAAACCCAGTAAATGAAGTTTAACCTTCAAAAGGCTATGGTTAACTTTATCAAAAGCCTTGGTAAAATCAGTGTATATCACGTCAGTTTGTTGTTGTTGTATAAATCCTCGATGTATGGCAGTTGTAAGATGAAGGAGATTTGTTGTAGTAGAGCATCTTTTTTGAAACCCATGCTGGTAAGGTGTTATCAAATTTGATACTTGGTAACAAAGGAATTCGGTAATAATTTTTTCGAATAGTTTAGGTATTATACTCAATTTTGCAATACCACGGTAGTTTTCAACATCCGATTTATTTCCCGATTTAAACAAAGGAATAATAAACGAGTTCTTCCATAGATACGGAAAGTGACCATGCTCGATTGATACATTAAATAAAATTTCTAGAGGGATAGCAATACTGTCAGCACAGTTAATTAAAATGTTACTTGGAATGCTATCAGGACCAGAATTGAATGAAAATTTTAGACTTTTTAATTCCTTAACGATTGTTGCGATGTCAATAAATGGAATGTGGGTTGTTTGGTTCGCATTTATCTTGAATGGATAATTAACTGATTCGTCATAAAAAGCATTCGAATAAGTTGTGGAGAAGAAATCGGCAAACCAATTACTTATTGTGTCATTATCGCTGGACTCCATATCTTTCTAACTTATCTTACAATTAAAAATGAAGAATTATAATATTTTTGCTAAAGATTTTTAATTATAAACAAAAGAATGCATAACCGCATTTCAAATGACCACATTTAAAAAAAATCATCAAATAACTGTGTTAAAACTCTATTATAATAAGTTCATGTAACAATGACTTAACATAATTTCATAATTTTTCTTAATTTATTTGAATCTTCTTTCTTTCCGATTCTTTAACTTAATAATGACTTAACTGTTTTTTCTTGATTATTTTCATACAAAATTACCATAGTAATTTTTTTGACTTTAAAAAAAAGTCTTCACATTTTTTTAAATTTCACTGTATTCATTTTCAAACACGCATTTAAAAAATATAATTAAGCCAATGACATTCATTTGACAGCCACGACTGTACGAAAAAAATACATGCTCAAACATCAACATCGATAAAATACAGTTACAAAATAAAATTATTCCGCTTACTTTCGTACGATTTTAATGGAGTTTGTTGTTTTATTGCACTTTTTTTTTTTTAATCATAAAATTGCTCTATTATTATGAATAAAATTGCATGAAAAAAAAAGAAACAAAATGTTGTATACATAATTATAGATTTGCATAAAAAAATGTAGAAAAAATGCAATAAAAACATGTTAAACAATTCAGATTTTTTGCTAAAGAAAATGGGAATTTTAATTATCTCGTGGTTATTAAATACTTGTGCATTCAAGTATTTTCATCACTTCACAATTTTTCATCATTCAAATAATGTGTGCAATGTACTGTAATGAAGTGTATTTAAATTGACAAATTGTTTTAGCTTCAATTATTAAGTTTACAGGCAAAGTTTTTATTAAATAAAAAACCAGCATTATCTTTACATTATACTTCCTATTTGCATGTGTATAATGATCATTGTTGCAAGAAGTGCAGATTTTTTTTGCATTTTGCAGATTTTATGCCCCCAAATATATAAAAATGCAGATTTGAAGATTTTTGACCGAAAAATGCAGTCTGTCCGTCTGTTGAAAACACGCTCACTTTCGAAAAACGCAAAGAAAAGAACAAACTTGGTCTCAAATTGCTTGTAGTTATCCTAAGCAGTTTGGGATTCAAATCCAGCAACATCGGTTTAGTAGGATCAGAACTATGAATCAGAATGTGGAACCACCACCCTAAAAAAATTGATAATTTTGATACAAAAACTAACATAAATGGTGGTATAATTCATGGAATGACATAAAATGTTGAACGAATTTGCTTAATACGACTGCAAATCATACTGCCAATTTTGTGAAGATCGGTCCATAATTTACACTAGGCCTCATATAAACCCTATTCCCGGAAAGCAGCTTAGTACGCCTTAAACTGTAATCAATAAAGCTATCATACTAAAATTTAGTACGTCATAGTTTTATTGGACCTAAAATCACACTGTAAAATTTTTTGAATATCGGTCCATAATTTACACTAAGCCCCATATAAAGCCTACTCCCGCAAAACCGTTTAGTATTGCTAAAACCGTAATCAATAATGATATCATAATGAAATTCGGTACGTCACAGTTTTATAGTACGGAAAATCACACTGCTAAATTTCGTGAAGATCAGTCCATAATTTACCCTAGGCCCCAAATAAAGCCCACCTTGGGAAAATAATTAAATTCGCCTTAAACCATAACAGATATAGATATTGTGGTAAAATTTCTTCAAACTTAGATTCATATGGCCAAAAAAATATCATGCAATTTTGTGCAATTCACTTTTAACGCTTAAACTAATAACACTGCTGTATTGAAATTTATTCTCATTTATTTTTTGTAATACCAGAAATTAGTCTTCAGAATTTTGGGATAATTGGTCCATAATTTACCAAAGGTCCAATAAAATTTACCCTCCTAAAATTAATTTTAGTTCGGCTAAAACTGTAACGAATCATGATATTTTATTCAAGCCATTTCAAAGTTCTAACAAGAACCGCATAAAACTTTCTTATTGTCGGTCAATAATTTAATTCAGGTCTAAACCGCAACCAATTTTAATGCTGACTTCGTTTTTGTGAAGCTTAGGTAATAATTTATATGTATTTATCATACAGAGCCCAATCCTTTCGGTGGAGGGTATTAAATATTCGGCACAGCCGAACAAACCACTCTAAGTTGTTTTAACTACATTTAAGAAAGAAATAACTTTAATATGTTTTTGGAAAAAAATCTGAAATAAGACGTGCTGGTTCCGATTATGGTTCCGAAATTTGCTCAGAAAATACTGATTTTGCCAAATTCATTGGCAAATGTCAAGAGTCAGGTGAATCTAAGTAAAACTAAAGTTCAAACGGGTTTGTAAAATGAATCCCTTGTCAGAATATTGCTCACAGGAGATTATTTAAAGCTTTAAAATTTACACTGTTTTGACAATTTAATGTCTCCAGATTTGTTTACATTGATTTCAACTGATAAACATACATATCGTAACATATGCATAACAATTTATTACACTATGCTAGTTGAAAAAACAGACAAGCAGGGCACATTGCGTTTTAACATAATTCGGGTACGCTGAATCCAGTGGTGCCCGCGGTTTTTTAAGATTGGCTCTGGTTTTCGAGATATACCGTTATTTCGAAAATGGAGGAGGTTGCACAACATATATTCGCGTAACTCAAAAACGCTTCAGCTTATTCAAATAACTTAAAAAACCGAAATTCCGCAATAAAATTTCCCTTAAGAAAAGTAGAATTTCTTTCTAATATCCGCAGTCGTTTTAGAAACATAATTTTAATATAATTTTAACATACCCACCCGCTATCTCCATTCCTTAAGGGGGCTTCCATACAAAATGTTCAATGCAGACTAGAAATATATTGAAGAAAAAGTCCCATAAATTCCCAGAAGTCGCCCCTAGTGGTATATAATGTATGACCGACCTCAATTAATTTTTTGTCCTTAACATTTTCTCGAGACATACTTGCCCCTTATCTTCACTTCTTAGGGGGGCTCCCATACAAAATATTGCGTTTTATGAAATTCTGAAATTAATTAAAATTTGTCGACTTTTGTGAATAAAATCAAAAGTTGCAAACAGATTTTAATCATTTATGGCTTGTTTTGTTTGGAATTTCGTTTTTTATACGTCTGCATTTTTAGAAGCATAGCTGCATTTTCCAATTTTTTATGAATTTTTAAAAAACAAAAATTCCAAAATTTTGTTAAAAAAATAATTTTTTTTTCCAAAAAAAAAATTATGTTTCTAAAACGACTGCGGATATTAGAAAGAAGTTTTACCTTTCTTAAAGGAAATTTCGGTTTTTTAAGTTTTTTCAATAAGCTAAAGCGTTTTTGAGTTACACGAACATATGTTGTGGAACCTCCTCCATTTTTGAAATAACGGTATATCTCAAAAACCGGAGCCAATCTTAAAAAACCGCGGGCACCACTGGATTCAGCGTACCCGAATTATGTTAAAACGCCAGGTGCCCAGCTTGTCACAAAAAAAAGTGTCTATTTCGTGCACAGTGTTATCGATTAAATTGAAAAAAATGGCTTAGTGCTTTTTTAAGCTTTTTTGCTTGAAATAGTGCTTTTTTACAATTTAAAGTACTATTTGCTCCAAAAAAGTTGACATCACTGATTGCTATCTGTGTGTGCTGGTTGCTCTCACAATCAAGGCGCATTGTTTGTCACCCATTGTTTGAGATCCAACATGAGATGATGCCATACGGTAGGTGCTTATATAAAGCTTTTTTACTACTTCGATTTAAAAGATTATAAATTAGTAGTATGCGGTATCCATTAATTTTATTTCGGTTTATAATTTGCCTCGGACTATAACTTGTCCTGACTGCTTAACTTACTGAGGGTATTCAACACAGGGTTTCAGCTCATAATATTTGAATTTTATAATTTGAAAAATTTTTTAATCAATTTTTATTATGGTAAAGATAAGAACACAATGTATAAAGTATATAAAAGAGCTTTTCATAAGCCTTTAAAACAGGATCATTTGCAAAATTTATGTGATTTAAATTTCACTCGTGTATCTATTCGATTAACAGAAAATATGTAGTTACTTAAATGTACATATATATTTTTATAAACACCTTTTAAATTTTCTTTATTTAAAAACTCTACTCTATAAGTTGGGTTAATTTGTTTTTTTAACATATTACTATTTCGCGTCAAATATCCGCCATTTTGTTTTTGAATGCCCATCTAAGCACACTGTAGTTTTTAAGACTAGTTAAACGATTTATTTAATGTCTAAATGCAGCCGATTGGAAGATATGAGCCCATAAAGAAATTCACAATCGGGTAAAAACATGAAACCCATAATCTGACAGTGCATGACTTACACATTTTTTTACAATAAACGTCGAACCAAATATGAAAAATGTTTTATTTTAATACGGAATTTCTTACGTATGGAATTCGACGTTTATAGTAATTGACAGTATTTGTCACATATACCCGCCCATCTAAAAAAGAGGACTAAGATATGTTCAAAAGTACGTTTAATGACCTTAAGTGCAGAATTAAGTTTTAAGACATGTATAGCCAATTTAACCAATTCTATTTGGGCGCCCGGTAGGCTAGTTGTTAGTGGGCTAGTCTATCAGCGCCGGGGTTGCGGGTTCGATTCCCGCCAGGGACTCTGGTTTATTTTCTGCAGACAAGCGAGGTTGAGCTTCGTGGAATTAGTATAGGAAAAAAATATAGTTCTTCGAAAAAATATATATCAATTCATATTTAAATATAGTTTTTCATATAATTTTATTTTGACTTGACATAAAAAACGAATTTTAAACATAAATTGGTATTTAAATAAATTGATGAAATTGGCCATTAATCAGTTAGTCATCGTTCAGACTTGCAATTTTAAAATATTCTACATTGAAATTGCATAAGTGTGCAGATTATGAAATTATAGTTTTGCAATTTTTGCATTTTTATCTTGCCTTTCCTCCTCTCCTTTTCATATTTTATATATAAATACAAATACACCTACAGCCAACTTCAAGTTAAAAGGTGTGAGAATAACAAGACAAAACGGAATTGCAGAGTTAATGAAACTGAGTACCCATCCCCAATCTTCTCACCAGTCTCACTCATAAACTCAAGAATTGCTGCAACAAAAATTGTATGTCTGGTCGATGATTTAGAAATCTAAAAAGAAAAATATTTTTATATTAAAAAGGTAGAATTTTCTAAGAAATAATTTGATTCGAATAATTCAAATAAATTGCTCGAGATATTCGTATTAAAAACTGGCAAAAAAAAAAAATGCCAAAAAAAATTCCTCGATTTATCGAACAACAATTAAACAAGTTGATACTCTACTATGCACTCCTTACATATTTCCAAGAATTTATAAGGGACCCTTGGGCATCTATCAAGAGTCAACATGGGTCCTTCAGTGGCTCCTTTGTGATAAAGAATTCAGTTAAACCTGCAAAAAAAAAATCAATTATATTATAAAATAAAAAAGTTTACTTGTGAGGTTATTTGGGCTACCCTTTTTGCTATTACTATTGCTCATTTCGTAAGACCAGTGGCCCACTTTACTACCTTAAGTCTTATTTGAGGGTCATATATATGAGGGCAAGGTGAAATAGTTGACATATTTTGCCCATTTCAAATACCATAAGAATTTTTCCAAGATCTTTTTTTGCCAAATTTACTCTCTCTTTATCCCTTATTATTACTAGCTCAATCGTGATTTCGACAGACAGGCAGCAAGACATCTCTATATCACATAAAAGCTCAATATACAACAATAATTAGAGATAAATGTCTACGACATACATACATGCCAACAGGTACCAATCTAGAACCATGATAAGTTTATCTACCAGTGAACGAAAATGGTTTTAAAAGAGAATATAAAGTTTGAACCAATCCGCTTTCTAACCTCTTCGATGTTTGGTTCGATTCAAAATATCCTGGCGGGGATACCCTCTACACGCAGAAAAAAAATATGTTAAGATATGGTCACCTCTAACAAAACTATTTGTAAATAAAATTTTAAACATATTATGTTTAATTTAACCATATTATTGCCACATATTATTGTTAAATTAGTCCTCCATCAAGAAGCCACAACCATATTATGGTTGCCTGTAAACATGTTATGGTTACATTTTACAATAATATGTTTTTAAATTAGCAACAGTATTTTCCTCTATTCCAAGAGCAACATGCTATTGTTGAAAACCAACCATGATATTATAAGTGTTTAACATATTTTAGTTATTATTAACCAAAATATGTTCGAAGGCAACTATAATATGGTTGTACCTTCTTGATGGAGGATTAATTTAACCGTAATAATGTTGTCGATGTAGGGATGGGCAAATTGAAAAAATATATCGATATATATTGTATCGATATTTTTTAAGAGTATCGATATTTATTAATTAAAAATATCGATATATCGATGTATCGAAAGTATTAAGCTGAAATTATTACCAAATTTAAAAACTCAATATACCTATGTCAATACATATTTACATATGTACAAGCATATTACATATAATTCCATTCTAACTTTTAATTGTTTCTTTAACCGTACGATTCATAACCAGCAAAACTCCTTTAATTTCATAACCAGGTACCCGGGTACCCGAAGTAGGTTGTTTTGCGTTTTGTTTTTTGTTTCAAATTTACTGCCTTTCCCGCGATTTCGAGCGAAACTTTAATTCGCTTAACTCTTATTTAAAACAAAAACCAATCTTAAAATTTAGTTTTTAAGGTCAGTTATGCGAAAGAAGTTTTCTTTTGAAATCGAGGGACCGGCATTAAAAATTCAAAAAAAGTATAGAATACAAAAAATTTTTTATTTATTCTCCATATGAAATCTAATAAACAAAAATTAATTGGGATTATATACTGCCAGTAAACGAAACTTGTGACGCATATTATGCAAGTAAACTGTGCAATATTTTATTTTTGATATATAAAAACATGCTCAAATAAACAAAATAAAAAAAATTTTTTTTTTATTATTAACATTCCAACTTTCATGAGTTTATTGCTGCTAATACGCCATAATTAAGGCATAATTCTAGGAACCCTTTCCAGAATATTTTTTCCGCGCTTAATTTTTCGTTGTCATCTCTTAAAAAACCGAGAAAAAACTGAACTGTGTAATCAATGAAAATGTGTAATGGAAAAGCGCCGTTATTTTCTTAATATTAGTTAAAAAACATATGATGCAATTCTTAAAAAACAACAGTATTGTAAGCAGTTGAGTAACGGTTAAAATGTTGAATTTTATTAAGGGCATAATAAACCACACAAATTGCTTGGCAAACATGCACTTTGTTTTTGCTTCTGTTTGCCAATAAACTACACAATCATATATCGTACAAACATTAATTTTTCATTTTTGTTTTGCTTTCAATGAATGCTGACGACGATTGTGCGGCGGCAATTTTGCCCGCTATTTGTTAAAAACCCCGAAGAAATATAAAAGAAAGAAAAATAAGTTGTAGTAAAGAGTTCTCTAAACAAAAAACTGTTTGGGGTAAACAATGCTGTTAAAAAATTAGAATTTACGGCTGAAAATAATTTTATTGCTTCTTCTTCTACATCTTTACTCTACAAAGTTTTCGCTGAAATGATTAGTCTTAGCACTAGACACAACAAAAAAGTTTGACAAATATCCAACATGTCTGCCAAATATTAAAAAATTTTAATATTTCTACAAACATTGCTTCAAATGATTGTCCAAACAGCAAACACCCCAATTAACAACACAAAATATTTGTACAAACGTATGATTTTGACATGTTTGCCAAGCTATTTGTGAGGTTTATTATGCCCTTTATAAAGAGATCTTAAAAATATCGAATTCGATAGTCGTAGATAAATATCGATGTTTCGATATATGGGTATTTTTAATATCGGCGATATATATCGATTGTAATTTTTTAAATATCGATATTTTGATATATCGATATTTGTTGCCCATTCCTAGTCGATGACAATAATTTGATTAAATTAACCAAAATATGTTTATAATTTTATTCAAAAAAAGTTTTGTTGGAGGTGACCATATTTAAACATGTTTTTCTCTGGCTGTACTTTTTGAATGACTCAGAATCTAATCTTAACATGTCCGTTCGACCATCCGTTCAGTTTAAGTGATAACGCAGTGCAACAACAAAAATCGGAATGAGATGAAACCTAAAGAAAATGAAAGTTAAAATTTTCCATAAAAAGCTTTGGAGGCTTCTTTTAGATCAGTGCTAGATTTTTTTTACAAGCACTGAACTAAAAAAAACCCTTGTGAGTCTTGTTATGGAAAACGTCAACTTTCATTTGCATTTGGTTTCATTCCATTCCGATTAGGAGCGTTCGATTTTGTGTCACTGTGTAATTGAATGACACGGGATTTTATTGGCCAAGGACCAGACTTATTTAAATTAATGAAATTCGTGCAGCAGAATCACTCAAAAGAGCTGGGCATTGTATATCTGTAGGGAACGATATTTCCCATGTAAAAGCCCACTATCAAAAATTACGTTTACTGCAATGAATCTCAAAATTATGTTTGTACAGAGATATAATTCGGCAGAAATAATTCACATGTTTGTAGAAATCTCTCTACAAAAATTTTGTATTGGTGGATCATATAAGAATTAAAAAAAATGTATTCTTAAATGCAAGTTAGTCATCGTTCAGACTTTAATTTTTTGTAGCTGCAATTCTTGAGTTTATTGGTGAGAGGGGTGAGAAGATTGGGGAGGGGTATCCGATTTCATGTACTCTGCAATTTCGTTTTGTTTTGTTAGTTGTATTTGTTTTTATATGTAAAATATAAAAAGGAGAAGAGGAAAGACAAGATAAAAATACAAAAATTGCAAAACTTTCATAGTCTGAACACTAATTCAATTTCAGAGCAGAATTTTTAAAAATTGCAGCAACAAAAATTGCAGGTCTGGACGATGACTCTTAAGTTAGTCATCGTCCAGAGCCACGTTTCCAGAGAAGAAAACTTATTCTTCATGCAAATAGTCTAGAAAACGTATTCTGCTTATAACATAGAAACGAATTATACATGTTAATTTTAAGATAATGCTGATAACATACGTATATTAAATCTTACCACAAAAGGTTGTTTCAACTCATGTCAATCAATTAATCAGAAACTTTTTTAAGCCTCATACATTTTTCTCAATGTGTTTAATTGTATACAGTATGTGTTGTACAGTATAATATGGCCAGGTTTGCCAAACTTTACTTTCTTACCTGTTTTAAATTATTACTTTTAAGAAAAGTTAAATAAACAATTTATGCAGTTTATTTGGAATTTCATTTTATTACAGCTTAAATAAATTCATTAATATCCTTTTTATATAAAAAACCTTTTAAGCATTAAAAGTTTATTTTTTACTTATTTTCTTTGAAAAAATAACTCTAGGATCGGTCTTTAGCAGGTATTTAAACGTAATAAATTTATATTAAGTTATTTTTTATATTGAATTCAATGAGATTTCTTTTTAAGATAAGTTGTTTTTGTAAACACATAATAAGAAAAAAAAAGAATAAGTGTATGTACAAAATTACACTAAAATTCTTTTAATAATATTTGCTAAAAGTGTGGGTGTGCATTGTTCAGCGTTACTAATTCTTTTATACTCTCTTTTTCAGCTAATAATGGCTAAATAAGTTGTTATTACAAAATCCGCAAAGCAAATGTATAATTTGAAAATGTGGGCATTACAAGGATGGTGTATCTCTTGCACATGATTTGTGTCTCTAATAACTTAAATGACAGATCACGTGTAAGTCGTGTCATGCTGTCATATTATTTTTGTAAAGTATTGTTTGGCATTTCATAATGGAAAGACTTACGCCTGAACAACGCTTACAAATCGTTCAACTTTATTACGAAAATTCACGTTCTGTGAGGAATGTGTTTCGTGCACTTCGCTCAACTTAGGTCAACATAATCGGCCTACTGAGCGTACTATTCGCAACACCATCACCCATTTTGAGACCCCGCATTCATTATTGGATAATATTCGACCGAATAGACCACGTCCAGCAGGCTGTGAAGAAAATATAGCGGCCGTAGCTGAGAGTGTACACGAAGACCGCGGATAGTCGATTCGGCGCCGTTCGCAGCAACTCGGACTGACGTATGGAACGACTTGGCGCATTTTACGTCGAGATCTTTAATTGAAAGCGTACAAAATACAGCTTGTGCAACAACTGAACTGAACATCGCTTCGCTCTATGGGCTCTTGAAAAGTTTCAAGAAGATCCGACGTTTTCGAGGCAAACTTAAACAATTAAACAAAATTGCCGCATTCGGGACGAAGAGCAACCTGAAGAGATTCAAGAACTGCCACTTCATCAAGAAAAACAACGGCTTGGTGTGGCTTGTGGGCCGGTGGAATCATCGGTACATATTTCTTTAAAAATGATGCCGGTGCGAACGTTTCCAGTCGAAGTGCTCGAACGAGCCATCGAAAATTGGACTCAACGGATGGACCCTCTGCGACGTAGCAACGGCCAACATTTTATAGACAAAAAATAAATGCCAAAGAATGTTCTTTCAAATGATAATAAACATTACCCATTAAATTTGAATTTTCTGTGTTTTTTCTTTAAAAAAGTAGGGAACCTCGAAATGGATCACGCTTTATATATAAAGTTTTTGTCCTTAGCCGCATGAGAACTTAAAGTGATAATATTGGGTGTTTTTCAAAGAGATATAGAAGTTTTAAATGGAATAAAACAAAGATGAATTTTTTAAATTGACATGCAATTTACTTTATTCGAAAGATAATCTTCTGGCATTATAATATCAATATGACCTTTGGCATATGACCGCCACGGCTGGCTCGGACTGGAGGTCAAATTTTCGATGGCTTTTTGCCAACATTTGTGGCCGTATTCCAGCAATAACGCGGCGAATGTTGTCCTCCAAGTAGTCAATCTTTTCGAGCTTATCGGCGTAGCCTAGCGACTTCACATATCCCCATAGAAAATAGTCTAGCGGCATTAAATCGTACGATCTTGGAGGCCCATTCAAGGCTCCGGAACGAGCAACTATGCGGCTACCAAACGTTTCCTTCAATTAATCAATTGTGGCACGTGCTGTGATACATGTTGCGTCGTCTTGTTGCAACCACAGCTCCAGCACATCATGGTTGTTCAATTGATGAACGTTAGCTATCATGGCTCTATAGCGGTCACCATTGACTGTAACGTTCTGACCAGCATCGTTTTTAAAGAAGTACATACCAATGATTCCACCAGCCCATAAAACACAACAAACAGTTAGTTTTTCTGGATGTAAAGGTGTCTCAACATAGTGCTGATGGTTATCAGCACTCCAAATACGGCAGTTTGGTTTATTGACGTATCCATTCAAACAAAAGTATGCGACATCGCTAAACAAATTTCGCTTATTCCGTATTTCGAAAGCACCATGATTTTCAAAATAAATTTGCACAATTTGGAAGGGTTGTTCAGGCGTCAGTATATTCATGTGGAAATGTCAAACCAAACTTAGCATAAACCACTTGACAGGTGACAAAATGGCCGCCAGTTAAAAAATTCGCATGTTTAGGACATACTCTATTTAAATTGGGAGAACTTGGTCAATGATTTCACATATCCCCTAAACAGAAGAACTCCCGAAATAGTCTTGGGCTACTCTAATCGACTTGAAATATTAAAATTATGACAAACAATTGAACGATTACGAGTTTTGTTAGGTTCATATATAATGAAGCATCGAGACTAAATAAAGCAAAAATATATTTTATTTTTTATATACGTTAAGAACTTATTTTTGATTAGGTTCAGAATTGACTACAGGTTCCATATATAGGTAACTCTTCTGAAAATCGCTTTAAACTGTATAAATTGTTTGAAAATAGTACTAACGATAAAATATGCCACATGTTGCTTTAATGCAAACATAAATAATTCCAGTAAATTTCCTTCTCATAGGAGTATAACTAGCAAAATGTGCAATATATTACCTGTTACCCACATGAACGTAACGAAGCGTAGCTTAATACAGCGATTGCACATGTCGAATATAAACGAACGCTCCAGCCAGAGAGGCGTTAGATAACAATTAACACAGAAAGCGCAGACAGGAAAAACCGAGACTCCGGCTGAAGGACCAAGTGGAGGAGTATGCGAAAATCCTTGGTATTACAAGACCGAAGTGCTTGGAGATCATTCATCAAGCAGAGCAGGAACCACAATGGGTTGTACCGAACTTTTTGAGACAATTGAAGCATTGCAAACGTCGTAGTTTATAAGATTAATAAAATATTTGGTACATTAGCTTTAATTAGTCCAAAAATGCAAGAGCATATTTCCAATTTCCCTAACAATAATATAACTCAGATTGAACTTTTTTATTCTTAAATTCTACCCAGTGGGGAAAAGATGGAGTACGGATGCCTTCTAGATTGCCTCTGCACTCCTTTTTTTGGATGTACAAGGCCTACTCGCTCCATTACATTCTCATATCTTTTTTATCCTTGTTGTCATTGCGTCCTTTCGATCTCGCTTCTTTGGCAGTTACATAACAATTGCAACTGGAAGGAAAAAATTATTCTTTTTCTTTTGCTTTAGTTAAAAAACGAAAGAACCGAGGAATTTTTCGAGGCATTCTTAAGCAGGCCTTAAATAAGGCCTAAAGTAAGAAGGTCTTCTGAGTTTTCCCGCTGGGTATTTCTTTTTCGTATACACAATACAAATAAGATTGTGTTATCAACTGAAATGCAAAAGGGCATAACAACCAAAAAGTATATGTGTTTTTCTAATGAGAAAGAAGGAGAGAGAGAGAATGAGAATATTATTATTTACTTACCCCGTTACACATGTTTGTTTTACTTTTGTTGCACTGCACTTATGGTCAATGATGCCAGTAGATATTTCATAAAATCCCTACGTGTCACAAATAAATTCCTTTTTTCCCCTACAACCAAAAAAATTTTCCCTACGTTAAAAATGTATTGTTTTTAGCAACAGGCACATTTTTTTTGTTTACAATTTGCAAACATTTTTATTAAAGCATTTATTGGCAAGAAAAAAACCAAAATAAATATGAAGATAAGTACATATCTAATATTTTTTAAGCAACCTTGGTACCAATCAAAAGGGCAGGCTTTGTAGAATTTGAAATAAATATTTACTTCAGTTCCCCTGAACAGATATATAAAAAAAATGTATTTTAAAATTAATAGCCTGTTCAACGATCTAGATAGCAAATCGAAGCGATCGCAATCCATTAGCTCGATTTCGAATCAGATTGGGTTCAACCATTTCGACAGCTTTCGATCGCTTGCTCTTACGAGTGTCAATATTTGTTACTTACGTAGTAAAAAAATATAGTATTGCCATATGAGATATTTCTATAATTTTTTCCGTTTTTGTTCAAAGTATCAAAATTAATACTAATTTGCTTGATAACACATAAAACTGTGTTTGAAATTTTATCAGCTGTATAGAAATGTCAGAAAATAAAAAAAAAAATTTTATTGATACTTAAAAAAAAGAATACACAAATGTTAAATGTAATCAAAAACCAAATATTTAAGCAAAAAATAAATAAATCATGCAAACAAATAAATAAACCAATTAAACTATTACAAAAGCAGCGACTCATTAATTTTCTTTACTAGAGAAGTTAAATAGTTTCCTTTGTAAATACCGCGACCAGTTTTTTGCAGGCTTTTGTTGTTTTTTTTTTTTTGTTTTTGTCCTGCATTTTAAATGTAAATATAAATATCATTTCAAAATTAATTCAAACCTATGGTTTTCTTCTGCCTTAAAATATAATGTCGTTTAACATCTTCTACTCTGCAATAGAACGCGTAGGTGGTACAATGGCGTTTAGTTTTTGGCTTCTACTTTTCCGTTGCTCGTCCATCGCAAATTTATTTGCTCCAATCACTAGTGCCCCTATCGCCAACTTAAGATTTTCCTCCATGTATTCGACAAATGTTAGCAGTTGCTGCATTGTCGACTTTATATACCCACACCACAATAGTGGAGAGGGTATTATGCATTTGTGCTGATGTATATAACACCCTAAAATATGGGTCCTATATCTACTTTAAAGTATACCGATCGACTCAGAATCATACTAAGTCGATCCAAAGATGTCCGTCCAGCTGACAGGCTGTCCATGTAACCTTGTGCGCAAAGTACAGGTCGGAATTTTGGAGATAATTTGATGAAATTTGGCACATAGGATCAAATTGGCAGAAAGACCAAGCTTATTGGAAATGGGCCGAATCGGTCCATATTTTTACTTAGCCCTAATACAAGATTCTTTCCGGATAGGGGTTTTGTTCCGATAAATGATCTTATTATGCTGATATTAAGATTAAATATTGTCCAAACTAATTTATTGCAATCAAAATCATCTTACCAAATTTTATTGGAATCGGTCTATATTTGACCATAGCTCTCATACAAATAATACTCCCGAAAATGGCTTTTAATGCCATAACTTCCTTACAAATGTTAGTATTCACATACAAATTGGCGTAAATGAGTTTTACGATAGCTAATATGTCATAATAAAAGGTTATCGTGGTAGGTCCAAAATAAACCATAGCTCCCATATAAACCCCCATCCTAAAATCTCATATATTTAGATAAAGATACCTAAATAATATTCCGCACAAACAGCTGTTAAATAACCTCTTAACCTCATAACATAATTTTGTTCAGGATTGTCCATGATTGCTCGTGGGTCCCAAATGGTCGGGCTTGTCCGACTATACTTTCTTACTTGTTTAAACTGTAATTTTACGTTTAAACAATCAATAAAATATTTTTATTTTACATATGTCCATATGTGACAAGTGGTAATGTGCTCCATTTGTATTTATTATTTATTTAAATTACTCTTAAATATTTCTTGTTTTTTAAAATTCAACGATTTGACAACAAAACAACAAGTGAGTGGTTTTGACATTTGTGTTCGTAATCTTGACGATACCTTCGATGTTGATAAACCGCTTTTTATATGAAAGTACTTACGTTTTCTTTCGAGTTGTCGTTCGTTCGAATAATCGTACAGAATAGAGTTAGTTGTACCCAAATCAGTTTTCGATCGCTTAGAATGCGATCGAAGTTGTTCTTTCGAAATCGTTGAACAGGCCATAAATCTTTAAAAGTTTTCATTAAAAATTTTTTATAAATTATTTGACGTATTTCTCTTAGTTGATAAGGTGTGATTGTTTTTTTCTCGGAACAAAATTAATTTCTATAGAGAAATTTCCTGCCTGTTCAACGATTTCGAACACTCAGTTTAAAAAATATTTTCCATATAAAATGTTAAACGACTGTTTACATTCGAAATTGTTGAATTGTTGAATATTCACTTTTTTTATTGTCATTCATTTAAGCAAATGCTAGTGCGAATGCAATTTAAAAAAAAAATAAGCGAATAGTTTGCAAATGCGAACCCGAATATTCGTTGTCCCCTTATATATGGACCTTGTCGATGACTCATAGTAAAGGGTTTCTGTTTAAAAATACTACATTTGTGCGTAATGATATTGTACATAAAAAATTTAAATTTTTAAATGAAAACAATACAAATATTTACGTATTTTTAAGCAATATATTGAAAATTAGATAATATTTTGAAAACTCCCTACATTTGCCTTTAAATAAAAAATCTGTCCTCTTTTCCCTACGCTTGAAATTTTCCCAAGAAATCCCTACAAAAAGGGAAAATTACCTACTATTGGCATCACTGCTTATGGTTAGAAAAACAAGAATATAATGTATGTTTTTTTGGATGTTGTTGTTGCTTCTACACAAAACCAGCAATTCAGTTTTTTTTTTAGTAAATTTTCATTTATTTTGTATTACAATTTCAGCTAATTGTACGCACAGAATACTTTAACGTCATCAACGGACAATATCATATGCATTTGAAAATCCGTATTAATGTGCACTTCATTTTTTGAATATATTTATGTTAGAATCAGTTAAAAATAAATTTATTTGGAATTTTAAATGTTTTTTTTTATTTAAAAATGACTGCACGGAATACTTCTTAAATAAACTACAGTCCGTAACTGTAATAAAACTGTGAGTTTAGGTCCCATCTAATGCCCACTTCTGAATTATTCTAACTATCGGTGGAGCATACCAAAGATTCGGCACAGCCGAATATCGCACTCTTACTTGGTACTTATTAAAATTGTTACGACTTCTTCTATTCATTTTTAAGCCGAATATAAAAATCGTAAAAAGAAAAAAAATTGTCTCATGTAATAGAAATAACAAATTACATTTAAAATGCCTGGTTCGTGTAATTTTTAGAATTATAATTTTTATTTTTTATTCTTTCTCTTCTAATTCTCTTCTCTTCTTACATTTATTTTTATTTCTTTTACTTTTCATTAGAAAATTAACAATGTTGTAGTATGAAATCACTGCTTAAGTTGTTTGTTTTTCCATGTTTCCATGGGTGTCTTAAGTGTTTGCAGTGATTTAACTGGAGACAGTGGAAACGTTTAATTCTTAACTTTTTTTCATCAATTGTGTACTTGGATTTAAAGTTTGTGTGTTTTGTTGCGTACATCACGCTCTGTGGCAAATGTTTGAAATGTAAAAATTATGGGTAAAATGAAACGTGAAGGAAAGAAGAAGAAAAAAAAACAAATGTAAAGAAATATTCCTTTAGATGAATTATAATTTTTTAGAAAAAAAAAAGTAACTAACAAATTATAGGAAAACTTCTAAAATGGTTAAGGTCGATTATAAAGCACCTGAAACGGCTAAACTTTGCGACATTATAAAGTCTAAGTAGCAAAAACGTACCTACCCGATATGGCGGAACAAGGTTAAAACTCTCGTTACATTTTCCGAGAGAATATATATTAGAGATGTCAAATTAAGGACCATTCTAAACTTGGATAATGGATGTCTGTTAAATCTTTATTAACAAGGGGATTGGATAGCTCCAAATCTTAGGGTAACAGGCTTGTACATTCGCCTTAGCCGAATATAATAACTCGATTATATCTTTAGTCAGAAAATCGAACAAAGACTACTGTAACTTTTTTACAGTTAAAATTATATAAGAACCTTAACTTTAGCGCAATAGACTTTGCCATAAAGTGATTTCGAATACGGGGATGAGTATGTCGAAGCAACATATTGAAAATTTATAATCATTTCAGTTATAATGCCTTTCCCCAATTAAACAGTGGCTTTTGTATTTGCTTCTATCCCAGCAAAAACTTTGCTTACAAAATAAGCAGAAAAATAATAAGAACTTGAGGAAAAGAGAACTTTTTTTTCTACTAGAAAAACTACTTATTTCTGTTCGCGATGTCCCAAAAGTAATCCTTTATAATTTGGCCAATTACAACCTAAAAAATTATACTTAAAAGTTGTATAAACGTACACGCAGAGAAAAAATATGTTTAAAAATGGTCACCTCCAACAAAACTATTTTTAGACAAAATTTTAAACATAATATGTTTTAATTTAACCATATTATTGTCTCCAACAACCATATTATTGTTTAATTAGTCCTCCATCAAGAAGCCACAACCCTATTATGGTTGCCTCTAAACATGTTATGGTTAAAAATGACAATAATTTGTTTTTAATTTAACAATAGTATTTTCCTCTTTTCCAAGAGCAACAAGCAATGGTTGAAAACCAACCATGCTATTATAAAAGTTAAGCATATTTTAGTTATTATTAACCAAAAAATGTTCGGAGGCAACCATAATATGGTTGTGGCTTCTTGAATGAGGACCAATTTAACAATAATATGTTTGTCGGTGACAAAAGTATGATTAAATTAAACATAATATGTTTAAAATTTTTCTTTTAAAATAGTTTTGTTGGAGGTGATCATATATAAACAAGTTTTTTCTCTGGGTGTACGTAGTTACCAAAAGAGACAAGAAATAAGTACTTTCAAATTAACTTTCAAAAAGGTTAAAACTCACTAATTCAAATTGCTTTGAAATCTTATGGAATTTTTGTTGAAAAAGTGTACAAAATAATATATTTTTCGATATGTAAGAAAATATTTAATAAAGAGTGCTTTTTCTGCACAAAATCATTTATAGCTCTAACACTGCAATAACAATGTGTGTATTAATTAAAGAGCTGCACAAGCACAAGAAAAATTGCTTACAAGCAATTTCATTAAATGTAGATAGTATGTGTATATTACTCTCTCATTACAAAACTCATACTTCCAAAAACAATTGTTTTGCTTTACGATCAAAATATAGAAGAATAGAACAAAACTGCACAAGAACAATGCTGAACTAAAATAAAGCTGAATTAGAACAAATATGAAGTAGAACATTAAAACAGAAATAGAACATTCCAAGCATGTTTGAATGTTTTGATTGTAAACATAAACCAAAGAGAAAATTGCAAAGGGAGAAACTTTTGATTTAATTTCGTTTGAGTGGTTTTCAATGGGTTCCGTTGTAGGTTCCTTTAAAATATTATTAAAAATTTAGGAAATAATATAGGTAACTAAATTATTAAGCTTAAAGTCTTTTTTTTTATTTTTATATAAAACTTTAAACGTTTATTTAACCAATATTTCGGCACTCCTTTGAGTGCCTTCTTCAGGGTTTTTTCTTCCTTATTTTATAAATTTTCAACAATTTTTAACAAATTTAACAATAACTGACAAATTAAAAAATTTTTTAATTAGAAATATTGGTTAAATAAACGTTTAAAGTTTTATATAAAAATAAAAAAAGGCATCAAGCTTGATAATTTAGTTATACCTAATATAATAATAAAGGTCGACTAAAATAAAATATACATTTAGGAAATAATTCAAAAAAATCAATTTTGCTTACATTTAATGCATCCATTTCTGTTATAAGCTAAATTTTTTAAATTCCTAATTACGTGCACTCGATGCTTTTACTATAATTTACCGTTTCTTTATTTCATTGTCTGTTTTTGTGTTGATATTCTGTTTGTTTTGATAATACAAGCACTAACAAAGCAGAAGAGAAAAACTTTTCAAGTTATGCTTGTTTTGTTTTGGTGAGAGTAATGTGTTGATATGTTTGTTTTGCTATGTATCCCAGCAAAAACTTTACTTACCTGGTAAGTTAGCAAATAATATTGGAGAAATATAAACACTACTTATTTTTCGGCTGAATAACTACTTATTTTTGTTCGAGTTGTCCACAGAATTCAGTAGTTACAATACACTTACTAGAAGTCACAAAATATCTAGTTATTATTTAACTACCAGTAAGTTGAATTATAAGTACTTACATAATACTTCCTAGAGGTCAAAAAATAACTAGTTTTTATTTAATTGGCGCTAGTAAAAAGACCTAATAAGTAGTTATGGAGCTAGTTACTAGTAAGTAAATATTCAGTACTGAAAACAAGACAACTAATAAGTAGTTATTTAGCTGATTATTAGTAAGCAAATATTCAATACTGAAAATAATAATCGTGAAAAGTACTTACTGAGGTCATTACTAGTAAGTACTCATTGATGTTTTCAGAATAATGACAATTGTAATGACAACTACTTACCAGGTAACGTATGAAATAACTACGACCTATTACCAAAATTCAAAAAGTTTTTCCTGGGATGTTTACAGTGAAATAATATGATTGATAGTTGTGTGAAGTAGAACACAGAACATTAAGAATATTTTGCGCAGCCCTTTAGTATTAATATATGTAAATATACGGGCTGTCATAGAAATCAATTTCGATCGAAGGTTTTTTAATTCCGAGAAAGCTTCTTCAGAAAACGAAAACCGATAAATTTTCTCGGAATTAAATCACTTTTAATTTTTCGATCGAAAAAAGTATTTGTTTTGGTTTGCACAATATTGCCACATTTAACTTTAAAATAACAAAATAAAAATTTGTCGGAATTACGCAAATCGATCGAAAAGAAAATACGGATTCAAAACCATTCCGAACAGTTTCTGTGACAGGCCTGATAATGTTCTTCTTCAAAAAAAAAAAAAAAAAACATCGTTAACATTAGATTGATATCACTACTACCTAGCAAAAACTTTCCTTACCTGGTAAGTTAGCAAGTAATATTGGATAAATATAAACACTACTTATTTTTCGGCTGAATAACTACTTATTTTTGTTCGAGTTGTCCACAGAATTCAGTAGTTACAATACACTTACTAGAAGTCACAAAATATCTAGTAATTATTTAACTACCAGTAAGTTGAATTGTAAGTACTTACAATATACTTACTAGAAGCCAAAAAATAACTAGTTTTTTTTTTAATTGGCGCTAGTTAATAGACCTAATAAAGAGTAATGGAGCTAGTTACCAGTAAGTAAATATTCAGTACTAAAAACCAGACAACTAATAAGTAGTTATTTAGCTGATTATTAGTAAGCAAATATTCATAACTGAAAATAATAGTAGCGAAAAGTGCTTACTGAGGCCATTACTAGCAAGTACTTATTGAGGTTTTCAGAAAAATGACAATTGTAATGACAACTACTTACCAGGTAACGTATGAAATAACTACGACCTATTACCAAAATTCAAAAAATTTTTCCTGGTTAGTATTCTAATAACAAAAATATATTGTGTTGGTTGGAACATATTTATGCTTATAGTTACATACATTTGATTGATTTTTGGATTTTCCATGTCTTTCACATCGAAACTATTCTTAAAATTTTATAATATTGCCGGATCTAACAAATATTAATGTAATATATCGCAAGTTGATTTAAAAAATTAATTAAAATCATGTAATAATAACTTATTTAAGTCATTATACCAAAGTATTTTTTTGTAATGTATACTTGTGACTTATTTAATATATAATAATAAAGTTATTATTTAATATATAAGAAATAATGCAAAAAGTGGCTAATAAAGCTACAAAGTAATGAATTCAGGAAGTCATTAAAAGTAGCATTGTAAGTTCAGTTTTTGCTGGGATGTGCGTTAAAACGGCACTTTTGTTGTAATTAACATTATTTTTGCGTAAAACACATTTTTCTGAATTGAAATATTTCTGAACTGCTTTATATATCCAACAAACATGAAGGTTTTATTTTAAATGCAAAATGATTTGAAATCAAACTCTTCTTCAAACCACAAACGTTTGCAAATGATTTGATAATTGTTTTTAAAACGTAGCATTCTTAGCAAAAAGGAGAAATTATTTTTAAATTGAGAAATTCATTTGATTTTAACATGCTTTTCAACGTTATACATCAACTTGAATTCAATGATAAAATCAAACCATTAAAAAAGGTTTGAGGATTGTGCTTGATATTAAGTGATAAAGTCATTTAATACCAAAGACTTGCTGTTTATTGTCTATAGATTTTAGATTTATTATGATATTTTGAGTTCAAGCTTAGGTTGAAGTCTACCATTACATGTAATTAAAGCAAAAATCTAAAATTTTGATGAAGTTTTATTAATCCTTTAGTTTTTTTTTTTTTATAAAATCATTAGGAAGCTTTTGTTGTTTTTTTCAAAACAGGGTATGAAGAGTCAACTGGATTGCTCGTTTATTTCTTTAGAGTCAGCCTTGTTCACCATGCCACAGTTTTAAGGCATTTAAAGCTCTATTTAAGCTTTAACTGGAAGATTTTTAAGCGTAATTTAATATTTAATCACAAGTAATTTGAAAGTACAATACAAACTTTAAGCGTTATTTTTTATAAAGTCCTGTCATAAAATCCTATTAAGGCCGGTTATAGCTTTAATCGAAAAGTATTTCAAAGTTTAAATTAAGCTTTAATCATTAGTTATCTTAAAGCACTTTTTGAAGTCCATTACAGTTATTTTTTAAGTTTAAACTGAAAGCATTTGTAGAAACAGGATAAATACTTAATCGAAAGCTTTTAAAAGCTATAGTTTCTCTTTTTTAACAATTGAATTAAAATTAATTTTGTAAGTCTAATTTGAAAAAAAACTAAACAAATTGTAGTTCTTCATAAAGCTAAAATATAAGCATTTGGGGGATTTCATGTCAAGTGACCCAACTTTTGAAATCGATGTCTTCCGATTTGGATGAAACTTGCGCCAAGGTTTTTCAACAAGATCGATCAGAAAGTTTCTGAGTTAGAATTAAAAAAAAAAAACAAAAATAAAATGTTTTTTTCGAAAGATTGAAGAAATAGCTATCTAATTTGTTTGGGACAAATTTTGCAAACACCAATAGATAATAAGTTACATGGATGAGAAAGAACACCTGTTTGGCCAAAATGGTCAAAACTTTCCCTCTAACTCAGAAACTTTTTGGCCGATCTTGTTGAACATTTTTGTCTAAGCTCTTATCCAATAGGACTAATCGCGGAAATTTCATTCAAATCGGAAGACATCGATTTCAAAAGTTGGGTCACTTGACATGAAATCCCCCATTTGTAAAACCAGATTAATGCTTCAACTGAAGGTATTAATAAAAACTTAAACTTATACAAGGTGAACCAAAATCACCGAAGGACTTTGAAACCATTAAACCTATTTAAGACATAATTATTAATTTTTTTTTATAATACGGTTCATGGAGAATATTCTAATTATATCGCGCAAGTGGTGCTTCGCAAATGCGTGCTCTTTTTAATATATTTTCCATAACATTTTCCTAAAATTTCGAGTGTAAATATTTTTTAATTAATATGCTGTTTTCACAACACAATTGGTTGAACGTGTAGTAAAATTAATATGAAAAGCACTCAATTGTTTTAGTGTTTTTCATATAAATTTTACTACGCGTTCAACCGCTTGTATTGTAAAAGCAGCACATAATTATAACTTTCAAATTTAAGCTAAAAAAAAATCAATATAAATGAGAAGTGCTACGTGCATAAGGAATACACCAGGATAATCCTTGTAACATGGATTACATTTAGATGCACTGATTTTTATTTTTTTTGGTTTAAATAAAAATCTCAACTTCTCCGATTATTTTTGTTTTTTTGTACTACATTTACACCTACACAAAATCTAGTAGATTTTAGTTAATGCCCCTATTGCGGTTCTCCACTTTTGTAACAGTTTGGTTGTCTTCGGTAAATTTGCATTGCCATTCTCAACTCGACTGGCAGTTGGCTTTTCAGTTGTGTATCTGTTTTTTTCGTGGTATTGCCGTTTTCAACTTTGTAAAAGTTTGGTCGACAGAAACGTTATAAATACACAACTGTTTATTAGTAGTTGAGTTGTTTTCAGTTTCAGTTGACTTTCATTTTTAAAAGCAAAAAGAAAGTAACAATGAAAAAACCGTAAGTAGAAAGATTTGTTATACTGTATATTAGTTTCACAGCATTTAATACATTCGTAGATCTTTGAAAATTACAATTAAAGCACAATTTAAGAGGCTTGTTAATCTAATGGAAAAAAACCCAGAGATTGCACGTGGAAAACCAAAATTTGGTATGACCAAAAACCAGTGTAAAGATATATGGGACTTTAACAAATTACTTTAATATAGGAGGAATAGCCACTATGCGAACAGGTGGTTTTTAAATGATCTTTGATTTCATCCAGCAAATAACAAAACGCTTCCTTGTTTAGTCGGAAATAACTTTTAAATCTACAAATTTAAAATTATTATTTAGTTACATTTTTTTATTTTTCGAATTTATTCTATGAGTTAAATTTAAATAATTGTAAATTTTTCTGTACGTAAATATACTTCATTGCCATCCAACGGAAAGCTAAGGTAATATGTAACAAGAAAATACAATATAATAGTCTGGTAGTGTATAAAGTCATTCCTAAAAAAATTTAAGGAATAGAGCTATTACAAAAAGCTTTATAAAATACATAACTGAAATTTAACTCATAGAATAAATTCGAAAAATAAAAAAATGTTGAATAAATTAAAGTTGCTTATGAAAAAGAAATAATTCCCAATATCTATTATTTAGTTACGTTACTAATTATAAGTTCTTACTTGGCATTAGGTAGTTCAAGAGGGTTGGAATCATCAGGAATTTTTCTTCTTATACGTAGCACATCTGTACAAGAGTTTTCATTTTCATCATCATAAAATAAATCGACACTAATATCCATTGTAAATACTTTTTATTCAATACACAATTAAAAATACTTTTAGTTTAAAAAATTATTTAATTTTATAAAATTTTCACTTGTCAAACATTATATTTAAAGTTGGTAAATCGATATTTTAAGTTGGCAACTTTATAGCGAACTCAACTAAAAACCGTTGGGTATCACAATACCTAAAATGAGTTTGGTTGTGCATAAGTTGGGTTGACTCTCACACGACCAAACTGAGTTGAGTGGAGAACCGCAATAGGGGCATAAAATTTTAAAGACATTTTTTGGTGTTTACACCAATGCTTTTTGACATATTTTAGGATTTGATTTTCATAATAAAAACAGCTGATTGAAAAAGGAAAGAAATTGTATTGTAAACTTTTATTAGGAAAAATGGAAAGCTAAAAACAAATTTTATTATATTTTACATCCAGATCTAAAAAATACAATCGGAATTAATATTGTTTCGTAAATAAAACAGCATTTGTTAAATATAAGGTCTCACAAACTGCTTCAAATGTACTACCCGTAATAAATTCTACCTTGGAAAAGACGATTGGTACGGAAAAAGAGCACCCAAGTGGCGAGGAGAGGAGAGAGAGCACCCAAAAGGTGAACAAATAAAAGATAAAATTGCAAATTTTTATATATAACATTTTTATTGCAAAACAAACAAAGACAAATAAAAACTTAAAAAACAATATTATAAGTATTAAAAGCGCTTCCTCGTTGGAATTCCACTGCTTTTGCTTTTTGTAGGTACGTTTTCTGTAAACTAAGGTCACTGTAATGCTACACAGTGTATAATTATTCATATAATTTACATACCCTTTATTATTAATGGTTTATCCATTTTAATAAATTCTTATTTTTATATATTATTAATTTGCCGCAAATTAATTTTTCCCCCCCCGCTCTCTTTATATATATTTTTTTTTTATTTTGTCAAACTGTCGGATTTTTTTTATTCAGAGCTGTATTTTTTAGTACATTAGTATGAAATTCATAGTTGTATCGTTGAGTATTGCAAGATTTCGTGAGATTTTGCCAAAATCTAGTGACGAACTAGATTTTGTTTTGTATGGAAATCTAGTAGAAATGAACAAGATTTCGCTCAAAATCTCTTAAGTACTAGATTTTGTATAGGTGTAAATGAAGTATTAGTTTCAAAAAGATGCAGTTAGAAAATAAAAGTTTTTTCTTGAATTTCATTTATTCCTTAAGCCTAGTACTCTGTTTCAATTTGTGAAAAATTTTTAGCAACATCTATTATTTCATACGAAAAATTTGACATGCATCAATGTTACCTATCCCGAGAGTTTCCATAATTTGACGTTTTTAATATTTCAAAGTATGCGACACTGATTTGCGTATGTAAACAAAACCCACATGTATTTTACTAAAAAGTATTATTTTAAATAAAAAAATTAAATAAAAATGAAAGTAAATATGTATGAAAATCTGTTAGCGGCAGTGTTATTTATGTTTTTTCGTTCGCATTTAATATTAAGTGTAAACTTTTTTTAATTTGCTTAAAATTCCACGTGAAATAAGTGTAGCTTAGATTATTTCGAAGTTGTAAAAAAATGTTGCCAGAAACCTTTCGCAACTTTTTCACAAATTGAACAGAGTACAACTCTATCAACATAATTTCATAGAAATGCCGCACAATTTTTTTCATATGAGTTTTGACAGCATTTCACGTGAAATGTTGAACAGAGTACCAGACTTTAGAAATGGAAATTATTTTTTGAGTCTAATATTTTGCTAAGAAAATAAATTTTTTTTTTTTGAGTTTTTTTATTCCTCAGAAATAAAAGTTATTATTTAATTTTATGTTTTTGCATTGACTTTTTAAATTGAAGAAAACATAAAAAAAATAATTAATGTGCTGTTCTCACAACACAAGTGATTAAACGTGTGGTAAAATTTATATGAAAAGCACTTTAACTACACGTTCAATCACTTGTGTTATGAAAACAGCACACAAATCAAACAAATAAGACTTTTTACAAGGACTCTGGGGATAAATTCGCCTTTTTCGGTTAATACTTATTTTAGAAAATTACTTTATTCTTGTAAACAAAACATAAAATTCAAAAAGTGACTTTTTTTATTTTCTAGGCAAAAAATAAAACTGAAAACTTTATTTTTCCTTAGGAATAAATAAAATTCAGAAAGTATTTTCATTTTCTGAGGAGTACATAAAACTCAAGAAATAACTTTTATTTCAAAAAAATAAATTAAACTCAGGAAAAAACTTTTATTTTCTAAACGAAAAATAAATTCGAGAAATAATGATTAAAAAGTAATTTTTAAAATAAAACTGGGGGCTTATTCTGGCAGTCGTGACCGAATATCGAAGGGGTTTGAATTCCTTAAAACTTGTTTAATTATTATTTTTTCTAGGGACCGTAACGGTTATCAGGGGGTTCATTTTAGCAGTCGTGATCAAATACTTTTTCGATTCGAAAGCAATTTTATTTCTTATTCTTTTAGTCGATAATGAAGGAATCGAAATTATTTTTTTAGTATTGTAAAGCGTTTATTTGAGTTTTCACAACACTGCCAAAATAATTTTGATTCGACTGAAAGAATTTGAAATAAAATTGCTTTCGAATCGAAAAAGTGTTTGATCACGACTGCTAAAATGAGCCCCCTGATAACCGTTACGGTCCCTAGAAAAAATAATAATTAAACAAGTTTTAAGGAATTCAAGCCCCTTCGGTCATTTTGGGCCACACTGTATAAAATGCTACGGGTACGTTTAAGTTTTATTGACTTAAAGCTTAAAGCATGACGTTTATACTGCAGCTGCTGTGGAATTAAAAAGTCCGGGCTATGTATGTATGAATTGTTATGGCCGTTTGATCCTTATAAGATCACCAGTAAGTAATATATAATGTGTTGTTAGTAGAATATTACAGACCTCAAAGGTTTAATTCTTAGAAAGTTCTTTGCCACAATTTATACGATATTTGCTATAAATAAATTTATTTTTGGAAGTTGTCATTATCTTATAAAAACAATTATTTGTTAAAGAAGGATATGACATATATTATCTAAAATATAAAGAGGAACAAAAGCAATAATGCAATTTTTTTAATAGTGAAATGATGTTGGATAGGCACACTAGAAAGTTTTAAGAATTGATTTGGTGTTATATACTTTTTTCAGAAACCATTTGCCGACATTTCCCAACATTATATAAATGTACATAAATCCTGTTCCTCTTAAAGGATATCAAGAGTATCGATATTTTTAACCGGGTTTATGAATCTCTGAATAGTAATTCTTTCCAATTTATATATGCTAAGAAAATGGGAAGGAACTAAATAGTTCTTTGACTTAATTACCATTGATTTTATACAAATTATTTTGTTTTCTTAACAAAATACCTGCACTGAAATGGGTGCCCTTTCTCCTTCTAAACTTATCAATACAAAACTTGTCTATATAAGACAACAGTCAGTGCCATCTATACTCATGCAATTAAGATTGATTAAAGAGACACAGATATTTTTTGTAGCATATCGCTACATTATTTTATTTACTTTATTGCCACTGAATTAATTTTTTGACTAAAAATAAATTCATGTTTAACATATTTCAAAAGTATTTAGTCATCAAGTACCTTTTTATATGTCGTTCTCGTACATTTCCGGCAGACAGATGGATGCATAAATTAAATGTAGACTGGCTAACATACAGAAAATTACACCAGTAATGTTACAAAAGGTAAGATTAACTTACAATACTTTCTCCTTTTATGGAGATCATGGTGTTACAGCAAGCAAACGCGTAATTTCAAGACGCTAAATGTGTTTGGTTTGAATTGGTTCTATTCTTTTGTGGTGTTCAGTGCGGTTTGGTCACACTATGAAAATACTAATTTCATATTTTAGTCAAGTCCAAGTCTTACACAGTCTGCGTAAGATGGTTCGTTGTGTGTGTGTGTGTGTGTATGTGTAAATGTGAGAGAGTGTTCATGCCGCAGCAACATCAGCTTTAACTTCATTTAGTCCATTCAGTTTTTTTCTTCTGTTAAATATATTTTTTTTCTTCATTTTTTCGCCAAATGTGTGTGTGTTTGGAATTTTAAATAAATCCGTCAATTGTTTCGTGGCTTATTTTCTGTAAAATGTATGTATTTTTTTTATATTTATATTGTTTCTTTATTTTATTCATGTAATATTTTATTTATTATTTTGAATTTGTTTAAAAGTTGATTTTTTTTAAATTCGTTTTTTTTTTATTTTTTTTTGCGCCAGAGAATTTAGTTGTGTTGGAGTGTATGAATTTCTTGATTTGTGTGTGCGATTTGATTTATATTTTTAAGCCAAATCCATGCTGTCGAAGTAACATGTTGTAAGTTTAATATTATTTTAGGAATCATTTCTTCATGTTACAACTGCACATTGCCCATTGAATATGGTTTTATTTGTTTTAAGATGCGTATTTATATTTGAATAGCTTTTTTGCTTTCACGGAAAAATGTCATCAAAATGAATTGCTTTTTGTTTTCTAGATATACAAATGTATAAAGAATTTAGATTTATGATAAAAATTTTTATAAATTAGGTAAAAAAAAAGACATTCTCAAAAAATATACTTTAGGGTTAATATTTTCTAGATGAGAACGAATTGACCGATTTTAAACATTAGGCAAAACTAACTGAGCTACCTAAACAAGGGCGGCAAGCGTTTTTTTAAACATGAAAATTCTATTTCAAATACATTTTCAATAAGACAAAACGACATAGCGATTTGTCAAATAGGATTTTCCAGCCGGGTGGTGTCGAATTTGCGTTCTAAAGTTTTTTTTCGTATAAACTTTATGCAAATGAAAAGTTTTGACATACAAAAAACGCTTGCCGCTCTTATTTAGGTAGCTCAGTAACTTGTAAGAAATTTTGAAAAAAACCCTTACTCTATAGAGCTTAATTCAAGATTTTGTAGTATTCCATTATTAAGTCCCGTTAAAGCCTTGATCGTAAGTCTTTTTATTTAAATTTTATGGGTTGTTTAAAATTTAATAAAATTTGTAATCTTATGCTCTATTCTTTAAAGCCTATTAAGCCTTATTTTAGCTTTAATTAGAAGATTTTATTAAGCTTAAATTAGACTTAATTCATATATCATTTTAAAACCTAATTTAAGCCTTAATGTCCAATTAGACGTGACTTAAATATAATGTCATAGCCGTAACGATGACCATAGAAGCCAAAATTCAATTGGTTTGTCTGGTCATGGTTTTGTCGTTATGGTTAGTCACCTATAATCAAGTATAGTGTTGCCAATAAGGTTGGTTCAAACAGTTATTTTGTATGGTTATGGTTATGTCGCGTCTAATTTGAGCTTTAATCGTAAATTTTTGCAAAGTCATATCTTTTTAAATTTTATTAAAAGATTTTGTTTATTGTCAAATCAAAATAAAAACGATTTGCCAGTTCAGTTTTTTATGCACGTGCACTTGCTAAAATTTTATTATCAAAGTTGTTTTTGGGAATACTATTATTTATTAAAACATTTTGTTTATTGTGCTTAATTCCCTTTTTAAATAATTGATAAACAAATACTGAAATTTATTGTTGGAGGATAAGCTTTTTTTGTTTTTAATATGTTTTTTCTTTACCCACTTACAACTACAATTAATGTTGGGAGAATTCCAAATAATTGTAGCGGGAAATGGAAGAAAAGATAAGCTCATCACTTATTTACTGTTTGGTATTTTGTTTAAGGTTTGATATCGTTGCAAAGAAGACTTTTTGAGTGTTTGTAGGTAATTCTCATTCCCTTTGTAGTTTTGTTTTCTGATAGCTTTGGCTTTTCTAAAATTATTTAGGAGAACGTTTCCTGATGATCTGGCCTAAGCAACCAGTGAAATGCGCATAGGACAAGCTGTATCCTCCAACAATAAATTTCAGTATAAGTTTTTATCAATTATTTAAAAAGGGAAGCAAGCACAATAAACAAAATCTTTTAATAAATAATAGTATCCCCAAAAACAACTTTGATAATAAAATTTTTAAATTTTATTTTTATGCAGTTGTTGTAAAGCCATTAAAGTGTAGTGTTGTAAGTTAGGTATGGCGTGTTTAGTGTTATTTTTCCCTATAGCCCAATATAGTTTTATGCATCTATAGGGTACCAGCTTGAACTGTCAAATTAGAGACTAAAATAAATTCAACAAGGCAACAAGTGCCACTTTATGTTTTCAGAATTAAAGTCTGTTTTATTCTTGGGCTACAGCCCTTTTTATACTTAATCTAACAGTATTATTTACTTACTCTAACTTATTGTAATATTTATTAAAGTCTAATTCTCTCTGTAAGTACCATGTAATTATCGAGGTTTTCCCCCTGCATAATGTTCCAACCAATCAGAATGTATGAGTAAGGAATGCACTCATTTGCATATGACACTTCAAAATTTTGAGTCACGAAATATAAGGAATTGAAAAACTAGTGCGCAATTCTCCGCAAAGTTTAACTCTATTCAGTTCTGTAACGTTTTTCGTTCCTAAGGTAAGTCAAGGACTCTTACTTTCTAAGAAATAAATGTAAATTCATTTACTCAACCTCAAAATATCTTCGAATTGTTTTTTTCTCCATATCAGTGTTCGAAAATAAACAGAACATTATTTAACGTACGCCTAAAAATTATATCTATTTTTTTTAGAGTTTGTGTATACGAACACAACCATTAATACCGTTGGTAACTATTTTAAAAAAAAGTAGCGAATATTATATACAGCCATGTCACGGGGTACAATTCGGAACCGAAGAAAACATATTTGTTTATTGATAGAAAGTATATTTTGATAGTTGTTTGGCCTTTAAGATACAGAAAACTCCCATTCCGTTCATGAAAACAAAAATGGTTTCATTCAGCAAAGATTTTTCGTAATTTTCTGAAGCACCAAAATACGGAATGAATTGCGTTTCCGAACGGAATTTTACTCTGTGATATGGCTGATAGTGTTTTGTTCTTCGTTATAAAACAGAACAATTGTAGTAATTATATATTTTAATGTTCTATAGTGTTTCATTTTAATATTGATAAAGATTTGAGAGCAAACTAACAAATTAAGCAACGACCATATCACTAATAGCTTGTGTGTGTATTATGCCCTTTTTTTGTGTAAAATTTTTTCGCTGGCTTTTTGTTTTTTTTCATATATGTATTTTGTTTTTTTAAAAAATTTTTGGTTTTTTTTTGTACCAGCCAAAAGGATGCTAAGCAAAACTTAAACTAATGAACAGTGTGGCCATTTTGGCATTTTTGCAGCTAAATTTAGAATTTAAAATTTTCATTAACTGCAAAATTTTCATTTAACACTTTGCATTTTATTTAGCATTTGTGGAAAATGTTTTTAGCTTTTTTTAGCATTATTTATTTTAAAAATTTGGACGATTTTACTAAAAAAATTTATAAATTATAATAAATTTTTGAAAATGGATAGTTCTTATGTTAAGGAACATCCTACCTGTCTTGTTAAAAAAAATAGAATATTCAGGGAATAATTATTCGAAATGCCATTATCATGTTGATTGTAAATATTATTTAGTGATAAATATTATAAAGATATAAAAGTACAGGAAAATGTCACTTTGTACGAGGACGGATCAATAATAAGTACTTGATGGGAGCAGTATTGCATTTCATATAACTACGAGGGAAGTTCGAAAAGTCACGGACTTATTGATCCGCCCTCGTATGTAAATACAAATTCAATAGTGTAAAAAAATTGTTTGCTCTAAACTGCTGAAGAAATAATTATTTTAAAGCTTCAACTTTTTTTAAACTATTAAAAATAAAATAATCTAAAAATTTTGTATATATCATAGAATTAAATCGTTTAAATTTTTCATATATCGGAGGTTTGAAGGCCCAATAAATTTAACATTTAATCTTAACCCCATGTGCAACATATTTTTATGTATCACATGCTTTACCAAAATCTAACCATTTGCTTATATATAACCATTTATTTTAATTTCGTTCAAAAATTTGTCACTAAAATGTATTTAGTTTAAAATAAAATGTCATACTGGTAATAAATTTTTAACAAAAATCTTTTAAACAATTTAGCATTATTTTTAGCATTTTTTAAAATAATTTTTGGCATTTTTTGGACATGTTTACTGCCAGATTTAGCTGTAAAATTTTTTTTGACCAGGCCACACTGCTAATGAACATGAACCGAACACACCGAAGTTTGTGTTAAAAAAAAACTGAACGCAATAAAATGTTTTTGTTGATTTGAATAAGTACAGTTTTATTTTTTTGTCCGGGCAAACGTTATAGCTGTCAAAAACATATGGTTAACTGGAAGTTAAAGTAATAGTTAGTTTTAACTGAACTTGGTGAAATAGCCCCTTAATGATTTACTACAAAAACACTATAAGCGTTTGTGTTTTTCACAAATCTATCGAGCCGAATACTAATGAACGATATTTATTATTAATTTTCGCACACAGCTCCATATGTCCTTATTGTCGAAACAGTACTTTTAGTGGTCAGCGATTAGAGAAGAAGAATTGTCGCGGGTATTGCCTTTAAATTTGCCAAAACCGCTGAAATTTTAAAATGTTGGAAACTCTATCTAAGAGGTTTTTATTAAGTTAACACTGTCGCTCTTTTGATTTTCTATAACATTTCGGTATTTTTTTTTCATCATTAGAAATAATAAAAATTTAACCCACTGTTATCGGCATTGAAATTTGATATTTTGATAGAGTTAACATTTGTTGGTTTGTTTAAAGTTTCTAGTTAACCAATATACAGTAAATATGAAATGTTAGTTAAACAATAGTTATAATTTTAGTTTACTAATAATTAACTTATGACAATAAATTTGGGCCGTATTGTTTTAAAGTTAAGCTTAAAAATCTCTGGTCTTCTATTTTTAGAAATTCATATCGAAAAACCTATAACATTGAATGTATCAGGGTTGTACTGGAAATCGAAAACGTAAAACTCGAATTTGGAAGGTCTTTTTAATACATTTTTAATTTTTTTTTTAAAATTTGTATTATAAAATTCTGTTTAATAGAGAAAAAGTTGTATAATATTTGTTATATTATTCTTTTTTTACAGAATAGGAATGGGCAACAAATATCGATATATCAAAATATCGATACTTAAAAATATTATAGTCGATATATATCGCCGATATTAAAAATACCCATATACATCGATACATCGATATTTACATTCGATATTTTAATCCCAATTAACTTTTGTTTTTTAGATTTCATATGGAGAATAAATAAAAAATTTTTTGTATTCTATACTTTTGTTGAATTTTTTTTTATTGTAGAATTAACTGCCGGTCCCTCGATTTCAAAAGAAAACTTCTTTCGCATAACTTATCTTAAAAACTAAATTTTAAGATTGGTTTTTGTTTTAAATAAAAGTTAAGCGAATTAAAGTTTCGCGGGAAAGGCAGTACATTTGAAATTTAAAGAAACAATTAAAAGTTAGAATGGAATTATATGTAATATGCTTGTACATATGTAAATATGTATTGACATAGGTATATTGAGTTTTTAAATTTGGTAATAATTTCAGCTTAATACTTTCGATACATTGACATATCGACATTTTTAATTAATAAATATCGATACTCTTAAAAAATATCGATACAATATATATCGATATATTTTTTCAATTTGCCCATCCCTATTACAGAAATCTTATTAAAAACCGCTTTTAAAATTCATGCGTTTTACGTTTTCGATTTCCAGCACACCCCTGTATGTTAAAAAAATTTTATTACTTACACATATTTGTAAATACGTACCAATAAAAATTTTTTTACAGTCACAAAATGGCATATTACTGTTTATTTTGTGTACATTTTTTTGTGATTTTAATATTTCAAATCATAGTACAATTAATAAGGTCACCCAATTAGCCAAGCTCAATATGGTTTACGAACCTTAAATTATTTCACTATTTTCAATTGTGGGGCTTAAAAGCAAAAGGGTACAAGTTCCAAATATAAAAAAATTGGGTTACACACAGAAAAAATAAAAAATTTTCTCTAATCATCCAATTTATACTAAATTCATAATATCAAGCAATCTATTTGTCGATTTTGCACTTATTACCAAAATGATTTTATTGATTACTAAAAATTGTAAAATTGTGAATATTTTTTTCAATAACTGATATTTTTAATTTTAATTAAAACAAGTTAGAGTGCTATATTCGGCTGTGCCGAATCTTTGATACCCTACACCGACAGGAGTGGGCTCTATATGACAAATACATATATATTATGAACTAAGCTTCACAAAAACGAACGTCAGCATTAAAATTGGTTGCGTTTTAGACCTGAATTAAATTATTGACCGACAATAAGAAAATTTTATGCGTTTCTTGTTAGAACTTTGAACTGGCTTGAGTAAAATATCATGATTCGTAAAAGTTTTAGCCGAACTAAAATAATTTTTAGGAGCGTTATTTGTATTGGACCTTTGGTAAATTATGGACCAATTATCCCAAAATTCTGAAGACTGATTTCTGGTATAACAAAAAATAAATTAGAATAAATTTCAATACAGCAGTTAATTAGTTTAAGCGTTAACAGTAAATTTCACAAATTTGCATGATATTTTTTCTGGCCATATGAATTTAAGTAAAAAATTTCACCGCAATATCAATATCTGTGATGGTTTTAGGTGAATTTAATTATTTTCCCAAAGTGGGATTTATTTGGCGCAATAAACTGTTTTGCGAGAGTAGGGTTTATATGGGGCCTATGGTAAATTATAGACAAATCTTCACGAAATTTGGCAGTGTGATTTCTCGTCCTATAAAACTGTGACGTACCGAACTTCAATTTGATAGCATTATTTATTCCGATTTTTTGCATACTAAGCTGTTTTCCGCGAGAAGGGTTTATATGGGGCATATGGTCAATTATGGACCGTCCTTCACGAAATTTAACAGTATGATTTGCAATCGTATAAAACAAATTCTTGCAAAATTGTATGTCATTCCGTGCATTATTCCACCATTTATGTTAGTTTTATCAAAATTATCAATTTTTTTTGGGTTGTGGTTCCACATTCTGATTCATAGTTCTGATCCTACTAAACCGATGTTGCTGGATTTCAATCCCAAACTGCTTAGGATAACTGTAAGTAATTTGAGACCAAGTTTGTTCTTTTCTTTTGCGTTTTTCGAAAGTGAGCGTGTTTTCAACAGACGGACAGACGGACGGACATGGCTAAATCGACTTAGAATTACTCAAGCAGCCAGAATATATATATATACTTATATACTTATGGGGTCTTAGATGTATTATAAAAAAGTTTCACACGGAATGACAAACTTAGTATACCCTCATTCACCACAGTGGTGGTGGAGGGTATAAAAATGATCAAAAACTTTGCCATTTCAAACAATGTGTTAATTTATTTAATTAAATAGTGACAATACCCAACAACAATTCTACAAGTTTGAATTATTTTATTTAAAACAAAAAAAATCAATTAATATTTTTTGATAATTAATTAAAAATTTATTATCAAAGTTGTTTAAAATTTGTTTAAAAACAACTAATATGTTAACAAAGTCAAAATTATATTTGTAATTTTCTTTCAACTAAATTATCACATTAATTAAATTTAAGTGCTTTTTAAACCATTTTTTTTAATTGATAAAAACTTTTTTCTGTGCATGCAAAAATCAACACTTAAAACCAATATCTATCCCTCGACAAAAATTCAGACCTGTGTGCTGATCTCAATAGACGGTATATAACCGTTAATCGGTTAACCGATTAATAACTACCCGTTTAACTGATCGGTTAATTTAAAACTGGCTTTTTTCCATTGACGATTAAGCCGGTTAAGTGCAGTCGATTAACCGATGTAGCGAAATTTTATATTTTTTTTATAACTTTTTTTTTTGTGTTTTTAATTTTTTGCTTCGTCTCATATAGAAAAGGTATTTGTTTAGAAAATGTTTTTTCACAGAAAAGCTGTCCACGGCTTTTTGTTAAACGTAATTTTTATATGTATCGGGAATGTTCTGGAAATCGAAATCACGTGGAATTGAAATCGAACCTATTTTGGAAACTTTATCGTGTTCAAAGTTCTATATCTCATATTTTGAGGACCCACTTCTGCTACCTAAACTACTTTTAAAATCAGGAATCGCTACGTTCATTTGAACAAAAATTAAATTGAAAATCTATATCGATTTAAATTTCACGTGATTTCGATTTTCAGAGCATTCCCGATACATATAAAAAGAACTTTTAGTAAGAAGAGTTACAAATTAAAAACAATTAAAACAGGTGGAATGGATTGCTTTCGATTTCTCCAACGTCAACGAGAAGCGAAGGAATTTGTTCAAGTCAAGTTTTATCAAAACTAAAAAAAAGAACTTCTTTAATCCTTAACATTTTTCTTCAAGATTATTTTTTAAGGTCTAATTACCATACAGTTAATTTTTTAATTACTACACCGTATTTATGTATTAATTAAAAAATATGTATAACATATTTATGAATAATTTTTTTGTTTGCTTATTTTGGTTCAAGAGTTGTTATGTTCGTTATGTAATTATTTTTTTTTTGATTATTAACCCCAAATAATCAATAATTTATGCATTTTTATTATTGAAATTACTTAATTTGTAAAAAAAAACTTTATTAATCGGTTAACCGATCAATTACAAAATTTACCGATTTGACCAAAACCACGGTTAGTTAATCGAGCGATTAACCGATTAAAGCAAAAGCCCGATTAAGCGAATACCCTATTATTTACACAGAATTTTGTTTTGTGCACTTGTACCCCTTTGCTTTTAAGATCCACAATTTTGTTTGTTTAAAAGAAGGAAACTTTTTGTTGATAGGAATACACATTTTTTTTGACAATCTATCAGGTTTTTCCAAATACATGTTGTTTTTGCCTTGTTGTTCTTGTTGTAGAACTACGGCTACCTTATTAATGTACCATTCATCAAATATTGAATATTTCCTCAAATTTAATTTGCTCATTTCACTAACAGAAAAACCCAATATTAATCATGGAAAAACTGTGACTGACGTTGTTTCATTTTAACATTTAAAACTCAATGGAAATTTTAGACATTTCGATATTGATTACATGAAACAAATATTAACGGCGAAGGCGATTCCTTGGTATTTTTTCAGCAGATTAAACTAAACAGAAAATACAAATACATATGTACATATATTTATTTTAAATAAAGGAATTTATTTGTAAATCTGAAATATTAACATATTTATTATTGATGTTCAATGTAAAATGTTGAATTAAATTTTGCATAATTTTCAAATTAAAGATAAAAGCAAACATATAGGAAATGTTGTAATAATTACAGTTCTTGCTTATTTATTTAGATTTAAACCTTGAAAAAAAAGAAGAATTTTATATCATAAACAAAAATTTTAATTTAATCCTGAATCGTAAGTTTTATGAGATTATGTTTACACGTAGAAAAAAACATGATTGAAGTATAGTTAAAAAAACTATTGGCCTGTTCACAACGATCTCGATAGCAAATCGAAGCGCTCGCCATCTTTTCGCTCGATTTCGAATCAGATTGGGTTCAACCATTTCGACAGCTTTCGATCGCTTGCTCTTACGAGTGTCAATATTTGTTACTACATATAAAAAAAAATATAGTATTGCCATATAAGATATTTCTATTATTTTTTTGCGTTTTTGTTCAAAAGTTTCAAAAAGTAATATTAATTTGCTTGATAACAAATTCAACTGTGCTTGAAATTTTATCAGCTGTATAGAAATGTCAAAAATAAAACTACATTTTTTATTGATACCAGAACTTAAAAAAGTGTAAGCAAACGTTAAATTGAATTAAGAACAAAATATAAACAAAAAAATAAATAAATCATGCAAACGAATAAATAAACCAATTAAACAATTACTAAAGCAGCGTCCGATTAATTTTCCGTACAAGGAAAGTTAAATAGTTTTGTTTGTAAACACCGCGACCTGTTTTATCAGGCTTTTGTTGTTTTCCGCAATTTTTGTTTTTGTCCTACATTTTAAATCTGTCCATGTCTGTCAATATAAATATTATTTAAAAATCAATTCAAGCCAATGTTTTTTTTCTGCCTTAAAATATAATGGTGTTTACCATCTTCTACTCTGCAATAGAACGCGTAGGTGGCCCAGTGGCGTTTAGTTTTTGGCTTTTGCTTTTCAATTGCTCGTCCAAATTGATTTGCTCTAAGCACTGGTGCACCTCTTGCCAACTCAAGATTTTAGTCCATGTATTCGACTAATGGAAGCAGTTGCTGTATTGTCGACTTTTTATACCCACACCACAATAGTGGAGATGTGTGTAACTCCCTTAAATATAAAGTATACCGATCGACTCTGAATCATTCAGAATCATTCTAAGTCGATCCAACGATGTCCGTTCAGCTTGCAGGCTGGATGGCTGTCCATGTAACCTTGTGCGCAAAGTACAGGTCGCAGTTTCGGAGATAGTTTGATGAAATTTGGCACATAGGCTCAAATTGGCACAAGGACCTTATTACAAATGGTCCGGAACAGAAAATGCATTACATTCTGCTGGTATCTAATAGTTGTATAAATTTACTGTACAGTTCACTTCATTGCTAGCCGAAGAATAGCTAAAGTAAGCCTCGTAATAGAAATATACAAGCAAACAAAAACATGATAGTGCATAGAAAAAATTCCTGGAAAATATTGAGGGAATAAGACTATTAAAGTATGAAAGCTTTATAAATTGTAATTTGACTTAGAATACACATTTTAATTATCATCAAAATTTATTTTTAATTATTTTTGTTCATATTTGCACACTGTTTGCTACTGCTTAAATTAAAAAATCTTCCATGCTAAATCGTTTTATTTTGTTTTCTTGCTTCTTTTTACAAAAAATATGCGAAGCTACAATTGTACCCATATACACACAGAGAAAAAATATGGTTGGGCATGGTTACGGCAACTACACTATGTTTATTGTAACAATATATTGTTGTCGTACATAAAATATTGTTATTTTTATGTAATATCAACAATATTTTAGTTACTGTAGACATGTCAATGTTTATCGCAATTATAAATTTAAGTATGATTCACTGAAAAATAATCATTTTTATAACAACTAAATAATGATAACTTTGAAAACGTATTTTATTCCTCACAATCAATTAAAGATATTCACCCTTATTGTGTTTGGCGTTTTTGCGGTGAAAACTAGTCGTTTTTTAAAAGTGGTACCGTGGTTGACGAAAAACGCCAATGAGTACGAAACTTTTCAAATCTACTACAAAAACGACGTTAAAAGAGTACCGTGTTTGGCGTATTTGTCTGTCAAAAGTGTAAAAAATTGTCGTTAAAATATGTGCTCACGACGTTACTCAAAGTTATTAAAATATAAGTTTAATGGAAGAATATAAAAATGAGTATGCAAAAACATATTTAACCAGACATGTTTCAGAAAGTAAAAGTAAATAAGGTCTAATTTTCAACTTTTTTACTTTTGTTTTCCTGTATTAGTTTGCTATTAATACGACTTATTTAACAGAAAATCAAAAATTCATAAAAAACATAAATATCGTTACCTAAAACGCAAAAGGTTCTATCTAACAAATAATTATAAATCGGCTTTTTCATTGATCCTGATGTATTGCATCAACTCAAATGGCCACAAAACAATTTTGTATCTTTCGACTAAAATTAGCGATTTTATTTACCAAAAATAAAACGCCCTATCTACAAAAGATAACGCGAAAAATGCTAAAAGGACTAACTAACAATTTGCTTAATATACAAAATTGCTAATTGTCAAAACAACTGGTAGGTTTTACAAGAAAAATAGAAGAACAATTTATTTTAAACAGTTTAATGCAATTAATAAATTTATCATATTAAAAAGCTTTTGCTTCTCCTGTAAAACTTTCGAAATGTATTTTAGCGTAAAAATTACAACTGTGTGGCAGCCAAATTAATCGAATTATGAGAGCAAAAATCTTATATGGCAAAACGCTTCAATAAAAGTTTAAAGGCCATAATATTAGAGAAGAGTGGAACGCCATTCCCAAAGATTTAAATTGTCCCTTATCCCGTTCCGAAGTCTTAGGAAGTGGAAATATATTCGATTGCTGTCTTAGATGATTCTTTATTTCATTTATTTCTTGAACGCTGGGGTTCATTCTTCATCTTCAGAGGATGAATAAAAAGCTACACTTAACATTTTAACACAATAAATTAACAGAAATTTAATAATTATTGGTTTTTATTTATTTATTATTGTTTTTATTTAGCAAAAAGTTACATATATTTGAATTTTATTTTTGTTATTTTGAAAGATTTGATTGACAGCTCTTTAACAGGCTGTTTCATAATCATTTATTTTTGCGTAGTCTATTACATTATGATTCATTTACAAAATTTTGCTTGTCGAAAATTATAGACGGTAGCATAAGATTTTAAATTCGAGAGCAACTACGACACCTGTCGTTTTTCAACTACGCCAAACACAATAAAGGTGATTAAATAGCCATAACATGATAACTTTCTATACGTGCACTCATAAAATGTTTAAGATGCAAACAAAATATCTTTACTCTAATAATATTTTGTTATCGCCATTTGTAAAATAATTTTGCATCATTTGTGTCGTTTGTTTTATATAAACCTATCGAATTATTTGTTATTCATAAAAAAACATAGTTTAAAGAAATTAAAAAATAAAGAAATTGTAGGTAGGAGAACATTAAAAAAATTGTAAAGTGTCACAAAATAAAATATCAATGCTAAAAAAAATTTAATATTGTTTGAAAATGGTGCAAAAATATTGACGATTGTTTTGTGTTATTTTAGAGAAAAATAATGAAAATTCTATAAAATAATTTATAAATAATTGCGACGTACGACAAAAATAGGCTAAAAATATTATGTTTAAAGTTGCATCATATTATGATGTGAAATATGTATCTGTAACAGTTTTTCCTTAAGGTTGCCAGTAAGTAAATAACCATAAATACATATTAAAAATATTTTTCGGTTTTAGATTTTAATTACATATTATTATGATTAACATGATAATTTTATGATTACTTCTTAACTTATTATGATTAACATGATAATAATATTATTACATGAAATTATAATATGATGTAATAAAAACAAATTAGGATTAAGGGAAATATATTATGATGTGATATTACGAATATATTTGGTCATAATATGATTCAATAATAATCGTAATATGTTGACTACAATCATGAATCTTATCATACTATGATGCTCTCATGTTTTTACTTTGCGTGTAGGCTCTTAAGGGGTTTAAATTCACCAGGCCCTATTATTAGGGGAAAGCCATTTTACAAATTTCAAGAGATGTACTATGTATTATAAGTGTGGAGATGTCACAGACTTTCAGATATCTGATGATTAGGAAAAAAAAAGTTATAGCCTATCCAAAATTAAAAAATTACGATTTTTTTCCTCTAGCCGAGGGTTAATAAAAAATTTCCGAAATTTTCAATTAGAAACATGGCGTTTACTTGCAATATTGCTCTATAATCATATATATTATTTCTAAAGCACTTTTTTTGTCGGTTGCAAATATCTCCCATACCACCGCATCAAATTTAATGAATGACATCTCATTTTAAAGCTTATTTCTAACACTAATGGCGCAAAATAATTAGAAATTGAAAAATTAATATTTTCATTGATAAAAATTATATTTTATATAGAACTGCATGATAATACTGTTGTCATTATGATTATATGTTTTTGTTCAAGTGTGGTAATACAGGGTCGCTTAATAGTAATGCAGTTCTACATAATATAGTATGTATTAAAATCCATTCTGGCAATACCGCTATTTACTACAATGCCGTTATTACTAAGTCAGTTATATATAATTGCGTACGTTTAAAGATATTTTTGTTTGTATTAAGGATTCGTACGGGCAAAAAGTTAAAGATGATCATGTCATTACCTCTAACATTGTATTCAAATAAGTATTATAAAAGCATTTAAACATATGTATGTATGTATGTAAATATGTATGATATATATTATGATTTCTAATATTTTTATACTTTTAACAAAATGTATTGAAGTTACTAAAATTTCTATTAATTATTTTCATTTTATGCTACAAAAATTACAACTAACGGTGCGAAATATTCGCACGGGTCATCTAGTATGCTAAAATACGATTTCAATTAATGGAGCTGGTCATATGTATGTGTGGAGAATCTTAAACGAAGCATTTCGTTCTTTCTTAAAGCATATAACAACTATAAAAAAATTTTTAAAACTTTAAGACATTTTGTTCTTCATAATGTCATTATGACCACATTTGTATGATACAAATTTTATGAACATTTAAATTTAACACTTATTTTACATACTCGAATGTCGTTAAACTTGGATTTCAAATTCTGCAAAAATCTATAAAAGTGACATCTTTTATTTATTTTTAATTTATTTGGATGTTTTTTTGATCGTAAAACATAAATTGTAAATATGTATAATTAAATGTTTTATAAAATAGGAGAAGCAGATAAACGGATTTGCAATTCTATTGACCTTTAACAAAGATTTAGATTAATATAAAAAAAAACAAATATAAATAACAATAAAAATATACTAAATTTTGTTTTAGAAATTTTAATTAATTTAAAATTATTTTATTGTTATTATGAGTGGGCTGTTATTTTGTTTTTGTTAATCTTTAAATTAATTTTTTTATCTTTTGTTTTCTTAAGATTAATACAGATTATTTTTTAATTTGAATCAAATTAAATATGGCATTAGCATGAAGAGATCATAAATTGGACATTCCTTAGACATTTAATAATTTTTATAGCAGACACATACATACATATACTTACATATATAAATGAATGTGTGCGCACATGTACATAGTTTGGTAATAATAAACCAGTCAGCAAAATAGTCCGACGTCTTTTAGAATCTGAGAGAAAATTCGAAAAAAGTCGGAATCGTATAGGAATTCTATTAGATTTCTGACCAAAAATTGTATGAAGTAGCTGAAACGAATTCTGACAGACATGTAGTGGAAAGTTCTGTTTTTTGTTGGCATTTCTAATAGATATCTAACAGATATTGGAAATGCTGATATGTTTGCCGACATTCTTAAAGTGTTCTGTAATAAAGGGTCTTAAGGGCCGATGTTGAATGTGAACCACAGCTATACGTCAAGTTTTTTCTGCATTTCATTTGACATTTCTCAATTTCAGACTAACTCAATTTGAACCATGAAAAGATATACAATCGAGCAACGCGTTAAAGTTATTCAGGCTGATTATGAAAATGGGCGTTCAAATCGAAATGCATATCGTCAATTTTCGAAGAAAATCATCTTTAGTGATGAGGCACATTTTCACCTTAGTGAATAAGCAAAATTGCCGCAATTGGGCGAATGATAATCCAAGACTGATTGTCGAAAAACCAATGCACCCACAAAGAGTGACTGTTTGGTGCGGTTAATGGGCTGGCGGCATCATCGGGCCGTAGTTTTTCCAAAATGAGGCCAGTCAGGCAGTTACTGTGAATGATGTTCGCTATCGTAATATGATAACGAACTTTTTATGGCCCGAATTGGAAGATATGGATGTGGACGATATGTGGTTTCAACAGGACGTTGCCACTTGCCACACAGCTAACGAAATAATGGCTCATTTGCGTGACAAATTCAATGGCCGTGTTATCTCACGTGGTGGCGATATCAATTGGCCGACAAGATCATATGATTTGACACCGTTCGACTTCTTTCATTGGGGTTATTTGAAAGAAAAGGTGTACGTCGATAAGCCAGCAACAATTCAAGAGCCAAAGGATGAGATAATTCGGCACATTACTGGCATAAAATCTCAATTATGCCTCATTTGGACCATCGGATGAAGTTGTGCCACCGAAGTCGCGGCGGCCATTTGGCCGATATTTGGTCCCATATATAATTGAACCATACCAATATTATCCTAATATAAAGAAATGACAATCATTTCCTAAATAATTTCTGTTTTATACAAAATCAACATCGGCCCTTAAAATTTAACCACCCTTTATATCTGAAAGATTGTGGAAATTCTTACTGACTAATTCCACAGATTTTTCCCAGAAATCTAAAAGAATTTTACACTTCCAAAAATTTTAAAAGAATTTAATTGAGACTTTTATATGTAAACTGTTCTTTATTTGTTTTATTTATTTTATCTGAAAGTACATACTACAGACATACATATCGCACTGGTTCCTCTAAAGGGGGTTAACTAAAAATTTATAAATTTTCAGTAGAACTAAAAAACAGTTTACTTTTTATATGTACTCTTATATCACAAAGGGGGATACAATTGCATTTTTTTTTTACAAAATATATCGATGTACATCGATTTTTTGAATAAAGTGAAAATTGAAAAATTTCGAGTTGACTCTCTTTAGAGGAACCAGTGCGATATGTTAATAAAAATAATTTTTAATAATTTAATATTTTTTAGTTTCTTAAAACTTCTCTTTTGCGTTTTTCAGCTTTGCCAATTCTATTTTTTGAAATTTTTTTTACGAGATCTTCCACTGAACGGCTTGTTGGTTGTTCTTGGTATATTTTCAAAAGCAAGATCCAGCAAAATAAAAATATTACAAAAGCTTTTAACAACTAAATATTGCTAAAAAATAATTATTATTATTTTTTCAAATTATTAATTGAGAGAATATTTTAATAATTTTATAAAAAATCAAGATCGCATACCTTTCAAAAGCTTTATGAACACAAACGGCCTTATTCGTAAAAAATAAAACGGGTTAATAAAAGGTTTATTAAATACATTTTCATAGAAAATTCGTTTTATAAACCTTTTATTAACCTGTTTTACTTTTTATGAATAAGGGGGAAAGTCTTTAACGTCTGTCCACTAAAATTTAAAGGTAACGTTTTCATCCTTAAAAATCATTCTTAAATTTTCCCATATAAGTTTGGTGACGTTATCCTGTGGTTTCTTGTTAAATCTGGCTATCCAAAATTAAATATATTAAGTAAACGAAAACGAAAACGTTTATAATTTAAAACTTATTCCGCATTCACACGTTTAATTTTTTGATGCTCAACTCTTATGTTTTTAGGAGATTGTAGAAAGAAGAAAGGAGATTGTAACGGAGATGCCTGTTCTCGGTTAGAACGCTTTGTGTTTTCATTCGGAGGTATATGCACAACAATGGCTGCATGTAAATTGTTGTCTTCTCTTTTTCTCTATGGTTTTGCTTTGAATAAAATTGTTGCTATTTTGAAGCAAAAACAAAAATGAAATGATTGCAGCGTGTGATCATCTTGGCATCTTCAAAAAGGAGTTGAAAAGAAGTTGAGCATCAAAAGATGAAAGGTGTAAATACAGACTTACTTACTATTTTCTTCTTTAAGTTTCCGGTCCACTCGTAAAACTGCTCTGAGTGGAGAAGCAGCTCGCGCTCGTTGTCATTATTTCTTAAGGGCAATCAGGTCGTTCTTGTTTGTCTGCTTTTCGTGCGTTTTGCGGTGTCACCTCGCATTGGTTAATGGCGTGGCGTCGTATAACTGTACCGAGTTACAGTTTTTGCGGTTGTCGGCATTAACTTTGTGCAATCGTTTGTAACCTCAAATTTTTAACTTGTTTTCTGGTGGAGAACCAATAATAACTCAAAGTGACTGGTGGAGAACCAAAAAAAAACTCAGACGTTCACTGGTGGAGACCAATGATACTCTGGAGTGGATTCTGGGAGCTCTCGCCTTCCTATACGATGGTTTAGGTCGAACGAGGTCTTGTGGTTGAAGCTCCAAAAATTCGTGGGATACCCTGGCAATATGACTTTAATAGTCAGCCAAAAAATTAGTTTTTAAGGAAAGCCAAATAAGTTTCCGGTCAAATTGTAAAATGGCTGTTTTAGTAGGCAGTTCTAAAGGAGGTTAAATGCGATTTAAAAACTTTTGGGATTTGAACTTAATCGGGGAATTATTCACGGTCTTCTTAAGTGCAACGAATTCTTGTGTGAAGTGTGTTTAGATTTTGTTCTTTTCTTATCATGGTTTTTTATTCTCTTCCAGGACGGCCTTGTTTTGCCCCGCTGCTGTATTTAACAAGTTTTGAATATCTGTAAAGATTGAAGCAATCACTTTATAATAAGGGTATTGTAGAACATTGTTAATTAACACAGTAAGTGCAAGAAAACTTTTCTTTCTCAAACACGTCATCACCACAGTAAGTTTTTCATCCATCTGATTTATATTTTTATCTGAAGAACGATTTGACTCTTAAATTGAGGACTTGCTAATGTGACTAGAAAAATTTTGATCAATATCATCATCAGTAGTGTTGCCACATTTCGTTGGGTTTGGTTGGAATCATCTATTTCTATTGAACTTACTAAGGGACAATGTGGCTCCAATAAACTTGCAATTAAAATTTCAGCTTCTTTTTTGATTTGCTCTCTAAAAGCTTGAACATATTCATTTATGTTATTTATTCTTTTTTTTATTTTATTTTTCGTTTTTTTATTTATACATTTTTGCAAAACTTATTTATTCTTATTTTATTTTATTTTTGAAAACTTATTTTTCTTTCTTAAAAACTCTTATGCGTAAATACGTACCATTTTTAAATTCTTCTTTCAACAATAAAATTTATAAATTTTAAGACAATTTTCATTATTATTACAAAAAAATGTTCCGTAACAAGTGTTTAAAAAAATCACACTATAACAAGTTTGACACCTTTGTATGACTTCAGTCAGAAATCAATTAGACATATCGGTACAAAAAACACACCACAAGCAAATGACTTATAAAACAGCTGATGAAAAATGGTTTTTAAGTCAAATATAGCACCCTCGCTAGTTGAAAAATTTTACACTGCAAATTTGAGTTGATATTTTCATAAGCCATTTTTCTTTGCTTTTACGCAATATTTACATAGAAAGAATTAAAAATTGTTTCTAATCAACAAATTTGTAGATTCATTGACGTTAAAACGAAAATGTTAATATATCAGAGTTTGATACATAGCCACTTAACTTACCTTCCAATAATATATGGGTTTAAAACATGCTTCACTGGAGAGCATACAATCGGCGCAAAATAAGTCATTGAAGTTGGTTTTTAATCTGCCCATCAGGCATCATACTTGGGATCTTTTTGAGAATTATGCTATACAGGTCTTACATGTAAGAGCATTGTATAAAATAATACAGGTATGTGATGAAAATCGATTTTAAAAACGAAACGATTTAAAACCGAAAATGTCGTTTTAAGTATCTTTTAAAATAGATTTTTAATACATATTCCTTTTATTTTCGGTCTTTATTCTTTTAAAGTTTATATTATATATGTTAACTGAAGTGTATTCTGAACAAAAATGTAAGACTATAACTTGGAATTTGATTTTAAAATCGTTCGAAATTCATCACACCCTTTAAAAACGTTCGTTTTGAAATCGATCGGTTTTCATCACATACCTGATAAAGTTTGTTTTAAATCAATTAAAAGTCTTGGAAATTCGTCAGTTCAATTCCAACAGAATGTTCAAATAACACAAAGGTTAACAAGACAAAGTTAAAATTTGTCTGTATCTAGATGCCGCCTTGAATTGTCAAAGCAGCGTATTTGTTTTGCTGGTCCAAATGAAAACAATTATTTACCAATTTTTTTGAAAACCATTGAACTTTTGTCAACATTTAAAAGAGAATTAAAAAAATTTTTGCTAACCAATCTCGAAACACTTCTTTAGTAATATTTTGTGATATAAATTTAATTTTATAGTAAAATAAAAACTGTAAATAATTAATTTTTTAATTTAAATAGTTAATATTTTAATATAAATAATGAATAACACTAGTTGCCTTTTAGCCTCTTTAATGCCAATATTGGTGCTGAGGCTTTAAACTATTGTTTTTATATAAATTTATTTGAAATAAATAATAATATAATTATAATAAAAAAAAAAAATTTGTTGATTTTGCACGTATTGCCAAAATGGTTATATTATAAATTGTGATTTTTTTAATAAAATAATATTTTTAATTTTAATTAAAAAATGATCAAAAAACTTTGCCACTACAAACAATGTGTTAATTGACTTTATTAAATATTGCTCAGGTTCTGACTATACCCAACAACAATTCTACAAGTTTAAATTATTTTATTTTAAGCGAAAACATCAATTCATATATTCTGTTATTTAATTAATATTATAAATAATCATTTATTTCAAATGTGATAATTGAATCAATTATTTTTTTAGTTGAAAGGAAATTAAAAATATAATTTTGATTTAATTTACATTTTAGTTGTTTAGAAATAAATTGTTAATTAAAATATTAATTAAGTAACAAAAAGTCTTGTGGGTATTTAAACACATTTATTTAAATAAAAATTCTTTAATTAAATTAGTTCTTTATTGACAAAAATTTAAAATTAGAATAATCAAAACATGAAAAATTTTAATTACTTAATCAATGAAAGTATGATTAAAAAAATAAAAATACAACAATTTAAGAATAATTTATAACAAGTAAAATTAAAACAAGTGTTTCTCCACATTACCCCCACGGAGTTTGGACTCATGAGATTCCGAATTAGACGTTCCCTTACAGCGTGGTACTTACTGATACCATCAGAGGGTGGCAATTTCAAAATATCCGAAACGTGTGGCAAACAAATTAAATCCATATTGGCAACAACGTACTGGAATTTTGTGTCATCACGAGCAATTCCAGAAATACTGAATTTTTATTCAATCTGCATAAGCCAGAGCTTAAGGTTTTCCTTCCAAAAAGGTTGAAGCTTGTGTATACTTGAAGCAGCAACCTGAAGACTAGGAGCCCCTTCGGCATTAGGTGTTAGAGTTTGGTTCAATGTTCTTTGCGGAGAGGACATTTTAGATTTTAAAAAGAGTAAAAAAACGCGAGGTCACCAATTAAATGTGGGTATTCAAACACATTTATTTAAATAAAAATTCTTTAATAAAATTAGTTCTTTATTGACAAAAATTTAAAATTAGAATAATCAAAATATCAATGAAAGTATGATTAAAAAAATAAAAATACAAAAATTTAAGAATAATTAATAACAAGTAAAATTAAAACAAGTGTTTCTCTACAGTCTTAATGGATATTTAAATATGATTTACGGAAAAAAAAAAATATTCACAATTGTAAAACTTTAATAATAAACTATATAATCATTTTGGCAAAATCAGCAAATTGTAGTGGCTAAGTTAGCAAGCGCACTAAACACATGTCGTCTAAAATCAGCTTAAGCAAAAACAATCGAATTTTAAAATTTACTAATGGCGATTTCTTTTCTGAGAAATATGTTGCATAAATGGTACATGCTCTATCTCTTTTGTGTAGAGCATGTACCATTTATGCAACATTTTTCTCAGAAAAGAAATCGCCATAAGCCTTAGCCACACAATACATGTTTGCGGCAGTAGAAATTTATTTGTCTTTAAATTTTATGTAGAATACTTTCCCAAAAATAACTTTCTATAAATTCGTGGTATAAGTTATCATATTACAGGTCAGAATTTTTGGAATCATATAGTCTGGTTTTCCTGAATGCCCCTTAGCCCTCTACTGCATGAACATGTTTTGAGATCAGAAAAAAAATTAAAGACCGTGAATATATGTTAACTTAGGACAACTAAATATATATTGAACAAAAAATAAAAAATTCAGTTGTTATTTTTGAAGAAAAAAAAAAGGTGCCATATATGGCCTAATATGCATTAATAAAAATAAAATTATTCAGTGTGAAAGCTTGTAAAACAGTTTCTTTTGTCGTTATAACATTTTTCGCAAAAGGCATATGCACGAAAGGAGCAATCATTTTGACAAAGTTGTCGGGTTTTCATCCATTTAGGGAAATATCCTATTCCGTCAGCCCGTGCAGAATTTAAAGGGAAATCCTGTCGCATTCTTTTTTTACGGCTAGTGGGTGTATTTGCTCTACTTGTTGATGGAGAGTTTGAGGGTGTGAAGATTGGTCGACCTCGTTTTTTTAATTTGCCAACCTTGCAAATATGTTCAGCTATTGCAAGCTTGAAGTCAAACAACGGCATATATATTATTTGGATATCCTGAGCCACAGAATCCAAGCATTGACAACGCACATATAAATCATGTGAAATAAAAATTTTTTTTGTACCACTTTTTTGTTCTTAGTTGTATTCTAAAAAAGACCAAGCAAAGAATCTAGTAAATCTTCTCCACCCATAAAACAATTTTAAACGTCAATTGCCCTTTGAGAACTGATTTCAATATGCCTTTTTTCCTTTTTACTGAAGCGCTGCTTTGTTGATATAGGGAGACATCCCACGCATTCTGAAATAATATAAACAACTTTATTGTCAAGCCAAGTGACGAGATGAAGTTCGACTATATCAATCTTAGCAACTTTTTCGACCATGCTTCCTCGACCCAACTTTTTCATTTCCTTTTCAGTTGGAATGTTGCAGTTTGTTATCAAAATCATAACAGAAACCTGAAACACCGCTCAAGGCAAAATTTTCAAATACCCATTTGTGAGCTTTAGCTTGACTATACTGCTTACAATGATGTTGGCAGTTTGTGGGAATGACTTAATGCTCTTCTTTGGGTACAAGCAACAATCGTTTACGAATCTTTTCCAAAAATTGTCGAATCTTAAAGAGCTTATCAAATCCGGGTTCACATGGTGGACTAATATTTGCATTATTGTTGAAGTGTAAAAATCGTTTTATGGCTTCCCATCTGTTACATGTCACTGAGGTACGTCCAAAATCTTGACGAATAAATGTATTCTAATAAAATCTGGATGATGGTAGCTTTAACAAAGATATTTACATGAAAAAAGTATTATTAGAAATTTGTCACAACCCTTTTTTTTTTTTTTGTTGAACTTACTTATAAACTGATCCATTTTATTCCGATTATTATTAGCTGGTTTGTTTATATAAGTTTGTAATGCGAATAAATTTGATAATAGGGCATTTACATTACATCGAAATCTAGTAGATTTCATTTGAAATCTTCCTCCAAATCTAGTTCGTTTACATTATACTTGTTTGACATTAGCGAGATTTGGTTTTCACAAGAAAAACCGCCGACTGGGAGTTTTTTGTGTAACACATACTTACATATAAAGAAATAGGCATTTAAAAATTTGCATTACATTTTCTTTATAATCAACTTCATTTATTTTATCAATATTATTTGTCATTTGCATGTTTTTTTACTATTTTACAAAATTTTTGAATTTTAACAATTTTAACAAGCAGCTATTATTGTTTTTGTTTTGTTTTTTGTTAAAATGTAATTTTTTTCTTGTGCAGGGAAGTAGTTTTTAGTGCTATATGGGGAAAAACATAGTTGCATCAATAAGTACTACTAGATTTCGAATAGATTTCGTCAAAATCTAGTAACGGAGTAAATTTTGTTTTGTACGGGAAATCTAGAAAGTACTAGATTTCGTTGTAGTGTAAATTGTCTAAAAGTCCACAATAAACTTCATCAAATCGTCGGTAAAAACGAAATTAATTATATTTGCTAGTGTCTCCAGTTTAGGAATGGGCAACAAATATCGATATATCAAAATATCGATATTTAAAAAAATTACAATCGATATATATCGCCGATATTAAAAATACCCATATATCGATACATCGATATTTATCTACGACTATCGAATTCGATATTTTTAAGATCTCTTTATAATAAAATTCAACATTTTAACCGCTGCTCAACTGCATAAAATACTGTTGTTTTTTAAGAATTGCATCATGTGGTTTTTAACTAATATTAAGAAAATAACGACGCCATTCCATTGTACATTTTCATAGATAACACAGTTCAGTTTTTTCTCGGTTTTTTAAGAGATGACAACGAAAAATTAAGCGCGGAAAAAATATTCTGGAAAGGGTTCCTAGAACTATGCAAAGAATCGCCTTTATTATGGCGTATTAGCAGCCATAATAATAAACTCATGAAAGTTGGAATGTTAATAATAAAAAAAAAATTTTTTTTTATTTTGTTTATTTGAGCATGTTTTTATATATCAAAAATAAAATATTGCACAGTTTACTTGCATAATATGCGTCACAAGTTTCGTTTACTGGCAGTATATAATCCCAATTAACTTTTGTTTTTTAGATTTCATATGGAGAATAAATAAAAAATTTTTTGTATTCTATACTTTTGTTGAATTTTTTTTTATTGTAGAATTAACTGCCGGTCCCTCGATTTCAAAAGAAAACTTCTTTCGCATAACTTATCTTAAAAACTAAATTTTAAGATTGGTTTTTGTTTAAAATAAAAGTTAAGCGAATTAAAGTTTCACTCGAAATCGCGGGAAAGGCAGTAAATTTTAAATTTAAAGAAACAATTAAAAGTTAGAATGGAATTATATGTAATATGCTTCTACATATGTAAATATGTATTGACATAGGTATATTGAGTTTTTAAATTTGGTAATAATTTCAGCTTAATACTTTCAATACATCGATATATCGATATTTTTAATTAATAAATATCGATACTCTTAAAAAATATCGATACAATATATATCGATATATTTTTTCAATTTGCCCATCCCTACTCCAGTTCCTCAATAAATTCTGGAAGGTTTGTATCTCCCTGAAATGGAAAATTATCACTCGAGTAAGTTTCTTTCCAAATTGGAAGTCGTGGCTTTTTAATAGATTTTGCATTCAACACAATAGGCTCGTGATATTCATCTGAGTCGGTGGTATAAGTTTCCGGTATACAAATATATTCCTGACCAGACGGTTGACTTGTAAAATCTTCTTCGTCAGTATTAGATATTTGGTCATCATCAGCTTTAAGACTATTAGTAATTTCATTTACATATTTTGAATTTCCATAAAATGATCGTATATCCATTTCTAAAAAATTATCGTTTGTTTTTATAAAAAAAAAAAAAAAAAAATAAACCGCTCATATGCATGTGTGAAATATAATTATTTACTATAAGTGCATGAAAGGCCATATAAGGCTTCGTTAATTTTTACAAAAAATAATATATATAACATTTACTTACCAGATAAATTTTAATTATATTTGAAACACGACTCCACTTTCTACAGGATAATATATTTTTTACATTATTTTTGTTTTAAAACGCACATAAATCTCCTCAACAATTACTTTTTTTTCTCACACTTCAAGAACTAATGAACAACCAGCGGGAACATTAGCTAAAACACAACTTAAAAATATTTAGCTTTAAATTTAAGTAGAAAACAAACCAAAAAACTACCAATATTATTCTCTTTTGAATAAGTCCCGTTTTTATGCAAGTACAATGCACCAAAACTTAAAAACCATATTTGGCGTTGTATGCGGTACAGGGTTAATTTTTCTAATAATAGACATCAGGTCAAAAAAATCCTTTGTCCCAATCCTCTAGATTAAGTATTCAAGTTTTGAATAAATTGAATAAACATCTTTTCTTTTACAAATCTGAACAAATCCTCTAACAACATTCAAATCCTGCTCCAATAAGAAGTTGCAATAGTAAATTATAATAAGAAATACTAATTATGTTAAGTGAAACACGACAAATATCAGATAAATAAGCTCTTAAGGAAATTTTTAATGTTAAAAAAGAAAGGAAAAAAACTGAAAAGAACATATTTTCTTCGTTTTCATTTCTTACCATTTTTTCATAGATTTTTTCCTTAATAAAAACATTTTCACTTATAAATATTAATTTTGTATAATGCCATCATCATAAATGACAAGCAGAAATAACAAATGGAATTTCTTAAGAAATGACTGACTGAATGACTAGATGACAGAAATATTAACAGAGCGATTCGAACAATAAAACATTTTAAGAAAATCATGAAAAGTTTTTTCGTTTTCTTTTAAGAACTGGTGCAAAATGAGAAAAATAAAAATTGTCAGTTTACATTTTTACGTTTAAAAATACGTTTTTACTTGTATACACTACACCATTATTAGTAGCGATGTTAGTTCGTCTATCTGGCTGTTTTTTTTTACCTTGTGTACAAAGCACAGTTCACAATTTTAAAGATAATTTTATGATATTTGGTACAAATTCTTTTGTACCAAGTATCCCTACAACCCGTTGATAGGGATACTCTTTGACCTTTGGTGTTACATCGCTCGTAGCAAATAAGGTATAGACAAAACTGGGATTCGGCTAAAATCGATAATTGCCAGATCGCTTGAGATCGCGGTTGACTTGAGGTTCCATCTGGTGCCACGAGAGTAGGCCCCGGCAGGCAGTGGACTGACTTTTTGTTGAGCTTCTTTTGAAAAATTCTTTCTGTATTCCCGGATGATTGTCTTTGCGAAAGTTTTGCCTGATCACTGACCAGATACTTTCGAGGGTCACGTTATGGTTTAAGCCCAAAATTACGAGAAGGGATATTCCTAATAATCCCGCTAAATGTCTGAATTTTCACCACTTATGGAGAGTTTGGCCTGAGGGAGGATTATTCCTAGATGGTGTTGCTGTTTAACAGAAGTTTCTGGCCAAGTGTATAATTATGTCAATTTATATGCTTAGATTGCAACCTGTGGTTGTTGTGGGCGGCTTGTAAACGCATAGTTGACAAACAGTGGTTACGATCTCCTATGATCTTCTCTTCTCTATATAAGCACGAAATACTTGTTATTAGATCATAATTGATCTGGTCAGCACTTTTTAATACTGCAGAACTCGTCTTATATTCTAGATTATAATCAGAGTAGATCAGAAATCATCTTTCGTACTCCTCATCAGTAATGTCTCAATGATTTAGAATTTCCTCCAAATCAACATCGTCAATTATACTCTAAATTTCTTCTGGTCTAACTTTGAATTTTGCTTTTCAACATTGTGTAGAAAAGTTGTGTCTATAGTTCTTGGGAAATTCAGAAATCAACTTAATAAGCGTTAGCCTGTATTGAATGACAAAATGTATAATTCCTATTATATCAATCTATTTTATTGTGTTCTCATAATTCTTTAGAAGTAATAATAGCAAATGTTATTGTATGTGCCTGTGAGGCACATTATGACAGGTTTAAGTGGATTTGTGATTTGAAAGAAAAAAAAAAAATTAATAATAAATAAAAATTAAATTATAGCTAAAAAGTCGTTTATTTTAAATAAAACAATTGAAAGTAAGACTTTAAAAAGCAGCAAAAACTAAGACTTTTAATTGAGGAACTTACAACATTTTAAAATGAAAATTGTTGCCAAGAATAACAAGTTGATCAGGGTAAAAATAATTTTTCATAGATACGAAATAAAGGTTGTAACTCATGAAAATATTGGTTATAGCTAGACCCATCTTTTAGAATACCGATCGATTTAAATCACTTTCTGAGTCGGAATAATAATGTCCGTCCGTCCGTCTGGCTGTCCATGTAAACTTTATGCGAGAAGTACTGGTCGCAATTTTGGAGTTAATTACAAAAAGTTGATATATATGACTAAACTGTCATAAAGACGACGCCTTTTGAAATTTGTGGAAAATTAAAATTCAGTTTTAGTAAATCCACGACTGCCCACGGTCTCAACTAGGGTAAGCTCTCGCAAATCTGCTAATACTGTGGTGTAGGGTACGTTCTTAGTGGTTTTTTTTATATATTTTTTATGAGAAGAATTAAACAAAAGAAATGTTTTTCTTATTGCTATGACTATTAATAAATAAATTCAAGTAGGTTTCTATTGTTGAAATCATGGAAAACGTAAAACCAATGACTTTTTTTATGGTTGTCAAAAATAAATGCAAGTAAAATGAAAATGCCATAAAATCATGAAATGCTATAAAAGATTCGTAAGGTTAAAGTTAAAAGTGTTGAGAATTTTCCAGCTGTGAAATTGTTTTGGAAATTTGGGAAGCAATCTAATTAATATGCAAACAAGCAGTCTGCTAGATCGATACACTTGAGTGCTGGTGTATGTTGCGTTTATCAGCGGCTATGAGCTTTATCTAATTTTGTATTAGAAACTTAGGTCCCCGCAAAAACTTGGTAATAACCTACAATAACTGAACAGCTTACTTTTTATTTACTACTTTAAATCATCTACATTACATAGAAGTAGTTTAGTAATGGCTGACATATAATCTGATACATAAGCACTTGTTTATGCGTTAATTACCGAAATTTATAATAAAATGCATTTAAGTTTTTTTTTATTTAAATCTAATACAAATTGATTTTAAATAGATATTTGTTCTAACAATTTAGTTTTTTTGTTAGTATTTGTAAAAGATTTAAATATGAAAAATTTTAATACTTTATCGATTTTGATATGTATTTTAAAATTAAAAATTTTAATAAAACCTGCACTCCCCAATCAACTTAACGATATTATAACGATATCCTCTTAGTAATATAAATAATAATATATGATATCGATTTTGTAACCTAAGCGATAGGCTAGTCCATCAGCGCCGGGGTTGCGGGTTCGATTCCCGCCATAGACTCTGGCTTTTTTCCTGCAGACAATCATAGAGCTTCACGGGACTTAGCATATGCAAAAAACATAAAAAAAAATTTGACCTTTCCCTATAATATCGTTTTAACATGAAAATATCATATCGCTTTTGTAATCATAGCGTTCTCTGGTTTATTGGGTATGAATATGTCCTTAATGCAGGGTAGTCAAATGTTGCATTATGACAAATTCATAAGTCTGGGTTCACACAATGAAAGTTTTCTTTCAGAGAGCCTGAGTTTATTAGTGAGAAGGGAAAAGAACGCGCTATAATACTCTCCCCTCTCACCAATAAACTCAGATTTTCTGGAAACAGGTTTCTCTTAAGTTTATTCCCTATAATTATGTACAGAAACCGCTCAAGTAGTGTTATAAATTGCTAATAAAGTACATTAATGATAAAAGTGTAATAGATATTTGTAAAAATAATTTTGTTCGATTGAAGTTGTACAACATGTAACATTACAAGTGATTATAGGTACCATTTAAAAGTGTAACATATATAAAATGTAACATATTTTTCTCAGAAAATCGGCATTAAATGCAAGTTCACTAGGGAGGTGACGAATACCGAACTCGATATATCGGCGATACTTAAGGTTTGCCGATATATCGGTATTGGTTATATTTTACAATCGATACGTCGATACATTTTTAAAGTTTTTTTTTTTGAAAAAACAATTTGATTTTCGATGCTTAGATTTTGCATAACAACTAAGAGGAATAACACATTTTAAAAGCAGCACATACAATCAAAACAGAATAATAAATTCTTTCTGTTTATTCTTTAGCTGGATTCTACTACGGATTCTACTCGTAAGTTACCTTTTTGACCTAATTTTCAAGACAAATGCAAGTGTGAAAAGTAATTCTATGCGTTCTATACGTATATGCATTATACGCGTATGCTGTGTAGCTTTTCAATAAAATTTTACACTGATTCTACTTTTTTAACAGATGCTTAAATGCATGAACGAATTGAACGCGTTGTGTGGACCTCCAGCTTTAGTCGTTTTTCTTTGCACCATAGTAGTGAAATGTGCTCTTACTGCTAAATCTTTTATGTATTTGTAGTACAAAAAACGTAAAAATTTTGTTAATTTTAAGATTTTAACGCTAATTTATAATGAGATGTTTGTGTGAATCAAAATGATTTTTCTGAGAACTTTGGGCTACTTCGAAGGGGCTATAAAACCCATGAGCCAGAACACTGCTACATTTTCTGACGTTATTCTGCTAGTTAACAGTCTTCGAAAATTATAGAAAAAAACAATAATTGAAAAAACTGAGTTGCAGTATAGTTCAGAGTCTTAAAAATTGGCCACTTACGTAGCGTTAGTTCTGAATGAAAGATTTGAGGGTTTTGAGAATAATGAAACTTATGGTTTATCTAAAATTCTTCAGATATGTTAAAGACAATCGGCTTCAATCGTTTCGAAAAACGTCTTACTGAGTTACTGTGACTATGCATTCTACAATTGTTGAAGACATGGTCACCCCTTCAAGTCTAAAAATGGCCTTTGTCAACAAATTAAAAGAAAATCCGAGGAGGATAAGCCTCTGTCCATCCACAGCCGTGGTTCTGCCAAAGAAGATATACATACCTAAGATCTCCTCATATTTCTAAAGACGCAGATCCGCTTGGTGCAAACTATACTAAAGTTTTCAAATTAGTTCTGTAGGATTTGAGAGACTATTTTCCTCTGTAGGTCTGGTTCGAAAAAATTGGCGATCTACCTTGTATTTTTTACAAAAATCTTATTAATTTAAATTTTAAATATTAACCCACATATTCATAAAAAATATTTTTGATTAATAAAAGGTTTATTAAACAAATTTTCATAGGAAATTCGTTTCATAAACCTGCTATAAGGGAAATAATCTCTTACACTATGATTTTGTAGTGAAATAAAAAAGTATTCTGTTTGAATTTTTTCAATTCCACCTTGAGTTTTAATTTAATATTCGTATCGGTTATGGTATCGCCGATATTTCTTTTCGAGTATCGGTATCGTATCGGCAAAAAGGCGTATCGTTACCTCCCTAATTAAAACTTTTATCCTCTCTATTTTTTTGTTTTTAATGATAATAAGTTATACTTTTTTTAATACGGTATACTTGTTTACCTTAACCTTTAACAACTAATGTCCTTTAACTGCGAAAAAAGGTGGCAACTCAACCACAGTGTCATTTATATAATTTATACAAAAGATTTTATGCAAATTTTCCCATTTTTTAATATAATTGATGTAATTTTTTATAATTTGCATTAATTTATATTTTATAATAAAATGTGGCAGAAAAAACAGCAAGTTAATAAAAAAAAACATTGAAATTAAAATAAGTTTTTAGTAAAAAAAAATTGTTTTTGCTTTCCTAAATTTTAATGGTAATTTAATTTATAAAAAAAAAACATATTAAAAAGTTGGTCAGAATAAGATTTTAATTAACATATGTATGATGGAAAAATTTGAGTATAGAAAAAAATTTTGTAAATATGAATATCTAAAGGTTTTTTTAAAAAAAAAAAAAAAAAAAACATAAGCCATCACCCTAAATAAACTATTTTACTCCTTAAATATTTCAAACTTTTATGTGTTCATTATAACATGTAAATTAGGTTAAAATATCAAAGTAAATACAAGAATATTAAGAAATTAAAAAATAAGTTAAAGCAAAGTTGAGAAAAAAAAAAAAAATAATTACATTTTTAATCAAATGTCGGCTCATACATTTTCTCTATTTAATATCTCCAACTCGTAATGAAGACTTTAAGTTTTAATTATATGTTGAATGTGTTTAATAATATAAAGAAAAGAAATGAAACAAAAAATATGAAATATGTATAAATATAATAGTGTTCATAAATTTACAATTACACATTAAAATATGAGACTTGACAAAACTATTTATCTTTAGTTTCTTTCGTTTTCTTAAATACTAAATAAAAAGCGCAAAAGACATAAAACTAATTAAATCAAATTTCACACGCTCGCTATATTTAATGTTCTTAAATACTGGTATGACTATTAAAATATATATATGAGTATGAAAATATATGTTTACGAAAATGTTGCCTCTGTATGCATGATACACTTGCTGGCTGGTTGGTTTGTTCATTCATTTATTTATTCAGTCAGTCAGAAGTTTAATAATTACACTGGTCGGCAAAAGATGAAAAATAGTCGGGAGCAGGAACTTTTGTGATTTTAATTGGCTTAAGCGTGCTGAATCCGAATTTGTTTACATTTTGAATCTAGTTTTTGGTTATTTTTTTTTGTATGGGCTGGACTGTTATGCTAATACATTTTATAATAATTTAAGAATGTTTGTCTGATTTTGATTAAAATATTTAAAAATTATTAGAAATAAAATTTCATCTAAGCGAATTATTTTGTAAATAAAGGGTAATTGATTGTGATGTTCAATTTCAATATGGTTTTTTACAGATCGCGTGTGACTCATATCAAACTGCTTTGTCAGTTTGGTTCAGAATCATTTAACAAGTCATCGTGGAAAGACTCACACCACATCAGCGTCTCCAAATTGTTCCAATTGGAAAAACTCAATGAAAATCTGTTGTTTTATCGTAAAATTTTGTTCACATTTCTGGCTGAATGGATACGTTAATAAAGAAAATTGCCGTATTTAGGCTGATAAGCAAACCGAAGAGTACCAAGAGCTACCATTACATCCACTAAAAACAACGGTATGGTATGGTTTATGGGCTGGTAGAATCATTGGTCCATAAGTCTTCAAAAATGAGGAAAATCAGAATGTTATGGCAACCGTTATCGTAATATGTTAAAGGACTGTGTGCTTCCTGACATGTAAGCGCATGGTGACGGTGAGCTCTGATTTCAACAAGACGGCGCTACGAGCCATACAGCGTGTGAAACAATGACCTTGTTGATAAATAATTTTGGTCAGCCCTTAATTTCACGGTAAATTGGCCACCTAGATCGTGCGATATCACACCTTTGTACAATTTTCTCTGGGGATATGTAAAGTCTGAGGTCTTCAGAAATAAGCAAGCTACGATTGACACCTTGGAAGCCAACATTCCTCGCAAGATACCAGTCGCTATGCTCGAACGAATCGCCCAAAATTGGACCCTCCGAATGGACCACCTAAGACGTAGTCATGACCAATATTTACATAATACGAGTATCATTTTTAAATAGTAAATGCCATAAATTGTAAATTGTTCTTTTAACCAACAATAACAATTTTAAGTTCACTTTCAAATTTATATTTTACATTTTTAAATAAACCTCACGACTAATCACCCGATGTTTCATCTTGTGTTGAGAAATTTTTCATATAAAATTTTTTGAATTTAAAATAAATGAATTTGGAGTATTTTTTAAGTGAGTGAAAATTTTTTGAAGTGTTTTACAAAATATGGGGTTAAATATTATTTTTTTATATTTTCAACTTTTTCGGAGTTATTCGGAAATCAGTTAAAATTTTTTTTCATGGTAAATAAGTACTGTTTTTTGTTTTTAAAAATTCATAAAAAAAGTTACAAGGATGAAATTTATAAATTTTAATCATTTAAGCCAGGTATATTACCAATAAAATAAGCCATAGCTTATGAGAATCGGTGGACAAATGTTAGTTTTATTCATTATTATGAGCATGATTAATATTTCGCCCGAAAAAAGCGGTTATGAAAATCATTTTGATAAAATTACCAGCGAATGATTTAAATTCGCTCTAAGTTATTTGAACAAAATTTAATTTTTATTTTCAACGGTTTTGGTGATATTCAGAAATTAGTGATAATAAAAATTTTTTTAATGCAAAATAATAACATTCATTAAGTCATCGTTCTGACTCGCAATTTTTGTTACAGCAATTCTTGAGTTTATTGATGAGAGAGGTGAGAAGATTTGGGAGGGGTATTCAGTTTCATGTACTCTGCAATTCTGTTTTGTTTTGTAATTCTCATACTTTTCAACTTAAAGTTGGCTGTAGGTGTATTTGTTTTTATATATAACATTTAAAAAGGAGATGGGGAAAGACAAGATAATTATAGATAAATACACAATTAGTTGGAATTCTCCCAACTTTAATTGTAGTTGTAAGTGGGTTAAGAAAAAACAAAATTAAAATTAAAATTAAAAACAAAAAGAAATTGCCTTGTTGATTTCGCAAGAAAATCAAAATAAAGAAATTTTCTAGTTCAGTTTTTGCTGCACGTGCACTTGCAAATTTATTATCAAAGTTGTTATGTATTCCCAAAAACAACTTTGATAATGATATTAATATTAACATTTTATTGAAATTTTATTGAAATAAAATTAGCATTGGATTTCTGATAAATAAGAAAAATTTAAATTGAAGAAAAGTGAAAACGTATTTGAATTTACCGCCACGAAAACTTTGTATTCTATATATCGTCGCAAGTATTAAAGAACGCTGTAACTGAGCCAAAAAACCTGTATGAATGTAAAAAAAAAATTCATATCACAAAAACTATACAACTTATAAAATGCTGTAACATGATTTTAAAAACGTATTTTTATTTTTCTCGCTTTATATATTGGCTGTAAACATTACCTCTCAATTCTATTATTTTCCTTGATTCTGTGGCTTACAGTGAACAGACCTATAAAATGCTGTAACTACAATTAGATTTTTATGAAAACAAAATTTTGGAATTTTAAAACGCTTTAAGTGACACATATATATTTTTTTTTTAAGTAAAACTTAATAGCTGTAAGTTAAAGTGAATAAAGTGGGAAAAATATTTTTTGAACAAAACGCAAAGATTTGAGTACATTTATTTAATAATCTAGAACTAAATACATTTATTTAATCATTTATAACTACATATATATCAACAGGATAAGCCCTTTTTTTCTAAAATATTCAGTATTCTTCATCGGTTTGCGGTAGGCAATCTGCTATTTTATGTTGTGGTGCAGGTCCAGAAATTCTTTTTAATTTTTAAATTTTTAAATCATTGTATTTTTGGTAAGAAATCGGTAATTAAGTGGTATATAAACTTTCATTTGGTTTAGCGTTATTTATATTTCCATATTGATATTCATATTTTTTACCTAAAACTTATTACGTCACGAAGAGTTCCGTTGCACTTGATAGAGTTATACTCCTATGTACTTGGAATGAATAAATTTGATCAAAATTTTTATTTATCCTAAAACAAAAAATTCAAAACTACAATGATTAAAATTAAAATTATAAGCAAAGTATTTCACCGGGCATCTACAGGATGAGCGTCACACTGTTAAAACTTTACTACAGACAAAAAGTGTTATTTTGAACAAATTTTAAAATAAGTGATATTTATTTGTAATAACTGATACATTTTAATGAATCACATACGCAAAGAATGGCGTAAGTGTAAGTTTGAAAAATTTTGCTGACGCAAGTGTCGTAAGCAACAAATATAAAAAATTTGTTAGGCTTACGACAAAGAAGACTGGTATTTTTCAAAACGCAGATGTCGTAAGTGAATTTTTTTTCATCATACAAACATGGGACCGGGACCAATCGACGCAGTATTTTTTTCTGATAAAAATGATGCGAAAAACGTATTTTCTATTTTTTTTCAGTTACATTTAATTCTTGCAACGATATTTTTGTTTTAAACAATTTCTTTTGTCGACCAGTGTTATTTAAACAAAAAGAAATACTAAATTAAAATTATTTTAATAGTGTAGAAAAGGAAAAAGTTAACAGAACATTAACTAACAAGTATTTCTTAAATTCAACATAATTTCAAACTACGTACAAGATATACAAAAACAACAAACAGTCTGTCTGTTAGCCCCTGCAATTATTTTACAAAAGTTAAATTATTTTTTATTTGGCTAGACCCAATTGGAAATTTCATTAAGAATTAAAAAGATTATTAGAGCGTGAAAAACTAAATTGATATAAAACATTTTTTTTAGAAATACTATAAAGCTATAGTTACACTTGGCAACTATTTGACGAAAAAAAAACGGGACCAACAGGAAAACTAAAATATAATTTTCTTAATTCTAATATTTATTTTGATTATAATACCACATTTTCCAAAAAACAGTTTTTTGCTATGTATAAAAGTATGATCAGTTTTTTTTTATATTAAGCCAAATATTTTATTAGGTCAAATATTTAATAAGTGTGACCGTGGCATAAGCTTAAAAAGCATTCAGAAATTATTCAAAAAACTAAAATTAGTTTTTGTTTTGAATGGCCAATATTTATAGTTAAAAATAAAGTATACTTTAAGGCTGGGTTTTTCAGATCTCAGATAAACTAGGTTTAGTTAATCTGAAAACAGATTTGTGCCGCCACAACAAGTTTGTGTAAAAAATTTTGACGGAACAGCTTAGTTTTGCACAAAATATTGGCTTTTAACGAAAAATTAAAAACCCGGCCTAAGAGAACTAAAGACGACTTTACTTAAGAGACACTTTAGGTCTTTCATAGACAAGTTTAAGACGACATTAAAGTAGACTTTAAATAAAAAACTAACTGAAGCTGCTTTAATCCCATTTAGTAACTGCATCGGCTAGATGTTCTTCGTCAAATAAAAAAGTTAGTAAAAAAATAAATATTATGTTACATGATTTTGGCAGAAATTTTGCAGTTATTGACGATTTGGAAGAAGAGTTCTATGGAAAGAAGTATTAAGGACGTTTAATCCTTGATGATGAGGAGTTTTCTCGAGTTACAGGTTTGACAAAATCACAGCTCGTTTCTTAATAAAGTTGTTGAATATTGTAGAACCAAGAAACAACCGAGGTCTACCAATTCCTAACAAGTTTTGGCAACTCCTTGCTTATTGCTCTTTCCATGCATTCTTTTCATTTATTCATTCAAATGTCGTTGCCTTTGTGTTCCACATCATCAACGAGAAAATGTATACACTACCGAAAAAGCTCTTTTTCTGTATTAGCTTAGATTTCCTCCCTTTATCTTGAACTCCTTTGATTCTCTGTTATCAATCAAATTGGTACTAAAATAACCAAGATATGGAATTTATGTTACATTGTCCATTTTTCCAGCACAAACAGTTTTTCTTTATTTTTCCCGAGAACTTTTATTATTTTGCCACTTCTTGTATTGTTTAACCTATTGTCAGTGGTTAAGCGGTGCCACTTGTTCATATTTTGTTGTACGAAAACCTTTTTTTTTAAATTTTAAATGGCACCCGGTTAAAGTCGGTTCAATTTAAAACATATATGCATTTATTTTTACTGTAGTAGTACAAAAATTGAAGCACAGCCGCGAATAACGTTGTAAGTTACAAAATAAATATTTTTCAGGAGAGCAAAAAACCGTTTTTAGAAGGCAGGATTATTAATTTTTTAAGATTATCAAAAATAATGACAATAAAAACTTTTATGCAAAATATCAAGTAAATCGAATTTTAAATAACATGCTTAATTACAGTTTATATTCTTTTTTTAAGTAGAAAAACGTTTCATATCCACAACCGCGATGTCATTTAAAACGTTTTTACACTACGCAAGCGGCTTTTATAACGGTATTCCACATTGAAAAACCAGTTCGTTTGTATCATTTTGTTAGTTACCTTCAACGTTCTTCCACTGGCTGACTCTTTGTATCGCATTTTGATGGCGTTAAGGTGCATCATTTTGGGTGAATTGACGTTTAAACAGTGTAAGAGAGTAATGTTAACGCTAATCTGCAAAAAAACTGTTTTTGCAAAAAGTGGCTTTTACAACGTTATTCGCGGCTTTGCTTCAATTATAATTTGGGTTTTATTTCAAAGTTGTTTTTTAACAAAGAACGGACTTTAGTGTTTTACTATGATTATTGGCTAATGTATCTAAATATGCAAATTGCCTTTATTATTGATAAATGTTCACATAATACATACTATTGGGGGATTCACAAGGTGTCATAAAGTCATATGTCTTAAAATAATAACATGAAAAAATACGATTGTTGTGAGCAACCCCTCATAATTTAATGTGCTATTTTGAATATAAATCAGCTAATTAAAAAATATATAAAAACTTTCCACAATGCCAAAAATAAGTGAATAAACTAAAATAATAGCCAGTTTGTGTGAAAAATACATTTTAGATGTTGTGATGGCAAACTCAAGTATTTTCCATTTTTCGGTTTTGTTGCAAATTACAAATAAATATTATTTTGTTTGTTTACCAAACAGCAGAGTCCTAAGCCGATCTAATTCGACGCCGCAAGTAATTTGTAGCAAAAATTGCTTGCCGCAGGTTAAATACAGATGTTACCCGGATAAAACCATACCATCAACGGCAACGGCTACAAAAAATAACGCGGCACGGCTCAGCCGCTCAGCGCTGGACTTTTCTGATTAATTACGACAGCACAATAAACATAGCAAGCAACGTTCTATTTATTCAAGACACTTTTTGTTTACAAACCAACAACAATATTTTTAAACCATTGTAAAAAGTTAGATCATTATGACAATAAACCATGATAGCACACCTTGTGAATACCCCATATGTGTTCACAATTTTAAACTTCGAATATAAAAAATGACCAAGTTATAACAAATATTCAAAATGACGTGTTATCAAGTGTTCGATTTTCTTAAACAAAACGACGTAAGTTTTTTTTTAAATAAATTTTTGTTTTTTCAAACAAAATCAAATTGATGATACGTTATTTTGTTTCAAAAAATAACAATTCAAAATAATGTAAGCCACATAGCATAGCATGTACTTAAAATAAAAAATTTTTTCTTTCGGTGTATATTTCTAGTTTAATTTTGATCCAGGTTTTAAAATGTTGTTCTGCTTTAAGCTTTTGAAAAGTGGTGATACGTTGTTTCGTGTTTTAGTATATACCCAGCAAGAACTTTACGTACCTGGTAAGTTAGCAAGTAAAGTTGGAGAAATATAAACACTACTTATTTTTCGTCTGAATAACTACTTATTTTTGTTCGAGTTGTCTACAGAATTCAGTACTTACAATACACTTGGTAGAACTCACAAAATATCAAGTTATTATTTTACTACCAGTAAGTTAAATTGTAAGTACCCACAATATACATACTAGAAGCCAAAAAATTACTAGTTTTTATTTAATTGGTGCCAGTTAATGGACCTAATAAGTAGTTATGGCACTAGTTACTAGTACGAAAATATTCAGTACTGAAAACAACACAACAAATTAGTAGTTATTTAGCTGATTATTAGTAAGCAAATATTCAGAAATTAAAAAAATAGAAGTGAAAAGTGTTTACTGAGGTCATTACTAGTAAGAACTTATTGAGGCTTTCAGAATAATGACAATTACTTACCAGGTAACATATGAAATAACTACTACCTATTACCAAAATTCAAAAAGTTTTTCCTGGGTAGTTATTAAAAAAAAAATCTACAACAATCCCTGAGCTAATCCTTAGTTTAAATCTGTTTCAAACACTGTGTGACGCTCAAGCAGCATTTCAGCTAAAAACCCATGTTTTTCTATGTATCAATGCATGTTGTCTTCCATGTTTTTTCAAGTACAAGCATTGATACAATACGTATATTTCTTCTCATAAAGCGCCAAACGAACTGTGAGAATCATTTGTCATCTCGTATTTTTAATTTTGTAACCAACGAGTTTTGTAACTCACCTGCCCTATACTATGATACATACTTCAACCATTTCTCTAATTTAAAGGCCTTAATTACCTTAAAGGTTTTATAGTAGGTAAAAAGTCTGGTAAAAGTCGCGTACTCAACTTAATGGATGTTGTTGAATTGAGGTAATATATAATGTTTATTTGTCGAGCCATGTGGTGCAAAAGTGTTGCCGTTTTGGAAAAAATTGTTTTTTTATACAACTGTTTCGAACTAGAAACAAATCAAACAAAAATCAATATAAACGATTCTTGCAGGAAATCGTTTGATATTTAAAAAAAAACTTAAAAAAAATTTTTTATATGCAAAACTGGATGTGACCCATTTAAATCAAAATATTTCTCACTTTGACCTTTTTTTTCTTTTAATATTTACTTAAATAAGGCTCGGGTGTCCACGGTATTCTATTAAAGTTTAAGAAGGGGATCTCCATTAGTTAAAGAGCTATGAAAATTTATTTACACGCTTGACGTACTACAAAATCGGAAGTAATCATATTGAAATCCAATTTTTATAACGAAGACCAAATTTTGTTAATTTTTTTTCATCCGAAATAAGCCAAGAGTATGTTCATAACATTGTTAGCATTTTAAAGTGGAATATACAATAATTTAAAGGATACGTAAATAGCTGTCCATTGTTGTCGCGCCGAGAAACCGAAAGTTTTCCATTTTCGACAAACTTTTTCTAGCTTAGACCAAAAATTTTTGGTTTTTTCAAGAACGACAACACCTTAGCATCCCATAACTCGACAAATCAACATCATACAAAAAAATATTTAGCACACAAAATATTTTTTTGTTTGTTTGGTTTGGGTATCATAGATGTTAAATGGGGTTCTAAATTTTGTACTAACTTCCAAAAAAAATGTACTTTTTGGACCTTCACGGTACCATTTTTTTTAAATTTATTAAAACAACAAAAAAAGGACATTATAATTCAAATGTACGCAAAAAAAAAACCAAACTGAACATTAACATACATGAAATGTATGAATAAAATAAGGTACATAAAAGTCTTATAAATATATAAGATCAAAAGCAGGCACGTATTTGTTTAGTTAATAAACTATTTGGAATTTTAACATCATAGCAGCATGAATTTGTCGATCTTAACGAATCCTTTGTTTGTATTAGACTTGATAATATTGGACACATGTAGTCTGTTTCTTTCCTTAGGTTTTATAATATTTTAAAAGAAAAAACTCTTTCCACATTTGCAGTCGAATGTGGAATGGATAAAATTCCAGCAACGACTCTAGAAATGTCAGGAAATATATGGCCATTCAGCTAATTTTGTAAATTAGCTACTGCCGACCAACAACTACAATGTTTTAATCTTTTAACGACTGCAGTTGCTCGATATCACCTTAAGCTCGCAATTGATTATTGATAGCATAACATTTTCAATTTTACTCGGGAACATTTCTACTGAAAGAGGTACAATGCTACTTCTTTTACCTGAAATAACATTTTCAGGTGTAAATTTTTGGAACCACATTAAAACTTAGTGCATCCATTCATTCGAGCATCTTCTGATTGCATTTCTAAATTAACCGTGTTAATAATTTTAAGTGCATACTGAATAAATAAATATTGCAATTTAAAAGACGGATTTTCAAGTCCTGATGAAAGAAATAATAATTTAAAAAATAAATGGGATGAAAAGGACTCAATTATTTGTTTGCCATACTAAGAATAAAAAAAGGGGGAACTATGACAAATTTTTAAATCGTACCAAATGAGTCACGGTAGTACCACGGAAGGTTAAAATGTACCAAAAAAAGTACAATTGTACCAACTTTAACATCCCTGTTGGGTATATAAAAGGCACTTAACAGAGTCGTATATCCATTTGTTATTGGTCGACACTTAAATTTTTTATATAAAAATTTTAATTTTAATAATAAAATTGATGTCAGTAAATTGACTAAATGAATGTGACTTTCGGAATACGGGGCGAACAAATAGCACCAAGCTGATATACATGTCATAATTCGATCGCTTGGTTCGTAAATTCGATTTTACAGAATTTTGATCTAAAGGAATTGTAAACAAATTTTCACAGGCTTGTTTCAAAAGGTTTTTTTCTTGGCGGGCATTTACTCTGTTTATAAAATTTATATTTAAAGAGAGGCTAAGAGAGTGCTATTTAAATAGATACAATTTTTAAAACATAATATATATTTATATATTATTTTTCAATATTATTATATTTTTAAATATCCAATAAATTGTTTTTCTTTTCTTTTAGGTTATAAGGACATTAACCTGATTTTAAATTTCAATGGTAAGTTAATATTTTATAGTTTGAAAAGTTTGTTTTATTAAGAATCTAACTGAGTCAAATAGTAGTCACATGTTTTGATTTTTGACATTAAATCTTGACAAATTCGTACTTTTATTTAGGGGAGGATACATCGATGAAGAAAAATGAAGAGAATTAGTTATCTACGCCCTGCAACAGTTTAAAAAACATTTTTCTTACTCATGCACAAATTGATTTACGTTTAAAACCCGCCGACCCCATACATAATCAAACAGCGTTCTCGTTTTTTATGATCACATCGGATGTTCGTTCACAGAAAAAATTATTAAATTTCTCCAATCACTAAATCCAAATTCATAATATCAAGCAAACAATTTGTTGATTTTGCACCTATTACCAAAATGATTATATTGATTGCTAAAAATTGTAAAATTTTTAATATTTTTTTTCAATCAATGATATTTTTAATTTTAATTAACAAAATGATCAAAAACTTTCAAACAATGTGTTAATTTATTTAAATAAATATTGACAATTCCCAACAACAATTCTATATGTTTAAATTATTTTATTTTAAATGAAAAAAGTCTATTAAGATTTTTTTTATTTAATTAAAATTTTAATTGAAAATTTATTTCAAAACATCTAAAATGTTAATTAAATCAAAATTAAATTTTTAATTTTCTTTCAACTAAAAGAATAGTTGATTCAATTATCACATTAATTAAATTTAAATACTTTTTAAACCATTTTTTTTAATTGATAAAACATTTTTTTCTAAAGATGATTTTTGAACTCTTTCATATCAATATGAGTATCAGATGCAAGTTAAAAAAATCTCTTTATATAATTTAACTCTTTATCGAATAAGAATATGAATGTCATTATATAGGCGAATATTCGGCATTTCGAATACGAAAATTCATAACGTCACTATTACACATTTCCTTTCAAAAATGTAAAAAGTTACAATCAAACTATAGGGAGGGTAAGTAGTTACCAAAGCTCTTATAAGAAGCAAAATACCTATCGAAAAGCTAAATAAATATATGGATATAAAAAAGAGAAATTTAATTTTTGGATTCAATTTTGTAAATCACTATGTTTAAAGTGATTATATTCATTATTACTTATATTATAAAGGGTAGTTATTAGGGTATTAATTTAATCGGTTAATCGCTCAATTAATTAACCGAGGCTTTGGTTTAAACGGTTATAATCTGCTTATTTGGTTATTGATCGGTTAACCGATTAATTAAATTTTTTTTATATATTAAGTAATATTAATATAAAAAAATGCATACATTTTTTATTATTTGAAGTTTATTAGTAAAAAAAAACAATAACATAACTAACATAACAATTCTTGAACTAAAACAAGCATACAAAAGAATAGTTCGTAAATATGTAATAACTATTTTTTTGATAAAGATCACTGAACACCTTCTTTGTTTGTATGAAAAATTATTTTCTAAGCAGATATCTTTTGTATTTGAGACGAAACAAATAATTAAAAACTCAAAAAAATATGTTATAATGCTACAATACCCTAGTAGCTATAAAAAAGCTGTTATGTAACGCAAATAGAAGCGAAGAAAGCTACTAAATATTGAGTAAAAGAAGTATTCATTTTGAAATCGCCCATAAAAAAAATCACCCAAATTTGTATAGAAATTTTTTAGTAATTTTTCACACATTGCTTTGGGCGATTGCTTTACTTTGGGTGATTTTGCCTACAGTCATAAATGTGGCTTAGTCGATCGATTTTTATTTGTAAAAATTGCTATTGCCGGCAATAATGAGCCTCATAAAAGCAAATATCTTCTAGTATTTAATTCACATTGTCTTCCCTAAAATGAAGTTATTAAAACTTTAAATAATATTTCGAAATGATTTTTACTTTATTGGTTGTGCTAAACATTTTGTAACGTTTCTGCATGCAGAGAAGAAATATGGTTTTGTATGTTCACAAAAAACTAAACTATAATCTTTGTTTGTTGTTGGTAAATTTCATGCAATAGTGTTTTCTCCTTACACGATTGATTATTATGTGTTTTAAAAAATCGATTTGCTTGGTAAATTTTTAAAATGATTTTTAAAATGTGATAACTACTACCAGAAATTTTATTCTTCTGAATGGATAATATATTTTTAATTTATTTAAATCTATTTTTATACCCCCCACCACCACTAGTGGTGAATGTGGGTATACTAAGTTTGTCATTCCGTGTGAAACATTTTTAACATCTAAGACCCCATAAAGTATTTATATTCTGGCTCCTTGAGTAATTATAAGTCGATTTAGCCATGTCTGTCCGTCTGTTGAAAACACGCTCACTTTCGAAAAACGCAAAAGAAAAGAACAAACTTGGTCTCAAATTGCTTGTAATTGTCCTTAGCAGTTTGGGATTGAAATCGAGCAACATCGGTTCAGTAGGATCAGAGCTATGAAGCAAAATGTGGAACCACCACCCTAAAAAAATTCATAATTTTAAAACAAAAACTAACGTAAATGATGGAATAATGCACGGAATGATAAAAAATCTTGCATGAATTCGCTCTATACGACTGAAAATCATACTGTTATATTTCGTGAAGATCGGTCCATAATTGACCATAGGCCCCATATAAACCCTATTCGCGGAAAACAGTTTAGAACGCCTAAAACCGTAATAAATAACGCTATCATACTAAAATTTGGAACGCCACAGTTTTATAGGACCTGAAATCAAAATGTAAAATTTCGTTAAGATCGGTCCATAATTTACTCTAGGCCCCATATAAACGCCACTTTATATACATATATATTATGAACCCACTCCTGTCGGTGAAGGTTATCAAAGATTCTGCACAGCCGAATATAGCACTCTAACTTGTTTAAATTGAAATTGCTTATCAATTAATATTTATAACCATTTCTTCTCAAATTATAACTCCCATACCTGGTTCTATTTCATGGTATCAACCAATGTAAATGGCAAATTTTATTAAGAAGAATAAATAAATTAAAACCAAGAGTGAAATAAAAAATTAAATAATTGCTTTTATTACTTTTTGTTTTTATATTTTGTTATTATCTGGTAAAAAGAAATTTGTTTATCTTCTTAAATAGTTTACTACTCAAAGTGAATTTTCAATGTACATTGAATTGATTTTTAAAATTTTGTAAATTTATCCCGAAGTTTACACATGCAAGTGCAAGTTCGAAAAACTCAATACACTCACACATTTTTAATAACACCATCACATTTGTCTCACTTGCAGCCCAACTTGCAAGAGAATTTGCTTGCAAGTAAATTTTTGACATTTGCAGCAAGTAAAATGACAACTAAAGAAACAGTGTTACCGTGGATGCCTTTGGTATCAATTTACTAGTTCTTAGTAATATAAAAATTATGTTTATTGTTGACTTTGTGTGTTTTTAAGAATAAAATACAAAAAAAAAAAAAAAACACTCCTACAAAGCAACACATCTTCATTGTATTTTAAGACATAAATTGCCAGCATTTAAAAAAAAAATTTTAATCAAAATATTTTCTCCAAAAATTTTATGATATGGGCAATACTGGATTCACATATTTTAAAAATAAAAATAATTTTTTCATCAAGATGGACCAAAAATAAAATAAAAAAAATAATTAAATTATTTATATTTAATATTATTAAATTAATTTCGTGATAACATTAACATGATAATGTTTTTTTTAACCCAAAAATAAATTTTTTTCATAAGATGTTTTCGCTTCAAGAACATTTGAAAAATAAACTTACAACTGACTGTGAAACACTCAGGTTACTTGCAAGACTTTCGGCTATTTCTTGGACATTTTCGTTGATAATACATATACTCTACTTGCAAGTAATTACTTGCATGTGTAAAGGCAGGGTAAGGCCGGTATATACTATTCTACACAATCGTACTTCTCGTATTCATACACTCAAAATATTATGTAGGTAAATTCCACAGAAAAATCATTTTAAACAACTAAAAATTTATTTAAAAAACGTATCATTTATATTTCATTTAAAATTAATGAGTTTTACATAAATTTTTGAATTTTTTTTTATTTAACAAAATATTCTGTAAAATTTAACGGGTGTTGCTTTAAAAAAATAAAATATAATTTAACTGACAAAAAATCAAACTACATAATAATATAAGTTCGTAAAAACATTAATTTTTGGTAGTTTGTTTTTTGAATAACAAACATAAATTTTAAAAAATAAATTATTCGTAAAATAACTATATTTTTATTTAATTTTAACCGTACGAAAAACGAATTTAATAACCTTGAATCAGTTACTGTAATAATTTTTTGAGTGTACGAAAATCTGACAGAATTCTATTCGACATTATAAAAAATGTCTGCAAAATCTGTTGCCAATGTCACACAATCACATCAAAAATAGACAAAATAACATGTAAATCAGTAAAAATTGTTAATAATATATCAAGAGTATTATACATTTAGTGGTCACGCTTTGTTTTGAAGTTTTGTTATCAAATAATTGTAGGGTCTAAACAGACCTTTATCTTATTTATTTCCTATTGGACTCTTTGTTCAACATTTTTGCCAAATATATAACAATTTGTAACTATAACCGATGAATTAAGCATTTTGGTTGTTCTTGTCTTTTGTTTTATGATAATCATCAGTTACCAACAATGACTTATAAAGCCGCCAAACAAAAAACCGCATCTGTATCAGTAATTCATACTGTTTGTTCATTCATTTGGTTGTTTGTTTGTCTGCCTGTTTGTTTCTATAAATTTATTCGAATATAAACCAATTATAAATGTTTGTAGCACGTAAGCGTATAATCGCATGTGTGTGCCAACAAAAAGGCTTTTTTGGAGATTTCTGTAAATAGTGTTTCATGCTGCCAAAAACACAACAAATAATTCTAGCGAATTTGTTGCTGCCACCACGTATTATATATGAATACTTAAAATTGTATATAAAATGAATGAATATTTGTTTGTGTATGTGTGTGTTTGTGCATGTGCTTGAAATTGTATGAATGATATATCCACTTGAAACGAAGAACTAGAGCAAATCGTTAGTTAGCGCAAGTTAGTTTCTTTTGTTTATAACTTGCTAAAGCATGTACTTTTTATTATACATACGGATTTTAAGTACATACTCATACGTTCGGAACACTGTGTACAACATTCATTAATATACCATCATTCAACAATCATAATTGTTGGTTAGTTCAACCAACATAAAATTACACATCCTCACATACATACTTAACACAGTAGAGCAAAGGAGTGAAAATTCATTATTTCTTTTAAAGAAAATAATCCTGAAAGGTAAAATTTTTTTATCGTTTCTTTTTAGAGCATCAAAATCGGTGACCTATCGACAACTTGAAATTCCTAATGGAGTCTCTATACCTACTTTTTTTTCTTAAAATGATCAGATTCGGAACAGATAGTGTATCTTTTACACATGATTTGTGCCTTTAGAAATGAATATAGAATTTAAAAAAAAATTTAAAAGGGCTTATTATTATTTATTATAATTTTTTTTTGCTTCGAAAATGTCGCATTTTGTTCAACAAGGCGTCATTAGCGGAACATTTTGCTTTACTTTCTCAATTAAAAACAAGTAACAAAGTATAGTCGGCCAAGCCCGATTCCCTATACTACAGCATATAGTGAAAAACTTTGGAAAGTGTATCATATTAGGAATTTATGGCCGATCATGGACCCGGAGGTTAAGAGTTCTTTGTGCCGAATACCCAGCTGTTAATAGAATGAGTAAGGAGCCTTATATAAGGCCTTATTTAGCAGACACAAGCAATCCTCGTCGTATTATATACTTATTGTTTTTTTTTTGCACAGGTTGTATTAGGAGAACGCCATTTTACACTCCCATCCTCTTACAGAAATTCTAAAAGCCTTTCAGATGACGGCCTTTTAAGAGTGAATATACAAAATGTTGCGATCGACTTGAATACGTTAATGCGTTAGCATGTGATAAGAGGAAAACAAAAAAATTTTCAAGATTCATATTATTAACAAATTTTATCTTTTGTTGTATCCGTATTATCAATAAACATAAGGTGTGTTCATTTACAAAAAATTATTGCTTATTTTTAATTATTGTGTTCACGTACTCGAAAAACTTGCAACCTGTTTTATGTTTTTGTTACAAAACAAAAGTAATTTTCAAGGCGAATTCATTTTTCAGCTGACGTTGAAAGCACAGCTGTGCTTCTTTTTTTCTTGCTTAGAGAGAGAAATGTCAAAAGCTGCTTGTGTTTTTGACATGTCGATCAACGAAAGCGACAAAAAAATACATTGTATTCGCCTTATACATGAATTGGCCTTGATAATTTTCATAATTTTTTAATTAAAAATTTTTAAATGACATAAAAAATGTTATGTTTTAAAATTTAAGAACAATATATTTGCGCAAATAGTTTAAAACAATTGACTTTATTCAGAAATTACCTCGTATCTTACAGCTGAATAGCGTTAGCTCGTAAAGCATTAATTTACTTTTGTATGTTTTTGAGTTATATGGAGAACAATTTTGTAAATTTTAAATTTAACCTCTATAGTAAGTTTTTTCTAGTTAAGAAAATGTAAACAATCCTATATTAATTAACAAGCTCGAGTCCACAGTTATTTTTTAATAAAATTTATTCTCTATTATTTTTCTAAATAAAATTTATAAAAAATGAAATTATTTCACAGTTTTTAATATTATCAGGTTCACACCTGACATATTTTCTTTACTTTAGAACTGGGGCTACAGAAATCGACTTGATTTGTTTTTGACCTAAAAAAATAAGCATTTTTTTGGCGCGGAGTCCATGTGTTAAGTGAAAGATGGGAAACTTAGATTTATCTATATTCTAGCAATATTTTACAATAAATACTGAATATCTCGCATTTTAAAGTTATGCACTTAATAGTTGTATTATTTTTCTCTCCCACTGTGCAAACGTACATACTTAAGTGAATAACTGAATGAATGAGTAAATAAATTATTTGGACTCTAGATTTGTTCGCCACTCTTTTCATGCTTCCGTAGTTAATTATTGTGTTGTTTTCATTCACATTCATTACCGCCCAAAAAATTCAATTCTTTATAAATAAAAAAAATCTTTGAATAATAGACAAAAACTAATTAAACAAAAAACACACCATTAAAATGATGATGAAAAATTATTCATTACCATTTTGGATCACTTTGTTTTTTTGTTGACAGATACCCTACAGTGAGTTGTTCTCTGTGTAAAGGGCGTAATGAATATTTATAACAAATGCACAAAAAGTTGGGAAATTTTCTCTAAAGTAAAATGTGTAAGAAACTGATATGATTTTTTTTCTAAACTAATAAGACAACTCTGCAATGAATGTATAATTAAGGATAACGTTTTTTTTTATTGAAACACATCCTTGTTATATTAAAAGAAAATTATTGAAATGTAGATCTTTAAGTAAACTTGGAAAATTTTATTTTATAAGACATTATTCTTATTTCAACATTTACATCAAAATCGATATATAACAGAGAAGATTTAGGAAGATTACAACCAATTTGGTACATTGACTCTTTTAAATTTTGCGCTGCTAATGTGAATGAAGGCACGACATTCGCATAAACAGTGATCCATTCTCTCACACGCTTCTTTATGCTCTACATACACTGATAGAAAATGCGTCATAACGCTGCTGTATTATGACATCAGTACTATGACAACTGTTTTTGACCGCAAGACACATTTCGTCATTGTGATGTCAGCCTTAAATAACTTGGCCAAATTGTCGTCAGGGTCAAAAATTAAAATTATGTCATTAAAGGGATGACACATCGGCATCACAGAAATGACGAATCGTAGTCTGTTTAATAAAACATGACATTAGTGCGATTACTCAGTAACATCGGAGAAGGACTCATTATGCAAATGAATTAAATGACAAACTGTCATTTAATTGAGTCATTGGAACTGACTTCAAATTGAGAGACTATTATTATTTACTTACCCGTTACACATGATTGTTGCACTCTTGTTGTATTCCGCCCTTTGTTTACAGGTGCACTCTCAATTATTAGACACAAGCATCATGCCCGATATGTTTTTGGTTGTCATTCTACTTTGAAAGTTTGATGTATTTAACATATAATTAAAAAAATAGAATATGGGAATTTTTTCTTCCTGTTTAACTTTTCAGTCATAGATGCTTCTGTCATAATAAAAAATATTTAGATAATTCTCTTGGTTGGACCACTCTTTACATTAACCAGTTTTCTCAATGTTGGCCTTTTCAAATTATAATCTCTTTTTTCTTATAAGGATTTGGGTTTTTTCCAAAAAGTCTTATGTTTCGCTATCCTGCCGAATGTAAAGGCCTGTCAGCTTTAAACTATTCATCTGGTGTCCATTCTTTGAGTTCACATTTTAGCTTTTCAAAAAATAAAAAATCGAAAGATGGTACTTAATAGCGAATAGGAATGGGCAAATTGAAAAAATATATCGATATATATCGTATCGATATTTTTTAAGAGTATCGATATTTATGAATTAAAAATATCGATATATCGATGTATCGAACGTATTAAGGTGAAATTATTACCGAATTTAAATACTAAATATACCTATGTCAATAAATATTTACAAATGCACAAACATATTACATGTAATTCCATTCAAACTTTTTATTGTTTCTTTTAATTTAAAATTTACTGCCTGTCCCTCGATTTTGAACGAAACTTTCATTCGCTTAACTTTTATTTTAAACAAAAACTAATTTTAAAATTTAGTTTTTAAGGTAAATTAGGCGAACGAAATTTTCGTTTGAAATCGAGGGACCGGCAGTTAATTCTACAATAAAAAAAAGTAAAGAATAGAAAAAAATTTTTATTTATTCGCCATATGAAATCTAAAAAAAAATTATTGGGATAATATAATGCCGGACTATATACTGCCGGTAAACGAAACTTGTGACACATCCAATACAAGTAAACTGTGCAATATTTTTTTTTAATATATAAGAACATGCTCCAATTAAAAAAAAACTTAATATATTTTTTTATTATTAACATTCCAACTTTCATGAGTCTATTGCTGCTAATACGCCATAATTAAGGCGATTCTTTGCATAATTCTGGGAACTCTTTCCAGAATATATTTTCCGCGCTTATTTTTTTGTTGTCATCTCTTAAAAAACCGATACAAAACTGAACTATGTAATCGATGAAAATGTACAATGGAAAAACGCTGTTATTTTCTTGATATTAGTTAAAAAAACATATGATGCAATTCTTAAAAAACAACAGCATTGTAAGTAGTTGAGCAACGGTTAAAATCAAGGCGAATTCATTTACTAGGTGGCGTTGAAAGCACAGCTCTGCTACTTTTTTTTTTACTTAGAGAGAGAAATGTCAAAAGTTGCTTCTGTTTTTGACATATCGATCAACGAAAGCAACAAGAAAATACATTGTTGTGCTTTTCGTGTTGTTACTTGTTGTAGTATCGACACCACCGTATACATGAATTCGCCTTGGTTAAAATGTTGAATTTTATTAAAAAGAGATCTTTAAAATATCGAATTCGATAGTCGTAGATAAATATCGATCTATCGATATATAGGTATTTTTAATATCGGCGATATATATGGATTATAATTTTTTTAAATATCGATATTATGATATATCGATATTTATTGCCCATCCCTAATAGAGATTGTCTTTTAACAGGCATTAGTAAGAGGGGCGATGCAATTCCTGTCACGTCTGTCTATTGTAAAATAGCAATGAATTATTACATGAGAAGTCTTTAAGCGCTTCGTAATGATATTGGCTTATCACAATAACATTAATCTAATAAACAAACAAATATTACAAATTACATTGAGCAAAAATGAAGTGTGAACCTACAAAAATTTTTCAAATAAAGTTTGTCTAATTGTTTTGAGAATGAGATGAAATATTATTTTTACTTCTTTTATTTAAATTATTTGCTCCGATTTTAACTTTAATTTACATAAATTTTAAGGCCCTATTCATGTAAAACGCAACGCCAAAGAATTACACTGAAAACACAAAAAATTTCATAAATATTTTGTAATTTTATTGTTGCTTTCTAAAGAAAAGCAACAATTGTAGAATTTCATGACTAATACCTGTTTTCAATGTGTTTTTTTCTTTTTTCAAATAAATACCAAAAAGACCCATTTTCAGAAGAGTCAGAGGGTTAATTTATATTTACAAAATGTTAGCTGTAATGTTCTGAATAAATCTTCTGAAGACACAATATACCAAAAACCCGAGTATCACACGATTTTCTACGTTTTTTTACTACACAAAGGTGCTACTTTAAAAAGACCGTAAAATGAGTTGCAGATGTAAAAAACGGCGATACACGTTCATATATCTTTTTTTTTAGACCCCTCTACAGGAATCAGTTGGCAGAACATTGTTGCTTTGATAATATTTCATTTTGCTGTACAGTGTAGTTGTCGGTCTTTATACCGATGTCCTTCCGAAAAAATACGAAAACTATTAAAATTAAAAAAATTTTGACCGATTCTTCCAATAATTTTATTGCCAAACTGTAGGGCATTATTAATTTAACTTCTCCAACTATTATTATTTAATTTTTTTTTCTACTTTGGTATTCTTGTTTATTTGAACGTATTTTCCACTAACTCAATATTATATGTATGTATTCCGTTTCAATATCATGGTTAATAAAACAAGGGGGGAAATTATTAGACCGTGGTGTGATTAAAAGTGCCGTTAATTTATTATTGGTGTTGTTGGTTGCTGCTGTTTTTACACACTTGTTCGTTGGTATTGTTGGAAACTGACCATAATGTGCAGAAAATTTTCATACAAAATTAAGAAAAAAAAACAGTTTTTTATGCGGCATTATTACGAGTATGTACTCACATTTATGTGCAGTTAATGTTATCTTTCTTTATGCACAGCCATGTGGATATTTTTAATTTAATTATTTTGCAAATATTTTTCCAATTTATATTAAAAAAAATATGAAAAAAATAGAAAAACAAAATGAATATTGACTGAAATGGCTTTTAAGATAAAAATAATTCAGGAAGTTTAGTTTTTATAAACGTTTGAAAATGGCTTATACTCAATTATGAAAGGAATTTAATTAAATTAATGTCGGTTTTTAACATCATGGATGATTGAAGTACTTGCAGGATTTTTGTAATGGGGGAAATATTGTTATTTAAGGGTATTTTTTCTGAAGAGTAAAATATATCATTAATAATATTAATAGTTCTTGAACGACAATTCAAAGTATAACTCCTAAAATGCATTTATGGACCATTAGCTTTGTGTAAATAAAATGCTTGTGTATTGGTTTTTTAATATTTATTTATTAAATCTTCATATATTTATTATGAAGTAACAGTTATTAATTATATTCTTATTAATTCGACCTTTTTTCAATTAAATATTATATTTTCATATATTTTCCTCAAGCTTTAGGTCTCTTTTTTAAAAAATCAATTAAAATATTATTTATTTTTCAATATTTCGATTTCCGTTGGAAATGTTCTTCAGGAAATCTTTTAAATAATATAAAATTACAAAATTGTTTTTGACAATATATGGAAAAATAAAAAATGTAAAAATAAATTTAAAATTTCAATTAACAAACTTAAAATAAAAAGAGAAAACCAAACAAGTTTTTTAAAAATATTCAAAACCTACAACCTATTTTAATTTCCTTTCCGTCAATGTATTTATTTTTATCTAATATATTTTCAGTCTGTGCTGTGCCATCTGAACTAAATTTTATAAATAATCAAAGATAAATACCTATTTATTATTTTCCCTTCCATCAACCTATTTATTTTTATTCAATAAATGTCTATAAATCTGAGCTTATCCCTCAGTATCTTTTTTAAAATTAATCCTTTTCTCAAATGGAACATTATTAGTCTGTAACATTCTAGCACATATCTACGTTTCTTAAAATTTTCTATGTTCAAAATAGATGTGTTTTCAAAATCAGGACAATGATTAAATTCTCTACAATGTGTTGACAATGCCGTTCCATGGGCTGAATTATAATTTCTATACTTTTGGTCATGTTTATGTCCTGCTAATCTAGTTTTCAGTTTTGTCTCAGTTGTTCCTACATATATTTTTCTACATTGTTCATTATCACTGCCACCACAATGAATTTTATAAACTATTATTAGACATATTCGACTTTTGTAATCTATCCAGGCGCGGATTCAGGGGGGGTGAAGAAAGGAAATTTACCCCCCCCTCTTAATAATATATATAAAAATATATTTTGCTTATTTCGATAATACACGAATTTCCGAATGTACAAAATTTTTTGAAATCCCATCAAGTTTTTTTTTGTTTTTTTATAAAATCACTAATCAAATTTTCAATAAGTATCCAAGTATTTATCCTAATAGTTATTTATGATATATTTCCAATGAAACATCTAGTCAACTGTATTTAAATACATACTATTCTACATTCAATCACAGCAAGTGCCATCTATATCCGAAAAATAAACGTTTGGGTTGAAAATGCGAGCGGTTGAATTATTAATAAGTATATGCAATATTTTTATTTGTGTTATGATAATTATTTATTATATACATTTGAATATAGCCGTTTTTCGTATCATATTTTCATGATAGTAGGCTTTGAGTTTGAATTTTATATGCATTGCCATTCTACCTTCCCATATATACATATAAGTATATGTATTGGTCTAGTAAAAGATCACCAAAAAAGTACAACAATGGTGAGTCCGTAATTTTTTTTAAATATATATTACGGACATCAACTGAACTGAAGTTGTGTTGCCAGCAGTAAAATTAAGCAACGCCGCTCATGTTAAAATATACAACATTTTTATTTTATTTTATATTTCAATACCAGCGGCGTTGCCTGATTTCGCTGCTGGCAACTCAACTTCAGATTAGAATAATGTCAAAAACTTTTTTTTTACCATTCAAGATATTTCATTGATACAAAATTTCATTCTGAATGATGCAATTTTCATTGTTTAGTATGTTGATCTACATGGTTAAATGTTATATGTGTGTGTAAAATAAAAATGGGGCGACCTTTGAGGTGTGGCATAGAAGCGAACATATTAAAACCTCGACACACTAAGTATAAGAATGGTATCCTTGCAAGGTGCACACAATTGGACATTAGGGGGGAAGGATCCGAGATGGCAAAGTGGCGCCCAGAATTCGATGTCGGATTAAAAAGTCACCGAAGACAAAAATTAATCCATTAATAATGATATCCAGAACGTTGAAATCGGGCTATATATAAAAAATCAAAAAGTGAAATGTAATACTCGTATATATGTATGAAAAAATGGGCCTAATTACGGGGCGTGGCACATAAGTGAGCAAAATAAAAGCTATAAGTACATAATTTAAGAAGGGGTTTCTTGCCACGTGCAAAATTGGACATTAGGGGCGTCCAGAATTTGATGTCGAATTAAAAAGTTCCCAAGCACAAAATGAGGCCATAAACAAGCCATTAATAACGATATTCAATATGTTATGATCGGACTTTAAATGGCGGCGCAGTGTACAAAAAACTAATAGCGCGGTATCCAGAAAATTTTTTTTTTTAAATCCTTTTCAACTAATCTTTAACCATAGACTGGCTCAACTTTTTTTCGAACCACCTTACTTTACAAGGTATAAAAATTTTTTTATTTGTAAAAAAGGCGGTGCACATCTTTTAAAAATTATCTATTTCTTTCTCTGGAAAATTAAGTTCAAAGGATCTCCGTCCTTCTAAAAGAGATTTTCACAAATTTACGTTAAAATCAAAGCTGAAATTAGGCCAAGCCATGACTCAAAGTTTAACAATTTGTAATGTTGCCGTATCAAAAATTTTATTAGTACACAGAAAAAAATAAAAATTGAATTCAATTAAACAATTTCTGATATTAATTAAAAAGTTAATTAAATTTGCACAAGTGAGCAAATAAATAGTATTAATTAAACGTTTAATTCATTTGACTAAACGTTTAATTAACTTGATTAAATGTTTAGTTCACTTGATTAAATTTTTAATTAAAACTGATTTTATTTTTGATTAATTCTTTAATAGGTAAAAAACTTTGGAGAATTTCTTCTGAGTATGCTATTATAAATCGAAAAATGTTGCCTAATGTTGCAGTTTTGCCACATTACTCAAAAGTCCCTACATTTTATTGATTTCAAAAAGTCTACCCTTTTTCTCTACGTCCATTTTTTAGAAGAAAATCCTTACGAATAGTGATTTTTCCCTACGTATAAAATCAATGGTAACCTTAAAAGTAGATATACTTTTACGGTTATTTTGAACTTAAATATCTTATAAAGGTAAGTGCGAATGTATTAGTTTCAAAATCTTTCTCTTTTGACAGAGGGAGCGAAAAGTTCGCCAATAGTTTTATTGAAATTATCAGTTAGTCCATTTACCAGAAAGCTATTTTTATAGCAGGTCTTTAAAGTTACGCGAAAAAAGTTAAATGCAAAATATTTGAACACTGAATAGTTAACTTTTCAATTACTATAAGTCAAACAGTTTTCTTTCAACAAATTACCTTTAAATAAAGTAAAAGATTATTTCTGAACTCCAAAAAAAAAAAAAAAAAAATATCCATTATTCACATTCACAATTTTACACATTGCACACACTTGTGTAGGTGTGTGTATATTAATTAAAGCTTAATTTTTTACATACATTTAGGAGCTATTTGTTTTTCTCTTTGGCTTATTAACTCGATAATTTGAATACGAATGTGTATTTAAAAATTAAATGTTAATTTAATTAAATAAAAACTTGTAATAATATCAGTAAGATTAAAAATAAATCCGAAAATCTTTTCAAAAGTCAATGACAAAAATGTTAAACGAAGTAAAGCAATAGCCTAAAGGTTGGCTTTTTAAAAATATAAAAAGAAGATGGGTACACATTTTGCTTTAAATAACTTTTTTAAGGAATTAAGTTTATTTATTATGATGTTATTTTAAACAATTTTTAAAAGTTAATAATATTTTTTAAGATTGTAAAGAAATGTTTAGTTTTTAAAGGACTTGTTTAACGATAATACTAAGTTAAAAGTATACATTTTTGTTATATAAAATAAATCTTAACAGGCTGTTCAACAATTTCGAACGTAAACGTTCGCATTGAATTTTATATGGGAAATTTCTTTAAAACAGAGTGTTTTTTATAGAAATTTTGTATGCGAACTTTAACGTTCGAAATTGTTGAACAGTTATCAGATATGTATGTGATAAAAATCGATTAATGTCAAAGGATAATTTTTAAACGATTTTTAACATAGACAAAAAATAAAAGAATGATATATTAGATATAAGAGCAATTCCATATGAAAGCGATCACCTTTTGGACGACCCCTCTCCGATTTTAAAATAAATAGTCTCAATCGATTGCCCAGCAAAAAATAATGTACGTACATATTTTTTTTTTTTTTTATAGTGACTGGTTTAGTGGTGGTGTACACCACTGTCATGTGACAAAATTGAAGAATTCTTCATAAGGGACCTCATTGAAAGTTGTTTTAAAAAAAAACTACTAAAGCGATCGCAACGAGTGATAGCTCGTTGCAAAGGCTTTAATTGAAAAATAAAATTTTCCTAATTTTTCTTAGAAATTTACCTTTAAATTTTCCCAAGAAAATTAAATTTTCCGATTTTCCACAGAAGCTCCTAAATTTTCCGGCTATTTTTTTTTTTTGGATTCCTCATAATTTTTGCTTTAAGAATCAGCAATAAAAAAATGGGCCCCGACTCCTTGTTTGGACAGGAGAAGAGCATTTAAGAGACCACCTTGTTAAAAATACATTTTAAAAATTATTTTACAGTTAAAAATACATTTATGAAGAAAAAATCTTTCTTATTTTGCTGCTTATACTTAATTACAATATTTATTAAAAATTTCAATTGTCTTGGCATCATTATAAAATTAAAGTAACTTTAAATTTAGCACGTCGGCAGACGAAGAGTACCGCTTTATATTAATTGACATATCAGAAATATTTGGTATGAAGCAATGAAACTTTTGCGTTCCAGTTATAGTTTTGACATTATTATATCTGTTTTGAATTCGTCGCTCCATGGCATCGTGTTCTTTTTGAGTGCATAAAACTGTGTTAATGGCAATTTCCTTGCTTTGAATCCACGAAAACAAATGTTGTACATTTAAGATCTGGTCAGTATATGGCCTTTGCAAACTTGCCTTAGTCGCCATGCGTTTTAGGGTTCCCCCTAACGCATCGCATGGGCCCTTACCGTGGGACGTCGCGAAAAAGTGCCACTCGACCTTGCAGTTTTGTTCTTCTTCAATTATGCAAAGATTGTAAATTTTTTTTTTATTCTTGTACTGAGAAGCCGCGCCGTCTGAGAAAAACGTTACTTTGTCGATTGCATCGAATTTTGATCTTAAGAATTCAAACATTTTCATTTGAAATAAATAAACGGACACATAATTATGAGCTAAACTCTCCGCGACAACAACAAGGCTTACGGTCTGTAGTTCGTTATCTTCGTTTTTGAAATAAATGCAAAAAGGATGCACCGTGCACTGGTCGTTTGCCCAGTGATAAGCCTGAATTTCATCCTGAACGAGAAAAGTGTAATTCTCGGCAAAGTCGCTTATCACAATGAATTCATTTTGGGCTAATTTCTCCTTACTTTCCTTTAGAAATTTCGATTGCATCTCGGATATGAAATGGTGCGCCTTCAGTTCATTCAACTTGAATCCGAATTCCTCGATGAATTCCGGAATCTGCTTTACCACGGTCTCAAGGGAACATCTGCCGCTGCTAATTATCCACTGTTTGAAATGCACCTCCTGAATTAACAGCTGTTCAAACTTTTCCGCCAAATATTGCTCTAGCTCGTCAATCTTCGGACAATTGTCGCATTTGGACAGATGACAATTTTCCGTGGGGTATGCGCACAACGACTTCGACAGGAGGTCCCTATATGTTTCAATTTCACCGTGAAATACTTTCAATTTCTTGCATGGAAAGAAAATTAATTTGATGTTTTGATGAAACATGCAAAAGCAGACTGAATGAGTTCCGTGCCTGTCTAATGCCAGCACGCATTCTTTTGGTCGTAGGATGGCAAACTTAGAAAATCCCACTTTTTCTGCTGGGTATTTCTCATTGAACTGATGGTATGCTTCGGATAGATTACATAATAATAATCTGCGCTGCTTGTGTACTTTTTCTCCATCTTCACGTGTGATAACATAGTCACGTGTACCTGGGCAGGCGCGGCTGTTGTCATCATTGCAGTAAAAATCTTGAATCAATTTCACCGTTGCTTCGCTGAGGGTCCTTGAGCCAAATTTCTTGGTGGGAGTCGCCAATATGCCCTTCTGTCGAACTAATTCTTTGCTTCTTCTCGCGATGTAAAAAGATGTTTGAAACTGTTTAGAAATCTTGCGTATAGACCATGATTGGGGCAGCACAGTTAAAATGAGATATTTCTCCGGAAAAGTGGTCGCTAAATCATTTGTTTGCCGTCATCAACGTCATCTGCTTGACTGCATTCGTTATCAGAGCCTTCATCAAATATTGTCGCGATTGCACTCATAACCTTGCTTTTTTCTCTTTCCTGTATGTTTCACTTCGCAACTTTCATTTTCTAATAGGCGTTTCACCTAAAGTGGTAATAGCCTCATTCAAAGGACTCAAAGACATATTGACCATCGGAATGTCTGCCTCACTATCAGATGAAACATTTTGTTCACTTGTCATTTCACTCTCGGATTGTTTCAATGCATTTGCTTGTTGAGACAAATCGATTTTACACTTGGGGCAAATGAATTCTGCTTCTTCGCTTCATTTTTAACTGTAAAATAATTTTTAAAATGTATTTTTAACAAGGTGGTCTCTTAAATGCTCTTCTCCTGTCCAAACAAGGAGTCAGGGCCCATTTTTTTATTGCTGATTCTTAAAGCAAAAATTATGAGGAATCCAAAAAAAAATTAGCCGGAAAATTTAGGAGCTTCTGTGGAAAATCGGAAAATTTAATTTTCTTGGGAAAATTTAAAGGTAAATTTCTAAGAAAAATTAGGAAAATTTTATTTTTCAATTAAAGCCTGATTCAATACCTTTCCAACGAGCTATCATTCGTTGCGATCGCTTTAGTAGTTTTTTTTAAAACAACTTTCAATGAGGTCCCTTATGAAGAATTCTTCAATTTTGTCACATGACAGTGGTGTACACCACCACTAAACCAGTCACTATAAAAAAAAAAAAAAATATGTAGGTACATTATTTTTTGCTGGGCAATCGATTGAGACTATTTATTTTAAAATCGGAGAGGGGTCATCCAAAAATTTGCCAATTTTGATCGTTTTCATATGGAATTGCTCTATAATGTACCTTTATAAGTATATATCACCTTCAGTCGTAAAGGATGTAGTCCAATGTATAAATTTCATAGGAGAGAGAAAAAACTTTCTAAGGTCTTTAGTTCTGAATATATTTTAAGTCTGTAAATCCAGTTTTGCTTCATTGCCGACTCTTTATTGCCTTGCAAACCAACTAAAAATAATACATTAATGTTTCACATAGCTTTTTGTGACTTATCACCTTTTCTATTATATATTTTATACTTTTGATGTACGTTTTAGAATGCCAATTTACAAAAAATAAAATATACTATAAAATAATTTTATTTATTTCAATGTTGACTATTAACAAATATTAACAAATTTATTTTTTGAAATTTTCACATTTTAATGGGGCCCTAGCGCTTTTTCTTTAGCATTTTTGGACTTAGCACTTCTAAATATCGTTGCAAAACAAGAACTAGAAAAAAATGTTTGTATTTTTTCTGCAAACGATGTATTTTTGTTAACTTCCCAGCAAAAACTAGGTAATGACTTGAAATTACTGAACAACTTACTTTTCAATGACTACTTCATACCATCTGCATTACATAGAATTAGTTTAGTAATAACTGACATATAATCTAATGCATAAGCACTTGTTTATGAGTTGATTAACGAAATTTATAATTAATTCATAATAAAATACATTTAAGGTTTTATTTATTCAAATCTAATACAAATTTATATTTAAATATTTGTTCTTACAATTTGTTTTTTTTTATTAGTTATAAATGAATATGAATTTGAATATGAAAAATTTAAGTACTTAATTGGTTTTGGTATGTATTTTAAAATTAAAATTTTGAATAAAAGCCACACTAATCAATCAACCAAACGATATTATAACGATATCGTCTAGGTGATATAAATTATATTATATGATATCGGTCTTGTATCATAAACGATAGTATTAAAATTGTACCTTAAAATTGTGTCCTTACAATATCGTTTTTAAATGAAACTATCATAACGTTTTTGCAATCATATCGTTCATTCATATCATATCGTTTATTGGGAATGAATATGTCCTTGATGCAGGGTAGTAAAATTTTATTTAAATTTATTTAACTCCCTATTTGTAAGCGAATATGGTAATGACTTATTTAGCTCCCTATTTGTAAGCGAATGTGGTAATGACTTATTTAACTCCCTATTTGTAATCGAGGGTTGCAAGTACTTGCATCCAATGACATCACCGTGTTAAAATAATGAGTTAAAATGCCAATGTATAAGTAGTGAAGAGTAGTTATAATAGCTTTTTAATTCATTACTTTTCAATGTAAGTTTTTGCTGGGTCTATTGAACTGCATCAAAAACTTAATTTTCAAAAATTGTGGCATAAGCGCATTTACGACTGAAGTTACATATGTATGTATGTATGTGCAGCCAAAATTATTTTTGTCTTTCCATTGTTATAAGCTTGAAAATTCCTTGCTAAATAAAAATAATTTAAATAAAAAAATTAGCTGTAATCAACTTTAACCAGAATAATTATATATTGTATGTATCTTTAGATTAAAACCCAAACAGTTCGACTAAAATGCATAACTTAATTTTAAAATTAGTGAAGCATATTCCTTCTTCCAAAATTTTGTTAACAATTGCATATTTTTTTTTTTTGGTCGAAAAATTGGTCAAACAATTTAGTATAATGTAGTCAAATAAATTGTTTAAAATAAAAAAAAAAAAAACATTAAAAATATATAAAATTATTTTTATAGCCAAAACGTTATTTTTAAAGATTAATTTATATTGAACTGATCTTATATTTTATTTTACCTTATTGTTGAGTTTTTCTTAATATAATATAAACATATAGTTTTTAATAAACTTTTAAAAACAAATTTTTTACTTGTTTTGTATCATAAAATATTCCCCCCCCCTAAGACTCAAGCTGGATCCGCGTCCGAATCTATCCTTTTGTTTTGTGAATAATCTCTCAACATTATTATTCACCTTATGTACCATACTGTATATCCCTTTGTCATATATATTTGAGTTTTCTTATCTTTCCGTTTTTATTTTATGTCCTGCCAGTGCTGGACTAAAATTTCCCCATCACGCTTTCTCTTCACATATCGTAATTAATCAACAAGAGTGTATTAACTCAAAATTTAAAAATTTTCAGTAGAAGCAAAAAATTTTTAATTTAACATTGAGGACATATGAAAAACATTTTAAAACCATCCGTTTCATTACCAAAAAGTAGACAAAATATTACGAAATTTGTACAGCAGCTTGATAAGAATATAACGACTTTTTTAAAAAAGTGAAAAATAATAATTTTGAGTTAATACCCTCTTGTCGATTAAGTGTGATATGGATGAGCTCAGCGGTCTTCTAATCGGATGAGTCTTTAAAATATTTCGAGCTAGTGGAGTTGGGTGCAATTAAAGCCTTTTAAAATATTTTACTTTATACTTCGTGATTGATTGAGATCATTGTGAGCTTTTTAGTTTTTAACATACCAAGGGATGGCTGTGATCGTTTGGAGCAAGTTTGCAATCGAGACTAAGGGCAGCATGTCTTTCAGTAAGCCAATTAGTTTGAATTCAGTTTCATTTGAGTTGCATCTATATGACATTTCCACGTTAAACGTCGATTTAGATGTTTACCGAGATATATTACATGTAAATGTTGAGTCATTTTTTTGTTTTGATTTTAATAGAGAGGCATGATTCCCTTCGCAAGGTGATTGTGGAATTAGAATATTGTTACCAATTCAGGATTTGCTTAAACCAATACAAATCAAAACAAGTTAGAGTGCTATATTCGGCGGTGCCGAATTTTTGTTAACCTCCACCGACAGTTCAAATACTTTAGGAGTAGGGTCTTCACACTTATAGAAAAAATCATCTTCATTATTGATGATGCCCTAACATCAGTATTGTGACATCAATGTTATTACAATTGGCATCAATAAAGCAAAAAGTGACATCAATCCAATGAATAACGTCATCATAAAATATTGTCTTATATTATGCGTCATCTATGCTATGACTACATTGACATCAATGCGATGCCATATTTTGTGTATTATTAACATTATTTTCATTTTTAAAAAGTAAAATGAGAAGCAAAAATTCCCATATTATACTTCTTTAAATTATTAAGTTAAATACATGATTACGAAAACCACATCGGGCATGCAGCTGGTGTCTAATAATTGAGAATTCTTCTGTAAACAAAGGGCGGATTATAACAAAAAAGAAAAAAACATGTGTAAGGGGTAAGTTAATAATAACATTCTCTCACTTTGACTAAAGACAATCCCAATGACTTAATTTAATGACAATTTGTGGTAAAATTTAGCCTAATGAGAGCTTTCTACGTTGTTACTGAGTCTTCTTTTGATATGTTTTGCCAAAAGAAGGCTCAGTCAGTTTACTGTGATTTCATTCATTTCATTTCTGCGATGCCGATGTGTCATCCCGTTGATAACATGATATAAATTTATGATCCTGATGACAAAAGTAATGCTAAGGCTGACATCACAATGATGAAAAGTGTCATGGGGTCAAAAACAAGGACACTTGTCATAGTACTCATGTCAAAATACATCAGCCTTATGACGCCTTTTTTATTAGGGTGTGATTTCTATATATTATTAATTAATATTTATAAAAACGACGTCCGCATTAAAATTGGTTGCGTCTTAGACCTATATTAAATTATTGTTTTATGCTTTTCTTTTTAGAAACTTCAACAAGCTTCAGTAAAATATTTTGATTCGTAACAGTTTTGGCCGAACTTAAATGATTTTCAGGAGAGGAATTAATATTGCACCCATGGTTAATTATGGACCTATCATCCAAAAATTCTGTAGAGTGATTTCTGGTATTAAAAAACAAAAATTAGAATAAATTTCAATACAGTAGTGAAATTAGTTTTAGCGTCTACAGTGAATTTCAGAAGGCTGCTTCATATGGGATCTGAGGTAAATTTGGACTGTATATCATAAAATTACATGACAATTTTTCTGGCCATATGAAGCTAATTTGGAATACATTTTATCGCAACATCTATATCTGCTACTGTTTTAGGCGTATTTGATTAATTTTCCAGAGTGGGCTTTATATGGGGCCTTTGGAAAGTACCATTTTTCTTATGCTTCTTTTTATCTTGCAGGACACTTCGTTACTGCATAAAGCAACATATCGCTGAAACTTCATGACTTAATCTAACGAGGAAGTTGAGATCATTTATTCGCCTCGAAAAGGACGACTTTGTATTCAACTGTCATATAACACAGATGTGTTTCGGACAAAACGCAATACTTTAAATTGAGCACATGAAAAACTTTTTTATACACAGTCGTACCTAAAATTTAACTGAGATTTATTTAAAATTCTAATGAAATTCTTCTGAATTCGAACCAACTATACATCTGTTGATAATCTCAAAGTCCCAGTTGGTCACGTCTTTAGGATATCCTCGAAGACGGATAAATGACAATTTTAATTCCTGCTCGAGATGTGAGGAACAGCTAGAACAAATTGCCAACGGTATTTTCGAACAAGCGTCGCGAAAATCGTGCACGACACAAAGAAAGATAATGTCGTTCTTGTCGTTCATTCGATCGAAAGATTAACATAAACGATAATGTCGCCTATATTGTCATCAACAACTCCATGCATGACAATGTCGCTTGCACTGTCCCGCAAAGATTTTGATAGAGACGATTTTGTCATCTTATCCTTCATAAATTTTAATACGGGACACCAAAAAAGATATTGTCACGACAATTTCCTCTAAACTTTCTTCTAGAAAAGCAAAACGATGTTGGAAAACTTATGCATACATCATCGTGCATACATTAACAACGGCTATATGGCCAACTGGGTAAATAAGGACTCTTTTATATAAGCACATACATGTATAAACATACCGCTCAACAACCCCACACATTTCATATGGAAAAAGTTAATTGTTGTTCCAAATATAAACTGTGTCATGTGGTAATATAGAAAACACAGAAAACTACTACTAAACCAAAAAGGTTTATCAATATAACACGCTTATTTGTGTAAGAAAATACATGTGTTTGACCATGTGTGTGTGTGGTTTTAAATTTCGCCAAAATTCTATAAATACACGAATACTTAAGTGTGAATACAGAACTATGGAAGTGAACAATTGTATTTGTGTGTGAGTGTAGGTGTAACTACTGTCTGTGTGCGTGAAAGTGTAAATCTCATGAAACTTAATATTTTTGGTTAATGAAGTGTTGAAGTGTAGGTCATTTATAGTATAACTAAATGCATATACGAAGGTTGGATGAAAAATCAATATAAATGTTTATAACCCAAACTCATTATATTTTCTGATAGAGTAAAAACATGTCAAACCATCATGCCGTTCGGATACAACACCTCTGATTTCAATGAAATTTACCACAACTGTTGTATGTTATTGGACTTTAACAAAACATACATTTTCAGAACCCAGATTCTTTCGGCTTCCGAAATATGACGTCATAAAAGATGTGAATCACAAAAGTCTCCTTACAAATATTTCAAATATATTCAAAAGTTAGCAAAATAATATGTAACATAAAAGTTACTATAAAGCAAAAATATATAGATATAAAACACTTTTCATTCCCCCCTCGTTTGAACATATTTTTGCGAGGATGTAAAAGCGTAAGTATCCACTAAATTATTAAGTAAGTGTAGAAAATTCTGAAGCTAACACATACCATTTAATTTCTATACACATTTCTATTCGCCACAGTAGAAAAAAAAAATATTAAATAAAATATTGTATTCTGGAAATTATGTAGAAGGCAAAAAATAGCAGAAATTGTGCCAGCAAAATAATAATGAATTCTTGTATACTGGGTTGCCAATACATGCTTGCATATTGTGTACTGTCTGTACTTAACTGCTGTGTTAAAATTCTTATGAAATCGTATACATTTCAATGTTTTTGTAATAATTCATTTGTTTCTAATTTTGTGGCCAAAAGTATTTCAATAATGGATTAAAAGCAAGGACACAGTTTTAATAGCGATTGGTTAAATGGGGGGAAAATATATAGACTTTTCTGGTCTATAGAAATTATAAATATGATATAAATTGTCAATTGCAATAAGAATTTTCACGAATGGAAAATTTTTTTTATAATTAAAAAAATTTTGCAAAAACATTTTTTTATAGTGAAATGTTGCCAAATTGTCTAAAATAAGTGTAATATGTCTAAATTTCCTAAAGATAGTGACATTTCGAAAAATAGCATATAAATGAGAAATTTGGCAATATAAAATTTCGTAAAACTTTTTATAAATATCATAATTTTCATAATGCCATTAGTAAAATTTAAAGGATATATTCTTTAAGTTTTACAAAATTTCTTTAATTAAATCATTATATATTGCAAAATTTCTTTAGAAAATAATGTTTGGCTAAATTTTCTATATATAGAAAATTTTCGCAAAATATCCCTAAAAATATTTTAATTTTGCAAATTTTCCTATAAAAGTGAAAATTCGCAAAATTTCCTATAAATACAAAAATTTGGCAAGTTACCTTATGAATATTAAAACTTCGCAAAATTTTCTATAAATAGTGAAATTTCGCCCTATATCCTATAAATATTTTTATATCCTATAAATATTGAAATTTTGCAAAATTTTCTATATACATATATTAATATTAGCAACATTTCTTATATATATAAAAATTTCGCAAATTATCTTATTAATATTGAAATTCCGCAAGGTTTCCTATAAATTTTGATATTTCGCATAATAGCCTATAAATATTGAATTTTCGCAAAAGTTCTTATAAATTTTGATATGGCGCAAAAGTCCCCATAAATATTAAAAATTTCGCAAAATATCCTATAAATATTGAAATTTTGCAATATTTCCATTAAATTTTTAAATTTCGCAAAATATCCTATAAATATTTAAATATCCCAAAACATCCTAAAATATTTGAATTTCGCAAAATTTCCTATAATTAGTGAACTTTCGCAAAATTTCTTGAAAATTTTGATTTTTCGCAAAATGTTCTATAAATATTGTAATTTCGCAAAATTTCCTATAAATACTGAAATTTCGCAAGGTTTATTAGTATTGAAATTTCGCAAGGTTTCCTATGAATATTGAAATCTTGCAAAATATCCTATAACTATTGAAATTTCGCAAGGTTTCCTATAAATATGGAAATTTCGCAAGGTTTCCTATAGATTTTGATATATCGCAAAATATCCTAAAAATATTGAATTTTCGCTAAAGTTCTTATAAATTTTGATATGGCGCAAAAGTCCCTATAAATATTAAAAACTTTGAAATATTTCCATTAAATTTTTAAATTTCGCAACATATCCTATAAATATTTAAATATCCCAAAACATCCTAAAATATTTGAATTTCGCAATAATTCCTATAAGTAGTGAACTTTCGCAAAATTTCTTAAAAATTTTAATTTTTCGCAAAATGTTCTATAAATATTTTAATTTCGGTTTCCTATGAATATTGAAATCTTGCAAAATATCCTATAAATATTGAAATTTCGCAAGGTTTCCTATAAATATGGAAATTTCGCAAGGTTTTCTATAGATTTTGATATATCGCAAAATATCCTTAAAATATTGAATTTTCGCTAAAGTTCTTATAAATTTTGATATGGCGCAAAAGTCCCTATAAGTATTAAAAACTTTGAAATATTTTAATTAAATTTTTTAATTTCGCAAAATATCCTATAAATATTTAAATATCCCAAAACATCCTAAAATATTTGAATTTCGCAAAATTTCCTATAATTAGTGAACTTTCGCAAAATTTCTTGAAAATTTTGATTTTTCGCAAAATGTTCTATAAATATTGTAATTTCGCAAGGTTTCCTATAAATACTGAAATTTTGCAAAATATCCTATAAATATTGAAATTTTGCAAGGTTTCCTATAATTTTTGATATCGCAAAATAACCTATATATATTGAAATTTTGCAAAATTTCCATTAAAAAATATTGAATTTTCGCAAAAGTTCCTATAAGTATTGAAATATCTCAAAACTTTCAATAACTATTTAAGTTTCGGAACACTTTCTATTAATCTGTGGCAAAAAGGAAAAACTGCTTAAGACGATTTAAAAAAGTTTATGAGATTCTTGCCCCTTTGTAATCTTTTACTGTTTAATAGTACCCGTAAGCAAAGTTTCAATTATTTTGTGCGATATATAAAGAAATTATAGGAAAATTACCTCTGGCTTTTTTCAATATACAATAACATTTTGAATAAAAACTTTAGTTTACTTTCGATCTGTGACATAAAAAATATTAAGCAACACAAATTAAAAAAAACTATAACTGCAGAGAAGTATTAATTATATTAGACTAGAGCAGTTAATTTTCAAAAATTATATTAAGTGTTTAAAGCTGCTTTCCTTAAAAACTAAAAAATATACTGAAGCCTCTTTTTCCTTATTGCTACAGAAATATTCAAATTTCGCAAGCTTTCCTATAAATATTCAAATATCGCCAGATTTTCTAGGAATATTAAAATTGTAAAAACATATCATACGTAAAGCAACAAATAATAAAATTTTCTTTGAATAAAGTTTTTCAATATTCGTTAAAAATTCAGCAAATTTCCTTTAAATAATTAAATATTGCGATATTTTTTTTTTATATATATTGAAATTTTGGTCTTGTCTTTTTGACTTTCTATACATTTTTGCACAATTTCCTATGAATAGTACAGTTTTTGCACAGTTTCCGAAAATTAAAAGCATTTTACAAATTTTCTCTAAATACTAAAAATTCAATATCAAAACATTTTGTATCGATAGTATCAAATCAAAATTCACTAAAAATATACATGTATAGTTTTAGTGAATTCTGGTTCAGCGGCGTACACACAAAAAAATTTAAAAATGTATCTTATTATCAAATTCATAGAATCATGCAAAAAATTTTTTGATTTTGCACCTATTAACAATATGATTACTTAAAATTGTTAAAATTTTAAATTGTGATTTTACTTCAATAAATCATATTTTGAATTTTACGCAAGAACTTAAAGGTCGTTTTTTCATAACATTTTTGTAGTTAAAGAAATACAAATACAAAACACTAAAAATATTTCTATCATAAACAGAATTCTATAAGAACATTTTTAAAACTGGATTAAGAGTGTATAAAAAAGAACCTCAAAATTCTTGAGTTTTCGATTTCCAAAACAGCCCTGTATAATGACGAGTATTGCGACCAGGTATATTAAATTTAACAGAATTTAACAAAAATTCACAACATTTGTCAATTCCCAACAATAATTCTACAAGTTTAAATTATTTTAAGCGATAACAATCCGTTTAGATTTTTTGTTATTTAATTAATATTTTAACTAAAAATTTATTTCAAAACAACTAAAATGTTAATTAAATTAAAATCATATTTTTTAGTTTTTTCAACTAAAAAATTAATTGATTCAATTATCACATTAATTAAATCTAAATACTTTTCAAACACTTTTTTAATTGATAAAAAAACTACTGATAATTTTTTTCTGTGCAGGAACACATTTGAAAATATTTCCTGCCTGTTCAACGATTTTGAACATTAACGTTCGTATAGAAAATTTCATTTAAAACAAAAACAAAATTTCACAATTCGTTTTTGTTTTAAATGTTATTTTCTATACGAACGTTAACGTATTATATTTGTTAAAAATGGTCACAGAAATTTCAGAATTCGTACTAGTTATTCGCACCAGCTTATAAACATTTTTAGAGGTTACGTTGCACAGTGGAGCCAAAAAACCTTTTTCGCGAACCAATGCATATCTCTACAACTACAATAAGGAGTTTCGTAAAATTTTATGTGGGAAGTCTTAGGACAAAGTTCCAACGAAATCTTGAAGGTATACGAGTGGGGAGACGATTAGCCCCCAGACAAAGTAATATTTCCTATTTCATTAAAGCTCCAATTGTAAGAAAAACTAAATTTTATGTCGGTTAATCTTCGATAAAACAGCAAGTTTCAACCAAATCTTGGTCATAGAGGAGGGGTGAGACGGGTAGTCCCATATAAAGTAGTTATTATTTTTTCTATATCTGCAGAACTGCAATTGTGTGACACAATAAATTTTATGTCGGTAACTCTAAGAACAAAATGTTAGATCTAACAAAATCTTAGAGGTTTAAGGTAGATGACACCCCCAAATCAAAGTTATTATTAATTAAAAAATAAACATGATGATAAGCCATTGAATGACTTTGAATACGAATTATACGAATATGTACACACAGTTGGGTTATTAATACACAAAATACGTCAAAGCAAGTTGCACCTGGCTAAACTAGTACATATATGTTTATTCGGAGCGCCAATGCCGAGATCCCGAAGCCCGGGACTTAGGGGATTTACTCAATCCCGTAACCGTTAACTTAATTTTTTTGTTTTACCTTTTTTTATAAAAAAAACATTCTCCCTTGAGATTAAAGATTAACTCCGTTAATGGTTAGGTTAGGTTAAGAAGGGCGCATATCCACTCGGAGACCATTGTGAATCCCCTCAGTAAAGGAGAAAAGGAAAAAGAGAAGTAAAGAAGAAGAGAAGAAAATAGACCAAAGGCTTGGTACCGATTAGTAGATACGTAGGACAAATTTGCCCTATGGTGCCCCCAACAGAAACAGCCGTCCTATTTCCCTGACAAACCCCAGCAGATCGGTTGAATTACATCCAGCGATACACCCCAGTTCGTCGTGAAATCAAGCCATTTCTGCCTGGGGCCGTGTATCCTAGGACAGTGGCACAGCACATTCTCCACCGCCTCTAGCTCCTCGGCATCCCCGCACAACCTGCAGAAGTCCGGTATCGCAATGTCCCATTTACTTATTAAATTCCTAACAGAACAATACGCCGTCAGGAACCCTATAAGGGTCCTGAGACTACTCCTATCCAGTCCTAATAGAGACCCGGTTGCACCTGCGTCCAATCCGGGCCATAAGGCCCTCGACACCCTGCAATCCATTCTATCCCTCCAGGACGGCATCACGGGATCTTTCCCTTTACCTCTAAGTCTAGATTTGAACCCCTATCGCGAGTTCGTCCGCCACCTCGTTGCCATCCACCTTGCAGTATCCTGGTACCCAACACAGCCTTATTGTGAATGCCAACATGAGCTCCCTCAGAGCATTCCTACTCCGTGCAACCAGGCACGATCGCAACGTATAATTCGACAATGCTCTTAACGCAGCCTGGCTATCGACGTAGATTGTCACCATTGATCCCCCTACGATGTGACCCAGTATCACTTCCGTCGCCCTCCAGATCGCTAGGATCTCAGCCTGAAAGACACTGCACTCATCCGGGAGTCTGAATGACCTTTTCACGTCAGTGTCAGCAATAAAAACACCAGCCCCAGTGCCGGTGTCCATCTTGGACCCGTCCGTATATACTGCCGACCCCTCAAACAGTCCGTTGGATCCACCCCAAACTTCCCAATCCGGACTCCACCGGTGGTGTTAACTCCGTTAATACTGTCATTGAAAACGAAAGAAAAAAGTTAAGCTGTGTTATTATTTTTCAGCGTATCCAACAATTATGAAGAAATGTTAATGTAAAAGTGCTGAAAATTATTATAGAAGAAAATTAATCAAAGGAATAAATGTGTTTTGAAATGCACAAAAAAAAAAGAAACACCAAAAGTTCCGTGTGGTTTTATTATCTAATTGATTCTACTGGTGCACACAAGGCAAAATTTAAACTTTACTCTTTACAGGTTAAGGCTTATTGATGTGTTTTCAGAGAGTGGTAATGGGACCTAAGGTAATTCATGGAGCGATCATGATATTACTTAAGTAGTGGTATTTATACACTACATAAATCCTACCACCTGTCATGGTGGGTTTAAAAATGTGCTTATGATATAATAAGTTTTATATATATATATATGTTCCTTTTACTCCTACAAGGAGCATAGGGCCGCATAATAATTATATTAATTAATTTTGAATTCAAATTTCAATTATTCATCTAAATTCATGTAATAAAAATTTCAATAGAATCTTACAAATAATTCAATTACTAGTTTGCTCTATTCAATTAATATCAGGGTAGTGCAGTAAATCGAAAACGTTGTTATACATTTTTAATTTATTTCTTATAATTTTTGTTAAAAAATTCTGTTTAATAGAGAAATATTTGTAACATAATTGTCATTAAATTCTTTAATTACGGAAATCTTATAAAAAAATGACTTTTACAATTCTTGCGTTTTACGTTTTCGTTTTCCTGTAGGTTAATTATTTTTTTATTAAGTTTGAAACAACTGAGCTAATTGAGAAAAATATAGATTGTATTATTCTAACATATTCTTAATTTATAATTAATTAATTAAAAATTTAATAAATTTTTACAAATTTATCAAATTTTATTTATCAAATTACTTTGTATTATTCAATGAATTATAAACTTTTCGCAGAAAAAAGTGTTTTACCAATTAAAAAAATTATTTAAAAAATATTTAAATTTAATAAATGTGATAATTGAAGCAATTATTCTTTTAGTTGAAAGAAAATTAAAAATTTAATTTTGATTTAATTAACATTTTAGTTGTTTTGAAATAAATTTTCAATTAAGATTTTAATTAAATAACAAAAAATCTTAATTGACTTTTTTCGTTTAAAATAAAATAATTTAAACATGTAGAATTGTTGTTGGGAATTGTCAATATTTAATTAAATAAATTAACACATTATTTGAAATGGCAAAGTTGTTTGATAATTTTTTTCATTAAAATTATAAATATCATTTATTGAAAAAAATATTTACAATTTGACAATTTTTAGTAATTAATATAATCATTTTGGTAATAGGTGCAAAATCAACAAATTGTTTGCTTGATATTATGAATTTGGTATAAATTTGGTGATTTGAGAAAATTAATAATTTTTTCTGTGTTGTTTGTAAAACTCTTTTAAAGACGTTTTATTTTAATGAATATTTATAAAATCGTTTATCTTTTGAATTTCAAAAATCCTGAATTCCGAAAAATCCCGATATCTCGAAAATTCCCAGGATGCCGGGATATGATTTTTTGAAATTTCCGGAATTAGCGAAAACCTGTCCCGATTGGCATCCCAAATGTATATTTACTTATATACAGCCATGTCACAGAGTACAATTCCGTTCGGAATGATTCCGTTCGGAACAGAACAAAACATATTTGTTTATTGATAGAACGTATATTTCGATAGTTTTTTGGCCTTTGAGATACATAAAACTCGAATTCTGTTCATGAAAACAAAAGTGGATTCATTCCGCTAAGTTTTATCGTAATTTTCTGAAACACCAAAACACGGAATGAATTCCGTTTCCGATCGGAATTGTACTCTGCACCATGGCTATGGGTATATAAGATTCGGCATAGCCGAATATAATAATCTTACTTGTTTTTTAATTAACCGCGAAATGGCCGTCTTTGGCTACTATGAACCGCGGACGGTTAATTCTTTGGAAATATTTAAGCTTAAACTTTCCAAACTTCTTTAATAAATTGGTATAATTTGCCTAATTTTAATTTTAACACTTAAACAAAAATTTAGGACAATGAGAAACAATTTAATTAAGAAGATTGAAATTGTTCCAAAAAGTGAAAATCCTATACATATAAATAGTGAATAACACTTGTCCGTTGCTGGAAGAAAATAACTTAAATCACTTAAGTTATTTAATACAATTTGTAAGTAAAAAAAAATAAAAAAAAATAATAAAAAAATAAACAAAAGGATGTTGATGATGATGTGACTAAAGTACGAGTATAATTTAACCATCAATATTAAAATACATTGTATAGAAGTGCTATGTACAAAGTCTTTTTTTTTTTTTGGTACAACAAGGGTAAAATACTGAATGTAAAGAACTTTTAAATAGAAAGGAAATACAAATGAAATAAAATACATTTCAACATACAATTGGTAAACATACCCTGCAGGAAATCTCACAATTGAATCTGTACTGATTCACTATTGACATAGTCACCAGTACTAGTGACTTCTTATACCCCAGATAAACTTATTTACTATAGACATTAGACAATGCGAGTCATTGGAAATCTACTACTGACGTTAATACTATTGACTGGGTAGTTCTTTTGGGACCATATGTAGATTTTGGAACCAGAGACTCACTAGTACATTTTAGTAAATCTTGTCTACACTTTTGGTAATTTTTTAAAAAATTAAAAATTGCATTTTTTTTTATAAATTTAATTATTTTATTATAAAATATGAAAACACGAATTCATAATAATATTTTTCCCGTATTAAAAGCAAATATATTGACAATGTGTGTTGAATTTGAGATACTTTCTTCCAAGTTTCCTTCAGGGTATAGTATCGAATTTGTATTCATACATTTTACTGATGTATTTCCTTTTCTTACTTTTTTTTCTGTTTTTTTTTGTTGTTCGTTCTTGTATGTTAACTCAAAGTTCTTGACCTTTTTCGGCGTGTTCTTAACCATTCTGTTGTTGTAGTTGTTGGTCTTTTTGTTGCTTAGTGTACTACAAGCCTCAATCGTTAAAACCCAATTCTTAAGTTTATTTTTTTTTGTTTTTGGCTTCTACTTATATTTCCCATTGTTTGTGTATTTGATCTGCAAATGCTTTTAAGTTCATTCATTCATTCATTTACTCAGTAGTTTTTGTTGTTCTTGCTCAGCTCTTTTTCGTTTTCCCTTTTAATGTTACTTTAGTAGTAATTTTTTTTGCTGGTATCATGTGCATGTGTTACATTTAACATTTCGAACGCATTTCCGTTTATTTGTACAACTGAACTGTATTTCTTTTTTCTTTTTTTTTTAAAGCCCTACTCCGAATAATGACGGACAAACGATAGTGTGCTAACAATTTTGTAACCGGTTGATGTAGTCGCATGTTCATGTTGGCAGGGGAATTGGTTTTAGATTGTAGTGCGTTCAATAAATATGTAATCAAGACTTTTTGTTTGCTTAAAGTTCTTAATTGCGCAATTAATGGGTTTCGAGTTGATAAAAATGATACATCTACTAAATAAATAAAATTAATTTTTTTGGGGTACAAAGAAATTAAGAACAGTTTTAAGTATCAAATGAAATCTATTTTAAGCAAGTTGATCCTTAACTGATTTTTGTTAATTTTTCGGTAAAAATTTGGAAATAGTACAAACCATTGTGTTTAAAAGTAAACTGTTATAACAGTTATGATTATATAAAGCAGAATGCCAAAACATTCACTCATCGTTCATTCATGCATGAGTATGAAATATCCCTGCTTATTTTCATTTTTTGAATATGATAAATAAAAAACATATTGGATTTGTTCATTTATGTCAGTTTTAATAATTTTTTTAACATTTATATACACAAATTTGGAACAAGTTAGTCTTTTATATCACATCTTTTTAATATGAATGAGAAATCTTAAATTTTCTCTTTCCTTTTTATTTATGAATTTAAATCAGCTTTCATTGATAAGCGAAAATAATTTAAACAATTGTTGCAGGTTTTAGGCAATTCACACATACCACGAACAGCCTGGTTTTGGTCCGAACTAGAAAGGTTTTGGAACAGTTTGTTACTACTAGTGACAAGTACAACTATGAGGCTCCGTAAAATTACTCTCAAATGCAATATGTCACAGAAAAAAATAAAATTAGCTTCAAAAATTTTTCATACAAATCATGGCTCAATTAGTAGGTCTGCGCGAAACTACAACAATGCAACAATAGAAAAAACAGCACGCACTTGTTTGTGTAAATTATGTTAAAGATGTCAAAACCCAATGCATTTGTTTGTGTAATAAATGGACAAGATGTCAAAAGCAATTGCTACACGCAAAGAAAAAATATGATTGGTAGGATCACAATCGAAAACTATCATTTATGATTGGTTTTTATATTTGTGCCAATCATATTATATATCTGAAAATTAGGAACACAATATGATTGCGGCAACTAACTACACAATCATCTACTCAAACATATCATTTTTCGAAAAGTTTATAATATTGTGTTGGTCTCTCTCTAAATCGATCCACTAAAAATCGAAGAAATTGCCTAATAGTACGAAAATTGTGTGTGTGTTAGTGAACAAATTTATTGCATTGCGACTCACAAGAAACTACTTTCATGTGTAAATGCTAGGTAAGATGGAAGTTTTGGAAATTCAAATGTTTAGGGGATAAATAGCGTAAAAACGAGTCAATTCGCTAACCTCATTACTCCATGCATTAATCCATGCGTTCCGAACAATATTCGAGGAATAATTTTTTACTAAGAGTGTTCTTCCGAACGGTTCATCTATTTCGGAAATTTTGCCCGGAAAAATAAAGCTACCATATAGTTTACATATGTAAACAATTATACAAGCTGGCAGCACAACTAGAAAACTACTTATATTGAATTGTTTTTTAAAAGTGTGTTAAGAAAATGTACGAATTAAAGGAAAGTGATTTTATTATTTTTCTTTATATTTCGATATTTTTATCAGGCTTAAGTTCCTTGAACTTAATTTTCATTAAATTATTTTTATGAAGAAAATTAAATTCAAGGAACTTTAAGCCTGATTAAAATATCGAAATTTGGATTAATAACCATTAACAGTTCAATAAAATAAACACAATACTAATTATTTTTAATTAATTTAATTAATATATATTTATTTTTTTATTTAATTATTCAGCAAAAAAAAAAAAAAAAACAATTGTTGCACTATAGCACTATATTTTGTGGCAGCTCAATTCAACTTGTACAATGTACAAATAGAAAACAAGTGGCATCACAGTTCATTTTTTTCTTAACAAGAATTAAAATTAAACCATTAATTTTTCAATTAAAGCCAATAAACATAAAAATAAAATCTGTTTTACATTCGTAACTTATCCAAAAAATACAAATTTGTTTCTTTTTCGATATTCAAAATTGAAAATTGTACCTATTTTTGGTACTTTCTTAGCAAAACATTATTCTCCATTCTTTGCAAAATATGTACGTATAATAATGTTTTTTTTTTTTAATATTTCAATGGGGAGAAAAAATATATAAAATGGTGAAATGCGGGAAATTAAATGTCTTTGTTTTACTTTTTCTTTCTACAAGCGATACCTTTTTAATTTGCTAAATAGATATTAGAAACATAAAATTATAGGTGCAGGATCCTGAGCGAATGAGCAGAACCTGTAACGTTGGTAATTTTTTTTAAAACTTAGAAACATAAATTTTCGCATTTAATTATGACCACAAAAGAAAGGTAACGAGGTAGCGGGTTAAATTATTGTTAATTATAAAATAATTTTAGATATTCTCATTATCTATTTTATGACCGATTTATTTGGTCCAAATGCATTTCTTTGGTGTTTGTTTCATAATAAACAAGATGGTCATAAAGTAAACAATGAGAATATCTCAAATTATTTCATAATTAATAAGAAAATTTAATTTTGTAAATAATTTAATTTGCAAACAAATTTATTATAAAGTATCGTTTATCTACACCCAGAGAAAAAATATGTTTAAATTTGGTCACTTCCAACAAAACTATTTTTAAAGAGAATTGCAAACATATTATGTTTAAATTTAACCATACTTTTGTCACCGACAAACATATTATTGTTAAATTAGTCCTCCATCAAGAAGGCACAACCATATTATGGTTGCCTCCGCACATCTTTTGGTTAGTAATAACTAAAATATGTTTAACATTTATAATAGCATGGTTGATTTTCAACCAAAGCATGTTGCTCTTAGAAAAGAGGAAAATACTATTGTTAATTTAAAAACAAATTATTGTCATATTTAACCATAACATGTTAAGAGGCAACCATAATATGGTTGTGGCTTCTTTATGGAGGACTAATTTAACAATTATATGTTTGTCGGTGACAATAATATGGTTAAATTTAAACATAATATGTTTAAAATTTTGTCTAAAAATAGTTTTGTTGGAGGTGACCATATCTAAACATATTTTTTCTTTGCGCGTATGTAACCATTATACTCACAGTACAAACAACAACACCTGATCGGTTTAAAGCAAAACAAAATACATAAGGTTCTTTATTTTATTTAGCAATAAAAATTTCGAAGTATCTGTCCTAAGTTAAACAAAAGTATGATTTCTTGTCGCATAAATATTTTTAATAATTTTAAAAATCAACATTGACTAATAAATTTTGCAAAATATCCTTATTTAAAACTTCTTTGGGAAAAGTTTGTTTTGTAAACAAAAACACGAAACAGCCGTTTCAAAAATCTTGCAAGAAAATTTTTTACCAGTAAACATTTGCAAGAATTTTTTGGTCTCTCAATTTTTTTCTCTCTTTTGACGCTCTCAACTTACAAATAATTTTGGGTTAATGAACACTTTCCAGTAACAATTGTTACAAATTCGTAAGGTATAAGGCCCTGCTTGCTCGCGTCATTTGACTTATTTAATTTCTGTGTGTTTATTGATTGTCACTTAAGTTTACAGTGCGAGCATTGACATTTTTTATTGATTTGTAAATTTTTTCTTTTTGATGTTCTCACTTTAAAAAATTTAAATTATTTTGCACTTCTTTTTCAGGATAATATCTATTGTTTCTTGAAAATTTAATTTTTAATACAAAGACGTAAACGTATGTTATTGTAGTGTCCAGTAACGCGGGCAGGGAACTCTAGTACAGTATAATAATAACACGACATTTTTAATATTTTCATTTCACTTTATTTATACACATATGTAAGTATGTATGCACATGTGTATATACACATTTTTGTTTTAATTACATACATGTAGCATTTTTGTGTATAATATTATTAATTAGTATTTAAGTAAACAGAAGTTGTTATATTTAATTCCATGATTTATGAAGTTGTTGGTAGAAATTTCCACATTTGTGCGTGCTGACAGATCATATACAAGCAACACTGCAAAAAATAATTTTATAGGTAATACCTACTTATAATAAATAAAACAATAATTTTTATATATGTGTGTACGTATTTACCAGCTTCAATGGACTTATAACAATTAAAATTATTATCTGAATTATCACAATTAACTGAAATATTTTAATTTATTTCACCAGAAGCTGTTCTTATTAACACTATTTCTTGCATATTTTATTTTTAATTTCCACCACCTTCTCAATTAAAATCTCGTAGTTAAATAAAGCTTGTGAACATTTCTAGAAAGAAAATGGCATAGAGAAGCTGTTTATGGTCTCTCAAAATATGATGTGTTTGTATGTATAAAATTGAGAAGAATGCTTTTAAAAAAGTCAAACAGAATGATTGTAACAAACAAAGAACAAATGCGGTATTTTCATATGCACAAAGTATATACAATCTGTCCATCAGTATGTCTGTCTGTCCGTCTGTTAACTTTCAAAAGACTGCAAGAAAAGAAAAATTTTGGTGTAAAATTTTTTTCTTATTGTTTACCATACACACGATATAAATGTCACTCTCAGAAAATACATTTCTACGCCTAAAACAGTAATAAATAAAACTATTAGAGTAAAATTCGGCTTGTCATAACTTAATAACTCTAGAAATCATACCACAAAATTTTGGAATATTGGTACATAAGCTACCATGAGTCCCATATAAAGCCCACTCTCGGAAAATACATTAGTATATCTAAAAGTTTTTACTGTAAAATTTGTTATTAAATAGTTTTTAAGACACACCACCAAATTTCGTAAAGATCGGTCAATAATTTGCCATAAGCCTCATATACCTAGAACAACAAAAAATTTGAAAACTGTCAGGTCAGATTTTATTAAGAATGGGTCATAACTTTTAGATTTCATACAAATCCAACTTCTGAATTATTCCTTCACTCGGTGGTATACTTTTACTTGCTTTACATTGAAAAAGTTTTCATGTAAATTGCTAACAAACTTCAACAATTTAAATAAGTAACGTACCCACTTTCGCTTTCAAGGGACCGATTGTTTCTGATTTATCTGTATGGAAGTGAGAATTTACATATCCCCAGAGAAAATAATTTTATGACATTAAACCACATGAACAAGGTGGCAAGTTAACAGGCTCATTAATGAAGTTATTCGTTTGCTTATTGTTTTTCTCAATATTATTATTTGACATGTCACACAATTTTGCTAAATTCTTGAAGGTTTCCGTAGAGGTTAACTCACATACATAGATCTTAAAAAATTATAGTTTTAATATAACTCATGAAACAATTTTTCATAACTTTATAGTTTAATTTAAATCCAAATTTCGATATTTTTAATAGGCTTAATTGAATTTAATTATCATTAAATTATTTTTATGAGGAACGGAATTTGGTTTAAAGATTGATGTTTGACTATTGACGTCATCCGTCTTCAATGGTGGTGAGTGTAAAACGGCAAAACGCCTCCGAAGAGATTGTGTGGTTACAATCGAAACTAGTTAGGGCAACCTGTCCGTGAAAGCCTGGGTTCAATTCTCAGCTCAGTCAAGAATGAAAAATTATCAATAACTTTAATTAATTTCATATTGTAAAATTCTTATCTTCATAAAAATAATTTAATGAAAATTAAATTCAATAAACTTAAGCCTAATTAAAATATCGAAATTTGGATTAGAAACCATTAACAGTTCAATAAAATAGCCACAATACTAATTATTTATAGATTATTCATAAAATTATTCTTGATTTTATAATTCATATGTGTTCGAAGAGAACTGCGTCGCGACCACATTTTCCATACAATTTGACATAAAAATATGTCGTAGAAAGCCGTCGTAAAATAAAATCTATTTTATTTTAAGAACGTTTTTTCCAATGCTCTCACATATATGTATATACTTATTTTTCCAACAATTCTACCATACTTTCATTTAATTTCATACATTTTGTAAACAGAAAATAAAAAATAAGAGAACATAAAAAATCAAAATAATAAAATGAGAGATAATTTGAAGTAACTGCCGAAGTTTTAATTATGGGCTTTAGGATTTTTGCCTGAAGTTGAAGACTCAACTCTGTTGATTATTACAATTATATTTTCCACTTTAGAAATTATTTACTTACAAGTTTTAGATATTTTCATGATACTATGCGAGCTTTGGTAAAAATAGACGGTCTCTGTTATCATACGATGAATTCCAATTAAGGTCCATGTTAACTTGCAAGATATTGAAACCTTGCTTGTCCTCACAAGTCCATTGTGCCTTAAGTTGAATAAGTAAGAAATATAAAATTAATTATCAAATAATTTGAGATCTTCCTTATAGATAAGTGGAAATGCTGGTGTGAAGCCAAACTCCACATCCTCATTCAGAGACCAGTATGATCCATATTGTGAAGCCTTGAAAATGAAGAGTAATTAATAAATTAGAAAAAGGAATGGGAAATCACAATAACGATTGGAAACTACAATTAGACTCGAGGGAAAAACAATCCTTCTCTTTACGAAAGTCATACATAGGTCCCTTTCCAAGACGGCTGCTATACAGCCAGGTCATGGCCATTACGAATCTCGTAAGATTCTTGATATCACAAGTCGAGTCATACCACAATTCACACATGAACCTACTACGCAGCCATCGCAGCCTGCTATTATATAACCTCCCAGCTAGCATATGCTGTTTTTAGCCGATTATGTTTAATATACAACTCCTAAAAGAATCTTCTGATGATTATCAGACGACTTACAATAACAAAAACATCTATTTTTTTATATTTTTACTTTTTATAAATTTTCTGACACCTTCGTCTTTTAATCTTGGAATGAACCTTTTGCGACTCTCTGTATGAGTCATATTACAATTACTGAGCTACCTTAATAATAGCGTTTTTTTAAACATGAAAATTCTATTGTCAATTCAATTTTAATAAAACAAATGGACCTAAAGATCTGCCGAATAAGATTTTCCAACCAGTTGTAGTTTAATTCGCGATCTAAGGACTTGTTTCGTATAAAATTGTATGAAAATGAGAAAAGTTGACATGATAAATGCGCTTCATGTTTTATTTAGGGTGCTCAGTTATGCGACTGATTATTTTTCGAGTTGTACGAGAATCCCTATATGAGTATCATACGATTCCTAACATGCTTTCTGAAAGACTCGTAAGATAATATTTACACACATTGCGAACGATTCCCTCTACGATTAATAAAAGCGTCTTCCGCTGTGTTGTAGAAGTATCTCACAGAGGAATCAGCTTGTGTAACAGTTTCTCCCGTGCCAGAAATCTTCTACGATTAAAAAATGCTGTCGTCGACGATCAAAAATGCTCTTCGTGAGATTCCCAAGAGACTCTTACACGATTGAAAATGCTAGCTGGGCTAGAGCAGCGACACAGACTGTGCTTCTCTGTCTCTATTCTACTCTGTGTACTCGCACAACCTATAAAAATCCGACGTGTCAGATCCCCGAACCAACGCATTCCTCCCTACCGTGCAGTGGCTCGTGATAACAAATATCATGGTTCTAAAGCAGACCTTACTCCTGCCTATATGTAAATTATTATTCACATAGAATCGGTCTTCCTGAGCAGCGGCCATATCATCCGTGATACTCTGCAGTCCGTTCCATTCCTCCAAGTACGATAAGTCCCGTCCTTAACCCATTCCCTTATTTTCTGAATAAAAGGACCACATGGTTAGGATCAACAAAGGGCATACAAATCATTATAAAATAAAGAAGTGGCCCTTTGTTTCTTTTAGGAACCACAGGACATAATAATAGTAATAATAAAATAAAAAAAAGTTCAGTATCAAGTTTTTACTCTTGAATAAGACGGCGTAATATTTCCAAGTCCAAGTCTATGAAATTTAGACTTACCTTGCCATATTATTGCGTAATAGTATAGATACAATATTAATTTAAATTCCAAACTGATGTTTTTCTTATACTCCTAATAAATTTAAACTTATAAAATCACTTGATAAAATAAAATGTATTCAAATGGTCTGTTTATTTAGTCTTTACAAAAAACGCCATAAATAAAATCTAAAATTACATTGTAATTTTATGCCAGCTTGTGTGTTCGAAATGTATCATCTGTTTTTTTATTTGGTTAACTGACCAAAAAGCAAAATAAAACTGTTAAGAAAAAAAAAAAGAAATAATGGCAGTGGGTTCCGCATTTTTAGATATCTTGTTCATTGTTGGCACTATTGGGATTTCCTTTAGTTTTTTTCTTGTAATGTTTTATTTTTTCATGTCAAACATCTTTATACTTGTCTATATTTGACAATGCACAGTGGGGCATAATCAACATTTTTGGAATATAAGTGTGCCATTTATAAACTGCGGAACGTTTCCATATATTTAGTTTCATGTAAATTTTTTATTTCCCAAAATTATTGATTCTGCCCACTGTTGATAACAGATTGTGAAAGCATTTTCCTACAAGTAGAAAAATGACGAGCATTTGCCAATTCTACATGTCCGAGGTGTTCCACTTTGTCGTTCCATAGTAAGGCTTTACAAGAGTATGTAGGAAGAAGAGAGAAAAGGGTTTAATTGCTGTATTTTATCCTTGGGATTACAACCTCAAAACTAGATCCTCATGTTGACAGTACAAATGAACTCAGTAAAGCAACGCATGACACTATTCAGAAAACGGATTGTAGCCAAAAATTTAGCATGCATTGCATGTAAAAACAAATGTAAACTATCACTTCCAAAAAGCAGCGAATACTTAACGAATGGTATGAAAAGTTTCAATGCTGATGAGGTTAATGTCTGTACATGGTATAACACATTGAGTGTTGCGTTTTCGTATGGTACCCAGTACGTCATGGGATGCCACAAATGCATGCCCATCATATAATGCGAAATGTAGGGCATAAAAAGCCTTAAAAAATAAAAATTAAGCATCAGAATGGACTTGGAGTATCTCAGAACTTGCTTTGTATCACCTATACACTAATTTCCTTAAAAAGTGATTGGCTTCCTAGGAAGGTTTTTTTAAAAAATGCTTGGCACTCAATACACGCAGAGAAAAAACTTGTTTAAATATGGTCACCTCCAACAAAACTATTTTTAAAGAAAATTGTAAACATATAATGGTTTAATTTAACCATTTTATTGTCACCGACAACCATATTATTGTTAAATTAGTCTTCCATCAAGAAGCGACAACCATATTATGAATGCCTTTAAACATGTTATGGTTAAATATGACAATATTTTGTTTTGAAACTAACAATAGTATTTTCCTCTTTTCCAACAGCAACATGCTGTTGTTGAAAACCAAACATGCTTTAATAAGTTATAAACATATTTTAGTTAATATGGTTGTACCATCTTGATGGAGGACTAACTTTACCATAATATGGTAAATAATATGTTTACAATTTTCTTTAAAAATATTTTTGATGGAGGTGACCATATTTAAACATGTTTTTTCTCTGGGTGTAGGATTAGTTGTGTTGAGCACAAAATTTAACAACGTCGATTTGGCGTTTGTTTGGAAGCAAATCTTAATGAAATTAAGAAAATCGTTAATTTTCTTACGACTTTTACAGAAATATTTATATTTTCTTAAATTGCTTCGCACTTCATTACTTTTTTAAGTTTGAGTAGGCACACCAAAATATAAGACCGTAAGTAAAACAGGCTGTTTACAAGCTATAGCTGCAGATTGCAACAACAACGAAACGAATGGTGTGAATACTTTATTGCTTGATGTTACAAAAAAAAATTTTTGTAAAAAAGGAAATAAAAAAAAAGAATAATGATCTTAAACGTATCAATGCATATTTTGATTGTTGTCGATTTAAGTCAATGCAATAGCAATGATTGTGCAAATGATATGCAGCAAAAGTGAAGTAGAATGGATACTCTCTGGTGGGATTTATTACCAAGCATAAGCCTACATAGTCCTCTATTTTTCAGATATTACCCTAAAAAAAAATTGAGCTTCAAATGTAGCAGGCTTGTAAGGGAGAAATGAAAATGTTTCGCTTGCGGAAGACATGAATTTTATGTGGCGAGTTTTTGCATGGCAAATTTATTTCCTTAACATTTTACTTTTACCCCACTATGCAATGTGCTGCTTTATATTTTATTCATTTATTTGGTCGAATAAGTTCTCTCTACATTTTCTGGATTGTATCAACTTTCACTTATACAATTTTAAACCTCTTTCAAATATATATTTAGTCATACGTACACACATATATACTAGACATTTCATTCATTATGTTCTGTATTTGAACTTGCTATTTGAATTTGTGTTGTAAGTAAATAGTGCTAAAATAACAACAACAAACATTTCTGCTGCCACAACTTACCTAACAACCTACCAACGAATGGTATGTAACTTCTTTTACTTAGTATGGAGCCAAACCAGACCGAATCAGCCAACCAAACAACCATCCAATAACCATGAAATACATCGTTGTGTAAATATTATTTCAGCCATCAGCTAAAATTTAGTTACGTGCACTTTATACCCTCCTTTCTATACAACTCCTACTTTTTACTTAAGTGTTAACAAAAAAAAAAAAAAAATCTTTTTATTCGTACCTTTCTTGTTGCATATACTTTTTACCTTTAGTTGATATCTGGTTTTCTTTTTCCGCATAAAAACATATATTTTTGGGAAATTATTGCATAAAATGAAAAAAGGGTGTTCCGACCAGACTTTGGTTTTTTGAGTTAAACCAAAAGACATGGAGATTTTGTTATTGATTACAACTAAAGATTAATTTGTAAAATATTTTTTGATTATCCAGAACGTTTCCGAACACCATATTTTCATGCGACACTTTTATCCGATTATGACTTTTGTCTCAACTTTTACTTTATTAAGACTTATGAGAGTGGTTAAACACTATTCTGATTTTGAACTTTGACTTAAAGTTGGATTAACTCAATATCCAATACAACTATTATCTGACTCCAATCTGAATTTATTCTGACCCTATATTGCCTCCATCATGTCTCTTTGTTAACTGTTCTCTGACTTCAATATGACTGTACTTTGACTGTAGATGGTCACTACTTTGGTTCAGCTCTTCTAAAGGGTGGTTAAATTTTAAGGGCCGATGTTGATTTTGAATAAAACATAAATTATTTAGGAAATTATTGGCATTTCTTTTTATTATGATAATATTGGTATGGTTCAATTGTGTATGGAACAATATATCGGCCAAATGTTCCACAATCATAATATTTTTCATAATATTTTTAACGCGTTGCTCGATTGTGTATCTTTCCATGGTTCAAATTGAGTTAGTCCGAAATTAAAAAATGTCAAATGAAATGCAGAAAAAAATTTACGTTTATGTGTGGTTCACATTCAACATGGGCCTTTAAATTTAACCACCCATTATTAATTTCTTTATTAAGTCTAATATGATTTCCTTCTATGCTAAATGCACTGTGCGATTACTTTGACTACAATGTGACTTTCTTCTGACTTCAAATGATTTAACTGTACCTTAATCCCATATGACTTTACCAGAAGTCTATTTTGACTGTATGCTGACAAAAGTCTTATAGCCTATTTCCGATGTGCGAAAGAGTTTTTAGAACTTGTTTCTGTTTTAAATCTGTTTGTACGATAAAAAAAAATTCTTTTGCATATGGGTTATAGGCAATTATTCTATTTTAGATTACCTCTGCTTGAATTTCAATTATCACGGACTCTTCTCTAATTCTATACTCTATATCTTTTATCAATCGACTCCGTATCATCTTTTTTATTTAATCTGTACGGTAGGCAACCATAGTTACCGTTGGAAAATTTCGAAAAGGGTCACAAAAAGGGGATTTCCAGAAAAAGGGGTTAAAAATGGTTATTTCCAAAAGAAAAGGATCAAGTTTTTTATAAGCAGTATTTAACATTTTAAAGACAATTGTAAGACCAAGTTTATTATAAAGAAACAAAAAATAGAATCTGGGAATTATTTATTTTCATAATCTACTTTATTATATTCAACATTTTTAATTTTTCGAATTTATTCTATGAGCTTAATTTCAGTTATGTATTTTATAAAACTTTTTTTAATAATTCTATTCCTTGCTATCCAATGGATAGCTAAGGTAAAATGTAACAGAAAGATACAAGATAATAGTCTGGTAGTGTATAAAGTCATTCCTAAAAATTTAAGGAATATAACTATTACAAAAAGCTTTATAAAATACATAACTGAAATTTAGCTCATAGAATTTATTCGAAAAATAAAAATTGTCAAACAAAAAATATTTAATCAGGTAGGAAGTGCTCAAGAAACTTAACTGTTTTTATGGAATGCTCTTTGCTGTTATTAACTAACACATGACAAAAGTTTGTTTTTCATCATTATTGCTCATTTTTTTGTCGTTTTTTATGTTATTTTTCCACATATTGTTCTTAACTGATTTAGCGATTTCAAATTAATTTTAGGATTTGTTTCCAATTTTGCAACTGTTCGCTAATTTAAGCCATGTTCGCCATGGAAGCAGTTTTTTCCTGTGAGTTTTCAAATTCTTTAAAGCTTTAAATATTTTTAATAAATATTTGGCTTTGTTATTAGACTTTTGGAAATTTAAGCTAATTTAGCAATTTTAGCTAACCTTTTGGAGAGCCAAACATTTTTAAGAAACGAACGCCAAATTGCATTTTTTAAATAAATCATTACATTTTTTTTGTAGAAAAGAAAACACGATAAGTTTTTCCATAAATGAACAATTAATATTAAACATAACAAGTACACAGAAAAAATTAAATAAATTTCTCTAATCACCAAATTTATACCAAATTCATAATATCAAGCAAACAATTTGTTGATTTTGCACCTATTACCAAAATGATTATATCGATTTTTAAAAATTTTAAATTTGTGAATATTTTTTTACAATAAAAGATATTTTTTATTTTAATTAAAAAAATTATCAAAAAACTTTGCCATTTCAAACAATGTGTTAATTTATTTAATTAAATATTGACAATTCCCAACATTAATTCTATAAGTTTTTTTAAACGAAATTATTTTATTTTAAACGAAAAAAATCGATTAAGATTTTTTGTTATTTAATTAATATTTTAATTAAAAATTTATTACAAAACAACTAAAATGTTAATTAAATCAAAATTAAATTTTTAATTTTCAACATTTTTTTTTTTATTTTTCGAATTTATTCTATGAGCTAAATTTCATGATTTGATGATATGTATTTTATAAAGCTTTCTGTAATAGTTCTCTTCCTTAAATTTTTAGGAATGACTTTATACACTAGGAAAAATAAAAAAAAAATGTTGAATATAATAAAGTAGCTAATGATAAGAAATAATTTCCAGATTTTATTTTTAATTTTCTTTCAATTAAAAAAACAACTGTGATCTAAAAAAGGACAAATTTTCTGTGATAATTTTTAAATTTACATATATTTATTTTAATATTTTAAGTTTTGTGTTGTGTTGTCCACCTATACAAAATACTGTGATATATTTTATAAATGATGTAAACTGACGAAAAAAGATTATTATTTTAATAAAACTCAATCCCTGAAGAAGTTGGAAAGAATACCAACGAAACGTCGGATTTTATTGAAAATGAAATAAATAATCTTTTATTTACATTAAATTAATGACCTTGAAAGCCTGTATATAGAAAACTATAAAAACTATTTAGAGTAATCAAAAAAGAAGGTCGATAAATACTTATAATTATTAAAAAATAATTGATTCAATTATCACATTTATTAAATTTAAATTCTTTTTAAACCATTTTTTTAATTGATAAAAAACTTTTTTCTGTGTATGAGTTGTATTTGCTATTAGGGAAATTGTAAGTGAATTTATACTTTACTTTGCCTGGAGGGATAGAACGGATTGCAGGGTGTCAAGGGCCTTATGGCCCGGATTGGACTCAGGTGCAACCAGGGTTCTATTAGGACTGGATAGGAGTAGTCTCAGGACTCTGATAGGGTTCATGAGGGGGCATTGTTCTGTTAGGGCTTTTATGGGTAAATGGGACATTGCGAGACCGGACTTCTGCAGGTTGTGCGGAGATGCCGAGGAGCTGGAGACGGATGAGCTTGTATTGTGCCACTGTCCTAGGATGCACGGCCCCAGGGAGCAATGGCTAGGGGCTAGATTTCACGACGAACTGGGGTGTATCGCTGGATGTAATCCAACCGATCTGCTGGGGTTTGTCAGGGAAGTAGGACGGCTGTTTCTGTTGGGGGGGCCGTAGGGGGGAATTGGTTTCCATGCGGAAAGCATGGAATTGTATGTTTTTACTTTGAGACTATTCTAAAGTTTATTTTCATTTACAAAAAGGGTCAAAAAGTGTCACAAAACAGTTTAAAATTATTCAAAAGGGTTATTTAAAAAAGGGTCATAAATGGTATCAAGACCGTAAAAAAATGTTTAAATTGATACTTAAGTATCACAGCAGTAACGCAGTAGCTAACATTTACACGATTTATTCTAGGCATTAACTTGATTTTACTTTGATTCTTAAAATATCTCTGACTTTGCATGGACTCTATTCCAAAAAAGTAATAAGCAATAATTGAATTTCCTCTGGCAAACTTTTTTTTGTTCTATAACTTTATTAGTCTGAACTTTATCTTTACTTTTATTCTATTCCGGCACTTGTCTGACTCTTATACTGCACTGATTATACTCGATTTATCTCATACATTCTGAATAGAACTGATTCCTTAAATGATATACAAAAAACCATTACTAAAATTATGCAATTTTAAATTTGAAACCCCATTTCACCATTTATTTTCCATCTTTTACATATTCGTAGCCGAATATGTTTTTTTTTATTTAGCAGTATATTGCATAAAATTCAACAGTTATTGCTGTAATTTAACTGACAAAAAATCAAACTAAATAACAATAATAGTACGGAAAAACATTTTATTTGGTAGTTTTTTTTTTAAATAATAAACGTTAATGTAAACAAATAAATTTATTCGTAAAATAACTATATTTTTATTAAGTTTTAACAGTACGGAAAACGCATTTAATAACCTACAATCAGTTACTGTAATAATTTTATGAGTGTTCGTATATGTAAAGATATCACAGATAATTTATCCTTTATTGATCACAGTTGTTATTATTTTTTTAATTAATGACCTTGAAAGCCTGCATATTGGAAACTATGTAAACTTTTTAGAGCAAACGTATTTGAATTTGGTACAAATTGCTTCGATATTAATACACTAGATCTGTTAAAAAAAAATTCATTTATTTTATTTTAATGTGGGAAGCGAAGCGGACCGGTTTTCGATTGTTTAAAATAAAGATATTATTATTGGTAAAAATATTCCCTTAAATTTTTGTATCTGCTTTTAAAACATTAAGCTAACAAGACCCCCCAAAAAATTGTAAACCGCATAGTTATTCGAGCGTTTAAATACTTTCAGTTTTTCTCACGCGGTGTTCCAAATACATAAAATTTCACGGTACATACAACATTGAAACCAATATAAAATTTTTGCTTTTGCTAAACTACATATAGAGTTTTTTTTAGTTATTTCAAGGGTCTGTGTTTAAAAATAAGCTGCAATATTTTGCATTTTTAGTTGTTGTTTCAAGTTGTCTTATATTTCCGCAAATTTGTTTTGGGAGTTTATAAGCATAAGTAACTACAAACTTTAATAAACTTAAAGTTTTTATTATTTAGTTTTTGTTATTTTGTTTTTTATTTGATAAAATCTTTAAAAATTCAACAGATGGTATAAATATTTTGCAAAAAAAAAAAAACATTAAACTGTAAAAAGGAGTAACAGTTTACAGATAAAATAGCAACAAGTTAAACACATTTTCGAAGAAGGCGAACGGTATTTATATTGTCTTATGAATATTTTATAGTTTGAATATTTTTAAATGTTTAAAAACATTTGTGTGAATTTTTAACTAGGAGTTGGTGGAAACAAATATTTTATGTAGTGTAATAAGAAAGTTAAAGAAAAGGATGTATTTTTTCTTTGTTCTGGTTTAGCTAAAAAAAGTCGTAAGAATATTATTTGTTTTTACTTTTTCTGCTTGGACTCTATTGCCATATAACTAAGGCTGAACTCATAATTTTACTTCATAACCTTACTCTTATAGCTCTACACATACTTTACCATAACTAATTTCTTGATCCACTCTAACTCCACTTAAATTCCATTCCTTCGGTATTCAAACTATATTCTGCTTTAACACTGTTCTAATTTTATTCTTATTCTACCTTTTCTCTGAATCCACTCAACTTTATCCTTAATCTACTCTAACACTGGTGTAACTGTACTTTATATTAAAATCTAACTATACTCTAACTCTAATTTTACTCTACACTTACTCTTACTCTATCCTTTATCTACTCTACCCTTAATATACTCTAACTCTTCTTTAAATCTACTTTTACTCTACTCTTACTCTACATTAACTCTACTCTAACCCTACTCTTACTCTACATTAACTCTATTCTAACTCTAATTTATCTCTACTCAATCTCTACTCTATCTCTACTCTATCTCTACTCTAACTCTGCTCTAGCTCTACTCTAGCTCTACTCTAACTCTATTCTAACTCTAATTTATCTCTACTCTATCTCTACTCCATCTCTACTCTAACTCTACTCTTGCTCTACTGCAGCTCTACTCTAACTATACTCTAGCTCTACTCTAGCTCTACTCTAACTCTATTCTAACTCTACTCTATCTCTATCCTATCTCTACTCTAACTATACTCTAGCTCTACTCTAGCTCTACTCTAACTCTATTCTAACTCTACTCTAACTCTACTCTAACTCTACTCTAACTCTACTCTAACTCTACTCTAACTCTACTCTAATTCTACTCTAACTCTACTCTAACTCTACTCTAACTCTACTCTAACTCTACTCTAACTCTACTCTAACTCTACTCTAACTCTACTCTAACTCTACTCTAACTCTACTCTAACTCTACTCTAACTCTACTCTAACTCTACTCTAACTCTACTCTAACTCTACTCTAACTCTACTCTAACTCTACTCTAACTCTACTCTAACTCTACTCTAACTCTACTCTAACTCTACTCTAACTCTACTCTAACTCTACTCTAACTCTACTCTAACTCTAGTCTAACTCTATTTTAACTCTACGCTAACTCTACTCTAACTCTACTCTAACTCTACTCTAACTCTACTCTAACTCTACTCTAACTCTACTCTAACTCTACTCTAACTCTACTCTAACTCTACTCTAACTCTACTCTAACTCTACTCTAACTCTACTCTAACTCTACTCTAACTCTACTCTAACTCTACTCTAACTCTACTCTAACTCTACTCTAACTCTACTCTAACTCTAGTCTAACTCTATTTTAACTCTACGCTAAATCTACTTTAACTCTACTCTAACTTTACTCTAACTAGACTCCACTCAATTAATCGTTGTTCGATTAATCGAAGAAATTTTTCGCCATTATTTGATCGAATAGTTAAAACACGAATAACTCGATTAAAATTAATTTCTTAGAAAATTTTTTAACTTTTTTAATATAAAAATATTTTTTTTTTAATTTTCTAACTAATAACATACCTAAAACTTGATTGTATTACACGCTAATTTTATACATAAGAATTTTCGTTCAAAAATAGTGCTTTTTCATATTGACGTGCACTGTAAAAAAAAAAATTATAAGCATCTTTAAATGTGTAAGCCATGTACTGTCAGATTATGGGTTAACTGGTTTTCCCCGACCTTCAATTTCTTTATTACCATTGTTAGATTCGTCTTAAAAACCGATAAGTCCTTAGGCGGGTAGTTGAGAACAAGATCCCAAAGAGTAATTTGTAGTTTATATTGTATATTTCTATTACGAGGCATTCTTTAGCTATAATTTGGCTAGCAATGAAGTAAATTGTACGGAAAATGTGTATACAACTATTATATACCAGCAGAATGTAATGCATTTTATGGCCCGCTACGGCCATCGTCAGCACTCTTTGTATCTTACAACTGGATAGTGCTTATTGTAAATTTTTATGCATTTATCTTAATTATTTTAACAAATAGAATCCTGGAGTTTCATTTTTATTATAAATTTGTGTATTAATTCGAATGTGTATTCTTAAGCTGGGATCACACGATTGCCGCAAATGCACCAATATGACACACAATTTTGTTTGCGCTTCATTGACGCACAATAATGAAATTGCCCCAATAAAATATTCTGAAATCACACGATTGCCCTGTTTTATACAAATTTAATTGCCGCTAGTTGGTACAAACCGAAGTGTGTCCAATAATTGCCGCATCACAATCACACGATTGTTCTTACTTGTGTCAACTGCGAATACAGCTGTTGTGGTAGCTTTTTTATTTGCTTGAAAGATTTAGTTGGCTTGTTCATTAAAAAAAAGAAAATTGTATCATATATTCAAACAAATTTTTGTTGAATAGTTTTATTTAAAATTTTTGAAGTAAAATATATGAAAATCCAAAAATTAAACAAAGTAAAATTCTAATTTAAATATATACAGAAATAGAGAATATGTATATTCAAAAATAAATTCGCTTTAAAGAATTTCAATACATTTTGCTCCTTTTCCCTGTATATATTCTTTTATATTGTCCTGAACAGCTATTGCACTAAATTCCCAATTTTTATTTTTGATAAATTTAATTTTTATTTTTAATTTATTCCTACTACAAGAAACACACAAAGTAAATTTATTAAAAAAAGGTAAATATTGGCGCGTATTGTGTTGTTTAATTGCGGCACAAACACCCAATAAATATTGGTACATTTTTGTCATTTTTATTGAAGCGCTGTTGCATATCAAGTAGTCACATGATTGCCGCACCAGGGTTGCATTTTATTGGTAAAAGTAAGCACAATATTGCCCACGATTGGTACATGAGACATTTGATTGTGCAGTCACACGACTGGGTTATTAAAACGTGTGAAAATTGGTGCATTGCGGCAATCGTGTGATCCCAGATTTAATCAAATTACAATTTTTAACGGTTTTATACTTTAATAGTCTTATTCCTTCAATATTTTCCAGGAATATTTTCTTTGCACCATCACAATTTTGTTTGTTTGTATATTTCTATTACAAACAAAATTGTGATTAAAGTGGGTAACCGCGTATGTCCACCTATTTTCGATTTTGAGATGTTGATGCCATATTGTTTAAACGATTTTCACTTGGTTCTTAAAATTTCTGAAAAAATATTGACCAATTCCGCTTTTTTTTTTACGTAATGACCAATTTCAAAAAGTTCAATACCTAGCCCATAATTCGATCTAGAATATTTTTTACGCTCTCCTGAAAAATTTGATTTTAAGACATACGCGGTTACCCATGAAAACCACAGTAATATCTTCTAGTTTAATTTTTCTCTTATTCTACTCTAACACTACGCTAATTTCTTCTAGTTTAAGTTTTCGCTAACTCTACTTTAACCCTGCCGAACTCTATTGTGACTTTCTTCTTATTTAACTCCAAATTTTATTTGTCCTACAATGCACTGATTTTTTATGTAATTCCAAAAATTTGTCATTACTGTGCCTATTTTAACTCCTTTGCAATTCTTCCTGACCTTCTATTTTGTTGTTGAGTCCTTTTGGGGTATACTTTACAAGTTCGCTTTGACCCTGCTCTGGACTGTGTTTAAATGTACTTTAGCAGAAAACAGACTTTGTACTAATACTTCGACTCTTCTTTGATTTAAACTTAACATTATTCCGCATTAGTTTAATTTATAAATGATTATGTTGCTATTCTAATATAATTATTCATTGACTTCTATAATTTAACGTGGTCTATATTCCCACTTTGTTCCGATTCTACCTTGAATCTATTTCAACTCTACTTTGACTCTAGATACTATAATGTTGTATGTATGTTTGGTAATTTTTTGCTTTACGAAGAGTAATTTTTTTGGTTTGAAATATTCGTACCTGATATATTAATCATATTTATCAGGTACGAATATTTCATTCTCACTTGTTGTTCTTTTGTTTTCCATTTTTAAATATATACATTTTAGAAAGACAAATACTAATGAAAAAATTCCTTCATTACAGTTTACAACTATGAAACATGACAAGTATTGTTTAAAAATGTAATTAAATTCGTTACAACTTTAAGAGCAACCACAACTGTTATCAGCTAATCAAATATCATCACCAAGCGATGCTAATTAAGGGAAAACATTGGGATATTTGATACGAAATTATCAGCAGCATAAACACTGGCACTAGAACAAGCTCTTGATTAAAATAATGATCAATAATATTTGTGAAAATAATAAATCTACTACGACGAGCACAACAAAAACTATTGTTGAACTCAATGATGCTGCAGCAGCAAATAAAAGCAGTGGGGGTGTTAGGGTAGTACAAACTACATATGGACATGGCATTTGGTATAGTGAAATTATTGATAGTGCCAATATTACAAACAACAATAATGCAATTGTCCATAAAGAACAATGCTACAATAATGCCAATAGCAGCAGCAATGCCAACAACAACAACAACATTAAAGAAAATATAGTTAATAGAAATGTATGGTTGTCAACGGGTAGTAATGATGGGCTAAAGGAACAACAGCAACAATCTCTCAACAATCATACGAATAATGAGTGTGATATTATTATTGTTGATATGGAATATGATGAGAATGATGATGAGACTTCAAGGCAACTGCAACAACAACATTATCAGCAACATAAGCTTCAGCACAGAGTACCTTCAAAGTTGTTCTTAAATGCAAATCAAAAGTTTTCCGAGACACATGCAACGGCAATATACGAAAGCGAACGTTGTGTGGCAAAAAATAATTTCATTGGCAGCAACAATAATAATACTCAACATATTGCTAATGATGACCATGTAAATGCGAATAACATCGATGATTATAATAACGAAGAGATTGAGCGGGAAGATGAGGATGATTCGTTGGCTTCAATGGAAACCCTTTCAGATAATGTATCAATATGGATAGATGGTGAAAAGCATTGGGTGGCTGGTGTTGATGCGAGTACAACCTGTTCGGATTTAATCTGGGCACTGCTCAGTTATCAAAGTGGACAAGAGCCCAACCAGCGACAAATACAACAGCAATACCAACAACACGTGTTCGATGTAGCCACAACAATACCGACAACACCAAATGAGGAAAATGTGATTAACAAAACAAATAGCAATCAATGCGAAAAGCATGAGCAATACCAGCCAGTACCAAAAGTTCTTGAAAAAAATGTAATAGAGTTTAATTTAAGTATGAGTACAAACGAGGGCAGTAGCAATTTATGTTCAGGCAATAAACCAAATATTCAAAATACAGCTAAAACCAATAACACTTCTTCTAACCCCACCACCATTAGCACCACATCCGCGTCTATTAATCAATCAATGCCAATAAATACCAAAGAAAATTGCAAACTAATCCAAAATTTAACTTTAGCAGCAACAACAGCATCAACACAATCGTCAGCCACACCGATTATATCATCAACTGCACCTGTTCTTGCAATGCCACCACCGCCACCACCAGCAACACATTTACCTCTAACATTGCCACCTGGCATAGCAACCGTTTCACAACTTGCCACTGAGTATGTCATCGTGAAACAGTATCATCACTGTGAGGAATATCTTGATGGCAGTACGAAAGTTTTTGACGTTTTACCTCCACGTGATGATTCCAATAAAAAAGAGGTAAGTGGCAAATGGAAAGAATGTTTGCGTTAAGTTAACTTAAGTTGACTAACTATTTTGTATGTGTGTGCGTGTCTATGTGTGTTAAAATCATTCTGCCCTTGTATATGTGAACGTATTTAGTGAATAGATTGCAGACTGACTATTGACAGTCGTTTCTAATTTGTTGTTTTTTGGTGGAATTTGAATTACAATTGAAGTAGAAGAACGTGAGATAGTTTTGTAAAGGAGAATTAGCTAATTGTTAACCTGATTTAATTTTGTTTGGTCAGAGTTTAATTAGCACTTAAATAGTATTTGCCTTTTTTTGTTTTGCAAATTAGAGCTTAATAGAACGAATAATTTTCTTTTAAATAAATATTTATTTAATTAATTCGCCAATGAAGGTAATATTTCTTACTGGCTAGTATGCTTAAAAGAATTATAGTAAATTAAATTTATAGTATCTAGTATAAAGGAAAAAAATAAAGGAAAAATGCAAGACTAAAGTTCTTTAAGGACACTTAGACTATTATTTTTGACGCCAATATGATCAATAGAATCAGAGAACCTTTATAGCTCGAAATAGAGCAAATGACGATGCAGAACTGTTAAACATTACTAACTGGGCAAGCAAATCGAGAAACCGGAACAACTGGAAGCTGACACTGAGAGAGGCGAAGGTCAAGCTAAGACTGTCGACACAATGAAGAAATGAAAATGAAAATTGTTAAATACAGAGCCCGCTCTGCAGTTATGACTACAATCTGTATAAATAGAACAATTTATTGAAGTCTAAGGGGGATATAATATCTGGAAGGATGAATAGGAATTGAAAACTCAACATTACGAAGAAGGAATTCTTTTAACAAACTTAGCATGAAGGAGATGTTAATATATAATGAGCCGCAAAAAGAACGTCATTTTTCGCATTTTTTTGCAAATTGGTTTTTCTTTAATATTTTTATAATATTTGGGTTTAAATCTTTCAGAAAAAAGTATAGTAAGCATAATTTTTTTTTTTTAACAAAGAAAATGGATTCTACAAAAATTAGTGCATACACAGAAAAAATTATTAAATTTCTCCAATTACCAAATTCGTTCTAAATTCATAATTTCAAGCAAACAAGTTGTTGATTTTGCACCTATTACCAAAATGATTATATTGATTACTAAAAATTTTAAAATTTTGAAAAAATATTTTCAATAAATGATATTTTTAATTTTAATTAAAAAAGTGATCAAAAAACTATGCCAATTCAAACAATGTGTTAATTTATTTAAATAAATATTGACAATTCCCAACAACAATTCAACATGTTTAAGTTATTTTATTTTAAACGAAAAAATTCAATTAAGATTTTTAGTTATGTAATTAAAATTTTCATTGAAAATTTATTTCAAAACAACTAAAATGTTGATTAAATCAAAATTATATTTTTAAATTTCTTTCAACTAAAAAAAATAATTGATTCAATTATCACATTAATTAAATTTAAATACTTTTTAAACCATTTTTTCAATTGATAAAACACTTTTTTCTGTGTAACAAAACGCAAACGTTTTTCTTTATTTTTTTTATCAGAACGTACCTTTTTCATAGTCTTTGCCATTTTTTCGTGTAGTTGAATTTTTTGCTTCAATGAAAGAGATGTCGACAAATAAAATTTTTTTATTTATTTGTAATAATAATTAAATTAATATAAAATAATAATAATTAAAACAAAAAGATAAATATTTTTTTTTTAATTTAAAACTATTTTTGTATTTTTTTTGAAGCGGGTATTTTTTTTTTCTTTTTTTTCTTTGCTCAATAGCAAGCTTAGGTCTTTTCCTTTAAGGTAGTTCTGGTTGCTTTTTGGGCCGCGAGTGGGTAATGTATAAAAAAAAAATAGTTTGTAAGTCAAGACGAGGATTTTTAAATTTTTTAGCATATGACGTCTTGACTTACAAATTATTTTTTTTATACATTGCCCACTCGCGGCCCAAAAAGCGATTTAAGTTTTAAATTTAAAAAAAAAAATTTAAAAAAAAACAAAAAAAATATTTTTCGAAAGCTTGAAGAAATATCTATCTAATTTGTTTGGGACAAATTTTGCTAACACCAATAGATAATAAGCAGAGAAGACAAACTTGCTTTTTTTGGTGTTTTGCTTCTTTTTTGCTGTTTTTGCCCATTTTTGCTTTTTTTTGCTGTTTTTGATATTATGGTGCTTATTTTGCTTTTTTCCTATGTTTTTGCTCTAAAATAACTTTTTTAACATAATTTTTACGTAAAAAAATATTTTTTTGAGAAAACATGAGAAAAAAGAAATAATTGACAACTTTTTTCTGGGTTAAAACAAAAATATGTTAGTTGTGGACTCAACGTTTTTACAACTAAAATTAATAAACTTACCATCCCAAAAAAAACAGCCATGGTTCTTATTTGAGTTTAAAACAAAATAAGTAAACCGGCCGTTGTGAACGAAAAAAACATAAAAAAAATGCCGGAAGAAAAGTCAAATATGTTATTTTTGCTAAAAATGGTAAAATTTTATCCTGAAGTTTTTAAAGTTGAAAAAGATTGGCTTTTTTGTAATGTGTGTTCGAGGAAAATTAATAGCGAAAAGAAGTGCAATGTGGAGCAACATTTTAGTCCAAAAAACACAAATTAGCTGCTTGCCAAGAAAATCGTCCACAAAAACTTATAACGGAATTTCCTGTTACTATTACTGCCAATACATTTCACGAAGATATAGGTAAATTTTTTTTGGAGACCAATATACCAGTAAAAAAAGTAAGCCATCCCAGTTTCAAAAACATCTTTCAAAAGTACGCAAATTTGTCAGTTCCAAGCGAAAGTTCTATTCGAGGTAAATACATACCTCAAATGTATACGGAAGCTTTGGGAAAAAATGCGTGAAAAGGCTAAAGGTAAATATATATGGATTTCTATTGATGAAACAACAGACAGTGAACAAATATATGTGGCCAACTTTATATTTAGTATTTTAAATGACGATGTTGGAAATAAACCTTTTTTATTGAACATGGGTGTTCTCGAAAATGCAAATGGGGCTTCTATTGCATCTTTCTTCAACGATTCATTACAAATTTTATGGCCTGATGATAAGTGAATATTTGATTCATATTTTTTTTTTTTTTTTATATTTTTTTTTAATTTAATCTAGGCATTCAATACGACAAAATATTGCTAATGGTAACTTATGCAGCGCTTAGAGTTTCAGCATGTAAATAAATTAATATCTTGTACCAAATCCGTTTTTGTTAAGTTAATTTTTCAATAACTCATATTTACACACATACAAACCAAAATTTTAATTAAGTTAATTTTTCAATAACTCGTATTTACACACATACAAACCAAAATTTTAATTTCCATAGGCTCCTCGTATAAAGCAGTTATTTTGACAAATGAATCCCAATTTGGCTCTTCCTCCGTTCTCATGCCCTACACGTTGGGGTACTTGGATAGAAGCCACAATGCATTATGCAGAATACCTTGATAAAGTAAAGGCTGTTATTTCTTAACTGAAAAGTGAAGACTTAGATTCGATCGCGCACGCCAAGGAAATATATAACTTGCCCGGATTAAGTTCCCAACTTGCGTTTATCAAAAACAATTTTTCAATTATTGTGTCTTCTTTAAAAAAAGCTACAAACAGTTGGGTTAGCTATTCACGAAAGAGTAAATATTGTGTCAAATGTACGAGAAGCTCTTGAGAATCTACATGAAAAAATATATATGTGGAAATTTAATGCAGTATGTATTTCAAAGAAATCCGGGGTTCAAACAAATTTTACAAATAAACCACATTCTTCAAACTGGTGCTAAACCTGATGACGAAATGAAATTTTAAAATATAAATTTGCTCCAACAACATCCGTTGACAGGGAAATAAGTTTTTACTTATACAATTCACTTTTAACAGAAAGACGACTTATTATCAGATGAGAAAGAACACCGGTTTGGCCAAAATGTCAAATTTTGATCCCCTCTAACTAAGAAACTTTTTGACCGATCTTGTTGAAAATTTGTGTCTAAACTACTATCCAATAAGACTAACCTTGGTGTAAATTTCATCCAAATCGGAAGACATCGATTTCAAAAGTTGGGTCACTTGACATGAAATCCCCCATATATATATATATTCCCGTCGTTCCTATAAGGAGCGTAGGGCCCCAACAAAATCTTTCCCTCTAGATCTCTTCTTCGCGATGTTTTTACTTCATTTAAGCTAGTTTGCATATTTGGCGATACGATATAAATTTTTCTTTGCCATGTATGAGCTGGTCGACCTCTTCTACGGCTGCCTTGGGAATTCGACTCGCTAGATGGTCTGGCAATATCTGTGACCGAATTTCGTATATTGTGGCCAACCCAGTTCCATTTTCTGCTTTATATTTCAATAGTTATAGGGGACTGGTTCATTTAATGCCATAGTCTGTTGTTTGATATTTATTGTGGCCAAAAGACTCGTAAGATTCTTCTAAGGCATTTGTTTATAAAAACTTGCAGGACATGCACATAAAGAGGGGCCACATTCCACATTTCGCATCCTTATAATTATGTAGATCGGAGTTGAAGATATTAAGTCTTACAAGGCGATAGTCAACGTTGAAGAGTTTTATATCTTATTAAGTTGACCATAGGCTTTAGTCGCCTTTTTTATTCGATTGGCATTATCTGCACCCGAACCGCCTGATGTTGTGTTAACAGCTCCGCGGTAGCAGAACGAATTAACCTCCTCCAAAGTCACGTTATGAGTTGAAAAGGTGTTTAAGTTTTCTGTGTTTAAGCTAGCTCATACATACATATTATGGTTGGTCCTTAAATCTAAACGTATTTATTTAGATAGCAGCCTTAACATTGCCCAAATGTTTTCGATGTATAATTAATCTGTTAATGCTAGCTTAAAAGTAAGTCAAACTGTTTTTCGCAAAATCTCTTCAAACAATTTCAATATCGAATTTTCTTCACCGGCACTAGACGTCTTCACACGAAATAAAATTAAAACTGAGATTGATCCCTTAAAAAAGTAAAACTTATACGCTTAGATCTAGTGTATTTTACGATATAATGAAATAAAGGGACTGGAAAACACACTAACATTATTATCAAAGTTGTTTTTGGGAATAAATTATTTTTCATAAAAAGATTTTGTTTGTTGTTCCTAACTCCTCTCCATGAATAAATTTCTGTATTCTTATCAGGAATATAAAAAAGGGAATTAAACACAACAAACAAAGTCTTTTGATGAAAAATTATGTATTGTCAAAAACAACTTTGATAATAAATTTGCAAGTGCACATGCATAAAAAACTGAAATTACAAATTGTTTTATTTTGATTTTCTTGCGAAAACAATAAGACAATTTATTTTTGTTTTTAATTTAAATTTTGTTTTCTCTTAACCCACTTACAACTACAATTAATGTAAGGAGAATTCCAACTAATTGTAGTGGGGAATATAAGAGACAAATAAGCTCACTGTTTTATTGTTGTTATTTTGTTTAAGCTTTGATATCTTTGCAAATAAGACTTTTTGAGTGTTTGTAATTCTCATTCCCTCTTTAGTCTTATTTATTGATATTTTTGGCTTTTTAAAAGTTTTTTTGAGAAAATGTTTCCTGATGATCTGGCCTAAGCAACCAGTGAAAAGCGCTAAGAAACAGCTTATCCTCTAACAATAAATTTCAGAATTTTTATCAAGAATAAAAAAAGGGTATAAGCAAATCAAACAAAATCTTTGAATGAAACAGTAACATTATTTTTATGAATTTTTTGAAAAAAGACTTGTTCAAAAGGTGTAATGTGTAGTTTTAATTAAAAACACATCATTCTGTAGCAGAGATTATATCCGAATTTCTTTAAGCGCAGTATCTTAGTAAAAAAGCCGTTAAACCATTGAATCATCAATAAAATATCTTACAAGGGTAAAAGTAATCAGTTATTTCGCTCGACTGGAAACTTGACGTCGATTTTTTGGGTAATTCTTTATAACTGGCCAAAGGAAACTTTATTACAACATGCTGTGGCATTGGGCAGCACCAAAGATAAAGGCCTTACCGACTTCATTGTTAAAGAGAATGGAGCAATAATTACACTTTCTAACATACAAATAAATAACAATATTCTGCGAACTGATTATTGAAGAGGGGACAAAAAAAGATATACGTGTATCGGCGTTTTAAAATTTTACATTTGAAACTCATTTTACGGGCTTTCTAAAGTTGCACCCTTGTGTAGTAAAAAAACGTAGAAGGTTGTGTGATACTTAGATTTTTGGTATTAGTGCCTTCAGAAGATTTACTCAGAACATTACAGGCAACGCTTTGTTGGCATGCATTAACCCCCTAATTCTTAGCTTTCAATTAATTGAGTCATTAGGATTGACTGAAGTCAAAGTGGGAGAATATTATTGTTTACTTATCCGTTACACATGTTTGTTTCACTTTTGTTGTACTCTGATCTTTGCTTACAGAAGAAATAAGACAAACGCAGCATGCCCGATATGGTTTTCATTATCAGTCTACTTTGAAAGTTTCATTTATTTAACAAAATAATTTTAAAAATAGAAAATGGGAATATTTGCTTCTCCTTTTACTTTTTAAATATGGACATATTGTTAATTATACACAATATGTGGCATCGAATGGATGTCCCTGTAGTCATAGCATTGATGACGCATAAAGTATGACAACATTTGACGTTCGTCACTGGATTGATATCACTTTTTGCACCATTGATGCCATTTGTAATAAAATTGGTGTCACAATTCTGATATTAAGTCATTATCAATATGAAGATGCATTCTTCTTTGTGTGTACTGACCATAAAACAAACTCAACATACTCATTGCATCTTGTGTAGAGTTACCCAAAGTATTGATCGTCTCTTGATATGAAGTAAAAGTTTTAAGAAACTATAAAAAATTTATCAAGAATATCTTGTGTTTAATATTAATGTGTCTATAATGTTCGATATATAGTTTTGAATAATTTCCAAAGTTGTGGTGATTATTGGTAATTTGCATAAAACGAAGGATGACCAAATCCATGATGAAGTAATGTAATAGTTTTGAAAAGGCTAAAAGTAATTTGTGTGAATAAAGGCAAATCGAAAGGAAAAGATTAAACTTTTTAAATTTTAAACAAAAAGTGATTGTCAACTTTAACTTAATATGTAGAGCATCGTTTTTTCGACAACATTTTAAAGAACTTTTTGCTTTAATAAAATATTTATTATTGGTAAGCAGATGTATATAATCACTTATGTGTTTTTATATGTAAGGAAAACATTAAGACTACATGCATAAATACATATTTCGATTTTTTTTTAAGAAATATTCAGAAGTCGCTTAAAAATGTTATAAAATTAATTTCCCTCTTTAAAAAAGTTCTTAAATACAACAAAAAAATCTTAACAGTGGTCCGCCTTAAACTTTTTTTTTTCCATTATTTATTTATTGAATATTCATATATTAAATATGAACTAACATTAATTAATTAAATCTTATACTAATACTTTATTTTTGTCCTGCTAATGCTAGACGAAAAATTTTCTCCTCACGGTTTCTGTTCACATATGTAGATGTTTAGCGGTCTTCTCGTCGGATGAGTTCTGCAGTATCTCTTCTCCTTAATCTAAAGTGGCCACTGTCATTTAAAATATTTGGAGCTAGGGGATTTGGGTGCGACTCAAGCCTTTTTAAATATTTTGCTGCGTACTTCGTAATAATAGTTCTTAAATACAACAAAAAAAGTCTTAACAGCGGACCTAGCCTTAAACTTAAAGAAAATAAATTGATTTTTTGTCTTTCAGTTTTTTAATTTCGAGATTATACGAACCAGGCGAAGTCACAATTTAGCTATAAAACGGAGTAAATTCAATAGGCTTTAAATAGATGTTTGTATCTTATATATATAAAAAAAAATAAGTAAATTAAAGATATTAACATATTATTAAGTTCTATTGTTCTTAGTGAAAACTATAAAAGATAATAGTATATAAGTATTAGCGGATGCAGCCTTTCCGTTTTGGAAGAAAAGGGGAAAAGGGGTGGCCTTTTTAGATTTTTATTTAACCAAGAGCATACAATTTTGCTTTTAGCATCTTATTCAAATAGGTAAAAAAATAAATTTAGTAAATATTAAATATTAGATGACAATAAAATTAATATAAGGTGTGTTCATATACTTTACTAGCAGAAACTTGCAACGAGAGAGTAAATTTAAAATTACAAAATTTTTCTCAAAATTACTCAAAAAAATAAAAAAGTAAATGAACGCTTTACCAGCATAAACTAGCAAGTTAGGCATATTGACAATATTCAACGGGAAGATACGAGATTATTTTTAAATAAATTTAATTGATTTCAACTATTTACGCAGGAATATTATTGAAAATAAGCAATAATTTTCTGTAAATTATATTTAAGAAACAATTAATTTTAAATATTTGTGTATTAATATAACTCTTTAGAAACGAGTTCCTAATTCCCTAAGAACCTGGGAAAATGTTAAAAAGATTGTTTCTCCAATTCCTGCAAGACCTATCAATCCTGCTCTCAAAATTATAGTGGGTGATTCAAGTAGAGATACTTTTTTCAATAGTCTTCTTTTGACATATCACATGTGAGTCGTGTCATGCTGTCATGTTATTTTTGCTTAGTATTGTTTGGCATTTCATAGTGGAAAGACTTGCGCCTGAACAACGTTTACAAATTGCTCAACGTTATTATGAAAATTCACGTTCTGTGAGGAATGTGTTTCGTGCACTTCACTCAACTTAGTTGAACATAATCGGCCTACTGAGCGTACTATTCGCAACACCATCATCCATTTTGAGACCCAGCATTCATTATTGGATAATATTCGACCGAATAGAACATGTCCAGCACGCTGTGAAGAAAATATAGCGGCCGTAGCTGAGAGTGTACACGAAGACCGTGGAGAGTCGATTCGGCGCCGTTCGCAGCAACTCGGACAGTTATCGTGCCATGATAACCGAATATTTGATGCCTGAAATTGAAGCTCGTGATCTCGGCGACATTTGGTTTTAGCAAGACGGCGCCACTTCCCACACATCGAATCAATCAATGGATTTAATGAGAGAACACTTCGGTGAACACATAATTTCACGTTTTGGGCCGGTCGATTGGCCACCAAGATCGTGTGATATTACACCGTTAGACTTTTTCCTGTGGGGATATGTAAAGTCTGAAGTTTATTCGAAGGACAAACCCGGTTCGATTCAGGCCTTGGAGGAAAACATCACGCATGTCATTCGCCCGTTACCAGTCGAAATGCTCGAACGAATCATCGAAAATTGGTCCAGCCGACCATCTGCGACGTAGCAACGGCCAACATTTGATAGACATAATCTTCAAAAAATAAATGCTAAAGAATGTTCTTTTAAATGATAATAAACATTGAACATTAAAATTGAATTTTTCGAAATGGATCACGCTTTACTTACTTCCAGGAAACGTAAATAATTATTATTTTTGCATTTTTAGAGGATAAAAGCAGCTACAAGGAAGTAAACAGTGGTTTGATCGCTTTCATAAAATTATATACTTATTTTATTCTTGATTATTTTTTTTTTTTTTTTTTTTTGGCAGAAATAATTGTTGTTTAAATACGTGATGAAAATCGATCGATATCAATATGATCGTTTTAAAAGGGGTGCTATATTTTAAGCGATGTTCAACAACAGTTCTGAATAATAGTCTTAACTTTTTGGTTAAGATCTAGTAAAATTAACACAGGAAGTCCATAAAAATTCGCAATCCCCTAAAATCCTGAACGAAATGTGGTATTTGACCCTTATGATTTTTGGGTTATTGTTATCCGATTTAAGCAAAACCTAAAGGTTAATATGTAAAACTATCTGGACTAAAATACCCTGAATAAGTTTTACTAAAAATCTATAGCAGTAAGAAAATTGGGCTGATCGCCAAAATATGGCCAAAAAATTGGTTTTTCCAAAAATCCAAAATTTTAAATTTGTCCTAATTTTTCCATATATTTATTCCCTATTATATCCTCAATTAATCTCATTGTGATGAGCAAGAAATCTATAATTTATCTAACAAAATTTTGAAAAATTTTAAAATCGAGGTTGGAAACTGCCGTTAAAGAAAATTATTTTTTTTTGGTCATGCCTCCGAATAGGTAAACGGTATCCTACTAATGCCAATAATTTCAACAAATAAAAATCTAGGTGTGCATAGAAATCTATGGTGTTAGTGCTGCCGTTTTTAAAAGGGAACTTAAGGTTAATAAACGTTGAGAAAAGCAAAGTTAACTGTAAAATTCGAAGACGATACCAGATATCTTTTTGTAGATATTACGGGCATAAGATAAAAACTGATATACAAGTAAATACGGGTATGTCTTAAGTAACAGTTAGCTCTTATTCAAAAATTGCTCAAAATATATTAATATTACTCCTTCATTTATTGTTTAAGTGGCCTGAGACACGTTAATTGCCTTGGGGAAATTTTGGCCCTTATCATGTAAAACGCAACGCAATGCCAAAGAAACCCATTGAAAGCACAAATAATGTCATAAATATTTTGTAATTTTGTTGTTGCTCTCTACAGAAATTCATGCAACGTTTTAACACTTTCAACGCCACAACCTATTTAGCGTTTGAAATTTTAAAACATATTTGAATGAAATATTTATTTACAAATAGCACAAAATTCTGTAAAATAAGTAAAGCCTCTAGTACACGGAATGTAAAAAGCCACATGCGCATGTGGTTCTGATTAATTTTGACGTCAATGCAAAGCCACAATAAGCATTGCGTGTTGTGTGATGACGTCAAAATTACGTCAGAACCACATGCGCATATGGCTTTTTACATGCCGTGTACTAGAGGCTTAAGAAAAGATCAACAAATTTATTTCTGCTAAAAAAAGTATTTATTTTTAATATTGAACATGGCCCCATAGAAAAAAGGGTTTTATCAATTAAAAAATGGTTTATAAAGTATTTAAATTTAATTAATGTGATAATTGCATCAATTATTTTTTTGTTGAAAGAAAATTAAAAATTTAATTTTGATTTAACGTTTTAGTTGTTTTGAAATAAATTTTCAATTAAAATTTTAATTAAATAACCAAAAATTTTAATTAACTGTTTTCGTTTAAAATAAAATAATTTAAACATGTATAATTGTTGTTGGGAATTGTCAATATTTAATTATATAAATTAACACATTGTTTGAAATGGCAAAGTTTTTTGATCATTTTTTTAATTAAAATTAAAAATATCATTTATTGAAAAAAAAAATATTCCCAATTTTACAATTTTTAGTAATCAATATAATCATTTTGGTAATAGGTGCAAAATCAACAAATTGGTTGCTTGATATTATGAATTTGGTAAAAATTTGATAATTGGAGAATATTAATTATTTTTTTTGTGCCGATTAGTAGGTCTGCTCGAAACGCCTTTGGATTTTTTTGCAAAGTTGTGTTTTTTACGTGCAATTGTTTTTGACATATTGCCATTTTTTACACAAACAAATACATTGGTGTGTGACATCTTTAAAATAATTTACACAAAAACAGGTGTGTTGTTTTTGCTATTGTTGCATTATTGTTGTTTTGCGCAGACCTACTAATTGTGCCAATATATTGAAAAAGTTACGTTAGTTACGGCCTCTTGGTTTGTTATTTTGTAGAAACAAAAAGCCTTATTTACATTCATCTATCTATATATATAAAAATGAATTATGTATGTTTGTATGTTTGTATGTTTGTATGTTTGTTTGTCGCTTTATAGACTCCGAAACTACTGAACCGATTTTCCTGAAATTTTTACAGTAACATCACGTGAGCCCTAAAAATAAAATAGGCTACTTATTCTTTCGATAGGGGCAGGGGAATTGGTACCCCCCATAGGATGCCAATATTATACTGAACCGATTTTCCTGAAATTTTTACAGTAACATCACGTGAGCCCTAAAAATAAAATAGGCTACTTATTTTTTCGATAGGGGCAGGGGAATTGGTACCCCCCATAGGATGCCAATATTATACTGAACCGATTTTCCTGAAATTTTTACAGTAACATCACGTGAGCCCTAAAAATAAAATAGGCTACTTATTTTTTCGATAGGGGCAGGGGAATTGGTACCCCCCATAGGATGCCAATAGTATACTGAACCGATTTTCCTGAAATTTTTACAGTAACATCACGTGAGCCCTAAAAATAAAATAGGCTACTTATTTTTTCGATAGGGGCAGGGGAATTGGTACCCCCCATAGGATGCCAATATTAATTATCGCATATCTTAAGAGCCGCTGCACGCATTTTGCTGAACTTTTTGTAGTAGGATCTTCTGAGCCCCGGAATTGAAATAAAATAGCAGCGGGGGTAAAGGAATACCCCATAGGACGCCAATGTTTAACATCGCATATCTTAAGAACTGTAATAGTGAGAATGTTCAAACTTTCTAAAAGTAACTCTTATGGTATACTACACTTTTGAAAATAAAAATAAAGCGGGTAGGCGCAGGGGGGGAAATACCTCCCATAGGATGCATGCATTAAATATCGCTCAACTGAAGAACTATTAAAGGGAGAGTCTTCAAACGTAGTTAAAGCTACTATTATAGTAAACTATAAATTTCAATATAAAAATGTGCGGGGTAGACAGACTAGGAGCAGTACCCCTCATAGAAGACATATTAAATACCATATATCTGAACACAATTGCCAGTGTAGCGAAGCGCACCGGGTTAAGCTAGTGTTCTATAAAAAAGTAAACAGATAATATTTGAAAAGATTTCAATTCATTTCACCCTTGAATAATTCCTACGATAGTGGGACTCAACTTTAGGTAAATCACCTCACCACTTTTGCAATTAGCTAACCTTTTTCTGGTACTGTGAATTTGTTCTTGGTTTCACTGTTGTGTTTTGAGCGCCTGCTCTTATTACTTTTTCACATAAGCCTAGCGTCGAAATTTCAAATAAAAAATCATTTACAAGCTAACGCTTCCTTATTTTGGTGCCCACAGTGAAACTTTAAAGATAATAAACACTAAATAGTCTCATGTCTGTCATTAAAGTCATTTCTTACGAGTATATTGAAAAAGATTTGATTTATTTACAAAAAAAGTAACAAATGTGATTCTGCCCTACTGTTCGCTGTAAAGTATTAAAACTTTATCCACAATTGGGGGACAAAACTTTCAAGTACATAGACAAAATTACATACAGCGTATAACTTATGTGTGCTACTTAATATTTGTTTAAAAATAAAAAAAAAAGAATATGTTCAACATTTTGTTCTACTAAAACTTTTTCATGCTTTGTAATATTCGTTCTTACTAAGGAGCAAAAAAAAAAAAAATAAGAGTTTTGAAAGTTTTTTTTGCCCCCACATTAACTTGTCTTGCATTGTTGAACATTTCATTATCCTTGTTCCCTGCCTTTATTCATATGTATAGATTTTTTGCATGAATTTTATAAAGTTGTGTGTAAATAAATATGTTTGCCTATAAAAAAAATGTTGCTTTTTTGACAGGAAACCAAATTTGAACTCTTTAAAAATAAGAGTGCATGCGCAACTTTTGATATTTTGAGGATGGAAGCATTTAAGTGGCTGCAGACAGGTCACGCAAAGTATTTAAATCAGTATTGTTTTATTTTGTACATATAACGAATGTACTTGATGTTTGCAACAAAAAGGAATGATGTTGAAACTTCAAAGTAAAATAATTGTTCAATTATATTTTGCTACAATCATAAATGTACAATATTTTTTTAGTGTTGAAATCTTATTTTTCTTTTGATAGTTTTTTATATTGTTTGAAATATTTTGGATGTTTTTGTAATATCTATTGTTATACCCACAGGTGGAAAGGGATTAAATAGCAGTTTATTATTCCTTTTTTTCATTTCTACAATAATGATCTAATATAAGCGAAGTGGATTAAACGATGTCCATCTGTCCTTATGTCTGTATGTCCAAGTATCTCTTGAAATTTTACAAAGATTACAGATATGATGTTGACTTTGTTGTTATATATTAATCACACATTTGGGCAGGAGTAGCTTGCTATTTAAATTGGTCCACGAAAGGCTGACATTTTAAGAAAAAAACCACTACCGCCTCTCTTTTACCCATATATCTAAAATTTTTACCCATAAACATTTTTTTTTGAAGTCTCTTTAAAAGCTACATAAAAAAAATTGTTCAGCAATTAAAGCATTAATCAAAAATAAAACCAGTTTTAATTACAAATTTATTCAAGTGAAAAAAACTTTTAATCAAGTGAATTAAACGTTTAATCAACTTTCAATTGATACTATTCTTTTACACCAGTAACCAAACTAATACATAGTATATATTAAATGTTTAATTCACTTGATGACACGTTAAATCACTTGATTACATTTTTAATTAAAACTGATTTTATTTTTGATTAATGCTTTAATTGGTGAACAATTTTTTTTGGGTATAAAATTTTCATATACTCCCTAAATAAATATTGGAGCATACTGGTAGTGAAAATTCGCGCAATATTCGGCTATGCCGAATCCTTTACACCCTTCAATATGTTGCGATAAAAACAGAAAGTTTTATAAATACCGTTCTTTACATAAATCAATTTTGTGCCACGCCCACTTCTCCAATCCTGCCCACATTTTGTCGGATATTGTGTATTGATAACCGCGTTGCTTTTGCCTGGGTGGAAAACTTTGGATATACAGAAATATACAATGTCTTTCTACGAGAGGTACCACGATCACTTCTCCAATCCTATCCAATCATATTTTACAAAGTTTGTGTTTTGATAACCCAGCTATGTGTATCAAATTTGGCCAATTTATCTCTTACTGCTCTTTAGATAAAAATAGATCTATTGTGTGCCACGCCCACTTTTCCACTCCCGCCAACATTTTTTCGGATGTTGTATATTGACAACTATTATTGTACAGACATTGTAACGAACCAAACCGCGAGGGCGTATTTCTCAAGGGGATGTGCTACCTTTATAACCGGCCGTGCTAGTGGAAAGATGGGGTGGTTCTTACCCCTATTGAAACAGCTTATTGATCGCCACACAAACTAAAAATTAGGTAGCTGCTAAATCGATAAATAATATATTAAATACAAAAGAAAGGAGAAACCTAGTAGAAACGGAAAGGTGTTAAATCCTCTTTCGTTGTCTACACCCACCCAACCATGCTATTCATCTCTTAGCCTTTCTAGATAGCCCACAAATTATCTACATACTAATCTTACCTAACTTTTCGTGAAATTAAAAGTTAAGTCCTTTAACACAACATATTTTTTTTTTACAAAACTGATATATTTTCAATAAATGTCATTATTATATTAACTCTATGGATTATACTCTAATCAACAAATTAAAAATGTATGTATATTAAAAAAAAAATAATAAAAATTGAGTTAAGATAAATATTAGATCAGAATGTCAAAATTTAAAAGTTACATATGTAAGTATAACATCTAATAAATATTTCATAAATGAAAAGAACAAAAACAAAATCAATTTATTTTTATATTGTTATGTTGTTGACATAAAATATTTTTGTTATCTTTTTACAAAAAAAAAATATTAATAAATTTTCCTCAAATTTATATAAATTATTTCATGATACTGACATACGTTTTGAGGAGTATTTCTATTAACATATGGTTTTCATGCTATTTACATTTTATTATTATTATTGAATATGTTATTCTCAAAGTTTTATTTTTAATGTAAATAACATTATAATTTGTATGTTGTTAAAATTATTATGTTATAAACATAACATTTAAAATAAATTGAAATTGAACGGGTACAAAAACAAAACAAATAAAAACAATTTTGTTTGTTTGTGTAAAATAAATTAATTAAATAATTTGTCAAACATATACGTAACTTACCAAAATATATCCCTCGTTGACTTCAGGCCTGATGTCCTTGAGATTAAATGTTTGAATAATTATTTTTTTAATAAATGTTAATGATGATAATATATGACTTTTGTATGGTATAAATTATTTAAAATTTAAAAAAAAAATAAAGGAAAAATTGATTATCGGAGAAGATATCCGACATATAATGTAATGCAATGTATTTCCTTATGTCATTGTCCGGTAAAAAAAAAAATAAAAATAAATAATTTAGTTATGAGTTCGAAAAGTTGGTATCTTGCCAGCATTAAATTTATCCGGTAGGAATTCTTCAATAACAACTTCTAAATTTATCCGAAATGTAATTGAATTTTCGCCAACGATTTTTGTTAGAATCGATCCTTAATATGGAAATTTTTGCCCAAATTTTGATTATAACTTTTTCCACTAGAATTTAAAATTATCTTGCCCTGTTTCCAAATGATACACAGGGCAAAACAAAAATATCACTAGGATTTCCAAAATTTAGCACTTTTAATATAAGATTCCTCCAGATTCTTGAAATTCTCACAAGATCGGATTTAATATAAAAAAATATGCCAATGAAATTCCGAAAAATTATATTTTTATAAATTCTTGATAAAATTTCCAAATTTTATTAGAAATAATTCGTTGTAGTACAATTATTATTCAAATTTATACACAAAAAATGATTAAAACAAAAAAATATAAGTAATAAAATTCTAACAGAAAATTCCAACGCAACTATGACTAAAGGAAATATTAAATATAGAGATTATTTTTAAACAATTCCCCAAGTAAAACAACTAATGCCTCACAACATCTATGATAACTTTATATAGAAAGTGCCACGCCAACGTCTCCAAGCCGGCCTACATTTGGTCGGATGCAGCGTGTGGATAACAAAGATGCTTGTACTTCATTTGGAAACTTTTGCTTTTGTCGTTTTCCAGATTTAGAGAAAAATAAACAAATAAAAAATAAAAATAACAACAAGGGACTTATGGGTAAAATGAGAGATAGTCATAGTTTTTTTGTTCTTATCTCAGCCATTTGTAGAGCAATCGAGCTAAATTTCAAATCGAACTTTTCGGGATTTTATGTGACATTAATATATAACAACTTAGTCCCCATCATATCTGGGGTCTTGGAAAAACCCATTTAAGCGGACACACGGATAGACGGATGTCGTTAAATCAACTTCGCTTCTCATAAGGATCCAAAATATATATAATTTGTACGTTCTAATATCAATATTGCTGAAATTCCAAACCGAATCACAAATTTATATTTATCCATTTAATTTCGGTGAAGTTTATAGAACACAGAGTTAACGACGAATAACTACATTTTATACCCACACTACAATAGTGGAGAGGGTATTATGAATTTGAAACACCTTAAATATTGGTGTTGGAACTATATTTTATATATTTAAGTATCCCGATTGACTCAGAGTCACTTCCTGAGTCGCTCTAACGATGTCCGGCTGGCTATCCATGTAAACCTTATGCGCAAAGTACAGGTCGGAATTTTGGAGATCATTTGATAAACTTTGTAAGTAAGTTCTAATTGGCCTTAGGATACAGCCTATTGATAATGGAGCGAATTAGTCGATAATTTCCCGTATAGGGTTATTTGTGCCTATTAGCCATTCTACTTTGTTGGTATTTATTAAGATTAAATTTTGTCGAAACTTATTTTATTACGATCAAAATCCTCTTTCTAATTTTTTTTGGATTCGGTACATATTTGACCATACTCCCATACAAATACTACCCCCGAAAATATATTTATATTCTATTACTTTCTTATAAATGTTTGTATTAACATACAAATTGCCAATATTAAGTTTTACGATAGCCTTTATGTCATGACAAAACTTAGTCCTGGTATGTCCAAAATTAACCATAGGTCCGTTGTAAACAACCTTCCTAAAATCTCATATAGATGAAATTATCTAAATAATATTCGGCATAAAGAACTTCTAAATGAATCTTAACCTCATAACATTATTTTGTTAGGCAGGTTTATGATTGCCCATGGTTCCCAAATGGGGTACACTAGCAAAAATTGTGGTTATAAACTGTGGTATATGACAGTATATGAAATGATACCCTATATGGTCGGGCTTGACAGATTATACTTTCTTACTTGTTTTTTTTCCAAGATAATGGAGCCCATACCATATAAGCAAGAAGGACCAAATTTGGTTACGATACTTTTTGACTATAAGGACTTTTTAATATTGAAAATTAACCAAAGGGGCTGTTTGTCTTCGAAAATTTAAGGTCTTAGTCAATACAAATCAAACTCGGTTGATAAAATTGTGCTCAGACATTATTTATTAATTAGATTTTATTTTAGTTTTTAAAATCAGCGACATCAACATATTCTTTCATCTAGCGCTTATGCCTACGGAATAAGAATTTTAACACAATAGTGCCCATATAATACGAGACATTTGTTTGTAGTGCAGAGTATAAAAGAATTAGTTACAGATGACTAAAGCACTTTTACTTGTTTATTTTAATATTTGAAAATTTAGCAAATTATAGCACAAAATAAGTAAGAAAAAATAAATTCAATATTTAAATCTTAAATTAGATTCTGATAAATTGAAAAATTTATATTTTGAAGATATAAGTTCGAATAATGTAATTCAATAGTTCTTAAGTTTGAAAAAATTATATAAAGAAAAATTTTTGTGGTGAAGAAGATAATGTCAAGTGTATGAAAAAGCCATGTAAATCAGATAACAAGAAATTTATGGAACAAAGAAAAATTATTAAATTAATAAGTAACTCAAAATTAATACACTGTGCTAGTCGATTTATTTTTTGAAAGAAATTTTATTGCATTCTTATATCAACAAGTTTGCTGAACCCTCTCCATATAAGTCTGACAAGTTTTGAGAGAGATTCCATCAAGTAAAGGCTAAACTTGAGCACTGGTACAGTGGTGAAGTCTTGGGTTCCCTGCTAGCTGACATTTGCTGGACCTTACAAGAAGATATACATGAAAAAGATAAATAAGTATAGAAATTATTTTAAAAAAAATTATACTATAGTACAAAACTTTTGCTTTCTATCGTTTTTCACACGTTTTGATAAAAATTATCTAAATAAACAATATTAAAAAAAAATTAAATAATTTTGCACAAATATATTTTCTGCAAAAAAAACATCAATTTTATGCGTTAAGAAAATAAAGAAAAATTCCGAAAAATTGTATTTAACAGAGTTGGGTTGTTTAAAATTGAATCATTTATTTTCGAAAAGGGCTCAGGTACAAATTTTTGGAAATTGAGTTTTTTGCTATTTTTTAAGGTACACATTTAGACGTATTTACTGTAAGACTAAAAGGTTATATACTACTTCCATAGCGATAAAAAATAACGTGGCTTCTTGAAATAAATTTTGAAAAGGGGTCTTTTTTTAGAATATTTTATATGTGTGTTTTAGTTAGCAAATAAAAAAAAAAAAATAAAAATTTTTGCAGTTAGAGGTAAGTTTTGAATGTGTGGTGAATAGATGTTATCATTATTGATTTCATCATTATTGTTTTTATCATAATTGATTTTATCGTTATTGAATAACCTGGATAGTGCATACCGTTTCAGGAGAAAAATATAAATTAATACACATTTATTTTAAATTCATTTTGAAATTGAATAAAAAGAAAAAGATTTATAATTCATATGTTTTTCTTAGTGAAATATTTTCGTTTTTGTTCTATGAATGTATGTGTTTTCTAATTTGTAATCTTCAAAATCAGACACAAATGTACCGAAATGTTGTTACTGTTCCTTTATAAAAAAAGCTTTCGTTGAAAATGTTGTTTACTTTTATCAAAATTTTGGAGTTCGTAAATGAATCTTGCAAGGGATAAGTTTTAGCTATAAATGCAAGATATATATTTAAATGTTATAGATTATTTGAATATTTGTGTGCTTCAATAAATTGCATACACTTAAGATAAAATTTTGCTACTAAAACCACGAAAATTCAATAATAAGTGCTCATCTTCGGAAAGTGTAATGACCTTTTTCTCCTTAAAATCTTACTTAAAATAATTTTTTGATTTTATTATTATAACATTAAACGAGGCTATCAATTTTAGGAAAAATTTCTGCTTCAAAAACTTAAATGGCTTAAGAAATATTCAGTTTTTTGTGTCTCCTTAACACTTTGTATTTTTGTACCGGAGCCCTTTTCGAAATAAATGATTCAATTGCAGAATGATCCAAAAAGTATAAACAATATCGTTTTATGAAACTTTAGTATTAAATTTTTTATTACGAGTACGAGCGCAAATTTAGAAAAATCTCTGTACTCGAATTAGCTTTACCAGTAGCCCAGCGTGCTAAAAAAGTTTCAAATTCGAACGCTGTGTAATTTCTAATATTTTTGAGTAATCAATTAGTCATATTTTATTAAATAAAATAAGAATTAAAATAATTATATTTCTGATAAATAGAATAATTAATAAATCATAATTTTGATTAATCGAGATATTTGATAAATCGTTTAATTGCACACCCATCGTTATAATAACACAGTACAACATTTTTCAGTTAATTGATTGCCAACTCAATTCTGTGAACTGTATGTGAAATTAGACCCAAAAAGAAGAATTTCTGCATCATTCGTTTTGTCTTCTTACCTGCGATTTGAAGTTAGTATCGATTTGAAGTTAGTACTATCGTATAGGGGAATTTATCACGTTTTAGGCCCTGTTGTTTGACATAGCTCGACAACCACTAGCCCAATTTAGTTGAAATAAATTTTAAAAAATTAAGAATTACAATTCCCTTAATCTGTTCATATATTGTTTTCCTATACAAGTAACACTTTCGAAGTTAAAAATGAATGTATGAAGGGAAAAAATTATTTTTTGCCTAAAAATTTAAATTTTTTTTTTTAAAAATACATAAAAAATCCAAAATGGAAAAAAGTTTCAAGTCTAGTTATTTTTTCGCAAAGTCACATAACCTATGAGCAAAATGAGACAAAGATCATAAAAATCGATGCACGCGTTTCGCTTTTATTCGCAATTGAGTAAATGTATGAATTTAAAAAATTTGCTCGAGATATGCACAACAGTATTTGGAGAAAACATTGACACCTTTTTCATGATTCTGAGAATTAAAAAAAAAAAGGAATAAACAAAAGGTTATTTGATTTTTATGATTGCGGTAATAAATGTACGTGGACAATTAAACGGAAAGTGGACCTTTTTATTATTTGGGTTTTTCCGGTGGCTACCTATATGATTTTTTTACAGTAATTGCACCCACATTTAAGGGTGGTCATTATTTGGAAAGTTTTGCACAGTTTGAAACGTACAAGTGCTGAATCAGGTATATAGCCAGCCGCCCTTAAAATATGCGCCCATTTATAAGTACCTGGCAGTAAAATATTCAAAAATACGTAGTATTTATAGGTGTGCATTGATCGATTTTTGGCATTCAGCCAGTGCCGACGAACGCGAACAGTAAAAGTGATTTTTCTCCAGTTTTTTAAAAGTGAATAACAACAAAACATAAAATATATCAATATGGAAAACAACAAGTGCCCATATTTGGATGAATATTGTTACGTTTGTGGTCATATCGTCCGAAAAATACAGAAAAAAGATCGAAAAAATTTGTTTACTGAGCAATTCAAAACCGCGTATTGTAATTATTTCGATGAAGCAGATTTAAGTGGTGCAAATTTTACGCCGAACACAGTGTGCAACAGTTGTTATACTACCCTTCTTAAATGGATTCACGGAAAAAGTAGAAAGTTATCTTTTATGAAGCCAGTAATTTGGGTGGAAGACACAACTGGACATGATGAATCCAGGTGCTATGCATGCATAAATTTTCGTCCTGGATTAAACAGACAACAATTGAAAACAAAAGTATACACTGCTGCATTTACTGCCACACTTCCAGTGCAACGCCCTGCTGATACCGATGCACCTAAACCTCCGAGTGCGGATACTGTGTCCCTGCTAGCCGAAACCGTTTTCACCAATCCGACCGATTTGGATGATGCTGATTGGATACCCGATATTGAAAATAGTGCACCACAACCGCTACCACAAATCGAAATGGATTACATTGTGGCCAAGCTGGGACTATCACAACACGACTCCGAATGGCTGACATCATTTTTGAAGAGAAGAAAACTCACACAGCAAAATGTCAGCGCAACATCATACCGACAACGCCAAGCTGATTTTCAGAAATTTTATTCCGTTGACGAAGCAAATACGTTCACGTACTGCCATGATATCCCAGGTTTAGTGAAAAAATTGGGAATGGATTATATCGCTGGCGACTGGCGTTTATTCATCGATGGTTCAGTTACTAGTTTGAAGGCTGTGCTGCTGCACAAAATAAATAAAAAACAATGCATTCCATTGGGATTCAGCACAACTATGAAGGAAACGTATGAAGCATTGGGCGAAATTTTGAAGAAAATCAAATACGATGAACACAAATGGAACATTTGTTGCGATCTGAAGGTGGTCAACATACTACAAGGGATTATAGAAAAGGGCGGATATCCAAAATACTTCTGCTTCCTTTGTAATTGGGATTCACGATACAAAGGAAATCAATATCAATGTAAAGATTGGAAAAGAAGAACTCCCGAGCTCAACAAACAATTAAAATTACGCAATGAACCTATGATAAAGGACCTGGATGATATTTTGTTGCCACCGCTCCACATGAAACTGGGAATAGCTTGGAAATTCGTTGAAGTGGTGGTCAAAAAAGTTAACGGCGCCTTTGACTGTTTGAAATCCATCTTTCCGAAACTCAGTGATGAGAAAATTAAAAACGGTACGTATCGTACTCTGTATTTCAATATTGTCATATCTAAATTTGTTAATTTCTATACATTCGCATTACCAATAATTTTTTCGTTTTTCTTATGTATTTAAAACAGGTATTCTCAATGGACCTGATATTCGGAAATTGATCAAAAGTGATTCTTTCACACATTTGCTTTCAGAGCATCACGACCACCAACATGCATGGAACGCATTGAAAGAAGTAATAGAAGGCGTTCTAGGAAAGAACCGTGTCCAGCGAGAAGAGATACAGCAACGAGTGGACAGGTTGCTGTTTTATTTCGAAAAAATCGGTGCATCCATGACGCTGAAATTGCATTTCTTGCACCACCACCTCGATACTTTTTTGGCACAATCACCTCAGGAATCAGACGAACAAGGAGAGAGGTTCCACCAGGTGACCATGCCATTTGAAAAGCGGTTCAAAAGCAACAAATTGGATGCATTGCTTGCGGAGGTTTGTTGGTGGAGTTCCACAATTATGCAGTTTGAAGAAAGCACCGAAGATGAAGACATTGAAATTGGTGGACACAGTGAAAGAAACACGCCCTTGAATAGTATGTGTATCTCGCATGACGATACAGACTCAGACCATGAATATGAACAACCTACGAAGAAAACAAGATCATCAGAACCACAAGCGTCAACTTCTACAAGGATGGATATTGCCAATAATTGAAAAAATGTTCTAAATTTTGTTTTTATGCATATTATAATTGCGTATTAATTGCATATTATTTTATTTTCATTAAGTTTTTATAAATAAAGTTTTTTTTTGCATGATAATTTTTTAATTAATATTTTTATTTTTATTTTAAGGGTGGTGGCTATAACTGATTTTTGAAATTCATACCTTTACTCAATTGCGAATAAAAGCGAAACGCGTGCATCGATTTTTATGATCTTTGTCTCATTTTGCTCATAGGTTATGTGACTTTGCGAAAAAATAAGTAGACTTGAAACTTTTTTCCATTTTGGATTTTTTATGTATTTTTAAAAAAAAAAATTTAAATTTTTAGGCAAAAAATAATTTTTTCCCTTCATACATTCATTTTTAACTTCGAAAGTGTTACTTGTATAGGAAAACAATATATGAACAGATTAAGGGAATTGTAATTCTTAATTTTTTAAAATTTATTTCAACTAAATTGGGCTAGGGGTTGTCGAGCTATGTCAAACAACAGGGCCTAAAACGTGATAAATTCCCCTATACGATAGTACTAACTTCAAATCGATACTAACTTCAAATCGCAGGTAAGAAGACAAAACGAATGATGCAGAAATTCTTCTTTTTGGGTCTAATTTCACATACAGTTCACAGAATTGAGTTGGCAAATCATGTGTTGTACTGTGTAATACAATCAGTCGTTGCTATTCCTTTTTGTTATTTGTTTCTCTCTCGTTAATAAGTATTATTAATGCTATGCAATTACTAAGATTAGAAAAAATATTTTGTGTGTACATACTTGGCCTAGTTAAATAACCTAACCCTATTAGACTTTCAAGCAATTGAGGTTCAAGAAAAGCATTCATCTAAAGTACAAACCACTAGCATTTAATCTTCCTCAACAACCTTTAATTTATAACGATAATTTATTTGGTAACCAATTTCGTTTTTTTTTCTTAAGGTCTATGGAATATTATCAAGTGAAAACCATAAAAACTTAACTATAACAATGTTAAACTCACTTGCCTTCTTAACAGATGTTTGCACAAAAAATATAAAAATATTTAAATTGTGTAAGAATTATATACTCGGCTTTATCGAATCATTGAGACTCCCTACAAGGAACAAGTATATTTTTCAGTTACAAAGTGGATTAACAATAGGATCTGTGAAATAAATTTCAAACCAATATGTACAAAAATCTGACATCAGGGTTTATAGTTTGTAAAATTATTGTGTGCCAAATTTCATGCCTTGTGATTTTAGTAGTGGGATTTATATGCGACATATGGTAAATTATGGCCCGATCATCATAAAATTTCGGTATGCGATTTATATATATTATTTATATTCTTGATGTATTAAATTTTTCGGGAATAGAATTTGTATGGTAAGGTTTGGATCAATGGGCAACCGGAACAAAGATGGCAACCTTGGTTCATTGTAGTGGCTTTTCCCTAAGCCTGTGACTCGTGCTAAGTCATTTTTCACTAGATTACTCCACAGACATGACTGCAGTCTTTAACCATTTTGATTGCCTTCCGATAAGAAACATAAATCTCAGTCCTACCTCAGATAAATCATCCAAACAGGCTAGTTCGGGTCCCTTAAAATTAATCGTCCTAATATCCCTGATACCAGGGTATAGCTATGGAAGGCCAAACACCGAATACTCCTCTTACTCAACCGGAAAACTTCGTATAAGTTATTATAATTCAGACCCATCCTTATCGCATGGGTCTCTTTCAGAAAATAGCTGGTAATGAACGATAAAACTGTCCTAACCTAGTCCCTGACAAGGGGAAGTAGGACTCGTGTCTCTCCCTCATCATAGCAAGGCCATAGAATTTTGGACAAAAGGCAGGTATTCTTAGCCTGCTATCTTGACTGAGCTTTCTTGTATGACTTATGTTTTATGAAAGTCCTGCAGCGCACCACTGAAATGCCAATTAGAGCAGCGAATTGCCGTCTATGATTCAACCCTATTTGGCCAGGCTCTCTACAGTGTGGCTTCTAAGGCACCCACTGTGACATTGTATCCATGCCAGGGTTACCTTTTAATGTTTTCCAATTATTTTCAGAGATATTCGGGACTCCATTGTCAACTTTGATATCGTAGATACCGTCTTGCAAGGACCAAAAATATAAATACTTTTTTAGGGCTTTGATAAATATGGTGTTACACACGGATTGATAAACTTAAAATAAGTGGGGAACACAAAATCGAACATAAATGAGTTTTGTTTGTTGGATATTGCGTCTGCAAATTTCGTCAGTCATCAAAATATTTGTGTTTGACTGTTGGCTGATGAAATTTTTTACTGTCACCACATGTGGAGAGAGAAATCCGTACCTTTCTTCATTCTCCACTTGCGGTGGTGGAGCTTATAACAATAATCAGAAGAAGGAGTTTTTTTTTGTAAAAGGTATATATAAAGACAGGGCACGCGATGTGCTCGTTTGTGTAAATATTTGTACAGGAAAAAAAGGATTTGCCGCAGTTGTTCTAAAAACAACAAAAATTAACTGTTAATATCCTGTTTAATGTATTTTTATTACAATTTGTTTCCTTGTTTATTTTATTCTTCTTAATGATATTTACTTTTTTCATGTTTTGTTTTCTTGATTCTATTTAAAACCGCAGTGTGAATTGCTGTTACGCCACTTGGGACCCGCTCCAGCCGTGTACATCAATAATACAACACCACAATTGTCATCATTAATCTCCACCGACAAAGACAGTGGCATGGGTAGTCCAGTGGGGAGTGCACGTAGTGCTAAATTTCGTCGCCGCAAGCATAAATCATCACAATGGCTGTCACAGGCAAATACACTGCATCCGAAATTGTCACAGTGTACAGCAAATGAGCGTTTGATGAAAATAATTTTAGCCCAGGATGAGACAATACAGCGACAATTGTCCTTGTTACGGTAGGTTTTTGTTTTTGTTTGTTTTTTTTTTGCATAAAATTACAACATCTACTACAATGTATATGTTTAATGTACAAAGGCACCTATACATACACACAAATAAATAAGCTAGCGTGAAGAAGAAGTAGAAAATAGGCCTTCTGAAGGAGGGGTTTTTTTTTTGTTGCAGACATAAAGCCTCCCAGCCGCATTCTCACTTAATTTGCAATTTATATGACCGCACATTTTCCTACACATTCCCAAATAACTACCAAGAAAGAGAATTATTTTGCCGGGCCTAAAAGAAATTTTGGTTTGTAAAATATTTTATTAAGGACATTCAGAAGGACTTTAAAATTTTTAACGAATATTATCCTTTTCCCACTTGTAAACATCTAACATTTATCACAATCTCGCGATGGTGTTAACATCTCCCCATAAGAAATACATCCTTTAAAGATGTTTCTTTCTTATTCTATTCTATTTTATTCTACATACTCCGATTATTTAAGTGTCACCACTAGGAAAGTGGCAATAAATTCTGTTATTATTGTGGTATCACTGCAAAATTAAATTTGTTTTAAACGCAGCGCTACCATTTGCCAAGTTTTTGAGTGTTTTCTCGTCAAGAAATCAGTTTTTTTTTCAGAAATGGTGGCATTTTTTTTTTTTTTTGATAGTTGATGTTAGATGTTGCAAGTGTGAATGCATGTTTCTCCGAAATTTTCGCATGTATGAAAATGCTATTAGCATTGTGCTGTGTTCTTAAAATTGTAGTTAAGATTATAGTTTTTAGTCGTAAGCACTTGATCTACAAGAGGGCAAATTTTTATTTTCCAATTTTTGGAAAAAATCGACGCGTAAAATTGGTGCTATATTGTCTACATTTGGGTAATGAAAGTATTTTGCTTCTACTGAAAGTTTTAAAAATTTCTAGTTAATACCCTCTTGCTGAGCAAGTGCGATATGTTGGTCTTTTATTTTTCAAGTAAGTCTCTATTGTAATGCTTAAAGATTTTAGATCGCAAGGATTGGCAGGATCGCCATGAAGTGCAGCGGTGTGGAGCAAAAATGTTTTTGAGTGTATTTTTGGTTGTTGTGAAGGCGACAAAGCCAAATATTTTATGGCTAAAGAGCCGCAGTTTGAGAGGGAATAAAAAAGCTTACAGCTTAAAAGCCGTTTTACAGTTAAGATTCATTCTGTTTTATTGTTTCTTAAACCCTCTCTTATACACTTATTTTATAACATAATACAAAAACTATGAAATTTATCATACTGATGATCTACCAATCAGATTGTGGATTTTATTTCTCCGCTTGCATTCTAGTGAAAGTGTCCAGTGTCGTGTGGAATTTTGTGTTAGTGATAAACAGTGGTATGCAAGTATCAAGTGGTGTGGAGTTTTGTGTTAGTAAAGTACATGGGTATTCATATAACTACGTTACACTATAAATAAACATTTTAAAATTAAATAATTTAACACATAATACAGCTTAATGTGTATCTCAACCGCTGGGTGATGTTTGTATGTATTTATCCAGGGCCCTTGTGTATGCGAGAATAAGTTTTAATGCACAGGTTGCAATTTGAACGTATAATCGACAAAATCACACGCTCCCTCATGTTTAGGAGCTGGAGCTATCTAACCTACACTCCTAATCTGATTCAAAGCAGTTTTCGTACTGATAGCAACAGAACCTTGGGATGATGCAAACACCGCTGGCAATGCCCAATCCACATGGGCTTCTCTACGAATAATAACAACCCGTATCAAGCCATCCCGTGCTGTTCGAAAGTATTGCTTCAAAGAAGGACAAGACCATCTTCCGAGTCCTTGGGATTCAGCAACCATTTCTTCGAAAGAATACTAAAGGATATCTTACCAGTAGACATCCCAGTTTGCTAAGCCTAGGGCTACTGACTTCCGAGGCAACAACAAGTACTGAGGTACAACTTCGGATTACTTGAAATCATTAGACTCCAAAGATCCCTCTCATTTCGGGTGTTTGCCGCATGGTATGCATAAATCTGATCACCTCAGCATAGATTTTCAATATCCGAGGAAGGAATACCGACGTAACAGTAAACTGTCCTTCTTCTCTAGCCCGCTTCCATATCTGTGTTCCGAAGAACTCCATGGAAGTACGATTATAAAACTGAAAAGATAAATCTTCCGATACCTCTCGACGGCAACTCTATATGCGCTTCAACTGTTGCCAGTTATTAATTTATAGGTCAAATTGAATCCTAGCAGATCCTATGAATGACCTCAAGCCCTGGGGGTTGAAAGGAATGAGTAAAATATCAATCAGAAAGCGTTTTTTGACCTTTTGAAAGGCCCGACAAGGGGAAGCGCTTGCAGTTTTTCCCGCTGGGAAGTCTATTTTTACTATCCACACACACACACACATTCACATCCCTTAACAAAACATAAATTTATTTTAAATGACACATACAAAAATTCCTTCATGTATTTACTCGTGCAAAGATTTCCATTTACAGTTACAGGAATATTATCGTGTGTCCTTTAATTCTGCTATTTGCACTAGAGATGGACGTGAAAATGAATGTGGATAAAATAAAATTTATTTGCTAAAGAAAATTATTGAACATTTAGGTACACATTTACCTCATAAGGAGCTGTTTTATAAACCCCTTCCCCTTGCGTGTAGAGATATATGCAATTTTTTTATTTCAAAAATTCTGTTTGAAAATACTTTTTTATGAGTTGAAATAGGATTTAAGATTTTGAGAAAAAATATATTAAAATTTTAATAATTCCAGAAAGATATAAATGAAATTTGAAAAGGATACTTATTGAAAGTTGAACATTTTGTTAAGTTGTTGTTTACTATTTACGAAATCAATAAATAAACCCGTTGATCAAGTATTTGTATTATACTGACACTTTAATTTTGATTTAATAAACATTTTAGTTGTTTTGAAATAAATTTTCAATTAAAATTTTAATTAAATAACAAAAAATCTTAATTGACTTTTTTCGTTTAAAATAAAATAATTTAAACATGTATAATTGTTGTTAAGAATTGTCTTTATTTATTTAAATAAATTAATACATTGTTTGAAATGGCAAGGTTTTTTGATAGTTTTTTTAATTAAAATTAAATATATCATTTATTAAAAAAAAATATTCATAGTTTTATAATTTTTAGTAGTCAATATAATCAAATTGTTTGCTTGTTATATAATGAATTTTGTACTTTTTCTGTGTACAGAACATCTAATTTCTCAGTCATGAATTTCTCTAAATATATGACATCTTTCATTATGTCCTGTTTTATTTTTTTAAATTTTAAACACTTCTAACTGTTTTGGTTAATTTTGTTAAAAGATTGATATTAGAAGATATGAGAAGAAACAACTATCTAAGCACATACATACAAAAAGAACGTGAAACAAAAAGCTGTTGACAGCAAACTCTTCCCAGCTAGTATTTTGTATCATAATCGAATCTTTTAGGAACCAGCTTCAAGAGTAAAATAAAATGAGCTAATTTTTCGATCGTAAATGATACTCTCGATGTGAGAAAATAGTACCCAACCGATGAACCAATTAAAAAATCATTTGTGATACAATTTGCTGATTCCTTTTTGATCATATGTATGAATCATATGTGACTTCTTTTTCAATCGCTCTTGTGATAAATCTGTTTTAAGTTCAAAACATTTAGAAATTATTATTGGAATATATGAATGAATCCATTTTCAATCGCTCAAGTGATAAATTAGTTTTTAATCTCAAAAAAAAAAAAAAAAATATAAAAAGGCTCATTTAGGTTATTTCTAGAAAAAATTATCACCCAAATGCTAACTGGGATATTTAAAATAAAGATCACTGAACACCTTCTTTGTTTGTATGAAAAAATATTTTCTAAACACATACCTTTTGTATATGAGACGAAATAAATAATTTAAAACACAAAAAATATGTTATAATACTTTAATCGTTAATCGAAAATAGCCAATTTTAAATTAACCGTTTAGTTAATCGGGAAGTAATTAATCGATTAACCGATTAACGGTTAACCGAATGAATACCCTAATTCTAATAGTATGCACGAGCAAATGTGTGTTAAAATTAAATTTTTTTCATGTTAATATGAATAACTACTCAAATGTTACATTTTGAAGCAAGCAAACAAATTAAAAAAAGCAATTTAATTGAATATTGAAAACAAATATTTTTTAACATGAATTTTTTGAAATTTTTATTATTTGATTCATGGTAACTACCTGCCTGGACTCTCTCAGAATTAGAGTATCTACTCGACTCGATTTGTTGTTCGATTAATCGAAGAAATTTTCAGCAATTATGTGATTGAATATTTATAACAGCCAATTCCAAATAACGAATAACTCGAACAATGTCAGTTAGTCGATTACAACAAATTACTTAGAAAATTTTACTTTTTTAATGTAAAAATATTTTTTTTAAGATTTCTAACTGGTAAAATACCTTAAATCTGAATGACATGTTTTTTACTTTTGCAATTATTTTCATTACACATACTTTAAAACATATCTTAGTCCTTTTTTCAATTTGAGTGTGTGTATAAAAATATGTAAAGCACTATAAACGCCAAATTCCATACGCAAGAAATTTCTTACCAAAATAGCAAATTTTTCATATTCATTTTAGCGTATATTGTAAAAGAAATTTCATTAGCAGCTATAAATGTGTAAACCATACACTGTCAGATTATGGGTAACCTGTATTTACCCAAGTGTAAATTTATACCTCGTATCTTCTAATAGGCAGAATGTTGATATTTGAAATATCGTTAGATTCGTCTTTTAAACCTAAGTGTCTTTATATAACTACATAGTGCATGCATTGAGTTCTAATCTTTACCAGAACTTCTCTTAAAATCAGAAAAACTACAGTGATTTCAAACAAATTTAACTGAGAATCTCTATCGTTTTCAATTTCACTAGATTTTCAGGACTTATGTCACCTCTTAACTTTATTTTTCTGTTTATTTGTATAATAAAAGTATAAATTATTTGAATTTTTCGACTTATTCGACTTAATCGAATAAATTAAAACCTCTATTCGATTAATTGAGCCATTTTAAAATTCAAAAATCGATTAATTCCTTACTCGAACAAAACTTAAAGTCAAATAATTGGATTCTCTACTCAGAATCCAAAAAAAAAACTTTTATACTTGTGTAAGGTCGAGCACGGCCAACTGTATCATCGACGATCACAGCCGTGAAACTATGGTTAGAGAACAATTGGTACAGGGCTCCGTGACCAGTTAAAATACGCATGTGACTAGTTATAATCAAAAGCAATTCTGCCAGGGTCTGAGAGACTTCAGGTATGTTCATAAGGGTTAAGGGACTTGATTGCCTATGTCAATATTTTTAAACAAAAATTTGGTTTTAAAACGGGCTTCATCACTGTATCATTCTGTACACAATATATTTTATAAGTTAATTGAAGACGACCTTATTCTTTCATAATGTCGCTTATCGCCGTTCCGAGCAGTTTGTGTAGAATTCAGACAAATAGCTAAAGTCAATTACAAAATCAGTAAAAAATGTTTTGGTTTAGTGATTATACTCATATTGATATATGCATGTTGTATTTAATAGAATTTATTTATTTATTATGAATCAAGGCGATCATCCTTTTGTACCCTACATAACGAGTTATAAATGAAGATAAACTATGATTGTCATTCCGTGTCAAACATTTAAAGATAAGAAGATTAAATTTGGCACTAAAATCTTTTTTTTAGAGTCATTCGGAATTGAAATTGTTTTTTTTAACAGACGAACAGACATGGCGCAATGGACTTAGAGTTACTCAAGACCCTATTATATATATACTCTATGTGGTCTTAGAAGAATATTTTATCTATTTTACATGGAATGAAAAATGAAGTATGCCTTGATTCACCACCATACGCAAAAATATAAACAAAATTAGTATTACCAAAATCTGTATCGAAGAATTTATAATTGTTTATTTATTAATTAATTGTTGACTAAAAATACAAGATGTGATTTTTTCATGTTCTTCATTTAAAACGATCAATTATTTTGCACATCAATAAAATATATAAAATAATAAAATGAAAATTTAATTCATTGAACATAAGCCTGAATAAAATATCGAAATTTGGATTAAAACCCATTAACAGTTCAATATAATAACCACAATACTAATTATTGTTAACAGCTAATGCACGAGCTCTATGTTTACATTTGTCCTTCAAGTTGTGCTGAAAATGGTCAACAAGAAAAAGAAAGACAAAAAATGAGAAACAAAAAAAAAAAAAAAAAAAAATGTACTTTGGATTTCAAGAAGAGTTCTTGGCAAAAAGTACAAAAAAACAGAAGTAAGGAGGAACATGTAAATCAATTAAAACAGGTAATCATTCATTCAAAGCAAAGTTCGATCTACCAAGGTAAAATACCATTTGGTTTAAAGATTGATGTTTGACTATTGACGTCATCCGTCGTCAATGGCGGTGAGTGCTAAACGGCAAACCCCTCTGAAGAGATTGTGTGGTTACAATCGAAACTAGTCAGGGCAACATGGCCGTGAAAACCTGGGTTCAATTCCCAACTCAGTCAAGAATGAAAAATTATCAATAAATTTAAATTATGTTCATGTTATAAAATTCCTTTCTTCATAAAAATAATTTAATAAAAATTAAATTTAATGAACTTAAGCCTGATTAAAATATCGAATTTTGGAATAAAACCCATTAACGGTTCAATAAAATAACCACAGTACTAATTATTATATCTAAAATATTTACTTAATGATAGTAATAACGCAAATATAGAATGGAAATATAGTTTCGATTGTCAAAGATTACACTTAATATTCCAATACGTGCCTTAAATAAAAAATTATCGTTTCGTTAAAAAACTGATTGCTTAATTAATTGCAAAATATGAATTTTTGGAAAACTTATTTAAAAGCAAAAAGCTTCAAAAACTTGTCCGTTTAATGGTTTAATAAGATCTTCCTGAGTTTGGAAATTGATTAATTATACTGGTCTGAAATGAAAATCGGACATGAGACCGTTTACGCTGCTGGTTCTTAAGAAAAATGACCTACTGAATCTAAATATCCGTTTTCCGTCATCACCTTATTATTTTTCTTCTTAATTATCAATAATTTTATGGCCCTGAATTCAATTTAGATGGGTTTAAGTTAAATTTCTCCACAGCTCCTTATATTTATTCAGTTCATCTCTCACGATCGTGAAGTCAACATATCGGTATTTTGGACGATTCTGCTTTCTAATACTGTCTGAATTGAGTTCAAAGGTTGCAATTTTATTGTTCGGGGGTTTCAAGGTAAAATGCAGTGAAGGTAAGGCTATGATAGGTAGAAATAGCAGTAATTATCTGTCTGACACACTTAGACCTAATGATCCATTGTGATACCATGGAATTTCACTAAACAGAACCCCCACCGCAAACCCAACCCGAACTTCTAATTAAGTTAAAAGTGCGTTCAACGCCACATCGTATAATCTTTCAAAAGTCACGGGATCCTATTTCGGCCAGTCATCTCGCCACCGCATGACAGTTATAGAGAAGATATTCCATGCTCTTCCCTCATCTTTGTCAGCACAGCAGCGGCAGTTATCATATTATCTGGTTCCTAGACGCAGTGCATACCTACTTTTAAGGCAGTGACCCGTGATTCGTCCCTCTGGGTCATTGATAGTAGAGACATGGTTCGCCCTTCATCTATGTTGGGCAACAATTACGCGGCAGTCCTGCATCCAGTGGTCGCGGCGCATCTGCCAGTAACAATATCGATAAGATGGCAAGTCATTACGTCCACTGTCATAGTGCCCATGAACATTTGAAAATGTCCGTGGGCATTAAGACACTTTGTAAATGGGCATTATGTAATTTTCAAACATGTCCTAAGGTCCATAATTACAAAAGAAGTTAAATACAAAAAAGAACTATATATTTTAAATATATAATGAAAACGCTTTTTGGCGCGAGGATTTTATCCTCTATGGTATTACAATTAACGGCCTTGCTAACTAAAACGTCCTTGCGTACGGCCGAAGTCCGCCTGTCTTATATGGTATAATTAATACTGGCTTCGCTAACTAAAGCTTATCTGCACAGGCGGCCTTCGGCCGGGCGCATGGATTTGCTCATTTATGCTATAATAAGTACCGGCTTCGCTAACTAAAGCGTCTCTGCGTAGTCAGCCTCCGTTCGGCGACAAGGCCGATTTCAGAAGCTCTACTTAGCGAAGCCGGTACTTGTTACAGCATAGAATAGAACATAATTTCGTCCTGGAAGGCCGGCTGTGCAGTGAAGCTTTAGTTAGCGAAGTTGGTAATTGTTATACCATAGGCACTTTTTGAATCGTCATAACGCCCATGGACACTTTGTCACTGGACGTTATGATATGCCACGATCAATAGTCGATCGCTGAAGTTCGAGTTTGCAGGAGAACAGAGGCACTCCAACGCATTTTAGATCCAGTGGAACCCGTAAGGAAGGTCTAGCAAGCTCATCTGCCATGTTGTAGGTAAAGACCGTGAACAATTCTTCAAGCCGTTAGTAACTTTAAGAAATGATTGTTGACATAATTCTACTGATCTATAGTACGAGAAACGTTTACTTCAGTGTACAAGATATTTTGTAAAAAAACGATTTGTTAAAAATAAAAAAAGTAGATTTTAATAAATTTAAACTTTATGAAATGATCGAAAATGAATAAAATAGGATGGACTCCCCCGTAAATGGTGAGTAATGAGGGGAAACGGAAGTTACTTTCAAAATCAAGAGGACATTTTATATAAGAATAAGAAGAAATGGTGTCAGGGATCGATATTTCTTTTTCGACGACTATTGCTTATTTATCTTCTTCTTTTCAAGCGTTCGTTTTCTTGAACATAAAAATAAAATATTTTGAAAGCTTGAAACCATGTTCGTCTTTAAGTTTTGCAAGAATACGATAATTTGGAATAATTAACTTTAATTTTGTATAAAAATTTTTGAGTTTTAGGTTCATAATACAACAAAGATTTCCAATAGAAAGAACGTCTGCTCCCGAAAAATTGTTATTTGCTTTAAATTTTATTCTAATTATGTCATTAAAAAAAAATTTAGAAACTCTAAGTTTCGTTTAAGTCAATATCGGCCGTATTCATAAAAAAATAAATTGGATAAATTGGAAATTTGTTTTTAAAATACGTTTGAAATCTATTTTATTTTTTATGAATACGGCAGTATATCTCAAGAACATTTTGGGTTAGTAGGGTTTTACAATTTTGGGGTTTACACACGGACCATTAACAAAAATCACATAAGTATTTCACTGATGTTTTTTTTTCTTTTTTGACGAGAGTTTTCAAATAAGACATACGTTCATAAATACTTGAAAAATGTTGTCGATCATTTTCATTTTATTATAAAAATTTTGTTACACACTTGCGTAATTTATATTAAAAATTATAACAAAAAAAATTTTTTGGTTGACTTAAATGTTAAACATATTCACTTGTCCATCCCTATTGCACATTCTGTAACTTTTATTTCCAGAGAGCTGATATTATTGTCGTATACGAATTGTAACATCAGACATTGTGTTGGCAATAATTAAAAGAAAACTTCTTGTATAATTAATTGGGTTTTTACTTAACTTTTTATCTTTTGTTTCCGTTTTTTTTCTTTAATTTTTTTCGTTTTCCTTATCATTTAATGTTGCTGTTGTCTCTGAATTGTCATAACGTTGTACTGTTTTGCTGCTCTGCTAACCACCTCATCCTTGCCATGGTTGTGTATGCTGATGTTTACTGCCACTTGGCCATGTGTTTTGCTTTACAACAATAATTTGTGAAACTTTTGGACATACATTGAAATATTATCACAAACAAACACTCCCACTTATAAAAAAAAAACAACACCCATACCATTACAACAATCTTTACAACCACAAATAAAACCCGAAAAAAATATGAACAAATAACGACACGTCCACAGTGAAAAGGAACGTCAAATTACCAAGATTGAAGAGGAGAAACATCGTAAACGTGAACGTGAGTTGGGTAAAAACTACTTGCTGGAAACCTATTTAAATGGTTTAGATGAAGCGGATTGCGAACCGGAAATACAAGATGGTGAAGAGATTTTTATAGGTAAGTAAAGTATGATGTATTTCTTCATTTTCATCTATATTTTTTTCTTCTTACAATAACAAATATGAGAGAAAATAAAAATGATTATTTTTTATTTCTATGGTCTTCTATTATAAATAAGAAATGACATGTTTTGACATTTGATACGTGTAACATGTTTGTATGGCTTAGATTTCATATCAATAACAAAGATTGACACAATTATAAATTGGAGCAGATGTTCTCCTGTGATGGCAATTTCTACTTTTGTCCTACTTGTTCATGAAATAAGCGCATATTGTTGTTGTTGTTTTATAATAAACTTGTAGCCATAAATCTTTTGAACTATTTAAGGATACTTTGTACTTCGTATGATATTTTGTTAGTTTGTTTAATAATCTGAATAAGAAAGAAATTGCTCGTAAGAATACTTATGTGTGTGTTAATATTTTAATAGATATTTAAGATGGAACGAGCTGTTAGTTAGTTTAGTTTCCTCGGGGCTTAATGGTACCAAAAACTTAATTGGCTGTTAAAACGACTATTTTAAGTCGACTTATGTCTACATACTATAATAGGTAGTTTAATTCTCTTAAGTCACAAATTTTATAATCAATTACAGGGGTTTCAGTGTTTTCTCTATGAATTTTTCTCATCGATTTGTTAGTGCATATATTTGCATATTTTAGCCTTTACATCATATTTTTTCATATTTTCTTCAAAATATGTAGTATTTTTTAAGTATATAGCGCATATTCCACCTTTTTAATTATATTTTGATACCTGTTGAATTTTTTAGTGGGGTCTTCAAGACGGAACAAAAAACAAGTGTAATAAATTTTGATTAACAGATGGTTATTTTATTTTAAAAAATTATCGTATAACAGATCCGTTACTTTAAAATCGCCATCTAGATTTCATTATACCCACACGACAAGACATAATTAAATTTAACATATAAAAAATGGGTTCAAGACACCTTTTAATATACCGATATAATTATAATCACTCTATCAATTGATTGAACTATGTCTGGATGTCTGACCATTTAACCCTTGAGCGTAAAGTACAGGTCGTTATTTTATAGATAACTAGCTTAACCCGGTGCGCTTCGCTACACTGACCCCGCACATTTTTATATTGAAATTTATAGTTTACTATAATAGTAGCTTTAACCACGTTTGAAGACTCTCCCTTTAATAGTTCTTCAGTTGAGCGATATTTAATGTATGCATCCTATGGGAGGTATTTCCCCCCCTGCGCCTACCCGCTTTATTTTTATTTTCAAAAGTGTAGTATACCATAAGAGTGACTTTTAGAAAGTTTGAACATTCTCACTATTACAGTTCTTAAGATATGCGATGTTAAACATTGGCGTCCTATGGGGTATTCCTATACCCCCGCTGCTATTTTATTTCAATTCCGGGGCTCAGAAGATCCTACTACAAATAGTTCAGCAAAATGCGTGCAGCGGCTCTTAAGATATGCGATAATTAATATTGGCATCCTATGGGGGGTACCAATTCCCCTGCCCCTATCGAAAAAATAAGTAGCCTATTTTATTTTTAGGGCTCACGTGATGTTACTGTAAAAATTTCAGGAAAATCGAATATTGGCATCCTATGGGGGGTACCAATTCCCCTGCCCCTATCGAAAAAATAAGTAGCCTATTTTATTTTTAGGGCTCACGTGATGTTACTGTAAAAATTTCAGGAAAATCGGTTCAGTAGTTTCGGAGTCTATAAAGCGACAAACAAACATACAAACATACAAACATACATAATTCATTTTTATATATATAGATTTGATCGAAACTGGTACATACGTTTTATTTTGGCATAGGGACGAAGCCTATTAAAAAAGGCATTTTCACTTGGGATGTAACGATACGCTTTTTGCCAATTTTAACTCAAGGTAAAATTGACAAAACTCAAATACTATACTTTTTTTATTATACAAATTATAGTGTCAATAGATTATTTCGGCCTAGATATAAAAAATAAAACAGGGTTTATAAAACGGATTTTCATACAAAATCCGTTTCATAAGCTAATTATTAACCTGTTTTATTTTTTATATCTTAGGCCGTTAATATATAAAATTTATGTTAATATGATTTAAAAAGCAAAGAATTTGATTTTATGGTTTATTTGATTTTATGATTTAAAATAAATAATGTTTTCATAGAAAAAAACGGTTTAAGAGATTGTTAATATTTAAAATTTAAATTAATTAGATTTTTATTTAAAATATAAGGTAGATCGCAATTCCTTTCGAACCCGACCTGCAGTGAAAAATAGTCTCTCAGATGCGATAGAAAATATTGGAAAACTTAAGTATTTTTGCACCAATCGGATCTGCTTCTCTAGAAAAATTAGGAGATCTAAGGTATATCTCGACGGACATACCGCATCCTCCTCGAATTTTTATATACTTATTAGAACTTTTAGTAAGTGTAGGGATCCTCATGTCTGCCACAATTTCAGAATGCATAGTCAGTAAGACGTTTTTGATACGATTGAAGTCGATTGTCTTTAAAATATTCGAAGAATTTTAGATAATCAATAGATTTAATTTCATTTCTTTTTAAGCTATTATTTTATAGAAAAACATAAAATTTAAGACATCAAATTTATATTGGTTATTTTACGTTGTTATTAAAATAAAATCTAAGTCTTCAAATTAAAATAATTTTTTAAACTGGGTGTCAATAAATCTGGCAACGGTATTTTCATCTTTAAATTTTTTAAGCACCCCATACACGTTTTAATTCAATTGTCAATTGAGTCTTTCAATTGAATTGATTCTTGGCCACATACTTCATAAACTGATTTGAAAGATTTTCAATATTTTTAAAATTCAATGAAACTTAAGACAATTTTTAAAATATTTAACTTTTTTTTGCAAAAGAAAACTACAAACATTAATTTTAACAGCTTATCATGAGTTTCGAACACACACAGCACAATCGAATTGAAAGAAGCCAACTTGAAAAATCAAAATCTTTTGATTTTTTTTAACCAAAACTGCCAAACTAATCAATTGACAGAGCCATTCACGCCTTGATTTGGACAACAACCGATCAAGCTGCCAATTGGATTGAAACGTGTACTAAAGAAAATATTTAAGTTTTTATAAAATTTTTTAATGGAAAAAGTTAAAATATGGATATTACCACACCCATTGTAACGAGACATAACCGCAAAAGAAGCTCAAGAGACAAAAACAAAATTTTACAGGAAAAGTTTTTTTTAAAATTATATTTCATAAAAATTTTGTATGCAAATAGGCGCTTAAACTAAAATTGTTTTTGCTATAAAACCGTAACGGTACCAACTGTTGCCATGAGATTTTAGAAGATGTTGCCAATAAAGTCATAAAAAAATAAAATTGAAAATGTTGTCGCTTAAGAAATGATAATAAAATAATTATTGGATTGACCCTTCACCTAAGCATCCACTAGTTTTGTCAACGTTATTTTAATTCTAATTTTTAATTCTGTACATTGAATTGTTTTCGACCAAACTGTAATTCATTTTGTTGTTAATGCAATAAACAAATTTTGAATTATTTTTTTTAAATTTTAAAATTTGTGTCAGCTGTTAAAAACAAGGCATTTCACTTTTATATAACTTGTTGCATTATTATAGGGTTTGGAAGACATTTTTTACATTCACCAGTTAACAGGGCGGTATGTTTTTTGTTGTAGAAAAGTAAACACCAAAAGATTAAATTTGGCCCAAAAAATTATATTGGAATTGATCCATATTCGATCATAGCTCTTATACAAATAAAACACTTTCTTAAAAATGTTGGTTATAAAATATGTGTTCTAGGTTTCGACTCGTATTGACAACGTAAAATTTTTTGAATCCGCATAATTCATAATTGGTATTCTGAAATTAGCATGTTTTTGTTCATTCTAAGTTATGGGTAAAAAAAATCTAAATGACAAAAACAGTTTTTTATAAGCGATGGTAAAAAATAAATTTTTAACATAAAAATTCCAGGAGTTTTTGTTTTTATGTTTTTTTCACTTGCGCTGTTTAACAAAGGTAACTTGAAATTTTTGGATAAATTTAAAATTTTTATTTTAATAATATCTGTGTAAAAATATATATATATTTTTTTATAAAATTGAATAAAGATCATTGCAAACTTAAAACCAAAATTTAGTTTTTGTTTTAAATATTATCATAAAAGATATTATCATATAAGATAAAATAAAACTCGCTTCGTTTTACTTTAGCCAACCTCGTACTCTTCTATTTGAAAACGAATAAAAACATCTGGAGATAAATTGTAGAACACCAAAAATGCTGAACTAATCCACTTTCGAGTGAATTCGGATTCTAGAGCACACCCGTTATTCATAGTTTGGCGACGATAATTTTTAAAAAGGATCATGGCAAAATGTTGTGCTGCTAAGCCCTGAATTGACCATAGGTCCCATCTAATTTCTAACCCTAAAATAACTTTAGGACGAAAAAGTCTCATAAAGATGAAGATTTCTAGGTAATATTCGGCATAAACAACTCTTTTATTACGTAATATTTTTTCTTGGATAGCACATTGGTACCAAACAGAGACCTGCGCCGTCGGCGGCGGCGGCTGACGCAAAAAATACTCGGCGGTGGCTCGAAGCCAGCTATTAGCCGATACAATATATAAAAATTAAATGTTCATTTGTTTGAACATATTTGTATGTGTTTATACTAAAACAAACAAATTAAGCCATTTTCTATACTCTAATTCACTATTCATGGCATAAAAATATGTTCTTGTTTAAACAAGAATTTTATAATTATGTAAATAAATTTATTTTGAATTTAAATTTCAATTATTCATAAAAATTATTAATAAAAATTTTAATTTCGTTTACAAATTTGTTCAATTAACACAGAAAAAATAATCTAGCCAATTTGACCAGTATTTTTACATACACACAAAAAAGTAAGTTTAATTACCTACGACAATTGGCAATTTATACAATAAGAATTGTTTTGGCTTTTTGTTAATAATACTACACAGAAAAAAGTGTTTTATCAATTAAAAAAATGGTATTTAAGTATTAATGAATGTGATAATTGAATCAATTATTTTTTTAGTTGAAAGAAAATTAAAAATTTAATTTTGATTTAATTATAATTTTAGTTATATTGAAATAAATTTTCAATTAAAAGTTTAATTAAATAACAAAAAATCTTAATTGACTTTTTTCGTTTAAAATAAAATAATTTAAACATGTAGAATTGTTGTTGGGAATCGTCAATATTTATTTAAATAAATTAACACATTTTTTGAAATGGCAAAGTTTTTTGATCACTTTTTTTTATTAAAATTAAAAATATCATTTATTGAAAATATTTTTTCAAAATTTTTACATTTTTAGTAATCAATTTAATAATTTTGGTAATAGGGGCAAAATTAATAATTGCTTGATATTATGAATTTGGAATAAATTTGGTGATAGGAGAAATTTTATAATTTTTTCTGTGTAATTGAGTCAGGTATCTTCTTAGAGTTTTTTTTATTGTCAAATAGAATGGCTTTTTGATCACTGACATTATTTCTTAAACATGGCACATGTTTTCAATGACACAGGAAATCAAACTTTAATGCCAATGTGGCGCTGACGTGAAATTGTAATATTGTTATATTATATAATAAAATTTGAAAAAAAAAAATTTTACTCTTAAATTCACTTTTCTTGTTAAGCATGTTTTCGTTTCTGAATGGAAATCGCTGTTCTCGGCAACTGAATCGCCGACTGTATTTTTACAGAGTTTAAAACTGTTTGGTGAGAAAGTACACTTTGCGAATAGTTATGACCAAGGCGAATTCATGTATACGGTGGTGTCGATACTACAACAAGTAACAACACCAAAAACACAACAATGTATTTTTTTGTTGCTTTCGTTGATCGATATGTCAAAAACACAAGTAACTTTTGACATTTCTCTTTCTAAGTAAGAAAAAAAAGTAGCACAGCTGTGCTTTCAACGCCACCTGGTAAATGAATTCGCCTTGGTTATGACAAAAAAAAAAAAAAAAAATTAACTATTGCACCAATGTTAACTGTTTCCTATATGTCGTTATTTTAAAAAAATTTATAAAATTTTGGTACTTTATAAACAAGAACTGACAGTATTGGGAGGCATACATTATTAGCAGCGTTGTCAACTTTGAAATTTCAAAACTCACCAAAATGGAGAAAAAAGCGGTATTTTTTATATCAAATTGTGAATTAAAATGTTTCTTTATATAATACCAATTATCTTCAACAACAATACCGTTCCACTTTGTGCATATGATTTGGTAAGTCTTAAACATCATTACTTGCTGTTCTTATTGCGGTCTGTTAAATTGTTAGTAAAAATTTTGCACTGTTAAATGAAATGATATTGAAACAGGTGTATTTTATTATACAAAGATTTTTTTCTCACACTGAAACAAAAATTTGTGTTTAATTTGCTTTGGTGCCACAAACAATTAAAAAGGCACCGAAATTAAAAAAAGCACACCACGCACCAACAAAGGAATTTTTCGCACAAAAAATTTAAAATAGCACCAAAAATGTTGCGAAACGCACCGAGTTGACATCGATCGAGAGTTGCACTTTCTAAGGATAGTCAAACAAAAAAGTATGTGGTAGGGTGTTTAAAAAAGAGAATAAAAATTCTTTACAAAATAATAGACGGCTAAGCTGGAGCTGATTTCTAGCTGACCAATTGTCGGCGGTGGCGGCCACAAATATATTTATCGACGGCTGGCTTAGCCGGCTGTTAGCAGCTTCGGCGCAGGTCTCTGGTACCAAATGAGGTACTCGCTTCACAATTTCTTTGTAAATACTGTGGTGTAGGGCATTATGTGGTTTGGCTTGACAAACTTACACCTTAAATTTATTTAAATAGATATCAAATGGTCGTGTTCATCATAAAGGTTGTGTTAGAATTAGAAGATTTGGAACAATTCTTTTTCTGAAAGTATTTTGCTTTAAAGGAATATAACTCGGGAAGAACAAGGAAGATTTAATTAGTATGTTCAGCTAATCATTCTACGAACATTGAAAAATTCCGTTATCCGAAAAAAGAAAACAATTTTATAGAACGAATTCTTATAATATGGAATGAATTTTCTATGCTGGTTAACATTTCAGCCCGAATTTTGTGTGAAAAATTATGAGCAAGTAATCTCAATATTTGATTTGTTGCTATCTTTAAAATTTTCTAAGAGTTTAAACGCGTAAGACAAATTATTTCAGCAACTAAATTTGGAAAGCAAATATATTCATTTCAAATAATTCTTTTATAAACTTTTTGCTCTTTATGAAAATTTTATATGGTAAGCAAATCTCCCTTGTGGGCCAAATTTAATCGCTCTAAGTCCACCCAATAAAGAAATGCCTAACGTATTACTCTTGTTAAAATTCACTTTCAATTTCCTTCCCAATTTTGGGATTTAAGCGGTTCTTTGCGACCTTTTTGGAACATATTATATTATTTTTATAACCCCCATTTACTTTATATCATATGAACACACATTTACTAATAAAAGGTTCTTTTGTGAAATTTTTGTTAAACCAAACGTTTGTTGTTATTTACTCCCCCTTCTATTTAATTACTTCCACGCTGTTTATTAAGGTCCTATAATAACATTTGAGCTCGTTAAAATTGTAACAGTTTTTATTTAATAAGGAAACGAGACATTTGCCACAAAAAGGCACTTTATGTAATAATTATGATGCGGAGAAAAAAATGTCTATGTTATGATACGATATAATTAAAATCGTATGTACAAAATAAAAAACCGTTTTGGATGAGTGTGATTTTTAAGGCAAAAATAATTTAACTTCCATTAAGCACCAGGAAAAAAAGATTTTACGGAATACTCTTTTTTTTCTCTGTATAATTTTGGTGTTACAATAGAGGTATTTCATTACATGTAATTTTAACACCAAAGTTAAATTAATTTTTTTTTTTTAGTACATTACATTTTTTTTTTGTTTCAAGCTATACGTTATGATCTGCGAGAAATTCTAGCTAAATGTTTCAATAAAAATTGATAAGCCGAATTTAAGCAGGAAAAATTTTCTACAATTCTGTTGAAAATAGAAAATATTTTTATGCATACGCTTGCTCAGTTGGCAGAGTTGGCACAATTGTAAATCTTTTGGTACTATTCGCCCTTTAAAAGTGAAATTGTGAAACCTGTACTTGTGTTCCGTAATTTTGGTGAGAACTTCTCGCATCGAAAAGATGTGAAACAAAATAGTCCAACGTTTCTCGAAAAGTGAGAAAATAGTGTGTCTGTAACTCATGACGAAAACTATCAAAAGAGATTACGTCGTTACGTTATAAATGTCATCATTTTCGACTCGAAGCCGACGTGAACTTGCAGACATTGAGAACGCCAGTAACATAACATATCGTTGACGGCGGCCAAAATTGCTAAAATTGAAAAAATTTCAATGACGGCGACGAAAAAAAAAACGGTCGGCTAAAGCAAATAATGTAGTGTACGACTTTAATTTTGAATGTTTAAAAAATAGCTTTGAAAACATTCATATATTTGTTAAAAGCAAAATAATTAAACAATTAAAAAAAATCACTCAAACACAAATTACTTATCTCTTCCATGTTATTATTCATTGCATTTTGCATATTTAATATAGTTTTTAGTGGTTATATTTTTTCTCGCCCCGTTTTTATGCGTGAGTTTATTTGACAGCGGAAACTTTCTCACAAAAATTTTAAAGACACACTTTTTCTGTAAATTGGCGAGTAATTTCCTTACGTGACAGCTATTACTCGCAGAAAATTTTACAGACGCAGTTAAATGAGAAAAACAGTTGTTTGTTTCAATTTATGGCATTTTTGTTTAATTTCTCGCATTTCATTCGAAAAGCTTCTTGAAGCGAGAGTTACAGAACATGATCACCGGATGCAAGTGTTTCAATCTCACCAGTTTTGTCGACTGTTTTGGTGACATTGTCAACGAAGTGTCTCCTTTTTCATATTTGCTTTTAATACGGAAAAAAGAATTACTTAGTCGATAGTATTAACGTCGGTACACGATTTCCAATAACACGCTCATGATTAATATCTGTAGTAAAATACTGGTGAATGTCACAAGTGAATCAGTACAGATCCGCAGTGAAGTAATTTAGTGCATTAAGGGGAATTTTCTTCCACTGGCAAAATCTTGGATATATTTAGTCTTCCTTATAGGGCGAAAAGTTCTACACAAATCGCAGTCAGATCTAAGTCAGACCTCGTAGTCTAATATCGGGTGATTCATCGTAAGGTTTGCCTTATAATGTTAAATAAAACACTTAAATGTTAAAGTGAACCTAAAATTGTTATTATCGGTTAAAAGAACAATTAACGTGTTTTACTGCTAGAAAAGTATATCATGTAAATGTTGGGCAAGATCATGTCTAAAGTCAACTATTCGAAAGGTCCAATTTTGTCCGACTAGCACGAGCATAGCGACTGGTATTTCGCGAATACCACAAGTAACGTTGGCTTCCAAAACGTCAGTCGTAGCTGGCTTATTGCGGAAGACCTCAACTTTACATATCCGCAGAGAAAATAGTCCGAGATTCTTACGTTAAGTACGCCAAGTTTGTCGAAAACGACAAGCCATGATACTGAGGATGACGACGAATCGATTCGTCACGGTCTTCGCGTACACTCTCAGCTGTAGCTGCTATATTCACTTAACTATGTGATCGATGTGGTCTAACCGGTAGAGTATCAACCCCTTATGTAAACTGGGACTCAAATTTACGAAGGGTGTTGGCAATTTTCTCGAAAAATATATCTCACAGAACGCTGATATTCGTTATTTAGCTGGAAAATTTTGGGACGCTGTTGTGGTGTGAGTCTTTCCTTAATTATATGCCAAACGATACTGAACAAAAAAAAAAACAAAGCTTTTTGATATGAATCACGAGTTATCAGTAAAAAAGCATATATAAAATCAAACCTTTCGATGAATCACCCCTTATAAAAATTGTTACTATTTTCCACACATAAAAAACTTTTGTTTTTAACAAGTTGTTATTACAAAGTTTTGTTTTCTAGTTCTAAGTTATCAATTTAATTTAAAACAATATGAATTAAAAAAAAAAAACAAGATTCTTCATTTCTCCATTTTCGCTCCCAGAATACTGGTGGCTATTTTTGAAAACGCGTCGAAGGAGTGAAAATTTACATGAAAACAAAAACAAATTTGCAAAAAATTTAAAAGAATTGTTTCTGTTTATCATACAAAATTTACAGTTTTTAAAAGTGACAGAAACGCGTTAAATCTCTCACGTTAATTTAATTTTAAAAGAGTATAAATAACAAAAACAATTTTCGTAAATTTAGTTTTTGTTTTCATGTTAATGTTCACTCCTTCGACGCGTTTTTAAGAATAGCCACCACTGTTTATCTTTCTGTTGCTGGCTTTCAATGACTCTAGCGCCTTCTATTTCTGAGATTTGAATAAAATACTCGCGACTGCTCTGTGGCTTAAAATGTTTGGAATACTTGTCTTTAACTATTAATGATTTTAAGTGGTCATAAGCAATTACTGGTTTGGAAGCGTCTTTACGTTCTACTCGCCATAAATCAAATAACTCTTAATTTGGAACGCAGTAGTTATCTGGAAAAATGCGTTTTTTTTAAGTCTTCAGATATCTTCGGCTGATATACATTAAATTCTAAAGATATTGATTGTTCTAGGGAACTTTTATGGTATTATGTCTATCGTGTGCTTTAACTTCTTTTTTTAAGTCTAAATAAAATTCCAACTCTCAATTCTATTTGTTCATCTTAAGGTCACTTAAATTTTTTCAATTTTATCGAGATAATAGATGAGTTCATCAACATTTCACTATATATTATAAAGGTACTCACCTTCGACATTATTTTGCAATTTTTGATTTTCAAAATCTATAAATTTTAATAACGAAGCATTTATTAGAAATAAAATTCACTGCACTCAATCGCTATTTGAAAACTAATTTAGAAATTACAAGCAAAATAACTTATAAAGTAACAATAAACCAATTTTGTCGAAGATTTTTAAAAGAGATGCTTACTTTGTAACAGTGATGGGATTTATGGCACAATTGGGCCATTTTTGGCACTATTGAATGTTGCTTGGCCCTATGACCCTTTTGCTCTTTTTTGGCCCTTTTTATATTAACATTCTTAGCTTTTCTAAAGTCTTTGGAAAAAGTTTCCTGACGAGCTGACCTAAGCAACCAGCGAAATGCGCATAGAAACTAGCTTTACCACAAAAATAAATTTCAATATTTATATTAAAAATAAAAATTGGGAATTTAGTACGTCATATAGAAATCTTATTAATAATATATTTTTTTGGTTTTTAGGACCTTTTGAATTTCAGGTGGCAATACAATCTTATTTGTAAGGTATATACGAAGAAATATAATTAAATAATAATAAAGTTCAATCTGAGTGTGATTATTGAAACCGGAAATATGCGCTTAAAACCATTTTATAATATTTTCATATTGTAAACAAATAAAAATATATAGTCGGTTAAGCCTACGCCACAGTATGTATAGACAAATTTCAGAGTGTTTATGGGCAGTAATGAACCAACCAAAATAAAATTATGTTATGTGGTGAAGATTCATTTATTTGTTCACTTAAAAAAAATTAACAAGTGCCCAAATATGCTTCAAAAGATGGAATATACCATATTTACTAAAATACTCTTTTGTCTATGCAAAAAATCCTGTAAAGATTAAAAATATGCACTTACAATAAAGCAGAGTTGTAAATCATTATTCAAAAATGCAAAACTTCAATTAAACAAGAGTTGAGTTGTAAACCGTAATAGGCGCGTTAATTTATCCTAAACTAGGAAATGTCCTACATTTCTTACAGTTTTAATACTATGCATACGCTTTTTTTTAATATTATTGTTATCAAATTTTATGTCTCAAACTTAAAAAACAAATGTAGATGTTAAATACGAACTTCTAAATTAAAGTAACGATATGTAATAATAACTTACAAATTTGTATTTCATTTAATGAAATGTAAATACTTTTTCCAAAATTTAAAAATGAATGCACAATCAAATCTTAAGCCTTATTCTTTTCCGATTTTTAGTGTTAAAACAATTTTCCAAAGTTTAATTTCTATAATAAAGGAGTTTGACCCTTTTTCAGTAAATTTAGCCCGTTTTCTTTACAATTTTGGCACAAACTGAAAATGTTCAAATCCCATCACTGCTTTGTAATGGTTTTCTTCTATTAAAGCAAACAAAAAAAAAAAAAAAATTTTGCAAAAATTTTAATAGAATTTTGGCCAAAAAAAAAGGGTAAAATTTCATAAAGTGATATGTTACCATTAGTCCTACGCACTGAATTTTGTGTCCTTGCAGTTATTATTTAATATTTTCCCTTACAAATCTTCTTTGTAGTCAGGGAATATCTTGATCCTTTAAATGTTATTTTTTTTTATAAAATTTTTCAAGAATCCGCTTACTAAGATTACTGCTTCTCTGTATGTCGAATTAAATTAAAATTTTGTTGCATAAATCTATTAAAAATGTTACGCTCGTTGGCTATAGAGTTTTGGCAGTTATTCTCAACCTGCGTTCCCTCTTGAGCCTTCCTGTACGACTCACGTTGAATGATGGTTTTACAGCGAGCCACCGAAATGCCGGTTAGGCTGTCAGCGAATATGTCGTCCAATAAACAACCTTGTTTTGCCAGTCTTGCCAGTTTGGTTTCCCCGTCATCCACTACACCCTGATAACCATGCCAGTATTATCTTAGAATGTTGCGGAATCTCGTTTATGGATATCCGGCACTCCACAGTTAATTTCGGTGTCGTGAAGACACCAGCAAGAGCTGCAATGGCAGCATTTCTGTCCATATACAGGGAAGCGCTCAATATGCTGTACGGATTGAATTTTTTACAACTTAATATTTTTTCTTTGTTTTTTTCAGCATTTTGCGAAGGACACTTCACTATGAATAACTTTACAATCGAACAAAAATAATTACGTCCGGAATTTTGGGCAAAGTTATGTGGAAAATAAGTTAAAACGGTCATGTATGCGAAAAGCAGCAAATAATAATGATCACGTAATAAAGGTTACAAGCCATATAGCCCATACAGGGTGGCGTATCTCTCGATATACGGTAATACCTCAGGTAATTCCTCGTCCGCCTTATGGCGGATATTTTCAACTGATAACATATTAAAATAATCATCGGAGTCCCTATAATTCCTATAAACTCGCGCTCCTTGCGCATTTCTAAGATAAGCTTTGTCCGTCCGTCTGAAACTCTACAGTAATATTTTGAAATGATAGAGCGGTGTACTAGTTAAAACGGGTCGTAAAAACTTTGGAATAATATTGACTACGTGGGCTAGAGCTAGAAAACCTAGGAAAATGGTTTCTATATTAGAGATTTTTTTTGCTGTTAAAATTATTTAATAGGTTTATTATTTTATGATACTCGTATTGACCATACAAAAAAAATTACTACTAAATATGCAAAAAAGTAAATGTTTGTTGTTCTCATATCTGACTAATGGCAAAATTCAGTTCAAGTTCAAAATTTTAAATATGAAAAACATTTATATTTTCAATGTTGGTTTTTCCATAAAAGTCTATTTACATAAATTTTCCTTCAAACATTTATCAAATTCATGTGGTGTTTGTCTGCTTTTTTTACTGTTCAACCTTCACTTATATTTCTACCTGTCTACGTATGAAAAAATTTGGGCCGTAAATGTTTTCCATCCCTTTATATATTCTTTCTTGAGTACTAAGTTAACAGAATTATGAAATGGAAAATAATTTTGCATAAAATAAATCTCTTCAATAATAAACGCACAAGGACATTTTTATCGCCACCAACCACTCACAACTTTCATTCAGATTTATTGTGAAATTATTTTTATCTTTGGGCAAGAAAAAATAAATTTTATTAATAAAATGCATATAAAATGAAGCTTAAGTAAATAAAGTTGAGTTTCTTTTTGTGTTTCGCAAGAAAATAAATTTAAGGCTTTTTATGATCATTTTTGTACCTTATAAGGAACATAAAATTGGGAGTTATTAATGGGAGGTCTTAAAATTGAAATAAAAATATTAAAAATTTGTTAAAAAAGATGGAATGACTTTACTAACAATGGCAACAAAGAAGAACTTACTTCCGTTGCTGTTGACTAATATATTCACTGAAGGTTTTTCTACTCAATTGGCTCTACTCTTAATATTAATCTTGCCTTTATATACATTTTCTCCTTTACGTTTTCATTATCACTGTTTTTGATGGAAAAAATAAAAAAAAATTTTTTTTTTTTAAAAATCTGTACAAAATATTCCCATAAAATCTGTTAGACAAATATAATGGTAACACATAATTTAGTTTATAAAGAGACCTTTTTTATTATCTCAATGACAATAAAGGAAAGGTTGCATACATATAAAAATTCAATGCTTTGTTTACGAAAACAATGAGACAAGTACTTAATTTAAAGTACTTTAAGAGGCACGGCTCAGCATCTCATATTTTATTATTCATGCATGCTTTAAAAAACTGCAGTGGAATCCAAAAATTATTGAACAAAAACCAAAATTTGTGTACAACTTCTTGTTTTGAAGTTAGTTTGACAGCGACTGTTTGTTAACATTTAATGTATCAGAAGGAAAAGCAACAGTTTTTTTTTGGTCAATGACATATGAAGAAGTGGAAGAAAAGGCAATTTTTCAACTTTGACTGGAGTTTCTTAAACGCTTTACTTATGAAATTTATGCGGTTAAATCGAATAATAGATAAACACTCTTAAAGGAAGCGCAATATCGCAAAATTCGTGATTGTAGTCAATCTCAAGAAAGTCTTAAAAATGTTTTCAAGCAGCAGAGTTCATCTAACGCCAAGTTCAATGATTATCACAAAAGTTAATGTCGACAGGCGTTGTAAAAAGATTGTACAAGTCCGAACTTCTCCAAGAACGTAATAAAAATAAAAATTTTTTGTATCGAGTCGAACAAATTCAGAATAAATTTGTTTCAAGAAATCAGTGGCCGAAAAACGACCGAAATCAAGAAAATGCACTGCCGCACTATGCAACACAAAAATCGTGTGGGATTTCCCGTTCGGATTAAAAAGCCTCATGAAGATTTTCCTAATCTTAATTTTTTCGCAGAATATTCAGTTTTTCTCGGAAACCAATTAATGTTTTGTTTTTCTGTCTTCAGCACAATTGCAGATATATACTAAGAGAAAAAGTAAGCTAACGCATAAAAACTGCATCTAGTGCATCAAAATTGCAGAAGTGTTGAAAAATTTAAATTTTTTATATCTTTTTCGTTATTTTTGGCCCACAGCTGCCAAAGTGTGTACAATTTAGTAAAATTATATTCCGAAAAAAATAATCTTTATAATAAAATAAGAAAATTCCTCAGAATATTTAAATGCTTTTTTACATTTTCTAGTTGTTTTAACATCGAAAATTCGAAAAATGTATAAAAATATCCCTTATACCTCTTGAAAATTATCTTATACTAGAGTAACCCGGCCCGCGTTGCTAGAAAGAATAGACATTTTTCTCATAAGGAAAAAATACATTTTATATAGAGAAAACACATCATCATAAAAGTGCACGGTTTTTTTTATAAACCATCAGTGAAAGTAGACCTTTCAAACGCATGTACTCGTTTAAAAATCGGTTGAGTGGTTCTCGAGTTATAAAATGACGAACATAGGACAACTTATTTTTATATATATAGATATAAAAAAATTATATATGTTTGTCTGCTTGTTGGCTTATAGACTCCTAAACGACTGAACCAATTTTCCTCAAATTTTAACAGTAACATCACATGAGCCCCACAATAAAATAGGCTGCATATTTTTTTCGATAGGCAGCAGAAAAGTGGTACGCCATAGGATACCAATATTAAGTATCGGATATCTTAAGAGCCGCTGCACCCATTTTATTGCATTTTTTGAAGTAGGATCTTGTGGGCACCGAAATTGAAGTAAGATGGCTGCAGGGGGAATGGTACCTCCCCATAGGACGCCAATTTTAATACCGCATATCTTAAGAACTGTTATAGTGAGAATGTTCAAACTTGTTAGGAGATACTCTTATGATAAACTACACCTGAAGAGCTGTTACAGGGAGAGTATTCAAACGTGGTTAAAGCCAGTATTAAGGTAAACTTTAAATTTTAAAATAAAAATGGGCGTGATAGACGAAGGAAGAGCAATACCCCCCTTCATATCTGAAGGCAAAAGTCTTCAAGCTTTGAAGGTTGATAAAAGTATGGATCCGCTAGAGTTAAATTTTTTATTTCAACATAATTTTGTAGTTTTATAGGACTGGAGGGTAAAAAGTTCGCTATTTTTGCGCTCACAAGTGCCAAGATTTTTATTTTAAAGGTTGAAACTCTCGATTTTACATTGCCAACACATTTTCCTTTGGAAGTTACTAAAATTGTACCACCGAAGCCTGATATTTGACGGGGATGCTTTTCGAGTGGAATAGCAAGTTTTTGTTGGATACGAGTTGCAATAAAACTCTTTTCCGCTCCAGAGTCTAGAAGAGCTCTCACGGTATATATTTCTCCCGAATTATCTATGTGAATAAGTGCTGTAAGTAACACCGTAGTGCCTTCACGAGAACAAAATATGCTTGAATATCATCTTCAAGATTGCTTTTGGAAACAGGCGAGATCTCGACTTGAGTATTCAAAATAAAAATATAATACATATATAAATGAAAAAGCGTATGTTTCTTTGTTCTCTACAAACTCCTAAGCTTCTGAGACGATTTTCCTGAAATGTTCACAGTTATTTCCTCACTACCCGGCGCTTAACATAGGCTATTAATATATTTTAATTTTCATGTATGCGTGGCACCAACCATAAAATGAAAATATGAATAACGTTATATCTGGAGGGCGGTTACATTAAGAGTTTTCGCAAAATGAAACAAATAACTTGGTTATCAATGCACGACATCTGCCAAAAAGTAGCCTGACACCTCCCATACAATGACAATAAAGATTTCTACATGTTTGGAATACTGTAACAGTGAAAGTATTACAATTTTGTACAAATAGCATAGATAATAATACACAACATCTTTCAAAAGAAAGGTTCAATGGGAAAAGTAGGCATGGCACCTTTCATACGAAGACACTTAAAATTTCTGTATATCTGTAGAACGGTTACTGTAAAATCATTTAAATTAAGGCCAAGAGGCTCTGTTTACAATACACGAGATCTGTTTTAAAACATTTTGAATAATTTTATTTCGATGGGGGAAAGCAAAGCGCACCGGTTTAAGCTAGTTTCATATATTTCCAGAATTTTCTATGTTAAATACAGTTTAAAAATGTGAAAGAAGTCATTTTCCACTATTTTAATATTCTGAGGAATTATAAACTATATTATAAGGAAGATTTGTTTACTGAATTTCCCACGTCTTTGCAGCTATGGGGGCAAAAATATTTTTCAACATATTAGCAATGCAAAATTCAAATTTGGTTTCCGGGATGTAGACGTGAGCAAAAAAAAAAAAATAATTAAGGTTTAGCCAAAATACTCATGATGCCCTAAAATCCGCTAAACTAGCAAAACCCAAATGAGGCAATAAAATCCGAACGGCAGTCAAACTAGCAAACCCTAAAATAGAGTTTTTTTTGGTTTCAATAAATACCTCGAGAAATTCCACACGAGTAGGAACTCGATGACTTCAAAAATGTTGCACAATGCTATTATATAGTCCGTATCTGAACTCGACTGTCATTTGTTTCGATCCATGTAGAAAGCTCTCATTGCAAAACCATTTACTTGAGAGTAGGGTATACGAAATTCCTTTGAATGGTTTTTGAACAAGCTGGGAAGTTATCATAGCCAATAGCTTGAATGAATTTATATTATACCAATGTTTACAACAAAAATCCGCATATTTCAAGACTAGCAAGAAAAATATAAACATATTTACAAAGCTTCTTATGAATAGAAAAGTTTTCTGTAATAGTAAAATGTTCCTCATAATGGTGAATTTTAGGCAAATTTAATCTATACATATTTTCCTTTTTCGATTTAAAGTGTGAGTATGAGTAATAATCAATTATTATTAATTGTTCAACACTCATACGCCCTTATTCCTTATTTCGTAGTGAAGGTTTAACACGTTCACCCCTCAGCGTCACATATTTGTGACATGGGAGTTTACATAAAAACTCATGTCACATATATGTGTCGGATTTTTAGTGAAATGTATTAACCTCTAATTTCGTGAGTGTTTGTTCGAAGTATTTTTCATGTACGTTTGAGTCTCTGTTACAATGTGACATAACTAAAAGTGCTGCAATTTGTGTCTAGGCTGAGCAGTTTTTTAAAAAATAAGCATTTTGTTTAGGTGATGTCACATATGTGTGACACATTTTTTTTTGTTCCTGAGTTTGGACAGAAAACGAAAAAAACTGCTGAGTGGAAAACGTGTTAAAAAACTGTAGTCGAAACAAAAACGACTGCAAACAAAAGAAATTTTTTTTCTCTCAAATTGTGTCTAGCTTTCCTGAGAAGCTTGGAATTAAAATCCGTTGAGTTGGATCACGCAGAGAAAAACCATTTTTCAATATGATCATCTCCAACAAGACTATGATTACCGAGATTTTTGAAACATATTATGGTTAATTTAACCATATTATATTCACCGGTAACCATATTTTGGTTAAATTAGTCATCCATCACGAAACCACAACCATATTATGGTTGCCTCTAAACATGTTATGGTTAAATATGACAAAAATTTGTTTTTAAATTAACAATTGCATTTTCCTCTTTTCTAAGAGCAACATACTATGGTTGAAAACAACAATGCTATTATAAGTGTTAAACATATTTTTATTATAATTAACCTTAACATGCCTGGAGGCAACCATAATATGGTTGTGGCTTCGTGATGGATGACTAATTTAACCATAATATGGTTGCCGGTGAATATAATATGGTTAAATTAACCATAATATGTTTAACAATTTTCGGTAATCATAGTCTTGTTGGAGGTGATCATTTTTTTGAAAATGGGGTTTCTCTGCGTGATAAGAGAAATAGACCCAATGTGAAACAACCAGTCTAAAAAGTTGATATTTCTGTTACAAAAATCTAACATTAAAAGATGGTGTTAATAAAGTCTTCAAAATATTTTGTATGACAAAAAATCATAGAAAGCCCACTTTAATATTTCTGAAACCCTATCGAATAATGATATTGTAATGAAATTTGGTTCAATTTAGTTTTTTTTACCACTAAGCATCTCTCAACCGAATTTTCTAGTGATCGGCCCATAATTTGGCATAGGTCCAATATAAAATGCCCCACTGAAAATTACATAAACAGACCTAAAACTGAAATGAATCATTATAGTATATTTAATTAGGTCATTAAGCTTGCTTCACGAGAGATACAAACTTTGTGATGATCCAAAAAATTAACATAAGTCTCATATAAAGAGTACTTTGAAATAAACTTTAATACGAATAAGGGTGGGGTAACCTTTACACATGTTTTGATTTTCCATTCAAAACACATTGATAATGATCTGGCGAGACTTATGAGTAAAACGAAGAGTTAAGCTGGACAATTTTTATAAGATTTATAGAGGGAATCTAATTCTCGACACAGCCGAATGTAGCACTTTGCTTAACTAAAAATGGCTATAGTTTCTTAAACAACGCTCCAATCGAAAAGAGGACGTTTATCTTTGATCACTCTTACTTTTCACTAAAAACCATTAAACCATTTCATTAAAAAATTTGAAAAATTGGCTGTAGTTTCTTAATAAGAAAGGACGTTTATTTGTAACATAGATGGGGTTAGTGCACTAATTTTGCAGATTCAACTCACAGTTAGTGATAGTGCAAATTTATTGCAAGAATTTTGTTGATGCTGAGTGATGAATTGAAAATGAGCATGAGTAAATAGTTTTATTCAGGAAAAAGCAATCATTAGTTTATTGCAAGTTTTTGTTCTTCAATCATTTGAATGCAAAATTTTGCACTAAATATACGAACAAAAATCTTGTTTTTTTATGTTTAAAGTCGTGAGATATTCCGTTATTGACAAAATTTCAAGTGGTGTCATTTACTTTGCTTATGCATATCATAGCAAGAATCAAAAACTATGCGCATACAAAATTTAATTTTTTAAGTTTCAGTGAGAGTCTGTTTATATGCAGCTTTTTTGATTGCAAGTACACATTTTCCACTATTTGAATTGAGTGTAGATTTTATGCATTAAATCACCGTCAGTGATAGTGCAATGCTGACTTAAATCAATATTTAGTGCACTACCCCCCACTATAATTTGTGATCAGTCATGCTTTTCACTAAAAATCAATTTTTCATAAAAAAATGTTAAAATAATAAAATCAGCTTTAGTTTCTCAAATAATGCTCCAATTGAGAAAAGGACCTTTATCTGTAATTACTAGGAATGCCAGCACCGAACACGATCCGGGAATCAACGACTTCCAAATTTTTCAATCCCGAAATCGTTAACATAATTTTTTGGTTTAACCTTTTTTTATAAAAAAAATCATTCCCTTGAGAGGATAGGGAACACATATTGATCTTTTATATTTGTTTGATTAAACCCGTTAATACAGCCATTGAAAACGAAAGAAGAAAGTTAAACAACAATTATTAAGAAATTTTAATGTGAGAAGTGCTAAAAATAAATCAAGAAAGAAATTTCAAATAAATAAATCTCTTTTGAAATGCACACAACAAAAAGAAAAGCCGTAAGTGGGCATGGGACCAACGGTAATTTGTGGAGCGACATCATTCCTACCCCCAGTGGTGGTGGGTATTAAAATGTGTTTTTGTTTAAATAAGATATTAATAGTTAACTAAAAAAATTGATTTTGTTAATTAATTTCGAAGTAAAATTTCAATCATTTATCTTGATTCATTTAATAAAAATTTTAATAGAATAGAAATTACAAATAAATCAATTACTTATTTACTTTATTCAATTACTATATTAATTTATTTATTAAGTTTGATACCACTGAGCAAATTGAGTAAAATATTAATTTTGTGTTAATTATTTTTGAACTGACAAATTGTTGGATATCGTACGTTGTTTTGTTTTATCCTATTTTCAATTGAATTAATCATTAATTAAGAAAAGGAATCACAATTGTAAATGTTTACAAATTTTATTAATCAATATAATCATTAAACAACTTTGTAATATTAAATGAATTATAAAACTTTTGTTTGTACACTTCTTTTTAAGATATTTTTTAATAACTACTCGTAATTATAAAAAGCATTTATCTTCTGACTTCCAAGAATACCGAATCCCGAATCCCTGGGATTTGCGAAAACCAGTCCCGATTGGCATCCCTAGTAATCACTTATACTTTTCAAAATAAATCGATTTTTTTCCAAAATTGCTATATTTAAGCAACTTGATTCAAAGAAATTTAAAAAAAGGTAATTTAACTCAAGCAAAACAACTTGTACGAATTCCTGCAAATTTCCTGTATATTGTAAAATATTTTCCAACATTTTTTTTTCGTTTATGCCACTTTTTTCCATTCAATAACTTTGATTATATTTAGTCCTCCTTCTTGGAAAACAGATAAAAGGTTGAAGCGGGATTGTATTAAAGTAAACGAATGAATTTATTGCTGTTAAGTATTTGTGGCGTTTTGCATGTTCTTTTGAAAAGAACAGGTGAGATAAGACATTACCAAGGATACTTCAGTACCAATTTTATTTATTTATACAATAAATTCAGTAGAAGTTGAATTTATATTTTGCATTTTATATTTTTACAATATTTCAGCAACAAAAAATGTAGTTGTTAATATTTGCATATTTTTTATTAAACGAGATGTCCTATTCTGGAAATAATTTGCGCTACATGAAACCAATTTAAATGATTCTTTGCAATTTCAACAAGAAAAAAAATTATTTTTGAACTTTAATTATATATGAATTAGTGTCACAGGCAAAAAACTATATATAAGATACTTAATTTCACTTTTAAAAGTCTTTTTTAGTTGTTTAAATACAGACGTTAAAGGATAACCCAAAGGTGCAGAACATTCAAAAACTACGATATAAAGAGCCCCGCAGACTAGATGAAAATCAAAAAGTCTTAATTTTTTTATTTGATGGCTGATAATTTAATAGTATCCGGTTGTGATTGATGAAAAAAAATTATTTGCTTTGTGTTTGTTGTCATGAAAAATATACATACCAAGGCGAATTCATACAGGTGACCGCATCATTAGAAAGAGTTATACTAGCTATCCCTTTTTTTAAGAAAATACTTTGTTTTTAGTTTTTGTAAAAAGTTTGAATGTCAAAATTATTTGTTGAACATATTAACAAGGGATCTCTTTTTTTTATAGAATATACACAATTGCCTTAGAAGGTTAATCTTTTTCCTGTATTGCAAATTTATTGTGGCTCCACTTATTCCTTACGCATTTTTTGTTCCTTGATTTTATAGTTTATATTCACTTATTTCTGTTTTATAAACTTTAAATAAGTTTTTTTTTTAAGTATTTAGATTTTTATTGAATTTTAAATTTTAACTAATTTTTTCACCAAATGTAAGCAAAGCTTGACATTCAGTATACACACAAATAATTAAACAATAAGCAGATGACTCGAAAATGTCACCTGTATGAATTCGCCTTGATACATACATAGCAAAATATTTTTTTTTTTTACAATATATAAATGTTGATTGTCGTGTTTACCCAGCTAGCATTTTCAATCGTGTAAGAGTCTCTTGGGACTCTCATGAATAAAGTTTTTGATCGTCGCTGAGCTCATTTTTTAATCGAAGAAGATTCCTGGCACGGGAGAAACTGTTACACAAGCTGATTCCTATGTGAGATATGTACTTCTACAACGCAGCGAAAGACGCTCCTATTAATCGAAGGGGGAAGCGTTTGCGATGTGTGTAAAGATTATTATAAGAGTCTTTCAGAAAACATGTTAGGAATCGTATGAGACTCATATAGGGATTCGTAAAATGCTCAGCCGCATAACTGAGTAACCTAAATAAAATATGGAACGCATTTTTCATGTCAACTCTTCTCATTTTTATACAATTTTATACGAAACAAATCCTTAGATCGCGAATTAAACTCCAACCGGTTGAAAAATCTTATTCGGCAGGTCCTTAGGTCCATTTGAATTGACAATAAAATTTTCATGTTTAAAACAACGCTCTTATTAAGGCAGCCCAGTAATGGTAATATGACTTTTACCGAGAGTCGCAAAAGTTTCATTCTAAGATTAAAAGATGAGCATGTCAGAAATTGTATAAAAAGGTTATAAATTAAAAAATTAAGATGGTTTGGTTATTGTAACTGGTCAGATAATCATTAGAAGATTCTTTTAGGAGTTGTATATTAAACATAATCGTCTTACAAGCAGCATATGCTAGCTGGGCTAGAATAAACGACACTAACACATATCCACAAATTGATGGACCTATTAGAGAGTCGTCAGGGCCCTTAATAAAATTTAAAGCATTGAAAATATACATATACATTGAAATTATTTTGAATATTAGTTCCGGTTATATAAAATGGACAACGTAATATCGTGCATATTCTTTATTTTTTATTATTTCATAATAACCAAATCCATACGCCTTACATTGTTCTATTTTGTCTTTAAAGTAATAATTTTTTAAATGTGCTCTTTTTTCGCATACAGATGAACCATATCATCGTTTGGCAACAGCAACAAAAACTCATACAATAACGACAACAGGAGCTACGTTAGCTGCCGAAGCAGTAACAGATAAGATCCTTTCAGCTGCTGAGGCACTTAATATGATGGCAAAAAATAAGCTCAAGGATAAGGAAGTGAAAAAAGAAAAGAAAAAGAAACGACACAAAGAAAAGTCAACAAAGGATGAGGGAATACAAGCAAGAGATTTTAATTTAAAAACAAATAAAAATAAAGATAAGGAAAAGGTGGATAAACAACAGCAGCCGAAATACCACCCAGAATCGAATGCTATAGACATTGGTAATATCAAGGACAATAGCAGTGAACAGGAAATTGAAATGCAAATATTGTGGTTAGAGAAAATTTACACTTTAAATAAACAGCTACAAAAGGAGGAAGAGCTGGCTGCCAAATTGCATGCAAAAGTACGTAAGCATCAGCTTAGAAAAGCTCAACAGACACAGTCTGATGTTCAAATGGAAATTGATAAACTGGATAATAATTTGGCGTTTCAATGCGACGATATACGCAAAGTCGAAGCGAATCTAATGCAAACAAATGAACAGCTACAAAAGAAACTAATGATTTTAGAACGACTTAGTGTAGAATATTTGCAGGAACAGCAGGAAAAGGAAATCCATAACGAAAAGGAGGTTATAAAGGCTAAAAGCGAGAATCAAATAACAAAAGAGCCGCAAAAGCCTCTTAAAAATGATTCCAACACTTTATTATCAACTCTCCAGAAATCTATTGATATACAAAAATTGTCCCTGAATAATATCAAATCGAAAGAAGAAGTAATAAAATTAGAAGAGATTATTGCCAAGCCTGGTATGAGCTTAAGGCCGGTAAATGTTGAGTTAACAGAAGCCAAACATGCTGTAAATACTGTGGCAGTAACCGTAGCAAAAAATCATATGACTGCGAATACGAAAGCAACTTTTTTTCAAGGAAATCAGAGATTTTCAAATGGTACTTCAATAGCAACAAATCGAAGTGTTTCCATTGCAACAACAGATAATCAGCAACAACATCAAGAGCCTCAACTTAATCATCAACAATTCACAACACTCCCGGCAACAACAACTTTACCCATAATGGGACACACTTTAAATAGTGAAGCAGCAAGTACGAACGATATAGTGTCAACATCATGTATGTCTATTGATAAAAATATGTTGTCTTCACTACATGTACAAAATGCCAAAACCATTAAGAAACAAATGTTTCATACACAAACATTAGCAACAGGAGCAGCAACAGTATCAGCATCTGCATCAGTAGCAATAACAGTAGAAAAAGTACCAGCACCAGTAACATTAACAACATCATCACAACTTTTGTTACCACCACCACCACAACCACCAACCGTAACAAGTGCATTCCCTAAACAACTATTTCAACATTCTCAACAACAAAAACACATACCGTTGGCATCCACATTTCTAACCTCAAGGCCACAAAATTCTCACCAAATACAAGCTACAAATATTGTTCGAGTACAACAACCTTCCATTGCTTCCTCCACCTGCCATCCTTCTCTTTTAACATCATCGACGTCATCAGCATTATCGTCAGCATCATCAACAACTTCAGTGTGTGTATCAATAGCACCACATCCGCCCATATCGGCATCTCCCTCAGCCTCCATAATGGCCATGAACACTGTGGATATAAGTCAATTGGGTACATTGGTCTAGCGCACACGGCCTAGTTTTGTTCTACAATAGTAATGAATTATTTTTGTGCAGACATGAACATAAAATTGCAGGAGAATTTTCATTGTAATTAAGAAATTTATATACAAAATATTTTAGCTAGAACTTAAGTAGGTTTAAATCTAATTTAAATGTTATTAAGATAATAAAGTATATCCCCTCTAAATTAAATTGAAGGAAGATTGAGAGTTAAAATTGAGAGTTTGAAATTGAAAAATAAAAGCAATATGCATACATAGTTTTTTTATTACGAAAATAAATAAACATACGAACATACATACATACATATAAAACAATGAATAAAAAATTAGAATCGGTCCATAAAATACTTGTTTTCTACTTCTGGCAATTACTCGAACAAATATCTTGTACAAAAAAAAAAAAAAAAAAAAATGCTAAAAAAAGGAGACGTTATTGGCGTTTTCAAGCAACAAAACTTTTTAGTTTTATGTCTGAGCTAAAAAATCTTGTCAATTCAATGTTCAGCAAAAGTTGGCTTGGGCAAAATGTCTGTGAAATATTGAGGGATTAAGACTATTACAAAAAAACTTTATTAAATTAAAATTTGACTCAAAGAAGCACATTCGAAAAATATTTAAATTATGGGTTAATTCCAAAAGTAGTGTACATGAGCATTTTTTTTTTTTTTTTTTAAGGTTGAGGAATTCATTCTCTGAAATTGTTTACTTGCATTAAGATTTGTGCAGATTGCGAAATTACTTTTAGTTTCTTTAAAAAAAATTTGTTTTGCTTTTTTATTGCATTTTGGTGAAATATTTTCCGGAATGTCACTTTTTACAAAAATTTACAAAACTAAGATATTAATGCAAAAATGTTAGAACAAAGCCTACTATCGCATTCGTTCACTTATTATTTACCAGCTTTGGATGTTTTTCTTAAAAAAAACGGGTTAGTAATAACAAAAAGTTATTTTTCGAAGAGATTCCAATTATTTTTTTTTCCTTTTATAATTCAAGAATTAAAAAAAAGTAATTTTTTTACAAAAATTTGTTTTTGTGCAGCTTACATTTAAAGTAACAAATTTGCTTCAAACAATTTGGAAGAAATTGTTGTATTTTGCTGGAAACTTGAAAAAATAAAAAGTGACAGTACGGAATTGTGACAGTAAAGAAAATCCAATTTAAATTTCAAGTGTAACGAAAACTTAAACATTTATTCATTATTTTGTTTTTGGTTACTGTTTGTTTTTTCTTTTTTATAAAAACGAAACAAAAAATAAAAGTAATCCAATTATATTAACAAAAAATTCATGAACAAATCTATTCATCGGAATCTGTGAATATTTCATAAAAAATTGATTCCCGATTGGTTTTTTTTCTATTTGTTTTTATCTTTACATCAAAAGAACTACAGTATTGAAATCAATCAGAATTTTCGAGAAATAAGCTTTTAAAATAAAAAAAACCTTTTTACTTAAAAGTGACAGTAAAGAAATTTGTGATATTTTTTTTGTTTTTTTCTTCTAAAAAGTTATTTCACGGAAAATAAAAACAAGAAAAAGTGATCAAAACTTCGTAATATATTAATATACATTTTTATTTATTTTATTTTTTACGATTTTTTATTAAATAACTGTGTGACAGTACGGAAATTTTTAGCTGTACTTACCATCGTGCGATTATAAATTCACTTGAAAACACCAAATAATTGATTTTATTATTTTATTTTTTATCTTAATCAATTTATCACTTCTTGCACTTTTTAATAGCGATGCACATAAAGCAAACGAAACAGCTCAAGTAATGATTATGACTTAATTAAAAAAAATGTGACATTACGGGAAAAACGCAGAGACAAAGTAAAATTAGAACGTCAAAATGACATTGATAACATTTTTCAGGTAAAACCAGGAAAAAGCAATAAAAATAAATACAATCATTGAAAAACAGTTGAATTTTTTATTATTGTTCTATTGTTTTCAACTCTTTTTCCATGTTGCTTAATGAATAACAAGTGTGGAGACAGGTATATTTGTATGTAATAGGCATGATATACAGTTAAAGCACCATTTGCACAATTTAGCAGAAAGTTTTACAATAATAACAACTACTTTTGTTTGTTGCTAATTATTTTAGAGCTTACTTGCCGTTTTTGTTTTTTTATTTTCTTTTACATGAAAGAAATAAAAAGCTTGAGACGAAAAAAAAGCATTGTGTTTGGAATTAACCCTTATAACAAAGGGGCATTTACACGAGGTGTTTTCAGACATGTCTAACAAACACGTTTGTTTGTACGCAATCGGGTTAGAGAAGAAAGAGGGGTTGCGAAACAGACACGAAATGAGTTTTGATGTTTGTTAATATGATTTTTCATGTTTTTCAATATATATTAAAAGAAGATAAGGCACTTATACATGAAAACAGACATGTTTGAAAAAACATAGTCAGAAATTTGTCAATATCAGATCACAGTAAAGTGTTAAACTATTAACATGAATAAAAGTGAAGAATAGAGTTTAAAATGTTTAGTTGTCCTCGTATAAGTATTGTTGTCTTACATACAAACGAGTTCTTTTAAATCTCCGTTAAAGGAACTTACTTTCCTTACTGCGTATTTGCTTTGGAGAAATGCGTAATTAAAGATCTTATTCCAGACAACCATAATAAGAAAATTTTGATTGATGACACATTCGCTGTTGCGCCCATAGGATGTGTCAAGTATTTTGATAAGTTAAGTTATGAAGTCAGAATATGGTTGATTTCGAAAACGCGTAAAGCAAAAGCGTTAAAAAAGCATCACAAATAAAAACAATGCACAAATTTCGCAATTGTTGTGCATGGAATACAGTTATCATGCAACAATGAACTCAAGGCATTGTCTACAGAAAAGTTGTGCAGTCTATGAATCTATTCTTTTTAGTGTTGCTTTGCAATAATGCGCTTATGAAGTCAGCCTATGTTTGAAAATCAGTTTTAAATAGAAACGAGCTTTATGAAGGAGAAATGTAGTTGCGACGAAAGCGAAACCGAAGCGATTTTTTATCAAACTACATTTTTCCCTTACAAAACTCATTTCTGCTTACACACTTTATACTTTATTCGTTAAATTACACTGCGCTGGTGGAAATAAACTGTCAAGCGGAGCACCCAGCTGGTACGCCCAATTTGAGAACGCTGAATCCAGTGGTGCTAACAGTTTTTTAGCATAGCTCTCGTTTTTGAGATATACAGTTATTGCGAAAATGGAGGTGGTTACATAACATATATTCGCGTAACTCAAAAACGGTTTAGTTTAGCTCGATTTTATACTGACTATGAGTAGGGTCTTAGTAACGCTTTAAGAATCATGTTTGCGGGATCATACATACATACTTGTAAGATTTGACGAAAAAAATACGGGAAAACTACAAAGCCTAACTGCATTACCACAAAACAGTATCACTTCATCTATTGTCTCTTATGCCGGCCATACACTATACAAATTTAGTGCTCAAGTCTGTACAGTACATTGCATGTGCATAGTGTGCGCCAGTGTGCCTGGAAAAACCAGCAATTCCATATATACGGTTTTCCTGATAATGTAAATATGCTTAAGCCACTATCTTTCTAAGACAATATTGTCACCTAAAAGCCTCAAGGCCGTAAGAGACAAACAATTTTAACACAGAAAAAATATTTTTTTTTCAATAAATGATATTTTTAATTTTAATTAAAATAATGATCAAAAAAATTATTTTTTAAATTAAATATTGAGAATTCCCAACAACAACAGAATAAATAAAAAGTAGAATTTTCAATTTTTTGTCGCTTGCGGCTGAAAATTTTAGACCAGTCAGCATATCGTCTTCTCTTTTGAAGACATTAGAAGGACTGATTGATCTTCATCTGAGGACGAAGATTAACGCCGGCATCATCAGCGGCGCTCAGCATGCCTATATATAGCGGGCCCTTAACAATGTGAGGATAGAGGTTATAAGGCAGACATTAACTTATCGGTTTCGTTATTCTTGGTCGAGTGGATAACTCTTACTCAGGATAACTCTTAGAGAGTTATTCACTCGGACTGGGGAAACCAGTGCTTAAGTAAACTTGTGACAAGGAGGACCACACAGGGGGAGTTGTCTCTCCCATATTGTGGCTCTTGGTGGTTTATGTCGTTCTGGGACTTTTTTACAGGTTAGGTCAGAATGTCGTCGCCTACGCGGATGATGTATTTGAATTGGTATCGGGCAAGTTTCTGCCGACATTTAGAGATGTTATGCTAGGGGCGCTGGGTGAACTGTCAGCATCGGCGACTGATAAGGGTCTGGGAGATAATCCGGAGAAGACAGTGTTAGTTCTTTTTACTAAAAGGTACAATGTGGAAAATTTAAGGCTGCCGGTACTAGGGGGGTATAGCTTATCTAGGAGTTTTTTTTGGACAGTAAGCTGACCTGGAGGAGGAATACTCAGGAGAGACCTAAGATGGCGGTCAATGCTTAATATACTTGCAGATCTTCGATAGGAAGGAGCTGGGATGGCTGTACACTTCAGTAGTTAGAACCATTATTACGTATGGATGTTGTGTTTTGTGGGAGGCATTGAGGCTGGCTAGTCGGAGGGACCTTCTGCCTAAGGCTCAGATGTCTGCTTCGATCGGCATGTCAGGTGCCTTGGGCAGTACCCCGTAGGCGGCCCTGGATGTTATTCCACATCTTCTTCCTACAGGGCAGTATGTTTTAGGAATGGCAGCCAGGATCATTCTTAGGCTGAGGGAGGTAGGACTGTTAGGAAATTTCACGGAGGGTCACTCGCGGATCTTCTGTGAAATTAGTGCTGGTGGTTATCAGCTAGGCTCGCCCGGCTCTACGGATTATTTGGGCTCTAGGGTCGATTTTGGGCGTTTTCCGTCTAGGGAGAGCTAGTCAGCTCAGGCAAGATTGTATAGGGGATTTGCTATTTTCACTGACTTGTCGGATATAAGTTGGTTGTGTGAGGACCCAGAGGAGTTGACGACAGTTGAGCACTTTCGGTGTCACTGGCCCAGGCTGCAGAGAAGCAGGCAGAGGTGGCTGGGTAGCAGATTGCTGCGCGAACTGGGAGATGTCTCGGGCTTCGGTCTCAAGAATCTGACGGGATTCGTAATGGGAATGACCTGGCTGCGCGGCAGGAGGATGGAGACTGTGTACATGTAGGGCAGTTTTCCTGTTTAGTAGGGTTATTTTTGCTTGTGCTGTCCGAATTTTTTTATATTCCACAACATTCCGCTTAATTTCCTGTGCTTTCACTCTTTACTTCCCCTATTCTTTCAAACTATAATTATTTCCCTGAATAAGTTGTCACAATGGACCATATTGGGTGTGAAGTTTACGTCGCACCAGCCTTTTTAGCCTAACCTAACCTTTTGGATTTAAGCTGACGTTTTATAGTTTTTTAACAATTGGTTTTTCATGGAAATTACTTTAGTTTAAGTTATTAATGCAATTTAAAAAATAAATTGTTAAACCATGAAATAAAATGACAAAATCATAAACAGTTGTGACTTAATTATATCCTGCATTAAAAATACTCATAACATGCACTTTTTGTCATAAAGATAGAATAGTCTTGAAAAAACAATTTTAATTATATACAAAAATTTGTATATATGCATGTATGTACATATGTATACATTGTTATCAATTCTTTTTTGTAGAACTGAGAAAAATATTGATAATTGTTCTGTACAAAAATACAACAATTACGTGTAACCTTTTCGTAAAATGTTGTTTAAATTTTTTGTTTGATATGTCGCGAATTGTAATTTTTGTTAGAAACTGTTTTTATCAATATCAATTGCATTAAAAAATTAACAATTAAACTAAAAAAGCATTCGAATAAAATAAAGTTAAGCAATTATTTTTTTGAAAACAATTCAATGTATAAAAAACGTTAAAATTGGTATTCTTTTTATAAATTTAAATAAAATAAATAAAAAAAAAATGTGTGTTAATAAATATTAAATGTAGTAAGCATAATATATAAACATATTTAAGTTTTCAAAAAGAACTGTGGACTGCGGGTAGGAACACTGAGATTCCGTGGGGTAACCCAGACGAGAGGAGGAAAAGAAGCCGCCTCAACGGATGTAAGTCCGAAGTTAGTATAATGGTGCGTATCCTGACTGGTCATGCAGGACTACGAGCACAACTACATAAAATTGGACGGGCAGAATCTGACGAGTGTAGAGTGTGAGGCGAGGAGAGCGAGACGCTGGAACAGTTTTTCTACTACTGTCAGGTTTTCGTCGAACTACGGACCAAATACCTGGGAAGCGATGTCATGTTGGGCTTGGAATCCGTCGGGAACGTTGACTGGAAAATCTTAAGGAATTATGCCCGGGAAGCTAAGTTTTTTAACGCTGGATGTTAGCCCCTCCATATAGGTGGTGGTATCACTATCCACCTAAGTCCCTCGTGTTTCGTTTTAAGAAGCGCACAGCAGGCCCGGTAGTGGCTTAAAATGTTAATTAAATCCAACTTATAAGTTTTTAGTATTTCAACTAAAAAAATCATTTATTCAATTATCACATTAATTAAATTAAAATACTTTTTAAACAATATTTTTAATGGATAAAGAACTACTGATAAAGTTTTCTGTGTACCTTTTGGTAATGAAATGGTTGGCTTAAAAATGATTTTTCATATACCTTCTTTTATTATATTAAAAATTGTTTTGCCTGCTAAAATTTTTATAATTTGGAGTTAATGTTATTGTTAAACAGTTTTTGCTGTCTTTACCAGTCAAAAGGGCGCTCAGCACAATTCAAATAAATTAATGTGCTGACCCGAACGCAACAAAGTGTTTCCATCTTTATGTTGAGTTGATTAAGTAGAGCATGCCTATTGTGTATAAAGATCACAAACAGAGAAACGCATTTTTAAGCATTTACTTCACAAACACATTAGCATTTGTGTATTCCAAATTTCTACCGTACAGAACACTATAGTACTCTCTATAAAGTTTATTTTTGAACTCTGGTTATTACCCACATGCCTTAATCTTTTAGTGATAAAAATTATAAATCTTAGAGCCTATTGCACCCTTTCTATTTAAAAATCAATTCATATTTAAATATCACAAGGCGAATTCATACAGGGTACATTTCCGAGTCAGCTGGCTATTGGTTATTTAGCAGTGTGTATACTGAATGCCAAGCTCGGTTTACATTCTGTGAAAAAATTTCTTAAAATTAAAAATTCAATAAAAATCTAAATACTTGGAAAAAAAAACTTATTGTAATTAAAAATGCGTAAGGAATAAGTGGAATCACAATAAATTTGCAAAACAAGAAAAAGATTTACCTTCTAAAGCAATTGAGTATATTTTATAATCAAAAAAAATTCCCTTGTTTATATTTCCAACAAATAATTTAGACATTCACTCAAAGTTTTTCCAAAAAAAAAAAACACATAATATTTTTCATTATGCGGTCACCTGTTACAGTTCGCTTTGGTTGTTCATATACTATCAAGTAGAGATGAGCGATATTTCTGTACCTGTGATTTAATCACTGTTACTGAAAATCACGAATCACAGTTGTGACCAAATTTGTCAAGTAACAGGTACTTTCTAAGTCGTTCTTTTTGTATTTTGTTACATATACAAATTTATAATATTTCACTGTTTGTGTGGGTAATAGCCTTTTTAAAATGAAATGTCGAAAGATATTGCTGTTCCTTTCATTCTCTCTTCTATCTTATTAGAATTTTTTTGTGCCAAAATTTATTTGTTCAAGTATGTATGTATATGAAAGTAAACAGATTTGAAAGCTCTTACAATTTGTTGTTGTTTCTTTGTAAAGTGCTTACAAAAGCTCTTGCAAAAGCTCGCGCATTGTACATATAGCTTGGCCGCGATTGCTATAAAAGAACAGAAAACTGATAAACCGTGATCACAATCACAGTTTAAAGGAGCAGTGATTTTTAAATCACATTCACTAATCACGATGATCTTTAAAAATCACGGGATCGCTCATCTCTACTATCAAGCCTGTTCTGAAAATGATTATCAGAACAGGCCCGTATTATTTTTATTTGCCATGAAAAAAGAATTTTAAACATAAATTGATATTTAAATAGATTTAGTGAAACAACCCCTAAATATATTTTTTTTTTAAATTTTAATTTTCTGCTCTAGATTATTGTATATGTATACCTGTGAGTATGTGTAATATTTATTTTTCTATATATCAATCATACGTTTCTGATTCGCAATATTTTTTCACAATAAAAAATTTTTTTTAACATATTTATGCCAAATTTTTAAATAAAAATGCATATTAATTGTTTATTTTTTTCAATTTATTATTGATAAATGTTTTTATTTATTCTTCAATCGAGTTTATTTCCATTTTTTATTATTACAGACTAAAGTATGATTTATCATACGTAAATATGTAAATAACAATTTTTTACTATTTGCATTTGTTTTTAAATTTTAATAACTAAAAAACAATGAGAATTTAGTTAAACAATATATTAAATACATAGATGCTAATACATACACACAACAAATATTTAATATGTATTTGGGCACATAAAGCTGGATATTTGTTTATTAATTCTAGAAAATTAGAAATTATTTAAATTATTCGATATAAGTTATTGATGCAAAAAAGGCATAACGCCAACATCTGGAAGAAATGAAAAAGATAATAATACTGGAAAAAAGTTTTCTCTATTTTAACACTTTTAAATGTAAGAATTTTTGTTAAAAAAAACATCTGGCATCACTACCCAGGACTTAACATATTCTGTTTGTTTACCACTGCTTTAGTGTTTTACTACGTGAAAACTGTCTACCCATAAAAAATATTTTGCGCAGAATTTTGTTTTTGTCTTTGTTGTTTTATTGTTGGTCTAAGCTGATTCCTTAAGATTCCTTAAAGTTATAGGTTCTCATCTCAAAAATATGGCACGTTTGAACAATTTTTAATAAATAAGAGCTTGGGATATTTATTTGCGAAGAGCAATATCAAACGTATTATTACTTACTTGTAGATTCGATTGGCTCAATACAACCGATGGATGTGCTGAAAATTACTGTGGGTATCAGAAGCTGGTGTTATCTGAACTCCACATTAAAATTGTAGGAGCTTAGACTTTCTTAAATTTATAGTAGAAGCAGCTTTATTTAGCAGCAATACACAGGGTCATCCACTAATAAGCCTCATTGCAGTTTAGGTAACGGTAAGATCATCTTCAGTCCTGCGAAAACTATAAAAAATCCCATAATATTTTTGAAAATATACTCAAGACTTCAACAATATTCTCGAAGAGCGGAACACTACCAATAGGTAAGTTTTTCTGTTAATATGCATATGCACAACCTCCGAAGGGACACAAGTGGTAGTTTTCTTCCGTTTTGAAAGTGTTGAAAAGAAGTAGTTGTGTTTGAGCTTAAGCCAAGATATATCAAGGAAAGATTTTCCATGTCGGAATTGCCGTGCTACCAAAAATTTGATTTTGCATGGTATTGTATTTTATTTATTATTTAAACTCAAAATAAAACTTACATATATTCCTCCAGAGTGAAATATTAAAAATGCTTTAATAATGCTTATTTTTATCTTTGGGGTTCATTTCTCTAATAGGTAAGTTAAGGAGATCCTTTTGAAAACTACATGTATACGTGATAGAATAAATTGAATTTACGAAAGGCTTAGCTGTCAAATAAACTGGCATACTGCTCTCACTTCTTGGCATTTATGATCAATATACTTTGAGAAATCATTATTAATAGTATTATGATTAAAAAAAACTTTAAAAACTACCCAAATTTACTTTAAAAATCAGTCATGGTTATATATAACTAGACCATGTTTCATCGCAAAATTGTGTTCGGTGATGAGTTTCATTTTAGTCTAATGGAGTGCGATTAATACAAATAAGCCCCATTTGGTATGGATTTCATTCTAGTGGCATCATCGGGCTTGATTTCTTCAAAAACTTTGCCGTAGCCTGCGATGCAGTAAATGGAGATCTATACCGCACCAAAATCAATAATCTTAAGTTTAAAAATCAGAGGATGGCTCTGCGTGCCATACAGGAACTTGAACCATTGACTTATTGAACTACAAATTTGGCGATCATTTGATTTCGAGAAATGTATGTGTTAATTGGCATCCAAGGTCGTGAGAATTTGCATTTTTCGATTACTTCCTGTGGGGCTTCGTAAAGTCACTAGCTTATATTGATATGCGAGCCACAATTGCGGTCTTGAAGGCGAAACTTGTCCTTGGTTTTCGTTAAATACGATATGCAATCCTTAAAAAATAAATATAAATATAAATAACCATTTTTGTATAAGTTTTTAAAATTTTAGGCTTATACACAGTGTTATCTCCCTTATACCTTTCTTGAGCCGACAAGCCCTTTCGAAGGACACTGTTCCCTGGTTCGCACAGCTTTATAATGAAATGCATTGAGGTTATTTAGCGAGGACATTCAGTTTGTACGGATACATTTGAATGCACCATTTAATGTCCGCTCATAAGAGATTTCACTGTATACATTTTTACATATAAATATATATATATACAATCTTTTGTGTGTTTTTTATTAACGCATGATCTACGGAACAATACGATCCGTAGAGCTGAAATTTTCAACACAGGGGTCAGGTCAAGTCAAGTCACAAACATAAATAAAAGCATGGTACAATAAGTAAAAGGTATAGTCATTAGAAACTTTTTTCTAAATTTTCAAACAAAACAAACAAAGAAAATATTAAAAAACAAGAGTTAGAATTTAAATAAGTTAATTGTATATTTTTAAAAAATTTCTTAATGTAAATTTTTTTTAAAACCAAATTTTAAACAAAAATCAGTTTCAAAAAGTCTATATATTGAATAAAATATAATTTTATATTAAAAAAAGTAAGTTTGCCATATCTTAAAAGGTCCAAATATATTGATTGTTGAATATGTGGATGTATGTCAAATGCTTATAAACTGTCAATTCTATTTTAAATTTGTATATCAGTGAATTAATTTTTTGAGCCCTTGAGCAAAGATTTCTAACTCGTAAGTGATACCAAAGATAAACCGCAAGTGACAAAACGTGTACTACACAAATAATTTATAGTGATGGTGCAACCCCATCCCAACAGCGGACACGTCTTCATTGGTACCCAAAGAAGGCGCAGATACAATGCAACTTTGACGTCGCATCAACTGGCAAAAACATCTGCAAAATCAGCAGCTGATATGGGCGAATTTCGTTCTACTGAACGCGAAGAACTTCGAAATCAACGTATTGCCTATCAAAGAAATCGAAGACGAGAAGACCGTCAACGAGATAGTGACATAGGTAAAGACGCAACTCTGGTTACCAACAGAAACCATTTACGAACATCAAGCGTTTTAGCATAATATTTTTTCTTAAATAGTGCAAACAATTATGATCCAGAAATTTAAAACGACGCTCATTCTAAAATTGTTATGGGAAATATGGATCAGGAATGAATTTAGTACCATGCACTTAAAGTTAAGATTGAGACGCATTGAATGTGTTGCTCTTTAGCTAAAGTGATTTTGCATCCATTAAATTTACCTCCAGAACCACTAAAATCTTTATTGTCTAGTGAAAGTGCAGAATTAAGATTATTTTTAAATAAGAAATATTGTAAGAAATTTCATATATGAAAGTGAAAAAACACAATGCAGTTAAATTTAGTAAACAATTTACACAAATTGTTGCAAATTGCCAAGTTCGAATACACTGCATACATGCACGGATTTTTATTGCTTTTGTATGTGAACCTTTAAAACAAATAAATATATATGTAATCCTTTAATTCCCTGTGGAACATAGGGCCGCAACAAATGTTTTCCATTGTATTCTGTCAGTGGACATGGTTTTCATCTCATTCCAGGACACGCCATGCTCATGCAACTCGTTCTCAATTTGTCGTCTCCAAGTATTCGCAGGTCTACCAGGTCTCATAGATCCTTGGGGGTTATATTCTACAGACTGTCGAGTTAAATCATGTGCTGGTTTTCTCATTGTGTGTCCTAGCCAACTAAATTTACGCAATCGGATACTGGTACTTAAAGGAACTTGATGGGTTAAATTCCACAACTCCAGATTTGATATCGTGGCAGGCCAGAATATCCTTTCAATACGCCTGAGGCAGCGGTTTACAAAAGCTTGCATTTTACTCATTTCACGGCCCGAAATATTCCAAGTTTCACAACCATACAGAAGCACAGATTTTACATTGCTATTAAAAACCTTGATTTTGGTGTGAGTTGAGATATTTTGAGATCTCCAGAATTTATTAAGCGTGCCATACGCTTGTTTTGCCTTACACAGTCTATTCTGTATATCTTCTTTGCTGCCCCCTGTTTTTGAAATTATACTCCCCAGGTAACAAAAGATTTCAACATCGTCAATGGGTTGGCCCGAAAGCTGAAAGTTGTCGTTGCATGAAGAATTTATGCGCATTGATTTGGTTTTGTTGATATTAATTTGTAATCCCGCTTTGGCTGCACGTGTAGCAAAGGTTTGAATCTTGGATTGCATGCTAGAGAAGCGGTGGGATAAAAGACAGACGTCATCCGCATAATCAATATCTTCTAACCTATCATGAAGACCCCACGAAATTCCCTGATGCATATTCATGCAGTGATTCATAACTACGTCAAGTACTATGTTAAACAGTAGTGGAGACAAAACACAGCCTTGACGAACACCTACGTTTACTTTGATGGGGGTACTTGCTGTACCCTCATGAAGTATCGAACAAAATGCGTTGTTGTATAGCTCCTTAATAAGACTAATTATCTTCTCGGGAAATAAAACATTTGAGGGTAAGACAACTTTTACCAAGCTCATCTGTTATTTAATAAAATAAATCAAAACACTTTAACGTTCTATATTGTATTAAATATTTGGTTTTTGTGTTCCCGTACTTTTTTCTTTTTATGAGAGATATTTATTCTTACTCTCATTTTCACTAACTTGCACCAAGAATTTTTGAAACAAAGGTAGAGATTTAAATGGTATTTGAAAAAATCTCCAAGCTGTTCTGCTCAATATTACATATCGTGGCTCCATATTACAAGGTTGTGTGTGAAATAGCAAACACAGAAAAAATTATCAGTAGTTTTTTATCTTTTAAAAATATTGTTTAAAAACTATTTTATTTTAATTAATGTGATAATTCAATCACTTTTTTTAGTTGAAAGAAAATTAAAAATAGAATTTTGATTTAATTAACATTTTAGTTGTTTTGAAATAAAGTTTAAATTAAAATATTAATTAAATATCAAGAAATCTTAATTGCTTTTTCGTTTAAAAAAAATTTTAAACTTATAGAATTGTTGTTGGGAATTACCAAAACCTGAGCTATATTTAATTAAATCAATTAACCCATTGTTTTAAACGGCAAAGTTTTTTGATAATTTTTTTAATTAAAATTTAAAATATTATTTATTGAAAAAAATATTCACAATTTTAAAATTTTAACAATTTTTAGTAATCAATATAATGATTTTGGTAAAATCAACAAATTATTTGCTTGATTCTCTGAATTTGGGATTAGAGACACATTTAATTTTTTCTGTAGGTGTAGGTGGACAAACTAACACAAATCTTATAATATAAAAATAAATGTACACTCAAAATATTATGTAAGTAAATTCCACAGAAAATTCATTTTAAACAACTAAAAATTAATTTAAAAAAACGGATAATTTACATTCCATTTAAAATAAATGAATTTTAACTGGAAACGGCAAAGTTTTTTCTGATAATTTTTTTAATAAAAATTAGAAATATCATTTATTGAAAAAAAAATATTCACAATATAAAAATTTTTACAATTGTTAGTAATGAATATAATAATGTTGTTAATAGGTGCGAAATTAACAACTTGTTTGCTTGATAATATGAATTTGGTGGTTAGAGACAAATATTAATTTTTTCTGTGAACATATTTAGAAAATTAAGTTTATAATCGGATATGTTCTAGAAAACGAAATTAAGTGGATATGAAAACGAACGAAATTTTGATTGCAATTATTTACAAAATTACTATAGTTAGTCCTCTTTTAAAAAGTTGTTATTGTAAAGATAATTGGTACTCAAAGTATGAACTATACATATAAAAAGAAATATTTTTATGAATTTTTCAAAATTTGTTCGATTTTAAATCCACTTCATTTCAATTTTATTTCTGGGCATGTTCTAGAAATCGAAATGAAGTGAAATTGAAATCTAACAAGTTCTTAAGTTCATTTATTTACAAAATCACCGTAGTTTTTGCTGGTTTTTAAAGATGTTCTTGAAAAATTATTAAAACTGGGTCGTTTTAAAATTTGCTCGATTTAAAACCCACTTCATTTGAATTTCTAGAACATGCCCGTTTATCTTATTTATATTCTACTATTTCCAAGTTAAGTTACATAACGAAATTAATTTTAACAAGTCTGTCTAGAAATTATAACCGTCTCTGGATCAACATTAAAAAATTTAAATTGTCCCATACAGCCCTTAAACGTTACTGACTAAAAATAAAAAATAAATGTTACAGCACGACCTTGTAATATTTGCCGATATTTATGTTGGTCGTCCAAAAATATACGAAGACCCTGAATATACATTTACATACATATCGCACTCTAAATCATAAACAGGCACAACTCAAAATTAAAAAATTTTTAAAAGAGGCAGAAAAAGGGAGTTTTTAATCTAATTGAGCTTTGCAAATGTTAAAGAAGAACACAGTGACGCAAACGCTATTTTCGTGGTGGCTTTAGAATTGACTTTGGTGAGAACTTTTCGCTTCGAAAAGATGTAAAACAAAATATTCTATCATCAAAAGTTATTTTTGGGAATACACAATTTACTATTTATCAGATTTATTTATAACGTGCTAAGTTCCCAATTTTTATTTTTGATAAATACACTAAAATTTATTGTTGAGGGAAAGTTCGTTTCTATGGGCATTTCACTGGTTGCTTAGGCCAGTTCGTCAGGAAACTTTTTCCAAAGATTTTAGACAAGCTAAAAATATTTTACAAATAAAACTATAAAGTGAATAAGAATTTCAAATACTCAGGTCTTACTTGTATCAATATCAATATAATATAAGTATTGCATTGGGCTAGATCTAGAGTTTTTCTTATAAAATAATTATCTATCAATTCCTACTTTCTGGACAATTTTTATTTTAAGGGAAACCTTTTTCCAAAGACTAGAAAAGCTAAAAATATTATACAAATAACACTGTAAAGTGAATAAGAATTTTAAACACTCAGTGTTAAAACATTTCAGTGTTTTTATGAAAAATAAAATATTGGGAATTTTGCACATTATAAATAAATCTGATCAATAATAAAATATTCTATCGTTTCTCGAAAAGTGAAAAAAGAGTGTGTCTGCAACTCATGTCGAAAACTATAAAAAGAGGTGACGTCATTACATTATAAATGTCATAATATTTTACTCGAAGCCGATATGAAGCAGATGTTGAGAACTCCAGTGAAACATATCGTTGACCGCGACCAAAATTTACTTAAATTTAATCATTTTAACGATGGCGGCGAAAATACAACCGTCGCACAGTGGCGCCCGTAGAGCAAGCGAGGTTGCAAAAATCAAAATTTTCATGAGTGCCGACGAAGTTTTGAATAAACCCATGTTATAGGAAACTTTTCAACGATTTCAAATATGCCACTCTTAATAATATCACATTTTTAGTTTAGAAGATATAACCGTTCAAAGTTGACCGACTTTCGGTTTTCAAAAAAACACACAATTTTTAGTCAATTTGTTGCGATTTCAGGTGTAATATCACGAAAAATAGGTAACGAATCGCCTTATTTTTTGTTTGTATTGATTGATGTATTTATTAAATGTATAATGATAAGAAAAAAATTAACTGTTTGCTCTGTGTTTCTCCTGGTAAATCACTATTTAAAAACTATCCGTTTTTTCACTATTTTTCAACTTTGACGGAAAATAAAAAAAAACTATATTTTTCTATATTTGCCATATTTGAAAAACCTGTTCTTTGATTAGTTCTTTACATAATTCAAAATTTTTATCTGCCCGTACGTGCCCGTTTGGCTTCTAGAGGTAAAAAAGTTTAAAAAGACATGGTTGCAGAAATTGTATGGCGTCCATCCCTTATATGTTTTGACTGACAGTAGTTTGATCTAATAGTTTGAAAAAAACTACTCATTGAAATTAGCAGGTACGTACCTCACATAAACAATACTTTGGCGTACAAATGGTCAGGAACAATATTGACTTATGGTCCCTACAGGTAGGCACAAATCTTATTTGGACACGTGCATAATATCAAAATTGCATTATTCAGCCTAAATCCATATGTATGCAGGGAACAGATAAATTTTTAGGCATGGTAGCATAAGCCTATATATTGCAAAATAAGCATAATGCCTGGATTAGTCTACGCCTGAAAGTTGGCGCAACAATTACTGAAACCATTAAACAATTTAAGTACTGAAAACATGGCGTTGAACAATTTAAAATTATTTGAACTGTTTAGAAAGTCAACCACACCAAAGTTTTTCACGGAAGTGAAAATTCTTCCTGAGAAGTTGACATTGATCAGCAAATGGGGCTGCGATGGATCATCCGGACAAAGCGTTTATAAGCAAAGGATATCTTCCGATGACGCTACAATATCGGATGGAAATATGTTTATGGCATCTGTTGTTCCTTTGCGGCTAAAATCGGATGATTCCCTACACTGGAAAAATCCACGACCGTCATCAGTGCATTATTGCCGACCAATAATGTTTCAGTTTGCAAGGGAATCGACAGAACTCATAAGGACTACGGTGAAGGACATTGAAGAACAAATAAGCAAGATTAAGCCTACAAAGCTGCAAATTGGAGAAGGAAAATATATTGAATGCAATTACGAGTTCCACCTGACCATGGTTGACGAAAAAGTCGTAAACGAACTGACAGGAACAACCTCAACAATGTCATGCCCGATTTGCAAAAAGAGTCAGAAGAACTTTTTTCAATTCAATTCAATTCAATTTATTTCATATATAATATGTTACATCTCAATTTTATATAATTAGTTGTAAAGAATTTAAGATAAGTATCTTTTTCTGCTTAATTATAACATATTTCAATTAGTTATCATATACATATATATAGACAGAATTATTTTGGAGGTAAAAATTTAGCAAAAACCTATTTAAACCCCTTTTTTCGTTTTATTTTTATATTTTTTTTTATCGATTTTTTACTATTATTTGTCAGAAGAACTTTGGTAATTTAAACGATTCTACAAATGAGGAGAATTACGAATATGGAATGTCACCATTGCACGCAAGGATAAGGTGTATGGAATTCTTGCTAAACTGGCATATACCCTACCACAAGAGGAGGAAAACTTCGATGAAAATACATCAATAAAGGATAAGGAAAAGATCAGAAAGAAGCAAATACAGGATGGTTTTTTTGAAACAAGTTGGACTAAAAGTAGACTGTCCCAAGCACGGATACGGTAACTCTAACGATGGAAACACTTCTAGGAGATTTTTTGAAAATGATGAGGCAGTAACTAGAATCATTGGAATTGACAATCAAATCGTGAAAAGATTGGGAACGATCTTGGATGTTTTAAACTGCAAAGAAAATGTCAATTCTACAAAATATGGAGAATATGCGTCGAAAACTGCATCTCTTTTAGCAGAAATGTATCCACAGAAGAAGTTGACCCCGACCGTCCATAAAATATTGGCGCATGGCAAAGATATAATTGAGTACCAGTCTTTGCCAATTGGAGAGCTTTCTGAAGAAGCACAGGAGTCTCTTAACAAATTTTATAAAATATATATATTGCACAACACATTCAAAGCATCAAGGGTAAGGCAAAATAAGGACCTCTTCAACATGTTGGCAGCATCTTCCGATCCACTTATTTCTTCCCTGCGGCATGTGAAGTCACAAATAGAGTTACAAAATAATTATAGTTTAGAAATGGTTAGTCTTTTAGATATACCTTCTCTTACGAATTGTGATGAATATTTTACAGAAAATTTAAAAAATAAATTTAAAAAAAAAATAATTTTTTTTTTAATTTGTTGGGTAATAATTTAAAACATAAAACCCTTAAGAAAAAAAATAAAAACAATCTAAAAATGTAAAAATAATTTTTTTAGTTACCATAAAATTGATTTTTCTACTAATTTTAACTTTGATAACCCATAAGTAGACCCCTACAAAGCGTAGCACCCTTTCCAAACGCTCATTTCATAGGCTGAACAGTTATCTATCATATGCTGTTTAAACTGTTCAATTATCTTATTCTGTTCAAAAGATATGATTTTTGCAACGAAAAAACTCAAATGGCGCCACTGTGCGTCGGCTATACCAAATTTTGTAAAGTGCGACTTTAATGTTTGTTATTTAAAAAATATTTTTGGAAACATTCGTATATTCTTCAAAAATGTTAAAAGCAAAATTATTAAACAATGAAAAAAAAAAAATCAAACTGGAACAAAATACTTACCTCTTCCGTGTTATTATTCATTGCATTTTGCATTTCTAATATATTTTTTAGTGTTAAAGTTTTTTTTCACACCGTTCTTCTGCGTAAGCTTATTTGACAGTTCATAGCGCGAACTTCCTCACAAAAATTTTACAGACACATTTTTTCTGTAAATTGGCGAGTAATTTCCTTATGTGACAGCGATTACTCGCCATAAATTTTACAGCTGCAGTTTAGTGAGAAAAACAGTTGTTAGATTTATTACGGCATTTTTGTTTAATTTCACTCATTTCAATCGAAATTTATCTAGACGCGGGAGTTACAGAATATGGGCACTGTACCCATGTTCTGCAACTTTGGTGAGAACTTCTCGCATCGAAAACATGTGAAACAAAATATTCCATCGCTGCTCGAAAAGTGAGAAAAAAGTGTGTCTTTAACTCATATCGAAAACTATCAAAAGATATTACATCGTTACGTTATAAATATCATAATATTCCACTCGAAGCCGATATGAAATTGCAAATGTTGAGAACGTCAGTCAAACATATCGTTGACGGCAACCAAAATTGACTAAAACTGAAAAATTTTGAACGACTGCGGCGGAAATACAGCCGTCGTATACCAACAAATGTTAAGTGCGACTTTAATGTTTGTTGATTACAAAAGTGCTTTGAAAACATTCGTATATTTTTCAAAAATGTTAAAAGCAAAATAATTGAACAATGAAAAAATCTGCCTCTTATAATACTTGTCTCTTTTGTGTTAATATTCATTGTATTTTGCATTTTTAATTAATTTTTTAGTAGTAAAATTTTGTTCTCACCCCTTTTTATGCGTGAGTTTATTTGACAGTTCAAAGCGGGACCTTCTTACAAAAATTTTACAGACACACTTCTTCTGTAAATTGGCGAGAAATTTCCTTACAGCTTTTACTCGCCAAAAATGGTTCGGACGCAGAGCAAAAAAGTTATTAGTTTTAATTTATGGCATTTTTGTTTAATTTCTCACATTTCAATCGAAAAGTTTCTCTACGCGGGAGTTACAGAACATGGGCACTGGTTTATAAAAAGAAAAATAATTTTGATAAATTTTTAATTGTGCCTGTTTATGATCTAGTGTGTGATATACGCCCTAAAGTATTATTGACGACTATTATATCCTTTGAACAAAAGAGCTATTTTGATGTTCTATACAATTTAAAACATTATCAAATAACATGCATTCCATTTAAATTATGGAATGCATACATGAGAAATTGTTTGCAATTTTAAAATATTTGAATATTATTGGTATTAAGACAAACATTTTCTAGATCAATTAAAAACAGTTTTGCCATATTTAACCCAGTATGCGTATGTGTGTATGCGTTGGTATCTATGTAAATTGTATGCAAATATTTTTTTCAGTTTTCTGAATTTATTTTTTTTATTCTAAATGTAAAGATAATCTTACAAACTAAGGAATGACCAATAACTAGGGTAGGGTTTCTTATGGAACAAAGTCATTGTTCGTATATTTTTAGATATAATTCATTTTGTTGCTATTACTCTTATTTTTCATTTATTTATTCATAATTTATTTTCTACAATTAAATTGTACATACAAAACAAATAAAATGCTTTCATTATATTTATTTTATGTTATTTTTATGTCTTATTTGGTATTCAGATTTTTAGATTTTAGTTAACAAATTCCGGTATTATATGAAATTAAAAGAAATAAGTAAAAGTTAAGTTTTTTTTTAAGGAATGAAGACATGTTTTTGTTATTCTCTATCAGATAATCGGTGTTATTGTGAGTGTCGTAGTCGAATATCAGTCATGTTTTAAAAATTGGTATTATGATGGTCGTAAACTACACAATTACGAAAAAGTTTCTATGAGTTTTAATGATGAAACAGAACTGGGGTTGAAAGATGTTTTTCACACAATTTGACATAACATTTTTCCAGAGAATGCGGTCAAAAAATAAAATCTTTTTTATTTTGAAAACGTTTTTCCTAATGCTCGCACATACAGACACTTAGTCCCTAATCATGTAAAACGCAACGCAACACCAAAGAATTACAATGAAAGCAAAAACAAAGTCATAAATATTTTGTAATTTTATTGTTGCTTTCTACAGAATTCATGAACGAAAACGACTCTCAAAAGAAGGCCGAATAAGTGAGATCGTTTGACATTAAAATTTATTTTTTGTATTATTTTTTGTGCGTTCATTCTTCCGTGTTTACATGGGAGTTACTCGTATACAACTCATGGTTCATTCGTTGCGTAAGATCTCTGTCAACGCATTTAGGCCCATACATTTTGCAAAGTATTTTTCTCTCGAATATATTATATGCGTAATATATTTTTATCGGTTTTTAAAAGTTCACATGTTTCTGCACCGTATTTCAAGTGTGTTATAAAGCGGAGTTTTCATGGAATGGTTGCTTAGTTCATAATGATTCAGATTACCAATTTCATTGAAAAAGTTTTGTTTGAAAATGGTAAAGGTACCCGCGTATGTAGTTAAACTATACACACAGAAAAAATTATTAATTTTCTCCAATCACCAAATTTATACCAAATTCATAATATCAAGCAAACAAATTCTTGCTTTTGCACCCATTACCAAAATGATTATATTGATTACTAAAAATTGTAAAATTGTGAATATTTTTTTTCAATAAATGATATTTTTAATTTTAATTGAAAAAATGATCAAAAAACTTTGCCATTTCAAACAATGTGTTAATTTATTTAAATAAATATTGACAATTTGCCACAACAATTCTACATGTTTAAATTATTTTATTTAAACGAAAAAAGTCAATTAAGATTTTTTGTTATTTAATTAAAATTTTAATTGAAAATGTATTTCAAAACAACTAAAATGTTTATTAAATCAAAATTAAATTTTTAATTTTCTTTCAACAAAAAAATAATTGATTCAATTATCACATTAATTAAATTTAAATACTTTCTAAACCATTTTTTTAATTGATAAAACATTTTTTTTTGTGCAGATCGCATATTTTTATTTTCAAAATGAATGAGCTTATGCAAACGACAGCAGCAGTTAACGAAAAATAAAACGAACAGTTTATGAGTGGGATTAAGTTTAGGCCAATGACGAAAAATACAAACAAAGTTTGGGATTTGAATTTCAGTGTACGCTTCCCAGGTGGCACTGATTTCCACAACAAGAAAATACCAACAAAGGAAACGTTTGTTTTTGCCATTGCAAAATAACAACAGCTATACAAGGTTGTAATCACGTCTGCCAAATTTGAAGATTTATCGTTATTTTGACGAGTTTGGGGTCCAAAAAATCGTCCCATTGACGATTTGGCGGTTTATACCCTAAATTTCACGTTTCTTCAAATGACAAATTTTTGTACTAATTTAGAAAAGTTTTTTACAAATTTCTGTTTTTTTGAACAATTTTTTTATGAGTGATCTTATTTGCTATAGTTCTAAATTCTTACCCCCATATTCAAAAAATATATTTTAGGCTTATAGCAGGTTTATGAAACGAATTTTCTATGAAATAAGGTTTAATAAACATTTTATTAATCAAAGATATTTTTTTTTATGAATATGGGGGTTAAACTTTTGTAGCAAATTCGGATATGTGACATCGTACACAATATAAGGCAAGCAAAGTCATTTGTTGTACTACCAGTTTCAAGTCATCTGTTTATTGTTTATTAATTTGTGAATATACTGAATGTCAAGTTTTGTTTACATATTGTGAAAAAATTATTTAAGATTTTAAATTCAATTAAAATTTAAGTACTTGAAAAAAAACTTATTTAAATTTTATAAAACAAAAAAGTGATTATAAAATATAAAATCAAGGAATTAAAAGTGCGTAAGGAATAAATGGAGCCACAATAAATTTGCAATACAGGAAAAAGATTTACCTTCTAAAGCAATTGTGTATATTTTATAAGCAAAAAAATCCTTGCTTATAATTTTAACAAATAATTTTGACATTGACTCTAACTTTTTACAAAAACAAGAAACAAAGAATTTCGTCGGCTTAATGTGCAAACCTGTTACATCCACTTTTTAAGAAAATTGAGATTTTGATGCCGTGTGGTAGAGAAAGCTACACTTCGTCGACCAGCATGTAGCTAGTTTTTCATTTGAGTCTTGACGTGTGTAAAAAGGTTTGATAAGAAAAACTGCTCTCAAGATTCAAATATGATTTATAAAAAGTTTTTTGTCTCTCCTGTAAAATCTGCTAAAAGGGAGTTAGCAGGTTTGCATATTAAGCCGACGAAATGCTATGTATTTTGTTTTTGTAGAAAGTTAGAGTCAATGTTAAAATTATTTGTTAAAAAAAGGGATAGCTAGCATAACTTAAATTGTAACCAAATTGTTTTACAAAAGTTTCCAATTTTAAATTATTAAACACCGCTCTTATTTAAGTTGGTCTATAAAAGGAGTTAAAACCTGCATTTATAGCTGCGATCGGCAAATTCAGACCGCCGCGTTTTATCTTTTCTTTTTTATTGCGTACGTATGCACACACATTGAAAGGATCAAGCAATATAATCGACAACATATGTAAAATTCATACAGCGCATACAATCGATAAATGTAATAGTAATAGCAATGCGAATAGCGGTTTTATTTTTAGCGATTTTTTTTGAGACAAGAAATATTTATGATTTTTTTTTAATTCAAATAAAGCAAACGTAAAATAGCTAAACATTTTCAAAAAAACAACAAAAGCTAATGGTATTTTAGAATGACGATTTTTGTGACGATTTAAGTAGGTTAATTTGACGACTTGTTTTGCAAAGTTTGTCGATTTTCTACACATTTTATCTGGCAGCTACAGTTATAAGTAAGGCATTAAAATCCAAACATTATACTTATTTTTTTTTTATTGTACTGTTGTTTTTATTTTCTCATAAAAAACTCTATTTTTCTTCTTTATGCAGCATTTTAAAGCCAGTTAAATAATCGTCGTTGATGATTAAATGAATTGAACATTTTATTTAATTTTTCTTTCCAAATGTAATGAAAATTTTATAAATAAAGGAATTAAAAAAAAAAAATTGGGAATTAAACGCAAAAAATATAAAAAAAGCTCTACAGATTCATAACAGTATTAAATCAACCACTTTCCAATATCAGATACTCTCTTAAGCCAACGATTTACCAAATGCGTTAGCACAAGCGAAAGAACTAGAGTTTAACAATGTAAGGACTCAAATTTCTAATCAATAAATAAACAGAATAATAACAATCATAATGCTAATCAAAGTCGGAATAGACAACACTACAATAACAATAGTAAATTACAAAATCAAAGATTAGCGATAGATCTTGGCGCCCTATGCTCCAATGGGAGTTAGAGGAACACATATGTATATATATATAGATTAGCGACCGACATATTTAGAACGTAGTTTTAATAATGATAACTATAATGGTAACAATACCAATTTTAGTAGACCGGTACCAATGGATATTGATTCTAGTTTCCATAATAGACAGTCTACGTAACAACAAAATTCACAAATATTCACACCTACGAATGTTATAATAATATAAATGCCAGTACAACTGCAAGCCCCAGAAACCCGTCACAATAATTGTAAAACGAAACATATAAACCAAATAAAAGAAGACCACTTTTAGCACTAAATTAGATTTTCCTTACTTACACAAAACAGATTTAAAGACAGGACAGAAGTTGAAAATATCGATTGAGACAGGGAGGAACATTTATAAAAATGGAATAAAACTACTAATTTATAAAAGAATAAAGACGATTAACGGATATTCAATAATAAAATACAATCACAAGGAGTAAAGGAAATATTTTATGAAATAGAAAATATTGAATCAGATATGACTATAGGAGTCAATATATTAAATAAAAATAACGCGGTTATAGATTTTAAGAACAGCATCATTAAATATAATGATGAAAAAAAAAAAAATAAGTGTACAAAAATTAAAGAATGTGGGATCAGAAAAGGATCTTACAAAACTAGAGAAAAGTAATATCAGCAATAAAAAGATAAATGAAAATAAATATGATTATGTGCAAATATTTTGGGCAAAAATGGAAGGACTTCAAACAGTGGGCTTGACTTCTTGTCAGATGTATACATCTATGTGTAAATATGGGCGTGATTGGAAAAGTAGGCGTCAGACAAAATAGACTTATATATATATGAACTACAGTCGGAAATTATCTTAATTTCGTACACATAGCTTAGTTATCAATACACAACCCCTCTAAAGAACAAAGACATTATTGACTTCTGAGTCTCGGGAACGCCAAAATTCAAAGTTTCCAAATTAGTTACAAGCATCTTGTTGTGCAATACACAACATCCTTAACAACAGCCCTTTAGTTAATTTTTTTTAATTAAGCTAAAAATTTAACAGCATTATATTAGTTACGGACTACCAAAAGTGGGTGTGGCACCTCCCATAAAAAGACAGTATACATTTCTGTACATCTGAACAACGGAATGAGCTAAAGTTGCCAAATTCGGTCCAAATATTTTGGTTACCGATGCACAACTTCTGACAAAATATGGGCGGGTTTTAAAAAAAGGTCGAGACATTTATATCTGAACTACAGTCGGAAATTGTCTAAATTTCGTACACATATTACACTGGGATTAACAGCATAAATTGGTAACTGTTTTCTTTATTCCCAACATTGTGTTCAAACGGTTTGTTTTTGACATTGGTAATTAAACAACACTTGTAGTACAGCCGCGAATAAAGTTGTAAAAGCCACTTTTTTAAAAATTGTTTTTGCAGATAACCGTTAACATTACTCTCTTAAACTATTTAAGCATCAAATTATCCAAAATTATGAACCTTAACCCCTTTAAAATGGCATACACAGAGCCAGCTAGCGGAAGAACGTTGCAAGTTACTAACAAAATTATACAAAAGAAATGGTTTTGCAATGCGGAATAAAGTTGCATAAAAGTTTTTATAATCATTATTTTTAATAATCTTAAAAAAAAAAAAAATTAAAAACTAAAAATCCTACCTGTTAAAAACGTTTTTGCTCTCTTAAAAAATAATTATTTTGTAACTTAAAACCTGCTGTGCTTCATTTAATGAAAAAAATTACAAACAATTTAACATGTTCATAAAATTTAAGAAAATATTTTGCTTTTCTTTTTTAATTTCCGGAAAAGTTCTTTGTAGTTAGACATCTTACTAAAATAGAAAAAAATTAAAGGATTTTATTTGTTGTGCTTAATCCCCTATTTTTATTTTTGATAAAACAACTGAAAATTTATTGTTGGAGGATAAGCTGTTTCTATGCGCATTTCACTGGTTGCTTAGGCCAGATCATCAGGAAACGTTTCGCCCAAAAAATTTGAGAATGAGAACTGCAAACACTCAAAAAGTCTTATTTGCAACGATATCAAAGCTCAAACAAAATTCTAACAATAAAACATTGTGTTTTTTTAAAATTCCCGACTACAATTAGTTGGAATTTTCCCAACATTAATTGTAGTTGTAAGTGGGTAAAGAAAAAACAAATTAAAAACAAAAAAACAAATTGATTTTGTTATTTTCGCAAGGAATCAAAATAAAAACAATTTGCCAGTTCAGGTTTTTTTTGCACGTATATTTGCAAATTAATTATCAAAACTGTTTTTGGGAATACAATTATTTAGAAAAAGATTTTATATAAAATTTTTTTTTTGCAAAAAATGAGTGGAAATCAAACGTTATCCGATTTGAAGAAAATTTTAAAAATTGTTTCTTTTTAAGATTTCGAAGTAACTAAGAGGTTTCACATTTTCAGGTGGATTAAATGATGAATTTTTAATAAAATCATTAAAATTGGAAACATAACTAAATTTAATATTGCCCAAACTACTTCAATGCAATTTCACACAAACCTATAATTTTATCAACCTCTGTATTACACAAGAATCTTTACTAAAAGATTGGAGCTGCACCAATTGGACCAAATTAAAAAAAAATCGTTCCAACGATTGTTTCACAATTTTAAGCCTTAACGCAAGATTTATAATAGGAGCAACATTTTTGCTGAGCGTCTTTTTTCCGCCAAACAAAACATATGCAAATTTTGCCGCAAGCAATTTTACGTATATATTATTCGGCCTTATTATGAGCGTCGTTGTCGTAGTCGAAGCCTAGTCGTTTTTAAAAATTGGTATTACGATAGTCGTAAATGACAAAAATACGGCATATTGCTGTGTTTTACGTTGTGATTGTCGTTAACTTAAATTGATAATGACAAAAATTTCAATCGACTTTCAAAACATATGGTTCAAATTTTCATTCAAAACTTAAAAAAAATATTACGAACCTCAAAACATATTTCATGCAAATTGTTGCTGAAGTAAAAGTAGAATAAACTTTAAAAACCTATATTACATTCATTGTGTTGGGGTAGTGCACTAAATATGGATTTAAATCAGCATTGCACTATCACTAAATAAATCTGCAATAAAATTAGTTTGCACTATTTTTTACCAGCTTAAGTGACGATTGGTATTGTTTTCACTAGCACTAAAAAAAATTGAGTGGTATTGCAAATTTTTTCACTATCACAGACGGTGATTGAATGCATAAAATCTGCACTCAATTCAAATAGTGCAAAATTTGTACATGCAATCAAAGCAGCTGCATCTAAACCGACTCTCGCTTATGGTGTTTTCTTTACTACAAAAAATATGACATTTTATTTAAAAAAATGCAATTTGGTCTTCGTTTCTTAAAAATGCTTTGCTCTCTAAAGTGGTGGCTTGTTTTATTCTAAAAAATGTACCCTTACTAATGGCATAAGGCATTGACTTTACGCCCCGTGCAAATCGACTGTGTTGATAATGCCCCGTAAAAAGATGGCTTTTGTTTATATATAGGGTTACAAGATGAAGTTGGGAAAAAACCGCCTCTAATCAGGACAGTAAAAATTTAAAATTTGAATAGTTATTTTTTGTATTATTTACTAGTAAAAACAAATTAAAGCATTATATTGTTAATGAAAGATTGTCAGTGATATAAAATTTAAGTGGATTCGGTGTTATAAATTTGTTATTGAAAAAAAAACGTCAAATCAAGAAATCTAAAAAAACTTGGTGTTAATAAATCAGCAATGTGGCAAAGTTATTTTCTTGTTTACATATTTTATAGAAAACAAACTATAGAAATTGGAATTTTGTTATTAATTTTGTTCATTTATTTATTTATTTAATATTAATCTATTAACAAATTTTGGTTTATCTATATTTTTTTTTATATTTTGAAGAACAAACGTTTTAATTTTTGTACATATTTTTTTTTATATTTTAAAGAACAAACTTTTTGTCAGCTGTTTAAAACAGGGCGGTCCAATTTTGTGTTTTGTTATCGTGAAATAAAAATTGTATTATTACAGGGTCGGCAAGACATTTTATACATTAACCTTTTAACAAGGTGGTATTTTTTTTTGAAGAAAAGATAAAAATAAAAAACGTAATTTTGTATATACATAGTTTTTGATACTTGTGATGATTTATATAAGCAAAGGAAATAAAACACATGAAATTTTGTCAGTAACGGAATATCTCATGCCTTTAATTATGAAAAAACAAGTTTTTTGTTTGTAAATTTTAAGTTGCACTTAAATGAGTGAAGAACAAAAAAGTTGCAATAAACTGATGATTGCTTTTTCTTAAGTCAGACTATTTTTTTGAGTGCAAAATTTTTTTTTTACATCACATCACTCATGTTTAGTGAGGCTGCTAATTTTCACTTCATCACTCAACATCAACAAAATGATTGCAATTATTTTGCACTATCACTAACTGTGAGTTAAAACAGCAAAATTAATTGCACTACCCCCATCTATGATTACATTTTTGTTCAAAAAAATAACATACCTTTGGGGAAAAGTGAGACAGAAAAAGTAACAAATTGTAAGTCCCATTGTGTCGCATAGAATTTCATATAGAAAATATTTTAAAAAGTAACTTCCTGTTTATATCCGCACCACAATAGTGGAGAGGGTATTAGGCATTTATGCTGATATGTGTAACACCTTAAAATATTGGTCCGATCGGCTCAGAATCAGTTTCTGAACTAACGGTGTCCGTCCGGCTGGCTGTCCATGTAGTCTTGAGCGCAAAGTGCAGGTAGCAATTTTGAAGATAATTTGTGATATTTGGTACACAGGTTCTCATTGGCACAAGGACCAAGCCTATTGGAAATGGGTCAAATTGGTCCATATTTTCATAAAGCCCCAATGCAAGCTTATTTCCGTAATAGGGTCTTTGTGCCCACTATCAAACGAATTTTAATGAAATTTAAAACATAGATAGATCCATACGGACACAAAAGCTTATCATTTTTTTATATAGGATCACGAGCGATGATACGGGCAACTTCAGACCGGTACTAATCAGGCAATTCCAATACCTTGAGTTATGAAAAAAAACCTGATTTTTCTTTCTAAATAATCACCCTTATTCCATTTAGCGTCGTCTTCATCGTGATCAATTTAATTTCAACAAAAATTTTTATCGACGTCGTCATCAATTCGATACAAAACTTGTATTCTATAACAGCAACGTAACAATGTCGATTGTTATAGTTTTTTTTAAAGCGCATCTCTAATAATTTAGACAGTTAGTTTGTTTTGCTTTCAGTTTTAAATAAAAAAAATGCAATTTGATGTTCGTTTCTTAAAAACGTTGTGCTCTCAAAAAGGTTAGCTTGATTTATTCTGCATAATTCACCCTTATGTAGCTTTATAATGGCGATGATTGCCGAAAAGACCAACAAAGGTACGCGAAAGTTGCAAAAATAGTAAAAATTTGCAAAAATGTTGGAAACAAGCCATAAAATTGATAAATATTCCCTTAAATCATAAGGAAAGACAAAAATTCCATAAAAATAGCTAAATTCTGCTAATTTTGCTAATCGCGGCATGATTGCAAAGTTAAATAGTTATTAAAAATGGTTAAAGCTATAAAGAATCACACGAAAAAATCGCTTTTGCCTCGAACATGGCTAAAATTCGCGAAAAATTGCAAACTTGAAAACAAACCCTAATATTTATGTAAACTCCCTAAATCGATTACAAACAAAATGTTGGAAAAAACAAAAAATTAATTGCAAAAATAGCGAAAGTTCGCGAAAATTTTTAATAACTCAAACAACCCATAAAATTGATTAAAAGTCGCTAAAACTATAAGAAATGGCGAAAATTCGATAAAAATGGCTAAATTAGCGTAAATTCGCAAAATTTTGCTAAGAGCGACATCACAGAAAAGTTCAATATTTATTAAAAGTCCTTAAATCTGTAAATAATCTGAAAACTTACAGGAAAAATTGCTTCTATCGTGAACATGGCGATCGAAAATATAAGAGTGAAATTGAAATCGAACAAGCTTGGAAAACTATCCAGCTTAAAAAGTTTCAGAACTTCTCTTTAACCAGGAAAAATACGTTGATTTAAAAAAAATTAATTGAGAAACTCCACTGATTTAAATTTTAGTTGATTTTCTGGAATAATAAATTAGTTAAATTTAATTAAGAATAATAAATTTGTTTAAATAAGCTGGATCTCTCACAGAAATGCCGCTATAAAAAAGTCTAAAATTAAATAGTTAAAAATAGTTAAAAAAATATGAGATGAAAGCCTGTGTTATATTCCGTATTAAGTTTAGCAGACGTTACATAGTTGCAAATTATGCACTGAAATAAAATTAATGCACCAAATGCATGTATTAAACTTTGGCTTTAAGCTCATTTTCAACGAAAGTAGTATTTACTTTGTTTATAGTTTATTATTATTTTAATTCCTTTGTCGTGTTTTGGTCTCTTTAGCGCCTTGAAAACTGTATGTTTTGCAGCAGGGGTTTTGTTATTTTAATTATTTGTTTTATTTAAAAGTTTTAAAACTGTATACATGGAATAAATAAATTGTTATTTCATTGTTTATTGTTCAACTATATTTTTATTTTATTGTTTTTCTTTTCTTTTTAATAATATAATAAAAGTATCAAATCAAATAGACATGCATATTTTTTCCATCGGATAAAATTATTGGATTAATCGGGAAAAATTAAAATAAAAAAATAGATTAATTCCTAACTCGAACAATAGCAAAAGTCTAATAATTGGATACTCTAGGTATTTCCTTTGTTTAAGTAATAAATAAATGTTTAAAATAGTTAAATAGATATGCTAGAGAAAATCGCTAGTCATCGTCACCTTTAGGTGACACTGGGAATTGCTGGGTTAATGAAATTTAAAACATAGATAAATTACTAATTTATATTGCCACATTAGCTATGCACTTTTTAACACTAGGTCCCAAATAGGTACTCTTCCAAAAAGTTGTTCTTATATACTGTGGTGTAGGGTATCATTTGGTCAGGCTTGACCGACTATACTTTCTTACTTGTTTTGTAATAAAATTAAAATTTAATATTTTACTGCCAGTTCGCCGATATCGAACGTTAAAATTTCAAAAATGGTTTTTGTTTTAAATGTAATTTTCTATGCGAACGTTAACGTTCGATATCGACGAACAGCCTGTTAGTGTACGAAATCATGTTTCATCATGTTTTCAATATTAATTCCGTAACGAAAGTTTTTATTTTGAGTACAAAAAAGGCAGTTACGGTCGCTCAAACAATCCTCTATGTGTAGTACCCATAGGGTGGGTCGATTTGTAAGGACGCAAAAAATCGTCCAAATGACAAAGAAAATCGTATCAAAATAAGAAACTTTGCCCAAGGAACCATATACCTCTAAAATTAATTCTGATGTTCCTAATTGTGACCCAAAGGTCAAATTTTTAAAACCACACTTTGACCCATTTAAAGTGCCCCAATCGAGTCTAAATGTCTGACCGACCGACCCCCACTAACTTTGAAGGGTCGACCCACCCTTTTCACTTGAGCGATTTTTAAATCGACCCGTTCTAGTGAACATATTTTTTTCTGCATGGAAAACATCTGTCAAGTTAATTGGTTACGTATGAGTATTATTCAATTTAGTAACATGCATACGCCATGTGGTCATACATTTAGACTCGATTGGGGCACTTTAAATGGGTAAAAGTGGGATTTTTCAAAACTTGACCTTAAGGTCAAAATAAGGGACATCAGATTTTATTTTATAGGTATGGTTCCTTGGGAAAAGTTTCTTATTTTGATCCCTAGAATACGATTTTCCTTGCTACTTGGGCGATTTTTAAATCGACCAGCCCTTATGTGTACGTATACCTTGGAAAAAGGCCGCTTATTAATAATCTAGTACGATCTGATAGAGAATAACATATTAGTCAATCAATTGTTGTCTTTATCTGACACTGACATCACGTAATTTTTGTTAATTTTCCTATTTTCGTTTTATTTTCAAATGCAAATCTTATCTTCGAAATTGTAATTAATAACTAGAATATCTATACTATATTTTATGGTCTTAAGTAATAAATTTAATTTTCATTCTTTGAAATTAATTTAATTTTATAAATTTACAATTCACTTAATTTTATTCGTATATTACTTAGAATCTAAAAACAAATTAGAACATAAAATTTTATTTTGAGTTATTTTTAATAACTTTTTTCCTAATAGTTTTAGTTTTGTGTTTTGTTTCGTTTGATTTTTTTTTTTTTTATAAAAATAACAAATAAATTATATTCATTTTATTACATTCCATTTTGTTTTACTAACTTTGTATGTATATTTTTTGTTGTTGTTAGATATTATTATTTAATTTTGTCTTGTTTTAATTGGAATTAAATTTTAATAATGTTTCATTGGAACAAATTTCTTATTTTGTTTTTATTTTCCTTTATTAAAATATTTTAACTAGAAATTCTATGTATAATTATTTTCTCTTAATTCTGAGAGAAAGTAAAATTTAAATGAACACAAATATTTTTAAATTATTTTTATATGTGTATGTATATGTACACACTTACATAGTACATACACTGTTCAGTATAATACATATTTTTATACATATTTATTAAATCACTTTTGTTAAATAAAGTTTTTTTGTTCAGGAATTAAGAAAAAGTAAATAAGTAAAAAATGTTTAAAATATTTTACTAATTAGTTTAATAAAATATTCCTGCATGAACGGTTATGCAAGTGCCTTAGTGAGCAAGTATGTGTGGATATATGTGTGGATGAAATATTAAATTTTATCTGTGTATGTAGGCGGGTAAAAGGAGAAGTAGTATTGCTGCCAACACCAGATTAATTAGCCAAGTTTGATCATTCAATTGTTGCCAACTGAAGGCCGCACCATGATGTAATTCGGCAAAACTTTCACCTGAAAAATAACACAAACGATACAAAAGAGAAAAAATGGAAAAGGAATCAGTAATAATTAAATTAAGTCAAAGATATTAAAACAAATTGCGCATCTTGATTGGAAAGTCTAAGGGCTTAAGGTACTTTTAAAGATTATTGTACAAATTGCAATTTTTAATTAAATTGAAAACAAAAAATGCCTAATTCATGTTTTAAGGATTTAAGAATTCTGAGTTAAATTCGTGAGATTGTAATTAAAAAGGGTGAATGTTTATTAATTAAAATTTTTTAGAAAAAGAAAAAGGTAAATATTGCAAATGGTTTTGCACAGCCGTAAATAGCACTTTTTCTTGTTTTAACAATAATTGTTAGAGTTCTAGTTTTTCAGTTTATTTTAAAACAGGGTAGCGCATAATTAACATTAAGATTGATTAAGTGCATAACTTTTTCGTTCTGATTTTACTCCCCTGATTTTTATCCCCCTTATGAAAATATATAAGGTTCACAATAGTTATCCAACACATTAAGGGTATACAATTTTGCAAGGCTAAATGTGTTGGTTAACTTATGTGAACTTAAACTTTCTTTTTGCTTAAGTGGGAATATCTTCAAAGCAATTGTGCCAATTGTTTGCTTCGGCCTGACCCTCAGTGCTCTGTTCCATAAGCAAAACTAAAGATTTATAAAGTGCTTAGAATAATTATGTTACAGTGCGCACTCGATATTCACAACTAATTAAAAACTAGACCGATAACAGAACCCAAAATGTTATTATTAAGATAAGAAATGTTTTTGTTTAAATTTTTACATTTTAAATATTATTAAAGAAACGGAGGATTTTGAGTGAATTATTTATTAAAGCAACAGCTGAATCACGTAGCTGATATAGTGCCGTTGTCGGCTTGCCAGTTTCCGAAGACCATTGTATGCATATGATTATCGATGTTGTAGCATAGTCTACTTTAATTTTGTCTTTTTTTCACGAGCACTATTGAATAAATCTTCCGATTCCGTATCTGACAAAATCATTTGCTCCTTATTACTTTCCACAGGAAATTTTCGTGCATCCAGTTGTTTGTGGCAGCATTCGCGGCGAGATGTTTCGCACAAGTTTGATCTTCAAGAGAACCCATAGATAAAAGATTTTCGTTTTCTTCTCGAATCAAATTTTCAAAAATATTTAATATTTAAATATTTATTGTCCTCTACGCTTCATTCACAATTGAGTTTAAGATACCTTCTGATACTTTGTGCCAGGACGTATCCAGAATCTGAACATTTTTTGTTTGAACTTTCCCCGACCAAATGAGTGAGCTGTTGTTTTATAATGTAATTGGATCAAGGTGTAAACATTTTGTTCTAACAGCTTAATAAACGCAGTGCAATTGGGAGTCAGATTCATTGCAACAGTTAAACTGTCGTGCCTTTTAGGCTCCTCAACTGGGTGATAGGTCGCGTTGTCCAAAAGCAAAAGTCCTTCTTGCGGCTGACCTTTTAAAGCACAAAAAATTCTCCAACCTAAAAAAATTTTTACATATGAAAAATTTAGTTTTTACCAAATGTTAAAATTTATTTACGTGGGGAACAAATTCGCAATGGAACCAGTCCTTAAAAATAAATGATGTCATCCACTCGTTGTTAATGGATTTGTATATCACTAAATTACAAAAAAAAAAACATTTAAAGGCGCGTGAGTTTTTGGATTTTCCAACAACCAACAAAATCAGTTTGTCTGTGCTATTCGCATTTGAACAGGTTTTAAGAGTTATTCGCTCCTTACAATATTTTCTTCCGGGAGCCTCTCTTATTATATTTAAACAAGAGTATGATTTGAAAGTATACGCTAATATAAACCGGATTCGTCGGGATAGTACATTTGATGAGCTGGCAGAAGTAGAACAATAAGATGAGATCTAGACAACTTTTCGCCGGTAGATTAAAAAAGTTTTATTCCATGACGACGCTAAAATTTAATAAGACATTCATCACTAGTATTAAAACCAAACCCAATAAAAAAATTTATCATTTTGCGAAGCACTAATGGTACATTTAAAAACATAAGCGCATAATTATGCTCTACGCAATGACATATACAGTGATGCAGTAAAGTAAGTGAATGAACTCTTAACAAGTTTTATAAAAAAAGAACATTTCAAGTACTACGGCATTCCTTTACTACGAAGCAGGTTTTTAAGGGAGAATACTAAAAATAACTGTTAAAAACATCAAGTGCATAAAGCTGATAGCTACACTCACCAGTTTTAATATGCCCTATATAAACCGCTTTCTGTGTCAGAAATGTATTGCTTCAAAGTGAAAACTCAGCATATAAAATTCATGCCTTCCGTTAGAGATATGGTAAGCGAAACTCTTACATTCCTCCCTTACAAACCTGCTCGTTTGAAGCTCAATTTTTATTGGGAAGTTGGTTCCATAAATTGTGAAATGCAACTGACTGTCTTTTAATGGTATAACCTTTGCTGATATTGGAGCATTATTATCTCTTTGTTTTAGAAACCATTTATAAATAGAGCATTTTTTATTCTCGGGTACTCAGCTTCCTTTAAATTACAATGTTTGCCAGGACCACTTTCTGTTGTGCGTACGTAATTTTTTAATCCATTTTGTTTGCTTTATAATGCGGTTATCCAAAGACTTATTGAATTTACATGTATTTTGCGCAAATTGAATGCATGGCATATTAAATTTTAACTTTTTTTAAATCTCTGATTTTTGAGTAATTGTTGGCTTTAAAATATGTTAATTTTTTTTTTTAAATTAAAACACAACACAACAAATTACACAAATAAAATGATAAAATCAAATTAAGCATTATAATCAATATATTTATAAAAGTATATGTTCCTGTTTAAATTTAAAAATAACGATAACAGTCGCTAAAATAGAGCCTTGCTTTTTGTAAACTGTCGCGATTATGGTACTGCCAAAATTGGAAAAGAAAAAAAATTCTAAATCTTTTTTTTCTTTGAAACGATAAAAGAAATAATTAATTTTTATGTACTAAAGGTGACCTGTTAATTGATTAAATTTTAGCTTTATTTTTATCACTGTCTATTGATTTACTAAACTTCATTTGCAATCAAATAATTGTAAAATGCAATTTAGAAACTGGTTAATGATGTTTGATCCAGCCCAACGTTTTGAAAAAGTAAATAATTTACGTACGTGTAGGATGTCAAATATTTAATAGATGTGAAAATAGCTTAAGAATTGTTTTTTTTTTCAAGAGAAAGAAAAAAAATTAAAAAAATTTAAACTAATATATAATTTTTTTTTGGGTTACCCTAATATTTCACAAAGTTTGACGATATGAAAAATATGTATCTATAATAAAAGAGTTGGTGATTTTTAATATATTTGATCTATATAGGTACTACGTCAGGAGGCCTAGCGAGTGTTTAAGAGAATTTCTGTCGAAAAATGGAAATTTTGTATTTTTAACTAACTCAGAAAACAGTTTAATTCCACGTTCTACGATGCAAACGTGTTTAATATAATTTCCTATAAAACATGGAGATGTTTATCTTTATATTGCAAATATAAACTTCGTTTTAATGCGCCACGTCACTTTATTCGATGACGGCGTCTTTGAGTCTTTTGATGTATAGTTCTCTTTCAAATACTGAGAGTCAAATACTGGTTCAATTAATATGATATATTAATCTTGTTTGAAATTCTACTTAGTTACGCATCGAATAGTGGCTAATTATCTTTAATCGGATAAAAATACCTGAGCTATAGTGGATAAAAGTTAAGATTTTAAGAAACTTTTAACATTTTTCACACATTATAATCACTTCGGAAGATGTTTTGTACCACAATTTAAAACTATTTTTACTAGTTTTTAAGGTTAACAAGAGCTAGCAAACTAATATTTATTTTTATATGTCAATAATTTCGGGTAATGATACAAGGCGGATTTAATTGTACGTTACTTATACGCTACCCTTTAGACGCATTACATATTATAATCTTACTTAATTTACCAAGCAATAGTAATGAAAACTTTCAACCCGAATTAGAAAAACAGACCAAATTCAGTCAAAAACAACGCTTCCATTGTTTGACGAAATTACTACCAACCAGCCTACACGGACACCCCAGACTTTTTATTATTTTTCGTCATTAGGGGGTAACATTGGCTTATAATGGCGTATCAATTACTTACTAGTATGGGCCAGCAGTCGACACAATCGACTGCAATCTAGAAATAACTTATTTGTACCGTTATTTCTAATATTTATTTAAATATATTTATTTAATGTTAAAAAACATATCGCACTTGATTATAAACAGGGTAGTAACTCAAAATGTAATAATTCTCAATTTTTAATTTTATGAGGCATATTTCTTTTAGGCATATGCAATTTAGTGACAATTTTTTTAAAAATGTATATATAACATAAGTTCCCTAATCTCAATGTTTATAACAAAGCCTTTTATATAGTTTCCATTTATATTTATTTCGTTGATGAATCATGTTGTTATAACCTCTCTATGTATATATTTTTTGTAAATACATGATTATCATATAACAAATGACCATGATCGGTAGTATCTGTTATATAAAATCGCAGCCCATCAAAAGATCGCACTTTATTTAAAAAAAAAAAAATGCTATAAACACATTCTTTACAATGTAACCATAATTATAATGTAACAATAACATTAAAATTATTCATAAGCGCAAAAATTTAAGAAATCAACGGTAACATATAACAACAACAACTCTCCCAAAAAGAAAACAAAATATTTAAAATTGTCTTTCTCTTTTTTATTTCTTAATCTCTACTGTTCTCCAATTTAATGCATAGCAGAAAACTCTGCATGTTGTTGTTCTTTTTACTATGTAAACACAAAAACAAAGCATACTGCTTCTGTTATGTGTTTACATTGTTTTTGCTCACACGTATGTAAATTGTTTCAATGTTTTAGTACCACTTTCTAACGCGTATAACTCGTGAAATACAGAACCGATTTTAACAAAATTTAAATTAACATAATCTCCCAAAAAATATCTTTCGAATGATATATCATTTGTTAAAATACAATATATTGTTAACGCGTAAAAAGGATCCTAAAAAATCCACTTGCCTATTAATATATTAAATTTTAATGCATTATTATACATTTATGCATAAATCTAACATTTATGTAACACATTAATAACCACCAGTACTTTTTAGATGAATTAGAAATATGCTTAAATAATTTCTGTGCCAAAAACAAGCAATAAGTACCTCCCGATATCAATATTACTATACCTTTCCAAGATTTTTGGGCGACTTATATATAAACAAATAGTGGACTCTATAGAAATCAAACTTGTAAACTATTGGCAAAGCAAACAAATTTATACATTTACTTAAACAATTTTGCCGAACCTAATCTGCTATAAATATCAGTCGTAACTTCTATATACCATGTTATATTATTATTTCTTATTATTATTTTTCGTATTATTCATATTGTATTTCTTACTTATTTAATTTCAGATTCTGATCATGTAAATTATAAGATATTATATCTTGTTTGAAGCATCAATAGAGCTCGACAATACTTTAGTCAGCTTAACCCAGTGTGGAAGTTATTTCACATATCAAGAAGAACTAAATTAACCTCTTAAAATCCAACGTTAAATTGACACTCTTTTATACGCAGAGAAAAAACATGTTTAAATATGGTCACCTCCAACAAAACTATTTTTAAAGAGAATTTTAAACATATTATGTTTAAATTTAACCATATTATTATCACCGACAACCATATTATGGTTAAATGTGATCTATATCAAGAAGCTTCAACCATATTATGGTTGCCTCTAAACATGTTATGGTTAAATATGACAACAATTTGTTTTTAAATTAACAATAGTATTTTCCTCTTCTCCAAGAGCAACAAGCTATGGTTGAAAACCAACCATGCTATTATAAGTGTTAAACATATTTTAGTTATTATTGACCAAAGCATGTTCGGAGGCAACCATAATATGGTTGTGCCTTCTTGATGGAGGACACATTTACCCATAATATGGTTGTCGGTGATAATAATATGGTTACATTTAAGCATAATATGTTAACAATATTCTTTAAAAATAGTTTTGTTGGAGTTGACCATATTTAAACATAGTTTTTCTCTGGGTGTATGGATGCAAAACTTGAAACGCTGTAGAAGGCAATATATACTACATTTAAATGCTCATGAAAATAATGCTTACCTAAGATTTATAGTCACAGGAAAAATTAAAAATTGTCTCTTATCACCAAATGTATACCAAATTCATAACATCAAGCAAACAAGTTGTTGATCTTGCACCTATTAGTAAAAATTTTGAATATTTTTTTGTTTTAATAAACAATATTTTTAATTTTAATTAAAAAAATTATCAAATAACTTTGCTATTTTAAACATTGTGTTAATTTATTAAATTTAATATTGACAATTCCCAACAACAACTATTCTACAAGCTTTAATTATTTTATTTCAAACGAACATATCACTAAATATAACTAAAATGTTAACCAAATCAAAATTATATTTTTAATATTTTTTTCAACTAAAAAATAATTGATTCAGTTATCACAATAGTTAAATTTAAAAACTTTTTAAACCCAATTTTTTTAATTGATAAAAAACTTTTCTGTATATATATTGGCCCACACCAATAACCAACATCCATCTATGGGCAGAAACAAACCAGCAGTCTATAAAAATGGAAATCGGGAAACGAAAATGGTGCTGGATTGTACACACGTTACGTAAACCGCCAGATGATATTTCGTAAGCAATCCATAGACTGGAATCCAGAAGAAAGCTAGCGTATTGGAAGACCAGCACACACCTTGAAATGACAAATTACAATGGAATTGTCAAAACTACACCTTAAATAGAATGAAATCAGACATCGAGCAGAAAAGTGAACTTGTTACGGCCATATGCTCCTTAAAAGGATTAAGAGAATTAAATATATATTGTATATTATTGCATCATAAATTGGTAATATTAAATAAATATGAAACACGAGTTTCTTATTTTCATACAAAGTCCGTTTAATAAACGCTTTATTAACCTGTTTTATTTTTTATAACTTAGGCCAAGTATATTTACTAAAACATACATATTTAACCTTCAAGTATGTCACTGTAATTACAACAGAAACACTAACATTATTTATTAGGATATTAACTAAATTCCACTACAATTTTATTACACACCATAACGACGAAAATTCTCTTACTGTACAAAGTCCTAAGAACCAAATTTGTTTCTGTAGCTGAACAATTAAGTTATTAAATTTTAATTAAAATATTTTTAAAAACATTTTGTGCATTTGACACTTTAATTTTTACGTAGACCTTCTTTAACAAGCAATAAAGTATTTGACAAGTTTCCTGGAAGGGAAAAAATGGTAAAAATTTAATTTTCTCTAAACAAATGAACACACTGTTTTAAATTTTTCACTTTCCAAATAGTTTTTTTAATTCCATATAGCACCATAAGAATCTATGCAGAACCTGAACACTTTAACTTGTGCTTTGTGTCAAGGCGAACAATACTTGTATTGGATTGAATACGAGTACTTGGTAAGTATCTAAAACTGGGGAGATATGGCGGAAATATTAACGTTCACGTTAGTTAACACTTGGTAAAAAGTATTTAAAATATTTTAATATTTTTATATAAGCGCTCTGTTAGTGGCGAAAGTAATGCAAACAAAGAAATTACTTAGGTTCGGAAAGTACGAGGTTCCCTCCTTTTTAAGAAAAAAAAAACACAGAAAATTCAAATTAAATGGGGAATGTGTATTATCATTTGAAAGAAAATTCTTTGGCATTTATTTTTTGAAGATTATGTCTATCAAATGTTGGCCGTTGCTACGTCGCAGATGGTCCATCCGTTGAGTCCAATTTTCGATGACTCGTTCGAGCATTTCGACTGGTAACTGGCGAATGACACGCGTGATGATTTCCTCCAAGGCTTGAATCGAAGCGGGTTTGTCCGCATAAACTTTAGACTTTACATATCCCCACAGAAAAAAGTCTAACGGTGTGATATCACACGATCTTGGTGGCCAACCGACCGGCCCAAAACGTGAAATTATGTGCTCACCGAAGTGTTCTCTCAATAAATCCATTGATTGTTGCGATGTGTGGGCTGTGGCGTCGTCTTGCTGAAACCAAATGTTGCCGAGATCACGAGCTTCAACTTCAGGCTTCAAATAGTCGTTTATCATGGCACGATAACGGTCGCCATTGACGGTTACGTTCGCACCGGCATAATTTTTAAAGAAATATGTACCGATGATTCCACCGGCCCACAAACCAATGTTTTTTCTGGATGAAGTGGCAGTTCTTCAATCTTTTTGGGTTGTTTTTCGTCCCAAATGCGGAAATTTTGTTTGTTTACATACCCATTGATCCAGAAATGGGCCTCATCGCTGAACAAAATTTGCCTATAAAACGGCGGATCTTCTTGGATCTTTCAGGAGCCGATAGAGCGAAGTGATGTCGCTTGGGAAGGTCGAGCGGCTTTAGTTGTTGCACAAGCTGTATTTTGTACGCTTTCAATTTAAGATATCGACGTATAATGCGCCAAATCGTTCCAAACGTCAGTCCGAGTTGCTGCGAATGGCGCCGAATCGACTCACCACGGTCTTCGTGTACACTCTCAGCTACGGCCGCTATATTTTCTTGAAAGCGTGCTGGACGTGGTCTATTCAGTCGAATATTATCCAATAATGAATGCTGGGTCTCAAAATGGGGGATGGTGTTGCGAGTAGTACGCTCAGTAGGCCGATTATGGTGACCGTAAGTTCAGCGAAGTGCACGAAACACATTCCTAACAGAACATGAATTTTCGTGATAAAGTTGCACGATTTTTAAACTTTGTTCAGGCGTAAGTCTTTCCATTATGGAATGCCAAACAAAAATAACATGACAGCATGACACGACTCACACGTAATCTGTCAAAAATGGCTACTGAAAAAAGTATCTCTACTTGAATCACCCTATATAAGAAAACTTGGATAAATCATTTAAATTACTGGCGTGAATATGCGAGATTGGTTTTAACATTTACTTTCTAATTACATTAACATTGCACATTGGGTCAAAAGGATGTTTTTTGTGGCATCAATCAAGCCGCAGGGTTTTGACGAACGTTATGTACACAATTTTAAAGAGAATAATTATTAGATTGGGTAAACATATGCAAAAATTGCTTTGCAAAATTAAGAAAAAATGCACAAAAACAAAAATATATATATATATATATAAAATAAATTTAAAGTTTAATATTGAGATGACTATTTATTACAGGTATTCATTATGGGTGCCACCAATAGTACTGGGATTATATATTTGCTAATAAATATAGAAAAAATGGATAAAAAATCATATATTCTTTAGCAAAAAAATTTAAAAGTGTTTTTAATAAAAAACTAAAAAGTTTTTGAAAATAATTTTTAAATATTCATCGAGTGTAAGTAAATTAATAATAAATTATTAGTTTTAAAGACTAAGGTACTATTTTATATGCCCTACTACTTTTTAATAACGCTACATTAAGTTTTATTGTAAAAAAAGTTTTATATTAAAATTATAACCTAGAAAATATAAAAATTGTTGAATAAAATTTAAAGTGAAATTGCACAAAAAGGCACTTTTCGAGCAAGATTTTAAAACTGGTTCAAGTGCAAAACATTACAGTCTACCATTCTGTGAAGTTGTTAAATGTGAACAGGGGGGCTTCCTTTTTTTTAATTTAATAAGAGGTGAGTAGTCAAATCAAAAAAAGAAAAAAAAAATGACGCAGTCAAGGGCTGATAAATGTAAGATTTCATATAATAGAAAGAAATGTTTAAAATTCGCAAATTTTAAAATTGAATTGTTGCCAAGAAATTCCATACACATGCCCCAACGTAAAATTTTAAACATTTTCAATAAGAAGTATGCTTTTAGTTTGTTTTGCCTTAAAATATTTCAGTCAACAAATAAGCAATTTTCAATTAACCCACTTGTTCAACAAATTGAATGGAAAGTGGTTTAAAGTTAATTTAGAAAATGTTTATTCGGTAATTTGGTGCTTTAATTAGAAGCCTAATTAAATTACGCAGCATTTAATGCATACAATTATAAAATTAATGGAACAAAAGCAGTCAGGAAAATGTAAATGCTTTAGCTCTGTCATATGGTATTCTGTACCACCTCAATGTTTTAAAGAGGATTGTTTGTGATGTGTAAAATCAAGAGCATTGATTTAGAGACCTTATACACATATCCCTTTATTTACACGACATAGGCATTCCTGAAAAAATCGTGTTAATCGAAATTAAAATTTTTTATATGAGCAATCTTGTAAATCGAAAATAATTCCCAAATACGGATAAATTTGAAATTTAGTTTAGAAAATTCATTTATTGTAAAGTAAATTCAAGTAAATTAGATTTGTCTGCATTGAAGACCTGATTAGGAGTGTATGAATTGGCAGCAATAATTTTGATTTCAGATTATGTAAGGATATCTTTGCTTTAATTATTAAAACTAACCATGCCTAGCAGAAATGGTGTTTTTTTTGCATTTGATGATGTATAGGGTATCTGATCAAAGTTTTTCATAAATCCTCAAATCTTTATTTGCAATAGCATTGGTATGAATTGGGATTCGCTTTTATATTTGATCTTCTATCTAGATCATTACTGATTTTTCTATGTTTTCAATTGTAATGTCCCGAACGTATGAACATTTGCTCAGGCTCTTTTTAATTCCAGATGCTACACTCTTCCTAATTATGTATACCATTTTTTTTTTGATCGAATAGGAATCTATTTAGAAACTGTTGGTACTCTGACTCCTTTAAATAGTCTTTATAAAATCTGAATTATGGTTTCTAAAAATATTACTTTTCTTTTCGCCTGGTTTTAATTATTATTTTTTGACAAGACGAGTTCTGCAAAAACCAACTTCACAAATATTTTTATAGTTCTAAGATACACACTTTTGATCTGTTCTTGAACACATATTGTACTACAGTATTAATCGCTAATAGACATTTTTTTCCGATAATTTCCCCGATTTTGGTACTTTTAAACGAAAAATGCATTTATAAAAACTCGCTCATATGCATATCGGCATCATGAAAAAAGTTTTACTTGCGTCGTAAATGTATGATTTTTTTATTATATTTGTATGCTTCTTGTGTGTGTGTGGAAAAAAAGGAGTGGTATCATACGAAAATGCACGTTTGGAAATAAATGTTAATTTTAAATACTGTGTAAGAACTTGATGTGTAGAAGCTTCATCATATTTTACCATTTATCATAAAAAAAAGAGTTTTAAATCAAATCAAATAAAAAGGATCAGTCTCATATACATTTTGCATCAATGTAAGAGTAGAAGTCGGAATTGGAGTTGGAGTCGGTGTTAAGAAATTTCAGCGGTTGGAGTCGGAGTTCCCAGCAAAAACTGATGCTTCCTCGGAAGCAGTAATGTAAGGGAGAATTCGAGGTGAAGCGCTTACACTTTTATGAAATATTACATGATTTTTGTTTGGAATTCCTCGCGTAGAAGCTCTGCTTTAGAGATCTGAAATATGCTTGGAAAACGGACATGATTTACGTGAATAAAGAAAGTAAAAAAAATTAATCATTAAAATAAATTTTATTTCAGCGTTTAAAAAACATTTTATAAATCCAAATTATTATTTTGGAATAAGAGGGTTATAGTTTTATATATATTGTTATATCATCGGTCGTGCTCGATGAGAAAAGACGTGTTTCTTTTAACTCCGCATACGGTTCTTTTTTTTAACATAAATTAATTAATAATATCAGTGTAACAAGCAAATTTGGACGCTCAATATAAAAGTGAACAAAAGAATAATTATAAAAAAATTAAGAAAAAAAAAAAATACAAGTAAAAAAAAAATATACTTACATATGTATGTATGTACGTACGCACATACATACTTGCAAATAATCTGTGCAAAAAAATATTTATTCTTTTTTTCTTTTATTATCTCGGTGTAACAACATTATACATAATAAAAAGAGCACAGTCAACAAAAAAAATAAAAACAAAAAAATAAAAAAAATAAAAAAACGGTGAAAAAAACAAAACAACTCTATATGAGTAATAACAATGAAACAACAACAAAAGTAAATGATATTCATGCTAGTGAAAGCAATGTGGAAATAAACACAACAACAGAAAACAATACAAGCGTTACCACTGTTACCATAATCCCAAACATAGACGCAATGTTAAACAAACAAGAAAAAAGTTGTCAAAAACCACAAGTGCAAGTTGGTATGGATAGATATATAACAGTGCTTAAACGTGGTCGCAGCCCTGCCTCTTCAGCTGTTGCCTCTGCCTCGAAAGTTCCATCTTTTGATAGAATAAACTCGCAAAATCGTTTTGCAATTCTGGAGGATGAATCTTCTGAAACACCCAACGTCATAAAATCGTCGAAGCCACCCCCGATATATCTTAGAGAGCAAAACTCAAGTGAGCTAATAAAAAGTTTAATATCGGTGATAGGTGAAAATTCGTTTTACGTAGCTGCAATCAAGCGTGGTAATATTAACGAAACAAAAATACAGATTAATAATGAGAATGATTTTCGTAAATTAATTAATAAGTTTGAAGCACTTAAAAAAAGCTTCTATACTTACCAGCTGAAAAGCAGCAAAGGTCTGCAGGTTGTGATAAAGGGCATTGACTCATGCGTGGACCCAGACGAAATAAAAACATTTTTAGAAGAAAAGGGTTTCAAAATTAAAAATGTTACAAATATTAAAAATAGGGAAAAAAATCCCCAACCACTATTTCGAGTGGAGTTAGAGCCCGGCGACGTTAAGCTAAAAAAAAATGAAACGCATCCCATTTACAGCTTAAAATACATCCTGTACAGGAAAATAACGATAGAAGAGCCGCACAAAAGAAATGGGCCTGTTCAGTGTTTAAACTGCCAAGAATTTGGTCATACTAGGGCATACTGCTATTTACCCCCTGTTTGTGTCGTATGTGGAGAACTACATGGTACCGTTCAGTGTGATAAGTCAAAAAATGACCCTAATGTAAAAAAATGTAGCAACTGTGGTGGTAATCACACTGCCAACTATAGAGGATGTCCGGTATATTCTATTGTCAAGCGTTCTGTTGGACAGAAACTTAATCCCCCTCAAACGCAGGCAATTTATCAAGAAAACACTAACGGCGTTCAAATACCGCAGCCAAATAATAACAGAACCTCGTACGCTAATGTCTTAAAATCTAATCATATGCCATTGCAAGGTGATTTACCAAATAATGACGAAATTCCCACTTCTAATTTAACTCGGCTAGAAAAAACCATGGAAACATTAGTGCAAACCGTTAACAATTTTACCAACACAATGGGTAACATGATGCAAGAAATGTTAAGAATGCAATCGATGTTATTGCAAGCTGTACTAAATAAGCCATGAACTGTCTAAAAATTTGCTTTTGGAACGCAAACGGCATCCGCCAACATAAAAATGAACTAGAATACTTCCTTAAAAATAAACAAATCGATGTTATGATGGTTTCTGAAACTCATCTGACCTCCAGAAATACGTTTAAAATCAATGGTTATATATTATATGATACCAAGGACCCTCGAGGTAGAGCTTGTGGAGGTTCTGCCATTTTGATAAAAAACCGAGTAAAACACTACTTAATGTGTGATCATCGTGAAGATTATCTCCAAGCAACGACCATTTGCGTCGAGGAATTAAATCGAAACCTAGTTATTTCATCAATATATTCACCACCTAGATTTTCAATATCAGAAAGCCAATATAATAAATACTTCAAAGCATTAGGACCCTGCTTCCTGGCTGCTGGCGATTATAACGCTAAACATACTTTCTGGGGGTCACGACTTATTACGCCTAAGGGTCGTGTTTTGTTTAACACAATTCGTAAAATGGATCTAAATGTGATCGCGAGCGGTGAACCAACATATTGGCCTACTGATCAGCAAAAAGTTCCAGATGTCATAGATTTTGGAGTGGTTAAAAACATCCCCGCAGAAACGATTTATGTTGAGGCTTCCTTAGAATTATCTTCCGACCACACACCTACAATTGTTACTATAATGATTCCAAATAGAATCGTATCGCCGTCTGGGTACTTATCCAAATCACCCTCACAAATAAATTGGTTAAAATATAAAAAATATCTTAGTGCCCATTGCACAGAAAATATTCCGCTTAGCACACCGGAGAGCGTGGATCTCGCTATTGTTAATTTTGACAGTTATCTCAAACTAGCTGTTCAACATTCCAGCACAACCCTCAAAAAAACCAAAAACAATATCATATATTCTGTAGATGTCGAGCGTCTATTGACTGAAAAAAGGAGAGTTCGAAGAGAGTGGCAATTGCACAGATCCCCCCAACTTAAGACTTTATTAAAAGACTGCACAAAAAGGCTAAGAAAGTTACTGCAGTCCCAAAAAACTGCATCCTTTGAAAAATATCTTAAGGAACTTGATGCAACTCCACAATCAGACTACTCATTATGGCGTGCAGCTAGAAATCTTAAAAGACCAGTTATCACTAAACCACCATTAAGAAACTTAAACGGAAGTTGGGCAAGAAATGATATAGAAAAAGGAAATCTTTTTGTTAATCATTTGAAAACCGTATTTACCGCTCACACATCTCTCGATATGGCGGTCGAGTTACCACCTGTTGCTGTTAGAGCAGCTGTTCCACTAAGATTTGAGATAAGAGAAATCGAAAAGGCTATTCATGATTTAAACCCGAAGAAAGCCCCTGGTTTTGATAAGATCAGTAACAAAATGCTTTTGGAGCTACCCAGCATAGCAAAGAAAATTATTCTCTTTATTTTTAATGCTATTTTACGCCTTGAATACTACCCTCAGGAATGGAAAGTATCATTAGTTACCATGATACCTAAATCAGGAAAGGATCCTACAAAAGTTGAGTCATATAGACCTATAAGCTTATTGTCTAATATATCAAAGCTGTTTGAGAAGCTGTTAGTGTCAAAATTAACCCCAATTTTAAATGTAAATAGATGTATTCCAAACCATCAATTCGGCTTTAGAAGAGAACATAGCACAATTGAACAAACCCATCGTATAGTAAACGCCATAAGAAAAACCTTTGAAGAAAAAAAATATTGTTCCGCCCTCTTCATCGATGTTTCTCAAGCTTTTGATAAAGTCTGGCATGAAGGCTTATTACATAAATTGAAGCTAAATTTACCAGTAAACACACACAAGCTGTTAGAAAGCTACTTAGTCGGTCGAAAGTTTATTATTAAAGAAGGTGCTTTTATAAGTTCTCCTCAGCCAATTGACGCTGGAGTCCCTCAGGGAAGCATCATGGGCCCACTGTTATACCTAATATATACCTCAGACATGCCAACAAACAACCACACCCTAACTTCAACATTTGCTGATGATACAGCTTTTTTAAGCGTGCACGAAAACTGTCATGAAGCTTCTCGCTACTTGCAGGATCATATATTTGAACTGGAAAAGTGGTTAAAACAATGGAGAATAAAGGTTAATGAGCAAAAATGCGTACATATAACATTCACCTTGCGTCGGGAGTCATGTTCCCCTATTAAAATCAATAATCAATTAGTGCCCCAACAATCGCATGTAAAATATCTCGGAATTCATCTAGATCGGCGTTTAACATGGAAATGCCATATAGAAGCAAAACTAACACAAATGAAACTAAAAGCAATTCAACTTAATTGGCTTATTGGAAGAAACTCTGTTCTTAGTCTCGATTGTAAACTTCTACTTTACAACTCTATCTTAAAACCAATTTGGTGCTACGGTATTCAGTTATGGGGCACTGCCTCGGCTTCTAATATCGAAAAAATTCAAAGGCGACAAAATAAACTTCTTCGAATAATCACAGCCGCTCCCTGGTATGTTAAAAACTCAAATATTCACAAGGATCTCAATGTGCCGTTAGTAAAAACTATTATTACGAACTATGCAGTAAAATATTTAAAAAGACTTGAGTCGCACCCAAATCCACTAGCTCGAAATATTTTAAATTACAGCGGCCACTCTAGATTAAGGAGAAGAGATACAGCAGGACTCATCAGACAAGAAGAGCGCTAAACATCTACATACATATGTGAACAGAAACCGTGAAGAGAAAAATTTTCGTCTAGCATTGGCAGGACAAAAATAAAGTATTAGTATAAGATTTGATTAATTATTGTTAGTTCATATTTAATATATGAAGATTCAATAAATAAATAATGAAAAAAAAAAAAAAAAAAAAAAAAAAATTTTTTATTTTTTATCAGAAGAATAGAGGATTTTACTGTTTCAATGAAGCAGTAGAAAATTTTATCTTAAAAAAAAAACGAATAAAAAGCGAGTCACTTCTAGTATTTAGCACCGCATTTGAAGATTGCAGGATTTTATGCCTTATCTTACAGCACTAGAGTAAGGCAGTCATTTTAAAAAGCAAAAAAGGAAGCGGTTTGGATGCAGTATATATATTTACTGCTTCCAAATCTTGAAAGACTTTTGCTGGGAGTAGAACTATTTTTTGACGACTCCATAGCCCTGCGTAAAACTCAAATTTCTGTAAAATATTAGATCGACTTATACATAATTGCTTGTCTACCGATCATAAAGCAAAGGAAATAAATGATTTTTATCATAAAATTGGTTCTTGGTCTACTCAGCAGTAAAATGGAAATTATCAAAATCGCTCCAATAGGAAAAGTGTTAAGAACTTTGACTGTAGTTCGAAAACAACATGCGTAATTAATCGAGATTCATCACACTTTTTATTGATTCAGAAATTTAATTACTTAAATTATGTCACCTTTTGCTCCATCGGTTTTGTGCTACGATATCTGCACTTACGAAACGGATATTTTGACCAGATTTTGTTCTTTTGCAAACACTGTTGTAATATTGAGGGATAGACTGGCGAACATTGAAAGATTGTAATCAGTTTAAACAAAAATTCAGAAAAGATACACTGATGTGTTTCTAATAAGATGACTAAATCAATACTCTTGACATACATATACATATCTGTACAAATATTCGAAATTGTATACCTTGGCGTATGAATAATTATAATTTAATCATCAAACCTTTTCGTAATTGAGTTATTTCACTTCTATCACATTCATAATTGTGTATTATTTCTTTGGTGTTAGGCCAAACAGCCTTAAGTCAGAAACTGTAATTATTCGAAATGTAAAATGAAAAGTTATTTAATTGGGGGTATTTTAGAGTATTTTTCCCTAAAGGGCAGACGATTAGAAGCAGTTGTGCTAGAATTTGGTTATTGATACCAAAAGAAATGAAAAACAAATTGATTGAAAGCCAATTAAAAATGCAAAATGTGTTTTAAGACTTAAGACCGTTTTTCCTAACGGAAAAAATTTTACTTTGCCCTGGGGCATCAAATGCCTTTTCACATTTTGTTCCATAAGTTACATCTAAGCAAATCGGCCCAAACTAAATTGAAGTTTGAGCCAAATTTTTTGTTTTACAATTAGCGCTACGAACTAAGTCCCTAATGAACTATGCCCCGAAAATAAAAATTAACTAAGTCCTTAAAATTTGGGAATGAGTTCATTATGATTTAATGTCCTGTTTTGAAAATGAAATAAATACCCAAACAAAACCAATCAATTTAAACCTATTTAACAATTATATAAGTCTCAATTTTAAAAATGAAACAAGTCCTTACATTAAAAGAAACTTATATGTTAAATTTTAGATAATCAAATTTGAAATCTTAGTGATCTCAGGTATTTGCTATACCATAGAGGAGAAAATCATTGCTCTCGGCCGAAGACCGGATAGGTAGAAAAGCTTTAGTTAAAGATTCATTATTTTGGTATTCGGAATTTTAAGTTTCGAGCAAATCATCATAAAATCCCAATCATAAAAATTTACATATATCAACATTTTAAATGTTTGACGCAATTTGTATGATATAATAAAAATACTAATTGGCTATTTATTTCATTCGCAAAATTTGGGGACTTATTTGATTATAAAACATCACATAATTAAAAATTATTTTATAAAAAATGAACAAACCCCCTAAAAGTCGTTGTTTTTCTTTGTATAAATTGGAGACCTAGTTCATATTTGCTATCGGGATTTTGATCGTAGCGCCTTTGCAATCACTGTTGTAATATTCAGGAATAGACTGGCAGACAATGTTAGATCGTATGTAATTTTAACATGCATTCTTAAAAGAAAACTTCATTTATTCTTAACAAGATGACAAAATTGATATCCTTCTTGGAATAATCAAAATGGTACTTTTACACCTGGGCGTATAAGTAATTATAAATTAATGTCATAAATTAATATAGCGTATACGCATAAAAATTAAATTGTAGTGAAACTCTTCCAAAATTTAAAAAAATAGTAAAATTTTTCTCATATAATGTGGAAACAAATTTTGTCCTTAACGTGTTAGACGCTATGCGGCATACATTTTTAGATTTTATTGGGGGTTTTCACCCATCTACACAAGCTTGCAGCAAAACACCTAGAAACTTTTCTTTGGAATGCCATTTAATTTCCAAAAAACTTTTAACAATATCCTTTTTTTTTGCAATCATAACTACGTGCTTTTGTAACATTTCATTCAACAAGCCATGAAAAAGTTTTAATGTAAATTTCACAATTAATACATCCGAAAAAATATCAATTTATTTAAATATAAGCGCTCGGCTTACAAATCCTAAAGTGAAATGTTTGGTGCAAAGTTTAATTATATGGAATTTAGTTTTTCGTACTCACTTTTATATTTTCATACTTAATTTATATTCACTATCGTTATTTCCTGTGCGATATACATAGAGTTCCTCACTTCTTGCTATTTCTATAATTTAATTCAATATGCTGAATAAATTGATTGCTATCAGTAGTGACAAAATAAACAAAAAAATTTTGATTGTGTGGAAAACTCACACTCCTTCATGCATATAAACCTCTAACTGATATACAGCAAATTTTATGAACCATGCAGTTCTGATTGTTCTGATGATTGGATGTAAAATAGTGAAAAGTTTTAACCCTAGAATTGTAAGCCTCTTTCACTGTGTCGTTAATCATAAGAATTCTTAAGTTTTACGATTATTCTTGTATCAAGTCAAAGCTAAGTTTTTGTCTATTGATTTTTAAATTTTTTTTATCTTAATTAGCCCTTTGATCTTATGGAATAAAAGTTATTCATATTTAAATTAAAATTATTTCTCTTTATTGCAACACACAAATCAACCTTTTTGGTATTTTTCTCAGAAAGCCTTATTGAACTGTTTGCATAATAACGATGTGATTTGTTTTTGTTCTGATGAAAAAATTAAGCAAATGGCTCTTAGATTGATTAGAAAGGATCCCCTGCTTGTCCAGTAAAGTTAATGATATATTTTAAGCTCTTAGTTTGTTCAAGTGAAAGGTGCAAAGTTGCAATTTTAATCGCTGTTTAAGCCGAGGTATTAGCATTTCTTCGTACAAAATTTTCAAAAACCCCTCGAAGCGAATAAGTTTAACATTATTGCTTCGTAAATTATCGTCTTAAATTATGTACGAACTATAAGCAACATTAAATAAATTGTAAAAAATTTTCCATCGGCCATCTACGAGTTTTGCTTCCGCAGCTTAAGGCAAAAACTTTGTAGTCGTAAGTTTTACGTTTTTTACGCACAGCAAAAGTTGTTACTTCAAAATATGATGCTATACTGACTTTCAGTATGGCTTTTTCCGAACTCAGCACTGTATTAAAATATTAAATATTAAAATTTTCAAGTGCTTGTAATTCTAGGGTTAATATAAAATTTAAATCAGATACTCTAACATTGATAAAATTATTGAAATTAAAGGTATGACAGTAAGTATTATATTATTATTATATCTTTCAATAAACAACATCTGCCAAAAGTGGAAGGGATAGAAGGAGTGGGCGTGGCACAAAATAGCTTTTTTTATATCTAAAAAGCGCTCAGCAAACAATGTCCAGATTGAATTATTAATACACAACCTCCCTAGAAATATGGGCGGGATTGGGTAAGTGGGCAGCTTCCATACAAAAACAGAAAACAGCAAGTGTCGAAGTTTCAAAATAAGATACACGTATCTCTTATATCAATACGAAACATCCGAAAAAAATGTGGACGGGAGCGAAGAAGTGGGCGTTGCACAAAATAGATTTATTTATATCTATAGAGCGGTATTTGTATAATTTTTTGTTCCTATCGCACCATTGTGAAAGGTATATAAGGTTCGGCATAGCCGAATATACATAGCGCTCTTACTTGTTGAGATCTCAGTTTTGTTTGTTTCAAGCTTCACGGGCGTTTATGAATATAAAATATTAACATGCACACCTGTCGCGAAGACCTAATTTAATGGTGGTCTTAACCAATAAGTGTCAAACAATACATTTACCAAGCGCTCGCGTATGTGAAAACACCCAGCATACACAGATAGCAATTTTGAGTGTACAATGCGGCAGGTGTCCAAAATAGCAAAATAGCTCCAGCTTATGAGCTTATGAGTTGGAGCTATTTTACCTCTATTGCTTTAGAATAGTCGGCAGCATCCGTCGAATAGCAACATCATTAAGGGAGATGTGCCCACAGGCCGATCTTTCCTAAAAGTGGCGAAAATCGGCCATCGAGAGCCTTTTAAAATCTCATTTTCCGTGACGTCCACGCGATCCCAAAAGGGGCATCAACCTTGAGCCAGATCGTTGCCGTGTCGCACGTAGGGTATGTGGTCAGCCACGATTTTCAGAGATGTGTAATTTTTTGCTTCTTCCCAGAGGATGTTACACCAAAAGGTGAAATACCCTTCAAATGTTTCCTTACCTATACCTGGGGGCTCGCAGGCGTAGAATAGAATCGACTTTACAAAACTATTAAATATGTTGCTTTGGAGACGAATGGACATACAGACGGATTGCCATTTACCAGTGACCAAATGAGCTACCTTAATCATAGCATAAAGTGTATTTTTCGTGTCAAAATTTCTCATTTTCATACAGTTTATACGAAAAAAAAACATTTAGAATGCGAATTAAACACCACTCTAACGGAAAATCTTATTTGACAGATGGCTATACAGGTTTGTTTTATTGAAAATGTTTCGGCAATAGAAGTTTTGTGTATTAAAACACGCTTGACGCTTCTGTTTAGGCAGGTCAATTACATGGGGCTTATATAAGTAAAATAAATTAATATAGACTGATATCTTCAAAACTTTGTGGCCAAGGTTTGAATGATATGAAAATGTTGTGCTAAAAATTTTATAAATAATCAAATAAATTATATTCTTATTTTTCGACCTTTTTGTATTAAATATTGTTTAATGATGAACCATGTTAATCAAAACACCCGGTGTTTAATGATGACTCATTATAAACACAGCACCCTGTAAAATAGTAACGGTCCTTAAATTGTTATTTACTTTTTCACATTTGTCATTGCACTATTTTTCTATGTACTGAAACTTAGCTTGTAAGATCATTTTTAAAACATTAAAGACTCACTCTAGTTGCGACCTTTGTGAGACAAACATTAAAAAACTTAAAACAAACGTGAATTGAAAAATAAAATAAACAAAATACAAAAACAACAAAACAACAAACAAAAAAAAAAGTGTTTTATTTAACAAAAAAGAAAAGAACCAACCCCCAAACATTTGGTCCTTCGAGCCGGATAATATTTACAAAAAATAAAACGACAATTACCTACCGTGTGTGTAAATTTTATTTTACAAAAAATTGTGTTTGTGACTCTTAATTTTATTTTACAAAAACATTCAAAAAGTGTAGTGAACAATAATTTAAAAAACAAAACTAAAGTTTTTATTAAAAAAATCAAAAATAAAAATTAATTAAATTAAAAGTGGTTCAAAAAACAAATTTGCAAAGTTTAATAGTGAACAAGCTAACGGGACCCAAATTCTTTGGCGCAGTAGCAGCAAGTTCAACAGCAGTACTAGCACACTCAGCAACAACAAGAACAACAGAAGAATTAATCAACAAGCAGTGACACAGAAAATAAAAAAAAGACCCAACAACAACAAGTAAGTCAAAGTATACAAGACAACAAACAACAAGAAATAAATTCTCTTGCTTGTTGTGTTACTCTTAATATCTTTTTACGCTGCATTTTTTAAGAACGAAGAGAACCAACAGGGTTACCACCCCCATCACATTTTAAACAAATACCGGGGAAACAAATCGCTTTGTGGGACTCTAATTATTTTTAAAAAAAGATTATAATTCTTTCGATACTTGTTGTTGTTAAATCGCTAGCAGGTACTTTTTTGACCCAATTTAAAATAGTTTTTTCACGATTCTGGTTAATTCAAAAAATTAATAATGGCACTCGATAAATTTGTTAATTGTACAAATGACCTTTTAGATTTTGAAAGCGAGTATTCAGAATCAAAGGCAGGTGAGGACATTCATAGTTTAGAAGTTCTTCGTGTAGAACTAGACTCACTTTGGCAGCAAATCAAAAGGGCTTACGAAGAGTGTAGGGACAAGAAACCGGAATCGGGCGAACAACCGATAGACAGGCAGAAACTTCGCGATCGGTACAAAAAGGCCCTGGGTGCATACAAAACTTGTTTGGCCTCACTTAACGCGGAAATTCTGGCGTTTTCTGCCCCAACTGATGACACGAATAAGCACGAGCGTTTTTCGTCTGCCGAAACCCCAATTTTTGGAAACAACGACGTTTCGTCTATTCGGCTGCCACCTTGCGACATAGATACGTTTTCAGGTGATTTTGTGACATGGCCAACCTTCCGCGACCTTTTTACTGCCCTATATTTAAATAATTCGCGACTTAGTAAAATTGAAAAATTATTTCATTTGCTTCAAAAAACTGGAGGAGACGCTAGGAACATAGTTTCAAATGCCCCATTAACCAACGAAGGCTTCGATATAGCCTGGAAAAATCTTGTTCTTCAATACGAGAACAATCGGATTCAGGTCAACGAACAGTTGAAAATTTTATTTGACCTTCCGAAAGTTACCGAAGATTCAGGCCAATCTATTCAGACACTACAACGAACCGTTAATGGCTGCCTTCAAGCTTTAAATGCTTTAAGGGTTGAAACTGGCACTTGGGACCCTTTTCTTGTATATCTTTGCTCGACCAAGCTCCCCCGAACACTTTTGAAGGAATTTGAAAACTCTCTTCAAGAAATAACAAAGGTTCCGTCGTGGGAACAATTTAACACTTTTTTGACTCACCACTCTAAGACTTTAGAGTCAATAGCGGCCATCACCAAACCCAAACTCTGTCAACAAAAAAGGGAATGTTCTAAGCCGTTCACTAAACAAAAACAGGTTCACAGTTTTCAAACAAACGCGACTCAAACCAATAACGAGTCGAAAACTCAGAAACGTTTTCCATCAAAGGGGGGACAAAAAGACTCTACACACAATTGTCAACATTGTAAAGAGCCCCACCCATTACGATCCTGCCCTAACTTTTTGGAAAAGAATGTGAATGACCGAATTCACATAGTAAAGGTCACAAATTCATGTTTTAATTGTTTGTCAATAAATCATGGTGTCAAGGACTGCTCAAGCAAATATAGTTGTAGGCTGTGCAAACAAAAACATAACACTTTGTTGCACAAGGCAACGGTGACCCAGCCTATAAGTTTACCACCAAATAACGCTGACGAGCAAGCTAGTACAAGTGCTGCAGCGCAAGCCCAATATATACAGTCCACTTCCAGATCAGGTATTCCTAACCTGACTTCCTTGACCCTGAGGGGAAGCAATCAGTCCTCGACACAACTAGTAGACAAAGAAACTTTGTTATTTACTGCAATAGTACAAATCGAAACTAGAGGCGCAAGATACCAGGCAAGAGCAATCATCGACCCTGGATCCCAATCCACGTTTATATCGGACAAGTTGAAAAACCGATTAAACTTACCCACAAAACGTAATATAGTACACGTTTCCGGCTTGAGTCAGACAGTTTCTGAAACTTCGACCAAAGCCTGTTTGTTTAACCTTTGCTCCAGGGTGGACACATCGTTTAAGTTAGAGGTATGGGCACCAGTTTTGAAGACCCTTCCATCCAATTTACCGCCCCAAACGTTAAACGCAGAACAATTCGCAGAAGCTGCAAAACTAGAACTTGCAGACCCACACTTTCATCAAAGTCGACCCATCGACCTACTAATAGGCCTCGACTTAGGCCCCTCAATATATAGTATGGAAACACCGATGCGGTCCATTGGATCCCTTTTGGCACAAAAAACAGTATTTGGCTGGATTGTGGGGGGACCAATTTGTACAACATCTTCACCTAGAAAAACTATATCGTTACTAAACACATCGTCCCTGGACCGAATCCTCTCACGCTTTTGGGAGGTGGAGGAGACCCCAAAAAAGGTTTTGAGGTCAGAAGAGGACACGCACTGTGAAAATCACTACAAGTCTACAACCCGTAGAAGTGATTCGGGTAGATATATTGTTACCCTACCCTTTAAAAATGGCGAAGAAATAGGCGTATCTAGAAATATTGCCATGGCCCAATTTGTGAGAATGGAGCGCATGCTTAGCCAAAAACCAGAACTTAAGACACAATACGACCAAGTTATTGTAGAATACCTCGAGCTAGGACATATGAGGAAAATATCTCCCCTGGAAATTAATAAATACCCAAATTATTACCTGCCGCATCACGCAGTAATAAAACCCGAAAAGTTGACTTCGAAGATTAGAGTAGTTTTCAACGCATCGAGCCCGTCTTCAAATAAGAGAAGTTTGAATGACATTTTGTATCCAGGACCCATACTTCAACAAGACTTAGTGCTCATAATATTGAAGTGGAGATTCTTCCGTTTTGTGTACAACGCAGATGTCACAAAAATGTATCGCCAGATACTCATTGACCCTACGCAAACAAAATATCAAAGGATATTGTTTAGAAAATCCGAGACTGATCCTATTGAGGATTACGAACTCCTCACAGTGACGTTTGGAGTTAATTGCGCGCCCTTTCTTGCCATAAGAACCCTTCTTCAACTAGCCGAAGATATCGGGACAACTCACCCCCTGGCGTCAAACATCTTACAACACAACATGTACGTAGATGACGTCTTAGCTGGTGGCCACACATTAAACGATGCCATCAAATCACGAAAAGAACTTACAACTGTTCTAAGATCTGCCGGTTTCGATCTGATGAAATGGACCTCAAATGATCCACGAGTTATTCAAGATTTGCCAAATGAGACCCTACTACCGCTCGACTGGTTAAACTTATCCGAGAACGCCGGAACCAAGACACTCGGGATAAAATGGAACATTTCCTCAGACTCTTTTACATTCACTGCCCCAGGTGTTGAATTGAAAGAAAATTACACAAAAAGGGAAGTTCTATCTACAATTGCCAAATTCTTTGACCCTTGCGGATGGATAGCTCCAGTAATTGTTGATGCCAAATTAATCATGCAACAGATTTGGTTAGATAAAGTCGACTGGGATGACAACCTAAAACCTTTGACTTGCCTCAAATGGCAGAAATTCGTCAAAAACTGCCCTGCAATAAATGCCCTGAAAATTCCTCGTTGGATCCAGTACAGCCCTAATTTAAATGTGGAAATACATGGCTTTAGCGACGCCTCAGAAAAGGCTTATTCTGCGACTCTTTTCGTCCGAATACAGTCTGAAAATTCTATATTTACACATTTACTGGCCTCTAAGACTCGTGTTGCTCCCATTAAACAAATATCGCTACCACGTTTGGAGCTTTGTGGATCCGTTTTACTGGCAAATTTAGCCTCAGGAATTCTGCCAAATCTTCAAGCTACGCAAATCGACACATATTTTTGGACCGACTCAACAATAGTACTGGCCTGGTTAAAGAAGCCCCCCTGCACGTGGAACACTTTCGTTGGAAATCGTGTCTCAGAAATTGTAGATAAAGTCGGCAATAGCCATTGGCAACATGTCGAATCAAAAGAAAACCCCGCAGATATAGCCAGCCGGGGATGTACGCCCCAAGAATTAGAAACCCACAACTTGTGGTGGCTTGGACCTTCATGGCTAAAATTACCCAAAGATAAATGGCCAAAATCCAGAAGTCCAGATGACACCAACTTAGAAGCAAAAACTGTAAGGACGTTAACTACTACGACTCAAGAGGATCCATTGAACCGTTTCTCCAATTTGTCACGCGCTTATAGAGTATTAGCTTATGTCCTACGATTCTGGAGGAATACTGGTGTAAACAGAAACAGCTTTCGGACATCTTCAAACGAAGTTACACCAGAAGAAATAATAGATGTCAAAACACGACTCATTATTTGGACGCAAAAACAACACTTCCCAGAAGAATATAAGCAGTTAAAGCTCAAACAAAGGATATCGTCCTCCAGCAATATTTTAACTCTCAACCCGTTCATGGACCAACTAGGCGTCATCCGAGCCAACGGACGTCTGGTTCAATCACCAGCGCTCACATATAACGAACGACATCCAATTTTGTTGCCGTACAACTCTAAGTTCACCAGATTGCTGACCGAGTTCACTCATAAAATAACTATTCATGGTGGAAACCAACTTATGATCCGAGTACTTCGGACGGAATTTTGGATTTTTCGTTTAAGGCCCTTAGTAAAAATGGTGATTAATAATTGTAAAACTTGTGTTTTGTACAAAAAACACACACTGAGTCAAATCATGGCTTCCTTACCACCAGAGCGCACAACACTTTCTCGCCCTTTTACCACAACTGGAGTCGATTACGCTGGACCCTTTACCATTCGAAACTTTACTGGTCGAGCCTGCCTCATCACAAAAGGGTACGTCTGCATTTTTGTATGCTTTGCTACTAAGGCCGTACATTTAGAACCAGTTAGTGATTTATCGACTCAAGCATTTTTAGCCGCTTTCTCCCGCTTCATTGGAAGGCGTGGATGTCCAGCAATCATATATTCGGACAACGGCACGAACTTTGTCGGAGCAGCAGAACTCATCAAAAAAGATCGTCTAGAATTTCTAAAAACTCTTCAAACCCAAGTTACTCACAACTATAGCCATCAAAATATCATTTGGAAATTTATACCCCCCGGTGCCCCACATATGGACGGACTCTGGGAAGCCGGTGTAAAATCATTCAAAACCCACCTAAAGAAAATGATACCAGATATGAAATTCACCTTTGAAGAGTTGTCAACAATTCTCACCCGCATAGAATCGTGTTTAAACTCTAGACCCTTAAGTCCTGCTAGCGATGACCCAAATGACCTTAACCCATTGACCCCTGGACACTTCCTTATTGGAACTCCATTATTGACCCCAGCCGAATCTGATGTAAGCAGCGAAAACCTGACCCTCATCAACCGCTGGAAACGCCTAAAGGTCATCTACCACTCATTTTGTAAAAGATGGAAATCCGAATACCTGGCCGAACTGCATCGCAGGTACAAGTGGAAGTCTCAGAGGGATAACGTTAAAGTCAACGATTTAGTCGTCATCAAAAACAACAACTTGCCGCCCAACGAATGGCAAATGGGTCGAATTATGAAGACGTATACTGGAACAGACCAGAACTGTAGAGTGGTTGACATCCAGACCAAAAATGGGATCATAACCAGACCCATTTCAAAAATTGTGGTTTTGTTTTGAAATGTAGTATAAGCTTTTTACAATTTTCCACACTAATTTTATTTTGAATTCCTACTTACAGGTATGGCATCCCACGAAACATTTCGTAGCGTATCTTCAACAGATTGATTGCCGTCAACATATACAACCTCACACGACCCGCAACCCTGAATCGAATTGAGATCCTAGATGCCATATCTGTCAAATTCATCACAACACCGTGCTACATTGTTTCCTGTTTTATGGACCTTTGGTAAACCTGCACCAAGTCATGGGGGCCGGAATGTTTAATGATGAACCATGTTAATCAAAACACCCGGTGTTTAATGATGACTCATTATAAACACAGCACCCTGTAAAATAGTAACGGTCCTTAAATTGTTATTTACTTTTTCACATTTGTCATTGCACTATTTTTCTATGTACTGAAACTTAGCTTGTAAGATCATTTTTAAAACATTAAAGACTCACTCTAGTTGCGACCTTTGTGAGACAAACATTAAAAAACTTAAAACAAACGTGAATTGAAAAATAAAATAAACAAAATACAAAAACAACAAAACAACAAACAAAAAAAAAAGTGTTTTATTTAACAAAAAAGAAAAGAACCAACCCCCAAACAAATATTATATTTTAATATATTCTTTAAGCTAAAGCTCACTTTTCGTTTATTAAATTAATTAAAATATTTTTATTTAAAATATATATAAATATAATATTCAACATTTTTATTTTTCGAATTTATTCTATGAGTAAAATTTCAGTTATGTATTTAATAAAGCTTTTTGTAATAGTTCCCAATCTATATAAATAATCTATATAAATATAATATATAATCAAATAAATTGATTAATTAATTTTATAGAACTTCCAATAATTTTGTAAGATATTTGGCATTGTAAATTATCAAAGATTATATAGGGCCTATAAGCCACTATGAACCCACTTAAACATACTTCGTATCTAATTTCCTGTAGCAAATTGCTTTATTAATATTTTGCACACATTTCTAAAAATTGCGCAAGTGCGGGGAAAATATATAAACGTAAAATTAAATGCTTTGATTTTCTATCAGTGGGCTTTTTGGGATTAACGTAAATTTCTTCATCAAATCTCATCATATTAAGAATTAAATAGATTTCTTTGTCATTCTCTTGTCCATTACCATCTTATCTACTGTAAAGACAATTGATTCTTCATTGCATTACAAATGATCCTAAAGCTTTGTACATTTTTGTGTTTTAAATAATCTAGATTAGGTGCCTCTATCGAAACTACTGGGTTCAATTAAACTATCGGTATGTTGCGTATAGAGCTCATCCAGCATTTATTTTTTTATACAATAAATAATAAAAATAACAATAATAATAAAACGTTTACACTTACCATTGAGTATGTGTACAACGATTGTATAGTTTTGATATTCACTAATTGAGCACGTATAGTTACCGGAATCGGCTTTATTGATTTTGGCAATGAATAATGTTGAATTGGCTCCATCATCCATCAATTCTGTTTTCACACTTCACGAACAAAAGCCAGCGAACAGCAAGAAACGTAACAACAACAACAAGGCCAGCACAGCAAATAAATACAACGTAAAACATGAAAAAGAATATATAAATTGAATAAAATTAAATTAATTTAGGACGAAAACTCGCATGAGTGTTAACTAACACAAAATACAATCTTCAATAAATTAGATGAAATACGTATTGAAGTGTAAGTTCATTAAGTTGATAATTTGATAAATAAATTAATTCATTAGCAAAGTAAAATAAATAAATCTTTAAGTAGGGTTAAGCTTATAACAATTTGAAATATAATTTAGCCATTATTCGGCTATAACAAAAACTGTATGTCGTTTTTCATTGTGGAAATGATAAGTAAATTAACCCAGCAGTTAGATTAAAACGAATCTTATGTAAAGCTCCCATTAGTTCCATACAGTTTTTTCAACCATAAATGCCCTAAAACGTGTTTTTCGAGTTTTATAATAATCCGCAAACAAATAGAGTTTAGTTTCATATATTTTCTGCTTAATAAGCAGCTTTTAATTTAGTTTTGAAATAATTAATACAAAAATGTATAGAAAAAAGATAAAAAAAACTATTACGACTATACTTTAACTCCCGGGTAACAAAATATTCATAATTTTGCACATTTTCTTGATTTGTGGGATAGCTGGGAAATTATTCTTCCAATGTTGAAGAACTGTCACAAAAATGTGACTATTGATGAAAAGTTGGTGTATTTTCGAGCTCGTTTGCCCTCAACACCTGCTAAGTTTGCGCTAAAATTTTGGTTGATGGTCAATTCTCCATCAGGATTTGTATGAAGAGTGCAACCATATCTTGACATAAACAAAAATGAAGGCTCGATAGATAAACATAACTGCTAATAATTTTTCTTCTTCTTTTGAATTAGGTGGCATTTACACGATGTCTTTTCAGATATGTCTAACAAACATGTTTTTTTTTTGTTTTAACGCAATCGGATAAGAGAAAAAATAGAGAAGAAATATAAGATTAGACAACTATATATGAAAACAGACATGTTTGGAAATACATCGTGTAAATTCAGAAGGTTTTTGGTAGCATGTTCAAAATAGAATGAATAAAACAGACATCTCTGAACAGAAATCTTAAAAATACCCCCTCAAAAAAATCCTTTTGGAAAGGAAGCTAACGAACGTAAGTATATTTCGAAAAAAAACTTGTATTCCTATTAAATTCCATATTTTCAATAAAGTCCCTTTTTTACATATACTTTTGAACATTTGCTTCTCAATAAAACTGCTGCATTGGTTTCACATATCAGCTATAAATATAAAAGTGCTCTTCTGATAAGTATTATGTATGAAACTGCAGAAATAAGTTACAATGATCAAAAGAAAAAATAGCCATAGGTCCCAGCTAAAATGCAACAAACCTTTTTTTAGTTTGTTATTGGTGGTCCTTTAGATTGATTATGTTGCTCTCTTGGGAGGTTTAGATACTGTCGCTCGAATAATTGGCTACTATGGTAGTTATTTCTAAAAATTGCTTACAATATAAATTTTTGAAGTGTTTGCCTAGTGTTCGAAATTCGACAGTAATTATTTAGGCAACTATGAAAAAAACATTTATATAACTATATATATTATTCAGTACTGAAGGTTAGCCACACTGGACCAACGGTTTTACCATTTTCCCTTTTCTTATTCTTTTTTTTCTTATGTATTTACAACTAGTTAATAAGTTAACAACTGACTCTAGTTTCGATAGTCGTCGCGCACTAATCAACAAAAAAGAAAATTGTCAGACAGGGAAAATTAAATAATATAGAAACAAAAACAAAAAATTAATTGAACAAAAACAAACCCTAGTGTATATTAACCAAAAACTGAAGAACAAAACTGTGAAAAAAAAACCTATTGTAAATAAAACAAAATTTAAAAAAACCAAACTACAAATAAATAAAGTGTTTTTTATTTAATAGAAAATAAAATGGAACCGTGAAAAAATTTTAGGAGCTAAAGATTTAAAGTTCAACCCTCAACATATATGAATTTATACTTTTCAAGCATTGTTTTTTGTCTAATGCCTGGAATTTCTAAAAAAGGCATTCTAGTTTTGTATAGAAATCTTTTTTTAGTACCGAATTTACCCTTTTGCTTTAATAAAATATATATTGTGCACTTCCGTAAGTAAAAACCTCTCAAATGGTTTTTTTTCAAATCGCCTGACAAACACGAGAGTTAAGTGTACTTAACTGTTTTCCCTTTGCCGATTTATCAGCCATGTCACAGAGAACAATTCCGTTCGGAAACGGAATCCATTCCGTATTTTTGTGCTTCAGAAAATTACGAAAAAACTTTGCGGAATGAAACCATTTTTATTTTCATGAACGGAATGGGAGTTTTCTATATCTATATATATATATATATTCTTCTATCAAAATATACATTCTATCAATATACAAAAATGTTTTCTTCGGTTCCGAATGGAATCATTCCGAACGAAATTGTACTCTGTGACATGGCTGTATATATAGATTTTATATACCTCAAAAAATACTTCATGCAGCACAGAACATATCTTGATTTTGTTAAGAAGTAAACATTTTTGCGCCTCTTGTTTTTGGTAAACTAGCAAAAGATGCTGATAATTATCCGTTTTGAAAACGTCATTGGCCTACAAACTTATCTTGAATTTTGTCCACATACAGTGGAATATGGTTTCTTGGATTCTTAACAGTGCCGTTAACAACTAGAGAGTAAACTCTCTGCCACTTTGGAACTGTCACGTTACAAGTTCTTTCTTTATTCTTACCTGCGGGAAATTTGTGTCAATTGCTCTTAAAGGTCTTATCCCGTGACCATTGAACAAAATTTTATAATTAAAAGGAACGAATTGTGATAGGCGAGAACAAGACATATCACTTAACTGGTGATAATGTGTTTAGAGAGTAGATATTTCAGAGGAGAGGTAATTGGCACAAAACTATTAATGTGACTGGATTCTGTGCCGGTAGTGGCTGATTCTCTCTAGTTCTATTAATTTATATAAAGGGGATCTATCATATTGACATGGCTCATTTGGGACAATATCTGCGACAGGCATTATTTTAACCGAAATTGGATGTGTCCATTAAGGTTATTTGTGACCTGTTGAAAAGTTTTAAAAAGGTGCCAATTAGCCCCCTCGTAGGACATCGCCATGTTAAAGTTACTTGTCACGTGACAAGTTTAGTGTTAATTCCCTTTCCACTAGGGTTATTAATTGCATTAAAATAAACTTTCGATGCAAATAAAATAGCTGTTTTTATTGGATTCTAATTAAATTAAGCGAGTGTTTTTATAAGCACAGTGTATGCATATAAGCGAGTTTTTGTAAATGAATTTCTCATTCAAAAGTTTCAAAAAAACGTGCAAATTTTGAAATGTTAAAAATTTTTAAAAACTGTTTAATTTCATTATATGTTTGAATTAGCCTTTAAGCATAATTTTTTAATTATTTTGCTCCCCATGCAGATAAATTGTTCTAGAGCTCTTGTAAAAGATACGTTTAGTAAGGGTTACCAAGTCATCATGAATTGGTTAACGCTAGAACAACGCATGCAAAGCGCAAAAATTTACTACAAAAAATAAATGTATTCGCAAAGTTAATAGAACACTTCTATTTTATGAAGAAATATTCAGTTCAACCCACAATCCCTTAACGAACAACCATTACATCCATTCAACTTGACTGTTTGATAAGGTTTACACGAAATGAGAAAGAAGTTGCCGCTAAGGTGAATGGCGAGCGCTATCGAGCCATGCTGACTGATTTTTTTTTTTTCAAAAATTAAACGTGTGCTAATTCTGGCAGCTTTGATCGTATACCTTTTCGGTTCGGCAATTTTTCTTCTAATTTCTTTAGTCAATACTGAACGAATTTAAATGCTTTTTTCAGTGTAGTGAAAACTTAAATAAATGCTTCACAACACTAAAAAGATAATTTAGATTCGTTCAGTACCGTTAATAGTGGAAGATAGTGACAGTGTTGCGAAATTTTGTAAAAAAACATACATTTTTGAAAAGTGTTTTTCCGAGATTGGGAATTTGTGGTATTTGTTACTCCAAAATGGGGATATTATTTAGTTCACTGTTTTAAGATCTTTTCGGTCTACATTACTTCAAAATATCATTGTGATTTCTCTATCCATGTCAGATTCATAGAATGTCATTATTATTAAATTATTAAATTATTATTTCTGTAGTGTAAATGAATGAAAGGGCTTTCAATATAGTAATTTTAAGTAATTTTAAGGTTTGCATTCTATAAATCTGACATGAATAAAGATATCGTAATGAAATTTGGCAGTTATGTAAACTAAAAAGTTCTTAAAACCGTGCACTTAAAAACAACATTTGAATAAAAAAATTCGCAAATTTAATCACAAGCATTTATATACTAAATGCTAAAACACATCAAAAGTTCAACTATGACCTAAAATTTCTTTCTTAAAAGCATTTTAATACTAAATGCTAAAGTACATCAAAAGTAAATTTTTTTTTTTTCAAAACCTGCTTAGCCGATTTTAATGAAATTTAAACTGTAGGAAAGTTCAAAAAGTTTTCTTTCGAGCAAAAACAAAAAAAAAAAAAAAAAAAATTCCAAAATTCCAAAATTATCTCTATCGGTCCAAAAGTTACAGATTTGTGGCCGATGAAAAACGATTTTTAACCACTGCGCGACGCATCTCGCCAAACAGCGATCTTAACACTCGATTTATTGTAAAATGAATTTGGTGACAACTTTATTTTCAGAATTGGTCCTGCTCACCGGCCCCTTAGTTCGGGCGATTCACCGCCACTGGATTACTTTTTATGAGGCTAAATTAAGTCGGTTTGTGCCGACAAACCAGAAAATCCTAAAACGTTGGAAGCAAATATTCAAGCTAGTCAATTTGATTAGTGAAGAACCAGGTTGCGCAAAACAATTTCACCCGATGTTCTTAAACTTTAATTTTTTTTAACAAACGCAAAACTTTAGTATCGCTTTTGGGTTGTGTTTATTTGAAGCCAAAAAAATTTAGTTTTAGATGAAGTAAAACAATACCGGCCAAGTTGCCGCTGCTAGAATTAATTGTTGGTTATATGGGCCCGATTTATAGAATTTTCCATGATTTTTCCCAGAATTCCCGACGATAGGTTCCGGCATTCCGGACGGAAATTCTCGTTGAAGACTTTAAGGGTCTTAATCTTGTTAACATAGACTAGTGACTTCAAAAAACCCATAAAAAGAAGTTATTTACCGGTTAAGTACGGCCCAATGCAAATAATCACACCGAGGGAATAGGCGACCCGGTAAGACAACCCTCATAATTATATTTGGACGTCGTTTGACAGTAATCGTTTTCTCCTGGCGTTTAAAAAAAATAAGGTCCGATGACGTCTTCAGCGTAAACTCCACAATACACTGTAATTTTGACATGGTGTAATGGCTCATCATGTGTTATACGCGGATTTTCAGCGCCTAAAAAGCCGTCAATTTGTTTATTTAAAAATTCACAGAGGCAGATACGCCGCGCCAACATTTCTTATAAACATTTTTTTTTGTGCTTCTGTTTACTTAAAAAGTGCCAAAGCGGGACTAGCATTAACTGCCATTTAAAAAAAGTTATAGCATCTTCCGCTTAAATTATAGCTTTACTTGTATATTTTGAATAATTGTCAAACAAAAATAAAAAATATTTACACTTTTTGCTTGAAAGCATTGAAAATTGTTTTTTCAAAATAATGTTAAGGTCTTTTATAATATTGCAAAATTTATTGTATTAATAAAGTTATGTATTTAACGGCTTGTTTGTTTTGTAATATTAAAAACAACAGAAATAATGAATTTTATGTTAATCTGAAAAAATGAAATCCAACATTCCTTTTACAATTTAAAGGAAACCACTTAATGATAATTGCGTTTAAGCCACTACAATAATCTTTTTATATTATGTTTTTATTTTTAATAAACAGGAGTTCATTCACTTACCTCACACCACCCCTTGTGACATCATAATTTAAAACATCTTCACTGTGTTTCCAAAATACCACCGACGATGACATGGCGACGTTTCGCACCACACAGGACAGTTGTAACGTTGAGTCTTGTTCATAATATTTCTCTTGCAAAGGATCACCGAACTCATCGACAATCATTACCTTGGGAGCTAAAAGTAAAAAAACCACAAAGCCAAAATACATATTTATAGTAAATTAAAATACCTTAATTTTCAAGTTTATTTATGTCAACATCATCAGTCATCAACTTGAACGTCATTGTTTTATTTAATGTATAAAGGAAAAACTTACCGTTTACATGCAAATTTATCTGTATGACACGAGGCGGATGTGTTGATATTTGACATTCATAAGTGGCCTCATCGTCCTTCTTCACATTGTTAATTTTTAAACGCCAATTACTGGGATATTGAAATTCCATTTTATAGCGTTTATCACCAGTGTAGGTGTGCAAGCCCACAGTCAATAAATCTAAAGCGTGTTCACCTTGTGAATTACGACGAACCCAGGAGACCTGCAAATTAATTGATAATATTAAGTTAAGTGTAAATAGGAAGAAGAAAATTAAGTTTAATTGAAATTTTAATATACTACAATAAACGAAAGTATATAGTCACCTAAATTGCAAATGGACGTAACTACATTTTATTTTTTTTTTACATGAGAAGCAAAAACTTTACTTAATAAATAAAATTAAGGTATTCTTTGAATTTCATTAATAAAGTCGTCATTCTTCATCAGAGTGGTCTTAAAATTTGCGTGAACATGTAGTTTAATAAAACGAACCAAAATCAATCAAAAACTTAATTTCGAATTTTTGTGTGTTGACGTCCGTTTGCATTTAAGGTGACGATATAAAGCATTGCTTTTAAAAAATGTAAATAAGTCGCATCTTATTAGTGAATACCTGCTTTAAAAACTGCAGAGTAGAATAAAATTTCAGCAAAAAGGTTATTAATACGTACTTTTTACTACTTAGCCAGTTTGATAAAGAGTTAGGAGCTTTTTTTAAATAATTGCAACTAGTGGCACCCTATAAGAGCAAAGGGACATTTTAAAGTTCACAATCTCATCATACTTGCTATAAAATGGATTTCACAAAGTGGTCAAAAATTATGCTGAACAGCGCTAATCATTGTTTTTAAACTTAATTATCATCTTAATTTTGTATATATATTTCAAACATTTGCTTAATTCCTTTGTTATATTTTGTTGCTATTTATATAACGGCATAACCATATAACCTGATACTCCGCATTACATGAACAAATTTTCCCACAATATCTATTTTTGCTACGGTTTAAGTCGATATCTTTTAAAGTTCTTTTACAACTTCGTAACATTTTTTTTTGCTTTTCCTATAAACTATAAGTGTATAATTGCCCATTACTTTGTGTTGAATTGTTGCAGATCTGAGTTTCGACATAATAAAGGTAAGCCGGGTGCTTGGTCAGCGTGAGCTGTATTTCCTCCGTCTAACAGTGCTGCCGCCATGCCAGACGGCTAAGCCGATTCCACGTTTATTCCTTACTTTTGCTAATAATTAGTACTATAACATATTTTTTTGTGTTTTTAATTATTTTTTCGTCTCATATACAAAAGGTATGCGTTTAGAAAATATTTCATATAAACAAAGAAGGTGTTCAGTGGTCTTCATTTTAAATAAGACTTTAATGGCAACAGCTTTTTGTTTCGCGCACTTTTTATATGTATGTGTTTAGTTATTTGCTTCGTCTCATATCAATCTTTTAACAGAATTAATTGCAAAATTAGAAGAATTAGATATTTTGTATTATGGTTGGCTTTCGATTTCTCCAACATCTACGATAAGTGAAAGAATTTATTTCAAGTTAAGTTTTATCAAAATTAAAGAAAAATATCGCTTAAATCGTAAACATTTAAACCAAATTACTTTTCTAAAAGATTCACTTATAAGATATCCTTAAAATATTGAAATAACTAATAAAAATATCTTACAGTTTATTTTTAATTAATACATAATATTTATGTATTAATTAAAAAATAGGTATTTCATATTTATGAATAACTAGGTTCGTCCGGTGGCCAAAATTCGACTCATTGACATTTACTTTCAAGAAAAGCATTGCGTTATTAAGTGTGGTTAAATTTGAAGGGCTGATGTTGATTTTCAATAAAACACAAATTATTTAGGAAATTATTGTCATATCTTTTTATTATGATAATATTGGTATGGTTCAATTATGTATGGGGCAAAATATATCCCATCCGATAGTACAAGTTTTCGATGACGCTGAGGTATAATTGAGGTTCTATGTCGTTAATGTGCCGAAGATTTTTTGCTCCTTGCTGGCTTATCGATGTACACTTTTTTTTCAAATAACCGCAAAGAAGGAAGTCCAAGGGTGTTAAATCACATGATCTTTGTGGCCAATTGACATCGCCACCACGTGATATAACACAGCCACTGAATTTGTCGCCCAGAAGAGCCATTGTTTCGTAAGCTGTGTGGCAAGTGGCACGGTCCTGTTGAAAGCAGATATCGTCCACATCCATATCTTCCAATTCGGGCCATAAAAAGTTCGTTATCATCTCACGATAGCGAACACCATTCACAGTAACTGCCTCATTTTGAAAAAAATATGGCACGATGATGCCGCCAGCCCATAAACCGCACCAAATAGTCACTCTTTGTGGGTGCATTGGTTTTTCGACAATCACTCTTCGATTATCATTCGCCCAAAAGCAGCCATTCTGCTTATTGACGAATCCACTGAGGTGAAAATGTGCCTCATCACTGAAGATGATTTTCGCGATATGCATTTTGATTTGAACGCCCATTTTCATAATAACCCTGAATAACTTTAGCACGTTGCTCGATTGTGTATCTTTCCATGGCTCAAATTGAATTAGTCTGAAATTGATAAATGTCAAATGAAATACAGAAAAAACTTGACGTTTAGGTGTGGTTCACATTCAACATCGGCGCTTAAAATTTACACCAAAAGCTACTCATTTTAAGAAAACAACAAACATTACTCTTTTAACCCATGTGTGTGCGTGTGTGTTTGCAATTAAAAAAAAACGAAAACATTTTAAAGGAACAACAAAAAGCATTCAATAAAAATATTCGATTCGAGCATCAACGTGAATACATGTGTGTACGTGTATTTCCAAAATAAATTATAAACTTTTTTAAATACTTTAATTCTAAAAATGTTGAAAACAAATTTATATTGTGTATATCTTCACACAAGTACCTTTAAAACGATAAATTTGTCACTAAAATTGGTGGACGATAAGTTACTTAAAAATCAACTAAAAAAAATTGTTCCCATATTTATATATAAGATTTTATTTCTTGCTCATTTTTGTTCAAGAATTGTTGTGCTTGTTATGTAATTGTTATTTTTACAAATTAATACCAAATAATAAATAAGTTACTCAGAACTTGATTTAGATACTTGTACAATTTTCGAGTTTTTCCATTGAATAGGAAAATTTCTTCTAGCGAAGATTAAAAAAAAAAACGTGATGACTTGAAGTAATTGTATCAGAAGAATTTTAATATAATTTCGAGGGATTCCATCAAATTTACGTGGATAAAATCAACTTTTGTATGTATACATATTTAGATAGCTGAAATCTATAAATCAAAAAATTTTAAATCATTTGGTTGGTTTCGGGTATGTTAAAAACTTGAATATGCACAAGGATCTCAACGTGCCATGTGTAAAAACTATAATTACAAAATACTCAAAATATTTAAAAAGTCTAGAACTACAGCCAAATCCACTAGCTTGTGCCGTGTTGAGCACACTGGCTAGTTTATTTCAACCCTGGCTAGCAAAAAAATAGTGAAATATTGCCAGAAGGGTAAAGTTACATAAACCTACTAGTAGAAATATAGGATACTACTATTTTTATTAACGGGTAGGTGTGAAGTAGGCTGCAGTTGCAATCTAGGGTGAATGGCCGCCTTGGTGATAGGAAAATGGTACGACATCCGTCCTTTCTGATTGGCATGTCGTAGGAAGAAGTTCGGCGAGAAAATCTTAACCCGTGGAAATCTGGAGATTTGTATAAAAAAACAGTGGTACGGTGGCAGAAAAATAAACTAGGAAAGTTAGGGAATTGGATAGACAGTGACGATAGTGATAGATGGCAGATGGGTGCTAAAATATAATTTTTTTATGTTTAGTGGCCGTTGTTGGAAGAAAATAAGTAACGGAGTTGGGCGCAAACAAAGGTACAAAGTTATGAAAACTTGGAAGCGAGGGGTGAAGAGACTCTGAGACTCGCCAAGGGTCTTGCCTTAGCTTTGGTAAGGGCACCACCGAGGCTTAAGGACGACAACACCACATCCGCCTACGACATGGCACGTGCCGAGCAAAAACAATAGCAGGAATATTACCAAATCAAACAGGCTGCAATACAGGGCACAGTTCCCACCAGATAATTTTCACCTTGATTTCGACTCCACATTAACAAATCCATCTTCATGTTTCCAACGATACAAAATGGTCAACATCTACAATTTTTAAAACTAAAATTTTTCTATCATTTACAAATCCGTCTTCATTTTGCCATCCCTACAAATTGGTCAACATCTACAATTTTAAAAATACACATTTCCAATTATCAACAAAACCATGTTACTTTTTCGTCAGGACAACGATAAACAACGACAATATTAAGGGTTATTGATACACCATCTAAAGTGTCCATTGATAAAATAGGCAACAGCTTTCAAATCAACACTTACTCCTGGAAAAAGTCAATGCAACAAAAACACCAAAACGATGTGTTGGCAACACCGATGAGTGCAACAGTTCAAAAATAAACAAATACAAATAAAAGCAGATAGGTTAACGTTTAACAACGATGGCAAATAAACTATCAGAAGCGTAAGAACAAATAAAAATTTTGAAGAGCGAAGACAACAATAATCATATAAAATCAATTTGGATCCACCATCGAACCCATTAAATTACAACAAAGGTAATGACAACAACTCAGCCTAAAAAAATAGCAACGACAATTTAAAGTTTAACCAAAATGGCCTAGTGTATAAAAAAAGAATAAAAATACCCCTAATGTGAAATTTCAACCATCAATCTGTGTACAAGCGGCAACAGTTCTTTGATATTTTTTGACAAAAATTAAAACCAAAAAAAAAGTAAAAGACAAACCCAGTTTACAACGGTAGTCTAGTATACAAAAGTGCAATGACAAGTCCAAAACACGATATCAATTAAAAGTGACCGCGACAGCCTCGGTTCAATAAGGCAACGGTGGTAAAACGAAAAAGTGACATCATTGGAACAACACTTAGGCATAGTGCAACCACAACGATAAACTTCCATAGAACCAACAACAAGATCACCAGCACCAAAACCTTGACGAAAGGTTAGTCACAACACTAAAACCGCATCCAGTGCAATGGTCAGCAAACTCGAAGCGTACAACAAATCATTACGTCATCGGCAACTAAGGAACAACTGCCATCTGACTAGGAGAATACAGTACAACACATCCAGTCCTCAATCTACAAACCCATAGCTCAGATAAGTACCGGTAGTATATTAGTAGTTTATTTTAATGGTTCATCAGATAAATAGTTTTGTTTAAAATTTATTCCAATCAAACCAAGGCTTTGTTCACACCTAGCAAATATTTGACGTCATACACGTTACCCGGGCTATATAGACAAAAAAAAAGGGGAAAGAATGTCTATGTAAGTTTATAGAACGGTCACGGGTTTAAACATCATATAATAATTTCTAAAGTGTCGTGCAAAATTGTTGTAGCATATACAATATATAAAATTTAAATAGATCAATAAGAATTGTTGAAAATAAACCTAAAGTTATATCAATTGTTAGATGTTTTTTAGATTTGAGCATACCTTACGTCTTTCAGTCCTTACGCACACCATAAGTGCATTCTGGTTTTAACGTTTATAATTTTATTAAGTTTTCTTTTGACCGTATCTTTTGCCTTCTTAAAACAAGAAACGGCCACTTTATACTTGGCCACGTATGTTTTGGGCATACAATTATAAAATTTTCGGCAGTTTAACTCCGCTCAATTTGGAGACTAATTAAATATTTTTCAAGATAATTTTATTTATGTCTTAGTTTTATTTTTAATGTTTATAAGATTTTGAAACCTTTTGGTTTTAACGATTTTAATTATTTGAAACAAAATAAGTCATTGTGACAGCAAAATTGAATACAAAATAAAAAGAAAGAAAAATAAAATAAAAAAAGAAAAGGGAAACAAAATACAAAATACCAAAGTTACAGTGAAACACAGTTATTACGCGTTTTACGAAATAGTCAGGTATTTTTTTGTTTATTCGAAAAGAAATACAACAGTTTATCGTAAATCCAAACAAAATAGTCATAATATGAAATAATGGTTGTGTTTAGTTCGAAAGTTAAGTACCAAAGTTTACCCAATACTCAAACCTCAGTTCGGATTAGGAACTAATTTTTGTATTTTTGGTTCAAAAGGAAATACAATCATTTACCGATGATTTAAGCCCAAAAGGCATCGTAGTAAATAATGGTTGTAATTTTTTTTGAAAATTAAATGCAAAAGCTTATCACAAACTCCAACCTTAAAATGCAAAATACAATTATTTACGTATTGTTCGGTCGAAAAGCCAATCCAAAAGGTGATTACAGATTTAAACCTTAATTCGTGTTAAGAAACAAATTTATTATTTTGAAAAGGAATACCAAAGTTTATAGCAAGTAAGAACACAATTCGTAGTAAGAAACAACTTTTGTATTTCTTATTTGGAAAATAAATACGATAGTAGAGGCAAAGGTTGCCCGAAATTAAAATTCAATTTCATAGTACGAAGTCATTTTGTGTTTATGATTCGGGAAATAAGTACCACCGTTTATTAGACATTTTAAAACGTTTTAAACTTTTCGCACTATAAAATAACTGTCGTATTTCTCTTCGGAAAATGAAGATCAAAGTTTACCGTAAATTAAAAGTGGAGTCGTGTTATGCTGTAAACGTAGATTAGTCTCCCAAAATCAGGGAAAACTGAGTGAATAATGCATTTAAACATAAGTCTCTTACATATTGTATTTTATAAATTAATTTATAAAGTATTTTTTTTTTAAATAAATTAAATAAATAAATAAGTCTCTTACAAATCAAAATAAGTAAAAGTATAAATTCAAATATTTACAATCCTAGATTTAAGATAAGATCATATGAATTCAGGATAGAATGTGAACATAGTTCGAACTTAGGGACCTAGTTTATTAGCCCATTGGCTTGAGAGTATTAAAGATAAGTTGTTTTAGAAAAATGAAAATAAAAGCAAACTTTTTGGATTTTTAATATAATTTTTAATATGAGCTCTAAGTAATAAAGAGACTAAAAAGGTAGGTATCAAGTAGCGATGTCGATTATGGGGCAGTGTCTGAAACTGATCTCATACTGCCAAGGATTAGGGTAGGGTTGGAAGTAACAACACCTATACTTCCATGAAAGGAGTCGCAAACATTTTGTTGTTACTGACACACTAAGTAATGTTTATCAAAGTTTATCTCTTTTGCTACAACGTACCACCGCCCAAGCCCGACGAGCCTTAGCCGTGCACTAGCTACAATTTGTCAGTGACGTAGTAAAAAGAGGTTAACGAGTGAAGAGTTTGGTGAGTCTTCGCAGCCACCTTTCATTTTATTGTCCGCTTGCAGTTCACGGGGATTGACGAATCCGATTACAGGTAAAAATTTTGATTCGGTGGTGAACAGCAATGAATATTGAATGGGAATTGAAGAATGGAAGTTCGGGTGGAAATAATTTTTTTTCAGATTCACTGGGTAAACAGTACAAGCTCGAAATATCTTAAATGATGGCGGCCAAACTCGCTTAAGGATAAGAGACACTGCAGCACTCACCCAATCAGCAGAGCGATAAACACCTAAATATGTGAACAGAAACCGTGATAAGAAAAGTTTTTGTCGGGCACTGGCAGGACATGAATTAAAGCATTAGGATAAAATTTGATTACTTATTGTTAGTGCATATTTAATATATGAAGATTCAATAAAGAAACTCTGGAACAAAAAATTTGGTCGGTTTTCAAGATGTTTTCATTTTCTCTTATATTAAGTTTTTTCTTGATTGCGTCAAATCAGATTTATTTTTTATCCAGTCTTTTGTTATTTATTTTGAACCTTTGAAAATAGGCATTAGCTAATAAAATATAATATTATATAATATATAATTAATGCGAGAAAATTACTTAGAAATGATGTATTGTTTATGAAGGGGTATTTTTAAATCAATTTTAGTTAATAAGTTAATGCGTCGTCTATTTATTTCATATACAGAAAATACAAAAAGACAAATTATATATTAATGTATAGAGAACTGCATCTTTTTTTTACTTTTTCAGCAAAAGGCGCATTTACATAATACAAATTTATTAGTTATAGAAAAAAAAAATTAAAACTAGCTTTTTCCTCCTATTAAAAGCATAATCTTAAACCCCTTTAATTTATTCCATCAAAAACTTTCTCTCTTTTAATTATCTTTTTAAACTAAAATTCCATATTTAATTCCTAAGCATGTTGTTAATAAAATTAATCTTTAAGCCTCATCTTTCTCATTTTAAATAACAAGTTCCTTTAAACAATATTTAACCCCCATAGCAACGACAAAGTTGATAAAATTGTTTAGAAGAAAATTTCAAAAAAAAAAAAAAAAAAAAAAAATTAAAATAGAAAAAGAAAACATTTTAAACCCAACAAGGCAAAGTGCAATCAAGTAAATAAAAGTCCTATTATGGTCTTTAAGGAAATGTGAGTATTATCAGCAGACGGAAGTTTGTAAAACAACTGCCACCCGCTTAGTAACATGCAATTGCACACTTTCAGATAAAATGAACGGACGGACGGCCAGAGACAGCTTAATGCAAATTTAGTAGGGTTTAAGTATTTAGGCGCCAGACGGCAGAAAATGTATAGTTTGCGAGTAAATGTTAAGAAACAAGGGTGAATTGCAATGACTTTATAATGTCCTATACTTAATGTATTGCACTGCACAGTGGGTTTATTTTGACATATTTGGGAAGCGGGATCACTTCCGTGAGGCGATCTTATGATTGTAGTATTTGTGTTGTTATATCTACATCTATCTTTAGCAATTTTAAATTAGCACTGAATTTTATTTATGACTCATTTATAACAGGTGGAAAGGGCTAATGCATATATGTATCTATGAGTGGTTCATTACGTTATACCCTTAAACACAGGTTAAATCGGTCTGTCATTTTGCTTGTAATTTCTACAGTGTTGATGTTTGCCCTATAATGCACATATATTCTGGGTCCTTATACATACACCAAAAAAATTATTAAATTTCTCCAATCACCAAATTTATTCCAAAGTTATAATATCAAGCAAACAAGTTATTGATTTTGCACCTATTACCAAAATGATTAGCTATATTGATTCCTAAAAATTTTAAAATTTTGAAAAAATATTTTCAATAAATGATATTTTTAATATTAATTCAAAAAGTTATCAAAAAACTTTCAAACAATGTGTTAAATAATTTAAATAAATATTGACAATTTCCAACAACAATTCTACATGCTAAAATTATTTTATTTTAAAGGAAAAAAGTCAATTAAGATTTTTTGTTATTTAAAATTTTAATTGAAAATTTATTTCAAAACAACTAAAATGTTAATTAAATCAAAATAAAATTTTTAATTTTCTTTCGACTTAAAAAATAATTGATTCAATTATCACATTAATTAAATTTAAATTCTTTTTAAACCATTTTTTTAATTGATAAAACACTTTTTTCTGTGTACTGAGTTATATTAAATTATGTCCTTCTGTCCGTATGTATGTTAAAATATGTTGTTAGATATTTATATCAGCAAAAGTCCATAAATAGAACAACTGTTCCTCGAGCCGTATTATTTTAATAATATACAAAATTTGTTCCTGTATGCCAAACTCTATTTCGATATCTTAACCCGTTAGAAGTCACTCTACTAAATTGAGTACAGCTTAACTTTTACTAGTTACCAAGCAAACATAAAGAATTTTTAATCGTTGTACCGTTATTAATTTCACAACAATAATACCATCAGCTGCTTAGAAAGAACATTCGTGTTTAACGGCCCAAAAGTGATACAAAGATCTTCAAGAATACTCGTATGTTGATGGCATATTATGTGATAGTGATGACAAAGAAATTTAAATGTCGATCATGCCAAGCACACTGACGGGTGATGAAGGAGGTGTTGAGGAAGATATGATATAATCAAGCCTTCTAAAAGACATAGCTGGTATTTTAAAGTGTTCATAAAACTTGAATTCATTGACAACGAAGTTAGTGTTAGTGACGACAGTGATAATGAGCCATTGACATCAAAGAAATCGCCAAGACTTCAGAAAGAAAATGAATTCTATTGGCGCAAGTGCTTTCTATAGCCGAGCTCAACACCTCAGTAGAACTCTGAAGTTTGTGAAAAATTAAAAACTGTATGTGCAGAAATATTTAAAGTAACCATTTGATCAGAATGTCTTTGACCTGATAACCTCCAACTCTTGAACTGGAATACAACTATCTTTCTTTGAATGAAAGGATAAGCGGGATGGCGGCCTAAATATTCCTATAGCAATACATTCAAGGAAAGCCAGTTCAATTCGGCTACAAATACTATGTTGCGGCTAGTTATATAGGCTATTGCCACTCGTTTGATTTGTACTCCTAAAATCGCTGGTGGTTTCTTCTGAATTATTTGGTTCATGTGTTGCTAAAATTTTTTTGGAAATGTTGAATTTTACTTCAGGAAATCATCGTGTTTTTTACAACTTTTTGTGTAGCCACGATCTTTTAGTAGATCTTAGGAGTTAGAGTACCGCCTGGGCCAATGTTTGAAGACTTATCTTAAGATAGGACTGGAGGTATCCCATAAAATTACAAAACCCGCTACTATGCATTTTTTGCAATATAAGAGCAAGTTGACAGTACAAGAAGTGCTTAAAACACTTTGCATTTAAAACCAACGTTTGGAAAATTTTCATACATGAGAGGTCAGTGCGCTCAGTTGAGTACACCCCAAAAATTAAGTTAAAAAAAATTTTTTTTTTGTATTTGATTTCCTTTCTATATTTTTTTAATAGCTGGTAATGGGCAGCCTTTGCGCTGCAGGGGCAAATTTAAGAATTTGAACCATACAAATATGGCGGTTTAAGAATTTCAACCATATAAATTTGGCCCCTGCAGAGCGTATGATTCTCCTAGACGGACTAAATGTATGACCAAGCCCACATTTATTTATAATATTACCTAGCCGCTATCTCTATTCTTTAAGGGGGCTCCCATACAAAATTTACAATACAGACTAGAAATATATTGAAGAAAAACTGCACAGGAGTCGCCCCTAGGTGTATAAAATGTATGACCGACCTTAATTAGTTTTTTATCCTTTGCAGTTTTCCGAAACATACTTGCCCTTTATCTCCACACTTAGGGGGGCTCCCATACAAATATACCGTTTTATGAAATTCTTAATTTTAACTAAAATTTTCGTCATTTGTGAACAAAATCAAAAGTTGTAAATAGATTTTAATCATTCATAGCTTGTTTTGTTTGCAACTTATATATGTTTGGAAAAAATTAGAAGCGTAGCTGCATTTTTAAAATTTTTATGAATTTTTAACAAACAAAACTTTTGAAAAAAATATGTTTCTTAACGACTGCGCATATTAGTAAAAGGTTTAACCTTGCTTAAAGGAAAATTTATTGGGGAATTTCGGTCTTTTTAGTTTGTTTAATAAACTAAACCGTTTTTGAGTTTCACGAATATATGTTGTGCAACCTCCTCCATTTTTTAAATAACGGTATAACTCGAAAACTAGCGTTAACCTATTTTAACCAATAAATAAAGTTGCATTTAAAAAATTATTGCAAGTTTTAATTTGACCTAAAATGGGTAAACATGGTGCCCGTACAAAAAACCAAAAGTCGAAATTGGTTTTCGGACCCTACGGCTTTCACTTTTACATTACCAACATTTATTTTAAAGGATTTAATGCTCTATATCTGCTTCTAATAGTAGCTCCAATACAAAATGTAAAATGTATGGAAATAGCCTGACATTTGTCGAATTTTAGTTATTTTTCGAAAATGAAAATGTTTACGATACGATGCATATAACCGAATTTGTTCTTGAAGTAAAGAGTTATAACCTTGACCATTTAGAAACTGGAGCACCTGACTAAATTTTTTAACAAGAATATAATCTTTTCAATATTACGGATCCATACTCCAACAAATTTCTTACAATGGACTTACAAGACTTCTCATAATTTTTCTTAATTAATAATAAAATTTAAGTAATTGAACTCTTTAGCCCATCGTTTAACAAAACCGAGTATAGCCCTGCTTTTATTAGCTGTCATTGGTATATGTGCAATGAAATATACGGAGTTTTAAACATTGAAAACAAGCCAGATTAAGATTTTGGTACGATATCGTCCATACAAATCACAAAAATACACTACCATGCCATATTAGCTAGAGAACATTTTTATGCCAGAACAACATTTGCCGCGCAAGCTAGAATTCCCGTTTTTGTCCAATTTGAAAGATATTGCTAACAAATTTGGTCTGGCTAGATTAAAAAAGGCAATTTCATAGACTTTTACATAGAAGTGGAATTTTACCCGAAAAATTTATTCCAAACGATTCCCAATAACTTCCATTCAATTCAGAACTCGCGGACTTGTTTTTTTTTTGATTTTTTGTTCTTTTTGGATAATATTGCAAGCAAGAAACAAAACTGGTCTGGCGAAGAGGGTAACGCAAAGGTTAACGTCGCTATTGGACACGCAGGTATCCGGTTATGCATTCTCATGTTAAAGATTTTTTACTAGAACAGTGGTGTGATTCACTTACTTTTGACGATGTTGTTGATGTTGTTTTTGTAACGTCTCTTTCTACAAAATATTAAAATAAGCGAAAAGCACAAAAAAAGGATAAAGTAAAACCAATTAGTTATGCTTAATGTACTGTTTTTATATTTTATTTTGAGAATTTTACATTTAGAAATTCGTTTGTGTTCATTTTGAATTTTGTTTTTGCTCATACATATATGTACATATGTATGTATGAAGTATGTATGTTAGAGGTCGGGCCTCAGCCACTTTAAGCATAAAATACACTTTAGCGATTAAATAAACACAACTTAAATTATTGTCGTTAAAATAACGAAAAAAATGCTTAAAGTAACAGTTGACTTTAATCAACAGCGAATATCGTTAAAAATTTTACTGAATAGCAAATTCGATAAATTTTCGGTATATTTATTTTAACGAAAGGATTATCGTAAAAAAAAAGATAGTGAATCGCACTACTGAGCTGGTTGATCTGAAAGGAACCTATTAATACAATTGATTCGTTTCAAGTGAGTATTGCGAAAAAAGGCCCAAAGTAGGCGACCAGAAAAAAATTCGTACCCCCAAAAAGATAATCTGCGTAAAATGTATGCATGCATGTTCAAAATATTGCTATTCCTTTTTATTTGGCACGAATCCGAGGCTGTGTACTTCAGAAATATAAGTCATTACGTAAATCTTTTTTGAGGCACGCACAGTCAAAATGATACAGCCTAGGGATAAAATTTCAAAGAAATACGATCCTAAGGTGGAATACTGAAGATGTTGACTACAAAAACAATTTGTTCTTTCTTCTTCTCTCATAATAAATATAAACTAACATGTTAAAAATTCCGGGGTTTTTTTTACAATGTAAAAATATAATTCGCAATAAAAGCAGGATAAGAGAATGCGTCAGTTTTACGTTTGATTAACTTTGACGTATGTCAGAATATGATTATCTTTCTAGGATTAATTTAACATACAATTCCTGATGAAACGGGAACTGAAAACAATTGAATTTCCCTGAAATAAGTAAAATCAGAATTTACTTAAAATAGTCAAGCTTTGATCCACAATTACCAAATTATCGCCGAAAGGCCCCCCACCAACTGAAAAAAAATTTAGATATCACTTTAGATATTTATATCAGATTATATTTAAATTTTGTTTAAAAAAATCCCAAAGATCCCACTTAATATTCCGTCTATTTAAATATTAAATCTACTTCTTCGCTTTCATTATAACTTATAAAAAATTCCTTTTGCCCAGCTTAAATATACACAAAAGACAATTCATAGTTGAGAAATAAAATTATACATTGTATACGAGTGTACAAAGTTGCTAAGTAAAAAATTGAAATTTGTTTTGCTCGTTTCATTCTTGCCATGGTACCTTTTCTATTTCTTTTGCATCTAGCAATAAAGATAAAAATGCCCATTATTTTTAAAAGGATGACTGCTTACGACTGACTACAAACTGCAACGCAAGAACTTTTGACTGGTGGCAATTTCTTACTAAAGTTTTAATTTTTTTCCATTTAACGCGAAGTTGATGTTTTTGTGTTGATTTCTTTGGATTGTAACAATTTTTATTTAAGCCAAACATACTTACAGTCTTATCTTGAAGTAGAGATATTCTGCAATTTAAATGTATACTGCTACCAGCTTGTACTGTCATATTGGTTGGTTGGCCCACCAGCTGAACATCCTCAAAGTGTGGTCCGTATCTGTAGCAAGAAACATGAAAAAAAGAGAGAAAGAATAACAAACGGCAAAATAATGTTGAAGGAATTTTGTTAAAGTTTATTATGTAAAGGTGAACAAATTTGTTGTTGATGTTAAGAGACTTATTTGTATGCTATAAAGTTAATAATATATGCCAGGATTTTGAATGTCTTATGAATGATAATTTTTATGCTTAAATTAATGTCTCTTTAAAGTCGAAAGTAATCAGCATTGTACGCTTATAAAATATGCGCATTAACAAAGTTTACCAAGTTTTTTTTTTTTTTTTTTTGTAGTTTTCTTATTTGAACGTAGAAACACAAATAAATATGTGTACAGAGGGAATTCTTTTTAAATAAGGCAAGTTGTTCTGTAAATTTTAAAAGTTTTTAATGTCATTAAAGACTTGAATATTAAATATACATATGTGTATAAAAGTGCGGCATTAAAATGCCCCGAAATAGGTCTTTTCGGTTAATTGCATAAAAAATATACATAAGAATGCATATATTACTCTCAGTTTTTTGTTCTGTCCCACCCACTGAAGTGGTCTTAAATGTTATTTACTTTACTTAATGAACATCTGCTTCAGAAGCCTTATATTTAACTACAGTATTACAGAGTATTAACTAAAACAATCACATGATCTCCAAATGGATTCAAGAATAGAAAAATCTGGGCAAATTACTTGGGTTCCCGTGGTGTCACATAAGACTCTGATAAGATGCGATCTACGTTTGTGGAAAGTTTGTGCCGTGTTACAAACGTCTCGAATAGATCCATTGTCAGCCAACAAGCCACATTTTCCCGTATAAGAACTTTTGGTTTAAAATGTACGTATGAGTAATATAACAAAAAAAAAACACTTATACGTACTGATAAATAAAATACAGTGAACGGAAAATCGGACAATGCTTTTATTAATTTTATTTTACATAAAAATCACAATTTATTTTATTTTTTTTTTAACTTTAAACTATTATATCTTTTGTATACCATATATAAAAAAAGTAGATGGATAAAAATTTGCAAAAAAAATTTCATACTTAACAAAATTCAACTCATTAAATTTTTAAGTCAAACGGAAAATCGGACAAACACGAAGTAGGCTTTAGTTTTTGAGCAATCTTGCTAACAAAACAAGAAAAGAACGATTAAGTTTTATTCTATGTTTTCAATTCAGTGTGTGCACAAAAACAAAATGGCTCCATCGGGAAAGCAAACGACCGTAGAAATATGACATCTGATTATTCAGTTGTATGGAGAAGGGAAAACTGTGAGAAAAATTACTGAAATTGTAGGTAGAAGTCGATCAACAGTTCATGATCTTATTAAAAGAGGCTCTGTGATGGTTTGGGGCTGTATGTCCAGCGCTAGAGTGGGAAACTTACAATTTATTGATAAAAAAAAAAACGGATAGGTTTGTTTAACTCAACATTTTAAAAAGCAACGGAAAAATTGGGCCTAAAAGATAATTTTGCTTTTTATCAAGACAATGAACCAAATCATACATCTGAAGTTTGCAAGTTACTGCTCATCCATCACTGCCCCAAACTGCTCAAACCTCCACCACTCCCCTCACCTGAATGTAATTTATCACTTATAAGATGAACTAGCGCGCACAGTTTACAAATATATCTTTAATAATATAACCCAATTAAAAGCAGCCTTACAAACAGAGTGGAACAATATTCCTGCCATCCATAGAACAATCTAGCTCATTTTGAAGACGTTGGTGATCTAACACATGGTTGTAAGTTAAACAAATTTAACGTCATGAGCTTACATAAGAAAATTTTCAAACTTAATAACAAAAATTTATGGCAATAGAAATTCCCAAAAGAACGATAAACAGAGACCGTATTCATTGTTATTTATATTTTAAAAAAATATTTTTAATAAATATTTTTTTTAATTATTTGGTTTTCAAAAATAATTTAATTAAAAAAATTATCAAAAAACTTTGCCGTTTTGTGTTAATTGATTTAATTAAATATAGCTCAGGTTTTGAGAATTCCCAGCCACAATTCTGCAAGCTTGAATTATTTTATTTTAAACGAAAAAATCAATTAAGATTTTTTGTTATTTACACAATATTTTAATTACAAATTTATTTCGAAACAACTTAAATGTTAATAAAATTCAAATTTAATTTTTAATTTTCTTTCAACTAAAAAAATAATTGATTCAATTATCCCATTAAATAAATTTAAATACTTTAAACCATTTTCTTAATTGATAAAAAATCTACTGATGTCAATTTGTGATTACAAAAAATAAAGACAACAAAAAATATTTTTATTTTTTTAAACAAAACAATTACTTTACTTCACGAATCATTTCTATAATATAAAAAATATCAAAATCTTATCAAAAAAATATGATTAAAAAAAGAAAATCAAACACTTAAAGGGCATTTTTCACAGCCAAATTTAACATTGAAATATATTAAAGAGATCATAAAAAACTAGTCAGTTGTAGAAACAACAGCTCAACCTTTTTGGAGTTTTTTTACTCATCAAAATCTGCATCTGCGTTTGCTGCATCATATATACATTAGCCTACCACATTGCAGACAAGTTGGCAAGACCCGATTGGTAGAAATATCTTGGTTATCAATACACAACATTTGACGAAATCTGGGCGGGATTGGAGAAGTGGGCATGGCACCTCACATACAAAGATACAGAGGTTTCTGAATATATGGAGAATGGCAAGAATCAAAGTTTGCAAATTAAGTACAAGCATCTTGGTTAGCAATACACAACATCCGACAAAATGTGGGCGTGACATAAAAAAAATTTATTTTTATCTAAAGAACGAGAAGAGAAAGTTATAGAATTGTCCACAGATAAAGTTTCCAAATTGGGAACAATTGGCTACTAATACGTAACATCAGTCAACGTGTGCGTGTTTAGATAGGTGGGCATAGAACAAAATAAAATGCTGTATATCTGAATGACGGTAAGTGTTAAATTTTAAATATTTTGTGCAAATAGAATGGTTAACAATACCCATCATCTATCAGAAATGGTCGGAGTTGGAGCAGAACATCTCTCAAAAAGTAGTCCTGCAATATAAAGGCCATATAGAGAATAGGGCTGTGGGAAAAATCGCCCCAAGAAAAATGGCCCAAAAAAAGATATGAAAAATCGCCCAAAAAAATCCCATGTAAAATTGGGCCTAAATTTATATGAAAAGTGACCTAAAATTTTTGGGCTATTTTTCGTTATTGTTGGGTGATTTTTCGTTTTTTTAAATTTGGTGATTTTTCATTATGAAAAATTACCCAAAAATGTTGTATGAAAAATGGCCCATTTTTTTAATTTTCTCCTCTATGGTATAACAAACACCGGCTTCGCTTACTAAAGCTTCTCTGCACAGCCGGCCTTCGGCCGGGTGCAAGGATTTTCTCCTCTATTGTATAACAAATACCGGCTTCGCTAACTAAAGCTTCTCTGCACAGCCGGCCTTCGGCCGGGCGCAAGGATTTTCTCCTCTATGGTATAACAAACACCGGCTTCGATAACTAAAGCTTCTAAAATCTGCCTTGTTTCCAAATGAAAGCCGACTATGCAGAGAAGCTTTAGTTAGCGAAGCCGGTGTTTGTTATACCATAGAGGAGAAAATCCTTGCGCCCGGCCGAAGGCCGGCTGTGCAGAGAAGCTTTAGTTAGCGCAGTGTCAATGGACGCTATGACACTTTTTGGGGTGTCATAGCGTCCATGGACACTATGGAAGTTATAACATGCCACCGGGAAAAAATTCGTTTTTGCTTTTTGGGTCATTTTTCATTTTTTTTTGGGCCCTTTTTCGTTTCTTTTGGGCAAAATTTCATATATAACTTTTTGGGTCATTTTTCATGTTCTGTTGGGCGATTTTTCATATCTTTTTTTGGGCCATTTTTCTTGGGGCGATTTTTCCCACAGCCAGAGAATAGTAACAGTAAGAGTATTCAAACTTGCTACGAACAGCTTCGTAAACAATGCACTAGATCCGTATTAAAAAAAAGAACTTATTTTAATTTAATCAATCGCACTGGGTTAAGCTTATATCATATAATATAATTGATACAAATAATTTTTTACCAAGAAGAAAACGGACAAGTGGTAAAAATAATTTAATGGTAATATTACATTAGTTTTGATGTATGGTAAATTTTTACTAAATGCTTACGGTAACGATGACGTAGTGGTAAAATCTTTTCAAGGAAAAAAATTACGTAAATGATGACGAGTGGAAATTTGTACACCAGGGGCCTATTTCATTAAGCTACAAGTTCACAATTACAAGTTTTTTGCCTGTAGAATTGTGAACCTGTGAATAATTGTGTTTCATAAAAATCCAATTACAAGTTTATGGCTACAAGTGAATTTTACAAGTTACAAGTCTACAAGACATAGTTCTACAAGAGGCTTTGTTTCACAAAACTAAATTTTCACTTGTAAACTTGTAGAATTGTTAAAGAAAAGCTAAGGGTCGACGGAGGCCCTCAGAAAATTTTTTACAAGTTACAAGTGAATCATAAATTGAAGTAAAATTTCATTTTTAACTATTTTTGAACAAAAATTCAAAAATTTTAATATAAATTAGCATTTATTTATTTATTTTGTTTATTTTTAATTATTTATTTTTTTAAATATGTGATTATATGTAATAAAACAAACTTTATCACATTGTTTGCTTTTTAGAAATTATCGATAAGCGGCAACCCCACTGATCATATATAAAATATAAAATAAAAAATAAAAAACACGTGCAAGTGAAACATATAAGATATTAAATTGTGCTTTTTTTTTAGTGCAAAATGAACCTTTTATACGATTCCAGTAATGAAAGCGATAATGAAATCGCATTAAGAAGAAGAAGACTATTTAGATCACGCCTGGAATATGAATTCCTGGAGTCCACGTTGGAGTAAAATGAGCGTTTCAGGCTAAAACGGGACACATTTCTTTTGATATTAAATTTGTTGTCTCCAATGCAATGCAATTACATTTGGTTACCTTTAGGCTCCTGTGGTCGGATGCCATCACATGTTGGTGACTCCTTTCCAATCACCTTTAAGACCAGGGTGTCCAGCTCCGTGAGCTTTTTGTCCCTTCCGCCAGCCGCCCCTGTCTTTCGGGAGTTGTCTCTCTTGGCCTTAATTAAAAAAAATATTATAATATAATGTTATCACTTTATAAAACCAACTTACCAGTGTCGCCCTTTTGATGTTTGCCCAAAAAACATCACGCACGTATTTGGTTTCTTTTGCACTTGTCATCAGTCCAAGTGCAAGACACCTCATACGCACGTTCTCCCACTCTTTCATTTTTATCTCTTTGGTAAGTTTAGCGTCTTTGGCAGCTAAAATTTCCCGCACCACACTAACTTTATTACGTTGATTTACCATTACTTTAAACACAAACTTCATATGTTTTGATTGATTAGTGGTGTGATAACAATCAAAACAAATTATCGATAAACATTAGAGTACCCATAATTGCAAAAGTATTTATTGTTATCGCTCCCCGCAAATTTTCCGATAGATTGGGTTTAAAAAATAAGAAATATTATTAAAGTGTGTTATATTGCGTTTTTATAGGATATTTTAGCATTTTGAGTAATAATAAATAAGAATTGTAAAATTAATATCACAGTTACAATCACAAGTCTAATTCTTACAAGTGCTGATGAGCTGTGTTTCATTAAAATTTTTACAACACTTGTAGCTTTTTGCACTTCTAAACTACAATTTCTACAATTACAAGTTCTTGTATATATTGTGATATTAATTTTACAATTCTTATTTATTATTACTCAAAATGCTAAAATTACCTATAAAAACGCAATATAACCCATTTTAATAATATGTTTTACTTTTTAGACCCAATCTATCGGAAAATGTGTGCGGGGCAATAAAAATAAATAGTTTTGCAATTATGGGTATTCTAATGTATATCGATAAGTTGTTTTGATTGTTAGCACACCACAAATCAATCAAAACATATGAGGGGCTAAAAGCACAAGGGGTTTAAGTGGTTATTTTAAAAATTGAGATTACAAATGGAATTAGTAGGCTAAGCTCAGGAAAGTTCAGAACACAAGAGGTGCATGTGGAATTCGCATCAGATAGCGAGATATGGCGACCAATTCTAGCAGTTGTCATTAATATACCTGTTTCGCTTGGAGCACACGTGGTATATGAGCACCTTATCTCAATTTTTAAATAAAGAACTTCAACCCCTTGTGGTTTAAGCCCATCATATGTTGTTTATGTTTAAAGTTGTTTGCAACTTGTGTTAAAAAAGTTGAAAATTTTTGTTTTGTAATGGCAAATCAACATAATAAAATTAGTCTGGAAGAGATAAAAATTAAAGAGTGGGAGGTGCCTTGACTTGGACTGATGACAAGTGCAAAATTACCAAATTTGCAGATCAACCTGCATTTTGAAGTTTTGTAAGCGTTGGGCAGTTTTGAAGTTTTTTGTTAAAAAAAAAATAAGTTTTTTGTAAATTGTGCTGATTTTGCAGTTTTTCCATTAACATTTTTTATTATAAATTTTGTTATATTTTTTATTTCTTCAGCCCTAATCTTACCTAATTTACTTAACACATACTGGTATAACAGAGGCAAGCTTTAAGAGTCAAACAAAAAACACAATTGGCTCGGGAAACACGCAATTTTCGCTAAAAAAAAACCAACCACCCAAACCTACTTTAATTCCTTTATATTTTTATGTTTCGTCGTTTCCTTCTTGACTGCAAAATGTTCACTTAAAAACCTTAATTTAGCACTCGCAAACAGTTTGGAAAATATACAACATTTCAATTGTTCTGCAATCATATGTCCAGAACTTCATAGAGGAGAATAAAAAAATGATTTTTTTTTGCCTCAGGGCTATGCAAGCCGATTAATAGTTTGGAAAAATTTACCTAATTATTAAAGAATGTTCAGTGGCTTATACGCAACCCTGTTAATATATCTGTTAATACATGTTAGTAACGCAAATGTGAGTCGCCGGTACTTGAACCGTGACTCTATAGGTTTTAGATTTGTTAATAATTTGAGCCGACGGCACTTGAACCGTGACTCTTTATTTTAATCAAAATTAAAGAAATTGATTGTCAGTTTTATTCTGACGACTTTCTGTACATTTGTTCCTGCTTAAATACTTTAGTTTTACAACTAGTTATAATTGAATCATCAAAAAGTGTTTTGTAATAAATGTTAAAGAAAAAGCAAATTATGTGTGATAAACAATAACTTGATAAAAATGTTTGATTATGTTTAGTAAGCAAGAAAGCAAAGGTACATTCAACTTGAATTAATTGTTAAAAAAAATTATAAATGTTAAGCAGAGAAAAGCAACTTGAATTAATTGCAAATAAATAAAAAATAAATAAAATATGAAGTTAACAAGTAATGTGTTGACGTAAGTGTCAACAATATCTATATATAAATCGGCAAACGCAAAAGAATTAAGAATACCGATTTGAGCATAAAGTACACAATTTGAAAGGTATTTACTAGAGAATTAATTCTAAAATTGGCTTTTTTCGATTAACGATTAAACCGGTTAATTTTAAACGATTAATCGTTAATAAATTAACCGATGTAACAAAATTTTTAATTTTTTGTAGTATTGTAACATATTTTATCGTGGTTTAATTATTTGTTTCGTCTCATATACAAAAGGTATGTGTTTAGAAAATATTTGTTCATACAAACAAAGAAGGTGCTCAGTGATCTTCCTTTGAAATAAGTTTTTGCTGTCAACAGCTTTTTGTTTCAGGTTTCTTCTGTTTATGTTTCTACTCATATCATTTTTTTTTAACAAAATTAACCGAAACAATTCGAAGTGTTAAAAATTTTTAAAAATTAAAACAGGACTATTATGGTATAATGGAAGATGTAATATGTTAAGAGAAATCCAGGAAGAGCACTGAGAAATAAGATGTTCTGTATAATGGGTTGCCTTTAATTACTCCAACATCTACGATAAATGAACGATTTTTTCCAAGTCAAGTTTTATCAAAACAAAACAAAATAGTCGCTTAAATCTTTACCATAACAATTACATTAAACAATTGAAACAACTAATAACTAATAAAATGATCACACAGTTTATTTTTTAATTAATACATTGTATGTATTATTTTATTGATTGCTCGTTTTAGTTTAAGAATTTTTATGTTTGTTATGTTATGGTTTATTTTTTTTACTAATAAACTTCAAAAAATAAATAATTTATGCATTTTTATTTACTGAAATTACTTAATTTATAAAAAAATCTCTATTAATCGGTTTACCGATCAATAGCAAAATTTAACGATTATTAACCGATTGAACCAAAACCTCGGTTAATTAATCGAGCGATTAACCGATTAAAGCAAAAGCCCGATAAAATGAACACCCTAGTATTTACTTAAGAGGGGGTAAAAACGGGCAAATTCCGTAACCCCAATTCTCTCAAAACTAAAAGAGATACAAATATATTTAATACTTACCGTTGTTTATTAGAAATATAAGTGGACAAGAGACGGCCCTTTTTTGAACTTCTTTGTCACCCCATCTATCTTTTAAATCAATAAACATAAAAATAAAGATTATACCAAATTCGTAAAGGTGTTATGATACTTGCTATTTTTTGTATTGGATTTTTTTAGGATTGACTGAATGAAACAACAAATGCGAGAAAGAACAAGAAATACAATATGTAAACAAAACAAACAATATTGCCCACGTTTTGTTTCCACAAAAACCGTCAAAAAAGCTATAAATCGCAAAAAAAAAGTTAAAACCCGCTACTTTCGATCAAAAACTTAAAAAGTTAGCAGCAGTGCTAACATTTAATCTGGAAATGTCAATTTTAAGTTACAAATTTTTATTTTTTTTTTGACAGTCTAAGATTATTTATCGATAACACACGTATATTTTTTTGACATTTCAAGATTTTTTATGGTATAATCAAACTCTTTACACTTAGTCAGTTTTCCTATGCAAATATATTTGCACTGTTCTCCAATATAGAAAAAATACAAAAAATAGCAAGTATCATAACACCTTAACCAACATAAATGTACCTTTACGAAATACGAACGTTAAAGAAGTGAAAATCGTACATATTTTTGAAACTTTTTGCAAAACATATTTCTCCATGTATTGACATATTAGTATTAAACTATAGGCTCCGTCTACAATATTGACAATTTTGATACTTTAGTTGACAAAAAAAAATTATCAAAAAGGGGAATTACGGTAAATAAAATTTATTTCCATTACATCTGTTTTACTGCATATGCTAGTTTTTGAATTTTCTATAAAATTGAATTTAGAAACAAATTTATAGGTGCAGGTTCCTGAGTGCATGAGAACCTATAAGCACCTATATCTGTTATTACTTTTTTGTTCTTCAACTGGTACTTTTTGAATTTTGGTTAATATTGGGACTAGAACCATAAAATTTAACATGCATGGCTCTGATTGAATAAGAATCTGTAAGGGGAAGATTTTGGTAATTTTTCATTCTACAACTGCTCCTTTGTTTTTTGATTATCGTTAATATTGGACCTAGAAACATAAATTAAGACTGCAATGTCCTGAGTTGGTGAGAATCTATAAAAGGGAACTTTTTGGTACTTTTTCGTTCTTCAACTGGCACTTTTTGAATTTTAGTTAGTATTAGATTTAGAAATATAAAATTAAACATGCAAGGCTCTGCGTAAATTAGAATCGCTAAGAAATATCTATATGGTACTTTTTGGTTCTTTAACTGGTACATTTGAACTTTTTTATTTATACTGAACCTCGAAACATAAAATTCAACATGAAGAGCACATAGAGATTGAGAAAGTAGAAGAAGAGACTTTATGCTACTTTTTTGATTTTCAATTGGTACTTGCTGAATTTTTTATATTATTGAAGTTACAGACCTAAATTAAGCATTCACGGACTTGAGTGGAGGATAATTAATTGACTGGAGGCTTGTACCTCTACAAATCAATTCACTAAGACGAAAAAACAAATGCAAATTTATATATTGTATATATAGTTATTGGAATGTTTTATTTATACTTGCATAAATAATTATGGCGACGACTAGGCAAACAATAGTTTTCACAGTAAACATTAAAAATTTTCTATAATCACCAAATGTATACCAAATTCTGGATTATGGATTACTAAAATTTGTAAAAATTTCAAGTTTTTAATTTTTTTTTTTTCAATAAATGTTGTTATTAATATTAATTAAAAAAATTATCAATAAACTCGGCCGTTTCAAACAATGTGTTAATTGATTTAATTTAATATAGCCCAGGCTTAGACAGTTCCCAACAATAATTCTACAAGTTTAAATTATTTTATTTTAAACGTAAAAATCAAAAATTTTAATTTTTGGTTTTAAACTAATATTTTAATTAAAAAATTTATGTAAAATCAACTTAATTGTTAATTAAATCAAAATAATATTTTTAATTTTCTTTCAACTAAAAAAAAAAATGATTCAATTATCACATTATTTAAATGGAAATACTTTTAAAACAATTTTTTAATTGATAAATAACTTTTGATAATTTTTTCTTTATACTTCGGACTTGCCTACAAACAGCTAGACCCATACCTCAACATTTGCGGACGATACAGCTTTTCTGAGCGTACACGCTAACTGTCAAGAAGCATCTCGTTACTTACAGGATCATATATTTGAACTGGAAAGGTGGTTCAAAAAATTAAGGATAAAGATCAATGAGCAAAAATGCTCACATATAACATTCACATTGCGTCGGGAAACATGCCCCCCTATTAAAATAAATAATCAAATAATACCCCAACACTCGCATGTAAAATACCTCGGTATACATCTAGATCGGCTGTTAACGTGGAAATGGAGTATAGAAGCTAAATTAACTCAAATGAAACTAAAAGCAATCCAAATTAATTGGCTTATTGGAAGAAATTCTGTTCTTAGTCTCGATTGCAAACTTCTACTCTACAACTCTATCTTAAAGCCAATTTGGTGCTACGGTATTCAGTTATGGGGCACTGCCTCGGCTTCTAACATCGAAAAAATTCAAAGGCGACAAAATAAACTTCTTCGAATAATCACAGCCTGGCAGGACATAAAGCAAATTTTAGGATTAGATTTGATTAATTATTGTTAGTTCATATTTAATATATATAGATTCAATAAATAAATACTAAAAAAAAATTGCTTAAAACCTTCTAGGGAAGAGCAGTCCAACAGTTTTTAGCAATATTTTTAAATTCTAATAATTAATTCTTCCTAATGGTTAAGTATTTCTGATTTGTTCTCTGGGTATTTTTTCAAACAATTAGTCAAACGTCACAGCCTCATCCAAAATTGTTTGATTTTCAATTATTCGCGGTGTTAAGCCGGGGGTTATTTCATTAGGTTTTATTTTCGACAACTTACATGAATCTTGCAATATTCTTTTGCGAGATTCTGAAAATTAATATTTAGTTTTCACAAACTGATTTAAGTTCGTCTTCTTATACTGGTTTACGAAAAAGGATAACTTATAGAAAAAATATTAAAAAGCGTAAGAGTTCTGGTTATTTTAATCACTCATCGGCGAAAAAGGGTTGGACCCAATGCAGAAGTTTTCTTAAAGAAATTATGCTCCAAAATCGACAACATAATTGTTGGTCTTTTAAATACCACAAGCCTTAAATCTTCGTAAAATACTTAGTAGGAATACTATTAAAAAAAACTTTGATTTCTTCCAACCGGACCCAGTACCTAATCGTTTTTTTATTTTGACATAAATCCTTTTTATATGACTCTGCTATTTTTGTGCTTTAAACTATATAAGAAGTTTTCATCCTCATCTCAACCTATCCTAAAAGGATGGTAAAAGTTTTCTTTAAATCTGATATACCATAATGTAAAGTATAGCTGCCAAAACTCTTCATATCATTTACCTCTGGATAAGCCAAATCTTAGAAAATCAGAACTACAAAAAATAGGGACATCTTAATCTTATTAATCCTTTGCTGAAAAATAGTTACAAACGTCAAATGAAATTTGACCTGCCTAGAAAACATTTACCTGCATTGTTTGCTTGGTTGATTATAACCTTGTAGTTAAAGAAAATTTTCTCTTTTTAACTTGTTTTAATATCAAACAGAGTACGTGTTGCCATGCAAATGTTAAAAAAAAGAACAAAATTGTAGATGCAAAAAAAGTTTACATTAATAAAGTACAAGCTTTTGGCTTTGTATTTTAATAAACTTTCTGGACACATATACATATATACACAGAAAAGTATGAACATTGTACACTATCCTGGTATATCCTTTCTTAATTTTTTGTGCATGTTGCATTTAAAATTGTTTTTGTTTTCATAATATTCACGTTGTTTGGCTTTGTTAAAATATATTATTTTATATAATTTTATTTTACTTTTTAGTTTATTCTTTTTTCCTTAGCTTGTTAAAATTTAGTCTTTTATTTATTTGCTGTGTCTTTTGGACTTGAAAATTGTGTGGATTATATTTAAGTTGGCAAAAGTTTTTGTTGGAAAGTTTTTTTAACCAAAGGACAATAAAAGGTTTTATATTCTATAGTTGAGTTCTGTGTTTAAAGTTTTGTTGTATTAAGGAGAGAAGTGTTTGCCATCTAATTTCTGACAGTTTATTACTACAAACACGGACATACAAAAGTTATGTTTTAAAACATATAAATGGTTCTTATATCGGAATTCTGCTTTTTTGAAATCCATAGAATACGAAAAAGAAGCAAAAGAAGTCATCGAAAGAATATAATTTTTTATTTGTAAATGGTGGTCTTTGATTAAGTTAACCAAGAACTTGTCTTAAATTTGGTTGGCTTTTCTTAAATTAGTCTAAGATGGATTAAGCCTCACCAAAGTGATAGACAACAAAATGTTCTTTTTAACCCTGGACGCGGATCTAAACGAAACAACAGTCATCGCACGGACAACGTAAGAAGTCCATTTTCAAATTAAAATAACTTTTGTTTGTTATATAACTTCTTTATTTTACTTATGTAATATTATCAGTATATTATGCTAAACTTTATTAATTCAGCAAAACTTAGTATTAAATTCTTTTTTATAATTATCATACAACAACAGAAATAATTGGCACAAAAATAAGAGCTTTCGTACAATTATCTGATCATCAACGACAAGTGACATGGAGTCTTGAATAGCAGTCTTTTGTCTAGCTATTCTTTTCTACGAGGAGGAACAAACACCTTATTATGCTTACCGGTTTTTCCTGTGTTTTTAGGAATTGTCTTAGACCATATTGTGTCATCAACTCCGGTGCTATAATCATCACAGTACATTAATCATCGTAATTCGTCGCGCGGACTGCGTGTGTAGTCCAGGAACTTTGCGGCCCGCGCGTGACCGGCGTTCGCGATGAACTGAGTACGTCCTGCGAATAGTCATTTGAAAGCACCTAGCGTCACAACAAACTACACAGAAAAAATTATTAAATTTCTTCAATCACCAAATTTATTTCAAATTCATAATATCAAGCAAACAATTTGTTTATTTTGCACGTATTACCAAAATGATTATATTGATTACTAAAAATTGTGAATATTTTTTTTCAATAAATTATATTTTTAATTTTAATTAAAAAAATGATCAAAAAATATTATCAAAACAAGTAATATGTTAATTAAATTAAAATTAAATTTTTAACTTTCTTTCAATTAAAAAAAAAATTGATTCAATTATCACATGAATTAAATTTAAATACTTTTTAAACCAGTTTTTTAATTGATAAAACACTTTTTTTCTGTGTAACGCATACCGTTGGCGAAATAAAACTGATTTTGTATCAGTTGACCACTTATGTAGTCCACGCGACCACTGCAGGGTTAAAAACTGCTCATCCAAGCACATAAAAGTTTTTTTCTGTTGCGCCGCAAGGGAGCTGGCTATCTGGGCCCAACACTATTTTCTTCATTTATAAATTAATAGATTCGCCCAGTGGAAGATTTTCAACAACTTGTCGTCTACTGTAAACATTAATCGCTATACCTTCGTTCTATGTGAGTTTGTATGCACTTATGCATGTCCGATTATTATTTCAAATTAGGGCTAGTAAAATTTAAGAAAAATAGAAAATGGCTATTCATATATGTACATATCCTATTGTTCTTTACTTTTGTTTCGCTGTAAAATCATAAAAAATTGTAACTCATCAAAAATTATTCAAAATAAATAACTAAAACTAAATATAAAGGACTACAATGCAACAACACAATACATTTCGATGAAACCAGGGCGCTAACACAGGTGTGTTCATGTGTGTTTGAAAGTGAAAACAAAAACGAAAAAATTTTTAAAGAACAACAAAAAACATTGGTATTTTCAACCACAGTTAAAACACGTGTGTATGTGTGATTGCAAAATAATTTAAAACGATTTTTAACATTTTAATCATAAAAATATTTATATTGTACATATCTACTGTGCAATCGATATAGGTTTCCTTAAAATTGGTGGACGATAAAATACATAAAATCCAAACACAAAAAAATGTTTCCAGTATTTATATATAATATTTGCAATATACTCATGTAAAATTTTTTCTCAATTGCAATAAATATGAGGATTATATAGACACGCAGAGTCAAAACATGATTAATGAATGGTCACTACGACCATTTTTATTCATATTTGCCTAATATGTTTACCCTCTTAAATTAATTATAATCTTAATAAAACTTAAAAATTTGTTTTTTGTCCTTAACATTTTTAAATTCACTATAATAATATTATATGGTGGCTTACAACTAAAAAGGTACTCTGGTCTAGCTAAACATACTAAATTATTTGATATGTTTGCTACTATAATATATATATTTTCAACTATAAAGTTAAAATTATAATATTAGTTGAACACAAAAGGTATGTTAAATACCATCATTTTTGTTTGCTTGAAAACACATTCTCTTAAGGAGCAAACATTTATTGTCAAAACAAACAGTGTGTGCATATAAAGAAAATTACATTTTCTCCGTCCACGAGCGTCAGTTAATCAGGAAACATGAATGATGACAGAATAATTAAAAAAATTTTCGGGAAGAAAAATGGCATGCTGCCTTGCAAAACTAACGATGTAAATTATTACACGTTTATTGAAACAGGCAGGTTATTCAAAAATAATTATAAAAATATATAAATATGCAATTACTTTGTCTTTCTTGCAGCCAAAAAAACCTATAACAAATTTTGACACATAATTTTGTCATTAGCCCCGAATTTTTTCAAAAACTGTTCAACAGTATATCAATATATGTAGTAGATTTCATAAAAGAAATAAAAGGTAAGTTTGTGTTTGACTTTTTTTTAGAAGTCTTAAGTGAACGGAATTCTTATTTTTTTGGATATATTTGCACCACACAACGTAATAAAAAATTTATAAATAAAAACACATACACTGGTATATAAATATGTGTACTTAATTTTATTTTTAATATATCGTCGGTCACAGGTTGACAACTTTTAACATGTTTTTTTGTACTTTTCAGGAGACAAAAAAAAAACGTTATTACTCTGTTACTAAACCGTGTTGGAAGTAAATAAAAAAAAAACCAAAATTAGTAGGAGATATTTATTGTAAGATGGTGTAAAGAAAACAACATACTAACATGCAGAAGGACAAACACAGTCTTTTGGCTTCAAAAATCCCGATTCGATTTTTTTTGCGAGTTAAGAGTTGTCAACCTGTGACCGACGATATGCTATATTATATTTTTTATATTCGTAATAAGATATAAATTTTTTTATATTACATTTTTTATTGTAAGAACCATATTAAATGTAGAAATAGACATTTTGTATGGTGTTGGGAAATATCGAAAAATAGTTTGAAAAATGGTGTTTGACACAATTATAACCACAAACATTAATGATAGTTGGTGATTGTGATTGTATCAACTATGTTTTTTCTTTGCGTGTATTTACAACATGATATCGATAAGTTTTGAACTTAATTGGAATTAATCAAACATATGAGATTTTATAGCAGCAACTGTATTGAACAACTTCATATTAGGTGAAGAGTATTAGGTATTATACTAGATTATAAACTAAGTTTTAGACCACATGTAAATACGATGATCAATAAAGCTAGAGGTATTCTGGCTTTTTTTAATAAATGGGCAAAAAAGTTTATTGATCCGTAAGTTACAAAGCTGTTATATAAGCACTTCCTTAGTTAGACCTATAGTCGAATATGGTTCAGTTGCTTGAGATCCTTTGTACAATAAACATATTGAGTATAAGCAAAAACCTTTTCTACTGTTTTACCTTCGAAGCTTGCGTTGGTGTTCATATACAAGCCTTCATTCTTACCGTTATAGATTAGCGCTTATTAAATTACCTGGCCTGCAAAGTTGCAATGCTATGTTTGATTATGGATGCCTACACGCAGAGAGAAACATGATTAAGGAATGGTCACTACATATTTTCCTAATATGTTTACCCTAAGAAATTAATTAAAGTTCTAATAAAAGTTGGAAAATTGTTTTTTATACTTAACATTTTTAAATTCGCCTTTTACACCTAAAAATTTACTCTGATCTAGCTAAACATATTAAATTATTTGATATGTTTGCTACTTTAATATATATATTTTCATCTATACAATTAAAATCATAATAAAGGGTCCACCAAATAACTTTTTTTTTTTTTGAAAATGCTATAAAAAAAACTAGTGAATATTTTCTCAAATTTCTTTTTTTATTTGAAAGTACAATCCTTCCGGTTAATAATGGAAAATCATTTTATTCAAATGGCTGCCTCGACTGGCCATGCAGTAGCCTACACGATCGGTTCAATTTTTAAGCAAATTATCGATTGTGTGCAGCTGTATTTCACCAATGGCTTCACGAATATTGTCCTTTAAAGCAACAATTGTCTCTGGCTTGTAGGCGTAACACTTATCTTTGACGGCACCCCACAAATAATAGTCCAACGGTGTCAAATCGCAGCTCCGAGGTGGCCAAACGACATCAGCTCTGCGGCTGATAATGCGATCTTCAAAAACAGGGCGCAAAACATCGAGTGTAGCTTCGGCTGTGTGGCACGCAGCGCCGTCCTGTTGAAACCGAATGTTGCCAATATCCTCCTCTTCAATTTTTGTGAACAAAAATTCGTTCAACATGGCCCGATAACGATGGCCATTGACTGTAGCGGCCACTCCTTGCTCATTTTCGAAGAAAAATGGCCCAATTATGCCTCTGGACCAAAATCCGCACCAAACAATGACTCGTTTTGGGTGTATCGGCTTTTCAATGTATGCGTGCGGGTTTTCTGTGCCCCAAATGCGACAATTTTGCTTAGTTACATACCCGCCAAGATCAAAATAAGCTTCATCGGAAAAGATGATTTTTTTTGGCAAAATCGGCATCTTCTGTAAGTCAATCGCACGCTCACTTAGCGAAGCGAAAACGCATTTAATGTCCAGTTGGCTTCAACTCCTGAACCAATTGGACTTTGTATGGCGTCATACAAAGGTCTTGCAAAATTCGTCGCAATGATGTCTTCGAAATGTTCAATTGTTGAGAACGACGGTGAATTGATGTTGATGGCGCTTCAAGTCCACTTTCTGCCACAGCAGCAATATTCTCGGGTGTACGCACTGTTTTTGGCTTTTCACGCTTTGGTTTATCGATGAGGATGCCAGTTTCTTTCACTTTTTTCACAAGATAACGAACATACGGAGCTGACGGTGCTTCTCTTCTTCCAAAAACCGTACGCAATTTTCGCACACATTCAGCAACATTTCCATGATTTTCAAAGTAATGTCGCAATATTTCCCAGCGTTGTTCAAGCGTGTGCACAACCATATTCGTTCAGGGGAAGGATAAAACTAATTATCTGTCAAATCAGTTACCATTCACGAAATAAGCACTAGTTGAAAAAAAAACGTTAGATGGCGGATCCTTTATTAATGGCACACAAAAGGTTTGATAATTACCATAATTTATATTTGCTTTTATGCACATTCTCTTAATGAGTAAACATTTATTGTTAAAACAAACAGTGAGTGTGTGGGCTTATAAAGAAAATAAAATTTTCTCCGTCCGCGAGCGTCAGTTAATCAGGAAACATGAGTGATTACAAAATCATTAAAACATTTTTCGGGAAGAAAAAGGATCCCCGCAAAACTAACTAAATAAATTTTTATATGTTTATTGAAACAGGTAAGTTATTTTAAAATAATTATAAAAATATAAAATATGCAATAACTTTGCCTTTCTTGCAGCCAAAAAAAACAGAAATTTTAACAAAAAGTTTTGTCATTAGCCCCGAATTTTTTTCAACAACTGTTCAACAGTATATTGATATAGTAGATATTATAAAAAAATAAATGGTAGTGTGAAGTGCACGGACAAAAATATTGAAAAGTGTTATCGCAGCCGAAGTAAGGCTACATTGATTTCTTATTTTTTAGAACTATTTGTACCACAAAACATAATATAAAATTTATAAGTTAAAACATACATACATGTACATAAATATGTGTATTTAATTTAATTTTTTAATATGTACTATAATTTATTTATTAATATATAATGTACTTGCTGAACCGGCAAACGTTGTTTTGCCTAGAAAAGTATTGTTGTTGTGTATATTTAAAATACAGATACATTCGGTGCAGATAATTTATCTTTATTTACAAAAAAAAAAAAAAAAAAAAGAGAAAAAATAATATGAAAATGTGAATTATAAGTAAACTATTGAATAAGTAAAGATAATATCATTGAAGCACTTTGCGATAAACAATATTTTTCGTTTTGTTGTTAGGTGCGAAAATGAACAAAGAGGATGGCTTTTCGACACGGGAACATGCGACATAGAGTTGACCGTGTGAAAAATAGTCGTTTTCCAAATTTAGGCCGCAAACACTCAATGTAATCACATCAATTTAGAAACCTCCGTCGGCTCATGCACAACTACTTTGATACAGATCAAAGCATGATCAATTGCATAGCTTACGATTTGATTCATTTTCAAAGGCACTTCTTGTCGGAAATTGTTCATACCCACATACAAACCTTTGCCGGCTCATGCGCAACAACTAAAGACCATAGCATGATCAAATGATATAATTGATTTTGAGTAATTTTCAATGGTGCCGCCTATCGGAAATTGGTTATACCAACCTAGAAACCTTTGTATGCTAATGCTTAACAGCTGTGCTAAAGATCATAGCATGATCAAATGCACAGTTTATGATTTAACTCATTTCGAGTCATTTTCAGTGGCGCCACCTGTATGAAATTGGTCATATCAACTTATAAACCTTCGCCAGCTCATGCTCAACAACCATGCTAAAGATCATAGCATCGTCAAATGCAGAGTTTACGATTTAATTTATGCTGAGTAATTTTCAATGGCGTCACCTATTTTAGATTTTTTTTTGCTATTCTTCTTACTTGGTCAGAGACCATTCCGAATCATCGAAATCGGTCCAGCCGTTCTTTAGTTATAAACGTAGTAACTAACGCCACTTTCTTATATATATGTATATAGATAGATATATAATGTATATTTGTAATAAAACATAAATTGAAATTTATGAAAATATGAAATTTTTTATTGTTTTTATTGTGAGAGCCATATAAAATGTTGAAGCACCCATTTCGCATGGTATGGGGAAATAAAGAAACATATTAAAAACAAAAACAAAGTGCTTTTATTGTTTTCGCAAGAAATCAAAATAAAAACAATTTGCCAGTTCAGTTTTTTATGCACGTGCACTTGCTAAAATTTAATATCAAAGTGGTTTTTGGGAATACTATTATTTATTAAAAGATTTTGTTTGTTGTGCTTAATTCCCTTTTTTAATAATTGATAAAAAATACTTTGTTTTTGTTTTTAATATGTTTTTTCTTTACCCACTTACAACTACAATTAATGTTGGGAGAATTCCAACAAATTGTAGCGGGAAATGTAAAAAAGATGAAAACTCATCACTGATTTATTGTTTGGTATTTTGTTTAAGCTTTGATATCGTTGCAAACAAGACTTTTTGAGTGTTTGTAGGTAATTCTCATTCCCTCTGTAGTTTTGTTTGCTGATAGCTTTGGCTTTTCTAAAATTATTTAGGAGAACGTTTCCTGATGATCTGGCCTAAGCAACCAGTGAAATGCGCATAGGAACAGCTTATCCTCCAACAATAAATTTCAGTATTTTTTTTATCAATTATTTAAAAAGGGAATTAAGCACAACAAACAAAATCTTTTGATTACTAAAAATTTTAAAATTTTGAAAAAATATTTTCAATAAATGATATTTTTAATTTTAATTAAAAAAGTGATTAAAAAACTTTGAAATTTTAAACAATGTGTTAATTTATTTAAATAAATATTGACAATTCCCAACAACAATTCGACATGTTCAAAGTCAATTACGATTTTTTGTTATTTAATTTAAATCTTAATTGAAAATTTATTTCAAAACAACTAAAATGTTAATTAAATCAAAATTAAATTTTTAATTTTTTTCAGCTAAAAAAATTATTGATTCAATTATCACATTAATTAAATTAAAATACTTTTTAAACCATTTTTTTAATTGATAAAACACTTTTTTCTGTGCATCTATTACCAAGATTATTATATTGATTACTAAAAATTGTAAAAATTAAAAATTGTGAATTTTTTTTTAAATTTAATAAAAAAAAATAATCCAATGATAGTGGCGCAACACTTCTAAGCAAAATACCCGTTTCAAGCAAAACATCCGTTCTAACTAATGCTGTCCCAATAAATCATCAAAATGCAACTAATCCAGTTGATTTTATAAATTGTAGAAATACCTGTGCTGTTATAAGAGATCTGAGAGTGATTCTTCAAAATCAAAACAAATCTTTATATCGCGTTTTGCATTTGATACATCTGTTGACGACATTGATGCGTATATTAAATCTAGGATCGCCAGAAATGTTGAATTACATGTTCATAAGTTTACTTACTCACAAACTCTGACTATAACATCATTCAAACTAAATGTTCCATTTGAAATTTTGAACTCCTTCCTCGACCCATATGTTTGGCCTGAACATGCTTTAGTTCGAGAATATGAACAAAATGTAAACCGACGTCGAATTAATGTTACTTATTTGCCTAAACAACAAATAGCACATTTCAAAAACTAACTGAAGCTTCCGATGATCAACTCATTATTACTTATCAAAACGTATGTGAAATAAGGACTAAATGATCCAAATCATATATCGATGGTTTTAATTTCAACCATCACATTATTTGTTTACTGAGACTTAGCTCAATAGTACTTTTTTCAACACCGAAGTTGTTAGCATATCTTCCGACGCGATAGAACAGTGGCTGAAAATCGATTTTCATCGGTCAAAAATCTGTTACTTTTTAGCCGATAGAGGTACTTTTGCAATTTTTCTTTTACTAGAGAGAGAGAGAGAGAACTTTCCTACAGTTTGATTTTTTTTTAAATTGGTTTAGCAGTTGTTGATAAATTTAAGGTCAAAATTGAACTTTTGATGTATTTAGCATTTAGTATAAAAATGCTCTTGCTTGAGATTAAGAATTGTGGTATGTTTTTATTCAAAAGGGGGGATGATTTAAAGTGCACTGTTTTAAGAACTTCTTAATCTACATCGCCTAATCATTGTATTATAAGTCAGATGTTGTTTTTGTTGGCTTTGGTCGATTATTGTTATATCCCTTAACGTATGCTTTAAAAACTTATGAATAACAAACGACCAAGACAATTTTCCCCAGAACAGCTTTTTGATAATAGGAATAAAAAACAAAATACAAGTTCACTGGCAATAGGCATTAATAAACAAACCCAACAAATTATGGGGACTGAAAAAAATGATGTCTTTTCCTGGGACAAACTCTGCAATATGCTCGATAGCAAACTTAAGGATGTGGCTAAAAAAGAGGACGTTCTATACTGAAATTGATGATCTTAGGGAGGAAAATGTGCAACTTAGAAAAGAAGTGAAAATGCTCACCTCACGTATAGAACAAATTGATCGTAGGTCGCATGCTTCTAATATTGTTGTCAGTGGAATGTTATGCAACAACATATCTGCGGCGAAATTTGATTTTATAAATTTATGTAATAATTCACTAGGTGTAAATGCCAAGGTTGTAAATGCCCGCTCCCTTCCTTCTATAAATACGTTTTTGTTTACCCTAGAAACTAACCTGCAAGCTGTCAATGTTCTTGAAGCAAAAAATAAAATAAGAGGAACTAAAATTTTCATCCAGAAAGATTACACTAAAGAGGAACAGAATATGCGGTATAATCTAAGACACATCAACAAAAGCATTTCAAAATACAACATGAACATAAAAGTAAGGTTAGGCGAATTTTGCACTTACATAAACGACAAAAAATATACGTGGGAGGATGGAAAACTGGTTGCGCTCTCAAATACTGATGCTGAAACTCTGAGAAATCTACTTGTAAAAGCAAATCTTTCAACTGCGGTTATAGTGAAGAACCGTAGCACCACAAAACACATATCGCTTACCTCTGTTAATGATAACATTAACGCACAATAGCAATATAATTTATGTCATGTATTACCTAATAGTATTAATTTTGGAAACTTTATTACCTATCTAAATAAATTTGAAATATTTTTCTTATTTGAAACACATGTTCTGGCAGACAAACAAATGTTTATCTCAAATTTTTTGTCTAACTACAAATTACATTGGATTGAAGCTGTAAAAAACAGATCGTTCGGCCGCGCTAGTGGCGGTTGCCTATATGGTTATAAAAGACAAGTAGAAAAAGTACTAAATTTGAAATTCGCAAATATTGCTGATAATGTCGTATGAACACTAAACCGAAATAGCAATATTAACTACTTTCTACCAAGATATCTTAATTGTACTAATTGGAATGTTGATTTTGAAATTTTTGAAAAACTTTTAACCGACCTTTGCCCCTCAAACTACTGCATTATTGGTGATTTAAATGCTCGTATTGGCTTAGAACAACAAACATTAGATGCAAATTTGCTTACTAACCTACCTCAAATAAATCCAATTAGATGCACTAAGGATAGTGTTATTAACGCAAAAGGGAAAAAATTAATGGATTTGGTCGAAAACATAGGGGGTATAGTGCTGAATGGTAGAATTAATGGTGATGTAGATGGAGATTTAAGCTTTTATGGTGCTAGAGGAAGCTCTTTAATTGACCTTTGTATTTGCTCACATGACTTCCTATTGATTGTTGAAGATTTTGAAATTGCTTGTAAGCATTATTCTGACCACATGCCTCTAAAACTTACTATTAAGATTCCTTCTACGGATACCCCTAATAAACATAATTTATATCCACAAAGAATACATTGGAATAAAAATCACTTAGCGAAATATATTGAAAATTTAAGTCAGCTCTGCACTTCCCTCCCTTTACGCCAAACCGAAACTGTTGATGACTTACTACTAGGTATTAGAAGAAAAATATTAGATGCTACAGTTAAAACTAAACCTAAGTTTAATTTTGAGCTACAGCAAAAATGGTTTAACTGGAAATGCGCCCGTCTTAGAAAAAATATGTTTAATAGCCTTAAAATTTATCGTAAAACTCATACTAATACAAATAAACTGAAGTATATGTCTGCCAAAGCAAAATACCTTATAGCATGTCGGAACAGCAAACTACAATACTATAATTCAAATCTAGAACAACTAAATCAAATAAGTTCCAGTAAACAATGGTGGAAATTAACGAATAGTTTAAAAACTCGATCATATACAGTACGTGGCAATTTAAATGCAGACGACTTTTTTCAGCACTTTAGCAGTATCTCTGAGAACAGTGGCCCCATAAGCCCGTTTTACTGGTGTTTACCATACAACATAGACCCATTTCTTGATTCACCGTTTGAACTCCATGAACTCGTTTTTGTTTTAAATGGTCTGAAGGAAAATAAAGCACCTGGGCAAGATGGTATCAGCTACGAATTTTATAAATACGCTCCTGTTAACTTTATAAATGAACTTCTGTCAGTCCTGAATGTAATATTTCTTACAGAAAAGATCCCAGCTAGCTTCAAATCTTCGATTCTCATACCACTTTTGAAAAAAGGTGATCCTAACTGCCCCGCTAATTATCGTGGTTTGTCACTTATCAATACAGTCTGCAAAATCTTTAATAGTATACTCTTGAATCGTATCACTGACTGGATCGATAAAAACAATGTTCTTAATGAATACCAAGCTGGATTTAGGAAAAATTATTCTACTATCGACAATATATTTAATATTATTAATATAGTTCATCTGAATAAATTACTTGGCAAAAATACCTATACCTTCTTTGTTGATTTTTCCTGTGCCTTTGATTTGATCCCAAGAAATGATTTGTTTTATAAGCTGTCAACTATGGGATTGTCTGCGAAAATATTAAGGATACTAATGAACTCGTATGAAGACATTACTAGTCAAGTTCTGTTTAATAACACTTTTTCAAAACGTCTTAAAGTAAAACTTGGTGTCAAACAAGGATGTATACTGAGTCCAATTTTGTTCGCTTTATACTTAAATGACTTAGCCGATATTCTCCCTGGTGGTGTGAGTATTGAGGATTTTAATGTAAAAATACTCTTGTATGCTGATGATATTGTATTAATTTCGGATTCTCAGGATGGTCTTCAAAATATGATTAACTCTCTGTATACGTATTGCAACTTGTGGCATTTAAAAGTTAATCTAGCTAAATCAAAAATCCTAGTTTTTCGTAGTGGCACAAGGTTATCAAAAAGTTTAAAATGGAATTACGGTGATAGCGTAATTGAAATAGTAAACTCATATAAGTATTTGGGTATTGACCTCTGCTTCAACTTGTCGTTTCAAAATCACTTGGAAAGAAAACTAATAACATCAAAAATGGCGATTGCCTCATCGTGGTCTAAATATATCATGCATCCAAAAATCAGTAATAAAAATAAGCTCAAAATATTTAATGCTGCTTCTCGCTCAATAATGTTCTACGGAGCCCAAATATGGGGTTTTAAAAAATATGATTCAGTAGAAAAATTATTCCGTTTTTTTTATAAAGAAGATGCTCCTCCTGCCTAGGAACACCCCAAACTACATGCTCTTCCTAGAAACAGGGCTTAATTCGTTGTTCTTGGACACCTTAAAACTACATTTCAATTACATCAACAAAATACTCAATTTACCATATAATAGGCTGCCGCGGCGTCTGGCCGAAATTATAATTGACAAACATACGTTTTGGGCTGAGGAATGGACGAACTTGTGTTCCAAAATAAATTATACTACACCAAATAACACTGTTCCTCTCTGCAAATACAGCAAGTCTATTTTACAGCTAGTTAAAACATATGAAAATACAAACCTCGTCTCCGATGCAAAAAACTCTCAGTTTCACGACTTATACTCCCAGCTGAACTACTCCTTGCTAGAAATTAATTCCTTAGAGCTCTCGACTCGTGCTGCAAGTCTACTAATAAAAGCAAGAGGTGGTCTTCTAGATATAAATGCTAGAGCTTTCCAAAGCACGTCAATTGGTCTCTGCACAATTTGTAACCTAGATGCAACAGAAAACACTCTACACATTATTGGTATCTGTCCTGTTTACAGTGGATATCGACTTAAATATTTTAATCAATCCCAACTCAATTTGGAGGAAGTCTTGGACATTCTTAATGGCCAAACTTACAACTACAACACCCTAATTAACTATTTAGATACTTGCTTAAAATACAGAAAATTGATAATAAATGAATTTGCATAATCTTAAACTCATATATAATGTAATACTCTATATTCGTATGCATTATTTAACGTAATGAATTACTTGTAAAACCAAAAATCTACTTTGCCAATCTGGCTCACACATACTAAGTTAAGCCATCTATAGATAAATATTATATATATATATATTAATTCCAGAATTACGCATAACTTCAAATAGCTGTAAATAAATACATATATTTTATCTATCTATTAAATAAATAAATAAATAAAATAACATAGCTGCTAAATTTTATTATGATATTTTAATTCATGTCATATAGTATTACTATTTTTTAATCATGTTGAAAACCCTTTCATTCATTTACACTATAGATATAATAATTGTAATGCTCGACATTCCATGAATCTGACATGGATAGAGATATCACAATGAAATTTTGAGGATATGTAGACTGAACAAATCTTAAAACAGTGGAATACAACGCATCCATATTTTAAATTAAGAACCCCAAATTCCCAATCCCGGAGAAACGCTCCTAAAAAAAACTATTTTTTTTTTACAAAAATGGCCATACTGTCACTATTTACCACTCGATATTCATCAGAATTTTCCAGAAAATAATGGACATATCACGAAACATTACTGTTCTAATTTTATAAAATCGCTGTGTTGAATTGTTAGAATTTTTTACTTAAATAAATTTTTTTTTTTTTTTTGTGGGATAGGGCATGTGGGAGAAGTAAATGTCCAATTACAACATCCTTATATATTTCTGGAGAAAAATTTTTTAACAGCGAAAGAACATGTCCATCTTTGGGTTATATAGTACAAATTATTATTCATATGTATTACCTTTATACGAATATATATTTACCTCGAATATCCCACTATACTTATAGAAAAATGGATAAGCATTTAAAAATACAACATACCATTGCTTTAATTCTGCTTTCCAACCAAAATAAAAAATGTTTAACCCACAATTGATAACAGTTTGATATTAAACACAATCCACCTGATTAAAAACTCAAAAAATCGTTAAAAAAAATCAAAATCAACAAAAAAAAAAAAAATCGTTTTATCGGAATATTTCTAAAGGCAAAGGAGATAACCTAAACATTTGAGCATATTTTCTGTAGGTCAGCTTAAATCTAATTTCTTGCAATTCATAAACACATATATTTTTGGCGAATTTTCAGAAGTTTGAATAACAGAGGTTACCACTTTTAGAGGTCCACAAGTCACTCTCCCGACCCTCTATGGACCCGTGTTCTTTCAAATCAACTCAAAAGCTGCCCGGGTAGGACAGTTTCAAGAAAGCAATCAGTTGCAGAATAATTTCTAAAACAAAACGTTCGTAAGTCATTGTGTTATGTTTCAGTAAAATAAAAAGAGCAAAAGAAATTTTGCAACTAATTTCATTCAAATGAATAACGTGTTCTACAGACAGTTCCAAGCAGTTGCAAAAGTATGTATATGAGGTTAAGCTTTCACTTTCACTTCAAGCTTTCTAATGATAGTAAAATCTCTTTGATCCGTTTTGACCCGTACAAGTTCTATTCCACTGAAATTCGGATTAAACTATAATATAGAGCCTGGGAAAACATATAATAAAACATCAAGTATAAATAGTGCAGTAATACAACAAACCATTTCTTCAACACTGCTATCCCGCTAATATAATAAAAAAAATTTCAACCCATTATTGATAGCAGTTCGTGAGAAATCATAATTAAGTTCTGATCTAATTTACAAAAATTACAATTTTTCTAAAACAACATAAAATATTTGTTTCCAGCAGCATGCCACACCCACAATTACCAATATTTTAATCCAGTTTTTTAGATACCTAAGTTCTTATATGTTTGCTATCGAATGACATTCAAATTGTTTTAATCGGCGATGAAATTAAATTTTCAGTCATAGTGCAGCGGTGGCGGTGGAATTTTAATAGCTGTCTCAAATATCTTTCTAGCTGAAGAGCTAATATTGAATTTGGTAAGTAATATTGAATTTATTGCAGTGCCGTAAAAGCAAATATCATTAAAATATTGATTTTCTCTTCTTATATCTCCCCTAAAACAGATACAATAACTAATCAACAACACATTTTGGCAATGGAACTAGTGGCCTCCAAAATCAATTCAGGTGATTTCATGCTAGTGCTTGGCGATTTTGATATACCTCAGATAATAACATTAGCGATGATATATTCAGTAACATTACAAATTTATGTCTACATCCAATTAATGGTGTCTAAAATATATATGGCAAATTACTTGACCCGGTTTTCGTTAATTATCCCAAGGAATGTACAATAAATCGTGTTGATGCTATTACACTACCAGAAGATCGTTACCACCCTACAATTGAAATCAGCTGCAACATTTTTAGCTCACTTCGTGATTAAAACTGACATAGAAAAGAAAAGGTGTTTTGTTTTAAAAGGGCAAAGTACACCGACCTAACTAACCTTCTAACTAATACAAATTGGATTCAATTATTATCCACTCGTATTGGCGCACCATATATAATCAATAAAATTATTAATAATTTTTACAGTAAAATTAAACAATATATGAATGAATTTGTACCAAAAATGTCATTATGTTCAAAATCAAATTAAAAAACTAAAAAAATAAGAGTTACAAAATATATTAAAAAAAAATCTAGATCCCACTGCGATTACAGCAAATATTCCGTCCTTCGTGCAAAATATAATTTGCTAAATGCTTAATAATATAACGATTGTTTGTCAAAAATAAAAAACAACTTAAAACACGATCCAAGATCATTTTATAAATTTGTAAATTCGAATAGGAAGATCTCTGAAACACCGAAGGCCATGAATTGTATGGGTACTGAGTCACATGATAAAAAGGAAATAAGTGATTTATTCGCAGATTTTTTTCATTCACATATTCTGATGAACATTGCGCTGATAATGTCAATTATCCATTTAATATTGTTACTGGTCAAACTATATCATTTTCTCCACTAACCACGGTCGGTATCATCAATTGCTTAAAATCTTTCCAATATTCGAGCTCAATGGATCCTGATGGTAAACCATTCAGTATTGTAAGCGGGGGTTGACGAGAAACACTCAAAGTGATCAGACGTGCGCTGAAGAATAATTTATAACTTTAGTCTCTTTTTCTATTTTATTTTATTTTGTGTTTTAGTATTAAATAAATGAATTACATATCCTGACAAACGTGTTTAATTTTATATAAGAAACGACTTCTTCTTATAGTATTTTAATCAAATATATGAAAGCTTTAGCAATGCCGTTATTAATTTTTTTAACATTTCCATGAGAAACGGTTATTTCAAAAAAATATGGAAAGAGTCATATTAAATTCCTTTATTTAAATCTGCAAATTAATCAAATATGATTAAATATAGAGGTATAGCCAAACTGAGCGCATTTCCAAAACTTTTTGAAAAATGCATTTTAGATTCATTGGTTCATCCAGATTCTCCGTTATTAACACGGCTTTCGTAAAAAATCATCAACTATGACAAATATTTTTGAACAAACAACTTTGGTAAATAAAGGATTTGTCAACAACCAATATACCGACGTTATTTATACCGATTTCAGTAATGCATTTTATGCGGTTAATCATAAACTCCTTCTGAAAAAAAATTATTTTATGAGTTTCGACAAAATGTATGTAAGCTGGCTAAACTCACATCTTCTCGGCAGAATACAAAGCGTAAAATTTGGATTTCGACTTCTAAGCCCATTTTGGTGAAATCCGGTGTTCCGCAAGGCAGTCTGCTTTAACCTATTTTGTTTCGGCTCTTTATCAACGACATGCCTGAAATTATTGAGTATTCACATATTCTAATGTTCGCAGACGATGTACAAATGTTTTTAAACTTTACGAGTTCTTCAGATCACATTTATCTTCAAAAGGGCTTGGATAACTTTTATAATTAGTGTAAACATAAGCTAATGGAATTAAAACGTCTTATTTTAAATTACTATAAAATCGGTGACTAAGAAATCGACATAGTGAACTCAATTATGGATCTAGGCATTTTACTGGATATAAAGGGTCCGCCATCTAACGTTTTTTTTTCAACTAGTGCTTATTTCGTGAATGGTAACTTTTAGCTCATATCTGATTTGACAGATAATTAGTTTTATTCTTCCGCTGAACGAATATGGTTGTGTATACGCTTGAATAACGCTGGGAAATATTGCGACATTACTTTGAAAATCATGGTAATGTTGCAGAACTTGTGCGAAAATTGCGTACGGATAATCATCTTTTCAGATGAAGCTCATTTTGATCTTGGCGGGTATGTAAACAACCAAAATTGTCGCATTTGGGGCACGCATACATTGAAAAACCGATACACCCAAAACGAGTCACTGTTTGATGCGGATTTTGGTCCAGAGGCATAATTGGGCCATTTTTCTTCGAAAATGAGCAAGGAGTGGCCGTTACAGTCAATGGCGATCGTTTCAGGCCATGTTGAACGAATTTTTGTTCACAAAAATTAAAGAGGAGGATATTGGCAACATTTGGTTTCAACACGACGGAGCTACGTGCCACACAGCCGAAGCTACACTCGATGTTTTGCGCCCTGTTTTTGAAGATCGCATTATCAGCCGCAGAGCTTATATCGTTTAGCCACCTCGGAGCTGCGATTTGACACCGTTGGCCTATTATTTGTGGGGTGCCGTCAAAGATAAGTGTTACGCCTACAAGCCAGAGACAATTGACGCTTTAAAAGACAATATTCGTGAAGCCATTGGTGAAATACAGCTGCACACAATCGATAATGTGCTTAAAAATTGGACCGATCGTGTAGGCTACTGCATGGCCAGCCGAGGCAGCCATTTGAATGAAATTATTTTCCATTATTAACCGGAAGGATTGTACTTTCAAATAAAACAAAAATTTGAGAAAATATTTAGTGGTTTTTTTATAGCATTTTCAAAAAAAAAAAAAGTTATTTGGCAGACCCTTTATAATTGGATTTTATTCAACACATAACAATGATGGCCAAGGCTCGTTGTTCTTTGGCTTTTATGAAACGATGGGCGAAAGAATTTAATGATCCTTTCGTAACTAAGCAACTTTACACTTCTCTCGTTTGACAAATCATAGAATATGGTTCGACTGCATGGGATCTACAGTATATGATGCGTAACGATCATATTGGGGCCATTAAAAAATTTTTTTTGCTTTTCTGCCTGAGAGATACATATCGTGGTAAATTTCGCATTTGTACTTAACTTAATAAATAGGAAAGCATGCTCCGATTATTTATTAAGTCCTTTATCATTTAACAGTCCGCGACGTACGGTACGGTACTATAATCCTTTATTTAGAAAACTGTGTTATTGCTGTAATGAAATGTTTGAATTTGTGGATTTTTCTCCAAATGTAAATATTGTTAAACGTTATATTATGCTTAAGTTAAATAACACTGCGGAACAGCCATTTTGCGGCCTGGAACTTTGTGTAATTTTTTTACTAATTTGAGGTCGCTGATTCCAAATCTAACCTTCATTTTTCTATATCAGCTCCAGTTTTAGAGATATACCGTTATGTCCAAAAATAAGGTACTTTCAGCACATATATTGAAATAACATGAAAATGGTGCATCATATTCCCTTAAGAAAAAAAAAACCGAAATTCGCTAACAATTTTATCTTTAAGACGTACTAACATTGTTTTAAATTTGGCCAGTAATTTCAGAGATATTGTTGAAGTTTTTAAAAAAACAAATAAAAATTTAAGAAAAAAAAAAATTTTTTTGTTCTTCAAAAATTCATAAAAAATAAATGTGCAACAAAAATCACAGTTTGGGTCTAAAAGCATTTTCATGTTATTTCAATATATGTGCTGAAAGTACCTTAGTTTTGGATATAACGGTATATCTCTAAAACTGGAGCTGATAGAGAAAAATGAAGGTTAGATTTGGAATCAGCGACGTCAAATTAGTAAAAAAAATTACAAAAAGTTCCCGGCCGCACAAAAAAAGTTCAATTTTGTTTCGCAGTGTAATTAATTGTATCGGGGTTTTCAACAGGAACTTTGTTTTTTAATTGTGGCAACAGCAACACCATGATAGTTTTGATATTTAGTTTTTGACATATTCGTAGTAGATGCATTGGCAATTGTTACAACGAATTAAATTTATAAATTATATGTGCTGAATCGAATGAAACTTGTTTGGATTATATTGGAGCAAATAAGAGGGGTGAAATTTTATTTTTATGTAAAAGTCTATGAAATTTTCCTCTTGGCCTGGCCAGACCAAATTTTTTTTTTTGCTTGCAAATTCTTTCAAATAGGACAGAATATTAAAAAAACAGAAACGTGAATTCTACACATGATATATTCTATATCGAATTAATAAAGTTTGAATCAGATCAGAACACTACGGTCATTTACGTGCTTAGTTCAATTTAACTAACAAACCTAAATCAAAACTCGTTTCAGCTGTGGTAGATGTGATAAAGAAATGTCTGAAATTAAGGACCTCATTTTGGATGACTTGAATGTGGAATACCCAGCAAAAACTTTACTTACCCGGTAAGTTAGCAAGTAATGTTGGAAGCATATAAACACTACTTATTTTTCGGCTGAATAGCTACGTATTTTTGTTCGATTTGTCCACAGAATTCAGTAGTTACAATACACTTACTAGAAGTCACAAAATATCTAGTTATTATTTAACTAATAGTAAGTTGAATTGTTAGTACTTACAATATTTTTACTAGAAGCCCAAATATAACTAGTTTTTTTTTAGTTAGTTAGTAAAACGAAAATACATATAAACAAAAACAAGAATTTCTAAATAATTCTTATTAAAACTGTTTATATACCTAAAAAGTAATTATTGAGCTGATTATTTGTAAGAAAATATTCAGTAGTGAAATAATAGAAGTAAAAAGTATCTACTAGTAAGTGCTTATTGAGGTTTTCAGAATAATGACAATTGTAATGATACCTACTTATCAGGTAACGTGTGAAAGTACTACTACCTTTTACCAAAATTCCAAAAGTTTTTCCTGGGAAAATAACGAATTAATAAAATTGTTGAATAAATTCGTATAATATACATTTATAAGCATACGTTCAATAAAAAATATATTTATTTACTTTTTATTTAATTGCGGTTTTTAGCTGTTATAATTGTGGTCCAAGAGGATAACTTATTGGTAAAAAGTTACCGAGAATCCAACAATTAATATAAATTTTAATTAATTAAGTAACTTATACGCCACCCTGCATTGATCTCAAATCAAAAAAAAAAAAAATCTTACCGCTTAAGATAATTCAATCGTAGTAATAACGATCTGTTATAATACATATTTTTATTCATACTTTATATTTGTATATTTACTTAAGCATCCTTAAAGATACTTCTAAGCTAAAGTACTGTCCACTTTTTGGTTGTTCACTTTTTATATCTTGCGGGTAATTGGCAAGATTTTCAATTAAATTAATCTTCATAATCAATTTCTTGAACAATCCATTTTATTAAAGAAATACAATCATACTATTTCAGTTTTTAACTTTTATTACCTTCATAAGATTTAGTAATTTAAATGAACATCCATACATTCATTAGAAAATATATTTTCCTAACAATTTCTTCCCTTGTGATGGGATCTCCCACATTGTTGTAAAACATTTCTAAATTATGGTAATAAAATTTCAATATCTTAATTTAATCTACTGCATACTCTACAAGCACGCATAAATACATTCAAAGAAGATAAATATTTCCAAAACATTTGCAGAATTTACGGTAGAAAATTCATTTACATTTGGCTCATATTCCTTTGTTTCAGGTGGACCCAGGGTTTGAAGGCAGAGTGTAGGCATTGTACTGAATGTTAATTTTTTTTTTTATAATTTTCAGGACACGTTTCGTCTATATATGTACTAAGTGTATAATAAATTAAAATTGAACAAAATTTAAATTTAATTTTATTTAAGGTTTTCTTTTTTTTCATTTTTAGACAAACCAAAAACAAAAGGAATATAACAAAAGTAGAGTGGTGAAGAATATTGAGTTCAACTTGTTCTATGTAGATAATATAAGAGAGTGGTTTGGAAATTATTTTATACATAACAAATTCAATTTTCCAACTTCGCTTAAGGGAAAGTAACTTTGTGAAAATATATATGGGTATTTCCTGGGGTCACGAACGTACGTTTGTACGCTTTTGATAAACAAATAATATAGAAAATACAACTTTTCCAAGCATTTTTTTTGCGATTCGATAGCATTTTGGTAGCTTTATGTTTAGTGCAAAAGATGAATTTAATCGAGTTTAAGTTTTCATAAAGATAGTAATAAACATGTGGTCACGATGGTACGCAAACTAGAAGTTAACTTTGGCTGATAGTAGTGAAATATAAAAATCTGCGAAATGGAACGGAATATTCAAACGTGATTAATTTATTTTAAAAGTGTATTAATTTAGGTCTATATCCAGTATTTACACAATAAAATATCTCTTTTGGTTTTTGTTTAATTGTTTTAAGTACCGATCGTGAACGTATGGGTCGCGAACGTACGATTTTTCATATGTTTTAACCGTTAATTAACCATTAATCGAACTTTTTTTATTCTCCTTACACTTTTCTTTTCTTAATTGATTGTAATAGAAAGATTGCAAACATATTCTTACTTTTTTATTTACTATTTCATAAATATTAAAAAGTATATACATAAAATTAAATAACTTCAAATATTTTAACTTATAAAGCAAAAATAAGGAACTAGTTCTGCAAAAAAATATGTTTTTTTTAAAAAAGGCCTGGAAAAAATAATAGGGACACTTAATGTTTTGGTAAAAATATTTATTTTTTTTTAATATTACCATCATATCCAAATACTTTTTCAATACTTGGCTGAAGATCCTTTCATTTTTATAACCTCCTGACAACGGCGATTCATAGATCCCACAAGATTCGCACATACCTCGGGCGGAATTGAGTACCAGGTTTCTTGAATTTTTTCCCACAACTTTTGTTAATTTTTCGATTTAAAGCTACCAATTTTATTTTTGAGGACTCCCCAGAGATGCTCAATGGGGTTTAAGTCCGGTGATTGAGACGGCCACTCCATTACAAGCACCTCATTCTGCTGAAACCACGTTTTGACGCTTCTAGCGGAATGCTTGGGATCATTATCCTGCATGAATTCCCATTTTAGTGGCATTTCATCCTCAGCAAATGGAAGCATTTTATTCTGGAGTCAGCAGCATTCATTTTTCCCTGAATCCAAACTATTGGACCAACTCCAGAGGCCGAAAAACATCCCCATAGCATTATAGAACCACCACCGTGTTTGACGGTTTTTTTTGGTATATTTTGGATCAAATGCAGCATTTGCAGGACGACGTACAAATGATTTTCCGTCAGATCCAAATAAATTGGCTTTTGTTTCGTCTGACCATAGTACGTTGTTCCAGTTTTTACGGCACAGGTGTCGCCTGGCAAATTCCAACCGTTTTTGTATGTTTTTCTTGCTCAACAGTGGTACTCTTCTTGGACTGCGTCCCATTAATCCGACTTCCTGCAGCCTATTTCTTATTGTTCGACTTGTAACTGAAGCACACAATTCATTTTTAAGGCTACTTAATGACATAAAAGGGTTATTTTTGGAAAGTCGAACTAAACATTGGTCAAAACGCGCTGACGTTTTACGCTTTCTACCTCTAGTTACATGACTTTTTTCGAATGAATGGCATTGAATACTTTAGTATTGGAACACTTCATTATCTGTGCAATTTTTCTAATTGATAACCCGTCCGAAATTAATTTAAAAATAACATTTTTTTCAGATTCAGTACAATGAACACCACGACCCATTTTGAAATTTATTTACCGAAGACATAAATCATAAACACGAAACCAATAAGATTAAATTAATAACATAAACTTTGCTTTACGGATTTTTAATATGTTTATGTTAAAAATAATAATTTTTTTTGACTAATGGTAATTTTTTGTAGTGCGTTCCTATTATTTTTTCCAATTGAAATTACAACTTCACTGATTTTTTTTTGCAAATATATATAAAATAAAAGCGCAAAAGAGAAGAAGTAAGCAAATAATGAAATTCCGTTATTTTAGGAACAGTTAAATAGCGGGACCCCCAAAAAAAACTTAATATAAAGAAACTGTTTGCTTCTGTTTGCGAAAGTAAGGATCGTCCCTATTATTTTTTCCAACACTGTATATAAAAATCAAACGCTGTGTTTTAGTCTCGCTAAAACTCGAGAACTACTTGACCGATTTGTATGATTTTTTTTTTGTTTCGTTCGTCTAATCACGAGGAAGGTTTAGAAAACAGGAAGAAGAAGAAAAGCCACAACGCACAAAGTGCGTCCAGTATTGCGTATTTCAATGATTTGGAGTTGTAGAGATGATTGGAATACATAACAGCTTATGAAGACGTATAATAAAATCAATGTTAGGTGGAACGAAGTTCACCGGGTACAGCTAGTTAAATAAAGGGTCCGCCAAATATTTTTTTTTTTTGAAAATGCTATAAAAAAAACTACTGAATATTTTCTCAAATTTCTCGTTTTATTTGAAAGTACAATCCTTCCGGTTAATAATGGAAAATAATTTCATTCAAATGGCTGCCTCGGCTGGCCATGCAGTAGCCTACACGATCGGTCCAATTTTTAAGCACATTATCGATTGTGTGCAGCTGTATTTCACCAATGGCTTCACGAATATTGTCTTTTAAAGCGTCAATTGTCTCTGGCTTGTAGGCGTAACACTTATCTTTGACGGCACCCCACAAATAATAGTCCAACGGTGTCAAATCGCAGCTCCGAGGTGGCCAAACGACATCAGCTCTGCGGCTGATAATGCGATCTTCAAAAACAGGGCGCAAAACATCGAGTGTAGCTTCGGTTGTGTGGCACGCAGCCGTCCTGTTGATACCAAATGTTGCCAATTTCCTCCTCTTCAATTTTTGTGAACAAAAATTCGTTCAACATGGACCGATAACGATTGCCATTGACAGTAACGGCCACTCCTTGCTCATTTTCGAAGAAAAATGGCCCAATTATGCCTCTTGGGGGCTACTCTCTATTGCGATGCGAATACAAATTCGATGCGAAAGATAAATGCCAACCTGGTACTCTGTATCACTTTCGGAAAATTGTTTTAAAATTAAGCAATACTGGTAATAAAAATCAAAGATAGTGCAGATTTCGAGTAATGAAATGGCAAAATATGTAAAAAAAATTTAAATTGGTAAGTTTAAATAAAAGAAATAATGATGATTTGCGAAAAGAAACAAATAGAAAGATGCGAAAGACAATGATTTTTTGAGCAAAATCGGCATCTTCTGTAAGACGATCACAGGCCCACTTAGCGAAGCGAAAACGCATTGGATGGTCAGTTGGCTTTAACTCCTGAACCAATTGGACTTTGTATGGCGTCATACCAATGTCTTTATGCAAAATTCGTCTCAATGATGTCTCCGAAATGTTAAATTGTTGAGAACAACGGTGAATTGATGTTGATGGCGCTTCACGCACACTTTCTGCCACAACAGCAATATTCTCGGGTGTACGCACTGTTTTTGGCTTTTCACGCTTTGGTTTATAGATGAGGATGTCAGTTTCTTTCACTTTTTTACAAGATAACGAACATACGGAGGTGACGGTGCTTCTCTTCTTCCAAAATCCGTACGCAATTTTCGCACACGTTCTGCAACATTACCATGATTTTCAAAGTAATGTCGCAATATTTCCCAGCGTTGTTCAAGCGTATACACAACCATATTCGTTCAGCGGAAGGATAAAACTAATTATCTGTCAAATCAGACATGAGCTTAAAGTAACAGTTCACGAAATAAGCACTAGTTAAAAAAAAAAACGTTAGATGGCGGACCCTTATAAAAATGACTTTAGAAGTAGCTTAAAAAGAAAATATTAAATTTTCGAGCTTCCAGCCCTATTTTCTCAAGTAAAACAGCTGAGATATCACATCATATCATATATACCATTCTATTATAAAAACACAGATTTTTTTTAATAATAATAATAAACAATAAGACACGATGATTATCAGCATTTTATTTTGCCATCCTGGTTGACCATTCGGGCGAAATGCCCATATGTATTACGGCAGACAGTAGTTTGGGGGCTAGGTAAAATTGAATAATGATATTGTCGGCCAAATAATGAATCTTAGTTATGCGACAAATGTTTTTATAAGGTCAGGAAAAATATTTCCACATATTGAGGTCTCTTCAGCCATATTACTATTACCTCAACCAGACCGCTATAATGGAACCAAATCATATTATAGATATTGCCACCATTAAAATGTACATGGTTGTAGGCAACCATAACACTATATGTACAATATTTTCGCTGCAAAAAATAATATTTGTAATTTTCTAAAAAGTCATTGTGTTTTATGTGACCACAACGATTAATGTTCTGCATCTCTATTGGTGAGATACTTTTAAAGCACACTGACATGAAAAACTAAGCGAAGAGATTTTAATTAAAATAAATCACAACAAATGGTGTTGGTTAAAAAAAAAATTATAATAATACAGTTCATACAAAAATGCAGTGTAAACTGCGAGAATGTTTAAAAATTAAAAGTAAGAATTGCATCTAAGTTAACTCAAACAAGCTTCTACTTTGGCAGGACCAGGGAATGGATTCTGGACGCGACCAAACGGGCCTGTGGGAACCGAACGGACTGCCGGGTATCACGAACGCTGTGGCCGGTGCTTTGGAAGTCCGATTCGGAGTCGTCGCTTGGCAGAAGTAGGGTCTGCGTTAGGACCATGATAGGAATAATCACGGGCCACTGCATGATAGGCAGGATGGCGATGAGGATGGGATCCGACGTGTCGGATATGTGGGGGTTATGTGAGGACACGGAGGAGTTAGAGAAAATTGAGCACATTCTGTGCCACTGTCCCATGCTACAGGGCAGCAGGCTGAGGTGGCTGGGCAGCAGATTCCTAGACGAATTAGGGGATGTCTCGGGCTATGGACTCGAGAGTCTGATAGGATTCGTAATAGGGATGGCCTGGCTACGCGGCAGGATACTGGCAGCTAGCCACACATAAGGCGCATTTGTGTTGAGTGGGGTTTTCTCTCGGATTTGGTCCGATCTTCATTTCTTATTTATCTTTTCTTATGCTTTCGGTGTTTATTTCACCTATTTTCCAGCTATCTATATCTAAACAAGGCATCACTATGGACTATATTCATCTCTGGGTGAAGGTCTGAAGGAGACTTCACACCAGCCTTTCTTAATACCAACCTACCTAACTCAAATAAAATCTTCTAAATTATTACTTTTATGACGGTTTATTAAAAGCAATAACATATATTTTTAACTACATCGTCATTTATTTTAGACACTGTATTTAAAAAAAATAACAACACAGATACCGAACATATGCACTCGTCGCTTGATAAGCAACTTTTTGCTAAAATGGGTATCAACGGTCTACAATAAGACCTATATATCAGAGCTGTTAAATATTGCAATCGCTGTAACTGCAACCATACGACTTGTCGTTAGTCATTGCAAATTTTTTGAATGTATTCAATGGAAATTTGAATTTATGATACACTCACAATAATCTGTATATAAATTAACTGAAATTATAATATAAAATAAATGAAAATTCAGTTAAAGGCCGGTCTACTTATTTTTCATTTATTTTTAACAAAAAGTTCATTTTATTATTACTGTAAAAAATTGAACCGCGAGTTCCATAAAAACAAAGGAATTTGTTATTATTTTATATAATTTAATTACCAAAATGTTTACCCTGTATTCGGTAAAACAAATGAATTTTGAGTTATTTTATCGAATTCAGTTAATACAGGTTTTACTCCTTTACTCCACAAAAAACCACGCCCTATTCGCTTTTTTTACTTACCCCGTTAAACATGTTTGTTTTACTTTTGTTGTACTGACCCCGTTTTTTATAGTCTCTCAATTATAAAACACCAGCAGCATGACCGATATGGTATTCGCAATCATTTTACTTTAAAAATTTGATGTGTTTAACTAAAACTAAAAAAAGACTACAAAATTGAATATGGGAATTTTCTGCATAAAACATGCAAATCTTTTTTTATTTTTACTTTTCGCCACAGATGTATACATAGATAACTAAAAAATAATTTTTTGACAGTTAAATTAGTAAAGTAAAGTTAAGTAAGTTTACAATAGAATCTGCGAATTATTTATTTTTCATAAGTTGCTTTATTATATTCAACGTTTCTTATTTTTCAAATTTATTCTATGAGCTAAATTTCAGTTATATATTTTTATAAATCTTTTTGTAATAGTTCTATTCCTTAAATTTTTAGGAATGTATTTATACACTGACATTTAGCTCATAGAATAAATTCATAAAATAAAATATGTTGAATGTAAATTTACATTTATTTTGAACTAGAATTTGACCCTTTACTTCGTTAGCATCTCCTTTTCTTTCGTGGACATATTTTTACGCCAAAGCTTATGTTTCTAGGTTTTACCACGCACGCTACTTTGTAATAGGAACGATTTTCACCTCTTAAACGTTCGAATTTCGAAAATGTACCAAATTTTTATTTGTATTTTTTAGATACATTATGAATGTGATATTTTTTTATTTCAATGTTTATTGGTTTAATAGATAGATTGCGTGGCAAAAAAGTTCGAAAATACAGGTTTTACCCGTTTAACTCCACAAAAGGGTCGAATTTCAAAAAAATACCAGACACCTATCCGCTTATTTTTTTGATGAACATGAGGTTAGGGAATTTACCCGTTTTTAACCTCTAAAACTTTTCAAAACTCCCATCCTAGGAAATCGATTTAGCGAGAGGCCAACCTCCCGGTCAAATTTCAAGTTTTTGCCTTCAGGCGCTTAGGCTGTGCGATGATGAATCAGTCAGTGAGTGAGTGAGTCAGTAACGTTACAATTTTATATATATAGATTACATTTTCATTTAATTTTACATACAGGAAGAATAGTTTAACTTTGTCAACGGACAATTTAAATGCAACCGAAAATCCGTATTAATGTGCACTTATTTTTTTTTTTTTTTTTTTGAATAAATGTAAGAATCAGATAAAAATAAATTTGGTTGGAATTTTAAATGATTATTTATTTAAAAGTGACTGAACGGAATACTTCCGTTACTGTAATAATATTGTGAGTGTATCAATTTAAAATCATGAAATCAATACCTATAAAACGATTGCATCAAATTAATTTTATTCAATGATTTCTAAAAACAATGATTTTAAAATAAATGTAATCCCCAAATATTACAGTTTAAGCAAGAATTTTGAAATTTAGAATCATTTTGAAGTCAAAGAATGAAATCAGTTTGGTTGAAATCATTTTGATTTTCATGCCAATTGATTGCAGTTTTTTTTACACTATTCAAGCAAAATTTCTATAAAGTTTTTTCTGTGGATCTAAAATTTCCAAGGGGAACAAAAACATAGAATTAGAATTTCGGGAGACATTTAGTTTATTTATTTCAGAAGTGTCATAATTCGAAAACTACTATTTTTTTTCAGTAGAGTCGTATCAAGTTATTGATCAAAAAAAAAACAATCTATTCTATATATGTATACAAAACACAAAAATGTTTCTGTCTATGTATGTCATACAAACATACATGTCCGTTATAGACTCTGAAACCATACGGCCGATGTGCTTCAAACCAGTTTCATTAGAAAAAAAATTTGAAAAGACGGTTTAAGGCTATATACATTTTTTAATAGGACCAAGAGGGATGGAGGGACGGCAATTTCTGCCTCTCCGAAGCTTTCCAACCGATTCGAATGTGACTTAATATATAGGTCCTTATTTAGATGCACACATAAACAGTTATATATATATAGGTCCTTATTTAGATGCACAAAAGTCAATTGTGGGATCCCTCTTTTTGAGTTCTTTTGTAAAGAAGCACAAATGTTTTCACTGTTTGGTTAACATTGTGTGTTGTTTTCAATAGTTCAGAGTTGTTTTACTTACAACACACAGTGTCGTAATTCATATAACAAGCGGCCAAAAATAGAAAGAGTTATTGTAATAAGTTGAAATTTGGCTCCCATATTTTAATTGGTAAATGGTAACCAAATATAAAATTTCAAAAATTTATGTGCAAGGATTCGCATCCTTTCCATATATCCTAAAATGAAAAAATGTCATAGAATATAGAAAAAAGTGCGAGCTTCATGAAACTTTGTATATTTATTGAATTTTACTCCGAAAATTAAAAAAAGTGAAATAATCTATATGAGCTGACACTAAAAAATCAGACTAAATAATTCAGTAAAATTTTTTTTATGTAAATAGATGTAATTTACTTTTGTAGACCTTTAAAGCACATGCCAATTTTAATTATTTTAAAAAAAATTATTGAACTTGTTTACAAAGTGCAACTTTGACGCCCTATAACTTCGGCTAAAATAACATTTTTATTTAATTCTTTTCTAGTTTTCCTAGTCAGAGTGTATACTATTCAAAATATTTTACTATTTTTGACCGCGTCACAACACTGTGCGACACGGTTAACTTGAGTGAATGTGAGAAACGAGAACTGCTCAATACAGAAAGTGACCCCGATATTTTAGCTTCGGAAATTTATTATATTTCAGAAAATAGCAAAACAAGTTCTTCTAAAACAGACACTTAAAGGTAACCCGTCCTAGCTGCAGCTAGTTCTGTTGATCCGTTTTTTGTTGCTAAAAACAAAATGGTTTCGAGTGCCACTCAATTAGCTTAGCCTATTGAAGCTGCGGCTAAGAATATTATCTCAACACAACCTGGACCAACTCCAATTGCAGTGTCCAGATACACTTACATGCTTTCAGCTTTTTTGTTATTTTTTCTGCCTCCGATGATAAAAATTATCATCGAAAATACTAATAAGTACGTCAGGCGCAAGCTCGAAGAAACTACTGATCAAATGGTTGGTTCCTACAACCCAAAACGCAAAGCAAATCGATGGCCAATCATTGTATTTGCAAACATGCTTGAGATATCCGCTTTGAAAGCGTACATACAATTTCTAAAATTTAAGCTTCATGGGCTCTAGCTGATCGGATTCGCAGGATACCAGAGTTTTGGCGGCAACTAGTACTTCCTCTGGCTAAGGCGTATATAATGAAACGTACTAGATTACCTCAACAAGAGTTCTAAGCGCAGTTATTGACTGCAATACGATAACCATGCATAGTTCCAATGGCCTTCCAATAATAAAACTCCTTATTCAGGGGCTCGAAAGCGTGGAATTTGTAGTTCCTGCAAGTCTAAGTCTGACATAAAATGCTCCCTTTTTTATTTGCAAAAATAACCGAAAATCCTTTTGCTCATCATGCAATGACAATTTTTGTAAAACAATCTAATAAATACTTATTTATTTTTAAATAAATGTAAAAAAAAATTCAAAGAAAATATAATATGGGCCAAACGGTCCCTTAACATAAGACTCGTAATTCCTTATTTTTCTCAGTCCTGTTTTAAGTTAGAAACTTAAATTTTTGTATATAACATTGATTTATAAAAAGACCACGTGGGCTAAAAAAATAAGTCAGTATATATAATTATTAAAAAATTACAATGGAAACAATTAAAAATTGGACGAAATGGGCTTTAGCTAACAGCAGGCTTAAATAAAGAAGTTTAGCATACGCCGGGTATCTTGTAACGAACCTTGGAAAACTATGATGACTCATAGTTATAATTAGAAATAAAACGCGTAATAGCAAGTAGAATAATTGCACATTGTCATCATAGGTGCTTGTTTACTTATGACACTATTGAGCGTTATATATTTTAACAGGACCATTTAAGATGATGTATAAAATTTTTAATAATTACTTTTTGCCACAAACCTAAAAATTTTATATATGAAAGCTTTAAAGTTTATATGAATTGAATTGATTTACGAAAAGGTATCGTATACAGTGAATTATAGAGCTCTCAAAATAAAATGATGATGTTTATGTCTAAACAAGCATATACACCCAGAGAAAAAAACATTTTTCATTGTGGTCACCTCCAAAAGCACAATTTTTAACGAACATTTTTAAAAGCATAAAAAATAATTTAACCATATTTTTGTCACCAGAAACAATATAATGGTTAAATTTGTCCTCTATCAAGAAGCCACGACTATTTTATCGTTTTGCGTAGCTAAAGGTTGTTGACTACCTACTTCTTTTGGCCTAAATTGGAATTGTGAATTCAACAGGACGGCGCTACATACCACATAGCTCATATATTATTTGAAATTCTGCAGGTGTTATTTTATGGAATGGGCACCTCACGGGGAGATGAATTGAACTGGCCACCGATTTTATGCGATTTGACCTATTTAGACTATACCTTCAAAACTAACATAACCCATGCTATCAGTCATATTCGGACATATTGTTGAGCCAAAGTCACAGATAACTGGATATTTTGCTGACATGATGGAAATTTATCTAACAAAATTTTAAATTTAATTATTAATTTTGTGCCAAGTTTTCAAATGATCCTTAAAAACTAAAACACAGTTTTATAAAAGCTTAAAATTTATCTGAATTATGAAAAAACTCCTTTAATAAAATATGATTTAATAAGTTAATAATTTTTAAACAAAACCACTACATGAATACAATTTGCGAATTAGATTAAAATGCTAGATGCCCTGCTGTTCTAAAAAAGTGTCAAATTCTAGCACAGTGTAATTAGTTATATTATTATCACTCCAAGTAATTGGTAGACTGTTTTTCGATTGTGCACGAATTTTAACAACTTCGTCAAATTTGTTAGTTAAACAGCAGATGTTGCGGAATTTAACAACAACAAAATACCTTATAATCGAATTATGTGTTCTTAAATTATACTTTTTCGACACTTTGAAGAGTTGTTTCGACAATTGAACATTTCCCATCGCAACGATTTGCTTATTAATACTGAATATTACAAAAGCAAAATTCGTAAAATATTTTGTTGGTATTTAAATTGCAATGTGATCGGTGGTACGTTCGTGTGAAATAATGTTAATTTATAAAATTATGTAAAATAAGGTGAAACTTAAAATATTTGAAAAGTAAAATAGTTATAGATATTGGGAATTATTTCTTTTTCATAAGCAGCTTTATTATATTCAACATTTTTTATTTTTTCGAATTTATTCTATGAGTTAAATTTCAGTTATGTATTTTATAATAGTATAATAGTCTGGTAGTGTATAAAGTCATTTCTAAAAAATTTAAGGAATAGAACTATTACAAAAAGCTTTATAAAATACATAACTGAAATTTAACTCATAGAATAAATTCGAAAAAATAAAAAATGTTGAGTAAAATAGTTATAATATTGTACTCAAAATTTGGACTCGGCGAAATCCAAATGTTACCGAAAATCGTTCTAGTACACGAAAGTTTTATAAATGAGTCTTTGGCTAGATTGGCTAAAATTGTAATAATTTCTCATGCATTAATTTTTTTTAGAGCCAATGAAAGTTAAATTAAAAAAAAAAATATATTGATAGCTGTCTTTTTTTTTTAAAGGATATTAGTGATTTTTTAAGTGTTGGTTTCTTTAATGAAAAATTTTTGTGGATAATAGGTGTTTTTATTTAATGTCTCTAGTCAAGATCAACGTTATCAGTGAAGAAGTTTTGTGTTTGAATAAATTTGTGATTTTCTGTAAATTCCTTAAAAAAAAAAAATTTTTACACATTAGGTTTTAAACTTTTAAACGTTAACAATGTGCTGTTTACAAGTGACAGTAAAATTTATATGAAAAGCATTAAAAAAATTGAGTGATTTTCTCATAAATTTAACAACACAATCAATTGCTTGTCACCTGGAAACATCACGTAAGAAAATATTTTGTTTAATATTTGCAAAACTTTAAACTCATTTATTTTTAATTTTACTCAGACTTTCCTTACAAAAACAAACAAAGATAAACAGTTAAATGGGCTACTTTTTATGTTAAAGAACATTAAGAAAAAACATAACTTCAAAAGATTACTTTTTGGAGCCAAAATCGATATTAAACTATAAAAACTCTCCAATTCGTCATAAAATAAAGACACTTAGTGGATTCTTAATGTAAATATTACCGTAATGGGACACTTCTTTCTGAACGATGTAACGACATCAATAAGAATTGAATAGCAAAAGCGATAGATTTTTGCTAAATGGGAAACTATTTAGATTATTTTTCGATCAAAATTGTTTGCAGGGATAATTCCTAAGCTTACGTATCCTTGTAATGTTTCCCGTTCCCAAAGGTGCTTAGCACTCTTCTGATTGAATTAGTGCGGCAGTCTCTCTTCTCCTTTTAGATTTAATTCAGGAAATTTTTTTAATCAAATTTCTAGGAATTATAAAGCTATTTGTTCCTCGAATTATCCTGCGCAGAAGCCCAGTTATAAATGCAAAGTAATATTAAACAATTTGTAATACTAACTAAACCTGTTACAATGAAAATATTTCTCTCAACTTTAAAATTCATAAGTCGCTTCATACCAATTTTCTATATTTTTAATACCATGCCGAAAATCTATCTTATGGACTGCCCAATACCACTTAAATTATAACCTTATCATCTTTTTTCTTCCTTACAAAAATTTCGCTTAATAAAAAATGACTCTATAGAGTAATAATCATTGGCACCAACACCTGGAAATTCTCATAAAAGAAACTTAAAAATTAAACCTCGTTATGGAACATTGAGCACAATCAACTATAGTATTGTAGATTTTCAAAAAAAAAAAAAAAAAAAAAAAAAAATGTGGGACTATGCTGTGAATGTATGTTATGTTCCACATGTTTGCATTTTTATATACACATGTATATATGTATGTAAACATTTTACAACTTTTCAAATAAACCTCTACAAACTCTGCTGCCATCTCTCCCTGCCTTCCTTTAACAAACAAGATTCAAACAGTTTACAATGGAAATGACTTGGAGTAACATTTAAATTAATGTGTTCTCGATATGTGAATGTTTTGTTCATTTGCTTTGGTGCTCATTCTTCTTCTTGTTTGTGTTTTACACATTTTTTTATATTTATTATTGTTATAAATAGTTGTTGTTCCACTGCTGTTATCCTTGCATAAAGTGCCCTATAGAATACTAAACATACATACTTAAATAAAAAGTACAAGTGCATTTTCTACCATGATGACGCTTCTTCAGAACAACTTTCACTTAAATTGTTACGATTTTTTGTTCTTCCGCCATTTTCTTTTTATCTGCAGGTGTTTAAAGTATTTCAGTTTCATTGCACACAGTCGACTGCAAGCATAATGACGGCAACGTTGATGGCAAATAAAAAAATCTAGAACAGATGGATGAATGTTATTTTTTAATATTGTCAATGGGTAAAGAGAACAAATGAAAGTTTTGTTTTATTTCTCGTCATTTTATAAGTAAGAGTTGTTAAAACCAGAGTTTACTTTTTATTTGAAAATATTTTCTCGTTTTTCTATCATGACAAAAGAAACTATAAGAAAATTTGAAATTCTAATAATAAGGAGATAAATGTAAAAAGTTTTTTGACTTCATTTTCTGTGGGGTGACCAGAAAATCTTGGTTTATGACTAAAAAAGATTTCTTTTTATTAAAGGTATGAGTTATACTTATACAGACAATGAAGAAATTTTTGGTTTTATGTTTGTAAGCAAATAAAAATTAAATGCGAAACTTTTTCTATTTTAATCACATGTATTCAAAAGAATAATTAGCGTTAAGTTTTTGAGCTGTGATATAAAATATAAAGCTTCTTATGAAATCGTGGACAAATGCATAACATTTCAACTTTCCTTCTAGTCATTTAATTTTGTACTATTAAAAGTACCCGTACACGAGGTTTTTTTTACATCTGACTTGTCGAATTACCCACAGCAAAATACATACAAACATGTCGAGTGTTACCTTTATAAGTTAAAAGTTAGACGTTAAGTCATTTAAGAAAATTTCAATTAGAGCGTGCTCTATTATCTTATGAAAAACCATCTGACATCAGCTGTTTTTATTATGAAAAAAAAAACAAATCTTAGTAAACCAGCAACGGCGGCCCGCTATTGACGGAATCATAGGCTGGCTGAATTTAATATTTTACATTACCGATATATTTATAGTTATTTCACTATTAAATAGAAGTTATGTTTATTCTTATAAAAAAAAAGTTTCATTATATTCCTTAATTGGTAGCTTCGAATATAAAGAACAAGAACCCATTTCTGTGGCGGCTTTAGAAACTGAGAACTATATGCGAAAACAGAGACTATGCCAGAAGTAAAAAGTGATCGAATATAATAAACCTTCTGTAAAACAATATTTTTAACTGATATGAACTACATGTGATTTGAAAAGTTGACAAGTCAGTTAAAACTAAATATAACTTAAACTTCCAGCTAACAATTTGTTTTTGACAGCTATTGAGCTTGGTGAAATTGGCCGTTAGACGGTAATACAAATCGTAAGAAATGTAAAATTTTTGTATAGAAGAGAAGCGAATAGGGAACAAATCTAGTTTACCGACGCAGCTCCAATTAAAAATAAAAGTAACAAGGGTTATAGGAAAATGGAAAAATAAGAAGAAAAAATTAAATTAAACAAGTTAGAGTGCTATATTCGGCTGTGCCGAATCTTTCATGCCCTCCACCGACAGGAGTGGGCTCTATATTACACCTGTATTTTATTAACTAATCTTCACAAAAACGAACATCAGCATTAAAATTAGTTGCGGCTTAGACCTGAATTAAATTATTGACCGACAATAAGAAAATTGTATGCGTTTCTTGTTAGAACTTTGAACTGGGTTGAGTAAAATATTATGATTCGTAAAAGTTTTAGCCGAACTAAAATGATTTTTAGGAGGGTAATTTGTATTGGACATATGGTAAATTATGGACCAATTATCCCAAAATTCTGAAGACTAATTTCTGGTATTACAAAAAATAAATTAGGATAAATTTCAATACAGCAGTGTAATTAGTTTTAGCGTTAACAGTAAATTTCACAAATTTGCATTATATTTTTTCTGACCATATGGATTTAAGAAAGAAATTTCACCGCAATATCTATATCTGTAATGTAATATTTTCCCAAAGTGAGCTTTATTTGGTTTTAGGCGCAATAAACTGTTTTCCAAGAATAGGGTTTATATGGGGCCTAGGGTAAATTATGGACCAATCTTCACGAAATTTGGCAGTGTGATTTATAGTCCTACAAAAATGTACCGTACCGAATTTAATTATAATAGCAATATTTATTACGGTTTTAGGCAATAATAGCAATATTTTACGGTTTTCCGGGAGTAGGGTAGTGTAAATTTTGGACCGATCTTCAAAAAATTTTACAGTGTGATTTTTGAAATTTTATTATGTTAGCGTTATTTATTACGGTTTTAGGCGTACTAAAATGTTTTCCACGAGAAGGGTTTATATGGGACCTATGGTCAATTATGGACCGATCTTCACGAATTTTAACAGTATCGTATAAAGCGAATTGTTATGTCATTTAGTGCATTATTCCACCATTTATGTTAGTCTTTGTATCAAAATTATCAATTTTTTTTAGGGTGGTGGTTCCACATTTTGATTCATAGTTCTGATAATAGTGAACCGATGTTACTGGATTTCAATCCCAACTGCTTAGGATAACTACAAGCATTTTGAGACCAAGTTTGATCTTTTCTTTTGCGTTTTTCGAAAGTGAGCGTGTTTTCAACAGATGGACAGACGGTCAGACCGACAGACAGACGGACATGGCTAAATCGACTTAGAATTACTCAATGAGCCAGAATATATATACTTTATTGGGTCTTATATGTATTATAAAAAAGTTTCATACGGAATGACAAACTTAGTATACCCTCATTCACAGTGGTGGTGGCGGGTATAAAAATTGGCGCAAACGCTTAGTTTTCGAGTTATGGACATTTAAAGTTTTCATATAAATATGGATTTTCCACTACAATTCTAAACCTATATGGCGAATATTGGTGTCATTTTAAAGCTCTTGAATGGACATTTCTGAATATACAAAATTTATTTCAAAATTGTTAACTCTTTAGCTCACATTAAAGTTTTTTTTTAAGTTTTACGTCAAAATGTTACATTTATTATTTAAATATTTAAATAAAAGTGTAATACAAATTTTATAAAATAACAAACACCATCGTCGCAAAAAAACATCCCTGCATAGCCGCCCCTCGGCCTGACGCAATGATCTTCTTCTCTATGGTAGGACAAAAACCGGCTTCGCTTACTAAAGCTTCTCTGCATAGCCGACCTCCGGCCGGGCGCAAAGATTTTTTAATCCATGGTAAAACAAACACTAGCCCCGCTAAGTAAAGCTGCTCTGCATAGCAGGCCTTTGACCGGGCGCAGGGATTCTCTCCTCTTTAGTATAACATGAAGAAGGTTTTAAGTTTATTTTAGTTAAAATTCTTAAATAAATTAGTATGTACTATATACATTAGGGTATTCATTCGGTTATTTTAAAATTGCCTATTTTCGATTAACGATTAAACCGGTTAATTTCAGTCGATTAGCGGATTAACTGATTTAACAATATGTTTAATATTTTGTAGTATGTATTTTAACATATTTTTTGTTTTTTTAATTATTTGTTTCGTCTCATATACAAACGGCGTGTGTTTAGAAAAAAAATTTTATACAAACACAGAAGGTGTTCAGCGGTCTTCATTTTAAATTAGTGTTTGCTATCAACAGCTTTTTGTTTCACGTACTTTTTATATGTATGTGTTTAGTTGTTTGTATCATTTCATATCTCCTCACATATCCATTTTTTAACGGAATTAGCCGATACAATTGGAAGTGTTAAAACTTTTAAAAAATTAAAACAGGACTCTAATGACATAATAAAAGATTTTATATGTTCAGAAAAATCCAGGAAGATGACTGAGAAATAAGATATTCTGTATTATGAATTGCTTTTGATTTCTTCAACATCTACATTAAATGAAAGAATTTTTTAAAGTCAAGTTTTAGCAAAACTAAAGAAAATAAACGCTTAAATCCTAGACATTTAAACCAAATTATTTGTATAAAAGATTAATTTGTAAGATCTTCTTAAACTATTGAAATAACTTATAAAATGATCTTACAGTTTATCTTTTAATTAATGCATAATAAGTATTACATATATATAATTTATTCTTTCGTTTGCTGGTTTTAGCTCAAGAATTGTAAAGTTATTGGTTTTATTTTTTTGCTAATAAACTCCAAATGATAAAAAATTTATGAATTTTTATATATTGAAACCACTTAATTTATAGAAAAAACTTTATTAATCGGTTAACCGCTCAAAACAAAATTAACGGATTCAACCAAAACCTCGGTTAGTTAATCGAATGATTAACCGATTAAACCAAAAGCCCGATTAAATGAATACCTTAATATACATACATTAAACAATTGAAGCAAAGCCGCGAATAACGTTGTAAAAGCCACTTTTTGCAAAAACAGTTTTTTTGCAGATTAGCGTTAACATTACTCTTTTACACTGTTTAAACGTCATTTCACCCAAAATTATGCACCTTAACGCCATCAAAATGCGATACAAAGAGTCTGCCAGTGGAAGAACGTTGTAAGTAACTAACAAAATGATACAAACGAACTGGATTTTCAAGGTGGAATAACGTTATAAAAGCCGCTTGCGTAGTGGAAAAACGTTTTAAATGACATCGCGATTGTGGATATGAAACGTTTTTCTACTAAAAAAAAGAATATAGACTGTAATTAAGCAGGTAATTTAAAATTCGATTTACTTGATATTTTGCATAAAAGTTTTTATTGTCATTATTTTTGATAATCTAAAAAAAAAAAAATTAAAATATTTATAACCCTGCCTTCTAAAAACGTTTTTTTGCTCTCCTGAAAAATATTTATTTTGTAACTTACAACGTTATTCGCGGCTGTGCTTCAATTAGAAAAAAATGAATATATTTGTTTTTATGCTACTAAAAACTTTTTTATTTTTGCAAACTCATACATACCACTTCTTAATAAACTAAAAATATTCAAATAAATTCCGTGTGTCCAGAAAGACCTAGTGAAAAGCTTTGAAATGATAACAATATTAGCCATATACGTTTGGAAATGCAGTGGAAAATCGCATATTTATATGAAAACTTTAAACGTCCGTAGCTTGAAAACTAAGCGTTTGCGCCAATTTTTTTATTTAATTTTTTCTTTTTATTTTTAAATTTTCTATTACCCTAGGTACTTTTTTTTTATTTGGAGTTGCGTCGGTAAACCAGATTTAAGCCGCGAATAGTATCGTGTAATTTTATTATGCAATGAGAGTGTACGACATTAAGAGAAATTACGGATGATAATTTGGCAGTCGTACATCTCTCTTTTTTTCTGAAATTTTTCAAAAAACATCACACTTCATTATGGATGCATTTTTATGTTAACAAATAAAATATACAAAGGAAACCATTTGTGAAAAGTGAAAATAAAAACGAAGCGAAAAAGAAGAAAACAACGTCAATGGTTTGGTTTTTACAAATCGTGTTAATGTAAAAATATCTCTCGTTAGATTTTTACTCTCATTTTTAAAATACAGATAAAATTTTCTAATATTTTCTTTTTGACTTTACCTACGTAAAGTATTACTTTCTAAACCACCCTTAAGTAAAAATAAAATATGAGGAGTTTCAAAGAAAAACGTAATAAATCCGCTTAAAAAGTGTTCCTGATAAATTTATAATTATAATTTGTTGTGGTAAAATAATTATATAAGAAATACCATATAATAAAATAAGATCGGTTTTCATATCTCCCTTAGAATGTTTTATAAAAATGGTTACATGAATCTTAGTCGGTACACAGAAAAAAGTTTTTTATCAGTTAAACAAATTATTTTAGAAGTATTTAAATTTAATTAATGTGATAATTGAATCAATTATTTTTTTAGTTGAAAGAAAACTAAAAATATAATTTTGGTTACATTAATATTGTAGTTGTTTTGAAATAAATTTTCAATCAACATATTCATTAAAAATCAAAAAATATTAATTGATTTTAATCGTTTAAAATAAAATAATTTAAACTTGTATAAGTGTTGTTGGGAATTGTCAATATTTAATTAAATAAATTAAAACAACGTTTGAAATGGTAAAGTTTTTCGATCATTACTTTAATTAAAAATATCATTTTTTGAAAAAAAGTTTCAAAATTTAAAAACCTTAAGTAATCAATATAATCACATTGGTAATACGAGCAAAATCAACAAATTGTTTGCTTGATATTATGAATTTGGTATAAATTTGGTGATAAGAGAAATTTTTTAATTTTTTCTGTGTATAACTTAAAATGATATAAATAAAACCTTAATAAAATTCCTCATATATTTTCCTTTGAACACAATAAACACTTAATGGTTAATTCTATTAAGTTTTTCCATAAATTCTAAGACGATTTAGCGGTAACCGTTGCTTGAAATAAAATTTCTTCACAGTAGTAATTAAAAATCTAAAAATAAAAGTCCAAAGCCTTGACAGCCAGGCTTTCAACTCCCCTACAAATCTGTAGTCAACGACAGGTAGTTAATAAAAAAAGCGTCACTTTCGATCGTAAAGAAGCCCGATAAACCAGCAAAAGCTCATGCGCAAAAATCCCTTAAATTATTGTTTTTTAACAAATCCCAGTAAAGATCTCTAACGTGCTCCTGTTTTTATTTTTATCCCATTTAACTCGTGTTTATATAGTCCTTCGAACCCAAAACAAGAGAAGTAAGAAAGTAAAGCCGGTCATATGATACCCTACACAACAATATTTATAAACAAACTTGTGAGAGTGCGCCCTATTTAGAACCCGTGGGCAATCATCGCCAGAACAAAATTATTTTATGAGGGTAAGATTCATGTAAAAGTTCCATGTACCGAATATTATGCAGATATCTTCATCTATGTGAGATTAGGTTAAAATATAATGGCGATCTATTGTGTTTCTCTTGTAAACTTAACAGCCGACCTACGAGCACGTCATCGTCATTTTATTTCCTTCATTTTGCAAAGGATTTTGCTGTACTTGTTCATATTTACACTTTTAATATATTTTTGTTTCTGTATCTTTTTGTTGGTTGTTGATAATTTTGGAGTTCAGGTAAATCTATGCCATTCCCATTTGTCAGTGCCAAACAAAGTCGACCAGTAGTTGCAGTGAATACTTGAGCAGTCATGCTGAATTTAAAACAAATGAATACGAATGAATATGAATTTTTTCGTTTTTCATTAATTTTTTTTTTGTTCTAGAATTATTTTCATTGATGTGTAGAGTGAGAATACAATTTTTTTGTTTAAATTAATGCTTGAATAATTTTTCGGTATAATATTTCTTTTTTGCTTTCTTGTAATCATAATATCTTTCAGGTTTTTGCATAACAAAAAAAACAACAAAAAAAATAAAAAAACGGACATAAAATAGGAAATGCAAATGTTTTTTGCGCTTCAAATATATAAATGGAGTGTTGCACAAAATCGAAACTGTTTATTCAAGCAAAGGAAACATATTTTTTATATGGTTACTGTTAAAAAAAAAACCAATTTGAGCAGACAATTTTCAAACATATAATATGGTTACTTCAATCATGTTATTGTCACAGGTAACCCTAGAGTGGTTAAATTGTTTCCTTATGAAACAATAATCGGAGGCGTGGTTGTCGCTCCCTGTGAAGGACTAACTTAACCATAATATGGTAACGATTTTTCTCTACATAATCCATTGCTCAGGAATAGTTATACAGCAAATATGTGGGTGGACAAAATATGTATTAACTATCGTATTTTAGGCTTAAATATTTTTATTAATTTATTTAACCGACATATAAACAAATCAAATGCCGAATACCACCTGTCATAACTCACTCGAAGTAGAAGTGTGTTTTGTATTATGAACTATTTAAATTTAAATTAGTCACCATTCACCATTTTTTATATTGGGCTCACAAAGTTGATTTCATATGATCAATACAAAAGGAAAGGTTAGCTTTAATTTTCCGCCACAATCACGTGCTTCGAGTCATTGGTTCCTGCTGTGTCACCATGATACAAGAGAGAATATGAATAACAAATTTTTATTTTTTACTTGAAGACCATAAACTTTTTAACAAATAGTATACGTGTGTATTACATTTAGGGATGTAACGATGCCAATACCGATATGCCAAAAAAACAAATATCGCCGATATCGATACTTAATTTTAACAAAACTCAAGAAGAGTTAATTGTTATTTTTACAAAATAACAGCGTCAGAGATTATTAAAAACAAAGAATTAAATTTGAATTCATGATAAAATGATGAAAAAATAAAATATTTTTTACACAAATGTTAATAAGATTTTTGTTTAATGACCAAAGTGCGGAGTCTGTTTGAACCAGACATGCAGTCAAAAATAGTGACTCATAGGCGACCGAACTTTGAGAACTTATGAATTCCTGCGCCATTTTCTTAAAGTTTTAGTATAACATGTCATTACGCCCGTAAACAAATGGAACTGCGTTTCTAGAAATATTAGAAGATCTAAGGTATCTCTCGACTTCTTCTTTAGCAGAATCACAGCATGGGACGGACAGCGGCTCATGGTCCTTGCATGCTCTTATAATTTTTTCACAAAACGCTCCAAAGGACAGTTGTCGTAGACTTATCAGAACTTGAACCACCTGTAATGCCCTCCTAACACAGAAAAAAGTGTATTATCAATTAAATAAATGGTTTAAAAAGTATTTAAATTTAATAAATGTGATAATTGAATCAATTATTTTTTTAGTTGAAAGAAAATTAAATATCTAATCTTGATTTAATAAGCATTTTAGTTGTTTTGAAATTAATTTTCAATTAACATCTTAATTAAATAACAAAAAATTGTAATTGACTTATTTCGTTTAAAATAAAATAAGTTAAACATGAAGAATTGTTGTTGGGAATTGTCAATATTTATTTAAATAAATTAACACATTGCTTTAAATGGCAAAGTTTTTTGATCATTTTTATAATTAAAATTAAAAATATTATTTATTGAAAAAAAAAAATATTCACAATTTTACAATTTTTAGTGATTTATATAATAATTTTGGTAATAGGTGCAAAATCAACAAATTGTTTGCTTGATATTATGAATTTGGTATAAATTTGGTGATTGGAGAAATGTAATAATTTTTTCTGTGAAGAAAGAAGTTCACATCACCATTTTAGAAGTTTTCAGCAGGGTAGGAAAAAAATTCCACTCGGGAGCACGATTCGACTCAATTCTTTCTTTGTGCTGGCGAGTTTAAAAATAAAACTGGTGAGTTTAAAAATAAAACTTGCGTGCACAAATTTAAAAACGAGAGAATTGACTCGAATTGTGCTCGCGAGTCGAATTTTTTCCTAACCTGCTCAATATTACTAAAATGGAGATGTGAATTCTTTCATAGGAAGGTAGTGTAGGTGTGACCGTGTTTTCAACAGTTTAGTAATGCAGAGACATGATAAATTGCTCAGTAAGACATTTTTTCGGTACGTTTGAAGTCAATTGTCTTTGAAATAATCGAGCATTATATCGATGGTCAAACTAAAGCCTCAAATCTTTTAGTTAGAACTAATGCTAACTCAGACGCTTAATTTGGGGATGTCGAACTATTTTCAATCTTCTTTGATTAATTTATTTTATGAAACGATTTCTTTATTTTGCTTAAATGTCATGCTTTCAATGTGTTATTTCTCTTAGTTGCTTTGCAAAAAATAAGCATAGAAAATTAAATTATTTGTTCAAAAATACTCAAAAAAAATATAAAAATTATCGTCGTATCGAAAGCAAAATATCGCCTATACCAATATACCGGAAAATTTGAAGTATCGCCGATATATCGGTATTGGTATTCGTTAAATCCCTTAGAACAATGATAAGCATATACTGCGAATAAAAATTTACACAGTTAAATAATTGACGGAATTTTTATATGCAAATTTGAAAGAGCGCAGATATATAATTGCAACATATGAAACTGTATGCAAAACCAATATTGCAGTATCAAGTAGACATTGACTAGATTAATTTTAGTCCTTTCTTACAAGCATAACTTTAATAAAGCAAAAAATATTCCCTAAAAATATATTTAATAAAAATCTGTGCACATTAGACCGACTCAAGTTGTATGGAGCCAAAAAAAGTGTTTAAGTTACCCCTCTGAAAATAAAACTTGATATGTTTTATGATGATTCCCAAAATATTTTGGTTCTAGCGTTAACCATTCGTGAGCTGGACCATTTTTAAAAAACATATTAATCTATTAATAATAGACAAATTTATAATATTAGACTTAAAAATAAATTTCCGAAAACACTAAAAATGGATTTTTCTACTGTTCAGCTTAACAAAACTAAGCTTCCGAAAAACTGTGACATAATACAGCAATTGTTATTTTTGCGACAGCAGTGCAATAACCAGTCTTACAGAGTAATATTAATAGATTAATATGTTTTTATTAAAAAATTAATATTTAAGAACTTAAATTTAGCTCACAGCCTGCAGAGTTTGAAAACGGATCTTTTGCTTATCACCAGGTTATTATAATTGTAAAATCAAACAATTTGATACCCATATTGCCTATATATGAAAAATATAAAATAGATAAAATATATCGCGATTTTCGTGTTTTATGTGAATAATAACAAAAAAGTAGATTAATATTATTTTGAAACAGATTCAATTTGAAAAGCAGAACATTACTTTCACATACGTAGAATTTGTATGAAAATCCGAAACGAAAATATGTATTTAGCTTAATATCTCAATTAGCAGGTCGCAAGTGGTCAAGTTTTATATACCATTGGATGCTGCTTCAAAAACTCTTTTCGACGATACCAAATTTTATTTATGTCGTGTTGAAGCAAAGTACAAAAAATTCGAAAAACTGAAAAGAGACCTTTTTTAAAAATGGTCCAGCTCACGGATGGCCAACGCTAGAACAAAACTATTTTGGGAAACATCATAAAACATACCAACCTTAATTTTCAGAGGGGTAACAAAATAATTTTTTTTTTTCGAGTCGCTCTAGTGTACATAAATATTGTTTTGGGTACTCTTTTTTAAAAATCAAGTACATTTTGATGTCAATTAGTCTTTAAAAAAAAAAAAAAAAAATATTTCGGCAACACACTTAACACCAAATTCTGATCTAACAATGTTCCTAAATACTTTAATTGTGTAGTAGGGATAGGCAATGAATATCGATATATCCAAATATCGATATTTAAAAAAATCAATAGATATCACCGAAATAATCGATAGATATCGCCGATATTTAAAATACCCATATATCGATTCATCGATATTTATCTACGACTATCGATTTCGATATTTTTAAGATCTCTTTATAATAAAATTCAACATTTTAACCGTTGCTCAACTGCTTACAATACTGTTGTTTTTTAAGAATTGCATCATATGTTTTTTAACTAATATTAAGAAAATAACGGCGCTTTTCCATTACACATTTTCATTGATTACACAGTTCATTTTTATCTCGTTTTTTTAAGAGATGACAACAAAAAAAAAATAATCGCGGAAAAAATATTCTGGAAAGGGTTCCTAGAATAATGCAAAGTATCGCTTTAATTATGGCGTATTAGCAGCAATAGACTCATGAAAGTTGGGATGTTAATAATAAAAAAAATAATTTGTTTCAGCATGTTCTTATATATTAAAAATTAAATATTGCACAGCTTACTTGAATAGTATGTGTCACAAGTTTCGTTTACCGGCAGTATGTAATCCGGCATTATATAATCCCAATTCATTTTTTTTATTTAGATTTCATATGGCGAACAAATAAAAATTTTTTTGTATCCTTTACTTTTGTTTTTGAATTTTTTTTATTGTAGAATTAACTGCCAGTCCCTCGATTTCAAACGAAAACTAATTTTAAAACTAACCTCAAAAACTAATTTTTAAAATTGGTTTTTGTTTTAAATAAAAGTTAAGCGAATGAAAGTTTTGTTCGAAATCGAGGGACAGGCAGTAAATTTGAAATTTAAAGAAACAATAAAAAGTTTGAATGGAATTACATGTAATATGTTTGTGCATTTGTAAATATGTATTGACATAGGTATGTTAAGTTTTTAAATTTGGTCATAATTTCAGCTTAATACGTTCGATACATCGATATATCGATATTTTAAATTAATAAATATCGATACTCTTAAAAAATATAGATACGATATATATCGATATATTTTTTCAATTTGCCCATTCCTTTTTGTGTAGTAGTTTAATTTTTGCCGAAAAATAGTAGCAAACAGATTAACTTATGAAGATCTGTTTTAAGGATTGATTTATCCTTTGACTAGGAAATATCTCAGTAAATTAAAGAGATTTAACTTTAGATTGCTCTATACCTCCACCAATAGACCAATTGTTATTCGAAATTAAAGATAAGGTATATTCTTATCTATAATCAGTCGTTACTATCTATTAAATAACATTCCATCATTTTGCCGATTGGTCGTTTTCTATACTCTTAGCTATATATCAGACTATAATGTTTACATCAATATGAAAATTTAACCCCGTATTTTAACGAAAAAATTTTTCGTCATAACTAATTAACTTTCAAGCTTATACTTATAACACTTTTAACAACATATTTCACAGAAAAACTCTTAACTGAACAAACAACATTATGGTACTTACCGTTGGTCGTGATGATGATGTTTATTAGCTGATGAGAATGTATCAAATATGTAATTAAGCATTGGAGCATCCGTTTTGTGGGCTTTGGACAGAATATATTTACTGTCAACTTTTCTTGCTGAGATTCTTGTTGTGCCCGTATTAGTTCTGCTGCTGTTTCCGGCAGTGTTAGACTCACTAGTATTGGAATTACTAGAGCTTGTGTTTATACTCCTGCTACTTAAGCTCGTACTACTACTGCTGCCATCACTTAAAGAGCCTTTAGGAATTGAATTTACTGTAACTTTATTATGATACTGATGTTGTTTCGATGTTGATATTATTGCTGTCGTTCTGTTAGTTGCGAATATAGTGGCATTAATATTGTCAACAGTCAAGTGACTGTTGGTATTGTGCATATTTTGTTCATTTCTCTGATGCCTAAGGCCAGTGGCCGTCGCAACCGCCTCATCATTTGGAAATGTTACAGTTGATGTGGAAACGGAAGCGGTTGTAAATGGGGATGTTGAAGCGGATGTGAGTGGTATGGACGAATATGATTTTATTTCTGTTGTTAGAGGTGCTATTGCATCAGTAAATGTTGTTGTTGTTGTTGGTGATGATGATAATGACAATGAGAGCGATGCTAAAATATCAAGTTGAGTCTTGTTTATATGTAATCTCGATGGGTCATCACCACGATTAGTATTTTCATTATTATCACCGGGTGAAATAGATGACAAAGATGACAGTGATGTTAACGATGACGCTGATAATGACAAAAGTTTCCTAGTTGTTCTTGATGTTTTTGTTGATATTTCATCTGGATTTATATTGGGCGTCATTAAATTCGTTGTTGTTGCTAATAATGATGATGATGTTGTTGTTGTTGAATCTAACGGAAGTTTTGTAAAATTATTGGGCAAAGCAATAAGTTTTGTCATGATGTAATTCCTTAACAATCCTCTTTCATAGTTGTCACTGTCATCATTCAAAGTATCGATTTCATTGGAATCTTTTTTATTGCAAGAAAATGATAAAGAAAGAGGAAAAAAATGAACATTATTAAGGACGAATAGGTCAAAATGTGGAAAGACAAGTAGATTTACACAACTTTTGTGATACATAAACTTTAATCGAAATTTGTTTAATGTGCCCTGGGTGGAAACATACAGTGAAGAGCAAAAGCTTAGCAGCTTATTTTAAAATAAATGTTAACTGTTAGTAAATGATATACAAAAAAATTATTTTAAAATCAAATTAACTTTAAAAAAAAATGTTTAACCCGCATTAATATTTATATTTTTATTCCGTATACTCAGTATTTTCTATTTGGAAACAGTATTAGTAATTTTGTTATTGTATCGCAAAAATATATAATTATTTCAATAAAAATATTTGACCCGTGGTGGTTGCTATTCTACAAGAATTTAGATTGACGTGAAAAAAAATAAATAAAAAAATAAAACCGGTGGCGGAATGAAATTTTATTCCATATGACTAGAAATTAAAAGTCCACTTCCAAAAAACACTTTCATGCGACTAGGTTAGGTTCCGTCAATCAAGCACAGCTCATGTGGTCTCAGAAATGAGCTCCCCTTGTGCTGCCATATCTTGCTGTCTCCCATGATCCTATGTTACCTGACTGCCGGGATTTTGACGTGGTTGATGCAATGAAGGAGTGTACCCTATTCAAATCAATTGTTCCTGTTTCATATGACTAAAACCACAAGGAAGTGAGCACTCCTCTTTCAAATATAACTAGAAATTTGGATTTTAGATTTAATGAAAGACGGTTCCTGATATGCCATAGGTTATTATAGATTCAACATAAAGCCAACTTCTAAGGGATTATATCAAAGATTCAGCAAAGCCAAACAAACAAGCATTCCTTCTTCTATGAAGTTTAGTTTTGTATTCGCACATTCACTCTTCCGAATGTTTGTTAATAACTGTTCTTTTTAGATTATTTTTAAATATTTGCTTACCACTCCTTAATCCATCTTCCTCAATTACCACTTAAGATTGCAAAACTAAACCTATTTACTTAATTGTTACAATTTTTCTTTCACCATTTCCCTTATTCACATCCTCTCAATGCATTTATCTTGTTAAATTCTTTTCATACTTTCTAATGATGTTCACAATCTATTTCAAGTGTAAAAGGGAAGAGGAGATTTGGATACATGGGAGCCATTAGTCATTTGTGTTATAAACAGTGTTGCCATTTTGAGGGTAATTAGCCTAATTGGTTGTAATTTTTATTGTCGTGGGAAGAGTGTGGGTAATTTCTTATAGGTGTAGATCAGGTGTAATTTGAAATTCTTTCATTTTATAGCAAATAATGTAAAGATTTGATTGCAGAAAAAAAATTCATACAATTTAAAATATTTTTGATCCAAAAAATGGAAAGTCTTTATTGGAAAAAGGTAAAATAACAGTCGTAAAATTGATTTAGGATACAGACTTCTGTATGGATCCAATAGGATATTTCTTAAAGCCCATAAAACTTGCAATTGTAAAAGTACAAAAAATAAATATTACTAGTATTCAAAATATCAATATATGGCGTTATCATTTGTAAATGTTTTCGGGGACGAAGCACATTCTAAACGCTCAATTTTGGTCTACTTTTTGAATATTTCTGGCCGTAATTTATGAGTAACACGAACAATCTTAGCCTTCAAGGCGTCAATTGTTGCTGGCTAATCAGTATAAACCAGTTACTTCACGTAGGTCTACAGGAAATAATTGAGATATATCAAACCCCACAGCCTTAACGGCTAATGGCCAGCCTTATTTTTGAAATCAATCTTTGTCATCATTTTCGAAATAGTAGGGACCGATGATGCCATCTGCGTGTAAACTGCACCACATGGTGCATTCTTCAAGATGAAATAGAGTCTGTTGTTGATTGGTCTCACTCCATATTCGTTAAGAACAAAACTGTTCAAATATACGATTATAAAGTCATAAAGTCTCCCTTAGTGAAATTTGAAATTTTTCTGGTGGTAAATTTAGAGTTATTGTTTAACCTTTATGTCAACAGATGAATAATTATACTTACGTCAACAGGAAGCATACCTGGGTATGCAAGAACATTTTATATGGGAATTCACATGTTTTGTTGTTTTTTGTTTTATTTGTATTTTTTTTTTGTGTTTCTCCCACTTTGATTTGTTTTAGTGCAGGAATGCTAAAAATAGCGGTAGTTTTAGCAGACTTATAAAACCCTATATATTATGAAATAAACTTGCAATATTACTTTATTTTAATTTTTTCATATACATACCCGGGTATGGTAGGGATGAAAAAAAGCCGATGTACATGGTCTGGTTTGTCCAATTTTGTTCAAACCTTAGAATTAGTTAGAAAACACTTCTAGTGGGTATATCATGAAATTTAAAAGCGATATGAAAGCCACTTTCAGAGATACAGCGTTATTAATATTCAAAACATACCCGGGTATGCAGTTGTTGACGTAAGGGATAGGAATTAAAAAATGACCACATCCATGGTCTGCTTAGTCCAATTTTATGCAAACATCAGAATATGTTAGAAAACGCTGCAAGTGAGGATATCATGAAATTTCAGAGCGATATAAAAGTCACTTTCAGACATACAGCGTTTTTAAAATTCAAAACATACCCAGGTATGTAGCTGTTGACATAAAGGTTAAATAAATTTTAAACAAAAAAAAAAAAAAAAAAAAACATAATAGTTAATAGTTTTTAAATTATTCAAATGTAAATGCTAAAACATAAGACATAAATATTGTCCTCCACCAAAGAAAGTGTTCAATGAGGCTCAAAAAATAAACACATTCTTTAAAATAAAATTTTTGAAATAATCAATTCTGGACTAGAATCTTGAAATGTATTATTCCCTTCACCACATGTTGAAAGCGTATGTATATATTAAACCATTTTATGCACTTGTTGTATTTATACAACAAGACTTTTTTAAGCAATTTTCTAATTTTTAACGGTATTTTTTTTCTAAACAAAATAGTAATAAAAGAAAAATTTGTAGTCCAATAATACAGATTTGCTTTGAACTTGCCCACAATTAATGGCCTGTTCAAAGATCTCGATAGCAAATCGAAGCGATTGCCAACCATTCGATCGATTTCGAGTCAGATTGGGTTCAACCATTTCGACTGCTTTCGATCGCTTGCACTGACGAGTGCCAATATTTCTTACGTACGTATTAAAAAGATATAGTATTGCCATATAAGAAATTTTGATAACTTTTTTCGTTTTTTTTTTCAAAAATAACAAAAATAATACTAATTTGCTTGATAATAAATAAAACTGTATTTAAAATTTTATCAGCTGTATAGAAATGTCAAAAAATAAAAAAAACATTTTTTATTGATACCAAAACTTAAAAAAAGTGTAAACAAAGATTAAATTTAATTTAAAACAAAAAAATAAAAAAATCATGCAAACAATTAAATAAAACAATTACAAAAGCAGCGTCCGAATAATTTCCTGTACAAGGAAAGTTAAATAGTTTCGTTTGTATATACCGCAATCAGTTTTTTTGCAGGATTTTATTGTTTTCCGCAATTTTTGTTTTTTCCTACATTTTAAATCTGCACATGCCTGTAAATATAAATATTATTTCAAAATCAATTCAAGACTATGGTTTTTTCTGCCTTAAAATATAATATGGTTTACCATCTTCTACTCTGCAATTGAACGCGTAGGTGACCCAATGGCGTTTAGTTTTTGACTTCTACCTTTCCATTGCTCGTCCATCGAAAATTTATTTGCTCTAAACACTGGTGCACCTCTCGCCAACTCAAGATTTTCATTCATGTATTCGATTAATGCTATCAGTTGCTGCATTGTCGACTTTTTATACCCACACCACAATAGTGGAGAGGGTATTATGCATTTGTGCTGATGTTTGAAATACCCTAAAATATGGGTTCTACATCTACTTTAAAGTATACCGATCGACTCAGAAGCATTCTAAATCATTCAGAATTAGGCTGGCTGGCATATAACTTTGTGCGCCAAGTACAGGTCGCAATTTTGGAAAAAGTTTGATGAAATTTGGCACATAGGTTCAAATTGGCACAAGGACCGAGCTTATTGGAAATGGACCGATTAGGATTGTCCATGGGTCCCAAATAGGGTACACTCTCAAAAATGGTCGGGCTTGTCCGACTATACTTTCTTACTTGTTTAAACTATTATTTTACATTTAAACAATCAATAAAAATTTTTATTTTAGATATGTCCTTACCATTTTATCTCAATTTTTATTTAATATTTAATTAAATTACTCTTAAATATTTCGTGGTGAGTGGTTTTGTTCGTAATCTTAACAATACCTTCGATATTGATAAACCGCTTTTTGTATGAAAGTACTTACGTTTTCTTTCGAGTAGTCGTTCGTACGAATGTTCGTATAGAATAGAGTTAGTTGAACCCAAATCAGTTTTCATCAATCAGTTTCGTTAAGAATGCGATCGAAGTCGTTCTTTTGAAATCGTTGAACAGGCCATAAGTGTTTTTTGGGTTTCATATAAAACTTAAAAAAAAAATTAATTGCCCAAAAGACGTTTGGTGCATGAAAGGGTTTAATGTTCGTTATTTATACTTATTTATACTTCACTCCGTTTATAATTTCTACAATATTGAATTAAATATATATTCGTCTGTTGGTTTGTCTGCCCCTGTTTTGTTTGAAATGAGTTTTCGGAAGACCACAGATATGATGGAGACAAGGCTGTTATACATTTATATCACATATAGTCCGAAAAAGTCTTATGTAAAAATTTAGCCAGATCGATCGCTTCTCAAATAGGGTATCACTGTTTAGAGTCTTATTTGAAAAATATCCATTTTTAGTACTTTCGTGTAGGGTATGTTAGACTAGACACAGCCGAATATATGACATTAATAAATTTATTTTATAACGATTATTTAAAAAACGAGCTGCATTTTAAGCGATCGAAAACGGATTTGGGTTCAACTAACTCTATTCTGTACGATTATTCGAACGAACGACAACTCGAAAGAAAACGTAAGTACTTTCATACAAAAAGCGGTTTATCAATATCGAAGGTATCGTCAAGATTACGAACACAAATGTCAAAACCACTCAATGTTGTTTTGTTGTCGAATCGTTGAATTTTAAAAAACAAGAAATATTTAAGAGTAATTTAAATAAATAATAAATAAAAATGGAGCACATTACCACTTGTCACATATGGACATATGTAAAATAAAAATATTTTATTCATTGTTTAAACGTAAAATTATAGTTTAAACAAGTAAAAAAGTATAGTCGGACAAGCCCGACCATTTGGGAGCCACGGGCAATCATGGACAATCCTGAACAAAATTATGTTACGAGGTTAAGATTTATTTAAGAGTTGTTTGTGCTGAATATTATTTAGGTATCTTTATCTAAATATATGAGATTTTAGAATTGGGGCTTATATGGTAGCTATGGTTTATTTTGGACCTACCAGGATAACATTTTATTATGACATATTAGCTATCGTAAAATTCATTTACGCCAATTTGTGTGTGAATACTAACACTTGTAAGGAAGTTATGGCATTAAAAGCCATTTTCGGGAGTATTATTTGTATGGGAGCTATGGTCAAATATAAACCGATTCAAATAAAATTTGGTAAGATGATTTTGATTGCAATAAATTAGTTTGGACATATTTAATCTTAATATCAGCATAATAAGATCATTTATATGAACAAAAACCCTATCCGGAAAGAATCTTCTATTAAGGCTAAGTAAAATTATGGACTGATTCGTCCCATTTCCAATAAGCTTGGTCCTTCTGCCAATTTGAACCTATGTGCCAAATTTCATCAAACTTTCTCCAAAATTCCGACTTGTACTTTGCGCACAAGGTTACATGTACAGCCAGCCCGCCTGCCAGCTGGACGGACATCGTTGGATCGTCTTAGCATGATTCTGAGTCGATCGGTATACTTTAAAGTATATATAGGACCCATATTTTAGGGTGTTATACACATCAGCACAAATGCATAATACCCTCTCTCCACTATTGTGGTGTGGGTATATAAAGTCGACAATGCAGCAACTGCTAACATTTGCATTTCAATAGTTTATTCCAATAAATTTTGATCAGTAAATTTTTAAGAAATTTTGCTGTTTACACGAGTTTGAAGCATTTCGAAGAGCAATTTTGAAGAAAATTTCAATCGTGTAAATTTAGCTTTAATTTTGATACTTTTGAACGAAAACGAAAAAAATTATAGAAATATCTCATATGGCAATACTATATTTTTTTACTACGTAGTAACAAATATTGACACTCGTAAGAGCAAGCGACCGAAGCTGTCGGAATGGTTGAACCCAATCTGATTCGAAATCGACCGTATGGATTGCGATCGCATCGATTTGCTATCTAGATCGTTGAACAGGCCATTCGAATTTGGATTTTATTATACTCGTTCTTAAGTCACTAAAGCCTAAGGTTAATCTTGGACTTACCAGCACAACATTTGTTAAGACATAGAAGCTATCGTAAAAGTTATTATCGCCAATTTGTATACCTATACCAACATTTATAAGGAAATAATAGAAAATGTATTAGGTTTGTAACAGTTTTAACAGATAAAATAGTTTTGTGACTATAAATCACACTGTCAACTCTTGTGAATGTCGGTCCATAATTTAATATAACCCCCGTATAAACCTCAGCCACGGTAATACTTTAGTACGCGTAAAAACGTAACGAATAATGCTATTATTACAAAATCTCTCATAGGCTTATAACCCTATAAATCACTTTGTAAAATTTCATGTAAGTAGATTGGCCCATAATTTACTATATGTCCCATATAAAGCACACCCCGGAAATACAATAGGTTATAATTTTTAATTGCAGGTAGAGGGTATCAAAGATTCGGCACAGCCGAAAATAATACTTTCGTTTTCTAAGGTCATTTTATTGAAAAAAGTTCACGCGACGAATGCAATTTCTAAAACTTCCCCAAAAATTTGTATTTTTTATTTTCTACAGCTAATTTTTTTTTTATCATATTTATATAAGTGACAGTATATATGGTACATTTATGATACATATAAATGCTTTATTTTTATGTATTTTAAATAATTAACTATATAACAGTGACAAATAACTATGTTTTTGGGTTCAATAAAATAAATTTCAAGTTAAAAATCGAGTTGTTTTGCATAACGGAAAAATAGCTTCCGCAACTTTGATAACGCGTTCAGCGCATATATTTTTACACTGATGATTCACTCACCCAGTACTTAAGAAAACACATATTGTATTTAATGAGTTAAAAAGCTAATATAACTACTCTTCACTACTTATACATTGGCATTTTAACTCATTATTTTAAGACGATGATTTCATAGGAGGCAAGTACTTACCACCAGCGCTTACAAAAAGGGAATTAAATAAGTCATTACCACATTCACTTAAAAATAGGTACTTCACACTAGTATCAAAAAAATTTAATTTGAGAAACAAATTGAATTTTTAATTTAATTTACTTTCTAATGCAAAATTCTACTACCCTGCATCAAGGACATATTCATACCCAATAAACTAGAGAACGAAATTATTGCAAAAACAATATGATATTTTCATGGAAAAACGATATTACAAGAAAAAATACAATTTAAATACTATCGGGATACAAGATCGATATAATATATTATAATTTTTATAACCTATACGATATCGTTATAATGTTATTTGGTTGATTGGGAAGTGTAGTTTTTATTCAAATTTTTTATTATAAAACACATATCAAAATCAATTAAGTATTTAAATTTTTCACATTCAAATCTATTACAAATTGTTCTCCATATATTACAAAAAACAAAGTGTTAGAACAAATATGTATTTAAAATCAATTTAAATAAATAAAAGCTTAAATGCATTTTATTATGAATTAATTATAAATTTCGTTAATCAACGCATAAACAAGTGCTTATATATAATATTATTATATGTCAGCCATTACTAAACTACTTCCATGTAATGCAGATAGTATGAAACAGTCGTTGAAAAGTAAGTTGTTCAGTGATTGCTAGTCATTACCAAGGTTATGCTGGGAATGATCAGAAAAGCCAACTTCACACTATGCATCACATAAACAATCACAAATATGTTGTAACATTTCCTAATATTTTGGAATGACAGCAAATGACAATATGACGAAAATGGATATTGAGTTCCATCTAGCGTTGTTTATTGGTGGTAGAGACTTGTAATTGATAAATGTTATAATTTTCCTTGTAGTTCCTAAGACTTTTGCAAAGTTCTTATAAATTGCATATCGTCTCTACTTTTTACAAAATTTTATAGCCTATTTCCAATGTGCGAAAGAATTCTTTCTTTCGTATAACTACATTGAAAACAAAAACAAATTTTTAGAAAAAACTAGGCTATTAAATGTGAATTTGCCTGTTTCACAAGCATTAATTCAGATTGAAAAATAAAAACGGAATGACATGAATCTTTAAGTTAAACAAATATTTAGGTCTTATATTTTTACATTTAGCCCTAATAATCCTATTTCAATGAAATTGGTTTGCGAAGTAGAGTGAAACTATTGAAATTTTTTGGGGGTTTTTTTATATTAATGATTTTAAAAGAAAATACTAAATAATTTGCAATTAAACTTTATTTTTGTTACGTTAAAGAAAAACTTTAAGTCAAAACTTTATCTTGTTTGGTGCATGAACTTTTTTAACGATCACGATAAACTAAATTAACATTTTTTAATAATTTTTCATGTCGATACGGCTGTGCGATGAAAAATTAGAAAGTATGAATATAATGTATGAACATAAATAAGTTGCAATTTGTGATCAACCAACAAAATGAATTCCCTATAGCGTATTGCATTAGGTTATATGTATTTCATTTTAAGATGTTGAAGACAATCTTATAATATTTTTATCGTTCAAAAAACGTCACAGTTGCAATTGTAACCAAAAACTTATTTTAGATTCTAAGAATGAAAATATTGACGATAGAAGAAATCGAGTCCGATTTTCTGCTTCAAAAAATAGACTTGACAATAAAAAATCGTTTAAAGGGCCAGCAATATTTAGCATTTTCAACAGTACAGTTTAATGTAAAATTAATGTTTCAAAATATATAAAATATTGTTTTGGTAAAAAACAAAAATGTTCTTATTTTTTTTTATAAAAATTCGTTTTACTTCAATTAAACTCTTAATGAGCTTTCATTACAGCTCATTTTTCAATAGCCTTTTTTTAACAGATCACGTGTGAGTCGTCTCATGCTGTCATGTTATTTTTGTTTAGTATTGTTTGGTATTTTATAATGGAAAGACCTGAAAGCCTGTGAGGAATGTGTTTCGTGCACTTCGCTCAACTTATGGTCAACATAATCGGCCTACTGAGCGTCCTATTCGAAACACCATCACCCATTTTGAGACCCAGCATTCATTATTGTATAATATTTGACCGAATACACCACGTCCAGCACGTTGTGAAGAAAATATAGCGGCCGTAGGTGAGAGTGTGCACGAAGGCCGTGGAAAGTCGATTCGGCGCCGTTCGCAGCAACTCGGACTGACGTTTGGAACGACTTGGCGCATTTTACGTCGAGATCTTAAATTGAAAGCGTACAAAATACAGCTTGTGCAACAACGTTTTCGACGTAAATTTTGTTCAGCGATGAGTCCCATTTCTGGCTCAATGAGTATGTAAACAAACAAAATTTCCGCATTTGGGACGAAGAGCAACCTGAAGAGATTCAAGAACTGCCACTTCATCCAGAAAAAACCACGGTTTGGTGTAGTTTGTGGGCCGGTGGAATCATCGGTCCATATTTCTTTAAAAATGATGCCGGTGCGAACATAACCGTCAATGGCGACCGTTATCGTGCCATGATAACTGACTATTTGATGCCTGAATTGATTTAAGCTCGTAATCTCGGCGACATTTGGTTTCAGCAAGACGACAATACTTACGACACATCGCATAAATCAATGGATTTATTGAGAAAACACTTCGGCGAGCACATAATTTTACGTTTTGGGCCGGTCGATAGGCCACCAAGATCGTGTGATATCACACCGTAAGACTTTTTCCTGTGGGGATATGTAAAGTCTTAAGTTTATGCGGGCAATCCCGTTTCGATTCAGGCCTTGGAGGAAAACATCACCCGTGTCATTCGCCAGTTACCAGTCGAAATGCTCAAACGAGTCATCGAAAATTGGACTCAACGGATGGACCATCTACGACGTAGCAACGGCCAACATTTGATAAACATAATCTTCAAAAAATCAATGCCAAGGAATGTTCCTTCAAATGATAATAAACATTCCCCATTAAATTTGAATTTTCTGTGTTTTTTCCTTTTAAAAATTAGGAAACCTCGAAATGGATCACGCTTTAGTTATATCTGCTTCTTTCAATGTTCGAATAGATAAAACTGTAATTTGTAACTGATATCAAACAAATAAGCACGAATATCATTATATAAACACTGGGACGAACAACGAAATTCGCATAGAACGACAAATCCATCGGCGATAACTCGTTGCGTTAATTCGTCAAATGAGACACAAGGTGTTAATGCAATTTAAGTTGTTTTGCATTAATAAAAATTAATAACTTGGACGCCAGATTACATAAGCATTCGTGTTTCTTAACGTCTTCTATATTTATTTGACTGCTATTTATTTCCTCTTCACCAATTTTTATTTAATTTTCTTTGGACATATGTATGTATGTAAATACATTTTTATTATTTGGTTGTGTACAGTTATCGAATCATATAGTGTGACCATATTGCAACAAAAATTTTTTAAAAAAAAAAATTAAAAAATAAATAAAAAATTACTACTAATAAAAAAATATTACATATGAAATGTAAAATTTAAAAAGTGGTAATTAAATTTATATGGTACTAGCTTTTAGTCGTAACTTCGTTCACGTGAAAACTAGAGCAATATTCAAAGTAAAGGGTTGATCATATAACAAATTTATAAAAATTTCATGTAGTTTTGTACATCTACATCCGCTTTTACATCATAATCTGGGCTAAATGATATCTCTACAAAAAGAGGAAAAGTACCAAAGGTAAAAGAGTAACAAGGGTGCCAGTTTTCTGCATTTTAGGCCCCCAGAAAGAACACTGTATGTTAATGTAAGATATCAACTGTATAAATATCAAATTAATCGAAAAGTAAAAAAAGACGAGTTAAATCCGGTTTTTACCCTTTAAAAAGAACTATATGCAATCTTCATATCAAATTTGTCAAAAAGAAAAAAAAAAATACCAAAGTACCAATTTTTAATAAAATGCGGTCACTCTGTCCCAATTTATTAAATATAAATAAACCTATCGCAGAGTTCGTTGCGCACGACCAATTTTGGTCTAGTAGAGCTGCAAAACATCCGATAGTTTTTTCAATGGGCTAAAGCGTTTTTGAGTTACACGAACATATGTTGTGCAACCTCCTCCATTTTTGAAATAACGGTATATCTCGAAAACCAGAGCCAATCTTAAAAAACCGCGGGCACCACTGGATTCAGCGTACCCGAATTATGTTAAAACGCCAGGTGCCCAGCTTGTCACGAAAAAAAGTGTCAATTTCGTGCACAGTGTAATTATTAACAAGTTAAATAAACAGTAGCTACCTGAATTCAGTGGCTAAGCAATGATTGCCAGACATGGTTGTTAGATGTGGATTTTTCTGGCGAAATATTTTTTGAACCTTTTCGTCATTGTTTTAACGAAAAATCTTAAAAAAATAATGGGGGTATTTTGTAAAACACTTCAGCTCCCTGAAAAATAATTTTATAAAAATTTTTGAAAATTCAAAAAATTGTATATGAAAAAATTTTCAACGCCAGGTGAAATTTCATGATTTAAGGTTAATATTTTGACGTCGAAGGTAAAGAAAAAACTGGCAACCCTGATGTCATATAATCCTTTCTATATCTATATGTTCTACCGATAACACTGACATTTGAAGTGAATATGCTGGTCTTTCAGGTATGAACGCTTTCTGTAAATGAAGTGTTAAAACTGTTTCATTGTTTCCCAAGTTCATTAACTACCCTGTCCACAGAAGTGCCACCTATAAACGTTTCGATACTATCGATAGTTTTTAAGCTAACTATCAAAACTATCGATTGGGCCTACTATCGATAGTTTTGCAGCTCTATGGTCTACGCCTTGATTCTTTGTATTTTATTATACCCCAACGTGTTCTATTTCTGACGACGAGTATTCGTTGCGAATAATTCGTCGTTCGTCCCAGATGTGTTTATAGCATTAGACGTTGTTTTTAAATAACGTTGTAAAATAAAGTTTAGTAATGACTCCTAGAGTTAACGAACAATAAATTTTTTCGCTCTGCTGTAAAATTGTGATTTTGCAGATAGAACTTTTTGAATATAAGATCTCGATATACTGATGTCTATTAGTCTTTTATATTATTTCTATATTTACTTAAATAAATCTTGTTAATATTTTTTGAAAAAAATTTTTTACCATTTTTATAGCAAAGTAAAAATTTTGTCTTGCGGGTTTTTATTTTTTGTAACATACTTTATGATTCCATTTGAGTATTACTTGTTTTTATTTGTCATGTAATACTTTGTAATCCTACTAAAATGTATAACTTCTTTAAAAAAAATTTTTCTTGCAACTCTTACACGAATATTATATTTTAGATTTGAAAATTTGAATTTAACAAAGAAAAAAAAAATTAATTTATTTACTTTTAGTTTTTGTTTCTTGTTGAATGCTAAATACGTGATAAGTTTCTGTATTCTTATTGACTTAAAGGAAAAACTTTTTCCGCTACTCTGTGTTTATTTGTGTATATGTGTCGACAGTTAAGTGTTAAAAAAAGTTTTCGTTATTATAGTACTTCTTTGATTGTAAGATTTAATCTTTTGCGCGTGTGTGTGTGTGTGTATAATCATGGGAATGGCAGTTGGGTGGCGCAAATATACTTAAGATGAATTCAGCTCATATTAATATAAAATAAATTCATATCAAGATTAGTTTTCATTCATTTGTATGTTAATATTTACATGACAAGTGAATACTATTGCTATTGATTTCCTGTGTGAATTATTATTATTCCTTACATAGACTATTCATTTTTCACTTAAAAAACAGATATGACTTTGGATTATTGTATACGAAGAGTGTAAAAAAGGCAAAACTATCCCGCTTATAAAAATTCAATGTCATGCGTGTTGCCCTAACAAAAAAGTCATAATAAAAATCCAATCTTAATAATACAGGAAATTATTTTTCAAAATGTAATGAGCAATATTTTTTATTACAGAAAACTGATCTTCATAAGGGGTTTTAAAAAATGTCTATATTAAATTTGTCTCCCATAATTGGCCCAATTATATTATGGCTGCTTTCACCATATTATAGTTAAATAGCACATTATATAGGTAGATAGATAGATATGGAACGCAAAAAGCTATTGAGTTTTTTGCCTGGCCCTAATATTTACCAAGACAGATCTGTAGTGCAATTCCCTAACTTTTTCCGAAGCGTTAGCGTTAATTTTACCGGCACAGTTTATTGCTTATGGCCCTAATATTTACCAAGACAGATCTGTAGTGCAATTCCCTAACTTTTTCCGAAGCGTTAGCGTTAATTTTACCGGCACAGTTTATTGCTTATGGTTACAATACAGCAAATCAGTAACTCAATTTTAACAACATAGCTAAAAATTTCAATTAGGTGGCATCTTTGTCAAAAAATTTGTCAAAATAACTAAAAGAACAAAACGGAATATAAAAAAAAACTAATTTTTTATTATTATTTTTGTAAAATGTAAGTAAATAATGAAAATTTTTATAATGTTTATTAATGTGTTCAGTGACTTTTAAACATATTTATTTATTAATGGCTTTTATTTGCCAAAATGTATTATTGTTTTATTTTAGATTTTATGAAAAACTTTGTAGGTATTTCTACATTTACAACAAGATCAAGGAAAACGTATAAAAATTATACAATATTAAAATAACCGGTTTATTATACCAAAATAACCGGTTTATTCGATATTTGAAAAATGGATATATTAATATAACCGGCATGGGCAAAACTAAAATAACCGGTTAAAACCGATCGAATAAAAACCCTTCGATCTCCCTAATGTTGACCAAACGAAACTATTGTTATAAAAAAAATTTGAAACCTACCGGCAGTAATATTATGGTAAAATTAGCCCTCAATCAATAAACCACAACAATATTACGGCTGGCTCCGAACATTCTAAGGGTAAACATAACAATAATATGCTTTCAATCAATAATAATATTGCTGTTTTTTAACCATATTTATAATTATAAAATATTATTGCTTTTCTTAACCATAACATTTTCGTCGTTTTTTAAAAGCAACATGTCGTGGCTGGTTGTATCTTTATGATGGAGGACCTATTTAACCATAATATGGTTTCTTGTGACAATAATATGGTTTAAGTAACCATAATATATTAAAAAAAATTTTTGTTTAAACATATTTTTTTGTGCATTAAGCACATTGAAAAATATATTATTTTCGCGTGTAAAATGTTTGCGTTTATTTATATAAATTGCGATCATCACAAAAAGATTCTTAAAGAGGACATAGGCAAAATTCAAAAGGCCCATTTTCCAAGCTGTGCCATTTCAAAGAAATCTTAGTCCCTTTTTAGTTTAAAAGATATTTATTTATAATATTAAATTTTCCATATCTTGAACTGTTTTTCTTCAGGTTTGGAATGGAGATAGCTTATCTCTGATGAAAAAGATGTGGAGTGCATGATGCTGTCATGTTGATTCTTACATATCGATGCAAACACTAGAAGACGTAAATAGTACATTAGGGATTCTAACAGACCAACCTAAATAAGCGCTGAAGGCGTAAGATATTTTAGCAGCTAGCTGTAACGCTGCATGACAAACCTAAATATGAGCGTCAACTTTGTTTCATGAACTGTAATGTGAACTTATCTTATTTAATAAAACCCACCAAATAGAAATAAATAATAGAATAAAACCGGTAGATTGACCACAAAAAAGCTATATTGCCATTACTTTTTAACAAAAGCAGCCAACTTCACTACTTAAGGAAATGTCAAAATCGGATTTTCCAATTGCAAAGCTTTGACGTCACGCTATTTGGTTTAACTTCATATATTTTGTGTGAGCATGAGAATTTTTGACAGACAAAAAACGCTTTACGCCCTGATTAAGTTTGGCCTGTAAGACGATTTTACTATTTGACGAATCATTTTGCTCAATGGATGAAAATAAAAATACTTTTTACTAACTTGATCCTGAAATAAGAGTAAAAAAATTAATATTATTAAAATTTGTTTGCCTTGCTTCTCAATAAATGAAACTATTGAACTTAATCGGATGTGCAAGGCGAACAAAATATGGCTAAAATAATTCCTAGTTCTCCATTTTCCCAGATCAAAACTATTAAGCCTTATACGGTCTTTGGGTGAAATTTCGCCCATATTATGTTTCAAAATGTAATAATTCTTAAGCATTTTTCTGGATCTAAATGAGACTTTTTTCTTGTTTTTATATATTGAAAATTTGCACTTTTTGTATATCTAAACCAACGATCATCACGCTATGCCCCCAGGGGCCGAGCACTTTTCGGGATTTTCACACACGCAACACGAATGTTACCGAAACTCATTTCAAAGATTGTAAAAAACTAAAATTTCATTCAGTTGTATCACAGATTACACACAGATATGTAAAAAGTGACGTGTGAAAAAGGCCCAAATCAGTTGCTAGGGCAGCTTTTGAAGAAAGAGACAAAAAGCGTTTTTTTGGTAGTGAAGTGGCAATGTTTAAAAACAGGCCTCTACAATCAACACAAATTGCGTGATCAAAACAAAAATAACAAAACACAAACCACGTTTAACAAAAGCATTAGTTCAACAAACCTTTTATTTTGTGCAAAAAAATGTTTTTAGTAATATTGTTTTGTTTTATAATGTTATTTACTTACTTAAATATTATTTACTCGTGTTGTGGTAAACTTGAAATTTAATTATTATAGCAGTTTGGCAAATAAATCTCAACTAAATAAATTTGTTTGCATTGAGTTGCGGCATAAAAGTTGGTTCAAAGAGAAATGAGAAAAGGGCAGCTTTCTAAGAAAGAGACAAAAAATCTTCCGTCTCGTGACATATCTGTGTGTAATCTGTGGTTGTATGCTAGCTTTGAAACAAGCAGGTCGCCATCGCTTTTGTTATTTAAAAACAAAAACAAAACACATAGTTAATATCTTAACTGAGTACTTTTATTTGTCTCTCTTTTTCAGAATTTCAAATACTTTCAGTACACTTTAAATATTTTTCTACTATTGTATGTTTTTATTAAAATGTGGAAAATATAGTGGGGAAAAAGTTTTAATGTTCATCTAGTATTATTTTAAATAAAGCTGCATGCCTTGTATACAATCAGAAATAAAAAAAAAATGACTGCATACATGCATTTATATAACAAAAAATATGTTTAATACACACAAAATTGGTTTCGACATGTTTATCTAGAATTTTCTTTCAGTGCACCCGAAATACACTCACCACTACAAACACATTTTTAACCGCCTCTCTTTGTGATTACCTCTGCGAAAAAGTCCCTCGGCTGCAATTTTAGCTAATTAGAAAAACGTGTAAGTTTAACCTACATCCGATTGAATTATTTGGATGATTTTAGTTTATTGTTTTCTTATTAAATATTATTTTGTCTAAACAATAAAATAAAAACACCTTCAATAAAGTACAAAACCATGTATATTTTCATTAAATAATTACTATGGGAGATTTTTCACCCGAAGAACTTTCCTGCAGGTTATTTTGAGAAACGTATGAGGGTTAAGAATGATTCAATATAATTTAATTAAATCTAGTTCCCACAGAAATGTCTCTTCAAAAATTAGTACTAAGTTGATATCGTTTACAAAAAATATGCTTTGGTTTATAATTTAAAAATAAGTTGCGTACTTTCCAGGTGTGTATGGTATTTAAATTTATACAATTATATATTTTGTTTAACCTTATTTAACATATAAATTAAAATGGGTGAAACTTTTACATATATGGTTTGAGTGCTTAGTAATATTAATTACATTTTGACATCTTTGCGATTACTGATATTTTAATTAAGAAACTAAAGGGTGTCCCAACTAGAACGCAATTTTTAAATTTGGCGCCATTCGAAGTGTCATTGTTTGACATTTGAACAATTGTTATTGTTTGCTAGTAGAAGGTACGAGGTTAGTAAAAATGGAGCGCTACACGAATGAACAACGCATTCTCATTGTGAAATTGTTTTACCAAAATGGTGAAAGTTTTGCGGCTACAGTTCGCAAATTGCGATCAATTTGGGGTCACAATCAGAGATCAGCAATGAGTAGTGAAAAAGTGAGTAGAGCCGAATCATGACTCATAATTTCTTGTACTTATACGCACTCATACTTATTGTAATTCGATCGAAACTCATATTCACTCAGAAGTTGGATTTTACTCATCGTACTCATACTTAGAACATTTATGTAGTGGTTGATTTAGATTCAACAGAACTCAATGTGTATAAGCGAAGCAAAATGTGAGTCCACAATGGGCTTCTACCCTTACGTTTTTTCACTAATTGGAAAACTCCGCTATTTATTTTTTCCTTTATCTCACTATTTCTATCCATTTTTTACAACCTGCTCATAAATATCAATAATAATAAAAAAAATGTAATTTCCCCAAAATGTTTCTGTATAAACTTACAATTTTATGCTTTTTTATATTTTTATACATTTTATACTAGTTAGAAACTGTTAAATGACTAAACTTGTAAATATACTTGGATGAGTTAAATGAGCTGAATCAATGTGAGTATTATAAGTATTTTCCTGAAATTACAAGTCAAATTGAGGTAATTTTTAAATGTGTGAGTATGAGTCGACGTCAGACTCATATTTGTGAGTGTGAGTGAATCAGAGTAGTTGAGTTTAAATGATTTCTACTCACTTATACTTAAAATTTCATGAGTCAGTATGAGAAGCGAAAAAGCGATTCATTGCTGATCTCTGGTCACAATAATGCTCCAAAAGAGTCAACTGTAAAGAGATTAATGGATAAATTTGTGATGTAAAGACAACAACGCGCCTTCGACCAGGTCGATCGACCGAAAAGGTCGCAGCTGTACGTGATGATGTCGCTCAAACTCCATCCACCTCAATTCGACACCGAGCTCAGCAAATTGGTGTCTCCAAATCCACTATGCAGCGAATTTTGACGAAAGATTTGCATCTTCATGCATACAAAGTTCAATTGACGTAGGAACTGAAGCCAGCTGACCATGGACAGCGAAGGGAGTTCGTTAATTGAGTAATGGAGAGACAACATGAAAATGCTGATTTTGCCGATAAAATCATCTTCAGTGACGAGATCGTGCGATTTAACACCTTTAGATTTTTTTCTTTGGGGTTTTTTGAAGTCGATGGTTTACGCGAATAAGCCGACGACGACTCAAGCCTTAAAAGAGGAAATTGGACGCTGCATTAATGAAATACCGCAGCATTTATGCAAAAAGGTCATTGAAAATTTCATTAAAAGATCGCGTGTGTGCCAAACCGCAAAACCGCGGCGGCCATCTGCACGATATATTGTTCCATACCTAACCTCATTCTGTCTACTTTACGATATAATAAAGTTTCACGATTTTTTTTTTTAAATATCTGTGTTTTATTTAAAATTTAAAAATTGCGTTCTAGTTGGGACACCCTTTAGAAGAAAGTGTTTTCCTAAATTTCTAATTAACAACTTAATGTTAACAAGTGTTTGACCAATAGTCGAAATTCAACCATAAATTTGTATGTAAATATAAAGAACACATAGTACATCAAAGTATTCATGTGTATGTATATGAATTTACATGTTTCCAGCATTTATTTGGCTGTCGTAGAGCGTGTGTGAAACGGTAGCAATATATTATGTAAAAAAATATTTTCCTGTAAGGGAAAAAAATTTCGTGTTTATGCTGTGTGATGGTATCTTTTTGACGATATGAAATCTTGACTTTTGTAAAAAATAATTAAGAAATATTTATAAAAGAATGAACAATAAGGACAATAAATATCAAAACACATAATTTTTCGCAGATGGGTCTATATGCATTTTATTTATTATTCATGTCGAATGCAGAACATTTTCTAACAGTTTTAATTTTATATTTTCAATTTAATCTTCTAATTTTCTGGTTGTCAAAAATTTTGTTGGTTGTGTCAAAAATTCCACTAGCCCCCAGGACTAGTAAAACTTTATTCACCTCAGAAGTATCAAAATTTTACTCTCAGTAGTACGTTTGCTACATACGCCCTTATTTATCGATTTGGCGACGGTCTAAACTCCATTCCATATGTTATCTTCCTCCGTGAATGTTTAATTTAATTTTGTAAGTTCAATATAAAAATTATCAGAAAGTACCAATTGTAAAACAAAAAAGTAAGAAAACGTCTTCTCTTAAGCACCCCATACATGTTTCAATTAAATTTTCAATTGAGTCTTTCAACTGAATTGATTGTTGGCCACATACTTCATAAACTGAATTGAAAGAGTTTAATTATTTTTAAATAAATTTCAAAATTCAATTAAATTAAAGACAATTCATTAAAAGATTTTATTTATTGTGCTTAATTCTCTTTTTTTTAAATTGATAAAAATACTGAAATTTATTGTTGAAGGATAAGCGGTTCCTATGCGCATTTCACTGGTTGCTTAGGCCAGATCATCAGGAAACGTTCCCCATAATAATTTTAGAAAATCCAAAGCTGTCAGCAAACAAGACTACAAAGGGAATGAGAATTACATACACTCAAAAAGTCTTATTTGCAACGATATCAAAGCTTAAACAAAATACCCGTGCATCGTCTTTCAAAATGGCAGTCAAAAAACTTTTTAGTAATAAGTAATTAATTTTCTTGTTCATATGATTATTTTGTTTATATAATTTAAAATTTTTGTTTTTTTTTTTTTTTTTTAATCTAGTACTTAAGTTTATTATAGATGTAATTCTATTAAATATATACATTTGTTTGAGGTGCTTTAAGAGACTTCGAGTCTTATTTGTACTAATTATGGTTTAAATAAATAAATAAATAAATAAATAAATAAATAAAACAGTGACTTTATCTTTTCTTACATTCCCCACTATAATTAGTTGGAATTCTCCCAACATTAATTGTAGTTGTAAGTGGGTAAAGAAAAAACAAATTGCAAATTGCAAAATAAAAATAAAGATAATTTGCCAATTCAGTTTTTTATGCATTCTTTTAATGAAAAAATTATGTATTCCCAAAACAACGTTTTTGATATAAACGACAATTTTTAAAATATTTAACTTTTTATACAAGCATTTATTTTGACAGCTGATCAAGAGACTCGAACACACACAGCACAATCCAATTGAAAGACTTAAAAAAATCAAAATCTTTTGATTTTTATTCCACCAACTCGACAACTGCCAAACTAATCAATTGACAGAGCCATACACGCCTTGATTTGGAAAACAAGCGACTCAGTTGTCAATTGGATTAAAACGTGTATGGGGTGCTTTATAGATTCCCATCCACACAGGAGATGGCATGTTAAATTTTATGTTTCTATGTCGATTATGGAAGAAAATTGATCAAAGTATCAGATGTAGAACGAAAAAGTGCCAAAAAACTGTTTAATATTATCTTTATATGTCCAATATAAACAAAATTCAAAAAGTAACAGATAAAGAACAAAAAAGTACTAAAACTTTTCATCGTTAAGGTTCTTGTTCACTCAGGACCCTGCACATATAATATTATGTTTCTAAGTTTAATATTATAGATAATTCAAAAATTACCACATGCAGCACCGTAAAGTAAAAAAAAGAGATTGAATTTCCCGTATTTCGCTATTTTGATACTTTTTTCTCCTCATTAAGGTTCGGTTGAAAAACAAAGGTGTAAAGTTTTTTTGCCCATTTTTCGCCGCACCAAGTAAACTAACAATATAATAACGAAATAAAACTTTAAGTAGCTGATAGAAAACAAACATGGCAAAAAAAAAAAAAAAAAAAAAGAGTATGAGTGCTGGTGATTATAATCACCGGGCGGCGAAAAATGGGTTAACTGCCGATTTATAAAGTCAAAATGTTCGAAAATCGGTTTCTGGAAAATGTCGAATAATCGATCACCTTAGTTTCTTTATTATTTGATAGAAAAAATTTTGTGTAGTTGGAAAAAAAACCAATTTTGTATTTATGTGTTTTGCGTATGTGTTAGTGGCAAATTTGAACGCTTCGAACTCCGAAATTATTGAACGGATTTTAATAAAATATTAATTGTGTACTTCTCTAAGTAAATATCTTTAAAAAGGTCTATTTTTTATTCCAGTTGTTGGGCTACAGAGGAGGCAAGTTTTCTGAACTGATTTGCCTTTGCCGATGCATATATAAGACTAACGTAATCAATTTCTTTGAATAAGTATTCTTTTTTTTAACTTATTATTTCTTTTTTTTATTTGAAATTATTTTCCTGAAAATTTGCATATAAAAACTTGCCCTGCTTATTCAAACTCTTCTATGTGTACATAAAATTTGATTAAGTCAGCTTATCTGCAAAGAAATTTGAAATTGCCCTCTTTTTCCAAATTCCCCCATTGCGATAGTTAATACACGGACAGTTGACATCGTATGGATATCAAAATTTTAAATAATCTTAATTTGCTGTGCTTTATAATGTTTTGCTCTATTTAAAAATAAAAGTCACTCTTTAGTTATTTCCACAAAAATTTATTTGATTTTGCCTTTGAAGCAAATACGTAATAAAACAAGTACTCTTTTCAAAGAGCACGACAAAATATTACCAAGTTATTTTCTATACTCAAAACTGGAGTATTTATTTATCAATACAACAAAGTTTTACAAGAATTTTTAATTCGAAACTGCAACAAATATATAAGATTTTTTTCTGTGTTTAAAGTTTTAAATTTTTTAAATTATTTTATTTAAACATGCAGATCTTTCCTTCTTCCATCTCTCACTTGAAATATTTGTAAAAACAAAAACAAAACCAAAACCTACAAAACAAATCTATATGCAGTAACCTTAAGAAGAAGTATAAAGATATTATAATAATAATCGTTTAGATATACATATTTGTATACTCGTATAAATAATAGTATTTAGAAGTATTTTGCATTAAAAACTCAATATACAAAGTTTTAAACTTGTGTAGGTATTTATGTATATGTATTTACAAAATATGCATATTAGAACATCGAGATTATTGTATATATTTTAAAGATTTTTTAAAAATTTGCATAAGTATGTTCTGCTTTAAATTGCAGAAAATATCTGTATCCAAAACATAATATAGATACTGGTTCATGAAAATAATTTAAACAAATAAAATTTTGTTATTTATTATATTTTTTTTAGCATAAATAAATTTTATGCATTATACGTGTTATATGAGTTTATTGTTTCAAAACTTTTTTAGGCTTTAAAAAAATACACATAAATTTGCGAGTTTTTTATTTTTTACAGCCGTTTTCGTAGAAGAAAAAAAGGACAGAGTTATAATTAAAAACGTGAACAAAAAATAGTAAAGGCCCAACCATAATGTCCATGAGCTGGCTTAAGCAACTTTGCGAATATATGTAAATCACATGTGTCAAGCCAAATCGAACTTAAGAAAAATTTTCATTAAATTTTTTGCAACTGTCACTTGCTTGAGCAAAGTGCGAAGCAGATCGCACATTCCGTACGGAGTCAAATGTTTTTTCGTTTTATAAAATGCGGACTCTCCGTAAGCTTAAGCAAGCTTATGCATATTATGGTAAGGTATTCACCTAACGTGATGCAGTGTCTTAAACCACTTACCCACTAACACACATTATCCAACCGAATTAAAACAAAAAAGGTGTTGACTGCATTATTTCGTTTGAAACCCATTTCTCTACCTAAGCTGAAAATCGTGTTTGTATGTGTTATGTGTAAAAAAGCAAACAAAAGCCTACACACTGATATGAAAAATAAAAAACAACAACAAGAGGGGATCTTATGACAAAAATAAGAGACAGCCATATATTTTTGCGCATATGTATGTCAGTAACTTATGAACCGATAAATAAACGATATTTTTTAAAGAGATATCCAAATTTTAAATTAGAAACACTTTTTAACTGGCGGACATTTTGTCAGATGTCAAGTGATTTATGCTATGGCGAACCTGAAGTCATATTTAAATTATAATGCCAGAAGATTATCTTTCGAATAAAGTAAAGTCAATTTAAAAAATTCATCGTTGCTTTATTCCATTTCAAACCTCTATAAAAAACACCATTTATAAAAAACCAAGTCCGCGTCATTTCTACTGTCTTTGGAAAACTTATTTCAGCATACACAAGGATAGACAGTTAGACGGACATCGGTCAATCAAGTTCACTACTCACAAGGACCCAGAATATATATATTAGGGCGGGTCGATTTGAAAATCGAACAAATGACAAGGAAAATCGTAATTTAGGGATTAATGAATTCTGTTGTGCTTTATTTTAACCCAAAGGTCTAATTTTGAAAAATCACACATTGAACCATTTAAAGTGCCCCAATCGGGTCTAAATGTATGACGGACCCCCACTAACTTTGGAGGGTGACAGACCCTTGTCACTTGGGCGATTTTTAAATCGATCTAGCAAGGAAAACAGCTGTAAAGTTACTTGTATACGTATGAGTATTATTTAATTCCAATTTATTAATATGCATACGCAATGTGGTATTTCAAATCGAAATTTTAAATATTTCATCGCCAATTTCAAAGAATTTTTATTTTGGAAAATATTAGAACATGTTTTTTAATTTTTTATGCCGAAAACTTTTTGGAGTCGGAGTCGCGAGGTTTTGTGGGTACTACGACTCCGACTCCGGTACGAAAACCTTAACTCCGACTCCACAGCCCTGACTACAACCAAGGACTACAGTGCAGCAACACACTACATTTGGAGAGAAGCAGTGCGTTTAGGTGTATTCATGTGTGTTTGCAGGTAAAAACAAAAGCAAACACATTTAAAGAGAACAACAAAAAGCACTCTTTTCACCCATGTGTGTGCGTGTGTGTTTGCAAGTACACTTTACCACTTTTATCTTAAGGGTATAGAAAAATTACTTATATTGTGCATATCTTAACAAAAATATCTTTAAGAACATATATCTTTAATTAAAATTGTTGGACAATAAGATGCTTAAAATCCAACGACAAAAAAATCGTACCGGTCTTTACAGTACCCCAATGAAGTCTACATACACCTACGTATATAAACTAAATTTTAATGAAATTGGGCCATTTTAGAAAATCCTTTTTTAAACGGAGTTTACACAAAATAGTTAAAATTATGAATGGTAAGAAAAACGGATAAATGTTGTAAGATTAAGTTTTAAAATATCAATTTTCTAAATATTGCACACAAAAAATGTACATACAGCAAACGCATATCTCCAAAAAGATTGAAGAAAGCTAACAGCATTTTATTTCTTTACTTATTATTGCAACACAAAAGTTATTGTTATTAGTAAAACAGATTTTTTTTTAAAGTTTCCAAATTTTTATATTTTAATCAGTTCATTGAATTAAATTTTCATTAAATTATTTTTATGAAGAAAGGAATTTTACAACATTAAATGAATTAAATATTATTGATAATTTTTCACTCTTGACTGAGCTGGGAATTGAACCCAGGTTTTCACGGACAGGTTGCCCAGACTAGTTTCGATTGTAAGCACACAATCTCTTCAGTGGGGTTCGCCGTTTAGCTCTCACCGCCATTGACGACGGATGACGTCATTAGTCAAACATCAATCTTCAAACCAAATGGTATTTAACCTCGAAAATTTCCTTTGAATATATGATTACCGATTTTAATTGATCTACATGTTCTTTTTTTTATTATTACTACACTTAATCCCGCGAAGCTTTTTGCTTGTCTGCAGGATACCAGAGTCGCTGGCGGGAATCGAACCCGTAACCTCACTTCAGCTAGCCTACCGGGGCACCAAACATCATTAAACAGTTTCTTAGTTGAATTATACAATTATCTTCTTACAAATAAAGAAGGGAAGTCAATACAAATTGTTTAAAATAAAGCTAAAGTTTGCTCAATTTGCTGGTCATGCTTTATTGGATTTTTGCGTCAAATATATGTTAAGTCTAAACATACTAGAGTTTGCTAAAAACCGTAAAAATGTGAAACCGCGGCTTCGGTTTTAAAATGATTAAAACCGGTCGGTTTCGGTTCGGTTTTCGCTTTTTCTTACAAATCTTCCATAATGTTGTGTTTGACTGCTGCTCTTATAATTTGAAATGGTTTAAAACTCCAGATTTTAGTTAAGACATTTCTGAAATAAAATTAGATAGTCTAAGAACGACGTCGACGAATTATCTTTCCGAATCATTAAATTTGCGTTAAAATGGCATCGATTGGTTTTTACATATTGCTGCACATTTACGCAAGGTGCATATTTTAGTTTTCAATACATATTTCTCCAAAATTTTCAATCAAAAACCATTCGAAGAATTGTTGACGCACCTTGGTATGTAACAAATAATCAACTCCACAAAGATCTCAAAATACCTACCATAAAAGACGAAATAAAAACTCAGCTGGCTTCATATAAAAATAGAATTGAACAACATCCAAACCCGTTTGCTTCAAACCTCATGAGAAATAACACAACATTTGTAAGATTAAGGCGCAGGGCTCCTTAAGACTTAATATGATGAAATTATTTCTTTTTAAAATGGAGATACACAACTCTTTAACTAACCACAGCAAAACCTTCTTAACATTATGGTATGATCACTGGATCATAAGCATTAAAAAAATAAATATATATATATACATATATATATGTATATATATATATATCTAACTCAAATCTAATGCTTAGTATCAAAAAAGATAGATTGCATTAATAAAGAAATTTAGGGGTTAATTTTGTAAATCCCTTCACCTTGCGTTGAAAATTTTTTCATATAAAATTTTTTGAATTTTCAAAAATTTGTATGAAAATGTTTTGCAAGTGAGGGGAAGTGTTTTACAAAACAACCCCCTTAACCCTCCGTAAAAAAAAAAGATAAGCAAAAAAATCTTCCAAAAAAATGTTTAATCTATAAATAAAGTCTTTTAGAGCTCTGTTAAAAATACAAGATTTTTCAAGATTTCGGCAAAACATCCCTCTATTTTTAACCGATACAGCACCTTATCAGTACTTGTTTAGTGTATAAACTTTTTTATGAGAAGCAAAAATATATATTTAAAACATAAGCTGAAAACAAAAGTTTTTTATGTCGGGTTTCGGTTTCGACTTTTAAGCGATTTCGGTTAAAACCGAACAGCAATTCCTGTAACATACCTTAAAGCTTGGACTTCAGAATAAAATAGAAGAATTATGTATTGAAAACATTTTGATTCAAATCATCATTTCAGTGTTGTTAAGTAAGGGAAACGTAGTTTTGATACACAGAAAAAATTTAAAATTGTCTCTTACCACCAAATTCATACCAAACTCATAGAATCAAGCAAACAAATTGTTGATTTTGCACCTATTACAAAAATGATTAAATAGATTACTAAAAATTGTAAAAATTGAAAATTGAGAATTTTTTTTTTACTTTTTTTTTCAATAAATGATATTTTTAATTTTAATTAAAAATTTTATCAAAAAACTTTGCCGTTTCATACAACGTGTTAATTGATTTAATTAAATATTAATCAGGGGCCAAATTACGGCATTCGATATCGATTGAAATTTCCATTTTAATTGTATTGTAATTTCGATCGATATCAAATGCCATAATTTTGCCCCAGGTTTTGACAATCCCCAACAACAATTCCACAAGTTAAAATTATTTTATTTAAAACGATAAAATCAATTAAGAATTTTTGTTATTTCATTAATATTTTAATAAAAAATTTCATCAAGATAACTAAAAGGTTAATTAAATAAAACTTATATTTATAATTTTCTTTCAACTAAAAAAAAAATAATTGATTCAATTATAACATTAATTAAATGAAAATACTTTTTAAATAATTTTTTTAATTGATAAAAAACTACTGATCATTTTTTCTGTGATAACTTTTAATCAAATGCACTGAAACAAAATGATGAAATGTTTATTTGCTTTTTACACAGGTTAATTTAAGGAATCTGTAAACAAATTTATAGAAATTATTACGTGTTTTTTGGTTGGGCTTTACAAAATCTTGACAAAACCTATTTTTTCTTGATTCTTGACAAGGATTGACAATTCGTCTTGATCTAAAAAAATAAAGGATGTCTGGCATGCCTTTATCTAGAATAAGCTTCCTTCATTTCCTTTTTGTATACTCGTGTCTTCCCATAATTCAAATAGATCAGTTACAATCTAGATAGAAAAATAGGTTTTCGGATTTCTGCAGAGCAGCCACCATCGTTGCGTATTATTGACCCCAAATAGATAATTCTGCTGACAACATCAAATTCCGCTATTGTTGTATCGGGGAGATTGTTGTAAAATCCCGTCTATAATCAGAACTTTAATTTTTGGCCGATTTATTTAAGGACCGTACCTATTTTTGAAAATATGCTAACGTGAAGAAAACCTTGGCTTAGCTGAAACTCGATTAAACATAGCCCTTATCGTGGTTGGCGAATCTTAGATACGAATGTTTGGTAAAAGTTGAAAAAGAACGTGGACTTATTTCCTTTAATAGATTACCAAATATATTACAAATATAATAAGTTATAGAGCAATTCCATATGAAAACGATCAAAATTGGCAAATTTTTGGACGACCCCTCTCCGATTTTAAAAAAAATAGTCTCAATCGATTGCCCAGCAAAAAATAATGTACCTACATATTTTTTTTTTTTTTTATAGTGACTGGTTTAGTGGTGGTGTACACCACTGTCATGTGAAAAATTGAAGAATTCTTCATAAGGGACCTCATTGAAATTTGTTTTAAAAAAAAACTACTAAAGCGATCGCAACGAGTGATAGCTCGTTGGAAAGGTATTGAATCAAGCTTTAATAAAAATAAAATTTTCCTAATTTTTCTTAGAAATTTACCTTTAAATTTTCCCAAGAAAATTTAATTTTCCGATTTTCCACAGAAGCTCTTAAATTTTCCGGCTAATTTTTTTTTTTTTGGATTCCTCATAATTTTTGCTTTAAGAATCAGCAATAAAAAAATGGGCCCCGACTCCTTGTTTGGACAGGAGAAGAGCATTTAAGAGACCACCTTGTTAAAAATACATTTTAAAAATTACACTGTGCACGAAATTGACACTTTTTTTTCGCGACAAGCTGGGCACCTGGCGTTTTAACATAATTCGGGTACGCTGAATCCAGTGGTGCCCTCGGTTTTTTAAGATTGGCTCTGGTTTTCGAGATATACCGTTATTTCTAAAATGGAGGAGGTTGCACAACATATGTTCGCGTAACTCAAAAACGCTTTAGCTTATTGAAAAAACTTAAAAAACCGAAATTCCGCAATAAAATTTTCTTTGAGAAAAGTAAAACTTCGTTCTAATATCTGCATTTGTTTTAGAAACATAATTTTTTTTTTGAAAAAAAAAATAATTTTTTTTATCAAAATTTTGAAATTTTTGTTTTTAAAAAATTCATAAAAAATTGAAAAATGCAGCGAGGCTTCTAATTTTTTGCAGGCATATAAAAAACGAAGCTGCAAACAAAACAAGCCATAAGCGATTAAAATCGGTTAGCAACTTTTTTATAGTGACTGGTTTAGTGGTGGTGTACACCACTGTCATGTGAAAAATTGAAGAATTCTTCATAAGGGACCTCATTGAAATTTGTTTTAAAAAAAAACTACTAAAGCGATCGCAACGAGTGATAGCTCGTTGGAAAGGTATTGAATCAAGCTTTAATAAAAATAAAATTTTCCTAATTTTTCTTAGAAATTTACCTTTAAATTTTCCCAAGAAAATTTAATTTTCCGATTTTCCACAGAAGCTCTTAAATTTTCCGGCTAATTTTTTTTTTTTTGGATTCCTCATAATTTTTGCTTTAAGAATCAGCAATAAAAAAATGGGCCCCGACTCCTTGTTTGGACAGGAGAAGAGCATTTAAGAGACCACCTTGTTAAAAATACATTTTAAAAATTACACTGTGCACGAAATTGACACTTTTTTTTCGCGACAAGCTGGGCACCTGGCGTTTTAACATAATTCGGGTACGCTGAATCCAGTGGTGCCCTCGGTTTTTTAAGATTGGCTCTGGTTTTCGAGATATACCGTTATTTCTAAAATGGAGGAGGTTGCACAACATATGTTCGCGTAACTCAAAAACGCTTTAGCTTATTGAAAAAACTTAAAAAACCGAAATTCCGCAATAAAATTTTCTTTGAGAAAAGTAAAACTTCGTTCTAATATCTGCATTTGTTTTAGAAACATAATTTTTTTTTTGAAAAAAAAAATAATTTTTTTTATCAAAATTTTGAAATTTTTGTTTTTAAAAAATTCATAAAAAATTGAAAAATGCAGCGAGGCTTCTAATTTTTTGCAGGCATATAAAAAACGAAGCTGCAAACAAAACAAGCCATAAGCGATTAAAATCGGTTAGCAACTTTTGATTTTATTCACAAAAGTCGACAAATTTTGATTAATTTAAGATTCTTAAATTAATAATTAAAATAATTAAATTATATAACAAAAAAATTATGCCAAAATATAAATCAATAAACATACAGTAGGCAAACAACCAAAAAATACCACTCAAACATATAACCGGGGTATATATAAATCGGTCTATAATAAGAAATTTAATTTTCGGCCGATTTATTTGTATAACATACCTATTTTTGAGAATATGTTTACGTGAAGAAAACCTTGGCTTAGCTGAGATTTGATTTAAGGCTGCAAAGTCGGTATAATTCCTTTTAATTCCTGCATCTTACTCACTACTTCAGGTCCGTTTTATTAACAGTAAAAAAATTTAACATACAAGCACAAATTTTAATCGCCCTTATCGTGGTTGGCGAATTTTAAATACGCCTGCGACTGTTTAGTAATAGATTAAAGAGAACGTGGACTTAATTCGTTTAATCTATTACCAAACAGTCGCAGGCGTATTTAAAATTCGCCAACCATGATGGTGATTATTTGTTAAAAGAACATTTGCTGCCTCAGTCTAGATTTGAACTTGGAGAGACTGGGCTCCGTGTATATGGCAATTACTGTTAATTATGAGAAAATTCTTCAATAATTGGTGTAATGTAAAGCTGCGAGTAGCTTTTAGGTATAAATATAATGCCCTTGTTAATAGTATTACAAGAAGATCGTTATTTAACATTAAAACGTTATGAGTTGTAATTGTTATGCACTACACTTTAACTCGTTAAACAACAACGACCCATTACAATAATTATAAAAAATTTTGCTGGAGTACAAAAATATATTGCACTGAACAAAATAGTTAAGTTTAGATGCTTTGCGAAACTGGCGTATAGAGCACATATATAGCTATTAAATTGGAAATCTGGCTGACGATATGCCAAACTGTTGTTAACGAGCTGCCAAACATTTGCCAACTTGTGAAAAACAGCTGTGTTGTCAAACAATTTTTATAAACAAAAGAAAAATCAAAAAATTTTGTGCGCGAATTAAATTTAATTTTAAAAACTTTTTAAAAATTTTTATATGTGAGTTTGTAAACACACGTGAAATTTATTAAAACAAAGTTCTGTATGCAAAAAAAATTTAACAATTTAAAAATTATGGAAACTCTTGACCTTTTGGACCATTTAGAGCTTTAAGGTTGTGAAACTCGACGTCGGTCAAAGAAAATTTATAAGAAGAGAAAGAATCCATTTTTGGAGTATATCGACTCTGAGTTTCGTAAAAATACCGATTTACAAAAGAAAGCGCAAAAAAGTTAATCAATATAGTTAAGGAAGACCTTAAAGGAAAGGAAACAAGGAAGGGGGGAACAAAATTCTGCCTTTTCTGGAAGTTTTAGCAGAATTAAGTTATTGGGGCCGTAATAAGGTACAGGAAGATTGTGCAGAGTTGCATGGCTTTTGCCAACCAACCATGAATACAATTTGTCAAAACGTGCCAAGGCTTTTGCCAAAAGGGCCAGCACATACATAAAAATGGCTACTGCTGCTGCCGATCAAATTTCAGTCATGGAAGAATTTCGAAAAATAGCTGGCTTAAAAACGTTATAGGAGCAATCGATGGCACCCATGTCCGCATTCAAGCAGGATACTTTTCATATAACGTACAGGTATGTAAATTTTACTTAAAATATTGTTAAAAAGATATGTTGAATGAAACTATAACATAATATTTTTGAAACCTCAAAACATCTAGGTTGTTTGTGATGCATCTTTTAAGATTACGGATCTCGTTGCTTGCTGGAGAGGCAGCACCCATGATTCGAAAATTTGTAATGAAAGTAATATAAAAGATACATTTTAAAATAACAATATTATGGGTCGATTGCTGGGGAATAAGGGCACACATTGCTTATTTACCCCAGTACAAAATTCGTAAGATAGAAAAGAAGAATGATTCAACAAGCTACATATTAAAACGCGAAATGTAGTGGAAAGACTATTTGGTTTATGGAAAAAGTCGATTTCGTATCCTATTAGAAAAAATGCAAAGATCTTGTTAGTTGCTTTAGCAGTTCCTCCTAATTTATCTTTAATATTTAATCAAATTATTTTTGACAGCTAAAAACCCCCTTTTAAATAAGCTCTTTGCTAACTATCTTCTATGCCTAAACGGCCTGCTAGTTAGCAGATCGTTGTGTGTAATGTGTAAGAAGTGGCTAAATTTTGGTTATAAATACGGCCGAAGATGTTTTTCCAAAAAAAAAAAAAAAAAAAAAAAACACGTTGGACGAAGTTTCATTGCTTTTTTTAAAGGCGCTTAAGTTTTGTTTTCGTAAATAACTGATATTTTACAGTTTATTACATATTGAAAAGTGAAAGATTATATTCCTGAAAAAGTAGATGAAATATATGTAAGTAGATTTTATAAAGAGCCCAACAAAAACTTTGCTTACAAAATAAGCAGAGTACTTATTGTTCTACTAGAAAAAGTACTTGTTCGCGATGTCCAAATAGTAATCCTTTATATATTATCAAAGTTGTTTTTGGGAATACTATTATTTATTAAAAGATTTTGTTTGTCGTGCTTAATTCCCTTTTCTAATAATTGATAAAAAAAAATACTGAAATTAGTTGTTGTAGGATAAGCTGTTCCTATTCGTAATCCTCTATATTTTGGCCAATTACGACCTAAAAAATAATACCTTTATGTTATACTTAAAAGTTGTATAAAAATAACTAGTTAGCAAAAGAGACAAGAAATAAGTCCTTTCAAATTAACTTTCAAAAAGGTTAAAACACACTTATTAAAATTGCTCTGAAGTCTTATGTAATTATGTTGAAAAAGTGTACACAATAATAAATTTTTAGATATGTAAGAAAATATTTAATAAAGAGTGCTTTTGCTGCACAAAATCATTTATAGCTCAAACACTTTAATAACAATGTGTGTCACAAAAATCAATTTCGATCGAAAGTTTTTTAATTCCGAGAAAGCTTCTGCAGAAAACGAAAACCGATAACTTTTCTCGGAATTAAATCACTTAATTTTTCGATCGAAAAAGGGTTTGTTTTGGTTTGCACAATATTGCCACATTTAAATTTAAAATAACAATATAAAATTTTTCGGAATTACGAAAATGGATCGAAATGAAAATACAGGTTCAAAACCATTCCGCACAGTTTCTGTGCCAGGCCTGATAGTGTTCTTCAAAAAAAAAAAAAAAAAAAAACGTCGTTAACATTAGATTGATATCACTACTAGTATTCTAATAACAAAAAAATATATTGTGTTGGTTGGAACATACATTTGATTGATTTTTGGATTTTCCATGTATTTCACATCGAAATTATTCTTAAAATTTTATAATATTAGCAGATATCTAACAAATATTAATATAATATATTGCAAATTGATTTAAAAAATTATTTAAAATCATATAATAATAACTTATTTAAGTCATTAATTATACCAAAGAATTTTTTTGTAATGTATAATTATGACTTATTTAAGATAAAATAATAAAGTTATTATTTTATATACATATAACTGATAACGCAAAAAGTGGCGAATAAAGCTAAAAAGTACTGAATTCAGGAAGTCATTAAAAGTAGCATTGTAAGTTAAGTTTTTGCTGGGAAATTCTGGTTAAATTAAATTTTAGAACTACTCTATATTTAACCTAAAAGAATACTCTGCATAAAGATATTAAGAAAAGTGGAGTATCGTGGAATGAAATTAAAACAAAGGCATCCGATGGAACAACTTGGGGAAACATTGAAGAGGTCCTATGCTCCGAAAGGAGTTAAGTGGATAGAAGAAGAATGAAAATCAAGAAGAAGATTTCACCTAACAATAAATGTTCGCCATTTTTTGTGCACTGTATACTATTTTAATCAGGAACTTAAAATTAAATGTGCATATTTTCACATTCCCTGAGAGTAAATTTATAAAAGAAAAAGTTTCGTTATAAAATAAAAATGTTTTGTTTTAGCTGGAAAATACGAAAAGAAGCTAAAAGGGCCAACAGCCATCAATCTCATTCTTAATTTCTAAAAGCAAATTAATTGCCATTCTTTTCTTACTTACCCCTCATAGAAAAACACTTTGATTTTCTTTTTTGGCCACATTTCAATTTAATTGAGGTTTTTAAGCATAAATTATTTAATTTTTTTTTTGTCAATAGAAACAGACCATTAAATGACACCTTAGACCGTGTGGCACATTTAAATCAAAAATATGTTAATGACTTTGTGGTCCATAATGTTGTAATTAAATTTGAACAATACTCAAAGTAATTATTAACCCACAATAATTATAAAGGGGATACTGCACGAGGAGTTTTAATATGCTACCCAACTCACACCGCAATTTGTCGACAAACTTTTATTTATGCTTAGAAATTTTTTGAAGCCCGTTTACATAACAACGAAATCTAGTGGATTTGAATTTTAGTCTTGCTCAAAATCTAGTGCGTGTACATTGTATTTTTTGACATTAGCGATTTATTATTTCAATAACGAAAACAGCTGTCTGAAAGTCGTTTGTGCATTACATACATAGATATAAAGAAAGCGGCATTTAAATTTGAATAAATAAACGATTCAATTTGCATTACCTTTTATTTACAATCAACTTAATTTATTTTATCAATATTATTTACATATCTTATTATTTTCTTCAAATTTTTTAATATTTTTTCAGTTTATACAAGACGCCATTTTTGTTTTTTATTAACCATAGAACACATAACCAAAAAAATCACGCAAACACATAACAAGTTCTCATGTTCTGTAACTCTCGCTTCGCGAAACTTTTCGGTTGAAATGCGAGAAATTAAACAAAAATGCCATAAATTGAAACAAAAAACGGGTTTTCTCACTTAACTGCGTCTGTATCATTTGTAGCGAGTATTAGCTGTCACGTAAGGAAATTACTCTCCAATTAACGGAAAAAGTGTGTCTGTAAAATGTGTGTGAGAAAATATATTACCACTAAAAACTATATTAAATATGCAAAATGCAATGAATAATAACATGAAAGAGATAAGTATTTTGTTTTTGACCGATTTTTTCATTGTTAAATTATTTTGCATTTCTGAAAAATATACAAACCGGCTTCACTGCTGATCCTAAACTTTCAGCTTATAAATAAGGGTTTATAGGCACAAATGTAGGTTAAGGTAATTATAAAATGTTTATTTAAGTAAGGTTAGACTGTATTGTAAGTTAGATTTAAGTAACAATTTTTAAGGTAGGTTTAAGTTTTTTAAGTTAGAACTGCTAGCTTGTGTTGCTAAGGCAAAAGTGGAAGATACATACATTTAATTTATACATTAACCTGTCTTCGGTTCGCAGATAACCGAAGATGTTTGGAATAATTCTGAGAGTACTAAAAAGGGTTTACAAATTCATTTACCCATTACAAAGACAGATAGTTATAAAACAAAATTCTCTTTTATTCAATGGTTTTCAAACTGTAGTATAGTCTATATTAATTAGAGTTTACATTCATACTTCTGGCCATTAACTCTAGTTTAAATTCAAATATTATTTTAATTAATTTTTACATATTTAAAAAATTCATTTTATGTACATAGGTATTATAATAAAATACATATAAAATAAAACACTTAATTATTGTCTAAACATTAGTTTAGACATTTATAACGTAACGACGTAATCTCTTTTGATAGTTTTCGACATGAGTTACAGATACACTTTTTTTTACTTTTGAGAAACGATGGAATATTTTGTTTCACATCTTTTCAATGCGAGAAGTTCTCACTAAAGTTACAGAACATAAGTACAGTGTACATTTGTACTCCATTTTAATTAATAATAATTATCAGCTTCACAGAAAAAACCATTTTATTTAAGACCCGTTTAATCCAAAACTAACAAATTAATTATATATGTTTTTTATATATGACACAATTTTAATTGGTTAAATACACTATGCGACAGTCAAAATCGGGATGGGATGAAACCAACGGGAAATGTAATATCGGTAAAAAAGAAGTTATACGCGTCCCGGCGTTTCGCTGGGTCACGTCTAGGAATCGAGATATATCGATTTGAAGTTATTAACTATCATATAGGGGAAATTGTCACCTTTGGTGGTCTTTTTGACATAACTCGAGAACCACCAGTCCGATTTTGCTGAAACAAATTTGCTACATAAGCAACAGTTTCGCAGTTATAAATAAATGTATGAAGAAAAAAACTATTTTTTGCCTAAAAAATTTAATTTTTTTATTTTTAATTCATCAAAAATCCAAAACGGTAAAAAACAGTGTCAAGTCCTATTACTTTCACGTAAAGTCACATAACCTTTAAACAAAATGAGACATAGATCATGACGCGTTTCGCTTTTATTCACAATTAAGTGATGGTATCTCATTTTGACAAGAATATTGATTTTATGTTTCAATGAATTTGGATACTATTTATTATATATTATTTATTATAATTATTAACACGTAAAATTAAAAATTATAACAGGTAATTATTAGGTTATTACATAGATACATAGGTTATAAAAATCGATGAACGCAAAACTTATTTTCGTTTGTTTGCGCGCTTTACTTTCTTGCTTGGTGGTTCGCCCACTTGTTCAGAGTCTGTATCGGATGAGGATCTGTCTTCATCTGGAAAAAATCAATTGTTTTTAATCAGTCAGTTAACTTCATTTTTGTGACTTACCCTCGGAGGAAACTCCCATTGTATATTCTTCTTCTTCATCTTCACTGTCGGGATCGTACGTCTTTTGCGACCACCAACAAATTTCAGCCTTTTGCCTTTATGTCGCGTTTCCATTGGCATTGCCACTTGATGGAAGCGATCGCCATGTTCATCCGACTCTGAGGCTAGCTGCTTGCTGAAGTATTCGAGATGGTGATGCAAGAAGTGAATTTTGAGGGACATATTCACTCCAATTTTCTGGAAGTAGTGCAACATCTTGGTCACAAGAGCGGGGTAATTGTGTGCTCGCGTACTTCCCAAAATATATCGTATGACTTTCTTCACAGCCCTCCACGCAAAGTAATCATTACCGTCTAAAGCACCTTTAAATTGCTTTGATTTCATGAGCTTTCGTATATCCAGCCCATTCAGAACACCTTCCTTCAATTTTGCTTCGCTGATTCGTAGAAAAATATTTTCCAAACAATCAAGAAATTTCGGTTGCTTCACAATGGCCTTGATGAAATTTTTTACGATTCCCAGTTTGATATGGATAGGGGCATGAGGACGTTCTCCATTGGCACCAGTCGGATCATTTACGCAGTTGGGTCCTTTCTCAGTTGGATCTCTAGCAAGCCAGTCATGCGTTTCGTATTGGTTTCCTTTAAATCGGGTATCCCAATGACACAAGAAACACATGTTTTTCGTATTGCCTCCTTTGAGACCTCTTAGCACCGCCACGACTTTCAGATCACAACTGATCAGCCACATGTGATCAGTGTAGCAAACTTTATCTAAAATTATTTTCATGGAATCGTATGGTTCGCTCATGTCTGTGCTGTAGCCAATGGGAATGCTTATTTTTTTAATATATTTATGTAGCAAAACGTCTTGCAGGCTTGATTTCGAAGAATCGATGAACATTCGCCAATCAGCTGCGATATAATTAATGGCCATCGCCTCCATCAGTCCCTTTATATCGTGACAGTAAACAAATGTGTTCCCTTCGTTGAGTGTGTAGTACCGTTGGAATAGCAATTGTCGTCTTCGATTTCCGGTGACTTTAACATTAGGCTCCAAATTTAACAGATATGTAAACTCTTCGTTTAAGGCCTTTACGATTCACTCCACATATTTTGTTTGCGCAAGCGTAACAGTTGTCGGAATTATGCTCTCCTGGATCAGTCCAAATCATTTCCCTTGGATCCACATGTTAAGACCATTGTAGCACGTTTTACAAATTTTGTCTGGGACCCACGAAACGCCGCGAATTATTTCGCAATCAAAATAAAGTTTAAAAGCGCGCTCCACTTGCTCAGTGAGTAATGCAGCATTTGTTGAAAAAGCTCTTTTGCCACAAACGTAACAAAATAAATTGATATTTTCTGGACAATTTGCACTCATTTCGGTTTAATACTTTTATTACTTTTTCGACACTTTAAAAAAACCGTACTTTATGCGTTCGGAGACACTTATTGAATGACAAAAATCGATCAGTGAACACCTATAAATACTACGTAAGTTTCAATAATTTACTGAGAGGTACTTATGAATTCGCGCATCTTTTAAGGGTGGCTATATACCTGATTCGTGTGCGTTTTAAATTTTTCGAAACGTTCTAAAACATGGCCACTCATAAATGTGGGTGCAATTTGTGTAAAAAAATCATGCAATTAGCCAACGGAAAAAACCCAAATAATTAAAAAAGTGCACTTTCCTTTTTTCCTTTTAATTGTCCACGCAGATTTACGACCGCTACCATAAAAATCAAATAACCTTTTGTTTATTACTTTCTTTTTAATTCTGACAATCATAAAAAAAAGTCATGAATGTTTTTTCCAAGGAATTTTGAGCATATCTCGAGCAAATTTTTGAAATTCATACCTTCACTTAATTGTGAATAAAAGCGAAACGCGTCCATCGATTTTCATGATCTATGTCTCATTTTATTTAAAGGTTATGTGACTTTACGTGAAAGTAATAGGACTTAGCACTTTTTTTTACCGTCTTGGATTTTTATGAATTAAAAATAAAGAAATTCAATTTTTTAGGCAAAAAATAGTTTTTTTCTTCATACATTTATTTATAACTGCGAAACTGTTGCTTATGTAGCGAAACGTTGTATAAGCAGATTAAAGGAATTGTAATTCCCAATTTTTTTAAATTTGTTTCAGCAAAATTGGACTGGTGGTTCTTGAGTTATGTCAAAAAGACCACCAAAGGTGACAATTTCCCCTATATGATAGTTAATAACTTCAAATCGAAATATCTCGATTCCTAGACGTGACCCAGCGAAACGCCGGGACACGATATAATTTTCCCCGGTAGTTTGAACCCTTCCCGATCACTGACCCCTACCATTTGTCTCAAGCCAAGCTATAATAATCAATCAATCATATCGCACTGGTTCCTCTAAAAAGAGTCAATTCGAAATTTTTCAGTTTTAGCTTTATGCAAGAAATCGATGCACAGTGGTCATATCTACCCACTGTAAAAATCTTACATCTTTTTCTAACAATTGTGATTTTGAATTGAACTGTTGGTTTTTAGTTGAATTTTTTGTTATTTTAATCAGGCTTAAGTTCATCAAATTAAATTTTCATTAAATTATTATTGAAGGAAGGAATTTACAACATGAATTGAATTAAATTTTTTTTGCTAATTCTTGACTGAACAAGGGATTGAACTAGGGTCAAATTTACATGTTTCGAGAATAACCACATTCCCGTCATCAGAATTCTTTGCGTTCTACTGTTTGCGCCACTGCGGCGCCTGTCGATCTATAGTCACACATTAATCTTTAACCAATGGTATTGGTAGTTCGAAATTTGCTGTAAGTGATTATCAATTTTCAAATTTTGTTTACATGTTTTTTTTTCTTATATCTTGTTTTTTCGTACTTTTTGTCAATAATTTGTCTGGAAATCTTAAGTACATTTGTTTTTAATTTTTTTTTCTTTTTGTCTTTTTCTAGTTGACCTTTCTTTGTACAACTTAAAGGCCAAATGTAAACATATAGAGCTTGTGCCATAGCTATTTTTTATGACAATTGTGATTTTTAATTGAACGGTTGGTTTTTAGTTGAAGTTTTTGATATTTTAATTAGGCCTTATCAATGACAGCAAATTTTGTTCCGCTAATACCATTGGTTAAAATATTGATGTTTTACTATAGACTGGTAGGCGCCGCAGTAGCGCAAATGGTAGAACAGAAAAATACGGATGATGGGAATGTGGTTGTTATCGAAACAATAAAATTCGACCCTAGTTCAATCCCCTGTTCAGTCAAGAATTATCAAAAAACAAAAAAAAAAAAATTAATTAAATTCATTTAATTTTGTAAATTCCTTCCTCCAATAAAAATAATTTAATGAAAATTAAATTTGATGAACTTAAGCCTAATCTTGATTTCAAAAACTTCATTTATATAATTTTCTCTAGTATTTTGTCATCCCCCTTTGTGATATAAAAGTACATATTTAAAGAAAACAGTTTTTTTGTCTCTACTCACAGAAAAAATTAAAATTATCTCTAATCACCAAATTTATACCAAATTCATAATATCAAGCAAACAATTTATTGATTTTGCACCTATTATCAAAATAATAATAATTAAATATTGACAATTCGTAACAACAATTCTACAAGTTTAAATTAGTTTATTAATTAATTCATTTATTAATGATGTGCTAATAATCCCAATTTTTGAATGAAAATACTGAAATTTATTGTTGTGGGAAAGCTAGTTCCTATGCGCATTTCGCTGGTTGCTTAGGCCAGCTCGTCAGGAAACTTTTTCCAAATACTTTAGAAAAGCTAAAAATATTATACAAGTAAGACCATAAAGTGAATAACAATTTTAAAACACTCAGGAACTAGCTTTCAGGAACTAGCTTTCCCACAACAATAAATTTCAGTATTTTCATTCAAAAATTGGTATTATTAGCACATCATTAATAAATGAATTAATTAATAAAATATTTCATTCCCGAAAATAATTTTTAAATTAGTTTAATTTAAACGAAAAAGTCAATAAAACTTTTTGTTATTTAATTAATATTTTAATTAAAAATTTATTTCAAAACAACTAAAATGTTAATTAAATCAAAATAACATTTTTAATTTGCTTTCATCCAACAAAATAATTTATTCAATTATCACATTAATTAAATTTAAATACTTTTTAAACCATTTTTGTAATTGATAAAAAACGTTTTTCTGTGCTGAGAATTTATAAATTTTGGGTTAACCCACTTTAGAGGAACCAATGCGATATATACAGTAGGCAAATAACAAAGAAATACCACGAAAACATGTAACCGGGATATATGTGTACCCCATTGTAATTTTTATCTTCACAAGAAAAATATGTATTTTAGGATCCGTTTATTCAAAATTTAAAAAAAGAATTAGATAGTTTAATATATTTGATTAAGAAGAAATTTGGCTGTTGCTTATTTTTTTCATACAAAAACTATTAGGAACAGGGGTACCCCGGTTGTGTGTTTGCGTAGGTGTAATTTTTGGAAGCTTGGAACCGCGGAATCGAATTTCATAAATGGTCAATAAAATGACTGGTATTGGTTTTCGAGCTAGAAACGTTTAAAGTTGCTAGTGGTCAAACGGGTACCCGGTTATGCGTCCTACGGTTAAAATAATTTTTTTTTTTGTACAGGGAAGTATTTTTTAGAACAATGTGGAAAACCCATATTTGCGTCACTAAGTACTACTAGATTGTTATTAGATTTCTTCCAAATCTAGACACGAAAAAGATATAGTTTTTTTTGGGAAATTTTGTCTAAAAAAACTAGATTTTGCTTGAAATCTCTTAAGGTTTCGATTTCACTGTAATGTAAACGGGCTATTAGATTTAAACAAATTATATGTAAATTAAAATGGAGAAAAAAATTAAAAATGTTTTTGCCATTGTAGACGCTTGTAATTATTTTATTTATTGACTATTTAATTTGTCTTCTTTTCATTATTATATTGAGCATTATTAATCCTTTAATAAAAGGACTTTGGTTTTTCTAGTTACTGGCGGGTCATTAAATCTTTTTTAATTAGAAAAGTTTTAATCGGTTTGATCGAAATTAGCTTTGGTTTTGTTATTTATGTAAGTAAAAATTCTAGAACAAGGTGATGGGACAGGAATATACATACATATATTTATTAACTGCCTGATTTTCAAACTAAAATAAAATTTTCGTTTGGAAATTCGTTTTTTTTTTAACTATTATTTTAATATAAACTCCCACGCAAACTTTTAATTTAATTTTGAAAAACAGGTAGTCAGCTTTAAAAAAATATTATTATCAAGTTATACAAATATTCACCATCCCATTTTGGACAGTCTGTGTGTAGAGTTATCCAAATGAAAAAACGCATACCCAAAAACTTTTTGTAAACTACAATTTTATTGATAATTAGTTTTTTATATTTTTTTCTAGTTGACCTTTCTTTGTACAACTTAAAGGACATATTTAAACATATAGAGCTTGTGCCATAGTTATACAAAGTAGACCGATATATACAAAGTAAACCGATGATCTATCAAGTCAAAGATTCATTGGCATACGTCCCTAAATAGGCACACTTGATATGTGTGCCTAAAAAGGGAGCAGGCCGAAATCCATCACTGGTCTTAGACCCTGTATTATGAGTTTTTATCAATACCAAATTAACCTTTAATATATATTTTTTGCCATTATAGCAGCCACAATCTTGGTGACAGAATATGGCACAAAATATTTATTTATTTATTTAGCAAATAACAATAATTAATTAAATCTTGTTCGAATTCTTTAGTTTGTGTCCTGCCAGTACCGAACGAACATTTTTCTCATCATGGTTTCTGTTCACTAATGTATTTGCTTAGCGCTCTTTTAACGGGATAAATCCTGCGGTATATTTATTGTTTATGACCACACACTATAATTTGAAATATTTCGTGCTAGATGATTTGGGTGAAATTAAGTATTTATACCCACACCACAATAGTGGAGAGGGTTTTCGTATTTGTGATGATGTGTGTAACACCTTAAAATATTGGTAAAAGTATACCGAACGAATCAGAATCACTTTCTGTGTCGATCTAATGATGTCCGTCCGGCTGGTTGGCAGGCTGGCTGGCTGTCCATGTAGCAGTGTGCGCAAAGTACAGGTCGCAATTTTGAATTTGATGAAATTTGATACGTAGGTTCTAATTGGTACAAGGATCACTTAAGAAAACAATAATTTTCTCTCAATTTGACCCAAGTCAATTCCAACGACTGAATTTAATGACAGCTTAATGAGCCATTTCTCCGATGTTACTGACTCAGCGTACTGATGACATGTCTTATTAAGCCGACTTCGATTCGTCATTTCTGTGATGCCAATGTGTAATCCCATTGATGACATAATTTCAATTTTTGACTTTGATGACAATTTTGGCAAGTGATGTTAAGGCTGACATCACAATGATGAAAAGTGGAATAAACGAAGACACAAGTCGTAGTATTGATGTCAAAATACATCAGCGTTATAACGCATTTTCTATCAGAGTTATAATATTGGTCTTAAGATGAATAATATTTTAGTGCAAGATAAACCGTTTTTTACAATCGGTCTATATAGCTCCCATACAAATACAACTTCCGAAAATAGGTTTAACCTTTAGCTACTGGTGAAGGTAAATTTGACACTCTCTTTTCAATTTTTTTCATTTGGTTTATCCTCTTGCGATCTGTTAAGCTAGTAATTCTCTTTGTAACTTCGTTTGTTGTTTTTGTTATTAAATAGCTGTATTTTGACTGCCGTACGTAAATCATGCACGAAGAAATGTAGCTGCTGGTGTAAGAATTACTGCTCATCCACGTTTGCGTTATATTATCTCCATAGCACAACCTCTAATGGATACAACTATTGCTCCCGTAAACTATACATTTCCCAGTAGGCCAAAGCGTTAAACCTCGCATTTTGGCTGTGATTCGTAAAACGTGTGCGGGGAAATGCTGCTGCTGATGTAAAAATTACAATTCGTCCGCGTTTTCGTCAGTAGATCCACCTCCAAAAGAATCAATACCTCTTCCACGGAAACTGGGCTACATACATATGTATGTAACAGTAGGCTAAGGCGTAAAACCGTGTATGTCCGTGTGCATTGTAATAAGCCGATGTGCATTAGATGCAGCAATTTGACAATCGAAACTTCTCCAAAAGTACTCATCCGTATTATTATTAAAATTTTTTGTTCTTTATTTTTTAATTCTTTTAAGTCATTTGGCTGTGAAAAATGCCTCCTTATCAAGGCGAATTCATACGGGTGAAATTTTCGAGTCATCTGCTTATTGTTTATTTATTTGTGTGTATACTGAATGTCAAGCTTTGTTTACATTTTGTGAAAAAAATAGTTAAAATTTTAAATTTAATAATAATCCAAATACTTGAATAAAAAACTTATTTAAATTTTATAAAACAAAAAAAAAAGTGAATATAAAATATAAAATAAAGGAATAAAAAGTGCGTAAGGAATAAGTGGAGCCACAATAAATTTGCAATACACGAAAAAGATTTACCTTCTAAAGCAATTGTCTATATTTTATAAATAAAAAAAAAATCCCTTGTTTATGTTTTCAACAAAAAATTTTGACATTCACTCTAACTTTTTACAAAAACAAAATAGACGGAATTTTAAAAAAGGGATAAATCTCATGATGCGGTCACCTGTATGAGTTCGCCTTGCTCCTTATTTAAAAAAAAAATTACTCATATACATCATATACATATTTATTTGTCAGTTACAAATTTTATGTTTTTTTGACTTAAGAAAATCTAGTTTGAAATAACGTACCTGTCTAGACGGTCTCTACCAGGTGACCTTAGCCATAGTTTACAGCCTTAGCTTGCTACGTAAGTAACATCTAATAACTAATCATATGTCAAAATGGTATATCTTTCTGGTGGTTCGGAGTAATCTTTCTTTAATTCTATAATGTCCACTTAGACTTATGAAATTTAAAATCTTTTTAAATTATAACATTTCAAAATGCACAATATAAAATAGAAAACCAAATTAAATATTTGTTGAAACTGTTTACTACAGTGTTCTATTATTTTGACACAAGGTTAAAATATTAACAGTATCCGTTTTAAAAATAAGACCACCTGGTATGAATTCGTCTTGGTACCTGTTTTTCGTTAAATTAAATATTAAGTTTTGTTTTTTATTCATTTTTAAGTTACAAATATCGTTAAAAAAAAAATTAAAAACAAATAATTATAAAAAAATATATTGTTTATCAAAAATTTCTTGGAAAATAAAAAGGGGTAAAATTTACCACCATGTCAGAGACTATGTTTAAATACTCTACCACAGTAGTTATGGGTTAAATGCCATAACTTTATTAAAAATATCGGTATTGATATAAAATTTGGCGACAATTACTCTTATAATAGCTGTCTGTAGGTCCAAAATTGACCATATGTCCCCTAAAAATTCCTTCTCCAAAATCGTTTCAAGATGATAAAATCTCATGTAGATGTTTTTATTAATGTAATTTTCGTCACAAGGAACTCTTATATGAATCTTAATTACATATTCGAAATTGCATCACTGCACTGCATCAGTGAAGTAGATATGGACCAACAATTTGTCAAATACCCCACTAAAATAATAGTCACACAATAAAAATAAAAATAATTATTTTTTTATCGGCATTAAAAAAGGTTGCTTTTCTGATGCAGCGCAGTAAAGCATTTACGAACATGTCTATAATTTTGTTTTGCCGGGTCCATGAGTATGCACACACTCGAAAATATATATTTACATACTGTGTTGTAGGGTATTCATAAAATTTACTTTAATTCATTTATAGTACAAAATTGCATTAAATGAAATTTAAGTTATAAAACCAAAAATGTTGGAAGGAGTTTTGAGTGCGTTTTTGGTTTTTTTAATTCCATTGTTTTACTAAGTTTTAAAAAATTAACAAATAGCCCTTAAGCATAATAATTCATTTGGTAAACATATGCGTTTTATTTAGGGGAAGTGCCTAGCAAAAACTTACTGATATAAATTTAATTTTTTGAATAACACTGTGTTAGTGGAAAAAAACAGACAAGCTGGGCACCCGGCGTTTTACATAATTCGGGTACGCTGAATCCAGTGGTCCTAACCGGTTTTTGAGGTTGGCTCTGGTTTACGATATACACCGTTATTTCGTAAATGGAAGAGGTTGCGCAAAATATTTTCGCGTAAATCAAAAACGATTTAGTTTATTGAACAAACTCAGAAAACCGAAATTCCACAGTAAATTTTTCTTAAAGGAAGGTTGAACTTTTTTCAAATATGCGGATTCGTCTTAGAAACAAAAATTTTTTTAAGCAACATTTTGAAATTATTATTTTTTAAAAATTCATCAAAAATGGGAAAGAGCAGCGGCGCATCTAAAAAAAAAGTATAGAAAACGATGTTGCAACCAAAACAAGCCATAAACGGTTAAAATCTGTTAACAACTTTTGATATAATTCACAAAAAATTTTAATTAATTTATGCATATCATAGAACGCAATATTTGTATGGGAGCCCCTCTAAGAACTGATGATAAAGGGCAAGTATGTCTCGAGAAAATATTAAGGTCAAAAAACTTATTGAGGTCGGTCATATATTATATCCCTCTAGGGGCTACTCTTGGGCATTTATGGCACTTTTTCTTCAATATATTTCAAGTTCGTATGTGTAAAGTGTCAATTTCTAGCACAGTGTAAAATACACATTAAAATTATTTCATTATGATTAAATGTACACCCCATTTTTAATTTTCAAATGCTTCACGGCGTAGCTCAACCCCTAGAATTCTAAAAAAACAGCGCGAAACATGGTTTTATGTTTTTAGAACACAGTTTTTGTTTAAAAAAAAGTATTAAGAAAAAACCCGACCATCCGAAAACAGCTATAAAAATAATGATTCAGGTTTATTTAATGTATTTTTTCATATTTTCTGTATGCTTTTTCTTGTTTAAATGGGAATACAACACAGCAGAAATGAAAAAAACGAAAAAAAGGTTTATACATACTTATGAAAAACAAAAAAAAAAAAAAAAAAAACAGCAAATTCTAAAACAACAACGAAAAAAATTAAACAATAAAATCTAAAAAGTGAAGCATTAATTGAAATTAATTACGCCAAGAATGTTCTTACCCCAAAAGGCAGGAAAAATAATGTAATGCTGCTATAAAAATCATGAATATAAAAAACAAAAGAAGTTTGCTTAAACCTAAGTTCTAAAAAAAACAAATGTTTTTTTATTTCATAAACTCTTCTTGTAAATAATTTTAAGGCTTCAATAAAGCGAAAATGCTTTTTGATACAAAATTAATGATGGTTAGAGTAACTTCGGGTATTGTAGAATAGGCGGGTAATGTGGAACCCCCCTTTTTTTTCATACTAAATGTTATATAGAAACGCTCCCTGTATGCTAACATAGCATAGGCATTGGCTATGCAATTGCTCGCAATAAGTGTGACTAGATCTTAAAAATTTTTACAGCTAAGTCTGGAATCAGACATGGGCTAAAAATGCTAAAAATCATTTTAGAAAAGGCTAGAAATAATGCTACAATGTTTGCAAGATGGAAAATGAAGAGCAAGGAGCAACGGTTATGTCATCAATGCTAATAACGCATCTCGATGACAATTTTTTCACTAAAATTGCTATTTCCTAAAAAAGTACCTTTTTCAAAAGTCCGTATGCTTTAACCACATTTTTTCAAGAAAGTTAGAGCAATTATAAAATGCAATTTTTTTTTTCTACAAAAAGTAACTCTGTTTTACAACAAGCCAAGAATTTTAGAAAAAGCCTAATTTTACATGACTTTCTTCAGAAAAAGCTCTACTTAAAAAAAGTCTTATTTTTTCTGTTATTGCTTTAAACACATTCGAGATAGCAGGCTACCGACTTCAATATGTCAAAAATGGTGGCATGTCATAACGTCCAGTGTCATAGTGTCCATGGACGTTATGACACTCCAAAAAGTGTCATAGTGTCCATGGACACTGCGACACTTTTGAAAGTGTCATAATGTCCATGGACACTATGACACTTTCAAAAGTGTCATTAGGTCCATAATTACTAAAGAAGTTAAATACAAAAAAATATCTGCATACACGCAGAGAAAAACATGTTTCATTATGGTCCCAACCAACAAAACTTTTTTTAAAGAAACTAATTTAACCATAATATGGTTGTCGGTGGTTAAATGAAACATAATATGGTAAAAAAAATTTTTTAAATGGTTTTGCTGCTTTTTCTCTGGGTGTTTATATTAAATATATAACGAAAGCACTTTTGGGCGCAAGGATTTTCTCCTCTATGGTATAACAAATGCCGGCTTCCATATACCATAGAGGAGAAAATCCTTGCGCCCGGCCGAAGGCCGGCTGTGCAGAGAAGCTTTAGTTAGCGAAGCCGGTATTTGTTATACCATAGAGAAGAAAATCCTTGCGCCCGGCCGAAGGCCGGCTATGATCCCAAATTTGTTTACATTCTTGCTTGTTGTGGACATTATGACACCTTGCAAAGTGTCATAACGTCCGCGGACGCTACGACATTTCTTTGATGGACTTTATGACACTTTTGAAAGTGTCATAATGTCCATGGACACTACGACACTTTCAAAAGTGTCATAACGTCCATGGACACTATGACACTGGACGTTATGACATGCCACCTCAAAAATAGAAAACATGTGAGTATATAGAAATGATTATTTTAACGACGACACGGCTTTATGGGTGTAGTCAAAATAAATTAATTTCTATTTTTGTCCGCCACAGAACAGAAACAGTGCTGCTAACATAATCAAAAATTAGAAGAAATTGTGCTTTAAAAAAATAATTTTTTCATTAAACAGCAAAGAACCGGATTGAACCAAGAATATAAGCTCGGCTTACCACCAAATATCATTATTACTTTTTAGTGTTCTTAAAGGAATTTATATTGGAAGATATTTGTCATGCCAACGCTCCTTGTTTAAGAGCTTTAGATCGTAAAAGTATCAAAATACTTAATCCATATCTCTTAAGGTATAAAATGAATCTTAGCAGTATGGGTGTCATTGAAAAATTCAAAGTGCATTTGACATGGTGTTTAAAGCATACCGAGTTAGTAACCCATTAAGAGCCCATTTCAAATACTCATGCTTACTGACTGACTTTTTTTTTTACTAAATTGGCTTTATCTTTGAATTATGTCGATATAACAATAATTATTTAACAATAATAAACACATGTTACCAAAGTTTTTAGGGCTTTGATTAAAAAAATTCTTCAAATATTTACATGTTACTATGATAAAATATGTAAAAAGTGCATAAGCTATTACCACATATATATTTTTACTCAAACTTATTAATAAATTCCAAAATGAAATTTTTTTAAACCTAATAACTTTAAAATTTTATACGATGGAGCTTCTAAAAATATAGCATACAAAAACTTGAAGTGTTCTCTATAACATATTATATTTGAAGAAATATTATTATACATATCGACAAAATGTTAAGAAAAATTAAATTGTGTAGAAAAATTTTTTAAGAAATTAATTTTTAAAGTTGGCTCTTAAGGGGCTAATAAATCGGTTCATGGGAAATGTATTTCGAAAGACTTTCTTATGATACTTAAACTTTTAAGATCCAGTTTTTACCTAAAGAGATAGGGATAAAGTGCTCTAAAAGTTTTACGACCTAGAATTCAAAAACTAAAGGGCATAATAAACCACACAAATTGCTTGGCAAACTTGCAGTTTGTTTTGATTTGCCACTTAACAGCCCAATCATATTTCGTACAAACATCAATTTTTAATTTTTGTTTCGTTTTCAATGAATGCAAAGGACGATTATTCTGCGACAATTTGTTTAAAACGGAAAAGAAATACAAAAGAAAGAAAAATAATTTTGAAGTAAAGAGTACTCTAACGACAAGGCTGCTAAACAATTAGGATTTACGGCTGAACATGATTTTATTTCTTCTTTTTCTACGTCTTTGCTCTGCATAGTTTTCGCTGAAATTATTTCTTGTTGCGCTAGACACCACAAAAAGTTTGACAAAAATATCCAACATGTCTGCCAAATATTAAAAATTTTTAATATTCCTACAAACATTGCTTCAAATGTTTGTCCAAACAAAATATTAATATATTTTAAATGTTTTTTAATAAATTCATTTGTTTTTACGTAACAAAATGTATAATAAATTAGTATTTATATATATGTTGGCTTAAATTACGTACGAGTCTGCAATTATGCATGTTGTTCAATTCATAAAAATTAAAAATGATAGTGGCACCGCTGATATGTAAATACATAACAAAAAAAACAGCTGTTTATAGTTTTCCAATTGTAGCTGTCGTCTTCATAATAATTCAGTGGCTGATTACGCAACTACAATTGTAGCCAGCAGCATTGTGTGTTCGTGTTGCCTGCTGTCTCGAATGTGTTTAATGCATATCTATTGCTTTTTTAAAAGTTTGATTTATTAGTTGTACCACATGGCGTATGCATGTTAATAAATTGGAATTAAATAATACTCATACGTAACCAAGTAACTTGACAGATGTTTTGCTTGCAGATTTGTCTTAAAAAAAATAGATAACAAATATGTACACTAGGGCGGGTCGATTTATAAATCGCCCAAGTGACAATGGTGGGTCGGCCCTCCAAAGTTAGTGGGGGTCGGTCATATTTAGACCCGATTGGGGGCACTTTAACCCGAGGATTGTCGGTAACTTTTTATCACTAAGTTCCCCTCTTGGTCTTGCCAGACCACAATTATAACGGATAAAAAATCAAATTTAATAAAAAGTATATAAATATATTTGTTATTGAACGACTGCTTATTATTTTAAATTATACGAATTTATTTTATAATTTCAATATTTCATTTCACATGCTGGTCATCGAACATATACAGCCGTATTCATAACTAAAAGTTAGCCACAGTTTGTACACTACGTACAACGAGCTGCTAACTAGAATGCCGATTAAGCTTAGTAGCTTGTTAGCACAGAGATTATTCATAACGAATTTTATCCGTTTGCTAACTTTTAGTAAATGAACTCTGAATATTAATGTTGCCACATTATAGTACTCAAAAATGCAATACGTTTTGCATATATCATCGCTGGTTTTATCATTTTATTTCATAATTTTTTTTATTTTTTTGTTTTTGCCTCCCCATATAAAAATGTTAAATGTTTTTAAATTAAAATAAATTTAAAAAAGGACTTAATTAAAAAAAATGACAGTGAATTTAAAAAAAAACAAACAAAATTATTCAACATTAAACTCCTGCTTTTCACAAGGTGGCAAATGTTTGGCAGCTAATTAACAAGAGTTTAACAAATCGTTAGCCAGAGATTGGTTAGTGTATTATGAAAGAACTTTGTGCTAACTTTGCCTAATTTTCGTTATGAATACGGCTGATAGTCTTTAATTTCGCACATTGCTTTTTTGCAGCTACCACATCTGAAACGAGTTTTCCGTTTGGTTTTTGTAGTTTAATTACACTTATCGCATAAAGGGCAATAATTTTTTTGATTTGACTCCAACTTGATTCATTCGATTCAGAACATATCATTTATAGAATTCACGTTTCTGTTTTTTTTTTTTTTTTGTTTTTTTTTTTTTTTTTTGGTATTTTTTTCCTGTTTAAAAGATCTGGCCAGACCAAGATGCTAATTTCCTAGACTTTGGCATCAAAATGAAATTCCACCCTACATATTTTCTCCAGTCGAATCCAAATTTATTATAGATTTCAAGCCCTGTTTTTTTTTTTTGATTTGTTGTTAAATTCGAAAAATATTGCAAGCGAAACACAAATTTGGTCTAGTCAGACCAAGACGGTTATCCGAGGCTTAAATAGGTCAAAGTGGGATTTTTCGAAATTTGATTTTGGGGTCAAAATAAAGAACATCAGAATTCATTTTATATTTTGATCCCTAGAATATGATTTTCCTAGGCACTTAGGCGATTTTTAAATCGTCCCGCCCTGATATATATCTTTTAATTTATAGTTTAAACTAAGTCAAGCTGCGTGTTTGATTTTAATCTTTTGTCCTTTTCAAAGGACTTAAACTTTATCAAGAATACTTATTATAAATAATTTGTTTTAATATAAGTATCTAATATATTTTAGCAAGCTCGGTACCAAATAAAAGAAAAGACTCTGTAGAATTTAAAAAATATATTATATACTTCAGTTCCCCCATAACAAAAATAAAAAATTTCCTTTTAAAAATATAAAACTAAAAAGTTTTCATTAAAATTTTTACAAATTCTAAATTGTATGAGTTAATTTCTCTTAATTTAGAAGGTGTGACTGTTTTTTCTCGCATATGTAGAAATTTTATTCCTTAAATATTCTATTTTAATATTCGCATGCATTTTAGCGAATGTGAGCGCGAATACGTATAACAAAAATAAGAATTTTCCTTTAAAAAGAAAAAATTCTCTACTATTGGCATCACTGTTTGGGACACTGAATCCAAATCTGCACTTACTTTCTATTAGCTTGACTTTACGCGATATACCGTTATGTAAAAAATTAAGGCACTTCCGCTACATATATTGGAATAACTTAAAGACACTTCACCATATTCAGTAAAAAATTTAAAAAAAAAAATAACAATTAAAAAAAAAATTGTTTTGCTCTTTAAAAATTCATTAAATTTAACTGTGACAAAAGTCACAGTTTTGGTCAAAAATCATTTACTTAAACATATTTGGAAAAAAATTAGCTTTATTTCAATGAAATCCGTGCACAACTTATGATTTTATTCACGATTAATTGAGAATATTAAAAAAAATCGCGATTTCCATACAAAAATTAAATTTTGTAATGCGTTGGCGGCACAATTCTGTTTTGAGATTAACAAACCCTAGTTTAACTGACATCTCAAAAGCCAAGCCTTATAAAATTTTGACCCAAACAAGGGATTTCTGAAATTTTTTCTTTTCTATTGTTATGACGAAACACAAAGTCGTATTGAACAGATAAGCTTAGACCCGTGGTGGGCATCAAGCATATATTAACGGCAGAATGTATAAAACTCAAAATAATTTGTTATATTCTCCACCAACAAGAGCGTCACTTAAAACGAGATAAGACACCCGCTAAAGGATCAAATGTATTTTATTAAAAGCGGAAAAGTTTGAATTGCAATAGAATAGAAAAAAAAAAATTTTTTACAGCCATCCACCTGCACACAGAGACATATTTTTCTATATGGTCACCTCCAACGAAACTATTTTAAAATACATTTCTTTAACATATTACTGTTACTTTAACCAAATTATTATTACCGGCAACTATATTATGGTTAAATTTGTTCTCTGTCTAGAAGCCACAACCTGTAATAGTTTCTTTCTAACCTCTTATCGCTAAAAATCACACTAAGATTCTGCTCTTTTCAAAGAGCCACATATTTTGGTTAAAAAACCATAGTACGGATGTCCGCCGGGAAGGTATAATACTACTTTGTTTGTATACAATTGTTGATGAAATGAAAGAGAATAGATCCTACATTGATAAATGTTTTATTTAATGTCGACAATTATGTATGGAATACCACATTAGATATATGGCGGACATTCTGTCAGCCTCACAAATGCCAGCTCTTTTGAGCACATTTTTCATTACATTCACACACATTTCACTCGGTATTTCATTAATTTTATCACGAATATTTTGTTTGAGTTGCTCAAGCGTTTCTGGTTTGTTTGCGTAAACCTTGCTTTTCAGATATTCCCACAAAAATAATTCCGGAGCAGTCAAATCAGGCGATCGCGGAGGCCAATCAACATCACCATTTATTGAAATAACTTGTTGTGAAAAGAGGTCTCGCAGTAATTCCATTGTAATCCTGGCTGTATGCACGTTGGTTTTTCGAATATTTTTCCACAATAAATTTGCAACGTGTCTACTTTACGACTGCCAAAAATGAACCTTCAAGATTAATGTTTACCAAAATGACCGCAAAACAAAGTAGGCAGACACCCTGTATAATTATATTTTTAAAAACAGTATCATGTTTGGAGGCTAACAACCTGGATTTGGCTTCTTTATGGAGGACTTATTTAACCATAATACGGTTGTCGGTAACAATAATGTGTTTAAAAACAATTCGCTTAAAATAGTTTTGTTGGAGATGCCCATATCGAAAAATGTGTTTTCATTATGTGTGTCTTTAAAAACAATATTAATATTTTATAAAACCAGATTCGTTAACTATCACAAATTCCTGAAAACTGTTAGTTCTTACTGGATGGTATTAAAGATTCAAGACATTCGAATAAAGCAATTTTATATTTTGGATTTGCCTAACTACAAAGCCAAAGGAGAAGGAAAACAAATTATTGTTTTTATACTTTCTGAGACATACAGTAAGAACGGGCAAAAATGTTTATACTGTACCCGAAAAAAAGGGCACATACCTAAAAATAAAATAAACAATTCTCTATGATATATTTTAACTACTACCTGGAAATATTTGGATGTCCTGGGTACTTATTATGGTTCTTTACAGGACTTTTGCAGTGATAGAAAAAACGGACAACACTTTTGGAAATTGAATGCACGTCTATTTACCTGTAAGATCAAATTAAGAAAATGTTTTTACTAAAGTTTTAGATATGCGATAACAATACCTTTTCGAAAAAAAACATAATTGCTGTTAGAGTGACTTTTAAGTATTTTACGTGCTTCCTAAGTTTGAAGATAATCTTCATAGAGTAATGCGTTTTTTTTTTGTTTTTGTTTTTCTTTTCACCCTCTTACAAGTGCAATTCGTGTTGGAAAAAACCAGACAATTGTAGGGGAATGTAAGAAACATAAATTCACCGCTTATTTTTGTGGCTTTGTTGAAGCTTTGATATTATTACAAGTAGGACCTGTGTGTTTAAAATTCTTATTCACTTTATTATTTTGGAAAAAGTTTCCTGACGAGCTGGCCTTTGCAACCAGCGAAATGCACATAGAAACAAGCTTTCCCACAACAATAAATTTCAGTGTTTTTAACATAAATAAAAATTGGGAGCTTAGCACGTCATTAATAAATTATTTAATTAATAATAAATTTTGTATTCCCGAAAAAAACTTTTGATAGTAATGCGTTTAGTTTATCATTGTCTACCAAGTCAAAATCATTACTTCTGAACCGCAAAAATCATCACTTGCACCCCAATAAAAAAATTTCCTATTTTGCGAAGCACTAATGGTACATTTAAAAAAGTAAGCACACATTTATGCGCTACGCAATAAGACATACAAGGACGCAGTATGGTAAGTGAACGAAATCTGAATTAATATGAACAATTTGAAGAGCCACGACATTCCTTTACTACGAAGCAAGTTTGTAAGGGAGCATATAAAATTATAACGGTAACAAAAAATTCAGTGTGCAAAGCTGATCGTTACATTAAAAAATTTGTATATGCGCTTAATAAAGCGCTTTCTGTGTCAAAAACTTATTGATTCAAAGTGGGAACTCGCCATATAAAATTCATGTCTTCCGTTAGCATAATGGTAACGTTTCTCCCTTACAAACCTGCTTCGTTGGAAGATCCATTTTTTATTTGGACGTTGAAATCGATGAAACAAATATACACATAAGCTGCGCTGAGCAATCGATTTGCTGGACTTAAAATTTAAAAAGTAAAGTAAAAATAAGCAAATAATGTACAAAAATATATAAAATAGCGCATAAATCATATAATACTTTAGGTAGATTATTTAAAAATATGAAAGGTGAAATAAATAAATTTGAGATATCAAATATAGTTAATAAAATACCTTGCAGTAGATTGTATGTTGCTACAACAAAAAATAAACTTAAAACTAGAATTGCGGGACATTAAAAAGATCAAAACTATAGAAATAATATTTCATCACGGAAAACGGTATTATCAACCCATTGTTCTAACTTAAATCACTACCTAGATTTTGATAATACATTTGTTTTAAGTGTAGAAAAAATTTTAAACGACGTTATATGTTAGAAGTGTTAGAAATAATAAAAATAACAGTACTTTCATAATAACAGTACATTTGACAGTACCAACAACGTTAAGAATTAACTTTAAATCAAATACAGTTAATGTAGCACAAAGACACTTAGGTCGGGTCTTGACAGTAAAATTCTTCAGGCGAATTTTTTTTTTATTCTTTCATTGAAGACAAACATTTTAAGTAAAACCACACTGTTCCGTCAAAATTTTGTATACAAACTTTGTAATGCTGGAACAAATCTGTTTTCAGATTAACTGAACCTAGTTTAATTAAGATCTCAAAAACTCAGCCTTACCCCCCAACATTCCAACAAATATTTTAGGTTTATAGCCGGTTTATGAAACGAATTTTCTATGAAAATTTGCTTAATAGACCTTTTTTTATCACAAAATAATTTTTTGAATATGGGGGTTAATATATAAAAACAGGAACAGAAGTTAAAAGTTGTTTATACTGTAGATTAGGTATTTTTATATTTGAAAAATTGTTGTTTGGTTTACAAATTTGCTTTAAAAAAATTTGTATGACTGTTAAAATTTTTTTTTTAATAATTATTTAAGACATTTCTAATTGTTAATTTACACTGTAGAAGTCACACAAAGACGTGACAAAATATCGAATAAAATAAAATAATATAAAATGTCTTAAGCTTAAAAAATAAATACAAGTTTTAACCTTTCTTTCAATCAATTTATTCCGAGGTATCGATATAGGAGAATTTCTTTTAAATCCGTTTATTGTTTAAAATATCAGAAATATTTAACCTTATTACGGTTGTCGTTGTCATTTACGACTGTGTCGTTTTTTGTAATAGGTTAAAGTAACAATACAACCTGTGTTCTTTAATCCACTACAAAAAACGACTTAGTCGCTTACGACATTGACAATCGTAATAAGGCTGATTATTAGCTAACTATAGCCAAGGTATATATCGTCCCCTTAATAAAACAATAGTGTATAATTTTTTTGCCATTTCGAGAAAATGGAGTTTAAAATTTTTGTGTTATTAGACAACTGGGAAAACAGTAATATTCCAGAAAATAATCGATGCTTTTTAGTTGTGGTCATTTAAATATGTGGTGGAATAATCAGGCTACAAGTAGGTGTTATTTAATTAATTTACAAGTGCTTCAATTGCAATTAAATGGGATTTAAAGTACATGATGTCACTTAGGCTATTTTATTTATTTTATAATTTGTATCAAAGAGTTGACATTAACAGTGTAAACAGGATTTAAGCTATTGTATACCTAAACCGTTTAACACACAGAGAAATTTTGTATGATATATAAAATAGTGTATAAGTGTCATACAGATTGACTACAAATATTGTATTGTTAAAAAATTGTGTATATCAATATACGTCATTTTTCGATTGTATTTTGTTATGAAATAATAAAAATAGTAAATAATAAAAAAGTGTATGCTTTTTATACACTATTTTTCTTTTAAACTATATTCAGAGTATTAACTAATTAAAACACCATACCTGCACTTACACAATTATTAATGAACAATTTTAAACACGCAATTATACGCTAATATTTCAATTGATCTTTTGACCCACTTTGTGGAAGTAGAATTTCACCAAATGTTGACCACATTTAGAATCAGTTATGTAGATTCTTATTATGCAATAAAAAAATAATGGTGTACATGCGTATACACTTTTGTTTTATTAAGGGGACAATATATCCTTTGCGTATGATTTATATTTAATTACTGCAACATTTTAAAAACACTCATACGTATTCTGAGTCATGACTTCTTTGCTTTAAGAAATAGTCGTGACCTTGAATTTTATTAGAAAATGGTTTATAAACAGTAGTTTAGTTAAGTGTGTACACGGAATAATGTAACAACATATTTTTTAACCGCTACAGACGCAAAGAGATTTATTGAAATTACCAATGTGTGCCTTACAAACTCTAAAATATTGTCCCAATACATTGAAAAAGGAAAAAAAACAACTACTCATTTTATACATATTTTACATTTAAATATTTATGTTTCCTTTTTTGTTTTTCCTGATTTAGGCAAATAATTATTTCAAGTCATGTATGTACGTTTTTGTTTTGTTTTGAGTGCTTTTATTTTTATATTTCCAATAAAAAAAACATAAACTTGTGATTGAGGGTTCCACAACAAACGATATAATTCCACTTAAATAATCTTTTTGATAAATAAATATCTTCGATTATTCAATGAATACATTTCAAAATCTTTGTGGGGTAAAATATTTTAAATTGGAATTTTCAAATTATAAAATAAGTCATAAAATATATGAAGTCTGTCAAGCTAGACTATATGATATCCTACATCACATTATTTACAGACGAATTTCTACAAAGTATATCCTATTTAGTGATGTTATACGTTGGGAAAAATCCCTATTCGTAGGGGTTTCTTCTAAAAAATGGCCGTAGGGAAAAGAAGAACAGATAGTTTAAAATCATTAAAAGGAACTATTCAAAAATGTGGCAAAACTGTATAGATTTGGCAATCCTTTTCGCTTTATGACATTATACTAATAAAATTGTTGATGTGGCAAAATTATAAATTGTTAGATTTATTTGGGTGAAAACTTGACACCATTTCAACATAATTTTAAGGTTAATTTGTGAAACTGTCTTTTACAAAATGAGAAATTTCAATGAAATTTAAATTTTCCCCTTTAGTCGAAATTAGCTATCTTTGATTTATCACTGCCACAATATTTGTTAGGTTTGAACACATCTTTTGTCAAAAAATTGTATCCCCAATTTACAGTCCGCTCTGTTTGCAAGACGAATGTATTCAGTGCACCGAAATTATTTAAAACACCTGCACGATTGTAAGGAAATCACCAACGGTTTTATTTCCATTGATATATAATCATTTAAAAGTTGTTTGCAAGGAAACTGCCAGATCGGTGCTTGGAACACAAAACTGCAAGGTTAAGCCGTGGATCAGCGATGAATCGTGGATTGAGATCTAAAACCGTAAACGACTGCACAGCAAACGTATAAACGCTAAAACTCAAGCACAAAAAGAACAAGCAAGATCGCAATATCGACAGTCTTCTCGACGAGTTCGAAACTTGGTACGCGCGGATCGTGAAAAATATTATAATAGCATTGCTGAACAGGCGGAAAAAGCCGCAAATACAGGCAGCTTGCGTGGCGTGTATTCGGCCATAAAAGAACTAAGTGGAAATAATATTAGGGGTACCACGATTCTAAAAGCAGCCGAAGGAACTGAATTAACATCACCCGAACAACAACTTGAGCGATGGCGCGATTTCTTTTCTTTGCAAGCTTCAACAAACCACAACGACCATCAGGAAGATGATACCCTTTTTCTTTCAACTCGTCGTAACCCAAGAAGGGACATATCTACAGAGCCACCGTCATGCTCAGAAGTCGTAGATGCTTTAAATAGGATGAAAAACAACAAAGCAGCTGGTACGGACAATATTCCTGCTGAACTTTTAAAATACGGAGCTAGTTCTTTAGCGCAGTTTCTCACTCCTATCATTCAAGAAGCATGGGCGTCGGAATATATACCAGATGCATGGAAGGAGGGTATAGTGGTCGCATTACCCAAGAAAGGGGATTTAACGCAATGCAAAAATTGGCGCGGTATAACCATTCTAAACGTAAAGTAATGGCAACCCTCATTCTTCATAGAATCTCCCCTATTGTGGATCAGATATTGCGCGGTGAGCAGGCTGGTTTTAGACAAGGTCGATCGTGTGCTGACCACATTAATACCTTGCGCATTATAATTGAACAGTCCGTTGAGTATAACACCCCTCTTTATTTACTTTTCGTCGATTTTAACGTGCATTCGACACTATATCCCGAAACTCTATGTGGTCTGCATTAACCTACAAGGGAATTCCTGATAAAATAGTAATCATGATACGCGAGCTATATAGGGACGCTCAATGTAGGGTACGTTTCAATGGAAATGAGAGCCGGTCATTTGTTCCAAGCACAGGTGTGCGTCAAGGCTGTGTCCTGTCTCCAACGTTGTTTTTGCTACTGCTCGATCGCGTATTGGAACAAACCAACAGAGATGCACCATTCGGTATTCGTTGGACATTGTCTGATTTTTTATATGACATAGACTATGCCGATGCATATGTCTAATGGCCCATCGCTTCTCGGATATAGAAGCTAAACTTACAAGTCTGTATGTAAAATAATATTTCTCGGAAAACCAAAATCCGGATTTTTAACTGCAATGTGAAGTCAGTATTACTTTACGGCTGTACCACATGGAGCTTAACGCAAGCCACCATTAGAAAAATTCAAACTTTCATCAACAAATGTCTAAGACAGATCTTTAACATCCACTGGCCAGATCGTATTTCAAATGAAGCTCTGCTCCAAAGAGCAAACTCCTTGCCAGTACACATTGATATTCGTAAACGGAAGTGGATGTGGATAGGCCACATACTGCGAAGACCACAAACAGAAATTGCAAGAACAGCCCTCGATTGGAACCCCCAAGGACAACGCCGCCAAGGTAGGCCCCGTAACACCTGGGTTCGTTGCCTTAAACAAGAATGTTTACTTGCTCGAGTATCCTGGAATCAAATAAAAACAATTGCCAGAGATAGAATCAGATGGAGAGAATTTGTTGACGCCCTATGTTCACACTGAACTTTATCTTAATATTTATGGTGTTCGGAAATGTAATTCTATTTATATTTAGAAAAATAAAGGACATATATATATATATATATATATATATATATAAAATTTGTAGGGATTTTTGTGGTGACAATTTGAGGAGCGCGTAGGGAAAAGTAGGGATTTTTCGGGCTGCGTAGGTAGTTTTAAAAAAAAATCTATAACATCACTGACCCTATTTGGAATCTAAGGCTTAAATGGACCTGCCAAAACAAATTTATATTTATATATACTTGTTATTTGCACCGAATTATTTCTAGATACCTAGAATATGTATTTTTGTCTTAAAGTGGTGTAAGAATATATATTATCAATTCAGAATCTACCAGCACAACATTTTGACATGCAATAAAACCAAGTCAGACCATAAAAAGGATATTTTCCATTACAATCTTATTAAATAACATTTAATAAAATTTTATTAAATACTTGGATTGCCGGTAAATTTTTACCACTATAATTATAATTGAATAAATAGTAAATAAATATATTTTTTATCGAACGTATCCTTTGTAATTTAAATTATACGATCTTATTTTATAAGTTTATTATTTCAGTGTTTTATTCTTAATGATAATCATCAAAAATAGTCTTTAATTTTGCACTCTGCTTCTTCGTATCTAAATACCTCAGCAATAACGAGTTTTGCGTTTTGTTTTTGTAGTTAAATTGAACTAAACGCATAATAGGCCGTAAGTTTTTTATTCGGTTCTAACTTGATTCATTCGATTTAGAACATGTCATTTGTAGAATTCACGTTCCTGTTGTTTTAATTGTTTGCTATTTAAGAGATACCCACCAAAACTTTGCTTACAAAAAAAGGCAGAAAAATAATGAGAGCTTATTTTTCTACTATAAAAAGTACTTATTTTTGATCGCGATGTCCCAAAAGTAATCCTTTATAATTTGGCCAATTACAAATAAAAAAAATAATACCTTTATTTTATACTTAAAAGTTTTATAAAAATATGTAGTTACCAAAAGAGACAAAAAATAAGTACTTTCACATTAACTTTCAAAAAGGTTAAAACACACTAATTAAAATTGCTCGGAAATCTTATGGAATTTTTGTTGAAAAGTGTACACAATAATAAATTTTTCGATTTGTAAGAAAATATTTGATAAAGAGTGCTTTTGCTGCACAAAATCATTTATAGCTCTAACACTGTAATAACAATATGTGTCTTAATATATTTCAAAATACGCGCCTGTCACAGAAATCAATTTCGATCGAAAGTTTTTTTGATTCCGAGAAAGCTTCTTCAGAAAACGAAAACCGATAAATTTTCTCGGAATGAAATCACTTTTAATTTTTCGATGGAAAAAGTTTTTGTTGGGTTTGCACAATATTGCCACATTTTACATAAAAACAACATAATAAAAATTTGTCGGATTTACGAAAATCGATCGAAATGAAAATACGGATTCAAAACCAGTCCGAACAGTTTCTGTGACAGGCCTGATTATGTTCTTCAAATAAAAATACAACATCGTTAACATTAGACTGATGTCACTACTAGTATTCTAATAACACAAATTTATTGTGTTGGTAATTTTGGAACATATTTATGTATATATTTACATACATTTGATTGATTTTTGGATTTTCCATGCATTTCACATGGAAATTATTCTTAAAATTTTATAATATTACCAGATATCTAACAAATATTAATAAAATATATTGCAAATTGATTTAAAAAATTATTTAAAATCATATAATAATAACTTATTTAAGTCATTATACCAAATTATTTTTATTTTTTTTTTGTAATGTATAATTATAAGTCTTAAGATATAATAATAAGATATAATAATAAAGTTATTATTTTACATATAACTAATAATGCATAAAGTGGCGAATAAAGCTACAAACTAATGAATTCAGGAATTCATTAAAAGTAGCATTGTAAGTTAAGTTTTTGTTGGGTACTGCAGTGCACATATTTGGTCTGGCCAGACAAATACGGTAATCATAGAGTTAAGTTTACAATAAAATATTTCTAAACCAAATTGTATCTTAATACCAACGTCATAAGATAGTTTATGGGCGCCAAGACCCTATTCCAGAAAGAAGTCTTAATAGAGGCTATGTTAAATAACACTAGGGAACAGTAATTTTTCGGAATTGTATAGCAAATTTTTACTAATGAGATATTACAGTGCCATCATAATCATTAGTCCTGCAAGCGATATTTTGTTTCAACCGGTATCAAATATACTATAGTTCACATATTATCCCTAATCAAGTAATTCAAGCTAGTATATAGAATTAGTTTGGATAAAAATGTATTTTGTTTCTTGTTTGTTTCTTCTTAACGTGAATTTCTAAAAAAAAAAATATATAAAAAAAATTTTAATTTTAGTTAATGTCCATTTTTTAAACAATTAGTCCGGAAAAAGGTATATACCTAGTGGTATGTATTACTGGGGATATGAAGATTAAACATTAAAGTTTCAATTCAAAGTGATTACACAGAAAAATTAAAAAATTGTCTCTAATCACCGAATTCATACCAAATTCATAGAACAAACAACAAATTATGATCTTGCAACTATTATCAAAATGGTTATATTGATTACTAAAAATTGTAAACATTTTAAATTTTGAATATTTATTTTTTAATAAATGATATTTTTAATTTTAATTAAAAAAATGATCAAAAAACTTTGCCGTTTGAAACAATGTGTTAATTGATTTAATTAAATATAGCTCTGGCTTAGACAATTCCCAACCACAATTCGACAAGTTTAAATTATTTTCCGAAAAAATAAATTGAAATTTTTTGTTATTTAATCAATATATTAATTAAAAATTTATTTTAAAACGACTAAAATATTAATTAAATCAAAATTATATTTTTAATATTCTTTCAACTAAAAAAATAATTGATTCAGTAATCCCATTAATTAAATTTAAATACTTTTTAAACAATTCTTTTTATTGATAAAAAAAAAGTACTAATAATTTTTTGTGTGTATATAATTGTCAGGGGGTAGGATTATTTTACATATTTCCACCGTCTTTTTACTTTTATCTTTAAATATGGCAATGTTTAATTTTTATCTGAAACAATTTTTGTATCCACAGTGTCCCAGTTTTCCAGATTGTCATTGACGAAAGCTTCTAAAAAGATGTATGCAGAAGTTGTCCCCTATTGTTTAGGTTTTCTAGGAGACAATTAAGTGATTGACAGTTGTGTAATCCATAAAACTGTTTGTTCTAGAGCCACCAGAGACCATCTTAAGATGTCCGTCCCACTGGCTAGCTGTCTATTCATACAAACTTTGTGCGCAAAGTAAATGTCATAATTTTGAAAATAATTTTATGAAATTTAGTACACACTTACGTCTTAATTTTTAGTGACGAAGCTTATTGAAATATTTTATGAATCTGAATGTCATAACATATTTTTTTTGCCGGGGTCTCAAATAGGTCACACTCTCGTAACTGTTTCTCTTAATACTGTGGTGTATGGTATCAAATGGTCAGGCTTGACCGATTATATTTTCTTACTTGTTTTGTTATTGAAATAAATCAAAACTATCGACTTTTGTTTTATAACAAAAGTTACATATATTTTAGTACGTTGTTAAATACAATAAAAAAAAATTTAAAAAAAACTTTAAAAGCGGATTTATATCGTTTTGTAATGGAACACCTCAATTTGTGTTAAATTCCCTTGCCAGTATACAAACAAAAAGATGATTTTTATTTTTTTTTTTTTTTTTTTTTGTTTTATTTTGATTCTTTTGTAAAATCGTAGCATGGAAAAATATACATGAATAAATAAATAAAAAAAAACTCGTAGAAAATTTTATTCGTTTAAAAGAAAAAGGACGGGGTTTAAATTTAATTTTTCCCACAAATCAATAAGAATATTAAAGACTTTGGAGTGCAACTTTGATTTTTGATTCTTTTTAATGCTTTTTTCGGTGTAAAGTTTTTGCTTTGAACTTTATTTATATTAAATATTTATTAACAATATTCGGTAGAGCATAATTATGATTTTTTTTTTTGATATTTATTTGGGAAAAGGCAGTAATTTATTAATAGAGAAAAAAAACTATAACTAAATAAAAAGAAAACATGAGGCATAATTATTTTATTTCGTATTTAAAGCTAAAGGGTCTTATTGATAAGCAAGTAAGTTAAAGGTCTTTATTTATATGCTATTTTCTTTGTCATTTAATGATTTTAAATAGGGGTTTTATACAAGACCTATGCTGAATTCTAGACCTATTAACATAAGATTTTTACAAGATATATTAGCTAGCGGTAAAGTTACTGTCGACTGTCAATACCTACATTTTTAATTAAGTTATGCCATTAAAATTTATTTCCGGGAATAGTACTGATATAGGAGCTATGGTAGAATGTAGATTCAAATAATATTGTCTAAGATGGCTTTGATTGCAACCAAATTAGTGTGCACCCAATCTAATATAAATACCACCATAATAATATAGTTATGGACACAAAGACTATTCCGGAAAAAAGTTTGTGAAATTTTGCCCGATTCTGACCATTTTCAATAGGCTTCACCGTTATCACAATCAAGCCAAATATAATCGCATTATCTTCCGAATTGCGACCTATAGTTCGAGTAAAACTTGACATGGACAGACAACTGCCAGCCAGCCGGACGGACGGGCATCGTAAGATCGACTGAAATTATTTTCATTACTGACATCAGCCCAATCGCGTAATACCCTCTCCACTATTCTGCCCTGCTACGAAAGAAAGTCCCAAGTGCAAAAATTCCAAAACTGAGATAAGGACAGATTTGGGACTGTGAATGTGTTTCTGATTTTTCTGTTAAGCTTAAAATGCATATTTTCTTCTGTAAATGAATGAAAAACGTTAAGCAAAATGGTCAAATCTACCACATCTAGCGTGTTTCCTAAACAAAAAAGTCTTATCTGCCACATACTATGATAAAAAGTTACATTGGCCAACATTTTAACCACTTAAGACTTTTTTCCTAAGCACCTTTTTTTTTTTTTTTTTTTTGATAGTATGAGTTTTCTTCTCTGTGCAACTACGGACAGGTTCTTGCAAACACCGACAAGTACGAATAACTTTAAGAAACCAGAGAATTTTGTTCTTGGATCTAGGAATATCATCTCAGAGTAATACAGAGTGAACAAATAATAGTATCGGCAGCTCAATTCCAAAACATGCTAAGTTTAAAAAGTGAGTTTTCCATAAGCAGATCTTAAAGTTTACAAGCGGGTACAATATTCAGTTATATGCTTAGTTACTTTCTTTGCATAACTTTGGCTTGCATAAGCCGATCAACACAAAAACTTTGCATAATTTAAATTGAACAATACTCAATTCAAAACCTGAGAAAATTCGACCTAGCATGTTTTGAAAATGAGCTGTCGGTATCAAAAAATAACTAACGTTGTGCATTAGTGCAAGCCAGTCTGCTTCATTTCAGACATAAATACATTTTATTCATACATTCAAACACACGTTTTGAAGCTGCAGATTAGAAGACTTAATTTACCAAATTGTTGCTTCGTTTTTGTTTTGAGTGTTTCTGTATTTTTTAATTAATTTATTAATATGTATTAAATTTTGTAACTATAAGCCATACATTATGTGTGTAATATGATAAGAAAAACAGAGAATGGTTCGAGAAAAAAACTTTGAGCTTATAGCAATTAAAACCCCCCGACCTTGTTAAAAAAAAAATAATTGGATGGAAGTTAGCGGGCAAAAAAGAAACCAATAAAGAAAAAAGTGATACTGAGCCTTTATTCGCACCGGTAAGAGAACAAGTGCAAAATTGTACAACCGTGAAAAATCTTTGCCTAATATTGAACAAAATATATTTGAATCATTTATTTTGAAAAGACCTAAGGTACACATGTTTGGAAATTGAGTTTTCGGAGGTATATATATGGCTCAAAATCGCCAAGGTGAACCAGTTTTGTCATTCCGTTTGTGGCTTACTTAAAATTTCATTTTTAAATGCGAGATAAAATTCAAGCAACTTACTCAAGAACTCCTAAACCTTAAGGAATATTGCGTAGTCGTATCAAAAACCAGGAGGAAATATTCAAAAGAACTGATGACAATTACACGGTATCAACACAAAACGCAGTTAACTTTAATGAGACTTTAATGCCATTAATGTATTTAAATACAAAACCAGTTAAAAAAAATTACCAATTATTGAATTAAAAATTATTTTGAAAAAGTCACTTTTGACAATTCCCAATATATGAAATTAATATCATTCATTCAAAGCAAATTTCAATCTACCAATGTAACATACCATTTGGTTTAAAGATTGATGTTTGACTAATGACGTCATCCATCGTCAATGGCGGTGAGTGCTAAACAGTAAACCCCTCTAAAGAGATTGTGTTGCTACCATCGAAACTAGTCTGGGCAACCTGTCCGTGAAAGCCTGGGTTCAATTCCCAGCTCAGTCAAGAATGAAAAATTATCAAAAAATTTAAATTCATTTCATGTTGTAAAATTCCTTTCTTCATAAAAATAATTTAATGAAAATTAAATTTAACGAGCTTAAGCCTAATTAAAATATCGAAATTTGGATTAAAAATTATTAAAATATCTAAATAGTTAACACCGTTTCAAGAGAAACATATAAATTAATACACTTTTTTTAACTTCATTTTCAAATTGAGTGAATTAAGACATTCTGTAATGGCTAAGCAACATGAATTCACAGGAGGATGTAGAAGATTTCATATATTGATGAAATATTTTCGTTTTTGATATTTGATGGGTTTTTTTATTTGTTATGTTAAAAATGTACCGAAATATTTTGATTGTTCCATTACGTTATTTTTTTGCATTTAAACTTAAATTATTTAAACGTTAAAGATGATCTGAATATTCGTGTGTTTCAATAAATTTCGCAGACGAAAGATACCATTTTGCTACTAAAATCACGAAAATACAAAAAAAATTTCGAAAATGGCTCATCTCCGGAACCTGCAATGATCATTTTCTTCTCCAATATTACCTTCCCAGCAAAAACTTACATTGAAAAGTAATGAGTTAAAAAGCTAATATAACGACTCATCACTACTTCTACATTGGCATTTTAACTCATTATTTTAACACGGTGATGTCATTGGAGGCAAGTACTTACCACCTTCGCTTACAAATAGGGAGTTAAAAAAGTCATTACCACATTCGCTTACAAATAGGGAGTTAAATAAGTCATTACCACATTCGCTTACAAATAGGGACTTAAATAATGACTTTAAAAAAAAATTTTTTTTATTATTTTTTTTTAATTATTTTTTTTTCTATTTTTTCTTATTTTATTTATTTTACCTTATTTTATTTGTTTTTCTATTTTTTCTTATTTTATTTTACTTTTTTTTTTTTTTACTTTGTTTTTTTTCTGCCTCTGGCGGGATTCGATCGCGCAACCTCGGTGCTGATAGACTAGCTCACTACCAGCTTGTCTACTGGGGCATTGTAGTTTTTGCATAAAAAAACTATGTTTTTTACTCAATTATTAAGAGCGTAAATATGAGATTAAATTATCCATAATAACAATAAAAACGCTGATTGAAAGTGGATTGAAAGTTTTTGTTTCATTACTAAAATGACATTTTTATTGTCATAATGAAAATTTAAATTTATGAAGGCAATTATTGAAATATGTTGCTTTTATAAAAAAATTTTTTGATTTCATAAAATTAATGGCAAACATGTAACATTAGATGTATGAAATAATTAAATCTTACATTTTTTTAATTAACAATTAAACATTTTTTTAAGGAAACTATAATTTTGTATTAATTTATGAATATAGTTATGTTTGTATATTGTTTTTTTATGTTCCCAATTAAAATTTTTTGTTTAACTTGGACAAACTTAAGTTTTCATATATCCAATGAAAATTTTTAACGTAATTACGAAATCCAATGAAGCGATTTTAACGAAAATACTTCATTCTAACTATGAAATTCCATTTAGACTATGAAAATTTTCATTTACCCAAGGAAAATTTTTTTATGAAAATGATTCATTAAATATATGAAGCATTTTTCTTTCAGTGTAGTAAAAAAAAAAACAAATTGTAAGAATAAATATTTAAAATCAATTTGTATTAGATTTGAAAAAAATTAAACCGTAGATGCAATTTATTATGAATGAATTATAAATTTCCATAATCAACTTATAAACAAGTACTTATGTAACAGATTATATGTCAGCCATTACTCAACTACTTCTATGTAATGCAGATGGTATGAAGTAGTCATTGAAAAGTAAGTTGTTCAGTAATTGCAAGTCATTACCAAGTTTTTGCTGGGTTAATAATCTTAAGTTTGTATTTACAATTTTAGGAAAAAACTCTGCTTTAAAAAATCAAATTGTTAAATAGATATTCAGTTTTTTGTGTCCCTTGAGCAGTTTGTATGTTTGTACCTGAGCCCTTTTGGAAATAAATGATTCAATTATAACTGGTAAAAAATTGCTTCACTAGGAAAATAAATATATACACAACATCACAAAATTTTGGACTTATTTGTACAATTTGGTTTTCGTAAGCCTTTTTTTGAGAAACTATAATATGCAAAAAAGTCATAAATTCATTTTCTGTACTTTATTATCGAAATTTCCTTTGTCTGTTAAGGTAATAAAATCGAATTAAACAATTTTTTTTTAAAGTTACCAAATGTAAAAAAATATAACTAAATTAGAAAAGGCTTTTGTTGATTGGAAAAACATTTAAATTAATAGGCAGAAACTATTTACAAATTAAGAAAACAAAACAAGAAATGTAATTCTTGAAAAAATATTGAAAAAAACTACGAAAAACTTAAGTTAAAAGGTTTAATTTATTTGAGACTTTTTTTCATACAAAATATTTTTATTTTATATAAAATTCCATACAAAATTCCGTTTATATAAAGTTAATAAGATAATTTTTTTTTTGTTTTTTGAATAAATCCTATACAATAAACGAAAGTTGTACTTCACAATTATAAATAACAAAAAAAGGAAAAATTAAATTAATTTCCGCTTTTTAACTGTCAGTGGCAGGGCTGTCAAGTGTTGCGAGTTTTTAATCCCCTTGTTGATTGAAGTTTACGTTGGGCGATATGGCGATTGTTGTCAAATATTTTTATATAAATTATGCTGATGCTGACATAAATCATTAAATAATTATACATACCCGGCAGGTTGTAGAATGAAAAATTTAAAATTTCAGAAATTCCCGCCATTTTCTTATAATAAAATCCATAAATTCTAAAATTATAGATTATACATCAGGAAATTGATTGAAAAATTTCTAAAACTGTAATATGTATTAAAAAACACTGCTGGAAATAATGTAAATTTAAAAAAATTTACTTTAATTTAAGTTTTAAGAGACACATTTTCACAACTGACCTTTAGCTGGACGTATACAAAGTGTTCCCTTATTACAACTTTACTTAAACCTAAAGTGAGTGATAAGTTAAAGGATGGTTCGTCCTAATGGTAGGTTAAAGTAAAGTTGTAATAATGGAACACTTTTTATACGGCCGATAAAATCCTACCTTTAGCTAACGTAAAGCTGTGAAAATGGGGGTAAAACTATTTTTGTGTACTATTTGTTATGTTTGATTCCGCGTGCACTTTCTACTTAAAAAGATCAATTACCTTTACTACACTTAACATTAGGCAAAACGACGCTCATTTAAAAAAAATTAATTGAAAATCTCCATCGATTAAAACTTCAATTGATATCAAAACATAGACGTTTCTAATATAAAAACCACATTTGGTAATTTTCTTCTTAACAAAAATCTTACAAAAATATCTGGTATTTTTTGTTTTCGATAAAGTACACAGAAAATATTAAAAATTGATTTTAATCACCAAATTCAAAGAATCAAGTAAACAATTTGTTGAATTTGCACTTATTACTAAAATTGTTATATAGATTACTAAAAATTGTTAAAATTTAAAATTGTAAATTTTTTTTTTTCAATAAATGATATTCTAAATTTTAGTTAAAAATATAATCAAAAAACAATGCGATTTCAAGCAGTGTTAATTGCTCCAATAATAAAAAAAATTAAGAAAAAAACTTAATATTATTTAAAAACCGCATATGATTGAAAATAAACAAATAACTAATAAATATAGTAATTTAATTGAGCAAACTAGGAATCGAATTTTTTGTTAGATTCAATGAAAATTTTTATGTTATACTTCAAGCGCGCGGCATGCCATTAAGTATATCATATTGTTTGCAGATGTTTGAAAAATCAAGTTGCTTTTGTTGAGAATCTGTAGACTTGCGTGTAACTAATCTGGCTATTGAGAGTCGGGGTATTGTAGGCTGTTGTGATGTCTTCTATATTTCCTCATATATTTCGTCTATAACATCTGTTTTACCATACTTCGTGTTCAAAAGATTGCTTGTTTCCATAAGCAGACCATTTGGAAACACTTAAATTTTGCACTAGAAACTTTCTAATATCCGTAAAAGGAAAATTAGTCTAAAATTTCTGTATGTCTTTTTTGAGTTCGGCATAGCGGTGTGTCATCTGAACATTAAAAGAAGTTTGTGGCTTACTTAAAATTGCATTTTTGAATGCGAGATAGAATTCAAGCAACTTACTCAAGAACTCCTAAACCTTAAGGAATATTGCGTAGTCGTATCATAAACCAGGAGGAAATATTCAAAAGAACTGATGACAATTGCACGGTATCAACACAAAACACAGTTAACTTTAATTCCATTAATGTATTTAATTAAAAAACCAGTTAATCGTATATTCTTACGAGTATTTAAGAAAAAAAAAATTACCAATTATTGAATTAAAAATTATTTTGAAAAAGTCAGTTTTGACAATTACCAGTATATGAAAATAATACCCAATTTTACAATTTTAAATTATTATCAAAGTTGTTTGTGGGAATACTATTATTTATTAAAAGATTTTGTTTGTTGTTTTTGAACAGCTTATCCTCCAACAATAAATTTCAGTATAAGTTTTTATCAATTATTTAAAAAGGGAATTAAGTACAACAAACAAAATCTTTTAATATTTTAAATCCTAAACGAAAAAAATCAATTAAGCAATACGCTATAACCCCCCATTTAAATAAAAACGTTAAAAGTTTAAAAAACGTAAATTGCAAGTGCATCGAGGAATAAAAGTAACCAAAATGAAAAAAATATTCACATCTCCACATTTAGAAAGAAATTACCAATTTTGATTAAAAATAACCTAAAACGGCAGCTCTGATCTTTATAATAAATTTCATGTCAATCAGTACGATTTTGATTTGATCCCACTGTGAAGTGTTTAGTTAATAATTACTTGCAACAGCATAGAATCATTTTCGTTTTATTTACCTTATATATAAATCGGCAAAGGCAGAACAGTTTAAGAACACTTTCCCCTCTCTTTGCCCAACGACAAGAACAAAAAATACACCATTTTGATGTTTTTTAAAATCTGTTCAATATTTTTGGAGTTATAAGCTTTCGAATCTGCTATTAACACATATGCAAAATACTTAAGAAAAAAAGAGTGTGATCGGTTTTCGAATATTTCGATTTTATAAAGGTGATATATATTAATCGTGAAACGCAACCCAGTTAAGAACACTTTCCTCCTCTGTTTGTCAACCGAACGTCAATGGGGAGAAAATAGTATCAAAAAGGGGAAACACGGGAACCTAAATTTCTTTCGTTTACTTTTCCGTGCTACATGTGGTAGTTTTTGAATTTTCTGTAATATTGAACTTAGAAACATAATATTAAAGGTGCAGGGTCCTGAGTGAATGAGAACCTGTAAGACTGTTGGTACTGTCTTGTTCTTTTTATGGTACGTTTTGAGATTTTGTTAGTATTTGACCTATACAGATAAAATTAAACATGCATGGTCGTGGTTGAATAAGAATACGTAAGGGAAGATTTTTGGTACTTTTTCGTTCTACATCTGGTACTTTGTTCAGTTTTCATCAATATTAGACATACGAACATAAAACAATTCATACCTTGTTCTGAGTGGATAGAAATCTTTAAGGGGAGACTTTTTTAAACTTTTTCTGGTAATTTTTGTATTGACATTACCAAATCAAAATAAACATTTACGGGCTCACGAGGAAGATAACATAAGGAAGGCCGCACGTTTTTCTTTTTCCAGGTCAAATAAACGTATTGTTAGCATTTTGATTTTTTGTCCACATATTGTAGAATATTTCACCACAAATTTATAAGCGAAATTAGTAACACTGACATCTTTTCCTAAATGTTCTAAATCTTCTAAAATTTCTGACTTTTTAAAGTTAAAAACTTATGCTTTTTGTATGCATATTTAAGAACTATACACGTTCAAATTATGTTTAAAGATGAATATGGAATTCTAGTTGAATGTGAGCACTAACTAAATCGTGTATGCAAGACACTTTGATTGACATTTGAAGACAATTTTAAAGCAAGCAGCTAGAAAAACTCCCCAATTATTATACAGTTGAATCAAAATTTATCCACCACCCTGTTGATTTAGACTTAAACCTGTATATAAGTTGTTTATATTTTAAAGCTTTCGCACAAGTTAATATTTTAGAGTAGACAATGGAAGAATATAAGTGTTCATATTTTGGGGTGTTTATATATTAGGGGGTTCATATTATCGCTAGTTCACTGTATAGCCATCTGCGAAAAATTTTGTTTTGATAATTATTTTCCTTATTGTTCATTCTTTTATAAATATTTCTTAATTATTTTTTAAAAAAGTCAGCATTTTATAACCTCAAAAAATATATAATTTCCCACAGCATAAACACGAAATTTTTTTCCCACAGGAAAATATTTTTTTACCATAATACTTTGCTGTGTAACACTAGCCCTAAGACAGAAAACTAAATGCTCGAAATATCCCAGGTAGCATTTTTTATCATCTAGGGGTCTAATGGGAATCTCATGAAGAGTGTTTTTGATCGTCGACGAGCTCATTTTTTAATTGTAGACGATTCCTTGCACGGGAGAAACTGTTACACGTGCTAATTCGTATGAGAGATTCATCCATAGCACAGCGAAAGATTCTTATATTAACCATAAAGGAAATCGTTTATGATCTTTGTAGAGATTATCTAACGAGTCTTCCAAAAATCATGCCAACAGTCGTATGAGACTCATGACGGGATTATTTTACAACTCGTGAAATGCTCAGCCGTATAACTGAGCTACCTAAATAAGGGCATCAAGTGTCTTTTTCATGTCAAAACTTATTATTTTCATACAATTTATATGAAACAAACCTTAAGGTCGCGAAAACAACACCATCCTATCGAAAAATCTTATTTTACAGATCCTTCGGTTGGTTTGTTTTGTTCTAATTGTATTCGCAATAGCATTTTCAAATTTCAAAAACGCTCTTATTTAGGTAGCTCAGAAATTGTTTTAAGACTCTTACAGAGAGTCTCAAAAGGTTCATTCCAATATTAAAAGACGAGCGTGTCCAAAATTTACAAAAAAAAATTAATAAATAAAAAAAAATTAGATGTTTTTGTTTTTGTTTCTTTTGTTTTCGTCAGATAATCATCAGAAGATTCTTTTAGGAGTTGTGTATTAAACATAATCTGCTAACAAACAGCATATGCTAACTGGGATGTAATTCATACATATACTTAGGTATACTTGGATGTACTACGTTTTTTTCATTTTTACATACAAATTTATGATCGAATTTCGACCATTAGGCAAACACTACACCATTTTTTATAGAAAATTACAGATGAAATTGAGCAAATTCCAATTGAAATTAAGAATATCAATTTCAAATTGAGAAAATTCCAATTGAAATTGAGAATATCAATTTGAAATTGAGAATATCAATTTGAAATTGAGAAAATTCCAATTGAAAGTGAGAATATCAATTTGAAATTGAGAAAATTTTAGTTGAAATTTCAAGTGAAATTAAGAATATCAATTTGAAATTGAGAAAATTTCAAATGAAATTGGGAAATTAATTTGAAATTGAGGAAATTCCTAATGAAATTGAGAAATTTTAATTTATAAAATTGAGTTATATAATTTTTTAAATATTAATACAACGAACATACATAACAAACAAAATGATGGAAAAAATTAAAATAAATACAAATCGCAGTAGTATTGACCAACAGGCATATCTTCCAGATCCAGAGCAGATTGGTAAAACTTTTTAGTATTTTGTATTTCTCTACCTGCAATCTCCAATAATTATACACGTCTTAGAAGCCTTAATCACCTCTTCTAAAAAGTCAAGTCTCTGCTCTTTTACATTGGGGGAATAACGTTTGGAACATTCATCTATCTATCATACCTAACATACCTATCATAATACATACATATTCGTTCTGAAAAAATTTGTTAAAAAAAAACATTATTTTTCTATAGAACTCTCTCGTAGTTATGTTATTAATATTTGTACCATAATTGCTTAAAAATATTCTCTTTCATATTTTCCTTACATTTCGATTTTCCAAAGAATCTCATTGCTGGCATTTGTTTTTTTTTCTTTGTTTTTTATTGAATTCCTTTTTCCAAAAAATGGTTTTCATTTATCGAAAACAAAAATTCATTTATTGGAATTTCAGTTTTAGATATTTTCTTGCTTTCATACTTTTATAAAGGACAAACATTAATTTATGAAAAAAAAGTTTACTTTGGGTTAGCAGAAGCAATAAATTTGTTTGAGACATGGAATGGGATATCCAGCGTCTTGTTTCAGTTTTCTGCTTCGTTTTTTCTTTATACCCTCCAGCACTGGTGGTGGGTACTTAGTTTGTCATTCCGTGTGAAACTTTTTTAATATTTTACTAAACCTCCATAAAAAATCCTTATATTCCGAGTTCTTGAGTTATTCTTTGTCGACTTAGACATGTCCGTCTGTCTGTCTTTCCATCAGTCGGCTTGTACGTCTGTCTGTCTGCTTGGTAAAAAAAACGCTATCTCTTTAACGACGCAAAATAAAAGCACATTTATCATGTTGAATGGCTTCTCTTTATACTAAACAGTTTATGAATTGAAACCAGTATAATTGGATCATTTGGAATGGAGTAATACACCCAAACGTGGAGCAATAACACTAAGAATTCATAATATAACATACATTTCTGGCGAAATGCAACGATTCTTAAAAATATTTGCAGAAACTCGTTGTATATCACTTAAAATCATACAACTTATTTTTTTAATTTATTAAGGCCTTATAAAAAGGGTAGTCTAGTAATGATTCATAGACGGGATTCTACTCGGATTAAGTCGATGCATGGGTAAATACCGGGTTAGTACCATGTATATTTTTTTGGGTATTTAAAAAATTATTAACAATATTGCATTTTAAATGTAGCATATGTCAATCACTAATTGTTAATCAGCTGGTTTGTAAGAAATCTGCTGATTTCTACACGTAGAGAAAAAACATGTTTGTGGTAAACATATTCTAAGAGCAACATATTATGATAAGATTTATGATTGTTGTCAAAACATATTATGATTATTATTAGAATCATAAAATATCATATTATGACCAAATATATTCGTAATATTACATCATAATAATTTTCCCTTAATCATAATTTGTTTTTATTACATCATATTATAAATATTAATATTATTATAATATACTCTTATAATATTAATCCTAATAGGCTAAGAAGCTATCACATTATGATACAAAGTGATTATGTTATGGTTAAAAGTTAATCGTATACACAGATCATCTGGAAACCATTTTCCAAAGAATTTTGAAAAGCTAAAAATATTATGCAAATAAAAGGTAAAGCGAATGAGAATTACAACATTAAAAAGGTTTTTAAATTAGACTAAAACTACATTAAACCGAAATATACTGAACTAAATTATGAAGAACGTTTGTGTTTTAGCGAATCTAATATTAATTAACTGCAACCATTAATCGTTTTTAAATAAAACAACGGGCCTAAACAGCAACACAAAATCAGTTATTTGCAGATATTGTGACGAAATATTTAATGAGTTGTCTTAAGTGTCCAATTATGGTAAAACGAGAAATTAATAAAACCAATTTGTAAAGATAAAGTGGCAACTGTTTCAAATGAAATTTTAACTCAATCTAGTGATCTTTCATCGAATTCTGGCCAAAAGTTGGCCTTTGAGAGTTACATCTCATTTAACGCCTACTCCGGAAATTTTTCTTAATAAGACTAAAACCGCATTGAATTTTAACTTTCATAGATCCCATATGGCACCTTCTCTTGAGATATTCTTGCTCTCGGAGCAGGGTATCTAAGATTCCATACAGCCGAATATAGCACTTGTTTTTGTCTTTGCTTTTTATTTTTATGAACATTCATAGATTCAAATTAATATACGAATATGTTGGCAGGGTTGATTAAATTTGAGAAAAAAAAAAGTTGTGTTAAAAGAAATTTTAAACTTAATGGGAAGATATGAAATCGGAAAAGATTTTTTTTTGTATAATAAGTAAATAAAAATAAATTATCGATGTAAAAAGGAATTTGTTATAAATTGTAAACAAAGTCGAAGTTGATTTTATGGTTAATATGATATAGAAATATTTTTTTAGGATAAACTCTGCAAATTATAATTTCAATTAGAAATTATTAAAACTTTAAATAAAAAAACCAGAGTGCAAATTATGGTTTTCGATCGTAAATTGTTGAATTAAACTGTAAAGTAATCTCAATAGTTATTGATATCGAATGTCGTCATTTGGACCCAGATAAGGGATGTTAAATGGGGTTTTACATTTTGTACCAACTTCCAAAAAATATTTAATTTTTGGACCTTCACGGTACCATTTTTTTTAATTTATTAAATCAGCAAAAAAATGCATATTGCTGAGTAAAGACGTTGCAATCTATATAAATGCAATCTCAAAATATAAACACGTTTTGATGTTGGATGAAATCTTAAATGATTGAAATTTGCTCGATTGCGTAAATATGCAATGCATTTACGCAATCGAGTGTGTACCCAGCATAAAAAATCAATAAGCACAGCAACACATTCAAAATATAAGTGAAGTTGGCTACAACAAACAAGTGCCAATACATGTAAAGCTGCCCACAGACCAGGGAATATTTATCGAAACATCTACATGTTACACTAAATCTTGCATAAGTGTGGTAATGTTTTTGGTTAATATTCTTGTAACCTTTTTGGTTATTAAAATATCAAAATTGTTTGATATTTTATATTCCCAAATACAATCCGTGCTGGAAATTTGAGTCAATTGCTCTTAAAGCACTTATCCCGTGACCAGTAAACAAAATTTTATAATTAAAAGGAACAAATTGTCACAGGTGAAAACAAGACCTATCACTTAACTTGTGATAATGTGTTTAGAGTGTAGTTGGTCCAGAGGAAAGGTAATTGGCACAAAACTATTCATGTGACTGCATTTTGTGCAGGTAGTGGCTGATTCTCTCTAGTTCTATTACTTTATATGAAGATAGATCTATCATATTGACATGGCTCATTTGGGACAATATCTGCGATGTTATTAAGGTTATTTCAGTGACCTCTAAGAAAGTGCCAAAAAGGTGCCAATTAACCCCTCGTAGGACATCGCCATGTTAAAGAGACTTGTCACGAGACAAGTTTAGTGTTAGTTCCCTTTCCTCTAGGGATGTTTCATCGTGTGTGGGGATGTTGAATGTTTTTTCTTTCTCATTTTGTTGAGAGCAGTTGTTGCGTGCGTTGTTTTGCATTTCTCAGATAAAAAACAAAAAAGGAAAAGTTACGAACATTGAAAACAATGAAAAATGGAGAAATTTTATAAATGGATTTGAAAATTTTACAGAATTATGGCACGTTAAATGTAAAGGTAATAAAAATAAAACAAAAAAAACAGGATATGAAAAATTTCTTTCGCATATATTTGTTAAGTTATGTAGTACTTCTATATTAAAAGAAACGCAATACTGATGTTTTGCTTTTAGTATCATCGTCTGTGGTGAAAAGGAAACAATAGTAGTACCATCGGTTTTTACTAATGTTACCTTGTCTGTGGTCACCAAAAGTCCTCTTTTACAATGTGGCAAGTGAAAGGCAGACAGACGAAGTTTGTAGGCAAGAGAGGAAAAAAGTTAAGTATGTCACGAATACAGGGTCGCCCCCTTACCAACAAACTTCGTCTGTCTGCCTTTCACTTGCCACATCATAAAAGGGAACTAAGCGCTCTATACACCACAATACAAGTCGCATATTTAAGCCCCTTACATTAACGATTTGTTGTACAAAAAAAAATTCAATGAAAATTACTCAACAATTTCAAAAAGGGGGAACTATGAAAAACTTTTAAGTTGTACCAAATGAGTCACGGTAGTACCACGGTATTTTAGAAGGTCAAAATGTACCAAAAAAAGTACAATTGTACCAACTTAAACATCCCTGACCCAGATATAATTCTTCCAAAGGAAGTTAACTAAAAATTAAAAATCTTCACTTTTTGCAATAAAACGACAGTGGCCATATCTACCTATTGTAAAAATCTTACATCGTTTTCTCTACTCTTTCTACAAAGCGTGCATATTCTGAAAGTTTTTTGCCCCTACTTAAAAATTTATATATTTTGAGTTAACCTTTTTCTATGTAGATGAAGCGGTGCGATATGTTATTTATCCTTTTTTGAACGTTTAATAGTTTTCTATTCAAATTCTGTAAGCTTAATAAATTATTTTACTTACAGTTGTGTGGCGTAAAAGACGTAAAATTCCCTGGACAATTAACATTTTACTTTACATCAAAGTTTCAGAAAATTTGTTACAAAGTTATTTATTCTTCTATTAAGAACAAGAGTTAACTTTTGTTGTAAAGTTTTTTTTTTTTGCTAAGTAAAATTGATAGAAACTTTTTAATAAGCAGTGAAGCAGTTATACTTTTAAAATTTGCTTTTATTTTTACTGCACCAAATTTTTTTTATAATATGTAAAACGCGTATCCGGCTGTGACGAAACTTCGATTTATGACCCAATTTGTATATAACCTGACATAGTGATGTTATAATTCATTGCGGTCGGACCAAATACAGTGTATGCTAGATGGACAAAAGGTCACGACTTTATGTCCTTAGAATCACTCAAGGACCCAGAATGAAAAACTTAGTATGCCCTCATATACCCTTATTACCACTATTATAGGAGATAAAGTTCTGAGAAAAAAAAATAATGTGTAATGGTACAGTGTTTTCTTATAAAAAATCGTGCGGATTTTTAACCAACCGGTTAACAATTTAAGGAGCATTTCTGTAATGAACTGGGTTTCTCGACCAAACTAAAGTCTTTTCTGTCCCCTTAATTTCTAAAACCTTTTCGTTCTAACTTTTGTGTTATTGAATCGCGCATTGGCATCCCTCAAAGGCATTTAAATGTTGAAGGTTTTCAGAGTTTGTGGTATACCATGCTGATTTTGCTCTTATAAAAAAGGGCCTTTGATAAAATTTGGAAAACACATGCGCACTATTTTTTACTCGCTAGTAATGCTCGCATGGAGCCTCTTGATTAGTAGAATTGTTTTCAATCTTTCTATCTATCTTCTTTTTATCGTACTTGTTCAACAATACTGTATTAACTCATAATATAAAAGCTTTCAGTAGAAGCAAAACAATTTTTAATTTTACATATAAAGCATATGAAAAAGTATTTTCAAACCAACCCACTATAGGAAATTTTCCCTTTTTTTTGGCCAAAACTAATTTTTAGCCAAACGAGTGGGCCATACTAAATGATTTTTTAGATTCGCTTTTTGGAAGTGTTCCTCCTAAATGATTTTTTAGATTCGCTTTTTGGAAGTGTTCCTCTTTAAGCTAATAAATTTTTAGTCACGCACCGTCACGGGGAAAAAAGTTTGTCACGCGTAAGTCTGCATTTGGTACGCTGAAGTTACCTGGAAAAATACGCTTTTTTTAAGACATATGCAAGTATATGCAGCTGAAATAAATTGCGAATGGATGACAACTTATGGCTCTATCGAAATGCGTAAGTGTTATATCTATCACTTTTAATCATTTTTTTTCGGAGCTTAGTGAAGTTGCAATTTATTAGTACAGTATATAACATCAAGGTCTTTTTCTTTCCTTCGATTTAACCAAATTAAAAAAAAAGTTGAATATCTTTTTAACTACTATAAAAGTACTCACTTTTAGCATTATTGTTAATTTTTCACTTTTTTTACATGAATTTTTTTAATAAAAACTTTAAACTTATATACACGTCTAATTTAATATAGTAACTTCCTCGTTTTGTTTAATAAACAAACCTCATGTTTTTGCATTTATAAAATAACGGTTAAGCATCATTGATGCTTTATTCTTCGGGGATGCTTTTTTTAGTATGTTTTTAAGTACATAGTGAAAAAAAAAATCAAAAACTCCATGAAAAAAATTAAGCACTTTTGGCCAAAAAAAGGGGAAATTTCCGATAGTGCAACCGTCTTATGACTAAGAAGTTGACAAAATAGCACGATATGTTGTGATGTTCTGTGGTCTTAAATCAATTTTTTTTGGCATTAATTAATATAATCATGGCAGAGCTTTTAATTCACTTTTAATTGAAAATTTTTTTTTAACCATATTTTTCGAAACCCTCGTAGAATGTACTTAATGAAATCTTTCTAATATGTAATTGTACTTCTGTAAATCTTATAAATACGGCAACAAATTTTTTGTAGTTGATTTTTAAGTATCTTATTGTCCACCGACTTCAATGAAACATATATTGTTTTAAAGGTATTTGTGTGTAGATATGAACAATATATATTTCTTTTCTAAGTTTTAAGATCTCAAATTACTTTTGCTTTCTCACAAAAAATGGTCTTTCCAATTAAATGATAACATATCTTAACTTTTTGACAAAAGAAAAAAAGCAGTCAGAATTATAAAAAGTCGCCGGGAACAAACAGCTAGTAAGTTTTAAAAAATTAATAAAACCTAATGGGGTATCTACCCCATAAAATTGTGATACCTTGAGTAAAATTAAGTCGATTTGGCTATGTCCGTCTGTCTGTCCGTCTGTTGAAAACACGCTCCACACGAAAAATTGCTTGTGGTTACTCTAAGCATAAGCAGTTTGATATTGAAATTAAGCAAAACCCGTTCCGTAGGATCAGAGCTATGAATCAAAATTTAGAAACACCAGCCTAAAAAATTGATAATTTTGTTACAACAACTAACATAAATGGTGGAATAATGCACGGAATAATTTTGCACAAATTCATTTTATATGGCTGGAAATCGAAGTGTCAAATTTCATAAAGATCAGTCAATAATTTTCCCTGTCCGTCTGTCTGTCCGTCTGTTGAAAACACGCTCCACACGAAAAATTGCTTGTGGTTACTCTAAGCAGTTTGATATTGAAATTAAGCAAAACCCGTTCCGTAGGATCAGAGCTATGAATCAAAATTTAGAAACACCAGCCTAAAAAATTGATAATTTTGTTACAACAACTAATATAAATGGTGGAATAATGCACGGAATAATTTTGCACAAATTCATTTTATATGGCTGGAAATCGAAGTGTCAAATTTCATAAAGATCAGTCAATAATTTTCCCTGAGCTCCATATAAACTCTACTCTCGGGAAACAGCTTATTACGCCTAAAGCAGTAATAAATAATGCTATCGTATTAAAATATTGTTCTTCACAGTTTTATACGACTAGAAATCTCACTGGTAAATTCGTAAGGATAGGTCCATAATTTACTCTAGGCCCCATAAAACAGTTTATTATGCCTTAAATCGTAACAAATAATAAAATCGCAATAAGATTTAGTACCTCACAGTTTTAAAGGACTAGAAATCATACTGCCATGTTCGTGAAGATCGGTCCATAATTAACTATAAGCCCCATATAAACCATATACTCTCGGGAAACAGTTTATTACGCCTTAAACCGTAATAAATAATGATAATATAATACAATTTAATACTTCACAGTTTTATAGGACTAGAAATCATATTAATAAACTTCATGACGATCAGTCCATAATTTACCATAGGCCCCATTAAATCCCACTCTGGGTAATTAACTAAATGCGCCTCAAACCGTAGCATATATACATATATATTTCGGTAAAATTTGTTCCAACTTAGCTTCATATGGCCATAAAAAATGGCATGCAATTTTGTGATATACAGTCCATAATTTACCTTATATCCCATATTAGGCAGCCTTCTGAAATTTACTGTAAACGATAAAACTAATTTCACTGCTGTATTGAAATTTATTCTTATATGTGTTTTTTAATGCCAGAAATCATTCTCTACAGAATTTTGGGATGATTGATCCATCATTTACCATGGGTCCTATATAAATTCCCCTCCTGAAAATCATTTAAGTTCGGCTAAAACGGTTACGAATCATAATACTTTACTCAAGCTAGTTCAAATTTCTGAAAAAGAAAGCACAAAACTTTAAGATTGTCTGTTAACAATTTTATGTAAGTCTAAGCCACATACTTCCATTTTTATAAAGATTAACTAATAATTTATATATATCATATAGAGCCCACTCTTGAAATATTCGAAATGTCGGTGGAGGGTATCAACGAATTGGCACAGCCGAATAAAACACTCTAACTTGTTATTTTTAATGTTTTTTATTTAAAATAATATTATTAACAAAACAGAGTAAATTAATAACTATTAAAACAAACAATTCTCCAAACTAAAATAACTTTAGAAATTATTATATTATTCTTATGGTGAGATTAAGCCAAATATGTAAATAGTTTTTAGGAGCTTTTAGGAACAGAGGTATTATGCAGGTATAAAAATAAAATCATCTTTTAAATTTGTTAGCTTCCAAAGTAAGCCCATTAAACACACCCAGAGAAAAAATATGTTTAAAAATGGTCACCTCCAACAAAACTATTTTAAAAGAAAAATTTTAAACATATTATGTATAATTTAATCATACTTTTTTCACCGACAAACATATTATGGTTAAATTTGTCCTCTACCAAGGAGCCCAACCATATTATGGTTGCCTCCAAACATGTTTTGGTTAATAATAACTAAAATATGTTTAACGCTTATAATAGCATGGTTGGTTTTCAACCATAGAATGTTGCTATTGGAAAAGAGGAAAATACTATTGTTAATTTAAAAACAAATTATTGTCATATTTAACCAAAACATGTTTAAAGACAACCATAACCCTTTCAGACCGTGATGCATCGATTGTGCGGGTGGATTTCGGACTCCATATTTTAACTTCTATTTGACCAATGTCAAATAGACCTGCATGTATCGATTGCGCTAACTCTTCTTTATGTTTGTTTCTCACATTATTCCGCTATTCGCTTTATAGTTTTTTTAATTTTTGCAAAATTCTCGCGGCACATTTCAGTTTTGTCAAAATGAGCCGCAGAAGTAATTTGTGGTTTTAATTACAAAAGTGCTTATCTTGAACAAATAGTGAAGTGGGCTTATTTTAACTGAACAAAATGGTAAATTTTAATGTTTCAAGCCATTTAAGGTCATTTGATGCAATCAAAATGCGTTTTGGCTAAACATTTTAACGAGATGCATCAATTATGCGTGTCCTAAAAATCCTTAAAGGATATAAAAATGGTAAAACCTAAACATTGATTATATTTTTATATGATATAGAGACCATATATTCCAAAAATTATGACAAAATTTCCAGTAGTTTAGCGTCAGGTCTGAAAGGGATAATATGGTTGTGGCTTCTTGATGGAGGGTCAATTTAACAATAATATGGTTGTCGGTGACAATAATATTGTTAAATTAAACATAATATGTTGAAAAATATTCTTTAAAAATAGTTAAGTTGGAGGTGACCATTTTTAAACATTTTTTTTTTCTGCGTGCAGTAACGTAATTACATGCATGACTTCATAGCTACAAAAAGCAGCACTGTAGCTTTCTTGATCCATGATTTGATTGTCAGTAGAATGTGAACTTTAATTTAGAAAGCTACCGTCGCTTAGAAATTCGGATCACGCTTAGTACATTAAAAAAATCCATTAACTCCTTGCATAAAATTAAAAGAACGGACTTCGCTAGATTGGCAAAAAAGCGATGCTAAGGCGGTTGGTATAATAAAAAAATTACAGCCAATTTCCCTCTTCCCACCCATAGTGTGGTGTTATGAAAAAAATATTTTGACCAAATTTTTTCTCTTTTCTATCTAGTTTTTAACGAACTGACATAGTTATATCGACTCAAAAAGATCGAGAATATACATAAACATTATGAGATGTCCGGTAATTAGTCTGATGTGATATAAAGAGATCGACTCAATAGATGTTCTTTTGATTTTTTTGGTGATAGGAATAACCACTTCAAGCCAAATTTCATAACTATAGGTGCCCCATTTTCTTTGCTTATTCTAGAAGGACATATTTACGAAGGCTTTGTTACAAAACGAAAATATTTAAACCATGTTTAAGACCATTAAAAATTTACATATAGTCAATATTTAAGTAAGATTATTATAATTTTACCCTTTCGCATTCCTTGGGTTTTACTTTTTCAATAACATAAATATATGGTTTTTTTTTGAGGTTTTTAAACGAATATTTTCATTCTATTTCCATATTATTGTATTATAATTCTACTATATTCTCCTAACCTATACAAAAATCCTCTTGACTTCACAATTATCAAACGACCCTCGTTTATTCTCGTTAACATTAAAATACTTACATTTTGAGAGAGGAGTTTACCAACATTATTAGAAGCAATTTTCAAAATAGAAACCAAAAAAAGTTTGTTTGTGTTATTTCAGGCTTCTGTATTTAATTAAGTTTAACATATTTTATGACATACCAATACAGCCATAAAATGAGGATTTCTCATGTCCTTATTCTCCAAACAAAACCAAGTTGTGCTTATGGATATAAAAGTGTTGTTGCTGTTGTCCCGTAATTGGCCTATATATTCTCATCATGTTCAACATTTTTGTTTGTTAAAAATGCTTTTTTTTTTTGTTTTACCCTTTTTATTGCCTAAGACTTTATCACGATGTTTCTTATTTATTTTGTTGTGTTTGTGCTGATTTTGTTACTTTGGGTTTTCAAAATATATAAAAGTTTCTTTTTGCAGAGGCCTTTTGGTAAACCAGTACGGTTTCCTTTTTCAATATTAACTTAATGCACAACCTTTATTAAAAAGTTTGCTCTTCTGCTATTTTAGCATATTTTTATTTACAAACAAATACATTTTTATACATAGATTTAAATTGATACAGTTAAACCACGATAATTCGTAACCCGTTAATTGAAAAACCTTAATAATTCGCTATAAACTGCTGGTCCCTTCAGAAAAAATCATAAATTCGTAAAAATATTATCCATTTTGATCCCTTTTGTTATTCGTATTTTTTTAAATTCAAAGTCTGATGACAACAATTTCGTAATAAAAATCCACATGTTGTGAGGAAATGTTATTTTTGAAGTATTTTTACAATTGCCAAAACTTTCTGGAATATTTTTGTGTTTCTTAAAATAAGTTGCTTTCCAGTTTTTGAACAAAGTGTGACGTAAAAATGTCATGAAAAATTTTATACAGTGGGAAAACAACTGCACCATACCAACGTCAAATTAAAAGGTATGGTATTTTACACAAAGGCGTATGATATTTTTAGCAGCTGTAGCTGAGTGTGTACGCGAAGACCGTGACGAATCAATTCATCATCGTTCTCAGCAGTTTGGCTTGTCGTATTAGAAAATTTGGCGTATTTTACGTAAGGATCTCGGCCTTAAAGCATACAAAATTCAACTTGTACAAGAATTGAAGCCAGGCGACTTAAATTTGCGTTTTATTTTCAGTGAGTGGGCTCTGGAATTTATAATTTTATGGGTCACCTAGGTCGTGCGATATCACATATTTGCACTATTTCCTTTGGAGATATGTAAAGTATAAGGTCTTCAGGAATAAGCTAGCTACGATTGACGCTTTTGAAGCCAACATAACTCGTGTTAATTAAATTAAATTAATTAAAATTGTTGACTGTTTCTCGAAACTCATGTAGAATTCTTGCTTTATGTACTTGCTACCGATTTTTCTTAGCCCCGACCAATTTCTTTAATTCCTCAGCCAGAATCGCTTGTGCCAATTTAGCATTTTTAATGCTAGATCTTGTATACCCTACACCCAAATAGTGGTGTATGAGGGTATACTAAGTTTGTCATTCCACGTGATGCTTTTTTATTATAGATCTAAGACCCCATAAGGTATATATATGCTGGCTCCTTAAGTAATTCTAAGTCGATTTAGCGATGTGCACCTGTCTGTCCGTCTGCCCGTCTATCCGTATGTCCGTCTATCCGTATGCCCGTCCTTCCGTCTGTTGAAAACTCGCTCACTTTCGAAAAACGCAAAAGAAAAGAACAAACTTGGTCTCAAATTGCTTATAGTTATCCTTAGCAGCTTTTGAAGCCAACATTACTCGTGTTTTTTGCGAGATACCAGTCGCTATGCTCGAACTAGTCGCCCAAGATAAGACCTTCCGAATGGACCACGTCAGACGTAGTCATGGCCAACATTTACATAATATCATTTTCAAACAGCAAATGCCAAGATGCAAAGCACAGTTTCTTTTAACCGATAATAAAAATGTTAAGTCCACTTTCAAATTAGCGTGTTTTATTTTACCAAATCAAACCTCACGACGAATCACCCGATAGTTGTGAAGAGGGTATACTTAGTTTGTCATTCCGTATAAAGCTTTTTTAACATTAATCTAAGACACAACAAATAATATATATTCTGGGTCCTTGATAAATTAAAAGTCGACATGTCGGCATGTTCGTCTGTTCGTTTGTTTCTAGTTATCCTACGCAGTTAAGGAATGATTCGACTCAGTAGGAGTTAAAGAGCTATAAAGCAAAATGTAAAACAACCACCCTAAAAGAATGGCGGAATATTCGTTCTGCACAAAATAGTTCTATATGACTAGAACTCTTTCAAAAAAAAAAAAAAAAAAAAAAATATTAATCGTAAAGATCGGTGCATAATTTACCATAGGCCACATGTAAAGCCCACTCTCGCAGTGAATAATGCTGTTGTAATAAAATTCGGCCTTTCACAGTTTTATAAAACTAGAAATCACACTGCCAAATTTTGTCAACATTTGTCCATAATTTACCAAAGGCCCCGTATAAAGCCCACTCTCGGAAAACACTAGTACGCATTAATCCGTAAATAATGATAATTTTGCGGTAGATTTTTGTCTGTCACAGTTTTATATAGCTAGAAATTACACTGTCAACTTTCTTGAATATCGGTCTATAATTTTCCATAGGCCCAATATGAAGCCAACTCTCGGAAAATACTTTAGTTCGCGTAAAACCCTGACGCATAGTGTTATTATAATCAGTTTAGGTCTATCACAGTTGAATATCACTATAAATGACACTGTCGAATTTCGTACAAATCAGTCTGTAATTTACCACAGGTCCAGTGATGCCAATTTAGCTATTTAATGGCTAGATGTAGTCATTTTTCACCTTGTTTAACTATTGAAAAATGAGTTAAGCTATTAGCCATTTTTTAACTTGTTTAGCCATACAATTTTTTTTTCCGTTTACCTTAAAAAATTAATTTTAATTTATTTATAAAAATTTATAAAATTGACACAAAATAAAATAAAAATTTTAAGCAATTACCACGCATCTTAAATCACATTTTTTATAAATCTCAAAAATCGCTATAAACGATGATGATGAAATATCTTTCAAAATAAAGGAACAGCATTCATTCCAATATTAAATTTAAGAAATGGATCAACACAAACAACACTGTTTCTTTTTGGTCAAGAGAACTTTAATACAAAGATGCAGGCGGCAACAAAAAACTTTTAAAAACTACAGAATTTACTATAAAGTTGCTCTCACTTCAATGGTCTAATGCTGAAGTAGAGAGGCTATTTAGCGAAATAAATATCGTTAAAAGTAATTTGAGAAAAAGCTTACATTTATCAACCGTTAATTCGATTTTATCAATTAGGAAAATATTTTTATCATAACAATATAATAATTTTTATTTTTAATTAGTATTGTGGTTATTTTTATTGAACTGTTAATGGTTTTGAATCCAAATTTAGATATTTTTAATTAGGCTTAAGTTCATTGAATTTAATTTTCATTAAATTATTTTTATGAAGACAGGAATTTTACAACATGAAATTAATTAAAATTTTTTTATTGATAATTTTTCATTCTTGACTGCGCTGAGATTTGAACCCAGGCGTTCACGGACAGGTTACCCAGACTAGTTTCGATTGTAACCACACAATCTCGTCGGTGGGGTTTGCCGTTTTACTCACTCGGCTATTGAGGCCGGGCGACGTCAATAGTCAAACATCAATCTTTAAACCAAATGGTATTTCACTTTGGTAGATCGAAATTTGCTTTTTTTTTGAATGAATGATTATCTATTTAAATTGATTTACATGTTCTTCCTAACTTCTGTTTTTGAACGCCTGGGTTCAAATCTCAGCGCAGTCAAGAATGAAAAATTATCAATAAAAAAAAAAAATTTTAATTAATTTCATGTTGTAAAATTCCTGTCTTCATAAAAATTATTTAATGAAAATTAAATTCAATGAACTTAAGCCTAATTAAAAATATCTAAATTTGGATTCAAAACCATTAACAGTTTAATAAAAATAACCACAATACTAATTATTGTTAACAGCTAAGGCACGAGCTATGTTTACATTTGTCCTTCAAGTTGTACTGAAAAAGGTCAACAAGAAAAAAGAAAGACAAAAACATCAAAAAACAAAAATGTACTCTGGACTTCAAGAAGAATTCTTGACAAAAAGTACGAAAAAAAACAGAAGTTAGGAAGAACATGTAAATCAATTAAAATAGATAATCATTCATTCAAAAAAGCAAATTTCGATCTACCAAAAGTGAAATACCATTTGGTTTAAGGATTGATGTTTGACTATTGACGTCGCCCGGCCTCAATAGCCGAGTGAGTAAAAAAGTAAACCCCACCGACGAGATTGTGTGGTTACAATCGAAACTAGTCTGGGTAACCTGTCCGTGAACGCCTGGGTTCAAATCTCAGCGCAGTCAAGAATGAAAAATTATCAATAAAAAAAAAATTTTAATTAATTTCATGTTGTAAAATTCCTGTCTTCATAAAAATAATTTAATGAAAATTAAATTCAATGAACTTAAGCCTAATTAAAAATATCTAAATTTTTATTTTTTTTAATTTTTATTGTAGATTTGGACTCAAAAGGTTGGGTAAATGTTGTTATGATCATGATTTACCTTTAAAATATTTAAGACAAATAGGCACAAGTGATTCCTATGAGATGAACAACAACGACATTAAATTTATCGATGATTTTATTTTTTAAATGCTAAGGTTTTTAAATAACGTTTATTCTTATGTTGATTTCAATTTACAATTTCATTGTTAACATATTTTAAGAAACTATTACTGTTTTGCTAATGCACGCAGAGAAAAAACATGTTTAAATATGGTAACCACCAAAAAAACTATTTTTAAATAAAATTTTGAACATATTATGGTTAATTTGACCAAATTATTGTCATCGACAACCATATTATGGTTAAATTACTCCTCCAGCAAGGAGGCACAACCATATTATGGTTGCCTCTAAACATGTTATGGTTAAATTTGACAATAATTTGTTTTTAAATTAACAATAGTATTTTTCTCTTTCCAAAGAGCAATATGCTATTCTTGAAAACCGATCATTCTATTATAAGTGTTAAACACATTTTAGTTATTATTAACCAAAATATGCTCGGAGGCAACCATAATATGGTTGTGCCTTCTTGCTGGAGGAGTAATTTAACCATAATATGGTTGTCGATGACAATAATTTGGTTAAATTAACCATAATTTGTTTACAATTTTAATTAAAAATAGTTTTGTTGGAGGTGACCATATTTAAACATGTTTTTTCTCTGGGTGTGAATTTAAGTGAAATGTGTTTTTATATAAAAAAGTTTTTTGCCATTTTTTAGCCAATTCTTAGCCATTTTTCAGCCATTTCAGTAAATTTTGCCATTTCTGGTTATAAAGATTTGGTGACCTATAGTAGGCCCCATATAAAGCCCACTTATGAAATATTCTAATTTGCGGTGCAGGGCATCAAATATTCGGCACAGCCGAATATAGCACTCTTACTTGTTTTATTTGAGCTGGATTTAATTTTAAATTCTGTGAGTACATATGCTACCATTTAGTAGCATTAGTCTCCTTAAAAGTGTTGACTAAAATTTGACTAGTACCTTAAAAAAATGTTAGTTGATTTTTTTTTTTTGGAATTTTTACTTAATATACATATTTTAGTTTATTTGTTTAAACTGCTTCCAAACTCAATTTACACTAATTTAAAATTCATTCAGCTACAAAATACACACACACTTTTATTGAGTTACTGTGTATAACATTAAGCCACTTTAAGGTCATAGTTGTAAAATATATTTTTGAAAGTGCTAACAATTCGACATTAATATAAAACATATCGCACACTTAATCATAAACGGTCAAAACTCAAAATTCAAAAATATTAGGGAAAGGCGAACAACTGGCTTTAAAATGATTTTTTTTTATCAAATTGAGTTCTACAAATGTAAAGAAAAAAATTTTAAGACGACAGTGAGTGACACAATCGAAATTTTCGTAGTCGTTATAAATTTTATTCGTGAACTGGTTTATGAAAATAAAAATTGTGATAAATTTTGAGTAATGACAGTTTATGGTTTAGTGTGCGATATGTATAATTTTGCATGTCTGCATCAGAGAATACATAAGAGAGTTTTAATGTTTTGTATGTTAGAAATATATAATGAAACTATAAATTATGTACATAACAATACTTTGAACAATTGCATGTTGGGTATTTATGTTTAATGCTCATATTTATACAGACCTTAGTCCACAATAGATGTGTTAAATATTTTTTCGCAAATGGTCTTCTAAAAGAGCAAATTCAACACTAAAATTCACAAGATGTCAGTTAGATTTTTGTTTTTCGCAGTACCATTTGCACAAAATACTATTCTGTTCACTCCTTTTTTTATAACTAAGCCTTAACTGGATTTATATGATCACACGCGTTAATTAATAATCTATCTATATATATATAAAAGAGTTGCGTGAGTGACTGACTGACTGACTCATTCACCATCACCCAGCCCAAACCGCTGACCCTAGAAACTTGAAGTTTGGACTAGCGATTGGTCACTCTCCAAATCGATCCACTAAGACGGGATTTTTCGAAATTCGAATGTTAGGGGGTAAAAAAGGTAAAAACTCGGTAACCTTATATCTCCAAAACTAATAGAGATGAAAAATAAATGTAATACTAATCGTTGTTCTTTAGAAAAATAAGCGGACAGGTATCTGGTACTTTTTTGAAATTCGGTCCTATTAGGGAGTAAACGGGTAAAACCTGAATTTTGGTACTTTTTTTCACCCCATTTATCTTTTAATCCCATAAACATAGAAATAAGGGTTATATCACATTTGAAACTTATCTAAAAAATCCAAATACGTATTTGGTACTTTTTCGAAATTCGGACATTTAAGGGGTAAAAACCGTAACTATTTTTGGTACTTTTTTACAAAACATTTTTTTTTTTATTCAAAAATTTAGTTTTTATTGTTGTTCAATAAAAAAATAAGCGGGGGAGTAAACGGGTAAAACCTGTATTTTAAAACTTTTTTGCTATGCCATTGTACCTAATTCTGTTATTTTTGTTTCAAAACATTTTTCTTCATCTACCTATCTATATATATAAAATTGTAACGTTACGCACGTCCTAAACGCCTGAAGCTAAAATGTTGAAATTTGACCGGGAGGTTGGCCTCTCGCTAAATCGATTTCCTAGGATGGGAGTTTTGAAAATGTTTATGGTTAGAGGTTAAAAAAGCTAAAAACGGGTAAATTCCCTAACCTCATGTTCATCAAAAAAATAAGCGGATAGGTGTCTGGTACTTTTTTGAAATTCGACCCTTTTGGGGAGTAAACGGGTAAAACCTGTATTTTAAAACTTTTTTGCAACGCAATCTATCTATTAAAGCAATAAACATTGAAATAAAAAAATATCACATTCGTAACGTATCTAAAAAATACAAATAAAAATTTGGTACATTTTCGAAATTCGAACGTTTAAGAGGTGAAAATCGTACCTATTACAAAGTAGTGGGTTGAAACCTAGAAACATAAACTTTGGATTAAAAATATGTCCACAAAACAAAAGGAGACGCTAACGAAGTAGCGGGTTAAATGCTAGTAATTTAATATTTTAGAAAAATTAATTTATTTAATTAAAATTGTTGACTGTTTCTCGAAACTCATGTAGAATTCTTGCTTTATGTACTAGTTACCGATTGTTCTTAGCCCCGACCAATTTGTTAAATTCCTCAGCCAGAATCGCTGTTGCCAATTTAGCATTTTTAATGCAAGCTCTAGCATTTGTATACCCTACACTCCAATAGTGGTGAATGAGGGTATACTAAGTTTGTCATTCCGCGTGAAACTTTTTTATTATAGATCTAAGACCCCATAAGGTATATATATTCTGGCTACTTGAGTAATTGTAAGTCGATTTAGCGATGTCCGCCTGTCTGTCCGTCTATCCGTATGTCCGTCTATCCGTATGTCCGTCCTTCCGTCTGTTGAAAACACGCTCACTTTCGAAAAACGCAAAAGAAAAAACTAAGTCTCAAATTGCTTGTAGTTATCCTTAGCAGTTTTGGATTGAAATCCAGCAACATCGCTTCAGTAGTATCAGAACTATGTATCAAAATGTGAAACCACCACCCTAAAAAAAGTTGATAGCATTGATACAAAAACTAACATAAATGGTGGAATAATGCACGGAATAATATAACATTTTGCACTAATTTGTTTTATACGACTCTAAATCATACTGTAAAATCTCGTGATGATCGGTCCATAAGTGACCATAGGCCCCATATAAACCCTTCTCGTGGAAAACAGTTTAGTACTCCTAAAAGCTCAATAAATAACGCTAGCATACTAAAATTTGGTACGTCACAGTTTTATAGGACCAGAAATCACACTGTAAAATTTTTTGAAGATCGGTCTATAATTCAAACTAGGCCCCATATAAGCCCTACTCCCGGAAAAGAGTTTAGTATGCCTAAAACCGGAATTAATAATGCTATCATAATAAAATTCGGTACGGAACTAAAAATCACACTGCTAAATTTCGTGCAGGTCAGTCCATTATTAACCCTAGAGCCAATATAATCACTACTCCCGGAAAACATATTAGTATGCCTAAAAGCGTAATAAAGAAAGCTATCATAATAAAATTTGATATGGACAGTTCTATAAGACTAGAAATCGCAGTGTCAAATTTCATGAAGACTGGTCCATAGTTTACCCTAGGCCCCATATAAACCCTACTCTCGGAAAACAATTTATTGCGCCTAAAACCAAATAATTAAAATCGTCTAGAACCTTAACATATATATTTATTGCGGTAAAATTTCTTCCAAATTAGATTCATATGGCCAGAAAAAATATCATGCAATTTTGTGAAATTCAATGTTAACGCTTAAACTAATTACACTGCTGTATGAAATTTATTCTAATATATTTTTTGTAATACCAGAAATCTGTCTTCAGAATTTTGGGATGATTGATCCATAATTTATGTAATTATGTAATTTTTTACCCTCTACCACTAGTAGTGAATGAGGTTATACTTAGTTTGTCATTCCGTGTGAGACTTTTTAATATTCAATTAAGACATATGTCGATTTAGAAATGCCTGTCTATCCATCTGCTAAAAACACGCTTGCGTTCGAAAGGCTTAACAGAAAAGAACAATATTGATGTCAGATTATTTCTGGTTCCCCTTAGCAGCTTAGGAATGCATAAGCGGCTTAGTAAAAAAAAAAAATTCTGAACCTAAATGTGGAACAACCTTCCTAAAAATTTATATTTTTGTTCCAAAAATTAACAAACATTGAAAGTGGAGACAGAATGTACCGATTCTCAGTAAATTTTGGACAAATTCGTTTTATATGATTGGAAATCGCACTATGGGTCCATAATTTACCATAAGCTTTCTTCCTATAATCATTTAAAAAGGCATCAAAGACTAATAAAATTGTATTACTGTTGTTGTTGTAGCAGCGAGACTTGAATAACAGGTGCTGCTGAGTTGACAATCCTTGGTCGATGTTTGTTGAACTCAGAGTCGTTGCGGTGCGTAGAACCGAACGCCTGTATTCAGATTCGGTGTAATTTAATGTTTCTAATACGTTTGATGAGCGTTTAATTAACGAAATGTCCATTATGAAATCCGCTCCTGAAAATCACTTAAATGCGCCTAATAAATTTCTATAACAAATCAGGATATTTCATTTAACTTAGGCAACGAAATATACTACTGTGAGGTCAGGTTTTATGAAGATTGGCTTATAATGTATAGATCCCAATTAAAGCCCACTCCTAAACTTTTCGAACTTTCGGTGAAGGGTATTAAAGATTCGGCATAGCCGAATATATCACTCCTCTTTTATATTTATTTTCCCAATTTAATTGAAATAGACTATAAAATAGTAACGGCCAATTTCACCAAGTTCAGTTATAAATATCTATCAGTTATAACTGTCGAAAACATATCGTTTACTAGAAGTTAAAGTAATAGTTAGTTTTAACTCAATTTGGTAAAACTAAACATAACTCACTTAGCTTTTTACCATGCTAATTATTTTGTTCTGTCAAATTTAATCGCTTTTCTTTTTAGTTTTATATAATATTTTTTCTAGCATTTTTCCTTTACTAAGTTTTGCCAACACTGGCCAAGATACATAATTTTTCCCTGCCTCGTCTTCTTTCTATTCTTCCTTCAAGCATTTGACGTGAAAGTTCATATTTTCCACCTCGCATAATATGACCAAAAGAGGCAGTTTTTCTTCATTTAATACTTCAAAATAAATTAAAATCGCGGTTAATTCTTCTAAGTACTTCATTATTACACGCAAAGAAAAAACATGGTTGTGGTAAACATATTATAAGAGCAACATATTATGATAAGATTCATGATTGTAGTCAACATACTACGATTACACTATGCTAGTTGAAAAAATAGACAAGCCGGGCACATGGAGTTTTAACATAACTCGGCCACGCTGAATCCAGTGGTGCCCGCGGTTTTTTAAGATTGGCTCTGGTTTTCAAGATATACTGTTATTTCGAAAATGGAGGAGGTTGAACAACATATATTCGCGTAACTCAAAAACGGTTTAGTTTATTGAAATTACTAAAAAATTCAGTAAGATTTCATTTAAGAAAAATAAAACTTTTTTCTAATATAAGTAGTCGTTTATGAAACATAATTTTTTTTTTTTTGAAAAAAAAATTAATTTTTTATCAAAATTTCAAAATTTTTGCTTTTTAAAAATTCATAAAAAATTAAAAAATTTAGCTAGGCTTCTAATTTTTTGCAGACATATCAAAAACGAAGTTGAAAACAAAACAAAGCATAAATAATTAAAATCTGTTAGCAACTTTTGTTTTTATTCATTTAAGAATTTCATAAAACGCAATATTTGTATGGGAGCACCCCTAAGAAGTGGTGATAAGGGGCAAGTTGAGAAAATGTTAAGGACAAAAAATTAATTGAGGTCGGTCATACATTATATACCACAAGGGGCGACTTCTGGGAATTTGTGGCACTTTTTCTTCAATATATATGAAGAATATAATTTATATGAAGAATATAATCTTTATTCAACATAATGTATATATCGAGCCTTTGCTGCAATAGAGTCATAACTCAAAAACGCTGGTTTTTGAGCTAATGTATTTAATGCTTTAGCTCACAGTGGAACGTAGGGCCCCCTACTAGCTAATAATGTGGAGTTAATCACCATATCGCTTCTTCATATTGTGTAAAAATTTCATACAAATATCTTCTATATTCAACTCTAGTGAGAAGAATTAAATTTTTAGATGCTAGAAATTCAAATTTGAGTTATGACTCTATTGCATCAAAGGGCCGATATGGAGAATGTGCCAATGCAGAATATTTATTTTCAATGACATTTTGACGTAAAATTTTTTAAATGCGGTTTTTGTGCCATTTACAATACAAAACAAAAGAACAAATATTCAAATGTATGCTATTCCAAAGAAATATGCATGCATTATTACCACACTTTCACTTTGCGGTAGGAATTTTGGAAAATTCACAGTTACCGATTAAAAAATTCTTAAAATTAAGAAATAAAGTCATAAATGCTCCGTCATCAAACTGGGTATTGTAAAAAATTGTATAAAAGCATTGAGCCCAGATGGGGTTACTTTTACCGAATTGCGCCGAATTTTTTCCACGATTAAGCTGCATGAAAGTAAAAGAAGGTATGAACTCTAACTACTTTTAGACTTATATTTCATATTATAATGTTTTTATTTAACAGGAATTCTTAATGGACCGGACATTCGTCGTCTAATGAAGCACCATCAATTTGAGGTTGCATTGAATGATATCGAGCTATTGGCCTGGAATTGTGTGAAATCAGTAATAGAAAATGTATTAGGAAATCATCAGTCTGAAAACTGGCGAATTTTAATCAAAAATTACCAGGCCGAAAAATTTAATGAACAATCACCAGCCGAGTCTGATGAACATAGCGAGAGATTTCACCAAGTAACAGCCAGGCTCGAACACTGGTATAGCGGCGAACAACTTGAATCCCTATTAGGGGATATTTGTTGGAATCTGTAGCTTAGTTTGTTGTTTTAACTTTGTTTTTTATACGCGTAGAACCCTAGCCTTAAATTTTGCACTTGCAGCGCCTGAGATACCCCTAGACGGGCCAAATGTATAACCAGCGCAACTTTATTTTTCATTCCCATCATTTATTTCTAAGGCCTAGGATTCACTCCTAGGGGTATAAAATGTATGACCGACCTCCAATGTTTTTTGCTCTTAACATTTTCTTAAAACATAGTTGCAATATATCTTCACCCCTTAGGGGGGCTCCCATACAAATATGGCCGTTTAATGAAATTCTTAAATTTTGCCCCTGCAGCGCCTAGGATGCCCCTAGATGGGTTAAATGTATGACCAAACCCACTTTGTTTTTCATCTCAATAATTTATTTCTAACATACCCACCCGCTATCTCCATTGCTTAAGGGGGCTTCGATACAAAATGTTCAATGCAGACTAGAAATATATTGAAGAAAAAGTCCCATAAATGCCCAGGAATCGCCCCTAGGGGGATAAAATGTATGACTGACCTCCATTAGTTTTTTGTTCTTAACATTTTCTCAAATTATACTTTCCCTTTATCACCATCCCTTAGGGGGCTCCCATACAAATATTGCGTTTTATGAAACTTATAAATTAATTAAAATTTATCGACTTTTGTGAATAAAATCAAAAGTTGCAAACAGATTTTAATCATTGATGGCTTAATTTGTTTGGAATTTTTTTATACGTCTGCAAAAAATTAGAAGCATAGCTGCATTTTCCAATTTTTTATGAATTTTTAAAAAACAAAAATTTCGAAATTTTGTTAAAAAAATTATGTTTTTTCCTTAGATTTTATTTTCCTTAAAGGAAATTTTATTGCCGAATTTCGTTTTTTTAAGTTTTTCAGTTAGCTAAAGGGTTTTTGAGTTACGCGAACATATGTTGTGCAACCTCCTCCATTTTCGAAATAACGGTATATCTCGAAAACCAGAGCCAATCTTAAAAAACCGCGGGCACTACGGGATTCAGCGTACCCGAATTATGTTAAAACGCTAAGTGCCCAGCTTGTCACGAAAAAAAGTGTAAATTTCTTGCACAGTGTTATTATTTAATCATATTATGACCAAATATATTCGTTATATTACATCATAATATTTTTCCCTAAATCCTAATTTGTTTTTAGTACATCATATTATAATTTAATGTAATTATATTATTATCATGGTAATCATAATAAGTTAAGAAGTAATCATATAATTATCATGTTAATTATAACAAGTTAAGAAGTGATCATATTATTATCATGTTAATAATAATAATATGCAGATTAAATCTAAAATCGAAAAATATTTTTAATATATATTTATGCTGATTCACTTACTGGCAACCTTAACGTAAAAATGTTATAGATATTTCACATCATAATATGATGCAACTTAAAACATAATATTTGTAACCTATTTTTGTTGTAGGTCGCAATTATTTATAAATAAGCTTATAGAATTTTCATTCTACTTCCCTAAAATAACACAAATCTATATTTTTGCGCCATTGATATTGAAATATTGAAATTTTTTAGCATTGATATTTATTTTGTGACACTTTACATTTTTTTAAATTGTTTAACCACTGAATAACAAATAATTCGATTGGCATATGTAAAATAAACGACACAACTGATGCAAAATTATTTCACAAATGGCGATAACAAAATATTATTAGAGTAAAGATTTTTTGTTTGCATCTTAAACATATTATGAGTACACGTTAGGGTATTAATTCGTTTAACCGTGAATCGGTAAACCGATTAATTACTACCCGATTAACTGATCGGTTAATTTAAAATTGCCTATTTTCGATTTTTTTGTGTTTTTAATTATATGTTACGTCTCATATGCAAAAGGTATGCCTTGAGAAAATATTTTTTCATATAAACAAAGAAAGGATCTTCATTTTAAATAGGTCTTTGCTGTCAACAGATTTTTGTTTCACCTACTTTTTGTATGGGCATTTCCATTGTGACGCGACGTGATATTTGTACGACAAAATATAAAATAAATAAATGGAGAAGTCAAATTTGTATAAAGTTTTTTTATACAATATTAAAGCAGCAATATATTCAGAAAATAATTTACAACAATCCGCCCTAAGCATTTGACGATATAAGCAAAAATATGCGCCGGCGCACACTGGGGATTTCGCGGAAAAAAGTTAAATTGTCAACATACTCTTCATGTAATATGCAGTGATATTTTGAAATTTTAGACTAAATGGTACAATCAAATCAAAAATAATTACTCCGATCTGACTGCCAGTTTTTTTTTTATATCCGTCTCAAACTCAGTATTTGTATGTTTTACCGAACCAACTTAATTTAAACCTAAGAATTTAAAAACGAATATTATTTTATTATGTGAGCTACCGTTTTTCTTTTTATTTTTTATTTAAAGTAGGATATTTCAGTATACTAAAATTGAAAAAAAAAAATCTGCAGAGACTTAAGTTTTTTTTTTGTGTATTTTTATGAACATATAACAAAAATCCCTTTTTTCTCCAAACATTTGGACCTGCAATTTTAGCCTTACTTTCCCACAGTTGGAAATCACTACTAATACATTGTCACATATCTGTTTTTACATTTTTAATTAATTTCAAGTGTCACCAGGTGCCACCTCTCAATTTGTTGTATTACACATTACAACATTTTCCAGCTGATTGATTCGGGACTGAATTCTGATAAGGCTCTTTTGTTTAACATAACTCGAGAACCACTAGTCGGCTTTTGCTGAAACATATTTAGAAAAATCAAGAATTACAATTACTTTCAGCTGCTACATAAGCAACAGTTTCGCAGTTATAAATAAATGTATGAAGAAAAAAAATATTTTTTGCCTTAAAAATTAAAATTTTTTTTTTTTTAATTCATAAAAAATCCAAAACGGTAAAACTTGTCAAGTCCTATTACTTTTACGTAAAGTCGCATAACCTATGACCAAAATGAGACATAAATCATGAAAATCGATGAATGCGTTTCGCTTTTATTCACAATTAAGTAAAGGTATGCATTTCAAAAATTTGCTAGAAATATGCACAAAATTCTTTGGAAAAAACATTTATGACTTTTTTTTATGATTCTCAGAATTAAAAAAAAAAAGTAATAAATTGATTGATTTTTATGATTGCGGTAGCAAAGTAATAAGCGGTAATAAATGTGCGTGGACAATTGAAAGGAAAAAAGAAAGTGCACTTTTTTAATTATTTGGGGTTTTCCGTTGGCTACCTGTATGATTTTTTACAGAAATTCCACCCACATCTATTAGTGCTCATGTTTTGGAACGTACCTGTCAGTAAAATATTGAAAAATACGTAGTATTTATAGGTGTTCATTGATCGATTTTTGTCATTCAACAAGTGCTGACGAACGCGAAAAGTACAACCGATTTTCTCCGGTTTTTTAATTATAACTGAAACTAAGGCCCATTAGTTTTACGGCAATGGAAAGTTTTTCTATTTCTCATGGGGATTTATGCTCGAAGCTTCTGGAGTTTGACAAAGACAGAACAAAATTAAAACAGTTTTTGCAACAATCGCATGTTGGCTTAAACGATACTAGAGCATGTAAAATTTTGGATACAATATATAAAAGCTTTTACTCTAACTTCAAACAAAGATGGCAGGATTCTAATCGTACTTGAAGGCGCATTTACAATTAAGTTTACTGAGGTTGAAAGTTCTACCAGTTCTGCACTTGGTCGGCCACGCAAATCGTTTGAGGAGTGCTATGATCACGCCAAACGATACAAAAGGGATGAAGTACGTGCTATGTTTCCTCAAGAAGTAATTGATTTTTCTTCTAGTATTTCAAAAACCAACCACAAAATTTGTACATTAAAAACTTTGGGGATGTTTACAAAGCTTGAACTTACAAAAGAAAAATATGAGTATCTAATGCGTTGGTTACAAAATGAAGGATATAACATACTCGTACCATACAACCAACTCACGAAAGAAAAAACTAACAGTTGTTCTCAAGGAATGCCTATTACTGAAAGTTCGGGCAGTGTACCTCTACAAAATCTGTTGGATCATACTGCTAAAAGAGTCCTAGTGACCAAGTCAGTAAAGGAAATAAATAAAATTGAAAGCGGAAGTCTAACAATGTACTATAAATGGGGATGTGATGGGGCATCTGGTCAAAGCGAATACCAACAGAGGTTTTCAGATGATCAAATTTCTGACTCTCATTTATATACGACATCAGTTGTACCACTTAAATTATCATTAAGTGATGACATAAATAAATTAGTATAGAACAACAATAAACCTTCTTCCACACAGTATTGTAGAACACTACAGTTTGCATACGTTAAAGAGACACCTCAAGTTATACGAGAAGAGAAGAGTCGATGAGGAGATATCTCAGCTAAAAGAATTTGAGTTAACAGTAAATATTCGTAACTTTAAAGTAAAACATGAATTATATTTTACAATGATTGATGGCAAGACAGCACAATCAGTAATAGAAACACCAGCAGCATCTTCTTGTTTTATTTGTGGAGCCACAACATCCAAGATGAATAAAATCGAAGAAGTTCAAGATATGCCCGTAAATGAACAAGCACTGCAATTTGGTATGTCATCACTTCATGCGCCTATTAAGCTGATGGAGTGTCTTTTGCATGTAGATTACAATATTGAATTTAAACGTTGGAATACAGGTTGATACTGTTAAGCAAGGCTCTGGTACGACAAATTCAGGAAATACGTCACGAAGATTCTTTGCTAATCCTGCTTTGATTTCCGAAATCACGGGTCTAGATAGAGACATAATCAAGAGCTTTTCAATAATTCTCGAAGCTATAACAATTACCGAGGCAGTAGATCCGAAAAAATTTGGTGGTTTTTGTCTGGATATGGCAAAAGAGTTTGTTGTACTCTACGAGTGGTACAATATGCCACCTACACTCCACAAAATTCTGATTCATGGAAAATATATAACTGAAAAGTGTATTTTTCTTGTAGGCTTACTATCCGAGGAGGCTCAGGAAAGTCGTAACAAAGACTATAAAAAATATCGCCTTAGACACTCCAAAAAATGCAGTCGAATTGCCTCAAACGAAGATATTATGCACCGAATGATGGTAACATCAGATCCCATGATCTCACACGTGCCTCCTTCATTTAGACAGAAAAAGCGTAGTGATATAAGCGACGAAGTTAAGGCTCTTTTAGAATAATAAATTAAAATAGATTTAAAATAAATAATATAAATTAAAAAAATCATTTAAATTTTTTTATTAGTTAGGGTTTTTTACATTGTAGGTAACGATATACATTTCTCTAACTTTCTTTATTTTGATTACTTTTGTGTATTACTATATAAATAAAACTAAATTGGTGATGAAATCATAACATTTTTTGACAAATATATTTTTTTCCTCACCTCCATACAAAAATCCCAAGTGTGCACCGGCGCATATTTTTGCTTATATCTTCAAATCCTTAGGGTTGATTGTTGTAAATTTTTTCTGAATATAGTGCTGCTTCATTACTTTGTAAATATATAAAAATCTTTTTACAAATTTTACTTCTTCATTTAATTCATTTTGTCGTACAAATATCACGTCACGTAACAATGGAAATGCCCATATAAAAAAGTAAGTGAAACAAAAAGCTGTGGAGAGCAAAGACCTATTTAAAAGTAAGATCACTGAACACCTTCTTTGTTTGTATGAAAAAATATTTTCTAAACGCATACCTTTTGCATATGATATAAAACAAATAACGAAGAACACAAAAAATATGTTATAATACTACAAGAAATTAAACATTTTGTTACGTCGCACAGTGGCGCCCGTAGAGCAAGCGAGGTTGCAAAAATCAAAATTTTCATGAGTGCCGACGAAGTCTTGAATAAACCCATGTTATAGAAAACTTTTCAACGATTTCAAATATGCCACTCTTAATAATATCACATTTTTAGTTTAGAAGATATAACCGTTCAAAGTTGACCGACTTTCGGTTTTCAAAAAAACACACAATTTTTAGTCAATTTGTTGCGATTTCAGGTGTAATATCACGAAAAATAGGTAACGAATCGCCTTATTTTTTGTTTGTATTGATTGATGTATTTATTAAATGTATAATGATAAAAAAAAAATTAACTGTTTGCTCTGTGTTTCTCCTGGTAAATCACTATTTAAAAACTATCCGTTTTTTCACTATTTTTCAACTTTGACGGAAAATAAAAAAAAACTATATTTTTCTATATTTGCCATATTTGAAAAACCTGTTCTTTGATTAGTTCTTTACATAATTCAAAATTTTTATCTGCCCGTACGTGCCCGTTTGGCTTCTAGAGGTAAAAAAGTTTAAAAAGACATGGTTGCAGAAATTGTATGGCGTCCATCCCTTATATGTTTTGACTGACAGTAGTTTGATCTAATAGTTTGAAAAAAACTACTCATTGAAATTAGCAGGTACGTACCTCACTTAAACAATACTTTGGCGTACAAATGGTCAGGAACAATATTGACTTATGGTCCCTACAGGTAGGCACAAATCTTATTTGGACACGTGCATAATATCAAAATTGCATTATTCAGCCTAAATCCATATGTATGCAGGGAACAGGTAAATTTTTAGGCATGGTAGCATAAGCCTATATATTGCAAAATAAGCATAATGCCTGGATTAGTCTACGCCTGAAAGTTGGCGCAACAATTACTGAAACCATTAAACAATTTAAGTACTGAAAACATGGCGTTGAACAATTTAAAATTATTTGAACTGTTTAGAAAGTCAACCACACCAAAGTTTTTCACGGAAGTGAAAATTCTTCCTGAGAAGTTGACATTGATCAGCAAATGGGGCTGCGATGGATCATCCGGACAAAGCGTTTATAAGCAAAGGATATCTTCCGATGACGCTACAATATCGGATGGAAATATGTTTATGGCATCTGTTGTTCCTTTGCGGCTAAAATCGGATGATTCCCTACACTGGAAAAATCCACGACCGTCATCAGTGCATTATTGCCGACCAATAATGTTTCAGTTTGCAAGGGAATCGACAGAACTCATAAGGACTACGGTGAAGGACATTGAAGAACAAATAAGCAAGATTAAGCCTACAAAGCTGCAAATTGGAGAAGGAAAATATATTGAATGCAATTACGAGTTCCACCTGACCATGGTTGACGAAAAAGTCGTAAACGAACTGACAGGAACAACCTCAACAATGTCATGCCCGATTTGCAAAAAGAGTCAGAAGAACTTTTTTCAATTCAATTCAATTTTTTTCATATATAATATGTTACATCTCAATTTTATATAATTAGTTGTAAAGAATTTAAGATAAGTATCTTTTTCTGCTTAATTATAACATATTTCAATTAGTTATCATATACATATATATAGACAGAATTATTTTGGAGGTAAAAATTTAGCAAAAACCTATTTAAACCCCTTTTTTCGTTTTATTTTTATATTTTTTTTTATCGATTTTTTACTATTATTTGTCAGAAGAACTTTGGTAATTTAAACGATTCTACAAATGAGGAGAATTACGAATATGGAATGTCACCAATGCACGCAAGGATAAGGTGTATGGAATTCTTGCTAAAACTGGCATATACCCTACCACAAGAGGAGGAAAACTTCGTTGAAAATACATCAATAAAGGATAAGGAGAAGATCAGAAAGAAGCAAATACAGGAGGCTTTTTTTAAACAAGTTGGACTAAAAGTAGACTGTCCCAAGCACGGATACGGTAACTCAAACGATGGAAACACTTCTAGGAGATTTTTTGAAAATGATGAGGCAGTAACTAGAATCATTGGAATTGACAATCAAATCGTGAAAAGATTGGGAACGATCTTGGATGTTTTAAACTGCAAAGAAAATGTCAATTCTACAAAATATGGAGAATATGCGTCGAAAACTGCATCTCTTTTAGCAGAAATGTATCCACAGAAGAAGTTGACCCCGACCGTCCATAAAATATTGGCGCATGGCAAAGATATAATTGAGTACCAGTCTTTGCCAATTGGAGAGCTTTCTGAAGAAGCACAGGAGTCTCTTAACAAATTTTATAAAATATATATATTGCACAACACATTCAAAGCATCAAGGGTAAGGCAAAATAAGGACCTCTTCAACATGTTGGCAGCATCTTCCGATCCACTTATTTCTTCCCTGCGGCATGTGAAGTCACAAATAGAGTTACAAAATAATTATAGTTTAGAAATGGTTAGTCTTTTAGATATACCTTCTCTTACGAATTGTGATGAATATTTTACAGAAAATTTAAAAAATAAATTTAAAAAAAAAAATAATTTTTTTTTTAATTTGTTGGGTAATAATTTAAAACATAAAACCCTTAAGAAAAAAAATAAAAACAATCTAAAAATGTAAAAATAATTTTTTTTAGTTACCATAAAATTGATTTTTCTACTAATTTTAACTTTGATAACCCATAAGTAGACCCCTACAAAGCGTAGCACCCTTTCCAAACGCTCATTTCATAGGCTGAACAGTTATCTATCATATGCTGTTTAAACTGTTCAATTATCTTATTCTGTTCAAAAGATATGATTTTTGCAACGAAAAAACTCAAATGGCGCCACTGTGCGTCGGTCAATCGACTGCAATTAACCGGTTTAATCGTTAATCTAAAATGGCCAATTTCAAATTAACCGACCAGTTAATCGGGTAGTAATTAATCGGTTAACCGAATGAATACCCTAATATATGTATACTTTATGGGGCCTTAAGTAGTTATTTAAAAAAGTTTTACACGGAATAACAAACTAAGTATACCCTGATTAACTACTATTGTAGAATTAATAACAAAATGGCTACTGGGTAAATACATTTTACTTCATATTAAAATATTTACGAAGTAAATAATTTTGATTTAATTTTTTTTATAAATCTTTTCCAGACAAACCATTTAAAAAAATCTATATTAAGATTGGTCCACATATGGGTTCATATATTTTCTCGCAGTAGACCTATTTAATTAGTTTTATAGATTAAAGGAATATGAAAGTGGACGTATTTTCCGCAAATAAGAAAACTTAATACACTTACTTGTATTGGTGTTGGGTATAATAAAAGTATGGTACATCTTTGTGTTAGTACTTGTGTATTTGTAAAACTTTTATATTTGCACAGCAAGGAGCGGCACTGCTTTAAATAAAATTTATTCATAACATTACACACACACATATGCAATTTTATTAACAGCTGAGTTTTATAGAATAGCAAAAGCATTAAAGTTTTTTTTTAAAATAAAATGCACCCCTTAACCCTGAGCATTTTTTCTATTTTATTTGCTTACGCTACTTTTTTGTGTCCTGCTTTAAGCACTATTTGCACAGTAACTCACAGATGGAAGTGGAAAATACAAAAAAAAAAAAGAAAAAGAAAAAATAAAAAAATTCAAATAAATTAAATGAAAACATTTGCGAAATATTAAAACTCAAGGCTTATGAAACATCTGACAGCTGCTCTAAAACAAGAGGTGAAGGTTAAATTGTGGTTTTTCGGTTAAATTTTATTTCTGTTTTTTTTTATGTTATAAAATTGTGTTTTACACAAAAGGCAAAAGAGCGACACAACAAAATTCAGTTACACGTTTGCACAATTGTTTGTGTAAATATTAAATTTTAATAAAACTGAATAACAAAAAAAGAAAAACATAAAACAATTTGTTAAATGAGAAATTTAAAGGAGGAGAGCGAGAGGGAGGGACAATAAGCAAATAATAAAAACAATTTTATAATTTTTTTGCAAACAAAATAAAATTTGTTGACACTTTGTTAAATGGCATTTTAACAAATAAAGTAAAAATACAAATAACATGTTAACAATTTTACCGAAATTAATTTATTGCCATGCTGAGTTACGGTTTCTGGTTTTGTTGTTAACGAAAGTTTTAACTGGGTGAGAAATTAAATTATAATATAAAAAAAATATGTATGTATTTGTCAAAATATATTCTAGTTCAAAGGTTTTTTTAGGAACAAAAAATTTATTATTAATAAGATTTCTTTATGTCGTGGTAAATTCCAAATTTTTATTTGAAATCAATAACCTGAAATTTATTGTTGAGTTTATATGAGTATATCATTGATTGCTTAGGCCAGATCCTTAGGAAACATTTTTTCAAAGACTTTGAAAAAGCTAAATATATAATTTTTCTAGTTTACTAATTGGAAAGAGGTATAACTGGTAATACAGTATAGCCCATCATGTGCGAACATATGTTGCATTTCATCGCTTTGGTGTATAAAGATGATTTTACTTTAGCCTAGAGTACACGGAATGTGAAATAGGCGCATGTGGTTCTGACGTAATTTTGACGTCATAACTAACACACAACGGTCAATGTGACCTTTTAATGACGTCATAATTACATCAGAACTACATGCGCATGTGGATTTTCCCATTCCTTGTACTCTAGGCTTGAGTCGATTATCTAGAAAAAAATTTAATAACCGATTTATGTAATCGAAGGTATTTTGGACAGATTTTATGTTTATGTCACTCTAAATTGAAGCGATTTTTGTCATATTGCCTTATTTGATGGCATTTGTAGGTTCATTGGCATTGATATAACATCTATTTTAGGCACTATGTTTTCAACAAATCCACTATACAAATTTTTTGGATATATTAAAAAAAAAACGAATTAAAGTCAGTACGATGTATAAGTTTTTTAAAGACTTGTTAAAATGGTAAACTTACACAAGTACAATTCATAAATACAGTGAAAGCCTGTAGCCCGTTTCTGTATTTCTCGCATCATAAAATTTCCCGCATGAAACAAGTGAATTATGACAAAAACAGTGCAATATGAAACAAAAAATGGTTTATCTCACATAAGTGTTTCTGTATTTTTACTTTGCGAGAATTGTCTGTCATTTAAATAATTTTCCAGCAATTATTGGAAGGATGTGAGAAAAAGTGTTTCTGTAACAATATCTTGCAAAAAGTTTCTCACAAGAACTGTCAAAATAAGTCATATTTGAAATTGATGCGAGAAAAGAAAATTTTAAAAAATGGAGCCCAAATTATGTATGTATGTACACAAGAATGTGTATTATTTTTTTTTATTTGAAAAGCTAGAATTTAAATAATAAAAATAAGTATATAAAACACAACTGTTATATTTTGTTATTTTAATTTTTTTCATATCATTGTGTTTGTTTTATGTAGGGCTGCCAGATAAATTTGTGAAAAAAACGTTAATATCCTAAGAAAAATAAAAAAATCGTCTATTTTGTTGGGACAATTTAAAATTAATTTTGTTCGATTTTTATCACATAATCACAAATTTTTATCGTGTAAACCCATAATCAAAAAAAAAAAAAAACATTAATAGCCTATTTTCGATGTGCGAAAGAATTCTTTCTTTCGTATAACTACATTGAAAACAAAAACACATTTTTGGACTTTGTTTTTGTTTTCAATGTAGTTATGCGAACGAAAGAATTCGTTCGCACATTGGAAATAGGCTATAAGTTCATGGGTAAAATACATATTTTATACATATACCCAATTTACATGATGAATTTTATGACGTCCAATTTTCTTAATTCCCTTTTGAAGTTGCTACCAAAAACTACTCAAATTCATACGATGGTTTTTTTTGGACGTCTAATTTTTTCATTTTCATTCAATCCAGTTGATGAGAATATAAAAATAAAACGTAACAGAAAGAACAGAAAAAAGTGTAAAGCGAAGTGTCAAAAAAAAAACATGAATACTAGGGAGATCGAACGGTTATTATTCGACCGGTTTTAACCGGTTATTTTAGCTTTGCCCAAGTCGGTTATTTTAAAATGCCCATTTTTCGAATATCGAATAAACCGGTTATTTTGGTAAAATAAACCGGTTATTTTAGTAATGTGTAATTTATATACATTTTCCTTACTCTTGTTGTAGATGTACCCGTAATTTAAGTATTTCCTAATGAAATATTGGCCAAACTTAAACTTTTTATGAAGAATGTCAAAACAAAATGTAACAAAGGTAAAAAAACATTATGAAGACTGGAAATACAAATCGCTTATAAAACCGTATGTTCTCGTAGAAAAAAAAAACGAAAAACTATTCAAAATACTACAAAATCGTGCGCAGTTAAAAAGTAAATAGTCATTTGTGCAAGAGTATTCTAAATATTAAATATATTTTAAAATAAAAGTTATCTCTAGATATTTTTCGAATGCGATTAAAAAGACAAAGTGAGGTGCTTAAAGTGCCCTAAAAGGATAAGTTACAAAGGTTCTTCCATGTCATGACTTATTAATCACCTTTAATTAGTATACATGCTTGACATTAATGTGAACCAAATGAAACTTAACTCCGTTCGAAGTAGTTCTAAGGAGATGACAAATAATACTTTACTAAAATACGCTGCAAAAAATGAATCATTCGGTGAAATATTAGCCCGTTGTGTTGCCGAGGACGAAATGCCCGTTAAGGCAATAAAAAATCTTAAGTAGTTCTAGCATCTCTTCATGCTGAAAACTACAACATTACGGCGGAATCAACGATATGGGAAAAATTTCTACCAGTTTTATTTATTAAAACATCAAGAACTAAAAAACAAAATTGAAGAAATGAAACAATGTCATGGAATGTTTTAAATTGTAGTCGACGAATTGACAAATATTTTACACAAAAAGAATGTTCAGTTCACTATTCGTTTCTATAATGCTGAAACAAAATAATTTGAAATAGATAAACCTGGCTAAGAGGTTTTGTTTGCAACTTTTGAAAAATATGGTGGATTTATATAGATAGCTTAACCACCAACAAATGAAAACTCGTTCAAAATAAATTTGAAAGAATATTTCAAATAATAACTTTAAACAATTCCTATATTTTATTTTCTTTTGCAAAAAGTTTGACTACACTCATAGAAAAATACGTCTTCATATTGATGATGCTCTAACATCAGAATTGTGACATTTATGCTGTTACAAATGTCATCAATGTGGCAAAAAGTGACATTAATCCAATGACGAACTTCATCCTAAGATGTTGTCATATTTTATGCGTCATCTAATGAATCATGTCATCAGTGCGATGACATAAGATATCATGTCATAATATATTATTAACATTATTGACATGTTTAAAAAGTAAAATTAGAAGCAAAAATTCTCAAATTGTATTTTTATAAATTATTTATTTATACATCAAATTTTTCAAGTAGAATTACTACGGAAACCATATTACAATGACTCAATTTGATGACATTTTGTCATCGCACTAATGACATGATTTATAAAAACGACTCCGATTCGTAATTTCTGTGATGCCAATGTGTCATACCATTGATGACATAATTTAAATTTTTGACCCTAATGACAATTTGGCCAAGTGATGTTAAGGCTGACATCACAGTATGTAAAGTGTCATGGGATTAAAAACGAAGACACTTGTCATAGTACTGATGTCAAAATTCATCAGCGTTATTACGCCTTTTCTATCAGTGTAGATCAAATATCATTCAACAGTTTCTAAATTACATTATACAAATATCTTCTTACAAATAAAGTTTAGTAAATCAATAAAAAATTGTTAAAAAATTTAGCTAAAGTTTGATCAATTTACTGGTCCCTTTTTCTTCGATTTTATCGTAAAATATATGTATTTTGTTGGTTCCTTACCTTTGCAAATTGTTTTGTTTCTATTCAAATTAACGTTTTATTTAAAAACTTATTTGATTTTTGTGTTTTTAAGTATTCGAATTAAAACCGGTTAACCGGTTATTTAAAAATTGCTTAACCGAAAACCGGGTTTTTTAAAATATCAACTATTCGTAATATTCGAAAACCGGTTATTGAAAAAAGTCGAATAATCGATCTCCCTAATGTATACAGAAACCATGTCTATTTTTCTACCCCTCTTTCTTTTCTACACCGCTTGCTCCGAAACAAAAAATGACGTCCAAAATTGGACGTCATAAAATTCATCATGTAAACTGGGTGATACATAAGCTTGAGGTTTATTTAAATAAAATTATTTATTTTATTTTTCCTTAATCCGATAACAGTTTAAAATTTCAGATTGTTATTTTCCCTGCAGAAATCACACAAAGGAGTGACAAAATATCATATTGAAATAAAATAAACACTTTTGGACAAAATAAAAGGCAAAAATTTCCTAAAGTGCATTGACTGAAAAATGGGGTAATAGTTTAATCTTTTGATCACATAAACAAATGTATTTAATAATCCAAGCAAATAAAAATTTAACAGTTTTCGTTCGAAATTTTGCTTTTGCCGATACATTTTTTAATCTGCCTTGTTTTTAAAGATATCGGTTTTCTGTGGTGCCTAATACACAAACATATAAAACTATTTAAAATTGTTTTATTTCGAAGACTGAATCGTTACTAGAAAAAAATTAGCAAATTGTCACTTTGCCAATTTTGGAACAAAAAAATCGTCAAAATGTCGATAAATCTTTAAATCTGGCAGCCTAATTTTTATTATATATATTTCTTTCGTTGACGTTTCGCTGGCATTTGACACTTAATTACTGGAAGTATTCCAATTAAAACAGAATCTGTGTTGTCTGTTCTCGCATTTAAATACAGAAACACTTTTTTCTCACAAATCGAGAAACGATGGATTTTTTTGTTTCACACTTAATGTGAGAAATTTTGCGATGCGAGAAATACAGAAACGAGCTACTGGTAAACCAAACACCAGCTTTAATGAAAATCCGATATAAAAAATGACAAAATTTTTCATAAATACATAACCAGAAGCATTTAAAATGCTTTTAGGCTTTATCTTCATTTTTGTTTCCCACTTTTGCTAAACCTTCGCAATCTCAAAGAAAATTGTATACGTAAACACTAGGGAGATTGATTATCAGCCTTTTTCAAAAACCGGTTTCCGAATATTCCGAATAGTTGCTATTTTAAAAAACCTGGTTTTCGGTTAAGCATTTTTAAAATAACCTGTTAACTATTTTATTTCGAATACAAAAAATACATAAATCAAATAAGTTTTTTTAATTAAACGTTATTTTGAATAAAACAAAACAATTCACAAAGGTAAGGAATCAACAAAATACATAGATAGTACTTACGGTTTGTTCAGACCTAACAAATATTTGAAAATTAAATCCATAGCTTAATTTTTAACAATTTCTATTTATCTAGTAATCTTTTTTTGTAAGTAGAAAATTGTCTAATGTTAATTAGAAACTGTTCAGTAATGCTTGCTCTAGACAAAAGTTTTGCAAAATTAAAAATTATGGGAATTTAATAAATTTATTATTTAAGATATTCTCTCAAATTTATTTTAAATGAGCTTTAATCATAATACAAATACACTCTCTCCTTTTGACTTCATATTAACGTTCTGACGTTTATTGGAATTATTAAAATGTATGCTACCATATTTCATTATATAATCCAATTTTTCTGTTTTTGTTTATTAATTGAAGTTTTAAAAAATTTTATATAAATTTACATAGCGTTATATATAATATTTACTTATTAACTGACTGACACTGATAACTGACACTTTTTTTCAATATTTTGAATTGTTTTTGGTTTTTTTACAAGAACACGATCTTGTATAAGCGATGTGTATTTACAATGTTCATAATGTTTTTTTAATTTTTTTAGATTTCGGTTTGAAATTCTTCATAAAAACTTTAAGTTGGCCCAATATTCAATTAGAAAAATACTTAAATTACGGGTACAATTACAACAAAAGTAAGTAAAACGTATATAAATTGCACATTATTAAAATAACCGGTGTATTATACCAAAATAACCGGTTTATTCGATATTCGAAAAATGAATATTTTAAAATAACAGGCTTTATCAAAACTAAAATAACCGGTTAAAGCCGGTCGAATAATAACCGTGCGATCTCCCTAGTAAACGCCCGAAGCCCTCCCAAGTGGATCTATTTGTTTTTTGTTTAATATTTGTTTAATATGTGCTAAATATATAATTAAATAGTGATCAACAATTAATTGTTAAGTATTTTGACGAAAATGCTTCCTTGATATTATTATTGTTTGAAAGTTTTCAAAAAAAAAAAAAAAAAAAATACCTTCAACTTATCACGACAGGGTTGTTTTTCCTTAAAAGTACGTAAGACTTCTGTGATAGTGTAAAGTAGCCTTACTTTGGCTACGAGCAATAAACTACTATCGGATTGGATTAAGAGGCAAGAAACTTCTTTGCGCTACCTGTCCATATTTAAAATTGATTTTAAGAACTCCATAGCAAAACCTCTGTTGTTGTCCGCCGAACTGGTAACACACCTTGAAATAACTTCCTCCGATGTAGAAAATGGAAGTGACAACGACATTATAGACCGTCGTACATTATTGCCGAAAATGAAAGGTATGTACATGCAGAAGCACACTGTCTTCAAAATCTTCAGTAGAAGCAAAACAATTTTTAATTCAATATTAAAGGTATATGAATAAGGATTTTTAATGCAAGGAATACCGATGCCGATATTTCGGCGATACTTCACGTTTGCCGATATATTGGTATCGGCAATATTTGACTGTCGATACGACGATATTTAAAAAAATTTTTTTTAGAGTCTTTTTGCTCAAACAATTTGATTTTCTAGGAATACCGATACCGATATATCGGCGGTACTTCACGTTTGCCGATATATTGGTATCGGCAATATTTGACTGTCGATACGACGATATTTAAAAAAAAGATTTTTTAGAGTCTTTTTGCTCAAACAATTTAATTTTCTATGCTTAGTTTTTGCATAACAGCTAAAAGCAAAAAGTCAAGCCGAATAATAAATTCTTTCTTTTAATTCTTAAGCTGGAGGTCGTCTGTCGATCCTACGTTGTAGCGCAGCTAAAGAAGAAGTCTAGATATACCTTAGATTTTCTAATTTTTCTCGAGACGCAGATCCGCTTGTTTACTCGCGAAATTCTGTGCTATACTCCAAATTTAAGACTATGGCGCAAAAATTCTTAAGTTGTCAAATGAGTTCAGTCACATCTGAGAGAGAGATGATTTTTTACTGCAGGTCTGCTTCAAACGGAGTTGCGAAATTATTTCCGTAAAAGCTGAGGATACTTTGTTTTTTAAACAAAAATCTTAATTTTGAATACTCCTTTTACACTTTTTTTCCTTAAAAAATTAATTAGTTTTACCATGAATTTAAATTCATTTCGTTGTTTTTGAAATCTTAAATATTGATAATCTCTTACACTGTAATTTTGTATAATAAAGAAATTACTTTACTTGAGTTTTGTCAATTTTACCTTAAATTTAAATTTTATAATCGTTTCGGTATTGGTACCGGCGATATTTCTTCTTGAGTATCGGTATAGTTCAATAAATTATTTTTTTTTTTTAAATAAAAACTGAATTCCTCGATCTTTTTAATTATCTTAAGCTCGTATATTTACGATTAAGTAAGAAATAAACCATTTGTTTTATTATATTTCATATCAAATCGCACAGAAAATTATCGCACTAATTATTTCAGTGGTTGGGATATCAACCGGCAAGAAAAATTTTTTTTTTCTCTTAAATTATTTTTGGCCAAATTCTTACAAGCCATTAAAAATCGCATAAAGATATTGATGTACCCTGGTACAAAATGGGTGGAACTTTAAAATATTTTAATGTAAAATACATATTTATTTTTGTATTGTATTTGTTTTTTGAATTCATAAAAAAATTTTCATTCATTTTCAAAAAATATATACGTCTTTTTTTAATTCATTGGCATTAAAATACTATTAAAGTGTAGTGAAGTGTGCTTTAAAATAAAAGATTTAAATTCTTTTACTACTAATTAAAATATTTAAAAAAAAACCAGCTAGTCGAGCACTAGAATACCTAAATCAAAAATTGGGTTCTGCCCGCTGAATTCCCAGTATTTCCCCTAAACAGAAGACAGAATATCTTTATAATCAAATTTAAAATGACCTGTTATATTAATTTGCTTTTCACTGTATATTTTGCCTTTATTTGTATTGATTTAATCAAATTTTTTTAAGACTCTTATAAAATATTTTCATACAAATTCTTAAAAATTTTTTAAAATTCTAAAAATTTTATATGAAAATTTTTTCCACGGAAGGTGAAGCGACGTACAGTATAACCTCCGAAATAAATTTTGCTTTTATTACAATTCCATGTAAATAATTTCTTTAATTTCTCAACTTACCATTTTTGTCAATTGTTTGTGGAACTGTTGAACTATAAATTTTGTTGGTATTACCGCCACCATTCGCTTCAAAAACGAACAATGAATTAAATAATGACGATGATGTTGCTGATTGAGAAGCTGCTGACGCTGACAGGGATGTTGATGTTTCTGCTGCTGCGGCTGCTATTATTGTGGGTGTTGATGGCTGTTTGGCAACAGTACTATTCACCATTATTATAGCAAGAGTTGTTTTTGCTGTGGAAGCCATCACAACAATGTTGTCAATTGGTTTAACATTGAATGGATTACCAAGCAAAATAGTTATTAGCAATAAATAAAACGTTTCAATTATGAGTGTGGCAACATTTTTAAACTTAAACCGCATTTTGAGGCTTTACATACTTGAGCAGATTTGAAGCAGTTTTAAGCATTTTAAATTGTTAGGAAATTATTATGCTTTTTTAAATTATTGCTATGGAGAAATGTTGGTAAAATTTGTTTTGTTTTTAATTTATTTAAAAACTTTAATTGTACTTAAGTCATTAATTTTAGTTCAATTGGAATCTTTTTCAGTATATTTTGTATTAAATATTTTTTATTTTTAGTGTTTGTTTTCAATTGAAAATTGTAATCTGCAATGAAATAAAATTGGTTAAGTTTATTAATTTATTGATTATTTAATTTTTTTCTTTCTAGTATTTGAGTGCTTTTAAGCAGTTCTCTGGAGCATTTATTCCAATTCTATTATTAAATATAAAATTTTAATTAACGCCAGAATAAAAAAAATAGTTAACTCATACATACACACCAACTTAAACACACATACACAAGCTCTTAAACAATTTTGTCATAAAATTTGATATTGTTGTTTTTTCATTTAATTAAATCTGCCGGTTTATTTCTTTGTTTTCTTTTTTGCATTTGGCGTTTTTTACATTTTTAATTATGGTTAAGGCAACTCGATCTTTCCATAATGAATTTAATGAACAAATAGTTGTTTTGTTGAATTTTAGAAAAGTTTAGAATGTTCAGTACTCTAACACCAATTTAATGATAATTAATAATTCAAATTAAAAAAAAAAATTTTTAATTAAGTAATACAATTTTTTTCTTGATTTTATTTTATATAGGCGGCATTTATACGATGTACTTTCAGACCTGTTTAACAAACACGTTTGTTTTGTTTGTAGGCGATCAGGTTACAGACGAAAGAGGGGTTTCCAAACAGACACGTTACAGGAGCTTGTTTTTAAGGCTTCGAGTTAACCAAACCAATTTTGTTTATCCTCTATTAAAGCAAATCGCATTTCTGTTAACGAATAGTAGTCAGAGAGGAAACGATCTGGATTGTAAGATGTATGGCACAAGACTTGCCAACGTCTATTATTATTGAGACAACTTTTAGCTAGTTTTCAACAAGTAGCCCAGCGTTGTAATAAATATTAAGGTATCATATTTTGCCTCAATTTTTGGGCGTTGTTCGGCCTATAGCCACCATTGACGGAAAAAGTGAATTCGGTACAGGTCTCGTGCAATCGTCTGGCCCGATTAGAATGCGATTGGGAGAGTCATGGACAAATAAACACGTTTTTAAAAATCAACTCGTATGATATCCAATAACCTTACGTTTGAATAAATCTTGCTTGATGCTTGAAAACGTAATCAAATTTCTATTTATGTAACCCGCAATCATTTTCATTGAATTATAACTCTTTTTGACCTTGGCGGTCCTTGCCGTTTTTCGTACTTTGGGATCGATGAAAAATATTGAAGGTAAACGTCACTGAGTAATTAATGTGCTTTATCTGGACCTTTTTTCGGGGACATTTCATAAGGGCAGGGTCATATTGTCCATGGACATTATTTCGCAGTTAAAAGTGTCAAAAGATCCGCTGTTTATTAAAATTTTCGGTTTTTCTTCCCTTTCGAATGCGTGCAAAGCGGCATGTCATAACGTCCAGGAATAAAATGTCCACGGTCATTACGATGCTGCTCAGATGGCGATTATGACCCTTTTAAAAGTGTCACAACGCCCATGGATACTATGACACTTTTTGGCGTCATAATGTCCATTGACACTTTGAAACTGGACATTATGATGTGCAACCCCTTTTCTCATATAAGAGAAGTAAAGAAAAATATCTAAATATACGACACCTGTTCTGAACCTTGCAACTTGTTTACTGAAGTTTTCATATAAAACTTAAGTGGGGAACAGAATAAACGCTGTAGTACAACGTTACGAATAGTTGTGCATGATGTGAAAAGTTAAAAACGGCAGTTTGAAAGTAGTTTCAGCAGAATACGTAGTCGTAGTAATCGTTGCAGTTGAAGTTGAAGCACAAAGTTCGAAATTTTGAACTTTGTTGCGCTACAGAGCATTCGTGAAGTTCAGCTTCTACTACAACTACTTAATTCTGTTCCAGGCATAAGAGTAGACGCTTTAACGAACAATATTCCGTTATTAGTATGCTTATCCATAAACTAATACCGTTAGAGTCGAAGAATATATTTAATGGCCAATTTTGTTGCTGATATACAAAATGATAAAGGAGTATTTTAAAGTTTCTTCTAGAATCCTAAAATATTAAGGAGTTTTAAGAAACATAATTATATTTGAATAAAAAAAAGACTTATTTTCAAAAAATAATCTCTCTATTTGTATTGCTCCAATGGAATCTTTACACAAATTTTAATTTGATTCGCAAAAATTTTAAAAAATTTCATTATCACATCTAAATTTGTTTATAATCAAGTACAGAGTAAGTAACTTTATCGACATTGCCATAAATCCTGTTTTCTGTTTAGTTCTCCTAAGCAGATATCGTAATAACTTGGATATTTATTATAAAATTTAGAATATAAATGTAATTATAAAATTTTGGTTTTTTTTTACACAATAAATGCTTTATATTAGTTCATTTCTGATTTTTATTATTGTTCATTACTATTAGTTTATTATAGATTGTTTCCACAAAGTTACTAGAACTTACTTTTGACATTATTAGGCCAGCAGATAAGGGATTTGAAACTATTAAAAAAAAAAGATGAAAAAAATAAACAAAAATTACATTTTTGCAAAAAGATAATAATAAACCGGAATATAACAAACAAAAAAATTAATAAGGAAATAAACTTTATTTCTACCAAAAAAATTATATAAAATAATTCAATTATTTCGGGCAAAAAAAAAAAAAAAAAAAAAAAAAAAAAGATTAAGAAAAAAATATTTAAGAATTAAAAAATCATATGGTTTTATGATAACATAATTAAAGGCAATCAGAATTCTGTCCTTGAGGTGGCTCATAGATATTTTACTTGTTACGGCTTTACTCATTTGAAAAATAAAAAAAATAATTAACTGTTTGCTTCATTCTTCGGGGCACTTGGGTATTAGGACTTGCACAATCGGTTTAATGCGAAATTAATTACAAATCGAAATGTGGACTGAACTCCCTCTTACTACAATATCTACTATTTAGAAACAACATTGATTACATTTTCTTAATGTATTCTAAGCATATATTTGCATTTAAGTTAAAAAATTTCGAAATTTCGAAACTTTGGTTGATATTTTAACGAGAAATATAGTAAAGACCCCGTACAAAAAGCCGTTACTTATAACTGTACTGATATTAAGCATAAATAAATTATTTATAGAATCATGAAATTTGGTTACATAAAAATAAAATCGGATAATAACAATAATTAATCATAAAAGCATACTTTGGAACAACAATTAACATTTATAAAATCGTAATAACAAAACTAACTAAAACTCATAAAAATTATCAGATTTTATAAAGAGTCCTTAATTTTGGATCAACGCAATATGGACAGCCCCCAATAGAATCAATATTTTTTTTTTTTTAGATTCCCAAAAAGAACGCCCAGTCAACTCTAGTTAAGATCGTCACACGTTCTGTATTATACAGAGTAGTACTGTATTTAAGAACTTTGATCTGTGTGCTTTATTTTGTAATCATTTGTTCTGTATTTGTCAAAATAATTAGAAGAAATACATTCATAATCATGTGGCTTTTCTGTTTTCTAAAAACTTTTTTTTTAATAAAAGGAGTAAAAACTTTAAGAAGTGTAAAAAATATTACTTCATGCCAAACTTTTTTACAGGAACACTTTAGGCTCATGAAAACTCTTTTGGACACCAACAAAATAAGAACAAATTCATTTTAAAATTAAAAAAAAATATGAACTGAGATTTTTAGTTTCCAAAAAAGAATAAAATTTTAAACATAATTTCGAAATAATATTTATTAAACATTTTGTTTATTTATTCCTGGATATTCTTTTTTAAATACTCGTATTTCTGATTACCGACAAATCTTTTCTTGAGAATTATTCAACTTCAAGTTTATCTTATTCTGCTTTTGCTTGAAACCCGAAATTTTGAACAACAAGAAATTAGATTGCTATTGTCGAAAGCTTGCAATAATAATTTTAGTGATTAACTTACAAACATTAGTATTATCAATATGTATAACACCAAATTTTTGTATTCTGTATCGCCGAAGGTGAAAATATTGTCACCGTAACTATAGTATTCATAACGGATAGCCGATTTGTGAGGACGAAAACTTGTCGATATTGTGCCATCAATTCTTAAACTTTTATTTTTAAGGTTTTTTAATAGAATATATCCTGGCGTAGGGAACTTTTTTTCTCATGACAGAAGCTATTGAAAAATCGATTGCTACATCGACCCACCCTTGTATGCATACCTGTTCTTAATTTAATTTAAAACTTTGTCTGTTTTCCTCAAAAACAATATATTGGCTTAATTCGCCTTAAGTCTAGACATGTAGTAACGTAAGCAAATTGCGTTTATATATATATAAATATGTTTTTTTTTTCTTCGCGCTTAAAAAGTATATTTAGATTTACAGTTATTTAAATTCGAAATATTTATATATTTTAAAAAGATTTATTTTTTAAATCTTTTAATTGAAAATAATTTTCTTTTTTTTAATTTATTTACTATTTGAAATACAAAACATATTCTCAAACAAACTCCAAAAAACCTCTTTAACTACTGTACACGTGACGTATGATAAATAATAAATAGCATACGGCACGTGCGCATGATATAAATAATACGTATACGCTAAGTAAACCTCCAATAACCTTTAACCCTTAAATGCCTGATCTTTTTAAATTTTGAGAAAACAGATACTATGTAGACAAATACATTGTAATGCAGGAACAAATAAAGATAAAATAAAAAAATAACTTTTTTTAATGAAATATATTAAAAAACTTGCTGTTGCATATCTAGGTCGAAATATATGTTTAATTTTAAATGAAAATGTTTAAAGCAGTTTTTGGCATTTGTGAAGTAAATGGCTACTTCGCTCTTCCCACACTTTGTTATGGTATATCCCGTGCACTCAGTCAGGTTACAACCGATTCTCAGACCAGCGGCCAGCATTATCTCATGTCCTGCCCAATATGTTAACCTGCCCACCTTTTCTTCTTTGCCTAAATTTCTTCTTCGATGATGTTGCTGCCGATGGGTATTCCGAGTTTGCTATAGAGTGAAAATAAATCATCGACATTACGCAGTACTTCAAAGTAAATAATATGATTTATGCTGGTTAAAAATCTGGTTCATCCTGAAACCTTTCACTCTCTTACCCAGTGTATATTTGAAATTTATGAGCGAAGCGCTTATCACAGCACATCGCATATGATTTGAACCCTCATTTGTGGTGCTTATTATGTGATACTGCTTCATAAAGTGGGATACGTTTGTAGCTTTGAATAAATTTCATCTATGTACAATTTCTGTTTCATAAATGCATAATGTTGCAGATTAACAAAATATAAAAATTGACAAAAATAACGAAAAACACAAAAACTTTCTTTTAAAACAAAGTTGCTATATTAAGTAGACATATTGCCACATGTAAAAAGCATTTTTTTTATGTACTCATCTTTGACCATTAAGTAGAGACACAAATAAAGAATAATGTAATTTGCTAATGTTAAAAATGTTTGATAAACTTTAATTGTCAACGTCAAACTTACAATAGAAAGCTTCGGGGAAACTTAAAAATATTGCCATAGTATAAAATGTGTAAGCGCATGAATGTTGGAAATCCATTGTTAAGGGAGTTGACGAGTAACACTCAAACTGATCAGACGTGCGCGGAAGAATAATTTATAATTTGACTCTCTTTTTCTATTTTATTTTATTGTGTGTTTAAGTGTTAAATAATTGAATTACATATCCTAACAAACGTGTTTATTTTTACATAATAAACGACTTCTTCTTATAAATGTAATATGGAGATGTTAATTATCGAAATTATCCATATCAACTTTGTGGCCGTTTATGTTGCAGTATTACAATAGTATGCATTTAAGGGTTAAGTGACACAATTTTATAGATTTAAAATAAAGATGTATACAACAGATAAATAATTATTTATTTATGCTAATTGTGCAACAAAACATATTCTTTCTGTTCGTAATTTGTTGGCTGTACCAGCATGTAATTAAAATCGCTTAACATTATTTTTTAAATTTTATTTATATGTCTAAATACAAACATACATATTTATGACAGGGTGATTATTTTAGAGTAACAGAACTTTAAATTAAAGCAAAGAAAATATTTTTAATGTCAATGTGACATTAATAGCTAGAAAATGTGAAACCATAAATGTTTAAACTAGATTTGGGTCATATGGCAGCCACGGCTGGCACGTACAAGGCGCAATCTAAATCTCCAATTTGATGCATTTGCAGCCGTACTTGGACAAAAACTCGTTAAATGTTGATTTTTATGTATTCAACCATCTCTGGTTCAGCACCATAGACGAATTTTTTTTTTTATTATTATTCCTACACTAAATCCCGCGAAGCTTTTTGCTGGCCTGCAGGGGACCAGAGTCTCTGGCGGGAATCGAACCCGCAACCCCAGTACTGATAGACTAGCTCACTACCAGCTAGCCTACCGGGGCACCCATTGCCTCATGTAACTCCAAAGAAACTCAAAATGTTTGCATCAAGAGTGCTATCAATTAATTTGAATACAAAAAAGTTAGTTAAAATGTATCTTAACCACTTGGCGTTGATTGTGACGCTCTGAGCATTGTTATTGGCAAAGGCATATTGACTGATTCTACCAGATCATAGATAGACCGGGTCAGAGGCAGGTCATTATGCCCATGGACATAATGCCACTTTTAAAAGCTTCATTAAGGTCATGTATGGAATGTCATCAATTTATTGGTGGTTTCATTATTTTTAAGCTCTAATACAAACGAATAACTTAGGAGAGTGTCAAAATCTTTTAAATCCCGATTTTTAAAATACTTAATTTGGAAATACTCGACTTTTTAATTTCGAATTTTGATATCCTAAATTAAAAAATCTCGAATTTTTAAGCTTTAGTTATCAAAGCCGGTATTTGTTATACCATATGCAGATTAGCTTGAGCGAGTCCGATGTTTTGTATACAAGGAATCTCCCCTCTATGGTATAACAAACATCGTCTTCGCTAACTAAAAGTGCTATGTAAAGCCGACATTTGGATGGGCGCAAGGATTCTCTACTCTTTGGTGTTAAAAATACCGGCTTCGCTAGTAAATGCTTTTCTTCACAAGTAGAAGTAAACTTAGGATCTATAAGAAAGCAATTTAAAATTTCGATAGATTGTAGATATGTGTTATTACCTTGTGCAACCGGGTAAAGTGTGATTGATATTTGTTATTGACAATTTGCCTCGCCTGTTTTAAGTACTTAAAAAAATAATAATAATCTATTCTAAAGAAAAATATTTTCATATACATATAAGTCTAAAAATATAACCCTTTTTTATTTTGTTTGTTAAAAACTGGACATACCAGCACATTTGAAAGTAAGTTAACATAAAACGTGTCACAACGTCGTTGACACTTTTAAAACTGTCTTATTGTCCATAGACATTGTGGTACTTGCTAGTGTTATTTCAATTTTAAATGTGTCGCAGCGTCCACTTCTTAATAAACAAAAACAAATAACGTTATATTTTTATGCGTACATTATGGACATTATGACATGTCACCCTTAAGAGTTATCGTCGCTCTAAATTCTAAGTTATGTACATTAGCACAGCCATTTAACCATAAGTATGCTTTATCACTTAACACAATTTTTAAATGACATTTTATTTTGATTTTTAAATGAATTTAAACTGATTTTAAGCGTTGATCTACCATAAGTGTCTTCATGATGAATTGCCAAACCAAACTGTCTTCAGGACAACCAAAAACTGTTAAATTAGCTGTCACAGTTTTAAGTTCTTTGCCTTTAAAAACACCACCTGATAAACACATAGTATTTATATAAATACATATTTACTAACATACACACTAACGTATGTAAGTACATAAGTACAATATTTTTTTAATCTTTGTTTCATACATTTGCATTTCTCCTTTTCGGCTTTTGTTCAATAACGACACACATTAATGATTGAAATTGACATTTTCTAATATGCAAATGTGTTTATAATAATTTTCATATGCATAGAATTATTTAGAATTTTTTGTTTTGCTTGCTTAGTCGCGGAATTTTCTATTTTTGTTTATTATTTAAAATTTGTTATTCAAATACATACATATTTTATTTGATAGATATTGTCAGGGCAACAAAGTTCTTTTACTACAGGAACATTTTTTCTTTAAATGTAGGACATGAAATAAGGAAAAAGTTTGTTGAACAATTTTTTTTCTCTATTATTACAAGACTTTTGTTAGTAACTTTTTTTTAGGGTTTGTTGTAGTTAAAGAATAATAATAAGATGTATTAACATAATATAATAACATAATATGATAACATATATAATGGTAATACATCTATTTATATAAAAATAAAAATGTGTTTGTTTGTTTGTTCCATACAGACTGCTAATTTACTGAACTGAATTTCCTGAAAATGTCGCTGTAATTTTTTATTACCTAGTGCTTAACATAGTCTATAAATAATTGTTAATTTTCAAGTGGGCGTGGCTGCTCTCAGACAGATAAAGAAGTTACACAAATGGTTCACACCCCGGCCAGATGATGGCAGCACTAAAAGCAGCCAGCAAAATACAGCACGACAATACTAAAATAAAGATGGTATCATTAAAAACAGAACGCAAAAATAAATGAGACTCCTAAAATATTAAATTAATTTTCCTGATATTTTCACAAAAATTACCTTATTACCGGCTTTTAGCATAGCCTTTTATTTGTTAATTACAATATATTAAAAGAACGGTTATTGTAAAAGTCTTCAAATTTGGAACTAAAACTGTGGATATTCGAAATATTTGATAAAAAGCGAGCTGGAGTGAAAAAGTGAGCGTGGAACTTCCCACACGCAGACATTATTATTGTATGAGTGTGTGGAGAGTGTAAAACCTCTGTGACTGATATGATTTTGTAATAACAATTCAAATGACATGGTATTACGCTAGACATCATTTTGATGGCTTTTATTTCTTTCAAGTTCTGTTTTGTAAACCTTCTGAAATTATTTTTTACCTTAGATTTAAGTTATAGCTTGTGTTTTGCTATAATTTATTTTTGAGAACAAACCGACAATTAATTTTCAACCATATTTATGGCATTGCACAAAATGGACGTAACTTACATCTATACAAGAAACAAAAAAAAAAACTTGAAAATTTCATATATGTGTTTTAGAAGTATTACACTTATACGGCTTATTTTACAGCCGAACTAACTAACCACTTTAGAAAAAATGAAAAAATTTTAATGATTAAATCAAAAGATACAACTGATTTTATCGTGTGCATTGAACCAGGCATTCTAATATGGATATGTCAAATTGTTTGATCCATAGCTTAGAATCTGTTCTTCAGGGCTTTGAAAAGTTCCAGATGATATTCTTTTAGAACAATGAATAATTAATTTTGTATTACAGCGACCCATCAAAATAAAAATAATAGCGGAATTCACCGTTGATAGTAAAGTCCCTTGTAGACCTTGTTAATCTTATAATTTTAGTAAAATTACTAACATTTACAACACTGCAACAACAAAATGTATTAGACTAAAATATACTACGCTGTGGTTGAAAAATCCCACAAAAAGCAGTAGTAAACAAAGTGTGTGAATTTACCAGAATTAAACAGTTGAAGAAACTTTATCTGTCACTTTTTCTCACTCAGCAAATTCATTAATTTATAATGCATACGAAAAAGACACTCACGCTTTGAAGTATAAAATCGTATTAAATATAACAGAGTTGTACACTTAATACAAAGGGTGAATACCGCTAATAAGAGATATAAAATATTGAAGCAATATTACTGACGTGTTATCGATGTGGTTGTCTTGAAGACACTTTTCTGCTCAGCGCGACGCGTGCGTTATATTTGATCGCGTTCGTCACGCCAATGTACACATGAAAACGTATTAAGAAAGTACTGAATGCGTGACAGCCGATGTTTGAAAAAGAACGGAGAAAATTCCTTTTTTCTTTCATTGGTGTCTGTTAGACAACCACGTCATTCGCAGAGGATCAACAGATTATCGTTTTTACAGCAATGGAAACATGTTGCTAATGAGATGGAAAGACAATAATGTCGTCACCATCGAAACGAATTTCGACAACAACGAAATGGGAATATGTAGACGTTATGCTAGAGGACAAGGTGCAATACATTTAGTGCAGCCAAAAGCAATCCAACTTTATAACAAAGGCATGGGCGGCGTGGATAAGATTGATCAATTGGTGGCTGCATATCGATCACGAATCAGACAGCGTAAGTGGTGGTAACCAATATTTATATATTTATTGGACGCATTGGTAGTTAATGGCTGGCTGCTCATGCGAAAACTTATTCCAAATGATCCAAATTGTACCAGTTTGCTTCAATTTCGTCGTTATATAGCTATATCATTGCTGGAAACCTTTGGAGTGCTCTCTCTGAGCGGTAATAACCGGAAAAAGGTGTATTCTGATTTAAGATTTGATGGAAAATATCACATAGTAGAATATTCCAAAGCGGATAGGCGATGTGCAAATTGTGGCAAAAAGTCTAATATTATTGGAATGAAATGCAATAAACCCCTTTACCCAAAATACTGTTTTAAAACATTTCATTCTCAAACTGCACTTGCAACATAAAGTCCCTTAAAAGGGACACCTCGTAAAACTTACATTTAACGTTTTTTTTTTAAACAAATATCTTAAAAACTCATTCAGTAGTCTTATTTGATACCAAAATAATAATAAACAAGTTTAAAAAGTTGCTGGGGAGCTTTATGCACTAATGGGTTAATAGTGGAATTTAGAAATTTAGTACAAATGGCTTCCTTATCAATACACGAGATATGTTCTAAGAATACTGCTAATTTGATTTTAATGGGGGTAGCGAAGCGCACCGGGCTAAGCTATGTATATTTGTAATTACAAATAGAATAAATTATACCACTACCATTCGAAATTATTAAAGTTGGAAAGTAAAATCAAACTTTCCATTTCAATTAGTTACTTTAACAATCTTCAAGCGTTATTTTTGTTTAAATTTATTTTGGTTGATATTTTGTTTTTGTTATATGATGACTTGCGTAGATGACTTTGGGAGTAATGGGATATAAAAACTTTTGAATAGTTCAATAAGTTGGAAATATATGCTAAAGGGAATTAAGTATAGTTAAAAAAAAATTTGATAAGTTTTTAGAGTTAGGAAACTTATTTTGAAATTTTGAAATTAGCTGAATACAAAATAATTCTCATGTGTATGAAATTGAGGGAAAGTGTAAATGTACTGTTAGTATTTTGAAAACATATCAGTAATAATTTGACTGATGATGTCCTTGCATTTATTAGTTAACTTAAAGTTCGCAAATATGCAAGGAGTTTTTTTTAGAAGATTTAAGGCATTTATTCTAAAATATTTATACAACATAAATTTTTTTCAAAACATTGAGCATTGAGAACTTGTCATAACATGTGGATTCCCCACGAAAGGAGAACAATTTAGGATGCTGTGTTTTTAAGTGAATCATTTACCATTAACCAAATGTTCTATTGATAAAAACAAATTATAATCGGACGATGCGACTTTGTGATTAGTAATAGTATATAACCTTCATATAACATACACTCAAAACGCATCCAGCCATGCAATATTAAAAATTTAATTTCTCTAGGGCGTAAATTTAAATTTTTTAAAGCCTATTTTTCACAGTGCTATACTGAACAAAGCTTGCGTTTGCTTACCAACATGGTGCAAAAGCTACGCAAAGCTCAAGATGTTGGACATTTTATAAAGAAGACGGAACCTGTTAACATAAAACAAAAGTTCCTTCACCGTCGAATAGCTGCCAACTAATTTTAACTCTACAGATATTCAACTTCGTTGACAAAAACGCAGTTAACAAAGTTTCTTATTGCTGCCACAATTTTCTACAGTAACATTTGAGGGCATTAAAGCACAAGGGGCTTAGTGCCTTTTTACAAAATAAGATTAAGTGCTCGTATACCCTTTGTTCTACAAGCGAAACAGGTATTGGAGTGACAACTGCTAGAACTGGTCGCCACATCTTGCTACTAATGAGAATTCCACATTCGCCTCTTGTGCTCTGAACTTCTCTAAAGTTTACCTACTATAATACCATATATAATTTCAAATTTTTTTTTTTTTTTTTTCTTCAGTATTTGTTTATTGAATCTTCATATATTAAATATGAACTAACAATAATTAATCAAATCTTATCCTAATATTTACTTTATTTCCTGCCAGTGCTAGACAAAAAAGATTTAGTCATCACGGTTTCTGTTCACATGTGTAGGTGTTTATCGCTCATCTGATTGGGTGAGTGATGCAGTGTCTCTTCTTCTTAATAATCTCAAATTAAAAAAAAAAAGCACTGAAACCCATTGTGCTGAGCCCCCTCGTATATTGCACAGGACACTTTACACTTTTTTTAATTACCAAGCTCTAGCTTTTAAAACCTCCAAAAAAAAATTTTGTAATCTGACCTTTCGCAATTTTTCTGCACAATCTGCACACTTGTTAAAAGCTGGCAAAATGTTTTTGTCGCAGCTGTTTTTACATGAGTTATGTTCTCACAACTGATCAATTATTGCAATTTCATCAGTTTGAATAAGATCGATTTGTTAAATGAGCCTTTAGTTATCGGCAAGAATTAAAATTTTGGTAGATTTGAAGGTTGAAAATTTTGATTTCATTACGCTGGATCAGACGAATCGGCTACTGTGCACAGGTCCCATATAAGCAGATTCTGGGAAATCATATAAATGCGTTTTAAAGCGTAAGAAATATTTACAACAAAATCGCTAGAAATAGCACAATATTATTTTATGATAATCTGTCCATAATTTACCATAGAGCCAATAACAGGCGGCCTTCCGAAAAGAGGCATTAAACTTTCAAAATGTGTATCACTGTATTGAAATTTGCCCAGATTTAGGTATTTTGTGATGAAATATCCATAATTTACCATAAACATTGAAAATTATCAATACTCTTTTATCAATAAAAAAATGTATTTAAAAGTATTACAATTTAATTAATGTGATAGATGAATTAATTATTTTTTTGGTTGAAAAAAAATTAAAAATATAATATTGATTTAGTTTGCCTTTTTGGTGGTTTTAAAATAAATATTTAGGGGGTAATTTTGAAAATCACTTCAACTTGCGTTGAGAAATGTTTCATAAAAATTTTTTTGATTTTTTAAAAATTTATATGAGAAACATTTTTAAGTGAGGTGAAGTGTTTTACAAAATAAGGGGTTAATTTAAATATTAATTAAAAAATAAGAAATCGTAATTGATTTTTTCGTTTAAAATAAAATAATTTAAACTTGTAGAATTACACTGTGGAACAAATTCAGGTTAGAAAAAGTTAGGTCGATTCTGAGAGTGAGGGGTGAAAACAGAGGCTAAATCAGAAGACCCGTATCGTGGCGATTGTTTATGTTAGTTCGAATTTTTTTTTAATCGACCTTCAACCTTTGCATTCAAATGCCGATTTTCAGCATATTGTTTATATGGTTTTTTTGCCTATAACTTTTAAATCTGTAAAGGCCAAATTATTGCTAGAGACCTGTGCAATAGTTCTGATATAAAATTAAAGTAACTGATATTTAACATACGACACAACAAGTCAAAGTCGTTATAAATTTTACTGGTTGTCTAATTTTCAATATGATATTTTTAGTAATCAAATTGTTTGCTGTACTTTGTATTTAAAATACTTTTAGCATTTTTTTGCGTGCATTTATTTCTTAATGGAGAGAATTTAATTTTTTTACTTAAAACTTTTCCTAACTAACATTTCAAAATTATATTTTTTCCATATTTTTATAATTTATTTTTCAATGTTTTTTTAAAACCAACACTAAACAAAATTGGTACATAAAAAATGAGAAGTAAATTAATATTAAGCTGGAAAACGCTAGTTTTGTATTATGATTGCTTTCTTTTCAAATGAAATTTATTGAAGAAACTGAGAAGCATATTATAGATAAAACAGAAAGCAAAAAAGACTTAGTTTTGTGGAAAATATTTTCAAAAAGCATGAAAAACAAATAATTTTTCCAACATTTTGCTTCATAAGCACCACAAAACTTTTCTAAATCAATTTTTAAAACATTTTTAATTGTTGCACAGGTCTCTAGCAATAATTTGGTAATTACATGTTTAAAAAATATCAATTAGTCGACGAGTTATAGGCAAAAACCATATAAACAATATGCTGAAAATCGGCATTTGACTGCAAAGGTTAAAGGTCGATTAAAGGAAAAATTTAAACATAACATAAACAAACGCAGCGATACGGGTCCTCTAATTTAGCTTCTATTTTCACCCCTCACTCTCAGAATCGACCTAACTTTTGTTAACCTGAATTTGTTCCACAGTGCTATTGTTGGGAATTATCAAAATCTGAGCTATATTTAATGAAATTTTAATGAAAAATTTTTTTAATTCAAATTAAAAATAGCATTTATTTAAAAAAAAATTAAAAATTTTAAGATGTTTAGTAATCAATATAATCATTTTGGTAATAGTTGCAAAATCAACAAATTGTTGCTTGATTCTATGAATTTGGTGATTAGATCCAATTTTTAATTTGTTCTGTGTAAAAAAGCCCGACCTGAAAATTTCTGTATTACGACTGGTATTATTTTTGAAATAAATTATGATGTTATATTTAAAAAGGTTACAAATTAAACTACTGCCACGTCAGGTTTTATAAAGATAGGCTTATAATTTATAGATACATAGTAAAGCCCACTCCTAAAATATTCGAACTCTCGGTGGAGGGTATTAAAGATTTTACACAGCCGAATATGTGTATCTTTCTTGTTTAAACTTAAAAAAGACTTATTAAAAAAGATGAGTATAAATTTTACTAAAAAAAAAAAATACTCAAAGTCAGGCCATATTACAATCACATTTGCTAGAATATTGACTTTTGTAACCAAGGCGAATTCAACAATGTATACTCGTCGCTACAACAATAACAACTCCAACAAAAATAACAGGCATTTTGTTTGTGTAATAAATCCAATTTGCCAAAAAAAATTGTTTACAAAAATTGTGTTGAAAACGTAAACAATAAAAAAATTTATTGATTCTTTTTTAATATTAAATTTTGTGTTTTTAAAGGTTAAATATAATATTAGATTAATTTAAAGCGGATAACAAAATATTAGCTACTGAGAAACAAGTTGGTATAATTTGTAATCAGTTTGAATAAAAGTATAACACTAAATTGGTTTTTTATAGTAAAAAATTTGTAAACCAGCTATAGAAGTTTGGGATATAAAGAAGCCTCTTTTGATTATCATGCAAATAAGAGTGCTATTTTTGGCTGTGCTTGATATTAAATACCCTCTACCGAGTGGGCTCTATATGGGTTCTATAAATTATTGATGTCAGTATTGGTTGCGGTTAAGACTTGTGTGATATTATTGGCCAACCATCAGATAGTTGTATGACCTTATTTTTAGTTGTATAAAACGTTATTTGAACTAATTTCAATAAAATATCATGACTCGTAACAGTTTTATTCGTACTAAAATTATTTTAAGGAGAGGAATCCATATTGGAACCGTGGTAAATTATGAATCAATCATCACAAAATTCTGAGTATTAAAAAACCTAAAATAGGATAAACCAAATTTCAATACGGTAGAGAAATTTATTTAAGCGTTTTATACATTTTAAATTAATTGGCCACATAAAGCTAAAGCTGACCAGAAAAGTGTCTTCAAGACAACCATGTGAATATTAAGGTAGGTGTCTGAGAAACAACCACATCAATATTTTTGTTATATTTTTGTAGTGTCTCTTAAATAAGACGTCAATAAAATTGTTTTAAAATTTTAAATCAATCTTTATTATTTTTATTTTGATGGGTCGCCTTAATACAAAACAAATTTTTCAATGTTCTAAGAGCACTTCATCTGGAACTTATAAAATCCGTGAAGAGCAGATTCTGAGCTTTGGACACAATTTGACATATCCATGTTAAAATGTCTGTTTCAATGCACTAGATACAATTAGTTGTATCTTTTTATTTAACCATTCAAATATACTAATTTTAACTGTAAAACTTGTAAAAAACAAATAGAAAATTTTTAATTTTTTTTTTTTTTTTGGTGTTTTTTATATAGATGAAAGCATTTTGTGTCATGCCATTAAATATGGTTTAAACTGAATTGTGGGTTTGTTCTCCAAAATAGATTACAGCAAATAACAAGCTTTATTATTAATCTAAAATAAAAAATTATTTCAGAAGCTTTACAAAACAGAAATTGGAAAATATAATTCATCCAAAGGAGTCTAGCGTACTACCATGTCATCGGAACTGTTATTACAAAGTCATGTCAGTCGCAGAGGGTTAACGATTAACTGCAAACTTTTGGTTGGACATACATTGAAGTTAAGCACCACTAAAGCATGATTTGGCTACCAGGTTTTACATTATCCGACAATACAACAAAGTGTATTTCAGGAGAAGATTTTTAAGGGAGTTTTGATTTTATGGCCCATTTTAGAATCTCTACAAAAAATTTTCGGGATAGGCTTATGTATTCCCAATTGCAAATTTGTTTTCTCATACTCGATGGGAGTGAATGTATAAATGAGTAAAACCTTGTTTGATGTTACTAATAATTTTTGTCATAAAATCATTTAATTTAAGTTTCTTTTGATACCGGATTTTTCTCACAACATTCTTAAAAAATTTCATGTACATAAACTGAAAACAAAAAACTTAATTGAAAACTATTTGACAAATTGGATTTAACATCTGATAAACAGCTGTTCTAAAGAGTTTACCTTGTTGAATTCAACTTGATTGTAACGAAACTTATTTGTGAAATTTTGATGTATGTTTAATTTATATGTAAATTAAAAAATTTATAAAGAGTAATTTGGTGATAATGTCTAGACTCTAGAATAAAGGTCCAACAATAATATGCATAAGTAAGCTTAAGGTAGATACTGTCAAAAACTAACGAAAAGTCTGTCAAATGCAAAAGCAAATTAAAGAAGACCCATGTTGCATATTTGTGTAATTTTTTGTTTTCTTGTGAGTACTTTAAATTAAAATGTACCAAAAGAATCAGCCCCGTATTTGTTAATTTTATGATTTATTTAATTTTCGAACAACGTTTTAAAAAAGAAAAATTTGGTGTTTGTTGTACAAACTTATTAATAAAAAATGGATACAAAATTCAAATATGTATACTTCCTCTTCTTCTTTTTTCTTATGTTTATGTTTCCCTTTTAATTTACTTTAATTTTTACCAATGCATAAACAGCTGATTCCGCACGGAATGTGCTTTAAGTTTGGTACTTTACTTAAGCAAATGACATTAAACGAAACTTAACGAAAAGTTTCATTAAGTACATTATAGTTGGCCACATATATTTTATACTAGCTGTTAAGCCTGACCCTGCCAGGCAGGAATATCCCCGCGTGCAACCATAGGCCGAAAATTTGAAAAATTTGTCTATGTTACGATCTTCCGCAGAAAAGCACTTTAAGTATGCCAAATTTCAGCTTCCTGTGTCATTAGATGGCTTCAGAAAGTTGCGGAAAGGGAATAGGACCTACATACAAACATCCGGACATACTAAGAAATTATATTTTATAATAGATTTATTCGCATAGTTGCGTTAGATTACTTAAGCGACCTCATGCATATGGTGGTTGGACCTTAAGTATTCCTTGGGATTTATGTCTGAACCTATTGGAAATTATAAGCATTTGGTTAAATTTTGTTAAAGACATATGTTTTCTTTGTTAACGTGAAACTAATAATATTTTTTGTAATAAAGTTGAACTCGCTATCTTCATTTTTTACAGATTTATGTCAGTGAATGTAATAATTAAGAGTTGTCTTGAAATGGCAATCTTAATCAAATATTGACTGATTCCAAAAAAAAAAATTCGTAACACTCAATTCTGTCAAATATTTGTGTACTAATTTTCCACTGAACATTGCCACAATGCGAGATCTAGAAGCTGTGCTTTGTATAGAAGGTTTAGGTAGACACCCAATACTTGCAGACAATGGTCGAGTCAGATAATAGCTCCGACCAGATTAAGTAAGGCTAGGTTCAATGGGCAAACGACACGAGAACGGCTCACTTGGCTCACTTAAAGCGGTCCCTTTGTAAAATAATAGTCAGCCAGTATTCATCAAACTATTATCCAGAAGTCACCGCAGCCTTAAACCACCTCGACTCCCTGCAGAACAGAGAGATCGTCTTGGGTCCCATATTGGGCATATCGTCCAGACATGGCAATCCCGGTGCCTCGAAATGCATTACCTATTATCTCCGAGACCGGAGCATTGGCAGAGAAAGTGCAACACCGTCTTCTCCTCCTCATCATGCCAACTTCTACAGTAGTCATTATAATTAAAACCAATTATACGCGCATGAGTCCCTATCACTCAGTGACCCGACCAGATTGGTATACTAAAATTTTTAAATCCAAATTTGCTTAATTTTTTTAACATATTTCAGTAAAAATTAAAGAATGCCCCAATTAATACAATTCTGCTTTCAAAAATCAATTGTGTTTGTATGGATATGTATTTTCTTGTTCCCTATTGGCCTCAAACTTATTTATGCGGGTTTCGTGAAATTTTCATTGATTATCCGGCGCTTAACACTGGCTAAAGCCAAAATTTCTGTAGAAGGCAACAACAAAATTACAAAACATTTAAGACATTGTTTGTGCTTTCAATGTTATTTTTAGGTGTTGCGTTGGGTTTTACATGATAAGGGTCTTAATAGAATTTGCTACACAAACTATTACTCCAAGGAAGTTGTCTAGTAAAAATAGTCAAGATATGGCATCGATATAACATTAACTGGAAAAATCTCGTCCAAATGTTAAAATTTTAATTAAATTCGACACAAATACTATTTTTGGTGGATCCACAATTCTTCAGAGGTTACATACAGGGTCTTATCTTTCATAATACTTACAAAAAAAATAAGTAAGTTAGGTAGGTTTCTCCGGTGAAGAGGTTGTTATCCAGTGTGACATAAAGAATGCTGACGAAGGCCGTAGCGGGCCAGAAAATGCATTACATTCTGCTGATGTCTAATAATTGTAAATTTTTCTGTACATACAATATACTTCATTGCTATCCAACGGATAGCTAAGGTAAAATGTTACAGGAAGATACAAGATAATAGTCTGGTAGTGTATAAAGTCATTCCTAAAAAATTAAAGGAATAGAACTATTGCAAAAAGCTTTATAAAATACATAACTAAAATTTAGCTTATATTTAGAATAAATTCAAAAAATAAAAAAAATGTTGAATATTAAAATTACGTTTATTCTAATGTAACAAATTGACTTCAATTAATAATTTCATTGTAAAAAATTTTAATGAACTATTATTGTTTTGTTATTAAATTTAAATGTATTTTTATATTAAAAAGGTTTAAGCCATTTTTTTTTTGCCAATTTTAAGCCATTATTAAGTCATTTTTCCAGTAAATTTAGCTATTTCTGGTCATAAAGTTTTGGCAACACCGAATGTAAGAGAAATACACACGTGCATATGTGTAAGTTTGAAGCCCATGTTTATTGCGTACGAATTAAAAAATAAAGTTAAAAACATTCATACTTATTAAAGTTCCCATATATAAATATTAAAACTTCAGTATAATTTCAAATTGTTGAAAATTTGGAATTTCGAAGGTCCATATTTATCAACGTCATGAATAATGTCCTTAGTCATCAATAATGCAGTTATTGTATCAGTATTGAATCGATTGTGATTTATAGGTTTTAGTTCTCTCCACATACCGAATTGATTTGTTAAAAAAAACTGCTTTCAGAGACGAGTTGTTCTTGCCCTGATTAATCAAAAAAATTTCGCTTCAAAAATTTTACTGCGTTCCATGTACCAAAATTTATGAAAGTTTGGTCAAATATATATAAAGTATACATGTTACGTTGGGCCATCAAAAGCCTTTACGAAAAAATTTAACAAATTTATTCAAACGGCATCACTGCACTAAACATCAAAGAAAATAATTTTATAAGACCACGATTCACCACAATATGTTTTTTTTTTATACAAAACCTAATTAAATTCTTAAAAACGTTATTAACAATTTTATAGAAATTGTTGCTAAAGACTTTTTAAAAAACCTCAGTTCAATTTTCGTTGGAAAAATAAAATATATGAAATACTTTAGGAAGAAAAAACGAAAATGTTGCAACTATCATGAAAAAAGATTAATTGTTTATTTGATAAAATGATTAAAAAAAGTCTGCACGTTATAATTTACGAACTTTGTACATATCATCACCTTAAAGACGAAAAACCCTATCTACAGTTTTCAAAAGTTTACATGAGAGTGAAAAAACGTTATAAAATTGGAACTATTTACAATATTGAAACGAAAATTACATATTTTGATTAAAATGAAACCAGAAATATATATCGGTTGAGAAAATGTTATTTTTATAAACACAGCTTATGTTATGTCACTTAGGTTATTGGGAATTGTAAAAACCTGAAAACAAATCACCTATCAGCAATACTAATTATTATGAATAAATAAGAAGTTCTTTATACATATGAATATTATACACATTAAATAATAACAGTTATAGTTTCTTTTACTGGTTTAAGCAAAAAAGTATTTAATGTTTGTTTAAATTACACTATGCAACACTATTAAGATTTTATCGTGATTTTTTATGATTTATTTTTCTCTTTTTTTTGAGTGCGTAGCGGTCCTCTAGGTATAAAAACTGTCGACATTTAAATTCTATGGATAAAGATCTTTAAAAACAGTTATAAGTGTTTTTCTATAGAAACTCATTTTTATTTATTGTAATACTAATGATTAAACAATAAGTTATTTTACTAAATTAAAAAAAAAAACATTATTATATTGAAAAATAAATAAAAAATTCTACAAAAAATTACTCCAAAAAAAAAAACAGCAAAGAATAACAAAGCAAGTGTAACTTCGTTTCAAAAAAAGTAAATTAAATAATAAGTTACTTAGACTATTTGGTTTCAGAAATTTGTACACTTGCTGATAGGTTATTTGGTAATCACTTGGCCATTTGTAATATTACATGTCCTTATCCGTTATGATACAGGGAATAAAAATCCATAAAAAACTAAATTTTGAAAATTTTGCAGATAGGTTATTAGGCCTTTAAGATAACGATAAGTATAAAAATATATTAAAAAAACTATCATTAATTTTTAGTTGTATTCAAATAATAAAATTAAAACCAAAATCAAAGCTTACCCCCATAGTCATAAAAAATATTTAAGTTTATAGCAGATTTATGAAAAGAATTTTCGATGAAATTTGTTTAATAAACCATTTATTAATCAAAAATATTTGCTATAAATATGAGGGTTAATTTATTGATAAGCAACTGGCAAATTTTAAATAAATAAAAATAAAATAAGCACATGCATATAACAATCATTACTATTCAGTGCTCCTGCAAATTGTATGAATAAACAGAATTTACAACCAAAATTTTAACAAAATGTTTTAAAAAATAATAATAAATACGTAAAATTTTTGTTGGCAATATTTCCAAACGTTTCCTTTAAAATAAATTGTTGGTCTATTGTGATAGGTACTGCTGCCATTTTGAACAATTTAGGCTAGGTTTTTGTGATCTCAGTAAAACTAGGTTTAGCTTAGCTAAACTTGGCCTCAATTACCAAGTTTGTATACAAAGTTTCGACGCAACAGCTTAGTTTTGCCTATAATGTTGGTCTTTAATGAAATAATAAAAACAAAATCACAATTCTTTGAAAAAATCAGAGTTTTAAAGTACGTTAAACTAAGTTTAAACTTAATACACATCTTAAAAACTCGGCCTGACTATCAAAGCTTAAACTGAATTTTTTTTACTTTGAACACAGAAAAAATTATAAAATTTCTCCAATCACCAAATTTATACCAAATTCATAATATCAAGCAAACAATTTGTTGATTTTGCACCTATTACCAAAATGATTATATTGATTACTAAAAATTTTAAAATTTTGAATATTTTTTTTTTTAATAAATTATACTTTTAATTTTAATTAAAAAAATTATCAAAAAACTTTGCCATTTCAAGCAATGTGTTGATTAATATAAATAAATATTGACAATTCCCAACAACTATTCTACAAGTTTAAATTATTTTATTTTAAACGAAAAAAGTCAATTAAGATTTTTTGTTATATAATTAAAATTTTAATTGAAAATTTATTTCAAAACAACTAAAATGTTAATTAAATCCAAATTAAATTTTTAGTTTTCTCAAAACTAAAAAAATCATTGATATAACACTTTTTTCTGTGAAAATGTGAAATTTCAATATATCGCACTTGTTCAACAATAGTATCTTAAGAGTTAATTTTTATTTGTTCACTTTTTAAAAAAAAAATCGGCACGTAATATTCAAAATGTTCTGCTTTTTGTTTAATTTTTGGTAATAAAAAAGTTGGCTTAAAAATCCTCTATCATATTCCTAAAATATTTAATTAAAACATTTTTTACCTCTACTGAAAATTGTTGAATTTTGAGTTGATACAGTATTTCTGAACATTAATATTAATGTTTTGGGATTATAAATCTAACATTTAAATCTTATCACAAATTACTTTTTTTTTTATTCTTAAAACATTTATTTTCAAAGCTTTAATACATATTTTCATATCTAAACATCTTTCTTCGCAAATAGGTTAAAGGGTATTAATTGGCAAATTATTGTCAATTTTTCATAAAATTTTTACGAATAGTTTGAAGGGTTTGCAAAAAATACAAACTCAGCAATAATTTTTAATTAGTAACGGCACTTAAAAAAGGAATGAATTAACAACAATCAATTGTGAGAGCAAAAACAATGCAACAAAATTATTAGTACAGGTTGTGGTTTTAAAACAAAACAAAAGAATTGAAATTATGAGTGACAGCAACAGTGAATCTTCTCATGTACTTGATCTCTGGTTTAAACACAAATAAAACGGCAAGTATGTTAAGGGAAGCAATTAAGTTTTTTTTAAGCTTAAGTGGTTTTGCAATGTTTTTCTTGTAATTAAATTTATTACACTTTTACAATTTTAACTTTAACACAAATTAACTCCATACATTAAATTGTAGTACAAACTAAAAAACTTTTCTATATTTATAAGTGTTGATCTAATTATTTCGATTACTCTTAATTTTTTATGTAAAAAGTTTCCTATATGCAGGCTTTCAAGGTCATTAATTTAATGTAAATAAAAGATGATTTATTAATTCTCAATAATATCCGACGTTTCGTTGGTATTCTTTCCAACTTCTTCAGGAATTGAGTTTTTATTAATATAATAATTTTTATCGTCAGTTTACAATATTTATAAATTATAAAATAAAACACTTTGCACTGAATTTTTTTTTCTTATACTAAATTTAGATACTGAATTTTTATTTTTTTTACGCGATTTAAGTATATTTAATTTATTTATATTTTATTGCAATATGATTTTTTAAGTGATAATTTTTTTCTTTGCTGCCACAACTTTCTAGCATTTGTCATTTCTTATAAGATTTTTTTTGCTTTATTTCTGAGCTTTTAATATGAACATAAAAGAAAATAACACGAAATGGCTTTTTTCTTCTTTGTGTTTATTACACTTTTTTGGTATTGTTTGTATGTGTGTCATGAATTTTATTTATTTTTTCGGTTTTTAAGGGCAAGATAACTATTTATCATTTTGACTCATATTTTTTTTTTATTTTAAAGGACACCCCTGGCATGCAACTACACAAGTTTGGACATTTATATATATATTTTTTTTTAAAGGATTCTCAGTCTGGTGATAATTTGCAAAAATTATTCTTTATATTTTTAAAGCATATTTCTAGGCAAACAAAAATAAATTTCAAATATTTATTATTCACACATTAAAGACTACATATGAATGTATAAATATTTTATTAAATCAAATAAAATATTTCGTATGCTTTTTCTTATTTTTTCGCAAATTTGTTCACTTAGCCTTAAAGCATTTTATATTTTTTAACATATTTATTAGAATTTTGATTTCCTTTACACATTTTACATCAACATTTATTTCATTTCATTTCTGTTTTATTCTATTATTTTAAAAAATAAAAACTTTTTTTTGTTGATTTTTTACTTTTTGTCTTTTGAATATAATAAAACCCATACTAGTATATGTTTTCACTTTTTATGTTTTTATATTTCAATCCTTGAATCCTTTTAAAGCACTTAACATACATACATTTGCTTTTACCCACATTATTTTCTAGAAGAAGATACACCACTAAACTGAAACTAAATATTATTTCAAATTGTTGTATTTACCCATACTTATAAACTTTGCACTCACACATATGCATGAAAACACTTACATAAATACACTTATGCTTTGTAATAAACGCATTTCTTTTATTCAAGACTAGAAATGTCACATCTACGGATACGTACTCAAATACCGTTTTAAACATTTACACATATATCCGGAGGTCTCTAGTTTTATACGCTGAAAAATAACGACAAAGACATGTCACACCAATAATAATAAAAAAAATTCATTTTATTTTACACACTTTCAGCAGCTGTGCGCAGATTACTTTTTTAACATTTATTATTATTATTTTAATATTAATTTTTTTTTTTGAGAAAAATTTTAAATTAAATTTTTGTTACATATAAAATTTTTTTTTTTTTTATTTTTAAATTTAGTTAAACTTTTTTATGAGATGTTTCTGACATATCACTTTCAATTTCTTTAATAACATCATAAGAATATATTATAAAATATTTTATTCCTTAAGGTTTTCTCTATTTTAAATAAAAATTGTTTATATTCCTTCCAACTCGAATACGTCCGTTTAGTTTTAGCCTTCGTTAGTAACTATTTGAAAAATATTCGTTGTTCGCTGTGTAAAAATGTTTCGTTTTTCTAAATCCTTGTAGCTTTTCATTGATGCTTTTTACTTCGTTAACAAGTAGTGGAAATTCTCTGACACTCTTTCGCTCTCTCACTCTATCTGTCTTTGACTCTTTAAAAGCTCTCTTTATTTGTTCTAAGTTTTGCCTCAAAATTACTTTGAAGTAATTACAAAAGAAATTGGGGAACATAATAAAAATGTCTAATGACAACTATGAAATATTGTAAACTTTCTCCTTTCTGTTAAAATTTTCAATAAATTTACTGCTGAATTTACATTTTTCAAAAAAAAAAAAAAAAAAAAAAAAAAAAAAAAAAAAAGATAAAGTCTGAAATTAAAATTGTCTAGATTTTTCAATTTCGCAGGATCCAGGACAGTGGAAAAATTTTTTAGATAAAAACAGAATGCTTAAAGGGTTTACATTTGCATGTTAATGCTTTACCGATTTGCGTGCTATAAACTGTAGCCTATTGCTACAGATCCTAACTTTTATTTACTTTTGTTACTTGTGGTTGTCTGTAGAAGTAACGTTGTGGGCAAAGGACATGTCGCAATTTTGAAGATAGTTTGACGAAATTTAATATTTACGTTTTGTACGAGTCATTTAGAATGATTTCCTGAAGTTGAAACTTGACTACATTTTAGTAATACCTGACACTGCTTGAAGACCACTGTGTATCTTTATATATTTAAGTGTTTGCGACTTTCGTTGATTAATTTTCTGTAAAACTCCGACTAGCTACAGTAGCTCATTTTACTAAGGGTTTAACAACAGTTTTTCCTTGCTCCGAAATTTTTGAAGGCCAACCTAAAAAAAGTTTAATACTTAGAAATATGGTAGCTTAAATTTAGGGCTTACATGGAAGTTATTGTTCTTTAATATACATGTTAAATAAACCTGAATTTGTGTCTGGCATCCCTGCACAGCATTCTTAAGTTGAGCGACTGAACTACTAAACAATACATACTTTTTTATCGTCAACAATTAAGTTATTTGTGGTGAATACATTATTTACTTGATATCATAATTCTAGCGAGATTTTTCGCGTAGATGCGATTTTCGTGTGAAAAGCTTATATAAAGTTGACAAGGTTCATTATGAACCTTCACTAAAAATTTTCGTGCTGACGCTTCGTTTTACATAAACGACATTTGTAATGAACTATATGTGGATAACAATATTTTTATAAGATTTCTGACTGTGAAAAAATTCATTTTAGTACGAAGGATTCAAACTTCTAGCAATAATTTTTTTTAGAATAACTGCGTACTTAGAACTATTTTAAGAAATAGAATTATTTTTTTGAATTTCTTAAAGTTAGAGCACCATAATTCAATAATTTTCTTACTACAAACATTCTTAACAGTTACTCTCCACAGTTTAAACTAATAAACTGTTGCTTTAAGATAAAAACATTTCTTTGTTCGAAAATGTCCTTTAAAATTTTACCACATATGTATGGAGAATTATGCTAAAGACTCTGCTATTTACTTAAAAGAAACATTTTACAGTACACAAACTCGCCCCACAAACAACAAAGTGTGACAAGTATTTTTTGTATTTTATTACCGGCTTTACTACTTAAAATGTCCTTTTACAGATATCAGCAACATTTGCAGAAATACATATGTTTCTTACTGTATTACCGACACAAGAAAAAAACTCGTTTCGCAAATGCAAGAGCAGCAAAGAAATTGAAAGTATTACAACTACAATGAGAGAGTTTAATATTAAATTTTAAGAGCACAGCAAATACCAGCTCTTAGCAAATATTTTGTGTTTTATTTTGTAGAAAATTTCAGTCATCCATTAAATATTAAAGATGTTTTGTTTCTACTATTTGAGTTATATTTTTGAGGAGGAAATACTTTTTAATATTTGTTCCCTTTACCATCGCGAGATTGAATGCCGATTTATTAAGTTTGTTATTCCGTGTTTAGTACCAAAAAGTATTCATTTAAAACCTGTCTTGGATTGTTTGCTTTAACTGCCTGTTTTTAAAAAAGTTAAAATAAACAGTTTGTTGAGTAATTATATGTATTAAAAAGTAAAACAAATTTTCGTATTTAAAGTTGTTATCGAAATAATTTCTTAAACGATATTTGGCTTTCATTTTCTAAACACAGGCAGTTAATCTATATTCAGCAACGTGGCTTGTGAACGTTAAAAAGATTTTCCTGTAAAACTTTATCAGTTTGGAATTATTCATTATACCAATCATCAAATGAACGACGCAACTGATTAAAATTAGGCAACAATTCTTCACAAAGCTGATTTTTCGAGATCGGAGAAATCAATCTTAGTTTGCTGAGAATACGGGAGTATTGAAAACTATGTTTGCCTTTTAATTAAGCGAAAGTTTCCTCGGCTCAAACATTTTTGTGATTTATTTTAAGCTTAATGTCATGTAGCGTTCCCCCACCACACGTGAGTTACATATTCACTCCTTTGTCTAATAGTATTGTCTGGTAGAAATGTAGGGAACCAACATCATATTACATTTACATTTTATGTTCACACATTTTTTCCCAGACAGTTATATTAAACGCTTAATATTAATATTACAATTTTCTATTCCCATAGTTTAGCTTTATACAAATACAAAATTATTTTTAATAAAAAATTTAGTCCTAAGATTCATTTAAAATAAATAAGACGTTCTAAAGAACGCCGGAAAACCAATACTTATATATTTTGTTTTATTTAAAAACTGTTTCTCCCCAAACAGTTAACTCGTGCTCTAAGTGACTTGATCAATGCACCGCCTCTTGTCATAGCTGCCTCCGAAAAAATAGGGTGCAACCAATACCGTCAGAGCGCAAGCGTTCAAAGTTGGCAGGTCGAAGATAAGCCCCACGCAATATGCACTCTAGACTTTTTTGTTACAGAAAACCTGCCAAATTGGTTTATGATTTTATGTAGCACCCATAAGAATATTGTCGTAATTGCGTCGACTCGGAGCATCCTAGAAACCAAAGCGTAAACGTAGCATTAATTGAGTCCATTATTTTACCTACTAAAAACACAAATGAATTAGGGGTTTGGCCATAGCACCTATAAAAGCTACTACGGCAATTTTTATCGTAACTACTTCGTAAATAAAATGTCTTATATATGTTGACAACCAATGAAGTGCTTAATAATTTCTCTAAGCCCCAATATAAATTCCCCCTTGAATTAGGATTATAACTAGCGACAGATGGACCGTGAACACTGGATGCTCGATTTCTAGGCAGCTGTGGTCCGAAAATGAGTTTATACACTTTATATGAATGAGACCTATCACTTTTACATGGGGTTGTAATTGAAGGGGGTCAACTGCCGCCTTACAGCCACCATTTGACAAGGTACACATCTATTCTCAATGAACGTGTTTAGTGTAAGTTACTACCATGGAGTATTATTTCAATACAATGTAGAATTATTTCAACAAAAAAAGTCCTAGAACTAAATTTAAGAATAATTCTTGGTGGTACGATTTTTACTATCAGAAGTTTTCAAATTTGTATGCTCTTTTTTACCTTCTCGTTGCAAGTTTTTCGAGTACGTGAACACTTACTAATAAAAATTATTGAAAATCAGTAACAATTTTCTATAAATGAAAACACCTAATATACAAACATTTCAGTCAGCTGTTTTTGTTATGCAAACAACATTTCGCTTACGTCAAAAAAACTACACTGTAAAGGAACTAGATTTTAAGGCAGATTTACTTTGAAAAAACATTTTTCATGATTTATTTCATAATTATTATTTTTATTATTTCATCCAAGTGCCCAGGTCCAGGGGCCACAACAAAATTTTTTCAATCATATTTTCTTAATGCCAACAGTTTTATTTCATTCCACGTTGTATGAGCCTTTCTTAGTTTGCCTCGAACTTGCCGTTTACATGTTTGAGCGGGCCTGTCTCTGTGTCGGCTACTCTGTGAGTTGCATTAAAGCAAAAAATTTCATTCAGGATTCCTAAATGTCTGATCTATCCGACGTCACTTTCTGCTTTTAATTTCATTAAACATTGACTTTTAGTTGTACCTTTCGTATAGATGTTAGTTCGATATTATGTTTGGCCAATGGATTCGCAAGGTTCTCCAATTACTCTTGCAGATGTATTTCATGTTTCGCACCCAAAAATATGTAAATATTTAAAGAATATTAAATCCATAGTCTGTAAGGATTTTTGTTCCAAAGGCTTAAGAAATAAAGAAAAGAAATAAAGAAAAAAGAAAAAAGAGCGATATCGATTTTACTTTGGAGTTGAATATACGTATTTTGGTGCTACGTTTAATCTGTGATGATTTCCAGATTTAATTCAAAGCTCCAAATGCTTGTCCTGCTTTTTCATCCTTTTATTTATGTGAATTTCGGAGCCGCCGGTGGATGTTAATATTTAACCAAGATAATTAAGTTCCATCAATTCTTCCAGTGGTGTGTTGTCTAAGATTTGTGGTATTGCATTTCCGGTGTTTATGCGCAAGGATTTGGGGTTAGAACTATTAACCAAAAGAGTGGTTTTTCGCGTTCTCTTCTACTTGGGTAGAAAATTATTTACGAAGTTGATTGACATTAACTGCCAGGCCCACAATGGCGACAAGAACATTTCTTTTGAATATTTATGTTGAAAACAAAAACAATTTCTAGTTTTTTTTATTGTTTTCAATATAAATATGCGAAAGAAATGTTCTTGTCGACATTGTGGGCCTGCCAGTAAAATTAAAAAAAGGTAATGAGTAAATTCAACTTCATTTTTCCAAAGCACGGCAGTGCTGGTTCTTGACTTATTACAAATAGTTTATAACAAAATACATACACAAGAAAAGTCTTAATATTTTTTACATGCTTAACTTAATTATAGGAACTATTATCAAATTTTCCGCTACATATACTCGCATTTATACGTTTAACTTCAACACAGATAACAAATATAATAATTGTCTTGCAACACTTACAAAGTAATTTGGTAGTTATAGTCTTCATTTCTATTCGTGTTCACACCATATAACAATAATTTCAATTGTTGCGTGCAAATACTAAACAGTCTTTTAGCCAATTTATGTAATTTTTTTGCCGCCCTCATTCTTTTTTCGTTGATTAGTTAGACCATGAACAGTTTACAACTGTAGTTTTTATGCATTTAATCTTGTTGCCTTGTTGTATGACTGTTTGTGTGCTTAGATGTTTTATATACATAAAACTTAATAAAACAATTGTTTTTTTTTGTGACTTGTTTTTCCATTTTATATTCATCTGTAAACAATTGTTGCAAATTTCCCCCAATTTTGCCTGGGGCTTACAACAAGTAACCAGCAACCTAGAAAACACATTCACACAAATAACTCTTGTTTATGCTCCAAGCAGCGTTGCCAAGTTTTCCTTTTTTTAAGTGTTTAAGCATATTAAGTGTTAGAAATAATATTCATTTTCCTTAATTTATTTAATTGCTTTTAGAACTTAATACTTAATTAGAAACAGAACTTTGTTTTGGAAAATTTTATTGCATAAATTGCTGCCTGCCATTACTATTATCGTACTTCTTTATCGGCCATGTTCCGGAAATCGAAATTACGTGAAATTTAAATCGATGGATATTTTTAATTAATTTTTTTTCTCTGATTTTAGGAGTAGTTCTGGTCAACTTTAAATTTAATTGGTGAACGCTATATTTCACTGTTACTTTCATTTTTATCAGTAAACAGTAAACAACATTTTCATCATGGTAAAGTATACGAACGAACAACGTATGCAAACTATAAAAATGTACTACCGAAATTCAAGGTCAGTGACCGCAACTTTAAGAGCGTTAACTCCAATTTTGATTCGTTATTCTCGCCCTAGTAGACAAGCAATAACAAATATTGAAAACACTTAAGCCTACATATCGATTCCTTACTCTCTCAGCCTCGTATCTTAAAAAAATACGGTTTGGACTTTTCATATAAAACGATTGTTTTTTTTTGTGTTCTATTACTGCAACAACTTATTATTTCAATACTTTGTCTCAATTCTGTATATATTAATAAATTATTGAAATAATAAGTTTTTGCAGTAATAGAACACAAAAGAAAAACAATCGTTTTATATGAAAAGTCCAAACCGTTTTTTTTTTAAGATACGAGGTTTAGAAAGTAAGGCATCGATATTCATTGTGTGATGCTACCGTGCCAGTGCGACACCGAAAATATCGCTGCCGTTCAGGCGTCCGTAGCAAATGATCCAAATCGGCCGATTCCTTAGCGTTCTCAAGAACTTGACATCGCCAAGACCACTTAATGGCGAATTTTTCATAAAGATCTTGGTTTACACCCAAACAAGATCAAGCTAACTCAAGAATTGAAGCTATGGACTATTTGTCGCGACGTACGTTCTCCGGTTGGGCTCTAGAGAAGATGCGCCAAGATGATGAATTTCTTCGCAAAATAATCTTCAGTGGCTCAATGAGTTCGTCAATAAGCAAAATATGAGTTATTGGTTTGGTGAAAATCTACATGGGCTCCATGAATCACCACTTCATCCATTGGTGTGGTTTGCATGCGATCGCCACCTTACTGTGAATGGCAATTATTATCACGACTGTATTACCGATTATTTTTGGCCTGAATTGGAAAACATGGACTTGGAAGACATGTGGTTTCAATAGGACTGTGCCACGTGATGAGTAAGCTTGCTGATCTTGTTTTCTCAAGAAATGGGCCAGTCAATTGGCCGCCTCGTTAGTGCGATTTAACGGTCATAGACTTCTTCCTTTAGGGCTTCATCAAATCATTGGTCCATGCCAACAAACCGACGACGTTGCACAGTGGCGCCCGTAGAGCAAGCGAGGTTGCAAAAATCAAAATTTTCATGAGTGCCGACGAAGTCTTGAATAAACCCATGTTATAGAAAACTTTTCAACGATTTCAAATATGCCACTCTTAATAATATCATATTTTTAGTTTAGAAGAAATAACCGTTCAAAGTTGACCAACTTTCGGTTTTCAAAAAAAACACACAATTTTTAATCAATTTGTTGCGATTTCAGGTGTAATATCACGAAAAATAGGTAACGAATCGCCTTATTTTTTGTTTGTATTGATTGATGTATTTATTAAATATATAATGATAAAAAAAAATTAACTGTTTGCTTTGTGTTTCTCCTGGTAAATCACTATTTAAAAACTATCCGTTTTTTCACTATTTTAAAAAAAAACTATATTTTTCTATATTTGCCATATTTGCAAAACCTGTTCTTTGATTATTTCTTTACATAATTCAAAAGGTTTTATCTGCCCGTACGTGCCCGTTTGGCTTCTAGAGGTAAAAAAGTTTAAAAAGACATGGTTGCAGAAATTGTATGGCGTCCATCCCTTATATGTTTTGACTGACAGTAGTTTGATCTAATAGTTTGAAAAAAACTACTCATTGAAATTAGCAGGTACGTACCTCACTTAAACAATACTTTGGCGTACAAATGGTCAGGAACAATATTGACTTATGGTCCCTACAGGTAGGCACAAATCTTATTTGGACACGTGCATAATATCAAAATTGCATTATTTAGCCTAAATCCATATGTATGCAGGGAACAGGTAAATTTTTAGGCATGGTAGCATAAGCCTATATATTGCAAAATAAGCATAATGCCTGGATTAGTCTACGCCTGAAAGTTGGCGCAACAATTACTGAAACCATTAAACAATTTAAGTACTGAAAACATGGTGTTGAACAATTTAAAATTATTTGAACTGTTTAGAAAGTCAACCACACCGAAGTTTTTCACGGAAGTGAAAATTCTTCCTGAGAAGTTGACATTGATCAGCAAATGGGGCTGCGATGGATAATCCGGACAAAGCGTTTATAAGCAAAGGATATCTTCCGATGACGCTACAATATCGGACGGAAATATGTTTATGGCATCTGTTGTTCCTTTGCGGCTAAAATCGAATGATTCCCTACACTGGAAAAATCCACGTCCGTCATCAGTGCATTATTGCCGACCAATAATGTTTCAGTTTGCAAGGGAATCGGCAGAACTCATAAGGACTACGGTGAAGGACATTGAAGAACAAATAAGCAAGATAAAGCCTACAAAGCTGCAAATTGGAGAAGGAAAATATATTGAATGCAATTACGAGTTCCACCTGACCATGGTTGACGGAAAAGTCGTAAACGAACTGACAGGAACAACCTCAACAATGTCATGCCCGATTTGCAAAAAGAGTCAGAAGAACTTTTTTCAATTCAATTCAATTTATTTCATATATAATATGTTACATCTCAATTTCATATAATTAGTTGTAAAGAGTTTAAGATTAGTATCTTTTTCTGCTTAATTATAACATATTTCAATTAGTTATCATATACATATATATAGACAGAATTATATTAGAGGTAGAAATTTAGCAAAAACCTATTTAAACCCCTTTTTTCGTTTTATTTTTATATTTTTTTTATCGATTTTTTATTATTATTTGTCAGAAAAACTTTGGTAATTTAAACGATTCTACAAATGAGGAGAATTACGAATATGGAATGTCACCATTGCACGCAAGGATAAGGTGTATGGAATTCTTGCTAAAACTGGCATATACCCTACCACAAGAGGAGGAAAACTTCGATGAAAATACATCAATAAAGGATAAGGAAAAGATCAGAAAGAAGCAAATACAGGATGCTTTTTTTAAACAAGTTGGACTAAAAGTAGACTGTCCCAAGCACGGATACGGTAACTCAAACGATGGAAACACTTCTAGGAGATTTTTTGAAAATGATGAGGCAGTAACTAGAATCATTGGAATTGACAATCAAATCGTGAAAAGATTGGGAATGATCTTGGATGTTTTAAACTGCGAAGAAAATGTCAATTCTACAAAATATGGAGAAAATGCGTCGAAAACTGCATCTCTTTTAGCAGAAATGTATCCACAGAAGAAGTTGACCCCGACCGTCCATAAAATATTGGCGCATGGCAAAGATATAATTGAGTACCAGCCTTTGCCAATTGGAGAGCTTTCTGAAGAAGCACAGGAGACTCTTAACAAATTTTATAAAAAATATAGATTGCGGAACACATTCAAAGCATCAAGGGTAAGGCAAAATGAGGACCTCTTCAACATGTTGGCAGCATCGTCCGATTTACTTATTTCTTCCCTGCGGCATGTGAAGTCACGAATAGAGTTACAAAATAATTATAGTTTAGAAATGGTTAGTCTTTTAGATATACCTTCTCTTACGAATTGTGATGAATATTTTACAGAAAATTGAAAAAATAAATTTAAAAAAAAAAAATTATAATAATAATAATAATAATTATAATAATTATAGTAATAATTTAAAACATAAAACCCTAAAGAAAAAAAAATAAAAACAATCTAAAAATGTAAAAATAATTTTTTTTAGTTACCATAAAATTGTTTTTTCTACTAATTTTAACTTTGATAACCCATAAGTAGGCCCCTACAAAGCGTAGCACCCTTTTCATAGGCTGAACAGTTATCTATCATATGCTGTTAAAACTGTTAAATTATCTTATTCGGTTCAAAAGATATGATTTTTGCAAAACGAAAAAACTCAAATGGCGCCACTGTGCGTTGGAAGAACTCAGAGCCAACATTGAACGCAAAATAGCTGCCGAAATGTGTGACCGAGTCATCGAAAATTGCGTCCAGCAAATCGACCGCTGCCGACGAGCCAACGGTGGCCATATGAACGAAGTCGAGTTCCATTCATAAATGCTTTGATTGTATTTTAAGTCGATGACAAAGTTTGGAAATAACTCAAATTGTTTGCGTTATATTAAAAAAAAAGTTGTCAAGTCCTTATTAGAAAGCCCTTTATAAGTGGCTTAAAATATAATTAGGTATTTAAAAGGAAATATTTTTATAAGCTTTAAACACAGGATAGTTTTTAAAATGTATTCCTTTTCAATTTCACGTGATTTTGATATTCAGAACATGTCTGATTATGCTTTTTTATAACATGGTGTTGGCATAGTATTGACTTGAATTCTGTCTCTAATTTTATTCTTACTAATATGGGATAAAGTTGTGGCTTTAAAACCCATACAAAGTGAACAGTTTTTCCCTGGAAATATGGCCTTCCCCATATATTTTTAGCCATAAGGGAGTATTTTCCATGGAAAATATTTTTTACAAGTTACAGAAAACTTTAAAAAAATTAAAAAACTGCTCAACGTTGAATAAAACTGCAAAATGCGTATAAATGTTCGCATTTGGTAACACTGGCTACAGAACACGATAAATGTTTATGTATGTGTTTTATCGAGTAAATTTCGTTAAATTAACGCAAATAAAAAAATTTTTGTTTTCGCAAAAAACATATTTTTACTGCTTTTCAACATCAACATATATTTATGATTAATATGTTTATACAGTACAACATCGGTAAAACGAACTTCGTTTTAACGAAAAACTCGGTATAACGAATTTTTTCATGAATATCTGAATTCTTTTTTGCAAAGTTTTTTCTACTAAAATACTCTATAGTGTAAACTTAAAATTCTGGGCTGAAAGCCTTGATATAATGAAGTCAGAATAAAAATAAAAAAATAAATTTATTAATATTAACATAATTATAAAGTACCGCTATTAAAACCACTTAGACTGCATTGCATAATGCATAAGAAAAGCATAATAGAAGTGTTGAATTTTTTTATTTAGATCTTGAGTCTTGAATTTTTATTAGGATTTTCGTGTTAAATAAAATTTAGATATAAAATTATAGTTATAACGAATATTATTCGTTCTTCTTCAAATTTTGTTATATCAAGATGTCAGTAATGCAAAGTGTAGCGAATAAATAGCTATAATAAGTATTTTCGACTCCCTTCAGATTCGTTATATCGAAACTAGCCTGTAGTTTTTTCTTTTTCTTTTGTTTTCTTGTGAAGAAGGGAAATATGTCGAAATAAGTCTATTATTTTTCGATTTTTTCAGAAACGTATCTATCGTTCAAATCGCCCTAAAAATCGTAAAAAAAATACCAAAATACCAAAAAAGATGCTTTTTGTACTAAATTTTATAACTTTTACTGTTACTGATCAATTTTGTATTTGTATGGGTGGTGCCACGCCCACTTATCCAATAACACACAATTGTTGACGAAGTTTGTTTTGGCAACCCAGCTATGTGTACCAAACTTGGATCATTTTTCTCTTGCTCTTCGCTTGATATAAAAAATATTTATTGCACCAAGTCCACTTTTTGTCAGATGTCATGAATTGACAACAAAGCTTTTTGTACTAATTTTGGAAACTTTTACGGCTACGATTCTCCATATAAACAGAAACAAAATGTTTTTCCTTAATTGAAGGTATTTTTATTTAATTTTTTAGACAAAATAATATTGAACCATATCATTCTTAATGGTTTTCAAAATGGGGGAAATTTTACCCGACGACTTTTTCGTAATTCTGCAAATAATTTGTAAACGTTTAATTATAAAAAAGTAAAACTTACTGTTGTTAGTGCCAAATTTCAATTTAAAAAATAAGAAAAAAGCAGGGGTCGCACAGTGGTTGAAAATCGTTTTTCATCGGCCAAAAGTAACTTTTAAACCGATGCTTTGATACTTTTGCAAATTTTATTTTGCTAGAGAGATGATTTCAAGAACTTTCCTACAGTTTTAATTTTATTAAAATCGGTGAAGCAGTTGTTGAGAAATTAAGGGTTGAAACTTAACTCTTGATGTTTTTTAGCATTTAGTATGAAACTGATCTTGATTGAGGTTGATAATTGTGGAATTTTTTATTCAAAAAGGGAGATGTTTTAACTTCACTGTTTTAAGAACTTTTTAATTAATATAACTGTCAAATTATGATATCTTTATTCATGTCAGATTTTTATAATGTCAAACCTTAAAATTACTATTTTTACTCATATTGAAAGCCCTTTCATTTATTTACACTATATAAGTAGTATTTTTAATTTTTTTTTTATTTTTCGAATTTATTCTATGAGTTAAATTTCAGTTATGTATTTTATAAAGCTTTTTTTTTGTAATAGCTCTATTCCTTAAATTTTATTAGGAATGACTTTATACACTACCAGACTATTATATTGTATTTTCTGGTAGTGTATAAAGTCATTCCTATTAAAATTTAAGGAATAGAGCTATTACAAAAAAAAGCTTTATATAATATATAACTGAAATTTAACTCATAGAATAAATTCGAAAAATAAAAAAAAAGTGTTGAATATAATAAAGTTGCTTATGAAAAAAAAAAAAAAAAAAAAAAAAAAAAATAATTCCCAATATCTAATATTTTTAATGTTTGACATTCCAATAATTTAACATCGATAGATATATCATAATGAAATTTTACGGCTTTGAAGACCCCAAAAAGATCTTAAAATAGTAGAATAAAAGGCACGCCCATTTTAGATTAAGAAATACCCCAAAATTTGCAATCCGAGAATAACGCTTTTCAAAAAATATTTTTTTTTACAAAAATGGCCATACTGTCACTATTTACCACTTGATATTTTTCAGAACTTTCCAGAAAATTATGGACATATTACAAAACATTACTATTCAATTATTGAATTATTAAAATTTTTTACTTAAATTAATTTGCAAAATTTTTTTTTTGGATAGGGCATGTGGGTGAAATAAATGTCAAATGGACTAAAATTTTTTTACCGGTTTCTTTCGAAAAATATAAAATTTTTTATATATTTGTGTAGAGTATATTTTTTAACAACGAAATAATATGGCCATCTTTTTGTGAGCTAGTAAAAATGAGAATTCATATGTATATTACCTTTATATGCATCTACATTCGCCTCGAATATACAGCTACACAGCTATAGAACAATGCATGAGCATTTAATAATACAACATACCATTGCTTAAAGTCTGCTTTCCTACCAATTTAAAAAATGTTTAACACACTATTGATAACAGTTTGACATTAAGCATAATCCACCCGGTTAAAAAACTCGAAAAATCGTTCAAAATCAACCTAAAAATCAGTTTACAAATTTTTTTTTTTTTTTTTTTTTTGCTAAAATCATGATGATTTATTTCCAAAATTTTACGATCGTTTGAAAAAAATGCCTGGTAGCCCTGATCACAAATAACAAATTCGTAGTATAATCTAAGAAATTAAGACTTTATGTACCAACTTTTCAAAACAAGTTTCATTTTAGTGTATTGACATCAAATTTTCTTACGCTTTCAATTGTTTAAAATCAGCCCTCTTAATTACACCCAGCACACCCGGCTTTGTTTTCTAAATGGTATGTATCCGAAGGTAAGGCGTTATGTTTTGCAAAAAAAAACATACATATGTTTATTTAAGGAATATACATACGTACTAACATATGATTTTAAAACAAAAAAAAATCGTTTTTTTTCTTACGTTTTGTACAAATTTTAAATTCTACCATTCTAATGACAATAAATAAGCCTTTGAATGAAAACGTATTTACACTTTGGGATTTTTGGCTATAACATAGAAGTAATTTGTTTTCAGTTGAAAAACAAATACATACTTGTGTTTTTATATAAAAATTAAATTCTAATTTTACAACAAAAGTCTGCATGTATTTATAGTTTTTCGAATTTCGAAACTATTTGGCATCCTAATTGGCAGACTTTCAATATACATGCCCATTTTCATGTTCATGTATCTTCTGGTTGGTTTGTCATTAAGCTGCTTTTTCTAGAACGCTTTTTGTGCTATAGTTTTTGTTAAATTCTCCTATTTTTCATTGTTGCAGAAAAATTGTTTAACAGGATATACCTACATATTGGTCGGTATTGAAAAAAATTTTCAATTGTATTTTTTTTTGTATTTGGATATTTTTTTATTTAATTTTTTTTTTTTTTTTTTTGGGTTCTATAAACTTTGGCGACAATAAGCTGTAAAAGAGCATACACAAATTGTGCTTACATTTTAAATGAAAAAAATTTATATAAAAAGTATCAAAATAAGAAAAAACCCCAACAAAACAAAAATAGTCTTACACACACATGATAAAAGAATTTATAATCATCAGCTTAGGCAAAAAAAAAAAAAAAAAAAAAAACAGTTAAAGAAAATATTTTGCAAAAGCAGAAAAAACCGAAAATTATGTATCCATTTTTTCCGCTTTATTTGGGTAACCCGCATTAATGATACCCCGCCATCATTGAATTAAATATTACCGCAGAAAGTTCAAAATATTTTTAGAGAAATAAATATTAAACTATTAGAAATTTAATAATTTTTATAAAATTTATTATTCAGTTTAACAGTACGTATGATTAATATTTGAAAATTAAGGTACGTCTAGGGTATGGCTGCCAGAAGCCAGAACCCGTAGACCAGGACACTTATAACATAATTCACAATCGAACGTAAAATAAATATTTATATATTCCAAGACCTAATTATATAAAAATTAACCTTAACAAATTTTTATTTTGATACACAATATATTTCCGATTTAAGTCCAACAATTAAGCAATAGATACAAAACTTAACATGTATTTATATGAAAAAAAAAATTCATTTAAACCTCAACACAACTTAACTTTATTAAAATCGATTAGTTGCATGACGTTTACCCAGGCAAATTTCGCTAGTAAAATTGCTTTATGTAAGCACTATAAAGGGTGATTCATCGTGATATTTTTGATTTTCAATATGCTTTTTTACCGTTCGCGCGTGACCTATATCAAACTGCTTTGTCATATTTGTTCAGTATCGATTGGCAAGTCATCATGCAAAGACTCACACCATAACAGCGTCTCCAAATTGTTCAGCTGTATTACGAAAATCAGCATTCTGTGAGAAATGTTTTCCGTGCGAAATTTTGTTCAGTAATAATGAGGCATATTTCTGGCTCAATAAATACGTTTATAAACCGTATTTTGGCTGGTGAGCAACCCGAAGACTACAAAGAGCTACCATTACATCCATTAAAAACAACGGTATGGTATAGTTTATGGGCTGGTGGAATCATCGCTCCATACTTCTTTACAAATGAGTTAAATCAGAATGTTATTGTCAATGGTTACCGTTATCGCACCCTGATAACGGACAATGTGCACCCAGAAATTCAACCGAATGGTCTCGGTGAGCACGGGAACAATGACCTTGTTGAAAAATCGTTTTGGTAAACAGTTGATTTTACTTGTTCCTACGGTAAATTGGCCACCAGATCGTGCGATTTCACCTTTGGACTAGATACCTTTGACTATTTTCTCTGGGAATATGTAAAGTCTGAGGTCTTCAGGAATAAGCCGGCTACGATTGACGATTCGAAAGCCAACATTACTCGTGTTATTCGCGATATACCGGTCGCTAAAGCCGAACGAGTCGCCCAAAGTTGGATCTTCCGAATGGACCATCTCAGACGTAGTCATGACCAACATTTACATGATATAGTTTTCAAACAGTAAATGCCATAAATTGTTCTTTTACCCGATAATAAAATTTGTAAGTTCATTTAACCTCTGTTACAAAAATCAGCAAAAATTAAATTTTTGTCTGCATCGACCTGTATAAAAAAAAAAAAAAAAAAATAGGACAATTTAAGAGTGGACCAGGACACCAGGACAATTTGCCTAAAATCAGGACAAATTTTGGAAAACCAGGACGCATGGCAAGGGGATATATCGCCCTTAATCAACAAGCGGGTATTAACTCAGAATTTCTATTATTTCACTTTTTAAAAAATATCGACACGTTATATTCCTACCTGAGGTGAAATTATAAGATTTTAATTAGGAAACAGTGTTAAGTAATACCCATTCAAAAAACTTAAACATGTCTGTCGACAATCAAACAATGCCGTTAATTTAGAAAAACAAAATATATCAACAATATCGTATAATATAAATGGCATTGAAAATAAACTCATTATTCCTCCGTTTTTCAATTACATAAAACAACTTGACATTTTCTTTCGAATAGAGAGCCACTTTATTGAAGAAAAAACTGAAAGTATTCGGAAATATTTCTTGTGTTTTACATTGTACTCTGTACCAGCAACGAAAACTTGTCGTTTCGTAGGGACAGTTGGGGGTGCTTTTGTGGAATAAGAAACAGTTTAAAATGCGCAATCTTGAGAATGGACATTGTCGATGAAGGATATGTTAAATTAGTTAAATTGTTTAAACATGACACACAAATTACATTTATTCCATTGTATTTGAGGGGATGTAACTGGCAAAACGAGATGAATATTGTTAAAAACTTTGTTGATGAAAATCATATAACTAATCCGTTAATTATGGTGGTTTTAACACCAGAATCGGTAGTATTCCACAAAATTTAGACGATTTCCACATGGAAATGTGTAAATCTGGAAGGAAAGTTAGAAGATTAAAAGATGTCATTGATAACAATGAGGGCAGATAGTTTATGAGATTTTGTCTAGATCAAAATTTATTTGTGCTTAATAGTCAAACTGATGGATGAAGGTTCTTTAACATATGCAAGCGCAGTTGGTGAGTAAGTATATTTGAAAATCATTTTGAAAATTTTCAACATGTAATGGATTTTTGTGTGGACAATGAGGTATGGCCAGATCATTTTCCCATGAAATAAATATTAAGCTTGTCCTGGGATAAGAATAACATTAAGAGCATTAATTTATTACCCAAACTACGATGGTATTGTAATCTGAATTCGAAAATCGAACAACTACCAAATAATCATACCTTTAGTTTAAAGGAATTACAAGATATGATCAAAGTCTCTGCGGTCGAACTCAAATACCAAATAAATTTGAAGCAAAGAACAAACGGTACAATTATAAATGTAAAAACGCCAGAGCTAAGGCTATAGAGGCTATAGGGCTTCAAAAATATATCTGGGAAGGATGGAATCATATACGAGTTTATTATAAACTCGTCGGAAGATTTTCAAATACATCTGCGAAATTCTTTTAACAAGATGTATAATGATGGTAAAATAAATGAAGTTTTTAGCACGACAGTAGTTTTTCCTATATTCAAAAAAGGAGATCCGAATATGCCTTAAAACTACAGAGATATATCCTTCATGAAGACTTTAACGAAATATGGGAATTTTAAACAGCATGTGATCTAACTGGGTGGATGAGAATCAAGTTTTAACAGAATATCAAGCTGGTTTTCGAAAAAAATATTCAACAATGGACAATATATTCAATCTGGCTGGTATCGTTTATATAAAGCTTTACGAAAAGAAAAATGTATATGCATTTTTTGTCGACTTCAAAGCAGCCTTCGATAAAGTGGCAAGAAAATCTCTTATATATAAGTTGTATTCAATTGGTATTTCCTGCAAATTTTTAAAAAAAATTGGAGGATATTTATTCGGATACATCTGGTGTTAAGCAAGGATGTTTACTATCACCACTTCTATTTGCGCTTATTATTAACGATTTACACAACTAATTTGGTGGTGGTGGCATACTAGTAGAAAATATAAATATCCAGCTACTTATGTATGCGGATGATATAGTCATACTAGCTGATGATATAGGTACTCTTCAAGAAATGATCTTTAACTTGGTAAAATATTACGATTTATTGAATCTAAAGCTAAACTTAAATAAATCGGAAATAGTTGTATTCAGAAATGTGGGAGAATAAAATCACAAGGCAAATGGTAGTTTAACGGAAACAATTTTAAAATTACTAATGAATACAAGTACTTTGGAGTAAGTCTTACACCGAAAATGAAATTTACCAAACATGTGGAAAGTAGAAATACACAGGCAAAAACAGCTATAAACTCTACTTGGTAAAACTTTATATCTAATAGACATATTCAACTGAAACAAAAGTGGAACCTTTTCTTAGCTGTATGCAGGCCGATTCAAACATATGCAGCTCAAGTTTGGGGATGTGGGTATTTTGAGAAGATCGACTTACTACAAAGATATTTCCTGAATAAAGTTTTGATGCTGCCAGATTTTACACCGAATTATGCTCTGATGCTTGAAACTGCCGCCGTAAACAACCATTTATATACATTAGAACTATATCTTCTGTACTTATATAGAGCTGTGTTTCAATGCCCGTTTCAAATCGCACATATACTTGCTCAAAAAAATGTATTTTGCTTTAAAGACTTGCAAACGGTTGCAGACGATCTAAGAATGGATCACTCAAAGTAATGAAGTACTACATAGAATACAACAACATCAACTTAATCTGCGGTTACAGAATAAACCTACACCCTCAAGAATATATAAAGACTTAGATTTCGAAACATGCTTAAATTAGTTTATTGACAACATGGATCAATCGAAAATAACGTGGATCTTTAAAGCAAGATGTGATCTTATTAAATTAAATTACAACACTTTCGGGGCGACAACTGAGAATAAGCTATGCTTTGCAATATGGGTGTAATGGACATATTTGAACATTTCTGAGGTGTTTGTCCAGTACTCAGGGAGTTCCGAATTGTAAATATTGAGAAACCGAATTTACTTTACACTGAAATGATTGATATACTTAATGTTGAATGGATACAGACTGGGAAAAATTGGTTGATTATCTAAAGTCAGAATTTTTTTTTTTCGAGAGAGAGCGGGGAGATTTCTCCCAACGGAGACGGTACCGCGACCAAATTGTACCCACCCCCTTTTAGTTGGCCAAAAGACCCTCTGCCTCCCAGAGAAACCCAAAAAAGCCTTTTGCCGGTATTGCACCGACTCGGGACGCGCTCATCGTACAGTGCCCCAAGTGTCTCCTTCTGGCCCACGCCAGCGCCGGGCAGTCACACAGTAAGTGCCTTGTGGTCTCGTCCTCCTCACGGCATAGTCTTAATTCCTGGTCCTCTGCCAGGCCCATCCAAAACAGGTGGTGCTTGACCGTATGGTGGCCCGTCAGATAAGCCACCAACAGCATTACAATACAGGAAATTTTTAATACAAGAATAAAGTTAAATAATTGCAAAGTTTATTTTAAAGGTTATCGACAGACGTTTTATTAAAACATGGTCGAATATTAGTTTAAATTTTCTTATTTTCAATAAGAATTTATTTTATAAATTAAGATGAAATTTGTAAAGAACAATTTATTGTAAATAAAAGAAAATCGTACCACTACAAAAAAAAGAAGAAAAAAAAAAGTGGAATTATTTTGTTTACATTTTGGTAATGAAATGGTTGGTTTTACAATAGTTTTTCATATGCCTTCAATGTAAAATTTAAAAT